>OX454527.1:22251604-27940123 GCA_949715645.1 Portevinia maculata | reverse complement strand
CCATAGAAAAATTGTGTTTCAGGCATAAGAGTTTCTGGGCAAATATGTGGAAAAAGCTGAACACTTCATTAGTTTCTTATTCACAACACCAAAAGTCCTTTCAGATTCCGCTATTGGGTGTTATGCCGCCTGTAAACGCTCGATCACGAGCGGGATGTCTAAAACCCACAGACAATAAGACACCGATTTCACTGAGACCGAAATCGGCTGAAACCAAAAAGTTAGTACTATGTATATCCAACTGCTATGCTACACTCATAGCAAACATAAGCTGTTAAACGTTTACAGGCCGCCACTTTTCGACTTTAACGGGTACATTGTAGTTAAAGAAAATACCTTATAACCTTTATCGCTACCTTTTGACTACGTGAAGTTAATTATTTGAGATAGTGTTGGTTTCTCTATCCACCTAGAGCAAATTTTCACAAATCCTGCAAAAGATCAATGAATTTTAAGTCACGATACCCAGCATCTTTTTAACAAATTTATAGCGGTATATATGATAGCATTCAGCGTCGGGAGCTCAACGTATGCCAAACCTGTACCGCATTCCGGCAGAGGCATCATGTGATTCAATTTTGTTCCGGAGCAGTGTGCGCACGGTAGGGTCAACGTGGAATGCATTATCAACTACGGTATGCGGACGAAATCGACAAAGAAACTCTATGAACTGTAGTAAACATGGATGTACAGTTATTAGCTGGCTGGCTAGTG
This sequence comes from Portevinia maculata, assembly GCA_949715645.1. Lineage (NCBI taxonomy): Eukaryota > Metazoa > Arthropoda > Insecta > Diptera > Syrphidae > Portevinia > Portevinia maculata. The sequence goes on along the minus strand of OX454527.1, from coordinate 27,939,409 downwards.
TCTTAGGTAAAGGTTAAGAGATTTCTGAACAATCATTGATGAATTAATTAATTATCCTTCCCTTGTAATTTTGTCGCAGATTAATGTGAATGGTCCTTAAAATCGCACTATATAAAAACAGAGTTTTCAGTTTGCTTCAATCAGAAAACAATGGCAGCACCGTGTTTAAAGTTCCCCTTCTCTTCGATCGACAATGAGCAAAATAGAACGTATAAAAATGGGAACGAATGGAATTAACAAAACGAAAATGGAAAATTAATCTTTTCCTTTTTTTGTTGCGAAATAATTGCAAACACTCAAATATGGGTTAATTGGGTATTATGCGTGTGCTCAATCTCAAATTTCATTATTTAAACAACAATTCTTTACCCTTGCTCTTCTTGTATGTATTTTTGTTCACTTTTTAACTTTAAATTGAAATAATCACTAATTTAACACTAACGCACGTCCGACGAAGCTACTTCAATTGTGACGTTCTTTCCGAATGTGTACGGTTTGGCTGGATTACTGCACAAGTCAGCTGATTAATCGCGGTGCATGCTGTGAAAGGGACGGGGATATTGGGACAACTTTTTGGACACAATTTGATGGGTGAATGGGCGAGTTCAATGACTCATGCTGTTGTTTTATTTAATTATAAACTTACCCCATATTCAAGAACACTGAAAATGCACCGTTAATTATTAGTTGTAAGCGTTTGGAGAAGAGGCTTATTTTTAGATTCTATGTGCGTTAGGGCCTATCTGCTCGAGTGACCAATTGTTTTTGAACTGAAAAACCAAGTTTGTTTTTGAATTTAGTTGGGGCGGTTGCTTAGTTTTGAAAGTTTTTTAGATGTTAAGTAGGGTTTTTGTGGGCGCAGTTTCTCATTTCTCCAATTATAATGTTTTTTTTAAACTTATAAGCTTTAAAACAAACTGGCTAGGTATCGAAGCACTATTTTATACAAAATAGGTACTCAACACATCGAGCAAATATTTCGAAATCCAAGATAACCAACTTCGACTGCGACTAGGCCACTCATAAGCCTCCCACCTCCACATACTAAAAAAGGAACTCCCACCTATCTGCACTACCAGTCGCACCGCTGCACTATCTCAAACACCTACATCAACACTGTAGCCATTTCTCAATAACATATTGGGAGCGGAAGATGTCAACGAAATTTTAAAAACCCAAACAAACAAAATATAGAAAGAATAAACAAATTTTTAATTAAGACCGACATTAAAGTGAAATTTACCTAAAATTAAGTATCATATAGCGGAAGGTCCTTGCAGCTACCAGCTCGTTAAATAAGTTGTTAACTTGTAATTTATTACAATTTATTATTTATTATTATTATTATTAAACTTTATTAACAAATAATTAATTATATTGCTAATACATAGGGACTTAAGCGCTAGCTACCAGGGCTTTCGGCTAGTTGGATACATTTTTCGGTTTATATTTTATCTGCTAGCTCAAGGGAGCAAAGCAGGTTATGTACTTTTTTGACATTGTCTACAGAAGGGGTTGAGAGTAGGAGGAATAGGGATGTGGATGGGGATTGACTATGTAGTTTGGCTTTGATGATGGTGCATTCGTAGATCAGGTGTTGGGTGGAAAGAATCTGGTTGCAGTTGCAGAGGTGACATACCGGTCGACTGGATTTGGTGAGAAGATGCTCGTGTGTAAGTTTTGTGTGCCCAACCCGCAGGCGTATAAAAGGTCTAAGTGAGTTTTTGCTGAATTGGGGTGGATAAATGGGTGGAGCCCCTTTAGAGTTGATGTCTTTGTAATGGTGGGAGTACCTATCCCATTCCTGTTTCCATTGAATATAACTGGAATTGTGGATGTGCTTGCACATGTCTTTCTTATTAAAGGTAAGGTGGGTTATCAGAGGTTCTCGGACAGTTGCCTTGGCTGCTGTATCGGCGGCCGTATTTCCATTTATCCCGACATGCCCTGGTATCCACAGGAGTTTGATCTTCCCTTGGTTCTTAATTAGCTCGTCCCGGATGGATTTAATAATTGGCGTGTCGTTTTGTAGGTTGGTTACAGCTGTAATGGTAGAGAGGCTTTCGGAGCAAATTAAAATTTTAGTATTTTTTGCAGATGCCGTGGCCTGTATGGCTGCGGCTTCCGCTGAGAAAACGGAGGACAGTTGTGGTAACAGACCCTTGGACAGGATTTTTTCATTTTCGTCGACAACAGCAAACGCAGTGCCAGCTTCGGTTTTCGAGCCATCGGTGAAAACAAGGTTCCACTTGTCTGCTTTGTGGTTCTCTGCAATTTCCAAAAAACGCTGTTTGTATACTGCTTCGGGTTTAAGGTATTTTTTGAGTGTTTTTAGGGACGTGTCAACGGAGTTGACGTCAAATAACCATGTGTGGGCTGGTCGGCGGTGTGTACGTTCGAGAGCCAGTGGTAAATCCATGTTTGCCGTATAGCTAAGGCTGTCGTATAGGGTTGAATGTATTTTGGGATTTCTTTTATCCAGTCGGAGGTTGTTGGCAATTCCGATGATTGCTTTATTATGTGTGGGGTTTATTCTCAGCATGACCAGGGATGTAAGGGTTTTAGTCCAGTGTTTAATCGTGGGCATGCCAGCTTCAACAAGCATGTTCGTGATTGGAGTAGACCGGAAGGCTTTTAGGCTAGTTCGAATTGCCGCGTGGTAAACTGGTTCAATGATCCTCAACGATGTTGGGGAACACTTTCCGTAAATGCATAAGCCATAGTCGATCTTGGATAGGATAATGGAGCGAGTTATATTGATCAAACTGTTGACATGGCAGAAGCTATTTTTGGAACTTAAATATTTAACAATGTTGAGCCTGGTTGATAATTTTCTTTCGAAACTAATACAAGGTCCGTTCGCGAACTAATATGCAAACGTAAATTTATATAAATTTTCGTGCAAAACTACACAAACGCGTTCGCGTACTGAGAAAATGGTAAAAAGATGAACGAAAGAAAAATGTACTTTCGTTCATTTTTCTTCACACAGAATTTCAGCTGGCAAGAAAATGAAAACTGTCAAATGATGAAATCCTATGAGTTTGCCAGCAAAAAAAAAAACAGCTGTTGCTTCTTTTCAAGCCAAACTACGATGTTTTTTTAACTTTTTACACAAAAGCGTTCGCGTACTTTTCATAGAAATGAGAGGATTCTCTCTCGATTTTGGAGATTTGACACATTTCATTTTCCTACACATAAAGTACGCGAACGGACCTTTGTTCCTTGAAGCTAAAGCTTTTATCAAAAATAAGTCCAAGTATGCTTAGACTATCGACATTGCTTATGGCAATTTTATTAAAGTTAATTACAATTTGCTTAGTGCAACTATTTTTTTTTACAAATGTGTAACAGTTTGCATTTTTCCATCGATATCCTGGCGCCGGATGTTATACCCCAGTTATTTAGATTGCTAAGGACTAGCGAAAAAGCACTACAGAGCCTCCAAAGACGAGACGACCATAACCAAGGAAATCGGATTTCTTAAAGTAAGTTATATTAGTGAACTAGATATTAAAATCAGAAAAATCACAGAAGATGTAGCAGAATACGCTGCATTTAGCGAGAATAGTGTAACCGTTCGAAACATTTTTGACGGAATGTTAGTGATGAAAGTGAAGGAACTTGTTTCAGGCGCACTAGCCTACGCAATCTCCGACACTCACGACATATCGGAAATCAGGGATATAATTACTAAATTCATTGGCCAAGATCAGAGCAATTTAAAAATTGCATTTTCAAATAATTATGTAGACAAAGATAGACAATCGATATCCTCCATATCCTGAGGCACATAGGAATGAAGTCAAAACTCAAATCGATGAGATGCTGCGTCAAGGCATTATACGGCCGAGCAGTTCACCTTATTCCGCGCCAATATGGATATTTTCGAAAAAGGACGATGCTTCAAAAGTAAAGAAATGGAGAATGGTAATCGACTACAGGAAATTAAACGATATCTCAATCGACGACAAGTTTCCTATACCGAACATAGAGGATATATTTAGTAAATTAGGAAGCTCGGTATACTTAACAACCCTAGATCTGGCTAAGGGTTTCCATCAGATCGAAATTTCGGAACAAGACATCAAGAAAACTGCTTTTTCTACCGACAACGGGCACTATGAATTCCTCCGAATGCCATTCGGTTTAAAGAACGCCCCCGCGACCTTTCAGCGGTTAATGAATTCTGTCTTGCAAGAATTCATTGGGAAAATTTGTCTTGTCTACCTAGATGACATAATTATATTTTCCACAAGCCTTCAAGAACATATAATCTCAATTAAAAAAATCCTTCAAAGACTGAAAGAGGTAAACTTAAAGATTCAATTGGACAAAAGCGAGTTTCTTAAAAAAGAAACCGAATTTTTGGGCCATATTGTTACTACTAGCGGAATTAAACCCAACCCCAATAAAATAGCGGCAATTCAAAACTATACACTACCCAGGTCCCTTAAACAAATTCGTGCATTTTTAGGAATTACAGGCTATTACCGTAAGTTCATAAGAGATTACGGAAAAGTTGCTAAACCAATGACATCCTTCCTAAAGAAAAATGCTAAAATCGACACTAAAGACAAAGATTATGTTGAAAGTTTCGAAACTCTAAAAACACTCATTACATCAGCGCCCATCCTTATTTATCCTGATTTCTCAAAAAAAATTACTGTGACAACAGACGCATCAAACTATGCCATAGGTGGTGTTTTAAGCCAAGAAAACCACCCAATTTGTTATTACAGCCGTACACTTAACGAACACGAGACAAGGTACTCCACCATAGAGAAAGAGCTCCTCGCAATAGTCGATTCCACCAAATATTTTAGACCATACATTTTTGGCAGGAAATTCACGGTGCGAACCGACCACAGACCATTAGTTTGGCTTAGCTCACTTAAGGAACCAAACGTAAAATTACAAAGGTGGAAAATAAAACTCGAAGAATACAACTTCGACATAGAGTACGTTAAGGGAAAAGATAACCAAGTTGCTGATGGTTTGTCAAGAATGGAGATTCATTACAACGAACAGACAACAAATCCTATTAAAAATCATGACGAAGAAAACCTTGACGCACTATCCATGGTAGCAACTATCCACAGTGCAAATGAAGATAGCTCTAACCATATACCAATCATTGACTCACCAGTCAACACATACAAAACCCAGATAATTCTGAACAGCACAGAAGGCCCTAGTAACCATAAGGTATACAATGTTTTCGGAAAAAAAAGAATAGTGATTGAAGTAAAATAATAAATTCCAAGACATTTACGTAAAATATTTTAGCAAAAATAAACTCCTCAAAATAATTAAATGTAGTAAATTCTTAGGCGATATCGAAGACGAGGAAAAACTAGCAACAGTTATTACTCAAACACATAGATTACTGAACCATAGAGGCATAAACGAAACATTCGCCAAAATTAGAGATGTGTATTACGCACCCAAATTAAAGGAGAAAATCCAAAAATTTATAAATAATTGCGAAATTTGCAATAAATCAAAATACGAGCGAACGCCGTATAAAATTCCTTTAAAACTAACAGAAACTCCAACAAAACCGAATCAGATAATTCATATCGACATCTGGTACGCTAATATAAACCTAATGTATGTAACAATGTTGGAGAAATTTACAAAACATGTTACAATGCAAAAAATCAAACATAGAACATGGATATCCCTATTAAAAACCCTGAAATGTAGATTTGCATCATTTGGGATCCCCAAGAAAATAGTAACGGATGGCGAATCAGGGTTCTCGTCAATTCTTATTAGGGAGTTCCTTACAGAAAATAATGTAGAATTACATATCACTACACCCTATCACCACACAGGTAACGCAGACATTGAGCGGTTCCACTCTACTCTGAACGAACATATTCGCACATTTTCAGCCGATGAAAACAACACAGATTCCTTACCTGATAGAGTATACAAATCTTTAGTGATTTACAATCAGACAATTCATTCAGCAACAAAGCGTAGACCAATAGATTTCTTTAACGGAAATATCACGAACAACGATTACACAAATATCGTTGACCTAATCAATAAGAAAAAACAAAAATACATAAACAAATTTAATAAAAACAGAAATGATATAGATTTAACAGAGCCAAACCATAATTACCTTAAAAACAGAAATAATAACAAACTCAAACCAATATACAGGAAAACAGACACCAGATTGTTAGACAGTGACCACGTTAAAGACCAAAAAGGCAGTAAATTCTATAAAACCCAGGTAAAAAGGAAGTATACATTTGAACAAACCTAGACAGACTTGAGCGAATTTTCCAAATGAAAGTACCAAAATTATTATGAAAAAAAAAATTACAACAAATGATTCTATTTTCAGACACTATTTATAATTTTATTGACAACAAGAATGACAAATGGACAAAGACTCGACGTTCAAAATTTGAACTCCGGAAACGGGTTCATTGCGATTAGAGATGAACAAATCCCAGTTATAATAGGATACACAAAAATACTTCATAATTTAAACCTAACTTCATGGACAGACAACCTAGACATAATCGAACACAATATTAACAAACGAATACCCAACAATAAAACATAATTTCGAACTTTTAGCAGAAGAAATAGGAAACCTATTAGGAAATTATCATCCCAAACAAAGAAGAGGTTTATTCAATATAGTCGGAAAAGGCCTAAAATATTTAGCAGGCACCATGGACTACGAAGACGAACTAGAAATCAGGGAAAGTTTAGAGACGAGTCAGAAAAACAATGAAAATTTAATAGACGGACTTAACGACCAAATTAAGATAAACTATCACTTCAACGAAGTCATAGACAACATTACAAGACACATTAACGGGCAACAGCTCGAAATTAAGAGCCAACTCTTAAGCCTAGGTAACGCAATAAACAAGGAATTTTCAGAAATAACCAATATGCAACAAGCGTTTCGAATTCAGTACGATATACAGCTACTAAGGGAACAAGTAAGGAAAGTAAAAGATAACTTACTATCGAGTCAATTAGGAGTTTTAGGAAAAGATATATTGTTACCAAAAGAAATATCAAAGTTTAACATAACAATGAACAAACTGTCACTTATAAAAAATACTGTAATTATCCACGAAAACCAAATTATATTTGTCCTTTTAATACCAAATTTCTCAACCGATAATTTCTATAAAATATTGTTAGAACCAATTCCTAATCAAAATAACTTAGAATTAGTAACACCTTATATAAAATTTATATGAGATGAACATTTTAACTATGAATATATAAACAGTACCTACAGTAAAATTTAAGGACCTAAAAATCATAAATGATGATAGTATTTCAAATATTTTTAAGGTAAATCCAAAATGTAACTATAAAACGAATACAAATATAGAAGTTAAGCAAATTCATAACAATATTGTAATAACTAAAAATATTCCTTATACCCAAGTTCCACAAAATTGTAACAATTTTACTCTAAAGATTATGGGGAATAACCTACATAGATTCGAAAATTGTAAAATAGATATAAACGGTATAAAATACGAAAATTTCGTAACATACGACAACTTTATAATTCCAACCTTTAATAATATAAGTATTAAAAATATTGTAATGAACTATTCTACAGAGGACCTACAAACAAAAAACCTAGAAAATCGAAAACTTATAGAGGAAATTAAAAGTAAACATAGGGACGGGCTACAGTCCGCTTGGGCGAACTGTTGGATACCCTATTCTTATTCCTATCCCTCATAAGTGGGCGTGACAAAAGTCTAAGTATAGTTGAATTGTTAAGAACGCTTTACATATTTTGTTATATAACATTTAAAGGATTTTATCAAAAAAAACGCTCCCTAGCTCAAACTTGGGTGTTTCAATAAAATTGTTTTATTTAATTGGGGGCGTGTCAGTAGGCGGATTTAAAAAAATTAACACATGAGCATAAAGCGCCCCTAGAGAGTATATATTATAAATTTCAGCTCCCTAGCTCACTTTGAATTTTCAAAAAAAAAAAAAAAATAATAATTGTGGGCACGTGGGCGGATTTTGAAAATATTTACACATAAGCATAAAGGGCCCATAGAGAGTATATATTATAAATTTCAGCTCCCTAGCTCAAACTTTGGATTTTCAAAAAAATTGTTTTATTTATTTGTGGGCGTGTCACTGGGCGGATTTTGAAAATATTTATTCATGAGCTTAAAGGGCCCATAGAGAGTATATATTAAAAATTTCAGCTCCCTAGCTCAAATTTTGGTTTTTCAATAAAATTGTTTTATTTTTTTGTGGGCGTGGCAGTGGGCGGATTTTGAAAATTTTATATCCCGAGCAGTTTTAGGAGTCATAGATCATATATAAAAAATTTCAGCTTCCTAGCTCAAAATTCGATTTTTTCCAAAATTTTGTTTTTTTGAGTTTGTGGGCGTGTCTGTGGGCGGATTTCAAAAATTCGTAAACTTGATTATTTCGGGACCCTAGAGAGTATATGGTTAAAATTTCAGCTCTCTAGGTCCAGTTTAAAGGCCTAATTTTTGCCGACGGACGGACGGACGGACGGACGGACGGACATGGCTAGATCGACATTACTATCGATGCTGATCATAAATATAGTAACTTTTAGGGGTCTACGGGCAATATTAAGGTATGTTACAAACTATGCGTCAAAATTAATATACCCCTAGAATAGGGTATAAAAACAACACGCATTTGTCTATAAATATTGGGACAACAGTTTTAATAACTTCAATTTTAATTGCAATAATTTTCATATTAATAATTATGAAGTCTAAAAATAAAACTAGCGAAACAAAAATTGAAGTCGGCATTCAAAATAATGATTCTTCGGAGCAGAATCCTAAGGGGGGAGGTGTTACGTCGGATATATCACTCTCTCCTCCATTCACCGGTTTACGGTTATTTGCACCGTAGACATTTTGTCTTTGCAACTGTAATTCCCTTCACCCCGCCCACGCGCAACCAGCTTACGATAGAACACGCGCAAGCCATTTTCGCGGGCATAAACATTTTTAATACATACTCATATTTCATTGCACCACAATGAAATATGAATATTTCAATTACAAGCACGTTCCTCTCCCACGGGACACATTCCTCTTGCAGAATATTTCAAATATAATTTTAATTCAGGCAGTCAATGTCAATCCATCTAACTGAAAGGTGCAGCCTAGCGTGGACAGCGGCCTTTCATTAGATTCTAAATTAACAAATATAAATTGTAATAATATAAAATAATAAATAAATAAAGAACAAAAAAAAAGAAAAACGGTTAAGTTTTTTTTATCGCAAACGGCAACACGATAACGTAACTGGGTGTGCCGTTATATAGAGGAAAAACAGAGGAGATCGCACCATTAAATTTCACCCGGAACTTTCTACTCGTGAGGAACGATTTTATAACAATAAACATTTTTCGGACCGACTTTCCAGCCAGCCAGTTTTTCTAAGATGATGTGTGTTCCAATTCTGTCAGGCATTTGAAATGAAATGGTCAATGTGCAGGAGAGCGTCCATGGTGGAGCGCCCTCGTCTTAAAGCCACTTGGTGTGCGTCGATAAGATTTTTATTTTCTAAGAACCACAAAAGTCTATTGGATATTATTTTTTCGAAAATCTTGGAGGCACATGGCAGCAGTGAAATAGGTCGGAACCCACTAGTATCGAAGCCGTTCTGATTAGGTTTCGGAATTGGAAGGACCGTGGCCGTTTTCCAGCTTTGTGGCATGATCCCATCTGAGAAGATACGGTTGTAAAGCTCCACCAGGCGGGTTTTTAAAATGTCTGGGCTGTTTTTGATCATTAGGTATGTAATTCTATCGAAGCCTGGTGTTTTGCCTTTAGCAGCCTGGAGTAGGTGTTTAAATTCAAATTTGGTTATTGTCCGTTCGGTGGAAAAGGAGGCGTGAGTTTGGGGGTACAGTGTGGGGGGGGGGGGGGGGGCTAAGTGATGATCCTAGCGATTTTAAGTTAAGGAATTCTGGCGAAGAGTGCTCGTCCTTTGAATAATTGGACCAGGATTTGGCGAAATGTTCGGCGATTTGGGTGGGGTTGGATACAATTTGTGAGTTGTTGATAATTGTAATAGGGGGAGGCACGAAATTTCCTGTGAGTGCCTTGACATCTGCCCAAAGTTTGTGTGATGTGGCATTTGGGGTTATGTTGGAGGTAAACTTCTCGAAACAGGATTTTTTTGCTGCTTTCGCAGCTTTACGGAATATTGCGTTGGCTTATCGGTAGTTTATTGCATTGTGGTAATTGGGATATTTTTTGAATTTTTTCCAACAGTTTTGTTTGTCCTGTCGCATGTCATGTAACCCTTTATCCCACCAAGGAACCGTTCGAGTTTTTGAGCGTTTACCGGATGCAGGGATAAATTGGTTTGCACCAAAGTGGATAGCTCTATGGATTGTTGCTGCTTCCTTGTTTATGTTAGTGAATGGCCCCCTTTGTATAAGAAACTGAATTATATTGGTTTTGAAAGTGGTCCAGTTAGCTCTATCAGTTAGATATTTGGGAGATTGTTTAACATTCTGCTGTGGAGTGGTAACTATTGGGAACTGATCACTGCCGTGCAAGTCGGGGAGTATTCTCCAAGTTGTGTTGGCTCCAAGTTGGGGGAGATAAGGGTTAGGTCAACGTGGGTAAGGGAGTTGTGGGTGGAAAAGTGGGTTGGGCATCCGTTGTTTATTATAATAAGGTTGGAGCTAAGGAGAAATTGCTCTACAATCTTTCCTCGGGTATTGGCGGTTGGTGATCCCCATAAAGGGCTCCAAATTGATAATTGGGTCGTCGAATGAATTGACAATGTTATTTAAATCATTTGTGGAGATAGCTTGGTTTGGGGGAATGTATAGGGATATTACAATTATTTTTACTTTCCATAAAATCTCTACCGCAACAATTGAGATAGGCGAGGGGACGTTAATGAGTTTGTATGGAATAGATTTGTGTACCAGCAGACCTGTACCCTGTTTACCAGAGTTGTTGGTGCTCAAGTTGTGAAAATAGGAATGGCACCGTTTCAGGGGTAGATGGGAGGTGGAACATGGTAGGTGGGTTTCCTGCAGTGAGACGACTAAGGGGCATTCCCCATTAAGAAGGATTTGCAGTTCGTGTAGGTTATTGAAGTATCCATTAAGGTTCCCCTGGAGAACCCTAAGTACTTTTCCTTTAAAATGCGCCGACTTGTCTACTACATAGCTGGAGCTATGTTGTGAAAAGTCGAGTTTGGTAGAATGGTGGGTGTGTTGGAGACGACCTCCCCGACCGGGGTCGAAGGCGCCTGGAACTGGTTCTGGTTCCTGGCGCCTTCGCCCCCGGCCGGGGGGGTCGTTGTTCTGTGAAGAGGGATTTTTATATATTGTCATTATCATCTTCCGTAGGAGGGAGATAATATTGGTTGTTGTTAATAAGTGATTGGGTTACTAAAGATATAGGTGAGTGGGCTGTAGGAGTATATTCAATTGTTTGTTTGGGATTATTTTCTGGTGGATGGTTGGTGGTGCTGTGTTTAGCTTTGTTGGAGCAGTCGTTCCGTGTGGAAGAAGGGTTGGGGGTATAAAGATTAGTGGAGGAATGGGATAAGTTTGGAGAAAACTGGGGTACATTGGATGTACCTAAAGAGTTAATATTGGTATGGTTTGAAGTTGAAATCTTGTTAATAGGTTCACTTGTGCTAGCGTCAGGGATTTTAGAAAGCCTAGCTGGCGGCTTGGGTGAGTTTGGGAGGGCACCCTGAATGGGAGCAGAAACTTTGTCAATTGATGAATTGTTATTGGCCGGAATTGGTTGGGGGTCGGTAGTCTTGGTAACTGAGGCATATGACATCGTGAGTGTGGTCGTACGATTTTGGGCACTATAAATCTGTCTGGCTTCTGCCATACTGCATTTCACTATTGTTTTGATTTTAAGAATTTCTTTGGATTGAAGAAAACGCTTGCAGAGCTTGGAAGAAGATGGGTGCTCTTCGGCACAATTGGCGCATTGGACCCTGGTGCACTTGTTAGGGGCGTGTGGGGGGAGGTTGCAGGTATCACATGTCTCATTATTTTTGCATCTTGTTTTAGTTTGTCCCAGTAATTGGCATTTACGGCACCGCATTGGATTGGGAAAGTACTCCTCAACTTTGAGGTTATACCACCCAACGTTGACCGTGGATGGGGGGCGGAATAGATCGAAGGAGAATAACATCAGACCTGTGGGGCGCATAATGCCTTCAACGGATTTTTGGAATTTGTACACCTCCGTTACACCTTGAGATTTCATTTCTTCAATTATTTCCTTTTCATGCACATTTATAAGACAGGGTGCATATACGCTGCCCTTGGATGAGTTAAGTTGTTCGTGTAGTTTGACCGTGATTGGGCAAAGGTTGGATAGGGATTTTTTTGAGAGAAAGATGTCAGCAATATTTTGGGATTTGACCAGTATTGAAAGATTACCGTCGCGTAGTTGAGTGATGTATTCGTAGCCCGTACTGATATTATCAATTGCTTTATTTAGGAAGAACACGCTGAACGAAGAAAGAGGTTTGTCGGGGTTGGTTGGGGTTATGGTTATGAATTTAAGGTTTTTTACGCTGGAGTTATTTGGTAGACTTTTTTCTATTTCACATATGCTGAAGATATTTTTTTTAACGTTTTTTACTATTGGGTCGCAGAAACGGCTCACGATTGAGCTCGCTAAAGCGATTACCCGTAAGAACACGTGACCCAGCGGCCATGGCATTTGACATTTCTTTTATTGAGACAAAATATATATCTGTTACAGTTTGTACATCTTTCTGTTTTATGTGAGAATACATATATATATATATACATAGACAGCGGCTGTAAAGTATTGTCTGCTTACTCGGATTTGAATTAATGTGATTGCCACTTGGCTAGTTTACATTTTATGTGATTGCTCTTGCTCCCGGAGCGATATGTTGCTATTACTTTTGACTTGATGTCATTATATTAACTTAAAACTAGGATAACAAGTGAGGTAGAGAGGATATGTGTACACAGTACTCATGTCTTCTCTCCTCTTTAACAACGACAGCGAAATTAATATTAATATTATACAATATGTGGTTTTGTCTTAAGAAAAGTCTTCTTGTGTTAAGCGAGTGCGCTCTACTGTTTTAAAATGCTTATGTTTATGTTTATGTTTATTTGCAAAAGTATATTATGAGTGATATGATCGTCTTTATGGACCATTTCAGACACTTCAAGAAAAAAAAGTAATTTAGTAAGTTAGTCTCGCGATGAGTTACAAACTATAATTGCCAGAATGATAATAAGAAGTGAACAGAAACGTCCGGATATTTACACTGAGTTATATGGTGCTTAAGACTAGGGAAATTACGAAGGGATAATTTCTGTACCCCAATTATGACGTATAGCCTTAACATTTTTGTTTTCATTTTTATTCTTTCATTTCTTTTAAGATACATACTCGTACGATGATGTATAGCGCGTATCGTGGTAAAAGCTTTTTAGAGTATCTAGCCTCTATTGTGGCCAGGCGTTGATTTGAGGTAAAACGACAGCGGTGCTTCAACAGGCGCTGAATCAAAATTGAGTGCTAGCACCCCAACAGGCGAGGGGTACCTTTCGTCATCCCACGATGATCTAGCTTGTGATGAAGGTATCCCCCGGATGAGGTCATTATTTATATTATCCATTTTGATAATTGTTTTTGTCAATAATAATAAAGAGTATCTCATAAGGGAAGTGACATTAGTGTCCGTTTAGTTCGTGTTTCAAATTTTTTGTTGAAACAAAGGCAAAGTATTTTTCTTTCTAGGATTTCGAGTTCCAGGGCAGAGGTAGGTGAGATAGCAAACCAGACCGGGAATGCGTACGTCATGATCGGACGTATCAGAGTTTTGTAAAGCAGCAGCTTTGTGCGCTTTTGTAGTGCTCTGTTTGTCAGTACATGAGGAGGTTGGACACCTTGCGAGCTTTGTTAAGGTTAAATCTTGCATGGTTATTGAATTTAAGCAAATTATTAAAATGCACGGCTAGGTATTTGATGTTATTTTTACTCTGAATGATGCAGTCATCTAGTCTCAGTGCTAGGCTTCTGCTTTCTCGAACTACTCCTTCCTCACCTTTCCCGCTGGCGTTCCTGAAGCAGATGAGTTCAGATTTTGATTTGTTGATTGAAATACCCCAGATTTTGTAGTACTCATTTATTGTACAGAGGTGTCTCTCCAGAAGTCGGGTTGCCATGAGGGGGAAGGTGTCACTGACGTAGACAATGGTATCATCAGCGTATAGTAGTCCCTTAGAGCAAGTATTTTCGCTACTGATTAGGGTGTGTGGAAAATCATGACGGAATATATTGTTGCATGTTTGCCCAAACTGTGTCATTCAGCAAGCGCCATCTAGTAGAAAGTGGCCATATTACCGATTTTGGCAGCATTTGAATAGCAGTTTGAGTAGCTGTGGAATAACTAGTACATACATAATGATGTTGTTCTCGAACCTTCTAAACGAACCTTCTCAACGAATCTGGAAATTTCGAGAGGTGTCACTAGGAGATATAAATAGATGTCGCAGGAGCACCCAAGACTTTCGAGTTGTGAACCGCGATAAAGAAGGGCGATAGATGACAGTAGTGAAAAGTATAGAGAATATTGAATAAGAGAAAAGTGATTGTTTATTTAAAGTGATTAATTGTGAAAGGGAATTGTTGAATTAAATAAGTGAATTATTAGAATAATAATCAAGAATTAAATTGAAAGAGAACTAATAAAGATTAATTAAATAAAATTACGTTTTATCTTTTCGAATCCTAGCCTGGATGTAACAATATTATACAGCGGGGGGGGGGGGGGCCTGGATGGTGGATTTGGTGCCCTGGATCTGAATGAAGAAGTGTCTGTTGCTAAGGAAGCTGTCCAGAAGATGGATGATATGGGGTGGGAGGTTAAGCTGCACGCACTTGAAAAGAAGTCCGTCCCTTCACACACTATCAAAGGCTTTTTCAATGTCAAGGGCACAAGCCACAGTACATTTTTTGATTCGAAGATTGGTGGTGATGTCATGATGCAGTTTCATAAGTGCGTGAACCGTGGAGTGTTCTCTGCGGAAGCCAAATTGGTAATCTGGAATGAAGTCAATGGGGTTGTCTTCAGGGCTGAGGATGTTGCTGATAATTAATCGCTCGAGAATTTTACCGACATTAGAGAGGAGGGAGATCGGCCTGAAGTTGCCGATCTGGTGGTCATTTTGCTTTTTGATGATTTGGATTATTCTGGCCAACTTCCACGCGGTCGGGAAGTAACCGTTGTTTATGCAATTGTTCAGCAAGATTGTAAGAAAATTAATTGCCCTGGAGGTGATTTTTTTGAGAATAAAGTTACTGATACCGTCAGGTCCATAGGATTTTTTGGGTCTTAGTTGTCGAATTATGTTAGACACCTCCGAACTGCTAGTGAAGAAGTGTGTGGTCAAGGGGGTAAGAGCAGAGTTGCCCACTTCAAAGTTGAATATACGGGACGGTTTTGAAAGCCTGGTCCGTTGAGTCAAGTTCGTGACCTCCCTTACGATTTCTTGATTAAAATTAGGAATTTTTTCCCGGTATATTTGTTTAAAGTGATTTTCGAAAGCTGTAACTATGCTTAGCTCATTGGTTAGAGTTTCGTTATTCACTACCACCTTTCCTCAGTGGAAGTTCTTCTTCCTCCCTACTATCCTGAACACCACCTTAAATGCCCAGGGGCCTGGGTTTATTTTAGACAGCCTGTCTCTGAACTGCTTGTTAAGCCAGATCCTGATCTTATCCTGAATGATCTTCTTGAGCAGGGAGATTCGAGAAGACAGTTCTCTGTATTCAATATTAGTCCTGTTGAAGTTACTGTGATATATTCTTTTGAGATCTTTTTGCCATCGATGCTTTGTTTTAAAGAGCTGCTCGATCTCGTTTGGGAGATTTTTATACCTTTTAAATGAGGCTGAGATTTTGGTGAAGTGCTGCACGGTTGTGTTAACAAGAGCTTCCTTGAAATCATGGATATATCTGTCAATTTCCGCATTGGAAAGGCAGCGATGTTCAGGCGGGAGGCAATGTATTAATCGTGAGTCTAGGCATTCATGGAAGTTTGTCCAGTTCGTATTCTTGAAGGAGTTCACCATTATTTGCTCTTGGAGTAACACCTCTGCGTTGTCGATTTTTATTCTAAGAGAAATCGGACAGTGATCAGTGAAAGTCGATAGAGCCCGAACATGGTAGTTCTGGTCAAAGTGATTGAGAAGGTGGTTCGAAATTAAAAAGTGATCTAGGAAGGAGGAGCTCCTAGGAAAAGTGGGTGAAGATGCAGTTAGGTTACTCAGTGATGGGTTGTGATTACAAATCCAATTTTCAAGGCTTCTACCGTTAAGGTTGTATCTAGAGTCTCCCCAGTTAGGACTTCTGGCATTCAGGTCCCCCCCTATGATTGTACCATCGAAGTTGCTGCTAAGAGTGTCGAGTCTTTTTAGTTCCTCTGTTAAGGTTAACACAGGATAGTTTGTGGGTATGTATATGGATCCCAGGAGGATAACTTTTGGTACATTATTTTTTATAATCTTGATAGAAATGAAGATGCTCGGAAGAGACTGAAATTGCCAGTTAACAACATTATAAGGGTTATTTTTCCCGATGACAATCGCCACCCCTTGTTGTGTGTCGTTTCGAATGATGTTAAAGCAGTCAATAAAAACTGTTCAAATGTGTTTCTTGTAAAAATGCAATTTGACTGTTTGTTGCGAACGCACCCTTAAAATCGAACGACAGCCTGACCAACGACCGTAACCTGTGAGAAAGCTGAATTTCAAGCTTCTTGCTTCTAACTTCGGCTGTGAGATCTGTCAAAAGAAAAGGAAAAAAGCACGAGACGACCAACGTGGTAAGAACAAAGAAAAGCTAAAATAAATTTGTAATTAACGATTAAACATAAAATATAAGGAAATAAAACTGAATTTAAACAAAAGAAGTCGTTTATTGACAAATTTAATAACGTTGCGTAATTGCCGCAACATTCTTACAAATTTATTTTACCACTTGGTCTACGATTCGCCATGTCCGCACCAAATCCACCAATCTCGACGGAGAATGCAGTTAATTGCCAGGACTATAATTGCCAATTGTGCAGTGCCTCCGACTCCTACGATAACATGGTGGAGTGCGACCAGTGTGATATGTGGTATCATTTCGTGTGTGCAGGAGTTGATGAGGCCATCGACAACCAGGACTTTATTTGTGCGGCTTGTTCCGCAGACAACAATCGATTGCCAAAGGCTCATTCAACCCCATCAACACCAGAACGACCAGAAACTATCGTCGAGACAGCACGCGTAGTGACCACCAACCTTGTCACAAATCTCGCGCCACAATTCGTTGCCACCAGGCGCATAACTTCGCCATCAACAGGTGCATCCGGAGCACCAGCAGCCACCTCCGCTGGGCCACCCGCCGTTTGTGCTTCAATTTCAAGGGACTCCCAAGTTTCAATACAGCCATCTTCATCACGCGCACACGCTACGACTACCTTAATTGCGTCGACATATATTACCACGGAAGCGCTGCCACGGCAAGAACTTCACACCAGCAATCCACATGTTGCTTATTCAAACCTTAGTAATGGCAAACCTTCTCAGTCGTTTCAGGTTGCAAATCATCAGGCCGAGCAATCAATCCCACACGCAGTAAGTGTCACTCAAGCTCCACCGACTCAAGTGTCGTCGGCGTTAGAACAGTGTTTACAGATACGCACGTTCCCAGTGCACGGAACCCACGAGCAAACAACCTGTGGTACCAACTCCACGCGGCTTCCACAGGTAGTCTTCAAATCTACACCATCTACGCTACGGACAAAAAACGACACTCACGCTGTAGCTGCACAGTTTACAACCAGATCAGGTAAACAAAAACAAGCAGCTTGCAGTGACCGAGTGCCCACGCCTGGAGTTCCAACTACTCGCGCATTGTCGAGGCACTCGTCCAACGGTTCAAGACATGGACCCACATCGCGATTGGGAATCGAAATGCAAAGGATAGAGGAGGAACGAGCTCTACAACAGGACTACATCAACAAAAAGTACCATCTGCTGAACTTGATGAACGAGGAAACACGCAGCAGCGGAGAGGAAGAGTCAACGGACGGGAATAGTAAGGTGCAGGAATGGCTGAGGGAGACACCATGCCTAAAACGAAGCGGTAAAGGCGAAAATCAACGGGCAGAACCCGGGTATTTTTATCCCAAGGGCCATGAAACAGCCGTAAACTCGACATGGATGGGTGCGAACGCGAACCTTCAACAACAGCAACAACTCGTAAATTTATCGGCTTACTCAGCTACCAACATCCAGCCCGTACCCAATGACATGTCAAACATCATTCATCCACATCACCCCGAAACCCTTGTCACAAGGCCGCCGCAATCGATTCTGCGTCGCCGGCAACAGCAAGAAGGAGCGATGATCCAACCTATATCGAGTCTGCAGCAACAACAAGAACGAGTAGCTGACAGCTTTCACCCATCATTACTGCGTCAAAAACCACTATTTGAACCAGCTAACATCTATCCAATAACGCCAGGTTCCAATCAGCACGAAACTAGGGAGCGGGCAGAAGCCCAGCAACGACCATCAATGATGTATCAGCCACAGTGGTACACCATGACTGGTAATCCGTATCAGCAGCCGGTTCCGCCAGTACTTACTAGGGGCCATCTAGCTGCCAGACAGTCCGTACTAAAGGAGCTCCGCCCCTTCGATGGCAACCACCCCGAGGAATGGCCATTATTCCTATCGAGCTTCAACCGGAAAACGGAACTCTGTGGGTTCTCCGACGAAGAGAATCTGGTTCGATTGGAACGTGCACTGAAGGATAAAGCGTACAACGCCGTAAATAGCCTTCTGTACCAGCCAGGATGTGTGCCACGAATAATAGCTACACTTAAAATGATGTTTGGACGGCCGGAGCTAATTCTCCACTCGCTTCTGCAGAAAATCCGCGCCACCCCGACACCAAGGGCTGAAAGACTGGACACCATAGTGCAGTTTGCAATCGCAGTACAAAATTTCTGTGCAACGCTCGATGCTGCCGGACTTGCAACCCATCTCAACAACCCTACGCTATTGCAGGAGCTCGTTGAGAAGTTACCCCCTGCTATCCAACTGAATTGGGGAATCTACAAACAAACTCTTGCGGTATGCACCCTATCCGAGTTCAGCGTCTGGATTTACCAAATTGCCGAGGCTGCAAATTGCGTTATTGGCCCATGTTCACCAGAGAAAAACGTAGGAAGCAAGGTTCCCGGACAGAGAAAGAAGGAAAAAGGATTCCTTCACACCCATACCGAAGCAAGTCGTAGCAGACAGCCGTCGCCACAACGATCGGATAAATCCAATGGACGTAAATGCCTGGTATGCAAAGGCAACTGTGCTAGCATCGACAAATGTACCAAATTTAGCCACCTAAGCCATACATCCAAATGGGAGGTCGTCCGCGAGTGTAAGCTGTGCCGGCGCTATCTGAAGAGGCATAGTGGCTACCGGTGCAAATCAGATGGTGTGTGTGGCAAAAATAACTGCATCTTCAAGCACCATCAGATGCTCCACAACTACCAGAAGGATCTTCAGAAGACACAACAAATGCCCCGTACCGGACCCATGGCACAACCTAGCAACGCACATCTCCAGAACTCCCAAGCAGTTATGTACCGAATAGTTCCAGTTATTCTACACGGCAACAATTCCCAGGTTAGCACTTATGCCTTCCTGGATGACGGTTCGTCACTGACGCTGATGGACGAAGAACTGGCATCGCAACTGAACGTTGAAGGTAAGCTTGATCCCTTATGCATTAAATGGACTGCTAACACCCATAGGTACGAGAATGACTCCAGAGTGATGAGTCTGCAGATATCCAGTACTGGTGATAGCGGCAAGTTGTACCCGTTGCAGAACGTGCATACCGTAAAAAGCCACCAGCTCCCACTACAGTCCCTGGACGCACAGAAGCTACAAAAGCGGTACAGACATTTACGTAATTTGCCCATCGTTTCTTACTCCAATGCCGCCCCCCGACTGCTTATCGGGCTTAACAATTGGAAGCTTGGTCTACCACTTAAGTGTAGAGAAGGAAGACAGGAGGAACCCGTGGCAGCCAAGACTCGGTTAGGATGGACCATTCATGGCCTCTGCAGCCGAAGCCATCAAGAGCGAAGGACTTTCCACACCAACTTCCACAAATGCGAGTGCAGTGGCGATGGTGACGCCATGCTCGAACAACTCGCCAAGGAGTTTCTGTGTACCGAGAAGTTTGGGGACTCGGAACGCACCAGCATTCTGCAGTCAACAGAAGACGAGCGGGCTCTAGACTTGCTACAAAGGCGAACTCAACGCAAAGAGGGACGTTTCGAGAGCGGGCTTCTGTGGAAGTTCGAGGACATGCAGCTTCCAGATAGTTTCCCATGGCCAAAAGACGGTTGATGTGCCTTCAACAAAGAATGAGGAGGGACCCAGCACTGGCAGAAGAGCTTCAGCAAAGAATAGAGAGCTACACTCTTAAGGGATACATCCGAAAGCTTTCAGGGACGCAGCTTGCTGAAGGGCGTTCGCGGACCTGGTACCTACCCATATTCCCGGTTAAGAACCCGAATAAACCGGGAAAGCTACGACTGGTATGGGATGCGGCAGCAAAGGCTAGTGGAGTCTCTCTAAACTCCCTGCTCCTGAAGGGTCCTGATCTAATGTCTTCGCTGGTATCAGTAATCTTCAAATTCCGGGAGAGGCGTATCGCGATATGCGCCGACATCCAAGAGATGTTCCATCAGATTCAGATAAGACCAGAAGACCAAAATTATCAGAGGTTCCTGTGGTCAAACCGTGTTGTCTCGATGAATACGTCATTATGGTAATGACCTTCGGGGCGACCTGTTCCCCGTGCAGTGCGCAGTACGTGAAGAACAAAAATGCGGAGGATTTCGAGAGTGATTATCCACGGGCCGTTAGATCCATTCGCGACAACCACTATGTCGACGATTTGATGGACAGCGTGGACTCCGAAGAGGAAGCCGTCAGACTAGCCAAAGACGTAACATTTATCCATCAGCAGGCAGGCTTCCACATAAGGAACTGGACATCTAACTCAAGGGCGATAACCGACGTCATGGACTCTAACCCAAGTAAGGAAGTTAATCTTAATAACAACGCCGAACTAGCCACAGAGAAGGTGCTTGGTATGTGGTGGTGTACATCGGCGGACTATCTTACATTCAAGATCTCACCGAACCCAAAGAACGTTTATGTACTACAAGGCGGACAAATACCTACCAAGCGCGAAATGCTGCGTGTTTCCTCGTTCATCAAGTTCAGCATATGGTACTTTTTGTTGATGTAGTCCTGTTGTAGAGCTCGTTCCTCCTCTATCCTTTGCATTTCGATTCCCAATCGCGATGTGGGTCCATGTATTGAACCGTTGGATGAGTGCCTCGACAATGCGCGAGTAGTTGGAACTCCAGGCGTGGGCACTCGCGCATTGTCGAGACACTTGAAGGTAAGCTTGATCCCTTATGCATTAAATGGACTGCTAACACCCATAGGTACCAGAATGATTCCAGACTGATGAGTCTGCAGATATCCAGTACTGGTGATAGCGGCAAGATGTACCCGTTGCAAAACGTGCATACCGTAAAAAGCCACCAGCTCCCACTACAGTCCCTGGACGCACAGAAGCTACAAAAGCGGTACAGACATTTACGTAATTTGCCCATCGTTTCTTACTCCAATGCCGCCCCCCGACTGCTTATCGGGCTTAACAATTGGAAGCTTGGTCTACCACTTAAGTGCAGAGAAGGAAGACAGGAGGAACCCGTGGCAGCCAAGACTCGGTTAGGATGGACCATTCATGGCCTCTGCAGCCGAAGCCATCAAGAGCGAGGGAGTTTCCACACCAACTTCCACATATGCGAGTGCAGTGGCGATGGTGACGCCATGCTCGAACAACTCGCCAAGGAGTTTCTGTGTACCGAGAAGTTTGGGGACTCGGAACGCACCAGCATTCTGCAGTCAACAGAAGACGAGCGGGCTCTAGACTTGCTACAAAGGCGAACTCAACGCAAAGAGGGACGTTTCGAGAGCGGGCTTCTGTGGAAGTTCGAGGACATGCAGCTTCCAGATAGTTTCCCGATGGCCAAAAGACGGTTGATGTGCCTTCAACAAAGAATGAGGAGGGACCCAGCACTGGCAGAAGAGCTTCAGCAAAGAATAGAGAGCTACATTCTTAAGGGCTACATCCGAAAGCTTTCAGGGACGCAGCTTGCTGAAGGGCGTTCGCGGACCTGGTACCTACCCATATTCCCGGTTAAGAACCCGAATAAACCGGGAAAGCTACGACTGGTATGGGATGCGGCAGCAAAGGCTAGTGAAGTCTCTCTAAACTCCCTGCTCCTGAAGGGTCCTGATCTAATGTCTTCGCTGGTATCAGTAATCTTCAAATTCCGGGAGAGGCGTATCGCGATATGCGCCGACATCCAAGAGATGTTCCATCAGATTCAGATAAGACCAGAAGACCAAAATTATCAGAGGTTCCTGTGGTCAAACCGTGTTGTCTCGATGAATACGTCATGATGGTAATGACCTTCGGGGCGACCTGTTCCCCGTGCAGTGCGCAGTACATGAAGAACAAAAATGCGGAGGATTTCGAGAGTGATTATCCACGGGCCGTTAGATCCATTCGCGACAACCACTATGTCGACGATTTGATGGACAGCGTGGACTCCGAGGAGGAAGCCGTCAGACTAGCCAAAGACGTAACATTTATCCATCAGCAGGCAGGCTTCCACATAAGGAACTGGATATCTAACTCAAGGGCGATAACCGACGTCATGGACTCCAACCCAAGTAAGTTAGTTAATCTTAATAACAACGCCGAACTAGCCACAGAGAAGGTGCTTGGTATGTGGTGGTGTACATCGGCGGACTATCTTACATTCAAGATCTCACCGAACCCAAAGAAAGTTTATGTACTACAAGGCGGACAAATACCTACCAAGCGCGAAATGCTGCGAATCCTCATGCAGATCTTCGACCCACTAGGACTGCTGGCGAATTTTTTAATGTACGCTAAAGTTTTACTCCAAGAGGTCTGGCGCACTGGCATTGACTGGGATGACGAAATCCCACCGTTGCTGCACAAGAAATGGCTGCGCTGGACTCAACTCCTACCCTGTCTGGAAGGAGTGCGGATCCCGAGATGCTACATTTCCTCAAAATTCACTGAATACCCAGAGATGCAACTCCACGTCTTCGTTGACGCCAGCGAAAATGGATTCGCAGCCGTGTGTTACGCCAGGTCTAGCTCAGGTGATGTAGTGGAGTGTGCCCTGATCGGGGCCAAAACAAAGGTCGCCCCGCTCAAAAGCCTTTCAATTCCCAGACTGGAGCTCCAGGCGGCTCTTTTGGGGGCCAGATTCGCTATTACCATCGTAGCATCTCACTCAATATCATTCCGAGAACAGGTCTTCTGGTCAGACTCCAAAACTGTGTTGAGCTGGCTTCGCTCCGATCATCGCCGATTCGCCAATTCGTTGCCGTTCGAGTGAGCGAAATT
The DNA here is from genome assembly GCA_949715645.1 of Portevinia maculata. Lineage (NCBI taxonomy): Eukaryota > Metazoa > Arthropoda > Insecta > Diptera > Syrphidae > Portevinia > Portevinia maculata. The sequence goes on along the minus strand of OX454527.1, from coordinate 27,915,815 downwards.
CTCGATTCTACGACCATACCCGAGTGGCACTGGATACCGACGAAACTGAACGTGGCCGACGAAGGAACTAAGTGGGAAAAAACATCAAGCTTTAACACATCCAGCCAGTGGTTCAGCGGACCCGCGTTTCTAAGATTACCGGCCTACCTTTGGCCGAAAGAAGAACCCCAAGGCAGCAGCACCGATGAAGAACTGAGGGCTCAGTTTGCTGGTACCCACATTGCAGTTGTCCAACATGTCTTCCAACCCGAACGCTTTTCCGAATGGTCCCGACTGGTGCGCTGCGCAGCCAGGGTTCTGCGCTACGTTTCAAATCTATCAGCATCCGCTAGATCGCGATCAGGAAAGGCAAACGCTCATAGCATCGGACCGTTTACTCGATACGAAATTCAGCGCGCCGAACGAGCCCTAGTTCAACAAGCGCAATGGGACATCTTTGCCGACGACGTTTCCCGCTTATCTGCCAAAGGAAAGGTCGGTAAGTCCAGCTCCCTTCTGGCGTTATACCCATACTTGGACGAGCCCGGAGCATAATCGACCAGCACCAGGAAAACTGTGAGGACGTAAGGCGCCCCATAATACTACCGAGGCAGCACCGTATCACTACACTCTTAGTAGACGACTACCACAAACGCTACCATCATCAAAACCACGAGACGGTGGTAAACGAGCTGCGGCAGAAGTACCACATACCAAGATTGCGAGTAGTTGTCCGAAAGGTACGTAGTGAATGTCAGCTATGCAAAAATTCCTCTGCAAAGCCACATCCGCCTATTATGGCAAATGTTCCAAAGGCCAGAATTTCTTCGTACTGCCGGCCATTCTCCTTTGTCGGCCTAGACTACTTCGGGCCGATGTCCGTTGTGAACCTGAGAAGAGTTGAAAAGAGGTATGGCGTTCTCTTTACGTGTATGACTACTCGAGCTATACATTTAGAGGTCGCACACTTTCTGACCACAGACTCCTGCATACTTGCCATTAGAAACTTCATTGCGCGCCGAGGGACACCACTCGAGATCTGTAGTGATAATGGAACGAATTTCCGCGGAGCCGAAAAGGAGCTAAAGGAAGCCTACAAGCAAGTAGATAGCGACAAACTAGTGAGGACCTTTACTACCGCCACAACAAAATGGACTTTCATCCCGCCTGGTTCCGCACACATGGGTGGCTGTTGGGAGCGTCTCGTACGCTCCGTGAAAACCGCCTTGTACAAAATCAACCCGTGTCGCCACCCTTCAGACGAACTGCTTAGAAGTATGCTGCTGGAAGTAGAGAACATTATTAATTCTCGACCGCTGACCTACATACCCATTCACCATGAGAACGATGAAGCTATCACTCCGAACCACTTCTTGCTGGGTTCTTCAAACGGATCGAAGCCATGGGCCACATTTAGCGATGACAAGGAAGTGCTGCGAAAAAACTGGCTGATCTCTCAGAGATACGCACAACGATTTTGGGAACGCTGGGTAAGCGAATATCTGCCGACTATAACTCGGCGTACCAAATGGTTTGCACCAGTGGATCCAATAAAGAAAGATGATATCGTCCTGATCGTCGATCCGCATAGTCCTCGAAACTGCTGGCCAAAGGGGCGCGTCCTCAGAACCAAGTTGGCAGCCGACGGGCAGGTGAGAAGTGCGACCGTCCTAACCCAAACAGGTATCTTCGAGAGGCCTACAGTAAAGCTAGCTGTCCTCGATGTCAAGAGGGACTTAGAGGTAGGTCCGCCAGCGGACATATCAGGGGGGGGTGTTGCGAACGCACCCTTAAAATCGAACGACAGCCTGTCCAACGACCGTAACCTGTGAGGAAGCTGAATTTCAAGCTTCTTGCTTCTAACTTCGGCTGTGAGATCTGTCAAAAGAAAAGAAAAAAAGCACGAGACGACCAACGTGGTAAGAACAAAGAAAAGCTAAAATAAATTTGTAATTAACGATTAAACATAAAATATAAGGAAATAAAACTGAATTTAAACAAAAGAAGTCGTTTATTGACAAATCTAATAACGTTGCGTAATTGCCGCAACACTGTTGTTAGCCAGAAGAATTTTTTGCAGTTCTATTCTCCGGCTATGCTCTATTAAGGACGAAATGTTGAATGATATTAGATTTAAAGCCATTATATGTGGGTGGTCATGATTTGATTGACGCGCTCAAGATACGCCAGTCTCTTCTGCATTACTGTGTTGAAACTGTTCAGGTTGGACATAAAGTCCTCTATTTTCAACAGGAGGCCTTTCATTTCCACCCCGAAGAGTTCTTTGGATAAACCAAGAAATTGGTTGAGTATATTGCCCTTCGCGGGAATATTATTGGAACTCGCGGAGGGAGTATCCTTCATTTGGTGGAAGTGACTCGCGTAAGAAACTTTCGATGAGGTAAGGTTCCTCGTTGAGTTCGGAATTACGAACTCCTTCCTACTTTCTTTCCTTGACCTGGCCTCCTGGAAGATCAGCTTCCTCTTGCTCTCATATTTTTTGAAGGATTCGCAACCTCTGTAGTTGGCCGCAATTAACGCACGTTGCCATGGACGCTTCGTCTTTGAGAATTGGGCATTGCCCGGGTTCGTGCCGCTGGACGCACTTAACACAATTGTAATTGTTTGCACAATTTTTGGCACGATGGCCGAACAGTTGGCAACGCCTGCATTGCAGTGCCCCTTTGTTACCCTTGGGTTTCTCCCAGGTGACTTGGGTGTTGAATAGGAATTTAATTTTGGAGATCTCCTCGGCTGAGGTGCCCGGAAGGTGTCTCACTAAGAATAGATTGTATGTTATTTTCTGTGCCCGAGAGCGAATGGTGGAGAACCTTGAGACTTTGTCGACAAAGGATGAAATCGATTTCAGTTCCTTGAGTATTTCATCCTCTAAATAGTCTGCCGTCAGTCCCCTTAGGATGAGATTTGTAGTTTTATCCTCTTTTGGTGTAAAAGAGTACGCTTTGACATTTTCGTTGTTTTTAAGCAGATCCATCAGCTGTTGATGAACCACCCTGTCGCCCACGTATAATTTACTACGCCCACCACGATTCACAATTTTAAAGTTAATATCTTTTGATTTTAAATCTAAAGTAAGTTTTCTAGTGTCTACGCTTGTCATAATTATGGGGGGACAGAACTTAGGTTAGGTTAGGTTTATGTGGCTGTCGGCAGAAGCCGACACACTTAGACCAATTTAGGTCCATTGTGATACCACGTATATTATCTACCTCAACTCTGTAGATGGGACTGGCCAACGACACGCGGTTGTTCTCAAACGGTCCCCCATCTACGTACTAACCGCGCCCAACGTCGTTTAATTTCGGTGATCTAACGAGAACCGATTAACTCGACATGGTATTGTCGTTGGTTGGGGACAGAACTTACCCTTAGACAGTTTCCGCTGGTGTTCCTCGTTGGTGTTGTGGACGGGATTGTTTGGGGTCATCTTGTTGGCGTCATCTGCACTGCTGCTGCTCTGCTTCGGCTTACTGCTGGGAGGTGCTGTGGTGTTGTCAGACTCGGTAGTTGTTCGAGGATTCGAGCTCCGAATGGTCAGGTCTTGGAGAATTGAGAATTGATTTGTAGAACTATGGGATGTGGTATCCATTTCTGTAAGAGGGTGAGTTAAGGCAGCCCTGTGTCTTTTGCTGGGTTTTTGCCACTGTTCGTTGTTTGAAGAAGCCTCAGATGTGGAGGCTTTGGGTGAATGCGCCTTTTGAGGCGGTTGCGAAGAAGCAATTACATCAGCACCACTGAGGCACGTGGTGAGGTCGTCGTCCATTAGGTTCGTCGTTTGCTGCAATTTAATTAATTGTTGCGCAGCTTCCAGCATTTGTTTGCTGCTCCGAGGTGTTAGTGTTGTTGTTAATTTGTTGTATCTCACCATTTCTTTTGCTTTAATCAAGCGGCATGTTGAGGTTATGCGCGGTGCGCAATGGCTTGATGAACGAGTGTCAAGGTGGGCCACGCTGAGTTTTATCGTCGTCCTGTTTATCGTCGCTGGTGTGACGTTTGGTTTTGAAAAAAACCTTTGTATAAGTGCTTAGATAGTTTTTCTTATTTTCCACGGAAATTAGAATTATTTTGAACTATTACTGCACGTGGCAAATGTACGAGGATGGCGGTCTCGCCGCTTCCAAATCCAAGTGACAAAATATCCTTACTTTTCGTTTTGACAACGAATTTCCAAATACGAAAGAAAGATGAATATTGAAACTTAACTTATTTACAACTTTTACGGGGTAAAAAAATATACTTTATGGACACAGAACAATTAAACGTTCATCTCCGTTTCGTATCTCGTCCCAGCGGCCATGGCGGGATATATTGGTTTGACACTTGTTTAGTTTTTTTTTTCGATCGAACGCGGAAATAAAAGAAGAGAAAAAAATCGCGTGCTAACGAAGTAGCGGGATTGCACCAACGGAAAACGAGAACGATTAGAAAACCAGCGATGAATGAACTTATCGGCTCGGAGGTTAGTCGCTGACTGAGTTATTACAATTTAATAAATAGATAATAATAATAAATAGTTAATGTTACCCAAACCGAGGTGGCGTTCGCATTGTAAAAAATCACCAACACAAAACCATGTAAAGATCGCTTTAATTAAAGCACTAATTGAGACCATAATAATTATTCATGTTTAGGAAAATTTTAATTAAAATTACCTTGATCGTTAAAGGATTAAAATAATAAAAAGTTGTTAATTTATTTCTTGCAAAGGTCTAACAAAAATCCAAGAGTATCAATTGGTATGACAATCCTGCACCGCCTGCGATCCCTGACAGATTTTAAGCGTTTGTGCATCCAAAACAAAAACACAACGCAGGCAGTAGAGAAAGGCCTCCACTACGTGAAAGACGACGTTCAAAATCTGATTAAACAAGTGGTAGTTAGCTAAAAATGGGAACTTTTATTCATTCATACTGAATTACAGGACACTTTTTTGTAAAAAGACCCTCTCTACTATTCTGGGAACTAAATCCATAACCCGCGGTCAGCTAACATTTTCTTATTGCGCAGTGTGTGAATGGGAAAAAGATAGCAACGTCTTCAGGCGCTAATTTGTCTCCCATTATCGATTACTATTTGAACGACTTTAATTTCATCGGAAACTTCAAACGGATTTGCACGCACACTTGCGGGATAGTTTCAAATGTTTACCGTGTCGCTGGTGAAATTGCGCAGGTGTGATTTTGATTTCTCCCATTAATCTCCATCGGTGGACGCACTGGCGCAGAGGTAAGTGTGTTGGACTACTAATTTAAAGGTCTCAGGTTCAAATCCCTCCGGGGCCAAGTAACATCGCAGTTTTTTTTCACTACCCCACCTCTTGCGAACGTCTGACAAACATACAACAGTATCAATTGTCCTAAGAAGCTCCTCAATGTTGTCGTTCGGATTTGGCTTTAAATTGTAGGCCCTTCCACTTGCATAAGCAAATGGTTGGAGAAGCTAGGTTTTAGGCCAGGTATGGGCCGTTAATGCCTATTTTCTCTTAATCGCCATTTACGACAAGCGCTGCTTTTTTGGGGGTCACTGAAGTGATATTCGTAGCACGTCCCTCTACAGACAATTAACCTATCTACCAAAATGTTAAATTTTCAGATTCCAGACTGCGTTTCCTTTGTTTTTTGTCCCACTAAAGCAGGTGTCTTCAAAAAACCGATTTATAGTTCTTCGCCCGAACTAAATCATTTATTTAAATTAAATGTGCAAACAATTAATAACTAAGATTCAAATTAAAAAATGTCCTTGTCTATCTGCTAGAATTTCATATGCTTCTCAATGGTTGCCATCAGGTTGGAATTCAACATGGAATCGATGGCGTTTTGCACGCGCACATCTTTCAGCAGGTCCATAGTTCGGTAGTCTTCTTTGACTGACTCTAACGTAGGGAACAACAAATCGTAGTGCGTCTCAGCCACCGATGGCTTATTCAAAATGTTCAGGATCTTCTTCTGCAGTTCAATTTCGGGATCTGGTTGGTTGCCGGCTTTGTTTGCTGCATCGCCCAGCTCAAATTTCAACTGGAATTCCCTTCGTTCTTGGAGGTATTTTATTACACAATCATATTGCAAGACAGTTAGCTGTAGGTTATCAGCAAGAAGATTGAGCAGGGTCTGTACTGCATCGGGATGTCGTTCTTTTAGAGGCGGCGCCACCACTTTCGACGGTGGAATGATCTGAACAACTTTTGGTAGGTGATTGGAAGCATGCCCCATTTTTGAGCGAAAATCGTCGGTAATTAAGTTTATTGCATCTTCAACTGGCATATTGCGATGCTCCGCTGGAACTCCGTAAAGTATGTTTACAGTGATGCTGCGATGTTCTTCATTTTGTGGTGTCACAAGAATGGCATACATACAACCGCGTGATGATATATTCGAAAGGACCTTTCCCAATGAAACCTCTTCATTGGGGAATAGAACATCCACTTGAAGATTTAACTGTTTCAATCGCGTCTCAATGAACTCAGCATATGACCTGGAAAATAATTTATTTTAGGATGCTACCGAAATATACTATACAGCGCTACTTGCGTGTTCTGACGGTCGACTACTATAATCTCACAATCGTTGTAGTCTGGATTGTTGGCAGCCGGGTTATTAAACACTTGCATTTGTGATTTATTCGCCCCTAAACCACCAGAGCCTGCGTTTGCATTGACATTTGGATTTGGCCGCTTCTTGTGCCCAGCGTTTCGCACCGATATTTGGTTCCCCTTGAAGGTTGACTTGTTTAGCGCTTTTGCCGCTTTGGTTGCGACTTCTTCTGATTCGAATTGAACAAATCCATAGTTTTTCTGAACTAGCGAATCTAGAACTTTTCCGTACGGGCAACAAATACTTTCTAGGTCGTCTCTCGTGCATACCGGTATATTTCCGATAAATACCCGATTAAGCACCAATTTTGGATCTTTAACCATAGATCCATTGTGTTCGGACATTTTTTAAATGCGGCGTTTCTGCAAAATAATTGTGAGTTGTGATTTGAAAAAATGCAAAAGTGAAGACCGAATGTCAAAAAGGGAAATGGAGATGGAGATGCAGCCGCAATCGTCCAGGGTTGTTAGTGTTATTTGGTGCAAATGCATTATGTGCAAATACAAGCTAGGTGTTTGTTTTTATAGCGATTTCACATCATTTTGAGGAAATTTTAAATGAATTTCAGTTGTTTGAGAAGAATTTACTTACTTCAAGGCCATTCATATAAGAGCGACTTGCGGAAACAAACGATTAGACCAACTGTGGGGAAGACTTCTTTAAATGCATTTATAAACAGAAAATTGCAGATATTAATATTCCAAGAGATTGATGTGTGACAAGTTAATCAAAATATGTAGGTATATTAAAAAAAGAAGGTACAGCACGGTACCAAATGTCCAATTCCAAACTTCTTGTCACAAACAACAACGCCCTTGCTGTGATTTTTCAAAGAATAATCACAATCCACAACATTTGGTCGCGTTTCACATACCTATTTAAAAAATTGTTCGAGTTTAACCTAAAATTACGAATGTCGTTAGGATTCGCTTGCATTCGGCTGTCTAAAAAATTATTAATAAGATTCGTTCGGAAGCGGGTAATTGGGTGCTCTTATATAAATGTCCTTTACTTCCTCAACGGGCTCCCGATAAGTGAAGTGTGCCTGCGTAAGTTAGTGAACCAAATATCCAACGAAATATCTTTTCTAAGTCATATTAGAACAATCTATGGCTTCTCATACATAGGTAAATATAATGCATTAACCGCCAATACAGGGTCTAAAACCTAGCTTTCCCAACTATTTCTTTGTGTCAAGTTATAAGTTTGGCATGAATGGAAGGGATCAACAATTTAACGCCGATAATGAAATGAGCCACTGCATCAACAAATTAGGTCTGTTCCCTTACTTTTGTAGTAAGAATTGAAATGGCAGTGGAGGGAAACTTGCGAAAAAGTTAGGGAACGCTTTTGTATACATAACTACTAAATTGTCAAAAATTATAGACGTTTCCTTTCAAATTTCAATGATAAAAACAAGACTGAGTATCGTTATTAAGTGCTATTATTCGTTTACGTTTTGAAAGATAGTTAATCGAAAGGCAATGAGGTTATGGTGCTCGTGCTGGCCCAGAAGCTGACGGTGGCGGCCCTGGAAGTGTTAAAATATGAATTTTTCACGGATGTGGTATCGCATGAGCGTATTATTTGGAAGCATCAAAAGGAGTTGTTTTTATGTGTGAAATAATATGTTTTGCATCTCTTGATGTATACGAAAAAAAGCTTCACTTTAGAATCCCAAGCACATCAATCACAACACCTCATTTAAACCAAAACCAAAAAATACAAAAACACATGTCTCAATTTGGACATTTCTACATTTCATATTATTCAGTTACTGGAATAAGTTTTCGTATTTGTTTTTAAATCATATGTCAACTCTAATTCATTTGACTGACTTTCTTATGCCGTCATTGGAAGGGTCGTATCTTGATCTCTCGATGTCGCTCTCGTTTACGAATTTTTCAAGTAAGGGAACCGCTAAAAATTAGTAAAAATTCTTACAAATTCGTACGAAATCAATTACAATAAAAATTACAAAATGAACAAATGTGACAAAACAACGATTTTATTTATCAATTTGAACGTTTATAGTAAGTGAATGTGTAGCTGTGACGAACAAAAAGCAGATCCGAACAGAACAAAACAGCACAAGTGGGTGAAAACTATCAGACCAAGTCAGAACAGAAAAGTCAAGCTTCAACTCATGTTCTTCTCTCATCTGTTTACCGTCGATGCTTGGCTGATGTCGATTTAATCACAATTTTAACTTTCTCTTAATTTTTTTTTTTAAATTTGCGAATAATTGTTACATAAAACTAATTTGCTCTTGTGCTCAAAAACTCAAATCTTTTTCGGTTTTGCATGTTTCATTAGGCGTTTTCTTTTTTAGCCCCGAACGGGGAACAGAGCGGGGCCCGAGCGATCAGAGCTCGCTCCGAGCTGAACGTAACCTGAGCGCTCCGAGCTAATTAAGAAACAGAATTAAGCACTGAACTGTCATTAGATAATTTTTTTTTATTAATTTTCAAAATAGTCAGGTTTGCTTCTGAAATTGGTGTTTGTCAAGGATTGTTCCATTTAAATTATAATTTCTAGTAAATAAACTTTGGAAAAAGAACAAATAATGAATGAAGTCAGCCGCGCTCAACTTTTCGCTCGATGTGATCGGTCATTTTCAATCGAGCTCATCGAGCGAGCCCTGAGCTAGCTCAGAGATAAAAAAGAAATACAAATTTTGTGCTCAGAGCGCTCCGAGTTAAAAAAGTAGCACAGTTCTTTTTTTGACAGCTCAGTGCCCCGCTCGGAGCTAAAAAAGAAAAACGACTATTGAAGAAAAAGAACAATTCTAGATTTGTCCCTAACACGAAAAATGCGATCTCAATTTTTGGAGAGATTTGCTCTATAATATTTATCAATCCATACAAATAGCTTTGCGACAGACGTCAAAGTGAGGAACATTTTCAGATATACAGATAGCGTGTGTGGTAACCCCACCCTCGCCAATACTAGAAAGTCAACTGATCAGAACCAAAGCATGTTCAATTGAAAACATCACTTCTACATTTTGAGAGCCGTTCCTTCGATTTTCAATACGAGGTCTCATGCCAAACAAAGAATTCAGTTGAAATCACTAGAATTTAAATTTTCAAATTTGGCACTTCGCACTGGGTAAATTCACAAGAAACGCTTTCAAAAATTAAAAAAAATGTGTACATTTCTTTGTAAAATATGCAAAAGTATTTATTAAATCAAATAGATAAAAAAACTGACCACCCATTCCAAACTACTTTGATACCTGTGACCTTTGACTGGGAAAAAGTCTGTGCGTTGGGCTCTGACTACATTCTACCCTTGATGAGCCACTATCGCTGTCAAATAGTGAGCAGCTATCATCCACCAATATTTGGTCGATAGTCGTTTTTAAAAATTCATTTTTTACATTCAGTGCGTTTGCTAGTCGCCCAACATGTCGCTCGGTCAAGCTATAAATGATTTTATCACAACCAAGAAAATCATTCAAGTTATCTGTTCCTAGCACTTTCCTACAATTCTCCTTATACGAAAAAGATAGGCAATCACTATCTTCATCCTCAATCGCCTTTAAAAAGTCAGCAAGAAAGTCGGGTGAAACAGTTGCAACGCGCTCAGATTGTACGCTGCGCGATGATATGTTCATTTCATTTGCAAACTTGTCATGTTTCGGGTTTTGATTAGGTTGGGGTTGGGTACGCGATGAAAACTTTTTCGACTTTTGGACAGCTCTTTGTTTTACTGGACTCCTTGTTGTGGTAGTTTTCTTTGTAAATGGCGTGGATTTGGGGTTCTCCTTGTACAATTGGGCTAAGCTCTCTTTCAATGACTTTGGTTTGACCTTCGATGGTGATAAAGCTTTATGATTTTCGTTTAACATTTTCGGTGTTTGTTTGGTTGGAATATATTTTAACCACTTGGATGTATGAATTAAGTTTTTGGAAGGTGCATGAACCATTTCCTTCATTGGGGCTACATTAGCTAGATTATTTTCAACAATAATTTCTTCAGTTAAATCAATGAGATAATCTACTGGGGTAACTGTCCTTGGATTTGATTCCTTTTCGTTAACGATCCGCCTTATTTGATTGCTCTCTTGAATAGAAGTATTTTTTATTTCGGCTTCTGGCCCTTTTCTTGTCAAATCAAGAGGATTAACCTGAGTCAAGGAAATGTTTCGATTTGGCTTCTGAATCGACTGCATTATGTTGGACGGTTGATAAGGTGGCAGTTCTGTTAAGACTTCTGTTGTCATTCCAGCTAATATATTCGGAGACTTAACTGGTTCGCATTGAACATTTTCAATTTGACCCACTTTAGGTATTGTATCGGACGCCTCCAATTTGTTGATTATTTTCTGTTAAAATGTTAGAAAAATATTAATTTAAAACCACTTTGAGTCAAGCATACCTTTTGTACAAACTGTATTCTTGATTTTTGAATTCCGTGAGACTTCTTTAATAGACCAACTTCAAATTGCAACGCAGACCAATCAGGCTGAAGCCAATCATTACACAATGTGTCACTTTTTAACATTTGGTATATTTCTTCGAAGCGCTGACAGGTGGGATCTCCATTTGACCGGAAGTTATAAGCCACTTTTTGTGATAGGCGCTGGGAGCGTCGTATTTGAGGAAAATCTATATAAACAATCCGAATCGCATTAATTGTTTTTCAATTAATTGTAGAAATATTTACGAATTACTTTCTTTTTCTGCGTCAGAGCAATAAGTTGCATCACTTTCCGTATTAGCCATCTTGTTCATTCACTTACCTTTTTAACGAATATTTGTTAACTGTAAATATGTATGTCAAATGTGATGGTAGGCAGCTGCTTATGTCATAAGAACCGTCGGTGTGCATTTGAATTTTAAATTATTTAAAAAAGTTTTAGAATCTTAAGGGTGGGAAATAATGCTGGAAAATATTGAGTGCTTAGGTCGAAAAGTCGTTTAAAGGGAATTCATCCCAAAATCAGTTTGAGTAGCCCAATTGGAAACGAAAAGTGGTCTTCGCATTCCGCAAGTATAAGACCCCACTCATAATATTACCCGGAAAAAATGCACTGTGTGCGAGTACACATGTATTAGAAGGAAGATTTTTTTCAGAGAACAATTAAGTTCCGAAGATATAAAAAAGTCCTTTGCTGGCAGCATTATCCGCTTTATACGGAAAGTAGAAATACTACTAGCCTAAACAATTTCTGGCCCAGACGGCTTGGCGAGCCAGAAGCTAAAAAAAACATATCTATTATTCAAAATTCAAATTCGTCGGATTAACGTCAAAGATGAAACAGATTAACGAATTCGGATCATGTCGTATACTTTCAGGAGCTGATGTATTTCTGATAATCTAAAGCAGGGTAAATCAAAAAGCCGAAAAACGTTAACGGACAACCACAATTTTCTAAGGAATCATCCGGAGGACCGGTGGTGAAGAACAATTGACAATATCCTCATTTAGTTTAGACTTGAGACCAAGATAGACACTTTTATCGTTAGTTTCATATCATTGAGCATGAGTAAGTCACCACTTTCGATTACGAAATTCATAAAATAGAGCATGTATGTATGGCTAAGTTAATAGTTAATATATATGATTGTGGAATAGGTACAAATGACGCTCTTTTCAATTCCCCCGAACCACAAAATAATGGCGGAGAATTCAATGAAAAAGGGTAGACATTTGCTGTAAGCTCTATGCTAGCAAGAAAATGGATCCGGAATAGCAAACCGACAAGCCATCAATCTTGCCGCAAGAACGAACACTTTCTTGTATCAGAGGAGAAGTACATATGTGCGAAAACAGCGACTTCAGAGTTGAAAGAGCTTACCGTTGAATGGAAATCAGAAACGAATGGCAACAACATATTCGTTCAGGATCCAAAATAAATTGCAGAGACGATGATTAATCAAATCATAAAACTTAGCTGAAAACTGGGTATGTTCTTGCATCTTAGAAGTTTTAAGAAAGAGACACAAATTCGTCATTTAAGACTTAGAAGTTAGACTCCTTCCAATTTCATATCAATAAAATCAATTTGTTGGGTGAATTGTCCAATTGTTCCTTTCTCACATTCAACTGAAATAATATTTCAAGAGAACAAATAAAAAAAAAACTATTTAAAACGGCAATTTAATTAAATAATTCTCTATTTGACAAAGTTTTGTTTCAATTTTCATAAACTTTTCTTATAATAATGGTAATATGTTCTGGTTTACTTTATTTCGCATTATTTAACTTTAAAAATCAACATATAATGCTAACCACTCACTTCTGATTACATCTACATACATAATAAAGTTTACTACTTCTCTACAAGTATTAAATTTTTAGTTATCCAAGGGATTATTCACATTTTCATATAAACAATTATTTCCTAAGACAGTTGTTCTTTAAACGTTAAATAAGAAAAATAAAAAATAAGAAAGTGGAAACACTATTCCGGGGGGCTGTCGATATTATTTGACGCCAGTACTATGCTGCTTGTAAGGTGGCTGTAAAAGTATTAATTTAGACGTTTTTTCCGAGGTTCAATTAATGCTTTTACAAAAACTTACCAAAACAAAGACCTTCTTAGGCATCGATCGTTGCACCAAATGGCTAAGAAGTTGATTTTGTGACTCATCCCTGCTCGGATCTGTTATTGTGTTGTATTCCAAATGAAGTTCGGGGAGATTCTGCCAGCCAACTTTAAGGGGATACAAATTGAACACTAATTCCTTTTCGGCATAGGCAAAGATGGAGATGTCCAACTACATACCAATGAAATTGTTTATTTTATGTTAAGTGGATGACGTAATAAGGACTTACCTGCTTATGTCCGGAACACATGAAATTATCTAAGTTGCTAACGCTTAGAGTTGAAATCAAATGCACAACCTTAGCTGTGGGATTTTTCAGTACAACCTTCAGAGTCATTGGAACTTTGACGAACATTTTCTCCTCAATGGAGCAGTAAATGTTCAGTGGAGGCTCATCGATATCCATTCCTGAGACAATGAATTTGGATTCGTTCTCGTCTTTAGAACCATGGCGACGCCATTTAATGCAATAGACACCGAATATCGGTGCTGCAACGGGGTTCGAGTCGCTCGTCAGGACACCTTTTACGAAACCACGGCAATGTCCGGTCGGTGTAATTGCCTCAATGGCCTTATTGAATATCATTCGCGCAGTAGGCTTCGTTTGCTGCGACTGCTGGTCGTCCTTAGTGGAGTCTGACTCTATTTTTAGTTTACCGTCGTCAGAGGTAGTCGATGAACTCATGATGGAATTTTGACTCGCCAACAGAGCACAGTTGCCAATTATTGTCATGTTGTTTGGGATCTTCGAAAAAAGGCTCTTGTTCATCGCCGAAGAAGGCACAGCGATGTTGTCGTCTTTGCCACTGGCTGCCAGCTGCATTTTGCGTAGGTTTCGAGAGCGTTGAAATAAGTCTTGTGATTCGTTCTCCGAATGTTCGAATTCCTTTGCTGTTATCCAGTCACAGTTGGTTGAGTTTGTTCGCAGAACAATCACATCTTCAAGGGTGTCACCAGTTCGATAGTTGTTGCTGAATTTTTTGCGCTTAAAACTGTATGTCGATTGGACTAAATTGTGATCCTAAATGAAGAGAAACTCTTAGTATAAATATAAAATGTAAATAAAACAACTAACACAAATGAAAAAGGTCTCCAGAATGTCCAGTTCGCATTTGGCTTCCACCTCGATGTTGGCTCGAAATAAAAAGTTCTCCCCACGATAGATTCTCGTCAGTGGCTGCCGGTTAAGCGTATAAAATCGACCACAAAATTTAAATTCATTGCCACACGCAATACTGACAACTTCGTCCCTTGATTTCCTCAGTCGCGTATCGTCAATGTAGTCCATTCGAATCGGTGAACTTATTGCCAGGGTGCTGAAATCCGCAATCACCACCCGCGTATTGATTGGAGAGTTGTCGGTTGTCGAGGGTGTTTCGACGGGAGGCGGCTTAGGTCGAATCGAATCCAAGTTATACCAGATTTTGTGCTGCAGCTCAATACTGGCCTCGACCAAACTGAACACGTAGTACGACACTGACGTTGAGTTATGAACGGTTAGTTCACCGATATCAATTTGGATCTGTGAATGAAGTTTTTGGCGGTTCGGCGAGATGTCGGTTGTTAGAAAGACTGAAATTTTACAAAACAATTTTTATATTTTTATTTCGCAATAAACATAGTAAAGTAATTCTACGGATAAACTAAGGCTCAATGTTTTGCAGTTATGTCATCAATCCAAGGAAGTACTTCGTGTGTACTGGTGTATACCCCAGGGAAATTTCACCTGCCACAACTTATGTCGAAGGTAACAATGCACACCGTTGGCCCTGACTAATAGCAGGATTACCGGAATCAACTAAACTGTGGCACAGAACATTTGACAGTTTTTTGTTGCTTTGTAGAATATTGCACTCTTTTTTTTTGTCCATAACATTGGCTTGCACATTCGTCAGAACAGTTGTTTTGCATCTTGTGACTTTAATCGATTGTCCGTGTATAACCTAATGAACTGGTCAGTGGAAAGGTCTGTATATGGTGCCAGAAAAAATATCAATTAAGTGCTAGGAGAGATACATCCATGTCAAAGGAGGCAAGATTGAATTAAGAAGGTTTAAATGCTGCGTTGACATGCTGATGTGCACCATCATCGCCCAGCGATTCGTTATACTAGATTTGACCTTAAGTTTGTCGGTTGCGTCTCCTCCAGAACAATCTGCTGCAGTGAGAATGAACTTTTTGGTGATAACAAGTTTAACAAGTTTGGAGCGCGATTGTTTGCATGTTTTACTAGGCCAAGGTTGTGATTGTTTGCGCCCAAAATTGTTACATTTTCCGAAATCAAAACTCATGACCGGTCCTTGAATCGTTGGAAAATTAACTATAGTTGGCTCTGAACTGTGATTAGAACTGTGATCAGCATTTCATGTAGAAAATTTTGTTTTCTCTTTTAGTTCAAAACACTCTTAGCATACTGTTACATCCAGGCTAGGATTCGAAAAGATAAAACGTAATTCTATTTAATTAATCTTTATTAGTTCTCTTTCAATGTCTTTTACTTCTTGATTATTATTCTAATAATTCACTTATTTAATTCAACAATTTACTTTCACAATTAATCACTTTAAATAAACAATCACTTCTCTTATTCAATATTCTCTATACTTTTCACTACTGTCATCTATCGCCCTTCTTTATCGCGGTTCACAACTCCAATGTCTTGGGTGCTCCTGCGACATCTATTTATATCTCCTAGTGACACCTCTCGAAATTTCCAGATTCGTTGAGAAGGTTCGTTAAGTTCAGAAGGTTCGAGAACAACATACCAAGTTATACCACAGCTACTCAAACTGCTATTCCAATGCTGCCAAAATCGGTAATATGGCCACTTTCTACTAGATGGCGTAGTTGACTAATTAATGCTGAATGACACAGTTCAAGCAAACATGCAACAATATCCCCCTCTTAAACTTGTTCGTCCCGAACAAGCACGTCAATATTTTCCCCATGGTAGCGATGGAGACGATCCACATGGACAACTTTCAGCTTGCCTCTTCCTCGCTGGATCCGGTAGACAACATCGTTCATGCGCTTCACTATCTTATAGGGTCCTTCCCAATCCTGCTGTAGTTTAGGTGACATACCTTTTCGGCGATGAGGGTTGTATAGCCATACCAGATCTCCTTCCTGGAATCCTGTGGTGGTTGCTTTTGTGTCGTACCTCGTCTTCATGCGGTCGCTGGATATCGGATGAATATTTCGGTGGATTTCAGTACCCGGTACACACTTTCCAACCACCTCACCTTGCTTCAATTTGACGCTTTTGTGATCCGCATTAAGAACTCGTACGGGAACAATATTGTTCTTCGGCTCGACAAGCACTTTTCCAACCTCGCAGTTTCGGTAGTGGTTGTCTTTTGGCTCAACTAGAGAGAATCTGTGGCTCATAGGATCACCTTCCGGCTTTGTCCGAATCATTGTCTCTGAAGAAGGTGGTAGGACCTCGTCCTCACTATTGACTGTCCTCAGGGATGCGGCGTTCTCTTTCCCGTACACCATCGGAATCTCTACGTTTCGATACTTGAGTACTTGCATACCAAAGTCCAATACGACATCATGCGCCTTCATGAAATCGATTCCAATGATGCATTCGTCACATATATCAGCTACTAAGAAAGCGTGGGAGAATGCTAATCCTGCCAAATTTATTGTTAGCATGATATCTCCGTACACTTTCGCTGTCGCTCCTGTTGCTGTTTTCAGACAGTAACTGCTGGTGTTGTGCAACCAAGACTGACGGACGATGTCCCTCCTTATAATGGAAGCGGTGGCACCGGTGTCGATGGCTGCCACGCACTTATTTTGACCGATATAGGCTTCCACTGTTAAACTCTGGTTTCCTCGTTTGGTTTGGGAGACTTGAATCGTGGTCCTGGAGTCATCGATTCCGGAAACCCACTTCTGCTCCGAGAAGCTGCCCCTTACACGTTTCCCGACTGCTGGTTCTGCGAAGCTATATCTGCCAGATGCTTCTTCGTTGCGCCTCCTAGGCCCGCAATGTAGACAACTGCCTTGTCTGGGTGGAGCTCTACACTGTCTCTGCAGGTGCCCTATTTTGTTGCAGTTCCAACAGCGCATTTGACCTCTGTTATCTCTGTTCCGGTCTACGATGTCTGTTCTTTGACATGAGCATTCAACGGCAGTCATTTCCCTTACGCGGTGGAACACATGCGATGCCTGATCAGCACCTTGCATTGTCAAGGCAAATGCTAGGGCCTCAGCGAGAGTTCTCTTTCCAGCCATTCTTACGGCCATTTGCAGTTGTCTATCTTCAATGGCTTGGATAAACGCCTCCACAGCCATTTCATTGATGAGAACCTCACCAGCATTAGGATATGACAAATGTGCCAGACGTTCGATATCTGCTTGCAGCTGTTGAAGTGTTTCTCCCCGCTTCTGGACTCTACTGCGTAGCTGGACCCTGTACACTTGCTGCATATGCTCATTACCGAAGCGCATCTCTATAGCCTTGACCAGGGCGTCGTAGTCGTGTTGCTTCTCTTCTGAGACGGTTTGGAGTAACTCCGCAGCTGTACCTCTTAGTGCGAGCGTTATCGCAATCGACTTTTCCTCGTTGTCCCAGCTGTTCGCCATTGCAGCTGCTTCAAACTGTTTCTTATAAATTGGCCATGATGTTTGACCGTCGAAAACAGGAGGCTGCATCTCTTTCCTTCTCGGGCAGCCCGCAGAATTTTCTCGAGCCTTCTGCTTCCTCACTTTCTCGAGCTCTCTAGACAAGTTCTCGAAGTTTGTTTCATGCTTGCAAAACGTCTGATGGATTTCGTCGAATTTGGTTTCAACCTTCTCGAACTTGTGGTCAATTTCTTCGAGTTTTCCTTCGAGAACATTTTTAAAATCTTCCACAGCGCTCTTTTGGGCGGCAACTATGGAATTCTTTTGTTCTTCGAAATTAGAGTCCATTGACTCCAATTTCGAATCCAGAGAATTCTTCTGTTCATTGAACTGAGAGTCTATATAATTCTTTTGTTCATCAAATTTAGAGTCCATCGATTCCAATTTGGAATCTAGAGAATTCTTCTGTTCATCAAACTTGGAGTCCATCGAGTCAAATTTCTGATCGAACTTGGTCAGAAGTAATTCCATCATAGCAGTCATATCAACGCCTGTGCTTACTTGTTCTTCTGCTACGTCGAACAAAACGGACTTGGGGTTTTCTCCTTCGTTTTCAACAGCTTCCTGCAGTCGAAGCACCAGATCACTTTTTCCTCCAGCTGTGGGGAGATTCCGCTTTTCTAGCTCAGCTTTTAACTGCGGTATACTGAGCTGTAGTAATTTCAATGTGCGGCCCATTTTTGCATTCCTTTTTTTTCACTAATTCACTTCACTTTAATTTCACACTGAATACGTTTTATCCCACTTCTGACACCAATGTTACATCCAGGCTAGGATTCGAAAAGATAAAACGTAATTCTATTTAATTAATCTTTATTAGTTCTCTTTCAATGTCTTTTACTTCTTGATTATTATTCTAATAATTCACTTATTTAATTCAACAATTTACTTTCACAATTAATCACTTTAAATAAACAATCACTTCTCTTATTCAATATTCTCTATACTTTTCACTACTGTCATCTATCGCCCTTCTTTATCGCGGTTCACAACTCCAATGTCTTGGGTGCTCCTGCGACATCTATTTATATCTCCTAGTGACACCTCTCGAAATTTCCAGATTCGTTGAGAAGGTTCGTTAAGTTCAGAAGGTTCGAGAACAACATACCAAGTTATACCACAGCTACTCAAACTGCTATTCCAATGCTGCCAAAATCGGTAATATGGCCACTTTCTACTAGATGGCGTAGTTGACTAATTAATGCTGAATGACACAGTTCAAGCAAACATGCAACAATACTATTTTCGGTAGTCGATAGTTAAGGCGTTAAGAACAAAAATTAAATCCGTATCATAAGAGTTGTTTTTCACTTTGAAGACATTTCAAGCAGGTATCATTGTTAAGGTTCCCCCCATGCGGGTTTAGAACACGCGCTAAGAACATCACTGCAGCGCCTCCCTTTTAAAAACAGCGCTTGTTGTACAAGGCGACCTACTTCTTTCTTTTCCTTGGTCGTACAAGGCCCATTGGTCACAAATCACATCTAGTCAAATCCAACATCCAGGTGAGCAGAAATACATACGACGCATTTAAAATCTTGAAACTCTCCCGCAAGTGTGCATGCAAATCCGTGAGATGACACGACTGGAGATCACCGGTGTCGTAAAAGGACGATTAAACAAAAATCATTAAAAGGAGCATGCATGCATCGAAATCATGAAAGAGGCAGGTAGGGATCATACAAAAGTAATAACACGAGCATTTCATTGGAACTACTAATCGAAAGGTCCCCGGTTCAATTCCCGCCGGGGCCAAGTAACATCCAGAGTATGTTTTCCACTGCACCACCTCTTGCGAACGTCAGACAAACATGCAAGAGTATCAATTGTCATGAGAACCTTTTCAAATTTGTCATTTGGGTTCGGCGTAAAATTGTTCCCTTCCACTCTGCACAAGCAAGTGGTCGGAGAAGCTAGGTTTTAGGACCTGTATGGGCCGTTAATGCCTAATATTTATTTTATTTTTTAAAGAAATGATCCGATACCGGGAAGCTTACCGATGTTTATTGAGATCGAACCGACGAACCTCACAGGCCGAACCCTAGGGATGCTATAAAGTGTGTGTTTAACGATCCCTTTAATTCTGATCTTAACTTCACGATTTCCGAAAAAAGAGAATTTCATGGCGCATCTCAAATCTTGAACAGGCCTAGACTCTCCTGACGACAACTGATCTGGCGAACGTATGTATTTCTGTGTCTAAAACATATCTACTTCACAAATATAGTTCCAGACATTTTAATAAAATGTATTCGGAGGATTCATCCTCCATCCTCCAGACAAAACCAACATGCTGTCTCTAAGCCTGTCAGAAAGCTGACCAGCTTTTTAATGCTTGTTTCATCAAATCTAAATTTTCTTGGAGGAGTAAGACCCCTTTGTGGGTGCATTGGCTCAGTGGTGTTGGACTGATCGAGAGGTCGCAGTTTCAAATCACGTCGGGTCCAGTAACACCCAAAGCCTTTTTTCCACTGAAAGTCTACGAAAGTCTGACAAACATTCCAGAGTATTAATTGTCATGAGAAGCTTCTTAAATTTGCGTTCTGTAAGGGCCGTTAATAAAATAAATTAATAAATATTAGGCATTAACGGCCCCATAAAACCTAACTCCTCCAACCATATTTTTTTCATTATACGCCCATGTTTTTAATAACAAACCAGCTGTTTTGGCACTTAGTGAAACCCAGGTTAGCGTTGGCTCTGATTTAACAGAGTTTAGTCTACCTGGGTACAACTTAGTGCCATTATTCTTTCCCCATCGCGGTATCGCCGTTTATATACGTAGTGACGGAGCCTACCAACTTTAGCCCCAGTATGGTCAGTGTTCCAATCCGGAATTTAATTTCATTTGGTTCAAATTTCATGTCCGTAGGCAATTAATCCACTACTGTTTTATTTATAGAATCCCCAACTTGGACAGACATTCAACTTATAATGAGTTTGATGCCCTGTCCGATTCCATTACAAGAATTGTGACCCTTCATCCTCGTTCTGAAATCGTTATTGCGGGCGATTTCAATATACACAATTCAGGCTGGCTTCGACATTCTGGTCAGACAACACCCGAAGGAAGGTACGTCGAGATCTTTGCTGAGGTAAATAACCTGACTCAGCTTGTAAATGAGCCGACACGAATACCGCACATTAGCAGCCAAACTGCCAACACTTTGGACTTGTTTCTTACCTCTCACCCCGATAAATACGCTTTGAACGTATTATCGCCTCTAGGTTCGTCAGACCATTGTATCATATCAGCGAATTTCTCGTACTCCAACCACATAGTTAAAGAACAAACTCCAAAAAGAACCGTATGGCAATACGAGAAAGCCAATTGGGAAAAACTAAACGGTTTCTTTAAGAGTTTTAACTGGTCGCTGTGCTTCCTCGACAGCGACGTGGATGCTGCTGCTGATATGATCACAAACATAATTCACCTGGGCATGAAATCTTTTATCCCTAACAGGATTAAAAGTATCAAACCCAAGGTTAACGCGTGGTGTGACTCGAGCTGCAAAGAGGCTATCAGGTTAAAAGAGGTAAGTTTTCGGCTATTCAAAGCCAACCCATCTGAGAAAAGCCGTAAAAAGTTTAAACGAGGACTGCAATGCCCACATTAATCGTGTCAAATTCTCCTATGACCAAAAGTTGAGGCAAAAAATACTACAAAGTCCCACGGGTAGTAAAAACTTTTGGTCATTTGTTAAAAACATCAAGAATTCGACCTCATCATCTGTCCCGACACTCATTTACAATGGCATTCCAGCTGTCAGCTCTATAGATAAGGCCAATCTGCTTGCTGCTCACTTTGCATTCAGCTCAACGCTCCCAGATTGTGCTTTGTCTCCCCCTGTACTCGAGCGCGTAGAATTCTCCATGGGACCAATCCACTTTCGCACTCGTACAGTGGCTAGAGTACTTCAAGATCTTGACGTTCACAAATCCGCTGGTCCAGATGGTATTTCCCCTATCGTTCTGAAGAGGTGTTCTTCTTCGCTGGCAAAACCATTGCGTAAGCTTTTCCATCTGTCCTATTCTTCAGGACTCTTTCCGGGAAGATGGAAAACAGCATTTGTCCAGCCTGTACCAAAAAAAGGCGAATCTTCTTCTCCCTCCTCCTACCGACCAATTGCACTTACGCCCCTTCTTTCTAAAGTCATGGAAACGCTGATAAACCGTCAGCTAATGAAATATCTTGAATCGCGAAAACTTCTTAATGAGCGGCAGTATGGTTTTCGTAGCAACAGGTCCACTGGTGATTTGATGACATATCTAACCGAAAAGTGGAACCAATCTCTTCATCAAGGTGGTGAAAGTAAGATCGTTGCGCTTGATATTTCAAAGGCATTTGACAGAGTTTGGCATCAAGCTCTCTTGTCGAAAATGCGTTAGAAATTACCTTTCGGACCGTTCAATTCAAGTTGTTTTGGACGGTTTCAAGTCTGCAACTCACCAAATAAATGCTGGTGTCCCCCCAAGGCTCTGTTCTGTCCCCGACTCTCTTTCTCATTTTTATAAATGATCTCCTGTCTGTTACTTCTAATCCAATCCATTCCTTTGCTGATGACAGTACCCTCAGCTTCTCATATTCGTTTCTTGGGTCACGCCCCTCATCTTCGGGTGTGGAACTGGAACGGCAACGTATGTTAAGCTCATTAAATTCCGATCTTAACAGCATAACTCAGTGGGGTAAAACCAATAGAGTGGAATTTAATGCTTCCAAAACTCAATGCTGTCTCCTGTCATTAAAGTAAAACCCACACACGCTGCCATTATCTATGAATGGCACTTACATCGCTGAAACCGAAAGACTTTCCATTCTCGGTATGTGTGTTAATGACAACCTTCGTTGGAATGACCACATATTCGATGTCGCCAAGAACGCCGCGAAATGTCTAGGCTTCCTTAAGTGTTGTAAGAAATATTTCACCCCTTCTGATCTGGCTACAATTTATAAGGCGTTTATTCGCCCGAAACTCGAGTACAACGCTCATATCTGGTGCGGTGCACCAATAACTTATTTGGAGCTACTTCACAGGATCCAAAAACGCGCGATAAAACTCATTGGCGACCGAGACATCGCGAGATCGATTGACTCTCTTAGTCATCGTCGTAATGTCTCCTGCCTGGCGTTATTTTATCGTTATTTCCACCATAAGTGCTCAAACGAAATAGCCAGTTGCATTCCTCCCCTTAAACATTTCAACCGCAATACCCGCCATGCAAGGAATGCTCAAACGAAATAGCCAGTTGCATTCCTCCCCTTAAACATTTCAACCGCAATACCCGCCATGCAAGGAATGCTCATCAGTTCACCCTCAATCCTGTGTTCGGACGTACAGTGAAGTTCAAAGAATCTTTCCTCAGCCGTACAACACGAATGTGGAATGCTCTTCCCCGCTCCATTTTTCCTACACATTATAACCTACAGACATTCAAAACCAACGTGCATCGGCATCTCTCCTTTTCCTCTCACCCTAATTTCCTTAACGCCCGCGCTATGTAGCTAATACATTATAAGGGTCCCAACAAATTCCTTTAGTGCGCGCTTATTATAAAAAAAAAAAAAAAAATATGCTATGACCGTAAATGCCTAATATTTATTTAAGAACACCAGTACTCCAATTGATGCTGCCATAGTTAGTTTATCTGCAGAATTGTTACCTGAAATACCTCGGTGATCAGGTACCTTACCAGGTCCATCCATATTGTTCCTGGGTAGGGATTGTAGCAACATTTGACTGTCATAGAGCCCAGTGAACTGGACGACAGTGCTGCCTGACCATGTGAGAAGATGTTTATTCTTGCACCCTTAATAACTTGTTCAAGGTTCATACTGTCGCCGATCTTAATCGCATGGACTCAGTTCTTCAGATACAGACCTAAGAACTTTTCGCCAGCAGTGGCATTTCTTAGCTATGTACTTAAGGTATGTTACGGGGAGAATTTTGCGATGGAAACCGCATCGAAATCGTTTCTGCGAACTGAAGAAGACCTGCGGTATTAAGGATCTTATTTAACGACCATACCACGTCGAGTTAATCGGTTCTCGTCAGATCACCGCAATTAAACGACGTTGGGGGCGGTTAGTGTTGAAGTAGACAATACATACGTGGTATCTTAATGGACCTAAATTGGTCTAAGTGTGTCGGCCTCTGCCGCCAGCCACCTAAAGCTAACCTAACCTAAGGATCTTATACAATCCCCATCGTGTTTTAGTGTCAATGCCGTAAATAATTAATTTTCTTCCTAGGCCAAAGAAACAGCGACTGACAAATTTTATTTTTGAATATGTATATGCCATTATCAGCGGTAATAGTCGAGCCCATGTACTGTAATTTCAAAGGAGAGATCATACGAGCCCCGTCAAAAAGGCAATATTAATCAACGTCCCATACAATCGCGAAAGAGAGGCAGGCCTTAAGAGTCCTGGATCACACAAATGCAACAACACCAAAATTTGATTGATCTCAGTGACGCTGTGATTCGAAATCGGGAGGCCTGTCGATACTTTTTTAGGTAAAATTGGCGATCCCAACAGGCGGACCAGCGGGAATGCAGTGAAGTGAGAGGGGGGTTATGATCCGTTTAGTCCATGTCATAACCTCATCGTTAGAAAAAGAAAATATAGTTGCGCTCATTAACTATGGGCGTATTTACAGCCAAACCCATTTTTGCCTCTTCCATTCCAATGCCTGTACCAGATCTCGCTCTATTCTGCCAATGTGATCATACAAGTACTTGAACAGACTTCTGGAAATGATACCTTCGGTGTTGGCTTGAGAGTTTCAACGATTCGATAGTATGATGTTGACAGCGCATCACCATGTCTAAAGCTTTTTTTGATATCAGATGTCTCGGTGATATTGTTATCGACCCTTATGAAACAGGAAGCGTTTTTGATCTGCATTTTGTATAATCTGACTTATTTGGAAGGGATGCCAGAACTAAACATGACTTTGTATAGTTCGGCTGTATAAGTACAGTCATATAAGGCCTTGAAATCAATAAAAAGGTGGCAAGTATCCAGGTGGACTACTTAGGTTTTCTGCACGATCTGCCGGATTGTGAATATTTCGTCGATTGTGCCGGGCCTAAAATAAAAAGGCCTAACCCGATCGTTGACAAACGGTTGCATGACTGGCTCTGATTATCGACCCACACAGTACGGAAGACCTGATCTTTATTGCAATATTAAGGAGACTTGTGACTCTTCTTTTGACGCAGTTTAAGGGGATCGTAAAAACGACGCCGAGGTTCTATTCGTCAGAAATATTTTTCTCTGATTAAATCGTGAAAACGAATTGGTTTAAGCTTTTAAGTTAACAGGTCATCTCCCTATGTCTTAATAGTTCGGTAAACGGTCGGATTGAACCTGAGACTTTTAGATTGGTAGTGCGATCGGATAGGTAGTATATCATCTAGCAGCCTTGTTGTGCTTAGGTAAAGATATTGTTATCCTTATTTCATTTTGTGTGAACGGAATTCTTGGCTTTCATCTGCCAGCCTTGATACGTTCTTTTTACATTTTGGTAAAACTTCCGAATATTGTTTATTTTTATCGTTTTCTATTTGACTCATCGCTTTTCGTAATATACCACGGTAAGCTAATTTCGCTCTGATGTAAACGAAAATATCATCAGGGAATCTAATAGCATCGCTTGCTTTTGGGACTTTTTCATCACTATCACTATTCATTAACGTTAATGACTTGCTACTTATTTCAATTCACTCACCTTGACTCCGCAGATTATTTGGAACACGAATGCTAACTCCAACATTTTGGAGAAACAAATTGAATGGATTATTCACCGATGTAACAACGCTGAAGAATTCATTGACCAACATCGGTTGTAGGGGCAGCGTTGTCTGTGTGACCAAATGGAATCTTAAATATAAACAACCAAATTTAATTGAAATTTGATAAAGAAAAACGAACTGTCAACTCACGTTGGAACTATATAACAAGTTCGATTCGTTGAAATATTATCGACCAAGTCCCGATAGCGATTGTGGTGTTTGAAACTTCGTTTCACCACCGTTGCACTCTTTACCAGAACCGCGCCAATTTTCTCGGTACCTACGAGCGTTTCAATGCATGACACTTGTAGCTGAGTGTTCTCCAAGTATTGCTGTGCCTCGGTGCTGAACATGATTTGGTAATACTTCTCTGGCTCCAGTTTGAGATCGCCGTCAAAAGATTTCAACTTAACCGTGGCGTAGTCGCTATCCCTCAGTTCGGATAAATCTTGGAAGATTGTGTATTGTATTGCTTTTAGCTTGTACGTCTGGCTCTGATTATCGACCAGGACTGCGTTGAAGAAGCGAATTTTCAATGGAACGTCCGTGAGGAGTCTATTAGTGGCAGAAACTAATGAATTGTTGTTGGTGAAGGTGCCGCCGCTATCTTACCTGACAACTAGTCGGATATTGATCACTTCATCGTTTTTCAGTTCGGATTTCTCGAAACTAACATTGCACTCGAGTAGTTCGGTGATCTTGTCCAAATCAATGGAAACGGGAGACTTAAAAGTGGCCAAGGAGTTTTCCCACAGCGTTCGTAGTTCGGGGGCGATTTGGCTTTGAGACACAGGTGGGACGTTCTAAAGGTTGACCAATTAATGCCTTTCAATACGTGAGCAAATGACGCTTACCTGAAATACTTTCCAGAGATTTTCCAGCACTGTAATACGATCCTTTTGATCACATCGAATTTTCAGTGATAGAGCTTCAAAGCTGCACGACACAAAGTCAGCCACAGATGCAGAGAGGAATGCACTGCGCAGAGTTTTTAGTAGCACATCGGAGAATATCGAACTCCATTTATCTTGGCGATAGTCGGGCAGCATGAGGGAATATAAGCTGAACTTGGAATTTAGTAATTGAATGGCAGAGTGAAAGTGAACTTACGTTAATGCCTTTGCATGGTCACCGCATTTGAAGTATTCTTCGGCCATGTCAATGGCGAGCTTCTTTCGAAACCTAAGGCATTTGTAGACTTTGAATTGCGCCATCGCTTGTCCAAGCAGATGAATTATTGCACACTGAAAGGAAGCATGTGCATTGGCATCAGAGCGTCTGGATTCGAGGGCATATACTTACTGAGTGGGTGAAATTTTTTTCATTCTCCTGTACCAGCATTATCACTTGTTGTTCCGAAACCGGTTCACCAGTCTTTACTGTGCGTATTCCAAAAAACTCACTGAATAATGCCATCGATGAGATGCTTTGTAGAGTAGTTGGCGTTGTAGGTTCTGTAGGACTCGGCGAAAGAGCTATGGAAAAGAAGGAACATTAATTGGAGGTCGATTTATGTTATACGAAAGTTTCTTCTACCGCAACACTGTAGAAATGCCTCCTTCCGCTTCACAATGTATTCAGCTGCTTTGTGAAAATAAATTCCAGGATGTTGCGTCTGCAGCGCTGGAAGACCGTTCTTAATTGCCTCGCAAAAGAGTTCCGCAAAAGCACTGTGTCTGAAAAAAACAACGACATTATTTTTTCTTGCGAATTAACTATCTCTCCCGACTTACTGCGTACTCAACCATGCATAATGTTCAAACAAGAGGTCTTTGAAGCCCACCCGATTCTTGTACTTCTCCACGTGGCTAATGAAATGATTTATCGAGTCACGTGGCACCTTCAACTTGAACATCAATCGGCAGATCTTGTAGTTCAAGAAGCCAGCAACGGTTTTGATTTCCAAACAGTTCGTGTCCACCACACGAATCTCCTCCAGATTTGCATACGCTTGTGAGAAATGCCTGCAAATAGGAGATAAGGGTCAGTCTCTGTCACAATTAAAAATATGAAACCTACTTTAAGGCTGTACTGTAGTCCTGTCTCATTTCGGAGACAAAGCCCAACTTAAACTGATGACGAATCTTCAGCACATGATGCGAGCTCGTCAATTGGTCGCGATGAGTTCGAATCCGCTTAGACATCAGAGTGTAGTATCCCTGCGCCATTTCAAGTAGGGCGGATTCAAGGCGTGACGTGTAACCTACCAAGTGATCCGTGTGCGGAAGGATGAACAGCATTTTGCTACTTATTCCGCAAGCGTTTGTCAAACTGGCCGCTCGTTCCGACGCTAACATATCCTCACCAGGAGGAAGTGGTGCTGCCTTTTGCAACAGCACTAATGCTAGCCGGGTGTTACGTTCCTATAACAACGAATACTAGTTCTTAAGTTCCCAAAATCCAATCGAAGCAACTCACCTGCAAGCTGTTCTTGAGACCCTGTATTGTTGAGGCACACTGCAGTTGTTTGTCTGTCCACAGATGATCGTTCCACTCCATGTCTTGAAAGAGCACCACCACAGATGGCAGTACATGCAAATGCTTCAGCATCCAATTACGTTTTAGTATGCCCTTCGGATGGTACCACTCATAGGAGGCGCGCTTTGGTTTCGCCACTGGAAATTCATAGTTTGGCGGCAATAGCTTGAACTGCACAGCAGGTCTGTAATGCAACCAATAATCAGTGTATGCCGTGTTTGCTCCGCATTGGTAGCTTACCTATCGGGTTTGCGATTGCTATTGAAGGCATCCCATATTGATTTGTGAACAGAGTTCTTCAGAACATCGAGACCACAGAATCCGATAAGCGGTTGCGGCGCGACAAGGAGCTCTGATGGCAGAGCTGTGGCGTCAATGGACATTTTTCTTTCAACGGCAAACTTGCAGTGCTCTATTTACACAATGGAATCACACACACGCACAAGATTTTAATGATTTCACCGTTGACCCGAGGAACTAAGGCATATAGGGCAAAATGTTGATTTTTGCACAGAACTTAGCGCGTGATTGCATTTGCCTCGAGTTTGCAAGTGAAAAGAGGTTAACTAGGAGAAAAACAAGTCAATGGAATCAACTTAATTTTGAATGGGATGAGGCTACACTCCTTGAAAAACGAAAAATATTTGTTCGGAATGACAGGGACAGCAGGGAAAATTTTTATCATTGACAGTATGCGTTTTTGGGGGAGGGCAGAAAATCAGCTGAAAACTGTCAAAAATGACGTTTGTTGGTGATGTTGACTTTTCATATGAAGCTGGTTGTGTTTAAAATCCGAGTGATTCGGCTATGGATGGGTAGATGGCAGTGTTACCATGGCAGTTATTCAAAGTATATTTTGAAAGCACTTTCGAATGAATGTTCTTTGCCACGCGACATTTTACTAAAGTCCGCCCTCACAAAAAATTGGATGTGTAAGCAATGCTAATGGCCGAAAATAATTTTAAGTTTAATTTGAATCACATAAACATTCCGTTTATGGCCAGCCGAAAGCGCTGGTAGCTGCTGTCTTTTGTTTAGTATTGATATTGTAATTGATTACTTATTATTAAAATAATGATAATATTAATAATGTTTGTCGGATTTCTAAACTTTTTTCTTGTTTGAAATCAATACCTGATTTCTTAGCCCTAGCTAACTCTTATAGATCAAGAGGTTTTACCCGTCTCAATCTTATGATTGCATTGTCATTATTTAATAGTTCTGTTATTTCTGTGTTTACGTGGTTGAGAAGCCTACTTCTATGCCTTTGAGCAACTTTCTTGACTTCATCTTCAACCATTTCAACATTTAGATCTTTATGCAGATCGGCATTGCGTATGAACCAAGGTGCCTTAACTATGTTCCTTAGTACTTTATTTTGGAAAACCTGAATTGTTTGTAAATTTGTTTGGCATGTGCATGCCCACAACTGGAGCCCGTAGGTCCATACTGGTTTCAGAACTTGCGTGTATAACTTGTTCTAGTTAGACAGGGATGAGAATCTCCCAATAAGCCAATACATTTTACTGTATCGCATGTTCAATTCATCTTTTTTTTTCTTTACGTGCGCTTTCCAACGCAGTTTAGCGTCTAGAGTCATGCCTAGATATTTGGCTGTGTTTGAATATTCCACTACATTGTTGTAAATGTAGACTGGAATGTGTGGTACGTTTTTATACGTACAATTAATATGGACTGACTTAAGGTCATTTAATCTAATCTGTCATTTCTTAGCCCATTCAGAAATATTGTTTATTGCTGTTGGAAGCTTTTTTGTTGCTATTTCGACAGTTGCTCCCACAGCAAGGTCAGCTGTGTCATCTGCAAAAGTAGCTATGGTGGTTTCTTCACTTTCAGGAAGATCGCTAGTGAGTAGGTATAGAACTGGACCTAGCACACTGCCTTGTGGTACACCAGCTTTAATCTCTCTTAATGTTGAGTACTCTGCCTCTTGTTTAATTCTGAAGAATCTATCTGATATATAAGATTCCAGAATGGTCGCATACTGCTTCGGCAGTTGCTTTTGTAGTTTGTGTATCAGTCCTTTGTGCCAGACTTTATCGAAAACTTGTGCTATATCAAGAAATACGGTAGAGCACACATTTTTCTCTTTAAATGCTTTTTCGATTCTATCTGTGATTCTATGCACCTGATCAATTGTAGAGTGCTTATTTTTGTTTATAATTGGGACTAGCGATTTTCTTCTATTATTTTTTGTAGACGTTTTACCAGCACTTTTTCGAATAACTTGGACAACATTGGTAGAATAGATATTGGGCGATATGAGGTAACTTCGTTAGGTGGTTTGCCTGGTTTAGGTATCATTATTACCTCCGCGACTTTCCACATGCTTGGCACATATCTTAATTTAAACGCAGCATTAATAATCTGCGCTAGTTTTTTTTAAACATTTTCGTGGAAATTGCTTCAAAATGTCTCCTGTAATTAAATGAAATCCTGGGGCCTTTTTTATATTTATGCTTTCTTTAATTTCTTTGGCAAGTTCTTTAGCTGTTACCGGCCGAATAGGTGTATCTTCTTCGCACCTTATTTCGAGTCCTTGATAACTTTTATCTTCATAAGGTTTGAATACGTCTTCAAGATACTCAGCGAAAGTGTTTGCTTTCTCTTGGTTACTTTTCCCCCAGTTACCTTCTCTGGTTTTTACTGGCGGAATGTGAGCTATTGGCCTGTTCATTTTCTTCGTTGTCTTCCAGAGCGAGTAGTCAGTACTAGCATCATTTGCAAGACTTGTGAGGTAAGTTTTCAAAGACTCATTATTGAATTCTCTTAGAGATTTTCTGAGCTTATAATTTAAGTTGTTCAGTGTGGTCTTGTCCCTTGGCGCCCTTGTCTGTTGCCAGCGTTTTCTAGCTTTCCTCTTTTCTGTAATAATTTTACATATTTCGGGAGGATAAGAGTTTTGTTTGACCTTTTTTGTTGTTTTGGGAGTGGCAGCCCACACAGCTTTTTGTATTCTGAGCGTTAATATTTGGACTGCTTCTTCTAGTTGATCTTCTGTTTGAATAGCTGGTGATAGTTGGATACTTTCGTCCAACTTCTGTCTGAAGTAGTTCCAATCAGTCAGTCTATTTACTAGTTTTGGGCTATGGTCTTTTTTTATTATTATTTTATCGCTAAGTGTTAAGAGTATAGAGGAATGATCTGATTGAAGATCAGGTCCTATGCCCCGGGCGGCAAGTTCAGAGGGCGGCCAAATTCACACTTTACAGACGAATGGACAACTCAACATTTACTTAAATTTGACCACGGAATAAATAATAGTACAAGTACAGAAATTTCATGGCCATATCAACTCGACCGATACTCAGAGCATCACATAGCTAGTAGCTTCCTGAACTTAATTTCCCTGCTCGCCAAACATAACTCAACTCTTAAGTTTCAATTAGAAAACTTAAAAAAGGACAAGTATCATAAATATCAAAGACAGTACAGGATGGAATAATTGTTATAATGGCAAAAACAGTTAGAAATAGCATTTTAAATGTAATCAAAGAAGCCAAATACTGCACGATAATGTTCGATAATGTTCGACTGCACCCCAGAACAAATGAGCCAGGTAATTCGATATGTAAAAAGAACTGGCGATGTGTGTGAAATAAAAAAAAGTTTCATTGGTTTCATAGAAGTTGCTGGAAATACAGGAGAGGACAGTTCGCAGTTGATGATTAAGATATTGGACAATGCCGTGGCCAATCTTATGATAATGGGTCCAATATGGCCGGCATCCATAAAGGAGTACAGGCCAGGATTGTAGAAAGGAATGAGCTGGCCGAGTTCGTACCGTGCTTGGCTTACTCCTTAAATCTTGTAGGTGTTCATTCTGCCTCATCATGCCAGGAAGCTATTAACTTATTTGGACTGATTCAAAAAGTATATTGCTTTTTTGTTGGCTCCACTAATAGGTGGAACATTATGAAAAAATACGTTAAAACAAATTTAAAAGGAAGTAGTCAGACGAGATGGTCGGCGAAACACGTTGCTGTGAATGCCCTATTAAATAATTTGCCAGAAATAGCAAAAGCCTTAGAAGAGGTTAAGCAAACTTCTCAAGCTCCAGAAGCTAAGTACGAGGCAGGTCATCATCCCTTAACTGTTGTAATGGATTTTAAATTTATTTTGAATTTAACTATTTGGGCAAATATTCTCCGCGAAATCAATCGATTGACTATAGAAATTCGGAAAGAAGATATTATGCTTGCCTGTTCCGTCGCACTAATGGATGGTCTCCTCAAAACTTTGCAAAAAATGAGACCAAATCCATTGGAATATTGGATAAAAGAGGCTGGAGAAGTTGCTGAAAAAAGTGTTGTTGACAGTATTTTGCAAAACAAACGAATTCCGAAACATAAAAAAACATTTCTATGAGATGTATGAAGACGAATTACAAACACTCCAACCTGTTCAACTGTTTTCTAAAGCAATAACGATGGTATTTGATCGATTCATATCAGAAATTAAACATAGGGCCGGGCTACAGTCCGCTTGGGCGAACTGTTTGATACCCTATTCTTATTCCTATCCCTCATAAGTGGGCGTGACAAAAGTCCAAGTATGGTTGAATTGTTAAGAACGCTCTACATATGTTGTTATATAACATTTAAAGGACTTTATCGAAAAAACCAAGCTTTTGTAAAAAAACGCTCCCTATCTCAAACTTTGGTTTTCCACAATAAAATTGTTTTATTTTATTGTGGGCATGTCAGTAGGCGGATTTAAAAAAAAATTACGCATGAGCATAAAGGGCCCCTAGAGAGTATATATTATATATTTCATGCTTCCTAGCTCAAACTTTGGATTTTCAAAAAAAAAATTTTTTTTTTTTAAATTTTGGGCGTGTCAGTGGGCGGATTTTGAAAATATTTACACATGAGCATAAAGGGCCCATAAAAAGTATATATTACAAATTTTAGCTTCCTAGCTCAAACTTTGACTTTTCAATAAAATTGTTTTATATACCTAATTGTGGGCGTGTCAGTGGGCGGATTTTAAAAATTTTATCTTCCGATCAGTTTTAGGAACCATAGATCATATATAAATTCATAAAAAAATTCAGCTTTCTAGCTCAAAATTCGATTTTTTTCGAAAAAATTGTTTTTTTGAGTTTGTGGGCGTGTCTGTGGGCGGATTTCAAAAATTCGTAAACTTGATTATTTCGGGACCCTAGAGAGTATATGGTTAAAATTTCAGCTCTCTAGGCCCAGTTTAAAGGCCTAAAGGACATTACTGTCGATGCTGATCATAAAAATAGTAACTTTTAGGGGTCTACGGGCAATATTAAGGTATTTTACAAACTATGCGTCAAAATTAATATACCCTTAGAATAGGGTATAAAAAGAGGTTTAATTGTGCTATTATGCTGAATTTGAATTTAGCTTTTCTTAATGGTACTAATATTTTTAATAATGTCAATGAAGAACTGCAAAAGTATGGAGCAGATCTGGCCCGAAAATACGAGCGAGATTTAAGCGCCGTAGAATTCTGCCAGGAACTCTACGTTTATAAAGAGCAAGCTCCGCTTTTTTTTTTGGTGAGATGGAACCCGTTAGCCTTTTCTATATGGCTAACGGTTTCTATCTCTTGCAACAGATCTATGCCCATGATTTGCAGGATGCTTTTCCTAATATTTGTATTGCCCTGCGAATTTACTCTACGCTTCTTACTACATCCGCAAGCTGTGAGCAAAGTTTTAGCAAACTGAAACTAATTAAAAATTATTTACAATCTTCTATGAGCCAGAAACGCTTATCAGTCAAGTCTTGCAATCTTAGGAATAGAAAATCAAATTACATACGAGTATGACAAAGCCATAGATTTATTTGCTGAATAAAAAGCAATTCACAAATGCAATAATGTACCTATTTGATTTTTATCACATTTTACCACTTTGGAAGTGTCTCTCGCGCATACTATACAGTTTAGAAAAAAATGATATTCGAAACCTCGATATCATTTTTAAAGACCTATCCATAGATACCCAACACTTATGGGTTTGATGAATTTTTTTTTTGAATTTCAGTTCTAAGTATGGGGAACCAGAATACATCTACTTACCAAGTTTCAACAGTATAGCCCTTATAGTTTCGGAAAAAAGTGGCTGTGACATTTCCGGACAGACAGACAGACATGACGAATCTACAAGGGTTCCATATTTTTCCATTTGGCTACGGAACCCTAAAAACGGGAAAATTGTGAGATACCACATACAAAAGCAAGTAAAATTATAAGTTTCTTGACAACACAATGTCAATGTGTCTTTCACCCTCTCTAATCACCCATTTTCAGTCCAACTATGCTTGTCAAAAAATGTGGAATAATTAGAGAAATTATAGAAAGAAAAACCTGAATGAATAACATAATATACTTACAGGCGCTGGGCTGCCCAAAGAAAATCCAAAAATACAAAATGGAGGAACTGAAACTCGTGACTTCATTGGCACAGTGGATGAGTGCTTGCCTGAGAAGTAGCTGGTCTAGGTTCGATTTCCAGTGGAAGTAAATGGATTTTCGGGATACAAGGAAAAAACACAGACCAGTACAATGGGAAACATAGGGACGGGCTACAGTCCGCTTAGGCGAACTGTTGGATACCCTATTCTTATTCCTATCCCTCATAAGTGGGCGTGACAAAAGTCTAAGTATGGTTGAATTGTTAAGAACGCTCTACATATTTTGTTATATAACATTTAAAGGATTTTATCAAAAAAAAACGCTCCCTAGCTCGAAATTGGGTGTTTCAATAAAATTGTTTTATTTAATTGTGGGCGTGTCAGTAGGCGGATTTAAAAAAAAAATAACACATGAGCATAAAGGGCCCCTAGAGAGTATATATTATAAATTTCAGCTCCCTAGCTCAAACTTTGAATTTTCAAAAATGTTTTTTTATTTTAATTGTGGGCGTGTCAGTAGGCGGATTTTGAAAATATTTACACATGAGCATAAAGGGCCCCCTAGAGTGTATATATATCATAAATTTCAGATCCCTAGTAAAAACTGTGTAGTTTAAAAAAAAATAAAAAATAAATTTGTGGGCGTGTCAGTAGGCGGATTTTGAAAATATTTACACATGAGCTTAAAGGGGCCCCTAGAGAGTATATATTATAAATTTCAGCTTCCTAGCTCAAATTTTGGTTTTTCAATAAAACTGTTTTATTTAATTGTGGGCGTGTCAGTGGGCGGATTTTGAAAATTTTATCTTCCGAGCAGTTTTAGGAGTCATAGGTTAGGTTAGGTTAGGTAGACGTGGCTGTCAGCCAAAGCCAACACACTTAGACCAATGATAGGTCCATTGTGGTACCACACAGATCTGGGGATTACCCTCACTGCTCGTTGAACCAGTAGGAGCTTCTTATGAAGCGCGAAAGACTTCTAGCGCCAGTGCTGGCTAAGTCGCTTGTGTCATTGAACAAGAAGTCCCCTAGATGGAGATTTCTTCTATGGGAGAGCGCAGGACACGTGCAGAGAAGGTGAAGTACAGTCTCCTCCTCCTCCTCGTCCATGCAGCTTCTGCAGAAGTCATTTGAGCACACACCGAGTCTGGATGCGTGCCTGCTTATTAAGCAGTGACCTGTGATAACACCTATAGTGGAGCTAATATGCAGTCGGTTTAATGAGATTAGACACTTAGAGCGTCGCAGATCCAGCTTTGGCCAGATCCGCTAAGTCGCTAGACATGTATTGCTACTCGTCCACCTAAGGTTTGTTCTCTCGATTGCGGATAGCTTAAACAAGAGTTTGCAAGTAGCGATTGGTATACCTAGGGAACCTTTATCAGGTAAAAGAGGTAATGTGGTTAATTTTTTGGCGAGATCAACTGCCCTGCAGTTACCTGGAATGTCCCTATGCCCCGGCACCCAACAGCGGTGAATATTGAACTGCTCTGCCATCTCCGAAAGAGATGATCGGCAGTCTTGGGCTATGATGGAATTTGAAGAGACTGAGTCCAGGGACTTAATCGCGGCCTGACTATCTGAGAAGATACGGATATCCTTTGAGGATGTCACATTCCTCTTCAGCCACGTCAGGGCTTCTTTTATCGCCAAAATTTCCGCCTGGAACACGCTACAGTAATCAGGAAGACGGAAAGAGAGGCTAAGATTTAGCTTTTCTGAGAAGACTCCACCACCTACCCCATCGCTAGTTTTTGATCCATCGGTGTAAAAGTGGATCGATTTATCATTCGCAAATGCATCATCATCCCAGAATGATCTGGAAGGAATGGTGATTTGGAAGTTTTTTCCGAACTGCAAACGGGGTATGGTGTAGTCTATGTTTCTGGGTAGAGACTTAAAGGAGTCTGGAATAATGGAGTGGCCAATATTCTTATTGGTCCACTGCGAGGTAGCTTTTAAGCGGACAGCGGAATATGCCGCTGTTTGCATGCTAAATATATCAAGGGGTATCAGGTGTAGCAGAATGTCCAGAGCAGCGGAGGGGGTAGTACGAAGTGCTCCGCTAATGCACAGCGTTCAGCGTGCTGGACTTTGCCCAGCTTGTCGCGGTTTATAGCTTTTTCTAGAGCAGTCCACCAGACAACCACCCCGTAAGTAAGAATTGGTCTTACCACCGATGTATATAGCCAGTGCGTAATGCGGGGTTGTAAACCCCACTTGTTGCCAATGGCTTTTTTACAAGAGAAAAGTGCTACTGTAGCTTTCTTGACTCTTACTTGTATATTGGGTTTCCAGCTTAACTTCCTATCGAAGATTAGACCCAAAAATTTTGCTTCGTCAGAGAAAGTTAAGCTTGTACCGCTAATAGAGGGAGGGTCAATATATGGGATTTTATATTTACTGGAAAAGAGGACGAGCTCGGTTTTGTGGGGGTTAACGCCCAGTCCGCACCGATTAGCCGATCTCGTTAGCTTGTTAAGAGCGTTTTGCAGGAGTTCCTTTATTGTGTTGAGGTGTTTTCCAGAGACGGCAATAGCAACATCATCCGCATAGGTAATCACTTTGCAGCCCTCCCCTTCCAGGTTTATCAGTAGTTTGTTCACCACCAAGTTCCAGAGAAGGGGAGAAGGAACACCGCCTTGCGGCGTCCCTCGACTGACAAACCTCCTAGCAGATGTTACGCCCAGTTTTGAATTGATAATCCGACTAGTGAGCAGTAGATTGATCAGTTCACCAAGCGAGCTATCCACCTTCAGTTCTGTCAGTGCGTTTGCGATTGCAGATGTGTTAACGTTGTTAAAGGGCCTTCTATGTCATGGAGAGAGTATTCCATAGTGCGTACTAAGGAATGAAGAGCGGTTTCCACC
The DNA here is from genome assembly GCA_949715645.1 of Portevinia maculata. Taxonomy (NCBI): domain Eukaryota; kingdom Metazoa; phylum Arthropoda; class Insecta; order Diptera; family Syrphidae; genus Portevinia; species Portevinia maculata. Next base: position 27,878,481 of record OX454527.1, on the reverse strand, counting down.
GACTTTCCCTTACAGTACGCATGCTGAGCTGCAGACAGCAATTGCGGATTTATTTGCATGCGAAGATGGATATCAATCAGTCGCTCCAGCGTTTTGAGGAGGAATGAAGATAGACTAATAGGTCTAAAGTCCTTTGGACTGACATGGGAATATTTGCCAGCCTTGGGTATAAAAACCACTTTTACTTCTCTCCAAGCCCGGGGGATATGAACCAGATTAAGACAGCTTTTCACGATCATCTCCAGCACAGGCAGGATGATATCCGCTGACATTTGAAGTTCAGCAGGTATTATGCCGTCTGGTCCTGCGGACTTGAAAGGTTTGAAGCCTTGTAGCGCCCAAGTCAGCTTGTCCCTAGTTATCAGACCGTGAGAGTAAGTTACCAGTGCATGTGACCTGTTAAGGCTATTATTGCCGGTAATATTGGAGCTACCTGGGAAGTGAGTATCAAGTAGCAGATTGAGCGATACCTCGCTAGATGTCGTCCAAGAGCCGTCTGCCTTCTTATTTTCTTAAGGCAGCTAGGCATAGTTGGATTTGAAGCAAGAATTTTTCTTAGCCTTAGAGGATTCTTGTATTTTGCCACAGAAGAGTCTCCGTGACGTTCTTTTGGGTTTCCGTAATTCTTTTTTGTATAATTTGAGGGATTCCTTGTAGGAGTCCCAATCGTGTATAGCTTTTGAGTTTTTAGCAAGATTGAAGAGTCTCCTGCACTCCTTTCCAAGTGGTCCCAGCTGAGGGGTCCACCAGTGCGGCTTCTTTTTCCCCCAGACATTGCTTCGTTAAAGGCCAGGGTAAGCTCATCGACTTTATTGTTGAGCTCGTTGGAGTTACAGGGGGGACTTAAGAGTTCAGAGTTAATACGTTTATGTAGAGTTTCTCTGTACAAAGAATAGTTGGTTTTCCGAGGATTACGGAAGGAAGGTTGGCATGGAGGATCAACGTTAAGGTTGAATAAAAGATATCGGTGATCAGAGAACGAGTGATCAGCCGATACTTTCCAACCCGTTATCATGTCGTTGATGGTATCGGAGACAAGAGTAATATCAAGGACTTCTTGTCGATTTTTGGTAATGAAGGTGGGTTCATTACCTAGGTTACAGACAATGAGGTTAGTACTTAAAAGATATTCAAAAAGTGACTCACCTCTGTTGTTAATATTTGAGCTGCCCCATACGGTGTGATGAGCGTTAGCATCGCAACCGATTATGAGTTCAGCTTTCTGCCTCCTTGCTTCTTCGATCAGCCTCTCTAGGTTATCACCAGGGAGAGGCCCAGTGATCGTGGGCGAGATAAGCTGATGCCAACCAGAATGATCTGCCTGCATTTTGGGGACTTATTTCATCTTCGATTTGGGGAGTTATTTAATTTTTGTATTTGGGGGGTTAATTTCGTTGGGGGGTTATTTTTTTTTTTTTATTTTTTTTTATAATTTGCCCTCGCTAAAGGCATTTTTTCTGTTGTTACAGTACCCTTGTAGTGCGTAACACAGCGTTAGCATTTGTGTTTAACAGCAAGCAGCACCTGGCACTATCGTATTTCATTGCATGCTTTTCGGTGCTACTTACTATTAGAAAGAATAGAGTTGGGTGCAGTTGTAGGGTTTTTCTCCACGGGTGGTGTCTAAGATGCTTAGGGAGATTACGATTTCATGTATTCCATATAAAGTAATGGACTTGGACGGGATTCGAACGCACGACCTTCCATTCAGTAAGCGAATACACTACTACTGCACCTGTTGCCACCCGCTGTATTCCTGGAGCCAATACATAGATTTTATCAAGCATTTTTTCTTAAGAACAAAGCAATTTCAACCGCCTTGGTTCTCTATAGCAAAACGGTCGATTGCTGAAACTTTTATGTTATTTGAGAAGATTCTTATGAATGTACTTACTTATTTGTTTAACGGGCTCCCGACCCGTGAAGAGTCTCTGCCTGAGACACTGTAGCCTTCTATCCTCTACCTGGATCCCGTGCAATGTATAGTCAACGTATTTTAGCTCTTTGGACTACATCCACATCTTGGAATAGCTCATAGAGTTCGCGGTTTTATCTTCTCCTCCATTCGCTCTCCTGTGTGCAGTACTAAATATCCGACGGAGTATTTTTCTCTAAAAAGAACCCAATGTTATATCGACTTTTCTACTTATTGTCCAGCACTCGGCACCATAAAGTAGGACTGGCAGGATTAAAGTTCAAAAGAGCATGTATTTTGTTCTTCGAGTGAGGAGCTTTGAACCCATTTGTTTGGCCACACCTAAAAAGCAGCGGTTTCCTAAGGTAATTCTCCGTCGGATCTCCACTTTAAGGTGTCATTCGTCGAGTTTGTTTTGACTCCAACGTAGGTGAACTCCTTAACTACTTTGAAGTTATTGCTATCAGTGATATGTTGTACTAGGCGGTGGACGAATTTGTCGGTTTTGAAGTAAATGAGTACACGACCAAGTGCATGCCATCAACAAACAAACAAACATCTGTCAACGGCCTATGACACAACGTTATTTCTGAGCAATACATCGAGTTAGTTAAGAAGCTCATCTACCTTGGAGCAAACATCAACTCCACGAATGTGACTTAAGTGGAGATCCGACGTTCAATTACCTTAGACAACAATTGCTATTTCGATTTTGCAAAATAAATGTTTTCAAAACACCTGAATCGAAGGACTAAATGCATGCTCTATCGAACCCTAATCCTGCTAGTTCTGCTTTATGGCGCCGAAAAGTGGACGAAACGTAAAAAAGGTGTGCTTATATTCGGTTTTTTTCGAAAGAAAAGTACTCCTTCGGATATTTGGTCCTGTGTGCGAGATTGGCTCGATTTGATTTCTTAACTGAGTCGGCTTTTATGACATGCACTGCATTGTTACGACATGCGCTGCAGTTATATTCTTAGCCCGTCCCTGGGCAGGACTACTAACCAAAGGTTCTAGGTTAAAATCTCCCCATACCTTAATGTGTTTACCCCATTTCAATTATTGATGAATTAACTTTCAGTGTGTCAGCAAAATAAATACCTACCCAAGTTTCTGCTGTGGGATGTAACTCTACAAATTTAAATTGAAGTTAACCTCCTCATGTGTATACTCCAGCTTCCAGCTTCGATTCAATCGAACCCAAAATAAATTCAACCAAAACAGCATTAACCTCCTCAATGGTCCAAAAACAGTTAACATTCCCAGAATGATAAACTCATCACTTGAATTAACAGCAACAAATTAACCTCCTTATCCACGCTCTGTAAATTTAAATTTAAGGATCACAAATATAATTTCTTCTTTCCTCAAAATTAGGTTGGCACATTATGTGCCTATATACTTGTTTCATAAAAATAACAAAACAAAAATAAAGCTTGTGCCAAACTTCAGGAATTAATTATAAAATTATTCACCATATCATCACGCCATTTAATACAAAATTGCCCTTGAGGCTTAAAATAACCACCCACCCCCTAGATAAACTTCCTTCCTTCGGTTTCTATATGTATTTTCCAATTAAAGCATCCTACGTCGTTCCTTCGATCCTCTCCTTTTTTTTGTCTTAATTCAGTCATTACATTTAATGACAAAGTAAATTTTTACAACAGGAGACATAAAAAGCACAAACAAGTTGAAGAAAGGAACGCAAAAAAGGAAATAAACAGCATCACCACTAACATCCAAGGATACCTAATTATCGAGGACGTGTTCTTTGTAATTTCTACAATTTTTTCTTTTACCATTGCACGTCGTCATTCCTTGTAGTTTTTTCTCTGGCTACTCAGCGGAAGCAGCAGCCATTAAATGGAATTCAAAGTATCGAACATTTTTCTATTAAGGGATGGGAATGGGTAGCAATAGCAACTGTACCCCAACCCCTCTGCCAATTGGCTTACTCTGCACACTGAACAACTCAATATACATAAATTGAAGATCTATCAATATGAACTATGACAGAGGGTGTTTAGAAGATGTACATAGGTATATGCAACCCCTATGAAGTGTGCAAAAAATAATATATTCCAATACTCATCAATACGTTAAAGGAGGTGAATAGAGTCCGATATACAGAGATATACCTACTAAGCCATAGAATAATGTTTTTTGTTGTTGATGTTGTTCGCCTATTTATCGGTGAAAAGTAACCACCCTCCTACTCCTGCCTAACCAATCCGTAGCACTCATGATTGGATTTGTAAACAGGACGAACTGCAGAAAAAAAGAGAATAAAACTTTGACACGACAGGACGAGGGTATGATGATGGATTTCTGTCGTTTTTTTTTGCGCGCGTTCGCTATATGTGTTGTGTGAACTCAAGGGATGATTTTCTATTTGCCTTTGCAATTTCTAGTTTGCAACCCCTAATAGCTGAGAGGATGAGGAGCTGTGTTAGAAAAAAAATACGGAAAAATATATAAACGACAAAAAAACAAACCAGAATCATTCTATATTAGCCAACAACAAACCAAGGACTCGCCGCGCGTACAAAGCAGAAATTCTAACAACAATCAGCAGAGCACAGAGAAAAGGGTAGGAGGTAGGGGCTGCTCTGCTTAGTTTGTTATATTATATGTGTACTACTCTTATGTGGAAGAATAATGCCTTTGTCCTTGTTTCAGTTTTTGTGTTTTTTTTCTGTTACCATTTATGCGGGGTTAGAGAGGAGTTTGCACTTATACTTGAACTCGTTTGTGGTTTCTTTGTTTTTTTTTGTATTTCGCGTAGCTCTAACTACCCCTAGTTTTTTGGGGAGGGAGATTTTTTCCATTTTTCTTTTCGACCAGCTTTTATTCACCCTCAAGGTGGGTGGTGAATTTTTTAGGAAAAAAAAAACATGAAAAAAGCGGGGTAGAATTGAGGGAAAAAATTGAATACGATTGCGAAAAAAATTCCACAATTTGCTGAAATGAGACGAAACGATTGGTGGTGGTGGTGGTGTATCGGTGAGTAAATGTGGGGTGGTGGTTGACTGCCATTATGGCCTGTTCTTCTTTTCTCGGGATTTATTTCATTCCATTCATGTACATGCACTGGAAGCGAATGATTTGGTATTGGTGCGGGAGTTTTGAAATCCATGTTACCTTTGAGAGTGACGTTTGATGTATTTTTTATATTGGTATTTTGTGCAACAGCAGCAGTGGTAAAATGAGGAAGTCTTGTTAGAGGATCACGGTTGAGTGATTGGCTTTGAATTAGGTAGTTAATTTACAAAATGGAGGCGATCTTTGTAGATGGAAAATGTGGTAGAGGAATATAGCACGCCAAAGAAGTACAAACGATCTTTGTGTCTGATGTTGAAGGGTGCTTTTGCATGATTTATTTAGAAGAGAGATGATAAGTGGCCGCGAAACAAGGTAAGACGAACTTTATATAAATATTTCTTTTGGTTTAGCTAATACCTAATTCTTTTCCTTGGAAGAGATTTCTTTCCAAGAAAGAAGAATCGAGAATAGACGAGTAATACGAGCTTCAATTGATGCCTCTTAAAAAATAACGCAAGTGATTTAGAGTTTTTTTTACAAATTGGCAAAGAATTTCACAAAAGCTTTCTGCCTGATTTTGGCTTTGTAGGCGGGAAGTCACGTCACAAAACCTATCTTAACCAATCCTATCTCAAAGAAAATGAGCGAGCTCAGTTGGTACTGCCATGTTCACAGGAGAGATCCTTTAGTTCAGATCATAACCTAGTCGTTAAAGAAAAGATTGATGGAATGTAACTTGACGCAAAACGTGAATCAAAAATGACTTTACATCGTCGATTTATGCGAGCTACGAGTATCTATACCTTATCTTTGTTAAATTAGGCCTATGAAAGTCAGTTGGTTGCTGTTTCTATACCTACCCGAATGATTGCAGACTAATCTTTGTCACTTTTTTTGGCATAAGGTTTGCAGGTTCTGTTCTCGTTCGTTAGAGGACGTGTTTTTTTGTCAATCATTTTTCATTTAACCTGCAAACAAAAGCAAGCACAGAGTAATATTCCTTCGTTAAGGACCAGACAGCGCTAAAATCAGTTAAAGTTTGTGCGAAAATTGTCGGATTTGGTATAATCTATCCAAACTTAAGTGAAATAATGGGCAATTTCTTTTTCTCTTCGTGACTCGTAAGATAATTTTGCAACAAAAATACAATATATCCCTGCTTCCGAAAGATATCTTGCTCGATTGACGATCGAGACAAGACCAGGGATGGAAAATTACATTTCTGAGTTGTACTTTAGTGGAGTGTCTGGGGGTTTTGACCTCAGACTTTGAAAAAAATGATTATGTTATTCCCGAGTTTAATTTTTTTGCTAAGACTAATGAGAATTATGCGGCAGGTGGTGTTGGGTTTTTTGTGCGTGATAAATATAAGATTCTCGATGTTTTATGTCCTGACTTCTTAAGTGCTGATGTTATATGATATAGACTTCATATGTTTAATGTGTCAATGTTCATAAAAGAATTTTCGGATCTTTTGGAGAAAGAAAAATCAAAAAACTTAATCATTTTGGGAGATTTTAATCTGAATATTTTGGAAAGTAGTGAGATAATTTCGAGTTATTTAGCAATGCTAGCATCTTATGGTCTGGCGTGCTTTATTAATCATCCTACTAGAACTGCATCTGGTAGATGTTTAGATCATATTTATGGCCGTTTTAGTAATATTTGCGTAAATAATTGTGAAAAATGCGACTTTGATTTGATGATAACCGATCATTCTATGATAGGGCTCATAGTATATGTTTCGAGTAGACCCAATGAAAACAAAACTAAAGCCTCGAGTAAAGTTATGAAAATTAACTACACACAGCTCAAAAACTATCTTTTTTACGAGTTTTGGGAAGATGTATATTCCTGCAAGGATCCTTCAACTTCTTTTACATTATTTATTGATACCCTGAAGAATCATATTGCAAATTGTTCTTCCTTTTTGCCATCCAAAAAAGTGGTAAAAAGGCTTAAACCTTGGATTTCAAGGTATTTATTGAATAAAGTTAAAGGCAAAAACAATCTTAGAATCAAGTGTAACAAGTACCCTAGGAATATGAGTCTTCAAAGAAAATACAAGAAACTGTGCGCTGAACTCAAAAAGGAGATTCCTCTCTGTCGGGATAATTATTACCGTTTTCAGTTGAATTCTGCTAAGGGAAATTTAAGAAATGAATGGCGTGTAGTCAATAATATTTTGAACAAATCATCGTTCTCTAAAAAACCTACTATTATTCAGATTAACGACTCAGAAATTTCTGACAAACTTGTAATTGCTAATGAATTCAACAGGTACTTTAAAAATATATCTATCAGCTTTCAATCATGTAATGACCAAAGGATTTGTTGTACATGTTCGTCTTCTCGTAGAAGTGCTATACATTTTCAAACAAACAGTTTTGTTTTTATGCCTATAACTCCTCTTGAGGTTTTAAAAGTTATAGGAACCCTAAAAAATTCGAATTCGTGTGGTGCTGATGGTATTTCGAATATAGTGGTCAAAAAAATTGGATGTTACATACTGGAAGTATTAGTTAATATTTTTAATAACTGCATATTTGCTGGGGTATTCCCGGATGAGCTCAAATGTGCCGATGTTGTACCACTGTTTAAAAAAGGTTCTTCTGTTGAAGTCTCAAACTATAGGCCCATATCACTTCTTCCTGTTTTCAGTAAAATCTTTGAGAAACTTATAAAAAATAGAGTAGTGAGTTTTTTAAACGCAACTGACTATTTTAATCCATCTCAATTCGGATTTCAAAAAGGAAAATCGACTGAAGATGCACTACTACAGTTTTGTAGTCAAATAATGTCTAGCCTCGATAAACAAAAGTGTACTGCAGGTTTATTTATTGACATCACCAAAGCCTTCGACATGGTTAACTATACTTTATTGTTAAAGAAATTAGAAAGTGCTGGCTTTCGTGGATTTATGCTTAAATGGTTTGGGTCTTATCTTGAAAACAGGTCGCAAAGGGTGAAGTTGGACGACGTTAGGAGTGCAGTTCAGTTCATCAAAATGGGTGTACCGCAAGGCTCTGTTTTGGGACCAATTTTATTCTTAATTTATGTTAACTCACTGCTTTCACTCAATTTCAGGGGTAGACCTACGGCTTTTGCAGATGATATTGGTTTTTCGTATGGCTGTGACAGTCCTTTGGATCTGATTTCAGGCATTAACTGGGATCTTAACTTATTAAGAAACTGGTTCGGTGAACACAGTTTAGTGATAAGCTCGAAAACTAAAATAATGTTTTTCAGTTTGTCTTCTTTACACAATTTTGACGCAAATGTTTTTTTCCATGCTCCCGAATGTCAACGATATAAAATGTCAGTTTGTAATAATTGTGTGTTTAGTTGTTCTTCTCCCTCCTTTTGTAGCAGTCTAATCTGTAGTAATAATTGTTTTTTAATTGAAAAGGTCGTTGAATTTAAATATCTGGGTCTAATTATTAATTCAAGAATGAGTTTTATGAATCACGCAGAAGCGTTGAGAAGCTATTTCCGACTCACTCTTAGACATTTCTTTTATTTGAAAAATATCTGCTCTAAAAAACTTCTTAAAACAATTTACTATGAAATCTTTCATTCCAAGTTGCAATACGGAATTGTTTGCTGGGGAGGTGCGTATTTTAATAAAATACAGCCTCTGTTAACTATGCAGAAGTATGTCTTAAGGAAAATATGTCAAAAGCCGACTTGAGTATTCTACCTGTTCGTCATTTATATTGTTTTAAGGTGTTGAAGACTTTCTTTATGAGGTCTGGCAATCGTAATTTTCGTTTAATCTCTACTCATAATTTACGTGGAAAATTTTCTAACTTGTTATCTGTACCCATTGCTCGTACCACTGCTTATCGTAATTTTTTTTCCGTTTCATCGTATCGCTTATTTAATAAACTTCCACAGTCGATCAGGGCAATATCTGTGAAGAGTACGTTCATTAAAAACGTAAAAAGTTGGCTCTTTAATTTTGATAATGTCAGTTTTGAATCTTTTTTTAGGTTTTGATTTTGGGGTTTATCTCAATCTACTGATATTCTGGTTTAACTCTAATTTTATGTCCATTCTGTTTAATTTCATTTTTGCCACATTCGTCTTGATTTACGTTTGGTTCTTTACTTATTGCTGTTAAATGTAAATTTTTTAAACTTTGTTCAATCCATCTTGTTTACAAATTTTTGTTTGATTTTTTTGTTAACAATTTTTTTTATTTTTATTTTGTTTTTGTTTCTACAGTGTAGGGTCACCCCACACAAATAATTTAATTTAATTTTATATCGTTAAAGCATCTGATGTGGCATTTAATACTATTTTTTCATAATTTTTATGCAAAAATATAAAATGTCTTCAACTTTCTTATTATGTTTGTACTTAATATTGAAACTTGTCATTGAACGTTGTTAATTTTAAACAATAAGAAATAAACTTAATAAACTAAACTAAACTAAACTTTTGTTACAGTGAATGAATTTAAATGGTCGAAGGGGGTTTTTCTTTTTTATACTATAAAGTGTAAAGTTTACCAATTTTTTTTTGTCCCTTTGATTTTTTTATTATTTAAACAAAAACAATAAAAAATTAATACTTAAGCATGAAATTTTTTTTTAAATTTTTTTTTTCGTATCTACACGTTGAATAATACCTAAATAGACATAAAAGAATATTTTCTTAAAATGTTGGAGCGTATGAAGGGTCATAACGACCTTGGACAGGTAGTAGAACGTGGAGAGGGAGGAACGGCAACGGCAGCTGCCGTAATGTAATAAATTAATCATTTAATGTATTCAATTGTTTTCTATCACAGTTTTCTAACAATGGATGAATCAAGGACCAGTAGTATAACTAATGAGTACAGCTGCATTATCTGTGAAAAATTGGGTTCTTCTTCCGCAACACAAATCCAGGCGGAGACTCAACTTACGTTCATAGTTTCCGTTTTCCGAAGGTTTGACATATCTGGCAAACTGACACAGGCTTCGAATAACTACGATCCTAAGTCGACGGTCTGGAAAATGCATCGAGGACTTGTCCTCCTCAGTATGAAGAAACGTAAGGTTTCCTGGTTGAAGGACCAACTTCCTAAGCTCGGCAAGAATGTTAGGAAGCTCCATCGAGCCAAATAAATAAAATTGTGGGACCATTACAGGATCGCTCTCACAGAATATAACTCAGAATAGGGAAGATCGAAACGAGCTACATGGACTAAATGCACCGATGGACTACATCAACATCTTAGTCATACAGTTCGCAGTTGAATCTACTCCATTCGCCCGACGGAGTATTTTGCTTTCAAAAGAACCCAATACTATCCCCCTCTTTCTACTTATTGTCCAGCACTCGGCACCATAAAGCAAGACTGACGGGTTTAAGGTTTCATAGAGCTTTTTGTCCTTCGACTGAAGAGTTTTGAACCCATTTGTTTCGCTAAACCGAAGTAGCAGCGGTTTCCTAAGGTTATTCTCCGTCGGATCTCCACGAATGTGTCATTCGTATCGTTGATGCTTACTGCTATGTAGATGAATTCCTTAACTAGTCTTGTCCTCATTTACTTCAAGACCAACCAGTAGCCAAAGGGTAGTGATACGAATATATGAGAGCACAGGCGTTTTTACCATATCCTCTCACTACCAACTCCAACTCCTACTCTATACCTCCACGTTGGTGGCATCCGGGTGCCTAGAACCTCGGCTTGAGATTGGGTAACCAACACATTTGGAAGGTCGTTGGCGACGGCGGACGACAGAGGGAGGAGGAGTGTTTTTCACACTAAGACACTTCCTCATGCTTCAGACGGTAGCGGACGCATTTCCCAGATGAGATCGACGCACGGTGGCGTCTACCAGTTCCAGTCAGGTTAAACTATTAGTGTTATCTATATATATGCGCTGCTTCGACCTATATGAATTCCAGGTCTTTCGGGATCTCCAATACTGAGCCAGGGTATTGGAAAAGATTTGATGGCGGATGAGCCCTAAATAGGGTAACGGCAGCGTTCATATCCTCGAAGTGGCTGAATACCGAGACACAAATTTGAACTGCATTACGCAATTCCATCCAGCAAATGAATCCCCGATTACAATTTTTTTTAAAGTAAAACTCTTTCGATTTTCGTAGGTTCTTTAGTGCTCCTATACATGGAGGTAAGCTAACATGCAAAAATATGTATTCAGATGCATTTCGTTGCAAACAAAAAAACCTTTTCTGAATATTAAAAAATCAAAATTAAAATTGTTAAATCCCTGTCTGAAAGCTACGTTGTGCACAGAAAAGTACACGCCCACTTGAGCTGAGTAATTAATCCACTTCACCGGCATGACGTCTACCGACCAAATCAACTTTTACCCAAACAACAAGAATTCCTGGAAAATCCTCGAATTAGTGAATTAACGAGGAGAAGGCAGGAAAAAAAATGCTTCTCACTTTCTGGCCCCCTAAGGGGTTCACAAACAGCACCAGCAGCAGACACCAGTCAAGAAGTGCATTTTCCAGAGTCTGCAGTTACCACATCCATGTAGCTATTTCGTGCATATGTATTTCGTCCTGCCAGGATACATTAAATAAAGCAGCTTAAGATGAAATAATGTATGCAGCAGCAGTAGCACCAGATATACACCATCAACGCATACGTATTTTCCCATTTACTAAATGTAATTTGTAAATTAAGAGACAAAAAAAATGTTTTTTAATATAGTTAAGAAGTTTTTAATTTCGTTGTTGAACGTATGCAGCAGCAGAGCACCAAGAGTGGTACTCAAGCTGCACTCGCAATCAACAGGATGCTGAAGAGCTTCTGCGGCGACGACAACGAAAATGCAAGGAAATGAAGATGAAAATGGAGATGGAGATGTAGACGGATACTCTGGGAATCCTGGTTGTGGTAAGGCGTTGTGTGAGCACTTTCAAATTTACTTTGTACAACGAAAAGTATCTCAACAATTCCTTGAAAACACAATATATCTCCACAGCTTCATTAGTATGCAGGTTCTATGTATGTGAATAGCTAGCAGGACGAGTGTCATATCAGTAGCAGAACCATGGTTTGAGGTGCTTAATTTAATTTGGCGGAATTTTTCGAAACTAAACTTTTCACATAAGTTTAGATTTTTCAATGCAGGACAGTGGCCTGAGAATGCTACTCGTATAATGGATTTTGGAGTTACGCATAGTTTTGACTCGGACTTCAGAGAGTAATTTATCACAAAAAAAAATTAACTATGATCCGAGGACAAAAGTTTTGTGGAAAATGACTTCGCAATTTCGTGCTGAACAGCCGAGCATTTCCTCTTAATTGACTGCCAGAGAAGGGATGAGATACAAATTACTAACCGCAAGAGACGGTTTCCTAATTAAAGTTTTAATTATGGCGCTGCAATGTCGTCGAGGTGTTAAATTCTGGCCAGTGTCTTGTTATTGTCAAACTATTTAATGTGAAGGAGAGATACAAATGATAAATTGTTTACTTTAGGAAAAGAGCTTTTCATACGAATAAACAACCACCTCAAGTGGGAAACAATTGTCAATGTTGGAAATAATGTTAATGTAACTTGGTCTCTCCACAACATGTCGCGCTAGTTATGTTAAATCGGCAGTTCACACAGGAAGAACGAGATTCAATAATAAACATCAGCAACATTGATGACAACGAATTCAAGCGACCAGTCGGAGCCACCACCTACAGACAGATCTAGTCAATACCCCAAAAGAAATTGACGTCTTGTCAGTTCCAATTAATAAAATACACATTTTCAATATTGGTTCATATATATTTTTTTATTTCTTAACTCCTTAAAATATATACAGTCGAACCTGGTTAAGTGGAATCTTATGGGACATTTCTTTTAGTCTCACTTATAGAGGTATTCCAGTTACCCAGTTTCTCACTTATTCAGGTAGAGCAAATATTTTTTTCACTAAGAGAGGTCTTCGAAATAAATTAAAATACAAAATGCATGTTTTAGCTATTAAGCTACAGAAACAGTTTTATTTAATAAAAACAAAGCAAACTTTAATGCATGTGAAATAAAAATAATACAAATTTCATATACATTATGTATTATACGTATCGTACTTAATTTAAAAAAATAAATCCATCCTTTAAGTCTGAATAATATCAAGGAACCAAAAAAATATTTACGATGTAAAGACTTAAAAAAAATGGGTCAGGTTACTCTGCTTTTTAGTGCTTATTTTTATTAGTTCTTTTTCCAGTTCATAGATTTTGTCAAAAACATTTTGGTCAGAATCAACAGACTTAAAATATTTGTGTAGTTTATCTAAAGAGTTTTTAGCATCCCTTTTTGTTACCTGTTCTTTTACTTCGAGACACAATTCAGCTTCGTCATTATCATCGTCGTCAACTTGCACAGAAGAAGATGGACCGTATGCTTCAATAATGTCTTCCTCTGTTTGGTCTCCAGATATTAAAACTTCACTGTCTACAGCAACGTAGTCATTAAAACTAGGCCGATCTTCCTGTTCATTGTTGAAAAGTTTATTCCATTCATCCGCCGTTACCTCCGATTGAGCACTGTCTTCTAGCTCCTGCTCCTCCGTTGCTTCGTGTATTTCAGTTGTTTTAAACGCAGATTTCCTGGCAAATCTCATCGCTTGGAGGATACTGATTTCATGCTTTCATTTTGTTCTATGGACTTAAGTATGTAATAGACGACTTCTTTTCGGTAATAGATCTTAAAATTGTTTATAACGCCTTGATCTATGGGCTGAAGTTTACTCGTAGTGTTAGCAGGTAAAAACAATACTTTTATTGCTTCCAGTTCTGGTAAGTTCATGGGGGCTGCACAGTTGTCAACAAATAGCAAAACCTTTCTTTTTTTATTTTTCATTTGTTTATCAATTTTTTTTAAGCCAGTATGTAAAAATTTCGTTCGTCATCCATGCTTTTTTATTACTTTTGTAATCCAACGGAAGAGTTTTTACACATTTGAAACATCTTGGTTGCTTCGATCGGCCGATAAGAAGAATACAAAGTTTTTCAGTACCAGACATATTGGCACATAAATGCACTGTAACGCGTTCTTTGCTGCATTTCCCACCATGACATTCCTGTCCTTTAAACATAAAAGTTTTATCTGGGAGGCACTTAAAAAATAAAGCAGTCTAATCTGCATTAAAAATGTCCTAAGCGGCATAACCACTTATAATGGATGGAAGATCTTCAATCCATCTGTTGCATAAACCCAAATCAACTGCACTGCTTTCTCCACACATTTTTTTAAAAACTACATCATTTCTTTTTTTGAAGCCCTCCAACCAGCTATTACTTGCCCGGAATTGAGATATATTTAGCCTCTTCGCGAACTGTTGAGCCTTTTCTTTAATGAGAGGTCCGTTTAATGGAAGATTTTTATTTAAGCACTGTTTTATCCAGACTAGAAGACATTCTTCAAGGTTAGGATGCTCAGGAGCGCGATTTCTTTTTAGTTTGCCGTGACCCTCACTACACTCGGATTCAATTTTCTCGCGATCTTTTAAAATTCTACATAAAGTTGATTTCGGCACGTTAAATTCCTTTCATATTTCGTCTCGCGATTTTCCATTATTGAACTCGTTCAAAAGTTTTAATTTTGCACTAATAGACATACAATGCAACTTTCGCTTAGACATTTTTAATTTTAATTCGACGCGTAAGCACGACAAACGAAGAACGAACTGAGCTGCAGCTGGACGATACAAATTTGATGTTAAGATAAAACGTGTCTGAACAAACACATGACACATTTTTTTACGAAAAAATAAGATTTTTCTTTGAAGTCTGTCTCACTTACAGAGATTAAAATAAATAAATTTTATAGCCTGTTCCACTTACAGAGGAAAACTTATAAAATATTTAAAATATTTGTTTCACTTATAGAGGTTCAAAAAGTTCCACTTATAGGGTTTTCTTGGAGAAAAATTAAGGTGCGACAGATTTAGGCCCACTTATAGAGGTATTCCGCTTAACCAGGTCCCAGTTAGACAGGTTCGACTGTACATATATGGATAGATCATCGATTCACGATTTGAAATGGAGGAATCGGGATTGGGTGCTGAGGGTCTATTTCTTCAACCGGTTTTATTTTATAAATACATAATTAAATTAACCCAGTTGAAGAGATTCCATAGAGAGAGAGACATACTTTTTTTATTTTTAAATCTAAAACGATCTGCCATCACACTATAGGCTGTGGTTTAAATTTGCTTTTGAAATCGACACCAGCGCAAGGTATTCTTGCTAATTATTGCAGGCGTAGTAGCCTAGTAGCTAGTCCCTTGGGCAAGCAAATGAGAGACTCAAGGCTAAATTCTCGCCATCGCTTAAACATGGGAGAGCATTTGTTTCTCGAAGAGGTTAACAAGCAGGGTTGGCCGAACTGCCACTTTTTAGAAATACCTAATATGTTACTTCTGCTACATATGTAGTTAATGTAGTTAAATGTAGTAAATGAAACAAATCGTAGTAGACGTAGTTTCAATTGTGAAACTATCTCTCTGTGGTCACTTTCAAGCTTATGTGTGAATTTTTGTTTTGTCTTTAGCTAAATAAATAAAATAATGACTGGTCGAAAGCTGCATTGGTACTGGGTTGAAGCTTGAAGTTAAAATGGACAACGCACGTGTTCTGCCATTCTTAAAAATGCAACAATTTCAAGACACACAGGTAAAAGATTCCATGTTTGCATATAGCCTAAGGTACTATAATGGCGAATATGTATGAATTAGTAAGTAAGAATCGAACTCTTTATTTTTATCAAACATGCCATTGAGATTATAATGAAAACGGAACGAGTTATTCCTGCAATTCTGTCTGTCTAAAGGTATGTATTGTCACAGATCAGAATTCAAGTGAAATCGAATATATCGGATATATCAAAGTTAAGTGCCTAAATAGCTTAAGTCTATTTCGCTAGTCTGGCAGCATTTGTTTGGGGCAAAGGTTAATTATAGTAAAATAAAAATACGGTTTTTCCAAATCCTGGATCGAAGATATAACAACTTATGAATAGTATTAAATGAAAGTGATTGAAGCCATCTACACAAATCTGTGGGTGCCAGACGTTTTGATTGGGGCTATCCCCATGCCAGACGTACTAATAGTATGCAAAAAAATCAGTTTTTGAAATAATTGGTATAACCACACATTGTTTATACCAAAATAATGGTGGAACTGTCCTGATACCGAAAATGTGGCTGCCAGACCTTTTGCATGGGGCAAACCCCTTGCCAGACGTACTTATAGCCTGATAAATAAAACTAAAAAACAAATTTATGTGGTTGGTATTATTGCACCTATTTATAAAATTAATTTATTAACAAAAATATTCTAATATATTAAATTAACGTCTTTGTTCTTTATACACCAACATAGTTCAGTATTTATACCCTATTCTAGGGGTATATTAATTTTGACGCATAGTTTGTAACATACCTTAATATTGCCCGTAGACCCCTGAAAGTTACTATTTTTATGATCAGCATCGACAGTAATGTCGATCTAGCCATGTCCGTCCGTCCGTCCGTCCGTCGGCAAAAATTAGGCCTTTAAACTGGGCCTAGAGAGCTGAAATTTTAACCATATACTCTCTAGGGTCCCGAAATAATCAAGTTTACGAATTTTTGAAATCCGCCCACAGACACGCCCACAAACTAAAAAAAAAACAAAATTTTGGAAAAAATCGAATTTTGAGCTAGAAAGCTGAAATTTTTTATACATGATCTATGACGGCTAAAACTGCTCGGGATAAAAAAATATTCAAAATCCGCCCACTGACACGCCCACAAATAAATAAAATAATTTTTGTATACCCTATTCTAAGGGTATATTAATTTTTGAAAATCCAAAGTTTGAGCTAGGGAGCTGAAATTTATAATATATATTCTCTATGGGCCCTTTATGCTCATGTGTAAATATTTTCAAAATCCGCCCACTGACACGCCCACAATTAATTTGTTTTTTTTTTTGAAAATTCAAAGTTTGAGCAAGGGAGCTGAAATTTATAATATGTACTCTCTAGGGGCCCTTTATGCTCATGTGTAAATGGGCGTGTCCACAATTATTTTTTTATTATTTTTGAAAATGCAAAGTTTGAGCTAGAGAGCTGAAATTTATAATATGTACTCTCTAGGGGCCCTTTATTATCATTTGTTAATTTTTTTTAAATCCGCCTACTGACACGCTCACAATTAAATAAAACAATTTTATTGAAACACCCTAGTTTGAGCTAGGGAGCGTTTTTTTTGATAAAATCCTTTAAATGTTATATAACAAAATATGTAGAGCGTTCTTAACAATTCAACCATACTTAGACTTTTGTCACGCCCACTTATGAGGGATAGGAATAAGAATAGGGTATCCAACAGTTCGCCCAAGCGGACTGTAGCCCGACCCTATGTTTTTTTTACTAAATGGATGAATTTAAAAGAAAACTTATAAAAAAAAAATTTGTTCGATCACATTTCTAAGAAAAAAAGTGGTCTGGGTGCGACCCGCAAGGTCGACACGAATAACTTCCCAGTGGCATCAATATGATTAATGCGATTAGTGGTAAATTTTGAAATTTAGTTAACCATAAGATATGGTTAAGAATTATTTAATATTAAAAAATGCTCTTTAATATTGTTCATGGAAATTAAATGTTGTTAATAACAGCGAAGTGTGATATATATTAATGCAAAAATTGTTATCAACACGGAGACCTGTAAATTTACATATATACGAAATAACGGAGCACAATGTAATAGTGATTTGCTCCATGAAAAATGACAATAAATAGTACAAACAAAGCCAAATTATTTTAAGTATTTATTTACTTACAGAAAACGGCTGAACCGATTTCGCTGGAAACTTAATCAGTTCTGAGTTACGTAATAACGCTTCGAATAAACCCGATCCCATGTCAATATCATCTTTGGTTCTCGAGATACTCGTGGTGAAAGATAATTCCGAACGCACATACGCACATACGTACATACACACACCCAGACATCCTCTATAAAAATGTTGGATTTGGATTCTGGAGACCTTGAAACGTGAAGATATGTCAAAATCATCTTTGGTTCTCGAGATACTCGTGGCGAAAGATAATTCCGAACGCACATACGCACATACGTACATAAACACACCCAGACATCTCTATAAAAATCTTGGATTTGGATTCTGGTGACCTTGAAACGTGAAGATGTGTCAAAATCCGACATTTCGACATTCACAAAATCGGCCCCATTACAAGAACTTCCACTGGGAAGTTAATAAAAACAAAAATAATAATAAATCCAACTAAATATCTACAGATTACATACACTACAATATTTTGTTTAAGGCTACAAAAATGGTTTTAATCACAATCTGATTCATCAGATGAATCGTTGCATACAACATTGTCTTCATCATCGGATGCATCCAAGTTAGTCCTAAGAATATCATCGAGATTGCCAGGTGCAGTTTTGCCTTCAAACCATATAACTTGACATCCTGTGTCGTCTAGTATTCAACCATTGTCTAATGGCGATATTTGGATGGGTTCATTCAAAATTGCATTTTTCCACACCTGACAAATATAGTTGCATCTATATATTTTCTGCAGTAGCACGGAAATGCAATTATTAAAAGACATTAAAAGAGAACTAATAAAGATTTATTAAATAGAATTAAGTTTCATCTTTTCGAATCCTAGCCTGGATGTAACATTGGTGTCAGAAGTGGGATAGATGACAGTAGTGAAAAGTATAGAGAAAATAAGAGAAAAGTAATTGTTTATTTAAAGTGATTAATTGTGAAAGTGAATTGTTGGATTAAATAAGTAAATTATTAGAATAATAATCAAAAAGTAAAAGATATTGAAAGAGAACTAATAAAGATTAATTAAAGAGAAATGCGTTTTATCTTTTCGAATCCTAGCCTGGATGTAACAGTACCCTTATCATGTATTGACTACACAGCGCGGACATTAGGATTAGAAGAAAAGGAGAGATGCCTATGCACGTTGGTTTTAAATGTTTGTAGTTTATAATGTGAAGGAAAAATAGAGCGTGGAAGAGTATTCCACATTCGTGTTGTACGGCTGAGGAAAGATTCTTTAAACTTCACTGTACGTCCGAATACAGGCTTGAGGGTGAACTGATGAGCATTCATTGCATAGGGGATATTGCGGTTGAAATGTTCTAGGGGAGGAATGCAACTGGCTATTTCGTTCGATCACTTATCGTGGAAATAACGACAAAATAACGAAAGACAGGAGACATTACGATGATGACTAAGAGAGTCAATCGATATCGCGATGTCTCGGTAGCCAATGAGTTTTATCGCGCGTTTTTGGATCCTATCAAGTAGCTCCAAATAAGTTATTGGTGCACCAGGCCAGATATGAGCGTTGTACTCGAGTTTCGGGCGAATAAACGCCTTATAAATTGTAGCCAGATCAGAAGGGGTGAAATATTTCTTACATTGCTTAAGGAAGCCTAGACATTTCGCTGTGTTCTTGGCGACATCGAATATGTGGTCATTCCAACGGAGGTTGTCATTAGTACACATACCGAGAATGGAAAGTCTTTCGGCTTTAGCGATGCAGGTGCCATTTATGGATAATGGCAGTGTGTGTGGGTTTCGCTAAAATGACAAAAGACAGCAGTGCGTCTTAGAAGCATTAAACTGCACTCTATTGGTTGTACCCCACTGAGTTATGCTGTTAAGATCGGAATTTAATGAACTTAACATAAGTTGCGATTCCAGCTGCATGATTACTGAGTTGTCATTGCATATACTGCACTTAAAATGGACAACAAAAAGATTGGTGCACACTCCGAACTGCGACACGTGTTCTTCCCTTTTTCAAAATACAACAATTGTAAGGCTGAAGGCCACAGAGAGGTTTAATATCTGCTCCCTTACTTTTTCCAGTAACCTGAAGCTACTCAAAGTTACTAATAACTGAGCAAAGTGCAATATTGAAAACTACAGGCCAATATCAATCCTGCCTGTCATCGAAAAATGTCTATGGCTGCTGGCCACATTTCTTGGAATTGTTCTTATGAGCAACCGTGGATACATTTCTAATGTAACTCTGCCTACACGTCTTCTTACCTAGACGTTGAAAGAGCATTCTCTTGTTAATTTCAATGGAACGTGAATGAACCTACGAAAACGAAATCGATATCCATCTTCAGAGACGGATCAATATGGAACTGGTGCTGGATTATTCTCAGAAGAATTAAACATATCGATTAGATTACCTGAATTCTGTGGTCTATTCCAATACGAAGTTCTAGCAATCACAGAAGTTGCAAGCATCGTCTCAATGATGGCGATACCAAGTCGTTATATCACCATATTTATTGATAGCCAGGCGGTTATTAAAGCGGAATCTGCTATCGCAATTAAGTTTCAGCTTGTTTGCCGCTGTCGCGAGTAGCTCAAAGCTCTTGGCTCGCAGCATAAGACAAGTGTATGCTAGATCCCAGGACACAGCGACATACCCGTCAAGGAAAGGTTATGCGATGGACCAAGAACAGACACTTCAGTCGGCCAAATTATCACTCTGTTATCTCAGAAAAATGGGTTAAAATGCCGAGTTTTTTTTAACGCAGCGGGAGATGACCTAGTGTAGAGCATACACCAACTCGTTTCCAAGATTTTGTCAGAAGAAAGTATGCCTGATGAATGGAACCTCAGCATCGTTTGCCCGATCCACAAGAAAGGAGACCCTCTAAACTGCGCCATTTATAGAGGCATCAGTCTTCTGAATACTGCCTATAAGATCATGTCTGCTGTACTGTGTAAACGCTTGAAACCATTCGTCAATGTCCTGATTGGTCCCTACCAGTACGGTTTTAGCTCCGGTAAATCCACGGCGGATCAAATATTCACACTACGGCTGTTCCTGGAGAAACCCCAAGAAGTCCAAATCGATACCCACCATCTTTTTATCAATTTTAAGGCCGCATATGAGAGCATCTATAGAGACGAGCTATACAGAGCCATGTCTAGTTTTGGCATCCCTGCCAAACTTGTCAGATTGTGCAGAATGACGATGGAGAACGCCCGCTGCTTCATAAAGGTCGGAAACAATCTCACCTTTGATGTCAAAAAAGGATTTAGACAAGGTGATGCGCTGTCATGTGACTTCTTTAACATCATACTTGAGAAAATTGTGCGAAACTCGCAAGCCAACACTAGAGGTACAATTTTTCAAAAGTCTGTGCAACTACTTGCACATGCTGACGACATTGACATAATTGGCAGAACACAGCGAGCTGTCACTGGTGCGTTTGCAAGTATTAGCACAGAAGCGGCAAAAATGGGTTTAGTGGTGAAATGAAGACAAAACAAAATATATACTGTCAACAAGAAGGGACACACAACATCGACGAATCGGACAGAATGTCACGATAGACATCTATAATTTTGAGGTAGTTAGGGACTTTGTCTACCTCGGCTCCGCTTTTATTTCTGATAATGACACCACAGCTGAAATCAAACGAAGAATTATACTTGCCATCCGCTGTTTCTTTGGCCTAAGATGGCAATTGATTAGTAAGGCCTTGTCAATAAAAACTAAGGAGACTCTATATAAGACCCTCATCACCCCAGACCTGCTCTACGGCGCAGAAGCGTGGATATTTGCAAAAGCGGATGAAGATCTTCTTGGCCGTTTCGAACGCAAAATTCTTCGATTGATTTTCGGCCTCGTTTGCGTTGACGGGCTTTGGAGGAGGAGATTTAACAGCGAACTCTACGAGCTGTACAGCCACATCAACCTGGTCAAAAAAGTACGTATTAGTCGACTGAGATGGATAGGACATGTAGAGCGAATGGACACCAACGCTCCGGCCCGAAGAGTCCTCAACTCCAACCCGGAGGGACAACGCAGTAGAGGAAGATCTCGCCTTAGGTGGCGCGCGAATTATAGTTTCGAATTACTGTTCTTAATAAAACAAAGACGTACAATATTTAAGTGTGTTTATTTATTGGCAGCTTAACTTCGACTGACTCTTCTAAAATCAAATACTATATTATTTCTTTTTATTGGAGATTTACAGATATACAAGTGTAGAGAATGGTGACTTGGTTTTGTTACCAAGCTGCTCTTGCTTAGACCTGCAGACGCTTGTAATTCTGCACTTTCTTCTTTGACCGAGAATGGTGATAACGTGTTGGTCGCTTGGCTTGGGTTTGCTGGACAACGGTTGTGACAGCTGCATACGTGTAGCTGTGCTGTAACTCGCGCAAGTGGAAGAAGACCTCAACCAACTTGGAGTTGGTTGAGACCCAGGTCCACCCCGGACTGTAGCGCCACCTAAGTAAGTAAGTAAGTATCTCAGTAAAAGAGTGAAATTCAAGATCCAAATTAAAGCCAACAACAGGTGGAAATCATGAACAACTTGTTAAAAACTGTGACCAAAATATGATAAGAACTGTAACAGCCAACTTTTACGCTATGACAAAACATCACTGTCTTAGTTGATTGGAACTCTTACCGGTCACAATTCGCTAAGGAACCAAACAATGAAACTCCATCTCAACGACGACGACATCTGTAGAGGCTGCGGTGACAAGGAGACCCATGAGGATACACATCACTTTCTCTGTCCCTCCCCAAGCCTTTGTCAAATGAGGAACCTAACACTTAGAAGAAACTTCTTCAAAGACATTCAATAACTGTCTGATAGCTGGATAACTTGAAAAAGAAAGAAAAATAAGGTTGGAGGACCAAGGCCAGAACAACCAGGCCAACACTTCCAACGAAGGATATCACAATGGGTCCACATGGACTTAAACGCCGTGTTACGGATTCACTGTGTTCTATCGACCCGGAAACCTAACCTAACCTAGCGCTAACCATAGCAGTTCTTTTGGTTGTCTATCAAAGCCCTTTTCAAAATCAACCAACACCATATCGAAAAGCCATCAATGTTCAAAATCCATAGGAACACACAAATCCTATATTATTCATACCACTTCCATAGTGTCACAATAGCTCTATTTCAACGTACCAATTCCGTAGCCTTAGACCAAGGCCATAGCCAGACAATTATTTCGGGTGGGGTTATATATATTCCATATACCAATTAGTGTGCCCTTTCTGAATGGTAGATGTAATATAAAATTAATACAGCCTATTTTAGCCAAAAATCGACCAAACGCGATTTTTAATTTTGATTATGGTAGGTACTATACTATGTATAAGGCACTTTATGGATTGGTGCAAAAAAAAATTGAGATAACAATTACTAAACATGACATTACGATGATAGGGAAGTAGAAACAAAATTTGTATTTGAATTTGAATTTGAATTTATTGAATTAAATCTAATTTACATAATACTACAAGATATAATATCTTTTGATAAGTATAAAGAAATGTGTTGACAGGTTAAAAAGTTTACAATTTAAGGATAATTATATACGAGTAATAATAGAATAATAATAGATAATAATAATATAATAATAAAAAAATAATAGAAAAATAATTGGATAGCCAATTAATTATGACGATAAGTAAGTAAAAAGCTTCTTCCGAAAGACAGATGATGCTCTGATTGTCTGCAGATCAGCAGGCAGACAATTCCATAGACGAATTACAGACACGATGAAAGACCGTTCCGCAACTGTGTGTGCAAACCGTGGGAGAATAAGATTGAGTCCTCGGCGAGAATTCGAAAACTGAAGTTCCTGCTTTAACCCTTAAACGGGCGATTTTTTATTTACTGGTGAAAAAAATCGTATATGCTTTCTTCGATTTTATAAATCGAATGGCGTCATTAATTTTTCATTTAATTAGGCTGGTAGGGCTAGAACTAGCCAAAATATGGACGATGCATATATGAATCATGGCGCATTTGCCTACCTAAATCATAATGAAAATTTGCTGAGATATTTGAATAAAAAAACGAAGTTTTTCAATTAAAAAAAAAAATATTTATTTATTTGTTGTTTTAAGATAATAATAGGAACTGAAGTATTTAAAAGCTATTTGTTATGTACACAAGTGACGTCATATCTACATATATATAGGTATCTACATATCAGACAAATTTACTCGTACAAATTCAAGTGAACAAAAATCAAATATGCAGTCAGGCTTAAGGGATTGGCAAATCATTTTGTATGGAATTTGAAGAAACAGTTCTTATCTTTATTTAGACATAAAGCAACTTTGCATCTCATGCACTGTATGTATGTCTGTGAAATGCAGTATACCAGCTTGCAACGCACTCTATTAGCGATGACCTCTGGGAAGTGGTTTATCCCATCGTGACGAATATCAACTGGAGGAATGGGGGCTGTTGTTGTCGATTTTCTTTTCTTTTCGGCATGCAAACTTGAGACCGACGGGCCAGGGGAGCTGATAGGCCTTCCTCTTTTTGCTAATGTATCGGTGGGATGAACAAAAGAACACAAAACCTTTGCTAAGTCCATCCGGAAATCCGCTTGGTTTAGAGGCTTGATACGGCTGGTTTTACAAGCGCGTTTGTACAACAGCCAGGAGTTTATAACAGTTAGATCAAGAAGATGATGAAATATGCGCAAGTACCATTTTCTTGACTTAGTCGTTATTCTGTATCTTCCTATGAAACTGTCCAATAAGTCGACTCCTCCCATGTGCTTGTTGTAATCCAATATGATTGCAGGACAGTTTATGTCGACTATTCTTTTATTTTTGCGATCGAATCTATACGTACGAAAATGGAGAAATAGTCAAATATGCAAGAATTTACTAATTAATTAAAGGGATATAATGTCATGATATCTAAAACAATTTACCGTTTGATCAAAAATTCGGGTGTTTTGCCTACAAAAGTCGATAACAGCGTAACAGCTTTGTTGTCTATCCACATAACACTTGTTACTTCAACTTCGTAACAACTAGCAACAATTTCGTATGAGGTTCCTCTTGGTACTTTTATATACTCCACTTCCGCAGGAAGATTACAATTAGGCAGCCTGCTTTTACGAACTGTACCCAAGCAGTAAATCCCTTCCTTGCAAAGGTATACGAAAAGTGGCACCGAAGTGTAATAATTGTCACAGTAAAGCTTATAATTTTTCGTTCTGGGAACCTCCCGACACAAACGATTGGAAGCAATATTCTCCAGTCCACTATAAATTTCAAATTTATACGCGAATCCAGAAATTCCGCTTAGAACAAATAGTTTATATCCCCATTTATGGGGCTTTTGTGGTAAATATTGCTTTAAATGATGACGAGCCTTGGTAGCACAAATTTGCTCGTCTACGCAAAGTCGTTCTTCCATGGGAATTTGTGAAAATTTTGTGTTTAAAGATGTTATAATAGGCCGTAGTTTGTGAAGTTTGTCGTAACTGGGATTTTCTTTATCGTTAATATATGTCTCGTTTGAATTAAAATGCAAGAACGACTTAATTTTTTCAAAATTCTTGCAGGACATTGCGTTTCGTACCATGTCATCCCCCATGTCTGAAAAACTGTAATGGTGTACTCAGGATTTGAATGTTTTCAGGCAATTCAGAAGATCCAGTGAAAGCTGTTGTATTTGGTGGTAACCGAAAATTAGTACGTTTCCACAAAAGGCGTTTGCAACTGTCTTTCTCAAATTTAGTAGCAGAGGCAGTAGCAGTAGATGATGTTGGTGGTGCTGGAGGAACAGGATCATCGAGTTCAAATTCCATTTCGAGGATGGTGTTGTCCTGCAAAATTTCTTCGAGATCCTCTTCCGTTAAAGGAATTATATTTTCAGGAATTATATTTTCAGCAACTCTTGTCTCTGCCACTTCCTCACTTTCAGATTCCGATTCTTCCTCACTTGATGTTGGAATTTCTTGCAAAATTAATAGAATCTCATCATCTGTTTTTCGGTTTCTGCGATGCATTTTAACTGCAGGAAACGTAAATTTGTTAAACCGACTTCAAATCACTTTATTTATTCATAACATAAAAAACAACACGGAAAATAACTTACAAAAACCGTTACTTTTTTAAATTTTTTTCTTGTACGAATTCACTCTGATGTTCACGTTAATGCGAATTGATTCATATATGAATCGTCTAAATTTCTGGTAAAAACAAAGTGAAATATTGTTATAACTAATTTTTTTTGTAAACTTACTCTAAGAAAACCTTACAAACTATTCGAAATGTATTTTTAGTTGCACCTACCAAACCTCTTTATATTTTTAATTTAATTTTAAGTTTTACCAAATTGGCATTACCAGCAAAAACACAAACAGAAACATTGACTGTGCTATCGTCAAGCATACATACACAAAAGAAAAGTTTTTGGGCATATAGTAAGAATTGTGTGTATCTAGCAGCGAATTTATACATTTCCAGTCCATATAAGGCAATTACTTGTGTATTGCGATGCATTTATAAGACGATTCATATATGGTACGATATACGTTTAAGGGTTAAATACTGCGGACAATTGCCGTACACAATTTTATGTATTATTATAAGATTTCTAAATTTATAATAGTCATCAAAACATAGACCCAGTAGCGATGCCCTACGATGAGAGACGCTTATAAACCTCGGCTTATTGAAAATGAAACGCAGACAATCGTTATAAGCAACGTTAATTTTTCTCCTACACTCATAGTCAAGGCAGGGATACACAGTGCAGTTAAAAGTGAAAAATGGTAAAATAAGGCTCTTCACAAGTCGCATTTTCATACCTGAATGCATTAAATCAGCAGCGCACCTCAAGCTACGAAGGCCAGCATAGATTTTTCTTATTGTGTCAGTAACGGCGTCACAACAGCTCAGGTTACTGTTGATTGTAAACCCTAAAATTGTGTTGGAAAATTCTTTTCGCCTGTTTGCAGATCTACAGCCTAAGCGGATGGGCTGATTTGCAAACTTGGTTCATAGTGTTTCTTTAGTAGTCTCGCACTAGGCGTTGTTGAAATTGAAATTTTAGCTCTAAAACAATGGCATATATCATATAACGGTTTGTTAAAACTTAATTTTCCTAAAAACGGCCTTAACGATTTAGATAAAACAGTCTATCTTTTGGTAAGAATGGATTTTGCGAGATTTATCTTAAAAAGGTACCTCCTATAAACCAATTTTTTAACATCAGAATTTCTCGCTAACAACAAAACCATCAATTAAATTTCAAATTTAGGAAGGATTTAATGATCAAATTCATACATAACTTTTTTGGTTTTATTGAATTATGCTGGAAATGGGTATATTGAATTTTTAAAGATTTTTGGTATTGAAATACTCAAAAAATTGCAAAATATTTTTCAAGAATTAAAAAGAAACCGGTTTAGAAAAAACTGATTTAACGATTTTTAATATTTTTTTCCTATGTAGACTATTGTTAATAAAAAACTATTGTGATGAATTCTCAAGCTTTTTTGAGAATTGTTAAGCGGACTGTAATTTGGGTGGATTCATAGAAGCACTAACTTTTCCTGAAAATCAATTATCTTCAAATAAAGTTCAATGACGCTAGTTTAAACAAAAACACTTCATTTTATTCCATTAAAAAATCTTATACTAATGAATTAATTTTAACTAAGCAATCGTTGCTTCAATTGTACTTTACATTTGGGTTTTTTATTAAATATTAATTTGTCATTATTTGTGCCAGACGCGAACGCGATGAGATGCTACTGCTCGATTAGCCAACCTGTTCTTTACTCTCCCTTTTGTCAAACGCGAGCGCGGCACGCTCAGTGATGTCAGTCTTTTTGCAGTGAGTTTCCCACAAGGTTGACCGAAAATTCCCTTTTTTCCCTCACGGTTCCAGAAAAAGTCCCATAACATTTCCCATGACAAAGATATTTAAAAAAAACTAAAATTAAATTCAGCCTTTTTATTTATAACAAAAAATAAATCAAGGTTAAAACAAAGAACATAACATAAATTCATTTTTAATATTTTTTATGAAACAAATAACAGTAACTAAACAAAGACCAAAGTATTTTCATCAATAAATATAAATAACGTTAACATTTATGGAAAAAGGTACAAAGTAGATTAGAAACAAAATATTATATATTTATCGTAAACTAACTAATGTTTTTGACTCATTATTTCATCACAAAGGGTTTTCCAAAGAGGTTGAAAGTGTTTCGAAATACTTAAGCGTATATATTTTTTGCGAAATGCAATGATAAGTGATTCTCATTAACAACAAAATTAAAACAATTTATGTTTTTTGACTGGAATGATGATCTTACGATACAAATACTGTTTATCATATCTTTCCCTAAATGATTTTTTTTTTGCATTTCACATCGGTGACCACAGAAAAAATTCGTTCTGCCTCAGCGTTTGAGTGAGGTAGGGTAAACGCAACCTTTACAATTTTTTCTAAATTAGGGAACAATTTTTCATTATTAAAATTCTTCATCTTAAGGATTTTTATAGTCACATTTCATTTAAAGAAAGTTGTTTTAAAGAACACTTTTGATCCTCGCTCAATAATATAGAAATATTTTTTAACTCATCGACAGATTCCTTGGCTTTTGTGAGATAAAATTTTTTAACGATGGCTGAAATCGAAAGTTCAGTACTTTTTTTAACATCCAATGCAATGCTCGGGCTAAGAAATTCCATTTGAACAATAGAGTCATCTTCAAATGGTAAGCGATTGATCATTTCTTTAACAGATGTTTTGTAAAATAAGAAAAAACGTGGCTTTTTTAAATTCCTACACATTTTAACACACATAACTCACATTTCTCTTGCATAATGCAGTGAATCAGAACCTTTTTGTTCTGAAAAAGGGTATTAAATTCATTAAAAGCGCAAACAAAAATGGAGGGTTTGACGTTTTGCCATTTGCTTTGCTTCTGCTTTGCAAAGAATAGAATGAGTGAATTCGAAACATAATCGTAATGGGTTGCTTCAGAGTACGAGTATGAAAATTGTTTTTCATACTCGGACAATAAAAATTAAATGAAAGAATAAAACGCATCAACCATCTTTTTTTTATTTTATAAAGATTAGATTTATGTGGAATTCCCTTATTTTTGTTCTAGGAGACAAGAAAATTCCCTTTTTCCCTTTTAGCCTTTTTTGAGATGCGTAATTCCCACGAAATGGGAAATTTCCCACGATCTGGTATCACTAGCGCACGCTTATTAATTTCCCACTGCCTCGTAACGGTTAGCGCTTCAGTTATGTTGTACGATGGGAAAAATGGTGGAATGCTGAGTCAATATGTTTGTACGAAAATGTGTGCGAAATTGTTGCGATAGATATCTCTGTGGATCGAGGAGTTGGGCTCTTACAACAGCACATTTTAGATTACTGCCGTTGGGTGGTAACATATTGCATACATACTCAGTTTTTCCAAGAAAACTCTCAAACAAATTTGAAAAATTTAAAGATTTTTCCAATATTTTTTAAAATAATTTTAAATATCATATTTCTTTAAGATTTTATTATTACAAAAAGTATTACATAACATGTAGGTAGGAATCATTTTTATAAAATTAAATTTAATCTTCTGGCCTTCTGCGCTGCAAATATACGAGTATCTAAAAACCTCCCCAGTGTCAATCGAAATTTGTCGATGAATTGACATTAACGCCAATCCTGTTAATGTTTCTTCTCCGGTAGAATTTCTTAGATAAGTTTTTAGACATTTCATTGTCGAAAATGTTCTTTCCGGTGTACATGTTGAAACCGGTAGTGTCGCCAACATTTTAAGAAGCTTGTGGATGTTAAGAAACAGATCCTTATTGTATTCCCCAAGAGCTGTTATTGCACTCTTTGAACGCTCTGTATCTTTTTGTGTATGGCATTTTGTCCCAATCCAAAAAACATTTATAAAATTTGAAGTTTTCTTCGTTATAATTTTGTTAGTTTTTGCCAAGGATCGGTGCAATCAAAATGCACAAAGAGGAAAGTATGGACTTATGGTTTTCAAATCTCATTTTAAGCTGACTTAAAAAGTCATATAAAAGAGGAATCATTATACTTATCCTAAAATAGGTTTCAGGATCGGTTGTGCTCATTTTTTGCCTGTGCTGCTGCCTTCACCCAATTCGTGGAATTTTAAGTTTTTCATCCACAACATTTAGGTGTTTTGTTCAGTCTCAAAAATTGTTTTGGATTCCGGAATGATATTTTCGCGTATTCCTTGGAATGTGTTTGTTATTAATTTCACATGATCCAATCCAGACACTAAGTCGCATGAAGGGGATTGTAAGATCTTACAAAGTGGCAATATATATGTAAACCAAACACTCAAACAACTCAAACTTACTGCAAAATCACTAGCTGAAATAGATCTTAAAAAGGAACTCGCCTTCGATGACGTATCAGAGTCCTTATCACTACAAAACTTTTCGAAAGCATCAATTATCGCTTTAAAAATTTCCTTAACCCTAGACCCGTGTATTGGGCACTGAGTGCCCAAAGCACATTTGAAATAGATATTTCACTTACTTGTTGGTCCGCAAAGTGCTTAAAGAGTATGATATTTTAAAAATCCATTTCCCAGCTACACGAAAAGCTGGAATTCAAGTGCTTTTAATAAATAGTTTTAGTTACCTGGAGCAGTAAACAAAATCTGTCGATATCGTGTACTTGGGCACTCAGTGCCCATATGCATTTTCAGAAGATTTTATATGAGAAGCTATCTTCTGCGACGTTACTTTCATAGTTTTTTTTTTGTATTAGGGGCCTGAATGTCACCTATTTTATGGTCCTTTGACATCGGGCATGCATTTTCAATACATTTAGACATTTCTTTTCCCAAGTTTTAGGGGGTTTCCCTCATTCATGCAACGGTTTTTTTTGTATCCAGTTTTTTGGATATTATGTACATATTTGCATTCTCTCGCACTGGTCGGAAGTGATTGGAAAGTGAACCTGTGAACTCCTTAGTGCAAAAAATTAGTGTGGGTTTGATTTGATAGAGTAGAAAAGTGATTTTGGTACATTGGTAAAACTATAAAACTATAGTATAGTTTATAGTAAGGTAAATAAATAAACTATTTTCTTATAATTGCTCTTGTGTATTTATGACTATTGCTATTCAGAGATATGGACGACATCGCAGCGCGTGTTTTGTTTCTGTTGAATGCTTCAACAAATCGCGATTTGACTGTAGTTGGAGTACCTGTTTAGATGAGCACTATGGCCAAGTAGTAAATGAAGATGAGGATGCAGTGCCTACAGATCGGGGCCTGCAAAATGAAGACAGCGGTACTGACAATGATTCCGAATATTCTGATGCTAGGAATGGGCCAGCTGCGGCGTTAGTTGACTTGCGTGTCCAACAAGCCGGTAAAGATATTGAAGACGAAGCAGAAGTTGAAGTGCAACAACAGCGTGGAGATCAACGGCAGGAACTCGACATGGAGGCTGTTGAGCCAAATAGAGGTATGCGTTATGCAGCTAGAACAATAAAATTTAAAGATATTTTTTGGTCAATGCATGACGAACTAGAACGACGTAGAAAAATTACCGCTCAAAATGAACGATCGCAACATTTTCCTAGTTGTTCGGAAATGCGTTCGGGAAAATTGAGTACATTCAAATCATTGGTTACTCCAAACATAATTGGAAATATAGTGCTCGAGACTAACAAAAAAGCAAAGAGATTGTACCAAGCCAATCGTCTGTCAGACACATCAGTGAAAATGCGTCGCTGGTATGATACGTCAGAGGATGAAATTTATGCGTCCATTGCTATTTTGTTACACGCTGGTGCTGAAAAAGCATACGGATAAGAAGCGAAGGATCTTTTCCATCAGAGCAACATGCCGTTCTACCGAGCAGTGATGTCTTTGGAAAGGTATGAGCAGCTAAGCCGATTTATTCGATTCGAAGATGGGCGAACCAGACCATTTCGTCTTCAATCTGACAAGTTGGCCGCAATCAGATACATATGGGACTTAGGTTAGGTTAGGTTGTAGTGGCTGTCGGCCGAGACCGACACACTTAGGCCAGTGACAGGCCCATTGTGATGCCACACGGATGTATCATCCTCCTACTCGTTGAACCATTTGGAGCTTCTGATGAAGCTTGACAGACTTTTTATGTCGGTGTTAATGAGATCGTTAAGATCATTGTAAAAGAAGGATCCTAAATGGAGTTTACGTCTTTGAGAAAGAGCAGGGCACGTGCAGAGAAGGTGGAGAACTGTCTCCTCCTCCTCCTCGTCCATACAGCTTCTGCAGAAGTCATATGGGACTTGTTCCAGGAGAATCTAGTAAGATTCTATCAACCATCAAAAGAACTAACAATCGACGAACAGTTAGTCGGCACAAGAGGAAGATGTGCGTTCAAGATGTTCATGCCCAATAAGCCTGGTAAATATGGGATACAAATCTTCTGTATTGTAGATGCAAAGACGAACTACCCACTCCACGGAGAAATTTATGTTGGGCAACAGCCAGGTGATAATCGATCTGAGGGTATATCGCATCAACTAGTCATGCGGTTGGCACATAAATATCTGGACAAGGGATACAATATTACGACGGACAACTATTTTACGTCAGTGCCGTTAGCGTTGGAGTTGAAAAGCAGGAATACATCAACGATCGGTAGAATAAAAAGCAACAAGCCTCAGTTACCTATGCAATTTACAAAAGCTGATAAAGATTTCAAAAAAACGGGGGAAAAGTTTTCTTCGATATTTTGTTATTCACAAGGAATGCAATTATGCAGCTACGCAAGCAACACAAAGAAAAATGTGCTTTTATTGTTAACTGCACACCATGAAGACAAAATCGACGAAACAACCGGAAAGCCGGTTGTGATTTTGGATTATAATTCTACCAAAGGTGGAGTTGACACCCTCCATCGCATGGTCACAGTCTATACCTGTAGGCGGAAAACTAATCGGTGGCCGGTTACAGTTTTTTACAATATGCTAGATTGTGCAGGAGTTGCCGCTTATAGACTGTTTGACCTTAGTAATCAAAATTTGTTTACGACTAGAAAAAGATCAGAAAAACGAAAAAAAATTATAAAAGAGTTAGCCTTAGAGCTTGCGGATAACCACATAAAAAGTCGAATTGGGAAACAAAATGCGAGCTAATGTCAAAACGGCAATTAAATTACTTGAGTACGAAATAAGAACTGCTACCAAATTGCCTGGAGTTCGAAAAAACACTCTAAAACAACGCTGTGAAGCATGCAAAAGTGAAAAAAAGACAAAAAAACGACAGCGGTTTGCGATTTATGTAATTCAGCAACTTGCACCAGACATTACATCCGAGTGTGTGAAAGATGCTACGCAAATAAATTGTACTCAACATTCTGCAACAGCTCCGATGAAACATTGCTTCAATCCACGTCATCAGGACCACCTGAAAAGCGTTCAAGAGGAACCACACCAACTTAGTTTTGTTCGGATTAACAATTTGCCATGAACCGTCCTTTTTTCAAATTATTTATCGAAAAAGTACATTTTATTAATTATTTTTATTAATAAATTTTTAATAAATAAAATATGAATTCTTTTATAAAATAAAAAAAATTAATGGCTTTCGCTTCTTATTTTCCAATAGAAATTGTTCGTGGGCACTATGTGCCCATGTACACGATATCTAGGAATTTTAGAGTACACGGGTCTAGGGTTAAACCTCATCAACCCATCATGGTTTTCCACCCAGCGTGTTTCATAAAGTTGGTACTACTTCGGCTTAAAACTAAAATCAGAAATTTTGAACATAATCAATAATTATTGATTGAGTATTGTGGAGGGGGGGTTAAACCCCTGTAACCCCCCCCCCCCCCTGGCTACGGCCTTGCCTTAGACGTCATCCACAAAAAGGAGCCTTTGAGCATTGCATATGAACTTTGGTGAACGGATTTTCAGAGCTTTTCCCATTAAAGGACCAATGCCTCGTATATAAACCAAATCAGATTGGTTCTTAATGCAAGGAAAATTAGCTTAGAAAGAGAAGGTACTTTGCTCCGTAAATTTGCTTAAGCAAGTGGTGACGCCATTGCGCAAACCATAAATTAATTCCCATTTCCACCCACAGCGCGTGTAATATAAACACCTACTTATACCTCCAATAACCTTAAAAGCCACTCAATTAACCACATAAGGAATATTCCGCAAGGATAAATAAAGTTTTCCATCAATTGGCCAAGCAAAGTAAATTACTCGTCTAAGCTAATTTCGCCTGAACCCCCATTGTTGTAGCTCCATCTACCCATTAGCTTTGTTCCATCCACACTTATTTAACGCGAGCTGATGGATGTCTTCGATATTTCCAACTCCAAAGACTACCGCACTGGCACCTTCCTAAGCGTCGAGCGAAAATACCAATGTTTCAATTTATCGCTTCTTATTCTGAGATTGAATGAGACAACCGACCCTTCTATCACCTACGTTGTCTGGCAATTTTTGGTTCCTTCCATTTTACCGGTCGAAGGACGAACAAAATAACCTCACCCGCAAGCTACACACACACGAATCATCATAACATAACCATTACCGTGTTACCTATTCGCCTTAGTAGCGCGCTACCAATGGTGGCAACAATACAACATGGTCCCTTCTCAGTGTGACTTAATATGATGCGCGCGGAAGTTTCCAATTTACCACTCAACCACCCTCATCACTTTGCCACACCACACAACCCACTCCGTTGTACCCAAAGGATGAAAAAATGGCGGTTTCCTGTAGAAAAATTTCAAAAAAAAAAAATCGCAGCGGGGTGAATATTTTTTTTCCAACACTCACAACCACTATCATGAGGGTGGAATTTTTTTCTATATTTGCTAGTCGCCCTCTGCTCGTCACAGGACACAATTTTTTCCAGCCGCGAACGAAAGAGACGGAGTGAAAATGGCTGCCTTGACTATTCGTCGTCGGCCGTGTGCCCTTTTCCGCATTCGAAGGTTTTTTTTGCGCCGCGCCGCTTCGGCTGTGTATATTTGTTTCTCCTTTGGCATCCATAATGATATGCAAACTATATGAAATAGCCATCAGAAGGGGGTGGTGGTGCTGATGGTGGTTGTTGTTGGTGTTGTGCTGTGGTGTGGGAAGTACACAGCTTTTAGTCGTGTTCCCTTAAAGTCTGTATTGCAACCTTCTATGCGTCATAATGCAATAGCAATGGCAGTGGTTCTGGCCTCAGTGGTGGTAGCAGTATCCTGACAACTGTTTGTTTGCATGTATAAGTGACGCGATAATGGCAAACTGTAGATTTTTAATTATGAGGGAGTCTTACACAAAAAAAAAAGAAAAGAAAAAAGAAAAGATATCATAGAGCCAACGGCCGGGCAAAGGGAAACCAACATGAATGACGTGCACATAGAAACAGTGCCAAAATGGAACAGGGAGCTTAACAGAAACTTCTATTCGTATCTGTGTATACAACGAGTACTTTTGCCATCTGTGTGTAGAACAAGTCCTGTCCCATTACAGGATTTTTCCAAAGTAGCGCTTGGCAAAAAAAAGCGAAAAAATGCAGAGTCAAGGAAATAGAGATGAAAACATGGAACAAAGAAATAGGCAAGAATTAAGTGCGAACGAAAAATCATGGAAAAATTGCGCCCCGAAAACGACGAAGAGTATTTGAAGTCGGCTTGCGGTAAGAGAGAACACGATCTCGCTTCTTTCTTTTCTTTTTTCTCATCTGAATGATGAGGGTAGCGGATAGGTAGGTGCGAAGCGGAAATGGGAGAATGAGGTTAGAGAGCGATGCTCGACGGACGATGTTAATATTTGAGAATGTATTCAAGATTATATCTGAGGGTATGTAAACAGTTATAATAGGTTTTTCTTTAGGCTTAAATGTTGAACTGAAATTCATATTTTTTTAATCTTTCTTTCTGACGTTTCTCTCTTTTGATCCGGCGGTTGGATTCATGATTTATTGGATTTCAAGACTCGATAACACATTCCTACCTACATAGCTTTCCACTTAGATCCGAATTAGTAAAATCTACGGCAGTCTATTAAGAAAAAATAAATCAAAGTGCTTATCTGGAAATCCAATCAATGTAGGTATCGGTTGTAGGTAGGTTGTGGGTTTTAAAATTAGAAGTAGAAAAAATAATCCCAAAACATAGGGACGGGCTACAGTCCGCTTGAGCAAACTGTTGGATACCCTATTTTTATTCCTATCCCTCATAAGTGGGCGTGACAAAAGTCCTAGTATGGTTGAATTGTTAAGAATGCTCTAAAGGATTTTATCGAAAAAAACGAAGGTTTTGTAAGCAAAAACGCTCCCTAGGTCAAACTTGGGTTTTTCAATAAAATCGTTTTATTTAATTGTGGGCGTGTCAGTTGGCGGATTTAAAAAAAATGTTCGCATGAGCATTAAGCGCCCCTAGAGAGTATATATTATAAATTTCAGCTCCCTAGCTCAAACTTTGGATTTTCAAAAAAAGGTTTTTTTTTGTAAATTGTGGGCGTGTCAGTAGGCGGATTTTAAAAATTTTATCTCCCGAGCGGTTTTAGGAGTCAGAGATCATATATAAAAAATTTCAGCTTTTATTTCTCAAAATTCTTTTTTTTCGAAAAATTTGTTTTTTTGAGTTTGTGGGCTTGTCTGTGGGCGGATTTCAAAAATTCGTAAACTTGATTATTTCGGGACTAGAGAGTATATGGTTAAAATTTCAGCTTTCTAGGCCCTGTTTAAAGGCCTAATTTTTGCCGACAGACGGACGGACAGACGGACATGGCTAGATCGACATTACTATCGATTCTGATCATATATATAGTAACTTTAAGGGGTCTATGGGCAATATTAAGGTATGTTACAAACTATGCGTCAAAATTAATATACCCTTAGAATAGGGTATAATTATCGCGGCCACATGTGCTTTCCAACGGCTCTGTACGGCCTGAGTAGACTTTGCCTATAAATGCTATGAAAGCTCTCAACATTTTTTTTTTTTTTTTTTTTTTGTCGGTGTGTGTGAGACTTTCTGCACTGGAGCACTCAGACTCAATACTGGTCCATTGTACTACCAGGCACACACACCACATTTTACTGTGGGAATTTACTCCTTTTTCTAAGAAAAACGAGAAGGCACTTCAATGATAAGGACCTTAGGTTTACAGCACTCACCATATCCGCACCAAATACCTGCCACCTGATACGTGCAAAAGCAGGACAATCACAGAGGAAATGTTCCGCAGTGTCGTCGCTTTCTCCACAGGCTTCGCAGTTGGTGGTGTCGCTTAGGCCTAGCACCTTAAGGTGTTTGGCAAAAGCGTAGTGTCCCGCAAGAACGCCAGTAGTCTGTCTGCAGTCTTTTCTGTTGAGAGACAACAAGAATGCCGCGGATTTCCCACAGACGTTGGGGAGCATTTGCTTAGTCTGTCTGCACCCTGGAGAGTCATGCCAACTGCGATTGTGTTCATAGGAAACCCAACCGTCAATGGAAGCCCTGACTGAGGACGCAGGCAGACAGATCGCTGGTTCAGGTCCTGAGAAGCCCCCCTCTGAGCCTTGTCTAGCAAGTTCATCGGAGATCTCATTTCCCGTGATCCCGTTATGACCCGGGACCCAGACAAGTTTAAGTGAATTCAGCCTTCCGACCGAATTCAGAGATACCTTGCATTCACGTACTGTTTTGGAGGAAGTTAAGGATTTGAGTAAGGCCTTAAGCGCAGCCTGACTATCGCTACAGACGCAGATACTTATCCCCCTTCACCTGTTCCTCGTAACATAGTCCATGGCCATTAGGATAGCATAAGTCTCTGTTTGGAAGACTGACGCATATTTGCCTAACGGAAAGAAAAGTCTAACGTTATCGCTCTCCACGAAGGCACCAGCACCAGATCCTTGCTCGGTTTTGGAGCCATCCGTGAAGATTCGACTGCATTCCCTTCCAGGTTCAGAGTCCGGCCAGAGCCAGTCCTGGACGCGAGGAAAGTCGACCTCATAGTTGCGCTTTAGCCGAAGTTCCGGTGTCATCGCATCAGACGGCATATCCATAAGACAGGAGTCGAAGGACAACCGTTGCGCAAGTTCATCAAAACTCCAGTGCGAGTTATACCAAAAGCCACCTCTTCTAAGACGTGGGATAGCCTTGATTGTACAGCCCATGATGTAAACATCAAGGGGCGGAAGGTTCAATAGTGCATCTAGGCCGGAGCCAGGCGTGCTGGGGAAGGCCCCCGTGCAGCCGAGATATACCTGCCTTTGGAGTTTGGCAAAATCAGCAGTGACGTATTTACGTGAAAGCTTATTCCACCAAACAACCGATGCGTATGCTATAAATGGTCTTATCAAAGCCGTATAAATCCATAGGACTCTTTTCGATGATAAGCCCCATGTCTTGCCGAAAATGCCTTTGCAGTGCCAGAAAACAGAGAGCGCCTTGGCAGTCCTCAGCTCAACAAGTTTGGACCAAAGAGGTTTGCTATCCAGGATGACTCCCAGATACTTTGCTTCATTGGAGAGTTGGATTGTGATGCCTTTTAGCACTGGCTGAGTCAACCCGAACAGCTTCCTCCTTCTCGTAAAGAGAACAACCTCAGCTTTAAGAGGATTGACCGAGAGCCCATTCCTAGTGCACCATTCGTCGATCACGTCAAGGGCCACCTGCGCCTTGGCGCATACAGTCGCTAGGCATGATCCAACAGAAAGCACGGCAACATCATCCGCGTACGTCTGAGCGTAAATATTAGAACTGTTGAGTGCGTTCAACAGAGAGTCGACCAGCATACACCACAGCAGTGGAGACAGTACGCCGCCTTGCGGGCAGCCTCTGTGTACCCCCGCCATAACATAGCGGCCACAATCCGCATCCGCACCCAATGTTCTATTCATTAGCATTGCTTTAATCCACAACACCAATGGTTCGTCTACGCCGTGTTGTCTGGCGGAGCTGCACATGCTATCAAAAGTCGCATTGTCAAAAGCACCCTCAATAACGATGAAAATGCCCATCGCGTATTCTTTTCTGTCAAGCGCGCCCTCAATTTTACCAACTAGATTTTGGAGGGCAGTCTCGCAGGATTTTCCGCGTTGATAGGCATGTTGCATCTGAGATAGTGGGTGCAATCGCAAAGCAGTTTTGCGCACGTGAAGCTCGACCAGCCTTTCCATGCTTTTCAGCAAGAAGGAAGTCAGACTGATTGGTCTGAAGCTCTTGGCGAGCGAGTAGTCACTTCTGCCAATTTTTGGTATAAATGCCACTCTAACTGTACGCCAGGGTGTTGGAATGTATGCCAGTGCTAGGACAGCGGTGAAGATGTTCTTCATAGGTAGCAACTGGTTTGTACACTGTTGCAGCATGGCTGGGTATATTCCGTCCGTACCAGGCGACTTGAAGCCGTCAAAAGACGCAAAGGCGTATTTAATGGCCTTGTCCGTCACCACGGCCTTCGCAATATACCAGCTACGCCGAGTTGTTTGTCTTGGCTCACTCATAGTCTCGGTAATCGGGGCTGGTTGTGAACCAATTGTAATCTGGTTACCCGGAAAGTGAGACTCCAGCAGATAACTAAGAGTTTCCGCTTTCATCTCAGTGAAGGTGCCATCAAGTTTTCTAAGTGAGTCCAGTTTGGCTGGTTTGCCCTTTTTCAGAACTTTAACCAACCTATTAGTTTCACCCAATGTTTCAATCTTTTCGCAGAAATTCCTATAAGAAGCACTTTTCGATACCCGAATTAGCCTCTTATATTCCCTCTGCTTCGATCGGTAGAGATTCCAGTCTGTCTCCAAATCAGTCTTGAGTGACCTATTTAGAGGCTTTCTAGCTTCCCTTCGGATTCTTTGCAGTTCCGAGCTCCACCAGGGAACCGGCTTTCTGCCAGGGGGATTACTTACTGGGCACGTCAGTTCGAAACAGCTAGTAATGGCACTATTCAGGTTTTGAACAGCATCCTCTACCTTTTGTCTCGTCCTGAGTTTGGTTGGAGTTTTGAGAGTTTTTCCCATTTCCTCCCTGAAGCGTATCCAGTTAGTTTTTCTTGGATTCCTCCTCTCCTGCAAAGTTATGGCTTCGCATTCGATTTGGAATTCGATATATCTATGATCTGAGAGGGATGTCTCCGAAGAGACCCTCCAGTTGGTAATCGCCTTAAAGTATATATTTGATAAAGTCAGGTCGATCACCTCCTGTCTTCTTGACGTCACAAAAGTTGGTTGCGAGCCAACATTGTTGATGGTAACATCAGATGATAGAATGAAATCCAGGAGATGGTTTCCTCGCATGTTGCATTTGCTACTGCCCCAAACCGTCTGTGTTTTGAGCGTTGGCATCGTAGCATATAACTAGGCCCATCTTCCTGGTGTCGCAATAGTCTATGAGTTCAGCCATTGCCATTGGTGGTGGAGGCACTACTGAATCATAGGGGAGATAAGCTGACGACGACGAAGGTCGTCCAATCTCCATTCGTTTCGAAGCTAATGGCTGCAGCAACCAAATCTTGGCCACAAAATTGTCCAAGCTTAGTCACTGAGAGAAGGTTCGACACAGCAAGACTTGGTCTCTCGGACCGCTCGTCACAGAGTATCGTGGTGCCACGGACACCTCCAAGGCCACAGATGCGATTTTTCCACACCCATGGCGCTTGTATGGATGTTATGTGGGCTTTTCTGTTCTACACGGAAAGCTTCTTACTGATGAGTGCAGTAGCAGCCTTGGAGTGTTGAAGGTTAATCTGAGTAAATCCAATCATTGGAAATACATCAGCTGGAAGTCACGCAGAAGGTGCGCGCGCAGTTCCACCGACAGGAGCGCTTGAGGCCTTGTTCCTCCGTTTGTTCCTGTTCGAGCTATTGGAAGGGGAGGCAGCGTTGGTTTCAGTCAGCTGGCTGGTTTCGGTTGGGGTAACCTCTGCCGACCTGCATCTCTTTGCCGTCGCCGCCGGGGAAGGACAGTTGTCAGCGCTTGCGCCTTCAACTGGCGGTGCAGTTTCTTTGCGCCGCACGATAGCCGCCTTTCTCCTTTTCCTCTTTCGCTTGCTCTTAGATGGACGCTGACCAGTGGACGCCGCCTCTGTTGCCTGTTTCACTTGTTCTGTTTCACAGACTTCGTCGGCAGCATCGCACCTATCGGCTGTCTGTCTATTGGTCTGAAGATTAAGCGTATCAGGTTGAACCTCTCCGCCACTTTCTCCATTTTTCCAGTCCAGTCTACCGAACGAACGAGCTTTGACGGTGTATAAAACGCCGCTATAACTCTAAAACCTCGGATCGCGAACGTATCGTACCGAGGTCCCCCTATCCACCACCCGGGGACGCGCCTGGTAGGTACCCAACCCGCAGGTCTCAACTCACATACTATACCACTATATATCCAAACTATTCGCACAGTGTAAGGACGAAATCCCTGTGTAAGCGATCACTTTAATGTTACTCTCCTCTGGCCATAATAATATAGAGTTGAATGGAAATGCTGACGCGCTAACAAGGCACGGCTCTACCCTTGACAGTTTCCTCACAGAGATAGTCATCCGTACTTACTTACTTTACTAAATGGGCTTCCGAATCGTGAAAAGTCTCTGCCTGAGACACTGCAGTCTTCCATCCTCTGCGATCCGAGACTTACGGCTCTGGCATCGGCTCTGGCATCGGCGATAGCTTGGTCTTTCAAACGGAGGTTCGGTCTTTCTTGCCTTCTCGAACCTTTGAGCTGGGAGTCGAAGATCCTCTTGGCTGGATCAATATGGTCCATTCGCTCAGTGTTGCCGAGCGTATGTAGTCGACGTGATAGAGCGTTATGGACTACATTCACATTTTGGTACAGCTCATAGAGTTCCCGGTTGTATCTTCTCCTCCATCCGCCCTCCTCGCACACACGGCCAAATATCCGACAGAGTATTTTTTTTTCAAAAGAACCCAATATTAGCTAGCCTTTCCTATATTATCATCCAGCACTCAGCATCGAGCAATACTGTCAGATTAACGTTCGTTAGAGCATGCAATTTGTCTTTCGTGTGAGGAGTTTCGAAACCATTTGTTTAGCCAAACCAAAGTAGCAGCAATTT
This sequence comes from Portevinia maculata, assembly GCA_949715645.1. Taxonomy (NCBI): domain Eukaryota; kingdom Metazoa; phylum Arthropoda; class Insecta; order Diptera; family Syrphidae; genus Portevinia; species Portevinia maculata. The sequence continues at coordinate 27,836,669 of OX454527.1, read as the reverse complement.
CCTTAGGTTATTCCCCGTCGAATCTCCACTAAGGTGTCATTCATAGAGTTGATGTTGTTAATTTAGATGAACGCCTTAACTACCTCAAAGTTATTGCCATCAACAGTGACGTTTTGTACTAGGTGCACATAGGAGTACTTGCATCGAAAAGTTGGCCGAAATTCAATTTTCTAAAAAGTAAAATCAAGAAGTAAAAGTTTGCTATAGCGGATCCTAAATATACATGGGTCAATGCGTTGCAGCCTTTTTTTTTCTTCTTCATCGTAAGTGTGATAAACCGAGTTCAAAGTTGAGGGTTTGGATTTTTTGCATTTTTTCTTTGCATGCATTTTCGGTAGTGTTCCTCTGTAAGTGATTTCAAGTTGTTGTGATATAAATCTTAATTTTTTTTTTAATGGAGAGTTCTACTGCAGGTATGTATTGACATTTTAAATGCATTTTTGGAAATCTTCTGTTGTTGTTTTTGTTTTAATTCGGGTTCAAACGCAATACAGCAAATAGACGTGGTATTTCTTTCAATTTTTTTTAAGTTTTAATAATTTTAATATAGTATACCGTGTTATTCTGTGAATGTTTGCACTTTGTAAGTTAGATTGAATATTTGTCTTTGTAATGCAAAAAGATTTGGCTGCTACTAGCTGCTACCTGAAGTTTTATGAACGTTTTAGTTTTTCGATTTTGTGTGAAAAAAACACTCATACGCCATACAGTGGTTTTATTGATTAGTTATTGCAATGTTACTATATTGTTTTAATTTTTGTTCGTTTCCGGAATAAAAACATACACTAGGATATATTTTATAGTTCAATTGTTAATACATAGGATATTTTTATGATCATCTGGTTCGAGCCTTGTGACAAAAAAAATATATTGATGATTTATACTTTGTTGGAAAGGTATTTTCTCAGTACGGGAAATAAAAATTTCAAAATGTCTTATTTTGACCACCCAGCGTGTTTTTTTTTCATTTTGTATTTATTTATTTTGGCAACAACCAAAAAAAGAACAGTATACTGTTTTCCATCATTAAGTACTTCAATTTAATCTATTTATGTGTGTAGTAAACAATGCCAGCAAGACGCAAAGGGACCAATTTGGGCCGTCGAACGAATAGAACGACAGACATGCGAAATAGAAGAGCCCAAAGATCAGACGAACTAGTCCAACAAGATAATGCAGATGTGCGTATGAGCATGGCACAATTTCGTGAATCACATTCACAAGAGGCACGAGCTGAAAGAAATCAACAAAGACAATTGGATTGAACGGCTTACTTATCGGTATGGATCCAGATTCTAACCTGTTCCTGAACTCAATTCGAACATTTAATTCATGTTTCCAAATGACATCGTTTGGAGCAACAGAAATAGTTAAAAAAAATGCTGATAATAGTCAACAATTCCATTCAACATTCAAAATCAAAATCCACAGCTATCACAAAGTGGGCTCATTGCTGCCAATTTCAAATGAACCACATAAATTTTTACAAATTTGCTTTATGGGCCGTGGGGACTCCGAAAGCGCACGTTGCGGCTACAATAACCTCAATTCACCATATGCCAGACGCATCGTCGGCAAGCTGGATGCTCTATAGACATTTTCACCAAGCTATCTTTTTCTGAAGTGCGGAATCCCTGTTTTAAACAACAGAAACAAATTAAATGATAAAATTGCAGAAATTTGCACAAATCGTATGGAATAATCATTGTGATTGTTAATGAACTGAATATGAAAGTGCAAACAGAAGCTATTGAAGAGTAAAAAGTAACAAATAATAGAGAAAAAACGTCAGAAAGTATGTTAAAGCAAAACAAACAATTAACATAGGGATGGGCTACAGTCCGCTTGGCGAACTTTTGGATATCCTATTCTTATTCCCAGCAGACACCTAGAGAGTCTATATCATAAATTTCAGTTTCCTAGCTCAAACTTTGACTTTCCAATAAAATTGATTTATTTAATTGTGGGCGTGTCAGTGGGCTGATTTTAGAAATTTTCTTTCCCGAGCAGTTTTATGACTCAAAGATCATAACAAATTTCAGCTTTCTAGCTAAAAATTCGATTTTTTCGATAAATTTGTTTTTTTTTTGAGTTTGTGGGTGGATTTCAAAAATTCTTAAACTTGATTATTTCGCGCACCTGGAGAGTATATAAATGGTTAAAGGCCCAATTTTTTCCGACAGACGAACGGACATGATCGACATTACTATCGATGCTGATCATAAATATAGTAACTTTTACGGGTCTACGGGCAATATTATGGCATGATTCAAACTTCGCGTCAAAATTAATATACTCTTTGAATAGGGTATAAAAGCAGTTGATATGTTGACCAAAAACGCTGTTCAATTGTATTTAGATATCTAATATGTTTGTTTAGAAAACTTTTCAACTTATTTGCTTCCAAACAAAAATATTTACACTTTACAAACTGACAATCACGCTATTGTCATCAATCCAGATAAAACACCAGCTGTAGACCTGTAGAGCACATGCGTGGATTTCATGCACCTGTTGTTGACGACTTTGCTGGAATCATGGTTGGCGACCGTACAGCGACGCGACAAATTGTGATTTGAAGAAGAAATAATAATCTTGAGTTCATTGCTGATACACACCGTTCTCCAATATCCGCTAATGTTCTGAAAGGGACACAACGTCCACAGCGCTCAATTCCTCTTTAAGTCATAGACCACATCCTAACAGACTTACAATAAGTTAGTTAGGTATTTTTCATTTCCCTATTAAAATATTCACTAGAAATAATTTATATGGCAAATCAACGTTTGCCGGGTCAGCTAGTATAATATAAAATATTATGGAAGAACGTGAAGAGGTCGATATGAACCAAAAATTAAATTATTTAGAACAGTTTTCGTTAAATATTCCTTGTTCAAAAGAAAACCTTCGAACTTATAAGTCAAACGTATATAAAATTGTTTTCGATTTGAAGCAAAAGATGGTTAGCCTCTAGTAGAAGAAAGGATTTGTTTTTAGAGAGAAACAAAGAGTGGCTTGAAGGGACTTTCACACTTCCAATTATGAGTGTCAGATCAGCAGGGCGACCTGAAAAGCCGTTTGAAGAATCGAGTGAAAGGACTAAAAGAAGAAGAACTGAAAATATCCGAGAAAAACTGAGGAACTAGCTTTTGCAACTCAGATGAAGTTAAGAGCAACCGGGAATACTGTTGCTTCAAAAGTATTTACAGAAATCATTAAATCTCCTGGAAGAGCGCAAAAGTACAAAGAGGCATATTCTAGCAGCCTTACTAGATAAAAAAGAAAAATTGTCCATACAAAAGGCTCTTTCTATGTTCATTGAAGCTGGACTAACAAAAAGCTAAAAAGGATTGCTATCCAATGGAAGAATTATATACTGTGACGGAAACATTGGCTGAAATAAATCTGTAGGATTTGTTGGATCACACTGCAACTCGACTACTCATGTATATGCAGGAAGTTGTAAGCAGTCTTAATGCAAATGAATGTGCATCTCTTGAACTCATTACAAAATGAGGTTGTGACGGATCCCAGCAAACGCAATACAAACAGTGATTTGAAAACAGCTCTGAGTCAGATGCATTTATATTTCAAAGTTCGCTTGTTACGTTGTGTTTAGTTAGTGGTTTATAAACCATCTGGCAAAACCCGACTCCATCTTCTCTCCGATTTTGCCGCCCAATAAGAATAAACTTCGTTAAAGAAAGCACAGACATAACGAAAAGCGAGATCAGCTATATCCAGTCAAAAATCGATTCACTTAATAAGACTGTAATTAGTTCGACCATAGAAGTGAAGCATACATTGCTTTTTACCATGGTCGATGGAAAAATATGCAATGCAATAACTGAAACTACATCAACACAGAAATGCTATGTTTGCTGGCCAACATCAAAAGACTTGTTTATTATTGTTTGTTTGTTTATTGTTTACAAATTTGCTTGCACATTAAGATTTACATCTTTTAGTTTGTGAAGGCTTTAAGGCCAATTCAAAGAAAAAAAATTTAGTTAATTAATTAAATTAAATAAAAGTTGAAAAAAAAATTAAAATAAAAAGTATAATAACGGAAAAAAATGAAAATTAAAGTACAAATTTAACAAGACATTAATTAAAGTGATTCCAGATTATCATCGGCCAGGTGCTGTCTAAGAGAGGTTTTGAATTTGTTTGTGTTCTCAATTCGTCTAAGTGTTATGGGCAGTGAGTTCCATAGGAGGCTGGCATGGACGAAGAAAGTACGCTCTGATGCTAGGCATTTAAATCTTGGTCGTATTAATACTAAAGATCTAAGGGAAGCTGCAAAAACGAGTCTATCGTAAAGATATTCTGGTTGACGAGTCTGCATTATACTATGTAGCATAATTATGGATTTATATTTCAATACATTGTCAAAGGTTATACCCATTATCTGCTTAGAATAGGTGGAAATATGGTCGAAGTACCTGACATTGAAGACATATCAGGCAATATTATTATACGCAACGTTCATTCGTCTCCGGGAATCATAGTCAAGTTTGCAGAAAACTTCGCAACCGTAGAAAAGGATTGGCAAAAGGAGGGCCTTAACAAGTAGCATCTTGACTTTTGTAGGGATAACATTTTGGGTGGCCCAAAGAACGCGCAGACCACTGTAGATTTTTCCAATCGAAGCAGTTACATGGTCACTCCAAGTCAAGGTTTTATTAAAAAAACATAGGGACAGGCTACAGTCCGCTTGAGCGAATTGTTGGATACCCTATTCTTATTCCTATCCCTCATAAGTGGGCGTTACAAAAGTCTAAGTATGGTTGAATTGTTAAGAACGCTCTACATATTTTGTTATATACGAGTAACATTTAAAGGATTTTATCGAAAAAAACGCTCCCTAGCTCAAACTTGGGTGTTTCAATAAAATTGTTTTATTTAATTGTGGGCGTGTCAGTAGGCGGATTTAAAAAAAATTAACACATGAGCATAAAGTTCCCCTAGAGAGTATATATTATAAATTTCCGCTCCCTAGCTCAAACTTTGAATTTTCAAGAAAAGTTTTTTTTTTAAATTGTGGGCGTGTCAGTTGGCGGATTTTGAAAATATTTACACATGAGCTTAAAGGGCCCCTAGAGAGTATAAATTATAATTCAGCTCCCTAGCTCAGATTTTGGTTTTTCAATAAAATTGTTTTATTTATTTGCGGGCGTGTCAGTGGGCGGAATTCGAAAATTTTATATCCCGAGCTGTTTTAGGAGTCATAGATCATATAAAAAAAAATTCAGCTTTCTAACTCAAAATTCGATTTTTTCCAAATTTTTGTTTTTTTGAGTTTGTGGGCGTGTCTGTGGGCGAATTTCAAAAATTCGTAAACTTGATTATTTCGGGACCCTAGAGAGTATATGGTTGAAATTTCAGCTCTCTAGGCCCAGTTTAAAGGCCTAATTTTTGCCGACGGACGGACGGACGGACGGACATGGCTAGATCGACATTACTATCGATGATGATCATAAATATAATAACTTTTAGGGGTCTACGGGCAATATTAAGGTATGTTACAAACTATGCGTCAAAATTAATATACTCTTAGAATAGGGTATAATTAGTCCTAGGTTTCTTGCCGAGTTCCCATAAGTTATGGATGGGTTGCCGAGTCTAATGGGTGGAAAGTTTGACGTATCAATTTCCCTCTTGTAGATGGATAACGCCACTGATTTTTCTGCATTCAGGGAAAGCTTATTTTCCTTAGACCACTTCGAGATACTTTTTAAATCTGTATTCACAAGACTCACCGCATTGGGGACACCATTTAGAGGAAATCCTATGAGCAGTTGAATATCGTCTGCATATAAATGCATGGTGCAGTGTTTGACTACCGACGGTACTTCGTTGATACATAGGGAGAACAGCATCGGTCCTTAAATAGATCCTTGTGGTACTCCTGCGATAACATCAAGAAAAGAAGATGCTCTACTTCCTACCTCAACAATTTGCTGACGCCCTGAAAGGTATGAATACACCAGTTTTGTTGCATGTGAAGAGAAACTAAAATAACTTAAAAGCTTTTTACATAGTATCGAGCGAGTGGTCCACTGTGTCGAATGCCTTAGAGAAGTCGAGCAACGTCAGACAGGTTGGTGAGTTCAGATCTAGGGACTTGCGAATATTGTCAACAGTGTCCAACAAGGCAGTTTTACAGCATCTTCTTGGTCGAAAGTCTGATTGAGCAGTACTTAGTAGGTTATTGTTATTCAAGAATGCCTGAACTTGCTTCAGTAAAGCCTTTTGAAACGCTTTTGACAAAAATGATAATATTGCTATAGGCCTGAACTCACCACTTTTAGATTTGGGGATGGGAATTATCTTAGTTATTTTCCAAGACTTCGGATAGAAACAGGTGGTTAGAATACTATTGAAGATATGTTTGAGGTGTGAAAGGATATACGAAAGGAGGAGGTTAAGAAATTTAGGGTTTATTTCGTCGAACCCGACGGCATTGGATTTGATAGACAATATGGCCTCGACTACCTCACTGTCAGACAGTGGAGTAAATTCAAATTTCACCCCACTTGTTTCACTGTCCTCGGAAAAAGGAGGAACGAATCTTCGTTCACTATTTTGGGTAGACCTAATATTATTGGCAATAAACTGGGTGTTAAGGAGTTCACAGTCCACATCATTCGGAATACCATTGCGCTGTTTTGCAAAAACCTTTTTTCCGGATTGGCTACCCAATTCAAGTGAATTCTCATAGTAAGCGCGGTTAGAGTTTGTAATTCTAGTAACCACCAGATTGCGTAGGGACCGGTAGAAGTCATAGTGCTCTGACAGGTTGCATATTTTCCATCGGATATATGCTGAATTGGGTTTTTCCATTAATTGCAGTATACGAGGGGCATTTAATATATTCTCGGTATCGATATGAAGGGAAAATGCGAATTCAATTTAAATTGTCTTTATTTTTCAATATAATTTTCCCTAACATCAATGCATTTGTTACATTTTGAGATAAGCTTTTTTAAACCCTCAAAAAATAAATTTCCTCTTTCTCTGCAAAATACCCATTTATTGCCGACTTGAGTTCTTCATCATCCGAAAATCTTTTTCCACAAAGACATTTTTTCAAATCCGGAAACAGGAAATAATCACTAGGGGCAAGGTCTGGACTATAGGGTGGGTGTTGGATTTCTTCGAAACCACAATCTTGCGCAGCAGCCTTGGAAACTCGCGCCGTGTGAACAGGAGTTTTGAGTTTGCTACTGTGTATTATTGTGTTTTCCTTATTGTTGGTATATAAGCGTACCACGCTGTAAGTATAGGCGATTGCTCGCCGCAATTTGAGAGAAAATACTAAAGGCAATACTGCCGACTTTAAGTATGTAAATTATTCTCTGTTTTATTCATCCAAAAACCATTCCTTAAATACTATTTACAAACTGTTATACTTATCTCTTATCTTACTTCTACTTACATTATTGCTACGAATATCTTATTCTACGTTCTGATTGGCTATGCACCATTCATAGAATCTTATTTCTATTGAGTGGCATTCAGTTCAATTGAGTGCATGACACACCAAGTTGTGTGGCACATTGCACTCTATTGAACTTTACATTCTTCGTCACTTTATTATTGTTATGTACAGTGGTGTCGGCAAGTGGGTACACTACAGCGTTGTCATGAAGAAGCAACCTACCCGCTGCGAGTTTACCCCGTCTTTTCTTTTTAATTTCCTCCCGCAAATTATGCAAAGTGGAAGCGTAGGATGTGGCGTTGATGGTTTCACCTTTTTTTTTGTACTCAATGAGCAAGATTCCCTTTGAGTCCCAAAAAACTGTGGCCATGAGCTTCCCGGCAGATGGAGTGTCTTTGAACTTCTTCGGGTGGTCTGTTCCTTTTTTATGCCACTGCATGGACTCTTGTTTGATTTCAGGGTCATAGTGGTGGACCCATGTTTCGTCCCCAGTAACAATTCGATCCATAACACCGTCCGCGTTCTCACTACACATCTTCAAAAGCTCTCTACAGCATGCGATTCTCACTTTTTTCTGAGGCGCTGTGAGCATTCGTGGCACCCACCTTGCACTGACCTTTGAAAGGTTAAGATGGTCATGAAGAATGGTGTGAATGGTACCAATTGAAAGCTTGGTGATCTCTGCCATCATTTTCACCTTTATTCGGGCATCCTCAAGAACAAGTTTTTCGACTTCTTTGATGCTTTCTCCCGTACAAGCAGTAGCCGGGCCGCCGGAGCGGCGGTCGTTTTCAATGCTCTCTCTGCCTCTCTTGAACTCACTTGACCACTTTTGCACAGTTGATAATCAAGGTGCGGAACCCTGGTAAACAGCCACCATCTCTTTATGAATAGTTTTTTGACTTTTTCCTTGCTTAGTGAGAAATTTAATTACAGCGCGATGTTCAATTTTCACCATCATCGTCTCAGTTGCCATTATAATTCTGTTTAACTAGAGATAAAACGCGAATTAATAATTACATTTATATGAAATTTTACATGAATGCACTAAAATAATAGTATTACTTGATAAATAAGCCAATTTATATATACAATCACAGCTTCACCCCGATACCGAGAATATATTGAACGTCCCTCGTAGATCTACTTAAACAAATTAACTACACAGACAAACGAAATTAATGAAAACTCCATTAAATTTGGTTTATCATTACTACATGCAAGAATCAGACTTTTTGAGAGTCTTCTGCATGTAGCATATTAGCTTCTAGTAAAAAATGGCAAATTAGCTCCCAAGATGAGAAAGATATATGTAAAATAAGAAAAATTCAAATTCAACGGGAATTTAGAAACAAGCTTGGTTTCATTGTGGATCTACCACGAGCAGAATTCGGCAATACAAATGACGGGAATACAAGTCGAAGATTTTTTAATAACCCTCAAATTGCCGCTGAAGTCACAGGGATTGATTTTAACTTGATTTTTCGATTTAAAATAATTTCAGCAGCAATTTCAAGTGGCTACAAAATTGATTCCGAAATGTTTAGTTTTTATGCAATGAATACAACAGACTTTATGTCGAGTTATATCCATGACATCCTATGACTCCGACCATGAACTTATTAATGCACGGGTCTATAATTATAGAAACTGCCCTTCTTCCAATTGGTCAGCTATCGGAAGAAGCAGCAGAAGCCAGGAACAAACACTTAGGTGAGCAAAATAAAGCAAAACTACATTCAATAAAAATATCCAAACTAATATTATAAATGCGAAAGTAACTCTGTCTGTCTGTCTCGCTTTAACGCCAAAACTACTGAACCGATTTAAATGAAATTTGGTACACAGATAGTCTAGAGCCTGAATGGAACATAGGCTACTTTTTACAGCGAAAAAATGCTTCATCCGCTGTCCAGAAGCGGAGATCTAAGCTGATATCTAAGAAAAGTTGTAACTCTGGAATGCTTTCTAGCTCCTAGCTTTGGAATGACTCATCCAAATGAGATAGGATTTTTTTAAATATAAAGTTCAATTATGTACAAAGATTTCAAGATATAATTCATCTTTATAGGTTATCCTGAAGTTGAACAATAAGCATTAAACTATACATTTTATACAATTCAAAAAAACTAAAATGCTCGATTGAAGGTAGACGTTCAGTGGAGGAAAATTTGTGTGTGTGTGCGGCACAAATCTGTTTCTCTACCTGTACCTTTTGTGCAATGTGCTTTTTCTTTCTTTTTTTTATGCACCTTTTGCAGTTTGTGTTGTTTTTTAATGGCGCATGACCATGGGATTGAGAAAGATAGGGTATGAAATGTAAATGAGATTGAGAGGGAGTATATCCATATAATGAGTAGGGACACTCTCGACGTTTTCTTTATCAGTTCTTATCAGCAAGTATTTTGTTTTAAATTTGAGAAGTGGCAGACTGGCGAAGCAAGGCGAGCACGGGACAGCTAGTTCATATTTAAACTTTCAGATTAGGTATATCGTCTTAATTATGCTAGATAATTTTCAAGGAGAGATTGTAACCAAGACGTCCTAAATCGATTTTTGCTCAGCTCTGACCCTGTAATGACTTCTCTTAGAAAGACGCAATCGAAAACAAAAATGTCATTTTCAAAACAGACGTTAAAAATGCTACTTCCAGACGGTCCAGAATGATAAAAATCTAGGGATTAGTTTTTGAACAATAAAAAAAATTCAAATAAAAAAAGTCGGTCTTTTTTTAAAAATATATTCCAAAATTAATAGAAATCAATTAGAAAGTGTGTTTTATTGAATAAATATTAATTCTAAGCTGAAAAAGTTACAAAGGTAACGAAAAATAATTTTAGCCAGGTTTTTCATGCAAATACTGCTGCGTGAGGCGGTGGACAGACATTTGTTTGTTTGTTGATAGCAGGTCTTGTCCTCAGAAACCTTAAGACCAACGAATTTTTTAAAACGCCTCTTACACGGCATGCTGGGAACGGTCGATGGTGTCTATTTTGACCGAATACCCCAGTAGCTGGACGGATCTATTGAAAATATTGTCTTCCATGTTGACACCTGCCCTGCGCACTATTTTCTCCAAAACCATATTACAGAATTTACTTTATAGCACATCTCCTTGCCGAAATCCGTTGCAAGTTTGGAAAAACTCGGAAGAGCTGCCTTCAAACTACACATTAAGCACCGTGCTTTCACGCGACACAGCTGGATCAGTTCCGAGAACCCATATTCGGCCATCGCCATGTACAGCTCCTGACGATGAATGCTATCTTATGCGGCTTTAAAGTCTATGAAAAGTTGAGTTTCGACTTGAAATTTGTTGGTCTTTTCCAGGATTTGTGACAGTGTGAAAATTTGTCCTGTTGTCGATTTGCCGGGCCAGAAACCACACTGATACATACCGATTAGTGTATTGCAGACCGGCTTGAGAAAATCACAGAGTTCGTTGGATAGGATCTTATATGCGGCATTTAACAGGGATATGCCTCGACAGTTTTTGCAAGACATAGGACCGCCTTTCTTAGAGATTTTTTTTTTTTTTTATAACTTCTGGCTCGCCAAGGCGATTTAAAAGGGCGGCACTTCGACCTAAAAGATGAATTGTTCCATATGGGCCTGGAAAAGTTTTAAAAAGTAGAATTTCTACTTTCCGTATAAAGCGGATAATTTTACCAGTATAAGATTTCTTTATGTCTTCGGGACTCATATGTTCCCTGGAAAAGATCTTCTTTCTAATTCCATTGAGGGCTGGACATTCATATAAAATATGTTCAGCTGACTCGTCCCCTTCAAGACAGAGTCGGCACTCAGGAGAGTCTGCTATTTTCATTTTGTTTAGGTGATATCTATCTTAAACCATGGTGACCAGTAAGGTAACCTACTAAGTTTTTGATATCATGCCTGCTTAGCTTTAGGCATTTGCTGGCATTATTATTGAAGGGCCGAATGGCTCGTTTGGCCTGTCTTACACCTGGGATGTTTTCCCAATGATAGATGCATTTATTATGTTCCCATTTTTTTATTGCTGCCGTTGCTGCTGATCTAGGAGTGCAACAGAAGGGTTCGGGACCTATGAAAGGTGTTTCTGAACCTTTTCTGGCCAGTTCGTCAGCCTTTTCGATCCCTTCAACCCTGACATGACCCGGAACCCACCATAATTTGGTCTTGTTTCTTCATCCGAGTGTTTGAAGGGTATTGAAGCAGTACATGACTGATTTGGAGTGGATGGTATGCGAGCTAAGGCTGTTTATAGCTGCATGACTATCCGTGAATATATGGATGATTGCGCCTTTTATGCCAGATGAATAAATGTTTAGTGGAGCTCTGCTTGAAATATGTTGGGACTTTTTCCCATTGGTATCGTTAAGCGTTTATTTGGTCCGTATATTCCCGCTCCTATCCCCGTTTCCATTTTAGAACCATCCGTATACCACTTTATGCCGTTGTGGCTGTTTGGTGAGTTGTTACTAACCCATGCTTCTCTCTTAGGGATCTCCGTGTAGAATCGTTTATTGAAGAATAGTGTTTTTTGAATGCGGTTTGTGACCGCGCAGTTCATATTACGATCTGGAAGTTCATCAGAAGGGTCTTAAGTTCCGGACGGTCGTTAAGCCTTATCTCGTTTAACTCTATTAGACTTGTTGCACTGCGGATCGCCACTTCTTGAATGTATATGTGGAGAGGTGTTAGTCCTATTATTGCCTCTAGCAGCTGTTGGGCAGGTTGTACCTTTTTGAGCTTCTCTATTGCGATCTTTGGTGTGGATTTTGTCCACAATACTATGGAGGGAGGCATATGTTATAATTATTCTTATCATCACGTGTAGATCTAGAGAGTAGAGAGATTTCCCAGGTTCTGCCATATATGCGACGACAGGACCATAAAGCGCTATTAGCTTTAGTGATTTTGTTTTTAATGTGAGAGTTCCAGTTAAGTCTCTTGTCTAGGATTACTCCAAGATTCTTCGAAATACTCTACGACCGTGTCGTTAATTGTGATTAGACCTAGGTCTAATCTGTTCCTTTTGGTGAAAGGAACTATGACTGGGATTTATGGAAAGATTTTCCTTGATGCACCAGTCTATGGCTGTCTTTAGAGCATTTTTCATTTTTGATGTGACTCCAATTGAGTCTTTGCCGCTGACTATGATGACAATATCATCGGCGTACCCAATTGTAGTATAACCCAAATTGCTCATCTTGTGTAGCAGGTCATCGATGATCAATGACCACAACAGCGGTACTTAATAGGGGGGTATCTCGAGGGCATAGAAAATATTTTATTGAAAATAAATATGTATGAGAATTGGGTTTGGGTTTTACAATTTTATTGGGTGAGTTCTTACCTCCTTGACGGGTTACAAAAAAGTGACAAAGTCTTTTTTTTCCACATGGAAATAATCTTACTTTAAAAGGTTAAATTTGAATGTGGGAAATTAAGGAAAGGGAATTTCATTTTACAAAAAGAGGACCAAACAAAGTTGCTCAAATTGCTTAGTGGCGGCATCTATCCGTCCGTAGCGCTTCTCACCTAACCATTGCCGGCCCTCTTGCAGGATTGCTGCAATTTAATTCAGTTAAACTGTGCTTAAGACTAAAGGGGAGCCTTTTGTTCCGAAGGGGCTCCACTCACTCCGTACAAAGGAATAGTTAGTAAAGGGAAGGGTATAAATACAAAGCTTAAGAAACAATGAATATAATAATAAGAATCATCAGTATAATAATATTTAGGATACATAAATTCAGCGTACTAAATGTAGATAAGTGCATTTAAATTTATTAAATTATCCGCGATTAGTGATGACTTTAAGATTTCGGTAATACACATAATTTGACTATCGGTCGCGTCAAAGTGCCATATTGAGTCCGAATATCTACTACCCGAACTCTACCATCAGGGCCTACATGAAGGTTTATTATTCTCCCCAGACGCCATTCATTTGGTGGTAGATTTTGTTCGCGTATAACAACCAGATCATCGAGGGATACATCTCGTTGGGGATATTGCCACTTGTATCTTTTGTGAAGTTCCTTCAGATATTCTTCTTTCCACCGTAGGCAGAATTTGTGGTGAAGAATCTTCACTTTTTCCCAGCGATTCATGATACTTATGGGACCGGAAGTCATGTCTGGTTCTGGGGGTGCAAGTAGAGGTGCCCCACGCAGAAAATGTCCTGGTGTTAACGGAAGAATATCGTTTGAGTTCTCGGTCATAGGAGAGATGGGTCGCGAGTTAAGACAGGATTCAACACGCGCGAGGAGAGTAGTGAACTCCTCAAAAGTGAATTTGTGGTCACCGGCGATCTTGCGGAAGTGAGTTTTGAAACTCTTAACACCGGACTCCCACAAACCTCCCATATGTGGTGCACCAGGTGGAATGAACTTCCAAGTCACTCCTTGAGGTTGGTATTGGTCGGAAACATTTTTCGCAAACGACTTGACAAACTCTTTGAAATCATTAGCGAGTATCTTGCTCGCACCTATAAAATTAGTTCCATTATCGGAAAACACAGTATTGGGTACTCCACGTCGGGATACGAATCTTGCAAATGCTGCTAAAAAAGATGCCGTAGACAAATCACTGGTGGCTTCGAGATGAATTGCCTTGGTGGCAAAACAGACAAAGAGACACACGTAGCCCTTAGACAGTCGACAGCTCCTACCTAAGAAGCTTTTAATAATAAACGGACCGGCAAAATCAATCCCTGTATTTGTGAAGGGGGCCGAAAGCGTTGTTCTCTCTTTTGGCAGTGCCGCCATGATTTGCGTCCGGATTTGTCGTTTGTGTATTGTACAAATTTTACACGAGCGAATACACATTTTAACGAAATTCTTCAGTTTTGGGATCCAAAATTCGGAGCGAATGAGGCGAATGACTAGTTGGTTTCCCCCATGGATCGAGACTTGGTGAACAAAGTTAGTTAACAATCTTGTCAAATGAGCGCCATATGGCAAAATGATTGGATACCTCTCAGCGAACGAAAGTGAAGAACAAGCAAGTCGACCGTTCACCCGCATCAGCTTTTCTGAATCCAGTAATGGATTCAAAGTCAATAAGACACTTTTCCTATCGATTTGTCGGTTTTGAGATAAAGCTACATATTCCTTGGAATAATAAAGCTGTTGAGTTAAGCGTATAAGTTGGGTTCTAGTAGAAATAAATTCATCCTGGGATATGGAGAATTCTATATATCTTAATGCAGTTTGGCGAGGCCTGGTTGTGTGAATAAATCGATATACATAACACATTACGCGAATCAATTTAGCCCACATCGAAAAATTTACAATCAGAGATTCGATACTCGGAAGCTGGGTATTCACAAATGCCTTCACCGGGCGAACTTCTAAATCCTCATCGCTAGGCGTTTCCGGAATAAAACTTGGCCATTGATCTTGAGGCTTTGCTAACCACTCAGGACCGTGCCACCATAATGGGTTATCCCGAAGCTCCACGGGGGTCAACCCACGCGTCGCCAAATCAGCGGGATTGTGAGCAGACGCAACATGATTCCACTTACTATTATTAGCATTCACTGAAATTTGGGAAACTCTATTTCCTACAAAGGTTTTCCACGCATGAGGCGGTTTATTCAACCATGCCAGGACAATGGAACTGTCCGTCCAAAGAAATAATTCCTCACTCGGATAATTAAGTTCAGGGATAATTTTCTTTATTAATTTGGAAAGTAATACAGAAGCACAAAGTTCTAACCGTGGTAGAGTAATTTGCTTCACTGGGGCTACTTTGGTTTTCGCACAGAGAAGACGTGATGAAAATGAGTTGAAATTATGTCTGACGCGTATGTACAAGGCCGCAGCATAGGCACGCTCGGAAGAATCGCTGAACCCATGTAGCTGAAATGTAACTGTCGGATCATATTCAATCCATCGGGGAATATGTATATATTTTATATCAGGGAGATTGGCTACAAAATTCGTCCAGGTTTGACACGTAAGTGGCTTAAGAGGTAAGTCCCATGATGTTTCATCGCGCCATATTTGCTGCATTATAAGTTTAGCAGTAATGATGACTGGGGCAAGCCAGCCAGCGGGATCGAATAGCCGTGCAATAGTTGAGAGAACATTTCGTTTGGTTGCCGGAAGCGCAGCGAGATTTTGATTGGAGAGGAGCAGCGAGAAATCAAACGAATCACTTCTTGCGTTCCATTGAATTCCTAACATTTTTGTGCATGAATGTTCCTTTAATTCTAGAAAATCTGCATTAAGTAGATCGCCATGGGGGATGTGTTCAAGAAGAGTTGGACTGTTGGAAGTCCATTTTCGGAGAATGAACCCCGCTGAATTTAGAGCAGCCGCCAGCTCTAGTTGGGCTAACTTAGCTTGGCCTAGGTCATGTGCTCCTGACAGTACGTCGTCAACATAAAACTCCTTTTTTATAATGGTGGAGGCCAGGGGAAATTGATCCTTAATGTCTTCAGATAACTGCTTAAGGGTTCTGATAGCTAAGTATGGGGCACAGGTTACACCAAACGTAACGGTTTGGAGCTCATAATCAGAAATCGGGGTTTTATTGGATGTTCGAAACAGAATTCTCTGATAAGCAGTGTGTTTGGGGTGAACGAGTATTTGCCGATACATTTTCTCAATGTCCGCATTGAAAACATATTTGTAAAACCTCCAATTGAGAATTAGAGATACAAGATCAGATTGTAGGCTTGGCCCAGCATAGAGAGAGTCGTTTAAGCTGACCCCGGTACTGGTAGGATTTGAAGCGTTAAACACAACCCGAATTTTGGTGGTGGTACTTTCCGGTTTTACCACCGAATGATGTGGCAAGTAATAAGACCTGATTGTCAGATTGTTCTCAATCTCACCGGACTCAACCATTTTCATTTGGTTAAGAGCCAAATACTCCTCGATGACCTTATTATATTCCCTTTGGAACGTTGGATTCTTGGACAATGAGTTTTCAGTTCGTAGAAATTGTTTCTTTACAACCTCTCGAGACCGTCCTAGCAGAGGGAGAGCGTTCTTGAAGGGTAGTTCAACAACGTAGCGACCGTCGGGGTTGCGGTAGGTGGTTTCTGTATACCTTTTTTCACAGATGTCGTCCTCTGGGGAAATCGGCTTAGAATCAACAATCTCTTCCACTTCCCAAAACCTAGAAATTTCCTTATCCAATGAAATCTCACTAAAGTAAGATAAAAATGTCGAACAACATTTTGACGTTGTATTGCGAAGCGGTCCTGATAGCACCCAGCCAAAAATTGTGTTTTGCGCGATAAGAGATCCAAAGACGTTTGATTTGAGTCCATCTCGCACTAGAGATGGATATATATCCGCACCGATTACCATATCTATCTTCGAAGTGCAGTAAAATTTGGGATCTGCTAATGGATAATCAATGGCTTCAGATATGTCTGAAAGATCCACCGTACATGAGGGTAAATCTCCTGTGAGGCGCTTAAGAACAATCGCATTCGCTGCTAAGGTGAAATTAGGAACGTATCTCGATGTTAGTACAATCGAGCAAAGCTTGGAAGCGGTGGCAGATACCACCGCATTTATTCCTGAGATATGCGCTTGAATCGATTGCACCGGAATTCCAATCCGCTTTTGCACTTCCTCGGATATAAATGTCACTTCTGACCCCGGGTCTAAAAGCGCACGTAACGAAAAGGTGGTGCCTTTGAATTTTAAATTCACTAACGCGGTAGCAAGTATAACGCGATTGTTATTGCTACTAAAATGGGAAAATAAACGTGTTGCTTGAGTAGATGAAGATGGGTTATTAGTGGACTGTATATCGGGGTTTTCGAGTGGAGTGTGTTCTTGGGTACTACCGTTAATATGGTTAGAATGCGTAGCACTTCCTGGGTTAGATTCTGACTTGTGTAAAAGTGTATGATGTCGACCTCTACATTGCATGCAAGTATGCACACTTTTGCACTCTCTTTCCATGTGTGACGTTGCTAAACAGTTTCTACAATACTTTAATGAGTTGACTGCTTTAATTTTATCGGGAACTGACATTTGTAGGAACCTGTTACAAACCCGCAGCGAATGATTCTCATTACATAGTCTGCATGTGGAAAGAGGCTTCGAGTGATACGAGTGGTGACATCTTAAATTACCTGATGGTGGGGAATTTGATTTTTGAGCTACTGCTTTTGGTTTGGAAGTGAACCGTATATCGGAGACAGTTTCCAGTACTTGATACCTGTTAGTGAGAAATGAGTCCATCTCTGACCATAAAGGAATCTTCCTGGGGTTTTTTATAGATTGCTCCCAGAAAGAAAGAGTTTTTTCCGGCAAACTACTTGAGCATAAGTATACGAGAATTGAGTCCCAATTGGAAGTATCAATCTGATGAGCTTTAAGTGTGGAAATGCTATCATTTATCTCCCGTTGAAGATCTTTAATGCACTTACTAGACTCTTGGGTAATGGATGGTAAGTTAAATAAAGTTTTCAGCTGACTATTCACTAGGATCCGCGTATTTTCATAGCGATCCCTTAATGCTTCCCAGGCGAGATCAAAACTATCCGAAGTGAGTGGGAATTTGCAAACTATATTACTCGCCTCTCCTTTGGTCTTTGACCGAAGGTGAAACAGTTTTTGCACTGCACATAACTTCGGATGATTCACGTAAACTGCCGTGAACATATCACGGAAAGAGGGCCACATTAAATAGTTCCCATAGAATACCTCGGTATCGCATGGAGGCACTTTTAGACATGGCGTATCTTGCGAAGCATTACCTGTCCCAGGCCCAGAAAGCTTATCGTCTTTGATAGTTGTCAGCTTTTTCGACAAATCAATAAGTTCACTTAAAGAAGTAACATAGGTGTCAGACGACAGTTTGAATTTGGCTTTGACTGCCTTTAATTGATTTTGATCGTCGGCTTCATCTGAACGTACGCAAAGCGCATAACTTTTCTTCACTTCGTTCCACAAAGCCGTTAATTCGATTTTACGAGCCTCTAATGATGAAATCGTATGCACGCTAGCAGGCTTTTCACTAAAATCCGATCCAAATTCGACTAGCTGATCCGCAGCAAAAATAAAATCTTCAAGAGCAATCATAACAATATTGGTATTCAACATATATACGAGTACCGTTTAAAGCAATCAAACGGTTTATTTGTACGGGATGCTCACGCGCTATCTGATATAACCGTTCAAAGGGGGAAACGGATGATATACCTATCTGTATGTGTATTAACGGGCGCAGTACGAGCTAGTAATGACCTCTAAATAAATTGCAAACTCGTTAGCGAATCTTTACTAACCTTGATTCCTGGTAAATCCGCATTCACGTGAGAGTAATGGAATTAACTTCTCTTTTTTTTTTTTTTTTTTGGGCACAATAGTGATACTTTTCTGGCACTATGACATCGACTTGGCTCTTTTACGAATTTAGATGCTTTAATGTATATGATATACCACTATAATAACGCGTATACCTTTGTTATATATATGTATTTATATTTAAAATAACACAAACCGCACATAGGAGTTAGAACCGGCAATTTTAACTAGCGAACTCTACAATACGCTCACGAGCTAATCGTTGCGGATATTCGCGGAATACTGCCGAATATGATAATGGAAACTAAGTTCAATACCAAATTGCTCTAATGCACTGATCTACACAGAGTACGCACCTGATCTTAGTGAGTGATAAAATCAAATCTCTTCTGCACTGCAACTGCGCTTCTGCTTCTGATGATGGTTGATATTAGGCTCTCTTGGAATTTTTCTGCTTGGGGTTTCGTGTCTTTCTTCGATTGATCAGTTTTTTTTTCTCTTATCCGGCTCGATTGGACCAATACTTAATAGGGGGTATCTCGAGGGCATAGAAAATATTTTATTGAAAATAAATATGTATGAGAATTGGGTTTGGGTTTTACAATTTTATTGGGTGAGTTCTTACCTCCTTGACGGGTTACAAAAAAGTGACAAAGTCTTTTTTTTCCACATGGAAATAATCTTACTTTAAAAGGTTAAATTTGAATGTGGGAAATTAAGGAAAGGGAATTTCATTTTACAAAAAGAGGACCAAACAAAGTTGCTCAAATTGCTTAGTGGCGGCATCTATCCGTCCGTAGCGCTTCTCACCTAACCAGCGGTGAAAGTACTCCCCCTTGTGTTCAGCCCCTTACAGCTGTTACTAATACTGAGGTCATCCCTGACGAGGCAGTTATTTTGCGACTTTCTAGCATCGCTTTGATCCATTCAATAGTTGCTTTGCTTATGTTTCTATGGTACAAATCACTTGATATGGATTCATATCCAGTGTTGTCAAAGGCACCCTCTATGTCCACAAAGGCACATAGTGCAATCTCTTTACACCGGTGGGCGTTTTTTATCTCTGACGTTAGTTTTTTTGGTACGCATATTGATATGGGTACAAAGGCATGCTTTTTGATAAGCATTCTCTAATATGAACATCAATAATCCTTTGTGGTGAAATCTGTTCTTCATAGACATGACGTGGGTTCTCTTCTTGCCCTATCACTCTCTCTACATGATGCCCATTAAGCAGCTGTTGGCAATGCTGCTTAAGCAAGCCTAGGCATTTCGCAGCATCGAATATGTGTTCATTCCAACGAAAGTTGTCATTAACACACATACCGAGAACGTAAAGCCATTCAGTTTCAACGATGGAAGTACCATTCATGGACAATGGCATGGTGTTAGGGTTTTGCTTTAATGACAGAAGACAGCATTGGGCTTTGGAAGCATTAAATTCTATTAGTTACACCAAACTGAGTGATGCTGTCGAGATTGGAGTTCTATGAGCTTAGCATACGTTGCCGTTCCGGATCCACACCCGAAGATGAGTGTTTGAACCGAGAAACGAGTATGAGAGTACTGTCATCGGCAAAGGAGCGGATTGAAATAGAGGTAATAGACAGGAAATCATTTATAATCTTGAAAATGAGAATCGGAGACAAAACAGAGCCTTGGGGAACACCAGCATTTATTTGGTGAGTTGCAGACATGAAACCGTCCAAAACAACTTGAATTGTATGGTCCGAAAGGTAATTTCTAATCCATTAAAGAAAAGTATTCCAAATGCACGCATTTTTGACAAGAGAGCTTAGTGTCAAACTCTGTCAAATGCCTTTGAAATATCAAGTGCAACGATCTTACTTTCACCCCTTGGTGAAGAGATTGGTTACACTTTTTGGTTAGATAAGTCATCAAATCACCAGTGGACCTATTGTTGCGAAAACCGTACTGCCGGTCATAAAGAAGTTTTCAGGATTCAAGATATTTCATGAGCTGACGGTTTATCAGCGTTTCCATGACCTTGGTAAGAAGGGACGTTATTGCAATTGATCGATAGGAGGAGGGAGATGAAGATTAGTTAAATAGTTTGATCAAGTTAAAATTAAGGCTGCATTTATCACATCTACATTTTATAGATACGAGTATTTAATTCTTATCTTTTTGTATATGTTGTTCAGTTTCAATAAAAATAAAAAAAAAAAACAAATACAAATACCTACAACCGCGAACCCTATGAGCTGTATCAAGGTGGGGGTGTAGTCCAAAAAACATTGAGCGAATGGAAAATAATGCTCCAGCCATGAGGATCTTCGGCTTCCAGACCTACGTTTTAAAGACCAAGTTATTGCGGATGCCAGAGCGCATGGTTTATGCAACTGGAAGCAGCGTGCCCGGAATCGCAGAGGGTAGAAGGCTGCAGTGTCTCAGGCAGAGACTCTTCAAGGGTCAGGAGCCCGTTAGGTAACGTAGAAATATGGTTGGCCTGCTGTATAACGCGGTGACCTGTTTATCTACTTGCGTTAACTCCGAGGCCTGCCTTGATTTTACTCACGGGAAGTCTTGAATTTGAAGCAGCTCTCGGTATCTCCCGTCGATCCTGAATTGGTGCTCCTTTGCTTACTCTTCCCTTGCAGTTTTTTTTTCATTCAGAACAAAGACTTAACAGCACAGGATGAAAAATTGAAGTGTCGAAGACGTTTTCTACATAAAATGGATTGGTCAACTATGTCGAAAGCCTTTGAAAAATCTAAAAGTGTTAGAAAATTAATGTTATCTTTATCCATACCTTGTCGCAGATCTTCTGTAAAGCAGTAACGCATATGAAATATCTACATGTGCAGTAAGAAATTGCCATCATTTAGTATGCTTTTTCCCTGACCTAAATATCATTGAAATACAGGACTAAAATGCTAGGTACGTAATGTCGTAGAATTCCACAGCACAAAACGTCAAACCGGGCAAACGAAAGTAGTAGATGTTACACAGAAAATTATCTTGATCGATGAAGCATAATTGCGTTACGACATTGATCGTTTTAGACCAATAAAACATTTGGTCAAACAGATAGAAAGTCTAAGCTGTTGGCACAGATTCCAGGCTAACGAAACTTCAGAAAATTAACAACATACCGTTTTTAATCCACTCCAGCGCTACCTAACAAGGGTAACATATGCATTCCTCCTCCCCAGCTAGATTTCAATGCATCCGGAAATGAACCCATTTCTCCTACCACCTGGTTGCCCTAAAAGTACAGATTTAAAAATGTATTCTCAAATCTATTTATTTTCCAAAAATAACAAATGACTTTATTAGACAAAATTCACCGCACCGAACCCACATCAAATCCTTGACGATAATCCAAATAGACAGACGAGTCCAACTCGACTCGCGTCCATTAAAACTGGTTTTCTGATTTGCGCCTATGTATTCAAATCAAAAACTGTAGGCACATTCGCCCAACAAAGTCGTTGCCAGGAAGATGCCCGCCAAAAAATAAAATAATGGACGGCTTTTTTTTTGTTGAAAAACATAAATGAACACATCCCGATTCCCGATGCATTATCTAAATCCTTTCCGCAGAGAAACGAAAAAAAAACACTTTCCCTACCGGGAAGAAAAAAATGCATAAAAGGGTGAAATAATAGAAAATGGAACGCGGAGAGAGTCCTGTCAAAATTATTCATTTTTGCAAGTTCCATCATTTTTAGAGTCGTCCTGCATGAGGCTGGCTATGAGCCTGAATCTGAATGTGTCAGATATATGAACTCATGCATCCCACACTGAAGCTGGCATCAGTAGAACCAGGATAACAGACTTCGCCGCATAGATAAACAAAAAAAAAACCATCAAACGGAAAAGAAAAAGCGAAAAAAAACACGAAAAACTAGCGCAGAAAATTCATAATCGTCATCACAAGCAGGGGCGCCTCTGATATCTGCTCTGGAAAGGGACATATGGAAAATATGTGTGTGTATCTATACGCAAAAGACGAACGGCGCGAAACAAATAAAAAACAGAACTATAAAATAACAGAACGAATGAGAAAAAGAGCGATAAAACTAGAATTATATACTTTTTTGTGTCATTTTCTACGAAAGGATATATATTTCTACTTCTGAATTTGAATCCTTTTCTCGTTGCCATCACTCATTTGCATACGGCTCACACACAATTATATTTTGTGTTCGTTCGAAAATTTGTATGTTTGAAACAAGCAAACTAAGAAAAAGGATTCTTTTCGGATAACTGTCACAAAGGGTCCCACAGCATAGCGAAACTTTTTTGTTCCTCCTAAATTAAGGAATTCATGGATTTTGTCCATCAAATCAAATTCACTCCACAGCAGCAGCATTCTTCTTCAACCCTTTTTATTTGATTTAATTGCATTGGAAACGGGATTTCATTTTCAGTTTATCCATTCTTTATTCTCGCACTAGGTAGGTAGGTAACTACCCTGACGGTGCGATAAATGTCCTTTAAGACGAAATTAATAAATATTCATATGCAAATAATATCAGCATTTGGACAAATAAATTCTTCCTTTTCTCACCTTGACGAAGCAAAAATGATGGCGCGGCGTAGAGTCCTTTATTATCATCACAATCGCGCACAGTCGCGATAATCATAATTATTATTTTTCCCATCTCTTTTTATATATTTCCGTGTATTTTTTTTATAAATTTATTCTGCCTATTTTCGTCGGTTTTTTCATTCTTTTTTTCTCTGTGTGGTACAGTACTTCAAGGATGTCTTCAGCGACGGCCACAAAACTCTTTCCTGCTGACACGAGGATTTTAATTAAAAATTTCGTCTTTGTCGGTTTGTCTCGTTTGGATTTGGCTAAAAGTTATGTTGAGCTAGTGTGTCTTTTTTCCTGATTATATGAAGGAAGGCCGCCCAGGAAGAGGGTTGAATTCTATTTGTTGGTGCTTTAAGGATATTCTTCGTTTTTTTTTTTTTTGTGAAAATTATTTACGCCTTATGAGGAAATTGGAAGCAAATGAAGAGCTCAACTGAAGATGAAATGCGAAAAGGGTTAACGTTCGATAATTGCAAGCTTATTTGATTTCGACAAAGGATAATAAGGACTTCGGGGCAGCAATTGAAAACTTCCCGGCGGAGTTTCACATAAAATGTCGAAAAAGTTATTCAATTAACAAACGCAAGCACAGCTAGATAGTAGGGGAGACCGGGGCTAGTTGACTCAAAATTTACATATTTTTCTTTTTCTCTTGAACTAAGGCTGATATAAAGATAGTTCAGATATCATTGATAAAAACATCATTTGTTCTTTCTAAACAAAGTTATTCAATTAAAAAAAACAACATGAGGACAATATTTAATTTTAGTAGAGCACCTCGATTGTGTCAACTAACCCCGGTACCGGGATAAGTTGACTTACGTTATGGGGTAAGTTGACCCACGCCGCGAAACTGAATTCTTACAAAAAATTTAAAGATTAAGATTCATTTATTTTTTTATTTTTTTGTAATAACATAAATGAATTCTGTATCTACTTAACGAACAAGTATCACCAGATAGGAACAATATTTTCAATATTAGGCACTTATGTAGGTTATGTTAACAAAAAACAAAACCACTTATTGTGGTGGAAACTAAAAGGTACTTAATGGCCATTAACTAAAATAAGACAAAATAAATAAATTAAAGAGGTACATACTTCTAGTGCTTAGGAAAAATATATGATTTTAAATTAAGCAAAATAAATAAATTAAAAGCCACTTCCTGTGGTAAAACAAAAAAACAAAAATATCACTTTACCTATTCTCAGTCACTAATTAAGCAAAATAAAAATTATAGAGGCACTTTCAGTGCATAGAAAAACTCAAATAATAAATGCACTAAATGACTTAAAATTAAACAATATAAATAAATTAAAACCCAATTCTTGTGGTAAAACAAATATTACCTACTTAGTCACTATCTAAATCGTCATCAGAATTACAATTTTGACAGCTATAAAAAACCAAGTTTCCTCGTGAACATTTCGAGTGTGCCCATTTGTGACAGCGAATGCATTGAATCCAATCCTCTCCTGGAACGCTTGGTAAGTATGACTCCCCGAAAACGAGGCTAACTTCATCTTCATCATCTTCTTCTGAAGACTCATTTAAAGTTGGCTTCCTCCTCGGTTTCGGTGTTTTTTTTTGCTTTGTTGTTTTTGGCTGGTTTTGTTCTTTTGGCTATTTGTCTCTCAGTTTTAGCTACTTTCTTAGACCTTACTGCGTTTTGTTTTTCTTCAAGAGCGGTTTTTACTGGGGTGTCCGTATAAATTGCCGATGATCTTTTGCAACCGTTTTCTTTGGCTTTCTGACGCGGGCCTGCTTTTGGCAATGGTCGTATCTCGAGCAAGAGAGCAATCCTTGAGGTGGAAGGCTGCGGATCATCGCCTTCTCTAAGAGCTTCGGGAATCATTTGCTTTGTAGGAGTTCTTTGATTTTCGTGATACAAGGATAAGTCTGGCTCAAAAATATTTGTTGCTTGTGGTGTGTCGGCATATTGTTCATCTTCGCGGTCAGGAACAGGTTTATTGCTGCTTGTTGTTTCAAGCCGGTCAGATACATAACTTCCCATAAATTCTGAATCAGGAAAGACGTTTTCATTTAAAGGATGTATTCCAGATACCTGAAACCCAGACTGGATGCTGTTTACGGTGAATGCTAAAGGAAAGGCAGTCTTTATGATTGCGGGAATATTGTAAATTGAAATAGGCCTTCCCGGATTGGTAGATCCAATTTCCACATGCTGCATTGATATACTTTTTAAATGGCCCGAAGACTGTTCTATCCAGTGGTTGGAGCTTATGGCTGCAGTGTGGAGGAAAAGACAACACAGTTACCCCATTTTGCTTAAACAAATCAAGGCCTGCTATCGACAAATGGGATTCATGGTTGTCAAGGAGCAGCAGAACACGTCTTTCTTTGGATGGTTTCGCATGCTGTATAAAATGATTTGCAAATTTTAAGAACTGCTCCTCTTTCATCCATCCTGAAGGGTTTGCTGCGCCAATTGATCCTATTGGTCCTCCGTTCACAAAATAATCTTTGTAGTGGACACGCGAGAACACTAAAAACGGAGGTATTGCATTCCCGACCGCTGAAACAGCAGCAGCTACTGTCACCAAAGTTCCTCTCTCAGCTGAAGTCACCGATCCAAGTTGCTTAACTCCACAGCGAGCGACTACTCGATCGGGTGTATGAACTGTTGTGACACCCGTTTCGTCCATGTTCCAAATGTTTTCAGGATGCAGTTTTAGGCGTTCATAAACAGTTTTCAGGTTTGTTACTGCCGTCTCAAGTTACACCGTCAACAGGCACTGTCTAAACAAACCATGTAACTCCACCTTTAAGTATTGAAAGAAACTTTCCTTGCATACACTTCCTAGCATTCTCATTTTGTGTAATTGACTTTTGTTCGCTGACAAAGAGGGTGTCATAAATATCTAAATTAATTGAAATTAAAGAATAAAGAATAAATAAACGAGAAAGAAAAGAAACTAAGGTAACATAAAAATTTGTAACATTGAATTATTATAATTTTGGAATAAATTACAGAATTTTTAAGCCACGCTTAAAAGAGGAATAATTGTTTTATTCGACGCACGCGGCTATAGAAACTTAGCCATAACAAGGTTCTTAAAAAATAAACCGACATTATGTTTATTGAAAGAAGTCGTTCTCGACAAACTTGTGGCTTGTGGCCTTCGCAGCGAAAGTGCTGCATGTCTCTTTAAAAAATATCCGAACCAGTCCCCCCCGGCAGACTTATCTTCAGTCCATGAGCTTAGTATTTTAGTTGCTGTTTTTATGGCAAACTCGTATGCCAGTTTTCGAACTTGAAAGGCTGTCATGCCAAAATAAATATCAGCAGTTGTTTTTAAATATTCAAGTAAACATTGCTCTTCTGTATCGGAAAATATTTGCCTTGTTTTTGAATAGCCCACTTTTTCCAAACTTAATTCACTTAATTCACTACTAGGATGTTCGTCCTTTTTCTTTTGGATCTTTCGTACATACGAGTACCTTTGTAGGGTTTTGTACGGAATTGCTTCTTCTTTTGAAACTGACCTTATACTGAGGCCTTCCATCAAAACAAGTCTACAGGCTCGTTCCATCACGCTTTGCTGAGTATCTCCTCTTGCTGTTTTCCTTTTATAAGTCCTCATTACCTGTAAATCCCGAAAAAATTATTGAGTCAACTAGCCCCGAAGAAAATAAGTCGACTAACCCCGCCCGACCATCTGGCAGATAAAGATTTTTCAGAAGCAAAAAACACAAAATAACAAAAATTAATATTTCTTCAATGACATGTACTCGCGACGAGACACAAAGAGAGACTAAACAGGTATCGGTATTAAATGTAAAAACAGGAATGGAAATGCAATTCATTTCTTCTCTTTAAAATAAATGGCAGTGAGTCAACTTGCCCCTGGGGTCAACTAGCCCCGGTCTCCCCTATACACTAAAAATGTGTAACATGCTGCGATATATGGTGAGACATTTATGTCGGAAGTATAAAATTAAACTCAACGCGTTTTGTAGTTAGTCCTACATAAGCAAAATGTGTTGAATATTGGAACAAAATCGGAAAAGGTAGGTCGTACTAGATAGGGAAAGATAGCTAGACAATATATAATTTTTCTAATGAGAATATAGACGTCACTTAACCTACAATGTTTGCTTTGCACCTCAACCCTGTGACATTTATGTCCACGTAAAGAAAACAAAGAAGAACCGGTAGGATAGCTGTAAAATAGCAAAGAAACAAAAAGGCCGCCGGCTCTGATGGTTTAGCAGCGGAGCTATTCAAATACGGAGGTGATGTTTTGGTATGGCGCATACGCCAAATCATCAACCTAGTATGGGTGGAAGAAAGAATGCCAGATGACTGCACTATCAGCTCCATATTCCACATCTTCAACAAATGCGGTCCTATTGCGGGTGGCAACAGGTGCAGTAGTAGTGTATTCGCTTACTGAATGGTAGGTCGTGCGTTCGAATCCCGGCCAAGTCCATTACTTTATATCGAATACATGAAATCGTAATCTCCCTAAGCATCTTAGACACCACCCGTGGAGAAAAACCCTACAACTGCACCCAAACACTTCTTTCCTATCTCTCTATTCTTTCTAATAGTAAGTAGCACCGAAAAGCATGCAATGAAATACATACGATATTGCCAGGTGCTGCTTGCCATTAAAACATAAATGCTTACGCTGTGTTACGCACTATAAGGGTACTGTAACAACAGAAAAAAAATCCCTTTAGCGTAAGCAAATTATAAAAAAAAAAAAAAAAATGTCTTTCAAGAACGTTGAGCGGAGGAGCAGATTTAAAAAAAAGCTTATGGTACAACGCAGTTATTTTTGCGTTTCAATTAGGCATATAATAAATTTATTAAACTTAAAGCATTGCAACAACAACAGTGGAAAGAAAGTTAAGACAATAACCTTGAGATGTAAGTCATTTATTTATCATTTAAAAATATAGCCGCCATATGTTAAACTTCTTTTTTATTATGACACCTTAGTGGGGATCCGACGAAGAATTACCCTATGGTACTTCGCCCATATCGAGCCGATGCACAATAAAGCTGCAGCGAAGAGGAACTTCAGCTTCCGGTCTTCAGGTTCGACACGTGGTAATAATGGTAACAGGAAATTTCATAAATACCACTTAAAGGTGCGCTGAAAACTCTTAACGAGTGGACAAAGCAAAGTGGGCTGATCAGTAATCGTAGAAAACAGAACTGGTTCTTTTTACCAATAAACGATGCCAAGATTTAACCTACCGGGTAGGGACTACCCTCAAGTTTTTCGACCGTTTCATACTTGACAGAAAACTGAACTGGAAATTAAATGTCTGTGAACGCATTAAAGAGGCCACAATCGCCGGATATTCGGGAAAAACTGGGATCCTTACCTCAAAATAAGATTCTAAGAGCTATATTAACATTTGGGGGGGGGGGGGCTGGTATGGGGAACTACCGAAGCGGAGAAGATCGAAATAATCCTCAACTTGC
This sequence comes from Portevinia maculata, assembly GCA_949715645.1. NCBI lineage: Eukaryota > Metazoa > Arthropoda > Insecta > Diptera > Syrphidae > Portevinia > Portevinia maculata. The sequence goes on along the minus strand of OX454527.1, from coordinate 27,807,929 downwards.
AACCTATATATGTATGCAAGAATCTGTAACAAAATGCGCAAAGCTAAACTTTTAGAAGAACAATTCGACAGGGCATGCAGAGATTCTTAACTTGGGCCCAGCTGTATCCTCCGACTGCATGCTCCCGCACCTTGACTTTCATTAACCATTCTGATGCTTTTTTCCCAACAGAGAGAAACGGGAATTAAATGAGCACGCAGCCGAATCCATCTCCATAAATTTTTTTTTTTTTTTTTTTTTTTATAGAGCATGACCGAAATAGCCGTCTGCCTAAATCTCTCGAAATCTCCATCTATATAGATGGCTCAAATATGGTCGCAGGCGTTGGAGCTGAAGTGTTTTCCGAAACACTAAATCTAAAGGACACATTTCTTCTCCCTGATCATATAGCAGTGTATTCCAATCAGAGATATTGGCAGTTACAGAGGCTGTCAACTCAGCGATGATATCACAATTTTCGTCGACAGCCAGGCTGCAATAAAAGCCAGCGTGAAACGGTGTCGCGAAAGTCGGAAGTTCTTGGCGGTGAAAATAATTTAAGGCTCTGTTGGGTCCCTGGACACAGGGGTATACAGGGTAATGATGAACTAGCATGAAAGGGTATTACCACGAGCCCTGAACAGGCGGACCACACTGTGCGATCATCTTCAAGAACGGTGGGGCAGAAAATAATGAAGATCGCAATAACCAGACTTAATAACCTCCCCACCTGTAATACATCCAAGAAAATGTGGCCAGAGTATAACAAAGCCAGAACCCACAAAACTACTTTAAAGAAACAGGAAATCTAACCATAAATATGACAGACTTAGTTAAATTAGTGACATGGAATGCGAACGGCCTTCTGCATACGATGAACGAGCTCCAGATATTCATTCATAAATATGATATTGATATTTGTTTGATTTCGGAAACCCATCTGACGAAAGAATCCAGCACAAACATTCGAGGATACATTGCCTATCACGGATATCACCCATCGGAAAGGGCGAGAGGCGGAGCATCCTTGTTGATCACAAATACCATTGAACACTCAATCAGTGCAACAATTGAGCTTGACAAACTGCAATTATGCACGGTGAGCGTACTAATTAATCACATAAAATATGTTTTCGCAGCTATCTATTGCCCCCCACGTGCAACGTTGGAAAGAAGCGATTTTATAAGTATCTTTTATAAGTATCATCGCAGGTGACTTCAACGCAAAACATACCTTCTAGGGATCGAGATGCATTTCAGTAAAAGGTACAGTTCTTTACGAAGCCGGTATGGAATTGGGGGTAGACTTTCATTCCTCAGGTAAACCGACGTACTGGCCCTCGGATACGGCAAAAACGCCAGACCTCATCGATTTCTTCATCACGAAAGGTTTGTCGGGAAACTCTATTGTAGTTGAGAAATGCTTCGATCTTTCTTCTGATTATTCACCGATCAGTTTGACAATTAACGGCTGTCTACGAAAAAAAGAAGGTCCGCCCAGACTAACTAACATGAAAACAAACTGGGAATCCTTTAAAAAATACTGTGAAAGTAAAATCGATCTCAAAGTGTCTCTTCGAACACCCCACGAACTTGAAGACGAAGTCGATCAATTTATTAACGTCATACAATGCTCAACCTGGAAAAATACTCCCCATAAACGGAAAATAACCACAAATTGCGAAATAAAATATCCCTTGGAAATCACTCAATTATTAAAGAAGAAAAGGAGAACGCGCAAAAGATGGCAACAATCTCACGCTCCACAGCATAAAACCACTCTTAACTACCTTTGTAGTAAACTTAAGAGAGAAATTCGAGACTTTAAAAATCGTGAAATTTCTACATATCTTGGAAGCCTAACTGCGGATAAAAGTACAAATTACTCGCTCTGGAAAGCCATGAAAGGCATTAAAAAACCAAAAACGCAAGCGCCACCCATCAGGAAAATCAATGAAGAATGGGCGAAGAGTGACAATTAAAAAGCCGAAATATTTGCCATACATCTGGAAGAAACATTTAAACCATTTGATGGTTAAGGGTTGCTCGAATTTCCTGTCCTAACCGTGGCACCTGACAATTATAGAATAAAAAGTGTATCCCTACCCGAACTACGCTTCGAAATAGAGAAACTAAAATTAAGCAAAGCACCTGTATATGACTTAATCACAGGACAGGTTCTTAAAGAGTTGCCTAGGAAAGCTTTAATCAAGTTTGCCTATCTTATCAATGCATCGTTCAGGTTATTGTACGTTCCACGACAATGGAAGGTAGCTGAAGTTATAATGGTTCCAAAGACCGGTAAACCACTAAATGACAAAAAATCATATAAGCCAATATCGCTCTTACCGGTAATGTCGAAGGTATTCGAAAAACTTTTGTTACAGCGCCTACATCCGATTATTGAAGAACGTCGATTAATACCTGATCACCAATTCGGATTCAGGACTAAGCATTCTACAATCGACCAGTTTTACAGAATAACCAATGTAATTGAAAAAGCCCTAGAGGAGAACAAAATATGTGTTTTTCTCGACGTCTCTCGGGCCTTTGATAAAGTATGGCATACGGGCTTGAAACATAAGCTAAGACAAGCTTTTCCGAAACAGTTATCTGATATCCTTAATTGATACTTATCAGACAGACTCTTTCGTGTAAAGCACGAAAATGATTACTCTGAATTCAAAGAAATCGCGGCAGGAGTTCCCCAAGGAAGCCTTCTTGGACCGATTCTATTTCTAATGTACACTAGTGATATTCCGCAAGAAGAAGGCACAACAGTAGCCACGTTTGCAGACGATACAGCTATATTAGCGGTCAGTAATACCGTTGAATCAGCAACTAATAAACTCCAGCGTTCTATTGACAAAATTTGTGATTGGACAAAAACTTGGTGTATTGCTCTCAACGAGGCCAAATCAACGCACGTGAATTTTACTTACATTGCCCATTTTCATTGATTCGGTACGAATTCCGTACGCAAACGAGGCAAAATATATGGGAATGACACTCGATGCGAAATTAAAATGGAAACCGCACGTCAAGAAGAAACGCGAAGAGCTCGCCATTCGATGCAAATAAATGCACTGGCTGCTTGGCAGATTTTCCCAACTCAGCATGCAGAGCAAGCTGCTTTTATACAAGCAAGTATTAAAACCGGTTTGGACATACGGTATACAACTTTGTGGTTGTACCAAATCCAGTAATATCAACATTCTACAAACTTTTCAAAACAAAGTGCTTAGAAAAATAGTAAATGCACCATGGTTTATCAGAAACACTGATATCCACAGAGACCTAAGTATGGCTACCGTCGAAGATGAAATAAAACATTTTGCCCGCAAACAACAGACACGCCTTCACGGTCATTACAATAACACCATGCTTCAGATTCGTGACGATACTAACCTAGTGCGCCGATTACAAAGGATAAAACCATTTGAATTAGCGCGATAAGATGTAACCGCGTGCTTATGGCGGTATTAGCAGGTGCCTCCACTGGGAAGCTGCCTGCCGAACGCGTATTTTACAGTTTAAATAAAACTACTAGATAGGAATAACCTAGTTGTAGTATGAAGGTTTCCAAGGGAGGTGTTTCGATGTTGGTGGGAATGCTAGCTGGATTCAATTTACTAAAGAACCACAAAGTGAAAATGCATATTACTGATCACGACCTATGTTGATGCTGCGGTTATGAGAAAACTCACGAGGATACCCTCCACTTTCTGCGTCACTGCCCAAGCCCCAGCCAATTAAGAAAAATAGCTTTAGGAAAGTATTTTTTTCGCGACTTGACGTAACTTTTTTGAAATCCCCCTCTCTAATCTTTTCAGGTTTTCAGCAAAAACCGGATGGCTGAAAAGGCATCATCGCCGATACGAAGGAAGACACCACAAAACGCGTGGACCCCCATATGGGCATCACAATGGCTCAACATTGACCTGAAAGTACGTGGGAGTTCATAAATGCAAAAATGCTGCTTGCCTGCAAACTCCGCGTTCATTATTGTAAAAGTACTGCATTATCGTTGCAGGAGTTTGGCAGCTCCTGCGTTCATAAAAGAAAATTAAAAGTCAGTATTGTATTTATTGCAGCAGAATATTTATACATTATTTTCTTAAACTATATTGCACAATTTACAGAGTTATGGTATAAAACTACCTTACTACTGATAATCTTTTAGACATTTTAATAAAGAAGAAGAACTAATTAACAAAGTATTTGAAGGAAAAGCTACAGGAAAAAACCTTCATTAGAAAAAAAAACAGAAAAATAATTAAACAACGATAATAATATACAACGTAGATTGAAGAGAAGAAGGGTGGGCGGTGCGGGACCTTTTTCAAACCAAGCTTTAAGTTTTACATATAAAAAACAAACTAAAAATGATTATTATTTACATCAATGTGAATAAATAAATGAATAACTAAATATCAAAGGGAAATCTAATAAATTAACATGAAAGCAAAATAAACGATAAACGAAATAAATAAAATAAATAAGTATAATGAACAGGTAAGAAAATAAATATAATATATTGAATAAATAAATATAATAAATAAATAAATATAATAAGTTAATTGATACAATAAATAAATAAATTAAAATTATAAAATAATAATAAATAAATAAAGTACATAATAATAAAAAACAACAAGTAAGTAAATATAATAAACAAAATAAATAATTACAAAAAATCATATAATAAATAAATAAATAATTACAAAAAATCATACAAATAGTGAATAAAGGAAATAAATAATTAAGTTTAATATCACATAATAAGTTATATTTTAAATAAAAGAACTATAACTATAAAGCTAGGTTTGAAATTAGAGGGTTATCTGAAGATAAACAAGATGTAAGATAATGTTCATTAAGCTTGGCAATTCTAGTTGATACCATTTCCGTATTTGAAATATCGTGAAGTTCAGCTGTTGAAAATGACCATGGAAGCTTAAGGATCATTTTCAAAAGCTTATTTTGAGCTACTTGGAGTCTGCTAATATGACTAGCTGCACATTTACCCCATGCTGGTGAACCATAAAACATAATTGCTTGGAACACGACTTTAAAAATCAGCAGCTTGTTTTCATTGCTTAGTCTGGACTTCCGATTTATAAAGGGATAAAGAGTTTTAGTGGTTATATTGATCCTTTTAATTACTTCTTGTACATGCAAGCCAAAGGTTAAAGTTTTATCAAGATGGACTCCAAGATACTTAGCACTTGAACGCCATTCAGTGTTTACACCATTTACTTGAAGATTGTTGCTCGGAAGGAAATAGGCTTTTCTTTTTCGTGTGAAAAAGATAACCTGTGTCTTTGAGGCATTTATTCTAATCTTCCAGTCGAAAAAGTAATTTTGAATGACATTTAGTGCAGATTGCAAATTTGTTTCAATGTTGAAACCAACTGAATCTGACGAGAATATACAGGTGTCATCGGCAAATATTGCTTTTTCGCAGTTGTTTAAACATGGGAAATCGTAAGTGAAAATAGTATACAAGATTGGACCAAGCACCGATCCTTGAGGTACACCTGCTGAAATGTTATAAATATCGGAGTACCAATTATTTATCGAAACCTTGAATTTCCTTTCAAACAGAAATGATTGAATTGTTTTGATTAAGTACATAGGAAACTGAAGTCTAAGAAGTTTATGTAATAAAGCATCATGCCAAACTGTATCGAATGCTTTCTCGACATCAAGAAGTACCATTCCTGTACTTTTTCCTGTGCTAAAATTTGTTTTTACATATTTTGTTATTCGATGAACTTGGTGGACTGTACTATGATGATGATGATGAAAATTAACAGTCAGCATGCTGTCAATTGTGCATGCGTTTTTGTTTTGTTGCCGAGCTGCAGGAAAATGGCAGGAGAGGGGTAGTAAGTAAAATGTTTGCAAATTATTTAATTTTTCACGCAGATTATAACTATATAACGCAGAATAACTATTTATTTCGCATTTAAAACATTAAAATGAATAATTTTTATTATGTTGCGAATTTCTCCATTATTTGTTGAATCAGGCCATTTTATATGTGTCTTTCTTAACTTGAACAGTAATTTGGTTATTTCAATAAAATGTTTGAAAGCTGCTCCTTTAGCAACATGAAACGAATTACGGATTTTCCTAAACGAACAGTTATTGGCAAGCTTCCGAATAGTTAGGTATAGTTCTAGCCTCAAACCCGTTTTAGGCCGACCGAAATTATTTTTTTTCTAAAATGGATTTAGTGCATTCTCCACAACCTAATACAATTCATTCTTAAGCTTAAACATTAAAAAAGGGAATAATGTGAAAAGGTACTTTAAATGTTGACCTGGACATACGGAAATGATGTCGAAAAACATCATCTGGAAATTCATGAATTGTTTTTTAAAACGTCCTGTTTTTTGGAATATGTCTGGCCATCACTCTCTAATTCTTAAGAGACAACAAATATATCTTCATTTTTTTCGGACTTTTCTTTCAAGCAGTTTTTTTTTTGATGCTTTCCAAGTGAATGCCATCCAAGAGATTTAAAATGAGTCTTAATATCAATTATTTATCAGCCACGTTGAGCGATGGTGTATCTTAAACTTATTAAAAATATTTTATATACAAATTGTCATTGACAAAATGGTTTTTAATTCTGTCATTTATGACTTTGTTTATTATGCAATTATGAACTCACTTTTGTCAATGCATGATGACTGCATTCATGCAGCTACGTTTGCGTTCATAAATGTATTCAATGAACATTTGTTGCATGGTTTGGGCAACATTATTTGCAATTATGAACTCACCCTACTACTCCTTTATCAACCTACCAAACTAACTTAAGGTTCGAGACGACACTCAAGAGCGAACCTCCGTTTTGAAGTCATTCTCAGTCCGAAAATCTTGCAGTAATAGCTTTGAACAATTGCTCAGAATTAAAGCTGATTCCCAGAGTGCGTTGATGTATTGACATTGACTTTCTCTCACGTCATCATCTTTCTCTCTTCTTCGAATCGCATTTGAATTTAAAGTCTATTTTTTAAGCTATTTAAATTTATTTTTGTATCCCTAGCTTTGTCCACAGATACATATGTATATTCCTCAATCGAATAGGTACCTTTCTCCTCATTAAAGATGGTGCAAAAATGTATTGATCCTTGTCGATTTTATCAAACATTTAATGTTGTATCAGGCACTTCCTCGTATAATTTAAGTGAATTACGAGTATCTAAAATAGAAAATAAAATAAAACACACCCTCAGGACCTATGAGCAAAAATAAAATATTTACTTTTGAGATACAGTCTCTCGGAATTAACCTCTGTAATCTGTTATTCAGTCTGACATAATCCAACAAATGCCCACTTGAGGATTTCCCCCAGCCCTCATGCTGGCTCCGCCGACCGGTCTCCATTCCCCAACAACGACACACAGCTATAGAAATGGATGAAAGTTTCTATATCTACATCCGTAATTAACTCATTTTTTATTGCCTGTAACGTAAGTAATATGCAATTATTTGTTACACGATACTCCTTGTTGGCATTCAAGAACAAAAGTCATTCCGGGTGATGATGATGGTTATGGTGATGGTTCGGTGTTATCCTGGATAGAGGGATACGCTCCTGCTGCTTCTTCCATATGTGTGTGGCAAAAGTTCTTTGCAAATATTTGCAAAATACTTGTATCCGTTTTGTTAACTTTACTTAACATCCCGTTGTTGTGACACACACACAAACTCACATATGATAAAGGTTATAGTAGGCCGGCATAGGTACAAACACATATGTTTGTGCAGACGGATATGCAAGCACACAAAATTGCAGGATATACTCGCACCATTGTCAAGAGAAGAATGAAATACAGTCTCAGATGTGAAGAAGATTGCTTTATAATGACGAAGGCACTTAGAATCATGATGTATGCAGAGGACGATTATGCTGATAAAGGGATGCATGCATGTGATCTGAGAGAGCCTTGTACGCGAATAAAGTATGCGGGTGGAATATGGTGATTGCCCTTGCACTGATTTTTTTTTTCAACTTTTCCGTTTGCAAGCGCAACTATAAGCGCATAAAAGGATAAAGCAGAGTTCTGCATAAGTCTATACATACATAACGCAGGCCTGGGTTTATGCTAAAGAGGATCTCATTTATGCGAAAAAAGAAGGTGAAGCAACGCCATCGTGGATTGGAAACAACCACGGCACGCCGCACATAGGTAAAATCGTATGTAAGCTGCCAAGGAAACGTACAAGGCAGACGCATAATGCAACCTGCAGCAAATAAAATTTCTATAATCCTCTGGTATCCTGTTGGGTTATTACATCCTTATTAAAAAGGTAAGGAACGGTCTGAACCGAGCTATGAGTGTGATGTAGGTAAAATGTAGCTACCTCTAACCTTGGTTTATGTGCAGCAAAGGAAGAAAGGATTACTATATTGCGCGGTTTGAATTTACCCAAGCAACATGACAAGTGTCATAGTTACAGTCCACTCAGTGATGGACTTCACACATGGGCTACACTACATGGTATATTTGGTGGGCAATTGGAGGAAAAACCTCTACGACGTGTATGTGTGTATGATGTTTGTGTTCTCCAAAAAGCGGCACGAGTGAGATTACTTTGGGGGCGCAAACATAATAACGGATTTTTTAGAGGGACTGTCAATTTCTCTATATGTAGGTACATACAAAAAATAATTAAAATGGCCAAATAAATTATAGAAAAACAACGACAATACCTACAATAAAATATAAAACTGTTACTGTTATAAATGCCAGAAATTATTTTACTGCACCAAAGTAATCGTACTCTCAACAGTTTTCTGAATCAACAGTACCTGCCTGGGTGGTGGAAGACCATAAGAGATGATTGACCAAATAACTACCAGTAGCATATGACCTTAACGCTGATAGGTTAGGCAGATAGGTACCCAGATATCTAACTCAACTATGCTTCTCACCGCGATTGACCACCGAAATTGTCCAATAATGGTCAATTTAATAAAGTTTTTTTCTTGTATCCCCCAAAGTCCCAGCCGATATTGCTGTACACAAGATTGTTTCCATTGAGTTTCAAATTCCAGTCGTCTCAATATGCCTTAATTTGATCGAAGATACGCTGCAAAATAATGTTGATGACCTAGATTTTAGGACCTGATCTCATTCGTATAAATGTTGAACAGAATGAGGACAATTCAAGGTCTCCTGCAGTAAACCGTTTTTAATGTCAAAGACTCTGCTCGAAGTCACGTAGCCATATTTGACATCGAACTTCTTTCCCATAAGCATATGCCTTCTTCTTTCCTTTACGGCGAGATTGGGATCAGAATTAAATTTATCGTACCTCTCCCACCTCATTGCATACCTACTAGTCCGTTTGTGGGGTTTTGATGTTCTTCAATTAGTGATGGGCATAATCGAATGATTCCAATAATCGAGATATTAGTATTCGAGTGATCTAAATAATCGAATAATCACTCGAGATATAAAAACAAACAAAAACACAGGTTTCGGAAAAGGAAACAGCAACAGGAAGCAATTATTAATACTAACACGAAGCCAACGAAAATTCAATCAGTTGAGCAAACGGCTAATGCACTTATCGCAAACTTTATGCGAGTGAAGTAGTAATCCATATAAAAGTTCTCGAATGTCGAGTCTTTCGAAGAGTAGTAACTACTTATAAATTTAGTAGTAATGCTACTGTTTTTTCATTCGAGAGCTCTTGCATTCGAGATCGAATACGGGGAATACGAAAATGGCAGCTGCTTATCATTCAAATGGACAAAATCAAAAACACGGAGCAAGCCATGAGAATATGAGCTTTTATCTTTTCATTCTTAAATAATATAGAAACAGTTTCTCACACAAACTCACCGTCACCACTCACGAGCTTTGTGATCGTGGGTAGTATGTGTTCGGTGTTTAAGTATTTTTTTTTATAATTTGCGTGCGCTAAAGGGATTTCTTTTTTTCTGTGGTACACAGTACCCTTATAGTGGAAACCACAGCGCACGCATTTTTTGTTTGTTTCTGTAAGTCTGTAAGCCAGCAAATGATTCATTGCCTATTTCTGGGTGCCACTTACTGTATGAAAGAATAGAAGGATAGGAAAGTAGTTTGGTGCGATGGGATGTTTTTCTCAACAGGTGGCGCCTAAATTGCTTTAGGGAGATCTGTTTTTGTTGTGTGTATTCAATTTATAAAAGTCATGGACCTGGTCGGGATTCGAACGCACGACCTGCCAATCACTTAGTGAATACACTACCATCGCACCATTGCCACCTGCTGTTGTGTGATGAGACATTTTGTTCTAAAAGCAAAGCAAAAGTAAATTCTTGATTTTTTCCGGAATGTTACTACTTTTTCACTCGAGTTATGGGACTTGGGGTAGTGCGCATCATTTCATTCGAATGAAAACACACACTCGCAAGGTTTTTATCACATTTGCTTTGCGACGAATGGGTTGACTTGGTATGTGCGTGCAGGAAAATGCGTTTTGTGTTTTAATTAGTAGTTGTGTGTGAGACATTTAGCTCTAGTGTCGAGTCGAGCGCATGCGAGATATCATTCGAATGATTTCAAATGAAGAATCGAGATATCTCGAGATATTGCAAGAATCGATTATAATCGATTAAATCATTCGAATGCGCCCATCATTATCTTCAATGTATTCATTTGCGAAAAAAGAATGCATGATAATGTATGCGTTTACCGGAAGAAGGTGACAGAAGATGCAGATTTAGAAATACTGCAGCGCAAAACGTGGACAGCGAGGAAAGAGTATCGACCCAATAAAAGGGAGGAGAAGAAGATGCTGCGTGGAAAGAAAAGTGCGGACGCAGTGTCCGAACCCAAGGAAATTGAAGAGTCTCGTGCTCGAAACAACATCCGGAGATTTAAGAAGAAAGCGAAACAACTGTCTGCTGGCTTAAAGACCGGAACGCAGGCGTATTAAATGTAGTCACCGAAGCGCAGGGAATAGTAGATGTATTTAAGCGCTGCAAGAAATATTTAACTCCCACTGATCTGGATACTATTTATAATGCTACTTTATTTCCGGTGCACCAAATTCTTATTTGGGGTTGCTTGACAGGATCCAAAAACGCGCGATAAAACTCATTGGTGAGTGTAACATCGCGAGATCGATTGACTCTCTTAGTCATCGTCGTAATGTCTCTTGTCTCTAGTTATTTTATCGTTATTTCCACCATAAATAGCCAGCTCAAACGAAATAGCCAGTTGCATTCCACCCCTAGAACATTTCAACCGCAATACCCACTATGCAAGGAACGTGCATCAGTATACCCTTAAGCCTGTATTCGGGCGTACAGTGAAATACAAGGAATCTTTCCTTAGCCGTACAAAACGAATGTCGAATGCTCTTCCCCGCTTAATTTTTCCTACACATTAGGTATAATCTGATCAGAAAATTACTCATTGCGGCCTGAAGGGTCGGGATCACCTCAATTATTGCTTTAATGTACTGCTTCAATTCAGTTAAATTCCTTGGTTTCGCCTTGTACACCTCTTACTTGATTTGGATTTGTTACCAGGGGAATGTGGAGTTTCTGGATATTAATTCGTTTGGGAATTTTGGTTGGAGCTCCGCCATAACCGGTCTGGCTGTGGGTGCAGTTGCTCCATCTTGCTGAAACCAAGTGCTGTTGAAACGGATACTTCTTCGGCGCAGTTCTGGGTAAAAAACAAACTCCTTTAATATCTTTAACAAATGGCCATTGACAGTTACTATTACACCATTTTCTTTAAAGAAGTATGGCCCCACAATGCATCTTGATGAAACTGCGCACCACACAGTGATTCGTTCCGGGTGTAGTACCGTCTCATGGAGAATTTCTGGATTAGATTCACTCCATATACGGCAATTTTGCTTATTTACATTGCCGTTTAGATCAAAATGGGCCTAATCAGACGTATACAAGCAATATCAAGCTTCTTGGGTCATTTCAATCCTTTTTTGGCAAAATTCCAGAGGGTTTAACTTGCTTGCAATTTGGGTTTTGCATTGAAACAAGTATAATTCATCATGAATTATCCGTTGTAATGACCGTCTGCTAACTCCAATTTGCGCCGATAAGTTTCGAGTCGAAACGCTTGAATTTGCCTAAATTGACGATGCTACAGTCGCGATTGTGTCTTGAACCCGAACATAGGGATTTCGATGGTACGGTCGTACAAACGTTTTTACCAGCCTCTGCATCTACTTGGGGGAGTGCCGCCAAACTACCGCCTAAATTCCCTTTGGACGGAAATGAAGGACTACAAAGCATGGTACCGCTGCACTATCCAAATCCTTTTTTCAGTATTCCAAGCATTAATTTTAATAAATCTAAGGAACCTGCCAAATAAAAAAAATAAGCCGAAAAAAAAATATTACGTTCTGTTTTTGTAGCACGATTCGTGCGCCACCCTGTACTTTTACCGGCAGTGATTACCAGTGAGATGTTGAAGATATGTAGATTTGCAGGTGGAAATGGTGCGATAGTAGTGTATTCGCAAAGTGATTGGCAGGTCGTGTGTTCGAATCCCGACCAGAGCCATGCTTTGTAAAATTGAATACACACAACAAATCAAGTCTCCCTTAAGCAATTAAGGCGCCACCTGTGGAGATAAAAAAAAACCCTATCGCACCTAAAACTTCTTTCCTATCCTCCTATTCTTTCAATAGTAAGCAGCACCCAAAAACAGGCAATGAATCTGGTGCTGCTTGCAGCAACGAAAATGCCTGCGCTGTGGCAACACTATAAAGGTACTGTATCAATTACAGAAATAAAAATAAAAAATCCCTTTAGCGCAAGCTAATTATAAAAAAAAGGTATCTATAATTCTAATTCGTCGAAGATCCTTCTTCACTACGGATAGCGTCTTCAAAAAAAAAAACACGAGCAATTCTATTCATGCACCGTTAAACCTTTGTTAATGTGGAAAGCTTCTAAATCTTACGACGCGACGTGGTAAATGAACTGTAAAAAATTGTTTCGGAAATCGTAAACAACAAGCTTGTAAACTTTCGAAGCGAATTTGGTGTGTAAATGAAGATGGTAAACTTGGAAAACTTCCAACCAATCAGCGGTCGAGCAACAGTTAGGCTGCGGCACACTGAACGCCCCCTCCGCCAAAGTACACATTCGAAACATAGGGGTGAATACTACAGCTGAATGATTTACAATATACAATATATATGAACCTACATATCATCGGTGAAACCAGAAGACCGTGTAACTCCAATTCTCTCCGATAATGACATTTTAATGCCATCTTTTAGCTCAAGCCCACATCTACAACTCGGCAAAGTTTGATCCCCCAAATTATTCTGTAATCGGAGATTTAGTCAGTAGCATATATCCAAAACCAGCGCTTTGGTGGGAACACTGTGTTGGGAAAATACTCTCCTGTAAAATTGATAAAATGGAGTTCTGGTTCCACCGAAAATATACAGAGCTCGGTATTGACTCAGCAAGGCTTAGCCTTGAAATTTCGTCCACTCCTTTATGCTGTACTTATTCTACGTATATCTTCAAGTATTTAAACTATTGAAGTCGACATATTTCATTAAAGAGTTTTTCAATCTTTTGAATTAGATACCTTCAACTTTCAACTGGATTTTGTTTTACCTCTATCTGAACTGCGAATGGTGATTCGATGTCATATGAAGATCGTTAAACTGCAGGACTTATCGTCCTTCCGGTGTACCAAAAAAGATTTCACTGGACTAAATCAAATAGCTTCCACACAGTCACCAATTTAAGATATACATATCTGACAATTGAATGTTCATTAAACCAAGGCTAACATTTTCAGTTTAAGTGATTGTCCACCGTCCACCATTCACCGAAAGGTACCGAAGTTGCATGAGCGGCGTAGCCCCCCCAAAAAACGGAGTTAAGTTAATTGTTTTTATTTTCAAATTTAAAAGACTATGTGAAATAATAACGTCCACTCTCAAAATATATGCATACATATTAGGGTGGTCCTTATTTTTCGACTTTTGAATTATCCCCGGGCCACTTTCCCATTTGATTATATAGGTACACTCCGCTTCAACTGAATAAGCACAAACATTTTCTAAGCTACGTTGTCCATTTTTTCAAAACCTTGTGCTGCAATATATTATTTAATGATGCAAACTGTTTGCGTATGATGTTGACAAAATAAATCGGAAAGAATAATTCAAAAAGTACCGCTATTTTTCCCCTGGTTCCCTTGCAAAGCATTCAATATGGAAAAAGGCAGTTTTTTTTTTGTTAAGATTTAGAGCGATAGATTGGTAGCGACCAGCTGTCAAAATTTTTACAAAAAGCCCTCGCCTCGATCCCTCTTCTGTACCGATGCGTCGAGATTTAGCCCGCCCCGCACTTCAGTTCTAATAAGTCATATATGAGAGCGCACGCGCTTTATTTGTAAAAGTCATAGTAACGTGTTTAAACGTGTTGCAATGGCGTCTAAAAGTAGCGGACTCAGTAAAGCTACTAGAAATCAAAGTAAGGTTTGGCTTATCGGTCAATTATTATCCAAATTAAGAAAATCAACATTGCCATACATCTTTGAGGATTTTGTAATATTTTGTATGTCCTGAAAATAATAATAAAAAAAACAACAGATTTTGAGTTTTTTTTTTTTTTTTTAATTCAAACCTTGGCAGCGACCCCTAAATGTCATTTAAAAAATTCCAAAAAATCCTGAAATAGTTTCTTATGGTATATAATCAAACTACGTGGTGCCCCGCGAAATTAAAGAATTTTTTTTTCTTAGCAATAAGGACCGCCCTGATACATATTGTTATTCAGGACTACGAATAATACACCATACTACAATTTCAATTTCATCAGAGGGGTGGGGGTTAAACGACATAATTACCCACCGAAAGCCACAACTAGTCCCCAAGCACATTTTGAAGGTCACTAGGTAAATGCAAGGATCTTTTATTTGACATGCAAAATACATTCGCATGACCAAATGTCACCTCTATTGAGTAATTCCAGGAAATTCCACCAAACCGTATCTCCTCCACAAAAAAAGGCAACCAACAAAATAGGTAGGTAATTCTGCTAATATGGCCCGAAAATGTTGTCCAAAAATTGTTTCCCTAACTTGTCATCATTCATCTTACTTTTACCGCATATAAATCCTATTAAACACTTTTTATCTGTCTGTCTATCGGTCTGTCTGGCCGGTTGGTTGGCTGCTACCAAAAGTAAAACCACCTCGGTGCAAGAAAACATGTGTCCCCCAAACGCCTAACCAATGTCCAGCGGCACAACCCAACTCGTCTCTAAACTGTCACTAAATTGGGACAGATGTTTGTACTGTTAAGCCAAAGCAGCACCTTGTCGCGTTCTATTTGGAGGGACGGTGCTCCTTCCTAAGTAATTTCAAAGAATTTGCATGGGCATCTAACACGCGTTCCACTTGGACGTACCACTGGAGTAAGCACAAAACAAAAACAAAGAAAGAAACAACAACAAAAAATGAAAAACAAATCCGCCCCTATGGCTGATTTATTGGACTCAAGTGGCATTTAATCGCCAATTTCATTCTTCGCCTCCGCGCGCTTAGCCTTGGGCAATGCGACGCCCGAAATGCACCTGGCATCGAGTTCATCTTTGCCGATGGCTGGCCATTGCCGTTGCTTTTGTGCGTTATTTTATGTCCGCGAAACCAGATGCAATTGAATCATCGGTCTGACCTATAAACATGTCCAAATGCACTTCACTCCTCCTCGAGCATGCTTTAGTTGATGGAGGCCTTTGACTTGTTGCATATGCAGCAGCATCGTGTGAAACTCTCGCTCTCGTTGGACCAGTTGATGGCATTTCCTATGCAATCTGCACTCTCCAACTGTCATCGCACTCATCCTCGCAAGTTTATAATCCTCTTCGGTCATTCTACTCCCTTGACCAGTCTATCAGCTGTTGGGGGGAAAAAAATGCATTGATTCAGTGCGTCTGTTGGTGTTTTTTGTTTTGTTTTTGTTTATTTTTAAATCCTTGCATGCATAAGTACATGTTCCACCCGTCCTATGTGCATCCGGAAGCACCAAAATGCGGATGGTCAGTTACACCACACACACAAACACGCCCATGTGTGTTGTTTATTTTTTGCCAGCGTCCTGCGCTGCTGTCAACAATCAAAGTCAATGGTCGGTAGTGGCTGGCCCACCAAATGAAGGGTTCCAACCGCATCCATGTCGCTTGAATTGCATTAACTCTGCATTCGGAGTCGTAGCTCTCTTTCTCATCCCCATATGATGCGATTACGTGTCCTTGCAGATAACATTCTTCGTTGGCAGTGTGTCCAGATTGAATTGCATTAATTGCGGCCGGTGAAGTGAACTGGCTTTCTGGCCGAGTTCTGGTTCCCAGGTTACATACAGCCAGCCGTCGGCATTGGTCAGCCACGGCACCACCTGTGAGTGTGCATAAGGCTGGTCATGGTTTGATTTGTCTTTTTTTTTGCGCGTGTGTTTTGGTTTTCGGTGCGTTTCGTTATTGTCCAAGGTTTTTGCTTGCTGTCGTAGAGGAAGTGCATGCGAATTAGGACATGCGAAATGGAAGGTTATGTTGCATTTCATTGGGAAATTGATTCGTTAGATAGGTCATGGTGTCATCAACCCCCTTATGCAAGTTGTATTCGGAATTATTTAAATTTTAAGCGGGTGGGATTTTATTTTAAAGGAAAGTTTTTTGAATGAATATTTGGTCCGATTGTCATATGAACGCACGCAGGATATTATTTAAGAATACAACTTACACATTATTCAAGGATTTTCAGTCAGTTTCAAATGTAAGGCATCCTGTCATGAAAGCTTCTCAAATTTGCCGTTCGGATTCAGCTTTATATTGTAGGTCCCTTCCACTTCGCACAAGCAAATAGTTGGAAAAGCTAGGTTTAAGGCTCTGTATTTATCACATTAACGGTCCAATGCCTAATATTTGTTATTTTTTCAAATGTGAGGCACATTTTCGATTTTGTGAATACAATTAAGAAATCAAGAATTACCTCCAGAAATGTCACTGATCTGAAGATACCTATTTGGAGCCGTATAGAACTGGATACAATGCTCGATATCGTAAGCAGCAAAGCCAACTCTCGTAATTTAGTGACGTATTGCTCGCTAGCTGATGCGTTTATTACGCTTCTGGTTAGATTTGTGCACGAGCTGGGGCCGAATCAATTAAAATGAAAACGATCGAATGATATCATATCTATAGAGATAGACAGAGACTGCTATAGCCGAAATGATGTCGTTCGCTCGATTTAATTTACCATGAACCGGCCCCTGATCTTTCCTTCGGTTTTAACTTCTTTTCGACTTTGTATCGCGATAACGCTACATAATAAGGGTATCGGTCGGTAGTTTACCCTTTACGTAAAAGTGTAATCTGTGGAGTGTGACAGAGATAAACAATTTACCACGGTTGATTAACACACCAAATTCGTGTCGTAAGTTTACCATCTTGTTATACCCTGTTCTAAAGGTTTATTAATGTTGACTCATAGTTTGTAACAAAGCTTAATATTGCCCGTAGTTCCCTAAAAGCTACCATATTCGGGATCGGCTGATAGTAATGTCGATCTTGCCATGTCCGTCCGTCCGCCGGCAAAATTAGGCCGAAAATTAAGCTGCAATTTGAAACGTATACTCTCTAGGGGCCTGAAATAATCAAGTTTACGAATTTTTAAAATCCGCCCACTGCCCCACAATCTCCAAAAAACATATTGTGTTTAGGGGCCCAAATTACTTGTTTGTTAAGACCCACTGACACACCTAAATTTAGGAAACAGGAATACCAAAGGTTACGACCACCACAAAATAAAACAACGCGCACATACGATCAACATTTTTATGCACCTATTTCCCCTGAGACGATCGACTACCGCTGAGATACGACCAACGTTATATCTGCAATATTTTTGCCGTATCTGTTTGTATTCTCTTTGAGTATTAGTGTTCGGCTGATCGATATTATGTACTCTGCAAATGTCCTTTTCTCCTTTCAAAGCTCCTGGACCTGATGGCATATACCCCATACTCTTGCAAAAGGGTATCGAGATTTTGCTCACACTGCTAACTAGAATCTACAGAGCTAGCGTTGCTCTGCGACATATTCCTTTAGCCTGGAGAAGAGCTAGGGCGGTTTTCATTCCCAAACCGGCAAAGGCCGCCTATGATCTTCCCAAAAGCTTCAGGACTATTAGCCTTTCATCATTTCTGCTAAAGGGCCTTGAAAAACTGATTGACGTACGGCTTAAGAGTATTCCAGCTTCGCTGGGTATTCATGATAGCCAACACACCTATCAAAAAGGCAAGTCCACTGAGACGGCATTAACGGATCTGACGGCCAGAGTGCGTAGGGCGCTCGACCGCAAGAACTATGCTCTTGCTGTCTTCATGGATATTGAGGGTGCCTTTGACAATCCCACCTTTTGCAGAATTGAGTCTGCCTTAACACTGAAGGGCGTCGATTCTACAACTGTGGAATGGATCCTGGAAATGCTTAGGAGCAGAGAAGTTACAGCTGCTGTTGGCGGCTGTGTCAGAACTGTGCGCGCTGTCAAAGGCTTTGCGCAGGGCGGTGTACTTTCCACTACATTGTGGAACCTGTTGGTCGACTCCTTGTTGAGAAGACTTGATGGGGAAGGTCACCCTGTTATTGGGTACGCTGACGATGTGTGCATTATTGTCAGCGGCAGGAGTTTACCAACTCTTTGTGAGCGGATGGAAACAGCGCTCAATAGTGTTGGGAGTTGGTGCCGCGAGCAAGCTCTGTCAGTCAACCCCGCGAAGACTGAGATGATGCTGTTCACGAGTAGAAGGGCAATACCTCAAGTGAGGTGGCCTTACTTCCAGGGCACACAACTAAAGCTATCAAGCAAGGTTAAGTATCTGGGTATTGTTCTAGATCCAAAGCTTAACTTTTCTGAACATTTGGTTGCTAGGATTTCGAAGGCAACTAACATTCTCTGGCAGTGCCGTAGGATGTTCAGCAGAACCTGGGGACTTAGGCCCAGGCTGGTTCACTGGATTTACACGTGCATTGTTAGGCCATACCTTATGTATGGTGCGATTGTATGGTGGGCTAGAGCTCACATCCTCAAACGTCAACTGTCGAAGCTACAGCACCTTGCGTGCTTATGCATTACAGGTGCGATGAGAGGAACTCCCACTGCTGCTATGGAAGTGTTGCTCTGTTTACCTCCCTTGCAGTTCCTTGCTGAAAGTGAGGCCAGAAAATCACTATACCGCATGTGTGTAGTACTTGGACGGCAGGTCAATCTCGGCGATGGGGCCAGAGGTGCTAGGTACAGAGCTCTCTATGGCAGCCTACCTGGCCATCGGGGAGGAGCACTTGACACTGTGTGCATGAAGCAAGTCTTTGAGCGCCGTTTTCAGGTCATCCTTCCTGAACGGCAGGAATGGAACAGTGAGGGGTGGAATGGCTTTAGGCCGGGTGATGTCATCGTCTATACTGATGGCTCACTTATTGACGGTATCTCCGGAGCCGGGGTCTACTCTAGAGACTGTCGGATAAATCTATCTGCAGCCTTGGGTAGACAAACAACTGTTTTTCAGGCAGAAATCTTTGCGATTGCCACTGCCGCCAATATCCTGTTAAGGAGAAGGATTAAGAGTAAAACCTTATACATCTGCTCAGATAGCCAAGCCGCTATCAAAGCCTGTTCGGGTGGCTCTCTCAACTCAAAAATAGTTGAGGAAACCATGGTTAGGCTTAACCGTCTGGGAAGATGTAACTCGGTATCACTTGCCTGGGTTCCTGGGCACACAGGTATCGAGGGTAATGAAAGAGCGGATGCTCTGGCCAGGAAGGGCTCTTCAACAGCCTTCATTGGCCCACAACCATCCATAGGATGCTGCTCATCCGTCCACAAACGTGAAATGGATTCGGCTCTACGCCAACAACATTCCGAATACTGGCATGACCTGGTCTCATGCAGGTATTCGAAGAAGCTAGTGGACGGTCCAAAAAGCAGCAGAGCTAAGTTTTTGCTTGGACTAAACAGGAAAGACTTGAGAACCTTGATTGGTCTCGTCACCGGTTTCAGTCCTCTTAACGAGCACCTCAAAACCATTCACATTAGGAGCTCGGGCCTATGTGAGTGCTGCATGGAGGCGGATGAAACGGCATCTCACTTCATCAGTGAATGTCCGGCTTTCGCCAGAACCAGGCTCACCACTATAGGCAAACAATTCGTTAACGAAGATGAGATGGGAGAAATTGAACTTGCAAATATTCTTCGCTTTGCCAAGGCTACTGGCAGGTTCTTCCTCACTGAATCTTCCTAATCGCCAATAACCAGCGAGCGGGCAGCTATGCTGAAGTACAATGGACCAATAGGTCTAAGTGCTTGTCATCTACTGATGACCCCACTGCACATACAATACAATACTCTGCAAATGAGGAAGTACAGATAAAACCTGTTTCCCATATAAAAAAGGGTAAAATTGTGATCATACTTTTTTTGCCAGTATTGTTGTTGTTGTTTTTACACCGTGACAATCCAAATGCAGTCGATCTTTATCTGGACAAAAGAAGCTGCAATGTTTTAAAATAACAAATAGAAGCAACGTTTCCTATTAGATCATTTGCTCAGATGAGCGATGTTGAGCTACGTCTAGAAGACTCTGTGTTTGCCGGAAAATTGGTAAAACTAATTTAATTGTAGCGAGTAACTATTTACAAAAAAAAAAACATTTTAGGAAATCTATTTAAGGAAATACAATTTAAAATTGGAAAACGTTTTCCGTTTCTTAGCTACTAACGTGGTATATATATATAGAGTTTCTAATATTACTCCCAATCCATAGTAATATTATCGTTACTCTCAGCAAGCTGAGAATTACCTATCCTGGTTGAAAGCACGAGACTTGAAACCAGAACTAGGCTCGGACAAATAATAGGGGTAGGTGGAAAATCGTACATGATGCGACTCTTTCTCACTTAAGATAAGAAAACAAAAACCACCTCCCTTCGAAACCTGCATACTAAACTAGGTTATTCCTATCTAGTAGTTTTATTTAAACTGTAAAATACGCGTTTGGCAGGCAGCTTCCCAGTGGAGGCACCTGCTAATACCGCCATAAGCACGCGGTTACATCTTATCGCGCTAATTCAAATGGTTTTATCCTTTGTAATCGGCGCACTAGGTTAGTATCGTCACGAATCTGAAGCATGGTGTTATTGTAATGACCGTGAAGGCGTGTCTGTTGTTTGCGGGCAAAATGTTTTATTTCATCTTCGACGGTAGCCATACTTAGGTCTCTGTGGATATCAGTGTTTCTGATAAACCATGGTGCATTTACTATTTTTCTAAGCACTTTGTTTTGAAAAGTTTGTAGAATGTTGATATTACTGGATTTGGTACAACCACAAAGTTGTATACCGTATGTCCAAACCGGTTTTAATACTTGCTTGTATAAAAGCAGCTTGCTCTGCATGCTGAGTTGGGAAAATCTGCCAAGCAGCCAGTGCATTTATTTGCATCGAATGGCGAGCTCTTCGCGTTTCTTCTTGACGTGCGGTTTCCATTTTAATTTCGCATCGAGTGTCATTCCCATATATTTTGCCTCGTTTGCGTACGGAATTCGTACCGAATCAATGAAAATGGGCAATGTAAGTAAAATTCACGTGCGTTGATTTGGCCTCGTTGAGAGCAATACGCCAAGTCTTTGTCCAATCACAAATTTTGTCAATAGAACGTTAGTTGCTGATTCAACGGTATTACTGACCGCTATATGGCTACTGTTCTGCCTTCTTCTTGAGGAATATCACTAGTGTATATTAGAAATAGGATCGGCCCAAGAACGCTTCCTTGGGGAACTCCTGCCGCGATTTCTTTGAATTCAGAGTAATCATTTTCGTGCTTTACACGAAAGAGTCTGTCTGATAAGTATCAACTAAGGATATCAGATAACTGTTTCGGAAAAGCTTGTCTTAGCTTATGTTTCAAGCCCGTATGCCATACTTCATCAAAGGCCCGAGAGACGTCGAGAAAAACACATATTTTGTTCTCATCTAGGGCTTTTTCAATTACATTGGTTATTCTGTAAAACTGGTCGATTGTAGAATGCTTAGTCCTGAATCCGAATTGGTGATCAGGTATTAATCGACGTTCTTCAATAATCGGATGTAGGCGCTGTAACAAAAGTTTTTCGAATACCTTCGACATTACCGGTAAGAGCGATATTGGCTTATATGATTTTTTGTCATTTAGTGGTTTACCGGTCTTTGGAACCATTATAACTTCAGCTACCTTCCATTGTCGTGGAACGTACAATAACCTGAACGATGCATTGATAAGATAGGCAAACTTGATTAAAGCTTTCCTAGGCAAGTCTTTAAGAACCTGTCCTGTGATTAAGTCATATACAGGTGCTTTGCTTAATTTTAGTTTCTCTATTTCGAAGCGTAGTTCGGGTAGGGATACACTTTTTATTCTATAATTGTCAGGTGCCACGATTAGGACAGGAAATTCGAGCAACCCTTAACCATCAAATGGTTTAAATGTTTCTTCCAGATGTATGGCAAATATTTCGGCTTTTTAATTGTCACTCTTCGCCCATTCTTCATTGATTTTCCTGATGTGTGGCGCTTGCGTTTTTGGTTTTTTAATGCCTTTCATGGCTTTCCAGAGCGAGTAATTTGTACTTTTATCCGCAGTTAGGCTTCCAAGATATGTAGAAATTTCACGATTTTTAAAGTCTCGAATTTCTCTCTTAAGTTTACTACAAAGGTAGTTAAGAGTGGTTTTATGCTGTGGAGCGTGAGATTGTTGCCATCTTTTGCGCGTTCTCCTTTTCTTCTTTAATAATTGAGTGATTTCCAAGTGATATTTTATTTCGCAATTTGTGGTTATTTTCCGTATTTTTCCAGGTTGAGCATTGTATGACGTTAATAAATTGATCGACTTCGTCTTCAAGTTCGTGGGGTGTTCGAAGAGACACTTTGAGATCGATTTTACTTTCACAGTATTTTTTAAAGGATTCCCAGTTTGTTTTCATGTTAGTTAGTCTGGGCGGACCTTCTTTTTTTCGTAGACAGCCGTTAATTGTCAAACTGATCGGTGAATAATCAGAAGAAAGATCGAAGCATTCCTCAACTACAATAGAGTTTCCCGACAAACCTTTCGTGATGAAGAAATCGATGAGGTCTGGCGTTTTTGCCATATCCGAGGGCCAGTACGTCGGTTTACCTGAGGAATGAAAGTCTACCCCCATACCGGCTTCGTAAAGAACTGTACCTTTTACTGAATTGCATCTCGATCCCCAGAAGGTATGTTTTGCGTTAAAGTCACCTGCGATGATACTTATAAAAGATACTTATAAAATCGCTTCTTTCCAACGTTGCACGTGGGGGGCAATAGATAGCTGCAAAAACATATTTTATGTGTTTAATTTGTACGCTCACCGTGCATAATTGCAGTTTGTCAAGCTCAATTGTTGCACTGATTGAGTGTTCAATGGTATTTGTGATCAACAAGGATGCTCCGCCTCTCGCCCTTTCCGATGGGTGATATCCGTGATAGGCAATGTATCCTCGAATGTTTGTGCTGGATTCTTTTGTCAGATGGGTTTCCGAAATCAAACAAATATCAATATCATATTTATGAATGAATATCTCAAGCTGGTCCATCTTATGCAGAAGGCCGTTCGCATTCCATGTCACTAATTTAACTATTATTGCACGTGTGCTTCGAAATTGATTTTCGAGCTTGTCGAGTTTTTCAAACATACGTTTATTAATTTGGCTCTGTTCTTCTAGCCTGGCAAGAATTGCAGAGAAAACTTGGGAGACTGGATCAGATGTTTTATTTGTTTGTTCGCGTCCTTGCAACGCAGCTTCAGCGTATGTTTGTGGAACAGCGTTCGGCGACTTTTTTCTAAACAATTTTCCTTCTCTTGGTTGTTGTATTTTGACTATTTCTTTAGCCTTTTTTCGTCCTTCATTGGTTTTATTGTTGCCCTTTCCAGGTTTGTTTTTGGTTTTATTTGCGATTGGTAGCGTAGTTTTCTTTATTTTGTCGCGCCTATTTTGAAGTTCTTTAGCTACTTCGCATCCGCGATAATTTGCCGAATGTTTTCCATTGCAATTTATGCATGTTGGTAGGTCTTGTCTACTTAGAGCGCATTCCTTCGATAAATGTTTACCGGCACATTTTACGCAACGCGGCTCTTTTTGGCAATATGTGTGCGTGTGATTGTAGCCTTGGCAACGCTTACACTGAGGAATCTGACGAGTCCTTTGGCGCATCGGTTCAATTTTAACCACTATGTTTAGGATAGTTTTAATGTTGTATATTTTGTCGATGTTTTTACACTTTTTGAAACTAAGCATGAATAGCGGAAGTCCGCGTTTGACAACAATTTCCTCGTCTTGTTCCATTTTTTGCTTTTCCTTTTTAAGTATATTAAACGCGTCGATAATTTTGAAACTGACTGTATGTGGATTTTAATTAAGATGGACGAGCCGGAAAGCGATGAACGCGTTAATTTTGAATTCAAAAATTTTGTTTGGTATGTAATTGAATTCATTAAAGTTGTATGAACAATTTAAAATAACTGCTTAACTTCTATTTTCAGACGGTTGTGGACTTGTGGTAGACTACTCGGCCACGAAAAATTACAAAAAGAGATGCGTCGATGCGTCTTAAATGCCCACAATCGCTACTATAAAAAAAAGTGAATCGAAAGATTAATTACATATATGTAATTTTGTATTCAATTTTTTTTAATATATGAATTCGATTTTAATTTTTTTGTATGTATTATTATTATTTCATTTTTAAACTGAATCTATAATTGTTTAATTTTATTTTTGTTCTTACTAAAATCCCATAAAATATAATTAAAAACAAATTGAATTTAAAATGTTAACGTGTATTGATGTTTTATTATAATTTAAAGACACCAGTAGAAAATAACTACTTCTTTACTACTTCCATTTACTGAGGAAAGAAGTTTATCTTAACTACTGCTTCACACGTTAAAAAAAAAAGTACTTCTTTAGTACTACCTTTACTAAGAAAAGAAGTACATACATCATAACTACTTCTTCACACGTTGAAAAAAAGTACTTCTTTAGTACTACCTTTACTAAGAAAAGAAGTACTTCTTAACTACTACTTCATACGTAGAAATAAAGTACTTCTGAAGTACTGCTTTTTACGTATGAATATCAGTACTTTACTTGAGGTTAACTGCAGTAGATATTGCTATAAGTTAGAGAAAGATGGGTGCTTCACGTATTCTCATGTGCAGCAGGTATATAACTGAGTTTTTTCCCGAGTGCCTATCCTTTTTCAGTGGAAAGGAAGTACTTCTTTTGCGTACATTTTTCAGTAGTTACATTCGTACTTCTACGTTTGCAGGGTAGCTTATCTTTTTTGCAATGTATAACCGTTATTTTTGGTTAGTCGTTTGCGCATTATCCTTTTCGGTTACAGACGTCAGATTTTCAATATGTATTGTTTTCAGTTTGCCGCGGCCACTACCTGGCTGTCCCTGAAAGTAAGCAATTGGAATTTGTCATAGAAAATAATACAATACCGCTTAAAAATGCATTAAATATCTAGGAATAGCTTTCCACGAACGTATTAAAATGAACCCTCACGCCCGAGGAGCTTTAAATAAAGGCAAAGCTGCGGCTGCAATGCTTGAATCTTTACTTAATTCAAGAGACGTCGAGAAAAGAACCAAACTTTTAATGTATAAAACCCTCATCCGACCTGTAATAACATATGGTTTCTCGTCCTGGTTCCATATTACACCTAGCATGGCACTGAAGCTTCAAAGATTTGAAAGGAAAATTATTAGAAAATGTATTTCAAAATTTAGACGGCCGTCTGGTAAATGGTTCCATAATAAAACTCTTTATAAAGAATCCGATATTAGCCCTATACTCAAATACATGACTTCCCTCTCAAAAAAAAGGATTATTGCTCTTCAACAACATTCTAACCCCATCTTCCAAAAGATTTTCGAGGAGAATATAACCTTTTCAGTTTCCGATAGGTTTTATGTCTCCCCAATAGGTTTAGCTTCTGAAAACTCGAACGCCCTTTTTGAAATTAATAACGATGATTATTCTTTACTTTCTCCGTTTTATACAAAAAGTATCTCTAACAACTATAGAGGATAAGGTTATGTTAACTTAACAACTCTCCATTCACTTACAAAAAAAAATGTACAATTGAATCAAAAATATTATTGTAATAAATCTTAAGAATGATCAAAATACAAATATTTGAAAAGAAAAAAAAAAAAAACAAGAAAAAACATGAAGTACCTACAAAATAACTCTACGTAATTTGTTATTCTTTTATATCTGTAAACCTGTATCTCTTTCACACTAAAACGAAAAGATTATGCATTTATTCTTAAAAGTAATGGCTATATACATGCTGTAAACACACTTGGTGTTAATATTAAACATAGATTCGACCACCTGTCGTCTCTTTCGTTCTTTGTTATTACCTCTTTCCCTATTTCCCGCCCATTTCCCATAGGTTAAGCTCTTAGTAATAATTTATCGTCTTTGTTAAGTGGACATATTTAACAAAAATTTAGAAACTTTTCTATTTTATTTATGCTGTAATTTTAATAAAGCATTACTCTTGTAAAACTGTGTAGCCTGGCCACTTCTAAGTCGGCTATAATATTAACTAGAATAAGAATCACTTCTCTGTAAAAATATCTTAATGTGTAAAAAAGGAAAAACAAATCTCAATAAAAATTACTTACTTACTTACTTATTGTTTTCAGTTTAGTATAAGTAGTGACTGCCAACAAGTTCATAAAGCGCTGTAAAATTAGACATTTTACAGCGCATAAACCTGGGTGAAAAACACGTGCAATTGCGCGGACACTGTTCATCAAGATTTGCTGTCTCAACAATAGCAAAAAATAAACAAAACATTATGGACAATTTGAAGAGCGCCGGGTCTATGCAGTGGATTACGATCTCTCCGAAACGCGGAAAAACAATTGAAGATATGGAGAAATGTCTTGTTATTTGAGTGGATAACCAGTCCAAAAAATATTTCGCTAAGTCAGACAATTATTTCGTTTAAAGCTAACCGCATTTATGAGATTGAGAACACAGAAGTAGAACATCCGTCTTTTACAGCGAGTAATGAATGGTTCAGTAGCTTTAAAAAAAAGAGCCAACTTGAATGGTTTAAAACTCTCCGGTGTAGCTGTGATTGCAGATACAAGATACAATTCTAGATTTCCTAATTGAATTGGTAGTTATAGTTCAGAGCATATATTTACGTCGATGAGACAGGTTTACTTTACTTTTTTTTTTTTTTTTTTTTTTTTTTTTGTCGGGATGTGTGAAACTTTCTGCACTGGAGCACTCAGACTCAATACTGGTCCATTGTACTGCCAGGCAGACACACCACATTTTACTGTGGGAATTTACTCGTTTTTCAAAGAAAAACGAGAAGGCGCTTCAATGATAAGGAGCTTAGGTTTACAGCACTCACCATATCCGCACCAAATACCTGCCACCTGATACGAGCAAAAGCAGGACAATCACAGACGAAATGTTCCGCAGTGTCGTCGCTTTCTCCACAGGCTTCGCAGTTGGTGGTGTCGCTTAGGCCTAGCACCTTAAGGTGTTTGGCAAAAGCGTAGTGTCCCGTAAGAACGCCAGTAGTCTGTCTGCAGTCTTTTCTGTTGAGAGACAACAAGAATGCCGCGGATTTCCCACAGACGTCGGGGAGCATTTGCTTAGTCTGTCTGCACCCTGGAGAGTCATGCCAACGGCGATTGTGTTCATAGGAAACCCAACCGTCAATGGAAGCCCTGACCGAGGACGATGGCAGACAGATCGCTGGTTCAGGTCCTGAGAGGTCCCCCTCTGAGCCTTGTCTAGCAAGTTCATCGGAGATCTCATTTCCCGTGATCCCGTTATGACCCGGGACCCAGACAAGTTTAAGTGAATTCAGCCTTCCGACCGAATTCAGAGATATCTTGCATTCACGTACTATTTTGGAGGTAGTTAAGGGTTTGAGTAAGGCCTTAAGCGCAGCCTGACTGTCGCTACAGACGCAGATACTTCGCCCCCTCCACCTGTTCCTCGTAACATAGTCCATGGCCATTAGGATAGCATAAGTCTCTGTTTGGAAGACTGACGCATGTTTGCCTAACGGAAAGAAAAGTCTAACGCTATCGCTCTCCACGAAGACACCAGCACCAGATCCTTGATCGGTTTTGGAGCCATCCGTAAAGATTCGACTGCATTCCCTTCCAGGTTCAGAGTCCGGCCAGAGCCAGTCCTGGACGCGAGGAAAGTCGACCTCGTATTTGCGCTTTAGCCGAAGTTCCGGTGTCATCGCATCAGACGGCATATCCATAAGACAGGAGTCGAAGGACAACCGTTGCGCAAGTTCATCAAAACTCCAGTGCGAGTTATACCAAAAGCCACCTCTTGTAAGACGTGAGATAGCCTTGATTGCACAGCCCATGATGTAAACATCAAGGGGCGGAAGGTTCAATAATGCATCTAGGCCGGAGCCAGGCGTGCTGGGGAAGGCCCCCGTGCAGCCGAGACATACCTGCCTTTGGAGTTTGGCAAAAGCAGCAGTGACGTATTTACGTGAAAGCTTATTCCACCAAACAACCGATGCGTATGCTATAAATGGTCTTATCATAGCCGTATAAATCCATAGGACTCTTTTCGGTGATAAGCCCCATGTCTTGCCGAAAATGCCTTTGCACTGCCAGAAAATAGACAGCGCCTTGGCAGTCTTCAGCTCAACATGTTTGGACCAAAGAAGTTTGCTATCCAGGATGACTCCCAGATACTTTGCTTCATTGGAGAGTTGGATTGTGACGCCTTTTAGCACTGGCTGAGTCAACCCGACCAGCTTCCTCCTTCTCGTAAAGAGAACAACCTCAGTTTTAAGAGGATTGACCGAGAGCCCATTCCTAGTGCACCATTCGTCGATCACGTCAAGGGCCGCCTGCGCCTTGGCGCATACAGTCGCTAGGCATGATCCAACAGAAAGCACGGCAACATCATCCGCGTACGCCTGAGCGTAAATATTAGAACTGTTGAGTGCGTTCAACAGAGAGTCGACCAGCATACACCACAGCAGTGGAGACATGACGCCGCCTTGCGGGCAGCCTCTGTTTACCCCCGCCATAACATAGCGGCCACAATCCGCATCCGCAACCAACGTTCTATTCATTAGCATTGCTTTAATCCACAACACCAATGGTTCGTCTACTCCGTGTTGTCTGGCGGAGCTGCACATGCTATCAAAAGTCGCATTGTCAAAAGCACCCTCAATATCGATGAAAATGCCCATCGCGTATTCTTTTCTGTCAAGCGCGCCTTCAATTCTACCAACTAGATTTTGGAGCGCAGTCTCGCAGGATTTTCCGCGTTGATAGGCATGTTGCATCGGAGATAGTGGGTGCAATCGCAAAGCACCTTTGCGCACGTGAAGCTCGACCAGCCTTTCCAAGCTTTTCAGCAAGAAAGAAGTCAGACTGATTGGTCTGAAGCTCTTGGCGAGCGAGTAGTCACTTCTGCCAATTTTTGGTATGAATGCCACTCTAACTGTACGCCAGGGTGTTGGAATGTATGCCAGTGCTAGGACAGCGGTGAAGATTTTCTTCATAGTCGGTAGCAGCTGGTTTGTACATTGTTTCAGCATGGCTGGGTATATTCCGTCCGTACCAGGCGACTTGAAGCCGTCAAAAGACGCAAAGGCGTATTTAATGGCCTCGTCCGTCACCACGGCCTTCGCAATATACCAGCTACGCCGAGTTGTTTGTCTTGGCTCACTCTAATCTGGTTACCCGGAAAGTGAGACTCCAGCAGATAACTAAGAGTTTCCGCTTTCGTCTCAGTGAAGGCGCCATCAAGTTTTCTAAGTGAGTCCAGTTTGGCTGGTTTGCCCTTTTTCAGAACTTTAACCAACCTACTAGTTTCACCCAGCTTTTCAATCTTTTCGCAGAAATTCTTATAAGAAGCACTTTTCGATACCCGAATTAGCCTCTTATATTCCTTCTGCTTCGATCGGTAGAGATTCCAGTCTGTCTCCAAATCAGTCTTGAGTGACCTATTTAGAAGCTTTCTAGCTTCTCTACGAATTCTTTGCAGTTCCGAGCTCCACCAGGGAACCGGTGTTCTGCCAGGGGGTTTGCTTACTGGGCACGTCAGTTCAAAACAGCTAGTAATGGCACTATTCAGGTCTTGAACAGCTTCCTCTACCTTTTGTCTCGTCCTGAGTTTGGTTGGAGTTTTGAGAGTTTTCCCTAATTCCTCCCTGAAGCGTATCCAGTTGTTTTTTCTCGGATTCCTCCTCTCCTGCAAAGTTATGGCTTCGCATTCGATTTGGAATTCGATATATCTATGGTCTGAGAGGGACACCTCCGAAGAGACCCTCCAGTTAGTAACCGCCTTAAAGTATCTATTTGATAAAGTTAGGTCGATCACTTCCTGTCTTCTTGACGTCACAAAAGTTGGTTGCGAGCCAACATTGTTGATAGTAAGATCAGATGATAGAATGAAATCCAGGAGATGGTTTCCTCGCATGTTGCATTTGCTGCTGCCCCAAACAGTGTTTTGAGCATTGGCATCACAGCATATAACTAGGCCCATCTTCCTGGTGTCGCAATAGTCAATGAGTTCAGCAATTGCCCTCGGTGGTGGAGGCACTACCGAATCATAGGGGAGATAAGCTGACGCCACGATGAAGGTCTTCCAATTTCCATTCGTTTCGTAGCTAATGGCTGCAGCAACCAAATCTTGGCCACAAAATTGTCCAAGCTTAGTCGCTGAGAAAAGGTTCGACACAGCAAGACAAGCCCTTGGTCTCTCGGACCGCTCGTCACAGAGTATCGTAGTGCCACGGACACCTCCAAGGCCACAGATGCGATTTTTCCACACCCATGGCTCCTGTATGGATATTATGTGGGCTTTTGTATTCAACACAGAAAGCTTCTTACTGATGAGTGCAGTAGCAGCCTTGGAGTGTTGAAGGTTAATCTGAGTAAATCCAATCATTGGAAATACATCAGTCATACTAGTGGAAGGGCACGCAGAAGGTGCGCGCGCAGTTCCACCGACAGGATTGCTTGAGGTCTTCTTCCTCCGTTTGTTCCTGTTCGAGCTATTGGAAGGGGAGGCAGCGTTGGTTTCAGTCAGCTGGCTGGTTTCGGTTGGGGTAACCTCTGCCGACCTGCATCTCTTTTCCGTCGCCGCCGGGGAAGGGCAGTTCTCAGCGCTTGCGCTTTCAACTGGCGGTGCAGTTTCTTCGCGCCGCACGATAGCCGCCTTTCTCCTTTTCCTCTTTCGCTGGCTCTTAGATGGACGCTGACCAGTGGACGCCGCCTCTGTGGCCCGTTTCACCTGTTCGGTTTCGCAGGCCTCGTCGGCAGCATCACACCTATCGGCTGTCTGTCTATTGGTCTGAAGATTAAGCGTATCAGGTTGAACCTCTCCGCCACTTTCTTCATGTTTCCAGCCCAGTCTACCGAACGTGTCGGAGATAGAGCTGCAGGAATCTTCGGAAGCAAACCTTTTCGCAACTCGAAGGTCAACGCCTGTACAGGCGGGGGGTATATGTATGTCGGTTGGGGCCTCCAGAATCCGTGCCCCGACCGTGGTCGAAAAGACCACGGGTGGATTTTCGCCCATGCGAGTACCACCTGGAGTATTTGAATCATTAAGTTGTTCCTGCATACTTGTTTTTTGGTTTGGTTCGCGATAGAGCTTTGACGGTGTATAAAACGCCGCTATGACTCTAAAACCTCGGATCACGAACGTATCGTACCGAGGTCCCCCTATCCACCACCTGGGGACGCGCCTGGTGGGTAACCAACCCGACAGGTTTACTTTACTTACTTTACTTTATTTTTGGTACCAGCTTGGTCCCTCGGTAGCTGCCTCCAGTTACGCACACCAAGTTGGTTGAGGTTGTTCTCCAATTGTGCGCGCCACCTAAGGTGGGGTCTTCCTCTGCTGCGTTGACCCTCAGGGGTGAATTCGAAGACTCGTCGGGGTGATGCGTTGTTGTCCATACGCTCCACGTGTCCCAGCCATCTCAGCCGTTGTATTTTTAGCTTTTTGACCAGGTCAGCGTCGCTGTATAGCCCGTATAGTTCGTCGTTGAATCTTCTTCTACACACCCCATCGTCACAAACTGGCCCGAATATCACTCGAAGAATCTTTCTCTCAAAGCATCCCAGAAGGTTTTTATATGCTCTTGACAGGGTCCATGCTACATACAGCAGGACCGGATGATTAAGGTCTTAT
This sequence comes from Portevinia maculata, assembly GCA_949715645.1. Lineage (NCBI taxonomy): Eukaryota > Metazoa > Arthropoda > Insecta > Diptera > Syrphidae > Portevinia > Portevinia maculata. Next base: position 27,775,645 of record OX454527.1, on the reverse strand, counting down.
ATAATATTAATAATATCTCCTTGGTTCTATGAGAGAGGGCTTTACTTCTTAGATGCATTCTTAGCCCGAAGAAACAGCGATTGGCAAGAGTGATTCTTCGCTTGATCTCTGCACCGACGTCATTTTGCGAAGTGATAGTGGAGCTAAGGTTGAGAGTCCTTTCTCGTTGACAGCATATACTTCGTTTTGTTCTCATTAACAGCCTGACCCATCTTCGCCGTCTCCGTTTCGATGCTTGCAAATGCGCCACTGAGAGATCGCCGCGTTCTCCCAATAATGTCAATATCATCAGCATAGGCAAGTAGTTGAACGGACTTTTGAAAAATTGTACCTCTGGTGTTGGCTTGTGAGTTCCGAACAATTGCTTCAAGAACGATGTTAAAGAAAGTGCATGATACGTCGCCTTGTCTCAAACCTTTTTCGACATCAAATGGCTCGGTGGTGTTCTTGCCGACTTTAACGGAGCAGCGAGATTTCTCCATCGTCATCCTGTACAAACGGACGAGTTTGGCGGGGATGCCAAAACTTGACATGGCTTTGTATAATTCGTCCCTATATACGCTATCATAGGCGACTTTAAAGTCGATAAATGGATGGTGTGTATCGATCTGAAATCCTGGATTTTTTCCAAGATCTGTCGGTGTGTGAAAATTTGGTCGATGGTTGACTGATGAGACAGGTTTATTTTGTAAAAAGATGCCCGCTCGAACGTGCATATCAATGGAGGAAAAACCTATCCCTGGGCATAAGGCACCCAAAGCTCGGTTCTCTTTTTACTGGGTGGGAGCGCATCTGAAGACTTTAAGCTAAAGCCTCTAATTGTGTACAAGTCTGAAAAAACGAGCTCTACAACTCTTAATATAAGAGTTTAATAAGAAAGCCGGGGTTACTGGTGCTTTTTTTCAAGACTGGTTTACGAACCACTTTGTCCCAGCGGTGAAGGACTACTAAAAGCGAAGCAATTTGGCAATGATGTGCGTCTTGACGATGAAGACGTAGAAACTCACGCAGCTGTCTCCTGTCATTAAAACAAAACCCACACACACTGCCATTGTCTATGAATGGCACTTGCATCGCTGAAACCGAAAGACTTTAAATTGTCGGTATGTCTGTTAATGACAATCTTCGTTGGAATGACTACATATTCGATGTCGCCAAGAACGCCGCAAAATGTCTAGGCTTCCTTAAGCGTTGTAAGAAATATTTCACCCCTTCTGATCTGGCTACAAATTATAAGTTTATTCGCCCGAAACTGGAGCACAACGCTCATATCTGGTCTGGTGCACCAATAACTTATTTGGAGCTACTTGGCAGGATCCAAAAACGCGCGATAAAACTCATTGGCGACCGAGACATTGAGATCGATTGACTCTCTTAGTCATCGTCGTAATGTCTCCTGCCTTTCGTTATTTTATCGTTATTTCCACCATAAGTGCTCAAACGAAATAGCCAGTTGCATTCCACCCCTAGAACATTTCAACCGCAATACCCGCCATGCCAGGAATGCGCATCAGTTTACCCTTAAGCCTGTATTCGGACGTACAGTGAAATACAAGGAATCTTTCCTTAGCCGTACAACACGAATGTGGAATGCTCTTTCCCGCTCCATTTTTCCTACACATTATGATTTACAAACATTTAAAACCAACGTGCATCGGCATCTCTCCCTATCTTCTAACCCTAATTTCCTTAACGCCCACGCTGTTTAGCTAATACATTATTTCGAAATACTGTGCAACAACACTGCATGGCCTCAAAATACGTTAGTTAAAGAATTTACACCCCGTTCGACTAAAAGTCGTAGGAAAGACTGTCCGTCCGTGTTAAAAAAAACCCAATAGGCTGTCCCTCTACTATCAAAATGTAAGGGGACTCCGCACAAAAACCGCTGAAATATATTTAAACTCCCAAGCCCTCTCTCATGATATCTTCTCCTTGACGGAAACATGGCTTAATGCCGGAATTTTAGACACGGAACTCTTCAATCATGAGTTCTCCGTATTCAGAAACGACCGTCATAAAAATGATCTGAAAGCGTTTGGAGGAGGTGTCCTGATTGCCGTTCGTTCCATCTTTGAGTCACGAAAGATTGACTTTCCATTTTCACTAAATGTCGAAATTATCTGTGTAAAAATTACACTTAAGAACAAATATTTATATGTTGTTAATGCGTACATTCCATCGTCTCGTCTATGTTCTTTGTATTCGGAACTTTCTATGGCACTAGACCATATTTCTGACATATATTGTTGTGACAGCACTGTTTTACTTATAGGCGACTTTAATCTGCCACATATTATTCCATCCTATGACTCTGCCCAACAAGAGCTCGCTTTATTAGACAACATTTTGTCTCTTGACTTACAGCAAACAAGCTGTATAAAAAATTTCAAAAATCGAACTCTCGATCTTGTTTTCTCTTCTGACTCTGTTAGTACTGTTGTTCTGGAATCCCACTTCAGTATAACTAACATAGATGACAATCATCCACCCTTGGATGTATTTATTGAACTGGGCGCACATCTGTACGAAAACAGTAATTCGTATGACCGTTCGCAATCTTTTGACTTTCGGAAAGCAAATTTTCAAAGGCTTTCTGATGAAATTAATAGCCTTAATTTTAATCTTACTGCGTTATCTAATATTAAAGATGCAGTCGGTGCTTTTTATTCTTTGATGGATAACTGCATGAAAAAAGTGATTCCTGTCAAATCCTCTAGGAATATGAAAACGTCCCATCCCTGGTATACTAAAGAGCTCTAATCGATACGAAACAGACGTAATAGGGCTTGGAAGAACTATTTAAAAAGTCTCTGCCATTCAGATCTTGAACTCTATCTCACATTATTCAATGAGTTCAAATCTTTATCCTGCAACTTATATATTGACTATATAAGTAAAATGGAATGCTAAAATTGAACCCCAAACTTTTTTGGGGATTTGTTAATTCTAAGAAAAAAACCGATGGTTATCCATCGAAACTTACTTACAATAGCTCTACAACTGCTGATTCGCTAGATGCAAGCAATATGTTTGCAGATTATTTCAGTAAGTCTTTTAGGGTGGCCCCTCTTCACATAGATGAGCAATATTTTAGTTATCTAACTAGCTGTTCCCAAATAAGTTTTAATAGCTTCCCATTTGGAAACTTGGAAACAATTTTAAAATTTATTTCTTCTCTGAAGAATGATTATTCATCAGGTCCTGATGGCATTGCACCGATTGTTCTTAAAAAATGTAGTCATGCAATTGCTCCATATCTTAAATATCTGTTTGAATTGTCCATTAGTACTGGTAAATTCCCTTATGTATGGAAAAGTGCTTTTATCACACCTGTATTTAAAAAAGGCGAACGAGGTGATATCACTAATTATAGGCCTATTTCAAAGCTTTCGTGTATCCCTAAGCTTTTGAACAAATTGTTTGCGAAAAGTTAATATTTCTTTGTCGCAATTTAATTTGTAATGAACAGCATGGATTTGTAAGAAACAGATCCACTGTCGCTAATCTGTTAAGTTTCTTGCATGATTGTTCTAATGCCTTAGAGAATAAGGACGAAATGGATTTCATATACACTGACTTCTCTAAAGCTTTCGACCAGCTGTCCCATGAAATAATCGAGTTTAAGCTCAGGGCTTTTGGTTTCCCACCGAGTTTCATAAAATGGGTTAATTCATACCTTAGATCAAGGGTTTATCAAGTCAAATTTAGAGGATCGCTATCTGTATCTTTTACAGCTCAGTCTGGAGTTCCCCAAGGTAGTCACCTCGGACCAATTCTATTTATACTAGCCATTAATGATGTTAAAGCATGTATAAATCACAGTAATATCCTGATCTACGCTGATGATATGAAAATATTTAAATCTATCACTAGTCAGCAAGATAGAATTTTTCTTCAATCTGACATTAATAGCTTCGCCAATTGGTGTGATAAAAACGGTTCATCCCTGAACCCTACTAAATGTCAACATATGACATTCTCTAGAAAAAATATACCTTCCACCTTTCAATATTCTTTGTCTCAACATATTCTTTGTAATGTTGATAATTTTAAGGATCTTGGGGTTTATTTCGAACCCAAACTGGTTTTTGCCAAGCATATCAATTTTATTGTTAATAAATCTAATTCTATGCTGGGCTTCGTAAAAAGGTGGGCGAAAGAATTTAATGACCCATACGTTACTATGTCATTGTACAATTGTTTCGTCCGTCCGATTCAAGAGTATGCTTCACAAGTTTGGACGCCGTTCTACAACATTCATTCAAATCGAATAGAGGCCATTCAACGTAAATTTATTCGATTTGCACTTAGAGGACTTCCATGGGATGATCCTTTTAACCTTCCTCCTTACAGTCAGCGTATTAAGCTTCTTCAAATGTTACCCCTTTCTCAACGAAGGCTTAATAGCGATATCATTTTTTTACAGCAGCTTATATCCGGTCAAATAGATGCACCTGACTTGCTGTCATCTATTGGCTTTAATTTTCGGTGTGGTGCCCATAATTTACGTAGTGTTGAATTATTGTTTAGCCCCCATCATAGAACGAATTATGGGAGGCATGCAGTGGCGGATTTATGTTCGATGTCGCCCTAGGCCCCGTGAGATATGCCGCCCTTTTTGCTGTATGGAAAAAAAATTATTAACAATAAATATAAAATTTTTAAATATTTAAATTATTATGAATTCAAATTTATTAACTTCAATACAACATTTAATTAGTTAACATAGGTACAACTTTTCGTATAAAGTCTTAAATATAAATTATTAATTTGAATATACTCGTAGCTTTTTTGAGTTCACATTTTGTTCTTTCTGGCTTTAGTTCGTGCGAAACGTCAATTATATCATCGTAATCCAGTTCATGTACCAACTGAGCTTCAATTGATAATAATGCAAGGGCATTAAGTCGGTCTTGGCCTATACTTGCACGTAAATAATTTTTTACCCTTTTCAGAGTTGAAAAAGATCTTTCTCCAGAACAATTTGTTGCTGGGATGCTCAAAAAAATTCGTAGAGCAATATCTAAATTAGGGTAAACATCACAAAGATTTTGTGAATGCAATATATTGCATATATTTTTCGCAGAACTTACATTTTCAGAATTTGCCAATGAATCTTTAAGTTAATAATGAAAGTGAATACATTCATTTCCTAATGTTTCTTCTAAATCGTCAGGATACTTATTGACTAGTTTATTTGATTCATTTTTCAACTCATTCGTATCAATTTCAGATAGATTATCAAATAAATTGAACTGTGCATAAAGCTTATCATATACATTTTTACGTTCAGCTAATTGTGTACTTAGAGTATCCAAAATAGGGTAGTAAATATTTGTACGAAAATTTTCTTCGCCAGAAATAGGTGCTCTTTCATTTACCCGTGACTCGTCTGGCTGAAGTTTTCTGATTTTTCTGCGGCGATTACCATAGCGATAATAATCTTGAACTCCAGACAGCGCTTTAGCTTTTTCTTCATATTCTAAAAATTGTTTATGTTTCATATCCTGAAGAAAAGAGGCCAACGAACCGTAGAGTCGGACTACGGATGATAAATCAATTTGGGAACCCTGAAGTTTCTTACTAACAGCATTAAAACGATCTAAAATTACATTCCAAACTATGACTAGTATTGCTGTTTCTAAATGCTGTAATTTCTGTTTTAATCCAATAGCTTCAGATCGTGTACTCGGTTTCTCGTCATTGCTTTCTCCAATAAAGTCCAATGCTTCAATTATTGCACACCACTCTTTTTCTAAAGCATAGCATGCATCATGTCGAGCAGACCATCGTGTTTGAGAAAGGCTTTTGAGTCTTAAATTTGTCTGTTGCGCCAGGACCTCCCAACGATGTGTAGATATCGTAAAAAAATTATACAGTTCTTGCAAAGTAGAAAAAAATCAACTGCTTCAGGTACAGATTCAGCTGCACAAATGCCTACTAAATTTAGCGAATGGGCAGCGCAAGGAACGTAATCTGCTAATGGATTGATTGTTTTCATTCGTGCTTGAACTCCTGAATATATCCCTGACATATTACTTGCATTGTCGTACGATTGACTACGACAGTTCATAATGTCCAAACCATTTTTTTTAATGAGTTTAATACAGCATCTTCAATATCCTTTGCTTTATGACCAGTACTAGGTATAAATTCTAAAAATCTTTCAACGGGTTCACCATTTGCACGTACATATCTAATAATTATAGTTAGCTGGTCGACATGAGCAATATCAGGCGTAGAATCTACAATAATACCAAAGTACTTAGCGGATTGCACTTCAGTAGAAATGTGCTTTAATACTTGACTTTGAATCAGTAATATAAAATCTTCGTAGATTGTTTTTGATAAGTACGATATGTTGCCACTACCAGGATGCGCACACGACTTTAAATGTTGAGATAGAAATGGATCGAATTCAGCAACAAGTTCTACTGATGCTAAGAAGTTTCCATTACGGGGATCTCCAATTCTCTCTGAATGCCCTCGAAACGGCAGTCCTCTTATTGTAAGTGATTTAACGATTGCAATTATCCGATACAATATTTTTTTCCAGTACGAAATTTCTTCGTCGAGCTGTTTTAATAAATGTTGATCAACACGTCCTTGAGCTACCGCTCGAGCTTTTAAGTTACTAACATTAGTTTTATGAACGTCAGAGTTTTCGTGACCTTCAACGCGTGCTTTTGAGTTTTTCCAGTCTCGGAACCCTTCGCAGGTGAAAGCATTTGTTTCACCACATCTACTAAATAGTAAGCATGGAATACAAAATACGGATCCTTTAGTTTCTGAATACATCAACCACTCACGGCGTTGAATCTCTCCATTCTTCAAAGTTCGTTGAAATAAATTTTTCGAGCAATATCTTGTTTTATCACTATAAACAATTTTAGAATTTTTAAAATCAATAATATGAATATTATTTTGTGGTGCACCGTTTAAAATGATATATTCTTGAGTTTCTTCGTTTAAATTCCATAAGAAGGGATCAGTACTGATTCCTAAAACATTACCTGCAATTGAACTGTCACCTAATAAATTAGTTGAAGGAGAACTTGACTGTATTTCTTCAGTATCTTTTGGTGAAGGAGGGCTAACTGTCTTTCTTCGATATTTGGTGTTGAAATCTCGTCTATTTTCTGCTGAAGAAAAATACATTATTTTTAAACAACTGATAACTCTTTTTCGTATTCTCTTATTTTCTTAAGCCGGAACCACGCTTGAAAGGTAACGTGTGGTGTGTCCTGTCGCGTTCTGTGCACACTTGGATTGTGTGCTGTGGTTTTTATTTAAATGAATTCTGATTTCTAGATCTTTCACATACCCAATTTCAGATAGTATATTTGTCTCGTTTTATTGCTCCATAGATCTTTGTGGTGTGGCGCAGTCGTAATAGGAGCGATATCGACTCAACGCGCCACACTGCACCACACGACAAAAACATGTTTCTACGCATATGAAATTCATTGGAGTGATAGCAACAAACCACACGTTACAAATGTGATTCCGCCCTTAGATTAAGAACAACGTTACATTCAATTTAAAAAAAATGTTGATAATTATAGTAAAATACTTACAGTAGATGAACATAATGGCTGTTGATCATAATTAGAAGTTTTTGACGAACTTGTTAAAAAATTAGATATTTTTGGGATTTTCTTTAGTAAATTACATTTTTTCGTAGATTCTTCTGCCTTTCTTTTACGATATTTAGCACCACTGAGTTTATTTCGATATGCACTCATATTTGATTATAAATTTATATCAGAATTGCGAAAATTTTACTTGTAAATTTGAATTTGTTTTAAACTGATGAACAAAAATTTTGCATTCCGCAATCACTTCACTGAAAAAAACTGAAAAATTCACTGCCGATTTTTTAGTGTATTATTTTCAACGGCCAATAATATTGATCTAAAAAAAAATTGTATTCCACCGGCAAATTAAAGGGTAAAGTCGGAATTACCTATATTCAAAATTTTTCATATAAAGGTAAATTAATCCACAAAAATTATCAATTTCAAATTACAGTCAAACTTGGACAACCTTATTTTTTTATAACTCGAACAAAATTATGTGGCAACAACGTTTAGAGTTCAAATCCCATACATTTTTTTCCCTGATAACTCGAACAAAAAAATCGCATATGCATCAAGCAAGTCGAACTTTTTTAGGGGAATTCCCATTTAGTGAGAAGAAATAACAGCATCACGTATGCATTTTAAATTCGAATTTTTGAAGCGAATTTTCATTTGAAAAGAAAACGAGATACTTACCTACATACACACAAAAATAATTATGTAGGTTTAAGAAATTTGACTTTTTTATTACCGACATGTTTCGTTGCTGGTTGGAAGTTGTAAGTACATACGTATATGAACATACAGGCAATAATTTTATGTATGTTGTAAATACTTATGTACTGCATTAATGTAAAATGTGTTAGACTTAATAAAAGCACAAAATGTGTGTGCATATGTATTTCAGATACATATTGAATTGTTTGATTATTTTAATTTTGAGGAACAATTTGGATAAATCGAAGTCTTGATAAGTCGAGCTTTTATTGTGGATAATAGTAGTTTGAGTTATCGAATTTTGACTGTATTCTAACATTTTACGGTTCTTGATTTTCAGGGTTATCAAAATTTTGCCGCCCCTAAAATCATGCCGCCCCAGGCCCGGGCCTTACGGGCCTAGGCGTAAATCCAGCACTGGAGGCATGAGCCTATTAGTCGCATGAGTAGAATCTATAATATAAATAATCATGTGATTGACTTGCATGTTAGTAAAATTAAGCTGAAAAATATTTTGCGTAAGAATACCTTAATGTCTTAATTTATTTGTATGATTTGTGTTTGTGTTAGTATTTTATAGATATATTATTATTGTATTTTTAATTGTTTTGTCCTTACTACCACATGCACTAAATGATGAGCCTGTGGGAGCACTTTTAGTGCCGGCAAATTTCTGCTCGTGATAGTTGCTTGCTTTAAGCACCTCACGACACAGAACTGATAGTGTATTTAAAAAATAAGGGTATCAAAAAATCCCTTTAGTGCGTGTCCATTATAAAAAAAAAAATCAAAACCCGATACAATAACGTGGAAAGAAGTAGGATGGTATGCCATGCTATTCAAAAAGACGTAACGTGCTACAAAAGGAGACATAGAACGACATGGCCCAGTCCAAAATAGATGATTTTTTTCATAAATGTGTAATGTAAATAACGTTACTGTTAGATAAATACATTACTGAGCTTATATAACTTCGTAAATGAATAACTTTTGTTGGTTTTTTAAATAATTTTTGTATTTTTTTGAGATTTATGAAAGAATCAGAGGAAATGTATGGAAAATCGTACCCAAGATACGACCGTTCAGTATACGACCAAGTTTTTAGGAACGCATTGCAGTCGTAACATGGGGTTTGCCTGTATGTGAGTACTCAAATTTCAGATTTCTCTCTCTAGGCGCCCTTAAGGCTCATATGCAAACAATTTTAAAATCCGCCCACTGACAGGCCCACTATTTAAGGAAAAACAGTTTTATTAAAGAAATCACTAGAAATTGAAGTCATATTTTTCGCGAAGGATGTGGATAAAGTCGTTTTGAACAATTCATTTATTTTTGTTTTTGAATGAATAACCTTACATTCCTTACCACGTTAAGTGGACGGCTGGAGTTACAGCGCTGTTTCACGGTTAGCCACATTAATTCATTTATATAAAGTTTTCTGCCTTGCCTACTATTAAGGGGCGTTTTTTTTTAACAAAAACGTTGTTTGCCTTAAATGTTGCATAACAAAATATGTGGATCCGCACGAACAATTCACCCATACTTAGATTTTCGACACGCCCACTTATGAGGGATAGGAATAGGAAAAAGGGATTTAACAGTTCGCTCAAGCGGACTTTACTACGTTAACAATCATTTAACGACGTTGCATGAATACTCTTAATGTATTTCAAAATAATTTGTTGAATTAATTTAAGAAATAGAAGCGTTCCTAAATGCGTCGCCTGAGGCAATCCAAGAAAGTAGATTATCACACCACTTAACCAAACCTCCACTTTCAATTTGACAGCACTCAATAGCTTCGAACCCTGCAAATTGACTAATTATCCTTTCTATTCGTTAACATTTGAATCCTCTGGATTATCTGCACTATAGATCATTTTACAATCTATGCGACCGACGCGACGTGCTATTCAATGGTCCTTCATGCAAACCGCTGGTTGAACACAATTTTTCGGGTTTCCATTTCCACACCTCCATTGAGGATGAGATAGAGTAGATATGCGGCTTCAGATATTTGAGCGTTGGACAATAACCACTTGAGAAGAGCATAAACAAATAATGTGCAGGTATCTGTTGGCCATCAGCGTATATTGTTGTGATCGTCTATTCAAATCGACGTGATATCAATCTCATACTTTTCGCAGTAGGTTGTATTTTTAAATGAGGAAAATAAAAAAAGAGTCGTCGCGTCGCGACACAGCGATGATGCTGTTGATGATGCAAGAGATGGCAGATGTGTGCTACCGGCCACGGGTCAAAAGGGTTAATCATTTTTGTTCACGATGTCGTTTTTTTGTACTTATTATGATTTCCATTTGAATGGAATTCCATTGTGCTTGCGATTACAGAGATAGCTAGGGACAACGAAATGCGATGCGATGGACGGTGTGACAATGCCGACGGCTGTGGATTTAATTATCTTTAAACAATTTAGGCAAACAAATATCTCTTGCAGCTTCAGTATTGAGTAGAAAACAAAATTAGCTAGTAGTTTTTATGGGTATACTGCACAGCAGAGTAGATTTGGATTGTTCGAGGACTATTTGGCCAAAATTAAAAGCTCGAATCCTTTATAGGTAGTTCTAGATTAACAACTAATTTTGAGGCACAACAATAATACGGCTGTAAGGCATATGAAAAAAAATAATAATCATTTTCACACAGATATTTTAAATATGAAACTTACGGATTTTTGAAATTGAAAATTATAAGTTTTTGATTTTTTCAATTGGATTGGCGTTTCATATTAGTCAGGCACTGTCAGCATATGCTTAATACGTATTAGCAAAGTAATTACTAGTTCCTTCAACCAGTTTTGTGTGCAAAGCTAATTTGTGTGATCCAAGACCTCTTTTTACGAAACCTGTGAATATTGTTTCGTGATTGATAATACATTCGTAACAAAACTTTGATACACATTTGTATAGCAAACTTACCATCATAATGGAGTTGAAATTGCAACCAGCAAAGTGCATAGCAATAGGTAATGACACAATTAATAAGGCATACCTGGCGCACTAAGAACTACTTGACTATACAGATGATTGACTAACGATACGCAAAATTCTCTCTTTTGAACTTAAGTTCAAAAACGACTAACAATAACTTCAAGTGAAGAGCAAATGTCTCTACACAGCGCGACGAACGCTTGGACAAACTGCGGAGAAGACCACTTTTGATGCATTGCTAAAGAGAAAGATGATCAGAATATTTCATCAAAGTAGTTTAAAGTCGTGCGATGCACACACAGAGATGTGCATGCGAAAATGAATCTGAAGACAGCATCTAGGAGGATAGTAAAATGTCATCCATGATGAGCCAGATGGGCCCTAGGATTTCGCCGAAAATATTCGCCTTGGATACGAGAAAAAAATACCTATAGGCAGGGCCGGAATTAGAGGTGTGGAGGCCCTGGGGCAACAAATGAGTGGATTCCCCCTGGGTTATTAAAAAAAAAAAAAAATACTGAAGGCTAGATATAAGAAATTGTAGAAATTGGGGACATGATGTTTGTGCCGGGGCAAAGGACGACGACAACTACAAGTATATTAGGTGCTTACGTTGCGTTTACTGGCATTTTAAGAAAAATATTTATTAATATTTATTATTTTTATTTATTTAATTTTAACAAATGAAGTTTATACAATTTATTTATGGATTATGGATTCGCCAGAAATTATCCATACTTATTAGTTTTTGGTCAAAAGATGTTTCATAGGATGCATCGACGACCACCTAGGTTAGTGGCCCAACCATTAGGCAAAGGACTAAAATCATTTTTTATGGACTTTTAATTTTTAGAACAAACCCAATTATTTACTTTTTTAATGTAGACACATTAAGGTATGCCCTCTGTGACCCTCTAAGGACCCTATACCTATATGACTCACATACATCTATATATTAATACGGAGTTGCCTATAACGTGTTTCCACCCATTTTTGCTATTATACGGCTCATAGATATGTCAACACTATATATATTTGGGTAGGGGACTGTACACAGCAGTGCACAATACAAAAATTATCCACATATACAGTGCGATTCATTTGATTAGACGCATGCATTTTTGAGAAGTTAAATCGATATCTCTCCTGTTAAATGATGGATTTGAAAAAAACGACTATGGTATACGAGAGACTGTTTTGTTAACAACAAAATATGAAATTTGTGTAAAGGAGAGATTTAGCTAACGGAACTTTGAAGACAAATTGTAAATTGAGTAAAGAATATTCGGAAATAAATCGGTGAACAAATCAACGTTTTTTGTGAAGTGAGTATATTTTGTTCGGTTTAAACGGTACATACTATAAACTTATTGTTCTTGATTGAGTGTTAATAAAAATGGGAAAGAAAAAATGTTTAACGGTAGAGGAAAGGGCAAGAATAGATGTTGATTGCTATGAAGGTCTTTCATGCCGTGCTATAGCCCGAAAAATTAAGCGAAGTGATTATTGTGTCAGCAATAATTTAAAAAAACCTTCGTATTACACAAAAAATTATAAAGGAAACACTTCTTCTGCCTTAACACTTCTCGAAACGAAGAAGTATCCTTAGAATAGCGTCAAATTCAGCTTTATCGTTAGCTAAAATTAGGGAGAAAGCCAATGTTAAGGCTTTATCGACTGATCCCGCACCGTTCGCCGTCCTAAACACTTAAAGCGACTGAGACTTAAGAAAAAACACTTCACTTAATGACGCAAGAAAGAAACAACGCTTCTGTTTCGCGAAAGATCACATGAGCTGGGATGTGCAAAATGGAACGAGCACAAATGATTGGCGGAAGGTTATTTTTTCCGACGAAAAAAAATTTAACCTAGATAGGCCGGATGGTTATAATCATTATTTCCATGACCTGAGGAAAGAGGAGCGGTTTTTGAACCTTCACCATAGCAGAGGAGGCGTTATGGTCTGGGGTTCAATTTTGCACATACTTGAAGTTACTTGGACATGCTTGAAGTTACTTGAAAATGCTTGAACGTACTTGAAAATGCTTGAAGTAACTTGAAGTTACTTGAAAATGCTTGAAAATACTTGAAGTTACTTGAAAATGCTTGAAAATACTTGAAGTTACTTGAAAATGCTTGAAGTTACCTGAAAATGCTTGTAGTTAATTTAAGTTACTTGAAAATGTTTGAAAACTTGGAGTTACTTGGACATGCTTGAAATTACTTGAAAATGCTTGAAGTTACTTGAAAATGCTTGAAAACTTGAAGTTACTTGGACATGCTTGAAGTTACTTGAAAATGCTTGAAGTTACTTGAAAATGCTTGAAGTTACTTGAAAATGCCGGAAAAATTTTATATCATATGGAATCAGAGAATGCAATTAATATGTATAACAGTCGACTTTGTTTTTTTTAACCTATAGAATAAATAGGTCGAATTTCGACCATGGGGCGACCCCTAGTCTTTCCTTAATATACGCAACAAGTTTGGCAAGAAAATGCCAAGAAACACAGAGGTGCCAATCACTAGTGGGTGGATTTTTTAAGCGTTTTTGCTTTTTAAAAATGAAGTATGTATATATGTTTGAAACCTTCAATTATATTTATGTTCTCATTTATGTTTTTAAATTAAATAAAGAAAAGACAGCTGACCACTTACTGGCGTTCTTACGGGCTACTACGCTTTTGCCTACCAACTGCTAAACCTGTGGAGAGAGTGAGGACTCAGCGGAACACTTGCTCTCTGATTGTCCTGCCTTTGCCCGCATCAAGTGGAAGGTATTTGGCGCTGATGTGGTGACTTCTGAAAATCTAAGCTCCTCGTCAAGGGCCCAATTGGGCTGATATTGGAAAATACGAGAAAACATTGGGAAATTAGAGAAACCCTTGGAAAATATAAGAGAAAACTGTCAGTACCGATTGAAAGACAGTTCAGTAAACTACAGCGAAACTACAAATGGATTTAAATTGTAGGGATGTTAATAAATTTCGACTGGCAGTGATAGTGAGTGTACGGCAACATACCTATTTGTAGGGAGTTTCAGCTCAAAACTAAAGCCGTAGGGAAAAAAGGACAGATTATTAAAACCAACCAGAATTAAGGCACTCTGAAGATTTTATTTTCAAAAAGTCCCTAGTTATGTTTTATTTCTGCTAAACTTCTTTCAGAACTAGTTTGATAAACATCATAAATTCCTCTTAAATATCATCTTACATTGATTTCATTTTCATTTCATTTCATTTATTTCGAGAAATATTTTATTTACAATGACACATTAAGATTTGAATCTTTTATAGTATCTAGCATTTAATTTACATAATTTTCCTGATAAAAAATCTTACATTGCATTATTTTTTTAACGAAATTCAACAAAGGTTGTCCATAAAAAAATAACACAATATTTATACCCTATTCTAAGGGTATTTAGCTGTTCGTCCAAATGAAAAAGGAATAACAAAAGAAAGCGACACGATTAATTAAAAGAAATTTGATTAAAGTTAAATCGTGGTTAATTCGCAAAAAGGCATGCGCCGATGAAGAATCCCAAAAAGCGAGCGACAATGAAGAAGCTGCAACGGGGAATGAATAAAAGAAGAAAAACTGCTACACGATTCGGCATCGGCATCTCCTTACTCTTTTTTGTGATTGGCTATTATCAGGCGGCGTCTATCATCTGTCACACACTTTGCAGAGTTCTTTAACCCTCCGTCACACAGCCGCAGGTATATTAGTTTTGACGCGAAGTTTGTAACATACCGTAATATTGCCCGTAGACCCCTAAAAATTACTATATATATATGATCAGCATCGATAGTAATGTCGATCTAGCCATGCCCGTCCGTCCGTCCGTCAGCCTGTCGGCAAAAATTAGACCTTCAAACTGGACCTAGAGAGCTACAATTTTAAGCATATACAAACTCTCTGAAATAATCGAGTATAAGAATTTTTAAAATTCGCTCACACACTCGCGCACAAACTCAAAAAAAAAAACAAATCGAATTTTTAGCTGCAAAGCTGAAATTTTTTATACATTATCTTTGACTCCTTAAACTACTCAGGAGATAACATTTTTAAAACCCGCCCACTGACACGCCCACAATTAAATCAATTTTTTTTATTGAAAAACCAAAGGTTGAGCTAGGAGCGTTTTTTTTACAAAAGCTTCGTTTTTTTCGACTACATCCTTTAAATGTATAACAAAATATGTAGAGCGTTCTTAACAATTCAACCATACTTAGACTTTTGTCACGCCCACTCATGAGGGATAGGAATAAGAATAGAGTATACAACAGTTCGCCCCAGTGGACTGTAGCCCGTCCCTATGTTTAAAGAAATTGTTTTGTCAGTGGTGACAGATTTGAAATTTCTAGGATTTTTCTCCTAGCCGGTAGGGATATTTATTTTTGATAGTTTTATCACTAGACGAGAGAGTTAGGGAGAAATGAATAATTGCACTAAACTGGCATATTAGGTAGTTCGATCGTTCAGTGGTTTTAGGTTTGGCACAAGGCATATTAAATGCGACCATTTTTGATGGATTCCATGGGACGGATTCTTCCGTGAAGTACCTTAAAGTCGATGGATGCATCAAAGCAATTCTTGAAGCGCCCACTCGTCTTTTCGCGGAAGACGAACGAGTTTCATTAAAAGTGGGGTGTCTTCCTGGAAGTACAATGGACCAGTATTGAGTCTGAGTGCTCCAGTGTAGAAAATCTCACACCTCAACAATGCAATGAAATTTTGCAGTGCAGTGAAAACGCAGCGTTGAAATGTTTAAATCAAGCATCATCATCAGTATCAATGCGCATGTTTTCCGAATTTTCCTTCCAATCGGCTGGCATCATGTTAATCCAATTTTGGAGTACATCTAGCACGTTTTGAGGTCCGTCGTATTTTACAAAAAACTCGATCAAAGTTCTGCTTTCGTGCCTGATTTGTTTCAGGCCACACTCCACACGAAAACTCCAATACCGATCGTTAATCGTAGTTCAAGCAACATCAGCAAAACCTGCTGCATGTCTTTTGTGGCACGTAACCTCATACTGCTGGAACTTGAGCCGGGTAACATGCCTCTGCCTCACCCTCACTGAGCGAGTTGTGCCTGTCTTTGAAATTCGCACTATTTCGGCAACACAGCAATAGGTTAGGCTAGGTTAGGTTTGAACGGAAGTGCACAGCCATTGCTGTGCTTGCACGGGGGCCCATTGGTCCATTGTGATCCCTTTTTGTTTATCGTGGTAAAA
The DNA here is from genome assembly GCA_949715645.1 of Portevinia maculata. Lineage (NCBI taxonomy): Eukaryota > Metazoa > Arthropoda > Insecta > Diptera > Syrphidae > Portevinia > Portevinia maculata. Next base: position 27,759,151 of record OX454527.1, on the reverse strand, counting down.
ACTTCACTTACAATAAAAACACTTACCATGCTTCGTTTAAATTTTTCTTGCTGGTTGGCCTATTGGAACCAACCTGTTTTCTTGACAAACCTGATTATGTCCGTCAGTGGTACCTGCGCTACGTCCTCTAAGTCTTCGAAAAATCTGTTACCCAGATAACGAAGTCGAGATGTCTGGAGGTTTGGACACTCGCAGAGCAGGTGTTTGATGGTCTCGGTTTCTTCTGTATCCTGACAGCTCCTGCAGTAGTCTGGTGAGCTAATGCCCAGCCTGTTTGCCATTACTCCTATGGTGCAGTGGCCGGTCAGTACGCCGGTTAGGATACGTATTTCTTGTTTATTCATTCCCAGAATGTGCTTTGTTCTTTTCTCGTCGATTCTTGGCCATAGGCTGCGAGATATAACACAGTCGTTCCTTTGGGACCAGGTAGTGTTAATTGGTTCCCTCAGTTTTTGGTCAATGTTTCTTTTTGCTGCACTAATTGGGATGTCTATTGACGTAATGGCATCCATTGCGTCAAGTTCTGACCCTGTTCTTGCTAGCCCGTCTGCCTTTTCATTCCCCACGATGTCGCTATGACCGGGGACCCAGCAGACGGTGATCCTGTGTCGTTCGCCTATTTCGTTAAGGGATTTTAGGCAGTTCCTGACTGTTTTTGACTTTGTGGTTTCGCTGTCTAGTGCTTTGATCGCCGCCTGACTGTCTACAAAGATTGTAATCTTGGAAGGATCCAGATTCTTCGCGGAGATTGTTTCTGCTGCCTTGTCTATGGCGACTATTTCGGCTTGAAAGATGCTGCATTCGTTGGGGAGTCTGTACGAGTCCTTTATATCTAGGGGCTCGCAGAAAACACCTGCTCCTGTACCTCCATCCATTTTTGACCCGTCCGTATAGATATGGATTTCTTGTGCGCTGGAGTGTGCGTTCCAACACAGCAATAACAACAAAGAGACACAAGCCGACGAGCCATCCTTTCTTTAATAAGGTGCAAGTAGAACTAGCGTTGAAAGTCCACTTAGCAGTGCCGCCTTACAGGTAGTCATTGTTTTATAAAAATAAATAATTCTAAGTTTTGGTTGTACTTTTAAAACGCACACATCCCGACACTTTTTTAAATACAAATTTAAGGATGTTTACCTGGAAACATTAGACTACAACAGTCCAACACCGGACATAAGAAAAACACCATCCAGTCAGTAAAATTGTCCACAACCCTCATTCCAATCGTTAACAAGCATTCGCACACAGATTGTCAACAATATAATTCACAGTCACAAGGGGGTATTAAAAAAATGATTGTTGTTGCTGTTGCAACAGAGCGGCATGTTCGTACGAGTGGTTCCCTTTTAAAAAATAAGGCATTACAATCTGCAGGAGTGGACCTTTTTTTTGTCCAAATCGGGGATGCTGTGTAACATCAGGTCATTGTAGGACTTGCCAGAACTCAACATATGGCCATACAATGAACTACATAGCAGGCAGACTGGACGGGACAGTCCCATGGACCGTTTCCTATATTTTTTTTTAATCAATAATTCTCCCCGTGATTGTGGTGATATTACAAAAGGGGACATATTCGTGCACTCTGCATTTCAACCCTTTCGTTGGCATTAATTCGTTTTATTTTTTATACCATCATGGTGTCCTTATTACCTATGCTTTTCGCATGGACACCGGTCCGGCTTTTCTGTTGTACTCTTTGTTTTTATTTCCTGGCCTGCCTGCCTTGCTTACTATTCCCATTTTCCGCCTGATATCACTCACAGCGCGTTGTTCGTATCTGGGATAAGCCACTCGTATAAGCATTCGATGGACGGCTTCCCTCGTCTGAAAAAAGGGTTCTAGGGGCATTCCTGAATTAGTTATGAATAAGAAATTGAAAAATATGGACAATTGGCCATGATGTTCAGCGGTGAACGGCAACTAGGTACGTTGCTGCTTCGGTCCGAAACGGTGTTCTGTATTTGTACAAGGCGATGATCCCGGTATGCCATGGCGCGCTTAAAAACCTGGACCAAACACACAGACACACAAACACACAGAGGCACATTAGCAGGCATAAAAATGAGCACAAACAATTCCAGAGATTTTTTTTGCGTTCCTGTCCATAAAGCAAGGCATCATTGAAAGGATGCTGTCGGTTTCAATTAAAAATTCTGCCTCTCTCTACGGGAGGAACAGACGAAGGAGAGCGGATTATTGCCTTCATTGGGGTTTTTAAATGTGCGGTTTTGTAATAAGGACAATATGACGCGACTATCCGTCGGTGAAGCTGTCGTTGTCATTCGTATTTATAATACGCTTCCCCTCTCCGGACATTCAACTTGCGAGTTGCAAGTACTCGTGTCGTATATTGGTTAGCTAATGCGGGTCCGCGTGTAATTTAAAACCGTTTTTTTTGTTCGCTGCGGAAACCAAATAGAGGGGACTTTATCCGATGCATGTGCATTTTGGTCAATATGCTACGAGTACATGCGTCGTATTTCAAGAGGACATTATGCATGCGCTTGGTATAGTTATGTCAAATACGGACATCAGAATTCATCAAGGTCAGGGTGTTTTGCAATTTTGAAAAGGATATTCAATGAAGGTCAACATTATCGGGACATTTTTTTCGGCACAATGTATTGTAATTTAAGAGCGGTACCAATTTGTGAAAGCTTATATCCATCCGTAAATGGAGCGGGCAATGTGACATGTGGTGGAAGAAAAAAAACATCAGGAATGCACTCGTTGTGTATACGTATAAGCTACAGGTTGTTCCCAGGATTTCGGAGGACTTAATGCAGAACTGACTAAAACAACAACTTGGTGGGGGAATATAAATCACTTACGTTTATAAAAAGCAAATGGAATTTCGAGTGTTTATGTATGTAGAAACAAAACCCAACGAATTTGAATGCGATTTTTTACAGATTCAAAATTCTTGAAATCAATAAAATGCATATTAAAAATGTTTTATTTATTTTTCAAAAAAGGGGAGGAAAAGGGGATTCATACGGCATTTTAATGACTGTACTTCTTCCAACTTGCAATCTTACTTGCTTACTTAATGGGATCCCGACTCGTAAAGGGTCTCTGCCTGAGACACTGCAGCCTTCCATCCTCTGCGATTCCGGGTACAGTGCTTCCAGTTGTCCAGACCAAGCGCGATCGGTCTTCCTCGCCTTCTCGAACCTGGGGACTTTGAGTCTAAGATCCGTGATTACGTAATTTACCTGTTTGGACTACATGCACATCTTGGTACAGCTAATAGAGTGCGAGGTTGTATCTTCTCCTCCATTCGCCCTCCTCGCATACAGGACCAAATGCACAACGGCATATTAGATCCATTAACTGGGGTATGCGGACGATATCGGCATCATCGGCCGTTCCCATCGTGCCGTATTAGAGGATTTTACGGCGATTAAAGGGCATGCGAAATTGGTTGGTCTTGGAGTTAATGAGGACAAGAACCAATACATGCTATCAAAAAACAAACGAACATTATTTTTTAGGACCTAGTCAAAACAACGTGCAATATTTAGATTTTAAGAATGAATTGGTACTTGTTTAGAACTCATTAAACGCTGAGTGTTCGTTAATGTCCCTCAAACCTTGATGTTATAAATAGTCGTGAGCAAGTAGACACGTGTATTGAAGTCTTCGAAAATAAAGTTCTTAACAGTATCAATGTATCGGTCCCCAAAAAAACGCCATGTAGTAGATCAATTATTCTCTCTCGATTCATACTAAACCTTACTAAGTATCGTAATAGTATCGGACGCAACTGGCATATATATCGATTGCCAAGCGATTTAAAGTTGACAAATTGATTAAACAAGATTGTAACAATAAATATAAAAGTGTTCAGAAATCAAGAATGGAACAGATAGCTTAGCTAACTAGATCGAAAATGCAAGCCCTTTTGGAATCTATCAAAAATTTATAAAAAGAAAAACTCTATAATCCCAACGCTGCAGAAAGCAAACAACATCGCTTCTACTAATGATGAAAAAGTTGAGCTACCAGCCGAATCGTTTATATCAAACCACACGTGTGAGAATACAAACTCGACTTTGTCAACAGAAAGAGAAGTCGAAAATGATATTCTTGTTTTAAATGATAGGCAGATCACACTTCCCACAAACGAACTAGTTTCAACTGAGGACATAGAAGACATTGTACGATGTCAAAGAAGCGGCAAGTCTCCAGGGGCCTATTTCATAAAACTATTAGTCTAATACTAATCATTTCCAAGTTATTAGCTCTAATAATGTATGGGCTAATAAAATTGTATTTCATAAAAGTATTGTTCTAATAATCGCCTTATGATTAGGAGTTAGGAGTTATTAGTGCAGAACATTGCTGACAAATAAGTATCAGCCTGCAATATATGCCAGTTAATAATTTTCAAATATGCTGTGCGTAAATAATCACGTTTGTTTATAATTTTACCGTTTTTAAATTTACATTCGTTTAAAGTTATTAAGTGATATTATTAAGTGATACCCAATCCATTAAAAAAAGTCACCGGGGTTTGAACCCCCGAAATTTTTAAAAAATGCATCTGTAAATCATACCGCATCAGTATGCAATTTGTAGTCAAATAATTATTGATTATGTTCAAAATTTCTGATTTTAGTTTGAAGCCGAAGTAGTACCAACATAATTTTCGATGAATTTAGTAAGGTAACTCTGACAATTTTTAAATACAACCCCAAACGACACATAGCCCCAGGCCAAGATATACAGAAAACAAGGTAATATATTGCGCATTTCGTTATCCTATCTCTTCCTTTTATGTGACGTCACGAGGAATCAACATTCACTCACTCTTTATTTAAGTATGCGCAAAAAACAATGAAATGTTCTTCCTAAGGTTGTACGTACATGGCAATTTGTATATGGGTAGTGTAAATTTATTATAAATCATCAAAAAGACAATCCACAAAAACACAGAACATAGTCGTCGACCAAACAGAAAATTTTGTAAAATTCATTATATTTGACTCATTACTAAACTTGTGGCAAACTTACAATAATGTTTAATACATCAAATTTTGCAGTAACTTTGTGTTGTTTGAGTGTTTTGTTTACATATACATTGCCACCTTGTAAGGTCTTACAATCGCCTTCATGCAACTTAGTGTCTGGATTGGAACATGTGAAGTCAATAACAAACACATTCCAAGAAATACGCGAAAATATCATTCCGGAATAATTCAAAACAATTTTTGAGACTGCACAAAACTTAGTAAATGTTGTTTATGAAAAACTTAAAATTCCATAAATTATGTCAAAGCAGCAGCACAGACAAAAACTGAGCACAACAGATCCTGAAACCTATTTTAGGATAAGTATAATGATTCCTCTTTTAGATGACTTTTTATGTCAGCTTAAAATGAGATTTGAAAACCATAAGTCCATACTTTCCTCTTTGTGCATTTTGATTGCACCGATCCTTGGCAAAAACGAACAAAATTATAACCGTTTTTGGATTGGGACACTTTAAAAGCTGAATGTACGCTATGGAAGACAAAATGCCATACACAAAAAGATACAGAGCGTGCAAAGAGTGCAATAACAGCTCTTGGGGAATACAATAAGGATCTGTTCCCTAACATCCACAAGCTTCTTAAAATGTTGGCGATACTATCGGTTTCAACATGTACACCGGAAAGAACATTTTCGACAATGAAACGTCTAAAAACTTATCTAAGAAATTCTACCGGTGAAGAAACATTAACAGGATTGGCCTTAATGTCAATTCATCGATAAATTTCGATTGACACTGGGGAGGTTTTTAGATATATTTGCAGCGCAGAAGGCCAGAAGATTAAATTTAATTTCATAAAAATGATTCCTACCTATATGTTATGTAATACTTTTTGTAATAATAAAATCTTAAAGAAAGATGATATTTAAAATTATTTTAAAAAATATTGGAAAAATCTTTTAATTTTTCAAATTTGTTTGAGAGTTTTCTTGTAAAAACTAAGTATGCAATAGTTTTTTATTATCAATAGTCTACATAGGAAAAAAAATATTAAAAATCGTTAAAGTAGTTTTTTCTAAACCGGTTTTTTTTAATTCTTCAAAAATATTTTGCAATTTTTTGAGTATTTCATTACAAAAAAATCTGTAAAAATTCAATATACCCATTTTCAGCATAATTCAAAAAACCAAAAAAGTTATGTATGAATTTGATCATAAAAGCCAAAAAATCGGTTTTGTTGTAGCGAGAAATTCTGATGTTAAAAAATTGGTTTATAGGAGGTACCTTTTTAAGATAAATCTCGCAAAATCCATTCTTACCAAAAGATAGACTGTTTTATCTAAATCGTTAAGGCCGTTTTTGGAAATTTTTTTTTTTTTGGAAATATCAGATCTGCAACAATTTTTTTTTTTGCACCAATCCATAAAGTGCCTTATAAAGGGTTTTTCAACAGGGACGCTACAAAAGTAGAGCGACAGGGACAGAAAACGACGCCGAGTTTCTTGCCGCTCTTTTGACATTTCTCTTCAGTAAGGAAAGTTGATGGAAAGATATACGAAAAGTTTGTAGAAAAATCCATAGATTTTATGATACTTGTGAAAACATGGAACAGGTAAAAATGGGAAAAAAGGTTTTATTGCTTTAAGTTGCAAAAGTTATGAATGAAAACGATTTTTTCCAGTTTAGGTAATTTTTGTTTTAATGTGTGTTAGGAAATCCTGCAGCAGGTAAAAAAGGGGTTTCTGATTTTGTACCTAAATTTCTAACTTTTATTTTTATTATTGTTACCTTCATTCAAAAAAATATTAAAACTTTATGTTTATTACGCATTTTCTGGAGAAAATTGAACCGAAAGTCAAAAAATTACCATGGGCAGGAAAAATGAAACAGGTTAAAAATTGGATATCTTAAGACTGAGTTAAGATATAAAATTTATTTAAATGTAATTACAAAGGCTAATATTTCTTCTCAAAATAGAGGCCTAAACGAAATTTCTATCATTAGTACTAACAGCGCAATTACCGTTAACATGGGTCAGGGTACACCCAAGTAAGCCTTTTCTTGAATCCTCAATAAATGATATAAAAATTGGAGATAGGCCGTTACTGTAAAACAATTTTTTCCTTTGAATATACCCATAAATCATGCCCTAAAATATTGTCTACAAATTAACGGACACCCTGTATAATACGCTTTCAGTAGTTATTTTTCTTTCCTCACTGTGATATTAAGTAAGACATAAAATAATAAAAATATTTATATGAAGGTTTTTTTTCCATAATTTTTCCCTCAAAGCTCTTACAAAAAAATGCATATTTTTTTAAAAAATATAAATTTTTCAGTTGTAAGATCAGACTTAACGATCAAATCTATATACAGTCAAAATCGCTTATAACGACATCGGTTATAACGACGTATCGGTTACAACGACCAAATTCTTAGGTCCCAAGTCAGCGCCATTGTAATTCCATTGAACGACAATCGCTTATAACGACATCGCTTATATCGACATTTCGCTTACAACGACCGATTTTACCCTTTTTTTTAAATTTAATATCGGTTATAACGACTAAAATCGACGCAGCTGTTGGCGCAACTGATTTTTTTTTTTCTAGAACGGTAAACTGATTCTCTGTAGATGCGATGTATCTAAGTTCTTAGAATCTGGAATATGTTACAGTTACCGTTTGTAGACGTTATTTTTTTGCTTTTGCGTTTATTGAGTTTGTTCTACGTTGGGGAAGTCTTACTCAGTGCAAATTCTTCAGTGTGACAAGTGGTTGTAGAAGCTTAATTTAATTTTGTGAGGCGAAAAGTTGTACCTTCTTATCGGAAAATGAGTCAAAAAAGAGAAATCTGCACTAAGCAATTAGATAGTTCCACTTTTTTTTAAAAAACAGTAAATGTATATTTGTAAATGTGTATTCTTATTATTGTACGGCTCAAATTCAAAGAAAAATTAGGAAAAAAAATAAGTATATACAGGGTTTTTCAATAAGAGCGCTACAAAAGTTTTTTTTAAATAAAACAAAAACGGCTTTGGATATCAATGAAATTCTTTATTCCTGTGAAAGTACGTTCGATGCCATTATGTATGGAACTCAATTTCTTTTGCATGGCCACCACGGGCACGCTTGCAGAAGTCCAGACGCTGAACCCAATTTTCGATGGTTTTCAAGCATAAATCGGCCGATACTGCTGCAATTTCACGTTCGATATTCGTACGAAGTTCATCAATCGTCGCTGGCTTGTTGGCATAGACCATATACTTGACGTAGCCCCACAGGAAATAGTCTAACGGCTTCAAATCGCACGACCGAGGCGGCCAAGCGACTGGACCATTTCGTGACGACCATAAATTGGACGTAGCGCTCTTAACGTTGAGGCCACTGACTCCGAATTTCGTTAGTAAATTTTAATAATTTCGACTCATTGTTGGCTCGTATATCTTTCCATCATGAAATGGCAAACCTTACTGAAGCGAAATGTCAAAAGAGCGGCAAGAAATTCGGCGTCGTTTGCTGTCCCTGTCGCTCTACTTTTGTAGCGTCCCTGTTGAAAAACCCTTTACATAGCTTGATATCGGTTATAGCGACCTATCGCTTATAACGACCAAATTCGTCAGTCCCTTGAAAGTCGTTATAACCGATTTTGACTGTATATATATATTTCAAAGAAATGCAATAATATTAATGATGAAAACAATAAAATATCTATCTATCTACTCCATCGGATATGTGGTCCTGTGTGGGAGGAAAGCTAATGGAGGAGAAGATACAATGCGAACCCTATGAGCTGTACGAAGATGTGGATGAAGTTCAAAAACCTAAATCACGTCGACTACATTGGCTTGGCCACATTGAGCGAATAGACAATAATGCTCCAGCCAAGAGAATCTTCGACTCCGAGCCCCCAGGTTCGAGAAGCCAAGAAAGACCGAACCTCTGTTTTAAAAATCGAACCATCAGGCATGCTCAGGATCGCAGCTAATGGGAGGCTGTATTATCTCAGGCAGAAGGTAGCAACCCCTCCGTATCTGCGAAGCTATCACAAATCGATTGCTGAAACCCATGGTGATCAATTTCGGGACCAACTTGTTAAGCTTCTACGGAGAGATTTATTAAGTGTAAACCTCCTCTCATCAAACCAAAATAATTGAGAAAATCCTAGGAATTGTAATGCATGTTAACAGCTGCGACAGCCCACCCCATCACTACCCACATCATCAGATATAAACACTCACCATGCGCGCAATTACTATCTTCTCGAGTCACTAAATCACCAATAACCAGTCACTATAACCACAATAATTATCTTTGAAAGCGTTGCGCGCATGTTTAACTCCATCTTGCACCCAAATGCTTCCATACCGCTGGCAAATATAATAAATAACTGCCGGCCGTGCCAACAACGATGTAATACGAAAAATTGTTTCAAAAAAATGCTTAAATCACCTAAACATCGAAATATGTAAGATATGTTGCTGCGCCTCCGCAATCCCCCTGAACAGCGTTGGGGAATTCGCTGGCGTCGTCGTCGCCACGCTCCTTTCACACGAAGTGCAAATATTTAATCCAACCATACATGCCGGCCAGATGTGTTGCACCAGCACCAGCGCCAGCCATCAGGTACAAGCTCCAGTGCGACAATATACACGACGGCTTAAACGAGGTGCACAAGTACAAGCAATCCTGTCAAATGATATTACCAACCTTGTAACCATTGGCCATTGATGACGCGTCGAGACGACCGACTTAACCTGCGCAGTACTCCTCTGGGGGAGGGTTCCTTTGTCATACGCTCTCTGAAAACAACATATTGCCATTCGACGGCTTCGATTGTAATTGTAATTTTAATTTTATTTTCATTTAGAAAATATTAATTGTAGTGGAGTCAAATAATTAATGACCCCACCGCGCATACGGAGCCGCATAAAACTGGCAAAAATAAAATAATTAAATCCGATGTGAGCGGAGCTTAAGTTGGGGACTGCTGCTGTGGCTGCAGGTGCTGATACGTTTTGTATTGAACATTCATATGCAAACGTTGATCGTGCATGTCGCGGAGCGGGTGCTGTAATTGATTGTCTTGATTGGTGGTGGCGTGAAATGAGTATCTCGGCAGTCAGTACTGCAATTTGAAGCTATTAGCCATTCGCAGATACGTTTGGTAGTGGCGTTGCGGTCTGTAATTGTTGTGACGGTATACGTGCCGGTGTAGGTATGCAGCTAGATACGTGCCACACTAATTGACATGTAGGCAGAGAATTTGCTATTAATTATGTGAATCGATTGTTTTGCTGTGTTTTTTTGTTTTTTTTTTTTATTCTGTGCTCAGTTGGCTTTGTTTATTTTGTGCAATGGTGCAAGGAGATTTTGCCCATTCCCCATTCTGGTTGCATAACTCTAGCAATGACAGTTCAAGGAAGTCAACTTGAATGGGAATGGAATATGGAACTGTGCCAAATGCCACTTGGTTGTGGGGGAGGGTAATACAGAATAATGGCTGCTGGTGTGGTAGATCTGGGACTTTTCCATATCAATTAAGGTCAGGCGACATTTTGTTCCATATGAAAGCGGCACAATTATCTGTTTGATAAATGAGATTCGTAATAGCTTTGTCAAATAAAATGTCAGTCTGTGTAATGCAAAGCGATCCATTTCCAGCACATACATACGTTGGCATTTGATTTGCCTTCGATTTGAGCTGAGAGGGTGCCAGGTAAAGGTAAAGCAGATTTATTTGCCGTTAGCTGGAGTACAATTAGTCTGCGATTTGATCGCATTTAACTTGACGATGAAGGTGATCCTAATGCATTTGGGCATAAGTACATACGAAAGTTTCATTTTAAATGGTGGAAAGGTCAACTAAGGTAGGATGGCGAATTCAATGCTAAGTGTTCGATTCTTTTCATGCTGTCGAGTGACTGGCACCGGTTGTTGTTTGTCAGAATTGGACATACAAAAATTTATGAATACGGCAGTGCTATAGCAGCCATGACATCACAGCAAACTATCTTTCGTCAGACTTTTTAACATCAATCCACATGGGACTGGAACAAATGTCTGGGAAAAAACTGCGGTCTGCTTACTTGCAGCACTTTCGAAAAGCGAGTTCATCGTCAGTCGCTTGGTTTGTGACAGAATTTTCAGTTTCAAGCTCCCTTTGTCAGTTCAACTGAAAGAGCAATCACGTGAGTGCAACCGCAATCACGTAACGCAAGTTCACTAGAATGGTTGCGCTTTAAAATGAAGAAAAATGGAGAAATATTATTCGGCAAAATTTGCAGGGCAGTTGAAAAGCTGGCGAAAGACGCATTCCATTTGGAACTCAGTTCCGAGATTCACGATTAAGCAACCAGCTCGTTCTAATTATCAAACCGGCTCTGTTGAATCGTACTTTCGTCTTGCTTTTTTAATTAACTGCGCCGATACGCTGATTTCAGAATTTGTGAGAATTTTTTTTAAATGAAAGTGCAGGAATCGTTTCAAGTTTACAGATACTTTTAGAATAATTAATTTAATTTATTATTAATTATCACTATATATACGTTACAAAAAGTGCTGAATTGAGATTGGAACGTATATGGATAAGGGAAGTTTATTAAAAAATCATAAAATGCGTTTTGTGCACGAGTGGGATGTCAAACAGTGACAGTTTATTAATACGTAAGCTATATGTAGAAGAATTTCTAGAAGGAACATTACCGCTTCGTTTAAAGAACTCGTTTAGTACCTTGAACACATAGAGATTTCTCACTGGAAATAAAATTTATGCTGTCATGACCTAACTTAACCTCATTTTCTCATTCTTTTGATACATTTTGCATGAAACTACGATAGTGCCGCTTGTGTGGACACACGGTTACCACTGCAAACAATTTTAATTCGGAACATCTACTTCGCGACACAGTGTCGATAATTTTTTGATACACAGATATATATATGCACCAGTTATGAGTGGCGAAGTTAAAGGAGTACAAGCCAATATCAGATCTCATTTTCCTCTTGCAATCTACGTTCATTGTGCCGCGCTTAGCTTTAGTTTGGTCATCAATGGCCGGTATAAAAAATGCATTAGGAACTATCGGAGCAATCGAAGCATTTTTCCACTGGCCGAAGAGACAAATCATTTTAAAGGAACACATTTTGAAAATGCCGAAAAAGAGTGACCGGAGAAAAGAAAAATTGAATTATTTCGCTGTTTCAAGATATGCTCAGTCTCATGAAGCAGTTTCAACTTATCTCAAACTTCAACCGGCCGTTATAGAAGCTTTGGAAGAAATAAAAAAGTGGAAAGATCGAGAGACTTCACAAAAGGCTTCTCAGCTTTTGACCGCGATTTTGACAATCGAATTTCAAATCTTCTGTCATATAATGGAATCGATCAATTCTATCGTCTTGCCTCTGAGTCGGGAATTGCAGACGAAAAATCAAGATCTAGGAGAAGTCACAAAGTTAGCTGATGATGCAACGAATGATATCAAGGAAAAGCGGGAAAACGTTGATTCAAATTTTTGTATCATTCACGACAATGTAGCTGAAATCTGTTCCGAACACAAAATTAATATGAAATTGCCTCGTCGTTGCAGTCAACAGAAAAACCGTTGCAACGTTGAAACACAAAATGTCGAAGATTATTACAGAATTGCCTTCTACATTCCATTCCTTGATACTTACATTTTTCATCTCCAAACTCGGTTCGAAAAACACAAATCGATCTTCCACAGTTTCGGACAACTACATATTTTCTTCCAAGCAGGAATTTGATGAGGAAAAATCTTTACAAGTTTTATGACGAAATATTGGACTGTTCAGAAAGGAATTTTATCTCAGAGATCAGAATGTGGAGGCAACGGATTTTTGATCAAGATATTCAAAATGCGCTCGATGCACTATCAGTGAGTAACTTCAGATCGGAATTTTTACTTCCAGAATCAGTTTCTATAACCCATCGAATACTTAACTTTCAATGGTTACGTTTTATCAATGAAAAATGTTTCAAAAACGTGAACACGATCTTGAGAGGATATTGGCAGTGTTACACGCAACAACAGCAGCTCCAGAACGATCACCCCCCCCCCCCCCCCCACTTGGATCCGCCACTTGATTGAACAGTGATTATTAACTTTGTAATTGTGTCTCCCACGGGTATGTAGTGGTAAACAAAACTTTTGACACAGGCATGAGTGAAAAATGATCTCAAGTTTTTCTGAAACATCTAAAACATCGCTTGTATTTTTGCGATTGAATAAAGGAATAACTTTTGCATTTTTTAGAGAATTGGGAAACTTACCGCTGTTAACACTAAGGTTGAAGATATACCACAGAACATCAACAATTTCCCAAGCCATTTGTTTCAATAGAATGGCAGAAATACCATGCACATATTTTTGTTTTGTAAAGCGATAATTGTTTTAAAAATTCCATAGGAAGAGAACTGGTGAAAACAGAAACCATTACTTTGCATTCTTTCTTCAATTAAACCCGATGCATGATTACAGTTGCAACTCCTAAAAGGTGGTTCAGGGGGTTTCAAAGTCTCAGAGATATTAACAAAGAAGTTATTAAAAATGTTTGCTATTGAAGGTGGATCAGAAATAATTGAATTATTGGCTTCTATAGGAGGAATATCATTACATTTCTTTTTTCTACCCAAAATTCTATTTACTAAACCCCATTATTAATTGAGTGTCCTCTGTATTGACTTAAGCGATTGGTGTAGTAAGTTTCACGTGCTTGAGCAATCTTTCTTTTATTTAGTTTGCATAATTTAGTCTAAAATCGTTTTAAACTTATATTTTGTGGATGTTTATGGCATTTTTTTGCGAATTCTTTTTTACGTTTGATATCATTCAATAGTCGCATTGTCATCCAAGGTTTTAAAAATATATGACGCTGGCCTATATTAAGAACAGAAGTCGCACGATTAAGTTGATTAAAATAGACATAAATTTATTATAAGCTACTGAGGGATCATCTTTGGAAAAACTGGTTCCTATAATTCGGTCCTGAGTTTTTCGAGAAGGACTTCGTAGTCAACTTGAGTCTTTATCCTACTGTCATTTTTTTTCGTGATGAGATATCTACCTGATATTTAAGTTCACATAAGTGATGATCAGTAATTTTATAATCGTGAACTTCACTAACGAAAAAAGTTTTGTTGTTTATATGTAAGGGCAGAAAAATGTGGCCGATGCAACTATTCGTAGTGTCAGTTATGCGAGTTGGTACATTAAAAACACCTTCAAGGCCGTAAGAAGCCAAGAGTAGCTAATAATTTTCACAGTCCGGATCAGAAACGTTTAAAAGGTCAATATTAACATCACCAAGGACTATTAAATTCCTAGCTTTTGTATTACATATTTAAAACTTTATGCAACTCTTCGATGAAAACACTTTTTCGACAACTGTGTAAATCGTCCTGATACAAGAACCTTGGATTGTCAACAACCTGGTTCGAGGACTCAGAACTCCTGGATACTACTCACTGTATGTGACCGATAAAGGTAAACCTAGATCGTGCATACTAGTGAAAAGTAATATTAATGGTTATTTACTCCATAATTTCAGCGATCGAGATACAACTGTGGCAAGAATAGAGACCGCTGGTAGATCATTCTGGCTAGTATCAGCGTATCTCGCCCACGATCAAGTGGGGCCTCTCCTTGGTGATAACCTAGAGAGGGTGATCGAAGAAGCAAGGAGGCAGAAAGCTGACCTCATATTGGGGTGCGATGCTAACGCTCATCACACCGTATGGGGCAGCACAGACATCAATAAAAGGGTGAGTCACTTTTTGAATATCTCTTACGAACTAACCTCATTGTTTGTAACTCAGGTAATGAACCCACCTTCATTACCAAAAATCGACAAGAAGTCCTTGACATCACTCTTGTCTCCGATACCATCAATGACATGATTACGGGCTGGAAGGTTTCGGCTGATCACTCTTTTTCGGATCACCGCTATCTTCTTTTCAACCTTAATGTTGAGCCTCCATGTCAACCCATCTTCAGAAATCCTCGGAAAACCAACTGGCCCTTATACAGAGACACATTACATAATCGTTTTATCTCTGTACTCTTAAGTCCACCCTGCGACTCCAATGGGCTCGACAATAAAGTCGATGAACTCACCCTGGCCCTTAACGAAGCAATAGCGGCATCCTGCCCGCTCGTACAACCCAGGGGTAAGAAGAAGCCTCACTGGTGGACCCCTGAGCTAGGACCACTCAGAAAGGAGTGCAGAAGACTCTTCAATCTTGCTAAAAGCTCAAAAGCAATAACCGATTGGGACTCCTATAAGGAATCCCTCACACTATACAAAAAAAAACTAAGGAAAGCCAAAAGATCCTCATGGAGACTCTTCTGTGGCAAAATAGAATAATCATCTGAGGCATCAAGGCTAAGAAAAATCCTCTCTTCTAATCCAATTATGCCTAGCTGCCTTAAGAAGGCAGACGGCTCTTGGACGACATCTAGCGAGGAATCGCTCAATCTGCTACTTGACACTTATTTCCCAGGCAGCTCCAATATTACCGGCAATTTACGCCCTTGCAGGTCATTTGCACAGGTAACTTACTCTCACGGTCTGATTACTAGGGAAAAGCTGACTTGGGCGCTACATAGCTTCAAACCCTTCAATTCTGCAGGACCAGACGGCATAATACCTGCCGAACTTCAAATGTCAGCGGATATCATCCTGCCTGTGCTGGAGATGATCCTGAAAAGCTGTCTACACTTGGTTCATATTCCCCGGGCTTGGAGAGAAGTTAAAGTGGTTTTCATACCCAAGGCTGGCAAATATTCCCACGTCAGTCCAAAGGACCTCAGACCCATTAGTCTATCTTCATTCCTCCTCAAAACGCTGGAGCGATTGATTGATATCCATCTTCGCACGAACATAAATCCGCAATTGTTGTCTGCGGCTCAGCATGCATACTGTAAGGGAAAGTCGGTGGAAATCGCTCTTCACTCCTTAGTACGCACTATCGAATATTCTCTTCATCACAAAGAGTATACCATGGTGGCTTTCCTTGACATAGAAGGCGCCTTTAACAACGTTAACACATCTGCCATCGCAAATGCACTGACAGAACTAAAGGTGGATAGCTCGCTTGGTGAATTGATTAATCTACTGCTTGAAAGTCGGATTATTAATTCAAAACTGGGCGTTACATCTGCTAGGAGGTCTGTCAGTAGAGGCACGCCACAAGGCGGTGTTCTTTCTCCCCTTCTCTGGAATTTGGTGTTGAATAAACTACTGAGAAACCTGGAAGGGGAGGGCTGCAGGGTGATTGCCTATGCGGATGACGTTGCTTTAGCCGTCTCAGGAAAACACCTCAATACCATTAAGGAACTCCTGCAGAACGCTCTTAACAAGCTAACGAGATGGGCTAATCGGTGTGGACTGGGCGTTAACCCCCACAAAACCGAGTTGGTCCTCTTTTCCAGGAAATATAAAATCCCACATATTGACCCTCCCTCTATTAGCGGTACAAGCTTAACTTTCTCTGACGAAGCACAATTTTTGGATCTAATCTTCGATAGGAAGTTAAGCTGGAAACCCAATATACAAGAAAGAGTCAAGAAAGCTACAGTAGCACTTTTCTCTTGCAAAAAAGCCATTGGCAATAAGTGGGGTATACAACCCCGCATTACGCATAGGCTATATACAGCGGTGGTTAGACCAATTCTTACTTACGGGGTGGTCGTCTGGTGGACTGCCCTGGATATAGCTATAAACCGCGATAAACTGGGCAAAGTCCAGCGTTCAGCGTGTCTGTCGTACTACCCCCTCCGCTTCACTGGACATTCTGTTACACCTGATACCCCTCGACATTTTCAGCATGCAAACAGCGGCTTGTTCCGCTGTCCGCTTAAAAGCTACCTCACAGTGGACCAACAAGAAGATCGGCCACTCCATCATTTTGGACTCCTTTAAGTCTCTACCCAGAAACATAGACTACACCATACCCCATCTGCAGTTCGGAAAAAACTTCCAAATCACCATTCCTTCCAGATCATTCTGGGATGATGATGCATTTGCGGAAGATAAATCGATCCACTTCTACACCGACGGATCTAAAACCAGCGATGGGGTAGGTGGGGGCGTTTTCTCAGAAAAGCTAAATCTTAGCCTCTCCTTCCGTCTTCCAGATTATTGTAGCGTGTTCCAGGCGGAAATTTTAGCGATAAAAGAAGCCCTGTCTTGGCTAAAGAGGAATGTGATATCCTCAAAGGATATCCGTATCTTCTCGGATAGTCAGGCAGCGATTAAGTCCCTGGACTCAGTCTCTTCAAATTCCATCGTAGCCCAAGATTGCCGCTCATCTCTTTCGGAGATGGCAGAGCAGTTCAACATTCACCTCTGTTGGGTGCCGGGACATAGATAAATTCCAGGTAACTGTAGGGCAGTCGATCTCGCCAAAAAAGGAACCACTTTACCTCTTTTACCTGATAAAGGTTCTTTAGGAATACCAATCGCTACATGCAAACTCTTGCTCAAGCTATCAGCAATCGAGAGAACAAACCTTAGGTGGACATGTAGCAATACTTGTCTAGCGACTAAGCGAATCTGGCCAAAGCTGGATCTGCGACGCTCTAAGTGTCTAATCTCATTAAACCGACTGCATATTAGCTCGACCATAGGTGTTATCACAGGACACTTCTTAATAGGCATGCACGCCTCCAGACTTGGCGTGCACTCAAACGACTTCTGCAGAAGCTGCATGGACGAGGAGGAGGAGGAGACTATACTTCACCTTCTCTGCACATGCCCTGCGTTCTCCCACAAAAGAAATCTCCATCTAGGGGACTTCTTGTTTAATGACACAAACGACTTAGCCAACACTGGCGTCAGAAGTCTTTCGCCCTTCATAAGAAGCTCCCATTGGTTCAACGAGCAGTGAGGGAATCCCCAGATCTGTGTGGTACCACAATGGACCTAATTTTGGTCTAAGTGTGTCGGCCTTAGCTGACAGCCACGTCAACCTAATCTAACCTAACCTGCGTCACGCGACACAAATGGATCAATTTTGCCGGGATCCCGAAATAGGCTATCGCCACGTAGACCTCCTGACGATGAATACTATCATTTGCGGCTTTAAAATTGATGAAAAGGTGGTGCGTCTCGACTTGAAATTCATATGTCTTTTCCAGGATTTGCCTTATTCTCAGAATTTGTCTATTGTCGATTTGCCGGGCCGGAAGCAACACTGCAACGTGCCGATCAGTGTGTTGCAGAACGACTTGAGATGTTCACACCGTACATTTAATAGGATCTTGTACGCGACATTTAGCAGGGATAACCCTTCGATAGTTCTTGCAAGACATATTATCGCCTTTCTTGTAGATGTGGAATATGGAGCTGATAGTCCATTTATCGGGCATGTTTTCTTTTACCCATACTTGGTTGATGAGTTGCTGCATGCGCCCAGTCAAAACATCACCTCCGTATTTGAAAAGCTCTGCTGGTAAGCAAGGCGACTTTTTGTTCTCTATGCCAGCCCTTTTTATACGGCGATGAAATATGTTCTTCATTGAGAGGACGTGGGTTTTCTTCTTGCCATATCAATCTCTCTACATAACGACCATTTGGCAGCTGTTGGAAATGATGATTTAATACATCCAATATTTCTTGCGCTTCGATAACTAGATCTCCGTCGCTGTTACGAAGAACCTGCGTTTTGGTATTAAAGCCATCAGCAAGTGGCTTCGCTTTCTTGAAAAATCTTCGGAAATTTTTTCGATCGCGAGACCCTTCGATTTCCTTGACTTGGGAAACTGCGTACGCCCTCTTGTTTCTGCGCAGGATCTTCTTCTCCCCCCTTCCCTTGGTTCGATACCCTTGCCTTGCTGCCCTTGTTTTGCGCTGCAGCGTTTTTAAGTGTGCATCTTCTGTGTCCTTCTTCCGGTAAACGCATTACGTCATCATACTATGGGCTTTTTTCTGGGGTCACTGGTAACCCACCTCCTTGATCATGTTGCGATATCGGTTCCACATCTTGTTGGCGCTTGTCGGTGGTGACTGCACATAGCAGAGTCTCTCGATAATAAAACACCGCTAATGTCGTCTCTGACTCATGCAGACGTAGGCGATCATCAGAAGATGGTTGATTTATCGCTGTGTTAACATCAGAACTTTACAACTATGCTCTTCTCACACTACAATTGACGCTTAGTTTTGTCGATTGGGTAAGACGTGCCTGTATCTTCTACTCATCTACCAAAAATATCGGAAATGAATTGTATTAGTTGTCCATCTTCTTAATTTGACGAGCAATGAATAATCTGGGCTCAAATGTCTGACATCTCTCCGGCATAACTGAAGCTCTCCCACGCTAAGATTGGTCTCGCACAAATCACAATTCCGTTTACTTTTGAGCTCTCAAGTTCATATGAATCGTTCATTTTTAATCCTGTTTTGGTATCGGATTAAAAAGGTATCAACGTGATTTACACTATTTCATAGATGAGGAGCTTAAATATCCTTCCACAAATATCGGCAACAATTAAAAATGCTGGCCACACAAACGTCTGAGAGTTCTACATCGACAGCTCCTCACGTTTGATGTTCCATTGGGACGTGCACTTCCCAACCTGAAGACTCCTACAACACTAAAAAGTATTACGTTCTCCACTTCCTCAGGCATGCAATTAAATGGTTTCATTTAAAATTATGCTGATACAGCTTCCAATCCCCACTGATTCGTCTTCGCTTACCATTAAACACCGTACAACGAAAAAGAAAAAGAAAATTAATTTAATTTTTTTAAGGATTCGCCTCGGTTTTATCTTTATCCCCTTTCATAGCTGCACACTGTTCAATTGAGCGCAATCAAATCAATTGCTGTTGAATAAAAAGCGACAAATTAAGAAAAGGAATCTCATAATCAGCTTTCAGCGCTATTGAACCCATACAGTTCCCAGGCAAGGATGATACGCAAAGTTGCTTTCCATTATTCCTTCAAACACTCGACGGGGAATTGCTTTATTTTTTCCTTCTTTGCAAACTTTTTTCATAAAAACTCTTCTAATTTGCATATTTCCACCCCGGGAAAAAAATGAAATAAAAATTAAATTGAAAACAGAATGAAGCGCCCCACGCACCCTGAAGGACATTTCACCACCTCCAGTCCCCTCCCACGGTCCGATTTCAAATTTTTGATCAGCATTATGGCCGAACACACCAACCTATCGATTGCTTTCCGGAGAATATTTTTTTGTAACTATCCAAGAGAGAAAAAATAAATAAATTAATAGATACATGCAAAATCGGCCGCCATTATTCTTTTGGCAATAAACTCGTCGTTCATCACCCCGCCAGTCGGTCGTGGTCGTGGGTCGAGCGGCGACACAATCAAAGCCGCCTCAAGGAAATCAACAGGGACGGACACATGCCACAATGGAAAGCAAAGAAACCTGAAAGAAACCCTGTCAGAGGGCGCACCGAAAACAACCAACATCTTGGTCTTGGTCCTTGCGCCACATCCTACTAGATGTAAACCAACCAACATCATCATCGGAATTGACGGGTCCTGTTTGTGAGAAATTATGGGATTTCGGTTGGCAAGTTGGAAGGTTGTTAGCTTTGGGACCCCCCTCACATAGAATAAATTATCGATTCAGCTTCTTCAGCAAAGGATACCAACAGAAGCAACAAAAAGGTCCTTCAAGAAAATTGCAACATCAAGATATCCTTAAGAAAAGAAAATATATATACAAATAAGAACATAAATGGGAATTAGAGTGGAATCGGGGTTGGTTGGTGGTTGTTCGTGGACAGTGCGGAAACCCAACCAGCCACCCCGTCAGCCCTCACGAGGTGAGAGGTTTTCTTTTGAAATATTTTTCATTCGAATTTGGAGCGTACCCCAGTCACAGAAGATGCAAATCTTTTCCATCTTGTTAGCGAAGGACATTTTCCACCCTCCATTTCATTTTTAAGTAGGTACAAGCAATTTGTATTTTATGAATAAGTTGGGGTGATTCTCGTTGTTTTTTTTACAACATTTTTCTATTTTTTTTTTTTTGGTGAAGCAAAATAAGTAAATGAAATCAAATATGGCCGCTAAGTGAATGCAGGAGTACGAGCAGTGGGAGAGGTGAGTGTTTGCTTTTTTAGATGCAGCAAGGGAATCAACTTGGACAAACAATGCCGTGAAGTAATTTAGATAAACATTTTGATCATAAAGATAAAGTAAATTTTCGTTTGTAAACATAAAATTATACTTTGGGGGCTGTGCAGGAATCAAGGGTAATTTTCTTTCGGTGGATGGAGAACACTCATCTGCAGTTAAACTAATGCCATGAATCATGCATTGAATTAATGAAAATGTGTTTGAAGTTCTTTAAAAATATACAATTGGCTAAAAATTAAAAAAATATATGAAGCCTCCTAAAAATGTTTATTCTGGCCATGAATTAGAAGCGTCAGTATTCCTCTGTATCCCCTTTTGCGCTGGAGAGCAGAACTCAATCAGCCTTCAATATTTATTACCAAAATACTGGTGGTCTTCGAACTAAATTGCGTGATGTCTTAGTTTTCTCCTCATCATGTCAATATGATGTAATTGTTTTCACTGAGACCTGGCTCACTGGTGACCATCATAATGAAGAAATGTTCAACAAGGACCAGTATGAAGTTTACCGCAAAAACCGTTGTCCCGTTCTTACCGACTGTGAAAGGGGTTGACGAGTATTGGTTTCCGTGCGGAAAGCACTGCGCAGTGACGAAGTAGTTATACCTCTAATAGCTCTTGATCTGGACCAAGTAGCAGTTAAAATCAAATGTATTCCGGGTACAGAAATTATTCTTATTTAAAGTTATATACGACCAAGGAGTTCTTACTTATTGTATACAGCGCATATCCATAAATTGTTCTATAATTTTAAATAATTTAGATGATCATCAGCATGTTATCCTACTTGGAGATTTTAACTTTTAAGAGTCCATACTTTTTCCTTTTAACGTAAATTTAGTTATGAGCGTGAAGTTGTTGATGCCCAGTTAGATCTTTGGCAGATTAATCATTTTGCCAATGAGTTCAATAATGTTCTAGATTAGGTTGTTGTAGATCCTGAGCTTAGTATTAGTATCAGTAACTCTATGATTCCACTTTTTCCTAATTCTATTTTGCATGTAGCTTCATCTATGCGATTTGAATTTTACGGGTATTTTCGACCGGGTCCTTGTGTCAATAACTTTAAGAATAATTATGCTAAAGCCAATTTCAATAACATCTCTAACTATTTAGATTGTATTGTTTGGTTAGCTCTTTTTAATAACGATAATCTAAATAATTCTTTTAATTTGTTTATCAAAACAATTAAAGTGGCAATCGATATGTTTACGCCTAAAGTAAGGATTGTATCGGGCGCTAAACCTATTTGTTTCAATAATAGAATCGTGAATTTAAATTATAGAAACAATAAGATCTATAAGCAGTTCCGAAAAAGAAACAATGATCCTGAACTTCTGTTAGTTTATCGGAGGCTACAAAAAGAATTTGATATTTTGAACAAATTTCTTTAAAGGCTGTATGTTCTTCTGTAGAATCTAATTTAAAGACTAATAGTAATCGTTTTTGGAGCATTATCAATAGCAAAAAGCAATCTAGTGGTATTCCCAATTGTATGCGTCATAACGATGTATCCTCTTCCGACCTTTTAACCATCTGTAATATGTTTGCTAACCGCTTTCAGTCGATATATTCAAGCGGTCTTATTCCACCTGAAGAACTCAAGTGATAGCTTAGTGTCAAGTAATTATTTAAATTTTGGTAACCTAGAGTGTTCAATCCACGATGTTCATATTGCTATTTCTCTATCAAAATTAGATAAAAAGCCTGGTTTCGAGGGCATCCCACCAATTTTACTTCAAAAGTGTTCTTATGCGTTTTCCGTGCCTCTGTGTTTAGTGTTTAACTTGTCTCTGCAGACTGGACATTTTTTGAAGGTTTGAAAGAACTCATTTATAACACCAATCTAAAAATCTGGATCTAAGCAGGCTATTTTTGTTTTTTTTTTTTTTGTTAAAAAAGTAAATCCAAATCCCAGAGCACTCAGGCTCGGTAACGGTCCATTGTACTACCTAGCAGAAAACCTCCTTTTGGTGTAGAGGCATGTGATTGGGTGGCGTATGTTGTTGTTCCCATGGGGATTGAACCTGCACCGCACGGGTCACAAGCCAACACACTAACCTCTACACTGTCGCCACCCTAAGAAGGATATTACTAATTGTCGTCCAATTTGCAAAATTTCGACCATACCCAAGATATTTGAAAAACTTATTTATGAGAAACTTACACCTCTCTTAAAGAGATTTATCTCTCAGTTTCAACATGGATTTGTGGCTGGTAGATCTTCAACTACAAATCTCTAATCTCTTGTGCCTTCTGTCACACTGTGTTGAAAGACCTTGAGAAAGGGTTACAGTGTGATGTAAATTATACTGACTTTGCAGCGTTAGTCACTATACATTAATTTCCTAACTAAATAGGTTTGGATTGCACTCCAATTTTCTTGAATAGATTCGCTCCTATCTTACGGATCGTATTCAGTATGTTCGCATTAAGGACGTACTTTCATCACCAGTGCATGTACCGTCTGGAGTCCCTCAGGGATGTCATCTGAGCCCTTTGCTTTTCCTTTTATTTATTAATGAAGTTACTGAATTCCCAGTGTTTAATGTTTGCCGATGATTTAAAAGTGTTCCGACCTATTAAGTCTGAGCATGATTGCATTCTATTGCAGGAAGATCTTCAGAGACTTTCTATGTTGTGTCATAATAATGTCGAAGATCATTGCCTCCAAATGTCAAAACTTATCTTTTTGTCGTAACCTCTCCCCAGTTCCATTT
This sequence comes from Portevinia maculata, assembly GCA_949715645.1. NCBI lineage: Eukaryota > Metazoa > Arthropoda > Insecta > Diptera > Syrphidae > Portevinia > Portevinia maculata. The sequence goes on along the minus strand of OX454527.1, from coordinate 27,735,310 downwards.
ATATACGTGATCGATAATTCCCCATTGTACATTATCTCATCTAAGAAAGACCTAGGAGTCATATTGGACAAAAAACTAAATTTCTGTAAGCATATTGACTTCTTGGTTGCTAAAGGCAACTCAATGTTGGGTTTTATATTGCAGAATTCTAAAGACTTTCATGATCTACTTACTCTTAAATATCTATTCTTTGAATTTGTCAGGTCCAATCTCGAATACTGTAGTATATATTGGAATCCATTGTTATGAAGTACATTCCATTAGAATTGAGAAGATCCAAAAACGTTTAACTAGGGTTGCCGTGCTTAAATTACGCTGGAATATTGAAATGCTTTCGTATAAGACAAGATGCAAACTATTTGGTATCTTACCTCTTTTCAGGCGTAGCCAATATTTTTCACTTATGTTTATTCGCGATTTAATAAACAATCATATCGATTGTCCTTTTCTTTTATTATTATGTAATTGAATTTTATGCTCCATCAAGAGTACTTAGAAATCGTTTATTGTTTTATGTTCCGTATCACAGATTTAATTACGGTTGTAATGAACCACTTACCAGATGCCTTAAAGAATGTAATAAGCATAGCAGTTTATTCGAGTTTGATCTAAGTAGGGACTCGTTTCAAAATAAATTAATTTTCGCGTTAGGCTTTGGTGGTAGAACTTAAGTATTGAAATTGTTTTAAGCAATCTAGTGTGAGTAGTAGATGTTTTTAGTTGATGAAATAAATGAAATAATAATAATAAAAAAAAACCCCGTCAACCTTTCTGTCTAAACGACAAAATTTGTAGACATGACTAGGACACTTTGGAATTCGGAGAAGCTGTTCATAAAAGACTGTGACAGACAAGCTTTCATGAAATTCCTTATTTATTAGATTTCATAACCTGCCGCTCAACGAGCAAACCTGGCGCTTCCCAGAAGTTCGAACTACAAATCAATTTCATATTTATTCATCAGTAAAAACATTTATGTATAACTAGCTGCACCTGCCCGGCTTTGCCCGTGCCCGAGAATTCTATTGGCCAATATGTTCGAGTAGACTTCCTTATAATTGTCTATAGCGGGTATCCGGCGTATGTTGCTGCGCCTAAAAAAAGAAGACCGATTTTGACCAAAGTTCACAGAAACACTCTCAGGCCAATACCAAAGATTGCCTGATTTGAGCTCAACCGGTGAAAGGGACTGCACTTTTTTCTCCGCATGGCTTAGGCCGCTCACACATCTTCGTTGTTCCGTTTAGGGTAGGTGCTTGTTGTCTGGCAGGCGCCTATGCCACCTTACTTCTGCGAATCAAACAACAAAGCGAAAATAAAAAACTTCGATTGAATCACTTTTCATTCACTTCCACACCGATTGTTATCAATGTTGGAAAAGCAACTTTCCGATGTCCGATTCATAAAAAAATGCAAAAAATTTCAATAAGAGTTATTTCAATAAAATATTAAACACACGATATCTCAAGAATGAAAGTGCGCACAAATTCCACAATAAGCATGAAACGTTCGTGTGGTCTCCCTCTTTCATATGCTTGTTCGGATAACAAAATAAGTGACGTCTGTACGGTCTCTGTATCTGCGTCGTAATTTACACGCATACGCACATATGCATGTGTACTCACTCAAATGCCCATATCTCACACACCGATGCAGATATAGCCAAACATAACAACCTTCGTGCAGACGTCGCCTTTCATGGAAAAAAATTTCATTGGAATCGGTTAACGCGTTTGGCCAAACACCGGCAACAAACACAAATATGGATTGATTTTTATATATAGAAAATATTACACAAAAAAACTTTTTATTATTTCACTTAAATTTGTTTTTTTTTCAAAGCACATGATACCTACTAATGAAACACACTGTGTATAAATACATTGTCTTTTCTTTTTTAAGAAACACATAATTTACACACCGATGCAGATACAGACATCGCACATACATAACATCCTTCGTATAGACGTCACCTTTCTTTAAAAAAAAATTTCATTGGAATCGTTTAGCGCGTTTGGCCAAACACCGGCAACAAACGCAAATATGGATTGATTTTTATATACATATATATATAAATAGATATAGATATATTCTCATATCAATTTTAATTCACAAAAACTCACAAAATCGCAATGAAGAAATCCGAATCCGACAGCGCCACCAAACATGAAACAAAATTGGCTTCTCCATTGAACGATAATAGATGGCGTTACGTTGCGTGTCTATCTGACAGTTCAATTGTGATACGATATGTTACATTCAAATGTGATTCTTTATTTTGTTGTTGCCAAAATAAATAAATACAAAATGAAAAAAAAAAAAATTTAAAAAAAAATCGAAAAAAACCTGTCGTAAGACGCTGGGTGGTCAAAATAAGCCATTTTGAAATTTAGATTTTTTTTTCTTCTTAAACCCGTGCTGAGAAAATACCTTTCCAACAAAGTATAAATCATCAAAATCGGTTCGGCCAATCTCCAGTTATGCGGTTACATCGCTTCGGACACTTTCTTTTATATATATAGATAAAATGTATAAAATGTATTTTCCGTTAACATGAAGTTATGGCTACACAAAAGTTATGGCCCCTTAAACTTAAAATTATAAAAATTTGTTGTTTGCGTTTTTTTACTTAATATGCATTTATCTCAATTTTTTTAATTAATATTTTTTCTTTTTATGAAATTTCTATTGTTGGAAAATGTCCTAAAAATTATTAACTTTCTTACGTACGATCCACAGAAGGTGTAGTAAATACCATTTTTTGTCGGACAAAAATGTTCAAAAAGAAGTGTTCCTACTGAATTACTCTTACAACCTCTTAGATATTTTTTGTGGTCCTGAAAAGGACCTTTTTGGAGCATTTTATGGAATGTTTATAGCAATAGTTCGAAGTGTCTTCCTTCCAATTGAATATACTTCCGGGCGCATTAAAGAGCAGCAAACTTCGTCTCATCTCTTCTGAAACGGCACTAATTTTTTTTAACCTCTTCCAGACTCGACATTTCTCTAAAATAAACTTTTGTATCATAGGACCCCAGCAGAAAGAATCCATTGGTGTAAGGTCAGTGGCCTATTTCATCAACTTACAAATTTGTATTTACAGCATTTTTTAACAAAATTTGTGATTTTGTTGATTTATGTCGTTGCACCAAACTGTGGGTATTACAAATTTGTAGTTGTATTCTACAAAGGGAAATTTGTGGAAATATTTCCATTTTCGTTTCACCAAAAGTTATTTATAGTTATAATTTACAACTTACAAATTTGTGGAAAGTTAACTTATTTGTGAGTTTACGTTTCACCAAAGAAAATTATTTTCAAATTTTGTGTAGTATGTGAGAATATTTTACAACTGAAAGTTGGCGTGTAATTCCTCCTACAAATTTTGTTTCATATTGAAAGTAATCGAAAAAATGTCTTTGCAACGAAGGCATAGTAGTAGCGATAGTAGCGAAAGTGACGATCATGTTTTCATTTTAAGAAAAAAATGTAATTTCGGAGTTATTTCATTTTAATGAAAAATTTCGCCTGACTCGATGCAAGTCAGAGGAAATAATTGCATTTATTGGGCCACAAATAGCCGACACGACTGAAAAAAACTTTGCATTAATACCAAGGTAGTAGTTTTTCACAGGCTTGGAAATGGAGGGCAATACCATGGTGTAGCAGATATGCATGGGATATCTAAATCGACCGTTTGCAGATGTGTTTCTCGCGTTTGTGCAGCAAATGTTAATTTATTGTTTGAAAGTGTTGTATGTTGGCCAAATAAACACGAAAGTATTTGTGAAAAGTCTTACAATATTGCAGGTAAACAATGTTTAATTTCTTAAGTTTTGCAAAGAATTTTCTTTCTTACAAGGTATGCCATGTGTTTACGGATGTATAGACGGAACCTTAACAAACATAGATGCTCCTGGCGAGTTTGAATCTGCATATGTGGACAGACATGGACAGCACTACATAAATTTTATGTTGGTATGTGGGCCGGACTATACCTTTTATAACGCATATGTGAATTGTGCACGAATCAAGGGTGTTACAAAGAAGTCCCTTTCTTCAAAATTTGAAAGTGGATTTCGACCTTTTTCTCATTCTGTTTTGCTTGGGATACAGGATATCCCTTAAACGATTGGTTAATTACCCCCATTTTGAGAAACCCAATTCCTGAAGTTGATCGTTATATTCGGGCGCATAAATCAACTCGGAGAATAATAGAAAACGCGATTGGAATTTTGAAAGAGAAATTTCCGTGTCTGACGCACTTACGATTGCAATCCATGAAAGCAGTTACTGTTATAAAATGTTGCATCATCTTAACCAACATTTCCCGACAAGCGGCAGATAGATAGTATTATTGAAATGTTCACCACCACTGAGGATTTAAACGACGCAGATACTCAAAATGCTGAAAATTTTGATGGCCGGGCTTCCTAAGAATATTTTTTAAATCACTTTTCGTTAGCAAATATCATATTAAATAACGAGACTTTTCAACTAAATATGTGTTTATTTATTTTATTTTTATTTTTGGTAGTCACTTAATTTTAAAGTGCTTTCTTCCAACTCTTTTATCTTCTCTTCCAGCTCCGCAGTCCCCATAATATCAAAAATGATATTATCGAGATCGGTTAAAATGCGACTAGTGCCACCTTCAGAACCAGTCTTCTTTGAATTATCAAGTTTAAGCTAAAATATAAAAAAAATTAAAAAATTAAATTTATATGTACCTACTTTTTTTTCTTCTTTTAAATTCATTTTTTAATTGTTACTAAATATCAACTTACGTACTAGACAAAAATGATTAAATCTAACTTAAAATTAACAGGATACTTATTCTTATTTATTGGTCCTTATGCGGACGCCCTAAACTTAACTATATCTTATAATTATTGCCTTTCGGCCTAAAAACTATTTACGAACTAATCTTACATATGTATTCGTCGAGAAAATCAATTAAAACTCGGTATCATTATTAAGATTTTATATTTTTTATACAAGGTGGCGCAAAAATAACCTTATGATGTCACCGAAGTCACCGACCGATTATTGCTCAAATAAATAGTCACCAATATTCCGCGTTCTGGACCAGTGTAGCGTAACATTGTTTATTAACGTGTATTTCCCATGTGTTTACTACACAAATGTCAAAACAGAACTGACATTAGGGGCCAATCGCAAAATTTATAGCATTTTCTTGATAGGAGGATTACTTTTGCGCCACCTTGTATAAACCAAACGACAAACTACCTATTCTACTTTCTTAAACTACCTAACATATTCTAACTATAATTAGGATTCTGAGCACTCGTTGCCTTGCGCAACAAGTGGTCAAAATCCCAATTGCTTTCCGAGCGCCTAGCAGTCATCAACGTGCACACGCGCTACCCTGAGCTAACTGAAGCCTTATAGCGTTAATCTTCTCCCGGAAGCACTACCACAAGTTGACGAGCCCGGCCTCTCCCAGAAACGCCCTAGCTAACTTAATATTAACTTATAAACTAAGAGGATGTTACCTAGAGTAACGCACCGTCTTGTGAGGGCATGATGACCCCTTCCCCTCAAAAAGCCACCAAAATTCGGCAAATTGTTTTTCTGTATCGAATTTATCCCTCTCTATCTATTGCGGTACTAAAACGGAGGAGCTCATGAGCATTGGCGATGTCCTCGCCGCGGATGAGCCGCTTATCTCTCGCGCTGCGGAAGCGGTGGTATAATACCGGGATACCATCCCTCGTCTGTACCAGCCCTTTTGCATCAATATGGATAAATGCCTCCGGCGGGATAAAGCCAGATCGGAGAGTACTCTCTATGTACATTCCATTGGGGTAGTAAGCCCCAAAGATCAGACTATTGTCGCTGGCCATCGCCCTTGCAACGTGCCTTCGAGTCACCTTAATGAGGAAATTGTCAATCCTATTCAACTGAGCCCCATCGTATAGGACCTTGTTGGGATAGTATTTTATATAATTGGATTCAGGCGTTCGGAACAACCGGAGACAGGTCCTAAGACATTTTGTCTCTCCAAAATCCGAATCTTTTTCATATAGCTGGGCGCTATATTAAACCACAATGGACAACCATAAGCGATAATCGGCCTTATAAGGGCCACGTAGCAAATGACCTTCACTCTGGAGTCAAGTTGACTGCTATGAAACAGTCTCCTTGTCAAAGCATAAGCCTTCTTGGCCCCAGCAATACAAGCAACAATATGTCTATCGAAATATAGATACTGGTCAAGCCAGATACCCAGATATCTAACTACGCTTCTCACCGCCAATGGCTGCCCATTTTGTCCAATAATGGCCAATTTCTTCCAGTTTTTTTCTGGTATCCCTAGAGGCCCCAGCCAATGGAGTTCTGAACAAGATTGTTTCCGTCTTCTGAAAGTTGATTTTCAACTTCCAGTCGTCGCAATATCGCTTAATTTGATCGAAGTCACGCTGCAAAAGGATATTAATAACCTCGATTTTAGGACCTGATCTGTATGCCACCAAATCGTCGGCATACGCTATAGCATGTCTGAGTGAACCCACCAGATCACTCGTGTAAATGTTAAACAGGATCGGAGAATTGACCGCCCCCTGCTGTAAACCGTTTTTAATTTCAAAGACTCTGCTCGAAGTCACGTTGCCACATTTGACAACGAACTTCTTTCCCATAAGCATATTATAAATTACATATAGCAAAGGTTTGTGCATCCCCCGCCTGGTCAACTTGTAGAAAAGTCCCTCTAACCATACGGTGTCGAAAGCCTTCTCAAAATCAACCAGACAAGCACCCGTGCATTGGCTCTTGCATTTATTCCACTGAATGTCGGAAACCAGTTTCGACGCGGCATGAATAGTGTCATGCCTCGCCCTGAAACCAAACTGGTTGTCCGGGATTATGTTATTGTCCTCGACCCACTTTAACAGGGCTCTATTGACAACCCTTTCAAAGACCTTGCTAATATTCGGAAGCAAGCTAATTGACCGGAGATTGGCAGGGTTCGTCCTATCTTTACATTTTTTCGGGATAGGGTGTACCACAGCTACCTTCCAATGCGCCGGATAATGTGCATTATTCAGCGCATTGTTAAACAGCGTGGTGAAAATATCTACAGCCTCCAAAGGCAGGTGTCTCAATACGACGTTTGGGACACCATCCATCCCCGCCGACTTTTTATTTTTTAGTGACTCGAAGATGCACAGAAGATCATCCTTCGACACGAACAAGTGCGATGCATCTCGACCATTGGCGACAACTGCATTAGCATGGTTTTCATCAGTGAACACGGTGAATCCGTTATTCTCAGATCGCCAATTCTCAAGTTCGGTGCGCAGATAGAAGTGGCTCACCAGAGCCCTATTCTCAATGTCGTGGTTACGGCGAACAGGATTGTTCACCGCATACACGGCCTCGAAACAAGCGCCCAGCAAATCCACTTTCTCCTGTGGGTCCTCGACCACGAAAAAATCGTCGATTGAAGCGACACTTTCTGGACTTATTCCAGCAGTCAGTATTGTCTGTCTGTTCTCTGCTGTCTGGGAGATTCGAACACAAGGAATATCATTGTGATCTTTCCTCCTGAACAACTTATTTATCTGTGGGAACATATTCGGACTACAGGTTTTAATAGCCCGAATTTTATTGCCCCAATACAGACTTACAGATTTTCTGTAATTTTCCTTTATCAGCTGTTTCAGGATTCGGATCTCTGAATTCAGCATCCTTACCTCCTGGTCGTTGCGATCAGTAAATTGCCTGTACAGCCGTTTAAGACTCGAGAGCAGTCTACTTTTCTGTCGGTATAGTGCGTCGATTGTAGGGTTTCTGTACTTTTCTGTCTGGTCGTCGTCGGAACGTCCTACTCGAGGAATAGTTCGTTCCATAGTTCGTTTGATGGCGTCGTTCATTTGCAATAAATGCCGATCAATGTCATCATTTGTCATGTTACTGTTTGTCGGTGGGTCGATCCCACTCGAACGTATATCTCGCTTTAAAAATCTGGAGAAGCGCGACCATTGTGCCCTCCGATAATCGAATGAACCACCACCAGTCGTGAAACTGGTTGCCCCTGGGATTTGCAGTAACATTTCCCCATGCCGCATGTTTGGCATTAATATCTCCGGCCAAGAAATAATAATTCTCCTCCGAGTTCAGCTGCAGACCACGAAAAACTGTCTCGAGCTCTGTCATAAATTGGTTTGGTGGAGGTGCAGCAGGTGCGTAAAGCGACACCACATACATTCTCCTCCGTTATATGTACCTACAATCTACATATTATGTACTTACCAGAGTAGCCCGTTTTTAATTTTGCCACGCAATATCTCGAAGATATTTCCAATCCTTTCCATTTTAAATTAAGAGGATAATGAAATTAAAATATCTTTCCATGCGTTTACTTCACCCAAATAAAACCTCCTTCTTTTCTCTAATCAAGGAGACAAAACAAAATCTTATTTTGCCCATTCATTTTAATTCCGGGATTGCACGACGATATTCCACAAATTTGTGAGAAAACACTTGTAGATTACACATTGCACAAAAACCCGGTGCAAAAGGAATTTTTACATTTGTAATTAACATGTTTATTCTTACAATTTTTTTTGTCTAATCACAAAATTTGTGGGTTCATATATTTGTATTTGGTGAAACGGAAATCCAGATTACAAATTTGTAATTGTGATTCACAAGTATAAATTTGTGGTTGTAATTTGTAGTTTGGTGAAATAGGCCCCAGGAGATCTGTGGGTGGCCATGGGTTGGGGCTAAATCAAATAAAACTATGGTTGAGGGACAAAGTTACCCCGCTGATGCTGTGACAAGGTGCTCCAACTTGTTGAAAGAACATCGCCTTCTCTGAACAAGAGAAACATCTGCAAGGAGCTCCGGCAATCGTTCTCCAAAAAATTCCAGGTAGTTATGAGAATAAACCGTATGTAGAAGAACGTGCGGGGGTACTAAAGTGTTTCCTGTTAATCCAGCCCAAACATTTACGCTAAACCTCTTAAGTGAACCTAATAAGCAACATATTTTGAAGAAGTTCTTCACAGTAATTAAATGTTTACCTTTGAAAGGATGTTCTGCGTATTCAATGAGGATTGGAGTCTGACCAATAGTGCCGATTATATTGGTTTGTAATCCCACCTCTTGTGAATTGCGTTTCGTCATCCACAGAAATATTTTGAGGCAGTGCCCGTCATCTGCCTGTTTCCGCAGTAGCCATTGGCAAAATTCAACTCTTCTTTGCGCATCTTCTGGTAGTAAATTCAGTTGGGGTGTTTAGTTGAAATGGCGTTATCTATTACTCTGTGAATCCTGGTTCTGGGAAGTACCAACTGCACAGCTAGTCTACGGATGCTGACTGACAGGGTTGCCATTTCAAATCCGTTCTTCCAGTCAGATTTGACTGGAAAAAAAGCAGTCAAAAAACTGGAATTCAGTCAAATAAAACAGTCAAAGAATTTTAAACACAAATCCAGCTAAAAATCCAGCTAAGATAAAAAAAATTGTTTTATTCAATAAAAATAACACAGAATCCATTTTCTTTCATATTTGTACATTAAAGGGTAGGTACTTAAGTATAAGAAAATAAAAATTGTTTTTATAAAAAAACAAAGAATTGTAAATATACACACAAGTCTTAAAATTCATTCTAATAAGTAGTACATTGCAAAACAAAATTATAAATAAACTTTATTCGAAACAAAAATAACAGACTTCATGCTTAAAAAAGAAATAAAAAACTGATAATAAGAATAAAATAAGTTAATGATTTAAAACCATTCAAATTTCTTCAAGAATATTTCTTATATATTAATATCACTTAGTGCTTCAATAGTCTCATCATCATCATTTGCATCTTCGTGATATACTGTACTGCTACTTTCGTAAGTAATATTGGTACCAATTTTTTTTGTTACTTCAGTCGGTATAGGAAAGTTAAAGCAGCATTCGCTAAACCTTAACTGGTTTCTAATTATCAGAATCGAATTCGTTAAATGCAGGTTCATCCGATTTCGTATCTTTGTTTTTACGATATTAAGGTGACTAAATATTCTTTCCACTTCTGCATTAGATAACGAAGCAGGGCAGCGCACAGAGACAGAGACTCGCATCACACACATCACCTTTTCGCCACCAACCGTATACCTGCAGAATTTTCATTTTCAAACTGGTGTTTGTGAGTCAGCCATCCCAAAGTAAGCAAAACAAACAAATGTGTATGAATTGGCTCAGTGTGTTGGTCGGATATGGAAACGTGTCATGTTCAGAGCATAGTCAACTAACAGTAAAAATTGTTTTTCTACTATTATTTTTATATGGTTACATTGAATTTGAAATTGTTCTGGTGGTGGTTGAAAAAAATGCCATTTTGAAAAGAAGTTAAAAGCAGTCAAAAAAAAATTGAATCCAGCTAAAAAAACCAGCCGGCTGGATTTCAAAAAATCTTCCAGCTAAATTCATTTCAATCCAGTCAGATCTGACTGGAAAACAGTCAAAATGGCAACGCTGCTGACTGAAGGCTGAACTTCCACAGCTCGCAAAATCTCACTTCTGCCTCTGCTGCATCTGAACGTCGGTGCCATTTATTCGGTGCAACTGATGAAAATGGCAACCTTGTTCAAAGAAAAGTGGACCAATTACGCCACCAAACCAAAATCCACACCAAACGGTATTTTTTTTGGCTTCTGTCGAAAGATACAAAACTTTGGTAAAAGTTTTGCCGAGCTAGCAGAGGAGGTCACTTGGACGACATACTTTTTCATTATTAACACAATTTATATCTTTCATTCAAAACTTAAAATGATACCTCAAATTTGAACACCCTTTATGTGTATGTGAAAAAGATGCAACTTGTTGATCTTATTTTTTTTATTACTATTGCTTTGTAAACACTTACAGTTATGTTGCATTGCGCATAGAATTTTGTGCGCTATAAGTCAGCCTGCAATTCGGTGCATTTAAAACTGGAAAGGTCTTTCTAGAACTAATTTCGTTTTTTAGCGTATCTATTTTGATATTTTATAAATGTGCTTAGCAAGAGATATTTTCACTACGCGGATACTTAGATTCACGTATAATAAAACACACGGGTAACCGTGTACTTAACTATCCGTATATTGAAAAATATACGTATACTTAAAATTACACGGCATCAAATACGGATCCATTAATTCCACGGATATCCGTATATTTAATTATCCGTTTTATAGAGAGCTGTAGCCTCTTTTTAACGATTTCCACAAGAGTATGCTCCCATTATTGATTATTGTTCCATCGTCCTTTTACCACACCAGTGGCTTTCAGTCATCTCAACCCACCGATTGGCATGCACACTTGCGGGACAGTTTTAAGAAGTTAAATGTGTCGCTAGGCTCACATGGATGTTGAAATTGACTAGATGTTATTTCGGCCGTTAGTCGACTTTTGCTGTTTTTGGAGAGCGCTGCAGTTATATTTTTATGGCTGAAACAGATGTGCAGCAAGATTATTTTGTATGTAAAATGAGACATTGCTTACTGCATATCAATTCTTGCTGCGAGTTGTCTCTATTTATGGTTTTACTGCACCGATAGTAGTAGAACAGCAGAATTTGGTACAATTTTCCCGGTTTAACGTTTCGTGCTGTGAAATTTTATGACATTACCTAACATTTTAGTCTGTTTGGTCGTTCAGTGATATTTAGTTCGGGCAGAAAGCCTACTGAATGATGGAAAGTTCTCACTGCACATCTGTTTTTTGTGCGTTACTGCATGCATAACAGCGTGCGTCCTTGCTTCACATCTGTTTCAGCATTAGCCCGTAACTGCACGGAAGTATTTATTTATTTTCTGACTATGGCTGTAAAACTGCACAACCATTTTATATGATTCTTGGAGTACCTTAATAGCCCAGTCATTTTAGGTTTATCTGCGGAAAAATTCCTAGTGTGCTGAATTTTTGTATGCACCTTTATTACGGCGTTGTAATGAAGATGTGAAAAATCGACATTGATATCGTGCCGGCTAAAAAAGTTACAAAGGTCAAAAGGTCACGAAAATCAGTTTTTCGCAAATAGCTCGCGATCTATTGCTCGAAAATCAATAGAGGTCATTATAAAAATTGTTTGTCTACAACAATTGCCTCTTGCATTTTTCTGTAAAATTAACCGTTTTTGGAGTAGAGCGCTGAGAAAGCGACTACATTATGACGATGCACTCGTTTAATCACCACCTGCGAGGTTTATTTTACATGGTTTCGATCGTAGGCATAATCCATGATATGTAATAAAAGCTTTTTTAGGGTTCCGTAGCCAAATGGCAAAATATGGAACCCTTATAGATTCGTCATGTCTGTCTGTCTATCGTCTGTCTGTCTGTCTGTCCGGAAATGTCACAGCCACTTTTTTTCCGAAACTATAAGAGCTATACTGTTGAAACTTGGTAAGTAGATGTATTCTGTGAACCGCATTAAGATGTTCACATAAAAATAAAAAATAAAACAATAAATTTTGGGGGTTCCCCATACTTAGAACTGAAACTCAACAAATTTTTTTCCATCAAACCCATAAGATAGGTCTTCAAAAATGATATCGAGGTTTCTAATATCTTTTTTTTAAACTGAATAGTATGCGCGAGAGACACTTCCAAAGTGGTAAAATGTTGCCCCCCCCCCCCTCTAACTTCTAAAATAAGGGAATGATAAAACTAAAAGAAAATATATGATGTACATTACCATGCAAACTTCCAACGAAAATTGGTTTGAACGAGATCCAGCAAGTAGTTTTTTTTTAATACGTCATAAATCGTAAACCGCAATTTACCTTTCATTAAATCAACTCAAGATAGATAGATGTTTTATTTCGTATATAAATATTTTTTTACAGAATTTTGTTATTGCACATTTTACAGAGATTTGATAATAAATTTTATCTTTCTACTGAAACATTATTTACAATTTGGATTAAGAATACATACAGAAAAAAATAGTTTAACTTGAACGAAAATACGAAAAAAACCTTCAATATAAAAAAAAAGAAAAAGTAAAAAGATTTATATAAATAGTGCCTACAAATTAATAAATAAATAGTTATCTTAATACAAAAAAAAGTATCACAGGTGAATAAATAAATAACGCGTAAATAAATTAAAATAATTAATAAATACATAAATAAATAAATAGGTAGATAGATAAATAAATAAATAAATAGGCAAACAAATAAAAAGATAAGTTAGCAAATAGGTAAATAAATAAATAAACAATTAATGCAATAAATTAATAAATAAATAGGTGAATACATATATAAAAAGGAATGTAAACAAATAAATAAATAAGTTAAATAAGTTAATAAATAGGTAAGAATATAAATAAACAAGTAATCAAATAATTAAATCAATAAATAAACAAATTAACGAATAGACAAATAAATAACAAATAAAAATGGGATGAATACAAATTGGTACATCATTAATATATACATATAAGTTATGCTCAAGACTAACCATAAATTAAGAAAAAACAGCCACGAGGAGAATAAGCTTAACAATATTATGTATTTAATTGGTTTACAAGTGGATTGTCAGCGAAACTGCATCTTGTTTTGAACGTTTTAGTGAGTTTTATAATTCTATTTGCTATCAATTCAACATTCGCTCTTTCGTGAATGTCAAGAGTTGATTGATGCCAAGGTAAATCTAGCATCATTTTCAAGATTTTATTTTGGGCTACTTGCAGTTTGTTTATATGGCACACTGCAGAGTTGCCTCATACCTGACACCAATATAATAGAATAGCCTAGAAAATTACTTTGTGCAGAATAATTTTGTTCTCAGAAGAAAGTAATGATTTTCTATTAATAAACTGGTACAGCATCTTAATCGCTATACCTAGTTTTTCAATAGTTTTGGTGATATGGTCCTTAAAGGTAAGCTTGGTATCTAAATAAATACCTAGATATCTAACAGAAGGTTCCCAATTAATACTTTTGCCATTGAGCTGAAGCTGGCTGATGGGAAGAAAACAAAACTTTCTTTTACGAGTGAAAAAGATAGCTTGCGTTTTCCCTTCATTTAGTTTGATTTTCCATTTGTGATAATATTTTACTAATATTTCCATTCCATTTTGAAGATTCCTCTCAATATTGAGAGCGAATTCATGAGATGAAAATAATGCGGTGTCATCTGCAAAGATGGCTATATCACAGTGCGGGAACTTTGGAATATCGTGTGTATAAATGTTATACAGTATTGGGGCAAGTACTGATCCTTGTGGAACACCTGATTGAACATTAATCAAATCTGAAACACTACTATTGACATGGACTTTGAAACAGCGATTGGACAAGAAGCTTTGGACTATTTTACAAATATATGGAGGAAAGTTTAGACTTATCATTTTGTAAATCAGGCCCTGGTGCCAAACTGAATCAAATGCTTTCTCAATGTCTAGTAAGACCATACCTGTAGATTTCCCTTGAGATCGATTTCTTTTAATATAGTTTGCTATTCTCAGTGCCTGATGGGAAGTACTGTGATGACGCCTAAACCCAAATTGTTCGTTCGGGTAAATTTTCTTAAGATCAATGAATTTCAAGATTTGTTCTTTCAGTACTTTTTCATATATTTTGCTTATATTGCTTAGTAGACTGATAGGTCTATAACTTTCCGGCCTTTCTGAAGTCTTACCAGCTTTTAATATTGGTACCACCTTTGCTTGTTTCCAAGTGTCGGGAAAATATTGCATTTTTAGACATGCATTTACAATAAGTGTAACGAATTTTAAGCCTGTCCGAGGCAATTGTTTGAGGTAAATGCTTCTTAACATATCAAGACCTCCGGTTTTCCGTTACAAAGGTAATGGAAGAAGAAAGACTTGCTTCATCAGCTATAAAAGTTTGGATAGTGTTGCTCACGAGGGTGCTTGTATATGCATCACCTAAATTTTGCGAGACAACATGGTTTTTGGAAAAATTGACGGCAAGTGCGTTGGCTTTTTCGACATCTGTAAAGAATGTACCTGACGAGTTTTTTAAAAAAGGTAACTGTCTGTTCTTATTTTTTACCAATTTAACAATGTTCCAGAAGGGTTTTCCGTTTTTGTCCAGTATATTGAGTTTATTGTTCCACTCTTTATTACGATGTTCTAAAAGTTGTTTGCCTATTTGTTTATTCAGGTATGACATTTGTTGCCGGAACATGGGTTAACGGTACCTTTGTCAATTTCGCCTACAAATGTTTCTCAGTTTAATTAACGAGAGTATGTGGGAGGGCATTTTGAAAGAATACTTCTTTTTAGGAACTTTTGGGATACTTGTCTCGACCGAGCTTAGAACGTGATTTGAGAATTCATTCACAAGGCAGTCAACGTCTTCCTTAGTTAAAATATCGTCGATATTCAGTGGGAAATTACGAAGTTTTGCTTTAACTTCTGAACGAAACCGTGTCCAGTTGGCATTTTTTAAATCTTGGACATATTGCACTTTTTTTTCCCCTAACGACTGAAGACGACAGAAAACCGGATTGTGGTCAGAACTTAGTTCAATAAGGGATACTGGATTCGTTATGTGACAGGGAACATTAGTTACAAATAAATCGAGGACGGAAGGACTGCCACGAGAACCGGCTGGGACATAAGTTGGACTAGGAGGAAACAACACAGAGATTGGCAACACAACAGGAAAGTCAGCGAGTAAATTTCCCCATGCATTTGCTCTAGCACAACCCCAATTCCTATGTCTACAGTTGAGATCTCCACCAATTAGGAAATCGCCGTTTAACGTGAAGAGCCTTCTCAAATCGCTTTTAATAAATCAACTCAAATAAAAAAAAAAAACATTTAATTTCATAAACATAAACCTTTTGCGTAAACCGTGAACCATTATTTTCTAATAATAAATCTGTAATAGGTGCCTAAGTAAATAATAATTATAATTCGCGCGGAACCCTTCATGAGCGAGTCCGACTCGCACTTGGCTGCATTTTTTTCATTTTAGAGTGAATAATTTTTTATTTGAATACATACTGAAAAATCTAAAAAAAAAAAAAAACTTTTGTATATAATTTTTTTTTGTCATTCATTGTCGATATCTTCAGTTTCTATATCATTAACAGTGCTATGATCAGTATTAAAGGGATGATTACCCTGTTACTCAACTGCATCCCTACTGGTCCGCCCGTGGGGTCCTTTGGTCGATGACATTTTTTTTTTTTTTTTTTTTAAATTCTGGCTCGCCAAGGCGATTAAATATGGGGCACTTCGACCTAAAAAAAGATCTTTTGTGCCGTGTGGGCCAGAAACGTTTAGACTAGTAGAGTTTCCACTTTCCGTGTAAAGCGGACAATTCTACTAGTCGAAGAATTCTTTATGTCCTCGGGGCACATTTGAAAAAAGATCTTCTTTCTAATTCCGTTTAGGGCCGGACATTCACATAAAATGTGTTCAGCTGACTCGTCCTCTTCAAGACAGAGTCGCCACTCAGGAGAGTCTGCTATTTTCATTTTGTTTAGGTGATAGCTATCTTAAACCATGGTGACCAGTAAGGTAACCTACTAAGTTTTTGATATCATGCCTGCTTAGGTTTAGGCATTTGCTGGCATTTTTATTGAAAGTCCGAATGGCTTGTTTGGTCTGTCTTAAACCTGGGATGCTTTCCCAAAGATGGATACATTTTCTGTATTCCCAGCTTTTTATTACTGCCGTTGCTGCTGATCTAGGAGTGCAGCAGAAGGGTTCGGGACCTATGAAGGGTGTTTCCGAACCTTTTCTGGCCAGTTCGTCGGCCTTTTCGTTACCTTCCACCCCGACATGACCCGGAACCCACCATAGCTTGGTCTTGTTACTTGTTCCGAGTACCTGTAGGGTGTTGAAGCAGTACATGACTGATTTGGAGTCAATCGTATACGAGCTAAGGGCGTTTATAGCTGCTTGACTATCCGTGAATATATGGATGGTTGCACCTTTTATACCGGGTCGATGACATAGTCATTATTATTAGGGGCAACGATGTAAACGAAGTCACAACACGTATGAAAAACGCCCTTAAGACGACACAGACTGGTGCAACAGGAAAAATCTTTACATCAATCCAAGTAAGGCTAGTATCCTAGCTCCTAACCAAAAGAAGAAATTTAACATAGTTAAAATTTTAAAACGACGAGATCCTTAAATATTTCGAAGAAGTTAATTATCTTGTAGTAATCCTAGACAGAGGGCTTATTTTTGAACTTTCACATCTTCTTCTTCCTTTAAAGACGGTGAGGCTTTGATCAGGATTAAAGGGATCATAGCCGTCCCACTTCACTACATCCGTACTGGTCCGCCTGTGGGGTTAGATGGTTCGACCTCACGAAATAACGGTAGTCCTCCCGATTTTGAATCACTTCGTCACTGAGGCCATACATTTTTTGGCCCGCCTCTCTTTTGCGTTGGTATGGGAACGTTGGTATGGGAACGTTGGTTGACATTGCCTTTTTGACAGGGTTCGTAGGATCCCTCCCTTGAACGTGACAGGAACAACTGAGCCAATCGCAGTGACTGTATTTAAATATTCAATATTACCATCACCTCTAGCGATACTGGCATTTTTTTTATGTTTGTAGATCACGCCTAACTTCTACTATATCACCATCCGATAACAATTCATTGTATACAAATCATGTATCACTCATTATGAAAACTGTTGAAGAGCATGAAACTACTAAAATAACGTCTTTAACACTCAAGAAATATTTTTCAACTGAGCTAAACACAGTCCGACAGACAGTAGCAGGTACTAAGGGACGGGTCTCGGAACAATAAAATACAGAACATCTTCTGCCAGTGGAGGTCGTTTGTATAATATATAGTAGATTTTACTAAGTTCCAAAACTATATATATATAGTATATTTTTTATTATATAAGTATATTTTTCACAAAACGCCCAAGTATCAGATAGAAGCTTTAAAGACACTTAACAACATGAATAAAAAGCAATTGAGTTTACGCCTTGGTGTACGGTGTACAATACCGTAGGTATGTGAGTGCATTCTAGTCGTTTTCTCAGCGCTCTACCCCAAAAAACCGTTAATTTTACAGAAAAATGCAAGAGGCAATTTTTGTAAATAATTTCACGACAAACAATTTTTCTAATGAAACTCTATTGACCTCCGAGCAATAGATCGCGAGATACCTATTTGCGAAAAACTGATTTTCGTGACCTTTTGACCTTTGTAACTTTTTTAGCCGGCACGATATCAATGTCGATTTTTCACATCTGCATTACAACGCCGTAATAAAGGTGTATTCAAAAGCTCACTAGGAATTTTTCCGCAGATTGGGGTTTGAAATGCCTAAAATAACTTGGCTATAAGTGAAGCGTCTATGTCTTGTTCTGTCTATAATGTTAAGTTGGGTATTGGATGTAAAAGAAAAAGAAGTTGTTATTTGTTTGAGCGTTGCAAATTCCATTTATTTCACCTTAACTGCACAGCGCACAAGTTTCATATACAAAATTCCGATAATTTTCTGAATTTCACATCTCCGCTGGACCTCGGGCAATGAATTGCACAATGATGCAAATTATACAGAAAAGCGCAGAGTTTTATTGCAGTCAATTACTAGTATGCATCCAACCCACTCTCCGATGGACAGATCAACTTTTTTTTAATTTACTTCACGCATCGCCAATAAAATATAAAATAATAAATACATCAACGTACGTATTTTAATTTTCATAATAGTAACGTACAAGCTAAGTGCATGCAGCACTTTCGCATTCGCACTCAGACGATGGACAAACTAAACAATCAACTCACGTTGCACACTAGCTCTGGCACCACTGCAAAGGTATGGCGCGGCTGTTAGGACACTTCCTGCTCCATTCACGTTTTTATTGCATGCCAATAAAAAAATGCTCGACCGCAATATTTAGATGGGCACTCGAACCTCTAATTAAATGCTCAGATATGGTCAGCAATCAAGTGCCCGATGGAAGCATGCCAATCAAAGTCATTCGGACACTAAAAGAGCTGTTAACAGCAAGGAAAAAATCTTCCAATTTGCGATATGGAAAATCTTTTCACCATGGAAAACCAGTCACGAATGGATTGCGTTAGTTAAAGGATTGGATTGTATTGTTTTTTGTTGGCTTTGTTTTTGCTTAAATATTTCTTAGTTTCTTTTAATCTTCTTTTAGTCTCTGGGCTCAATGGATGTTGATTAATTCCTAATGACTGTCTTGGGTCCAGCTTGCATGCGTAATTACAGGTATTCGCATTGATTTACTCAGAAGACTGAACGTGGGCTGAAGCCTACGCGGTTACACCTTGGGAACTGGTTGCACGTACGTTTGTGTTGACAGTCAATCAACGTAGGCTTTTGTGTTGGACTGCCTGACAGACAGTACATGGAGAATGGACGCAGAATGATCGATTATGTGTGATAAAAAAAAACCGAATACATTTCTATTTGCTTTTGATTTGATTTCGAGTCTTAAGATTGACAGTTCAATACAGCATGTGGCTACAGTGGGGGTAACCATTCGATAGACAGTCAACGGCTGACTTCGAAGTTTGAAATACCTGAATTAAGTGAGCTTGTACCGTTCCAATTTCTGACAGGTGCACCACGGGACCGGCCATGCCTTTTTTGCATTGTTGTCGTGGGAAACAAGTGGAATTGAGAAAATAAGGAACAATGTCACAAACTAAGACTATGGTAAGCTAAACTCTTTTGGCCCTTAACTAACTGGTACCCTGTGCTCGTCAAACATAATTGCATCGGCTTTAAAGACTGGATGGACAACAAATTCCAAATATCTATACAAAATGTCTCTACATGAACTGGTAGGTCAGTCGGACGTGCCCTGGACTTCGATTTTTTTCTTTTTCACAAAAAGTCTTTTAATTTCATCAGCACATTCGCAACGACTAATTACGAAGTTTTTGAGTGTGTTCAGTAAAAGAGCGCGCACCCATAGAAATATTGCAACTTTTTTCATATTCCCGTCTGGCAGATTCGTGTTGCCAGTGTTGCCAGTAGTTTCCAAAATTTTCCGCCTTAATTGACCATCTAACGGCGATGCCGAACTAAATCCCGCTGTCAGGCAGAATGCACCATTCAACCTGGACGATGAAGACCAACAATTCCGTCCATCCGACCTGGACGAAGTGGAGATAACCATATCTAAGCTTAAGTCCAACAAAGCCGCCGGAGCAGATGGTCTGACCGCCGAGCTATTCAAAGCGGCAGGCAATGACTTGGTTAGGAGCATGCACCAACTCATCTGTAAAATATGGTCGGCGGAAAGTATGCCCGATGAATGGAACCTCAGCATTGTTGGCCCGATCCTCAAGAAAGGAGACCATCTGAACTGCGCCAACTACAGAGGTATTAGTGTTCTTAACATCGTCTACAAGATCTTATCTGCCGTGCTGTGTGAACGCCTGAAGCCTTTCGTCAACAACCTGATTGGTCTCTATCAGTGTGGCTTCAGGCCAGGAAAGTCTACCATCGAACAAATATTCACACTGCGGCAGATCTTGGAGAAAACCCAGAAAGTCCAAATCGATACCCACCACCTTTTCAGCATTGATAGAGACGAGCTATACAGAGCAACGTCTAGTTTTGGCATCACTGCCAAACTCGTCCGTTTGTGTAGGATGACAATGGAGAATGCACGCTGCTCCATCGAGGTCGGTAAAGAACTCACCGAGACCTTCGATGTCAAAAAAGGATTTAGACAAGGCGATGCGCTGTCATGTGACTTCTTCAACATCGTTCTTGAAAGAATAATGCAAAACTCAAATGCTAACACCAGAGGCACTATCTTTCAAAAGTCCGTCCATCTACTCGCCTACGCCGACGACATCGGCATAATCGGCAGAACGCAGCCGGATGTCACTGGCGCGTTCGTGAGTATTGAGACGGATGCGGCGAAGATGGGGTTGGCGATCAATGAGGGCAAGACGAGGTATATGCTGTCATCAAGAAAGGACACCCAACACCGACGTCTCGAACAGAATGTTCCTATAGACAGATATAACATTGAGGTGGTTCAGGACTTTGTCTACCTAGGCTCCGCAATGAACTCAGGCAATGACACCAGCGCTGAGATTAAACGATGAATAACTCTTGCCAATCGCTGTTTCGTTGGGCTAAGAAAGCAATTGAGTAGCAAGGCCCTCTCTCGAACAACTAAAGTGACCCTTTATAAGACCTTCATAATCCCAGTCCTTCTCTAAGGTGCAGAGGCATGGACTCTAGCAAAAGCGGATGAGGGCACTCTTGGTTGTTTTGAGGGAAAAATTCTACGGGTAATTTTTGGTCCCGTCTGCATAGACGGTGAATGGAGGAGGAGATACAACGACGGACTGTACGGGCTGTACAGCGACATGGCTGGGTCTTTGACTTTGACTTTGAAATTCATTTTTTTATTCATTGTTAAATATCTACTTACATACTAGACAAAAATGATTAAACCTAACTTAAAATTAACAGGATACTTATTCTTATTTATTGGTCCTTATGCGAACGCTCTAAACTTAACTATATCTTATAATTATTGCCTTTCGGCCTAAGAACTATTTTACGAACTAATCTTACATATATATATACATGGCTGGGTCATGTAGAGCAAATGGACGTGAATACTCCGTCCCGGAAGATCTTCGAATCCACACCCGAGGGAGGGCGCAGTAGAGGAAGACCGCGACTCAGGTGGCGCACGCAACGGGAAGGAGACCTAAACCAACTTAGCGTGCGAAACTGGAGACAGCTGGCCAAAGATTGTGCTGGCTTGTTGGTTGAGGCACAGTTCCACCCCGGACTGTAGCGCCACCCTAAGTAAGTAAGTAAGATTGACCATCTATATAAAAGTTAGGAATGGCAACGAGCACAATGGTTGCATTCAGACTCGGAAGGTTTTCTTTTAAAATGTGTTTTTATTATGTTTGTGGGAATATTTGGTCATATGTGCGAGGAGGACGGATAAACAATAAAGTTGAAGATACAACCACGAACTCTATGAGCTGTACCCGGATGTGGTAGTAGTCCGAAAAACTAAAACACGTCGAGCCACATTGAGCGAATGGACAATAATTCTCCAGTGAAGACGATTTTCGACTTCCAGCCCCCAGGCTCGAGACGACAGGGAAAACTGAACCTCCATTTTAAAGACCGAATTAATAAACGCAAATTTAGGGTGAATTTATTTTTAACCAATGAATTTAACGAGAAATCTTAACAACAAACTTTTTTTTGAAGTTAATTGCCGATTATGAACATGCAAGACACCGAAGTAGGTGAATTAAAGAGTAATTAATTGAAGATATAACTGACAGCATTTTTAACAACCGACAGCGAATCTTTGAAGCGAATGGGATGTTGGATGTGGTATCTTCATACAATTTATTACTTAACGATTCCCAATTTTCATACCATTTATTACTGAACGACAATTAGCTAATTCAAGGACATGATTTTTAATTAATACGCTGTGAATTAACTTTTAATCCACAATGTAGTAATTTGTGAATAAGAGGCAAATTAAGAAATTTTTATTGATTCGGCTGTAAGCCATCGCGGATGGCAGAGCGCTTGGTCTGGACAAGTGGAAGCAGCGCGCCCGAAATCGCGGAGGATGGAAGGGTACAGCGTCTCAGGCAGAAACTCTTCACTGGTCGGGGGCCAGTTAAGTAGGGGAAGTACGTCCAAAATGACACATATGGGTAAAATGACACACTAGCCTTAATATGAAATGTGATACACTTACAGCACTAGATGATTTCTTCCAAGGTAACTTCGATGATATTTAAAATCCTGGCAAAATGACAGCTCCGTTAATAGCCGTAAGTTAGTGCCAAAAAGCAAAAAGTATTTTCAGCAGCAAATACATTTTTTTTTGGTTTAAATTTTTTTTGTGTTTTGGTGAGTTTTCTTCAGTTTTTCTTTAATATTATTTATTATATTGATACCTACATAAATTATGACAAAACTTAGGAAATTAAAAATAAAATTAATAATAATAATAAAAAAATTAAATTAATAATTGGTAAATTTGTAGTAATGTATGGACTTATCAAATATGCTGTAGTCATTATATCCATATCAAATATGTCATTTTGTCCATGTCATATGGACAAAATGGTTTTTTATATAGGATTGGAAAACCATTTATTTTTTTTAGTTTGCATTTTTTTTAAAATTTAAACAGGATTTTAAAATGTTCGCAATAAATTTATAAAGAAAAAATAAACATAACAATTGCAATATCTCTTAGAAATAATATTCTTTGAATCAAAAGGCTAACAGTATGTCATTTTGGACGTACTTCCCCTAAGTATGTAAGTAGTATAATTGGTTTTTCATTGGACTGCCGCGTATCTCAAGGAGATAGCCATTCAGTTTAACATCACAACTTTGCTGGGTACTGGGTCATAGCGATGTTCAGCGAAATTGTGAAGCTGAAGAATTGGAACGAGGCTCGCCAGCTTAGCCAGCACAGCACCGCTGAGTAAGAGGCGCGTTCAAATTGCTAGTTAATTACGATTCCCTACTATTTTACCATTTCCTATTGCTCGAATAATTCACATTTCTATCATTTGGCTACTGATAGAGGGTTAACTAGAAGGGAATTCGCCATTGCTAATTGAATGTACATAATTATGACCAAAGCTGGTCCTGTGAAAATCCAAAGGACTTCTAACACAATGTTGGCTCGCAACCAACTTTTGTGACGTCAAGAAGACAGGAAGTGATCGACCTAACTTTATCAAATAGATACTTTAAGGCGGTTACTAACTGGAGGGTCTCTTCGGAGGTGTCCCTCTCAGACCATAGATATATCGAATTCCAAATCGGATGCGAAGCCATAACTTTGCAGGAGAGGAGGAATCCGAGAAAAACCAACTGGATACGCTTCAGGGAGGAATTAGGGAAAACTTTCAAAACTCCAAAAAAACTCAGGACGAGACAAAAGGTAGAGGAAGCTGTTCAAGACCTGAATAGTGCCATTACTAGCTGTTTCCAACTGACGTGCCCAGTAAGTAAACCCCCTGGCAGAACGCCGGTTCCCTGGTGGAGCTCGGAACTGCAAAGAATTCGTAGAGAAGCTAGAAAGCTTCTAAATAGGTCACTCAAGACTGATTTGGAGACAGACTGGAATCTCTACCGATCGAAGCAGAAGGAATATAAGAGGCTAATTCGGGTATCGAAAAGTGCTTCTTATAAGAATTTCTGCGGAAAGATTGAAACGCTGGGTGAAACTAGTAGGTTGGTTAATGTTCTGAAAAAGGGCAAACCAGCCAAACTGGACTCACTTAGAAAACTTGATGGCACCTTCACTGAGACGAAAGCGGAAACTCTTAGTTATCTGCTGGAGTCTCACTTTCCGGGTAACCAGATTACAATTGGTTCACAACCAGCCCCGATTGCAGAGACTATGAGTGAGCCAAGACAAACAACTCGGCGTAGCTGGTATATTGCGAAGGCCGTGGTGACGGACGAGGTCATTAAATATGCTTTTGCGTCTTTTGACGGCTTCAAGTCACCTGGTACCGACGGAATATACCCAGCCATGCTGCAGCAATGTTCAAACCAGTTGCTACCGACTATGAAGAAAATCTTCATCGCTGTCCTAGCACTGGCATACATTCCAACACCCTGGCGTACAGTTAGAGTGGCATTTATACCTAAAATTGGCAGAAGTGACTACTCACTCGCCAAGAGCTTCAGACCAATAAGTCTGACTTCCTTCTTGCTGAAAAGCATGGAAAGGCTGGTCGAACTTCACGTGCGCAAAACTGCTTTGCGATTGCACCCACTATCTCAGATGCAACATGCCTATCAACGCGGAAAATCCTGCGAGACTGCGCTCCAAAATCTAGTTGGTAGAATTGAGGGCGCGCTTGACAGAAAAGAATACGCGATGGGCATTTTCATCGATATTGAGGGTGCTTTTGACAATGCGACTTTTGATAGCATGTGCAGCTCCGCCAAACAATACGGCGTAGACGAACCATTGGTGTTGTGGATTAAAGCAATGGTAATGAATAGAACGTTGGTTGCGGATGCGGATTGTGGCCGCTATGTTATGGCGGGGGTAAACAGAGGCTGCCCGCAAGGCGGCGTCCTGTCTCCACTGCTGTGGTGTATGCTGGTCGACTCTCTGTTGAACGCACTCAACAGTTCTAATATTTACGCTCAGGCGTACGCGAATGATGTTGCCGTGCTTTCTGTTGGATCATGCCTAGCGACTGTATGCGCCAAGGCGCAGGCGGCCCTTGACGTGATCGACGAATGGTGCACTAGGAATGGGCTCTCGGTCAATCCTCTTAAAACTGAGGTTGTTCTCTTTACGAGAAGGAGGAAGCTGGTCGGGTTGACTCAGCCAGTGCTAAAAGGCGTCACAATCCAACTCTCCAATGAAGCAAAGTATCTGGGAGTCATCCTGGATAGCAAACTTCTTTGGTCCAAACATGTTGAGCTGAAGACTGCCAAGGCGCTGTCTGTTTTCTGGCAGTGCAAAGGCATTTTCGGCAAGACATGGGGCTTATCACCGAAAAGAGTCCTATGGATTTATACGGCTATGATAAGACCATTTATAGCATACGCATCGGTTGTTTGGTGGAATAAGCTTTCACGTTAATACGTCACTGCTGCTTTTGCCAAACTCCAAAGGCAGGTATGTCTCGGCTGCACGGGGGCCTTCCCTAGCACGCCTGGATCCGGCCTAGATGTACTATTGAACCTTCCGCCCCTTGATGTTTACATCATGGGCTGTACAATCAAGGCTATCTCACGTCTTACAAGAGGTGGCTTTTGGTATAACTCGCACTGGAGTTTTGATTAACTTGCGCAACGGTTGTCCTTCGACTCCTGTCTTATGGATATGCCGTCTGCTGCGATGACACCGGAACTTCGGCTAAAGCGCAAATACGAGGTCGACTTTCCTCGCGTCCAGGACTGGCTCTAGCCAGACTCTGAACCTGGAAGGGAATGCAGTCGAATCTTCACGGATGGCTCCAAAACCGATCAAGGATCTGGTGCTGGTGTCTTCGTGGAGAGCGATAACGTTAGACTTTTCTTTCCGTTAGGCAAATATGCGTCAGTCTTCCAAACAGAGACTTATGCTATCCTAATGGCCATGGACTATGTAACGAGGAACAGGTGGAGGTGGCGAAGTATCTGCGTCTGTAGCGACAGTCAGGCTGCGCTTAAGGCCTTACTCAAACTCTTAACTACCTCCAAAATAGTACGTGAATGCAAGATATCTCTGAATTCGGTCGGAAGGCTGAATTCACTTAAACTTGTCTGGGTCCCGGGTCATAACGGGATCACGGGAAATGAGATCTCCGATGAACTTGCTAGACAAGGCTCAGAGGGGGACCTTTCAGGACCTGAACCAGCAATCTGTCTAACTGCGTCCTCGGTCAGGGCTTCCATTGACGGTTGGGTTTCCTTTGAACACAATCGAAGTTGGCATGACTCTCCAGGGTGCAGACAGACTAAACAAATGCTCTCCGACGTCTGTGGGAAATCCGCGGCATTCTTGTTGTCTCTCAACAGAAAAGACTGCAGACAGACTACTGGCGTTCTTACGGGACACTACGCTTTTGCCAAACACCTTAAGGTGCTAGGCCTAAGCGACACCACCAACTGCGAAGCCTGTGGAGAAAGCGACGACACTGCGGAACATTTCTTCTGTGATTGTCCTGCTTTTGCTCGTATCAGGTGGCAGGTATTTGGTGCGGATATGGTGAGTGCTGTAAACCTAAGCTCCTTATCATTGAAGCGCCTTCTCGTTTTTCTTAGAAAAACGAGTAAATTCCCACAGTAAAATGTGGTGTGTCTGCCTGGTAGTACAATGGACCAGTATTGAGTCTGAGTGCTCCAGTGCAGAAAGTTTCACACACCCCAACAAAAAAAAAAAAAAAAAAAAACACATAAGTGCGTTGAACTCCAATGCGAGGGATTCGAGGTTCGAATTTCGCCCATTAACACCTTACATTTTTTTCTTGCCCAACCTCTTGCGAAAGTCTGACATATATTGAAGAGTACAAACTCTCAAAAAGATGCTGCTCGTACCAATATTTATCACCATCACTGTATGCCAATCATTATACCAGACTGCAATCCGTTTGTTACGCGACGATCCAATGAAATCTCATCCTTGAAAAAGAATGTGTAATTGATGCCAATCATTGGCTAAAACAGAAAGTCTCAGCTGCCGTTAAGATCCAACCCGCAAAGAGTAAAATAAAAACAACTCAATATTTTCATATGAATTTTGTCATCATAAAAAAGGTAAGTGGATAATTGAAGACTCATTACCTGAAAGCTAAATTCTTCTGATCGTTTGATAGTTCGTTAAAAAATGCCTGGGATTTTTCCCCTACTTATTCAATGTGTTTCTTGCATCATTTATATATGTTCATAAAGTGGCTAATGGTTATAGAATCTATAGAGCGAAGCGTTTATGATTAGCATGGATTGAAGACGCTTAAGAAATACGTGACATTTTTATCAATTAAGGCAAAGAAACATGGTGGTGGACCAATGAAGCTTAAGCAGTGCTAAGTGACAAGAAAGCGGTTTCCAAAGCTCGGTCCAATCCAAGTGCTCCACTAATAATGGATATGAAAAATCTCGCCTCGAATAGGAGTACAGACTTTGTACGAGGCTCGCAAAAAGAAAGTTCGCTCAAATTCAAATAAAGTGTGTGGAGGGCCTGTATCGGGAGTTAGGAGAAATTTCTTCTTCGTCTGATGATAGAATTAGGCTGTCCACGAACACCGATGAACCAGCTTGAACAGGGGCACAACCATTTTCAAAATTGCGGATTAGAGTAAGAGGAATGCACAGGAAATCCGTTCGCCAAAGTTCATCAACAATGCTCGAGCTGCTTCTTGTGGATGGCGAACAAATATTACACAGGTGGCAGCAGTATTATAAATGAACAATTTCCTCGGATATATTTTCCGAGAGGCGTTCCTAACAATGGAGAAGTACACGACATTACTGTCGAAGAAGAAGGCGGTCAAAGAGATCCAAAAATGAAAAGCAGTTAAGTCGGACGAGATACCCTTTGAGATCTGGAAAAAGATGGTAGACATCGGGTCCAAATGGCTCATGATTCTCATCTCCAAACTGATGAGGAGGTGATCCAATGCCTAACCAGTGGAGGGGACATTTTCTTCTTCCTTTGTACAAAGAAAAACGCGATACGCGAGACTGTAACAATTACCGTTCAATCAAGCTGATGTCAGACACCATGAAGATCGTTGATCGGGTATTAAATTGACGAATGCGAAAAAAACGGTTATCTGAAGACGAGTGCTGGTTTGTCGCAGGTAAATCAACCACCGATGCAATCCAAAGTATAAGGATCATGATGGAAAAACATCGCGATTCCTTAAGGGATTTGCATATTGTGTTATTTGATTTTGAAAAAGCCTTTGATAGACAACCAAGGATCTGTTATGGGTGGCGCTAAGACAGCGAGACATTGCGGGTGGCAATGGTGCAGTAGTAGTGTATTCGCTTACGGAATGGAAGGTCGTGCATTCGAATGCCGGCCAAGTCAATTACTTTATACCGAATACATGAAATCGTAATCTCCCTAAGTAACTTAGACACCACCCGTGGAGAAAAACCCTACAACTGCACCCAAACGCTTCTTACCTATCTCTCTATTCTTTCTAAAACCAAGTAGCTTACACTGTGTTCTTAGCATTATAAGGGAACTGTAACAAAAAAAAAAAAAATCCCTGTAGCGTAAGCAAATTATATAAAGAAAAAAAAAAAAGCATTGAGTTCCAGAAACCTAGGCAAAGATGATCGTGGCCATGTATGAATGAGTAAAGACAAGAGTAAGATGCCCCGCTGGTGTTACCGTTCGGTACGTTCGCAATCAAAGTTGGTGTACACCAGCGAAGCGACTTATGTCTCTTGATATATATTACAGTCCTTGAGTATCTTACTTACTTACTTAACGGCCTCTCGATCCGTGAAGACTCTCTGCCTGAGAAATTGCAGCCTTCCATCTTCTACGATCGCGGGCACGCTGTTTCCAATTGTCCAGACCAAGCGCTCTGGCATCCGCGATGGCTTGGTCTTTTAAAAGGAGGTTCGGTCTCACTTGTCTTCTGGAACCTGGGGCTCTTAGCAGGAGCACAATGTAGTCGACGTATTCTGGCTATTTGGACTAGATCCACATCTTGGTACAACTCTTAGAGTTCGCGGTTGTATCTTCTCCTCTATTCGCCCTTGTCGCACACAGGACCAAAAATTCGCCGAAGAATTTTTCTTTCGAAGGAGCCCAGTATCAGCTCTCCTTTCCTGCTATCGTCCAGCACTCGGCGTCATAAAGCAGAGCTGACTGGATAAGGGTTTTGTAAAGCATACGTTTCGTCCTCCGAGTTAGGAGTTTTGAACCCAATTGTTTTGCCACACCGATTGCCGGATCTCCACTAAGGTGTCATTCGTGGATTTCGTACCTTGAGTATCTGCTTGATGGAAAAGTGACGGACTCCAAAGTGCATCAGTTATTCTTCGCTGACAATGGAGCCATCATTAGCGAGGATCAAAAGTCCGTGCAACGAGCACTTGATATTTTTGTGAAAGTTAAGGAGGGGAATCAGTATCGTATTAGTCCGAAAAAACTGAATACTTGTGTACCCTGATCCACTCCGATCTATTCCAGGCATTTATATGAATGGTAGAGTGATTCCCAAGTGCGAAAAGTTCAAATATCTGGGATCTACATATGACCAATAGCGAATCAAGCTGTGATGACGACATTAAAAAATGAAAAAAAAAAGTTATTCACTTTTTATGGCAGTCAAGGCTAACACACATTTATTAATACGAATTATAAGTTGACAGATGTGTTAGTGCTAACTCGCTGCTATTTTTGGTTTTTTATTATGGGAGGAAGAAAGACCTCCTGCGTGAGTCTGATAAACAGCCAACAGAATATACGGTTATGAAAAGCTTCTCAAATTTCCCCTTTCATTCGTGCAAAAAATAAAACTTCGATCACCCGAATATCAAGAGAAGGTAGGCCTTAGACCCTAAATGGGTTGTGAGCGCCAGGATAGTATTAGTAATTCCTAGTCCAAGCCGCACGCAAATGTTGATATGGAAATGAACCATAAGTCTATTTGAGAAAATCATCTAAAACGCAGATACTCATGGATACCATTTCACATACCCATTCACTTCAATCATCTCCCTGATCCATGCGAATTTTTATCCTTGAAAAGTTTCACTGTGGGTTAATTGCTTTGTCCGCATATCTACAAACAAAAAAAAACTTCATTGATGCAGTAACCCATTACCATGCTCGTTGAAGGTTATTGCTTATTTTTCATTAATGAAGTAATGCAACCGGCAAACATAGTCGGTTCTGTTTCAAGAAGACTAATCATCGACCGGATGAAAGCCATTGTGCTCCCCATAGGCCCACTCAAGTTTCCGTCTGGCAAACAAAGTCTGAGTCTAAGTGGACTCAGCCCTCATTATAGGACCTCTTCAATGTGGCTAACTGCTAAATCCATTGTACCATCAACATCATCATCCCCATCACCATCCGCATTCCGCATCCTCATCGGCATCGTCCTCGACGGTTCAACGCAAATAGCGTCGACCGGCGACCAAAAGCTAAACTGGGCATATGTAGTAATCAAATACAATAGACCCGGACCCGAACCAGAAGAGAAATGGAAGAAAAAGAAAACCGCTAGTTCGTCTCGAAGAAGAAATTGAGGGGATTCTTTCGTTTCACTTCTTCACCATGCTTTTTTTATTCTTCTGTTTTCTGCATTTTACCATTTTACATCAGGACAAACGACTACCACAGCCAGTATGTCTGGAAGGATCTGGACATTGTGCCATTCAGTTTCTTTTATAAATGGAGCAGAGGTAGAGATCCTTTATTCCTGTTTTTTTTTGCATTTTTCCTTCATTTTGCATCAGTCACTAACGAGCTATCGTTACGGGACATAATTACATGCCAAGCTTTTGTAGCACTAAAGACAAAAAAAGCCACGAGAAATGAAAACTGCTAA
This sequence comes from Portevinia maculata, assembly GCA_949715645.1. NCBI lineage: Eukaryota > Metazoa > Arthropoda > Insecta > Diptera > Syrphidae > Portevinia > Portevinia maculata. The sequence continues at coordinate 27,704,299 of OX454527.1, read as the reverse complement.
AGGAAGACGGGACGTATTGGAGTTCACCCGCTCTTCTCGGCGGTGCGCGGAGTACCTAAATACCTGCAGGAAGCTTTTAAAAAGTGAAATTGCAGAGGAATAAATGGGATTTATTTTTCTGTTCCTCATTTGAGTCCAATGACAGCGAATTTTTAAAAAAAGAGAACACAATATCCAGTCAGGATGAAACCGCAGGTCCTTTGAGTTACAGAATTCATCCTCAATAAACGGAGCTGAACCAAGATATTCAGACACAGATCACAGAGAAAGAGACGAAAATAGAGATAGTGCGAGCGCAGTGCTGCAATAAATAGATATACACACCCAACTGGGTGGAGGTTGTGAATAATTTTGTTCCAACCATCATTCAACGTTTTGTTGCCAGCATTTTCTTTGAACATTTCTTTTCAATTACGTATCCCTTGCTTGAAGCCAGGAATAATATAGATACGTTGGGTTGGAAGCAACTGAACATTTTGTTTTCAAGCCAGATGATGGCTTGATTGAGCTTCATTAAATAAAAGTGGACACGTTCTTTGGTGAGACCTTATTTATGCAGTGGAATCAATTCAAAAATGCTGGCTTTGAATGAAGAACCTGCATAAGTAAAATTTCAATGAAATGCAACTCTTATGCCCAAACCACATGTGCGAATATTTTTTAAGCGTCACTGCAGGTTGCACTGGTATCGTAAAACACATGTTCAGATTTATTTTACGTGCGCACTGCATAGGTTGCTGTCATACTTTTTGTACCACTACATAAGGGTGCACCAAAGAAAGCCTTTTCTATACTCGTTAAATCAGGGAAAAAGAAAATCGTTAGCTGTAGATTACTAGATAGCTATATTTGATTTGTTTACCCCGTGTAGGGACGCGTTAAGAATATCACTACAGCACGCCCCGATAAACAGCGGTTGTCGTTAGAGGCGACTAAGGGGAAACTCACATCAAGGCAATTTAAACACCCAGGTGAGCCTAGCGACACATTTCTCATCCTAAAGCTGTCTCGCCAGTGCGCCTACAAATCCGTGGGTTGACACGACTGGAGATCACCTAACAGTAATACCCGCCAAATGATCTGCGGAATTTTGAAGAAACCTGATATGCCGGAACCTTACAAAACAAGGCGATGCAGGCTTCATCCATACTCAAAGGCCAGGAAAAGCAAAACAATTTTGCAAAACGCCCATCTGTAGGGAGCATTAATAAAAATGTGCGCTAAATGTGTGAAATAGATGCTGGCTTACTTTTGGGTGTTTATGTAAACGTTACCTAAGACAAGGATTAAAATATTTAAAATGTTAAAAGACTTTTATTTAAAGTCTGGACGTCCTGTATAACGAATCCTCGATATAATGAATCTCCAATATAACGAATTAATTCTTTTTTCCCATTAATGGTTCTATATAACGAATGGTTTAAAAATTCTACGTTCTATAGCCGTGTTTCTTTGCACGCGGATATAGGGATAATTTGAAATTTGCATGTAAAATACAACAACAACTTATCCTATATACGCTAACTTTAGCGGGGATAGCTATCGCCGCTAAGTCCTTTAGCGAGGATAAACAGTGCTTCCAAAATCCATTTTCTTCGTTTCTGATGAATCCTACCATTGAATTTTTCAGGAAATGTCAAAGTTTGACAACCCACCGACCACTCACACATCCCGCCGAATATTTTATTCGTGATTTTATTATTATTATTTTTCAAACTTCATTTTAAGGGTAATTAAATTTAGCAAATCTGTTAATGTGAAATTGTTTTTCATAATTTTAGAATATGCTTGGCATCAATTTCAATTGGCGGAAGTAAATATTTTTCAATTTCAGGATTTTCAATACAATTTCTTAACTACAACTTACAGCTGTGTCACGGTGCATGTCATAGGTGCATGTGTGCTGCCAAGTTATTTTTGATGAATTCTTATGCGGCGATAGTCGTTTTCTTATGCCATCCCTATATCGCGTGCAAAGAAACACGGCTTATATAATGAATGCCTTGCGAATTCGTGTAGGCGCAAGTCGGATATTGCGATTTTTTGTATGTGTCCTTACTTCTGCTAGTAACATCTGTTGAGTGTATCTATTTTTTTTTTTGTTGATTCCTAGTAATGATCAGTTATTCTAACATCTATATATTAATACGGAGCTGCCTATAACGTGTTTCCACCCATTTTTGCTATTATACGTCACATAGATATGCCAACACTATATATATTTGGGTAGGGGACAATACATAGAAGTACACAATACAAAAATTATCCACATATATAACACACATTATGAATTACAGCAGGTAAAATGAAGCGAATTGCATGAAATTACAACAACAACATTGCTGTGTGAGGCAATAATCTGCCAATCGGAGCGGAAAAATTTTATATCATGAAGTTACCTGAAAATGTTTGAAGTTACTTTAAGTTACTTGAAAATGCTTGAAAACTTGAAGTTACTTGATAATGCTTGAACATACTTGAACTTACTTGTACATGCTTGAAGTTACTTGAAAATGCTTGAAGTTACTTGAAAATGCCTGAAAAATTTTATATCATGTGAAATCAGAGAATGCAATGTCGAAAAATTTAATTTTCCGATTAATATGTATAACAGTCGACTTTATTTTCTTTCAACTTATAGAATAAATTGGTCGAATTTCGACCATGGGGCGACCCCTATTGTATATTAATGTAATTTTAAAGGAAAATTAACTGTTTAAGTTTGTTGGATTTTTAGTGGTCGGTTGTGTTTGGCGTTTGTTAAAAAATAAAGTAAAATGTCCGCTAAGCGTAATCGTTTTTCCTTGGGAGACAAAGTGAAAATTATAAACGAGTGTTAAAAAGGAGTGCTATTAAGGGAGATTTCTTTAAAATATGGATTATCAAAGTCTTCGATGTGTACCATCAAGAAAAATGAAAAACAAATTGTAAAGACATTGGATATTTCTAAAAATGGTTCCAAATCGAGACTTTCTACGAGGACCGGTGAATTCCCAAAAATGGAACGAGTACTTTTTTAAGTGGTTTCTTAAGAAGCACAATAACAAAATTCCAATGAGCGCGATAATTCTCAAATTAAAAGCTCAAGAATCATAGGAAATTTTGTGAAGGATCATTTTGTGCCAGTGACGGTTTAGAATCCGACTTCTTAAGCAATCAGGTAAGAAATTGTCTTCACAAGTGAAGCTGGTTGAGCCGTTCAAAAAACAATAAGCAGCCGTAATAAGAGAGAATCAGTTATCTGAGGAAGCGATATTCCAAGCGGTGAAATGGGACTTTATTGAAAAAAGTTGCCTGATAAAACGTAAATTCATTCAGGCGAAAACAGTGGACCAGGGCGAAAGTTGTCAAAGGAAAGACAGATGTTTTTGGCGTGTGCAAATGCTTCGGGCATTGGCGTGTGCAAATGCTTCGGGCAGACAAAAAAAGACCGTTGATCATTGCAACGTCACAAAAACCTCGGGCGTTTCGGAACAAGGTGCTACCGGTGGATTGCTCCCACTCTAAAAGTGCATGTGTAAGGTATGTTATTTTTATATATGATGACTGTTTCTCATAGCTGTGTGTATAATGAATAGAGCAACTTCCCAGCTTATGAAAGGATCAACGAAGAACTGGCAGGCACGAATGCCATAGGTATTGCCGAATGGTTTTGTGTTTGTGGCAGGGCACGAATGCCATAGGGATCTGCCAAAAGAATTGAAACACAATTGTTGACAGTCAAAATAGAATCTAATTTATTCTTACAAATACTACATCTTATATACTAATTTTCCATCCCAGCATTACCGAAACACATTGATACAAAAATCGGTGGCGTGCCATAAAATTAAATCATCGTCAACATACTCATCCACATTGTACTCATGACACACTTCTTAATTGCTTGTCACCCAAAGCATAGATCGTGCAATTCATCGATCCACTTACAATGTCAGTGTAATCGCCAAAAGTTCTATTCATACTTTCTGTATGCGATACCCGACACTGTAGTGGGGCAATGAAATCCGAATGTTATGTCAGTGGGTCAGTGGTGTTTATTATGAGCCACTTGACTTTAACTGCATTACACAAAGCAGGAAGTGTTTTGTGTAAATTGTTATGCAGTACAATGTAGGAGTATGAAACTGGTTTGTTGGGTTCATTACACATGGATGAACCTCCAAATTTTTAAAGACTGGTTTTTCCATAGCTTCCTACCACCGGTTTGTCAGCCAAAAGCAACATAGCTGATCAAGTTTTCTATAAAAAAAATGTGTGTTCCTTTCAGGTCGGGGAATTTTTGGATGCTCATCGTTGCGCACTAGATTCCACAGTAGCGGAGACAATACTCCCCCTTGGGAGCCTCTGTGTGCACGTCGTTTGACAGTGCTACTTCCGAAGGATGCGGTTATTACCCTGCTTTTGAGCATGTATTCCACAAAGCAGCAGATTGAGTCGTCGATGTTGAGCCTGCGTACGGCGTTGGTGATTGAATTGGTTTCAACGTTGTTGAAAGCTCCCTCTATGTCGAGAAATGCCACTAAAGCAAGTTCTTTGATAGATAGGGATTTTTCGACGTGGTAGACGATAGAGTGCAGGGCCGTTTCAACAGATTTACCCTTTTGGTAAGCGTTTTGTGACGTGGATAGCAAGTTGCTATCAATGGTGGCCTTAATGTGAAGATCTAGAATTCTTTCTAGAATCTTGAGGAGGAAGGATGTTAGGCTTATGGGGCTAAGGTCCTTCGGGGAAGTGTGCGATGTTTTTCCTGCCTTGGCTATGAATACCACTCTTACTTCAGTCCAGGCGGTCGGCATTGTTCCTAGCATCAAGCAGCCCCTCATAATACGGGACAGGTGCTGCCCTATTATGCTGAGGGCCGCCTGAATTTGTGCCGGAAAAATGCCGTCTAGCCCCGGGGACTTGAATGGCTCAAAGCTGTTCCCTGCCCATTTCAGTCTTTCCTCGTTTATGAGGTCCGGAGGTGACGGTGGGCGTGCAGCGTTTACCAGGGCAGGGTTTTCGCTAGGCATAGGCCTGCAGCCGGGGAAGTGAGTGTCCATAAGCAGACCAAGCGATGCTTCATCTGATTCTGTCCATGATCCGTTGGGATTCATGAGGACACTTGGTATGGTTGGGTTCTTGGAAAGGACTTTGCGTAGCCTAGAAGATTGAGACGTGTTGTCAATACTCTGACAGAAACTACGCCAGGATCTACGTCTGGCCTTACGAACTTCCGCTTTAAAGGCGGAGGTTAGAACAGCGTTAAGCTCATCTAGTTCCAATTGTGTTTCTGGAGTCTTATGTACACGATTGGACAGTTTAGCAGAGAGGATTTCATTGTGTTTACACCAGTCAGTTCTTCGTCGATTGCGAAAAATTGCTGGTGAGGTGTTATGGCGTATTTCTAGTTCACATTCCAGATAGCGGTGATGGGAAAAGGAGTGGCTGTCAGATACAGTCCACTTAGAAATCGCAGGGTACAAGTTCATAGAGGCGAAGGTAACATCTAGTACCTCTTGCCGGGTTCTGGTTATAAAGGTGGGACTATTTCCCCTATTGCACACTATTAGGTCGGTGCCTACTAAGAATTCAAATAGGGACATAGTTCGTGGTGCGCATTGGTGTCGCATCCCAGCAAAATTTCTTCTCCTCTCTTCCTGGCTTCTTCTACCACTACTCTCACCTCCTCTGATGGAGCTGAATTGGGGTCCTCGTAGGGTAGGTATCCTGAAGCTAGCCAGATGTGGGCTTTTGCAGATTTTAGCAACTGCGAGGTCATTCGTGCTGCGGTGAGGAAGATAGGTTAAGTTTAGTGTAGATTTAACGAGAATGCAAGCTCGAATGTTACCTGCGTTCTTGGTGTGCTATAGCGTGTACTGTGGGTCCCTCAGTCCCATGACGGTGTCATTTCTTATCCAAGGTTCTTGGATGAGGGCGATGTTTCAGCTTTTATTAAAAAAAACATCAAAGTCATAAAAGTCGTTTTTAAGAAAAGTAATATTTCTCAAAATGTTAGCAACTGTTATAAAAAAACATTATAAGAAAGTTATAAAAAATTATGTCAAAAATCTGAGTACAGTAAAAGCTCGTTAATTCGGAATGATTGGGGGAAGGCCAGTCCGAATAAACGAATTTTCCGAATTAATGAGAGATTTTTTTATGCACTAAAACGCGTTCCTATTGAAAAATTCTTTTATTAAGACAAAGGATTGCAAATAATAGATACGTAAAATTTATTATAATTCATTTTTGTAACTAAAAACATACAAAAAAAATATATAAACGTATTAAAAAAATGCAAGAAATGAAAAACATAAAATGACATCATATTTAGTACAACATACATTACACATGTATTTTTAATTGTTATTACATATTACTGTCAACATCAATATTCATTTCAATTGGTTTAAAAAATGTTTCAATATGACTTTGTTTAATATTAGTTGTTTGCTCGCGTAAAAGATTAGTTCTCAAGTTTTTAACGGAAGTGTAGTAACCTTGAATTTCCGGTTCACAGAATCTTGTTTCTAAATAACTAATGGTTTTGTCCAAACATTGTAGCACTTCCCCTCGAGTTATCTTGCATGTTTCTGTTTCTACGTCATCTTCAGACTCAGAAGAAATTTCCCTTGAATTTTGATTCAATAATGACGCTGATATTTCCTACTCATTCAAAACTAAATGGCCCGGGTCACTTTGATCAATATAAGCCCAGTTTTCCAGGTCTTCTTCTGTAAAGTTTTCTGCCTGACGTGCCTGACGAATAATGTTTGCCAAATCTGCCAAATTGATGTCGTCTTCACTGTCATAGAGCAACATTTCATCTTGGATGAAGTAATTTATTCCAACAATTTTTTAAAGTTGTTGTCTTTATCTCAGCCCAGGAATGGGACAAGTTGTAAATCGCTTTTCGCAAGTTATAGTTTTTTAATTTTTTTAAAGTTTGCTCTCCAACATTTTCACACTCGTTCTCAAAAAAAACCAAACAATCTTCCAGCTGTCGATGTCTGTATAATCGTTTAAAAGCCATGATTATACCCTGGTCCATTGGTTGCAGTATGGAGGTTGTGTTTGGTGGAAGAAATTTGCATTTTATGCTTCCATCGGCACTCTGTAGATCGGTGGGATGAGCAGGAGCATTGTCTACTAGTAATATTGCCTTAACTTCATCTTTTGGTATTTTCAAGACATTTTCCTGGTACCACCTTACTTCACTGATAATTTTTTTGCATTTTTTCCATTCATTAAAAATCCGTTGATCGAACCAAGCTTTCTTCGAGTTGTAATAATTTACCGGTAACTTGTCCATAATATCCTTCAGTACCCTTGGTTTCTTCGATTTTCCTACAACTGCAAGCGTGTTTCTGTGAGAACCATTCGCATTTGCACAACACAAAACCGATAAACGATCTTTTGGCTGTTTATGACCAGAAACGTTTTTGTCCGATTTACCAGCCTGTGTTGTATCTGGCATTGTTTTCCAAAAAATTCCTGTCTCATCTGCGTTATACATTTGGAAATCAGAAAGATTTTGCTCCTGAACAAATATTTTAAAACCACTTTTAAATAATTCTGCATTTTCAGTGTCAGCACTTAGGGCTTCTCCAACCACTTTTCTATTTAAAATACCATGCCTGTTTCTAAATCGTGATAACCAACCATCGCTAGCTTTGAAATCGGGTTCTCCAAGTGTCTGTGCGAAACGTATTGCAGCAGTTTGAATTTCAATTCCACGAATAGGAACACCACTGGATCTCTGCGAACAATACCAAGTGTAAATGGCACTGTCAATTTTTTTAAAGTTTGGCTCCCTCAGTCTATGTATATTTTTATTCGATTTGGTTTCAGATTCAAAAAAGCTTTTTAATTTGTCTTTATTTTTCTTTATGTCGTAAAATGTAGATTTAGTTATGTTAAACTTTTCTAAAATTTTCTTGTAATTCATTCCACTTTTTACACATTCAAGAACTTCTAATTTTTGTTTTAAGTTTAATGATTTGTACAAACCTCTACTTGTTGATTGTTTAACTGACATTTTTAACTGAGTTATAATTAATGTTTATTTATGCAGAAATATGTGTCAACTTTGTGCTTGAGGACTATAATTTTTTTTTTATTTTTTAAAAAAAAAAAAAAAAAAAAAAAGGAAATCCAAATCCCAGAGCACTCAGACTCGGTAACGTTCCATTGTACTACCAGGCAGAAATCCTCCTTTTTGGTGTAGAGGCATGTGATTGGGTGGCGTATGTTGTTGTTCCCCATGGGGATTGAACCTGCACCGCACGGGTCACAAGCCAACACACTAACCTCTACACCGTCGCCACCCAGGACTATGATTTACTTTTATCTCCAACTTAAACTGTACTGGTGTTTTCCCAAACAACATCTAAATGTGGATTACCGGGATTCAATTTTTTTACGGTTTTTCCCGACTTCTAATTGTGAATTGCGGGGACTCCCGCAAAAAATCATTTTGATGATTTGTTCCGGCTTCTACATATTTGAGATCTGTTTGCTACCTATACGTGTTCAATTAATAATTAATTACAATTTAATAATTCATTTAATTTAATTTTTAAATAAAAAAAATTAAAACCGACTCCCATTTATTAGGAAAAATCTCTTTTATTGGGAAATTTTTTTTTTCCGAATAAACGAGTTTTCTGAATTAAAGGGCTTTTACTGTATACTGATTTCTTCTACATAAGGGCGGGTCAATAAGTCCGTGACTTTTTGAATTTCTGACCTCTTTACTGAAACGGCAACACTGCTACTGTCAACAGGCATCTGTCAGTTGACTCCTGTCAAAATTTAAACTTGCTGCGTCAGTTAGTTTGTGTTTGACAGCTATTTTTATCAGACTATTCACTAATTTGAGGAGAAAATGGAAAAAAGTGAATTTCGTGTGCTTATTAAGCATTATTTCTTGCGAAAAAAAACCATTACCGAGACCAAGGCTAAGCTTGAAAAATACTATGGGGACTCTGCACCATCGATTTCAATGGTAAAAAAGTGGTTTACTGAATTTCGTTGTGGCCGTACAAGCACTGAAGATGCCGAACGTCCTGGACGCCCAGTTGAGGTCTCTACACCCGAAACAATCGAAAAAATTCACGATATGGTGTTGGCCGACCGAAGATTGAAAGTGCGAGAGATTGTGGAAGCCGTAGGGATCTCGCATGGCTCAGTGGTTTCAATTTTGAATGATCACTTGGGCATGAGAAAGCTTTCCGCAAGATGGGTGCTGCGTTTGCTCACAGTCGACCACAAACGCAATCGTGTAACAACTTCACAGGAAGGTTTGGCGTTGTTTAATCGCAATATGGAGGAGTTTTTGCCCCGTTTTGTAACCGTGGACGAAACATGGATCCATCACAACACACCAGAGACCAAACAACAGTCAGAACAGTGGGTTTCTAAGGGTGAATCGGCGCCAAAGAAGGCCAAGGTGGGTTTGTCAGCCAATAAAGTTATGGCGACTGTTTTTTGGGATGCACGCATGATAATCCACATTGACTACCGTCAAAAGGGAAGAACAATCAATGGGGAATATTATGCCAACTTATTGGACCGATTCAATGACGATTTGAAAAAAAAACCGACCTCATTTGGCCAAGAAAAAAGTTCTTTTCCACCAAGACAATGCAAGGGTGCACACATGTGCAGTCGCCATGGCAAAAATCCATGAATTGGGCTATGAATTGCTCCCTCATCCACCCTATTCTCCAGATTTGGCTCCGAGTGACTACTTCTTGTTCCCAAACCTGAAGAAATGGCTTGGTGGAAAAAGATTTGACTCCAATGATGAAGTCATCTCGCAAACAAAGGCCTATTTTGAGGACCTCGACAAATCATTTTTTTTGGAAGGGATAAAAAAATTGGAGAAGCGTTGGACAAAGTGTATAGAGCTCAAGCGAGACTATGTTAAAAATAAATTTTTTTTTTTATCAAAAAATCTGTGTTTTATTCCAAAAGTCACGGACTTATTGACCCGCCCTCGTATTTATACCTCATAATACTCGTATATCGAATTTCTTTAAAATTACTTCACGCATTTTTGAAATATTGTCGGTTTCCTAAAGTAACGTAAATAGAGTCTTCTGGAAAAACTGGGTTAACCTTCTTCTGACACTTAACCCAACTATTCAAGACATCAAAGTTGATGAAAACCGTTAGGGCCGCTTATGAGAAAAGTGAAATTTTCCAAAAATTGTTATTTCAACAAAAAAGTTTTAAAAAACATTTCATATACAAATTCTTTCCAAATAATAGCATATGTCGGTGTGCCAATTTTCTTAGAAATAACTTAACCCGTTTTTGAGATATTAACATTTTTTTAAAGAACCGTTATTCGACTATTTTCGTAAAAAATGGCTACCAACGCTATTTTCTTAGCTCACCTCAATTATTTTACTTTTCAAAAACAATCAAATTCGTAAGAGCTTTTCGAGAAAATCGGTGTTGTAAAAACCACTTGTATGATGGGTACCGTTAATTAAAATGATAGAATAAAAAACAAAATGCTCGCAGGTTGTACGAAAATTCGTCCACCCATTGTGGCTGGAGCCTTGGTGACCGATGGACCCACGGACCGACGGACCGACGGACGGAAATGCGGCACACATTTTTTTGAACTTCTATAATAGTCTTAATATTACACCTCATACTCAGTTTAAGTTCTAAATTTTAGCACGTTTGCAATATCTTTGTCTGTCTTGGGCTTGGGCGAACTACAAGATACCCACAGTATTGGAATAATCTCTGGGACTTTGGAATCGGAAAGCAACGACCTCAATTTGAAAACAACTTGTTAAACAAAGTTAGATTTCTTTAAAAATATTCTTCCTATATCCACGTCAACCAGATTGAAGTCCCTTTGTCTGTTTTGTGAAATGCATCGGACCGTTGCACAGTGAATCACACAACATAATAATCCACTCATGTTTAACGTCCCTCGTTAGCATGGTATACAATTTCTTCGAATAACTTATTTACCACGCAAAACAGTGCAGAACGACGAAAGAAGCACTTCCAAACACGATGGAGTCATCGTACACACACACATGCAAACACACTCTGATTCACAACAATGTTGGACGGTAAAATAAATATAAATAGTCTCAACTCTCCTCTCATCTTGGTGTTTCTGGGGCACCACCACGCACCACCTCAGCCATCACCCGGTAGCTTTGACAATCTGTCACCTGACTCCACTTTTCTATGGTCGGTACGGTTCGATTATGCTGCAAAATCGCGGGCTATTCTGAGATGGGCCGCCACCGCTAGGTCTTATGTCCAATCGACAGGAAAATCTTCTTTGTTTTCTTTTTGCCACCAGTCCACTCCGCTGGACTGCTTACACCAAGGAACAAAGCGATTATCCACTTGGTTAAAAGTGATTCATTTCAAATACACTTTCCTCATCCTGATGGACAACAAGACAAGAAGAAAATGGAAAAGCCAACACCAAGCTGAATTTTTTGTTGTTTGTCTTTTCCGCGTAATGAGTGACGAACTTTTGTCGGTCTGATGTTGTGCCACGCTGCGACACGTCACTCAGCCAAAGAAGCTTATTCCATAATTAATATGGCTTCGGAATTTTTCTATGATGGCAAGCAGAGCAGGGGCTTTGCCGCAAGTAGCAGGTGGTCTATACGCGCGCTCTTAGGGACAACATTCAGTGTTGTGCATTTTCATTGTGTTCTTGTCCAATGTCTTCGGCTTGGTGTTTGGCTTTGCGCTCAGATATCGTACAAGGTGACTGGAGTAACAGCGAGTTTTTCTACATCCGGTTCTGGTGGTACACTTAGCAAGTTGAAGGGTGCAATTGGAAACCTGGTCAGCAATTGATATTGCCGGACTGTCAACGGTATCGGTTACATTTTTACTGAAGGCGGAGTGGATCCTTTGATGTTTATGTGAAATCAAAGAGAACCGCACCAGGCAGTTGTAAACAGTGATATTATACTCGTACCATCTGAGTTTGATGGGAGCTTAAAATGTCTTCGTTTCATTTGACTGAAGATTGCAAGCGATATGCTTGCTAAAAGGAAACTATTGTTCTTGCGGTTGAAATGCATTTAAATTGTTTGATGGTGGATTCGATGTCTTTAACTTTATTTTGTTTATGAATATGGTTGAGTGGGATGGGAGTGTGGCCATAAGTTTACTTTAGGTATACTAGGCCAAGCGGCGCTACAACTTCCGATTTAACTTTTGCATGTAGCTCTATGCTGTTTTTTTTTTAGTCTTATTTAGTATACCGAGCTGGGTGTTGCATTTTACGGTACCAATACCGCCAGCTTTTGCTCTGGAAGAACACGAACAAAGCATACTTAATTTTTGCGCTCAGCTTTTTTATATGCTCCTGCGTCTTGACATAGAAAGTTGATAGCAAATTCTAAGGTTTATTGTAAACTAAGTCTTAATCGATTAAGCTCTTTATGTTTTAACAAATAGGACTGTTAATTTATTTTCTTCGCATGCGACTTCGCATTTTAATGTCAAATGCTACAGTGGCTGTACTCCACTGCGTTTGAGGTCTGCATTTAGGTTTACAACGATATTTATTGGGCTTTGAGATTGAAAGTTTTAGAGCAGTCTGTATTCCGAAGCTGTATAATTGATATTGTTTTTTGTTGATACATCAGGAAGCATTATACTTAAACGTCGATCTTAAAGTACAAACCAGCTTCATGTGGTCAATATTTTCGATTCCAGATCTTGAATGGGAAAATAACACACTCGAGCCTACCGGAGCCCACTAGAATTTTCGTTTATATACAGGTCGACTGCAAAAAGCCTTCACGGAAGCAACGATCACAACAATTTAAGAGTAGAAACGGCAGTTTTCTGAAAGAATTAAAGGGTGGTAGCTTAGCTCTATAGGGGCGTTCAATTTTTAACAGTCATAGAAAAAAAGTGAAATACATATTGGTATCGGCTAGTGATAGACACTACTTTACTAACTTTACATTTCTTAACAGGCTCCCGACACTTGGAGAGTCTTTGCCTGATTAAAACAGCCTGTTATCTACCGCCGCGATCCCGGGCACGCTGCTTCCAGTTGTCCAGACCAAGCGCTCTGGCAGCAGCTATAGCTTGGTCTTTAAAACGGAGCTTCGCTCTACCTTGCCTCTCGAACGTGAGTGCTGGGAGTCGGAGATCCTTTTGGCTGGAACATTTTTCTCCATTCACTCAACTTGGCAGTATAAATGTAGTCGACGTGATTTAGCATTTCGGACTACATCCACATCTTGGCACACCTCATTCGCCCTCCTCCCACACAGCTTACATCCGAAGGAGTATTTTTCTTTCAAAGAACCCAGTAAAAGCTTCGCTCTTCTACTTATTGTCCAGCCTCCGGACCATAAAGCAGGGCTGGCAGCAATAAGGTTCGATAGTGCATGCATTTTATCCCTCCCTTGAGGAGTTTTGAACTCATTTGTTTTGACAAACCTAAGAAGCGGCGGTTTCCCAAGGTAATTCTCCGTCGGATCTCCACTAAGGTTTAATTCGTGAAGTTGATGTTTAATCCATGGTAGATGACTCGTTAACTAGCTCGAAGTTATTGCTATCAACAGTGACGTTTTGTCCTAGCCGGTGGACAGATGTTTATTTATTTAAAGATAGCATTTACTTTATCTTGTCCTCAATTACTTCAAGATCAACTGATTTGGCGTGTTCTTCAATCGCCGTAAAAGCCTCTAGCACGGCAATCTGGGAATGGCAAATGATATCAGTATCGCCCGCATAGGCCCATAACCAAGCAGAGAATACTCTCGCTCAATCGCTATCTATATAATCCAGCCGTGTTAATACTTGTGGTCACAGAAAAATGACTATGACAGTGGCATGTTATCCCTCTTATTTTAATTAAGTACTTATAATTACTCCATTGGACTCCTTCTCTCTCAAACCTTAAACCCTACAGTAATTGAAAACAAGCTTCAAAATCAAAATGATGGGGTAGGTTCTCACCGACCCCAGGTGGCGGTCTTGCTCTATATCTTTAAAAAGTTATCTCTTATCTCTCCCTCCCCCTTCACAAGGGGAATTCCCTCAGATTTGAAAGTCCTCTTTCATAAGCCCATAGCTTTCAGTTCAAAATAAGTGCACAAATAACAAACAAAGCTTCAACTGGCAATGGTGCGATGGTAGTGTATTCACTAAGTGATTGGCAGGGCGTGCGCTCGAGTCCCGACCAGGGCCATGACTTTTATAAATTGAATACACACAACAAAAAACAGATCTCCGTAAAGCAATTTAGGCGCCACCTGTGGAGAAAAAAAATCCCATCGCGCCAAACTTCTTTCCTATCCTTCTATTCTTTCAGTAAGTAGCACCCAAAAATAGGCAATGAATCATTTGCTGGGAGCCAAAAAAAGAAATCCTTTTAGCGTACGCAAATTATAAAAAAAAAAACTACAACAAACCTCGTTGAATTCGTGTAGAAAGTAATAAAAAGTGGTCGACGTTATTTCAACTTATTTCAGCAAGGCTTTTGATACGATGTCTAGTCAATAAATTTTTTTCAAATTGTCTGTTTCGAATATTATTGAAATGGATATCTTCCTATTTGGGAAATCTTTTTATAGTGTTCCTTCAGGTTCTTCTCGGCGGCGAATTTCCCGGCCACCTCTGGTGTTCCACAAGGCAGTCATCTAGTTCCCTTTATCTTCATCCTAACTATAAACGATCTTGACCGGGTCATTAAACATTGCGCCTCCTTCCTCTGTACTGTCGATAACAAATTTTCTTTACGATTTAGCTTTCTTCAATAAGATCTAAACACTTTTTCACCTATTGAATCAAAAATAGTTAAGAGCTTCGAAAAATGCCGGGCTATTACATTTTCACATAAGGCTTTGCTTTCAACGCGGTCAACCAACACTCCGTTCCACGTGTTTACAAACAATTAGTTTCTTGATGTTTAAATCCTTCGATAACAGGTAGATTTAGTTACTGTTTGCAAACAGGTGGAACGTCAAAAAGGACTAATTTTATGGCTTTATTGGGTAAAGCATCCTCAAAATTGAATTTATCTACCTAATCCTAATTTTTTTTTCTACTAGATAAACATAGTGTAGCCTTCTTTCATATTGCATTTGGTTTTGCCCATAGTATCGAAGGATTCGTAAAATCAAAAATCTACCTGTTCGTAAACACGTGGAATAGGGTGGCGACGGTGTAGAGGTTAGTGTCTTGGCTTGTGACCCGTGCGGTGCAGGTTCAATCCCCATGGGGAACAACAACATACGCCACCCAATCTTCAGCCTCTACACCAAAAGGAGGAATTCTGCCTGGTAGCACATTGACCATTACCGAGTCTGAGTGCTCCGGAATTTGGATTTCCTTTTTTTTTTTTAAAAAAAAAACACGTGGAACGGAGTATGTTCCCCGTTAAATCTCTTCGCGACCTTGGTATACTGTGGTGCAGGGAGTTTCATTTACGATCGCACATTGAAGAGACAATTCTTAAAGCCATTTCATCACTTCGCTCTGATAAACTGTTTTACAAAGGATTCTCCAACTCTTACGCTACCAGATCGCTGTAAATCACTATTGGCCGACTGCTTCTTGAGTTCGCAGGCCTAGCGTGGTCTCCATTTAATCGAGTCCATGTGCTCTGAATAGAAAGCATTCAACGCCGTTCAATCCATTTTGCCCTTTGTGGCTTACCCTCCCAACAAAAATTTTTGTTCTCATAAGGCTCTTCAAGAGTCTAATGATGGTATATCCAAAGAGTGTAGCTCTCGTAATTTCACCCTCGAAGGGAGCTTGTGTAACCTTATGAGGTTTAAATATCCCATTTATATTAATTATCGCTCATCTTTTAAAGATACTACAACTCTACTTATAAGAGCAGCGAAAGCCTCATAAAAAACTATTAGCGTTTTATGAGAGTGAATAACTACTGTCAGAAAGAGTGACGCTAAAAAGAGAGAAACGTATGTAACATTATTATATTTTCGAGTGATTATCGATGATTTATTGAGTATCGGAACATGTTATCAAAAAGAGATAAAGATATTTTTCAAATGATGCAGTCGAGGACGCAAATGTAATGGAGATAATAATAATGAACTTTGTAAAAACATTTATCTTCGCAATAGAAATGATCAATAATTGTCAATAATAATAATCAATTAATTGATTGTGACTAAAAATGTATCTACTTAGTTAGGTATTTACTTCGAAAAAATTAAAGCGCCTATGAATCATTAATTAATATATAAGGGTTACAATTCGTACTTTTTATACCCTATTCTAAGGGTATATTAATTTTGACGCATAGTTTGTAACATACCTTAATATTGCCCGTAGACCCCTAAAAGTTACTATATTTATGATCAGCATCGATAGTAATGTCGATCTAGCCATGTCCGTCCGTCTGTCGGCAAAAATTAGGCCTTTAAACTGGACCTAGTGAGCTGAAATTTTAACCATATACTCTCTAGGGTCCCGAAATAATCAAGTTTACGAATTTTTGAAATCCGCCCACAGACACGCCCACAAACTCAAAAAAAAACAAAATTTTGGAAAAAATCGAATTTTGAGCTAGAAAGCTGAAATTTTTTAAATATGATCTATGACTCCTAAAACTACTCGGGATAAAAAATTTTCAAAATCCGCCCACTGACACGCCCACAATTAATTTTTTTTTTTATATAGAACATTTTTTTTAAAAATCCAAAGTTTGAGCTAGGGAGCTGAAATTTATAATATATACTCTCTATGGGCCCTTTATGCTCATGTGTAAATATTTTCAAAATCCGCCCACTGACACGCCCACAATTAATTTTGTTTTTTTTGAAAATTCAAAGTTTGAGTTAGGGAGCTGAAATTTATAATATATACTCTCTAGGGGCCCTTTATTCTCATGTGTTAGTTTTTTTTAAATCCGCCTACTGACACGCCCACAATTAAATAAAACAATTTTATTGAAACACCCAAGTTTGAGCTAGGAAGCGTTTTTTTTTGATAAAATCCTTTAAATGTTATATAACAAAATATGTAGAGCGTTCTTAACAATTCAACCATACTTAGACTTTTGTCACGCCCACTTATGAGGGATAGGAATAAGAATTGGGTATCCAACAGTTCGCCCAAGCGGACTGTAGCCCGTCCCTATGTTTTTATATACCATTCTAAGGGTAGCACGTAACCTAAAAGTTAGTAAATTTGTGATCAGCATCGATAGCAATGCTGATCTAGCCAAGTCCGTCCGCCCGTCCGCCCGTCCGCCTCAAAAAAATACGACCTAGAAAGCTGAAATTTGGAATATACTCGTACATACACTCTTTGGAAATCATTGGGCATGAAAGTCATATTCTTTACAAAGTTTGTAGATAAAATCGTTTTAAAACAATTCCTCTATACAAAGCTTTTTGCATGCCCACTTTTAATGGGCCCTTTTAAACAAAAACATATTTTTTTTTCGAAACAATCCTTAAAATCCTAAAAAAACTGGATTTTTTTTTGTGTTGTTAATTTGCTGAGTAAAAAATCATCGAAAGACATTGCAGAGCTAGTACGCGAGGGATGCTTCTGCAATAGTGAGAGACTTTAACTCATCTAAAAAAAACTCCCGGGGGACTGACATTCGCCATCCCGTATGAGATTGCACCTAGTCGACGACTAATCGGCAATTTGTTTTTGAACTACATATTTGTTGAATTTAACAGATAAATCGGCCGTTTGTCGGATTTCCAAACTTTTTTCTTGTTTGAAATCAATACCTGATTTCTTAGCCCTAGCTAACTCTTATAGATCAAGAGGTTTTACCCGTCTCAATCTCCTGATTGCATTGTCATTATTTAATAGTTCTGTTATTTCTGTGTTTACGTGGTTGAGAAGCCTACTTCTATGCCTTTGAGCAACTTTCTTAACTTCATCTTCAACCATTTTAACATTTAGATCTTTATGCAGATCGGCATTGCGTATGTACCAAAGTGCATTAACTATGTTCCTTAGTAATTTATTTTGGAAAACCTGAATTGTTTGTAAATTTGTTTGGCATGTGCATGCCCACAATTCGAGCCCGTAGCTCCATACTGGTTTCAGAACTTGCGTGTATAGCAATAACTATTGTAGTTAGACAGGGATGAGTACCTATCTCCCAATAAGCCAATACATTTTACTGTATCACATGTTCAACTCATCTTTTTTTTTCTTTACGTGCGCTATCCAACGCAGTTTAGCGTCTAGAGTCATGCCTAGATATTTGGCTGTGTTAAAATATTTCACTACATTGTTGTTAATGTAGACTGGAATGTGTGGTACGTTTTTATACGTAAAATTAATATGGACTGACTTAAGGTCATTTAATCTAATCTGTCATTTCTTAGTCCATTCTGAAATATTGTTTATTGCTGTTTGAAGCTTTTTTGTTGCTATTTCGACAGTTGCTCCCACAGCAAGGACAGCTGTGTCATCTGCAAAAGTAGCTATGGTGGTTTCTTCACTTTCAGGCAGATCGCTAGTGAAAAGTAGGTATAGAACTGGACCTAGCACACTGCCTTGCGGTACACCCAGCGACTGATCAAGAGTTCTGACCGCCCTAGGCTAATTATGAGGACGCGCCCCCGCCAGGTGTGTTACGGACGGCCTAAAAAGTACTAAGTGAATAGAGTATAGTAGTGTGAACATTTGAACATGGTTCATAGTACCTATACAAGTTTTCAGATTTAATCTGCATGACATTCAACCTTACGTTGGCAAACCAAATTTTTAAGCTGACCGTACATAAAGGCAAAGTACCTCACGCATTATAAGATCAAAATAATGACAAGTGACTGCAGGCTACCAAGTAGAAAACCAAATCCACGTCGTGTTTGGCCGCATGACTTGTATTGGCTTAGTTTCTATAGACAACTTAGTTGTCATTGCCATTGACCATGAGCGTGGTCTTCTAGTGTGTGAAGTTGCTTCGACTTGAGTATTTTTTAAATATTTACACTTGTTAAAAAAAGAGGAGAGGTATCATACAAGTGAAACACTTTTGCAACTGATTAATAATTTATTTGAAAAGTATAGTAATTAGTATAGTATTAGATTATACAAAAGTCCTTTTTCGTGCTTTAGCGTTTGAAAATCTTTCCACAATATACGTTGGCGAGAGCGCTGCAAGTTTTTGCTGGCGGAGTGTTGAGCGCAAGTAAGTGCTGAAAAATATCTTTCGCCGCTGCAGTTGGTAACACTCATTGTCAAAAAAATTCTTAATATTATCTCCACATTCGGGAACATGCATGAAATATTAAAAAAATTTATTAACTGCAACAAACCCTTTGGCGTTCTGGCAGAAATAGAATGCTCGGCCTCGGTGTCATATTTTAAAAACTGCGCCAAATGGGCGCATTCTTCTGCAAAGGTTTCTTCTAAATCAGTGGCATAGGTATAGTTGTTTTAACTCCGTTGCTTTGCTTCTAATAAATTCACTGTCGTCTAGTTCACGCAGTTTCCATAAGAAACAAAACTTTGTGTTTACTGTATTATAAATAATTTGCCGGTTTTTTAAGTGCACTTTAAGACAATCAATAGCTGCATAATAATTATCATCGATGAAAGCTCGTCTCCCTTTTAACTGATAGTGCCCCGTTTTAACTTCATCAAAATTAAATTTTGGTTTCTTTCTTCTTCTTATGTATGTGGTCACTTCGCATCTCTTGATTGCCTCTGATTCAAAATTTTAGAACCCTTTTTCGTCACGCAACGTATCAAGATAAACATGTAATGCTTCATAAAGAGTAACAAAGTTAGATAAATCAACAGAACTTACTTGTAGCTGTGTACTAACGATTTGAAACTTTACGAGCACAGAGTTCCAAAACCACAACATTATTGTAATTTCTAGAGTTTTAATTTTTTTCTAATATTCCTTTTGCTTCTATTTTGGTCTCTTTACTTTGATTTTCATCTTCGCAAATAGAGTTTAATGTTTCGAGAACTTGTTTGTATGAACTGTATAAGGCTTTGCTTGCATCTGCTCGCGCACTCCATCGAGTTTTCGATAGATTTTTTAGTACCGTCGATTTTTCATCCAATTTGGATAACAAAATTTGCCATCTGCTTGTAGATCCAGAAAAAAATTGTATAGTTGCTGTTCCAGTGTAAAAAAAGCAGCTGACTTGTCACTACTTTCTGCGGCAGCCGATCCCACGAGTTGTAGAGAATGGGCTGCACAAGGAACAAAAGTAGCCAATGGACTTACAGATTTAATTCTTGACTGAATACCTTTGTATTGACGAGACATATTGCTAGCATTATCATAACTTTGGCCACGACAGTCTTTAATATCAAGTTCCAACGTTTTATCAATTGTCGCAAGAACAGCCTTCTCCATCTCCATGTCTTCACCTTTATGACCGCAATTGGGTAAAAATGTGATAAAACGTTCTACAGGTTCTCCGTCAGGCAAAATATAACGAATTATAAGTGTGAACTGATCGGTGTGTGAAATATCTGGAGTAAAATCAATGATAATCGAATAATATTTTGCTTTTTTTATTTCTCCTATAATCGAAAGTCGAACTTCGTCAGCGAGAAATTCATAGATTATAGAGGATGATAAGTACGATGGAGAACCTCTGCCTTTTTGTCCAAATCTCACCAAATGTTCAGCCATGAAAGGATCAAATTTAGATATAAGCTCAATACAGCCAAGAAAATTTCCGTTGAGTGCAGATCCAATAATTTCATTTTGACCGTGAAATGGAAGCCCACGAGAAGCTAAAAACTAATTTGTTTCTATTACCCGTAGTAATACATTTCGCCAATAAGTTAGTTCTTCATTATATTGTTTGACTATTTGGGTATCCAGTCGTTGTAAAAGTTTACCTCTACATATATATTGTCCCAAACATTTACGATGATCCGGAGAGTTGTCATGATCAGTTATTAAGTTAGAATTTGTCCAGTCATTAAATCCACTTTTGGCAAATATGGATGTTCCTCCATATCATTTACAAGGACCACAAAACACGTGACCTGTGGATTCTGAGTATACTAACCAGCTTCTTTTCACATTTTCGCCATTAACAAGCTTTTTCTCAAACATATTTTTATATAGAAACCTTTTTTGATTTTTATGCCGCCTTTCTGATCTGGAAAAATCTAATTCTTCGTTTTGTTGCATTCCATTTTTAAAAATATAATCTCGAAATTCATGATTTACTTGCCACAGTGCAGGATTACTTGACGGAATAGACGACTTTTCTTCTATTAGAATTTCGTCTTCATTGGAGATCGTCGGCATCGTCGCTACTATAGGGCTAGTGTTGGACGGAGAAACGTAACAGTCCGCGGCAAGAAATCGCTGACGATAATGCAGCATTCGACACCGTTTCATTGCTTTCTGCAGAGTTCGTAAAAAATGTTTCTGTTTACGAGTATGTTTTAAAATGTTTTCTATTTTCTTTTCCTTTTCTTTTGCCTTTTTTCTGTATTCTGCTCCACTTGGCTTTTTTACTATCGAACTACTCTCATTACCACCCATAGTCTTAAAAAAGCACGGAAACACTAAGGAAAAGAACAACCACTCTCTTTGACAACTGTTTTAATAATGATCTGAATAATTCTTTATAAAACTAAGGTAATACTAATAAAGTATTTCTTAGAATATTACATTTTATCATTATTGCTTATTAATAGTTTGTAGGATAACATAGGTCGGGTTAATTACTGGAAATATGCTGACATGTAAGTGTTATGTATTTATTGGTGGACATCCGGTCATTGGGTGTTCGGTCATTGCGGAAATGTGCATTTTATGGTTATTGCTTATTAATTGTTCTTAGAATTACATAGGTCGGGGTAAGCTAGATATATGCTGACATGTAGGTATTAGGTATATATTGGTAGACACCCGGTGATTGGGTGCACAGTATACTCACTATTAACCACACCGGGGAGTGGGGAGTCCCCGCCATATAATGAGTAGGGACACTCTCGACGTTTTCCTTATCAGTTCTTATCAGCAAGTACGTCTGTGTAACACAGACACTAGAAGTCGATGGATATATTAAGTAAGCTAGAGATACTCTCAAGCGCATTTAGTTTTAGTGTTTTGTCTCGGTCTAATGAAATATATAGGGTAGATGCAATGATGCTAGATTAGTGCATGCCGAGACACGATTTCAGCGCGCCCCCCGATTCTCGCGCCCTACGCTGCAGCGTAGTTACCCTAAGCGTTAATCAGGCCCTGGGTACACCAGCTTTAATCTCTCTTAATGTTGAGTACTCTGCATCTTGTTTAATTCTGAAGAATCTATCTGATATACATATAAGACTCCAGAATGGTCGCATACTGCTTCGGCAGTTGCTTTTGTAATTTGGGTATCAGTCCTTTGTGCCAGACTTTATCGAAAGCTTGTGCTATATCAAGAAATACTGTAGAGCACACATTTTTCTCTTCAAATGCTTTTTCGATTCTATCTGTGATTCTATGCACCTGATCAATGGTAGAGTGCTTATTTCTAAATCCAAATTGGTGAATTGGGACTAGCGATTTTTCCTCTATTATTTTTTGTAGACGTTTTACCAGCACTTTTTCGAATAACTTGGACAACATTGATAGAATAGATATTGGGCGATATGAGGTAACTTCGTTAGGTGGTTTGCCTGGGCATTAAAAAACAGTTTTATTGAAGAAATCATTTCAAATTTCAGCATATCCCCAATGCCTGAATTAAATTATAACCAGCGTTCCTATTAAATAAAAACATATAAAATACTAAAATCATGCCATAATATCAGTTTCGAAGTAAATAATGACAAATATATAGTGGCTTTCATTTCAATATGGCCACTTCCATTAAAACTAAAACAGGAAGAAATATAAATTTGATTATAGGCCCAGTCTTTCATTCGGCAGCTCCCCAAAAATTGATACACATAACATAATCTACGTCCCCTAACGAGTGGCTCAAGAGAAAGGAGCCCCCTCAGACCGACAGTTTGGCTTCAGAGAGCACGCTCTACAGTTGATGCTATAAGAGTGTTGGTCCACATCGAAGGAGTAAGATGGCTCTACGGCACAAAGGAGTATTGTGCAGTAGTTACGCTGGACTCCAAAAACGCCTTCAATTCCGTGAACTGGTCATTCATAAGAAGATCTCTCGCCAGAATGGATAGTGACGGACTACTTTAACAGCAGGAAGCTAAGGTATTATACCGACGAAGGAGTCAAATACTACAAGATCTCCGCGGACGTCCCACAGGAATCCGTACTGGGGCCGCTTTTGTTTAACATCATGTACGATTAATGCTACCTCGCGGAGTATCGATAATTAGATTCGCCGATGGCATTGCCATCGTGACAGTAGCTAAACAGATCCATGAATACAAATGAAGCAATTTCTAGGACAAAACACTGGCTAGTATCCGCCGGACTAGAACTAGCCGACCACAAAACAGAAGCTGTCCTTATAACGAGTCGAAAAACCATTGAATTCGCCAATATCCAGGTGGGGAACCAGATCATCAGATTCAAAGGAGCAATCAAATATCAATCAATCTTGAATTGCAGTCTGTTGTACAGCATGACTCCAAGCATGCTATACAACAGACTGCAATTCAAGACGCACATGGAGTATACATAAAGAAAGCATCGCAAATACAGGGATCTCTCTCACGCATACTATCTAACATCGGTGGATCTGGATATGCTAGAAGGACCGTACGGACCCTGAAGCTAATATGCCATATTTGAACGAACCGTGTTCGATTTGTCCATTGCTAAATTGGCCCATAATAAAGGTATGATAACTGAAGCTTGTATTTAGGATGTGGTTTCCTATTGAAAAACAATACAAATTCCTTGTGTTCGCTTAGTTTCCGACGAGTACAGCTCCGACTTAGGGTTTAATATTGAAAAATGTTTTCTTAATTTTCCTTTTAAAATTAGGGGGTTTCTTATAGGTTTTCCAACTAAATGTATCCATTTTATGATTCCAAAATAGCCGCTACCAACTTTAGCCGACTGCGAAAATATTATGAATTCTGAATTGACATAAAGTGCTTTTTAAAGAGTGGCAATCTCATAACAAATAAATCTTCGAATTTAGGCTTATAGCTACATTTTTAAAAGTTCTTTTAACACTTTTACTCTCATAAAAAGGTCTTGCGAATTCTTGTAGGCTTTTACTCTTATTCCAAGAGTACTATGAGACCTAACTTACGTTGTGACAGCGTTGAAGAGTGTAATGGAAGTCCAATGAGCGCCTTTACCAAGTTTTTCGTGTAACATTTTTAAAAATTGTTAGTTGGGCTGGAGCGATACTTTAATCTTCCTCTCTATCAAGACCGCCTCAAACAAGTTATATTGAATAGTCTTAAGGAATGCAGATACGCCGCAGACATTCTTTTCAATCATCGATTCCTCTCTGGCTCCGTTGATTGTGCATTTCTTTACAATTTTCTTCAGAACTAACCCTCGTAACTTACGATTCCCTCGCCTTTCAATCTATCAGCGCACCGCAAGTCCTATGGCTCTAACGAAACGATCATCATCATGCAACTTAACCAGTCTTCTCTAAGCTTTAAGTCCATGATTGATGATTTTTTAAGTTCAGTTTCAGTTCAGTTGTATTTTGATTCTTAGAACAGAACAAAAATATGATTGGAACGATTCATTTGAACGCCACTATTTGTCTAGGTCCCTATTGAAGTAGCTACGTTTGCTTGACATTCAAATGAACAAAAGTGAGTAAACAGATTAAGTATTGATACTCGAAGTGTGAGCAGAGTCATAAACAATGTGGTTGAAAAAATTCAATAACAACTCATAGCTCACTTTGGATGCGAAAATGCCATGAGCGACGAGTTCGGGTATGCCTTCGCCTCATTTCCATAACTTCCCCGACTTTGGGAGACTATAATTTGGTATTTTTGGCTTCAAATGCTTTTAGTAAAAAATTCAGCTGAATATCTGAATTTTGGGGAAACAAAAAACTGCTCTGATTCCCAAACTCTTTTAATTCCATCTCTCAAATCCCTCTGACTTGAAAAATTCCTCTTGCATCATTTCCACAATCTGCATCCCTTTTTTTAAAAAAAAAATTCACTTCAATGTGATGTTAGGCGGAAAGCTCATTTATTTTAGTTTCCTAACTAAAAAAAATAAAAAAATCCATCATCAGGAAAAATAACACAAACTCCACCTAAGCCACATTTCCGGTGGAGGCAATAATGAAAGAAAACCTCGCAGCGTAGAAAATCGCACAAAAGTTTGGCTTTCGTCGGCTTTTCTGAATTCTGTGTTGTTTTTGTTTTTTACTCCGCTTTTCGGTATGGATTTTTTTTTTCATTTACTTTTTGTCAGTTCTTTTTTTTTGCTCGTTTTTTTCACTCGCTTTCATTGTAATGAGGTATAAAAGGATTTTCCACGCCACGCGGGTGTGGTGCGGCAAGGTTGCAACGGCTTAGTAGGCAAATAAAAAAATGTTGATTCAACAGCCAGCAGCCGACAGAATCCCCTCCACCACGCCCACTGGCCATGAGGTAATTATTTCTTCTTTTCTATGCTAAAATATGTATTTTTGGCCCCAAAAATCAAAAAATAACAAAAATTATACACCGTATGGCTGCCCGAAAATTTCCGCTCGAATCCATCATGAAATGGCTTTTCGTCCCCGTTGCGGCACCGCCGCCGCTCCGCTAATACCAATGTACAGTATATATTTATTTTTAATTAAAGGAAAAACTAAAATGTGCACACAGACCACACTCACTGCAAATATGTATACGGGGAGTAGCAGCCACTGCCCCGCCGCCGCCGCTCTCCCAATGCCTTCATTTAGCAGTTGCTGATCCTGATTTGCTCGGCAAGGGATACACAGATACACGCCTGGTTTTTCTACTGGGAGTGGGAGTCCACTAAATTATAATTGCAAGACTGAAAATGAATTATAAATTTCATGCCCATTTACTTCTCCCTGGTCGGAGGAGCTGGGCTTGACGCTGGACGTCAACAGGAAATGAAAAATTTATGAATCTCTTCTTGGAATGGCATTTAATGTCGTCCCCTTTCGCGCTGACAGTGCGGTGGTATTTAGTAGGCCTTTGAATCGCTGTCGTCGTCGTCGTTGTCACCGTTCGAAGGATATGGTGTTTTTCTTCAGATATTCTCCTGGGCTGACAAATAGTCCGAAAGGACCAAAAGGCAACGGAGTAAATGAGTGTTTTCGACACAGTATCGTTTTATCGCTGTGTGAATCAGTGACACTTAAAGGAGATGATAAGTGTTATTGCAGACATCCCTATTAGATTCAAAAAGGAGTGCCATTTTCTCGTAATGACGATTTGGAGTGTGTAGTCTTCAGTATGGCGTTAATGTGTCAATTATAGGAATTTATCGCATCTTAATGGTTTAACAAATACGAGAGAGGTTGTCTGGGAGATTTTGGAATTGCCAAGAGTGGATATATTCCCAAAATTTAGTTCAGACACGTCATCGATTAACACGGCCCGTTAAATTTGGTCTGAACCTACTGTTTGCAGCTTTAAAAAATGCACCGAATCCGTCAGCTATTGATTTTTCTTTGGCAATTGATCATCAGACTGGGAACCAACTGCCAAACACTGTTCCATTTCCTTTAATGGATATAGATTAATTTTTTAAATGAAATGTAAGTCCAATACTCGTACGCAGGATCACTTAGCAAAAAATAAGTTCGGAAAATCAAGGCTCTGGCGCTCTGGCATCCGCGATGGCTTGGTCTTTAAAACGGAGGCTCGGTCTTCCTTGCCTTCTGCAGCCAGGGTTCTGGGAGTCGAAGATCCTCTTGGTTGGTTCATCATTTTCCATTCGCTCAATGTGGCCGAGCCAATGTAGTCGACGTGATGTAGCTTTTTGGACCACATCCACATCTTGGCGCAGCTCATAATGTTCGCGGTTGTATCTTCTCCTCCATTCGCCATCCTCGCACACAGGACCAAATATCCGACGTAGTATTCTTCTTTCAAAAGAACCCAACATTAGCTCCCCTTTTCTACTTATCGTCCAGCATTCGGCGTTATAAGCAGGACTGTTAGAATTAACGTTCGATAGAGCTCGCATTTTGTCCTTCGAGTGAGGATTTTTGAACCCATTTGTTTCGCTAAACCGAAGTAGCAGCGGTTTCCTAAAGTAATTCTCCGACAGATCTCTACTAAGGTGTCATTAGTGCAGTTGATGTGTACTCCTAGGTAGATGAACTCCTTAACTACCTCGAAGTTATTGCTATCAACAGTGACAGTTTGTCCCAGGCGGTGGAAAGATGTTTGCTTGTTTGTTGATAGCATGTATTTACTTGGTATTGTCCTCATTTACTTCAGGACAAACCTATTTCGCATATTCTTCAATCGCCGTGAAATCCTCTAACACGACACAGTGGAAACGGCAGACATTGTCGATATCGTCCGCATACCCCAGTAGCTGGACGGATCTAAGATAGTGCCTTCCGTGTTGACACCTGTCCTTCGCACTATTTTCTCTATAGAAGAAGATTGAAGAAGTCACATGATAACGCATCTCCTTGCCGAAGTCCGGTAGAAGTTTGGAATAATCCGAAAAAGCTGCTTAAAAACTGAACATTACAAAGCGTGTTTTCAAGTGTCACGCGACAATGAATGCTATCGTATGCGGTCGATGAAAAGGTGGTGGGTCTCCATAAACCATTATCAAAGAAAATAGCAAAAGGTTTGGCAGCTAAACTCAATCCATGTAATGTATCTGCCTGCGAAATTTTTTTAACGTTAGACTTGTTTTTTTAGTAGCAACAAATGCCTAGCGACTAAGCATAGCTGGCCAAAGCTGGACCTGCGACGCTCTTAGAGTCTTATCTCACTAAACCGACTGCATATTAGCTCCACTGTAGGTGCTATTACAGGGCACTGTCATCGAGGCTTGGCGTTTATATAAACGATTTCTGCAGAAGCAGCATGGACGAGCAGGACGATGAGACTACACTTCACCTTCTTTGTACATGGCCTGCTCTCTCCCATAAAAGAAATCTCCATCTGGGAGATTTCTTGCTTGATGATCTAAGTGACTTGGCTAACACTGACGTTAGAAGTCTATAGCGCTTCATAAAAAGAAATGGTTTAACGAGTAGTGAAAGAAACCCCTAGATCCGTGTGGTATCACAATAGACCTAACATTAGTCTAAGTATGTTGGAATTAGGCTGAAAGCCACCCCAAACTAACCTAACCTAACCCTGGACTTCTCCCCAAAACTTTGGACTGTCATTAAGTTCTTGCCAATTTGCAAAATTGATATCAGTCCATTGACTTGCTCTACATCTGCGTTTTGAGAGACCTTCATTTTTAGCGAGCTCGATATTAGTATGATCTTAAACAGCTCTTAAAGTATTTTGAACTGATAGTAATTGCATTTTTTCTAAAGCTATGTTATTGGTTGGAACACTTTTCTGTATGTCTTTTACTTATTTTACTGTTCAGTACCAGTTTGATGGTATGGCTAAGTGCAAATATTCCGTGACTTAATAAAGTCAACAACCTGGCTGCAGTTCAAGGACTTCAACAACCAATTGAGTTGCAGCATTCTGAATTCGCTAAGCTTCAAATGATGATGCCAGGGTCGTAACATCACCAGGGTCGTTAAGCAAAAAACAAGTTAGTGTTATTTTTTAAATAAAATACATAGGGACGGGCTACAGTCAGCTTGGGCGAACTGTTGGATATCCTATTCTTATTCCCATCAGACACCTAGAGAGTCGATATTATAAACTTCAGCTCCCTAGCTCAAACTTTGGTTTTTCTAAAAACAAAAATTTAAATTGCGGGCGTGGCAGTGGGCGGATTTTGAAAATATTTACACATGAGACATGAGCCTAGAGAGTATATATTCAAAATTTCAGCTTTCTAGCTCAAAATTCGATTTTGTTGATAATTTTTTTTTTTGAGTTTGTGGGCCTGTTGGCGGATTTCAAAAATTCTTAAACTTGATTATTTCGGGACTCTAGAGAGTATATGGTTAAAATTTCAGCTCTCTAGATCCAGTTTAAAGGCCTAATTTTTTCCGACGGACGGACGGACGGACGGACGGATGGACATGGCTAGATCGGCATTACTATCGATACTGATCATAAATATAGCAACTTTTATTGGTCTACGGGAAATAAAGGGTCCACCAAATAACTTTTTTTTTTGAAAATGCTATAAAAAAAAAATTCCGAATATTTTCTCAAATTTCTTTTTTTATTTGAAAGTACAATCCTTCCAGTTAATAATGGAAAATAATTTCAATCAAATGGCTGCCTCGGCTGGCCATACAGTAGCCTACACGATCGGTCCGAGGCCTTTATGCAAAATTCGTCTCAATGATGTCTCCGAAATGTTCAATTGTTGAGAACGACGGCGAATTGATGTTGATGGCGCTTCACGCACACTTTCTGCCACATCAGCAATATTCTCGGGTGTACGCACTGTTTTTGGCTTTTCACGCTTTGATTTATCGATGAGGATGCCAGTTTCTTTCACTTTTTTCACAAGATAACGAACATACGGAGCTGACGGTGCTTCTCTTCTTCCAAAATCCGTTCGCAATTTTCGCACACATTCTGCAACATTACCATGATTTTCAAAGTAATGTCGCAATATTTCCAAGCGTTGTTCAAGCGTATACACAACCATATTCGTTCAGCGGAAGGATAAAACTAATTATCTGTGAAATTAGACATGAGCTAAGTGTTACCATTCACGAAATAAGCACTAGTTGAAAAAAAAACGTTAGATGGCGGACCCTTTATTAAGGTATGTTACAAACTTTGCTTCAAAATGAATATACCCTAGAATAGGGTATAAAAATCGCTAATACTACAATACGAAAATCCAGAATTCTCTGGAAAAAATATTGAGCGACTGAAATATACTTTTTTTCGTAACTGAGTAGAATTTAGATATAGTGACAAAGTCACCAAACCGACAGCCGATGCCCACTGAATTCTGGAAAAAAGATACGAGACATTGAGTTTTGATGGCTTATGATTTTCATCACCAAACTGAAAAGAGGCGATCCAGTGCCAATCAAGAGGAGGAACATTTATCTGCTTCCTTTGTACAAAAGAAAATACTCAACGCGAGGCAGTGATATTTATCTTACTATCAAGCTGATGTTACACATGCACACCACGAATATAGTTGAGCGGGTATTTAATAGCGGGTTGCGAAAAATAGTGCGGGTATCTGATGACCGGTGCCGGTTTGTCGCATGTAAATCAACCACTGATGCATTCCAAAACATAAATATCATGGCTGGAAAAACATCGTTTGATTTTGAAATAACTTTTGATAGACTACCAAGAGATCGGCTTTCGGTTGCGCTTAGACAACGAGTAGTTCCGAAACCTACGTACAGATGATCATAGACATGCGTGATGGAGTAAATACAATAGTAAGATGGAGGAGTTCGCAATTAAACCGGTGTACACCAGGGCTGGAATCGGCTAAGGTGATAGTTGATTGTCGCTTTTTGATTATCGTTTTTGATTATAAACTCCTCTTTGCTCTGCGTAAAGCGATCACTAAAAAATGATTGATTATTGGCAGCACTTAAAGTTTTAAACGTCACTTCCTTGCCGACGCTGTCATTCCGAGCAGCTGATGTGTGTTTATTTTTCATGATTTATATTTCAAATATGATTTTGTTGAGTCCTTAGGCAAAAACTTTATCATAAATGTACAAAGTATTGACTGCATTTTTTTAATGACTGCAGCAGTAATTTGTCAGCAGCAACTTGTCTTTGATAGCCACCACCCCCAAGAAGATTTTAAGTTGCAGCCAATTGAAGGATGGGTAGAACATGCGTTGACCTTATTCCAGTTGGTAAATCAAGCAGTCCCAAAACAAACACAAACGCTTCTTTTGATAAGCGAACGTTTTTTAAAAATCTAAAATACACAATAATAAATGATAGCAATCAACAATGAATATTTATAATTCTATGAATTCTTTCATCTGGTTTGGAAGTTCCAAGATATTTGCTTTATTTCTCATTTTTCTTCTTAATAGTTGGACATTTGTGTAATTATTTTCTTCATTTGTGTAGAAAAGTTCTAATGAACTTCACGAAAAGTTCATTGCACTTCACGAATTTTCCAATTTCACTTTTTTATTTGAATTTATTTAATATTCTTTTTTCACTAAAGCATTTAATTTATTTGGAGTTGAAGCCGAGGTGCATACCTATGAAAATAACAAAAATGTATGAAAGCGACACCTATATAGCTGTCACATGAAATTGATGGCAAAAAGGTGATTGTCAATTTGATAATCACCTTACGTGGACGTAAAGGTATGATTTTGATTGTCAACTATCAACTATCACCTTAGCCGATTCCACCCCAGGTCATCGTGTTAATTCCATTGGCATTTAGTAAATAAAGGGTCTTTCATTAAGGACTTGACAACTTATTTTTTAAATAACATGCAAACTACTTGAGATAGCTCAAACAAAAATGTATTGGCCTAAATTACTATCAAAACATTTATGACTGAAATTCGACTTCGTCCACCACGTAAACATATGCAGCGGTCGATACGTTGAACCCCATTTTCGATGACTCGACCGCACATTTCGACCGATACGGTCGCTATTTCTCTTTCAATATTGACTGTGAGCCCCTCTTACGTCGCCGGATTATTGGCATAGACCAATGATTTAATGTAGCCAAATAAAAAAAGTCTTGAGGCGTTAGATCACACGATCTCGGCGGCCAATAGTCGGGTCTATTTCTCGAGATAACACGTTCACCGAACTAAGACTTCAATAACTCGATTGTTGCACATGCTGTGTGGCAACCGTCTTGTTGGAACCACATATCACTGATGTCCAATTCATGCAATTGCTCAAAGAAATAACGTTCTAACATGTGTCTGTAACGAATACCATTTACCGTAACGTGACGTTTTCATCGACAAAAATAAAAAGGCCCAATGATGGCACCGGCATGAAAATCGCACCAAACAGTGACTATTTGCGAATGAAGTGCTGTTTCATGAAGCACATGAGGGTTCTCACCCAGTAACGCATATTTTGCTTATTGCCGAAGCCGTTTAACCAAAAATGCGCTTCATCGCTGAAGATGATTGTGCGATGAAAGTCTTCATTTTCTTCCATCATGCAAGGAGCCCAATTCGAGAACGTACGTCGCTTCATATGATAGTGGCTTTAGTACTTGAATCAGCTTGTCTTCTTGGCCAAGATCCTTACGCAAAATTCGCCACAATGTGGTCTGCGACAGCCCCAATTCTTGAGTACTGAATGATTCCGCTGGTTTGTGACGGACTCGGCAGCAATGTTCTCGACACTTTGGGCAAAACGTAGTCTCACTGGCACGGCAACATCAATCAGCGAATATTCTGACTCAAATTTGTTCACTACACTATGAATTGCTTGGCTAATGGAACGAGAATTACGGCCGAAAATTGACGTCAACGCTCTTAAAGTTGCAACCACCGACTCGGAATTTCGGTAGTAAATTTTAATTATTTGTAAACGTTGTTCCTTCATGTACTTAACCATCATGAAAATGTGGATTTTACTGAACATTTTGACATTGACAGTTCGGTAATCGGTTAAAGGGTGCTTTCACATTGAAATTGTGAAGTTATCAAGTCACTAATGAAAGACCCGTTATAAATATTAGACATGAACAGGGGCCTAAAACTAAGCTTCTACAAACATCTGCTTCTGCAATGTGGAAAGAACCTACAATTTCTTAAAGCCGAATCCGAACGGCAAATGTAAGAATATTCTCATGACAATTGATACTCTTGGATGTTTGTCAGACGGGGCAGTGGAAACAACTTTTAGATTTGAGCCCGAGATCTTTAGATTAGTAGTCCAACACACTAACTAACCTCTGCGCCACTGTCCCCACACTTGATAGTTAGTACAATCCTTGATTATCTGCTTAAAGGAAAAGTGAAGGATTCCAAAGTGCATCAGATATTCTTTGTTGACGATGGATCTATCACAAGCGAGGATCAAGCGACCCTGCAACGAGCACTTGAAGTATGCTGGGATGTTTTGTGGGGGAATGCGAAATAGCCAGAACAGAAACTGAATACGTCTGCTTCCGTATTCTCCGACCCACTCCGACCTTATCCAAACATAAATTTAAATGTAAGACTGTTTCTCAAGTGCGAAAAGTTCAAATATTTGTGATCTATAATCAATAACGAAGCAACCTGTGATGACGACAATCATTGCGAAAGCGTAGAGTGGATGAAGTGGCGGGAAAACCATCTTCTGTGAACAAAAAATGTGAGCAAAAAATGTGAGCAAAAAATGAGTGCGACCGGCTCAATTGGTTCTGTCATGTTCAAAGGAGATACCCTGTTACAAAGGCAGTATCGATCAGCGTTTCCATACAATCGGAAAAGAGACAGGCCTAGCCTAAAAACTCCTCGATCACACATATGGAACAACACCAGCATTTGGTATATATTGGCTACAGTATCAAATAGATTTGATCGGGAGGCCTGCCTTTATGTTTTTAGGTCGAGCCTGTGAGCCCTACAGGCGGACCAGTTAGACTGCATTAAAGTGGGAGGGTTAAGATCCCTTAAGTCCAGATTTTAAACTCGTCGTTAAGGAGAAAGTAGAAGAATGGAGTAATATAAAGTGAAACAATTCCTTGCCGACAAATTTAGTTTTTCACCGCACATGTCATTCCAACCACATTTCTACCTTACGTCACTAGCTCCGATTTAAATGATATTTGCAAAAAAATATCCATTTAAATAACAAAAAAAATGCAATCAAGGACTTTCCAAACCAAGCACAACTACAAACTCGTCTACATAATTGAAATGTTTCACAAAATCTAAATACCCAAGTGAGCTGATCCGAGCTGAGCACCCCTTCAAAACACCAAATACCAAATGTGCAATCGTTCTGTCAAGTTGAATCCTACAACTAAAGTTAACACTTTTTTTTTGTTTTTACTGAAAAAAACGCACACATTGAAATCCACTAAAAGGCTACTGGATTTCCCATAAATCCTGTGGATAATTTTCATATGTCAAATGTAACAAACGCACAATGGGATATCCAAGTCGAAATAAAAACTGTAACAGTTGGAAAAAAACACAAAAAACTGGAAAAAAATAAAATGTTCTCGCGTTAATAAAACAACAATAAATTGAGTACGCGAAAGATGCTCACCCTATCCTAGTTGCATTGCGCACAAAATTCTTAAAAAAAAAACATATAACAACGTCACGGAAATTAAGTCAAATAAAAAGGATTTAAGCAAAAAATCCTGCACAAAAAAAATATAACTACGACCCGTCGTCACCATTTTTTTTGTACTTCTGACGTTCAATTGAATCCTGACAGGACGACTACGAGGGGTGGTAACCTCCTTTCCTTTGCTTATTATGTTGCACCACCCCTGGACGTGTTTTTTGTCGACTGAATTTTATAGTTAAAAACTGCTTTTTGTTACAGTTATTTTTTTGTGTGTGTCTGATTTTATTGAAGATAATTTTAATTCGGATATGGTTACAAGGAGTCCAAAAAACGACTGAATGGAAGGCATATGGCATATTTTGTTTTTTTAATTATTTTTTTTTCAGTTTATTTAAATTAAAAAAAAATCGACAGGCAGATGACTTTATGGGAAGAGAGGTTCACCAATTAATGAATTAAGAATTTAATAATAACAAAGCATTTAGTAAAATTCAAAGTTGTTGACCAATAAATTAAGGATTTCTCGGGCGCCTTCTTAAATATTAAAACGACAAATTTATATATTTTGTTTTAGAAGAAACCCATATGCAGTTGATAAATTTTCAATATACTTTGTGTGACATTCCAGGGACATGGAACTACACTGGCCTTTCTACCTCATAAAGGTCGCTTAGGCATTCCAATTGCTACATGCAATCGCATGTTTAAGAAGGATATCATCGAGAAAATTTACTTTAGTTGGGCAAGTGGTAATACCTGTCTAGCGACAAAAAAGATGTGGCCAAAGCTGGATCTGAATCGTTCTAAGTGTTTGCTCTCTCTGAACAGACTGCGCACTGGTGCTACAATTCGTATAATCACCGCATACTGTTTCACAAGAAAGCATGCAACAACACAAATGACTTCTGCATAACCCGCTTGGACGAGGAGGAGAATATTCTCCACCTTTTCTGCATCTATCCTGCTCTCTCTCTCTCTCTCAAAGACTCGATCTCCATCTGGGAGCTTCCATCTAAAGGGTCTTTCATTAGCGACTTGACAACTTCAAACTTTCAGTGTGGATGCACCCTTAAACCGCTTGCCAAACTGTCAATGTCAAAATATTCAGTAAAATCAACATTTTCATCATGCTGAAGTTCACTAAGGAACAACGTTTACAAATAATTAAAATTTACTACCGAATTTTCGAGTCGGTTGTCGCAACTTTAAGAGCGTCAACGCCAATTTCGGCCGTAATGCTCATCCCAGTAGACAAGCAATTCATAGTGTAGTGAACAAATTTGAGTTCGAATATTCGCTGCTTGATGTTACCGTGCCAGTGAGACTACGTTTTTCCCGAAGTGTGGAGAATATTGCTGGCGTAGAATCGTCGATCGCAAACCAGCCAAATCAGTCAATTTCACGGCGTTCTCAAGAAATGGGCCTCTCCCAGACCACATTATGGCGAATTTTGCGTAAGGTTCTTGGCCTACACCCTTACAAGACTCAAGAACTCATATGAAGCGACGTACATTCTCGGATTAGGCTCTGGATAGGAGATGATTGGAGAAAATTAAGAATTCCATCGCAAAATCATCTTCAGCGATGAAGCGCTTTTTTGGTTAAACGGCTTCGTCAATAAGCAAAATATGCGTTACTGGCCAGTTGAGAACCCTCATGTGCTTCATGAAACAGAACTTCATCAGCAAAAAGTCACTGTTTGGTGCAATTTTCATGCTGGTGGCGTCATTGGGCCTTTTTTTTCGTCAATGAAAATGACCGTCACGCCACGGTAAATGGTACGAGTATTCGCTACAAGCCGGTGACGTCAATACGAAAGGCACTATTTTCAGCAGATTCGTCCAACTACCGGGATACGCGGACGATATCGACATCATCGGCTGATCTCAGCGTGCCGTTAGAGGCATTCCATGGCGATTGAAGAACAGGCAAAATTGGTAGGCCTTGAAGCCAACGAGGACAAAACGAAGTCCTTGCTTTCAACCAAAAAACAAACATCTGTGCACCGACTAGGACAAAACGTCACTGTTGATAGCAGCAACTTAGAAGTAGTAAGGGAGTTTACCTACCTCGAAGTAAACATCAACTCCACAAATGACACCTTAGTGGAGTTCCGATGGAGAATTACCCTAGGAAAGCGTTGTTACTTCGGTTTGGCGAAACAAATAGGTTCAAAAATCCTAACAAAACACTGATATTGCCCGTTCGGCTTTATGACGCCGAAGGCGAGGAGGGCGAATGGAGGAGAAGACTTAACCGCGAACTCTATGAGCTGTACCAAGTTGATGTAGTCTAAAAAGCTAAAATACGTCACCTACATTGTCTCAGCCACATCGAGCGAATGAACAATAATGCTCCAGCGAAGGGGATCTTCGACTCCCAGCCCCAATGTTCGGGACAACAAGGAAGACCGAAACTCCGTTTTAAAGACCAAGCAATCGCGGATACCAGAGCGCTTGGTCTGGACAACTGGAATCAGCGTGGCTGTGTTCACGGAGGATAGAAGGATTTGGTTTCAGTGAAAGATCGGTGCGTCTAATAAACAATTATTTGAGAAATCGCTATCAAAGAGTCGTTCATGATGGAAAATCTTCCCAACCTGGTGCCCTTGTTGCAGGAGTACCGCAAGGATCGATTTTAGGACCAATACTATTATGCCTCTTCATTAATGACCTTCCCAAAGTATGCTCCAGCGCTTCCATTCATCTTTATGCTGATGATGCTCAGATCTATTTATCTCGACCAATTGGACTCATCGAGGATCTTGTTACCAGAGTTAACGAAGATTTGAGAAATATATACAACTGGTCCATTTGTAATGGGCTCTGATTAAATCCAGCAAAATCCCAATTAATCTTAATTTCGAAAAAGTTTCATAACACCGATGAGCTACCTCCTGTTTTCTTAAATGACATGCAGCTCAAATTTGTGAATGTTGTGTCCAATCTTGGTTTTAAGCTTAATCGCTCATTATCAGCAACTGATCACATAAATTATGTTATTGGACGAATCTACGCCGGGCTGCGTAAACTTTGGCTATCTTCCACCTTCACTCCAGCAGCTACAAACCTAAGGCTTGTTAAGACTCTGTTTATGCCTATAATTGATTGCGCTACTGTTGTTTACTGCAAGCTTGACTCACACTCTCAGCATAAATTACTAGTTGCGTTCAATGACATGATTAGGTACGTGTATGGGGTGAATCGATATGAACATATTTCACAATATCACAAACTGGTGCTTAGTTGTACTTTTCAGCAATTTCTCGACCTAAGGTGCTGCCTTTTTATGCATAAAATCATTATAAACAAATCTCCTGTATATCTGTTTGAAAAATTGCAATTTCCCCAATCCTCCAGAACTCTAAATCTTATCATTCCCAGTTTTACTTATTTGAACTCTTCGCGCCTCTTCTTCATACATGTCACCAGAATCTGGAACTCCCTACCCACAGCGATACAAACAACTATTAGTGTCACTAATTTTAAAAATGCAGTTTTAAGACACTTTGCTTTACCATAACACACTTTGCTTGTATCACCCTTACTTTCTTCTTTAATTTCTACTTTTCTACTTTTCTTCTTCTTTTCTTCTTTTATCTTTTCCTCCTTTTACTTGCATTGTTAACATTTGCCTTTTGATTAAAATGTATTATTATTATTTTCTATTTGTTTTCTTTTTTGTAGTTTATTATTTATATTTGTAGTTATTATAATCATTTTGTTTTATATATTATTAATTCTCATTTTAACTATCCTTTAACTTTATGTAGGTACTGTAAAAGACTTAAGTCTTATTTGTACTATGTTTTTTTTTAAATAAAAATTGAATTGAATTGAATTGATGCTGTGTCTCAGGCAGAGACTCTCCACGGGTCGGGAGCCCGTTAAGTAGGCATGGAATAACTATTGTTCATAATTTTCCTATTTGTCCGTAGTTTTTCTAAGCCCAAAAAGGCTTTCCACGGTGTCTAATAAGCGTAAAAATCGGAATCAAGAAAAACGCAAAACGAAATCGATAGAAAATGATCCGAACTATCGGAATTCATATTTTATCAGCAAAATCGATTACCGTGCTAACCCGCGGAAAATACTAAATTTGCTGCTCGAGATGTCTTGACCAGCCATTACATATAGGTTAATGAAGACCATGTTCCATCACTAAGTATAGAAGAGGTTGGCCTTGTCATAAGAAATAGCTAAATAACTCTCTGCGCTGCCTCTGGAAGTAGGTAGGAAGTAACTAGGGATCTGGGGTTTATTTCGTTTAAATGATGCCACATTTAAAATATGGCTTTGTTTGCAGGGCTCTATTTCACGTCACATCGATTTCTTTGTGGAGCAGATAAAGTGCAGATCACATATCAACACGGAACGCACGATGGTCAACTGATCTGTTTAACTACTGACGTACGCGGACGATATCGACATTATCAATCGCCGTGGTAGATTCTTTCGCGATCGGCCACATCAACCGAACGCACAAAAACGCTCCAGCGTAGAGGATACGAACATCCTCACAGCTCCCAGGTTCGAGACATAAGGAGGACTGAACTTCCGTTTTGAAGAACAAGCAATCGCGAATACC
Organism: Portevinia maculata; assembly: GCA_949715645.1. Lineage (NCBI taxonomy): Eukaryota > Metazoa > Arthropoda > Insecta > Diptera > Syrphidae > Portevinia > Portevinia maculata. The sequence continues at coordinate 27,665,524 of OX454527.1, read as the reverse complement.
AGAGCTTGTTTCAGACAACTTGAAGCAGCGGCGCGGAGGAAAGAAAATGCGCAGATACTCTCCAGGGGTCGGACGCCCGAATAAATCAATATTTGGATATTGAATGATGACGTATTTTGTTGTTGTTGTAGAGCAAAATGTTCGCTTCAATTTGAGGTTTATATTTATGGGGGCGGGAAGACGACAATTAATTTTCATGTCCATTATAAATTATTCAAGAATTTGTAAAATTGAAAATTGTTCGCAAAAATCTAAATTGAATAAATCTATCTATCAATCAATCTATCTATCTATTGAAATTTGAAAGGAAAATGTATTTTGATAGCGTAAGTGATCTCATATTTTAAATGGCGTTTCACCCATATGTGGTTGTGCGGTATCACACTCAACGAACTAAATAAAGACAACAAATTTCTGTCTTCACACATCCTCACGAAAATTTCGGCATAAACCTTTCTCTTTTCATCAATCTCTGTCAGCAGACAGGTATATTCTCAATCAATTTAAAATAATCTCCTACCCATGCAAAGAGAAGAAAAAGATAGCAGCCAATATTGATTAACCCTGAAGGACAAAGGACACAAATGTCTCGCATCGAGAGACATGCATGAATCCTCTGTTAATTTGTTGGTCCTTGTTACACTTTGGCATGAGAGCTAATGGATAAAAATCCTTACTAGACCATCGAAGGAGAGCCCAAAATAAAAATTGAAAACAAGACATAAAAAACTTAGGACACGAGTGAGCCAAAAACAGAATAGAAAAACCCAAAAGAATCGATAAGGGATATTCAGGGATCAAAGGGTTGGTCTTTTGAACCGTGAAATTATCCAACGTTGTCCCCAAACTGTCAATCCCAATATCTGCACAGAATGTAAGGTATTTTGCCGTTTTTTCGTAGGGTAAACACCAAATTGAGTTAATATTTTGCAAAAAGGACAAAATAAATTTAAATTGATTGACTCGATTTTTTTGGGTTAATAATTCGTTAAAGGTTATAAAGTATCCATCTTCAACTTATCAATTTTGTTTTGATTACTTTTGCAGTTTAAAATTGAATGGGCAGAAGTTTGTACCATATTTGGCTTTTGAATATGGACTCTGGGCTAAAAGCAATGTCATTAGAAGTCTTTAAAAAAAAATGTGAATGCCTTAAAATAAAAATCGACAGAATCGGCCGATCTCAAGCGTGCCGTGTTAGAGTATTTGGTGGCGATTGAAGAACAGGCGACAATGGTTGGCCTTGAAGTCAACAAGGACATAATCAAGGAATTGCGTTTAACACACTAACAAACATCCGCGATAGCAGCAACTTTAAGGTAGTAAGTGAATTCACCTACCTCGTAGTCGGAGTAAACATCAACTCAACAAATGACACCTAAGTGGAGACGCGACGAAGAATTACCTTAGGATATGGTATCCAACAGTTCACCCAAGCGGGCTCTAAGTTTGCCATAAGTTAAGTTAAAATAAATTTGAGAAACCATAGAAGCCAAGTTTCAAATCGCCATTCAGAATCACGATATTTTTGATGCTTGCATTGCAAGAGCTAATAGGCTAATTTCGATTACGGATCCCTCCGAGATCTCCGAGAGATGCTTGAGTTTCATACGATTATTACTAGTGCTGTCGTTTTTCAATTTCAAAAAATTCCCGATATCAAGATTTGGAGAGCCATTTACGTGAAAGAGAAGCCACCAAAAAAGTATCCTATATTTCGTCAAAGATTAACCCATTGGAATGTATCAGTAAGGTTTCCAAACAAATTCAGACTTCACCTTACTTAGAAACTTATCAGCTGGAAGATGATTTCTTTTTGTTCCTTGTTTCTTCTTCAACCCCGGCCAAGTCCATTACTTTATATCGAGTACATGAAATAATCTCCCTAAGCAACTTAGACACCACCAGTGGGGAAAAACCCTACAACTGCACCCAAACACTTGTTTCCTATCTCTCTATTCTTTCTAATAGTAAGTAGCACCGAAAAGCATGCAATGAAATACGATATTGACAGGTGCTGCTTGCTATTCAACACAAATGCTTACGTTCTTAGCACTATAAGGGTACTGTAACAACAGAATAAAACCCTTTAGCGTAAATAAATTATATAAAAAAAATGCTTGAGATGAAAATGTTGGTTTCCCATCTTGTTTTGTTGTTTGTTCTTGTTTTGTTGTTTGGATTGTTGCGGTTGCGCTGGTATTTCTATCTGTTCAAATTTGTCTGATTTTCTTATTTAAAATCTTTTAAAATAACAAAATGCTTATACCGTAACTAATGTTCAACGAATAAATAAAAATTGCTAAACAAAGCCAGACACAAACAAAATGTCCTAAGCTCGTTCTCCATTGGTAATCCGGAAGCTTCCTTACTCGTGTGAAAGTGTTCCATTGGCACTCAAAAGACAGTTCTTCTCCTGAAAAGAAGAGAAATCTCTTCGGAATTTTGTTTAAGATTCAAAACCAGAAGCACTCTTACATTCAAACAAAATAAACGTCAAAATCGGCAAATGTCACTTTCGATGTGCTGCATTTAATAATTTTAACGAGGAACAATAATTTTCTATCATCCTCTCCATTATCTTAATCGTCACCATCATCTCATGATGCGGTTTTCGTTGAAATCTTAAGGAATTCGGAAAAAATAATCACAAGTTCAACAACTTCCTTCATGTCCAGAAAAATTTACAGGAGGACTTACCTCTGTTGGAAATCCTCACCCATAAATTTAAAGCCTAATTATTATCAGCCGTTCTTATAAACATAATTTAAACACATCTTAGTATTATTTACCTGCAAAATCGGTATTTATAATTGACTTTTAACATTTAAAAAACATTGTTTAAATGCCGCTAAGCTTAAACGCCATCGCATGCGCAAAGAGCAGGGCCACCACCCTACTCTAATAGAAGTAGATTTTCTGTGTTTTGGCACAAACAAACTTCTGCTGCGCAGCGAAAAGAATTTACTCCTCTTTTTAGAATTTTGGACAACATTTATTTTCTTCCCAATGTTAGCTCTAGAAGCATCCACCTAGGATCTCAAACGCACATCCATAGATCACTCTAAATCCACCGAGAATTTCAAATCACATTCGTTGAATTAATTTTTTAATTATTTTTCATTCTCCAGGAGCTATGATGTGTTTTTGGTTTTTCTAAATTTGGGTTAGTAAGATCTCTTTAAAAAAGTTTGATTTTTTTTTGATTTTTTTATACAGCATATTCCAAGATCTACAGCGCTTTTTTAAATATACTACGCTCAATCATACATTGGGTGACAGCACCGGTTAAGAGGTGCTCAAGGCTTGTTTAAAAATAGCCGATGACAGTTTTCTCTCATTCTCGCACAGTTTTCACCAATGACTCTCAATTTTGTAATAACTACGTGAACTTTAATGTGAAACTGTGCGGACGTCAATGTGCGACCGTGAATGTGCGAAAACTATCCACTAAAGGCTAAAACAGATGCGTGCAGCAAGACCCGTGCAGTAAGATGATTTTGTATATAAAAACATAGGTTCGCTTCGGCGAACTGTTGGATACCCTATTCTTATTCCTATCCCTCATAAGTGGGCGTGACAAAAGTCTAAGTATAGTTGAATTGTTAAGAACGCTCTACATATTTTGTTATATAACATTTAAGGGATTTTATAAAAAAAAAACGCCCCCTAGCTCAAACTTTGGTTTTCCAATAAAATTGTTTTATTTAATTGTGGGCGTAGGTAGGCGTATTTAAAAAAAATAAACACATGAGCATAAAAGGCCCCTAGAGAGTATAATATATTATAAATTTCAGCTCCCTAGCTCAAACTTTGGATTTTCAAAAAAGGTTTTTTTTTTAAATTATGGGCGTGTCAGTAAGCGGATTTTGAAAATATTTATAAATGAGCTTGAAAGGCGCCTAGAGTGTATATATTATAAATGTCAGCTCCCTAGCTCAAATTTTGGTTTTTCAATAAAATTGTTTTATTTAATTGTGGGCGTCTCAGTGGGCGGATTTTGAAAATGCTATCTCCCGAGCAGTTTTAGGAGTCATAGATTATGTATACAAAATTTCAGCTATCTAGCTCAAAATTCGTTTTTTCGAAGTTTTTTTTCAGTTTGTGAGCTTCGAAGGACTTCATTACAAATATAGTTGAAATATTGGTAGGGTGACCCTTAAGACATTAGCAAAAAAGAAAGAGGATTATATAAAATGCATTTGAAAAATTACAATTCAAGTTAAATTTAAATATTCATTTTAAAATAAAAACATAGGGACGGGCTATAGTCCGCTTGGGCGAACTGTTGGATACCCTATTCTTATTCCTATCCCCATAAGCGTTCTTAACAATTCAACCATACTTAGACTTTTAACACGCAAGTCTAAGTATGGTTGAATTGTTAAGAACGCTCTACATATTTTGTTATATAATATTTGAAGGATTTAATCGAAAAAACGAAGCTTTTGTAAAAAAAAACGCTCCCTAGCTCAAACTTTGGATTTTCAAAAAAAGTTATTTTTTAAATTGTGGGCGTGTCAGTGGGCGGATTTTGAAAATATTTACACATGAGCATAAAGGGCCCATAGAAAGTATGTATTATAAATTTCAGCTCTCTAGCTCAAACTTCGACTTTTCAATAAAACTGTTTTATTTAATTATGGGCGTGTCAGTGTGCGGATTTTAAAAATTTTATCTCCCGATCAGTTTTAGGAGCCATGTGTCATGATCATGTATAAAACATAGGGACGGGCTACAGTCCGCTTGGGTGAACTGTTGGATACCCTATTCTTATTCCTATCCCTCATAAGTGGGCGTGACAAAAGTCTAAGTATGGTTGAATTGTTAAGAACGCTCTACATATTTTGTTATATAACATTTAAATGATTTTATCAACAAAAAAAAACGCTACCTAGCTCAAACTTGGGTGTTTCAATAAAATTGTTTTATTTAATTGTGGGCGTGTCAGTAGGCGGATTTAAAAAAAATTAACACATGAGAATAAAGGGCCCCTAGAGAGTATATATTATAAATTTCAGCTCCCTAGCTCAAACTTTGAACTTTCAAAAAAAAAAAAAAAAAAAAATTGTGGGCGTGTCAGTGGGCGGATTTTGAAAATATTTACACATGAGCATAAAGGGCCCATAGAGAGTATATATTATAAATTTCAGCTCCCTAGCTGAAACTTTGGATTTTCAAAAATTAATATACCCTTAGAATAGGGTATAAAAAAATTATTTTATTTATTTGTGGGCGTGTCAGTGGGCAGATTTTGAAAATTTTTTATCCCGAGCAGTTTTAGGAGTCATAGATCATATATAAAAAATTTCAGCTTTCTAGCTCAAAATTCGATTTTTTCCAAAATTTGGTTTTTTTGGTTTTGTGGGCGTGTCTGTGGGCGGATTTCAAAAATTCGTAAACTTGATTATTTCGGGACCCTAGAGAGTATATGGTTAAAATTTCAGCTCTCTAGCTCCAGTTTAAAGGCCTAATTTTTGGCTACAGACGGACGGACGGACGGACGGACGGACGGACGGACGGACATGGCTAGATCGACATTACTATCGATGCTGATCATAAATATAGTAACTTTTAGGGGTCTACGGGCAATATTAAGGTATCTTACAAACTATGCGTCAAAATTAATATACCCTTAGAATAGGGTATAATGACATATTGCTTACTGCATGACAATTTTTGCTGCATGGTGTCTCTAGTTCTCGGTTTATGGCACCAATAGTAGTAGAAGAGTACGACATTACTTAGCATCTTAGTCCGTTTCGTCGTTCAGTGATATTTAGGTGAGGCAAAGAGCATACTGAATGATGGCCATCTCTTACTGTACATGCATTTCATGTGCGTTAGTGCCTGCATTACTGCGTGCGTCCTTGCTGTACATTTATTTCAGGCATAACAAAAACGACGTTATTTTTAAAAGAATCTGTCAACTTTAATAAAATGGAGTAGAATCTAATGTTTTTGGTTATTAAGTATAGAAACTGAATAAAGTAAGAAACTGAACAATCGTTTCTTACTTTATCGAGACACAAACCTCCCTCAGTAAACACAGGGAACTAAATTGTTTAAAATAACAATTTAAGCAACTTCTTGTTGAGATATTAAATATTAATATTGAAATATTCCAGCAAGGCAAACTAAACAACATCTGAGATAAAAGTTAAGAAAATCGGGTTGGGTTCGATATCCCGCTTTTTATAATCCCGATTCTTAAAATCCCGCTATTATAATCCCGCTTTTTATAATCCCGCTTTTTTAAAATCACGTCTTTTAAAATCCTGCCTCTTATAATCCCGGTTTTTATAATCCCGTTTCTTATTATCCCGCTTTTACAATCAAAAGTAGTTGCTTTATTTTAAAAATCGCGCGATTTTTTAAAATAAAGCAACTACTTTTGATTGTAAAAGCGGGATAGTAAGAAAATTTAAATAAATTAAGCAATGATTGAAATGCAGTTTATTTTAACATTTATCAGTTTTAGAGGAAGTAACAAAATAAGAAATAAATAATATCAAAATAAATTTTTAAGTAATAAATATGACAATCTTCAATAATTAAAAAAAAAGTATAAAGTAATGTTATATGATATTCTGCAAAAGGGAATAAAGAAAACTTCAAACCATTAACAACATTTTTTGTTTTATTAGTTCAAGTGTATTATAAGCAATGCAACGCAAAAAACCTGTTTTACTCATTTTTTTTCTATTTCTCATTAATTTTTTTACAGCTTTATAACATTAGTTTTTTTATATAATTTTTCTTGTCCGTTTCGTAATTTTTGTATTTCAGTTTGCACCACAATTGCTTCCTTTCTCAAAACTGCAATGAGTTTATACAAGCCAGCACTTTTTCGTCCAACAAAACTTTCAGTCTGCGATGCCACGCTTCAGCATTTGTTTTCTCGGGAATTGTTTTTCTGCACTGTCATACACAGACCAACATTCAACATTGCAACATTCCAAGGCGGCTTCACCTGCATTGTGTCGTCGTCTTGGAAAACTGCATACAGAGGTGTGCCTCATACAGGAACCTTATCTGTATAAGGGGGCGGTAAGTGGCATCTCGGGTGTACCAGGAGCAATTTTTGTAAAGCCTGGGATTGTTAATACTCGCACGTGCATCTTTGTAGCAAAGGGCTTAGATGCTAGTCTTATGCCTGAGTTCAGTTCTCGAGACTGTACAGCTATTAAAATGTGTCTTAAGCGAGGAGGGTTGGTTACTGAGATAATTTTAGCCTCAGTGTACCTCCCATTTGAGTCACTGGCCCCACCTCCAACGGTGGAACTGGTAAGGCTTGTCGAGCATGCCCGACGAGGTAACAAGCATTTGATCGTTGGTATGAACGCGAACGCGCATCATCGTGTTTGGGGTAGTACTGACTCAAATAGCAGGGGTGAATCCCTACTAAACTTCTTTGCTGCCAGCCAGCTCGATATACTGAACACTGGTACTGAGCCAACCTTTGTCACTCGGCTGAGGCGGCAAGTTATTGATGTGACAGTAGCAACCGCTGCTGCATCTGGCATCGTTTCGACCTGGAGGGTTTCAAGGGAAGAAACTGCATCTGATCATCGGTATGTTATTTTTAAGCTAAGTGCAGATCGACCGATCAGAAGCAAAATCAGGAATGTGCGACGCACTGACTGGGACGTCTATTCCACGGAGTTGCGGGTCAGATAGGTTCCCTGCCTATCAGGATCCTTAGTAGCGATGACCTGGATAAGGCGACTGACACGCTACACAGCGGTATTATTACGGCCTTTCATACTGCTTGCCCGGAGAAGGAGGTTGGCGGTGCGAAACCAACCCGATGGTGGAACGCTAAGCTATCCCTTCTCAGGAAAAGAGTGGGGAGGCTGTTTAACAGGGCCAGGAAGTCTAACCTGGCAGCCGATTGGTCTTTTCATGCGGATGCGCAGAAGGAGTACAAGAGGCAAATTAAGAGCGCTAAGAAGGTATCTTGGCAGAGGTTCTGCGGAGAACTGAAGGATGTTAGCGCGGTTTCGAGATTGCAGAGAGTCCTCTCAGCTGATCCGGGAGCCAGGCTTGACGTCCTTCGGAAGCCTGATGGCAACTCGACCAACTCCAATGAGGAGGCACTTCAACTGCTAATGGACACCCACTTTCCTGGCTGCAAAGCCGTGGATAGTTGCGTGTGGCCAAACAAAGGCAGAACTACCACTGAGCAGTGGCGTGTCGCGGCGAGCATTGTTACGAGAGAGAGGGCGAGAGCTATTATCCTGTCCTTTTCTCCTTTCAAAGCTCCTGGACCTGATGGCATATACCCCATACTCTTGCAAAAGGGTATCGAGATTTTGCTCACACTGCTAACTAGAATCTACAGAGCTAGCGTTGCTCTGCGACATATTCCTTTAGCCTGGAGAAGAGCTAGGGCGGTTTTCATTCCCAAACCGGGAAAAGCCGCCTATGATCTTCCCAAAAGCTTCAGGACTATTAGCCTTTCATCATTTCTGCTAAAGGGCCTTGAAAAACTGATTGACGTACGGCTTAAGAGTATTCCAGCTTCGCTGGGTATTCATGATAGCCAACACGCCTATCAAAAAGGCAAGTCCACTGAGACGGCATTAACGGATCTGACGGCCAGAGTGCGTAGGGCGCTCGACCGCAAGAACTATGCTCTTGCTGTCTTCATGGATATTGAGGGTGCCTTTGACAATCCCACCTTTTGCAGAATTGAGTCTGCCTTAACACTGAAGGGCGTCGATTCTACAACTGTGGAATGGATCCTGGAAATGCTTAGGAGCAGAGAAGTTACAGCTGCTGTTGGCGGCTGTGTCAGAACTGTGCGCGCTGTCAAAGGCTTTGCGCAGGGCGGTGTACTTTCCACTACATTGTGGAACCTGTTGGTCGACTCCTTGTTGAAAAGACTTGATGGGGAAGGTCACCCTGTTATTGGGTACGCTGACGATGTGTGCATTATTGTCAGCGGCAGGAGTTTACCAACTCTTTGTGAGCGGATGGAAACAGCGCTCAATAGTGTTGGGAGTTGGTGCCGCGAGCAAGCTCTGTCAGTCAACCCCGCGAAGACTGAGATGATGCTGTTCACGAGTAGAAGGGCAATACCTCAAGTGAGGTGGCCTTACTTCCAGGGCACTCAACTAAAGCTATCAAGCAAGGTTAAGTATCTGGGTATTGTTCTAGATCCAAAGCTTAACTTTTCTGAACATTTGGTTGCTAGGATTTCGAAGGCAACTAACATTCTCTGGCAGTGCCGTAGGATGTTCAGCAGAACCTGGGGACTTAGTCCCAGGCTGGTTCACTGGATTTACACGTGCATTGTTAGGCCATACCTTATGTATGGTGCGATTGTATGGTGGGCTAGAGCTCACATCCTCAAACGTCAACTGTCGAAGCTACAGCACCTTGCGTGCTTATGCATTACAGGTGCGATGAGAGGAACTCCCACTGCTGCTATGGAAGTGTTGCTCTGTTTACCTCCCTTGCAGTTCCTTGCTGAAAGTGAGGCCAGAAAATCACTATACCGCATGTGTGTAGTACTTGGACGGCAGGTCAATCTCGGCGATGGGGCCAGAGGTGCTAGGTACAGAGCTCTCTATGACAGCCTACCTGGCCATCGGGGAGGAGCACTTGACACTGTGTGCATGAAGCAAGTCTTTGAGCGCCGTTTTCAGGTCATCCTTCCTGAACGGCAGGAATGGAACAGTGAGGGGTGTAATGGCTTTAGGCCGGGTGATGTCATCGCCTATACTGATGGCTCACTTATTGACGGTATCTCCGGAGCCGGGGTCTACTCTAGAGACTGTCGGATAAATCTATCTGCAGCCTTGGGTAGACAAACAACTGTTTTTCAGGCAGAAATTTTTGCGATTGCCACTGCCGCCAATATCCTGTTAAGGAGAAGGATTAAGGGTAAAACCTTATACATCTGCTCAGATAGCCAAGCCGCTATCAAAGCCTTGTCGGCTGGCTCTCTCAACTCAAAAATAGTTGAGGAAACCATGGTTAGGCTTAACCGTTATCGAGGGTAATGAAAGAGCGGATGCTCTGGCCAGGAAGGGCTCTTCAACAGCCTTCATTGGCCCACAACCATCCATAGGATGCTGCTCATCCGTCCACAAACGTGAAATGGATTCGGCTCTACGCCAACAACATTCCGAATACTGGCATGACCTGGTCTCATGCAGGTATTCGAAGAAGCTAGTGGACGGTCCAAAAAGCAGCAGAGCTAAGTTTTTGCTTGGACTAAACAGGAAAGACTTGAGATCCTTGATTGGTCTCGTCACCGGTTTCAGTCCTCTTAACGAGCACCTCAAAACCATTCACATTAGGAGCTCGGGCCTATGTGAGTGCTGCATGGAGGCGGATGAAACGGCATCTCACTTCATCTGTGAATGTCCGGCTTTCGCCAGAACCATGCTCACCACTATAGGCAAACAATTCGTTAACGAAGATGAGATGGGGGAAATTGAACTTGCAAATATTCTTCGCTTTGCCAAGGCTACTGGCAGGTTCTCCCTCACTGAATCTTACTAATCGCCAATATCCAGCGAGCGGGCAACTATGCTGAAGTACAATGGACCAATAGGTCTAAGTGCTTGTCATCTACTGATGACCCCACTGCACATACAATACAATACAATACACAGACCAAAAGTTAGGAGAGTACTGCACTTGTCTACTTCCATTACGAATGTTTTGTAAAAAAAAACGGGATTAGCGTTATTTGGCGGGATTTTAAAAAGCGGGATTATAATAGATCGGGATTTTGAACAAGCGGGATTTTAGAAGACGGGATTTTAAAAAAGCTGTATTTTAGTAGACGAGATTTTAAAACTTTTTTTTCGGGATTTTTGAAAAGCGGGATTCCGATACGCTCCCAAGAAAATCTTATAAATATGACATCCCGGATAGGAGAGTTCTTCCGATATTAAGAAAACTGCAATAATGAGCATTCGAAAATGTAACTGTCATTAATAATGTTTGACAATGGATTAGGACAATTTTTTGCCGCTCTTTTATTTCGACTAATTGTAATCTACAAACAATTGAAACCAACGTGCATCGTTGTCATCCTTACCCCAATTTCCTTAATGCCCGCACTATGTTATGTACAGGGTGGGCCAAAAGTGACGTCTTAAATCAAGTGATTATTTTACAAATAAAATGAAATTAGTTTGGTCCTTTCTAAAGCGCTGTAGTTCATTTTAGTAAATTTTCCAATTTTGTTTTATAAGTACCTTAAAAAAGACCTGCGGGTTGGTTTACCTACCAGGCGCGTCCCCGGGTGGTGGATAGGGGGACCTCGGTACGATACGTTCGTGATCCGAGGTTTTAGAGTTATAGAGGCGTTTTATGCACCCTCAAAGCTCTATCGCGAACCAAACCAAAAAACAAGTATGCAGGAACAACTAAAAGATATAAATACTCCAGAGGAAAAGGAGAAAGGCGGCTATCGTGCGGCGCAAAGAAACTGCACCGCCAGTTGAAGGCGCAAGCGCTGAGAACTGCCCTCCCCGGCGGCGACGGCAAAGAGATGCAGGTCGGCAGAGGTTACCCCAACCGAAACCAGCCAGCTGACTGAAACCAACGCTGCCTCCCCTTCCAATAGCTCGAACAGGAACAAACGGAGGAAGAAGGCCTCAAGCGCTCCTGTCGGTGGAACTGCGCGCGCACCTTCTGCGTGCCCTTCCACTAGAACACTTCCAGCTGATGTATTTCCAATGATTGGATTTACTCAGATTAACCTTCAACACTCCAAGGCTGCTACTGCACTCATCAGTAAGAAGCTTTCCGTGTTGAACACAAAAGCCCACATAACATCCATACAAGAGCCATGGGTGTGGAAAAATCATCTGTGGCCTTGGAGGTGTCCGTGGCACCACGATACTCTGTGACGAGCGGTCCGAGAGACCAAGGGCTTGTCTTGCTGTGTCGAACCTTCTCTCAGCGACTAAGCTTGGACAATTTTGTGGCCAAGATTTGGTTGCTGCAGCCATTAGCTACGAAACGACTGGAGATTGGACGACCTTCGTCGTGGCGTCAGCTTATCTCCCCTATGATTCAGTAGTGCCTCCACCACCAAGGGCAATTGCTGAACTCATAGGCTATTGCGACACCAGGAAGATGGGCCTAGTTATATGCTGCGATGCCAACGCTCAAAACACGGTTTGGGGCAGTAGCAAATGCAACATGCGAGGAAACCATCTCTGGATTTCATTCTATCATCTGATGTTACCATCAACAATGTTGGCTCGCAACCAAGTTTTGTGACGTCAAGAAGACAGGAGGTGATCGACCTGACTTTATCAAATAGATACTTTAAAGCGATTACCAACTGGAGGGTCTCTTCGGAGACATCCCTCTCAGATCATAGATATATCGAATTCCAAATCGAATGCGAAGCCATAACTTTGCAGGAGAGGAGGAATCCAAGAAAAACCAACTGGATACGCTTCAGGGAGGAAATGGGAAAAACTCTCAAAACTCCAACCAAACTCAGGACGAGACAAAAGGTAGAGGATGCTGTTCAAAACCTGAATAGTGCCATTACTAGCTGTTTCGAACTGACGTGCCCAGTAATTAAACCCCCTGGCAGAAAGCCGGTTCCCTGGTGGAGCTCGGAACTGCAAAGAATCCGAAGGGAAGCTAGAAAGCCTCTAAATAGGTCACTCAAGACTGCTTGGAGACAGACTGGAATCTCTACCGATCGAAGCAGAAGGAATATAAGAGGCTAATTCGGGTATCGAAAAGTGCTTCTTATAGGAATTTCTGCGAAAAGATTGAAACACTGGGTGAAACTAGTAGGTTGGTTAAAGTTCTGAAAAAGGACAAACCAGCCAAACTGGACTCACTTAGAAAACTTGATGGCACCTTCACTGAGATGAAAGCGGAAACTCTTAGTTATCTGCTGGAGTCTCACTTTCCGGGTAACCAGATTACAATTGGTTCACAACCAGCCCCGATTAAAGAGACTATGAGTGAGCCAAGACAAACAACTCGGCGTAGCTGGTATATTGCGAAGGCCGTGGTGACGGACGAGGCCATTAAATACGCCTTTGCGTCTTTTGACGGCTTCAAGTCGCCTGGTACGGACGGAATATACCCAGCCATGCTGTAACAGTGTACAAACCACTTGCTACCGACTATGAAGAAGATCTTCACCGCTGTCCTAGCACTGGCATACATTCCAACACCCTGGTTTACAGTTAGAGTGGCATTTATACCAAAAATTGGCAGAAGTGACTACTCGCTCGCCAAGAGCTTCAGACCAATCAGTCTGACTTCCTTCTTGCTGAAAAGCTTTTAAAGGCTGGTCGAGCTTCACGTGCGCAAAGGTGCTTTGCGATTGCACCCACTATCTCCGATGCAACATGCCTATCAACGCGGAAAATCTTCCGAGACTGCGCTGCAAAATCTAGTTGGTAGAATTGAGGGCGCGCTTGACAGAAAAGAATACGCGATGGGCATTTTCATCGATATTGAGGGTGCTTTTGACAATGCGACTTTTGATAGCATGTGCAGCTCCGCCAGACAACACGGAGTAGACGAACCATTGGTGTTGTGGATTAAAGCAATGCTAATGAATAGAACGTTGGTTGCGGATGCGGATTGTGGCCGCTATGTTATGGCGGGGGTAAACAGAGGCTGCCCGCAAGGCGGCGTCCTGTCTCCACTGCTGTGGTGTATGCTGGTCGACTCTCTGTTGAACGCACTCAACAGTTCTAATATTTACGCTCAGGCGTACGCGGATGATGTTGCCGTGCTTTCTGTTGGATCATGCCTAGCGACTGTATGCGCCAAGGTGCACTAGGAATGGGCTCTCGGTCAATCCTCTTAAAACTGAGGTTGTTCTCTTTACGAGAAGGAGGAAGCTGGTCGGTTTGACTCAGCCAGTGCTAAAAGGCGTCACAATCCAACTCTCCAATGAAGCAAAGTATCTGGGAGTCATCCTGGATAGCAAACTTCTTTGGTCCAAACATGTTGAGCTGAAGACTGCCAAGGCGCTGTCTGTTTTCTGGCAGTGCAAAGGCATTTTCGGCAAGACATGGGGCTTATCACCGAAAAGAGTCCTATGGATTTATACGGCCATGATAAGACCATTTATAGCATACGCATCGGTTGTTTGGTGGAATAAGCTTTCACGTAAATACGTCACTGCTGCATTTGCCAAACTCCAAAGGCAGGTATGTCTCGGCTGCACGGGGGCCTTCCCCAGCACGCCTGGCTCCGGCCTAGATGCACTATTGAACCTTCCGCCCTTTGATGTTTACATCATGGGCTGTACAATCAAGGCTATCCCTCGTCTTAGAAGAGGTGGCTTTTGGTATAACTCGCACTGGAGTTTTGATGAACTTGCGCAACGGTTGTCCTTCGACTCCTGTCTTATGGATATGCCGTCTGATGCGATGACACCGGAACTTCGGCTAAAGCGCAACTACGAGGTCGACTTTCCTCGCGTCCAGGACTGGCTCTGGCCGGGCTCTGAACCTGGAAGGGAATGCAGTCGAATCTTCACGGATGGCTCCAAAACCGATCAAGGATCTGGTGCTGGTGTCTTCGTGGAGAGCGATAACGTTAGACTTTTCTTTCCGTTAGGCAAATATGCGTCAGTCTTCCAAACAGAGACTTATGCTATCCTAATGGCCATGGACTATGTTACGAGGAACAGGTGGAGGGGGATAAGTATCTGCGTCCGTAGCGACAGTCAGGCTGCGCTTAAGGCCTTACTCAAACCCTTAACTACCTCCAAAACAGTACGTGAATGCAAGGTATCTCTGAATTCGGTCGGAAGGCTGAATTCACTTAAACTTGTCTGGGTCCCGGGTCATAACGGGATCACGGGAAATGAGATATCCGATGAACTTGCTAGACAAGGCTCAGAGGGGGGCTTCTCAGGACCTGAACCAGCGAACTGTCTGTCTGTGGGAAATCCGCGGCATTCTTGTTGTCTTTCAACAGAAAAGACTGCAGACAGACTACTGGCGTTCTTACGGGACACTACGCTTTTGCCAAACACCTTAAGGTGCTAGGCCTGAGCGACACCACCAACTGCGAAGCCTGTGGAGAAAGCGAGAAAGCGACGACACTGCGGAACATTTCCTCTGTGATTGTCCTGCTTTTGCTCATATCAGGTGGCAGGTATTTGCTGCGGATATGGTGAGTGCTGTAAACCTAAGCTCCTTATCATTGAAGTGCCTTCTCGTTTTTCTTAGAAAAACGAGTAAATTCCCACAGTAAAATGTGGTGTGTCTGCCTGGTAGTACAATGGACCAGTATTGAGTCTGAGTGCTCCAGTGCAGAAAGTCTCACACACCCCGACAAAAAAAAAAAAAAAAAAAAAACCTTAAAAAAGAAAAGAACAAACATTAAAAACAATAGAGTTATGATTTTTTCAAATAAGGAAGTCACTTTTGGCCCACCCTAATTTGAAATTAAATTAGTATTTTTTTCTTTTCACTGGATTACGAACAGTAACTTAATCTACCTGTTATCAAGTCGCTTTTGGCCCACCCTCTATAACAAAAATACAATGCAACTTATTACTCTTGATCTCTGCAAATTTATCTTTACAATTTGGTTAGGTATTTGGATTTCTGGGGAACTAAAAGCACGATCGGATTGATAAGCGCTAGTCGACACAAACGCTAAAACATATCCATTTCTATACAAACAGCGGCATAAAAAAAAACCGAAACTGGCAATGTATTTCGGCTCCGGCTACAAGTGGGAAAAAACTTTACCCAAAAAAAGGTAAATTATTTCCCACTGAGGGTGAAGTTATATCCGTGCAACCATTCCTACAATTAATCCTCATACATGTCTTGAAGTTTAAAAATAAAATAAAATTAATTGAATTTAACACGAATTTTGTTGGCACCTATTAAAAGTCGCATTTGCTGTGTGATTTTTTTCCACCCAACATTTTACACGCCTCATCATGCCAACCAACACATCAAATCATCGGCCAACAAAAGGGATAATGTGAAAGCATTTTTATATAATTAATCAGAAATAATAATGATTTTAGCGTGTTGCTTGTCCAAAAGTCGCTTAATCTCAATAAAACATTTGACATTTACATTATCCGTCCCTGTGGATGCGTACAGCAAAAAAAAAATGTGTGCAACGTAGGAAAAAAGGATAATACTCTTACCCTAAGTTGAAGAGTTTTTTTTCTCCATGGACATATTTTTTTTGCGAACCACAAGGTCCTTAATCAACTCAGCCATGAACTATTGACACTGAATGACTTTTAGGATGAACGCAGGAGCAACAATCAAACATCAATAAGTCTATGTGTCAAAGAATTGGCATAAAAAAATGGATGTTCCTACGTGACAATGAGGACAATAAAAAAAGGTTCTTCACTTAATCCTGACATCATCCCAGGGTAGCGTCACCCCTCGTGGTTAAAAGAAAAAAAAACAACACTACCCTCGTTAGTGCAGCCAAAAACTATAACCACAACATGAGTTGGTATAATGGGTAACAGGAACATCACAAATTGATCCTTTACAAGGTTTTTTTTTTGAGCTCATCGATTTGGGTTGGTCTATTGATCTTTTGTTTGCATTGTCGATCGATTAACTTTTTGTGAAGTGTTTTGATTGCATCAATTGAATGTTAATAGAGTGGAACATAATTAACTGAGCTCCTTCAAAAACATGTATTGTATTGTATTTGAATAAGGATCATCAATAGACAATAATCACTCAGAACAAATGGTGCATAATATTTCAGTACATCTGCCTGTTCGTTGCTTTCTATTGATTGACATAAGAGTAAGTATCAGGAATCCTGTCATAGACCTTAGCAAAACAATGGAGACTAGCGAGCTTTATCCCACTTGACTCATATTCACGGAAGGAGTGTTTACATAGAGTATACAGCCTAGTTCTGGCTGATGAAATGCAAATGAAATGCGATGCCGTTTCATCCACGTCCAGGCAGGACTCACATAGGCCCGATATTCTTAACCTGATAGTATTTAGATGCTCGTTAAGGGAACTGAAACCATTGACGAGGCCGACTTAGTTTCCCAAGTTTTTCATATTTAATCCGAGTAGATACTTTGCTCTGCTGTTTTAGGGCCGTCGACAAGCTTCTTCGAAGGTCTGCATGAGGCAAGGCCATGCCAATTTTCGGTACGCTTTTGACGTAGAACCTCAGCCATGACGTTTGGGAACAGATAAGCAGAGTTCGATGACAATCTCCTGTCCAGAGCTTCTCACTTTCATTACAGGTATCCACCTGGTCGCCGCAGAACAGTGTGTAACAGTGTAACATTTAACGCCTCCTTAACAATTTTGTAGGTGATCATAGCAGTCGAACAGTCTTTGATAGCGTTTTGGCTATCTTAGCATTTACACAAAGCTGCACCCTTTACCCTTTCCCTAAACAGGATAAAGCCATAGTAGGTAGGTAGTTAGATATCACAGCTGTTTGGCCGTGAAAGGCTGCAGATTCTCTTACCCGATAGTCCCTGGAGTTAACTCCGGCTCCAGGAAGGCCAGGGACATATCCATATGAAGACGACATCACCCGCCTTAAAGTCAAACCACCCCAAACTCAAGGAGGAGCGCCCAGCAAACAAGACAGACAGACTCAAAAAGAGTTGGTATGTTACTACCGCTGACATTGATACATGCGTTTTCTGTGTAATCAAATAAAAGGGTATACTTCCCTATTAAGTTCTCTCAGCAGGAGTCAACCATTAAGTTTCACAAGGTGGTGGAGGTGCTGCTCTCTGCTCCTAAGTATCTCCAGGATCAATTAAATGGCTGTAGGATCGACGCACTTCCATGCCGGCAGACTCAATTCTGCAAAAAAGGGGTTGGCAATCCCAGGTACAGAGTATTCAAGAAACAAGCTGCCTTATTTATTTATTAGAATCCCTTAAACCATCCCTGAAGGGTTGCGTAACTAAAACACCATGTTAGTATTTAGGTGTTTGTACCCTATTCTAAGGGTATATTAATTTTGACGCATAGTTTGTAACATACCTTAATATTGCCCGTAGACCCCTAAAAGTTACTATTTTTATGATCAGCATCGATAGTAATGTCGATCTAGCCATGTCCGTCCGTCCGTCTGTCGGCAAAAATCAGGCCTTTAAACTGGGCCTAGAGAGCTGAAATTTTAACCATACACTCTCTAGGGTCCCGAAATAATCAAGTTTACGAATTTTCGAAATCCGCCCACAAGGACCCACAAACTCAAAAAAAAACAAAATTTTGGAAAAAATCGAATTTTGAGCTAGAAAGCTGAAATTTTTTATATATGATCTATGACTCCTAAAACTGCTCGGCATACAAAATTTTCAAAATCCGCCCACTGACACGCCCACAAATAAATAAAATAATTTTATTGAAAAACCAAAATTTGAGCTAGGGAGCTGAAATTTATTATATATACTCTCTATGGGCCCTTTAAGCTCATGTGTAAATATTTTCAGAATCCGACCACTGATACGCCCACAATTTAAAATCAACTTTTTTTGCAAATCCAAAGTTCGAGCTAGGGAGCTGAAATTTATAATATACTAGCTGCAGCCGCCCGGCTTTGCCCGTGCCCGAGAATTCTATTGGCTAATATGTTCGAGTAGACTTCCTTATTATTGTCTATAGCGGGTATCTGGCGTACCTATGTTGCTGCCCCTAAAAAAAGAAGACCGATTTTGACCAAACTTCACAGAAACACCGAATACGGCCAATACCGAAGATTGCCTGATTTGAGCTCAACCTGTTCCGCTTAGGGTAGGTGCTTTTTGTCTGGCAGGCGCCTATGTCAGCTTACTTGTGCGAATCAAACAACAAAGCGAAAGTAAAAAACTTCGATAGAATCACTTTTCATTCACTTTCACACCGATTGTTATCAATGTGGGAAAAGCAACTTTCCGATGTCCGATTCACAAAAAAAAATGCGAAAAAAATTCAATAACAGTTATGTGAATAAAACATTGAACACACGATATCTCAAGAATGAAAGTGCGCACAAACACCACAATAGGCTTGAAACGTTGGTCTGGTCTCCCTCTTTCATATGACCGTTCGGATAACAAAATAGGTGACGTCTTTACGATGGTTTTTTTATATGTGCGGTCTCTATATCTGCATCGGAATTTACACGCATATGCACATATGCATGTGTACTCACTCAAATGCCCATAATTCACACACCAATGCAGATACAGATATCGCACATACGAAACATCCTTTGTACAGACGTCACCTTTCATGGAAAAAAAATTCAAAAATTCATTGGAATCGGTTAACGCGTTTGGCCAAACAGCGGCAACAAACTCAAATATGGATTGATTTAAATATATATAGATACTCTCTAGGGGCCCTTTATGCTCATGTGTTATTTTTTTTTTAAATCCGCCTACTGACACGCCCACAATTAAATAAAACAATTTTATTGAAAAACCAAGGTTTGAGCTAGGGAGTGTTTTTTTACAAAAGCTTCGTTTTTTTGTGATAAAATCCTTTAAATGTTATATAACAAAATATGTAGAGCGTTCTTAACAATTCAACCATCCTAAGGCTTTTGTCACACCCACTTATAAGGGATAGGAATAAGAATAGGGTATCCAACAGTTCGCCCAAGCGGACTGTAGCCCGTCCCTATGTTTTTCAAACGAGGTTTGTGTCTCGATAAGTAAGAACACAACCTTTTCTAGTACGAAAAACATACGATTCTACTACATTTTGTTAGAGAGTAGTGCAAAACAACTACTTTCTTGTCAGTTGACAGTTTTCTCACATTCACCCATTCTCACATTAAAATCCACGCATTGCAAAATTGATATGAAGCACATTGATAAGAACGCTGAGAGAATGAGAGAATACTTTCATCGGCCGCGGGCATTCCACAAGTTTTAAACACATCTTCACATTGAAGCCGGCGGCAGAGAGCGAGGAGTGGTTTCTTACACTGAGACACTTTCTCATGCTTCAGACGGCAGCGGAGGAATTGCCTAGATGAGATCAACGGTAGTGTCACCCAGTTACAGTCAGGTTGAACTATTAGTGTTATCCCATATGAGCTGCTTCGACATGTTTGAACCCCAGGTTTTTAGGGATCTCCGATACCGAGCCAGGGTATTGGAAACGAGTTCGTGCGGATAAGACCTTAATGGGCCAATAGCAACGCTCATTTCCCCGAAGTGGGTTACTGACTCCAGACCTGACCCGGCCCTTTGTCCTAGTGGTAAGAACTGGAACTGGGTTGTGCCGTCAGGGGAAACTTCCCGACCACGTGAAACATAAATAGTTATGAGAGAGACACATAACAGATTTCGCAACCGAGTAAAGAAGCGGTTTAAGGCCGCCGGCTCTGATTAGATTAGATTAGATTAGATAGATTCTTTATTTTTTCCATCATAAAGTTTACAAATTGGTATACTTAAGAATGAGGACATGGCAATACTGCCGTCTGCCTGAGATGACATTTCATAATATGGTTTAAAAAAAAAGAAATAAAAGAAATAATAAAAAGCAAAAATTTTAAAATATAAAGAAAAGGAGAAAAAAAAATGTTTAACAAAAGATATGAAGAAATATTATTATATAAAACAATGATATCAATTTTAACGTGATTTGAAACACAAAATATTATACAATTTGGTTAATTTTATACAAAATTTTATCAATTTTAACATGATTTGTAACACAAAATAATACACAATTTGGTTAGAAATAGCTGTTTATACAATATTATCAATTTTAACGTGATTTGAAACACAAAAGAGATATTATCAAATTTAGTATGATCAGCAACAAAACAATAAATAGTTAGGTATAAAATTTGGTCAAAACTGCAATAAGCGGGTAATCGACTAAGTTTAATATGTGAAACTGTTACGGTAAGAAAGAGCATGTTGGCAATATTTAAAGAGGCTGAGCCAGCCCATTGCTCCATTTAAAATTTCAAAAAGTTTGTCCAAAGATATAAAACTTTCCCGAAAATGCAACCGGCGAATTTCTTGTAGAATAGGACAAGCAGCAACGAAATGGTATATATCTTCATTCGCTCTTCCGTTACATAGATCACATAGTTGGGGCAAGTCTGATCGATGAGGTATAAAGTTCAAATTTAAAATTTCAACTCTTGCTCTAAAAATAATACTTATAACCGAGGCTGAAAATTCATTACTAAAGTAAGAGACTTCCGAGGGCAGTTCATGGTTTAAATGACTATAAATAGCTCTTGAAGTAGACGAAGATGCTCTGGAAAGGTTATCCAGAAACATTTTGTGATCCACCTTAGCAATCACATCAGAAAACTGAGCCTGCCAATCGGTCACATTAGTTTCTGTTAAGTTTAAACTTGTTTCGTAAGCTAAAGCTAGCTCGTTCCAGTTTTTAAACGGGGAAGCATTCACTCGAAGTAATTTTCTTAAGATGATTTTGTGAAGACAAGTTTCACTTCTTTTCATCACTCTAGTAATGAAGTTCGCACTTGCCTTCAAATATTGTATATATATAGGACTATACCTGACTCTACATATATGGCGTAGTTGGGTGTTGAGTTAGGCAAACGAAATATCCTCTTAAAAAAGATCCTTTGTACAGTTTCAAAAGCTTCGAAGTGTGTGTATCCGAAGACTTGGACGCCATATGCCATGCATGCATTTACTGTCGCGTTGAAAACATTGTACTTGGACGTTAAATCAACATTTTGGTTCGAAAAAAACTTTGGCCACATTATATTAAGAGCCAATTTAGCTTCGTTGCTTTTTTCTTTGGAGTGCTTTAGATAGCTTAAATTGTAGGTCAAGAGGACACCCAAATATTTAAACTCCTGTACAACCTCAATGTGTGTATTGTTTAGAGACCATTTTTCTTCCGCTCGCCTTCTAGATTGTCTCTTTTCAAATATAACAATCTTAGTTTTTTGGGTATTAATTTGCAAGACTCGCAAAATGAACTTAGACGTTTTATTTGCAATTGAAGCGTGAAAGGATTATCAGCAAGCATAACTAGATCGTCCGTGTACAACAGGACTTTGATTATAACGTTAGCAAAATTAACTCCACCCGGAAGAAGCTCGCAGACATCATCTATAAACAGGGCAAATAATAATGGGCTGAGGATACAACCCTGAGGAACACCTGTAATTGTATCAAATCGATTTGAAAATGTGAAACCGTCCCATACCCTTGCATTTGTTGACGAAATAAGACTTGCATACACTTCGAGAAACTTTCTTGACAAACCAATGCAAGAAAGTTTGTATATTAAAGCTTGTCTATTGACTTTATCGAATGCAGCTTTAAAATCAACAAAGCAAGTGTATAGTTTCTTTTTTCTATCTATAAATTGTTGAGCAATGCTTGAAATGGCCAAGATATGATCCATGGTTGAAAAACCTGGGCGGAAACCGGCTTGAAAGATGCTCAAAAGACTGTTATCCTCAATCATTTTGAGAGCCTTTCATATAGGATTGCAGTGAAAGTTTTTCTTATTGAATTTAAAATTGAAATACCTCTATAATTTTCCGCAGCGTTGGCATCACCTTTTTTAAAAAATGGCAAAAATTACAGATTCGTTGAAACTGTTAGGGACACATCCATTAATGTACAATTTGTTATAGAAAGAGACGAGGAAGTTTTTAAAATCAATATTGCTGTTTTTATAAAACTCGACTGGAATGCCGTCTAGGCCAGGAGCCTTGCTGTTTTTCAATTTTTGGAGCGTTACTTCCAATATTCTAAATCCAGCTCGTTGACTCTAGTATCAGGAAGCGCGTAATCAAAGGTATGAAGGTCTTCATCAGCTGAGAGTAGAGTTTTAAAATGAGCAGCTAACGTCTCAGCTTCTAAAGAGAACTTCATACCCTGATTGCGCCCACCAAGATTGCACACTGTCTCCCAAAATATCTTTGAGTTTGTGCAGTTTTCCAATTTCTTAGCCACGTTTTTTTAAATAAGTGATTTTCTTAACTGAGCACATTTTCTTAAAATCATTATTAACGCGAAGATAGATGTTTTTGAAAAATTGAGAATTGGTCGTTCTAAACAGTTTTAAGTAAACGAACGAAAGTTTACGGAGATTTCTGCAATCCTTATCAAATCATACATTTTTAGCTACAAAAGTGTGTATACTCTTCAACGCAAAAGGGGCTGCGGTCTTTATAACCTGCTCTATACTTTCGCATACCACTTCAGACGCGACTGCGGATTGTTGGGGCAGAGATAGTAAGTGCCGAGAAAGGAGGCTTCTATAGAGGGTTCCATTATTCTCCGACCACTTCAGCTTATTAAAACTGGAAGGTGTAGCTTGCTGGTTTAACTCCTTTAGCTGAATTTTAATTACAATTGGAAAATAAGCCGAGTAGTTGACTAGTGCAACTGCAAAGTCATCGATAATGTTCAGCCAGTCCCCTGAAATCGCAGCAAAGTCAATCACGGATTGTCCCTGCCCGCTAACAAAAGTGAATTCGCCACATGCATCACTAATAGAAGACCCATTCAAAACAAATAGACCGAAAACTTCAAAAAATTCTGTTAAACTCCCCCCGTTGCGGTTATAAATTTTATCCCTAGAACATCTACTCTCGGCCAGTGCAACTCGTGCTCGTAAAATATTGGCGGAAGAATTTTGATATTCATCAATCCTAGCATTTCAATCACCGAAGATTAACACATGGTCAAGAGAAGTGTTATTCATAAATTCCACTAGTTCATCGAAGTCGCTTAGCCAATCATTGCAATTTAAATAAATAGGAATAATATAATAGTTTAGGTTGTTGCTAACCATATGAAAAATAATTTTAGATTCAATAATTTTAAAATTAATAAGATTACCCCATAAAGATTTTTTAATCCCATATAAAATACCCCCACTGGCTCTTCCATGCAAATTAGATCTTATCGCGGGTGTAAACATTACTTTAAAGTCTTTGAAATATTTTAGAAATTCATTTTGATTCTTTTCTTCAATAAAAGTTTCTATAAGAATTATAACATCAAATTGGTGTAAATATTTAAAAAAAATCGGAGTGTAAAAGCTTACTTTTGAGACCAGTTATATTATACGAGCATATATTTAATTTTTGAAAAATAATTGTGTTATGGCAGACGACAGAATTTACCTATTGTGTTTTATCCCTAACACGGTGTGAACTCTGATTTCCAGATGGCGCTCGCTGCGGTTGGTGGCCAAAAGCGGAAGAAGAGTTTGGAACCACGGCTAACTTCGCTCCCTCGCTGCAGTCAAAGTAATCGTAACAACTGTCACCAAATAGTTAACTAATGAGTGACAAGTCCGCTGCTGATTTGACAACTAAACCTCGTGAAAGTTGGTAAACAAAAAGTTGATTGTTGATTTGCAATTTGTTGTCTCCTTTAACGAAAATTCTGGCGTTTGGATTTATCTGCAGCAGTTTGCTTTTTGTTTCTATTAGTGTTTTTCTTTTTTTTTTCTTGATAAAAGTGATTGCTCGCGAAATATACTTATTCCGGAGCCTTTGAGCGTGTGCGCGGAGGTACGAGTAATAAGTTTATCGGTGATCGCCGCTGTTGGAAGTTCGATGATGACAGTTCCTCTTTCAGTGTTGTTGTTGCGTAATTGTCTGGAGCTCTTAAATTGGATTTCTTCGTCTTCATTTAACTTCAAAAGCCCCTTGCAAGTCTGTTTAGCTAATTGGATTGCATCGGTTTCTGTGTCTAAAGGAAGGTGTACCACAATAGACTTATCGTTTGATTTCCGTGAGAGAATTTCCAATTGGGTTTCAAGCAAATCGCATCTTTCTGTCATTAAAGTGAGTTTTTTGCTGAGTTGGGTGTTAAGTGTCTTCAAAGAAAGTATCTCGTTCGAGAGCACCAACAAGTCGTTTTTTGTGACTAGATCTTTAAGCTTTTCTTCGAGACTCTCATTTAAGATAGTTTTTAGATCAGCAACTGATAAATCACCTATTCCCATTTTTGCTGCTTTTAGATGAGAAATCTTTTTGTTGGTAGTGTTTTGTTCAGGAGAAATTTCAAATAAGTATCGCTTGCGGTTCATCGGCAAATCGTTGTACCGCAATTTGATTTCGATGCAACACGGAGAAAACTTTTTTTTTTGAGCTTAATTACTTGAATAAATTTAACTAGCACTTTGCGGTGTTAGTTCAAAGTGATTAAATGAGTGTTTTTACGTGGTTTTTCTTAGGAAGTTACTTAGATTTTTAATTTAATATGAAAAAAAAAAATACGAAGCTTCGAAATTTTTTGCAATTCCACTTTGACAGTTGAAACGTCACTTCAACGTCATCGACTCTGATTATATATACGGAGGTGATGTTTTGATTGGGCACATGCACCAAATCATCAACTAAGTATAGGTGGAAGAAAGCATGCCCGATGACTGGACTATCAGCTCCATATACCCCATCTCCAAAAAGGTGATCCTACGTCTTGCAAGAACTATCGAGGCATATCCCTGCCTAATGTCGCATATAAGGTCCTATCCAATGTAAAGTGTGAACGTCTTAAGCCGTCCTACAACACACTAATCCGCACGTACCAGTGTGGCTTCCGGTCCGGCAGATCGACAATAGACCCAATCTTCACACTAAGTCAAATCCTAAAAAAGACCAATGAATTTCAAGTCGAGACCCAACACCTTTTCATCAACTTTAAAGCCGCATATGATAGCATTCATCGTCAGGAGCTCTACGTGGCGATGGCCAAATTCGAGATCCCGGCAAAACTGGTCCAGAAAAGAACGCGGTGTAATGTGCAGTTTGGAATCAGCTCTTCGGAATTAATCCAAACTTGTACCGGAATTCGGCAAGGAGATACGCTACAATGTGACTTCTTCAATCTTGTTTTGAAGTTCCCAGCGTGCCGCGTTAGAGGCTTACACGGCGAAATTGGTTGGTCTTGAAGTAAATATTTCCACCGCTTAGAGCAAAACGACACTGTTAATAGCAATAACTTCGGGGTAGTTAAGGAGTTCATCTACCTAGGAGCAAACACCAACTCAACGAATTACACCTTTTGGAGATCGGGCGAAGAATTGCCTTGGGAAACTGCTATTGCTTCGGTTTAGCGAAACAAATGGGTTCAAAACTCCTCACTCGAAGGACAAAATGCATGCTCTATCAAACCTTAATCCTATCAGTCCTGCTTTATGGCGCCGAGTGTTGGACGATAACTAGAAAAGGGGAGCTAGTTCTTTCAAAAGAAAAATACTACGTCGGATATTTGGTCCTGTGTGCGGGGAGGGCGAATGACGGAGAATATACAACCGCGAACTCTATGAGCTGTACCAATATGTGGATGTAGTTCAAAAAGCAAAATCATGACGACAACATTGGCTCGGCCACTTTGAACGAACGAAAATAATAGCATCTTCGACTCAAAGCCCCTTGGTTTGAGAAGGCAAGGAAGACCGTACCTCCGTTTTAAAGACCAAGCCATCGCGGACGCCGGAGCGCTTCATCTGGAGAACTGGATGGCAGGCTGCAGTGTCTCAGGCAGACACCCTTCACGGGTCGAAAACTCGTTAAGTAAAAGTAAGTACCCATTGAAGTTCACACATTTTTATATTAAGGTTTATGCCTTACAAAATTGAGATGGAGCAAATTCATTCGTGAATTATGTATGAACCAGATGTGCAGCAGGGATGCACGCAGTAACCTAAATATCACTGAACGATCAAACAGACTTAGAATTTAGGTATTGTCATAGAATTTTAGATGACGAAACGTCAAGCCGGAAAAGTTGTACCAAATTGTACTGTTCTACTACAATCGGTGGAGCAAGATCAGAAATAGAGACAACTTCCACCAAGAATTGACATGCAATAATCATTTTACATACAAAATCATCTTGCTGCACATCTGTTTCAGCCATTATGTGTAAAACAGATGTGCCGCAAGTTATGCTTTCAGTAAGTCACACGAAACAGATGTACAGTAAGAGCTTACCATCAATATGCTTTGTGCCTGGTGGGCGCAGTAGGGCAAGGTTAGTGTGTTGGACTTCTAATCAAAGGGTCTCAAGTTCAAATCCCGCAGGGGACAAGTTAGATCCAAACGTTTTCCCACTGCCCCACCTCTTGCGAACGTCTGACAAATATCCAAGAATATCAATTGTCATAAAAAGCTTCTCTAATTTGCCGTTCTTATTCGGCTTTAAATTGTAGGTTAAGCAAATGATTGGAGAAGCTAGGTTATAGGCCCTATATGGGCCGTTAATGCCTTATATTTATTAATGTATGCTTTTTGCCTGACCTAAAATTCACTGAACGACCAAACAGACTAAAATGTTAGCTAATGGCAAAGTTATTTCACAGCACGAAACATCAAACCGGAATAATTGTACCAAATTGTGCTGCTCTACTACTTTCGGTGTAGTAAAACTAGAAATAGAGAATACCTCCATTTAACATAGAAAATAATCTTACTGTATGGGTCTTGCTGCACATAATGTTTTAAGCTTTACGCAAACCTTAGGAAATGTTGGTTAGTTTTTCAAATTGTTTAAAAATCATGTCTTAGTATTGCATAAAGTAACGCGGGCTCTACAATATGTTTATAAATAAGGCTGTACCGGTTTTCGATAGGGCCCAGATTTCAGGTAACATATTTTGTTCGAGCAGCGCTGCTACTCGTCTATATCCTAATGGGCTGTGCCGCACATTTCTGATTCCGCTTCTAAATATTGGTCGATCTGCACTTGACTAATAAAGATAGCATATCGATGACCAGATGCAGTTCCTTCCGTGCAACCCTTCAACACGAAACTATGCCAGATACATCCATTACTGTGCCGAGTGGAGCTACTAATAGCAGCGGAGGCAAGCACTTAAAATTGCATACAACGTAGTCCAACCAAAATCAATTGTCAGAGCTTTTCATATAGAAAACTGGTTTCAGTTTCTGTCATTTGATCGTTTATTACACGAGAGCAGATTTGGTCATACCTTAAATAGAAGTACTATAGGTAGATTTTGCATTTACAAAAAAAGTACTTCAATCTGAGGACAGTTGCAAGTTTTTGCATTATTCGAACGACAAGGTAACCGTTTACGACAACCCACTCAGTATACCCATGAATGTGTCCAGGAACTACAAACCCCCGGTGCAATTATATTTTTAACAATTTAATAAAATAATTCTATTATCCACAAGCTACAATCAGATTCATTAGTATCCGGTAGCCGCACACCCAATGCCTATTATAAAATTTCACAATTCCCCATCGAGGATTTTTTTGTTATACAGGTTGGCAACCAAAGAAAATTCTCGCCAATTAGAAAAATCCAAGCCATTCCACGCCACATTGGCAGAGGAGATTCTTTTCTTCTGCGTCTTCTGTGTCATAAACTCTCATTAGTGCAGCATTTCGTTTATTAATTTTTCTCTCCTTCAGGGAGAATTTCGTACAAAAAATAAAGTATTTAAAAAGAATCTTTACAAATCCCCTTTGCGAAGTTTATGCTGTTGACGCGTCGTCGACCTTGCCGCAATGAACTGCAAATAATTACTATTATTCCGTAATTTACCTTGCCATGAGACAAAGTAGCACCAGGTCTGTGCACCACCATTCCACGTCTACTCTAGCTCCATCTGTACGGCGTCCTCAACCACAACGGACGTTGGAAGCAGTATTCCCACAAAGAAAAATACAAATGCATACATACATATTTTCACAGTTATAAATATTTTTTTTCTTTTTTTTTTTGTTTAATTACTATTATTATCCTATCCTGCGAGAGAAAAAAAAAACAAAAACCGCGAAATCAAATGGAAAAATGGAGGAAACAAACTATGGAATCCGAAATACCTGGGGCTTTACCACAATGGCCTCGTCTACTCCAACATTCCAACAATATGGATGTTTGGAAGGGTTCACAGTAAGCTGAGTCGGAATTGGTTCCAAAGGGACTAACTAATTGCAGGATGCGATGGGATGTAGAATGCCCGCAAAATTTGCATAAATTCTTAATTTTTTTTTCTATTTAAAACAACAAAAATTAAGTTATTCTTTTCATAGCCTATTCTAAGGGTTTATTAATTTTGGCTCATAGTTTGAGATGAAGATGATTCACTTGACAGCAGGAGTAACAAAGCTTGATCGAAGAAGTAAAAAGATCCAAGGAAGCCTTCACGTGAAAGAACATATATCAAAGAAAAAGGAACGCGACTGACTCAGTTGGAACTGTCATGTTCAAAGGATAGCTTCTACGAACCCCGACAAAAAGGCAATATCAATCAATGTTCGATATAATCAAGAAAGAGAGGCAGGTCTTAAAACTCCTGAATCGAAAAAATGCAACAACTCCAGTATTTGATAGGCCTCAGTGACGAATCGATTTGAAATCGGGATGCTGTAAGGTGAGAGGGTTATGATTCATTTGTTGATTCTTTGGTCGTTAAAGAAAAGAGGAAGTTTGCAACAAGTCTTAGTATAGATCATAGACCCCTTAAATTAACTTTATGAATCGGCATCAAAAGTTATGCCGATCTAGCCGTGTCCGTCTGTCTGTAGATAAAGCTTTTCGTTCGACCATACAATGCTTTTTTACCGCGCTCACTTTTTGGGGCCGTTTGAGAATAAAATGTTGTCTATTCGATTAATTCCTTAAAAAAACGGAAAAACCAGTAATAACTGGAAGGAGTAATCGCTGGAAAGAAAAATCATCGAAAGACATTGCAGAGATAGTACGCGAGGGATGCTTCTGCAATAGTAAGGGACTTTTACCCGATCTAAAAAATAACTCCCGGCGGGACTGACTATCGCCTTCCCGGATGTATTGCATCTAGTCGTTCGACCAATCGGCAATTCATTTTGAAAACTTCTGATAGGAATAACTGTCAAACTAATAAAGTGTGTTTCACTTTTTATAGGGTTCCGTAGCCAAATTGCAAAAAACGGAACCCTTATAGATTCGTCATGTCTGTCTGTCTGTCTGTCCGTGCATTTCAGAACCACTTTTTTCCGAAACTATAAGAACTATACTGTTGAAACTTTGTAAGTAGATGTATTCTGTGAACCGCATTAAGATTTTCACACAAAAATAGAAAAAAATCAATAAATTTTGTGGGTTCCCCATACTTAGAACTGAAACTCAATTTTTTTTTTTCATCAAACCCATACGTGTGGGGTATCTATGGATAGGTCTTCAGATATTTAGGTTTCTAATATCATTTTTTTCTAAACTGAATAGTTTACGCGAGAGACACTTCCAAAGTGGTAAAATGTGTGTCCCCCCTCTAACTTCTAAAATAAGGGAATGATAAAACTAAAAAAAATATATGATGTACATTACCATGCAAACTTCCACCGAAAATTGGTTTGAACGAGATCTAGTAAGTAGTTTTTTTAATACGTCATAAATCGTAAACCGCCTCTTATCTATTATTAAAACATCGATCAAAGTTGAAACGAACTACAAGAACTTTTATATGATGCGACTTGATGCTACGGAACGCTTCATGGGCGAGTCCGACTCACACTTAACCGCTTTTTGTTTTTTCAGTATACTCGATCTTCTTAACTTGTGTTTTGATAGAGTATCGCTGATGTTAAGGTTACAAACAAAGGGGCTAGGACAGAGCCCTGGGGTAGGCCGCTGTGTAGATTTCTTGCCTTGCTTTTGCTATCGTTGATAAACACCGGAGGGATTAATACGAGTATATAATAGATCCGCTCAGCTACTGAGGTATATGGACGATATCGACATCATCGTCCGTTCCCAGCCTGTCGTAGTAGAGATTTTACGGCGATTGAAGAACATGCGATATTGGTTGGTGTTGAAGTTAATGAGGACAAGTCTAAGTACATGCTTTCAACAAACAAACAAACAAACATCTGTCCACCGCCTAGGACAAAACCTCACTTTTGAAAGCACTTACTTCGAGGAGCTTATCTATTATTTATTTTTAATAGTTAATATACAAAAATACAGATAGTCCCTAATTTTTCTTTACACCGTATTTATTGTAATAATGAAGATTGTGAATTTGCTATAAATTTATAAGAAATAAAATTATATCTATATATCTATCCATCTATATATCTATCTTATCTAGTAGTTCTAGGATTGAACCATAGGGAACAACAACATACGCCACCCATTAATGGGAACGAACGAATGACACAGTGTCTCCTCCAACCTCTACACTAAAGAGATGATTTCCGCCTGGAAGTGCAATGGACCGTTATCGAGTGTGAGTGCTCTGGGATTTGGATTTCCTTTTTTTAATTAAAAAAAAAAAACAACTCTACGAATGACGCCTTAGCTGAGATCCGAAGGATAATTACCTTAGGAATAATTACTAAGCTGAGTTTGAATGTAGAACTACTTTATTATTTATGTACATGGGTATGTGCTGTACGTTTTTATTTGAAAAGTTCATTTAGTGTTCTTTGCAGTGTTTCCGTAACTTCCTGTGCGGTTTTTCCTACTGCAAGTACAGCAGTATCGTCTGCAAAAGTGGCAACAGTTCGTGCATAGGAGGAACAGCACGGGTCCCAACACACTACCTTGAGGTACTCCAGATTTGATGTGTTTCAATTCGGAGTACTCATTCTCTTGCTTAATTCTAAATAATGGTTGCATTATATAAGACTCTAGTGTTTCATAGTTCTGTTTTGGAAGATATTTTTGTAGCTTACGGATTAATCCTTTGTGCCAGACTTTATCAAAAGCCTGTGTTACATTAAGGAAGATGGTAGAGCATATTTGTTTTTCCTCTAAAGCTTTTTCTATTATATCAGTTATTCTGTGGACCTGATCTATTGTTGAGTATTTATTTCTGAATTCAAACTGATGGATTGATATCAGTTTCCTTTTTTCTAGAATCGGATGGAGTAGTTTTAGGAGCAATTTTTTCAAATAGCTTAGACAGGATTGGCAGCATGATAACGACCGATATGACGTTACTTCACTGGGCAATTTGCCCGGCGTAATTACCATGATAACTTCCGCGACCATCCTCATGCGCGGAACATATGCTGTCTCCTGTCATTAAAGCAAAACCCACACACACTGCCATTATCTATGAATGCGGGTGGCAATGGTGCAGTAGTAGTGTATTCGCTTACGGAATGGAAGGTCGTGCGTTCGAATCCCGGCCAAGTCCATTACTTTATACCGAATACATGAAATCGTAATCTCCCTAAGTAACTTAGACACCACCCGTGGAGAAAAACCCTACAACTGCACCCAAACACTTCTTTCCTATCTCTCTATTCTTTCTAATACCAAGTAGCTTACACTGTGTTCTTAGCATTATAAGGGTACTGCAACAACAGAAAAAATCCCTTTAGCGTAAGCAAATTATAAAAAAATAAAATAAAAAATGGCACGAAACACTTTCCATTCTCGGTATGTGTGTTAATGACAATCTTCGTTGGAATGACCACATATTCGATGTCGCCAAGAACGCCGCGAAATGTCTAGGCTTCCTTAAGCGTTGTAATAAATATTTCACCCCTTCTGATCTGGTTACAATTTATAAGGCGTTTATTCGCCCGAAACTGGAGTAAAACGCTCATATCTGGTCCGGTGCACCAATAACTTATTTGGAGCTACTTGACAGGATCCAAAAACGCGCGATAAAACTCATTGGCGACCGAGACATTGTGATCGATTGACTCTCTTAGTCATCGTCGTAATGTCTCCTGCCTTTCGTTATTTTATCGTTATTTCCACCATAAGTGCTCAAACGAAATAGTCAGCTGCATTCCACCCCCAGAACATTTCAACCGCAATACCCCCCATGCCAGGAATGCGCATCAGTTTACCCTTAAGCCTGTATTCGGACGTACAGTGAAATACAAGAAATCTTTCCTTAGCCGTATAACACGAATGTGGAATGCTCTTCCCCGCTCCATTTTTCCTACACATTATGACTTACAAACATTTAAAACCAACCTGCATCTGCATCTCTCCCTATCTTCTAACCCTAATTTCCTTAACGCCCGCGCTGTGTAGCTAATACATTATAAGGGTATCAAAAATCCCTTTAGTGCGTGTCCATTATAAAAAAAAAAAACATACCTTAGTCTAAACGCAGCATTTACTATCTGTGCTATTTTTTTCATACCTTTTTAAGGCAGTTTTTTTCAGAATTTCACCCGTTATTAGATAAATCCCGGGGCTTTTTTCTGGTTGATCTTTTCTTTTATTTCGTTGGCTATTTCCCTAGAGGTTACTGCTGGAATCGATCTCTCGTCTTCGCACATTTCTTCCGTTTGTTGGGAAATATCATTATCGTCGTATGGCTTGAAAACGTTTTCAAGATGTTCCGCAAATAGATCCGCCTTTTGTTTGTTTGTTTTAGCCCAGTTATCACTGCTGTTTTTCACTGGCGGAATGTATGCCGTTGGTCTTTTAATTTATTTTGTAGCCTTCCACAGTGAGTATTATCGTAGTGAGTAGCATCGTTTGTCAGATTTGTAAGGTATCTTTCCACCGATGCATTTTTAAATTCTGCTATCCTTTTTCTGAGCTTATTGTTTAAGCTATATTAGGCCTACTTTTATCGCTTGGAGCTCTTGACAGTTGCCATCGTTTGCGAGCTCGTCTCTTTTCAGATATACCTAATGTCGCAAATTTCTTTGGGATACACGTTTCTTTTTACTTTGCTATTTAATTCAAGCGTTGCAGCTCGTGAAGCCTTTTGTAAAGCTAGGGTGAAGGACTGTACTTCACTTTTTAGTTGATCTTTTGTATTAATTGTTGTGGATAGTTCGATGCGTTCATCTATTAAATATCTGAAATATATCCAGTCAGATAGTCAACACAATTGGGTTCAAATATTAAAAAAAAGGAAATATACGAAATATACGTACGTATAGAACGCTTTATTAGATAGTCTTAGATATAAAAAAGAACACCAACGCTCATATGCGTATTAGCCCTGCCTATGTACTTAATAAAAAATCGATAGATGCAATCTCACATTATATACCCACGAAACACCGCTTGTTCGAGTAAATTGACTACAAGTCCCATTTCAGAATAATTCAACTCTTTCAATCTGCGATATATAGATCAAACACAACTGGCAGTAAACATAAAAGAAAATGAAAGGGTTGAATCTGGGAAAGGGTGTTATTAGCACACGCTCACTCAATGATTGGGACCGTGGTTTCCCTTACAGAGCATGCAATTTAGTTCTCGCGATGTCAGCGGCTTCTGTCTATCCATAACAGATCTCCCAGTGATGTTGAGCGTGTTTTTTTGGAAATCTTCTGCTTCAATGAGAAAAAATTTGATATGTAACATATATTCACATTACTCATAGATACAAGGCATAGACACTCGCATACTTAAAAATATAAATAGCATCCAGCATCTACCTCTCATTAAAATTAAATAATTTTTTGTCCGAAATAAAAGGAAAAAATATCCAACTGTCAACCACACAATCTAAAGACTTTGTCGTCCTTTAAATACATAAAAGAAATTAAATAGGCAACATGAAAAGAAAATTTCCAAGGAGATGCAGTACTGCTCGTGGTAATGGCGTTTCTACAAAAAAAAGCCGGCCTTAGGAATAATAAAAAACAAAATGTTGAATCAAATGGAAAATAAATTATTAAAATGTGCAAAAGGGAAACATTTCGTCTTCTTTTGTTAGCCCCCCAGAGGTTGGCAAGAGGCTTGGCGCAGTATAGAAATCAAAAGAAAAATGTACCTAAGAATGTTGTGAATGGATTTTTTTTAACATCCTGCGGACGTAAAGACTGATCTTAGCAATTCAATTTGCTTTTTTTAATGTTTTCCCTTGAGCTGTCAGATAAATTTTATGTATTTGTTAGATATCCTGCAACTACTCTGGTGATGATTATCCTGATGATGGCGGATAGCAAAGGACATCACCGCAGTTCATTTGTATGAAATATAAAAATGAGGAAAATGGCGTTTCTTTTTATTTTCCACCCGAACCGTCCTCACCACAGGGAAGGAGGCATATTAGGGTGTTGCGATGGTGGCCTTGGATGTAGGTGGTAAATTAAACTTAGGGTGGATGTTTTCTTTTTTTAACGACATCGCGTCGTAACCAACATGGACGGCCATAGTGATTTTCTTGCTTCTTTACTATGTGCACGGCGAATACAATCATCTGAGAGTAAGGATATTGCGCGTAACGATGCCCAGCAGTAACTACAGCAAATGGCAATATATAAAAGCTAAATGGGACCCCCGCCGAAAAGCGGATATTTTGTGTATGTTAGTCGCGTTTCGTTAATTTTAATTTGACGGTTTTTTTTCTTTCCTTTTAACGGGGATATGCCACTTTGTTAGAGAAAAGCTATGAAACTTGAGAGAACGTAATGATGTTAAATTAAAAAAATGTAAATTTCCTTAGATTGGGATCAATATTGAAAAGAAGGCGGGCTATGGTTGGGCTTTTAATGGAAACTGCATTCGATTTATGTCTCATTTCGATTTTAATTGTACATACATTTTGATGTAAGAAGGTATAGGATATAAGTTACCTACTGCATTGAGTCACACACACAATACTGCATTTGTACAGGCCTTATATATAACATCTCCAGATGGTGCAAAGTTGGACGTTCAATGAAATATCTTTCTACTTAACTTTAGGTGTCTCGCCTGAGACACTGCGGCCATCTGTTCTTCGCGATGGCTTGATCTTTAAAACGCCGGTTCGGTCTTTCTTGCCTTCTCAAACCTTTGGGCTGGGAGTCGATGATCCTCCTGGCGTAGCATTATAGAAGTTCATTCACTTGATGTGGCCGACCCAAGGCAGTCGACCTGATTTTGCGATTTTGCTGTTTGTTGTATTTTCTATTCCATTCGCCCTCCTCGCAAATAGAATCAAATATATGATGGATTATTTTTCTTTGGGAAGAACCCAATATAAGCTCTCATTTCCTACTTATCGTCAACACTCAGCGGAATAAAACGGAACTGGCAGTATTAGTGTGTTGTGGGCTTAAACTTGTCCTTCCCGGTCAAGAGTTTTGAACACATTTGTCTTGCCAAACCGAGGAAGGAACGGTTTCCTAGGGTAATTCTTTATCGGACCTCCATCTCCACTAAGGTGTCATTCGTGGGGTTGATGTCTACTCCGAGATAGGTAACCTTCCTAGTAGGAGCTGGTTTGGAAAAGTTCGGAAGTCCCGTTCCATTGTAAAGTCCCGCGACACAACTGGATCAGTTTTGCCGGGATCCCGATCCCCAATTCGGCCATCGCCACGTAGAGCTCCTGACGATGAATGTCGTCTTATGCGGCTTTAAAGCCGATGAAAATATGGTGGGTCGATGCAAAATTCATTGGTGTGAAGTTTGTTGTCGATCTGCGGGGATGGAAGCCACACTGCTATGCCGATTAGTGTGTTGCAGAACGGTAGCAGACGTTAACACAGTACATTGGATAGGATCTCATAAACGAGATTTAGCAGGGATATGCATCGATTAGTCAAGCAAGACATAGGATTGCCTTTCTTGTAGATGGGGCACACACAACTGATATATATGATTGGGAATGTTTTCTGCCACCCATACTTGGTTGATGATTTGGTGCATGCGCCCTAACAAAACATAACTTCCGCATTTGAACAGCTTCGCTGGTAAACCAACAGAGCCGGCGGCCTTGTTGTTCTTTAGCTTTTTTTATAGCTATGCTAACAATTTCAATACTGAGTGGTTAAAGTGAAATCGCATCTTCGGTGATTACACTTGAGTTCTCTTCTTGCCCTATCACTCTCTCGATATAATGAATCTACTGCTGCTGCAAATGCTGCTTAAATACTTCTACTATTCCCTGTGCATCGGTGACTAAGTTTCTTTTTCTGTTTCGAATAGCCTGCGTTTCGATCCTAAAACCAGCAGCCATTTGCCCTGCCCTTTTATAAAACCTCCGAATGTTGTTTCGATGGTGAGAATCTTTGATCTCATTGAGCTGGGAGTATGCCCTCTTCTTTCTATGCATGTTCTCTTCTCCTCCCAAATCCTGGCTCGATATTCTTCCCTTGCTGTGCTGCCCTAGTTGGCTCATTAAATTCCGATCTTAACAGCATAACTCAGTGGGGTATAACCAATAGAGTAGAATTTAATGCTTCTAAAATGCAATGCTGTCTTCTGTCATTTAAGAAAAACCCACACACTCTGCCCATCCATGAATACTTGCATTGCTGAAACTGAAAGACTTTCCATGATCGGTATGTTTGTTAACGACAATCTTCGTTGGGATGGTCACATATTCGATGTTGCAAAGAACGCTGCGAACTATCTAGGCTTCCTCAAGCGATACAAAAAATATATCACCCCTTCTGATCTGGCTACAATTTATAAGTCCACCAATTACTTATTTAGAGCTAATTGACAGGATCCAAAAACAAGCGATAAAACTTATTGGTGACTGTAACATAGCGATATCGGTCGTAATGTCTCCTGTCTTTCGTTATTTTATTGTTATTTCCACCATAAGTTCTCAAATGAAAAAGCCAAATGCATTCCACACCACCCCTAGAACATTTCGACCGCAATATCCGCCATGCAAAGAATGCTCATCAGATCACCCTCAAGCCTGCATTTAGAATCTTTCCTCAGCCGAACAAAATGAATGTGGAATACTCTTTCACACACTATTTTTCCTTCACATTATAAACTACAAACATTCAAAACCAATGTGCATCGGTATATCTCCTATTTTTCTTCTCATCCTTATTTCCTTAACGCCCGCGCTGTGTAGCTATTACATGATAAGGGTACTAATAAATCCCTAGTGCGTGTACATTTAAAAACAAAAAAAAATAAAAATAAAAAATTTAACTTTTACGATACATATTTTATTTCTCAAAACAAAAGAGTTGAGCTGCGAACGTACACATTTTTCTTCATTGCTTATTCTTCTTCTTCCCAAACGGCAAATTAATGATCAGGATTAATGGGTTCATAACCCTTAATTTTTACTGCATCCCTTTCTTCTTCTTCTTCAGTAATCTTCTTACTTATTGAGTAATTGAAATTTTTCCTCAAACTATAGTCGCTGCCAACATTAGTAAAAGGTCTCCCATCAACAGACATATTCGGAACTTATCGAACAGATTCTAGTTCATTATTTCACTAAACAGATGTATGAATAAACATATGTACAATTGTTAGCCGCTCTTCGAGTCTTCGTGAAATCCCATACACTACTCCTTGCTAGCTCGAAGAACTGCCACTCTTTCAAACAAGTTTTCCAATTAAAAACTAAGCTTCCCATTTTCTATTTCATCAATTAAACAAAATTAAAATACCCAGCATGCATTCGGAAGTAAGGCACATGCCTTTTCTGACCCACTGTGCTAGCCAAATCACTTCATCGTCCCTTTACGCAAGAATTCCTTCAACAATTCCCAATTTATTAAAATCAATTTCCTGCAAGAATTACTTTCGGTGCATTGCCACTTAAATGCAAAACGATTGTTACAATTATTAGAATAAGGACGACTTCCTCATACAGTACAACATATACGCGCTACTCGCTTAGTAACCGATTGTTAATTTAGAAGAAAAGAAACCTGTTCTTATATTATTCCAGTCAAGGACTTTCGTTTGTGAACAAAAAAGTAACAATAGGGAACAAAACTCAAACCGACAAATAAGCTGATAATTTGCATTTGAATTACTCGGTCCAGAAGGACCTATTCCAATTTCTTCTCTCCAAAGAGGTGACAACCTCAACACAGCAACAACAATCAAACAAAAGGGATAATAAGCCATCGTGAGAAAACTATTTAAGTTCGCTTATGCCTTGTGTTTTTGTTTCCTTTCGCTTTGTTTGCCGCTCATGCTGCTGTTGTTGTCTTGGGCTCAGATAAAAGGAAGATTTAAGGGAAAGGAGAACAAGTTAGGTTAACTTGTGTTTGTTTTCACCCCATCTGTATAGTCATCCTTCCGGGATCGGCGGCGTGCATATTCGCGATCGTCTTTTTAAATGTGACCGTTTTTTTCCTTCACGAAACTATTTGTGTGACCATGAAAGTCCTTTGTTCGAGATGCTGTACGAACTAATTTGCATATTAAGTAGGAAAATATAATTTTATTCCGCGATGGGTCCTTGCTTTTTAGCCCTGACACTGACAGTGTGACCTGGAATGATATAATTTGGGAGATATTATTTGAAAAAATATTTTTTTTTGTATCCTCGAAAGGGTTGAAGGAGGACCGGTTTTATAGGACATTTTATGTTTTTTTTTTTTTTTTTTGTAAATTTTTTTGAACTTTGGGATGGAAAAAGAGAAATATCCCACACCCGGAAGTTTTGTATTTTAATTTTGGTATTATGATTGACATGGGACCAGTTGAAATGCCTGGGATGAGTGCGTTGCATGATTTTTCATTAGGTCCTTTGGGAACTACTTCAGAGAGTTGACATTTTTTTGGTTTTTAGGGAAAGTTAGGTAAACGACGATTCATGGGAACGTTTCATATAAATGTGCCTAGCCACCTGGTTCTACTTAGTTGGAGAAGATTGTACTCTGAAACAAAACAGCTCAAAGAATTTAACTAAAAGCAAAAAAAAGAATAACTAAATACAACCAGGCAATGTCCATTACCTCCTCGTCATCATTCTATTCGCAGCCAATTTGGTTTTTCCTTTTTTTTGAATTCAATTAAAAATTAACTTCTCATATTCGCGCGTCCTTCCTATCCGAAACTCCGGTGACGGTGATAACAACGTCATAATCGTTACCATCATTAAGGACAAGTTTGTCGTCAGGACAGGAGCCACGTTCTACTTCAAGCGAGTAAAAGTCAGCTAACACGAAGATTATTCCCAAAAGTCCAAGTCCCATTTCTCATTTGTTTTCCACACACAGAGTATTCGGAACGGTCCTGTCCGCCGCATCTTTTCCTTGCCCTTTGGCTTCCCATTTCAGGCATTGTGGAGCGCATTTAATTGGCGCTAGTTTGGCCACGACTCGTGACAGCTACCAGAGAAGGTGGTGGTGGCTTGGTGGATAGCGTTACACATTTTAACAAATGACGTTGGCTTTTATTGCAATTTGTAATTACATTGTCCTCCGAGGACGAAGACCGCAACGACGATGGCTACGATGAGCACCCGGGCGCCAGGAGAGAAAACACTCGTCCGCATGCGGGGAAATATAATCTTTAAAAATGGTGCATCAACGACTCGCGCAGCAGTCGTTCTCGTTCCTGGCTAGCAGAGAGGACATCACAAATGAGGCATGCAATGTGACATCTGTTTTTTGTGTCTCTTTGTTCGTCGAGGATGTTCTTTTTTCTCATATCAACCATGGCTAAGCAGCAAGGAAATAAGAGGGGGGAATAGAAAAGGAAAACTTAGCCCACCACCAATGGAAAGTTTTTTTTCTTTTGTTTTCCTTGCGTTGGGTGGAGCGGCGGAACTTTTTCGAACTTTCTTCTGCTTCGTCCTCTTTCAATCGAATGAAATGGCATATATCATTAAATGGGCAGCAGCAAGGAAAATCAAAATTGGCTCCTGATTAATGAATGGGACTAATTTCGTGTCAAATTAGAAGAAAGATTGCTTTTCTATGCGC
Source organism: Portevinia maculata (assembly GCA_949715645.1). Classification (NCBI taxonomy): domain Eukaryota; kingdom Metazoa; phylum Arthropoda; class Insecta; order Diptera; family Syrphidae; genus Portevinia; species Portevinia maculata. Next base: position 27,625,044 of record OX454527.1, on the reverse strand, counting down.
CGGCCGTTGCCTTTGGTTGAGGCTTCGAAAGTAACTTATTGAACGGGATTCGAACGAACGAACTAACGAACAGTGGGAAGGTAAATGTGGAACGTCCTATCAATGGTAAAGTCCAACATCATCAGGTGAATTGAAAATGAGTGAAAAGTTTTCTGCTGCGCGTATATGTGGGGGAATGTGTAGCTTAAGGAGGCGGTGATGATTGTATTTTTCTCGGTACATGACTGTGAATGGAATAAATTCTTGCTAATTGGCCAACCTGGCGGGGGAATTTTTTAGTCAGAGAAAATATGTATATGAATAGAAAATGTCGAATGTCCAATGGAACTTTGAAAACGGATCTTTCAGAGACGAGGTATTCACCGAGATTTGCAATAAAGTTTGTATTGTGTGTCAGATAGAGGGAATGGAGGTGCATCATTCCTGGGGCATCCTGTGCGATCTCTGGATATTAAAAAAACTTTACATTGGCTGAAAAGTTTTTATTTTTTTAACTTTTAGTAAGGGTTTGTTTGAAAATAATTAAAACGAAAAAATAACACTGCAAAAGTTGAAGAACGAAATCAAGCACAACTTAAATGCAAAAAAATCACCAGGTTATGACTTAATAACAGGGCAAATATTGAAAGAAGTATCTGAAAAAGCTATGCGAAAACTATTACATGTAATTAATGCAGCTTTCGGAGTTAAGTATGTCCCTAGTCAATGGAAGGTAGCAGAAGTGACAATGATTCTGAACCCGGAAAAATCACCAAATGAAAAGAAATCCTACAGACCGATTTCTTTACTTCCAATAATTTCAAAGCTCTTTGAAAAATTATTCCTAAAGAGACTCAAACCAATAATAGAGGACAGGCATTTAGTCCCAGTCCACAAACTTGGGTTTACAGAGAAACAGTCGACTATTCAACAAGTGCATAGTATTGCGAGTATTATAGAAAGGGCACTGGAAACCAAAATAGTTTGTTCGGCCATTTTGTTAGATGTAGCCCTAGCATTTGATAAAGTTTGGCATCAAGGATTAGAATGTAAATTGAAAGAATATATTCCTGATGAGTTCTATTGCATTCTTGAATCATATATTTCAGACAGGTATTTCAGTGTAAGATATGAAAATGAATAATCGGCCTGAAGACGATAACGGCAGGTGTACCACAGGGCAGTGTCCTGGGGCCAATCTTGTATCTTTTGTATACAAGAGATTTGCTTGAAGAAGAAGAAGCTAGCCTTGCCACTTTTACTGATGAAACAGCAATAATGGAAATTGGCGACAATGCAGAAGACGCAGCACACAAATTACAAAGATCCATAAGGTCTATTAGTGACTGGATGAAAAAATGGAGAAGAAAACTCCATGAGGATAAATCCGTTCATATTAACTTCACCAATAGGAAAATAAATACGGTAAGAGTTAATATAGATGGAATAGAAGTAAAGCATGCAAATACGGCCAAATACTTAGGTATGACTAGCACTGCACTAGATGCTAAACTTAAGTTGGAAGAGCATGTCAAAAAGAAAAAAGAAGAGCTATGCATTAAACTAAGAAATATGCATTGGCTAATGGGATGGAGCTCCCAACTTTTAATTGAGAACAAACTCCTGATTGATAAGCAGATCCTAAGACCCGTATGGACATATGGAATTCAGCTTTGGGGTTGTACGAAAAAATCGAATCTACAAATAATTCAAACTCTTCAAAACTACTAAGAGGTAGTGTTAATGCTCCATGGTACATTCGAAATGACAATCTACACAGAGATCTAGGGGTAGAGTATGTCAAAGATATACTAAGAAAATATGCGGCTAAGCATTATGACGTAATCCACGAACATGTGAATACTGCTATACAGCACAAGGTGGAAGAAAATCACAACACATTAAGAAGGCTTAAGAGGTTGAAGCCAAATGATTTGGTTACGTAATAGCTATAGATAGAATACAAATAACGACCTTTCCTTTTTAACCGCCCATCCTCTATCCTAGTAGCTTATTATTAATTAAATTGGGATAGTCTAACGCCAATAGACGCGAAATAAGAAAAATAAAGTAAATTTAAATAACTTCGATACTAGCCATTGGGCGATATCCCACCAACCGTTCTCAAATACGCTAAAGTAGAATTTGCTAAATGAGTCTAACTCAGTCGTAAATGAAAAGGGAGTTGTTTTGAGTGGGTGGCGGGTCCCACACTACTATCTTCACTAGTGTCTTTCAAGATTTTCACCTACCCTCGAAAAAAAAACAACGAATAGTTTCTGAGAACAGTTTCATAGTCTTAGATTTACTGGACCTACTAAAAAATTACAGAACATTGCCTTAAGTATTTTGAGGCTTATTTTCCGTTGAGAGGCATCCTAAGGAGTGGACTATTAATTATTTATGACATTAAGATTAACATTTTTTGGTTGGTTTTCGAAAACAGATACATATATTTTTTCTGTTAATAGCGTTCCGCATACAAAAGAAAGTGGGCGCAGTTGTCAGAGCGTTGGAATACTAACCTGAAGGTTTCGGGTTCAAGTACGGCCGGGGCCAAATAACACCTAAACGTTTTATTCACTGCCCCACCTCTTGCGAATGTCGGACAAACATCCAAAAGTATCAACTGTCATGAGAAGCTTCTCAAATTTGCCTTTCGGATTCGGCTTCAAATTGTAGGTCCCTTCCACTTCGCACAAGCAAATGGCTGGAGATGCTAGGTAGGCAATGGGCCCATACATGCCCATTAATGCCTAAGATTATTTTTTTTTTGCAAAAGTAAAGCTGCTAGGCACAAGCCATAGATGGCGGGCAGATGAGCAGTAAACAAATTAATCATCACTTACACTGAGGAAAACTAGATCAGTTAGTTAGCTGCTGTTGGGGTCGGCTTTTTTTCGAAAAACGCTGTTTTTTTGTGGCCTTGCAGTGATTAATTAAATGTAAGTAGATATAAACAGCCCTATCTTGATTTCCCAGGAAATATTTCATTCGACCGAAATCGTCTCTTCCCAGGAACAATCGCGAGTTTTCCTCGGAAACCGAGGTTTCACTGAAATCGAACTTAAAGTCAACGATTTTGACAGCTATATTTTGTTTGAAATCGGAAATCAAAAGTTAATTTGTAATACAAATATTTTTATTTTAGGCAATGTATGACATAGTCTTAAGATTTGTGTCTAAGAAATTGGATGAGATAAAAGTAAAATGACAACGATCGCTCAGACGAAGTTTAAGAGATTGCTCAAATCCGTTGGAACTACCGCAAGCAATGTAAGTTAAAATGAAATGCTTCAGTTTTTAAAGGGATTAGTTATGTCCGCTTATCAATTCGACGATACATATTAGTCAAGTCACGTTTGTAATGGTGTTAAAGTTTCATTAACTTCACCTAGCCTTGTGCATATCTCCTCTTGAATCTGTAGTTATCCATCTATCCACTGCACTATTCGTTTTTGTCTTAACGTTTTGGGAAGAAGTGGCAGTTGACTTGTTAGATGCTTGATTCAAAATAAAGCTATGTTATCGTGGTATTAATCGCACATTATGGATAGATCTGCTTCAAGGTTTTCTACTTTTTGCGTATCATCAATTTTATTTACTTTTGAGGAAGGCAATCCGAATGGAATTGCTTTGAGTATTTCTTCAACCGGCTCTTTCGTTTCGATTAGTTTAAAAATTGCTTGTTCTATTAGGGAACATTTCTGCTCTCTGTTTGAATCTAATCCAGTAGCATTTCTCATCTTTGTATAATTCCAAAGATACTATTATACTCGTATAATAAAATACATACTATAGAAAATCGTATGTATGGCAAAATACAATAGTTTTTCCTTTAAAATGGATTTTGATGGCGGACCTACAGTATTAAGTTCACTCACCTCCATTTTCCAGAATCTTATCTTTAGTCTTTCATGAAATCCTCTGGCAATGTCTGGATAAGCTTTCATTAAATTTATTGAAACATCTGATTGTTGTTTTATTGTTGTATTAGACATTAAACTTAGGCAAACAAAATCGTTTTAATATAAACTTTTCACTTTTCAAGCAAAAAGCATCTAACTTTCCTGTCACTTCTTAGAAATTCCCCAACTAAATATTGGCGTAAATATCCGATGGAAAATCCATTGGAAATTGTTTTCCTCATTCGAACATCATAAACGATAGCAGTATTGCGAACATAGGAAAAATTCCGCAGCAGTTTTTATTCTAAAGGGTCTTTCATTAAGGACTTGACAACTTTCTTTTTTTAAATAAAATGCAAACTACTTGAGAAATCTCAAAATCTTTCATTGGCTTGAATTACTATCAAAACATTTATGAATGGAACTCGACTTCGTTCATATGTCCACCACGGAAACGTATTTTTCGCAATTTTCGATGACTCGGCCGCACATTTCGACAGATACGGCCGCTATTTCTTGTTCAATATTGGCTCTGAGTTCCTCTAACGGCTCCGGCTTATTGGCATAGACCAATGATTTAATGTAGCCCCATAAAATGCATAGATGCGTTACGCTGTGTGACTTGTGACACCGGATTGTTGGAACCACATATCCCTGATGTCTAATTCATGCAATTGCTCAAAGAAATTACGTTCTAACATGACTCTGTATCAAATACCATTTAACGTAACGTAACAGTAATTTTCATCAATGAAAAAAAACACGGCCCAATGGCCAGCGGCATAAAAACCGCACCAAACAGTGACTTTTAGCAGATGAAGTGCTGTTTCATGAAGCACATGAGGGTTCTCACCTGTCCAGTAACGCATATTTTTCTTATTGACGAAGTCATCGTCGTAATGTCTCGTGCCTTTCGTTATTTTATCGCTATTTCCACCATAAGTGCTCAAACGACTAGCCAGATGAATGCTCATCAATTCACCCTCAAGCATGTATTCGGACGTATTGAAGTTCAAAGAATCAGCCGTACAGCGTTAACGCTCTTAAAGTTGCGACCACCGACTCGGAATTTCGGTAGTAGATTTTAATTATTTTTAAAAGTTGTTTCTTCGTGTACCTTAACATACCACTTTAACATAAAAAGATCTTTTGTACCGTATGGGCCAGAAAAATGTTAAACTAGTAGAATTTCCACTTTCCGAGTAAAGCGGATAATTTAACCAGTAGAAGAATTCTTTATGTCCTCGGGGCTCATTTGTTCCCTGAAAAAGATCTTCTTTCTAATTCCATTAAGAGCTGGACATTCACATAAAATGTGTTCAGCTGATTCGTCCTCTTCAAGACAGAGTCGGCACTCAGGAGAGTCTACTATTCTCATTTTGTCAAACCAAGGTGACCAGTAAGGTAACCTACTAAGTTTTTGATATCATGCCTGCTTAGGTTTAGGCATTTGCTGGCATTTTGATTGAAGGGCCGAATGGCTCGTTTCGCCTGCCTTAGACCTGGGATGCTTTCCCAAATATAGATAGATTTTCTATATTCCCAGCTTTTTATTGCTGTCGTTGCTGATCTAGGAGTGCAGGAGAAATGTTCGGGACCTATGAAAGGTGTTTCTGAACCTTTTCTGGCCAGTTCGTCGGCCTTTTCGTTGCCTTCTACCCCGACATGACCCGGAACCCACCATAATTTGGTCTTGTTTCTTATTCCGAGTGTTTGTAGGGTATTGAAGCAGTACATGACTGATTTGGAGTCAATGGTATACGAGCTAAGGGCGTTTATAGCTGCTTGACTATCCGTGAATATATGGATGGTTGCACCTTTTAAGCCGGATAAATGAATGTGGCTAGCGCATTCTTGAATGGCGTGGAGCTCTGCTTGAGATACGCTGGGACTTTTTCCTTTTGCTCCTACCCCCGTTTCCATTTTAGAACCATCCGTATACCACTTTAGGCCGTTGTTTCTGTTTGGTCGGTTATTATATTAGGTACTAATACATGCTTCTCTCTTGGAGACGAGTTTATTGAAGCATAGTGTTTTTCGAATGCGGTCTGTGACCGCGCAGTTCATGTTAAGTTCTGGCAGTTCATCGAGAAGGGTCTTAAGTTCCGGATGATCGTTAAGACTTATCTCGTTTAACTGCATTAGACTTATTGCACTGCGGATCGCCACTTTTTGAATGTATATGTGGAGAGGTGTAATTCCTGTTATTATATAAAAATTTGCATATATAGGGATATATTTAAAAGAGGTTTGATGGATATATACTTATATTACTATAACGACAGCGTAAGGCTTAGGAATCAGCTAGTAATCGACTGCCTGTAAATATAGGACCACCAACACAAGAGAGTTTTGTATAAAAAAAACTCTGGAATTATTTTCAATATTTTTCTTCCATCAATCAGGGCTTTTCTCTTTCTCTTTATTCGTATCGTAATCTTTTCACACGCCAAACTGTGGGCAGAAACGCCAAAAGTAGTGTCAAAAATCGAAAATCCAATGTTTCTGTTCCATTATTTAGTTGTTAGTTTCTTATAGGAATATTAACAGAACTTCAAAAACAGCTTCCAACATATTTTTCTGATGAGTCGTTTAATTTATGTAGTTCTTCAAAGTTGGACATTTTCTTTTAGAGAAAAAAAAGAGTCATAGTTTTATATAGCAGATATGGAGAAAATATTGCAAATTTTGATACAATTTTTTTTTGTTTAACTTGTATTGTATTGTATTGTATGTGCAGTGGGGTCATCAGTAGATGACAAGCACTTAGACCTATTGGTCCATTGTACTTCAGCATAGCTGCTCGCTCGCTGGTTATTGGCGATTAGTAAGATTCAGTGAGGGAGAACCTGCCAGTAGCCTTGGGAAAGCGAAGAATATTTGCAAGCTCAATTTCCCCCATCTCATCTTCGTTAACGAATTGTTTGCCTATAGTGGTGAGCCTGGTTCTGGCGAAAGCCGGACATTCACAGATGAAGTGAGATACCGTTTCATCCGCCTCCAGGCAGCACTCACATAGGCCCGAGCTCCTAATGTGGATGATTTTGAGGTGCTCGTTAAGAGGACTGAACCCGGTGACGAGACCAATCAAGGGTCTCAAGTCTTTCCTGTTTAGTCCAAGCAAAAACTTAGCTCTGCTGATTTTCGGACCGTCCACTAGCTTCTTCGAATACCTGCATGATACCAGGTCATGCCAGTATTCGGAATGTTGTTGACGTAGAGCCGAATCCATTTCACGTTTGTGGACGGATGAGCAGCATCCTATAGATGGTTGTGGGCCAATGAAGGCTGTTGAAGAGCCCTTCCTGGCCAGAGCATCCGCTTTTTCATTTCCATCGATACCTGTGTGCCCAGGAACCCACGCAAGTGATACCGAGTTACATCTACCCAGAGGGTTAAGCTTAACCATGGTTTCCTCAACTATTTTTGAGTTGAGAGAACCAGCCGAACAGGCTTTGATAGCGGCTTGGCTATCTGAGCAGATGTATAAGGTTTTACCCTTAATCGTTCTCCTTAACAGGATATTTGCGGCAGTAGCCAGGCAGTTTTTCTGCCTGAAAAACAGTTGTTTGTCTACCCAAGGCTGCAGATAGATTTATCCGACACTCTCTAGAGTAGACCCCGGCTCCGGAGATACCGTCAATGAGTGAGCCATCGGTATAGACGATGACATCACCCGGCTTAAAGCCATTCCACCCCTCACTGTTCCATTCCTGCCATTCAGGAAGGATGACCTGAAAACGGCGCTCAAAGACCTGCTTCATGCACACAGTGTCAAATGCTCCCCCCGATGGCCAGGTAGGCTGTCATAGAGAGCTCTGTACCTAGCACCTCTGGCCCCATCGCCGAGATTGACCTGCCGTCCAAGTACTACACACATACGGTATACTGATTTTCTGGCCTCACTCTCAGCAAGGAACTGCAAGGGAGGTAAACAGAGCAACACTTCCATAGCAGCAGTGGGAGTTCCTCTCATCGCACCTGTAATGCATAAGCACGCAAGGTGCTGTAGCTTCGACAGTTGACGTTTGAGGATGTGAGCTCTAGCCCACCATACAATCGCACCATACATAAGGTATGGCCTAACGATGCACGTGTAAATCCAGTGAACCAGCCTGGGACTAAGTCCCCAGGTTCTGCTGAACATCCTACGGCACTGCCAGAGAATGTTAGTTGCCTTCGAAATCCTAGCAACCAAATGTTCAGAAAAGTTAAGCTTTGGATCTAACACAATACCCAGATACTTAACCTTGCTTGATAGCTTTAGTTGAGTGCCCTGGAAGTAAGGCCACCTCACTTGAGGTATTGCCCTTCTACTCGTGAACAGCATCATCTCAGTCTTCGCGGGGTTGACTGACAGAGCTTGCTCGCGGCACCAACTCCCAACACTATTGAGCGCTGTTTCCATCCGCTCACAAAGAGTTGGTAAAAACCTGCCGCTGACAGGTTGTTTAACTTACTGTTTTTTTTTTTGCAAAATAAATTAAAATGCCAAATATAAAAAAAAACACATTCTCGACCAATTTTGGGGTTTGCATGGAGCTACAAAAAGTTCCGAGATATTTCCAGGCCTTAAATAAACAGCAACTAAATCCTTCACTAGTTATTAAGCTATGTGCAAAATTGTAGCTGCTCGTTTGTGCCTTTTTTCGAGAAAACGAAGTTTGTTTAGTAAATTTTTTTTGTTAATTTTTTTTTATATGTGTATATAAAATATTATTAATTATAATAGAACAAAATATGCTTTCTATAGTGATGTTTCGGGCTTAAAAGAAAATGTACTGGTCCTTTATTTGAGTTATTGCAATTCTCAAAGGAACTAGGAATGTAAAATATTTAAGGTATATTAAGTAGGACACGTTTTATCATCTTGTTGATTGCCGAAAAGTCTGCCCACTTCCACGCACTTTTTTGAGTAAATGATGATAAAAAACATAGGGACGGGCTACAGTCCGCTTGGGCGAACTGTTGGATACCCTATTCTTATTCCTATCCCTCATAAGTGGGCGTGACAAAAGTCTAAGTATTGTTGAATTGTTAAGAACGCTCTACATATTTTGTTACATAACATTTAAAGGATTTTATCAAAAAAAAAACGCTCCCTAGCTCAAACTTGGGTGTTTCAATAAAATTGTTTAATTTAATTGTGGGCGTGTCAGTAGGCGGATTTAAAAAAAATTAACACATGAGAATAAAGGGCCCCTAGAGAGTATATATTATAAATTTCAGCTCCCTAGCTCAAACTTTGAATTTAAAAAAAAAAAAAAAAATTAATTGTGGGCGTGTCAGTGGGCGGATTTTGAAAATATTTACACATGAGCATAAAGGGCCCATAGAGAGTATATACTATAAATTTCAGCTCCCTAGCTGAAACTTTGAATTTTCAAAAATTAATATACCCTTAGAATAGAGTATAAAAAAATTGTTTTATTTATTTGTGGGCGTGTCAGTGGGCGGATTTTGAAAATTTTTTATCCCGAGCAGTTTTAGGAGTCATAGATCATATATACAAAATTTCAGCTTTCTAGCTCAAAATTCGATTTTTTCCAAAATTTTGTTTTTTTTTGAGTTTGTGCGCGTGTCTGTGGGCGGATTTCAAAAATTCGTAAACTTGATTATTTCGGGACCCTAGAGAGTATATGGTTAAAATTTCAGCTCTCTAGGTCCAGTTTAAAGGCCTAATTTTTGGCTACAGACGGACGGACGGACGGACGGACGGACATGGCTAGATCGACATTACTATCGATGCTGATCATAAATATAGTAACTTTTAGGGGTCTACGGGCAATATTAAGGTATGTTACAAACTATGCGTCAAAATTAATATACCCTTAGAATAGGGTATAATTACGAATTTGGACTTTGAGGATAATCTGATTTTATTTCAATTATCGCATAATTAATTATTAAAAAGATCGCCAATTATTAAATTCTACCGACATATTTATTTTTGCCACGAAAAAAGTCATTTGGTCCCACGGTGCGCTGGTACACTTCAACAAAATCTCTTGGCATCTACTCCACGCTTTTTAACGAATACGGACAATCATCGACAAAGAGTTTCCCTCAGCGAACTGACTGAATTTGAATTGCACCACAAGCACAGATTACGTATACGAGATCGTCAGCTTTCACTTCCGCCGTCCCCTAATACCCGTAAATGGAGGTGCGTTATCCTCTCACGAAATCTCCATCGGTGAATATTTATATCTGCAACACAAAATTGACATTACCTGACGTTTTTTGCAATAATCCTGAGCTCCCAATATCTAATTTGACGCAAGATTGTCGTCAAAGCGGTTCTAGTGAACGAGATCGTCATAAGTTTAATCCACGCAACTCTACCACCATCGTGTATCGTCAATCGGCTTATATATAGACTATAGTCTATAGACGGCGTTGTTACCAAACTTTTGCAAAACAGCTGATTTTCGGTGAAACTTAAATGTGTTTTTAAAAGTATATTCATGAAAGCACGACTTAGGTTTATTATTCCAGTATACTTTTATTAATTTTAACTTTCCAAATCAAATATCCTTTCTACTATTTATCCCTTGTTAGCGAACAAGTATGAATTTTTCTTGGTGGTAAATTTGTTTAATGTCCGAACCTCGTTTAATGTCTTAGCTTCCCCATGAGGAACAAGAAAATACGCCACCTATTAAAAGGAGACAGACGAATAGCACCTTGTTTCTCCAACATCTAGACCAAAAAGAGGATTTCTGCCTGGTAGTACAATGGACTGTTATCGAGTCTGAGTGCTCTGGAATTGGGTTTCCTTAAAAAAAATGTCTTAGCTTACTCACTGACATCAGTGGACATATATGTTTGACATTTCTTTTTTCGCAAGGAAAAAATCAAAAATTTAACGCGCCCAATTTGCAATGCAACTTAAACATTTCCCCTGATGCTAAATAACTGAAAACAAAAATTTAAATTCTATTAATGTAAAAAATCAATTATTGTCTTTTTTGTATCAGAATGTAAAAACAAATGAACAATTCTGTGCAATTCCTACTCAAGATACTTAAGGGAAACAAAATCTAAGCCGTCAGGTTCGAGTGGCAAGCAGAAAAAATGGTATTTAGCTGATTCTATGTCTTTCTTCAAAAACTATATACATCAGCATCGCACTTCAGCCAGCAGCTTAGATAGCCTGGTTGTTCAAGAGGCGCTTGACGAATTGTTGGATAAGGACTCTACAGCTGCGGAAATGATTGCGGGATGCATGAACTCAGAACAAAGTACTCCCAGAATGAGCGCAGTGCCATCTAAAAGGAGTAGGCCTTCGACCTCCGAAATAATAGCTGGGCCAATGATCGAGTTTTTGAAATCAAGAACCAGAGAAAAGACACCGGAAAATGCGAATGTATTGTTTTTTAAGAGTCTCCGGGTAGATTATGAAAAATTAACAAACAAAAGGCAAAGATCAAGAAGAGGAGGCAAGTGAAGTTTTAAATAATCTTTCAGCCGGAGTTATGCTTTTACGATAGTTCGTATCTTGTTATCCCAGCAAATAATCAAAAGTTTCAATGGTGAAATTATTAAATTTTTCAGGATAAGTTCTTAACTCAGCTATTAAGTTTATTATCACATCCTCAGCATTTTGTTTTAGATTATATGGATGCACCCTCCCAGGGCCGACTCCAGCCAAACAAGCGCCCTGTGCAAGATTTACAGAAACCGCCCTTTAATTTGCACACATCCATAAGTCGTTTCCCCATCACACAGGAGGTAGACATTCAATGCGTTTTTTTTATTGAGGTATCCCCGGTAGGCCTAATCCTCAATTAAAAACAAATATGTATATTTACATAGATGTTTATATGTATAAAATGAATAATTAAAACAAATAAATAAATAAAATAAATTAAAATAATAAATAAATAAAAAATAAATAAATGAAAAAAATATGTATGTATTAACAAAAAAAAAATAAATAATGAAGGAATTTATTTAAGGAACTTTAGATATTTTCTTAAAGGACAAAAAGGATAACCATAAATAAAACGCAGCGAATAAATGTGCAGAGAGAAACCTTTAAACTTGGAAACTTGCTTTTCTGGCCTTAGCTTTAGCAAATTCAACAATAAGATCATCATAGTCTAAAGATTTTAATAGTTCCTTTTCTATAGACATTTTAGATAAGCCTACCAATCTCTCTTGAGTCATCGTTGACCTGAGACAATTTTTAATAATTTTAAGTTTAGAAAAACTACGTTCTCCTGAAGCTACTGTCACAGGGATTGTATTAAGAATTTGAAGAGCAATAATTAAATTAGGAGCAAGATCTTCAAGGCTTGAGCTGAATATAAAATTCAACACATCTAAACATGAACTTTGTGGTGTAACAAGCGGGGATATGAGTTTTAACTCTTGATACAAAAATGAAGGAAAAAGACAGACCGGGATAAAATGAAGGAAAAAGACAGACCAGCACCACTGAAGGAGTCTGATGATCGGTTGTGGCTAACCGTGAAACAGCGCTGTAACTCCAGCCGTCCACTTAACGTGGTAAGGAATGTAAGGTTATTCATTCAAAACAAAATATCTTGATACAATTCTGCTCCATCTAAATCTTGAAAACTACCAGATGTTAAAACATTCTGCAAATTAAGGCATGAAGAACGTAGATTTTTATTTTTCAAACATTCGCTTATGTGCAGGATTTCAAAATCGCGCACACCGTTTGCGAGTGTGAGATAAAAACCGGACATCAGAGCCGGATGCAAAAGTCGAAGAGAGTACTATATTTTCATAACAAATCTACTCGTGCTCTTTCTAAGAGAAATTTGTTACTTTTTTCGTAGATGAGATATGAGAAATCCCATACATTGTGTCTTCTTGTCTTTCCTATCCCAGGAAAATATCATCATTGATTGACTCACAAAAATTAAAACTCTGGACACCTCTTCGACTCACAAAAAAGAATATTCTGAAGGCGGGATATTTCAACCGTGAATATTATAAAAAAGAATATAAACTACAGTAATTATTACTAATTTTTGAAGTTGAAAAGGCCAACCGATAGCGCCGGTTCCCTACCTACTCCACACACCCATAAGCGCAAACAACTTAGAGCATTCTTCAATAGAATTCGCTTTAATATCTCGAAATGATTGCATATCTTCTTATGCAGTGTTCAAATATTTCCCAGCCTTTATGCAAAAATCCGTATTCATAAAACAGCATCCAAAACATGTAAGTTATGCAGAGATTGTGTCGATTAAAGTATCAAAAAAAAATACATTAATCAATTACATTTAGCTGCCCAAACTTCCCAAACCAGTTGTTTGTGAAAAACCAAATGAAATTTTTTTGCTTATATTCGGTGATTTAATTGTGTAACATAATGCAATCGCAATTATGTATATAATATGATTTTTGATACCGATTATGAATGAATACCGCTTTTCTTTGATGAATTTTTTTTTTTTTTTTATTGTCTTTCAAAAATAGAATACGTTACAATTTAATTTACCCACGAAGCTTACTGCTTTTCTGCAGGTGGTTGAAATTCTTGTTTGTACATTGTTTAGAAGTTTTTTTTAATAGTTTTACTACATGCTTAGATTACGATTTTAATATTCGGTTTTAGGTTTTCATGAAGAGGTTAATCTATTACAAAATTGTGACTAAGGAAAAATTCTTTAATTTTTTTCTTACGTTTTTTAAAATTTATGATGTGTTTTAGGTAGACTGGTACTCGATTCAGGATTGTTGGTATGGCATAACTGAGTTGTCGTCTTCCGTAGACGTTGAAGTTTTCAGGAATTTCCAGAAACCCTCGTGCTCGTCTTCGTGTGTTTAGGTTGTGGCGTATAGGTTGCTGGAAGCGATGGTCATCGTAGTATTCTAGAATCGATGTCATTCTAAAAACACCCTTAACATCTAAGACCTTGAATGTATGGTTATTAGTATTAATTACTTTAATTATTCTATGTTGAAGATCTCTAAGCTTATCTAGATGAGTTTTTGATGCATTCCCCAATGCTAGTATCCCATATCTCAAACGAGATTCCACCAGTGAATAATATACCTGTTTTTGAACATCTGTTGATGTATATCTCTTGAGATACACCATCGCAAACAAACCACTTTTGAGTTGTGACCTGAGTTTGCTTATGTGATCTTGCCATAAGAAGTGGTCATCGATCGTGATCCCCAGATATCTTATCGTCTTTTCCGTCTCGATTGATTCACTTCTTCTTGTTGTTGGACAATCAATGTTTTGGGAGTATATTTTAATGGAGGTCATAGGCTGGCGTGGTGAACGAATGTGCATTAACTTAGCTTTTGGCATTGACTACCAAGCTGTTGTCGTGGCACCATTTTGTGAGTTTATCGAATTCTTCTTGCATTATATTTGTTGCAGTTTCAAGGCATTTGTGTCTAACGAAGATCGCTATGTCATCCGCAAAAGCAAACGCTGTGGCCCGTTTAAAAACGTGAAGAAGCTCATTCGTGAAAAGTATAAACAGCATTGGCCCTAGTTTAGAGCCTTGCGGTACCCCAAAGATAGTTTTCTTTTCCTCGCTGTTATTATTTAAAATTTTAACTTTTGTCTTCCTTCCTGTTAAGTAACTCTCCAACCATTTTCCTAGGTTGCATCTCAGTCCTATTCTAGCTAAAGCCTGTAGGAGTTTAGTATGGCATATAGTGTCGAAAGCCTTACTAAAATCGACGAATATAACAAGCACGTGATGGTTTTTATTTAAGCTCACATTCACCGTGTTTGTAAACTGCGCCAGCAGTTTCCCTGTATTTTTTCCTTGCCATAACTTCAATATACTTCTGAACTTGCGAGTCTGATGAATTTTTTAGATTTATATTCATATCTCCTAGAACAATTTTTTCCCTTTCGTACTTTATATTTCGGTCTATTTCTTCAATAAATTCGCCTATCTTACGTTTCGGAGGTCTGTATACCACATGAATATGTTTTGTACCCTCTTCATGTTCTATTTTTATATTTAAATTTTCATATGACGGTGTTTCTAAATAACTTCTTTCGTAACGTATGCCATTTTTAATGAATACTGCTATCCTCCCCCTGTAGTTTCCTTTCGATTATAGAATTCAGCATTGAATCCATTTATTTCATAAAGCGCATTTTCATCTTCTTTTATGTTTATTTCAACTAAACATATAACATCCACACAACATAAACTATTCTGAATTTCTGCGAAAAAAGTATTCCAGTTTTTTCTAATAGATCTTATGTTAAGACAAATACAGCAAAAATTGATATTATCCATAAAATGGGTGTCGATTCCAGTAAAGCCATGTATTACCCTAAATTCTACGTCAGTTTCACTGTATTGGTTTTGCATCATCATAATGTTTATTTTGTTTTGATCTTCTTGTTCAGTTATTTTATTAATTTTTATGCAGCAATTTTGTTTACATCATTTACTGTAGCTATATGTATTGCGTCACCGTTTTCGGTTTTCCTTGCAAGTATTTTGCCAGATGCCTCCCACACAAATCTCCAGTTACATTCTCTGGCTTTATTTTTGGCGACCCAAAGTAAATGTTTGTTGGTTGGAGTCAGCTGACTATTTACAAATACAAGTGCCTCACCATATGTCTTCCTGTGTTGTTGTTCTTTGTTTTGGTCAGTTCGCATGCACTCTCTTGTCTTCTCTAGCTCAACTCTGCGCAGCGATTTTGCTTTTTTTATCACATGCTACGGCCTCCTTGCGATATACCATAACCTACCCAAAACTTCCATTAAAAACAACAAATAATTTGCCAACCATATACCACACCCGTCTCACCAACACATCATATCCCCATCATGAGAAGTAAAAAAAAAATCGATAAATGACGAGAATGGAAGACAACAAAAATAACTACGATTCTTCTTGTGTTCAGAATCAAAAACCTGCACACTCTAAACTCTAACCCATACGATTCCGTCGTAATGAATTGTTTGTTTGACATATTTTCCTATGAAAATTTTGCAGCGAATGTGCAATAATTAAAACCTGCACATTCGAGGTGAAACTTTTTTTGTTTTGAGTTTTTTGAACTATGTACGTGTACCTACTTAGATTCTTTTTTAAATGTAAGTAGATGGGCAAGAAATATTCCTACACGAACAGGGTGGAATATTTTGAGATTAGGTAGGGAGGTAAGAATTGATCTTGTTTAGTGGGATTTTTTTTTATTTTGAGTTAGATTCTCCTTGAAGTTGCAATATTTCAAGTGATATAAGTTAATGTGCAAAAATTCAGCACAGTTGTGATGGATGTTGCTTTTTTGGGGTTAATTGAACAAGTTTTTTGTTTTAAATGCAAATGGCAGTATCCGCGCAAGGTAAATTAATTTATCTTACTCCTAGCAAGGCGCCCCGGAATTCGGCGCTCTGTGCATTTGCACATCTTGCACATATGGTTGGGCGGGCCCTGCACCCTCAACTCTCTGCTATTTGCGTCCTTTTCCTCAATTGCTTCAAAACTTGTATGTATGTAAGATTGGCACAACTTCATCGTCTGAGTTCGATCACATGTTGAACAACACTAAAAGCAAGTCGCAAATTCCATTTTGTTTTGTTTCAACGTATACAAAACGAAACAAGAAAACAAAACGTTTTGTTTTGTTACATTCTGTTTCGCTTGGTAAATAAAAAACGATTTTTTGACTATCGAATCAAAAACGTTTTGTTTGATCTAGTGTGTTTTCAGCCTAACTGAGCGCTAACTGAGCACTGCGCTTTGGCATGTCTCTGATTCTGAGTCCCCAAAATATGCGGATACCAGTTCAATGATTGGTTGAAAGCTGAAGTGAAATAACGCCAAACGAAATAAGGCCGAATTTGTGCATTTATATCTTCCCCAATCTCGCACCTACTCCAAATCCAGCAGTGATTCCAAGCAGGTGGCAACATGCCCCCATACATATAACACTGTGAATGGCATCTACAGGGTGGGCCAAAAGCGACTTCCTAAGTTGAAAAAATCATAGCTCTCGTAACTCTCATAACTTTTTATTCATTATTTCACCAAACAAAACAAACTTAACAAAAATAATTTTAAAATAGACCGAAAGAAAACCTTACTTCAAACATAATTTTTTATAAAAAATAATAAATTAATCAGAATATTCGCAACGAATCGCCTGCTTTGACATCGTCATAGGCCTAACTGTAGTTTGTCAAGTCAGTCTGTCCTCTGGAAGTCTTTCTTGCACCAACTCTTGGCATCTGGAAAGCGAGAAAACTAAATAAACATTTTGTTTCAACCGTACCCAGTAAAAATGTTTCAACCGTCCCCAACGACACGCTTTTGTTACAAAAATGTATATAATTATTGTCACATTAACAATACGTAGAAACAAGTCACTGCGATGCGTTCTACACTCTTCGTTTCAAACGCAAACATTTACTCAATACTCTAAAATGAATAGAAACACAGGTATTTAAAAAAAACTGCACAAAAATACTTACTTTTGGTTATCGATACACAAAAAGTGCTTTTTTAAAAAACTGGCACGTGCCACGTGCTAAGCAAGACTGACGATTGTTCGAATATATTTTCACTTCGTTTGCCTTCGGGAAACACTCGCATACCGCCTACTGTTCCTGGAATATTTGTGTTGTTTCAACCGTCAGCCTACCCTACTTATACAACAAACTAGGGAGATTTACTAAAATGAACTACAGCGGTTTAGAGAGGACCAAACTAATTAAATTTTATTTTGAAAATAATCACTCGATTTAGGAATTCACTTTTGGCCCACCCTGTTAATGGCATCTACTTTCGATACTCATGCCGACGACGTAGACTTGAGAAATTGCAAGCAGAACACCCCGCTGCGCATCGTGTTAGAACAAACCTTCTGTATTGTTTCCTGTATACATTTTATCAAAAAAAAAAAAAAAAAAAAAAGCATTAAACCCAACAAAAATATGTTTTTGATTTTATTTCTATGATTTCTCTGAACTAGCAAACATAAAGGTAGGCTGCATTCTGTCGTGACCTCAAAACCAAAATAACTGCATATGTACATACGAGTTAACTTCACTACTATAAGGTTTATAAAAAAGGTTACTTTAAAAAAACTGAAACTTGTTTTGTTTAGGTGAGTGCGTTCCCAAGATTCTTCCTCTTTTGGTAGTTGACATAGCATATGCCCTGTTTGGACTGCTCCCAGGTTGTAGAATTCGGTTTTCCGGGTCAATGGTTTTGAACACATTAATTTCGTCAAACCGAAGTGCAGACGTTTTCCCAAGGTAATTCTTCGTCGGATCTCCACTAAGGTGTCATTCGTTGAGTTGATATTTCCCCCGAGAAAGGGGAACTCCCATAGTACCTCGAAGTTCCTGCTGTCAACAGTGACGTAAAGTTTATTTGTCGAAATCACATATGTAGGTACATACTTGATTTCGTCCTCGATGACTCCAAGGCCAATCAACTTCACTTGTTCTGGAATCGCCATGAAAGTCTCTATAGCGGCTTGTTTAGATCAGACGAATTGCATATCTGTATAACAAACATGTCCCGGAAAAAATTGTCTCATTACGCAAGTTGAAATGTCCTTGGTTTACGTCGGAGGTCTGCGCGGCTATAAAAGCAAGATCAAAAATGTATAAATTATGGAAGCGTGTACCTAGTTCAAGCAACTGGGAATGATGCAGCTAGGTATATGTACGGCCTTCGTAGATACGACCACATTTCCATTTATATCCAAAATATTCTAGGATGTTCACTGGATAGCTATTTAAATGCAAGAAACTGCTTATTATTACATAAACTCCTTACAACAAAAGCACCACCATACCTGCATTCAAAACTAATTTTTCCCCAATCTGTAGGATCTAGAAATTTCGTTTATAGTTCAACCAGATTTTTCTTTATTCATACAATAGGGTTATGGAATTACTTACCATCGCATATAAAACAATATTATTGTTATAGTAAATTCAAAGAAGCTTTAGTGGCTTTTTATGCGATTTAGGCTTGTTAAACTTTAAAATCCTTTCTAAAAATTGCTCGCATTAAAAATAAAACTATTTATTCTTGTTATTCTTGTTAATGCACTGGGCTTTTCTTTTTAATATTTTTTTTTACTATTTTCTAAAATGTTAACGAATTTATTGTTCACCTGCACCCGTTGTATCATCAATTTGTAAAAATGAAATAAAATATTCTTTTATGCTAACGACATCCTCTGTTATAATTGGCGCATCTTAATGGGATTGAAAGTTGGTCTTTATGACTTATATCAGGAGTACAATCAGCTATGATTGCATACTACTTTAATTCCTTAATGCGGGATACTATTGTAGACATAACGTTAGATCCCATGAGTTCTATTAATTCGTTTTGTATATTTTTGCCGCAATAATTGGTCAGCCAAATCTCCGTTTACTGCCAATCTGGCATGCTCTTCCAAGATGGGGTCAAACTTTGCCAACAATTGTGCAAGGCATATTCCGTTGTTTGGAGTTAATAATTTATTAGATGACCTTCTTAATGCCATATTGTTTCCAGCCAAATACAAGGTTAAGTGCATCAATCTTTGAAGCGCATTTTTTCATAGTAATTTTTGTTTAAAAATTAACTTTTGTTCTTCCTTGTCAATAGTTGAACCAGATTTTAACCTGATTTCAGCTTCAGCCCATAGGGTATATGCTTTTTTATGTGCAGAACTATTTTCGTGCATTTTCAAAGCTTCGCTTAAATGTTTCCAACTTTTGTAACCTTTAGTAGTGGTCAACTTTGTAATTAACTTTAAATCAAACAGCCGACAACAAAAGCAAAAGACAGTTTGATGTTGAATAAACTAACAACTGAACGTCTGATTGTTTCCTCGTTTAAAAGCTTTCTGCAGTAATGAGTTGAAGAGAAATGACGCCCATTTTCAGTTCTTGGATAATAATTTAGATGCACTTGTGAAGGCCCACACAATATGTGATCTATATTGCTCGTATTATGTTCTTTTGGCAATATACCTAGCTAGATCAGAAACACCTTTTATTTCATTTATTTCGATACTTTTATCAGCCAGAGAAGTCATATCTTGAGTTTGACTTTGAGACAACTCAGACAGTTCATGCAAGAATTGTATGGACTGATCAATTTGTTCACCTTGAATCGATGAGTATGTATATATTTTTGGTGCATATTGGCTCGTTACCTCGGCTTTCTGATGTAAAACTGGCGATATTGGATTCGGTAGCTGAAGTACTCGGCTTAGAAATTCCTTTAAAGTATTTATTTATATTCAGGGACGTTGTTGTCGCGTAGACTCTATTATATTTTCCACTTGTTATTGTAAAACACAAAAATCTTTCGTCATGTCTTCAGTAGTCGAACACTTAGTGGTGGGCTCAAAATGAATCGAATTTTGTAAACGATGGGTTGAACTTACAACTGTGGTATACATTTTTTATGTAGCGTTATATCAAAACTACTTAATTACTTTTTGAATTTTATTTATAACTATGACTAAATAATTTAGATTTAATAAAAACTGAATAATAACGTGATTTCCCAGTAGTCGAACACTAGTTTCCGCTATCCGAACAATGAGTTTCCTGATTTCGAACATAGATTATTATAGGTGGTTTCTTCGTAAAGAATTAATTAAAAAGAATAAAAAGTACATGATAATACTCGTATTGTATCAAATCAGTTTTATTTGTAAGTTTGTACATTTATTTAAATTAATATAGAAAACAAAATCAGTCATTTCAAGCTTAACTGAAGTACCTAGGTATATAATTCAATCTTGGGGTTTCGGTTAAAAACTTATCGCCGATAAAAAAAATAAACTTAAAAAACATTTAGCATGTTTTGAAAAG
Organism: Portevinia maculata; assembly: GCA_949715645.1. Taxonomy (NCBI): domain Eukaryota; kingdom Metazoa; phylum Arthropoda; class Insecta; order Diptera; family Syrphidae; genus Portevinia; species Portevinia maculata. The sequence continues at coordinate 27,604,347 of OX454527.1, read as the reverse complement.
AAGAATAACATTGAACAATAAACATTTTATAAAATAATGAATACTTAACTATAAAAAAACGCCATATTCAACAAAAAAATTGCTCCATGAGCTAACAAAAAAAACTTAATAAACATAATAACGAAATTCATATTCAATGCAGTCTTAATATTGCAGTGCGTCAGGTATAATGTAGGTTTATAAAACTAATTGCAAAAGTACAAATAAAGTCCTTAAAGTGAGCTTCGTTGAATGATTTTGTGCACAAAGCGGTGCAAGCTAAATGGTACCACCTGCTGCACTTATCGCATCCTATATTTTTGAGGCCTTCTTCTTCTACGTCGGTGTCCAACTCATCCTCGCATTTGCCACAAGACATTTTTTGGCGCTGATTTTGGGCTAGGTTTTGATGTTTTTTTTTGACAGTCTTAAAGTTTTTCTGACATCAATGCCAGATCTTCGTTTCTGTTTAGCTTCTTCTAGCTTGTTGTGAAACTGCATCCATTTAGAAGATGAAATTGACATTGGTGCCCTATCTTTGTGGAGTAGTACTGAACCTTTTTTAGTTTTTATCGGTGCTGGATATTTTAGATGCTTTTCGAAACTGGAACAAGTGCTAAAAGGTGAATCTATGAATGATTTCATTATAAGAGCAGAGGTCGCTTAAAGCCATGGATAGGTGAGATTTATGTCCATCCACAAGAAGCAGAACTGGTCTCCTAGTCTCATTTTTTTCAAGCCATCCATGAAAATCATTTGCCACATATTCAAAAAATGTTTCGGATCTCATCTATCCTGTTTCCGAGCGACCTATAATCCAATCGTCTGGCATATTGCTTATAAGGTGGATTTCGTGGGTAAGGAAACACTATTTCAGGAGGTAATGTCACTCCGCTTGCACTAAAAACGAGCAGTACCGTTAAATTGTCTTTTTCGTTTGACATTTTGACATTATACAGGTTTCGATAGCCCCTGGGACCGATAACCTTTCCTATTTTTGGAGACATGCTAAATGAAGTCTCATCGCCATTATAAATTCCTAAGGGGTCGTCTAAGATGTCTTTGGCGTTTAATTCAACTTAATAATTTTCTAGGTCCCGAAACCATTTTTTGATATACTCTTCTGTTACGACAGCCCTTGATTTACATAGAGATTCCGACACTCGTAAAGTTAACTCCTTATGGCGCTTCAAAAATGAATAGTACTACTTTTTACCGGGTCTGTCGTCTTTAAAAGGGGTTTTTCGTTTTTCATCACGGACTATCTTTTGCACGACATCCAAGAGTTCGTTAGGCTTTTGGGGAAATCCGCACTTTGCAATTTTTATCAGTCATTCAACAAGCTTACGTTCCTCACTCTCAGTAAGGACTGGAGTAGGCCCCATTCTTTTAAGGTTGTCTCCAACCCTACCATGGATTCTATCATGAAGGGTGGCGATAGGAATGCCAAACTCAGAACTTGCTTTGCGGAAGCTCATGGAACCATTACGGATCCCATTTAAGGCAGCCGACAATAAGGCTTCGTTATACTTTTGGTAGGAACGTTTCATTATATCTAAACAATTTTAGAAAAATGGATAAACTTGGTAAATGGGTAGGTCTAATCGATGAAAATAAATCCTGTTCCGACTAAGGAACCCAAAAAATAAGAGTTGCCTTTATCCGAACACTGAAAAAAGGGTGTTTGGATACTGGACGCAATACTTTATTACTCATGATTCATATAAAAAAAGCCAAAGAATTCAATTTTCTACGCTATTTAGTGTGTGATCGAAAAAAAAACAAAAAAAACGTGGTTGCCTTAAACCGAACGCAAGTGTTCGAGATGGAAACTTGATGAAATTTAGTTTCCTAAGTCCGAACGGTCAAAAAAATAGTCTTTAGTATAGTGTTTTCAATAATTTTTTTTGAAAAATATGATACAACTTATATTTTTATATATAAAACAAGTAAAAAAACTATTTACACGACTTTTAACAAGATTTTATACACACTTTCCCGGAGCACTTCAACAGTTTCTTTTGTTTACAAAACCACACGCGACCGCACTCATTGAAACCACATCAGAAACCTCCCTTTTTGGCATTGAACTTTGATGTTATTAGTGAACTTTTACCTTACGAACAATGCGTGTATGCAGAGCAATAATTTTGCATTTGTAGAAGTTGGAATTTTTGAAAAATAAACAGTTTCAACGACTTTTGGTAAAAAGTGTTCGACTACTGGACGTTTTCGAATTTAGGCGACCCTACCCCATACGAATTTTAGTTTGTTCAAAATCTTTCACTATTTCTGCTTTGCTTTTACGATTTTCTGAACCAGAAAGCTTTTTTTAATTGTTTCTTTATTTTCTGCTATTATTCACTAGTGTGGGAAGTGGGTTCTGTTCAATGCTCTACAACAAATAAAACAAATGTTTTTACTAACCGGGTAAAAACTTTGAATATGAACTGAAAATTTCTGTCTAAAATCGTATCTCAATTTCTCTTAATAGCTATTAAAATTAAATAAAGTGGTAAAGTTAAGTTAAGCTGACGCGTGTGTCGCCTTGTCACCCGACCCAAAAGCCGGTAGTGGGCAGGCCTACTGAAGAAGTAATTCAAAATCGGGAGACCTGCCGCTATTTTTTGAGGTCAAACCGTCGAGCCTTACAGGCGGACCACTATGTTCCATTAGTCCAGGTCGCCTAGTCGTCAAAGATAAAAAAGAGGATGGTACCTATCTACCCATATCCCAATAATTGTCCGCTCAACGCCTTCATACGTACAAACTATAATATTAGCGGTCTTTTAACGTAGGTTGGTAGGTATATCTATTTAATCGATGATTTTAGTTAATTTTCAATAAATATGAAGTCATGGCAGGCGTTCATTCTCATGCAGTAACTAGAAATTGCAAATAATTTTAAAGTTTTTTAAAAATCTTGATGCGTAAGTTATTCACATAGGGAGGTTCCGTTTGAAATATTATGCGGTAGTATCTTTTTATGGAAATTCCCTCAAATGAGTTTTAAAATTGCCGAACAAAATGTATTATCCCATTTCTCCTTCCAAAAAATATCCCGCTTGGCAGGATAAAAAAAAACAATCGTCATGTGATTGGGATAAATTGGTAACACTCAACGTAACCCTCTTTTTCGATGTTTTCTCCATCCATTCATTCTCCAATACTTTTTCAACTCGAAGAGCAAAGGAGAAACTGGTTCCAATGAACTGTACTAAATGAGTCTTCGCTAAGTTTGGGAACACTTTCCTGTGCGATGTTCTACTATTTCTAGCAACAACTAGATGGCGCCCATAAACAATGAACACTTAGAAATGCTATGCACACGATAGATGTCACTGCAAGTACTGATTTGAAATTGATTCTCTATTATTAGTTAGGGTTGTGTGTGGGTGTATCCTTTAAATATTTCTCATCTGTATTAGTAGATGAAAACGATTTCCCTTTTTTTTGTGTGGTCTTACCAATGCGATTGCAAGTTCATTCAACTTATTCATTATCCTTTCGCCAACGGATTACGGTTGCCGTTGCTGGTTCCCCCATTTTATCGCAGTCACCATTCGCCATACAGCCATCTGTGGAGTATTCCTTTGCACTCTGTGCGTCCAAGGGTAACTGACCTACTCGCCTACAAAATGATTTCTAAAAGCAATTTGCAATCCTTAATCCTCCCATAGCATTTATTCATCGGGGACGCACGTACACAGCATATGGCCCGGCCTCCCATATCATCATCATCATATTCAGTGGATCTGTGTCTGCAATACTTAGCACTTCCGTTTGTCGTTCAAGTCAACGGATGAGAGTAGGCGATTGCCCTCTTGTCCTATTGTGCAATTGTTGCGAACAAAGACGATTTACGGACGAAAAAGGGTTGCAATTGGATGAAAAACTGTCGTCTTTAACTGCACATATAATAATTGCTGAGTATGCGAGTGGGGTTGCTTCCTACGATTTACCGTCGCGTCGGTCGGTCGGCTCACCTGACCGATTTTCATTGTATAGGTGATACCTATTCAATGAAAGAAAATACGCGCCTGACGCAAATAGAAAAAGGTCTACGTGGGGATAAAACAAAATGATCTAGGCTTGGTTTGCGAAGGCATATGCTAGTTGAATAGTTTTGTCGCTTTTTTGATAACATTGCTTCCGTCAGCGCATTGTTGATGAATAGAAAACGTTTGATGGAACATGGAAACAACTGTAAATGGCAATAGAGTATAATTTATTGGACACTTTAAAATACTATTTGATAGTGGTGTAGGGGAAGTAGATTCAAAATGGCATGTGGACAAAATGACATAATACTACCTATACCTATCTATAACTTGAAATATGCTTCATTTATAGCCCTAGCTGCTATCTTAATACAGTGGACGTCCAGTATAACAATTGATATAATGTTTGAGGTCGTTCGCTAAAACGAATGTATTCGTTATATCGAACGTATTTTTTTTTTACTTTGATACATACCTATTAGGACATGGGAAAAAAATCGCTGATGTAACTCTGCTTCACTTCAACTTGAGACTTTAAGTCAAATCTTTTTCTTGAAGCCGCCGTAGCATAAATATGTCAGATATATCAAGATCCATCTGTTTGGCCTATGTAAGCAAATTTGCTAAAGAGGTGACTGCGTCAGCATGCTTAACTGGAGCTTCGATAATGTTGGTTTTATCACCAAGCTCATCTTTACTTGTTGAGCTTATTTCAACAGCGTCATCGCACGCTAGTTCTTGTAAATTTGATTCGGCACTATTCCAAGTGTGGAGGGAAATTTACTGAAGTTTAAGGCCTTTATTACAACCGTCAATGAATTAGACCTTTTCTTTTAATGTAAGTCGCTTACATTGAGTTTTGGAATTGATATTAGAAGAAACACCAAAGAAATTAAAATCAACCGCACGAGACTGGAACGATTTCTTAAATAAAAAAAAGAAGCAATTAACTGCTAAAATACGACCAAAACAGGACGAAACATGCTCATAATTATGTATGGATACATATCCGCATTCTTTGGGACCAAGAACAACAATATGGACTGCATGGAACAAGAATAGATGATAATAATGAGCAGTTGTAAAAACGTTCGTTATATCGGATAGCAAATTTGTGCTAACGTTCGCTATATAGAGATGTCAATATAAAATTTGTAAGCGTTTGTTATATCGAAAATTCGCTATATCGGCATTCGTTATACTGGACGTCCACTGATGTTTGTTTATCTGTCAAAATAACAGTTTAGTTGACAGCATAGGTCGGTGCGAAAATCAAAAATTATTTGCAGGAGTAAACGCATTTTAATTGTAGCGAAATTTTGTTTGGGTTTTGGCGAGTTTTTGACATATTAGTCGCGTTCAGTGTTGTACGACTTTTTTACTTTACGTTTTTTACGTAGCTTTTTACGTTTTTTACATTAGTTTTTTACGTGCTAAATTTTTACTATGCTTATGTAAAAAACGTAAAAAAGGTAAAAAAGTCAAAAAACAAAAAAAAAAACACACACAAAATAATCCAAATAGGGGAGATTCAAAACAGAAGATGAGAGTTGGATCTGCTTAATCTGTGAGGTATCCAAAAAAATTATTTGGTTTTTATCTTCTTTTCGATAAAATGATTAAAAAGCCCGATTTGTTGAAAACAGATTCTCTAATCCAACGTTTCTCAACATTTAAGCGCATGCGGAATGCGGACCCCCATCAATGAATTTATCAGGAATAACCCTGTTATTATACAGGGTGTCCCAGTTAAGCGGTATAATCCTTTAATGGGAGATTACTGAAGTTCCACCGAAAAAAATTTGTACGGCAGTGGCATTTTAATTACAAAAATGGGACAACAAATTTTCATAATCTTGAGTTTAAGGAGCTATAACTTTTTTGTAACTTCACAGATGTACCCTAAGTGTTTAAGCCTTGTATGCGCTACTAAATTGTCTTTCCAAAATGTACAAATCAATTCTTGTACCTTTAATAGTTTAGAACCTCCACGAAGGGTCAGTCACCTTGTCGAGAGTACCATTCCTTCTGAATGGTGCCGGTGTGGAGGCTTAAGGATGCGGATTCAACGGGCTACAATGTCGACGACCTCCGTCGTCAGAAGGGTCACCCATGGCAGGCTGGCCGTTGAATCAGCATCTACTAAGAACTGCCCATAGGACATTTCGTCCGATCCCACTCCCCCTACCCCCATCCTTTCCCTCCCCTAGCTCCCTCTCACTCTCCTTTCTTGTTCCTCTCACTCTCATTTCCTCTCAATCTCCCCTCCTTTATCCACTGGGCTGGACTTAAGGTGTCACTCGACCCTTGCCGATAGTCAGCCTGGCTGAGGGCCCAGTTTAATAAATAGCTCAGTCGCGAACGGAGTATCCGGATACCTGGCGACCTCCGGATCAGCTAGCCTTATCTGTACAATGCGGATCTCTGTACAGACGGACCTTCCTTTCTCCGCTACTCGTGGGAACATAATAATGAACAAAAAACAACAAAAACAAAAACAAAATATTAAGGCCGGTATCCCTTTAAAACCGGACGGTAGTACGGCGACGAAGCTGTCTACCGGATATGCTCATATGGCAGCTGATAGCGGAACTGTGGATAATCGTGGTTCCTCCGTCAGTACTTGCGAGCAAAACAAAAATCTTTCCAGCAGAAGCAGGACTGTGCATAATGGTCCCACCTCTGCTGGCAGCACCCCCCCAGGCAGTGCTCCTAAGCTGCCCCCTGGTATCACCCCTGTTACACTTGTCAGGGGCAAGACTGTGGAAATGCATGGTCCTTCCACTGGCAGTATACGCACGGATGCTACCAAACACAAACACCTTCCTAGTGTTAGTGGGACTGTGCAACATGGTCCGGCTTCCACTGGCGCGTCTTGCAGTAGAGGAGCTCCTCACCGCAACCCCTCCAAGTTGCATTACAAAAACAGACGCAATGCCAATCGTATAATTGGCTCCATCGGCGCTATCCCTGAGATAGATAGATCCCCTGCACAGATCAGCAGACTAGCCTGGGCACAAAACATCATTTCAGGTGACGATAAGACCAGCGGAGACATTGCGTCAAAGCGACAGAGATCGGTGGAGGAGGTCGCTTCGGCCTCCAAGCGCCTGAGGATGCACAACACCAGCATTCCTCCTAACGCGTCCATCGTTAAACCTCACAAGTCTTTCAGCGATGTCCTCAAAAAAGGAATTGTGGTTGCAGTCATCGACCGCAGTGACGCCGACGGCAGGATCTCACTTGAACGGTGGGATCTCATCATGCTCACCCTACTCGAAAACTTCGCCGACTTTTATAAGGACATCCCCGGACCACCGCCAATAATTCACGATGGCGGTTGGCATCAGGGCCGCGTAAAACTCATCGCCTGCGATGATCAACGATCACTGGATCTTTACAAGCTCGAGATCAATAAGCTTGGTGAGCTATGGCCAGGGGCCAAGCTGGTGGTTGTTGCGAGAGAGGATATCCCCTGCCGACCTAGATCGCGTGCCTGGATCCCAGTGAGCCCTTCATCCCCTGAAAGAATTCTCCATCTGATCAAAATCAGCAATCCATCCCTTCCGACTCATGATTGGAAGGTCGCTAAACTGGAGGAACAAAGGGGTTCCTACCGATGTGCTGTCATTGTCATCAATCAGGAATCCCTTGCTCTTCTGGCGGCGACTGCGGGCGTGATTCGGTTCGGATGGAACGACATCACGCTGAGAGTTTACAAGAAGGACGATGTAGACGCTGACAAGCGACCTCATCATCCCTCGGAAACTGTTGTGTCGGGTGTTAGCGCACCTGTCGCCTTCCCCCCCTTAGAGGTTGACATTCCCGAGCCCTCTACAGAACCTACCACGTCTTCAATCCCTGTGATCGACTCTCAGTCGGTCATGGAGACGGACGAAATTCCTGACAAGGATCTTCTGAGGGACGACGAGCTCCTGAGTTCGTTCTCTGTATTGGAAGACATGTCCAGCAAGGATCTTCTGAGTGAGGATGAGCTTCTCAGCTCGTCCTCTGAATTGGGGGACCTCAACAACACAGTGGTGGGGGTTTCTCTGCAAGATTGTAGCAACAATGCTGCAGATCATACAGATTAACCTCCAACACTCCATTAAGGCTTCGGCCGCCCTTATTCTCCGGTTAACAAAAACTGGAGAAGACTTAGTCTTGGTCCAAGAGCCCTGGGTTGTCAACAACCTGGTTCGTGGACTTAAGACCCCTGGATACTACCCACTATATGTGTCCGACAAAGGTAAACCTAGATCGTGCATATTGGTGAAGAGTACTCTTAATGCATATTTGCTCCCTAATTTCAGCGATCGAGATACGACGGCTGTCAAACTAGAGACTGCTGGTGGCATATACTGGTTGGCATCAGCGTATCTTTCCCACGACAACATGGGACCTCTCCCTGGTGGTAACCTGGAGAGCTTTATCGCGGAAGCAGAGAGGCGAAAAGCTGCACTCATCGTCGGATGCGACGCCAACGCGCATCACACTGCATGGGGCAGCACTGATATTAACAATAGGGGTGAGTCGCTTTATGAATATATTTTAAGAACTAACCTCATTGTGTGCAACACGGGTAATGAACCCACCTTCATAACTAAAAATCGGCAAGAAGTCTTAGACATTACTCTTGTCTCCGTAAGCATCCTCAAAACGATATCGAGTTGGAAAGTTTCGGCTGACCATTCTTTCTCCGACCACCGATATCTCACTTTCAATCTTGACAACGCGGACACCCCTCGCCAATCAGCATTCCGAAACCCTCGGAAAACAGACTGGCCCAAATACAGGGATATTATGCGTGAACAATCATACCTCTGAACTATTAAGTCCCCCTTGCAATCCTAGCGAGCTTGACGACAAGGTTAATAAGCTCACCAGGGCTTTTAATCTAGCGATGGCTGCTTCCTGCCCCCTCATATTACCCAGGGGGAAAAAGAAGCCTCACTGGTGGTTACCTGTATTAGGAACACTGAGAAATGATTGCAGGAGACTTTTCAATCGCGCCAAAAGCTCAAGATCCAACACTGACTGGGACTCCTATAAGACTTCCCTCAAAATATATAAAAAAGAACTTAGGAGAGCCAAAAGATCATCGTGGAGACTCTTCTGTGGCAAAATAGAAAAATCCTCGGAGGCATCAAGGCTAAGAAAAATCCTTGCTTCAAATCCAACTATGCCCAGCTGCCTAAAGAAAGCAGATGGCTCGTGGACTACATCTAGCGAGGAATCGATCAATCTGCTACTTGATACACATTTCCCAGGTAGCTCTAATATTACCGATCATAGCAACCTAAACAGGTCACCTATGTTTTCACAGGTAACAAATTCTCAGTGTCAGAGTCTGATAACTAAGGACAAGCTTCTTTGGGCGCTACAAAGCTTCAAGCCCTTCAAGTCTGCAGGACCTGACGGCATAATACCAGCCGAACTTCAGATGACTTTGGATATCATCCTTCCAACTCTGGAGATGATTCTGACAAGTTGCTTAAAGCTGATCCACATTCCTCAGGCTTGGAGAGAAGTAAAAGTGGTTTTCATACCCAAAGTAGGCAAATACTCCCATGTTAATCCCAAAGACCTCAGACCTATCAGTCTATCATCTTTCCTCCTCAAAACACTGGAGCGTCTGATTGATATCCATCTTCGTATGAACATAAACCCGCAACTGCTGTCTGCGGCCCAACACGCGTACAATAAGGGTAAATCGGTGGAAACCGCCCTTCACTCCTTGGTACGCACTATTGAGTACTCCCTCTACCACATGGAATACACTATGGTTGCATTCCTAGACATAGAAGGCGCTTTCAACAACGTAAACACATCTGCAATCGCAAATGCACTGACAGAACTGAATGTGAATGGCTCGCTTGGGGAACTGATCAATCTTTTGCTCTCAAGCAGGATTATCAATTCGAAACTGGGCGATTCATCCGCTAGGAGGTCTGTCAGTAGGGGTACGCCACAAGGTGGTGTCCTTTCCCCCCTTCTGTGGAACTTGGTGGTGAATAAACTACTGACATGCCTGGAGGGGGAGGGTTGGAGGGCGATTGCCTATGCGGATGACGTTGCTATTGCCGTCTCAGGGAAATACCTCAACACCCTAAAAGAGCTACTTCAAAATGCTCTCAATAAGCTGACAAGTTGGGCAAGAAGATGTGGGTTGGGGGTTAACCCTCATAAAACCGAACTTGTCCTCTTCTCCAGGAAATATAAAATCCCTCACATCGATCCTCCTTCCATTAACGGTACGAGCTTAACATTTTCCGATGAAGCCAAATTCCTGGGTCTTATCCTCGATAGGAAGTTAAGCTGGAAACCCAACTTACAAGAAAGAGTAAAAAAAGCGACAGTAGCACTTTTCTCTTGCAAAAAAGCCATCGGTAATAAGTGGGGCCTTCAGCCCCGCATATCTCACTGGCTATACGTTTCGGTAGTGAGACCGATTCTGACATACGGGGCGGTTGTCTGGTGGACTGCTCTTGATAAAGCGGTAAACCGAGATAAGCTAAGCAAGGTGCAACGTACAGCTTGTCTGTGTATCAGCGGAGCACTCCGTACGACCCCCTCCGCCGCACTAGACATCTTACTGCATCTGACACCCCTGGATATTTTTAGCAGGCAGATGGCTGCCTGCTCCGCTGTCCGCCTAAAAGCCACCTCACAGTGGATCAATTCGAACATTGGCCACTCTATCATTTTGGACTCACTTGGGTCCGTACCTAGAAACATCGACTACACCACACCCCAACTACAGTTCGAAAAGAAGTTCCAAATCACTATCCCCACCAGATCATTCTGGGAGGATGCTGGTTGCACGGAAGTTAAATCGATCCACTTTTACACCGACGGATCAAAAACTAGCGAGGGGGTAGGTGGGGGTGTTTACTCAGAAAGACTAAATATCAGTCTCTCCTTCCGTCTTCCTGATCATTGTAGCGTGTTCCAGGCGGAAATCATGGCGATTAAGGAAGTCCTGTCGTGGCTGAAGAGAAATGTGATATCCGCTAAGGATATCTGCATTTTCTCGGATAGTCAAGCCGCGCTAAAATCCCTGGACTCAGTCTCTCACAATTCCATCGTAGCCTTAGACTGCCGTTCATCTCTGCAAGAGATGGCAGAGCAGTTCAATATTCACCTTTGTTGGGTGCCGGGGCATAGAGACATCCCAGGGAATTGTAGGGCAGACGAACTCGTCAAAAACGGAACCACATTACCTCTTCTACCTGAGAAAGGTTTTTTAGGTATGCCTATTGCTACTTGCAAACTTATGTTCAAGCTATCCGCAGTCGAGAGTACAAACCTCAGGTGGACAGGTAGTGATACATGTCTAGCGACTAAGGAGATCTGGCCAAAGCTGGATCTGCGACGCTCTTTGAGTTTGATCTCACTCAACAGACTGCACATTGGCTCTGTCATAGGTGTCATCACAGGACACTGTCTAATAGGCAGGCACGCATCAAGGCTTGGCGTTTACTCAAACGACTTCTGCAGAAGCTGCAGGGATGAGGAGGAGGAGGAGACTACGTCTCATCTCCTCTGCACATGTCCTGCACTCTCCCATAAAAGAAATCTCTACCTAGGAGCCTTCTTCGTCAACGAACTCAGTGACTTAGCTAATACAGATGTTAGAAGTCTATCGCGCTTCATTAGAAGCTCCAAATGGTTTTAGCGAGTAGGGGTCGAAACTCCCGATCCATGTGGCATCACAACGGACCTCATTGGTCTAAGTGTGTTGGCTTTTTGCTAACAGCCACTTCAACCTAACCTAATAGTTTAGAAGTTATAGCGTTTAAAGTGAATACACATCCAAATTAGAGGTCACCCACTTTGATGGGCTATAACTGTAAATGGGGTGAGAATAGACCCCGCCCCCCCCCCCCCCCCTGCCGTACAAATTTTTGTTCGGCGGAACTTCAGGAATCATCTCTTAAAAGATTATACCGCTTAACTGGGACACCCTGTATTATATTGTATTCTTTTCCTGAAATAGGTATAATAATAAATTCTGACCAAATAAAAAACGAGAAAAATTTGAATTTTTTAACTATAAAACATATTTATTATTCTTCTGTTTCAATATCAATGTAGTCAACATTAGTTGAATTAAGGGAAAAATAAACATGAATGAGTTTTTTAGACCTTTCAAAGGTCAGTCGATTTCGTAAAGGACTATGTATTTGAGCCCAGTTTGAGAAAACCCTTTCAATTTGCGCGGACGATGCTGGTATGTCAAGAAGCTTCAAAGCTAAAGATGACAGTTGAGGGTGATGAATGCTCGCGGTGCTCCAAAAAACTGTTGGTTTTATAATTTCTTTTCGAAGAAGTGTATGAAAAATACCACTTTGTTGGCGAATCCAACTGCGTCTAAATTTTTCAATAGGAAGTGGCTTATTATTTGTTCTTCGGATGTCGATAAAATGGCCTTGTCGTAAAAAGGATTTAAATAATATGCCGTTAGTGAGATTTCATTTAATGCCATCTCTTTTCTTTCTAGGTAAGATGGCATCATTGATTCCTTAAATCCGTCCTTATTTTTAAGTGAAAGCCACATATTTACCGCATCTGCAACACTTGTATCTAAAGCTTGGCACTTGTTTATAAGTTCACATTATAGGTTCCAACATTTTCTGGTTAGTGTCGACTCTTGCAACAAAATCCTCATCAAAAACTAACTTGCAAATAGTAGATTTAATTTTCCTTGGCTGACCATCAGCAAGAATTTGCTTCATGAATTGCAAGTTGCTCAGAAAATTTTCAAAGCTATCGCGATACGAACACCAACGCGTCTGGCATGCTAATTTCAGTCTCTTTCCACCTTTCGACACAATTGATTTTTCCAGGTCAGGGTTCTTAAATTCTTTTAAAATTAAATTTACTTTTTCTGACAGATTTTTGTCAACAATGTCTTTTGCAAATAAATTTCCTAAATGACTGTTGCATCTTGAATGCCACAAAACATGTCGAACATTTTTCCCCATACGCAACATAACACTGGCGTTGTCTGACACCACTGCGTAAAATGAAACGTTATACATATCTTTCCCCATATCTATTGATTGGTAGACTATATCTGAGACCATATCCGCATTTTCAATTTCACCGCTAAGATTCCATGCGTTAAGAAATGCACGTTTACCCTGAGAGTTATGCAGCATTGTTACAACTGTTTTGCTGTTACTAGACGAATTCTTCCATCCATCTATTAATAGCACCGAATCTTGCTGAGTTGGTGAATGAAAGTCTTTGATGCATTTGTTGTACAGTTGGTCCGACAAAGTTTTCCGTTTTGGGAGCACAGCTGCGTAAGATGGCCTCATAGATTTTACCATATTTTTGAAATGTGGTGATTCGATGTTGTGAATCGGAATATTACATCCGAAGAAAAAGGAAGCAATAGCTAAATCTATTTCGTGCTTTCTCCTGGTTTTAAACAGTCAACAAAAGCATTTAAATTTCCCATTTGCTTTGGCTTTGAAACTTTTTTTGTTGTGGGTTTAACAGGTTTTTTAAAAGACAAAGATGATCCTGATGACATGAGAAGCGAAGATGACGATGTTGTAGTTGTAGGTGTAGCCCTAGCCGTTGGTAATAGATCTGACTCTTCGGAATCGATATGAGCTTCAGATATAAATATGATTTCTTCATCTTCATTGATACCTTCAGTGCTCCGGCTCCCTTCGATTGACATCAAAGACTGATTTTGGTGTGAATAACTCTATAAAAAAACAGCATAAACCGTCATGGCTTCGAATATTGCTCTACTTAATCAAAGTACATACCAGTATTGAAATGGAACTGTTGGAAGACGAATTCATATTACTGGTTTCTTCAGCAGCTTCATCTATGTTTTTGACTTCATTTTGGACGACAAACCCATTGCATCTTTTACTGTTTGGAATATTAATCGATGATTAAATAATCCAATTGCTTGACTTACATAATATACCATACCGATGCGCCAGTAATCGCGACTCTGCTGTGTTTTGCAATGTTTTTTTACAAAAATTGCAATAAGCTGCATATTTCTTTCTTTCTCGAACTAGAGAAAAGTTATTTCCCTCAAAATTCACGGATTTTGGTCTTCCAGTGAAACTCATTTTATAAAAATTAAATAAATAATATTTTTGGCACTTTATAAAACAATTCACTTTATGGAATAATTCAACACACGTGACACGATACTAAACGAATGATTGCAAAATGTTCTTTAATTATTTATTTAGATTTTGACAGATATTGCAATGCCTATCATTTTCTCTCTTTTTTCTCAGTAATTTACTTTATTTACCTCTTCTTTACCTTTTTTACGAGTTTTTTACGTTTTTTTACGGGATTTTTACGTTTTTTACACTTATTTACGCGTTTTTTACCTACTCAAACGTAAAAAAAGGTAGAAAACAGTTTTTTACACAGATTTGAACACCACTGGTCGCGTTTCTTTGAGAAATGTATCCACGGTGGCTCATATGAACAATTACAAGAAGCCAAAGTTGACGCAGCCATCCATTGAAAAAGTAGTGAAGGCTACCCAAAACGCCCAACTAGGGAGCAACTTTTTAAGGCAGATCGTATAGCTGGCAACTCTGGACGTCAGAAACGCCTTCAACTCTAACTCAGGACTACATCAAGGAGCGGGAGCTGATCTTTAAGACCACAGAGGGCCAACGAAGAATGCAAGTCACCTCCGGAGCAGCGCAAGGATCGATTTTGGTCCCGGACTGGTCTGGAACACCTCCTATGATGGCATTCTTCGCATGACGATGCCGCAAGATACCCTCCTGGTGGGGTACGCAGATGATTCGCCGCAGTGTTAACGGCAAAAGACATCAAAAATGCGCAAAGGAAGCCTAACCAGGTTATGAGACGAGTAAGCTGCTGGATGGATGAACACGGTCTGAGTTTGGCTACAGAAAAAAACGAGATAGTCCTTCTGACAAAGAAAAGGATGGCGACTCTAATCGACTTCCAAATCGGCCAGGAGGCAATAAGAAGCAAACACGCCGTTAAATATTTGGTTGTGACCATCAACACCAAACTTTCTTTCTGGCACCAGATAAAGAACGCGGGGGAACGAGCGTGGAAAGTGACCGCATCACTGAGTAGGCTGATGGCGAACGTAGGCAGTCCAACGGCCAGCAAGCGAAGGCTCCTTATGTTGACAACGCATGCCATCCTCCTCTACGGATGTGAGATTTGGGCAGACGCGCTTTGACGAAAAAGTACAGAAAGCAGATGGCTGCTGTGCAGAGACGCGGAGCTCTACGTGTGGCAAGATTCTATCGTAAGGTGTTGGAACTAGCCGCCCTTGTTGTCGTAGGAGTGACAATAGATCTCCTAGCGGCGTAAAGGAAGTACCTACGTCTACAAAAAAAAAGAAAATTTGGAGTGGAAACGGCAACGGAAGCGGCCAAAGAGCTCACGAAACCAAAGAGGCAGGGGCGCTGGATTTCGGAAAGTAGAGGGCGATAAACGGCCTGGCTGGCGATCAGGAACGTGGGTGAGTGGAATGACCGGAAACATGGTGAGGTTAACTATTACGTTACCCAGTAACGACTACTTCAACGCCTTTCTCCCCAAGATCGGCAAAATGAACATTCCAGCCTGCCAGTACGGGGACTCGCAAGAAGACGACGGGCAACATACCTTTCGCATGCAGCAGGTGCGAAACCAAAAGAGTAGAAGTAGAGATAAATACCGGTAACATCACTCCACACAACATAGTCGAGCTGCTGGCCAGAGAGACGAATTGGAACCAAATTTACACCTACGCCAAACATGTTCTCAGAATAAAGAAAATAGAAGAAGAGCATGTTACACAATGAACCCGAAATGGCGTATGATTACAGCCCCCTCCATGAAGTAATGCGAACAGTGCTTCCGGCGAGGTGGGCCAGCAATCACCAGCTGGCACAAAAGTCTTAGGCCACAGCAGCCTAACAAGACGGACTAATAAACACCCTTTTGTAATGCAATGAGCGTTTCCAGTGGTGATGGCCTGCCACTTTACGGTACATAACGTATTCTCTCCTAAAAAAAGCCATATAACAGTCACAAAGCTGAGCTCACAAATTTTATTGGGTATGGGGATAGCTATGGGTTTGGCAGGGCTTAACACAAGCCAATTTTCCTCTGTCCAATTATTTATTCCAGACAACTCCAGATTAAGAGGTGTGACAAGCTCTCTAATGTTTTTAATAGGCAGGGAAAGATGAAGATGGACATCGTCGGCATATAAATAGATGGATTTTGGAGTGAAGGTAGTTGATAAAAATACAGAACAAAATGGGTCATAAGATTGATCCCTGAGGTACATCTTGCTTGATAGGTTTAAACGAGGAATGTCCTTCAGCAATAACTACTCTTTGAAATCGATTTGATAAGAAGCCTTCCAACAGAATAAGACTACTTTCATTGAAACCGAAGAAATGCTTTAGTTCCAGTAAAAAATACCATGATGAACTTTGTCAAAGGCCTATGAGAAATCGAGCAAGCAAAGCAAAGTCACAAAACCCTTGTCTGATGTTTTAAACGATATTAACCATTGTCGAAGAGCAGCTATGACCAGCTCTGAAGCCTGATTGGTACATGTTAAGTAATGACTTCTGTGACAGATGGAAAAGTATTTGCTTTGCCAGCACTTTCTCCAACACCTTTGACAATCATGGTAAGATGCCTATATGCCTAAAGTCATTTGAATAGGCAGGATTACGTAACTTTGATTTTATTGATATAACTTTTCAATACTTCCAGGACTGAGGGAAAGTAGACGAAGTTACGCAGAAATTAATAATATGCGTCAGGTGGCTAATGATTTCCGGAAGGATTAGTTTAACGAAACTTATTGAAGTGCCATCTTCACCAGTCGCACTGGATCTGATTGAAACTATGGCGGAAAGATCTTCGTGCTCTGTCACCACTTCAAACTCAGTCTGACCTCCTGAATGCCTGAGTAAATTTCTTCAAGGTTGGAGACACTAGTTACTGAGTCATTTTCCAAACAATAGTCGTTTAGCTCACCAGTGTCCAATGGACCTACTGCTAATACCTGTCTCAGGTTCCTCCATAACACTTTTGGGTGCAGTAAAGTATTTAACTTAGATGAACTTGTTTAATTTTTAAAATTAAAAAACAAAATAAAAAAGTTTAGATGGATACATATTTAGAAATCCAATCCCAAAAGACAAAAATGGAAAAGGAGATGAGAAAAAAAAATAATAAAAATTAAATTAGTCAAAAAGACTTAAACAACTTATCATCATCATGAAAGTTCTTGAATTCATCTTTGAACAGCGCTTTGCGACTTATCAACCTTATACCTATGTTGGGGGAGGGAATTCCATAGCCGAATCATATGGATAAAGAATTTGAAGCGCATTGGTATCAGATCAAAAGTCCTAGTTGAACGCTAAAAAGGTAAGATAGTCTGAAGAATATTATCAAGCAAGATCAATATTCTCAGCTTAAAAATGTTGTCCAGAGAAATGTCATGAATCGATTTTGAAAAAGATTAAATGTGATTCGTATCTTCTTAGTCCATAAATATACCGGGCGATATTATTATAGGCTACATTGAGTTTTCGCCTATGCTCATAATCACAGTTGCTGAAAAACTCACAACCAAACATCAAAATTGGAATAAGAAGCGTTTTGGCAAAAATTATTCTTGTTTTTAGAGGTGTGACTTTTTGTGTAGCCCATAGCATGCGAAGACCTCCATAAACCCTGCCTAAAGCCAGTCTGATGAGGTTATTCCAAGTAAGCGTTCGATTACAAATTATGCCAAGATTTTTTGCAGATTCGGTAAATTCAATAGAGCTTCCATTGAGATGTATTTTAGGAAAACATTGAGTATCAACCTGCTTCCGAGAAATAACCAAACATTTATCCTTCGACCGGTTTAAGCGGAGGCAATTAACTCGAGACCAGCACAGAATCCTTTAAAGGTCTTCATTTAATTCACATGCAGCAAAGTTAAATGAATCATATCTTGCCGGGAAAAACAACAAGCCGAAAGTTGATTGAAGTGAAGGGTGACTAAGAAAGGAGTCAAGGAGTGTACTATTATCCTTTATGAAATGAGTGGAAAATGAATTATTTACCGGTGTTAAATTAAGTGCAGTCATACTGTTAACTAGAGACGATTCTTCGACAATATTGCTATTGAAGTCTCCACTATTGGGTGATATTAATGATAACTCATCCAAAACACCAATCAACGGTGAAGTGTCTATGTTAGCATTAGGCCTGTATACAGACCCTAGTAATATTTTATTAGACTGCCAAGTTATTTGAGCAAAGACATATTGCATTTCACTTCCTGGTGAAGCCATCCGAATAAGTTTATAGTCTAGATCCAGACTATCACAGCCACACCTCCGCTGACACGATCAACCCTATCAGATCTAAAAAGCTAATATCCTCTGAGGTTATCAACCACATCGCTAACATCACTTAGGAACCTTGACTCTGACACGCATACCACATCCACCTTCGAGCCATCGAAGAAATATCTGAATTCGTCCAACTTTGCTTTTGGCCTCAGACTCTGCGCATTCAGATGACACACTTGTAAGCCAGTGCGCTGTAATGTAATGTAATATGAAGACATCTATCATTATTCGCGTGGTATCCCTGCTGACATCGACTACGGACTCCCTATAGCTATCCACATTGGAGTCACCCACTTTTATCAATGAAAAAATGGTGCCCAATGTATCGCACCCTCATCAAAGGAAGATAATTCCGCACAACCTGATCCAGAAAGCAAACAAACCGAGACAAAAAGATGATTATGATAACATATTAAAGAAACAAATATCTATATAATTTTTAATTTATAAAAATAATTTAAAAATAATAATTCAATAATTGCAAATCAACAATCAACTTTTTGTTTATCAAATTTCACGAGGTTTAGTGGTCAAATCAGCAGCGGACATGTCACTCATTAGTGAACTATTTGGTGACAGTGGTTACGAGTACTTTGACTGCAGCGAGGGAGCGAGGTTGGCCGTGGTTGCAAGCTCTTCTTCCGCTTTTGGCCTCCAACCGCAGCGAGCGCCATTTGGAAATCAGAGTTCACACCATGTTAGGGATAAAACACAATAGGTAAATTCTGTCGTCTGCCATAACACAACTATTTTTCAAAAATTAAATATATGCTCGTATAATATAACTGGTCTCAAAAGTAAGCTTTTACATTCCGATTTTTTTTTAAATATTTACACCAATTTGATGTTATAATTCTTATAGAAACTTTTATTGAAGAAAAGAATCAAAATGAATTTCTAAAATATTTCAAAGACTTTAAAGTAATGTTTACACCCGCGATAAGATCTAATTTGCATGGAAGAGCCAGTGGGGGTATTCTATATGGGATTAAAAAATCTTTATGGGGTAATCTTATTAATTTTAAAATTATTGAATCTAAAATTATTTTTCATATGGTTAGCAACAACCTAAACTATTATATTATTCCTATTTATTTAAATTGCAATCATTGGCTTAGCGACTTCGATGAACTAGTGGAATTTATGAATAACACTTCTCTTGACCATGTGTTAATCGTCGGTGATTTAAATGCTAGGATTGGTGAATATCAAAATTCTTCCGCCAATATTATACGAGCACGAGTTGCACTGGCCGAGAGTAGATGTTCTAAGGATAAAATTTATAACCGCAACGGGGGGAGTTTAACAGAATTTTTTGAAGTTTTCGGTCTATTTGTTTTGAATGGGTCTTCTATTAGTGATGCATGTGGCGAATTCACTTTTGTTAGCGGGCAGGGACAATCCGTGATTGACTTTGCTGCGATTTCAGGGGACTGGCTGAACATTATCGATGACTTTGAAGTTGCACTAGTCAACTACTCGGCTCATTTTCCAATTGTAATTAAAATTCAGCTAAAGGAGTTAAACCAGCAAGCTACACCTTCTAGTTTTAATAAGCTGAAGTGGTCGGAGAACAATGCAACCCTCTATAGAAGCCTCCTTTCTCGGCACTTACTATCTCTGCCCCAACAATCCGCAGTCTCGTCTGAAGTGGTATGTGAAAGTATAGAACGGGTTATAAAGACCGCAGCCCCTTTTGCGTTGAAGAGTACACACACTTTTGTAGCTAAAAATTTATGGTTTGATAAGGATTGCAGAAATCTCCGTAAACTTTCGTTCGTTTACTTAAAACTGTTTAGAACGACCAATTCTGAATTTTTCAAAAACATCTATCTTCGCGTTAATAATGATTTTAAGAAAATGTGCTCAGTTAAGAAAATCACTTATTTAAAAAACGTGGCTAAGAAATTGGAAAACTGCACAAACTCAAAGATATTTTGGGAGACAGTGTGCAATCTTGGTGGGCGCAATCAGGGTATGAAGTTCTCTTTAGAAGCTGAGACGTTAGCTGCTCATTTTAAAACTCTACTCTCAGCTGATGAAGACCTTCATACCTTTGATTACGCGCTTCCTGATACTAGAATCAACGAGCTGGATTTAGAATATTGGAAGTAACGCTCCAAAAATTGAAAAACAGCAAGGCTCCTGGCCTAGACGGCATTCCAGTCGAGTTTTATAAAAACAGCAATATTGATTTTAAAAACTTCCTCGTCTCTTTCTATAACAAATTGTACAATGATGGATGTGTCCCTAACAGTTTCAACGAATCTGTAATTTTTGCCATTTTTAAAAAAGGTGATGCCAACGCTGCGGAAAATTATAGAGGTATTTCAATTTTAAATTCAATAAGAAAAACTTTCACTGCAATCCTATATGAAAGGCTCTCAAAATGATTGAGGATAACAGTCTTTTGAGCATCTTTCAAGCCGGTTTCCGCCCAGGTTTTTCAACCATGGATCATATCTTGGCCATTTCAAGCATTGCTCAACAATTTATAGATAGAAAAAAGAAACTATACACTTGCTTTGTTGATTTTAAAGCTGCATTCGATAAAGTCAATAGACAAGCTTTAATATACAAACTTTCTTGCATTGGTTTGTCAAGAAAGTTTCTCGAAGTGTATGCAAGTCTTATTTCGTCAACAAATGCAAGGGTATGGGACGGTTTCACATTTTCAAATCGATTTGATACAATTACAGGTGTTCCTCAGGGTTGTATCCTCAGCCCATTATTATTTGTCCTGTTCATAGATGATGTCTGCGAGCTTCTTCCGGGTGGAGTTAATTTTGCTAACATTATAATCAAAGTCCTGTTGTACGCGGACGATCTAGTCATGCTTGCTGATAATCCTTTCACGCTTCAATTGCAAATAAACCGTCTAAGTTCATTTTGCGAGTCTTGGGGCTTGCAAATTAATACCCAAAAAACTAAGATTGTTATATTTGAAAAGAGACAATCAAGAAGGCGAGCGGAAGAAAAATGGTCTCTAAACAATACACACATTGAGGTTTTACAAGAGTTTAAATATTTGGGTGTCCTCTTGACCTACAATTTAAGCTATCTAAAGCACTCCAAAGAAAAAAGCAACGAAGCTAAATTGGCTCTTAATATAATGTGGCCAAAGTTTTTTTCGAACCAAAATGTTGATTTAACGTCCAAGTACAAAGTTTTCAACGCGACAGTAAATGCATGCATGGCATATGGCGTCCAACCCGTCGGATACACACACTTCGAAGCTTTTGAAACTGTACAAAGGAACTTTTTTAAGAGGATATTTCGTTTGCCTAACTCAACACCCAACTACGCCATATATGTAGAGTCAGGAATAGTCCCAATATATATACAAAATTTTAAGGCAAATGCGAACTTCATTACTAGAGTGATGAAAAGAAGTGAAACTTGTCTTCACAAAATCATCTTAAGAAAATTACTTCGAGTGAATGCTTCCCCGTTTAAAAACTGGAACGAACTAGCTTTATCTTACGAAACAAGTTTAAACTTAACAGAAACTAATGTGACCGATTGGCAGGCTCAGTTTTCTGATGTGATTGCTAAGGTGGATCACAAAATGTTTCTGGATAACCTTTCCAGAGCATCTTCATCTACTTCAAGAGCTATTTATAGTCATTTAAACCATGAACTGCCCTCGGAAGTCTCTTACTTTAGTAATGAATTTTCAGCCTCGGTTATAAGTATTATTTTTAGAGCAAGAGTTGAAATTTTAAATTTGAACTTTATACCTCATCGATCAGACTTGCCCCAGCTATGTGATCTATGTAACGGAAGAGTGAATGAAGATATATACCATTTCGTTGCTGCTTGTCCTATTCTACAAGAAATTCGCCGGTTGCATTTTCGGGGAAGTTTTATATCTTTGGACAAACTTTTTGAAATTTTAAATGGAGCAATGGGCTGGCTCAGCCTCTTTAAATATTGCCAACATGCTCTCTCTTACCGTAACAGTTTCACATATTAAACATAGTCGATTACCCACTTATTGCAGTTTTGACCAAATTTTATACCTAACTATTTATTGTTTTGTTGCTGATCATACTAAATTTGATAATATCTCTTTTGTGTTTCAAATCACGTTAAAATTGATAATATTGTATAAACAGCTATTTCTAACCAAATTGCGTATTATTTTGTGTTTCAAATCACGTTAAAATTGATAAAATTTTGTATAAACAGCTAATCAAATTATCCAAATTGTATAATATTTTGTGTTTCAAATCACGTTAAAATTGATAGCATTGTTTTATATAGTAATATTTCTTCATATCTTTTGTTAAACATTTTTTCTTTTTTTTTTTCTTTTTTCCTTTTCTTTATATTTTAAAATTTTTGCTTTTTATTATTTCTTTTATTTTTAAATCATATTATGAAATGTCATCTCAGGCAGACGGCAGTATTGCCATGTCCTTATTCTTAAGTATACCAATTTATAAACTTTATGATGAAAAAATAAAGAATCTATCTATCTATCTCTATCTAATAATTCAAAAAAGAAATCCAATCCAATCCATTGCCAACTTCACTTTTTAAGCATGAGTGAGTACCTAGGTCCCATTTGCAACAGTCTATGAATACCTTGGCCATTAAAAATGATTGATACACATCCAACCGGACAGGGCACTTAATCTCGCATGCGTACAAAAATAACGCATAGGTAACCCTATCTATCTAAATCAAAATCTTAAGAAGTTATGTTAATAACGATTTCAATTAAGCTTTGCATTTAAATGTTTGCTTCGACTTATCCATACCTGAATGGAATTGTCAGTGCAGAAAAACCGCCAAACACCCTCTACTGTGAGACTCCATTAAAATTGCAATATGGGTATGGGTAGGTACCGTGCAGGAGAGATCCATGAATAATTGTCCCGCCTGCAAACTCAGAATGACATTTATATGGAAAATTACTTGCACACCAATCCGCCTGTAAATGTTCGCGGCTGTACTGCTGGCCACAACCCACTCACAACATCCTACATTGCCCGAGATGTACCTTCATCGTTACTAACCTACACTCTCGTCCCCAGCACATAAATTAACCAAACGAACTAATTAAAATTGCATTCCAACTATTAATTTTCGTTCCGACATATCATAAATACATAAATAAATATTCATTAAGAATTAGTTTTTTGTTTAAAACTTTGTGTTTTTTTTTTTCAGAAAATATTATAGATACTACCTATTTTATTTCTTGCATTTAATTGAATAGGTAGGCGGTCTGTCTATATGTATCTCTGTTACTTGTCTGGACAGTTTACTTGTTCTGCATTTTTCTTTTGATGTGTTGTGGTTTTGTGGATGTGCAAGTGCAGTGTGTTAAGTTTTAAGTGTCGGCGATTCTCAGTCCTCTTGGGTTATAAATTATTTATAATCCGCATTCGGTTTCGTTGCAATATTGATGAATATGTATTCGCGGAAGAGTGACTGTAGGAATTCGGAACGCGAAAAATAATAATAATAATTAAATGACGTGAACGACAACTGCTAACTTCGCAAGAACATGTTTCCTCTGGATGCGCGATTTCAATTAATGGGGAGGTTGATCTGTTTCTGTTTTTTTTTGTGAACAAATTCACACAAAATGGTAGACACGTCTCCTTTTTTGTAGAACATCGGTTTACCAACACATGAAAGTCAACAATTCAAATTGCCCTCATGTGTCAGGTAGTTTTCTTAGTTTGGTGTCAACAGGGAACAGACAGTTCTCAGGAGAGTATCCACACAAAATCGACCAAAAACGGAAACAAAAAAACAAGGTAAAAAGGACGAAAAGTTAAAACCAACCCCTAAACGAGTGGATATGAGTGTCATATGCATTCGGTGGCGGCTGGTAGGTGTGGTGAGAACAAGAAGTGTTTCTTCAGACAAATTGCAGGTTCCTTTCAGGAAATTTTAAATGCTTTTCATGTGTGGATAAGATACGAGTATCTTAAGTGATTTTTTTGTTGTTAGGTAGGTAGGCACTTTCAGTGTATCTATGTAACTTTTGGTCTCAGGAGGTTGATGAAGGAACGACCAAGGAGACACAGCCTTGTGTAATTTAATAGCCTGTAAAATGATACTGCCGATAGGTAGGCAACTGAAGAAGAAAAAGGGAGGTGCTTCCGATCATGGTGTGTAACTGCATACTTACCTACTATGGCTGCAAGAAGGATGCACACGTTCCTAACAATATTTTCAGAACGTAGGTATGTGTACCACAGTTGCACGTTAGCTACCTAATTTGTTATCTAGCTAACGCCATAACTAGGTAACTAACGTAGTTAAATTAGCTGCGCTAAAAATGCAATCGATTTGGTGGTTAGCTATCATAATGACAACTAATTTTAGCTATTAGCTATTAGTTGCAGGTTGTGTAACTAAGCTCGTTAGGTTGCCAAAGTTAGTTGCGGATGACAACTAAAAGTTGGTTAGTTTTTAGCTGTAGCTTTTTAGCTGTCTAGGTAATAACTAATAACTAAATCAAAATTTATTGTTTTGCTAAAATGGCGATAATTTATTGGGATTTATTATGCATATTGCGTTTAAAATAAAAATTGATTGAATGTCCCTTTTATTTTACATCAGGTTAGTTTACAAAGAGGTCCTTGGAGCACCAAATAAGGTCCTTAAACCCGATTTTTTTTTTCAAAAACTCCAAGAAAACCGCGCCTTATATCTGTGTTCAATGTTATTTGACTAAGAGGTCCCTTGGTAAATAACCTTATGACAACTAAAAGTGACATTCTTCAATCGGCCATCGGTTACCTCTTACCTTCAACTGATGTACAACAAACTTCAAGGTATACAACCTCAATTATTCAAAACTTATCGAAGACAAATCTACTTCTACACTATTTCCCCGTGTTTCGTAAGGACATAATAATCTCTAAAATTAAACATAATTAAAACTAGAAAATGTATAACGAAATAAAAGAATCGCTCCTGTTCCTGTAAGCCTTTTCGGATTAAATTGTTTGAAAAAAATTATTAGTTGTGTTCAATCGATAGCTAAAAAGCTAAAACTAAAGCTAATTATTGTTAGTTACACTCTGGCAACTAATTTTTCATAACTAAACACGCTTAGTTACACTTCGCAACTCCTCTCGCGCGGTTAGTCACCTTGTCGAGTGCAACATCCAGGAAGGGATGGTGCCGGTGCGGAGGCTTAAGTCGCGGAGATTCAACGGACTATGCTGTCGACGACTGCGATCGTCACTAGGGCCACCCATGGCAGATAGACCGTCTGATGAGCGATGACCAAGAACTAACCAAAAGGACACTCCGGTCCATCCCCTTCCCCCCAACCCCACCCCTTCCTCTGTCACCCCCCCCCCCCCCCCCCCACCTACCACACACCCATCCTAATTCAAACCTAATTCCAGTGGTGGAGCGAGCAAGTAGTAAACCGTGCCCAAGGATGAAAGGTTGGGGGTCAAACCAACCGCATACGAGCTCCCTGAGGTGCCCTGGCGAAGACCTGCAGGTACCTTAATGCCTTACCCCGGCATGGCGGCGCTGCCGGGGCGGACTACCCTTTCCGGCCATAATCGTGGGAACCAAAATTTTCAAAACAACAAATAAAAACAAGGATGAGGGAGTGGGTATGTTAGATACCGAGAGTGCGGCAGACACACAGCCGGTGGAACCGCACATTAGAGAGGAGGCCCTAGAGGCCGGTGCAACTGATGAGGAGATATCGGAGGAAAGGGAAGAACAGCTCTTAGCTGAGCCCTCCGAAGAGAATCTCGCAACGGACAAGGCGAGGAAGAAGAAAAAACTCTCTCCGGGTCTGCTAAGGAAGAGGGAGTTTAAAAAGGCCAAACATATATATGGCATTCTTACCGCTAAGGAAAGATCCTCTCTCACAGAGAAGGAGGTAGCATCGCTAGGATGGGCCAGAGAAACCATAGCACAGGATATTCTCACAAGGCCCCCAGAACCGAGAACCAGGACGGCAAATAAGGACGTGCGGCAGACCGGCAAGAAAGGCGATTACACGAGGCGGAGGGATGACGTCGTTAAGATGGACCCCAATGCCAGAAACAAAAGACCCGAAGTACGTAAGGAGGTTCAGCCAGTCTTAAGGGAGCCTAGCGATAAGCCGGGCCCCAGCGGACTTCAGCGGAAACCGACGGAAAAAACGGGTGGAAAGAGAAGTGTGTTTGCCTCGAAGAGGATGAGGTCGTCGGAAGACGTACCAAATGCCCCCAAGAAGATCAAACAGACCACAACGACCACGGGGAGCCCCAAAAAGGCATCAGGCTCGTGGGGAACCAACCAAAAGAGCAGCTACAGCGAGGTGACGAGAAATCCGTTGCAGCTGGCTGTGGTGGACATCAAAAAGCCGAGCGGGCAGTACACAGTAGAATGTGGGAAGAGAATCGAGCAGACCTTGGGCTCTGCAATCGTATCTCACATTCTAAAGAACGCCGGCGTAAATGCCCCAGCCTATGGCAAGATGAGGTGGATCAAGGGTATCACCTACATCGACTGCAAGGACCAGGCATCCAACGACTTCGCCAAGACCGTTATAGACGGCCTAGAACTCTGGGAAGGAGCCGTGCTCAAGGCCGTCCCGCCCAGAGAAGTCCCTAGGAAGGCGAAGGGACGAATAGTCATCCCCGAAATGGGGGTGGACAAGAGTGACGTGCTCCGCGTCCTGCAAGCGCAAAACCCGCAGATCCCCATGCAGGGATGGGAAATCGTAAGCGCGGAAGAGCCCAAAAACGGTGCAAGAGGCTATATCGTCGTCTTCGACGAAACGCCATCACCGCTGAAGAAGGAGATGCAGATGGCGTTATCATTTGCAGCGAGCGAGGTTACCCTCAAGCTGCTTAAACGCACTGCATCGGACGCACAGGCGACCGACAATGTGGGAGGAGAAGATATGGCCATCGATGAAGATAGTCCAGATCAACCTCCACCACAGTAAAGTCGCCTCAGACAACTTGAGGCTGCTCCTGGAAAGGGAGCAGCTGGACCTGGCCCTAGTCCAGGAACCATGGATCCATAACGATCGCGTGATGGGATTAGGGTCACACAAATTTAACACCTTTTACAGATCCGATAAGGGAAAGGTGAGATCGTGTATCGTGGTAAATAAAAACCTTCATGTATTAATGTTGTATCATTTCAGCACGGGCGACGTGACGGCGGTGGAGGTTAGAAGAAAGGACGAGAGCTGTACTGTGGCGTCAGTGTACATGCCCCACAATGACGACACATCTGTCCCCCCGGATTCGGTAAGGACGCTAGTAGCAGCGTCCGAGAAAGGTAAGAAGAACTTAGTCTTAGGCGGTGACGTAAATGCCCATCATACTATCTGGGGCAGCTCAGATATTAATGCAAGGGGCGAGGCTTTGTTCGACTTTTTACTCAGTTCCAATCTAATCGTATGTAACAGGGGTAATGACCCTACCTTCATAACAGCGAATAGAAGGGAAGTTCTAGACGCTACATTTGTATCTCAGAGCAGTTCCGTCCAGGTCGTGAACTGGAGAGTGTCCAGCAAGGCATCATTCTCAGACCACTGCTGGATACTCTTTGACCTACAAATTCAATCTAAGGCTAGGGAAATTTTCAGGAACCCAAGAAGAGCAGACTGGGACAGGTTCACTACAGAACTACAGATGTTGGAAAACGTCTGCCCGGTAAAAAACCACAGCACAGAACAAGAGATCGACAAAGCAGTTGAGTCTCTAACTGAGGTGCTCTCAAAATCCTTCGAAAAATCCTGCCCAGTAAGCAGAACAAACGGAAAAAAACGCCCTCCCTGGTGGAACTCCAAGATCGGGGAGCTTATGCAAGCATCAAGATCTAGATGGAACCTCGCAAAGGAGGGACTAATCGAATGGACGACCTACAAGCAGAGCGTTAAACTCCTAAAAAAGGAGATAAGATTCGCCAAGAAGAACTCATGGAGAAATTTCTGCGAATCGATCGAATCCACGACCGAGGCGTCGCGACTCAGAAAAGTTCTGGCTAAAGCACCGATACCGATATCCTCGCTAAGAAATATCGACGGTAGCTGGACTGAATCACACGAGCAGACGCTGGTCGTCTTGACAGAAACCCATTTCCCAGGATGCGCCGACGTGCCTAGAGTATACGATACAGTTACACACGACACGAGGCAGGGAATGGATCAAAACACAATCGACGCAATAATCGACGAAAGAAAAATAGCATGGGCGATCAACTCATTCGCCCCCTTTAAAGCACCAGGAATAGATAACATTCGACCTTCAGAAGGCCAAGGGTACCACTATCCCAAGACTGAAACGCATCTATATGGGCTGCTTAAGGCTTTGCTATGTTCCCAAAGCATGGCGTGAGGTGAGGGTAATATATATCCCTAAGGCAGGGAAAGCTACCCACACCACAGCAAAGGACTACAGACCTATTAGTCTGTCATCATTCATGCTAAAAATACTGGAAAGACTAATTGATGTGCATGTCAGAGAAGCGATCAGCGATAATTACCTTTCCAAATCGCAGCACGCATACATTAAAGGGAGATCTGTAGACACCGCACTACATAAAGTAGTTTCCGTGGTGGAAAGATCCCTGGAATTCAAGGAATTTACTTTGAGTGCGCTCCTAGACATAGAGGGAGCCTTCAATAACATCGAGGCTGACGCAATTCTGCGCGGCCTTAGAAGGGCCCGGGTCAATAACAGTCTATGTGAATGGATTGGACAAATGCTAGGCACACGACGAATCAAGTCCTATCTAGGAGACGTTTGTATAGAACGGAAAGTCAGCAGAGGTACCCCACAAGGAGGCGTCCCCTCTCCGCTCATATGGATCCTAGTCATGGACGAACTCTTAAAAATACTAGAGCGGGAAGGCTTTATCGTGAGTGCTTACGCCGACGATGTAGCAATCCTGGTCCCGGGTAAATTCATCCCAGTCCTCAGTGAGCGACTCAGCTATGCACTCCTACTGGTCAGCAAATGGGTTGCGGAAAAAGGACTCGGAGTAAACCCAGACAAGACAGAAATCCTGCTGTTCACAAGGAAAAGGGCAATACCGGCCTTTGAACTACCAAGGATGAATGGAGTGCACCTACAAGTTTCCAAGACGGCAAGATACTTGGGGGTTATACTAGATTCCAAACTCAACTGGAAGGAAAATATAGAAGACCGGGTGAAAAATGCATACGTGGCACTTTATGCCTGCAGAAGAACATTCGGCAACACATGGGGATTTAAACCACATGTGGTACACTGGCTGTACACAGCGGTGGTAAGACCCATTTTAACATATGGCGCAGCTGTATGGTGGAAGGCTACTGAGAAGAAATGCCATCTCTCAAGCCTTACTAAGATACAAAGGACGGCTTGCATCGGGATAACAGGGTCACTAAGGACCACACCCACTGCAGCCATGGAGGTAATACTTAACCTCACACCCCTGGACATACACTGCAGCAGCATAGCGGTTAAAACGGCCGTTAGACTCAGGGAGTCGGGACTATGGTCTTTCAGGCCCTACGGACACGCATCGGTCGAGGCAAGATGGAGAGCCTCGAAAGAAACAAAATCCACTGACTACCTACCACACACCTTCGCCTTCAAAAAGGGATTCGCTACCAGAATCCCAGAAAGAAGCGAATGGATCAATAGAACAGTCACGGAAGAAGGCGAAATAGCCATCTATACCGACGGATCCAAAATGGATGCGGGTACAGGTGCAGGCATCTTCTGTGAGACTCTGGGCCTGGGTATATCCTTCAGAATCAACGATGAATGCAGCGTCTTCCAGGCAGAGACAGCTGCAATCACTCAAGCCGCTAAGGAGGTGAAGAAGCGTAAACTGGCCGATAAGCAGATCACCATATACTCTGACAGCCAAGCGGCCATAATGGCCATGGAGTCAGCAGTTGTTAAATCAAGGACGGTGTTACAGTGCAGAAAACACCTAGACGAGATATCAACCGTAAACTCGGTGACCCTATGCTGGGTACCGGGGCACAAGGACATCTCGGGCAACGAAGAAGCAGACAAGCTGGCAAGATACGGATCGGAGATGGATGCATCTCTGGCTCTGAAATCTTTACAAACTCCGCTCAGTACACTGTCACGGAAAATCGACGCTGAATCCATGAGTAGAACAAACCTACGTTGGACCAGCCTTGAAACATGTAGACACACGAGGGAGCTTTGGCCAGCGGTAAACAAAAGGAAATCTAAGGCCATAATCGGGCTGAACCGCAGAGACATACGCACACTGACAGGGGTCCTTACAGGACACTGCGTGGTGGGCCTACACGCGGAGCGGCTGGGCATAACGCACAACGATTACTGCAGGAGCTGTAGAGACGTCGAAGAGACAGAATCTATCCGTCACCTATTATGTGAATGCCCTGCCCTTAGTACTAAGAGATTCAAGATTCTTGGCAGCCACTTTTTTGAGGAGCTGGAGGATCTGACCGACATTGAGCTTAACAAACTCCTGAGATTTACATATAGATCCGGGTGGTTCTAATAAAGCGGATCACAGAGCTGTTTAACAGCGGCATATTTTTTGTATTTGCAGGTTCAAAATTTTGGAAACCCCAACACCAATGGACACAATGGACCCAAACTGATGGTCTAAGTGAGCCGTGACAACAGTCACAAGGGCATCCATTTACCTACCTACCTACACTTCGCAACTAATAACTAATTTAGGTTCAAAATTTGTGGCAACTACATCTAAAATTATGGTTTAGTTATGTACGTGCAAAGAAACTACAGCTAATTTAGTTGTAGCTTTTTAGCTATTAGCTAAGCTAACTTTTGTACAACTCTGATGTGTACCTACTTTAATTATTTTCCTTTAATTTTCCAGGTGGTTTTAAACATTAAGTTTTATTTGAAGTAGACAGTTCGGTGTCTGTTCTTGATAAATCTCTGGAATTTGTTAGGTGGATAAGACTCCAACACTGGCTGATGCAAATGCATTGAAATTCTGGCTTTTGGATGCTGAAGAAAGCGTCGCAGAGGGCAACTAAACTTGATTCACTGAACCAAAATTCACTGAATGTAAATAGCGACAGTAAGAATGTTCTTTAAGCCAGCAAATAATTTATTAACTTTCGTCCCACAAACAAGTTAACAGAGAAATAATCAAAAATCACCAATTGCACCGAATTCTTAGCCTCTCCTTTAATGGTCCGCGTATGTTGTTGTTACACCCAGATAAGACTTGCTTCTATACTCTTTAATTTGTTGTAAATTGTATTTTTCCGAAAGAGTTATAAGTATAAGTTATATGTATAAGAGTTTCTAATATTACTCTCAAGCCATAGTAATATTAACGTTTCCTATCTTGGTTGAAAGAACGAGACTTGCAACCAGAGCAAGGCTTGTGCGAATAATAGGGGTATGTGGAAATTCTTCTATGAGACGTTATGAGGACTGGCCAAGCGTTCTCATGGTAGGTCTTAATCATAATAAAAAAAACTTCCCTTCCAAACATTCATACAACAACTAGGTTATTCATATCTAGTAGTTTTTAATTCAAATAGGTTTGTATAATCGGCGCACTAGGTTTTTCTAGAATTTTATAGCCGGTTCAGCTTGTTCTGCATGCTGGGTTTGGAAAATCTACCAAGCAGCCAATGAATTTTCTTACATCGAATAGCGATATCTTGGCGTTTTTTCTTGACGTGCGATTTTATTTCAATTTCGCATCGAATGTTGTTTCCAAATATTTTGCATCGCTTGCGTACGGAATTTGTACTTAATTAATGAAAATGGGTAAGTTGACTAAATAAAATTCACGTGCGTAGATTTTGTCTCGTTGACAACAATACGCTAAGTCTTTGTCCAACCACAAATTTTATCAGAAGCTCGTTGGAACTTATTAGTTGCTAATTCAACTGTATTACTTTTTTGCTATGTATCATCATCATCCGCAAACGCGGCTGCTGTTATGCTTTCTTCTTGCGAAATATCACTAGTGTATATTTGAAATAAGATAGGTCCGATAACTCTTCCTTGAGGAACTCTTGCCGCCATTTCTTTGAATTCAGAGTATTCGCTTAGGTGTTTTACACGAAAGAGTCTGTCTGATAAGTAACAACTAAGGATATCAGAAAATTGTTTCGGAAATGCTTGTCTTAGCTTATATTTCAATCTCGTATGCCATAATCTATCAAAGGCCTTAGAGACATCGAGAAAAACTTTAGAACTAGAAGAGGAAAATAATACTTAAATAATTATCTGGAGGCTAATATTGCAATTAAATTTAACGCCAAAAAGTTGTTAAGTCCTAGGTACGGTTAAGTACATGTTGAATGAGTCAATATTGTTCACGACATAACTTTATTTATTAAACAATAAAATGCATATGAAAAAACTATTTTTTTCTGTTGCAAAAAAGCGAGAAGAAGAAAAGTCAGGGAATATATTTAACTCTTAATCAGATGGCTGTTTAAACAAAGAAAAAAATAATTTATAAAATATAGAAATAAATTTATTAAATTAATTAATACCTATACAAGAAATAATTGAATCACTTAATTTATGTTTTCTCAATTGTTTACTAGTTTGCTAGGCATGCGTCTTAGCAAAAAATATTAAAAATACAATTTATAGATTGGTCGTCTATTATTAGTGGTCTTTTTCCTGCAACTCAGTAATTACTCATTCGTTATTTTATATCTAATCTTCACTCAGTATTATTTTGTCAGTGAACCCAGAAATCAATATAGTTTGTTAAGATTGGAAAAAAGGTTTAAGAAAGCTATTTTTGGAAAACATATTAATAACTAAAAATGGGATATTAGTCTAAGAGATATGACATTAATACGAGTAGCAAGTACATACTGACATTAATTTCTGTCAAAATCTGCCTGCTCATTTGTGGTCATATTCATCAACAGACCATACGATAGCGTACATGAACATATTTGTCAGATATCCGCCAAATACGACCAAAATGTTGCCTACTTGACTAACAATCTAATATTTATGTGCCTAATAATATTGCAACTACTGATATTCGAGTATGAAAACTATAAATTATTATTCAATTACAGTAAGTATTTGTATTGTATTGTAGTTATTTATCTTAATAATTTCCTGTACAATAAGAACAACATTCTTTAAAAGTGCACAGTTAACATGTGGATATATATGGCGACACATTTTACGTTTATAGAAAAATAAAATAAAAAAAAAATAAAAACATAGAAACGGGCTACGGGCTTGGGCGAACTGTTAGATACCCTATTCTTATTCCTATCCCTCATAAGTAGGCGTGACAAAAGTCTAAGTATGGTTGAATTGTTAAGAACGCTCTACATATTTTGTTATATAATATTTATTTATCGAAAAAACGAAGCTTTTGTAAAAAAAACGCTCCCTAGCTCAAACTTTGGATTTTCAAAAAAAGTGTTTTTTTTTTTAAATTGTGGGCGTGTCAGTAGGCGGATTTTGAAAATATTTACACATGAGCATAAAGGGCCCCTATATTATAAATTTCAGCTCCCTAGCGCAAACTTTGGTTTTTCAATAAAAGTGTTTTATTTAATTGTGGCTTGTCCGTACATTAAAATCGTTTCTCTCAGTATCCTCGTTCTAGTGGTATCAGGCCTAATGCTTACACTTGCACGATATCACGTAGGAATTTTTTCGCCTCTTTAATCATCTTCCCCTAATACACTGCAAGTCATAAGATTAGAAGCAGGCATTTATGAAAAGTAAAATCGATATTGCTCCCGTTCTCTGATCCGATCCGACCACAAACTCAAGAAAACAAAATTTTCGAAAAAATCGAATTTTGAGCTAGAAAGCTGAAATTTTTTATATATGATCTATGACTCCTAAAACTGCTCGGGATATAAAATTTTCAAAACCGCCCACTGACACGCCCACAAATAAATAAAACAATTTTATTGAAAAATCAAAATTTGAGCTAGGGAGCTGAAATTTATAATATATACTCTCTAGGGGCCCTTTAAGCTCATGTGTTAATATTTTCTAAATCCGCCTACTCACACGCCCACAATTTAAAAAAAAACTTTTTTTGAAAATCCAAAGTTTGAGCTAGGGAGCTGAAATTTATTATATATACTCTCTAGGGGCCCTTTATGCTCATGTGTTAATTTTTTTTAAATCCGCCTACTGACACGCGCACAATTAAATAAAACAATTTTATTGAAACACCCAAGTTTGAGCTAGGGAGCGTTTTTTCCGATAAAATCCTTAAAATGTTATATAACAAAATATGTAGAGCGTTCTTAACAATTCAACCATACTAAGACTTTTCTCACGCCCACTTATGAGGGATAGGAATAAGAATAGGGGATCCAACAGTTCGCCCAAGCGGACTGTAGCCCGTCCCTATGTTTCTGTAACTTCCTGTGCGGTTTATCCTACTGTAAGTACAGCAGTATCGTCTGCAAAAGTGGCAACAGTAGTTTCGTCATTTTGTGGTAGGTCGTTCGTGTATAGGAATAACAGTACTGGTCCCAACACACTACCTTGAGGTACTCCAGCTTTGATGTGTTTCAATTCGGAGTACTCATTCTCTTGCCTAATTCTAAATAATCGTTGCATACTCTAGTATTTCATGGTACTCTTTTGGAAGATATTTTGTAGCTTACGGATTAATCCTTTGTGACAGACTTTATCAAAAGCCTGTGTTACATCAAGGAAGATGGCAGGGCATATTTGTTTTTCTTCTAAAGCTTTTTCTATTATATCAGTTATTCTGTGGACCTGATCTATTGTTGAGTATTTATTTCTGAATCCAAACTGATGGTTTGGGATCAGTGTCTTTTCTTCTAGAATCGGATGGAGTCGTTTTAGGAGCATTTTCTTCTAGAATCGGATGGAGTCGTTTTCGAATAGCTTAGACAGGATTGGCAGCAATATGACGTTACTTTACTGGGAAATTTTCCCGGCTTAGGTACCATGATAACTTCCGCAACCTTCCACATGCGCGGAACATACCTTAGTCTGAACGCAGCATTTTTTATCTGTGCTATTTTTTTCATACCTTTTTAAGGCCGTTTTTTTCAGAATTTCACCCGTTATTAGATCAAATCCCGGGGCTTTTTTCGGGTTGATATTTTCTTTTATTTCTTTGGCTATTTCCCTAGAGGTTACTGCTGGCTTGAAGACGTTTTCAAGATGTTCCGCAAATAGATCCGTCTTTTGTTTGTTTGTTTTAGCCCAGTTACCACAGCTGTTTTTCAATGGCGGAATTTATGCCGTTGGTCTTTTAATTTTTTCTGTAGTCTTCCACAGTGAGTATTCCGTACTAGCATCGTTTGTCAGATTTGTAAGGTATCTTTCCACCGATGCATTTTTAAATTCTGGTATCCTTTTTCTGAGCTTATTGTTTAAGCTATTAAGTCTACTTTTATCATTTGGAGCTCTTGACAGTTGCCATCGTTTGCGAGCTCGTCTCTTTTCTGATATAATGTCGCAAATTACGTTGGGATACACGTTTCGTTTTACTTTGCTATTTAAGTCAGGCGTTGCAGCCCATGTGGCCTTTTGTATAGCTAGGGTGAAGGACTGTATTAATTGTTGTGGATAGATCGATGCGTTCATCTATTAAATATCTGAAATATGTCCAGTCAGTTAGTTTGTTTACTAGACGTGGGTTCTGTTCCTTCATTATAATTTTATTACCAAGTGTTAGCAGCACAGATGAGTGATCTGAGTCAAGATCTGGCCATTCCTTAACTTGGGTAGTATTTGAGGAAATATTCTTAGTTAAGAAGAATTCGACAACATCCGGGATTTTGTTCCTATCTGTGGGCCAATAAGTAGGATTTCCCGTTGAATGGTAGTTAACATTGTTTTTTTTAATATATTCAAGGAGTTCTCTTCCTCTTGTATTTGTTAATCTTGATTCCCAAGATATGTTCTTAGCGTTGAAATCTCCGCCTATTATGAATTTATTTCCGAATTTACGGAAGAGGCTTTCAAAATTGTTTTGTTTCAGCCTGTAGCTAGGAGGACAAAATGCCGCTGCTACCGTTAACTGGCCGCTGCTTGTTTTTATGTTTACGGATTTCGCTTGTATTTCACACAACTGATATTCTTCTTCTTCTTCGTGGCTAACACCTTCCTTAGTTATAACTGCGGCCCCTCCTCTTGCTGTATTTTGAGGATGTGGGGTTTGGTATGTCTTGTATCTGCGAAGTTCGTATTTTGAATGCATGCATATGAATACGAAAATGTGGTAGGTCATTAATGAACATAGAGAATAGCAAAGGGCCGATTATTGAGCCTTGGGGTACAACACAATGAACAGGTAAGGACGACGATAAGGACTGATTGTGGAAGACGGATTGAACTCGTTTAGTTAAGTAAGACAGTATTAACTTTACAGAAAGGTGGGAAAAATTAAAGTTAGACAGAAGTTTATTACAAAGTATATCAGGACGATCGGAATCGAATGCTTTCGAAAAATTAACTAACGTTACCAGAGTTACTTCATCCTGGTTCATAGCTTCCCGTATGTCATCTGTGATTTTAAGCAAGGCGGTTACGCAGCTGTGATCAGAACAGAAACCAGACTGCATAGGCGTTAATAAGTTTTTAGATTCGAGATAAAATTGAAAAAAGGGGCGACAGTCGCTAAAAAGGCGGCAGAAGTCGTATATCGATAATCCTGGAGGGTACCTACTCCTGAAACTGTTATTGCATTTTTCCAATGATTTATTTGTTGTTTTTTCAAAATCGTTTAAGCTTGGCTTTGACGTCTGCCCGATTGATATTTATTTCTAAGTTATATATAAGTACATATTTATATGTTATATATAAGTAATACATTTTTGGAAAAATAAACAAATGCATGGTCATTAGATATCTTCATTTATAATGCGGTTGCGATTCGATATTGCGGCTTGATAATAATTGAAGTGGTTGACATTGCATTCGCAGTTAGGGAGGATTTGTCCCTCTACTTCCGATTTAAAGTTGCTGCCTAGAAAACTTCGCGTTGTTTCACGTAAAACTGGTCATTTTTCGATGAAATGGATGACACCCTCTCTTACTCTCAGGTTGCATAAGCTGAAGTTAATGGGTAGATCCGCCTAGTACGCTATGTAATACAGCCGTTTCAATTCCCCGAAGATGTAGCCTACTTGATGCTGTCAATTCTACACTGCTCATTTACCTAAGAGACAAGTTCCAGGAGATCCTTCTTGCAATACCTTCCATTTCTATCCAGCATAGGAAGGTTTGTGTGGCTGTAGCATTCTTCGAGCTTTTTATACCATAGATTCTCCTCTCCAACTGATTGCAATGCTATAACTTTAGCAATCCTTGCATATGGCATATCAAGAATTTTTACAATAGATACGAGTAGATAGATATTTATTTTCGCTTTACAGATAAATATATATATTTACATTTGTTGGTTGGCACAGCTTGCACAGAGATATGATACTTGATATCTTACTACTGAAAGATGCAATTTATTTTTAAATGCGGTAAGTATTGAGATACATTTTTTTAGGAAAAACTATAGAAAAAAAGACTCCAGAAACTAGATTATGTTATTTTATAAAGAAATTAAAAACTATATCACAGTACAAATAATTAAATGTAATAAATTGTAATATATATATAAATGCATAAGTGAATAAATGAATTAATAAACAATTTTCTTAATATGGATATATACGAGTAGGTATATGAAGACTAAACAATTATAGCTATACGGCTAGGCAGATGAGTACGGGAATAAATTAACATCAAAAGGAAAAAGAAATAAATAAATTAATTTATTAACTGCAAAGTAAATAAATAAATAAACATGTAAGTAAATAACTTAACAAGTACAAACAAAAAATGAATTAACAAGTAAATAAATAAATAAACAAGTAGATACGACTATTGAATAAGTTAACACGTAAAGAAATAGTTATATTAAATGAATAAGTAAATTATAAACATAGGTGGAAAAATATACAAATTGAGCAGCATTGTTGCATTCACGGATATTTATACAAAATTGACAGCTGACAGATAGACTTTGATGAAAATGTTTTGGGGAAGTTTCAGTCCTTGCTGTCTGGTATAAAGACCTGGAAGTTCTTATCGAAGTTTTCGTCATTTGTCAGAGACAATAATTAAAGATATCAGGTATGGTGGCCGAAAGAACTGGGCTTTTAAGCATTGTTCGGCTCCCTGAAATTTCAGGCAATTAAGATTGATACATTCCACTAGTGACATCAACAAAAGGGGTGAGTTACTTTTTGATTATCTTATCGGAACTAACCTCATAGTGTGTAATATTGGGTCTGAACCCACTTATATGCATAGAATCAGACAGGAAGTCATTGGCCGGTACCAATTTGTAGTCCCTTTCACTCCTATGCAAAAGGAAATTTAAATACAGGGGACCACTAATTTAAACTCCACATTAAATTCGTTATTGGTAAGGCCATTTTTTTTATAATTTACTTACGCTAAAGGGGTTTTTCTGTAAATCGTACAGTTCCCTTATATTGCTAGGAACACAGCGCAAGCATATAAGAAAGAATAGAGAGATCGGATAGAAGTGATTTGGTGCAATTGTAGGGTTTTCCTCCACGGGTGGTGTTTAAGTTGCTTAGGGAGGTTAAGGTTTCACGTATTCGATATAAAGTAATGGACTTGGCCGGGATTCGAACGCACGACATTCCATTCAGTAACGGAATACACAACTGGTGCACCGTTGCCACCCGCAAATTGATTAAACATTGGGCACCTGTTCCCCTGATAATAGAAAATTGGAAAGTAGCTAGCGAAGTCTCATTCGACATACATTTCAACCTGATATTCGAGACACCGCCAACTAAAGTGTTTAGAAACCCTGAAAACACAAATTGGCAGGTCTATAATTCAATACTTAAACAGCTGGACAGCCTCCAAATCAGTCAACCTAACTCATCGACGGAAATAGATGAAATGGTAAACACAGTGCCATGAACAAGGCCTTTCAGACGGCCTGCGCCGCCAGCAGACGTAAAGAAGGAGGTAAACAATTGTGGTGGAATTCCTCTGTAGCTTCTCTGCCAGGGAAAGCAGGAGTAAGCTGAACACAGCCAAGTCTTCTAGAAAGCCAGTTGATTGGGACAGCTATAAAGACAGCCTGGGAGAACATAGAAAAGAAAAGCGACTCTAGCTGGCTGCAAAAAGTCCTCTTAAAATCTCAACAAATACCCAGCTTTATACAAAGCCAGAACGGGATGTGGACTTCAACCAGCGTGCAGACCCTTGGTCTACTGCCGGACACCCACTGCCCAGGCAACAAAGTAGATGTCCGTCATCCTAGAGTACACCATCGCAGGGTCCTAATGGTACCGGAGAGTATTGTTGACAACCGCCAACTGGTGTGGAGGTTAACAGCTTTCTCCCATACAAATCTCCTGGACTAGATGGATTCACACCCATAGAGCTTCA
Organism: Portevinia maculata; assembly: GCA_949715645.1. Lineage (NCBI taxonomy): Eukaryota > Metazoa > Arthropoda > Insecta > Diptera > Syrphidae > Portevinia > Portevinia maculata. Next base: position 27,564,567 of record OX454527.1, on the reverse strand, counting down.
GAAGGGTATCGAAACTTTGACACCCTGGCTTTTGGTGATCTTCAACAGCTGCCTTAAACTCAGCTTCACAACCACACCGAAATGCGGTAAAGCATCATCAATGCCCTTTAAAAGACTTCAGACCAATCAGTCTTACTTCCTTCCTCCTAAAAACACTAGAGAAACTTGTAGATATAACTAAATTCGCTCAAACCTGGAAAATAACTTCCTTTCGAGGTGTCAGCACGCCTACCGCAAGGGTTTTCCAGTGGAAACAGCACTTCATTCGTTAGTTTGCACTATCGAAAAGTCGCTGTGTAACAAAGAATATCCGATGGTATCCTTTCTAGATCTGTCAAAAGGGATGTCTGTCGGTTTTATGCCTTTACCCAGCATACATCTGTGAAAGATCCAACTGCTGTTGTTGCATTTGTGTGATGCAGGTATTTTCAGGTCTTCCTCGTTCATTTAAGATTTCAACAGGTGCAAGCGCTTGTCATTAACTGTTTTTGAATATTCGTCGCCATGGGTTTACTTGAGTGCTAAAATTACCAATAAGTCATTTCTCCCCCCAGTCGATTTTAACAACAAGACCTCTGTTAATCTGGGCCTCTGCAGTGATATTGTAATTTCAATATATTACGTCTAAAACTCGCACAAGATAGCGAATGAGCGCCATAGTCGGTATCGTCGTGCTTGGATAATCTGTTCTTGTCTTCTCGATTGATCTGGCTAGACAACTAGCATATTCTCTGTTAAACTGAGGAAAATGGCGATAGGAGCCTTTTCTTTGGCGACTTAAGCCTCTGAATGTAGAACCTTTTCTTAAGGATTTCCGAAGCAAACTCGGGAATGCTCTACGAGTTAAAATATTAAGTTTGGTCAACTCAAAGTTTGCCAATTTACAAATGAAATCCTTTCGTTAAAATCTCAGAATCGCTACCTTCAAACACTAGAAAGCCTTTGCTGTTATGAATAATCATACATTTTTAAAAACCTCCCTTTGTCCTTCCGACTCACTTTGAAATGACTTACCCATTTCCTTAGCAGTCACACTGCTTAGCTCACATTCCCCTTGGATACAAATCGTATAAATGCATCGCCGAACTTGAAAGAAAATATATTTTTCGCCAGACCCACAGTCACAAAATATCCTTCAAAAGAGTGCTGCACTTGTACGATACGACAACCCAAGCCCAAATCACCATTCTGCCTGGCAACATGAAAAGGATTCACTCTCTATTCCATCTCTGATCCGGCATGTTTTGCCTTTCAGATTGTTTCGTGCATTTGCTTCAGCCTGCACATTTAAAGAATTTTAAGAGGACTCCATTTTAGGATCCTTTTCAATTTTTCTTCGTCACCATTCCAACATAGACTTGTATAATCCCGACCGAGAGTGGGAAAAATAAAAGCCCAAATGCACAGACTCCGTATGCACAACCCCACTCGGCACGATGCCCGGGATAGGAGCTAGGTATGCCCAAGTGACTGGGAGTCTTAACAGGAGCGCGCATCATAGTGGTGAGGATTTACTTCGAAGACCGTTTGTTGTTTGGCCCCGAATAAAAAATGAACAAAAGAATCAAGAAGAACAAACAGAAAAAAATGGATTGGGGATTTTTGGCAGCGCAAAAAACAAGACAAATAAAAAAACTACCCCCAAAGCACTGAAGGAAGAAGATCCGCACTCTTCATGGTAATCCATCATCTCTCCTTTCAGTAGTTGTCCGTCCCTGTGTGTGGAGTGGAAGTAAATAAGAAGCAGTTACGTTTTCTTTTTTGTATGCATATCCGGATCCAAGTGGGATATATGATTAAATTTTAGATTCCTCCCCCTCCCATATGGAAGGAAGGATTCAAAGTTGCAGTTGATTTGTGTACCAAGGGTGCGATCCTGGATGGTGGAAATAACTTTATACCTTAACCCTGAACCGAGTTGTTTTCGGTTGACGGACACACTCGTATACAGACTTGGAAAGAAAATAGGTTTGCTTGTACTCTAAAGAAGACAGGGTCTGGCGCTTGAGGATGAGGAATGAATTATTATTCCTTTTACGTACACTTAGGTGATGCTGCCTCATCATGTCGTTGCCGTCTTCTCGTCGTGGGGTTATTATTTTCGATTCCTTGAAGATAGAATAATAAGCGCGGAGCGGATGTAGGGAAATTTGAAGGATCAGGGATATGAACTGTCAAATGCAGAATTTCATCGTAATTGATGGATTTCTGGGGAAAGTTCTGATGCCCGAAGAAAACTCAATGTTGCTCGTGGGGGTGGATACAAATTTATATTTTTCTTGTGCCAGTGAGTTTAATGGTGGCGGGAAGTTTTCCCATCGACAGATATTGAGCGACTGTATTTGACAATGAAGGTTTTTTCCCATACCTACCTTTTTAAAGCTTTCAATTTGGTTGGTAATCTTATGGGAGAGGACAACTTTAAACCAGCCGCTCGGAGACCTTTACTTTGGTGAATTTCATTTTGCAGTTTTTTCCTGCAAATAATTTACATTTTGCAGTTTACTAACTAATTTTCTACAAAGCAAACACTTTCTTGACAAAGAAGTTAATCGTTCCAAGCCTCGCAGAAATAATCCATCTGCCTTACGCCAAGCATACACATTTATCATTTCAAACCGCAAAACACAACTCTTCTCTCGAAAAGCAGAACATTAAAAAGTTTCAACTTCCCAAAGAATACTTAAGTAAGAACCGACCAACATTCAATAGGCGCCACATTCTTCACGTTAACCCAGGACTACTCCATTCGTTAGCAGATTCGTTCGCAGCAGTATGTGCGAGACAGAGGCCAGTCACTCACCCGATGAACTACTACTTCACAGCAGTAGCAATGGCCTCCGGCAACATCCATAGATATCTGTTCATCGTTTCATTTGTTTTCGCAACTGTAATTAATCACCACTGAATAATCCCCATGGACCGTAGGACGCAAATTAAAAATAAATAAACGGAAGGGCCTTAGGGAGGCCAAAGGAAGCTCCTGTCCATTGAATATTGCTTAACACGGGGAGCGGAATTAAAAGAACTAAAAATGAACAAAAACAAGAAAAAAATAATCGTCTCGGAATCTTCATCGCGAAATAATTGAATTGTGAGGTTCTTTAGCAGCAACACAAAACCAAAAAAAAAACAGCACACATTCTTTCACCAAAAATAACTAACTAAGTACATACCTATCTATGGCCATTGTTTCAATATAATGACTCCCGAGTAACTCTGATTTCAGGTGTAGTTGGAAAGATTATTTGTTCAGCAATTTGTAACCAATGTGTTATCTGCTATCGGGTCGCATCGCGATGGTGAGACACTCCCCACCTGTCATGAAAGCAATTAAAAAACCATTTAAGAGCAGCAGAGCCCCAGACCCGAATGGGTGGCAGCGTTATTGCAGAGTACGAACTTTACCTATCCGCCCGTCGCACACTGGGGCGAAACACCTCTGAAGCTGGCATTTAATCGAATTTTGAAATTGAGCTTTGTCTTAAACTACCGTTTTGTTTTTGTTTTAAATAGGATAGATAATAAAAAATGAGAAAAAGAAAGCATATTGGGAGCATGTGGTCTTCAGCAGATCGTCACGAATGCAGCATTTGTTAGTATTTTCCATCGAAGCCGCACGTGTTTTGAGTGACTGCAGTTTTGAGTGACTGCAGTTAACTATGTGCCATTTCTTACAGTTTGTTGGCATTGAAAAAGTTAAAATTGCAATGGAATCAGTAAGCTCAGGCGCTTTTATTGTCTTATTTTGATTTAAAAAAAAAAATATTTTTGTTTTTTTAATCTGGCTAAAGATAAAAAATGTCCGAAAAAAAGTGTTAGTTTTGTTTTTATCCGAAATCCGAAGAGGTTTAGATGGGTTGACCGTGACCTGACGTTGAGTGTTATATCTCTTTGTGATAAGTGGTTTGTTTAGTCTTAGAACCTGTACACTTTTTTTTTGCTACCTTTTGCTACTTGTTGTGTAGTAAATTTTTTTGTTGGTAATGTCACTTTGGAAAAAAATTCGATATTTTTTTTTAATTTTAATTTTGATTACTTCTTAGGCCGAACACCTTCCAAAGCTCTTTCTGTGACAATGGAAGAGCTATATAAGAAAGAGCTCAATGTTAAAGGGATTAGAAAGTCAAATCAAATTTTTGAGGGGTGAACTTCTAAAGCGAGTTCAATGCACCGGTGCTTTTCAACACAATGTTAATGAGAAAATAACGGAGTTTAAATCAAAAATTAAATCACGTTGGGAAAAAGCTTGTTGAGTAGAAAAAAATACACACAATTATGATTGCAGTTGCCAGTGGGTATGATATTGATGTATACAAATTCAGGGAATTCGCACACGACACAGCAAGATGCTTCGTCAGTAAATATCCCTGGTATCATATGCCCCCAAATTTGCATAAATATTTTATTCATGGGCCAGAAATTATATCATCTGCACTGTTGCCGATCGGCCAACTTTCGGAGAAAGCGCAGGAAGCGCGCAACAAAGATTTTTAGAAGAGAGAGCTTCTCAAGAAAATCAACTCGTGAAAAAACCAATAAAGACGTATTTAATTTCTTTTTACTGAGCTCGGATCCCATTATAACATCCAAGCAAAAATTACATAGACGAAAATTCCAGTCCCTTCCCAAAAAAGCAATCAACTTGCTAAAGCCCCCAAGTGTCCAGGAATCAAACACTCTTCTTGAGTCTGATGATAATGATGATGACAATGACGATGACAGTGATGATAGCGATAATTTCTAAGGAAGCAATACAAATTTTTGGTTCGATTTTGCATTTAATGGGCAATTTTTTTAATTATAAGTCTCAATAATAAATACCAATGCAAAATTTAAGATTCGTTTAATTAATTTGTTTTTCTTCACGATAAAAGGGGGCCTTAAAGTGGGTGTGCAAGGTAAGTGTACTGGACAAAAATTAGATCTTCAATAAATCTTTTTTAAGTTTTTAATATTGTAAAACAAGCTCATTTCAAAAAGTGGGCGTTTTAGTGGGCGTGTCGAGTGGGCGGGTTTGAAAATATTTTGGAAATGGTCTCCGAAGCCTGCGTGCAAAATTTCAGGTTCTTAACTCTAACGGCTGATTTGATGCCACATTTTAGGGTATTCTGCCCCAATGTGCGTCCGTCGTTCGCCTGTAATGAGTTTTGTTTTTACATTTTGTTGAGCAAGTTGTATTATAATGCCAACTAAGGTGTCTTTATTCTTGATGTTGTGGTTGGATGGTGGAGCGTCTCTGCTTACTATACCTGCGACTCAACCATGTTGAACAAGTGCAAGCACCTGCCATGATGCCTTATGTGTTGGATAGTCAGATGTAGAGATTCCCTTTGGGAGGCAAGTTGTAATTTCTAATGTTAAAACAAGATTTGTACCTTATGTTAAGAATGTGAAGTGGGTGAGGTTTCTTAGTCCATAACTTGAGACATAAACGTTTAATTTAATTAATTTAATTCCGCCGTGTTGTAAATATATCTTAATGGTTAGCGATGGTTATGAAGTTCGACTTAGCTCCGAATATAAAGTTTAATTGATGTTGCTTTCATAATTAAGGGACGTCTCACTATAATCCAAGGTTCTGTTTTGGAACCAATTTTGTTTCTCGATTATATTACAGTAATGTCTCGCTAATCCGAATCACCGTTAATCCGAATATCGCGCTAATCCGAATCAATATTTTTCCTCATTATGTACTCTACAGTCCGAATCAGCCCCAATTCTTGTACGCTGTAATCCGAATTCCTACTAAAAACATACAAACGCTTTGGTTTTTACAGGAATTTTAGTTTTAACAGTAGGCTTGGCATTTTGCAACCCAGTAGTTATTCATGTATGTAGGTATTTACGCATTTTTCGTTCTTCCTTCGCTCCTTTGGTAGCAGTAGAATCTTATTTCTGTCGGCTTAGCACGTGCTCAGGAGTTTATTTAAAATGGTAACAGAAGTTTCTAAGTTTTTTTTATTGTTTCGTTAATTTAATTTTATTTAGAAATGGCGAATAAAAGGAGGCACATAACGCTAACATTAAAACAAAAAATGTGAAATTATTAAAAAAATTGAAAGTGGTGTTTGCGGAAAGACCCTAGCTGGGGACTACGCTGGCGCGTCCACAATATCTGATATTAAATGCATTAAGAGAATTTTGTTTCTCTTTTTACAGTTTTGTTTCATCAAGTTGTAGAAAATTTTTAAAGATAAAAACAACGAAATCTGCGGAGTACCCAGAAATGGAGAAAAGGTTACATGAATGGTTTCTTTAGCAGAGAGAAAAAAACGCTTCTGTCTCTGAAGATTTATTGAAGATGAAGTCGAAAATAATTTTCCGGGGCATTTATGGTGTTGAACGTTCCTTCAATGCAAGCCGAGGATGGATTGCAAACTTCAGAAAACGTTTTGGCATCCGAAATATCAAAATTTGCGGGGTAAACTGCAACCGAATTCCGGAACAACTTTTCCCACAAAATAAAAGAGGTGGAACTTCACCCGTTCCAAATTTATAGCGCTGATAAGAGTGGTCTATAGGCTCTTCCAAAAAAACAGCTCCTGGACGAAAGACAAGCAAAGAGCGTTTTACTTTCCTGACCTGCACTAACACAACAGGCACACATAAACTGAAAATGCTAGTGATTGGCAAATCAAAGAAACCACGTTCCTTTGGTGCAGCGAATTTGCCCGTGGAATACGATTCAACTGCAAGTGCCTGGATGACATCCACAGTTTTCAAAAAGTGTTTTTTCAATTCGTTCGTGCCTCAGCTGAAAAGTTTTATGCGTGCAAATGGACTACCGGAAAGAGCGTTGCTGCTATTGGACAATGCGCCATCCCACCCATCAGCAAATGAGCTTAAAACTGATGACGGTATGATAATGACACTATTTTTCTCACCAAACTGTACGTCCCTGCTCCAACCCATGGATTAGAATGTAATAAGGAAACGAAGCTACAAAAAAATTCTATTGTCTCACGTTATGAACCAAAATGCTGAAATAACCGCTGTTTTAAAAAGCATCACGTCAAGAGACGCCGTTTTCTTTTTGGCCAGTCCATGGCCAAATGATTAAAAATTGCTGGAAAGTCTTGCCATCTTTCACTGAGTCAGATGAGTGGGATGTTGAGGACGATATTCCGCTGGGTCGACTAATGAATCAACCAAACGGTATATCAAATTCTGAAATGGCAAATTTTTCAGAAACTATCGAAGGTATGTGTGGAATTCATTTGAGTGCTAATAAAGTTAACGATTAGCTGAACGAGGACAACATCCAGGATAGCACAATTGTAGAAAGCGACGAGGAAGAGGCAATACACGAGCATCAAGAGAAGACAAAGCATGAAGATGCAATCACAGCTTTAGCTGTTTCTACAAAATGGGCGTTGGAGAACGAAGCCTCCGCTTCAGACATATTGGCTCTGCAAAATCTCAAACAAAAGGCTTTGATGACATTGCAAAAGCAAAAGAAAAAACAAACATTTATCACTGATTTTGCGATTAAAATAACATAAGCAGTGTAAGTGTAAATACATGATATTAAATTATTGTTTAAAAATTCTCACAGATGAAAAATATCTAATTTATGAATTTCTTTTTAATTTTTTCTTAAGTTATTTTCGTTTTTACAAACGTACATAATGTCTTTGAACTGAATTTTAGCTTTAAGCTAAATAAAGTAAATAAAGTTGTAGTAAATAAAGATTATTTTCGTTAAATAAGCAATTTTTTCCTGTTCCCGTCTTGTACTCATTAGTCCGAATTTTTCGATAATCCGAATACGCCCTTACAATAATTGATTCGGATTAGCGAGACATTACTGTAAGTGTTTTTTTATTTTATATTACCTAGTTACAAATGAGTGTCATTATTCTTTCCCCACCGCGGTCTCGTCTTTTATATAAGTAGTGACGTAGCGTATCAACTTCACCCTCAATATGGCCAATGTTCCAATCAGGAATCTAATTTCATTTTACTAAAATTCCATGTCCATAGTCAACTTATAATAAGTTTGATGCCCTATCTGATTCCATCACAAGAATTGTGACCCTTCATCCTCGCGCTGAAATCGTCGTTGCGGGCGATTTCAATATACACAATTCAAGTTGTCTTCGACATTGTGGTTAGAGCAACATCCGAACGAACGTACGTCGAGTTCTTTGCTGAGGTGTTTTTTTTTCGCGTGTAGCTAGGTGAAAATTGTTGAAAGACATCGCTTGGGAGCTTTGCGATAGTGTGGGACTTGAAACACCCAGCGAAGGCATGATGCTACCATCCCTTCAGTAATCGCACCTAGTCATCAGACTAATCAGCAATTTTGTTCAAATATTTACTTATGTACTTAGATACTCTTTTTAGGAACTAACTTTAGTTTGTTACCTTTTGTTTTTTAATTCATTATCACTTGTTTCGTATGATTATGTTGTTACATATATATTTCTTTCCTTTTTACCTAGTTAACTAGTTTAAAAGGTTTAACTCTACGTAATCTTCTAACTAAATTGTTGTTATTAAGTAGTTAGACTACTTCTAAATTAGCATGGTTGCGAAGCCTAACTTCATGTCTTTTTGCGCCCTTCCGAACATCGTCACCTACCATTTCAATTTTTAGATCCCTATGTAGATCAGCATTACGTGCGTACCACGGCGCATTAACTATATTGCGTAATACTTTGTTTTGAAAGCATTATATGCTTTGAAGATTCGTCTTACTTGTGTACCCCCTTAACTGGAGGCCCTATGTCCAAATTGGTTTCAATATTTGCTTGTAGAGAAGCAGTTTGTTGTAGATTGAGAGGCATGAATACCCCCCTATGGGCCAATACATTTTATTGTATCGTATATTTTATTTTTCCAACGCAAGTTTGCGTCCAAAGTCAAGCATAAATACTTAGCTGAGTTTGAATGAAGAACTAGGTACTTTATTATTTATGTACACGGATATGTGTTGTACGTTTTTATTTGAAAAGTTCATTTACTGTCCTTTGCAGTGTTTCTGTAACTTCCTGTGCGGTTTTTCCTACTGCAAGTATAGCAGTATCGTCTGCAAAAGTGGTAACAGTTCGTGCATAGGAGAAACAGCACGGGTCCCAGCACACTACCTTGAGGTACTCCTGCTTTGATGTGTTTCAATTCGGAGTACTCATTCTCTTGGTTAATTCTAAATAATCGTTGCATTATATACGACTCTAGTATTTCATATTACTGTTTTGGAAGATATTTTTGTAGCTTATGGATTAATCCTTTGTGCCAGAGTTTATCAAAAACCTGTGTTACATCAAGGAAGATGGCAGAGCATATTTGTTTTTCTTCTAAAGCTTTTTCTATTATATCAGTTATTCTGTGGAGCTGATCTATTGTTGAGTATTTATTTCTGAATCCAAACTGATGGTTTGGTATCAGTGTCTTTTCTTCTAGAATCTGATGGAGTCGTTTTAGGAGCATTTTTTCGAATAGCATGGCAGCAATTAAATCGGGCGATATGACGTTACTTCACTGGGCAATTTGCCCGGCTTAAGTACCATGATAACTTCCGCGACCTTCCACATGCGCGGAACATACCTTAGTCTGAACGCAGCATTTTTTATCTGTGCTATTTTTTTCATACCTTTTTAAGGCCGTTTTTTTTTTCAGAATTTCACCCGTTATTAGATCAAATCCCGGGGCTTTTTTCGGGTTGATCTTTTCTTTTATTTCTTTGGCTATTTCCCTAGAGGTTACTGCTGGCTTGAAGACGTTTTCAAGATGTTCCGCAAATAGATCCGCCTTTTGTTTGTTTGTTTTAGCCCAGTTACCACAGCTGTTTTTCAATGGCGGAATGTATGCCGTTGGTCTTTTAATTTTTTCTGTAGTCTTCCACAGTGAGTATTCCATACTAGCATCATTTGTCAGATTTGTAAGGTATCTTTCTACCGATACATTTTTAAATTCTGGTATCCTTTTTCTGAGTTTATCATTTAAGCTATTAAGCCTACTTAATATTGTTTAAGCTATTAAGCCTAATAATGTCGCAACTTTCTTTGGGATACACGTTTCTTTTTACTTTGCTATTTAATTTAGGCGTTGCAGCCCATGCAGCCTTTTGTATAGCTAATGTGAAGGACTGTATTAATTGTTGTGGATAGATCGATACGTTCATGGTTCATCTAATAAATATTTAAAATATATCAATTCAATTTTCAATTCAAATAGTTAAGAAGAAGTCGACAACATCCGGGATTTTGTTCCTATCTGTGGGCCAGTGAGTAGGATTTCCCGTTGAATGGTAGTTAACATGTATTGTGAGGATTTGGGATTTGGTATGTCTTCTATCTATATTTGCTGAGGTTAATAAACTGACCCAGCTTGCAAATGAGCCTACACGAATACCGCTAATGTCCAGTCAAACGGCCAAAACACTGGACTTGTTTCTTACCTCTCATCCCGATAAATACGGCTTAAACGTATTATCACCTCTAGGTTCTTTAGACTAATGTATCATATCAGCAAATAGCGACGTGGATGCTGCTGCATTGCGCAAGCTTTTCTATCTATCCTTTTCTTCAGGGCTCTTCCCGAGAAGATGGAAAGCAGCATTTGTCCGCCCCCAAAAGAGGCGAATCTTCATCCTCCCTCCTCCTACCGACCAATTGCAATAACGTCCCTTCTTTCCAAAGTCATGGAAACGCTGATAAACCGTCAGCTCATGAAATATCTTGAATTCCGAAAACTTCTTAATGACCGGCAGTACGGTTTTCGCAGCAACAGGTCCACTGGTGATTTGACGACTTATCTAACCGAAAAGTGAAACCAATCTCTTCAAAGGCATTTGACAGAGTTTGACATCAAGCTCTCTTGTCGAAAATGCGTGCATTTGGAATCGATGATACCTGTTTTCAATGGATTAGAAATTACCTTTCGGACCGTTAAGTTCAAGTTCTTTTGGACGGAACTCCCCAAGGCTCTGTTTTCCAAAAATCGTGCGGTATAACTCATTGATGACCGTAACATCTCGAGATCGCTGGACACTCTTAGTCATCGCCGCAATGTTTCTTGTCTCTCGTTATTTTCTCGTTTAACGAAATAGCCAAGTGCATTCCACCCCTAGAACATTTCAACCGCAATACCCGCTGTGCAATTCGGATGTACAGTGAAATACAAGGAATCTTTCCTTAGCCGTACAACACGAATGTGGAATGCTCTTCCCCGCTCCATTTTTCCTACACATTATAATCTACAAACATTCAAAACCAACGTGCATCGGCATCGCTCCCTATTTTCTAACCCTAATTTCTTTAACGACATTATTATGGTATTATAAGGGTATTGAAAAATCCCTTTAGTGCGAGAACTGTAAAAAAATGTACTTCTGTAAAAATAACAGGCCTAATGACAATAATACAACAGCAGCAGTAGTAAAATAAAAATGCATGGCCGTTTTCTAAGTCACTTAGGTTAGGTTAGGTTGAGGTGGCTGTTAGCCGAAAGCTAACACACTTAGACCAAAGAGGTCCATTGTGACGCCACTAGGATCGGGAGTATCTACCACTACCCGCTAAAACCATTTCGAGCTTCTAATGAAGCGTGATAGACTTCTAACATCTGAGTTAGCCAAGTCACTGAGTTCATTAAGGAAGAAGGCTTCCAAATAGAGATTTCTTTTATGGGAGAGTGCAGGACATGTGCAGAGGAGATGAAGTGTGGTATCCTCCTCCTACTCATCCCTGCAATTTCTGCAGAAGTCGTTAGAATAGACGCCAAGCCTTGATGCGTGATTGCCTATTAGACTGTGCCCTGTGATGACACCTATGACAGAGCTAATATGCAGTCGGTTAAGTGAGATCAAACTCAGAGAGCGTCGCAGGTCCAGCTTTGGCCAGATATGCTTGGTCGCTAGACACGTATCAGTACCTGTCCACCTGAGGTTTGTACTCTCGACTGCGGCTAGCTTAATCATGAGTTTACAAGTAGCGATGGGCATACCTAGGAAACCTTTATCAGGTAGAAGAGGTAATGCTGTTCCTTTTTTGGCGAGTTCGTCTGCCCTACAATTCCCTGGGATATCTCTGTGCCCTGGCACCCAAAAGAGGTGAAAGTTGAACTTCTCTCCCATCTCCTCAAGAGACGAACGGCAGTCTATGGCTACGATGGAGTTTGAAGAGGCTGAATCCAAGGATTTCGGCGCGCCTTGACTATCCGAGAATATGCGGATGTCCTTAGCGGATATCACGTTTCTCTTTAGCCACGACAAGACTTTCTTAATCGCCATGATTTCCGCCTGGAACACGCTACAATGATCAGGACGACGGAAAGAGAGACTGATATTTAGTCTTTCTGAGAAAACACCACCTCCGACCCCATCACTAGTTTTTGATCCGTCGGTGTAAAAGTGGATCGAATTATCTTCCGTGCAATCAGCATCCTCCCAGAATGATCTGGAGGGGATAGTGATTTGGAAGTTCTTTTCGAACTGTAGCTGGGGTATAGTGTAGTCGATGTTTCTTGGTAGGGAACTAGGGACCCATGTGAGTCCAGAATGATAGAGTGGCCAATATTCGTATTGATCCACTGTGAGGTGGCTTTTAAGCGGACAGCGGAGCAGGCAGCTGATTGCCTGCTGAAAATATCCAGGGTATTAGATGCAGTAAAATGTCCAGTACAGCGAGGGTGTCGTACGGAGTGCTCCGCAGATACACAGACAAGCTGTGCGTTGCACCTTGCTCAGCTTATCACGGTTTACCGCTTTGTCTAGAGCAGTCCACCAGACAACCACCCCGTATATCAGGATCGGTCTAACTACCGACACGTATATCCAGTGTGATATGCGGGGCTGTAGGCCCCACTTATTTCCGATGGCTTTTTTGCAAGAGAAAATAGCTACTGTAGCTTTCCTTACTCTTTCTTGTACATTGGGTTTCCAGCTTAACTTCCTATCGAATATTAGACCCAGAAATTTAGCTTCGTCGGAGGACGTTCGAAGGAGTTCCTTTAGAGTGTTGAGGTATTTTCCTGAGACGGCAATAGCAACGTCATACGCATAGGCAATCACCGTGCAACCCTCCCCTTCCAGGCATGTCAGTAGTTTATTCACCACCAAGTTCCACAGAAGGGGGGAGAGGCCACCACCTTGTGGCGTGCCTCTACTGACAGACCTTCTAGCGAATGAAACGCCCAGGTTTGAGTTGATAATCCTGCTTGTGAGCAAAAGATTGATCAATACACCAAGCGATCCATCCACATTTAGTTCTGTTAGTGCATTTGCGATTGCAGATCTGTTGACGTTGTTAAAAGCGCCCTCTATGTCTAGGAAGGCAACCATAGTGTATTCCTTCTGGTGAAGGGAGTATTCTATGGTGCGTACCAAGGAGTGAAGGGCAGTTTCCACTGATTTACCCTTAATGTACGCATGTTGTGCCGCAGACAGCAGTTGCGGGCTTATATTCTTGCGAAGATGGATATCAATCAGACGCTCCGGCGTTTTGAGGAGGAATGATGATAGACTGATGGGTCTGAGGTCTTTTGGACTAACATGGGAGTATTTGCCAGCCTTGGGTATGAAGACTACTTTAACTTCTCTGCAAGCCTGAGGAATGTGAGTCAGCCTTAAACAGCTTTTCATAATCATCTCCAGTGTTGGTAGAATGATGTCAGAAGTCCTCTGAAGTTCGGCAGGTATTATGCCGTCAGGTCCTGCAGACTTGAAGGGCTTGAAGCTTTGTAGTGCCCAAAGAAGCTTGTCCCTAGTAATCAGATTTTGAGAATTTGTTACCTGTAAATCCATAGGTGACCTGTTTAGGTTACTATGGCCGGTAACGTTGGAGCTACCAGGGAAGTGTGTGTCAAGTAGCAGATTGAGCGATTCCTCGCTGGATGTAGTCCACGAGCCATCTGCTTTCTTTAGGCAGCTAGGCATAGTTGGATTTGAAGCAAGGATTTTTCTTAGCCTTGATGCGTCTGAGGGATACTTTATAGGAGTCCCAGTCAGTATTGGATCTTGAGCTTTTAGCTCGATTGAAGAGTCTCCTGCAATCATTTCTCAGTGGTCCCAATTCAGGTATCCACCAATGTGGCTTCTTTTTCCCCCTGGGTCGAACGAGTGGGCAGCAAACAGCCATCGCTTCCTTAAAAGCCATCGTGAGCTTGTTGACTTTGCTGTCAAGCTCGCTAGGATTGCGTGGGGGACTTAAGAGTTCACAGGTTATATGTCTGCGCATAGTATCTCTGTATTTGGGCCAGTCTACTTTCCGAGGGTTTCGGAATGTGGATTGGCAGGGGATGTCAACGTTTAGGTTAAAGGTAAGATATCGGTGGTTGGAGAAGGAATTTGTGGATGTTATTGAAGACAAGAGTAATGTCTAAGACTTCTTGCCGATTCTTGGTGATGAAGGTGGGTTCATTACCCATGTTGCACACAATGAGGTTAGTACTTAAAATATAATCAAAAAGTGACTCACCTCTGCTGTTGATATCAGTGCTGCCCCATACGGTGTGATGCGCATTAGCATCGCATCCGATGATGAGTGCAGCTTTCCGCCTCTCTACTTCCGCAATAAAACTCTCCAGGTTAGTACCAGGGAGAGGTCCCAGGTTGTCATGGGCAAGATACGCTGATGCCAACCAGTATGTGCTACCAGCAGTCTCCAGTTTGGCAGCCGTCGTATCTCGATCGCTGAAATTAGGGAGTAAATAAACATTAAGTCTACTCTTCACTAGTATGCACGATCTAGGTTTACCTTTGTCGGACACATATAGTGGGTAGTATGCAGGGGTCTTCAGTCCACGGACCAGGTTATTGACGACCCAGGGCTCCTGGACCAAGACTAAGTCTTCTCCGGTTTTTGCTAGCCGGAGAATAAGGGCGGCCGAAGCCTTAATCGAGTGTTGGTTTATCTGAATGATCTGCAGCATTGTTGCTACGATCTTGTGGAGAAGCCTCCATCACTGTTTTATTGAGGTTCTCCAAATCAGAGGACGAACTGAGAAGTTCATCCGCACTCAGAGGATCCTTGTTGGACAAGCCTTCCAATACAGAGGATGAGCTAAGGAGCTCGTCTTCCCTCAGAAGGTCATTGTCTTTAAGTCACTTAGAATCGTTCTTTTTTGCAACGGTGGATGAATATATTTCACTTTAAAGCAAGTGAATGTTAATATGAATTACTAGTGTACACGTCACACGAGCAAGAACGTAAACTATAATTATTATTATTATTATTTATTCACTATTCTTGATTTAACAAACTTTGTATTTACTTAGTCTACTATAACAATTTTAAAATTAAAAATAGGTAGTGACATTAGTATTTGTACAGTAACAAATAGTGTCAACAAATAATGTCACTTCGTCAAAAATAGCATGGAAGTGTGGGGTGAACTGTTTAATTAATAAGGTGCGATGAACATTTTATAAGTTTATACAGAATTTTTCAATAAATTAACAATAAAAGAGAAGGAAAACGTAAATATAAAAGAACATTTGTACATAAAACAGCAAAAGAAAAATGTAATGTACATATTTGGACAATATAGGGCAGCAAAACTTTAATTTCCTCGTGATTAAAATCAAGAAGCCACATTTTTACACATTTTAGTAATTGCGACAAAGATTTTATTCCTCGAATATTTATAGGAAGTTGATTAAATAGTTTGCACGACGCGATCGAGTAAAAGATTCTGAATATATTAGTACATAAAGGAGGAATATCGACAGTGTTAGAAATAGGGCTCTGTAAATAGCTACCTCTCATAAAAAAAATTTGGAAACTTTGACATAGTACAAATATTTTAGTGGCAGAACTTTCAATGCTCTGAACAAGACTATAGAAGGAGCTAAACGGCTGACCCCACATACTTTTCTTATAGCACATTTCTGCAAAACAGTCAACGGTTCAATCTTTGTTTAGTAAGCCCCACCCCAGCAACATATCCCGTATTGTAGCTTTGTTTTTTGTCACAAAATTGTTTAAGGCGATAAAAGCTACATTTGGTAGATCGTAAATATTGTTTCAGAATCGAAATATGTTTGGATCAACTCAAATTTTGGTCGAAAGTAATGCCTGAATATTTAAGCTGATTAGTTGTTTTAATTTTAAAACAGCGTGTGTAACAAGATGCCTGCTCAAATAGCATTGTCCTTGTTGATTCCTCAGACACAATTTGACACATTTGACCATTCGCAATTGTTTGCATGAAAGGAAATTTCAAAGCTAATGTACTCTTGCATATTAAGACTGAAGTGCATTAATTCAGTTTTATTGCTAACAACTAGTTTGTGTTCCGAAAACCACAATCCCAGGAGGTGAACATCATGATTTATGTCTGCAATTAAGTTTAGAGGACTATCTGAGCGGTATGCAATGCCAAGATCATCTGCAAAAGCTGTTACTTTCCCTTTGAACGGTTGACTAAATAAGGAGTTGTTGTAAATAAGGAAGAGTATGGGACCAAGTACTAATCCCTGAGGCACATCCAAGTTCAAAGTTATTGGTCTGCTAACAAAGTTATATACTACAACTTTTGGAGTTCTATCCTACGTAGGACTCAAACCAGTTGTGTATGACAAATCCTGCATAGTGTAATTTGTTTAGTAGAACTCTGTGACCATGTCAAAAGCTTTGGTAATGTCTGCAAAAAGCCCGGTGCAACATTTTTTGTCATCCAGAGCTTTATAAATAAAGAAGCAAAACTCCAAGAGGGCATCTTCCGTAGAAAGACCTTCCCTAAAACCAAATTGAGCAGGACTAAGGAAATTCACTTTTGCCAGGTAACTCAGCACTCTATTCTCAATGTAATTTTAAAGTGAAAATAAAAGCTATAGAAATACATATTACTAGTGGCGCCGTGCGAGAAACTTTGCGTCTTTCCATTTTGAAAATAGATGTTTCAATTTCAAGGAAAAGCTTGCTGATTTTGAATTTCCGAAATTTTCCAAGTATTACTGCTTTCAGCTTAAGAGTGGTACTTACTCAGGAGTGATACATTCTACTTAAACTCTTATGAGCGCTTGTAAATCTGCACTGTTAAGGGTGGTGACAACGGTTTACCTAGCTGTTAGCTCACAATAAGTCGGTGAGTATCGGCCTTTATGTTTATTATACCCTATTCTAAGGGAATATTAATTTTGACGCATAGTTTGTAACATACTTTAATATTGCCCGTAGACCCCTAAAAGTTACTATATTTATGATCAGCATCGATAGTAATGTCGATCTAGCCATGTCCGTCCGTCCGTCCGTCTGTCGGCAAAAATTAGGCCTTTAAACTGGACCTAGAGAGCTGACATTTTAACCATATACTCTTTAGGGTCCCGAAATAATCAAGTTTACGAATTTTTGAAATCCGCCCACAGACACGCCCACAAACTCAAAAAAACAAAATTTTGGAAAAAAATCGAATTTTGAGCTAGAAAGCTGAATTTTTTTATATATGATCTATGACCCCTAAAACTGATCGGCAGATAATTTTTTTAAAATCCGCCCACTGACACGCCCACAATTAAATAAAACAATTTTATTGAAAAACCAAAGTTTGAGCTAGGGAGCTGAAATTAAAAATATATACTCTCTAGGTGCCCTTTATGCTAATGTGTAAATATTTTCAAAATCCGCCTACTGACACGCCCACAATTTTTAAAAAACACTTTTTCGGAAAATCCAAAGTTTGAGCAAGGGAGCTGAAATTTATAATATATACTCTCTATGGGCCCTTTATACTCATGTGTAATTTTTTTTAAATCCGCCTACTGACACGCTCACAATTAAATAAAACTATTTTATTGGAAAACTAAAGTTTGAGCTGGGAGCGTTTTTTTTACAAAAGCTTCGTTTTTTTCGATAAAATCCTTTAAATGTTATATAACAAAATATGTAGAGCGTTCTTAACAATTCAACCATACTTAGACTTTTGTCACGCCCACTTATGAGGGATAGGAATAAGAATAGGGTATCCAACAGTTCGCCCAAGCGGACTGTAACCCGTCCCTATGTTTTTTTATTTTTATTAAATACAAAAAGTTTGAAAACAAAAAAAATATTGGCTTTTATTTCGCTTTGACAATTATGGTCACCGAACTTATAGCTTCAAATAAGAAGTTTGAAGAAAATCCGTCCATCCTTCCAATGTGGCAGCAGCCTCGGTCACAAACGGACGGAAGGAACGGCGAAAGCAAATGCGGGATACACATTTTTGGGCTTCTCTATAGTCGATATACAGTGCCGCTCACTTGAATAGAACCCCCCATATAATATTAGTTTTCACATGCAAGCCAAGGCAGGAAGTTATGCAAACATGTTCTCTAATATAATTTTGTTATTTTTAAATAATTACAGATAAAATGGGACGTGGTAAATCATTGGCCGGGGACGAGAAAGCTAAAATCAAAGCTTATCGCGAGTGTGACTTGTTTGTTCACCAAATAGCTAAAAAAATGCAGCGAAGCAGCGAGGCAATATCAACATTTCTACGCAATGAGTCCAACTATGGTAAAAATATGACTGGGCGAATTGTTTGTGCCGTTACCGCTGCTGACAAAAGAGCAATTTTGCGACTCGCGTCAAATTTGCACGATTCTGCAGTAAAAAAAAAAAACAAAAAAATGGTGTAGCTAGTGTTTCTACGGTAAAGCGGGTTATTTTAAAGGCTAAACACTTGAAGTGTTTAAAGTTAAAAAAAAGCCACCGCTTAACCCGTCCCGTAAGGAAAAACGTCTTTGTTTCTGTCGCGCTAACATGACCTGGAGTAAGGAATGGTACCGTGTTGTTGAGCAGCAATTGGATCAATTACACACCCGAGTGGGCGTCGTTATGGTTTGGGGAGCCATAACGTACTATGGCTCTTTAGAATTGCAGTTTCTGACTCCTCATATGAATGCGCAATCTTACGTTCGCGTATCCGAGAAGGTTTTCCCTTCCATGAATGAGCTGTTTGATGACTTGCCGTAGAAACTACAACATGATAATGCACCAATACACAACGCCAGAGCGATAAAACTTTACCTTTATCGCCAAAATGTCTCCATTTTGGACTGGCCACCATAATCGCATTATTTGAACATCATCGAAAATGTTTGGGGATGGCTTGTTCGGAAGGCCTACGAATCAGGCAAACAATATTCAAATAAAAATGAACTTATAGAAGCAATTAAATGTAGCTGGGCCTCCATTTTATGGGCTATAAAATGAAAACGATTGCCCAGTGCCGCTTTAGTATACAAGAAACTGTATTATTCTAAACGAGTTTTTGAGGGTATTCATAACCAGGGTGAGAGCAGTCATTACTAATTTTTGTTATTTTGTTCTTAAACTTAATTTAAATTGTTTTCCTTAATATTTACCTGTAAGACGTACAGAACCAACCAATTAAAACGAAACAATAGCCGATGTTTCTTACTTCGTGTCTTTATTTTAACTGCCCTTAGTCTAATTAACAATCGTCAGAACTTAACTAAATACGGTACGATAACTTATTAGAATATACATATAAGAACTGTTTTAACAGTGATGTCGTCCGATGGTTGTACATAGAATACTCTTTTTAATATGTACATATTATATGTATTAACGAATATGCAGGTGCATGGATCTAGGAGGCGGATGGATAGCTTTCCTTAAGTTAAATTTATATCATTAGGTTCCTTACAGCTCGACCATCCTGACAACAAATCGTCCTCGATTTAACGCATGCACGCACATTTACATTTTACATATCTTTTGAACACTTAAAATTTAAACAAACTTATTGATTGAGAAGATGTAAGCTTTACAAAATTATTTATCAAATCTACATAAATAATGTTCATATATATGTATATATATGTTTGCAATTTAACTATCGAACGTGGTACATATAAACATTTAAAAGTATATTGAAATCATTGACAAGATATAATAAAATTGATACCAAACGAAATTTAAAATATCGATCCGTGAAAGTCATTCAATAGTCTAGTTCATAATATATGGTTTCATGTTTTCAGGAGACGCTACTCCTTCATACCGAACTCGGGAAACTTGAAGATTTTCTAAATCTTTAATTAAATACCTATCGTTTTTCAGACATTTCGATATCTGATAAGGAATAAGTTTTTTATTAACACCAGGAGTGTTTAAAACATTTTTGATCATTATATAATCACCAACTTTGTAATGGTATGGTTCTTTATGTCGTTTGTCAAAACTTGCTTTATTTGCTTCCTGACTGCGAGTTATTTTCTCATGTGCTTCCTGTCTGGCTGACTGTAGATCTCTTGGCTTTGATAGAATGCCTTGTTCCAAGTGATCACGAATTTTGTCTTGAACTGCACCCTTCTGATAAACCCCAAAAAGTAATAAACTGGGACTAAATCCCGTGCTCTTATTATCTACATTGTTAAGAGCGAATTCGACTTTGTTAATGTGTTTTAACCAGTCGCCGGGTTCTATTTCACTTTCTTTAGCTAGCATTGGGGTAATGCTCCTGTTTATCCGCTCCACTTGGCCATTGGATTGAGGTGAACATGTAGCGACCTTAATATGTTGCACGTTATAGTCATGGCAAAACTTAGCAAATTCCTCAGATGTAAAGCAACTCCCTCTGTCGGATACTATTCGAGTGGGCTTACTATAATTGGAAAAATAAGATTCTAGACATTTAAGAACTTCTTTAGTGCTGGTACTTTTGACAGGATAAAGCTTCGTATACTTGGAAAACCCGTCAACAACTAAAAATAAGTATTTTTTTTTGAATTTCGCACTGATGAAGGCAAAGGACCATAATGGTCAATGTGAACAGTATCAAAAGGTTTGTCGCCCTTAGGAATATTATGCAATATCCCCTCCTTTTTACCAGCTTGTGGCGAAAAATGTATGCATCTTAAGCAACTTCTTATATAATTTTTTATCTTAGCTTTCATGAGAGGAAACCAATATGTTTTTCTTAAGAAATCATAACATTTCTCTACACCGACGTGGCACAGGTTGTCGTGGTGAGTTTGAATAACGATTCTTTCCATTTGTGTTGGAACATAAAATAGAACTTTATCATTGATTTTTCGATAGACCAGGCCATTTATCAATTCATATAAAGGACTTTCCCTCTCTTCAAGCATTTCTGCAATCTGTTTTATGACTTTGTCCTTTTGTTGTGATGCAGCAAGTGCAAATTCAAAAGATTCTGGCTCGATAGTGAGAACATTATGGCACCTGCTCAGCGCATCCACATGACCCATTCTTTTTCCATCCCTGTGTTCTATCAAGTATTCAAAATCTTGAAGCTCTAAAGCCCACCGGGAAATCCTGGGGTTCAGTAGCTTTTTACTGAGAGTGAGAGTTAGTGACTTATAGTCAGTAATAATTTTGAACTTAATACCAGCCAAATAGATGCGAAACCGTCTAAGAGCATAAACTATTGCCAAGGTTTCTAGCTCGTAAGAATGGTATTTCGATTCTTGAGCTGTTGCTCGTTTAGAAAAAAAGAATATTGGGTGAAGAGCTTTGTCCTCTTGGCGCTGAAGCAACACTGCTCCAAACCCTAAGCTGCTTGCATCACAATGCAACTCAGTTTCTGCAATTGGGTTGTATATGCTAAGTAGTGGTGCTTCTAAAAGCATGTTCTTTAGATACTCAAACACGAACAATTCCGTTTCACCAAAAGCAAAGTCCGCATCTTTTTTTAAAAGGTCATATAATGGTTTTGAAATAATGGAGAAATCTTTGATGAATTTGCGGAAATAAGAGCACAGGCCCAGAAATGAATGCAAAGATTTCACGTTTATCGGTGTTTGAAACTCTTTAACTGCACGTAACCCATCTGCATTGGGACCTACTCCATGTTGTGAAACTTCATATCCCAAGTAAGTTATTTTTTCAACCATGCATAAGCACTTGTCTAAGCGCAGCTGTAAATTGTTTTTATTTACTACCTCCATGACCTCCTCTAAGATTGCGAAGTGCTCATCTTTTGTTTCTGATGCAATTAAAAGATCATCAATGTAGATTAACAGCTTTTCCGATCTAATAAGGTTTTTAAAAATTAGATTTATATATCTTTGAAATACTGCAGATGCGTTTTTGAGCCCAAAGGGCATCCGCAAAAATTCAAACTGCCCTAATGGTGTTACGAATGCGGTGTATTTAATAGATTCTGAGGACATTTTCACGTGGTGAAATGCACTTTTCAAGTCGAGAAGAGAAAAATATCGCTTGCCTCGCAATGTATCTAAATGATCCTCTATTAAAGGAAGCGGAAAGTTATCTTTTAAGGTAATACTATTAAGTTGACGAAAGTCAATACATAACCGCAGATCACCCGATTTCTTCTTAACTAAGACAATTGGTGATGCAAAATGCGAGTTACTTTCACGAATAATTTTATTTGTAAGGAGATCATCTAAAATAGTTTGAAGTTGCAGCTTATGTGCATAAGGAAGCCGCCTTGGAGCACAATTGAAAACCTTGTTCGCGTCGGTTAAAACAATGTTCATTTCATAATTTTCATTTAAAACAGTATTTTTGCAAATATTCTCACTTGTAATATTAATGTTTGAACCACTCCTAGTTACTAATTTTGTTATTTTCATTTTCTCATCATGCTGCAAATTTTCATTAATCTGTAAGTTAATTTCATCCCGGTCAAAACACGAATCAATATTGAGAATTTCATTTGTATCATGCACATAATTAGCTTCACTATTATCAGATAGTTCTTCCTCGTCAACTGAACTTAATTTTTCTTTTTCTAGCGTTAATTTAATATTAGTTTTTTGTAAAAAATCCCTACCTAAAATAATCACGTGTTTCATTGTATTATTTTTAACTACATATAGACATAAGTTTGCATGCATATTATCAATTTTAATTTTACAAAATACTTTACCAAATATAACCAATTTGCTATTGTTGATTCCCATAAAATGATCCGTGGAGGTTTCTACAGTTGTCATCAGATATTCTGGAATGTATTTTTGTTGGACAAAGCTTATGGGACTCCCCGTGTCTATTATCGTCATTTCATTTAAGGTTAAACACGCTGCTTCAAACTCGTTGGCGACGAACTCATACTCAAAAACACCATGGAAGTCTTCCAAGAACGATGACGGCTGTGTGTTAACTGACTTGCTGTTCTCCGTAAGCATAAGCACTGCTGTTGATTGTGGGCACTTTTTGATATGATGCCCCGTTTTCCCACAACGAAAACAAGACCCCCTTTCTCTGCGCGGTTTCGGACAATTAGTGGCCATGTGTCCTAGATCATTGCAGTTGTAGCACCTTATGCTAGAGTTGCTGCGCACTTGTAAAGTTGGTTTAGATTGCGTTGTTGGTTTTATGTAACTCGATGTTGAGTGGAGCTCTGGTTTCATTTTTTCGTATTTCCTCAACGTCATTTTAAGTTCAGAGAGAGTGTTGGCTGTAAGTAGAAGTTGTTTATTTACCATAGAATCGGGTATACCTTTGATTATGTAATTGATGACGTCTTGTTCCTCAACATCAGCGGCACTGGCGATCTCCTGCATGCTCAGAACGTATTGCTGGTTATTTTCTCCACTTTGTTTTTTACGACTACGTAATGCGTTGTGAACGTCAGAAGCTGTTGTATGCTGATTGAACTCATTGAGTAAGGCTTTTTTTAACTCGTTCCAGGATTTACATATCGTTGCTCTCAAGAATAATTTTGCTGTTCCTTTCAGCAATCGCTGAGCGTAAATAAAGCACTTTGATTCATCGAATTTATATATGGATTTCGATTCCTCAAAAGCTTTGATCCATCTCGTGACGGGGAAATTATCATCACCCGAAAATGTTGGAAGGGACTCTTCTATATCCCCAAAACTTACAGTCTCCGAACGCGATGTTGTCTCTAATGGGCCATCTAACTCCACCAGCCTCCTTTGCAGTTCACGAATCTCCTCCTTCCTTTTCACCACTTCTCGCAAGGTCTCCAATTGCTGCGTTGACAATCTGTTCTCCTCTTCAAGTTCTAGCGAACTCTCGTCTATACTGAATCCGTCAATAATATTTGCTGGAAAGTAGTCCTCCACCTCGGCACTACTGAGCTGCTGAATTGCCTCCTCCAGTCGAATCTTCAGTACTGATTTTAATCCAGTTGTTGGTAAATTCATTTCGGCTAGTTTTTCCTTCAATTGAGGTACAGTCGCCATAAGCAAGAATCTCGAAGCGTGTTCTATCATATTGCAAAATTTTTTATTTTTTTTTTTTTGTAACTTAATGATCCACTTATTAATTGAAGTTTTGCTCACAATATGCAATCACTTCTCAACACATAACATTAAGTTTCATAAACTGATTAAAAACGTGCACTAACAAAGCTTGAGTACATATATCCCACTTCTGATAAGTTGTAAGACGTACAGAACCAACCAATTAAAACGAAACAATAGCCGATGTTTCTTACTTCGTGTCTTTATTTCAACTGCCCTTAGTCTAATTAACAATCGTCATAACTTAACTAAATACGATACGATAACTTATTAGAATATAAATATAAGAACTGTTTTAACAGTGATGTCGTCCGATGGTTGTACATAGAATACTCTTTTTAATATGTACATATTATATGTATTAACGAATATGCAGGTGCATGGATCTAGGAGGCGGATGGATAGCTTTCCTTAAGTTAAATTTATATCATTAGGTTCCTTACATACCTAAGCTTAAAAGTGTTAAACTATCCCTAAATGCATTTTTTATGTGGGGGTTTTATTCAAATGAACTAAAATTTAATACAAATATTTCGAGTCCTATCACTTTAAAATGTATAGTAGAATTATCACTTTCAATATAGACACCATTTTTTATTATGTTTTACAAAATTTAATAAACTTGAATTGAAAAAAGAAGTTGTTTTCTTTATTAGTTTAAAAGTTATTGAACTTGGAAGTCGAAGCAAAGGGGAGGTTGTATTCGCGGCAGTGTATATAATAATTCTCACTCAGTTTGTGTAGTTCGCAGTTTTATCACGATTGCAATATCTATTCCAAACTTATCCATCTTGTATGAAATTTTAAAAAATATCAAAATCGTTAGAGAGGTTTTTGAGAATACGAGTGTGTGTGAATGGTAAGTACCGTTACTTTAAGTCATAGAAAAAAAAAGAATAAAAAAAACCTAACTCGGCATATCAGCTCAAAAACTTTTACGAGTAATTGCAAAGTTTAACGAAAATCCATTCACCCGTCGTGGCAGCAGGGACGGAAATGAAAGATGCGTTTTCTTAACCTCTCTATATTCGTAAGACAATAATTATACCTTATACTAAGTTTGAGATCAAAATTTCAACAGGATTGGAATAACATTTTTCTTAACGCAGTGGCTTAGTGTTTAGTTCTTCGAACTACTGACCAAGGACTCTTCGGTCCAAAGATCTCCAAGGCCCAGTCACATAATGTCATTTTCCACGGTCTTACATAGCTTTTGCAAGAGAAGCATTTGTCGTGAGAAGCTTCTCCAATTTGCCATTGGGAGTAGCCATAAAATTGTAGGTCCCTTCCATTTGTGCCAAAAAAATATCCTTGCACACACAGTTGGTTGGAGGAGCTAGGTTTTAGGTAAGGGCTGTTAATACTTTTTATTTGTTTTATTTATTTTCATTTAATACTTTTATTTTGAATTACCTACCTAGGTTCATAAGACTGTGCATATATTTTTCCATTAAAACAAGTATCACAAAACAGTGCATGCTTTTCTCTGCAACCAACATATATTAACCACCCTTCATTCAGTTTACTTACTTCAACTGCGTAAGTCAATATCGAACCCCTCGTGGTCGGATAATGTATTCCACGGGACCACTGTAAAATTTCAATTTTCTCCTCAAACTGAACTTCCATATATGGAACTGCCATCGGTGTCACAATTGCCCAATTACACCATAAAATCGCATGTCCGTGTCCGAGGAGTTTGCAACATTGGACCAAGTCGTCCTCGTCCGATACGGTACCTATTAAGAGTATAATTGAGCTATAAATAGTCTTTGGGTAGTGAATTAATTCAGCCCCTTTACGTGGATCGCTAAAAGAAACTTCACGACGCGACGGCCGGCAACTTCCTCCATTGATGCTAATATGGCTGCTGCTGCACCCGACTTTAATATTCAGCAATAATTTGCCATCATTACAACAAAATTTAACCGCGTCCCTGTATACCGCACAGCAGTCGCGTTAGTTGTGTATGCACTTTCCGTTGCACTTGGGTCGGACCTTTTGTTTCAGCCTGATGAGCAGAAAACGCCAACACGCTACCGTGCACAGGTCTCTTTGACGAACCGAATTTTGAATGCAATCACATTTGCATATGGGAACGAGGGAACGCGTACGCGGTTCTTAAAACAATGGCATTCGCAGTGCAATTTTATTTTTCCATCAAATTACTCAGTGTTTCGTAGGGCGGCAGCGACGACAGAGAGTTTGGCTTGCAAAAGCGGCCGCCCTCACTAAAAACATCACACACATCCTTGAGCATGCAGCTTCGCGCGACCTGGCATTGAAATCGCATCGCATGTCGCGCCCTAGAGACGGGGGTACGCCACCACCTAGGAGAACAAGTGTCATTATACACAGATGAGTACACGTAGCAGTGAGACAGCAAACCAAGCAGCAGCACTTATCCGGAGGCTGCAAGTATTGTAGTGCTGTTGGGTAGAGTATTTCGTTCCGATATATTCCACTCATCGTGCTCGTCAGAGGCACCCTCCACCAACTCTTGCAGGGTATGTTGCGGTTGATGTTAGCCCTCCTCGAACAAAAAAAGTTCCTATTCGAACCGCAAATCACGAAGAGAACCACAGCAATGCTCTTTAAATGTGCGACTCCGCTGCCTATAACTAACCTATAAGCACCATCACGGCCGTTTGCGACTACGGTGGGTGGCTGTCGGTGGCATGGTGGGAAGGGCGTATGGGTATACAACAGTATTCAAGTTTCGCCTGCGGATTTGCGTTCATTTTTTTATGAATAATTCACAAAAATATGACGCGAAATGAGGGATAAACATTTTCAAGTGTTCGTGGTTGCCACCACCCTATCAGCCACCACTAGCGTCGCTCCTCCGCCCGCCACCGAGTGCAATCGCTTGACGCCGTCATCGAGGATGAAAAAGCAACAAAAATACAAAAAAAATCAAGCCCAACTCCATCATTCCCTTTAGCTGCATGTTTCACATTTTAATTTGAGCAGAGAAGTGAAATAAACAGGAAAAATGCTAAAAAGAAGGAGAACCAAACAAAATTTACTGCAACGATTCAACGATGAGGAGAAGAGTCCCATATGGGCTTCTACCATGTCGAGGGCTTAGTCAGTGTGCATTCCGACAGCACATTCCCGAAACTCATTTGCGGCTGAGAGCCCACTCACACCTCTTGCTTAGCAAATAGACGAAGCGGCGGGTAAGAGTCCTTAATGTAGGCGGAAGTCTGGTGCATTTCCGTTTACAAACATTTACTGCAAGAGAGTGCAAGGCAAACAAAAAAAAATGTGGTTTGGTGCGGCCATAGTTGTGGTAGTAACCGAGACTGAACGAAATGGGCGAAGTTTCGTTCCAGGTTTTAAGTTTAATTACAGGGATCCATTTTACGATGTTAATGATGATTATAATTGCAGTTGCAGGGCCCCGTGTGCCGGTCTGTTGATTTGGGGTTTGTTTCTCTTATTTTGTGTTAAACCTTTGGTATGGCGCTAAGGGCTTCTGGGGAGGAATTGCATTTTTGTTGGTTCTTGCGTCCCAATGTGGTTTCTAAATGCGATTAATGATGAGGAGGAATAATTTCACTTTGGAAAAAAAAAATACGGACTGGTCTTAAGCTTTGAGTCGACGAATGTTGTGTTTTTGTGTGAGGGTGGATTGGTGCTAAATCTTTAACACTTTGTTAACGAATCGCTTGTGTTAGCCTGTGGTTCCGCAGCAAGCGAATGTAAGCGAATTTTACTCGCATGAACTCGCATAGTTCGCTAAACTCATTCAAAACTACGCATTTGCTATATTGTGGTTCAGTGGCATACAATTTTATCTCGCGAACTGAGCGAATCAAAGCTAGTCAAATTTCGGATGGTTTCATTTCCATTTTACTCGCGAGTAAAGTAGGGTGTCCATAATGTAATTAAAAAAAAGAGAACATTTCCAACATTCAAACACTAACCCCACTAACTTTTTAGGAACATATGTACAGTCCCTGGCCAAATTATTAGGTTCTATGTAAAATCTTAATTATCAGTTGATCTTATTCAGCTTTAATTTTCTTACGATTAATGGTTTTTTATGTGATACCACACAATTTTTCCTGGTTTCAATTTTTGTTTTCCGTCAATTCATTTATTTTGTTTTGAATGAATAACCTTACATTCCTTACCTACCACGTTAAGTGGACGGCTGGAGTTACAGCTCTGTTTCACGGTTAGCCACAACCGATCATCATTAATTTTCTTACTAGATACAATGTATATTTTTTCATTATTAACCTTATTATCTAATTCTTGACACAAATAAAACATCATAGTAATAGAAACAATATGTATTTATGAACATAAAAATATTAAAAACCTACAGTGCATCTAATAATTTGGCCAGGCACTGTAAGTTGATAAAGATTGCAAAAGAGTTTCAATTTAAAACAATTCAGAGACATTAACAAAAATACTATGATTCCTCTCCTTCATCCGAAGTTTTATATATTTTTGAGAACTTCTTTTTTGTGAAAGGCATTTATTTTCATTTAAAAATATATTGTAGAATTTTTGACAGCCTTAATATTTCAAATTATAAGCTACTATCAAAATTGACTTAACAGTTTCCAGTTTAAAACTGTTAGTTTCTTTGGTCCACTGTGAACCCATCAACGAAAAAATACGCTCCACGTTTACATTGTGCCCCGGAATACAGACAAAAAATTGACAAATTTTCAATAACTCGCAATAAAATTAAGAATTATTTGTTGAACAAAAAAACTGAACCCATTTTTTAACTGATATTTTTTTTCGAAATTCTTCATTTATTAATTCCACATTTATGGAACTTTGTAGATTACAAAACTGGTCGAAAAGTTTTGCATCATCTAGTGTAACATTTTTCGAAATCAAATATTCGCAACATTTTTCTACATCTTCCTAAACCAGTTTTTTGTCCAAACTCATCCAGTGAAAACATTTAAACTCTTTAAATTGCTCTGTCCATTTTTCTACATACTCAAAACATTTTTCGTAATATTTAGCTATTGTATTCTTTTTTGTAATACCTATTCTACTTCACTTGCAAACCCGTTTTTATTTAAAGCGTTAAGGATTGATTTCGTGCCGAGTGGAACAAAAGACTGATCGTATCGGTTTTTCAAAACTGTTTTGAAAGAATCTAAAATTTGTGAAACTTCCAAAAGTGAAATATTTTCTTTTTCCATCTCTTTGGCCCTTTCATTAAACAAAAATATAAGTGAATGCAAAAAATATAAAAAAGCTTCCGATAAGTAAGACTGAAAAAAATGTTTCAAAAGAGTGGGACAGTTTTCATTAGATAAAAAATATGTTTTTAATAGCAGGGAATAGAGAAAGCCATCTAGTGGTACAGTGACGAAGCAAATCTTTATATTCCGCTTCAAGCGATGCACAGAAATCTTTAAGATTTTCAGTTCTTATTGTACGAGTATATACCGCGAAATAATTATATATTTTTATAATTGTGGTTTAGATATCAGTTGAAAATGTGTCAAAACCATATTTTGCTGCATTCGAGATAATGTGAACGGGACAACCAATGAAAATCAAATCTTTTTGCATTGAAGATTTAAGTTTAAAAAAAACATTATTAACTTTAGCTCTTTTCAAGCCTCCAAAATTTGTATTGCAATTATCTGCAGAGAATGCAATGCATTTCTTTTCTATATCTAACTTTTTTAAAGAATCTAAAAGAAAGTTTCAAATGGTTTCCGAATTTTCACTGCACAATTTATCGAAATGAATTAATTTGGTTTCGCTACCTGTTGTCTTTGTAAAATATGGAATTAAAAATTTGTATGTTGCCGTGGTTGCTTCCATCTGTTGACACGGACAAGAAAGGTGTTTCACTGATGTCATTCAATATAATTTCCATAGAAAGTCCTTTTGTATTGCTCTAGTTTTCGTATGAGCCGATGAAAGCCGCCTAGCGATATCGGAATCATTAAATAATTCATTGAATAACTTACTAGAACAATCTTGTGAACGGAAAGTGAAATGGTGCTTGAGCATGACAAGCTTAGGTTCCCTCGACAGCAGCTATTTATACCCTATTCTAAGGGTATATTAATGTTGACGCATAGTTTGTAACATACCTTAATATTGCCCGTAGACCCCTAAAAGTTATTATATTTATGATCAGCATCGATAGTAATGTCGATCTAGCCATGTCCGTCCGTCGGCAAAAATTAGGCCTTTAAACTGGGCCTAGAGAGCTGAAATTTTAACCATATATTTTCTACGGTCCCGAAATAATCAAGTTTACGAATTTTTAAAATCAGCCCACAGACACGCCCACAAACTCAAAAAAACAAAATTTTGGAAAAAATCGAATTTTGAGCTAGAAAGCTGAAATTTTTTATATATGATCTATGACTCCTAAAACTGCTCGGGATATACAATTTTCAAAATCCGCCCACTGACACGCCCACAAAAAAATAAAACAATTTTATTGAAAAACTAAAATTTGAACTAGGGAGCTGAAATTTATAATATATACTCTCTAGGTGCCCTTTAAGCTCAAGTATAAATATTTTCAAATTCCGCCTACTGCCACGCCCACAATTTAAAAAAAACTTTTTTTGAAAATACTAAGTTTGAGCTAGGGAACTGAAATTTATAATATATACTCTCTAGGGGCCCTTTATGCTCATGTGTAAATATTTTCAAAATCCGCCTACTGACACGCCCACAATTTGCAAATAAAACTTTTTTGAAAATCCAAAGTTTGAGCTAGGGATCTGAAATTTATAATATATACTCTCTAGCGGCCCTTTAAGCTCAAGTGTAAATATTTTCAAAATCCGCCTACTGCCACGCCCACAATTTAAAAAAAAAACTTTTTTTGAAAATACAAAGTTTGAGCTAGGGAACTGAAATTTATAATATATACTCTCTAGGGGCCCTTTAAGCTCAAGTGTAAATATTTTCAAAATCCGCCTACTGCCACGCCCACAATTTAAAAAAAAACTTTTTTTGAAAATACAAAGTTTGAGCTAGGGAACTGAAATTTATAATATATACTCTCTAAGTGTCCTCTATGCTCATGTGTTAATTTTTTTTAAATCTGCTTACTGACACGCCCACAATTACATTAAATAATTTTATTGAAAAACCAAAGTTTGAGCTAGGGAAGGTTTTTTTTTACAAAAGCTTCGTTTTTGTTTGATAAAATCTTTTAAATGTTATATAACAGAATATGTAGAGCGTTCTTAACAATTCAACCATACTTAGACTTTTGTCACGCCCACACAGCGTAAGCATTTGTGTTTAACGGCAAGCAGCACTATCGCATTTCATTGCATGCTTTTTGGGTGCTACTTACTATTAGAAAGAATAGAGTGATAGGAAAGAAGTGTTTGGGTGCAGTTGTATGGTTTTTCTCCACGGGTTGTGAAGAGGAGGGAGATTACAATTTCATGTATTCGATATAAAGTAATGGACTTGGCCGGGATTCGAACGCACGACCTTCCATTCAGTAAGCGAATACACTACTACTGCACCTGTTGCAACCCGCCGTTTGTTTTTTTTGATGATAGATACATATTGTTACAAATCGTAACGTCCTTTGTTGGCTATATAAACTTTCACAAACAGTGCAAAAGGCTTCATGTTATAATTGTGAACGTGGTAAGTATCCATTTGCAGTAATGTAGTGTGAATGGTGAAGTTACACCAAAATTCTATTACTATGTTTATATGCTGTATCGAAAGATTGAGTTTGAATTGATGTTCGACTCTTGAATCTATTTCCAAAGGTGGAAATGTTGTTTTATATGAAATACAATTGATTTTGATGTTAATTGTTAATCTGTGGAAGGGCTAGGGAGGAAAATAAAAAAGAGACTAAAAAGAGGACACACAAAGACCCTAGAGTAAAGCGAATTCAAAATAAATTTGTTGAGTTTTAAAGGATTTGGTAGAAGAGTCTGCACATCGTCGATAGAGTTTGTAATCTATGTGTGAGAGCAGGGCGGGTGGGGGATCATATCCTTTGGTAGAAAAGTGTGCGATGCGCCATAGAGCCATCGGCCTAACAAAATTAGTTGACATTTTTTCTATCGTGGGCTCTATATTCTTGGCAAAATATAATGGAATGTATCTTGAGTCATTCTACGAGTATAATCTTCAAAAAGAGTCTCTCATATTTGATCAACGAATTATGTAAACTTTTTTATTTATGAATTCAATTAATTTCACAATGCTTTGTAATATATTTGTATACTTTAAAACGCTATTTTCTAACAAAAATAGTTTTTCAGAAAGCGACAACGACATGATAAAACTTTCCCAAATCACAGCACTGCAGAACGCAACTACGTAGCAGTGCTTCCTGCAAATAACTGTTTCTCTCCCACGAGTATCTACATAAATAAGTTAAAACTTGGTGTGAGTAAAATTCGCTTGCACGGGAACCACGGCCTTATGCGCAAAGTACATGGCAATGCGTTCGCTGACTGTGTCCACATCAGGATAACATTATGCTTATATAAACAAGTTTGACACTTTTATGGAAATCACTGTCTTCTCGAGGGAGGATCATTCCGGGATTTCGAATTGATTCCACTACTGGCGGTTATCGTAAAAACAAGGATTTGGTCTTTTGACTAACAATGCAAATGGCGACAGTGTTTCAAAGTTATAATTTTGGTTATTAAAAAATACGTTGATTCCGTTCCGTGTAGAGACGGACTATGGGATAGATGCTTTGCTCCCAAAACACAGGAGGTTCATTTTGAAAGATTACCATACATCTTTTTTTTAACAGAATTTCGTTATTTAGTACATTAAATACACGAAACAATATTTCAGTTAGTGCAAACTAAAACAATGGCTTCCGGAATCTACTCCGCACACTGATCGATTTAATACTCAACAGGTTAAACAACTTTTGCATTTTTCTTACCGTTAAATCTAGAGAGCACTATACAACAAATAATTTCCCAAGCCAAATTTGTCCAATACTCGAATTTCAAACGGAGTAAGCCCCGCAATAATGTTGCAACTTAAGCTTAGTTTGTTCTTTTCTCTGTCAGTTGAGAATTTACTTCGGGCCTGTAAGTGCAAATTTTTATCGGCCGTATTTTTTTTGCATGCGTATATAGGGTTGGCATAAAGAACGGGGAGAGTACGATACGTAGGGCGCCAAAAATTGATTACGGTCTTATATAGAAGGGTCAAAAAGAAGCATTTTTTACTATGGGAGGGGGGAGGTCTATCTCGCCCTTTTTGGGATGTAAATGAGTATGGTTTAAATTGAAAAAATAAATATATTGAAAAACAACCGCAACACTTACAATAAAGTAAAAGCCAGAAATCTGTTCTATAATCCTAAATTGAAATAAATTTTTTTATGTCAATAGTTTTTGAAAAACTCGCATGCAAACTCAAAATTTTAATAAAAAAAATGAAAAAAAAAGTTTAGACGCTTTTTTTCAAAATTGTGGAATGAAGTGCTAATTGTTGTTTTGTGGTGTTACTATAAATTCTGAATCAAAAACCAGAAACCGAATAGTTTTATGTCTTCTAGTTTTTGAGAAAATAGAAAATTACTAAAACTATGTTTTTATGAGATTTTAGATTTTTGGTACGAGGGCGGGTCAATAAGTCCGTGACTTTTGGAATAAAACACAGATTTTTTGATAAAAAAAAAAATTTATTTTTCAACGTAGTCTCCCTTGAGCTCTATAAACTTTGTCCAATGCTACTCCAATTTTTTTATCCCTTCCAAAAAAAATGATTTGTCGAGGTCCTCAAAATAGGCCTTTATTTGCGAGATGACTTCATCATTGGAGTCAAATCTTTTTCCACCAAGCCATTTCTTCAGGTTTGGGAACAAGAAGTAGTCGCTCGGAGCCAAATCTGGAGAAAAGGGTGGATGAGGGAGCAATTCATAGCCCAATTCATGGATTTTTGCCATGGCGACTGCACATGTGTGCACCCTTGCATTGTCTTGGTGGAAAAGAACTTTTTTCTTGGCCAAATGAGGTCGGTTTTTTTTCAAATCGTCATTGAATCGGTCCAATAAGTTGGCATAATATTCCCCATTGATTGTTCTTCCCTTTTGAAGGTAGTCAATGTGGATTATCCCGCGTGCATCCCAAAAAACAGTCGCCATAACTTTATTGGCTGACAAACCCACCTTGGCCTTCTTTGGCGCCGATTCACCCTTAGAAACCCACTGTTTTGAATGTTGTTTGGTCTCTGATGTGTTGTGATGGATCCATGTTTGGTCCACGGTTACAAATCGGCGCAAAAACTCCTCCATATTGCGATTAAACAACGCCAAACCTTCCTGTGAAGTTGTTACACGATTGCGTTTGTGGTCGACTGTGAGCAAACGCGGCACCCATTTTGCGGAAAGCTTTCTCATGCCCAAGTGATCATTCAAAATTGAAACCACTGAGCCATTCGAGATCCTTACGGCTTCCACAATCTCTCGCACTTTCAATCTTCGGTCGGCCAACACCATATCGTGAATTTTTTCGATTGTTTCGGGTGTAGAGACCTCAACTGGGCGTCCAGGACGTTCGGCATCTTCAGTGCTTGTACGGCCACAACGAAATTCAGTAAACCACTTTTTTACCATTGAAATCGATGGTGCAGAGTCCCCATAGTATTTTTCAAGCTTAGCCTTGGTCTCGGTAATGGTTTTTTTTCGCAAGAAATAATGCTTACTAAGCACACGAAATTCACTTTTTTCCATTTTCTCCTCAAATTAGTGAGTAGTCTGATAAAAATAGCTGTCAAACACAAACTAACTGACGCAGCAAGTTTAAATTTTGACAGGAGTCAACTGACAGATGCCTGTTGACAGTAGCAGTGTTGCCGTTTCAGTAAAGAGGTCAGAAAATCAAAAAGTCACGGACTTATTGACCCGCCCTCGTATTTACGGTGATTTCATTTTGAGGATAAATGTTAATGTGGTTCATCTTTGTAAGCAGAGTACAGCAATTCATTTAGCGCTGCCCAGAATACACAACGAGGAGGTAGAATTGCATGGCATTACGCGTCTCAGTCTGTCAGTTTCCCAGAGCACTCAGACTCGGTAACGGTCCATTGTACTACCATTGTAGAAATCCTCCTTTTGGTGTAGAGGTATGTGATTGGGTGGCGTATGTTGTTGTTCCCCATGGGGATTGAACCTGCACCGCACGGGTCACAAGCCAACACACTAACCTCTACACCGTCGCCTCCCATCAGTTTGTGAGTAAGTCAGGAGTTAGTTAAAAATAGTCAATTAAATTTTTTTAATTTCCTATGTATTAAAAAGGTATGTAAGTCTCGTCAATGAAGTAATCGTCTAGTAAACATTCCGTGATTTGGGAGCCCAAGTCGTCCTTTTATTTTTGTTCAAGGCAGTATTTCCGATAAAAGAAAAGTGCCATATATTGGTGAAGGTGGTCCGTTGTTTTGCGGCATAAAATTGTTTTTTTTCCAGAAGCATGTTCTGATTCTCCATATCATTAATGTTGTTGGTTGTATCGGTCTTTTTAACATATTCGCCTTTGCTGTGGTTCGTAACTTCATGAGTCGTAGAACTATGGAACATTTTCTCAATACCTATGTAGCGTGCGCCTTCGGTACAAATACGACTAGTGTTGGGGTTAACGTATTTGTGGATATAACGCCATAAATCTTCCTTACATTTCTAGTTCAGTTTAAGGAAGCGCCCGACCTTATCTTCTTTGCCAAACAATCCCAACACTACGAAGGTCATCTGTTCGGTTACACGGCTTCTGTGGTATTTCTTTTTTGTAAGAAAACTCTCGTCGATTTGAACAGTTTTGTCTTCGCCGCCAATGTTAACATCAACGTGAGAAGTTATTATTTCGGCTATTTCACGTAGTAAAAAATGTTTGTTTTTGAGCCTTCTACAAAAAACCGTGCCCAAAGAACGACCATCGCCGCTTAAAAGTTCATCATAAAAAACTAGCAGCACAGATGCATCTATGACGTTTAGTGACCCATCAGCTGTAAGTTGGTAAGTATTTTCAATTTCTTAGAGTGTTATTGAAGAATTTTGCATTGAAGATCCTGAAATTTAAAACTATTCCGCGAATTGAAATTGCTGCCAATCATATTCTAGAATTATAAAAAACAATTTCACATCAACAGATTTGCCAAATTCATTTACACTTACCTATAGTAAAGTTTGAAAAAAATAAATAAAAATAAAAGCGATCAGGAATGGATAACCCAGAAATAGATCATGTTAAGAAATGAATATGTACATAAGTACATTTTATTCTGATTATGGAAAATATATTGTTTTAGAATATACTTTTCTTTATGGATGGTTCAAGCAGTCTAGATGAACGATCTATTTTCGTTGCTTTTTGCGGACAGTTCTAGTTCAACCCAGCTCAAGTTCGAGTTCCAGTTCTTAAGAATTGGAATTTGAATAGGAGCAACCAGACGAAGACCAAGACATTCCTGAAAATGAAAATGAGGAACATTTATTTGACACCGACGTCAAATTTTACAGGTTGCAATGGTGCGATGGTAGTGTATTCACTAAGTGATAGGCAGGTCGTGCGTTCGAATCCCGACAAGGTCAAAGATTTTTATAAATTGAATACACACAACAAAAACAGATCTCCCAAAAGCAATTTAGGCGCCACCTGTGGAGAAAAAATCCCATCGCACCAAACTTCTTTCCTATCCTTCTATTCTTTCAGTAAGTAGCACCCTAAAATAGGCAATGAATCATTTACTGGAACTACTTGCGCAACAAACAAAATGCCTGCGCTGTGGTTTTACTATTATAAGGGTACTGTATCACTACAAAATCAACCACCACTTCAAGTACATAAATATTTTTCGTATCACGGTACTGCCTATATTCAAATTTGGATTTTTTCATCCTAAAACAAAAATAAAAAACAATTAATGTCACTTTTTAGAGTGAAAGTTTCTTTTTCCATGTCCGTAGTAATGATCTTTTTTGTTTATAATTTAATAGTGTGGAAAAAGAAAAGAAGTGGAAACGTTTTTCATATTTTATTTTATACCATGTATTGCAAATGAAAAAACATCACAAGTCAGATTTCAGACATTTCCCAAAAATGAACCCATTAATGTTATTTGGAAGCACAGTTGTATATACGCTTAGGGACTTATCGTCGATAGATATCTCCTCACTATATAACATAAAACTGAATTAATATCTGTCTGCTAAGAGTATTAGATCAATTATAAATGGTATTCAAATTTGAGGTATCATTTTAAATTTCGAATGAAAGACATAAATTTTGTGAAATCTGTATCTATTTTTATTGGAAATTAATGTACATTGGTTCCGGTTAATAATGAAAAAGAATGTCATAAAAGTGACCTCTTTTGCTAAGTCGGTGGACTGTCAAACTTTTACCAAAAATTCGAATTACTTTTTCGCATAATGATGGTTCGCTAAGTGATATTTGCTCGATGATGTTGTCTTTGAGGTGTTGAACAGTTTGAGGATTATCGACATAAACTTAACTCTTCAAGAAACCCCATAAGAAAAAATCCAGTGGTGTTAAACCGCTTGATTTTGGTGGCCAATTCATGTCTATTCTTCGGCAAATTATGCGATTGTTAAACTTCTCTTTCAAAAGATTGATTGAGTTCGTTGCTGTGTGGCATGTTGCACCATCCTGTTCAAACCGCATAATCTGCACATCAATATCTTCCAATTGACTCCACAAAAAGTTTCTAAGGCAACTGCATTGCCATTTTCATCTTCAAACAATCCTCTAGGAATTTCTTCAGCCCAAATGCGACAGTTTCCTCTATTGACATAACCGACAATTTGAAAATGAGCCTCATCGGTGAAGATAATTTGCTTGTAAAAATTGTCATTTTGTTGTTGCTTCTCTATGGCCCAAATAGCGAATTGCCGACGCATACGTGGTCAATTGGCTTTAATTCTTGTGTTAACTGTATTTTGTAAGCCCTTACATGCAGATCTTTGTGCAAAATGCTAAACAAAGTTGTTGGTTTGAGGTTTAATTGCTGTTAACGACGACGAATTGACGTCCTTGGCTCTTCAGCAACACATCTGCTAACAGCTGCAATATTTCGACTCGAACGACCACTACGATGAAGGGCTTTACTTCTCTGATCCTGAACCCAGCCAGTTTCTTCAAATTTATGAACGATAAGTTTAGTGGCACGGTTTGACGGAGCATTTTCTCTACCGTATTTGTAAAGAG
Organism: Portevinia maculata; assembly: GCA_949715645.1. NCBI lineage: Eukaryota > Metazoa > Arthropoda > Insecta > Diptera > Syrphidae > Portevinia > Portevinia maculata. Next base: position 27,526,218 of record OX454527.1, on the reverse strand, counting down.
ATTTTCTTTCAACTTCTGCAAAACTTTCACCATATTCAAAATCTGTTTTAATAATAAAAAAACGTTGCTCAATAGTGTACCAATCCATTTTAGCATGCGGGTATGTATTTACTTCATACTTGAAAAAAACTTCGGTGTAATTTAATAGTTGGAAAAAAAGTTTCGGCTAATTTAAAATCATACGTCAAACTTGAACACCCTTTATAATCATCGTCTCTCTGAACCCAAAATTGTTGATATTCCTTTCCAAGCGGTACCTTAACGTCTTTGATAGTGCTTATTCCGATCAGTTCTTCATGTAATTGGACATCCGTTTCTTAAATGTCACCATATGGATCGATAGTCCACGGTATTTTCATAGTTTCGAAGCCTTGTAAAGGATATTTAAATATTGAACAAAGAATGAAACATCAGCATCCTCGCAGTTTGTCTGTGCCAATTAGTAAACTGGGAAAATTCGCGCCGTCTAATATTATGCTTTATTATACATTGTTTAATTATGGCAAGAAAAGCTGACTTGATTAGGGTGACCAGATCTATACGAAAGGAAAGGAAAGAAAAAGAAAAGATGCTTATTCCCACTTCTGCTTTACATCTAAATCTCATCAATAAATTCGTTGGAAGTCGGAAAATGTGGCGCCATGTCACCACGTTCTTTCCAGTTTTGTCCATTTGATTCAATCAGACCTAAGAGGCTAACTGTTGTGATTCGCAGCGAAACTTGGCCCCCAATTCTGTATGGCAGCAGTTATTAGTCAATTAATTATTTAATTAATAATTAATTATGTTGCCTGAAATCAAACCGCACCGTACGACTGGTGGCCCAGCCAAAAACCCAATCCTAATCGCTTTCCTGTCCACCTCATTATTCAATTCAATAAGCCAAATCAATTATTACTCATGTCAACCATCCGCAGGCAACGTATCAAGCTCGTCATTTTTCAAGTCTCATCGTAGCGCTAGCCCCCATATTCCAGACGGCAACTCATTTCAACTGCAAAACGAAAAAGCCACAATACACGTTTGTCAGTCTCCATTACGGAGTGAAGTTTCTCATTGGCATCCTCCCAAAATCCCACAATACTCCTGTCTAATGTAAGAATCTCCATCAATATCTTCCAAAGTCATAAACATCGAAGACGGATATCGTAATACAGATGTCGAATCCGCGGATCCACCCGAATGCAAAGAAACGGTAAAAAGATTTTCCAATTACCCACGAAAAACATCATCTTCTTCGCCAGGATAAAACAGGAAACTGTTTCGTCTCCATGGCGAAATGTAACCCCACCTCGGATGGTAACATTCTGCCGGGATCAAATTAAAAAGGAATATTTCATGTTGCATCGGGCGCACTTGCCAGACAGCCGATTGTAATGGTCAATTTGTTAGCCAATGTCTAGGCATGAAGCTGGCTCCACAGTCCACAGTGTGTGTCCATTTGGATGCATCTGTGCAGCTATGATGACACTAAATAAATTCCAGTCATCTCTCTGACATTGCCCCGTTCGTTGTTTATTGCTAGTGGCAATGAAACACGTTTTTCGTCAGAATGTCGCTGCGCCTGAAAATTTGATACTGGTTGATGTTGCATACTGTGCCGAATGCTGGATGACCAGGAGGCATATTATTTTATCATCTTCACCTTTGAACGGTGAATGGTGGTGATTATGGAAAATGTGAGTCGAGTATGCTTCTATGCTCGAAGGATCACTTAATCTGCTCAACATGGATATACATTACGGTTTTACAAGTTAATTGTGGCTTCGTACACGGATTTCAGTGAAGGGATGGTGCTTTGAAAAAGTAGCCAATTATGTGACTCTGAATCGTGATGGCCAGTGGAGGTGATAAAATTCAAAATATGAAAGGGAAGCAAAACAAAAAGAAATCTTGGCAGGTGACAGGAGCCTAAACGGATAAGGTGGCAATTGGAAGCGTGTCATGGAGGTAGTATCTCTGTGTTCTGTGTTTTCTGTCGTCTTAATGGGACGCATGTTTGGGATGTCACAACAATATCTGCGGACTGTAATTTTGGATAATGAGCACAGGTTTTGTCGTCTCTTAGGATGGAATGGGATAGAATAGGATGAACAAAGGCTCACTGAGTGGAATTTGGGAAATTATGCACATTGATTGCGTCTTCAACTGTGAAGTATAATGAGACCTAAAAAATGGCTGAGGAATTTATTAGGAATCGGGAAATGATTTAATGGAAAAGTTGTGTTTAAATAATTGGTTCCTTCCTAGTATGCCAAATGGCTCTCTTTGGCTAGTGGAGAAGTGCATGTCTGTGTTTAGGATTTGGACATGCGTTTAAGGCAGTGAAAGTGCCGTTGAAAGAAATGCCATGCATGCCTCTAACTACGGTTCCATGCGATTCGAATTAATGCGGAAGTAATTTAAAAAGATTCGGATCCAAAATATGATGATTAAGGCTATTTGCACAAGTCCTAGAAAAAAAGGCATTTACCAACAATATTTAACAGCGCCGAATTGCCACATCAGTTAGCTCGCAATATACGTCACTGAAATATGTGAGTTTGGCATTACAGCTTAAGATATCGAACATGATTTCGATATCGAATTCGATTGTTTGGGAGAAATGGAATAATAATAATAATATTTAGTTAGAGTACATTACACTGCGACCTATTGGTCTATTGTGTCCACTGCTTGTACCTCGGAGAGGTAGGTCACAGGTCACACAATATTTTCTAAAAAAAAAAAAAAAAAAAAAAAAAAAAACACTCATTAGAGCACAGCGTCCAGTCCAGTTTCTTTGATGAATCTAAGAATGAGCTGTGGGTCAATGGTTTGTATCTCCTTGTCTGTTATTTCGTGCCTGCCCAAATATCTTATCCTTTTGTGGGCCGGTGCTCCACAGGATTCCAGTATGAGGTCTGGAGCTTCGTCTCTTTCACAGCAGAATCTGCAGAGCCCGTCCTCTGATATGCCCATTTTCCTCAGGTGCTCCTTGAGTCTGCAGTACCCCGTGAGGAGGCCTGTTAGGATTCTTAGGTTGTTTTTGTTAAGGCTGATACAAGCTTTGAATCTTTTTTGGTTTTTATTACCCAAGAGTTTTTTTTTTTTTTTTTTTTTTTTTTTTGATACACTATCAGCTCTGTGTCGTGGAGTGCTTAAAGCAAGCAACTATCACGAGCAGAAATTGCCGGCGCAAAAAGTGCTCTCACAGGCTCATCATTTAGTGCAGGTGTTAGTAAGGACAAAACAATTAAAAATACAATAATTATGTACCTACAAAATACTAACACAGACACAAAATAATGCAAACAATTTAAGACATTAAAGCATTATTACGCAAAATATTTTTTAGCTTAATTTTACTAACATGCAAGTCAATCACATGATCATTTAGATTATAGATTCTACTCATGCGACTAATAGGCTCATGCTTCCCATAATTTGTTCTATGATGGGGGCTAAACAATACTTCAACACTGCGCAAATTATGGGCACCACCACGAAAATTAAAGCCAATAGACGACAGCAAGTCAGGTGCATCTATTTGACCGGATATAAGCTGCTGTAAAAAAATGATATCGCTATTAAGCCTTCGTTGAGAAAGGGGTAACATTTGAAGAAGCTTAATACGCTGACTGTAAGGAGGAAGGTTAAAAGGATCATCCCATGGAAGTCCTCTAAGTGCAAATCGAATAAATTTCCGTTGAATGGCTTCTATTCGATTTGAATGAATGTTGTAGAACGGCGTCCAAACTTGTGAAGCATACTCTAGAATCGGACGGACAAAACAATTGTACAATGACATAGAAACGCAAGGGTCATTAAATTCTTTGGCCCACCTTTTTACGAAGCCCAGCATAGAATTAGATTTATTAATAATAGAATTAATATGCTTAGCAAAATCCAGTTTGGGGTCGAAATAAACCCCAAGATCCTTAAAATTATCAACACTACAAAGAATATGTTGAGACAGAGAGTATTGAAAGGTGGAAGGGATATTCTTTCTAGAGAATGTCATATGTTGACATTTAGTAGGGTTCAGGGATGAACCGTTTTTATCACACCAATTGGCGAAGCTATTAATATCAGATTGAAGAAACATTCTGTCTTGCTGACTAGTGATAGATTTAAATATTTTCATATCATCAGCGTAGATCAGGATATTACTGTGACTTATACATGCCTTAACATCATTAATGGCAAGTATAAATAAAATTGGCCCGAGGTGACTTCCTTGGGGAACTCCAGACTGAGCTGTGGAAGATACAGATAGCGATCCTCTAAATTTCACTTGATAAACCCTTGATCTAAGGTATGAATTAACCCATTTTATGAAACACGGTGGGAAGCCAAAATCCCTAAGCTTAAATTCGATTATTTCATGGGACAGCTGGTCAAAAGCCTTAGAGAAGTCAGTGTATATGCAATCCATTTCGCCGTTATTCTCCAAGACATTAGAACAATCATGCAAGAAACTTAATAGATTAGTGACAGTGGATCTGTTTCTTACAAATCCATGCTGTTCATTGCAAATTATATTGCGACAAAGAAATATTAACTTTTCACAAACAATTTGTTCAAAAAGCTTAGGGATACACGAAAGCTTTGAAATGGGCCTATAATTAGTGATATCACCACGTTCGCCTTTTTTAAATACAGGTGTGATAAAAGCACTTTTCCATAGATGAGGGAATTTACCTGTACTAATGGACAATTCAAACAGATACTTAAGATATGGAGCAATTGCATGACTGCATTTTTTAAGAACAATCGGTGCAATGCCATCAGGACCTGATGAATAGTCATTCTTCAGAGAATTGTTTCCAAATCGAATGAGATACTACTAAAACTTATTTGGGAACAGCTATTTAGATAACTAAAATATTGACTATCAATGTGAAGAGGGGTCTCCCTAAATGACTTGCTGAAATGATCTGCAAACATATTGCTTGCGTCTAGCGAATCAGCAGATGTAGAACTATTGTAAGTAAGCTTCCATGGATAACCATCGGTTTTTTTCTTGGAATTGACAAAACCCCAGAAAAGTTTGGGGTTCAATTTTAAAGAGCATTCCATTTTACTTATTAGTCAATATATAAGTTGCAGGATAAAGATTTGAATTCATTGAATAATGAGAAATAGAGTTCAAGATCTGAGTGGCAGCGAGTTTTTAAATAGATCTTCCAAGCCCTATTACGTCTGTTTCGTATCGATTTGAGCTCTTTAGTGTACCAGGGATGGGACGTTTTCAGATTCCTAGAGGATTTCACAGGAATCGCTTTTTTCATGCAATTATCCATCAAAGAATAAAAAGAACCTACTGCATCTTCAATATTAGTTAAGGCAGTAAGGTTAAAATTAAAGCTGCTAATTTCATCAGAAAGCCTTTGAAAATTTGCTTTCCGAAAGTCAAAAGATTGCGAACGGTCATACGAATTAGTATTTTCGTACAAATGTGCGCCTAGTTCAATAAATACATCCAAGGGTGGATGATTGTTATCTATGTTAGTTATACTGAAGTGGGATTCCAGAACGACAGTACTAACAGAGTCAGAAGAGAAAACAAGATCGAGAGTTCGATTTCTGAAATTTTTATACAGCTTGTTTGCTGTAAGTCAACAGACAAAATGTTGTCAAGTAAAGTGAGCTCTTGTTGGGCAGAGTCAAAGGATGGAATGAAATGAGAACCATCCTTAGAAGGTACCCATCCAATATGTGGCAGATTGAAGTCGCCTAAAAGTAAGACAGTGCTGTCACAACAAGATATGTCAAAAATATGGTCTAGTGCCATAGAAAGTTCCGAATACAAAGAACATAGACGAGACGATGGAATGTACGCATTAACAACATATAAATGCTTGTTCTTAAGTGTAATTTTTACACAAATAACTTCGACATTAAGTTGATATGGAAAGTCAATCTTTCGTGACTCAAGGTTGGAACGAACAGCGATAAGGACACCTCCTCCAAGCGCTTTCAGGTCGTTGTTATGACGATCGTTTCTGAATACGGAGAACTCATGATTGAAGAGTTCCGTGCCTAAAATTCCGACATTAAGCCATGTTTCCGTCAAGGAGAAGATATCATGAGAGAGGGCTTGGGAGTTTAAATATACTTCAGTGGTTTTTGTGCGGAGTCCCCTTACATTTTGATAGTAGAGGGACAGCCTACTTGGTTTTTTAACACGGACGGACAAACTTTCCTGCGACTTTTTGTCGAACGGGGTGTAAATTCTTTAACTAATGTATTATGAGGCCATGCAGTGCTATTGCACAGCTTTTCAAAATATACTGAATTGGCAACAATTTTGAAAGACGCAACAAACCCATCAGCCTTGCTGATTTTGGTGCATTTGATATTGATTGAGTCAACTTTTGGAATCAGGTTTCTCGAGACCAAATGGTTCAGGACATCGTCTGAAGAAGTGTTGGGTTTTAGTCGAGAAATGAAAATAGATTTCGGCCTGGGAATCGATTCAATAGTTCCAGATTCTGTACCTAAGGAATAATTTATAAGTGTGGGACTAACATTAAGAGTGGGCGCCTCTTCTTCTTCTTTACTTGCCTCAGAACTTGGAGGTTGAGAAAGGTTTTGGCCCTTGTTTCTTCGTCCAGGCTCCTGAACTCATCGCGTAGAGTGTGTTCTCCTATCCCGACGAACGGTTCAGGTCCTATGAAGGGTTCCTCTACCCCTTTTCTTGCCAGAGAGTCCGCTGCCTCATTGCCTGTAATGCCAACATGGCCAGGTACCCAACAGATGGAAATTCTGTTGTTCTTGCCTAGTTTATTCAATCCGTGTAGCCATTTCCACACGAGTTTTGACTTGATAACGTAGGCGTCAAGAGCCTTTATGGCTGCTTGGCTGTCAGACATTATTGCTATGTTGCAATTCCTGTAGTTTTTATCGAGGCTGATTCGAACGCACCTGTCTATGGCACATATTTCTGCCTAGAAGATGCTGTTACATTTGCCCATGGATTCGTAGTGCTTAGTTCCTGGCCCAAACACTCCTGCACCAGTTTCCTCCTCGGTCCTCAAGCCTCTCGAAGTTGAATTTCCTGATGCTATCGTCCCTAGGTATGCCAAGAAGTGGGAGTTTTTTGAGTAAGTCACCGCGTTCTTTCGAACCGATGCATTTCCCTCTCCCAATTCCCTCCTTTGCCATCCTAAGGATTGTTTTGTCTGCCTCGTTCATCACCATGATGTGTAGAGGGGTCAATTCCAATAACACCTCCATGGCTGCGGTTGGGCAGCTACGCATTGCTCCGGTAATGCACAGGCACGCCAGTCTTTGCACTTTGCCGAGTTTCTCTCGCGTTGTGACTAGACTGGTTCGTTTCGCCCATGCTACCGCTCCGTATGTGATCATTGGTCTCACGATTGCAGTGTACATCCATCGCAGGATGTTTGGGCTGCATCCCCATGCCCGCTAGGCTCCTACATATCATGAAAGCGCGGGTGGCCTTCTTGGATATCTCCTCTGTATGTTTTCGCCAGAGGAGTTTACTATCTAGATGGAGTCCTAGATATTTTACTTCTTTGACTGGTATCAGTTTCGTGCCTGATAGGCTGATGTCCTTAAGTCTTTGAAGTTGTCTTTTTCTTGTGAATGGTACTATCGTTGTTTTCGCCGGATTGATGTTAAGTCCGACAGTTGGCACCATTCCGTGGTTACTTTAAGCCCCTTTTGTATAATGTCCCCAAGGGTTTCTTCGAACTTGCCCCCGGCAACCAATATAATGTCATCAGCGTACGCCTGACAGTTGATGTCAAGGTTGCTTAATTTTTCCAGCAGTTCGTCTACAACTAGGCTCCACATTAAGGGTGATAGTACCCCTCCTTGTGGACATCCTCTTGTTGCGTTTACTCTGATGGTTCCAGATGGTGTTTGAGTCTCTGCTGATCTAGTGCTCAGCAGCTCACACATCCAGTTGAATACTGTACTGTTAACTCCTTTCCTATCCAGGGATCGTTTAATCGCCTCATGTGAGGTGTTGTCAAATGCTCCCTCTATGTCTAGGAAAGCGCACAGTACTATTTCTTTTGCTTCCAAGGCACTTCGAATTATCTCCGTCAGCTGATATAGGGCGGTCTCTGTTGATCTGCCCGCTCTGTATGCATGCTGACGATGATGTAAGGGGGATGTGTTCAGTACATCTTCCCTTAAATAATTGTCCACAACCTTTTCTGTCATCTTCAGAAGAAATGACGTGTGGCTGATGGGCCTGTGTTAATGCACCATTTTTTGCGAACAAATTAGTTTCCAAAAATACATTTCTACTCGTCATTGCCTTCCATCATTATGCCTTCCACCCATGCGCTTGCGCCAAATACTTTCCCTACTCACACAACTTATCAAAATCACCATTTCGAATTATTAATTGCATCTGCCGCTATTTGCAAGGACCTCCACTTAATTATTATTTATTAAAATTCGGGGAAAATTGAAAATAATTCCATTGCTAATTTAGTAAACTGCCCCCGGATATAGTTTCAGCAAAAGAATTAGGGTTGCCAAATTAATTAAAATATTGAAACTTCAATCTTTCTCCAATTACCGCTACTCATGATCCATCAACTTCATACAAACAAAAATTCTCCATTTATCCTTACCACGACGACAGTCAGCTTTCCATCGTCGTCGGGCGTATGTTAATGATTCAAGCTGGACCATCGAAACGCTTCATAAATAAACGCAAAATCTGAATCCAGCGGATTTGCATATTCGCAAGCAAATTCTTCATTGCTCTACGCTCACAAATTGTCGACTCATTTCGATTTAATTAACAATTAAGTCCTTTAAATGCTCCTTATCATGTTCAATCACCGGTCCAATAAATAATCTTCACTTGCAGGCCATTGCACGCCTCGATCACGCTCCCGCTTACTTAATAAAATTAAGGCCAGTAAATAATTACAATTAATCATTTTGAATCCAATCGCATTCGCGCGGGAGACGAAGAAAAATCACCACAGACCGCATCCTCTTAAGGCGCTGATTTATCATTCCATCAACAGCAGAGATATCCTTGCGAGTAGCTCTCCGCCCATTTTTTTGTTTTGTTTTTGTTTGGTTTTATTTGCTGCCAACAGAGAAGCGGAGTAATCCGCGCCTCGCGGTCGTTGTCGCGGTTACATCATCATGCATCATCCGCATCCATGCTGCTGACCACACTACATGAGGCTGCGCTGCGATAGTAAATTGGGCGGAGGCACCATGGCAGCCAGAAACCAACATTAACAACTAGGTACTGGCAACGGAATTTTGATTTATGACCGGCTAATTATTTTCGGTGTTTTTTTTGTTCGCTTGTTTTAATTCCAACTGAGTTTACTCGCCTGCTATGATGTTTACCGGAGAATTACCGCGGCTTCGACGAGGATGAGGTTACTGATAATTGCTGTGCTTAGTGCTTCATCATTCTTGAGATGGTTTTAGATCTTTTTTTGAGTAGCCAGCAGCGGCGGGGGAATGCTGTTTGTTCGAAGATTAATTTGGAGTAAAGTGTGTTGGCGATTGATAACAATTACGCACTTTTGAAAGGGGGGCTCATGAACTGTTTTGAATTCTCTTTGCGACAAGTGGGCTCATGTAATTATGTTTTGTGGAGGTTACATGACTAATGCACCATTCAATAATGAGTGGAAATTTCCATCAGTTTCCTTAGGAAAAACTACCTGCTGAGTATTTGGACACTTTGGTTTCGTTTACTAAAGTAACTAGGTGCTGTGACATGAGAGCGTTTATCTGGGTGTTGCCTTAAAAACGGCTACCAACGTTTTGTTTCTTTCTAAGCATACCCGATCCACTTGTTCGCCGCGTTCTGTCCATTTTACCGTCGTCTTACTCTGGGAGATTGGTTAACTTTGCGCCTCTTATTGATTCCGATCAAGGTCGCGAACTTAGTTAAGTCCAATTGTGGCGGGTGGCCCAGGGTAATACATTGCTACAAAACTTACAAAACCAACAGCGAACCCTACAACATGCACATGCGTTGGAGGACAACTTTAATATTGACCCCTAATATTGACAAACCGCAAAAGACCATACGTTGAAAGGGCACAGGTTGACACATAGGACAAGGCAACACTGAACTTACAAAATGAAAAACTCAAGAACAAATATTGAACATGGGTACAACAAAACTAAACTAGTGACTAGAGGCCAAACGAGTACAAATATTGTTAGAAATGGCACGCTATACAGACACCCTTTCATCCAAGTGTTCTTTCAATTTGTCGGTCCCTCTCTCTTTCCTCTTTCGTCTATCTCTTTCCTAAGGAGCATTTCCCCAGATTTGGGCGACCGCTTTCATAACCCCGATACACAAAAAAAGAATTAAAAAGTGAATTCACTAATTATCGCCCTATTGCCAGACTCTCACATATCCCCAAAACCTTCGAAAGTATAATATACGAAGCCTTAATTCTTTATTTCCCCTTATCAACATGGCTTTCTGAAAGGTAGATCAACCACTACAAATCTGGTCGAATTCGTGTCATTTGCCCTGTCAGCATTAGAGAACGGCAACGAAGTTGACCTTATTGCAGCTGACTTTAGTAAGGCCTTTGATAAGATACCTCATCAATTAATTCACTTTTAATTGTCCACTCTTGGGTTTGAACCCATTTTGTTAAAATGGATATCTTCCTACCTCGAAAACCGGTTTTATAGTGTCCTCTTCAGATCCGTCCTATCGAACCCTTTTTTGGCAACCTCTAGTGTTCCGCAAGGCAGTCATTTTGGTCCCATTCTCTTCATCCTCACTATAAACGAATTTGAAAAGGTCATTAATCACTCCTCCATTTCTCTATACGCCGACGATACCAAATTCTTCAAACTCGTTTCTTCACCTCATGACTCTTCTCTTCTTCAACAAGACCTTGATCGGTTTTCAACCTGGTGAATCAAAAATTGCTTAGAGCTTAACATTCCCAAATGTCAATCTATTACCATATCGCGCAAGCGTAACAATTCCTCTCCCCGTCACTACCTTCTCCACGGTCAACCAATCTCTTTCGTTCAATCTCTCCGTGACCTTGAAATATTGTACGACAGTGAGTTAAATTTTCGTTTACATATTGACGAAATAATTCGTTAAGCCAACGCATCACTTGGCTTTGTTAAACGTTGGGCTAAAGAATTCTGTAACCCCTACGTGGCTTAATACCTCTACACCACTTTTGTTCGCCGTCGCCCCCTCCTTGAGTACGGTAGTCAAGCGTGATCTCCTTTTCATCAAGTTCATGTGCTCAGAATCGAGAACATCCAACGTCGCTTCCTTTGATTTGCTCTTTGAGGATTGCCTTGGAACGATCCTTATTAGCATGAACTCCCTTGAGGATCGTAGGGACGTTGCAGACATTCTTTTCATTTATCGCATTCTTTCAGGCTCCGACGACTGCGCCTCTCTTAACAACTCTATTTTCTTTAACACTAATCCTCGTAATTTACGCTGCCCTCGTCTCTTATACCTCCCAACCCATCGAACCTCATATGGCTCTAACCAACCAATCTCCCGTATGCTGCAGAAGGTTAACTCAAACCTTTCCGTCTTTGATTTCAACCGGAACCCTGCCCGCCTTAAAATCGATCTCCTTCATCATTCCCCTAATTGTTAAGCTTTAGTTTTAAGCCTTCTTATTTTTTAAGTTTTAGTTTTTAACTTATTCATTAGATGTTAGTTTTAGCTTGTCAAATAAATGAGGGCTATCTCTGCTCCACCAAAATTAAAAATTCAAATTTCTCTCCAAATCTGCTTGACTGTTCACCGGGTTAACATATATTCCGGGATAGTAATTTCGAGCTTCATTTTCCTCGGAAACTTATTAGGTTTTAACACACATCAGCTGGTACAGTCCCAAAACAAGAATCCAGCTTCGCCCCATTCTTCATTATTTTTTTTTTTATTTTTTTCTGAGTTATGAATTTCTCGGGCGCAGTGGTTAGAGTGTCGGACTACTATTCGAAAGGTCCCCGGTGCAATTCTCGCCGGGGTCAAGTAAAATCTTGAGTTTTTTCCACTGCCCCACCTCTTGCGAATGTCTGACAAACATCCAAGAATATAAATTTATTGTCATGAGAAGCTTCTCAAATTTGCCGTTCGGATTCGGTTTAAAATTGTAGGTCCCTTCTACTTCTTCGCATAATAAAAGTGGGTGGAGAAGCTAGGCCCTGTATGGGCTGTTAATGCCTAATATTTTATTTATTTAATGAATTTCTCGATTCTCTTTTTAATTGTCCCATCCAATTGTTGTAGTGTTTTTGAACTCTAGCCATTAGGATCTTTTGGGAAACGGTGTAAATGCAGTGGCGGATTTAGGGGAGGGCAGCCCTGGGCCTCCAAAAAAAAGGGGACCCAATATTTCAAATTTCCACGAATATAGTGGATTCTACTCCCGACGAATCTCATATCGATCAACTAACTAGTGTTGTTAGATATATTGAAGGATCGATGCCAAAAGAAAGATTTCTCACATTTTTACCAAACCGCGGTCATACCGGCGAATTTTTAGGTGACCATCAAATAGACATTTTGGATTGCCACTGCCAATCATATGACAAAACTGCAAACATGAGTGGTAAATACAAAGCAATGCAGGCTCTAATTTTGGAGAAAAATCATTTATCGGCGTTTGTACCATGTGCTCATTTCATTTATTTTTTTTCATTTATTTATTATTTAAAAAATGGTATACATTAAGACTTGGTCTTTAATAGTACAGCAACAAAAACTAAGTAGCGTGTACAAATAATATTACAATTTAGCTCAGAAAGTATAGTGACAGAAAATAAAAAGAAAAGAAGAAAAGAAAAATGAAAGATAGACAAAAAAATAAGGACAGAGAAGAAGGAAGAGAACAACAGATGGAAGAAGAGGAAGTTAAGAAGTATTATGTTATTGTGAAGCGTAGAAATTTAAAAGTGCAGCCTTGAAATTATTGGTGTTTGATAATCTTTTTATATGAAAGGGCAAGGAGTTCCATAACCGAATAGCATGGATAAAAAAAGGCGAGATGAAATTAAGTAGTTGTACCTACGGGATACAATGTTGAAAGTTCTAAGGGAGCGGGTAAATTGGAGCTTGGAGTAGAGGTAAGACGGGGACTGGGTACTAATGATTTTATGAAGAAACAAACAGTTCCTAATGTTTCTGTGCTGCTGTAGAGTACAACCTAAAACACTCCTCGCGAGAAAAGAGATTCATTCATGCCTACGTATCTGGTAAATGTATCTGATAGCATCATTGAAAGCCACCTGCAACTTGTGATATGAGAGTGAGTCGAGGTTACTATAAACTACCTCAGAATAGGTAATTATGGGCACAATAAGGGCAAGAACCAGTCTGCGTCTAGTTGCAACTGGAGTGAAACTGGCTGAAATCGAGAGTTTCCTCAAGCAACCATAAATTCTACTAATAACGACGTTTATGTGACTATAGCAGGATAAATTGCGGTTTAAGACAAAGCCGAGACTAGTTGCAGTTTCGACTAACTTCATCTTAGTGCCAGATAGATAGATATCCGGGATAGAGGAAGATTCAAATGTCCTATTGGAGATGGGAATGACCTGACATTTAGTTGGATTAAGGATTAAGCCACTATCCAAAACCCATTTATTAATTGAGGATAAATCATGGTTCAAATGCAAAACAAGTTCATCCAGCTGTTCCACGGGCCTAGAATAATAAAGCTGGACATCATCAGCGTAGAGGTGAATTGATGCGTGGTTGCAAACAGAGGGTAGATAAGTCATTAACATAGAGACAAAAAAGAATGGGTCCCAGGATTGATCCCTGGGGAACCCCTTGTATAACAGGCAGAAATTCGGAAGAATTGTCCCCAACCACAACTTTCTGTAATCTATCACTCAGAACTATCAATTAGCCTAATGGCACTGTACCCAAAACCGAAGTAATGCCAAAGCTTCCAACAAAGGATGGAATGATTGACCTTGTCAAAGGCCTTTGAAAAGTCGAGAAGGCAAAGTTATGTCATGAATCCCTTGTCAAAATTCAGTCTTATGTCATCCATGATGTGAACCAAAGCGGACGAGCAGCTATGGCCTGCTCTAAAGCCCGACTGGAGCGGATTAAGAAGAGAATTGGCATACAGGTGACTTTGTATTTGTCTCGCCAAAACTCTTTCAAAGACCTTAGACAAACCAGGTAGGATACTGATCGGGCGATAATCACTTGCAGTTCTCGCATTAGGTTTCTTAGCAACAGGTATCACTTTAGCACGTTTCCAGGACAAGGGAAATGTTGAGGTCATAATACAAGAACTTATAACGTGTGTCACATGACTTAAAATATGCGGCAACAACATTTTAACAAATTGAAAAGGCACTCCATCATCGCCCAATAGCATTCGATCGTAGTGCCCTGACTATATCGATGATTTCGGATTCAGAGACCGTCTCAAACTCAGCTTGGTGTCTAGAACCCAGAGGCGAGGCAAAATAGTCGAATCTATCGGGTGAAATTCCACCAGATAAAAATGCATGATTTAGATCGTTAGGGTCGAGCGAACAATTAACATTTGTTTTATCAGTCATTCCTATTTGGCTTAGATTTCTCCACAGAACTTTCGAGGGCAGGGCAGTACTAAGCTTTGAAGAGTAAAAGTTCCGCTTAGAGTTACGAACAGCAATAGTTGCAGCATTGCGTGCTACTTTATATCTACTCCAGTTTGTGGGCGAGCTGTTACGCTTCCACTTACCATAAAATCTGTTTCTGTCTGTCTACACACAGCAATGACCTACCTCAAGTGGTCATTACCCCGCACACATAATTTTCCCATTTGCCATACCCACAACCCAACACCACTCGTAATTATGCTGATTTAGCATATCTATCTCTTGCATTTCCCGTACCCAGCCAGAATCATTCACCTTTCCCATTATTCTCCTAAGTCAGCACATTTTAATTGTTTTGTTTGTAAATTCAGTGCAATGTATGTTATTTTGCCTACTCAGCACAACTTATTGTTTTATGTTATTCTCCTAACTCAGCACAACTTAATTCAGTACAATGCACTTTTCCATTTAGCCAAGTAAGCAATATGTTAGTATATAAGTCAATTCAATCAATAAACCAGACACTTGTTCAATATCAGTCATTTGTTTAACATCATTTATCACTAAGGCTTCCCCCCACCAGCGGTAAGGGGTCTTAACAAGGAAATTACAGAGCAAGGAAAAATAAGTTGACGATCACCACATCACCACAAGGTATTCTGGTTCATGCACCAGCATTACCTACCGTTGTCAAGGTTTAAGAGCTTTGGTCAACACAGGAGAAATCGTACATTTTGGTGACCCCGACGTGATTCTGGTGATCACGGTTCAACATCTTTTTCTTGCTCTGCTATCCATCATCGATATAAATTCATCGAGTCCTGCATCATGGACCAACAAGCAGCACGCCAGCAAGTAACTGGCTCGGAAATTGAGCGAATCATCGCTAATTTCAAGAAGGATTCACCTTCACGAAAGTCCTTGGAGTACTTCCAGGAACGCCTCCGTAGACTGGAGGAGCAATGGGAACGCTTCGACGCAACAGACAGCGAGATCAGGAGCACATTCCCCCATCAACTTGATCACCCCTATTTCAAAAAGGGGTATTTTGATGCCGTAAGATTGGCATATGAAGAGCACAAGGCTCTATTTACATTCAGAATTGAGCGCTTGCAAATGCAGGGCAAGCCCGACAATTTTGAGACTGATGGCAATCCACACACGTCAGCACTTCTCCATGCCAAGACAACCGAAGACGACCAAGCAAACAATGACATCGAGGTAGCACAGCTGGAACAGCGTCAGCAATGTTTGATGGACATACTGCAACGCACCCTGGATAATGTAGAAACCACACCAGTGGGATCGAAACATTTTTGGGAACTCAGCAGTGCCAACATCAACAAGTATTGGGTACGAATTGAGGCGATCCAGGTGGAGACGAGCAATTCTCCGTCATCTGACAAGGACATTTCCAGATATATTGACATGGAAGACAAGGTCCAAGGAATGCTAGTAAGGTGCGCGGCAGAAATCGAAGATTATACCAGGCCGCAACAATTCGCATCACCCAGGAGTTCAGACGGCAACAGTCAAGCTCAATTCAGCTTGCCCAAAATTGCGCTCCCGAAATTCAATGGCGATTATCTGAACTGGAGGCAATTCTTCGACCTCTTCACCCAGATGGTCGACCAGCAACCAATGCCCAAGTGCCAAAAAATGTGGTACCTCAAAACCAACTTGACCGATGAGGCAGAAAAGCTCATTCGTCATCTACCGTTGAAGGAAGAAAGCTAGCAAATCGCCGAGTGAATCTTTCATTAAGTTCCAGAACATCCGACTTCTCCGTCAATCTGGAGGCCTTTGTCTTACACCAGATAACTCCTAATCAGCCAACTCGGAGGGTCAATACTGCCTCCTGGAACATTCCAGCAGATCTAAGATTAGCAGACCCACAATTCGGCGAACCTGGACAGATAGACGTACTGATCGGAGCTGAGCTATACTATCAACTCCTGACAGTGGGACAGCTAAATATCGGAGCAGGCTTGCCTCTACTACAGCATACACATCTTGGTTGGATAGTTGGGGGCAAGATGGAAGGCACATCGCCTCAGTCGGCAATTTGTGGCATCTCATCCGTCAAAGATGAGCTAAAGGAAGACCTTGAGAGGTTCTGGAAGGTCGAAGAAATACAGGAATTTTCCACAGCAGAAGAGTCGTCCATAATAAAGGAACCTTCCGCAAGAGAAGAGTCATCCATAATACAGGAACCTTCCACAGCAGAAGAGTCATCCATAATACAGGAACCTTCCACAGCAGAAGAGTCGTCCATAATACAGGAACCTTCCACAGCAGAAGAGTCATCCATAATACAGGAACCTTCCACGGCAGAAGAGTCGTCCATCATACAGGAACCTTCCACAGCAGAAGAGTCGTCCATAATAAAGGAACCTTCCGCAAGAGAAGAGTCATCCATAATACAGGAACCTTCCACAGCAGAAGAGTCATCCATAATACAGGAACCTTCCACAGCAGAAGAGTCGTCCATAATACAGGAACCTTCCACAGCAGAAGAGTCGTCCATCATACAGGAACCTTCCACAGCAGAAGAGTCGTCCATAATAAAGGAACCTTCCGCAAGAGAAGAGTCATCCATAATACAGGAACCTTCCACAGCAGAAGAGTCATCCATAATACAGGAACCTTCCACAGCAGAAGAGTCGTCCATAATACAGGAACCTTCCACAGCAGAAGAGTCGTCCATCATACAGGAACCTTCCACAGCAGAAGAGTCGTCCATAATAAAGGAACCTTCCGCAAGAGAAGAGTCATCCATAATACAGGAACCTTCCACAGCAGAAGAGTCATCCATAATACAGGAACCTTCCACAGCAGAAGAGTCGTCCATAATACAGGAACCTTCCACAGCTGAAGAGTCGTCCATAATACAGGAACCTTCCACAGCAGAAGAGTCGTCCATCATACAGGAACCTTCCACAGCAGAAGAGTTGTCCATAATAAAGGATCCTTCCGCAAGAGAAGAGTCATCCATAATAAAGGAACCTTCCACAGCAGAAGAGTCGTCCATAATACAAGAACCTTCCGCAGCAGAAGAGTCGTCCATAATACAGGAACCTTCCGCAAGAGAAGAGTCATCCATAATACAGGAACCTTCCACAGCAGAAGAGTCATCCATAATACAGGAACCTTCCACAGCAGAAGAGTCGTCCATCATACAGGAACCTTCCACAGCAGAAGAGTCGTCCATAATAAAGGAACCTTCCGCAAGAGAAGAGTCATCCATAATACAGGAACCTTCCACAGCAGAAGAGTCATCCATAATACAGGAACCTTCCACAGCAGAAGAGTCGTCCATAATACAGGAACCTTCCACAGCAGAAGAGTCGTCCATAATACAGGAACCTTCCACAGCAGAAGAGTCGTCCATCATACAGGAACCTTCCACAGCAGAAGAGTCGTCCATAATAAAGGATCCTTCCGCAAGAGAAGAGTCATCCATAATAAAGGAACCTTCCACTACAGAAAGAAGAACTACGAGGCATGTGTTATCCACAGTCAAAAAAACATCTACCTTTGTTCACGACATTGAACATCATAACAACTTCAGAAGGTTACAACGTGTTACTGCCTATATCCTACTATTCGTCCAAAACATGAAGGTTGCAACGAAAATGGATCTCGTCAAAAAATCCGGCGCGCTTAAACCTACCGAACTACATAAGGCACTAATTTGCATCGTCAAAAACATGCAAAGAGAAGAATTCGAGAAGGACCTCAACCACCTTCAGCGATTCAGGGAAACACGAAGGGACAGTCCTATCGCCAGTCTAACTCCATTCATTGACGAAGAAGGGACCATGCGAATCGGAGGGCGCCTCGAAGCTTCATCACTCCCATATGAATCAAATGACGTCACAAATCCCCCACCAAGGAAAAGGAAGTACAATCCTTTCAACATATTTACATTACCAATACTCATACTCCTAATAATACTCCCCATTGCCATGTGTGTCAAGGTCAACGTATCACCATTCACGTCAAATCCAGGGATTCACTTTGAAAATTTGGGAACGGCACATATCATCTCAGATCAATGGGATATAGTAATATATTATGAATTAAGGTCTTACTGGAAGGAATTGAAATGGCTCAACATGAGCAACAACAAACTAAAGGAATTTTGCAAAGAGATAGCACAAGCCGATTCTTGTCTCGCCACCATGCAACATTTTCAACACCTTCTAGGAGAGCTCAACGACAACGATCAACTTTTACGGCAAACTGGGTCCCGCTCAAGGCGTGGCGCCATCAACATAATCGGAAATCTTGCTAATTCTTTATTTGGAGTCTTAGATTCTGACTACGCCCAGCACATGTCACACATAATATCATCGATTAATGACAACGAGGATCACCTACTCCATCTAATAAAAAATCAAACATCCCTATTAAACTCGACAGCCAATATAATCCGCATCAAGGAAGGAAGACTGGAGAAACAATTTCGATCGTTGGAAGGTGAAATCAACACTATAATCGATCAACTCAATAAAACAAACCGTCAAGATTATCAGCTACGAGTTTCCCAGGTGATGCTCTCCCATTCTTTCCAACTGTTCTTCAGTATCACACACCTTCAAAGAATGCAATCCCTACTGTTAGATCTGATCACGGATGTTCATCACGGAAAAGTAAGTGCCACCTTAATCCATCCTAATCAGTTGCAACGAGAGATAACGACAATTAAGGCCCATCTACCACCAGCACTTGGGGTTCCAGAAACAAACAATAATCCAGCAATAATGTACAAATTAATGACCGCAAAGGGACGTGTCGTTGGATCAAACATAATCTTTAGACTAACACTACCACTGGTTACAATCGAAAAATATGAGCTATACAAGATAATCCCAGTACCTGTCTTGGTCAACACCTCATTTGTCGCAATACGACCATCGTCCGATTACATGATAATAAATTTACACAGAACGCAGTATTATCCATTAAACGAAGAAGCGCTTAATTCATGCATAACGGTTTTGGAAAACGACATTATGTGCCACCAAAGGCACCCGCTTTATCAAAAGGGATCGAATATCAGCCTCTGCGAGTTCAATCTAATGAACCAAGTCAGCGATCAGTCGCCCTGCCAACTCACGATATTTACCGACGAACAGTTTTGGACACAACTACACCAATCGAATCAATGGATATACTCGCTTCAAGGTCAAGTATTGATAAATGTCGTTTGTCAAGGAACCCTCACGCAAATCCACTTGAACAACTCTGGCATCTTAACAGTACCAGCTGGTTGTACCGTAAAACAGGACTTGTTCACCATACAGGGACACAAGGTGTTTCTAAGTACTTCACGAACATCCTTCATCCCAGCAAGCAACTTATCAGATGCAATCCGTGTTGCCCAACCTTCACCACAGCTAATCCACCATCCAACTCAGTTTCAAGGAAACTCACAGGAGTTAGCAGTACTCCAGAAGGGTATTGCGCAGCAGCAACTAGAAGAAACACTGGTTCGAGTAAGGGGCACTGACACTCATCAGTTCGTCGTCAGTTATTTTGCCGTTGCCTGCATCATGATAATTCTCGGATACATTATCTGGAAAACAATAAGAAGCCGCAACTCTCGTCTCAGAGACCCACCAAATTCCAGCTCCTCGTACTCACCAAGAAGCCTTCACCGTTCACATTTGAACAATAGTTCAAGGCCACTCGTAATTATGCTGATTTAGCATATCTATCTCTTGCATTTCCCGTACCCAGCCAGAATCATTCACCTTTCCCATTATTCTCCTAAGTCAGCACATTTTAATTGTTTTGTTTGTAAATTCAGTGCAATGTATGTTATTTTGCCTACTCAGCACAACTTATTGTTTTATGTTATTCTCCTAACTCAGCACAACTTAATTCAGTACAATGCACTTTTCCATTTAGCCAAGTAAGCAATATGTTAGTATATAAGTCAATTCAATCAATAAACCAGACACTTGTTCAATATCAGTCATTTGTTTAACATCATTTATCACTAAGGCTTCCCCCCACCAGCGGTAAGGGGTCTTAACAAGGAAATTACAGAGCAAGGGAAAATAAGTTGACGATCACCACATCACCACAAGGTATTCTGGTTCATGCACCAGCATTACCTACCGTTGTCAAGGTTTAAGAGCTTTGGTCAACACACGAGAAATCGTACACTGTCCTTAATAGCATTTATGACAACATCAGTAAACCACGGACAGGCTTTATTACGAATAAACACAGTTTTAGTGGGAACATAATCATTATACAGATGCCCAATAAGCATCTGCAAACAGTCTAATTTATCATTAGAATCAGCACAAAGTCTGCACCTCTCCCAGGAAGTTAAACTTGATGCAGCTTGGAGAGCACTAAGATTAATAGAAGCAAGATGCTTGTATTGGAAATATGTTGGAGTAGCTATGCGTGTGAAAGCAATATTTACCGTACAGTAAATGAAATCATGTTCAGAAATTTCATCTAAAGAAATCTGGTCGTACAACAAAATATTCAGCGAGTCAGATATAATGACGAGATCAATAAGACTTGGTACTGAGTTTGGCCTAAAGCAGGTTGGGTTAACGCTATTTACTACTGAGAGTCCACCCGACCAAATAAAATTACTTGGAAAGTCAGCTGCTAACTCTTGTCCATCGGCTGTTCAATTCCTTGATTTCGTTCAGAATTTATATACGTTATTCTCAGCAAGTACAGAGCGATACTATATTCTGACTGAACAATTATCGGAGAAGAAAAGCGGACAACTTTATGTTTTGAAAAAGCTTAGCGATACTCGTTGGTCTTGTCGGACTGAAGCTACGAAAGCTATTGTCGATGGTTATTCTGAAATCGAAGGTGCTCTAACCAGCATATCTTCTGATAAGGAGCAAAAATACATCGTGAGAAATGAAGCATCGAACCTTTTACGAAAGGTGAGTTGTCTCGAAACCGCTCTATTTGCTATTTTTCGGAACGACATCTTGGAGCAATTCGAAGCTACAAACAAGATGTTGTTGGACCCGAAAATGATTCTTGAATCTGCAATGCGTGCAAAAGAGACGATTTTGGTCAATACGAGAAAGCAGCTAAAGAAATATGTAGTACTGATCAATATGTACTCGTACAATCGCGCACCAGAACAAGTGTGAGGTTGAATCCACTCGATTATATGAAAGCACAAGATGCAAATCTGTCACCAAAAGAGAAATTCAAAGTATCCGGTTTTATCCCAGTTATCGATCAGTTTTTCTTACTGAAAGATTGCATGAATACGAAGCTGTACGTTCGCGATTTGAATTTCTCAATCACATAGCGAAGATGGATGCTGCAAATTTGCATGCTGCAGCAGAGGCATTGGTGAAATCATACAAAGATTATTTAGAGCCTAGTCTTGGTAAAGAGTTGGTTCAATTTCTATCTTTGATCAAATTATACAAAAAGGATTATAGAAAAGACGAATTACATTCTTGAAGATCAAAATTTTAGAGCTACATTCTCAAACATTGAAATTGCACTCAGAATGTATTTTGTTTTGATTTATTTAATTAATTAAAATTTTGAGATATAGACTTCGAACTACGATGGGACAAAACCGTCTAGCAAAGCTATCCCTACTAGCATTGAAAGCGATTTACTGCCGGAACTGGATTTCAGCGAAATCATCACGGATTTTTCGTCGAAAAAAGCTCGCAAGGTTCCATTTGTTAGCGCTTTAATATAATTTCATATAATTCTTGTTTTTGTCTATATTTATATTGTATGTTTGTTAAGATAATTTACGTGGATTCGCAATAAAATATTAAACACTTGACTGAAAAAAATTGTTGATTTCATTTTGAAAATAATAACCCACTCATTCGTTGCCCCAGGGCCTCCAGACCTCTAAATCCGGCCCTGTGTAAATTCGTCTATCGGATCGTTCGGCCTGAGAAAATTCTTCAGTGTTCGGTCGAATTCAGAAACGGATGATTGAGTGGGACGGAGAAGGAGACGATTCACAATACAATTAATGGTAGCTGAGTGGTCGCTACACCAAGCCATAGTGAATCCCGCCAATGCTGAATGTTGGGAAAATGCTAGATCCCGGTCGGAAAATCCCCGAAGTGGAACAATCAAAGGTTGAAGAGGATTTTTCAGAAAGAGTATTGACACAGGTTTGCAAGTTTTTATTTGAGATTGAAGACAAATGATTTTTTTTTTTCAATGTTGGTCAGTTTTTGTGGTAGTTTTTTTGGTTTTGATCATTGATCTATCAAGGGGATAGAAACAGGAAGGAGTTAGTAAGCTTAGTTTTTTTTGGATAGTGCGTTTGTACCTTCCACACTTGTTTTGTTATGGCCAGGTTGTAAGTTCTTCAAGCCCATCATCTCTTTTTATCTTTTAGAAAAAGCTTTTCTGGTGCTTCTTCGGCTAAACGTCGGACATGTCAGATCTCTAATTTTTCTTTTACCTAATATTAATCAAATTTATTCAACAAAATTCTTTAGTGAATTAGAAAATAAAGTTTACCATTGAATTTCACATACTTTTTCTTTTTGTTACGCTTACACAATTCTACAATTTTATATATCGAGAACCCGATAGGAATTTGCTCCGGAAATTTCCCGGGAATTACGGGATGCACGACCCTAAATTTTTGGACCTGTCTTATCGTTCGGGAAATTGCTATATCTGGCCAGTATTTCAAATGGCTATCATTTGTTGTTCCGTCATTTTTAATTCGTCCGCAATAAATGTACCGTTCCTATAGGAAGCTATACAAAGTTTTACAAATTTCATTCATTTATTTTACATCGTTTTCATTTTTGGCAGAATTTTGCCGGCGCAACGGGTTTCACTATTTCTTTTTGCAAAAAGTGGCGGCCATTTTGCCCTATTTCCATTATTTCATTTGTATGCGAACCCACACCTGCTGAGTGATCGAGTTTTAGCTCGGTTTTTGGTTGCCCCTTCAAATATTACGATTTATCGGGGACCTCAAAATAGGCGTTGGTTTAATCGGAGACCTCTTTATTCAACACAAATCTTTTACGGCCAATCGAATAATATGCGCCTATGATCGTTTTACCCTTTTCAATGTCTCCATGACATTGTTAGCTAACAGACCCGCCTTGGCCTTCTTCGGCTTCGATTCACCTGGAGAAGTCCACTATCTCCACTATTACTTGGTCTCTACTCTCTAGTGTGTTTTTTTTTTTTGTAAATCATTTTTATTTTTGGTAAACTTATAACTAAGTTATATGTAGCTAGACAAAAATTCATAAAACTAGCATCTAGTCAGGGTGGCGACGGTGTAGAGGTTAGTGTGTTGGCTTGTGACCCGTGCGGTGCTGGTTCAATCCCCATGGGGAAAAACAACATACGCCACCCAATCACATGCCTCTACACCAAAAGGAGGATTTCTGCCTGGTAGTACAATGGAACGTTACCGAGTCTGAGTGCTCTGGGATTTGGATTTCCTTTTTTAATACATAAAAAAAAAAAAAAAAAAAAAAAAAAAACATCTATGGAATAATCTTTAAACTACCTTACTGTCCCTATGCGGGGGCTCTACGGTAGGTTAGGTTAGGTTAGGTTGCTGGGTTGACGGGGCAAGAGAGTCCTGCTCCCGTCACACTTAGGTCTATGTAGACCCTTTGTGATACGCTGGAGGTTGATTCCCTTACTTGGGACCTATGAAAAACCTAGCGGGCTTACAAACCATCCCGATGCGCTGATGAACTTACGCAAGTCGTTTACAGACTTGCCGGAGAGTTCTTCTAAGTCCTGGAAGAAATATCTGCCAAGGACATTGTTTCTTATGTGACAGAGTGCAGGGCAGTGACAGAGGAAATGAGGGGTATCCTCGTTCACCTCCTCGTCCCCGCAACCTCTGCAGAGCTCGTCTGTGCTGAGTTTCAATTTCTTTGCATGGTAGCCCAGCATGTTGTGTCCGGTGATAACACCTGTGAGAGAGGACAAAGACTTTTTGTTCATTTGAAGGATTCTCTCGGTCTTTCGCTTGTCATATAGTGGCCACATTTTCCTGGTATTGACACAGGAGTCAAGGGCACTCCATCTTTCGTTAGCTGTCATCAGCGTTTTATCACCGATCACCTGTTTAAGGTAACAGGGTGGGGTTTTTACCGTTGTGTCAGCCTCTCTTAATTCAAGGGAGGATCCTTTTCTTGCCAATTCATCGGCTCTTTCATTTCCCGGGACACCACTGTGTCCGAGGACCCAGCAGAGTCTTACACTGTGCTGCGCGCCAAGAGCCCGCAGCTCTTCGCGACAGCGACCTACAAGCTTCGATTTTATTTCTGTGGCGGAAATCGATTTTATTGCCGCTTGGCTGTCAATGAAGAAGGTAATATCAGCATGTGGTATTGCCGTCATTGCAACCTGTTTAGCGGCTGTTGCCACCGCCAGAACCTCAGCTTGGAAGACGCTGCTGTAGTCGGGGAGTCTGATCGAGCCAGATATTCCGAGTGTTTCGGAATAGAAACCCGCGCCAACGCCAGTATCCATCTTGGAGCCATCTGTGTAGATGGGGATCGTTGTTGCACGGACTGGTGTTTGATTCTCATGCCATTCTTCCCTGCAGGGAAGGGAGACAGTAAATGGTCTTGTAAAGTCTAGTTTGGGAGTAATGTAGTCTGTGCATACATTATCACCCGTAAATTTCTTTAGAATCCGCGCATGTCCTGTTGTACTGGGTTTCCAGTTTTCCGTTTGGCTTAGCCGCAAGGCACTGTTTGCTGCGGATTCTTGTACAAAAAGGTCTAGAGGTTTAAGATTGAGAATTACCTCCAACCCCGCTGTGGGGGTGGTTCTCATGGCCCCAGTAGTACCAATGCAGGCAGTTCTTTGGACTCTAGTCATGGTCTTAAGGTTGGTGGCCTTGCACAACCCCTGCCACCAGACTAAATTACCGTATGTGAGTATAGGTCTAACTACAGCCGTATACAACCACATGATAATTTTGGGACTAGGTCCCCAGGTTTTGCCGAAAATTCTGCTGCAGGCGTATAAGGCTATCATTGCCTTTTTAGCTCTTTCTTTTATGTTGAGGCTCCAATTTAATTTTCTATCTAGAATCAAGCCCAGATACTTCGCGGATTCTGATATTTGTAGTGGAGTACCTTCAATTGTTGGCCTATTAAATTGTGGTAATATCCTTTTATTGGTGAAGAGGACCAGTTCTGTTTTCTGTGGGTTAACCGCCAGTCCGCAGTTTTTTGTCCAGGTACCAACCATAGATAAGGCGTTTTGTATTTGCTCGCTTAGAGTGGATGGGAATTTCCCTGTCGCTAGCAGTGCTAAGTCGTCTGCGTAGGCTACTGCCTTGACTCCACTAAGTCTAAGTACGATCAGAATCTCGTTTAAAACGAGTACCCATAGAAGGGGTGATAGGACTCCGCCTTGAGGAGTTCCTCTAGATGCTGACATCTTGATTATTTCACCACCAAACTCTGAGTTGATGCATCTTCTTTTAAGCATGCACATTATCCATTTAATAATGATATTCTCCACATTAAGGTTTACTAGGGCTCTTTCTACCGCTTCCCCTTGGACGTTGTTGAAAGCACCTTCAATGTCCAGGAAGGCGGCTAGAGTATATTCCTTATCCCTTAATGTTTTTTCTATGGTGCTGACTACACTATGGAGTGCTGTATCTACACCTTTACCTTTCGTATACGCATGCTGAGCTGGGGATAAGACCTCTGGACTCAGTTTGCTACGAATATAAATGTCAATCAGTCTCTCAAAAGTTTTTAGAACAAAAGAGGTTAGGCTGATTGGCCTAAAGTCTTTAGCGGTAGTGTGACTGGGTTTTCCAGCTTTGGGTATGAAAACCACTTTGACTTCTCGCCATACTTTTGGTACATATCCCCATTTTAGGCTACTTATATGTTCCTAAGATGTGGAATTATGTATTCTTCACATCTTTGTAGCATCATAGGAAAGATGCCATCAATACCCGGAGATTTATATGGAGAGAAGGAGTTGATAGCCCATCTTATCTTCTCTTCCGTTATAATTTCCGCTGGTGCTGTATGCTCCGTGTAGTGCTCTTCTTCCAAGTTAAGGGCTCTACGGTAAGTAATAAAAATAAATGATACCTAGTGCCTTTCGGCTTAAAAGTTATTTTTAGTTTTTTTTTTTTTTTTTAATATAAAAGTGTTGGTCACCAAGAAAGTACAAAATTAAAAAACTTGGTTTTTTTGTATCTTTTTTTTTTATTTTTTTTTTTATTTTTATTTTTTTTCTTGGTCTCTGGTGTGTTGTGATGAGTCGATGTTTCGTCCGCGGTTACGATACGATGCATAAATTCTTTCGAATTGTGATTGAACATCACCAAACATTTTTTTGTTGTCGAACGATTGCGTTTGTTGCCGAATCGCAACCGCGGCACCCATTTGGGGGATGACTTTTTCGTATCCAAATGTTTATGCAAAACTGAAATCACTGATCTATGTGATAGGTCTATAGGCTCTTCAATTTCGAGCACCCTCATTCGCCGATAATCCAATATCGGGTTCGACCGCACTAAAATTGAGTCAACCAGTGGTGCGGATGGTTCCAATCGTATGTAAAGATTCCCTTTCATACTATTCAAGCTTTCGTTTGGTTTGCGTGATGATTTTTTCCACCAAAAAATAATGGGATTCACTTTTTTCGATTTTTACGAAAATTCTCGTAGGCGTCTTTTTCAAATGGCCAACGAAACTATTTGACAGATCTGTCTCCAAATTTGGGTGCGTTCGGTTGAAAGATGCTTCTTGACAAGCAAAATGTTAGATTTGAGGGATAGATAGACTAAGATGTTAGTTATTGTCATAGAATTGCACAGCACGAAACCCCGAATCCGAAAAGGTGTACCAAATTGTGCTGATCTACTGCAATCGGTGCAGCAAGATTGGAAATAGAAACAACTTGCAGCAAGAATTGACTTGCCGCAGGCAATATGACATTTTACTTACAAAATCCTCTTGTTGCACGGTTCTTGCTGCACATCTGTTTCATGCATAAGGCACTAAATGGGTCGTTAACAGATACCAATTAATATGTGCAAGTCTAAGACATTTGCGTTATTTCGTTTTTTTAAAAAGATATTCTAAACGGAAGTGATGCCTTCAAAAGTATAACTTTCACATATCAGGTTTCTATTTAGTATTTTTTACGGACTACTTCCTCTCATTTCCACCGCAACTATAATAAAAATCTCATTAAACGAACGTCCATGAAGAAAAGTTTTTATTTCTTTTATTTCACCAACTTTTCCAGCTCCTTCTTCTACACAGAAACACTACAAAGAAACACAAGTTCTCGTTTCGCTCTCCCATAACAAAACAAATCGTTTGCACTGAAAAAATATTTAAAAACAAATCATCTCTTTCGCGCTCAAATAGCCCAAACGAGAAATTTCACTTTGCCTGAGCCCCTTCCCCGATCGACCAGGTACCCCTTACCATGAGGCAACAAACAACAATCAAAGCTAAAATGGGAAAACTTCGGCGTCCGAACAAAGGAAAAGATCCCAGCAAAGCAGCAGCAGCAACAACAGCAAAATAAATAAAAATTTAATTTTAATCAACGAGTATGTTATCCTCAGAAAGGACTCAGTTTATAGGACTTACGCAGTCAAAACGAACCGAAGTGCAACCCTTAAACCGTAATAAGCTTCTGGAAAACACGAAAGAAAACTTATTTTCTTTCTTGCGGCTAAAACTTTATCTACAGCTGCCGAAACGCGAGAGCAGGAGAGGCAAAAAGGGAGAGCAAAGAAAAAAGGATTCGGATGGGATTCATTTTATAACTATTACCGACGACCGATGCGGTGGTGTAGCAAAAGTTTTCCCTCTGAAAACTTTCCAGAAGGATTTTCTTGTGTTTTTCTTTAGATCCAGAGCCAAAGAGAAGAACCGCAGTGGTGGAGTTCTGGCATAAGAAAGAGTAAAGCGACTAAGTATCACCTTTACAATGCCATTGTCCATTTAAACAAAACACGTTACAAAATGTTCATAAAAGCTGTGTGCGCATTAAAATTCACAAATGTCCTTAACCTTTTGAAAGTTCCACTTGATTTTGGGACGGAGTCGGAGAGTCCTTGCGTTAGGTCGTTCATCGTTCAGATAACTTTCCCTTTTCGTTGTGCAAGCGAATCATTAATTCATTGCCTCAAGGATTCATTAAAATATTTAAGTCCAGTCAAGGTGGGGGTGTTGGGATCGTTTGGTCCTTTCGCTTTCGTTTTGGAGGGGTTATCATTAGAAAGAGAGCGTGTGCGTTTCCTCTTGAGTCGGAGAAAATGTGCAGAAGAAGTTTGCATTTTAGAGAAATTTAATTACCCCGAAAAGGACGACGAAGATGAAGACATAAAACAAGACGCCGCGACCAGCTTTCTTCGAATGGAGGAGGCATCTATCGAAAGGAAAAGTTTTACATCCAACAGGCGAGGGAGGAATAAAGCTTTAATGAATTAAATATAACATTGGCCAAGGACGTTAGTTTAACAGTCTCTCGTTTTAATGGAATGATTCAGTTCCAGTTGCTGCATCCTTCCTCCAAAGTTCTCCTAAAACATGGAAATTAGTTAGGTATACATCCCGGTGGGGGTGGGTAAAACTTTGCCAGTGATATGAAAACAAGGAAAAGGGATAAAACAAAAATCATCGTCTGCCAGAGGAGCATATTACATAAAATGAATGATGTCGTCGACAAGGAGCAAGGGATTTTCAGGTTAAGTTCATGAAACCCTAATTTCGGAATGGGGGTCAATGTTAAAATGTAAATGAGTTTCGTGTCGTGAACTTTTCCGGCCAACAACTTCTGCATTTGGTCGTCCTTCCATCAGATAGGTGGTATACTTCGCACTTTCTAAAAAGGTTGCGCAAAGTTAATGAAAATGAGGAAGGCAGCTGGAAGAAAGCATCGATTTGTGTGCTTGAGTCTTGTTGTTTCAGGGTTAATGGACTTTTTATTTTCCTCTTGGATAACGTTGGGAAATGAGGTGTTTAAAAGGATCTTTTACCAGCAGACGAAAATGAGACTAATTAAGTTTTTATGTTTTTGTTTTGTTTTGTCGGCTACTAGTGGGTTTTAAAATTGGTGTCAAGGTCAGGTGATGAACTTGAGAGTTTAATGAAGGAGATTAAAGGTGTTAGGGTGGGTGGTCAAAAGGTTGTTGAAAAATCGTTATGAAATTATGGAGTATGATTTGGATGACGGATTTGTTAGGAATTTATTATTTTAAGAAAGGTAAGGGAATAGCTTTTTTTACTAAGCCGAAAACGTCCATGGCCGTAGTTGATTTAAATTTATTTTTATACTTTTAAGTTCGGGAAATTAACCAATGTTATCAGTCTTATTATAAGACAAAATATGTATGCACCAACAGCGTAAATAGGTTTTGGATGAAGGTAATCAACCCTTCCTTTCTGCGAAAAAAAAAGAAAAAATAAGAGAGGTTCCAATGCTCTACCAATCAATATTATCAAAGTGGAAGTTTTTATTTATTTTTTTATTTTTCAGTCCTTGAAACTTAAAAGTAATTGGTGGCAGAGTTTTTTCATTCTGATAGCGTTTAGATGCTCGTTGAGGGGACGGAAGCCATTGACAAGAATACTAGTAAGGATAATCTCAAGTCTTTCCTATTAAAGCCGAGCAGATATTTTGCACTGCTAGTTTTGGGACGTCGGCAACAGTGGCGGACTAAGCCGGTCAGAGGCCCGGGCCGCAAAGCTGAATGAGGCCCCCCAGCTTTAAAAAAAATAGTTTTACAAGCTTTTTATTCAGTTCACATTTATATGTATAAATAAGTGTTTATGTTTATTTCGTTAAAATCTGTCAAGTGAAATTTAAATTCGAATTAAATTATTTAGGCTAAATAAACATACATACCTACAATATGAAAAGGATATGGGTGAGGAAAATAAAATACGAATCGATCGACAAAAAAAATAGATGAAATAAATCAAAGCTATTCTTTTAATTTTCTGTAGCGTGTTATACAGTCACTGGCAAAATTATTTACACATTGCATTGCTCGCACGTTAACCAACCTATAAAGCTGGAGAACTTTTGAAATAAGAACAAATTGTTCATTAACTTTTCTCATTTTTAATGTTTGCAGTTTTATTCAAACAGTAAACAAAAAAATTAGCAAATTCCAGCAATTAACTGTTAAAATCAAACGAAACTAAGTGGCACAATTATTTACACATCCATCGAACACAGGCAAAATTATTTACACAAACCCAGTTTTTTTCGTTTTCACTACATCTGGAAGCGAAAAAGAAAATATTTTTAAGTTTGAAGTTAACGGTTGTTTAAAGTAACATTACTTAATAGGTTGTGTTTCCTCCTTTTACCGCAATAACTTCTGCAAGGTGTCTGGGCATTGAGTCTATTAATTAAAACTCCTTTCGTATTGTCAAGAAGTATTGAAGTATGAGCGATACTCGTATACAGGGTAACGATTCACTGAAGTCCCATTTTATTATAAATTGAAGGATTTCTTGGGCTCTCCATTTGGGAGCAACGTCCATACTCGTATCGGTGACTGTTACATGCCTGCGGTACCTTATTATTTCTTGGGAAACTTGCTCCTTGTCAAATTCACCATAAATTTGTATCAGATTATCAAACGCTATAGCCAGATCTTCATCTGAAGCTTCTAGCATAAACTTTGTTTCAATAATCTGGAAATATTATTGATTTGTTTCATGGCCCCGTATCGTGTCGACAATTCTTGTATAAATCGGTCTATGCATTCATACATTGACCGACGTATTTCTTCTTGAATTGACCATCCAGCATCATGAGCTGATTCACCCGGCATCGTTCTTTTTACCTTCTTTCTTCCTCGTTTCTCGATGTTGCCAAAAGTTATTGTCTACAATCGTGGTTCGTTCGGTTATTAAATACTCATTCAAGGCGTTTAGTTTGGTGATTTCTGTATGCAGAGTCATTTTTGAAGGCTGCAAATATTGTTGAACTAAATTTGCTTCCTCCAGTATAGAAAGCCAGTATTGTATATAGGTCTGTATAGTCTAGATGACTGCAGTGTTTTGATCTTGATGAAATTATGTAGATACTATTAAAGGCACATTTTTAAAGTCTTGTTTAGGATTTGATCAGGGGAACGCGGAGGCATTTGGGGGCCCCCAAAACCCCTACCGCCCCCTTCCGCCCCCTGGTTAGTCCGCCACTGGTCGGCAAGAACATGCGAATATTCGGAATGCTATTAAGTATAGCCTCAGCTCAGCAGCATCATACACTTCGCTTCAACTGAATAAGCACAACAATTTATTAACATTCGTTGTCCACTTTTTCAAAACCTTGTGCCGTAATATATCATTTGATGATGCTAACTGTTTGCTTATGATGTTGAGAAAATAAATCGGAAAGAATAATTCAAAAAGTACCGCTATTTGTTCCCTATTTAGCTACTATGGCACTGTTGAGCTTGAGTTCCAAACCTCAAAAATGACTGCATTAAGTTATAAAGGAAATTTGGAAAGAAATTTCCCTTTATTTTCAGGCATTTTTGGACCCTTAAAGTAGACTTTTCAGCAGGAAAACCCCCCATCCACACGGCGCGCATAGTAAAAAACTGGATAGAGGAGCAGAATCTATAATTGCTTCAATGGCCGCCGTACTCACCGGACCTGAATTTTATAGAAAACGTTTGGGGATGGTTAGTACGAAAAGTTTATGAGTCTGGTCGTCAGTCTGAGGAAAGAGAATCCCTTATATCAGCCATTCAATTGACCTGGATTGAAATTTCGCTGGACTACATAAAGAGGCTGTACGATTCCATGCCGGATCAAATTTACGAAACTATTACGAATAAAGGCGGCAGTACCCACTACTAAAATTAACTAATAAAAAACTATTTTAAGAAAAACTTGTTTCATTTAATCCCAATAACTTTTATTTCGAATTTCAATATTTGTGTCTATTCAGTTGACGCAAAATAAAACTGCATTTTTCCTTATTGAATGCTTTGCAAGGAACCAGGGGAAAAATAGCGGTACTTTTTGAATTATTCTTTCCGATTTATTTTGTCAACATCATACGCAAACAGTTTGCATCATCAAATGATATATTACGGCACAAGGTTTTGAAAAAATGGACAACGTAGCTTAGAAAATGTTTGTGCTTATTCAGTTGAAGCGAAGTGTATGTTAGGTTATGGGCCAGTGATAGCTGACGATGAGCTTTTCTTAGACATAGCATCTGCAATTTCAACACCCTGAATATCTGTGTGCCCATTAATCTAGGTAGGGGTTACAGTCTTACAGTCTTAAGGTCAATATAGCAGAAACGAAGATACGCTTTGCAATTTGAACTATTGATTTGGCATCACTCTGCGCTGTTGTCATGACTGCAGTGTTAAATACACTTTTAATACCCCTAAATGAATGGCTATTTTTAAAAAAAACTAGACGTATCTGATACATCTATAAATGTACCATAATGTCGGGTGCCAAAAATGTCATGACATAATTGATAACATTTATAAACTGGAACACAAAGTAGAGTACGATAAAATGTGTCAAGTGGCGCTACGATGTGTTGCAACACAATGGCTGCAGGTAATGGGATAATTCTAAGCTATCACTGATAGTGATAGCACACATTAAGTGCAGGCACCCATTATGGAATTTGAGTGATTGTCTAACTTGAAACACTATTAGAGTGCATTGGGTATTAATACACTGAGTGTGTATCTTTAATTTTCCGGATAAGTAATAGAAAAGACAGAATTTTTGAATTTTGTATCCGAAATGTCCAGAATGGAATGAATAAAGAAACAGAAATGGGCCGAATAGAATGACAGCCATTTGTCTCATGACCAGCGTTGCCACTTAGTTCAAGAACAAGTACAATCTAGTACTTACAATTAATATATTTTTTCTATTTATTGAACTCACATGTGAGGTAATACTCCATTCAAGTATTAACATAAAAATATATATAATAATACATTATATAAATAATATTACGAATTACATTAAACCTTTTCTAAGCGGAAACCTTGCAACCTTATTATGGTTGTCAAAGATCAATTATTAATAAACGACAAATAAGTTTCCGTGAATAAGAATAAAACGCTCAAACGCTTTGCGTAGTTCATTATTGGAAAGTGGAGTTGGTTACTATTTCGCGCCATCTTTAACTTCCAGTTCCAAAACGTCTGTAAACCAAAAAAAACTTATTTATACAGAACAAGGAAGCTTTAGAATTAGCTTCCTAGCGATAACATTCCGGTTGAGTACAATGTGGTACAATTAAAGAATATAGTACAGCCCTCCGGGACCAAGGCGGCTAGAAGGAAAATCAAATCTAAAACAAAGACTTTATTGAAATATAAACCAACGGGCCAAAGATAGCGAACGGCAGGGGGCAGGCATCATCTCAGATGACCCTGTACCCACCAACAATAAGATCTACGTTGGTAAAACAAAGTCTCGAATATCTTAATGAGATCGCTGACGGATGTATCATTTCACTGTGCTGGGTCCCCGGACACAGCGACATTACAGGCAACTACAAGGCAGACGAGCAAGCCAGAAAAGGAACCGCACAATACCTCTCTGACAACAGAGAGCCACCGGCCGTGCACATTCAATCGTAAAGCTCAAACTTTCAGAAAATGCTCTGGTAAAAGTGAACAATAGGTTGATTAAAATCAGCACATGTTCGTTATTCAAACAGATATGGATAAAGTACGAAGAAAAAAGAACAACCAACCTCCCTACATAAGCAGGATATAAGTTCGGTAGTTGGAGCTATCACTGGCCATTGCGTTCTAGGCAGACACGCCCCCAGAATGGGAATACCCTCCAATGACTTCTGCAATGAAGCTGCAGAGACGTTGAGAAAGAGGAAACCCGCACACACCTCCTCTGTTACTGCCCTGCACTACCCAGTACAAGAAAATAAAATCTTGGCAACTATTTCTGTGCACCAGTGTGGCTTGAGCTTCGTACTGCAACTGTGATCGCAAGCCACGCTTCTATCAACTATGCGTGTGGCATTTAGAGGTTCGTATGCCCCAGCCAATATCCTCAAGTACCGAAATTCGTCTGTGCAGCCGGCCTACCCCGGCATCCCGTCCATGGATTCAAATACCGTTTTCCAGGGTTCGACCAAAGCAGTCGCCCGACTAAGTATTACCTGCAAGAGAATAGAGCGAAGTTTTGTGGTTCGACTAAAACAGTAACCTTTACGCGGATTAAGAAGCAAAAGGGGTTCGTACTGAAGCAGTCACCCCTGGAAGCTCTCGCTTCGGTACACAGTGAATCGGGATGAGTCTGGGGTTTGAACTGATAACAATCAGTCCATTCGGACCTTAATACATGGTTCTGGAGTTGGGCTGAGCTCGACTGTGCCTGTCACCCCTTAAGATATGCAGTTATAGTAGCCACACACCGGTCATTCGCCAGGGATTTAGAACGTCAGGCTGGGATTCGACTGAGATCAGTCATCCCAACCTGTATTCCTGCCAAAGAAAGGAGACTTCTTGAGGTAAGACTGCAACAGTCACTTCAATCAGCACACCAGTCTAAGGCACAGATAGGATACAGAGGGTTGGACTGAAACAGTCGCACTCTTTAAGTTATCTTCCCGAGCAGAAAAATTTTACCAGAACTGACTGAAGCAGTCACTTCAGTCTGCTCCTCTTGGGATCGCGTGTGCAGTGCTTCTACTATGCATTTTCTAAGTTCTCTTCTTGGAGTTATACACTGGTGATCACAAGGATGAGGCCATGCATGTTGCAATCCATTTTCAGTCTTTATACCTGTTGGACATTTTGTACCCAAAACTTTTACTACCTGGGAACAGGTACATATTTTCCAACAGTAAGTCATAAATTTAAAGGGTAAATAAAAAACGACCGCTGGAATTTCCCAAGATCAAAAAAATTGAACTACTTGAAAAGCGTATAAAAAGATGCGCCGCGCGGATGGGGCCACATGCAAAATCTTCCAAAGAGAGGAAAAACTGAATAAAATGTTTACATTTAGAATCATACAGTTTGTTTTGAAAAATTAAGAAAAATTTTGGCCCAGGCATCACGAATAGCTTCGATTAAAGTGTCCTTGTCTTCAAATTGTCTGCCGCCTTCATATAATTTACGAGATAACCATGCCCAAACATTTTCGATTATGTTTAAGTCCGGTGAATAGGGCGGCAATAGCAAAAGTTCCACGTCTTTTGATTGAATCCAACTTCTAGCAACCCTGGAAGTGTTAATAGGGGCATTGTCTCCTTGGAATATCCAAGACAGCGGTCCGAAAATGTTTTTCACTTTTGGAAATGACCGTTCCAGCAAACATTTGTAGTTGTTTCCGTTCATTGTTGTGGACAAAACTCTAACTCGATTGTGCCATAGTGGGTAATATGTAGCTGCCCACACCATTACACTTGATGAACGGCTGTGATGTCTTGCTAAAATAAGCTCCTGCTTTCTTAGATTATGGAAATAAAAATTGTAACCATCGGGGCCGTCAAGGTTAAACTTTTTTCATCCGAAAAGACAACGCGTTTCCATTTACTGCTCCAAGCGACATGTTCTCTTGCAAAATTCACTCAATGCTCCTTGTGTATTTGCCTCGAAACAGGTTTATCTTTCGGACCGTTGCTATGCTGGCTGATACTCCGCTATTGGACCTTATTCTAGTCACTGGTAGAGCAGAATTTAAGGCAAGCCGTAGAATAACCCGCCTTTCTTGCAATGTTGCTGCTTCTGCCGTGCGTCCTTTTTGATTTTTCCCATAGTATTTTGGATCCGCAGGACAACTGCTTACAACAGTCTTACTACTATTTAGCCTCCTTGCAATTTCTCGGCCGAGAGTCTTACCTCCTTGAAAGCATCTATTTTTCCTCTTTCTGTCGCTGTCAAAGTCTTTCCGGAACCCATTTTTTTTAACTAATTAAAAACAATAATTAAAAGCGTTAAAAAGCTTTTTTAAACATTCTTAACAAAACTTTGAAAAAAATCGCTGATGTGAACTCCTGAAACGAAATATTCGCAATGGCTTCATCCAGTAGTTCATTGTTTGATCTTGGGAAATTCCAGCGGTCGTTTCTTATTTACCCTTTAATTTTATGACTTACTGTTGGGCAAATATGTAGTAAAAGTTTGCGGGTATAAAATTTCCAATGGGTATAAGGACTGAAAATCGATTGCGAAATACATGGCCTCATCCTTGTGATCGCCAGTGTATATACATAATCACCTCACAGAATGAAAACGGCGTTCGTTCGGCCGACCCAAAAACATTGTTAATGTTTGCAAAAATGTTCGTGCAATGAAATACTGTTGACAACAAGGAAACGAAATCAATGGTCAGCTGACGCACACTGGGGCGAAACACCTCTGAAGCTGGCATTTAATCGTATTTTGAAATTGAGCTTTGTCTACCGTTTTGTTTTTGTTTTAAAAAGGATAGAGAATAAAAAATTAGAAAAAAAAAGTATTTTGTTATGTTTTTTTTTTGCATGTGGTCTTCAGCAGATCGTCACGAATGCAGAATTTGTTAGTACTCGTATGTTCCATCGGAGGCGGACGTGTTTTTTTGTTTTGAGTGACTGCAGTTAACTGTGTGCTATTTCTTACAGTTTGTTGGCATTGAAAAAGTTAAAATTGCAATGGAATCAGTAAGCTCAGGTGCTTTTATTGTCTTTTTTTGTTTAAAAAAAATCTATTTTAGTTTTTTAATATGTTTCTAAAGATAAAAAAATTTGCGAAAAAAAAGTGTTAGTTTTGTTTTTATCCGAAATCCGAAGAGGTTTAGATGGGTTGACCGTGACCTGACGTTGAGTGTTATATCTCTTTGTGATAAGTGGTTTGTTTAGTCTTAGAACCTGTACACTTTTTTTTTCTACCTTCTGCTACTTGTTGTGTAGTAAATTTTTTTGTTGGTGATGTCACTTTGGAAAAAAATTCGATATTTTTTTTTTAATTTTAATTTTGATTACTTCTTAGGCCGAACACCTTCCAAAGCTCTTTCTGTGACAATGGAAGAGCTATATAATATAATGAAGAGCTCAATGTTAAAGGGATTAGAAAGTCAAATCGAATTTTTGAGGGGTGAAGTTCTAAAGCGGATCCAAAGCACCGGTGCGCTTTCAACACAATGTTAATGAGAAAATAACGAAGTTTAAATCAAAAATTAAATCACGTTGGGAAAAAGCTTGTCGAGTAGAAAAAAATTCACATAATTATGATTGCAGTTGCCAGTGGGTATGATATTGATGTATACAAATTCAGAGAATTCGCACATGACACAGCAAGATGATTCGTCAGTAAATATCCCTGGCATCATATGCCTCCAACTTTGCATAAATATTTTATTCATGGGCCAAAAATTTTATCATCTGCACTGTTGCCGATCGGCCAACTTTCGGAGAAAGCGCAGGAAGCGCGCAACAAAGATTTTTAAAAGAGAGAGCTTCTCAAGAAAATCAAGTCGCGAAAAAACCAATAAAGACGTATTTATTTTGTTTTTACTGAGCTCGGATCCCATTATAACATCCAAGCAAAAATTACATAGACGAAAATTCCAGTCTCTTCCCAAGGAAGCAGTCAACTTGCTAAAGCCCCCAAGTGTCCAGGAATCAAACACTCTTCTTGAGTCTGATGATAATGATGATGACAATGATGATAGCGATAATTTCTAATTTTTAATTATAAGTCTCAATAATAAATACCAATGCAAAATGTAAGATTCGTTTTATTAATTTGTTTTTCTTCACGATAAAAGGGGGCCTTAAAGTGGGTGTGCAATGTAAGTGTAGTGAACAAAAATTAGATCTTAAATAAATCTTTTTTAAGTTTTTAATATTGTAAAACAAGCACATTTCTAAAAAGTGGGCGTTTTAGTGGGCGTGTCGAGTGGGCGGGTTTTAAAATATTTTGGGAATGGTCTCCGAAGCCTGCGTGCAAAATTTCAGGTTCTTAGCTCTAACGGCTGATTTGATGCCACATTTTAGGGTATTCTGCCCCAATGTGTGACGTTTGACATTTCTTTCATTTGTATAATTGAAAATGAGTGCATGCAGTGAAATAATCCAAATGGGTTCCTTCAGACTTTTTCAATGATTTCATCATTTAAATGCCCCCATTTTCCTTTGAGAGGTATGAAAATGCTCAATCGCCTTTTTAGCTTATTTTAAGACGCAAAATGCCCACGAAATGGGTAGCGCAAGACCTGGCATTACTCAACGAACATTGTACTACCCCTTCTTTAAAATTTCTGGATTGGGAACTACAATAAATAATATTTTCGCCCCATATCGTTAGTAAATCATAGCTTTTGGGTGATATCAATTTACTGCGTTGCGATGGCCATTTTTAACATGATGCCGTTTTGACGCTGGCGCCTTTTTTTGTTCTTTTTTTCTGACGCAAACAACCCAAAGCAAATTGCTATTAAACTGTACTATCGACATCCCCACTCTTTTCCTCATCGAATATTCTGTTCTTCGCTATCTCTCTTTCTCTTTTTATCCGATTAACAATCCTTAAATTGATAAATTCGCATAAATACTGCAAATCCTTTGATAGAAAATCCATCACTGTGTTAATGTAATCAAAACAACTACTCATTAACATCTTTCGCCAAACAGCAACAACAGCACATTGAGTGCGAAAGGACCTCAGGCAACAAAAGGATTCACAATAAAAAAATTTGCACACAAAATTTATTGATTGACTGACAATAATTTAACAATAATTCATTGTATCCGGCCGACAATAATAGACTTGACTAACAGCAGACAAACAAAAGGATGCGCGACACTCTGTCCGCATCGGGAAAAAAGGTAAATCGCTGAGGCGTATCGAATTTCGGTTCAGATGCCAAACGTTTATATAGGGATGGATGCGAAAAGAGTGAGAGTCTTCAGGTGATTTACATAATTTCAAGGATATCTTCACATTAAAGTATGTGTGTGTATGTTTTGGGTATTCGAAAGGGGTAAGAAAATAGGAAATACAAATTCCCACAGTTGATTCAGAGTCACTGTCGTCGCACTGCTGAGCCTATGCAAATAAGGATATTTATGTCCCTTTTTCCAATTATCATTGTCTCTATGCAAATTCATTATGATGATGCGCGTCCAAGGGTGAGTATGCATTTTACCCTTTCCTTGATGAGGATAGAGGAATTCCTGCTTAGTTCCGGGTTATCAGTGATTTCTTCCAAAACGCATCCTTTTTTATTATTGAAAAAGATTTGCATATCGAAGATGAAGGTTTAATGTCGATGGGAAAGTATTGTTATGCAGATTTGGAAAAGGTTTTTCTTTTCTCAGGATGTAGATGCAGAAGGATTGGTATGCAATCTGATCATCTGCTAAGAAAGTTGCTGGTGCGGTAATAGGCGGAAGGAGAGATATAGGGAAGTGTTTTGAAAAAATCGAAAGACAAGGCCCTTA
The DNA here is from genome assembly GCA_949715645.1 of Portevinia maculata. Taxonomy (NCBI): domain Eukaryota; kingdom Metazoa; phylum Arthropoda; class Insecta; order Diptera; family Syrphidae; genus Portevinia; species Portevinia maculata. The sequence goes on along the minus strand of OX454527.1, from coordinate 27,486,222 downwards.
GCGAATATAGAAACAAATGTATGGGAACTGAGCTGAGATTGAATACAATGCCGATTATTCGACAAGTCCTTATAGGACATTTGCAATGCACCATCATCCGCAGCCTTCCGCCGAAATTGCCATTTTAGCGCGATGAAAAATATGTCTTACTCTTTTTGGAGTGTCAAAGACAGCAATTTATATGTATGCCAAACTATCTTCCCGTCGCACATTAGAAGAACTTTTGGCGAAACTTTCAAGGAATCCATTCTGCAGCAAATATGCAAACGACCCAACTGCAAATCTATGCACACCTTCTGACACTAAGAAGTTCCCTTGCTATTTACTTAACACACAGCAGCTATCCTGCAGCATCAGTCCGAGTTGATTTTTTTAACCACACCTGCAGACAATTGTCCTCCATTTAACTTTGAAAACAACGACCCTTTCAAGACGAACCAAGAACCAAAGAAACCGAGAGGATAAAAGTGACAACAAAATTGTTATTTATTCACCAAGTCCTGGCTGAAGTCTGCTGCAAAATGAATCCCGATTATTATTCCATTTGAATAAATTGAAATATTTTCATCAGGGTCCGCTCGCCACCTCCACCCGCAGGGAAATATACATGTTGAATCCGCCCCGGAATATCCGCCCGAGTAAATATCCCATCTCTCCCCTTGAAAAAGGCCAAGGAATGAATATAAATCTAGCAACCACCTTCTCGCTACATACATGCAATGTAGGCAGGGTTACCCATGGACATGACAACTATCCTTCCTAACCAAAGAAAGAAGCCAGCAATTTTTTAATGCGACTTAGCAAACTTGTTTAGACGCGTACTTCATGCGAGCCGAGTGCTCATGTGGGAGCGAGTATGTGCCGCACATACACCCGTACAACTATGTCTCAACCACAAGGATACGATAGAGGCACAGCTTTGTTCGCCGTGGAGTAAGAGTGTCCTGGGACTATTTACACTCGAAGACGACTTCACCAGAACGTATCTAGGAGTTTGCGCTGTCTATAGCAAACACGTGCATATACACACACACACACAAACACCACGCTGAGACGAGAAAGCATGCACGGAATCCAAAATGGCATAACGCAACAGTACACCAGAACGGCAGAAACAGGGAGAACCAAGAAACTGCTGAAAAAAGGACGAAACCCATCATAGCAAGTGTATTGTATCGATTACTAATAAACTCCAGGAGAATGTGGTTACTAATGGGAGAAGTCCTGGATATGTGTTGTGTGTATCCTGCACGCGGAGTTCTTGCCTGGAGAAGTTCAAGTTGAACAGGGGTCGACTCGTATAGCAGTTTCTCCAACTTGAGGTTGTGTGAGGAGAAAGCACTCCCGGATTGTGGTGAAGTCAAGCATTTGGCATTAAATACAAACACATGTTCAAATTCAAACTGTATCCGGTTTTGTCGGGCCACATGCGAGGGGAGGCATATGCTTTGAGAGCACACCACTCTGCAGGATGATGATCATGATGGAACAACAATTCGTGCCCAATTGTCTCTGTGGATTGGAAGATACACTTTTATCTCCCCGTAGGCACTTTACGCATCCTTCCACTTGATATTTTTTGCTTTATAAAACCCCATTTGGTGCCAGGATGAATCTTATTATTTCACCCACGGATAAAGTTAACGAAACAAGGTACACCCGTACTCCGCTGTTTTCTGTGATGATGTGAATAGTACATGAGCCGAAGAGGAGGGTTAGGCTGACTGCCTTGTTATTGATTTTTTTCTTCTTTTACTGTTTGCTTCGTAAAATGAAATTTCCCATTTTGTCCACGTTTTGCTCGGGGATATGGATGCCAATAGAATATCAAGTGGTGGCATTTTTTGAAACTCATCACATCATGGCCAAAAATAATTTCGTCATGAATTTATCTGGAAAATTAGATGACGCAAGTGAGATTCTTTTCACAAAGAAAATTTTAAATGCCGCGGAACCGCACGTGCTAGGCTTTGGAAACTGAGAGGAATTTAAATTGAATTGGACAACTGACCTTTCAAGGTGCGATGCTCTGTTGTGAAGTAACACTTTGGACGAACCTTGGGGAGCATTCCGAACTTTAAAGGTAAACATTTTGACTGTCTACTGCTTATTCCAAAGGTCCAAATTGTAACTGTGTAAAGTGAAATGGACATGGACCCACTTGGAGCTTCAGCTTATTATGTATAAAAGTTGTCTCAGATAAGAAGTTTTACACAGCAGTTGAAGGACACACCGAGATGCCGGACAATACATTCTTGGCAAGCTTCGCTGATGATATCGGTGTGGTGATTACCGCCAGGCGCACCGAAAATAAATCGGGGAGACTGAACCAGGTCACGAGACCTGCGTGGAAGACCACAGCCATAGTTCTGCAGCAGAATAAAAAAACAGAAAAAGTCCTCTTGACTACAAGTCATATACAGGTACCGACAATTGGTGATTCCAGGTAGGCTCTATAGTGATAAGCAGCACGACGGCAGTGTTACCTGGGAATAGCCCTAGACTCCAAACCCACTTTCTGGCAGCAAATATCTAAAGTCCGCATCTGAAGATGCTGTAAATGTCACCTTAGCACTCAGCAGGCTAATGGAGAAAGTAGGAAAACTGCTCATGTCAATCATCTATATCATTCTCTTGTATGCTTGTTGATTGCGAGTTTTAAGCCGACGCACTTAGACAGGAGAAGTTCAGGAAGAAAGCAGCTGCAATAAAGAGACTAGGGACCCTCTGAGTAGGAAGCTCCTACCGAACAGGATCGGAACCAACGGTCCTTATAGTCGCGGGGGTGTCAAGGGGTTCAGCAGGCACACACGTCTTAGGCCACAGAAGGCTAACAATCACGTATTCTCTCCTCCAAAAAAAAAATCATCATCATCATCATCATCATCATCATCATCATCATCATCATCATCATCATCATCATCATCATCATCATCATCATCATCATCATCATCATCATCATCATCATCATCATCATCATCATCATCATCATCATCATCATCATCATCATCATCATCATCATCATCATCATCATCATCATCATCATCATCATCATCATCATCATCATCATCATCATCATCATCATCATCATCATCATCATCATCATCATCATCATCATCATCATCATCATCATCATCATCATCATCATCATCATCATCATCATCATCATCATCATCATCATCATCATCATCATCATCATCATCATCATCATCATCATCATCATCATCACCATCATCATCATCATCATCATCATCATCATCATCATCATCATCATAATCATCGTCATCCTCGTCATCATAATCATCGAAATCAGCATTTTAGGAATTCTCTCCCGAAATGACATCTCATTGCCCAATTAGGATTCTCTAAACAAACCCTCCTCGACAAAAGTATCTCTCCATTTGTAATTGTCTTAAACAGCTCCTTATTCTCACCTAATCTGTGCGAAAAAAATTAAAACCCAAATTAACACAACGAAGCAAACAACACAAAACAGGACACTTAGTCTCCCGTTATAGATTGTCCACCCTCTATTCAAAAACAGACATCAACGCAATATTCTTAATGAGGGGATGTCCTTTATTGCTCAATTAAAAATCCTATAACACGCCGACCCTCATTCCCAGTCGCCCACAAAGGACAACCCCAAATGTGAGGATCTTAGAGATTCTTCGAAATTCGCAAGCCGCAACCCCAACAATAAGGAATTCAAATTTCAATTCTCTTTGAATTTGTGTTGTGAAAAGAAAAGAGAACAACAAGGCAAAAGAAAAAAAATTAACGAATTAAAGTGGTCTAAGGACTCGACTTTGACTTCCTTGATTGTTTGTTTTAGAGAGCATTTTATTGTCAATTTATTGTCTACCAAAGTTTACTTTTGTCATAAGTCTGGTGTGGGCGATCGATCGTAAGCCTGGACGTTTGCTTTTCCTAGACAAACTTGTAATGACTGGCTGACAAGGAGATGCGTGACAGTGCGTCCATAAAATAATCGTTATCCTCATTTTGAATGGCAATTACAAGATTGTAAATGTAATTGACTGTAAGGAAAGTTTGCTCCTTCGCTTGCTATGATTTGATGTGGCTCTTGAATTGTTTGTCAATTGTTTATTCAGGGATTGCCAAGTGGAGGAGGTTGGAGCATTGGCTAATTGTAGGGAAATTAAGTCTTTAATGGACTCTATTAGATCTCTGGGGTTTCTGGGAAGTGGGATATTAGGCGATTCAGTGGGATTGTTATTCAGAAATCAAATTTACTGAACTTTTGAAATATTTTATATCTATTGGAGACCTTCAATATTATTTGGTGTACTTAACTCATAAGACTAAAAGCTTACAAAAGTTGATTAGTTTAGTACCTGAGATTTGGTGGCCGTGTGAGTTGAATATTCATTTCAATCAAACACCCAATACACAGTGCACTCACAATTCATGAATACAGTGTACTCTCTCCTAACGGACACCCCTCATAAGCGGACACCTCTCATAACCGGACAAATTTCAAAGAACGGAATAATCTATACAATTTTTAATGTAAATAATTCTCTCATAAACGGACTCTTTTATAACCGGACGCGGACACCAGTTTTCATAGCCGCAATAGAATTTCACTCTCTCTTAAACGGACAGAACGCATTTGGCACACTTCGTTGTCTTTTATTTTGTTTGCTTTTTTTCCTTTTCTTTGCGCTTTGCCTTTGATACCAAGCAAAAATTAAAAAAAAAAAAACGGTAAAGAATGTAAACATAGTAGGCTGCGGCCGTCTGTCAACTATCCGACTAAAATTCTAGTGGCGCAATACGAAGGTTTGTGTGGAATTGTATGCATAATTTGAAGCATAAATAGGTACATAGTTTCAAGTAATACAAAAATGAATTTTTAAAGGCTTTGTTTTTAAATGTTTTGTTATTATCCTTTTTATTACCTACAGTTAATGTTTATCAAAAAAATGCATTCCATTTTAAAATAAAATGTTAAAGGTACCAGTGGCGTGGCGTGGAAAATGTTAAATGGTAAGTCGGAAAAAATATGCACCTGCAAACGCTTTCTGAAATTATATTGTGTACTGCAAATCGCATAGAAGTAAAGCAATTCAAGCCAATTTTTTATACTTCAAGTCATTTAAGCTTAAATTTACAATGAACCTAAAGTATAATAAAAGTGGCTTCGAAAGAAACCTTTTTGGCAGATGCAAATGCTGTACCTTAAAGAAAATTTATAGTAAGTAATAAAAAAAAGGAACTTCATAAATCACGGTTTGTTAAATAAATAAATACATAAATAAAAATTTAAATTAAAAAGCTTCACGCATAATATTTACAAAAATGTATCGATTTTATATCTATAATATATAAAAATATTTTAAAAATAGTTTTTATACGAAGTTAAAAAGAGAAAATATTAATGATTAATATTTTTTAAAATCAAAAACAATAGAATTTGGAAAAAATTGTGAAAAGTTTTGTAAAAAAATTTTTTTTTTGTACTCTAAGTCTATTCTTCTACCTTTTTTCACGTATTCTGCAAGAACTCTTTCATAAAAGTTAGGCCTACTCTTTATTTTTAAAAGGAGTCGCTTTTCTATGGATAAAAGTGCTAAATCAGAAAGCCTGTCGTCTCCTTGAGAATTTCTCAAATATGTATGAACTCTTTTCAGAGTGGAAAAAGATCTCTCCACGGAAGCAACAGTCATTGGTAGTGTTAAAAATAGTCCACTCAGTTTTAAGATTTGGGGAAATGTTTCACACAATATTTCACTTCTTAATTGTTTATAGAGGGATAAAACGTCAAGTGGTTGAAGTGAAGACGTAATATATAGAGAACTTTCAGCTCATTTTTTTAAACCTGCAAAATCGAAAATTCCAGGGAAAAAGTTAATCAGCGAAGATATTTTATCATCTGGTATTGATTGAGCCAAACGACTGTATTTTGATTTATTGAGTAATTCCAAAAAAATTAAATCCGTGAAAGATTTATATCGTGTCTTAATTTGAGATATAATATTGTCCTTTATTTCTACAAAAAGGCGCTTATAGTGAGTCTTTAAATCAAAATCAAGTAATCGGCGTTTCCGTGGAGGTTCAGCACAATCATTTATACTTTCAATAGCGTACTATTGTGTTTATATTGCCAAAAAAACTTTCAATTCAGGTATATTTTCCAGTGATTGAGATAACACCAAATTTAAAACATGTGCGTAGCAAGGAATAAAATAAGCCATTGGACAAGCATCCAGGACTTTTTTTTAACACCACCTACTTCCCCTGACATAACGGCGGCCCCATCGTAAGATTGCCCAACTAATTTCTCCTTGCAACCGTATACATCAAGTATATTGAAAATGTGTTTTGAGAGCTCATCGGCATTTCGACTCTCACTCACGTCAAAAAACCCAAGAAACCTTTGCTCTACTCCTTCCTCCGATAACTAACGCAAAACGGCACTAAGTTGCTCCCTATGGCTCATGTCTGGTGTTTCATCAATCATGATGGACACAAATCGCGTTTCACTTATTTCTACTTTAATTTCGCATTTCATCACTGCGGCTATACTTTGTATTAAATCGTTTTGGATGTCATTTGATAGACCCGAAAAAACCGGATTACGTGCACTTGAACACTGTTCCAAATGAGAGTCCATTAACTGGTCATACTTAGATAAGTATAAAAGTGTTTCGACCCCCTGTACTCGAGCGCGTAGAATTCTCTATGGGACCAATCCACTTTCGCACTCGTACAGTGGCTAGAGTACTTCAAGATCTTGACGTTCACAAATCCGCTGGTCCAGATGGTATTTCCCCTATCGTTCTGAAGAGGTGTTCTTCTTCGCTGGCAAAACCATTGCGTAAGCTTTTCCATCTGTCCTATTCTTCAGGACTCTTCCCGGGAAGATGGAAAACAGCATTTGTCCAGCCTGTACCAAAAAAAGGCGAATCTTCTTCTCCCTCCTCCTACCGACCCATTGCACTTACGTCCCTTCTTTCTAAGGTCATGGAAACGCTGATAAACCGTCAGCTAATGAAATATCTTGAATCGCGAAAACTTCTTAATGACCGGCAGTATGGTTTTCGCAGCAACAGGTCCACTGGTGATTTGATGACATATCTAACCGAAAAGTGGAACCAATCTCTTCACCAAGGTGGTGAAAGTAAGATCGTTGCGCTTGATATTTCAAAAGCATTTGACAGAGTTTGGCACCAAGCTCTCTTGTCGAAAATGCGTGCATTTGGAATCGATGATACTCTTCTTCAATGGATTAGAAATTACCTTTCGGACCGTTCAATTCAAGTTGTTTTGGACGGCTTCAAGTCTGCAACTCACCAAATAAATGCTGGTGTCCCCCAAGGCTCTGTTCTGTCCCCGACTCTCTTTCTCATTTTTATAAATGATCTACTGTCTGCTACTTCTAATCCAATCCATTCCTTTGCTGATGACAGTACCCTCAGCTTCTCATATTCGTTTCTTGGGTCACGCCCCTCATCTTCGGGTGTGGAACTGGAACGGCAACGTATGTTAAGCTCATTAAATTCCGATCTTAACAGCATAACTCAGTGGGGTAAAACCAATAGAGTGGAATTTAATGCTTCCAAAACTCAATGCTGTCTCCTGTCATTAAAGCAAAACCCACACACACTGCCATTATCTATGAATGGCACTTACATCGCTGAAACCGAAAGACTTTCCATTCTCGGTATGTGTGTTAATGACAACCTTCGTTGGAATGACCACATATTCGATGTCGCCAAGAACGCCGCGAAATGTCTAGGCTTCCTTAAGCGTTGTAAGAAATATTTCACCCCTTCTGATCTGGCTACAATTTATAAGGCGTTTATTCGCCCGAAACTCGAGTACAACGCTCATATCTGGTCCGGTGCACCAATAACTTATTTGGAGCTACTTGACAGGATCCAAAAACGCGCGATAAAACTCATTGGCGACCGAGACATCGCGAGATCGATTGACTCTCTTAGTCATCGTCGTAATGTCTCCTGCCTGTCGTTATTTTATCGTTATTTCCACCATAAGTGCTCAAACGAAATAGCCAGTTGCATTCCTCCCCTTGAACATTTCAACCGCAATACCCGCCATGCAGGGAATGCTCATCAGTTCACCCTCAAGCCTGTGTTCGGACGTACAGTGAAGTTCAAAGAATCTTTCCTCAGCCGTACAACACGAATGTGGAATGCTCTTCCCCGCTCCATTTTTCCTACACATTATAACCTACAGACATTCAAAACCAACGTGCATCGGCATCTCTCCTTTTCCTCTCACCCTAATTTCCTTAACGCCCGCGCTGTGTAGCTAATACATTATAAGGGTCCCAACAAATCCCTTTAGTGCGCGCTAATTATAAAAAAAAAAAAAAAAAAAAAAAAAAACATACTCGTAATTGCCACGATTATTAGAATCTGGCTTTTCATTATGACCCCGAAATGCTTGTTCCTGTTTGCCTAAAAGAACTACCGTATCTATAAAACGTTCCATTAGTTTACGTTTTCGATCAACTTTTTGGTTGTGAGCTTTCAATACGATCAGTACCGAATTCGTGCAAAGATAAACAGCTACGAATGTGTTTTTAGGTCTTGACGTGTTTATTTGCCGAATTAATTAAATTGTTTATGTCAGCGTAGCCCGTGCGACTCCAAACACTAGGAGAATTAGAAAAATGGAGGCAAGGAAAACAAAACATTTTATTGAGCTTACAACTACCAGTCAACCAAGTATATTTTTGATATATGGATGCGTTGAAATGCGAAACAAAACCATCCTTGTACTTATAATCTATTTTCATAGAAGGAGTAGAGCGTCCTATCTCTATAACTTTTTTTTAAGAAAACTCAACTTCCAAAAGCAAATCTACTAAACAACAATTTACTGTTAATAATGCCATTTTCTCCTTTGCTGAATCTAACTGAAAACAAAACAATTTAACTTTTGTTAAACTTCTCACACTTTTCACTGTTTTCGATCACTTTAAATAATTATATATTGCACAACAATAATTCCACTCAATATTACTTTAAGTTACACATCGCAGTCTGCTTTACAACTGAATTTTTCAAACAGAACTCACTACATACAAAACTCGCCAAATAAGTCGCTGAAAAGCGGGTTATATTTTTGCATAAGGAAGTGTGTATCAAACAGAGAGGAGTCAAACGCGGTGAACGATAAGGGGAAAACAAGGAAAGAAAGCCAATTTGTTCTAACCAGCTACATATTTCATAACGCGAAAATTTCCGGGTTACTATGCTTTGTTTTGCTATCGCTTTGCGTATGTGTTTCTTATGGGGTATGGAGGGGAGTATGTGATGTTGGAGATTAGGCATGCAATGGTGTGAGTATTTGTGTGCGTAGAGCAGTAGAACGATATGAGAGCAGGTGAATAGCAGGTGGTGGGTTGGTAGAATTTGTTGCTTGCAAGTGCAGGTGTAGGAAAGCTTATGTTTATATACACACATTAAGATGCATGTTGCTTGTTGGATTGAAACATTGTTGAAAGGTAGAATTTTAAAAGGTAACCCGGCGTGAATCGAGTTATATGGGCGCCTCGCCGCTGATAGGTACCATAAATGCATATGTCTTGTTTCTTTTTTCAAGGTTGTCAATGAAATATTTTTTCTCATAACCGGACACCTCTAATAAGTACCGTCAGTGTCCGCTTATGAAAGAGTTCACTGTATTCATAATTTAAAAGCACAGAATATTTGGGAATATGTTGCTGATCTTTGCAATGGTAAGCGTGATCTTGATTTTACCGGGTAATACCCATCTTAGCAATTACCCAGGTTCCTGCAAAATGTTGGTAATACCCAAGTTCGCGGCTACCCGGTAGTTTCGGATAATGAGTACCCGATAATTCTGAGTAATGTAGGTAGAGTGAAATATCGCTAAACGAAATAAGGCCAAATTTGTACATTTGGCCTCATTTCGCTTTGAGAAAGTGAAATTTTATATTTGCCGTTCGGTTTCGGCTTAAAATTGTAGGTCTTTTCCATTTCTTACCAGCAAATGGTTGGATAAGAGAGGTTTTAGGCACTGCATGGCATGGGCCGTTATTACCTAATATTTTCTTTTTGAAAGTGAAAAGGCCAATTTTTTATTATTTCACTTTCCATTTGTGCTATTTTCAACAATTTGCCCTTGCATCTACTCCAAATCAAGCAGTAACCCAAAGCTGGGGGTCGACGAATAGGGGGTCTAACCCCCCATACGCTTTGTACTTTTACTAAGGCTAAAAACACACCGGATAATGCAAAATGTTTTTCATTCGATTGTCAAAAAAACATTTTTTTATTTCAACACACACCAAGCGAAACAGAATGTAACAAAACAGTATTTAACAAAACAAAACGTTTTGTTTTCTTGCTTCATTTGGTGTGCGTTGAAATAAAATAAAATTGAATTCGTGACTTGCTTTTAGTGTTGTTCAACACGTGGACTCAGACGAAACTTACCTTGGCCATTCATTTCAGTTGCTATTTCTGTCCACAGCTTATCAATAGTAACTTTATTAGCATGTTCCTTATCTTTATAATTATAGCATATAGTATATAATTCTTGCCTCAATTAATAAAATCAAATTTTCTTCATCTACGTCCATATTTGTTAAAATTTGCGAACAGAGTAAACCAGAGTATATCCATATAATGAGTAGGGACACTCTAATATTTTTGACTGAAGGGTTATTGTAGAGGTTCATAATTAGTTGTAATTATTAACAAAAATAATCAGAAATAACAGCCAAAAACTATTTTAAAAAGTAAATCAGGTACCACTGCACGTAGTGAAAAGGATCAAGTCATGTATCCTTAAAAAAGAATTAAGAAAAACCCCACAATGTTTTGCAGAAAACAACAGGTCAGCTATCAGCAACGAAGCACGTTTTCTTGTTTTGCTTTTGTTTTTATGTTTCGTTTCATTTGGTGTGTGTTGCGCCATAAGAAAGTAGGCAATTATCGTCAACGACGCTGGGTCGAAACAATATTGTTGCATTCGGTGTGTGTTGCTCGTATACAATGGCATGTATTTTCGACCTCCTGAATATTGAGACTCCAGTTCAATTTCTTGTTAATTAGAGTTAATATTATTTCTCAACCTCTATGAAGTTGGAAAATACCTATCCCAGGCTTTACCAAGGGATTAGGCTCTGATGTTAATAGTTATTACTATATACCTGCGAAGCCTTATGGCTTTTCTGCAGGAGGTTGTTTTATTCAATGTGTTTCAATCATGTGTGTATAAGATTATTTACAGCAATTTTAAAAATAGAACTTAAAAAGAAAAGAAAACTGCCGAAAAAATACAAAAATAAAAAGATGAAAAGAAACCAAAGTTTAAATTCCATCATCTATTTTGACTACCTTATCGACTCTAAAAAGTATATTTTTAATTTCCTTTTTCTAATGTTAGGCTGTTCAATATTTCTAAATTGATAGGGTGGGGCGTTGAAAATTTTGGGGATTGTATACATCAACTGTCTTCTGCCGTACTCATGTATGACAATAGGTGGTAATTGATAGAGTCCCTCGGCTCTTCTACGCGTTTCAAACCGATGACTTATTGGTGTTCGCAAGTTTTGATCATTGTAATATTCTAACGCAGCACTCATCTCGAATATCTGCTTCACCTTAAGGACCTTCACTTCCATTGGGCCACTTCTTCCGGCGACTAGCCTGACTGCCCTGTCTTGGATGCCTTGCAGCTTTTCGATATGCGTTTTCGACGCTCCTCCCCACGCTAATATGCCATAATCTCAATCTCGATTCTATAAGAGCGTATAGTAAACTTGTTTTTGTACATAAGTAGATGATTTATTCTGTAGACATGCCAGCACAAAAAGTGATCCCCGCAACTTGTTCCGTAAGGCATTGATAGGTATGTGGCTCCCATAGAAAATGAAAATGAGAGTCTATGATGACTCCGAGGTATTTGTACGTGCTAACAACCTCAATATTTTCGCATCTCTGTGTATTAGCGCATCTATATGTTTTTAAGCTGATGCCTGACTCTGGATACATTGGGCTGCGGATGTGCATTAATTTGGTCTTCTGCTCATTGATTACCAGCCCATTGTCATGGCACCATCTTCCTACTTTATCGAACTCGGACTGCATCACCATTTCTGCTTCTTCTAAGGACGGATGACATACTACGATTGCCGTGTCATCTGCATAGGCAAATGGAACAATGCCGAGGTATTAAGCATGCTCTGATAAGACCAGTTCAACCCCATCTATTTGTTGCGTTTAAAAAGATGATATTAAATACTTTCCGGTGAATAGAACAAAAGATGGTACGGAATTTTACCAATAAAACTGATATACTTGCTTATAGTATGTCTTGTCCATGTGGTATCGGGCCTTTCTGGCGAAGACGAAGTCCGTGAAATACTTGATTGTCTTGATACAGGCACCGTATACCTAGCCTATAGCTATAGTTATTTTAAGAAGTTTTTTATGTACCTTAATGTGTAAGTCTACTGTTTAAACAATTTAACGGCTAAAGAATGATTGAACATCAGTAAGTTGGGTTGGTTCCGTTTCAATAGTTCGTCCAAATCGGTTTAGATAGTTATTTTATCGGGGAATTTGGGGGAACTGCTTCACAGACACCTTGTTTACCCGTTGTGCGGAGTCGAATCAAAAACCTTTTTTATTCTTCGATTCAAAAAAAAAAAATTTGGACAATGTTGGAATGCCTAATGTACTCCAATGCTTAGATCGAATCAGGTAGCCTGTGTTCATGTACGCTGTTGCGTGGTATTTAATTGTGCTTAGTTGCAGCCAGAAACCGGAAAGCATTTAAATAAATAATTAATGCGATATCGCACTGTGGGGGTTCGTAAACATTGTAGAATGTAGAGGCATCATTTAATACAATGTAGTTAAATTACAAAAGCAAACTTGGGAATTGTTTTTAGTAAATGTATTCTGATTAATGCGCATAAAAGTGGGATGCACTTTAACTTTTTATTTATTCGCTCGAACTTCAACTTTAGAGTGTTATAAATTAATTTGCTAAATGGATTTAAGACTTCCCGTTCAACTACATACAATCAAGTCTTAAAGAATACATTCGGTCATGAATATTTTGGAGATAAATCCTAGCAATATAAATTTATTATACAATCTTCTGAGCAAAAAAACTAGGCAATGTCGTGGTCAACTATTTATTTTTGTCTCAATTGAGTGCACAGTTGTTGTAGTGTAGTTCCGCGGTGCACCGTGTCATTTTATTTGCACCCACACATAACAAAATTCCATTAATTATTTATCGCTATCAATCACAATCTTCGTCACTATACTCCGATAAGTGTCAGCGATAAGATATGCGTTGTCCTGCACATCGCGTTGCCTTTGGCAATTGCATTTAAAAATTGCATGAGAAGTGCGCATTACGCAACAATGTTGCAGCCTAAATAATTTATTAAAAACAAGTATTTAGGTAGGCTTTTTGCTGTGTGGTTCAGCCGTCTTTCTTCTTTATGAGCGATAAGTACCTACCTGCTCACATTTATAATTAAATTTCTTATCAAAATTGTACTCGTATGTTTATATCTAAACCCTCATGGATGACAATTATGTCCGTCAATATCCGTTTTCCATGTTATTATAGAAATTTTATTCCGAAATTGCATGCAACGTTTCAATATTGCAACATTGTTGCGGGAATAAAATTATTAGTTATTTAATTTATAAGGAGCAGTTTGGCTGCACATCTTCGGGAAGGTTGTCAACGATAATTCGCCTTTAGTACGCGTTAATTGTGTATTTTGATCGGCTTAAAGAGATCACCACTCGCAGATAGGTGCAGATACGAACATACGTCAGCCATAGCAAATGAACATCATGGCCCGGTTCATGCCGTGATAAGAGAGGTAAAAGCAAATTGGCTCATTCAACACAAGTGTGCTGTACACTGCACCAACCTGTCGAGTCCTAAAGATTATGGCCCATGAAAGAGGTTGGCTGTGGGAATCGAGGCAAAATAAATAACGCATCGCAGCGATGATTCCGCACACGCATACAAAATTACTATAAAAAGCGGTTAGCGATGGGCACGATTCAAATGTATCTTTTTGTTGTTTTTTGGCGACAAAATAATTCCAAGGATAAGAATAAAGTTAAGCACTTGATAGTTTGTCCACGAGAGTCGAGACATACGCAATACATTGGAATCTGGATGTGGTGGTAGCACCTGTTATCCCGAGGCTATCAGATCAGATAAGAAAGGCGTTGAGAGATTTGTCGGAAATTTAGTACCAGCATGCCGGGCTTAGCTTAAAGGCATGCAAGAAATATTGGTTATGTGGAGTTTTATTATATTTATTTTATTTTTGCAATTTTTTACAATTTGATCACATTTTTGTGGCGCTAGCTCCTTGGAACGATGAAGATGTGAGCACCTTCATTTTCATGGTGGGCAGTCGATCATGTACCTAAACCATATAAGAATTGAGGGACTGTTTTTTGTCGATTAAATACAGAGCCGTTGTGAAGATCTACAAATAGAACAACAATCTACATACATGAGAACAAGGTTTTTTAAGATCGATTATATTTTTCATCCTGACTTGTAAAGTGGTCAGCTATTTAAGCTTTAGAAATCATCTTTAGAATAAGTCAATGGCGATTTCTACAAAAGATTTCCAATTGCAATAAAGTGAGGATACGAGTTCAATTCTTCTGCCTTTTGGCGCATCTGTCAGTCATTCTCTCGGTCATAAGTGTTATGACAATGGTCACAGCAATGGTCACAATATGGCCATCAATCTGTATTCCTGATAGCAAGAAATGCAGACATATAAAAGAAGCAGTTCTCCTTTCTGCTTAGAAAATCAGCGAGCAGGAACTCAGACGAGCGATACATTTTTACATCTGCCTTCATCATCATCCTTCTTAATATTTATAGGGGCGATATCTGCTTTAGGACGTTATTTGATGACAAGAATGTTATATACTCTTCTCTGCACAAATTTGATTCTGTTCGAGGGTAGTGGCAATGGCATTGAAAAGTTAAACTTTTAAACTATATGAACTGAGATAACTTTGATGTATTAATTTACACAGGGCGGGCCAAATTACACCTAATAATGTTGAACACGTATTTATGTATAACTCTTATAATAATCACTTGTTTTAAATAATATATTGAATACATGTCATGGCCATTAAAGCGCTATGTAGGAAATATGATATCAGGCGGCAGTTAAATCTGGTGGCAAAGGGAAATCTGATTTTTTTGCTGTAGAGTCACTCCATTTTGTTGGAACCACAAATTAGGACGCTGCTCCGACATTGGCCGCAAAAAGTTGTCGATCATTGTTCTGTGAGAAGCTCCGGAAATCGTTTCTGGCGTTTCATCTCGAAATAATATGGGCTGATAACTTTTTCGGCCATAGAACTGCGCCAAACAGTGCATCTGGATGGGTGTAACTAATGCAGGCGTGTTGCGCTTTTTGTAGCCCCACAATCTACGGTTTTGTAGAAGTAGCTTTGCTCACATTATTTTCCATTACCCGCTTAATTCTTCCACTATAGGGTACTGTAACAACAGAAAAAATTCCTTTAGCGTAATCAAATTATAAAAAAAAAAAAAAATCTTATCTCTGCGATAGCTTTGTAAATTTCCTATCCCGTGCTCTCGCCCTAGCATAGTTGCGGGTGGCAACGGTGCAGTAGTAGTGTATTCGCTTACTGATTGAAAGGACGTGCGTTCAAATCCCGCGCAAGTTCATTACTTTTAGCCGAATACATGAAAACTATATCTCTCTAAAGCAATGTAAATACAACCCGTGGAGAAAAACCCTACAATTGCACCCAAATCCCTAACTCTCTATTCCTTCTAATTGTAAGTAGCGCCGAAAAGCAGGCAATGAAACAGGATATTGCGAGGTGCTGCTTGCTGTTAAACACAAATGCTTGCGCTGTGTTCTTAGCACTATAAGGGTACTGTAACACTTACAGAAAAACCCATTTATCGTTAGAAAATTTAAAAAAAATAAAGCTTTTTCAAAGTAGGCTCATCAATAAATGTAATTTTTTCTCTAAATCTAGGCCCTCAGTGAAGTTTACGAAATCTTTTTCAACAACCAGTGAAAATCGTGCCCTCCATCAAATTTTAGTGGAGCATCTCCAACTTGGTTTCAGTACATACACTAAATGATCACTTACTTTTTAACACACCTTAAGTAGCGATATTAAATCTATATACCATCATTCATCTTCAATCTCACTGGTCAGCAAATAATTACTGTTATTATTATTTGTATTTGTATTTTCTTTCGTTTATAATTTACATTTTCCACTTGGCGCACAATTTACAATTACAGTGATATGATCTGAACATTATATCGTACTATTGAACAATTAAATAAGGTGTCAATTGTCAATAGATATATATTTTTATAAGAAACCATTTTTCTTAAGGGAAACAACGAAAAAACCTCAAATGCAAAAAACAAAAAAAAAAATACAAAATAATTGTAACGTATAAATAAAATTATAGGGAATTTTAATAATAAAAAACGTTTATACCAAAAAAAAAAACAAAATACATTAAAATTTAGCAATGAATAAATGAAAAAAAAATTCAGATCTAGAAATAAATTAAGAAATAATTAAATTTACAAATAAATAAAGTAATAAATAAATAAATAAAATATCATATAAATTAATTAACAAATAAATAAGTCAACATATAAATCAACGAACATATAGGTAGGTATATTACAAATAAATAAGCTAACAGATAAATATATTAACAAATAAAAAATTAAACATAAAAGAAATTAACAATTATTATAAATAAATTAAAAAATTAAATTTACGTGTAAAATTAATAAATTTACATTGAGTTGTTTTCTATCACCCGACATCATTTAAATGATTTATTAAATCTGGAAAATTGCATTGAATTATGTATATTTTGATTAGTTTTGGGATTCTGTCGGAGATCAATTCAACACTAACGCTATTGCATAGATCTGGTGTAGAATCAACTATCATTTTAACCAATTTACTTTGCGATATTTGCATTAGTCCAATATGACATTCAGATTCAGCACAACTACCCCACACTTGATATAAAGTAAATTTGATTGGAACACTACTTTATAAAAGATTAGTAGTTACGGTATGTTCGTTAAATGTCTGCCATTACGAGGTTACCCTCTGGTTGGAAGAAAGTAAAGATTTCTTTTTCTAGTAAAAAAGATAGCTTGCATCTTTTCCGCATTTAGCTTTTATTTTGTCGCATTTCTTAAGTTCGTCTCAATGCTGAGACCGAATTCATGCGTTGAAGAAATTGCAGTGCTATCACCATATATGGCAGCTTGACGTTCTGGTAAACTAGATGTATATATATTGTACAAGATTGGATTCAGAACTGAACCTTGCGGAACTCCAACTATAGTTCCATGACATAGGTACAATAAATGGTCACTCAATTTCACTGAAACAACTTTTTGACACACCTTTAGTAGCGATATTAAAAACATATACCTCTTACCTACGCATACCAAAAATCGAATGAATTGCAATGAAAATCGATTTCCACAGGAAAAAACCGTCATTCATCCTCAATCGCACTGGACACACATTTCGTCACCTTAAAATTACAAATAGAAAACAATTCCACATACTACAAAATATATGTATGTGTGTTAATGCATCAGCCAGAAATAAAATAAAACAACAGTTAGAAAATAAAACAACAAAAAGGTCATTCACGACATATTTTTTTGTTTGCGAACACAATTATTCATGTCGAATACAAAAATCTATGTACGACACACAATTTATTTCGGCATTTATTTTGCATTGCTTGTTTCTTTTGACCCCATACTAAACCAACAAATAACACTCTCACATTATAATGCATCAGCAAAAGTGCACGGCAAGAATATTATGCCCAATACGAAAAATTGAATGCACAATATCGTGTACATGACACTAATACAACTACTACATTCTACATGATTGAATCAACAACACTTGTTTACAAAACAAAAAACTAAACAAAACTTATTTCAAAAGTTTTAATGACTTTCATGTATCTCAGCTCCCGAACGGAGAAGAAGCCTGAGTGATAGCTTAAAATACTTGATGGAGTGTTGGCTTTTGGTAAATTTTAAAATTTAAATTTAAATCGCTTAAGATTTACAAAAGTTATAACGAGTTGAAAGAAGTAAAACAAACAAACATAGGCACGGGCTATAGTCCGCTTGGATACCCGATTCTTATTCCTATCCCTCCAGTGGTGCGGTTGGAGTTGTCCTCATCGCACTGGTTATGCCGATGCACGCTATTCTCTAAATTGTCGTAAGAGCCTTTAGGTAGGTGGCTTTATTGGTTTCCTGCCACCATACGAGACTGCCATAGGTCAATATAGGTCTTACCATTGCCGTGTTCATCCACAGTTTAATTTTGGGGATGGTCTCCAGGTTTTTCCGAAAATTTTGCTGCAGGAGTAAAAGGTATTGTTACATTTTTGATTCTCTCATTGATATTCATTTCCCAAATTTAGTTTTTTTCCTTTTATGAGTTCCAGGTACTTCGCAGTGTCATTATTGTCTTAGAATCATACAAATCCCTACAAATGTCTAAAATAAAGCTCTTAGTCTCAAAAACTGCTCTACCTACAAATTCCATAACTTTTAAATATTTATTTCCATAATTAAGTAAATAAGCATTTGAGTCGCCTGCCACACTCTACTTTCATTGACTTTCAATGAGCAAACAAAATTCTCAGAGAGACCCATTATCACCTCTTAAACAAGGCACATTTAAATTAGAACGTGAACATGAGATCAGCCCGCCGATAACATAGAAACTTACATCGGATTATGACAACCTGCCACTATGTCTATCAACTGCGGCGGCTTTAGCGGCATACTCCCGATAATCTGCGACTTTTTACTGTGTCGAACGCATGATCACAAATCATGCGGATGAATGGACGAAAGTTGTGAAAAACACCGCATTGACCGATTAACTGCGTGTAAAACGATCCTTTTTGTGGCCGCCTTTTGAGCCGCAGATCATCTCTTCACATTCTCAAATTCACCTGTCCAATGCGTGACAGCCGTGAATTGCGCTGACAGATACCACTTTTTGACGTCCTTGCACTCCTTGAAGGATTAACTGCGGAAAGTCCTCCTGTCCGTAATTGTTGATTAAAGTGCGAGTTGTTTTGGAACACAATCGGGTGGTGTCCATCAAAGCAGAATGGAAAATCGCCCAGCGGGGTATTGTGTCGGTTTCAAGTTTTTAACTGCGGAAGGTGTCTCCCGGCACATTGATGGAATTTGATAATGCACCAGAGAAGGCGATGACGACAACTGCCGCGGGTGCGGGTATCAAGAAGACGTACAATCGACATCAATACGGACTCAATGCCCCGAAGTTAGAAGTGTCGTGTTGCACTCGGTGGAACCTCCGTCGACTTGACGAAATGATTGATGACGAATTCTGCATTATTTTGCAATTACTTCGTTGGCAGGTGAATCGAAGTTATGAGGTATGCCGTGGATGTCGTGGATACCGTGGGTTAATCAGCGGTGTAGGTACACGATTTCTTAGTTCAATGGAGGAGAAGGATGTACTCAATTTAATTCAATGCTCTCTTGAAAGGTGGCGAATGCGAAAATAAGACGCGCCTGTGCAAGTTATGAACAAAAGTCATGACCTGTTTGAAACTTGACAGTTGCATTGGCACTGCGATGTGAGAGGTTTAATAGTAGCGCGCGAAAGTAGGAAAACCCGACAAATTAATACTTCGACTTGGCTTCGAATTTTTATAAGCAAAAAATCACAAGGGTCGCTTGGCTCCTGGAGTTGTCCTTATATTTTAACGGAATTAATCAGCAGATAAGAAAACGGTATCGTTGATATCCAAAGATTTGATAAGAAAGTCGGGTTAATTTGGCACTTCACAATTAAGACCAAAATATACCGGAAGCTAGCGCAGACCTTTTTTTTTTTGTGTGTTGCGAATTCGCATTCTGCAATAGTGATGGGCCTTAACTCATCTAAAAAAAACTCCCGGGGGACTGAAATTCGCCATCCTGAATGAGATTGCACCTAGTCGGCGACTAATCGGCAATTTGTTTTTGAATTATTTGGGAAATTTAAGAGATAAATCCTCCGTTTGTCGGATTTCTAAACTTTTTTCTTGTTTGAAATCAATACCTGATTTCTTATAGCCCTATCTAACTCTTATAGATCAAGAGTTTTTACCCGTCTCAATCTCCTGATAACATTGTCATTATTTAAAAGTTCTGTTATTCATGTCTTTACGTGGTTGAGAAGCCTACTTCAGTTCCTTTGATCATCTTTCTTAACTTTATCTTCAACAATTTCAACATTTAGATCTTTATGCAGATCGGCATTGCGTATGAACCAAGGTGCCTTAACTATGTTCCTTAGTAATTTATTTTGGAAAACCTGAATTGTTTGTAAATTTGTTTGGCATGTGCATGCCCACAACTGGAGCCCGTAGGTCCATACTGGTTTCAGAACTTGCGTGTATAGCAATAACTTATTGTAGTTATACAGGGATGAGTATCTCCCAATAAGTCAATACATTTTACTGTATCGCATGTTCAACTCATCTTTTTTTTCTTTACGTGCGCTTTCGAACGTTTTTTAGTTTAGCGTCTAGAGTAATGTCTACATATTTGGCTGTGTTTGAATATTCCACTACATTGTTGTTAATGTAGACTGGAATTTGTGGTACGTTTTTATACGTAAAATTAATATGGACTGACTTAAGGTCATTTAATCTAATCTGTCATTTCTTAGTCCATTCTGAAATATTGTTTATTGCTGTTTGAAGCTTTTTTGTTGCTATTTCGACAGTTGCTCCCACAGCAAGGACAGCTGTGTCATCTGCAAAAGTAGCTGTAGTGGTTTCTACACTTTCAGGCAGGTCGCTAGTGAAAAGTAGGTATAGAACTGGACCTAGCACACTGCCTTGTGGTACACCAGCTTTGATCTCTTTTAATGTTGAGTACTCTGTATCTTGTTTAATTCTGAAGAACCTATCTGATAAATAAGACTCCAGAATGGTCGCATACTGCTTCGGCAGTTGCTTTTGTAATTCGTGTATCAGTCCTTTGTGCCAGACTTTATCGAAAGCTTGTGCTATATCAAGAAATACTGTAGAGCACACATTTTTCTCCTCAAATGCTTTTTCGATTTTATCTGTGATTCTATGCACCTGTTCAATGGTAGAACGCTTATTTCTAAATCCAAATTGATGAATTGGGACTAGTGATTTTTCATTTATTATTTTTGTAGACGATCTACGAGCACTTTTTCGAATAACTTGGACAGCATTGGTTAGCGTGGGCGATATGAGGTAACTTCGTTAGGTGGTTTGCCTGGTTTAGGTATCATTATTACCTCTGCAGGTTTCCACATGCTTGGCACATATCTTAATTTAAATGCAGCATTTATAATCTGCGCTAGTTTTCTTAAACTTTTACGTGGAAATTGTTTCAAAATTTCTCCTGTGTCAAATCAAACCCTGGGGCCTTTTTTATATTTATGCTTTCTTTAATTTCTTTGGCAAGTTCTTTAGCTGTTACCGACCGAATAGGTCTATCTTCTCCGCACCCTATTTCAAGTCCTTGATAACCTTTATCTTCATAAGGTTCGAATACGTCTTCAAGATAATCAGCGAAAGTGTTTGCTTTCTCCCGGCTGCTTTTCACACTAGTCCCTTCTCTGTAAGGTAAGTTTTCAGACTCATTATTGAATTCTCTTACAGATTTTCTGAGCTTATAATTTGTCTTGTTGCTTGGCGCCCTTGTCTGTTGCCAGCGTTTTCTAGCTTTCCGCTTTTTTGTAATAGTTTCACATATTTCGGGAGGATAAGAGTTTTGTTTGATATTTTTTGTTGTTTTGGGAGTTGCAACCCACGCAGCTTTTTGTATACCGAGCATCAATATTAGGACTGCTTCTTCTAGTTGATTTTCTGTTTGAATAGCTTGGTGATGGTTGGATACTTTCGTCCTTCGTCTATGCTTATTTTATTTGAAGATATATTTTTGGATGGAAAGAAGTCGACAAGGTCAGGGGTTTTATTCCTATCTGTTGGCCAATAGGTGGGTTTTCCCGTTGATTCCAGACATTTGAAATTCCTCTCCTACGAAGTCAGTATAGGCATAGGATTAATAGTCTTGTCCGGTTTGTAATTTTCTACCAATAACCCAATATTTAAATTTTGTTTTCAAAACACCGCTAAAAAAAGGAGGGGTGGAACCAAAGTTTGTATGGGTGAGCTGTTAAAAAAGAAATTGTCTTCAAGCCATTCAGGCTGTAGGGTTCGTAAGGGCATTCCGATCGTTCAGTTAGGCGAATTCTTGACGATGACCTTTATTACCATCCGTAAAAGTTGACAATTGTGCAGAAAATCTCCGAACGCGACATCAATTCTCGGATGAACGCATGGGGATTTAATTGCATTTTGAATAATTGAAATTATGTTGCCGCACCCTGTTTAACGCTTTCCTGGGTCCCAGAAAACAGGGGTATATAGGGTGACCAAATCGCTGATGAATAAGCAAAGGAAGGGTTCCGCAACGAGCCCAGAACAGTCTTTTGTCCAATCTCACGGGTTCGGTAGAAATTGAAGTAAAAATGCAACTTACTGATATGACGATGTATGCAAAAGGCTGTGTGGTGAGAAAACGCACGAGGACACCCCCTCCTCCCCAGTTCTGTGACACTGCCAAGCCTCAGTCAATTAAGAAAAATAACTTTAGGTATTTATTTTTCCAACGACCCGACGGAACATGCCGAAATCCCTGCACCTAATCTTATCAGGTATTCATAAAAATCCGGATGGCTGGAGAGGGTTAAAGAAACACATCACCAGCGAGGCGAATGAAGACACCACCAAACACGTGGACGCTCCTATGGGCATCACATTCACAACATTGACCTGCGTATGATGAAAACTTCTTCATCAACCCATAAAGCTAACCTTACCTGGTATAGATTATAACCTCATCGTTAAAGATAAAGCAGAAGTTGGATGTTTGTAAGACTGTTAAGAGTTTGTCAGTGAAGAAAGGCGTTTCTGCAGTCATTTCAACTTGACACTAGGGATGGGAAAAACTGGCCGGGAAAAAACCAAAACCGGTTATTTTGTGTTGGTTAACCGGCATTTTCGGTAAGTTTTTGATCTCGCGTGAAACCTTTTTTATAAACTAATAGTTGGGTGGCGGTCGCTTGCTGCGAATTTCACAACAGTAGATAATGCAGACAACACTAAAAACTCCTGAGCAAAAAAATATTCGTTCTCTCACACGACATGTACATTTCCTTTTCGCTCGAGATTATTTTAATAATAAATTCAGTTCTGATCGCTCTTCTAAGTTTTTGTGGAATGAAGTTCGCAATATTGGATTAACCTTCACGTTGTCTGTATATTTTCAATATCGAATATCTCCGAGATTTATTAACCGATTCAAAAACCGCGTCTACTCAGTGACTAAAATGGTGAGTTATTTCGGAAAATGTATCTTTTTTTGTTTTAAATATATGTATGTTGATAATGTTTGTGGCAGTTTTTACCCTTTTTTCGACCACTTTGACGTTATATATACCAGGGTAGGGTATAGAAATGTTGTTCATGTGTTTTCTGTAGGAACAGTCAAAAATGTTACTATATTTCTGTTTAATTTTATTTCTGCTTGTACCTACAGACCTGTAAATATTTCTTAAACTTCACAAATAACAAATACGTGCATAGTTATGTAAGTAGATAGATATTATATGTACATATAATCTGTATAATAATATTGGTTGATCATATGGATCGGCGAGTGTAATTTATCGCTATTATTATTTCCGCAATAACACCTTCAACTTCCGCATCCGATTTCTCAGCATTGTTTCTTTGTAAATAGTCAGCATTATTACCATCGTTCTTCATATGAGTGTGAATTGAGAATGTATGAAGAATAATCTTTCTATATATTTATGCACATAAGTGTGCAATTGAAAAATTGATTTCCTGCTCAAATGAGCACTCGAAAGAAATTTGGCCTCCCTATTTTACATCTTGAGCGATAAAAAACTAGAAATAAATAAGTATAGATACTTACTAACGCAACACTTTTACAGAATGCCGCCCAATTCCTTAGTCCGTGAACTAGACCAAAAAACTTTATAACACGAGAACAAAGTTTACTCTGAAAATAACGGTGAAAACCTCTACTTACTGTTTAAAATTTATACACAACAAACACATCACGTCAAAAAGCACCAACAAATAAGAAAATTGAATTGCAGAAAAATATAAATTACATACAAAACATACGAGAGTTATATTTCTATACCCGGGTGTTTGCTGTAAAGATTAAGAGTTTTTTTTTGGCGACAAAGTGAAGGTTAAACAAGAAAATTACCTCAGCTTGTGAAGAAAATATTGACCTAGACGCATAGAACATGAAGTTCTCCACTCTGATAAGCTCAATAATCACTCGCCAGTCGTCACAACATCATAATAGGGAAAACAAATTTTCCTTGACTGCAGTTGATGCAAACAACTTAGGAAATGCAATCTTTTCTATTAAATCCAAGTCTGTTGTATTATACAACATTCACCCTGACTTCTTAAAAGTTCTCCTTCCAATTTTACTTCTCTACATCACCCATATCTTCAACACTATTATAATGACATGTACTTACCCCTCTATCTGGAAAAAATCTAAAATCATTCCCATTCCTAAAAAAGGTACAAAATCTAAATTTCGACCCATCGCAATCCTTCCATTCTTATCCAAAGCCTTTGAATCCATTGTAAGCAACCAAATAAAAGACTTTATACATGACAGACAACTTCAAAACCCTCTTCAGTCAGGCTTCCGTTCAGGGCATAGTTGCACATCAGCTTTATTAAAAGTTACTGACGATATAAGACAGGTGATCGATGCTAATAACTAGCTACACAACTGTGTTAACATTACTTGACTTTTCCAAAGCATTTGACTGTGTTAACCCTAATATTCGCTGTGATAAACTGACAACATATTTTAATTTCTCTGACACATCTTACAAACTTATCTATTCTTATATGACAAATCGCTTGCAACCTGTTTCATGAAATAGCAAACTGTCCTCGTTTCTTCCTGTTAATAGTGGTGTTCCTCAAGGATCAATTCTTAGTCCATTAATGTTCTCTTCGCTTATTAATGACTTACCATCTGTTTTATCTCACTGCCGCTTTCACATTTATGCTGATGATGTTCAATTGTACAAAAGTTTTCCTATTGGTATGGTTGAAGACGCAATCCAAAAAATAAATGTGTTCTATAGTCGAGTGGTCCAGATATAATGGTCTAAAGCTTAATCCCGACAAAACTAAAGCTATTCCAATATATAAGCAACAACCACATTTCCCTGACTTTCCACCTATCTTTTTAAACCCTCACCAAGTCGAATACGCCAGAAATGCAAAAAATCTCGGAATAATTTTTAACAATAAATTAACGTGGTATGCTCAGATAAATTCTGTAATAAATAAAATGTATGCATCTTTACGTGGACTATCAATTACAAAAACAATTTTACCAACACATGTCAAGCTAAAATTGGTCAAAGCTTTAATAATTCCCATAATCACATATGGATGTGAGTAGTTTACTGATCCCGATTATATTACGCTTCAAAAACTAAAGGTTGCGTTTAACTCAATTGCTCGGTTCGTGTTCAATCTTCGAAGGTTCGATCATGTCTCATCTGAAGCTCGCCAACTTCTTGGATGCAACTTGGAGGCTTATCTCAAATATCGGTATTGTGCTGTACTTTTCAAGCTTATTCACAGGAAGGAACCAAACTACTTATTTGAAAAAATTAACTTCTGTTCATCCAATCGCTATATTATACTGCGACCTGGTATTTATACCTGCTTAACATCACGCAGGCAATTTTTCGTTTATGCTGTCAAACTATGGAATGATCTACCCATTTATGTGAGGTCTATAGTCGAACACAAAAAAATTCTTAGCGCCTGTTTTGAACATCTTTCCAGTTTGAACTGATGTAGCTTAGATTTTTATTTTATTTTCTCGAAGGCGACTTTCCCCATCGAACTTCCCAGAAGTATGGTAACAAAATACATACGGCTTAGAATGGGTCATACAAATGCCACCCACAAACACCTGATCACTAAAGAAGCAGCACCCCTTTGTAATTTCTGCGACCAGTCCCCAACTTTGAACATTTCCCATATCCTTCAATGCCCGCATATCAACTCAACCTCCTCATCCATAGCAAAGAAACCTCTCAAAGAACTATTAACCGTAATATCCCCAAGTAATATACAATTTGTGAATAAAATTATAACAAGACTTAATATACGTATTTAACTTAAGTTCTCTCCAACCGAGCTGAAGGCCCTGGTAGCTAGTGCTCTGCAAATACGAGTATGTATTGAATTTGTAATTACATTATTGTTCAATTAAGTTTAATAATAATAATATTTTCTTTTCTTTTTTGTGTCTACATTAAATTTGTACTTGGTTGCGCCTTTCTCTGTTAAATTAATTTTTTAACTTTTTTTTTAACTTAAATTCTGCTTTGTTTTTATATTCATCTTTTTTTAACCCTCACACGCTCCTTATTAACCTGGGTTAATATGGTCACTTTCACTTGATCATATCTTGAAAGAATTTAAACTAAATGCGGTTTCGCGCAGACTCAGTGACTAAATATTTGATTTATTCCGAAAAATTTAAAAAATAAACATTTTCGACAGTTTTTTGGCAGATTTTTCGTCAAATTGTAGCAGACGTACCTTATTAACCCTGGCTAATATTTTAAGTTTTCTTTAAATACTTCTGAATTTGTGTTGTTACTTATTCATTTTATGAGGAAAAATATAAAAACATTAATACATGTTCGAGTTCATATACACATTATACGAGTATAAGCCTATATGTATGTCAAATAGAGATATGCTTTCATAAAAAGTTTGTTGCAAACGCATAGTGAATTGATAGCTGCAAACTTCTTTAAGTGATGTACAAATGAGAAACACTAATTAATTTTTACTGTTTATTACATACATTCATCTGAACTACATTTATATAGCAAAAATACAATTACGATGACATGTGGCAATTTTCGCTTCTTACACTGTATACAACAGTTTCGTGTTGCTCTTTTTCGTTTTTCTTGATGATAGCAGATAAAGCAGGCTCCCTTTATTTTTTGGCGTCCTGTAGAGTCTTCTTGAGATCCGTCATCAGGCGTAAATGGCTGGTTGGTATTAGTGCACCCGATTAGTGCACCTAAAATGCACTTCACTGCACTTTTGACGTGGAAATTTGCAACCTTACGAGGAATTTGAGCTCTTTTAGTTATTGCAGGCAAACATAGATGCTCCCCCAACTCCTCGAGAAATTCCCTGCGCTGGCTCGACTTTATGGTCTTGACCATATCTGAATTATTGGACAGCCAGATGATGTGTGCCGCTAAGCCAGCTATGTCATGGAGATTATAAAATAGAGCCATAGGCCACCGGTTTGTCTTTCTCTTAGTTGTGTACTGACCAAGCATTTGATCCATCACATCTACACCTCCCTTTGTTCTGTTATAGTACTGAATGATTTCCGGTTTATTTTTTTCTCCCAAGCATTTGGTGTCGTTATGAAGAGTTGATAACAGCACAACCGACTTCTTCTTTTTAGGCACATTATGAGCAAAGGACCATCTTGTCATTGAAGCCGAATTCGCTGCTTAGTACCTCTCGACTAGTGGAAGCTTTGAACTCCTCAGGAATGCAGCGCTTGTTTTTTTCATTGTTCCTACCATAGATAAGTTCCAGTCGATTAAATGTTGTGCAAGTGAAAAGCTAGTCAAAAAAATTGTCCATAGTGATGTTCCGGCCAGTGTTCTTATATGATTCAACCAGATCTTTGACAACGCGCTCTCCTTGGTTGACGTCTCTGGTCTCATTAACTTTCCCAATATATATTTGGCCTTTGAGAGGATAACCAGAAAAAAAAACGGAAAAGCACCACAGAAGGAGTCTGATGATCGGTTGTGGCGAACCGTTAAACAGCGCTGTAACTCCAGCCGTCCACTTCATGTGGTAACGAATGTAAGGTTATTCATTCAAAACAGCAAATCGTTTAAATTTCGATCTCATTCGTATAGCCTCAGGCACACTTAAATTTTTATTTTTATTTCATTGTTTTGCCGGCACAATCTAGTCAAGTTCATACATGCAGCTTTGTTTATATAGTGCATTATAATGTGGGGTTTGAATATGGTTAAAGATTGTGAAATAAATAAATGAAATAGATAATAGTTTTAAGGTTCGTTTACACTGACATAAAAGGGATATTTTTTTACTATCTAATTAAATTTTTGAACAATATATTCTAAAAATATGAATTTATTATACAAATTGGCAAAACTATGCAAAATATGCATTTATAGTAAAATATGCACAAAAATATGCAAATATGCATTTATAGTAAAATATACACTAACGATTAAATGCCATTTTAAAGGAAATTTCCTGATTTGTTTACATAATTCGTTGCCTTGCTTCCAAGGTGTTCCTAAAAAAATATGCATTTGTATGGAAATCCGATCCCTAATGATTATAAAAAAAGACTTTCTTCATTTTTTTTATGAATATATAATTTTGCATTCTATTTGATTTTATTTAATTAGTTTTTTTAAGTCGTTAACTTTTTTTCAATACAGTTTGACTGGAAAAGCCACAAAAAAGAGAAAAATTTTAAAATACTTGCTAAAATCATCTTTTAAATTGCGTGGTTGACTTTTTTTTATTCACTGTTGTGATCAGTTCCATTTTAGAACACCCTGTTTTCAAGATCCGCAATATTTGGCACTGTGTTTAAAGTAAAACATTCTTTTAAGAAAACCTTATTGCCGCCAAAGATTCTGAAACACCCTATAAAGAAATTTGCATAATATTTACAAATTGGAAATGTGCTTTAAGTGGAAATAAAAACTGTGGCGATATCTTTATTCGTTCAAATGTTATGATCTTTGCCACGAAAGAATCATTTGATCCCATTGTATGGTGGCGCTGGAAGTGAATTTTATAGGCATGCGCAGATTCGACTATTTTGGATACCATCCTTCGTCTGTTCCAAAGGTTGAATCAAAAAATTAAAAAATAAACTCTCTCCGATTAAATCGAAAATTAATTGCAAAAATATTATCATGTCAAATTAACATAAGACAACAATTTAAACCAGAAAAAAAGAACAACAATAAAACTTATCTTAAGAATGAGCGCCTATCCTAAGTAACATTAAAACAAAGTTCCTGCTACCGGGATCACCGCTCCGAGCCGCCGCGCCGCCGCGCCGCCGCGTGTCTGCCCGTAGAATTGGTTTGCTTCCGAACTCACCGCGTCTAACAACTCGAACCAATGCAGATGAACACAAAGATGATATCTGCGCCTCCTGGAATTAATTGGACGACATAATTGCATAGTGCTGTGGACAGTAATTACAGGTTGAAAATAATTGAGCAAAAACATGTTAGCCGCTTGTGCGTCTGTATGTCGCACAAGCATTGCACACAGTTGCGGACACCGAAAAGTGCCCCTCAACTGTTTGCGCGGTTATAAAGTTTGCGCAGCGCTTTGAATTAATTACACATTTTGTGCATAAAATGATAATGTATTAAAAATGTGTTGGCATAAAATTAAGTGCACTAAAAAATGGCTTCCGATGAAAATTGCAAGAGCAATGATGATGAGCAAGGGATACGGGACAAGAGGCACACACGACCAAAGTCCTGAATTTATACTCATTGAGGTAAGATAGTGGCTGGGTGACCCACTGCTGATCGATCGGTGGGTCTCCTGGATCAGCGCCGTGCCTTCCACTCGATAATCATCTTTTTATTATGCTCCTATTCCGTTCAAGTTCGTGGTGCGCAGGACTCTTCGAAAACTACCGAAAAAGTACTGAAAATCTTTACATCTCGGGGTTGGTCTTTACGATTGAGTGCAGTTTATTTATAGCAGTTTAACGTCCGGCTTGTCACATCGGGGATGGGCTACTATGACAGTTGTGCTCTGTTGTTGCTAAAAAAAGGAGAATGGTTTATCGTCCAATGACAACGCCGTTTAGTTTGATGTTTAAATAAACACTTTTCGGACACTCACATGAGCATATTAGGGTAAATGGTGGTTACTACCGTGGATACAAAGGGTGATGAGAAAAGGTTTGCCCAATAGCTTTTGGTATGTTGGCTGAATTGGTTTTGTGGTTACATCAAATTGTTGTTGAATTGTTATTGGTGATATTACCAATTTTGTTAGCAGGAAGGCAGCCGTAAAAGTAATTTCTGCTTCTGAAATCAAATAAAATCTGGTTCGACGGTGTTCTCAGGGTTCCTATCACACTGCACTATACGGACCTCTGCTGGGTTTCCGGATAAAGGGACATAGCCGGCAATTAGAAGGCTGACGAACCGGTAATAAAGGGGTCCGCATTGAATGAAGAGCAGGCACTTCAGTCGACCAAACCGCCATTCTGCAAGCTTAACGAATGGATGAAATACAAGATTCGGATAAAAGCCAGCAGCAGGTGGAAAGCTGGAGTTATCTCATCATCATCCGACTGCTCTTTTTGTGGTGCTGGTCCATTTTATTCATTATTCTCGAAAACACCTTTTTTCTCAAATGGGACTCGAAACATTAATCCAAATTATACCCAAGCTTTTAAGACACTACCCGTGATAAACGGAAATAGTAACCGCACAAACCAAAATCGTTTCTATTTTTCTGCGTCTTCATAAGTGAATATGTAGCTTGGGCCCGAATGTACGAGTACAAGGTGGGCCAAAAGAAGTCATCCGATGTTGTTTGGCTCTCATTTTCTTTCTAAATGAAAAACTTCGATTCTTTTTTTGATTATGTTTATTTGAACCTTTAGAATTAATGGTCAAGTCGAGAAGATGATATCGGCCAAATGGGCGCCATCCCAATTAATTGCCATACGGGCTCGTTTTATGGCATTTTTCATCACTTCGGCGAGAACTTCGGGCGACAGATTCTCGCACTCGTGTCGAATGTTGTCCTTGAGGGCTTCTAGGGTCTCGGGCTTATTCACGTCAACACGGGACTTCAAAAAACTCCACAATAAAAGTCTGGAACGGTTAAATCGGGCGATCTGGCGGGCCAGTGCAAATCGCCAAAACGAGAGATGAGGCGACCCGGGAACGCCGCCTTCAGAATATCGGTTGTAGCTCGCGCAGTGTGTGCCGTAGCTCCGTGCTGTTGGAACCACATGTCCTCTAGTCCTAATTCGTCCAATTGCGGCAGAAAAAACTCGGTTAACATGGCCCTATAGCGCGCACCGTCCACTGCTGTCATTTGACCAGCGGCGTTCTCGAAAAAAAATGGTCCGATGACTCCTCCAGCGTGAACAGCGCACCATGCAGTAACTTTGAGCGGGTGTAATGGCTTCTAGTGCATTACTTGTGGATTTTCGGAGCCCCAGAAGCGATAGTTTTGCTTGTTCACGTACCCGCTGAGGTGGAAATGAGCCTAATCGCTCATTATGATTTTGGTCGAAAAATCGTCCACTTCGTCCTCGAGATTGAGGATGGCTTAGGTTACACGCGTTTGGCGGTCGACAGGCAGCAGCTGATGCACGGACTGGACTTTGTATGGGAACATGCGCAAGTCTTTGGAAAAAAATTCGCCTTAGGGACGACCGGCTGATGGATAATTGCGAGGCACGACGTCTGGTCGATGTTTCCGGCGACAGCTCGACATCCTCGTCAACAACGGCGATATTCTCGGCACAACGGGCGCTCCGGGGCCGGCCATTCTTGGCAACGTGTGGTCCCATACTCTTCAAGGTTGGTGGCCAAACGGCTCAGTGTTCGCGCAGTCGGTGTCGGACGGCCGTGGAATCGGCGACGGAATTCACGCTGCGCCAACACTACAGACGAATTGTTACGCAAAAAATAGACTCGATTATTCCGTGTTCTTGGGGAGTGTATCGCTCCATGGCTTGTTCACTTGTATTATACATCTGTCTAGTCCACAAAAGTCAAAACAGATTTGACATTAGCGGCCATTTGCAAAAATAAGAGCATCTTCCAATAGGGTGATCTATTTTGGCCCACCTTGTATATATATCAACTGCGCCAACAACAAAGCAATGCATAGAAACAGATATCCACTGACGGACTAAGTCTGTCGGAAGCTCGGATCGACAACATAAAGGGAGGCCTCCCGGTCTCATGATGATTTCGTTTCATTATCTTTTCTAGTTGTTGAGTTATCGATCAGGAAAAAACAACATAAGTCAGTTTACTGCAAATATATTTTTAGGACGGTTTCGATTGTAACGTGAGTAGGTTGTAACATCCACAGTAAAAGTCTCACGAGAGATTTATCAATGAAACTGATACACAGAAATCTCCCTGCTACATAAGTTTACTTACCAAATGAAGTCAATAAGAAAAAAGGACATAGGTCAACACTAGTTTTATTAAATTAAAAAAAATATATATAAGACTATTAGTAAATTTAAAAGCTGTTTTTTTTTAACTGTAGAGATGTTTTTTCTGCAACTCAGTAGTAACTTATTCTTTGAGATCAGAAAAAACGATTGATACTCACTCTATTTTATTTCAAAAATAAAATAAAAACATTTTACGAATACCTACTCCACAAGGATATGGATATGCGACTTCTGTCGTCTTTTTTGTGACTTTCGTTGCTATGTAATTGAAGGATAATTTAGAATGTTCATAATCAAGTATCAGTAGTTACGGTATATATTACAAAGAGTGTCTTGATTTTCTTAAGCTTGTGATGGACAAAACTTTGGGTTGGAGTACTGAAAATCGGGATCTACAAATAAATTCTTTTATTGCTTTCTTTCGATCTAAGGTGCACGCGGATTCGGTTCTGCAAGGAGGTAACACTTCAGGGTAGGGACGTCTAACGACTTAGAGAGTCGGACAGGCCTTTTCATCAGGTTGCTTCAGATCGGTTACTGCGGATCGGGCCTTAAGTCGTAATGTCTACCATCCTAAGATCGGACAGCCGTAATATCTGGTCCGATCGGATCTGATTCGGGGCGCGGTCTCACTATCAAAACCTGACGTAATCTGGATGTGTGATCGGGGCGTAGCCTTAATATCGGTCCACCAGACTCCACGATTTCCGAAGATTTCCCTGGTGTTGATCAACAGCTTATGATCGTGGTATTCCCAAAATCAGGCAATAGAAAATCACTCCTTCTGCAATTTTCGATGCTCTGCTAGTGTGTTTCATGCAGCGAGCCAGTGTGAATTATGTCGATGAAGTTAAATTCTGACCTGTATTTCCTAGTCTCTCGTCGTATTTGCTGGTATGCGGTGATCAGGGTCGGGTGGTCGGTGAATATGATGATGTCTGGGCGCACAGTGGTGTCATTCAGGGGCCCACTGGATTCGGTCAGCGGGGCCATTCAGTGCGATTCGGGTACGGTAGATGACATCGGCCGAGTAGTTGGTTGTGCTCCGTGTGGTGGTTGTGGATGGATCCACAGTGCAGTCGGTCAGCGGCTGCTGGTGAGGTTGTCTGTGGGGTCGGTCAGAGAAACATTTCTGGGCGTCATGTTATCAGCTTTGATTAGATTCTACGCCAAGTGGGCAAATTTTAGGTCATATTTGACAAAAATCAAGCAAATATGTTCATGCACGCTGTCATACAATCATAATAGCATATCTCGTATGATGAATATAATCACAAATGAGCGGGTTGATTTTGACAGGTAAGTATGCCATTGGCATATAATGTAATCACAAATTACGTCCGTATGTCACAAAAATACCAAAATAACCATATCCCTTTTACTGCTTTTTTTAGGTGAGATATTTAAGCTTATGATGTCGAAACGCGGAAAACAAAAGCCTTTACTTTGGTAAGGAGTTTTGGTTACAATTTTAACTTTATTGTAAATGTGTTAGCCAGCGAAACAGATCTGCCCTCAACCCTTTTTTAGGGCGCGCTACAAGCGAAAACCACAAGACCTTAGTTTGGTAAGGGGTTTGGATAACAATTTTGAAAACTTATTTTTTATTGTTTATAATTTTTGAAATTTGGTCTATAGTATCATGCAATGCGGCACAGCTTTTGGACATGACTCACCGCTCATCTGCTTCCAAGAACATTTTTGAAAAATATCATTTTTTAGGTTGGACCTGTTTTGGGGTTTCAGGGATCTCTTGGTAAAATAATCTTAAGTCAAATAAATTAATGTCAGTAATGTCATATCTTGGATTAATATTCCATTTTTAGTTATTTACATGTTTTTCAAAAAGATCAGTTTTTGGCCAAAGATTTTCTGTGCGACATTCTGGAACTATCCAACGGTAACCACGGTACAAAATCGAAATTATCCCCATCCTTCAACTGATGCCAGCGCCGTCCGGTTTTCAATCCTAACAAACTATACTGAGTTCTGGGCTCTCTGACAAAATAATACTGAGTGTATAATTGTTTTTGATTTACAGTTAAAATGGCGAATGAGTTATTACTGAGTTTCAGAAAAAACGCTACTTGTCTAACAATCGATTTCTTATCATCTTTATTTCCGTGTAAGCTTTTTCCCATACGATTAATGGTTTTTTCTTTTCAAAATTATGACAAACCTTTCGTTTGCTCCTGAGAAAAATTGATAAAAACGATTTATGCTGTTTTCCATGTTACATGTGATGATCTACTCAGTCAGTCTTAATCGACAAACCACGTCAGATGTGGCACAATGCTTTTAACGGGGAGCAGCGAAACACCACAGTGCCGTTGTGGAGAAGGAATTCAGACCATCATACACGTTACATCCGAATGGATACTGAAGAGGTACCATAGCGATCTAAACCACTTCAACACTGGCCACCCTGCCGCTGTCCAATGGCTATACTCAACCTAGAAATCCAGCTTGAAACATCCTTGTGCAAAACAAAGATATATGCAGTAAAAACATGTTTGTATATATTTGTAAACTTTGTTAAAATAGATTATATTGTCAAATACTTATTCATATAGATGGCACTGTCTTTAGGGGTGGGCCTAGCTTCAAAGCTATCTGCCCCAAGCTGGAAGATGGGCTTTCCCATGCTTATTTTACATCTCGGCGATAACGACAGCAATCAACGTCTTTAAACTTACTTTAAATTCTGCAATGTCCACCTCCACAAATAACAAACAAAAAACAACCCCATCAAGGATTTATTCGTATACTCATTTAGAAATCATAAAAAATTGTTGATTTTCAGTAAATCCATTCGCAATACCTCCGGGTTTTCCACTTACTCATCTCCGCATCCCTGTGGAATATATGCAAAAAAGAATAAAGAAAATATTAACCATTATCGCCAACAAAATGTTGTCAAAAAAAAAAAAAAAAAAAACAAATATGAGAAAAATGCTATAAACCAGTCCGACAATATATTATCCTCGTCCTGTGTAATCAAAAATGATGAAAAATACTTTTCCATGTAATTTTTGTATCCATAGAGAGAGCCTGCAATCTATTGCTGTGGCCACGTTAAGCCCCTAATCGGTTTTTGCAATGTTCTCCCCGCCGCATCTCAGGAGCCATCGCCTTGGAATACTTTCTATCTATCTTTCCCTGTGTGTGCACCTTCGTTCAAAAATCACCTTTATTTAGCACTAGTTTGGGTAAGGGATGTGCGAATCATTGGGGCCAGAACGTTCCACGCCAAAGTAGCCATGTGAAACGACGCACACAGGACAATATACGAAGCATCCAGTCATCCTTGTACCTTGTTATCTCTCTCTTGCGACGAGGAACTCAGTCTTGTATATCCTGTGTATATATGCAAGTGCCAAAGATGGAGATTTTATGGTGATGGAACGGCGCGCTTTTTCTCGCTGTCATTACTTTTGGAAAAATATGTATTTTTTTTTTGAACAGCTTAATGGCGACCAACGTTGCTCTGCTTATTCGCGCCTCATGCAGGCCGTAATAATAGAACGTTACGATGGGATGGAGATGAAACATTTGTTTTGTTTTACTAGTTATGGCTGGGATCAGGGTTGGTGGGGTAGGTATAAGTGAAAACAAAAAAATGAATTATGAATACTTTTAGCGCCGAGCGCTTGTTTGTGTTTTTATTCAGTTTCGTTTCAATACTTTTATCTAAGAAATTACAGCTCGCTGGATGGATATTTATGTACACTTAGCGTTAAATGCTTCGGTTGTGTTTTACTGCCGCGGCGATGGTGCGGTGTGTCACATGTTTGCTTAATTGAATTCCTCGCCAGATGGAATGCTTCACTTAAGTGAGTTGTATGCAATTTATTTCCAGATAGTGTATGTTCATGGACAACTCAATTGTCGGATAGATCTTGTCGCTCGTCAACGACAAAACATCTGCGATTTGGTGGCATTATTGCCCATTGCCCTGGGCACAGAGATCATTTCAGTTGGAACCGCTGTGTGGACAAGACAATGATAATGGTAATGGAAGCGGTTGCGCATACACAATTTTTTTTGATATCATTGTGAGGTGTACCTACTGCACAAAGCTGACATTTTATAAGGAATTCGTTGCATAACAGTGGTTAACAATGCAATGTACGAGGGCGGGTCAATAAGTCCGTGACTTTTTGAATTTCTGACCTCTTTACTGAAACGGCAACACTGCTCCTGTCAACAGGCATCTGTCAGTTGACTCCTGTCAAAATTTAAACTTGCTGCGTCAGTTAGTTTGTGTTTGACAGCTATTTTTATCAGACTCACTAATTTGAGGAGAAAATGGAAAAAAGTGAATTTCGTGTGCTTAGTAAGCATTATTTCTTGCGAAAAAAAACCATTACCGAGACCAAGGCTAAGCTTGAAAAATACTATGGGGACTCTGCACCATCGATTTCAATGGTAAAAAAGTGGTTTACTGAATTTCGTTGTGGCCGTACAAGCACTGAAGATGCCGAACGTCCTGGACGCCCAGTTGAGGTCTCTACACCCGAAACAATCGAAAAAATTCACGATATGGTGTTGGCCGACCGAAGATTGAAAGTGCGAGAGATTGTGGAAGCCGTAGGGATCTCGCATGGCTCAGTGGTTTCAATTTTGAATGATCACTTGGGCATGAGAAAGCTTTCCGCAAGATGGGTGCCGCGTTTGCTCACAGTCGACCACAAACGCAATCGTGTAACAACTTCACAGGAAGGTTTGGCGTTGTTTAATCGCAATATGAAGGAGTTTTTGCGCCGTTTTGTAACCGTGGACGAAACATGGATCCATCACAACACACCAGAGACCAAACAACAGTCAAAACAGTGGGTTTCTAAGGGTGAATCGGCGCCAAAGAAGGCCAAGGTGGGTTTGTCAGCCAATAAAGTTATGGCGACTGTTTTTTGGGATGCACGCGGGATAATCCACATTGACTACCTTCAAAAGGGAAGAACAATCAATGGGGAATATTATGCCAACTTATTGGACCGATTCAATGACGATTTGAAAAAAAACCGACCTCATTTGGCCAAGAAAAAAGTTCTTTTCCACCAAGACAATGCAAGGGTGCACACATGTGCAGTTGCCATGGCAAAAAACCATGAATTGGGCTATGAATTGCTCCCTTATCCACCCTATTCTCCAGATTTGGCTCCAAGCGACTAATTCTTGTTCCCAAACCTGAAGAAATGGCTTGGTGGAAAAAGATTTGACTCCAATGATGAAGTCATCTCGCAAATAAAGGCCTATTTTGAGGACCTCGACAAATCATTTTTTTTGGAAGGGATAAAAAAAATTGGAGAAGCGTTGGACAAAGTTTATAGAGCTCAAGGGAGACTACGTTGAAAAATAAAAAAAAAATTTTATCAAAAAATCTGTGTTTTATTCCAAAAGTCACGGACTTATTGACCCGCCCTCGTATTTAAAGTCGCAATTTTGTGACTTTAATGCAGGAGATATTTAATTGGAAAAGGGAGTTGCGAGATAGACTTCATAATGCTCGACTAATGTCAATATTAAGATAAAAAAAGCGCCATCCTATAGGACCAAAAAAAACAGCATAAACAAAAGAGTTAAACTGCAAACTGGAACATCCGCGTGTGAAATTGGATTGTGCATTTTGAACTGCTGGAAAATAATTACCAAATTTTATAGCTTATTTATACTGTTTCACATCAGTTTGTAATGACTTAAACCATTTAAATATGTATTACAGAAAACTGTTTAGCTTTGGAACAGACGGTGTCAAAGGCACAATTCGTATGTTTTTTTTTAGACTGATAGATCTTTCTAAAGGGATAACTTTAAAATCGTGCTGTTGACAGTTGATTGGTTGATTCACACGAGAGATATCCGCAGAAGTGCACTTTAATTGGTGCGGTCTTTACGCTTGCGGCATCATCGGATATTCAAAAATGAGGCTGGTGCTCGCGTTACAAAACAATGGTTATAGTCGGGTTATTTCTTCAAAAATATGGAAAATATGTGTTATGTGCCTGGAACGTGCAATACTGTCCATGAAACCATTGACTTCCTCAGGAATCATTTCAACGACAATGCGACATTGACGGCTACCTGACATTACTCCTTACGAAGAACATCAAAAAACGTTCGAAAAAAATGCCAACAATATTGCGGCGAAATGATTTAAGGGACAATTGACAGTAAACATGGAAGTTTTGTCACATTTGAAAATTGCTCTGGAAAAAGCTTTTTTGGTCCATATTTAAAAGTTTGGTTTGAAAATAAGACCTGAACCTAGGAAAAGGCTACAGTCCACTTGGGTGAACTGTTGGATACCCTATTTCTATTCCTATCCTTCATAAGTGCGCGTGGCAGAAATCTAAGTATGGATAAATCGTTTAGAACGATCTACATATTTCGTTATACAACATTTAAAGGATTTTATCGAAAAAAACAAAGTTTTTGTAAAAATTGCGCTTAAAAGTGGTCATGGCAGAAGACTTTATGTAAGAGAATTGTTCAAAACGACTTTCCCTAAATACTTTGCGAAGACTAGGACTTTCAGTTAAAATGTTTTTTTTTTTTTTTTTAATAGTGGGCGTGTCAGTTTGCGGATTTTAAAAAGCTATAAACATGAGCATGCAGGGCCCCTAGAAAGTATATATTATAAATTTCAGTCAGCATAATAATATTTAGTTAGGGTATATTACACTGCGACCTATTGGTCTATTGGGTCCCCTTGGTTTTTTTTTTTTTTTTTTTTTATAATTAGCGCGCACTAAAGGGATTTGTTGGGACCCTTATAATGTATTAGCTACACAGCGCGGGCGTTAAGGAAATTAGGGTGAGAGGAAAAGGAGAGATGCCGATGCACGTTGGTTTTGAATGTCTGTAATTTGGTGAGGGCAGAGATAGCCCTCATTTATTTGGCTTACTACAAGCTAAAACTAACATCTAATGAATAACTTAAATACTAAAACTTAAAAAAATAAGAAAGCTTAAAACTAAAGCTTAAGGATTAGGGGAATGGTGAAGGAGATCGATTTTAAGGCGGGCAGGGTTACGGTTGAAATCAAAGACGGAAAGATTTGAGTTAACCTTCTGCAGCATACGGGAGATTGGTTCGTTGGAGCCATATGAGGTTCCATGGGTCGGAAGGTAAAAGAGACGAGGGCAGCGTAAATTACGAGGATTAGTGTTAAAGAAAATAGAGTTGTTAAGAGCGGCGCAGTCGACGGAGCCTGAGAGTAGGCGATAAATGAAAAGAATGTCCGCAGCGTCCCTACGATCCTCAAGGGATTTCATGTTGATGAGATTTAGGCGATCTGAGTATGGAGGCAACATAAAAGGATCATTCCAAGGCAATCCTCGAAGAGCAAATCGAAGGAAGCGACGTTGGATGTTCTCGATTCTGAGCACGTGAACTTGATGAAAAGGAGACCAAGCTTGGCTGGCGTACTCAATGAGGGGGCGAACATTGTAGGTTATAATGTGTAGGAAAAATGGAGCGGGGAAGTGCATTCCACATTCGTGTTGTACGGCTGAGGAAAGATTCTTTGAACTTCACTGTACGTCCGAACACAGGCTTGAGGGTGAACTGATGAGCATTCCCTGCATGGCGGGTATTGCGGTTGAAATGTTCAAGGGGAGGAATGCAACTGGCTATTTCGTTTGAGCACTTATGGTGGAAATACCGATAAAATAGCGACAGGCAGGAGACATTACGACGATGACTAAGAGAGTCTATCGATCTCGCGATGTCTCGGTCGCCAATGAGTTTTATCGCGCGTTTTTGGATCCTGTCAAGTAGCTCCAAATAAGTTATTGGTGCACCGGACCAGATATGAGCGTTGTACTCGAGTTTCGGGCGAATAAACGCCTTATAAATTGTAGCCAAATCAGAAGGGGTGAAATATTTCTTACAACGCTTAAGGAAGCCTAGACATTTCGCGGCGTTCTTGGCGACATCGAATATGTGGTCATTCCAACGAAGGTTGTCATTAACACACATACCGAGAATGGAAAGTCTTTCGGTTTCAGCGATGTAAGTGCCATTCATAGATAATGGCAGTGTGTGTGAGTTTTGCTTTAATGACAGGAGACAGCATTGAGTTTTGGAAGCATTAAATTCCACTCTATTGGTTTTACCCCACTGAGTTATGCTGTTAAGATCGGAATTTAATGAGCTTAACATACGTTGCCGTTCCAGTTCCACACCCGAAGCTGAGGGGCGTGACCCAAGAAACGAATATGAGAAGCTGAGGGTACTGTCATCAGCAAAGGAATGGATTGGATTAGAAGTAACAGACAGTAGATCATTTATAAAAATGAGAAAGAGAGTCGGGGACAGAACAGAGCCTTGGGGGACACCAGCATTTATTTGGTGAGTTGCAGACTTGAAGCCGTCCAAAACAACTTGAATTGAACGGTCCGAAAGGTAATTTCTAATCCATTGAAGAAGAGTATCATCGATTCCAAATGCACGCATTTTCGACAAGAGAGCTTGGTGCCAAACTCTGTCAAATGCTTTTGAAATATCAAGCGCAACGATCTTACTTTCACCGCCTTGGTGAAGAGATTGGTTCCACTTTTCGGTTAGATATGTCATCAAATCACCAGTGGACCTGTTGCTGCGAAAACCATACTGCCGGTCATTAAGAAGTTTTCGCGATTCAAGATATTTCATTAGCTGACGGTTTATCAGCGTTTCCATGACCTTAGAAAGAAGGGACGTAAGTGCAGTTGGTCGGTAGGAGGAGGGAGAAGAAGATTCGCCTTTTTTTGGTACAGGCTGTACAGATGCTGTTTTCCATCTTCCCGGGAAGAGTCCTGAAGAATAGGACAGATGGAAAAGCTTACGCAATGGTTTTGCCAGCGAAGAAGAACACCTCTTCAGAACGATAGGGGAAATACCATCTGGACCAGCGGATTTGTGAACGTCAAGATCTTGAAGTACTCTAGCCACTGTACGAGTGCGAAAGTGGATTGGTCCCATAGAGAATTCTACGCTCTCGAGTACAGGGGGAGACAAAGCACAATTTGGGAGCGTTGAGCTGACTGCAAAGTGAGCAGCAAGCAAGCAAGGATTGTGTTGATAGTGTTGATACCCTTAAATTTCTTTTCCTTGGCCCAAGATTTATGCTTATAAAAACATAGCAGAATTATATATATATTTTTTATTAACTTAAATTCAACAAAAATATTTCAAAATAATTCAATTATAAAAGAATATTGAAATTAAAATGTGTCACAACATCGAAAATTAACCCCGCAAAAGTGGTGATACACTCATTGTATGCATTTTCTTATCTCTTTTTTCGAAATAGCGGTTAATTTGAAGTAGAAAGAAATTCTTGTTATACATGGTGATTTTGCTTTATTTAAACAAAATAAAGTTCAGTTAGTTGACTGCAATCAAGTAAGAGTGCGTATCACAATAAACCAAAATCAAAATGGCAAAAGAATTGACCTTAGAAGAAAGAAAAATCATTTTTTGGGGTCATGAAGATGGAGAATCTTATTCAAAAATTGGGCAACTAGTTGGAAGAATCAAAGCGACATTTCAAAAAGTAATTAATAGATTCCAATCGGAGAAGCGCATTGAAAAGAAGCTAAGGTCTGAATGTCCTCGGGAACTTTCTTCTAGAGATGAAAGAATGATACATGGAATTATTAAAAAGGACCCATTTAAAGGTGCCCCAAAGATCGCTACAATGCTGGAAGAACCCTTGAATACATCTGTATTGGTGGACACTGTGCGTAGATGCATCAAACGAGGTGGGTATAAATCAAGGAAAAAACCTTTTATTAGTGAAGGGAATAAGAAGAAAAGAAAAAAGTTCGCCGATGACTACAAAAACAAAGGTTTTGACTTCTGGGATAAGGTAATTTGTTCTGACGAGTCGAAATTCAATATTTTTGGCTAAGATGGGCGTTCAAAAGTACGGAGGAAGGCAAACGAAGCCATAAATCCAAAAAATACACGGAAAACAGCCAATCACGGAGGTGGGGGGTTATGATGTGGGGCTGTATTTCCAGTAAAGGGGTTGGCAAATTGGTCATAATTGATGAGATTATGACAAACCTGTACCTACAAATTTTGCAACAAAATTTGCTACAAACTGCCCAAAAAATGAGGATTGTCGACGATTTTTACTTCCAACGGGACAACGGCCCCAAACATGTCGCTCATGTCAAACATTGTGGAGATATGGTTGGTTCATAGAGTTCCTCACTTGCTTGTAACACCACCACAGAGCCCCGATTCGAATCTAATCGAACATCTCTGAGATCATTTAGACAAGAGGTTGACAAACATGAACATGAGGCGAAAACATGAGATAAAGTCGAAGTCTCATCTGAAAGCTTTATTTCTGTCAGAGTGGCAGGAAATATCATGTGAATACCTCCAAAAGCTTACGCATTCCATGCCCGATCTCTTCAAAGAGGTTAAAACGGCGAGCGAGAGCGTGAGCTTTGTAGCTCAAATTTTGTTTCTTTGAGATTGTTAAAAATTGCAACTTGTTTGCTGTTTTTTCTTCTTAAATTTGTGAAAAAATTCAAAGTTCTTAGGCGTTTTATCCAAAGTTACTTTGTTGGCATTTTTCCATTTTCCTTAAATGGACAAAATGATGTAAATCTTTTTTTTCCTAAGAAAAAACTGAAAAAAATTATGGACATTTTTGAGATCCAGAAAATTGTTATGATTTCAAGTTTCGAAAAATAGCTTTTTTTTTAAATAAATGAAGAAGTTTTGGCAAATTTTTTTTCCAAATGGTGTTTTACACAGATGTGCTGGTGAACGATCATCAGTGGATTATCACAATAACATCCAATCCATGCGCGATTTTGTTCCCATTATACAACGAGTATAAGGTGATTCACGACTCAAGAGTTTGAAGAATAAACAATGCGAATTATTCTTTTAGCCCAGGATCTGGCTCTGATTAAAAATCAAGACAAGAAGAATATATATATTCAACTATTTTTAGCCTGACTATATATGTTTGTTTTTATCTAAATGCGGAATGTGCAAGGAAATCAGTTGACGGACAATAATGCCCACTGATGGCGGGCAATAACTTCACCAAAAATTTTGTGTTGTTATTTCCTATCTATAATTTGAGAATTTTTTGATAAATAAAGATAATTTTTGAATATATCCATT
Organism: Portevinia maculata; assembly: GCA_949715645.1. Classification (NCBI taxonomy): domain Eukaryota; kingdom Metazoa; phylum Arthropoda; class Insecta; order Diptera; family Syrphidae; genus Portevinia; species Portevinia maculata. The sequence goes on along the minus strand of OX454527.1, from coordinate 27,442,597 downwards.
TGAACATAAACTTAAAATGAACAACCGCCCACAAGTTGTTGGGCGATTCTTTGCAACGCAAGTTTAAAAATAACGTAAAGTATTTTAATAATACGAGTATACCCAACTTAGCACCTATCCCAACTTCGCACCTACTCCAAATCCAACAACCACCGCAAGCAGGTATACTATACTTCAAAGCTCATAAATGTTAAATAGTTCAACAGATAACAATACCTGGTGGCCCTTCGCCGGTAAAAGGATTTAAGACTCTGGATATTTCCTCGAGTCATACACCGGCCGGCCTTCGGCCTCGATTTGTACAGACGATCTAGATACTGGCTTAGTTATTTTCCGCTTGACATCAATGACGCCGTTGTAACAATAGCATATTTTGCGTTTGTTGTAGTAACATTTTTTTGATACCATACTTAGAAAGTTAAAACAGACACCAAAAATTAAAAATACGCCCCAATTTGTAATTAATTTTTGTTGTTGTTTGCTTTTAACTTTTTTTAATTTTGATCAAATTTCGTGCCGATATCTGCATTGCTTTGGGACATATTTTTGGGCCTCTTTTTATAAGCAGTGAAATGTTGATCGTGGAGACGCGGTATGAAGATTCATAAATTATCATAAAATGCGAGGAGAAATTACTTAAATTAAAAAAAGTGCAATCATTTCCCGCTCAAAGTGAAGTTATTTCTCTGCACCATGCCGGAAATGTTAGAAACTACGCCCAAGACAAGTGGAAAAAAAGCAGGAAAGTAAAATGGAAAACTGGCAATCTGTTAAAAAGGCAGAAATTAACGTATTCTGGAACAATTTCCAAACTTAATCTGGAATAAACGACAGAACATGTTTATTATTTTCAACGCTAGATATGTTGTTTCTGGCTTCTTTTCCCCAAACGTTTTTTGGCATTTTTTTTCATTTCTTTATGAAAATTGGAGCTAAAATTTACCCCTAGCAACATGGTGCAGGGAAATAACTTCAAGGCCAATAACTTCACCTGGGCAATAACTTCACCTCGAGTGGGCAATAACTTCACTTTTTTTTTGTGAAGTTATTGCCCACTGATGGTGAGCAATAACTTCACCCAAAATGTTGTGAAGTTATTTCCCACCTATAATTTGAGCAAGGGGGGTTGCAGGGGGGCAGCATGCCCCCCATATGCATTGCACTGTTTATGGGATTAGTTGCGAAATCGCAAGTAGATTCCATAAACAGTGCAATGCATATGGGGGGGCATGCTGCCCCCTGCAACCCCCCTGCTTGGGGTCACTGTTTGATTTGGGGTAGGTGCGAGGTGCGTCTCTTGAATTATCATAAAATGTTAAGAGAATTTATTTCCCACTAAAAAGTGTAGTTATTGCTCACCATCAGTGGGCAATAACTTCACAAAAAAAAGTGAAGGTGTTGCCCACTCGAGGTGAAGTTATTGCCCAGGTGAAGTTATTGCCCGTGAAGTTATTTCCCTGCACCTAGCAACATCCTATGCCTTCTGTTTAGAAATAAGTGTCAACTCCTAGGCTTCGACCACTTTTTCAAGGCACAGCGATATAACGCCACGGGACATAAGTCCAAAATTGTATTATGGACTTATGTCCCACCTGAGTGTAAGTCCATAATAGGCGTATGCCCCGTGGAGTTATGTCCCTGCGCACTTTTTCAAGCATTTGTGGCCGTATGTTGTCAATAACATAAATAATCTTGACTAACGACTTTACATATCCCCAAAGAAAATAATCAAGTGGTGTCAAATCAAAAGCTCTTGGAGACCAAATTACAGGTTATTTATGGGAAAATATACGTAAATCGAATGTTTTCTTCAATGTCTGGTATGTAGCACCCACCTGCTGGAACCACATCTCTTCCGCATTTACGCCACTCAATCGAGGAACGAAACAGTCATTAATCCGGGACTAAAGGGAATAAAGTTGATCGCAACACGCTAATTAGTCTTATTATTGAACAAAATATGGTCCGATGACTCGACGAACCCACAAACCGCACTAAACTGTACTTTTTACGGGATGTAACGGCGTTTAGATAATCTTGAATTAACTTCGCTCTAAATGCGACAATTGTGCTTATTTCGATAAAACAGCGGATCTAATGCCAGTTGGTTTTGGGCCCATTCACCTCAACGCAAACGATGGTCATTCGATTTGAACTCTTGCACGAGCAGATCTTACAGATTAGATCTTTGCGGACGGATAAAGTCCAAGCTGTTATGAGCGACGCATGTCGGATAGAAACATTTCAAAACCCTCTTAAGCGAATGCAATATTGTCTGTAGTACGCACTCTACTTATGCGCCTCAGTGCCACTGCATCTTGCAAAGAAAATGGTTCGCGGTAAACAATACATCGAACAGCTGCCTCAGATGGTTGATTGGTGTACTTGTCCTTCCGTTAGTGGATGTTCTGAACTGTTTAATAGTAGTAGTTTTGTTTTTGAGCCCATAACTTCGATTGAAATATTCAAAGTTATTGGTACTCTACCAAATTCGACTTCGTGCGGAGCTGATGGTATGTCAAACTGTGTACTTAAAAAAATTGTGTTTTTTATAGTTGATGTCTTGGCATATGTCTTAAATCGTTGTGTATTAGAAGGTGTCTTTCCCGAATGTCTTAAATGTTCTGATGTAATTCCTTTATTCGAAAAGGGTTCCGATACTGAGATCGGTAACTATAGGCCCATTTTACTTCTTTCTGTCTTTAGCAAAATATTTGAAAAACTAATGAAAAATAGAATAATGACTTTTTTAAACAAAACTAGGGGTTTCAATCCAAGTCAATTTGGCTTTTTAAAAGGCATATAGTTTTGTTCCCTTGTAATGTCACACCTTGATAGGAAAAAATGTACGGCTGGTTTATTATTTATTGATATAAGCAAAGATTTCGACATGGTTAACCACAATCTTCTGTTGGGAAAACTGGAGAAAGCTGGATTTCGTGGTTTCATGTTCCACTGGTCATATCTTGCAAATAGACCGCAGAGAGTAAAGTTGGATGATATAAGGAGCGAATTATTGTTACTTAACCTGGGTGTTCCTCAAGGCTCCGTTTTAGGTTCAATTCTGTTTTTGATTTACATTAACTCACCCTTTGCTCTTAATTTCAAGGGTAAGCCAACTGCCTTTGCTGCTGACATTCTCATCACTTATGGCTTAAACTGTCCTTTGGACCTATTTTCTGATATTAATTGGGATCTAAGTTTGTTGAGACATTGGTTTGCTGAACATCAATTAATGATAAGCTCAAAAACAATGATAATGTTCTTCAGCTTATCTTCTACACACACTTTGGATGTTAATGTGTACTTTCATGCACCTGAATGTCTTAGATATAAACTGTCTAGTTGTAATTGTGATTCCGGCTCTTCGTTTCCCTCTTTTTGTTATAATGTTTCCTGTAGTGATAAATGTTTCTTATTTGAAAGAGTGAATGAATTTAAATATTTGGGGCTTACTCTTGACTCTAGAATGAATTTTGTGAATCACATTAACACATTGAAAAATTATTTCCGATGCACTCTCCGACATTTTTTTATTTGCGTAACGTCTGCTCTACCAAGCTTTTACTGTCAATCTATTATGGTATCTTTCATTCCAAGTTAGCATATGGAATTGCTTGTTGGGGTGGTGTATATCGAAATAAAATACATCCTCTGTTGGTTCTTCAAAAATACGTTCTAAGGAATATTTGTCGAAAACCTCGTCGGCATTCTAGCTTTCCTTTGTTCTGTGCCCTGAAAATTCTTCCTGTCCGTCATTTGTATTGTTTTAAGGTGTTAAAAATATTCTTTATGAAGTCTGGTAATGCTTATCGTAATTTTTTCTCTGTTATGTCTTACCGGTTATTTAATGAACTTCCTCTGTCCATCAGAACAATAGCAATTCCAGGAATGTTCTTAAAATGCGTTAAAATGTGTCTCTTCAGTCTTAACTATGCAGCTTTAGAATGTCTTACTTCGAATATAATGGTTTAACTTTGGTTTACATTTTTTTCTTTCTAAATTTTTTGTTATTACAATTTCCTTTTCTGTTTATAAATTTTTTCTGATTAAACATTTTTTTTTCTTTCCTTTTTAGTTTTTTGGTTTTTATTACTGGGTCACCCCACCCAAATTTTAGTTTGTATAATTTTTCCAATTGAAGTGACATTCTACACTATTTTATCTTTGTATATAAATACTGAATGTCACTAACCTTTCTTATACTTTCTTATTTGTTTATTTTGTATTATGTATCATTTTATGATTCTTCTCAATGAATCACATAATGAAAATGAAATGAAAGAAATAAAGAATATCTATCTATCTATCTTATGTTGGGTGTAATTTGGTGCAAGTGCTCTGTAAGTTTTGGGCACATAACCATAATTTCGGAACTAAATTTCTAAAATATTACAAACTGTATTTTGGATGTTCATGACAAGGTTTTAAAAACTTGAGATTTGCGCGTAATGAAAAGAAAGCAAAATGACGATATACAGATGCACTTTGATTTTGTGGATGAATTTTCAAAACTACAAGTCAAACATGGTGCCGTGACATAAGGCCATGTTTTGAAATATGGTCTTATGACTCTTCGCAAAGCGACATAAGGTCTTAATTTAACTTATGTCGCTTTGCGAAAGCGTCATAAGGTCATTATGTGCCTTTATCACTTTCAGGACATTAAGGCCGGCCTCCGACCTCACTTTCAGGTGGTCAGGGCGACACTATTTGGCGTGCTTCAAAGCTTATAATGTATGAAATAGTTCAACAGAAAACAGTTCCTGAGTGACCCGCTTCGCGGATAAAAGGTTTTAAACTCTGGACACCCCTTCGACTCACAAAAATTATACATTCTAACAATGTTATGCTCAGGGCGCCACTACGGCGATGTGTTCAATTATTGGAATACATTATTTTTGTGATTCGAAGACGTTTCTAAACTTTGAAACCCTTTTAACCGCGAAGCGTGCCACTTGTGATAATTATGGTAGATCCCATAAGCAGTGCAATGTCTATGGGGGTATGTTGCAGCCCTGAAAATATAACCATATGTCAGATGGCCTTATGTCACGGCACCGTCAACGAGTAACATGCATTCTGACTTGACTGGCAATGGCAATTGTTTTACGCAGACTACGGCAACCAAATACCTACTTTTATCTGATGTATTCGTAATAAAATTGCTTTTTTAAACATGTTCTTCCAGCCATTAGTCCGAGAGTACTTGCCACCTGCACTAATGTATTTTTTATCAGCCATACGCAAGACCATAACAAAATAAAAATAAACATTCTTCGTAGCTTGTTACAACTGCAAGATAGAAAGTCTCTATCCAACTTCTTCCCCGCCCCAATTATAAGAGATAGTGAAATTGAAAATTTTTATAGCTTCTTCAGAGTTCCTAGACTCCATTTGTCTGCCATTTCGCAGGTTTCAATTTTGTAGATACAAATAAAATGAATACAACAAGAAAGAACAAAAATCTCAACTGACTGGCAATTGACAAACGAAAAAAGTAAAACTGCAACTTCCACTGCAATTGAACCATCTGAGCCGAGTTTTTAAGAAAATCCTTCTACGAAACGAAGAAAAAAACCTAACAACGTTCTGTATCTTCATCATTCCAGTCGATAATTTCATTTGGGAAACATTCCCCCGATTCAACACCAATTTCTTTTTTCCCTTATCCTTTCTTAAGGATTTGCAGTTCGGTTGAGCATTTATATAAATGCGAAGCACATGTAAATTCGGATTGCCAAGGAAAGAATTCGTGTCTTCTTCAGTTGCGCGTGCAAGTGAAAGCTCATCTCAAGTCGTAGCAAACATTTGCAATTACTTTTTCTCGGCCCCAAGCCTTCCATCGCCCCAGCAGGGATCACCTACCACGTGCAGGTCGACGGGTGGCAACGGGTGGTGGTGGCTGGTGGAGCCTGGAGTGTGTTCTGTATTGTAGGACCGATGTTATTCGCCTGAATGCAGTCAACTGCAAATAATGATATATCCTTGTAGCCCTGTCGCTCCTGAAGGAGCATTCAACCATTTTTTTCTCTGCCAGTTTTTCTCTATTGACAAGAAGCGAATGTTAGAGTGAATTGGGTTGGGGGTAAAGAAGAAAAGTACGAACAGGGAGTGCGCCATAACCTATTTGTGAAATGATTGTGTTCTATCCATGTTTGCTTGAAATCGCCCACCCTCCTTGCACATACACATACCTACATAGATACACACAGGCACACGTAGTGGGTATAGTCATCATCCCGAGCAAGTGAATGTCCTTTGTTCGTGCCCTTGCCATCTCGCATTTGACTTGTATAAACCGCGCGCTTCGCAAAATGGTTGCGGATTTTTCTCTAGGTTTATTTTTTTTTTCTTCAGGCATTCGACACGGCAAGTTCAAGCCCCCCTCGTATGTCGTGTATGTGCAAATCCCAGGGTAGTTCGTTTTACCCCCATCCTTCCTGGTCGATTTATTGGGGTGACATGTGGCACTGCCATTATGGATGATTGTAGCGCAGAGCAATGACAACGACTGCGACTACGACTACGACTATGGTGACAGTGTCGGCGCGGCGGTGCCGGCAATGCGTCGGCTGCAGGAGTTCACTCTCGGTCTCATGCGATAAGTTAACCCCTGCCAGTGACACAAATTATCAGTGGGTAAGGGGGAGTTGTGTTGTATTGTACTGCATGGATGTAGTCAGTCGCACAGCATGAGACAGGAAAATCAATAAAAAGTCTGAGCCTAAGATTTTGCAATGTTAAGGATTTCATATGCGTGTGGTTGTGGGTGATTCGTTTGCCGAATGCATTTGCGAATGAATAGCAATTCCAGAGTGGTTGGCAACGATTTAAATGTGGATGGCTAAGGAAATTGTTAGGAAGGTAAATTCGTTTGGGGAATTTGTTAATGGGCGAGATATTTTAAAGGAACAATTTTTAAAAGCGTATTTTTAAGTTGTTGCCTCAAAGGGGTTCAAAAGACATAAAAAAAATAAAAATTGAAAGCTTATAAAAAAGCTTTTGAGTATTTTATTCGTATTCTTGGGTAAACTAATAGTGCACGGAACATTTTTCGAAAAATGAGTGTTCTTGAGAAATATTTGTTCAGTGCACTTTTAAAATACAGCCATATCCATAGCACAGGAAAGATACAAAGAGCCACCAACTACTCCGTCATTAATTTGTATCCGTCAGTGTTAAAGTGATCGACTCATCATTCAAGCACGAATCATCCTCCCAGAATGAGCTGGGAGCGATGACCTGGAAGTTCTTTCTAAACTTTAATGGGGCATGGTATAGTCTATTTTACTTGGAAGGTTCCTGTTCAGAATAGTAGCTCAATCTATTTCCATTTTGAACTACTCTGTGGTATCTTTCAAGGGAACCGAACTAGCAGCTTGCTTTAGAATATCACGGGTTGACAGAAGAGAGAAAAGTGCTACTGTAGCATTTGTAGTATTTAGTATGTAAATACGAGCTATCGCACTCTATTCAGACTTACGTTTTCTTGTTGGATCTCACTGTTCGCGTTTCGATTGTAAACTTTTCTCGCTCTCAGGAACCAGCGATTGGAGAAACGTACCTGACGCGGGTATGTATTAATAGCTCAACATTTCAGATAAGTAGTATAAGAACATCATTACGCTAGTCCCGTTACATGGAATGGCTAAAAATATTTCTGCAGCGCCCCACAAAACACGACGTGTTGTAAAACGCGGTTAATAATACGTTTACACCTAAAGGAAAATCGTCATTTTAGACAGTTCATCATTTCGAAATGAATGCATTTGGAAGTTTGTCAAATCAAACAAACCATTTAAATAACCCCGCATCTTATTCAGGCTACTGACAGTCCGCTTGGGCAAACAGTTGGATACCCTATTCCTATTCTGATCCGCCAAAAAGTGAGCGTGGCACAAAACTTAGTATAAGAGAATTAAAAAAAAGGGATATTGGCTTCATATTTGGTTATAGGTACAAAAGATTTGTTACGTTTTAAAGGATTTTATCGTAAACAATTTTTATGTTAATAAAAAACCGTCCTTTTGGGCGTGGAAAACAACTTTGCACAACGGGGGTGTCTGCGAACAGATTTTGAAAAAATCTTTTCACTTGATAATTCGGGCCCCAGATAGTCATTCTTATTTTGAGAATTGAGTGAATGGTGAATTCGTTCGAAAAAACTTGCTATTCGATCGAATGTCAGAATACAGATTCTTCGAATTCGACGAGTTTTATATAAGCATGGGTGTATTAAGGGTAACTTCGGCCATTATGGCGCCCTTTTTTGTTTCCCAAATAACAACACATAAAGCTTTTTTATTACGAAACAAAAACATTTAATAAACAGAAAAACAGAACAAAAACAAGTTAAAAAAACTAACATTTGACAGTTAAAACAGAGAAAAAGCCAGGTTAAAAATGTTTAATAAATCCATAAGGCCGCGAAGGGCAATATGACGTTCCCTATTGGGCAATGTGGCGAGATGCTTTACTTGCGTTTTGATTTGCGACAGGTATCGCAACTTAATCGGCTTCCTTAAATCTTGCTCCCAAATCCTTATTTACTTTGCCGAAAGTAGGCATTTCTAAAGAAAAAAGTCATTAATTGTTGCTAGTTGATGTACCGACGTATAAGCGACAGCACATAAAACAAGTAACAAACACAAAGAGTATTTGATTTTAATAGAACCAATTATGGCGATCGTTTTGCATTCAAGCTCCACAAGGGCACTCTCGCGCACTCTCGCCAGATGACGCTCTTCACTTCACTGTGGACACCAACCAGTGCGCTTGAAGGCGAAAGTAGATGAGCAGTTATCAGTTCAGTTGTCAGTTCAATATTGAACTTCACAGCTGAGCTGTTAGTTTAGCATTCAGTTCAACTCATATGTTAATCGAAAAGTTTGAGCGTTTAACTGAAACTGAGACAGAAACCGATAAGTTCAAAATTAAACTAAGATTTCAGTTTGCCGCCATTTGTTTAGTAAAGGGTTGCCAACTTAAAAAAACAATTCGCCGCCTGAAATTTTAGGGTTTTTTTTTTTTTTTTTTGTCGGGATGTGTGAAACTTTCTGCACTGGAGCACTCAGACTCAATACCGGTCCATTGTACTGCCAGGCAGACACACCACATTTTACTGTGGGAATTTACTCGTTTTTCTAAGAAAAACGAGAAGGCGCTTCAATGATAAGGAGCTTAGGTTTACAGCACTCACCATATCCGCACCAAATACCTGCCACCTGATACGAGCAAAAGCAGGACAATCACAGAGGAAATGTTCCGCAGTGTCGTCGCTTTCTCCACAGGCTTCGCAGTTGGTGGTGTCGCTTAGGCCTAGCACCTTAAGGTGTTTGGCAAAAGCGTAGTGTCCCGTAAGAACGCCAGTAGTCTGTCTGCAGTCTTTTCTGTTGAGAGACAACAAGAATGCCGCGGATTTCCCACAGACGTCGGGGAGCATTTGCTTAGTCTGTCTGCACCCTGGAGAGTCATGCCAACTGCGATTGTGTTCATAGGAAACCCAACCGTCAATGGAAGCCCTGACCGAGGACGCTGGCAGACAGATCGCTGGTTCAGGTCCTGCGAGGTCCCCCTCTGAGCCTTGTCTAGCAAGTTCATCGGAGATCTCATTTCCCGTGATCCCGTTATGGCCCGGGACCCAGACAAGTTTAAGTGAATTCAGCCTTCCGACCGAATTCAGAGATATCTTGCATTCATGTACTATTTTGGAGGTAGTTAAGGGTTTGAGTAAGGCCTTAAGCGGAGCCTGACTGTCGCCACAGATGCAGATACTTCGCCCCCTCCACCTGTTCCTCGTAACATAGTCCATGGCCATTGGGATAGCATAAGTCTCTGTTTGGAAGACTGACGCATGTTTGCCTAACGGAAAGAAAAGTCTAACGCTATCGCTCTCCACGAAGACACCAGCACCAGATCCTTGATCGGTTTTGGAGCCATCCGTAAAGATTCGACTGCATTCCCTTCCAGGTTCAGAGTCCGGCCAGAGCCAGTCCTGGACGCGAGGAAAGTCGACCTCGTATTTGCGCTTTAGCCGAAGTTCCGGTGTCATCGCATCAGACGGCATATCCATAAGACAGGAGTCGAAGGACAACCGTTGCGCAAGTTCATCAAAACTCCAGTGCGAGTTATACCAAAAGCCACCTCTTGTAAGACGTGAGATAGCCTTGATTGTACATCCCATGATGTAAACATCAAGGGGCGGAAGGTTCAATAGTGCATCTAGGCCGGAGCCAGGCGTGCTGGGGAAGGCCCCCGTGCAGCCGAGACATACCTGCCTTTGGAGTTTGGCAAAAGCAGCAGTGACGTATTTACGTGAAAGCTTATTCCACCAAACAACCGATGCGTATGCTATAAATGGTCTTATCATAGCCGTATAAATCCATAGGACTCTTTTCGGTGATAAGCCCCATGTCTTGCCGAAAATGCCTTTGCACTGCCAGAAAATAGACAGCGCCTTGGCAGTCTTCAGCTCAACATGTTTGGACCAAAGAAGTTTGCTATCCAGGATGACTCCCAGATACTTTGCTTCATTGGAGAGTTGGATTGTGACGCCTTTTAGCACCACGACCAGCATACACCACAGCAGTGGAGACATGACGCCGCCTTGCGGGCAGCCTCTGTTTACCCCCGCCATAACATAGCGGCCACAATCCGCATCCGCAACCAACGTTCTATTCATTAGCATTGCTTTAATCCACAACACCAATGGTTCGTCTACTCCGTGTTGTCTGGCGGAGCTGCTAGCATCAAAAGTCGCATTGTCAAAAGCACCCTCAATATCGATGAAAATGCCAATCGCGGATTCTTTTCTGTCAAGCGCGCCTTTAATTCTACCAACTAGATTTTGGAGCGCAGTCTCGCAGGATTTTCCGCGATGATAGGCATGTTGCATCGGAGATAGTGGGTGCAATCGCAAAGCACCTTTGCGCACGTGAAGCTCGACCAGCCTTTCCAAGCTTTTCAGCAAGAAAGAAGTCAGACTGATTGGTCTGAAGCTCTTGGCGAGCGAGTAGTCACTTCTGCCAATTTTTGGTATGAATGCCACTCTAACTGTACGCCAGGGTGTTGGAATGTGTGCCAGTGCTAGGACAGCGGTGAAGATTTTCTTCATAGCCGGTAGCAGCTGGTTTGTACATTGGTGCAGCATGCCTGGGTATATTCCGTCCGTACCAGGTGACTTGAAGCCGTCAAAAGACGCAAAAGCATATTTAATGGCCTCGTCCGTCACCACGGCCTTCGCAATATACCAGCTACGCCGAGTTGTTTGTCTTGGCTCACTCATAGTCTTGGTAATCGGGGCTGGTTGTGAACCAATTGTAATCTGGTTACCCGGAAAGTGAGACTCCAGCAGATAACTAAGAGTTTCCGCTTTCGTCTCAGTGAAGGCGCCATCAAGTTTTCTAAGTGAGTCCAGTTTGGCTGGTTTGCCCTTTTTCAGAACTTTAACCAACCTACTAGTTTCACCCAGCGTTTCAATCTTTTCGCAGAAATTCTTATAAGAAGCACTTTTCGATACCCGAATTAGCCTCTTATATTCATTCTGCTTCGATCGGTAGAGATTCCAATCTGTCTCCAAATCAGTCTTGAGTGACCTATTAAGAAGCTTTCTAGCGTCTCTACGAATTCTTTGCAGTTCCGAGCTCCACCAGGGAACCGGTGTTCTGCCAGGGGGTTTGCTTACTGGGCACGTCAGTTCAAAACAGCTAGTAATGGCACTATTCAGGTCTTGAACAGCTTCCTCTGCCTTTGTCTCGTCCTGAGTTTGGTTGGAGTTTTGAGAGGTTTCCCTAATTCCTCCCTGAAGCGTATCCAGTTGGTTTTTCTCGGATTCCTCCTCTCCTGCAAAGTTATGGCTTCGCATCCGATTTGGAATTCGATATATCTATGGTCTGAGAGGTACACCTCCGAAGAGACCCTCCAGTTAGTAACCGCCTTAAAGTATCTATTTGATAAAGTTAGGTCGCTCACTTCCTGTCTTCTTGACGTCACAAAAGTTGGTTGCGAGCCAACATTGTTGATAGTAAGATCAGATGATAGAATGAAATCCAGGAGATGGTTTCCTCGAATGTTGCATTTGCTGCTGCCCCAAACAGTGTTTTGAGCATTGGCATCACAGTATATAACTAGGCCCATCTTCATGGAGTCGCAATAGTCAATGAGTTCAGCAATTGCCCTCGGTGGTGGAGGCACTACCGAATCATAGGGGAGATAAGCTGACGCCACGATGAAGGTCTTCCAATTTCCATTCGTTTCGTAGCTAATGGCTGCAGCAACCAAATCTTGGCCACAAAATTGTCCAAGCTTAGTCGCTGAGAAAAGGTTCGACACAGCAAGACAAGCCCTTGGTCTCTCGGACCGCTCGTCACAGAGTATCGTGGTGCCACGAACACCTCCAAGGCCACAGATGCGATTTTTCCACACCCATGGCTCCTGTATGGATGTTATGTGGGCTTTTGTATTCAACACAGAAAGCTTCTTACTGATGAGTGCAGTAGCAGCCTTGGAGTGTTGAAGGTTAATCTGAGTAAATCCAATCATTGGAAATACATCAGCTGGAAGTGTTCTAGTGGAAGGGCACGCAGAAGGTGTGCGCGCACTTCCACCGACAGGAGTGCTTGAGGTCTTCTTCCTCCGTTTTTTCCTGTTCGAGCTATTGGAAGGGGAGGCAGCGTTGGTTTCAGTCAGCTGGCTGGTTTCGGTTGGCCGACCTGCATCTCTTTGCCGTCGCCGCCGGGGAAGGGCAGTTCTCAGCGCTTGCGCCTTCAACTGGCGGTGCAGTTTCTTCGCGCCGCACGATAGCCGCCTTTCTCCTTTTCCTCTCTCGCTGGCTCTTAGATGGACGCTGACCAGTGGACGCCGCCTCTGTGGCCCGTTTCACCTGTTCGATTTCGCAGGCCTCGTCGGCAGCATTACACCTATCGGCTGTCTGTCTATTGGTCTGAAGATTAAGCGTATCAGGTTGAACCTCTCCGCCACGTTCTTCATGTTTCCAGCCCAGTCTACCGAACCTGTCGGAGATAGAGCTGCAGGAATCTTCGGAAGCAAACCTTTTCGCAACTCGAAGGTCAACGCCTGTACAGGCGGGGGGTATATGTATGTCGTTTGGGGCCTCCAGAATCCGTGCCCCGACCGTGGTCGAAAAGACCACGGGTGGATTTTCGCCCATGCGAGTACCACCTGGAGTATTTAAATCATTAAGTTGTTCCTGCATACTTGTTTTTTTAGGGTTAGTAAAAATTGAGCATTACACGAGATAAAACCGTGTTTCCATTGTTGAGCAATATTTCAAAAATGATCTCGTTTCGTCGTGTTCTCTCTTGAATATGATAAGTATATTTTATTCAATATAAAATAATAATAAATGATCCCAACAAATTACATCCATTTCAAATTCACTTCACACTTTGCAAGGGAACTCGCTTGTTTTTCTTGATCGCTATTTTACTTTTATACCTTTACTCGACAAATTAAAATATTTTGAAATTCCATTCATTTCGACATTTGCAACATTTCTACAAATTCGCCTCAAGTCTGTGAAATTTAAAACTGAGAGATCAATAAATAGAGGAGAAGCTGACCAAATAGTTAGAGCTTATGGAAGGATCGAAATGGAAGGCTAACAGAAGCGTCACAATAGCACCAAAAAGCATGCAATGAAATACGATATTGCCAGTTGCTGCTTACTGTTAAAACACAAATGCTTACGCTGTGCTCTTAGCACTATAATGGTATACTGTAACAACAAACAAAAAAACCCTTTAGCGCAAGCAAATTATAAAAAAAAATCTACAGCATCTAAAAAGAACCCGATGCAATCTGTATCTAGGTGGAGCAACAGTGCAGTGGTAGTGCAGATCTGGAGGTTGCGTATTCAAATCCCGAACATGTCCATGAAGCAAAAATCCGTAGAATAAAAATCAATATGAGTGCAGCGAATGATCGCTCATAAGTGCACTTTTAATTATTGTATAAGTTTCTGCGGATTAAACTTGAATAAAAAACTTCAATATACTGCTCCCTAAGTTATTTAGACGCCAACCGTGGAGAAAAAGCCCTACCCAATGCACGAACCTATCTTTCCCATCATTCTACTTCTTCCTTGTTCGACCACCTAATAAGTGACAATGAAATGCGACCACAATGCCATTGCATTTGTAGATGTTGAATTGAAAAACGCCTGCGCTGTGAATACACAATATAAATTTTTAAATTATACTCGCATCTGGCTGTTTTCATTCAATAGCTGCGAAATAGAAAATTTGTTTACTCCAATGATTTAACACATTGGCCTGTTATTATATTATGATTATTATTATTATAAATATTGGTGCTGAATTTTACATTTTGATTCGTAGTTATGTTATACCCCATTGACATATTAATTCAATTTGTTAATTTTTTATAAAGGTGCATTCGCCTCTTGTCCTTCTGACAATAGAATGTTCCTAACTATTTTATGTTAAAACGCTCGTTAATACCAGATGTTAATTTTTATAATGCTAATATGTAATGCTTCAACCATTTTTTACATGAAATAAAGTTATTATTATTATTATTATTAAATTATTTATTATAAGGGTACTACTGTATCAATTACAGAAAAGAAACCCCTTTAGCAGACGCTAACTATAAAAAAAAAAATAAAAAAAAGAAGAGAGACCTCGGAATAATCTGTCATGTGATGCTGGACCAATTTTAAACAAAAAAAAAGAGAGACCTCGGATTGACCTGTCATGTGATGCTGGACCAATTTTGAACAAACTTCACAAAAAAACTCCCTGGCAATGCCGAAGATTACTATTAATTATTTTAGGCTCAATCTGTTCGGCCGTTTCCAAGTATATTAATTTCAGACAGATAAGCCAACCTGCATTTTTATATATAAAGATACGAAACTGAATTTAAGAAAAAATACATTTTTGTCTACTAACTATAGAAACCCACACTTATGTTTGTGTGGTCCTTTTTTTGGGATACTAGGAGCTAGGAGCCCTTCTGCAAGAAAAAATTAATTTTGTTAAATATGTAATATAGAATACATTCGTATCGAAAAATTTCAATTTTGAACAAAATGCAGGCACTTTTCAAGTTATGTTAGATAATGCCCAAAGTGCACTGACGAGAATCACAAATGAACCACTGATCGATACCAATGAATGTCCACTAACAGCATCACCAGCACGCCACCCACCATCACAAAAAACACGTTACCATCCACGACTAATGGGTGGCCACGGTGTAAAGGTAAGTGTGTTGGCTTGTGACCCGTGCGGTGCAGGTTTAATCCGCATGGGGAACAACAACATACGCCAACGATTAATCGAAAACGAATTACACCCTTTTTTTCTTAAACCCTTAAACCAAAAAGAGGACTTCTGCCTGGTAGTGCAATGGACCGTTACCAAGTCTGAGTACTTTGGGATTTGGATTTCCTTTTTTTTTATTTCGAAAAAAAAAAAAAAAAATCTATCTATCCAAGAACAATTACATGAACCCATTTTTATATTCAACTTTGAGGTTGGTACTTGCAATATTGCAACTTCAATGAGAATCAATGAGAGCACTAAACCTGAAAAGCAGAAATGGCAGGGTAAACTACATTACGTAATCTTTATGCTTAACTACGCGTAGTTTACAGGGAAGCTACTTTCCATTTTTCACCATAAACTACCTTTAACTACGTGTACTACTTGTCTAACAAATTGATTGTCCTGTCAATCGGCGCGTTTAATTTGCAATCCCTACTTATTGAATTTCTATCACTTGCCAAAGGATGGTCACGTGAGTAATTTGATCAATGAGGAAAGGTAAAATAGTAGGGACTAGTAGTTGCCTTCCAAATTGAACGCGCCCAATGTCAGTGACGCTAAGATGTCACATTGAGAACTGAAAAACTGCGCATGACATTTGTTAACTACATCTGCTACATTTAATTACGTTTTCTATATTAAGGACACGAATATGTAGCAGACGTTACAAATGTGGTTTTTTCAAAAGAATGCATTTCAGACATTGATGGACTAAAATACTCGTATATACCACTGAAGATCTGGTAAAAATTAAATTAATTGTTTCTTCTTGTTTTTTTATGTTTTTGAAAATAAAATACTTTGAGTTCAATTTATATTATTTGTTCATGCCAAAAAGAGTTGTCAATACAATTGGCTTCATTTCAGTACAATCTTAGAACAATTTTAAATGCAACACAAAAATGCCAATTTCCATCCCTGCCCCGACCGAAGTTGGTATTGCAACGCGTACAAACTCACCGTCCCCAAATTCGAACGGAACAGGCTGCTGTGACAGCGTGACTATAGTGGAATATTTAAGAGCTGCAGCGAATATATTTTTTCAGAAAAATATTCGCAATTATAAGTGGACTATTTTTTTTCGAAAAGGAATATGTAGATAAAATCATATTCTCCATAAATCCAAAATGAATTCTTTACTATAGTTTACCTTTATTCCTTCTATAGCTCAAGGTCACATAGCTTTCTGAAGGGCAAGGTTAACTAATTTATGTACCCCAAAAACGTCTTAAAAGTAGCTGGCACGCAATCATTCTATAAACGGGCCGGAGTCACACTTTTACACAAGCCCGTGAAAATCAACAATTTCTTTGTGATTCTGTTCATTTCGGCGCAACAGTGGAATCCATATTCCAAAGGCCAGGGTATCTTCTTAAAACCACAAATGTTTGAACCCGCTTAAGATATGTCTGCAAAGGGAATGGAAGCGAGTCCCACTGTCGTCCAGCGTGCTACACTTTCATCAATCGACTTGACGCCATAGTCAAGGCTAGCAGTAGCTACATCGAGCAATAATATTTTTTTTTTTAAATAGCTACGTTCTTTTTCAATAGTTTGTTAAAAATTTGAAAAATTGAAGAAGAGTCCTTACAGAAAATTATAGCTTTTTTTCTAAGTATTACTTTGTCTTTCGCAAGAAGCCTACAATGAACAAGTGATGTCCGCAGTTCTTCTGTGCTTACAAGATAATCCTCTTGAAGGTAACAATGAAGGTTCATCTTTTACTTTATTGTTTCATCTTAAAGTGCTTTCTTGCTCAAACTACCGAAAAACAAAATGGATTACTTCGTAAAATGAAAAATGGAAATAATCGTAAAGGATACGGACATGAATTACAATGCATTAGCTCAACTGGAAAAGAAAAATTGCACACATTAGAGTTTCGCATAAGGCGTATATATTTATCCTGCCAAACCTACCCACGGTACGTGTATCATTCCACCAGGGACAGCGAATGCACAAGAAATACACCATAAATGTGTATTTTATTAAAATAAGCGCTATGGGGTTAGGGGGATGAAAGTGGTTTCTTTCTTTTTCGCACGTCGCTGCGGTATAGGTTTTAGGTACACATCTTCTTGGACCATCAGCCCACCGCCTGCCGCCCGCCGCCTAACACTCAAACTCAAATATCTATTATGTGTATCGCATGATGGATAACGCGAAGGGTGTTATCATGAGATACGTGCATAATCCTAGCCATCACGACAGGGGTGGTTATAATAAAAGTATGCAGACACAGGAGAAACAAAATTTATATAAGTATACGTCCTTAGAAAGTATTTTCCATTTTTCCGCGCGCGGACACAAATATAAAAAGAAAGCAGAAAAGAGAAAAAAAACAGGAAGAAAAATTGATCAGAACAGCTCAGCTCAGCTCGCCTTACGCTTCCTTGCGTCGATATCCCCAGAACGTCGCGTCATACCCGCGAAGAAGTATACGTATTATCCATAACCCAGTTCTATATGTTGCTACCGGAGCTGCTTCTGCTTGTCCTTCCTCGCGTCCATTGTGTGTATGTCGTCGTCCTGCCACATACATAGCCTTAAACCAATTTTTTTTCTGCTCCTTTTTTCGATTTACTTTTATTTTCTGCGGGAGAAGAAAGAAAAGAAATAATTGCGCGCGAGGGTGTAGGTTGGTGCTGAATCCAGGATAAGAAAGTTTTCTTACGGAAAACATTTCGCAAGAAAAGGACAGAAGGTTATGAACGCTTCGCTAAACGGAGAATTTATGGCTTTTTAGCAAAGCCCCATTCCGGGCCGGACCACTGCTTCACTGTTGGGAAGATTTCCTTCGACAGGAGACAGTGAATATTTATTTTCCCTCGTTTTTTTATGCATTCATTTAACAATGTTGCATGGAACGCTGACGATGGCACGTATAAGCGGGAGGTGTAGCACCGCTCCTTTGAAGAAATATTCGAAACCAAAGAAATTGTCTATTTCTCGACGAGTTTATTGATAACAATTTTTATCTCTGGGGCACATTTATGTGTAAACTTTGCAGTTATTAATTTTGTTTTGTTTCTTTTTTTTTCTATTTTAAAGCTCGTCCTTCACGATACAGAGTGTTACCTAATATCTCCTGTGTGGATTGCTATAGTCGGAATTCCCATATTGCCATGTTTGAACAAATTGATTTATAGTATTTGCTGAGCAAAGGCTGTTTTTAAATTAAATACATTAAGATGGTTGACCATCTCGATGTGACTACTTAAAGACATCCAGTTGGATAGATACATTCAAAGGTTACTCTTAAGCCTTAAGAAATTAACACCAAGAAGAGGCATGAAAAATAATTACCTACAGAACTAGGTACAAAGCCTTAAAAAAACGTACTTTTTTGTTTAATTCTATTCCTCAATTTGTTTGAAATACACTAACTTACTACTTTACGGGTTCCCGACCAATGAAGAGTCTCTGCCTAAGACACTACAGCCTTCCATCCTCTGCGATCCCGAAACTCTGCTTCCAGTTAATTACACCAAGTGCTGTGTTAAAACGGAGTTTCGGTCTTTCTTGCCTTCTCGAACCTAGGGGCTGGGAGTCAAAGAAGCTGGAGCATTGTTGACCATTTGGTCGATGGGGATGACTAAGCTTTGGGACAACATCCACATCTTGCTACAGCTCATAGAGTTCGCGGTTGTATCTTCTCCAGCAATTGCCCTTCTCGCACATATACCTAGTTCCAAATATCCGACGGAGTATTTTTCTTTTCAAAGAACCCAATAGAAGCTCCCTCTTCCTACTTATCGTCCAGCACTCGGCACCATAAAGCAGGACTGACAAGATTTAGGTTCGATAGAGCATGCATTTTGTTCTTCGAGTGAGGAGTTTTGAACCCATTTGTTTGGCCAAACTGAAGTAGCAACAGTTTCCAAAGATAATTCACCATCGGATCTCTACTAAGGTATCCATGGAGTTGATGTTAACTCAAAGGTAGATGAACTCATTAATTTCCTCGAAGTTATTGCAATAAACTGTGACGTTTTGTCCTAAGCAGTGGACAGATGTTCGGTTGTTTGTTAACTTAAGGCCCAACTAATTTTGCCTGTTCTTCTGTCGCCTTAAAAGCCTCTTCTAAGGCACGCTGGGCACGGCCGATTATGTCGATATCATCTGCTTACCCCAGTATCTGAACGGATCTATTGAAGATAGTACCTTTGGCGTTGACGCCTGTTGTAAGCCCTGTTTTTTTCGCAGAACATGTTGGAAAAAGTCACATGACAGCGCAGCTCCTTGCCGAAATCCGGTGCAAATGTGTTCTCAAGTGTCACGCACCATAGATGGATAAGTTTTGTGGGGATCTGATATGCGACTATCGTCATGCATTGTCAGAAATATATCTAACATTAAAACGCATTTCGTAGCAATCATCTTTAAAATTCATCAATTAATCCTGATGACTTTTTGAGGAAAAGTGAATTGGAAAGGTCCACTTCGACATCAGAAATGTTGAAAACTATCTCCATACAAATATATCCCAGGCGTTGTATAGGGTCAGCTCTTGTCATGCGATTTTCGAACCGAATAACATGAATTGGAATCAGTTATGGGCCGTCCGCAGTGTGACTAAGCATTTCAAGATTCGTAAACCTTTTCGAGGTGCGGAAGAGTCAGCCTATTCAAAAAATGTACTCAGTTTTTTAAATCGTTTTCAGTGGGCCTAGTTTTTTGGTGTCTTATTCATGTGAAAATAAGGATTGGAAGGGTTTTCGGAAATACAGAAAACATTTGAAGAAGGCATAAATCATTATAACAATAACTTGTGATCATGCCTGTCATCTTTGCTTCAAATAACATAGGATAATCTTTTTTTAATTAAACAATAGCTTAGGCTACTTGCTAAAAGGTGTCCAGCAGAACAATTTCAAGTTCAATATGATAAAGGTCGTAAACTAACAGGGTATGGTAAGTGATTTGCGGATTGCCATCCGCAATGAGTCACTCGTCGGGAGCGCACCTGTCACCGTGCGATTCACCCGTTTTTCGCTTACTTCAATATTCGGTAAGTGACGGGCCGAGCACGCAACTTATCTGGTCGTTGGTAGACAAGTTTGACGATTAACCAAAATCCTGCGGAGAAGCTTAGGGTAATTGCTTCCAATAAATAAATCAGCAACTACGGTGACATACCCTGGGCATCTTGGTCACGGAAGTCGAAGGTTTACAGCAACAATCCCCGAACAATTCAGGCCCTTCAATAAAATATCCGCCGTGAAGTTGCTGTCTGTGAGAAAATGCTTGACTTGAAAAATGTCCGGTGCACGCCCCTTATTTGACTATAAAAGTAATTCTTCGCCTATTAATCTTAAGAGATATTCATCACTTAAGCGCGGTGATGGGCTAGACTATTGGGTGACTGAAATACCCTTAATTATGATGAGGTCTACTTCGGCTTATTAACTTAACAATAGACTATTAAACTAGATTCAAAAGTTTACGGTTCTGTTTGAAACGACAGAAAAACCCATCTTCCAACCTCAAATCAAAAGGTTTCCAACTTCCTTGTCAACGTAATCAACACTTCCTTACATCATTCGACTTCCTTTCGTTTTCATTTATCCTTATCCAACTATCACCCACCCACCTACATCAAGTTCATAACACGCTAACTAAGAATGAATAATTGCCTCAAGGATGGCCTCAACTTTTCCCCTATTCCCATAAAAAAAACTTTTCACTGCACATAACACTGACCAACCCACCCACTATAAAGGTTTCGCTTTCATTAATAAAAAAAAAAATAAAATAAAAATTACAAAGAAAACAAATGAGAAAAACTAAAAAAATAATAAAAAAAAAACGGTATTTAATGTAAGCAAAGCGAAGCCAACCAGCAAGGACATTGCTTGTTGTGATTTTATTACCAAGCTTAAAAGAAAAATTCCCTCGGAATAAGATGATGGCTGGCATCTCGTTTTACACCGTAGTCTTTAGCGCAAAAAAGGACATAATGAACATTCTGTGTCTGTGCTAGATATTTTGTATACCAGCAAATAGGTGACCCTATTTTGCATTTCATTCAAGTTGGTGAACGTGCTGCCCCGATGGGTCCAATGGCAGTCATCTTGACCTGGGTCAGGATCATTTTTACTACGACGATGGCTAATTGCTTTACGTTCATTCACTCCAATAAGAGCAAGGACGTTTCGTTTGTTTGGAATAAAAGCAAATGGGGATGAGCTGATTGTTTTTTTTTTTTTTGTTTTTGCTTTGCAAAAAGTTTTAAGTTTTGGTTTCATACTCTTAGAGTAAAAGAAGGGCAAAGCAGGCCCATAGACGTGGGTAGTACTTGAAGTTTAGCGGAAATTTATCTTTTTTATTAATGAGTGAATGGCGAAGGAAGTGGAGGTGAAAATTAAGGAGGCTAGACGCGGTTTCGGTAAGAAATGTTCGTTTTTAAAGAGTGGATGCTAGAGAAAAGCTGCAGTCCATTGATTTGATTTTTTGTTTCTTAGCGAAAAGAGGGTAAGAGTGTGACAGTTAAGTGCTCTTACCTCTTGGTTCAAAATTTCGAACTTTCACAATCTTGCCCTTGAAACCCCAAATTCGCCTTGGCACTAGGAATCTGCGAGATTAGATCCGTTTGCAGGAATCGCAGATATGAATATGGACAAGCAAAACAAAAGTGGCCGCGGATTGGTTTTGAAATTATATGCAGTGCTAACAATAACGCTATGGCTAGCATACATCGGATACCGACGCATTACACCTTCGTCTGTTTTACAAAAGTCCGGAAAATGTCAAAAGTCGGATAGGTGACACCCTGCTCGAAATTAGAAAAGAAAAAATACTGTGGACTTGAACTCAGGATTCGGAAGGAGTATTCGGACATTGCGGGCCCATCTCTTCGACTGCCAGAGTTTTCAAAAGCTGAATTTGTATACAAAAAAAAGTAGAGAAAGAAGAATTTAGATGTGCTGCATGCATTCTGGTGAAAACAGAGCGCAGGGCAAGTGTCAACACGGAAGGTACAGCCTTTAGTAGATACTATGGACATCAGTGGCCGTTCGCAACGTGCAGTGTAAGAGGTTTTTACGCTATCAATAGTCAAACAAACATCTGTCTACCGTGTAGGACAAAACGTCACTGTTGAAAGCAATTACTTCAAGATAGTTAAGGAGTTCATCTACCTTAGCGTAAACATCAACTCGGGTATAACCTTAGCAAACAGCTGCTTCTTCGGTTTGGCACAACATATGGGTTCAAAGCTACTGACTGGACAAAATGCATGCTTTATCGAACCTTAATCCTGCCAGTCCGGCTTAAAGGTGAAGAATGCTGAACGATTATTAGGAAAGCGGAACTTATATTGGATTCTTTGAAAAGAAAAATACTCCGTCTTCGGTATTTGGTCCTATGTGCGAGGAGGGCAAATGGAGGAAAAGATACAACCACGAACTCTATGAACTGTACGAAATGTGGATGTAGTCCAACAAGCTTAATCACGTCGACTAGATAATGCTCCATCCAATAGGATCTTCGACTCCTAACCCTCAGGTTCAATACGGCAAGGAATATCGAACCTCCGTTTTAAGGACCAAACCATCGCGGATGCCAGAGCGATGGGTCTGGACAATTGAAACAAGCATGCCGGGATCGGGGAGGATGGAAAGCTGCAGTGTCTCCGACAGAGACTCTTCTCGAGTCGGGAGCCCGTTAAGTAAGTAAAGTAAGCATGTATGACTGCATAGGAATATAGGGTCTTGGAACGCTAAAGTTAATAACAGGATTCGGCCTGTATGTATGATCTGCTTAGTTGTACCTAGTCCAGAATTTGAGATTCTAAGCTCCCATTCAATTTGTTGTTTTTTTAAAAACCATTATATTTTACTTGCTTGTATGTAGGATCGAGTTGAATAGGACAACCTCGTCTAAAGATCCTCTAAGAATCGTTCTTATTCAAACTTATGATGGAGAACCAAACGGTGCTGGCTGTAAACGAATCTTTGATTGATTAATTAGTTTGACTATGCACTATCTTTAAATAAGTAGGATAATTTGCACCTGCCCTTGGCGGGACTCTTCTCTGATGTTCGATTAGAAGTAGTAGTGGTAGCAATTCATATATATTAGTATAAGAATAGCTACTTTACAAAAATCTAAATTTTAAGTTTAAATATCAAAAATATTATTATTGCATAATCCTTTGTTTGGAGCTCAATTTTTAACTACGTCACCTATTTCTGGTTTTATCCAACAGGTATAAAGACTGAAAATCGATTGCAAAATGTATGGCCTCATCCTTGTGATCGCCAGTGTATACTGAGTCTCTTCGATACTTTGTTTTAAAACCAAACTTTTTATAGTTTTCCACATTTCTTTTTATACCCTCGCTGTTTTAACTTTAAAAGTCATAAATCGATTCTTTGCTTTACTTACTTTCATCTAATAGCGATTTCTTGCAGTTCTATATTCATCCCATTTTATTGTTTTTCAAATTGTTAAGTTCATTATTGAACCATTTATTTATTAACTTCCCAGTAGAAGTTCTTGTAATGGGTCCGATTTTGCGAATCGCGGATTTGGACATATCTCCACGTTTCAAGGCCACCAGAATCCAAATTCAACGTTTTTGGAGAAATGTCTGTCCGTGTGTATGTACGTATATGCGTATGTACGTATGTGCGTTCGGAATTTTCTTTCGCCACGATTATCTGGAGAACCAAAGATGATATTGGCATGGGACCCGGTTTATTCGACGCGTAATTACGTAACTCAGAACTGATTAAGTTTTCAGCGAAATCGGTCCAGCAGTTTTTTGTTAATAACTAAAAAAATAAAGGCAAACTAGCTGAATTTTGAAATTGATGATTTGTACTATTTTTAACTTCCCAGTGGAAGTTCCTGTAATGGGGCCGATTTTGTGAATAGCGGATTTTGACATATCTCCACGTTTCAAGGTCACCAGAATCCAATTCCAACGTTTTTATAGAGATGGCTGTGTGTGTGTATGTAGGTATGTGCGTATGTTCGTATGTGCGATCGGAATTATCTTTCGCGCGATTATTTCGAGAACCAAAGATGATATTGACATGGGACCGGGTTTATTCGAAGCGAACTCAGAACTGATTCAGTTTCCAGCGAAATCGGTCCAGCCGTTTTTTGCTAGCAAATAAATAAAAATAATTTGCCTTTATTTGTACTATTTATTGTCATTTGTTATTGAGCAAATCAGTATTACATTGTCCCCCGTTATTTCGTATACATGTAAATTTACAGGTCTCCGTGTTCATAACAATGGTTGCATTAATATATGTATGTATATAACACTTTACTGTTATTAACAACATTTAATTTCCATGAACAATATTAAAGAGCTTTTTTTAATATTAAATAATTCTTAACCATATCTTATGGTTAACCACATTTCAAAATTTCCCACTAATCGCATAAATCATATTGATCTCTCTGGGAAGTTAGTCGTGTGGACCTTGTGGGTCGCACCCAGACCACTTTTTTGGTTATGGAATCGTGTGAGTCTTATCTGACCTTTTGATATGTATTTGTTATTTTCCTCGAATAGAACCTCAAAAGAAGATGGTTTGAACTTTTTGCTTTGAAGCCAGCGACTCTAAATGCTTTACTTTTAACAGATTTAAAGGCTTGGGCATGGGAGTAAAAGGGAATAGGTACAAATTTAAGCTTTGCACTAAATTCAAGGCTATTCGATCGAAATTTCTCTTTCTCATGAAGCGTTCGGCAATGTTTTTTAAGGGACTTTCAGTTTGATATTAGTTCCATGGAATGAGGTGTTCGGTAAGTATTCTTCAATTAAGTCATTGTTTAGGAAGATTCCATTACTGATGAATTTTATTCATTATTTAAGTGGTTTACTTTTAGCTTTCCCCGCCGGCAACGCAATACTTCGGGCTCAAAACGATGATTTTTTTTTAAATAATAAGTAAATAAAAAATCGATCCCACCAGTTAAATTATGTAGCATTTATTTCGGAACGCAACCATTGAACAAAGTTTAAAGAATTTAATTAACGAAAACAAACACAAAAAAATCATCCGTATTGCCTGTAACAACGACTCTGTACCAACACCAAACTGGCGACACTGACCTCAGTATTTCGACCTCTATTTACCCCTTTTTACGATGCCTGGTGCCGGGGCCTATTGCCTACCTATGTGTGGCTCTCTTGGCTGTGTGTCTACTTGTTCTGTGATTTGGTTTGGTTTCCTCGATGATCCATCCCTACTCTTAGTTCTTCTTGCAGATATTCCAATTCAGTTGGATATTTAAATTGCAAAAAATGGAGAAAATAAACACGAAATTCCATTCCGAGACAGCATGGCAGCCGGGTGCCAGGAGCAATATTATTTCGCCTGGACGTGACCGGTTGTTAACCGTACCATTCAGTTCGTCCTGTTCATATTGTTTTTCTTCCTTTTTTAAAGCGATTTATTTGAGTACATTTTTTTCGAACCCTTTTCTGCCAACAGAAACTGGATTTTCTCGCCAGACAGCCAGCAAATACAAACAAAACTGCGTACACATTTTGTAAAAGCGGGAAGGGATGGGTATGACATAAACGGGTCACGCGGTACTTTCGCGAAAGGATTCCCGATTTTAATTTGCATACCGTCATATTCAGGAATTTTCAAATTGGAAGGGTTTAGTCAGATGACGGAGAAGGAGAGAGAGAGGAAAATATGAAAAATTATATAAATAAAAAAATAATGTTACCTATCCATTTTCCTTGCAGATCCAGATACCCACACTCGTTTACCCGTACGAGGAATATCTGTGGAGGAATGCTATACCTGTGCACACACACAATTTGACGGCATTTTAGAAGCATTTGCATATAAGCGCGTTAGTTATGTTTGACTGCAATTTTGTACTAGGACAGTAATTTGCAGCTTACCTTTAGGTTTATTTTCGGATTAATTTTTTTTCGGTTTGCACTTCAAACTAGTTTTTCATGTTCGACAAAGAAATGCTTGAAACGAATTGGAATATGGAAAGTTGTAGGTACCTACAATATTGGAAAAAACCATGCAGCTGACAGTTTATTTAGGTAGGTAGCTATCTACCTACCCATCTATTTGTTTTATAAAAGCTAGAATAAGAAATTGGGTTTTAGAGCTGGGCTTTGATGTCGGGGCGGTTTGTGTCGAGGAATATTTGTGGAATACATCTAAGCCGAGTCAATCTGACTGTCGAAGTACGTAGGCAACTATTTTATTCGTTATCGGCCCAAATTCGGTGTTGTCCTTTTTCTCTATTTAAATAATATTGAACCGATTCGATTTTCAGACCAAGTTTATATCCGAAAAGTCCACCATTGAAAAAGAAAACAATGTGTATTGTTGCGATTAGAAAATATAGTTTGAATATCGTATAAAAGAACGCTAAAAAGCCGAAACAAGTTCAGTGAACAAGGTAGGAGTTTAAACAAAAAAAGAAACCAAAGGACCAACCAGAAAGAGAAACACTATAAAAATACCTCGCAAGAACGGCGTTTGTTCCGCATCGTCTTCCATTTGATTGCGGTTCATGTTTTGTTAGCGAAAAAATGACTTATTAAAAAAACATTCTATAACAATAGGTACATAAAAGTACCGCCATTTATTCAAAACTTAAAGAGGAAGCAAAGCATGCAAATTAAAAAAAAGTTAATCAATACTAAATGTGTCCAGCGGAAATTCTTCAAGTTCAATAGTTAACATAAAAATATTTACAATTTTAACTTGAACTTTAACGGCCGCTGTAGCGAGAAGCGAATAATACGCAATTTTTTTTTCACTTGAATCCTTGCCACGAGAAAACATAGGGAAAGGCTACAGTTCGCTTATTTGAACGCTCATAAAGTGTGAGTGGTAAAAATTAAAGTATTGGTGAGCTGTTAAGTAGGATCAACATATTTTGTTAAACAACATTCAAAGGAAAACATAGTTTATTGTAAAATCAACGCCCCTTAAAAGTGGGTATGGCAGAAAATTTTATAAAATGGAACTGTTCAAAACGGCTTTATTTACATACTTATGAAGAATAGGACTTTAACTTATCTACAATAATTTCTTCAATAAAACGGTTACCTACGTTAAATTAGTTGGCGTGTCAGAGGGCGGATTTTAAAAATTAGTAATTTTGATTATTTTGGGCCCGTAGAGAATATTAATATCTAAATAAAATTTCAGCTTTCTAATTCGAGATTTAGGGCCTCATTTTTGCCGGGCGGACTAACGAACATGGAAATCGACAACACTATCGATGCTGATCAAGAATATAGTAACTTTTAAGTGTGTACAGGAAATATTAAAATAAATAAAATAAATATTAGGCATTAACGGCCCATACAACGGAATTGCTTTTCCAACCATTTGCTTGTGCATTTAGTGGTAACTTAGTCCCGGCGGGATTTGAACCTGAAATCTTTAGATTGGTAGTCCAATACACTTACCTCTGCGTCACTGCACCCACATAATTCCACCTATACCTCTTTCTAGGGTTGTTTAAAAAATGACGCTAGCACATTCATCTTTCAGGTACATAACTCTCGAAAATTTGCACAATTGCTGAACTTTTTATTCCAGATAAGAAAAAAACATCATGAACAAACAAGAAGCGCTGATCCGTTCGCTTTTTTTCCAAAGAAACAAGATCATTTAAACACACATCTAGAATTGTATGAGGAAGTATGAATTCTCCACTTAAGTTGCCTTACCACAAATCTAGTGAAGGCTCTTTAAACTCTTTAAATGCATTTAATGCTAACGGATGAAGAGAACAATGACAAATTGAACAATACTCAAGAAATGGACGAACTACCGAAATATAAACTGCTTTTAAAGCATAAGGATTTGTAAACGCACTGCAGGTGCGTTTAATAAAAGCATAGAGTTTGCCTTCGCTATGATATAATCGATGTGTGAGGAAAATGACAAATTTAAATCAAAAATTACCCCAAGATAACGAATCTAGAAACTGGTTAAAAATATAACATAGGTGATGAAATACGATGTGTCGTAAAGACAGTACGCTTTCTCATATTCAACGGTAACAAATTGCTTTGACACCAATCAACTATTTAATTCAAATCATTTCGGAGGTTACGATAGTTGGTTGCGTTTTTAATTGACATAAATAATTTGATATCATCTGTATAAATTAAGGAAGCATTGTGAAGGAATAATGAAATTTTATTTTTAAAAATATTAAAAAGGAGCGATCCCAGGTGGCTACCTTGTGGTACTCCCGATAAAACTTTTATTATTTTTGAGGTCAAATTCCCAATTTTAATACGTTGTATCCTATGCAATCCAACCAAAAGCAACCTCACCACAACTCGAATTGCCTCAACAGAGCAGCAATCCAATAACTCTTCAGCTTTTATAAGAAGAGATTTTAAATCTGAAGGAAATTAACATCGATTTTGCGTCAACAATCAAGAAATTAAAACCGGAAAACTCAAAACTTAGGCAATAGGTAAATAGTCTTGAGAGTAAGATAAACTGGAGAGAACAGAAAATCATGAAGAATGTCATCGAAATTATTGGTATACCAAATCTTGAGAACAACAATGTGAAAGATCCAATGCAATTTGGGTTTAGGGCGGGCTCCTTTAGTGAAGATGACCTTTTAGATTTTTGCTCCCTGATCTATAAAGGCTTAGAATCCAAAAAATCCTTGTGCTGGTCTTTTCGTTGATATAATGAAATTGTTCGATATGGTTTATCACGGAATTCTTTTATGTAAAATGTACAGTATGGGCTTCATCTTTAAATGAATTCAATCTTACTTAGATAACAAAACGCAGAGAGTTAAAGTAAGAAATGGATTTAGCAGCTCAAAGTCCATTCATATACCTAGGAGGGCCCCAAGGATCTGTCTCCGGTCCTGTTTTATTTTCAATATTTAATAATAAATTATTCACGCAACCAAAAGTTAAAGCGTTTGCAGATGATCTTGGGATTGCTTATGATTCAGATAGCCCCTTGAATCTAGTTGCAGAAATTAATCATGATATTAATGTCCTTCAATTTAAGACCACAGCAACTACCAGAACTTGATGTAGTATTTCATGCACTTATAATTTGCTAAGTATATTTTGTTTAACGACACTTGCCCAAGACTTGATTCATTGCCTGCCTTAAATTCGGATGTTGACTGCAAATCAAATCACTTTGCAATAGAAAAAGTTAATTTTTTAAGTCCCAACACTTAAACTGGACCGAACATAATATCAATTCTAAAACAGTATTTATACTTTTCTCAATCCGATGTCTCTATCTCAGGAAATTCCTTACTAATAACACCTTACAAACAATTTGTTATGGGATATTTCATTCAAACTTATAGTTTGGAAAATGGATGTTACGGAGTTTCGACTCCGCATCCGATACGTCGGAACCTCCGGTCTAAATCACACCTCCGAGTATGGCTCCGGTTCCGATATAATCAAAACTATGGTTTCTCAGAATCCTCAGTGAAAGCCGACGAGCGACAAAGAATGATCGAGTTGCGACACGTTACGATACGAATGCCTTTTGACTCTTTTATTTCTTTAAATCGGCATCAAAGTTTAGAGTTCGAGCGTGAAACGCGAGTGTAAGTGATTTGTTTGTTAACGACGAATAGTAATCGAGTTGTGACAAGTCATACGGTGCGACGGCCTTTTGACTCTTTTGTTTGTTTACGTGCGTGAAACGCGTATTAGTAATTCGTTTTGTTGGCACGGTATAGTAAACAGATAACTTGACGTATATTTATTTCATTTATTTCATCAACTGAAAACATCTACTGTTCACACTAGATTACTTAATACAATTTTAATACTTTAATTTTCTACCACCAAAGCCTAACGCCAAAATTAATTTATTTTTCAACGAGTCCCTACTTAGATCAAACTCGAATAAACTGCTATGCTTATTACATTCTTTAAGGCATCTGGTAATTGGTTCATTACAACCGTAATTAACTCTATGATATGGAACATAAAACAATAAACGATTTCTAAGTACTCTTGATGGAGCATAAAATCCAATTAATGATAAAAGAAAAGGGCAATCGATATGATTGTTAATAAAATCGCGAATAAACATAAGTGAAAAATATTGCCTACGCCTGAAAAGAGGTAAGATACCAAATAGTTAAACGTTTTTGGATCTTCTCGATTCTATTGGAATGTACTTGGCATGGATTCCATACTATACTACAGTATTCGAGATTAGACCTGACAAATGCAAAGAATAGACATTTGAGAGTAAGTGGATCATGAAAGTCTTTAGAATTCCGCAATGTAAAACCCAACATTGCAACCAAGAAGTCAATAGGCTGCCAGAAATTTAGTTTTTTGTCAAATATGACTCCTAGGTCTTTCTTAGAGGAGATAATGGACAGTGGGGAATAAACGATCAGGTACGTAAATGAAACTGGGGGAGGTTACGACAAAAAGATAGGCTTTGACATTTGGAGACATTGAGTCGAATATCATTGTTATGACCCCACATAGAAAGTATCTCAAGGTCTTCCTGCAAAAGAATGCAATCATGCCCAGACTTCCTGAGGGACTCCAGACGTTACATACACTGGTGATGAAAGAACGTCCTTAATGCGAACATACTGAATACGATCTGTAAGATAGCAGCGAATCCACTCTAGAAAATTGCAGTAAAATACAAACCTGTTTAATTTGGACATCAATGTATTGTGATTAACGCTTCAAGACAGTGTGACAAATCCCTATTTGGGTGAAATCGATTCGAATACAGCGAATCGCAATGTTTGTGAAAAAATAGCGCAGGAGAGGCGACTCTACGACTTCGTTAAAAGGGCATTTAAAATCACTGAATGCTGATAAACATGCAGTAATTTTGATACTTGAGAAAAAATAAAAGTTAATTACTGAAAGTGTTTCGAAAACTCGAATAAAAGAAGCTAAATAACATGAGTCACGATATCTTGAATAAGAAGCAAAAACGGGAGCGTCACATTCTAAATCTAAGGAAATTAATAAATGAGTTTCCGAAATGATCGCCTTAGACGACTTTCCTTTCAGTTTTGTAGAAAGTCTAGGTCGCCGGTTCATGCAAAATAATGTGCCAAATAACAATACAATAATTATTGTGGCGAATCATCATAATAACGACAGTCCTCCCCATTTTGAATCACCCCGACACTGAGGCCAATCAAATGCGGGTGTTGCTGCATTTAAGTGATGCAAGAGTTTGCAGGATCTTTCCTATGAACATTACAATACCAACGGAAGCGGTCGCGCTCCACTTTGATTGAGATTATATCTTGAAAAGTTATATCCTTAAGTTGCTAAAAAATTATCTTGTTTTTCTAATAAAAAATGATTTCTGGAAATTGTATATTTAATCTACTATCACGCCATTGCATTCGATTATCATTATTTGAATGCCAAAATCGTATCCACATTTATTGACAGCTCAGTTGTATTTATTTTTTTTGCAAAACTAAAACACAAACGTAAAAGGAGGAAAAGCAGTTCATACTATTTCTCAACGGAAACAGAAAAATAAATAGAAGCGGGGATACTTTTAAAAAAGACGATTGAATGTTAATGAAAATTAAAAGTTATCATCTTCGCTTGCTGTTTAATTATGTGTCAAAAACATCAAAGAAATTCGCACATCAATTGTCGTTGTAGTAGCCTCTAAGGCCAACCTTATCATGGATTAGCAATACTTGGTGAAGCGTCCACTGCATCACGAATTTCGTTGTTTTTCAATGTTTGATTAATGCAATGATAGAGTGGGAAATGAATTGGCCCGTATTTTAATGATGTGTAGATGCTTTTATTTTGACTCCTTTCAAAATCTAGACAAAAACGAAATTGTTATGAAGGAATCATTTGAAATCAAGGCTTGCAAGAGACACTGAATTACTTAATATAACATTTAAATTGACATTGGAAAAGGGCGCTCTGTTTCATTGAATTCACCCACAAATCAAATAGGAAAGCTTACTTACACTTGCTCTGGCTTGAGATCGGAACCATTTTAGGTGTTGGAACTTAATATGTTGTTCATAAAGATTTGGTATTTACGCCAGCTTAATCGTGTCAAATTAGGAACTCGAGGAGGTTTCTATGCATGGCCATGTAAGCTGTAATAATTTTAGACACAGTATAACATTAAAAGTGCTCATCCTTTTCAGGTCAAAGTCAGTTTTTTTTAACGGAATTTAAGACTTGTGAAAACTCTCGCCAATGCTGCCTGTCGGATATTGAAATATGAAATATGAATTCCAACACAGGTTGCATAGAAGTCACCGTACTTACATCCCCGACTTGTTTGTGTGAAGAAAATAAACATAAAAACTCGCGAATATAGGAAGAATATATAATATATGATCCTGGACGGCAATCAAATTATGAGGTTTGTTTTCTTTATGACAATAAAGCCATCTTTATGTATTTAAAACTTCTGCTTCTTTAATATCATTTGATGAACAACAATATCGTCCGTTTATTTCTGTTTGCCACTGTCACATTGTTTTACAAAGAAACGTCACTATTTGAGTTAAATTTTCTCCACAAGAAATTAATATCCAAGCTCCACTCAACCTCACAACACTATTCCCATTCAAAATGTTCCCAACAACTGATCTACAAATCCCGATTAAATATTGTGATTACCCTGTTTGACCTACCTTACCGACAACGGAGATCTCTCAAGCATGCAGACGAACCGAAAATCTGAAATCAGGATATACAACTCGTTACGTGACGCAGCTAATAACACAACAATAAAACTTTCTCACACAAGCAATAATCGTAGCATCAACGGGAATTCCAATTGAATCCTTGAATTGAAATTCTAAATTACCTTAACATCTAATTAAAATGACAAAAGGACCTACCAGCCAGCCAACCATCCCTTTCACAAAAACTGAAGCATAAACATGACACGCTCAACAAAAGGTGCAAAATAATGAATATCGCACAACCAGGAATCTTAATTATAAAAAGGACTAGGACTGTACCTCCTCTTGGGAACCGAACAGCAAATGTGTTTGCCATTGTTGCATAAATTAAGGACACTCAGCAGAGAGTGAAAAAACTGCGATCTGAAGTGTTTATGCTGTGCACTTTGATTAGAATCTAATCAAATCGAATGTCCTTTCAATAAAGCCTTACATTACAGTCGTAATTAAATTGTCCAACAGCTCAATGTAACGATTTTCAACCTCAAATTTCATTTGCAGTGTACCGCACAATACACTGCCCGTATAACCGTAGCCGCAACCGGTAATCAGTTAAATATTTTACGGTTATTAGCCAAATGCAGGACATTTTAATGAGCCCATTTCAACTCAACAGGACACACTACGGAAATAAATTTCGTAAATTAAATGCGCGCGATATACATGGAGAAACAAGCAGAAGGGACAAGCTGTGACTAGGTATGACCACCGGGACGCACAGGTTTATTGCATTTCGGAGTAATAATCGATAAATAATTGCATTGAATCGAGGAAATGGGACAGAAACGGCATAAATTTAAATGGAATTGTTTTCACGCATGACATTCATAGATATTATATTCATATTAATTTGTGCAAGAGGTGAGGCAGAGAACAACTTGATTGTCCTTTCCCTGCTGGGTGCACGAGGACGTGAGCGGTTTCGTTTTTATTTTTATTTCTGGTTTTGGGTATTAAAAACAAATTTAATTTGTCATGTCAAAAAGATGAGAAGGACACATGTCGCACATGTTGTACCTATCTGTCGTCACTTGAAAAGGATGTTTGTCAACCCTTTTTGTGCGTTTCTGTTTTTTTATTTATTTTTATTGTTCGGTTGAAATGTTTCCTAGAAAAAACTATGCTCAGAAGGATATTCAATTAATTTGTAGTGAGTGGCAAAGACAAGAATGGAAATTATGACAGGATGTTGCGTCTTAAACAGATGGTGGTGACTTGAAGAAGAGATTTAGTGTATCCTGCGTCTACCACTCTTTAATCGAATTATTGCGCATTTAACACATTGAAACAAATTAAAATAACAAAACCAACGCACCCCATTAAGGATCTCTTTTGTGAGATTGAAAATTCCCACAGTGCTCGGAATTATATGTTTATTCCTGTTACCAGGTACTTAACTCCCGAACAACAGAACAAACTGAAAGGAGGAAGACACAAAGAGATTCCATTAAATTATGCAACAATTTTTGCAAAATCTCATGTAGGGAGATCGAGGCGGAGATCGGGAAACTCCTAATCGCATTTGCAACAGTTGACTGTGAATACCGTAGAGTTTGCACCTTACACACACACGAGGAAGTCAAACAGCAATCACTGTGCCATTAACACAGCCAGGGGTTAACTATGTTGTGCGAATCCTGAAAAGCAATGGATGCGGTGTACCCAAGAACCCGGAAATTACTATTCCCAGTGAATTTATTCATATGAGGTGTTTAATTTGCATTGTTGCAGTTTTTGTTTTGTTTGTGTATTTTTGGCTGTTAATAGTTTTGACCTTTTGGTGATGGATTTCTAAGGATCATGTGGTTGAGCACTTTCACTTTCCATTGTGCGAATGGCTGCGAAAATGGAAATGATGTTTGCCAACAGGGGACGGAAGGTGCTGTGTTGAATAAATATTTGATAAAAATTTTGTTTTGCAAATAGAAAGTTTTGTTCATGTTTTTCATTTAGGTTAATCGAAGGGTTTTAGAGTATTGCTTAATGGAGTTTTATTCGGTTCGTTTGTATTAACTTGATGGTATTTTGCAAACATAATATCTACGTACTTTTTGTGAATGTATTAGATATTGACTTAGGATGCTCCAAAGTAGTCCATGAAGTCCTGAATATGGTTTTTTATAGCGATTTCATCATTTGCGTTGAATCCCAAATGCAGGTTGTTTTTGAGGACATTATTGTGTTGGAACTAGCTATTTTTAAACGCTTAGTTTGATTGTAATAGTGGAAGGTTTCTAGTCATTCGCCTTTCAATTTAAATTGGAAAAGTCATATCCAAATGATTAAAACTTATTTGTTGTTGGTCACACGCAAAATGTATTTGATAAAGCCTTTTTGTTCTCAAAAAGTTTTAACAACTATCTATTATGGTCTTGCCCACTCAAAGTTGTAGTACGGCATAACGAGCTGGGGAGGTTCGTATACTAATACCGTTAGATCCTTATTAATTGCTCAGAAACACTTAACAAGAATTGTTTTAAATAAATATCGTTCAGCTGAGAGTTGGCCTTTATTCAAAAATTTGGGTATTTTGCCAATTAGACATATAGTTCTGAAAGAGTTCTTCAAACAAAACGGAAATATTCCCAGTAGGACCAACAAATGTACAATCTGCGTGTTAACAATATTAGTTTAGTTAATGTACCTTTTGCACATAGAACACACTTTACTCATTTTTATACATATACCGCTCCACATTTTTTTAATAAATTGCCCTTATTTATAAGAGATGCGCTTCGTTTTTTATGTTTCATCAAAAAGGTTAAAGACAGGTTGTTCACGTTAAGCTATGAAAGTATTGAATCCTTTGTTTAAATTATTATTTTTTCTCATCAACAGCACATTTACAATTTATGAAATGTTATGTTTATAATCGAATATCACTTAATTTTTTAACTTTATCCAATCTAAAAAAAAAATTGAATTGAATAAATTATTATTGATTGTCACCCCACATCAGATATCAACTGAAATGTACATCTAGATGTGTCATTCACCACTAACTTTTAAGTTAAGGAATGATAACTATTATTCCATTTATAATAATTGTTAAGTGATGTTTAAGTTATGATAAATAAATAAATAAAAATACAATACAAATAATACAATACAATTAACCCTTTGGTCATTGCAGTGATTTCGCTTATTTTTGAATATTTTTATTTAAAACTGCTTGCCTTTTTTTAGGAATTAAATTCAACTACTACCATTTGTTCATTTATAAGATTTTATGATAAGATTTTTGATAATATCATACTTTGTGGTCATGGGTCAAAACTGCCCATTATATTATTTTTTAACTAAAGTTGTTGACAATTTGCTTTATTATTTGTTAATGATTGCAATTTCGCGGTTTTGATTTACATGAAATCTTATACAGGTATCAATAATTTTTTCAATGCTTTCATTTAATATTTGCATCAAAGTTTCACTGTAGATGCGTATCACGAAAGAATTGCAGCCTTGTCGAAAATATTTTTATTGGACAAATTTTATAAGTGATTTCTTATCCATCTTCAAAAATAAGGAAATGCTTATTTGTGAAATGCTAGTTATTGTCTAATTTTTGTTTTCCATATAATCAATATGGCTGGGTTGAGTCGAGAAGAAATATAGACAATGCTTGAGAGTGATGTGAATTGTAGTTTTGCAAAGGATTCTGCGAGTGAGGTAGATGAGGAATATATTTCGTTCTTATATAATGGTTCTTTATAAGAAACTCACTCATCAAATGGGAATCACAGCAGTTGGGATGACGAAGCACTTCCCACTCCAACACAATTTCTTTCGAAGAACGGATATTATAAATCGTCTAGGTGGCCAGTGAGAGATTTTTCGATCGGCCGTCTTATAGAACCGAAAATGTTATGAACACTTCCCCAGGACCGACTCATTAAGCTGCGTCCCAGGTGACCGATATAAAACCTTTGATTGATTTATATTTACCACCTGATATCATCAATATTATTGTAAGGATGATAATCATTGCAGGTAGGGAGTGTTTTTTGTCATATAAAATTGAGTTTTAAGGATTAAGTGTTTTAAGAGAAACCCGAATTAGAGTTGATGCGATTTCAATCGAAATCCTTTAACGGACTATTTTTGCTGGATGAAGTTTTTTGGTCCCATGGTGAGGCCAAAAAAGGTAGGTAGGTAGGTAGGTACGAGGGTAGGCCAATTATCAAAGCTATCCTGTGGAGTTCGCCCATTTGACCTCAATAAAAATCGGCAGGCTTCCTGCTTTGGGATCATTTCATCACTGAGGTTATTCAAATGGTGGTGTTATAGCATTTGTGTCATCCGGACTAACCTGCCTCTTTTTGACGATTTCGACACGTGCATGCTTCCAATATTGATATTTGTTCGATCGACATTTTACGACACCGGTGATCTCCAGTCGTGTCAACCCACGGATTTGCATGCTCATTTGCGGGACAGCTTAAAGATGTTTAATGTGTCGCTAGGCTCACCTGGATGTTGGAATCGCCTAGATGTAATTTTTCCCATTCAGTAGTCTTTTACGACAAGGATTTGTTGGTGGGGGGGGGGGGGGGGGGGGAGGCGCTGCAGTGATATTCTTAGCCCTTACGCACCGAAGCAAAAAGAAAATAACTCAACTTGATATATAGAAAAATGCAATGGTTATCGGGAAGAAGCTCAGACCATTCCATTGAAAACAAATATTGTTATATAAGCCAGAACTGAAGCCAGTTTGGACGTTTGGCATCCAATTATGTGGATGAATGAATATCAGAAAAAGATCCCATAAACAGTGTTATTTTATGCTGGCCTATGCAACCCACCTGCTTGGATTTGGAGGAGGTGCGAGGTTGGAGTACGTTCTATGTGTCTAATTTGGTGAGTGAAATAATGTCAAATTGGCCTTATTTCATTTTCAAAAACCGAAATAAGGCCAATTGCACACATTGGCCTTATTTCGTTCGGCCTTATTTCACGATGTGCATCGTGATCTATACGTAGACGTAGTAAAAGAGGTGGTGTCACACAACCAGCGATTCCAAAACCATATTAACGAAGAGAATATTGCTTTGCTAGACTGTCTCTAGTCTTTAATGTAAGAGACGATATTCGGGGATTTAAAAGAATCAAGCCTCATGAGCTAATGGTCTTAAAGCTATGGGAAAGTTTGTTAAGCAAATGTTAGCTCTCCACGATGTGATTCCAAAAACAAGAAAGAAAAATCTTTTGTCGGTCTTGATGATTGTTTTTGACCATATGGTGTTTTAGTGCAGTATAGTGGTATCGATAAAAAAAATATGTTAGCTTGGGTCAAGGTACACCAAAGTAAGCCTTTATTAAATTTTCGGTAAGTGATGTAAACGTTGGATATACCCCCTTACTGTCAAAAGAAAAAAAAATTCTCAGATTATACACAAGAATCATTTCCCAAAATCTTGATATATAACTTGGAAACACCTTGTAGGTAGAAATAAAATGCATTAGCGGCCCATACAGTGCCTAAAACCGAGCTTCTCCAATCTTTTGCTTGGGAGAACTTCAAACAATTTTGAGAAACTTCTCTTGACGCTTTATACTCTTTTGCTCTCTTTTGGTCGACTTGGAGATATGTCTGACTTAAGCTGGAAAGTTAGTCGTGTGGACCTTGTTTTCAACATGTGCAATTCTCTGCTGGATTTTTATACCCTATTCTAAAGGTATATTAATTTTGACTCATAGTATGTAACATACCTTAATATTGGCCGTAGACCCCTAAAATTTACTATATTTAGGATCAGCATCGATAGTAATGTCGATCTAGCCATGTCCGTCCGTCTGTCGGCAAAAATTAGGCCTTTAAACTAAACCTAGAGAGATGAAATTTTAATCTAGGGGCCCGAAATAATCAAGTGTAAGAATTTTTGAAATCCGCCCACAGACACGCCCACAAACTCAAAAAAAAAACAAATTTATCGAAAAAATCGAATTTTGAGCTAGAAAGCTGAATTTTTTTATATATGATCTTTGACTACTAAAACAGCTCGGGAGATAAAAGTTCTAAAATCCGCCCACTGACCCACACATTTAATAAAACAATTTTATTGAATAGTCAAAGTTTGAGCTAGAAAACTGAAATTTATAATATAGACTCTTTAGGTGCCCCTTATATGTTGAGATATTTTTTAAATCCGCCTACTGACACGCCCACAATTGAATCTTCTGGAATTGGGTGTGAAAGAGGGAATACCTGGAGATAGATGTTGAATAAGGATGGGCCAAGATTGATCCTTGCGGTACAACTGAAGACACAAAATAAAAAAATCAGAATTCTCGGATCATATGAAAACTAAAGTGCTTCTATCACTCAGAAAGCTGATTATCAGCTTTATGAGCCAATCAGGATATATGAATTTACTGAGGTTGAAAATTAGACCATCGTGCCATATCGAGTCAAAAGCCTTTTCAAGGTCGATGTCCAGGCTCACTGTACATTTCTTATTCCTTAAATTTTGGATAACTTTATTTTGAATTATAAGTAAAGAATGTTCTGTCGAGTGTCCTTTTTTAAAACCAAATTGGTTGTTTGCAATAATGTCCGCTTCTTCGGAAAAGGAGTTACGCTGCAATGTCAAAACTCTTTCAAAAAGTTTTCCAATATTCTAAAGAAGTGAAATTGGACGAAAATTGTTAATGTCCTTTTCGACGTTCACAAAATTTAAGGTGTAACTGGCACCAGCGTGATTTGAAGCTGAGACCTTTTGATCAGTATTCCATCGCATAACCACTTAGCTCCTTCGCCCATTTTTATTTAGGTCAATTTTAGGATTCAAAACTTTTGATTTTTTTTTCTTTTTTCATTTTCAATGGCTCCATTTAATTAATCACGCTAAATAAAGGATACTCAATCATCGAGGTACATACACTCTAATTTAATTAACACAGATGTCTTACTGACTTTATAGGTAAGTCAACCCGCAGCCACTTGCTCGCCATTAAGTCAGTCCCCTCAATTGAGGTCCCCGCATAACACAGCTGTATAAATCCAAAATATCAACAAAGTCATTATCACCTTTCATCCCCCAATTCGTCAAGCACAAAGTCCGAGTATTCATTAAGCAATTATACCAACCAACAGTGGTAGTACATACCTAATGGATAAATCATCGACAAAAATCTTAACAAGATGAAATCCATTAAGCCTACGCCAAGTGTTAAACGTGCACAAAAACATAAGGATAACACGAGAATCGCCCCCGCTCATTATCATCCCTCAATTAAATTACCAATTTATGCTGTGTGAAAAACTCCAAGGGAAAAAAATACAAAAAGGGAAAAAGAACCGTACCAAATTAACTTTGCCGCTTTAACACCAATTACAATATCCGTTACATCTAATTATCCCCGATGAGTGGTAGCTAAAAATAAAAATGAAAACGAAAACAAGAACTCTCCCCCAATTGGCGGCGCGCGGCAAGGCAAACTTCTCCAGTCGATGTAATGAACGATGCGAGGTCCTTACAAGACAATCATTGTTGAGTGCCGCTCTGTTTTAGAAATACAAAATCCATGCCTCGTAACGGCTTTAATTAATTTCCCATCCGCACTTTGCCCGCAGCGAAATTGTGTGCGAGACCAATTGCGAGGTGGATAGGTAATGTTTACCCAGCGGCTATTCACCTTTATGTGTCTCCTTTGTCCATTATTCGCAGAAAGCCGCACACCTCCTTGACGAAAAGCAAATAAAAGTAATTATAAATCGCTTAAGGGTAGCGTACGTCGTCGCACTGCGTATGATGCGAATCCAATTAGAAAAAATTAATGACGTCATCGATTTAACGTCCTGCCATCTGGTGCTGAATAGGGGGACTAACACCATCATATTTCCCCTTCCACCCCACCATTTGCCATTGGAATGAAATCTCACAAACAATAACTGCCTGAGCTGTGAGGTAGGGATAGAGAAAAAAATAATACGTACTTCCGTCCCTGTCGACACACCGTCATCTTAAGGGTGGATTTTTTTTTTATCCCGAGAATTATATTAGACATTTTTTTCCCAGTTGCTGATTTTTCATACATAGATACATATATGTATATAGATTATGTGCGTGTGCAGGGAATATTCGTCCCTTGGCAATGTTTCTGACGGTCGATTTGTGGGGTGAAAGAAAACTGTCGGTCGAAGTGGATAAAGCCGGGTTCGGGGGGTTATATTAGGCCACACCTTTTCGGTTTTTTCCTCATCTATTTTATTTTTTAAGGAAGTTTTGTTTTCGTTTTGTGTATGTATATGCCGTTATTCACCCTTGAATGCGTACGGACATTTTTTCTTTCTGTAGGTTTCTGGGGACGATATATATTTTTTCTGTTTTTTTTTTTTTAAATATATTTTTTGTGCGTGGACCATACGCATTATTGAAGAAGGAAACGAATGATTTGAACTTCAAAGAAGCAGCAGTTTTTTTTCTGCGCGCTTCGGTTGAGTGCGTATTTTAGTGGCATTTAAATTTGTTTGTATAGAAACATAACACACGGATGGATGCCATAGTCAGGGCCATAGTAATGGTGCTGGCAGCGCCTAAAGTTTGGGTTTGCGCCAGAAATCGTTCATTCATTTGGGCGGGATGGGTGGATACCCACAAAAGACGTTTACCAAGATCGTAAATAAGTCGTTTCTCTTCGGTTATCTTTAGGGGCTCACCGACGTCCTCCCCCGTACCACAACAGATTCAAAGGTGAGGGTTGTGATTTTCATTTCTTTGCTTGTTTTCATCCTGCAGATGAAAATCGCTGAAGAAAAACCATTTTTCATTGTATATTGCTTTGCTGGGAAATGGGAGTAGCAGGAGCACACAGTTTTTTCGTTTTGTTTTTTTTTTCTCATTTTTTGTTAGAGGACCGGTAGCAGAGTTAATCGTAGCTGATGCTGCTGACATCGTCAGGTTCGTCGACTGAGGGAATATAAAATTAAGGAAATTCGATTTATATGAAAATCAACAGACAAAAAATCCATTGGTGGTGGAAAAATGTGTTTTTTCTTTTTTGCATTTCTCTCACCCTTAGAGATATGAACTGAACACAAAGTAGCACTATCTACCTATAAAGCTGTAAGTAGATAACAGTTTGTGCATGAATGTATGACAACTGAAATGACAGTTACTGATGATTACGGCCCTTGTTTATGGTTATTTAAGCTGCTTTTCCTAACGAATTGAAATTACAGAGTCCCCAATGCAAAATATATACTTAGATACCTTCATATACATTATTTAAATATTTGTTTTAACACAAAAATGAGAAGATCAACTTTCGCCAAATGGATTGTCAGTCATGCAATGCAGGGTAGGGAAAGTTTTTGTTTGCAACACAAATAATTGTGTGTATTCGCTGCATGCATTCAAAGCAGCCCTGCTGGGGATGTTATCGACAGCTATCACCATTATGTCAGCGATACAATGTTGTTGTTGTTAAAAGTGTAAATGCAAGCACTGCTACATTACTTAAAGAAACCCAGATATTGTGTGACATCAACTTGATGGAACGGTAATTATCACAGAGGAAGAAGAAATCTTTCCATCCATTGGTTAGGCATTGGATCCCCTCCCATCAGTTTCGCAATGAGAATCATGGGCCATTTGGATCCGATGTCTTTTATCTTTTTTCAAAATTCACAGGGTATCTCGTCCGACCCAACTGCTTTCCGTTTTTTGGAGTCTTTGACCGCCTTTCCAACTTCTTCGACAGTAATGTTTGGTTCTCCTTCATTGTTAGAAACGGCTCTTGGAAAATATATCTGATTAAATTATTTACCTGGGTGTTGAAAGTACGACAAGCGCTGTTTATCGTATTTCGCTGTAGTGGTATTCCTAACCCGCCCCTACAAGGCGCAACTGATCAACCCTTTCCCTGAGTGAAATTATTGTGGTGTTCAAAAGACAGTGGAAAAATTCAACTTTAATTCTCTTTTCTGGAGAAGTTATAGGCTCGTCGAGTCAGACTCACCAGGTGGTCGATTAACACGTCGAAGTCTTCAGGTCAATTTTAAGCAGGTTCAATTTTAGCATGTTACATACACAAATTCTCTGGTCCAGATGGTCATTGAAAGATGCTGAGTCTCAACTTGACAGTCGCTGG
This sequence comes from Portevinia maculata, assembly GCA_949715645.1. Classification (NCBI taxonomy): domain Eukaryota; kingdom Metazoa; phylum Arthropoda; class Insecta; order Diptera; family Syrphidae; genus Portevinia; species Portevinia maculata. Next base: position 27,399,500 of record OX454527.1, on the reverse strand, counting down.
TCTTTTGTAGGATTTGGTTCGGTGTGAAAATGTATTCTATTGTCGATCTGCCGCAACACTGCTACGTGCCGATTAGTGTGTTGCAGAACGGCTTGAGAAGTCCACATAGCAGGTACGTTGGATAGGATCTTATATGCGACATTAGGAAGGGATGTGGCTCCAGTGCTCTTGCAAGGTATCGCATTACAGTAATCGGGCGTACTCTCTTCCAACCATTATTTATTTGATGATTTGGTGCATGCGCCCAACCAAAACATCACCTCCGTATTTGCAAAGCTCAGCTGGTAAGTTATCAGAGCCGGCGGCCTTAATGTTCATAAGCTTTCTTATAGCTAAGCCAACCTCTTCTATAATGGGTGGTGAAATCTTCTCTTGATTGACAGGGCGTGAGTTCTGTTTTTGCCCTATCACTCTCTCTACTATAGAGCCTATTAAGTAGCTATTGGAATCGAGAATCTGACAAATTGGCTTGACGAGGGTCCTCTGGTACAAATAGCAAAACTTAAGACAACATTGATGTACCAATGGCAACGCCGATGCGCTAAAAAAGCAAATCTAATATGGAGTCATCTTAGCCAGTGTAGCACGGCTAGACACTTATGGCCGAAGCTGGACCAGAGAAGATCCAGCGGACTTCTAAGCCATAACAGAGGAACCATCGCTACCCTTACACACATAATAACTGGACATTGTGGGATGGGTAGGCATAGAGATTGGGCATCCCCTACAACAATTTCCGCAGAAAAACTGTGGAGACGAAGAAGAATATGAGACAGTCCTGCACTTGCTATGCACGTGTCCCGCACTCGCCAACATTAGGAGGCTACTTTGGGTCAATACCTCTTCCACGATCTGGAGATCTCCATAATGCCTGCACGGCTGATATCAACAGATTCATCAAGAAAAGCAAATGGTTCTAGTAAGGGGCAGGTGGGTCACGCTGCCCGGCATACTTTGGTTAGAGTGTACCTCATCGAGTCCCATGCGGGCTAGGAATATGACGGCAGCGCCAGCGCTCCAAATTTTTTTTTCATTATTGTGCTTACTTTTTATTTTGTATACCATAAGCCCTTTTAATTTCGCAAGTAGAAACTTAATAAAATGCAAATACAAATGTAAAGTTGGCAAGCAATCAAAATTTAAAAAGTGGTCTGGGTGCGACCCGCAAGGGGTCCCAGTGGGATCCATATGATTTATGCGATTATTGGGAAATTTTGAAATGTGGTTAACCATGAGATGTGGCTAAGAATTATTTAATATTAAAAAATGCCCTTTAATATTGTTCATAGAAATTAAATGTTGTTAATAACAGGAACAGCGAAGTACGATACGAGTATATACAAGGTGGCGCAAAAATAACCTTCCGATGTTTTTTGGCTGTAATTTAAAAAAAAAATCAAATAAATAGTCACCAATATTCCGCGTTCTGGAGCAGTGTAGCGTAACATTGTTTATTAACGTGTATTTCGCATGTGTTTACTACACAAATGTCAAAACAGAACTGACTTATTACTTTTGCGCCACCTTGTATTAATGCAACCATTGTTATGAACATGGAGTCCTGTAAATTTACATGTGTACGAAATAACGGAGCACTTTGTTATAATGATTTGCTCAAGGACAAATGACAACAAATAGTACAAATAAGGGCAAATTATTTTATTTATTTATTTACTAACAAAAAACGACTGAACCGATTTAGCTGAAAACTTAATCAGTTCTGAGTTACGTAATTACGCTTCGAATAAATCTGGTCCCATGTCAGTATCATCTTTGGTTCTCGAGTTAATCGTGGCGAAAGATAATTCCGAACGCACATACGTACATACGCACATACGAGTACGTACATACACAGACCCAGACATCTCTCTAAAAACGTTGAATTTGGATTCTGGTGACCTTGAAACGTGGAGATATGTCAAAATCCGCGATTCACAAAATCGGCCCCATTACAAGAACTTCCACTGGGAAGTTAATAATATTTATTTTTTAATTAATTATTATTTATTTTATTATTATTATGATTATGAATATTATTATCCGTAATAGAAGTTCTGGTAGAAGACGGCGCCCTTCCTGCCTCGTCGCCCTCTTCCACCTCCTCTTCCTCCTCCTTCTCCTCTTCCTCCTCCACTTCCTCTTCTTCCTCCTCTTCCTCTGCCTCTGTCTCCACCTCTAAAAGTCTTTCTTACCCAGCCACCACCTCCGCCCCTGGGTACATCTTTTTTTAGAGGTGGCCTGCTTCCGGGGCCTCTTTTTTATCACTTTTAGGGGTGTGGTGGCTACCACCATTTCTTCCCCTAGCTGTAATAATAATAATAAATAGTACTATTTTGCCTTTATTTTTAAGTTATTTATTTACTAACAAAAAACGACTTGACCGATTTTGCTGGAATTTTAATAAGTTCTGAGTTACGTAATTCGCTTCGAATAAACCCGGTTCCATGTCAATATCATTTTGGTTCTCGAGATAATCGTGGCGAAACATAATTCCGAACGCACATACGCACATACACACAGACAGACATCTCTATTGGATTCTCTATTTGGATTCTGGTGACCTTGAAACGTGGAGATATGTCAAAATCCGTGATTCACAAAATCGGCCCCATTACAAGAACTTCCACTGGGAAGTTAATAAATAAATTAAATAAATATATTAAATAAATGAATAAATAAATAAAAAATATACATATAGGTTAAGTAACAAGTAAATAAATTAGTGATGGGCATAATCGAATGATTTATAGAATCGAGATATGAGTGTTCGAATGATTTAAACAATTGAATGATCATTCGAATGATCTTCGAAACAATTTTTTCCAACAAGTTTCATTTTAAATCACTGCCGCTTACACAAAATATCTAATACAAATCACAGTAAACTACTGATTATAATTTAATTTACCTGCCTTTATTGCTATCTACAAATATAAAACATTAATAAAAACAAAACGGTTCTCGCCTTTCGCTTTTCGTTTACAATAATTCAATATTCAACTTCAACCCTCAACGATGCATCGATTACGAAAATCAATATAAAAAAATGAACTCAAAGTCGTGAATACACACACGAGATACACAAATAACCAACTCTCGAGTTCTCGATTTTATGTGTTTTCTTCTTTTTTGTTCTTTCGTTCAATATTCTCTTCTCGGTCTCGAATCGGCACTCGAGTATCGCGTTCTCATTTCGCATAGTGTAAGTAGAAGTGAGAAATCATTCGAATGATTTGAGTGAAGAATCGAGATATCTCGAAATGTTGTCTGAATCGATTATAATCGAGTATATCATTCGAATCATCACTAAAATAAATATATAAATAAATAACAAATAAATAAATAAATATGTAGAATAACTAACAATTAAATAAATAGACATATAGGTTAAGTAATAAGCAAATAAATAGATAAATTAAGTAAAAAACTAAATATGTAAAGTAACTTACAGTTAAATAAATAAATAAAAATATTTCACCAGGCAAATCAGAAACAAACATTTTCAGGAACATAATTGGTTTATAATAGGATTATCAGAGTAATCACACCTCATTAAAAATATATTTACTAGTTTTCGATTTCTATCGGAAATTAGTTCAACATTCCCTCTTCTATATACCTGTATGGTTGAAAAGTGCCATCGCAGGTCTAATATCATTTTTAGGATTTTTTTTTGAGAAGTTTGCAATTTGTTAATGTGGCACTTTGCACATTTTTTCCATACATGGCACCCATATAATAAAACAGCTTGAAATATTACCTTGTGAATAGCTATTTTGTTTTCTACAGACAAACACGATTTCCTAGTAATAAACGGATATAAAGTCTTTATCGCAATACTAACGTTTCTAACATGTGGGTTAAATGCCAATTTGGTATCCAAATAAACCCCTAAATATCTGTCAATTTATGTCAGCACCGTTCACCCTAAGCTTATTGGATGGAAGAAAACAACCTTTTCTTTGTCTAGTGAAAAAAATTGCTCGTATCTTATCCGAGTTAAGCTTGGTTTTCCATTTGTTGTAGTATCTATAAAAGATGTCTATCGCATTGCTTAAATTCGTCTCAATACAGAGAGCAAACTCATGCGAAGAAAAAATTGTAGTATCATCCGCATAGATAGCTACGTGACATGAAGGTATTACCGGAAAATCTGCTATAAACTAATTATAGAAGTACTGATCCTTCAGGAATACCTGAGTGGAATGATACCAAGTCAGAAGCACTACTGTTAACAGACACACGAAAAGAACGATTAGACAAAAAGCTTTGAACGATTTTACACAGACAATCTGGGAAATTAAAACGTAGCATTTATCCATACCATGGGAGCAATCCATAAAGTATCTCGGGGTCCACCTTGATACAAAACCAACATTTGATCAACATATTCAAAGTACGTTAAGGAAAACAATTAAGATGCACTACCCTTTCATCAATAGAAAATCTTCACTGCCAAACGACAACAAGATAATAATTTATAAAGTAATTTTCCAGGCTATCCTAAATATTATATGGGTGTCCAATATGGGGTACTGCAGCAAGATGCCATTTAAAGAAGTTTATTTATTTATTTACGTCTAACAAATACAATTTCACTACATTAACAAGAAATTATCTATATATAAGTACAATTACATTTAGTCAACAAATTTATATTACATAATACTGTTATAACATTACACTAAGTTCATAATAAGGTTTTTATAATACGTTCTGTTCATGTTAAAATCAATTAAATTATCATACGAATTGTAGTAAAGACATGCTGACGATATTGGTTCATTTTGGCCATAATTTGTATAATGTCTGGAAACATAAAAGAAGTCTTGGTCTCTGGGACGTATAGTGCGAGATGGAGCATAAACATAAAACAAGGATAGCAGGTAAGGACAATCAATGTGGCATGTTAATAAAGGGTTTTTCAATAAAAACGCTACAAAAGTTTTTTTTTAAATAAAACAAAAACGGTTTTGGATATCAATGAAATTCTTTATTCCTGTGAAAGTAAGTTCTATGCCATTATGTATGGAACTCGTTTTTTTTTGCATGGCCAGCACGGGCACGCTTTTGTAGCGCTTTTATTGAAAAACCCTTTACATCCTGAGCAAATAAAACCGCGTAATAAATCCGTCTTTTTTTTAATGGCTTTAAGCCTAATAAGAGGCATCTAGCTTCATAATTTGGCAAGTCACCTTTCCAAGCCATCTTACGAAGAGCAAATTTGGTAAACCGTCTTTGCACACTTTCAATGCGAATACCATTACCTTGGCAGTGGGGATTCCATTCAATGCAGCAATATTCTAGCCTTGATCGTATCAAGGAATTGTACAATGATTTTAATGTGTATGGGTCTCTAAACTCCTTGGTATTTCGACACATAAAACCAAATAAACAATTAGATCGTGAGATAATATAATCATAGAGCATAGCAAAATTTAGCTTGCGATCGAAGATTACACCAAGATCCTTATGATTGTCCACTTTTTTCAGGAACGCGCTTTGAACAGAATATTGGAAATGGATAGGCGAAGCACTTTTCGAAAATGTAAGAACTGAGCACTTGCTAATATTTAAATGCAAATCATTAAGTAAACACCAGTTCGCTATATTATTTACATCTTCTTGAAGATCGTGAGCATCTGATAAAGAACTTATTGATTTAAATAACTTTAAATCATCAGCATACAACAGACATTTAGAGTATTGAACAAAAGAAGGTAAGTCATTTATGAAAGAAGGAAGAAGAAAAGAAGGGGCCGAGATGACTGCCCTGAGGAACACCAGAAAAGTTATGAATAACTTTTGACACGGAAGAACCAATCTTAACGTACTGTTTGCGATCGCTCAAATAGCTACGAATCCATTTTAAAATATTCGAATGAAATCCGAACCTTTCAAGTTTGCATCAATAAAACTGAATGTTGCACACGATTAAAAGCCTTCGCGAAATCAGTGAATATTGTGTCAATTTGTAGACGTAATTCCATATTACAAAGGAGGCAATAATTTGTAAGAATGATCAAATTTGTAGCAGTAGACCTTCCATTAACAAAACCGTGTTGATATTCCGAGATATGATTGCGTAAAATTGCGTACAGTTTATTTTTAATAATAGCTTCAAATATTTTACGAATAAGCTGAAGCTTAGCAATGGGTCTGTAGTTATCTACCTGGTTTTTACTACCAGCTTTATGTATGCGAGTTATAAAAGATGTTTTCCAACACTCTAAGAACTCACCACTCGCCAACGATTTATTGAAGATTATGCATAAAGGTTTAGCTAAACTAACCTTGCACGATTTGAGAAGTTTTGGTGGCAAATTATCAGGAGCGATTTTCGGCTTGGTTCCAAAGTCGATAGAAACGAAGGAATTTCATCTTCTGTTACAGAGAAAAAAAACCTAAGTCTATACATGACGCATTTGAAGTAGTTGCGACAAAGTTTTATTGAAAATAAGAAGCAAACATATTACATATTTGCTCCAAACTATCAGCAGTAACCCCATCATAGACCATACTAATGGGAATTCCAAAAGATTTTCTCTTGTCATTCATAAAGGACCAAAAGGATTTTGAATTTTGTTTTATTTTAGATTCGAGTGTCCAAATATATTCATATTCAGACCTTAGTTGACGAAATTTGCCCTGCATAGATGGATCTGACTTGCTCTTCTTATACGTTTTAAGCATTGCATTTTTTAGTCTCGACAAACTTTTATTAAACCAGATGGGTTTATTGTTCAACTTTTTTAACAATTTAACTGGCGCATACCTAGAGATCGCATTATCTAATATGCTTCTAAACACCGTAAAAGCCGATTTTAAGCTAGAAGAGCCTATTCACATATTCCAATCAAACGCATTAAGAAAATCACATATCGATTCAAAATCAGCATTCATAAAATCTAATTTATATTTTACATTTTGAATATCAGAATTCCATGAACTTAGAACATGTAACTTAAGAGAAATTTGTAAAGCCGTGCCGTGTGATGTATACTATTATTTAACATTGGGAAATCAGATTCTACGACAGAAGCACCAATCTCATTGTCAACAAAAATCAAATCTAGTATTCTACCAATTGAGTTTTTAACAAGACTTCTTTGAGATAAATCCATTGAAGACATATCATCAACTACTTCAAATTCTAAACTGCTAGTGACATTAAACGGCATTACACACTTATCTTTCTCGCAGAAAATCCATTTTAAATTTGGGAAATTGAAATCACCCATAGTAATTACAAATGAGTTTTCATCTAAGCAATCAACTATGTTTTTAAATTTTTGAAATATGAATGTTATAAATTTCAAGCGGAGAATTTGGTGGAATATACGATAGAAAGAAATACAAATGAATGGTACTACAGGGTGGCGCAAAAGTCATCATCCTATCGGAAGAAGCTATAATTTTTGCAAATGGCGGCAAATGTAAATTCTACTTTGACATTTGTGAAGTTAACTGATACAGAAAAAACTTAAGACACCAATTAACATAATCCAAAAGCAGAACCAAAGTTTTTCATTCATAAAAAAAATTACAGCGAAAGAACATCGGGTGACAACTTTTGCGCCATCTGACAACTTTTGCGCCACCTTGTAGCAATAGAATTAATTATAACAATGCGGTAATCAACACATACACAAATTTGTTCGATGTCCCCAGTTGACGCTGGTAGAATAATCTGTTTAGATTTAAAGCAGGAACGAAATGCCAATAAAAAAAACACCATCTGCTCTGTTGCAACCAGTTGTAATCGAACATCGATCCTTTCGATAAACGTTGAAGTCAGCGGTGAACAATTCCGAAGACGAAATTTCATCATGTAGCCATGTCTCAGCCAGAGCTACAACATCATACGTACAATCAGCAGCGGCAAGAAGAAAGTCCGTAATTTGTGTTCTCATTCCACCCACATCGTGATAGTAAACGGTGAGAGAACGTAAACATTCAATAGTAGCAGGAGAAGATTCGGTAGGAGTAACGGCGGCGAGAGAAGCATGAATTTCTTTTTGTTGTACTATGCTTGTGGGATTATTGGTTCGCATACCTCGTTTTTTGCATGAAATATGAAAGGGCGCACTCGTACACCTTGTGGCCAATAATCGGAGTGCAAGAAAAATGGCAATAACTCTTCAGCAACACCCAGCTTAAAATTAATATGCTTGAGCATAGTTTCATCTACGCCAGTCTTTATCAAACGATGACAGTAGAATGTTGAGGGATCGACCTTAAAAGTCGATGACACATACTCAGTTATTGCCTCAGAAGTATTAGAAGGCTTAAAAGATGACAAATGCAACCACTTAAGTTTAAGTTGTTTAACTACTTGTATTTGTGCATTTTGAACAGAAGAGTTCGTTCCAATTATGCCTTGATTTGACTTTCGACGTTTATTCTTTGCAATTTGCCAAATATCAGGTTCGTTCGAAGATCGGTTATCATCAACAGTAGCAGAAACAGCGGGTGAGATGATTGTGGCGGTTTGTACAAAAGAAGCACTCGAGGCAGTGATGGGCACGAATTCAGCAATGCCAGCAGAAGCAGTTGATGTGTGTGCATCAGGAACAGCAATAGCAATAGATGATTTATCGGCAGCACGGGGGGTGCGGGATCCATTAGAGAGCAATTCATTTGGAAGAGTACCAATTTTAACCGTAGAGTTTTTAGAAACAGTCAGAGAACCACGAGATGTAGCAATATTCATGCTCTGAGACTGAGAGCGCGTAATTGCCGGTGTTTTAGGAGCACTACTTATACGCGAAAATAATTTCTTTAATTCCGTGATTTCAGACATTATATTTTTAAGTTTTGCACTTATAGTGTCTATGTTAATACTCGTAACTTGGTTATTGCACTTTGGACAAATAGACATTATGAACAAATTTAAAGCAGACAAATAAAGACGTCTTAACTCAACAGAAGAATGTGTGCGACTGAAGGTATCACAAAACAAAGTTTTAAAGATGATGTTAAACCTGCCCTTTCATAATTCAACCCTAGATCTCCACAGAAGGGCGAATGTTGAATTGATCTTCGAAAGGATTCGAAAACTTACTACTAATTTTAATAACAGCTGTGTTAGTTCTGAGCATCCCCTCATAAACCAGCTAAATGTTTAATCTGTGATATTTCAGTGTAAATATTTAGTGCGTTTGCTGTCATTTACTATTTATTTATCAATTATTTACTTATTTATTCATATATTTATTTATTCATTTATTAATTTATTTATTTATTTATTTGTTTATATATTTTTGTATTTATTTCTTTATCAATTTATTTATTTATTTTTATATTTATTTATTTATTTATATATTTATTTATTTGTTTATCTATTTTATTTTATTATTTTTTTTTGTCAAATGAAGATTTTTTTTCGTATTTTCCTTCGATAAACTCTTCCGATCATTCATAGTTATTTATTGTTTCCCATACTAGAAAATGTTTCAGTAGAAAGATAATTTACCAAATCTCTGAATTGTAAAATGCGCGATCACAGACTTTTTTGAAAAGATTGTTACGAAAAAAAAACGTAGCATTTTGTAGACCAGGCCACCATGCCAAACTGAATCAAATGCTTTTTCTATGTGAAGTAACCTGTGGATTTCCCTAAAACTCTGTTTTGCTTTACGTGCTTACAGATTCTAAAAACTTGGTGCGATGTGCTGTGAGATCGCGTAAAAGCAAATTGTTCATTAGGATAAATGTTACGTTCAGATACAAATCTTAACAGTTTTTCTTTAAGTACTTTTTCATATATTTTGCTAATGTTGTTAAGTAAACATACCGGCCTGCAGCTTCCGGTTTTATATGCCGACTTACCACTCTTAAGTATAGGCACGATCTTAGCTATTTTCCAAACTTTGGGAAATTATTTTATTTTAAGACAAGCATTTACGATAAAAATGTAAAATATTTAAGCCCAATATTTGTTAAATTTTTTAAATACATATTCCTGATACCATCCAGGCCACCTGTTTGTTTCACGTTAAGGCTTTTGATTATATCTTCATTATTATCTATCGAGACTAATACGTTTTAGAATATATTTGGGTTGGATGCATTAAAAGTTTGTACAACATTATAAACTGTTCTACAAGTATTTGTGTCCCCTAGAGATTGAGATATCAAGTCATTATTCGAGAACTTATGAGCCAAGATGTTAGCTTTTCCCTTGTCACTGTAGAAAAACTGACAAAACTATTAACTGATGGTGTTCAGATGATGTTCGGTTCTAGGCAGAACTAAAAACTGCTGGATCACACAAATTCCACAACATCGGCATTGGATTGGCCTCAATGAGGAATTGTTCCGAGGCCGGGAGACCTGCCAAGTCTTTTTACGATGGAACCGGTAAACTCCACAGGCGGACCACCAGAGATGCAGTGAAGTGAAAGGGTTATGCCTGAAACAAAATCACGCGTTGGAACTTTGCGTTGACAAAGGCATCCCATTGAACCATAGGCAATCAATGAAATCTATCACAAAGCTGCGTTGCGTTTCATAATTAAAATGACATTCGTAAAAATTAGAGTAATGTTTCTTAACGTTGATGTAAGGCGCCGTGTTTCAATATGAAGGTATGGAAAAGTATGCACTATGAGGCTTTTTTTGGAATAAGATATGTGTCTTCTGTAAAATTTGAAGTTTGAGTCCGAGGTCAAAGCGCACGCAAACGAAAGTAATTCAAGCGCAAAAGCATGATTGTGGTTAAGGCATTATGATCGGCTAACAAAAATTACGCCGGATTTTTTTTTTTAAATCGCGAAACGATACCTGCACCCAACCTGTCACCTCCTCCATACTCAACAGTGACCCCAAGCATGGGGTTGCAGGGTTCGTCCTCAAGACACAAACAAATATTTAATTCAAATATAAAATAAATTTTTGTATTACCATCGTGCTATCTCTGCACTATTTACAGCGCCATATTGAAAAGAAAAGAGAAACCTCACCCTCGGTATCTTTTTACTCCCACCCTATGGATAATTTTGAAAAAAAATGGCATCCCTCTATCTAACACGCTTAAACATGGCTCTAAATCAAATATCCATTAGGGTGCATCCTTAAAAAATAAACTTTACCCCATAAAAGAACGATGAACGTAGCCGGTTTAAACTATCTCCCATTTTTCCCAATCTACTTCTTTCCCTCTCTGTGTGTAAAACAATCTTACTGTCCATAGCATTCCTAACCATCGTGTGGAAATTCAATATTTTTTTTCCAAAGGAATTAACAATTTTTCATTAAAATATTTCTTAAGGACTTTATGTTTTTACACAAGAAACAACTGTCATTGTCACTGATGAGTTATTGTCCGACGCAAGCATTAAAAAATAAAGTTTTTTTTTCACTCAGAAGAAGAATATACATATTTACATAGCATCATCACCCAAAGGGATTTCAATGACATTTATACTTAAGGACATTTCAGCACTTTCACTGAATTAAACAAAATAAACACACACACAATCGCGCATACTGAAGACGGTGGGATAATCTCGTACGAATAACATGAACGAAATAAAAAGGATATTGGCGTGTTTTTTGATTGATGATGTGGATTTTATGTTCCTTTGCTTTGTTAAAATGTTATCGCCTGACCACAAAGCCTCTGAAACTTTACGATGATGTTGTCGCCTCACCAGTTACCACCCAATCTAATGAACTGTTTTCCCTCTCCGGATGAGTAATGAAAAATAGCAGTTAAAATCTTAATTTGATTACAACAGAGGAAACAACATAAGAAACGGACGACTGGTCGAGCATAATAACAGTTCGTTAAATGTCTGCAAGGACGATATGAAATTGACGTCAAAAGGATATTAAAGGGGGCGAAAAATTAAATCCATTTTCATTTGAATCGGGACGCAGTCCTTGTTGTCATTATACTTTCAGCACGACTGTAATTGAATGGTAAGTAATTGCAGTTGTTGATCGCCGTCGTCGTCGTTTGCGCAAGAAGTCCTATATCGTGTTGGCGCTAATTTATTTTTCAACTGGACCAACCCTTTTTTCGATTTCCTTTTAAGACTGTAATCGATTGATATGCAAATTTGAACCAAACGAGAGGTAGACGAGATTCCTGGAGACGAATTCCCTTGATGACATGACGATGAGGAGTTACCTCATCGGTACATGGCCGCTAAGGTACTCGTAAAAAGAACTCTCTACAAGAAATGCTTGTTAGTAATTTGTAATTGCACAGCGACGTGCGTGGATGTGGATTGGGGAATATCAACGAAATTACGCAACAAAGGATCTGCGCTTTCCTTTTTATTGTATGCACAATGAAATAAACGGATACTTTGTAATTACGCTAATTTGCCTTTCAATTATATATCCTTATATCCTTTTTCATTTTGTTATTGTGCTGCCAGGTTAAATAAACGCACTAATTGCGGAGCTTGCTTGACGGCCCCGCTGAGACAGAAGTGTAAAACTGCCCTCAAGGTTGCCGGAGCAGGTGATGAACAGAGCATGTAATTTGTTCGGAAATTGTAAAACAAGATTTTTGCAATGAAGTGCGAATGTTGCCTGAATGTTGGCGCACGAATACAAACCGATTCCAGGCAGGTGGAAGACTTCAAAGTCGATTAGGTAGTACTCTTTTCTGTTTCTGTCGTACGATACTAAGTACTAATTTTGAGTTTGTTTTTAATTGCCGACTTACCTATTAGCCCGTGTCAAATATGATTCTTACGAGTACCTATGTTGCCCTTGGAGAGTGCATAATTCGCGGGCGAATATCCTTCACTTCCTTTGTGAGGAACAGTCCGTTATTGAAGTTTTTGATTTTTATTGAAGGACAAGATACGAGTAATTCAAAAAGTTTATGGATGCAGCACGATGTAACCGTTCCGCTTTAAAAAGTGCATATGCATGTATTGAATCAGAATTCCAACTTCACTCCAAAACTCGGGTTATATAATTTTCCGTACCCAGTACAGGCTATAATGTCATTACAGTACCAACGCATCTCAATAATTCACATCAAATGGCGCATATGAATTTTCCAGAGTTGAGCAAACAGATTGAGCTGTCCTTAAAATTGAAGCTGTAGTTTTTTTCTTCTGTTTCTGGCTCGCCAAGGCGAATAAAAATGCATTGCGACCTATAAGATCTACTGTGCCGTATGGGACAGAAGTTATTTAGGCTATTAGCAGAGGACTTCTTTATATCTTCGGAGCTCTGTTGTTCCCTGAAGAATATGGCAATTCTAGTTTCATTGAGGGCTCAACACTGTGCGCTTTCCTAGACATAGAGGGAGCATTTGACAACACCTCACATGAGGCGATCAAAAGATCCCTGGATAGGAAAGGAGATAACAGTACGGAATCCACCTGGATATGTGAGCTGCTGAGTACTAGATCAGCAGAGACTCAAGCACTATGTGGAACCATCAGAGCGAACACAACAAGAAGATGTCCACAAGGAGGGGTACTATCACCCTTAATATGGAGCCTAGTTGTAGACGAACTGCTGGAAAAATGAACCAACCTTGGCATCAACTGTCAGGCGTACGCCAATGACATTGTATTGATTGCCAGGGGTAAGTTTGAAGAAACCCTTGGGGACATCATACAAAGGGGGCTTAAAGTAACCAAGAAAAGGTGTCATACTGTCGGACACAACGATAGTACCATTCACAAGGAAAAGACAAGTTCAAAGACTTAAGGACATTAGCCTATCAGGCACGACACTGATACCAGTCAAAAAAGTAAAGAATCTAGGACTTTATCTAGATAGTAAACTCGTCTGGCGAAAACATTCAGAGGAGATATCCAAGAAGGCCACCCGCGCTCTCATGATATGTAGGAGCCTAGCGGCGAAGGCATGGGGATGCAACCCAAACATCCTGCGATGGATGTACACTACAATCGTGAGACCAATGATCACATACGGAGCGGTAGCATGGGCGAAACGAACCAGTCTAGTCACAACGCGAGAGAAACTCGGCAAAGTGCAAAGACTGGCGTGCCTGTGCATTACCGGAGATATACGTTGCTGCCCAACCGAAGCCATGGCAGTGTTATCGGAATTAACCCCTCTAGACATCATGGTGATGAAGGCGGCAGACAAAACAATCCTAGGAATGGCAAAAGAGGGAATTGGAAGAGGAAAATGCATCGGTTCGAAAGAACACGATGATTTACTCAAAAAACTTCCACTTCTCGCCATACCTAGGGACGATGGCATCATGAAATTCAACTTCGAGAAGAATTTCCAGATTCAGCAATAAGGAGAACTGGAGAAATAAATTCACAACTCTAAGGTCTGAGGCAAGCAAAGAAACTCTTAGGGAACTATAACCAAAAGAGATTCAGAGCTTGTATCAGCCTTAACAAAAACAAGCTAAGAATCCTAACAGGCCTCCTCACGGGGCACTGCGGACTCAAGGAGCACCTGAGGAATATGGGTATATCAGAGGTCGGGCTCTGCAGATTCTGCATTGAAATCGCCGAAACTCCAGAGCAAATACTGAAATCCTGTTAGGCACTGGCCCACAAAAGGATGAGATATTTGGGCAGGACCAAATAACAGACAAGGACATACAAACTATGGACATACAGCGCATTCTCAGATTCATCAAGGAAACTGAACTGGACGCTGTGCTCTAAGGAGTGTTACCTGCCAAGGATAATCAGGATCAGAGCAATACCCCGATACGCTTACGGATCTAGAGAGGCCATGAACCTCTCCGAGGTACAAGCAGGGGACTCAATAGACCAATAGGTCGCAGTGCAATATACAATAACTAAATATTATTATTATTATTAAGGGCATTTATAGCTGCTTGATTATTCGTGAATAAATAGATGGTGGGCCTTTAATATCAGGAATTCTTTAATGTCGCTAAGATCTGCTCGAAATACGCAGGGACTTCTTCCCATAGGTATTGTGTTTTGTGTTGTGATTCCCCGTGCATTGGCGAGTTAAGTATATCACTACAGCGCTTATCGTAAAACTAGACTAAGGTGACAAATCAGATCTAGGCAATTAAACATCCAGGTGAGCCTAGGGACACAGTTAACATCTTAAAGCTGTCCCGCTAGTGTGCATCCGAATCCGTAGGTTGACACAATTGGAGGTCACCGGTGTCGTAAAAGAAAGATCAAACAAGCATATAGGTGTCGAACTCGTTCAAACTAAAGCACTATGGATATGTAGACTAATAGAAAATGCACTTTACTGGTACTAATCCTGGGACGGGCAGAAATGATCGGGTCCGACCTATTCGGTTTCCGGGGATAGCAAAGCAATGATTAAGATTAGGCGACACATAAGGGTTGCGAGTTGGAACGTTGAAAGTATGAGTAGTCGTACCTCCGAGCTTGAAGAGATAATGGTTAGAAGGCGAATTGACATCGTATGTGTTCAAGAAAGGAAATGGCGAAACACCGGAAATCGGGCTCGTTTCATGGACGTTAGGACGAAAGCTTTCAAGAAGTTCTAGTACGATACGGAGCATTGTACGAACGGAATCGGTATCATCCTTGCGGCAGCGTCTTGACAACTTCAAAGTTCAGCGATCGTTTGATGTCTCTCGAACTGGTGATGCAAGGTGAGGTGTGTAATATTGTAAGCGCATATGCTGCCCAAGTTGGATGCGAGCAGAGAGATAAAGATGCAATCTGGCTACATTTTCACAACCTAATCAAGAACATCCCAAAGGAAGAACTTTTGTTTGTTGGTGGAGATTTGAACTGATATGCCGCGTGCCCAACCAGTGAAGGGAAAAGGGTATCCGCGAGACTGGGGCAATGTTGCAAACGTCATTAAGCATTGCGTAATCGTAGGGTGGATAAAGTTTCGGTAAAACTCGGCCATCTTCTGTGACCGAAAAATGTCCCCTAAGCTGAAAGGAAGTCTCTAAATGGCAGTTGTGCACCCGGCATTCACATACGGTTCACAATATTGGACAGCGTATAAAAAGTACGGGCCCACACAGGGCCTAGAACCTAGCTTCTCCAACCACTTTCATTCGAAGTGGAGGGTACCTACAGTTTTACGCCGAATCCGAACGGCAAATTTGAGAAGCTTCTCATGACAATTTGATACTCCTTGTTGTTTATCAGACGTTCGCAAGAACCCATCTCAAAAAAAAATTAAGTGCACCCGACTCAGTTGGTCCTACGATCCGACGAACTATGCCACAAAGGCAATATCAATCAATGTTCCCATAGAACCGCGAAAGAGAAATAGGTATAAAAACTCCTGGATCATGGGGAGGCCGCCCGTTATTTTCTGAGATCAAACCGGCGAACTCCGCAGGCGGACCAGTAGGGATGCAGTTAAGTGGAAGGGCTATGGTCACTTTAATCCTGATCATAGCCTCCCGCCATTAAGGAAGAAAGAGAAATTTCATGTAAATATTGACCACGACAACGTTTTAAGTGATCTATACACGCATAGTCCAACTTTACACACATTTGGATAAGCAAATGCAATAATGTTTAAGCGTTGTTGGGGTGTAAGTCTGTAAGCATGTTTGACTTAGTCAAATGTCAAAAATCACATGTGAGCTGTCAAAAGTAGAATACTGAATAACCAAACAGCAAAACAATCACCCTATACTTATCAATTAAGCCCGAAATTATTCTTATCAGCAATAGGTAGACATGTATATTTATTTTCAGCAAACATGAAGTTTCATAATTAAATAGTTTTATACAAAGTGTCACGTTTATAACTTGAAAGATTGTGAAACTCATAAATGGGCGCGTTCAAATTGCAAGGCAACTGCGAAGTTAAATCTCTATCTACTCGGTTGGAATTTTTTTTTTTTGCTTACAGATGCTTCAGAATCAATTGACGGTACCTCATACGCTGTAGTAACGAAAGATGGCCGCGTCATCAGCAAAGGACTGCTCTATTTTACGTCGTCAACATTTACAGCCGAGGCTTATGCCATACTCAAAGCTATTAACGCTGCAAAAAATAAAAAAACCATAATATTCACCGATAGCCTTTCATCTTTAGAAGTAATCCAAAAGATAAACAACTCCTCTGACATAATAGCTGACATCCGGGATAAACTAATCACGACAGGAAACACTATCAAGCTAGCATGGGTTCCTGGGCATGCAGGGATAGTTGGCAATGAAATTGCCGACGCAGAAGCCAAACTAGCTCTCAGACAGCCTCTCTTCTCTTTTATACAATTTAACAAAAAGGACACGTTAAACCTTTTAAAAACTTCCACGAGAAAAAAAAATAAGACTAACTGGCTGGAATACTTGCACCACTATTCAACAATCAATGCTGATGCTGCGAAGGCGACTTTCCCCATCGAACTTCCCTGAAGTATGGTAACAAAATACATACGGCTTAGAATGGGTCATACAAATGCCACCCACAAACACCTGATCACCAAAGAAGCAGCACCCCTTTGTAATTTCTGCGACCAGTCCCCAAATTTGAACATTTCCCATATCCTTCAATGCCCGCATATCAACTCAACCTTCTCATCCATAGCAAACAAACCTCTCAAAGGACTATTAACCGTAATATCACCAAGTAATATACAATTTGTGAATAAAATTATAACGTATTTAACTTAAGTTCTCTCCAACCGAGCTGAAGGCACTGGTAGCTAGTGCTCTGCAAATATGTATTGAATTTGTAATTATATTACTCGTATTGTTCAAAAAGTTTAATAATAATAATAATAAATCTCTATCTCTATCCTCGTATCTATGTAAATTTGTCCAAAGTTTCTTGTCAAACCGCTGTTTCAGTGTGCATGTCAATGGTAGCACGTCCAACTTAGCGTATTTTCACGCAGGTGTGCCGAAAGGTTCCGTACTAGGGCCCATTTTACATAATATATACACTTCTGATTTACGGAGTACCAAACTGTGAAATAGGTATTTACGCGGAAATAGGTCTAAGTCTGGTTGAATTGTTAAGAACGCTCTACAAAACGAAGCTTTTTTAAAAAAAACGCTCCCTAGCTCAAATTTATGTTTTTCAATAAAATAGTTTTATTTATTTGTGGGCGTGTCAGTAGGCGGACTTAATCAATGTTTAAAGTATAAAGGGTACCTAGAGAGTCTATATTAAAAATTGCAGTTTCCTAGCTCAAACTTTGACTTTTCAATGAAATTGTTTTATTTAACTGTGTGCGTGTCAGCGGGCGGATTTTCGAAATTTTATCTCCCGAGCAGTTTTAAGAGTCAAAGATCATTATATAAAAAAATTCAGCTTTCCAGCTAAAAATTCGTTTTTTCGATTAATTGTTTTTTTTTTGACTTTGTGGGAATGTCTGTGGGCGGATTTCAAAAATTCGTAAACTCGATTATTTAGGGCCCCTAGAGTGTATATGGTTAACATTTCAGCTCTCTAAGTCCAGTTTAAAGGCCTAAATTTTGCCGACACACGGACGGACTTACGGACGGACGGAAAATATGATATTAATATAATATTAAAAAAAAAAACTCAAAGCGTAAGAAAATTGAAACTAAATTTCCCGAGTTCTGCAAGATTTTGCCGTCACACGAACGGACTTACGGACGAACGGACATGGCTAGATCGACATTACTATCGATGCTGATCATAAATATAGTAATTTTCAGAGGTCTACGGGCAATATTAAGGCATGTTACAAACTTAGCGTCAAAATTAATATTGCCTTAGAATAGGGTATACAAATGGAAAATCAAATTGAACGCTGAGAAAATGCATGCCATCTTTTTCACTTGAAAAAGAAAATCGTGCAATCTTCCAAACAGCCAAATAAATATTAACGGGTCTAACATTACTTGGGCACCATTACTGAAGTACCTGGGTGTGCATCTTGATCCAAGGTTAACTTTTCAAAATCACACCAGCAAAACTATAAAAAAAATAACATCGGGATTAAAATGTTATACCCTTTTATCGACAGAAGATCAAAACTATTGAGAAGGAATTTGATACAGTTTGGCACCAGGGCCTGATTTACAAAATGATAAGTCTAAAATTTCCTCCATTATATTTGCAAAATAGTCCAAAGCTTCTTGTCCAATCGCTGTTTCCAAGTCCATGTCAATAGCAGTGTTTCAAATTTGATAAATGTTCAATCAGGTGTTCCACAAGGATCAGTACGTGCCCCAATACTGTATAACATTTATACACACGGATATTCCAAAGTGATACAGCCATCTTTGCAGATGACACCGCATTATTTTCATCTCATGAATTCGCTCTCAATACTGAGAAAATGGATTGGAAATATTAGTAAAATATTATCACAAATGGAAAATCAAACTAAATGAAGGGAAAACGCAAGCTATCATTTTTCTCGTAAAAGAAAGTCTTGTTTTCTTCCCATCAGCCAGCTTCAGCTCAATGGCAAAAATATTAATTGGGAGCCTTCGGTTAGATATCTAGGTATTTATTTAGATACCAAGCTTACCTTTAAAGACCATATTACCAAAACTAATAAAAAAATAGCAATAGCGATAAAGATGCTTTACCCGTTTATTAATAGAAATCATAACTTTCTACTGAGAACAAAATTATTCTGCACAAAGTAATTTTCCAGGCTATGCTATTATATGGGTGTCAGGTATGGGGCAACTCTGCAGTGTGCCATTTACCTTGGCACCACTCAACTCTTGACATTCACGAAAGAGCGAATGTTGAATTGATAGTAAATAGAATTCTAAAACTCACTAACACGTTCAAAACAAGATGCAGTTTCGCTGACAATCCGCTTGTAAACCAACTAAATACATAATATCGTTAAAATATTTCTCCCCATGGCTATATGTATATATTAATGATGTACCAATTTGTATTCATCCCATTTTTGTTTGTAATTTATTTGTCTATTCGTTAATTTGTTTATTTATTGATTTAATTATTTGTTTATTTATATTCTTACCTATTTTTTAACTTATTTAACTTATTTATTTTTTTGTTTACATTTCTTTTTATAATATATTCACTTATTTATTTATTTATTTATTAACCTATTTATTAACTATAAAAAAAAATATTAACTATAAAAAAAATATATATTTGTTTATTTACCTATTTACATTTTTATTTATTTATTTATTTATTTATTTATTAATTAATTTTATTTGTTTATTAATGACTTTTATTTATTTATGCATTATTTGTTTATTTATTTGCTATATTTTTTTGTTTTAAGATAACTATCTAATAAGCACTATTCATATAAATCTTTTTTTTTTATATTGAAGGTTTTTTGTTAATCCCATTTTATCCAAATTGAAAATAATGTTTCAGTAGAAAGAAAATGTATTATCAATTCTCTGTAAAATGTGAAATAAGAAAATTCTGTAAAAGCATTTATTTACGAAATGAAACATTATATCTATCTATCTATCTATCTATTTACTGAAAACAAATTAATAATGCACAAGGTTATTTTTCAAGCCATTCTTCTTTATGAGTGCCAAGTATGGGAAAATTGCACAAAATATCATATTAAGAAGCTGCAAATAGCTCAAAATAAAATATTCAAATAGATGTTGAATCTACCATGGCAATACACCACCTAAGATTTGCACAGAAGAGCGAATATTGAAATGATTTTTGCTAGAATCCAAAAACTAATCGATGACTTTATAAGTAAATATAACTTTTCAGAAACTAGCCTTATCCGCATCTAATGAGTCTTTAAATTCCATCTTATATTGTTCCTGTTTATATACTTATTTAAGTGCTTGTACCAACGACCATACCACGTCGAGTTAATCGGTTCTCGTCAGATCACCGAAATTAAACGACATTGGGCGCGGTTAGTACGTAGATGGGGGACCGTTTGAGAACAACCGCGTGTCGTTGGCCAGTCCCATCTACAGAGTTGAGGTAGATAATTATACGTGATATCACAATGGACCTAAATTGGTCTAAGTGTGTCGACAGCCACCTAAACCTAACCTAACCTAAGTGCTTGTATATTTACTCATATATATATATGTATCTATTTATTCGTTTATTTATTTACTTGTCCTTTATTTATTTATTTATTAAATAATTATTTATGAATTTATTTATTTATTTGTTTATTTATCTATTTATTTATTTATTTGTTTGTTTATTTATCTATTTACTTATTAATTAATTTATTTATTTATTTCTTATCAATTTATTGATTTTTTTTTGTTAAAATGTTTTTTTCGCACTTTCAAAATAGTAGGGACTGGCAAAATCTCATAGCTAATGAAATAAAATTAAATATGAAATATTACGCCGACTTTTCTTCATTGCAGTCGCATTCGCATATAATTCGGAAACCTGAAGGATTCCTATCCAAATTAAACAAACAGTCCTGCTTTCGTCCTCCACCTATTTGAGTATGAGTATGTAACTGCTTAAGAATTACGAAAAATGAACGAATGTCGAACAAAGCCAAATCTCAAGCGGAAGCGAAAGGAAAATGGATTCCGAGAAGAAAAAAAAAAGTCAACAAATCAGAAAAATCAAGGAAAATATAATATTAAAAAAAAAAAAGTCAAAGCGTAAGAAAATTGAAACTAAATTTCCCGAGTTCTGCATGATTTGAATAAATCAACTTACAATTTTCCGTGATTCGATTTCGGTTTCTCATCTGTGTATCTCTGCCTTGAAGCAGCGGTCGTTTGCACACAGAGCAGCACCACTCCGTCGCATATTGAAAGGGACAAAGAACAAGCAAAATGTTCTTCCGAAATAAGCCAGCCAGCCGTAAATTGTCCTTAGAGCCAACATTATGTTTCCTCCTATCCGCGACAATACCGTCGTGATGACGTCTCTCAAAATCAAAATCACTGATTTCGGGATTATTATTATTTTCCAAAGGACGAACAGAAAAAAGAGCCGCATTCACTGAAAATCGGGAGAATTTCGTTCTTTATTTGCAATTCCTTTGGTCCGAAGAGAAGACATTTTTTTTATTCTTATCAACATTTTTTCTGCGATGCTCTGCTGCTTGTGGCAGATTCCATCTTAATCTGTTGTAAATCGAATTTTGCGTCTTCCATCTTTCTTCGGAGTTTGCTTTAATTTTTTTTCAATCTCTTTTTTTTCTTTCAATTTGATTTTCATCAAAACGCGTAGAATGCGAAATGTGGTAGGAAGGACTTTTCCATTGAGGTTTACTGCAATAGGATTACTGATGATTTGGAAAATCAGTGCATTTTTGCGGAAGGATGAATGTAATCGCTGTTTGTCTTGGAAACCAGATTTTTAGGCGGTCTGATTGATAAATGCTTTATTTAATGAAATGGAATGATGTATGACTCTGTTGGTTATTTGGTAAAGGGTCAGCGGAATGCCAAAATGGGGGCGTCATTCCGAATACAAGAATTTATACCGGGTTACTGGGTATACCCATATTATGTGAGTGACGAAAATGGAACGAGATTGGCCCATTATCGAGATAAAACCCCACCAACATCAGCTTAATTATGAACTAGAAAAAATACCCGATCTTAGGCCGAAATATCAAGGAAGAGCATCTTTTGTGGAGCGAATTCTTAGTACCTACCTACCTAGGCTTCAGAGGTTTTATGCCGGTAAAACCTGCTATTTACTTAATTTTTCGTATTACAAGTGCAGAGATGCATCCTTCAACTTCCACTTAGTGCTTATAGCATCAGTTGCGGCTATAATTAGGAAGGTAGGTGTGGCGGTTTGTTAAAAACAAACCCAATTAGCAATGAGTGCTGTTTTGCTACCAGAAACTTACGTAAACCTTTTAGTGGAGTGTCTGTGGCGTTAAAAACATGAAAACCTCGGATTTACCTTACAGTGAATGAAATTTTATAATTTAAAGTGGAATGTTTAGCTTATAATATATACAAAAAAGTTTACCTATTAAAAAATTGTGATCTCGATTAAAAAAAAAAATAATGAAATATTTATAATTTTTATAGTTTAAATGATACAATACCTCATAATATTAGGCTGCAGAACATTTTTCTACACCAGTTAATTTATATATTCATATAGAGATAGTAATTAGGAAAAAGAAATAAATGAAGGAAAATGAAAGAAAAAAAAATTATCAAGAAATCTTTTGTTTATTTAAACAATTTACTTTTTTTGTCTATTTAAGTATTTTCTTCAACTTCACTTATTTTAATGATTGGCGGAGTATTAAAACAAGTATTTTCGCTGCACTGTAGACATGCTACACTGCAGTGCAAGCCACTCTTTCGACATCCACAAGCAGCTACACAACCCTTTTTGCAGCTACAAAACAGCATTTTGCAATAAATTATCTTTAGCTGGTGAATGATTCATTGTTATTGGGATAAGCATATTATTAAAATTCTTCCAGCCCCAATATTCAATGTTTACGTTTTCAATATCTACATTCCCAACCATAACTGGATTTGTAGATATACTATTTTTAGGTGTTCAAACGCTGCATCAGCTGTAGGAGGTAATGATGACAAAAGAACACTTGTTTTTTGGCTTCAATGAATTCAAATCTTTAATTTACGGAAAAAGAAGAAACTGTTGACTCTACTGGCTACAAAGGCCTTGGGGTCTGTTTCATTTTAGTTATCGTGTGATAGATGAGCCTGGAAAGTGAACCTGAAGTAAGTTTCTTATAGTACCCTCTGGTTACATCGTGTAGGTACCATCTGTTTCTTTTGTAATCGTACACAGTTTGTATGCTATCTACCCAAAGCTTTATAGATACGCGTTGCGATTGGCATGTCTGCTATGGCTTCGGTGCATTTAGTCCATCTAGCTGCTATGTCGGGCGCAGTGGCTCAATGGTAAGTGTATCTGCCTACTAATCGAAAGGTCCCCGGTTCGATTCCCGCCGGGGCCAAGTAACATCTTGAGTTTTTTTCCACTGCCCCACCTCTTGCGAACGTCTGACAAACATCCAAGAGTATCAATTGTCATGAGAAGCTTCACATTTGCCGTTCCGATTCGGCTTAAAATTGTAGGTCCCTTCCACTTCGCAAAGAGTTATATTCTGTGAGAACGATCCTTTAATGGTCCCACAATTTTATTTATTTGGCTCGATGAAGAGCTTCCTAACATTCTTCACGAGCTTAGCAAGTTGGTCCTTCGACCAGGAAACCTTACGTTTCTTCATACTGGTTTTACTGACACAACTACTATCGTAGAAGGTTAGCAGCACTTTGTTGAGCTAGAACGCTGCTTCATCCATGTCTCACGTGGACTCACTTGACTTTTGAGAGGACAAGTCCTCGATGCATTTTCCAGTCCGTCGACTTAGGATCGTAGTTATTCGAAGCCTGTGTCAGTTTGCCAGATATGTCAAACCTTCGGAAAACGGATACTATGAAAGTAAGTTGAGTCTCCGCCTGGATTTGCGTTGTGGAAGATGAACCCAATTTTTTACAGATAATGCAGCTGTACTCATTAGTTATACTACTGGTCCTTGATTCATCTATTGTTAGAAAACTATGATAGAAAACAATTGAATACATTAAATGATTAATTATTTACATTACGGCAGCTGCCATTGAGGTTCTCCCCTCTCCACGTTCTAATACCTGTCTAAGGTCGTTATGACCCTTCATGCGCTCCAACATTTTAAGAAAATATTCTTTCATGTCTATTTATTCAACGTACAGATACGAAAAAAAAATATATTAAATAAAATTACATACTTAAGTATTAATTTTTTATAATTTTTTTAAAATAATAAAAAAATCAAAAGCACAAAAAAAATTTTGGTAAACTTTACACTTTATAGTAAAAAAAAGAAAAACCCCCCTCGACCATTTAAATTCATTCACTGTAACAAAAGTCTGCGGTCAAACCCCCAGACACTCCACTATTTGTATTATCGTTTGTTGATGAGAAGTATCTAAGTCCACAATGTGAAGTTGAGAAAGTTATAAGTTCCTTGATCCTTTTTCCGGGGATTTCTTAAAGTGTATTAAAAAACGGGTTTCCTAATGCTCGTAGTCTAGTCCTAACTACTGCCGGACAGGCACATAAACAGTGTATTAGGTTTGCTTTTTCAATTGTAACTTTGCAACTGCGACAGTGGCTTTTGTATGAGTTGCACGGATTGACCGCGTGGTCTAGGTAAGTGTCCCGTGATGATCGCTGTTATTCTGGCAATATCTTTTCGGGTTCTACGTAGGAGGTCAATTGTTTCCGCTTTTATGTATAGTTTGGCGACATCTTTCTGGGTATGACGTATGTTGGGTTACCCATCTAAGGTTGGCTTTTGTCAGATTTTATGAGGTGATGTTTGACTTTACTGCTCCGAGTGGAACATGGACTGGTTTCGCTAGCGAGCAGTGGAGAGCTGGGCCTTGCCTGGCCACTTCATCGGCATGCTCGCTTCCATAAACTTGACTGTGCCCTGGAATCCAGATCAGTGTAACTTTGAACTGATCTAGCAGGGCTAGCTTATAGCGTTCTTGGACTTACATTGACGATATAGTGACTGAAGCGATCGCTTTAGTGGCGGCCTGGCTATCAATAAGTATAGCGATCTTTTGCCTTGGCGTTATGTTTGAGTGTAGTTTGATCATCTGGCGAAAGGTTTCACTGATAGCTAGTAGCTCCGGCTGGAAAACGCTCGAAAGATTGTATGATTTTGAGATGTTTAATGCTTTCAAAAAAAAACTACCGTACCTACGACCGACGCAGGCCGTTTTTGAACCGCCTGTGTAGATTGTTAGATCGAAGTCCTTAATGACTTGTTCGTTTTGCCATTTTGGTCTTGTGGGGAGCTGAATATCAAAATGATATATGAAAGACATTTTGGGAATAATATAGCCTGTTGAAGGCGTTACTAGTTCCCTCGGTAGAAATCTAACTATGGCTGTAAGGTGTGGCAGTTCAGCATCCAGACTCTCCGAGTCTCTTCGATGATCCACTTGCGAACTGAATGATTGCAACCCTTCCCGGTGCTGCTCATTTAATAGTACTAAGGCGAGAGCTTTTACCAGTGACATTCGTTTGGAAGCTTTAACTGACTAAAGCAATTTGAAATAACATCTGTTTGATGCTGGGCTTATATGGGTGCGTATTATAAAAAGTAATATTTAAATACAAGGCTTATATTGGTGCGTATACTTCAGATAATTATTATAAATACAAGCAGGTATAATATATATTTCAATGACAATTCAAGAGGAAATAAATTACAAAATAATATTAACTCTGCATGTACTTAAAAGATTGGCAACAGCTGTGAATGTTTTTGAACTAAAAACTTCAATTAATTTCTTTTCCTGAGAAAGCCTTATTTCAACAAAAGATTCGGAAGCACCCTGTGAAGCAATTTGCCTAAAAATATACTAATTATATAGTTTTGGGAATTTCCTTTAAGCAGAAAACAAAATTTTGCGGATATCTTTGTTCGTTTAAAATAATGATTTTTGCCACGAAAAAAATCATTTGGTCCCACATTGCGGGGCAGCACAGTTGTTTATTCACTTGTTGATCGGAAATTTAGGTGATCAAATCGCGACCAAACACATCATATAATCGAATGCGATACGCACAAGAACGTGATCTAAAAATTCTCCCGAAGTTTTTAAGACTTTATAAAAAAAACCTACAAATGCACTGAACATAATGCGCTGCACCTACTACTACTACTTTGAGCAAATAAAATACCTACAATCAGTATATCAGTGATATTCCCAACAACTCAAGCACTACCTTCTTATATTTCACAAACAAAATCACTCCACATAAGAAAAAAACAAAAAAAAAGTCGTATCTGTCACCCAACTGTCATACTCGTGTATCATCTTCATGCATATTTAAATTGAGAACGACATAAGAACTTCATCTCAAAAAAGTCACGTGGTACAATTCACCTTCAGATGCTTCCGTTTACTATGCATAATTTCTTAGTCTAACGCCAGCGTTCCCATCGAATTTTGAATCATGCAGCTAATATCCTTCCATGTAGGGTCATCTACATCATCCGCACAGCATCAATTGCATTTTCTCATTCCTTTCACATTTTACCTGGCTAATACCTCGACCACGGGATAGAATTAATTTAATGTCATGCGCAGTCGGTTCCAAGTTTCCAAATAGATCTTCTCACGATGTCCCCTAAAAAAAATGTTTCGTTCAGACCCCATTGTCTAATGGCACGCACAAATCTCAAATTAAAAATCAACACTGGTCTGAAAGTTTTCTTTAGAATAAAAAGGGGTGCGATCTTTATAAAGGGGCTCTGAACGCACCTTAAAGAAATCGAAACATATTGTGCTGTTTTGCAGTGTATGGAGTGTCTGCAGGAAGTGAATTGTGTCCCGAATGCAAATGAACTGAATCAGTACACTGCAAGAGGCCTTTCTCAATTGTAAGCGGGGCTTTGTAGTTTCATGACAGAGAGAATGGGCGTTTGCCACTGTTTAACAAGGAAGAGAATATTATGTTTTCGTTGGGAGGACATGTGAGATTTTTGTATATATATATTTTTTTTTAAATTTAAATTTAAACACATTTCAAATGCAAATATTTTTTAAGGGACTAGGAAGGAATTTCTCAGGGATATATCATTTTGGCTGTCGAACGGTGGCAGATGCCCATGGGATAAGATACTGAAAGGTGGGCTACAACCATGGTTTTATGGATAAAAATGTATCTCCTGCTTCTGTAGGGACAACCAGCGTAATTACAGCGACACCCACCACTGGTCTTAAGACGATTCTTAAATTGCAACCCCCGGATCTAATTCATTTTAGATTAAAATGCCAAAAGTGCGATAAGGATCCGAACATTAAGCTGGCACCCAGGTGTTTTAGGGCATACACCGATTTTAAAAAGGTATGAAGGGAATAGTCTCCTTTTTGTCCAAGCAGCTTTTGCGATAATCGCTCGAATGTGCGCGGTGCCTTTGTTGCATGCTTACCTATGCGTCTGTGCTCAGTAAGGACACATATTGCGACTCGAATATGCTGTCTGTTTAGAGAGAACAGACTCTTAGAGCATCGCCGGGCTAGATTTTCATTGTCACTAGATATGTGTTATCATACTAAGGTTAATTTTTTCAATTGCATCTAACTTCATAGGGAAGCGCTTTTAGGTAAAATAGGGAATGTAGTTCCACGTTTGGCCTTCCAGTTCTTCCAGTCCATATCTAATGCCATACTCGAATTTTTGTCTCAACTTTCTAAAACCAATATTTTCAGGGAAAGATTCGTATCAGTCCTAGGCTTAAAAAACATAGGATATGTACTTCAACTTCCAACTCGTCCTTTTTCCCACCTCGTCCCGCATTCAGGAACACAATAAAATCAAATGACAAACAAATCCTTCTATTGAATTCAAATTAAAAGTGCAGCACTCTCATTGCATTTGTAGTCAATCACTCCATGAAACAAATTCAATACACGCACGCCCATAAGTGCAACGTATCGCAAATTGTGTCTTTTTGTATGACAAATCGAACACGCACGTGCATTTGGCAAACAATTGACACCATTCAATGTCTGTCCTGTGAAATCAGTATACCATTTCCCTTCGTCACCTCTATTTGCCAGTCATAATTGGCAAAGGACACCAATCCAATAGCAAATCCATCAATTGCCGTAAACAATATCATTGTGCGAAAAAGAAAAAAATGCAAAGGAGACAACAAATCCTAGACAAATAATGCTGGATAAATGTGTTGTGAAGGCAATTCATTGCTAGGGATTGTGAAAGCGTGCTTTGTAAGGTTAAAATGAACAAGAGGACATCATCATCAGTATTGGCATTATCCTGGTTTGCAAATAATTGACTTCCACCAATACCCAATTATCAGGATTACGTATCAATAAATTAGGGGATGAGCAGGGGAAAGAACCCTTCAGCTGAACATTTTTGCACTCTGCTCGCGAGCACCCTTTACTGCAAATTCATTCAGGAGGGATTCAGCATTCAATTTGCAGTAATCATCATCATCATCGGATGGGATGACGACGACGGCGAATTATTGAAAATCGCATCGCAATATTACCGTTTTATTGTGGATTTTTTTGTATGCTATTGTGCGGCATTGCAACGCTATCCCTCTGATCCTGACGGTGTATCCGACTTGTTGATTTTGTAGCTAGTTGAAATGCTCTGTTATTTGGACCAAATGATTTTGCGGTAGTGTTTCCGGGACGCTTGTAATGCTAATTAATTTTCGTGTAGCATCAGATTGGCATTCATTATTGCGGTGTGTCCTTTATGTGATGATGAAAACGATGAAGGATAATCATTTAATTAGCCAAACGACATGAACCAACGAGTCATGGAAGCGAGCGGTGAGCGTACTGAGGGGTTGTGAAGAGATTTTGCAACTTGATGAAATAATTAAAAATTACAACAAAAAAGTACAACAACAGGATGTGTGAGCGTGGTCCTGGATGTTTATTGCGATTTTAATTAGCAGAACTATTCACTTAGCGGATGTTGTCCATGGACCTGCAAATTTATTTATATTTATTTATATTGTCTCAAAAGGTATGCAATGCGGAGATTTTTCGTAATTCATTTTGAATGAGAGGCTTGGGAGGGCGTAATTGTTTCAGTTTTTATTCAATCAAGCTGATATTATTTACTGAAGCTTGTCAGGCTGTCTATTAATTATGAAGCACCTATAAGTTTTCATTGGACACTCACTTTAATCAATGGACTCTGAGGAATTATATTTATAATTGATGTGATGACGGGATTTCTCTGTTACAGATAGATATGTGAGATTTGATGATTTATACCCTTCAATTCGATTCAATTCAATTTTTATATAGGTAATGAGACTTAGGTCACTTTTAGTACTTATGTTACACTATATACAAAATAAATTTACAATATGAAATCAACTGAGGATGGTCTTTTACATTTTTGTTCCCGTATTTTTGCTAACCTTGACGAAAAAAAGTTCACCGCGGGGCTATTCGTTGACATAACAAAAGCTTTTGATATGGTTGACCACTTTATCCTACTGAAAAAACTTGAAAATGCTGGTTTCCGTGGCTTCATGTTCGATTGGTTTGGGTCTTACCTTTCAAATAGATCTCAAAGGGTAAAGATTGGTGAAACTAGAATTGAAATCCAATTTCTTAATATGGGGGTTCCCCAAGGTTCGGTGTTGGGACCCATTCTGTTTCTCATTTATATAAATTCACTGCTTGGTCTTCAATTTAAAGGTATGCTTATGGTTCCGATAGTACATTGGATTTGACATCTGATATCAACTGGGATTTTAGTTTGTTGAGGATAAGGTTCGCTGAACATAGATTGTCCATAAGCTCTAAAACGAAAATCATGTTCTTTAATCTATCAACCCGTAGCAGCTCAGATGCGGTTGTGTTATTCCATGCACCTGAGTGTAAAAAATATAAAATGCCAAGCTGCTCATGTGCTTTCGGTGTGTCCCACCCAACTTTCTGTACCACGGAAAATTGCAGTGAACGGTGTTTTTCGATTGAAAAAGTTGGCCATTTTAAGTATCTGGGGCTCACTTTTGACACCAGGATGAGCTTTGCACTCCATACGGATTCTTTGAGGAAATACTTTCGTTGTACTCTAAGATATTTCTTTTATCTAAAAAATGTTTGTTCAAGCAAACTACTAAAAATTATTTATTACGGTATTTTTCATTCGAAGCTTCAATATCGTATTGCTTGTTGGGGTAGTACATACACTCAGCTTCAACTGAATAAGCACAAACATTTTCTAAGATACGTTGTCCATTTTTTCAGAACCTTGTGCAGTAATATATCATTTGATGATGCAAAATGTTTGCGTATGATGTTGACAAAATAAATCGGAAAGAATAATTCCAAAAGTACCGCTATTTGTTCCCTGGTTCCCTTGCAAAGCATTCAATATGGAAAAATGCAGTTTTATTTTGCGTCAACTTCTTATTCTTTCCGATTTATTTCCGAATATATTACTGCACAAGGTTTTGAAAAAATGGACAACGTAGCTTAGAAAATGTTTGTGCTTATTCAGTTGAAGCCAAGTGTATATGAATAAAATGCAACCTTTGTTAATCCTACAGAAAAATGTTTTGAGACAAATATGACGAAAACACCGTCGTTATCCCGGTTACCCTTTGTTGCGTGATTTGAAAATACTTCCAGTCCGCCATTTGTACTCTTTTAAAGTGTTAAAAACGTTTTTTAAAAGATCGGGTAATCTAAATTGCAGATTCATTTCTGAATATAATCTGCGTAGAAACTTTATGAATGTTGTATCGCACGACTGCCTTTCGCAATTTTTATTTGGTATCATCATGTCGGTTATTTAATAAGCTCCCTCAATGCATAAGAGCTGCAACATTTTCTGGTAGGCTTGAAAATTCCTTAAAGCAATGGGTATTAAGTTTCAAATATGCTGAAATAGAATCCATCCTTTCTGACATTTTGGTGTAACGTTATGTTCTGTTTATGAAATTTTACTTTGTATTTTTCTTTTTCCTTTTCTTTTATTGATTTTTCATTGTGCATGTTTTTTTTTTAATGGGGCACGCCACCCGTAATCATTATTTTCTAAGGTAAAGAATATCGAGGTGGCATTTGACACTATTTTCAATACTTAATTGAATTCTGTATTTAAATATATATATTGTTAAAACTTATTGCTTCTATTGTAGTATTGTTATATTTGAATTCAAATGAAATAAAATTTGAATTGAATTGAATTGAATATTATAAACACAAACTTAAAACAAAAGAAGTGGGAAATATAAGGCTGGATATGAGGGAGGTATTAGGATCTATTTAATATTTTTTTTTTCCTTTTCTTTTTTTTTTCCTTTTTTATTGCTGCGACGAAAAATGAACAAAAACTGCTGCCTTGAAATGGTCACTCATTGACAGGTTTTTAATACGTGAATGCAGTGAATTCCATAGCATAATCGCATGAATGAAAAACAATCGCGAGGAATTCAAATAGCGAAAAATAGGGTTGTCAATGTTAAATGTTCTACGAGACCGAGAGAAATCCAATTTAGCGTATAAATAAGGAGGCATTTTCGTATTTATAATATTATGCAAGAATATGCAATTCCTCGTATTCACGTATTGCGTCAATATGCAACCAAGAAAGTTACGAGAGTAGACAGATATCCTGTTATATCTTCGCAGCCCATTAATGTACCTAATGGCATCATTAAAAGCTACCTGTAGCTTCCGTTGCAATAAAGAATCCGGATGGCCGTACACAACTTCAGCATGTGATATAATCGGTGTTATGAGTGTACGCACTAGTCTTTCCCGAGTTTCTGATGGAGTAAAGTTAGCTGTAAGCAATAGTTTACGCAGACATCCATAGACGCGAGCAACAATGAGGTTAACGTGGTTGTAATATGATAGGCTACGATTAATGACAAATCCAAGACTTTTGGCATGTTCAACTAGGTACCTTAATTTTGGAGCTTGACAGCCATATATCAGGTAAAAGGCTGAGGTCAAAAGTTTTATTGGATATGGGGATAGCTATAGATTTGGTTGGGGTTAATACAACCAGCTATTTATTGCTGACAACTCCTGTTTAAGAAATGTAACAAGCTGTCCAATGTTTTTAATGGGCAGGGAAAGGAGAAGTTGGACATCGTCTGCATATGGATGGATTTTTTAGTGACGGCATACCAAAGGGAGGTCGTTGATAAAAATACAGAACAAAATGGGCCCTAAGATTGACCCTTGAGGTACACCTTGCTTGATAGGCTTAAACGCGGAATGTCTTTCACCAATAACTACTCTTTGAAATCGATTAGATAGATAGATAGATATTTTATTTCGTTTATAATTTACAATTTGTTATAGCACAATTTACATAATTTAAATACAGAGATATGACAACTTTATGCCTTTCTACTGAAAAAAGTTTACAAGTGACAAAAATTAACTTAAATTAGAAAAATGTTTGTTTTTGAGGAACAGGCTTTATGAAGTAAAACTTCTTTACGCACATTTGACTTGGGGAGTAAGCTGGTGAATGTGACACGGAAGTGTAGACCAATGTAGACTTCCGGCGTACAACCCATACAATTTAGTCGGCGGAAAGGTTCGTGGAATGGGTAAACACCCTCGAATCTCCTCAATAGAGGGCAATACTAAGCTCATCATCTATCCAAACCGATCCAAAGGAGAAAGCTATATCTAAAACAATTGCGACAGATGGAATTTACCGGAGTAAGTAAAGTCATTGTAACCATAAATCGCAGTTCAATAGTCGAAAATATAGAGCGTCACCGTCATCGTCAGATTTTCCGGTCGGACGAAACAAAATTTCTAATATAGACTCTCCAGGGGCTCTTGATGCTCATGTGTAAATATTTTCAAAATTCGCCCACTGACACGCCCACAATGTAAAAAAACCAAAGTTTGAGCTAGGGAGCTGAAATTTACTCTCCAGGGGGCCTTGATGCTCGTGTGGTCGAAAGCACACTCATTTTTTTTATGGGGTTATGTCAAGCAAGAGGTGTACAAAACGAAACCAAGGAATTTGACTGAACTGAAGCAGTCCATTAAAACAATAATTGAGGCGATCCCGACTTCAACCCTTCAGGCAGCGAGAGATAATTTTTTCATCAGTTGTCCCATATGCCTGGATGAGCAAGGAGGTCATTTACGGTCTATCAACTTCAAAAACAATTAGTTATATAAAATAAAATTTAATTTTCTATACAATAAAAAAAAATTAACATTAAAAGAAAAGTTATTTGAATTTCTTATTGTCGCACAATTGGTGCGCCACCCTGTAGTTTGCATGT
Source organism: Portevinia maculata (assembly GCA_949715645.1). Taxonomy (NCBI): domain Eukaryota; kingdom Metazoa; phylum Arthropoda; class Insecta; order Diptera; family Syrphidae; genus Portevinia; species Portevinia maculata. The sequence continues at coordinate 27,365,824 of OX454527.1, read as the reverse complement.
TATTTAAAAAAGAAGTTGTCAAGTCCTTAACGAAAGACCCATTACATATCCTTAAAGCGACTAATTGTACATGTATTTACATGTCCCAGTCCGCTAACTTTTTAGATTAATAAATTGAATTGCATTGAATAGAATTGACATATCGCAGGACACACATTTTTCTCTTCAAATGCTTTTCGGTTTTATCTGTTATTCTATACACCTCATCAATTGCAGAGTGCTTACCTATTTCTTAATCCAAATTGGTGAATTGGGACTATAGATTTTTCATACATTATTTTTTCCAGACGTTTTACCAGCATTTTTTCGAATAACTTGGACGACATTGGTAGTATCGATATTGGGCGATATGATGTTACTTCGCCAGGTGATTTGCCTGGTTTTGGTATCATTATTACCTCCGCAATTGTCCGGATTATTTTCATATGCTTGGCACGGCACATCACTTGAAACATATTTTTAATTTCCCCTGAAAAACCACTACCCATTAGGCTATTCGAATCACCTTTAAAGTAGCCTTGACAGAAGGTCTTAATGTGGACCTTTTTTAAAGTTTCTTTTGAATTTCCTTTTCATTGGATAGAAAGTACCTATCTAGAAATGTAAGCTTCACAATAAATTTGTTATTGGTACTCGCCAGGGATTTGCAAGCTTACGCATTTTCTTAAGCTTGCGGTCAGAAATCTGTGATGGAAAGCAAAAAAACTTCTTGAATAATTACTTTGAAGTTAAAAATGCGTTCACTATATCTTGCTCGACGTGAACAATTTCCACGCAAGATGAATCGCTATCATTCGTTTGATTTAAACTCATGCTGCCACATGCACGCCAGGATCTTCATCAATCCTGCTCCTCTGCTCCTCATCATTCCCCAGAAGACAGAAAAATAATTGGGATGTGGTTAGGGATTTTTCTAAATAAATATATGTAAGGAAATAGGAAAATAATATAAACTTGAATTCTTATCCTGCGCTCAAGTAGCGTCCTGCTTATGCTGCTGATACCGCTTTTATACTTTTGTTGTTGTTATTTGGGTAGTGTTGTTTCGCCCAGCAAAGCCATAAAAGAAATTGTTTGAGGGCCATTTGAATGCTTTCAGGAGTAAACAAGAAAATGCTATTTTCAAAGTTGTATCCCTTGGATGTTTTTTGTTTTTTTTTTCTTTTGGGTTGTTGGTTGTATTTTCAACCTTCTTCTGCCTCTGCAATGCATGCGCCTGTGTGTCCCTTTATGTTATTTTTTTCGATTTTGTTTTCTTTTGACGGTTTTCTTGTTGCTTTCGATTGAGTTTGTATGTGTGTGTGTGTTTGTGTATTTGGATGATATGCTAGGATAACGCAATAACAAGGAGTTCCGTCTATTTTTTAATATAAACGAATAAAGGTGGATTTGATTTACCTTAGTTGGATTCGTTTTTTATTCATTTTTTTTTCTTAAATTTTTTGTGTACCTACTTTCTTATGTTGGTGGTTCTACCACATTTTTATCCTGTACCTTACCTATGTGGGTTTTTGACGACTAAGACGATGAGGGGATGGTAGATATTATTTATAGCGATATAAGGTCGCATTTGTGTTGTGGTTTGATAAACGAATTTTTGGAGATTTCATCTTTGTTCATCGGAGTTAGTGACTTCAAAGTAAGTTTCTTATTTGAAGAATTCCATTCAAGCAATCTTAAGATTAATTTTTAGACATAAAGGCACAAACGTATAATTGTTTGGTAAAAGCTTAACCGTATATTTAGTCGTGTACTTTGAGTTCGAATTATAGGTATACAGTACTATAGTTCTTGTTATTTCAATTTGCAAACTGATATTTTTTTCCCAGGAAAGACGAGTCAATAACGTTAGACTAGCTCTTCCGGGCTGGCCTAGTGCCCTAACTAGCTAGTCCATGTCCAAGTACTAGCTTTGGTACTCAGTTTGAACGAGAAGGTAGGCAAGGTTAGGTTTGTGGGTTGATGAGGCGGCGGTGTTGATGCTGTGTCATCGCATTCATTGTGTTGCCCATAAGGGTTCCACTTGTGTAGGTTGTGGTGTCTTCCTTTGTCTTGTTGGTGATGTCCGCTTACTTCCTCTCGAGCAATCCGGATTTTGCTGAGAACCTCAACGTTTTGGAAAGTTGGATTTCGGAGAGTTCCGTCAGGTGCGTGTGGTGGCAGGTGCGGGTGGCATTGGTGCTATGTTATGGTAGTGTATTCACAACTGATTGGCAGGTCGTGCGTTATTATCCCGGCCAAGGCCATGATTATACCCTATTCTAAGGGTATATTAATTTTGACGCATAGTTTGTAACATACTTTAATATTGCCCGTAGACCCCTAAAAGTTACTATATTTATGAACAGCATCGATAGTAATGTCGATCTAGCCTTGTCCGTCCGTCCGTCCGTCCGTCTGTCGGCAAAAATTAGGCCTTTAAACTGGACCTAGAGAGCTGAAATTTTAACCATATACTCTCTAGGGTCCCGAAATAATCAAGTTTACGAATTTTTGAAATCCGCCCACAGACACGCCCACAAACTCAAAAAAACAAAATTTTGGAAAAAATCGTATTTTGAGCTAGAAAGCTGAAATTTTTTATAAATGATCTATGACTCCTAAAACTGGCCGGGATAAAAAAATTTCAAAATCCGCCTACTGACACGCCCACAATTAATTTTTTTTTTTTTTGAAAATCCAAAGTTTGAGCTAGGGAGCTAAAATTTATAATATATACTCTCTAGGGGCCATTTATTCTCATGTGTTAATTTTTTTTAAAATCCGCCTATTGACACGCCCACAATTAAATAAAACAATTTTATTGAAACACCCAAGTTTGAGCTAGGGAGCGTTTTTTTTTTTGATAAAATCCTTTAAATGTTATATAACAAAATATGTAGAGCGTTCTTAACAATTCAACCATACTTAGACTTTTGTCACGCCCACTTATGAGGGCTAGGAATAAGAATAGGTTATCCAACAGTTCGCCCAAGCGGACTGTAGCCCGTCCCTATGTTTTTTAATTGAAGTTATATAAATAGAGATCTTCTAACCAAAAAATTTCTCTCCTATCCGTCTATTTTTTCGAATAATCAGTAGCACCTAAAATCATGCAATACAATACTTCATTGCTAGGTGCTGCTTACTGTTCGACAAAAAAATGCGTGAGCAGTGTTTCAACACTCTAAGCCCCTTTAGCGTAAGCAAGTTATAAAAAAAAAAGATCGTGGACAAAAATAGTTTACTTAAGTTGTTTGTCTTAATTGACACGGCCTGGGCAGAAGCACAGAAGCACGTGGCGGATTTGAATGTCGCCATAGACAATAAAATGCATTGGAAATCGATGGTGAGCACCCTGAAAATGTTGCCAATTCATTTATTAAAACCGTTCCAAATCCTTGGTTTACACTTGAAAATTGGCAAGTAGAAGTAGCGAAAAACTACCTGTCGTTGAATTGACTATCAGCACTGGTCAATGACTGACTGACAACGAATTTATATGAAAACTGCTGATATCTTAATTGTCACTATGCCTTTAAGTGACAGTTAAAAAGTTATTAGCATCGTGTTCAATAGTTTGCCAATGAAAAGACACATTTTTACGCTCAATATAGGTAAATTTATTTTTAAAATGTCAGCATTTTGCGTAACATCCGCAAGACTCAGTTGAGAAACAAATTTTGCAGCCAAAAATAAGGTTTCTTTCTTCTTTTGCTTCCCTCGTCCTGCCTGCAGCTCCAACTCGCATACGATCAACACAAAAAAAAGCAAGAGCCGTTCGTTTCCTTTTCTGCATAAAAAGCACAAGGATTACAAAGGAAATTCTGTTTTGCAGATGATTATTGCAAAATAGTAGACGAAAATATTGCAGGAGGATTAGGTAGGAGTATTATAATTTTTTGACACACGATTTCTAAATAGTTGTAAATGATATGGCAATGGTGCCGTTCAGTAACGAAAACAAGAGCTGTCAAACTTTGTCAACATAAATAATCAAACGCACTGAAGCTTATTATTAAAGGTCTAGACGATAGCAGGAAAACTGCGGGTCTGTTATTTGACTTGACCAAAGCTTTTTATTTAGTGGACCTTGAAATACTTCTGAAAAAGCTATATAGGCTCGGTCTTAGAGGCAATATACCTACTCAAATGGTTTCGATCTTTTCTACATGGTAGAAGGCAACATGTTCGTGTAAATGATTTCCTTAGCGAATCCTTGCCTGGTGCTGGTGCTGGTGCTGGCGTCCCTCAGGTTTCGGTTGTTGGTCCGGTTGGTCCGCTAAGGCTCGATATGTCAACGCTAACGGACTGGTTCCTTCATCATAACATGGTTCTTAGCACCAAGTTAAAAGTCATGTCTTTCTTCCTCACTAGTCCATTACCCATTAACGGCATTAGCAACTACGGGAACGACTGCGATAATACATCAACATAGAATCAGTGTCCGAATTCAAGTATTTCTGAGTTACTCTGGATTGAAACCTCAATTGGAAGATTCATATAACAAATATTAAAAGATATGTATACGTGGCACTAAACGGAATTTACTTTTTAAGGAAATTAGTTCCTTCAAGAGTGCTTAAGACAATTACCTATGCTCTTGTAAACTCCCGCCTTGAATATGGGATAACATGCTGATGTAGTGCGTACATGAGTAATTTAAAGCCTCTTTTCATTGCGCAAAAGAAAGTTGTTGGGGCCATGCGATTTAAATCTAGGTGGGAGCCTTCGCATGCCTTATTTACCTCAGCTAATATTTTGCTCCTTCGACATCTATATATACGAGTATCAGTATATGCAAGGTTTTAAAATTCTTTACCGACGCACACTGGGGTAGAATGCCCTAAAATGTGGCATCAAATCAGCCGTTACAGCTAAGAACCTGAAATTTCGCACGATAGCTTCGGAGACTATTCCCAAGATATTTTTAAACCCGCCCACTCGACACGCCCACTAAAACGCCCACTTTTTAGAAATGTGTTTATTTTTTATATTAAAAACTTAAAAAATATTTATTCAAGATCTAATTTTTGTCCACTACCTTGCACACCCACTTGAAGGCTCCCTTTTATTGTGAAGAAAAACAAATTAATAAAACGAATCTTAAATTTTGCATTGGTATTTATTATTGAGAATTATAATTAAAAAAAAAAATGTGCCCATTAAATACAAAATCAAACCAATAATTGTATTGCATCCTTGGAAATCATCGCTATCATTACCGTCATCATCATTGTCATCATCATTATCATTATCATTATCATCAGACTCAAGAAGAGTGTTTGATTCCTAGACGCTTAGGGGTTTTAGCAAGGTGACTGCCTCTTTGTGAAGATACTGGAATTTGTTTATGTAATTTTTGATTGGATGTTATACTCGTAATAAGATCCGAGCTCAGTAAAAAGAAATTTAATACGTCTTCATTGAATTTTTCACGACTTGATTTTCTTGAAAAGTTCTTGCGGAAATTTTTAAAATCTTTGTTGCGCGCTTCTTGCGCTTCCTCCGAAAGTTGGCGGATCGGCAGCAGTGCAGATGATATAATTTATGAACCATGAATAAAATATTTATGCAAAGCTGGAGGCATATGATACCAGGGATATTTATTGACGAAGCATCTTGCTGTGTCATGTGCGAATTCTCTGAATTTGTATATCATGCATCAATATTATATCCACTGGCAACTGCAATCATAATTGTGTTCATTTTTTGTATAAGTTCTATGTCTATTTTCGTTATTTCGGCTGAGAGTTCAGGGTTATGGAAAAACCGTCTAGCCATGTTGACATCGTTTGTGTTACCAAATCCCGGTTTTGGTTTATCCACAATTAATCCACATCGTTCTCGGAACTCCTTTGTAATTGGAGCCTTATTTGCTGACATGACTTCTTAGTCACTATTCCGAGCTTGCCATTTTTTAATGGGTAATTTGTATGCTGAATGCAAAAGGCATTCAAACATTCGTATCCACCCATGTAAAACAGACAATCCAAAAGCTAAGTGTTCTGTTTTACTGGTCGTGTAATCATATCTTCCACTTTGTTGAATTCCTTCGAAGTTGCTCCACATAAATAACATTTTTGGATTGAGGTGGTTTCAGTTAAATCATTAGGGTAGAGCGAGGAGGATTTGACAAAAGGAGGCTTTGTCATTTTCAAATATAAGGCCACACTTAACGCGAAGGAGAGCAAAAATCCGAATTTGCGGTGACTGCTATGTTATGAGTTGCACAAATGAAAACATCACTTGTACCTCCGCCTAACAGCCCAACGCACGTGTTTTTGTTTTTGGTCGACTATTATTTGTAATTTTGTATATTTTCTTTGTTGGGAAACTACGTGTAAATACCAATTTTTGTTTTTTAAACTTTAGTGATTGTGACTATTAAAACATACATTTTAAATATAACAACAGTGTTTATTGAAAATACTGCAAAATTTTGGTAAGTTGAAATATAAAGTTAAAGTGCGATCAAAGGAGGAATTAACAACTTAGAATACGGAGGATTTGACAATTTGTCAAATCCTCCTAATCGTTTCTTTTAAAGACCATTATTTATTTTTTAATCAATGTTTATTAAATAATTACTTTATGTAGCCAAATATGCCAAATATTTATAAAAGGAAACACCCTGAAAGGGTCCTAGATGAGGAAACCCTCAAACAAGCATTGAACGATATAAGCCGCAAAATTGAAACTCCAACAACTGCTGCGCGGAAATATAACGTTAATAGAACGACCCTTTTATATCGCTTAAAGCTTATATCGGAAAATCGAAGCGCTATCAATCTACAAAGCAGGGCTAGCACCAAATATTCTATAGGGCAAGTCCTCACCACGTCACAAGAAGAAGAGTTGACAGATTATTTTAAGAAATGTTCGAATCTGCACCATGGCCTGACGTTTGATATGACTAAGCGATAATATAAAATGTCCTTCTTCCTGGGTTAGGGAGCAAGCAGCTGGAAAAGTTTGGCTTTCGGGGTTCATGCGGCGAAATCCAACTATTAGTCTGCGAAAACCCGAGAACATAAACTTGGCCCGTCTAATAACTTATTACAACTTAATTTATGAACTATTCTCTATATTTTGTTAATTTGTTCAAAATAAAACTATCTTTGTGTTACGTTTTTAAAAGAAAGTTCGCAGACTGTCAAATTCTCCTACCTATTGTCAAAACCTCCCAAGGCAATGTCAAATCCTCCTATAAAGTGGGAGGATTTGACACTTTTACTATATCTCTTTTTCGCTCCACATCATGAGAACCCTTTAGATTGCACAATTGGAATATACACCACTTTAAAGTCAAATATATAAGGAAAGTTTTATACCCCGACATTTTTAACGGTGCGCTAAATTTTGGTTCAAAATGACGTATCATCATTTTTGTGTCAAACCCTCCTCGCCTTACCCTACACACTTTTCCATAAATCATGGCAAAAATTAAAGAATGATCTACTATTGCAGAGCTGTTACTGATTATTACGGAAGTTTTTTGAAGGTTCACTTCTTGCCCAAAAAATTGAATTTGAAGAAAGTCCTAAAAAAACGAAAAATGTATCAGCCGAAGGCACCATACAAAAATCCAAATATCACGAAAAGTGCAAAAAAAATAGCAGTTTTTTTGACGAAAATTCGAAATACACATCAAACACATTTAAATTACAGCAAATTAATAAAAAAAAAACTTTAAAACACACACTTTTTAAGAACTGATCACATGACATCACCTCTCCATACCAACAATCTAAAATTATTTGCAGATCAACAAAAATTCGGACTTTATACCAAGAAGAAAAAAACACCAATTTTTTTTCTGACTCAACTGAAAAAAAATCAAGCTTCAACTAAACTGCGCTGTGATGAATCAGATAAGTCTAAAAAGAAATCATTTGGATTTTTTAATAATGTTGATCAAAAAAAAAATAAATATAGATACCTATTCTCAATTTAGTTTTTTTAATTAATGCCAGCTTTTAGACCATCTTGCCCCAGTGTGCGACATGAATGACAGCAAAAGGCATTTATACTCTCTTAGGTCGAGAGTTGATATTGCCGTTCCTAGAACTAAAAAAGAACACTACAGGCGCTTTGTAACAGCAATTGCTCCATTCATCTACAAAAGATTACCAGTTTGATTGGCAGCAGTTATAGATTTTTTAGAGCATTGATAAATTGGTTGGTTTCTAGAGCTGAAGTGGAAACTCTCCTACAAGTGCTAACGTAAGTCAGTTATGTATTTATTGCGATCTTCATTACTCTCTTTCTTAAAATAAAGTTTGTTTCATTCTCATCATGATTAATAACTTAATAGGTTGATGCTCTCCACCTTTTCCTCAGTTAATAGCGTGCTTTTTCTTTTCCTCTTTTGGCAACTCGACATTTTAAGTCTTTGGATACCTAATTGTTTCTAAACACTTGACACTGAACAAGTTTCCACAAAGTGTTAGTTCAAATTTTGCAATTTCTTCATAATCTAGAACGGAAAACAGTTTGCCCCCATACATCAATTCGAGCACTTTCACATTGTAGAACCTCTCACCACTCATTTGATTTTTTTTTTCTCCAATGAAAGACAAGCCAAAAAATTAAAACCAAATCACTTTTAATTTCCTGCAGGCTTCACAAGTTGCTGCAAGAAGTCGTTTCTACCCTCCAAATTAATGCATCCGCACAAAGCAAACAAAACACGAAATTCATTAAAAATCACTCACTTCCCTCATATTTTTGTCGTCGAGTGACATAAAATATCATCGTCACATCACCAAACCGCTCATCCCCTCCCGCATGTCATGCTTCATATCAAAATAAAAGAAACGCACAACAAAAATCCAACATCCTACACCCGAGAATGAGATGAAACCAAAGAAACTGAATTTGAATGGCAAGGAACGATTCTCACCTGATCCTGGGGACCAAAGGGTTCTGCTCCCTCTATCACACCATCGCATCCTCATCAGCTTGAACTTGAGAAATCATTATAGCATAAAAGTAAAGTCTTTTTTTTCACCATCAGGATGCTCGTTAAATAGGCATATCATTGATCACATATTTACATACGTGTCTAGGATGCTTGTCAGTTGTTTGGATGCCTGCCTGCCTGTGCCCGGGAGCAGTTTAAGTGCTCATCATATGTACAAACAAAATGGAAAGGATTTACATATACACACCAGTAAAACGGATCATTAAAACCATGAATAACATATCCCCAGTGATAGAAAGAGTTTTTTTTTCTTTCAAATAAAAGTGAAAAGAGGGATTCATTAAAAGAAGCATGTGCGCGCAAGGATAATAAAACGGAAAAAAAATACGATGAAAAAATAGAAAAATCCAGTTTTAATTTTTTTATATAGTATATTTAATGTCAACTTCCTAAACTGCTAGGATGTACCATGTTTGAATACGGAAAAAAGGATAATGTACATAGACAAAAAAAGAAGTGAATCCTTTCCAAGTATCAATTGATAGCCATCTGAGAGGTAAAATTAGCTTGAATGGATTTCATCTTGGTATTATTTTGTTGTGCTCTTTGAAAATCCATTACCAGGATAAAACATATGTTAATCTCCCGCTTAAAAGGATTCTACGATTGCATGTCCAGGCATTCAATTGAATTGAAAAATATTTCATTTTCATTGGAGTAACAACGACGACTGCCACATTGTTGATTCGCTATTGAATGGATTCGTTCTTTGCCCTTAGTTCTTCGGTCATCTGGTCAATTGATCTTTGTATTTTATGGTTAAAAATGGAGTTGAACAAAGTCCTGCCCAGACATCAGGACATTGTTGACTTTACTGATGAGGATGAGAGATAATGGATGGTTACTTGTTAAGTGCAGTTGTTTTTGTTTAAAATAAATGACTGATGAGTAAGGTGATCACGAAAAGAGGATGAGGAAAGGATTACTTTAATTGAAGACAATTGGCGCGTACCATTTGCAAGGCAACTGCAAGTTCACTACTAATTGAATGTCTATCACTTGCCAAACGATGGTCACGTGAGTTATTTGATCAATGAGAAAAGGTAAAATAGTAGTCACTAGTAGTTGAGTTGTGAATTGAACGCGCCCAATTAACCGGGAATGGGTGTCTGTGCAACCTCCAAGTGCATTTAGATAAGATCCATTTAAAAGATAATTCTCATCGGACGGTGTAGGTTATCCAAGAGACAAAGTGTGGGATTAATATCATCCCTTGGTTTAATACCGACAGACACTTGAGTAAAGACCCCACCCTGTAATCTTAACCAGGCAATCGGAAACAAAATACTGATAGCAGCAAAAAAAGGTGCAGTAAGCTTAACTCCTGTGCTATAACCAAGAAAATGTGGCCGCCTTTCAGCCAGGAAAGAGAATTCTTCAAATAAACAAAAAATCAGTGTCCTCATCGCCGGACACAACGTGCTAAGCTATCATTCAAACAAAATGAAACTATACACAGATGAGCCCAGGTCAGGTCAGGAGGTTGCGGAGGCGAGGATGAGCAAGAGGACACTCCACACCTCCTCTGTCAATGTCCTTCACTCTGCCATTTAAGAAATAAAATCTTCGGGAGGCACTTCTTCCAAGGTTTAGAAGAATTTTTGGCATGTCTGTGAATGACTTGCACAAGTTCATAACTACCTCAGGATGCCTAGAAAATCCATAGCTTTAAAGGTTCCACAATAGGGGAGCCATAACCCTATGGGGAATCACAATGGGTCTACATTGACCTAAGTGAGACGGGTATCGGTTTACCCTACCCCTCAACTCATTAAACTATGCTTTCTGCAGGTTTTTTGTACGTTGGCCAATACAATTTAGCTTTAAGTCGCATCCATTCACTGTCATTTATCCAAGAATTAGTCGATTCAAGTCTAGACTTCTTACGCCTTTTGCCAAACATACAAGGCTTTCTTGCATATACAACAGTTTTCTTGGGAAATTAAGGTTATCAACGTGGCTCTAATGGTGTTTCATTGTTAATGTTTTCATAATTCATACATGCTCTTCTGTCTCATGCAGGACCGTAGCCAGCCATAGGGCCCGTCAGCCTACCCAGAGAAGGCAAGAAAGGCCAAACCTCTGTTGTAAATACCAAGCCATAGCGGATGCCAGAGTTCTGGACAACTGAAACTGTCCCGGTATCGCAGAGGATGGAAGGCTGCAGTGTCTCAGGCAGCGACTCTTCACAGGTCGGCGGCCCGTTAAGTGAGTTCGTATATTTACTGACAACAATATTGTTATTTAATAACTCTTACGACTTATACAAATTTCCACTTGCAGGATGTTCAATTTCGTCAAAATTTGATGGCACGACTAAAACTGAATGATGAAAATTTCCGAGCATCTCGGCGATTTCGGATCGATTCCGGGGATGTGAACTTGGAGAGACATGTTCTCGACAATCCAAAAAATAGCACGTACCGTACATGAGCCCAGATATTCAAAATGAATACATTATTATATTATTATCAACAAAATTATGCTGTACCCCACCTCGGGATGAAACCATGGATAAATCAGGCCCTGAACAAATGTCTTATGTATATCTCCGATACGTCGACTTCCACGAGAAATTGCACAAACAGATTCATTTCGTATCAATTTACCACCGAAATTCTGGAAAAATAACTGAAGCTCTCCTCAAACGTTGTGGAGAGTTGGGTATTGAATGACAAAATGCAGTGGCAACGACCTTGCCACGTCGAATCAATCGGTTCTCGTTCGATCACCGCAATTACTCGTAAATGACGTAGGGCGTGGTTAGTACTTAGATGGGGCACCACTTGGGAATTCCCCGTGTTGTTGGCGCCTCTTGCGAACGTCTGACAAACATCCAAGAGTATCAAATTGTCATGAAAAAGCTTTTCAAATTTGATGTTCAAATTTGGCGCAAAACTGTAGGTAGGTCCTTTCCACTTCGCATGAAAGTGGTTGGAGAAGCTGGGTTCAGGCCCTGTATCGGCCGTTAAGGCCTAATATGTATACATGTATGTGCCAAGGATATGATGGACGTAACATGTCTAGTCATGTCAATGACTTAACACACTATCAGCTCTGTGTCGTGGAGTGCTTAAAGCAAGCAACTATAACGAGCAGAAATTTGCTGGCACTAAAAGTGCTCTCACAGGCTCATTATTTAGTGCAGGTGTTAGTAAGGACAAAACAAATAAAATACAATTAAAAATACAATTACAAAAATACAATTATGTACCTACCAGACACAAAATAATGCAAAATATTTTTCAGCTTATTTTACTAACATGCAAGTCAATCACATATGATCATTTAGATTATAGATTCTACTCATGCGACTAATAGGCTCATGGATGGAAACGCACCGGCACATGGGAACAATATAAATCCATGCTGACCATATACAACCTAGAGTTGCGCAGATCCAAAAGAGCCTCATGGCGTGCAAACTGCGAGAAGATCGAAAAACTTCCTGAGGTGGCACGCCTCCAAAGGGCTCTGCCAAAGGATCAAGAAAAAAGCATGGGATTGTTAATCAAATCAGATGGTTCAATCACACGCGACCGGGATGAAACGCTGAAAACTTTGCTTCAGCCTCACTTCCCAGGGTCTCACACGATGGTCATTACAGACGACCATATAGCGGAGGTCTCAATCCCAAGAAACCTCAGCAGAATTAATAGTTTATCTGGAAAACTTTTTACTCCGGATAAGGTTAAATGGGCAATGAACTCATTTAAACCATTCAAATCATCAGGAACAGACGGTATTTTTCCAGCCCTCATTCAAAATGGAATAGAATTTTTATTACCATCCATGATTGCCTTATTTAGGTTCAGCTTCAGCTGGGGGTATATACCAGTTACCTGGAGGGAGGTAAACGTAGTATTTATACCTAAACCTGGAAACAAGCCGAGTGAATTACCTAAATCATATCGTCCGATAAGCTTGACATCGTTTTTTCTGAAAACAATGGAAAGGATTATTGACATCCACATTAGAGAATGCATATCAAAAAGCGTGCCTCTGCACCCTCACCAATATGCGTACCAAAAGGGCAAATCCACGGAAGGCGCTCTGTTAAGACTAACTACAGAGATATAAAACGCCTACCGTTGCAAAGAGATCGCACTTTGTGCCTTTCTGGACATAGAGGGTGCTTTTGACAACACTGGATATGAATCCATATCAAATGCTTTGTATCATAGAAACATAGACAAACCAACTATGAAATGTATCAAAGCGATGCTGGAAAGTCGCAAAATAACTGCCTCGTCAGGAATGACCTCAGTATCAGTAACAGCCGTAAGGGGTTGCCCTCAAGGGGGAGTACTTTCACCCCTTTTGTGGTCATTGGTCATCGATGACCTGCTACACAAGATGAGCAATTTGGGCTACACTACAATTGGGTACGCCGATGATATTGTCATCATAGTCAGGGGCAAAGACTCAATTGGAGTCACTTCAAAAATGGAAAATGCTCTAAAGACAGCCATAGACTGGTGCAACAAGGAAAATCTTTCCATAAATCCCAGTAAAGCCGTCATCGTTCCTTTTTCTAAAAGGAGGAAATTAGACCTAGGCCTAATCACAATAAACTACACGGTCGTAGAGTATTCCGACGAAGTCAAGTATCTTGGAGTAATCCTGGATAAGAGACTTAACTGGAACTCTCACATAAACAACAAAATCCCTAAAGCTAATAGAGCTTTATGGGCCTGTCGTCGCACATTTGGCAGAACCTGAGGAATCTCTCCAAAGATCGTCCACTGGATCTACACAGTGATGATAAGACCCATTATAACATACGCCTCCATAGTATGGTGGACAAAATCAACACAAAAGGTCGCAATAGAGAAGCTCAAAAAGGTACAACGGCTTGCGTGCCTTGGTATCTCCGGAGCCATGCGAACCTGTCCAACAGCTGCCATAGAGGCAATAACAGGAATTACATCTCCCCACATATACATCCAAAAAGTGGCGATCCGCATTGCAATAAGTCTAATACAGTTAAACGAGATAAGTCTTAAGGATCATCCGGAACTAAAGACCCTTCTCGATGAACTGACAGAACTTAACATGAACTGCGCGGTCACAGACCGCATTCAAAAAACACTATGCTTCAACAAACGGTTCTCCACGGAGATACCCAAGAGAGAAGCATGGGTTAGTAATAGCCCACCAAATAGCCACAACGGCATAAAGTGGTATACGGATGGTTCTAAAATGGAAACGGGGGTAGGAGCGGAAATATACGGACCACACAAACGCTTTACGATACCCATGGGAAAAAGTCCCAGCGTATTTCAAGCAGAGCTCCACGCCATTCAAGAATGCGCCAGCCACATTATTTTATCTGGCATAAAAGGTGCAACCATCCATATTTTCACGGATAGTCAAGCAGCTATAAACGCCCTTAGCTCGTATACCATTGACTCCAAATCAGTCATGTACTGCTTCAATACCCTACAAACACTCGGAATAAGAAACAAGACCAAATTATGGTGGGTTCCGGGTCATGTCGGAGTAGAAGGTAACGAAAAGGCCGACGAACTGGCCAGAAAAGGTTCAGAAACACCTTTCATAGGTCCCGAACCTTTCTGCTGCACTCCTAGATCAGCAGCAACGGCAGCAATTAAAAGCTGGGAACATAGAAAATGTATCTATCTTTGGGAAAGCGTCCCAGTGGCCTATTTCACCAACTTACAAATTTGTATTTACAAGCATTTTTTAACAAAATTTGTGATTTTTTTGATTTATGTCGTTTCACCAAACTGTGGGTATTACAAATTTGTAGTTGTATTCTACAAAGGGAAATTTGTGGAAATATTTCCATTTTCGTTTCACCAAAAGTTATTTATAGTTATAATTTACAAGTTACAAATTTGTGGAAAGTTAACTTATTTGTGAGTTTACGTTTCACCAAAGAAAATTATTTTCAAATTTTGTGTAGTACTCGTATGTGAGAATATTTTACAACTGAAAGTTGACGTGTAATTCCTCCTACAAATTTTGTTTCATATTGAAAGTAATCGAAAAAATGTCTTTGCAACGAAGGCATAGTAGTAGCGATAGTAGCGAAAGCGATAATCATGTTCATTATATGAAAAAAATGTAATTTTGGAGTTATTTAATTTTAATGAAAAATTTCGCCTGACTCGATGCAAGTCAGAGGAAATAATTGCAATTATTGGGCCACAAATAGTCGACACGACTGCAAAAAACTTTGCATTAACACCAAGGCAGCAGTTTCTCACAGGGTTGGAAATGGAGGGCAATACCATGGTGTAGCAGATATGCATGGGATATCTAAATCGACCGTTTGCAGATGTGTTTCTCGGGTTTGTGCAGCAAATGTTAATTTATTGTTTGAAAGTGTTGTATGTTGGCCAAATAAACACGGAAGAATTTGTGAAAAATCTTACAATATTGCAGGTAAACAATGTTTAATTTCTTAAGTTTTGCAAACAATTTTCTTTCTTACAAGGTATGCCATGTGTTTACGGATGTATAGGCGGAACCTTAACAAACATAGATACCCCTGGCGAGTTTGAATCTGCATATGTGGACAGACATGGACAGTACTGCATACATTTTGTGTTGGTATGTGGCCGGACTATACCTTTTATAACGCATATGTGAATTGGCAGGGAAGTGTGCACGAATCAACGGTGTTACAAAGAAGTCCCTTTTTTCAAAATTTGAAAGTGGATTTCGACCTTTTTCTCATTCTGTTTTACTTGGGGATACAGGATATCCTTTAAAGGATTGGTTAATTACCCTCATTTTGAGAAACCCGACTCCTGAAGTTGATCGTTATATCCGTGCACATAAATCAACTAGGAGAATAATAGAAAACGCGATTGGAATTTTGAAAGAGAAATTTCCGTGTCTGACGCACTTACGATTGCAATCCATGAAAGCAGTTACTGTTATAAAATGTTGAATCATCTTAACCAACATTTCCCGACAAGCGGCAGATAGATAGTATTATTGAAATATTCACCACCACTGAGGATTTAAACGACGCAGATACTCAAAATGCTGAAAATTTTGATGGCCGGGCTTCCTTAGAATATTTTTGAAATCACTTTTCGTTAGCAAATATCATATTAAATAACGAGACTTTTGAACTTTAAATGAAATAATGTTTATTTATTTTATTTTTATTTTTAATAGTCACTTCATTTTAAAGTGTTTTCTTCCAGCTCCGCAGTCCCCAAATCGCGTTCCTTTTTCAAGACATTCAACTGCAAATTATTAATTTCGAATTGAAGCCTCATTTTCTTCAATCGAAGAATATCCACTTGGTCAGTTAGCATTTTGTTGTTGCAGACTTGAAGTCTGATTGAATTAAAAAATACGTTCATATATTTTTAAAAATAATTGTGAGAAACAAGCATTTGCATTTACCTTATTTCGCCTTCAATATCCCCCACGTTTGCGCACTGGGGTGGCAGTACCTCTTCAGTAGGTACTGAAGAGGACTCATCAACTATGCCTTGAACTGTTGGCGATTCTTTACCGATAATATCAAAAATGATATTATCGAGATCGGTTAAAATGCGACTAGTGCCACCTTCAGAACCAGTCTTCAAAGAAGCTTATTTTAGCTTATCAAGTTTAAGCTAAAATACAAAAAAAAATTAAAAAATTAAATTCGTACCTACATATTATGTACTTACCAGAGTAGCCCGTTTTTAATTCTGCCACGCAATATCTCGAAGATATTTCCAATCCTTTCCATTTTGAATTAAGAGGATAATGAAATTAAAACATCTTTCCACGCGTTTACTTCACCCAAATCAAGGAGACAAAAAAAAATCCAACGAGCCAAACGAACCATTCGGCCCTTCAATCAAAATGCCAGCAAATGTCTAAACCTAAGCAGGCATGATATCAAAAACCTAGTAGGTTACCTTACTGGTCACCATGGTTTTAGATATCATCTACACAAAATGAGAATATCAGACTCTTCTGAGTGCCTACTCTGTCTTGAAGAGGACGAGTCAGCTGAACACATTTTATGTGAATGTCCAGCCCTTAATGGAATTAGAAAGAAGATCTTTTTCAGGGAGCAAATGAGCCCCGAGGACATAAAGAATTCTTCTACTGGTAAAATTGTCCGCTTTACACGGAAAGTGGAAATTCTACTAGTTTAAACTTTTCTGGCCCATACGGTACAAAAGATCTTTTAGGTCGAAGTACCCCCCCCCCCCCCCCCCCTTATAAATCGCCTTGGCGAGCCAGAATTTAGAAAAAAAAAAAAATAGGCTCATGCCTCCCATAATTCGTTCTATGATGGCGGCTAAACAATAATTCAACACTGCGTAAATTGCAAGATTCCGTGTTAAACAAATAGCAAGTGGATTTAATAAGTACTCTATAAAAAGTGTAGAAGATATTATCGCAGATATCCCTAAAATAAGTTTTAAAATCGATGGGTAAAAAGAAAGACTACAAATTTTTGAGTGTGGATATGTTCTTGGACGGTTTTGAGATTCTTGGTCTGTCGTTAAAAGCAATTTTTAATAAATCGATATTAACGGGCTATTTTCCAAGCAAATGGAAAGAGTCAATGGTTGTACCAATTCAAAAAGTTCAAAATACTAAATTATGTGAAGAGTACAGACCAGTCAATATGCTTCCTACGTATGAAAAGGTGTTCGAAAAACTTATAGAAAAACAATTTAGGTGTTATATGGAAGAAAACAATTTAATTATGGGCACCACCACGAAAATTAAAGCCAATAGACGACAGCAAGTCAGGTGCATCTATTTGACCGGATATAAGCTGCTGTAAAAAATGATATCGCTATTGAGCCTTCGTTGAGAAAGGTTTAACATATGAAGAAGCTTGATACGTTGACTGTAAGGAGGAAAGTTAAATGGATCATCCGATGGAAGTCCTCTTAGTGCAAATCGAATAAATTTACGTTGAATGGCCTCTATTCGATTTGAATGAATGTTGTAGAACGGTGTCCAAACTTGAGAGGCATACTCTAGATTCGGACGGACAAAACAATTGTACAATGACATAGAAACGTAAGGGTCATTAAATTCTTTGGCCCACCTTTTTACGAAGCCCAGCATAGGATTAGATTTATTAATAATAGAATTAATATGCTTAGCAAAAACCAGTTTGGGGTCGAAATAAACCCCAAGATCCTTAAAATTATCAACATTACAAAGAATATGTTGAGACAGAGAATATTGAAAGGTCGAAGGGATAGTCTTTCTAGAGAATGTCATATGTTGACATTTAGTTGGGTTCAAGGATAAACCGTTTTTATCACACCAATTGGCGAAGCTATTAATGTCAGATTAAAGAAATATTCTGTCTTGCTGACTAGTGATAGATGTATATATTTTCATATCATCAGCGTCGATCAGGATATTACTGTGATTTATACATGCCTTAACATCATTTTTTATTTTTTTTTTTTTTTTTATAAAAAAGGAAATCCAAATCCCAGAGCACTCAGACTCGGTAACGGTCTATTGTACTACCAGGCAGAAATCCTTCTTTTGGTGTAGAGGCATGTGATTGGGTGGCATATGTTGTTGTTCCCCATGGGGATTGAACCTGCACCGCACGGGTCACAAGACAACACACTAACCTCTGCACCGGCACAACCCTAGTTTTTTTTTTTTTTTTTTTTAGAGATTTACAATTGGGTTTATTATTCGCAAAAAATCACATTTTAATTTGTAAAACATTTGTGTGCATTTCTGTATAAAATAAAACTTCGTGCGGTAATAAAGCTATAAAATAAAGCACTCAGTAAAAAGCGACTGAATCACGCTTCGTTCACAGTGCTAGTTGTACTGTATCAAGGATTGTACGTTGCAGTCAAGTCGCTTACGCCCTGCTAAGCTGGAGAGCTCCATCACAACCAAACCCTCCTGAACTGTAGCGCCGGCTTTTCGCACTAGATCATCTACAATAATAACTTTCTGTCCTGGTTTCACTGCATTTTTTTGCATTTCCAATATGTCGGTTCAATATTCCAATGTATATTCCACAGAGATACACTCGCCTGGTAGCTTGCCTTTTTACGAATAGGAACACATCCAATGCCCAATTCCGTTGCAATCAATAAATTAATCAGAAACCCTCTAGATTCGAGACAACGATAAGATCGACATCTGGATAGTTTTGCCTTATGTGCGATACCAGCAAATCTTTTAGATAAATGCATACTTCTCCATTGGTTAGCGCAAAAAATACATCACGAAATATGATGCCTTTTTTGGGAAAGTCTGGGAAAACTCCAATGTGGTTTTTGATAACTTCTAGCTTTTGCTGCTCATTCATATTATTTACAAAGAAATGATTGATTTTTTTTATTACGCTACATACAACTATTCGTTGTACTGATTAAAATGACTACTATCTTAACATCATTAATGGCAAATATAAATAGAATTGGTCCGAGGTGATTTCCTTGGGGAACTCCAGACTGAGCTGTGAAAGATACAGATAGCGATCCTCTAAATTTCACTTGATAAAACATTGATCTAAGGTATGAATTAACCCATTTTATGAAAAACCAAAAGCCCTAAGCTTAAATTCGATTATTTCATGGGACAGCTGGTCGAAAGCCTTAGAGAAGTCAGTGTATATGCAATCCATTTCGTCCTTATTCTCCAAGGCATTAGAACAATCATGCAAGAATCTTAATATATTAGTGACAGTGGATCTGTTTCTTACAAATCCATGCTGTTCATTACAAATTATATTGCGACAAAGAAATATTAACTTTTCACAAACAATTTGTTCAAAAAGCTTAGGGATACACGAAAGCTTTGAAATGGGCCTATAATTAGTGATATCACCACGTTCGCCTTTTTTAAATACAGGTGTGATAAAAGCACTTTTCCATAGATTAGGGAATTTACCTGTACTAATGGACAATTCGGACAGATACTTAAGATATGGAGCAATTGCATGACTGCATTTTTTAAGAACAATCGGTGCAATGCCATCAGGACCTGATGAATAGTCATTCTTCAGAGAATTGTTTCCAAATCGAATGAGATACTACTAAAACTTATTTGGGAACAGCTATTTAGATAACTAAAATATTGATCATCAATGTGAAGAGGGGTCTCCCTAAATGACTTGCTGAAATGATCTGCAAACATATTGCTTGCGTCTAGCGAATCAGCAGATGTAGAACTATTGTAAGTAAGCTTCGATGGATAACCATCGGTTTTTTTCTTGGAATTGACAAAACCCCAGAAAAGTTTGGGGTTCAATTTTAAAGAGCATTCCATTTTACTTATTAGTCAATATATAAGTTGCAGCATAAAGATTTGAATTCATTGAATAATCTGAAATAGAGTTCAAGATCTGAGTGGCAGAGACTTTTTAAATAGTTCTTCCAAGCCCTATTGCGTCTGTTTCGTATGGATTTGAGCTCTTTAGTGTACCAGGGATGGGACGTTTTCAGATTCCTAGAGGATTTCACAGGAATCACTTTTTTCATGCAGTTATCCATCAAAGAATAAAAACAACCTACTGCATCTTCAATATTAGATAAGGCAGTAAGGTTAAAATTAAAGCTGTTAATTTCATCAGAAAGCCTTCGAAAATTTGCTTTCCGAAAGTCAAAAGATTGCGAACGGTCATACGAATTAGTATTTTCGTACAAATGTGCGCCTAGTTCAATAAATACATCCAAGGGTGGATGATTGTTATCTATGTTAGTTACACTGAAGTGGGATTCCAGAACCATAGTACTAACAGAGTCAGAAGAGAAAACAAGATCGAGAGTTCGATTTCTGAAATTTTTTATACAGCTTGTTTGCTGTAAGTCAAAAGACAAAATGTTGTCAAGTAAAGCGAGCTCTTGTTGGGCAGAGTCAAAGGATTTATATATATATATTGATTTAATGCAATTTCAAAGCAAAAATTGTATAAACACTTAAAAAATCCGGTTCATACACACGTAAAGTTTATTCAGTTGATAAAAACTACAAAATTGGGACTTCGGAAATGGCAAAAAAATATTTTTAAAATTGCACTAGATAGAGGAACTTAGGGTATTGTGGTATACATATTACTATTTTGACTATAATTGCAAAAGTGTAGCTCTGAATAGAGCCATATATAGCTAAAAATTAAGACTAGATTATTGGCTTCAAAAAGGTATTCATACAAGTTTGTTGATCAGACAATAAAAATGATGTTGCCATAAATGTTGTATAACCAAAAAAGTGGCGATCGAAAAATTGGCAGGTATAGTGGTATACTATGTATTTTTAATGTGGTATACTGTACCACATTCCCCGCTTTACAATTTCTTGCCACCAGAAAACACTTTTGAAATGATTTATATAAATATTTTTGTTTTTATTTTTATTACAAAATAATATAAGGAAACGCCTCCTTAGCTAAAAATTAACAAGAATTAGGAATTTTTAAAATGAGATAGAACTTATTCGCAAGATTGGCAGAGAAATATGGCACTTTTCTTTGGAACACATTTTTCGTGAGCCCAAACCATTTCATATTGCAGACACGAAACCCATTTGGTCATCGCTTTATACTCATTCCAGAATTGTTTGCAGAAGACGCACATAGCTTCTCTCGATGGAGGAATATCCCCGAACTCTTCATTGTCATCATAATCAATTAATTTGTTAATTTTGAGTTCATTTCAATTTCTATTTTACAACATACAATTTTATATAAACAACAGACTTTGTTTGGTGTCGCTTGATGAAAATATTTCTTCCTTTTTAGAGGCGCGGCTCGTCTTAAGCTGTTTTTTAACTTGTTTAAGCTTTGCATTGGGCTCAATTTTTTTTTAAATTCTTTTAATGCTTTCGATCTTGTTTGTATGGCGAAGTGGTTAATATCGTTGCTTTTAATTTTCTTCCTCTGTTGCTGGCAGCAGGTCTTTTCATTTTAGGCGGTGGCGATATCTCCCAGGCTGTTATAAACACTATGCTTGCATCTGCGCTGGAATTCTTTTTATATGGCGAAAAAACTGACAAACCTTGAACTCGACAGTGGGGAAAAGAGAGGGTAATAGCCCTTTGCTTTTACTTGCAACACATTCATCTATTAATGGTGGTAAAATGCTCCATGGCTGCATTTGTGCGTTAGGATGGCAAGATGGTACCCCTTGCTTGCAGTTGATAAGTTGGGGCAATGCGGTAGTAGAATGCGCGGTTATTTCCGTTGAAATATACTCTTCAAAATAGTTTTCCATTTCTTCAGCTATGAAGTCAGCAACCGAATAAATGTATTTATCGAAAGAATATATTCCACTCGTTTTAAGACTATTGACGGCAATTTGGCCGGTCTGATCTTTTTAATAGGCCTTAGTGAACATTCCAACAAGATCATAAACCGTTACATTCTTCTTCTTCATTAATAATAGGCCTTAAGGGACCCATGAATGTTTTGTCAAGTGCCTGTATCTTATGGGTGGAATATAGTGGCAGAGAAATTATAACAACACCATTTTCACGTGCTGTTTTTAGCAGGGCTATGTTTCTAGTGTGACTATAATGGCCGTCCAAAATCAACAAAATCGGATCGTCTTTTGATGGTTTTGTAGCTGTTAGGAAATGTTGAAACCAGACAGATGGCAAGAAGAATCGGAGCCAGGAGGATCAGAAGGGGATTATGTTTTTTTCGCGGAAAGATGAAGAATGGTGGAACAAAAGGACCGCCTGCGCTCATGCAGGAAATTACTGTTATGACGGATCCACGCTCTGTAGATGTCATGGATCCGATTTGTTTTTTCCCCTTTTGGGCAAGTACTTTCGTCTGCTTTGACTGTGCTCATTTTCGTTTGTTAGCCATGTTTTCGCCATGTTTTCTAACGACACAAAGCAAAAGAAAACAGTTATTATTCGAAGGAATTTTGAAGTGGGTAATGTGGTATAGTATACCACATTGGCCGATGGCAGCTGTGCCACATTAGCCGACGATGTATGTAACAAAAAAAAAATACTTACAGAATAACTAATAATTGTTTAATAGAGTTTAATAAGTCGTTTATTGAGAGGTAACTTAGGTATAAGTAATGCACAAAACAATAAAACACAAAAAAAAAACTATTTCAGAAGCATAAAAAAACATAGGGACGGGCTACAGTCCACTTGGGCGAACTGTTGGATACCCTATTCTTATTCCTATCCCTCATAAGTGGGCGTGACAAAAGTGTAAGTATGGTTGAATTGTTAAGAACGCTCTAAATATTTTGTTATATAACATTTAAAGGATTTTATCAAAAAAAAAAACGCTCCCTAGGTCAAACTTGGGTGTTTCAATAAAATTGTTTTATTTAATTGTGGGCGTGTCAGTAGGCGGATTTAAAAATAAAATTAACACATGAGAATAAAGGGCTCCTAGAGAGTATATATTATAAATTTCAGCTCCCAAGCTCAAAATTTGAATTTTCAAAAAAAAAAAAAAAAAAATTGTGGGTGTGTCAGTGGGAGGATTTGAAAATATTTACACATGAGCATAGAGAGTATATATTATAAATTTCAGCTCCCTAGCTCAAACTTTGGATTTCCAAAAAAATTCTTTTATTTATTTGTGGGCGTGTCAGTGTGCGGATTTTGAAATTTTTTTATCCCGAGCAGTTTTAGGAGTCATTTTTTTTTTTTTTTTTTTTTTTTTAAATAAAACCCTTGCCCAAGGGCAGGCACTTCGACCTGAAAAGATCTTTTGTGCCACAAGGTTGCCTTTACGCCAAACGGCGACTGACTTCCCTAATGAAACTCAGCACGTCTTTGGTGGTAGAGTTGCGAAGCTCTGCCAGTGATTACATCTCTCTGTGGAGAAGGCGTCGTCTCAACCAATGTAGAGCCGGGCATTCACAGAGTATGTGTTCTGAGGTCTCCTCGTCCTCCATGCAGAATCTACATTCTGGCGTTGGACATAGGATCATCTTGTTGAGATGATATCTCAGACCGCAGTGGCCAGTGAGAAAGCCAACTAGCAATCTAATGCTTTCCTTATTTAGTGTAAGGATTTCCTTATAGGAGTAGGGCTTAATCAAGCGTTTAGACTGTCTCAGACCAGGGGCGCTTACCCAATGTTCAAGGCGAGTCTGTTGCTCCCAATCTTTGACAAGCCCTAGAGCAGTAGTCCAGTTGACACTGCAGTACGGTTCTGGACCGACAAAAGCTTCATTCCCTACAAAACCTCGGTGGCCAGGCACCCATCCGAGTTTAACTTTGTTGTATTTAGCTAGCTTTTGTAAGGCGCAGCAGCAGTTTTTTACAGTCAGAGAGTCTATTGTGTTGGACGACAGTGCCTGAAGTGCCGTCTGACTGTCTGAAAAGATATGTATCTTTGCGCCCTTAATTCCTTTGTTGGAGTTTAAGATAGCGCAGATCTCAATGGCATGGATTTCCGCCTGGAACACTGTGGGGCACATCCCCATAGGTATCGAGACCCTGGTGTTGGGTCCAAAGGCACCAGCACCAACTCCAGACTCCATTTTTGATCCGTCGGTGTACCATACCAGACTTTTTGGGTCCACAGCTGGAACTCCCGAGACCCATTTAGAACGGTCTAGTATTTCTACCTCAAATAGTTTATCGAAACTATATTCCCTTACCATTAAGTCAGGGATGGTGTAAAACATATCCAAATTTTGGATTGAGTTGAGTATCTTCAGGTGACCCACATGGTCATTTGAGTTATACTTATATTCAAGCTGAAGCTTAATAGCGCATCTGGCAGCCGTCTTCTGAATGAATGCTTGTAGTGGTGACAGTCCAATTATGGCTTCAAGTGCTACCGTAGGGCATGTGCGCATGGCACCAGTTATTCCCAGACAGGCAACACGTTGTAGCTTTTGGAGCCTGTTAGCCGTAGTACGTTCAAGTACTTTTGGCCACCACACGATGAAGGCGTACGTGATGATGGGTCTAACCATCATGATGTACATCCAGTATATCATTCTGGGGTTTAGACCCCAAGTTCTGCCGTATAGGCGTCTGCAGGCCCACATGGCTCTTGTGGCACGCTCAGTGGCGGCCTTTACGTGTGAGTTCCAATTTAGTTTCCTATCCAGGATGACTCCCAGATATTTGACCTCATTGGAGTAGCTCAGGGGTGTACATTTACGGTGATAGGTTCGAAGTTAACCAGTCTTTTTCGCGTAAAAGGTACCAGGATGGTTTTAAGAGGGTTGATGGAAAGTCCTTCCTTAACACACCATTCTGAGACATGTAGCAACGCTTTTTGCATGCTACCAGTAATGGTTGCGCTACGCTTACCATTAATAATTATCGCCAGGTCATCAGCATAACTAATGGCGTTAAAGCCTAGTCTGTGTAGACTGGCCAGTAGATTGTCGATAACAAGTGACCACAAGAGGGGAGAGAGTACTCCTCCTTGGGGACAGCCTTTGGCTGCCGTCACAGACACCGAATTACCTCCAAAGGAGGAGGTAATTATACGACTTTCCAACATGGCTCTGATCCATTGGTTCGTCGATACTTCGATACCTTTATTACTGATCGCCCTGGCAATCGAGTCGTATCCGGTATTATCGAAGGCACCCTCAACGTCCAAGAAGGCACAAAGTGCAGTTTCCTTAGACTTGAAAGTCTCCTCTACCTTTTTGACAAGGCAGTAAAGAGCACCTTCAGTGGATTAGCCCTTTCTGTACGCAAATTGACTTGAGTGCAGGGGGCTTGATGTTACTATCTGCTCCCTAATATGAACATCTATAAGTCTTTCCATGGTTTTTAGAAAGAAGGATGTTAGACTGATGGGTCTGTATGATTTAGGCAGTTCACTTGGCCTATTGCCATTTTTGGGGATAAAAATCACGTTGACCTGTCTCCAGGAAAGTGGAAAGTATCCCCAGTTGTAACTAGCCCTAAATAAAGCAATAGCCATCGGCAGTATGACATCACTAACCCTCTGGATAAGGGCCGGAAAAATTCCGTCACCACCTGGGGCTTTAAATGGTTTGAATGAGCCAATTGCCCATCTAACCTTATCTGGACTAAACATTTTTCCAGATAAGCTGTTTACTCTACTATCTACATGTACCTTGGGGTCCACATCGTTAGAGTTACCGCCTATGTCGCGAATAGACGAACCTGGGAAGTGAATCTGAAGAAGCGTTCTGATTGAATCTTCTCGATCCGTCTTGTAGGTGCCATTTGGTTTCTTTACCTACACCGTTATTATGATCTCTGCCAAGCGCTTTGTGGATGCGAGCTGCTACCGGCATATCTACTATGTCTTCGCAGCACTTCCTCCATGTAGCACGCTTTGATCTTCTCAGTTCTGAGTTGTATTCTGTGAGAGCGATCCTATAATCGTCCCACCTTTTGGTGTGTTTGGCTCGATTAAAGAGTTTCCTAACCTTCCTCCTATATTCAGCAAGTTTGTCATTCCACCAGGGGACCTTACGTCGCTTTATGCTGGTTTTAATGACGCAACTGCTCTGGTAGGAGGTTAGTAACACTTTGCTGAGCTGGTGTGCTGCTTCGTCAAGGTCCCAAGTGGACTCGATTGACGAAATTAGCGTATCCGTTTTTGAGAGGACAAGTCCTCGATACGTATTCCAGTCCGTCGACTTAGGATCGTATCTAATTTAGGAGTCATAGATCATATATAAAAAATTTCAGCTTTCTAGATAGCAAAATTCGATTTTTTCCAAAATTTTGTTTTTTTGAGTTTGTGGGCGTGTCTGTGGGCGGATTTCAAAAATTCGAAAACTTGATTATTTAGGGACCCAAGAGATTATATGGTTAAAATTTCAGCTCTCTAGGTCCAGTTTAAAGGCCTAATTTTTGCCGACAGACGGATGGACGGACGGACATGCCTAGATCGACATTACTATCGATGCTCATCATAAATATAGTAACTTTTAGGGGTCTACGGGCAATATTAAGGTAAGTTACAAACTATGTGTCAAAATTAATACTTATACCCTTAGAATAGGGTATAAAAGCTCGAGTACAACCAATTACATATTCGACACAAATTACCAAAAATGTGAATAGCTTTGAAGTTGCCAGAACACGTGTTAGTGGTTTTTTCTAAATCACCAATTTTGTGTGTAACAAACATTCCGGTAGCCTGTATAGTTTTCGAAAAAACTGCCCGTACCACATTACCCTCCTATACCACAATACCCGAACTTACTCTACTAATTCGTTTTTTAACTTGAATGTTCCATTCCATCTTCTCCACTTCCACTTCCACTTCCTAATGGTTGCTCATTAATGCACGAATCATTAAAATTGACACTATGTACCTACTGTTGCATCGTGTCTTTTTATATTCCCTGTTACTTTTCCTTTCAATTTTCTCTCACAAAGTAAGCAAGTTTATTCTCCAGCTTCTTCATTATAAGAAACATATTTATTTAACTCGAATTTCTTTATTTTCCCCATTTCAGCCAAAATAATAACTATTGAAAATATAAATCGCTTCACAACTGTGCTGAACGGATACTTGATAGAGAACGATTTGTTTTATGGATCTGTACGGATCCTTATCGCGAGCGAACCATATTCTACCTGAATTTCTTTTTTCCGATCTCTCACGAACGAGAGATACAGAAAAAAAGGATACATTTCGTCTGTGAGAGAACTATACATTTTTAAAGATCAACAATTTTATCGTTCGAGAACTTTATTTTTTATGGATCGTGAGAACATCGATAAAGAACGATAAACATCCTTATTTTATCGTTGGCGAGCGATATTTTACGAACCCTGGTTTGTACCCAGTTTAAGGCATCTTAAGATTCTTCAAATTTCTTTTCAAGGTTTTTGTTTTGAGTAATTATAGTTATTATCTTTAAAAGATTGAATTGATTTGGAATACGAACAAAGTGAGGCTCCATGGAAACTGTGATGCCACCAATAATTAAACACAGAGACATACATATATGTCTTTTTGGATATCAGATTTAGCTGTTTATCAGCTTGAAATCGGGCATTGAAATTCACACTCCCCTAAAACAGCTAGTCCATGATTAAAAAACGATTCGTAATTTTTAAGCACCTTTAAATGAAAATTTCATGCAAACATTTAATACCTTGTTAGGCACCTACCTGCAGGTTATGTTTATCATTTTACTACTTCAATGATATAACGACCCCCCCCCCCCCCCCCCCATGTTTTCCCGGCCATTAAAACCCGGTAAGTAATAGTTGTAAAATATTAATGCGAATCTAAACGTAAAAGAAACGTTTTTAATAATCGAAATTTATTTCGCAAAACATCCTTCGCGTATACGAAATGTGAACGAAAACCGAATGGCACAGGATAACATTGCAATCAAATTTTATTTTTATCCTCAGCAAGTGGGTAGATACCTATCATAAATCCACAAGGAAGCCATCTTTGTTTTCATCACGTTCTTCGACGACGATGACGACGACACACAAACAATCCCATAACAAGTGAACAGAATCCGCGCATGCAAGAGAAAAACTGATGGCAGGGTCTGTGGGACGGGAGGACGATTAAACATTGCTTAATGTTTCCCTCCCAGTTTTGCGATACCATGTTGGTTATTTTTGCTGTTGTTGTAGTTATATTTGTTTTTTTTTCTTTTTTTTTTCTTCTATTTACCACCCTCAGCTATTTCGGTGGACTAAGAACTGAAAAAAAATCTATAAAGGTATTATAACGATAAAGCCACCATTGCCATTATCTCTGCCACCCTCCCCAGAACCACATCGCCTTATCATGCACAGTGAGGACTAAGAAAAAAAATGCAAATTTTGCAACCCCTGTGAGGGTAAACGAGTGTGTGCGGTATGGTGCTTTGCCACCCTTAAACCTGTGTACCAAAAAAAAAAAAAAACATTCGCCTGCTGTTGCTACGGTGGCATATCGAATATAAATTCAATACTCCCATCCCCCGCGAATGAACGTCCATAGAGTCGCACTTCTTTCAAATTTTCCGTTCATCCTACCAACACCACAATAGAGCACTAACTGTGCAAACACCCCTAGTGCTGTATCCTGTGTGTGCTTTGATGGATTCGCTTGAAGAAACTTTAAAATATCGAGAAAGAAAAAACTGACTAAACTTCCATTAGAATGCGGTTATTGGAGGAGGAATTTGAAAGTTGTTGTTTTTATCTGCAAGGACGTGCGGTGGGGGATAAGATATAGATTCGATAAAAACAGGGTGTGCGGTGCATCGTTCCGTTGTATTCCTAATAACGTGCGCTGTGTTGTCAATGTGCGTTGAAAGTCATTTAGACAGTAGAAAGTATGTTTCAAGGATATGGGAAAACAATACGGCCAACCCATGGTTAATGGAACGACAGCCATTGAATGTTTAGTATGCCATTTGCAGGAGTTTTTATTTCGAAGACACGCGGCGCAGTTGTCCATGCGACCGCACCAATCCATATGCAAAATGTCGTCGATTGTTTGTTTTGAGTGTGGTTTCAGTGTTTAATTGCTTTTGCTTTTAAGGCCGGTGCGTCATTTGCGTTAAGAACTTGGCTATACTTTATCCACATAATTTTGACTTAAGTCTAGTGAGCAAGGGGCTGGTAAAAATTATAGCCAATGGCTAATTTTAGACATTATTTGCCTGCCCATGAAGGAGTCAGAAAGAGATGAGAACTTTATATGTTTGTTTAGGCTAATTTAGTTTTAGTTTTTCTTACACATTTCTCTCTCAATTTCTCTTCTCCTATTGTGCGAATAACGTTTAGTATTAAACAAATCAAAGATGAAACGCAGCCATTTAAAATAATTTATAAAATAATCAATTGCACTTGTTGTCGAAAACACTTAACTAATTTTTTTATCAGGACATGTAATTCTTGTCAAATCAAATTAAATTAATGTTGGATTCTGAAATGTTATCTTTGCATTTTTGCAGCTGCCATTTTGGGTGTGATCTTTAGTTGTTTGATATTTGTTCTCCTGCTGGAATTTAATCCCAGCTAGATCGACGCTGTCGCGAAGAGCTTAAGGTTCTTGGCACACTCACAAGACGCACCTATGCTGGGTTCTTGGACATGGGGACATAACCGGCAAGGAGATGACCGCCCATGGGAAAGAGATCTTGCCCTTCAATCTATCAATCTAGTCTGCAACCTGAGAGAACGGGTGGAATACAAGATACGGATGCCAACCTGCCAACAGCAGGTTTGAAATCACTAACAAACTGTGACGTATCACGAAAACTTTGGGCAGGAATAATAAAAGCAAGACCAACACACTCCTTAGGTATGGTAGATTATCACTGTCTAAATTGGTTGGTGCTACTTAATGTAGGCGATGACATCTGTTGAGGCAGCGCTGATGAGAAGGCCCATGAGAATACGTCTCACCTTCTCTGTCAAACTGACCTGAGGAAAAGATCACTTGGAAAACACTGACTGATGTCTCACTGTCTGATCTTTACAGGTTTATTAAGGCATCAAGAATGCTGGAAACCGTTGGGTAAATAGAGAAAACATGAAGGAAGACAAAAGCCAGAACTACGTGGCCAACTTTCCCATTATCTAAGTGTGGTGTAGCAGACCTGCTTCATTAGGCCGCAAACCTAGTCGGTGCCGTGACATAAGGCCACGCTTTGTGAAAGCGTCGTAACGCCATATTTTGAAATATGGCCTTATGTCGCTTTTACAAAGCGACAGAAGACCATTATGGCTTTATCTCACTTTCAAATGGATTTTTAGCCCTTACCTGATAAAATTTCATCTTTAGAAGCTCGAAATCATTAAGGATTTTGAAAAGCTCAACGTTATTATAAGAATTGTAAATATTTATTTTTCTGTAAATACAATTATGTTAAATCAGGTGAACAAAAATGTTTAAACTCTTAACAGAATATAGTTGTACTATTTGCGACAATTTGTCTACAAATTGGGCATAAAATTTGATTGTTGTTCTTTATTAGTTCTCCGACAGCCTTGTAAAACAATTTAAACACAATTTTTTCCCAAGGCTATTTCAATTTGAGCTCCTTTGTCCTTAAATTTATTTTTTGGTGGTTCAAAGATGTCATATGTGCCATCTAAGGACATTATTAATTCTCTCGATTTAACTTGATCCTCGTCCAACAAAATATCAAGAAACTTTAAGAAACTTCCGTGTTTGGAAAGCCTCCCGCTTTCGTCAATAACTTAAAAAATTGAAGTTTTAAATGTTTGTTAATACGTACTAAACAAAATTAACGAGACTAGGATCCCAATTAACAACCCAACAATTTATATGAAAACCAACAATTCACGCGAATTTTTAATTTTCACACCCCAAATCGATCCTCCCTTGGCCAAATTTTTTTTTCGCTACGCCTTTGGGTTCTTTACATGCACAAAAATCTTGTTGGTTTTCATATAATTTTTTTTCACTAATAATGATTATTGACTGCACTTATCCATGATAAGCTTAACATTTTGCTTAAACAGTGTGATAACTAACTGCACTTTACAGTTTTTTGTCTAATTCTAAATGTTGGATGTTAGTTCCCTCTTCTTATTTTTGAATGTGTACTAAGTTCCCATAAGAAAGTGGACTTAGTTCCCACCTTACATGGGAACTAAGTCCACTTCGCAAAAGTGGTTTAATTTCCCACTGTATGGGAACTAAATCCCTCAGTGGACTTAGTTCCCGTGAACTTATTTCCCTGCACCCTCTCCTAAGACCTTCGCAATATTCGAAACTGTAAATTGAATCAATAGAATTTTCCATCTTAAAAACCACGTTCTGTCCGAGTCACGATATACGAATGAAAAGCGCGCAAATTTGTTACATGCAATTACCAGTGGTCAGGGTAATTCATAATCATATTTCCAACGGTAAAAACTGGATCTTGTTATTGGAAAAATAAAAAAAATAACACATGGTCTTATGTCTCAAATTTGTATGGTCTTATGTCGCTTTGTGAAAGCGACATAAGGCCATATTTCAAAATATGGCTTTACGACACTTTGTGAAAGCGTCATAAGGCCATATTTTGAAATATGGCCTTATGTCACATGGCCTTATGTCACGGCACCACCTAGTCTTACGGTCTAACGCACTTTAGGGATTTTTTTAATACCCTCATAGCCACACAGGGCGTTAAGAAAATAAGGATTTATTATTAGAAGATGCGAAGATAAGGTAGATTGCCGATGCACGTTGGTTTTGAATGTGTGTAGAGTATAATGTAAAGGAAAAATGGAGTAAAGACAAGAGTAAGATGCCCCGTTGGCGTCACCGAGGAGTTCGCAATCAAAGTCGGTGTACACCAGTGAAGCGTCTTAGGACCTTGATATTTATTAAAGTCCTTGATTATCTGCTTAAAGGGAAAGTGACGGACTCCAAACTGCATCACTTATTCTTTATGGGGCCATTAGCGAGGATCAAACGTCCCTGCAACGAGCACTTGATGTATGGGCGGAAGTTTTGGAAGGAGTTGGGTGTCGCCTTAGTCCGAAAAAACAGGCAGCATAACTCAGCCATCTTCTGTAATCGAAAAATGTCGCCAAAGCTGAAAGGACGCTTACATACGGTTCACAATGTTGGACAGCGTCCGAAAAGTATGAGGGCAATTCAAAGGCAGCTCAGATGAAGATTAATCAAATAAGAAGTTCCATGATGCGAGGAAGCCCTCACGTCAAAAAACTTATCTCGAAAAAAATATAGCGCGACCTGCTCAGTTGGTACTATCATGTTGAAAGGAGAGATCCTACGAATCCTTAAAGTCTTTAAAACTCCTGGATCACAAAAATGCAGCAACAACAGCATTGAATTTTACCAGCGACGAAGTGATTCAAAATCGGGATGCCTGTGGGTCGAACCTTCGAACGAGTAGGGATGCAGTTAAGTGGGAGTGTTATGATCAAAATAATACTGATCATTGCCTCACCTCCATTAAGCGAGAAGAAGCAATAAAATGAAAGCTATCAATTGTACACCCTCTACTCTACCCTACCGACAAGTCATCTTCGATGATTCTGATAACATATTTCGATAACAATCCGAGTTAGTTATTTTGGTAGCACAGTTTTAATCCAGGCTATAAACATAAGCCTGGATAGATAGTCAGGAAAGCCAAGGAAAGCTATACAGGCTTAGTTATTGGAGAAATCGATTTACCTCAAAATATTAGATGTTTTCATTCAGATTTTTTTTATCAAAGTAAATAACAGTTTTTTATAATAGTAAAAAAAATACAAAAAAAAAACGGTTATTAATCAAGAGGTGTGTTTTTTACTGAAGCGTGTATAGGCTGAAATATTATTATTATATTATTATTATCTTCTTCCTTGTGTTTTCAACGATAAAAAAAAGTATACATTGTATACTTTGCTTAAGAAGACGGACATGGATTCTGATGTCTACCGGAAGTGACATTATTAGACAAAAGTAATAAAGTAAAAAAGAAAAACGAAACAAAAGGAAGAAAGTGAAAAGTAAATATTAATATTACAATTTTTAAAATAGAGAAAGAAAAATTGGGTAAAAATTGATGAGTAATGCGAGTTTAAACAATTTTAGTGATTCGTAACATAAAGCGGTTACAATTTTGGACTGATTTGTGATTTTTCAAAAGCTATTACGATATGTTAAGCATGTTTTCATAAACTATACAGGATAGTCCATCCTCGAGCCCCATTTAATGTTTGATGGAGACTATCAACGGACAAAATACCTTCTTGGAAATACAGTCGTCGAATCTCTTGTAAAATCGGGCAAACTGCAATAAAATGGTAAATATCGTCTAACTCTCTTCTGTTACATATATATAATTGCTGAAGATCGACTCTATGAGGGATGAAATTTAGGTTAAGGATTTCGATTCTCGCTTTAAGATGAATTCTTTACATTAAAGTAGCTGTCTTCAGTAAGTATTCGATGATTAATGTATGGGAAGATAGTTCTATAAGTTAACGATAATGCCCTGGTTAAGTGTTCATTGAAGATTTGGTCATCTATTTTCGAAATAATTGTCGCATATATATCAGAACACTCTTTAACATTGTTAACGACTTACATAAAAAGGTACAAAATCGCTCGACTGTGGCTAGGCAGCACTATGCTGGCTGGCATTTAAAATATCAGCTGTTTTCTCCAGTCAAACTTGAATATATTGAACCTGAAAGTTAAATTCTAAAATACTCTTATTCTGCCACCGTGTAGCAAGAAAAAAATTGCAATTAAAAAAAAACAAAGTTGACTTCGATAGAACTCAACGTTCGGAAATGGCACGGGACTCAAATCACGATTTTTTGTATTTTCAGTCAAACAAGTATTCCTGAACCGGAGGTTGAATTCCAAAATACTGCTTGGATAAAAAATCTAATTTTAACGATAGTAAAAGAAAATCGCACATTAAAAGTTTAAAGTTGACACCTTTAGAATTAGTTTGGAAATGGCATCGGTTCAATATTTGTTTGGTAATAATAAAACTTCACACGCAAGTAAAATTTGGGGGTAGGTATTTGCCAGTTCAATAGGTGATATATGTCAAAGTTTTGACATTCGATAACAAAAGTTATCGGAACACGTAGCAAATGGTTATTGGATGCACTGATCTATATCCGCTTAAGGACTTACCGGCGATAGTAACATCCATACATATTCGGCCTTAACCTAGCTTCTCCAACCACTTTCGTGCGAAGTGGAGGGACCTACAGTTTTACGCCGAATCCGAACGGCAAATTTTGAGAAGCATTCTCATGACAATTTGATACTCTTGGATGTTTGTCGGACGTTTGCAAGAGATGCCAACAACACGCGATATTCCCAAGTGGTATTCCATCTAAGTACTAACCACAGCCTACGTCGTTTAATTGCGGTGATCGAACGAGAACCGATTGATTCCACATGGCAGGGTCGTTGCGATATTTATCCCCGCTAAAGTTAGCGTATATAGGCTAAGTTGTTGTTGCATTCAACATGCAAATGTAAATAAACGTATATTCGCTTGAGTAAAAAACTTACCTAATATTTAATAATGAATGAGGAGAAGAATCAAATAATATTGAATTTATTGAAATTTCGCGTACCTACCCTCCTTTATTATATTTTATATAATTGAGCAAAACCGCTGAAAAATTCACGCATATTTTCTATTTCAAACCTATGCATTCATTCTTAAATTTTTATTCATATCGTATTCATATCATACGAGTATCATGCTGGGAAATTGATCTCCTGAGTTGCAGTCACCCCATTTGTTTTGATAGTACCTAACCCCTTCCGTGTTTGGTCAAGGACCAAGTATGGAGTAATGTATTCTTTTTTTTTGTTTCCTTAAAATTTCAACTTCTTTCAAACAGTAACCCCTCAAGTCCACGCCAGTCATGTTCAATGATCGCCACTTATTATTTATATATCGATTAATACTTGAACCTGACAGATAGGCGGTTCAAAATACTATTACCATTCCAGGTTTCCACAGTTCATTTTGAAGCCGACAAACGACATACTTTCAGATAATTTAAAAATGTACAAGCGGAAGTTACACAAAATTGCATGCAATTGAACTGACTAATGGCGCGTATGACTGACAATGAATTTGCATGACAAAAGAAAACAACTATAATGACAAACAAAGCTTCTAATTGTCTTTAACTGATGCTAAAAATGTTCTGCTGGGCAAATACCTATTACGACTAAAAGTTACAGAACAAAAAAAATATGCATTTTTCATCGACATCAGAAAATTAAGGATTTGCATGGTGTTCGTTGATTTTGAAAAATCATTTGTTAGACAACCAAGGGATCTGTTGTGGGTGACGCTAACACGACGAGCAGTTCTAGAAACCTGTAGAGATGATCATAGAAATGAATGAGGGAGTAAAGACAAGAGTGAGATGTCCCGCTGGAGTCACTGAGCAGTTCGCAATTAATGTCGGTGTATAACAGGGAAGCGTCTTAAGGCCCTTGATATTTATTACAGCCCTTAATTATCTGCTTGATGGAAAAGTAACGGACTTTAAAGTGGCATGTACACCATCGCCACCCACTTCACAATTTTGGACAGCCAACGCAAAGTATGAGGGTAATTTAACGGTTAGCTGAGATAAAGATGCTTAGCATGACAGCAGGAGTAGCAACGTTTGATCGGATAAGAAGTACCAAGATCCAAAGAAGCCTTTACGTCAAAGAACCTAAACCTATCTCAAAGAAAGCGGCGCTTGTACGGCTCAGTGTGTACTGTTATGTTTAACCCTCCGTTTAGCGGCGGTAAGTTATACTTTGTGGTCTGACAGACCACATCATCCATTTTGCAGTTGTGGTGCCATGAAAATGCGATATGGGCAATTCCTGTATATAGACAATAGAACATATGTTGTAATATGTGTATGTATGTGCAGATTACCTTTATTGAAAAGACAACAAGAACCACCAATTTTTTTCGTAATTTGAAATTTTTTTAAAAAAAATTTTGTTTTACCGTTTGCAAAAGGATATCGTTGTTTTAAGAGTTAATTAAAGATACATTATGTATATCTACTGTTTGCGAGCATATTTATAAAATTACTGATTCTGATTCTGATACTGGTTCATGTGCAACACATTTCTGACACATCTTTTTTGCGTGCGAGTTGCAAATCGGACTTTGCATCTAAGGCAATGGAAACAAGTTTTTCTGTATTTTTTATCTTGCAGTTTAGCATTACCCAAATGTCATCTATTGGGGGATTGGGGCTGTTTTACTCTCTTGCAATCGTGCAATTCTAGTTTTTCATTATCGAATCTCATGAACTGTAATATTTTTGGAAATGATTGAGTGACATCGTTGCTTTATATATTGGATGATTATATGGGTCCAAAAGTGACTTTACCTGCTGATTTGTGGCATGGAAAGCTCCGCTAAACAAGAGCAAACCAATGAATACATATCTTTCAGCTTCCTTCAGTGGCTGCCATTTTCTAATATTCTCTGGGTGATCAGTATTACACTTTTCGGTGACCAGAATGGCTTTGCGATTTGTTTCTCGCACAATAATATCCACAATTTGTGGCGTTGTGAATATTTTGAAAATGGAAGCAGGATTCGGAAACATAGATTCTCTTTGACTATGCTTAGCGATTTCCGTATGATTATGATCACTAGCACATCCAGTTGCCACCGGTGGTGTGTGAAATTCTTCAAGTTGCTCCTCGTTGTCGTTTTATTCCTCCATATGAACTTCAAGCTCAGCATGTTCTTCAGCATCTGAAGCATCCTCAGCTACATCATTTGCAAATAGTTAGGGTCAATCTCATCTTCTTCTGTTCCAAAAGGTTCCTGCTCGTCATCTTCGCAATTCTCCATAGCAAGAATAGCGGCTAGTCTTGCATTATAGCCCACTTTTTGATTAGCAGTAAGATTGCCAAAACGAGTGTTTCTGTGACCCTCTTTCAACAACATATCGATTTCACTTTCGTTCGGATTCATTTTCAAAATTATACAAGCACTTGAAGATTAAAAAACTCAAAAAAAATTAAAACAACACCCCGAGTATAAAGATCTTTTTACGTCATAAACGCAAGCAAAACTGCTCTGCTTGTAGTGTCGTCCTAAACCAGTCTACGATTCAACCAAAGCGGGGGACCCCCCAGTACTAAGTGGATTCAAATGATTTCACCTTTTTATACTTGAGGTTTAGCCGCTCACGCAACTCGCCTAATCATGTTACACTTCGGTAATAAGAACCAAGAGAACAGAGTCAAAAGTTGATGTTTCAAGTTCGAAAACAACCACAGGAACATCAAAAAACCAGACGCGGTGCTAACAACTGAACCTCAGCATACCACAATTACTAACAAAGTAGAACCTGAAATAACGAGCACAATTCATGATACAACAATTGCTGTAAGCACTACTGGTGTTAAGACAACACCTTTCCAGACGTCCACAACATCGATTGCAACAACTTCTCAAGGTACTTCAACCACGACTACAATGCATACCTCATCACTAGAACGTGAAACAACACCTTCGGATCCAATTCAAACAGAGTGGGATAGTTCAGAGAGAACTTCGAACACAGAAGTCGAAGAGGTACCAGCACCGAAACCGGAACCAGAAGCGCCACCTTACAACTATCAGCCCCCCCCCCCCCCCCCACGCCATACAACAATAACAGGCCTAAGAGCAAACGTGGTCGAATTAATTCAATCGAAGAGGAGCGCACCGCCATGATCATCGAAATCGCTGGTATTCTAATAGGTGTCGTTCTAGTCATCCTACTGGTGCTATGGCTGAAGTTCAACGCTGACCGAAACTATGAAACAGAAACGGAAAAGACTGCTGCCTATGGAAGTCACAATCCAAATACGGCCCTCCTGGGCAATACAAGTACGAACGGATCATATCACCAACAATGCCAACAACACATGACAAATGGCCACAATGCCGCCGGTCACAATGACCGCAGCACTGGCTCATACTTCGGCATGGGCAGTAGTGGCATCAACGGAGGTGCCGAACGTCAACAGTCAACAACGGGACTGGTGCAGAAACAGAAAAAACGCGATTCTAAAGATGTGAAGGAGTGGTATGTGTAAAAAATAGTTATACGTAAGACGACCTAGCAATATATGAATTAAATTAAAATATGATGTTAAATAAAAAACAATTCAAAAACACCGCATAATTCCTAAAATAGTTGATCTAATTAAATTTGAAAATAATTTTAAAACAAATAATAAAAAAAAATTAAAAACCAAATTAAAGAAATAAGCAAAACTAAGAATGCTCACTAAAGGGTTATAAAATGTTTCACATTGCCACACACTATTACGAACTTTTTCAATTCGTGAATTGTTAAATTTTTTCACACTTTAATGTTATAAAACTTAACATTAGCAAATTCTGTTTAAGAGGTTAGGCCGACCGGCTTTAAATTAAGTTCACGTGGTTTTATGTATGGAGCAATAAAAAGCAGTATACCTACTTCAGGGAGCTAAGAAAAATGTCGGTCTTTTAATTAAAATTGATTAACAATCAAAACCCATTTCAGGCTGGGCTTAACTTGTGGCTTTTATCTTCTTGGCGGAGTGCATAGTGTACTTGCCTGAGTTGATGCTAAAATGGGTTCGAGTCCCAGTGGAGGTACGGGTTTTTCAAAAATAATGAATGTAAAAAACGAAAAACAGGAGTCTTGTGATCGGTGGTGGCAAGCTTTGACCAGGGGCTGTGACTCCAGCCCCCACTTCATGTGGTGGAAGTAGCGTTCACAAATTATTGTTGTTCATTCAACCATTCAAAATTTAGTTGTTGGAACCGTTAGCTTTTGATTCGGGGATCTTAAATAATTTAATAAAAAGTAAGATTGTAGTCAAAATAAAGTTTGTATTCTCTTTGTGACACATAATAGAGTTTTGCAACAACAAATAGAATATATAAATAGAAATCTACCCCTGCTTCCGAAAGATACCTTGCTCGATCGACGACCGATACACACACATACATATTAGGCCTTAACGGCCCATACATGACCTGAACCTAGCTTCTCCAACCGCTTTCATGCGAAGTGGAGGGGACAGAAGCTTTCTCATGACAATTTGATACTCTTGGATGTTTGCCAGACGTTCGCAAGAGGTGCCAAAAAAACGCGGTATTCCCAAGTGGTCCCCCTTCTAGGTACTAACCACTCCCTACGTCGACGGTCGATACAAGACTGTTTTCCACACAGCATCGTTGTTGGCGCACGCCAAAAATATACTTTAACCAACCCTTGAAAAAAGGCAAATTGGTATTATTTTTATTACTAGACATAGACATTATAATTATCTCAATATATAAAAACGTAAATGTTCGTGCGGTGCTCCGGATTGTTTTTTTATGTTGCCCCATAGGTGGCGCTGGGATCGTTTTTGTTTTTAAATTCTTATATATGAACCGATTTGGTTTAAATTCACATAATTATTTTTTTAAATTGAAATAACTTTTCTGATAAAATTTGCAAGCGCTATGCTACGGGAGAGTCAAGGTACTTACTTAAAACTACATTCATTGATATTTTTGCTCATATCAGAATCGATAATTATGTTAGATTCTGATAGGTGGAGCTGTATTTCCGCTTTCGTATTTAATGGTCGATTTTGTTGTTGACATTTGAGAGGAGTTGTTGCATGTAGCTAAACCGTGTCCATAAACAAATTGATT
Organism: Portevinia maculata; assembly: GCA_949715645.1. Taxonomy (NCBI): domain Eukaryota; kingdom Metazoa; phylum Arthropoda; class Insecta; order Diptera; family Syrphidae; genus Portevinia; species Portevinia maculata. Next base: position 27,325,804 of record OX454527.1, on the reverse strand, counting down.
GAATAAAAAAATAATAATCGAAGTTTCCTTCTTTGGTATTGCTGTTTGATTCGAAAAAGTAAGCCGACGTATGCGCCCGCCAGACAACTAGCAACAACCCTTGGCGAAACAATGAAGTTGTGCGAGCGGGCTAAGCTATGTGGAAAAAAGTGTGCAGCCCCTTAAACTGTCTAACCAATTGAGCTCAAATCAGGCAATCTTTTGTATGGACCTTAAAGTGATTCTGCGAAGTTTGGTCAAAATATGTCCACCAAGTTTGCCTGGCAATACTCAAATAGACAAAGACATGTATTTCTTCAGCAACGCACGACGGTTAGGTACCCACATGGGCACGGGCAAGGCCCAGTGGGTACAGCTAATGATTACTATATTAATTTATTTTTTTATATGAGGTATTCAATACGCGACAACAATAGCAGAAAGAAGACTTATCATCAGAACTGCTTTAAATTTTCAACTTTCTACTACCAAAATCAAGTCTGGCAACTATAAAACGGATTATTCGGAGTGCCAAGCATTTAGAAAGGCTAAAAGTAAAAAGCAAACACCTCTCAATGATTTGCATATGGCTGCAAGCCTTCGGTTTGCTCGAGACCATATGAAGTGGAAAAAGGAGTGGAACACTGACGTGTTTACCTACGAAAAAAAAATCAAACTGGATGGACCGGACGGCTACAACAATACAATATCGTATTGTGGGCCTTGTGAGCTGCAGCTTGTATCATCAAAAATTAACGCAGATGCATACAAAACTTGTAACACGAAAGGCTTTTCCACGTTTCTCAAACGTTTTCAGACAGATTATATGGACATACCAGCACGACAACGCTCCTATTCATACACCTAGGGTAGTGAAACAGTGGATAAACGACCAAAATGTAAAATTGCTTGAGTGGCCGCCTTACTTCCCCGGACATTAATATAATTGAAAACGTTTGCGAGCTGTTGTCACGAGGAGTTTATGAGGGCGTGAGACAATTCGACGATTCTGCGACCCTGATTGAAGCTATTAAAACAGCCTGGTCTGGGATTTCTCTTAGGGATATGCCAAATATTATAAGTCCTTGCCAAACCCAATGTATGAAATTATTTTGAACAAAGGATGGAGTACAAAATATGAAATTAGCATTAAATACATGGTATATACGAGTACTTATAATAAGAAGAAACAAAGCTGTGCATTTTTTTTTAATTTTTAGTTTCTGAACCTATTCTGTGTTATGTTTTTGAAAAAAATAAGTAATGAGTATATATACGTGCGTTAGACAACTCTTACTTTTGTGTTTCATTAATAATTAATTAATTTATGCAAAAAAATGTATTTCATTAAAATCGGTAAGTTTTTTGAAGAGATATTGCCATATTCGGCCCTATCAAGGTATCTGTCGGAACGGAAATTTCTCCGCAACGCATACTCTTTCGGAGACTAAAATTGCATTCGAGGTATCTGACTTCGGAAGAAAATTTATATATAATTGCGATGCCGCACCGCGTCGCATTGATTTGATATGCGGCAGACTTAAGGTTTTAAAAGAGATGTGTAAAGTACATTTAAATATCGATAAGTCAATATGTCTTTCGATACTTATATATAATGAAGACTTAACGAGCTTTAAATTATCATATATCAATAAAGTTAGTTTAATTTCATAGTTTTTAACAAGGAAGGATGTCACTTTGCCAATAAATTGTACGCTATCGTTAACTAGAACACAAATCAATTTCTATTTAAAATATATCGATTCAGTCAAATATCGATATATTTTTCGAAAATACCATCTCTATAATTCAAACTATGTTATTAAAGAGTTGTCAAAAGATGAAAACAATTGTCTTCATTTCTCTACTGAGGAAGAGACTGCAGGCATGGACGATTTTGATTTCTGAAGAAATAGAGAGCATTTCAGAGGTCTTCACATCATAGTGAGACCATTGCAACGAGAAATGAAATATTGATGCAATTTGAATATTATATACACACAATATATACACTTTATTTTAATAAATAAATAATAAAAACATAGGGACGGGCTACAGTCCGCTTGGGCGAACTGTTGGATACCCTATTCTTATTCCTATCCCTCATAAGTGGGCGTGACAAAAGTCTAAGTATGGTTAAATTGTTAAGAACGCTCTACATATTTTGTTATATAACATTTAAAGGATTTTATCAAAAAAAACGCTCCCTAGCTCAAACTTGGGTGCTTCAATAAAATTGTTTTATTTAATTGTGGGCGTGTCAGTAGGCGGATTTAAAAAAAAATTAACACATGTGCATAAAGGGCCCCTAGAGAGTATATATTATAAATTTCAGCTCCCTAGCTCAAACTTTGGATTTTCAAAAAAATTGTTTTATTTATTTGTGGGCGTGTCAGTGGGCGGATTTTGAAAATATTTATACATGAGCTTAAAGGGCCCCTAGAGAGTATATATTATAAATTTCAGCTCCCTAGCTCAAACTTTGGATTTTCAAAAAAATTGTTTTATTTATTTGTGGGCGTGTCAGTGGGCGGATTTTGAAAATATATATACATGAGCTTAAAGGGCCCCTAGAGAGTATATATTATAAATTTCAGCTCCCTAGCTCAAACTTTGGATTTTCAAAAAAATTGTTTTATTTATTTGTGGGCGTGTCAGTGGGCGGATTTTGAAAATATTTATACATGAGCTTAAAGGGCCCCTAGAAAGTATATATTAAAAATTTCAGCTCCCTAGCTCAAATTTTGGTTTTTCAATAAAATTGTTTTATTTTTTTGTGGGCGTGGCAGTGGGCGGATTTTGAAAATTTTATATCCCGAGCAGTTTTAGGAGTCATAGATCATATATAAAAAATTTCAGCTTCCTAGCTCAAAATTCGATTTTTTCCAAAATTTTGTTTTTTTGAGTTTGTGGGCGTGTCTGTGGGCGGATTTCAAAAATTCGTAAACTCGATTATTTCGGGACCCTAGAGAGTATATGGTTAAAATTTCAGCTCTCTAGGTCCAGTTTAAAGGCCTAATTTTTGCCGACGGACGGACGGACGGACGGACGGACGGACGGACATGGCTAGATCGACATTACTATCGATGCTGATCATAAATATAGTAACTTTTAGGGGTCTACGGGCAATATTAAGGTATGTTACAAACTATGCGTCAAAATTAATATACCCCTAGAATAGGGTATAAAGAGTCAACAAAAACTTGCCTTCGTGGCATTCATAAAAGTTTTAGGTTAATTTCACTTAACTTATATACACTTGTACTTGGTGCTGCAATTAGGTCGTCTTCATCACTGTTTTCAAATGATTCATAACCAAGTTCCAAATCTGCCGATGAACTGTTTTCCTTTCTATGATCATTTTCATTGAGATTAGACTCTGGAAAACTATTTTTCTTGGCATCGGGTCCATATGTCCTTGCTCCAACTCCGTTTATGCTGTCCTTCATATTGATGATTGCTATCACCGCTTCTTCAATGGAAGTAAAACTTTTTACTTTAAAAGGTCCACCACCTGTAACCAATGCTTCTTTTTTGTTGTCTGCCAATTTTTTTTGTATATACTCGTAGGTTTTGTAGTCGCTCCAAACCTTGATTAAAAATTATAGTTCTTTGTTATACCGCTTTAAGATTTCAATTTTATATACCTTTTTCCAACCAACTACATCTCTAACTGGTGCACCCAACAAATTTAATTCAGTTGCGATGATTTCCCAAAAAGTGGCAACTTCCTCAGCCGGTCTTTTTGTTAAATTGCGGGCTATATCCACTTTGGTAGATAGCATTTCTACCAATCGCTCTTGTTGAGCCCTCGTTGTTGTTTTCTTTCTGAAATAAGACATCACTGAAATAAATTCTAACAAACATTTATTTTTAGTTTCATTACTTACAATTTTGATGAAGTTTCCATTGTTTAAACCAACGACCATACCACGTCGAGTTAATCGGTTCTCGTCCGATCACCGAAATTAAACGACGTTGGGCGCGGTTAGTACGTAGATGGGGGACCGTTTGAGAACAACCGCGTGTCGTTGGCCAGTCCCATCTACAGAGTTGAGGTAGATAATTATACGAGGTATCACAATGGACCTAAATTGGTCTAAGTGTGTCGGCTTCTGCCGACAGCCACCTAAACCTAACCTAACCTAACTTTCCATTGTTTATTAAAATATTCCGCAACGATTGGTTTTCGGAGAGCTTCGGAGAATATTTGCCGTGTATCTGTCAAAATTAATTGACATAAACGCGGTACAACGCAATGCGACAAGGTGCGCTACATGTCATCGGAGAATTTTTCCGAAACTTGTAGCGGAACGGATACCTCGAATGAAATTTCTCCGATTTCGTACAAATCGGAGAAAATTCCGCTCCGAACGGATACCTCGATAGGGGTGATTACTTTTTAGACGCGTTGAACCTATTCAGTTGAGCGGGAGTTTATTGTCTTGTTTCATGAAATGTATAAAAAAGTAAACTGTTCAGATGTTCAATAAATATCTCTTATTTTAAAGTATTTAACATATTTGGTTTAACTTTTTTTTAATTTAATTTTCATTTTTATTTCATTTCATTTTTATTTATTTTTTGAAGCTTACATGATACTACAAGAAAATAATTCCTAAAATTAAGTATCGAATTTTGTATAAATTACATTAATAATGAATGATGAAAGGAAGGTTTTAAAGATTTTATGTTTATTGGTATAATACGACTAATTCTGTTGCGACATGTGTAGAAATAGTTTTTCCCGAAATACGACTGACAAACTTAATCTTTGTAATTGAAGTCGAAGAAAATTGCACAATCGAACAGCTTTGACGAAGAAAGATCGCTCTCCCACTGTGTGCGTGAATCGCGGTAAAAGAAGCCTAAGACCTCTTGGTGACTGAACAAACGTAATATACTCACTCAAATATTCAGGACATTTGTTATGAACGATTTCATGAAGCTTAAGGATGGTTCTAAAATCATACTAATCGTCAAAACTCATTCGTAACAGAGACTTTTTCTATATACCGAATGCAATCGTTAAAGGCAACGTTCGTTTTATGCCTGCAGTCATAATCCAAACTGGGGTACAGTGTACAATTGTACGACATAATGGGAGCACCAAGTTTTTTATCAGATGCATTTTCATCTTCGGAAGGAGCATATACGCGGATGTTCTCAAGCTTCGTAGCATACCGTAGACTTTTTTGATCGTAGTTTTCTGTTAATTCTAAATCCAAGGTATTGGACCTGTTCCACGTAGGGAATAGTGACATACTTCACAACAAGAGGAGGTACATCAAGTAATGAGATTTCATTTCTGGAGCAAACCATACCCAACGATTTAGCAGGATTTAGTTTAAGAGGATTTAGCTCAGACCACATCTGAATACGCAACAAATCTTCTTTTAGTCTAGGAGCGCAATCTTCCATCAGACTCAATTTTCTGGACATGTGTATAATGACGTCATCTGCATAAAGGTGAACATGGCAGTTTTCGAGAATATCAGGAAGGTCATTTATAAAGTCAGAAAAAATAAGTGGTCCTAGCCTGACCCTTGAGGAACACCTACGTTAACCGTATATGGGCTGGAGCTTCCCTGGTCGGTTTGAACTGCCAGTAAGCGATCGCATAGATAGTTGAGAATCAGTTTCAGGGCAGAACGAGAGAACTGAAAGTTATTCTTAAGCTTCAAAAATGTACTAAGAAACAAAATTACCTTAAGGGAAATTTTTGGTTTATTTCTTCTGTTCTTGGACAACATATACCTATTCTTCTTCTTCTTAGGTGGCGCTACAGTCCCCGGTGGACCTGGGCCTCTACCAACACACCTCTCCAGTTAGCGCGATTTTGGCTAACCGCTTCCAGTTGCGCACTACAATATGGTTGAGGTCCCTTTCCACTTAGGTCTTCCTCTACTGCGTTGTCCCTCCGGTTTGGAATCGAAGACTCTTCGGGCCGGAGCATTGGTGTCCATTCGCTTGACATGTCCAAGCCATCTTAGTCGACTGATTCGTACTTTTCTGACCAGGTCGATGTCGCTGTACAGCACGTAGAGTTCGCTGTTAAATCTCCTCCTCCAAAGCCCGTCAACGCAAGCGGTAGCGAAAATCACTCGAAGAATTTTGGGTTCGAAACGACCAAGAAGATCTTCATCCGTCTTTGTTAACGTCCACGCCTCTGCGCCATATAGCAGGACTGGGATGATGAGGGTCTTATAAGAAAGTAAGTAAGAAAGTAAGAAATTCATTTATTTAACACTAGGGGTCGCCCCATAGTCGAAAATCGACCAATTTATTCTATAAGTTGGAAAAAAAAACAAAGTCGACTGTTGTACATATTAATCGGAGAATGAAATTTTTCGACATTGCATTCTCTGATTTCAAATGATATAAAATTTTCCCGGCATTTTCAAGTAACTTCAAGCATATGCAAGTAATTTCAAGTATGTTCAAGCATTATCAAGTAACTTCAAGTTTTCAAGCATTTCAAGTAACTTCAAGCATGCCCAAGTAACTTCATGATATAACATTTTTCCGTTCCCATTTGCAGATTATTGCCTCACACAGCAATGTTGCTGTTGTTGTAATTTCATCCAATTCGCTTCTTTTTACCAGCTGTAATTCATAATGTATGTTATATATGTGGATATTTTTTGTATTGTGCACTTCTATGTATTGCCCCCTACCCAAATATATATAGTTATGGCATATCAATGTGACGTATTATAGCCAAAATGGGTGGAAACACGTTATAGGCAACTCCGTATTAATATATAGATGTTCTTATTACATTTTACAAGTAAGAATAAATTTTAAAGCTATGGCTTAGCCGTCAGCTTGGTTAGCAAAATGCTTATACATGTACATTTGTAACTTAAACAATATAGTTTTTTTTTTTTTTTGTTAATAAACTTAATTGCATACTCTGCTATTAAAGCGACCTGTATTTGTAGATGGATTTAATATTTTTTTTTTTTTTAAAGAAAGGAAACCCAAATCCCAGAGCACTCAGACTCGGTAACGTTCCATTGTACTACCAGGCAGAAATCCTCCTTTTGGTGTAGAGGCATGTGATTGGGTGGCGTATGTTGTTGTTCCCCATGGGGATTGAACCTGCACCGCACGGGTCACAAGCCAACACACTTTACTTTGAAATTCATTTTTTTATTCATTGATAAATATCTACTTACCTACTAGACAAAAATGATTAAACCTAACTTAAAATTAACAGGATACTTATTCTTATTTATTGGTCCTTATGCGAACGCTCTAAACTTAACTATATCTTAGAATTATTGCCTTTCGGCCTACGAACTATTTTACGAACTAATCTTACATATATATTCCTCGAGAAAATTTATTAAAACTCGGTATCATTATTGAGATTTTATATAAAACAAATTACGAACTACCTATTCTACTTACTTAAACTACTTAACGTATTCTAACTATAATTAGAATTCTGAGCACTCGTTGCCTGGCGCAATAAGTGGTCAAAATCCCAATTGCTTTCCGAGCGCCTGGCAGTCGTCAACGTGCACACGCGCCGCCGTGAGCCGACTGAAGCCTTACAGAGTCAGTCAACTCCCGGAAGCACCACCACACGTTGGCGAGCCCGGTCTCTCCCAAAAACGCCCTAGCTGACTTAATCTAACTTATAAGCTAAGAGGATGTTACCTAGAGTAACGCACCGTCCTGGGAGGGCATGTTGACCCCTCCCCCCTCAACAAGCCACCAAAATTCGGCGAATTGCTTTTCCGTGTCGAATCTATCCCTCTCCGATATTGCGGTACTAAAACGGAGGAGCTCATGAACATTGGCGACGTCCCCGTCATGGAGGAGCCGCTTATCTCTCGCGCTGCGGTAGCGATGGTATAAGACCGGAATACCATCCCTCGTCTGTACCAGCCCTTTTGCATCAATATGGATAAATGCCTCTGGCGGGATAAAGCCAGACCGGAGCGTACTCTCTATGTACATTTCATTGGGGTAGTAAGCCCCAAATATCACACTATTGTCGCTGCCCTTGCAACGTCCCTTCGAGTGACCTTAATGAGGAAATTGTCAATCCTATTCAACTGAGCCCCATCGTATAGGACCTTGTTGGGATAGTATTTTATATAGTTGGATTCAGGCGTTCGGAACAACCGGAGACATGTCCGAAGACATTGTCTCTCCAAAACCCGAATCTTTTCCATATAACTAGGCGCTATATTAAACCACAATGGACAACCATAAGCGATGATCGGCCTTATAAGGGCCACGTAGCAAATGACCTTCACTCTAGAGTCAAGTTGACTGCTATGAAACAGTCTCCTTGTCAGAAAATAAGCCTTCTTGGCCCCAGCAAGACAAGCAACTATATGTCTATCGAAATACAGATACTGGTCAAGCCAGATACCTAGATATCTAACTACGCTTCTCACCGCCAATGGCTGCCTATTTGTCCAATAATGGCCAATTTCTTCCAGTTTTTTCTGGTATCCCTAGAGGCCCCAGCCAATGGAGTTCTGAACAAGATTGTTTCTGTCATCTGAAAGTTGATTTTCAACTTCCAGTCGTCGCAATATCGCTTAATTTGATCGAAGTCACGCTGCAAAAGGATATTAATGACCTCGATTTTAGGACCTGATCTGTATGCCACCAAATTGTCGGCATACGCTATAGCATGTCTGAGTTAACCCACCAGATCACTCGTGTAAATGTTAAACAGGGTCGGAGAATTCACCGCCCCCTGCTGTAAACCGTTTTTAATTTCAAAGACTCTGCTCGAAGTCACGTTGCCACATTTGACAACGAACTTCTTTCCCATAAGCATATTATAAATTACATATAGCAAAGGTTTGTGCATCCCCCGCCTGGTCAACTTGTAGAAAAGTCCCTCTAACCATACGGTGTCGAAAGCCTTCTCAAAATCAACCAGACAAGCACCCGTGCATTGGTTCTTGCATTTATTCCACTGAATGTCGGAAACCAGTTTCGACGCGGCATGAATAGTGTCATGCCTCGCCCTGAAACCAAACTGGTTGTCCGGAATTATGTTATTGTCCTCGACCCACTTTAACAGGGCTCTATTGACAACTTTTTCAAAGACCTTGCTAATATTCGGAAGCAAGCTAATTGACCGGAGATTGGCAGGGTTCGTCCTATCTTTACCTTTTTTCGGGATAGGGTGTACCACAGCTACCTTCCAATGGGCCGGATAATGTGCATTATTCAGCGCATTGTTAAACAGCGTGGTGAAAATATCTACAGCCTCCAGAGGCAGGTGTCTCAATACGACGTTTGGGACACCATCCAGCCCGCCGACTTTTTATTTTTTAGTGACTCGAAGATGCACAGAAGATCATCCTTCGACACGAACAAGTGCGATGCATCTCGGCCATTGGCGACAACTGCATTAGCATGGTTTTCATCAGTGAACACGGTGAATCCGTTATTCTCAGATCGCCAATTCTCAAGTTCGGTGCGCAGATAGAAGTGGCTCACCAGAGCCCTATTCTCAATGTCGTGGTTACGGCGAACAGGATTGTTCACCGTATACACGGTCTCGAAACAAGCGCCCAGCAAATCCACTTTCTCCTGTGGGTCCTCGACCACGAAAAAATCGTCGTTTGAAGCGACACTTTCTGGACTTATTCCAGCAGTCAGTACTGTCTGTCTGTTCTCTGCTGTCTGGGAGATTCGAACACAAGGAATATCATTGTGATCTTTCCTCCTGAACAACTTATTTATCACAAGCCAACACACTAACCTCTACACCGTCGCCACCCGTGGATTTAATATAATAAAATAACCTTTTCCAATCACACTCGTTCAGAATTTGTATTGTCTCCTGCATGGTAAAGAATTTTTTTCCGAAGTAAGCTAGTCTTTGTGGTTTGTAGATTGGACAGACACTAATAATGTGAAAGCAGCCTTCTTTCGCTTTTAAGTTGCAAATATTACAAAACTGGTTGAAGCTTCTATTATATGGGCTGCCATTTAAACCAATCAACTCACATCTTGCTTTGAAAATAAGAGATATTTCACTATAGTTGTGTGAGTCATTGAAATACGAGTAGTTCTTATCCTTTAGATTGAAGTTCAATTGAGAATACAATACTCTGCTATCTCTTTCACGAGCTTTATTTATAAATCGCACACGAATAGCATCTTCATTTTTATTTATTATTTATTTATGAGGGTCTTATACAAAATCGTTATAGTGTATCTTGATAAAGGCTTACTAGTCAATTGCCTTCTTAGGCCTAAGAAACAGCGGTTAGTAAGTGCAACTCTTCGTTTAATTTCTGATGCGATGTAGTTTTCAGAATTTATAGCAGAGCCAAGGTGGACAAACTCCCTAACTACCTCAAAGTTGTAGCTGTCTATCGTGACGTTCTGTCAAATTGGTCTATGTTGGATGTTGTGTGTCCCTTCTTGTTGGCAGCATATATGTACTTGGTTTTGTCCTCATTCACCACTAAACCCATTTTTGCCGCTTCTGTGCTAATACTTGCAAATGTACCATTGACACGTCGCTGTGTTCTCTCAATAATGTCAATTTCGTCAACGTATGCAAGTAGTTGCACAGACTTTTGAAAAATTGTGCCCCCGGTGTTGGCTTGCGAGTTTGGCACAATTTTCTCAAGTATGATGTTGAAGAAGTCACATGACAGCGCATCACCTTGTCTAAATCCTTTTTTGTCATCAAAGGTCTCGGTGAGATTGTCACCGACCTTTATGGAGCAGCGAGAGTTCTCCATCGTCATTCTTCACAATCTGACAAGTTTGACAGGGATGCCAAAACATGGCTCTATATAGCTCGTCTCTATAAAAGCTGTCATAAGCGGCCTTAAAATCGATGAAAAGATGGTGAGTATCGAATTGGATTTCCTGGGTTTTCTCCAGGATCTGCCGTAGTGTGAATATTTGATCGGTCGTGGACTTACCGGGTCTAAAACCGCACTGGTAGGGACCAATCAGTTCGTTGACGAATGGTTTACGGCGTTCACACAGTACAGCAGATAGGATCTTATATGCAATGCTCAGGAGACTGATGCATCTAGTTGGCGCAGTGTAGAGGGTATCCTTTCTTGTGGATCGTTCAAACAATGCTGCAAAGCCTATTACCTATTGTGTTTCCAAAAATAACGTGACCTGCCAGTGGATGTGTAGCAACCATTAATAAATTTCCCTATTGAAATATTTTCAACAATACTGACACATTTCCACCCTATCCGTTCCAAATGACCAAAAAGCGCTAAGCTAACTGAATAAATCAAAATTTAAGTAGGCACCGAAAGTCTTTAACTGATACATGCGTCGCCCTATCACTTTCCAACTGAAATATGAGAACGAAAGCCCGTAAGTGATTTCGAAAAAAGGACATACGTGACGGTTTCTACCCCAAACCAGAGCTAGCGGATGTTAATTTGCATATAATTTCAATTTTATATGATTCCTTCCTCCATCAGCCGTACAAATTTTTTCTACCACTATCGTCCTCCATCGAAAAAAAACAACAACGGAACAATGAAAAAAATAGTAAAACAAAAAAGGACTAACCATTTTTTTATTTTTATTATAATTCCACTTCCTCAGATCATTTTGTCCTTTGACCTGAGTCTGCCTGCTACCGCATGTAAATTTGTTTTTTCCCTGATTAATCAAATCCTTTTCTCAATTAATGCTGTGAGAGAATATATCCTTTTTTTTCTCGTTTTTTTGTGTCCGCAGAGAAGAAAAAAACTATTTATATTATTTTTTTGTTTCGTCATGTTTTGTTTTCTAGTTGTGAGTAAAAAGGGTTCCAGAGTCCTCTCGGTGAATAGTTTTTTGTTGTCCTCTACTCCTTAGATGGGATAGTGATTGTTTTTTATGCAAATTTGTATCATCATCTACACAACATGTTTGATATCGAGGCATCTAGGAGAAGGCAGCACAACAATAGGGAGACGAATGGGTGAATAGGTTGCTGATAAAATAAATCGTCCTGTAGCATCCGTTGTAATTGATATCATCTTTCATAATTTTTTTCAGTTGTTTCGGTTGTTTGTTGTGGCATATGTGATGGGAAAAAATTTGAAATAATCTAAAAATTGGCATCCATGGAGCACTAAGAGTTCCTAGCAAACGATATCCCATTAGAATATCCTTACAAACACAATGGCAATGATTATTTATAGTTTATCAGTTTCAATTCAAATAATTTGATTCTTTCATTAAACCTACGGTCTTTGCCTAGTATTAAGCCTCAGTACGAAGGATCTTTCATCAATTTTATTTGTATAGTTTTTTGGAAACTTTATTTAAATGTTCTAAGCTTAATACTCGAAAAAGGTTGTGTACAACGTTTACTTTGGTTTTTTTGCTTTTTCATACCAAAATGAATTGGAAATCGAATGTCTATGGTACGTCTGATGGTATTTCACGGCAAAAATTTGAAAGGATTCGACCCGATGGTGGATGACTATGGCTTGCGACTCAAAGATTTGCGTAGGTACACATCGAAACCAGGATGTTCTATAAGAACGGTCGAATAAATTGATTCAATAGATACAAAATGAATTTATTTATTTCCGAAGCGGAATAAAAAGGCTTTGGCAACGGAGCAGTCTTCCACATGTTAGCGTAATTGAAATGCGGATGTCTTTCGGTAATGTAATGTTTATTTAAAGCGAGGAATATATGTTCCTGCAGTACGGTATGGTATAAAGGTTGATGGAAAAATTGACTCATATATATTTAAAAAAAAAAACCCAATAAATGAAAGACTGCATGATATCAATAGATATTCTAACAGTTCAAGAAGGCCAGTTTTGAAGTTCTGCAAAAGATTGAACAAGGGTTCCTTTTATTTAGGAACATGAGACGCAATATGAAAGTCTTGGCGTATTCGACTACAGAGTTCAATATAAAAAAATGTGTTCACTGCGTCCCTCCTCTTACTCATCTGACAAACATCCAAGAGAATAAACGGTGGCGTGAAACAAAGCCAACGACATAATTTATTCGATTTGGAAAGTGAAATAGGAACTGTTGAGTACCTACGTACATCTCTGAACACAACATACAAGTATTCATATCACCCACACATTATGACTACTGTAAATCAGATCATGTATACATAGTATGTAAGCTCTCTTAAGTAAACCAGGTCAGTAATAAAGTGTCAGTCTCATGAGCATGGTGTTTTATTAAGTTCCCATTGCCACATGGCGCAGCCGGCAAAAAGAACCAAAAATCGAATATGATATTGCGATCGAGGTGTAAAAGTGAATCGTGCAAAGGAACTAATAACAAAGAAGAATATTGTGACGCAACGATAACTGAACAGATACACAGCATTAAGCCAATTATACAACAAACAATGGACTTCGTTAAAAAACTGGACGATTTGGATATAACCAATAACCCCACAGAAAGCTGGGCAGATTTTAAAGATAATTTCGAGATATTCCTCGTAGCAGCGGGACTGGATAAGGAACCAGAGGAGAAGAAAATTGCTGTGTTTCTTAACCAAATATGCGAAGCAGCAAGAAAGACATTTAAAACGTTTGAAATATCGGGAGAGGATTCAAAAAAGCTGGACAAGGTGTTTCAATCATTTGACAAATATTGCGCTTCGAAATCAAACACGCTGTATGATAGATATATGTTTTACAAACGAAAACAGGAGACAGGCGAGGCGTTTGAAGATTTTTTGATTGATTTGCGCAAATTGATTAGACCCTGTAAATTTCCCGAAGAAAGTAATATGTTACGAGATCGAATAGTCATGGGAATAGCTGACAAGGCATTGCGAGATAAACTTATCAAGACGGAAGATTTGGACTATGAAAAAGCTGTGATGATGGTACGAATAGCAGGAAAAGAGACAGCAAGGGAAAGGATGGATGAAGAATCAAAAGTGTGGGAGGTAAGAACAGGCAGAAAAGGCGAGAAGAAATTTGTATACACCAACAATAAGTACCGATATGAACGGGATAACAAACACAGCAACTACAGTGGAGACCGATCGATGACAAAGCAATCGTATGGTATGAGCAAGAGCGGAACATCGAACTATATAAATAATTGCTTATACTGTGCATCATCACATAAGAAAGGGTTATGTACAGCATATGGGCAAACATGTGAAGTCTGTAATAAGAAAAATCATATTGCAATAGCATGTAGAAGTAAATATACTAAAAACGTTAACGTTAATGCCATTAATCAAATAGGTGATGAAAATGAGTATTTTTGTTTTTCTCTTTGTACTAATAAAATTAATTCTATCAAATCTAGATGGTATGAGCGAATCAGAGTAAATAATAGCATCGTTCAATTTAAGCTTGACTCGGGATCGGACGCGAATATAATTACTAAGCAAATATTCGAACAAGTAAAGGGGCATGAGGAGATGAAACCAACCAGCGTGAGACTATATCCATTTGGAGGTGACCAAATAGTTCCACTGGGATGCTGCGATTTTGTTTGCATGTTTAAGAATATAGTAAGTGTTGAACATTTTATAATAGTTTCAAATGATTATGTACCAGTTTTGGGATTATACGCATGTTTGAGTCTGAAGCTAATTCAAAGAGTGGATATGATCAATAAGATAAATCTAAAAGTGAACACGAAGGAAAAAATTTTGAAGGCATTTAAAAATAGTTTTAGTGGGATTGGCTGTTTTCCAGAAATACACAAAATTGAGGTAGTTGAAGGAGCAAAAGGCTCCGTTAAGGCACCGAGAAGGGTACCAATGAAATTAAAAGAAAAACTAAAGGCAAAATTGGAAGAATTAGTTGACCTTGGAATAATTTCTCCAGTGGTAACACCGAGGAATTGGGTATCGAATGTAGTTATAGTAAGAAAAACAGATGGTTCCATAAGGCTATGTCTAGATCCGATGGAACTAAATTAGAATATAAAGAAAGAAAAGTTTCTGTTGCCTACAATGGATGAAATAACATCCAAAATTGGTGATTCAAAGTATTTTAGCGTTTTGGATATAAAAAATGGATTCTGGCATGTGCGACTAGATAAACATTCGGCCGAGTTGTGCACTTTTGCGACCCCTTTTGGTAACTATCAGTTTAATCGTCTTCCGTTTGGCATTACCACGGCTCCAGAAGTTTTTCAGAGGATGAACACGAATAGTTTCGGAGATTTGCCGGGGGTAATGATCTACATAGACGATATTTTGGTTATGGGAAAAACTAAGGACGAACATGATAACAATCTAAGAAACGTATTTATCAGAGCACAAGAAAAAAATATTAAATTTAATTTAGATAAATTTCAGTATTGTTTACCTAAAGTGAGATACTTAGGCTTGGTATTTGATGGACAAAACATTCAAATTGATGAGGGCAGGATTGAGAGCATTAAAAAGTTAGAAATGCCAAAGAATAAAGTGGAAGTTCAAAAGTTTTTAGGTGTCATAAATTATATTAGGAATTTTATTCCCAATTTAGCTGAAATAAGTTATCCGTTAAGATGTCTTTTAAAGAAAGATTCAACATTTGTGTGGACTGAATCACATAGTCTGGTTGTGGAACAAATAAAGGCAGAGATATGTAGAGCAGTAGCACTGGCACCATTTAATCCGGAAAGTCCAATTTTGATACAAAGCGATTCAAGTCAAAGGGGAATTGGGTGTTGTTTAATTCAGAATAATAGAATCGTGTCATTTGCGAGTAGAGCTTTATCAGAAAGGGAAACAAGATATTCGCAAATTGAAAAAGAATTATTGTCCGTTTTATTCGCTGTAAAAAAGTTTCATTATTGGATATATGAGCAAACGATTGCAATTCAAAATGATCACAAGCCGTTGGTATCATTAATTAAAAAAGAAATACATAAGGTCCCTTCTAGTAAGCTACAAAGAATGTTAATGAAACTGTGGAATTACAATATTATATTGGAATGGGTTCCGGGCAAATTCATGCATGTTGCGGATTACTTATCCAGACACTATTTAAAAGCGGAACAAAGTAAGGAAGAAAAAAGTATAATCTAAACAGTATTAAGTGTGGATGTGACGGAAAGCTCTGAAAACGAATTGCGGGTTGAAACGGGAAAGGATGAAATCTTAAAGAAAATAATGGTATTCTGTGTAAATGGCTGGCCAAAATCAAAAGACAAATGTAGTGACGAAATAAAACCATATTACAAAATAAGAGACTCTATATACGTGGATGAGGGAATCCTATTTTTTGAAAATCGTATAGTAATCCCAGATGCAATGAAAAATAAAATGTTAAGGCTGCTGCATGAGAGTCATTTTGGAATTTCTAAAACTAAAAAACGGGCGAAAGAAATAATATTCTGGATAGGTATGGATGCAGATATTGAAAATATTGTTATAAGTTGCAGTATTTGTCAAAATAAGTGTCAAAAAGAACCAATGGTTGTACAAGAAATACCTACCCTGCCATGGCAAAAAATAGCTTCAGATATTGCAGAATATGGAAATGAAAATTACTTAGTTACCATTGATTATTTTTCCAAGTGGATTGATGTGAGAAAGTTAAAAAGCAAATCGGCAGCGGAAATAAAGAGACATTGGATGGATATATTTTCTGAACATGGAATACCTAAAATTATAATTGCTGATAACAATCCTTTTTCCGCTAGGGAAATCAAAGTTTTTTTTACAAAATTGGAATGTGGAATTACGAACTCGCAGTCCATTATATCCAAAAGGAAATGCTTTGGCAGAAAGGGCAGTAGGAATTGTAAAATCAATTCTCAAGAAAAGTAAAACTCATGAGGATTTATGTATAGCCTTGCTAGAATACCGAAACGCTCCAGTAAAAGACATGACATTTTCACCTTCACAACTACTGAATAATAGACGGTTACGCACTAAATTACCAATCAGTGAGAAACTACTCATTCCGACACTAAATAAAGACGTACATCAGCAGTTTGCAAACAAAATTAAAAATTATACTAACAATTATAATGCACATGCTAAATCGAGAAACTCATTTCAGAATGGTCAACCTATTTACATGCAACAATCAAACAAATGGATACGGGGAACAATTTTAAAAAAAGGCCCGACACCGCGCTCATACATAATTGAAGATGAAAACAGACACATTTATAGGCGAAATAGTAGTTACATCAGATCAAATCCCGAGTCAGGCTTAACAATTCGAGCAAATGAATTACCGAATATAACAGATTCGAAAACAAGAAGTGGAAAAAGATATAAATGTTCCTAAAATAAAAATAAATTTTGAATTCAATATAAATTTCTGAAAGCTAAAGTTAGACAGTAGACAGGTATACTCTGAATTTTTTTTTCTCCTTTTGTTTTATTGAATTAATATTAGACATTAAGGAGCGTATCGAATATGAGTTTGTAAATATGTATGATAGTAGTAGATGAATATTTTACTATACTTGAATTTATTAGACATTAAGTAACATTAAGTGGAAAAAAAAAACAAGGGGGGAGATGTTGAGTACCTAGGTACATCTCTGAACACAACATACAAGTATTCATATCACCCACACATTATGACTACTGTAAATCAGATCATGTATACATAGTATGTAAGCTCTCTTAAATAAACCAGGTCAGTAATAAAGTGTCAGTCTCATGAGCATGGTGTTTTATTAAGTTCCCATTGCCACAGGAACACATTTTATCGCTTGGCTTTATTTCATTTTGATGACATGAGGCCAATTTGGCAGTATTTCGCTTACCATTGGTGCTATTTTTAACAATTCGAAAACAAGTTAGACGCATAGCGCGTCCTTCATCCTCGCACCTACTCCAAATACAAACGTGACCCCAAGTCTTGGGGCGGCGGGAGGGATTACTGGGGACAGCCTGCAAACTGTAACTGAATCCAAACCAAAAGCAGCTGAGGCTTTCAATCATAGCACCTGCATCCGGCGTCCGGAGTTTTCAACTCTTTTACCCGCGATGCGGTGTCTATTTTTTCCATTCATTACTTTCGAAAATCCCTTTACGTCCACTGTGATTCGAACCTAGACCAGCGTCTTCTCAGCAAACACTTACTCAGTGTGCCATTGAAGCCACAAGTTTCAGCTCATCCTGAAATTTGAGTTTTCGTTGTTTATCGATTATGAATCGAATATCGATAATGAATCGAATCGATATTCGGATTCGATTATTAATGAACATTTTCGATTGGCGTTATTCCACGACATCGAGTAAACTGTCATGTGGAGCTTGTCAAATTTGCCATTCGAAATTGGCTTAAAACTGCACTTCTCTTTTATATGTGTCAAAAATATAACTTTGCATACACGAATATCTAAAGAAACTGGGTCCATACATGGCGGGCTGCTAAAACCTGGAAAGGAACAACGGGAGTGTAAAGCGCAACCCAGTAGGGAATTACCCATCACTCCAGGTTTCATGCCTATTTTAACACGGCGATGTCACATTTTGCAGGCCTTCTTTCAGGGCTTACCAGCAAGCAAGTTGTAATAGCAGGCCTTCCGAAACCCCCTATAGGGAAGGAGAACAGTAAGGCCAGTATATTGCAATGGCAGTACAAAAATTAATAGCACAGCCCATTTTTGGGTGAAGCTTCTTAGTATGAAATAATAAAAACCTTTAGATGGTACTGGAGGGATTTGAACATGGTATCCCTCATTTTATAGTACATCGCACTAACCACTGAGCCAGCGACGTATGTTTGTATCCCATTAAAATATAACCATTAAGGCAAGCCACCTCGCTTCCTTATGTAGGCCTTATTTTAGGGTTTATAAAAAAGTTACATATTCAGGCCATACTTACGGATAACCGAATTGGTAATTCCATCAATGACAATTTCTAAAAGTGCTTGGAATTTCTAAACAGTTGCCATTACCAACTCGCTTCCTTGGAAATACCTAAACACAGGACTGAAAAAGGTCATTCGCTGAGAAGCGAAGTTGGAATTTGAAGACAAGAGCTATTACCAACTCATTTTGGCCTTGCTTTTCCAAGATTTGCATTGATGAAGTAAGTGGCGATTTGGCAAGGCTTTGCGAAATCGCCAACGATTGAGACGACATAAAAATGTATACTACAATTCCATTATTTAGCAATGCATCAGCCGTATCCTTTCCATCAGTTGTGGTTGCGTTGATTTCGATTGACTCAACAAAGCGACCCAGTTCTTATTCTTATATTCACAGCTCAGCGATTCTATACATTGGCCCGCATTTAGCGCTTATTTCTTGAGTTGTTTAATTCTTTTACGTTTCCAACAGTTTGGCACACTCGGGCTGGGAGCATGGAGAATTCATAACATTAAAAGCAGTGGACCAAGCCTAGAGACCTGTGGTACTTCATTAGCAATTTTGTAGTTGTTTCTGTGGCTATCGCATCGATGTCGTACCCTATAATGTTTCTGTCGCTATGTTATGGTCTCGGATTTCCACTTTTTCTGTTTTTCAGGGATATATTAATTCTCAGACTTGATTAATCTTTTTAGTGTATCTAGATATTGTGGAAGCGTAGCTTATGGCTCGGCAGATCAACATTATACCAAAACTTCACACTAAATTTGGTGAGGGCAGAAGCCTCATTTATTTGGATTAATACAAGAAAATAATAAGGCTTATAGCAAAGGATGGGAATGATGAAGGAGATCGAGTTTAAGGCAGGAAGTGACGGAAAGCGGTACGGTTTGAGTTTACCTTCCGCAGCATGTGGGAGATTTTTTCATTAGAATCAAAGGACGTGCGGTGGTCGGTAAGTAAAAGAGACGAGGGCATTGTAAATTTCGGAGGTTAGTGTTAATGATATAGGGTGATTTTTTTAAGTTTAGGATTTTCATGCATTAGTATTTGACAGATCACGCGGGATTTCAGACATGGTGTCAAAGAGAAAGATGCTCAGTATGCTTTGACATTTCATCATGAATAGACTTACTAACGAGCAACGCTTGAATTTTCAGTGAATGGGCCCTAGAAAAGTTGGCAGAAAATCCGCTTTTTTATCGACAAATTTTGTTCAGCGATGAGGCTCATTTCTGGTTGAATGGCTACGTAAATAAGCACAATTGCCGCATTTGGAGTGAAGAGCAACCAGAAGCCGTTCAAGAACTGCCCATGCATCCCAAAAAATGCACTGTTTGGTGTGGTTTGTACGCTGGTGGAATCATTGAACCGTATTTTTTCAAAGATGCTGTTGGACGCAACGTTACGGTGAATGGCGATCGCTATCGTTCAATGCTAACAAACTTTTTGTTGCCAAAAATGGAAGAACTGAACTTGGTTGATATGTGGTTTCAACAAGATGGCGCTACATGCCACACAGCTCGCGATTCTATGGCCATTTTGAGGGAAAACTTCGGAGAACAATTCATCTCAAGGAATGGACCGGTAAGTTGGCCACCAAGATCATGCGATTTGACGCCTTTAGACTATTTTTTGTGGGGCTACGTCAAGTCTAAAGTCTACACAAATAAGCCAGCAACTATTCCAGCTTTGGAAGACAACATTTCCGAAGAAATTCGGGCTATTCCGGCCGAAATGCTCGAAAAAGTTACCCAAAATTGGACTTTCCGAATGGACCACCTAAGACGCAGCCGCGGTCAACATTTAAATGAAATTATCTTCAAAAAGTAAATGTCATGGACCAATCTAACGTTTCAAATAAAGAATCGATGAGATTTTGCAAATTTTATGCGTTTTTTTTTAAAAAAAAGTGCTCAAGCTCTTAAAAAATCACCCTTTATTATTAACGGATCGTTCCACGACGGATGCTATCAATTTTAGACACAGGAACTCGATGAAATGGAGACCATGCTTCGCAAGCGGACTCAAGAAGCGGTCGAACAAAGGTGTCGCAGAGAGATCTGGGTCACGTAAAGGTTGGAAAAATCATTACAGTTTAACAAAGCCAAGTGGAAATCGGCTTTGAGATTTATCTCGTCTATATGCAATCGGAAGTGCAGCTACCTGCCAGTCGCGAAGAGATGGGATATAGGATGACCGCATAGAAAAGAAAGAACGGAGAGTAGACTTTATTGACTAACGTAAAGGGGCTTATAGACTGTCATTTAGCGACATTGAGCCAAATACCGTTTTTAATGCACCAGGCGAAAAAATGATAATAGGTAAATTCTGGAAAAGATTAATGAAATTCAAGTTGAGGCCGACCATCGTTTCATCGACTTTAAGGCGATTCGCTATCATGTGATTTCTTCTATCTTCTTCTGAACAGATGGTGCACAGGACAGTTACCAACACCGAAGGTACTTCATCAGATCTGTTCAATTGCCGTAAAACATCATCGGCCTATCTAACCGTAGAGGCTTTAATGATGATTGAAGAACAAGCAATATTGGTTGGCCCTGAAGTCAACAAGGTTGGGTTAGGTAAGGTTAAGGTGGCTGTCTGCTAATAGCCAAGACACTTAGACCACTATGGGGTCTTTTGTGATGCCACGTGGATCAGGAGAGTTTCTCCCTCCACTCGCTAAACCATTTGGAGCTTCCAATGAAACGCCATAGACTTCTAACATTTGTGTTAGCCAAGTCACTGAGATTATTAAAGAAGAAGGAGCGTAGATGGAAATTTCTTTTATTGGAGACTGCAGGAAGAAGGTGAAGTGTAGTCTCCTCCTCCTCCTCGTCCATGTAGCTTCTACAGAAGTCATTTTAATAGACGCCAACCCTTGATGCGTACTTGCCTATTAGATGGTATCCTGTAATGACACCTATAGCAGAGCCAATGTGCAGTCGGTTTAGTGAGATCAAACAAATACATAGAGCGTCGCAGATCCAGCTTTGGCCAGATATGCTCAGTCTCAAGATATGTATTACTACCAGTCTACCTAAGGTTTGTACTCTCGACTGCGGATAGCTTAAACATAAGTTAGCATGTAGCGACAGGTATACTATAAGACCTTTATCAGGTAAAAGAGGTAAAGCGTTTCCTTTTTTGGCGAGGTCATCTGCCCTACAGTACCTGGAATGTCTCTATGCCCCGGCACCTTTTTTTTACTTTTAAATTCATTTTTATTAATTATTAGCTTATATCAACTTATATACTAGACAAAAATGAGTAAATCTAACTTAACATTAACAGGATACTTATTCTAGATTATTGATCCTTATGCGGACGCCCTAAACTTAACTCTATCTTATAATTATTGCCTTTCGGCCTAAAAACTATTTTACGAACTAATCTTACATATTATGTTTTCATCGAGAAAATTTTTAAGAAAACTCGGCATCTTTATCAAATTTTATATTTTTATATAAAAAAACAAATTACAAACTACCTACTCTACTTACTTAAACTACTTAACATATTCTAACTATAATTAGGATTCTGAGCACTCGTTGCATTACGAAACAAGTGGTCAAATTCCCAATTGCTTTCCGAGCGCCTGGCAGTCGTCAACGTGCACACGCGCCGCCGTGAGCTGACTGATGCCTTACAGAATCAATCACCTCCCGGAAGCACCACCACAAGTTGGCGAGCCCGGCCCCTCCCAGAAACGCCCTAGCTAACTTAATCTATCTTACAAACTAAGAGGATGTTACCTAGAGTAACGCACCGTCTTGGGAGGGCATGTTGACCCCTCCCCCCTCAAAAAGCCACCAAAATTCGGCAAATTGCTTTTCTGTATCGAATTTATCCCTCTCCGCTATTGCGGTACTAAAACGGAGGAGCTCATGAGCATTGGCGACGTCCTCGCCGCGGATGAGTCGCTTATCTCTCGCACTGCGGTAGCGGTGGTATAATACCGGGATACCATCCCTCGTCTGTACCAGCCCTTTTGCATCAATATGGATAAATGCCTCTGGCGGGATAAAGCCAGACCGGAGTGTACTCTCAATGTACATTTCATTGGGGTAGTAAGCCCCAAAGATCAGACTATTGTCGCTGGCCATCGCCCTTGCAACGTGCCTTCGAGTCACCTTAATGAGGAAATTGTCAATCCTATTCAACTGAGCCCCATCGTATAGGACCTTGTTGGGATAGTATTTTATATAGTTGGATTCAGGCGTTCGGAACAACCGGAGACAGGTCCTTAGACATTGTCTCTCCAAAACCCGAATCTTTTCCATATAACTAGGCGCTATATTAAACCATAATGGACAACCATAAGCGATGATCGGCCTTATAAGGGCCACGTAGCAAATGACCTTCACTCTGGAGTCAAGTTGACTGCTATGAAACAGTCTCCTTGTCAGAGCATAAGCCTTCTTGGCCCCAGCAAGACAAGCAACTATATGTCTATCGAAATATAGATACTGGTCAAGCCAGATACCTAGATATCTAACTGCGCTTCTCACCGCCAATGGCTGCCCATTTTGTCCAATAATGGCCAATTTTTTCCAGTTTTTTCTGGTATCCCTAGAGGCCCCAGCCAATGGAGTTCTGAACAAGATTGTTTCCGTCTTCTGAAAGTTGATTTTCAACTTCCAGTCGTCGCAATATCGCTTAATTTGATCGAAGTCACGCTGCAAAAGGATATTAATGACCTCGATTTTAGGACCTGATCTGTATGCCACCAAATCGTCGGCATACGCTATAGCATGTCTGAGTGAACCCACCAGATCACTCGTGTACATGTATGCCCCGGCACCCAACAGAGCTGAATGTCGAACTGCTTTGCCATCTCCTCAACGGATAAACGGCAGTCTAGGGCTACGATGGAGGTTGAAGAGACCGAGTCCAGGGACTTTATCGCGGCTTTACTGTCCGAGAAGATACGGATGTCCTTAGTGGATATCACATTTCTCTGAATGATTTCCGCCTGGAACACGCTACAATGATCAGGAAGATGGAAAGAGAGACTGATTTTTAGTCTTTCTGAGAAAACACCCCCACCTACCCTATCACTAGGTTTTGATCCATCGGTTGGTAGATGTGAATCGATTTATCCTCCGTAAATGCATCATCCTCCCAGAACAATCTGGTGGCAACTGTGATTTGGAATTTCTTTCCGAACTGTAATTGGGGTGTGGTGTAGTCTATTTTCCTTTTTAGAGACCCAAATGAGTCCAGAATGACCAGAGTGACCAATATTCTTATTGATCCACTGTGAGGTAGCTTTTAAGCAGATAGCGGAAAAGGCAGCTGTCTGCCTGCTAAATATATCAAGGGGTGTCAGATGAAGTAAAATGTCCAGTGCAGCGGAGGGAGTCGTTCGGAGTACTCCGCTGATGCACAGACAAGCTGTTGGACCTTGCGCAGCTTATCGCGGTTTACCACTTTGTCCAATGCAGTCCACCAGACAACGACCCCGTATGTCAGAATCGGTTTTACTACCGATACGTATAGCCAGTGGAAGATGCGGGGATGTAGGCCCCAGTTATTG
Organism: Portevinia maculata; assembly: GCA_949715645.1. Lineage (NCBI taxonomy): Eukaryota > Metazoa > Arthropoda > Insecta > Diptera > Syrphidae > Portevinia > Portevinia maculata. Next base: position 27,301,542 of record OX454527.1, on the reverse strand, counting down.
CCAAAGGCTTTTTTCGCAATAAACAGTGCTACTGTAGCCTTCTTGTATATTGGGTTTCCAGCTTAACTTCCTAACACCCAGACCACAGAGATTTGCCCATCTTGTTAGCTTGTTGAGGGCATTTTGTAGGAGTTCCTTTAAAGTGTTGAGGTGTTTTCCAGAGACTGTAATGGCAAGTCATCCACACAGGCAATCACTATGCAGAACTCTCGCTCCAGGCATATCAGTAGTTCATTCACCACCAAGTTCCACAGAAGGGGAGAAAGGACGCCGCCTTGCGGCGTGCCTCTACTAATTCACCTCCTAGCGGATGGTTCGCCCAGTTTTGAGTTGATAGTCCTGCTTGAGAGCAAAAGATCAATCAATTCATCAAGCGAGCCATCCACATTCAGTTCTGTTAGTGCATTTGCCATTGCAGTGTTCACGTTGTTGAAGGCGCCTTCTATATCTAGGAAAGCAACCATAGTGTAGTCCTTATGATGAAGGGAGTATTCGATGGTGCGTACCATGGCGTGAAGGGAGATTTCCACAGATTTACCATAGCATTACGCATGCTGGGCCGCAGACAGAAGTTGAGGGTTTATATTCGTACGAAGATGGATATCAATCAGTCGCTCCAGCGTTTAAAGAATCTATGATGCAAGACTTATGGGTCGGAGGTCTTTCGGATTTACAAGGGAGTATTTGCCAGCTTTGGGTATAAAAACCACTTTCACTTCTCTCCAAGCCTGAGGAATTTAAGATCTTAGCAGCTCTTCAGAATCATCTTAAGTGCTGGTAGGATGATATCCGAAGACATTTGTAGTTCGGCAGATATTATGCCATCTGATCCTGCAGACTTGAAAAGTTTGAAGCTTTGTAGTGCCCATGCCCAATGCGGAATCGAGGACGTTATCGTGACTAAGGCTAAAGTGTATGCAGATCAGTTTCCTGAACACACCTGAAACTCCAAATAAGCTTTAAACTTGCTCTTTTTCTCTAATTCAAGTTTTTTCACCAATCATACCTGCATGAGGTCCTAACCTCCCTTCAAAACCATTTCATTTCACTTGATCTACCCTGGTAGAAACGCAAAGTTGAGGCAAAGTACTTTGCGAAGTCTATGTGACAACACACACGGAAACATTCATTAACAACTCTGTACCCGCAGCCCATTAGTGCCACGATATTTTTTCATTAAAATCGTATAATCAACTCGTCTGAACAGTTTCAATGATATTCATTTCATTTTTCGTCCTTTTTTCTCGAATTTATTTATAAAATAGCATTCAACCGTGAAAATTGCGTTGCCAATGAAAAATACACTTAAGTGCCCTACCAGCCGTATACATTTTAATCATCTACTTATGGTTGCCTACTCGTTCGAAGGACTAAAATTAATGAAAGCCGATTTTTTTTTGTTCCGTTAATATAGCCCACCGACGAGTGTATCTACTCACCTTCTCCCATATATCCTTATGTATAAAAATTAATTTTATTTTTTTTTGGCATTTTGATTTTATTTTAAGGATTTAATTTTGTCTTTAGAAAATGTTTGTGGTTGGATTTGTTACCAACTATCTTGGGAATTGTTTTCAATTTTACCAAATCAATTTCGTCAAAATTCTCATTACTTGTCTTTTAAAATTAAAATTCAATTCCATTTGTGTAGGATGGGCAGTTATTTTTTGTAAGGATTACATTTTTTGTTTAATTCTTATACATCCTTCAATTCGTGCCATAGCGATGTGAAAGGAAAACATGGCGCATTGTTCAATTACAGATTTTGTTCAGTTTTTTTTTGTGGATTCTTATATCCTTATTTAAGGATATTTATTATAATTTGTTTTTGTGTTCGTTACAAGAAGTGAAATCAAAGTTTCCTACAAGCAACATCGTATCGGAGAAAGGTATCAGGGTAAATGGTAGAGGATGAAGAAATTCACAGAAGCCATTTTGCATTTCATTTCAAAACATATCGTTATGCAGTGAAGCGGCCGGTTTCGCCGCTAGCCTGTAGGGAGGGGGGCTGGTGGTTGGTAGGTTATTGCGAATCGTGTCTGATCTTTTTGAATAATCAAACGACGACGTTGATGTACAATACACCAAGGAGGAGGAAAATTTATGAAAACCAAATCCCCAGGATAAGAAGAAGGGAACATAAGAGCGATGAGCGGGCGAAGGACAGAAGGATGAATGTTGTTGGTAAGAAAAACCATTGAAGGATAAAAGGAAATTAATTTCGAAAATATTTACCCAATTATGTGTTTGTCGCTGCGAGTGGAATTGTGTGTACCTTTGTCGGGCAATATGCGTTTCTTCTTAAGGGATGAATTGATTCAATTTCAAGTCTAATGCATGGTATGCATCCACAAGGACTTTGGTTTGACTGACAATTTTAATTGGGGGCATATACACTTCGTATCACTTGTTTAAGGACAGGTTGTTTTTTTTTTGAATATGTAGCCATATTCACTTATCCGGGAAAACCCTTTTACGAAAGGGAAGAAGGATATTACGTCAATCATGTTATGAATAAAAGTCACGGTTAGTTTGGCAATTTTAAAATTTTATGAATTTTTCTCCGCAATACCTGGTCATAAAATGTACCTCATATTTTTGTCCTTTCTTTTTCTTTAACGATGGGGCTACGATCTGGACTAGAGGGATCATAACCGTCCATTAACTGCCACCCTTCTGTACACCTGTTTGGTAAGCCGGTTCCACCTTAACAAATAACAAGAATAATCCATTGCTGGTGTTGCCGCATTTGCTTGATCCAGGAGTTTTTTGGCCTGCCTCTTGTCCACTATTGTATGGGAACGCTGATTGATATTGCCTTTTTGTTGGGGTTCGTATGATATCTCCTTTCAACGTGACAGTGCCAACTGGCTTGTAGCGCTGCAGTTTCTTCAAGATAGGTTTTCCGACGTAAAGGCGTCCTCAGATCTTGGAACTTCTTATTCGATCAGCTCTTTTTTGTTGTTGGACCTAGGCAAAATCTACCTGTTATGGCATTCGGAATGATATTAAAGCGCGTGTAGAGTATAGAGGATATTAGTTCAAGGCTTTTTTGTTGTTGTATTAACTAAAGCAGGAAACGGCCAAATTGGAGCAGGGGCAAAGTATCCGCCTCATAGTGGATTGGAAGAGGAAATACAGTTGTACATAACTACGTTAAGCACCCTGAAAACTATAGGAACAAAACGAAAAGGACGTGTAAGCAGGGCAACCACATCTCAAGAACTGCGGGCAATACTAAGAACTGCGTTCAATGCAAGGCTCTCTAGCGTAAAAAGACTAAATCTGGGGCTGGGGCCAATTGAATGACTGTTTACCGCGTGATACAGAAAGGCAACCATATTCAGCACAAACAAAATTAAGATTTTGCCACCACTGAATGCAAAACCTAAACACATCAGGTGGAGTCGGGAGTGGCAATTCGTCGTCTTCTCCGAAGATGGATACAATATTTATTATTTCAATGATTTGAGAAAGGATGAACTACATCTTTTAAGATGACACAGCAAGGGAGGCGGTGTAATTGTAAGGGGGTATGCTATTACCTGTTAGGGCACAGTAGAACTGGATTTTCCAAGCTCAAGAATCACTGCCAAAACCTACAAATCTATCCTGCAAAGAGCTTCTCCACATTTTCAGGAATAAATTGGTGGACAACAATGGACTTTTCAGAAGGATAATGTCCACATAGCGCAAGGACAAAAAATGCCTCAATTTTTATTCAAAATGTAGATCTATTGATATGGCTACCATATTCGCCTGACCTGAACATTATTGTAAAATGTATGAGCTTTCACGTAAAGATGAAGGAGAAAGGCATTAAGGTAGTATAATAAAATGGTCGAGATAATTGAAGATATAAAGCGAGCCTGCTCCGAAATTTCCCTGAATTATTTAGAGACCTCCTTATAAATGTCTATGGATAACAGGCTACCTAATGTGATTCAACAATCCGGAGGCAGTACCCATCACTGGCGGACTAAGCCCGTCAGAGGCCCGGGGCGTCAAAGCTGAATGAGGCCCCCCAGCTTTAAAAAAAATGTAGATTTATAAGTTTTTTATTCAGTTCACATTTGTATGTATAAATAAGTGTTAATGTTTATTTCGTTAAAATCTGGCAAGTGAAATTTAAATTCGAATTAAATTATTTAGGCTAAATAAACATACATATATACCTAAAATATGGAATGGATGGGTGAGGAAAATAAAATACGAATCGACAAAAACAAATTAGATAAAATAAATCAAAGATAGTTTTTTCATTTTTTGTAGCGCGTTATATATGTTTTCGTGCCATCAATTTACTGAACTCCTGAATAACTCCTGTAAAATCAATATCTTTGGAAATTTTTCTTTCTATTGAAAGCACGGCTAGATTAACCAGTCGCTCTTGAGGTAGTGCGAACTATCGAAAAAGCCATACACTACAGAGAATACACCCTAGCCTCCTTCTTGGATATAGAGGGAGCCTTCAACAACGTACACACGGAAGTTATTCTTGAATCTCTGGTCGAACTGGGTATAGAGGAATCTATTAGGAAATGGATAGCTTCTATGCTCGGAACAAGAGTTATTCAGGCAACACTAGGCAACAGCCACTTAACCAAATTTGCACATAGAGGAACCCCACAGGGTGGCGTCATTTCTCCGCTACTATGGCTAATGGTTATGAACTAAATTCTAGTAAAACTAGACAGGGAAAGGGTCAAAGCTGTCGCGTATGACGCGGACGACGTAGTGATACTTGTGTCAGGGAAGTTTCCCTCCGTGATAAGTGATATCATGGGGAATGCTCTAGACAAGGTAAGCACCAGGCTACAAGTTGTGGCCTCGGCGTTAACCCGAGCAAAACCGAACTGATGCTGTTCACCACCAAAACCAAAATACCCGGTTTTACCCTACCCCGCCTAAACGGTTAACCACTTACGCTATTCTCCAGCGCTAAGTATCTGGGTATCGCGCTCGATCCAAAACTTAATTGGAAAGATAACATTGAACAAAGAGTGTGGAAGGTGTGTATTGCCTTCTATGCCTGTAGCAGGATCTTTGGAAAGAAGTGGGGACTTCAACCAAAGATGACCTTGTGGATGTACACAGCAGTAGTACGTCCAATCATCACATATGGATCACTAGTATGGTGGCCCGCGTTGAGTTAAGGTTACAACCTCACAAAACTGAAAAGATTGCAATGAACCGCCACCGTAGGCACCACGGGTGCACTGAGGTCGGCCCGAACACACGCCCTCACTGTGCTCTTGCACCTTTTGCCTCTTGACCTACACACAAAAGGTAAGACTCAGGGAATCGGGGTGCTGGACTGCAAGGCCATATGGCCACAGCAGCATTCTGGACTCGCTACCAGAAGGCATGGTCACGTTTGCAACCGACTACATCACACCCAAACTAAACTTCAAAAAAGGCTTCCAGGTAAACTTCCCTTCCAGAGCTTGTTGGAAGTGGGACGAAGTAGTGAAAGAGTTCGACACGGTCATATACACCGACGGCTCTAAGACGAACTGTGGTGTGGGGGCCGGTGTCTACTCAGAATCACTAAAAATATCAATATCCCTTCGCCTGCCGGATTTTGCCAGCGTTTTCCAGGCGGAACTACTGGCTATCCGAGAGGCCTGCACGCAACTAGGGCATGACACAGCGTACAAACAAAACATTGCTATCCTCGTAGATAGCCAAGCCGCCATCAAAGCTCTTGACTCGGCTACCATATCCTCCAAACTGGTGCAGGAGTTCCGGAACGAACTTGCGCGACTGGGCAAACGTTTCAGTGTCGGAACACTGGGTTCCAGGGCATAGTAACATAACAGGAAACGAGCGTGCAGATGAGCTGGCCAGGCAGGGCTCAGCCCTGGACGGCTCACTCGCGGGCAAGACACAAATACACTCATACCTCCTGCAGAAAGTCAATCTTCAATGGAGAAGGTTAACTAACTGCATCATATTTAATGTTAAGGAAGATATGGAATACTTATGACAAAAGAAGAACAGAGGATCTTCTAAAGAGAACCCGCCCGAAGTCTCCAGAATTACGGCGATAATCACCGGGCACTGGCCAATTGGAGAACATGCGGCCAAACTAGGTATCCCATTTAATACCCACTGCCGCAGCTGCGGGAATGTAAATGAAAGAGAAACTCTATTCCATTTCCTCTGCGAATGTCCGGCACTAGCAAGAGCCAGGCACTGAATCAACCATTCTTCGACGACCTTAGCGCTATATCGGGCAAAGGGATACAAGATCTTATCCGTTTTTTCAACTCCACAGGTTGGATATTGCCACACATCAAATCCTCTACAACCACTACAACATAGGTCACACGAGTCGTTGTAACAAAAAGGCACAACAAGTGCTAATTGGGTTCAAGCCGAACCGCCACCTCTACCTTCCTACCTGATCCATTGTAGATCGAAGATAATTTTTAATTAGTTTAATTTTCGAAAAACTCCTCTCGCATGATGCAACCGAGATGCAAATAGTCAAGAAGTATTGAAGTATGCAGGGTAACGACCGCCCCTTCCGCCCCCTGGTTAGTCCGCCAGTGGTACCCATTACTTTAAACTTAAAGCTATTATAGTTCCTTCCTTTCAAATGGCTAAAGAAGGGCTGGTGAATGACTTTACCATGAGTCATTAGCAAAACCAAGAGTGTCGCATAATGTTCCAATTTCATTTATACAAAATCGCAGTATCATTCTCAAAAAGTTTCTCATTGTCCATTTATGCGAACGATGTCCAGCTTTATCTTGACTTTTCCATAGGTCTGGTGAACGAGGATCTAAAATCGATAGTGAAGTGGTCGACGCGAAACCACCTGTTGTTGAATCCTGCTAAAACAAAATGATTTCAGAGTGGAAGGCAGCAAGCTGTTTTTTTTTACTTCAATTCCATTTTGTTCAACGGATCACAGATTTAAATGGCGTCGAAGATTAAAAATCTAGGTATATTCATTTAACAGCACTCTGTCCTGGAGCGACCACGTAAATAGTAGTAGTTGCGAAAATGTATTGTTCTAGACTTTTCTAACCCGCAGAAAATTAAACAAGGCTGGTCAAAGCGTTGATTGTGTCGATTTTAAGCTATGGTTGCTAGATTTTTACTGATTTAGAGTCTGCATCACTGCATAACTGGCAATCAGCCTTTAACGCTATATTTTTTTTTACTTTTCATTTCATTTTTATTAATTATAAGCTTATAGCAACTTACATAGGTACTGGACAAAAATGAGTAAACCCAAATCAAAACTAACAGGATAGTAACTTAATCTACTTACCTCGCCGTGGATGAGCCGTTTATACCTCGCTCTGCGGTAGCGGTGGTAGAATACAGGGATAGCATGCGTCGTCTGAACCAGCCATATTGCATCAATATGGATAAATGCCTCCAGTGAAATAGATAGATAGATAGATAGATTTTTATTTCGTCATAAAATTACAAATAGAAGCCATCACACAATTTAAAGTACAGAGATATGATATAGGGTATTTATATCTTTCAACTGAAAAGAATCTTAAATATTCTAAATAATATAAGCTCAATAATTTAATTTAATTCTTAAATTGAAATAACAAAAAAAAACCTTCATTTAAAGAAAAAATAAAATATTAAAAATATAATCTAATTAAATTAATAAATTAACTTACTTGCTAAATAAATAAATTAAAATTAAAGTGAATTTAATAAATAAACGAATATGTATATAGGTTAACAAAGAATAATAAATGAATTAACATTAAAGTGAACTTACAAATTAATTACTAAATTTGTGTATAAATTAACAAAAAAAAATAAATATATAAACAAATTTGTAAATAAATTAACAAAACCAAAAAGTTTATTAAATATGTATATAAATTAACGAATAGATTAATAAACAAGAACCTATGTTCATAAATTAGGGAAAACATATTGTATTGACAAATATGTATTTGTATATATCTAAATAAACAAAAAAAAATAAATAAAATAAATATATATACATAGAACATGCATAAATAAGTTAACAAATAAATAAATTAACATAAAAGAAACAAAGATAAACAAAAAAACAAATAATTCAGGTATCTGGAAGAGAACATGTGTAAGTCAGTCTTATTATTAGTTAGCATTATTCAAAGCATTTATTAGGGGATTATCGGAGAAGTTGCATCTGATGAAGAACGTTTCAATATGCAGATCAAAGGTGAAGCAGTGCCAAGGAAGGTTCATCATCATTTTTAATAATTTGTTTTGCTGTATCTGCAATTTGTTGATGTGGCAATCAGCGCATTTTCCCCAAACTTGACAGCCATAAAGCAAAATTGCCTGGAAAATAACCTTGTGTATCAATATTTTGTTGTCGTTGGACAATAGAGAACTCATATTAACAAAGGGATACAGCATCTTAATTGCAATATCAATTTTGTGTAATGTAATGTCCTTGCAGTTTGTTCCTTGAAGGTTAGTTTTGTATCAAGATGAACACCTAGATATCTAACAACCGGCACCCAGTTTATCTGATTGCCATTTATTAATAAATGATTAGACGGTAAGAAACAAGACTTTCTTTTTCTCGTAAAAAAGATAGCTTGGATCTTTTCCGCATTTACTTTTATCTTCCATTTACTGTAATATCTTCTTAATATTTCAGCCGCATTTTGAAGATTCGTCTCGATGGTGAGACCAAATTCATGCGACGAATATATTGCAGTGTCATCGGCATAAATAGCGATTTCGCACTCCGGTAAGGATGGGATATCTGATGTATACAAATTATATAATACAGGCCCAAGAACTGAGCCTTGGGGAACACCTGCGTCGATATTTAGTAGATCGGACGGACTATTATTGACATACACTCTGTAACTACGACCTGACAAAAAACTTTGGACAATTTTACAAAGGAATAAAGGGCCATTGTGCCAAACGGTGTCAAATGCCTTCTCAATCCTCCAGTGAAATAAAGCCAGCCTATTCAAATGAGTACCATCATGCCCTAAGACATTGTCTCTCCAAAACCCGAATGTTTTCCATATAACTAGGCGCTATATTAAACCACAATGGACAACCATAAGCGATGGTCGGCCTTATAAGAGCCACGTAGCATATGACCTTCACCCTGACCTTTCCTAGTCAGAGCATAAGCCTACTTGGCGTCAGCAAGGCAAGCAACTATATGTCCATCGCAATTTAGATACTGCTGAAGCCAGATAGCCATATATCTAACTATAATCTTTCACCGCCAATGGCCGCAGAGTTTGTCCAATAATGGCCAATTTCTTCCAGTTTTTCTGGTTTCCCTAGAGGCCCCATCCAATGCTGTTCTAAACGAGATTGTTTCCGTCTTCTGAAAGTTGATTTTTAACTTCCAGTCGTCACAATATCCCTTAATTTGATCGAAGTCACGCTGCAAAAGAAGGTGCCAGGAAATAACTTCACAGGCCCACTGAAAGTGAGTGTAGTGGATTGTCCTCTACATTATTGATTGTTCAAATTAAAACTACAAACTTTTAAAGCGCTAAGGTCCCTGAACGATTTTGTACTAGCGCGCCGTGACGTGTTCAAAGAACGCGTTAGCGATGGCGCCGGAAAAGTGAACGCAACCAAAACAACCAAAACTTCTTTTTATAATCATCTACGGTAGAAACTCGTTTATCTTTTGTGCTCATTATTGTCACGTAATAGAGTTGGATTTTGGTGATCAACATAGTCAGGTGCTGTAGCTACGCTCTCCGCGATCAAATAAATTAATCAAAAAATATCAGTGAATTACCTACCTAATTGTATCTTAACTTTGTAAATAAAGAAATATATAAAAAGGAAATTAGAGTTGTGTCGCGTAATTACTTAATTTGGTACATAAGATACAATAGTGAGCAATAACTCCACCGTAAATTTTATGAAGTTATTCCCATCTATAATTTGAAAATTTGTCTATTATAACTGAAGAGCAAATGTGAAATGAAGTTATTTATGAGGTTTTTGTATAATTTCATTTATAACAAAAAATAACAATTTATTTTTAGCAATTTATATCGGTGCCGTGAAATAAGGCCTGGCGCAATAAGGCAAATTTGGCGTTATTTCACTTTCCATTGGTGCTGTTTTCAACAATTTGCCCTCGCACCTACTCCAAATCAATCAGGTTGGCAGCATGCCCCACCATATGCATTGCACTGTTTATGGGATTAGTTGCGAAATCGGAAGTAGATTCCATAAACAGTGCAATGTCTCTGGGAGGGGGATGTTGCCCCCCTGAAACCCCCCTAGATGGGGTCACTTCTTAATTTGAAGTAGGTGCGAGTTACGGTTCTTGAATTATCATAAAATGTTAAGAGAAATTATTTCCCACAAAAAAGTGAAGATATTGCTCACCTATTGTGGGCAATAACTTCACAAAAAAAAGTGAGCATGTCTGACTGAAAAGGTGCAGGGAAATAACTTCACGGGCAATAACCTCACATGGGCAATAACTTCACCTCGAGTTGGCAATAATTTCACTTTTTTTTGTGAACTTATTGCCCACCATAGGTGAACAATAACTCCACTTTTTTGTGGGAAATAATTTCTTTTAACATTTTATAATAAATCAAGAACCGTACCTCGCACCTACTCCAAATCAAACAGTGACCCCAAGCAGGTTCGTTGGAGGGGGGCAGCATGCTCCCCCCATAGGTATTGATCTGTTTATGGAATCTACTTGCGATTTCGCAACTAATCCCATAAACAGTGCAATGAATTTAAAAATCTCCTCAGTGACTTGATCGCAGACCAAATAAAAGATTTGGCAACTAAACACGATTTTGCATCTCTAACTATCGAGTTGGATGCTTTACGTACGGCCAACTCACAACTGTGCCAAAAACTAAATGCCATGACGGAGCGGTGTGAGCTCCTAGAGTCTCAAATTGAAATTATCTCGCGGAAAACAAATGAAAACTGTATGGTGGTACACCTTCCTCTAGACAGAGAAACCGACGGAGTTGAAGTAGCCAAACAAACTTTCCGTGGGCTTCTCAAGTTACAAGAAGGTGAAGATATTCACTTTAAAAGGGCACGGATAATAAAAAACACTCACGCACAGAGGAGCACTGTCTTTTTAGAATTCCACTCGCCAGATGAGGTGGAAAAAATAATGTCTGTCGCTTATCAACTCAAAGGTACTGCCATTATTATTTCCCGAAAGCAGACACTATTGTACCGGCAAAAAAAGCAGACACTATTCGAAATCAAAAACAAACTCTCTGAAATTAATCCCGAAGCAAAAATCACAATTAAAGGCGACAAAATGCAAATAAACAACAAAATTTTTGTATACACGTTCGCGCGTGGTCTGGTTGTCAACTCTCCGGCGGAGCTGCATTTTGTCAACAACTTGTTTGGTGACATTTCACGTGATTATTTTGACTGCCGCGAGGGAGTGAAGTTAGCTGCGGCTGATAAGCAAGCACCATCGGTCTCTCAACTGACGTCACTTGCCCGCGAATCTTCGCATATTCTTAAGTCGATAACACAATAGGAAAATAATGCCGTCTGCCAAAATATTATTATTAACACTATTAATTTATCAATACTCTCCTATAATATTTCTGGCCTAAAAAATAAACTTTTGCAACCGGACTTTTTTAAATATGTCTTAAAGTTTGATATAATAATACTTATCGAGACTTTTTTAGAAGAAAAAATGGAAGATGATTTCCGTAAATATTTTAAAGCTTTTAACTTAAAATTTGTTCCAGCAATTAGGTCAAATGTACATGGAAGAGCGAGCGGGGGTATTCTTTGTGGAGTGAAATTTAAATACAACTATTTCGTTGATGTGAAACGTATGAGAGATAGGCTTGTTGTTGAAATTTTAAACAGTCAATTTAAATTAAATACTGTACCTGTCTACCTCAATTGCAATAACTGGCAAAACGATTTCGACAATTTACGTGGCTTTCTTAACGATTCTTCCTTGGAATATATTATGATAATCGGTGATGTTAATGCTCGAATTGGTAATTTTCAAATCTCTCCTGCTTATAGTTTATTTACTTCATTCAGCACAAATAGAAATTCGAAAGATGAAACCTTCAATAGGGAAGGTAGGCTTCTGACGGAATTACTTATGGATTTCGGGTTGTATGTGCTGAATGGGATAGCAAATGGTGATGTGAGCGGCGAACTGACGTTTATTAGCGGCCAAGGTCAATCGGTCATAGACCTTTGTGCGATCTCGGGAGATTGGTTGAACGTGGTTGATGATCTGCAGGTGCCCATAGCCAGTTTCTCAGCGCACTTACCATTAGATGTAAAATTCCATCTCGTTGAGCATACCCGTCAGAGAATCCCAGTTAGTCTCCCCAAACTTAAGTGGGTCGAAAGTAGAGTTTATCGGTACAAAAATCTTTTGAATCACCATTGTAATGCTCTCCCACTGCAACCTGAGAGCGACATTGATATGATTGGTGACAGTATTACAAAGGTAATCCACGCTTCGGCTCCTACTGTGAACAACACCCCTTCGTTCACTCCTAAAAGCAAATGGTTCGATAGAGAATGTAGCAACTTACGAAAACTCTCTTTTAAGTTCTTAAAACTTTTTAGAGCTACAAACTCTTTTGCCTTCAAATCCTTGTACCTGCGCGCCAATAAGGAATTTAAACAGTTATGCTATCAGAAAAAAGCTAGTTACCTCAAAAGTCTTGCAACTAGGTTACAACAGTCCAAAAACTCAAAAGAGTTCTGGAATAATGTTCAGGAATTGGGAGGGCGCATTCGAACTGTGAAGATTTCTGTCGAAGCTGATACGTTAGCTGCTCATTTTAAAACACTGCTATCAGCGGAGGAGGGTCTTCACAGTTTTAGCTTTGCATTACCAAACACAATGGTATCTGAACTTGACTGTCCGATTTCCTTAGGAGAACTTAAAGCTTCCTTCCAGGCTATGAAAAACAACAAAGCTCCGGGGTGCGATGGTATTCCAATTGAATTTTTTAAAAACGGAACAGAAAAACTCGAGACTTATATTGTGGATTTTTTCAATTTAATATACAACAGCGCTTGTGTACCAACGTCCTATTTTCAAAAAAGGTAATGTGAGTCGACCAGAAAACTACAGAGGCATCTCTATTCTCAATTCTCTAAGAAAGATTTTTGCTTCGATCTTATACACAAGACTTTCCAGGTGGATAGAGGATAATAATCGCCTTAGCATGTATCAAGCTGGTTTTCGGGCTGGTTTTTCCACCGTTGATCATATTTTCGCGCTGACTAGCATCGCTAGAAAATATATTGAAAATAATAAGAAACTTTTTGTGTTATCAGGCAAGCTTTAATTTATAAACTGGCATCCCTTGGAGTGTCAAGAAAGTTCTTAATGTTGTATGCCAAATTTCTTTCGTCATCTTGCGCAGCTGTGGTGTGTGTGATGGGTCGAACCTGTCCGAATGGTTTGAGACATCTGCAGGCGTCCCTCAGGGCTGCATATTAAGCCCAATTTTATTCGCGTTGTACATTGATGCAATATCTGATATTCTTCCGGGTGGCGTTAACTTTGCGGGCAATCACATAAAAGTACTTCTGTACGCTGATGACCTAGTGTTACTGGCGGAAAATCCTTCTTCTTTGCAACTGCAAATTAATAGATTGCAAACCTACTGTAAAACTTGGGATCTCCATATCAACATCGGAAAACCCAAGGTCATGGTATTTGAGAACCGGCAGAGAAGACTTCCTGGGGTAGGAACTTGGCGCCTTAACAACGAACAAATTGAGGTAGTTCGTGAGTTCAAGTACCTGGGTGTTTTGTTGTCGTATAATCTAAACTTTAACAAGCATGCCAGAGAAAAAAGTATTGAAGCCAAACTGGCACTCAACATGATGTGGCCGAAGTTCTTCGCCAATCAAAACATTGACCTTTCTTTAAAGTATCAAGTGTTTAACGCCACAGTTAATACTTGTATGTGCTATGGTGTGCAGGCCTTTGGTGTGAGCCCCCTCGAAGAATTTGAGGCAGTCCAACGATTCTTTTTCAAGCGTCTATTCCGGCTACCAAATGCGACTCCGACCTACGCTATTCATGTAGAGTCAGGTTTGCCTCCCATCTGTGCGAAACTTGAAAGCTCATTCTCATTATTTAACCAGAGTGGTAATGAGAAGCGGGAATAATCTTTCCAAGACTATCTTAATAAGATTGCTACAAACCAATGCTTCTCCATTTAAGGATTAGAACCAGCTAGCGATATCTCTCGAACTGAATGTCTCCTTTACTTTAACTAAAGTTAACGACTGGCAGAGGCTTTTTGCAATGATCATTGCTAAAGTGGATGACAAATTATACGATCAGCACTTAATTAGAGCATCTTCCTCAGCTTCAAGGTTAATCTAAAGGAACCTAAACCATCATTTGCTATCTCACGAAAGTTATTTCAATATAAATTTTTCATCGAAAGTTATAAGCACCATTTTTAGAGCGAGAGCAGAATTAATAAATTTGAATTCCTTGCCACACAGAACAGATCTTGAGGAAACGTGTAATCTATGCAACATGAGAGTGCCTGCAAATATTCACCACTTCATTGCGGAATGCCCTATTTTACAAGAGATTCGTCGACTATACTTCCGAGTAAGCAATCTGTCCGTAAATGGTCTGTACGATATACTAAACGGAGCTAGGGGGTGGCTTCTTTTGTACAAATACTGTAATCATGCTCTGTTATATCGTAATAGCTTTTAAAAGTCCAAGCTACAAGCCACTTTTGCCGTTCTTCTTAAGCTATTGCTTTAATAATCCAAAATTTTTCTTTTATGTTTCAAATCATTTAAAATTGCTAATTATTTTTTTGGTGTTCTAAATCACTTCAAAATTATAAATCTTTATGTTGCAAATCATCGAAATTGTTTTAGACCCCCTCGCTGATCCATTCCATTCCTTTAACCTAGTTTTATACTTAGGTACTGATGTACAAATTGCATTTATTTTTTTTGTTTTATTTTATATAAATATTTTTCATCTTTTCTGTCGATTAATTGTTAAAGACATAACGAATTATTTATTTATTTATTTATTTATTTATTTCATCAATGGATTAAATCTGCTGACTACATTAACAATTTATATTATATACAATACTTAATATATTTACATAAATTATGACAATTTTCTTTTATGCTTAAACCCAAAATCTTGTGTTGTAAATAAGTATTTCTTTCTTTTCAATTTTCCTTTTCAATTTAACTTCTATGTAATAATTACTTTAATATCTATGAAATGTCATTTCCGGCAGACGGCTATTTCTGCCATGCTCGTGTTCTCAAACACAAACTATTGTACATATATTTCATGAAATAAAGAATCTAATCTAATCTAATCTAATCTACTAAAACTGATATCTACAAATAAATAGAGGTACAGGTATTCATTTTATATTTTACCATGTAAACAAAATTCACGGTTAGGCTAAAAAAAATTAAATTTATGATTTTTTTTCCAACGTGATCGCTATTCGTGGCCTTTTCAAAAAAATTACCTGTTCTTTAACAAGTAATACGGAATGTACAGCCCCTGGCCAAATTATTTGACGCACTGTAAGGTTCTCTGTACTTTGTTTGTACTTCTTTACGTTCGCGTATCAATTGGCTAACACTGTAATGCAACACGTCAAAAATAAATACAAAATGGAATCATTTACAAAATCTCCTAAATAAAACACATTATATATACGTTTAAATATAAAAATATTGCATATAAACTCGTGCACCACATAAAAATATTAATAAACTACAGTGCGTCTAATAATTTGGCCATGTTGTTTTGATTTGTAGGAAAATTGAATTTTTTCAAGCCATAGGTTTTTTTTTATCAGTCACTTGCAAATATTCATCACTCAGTTGTCATCCCCTCGCAATCATTGCGATAATCAACAGCAGCCTCATTATGGCTGTCAACATCGAATAGGACAAGGAATAAAAAATAGGTATTGAAACTGTGATAATAGAGTTCTTCAAAGCTTCTTCTTCGCACTAAAGATTCATCTTGCGGTGGCTTCTATGGTGGGTGAGTGGTGCTTCTCTCGGCGATAATCATCAATATCATCAACGTTGTCAACATCGTCTGTCAGTCAGCTCTCGTGAATGAACAATAAGAAAACAAAAAAAAAAAAAACACTGTATCCTGTTCAAGTAAAATTCAATTTCGAGTAGGTATCTACTACTGCTCCTCTTTGTATTTGTGTAGGTCCTTCTAACTCGAACCATGAGCTAAGTCAAATTATTTGAACGTGAATTGGATTCACTGATTTCTGCAGACTCGGAGCTCGTTATTCGCGTAGCTTTTGATTGTGATTGGGATTTGTGAAAAACTGAAAATAATTCTATCGAAATGTTTTTTTTTATTCATCGGTGATGATTGAAGAGGAATTTTATGTTTATAAAGGACTCTGATTGGGAAGTTGTTCATTTTTTATTCTGTGAAATCAAAATAATCCTTGTTATAAGTAATTGGAGATGCATTGATGACGTTAATGCGTGACAACTGGCAGTGGAACTTCATGATGAAGAATTAATTCAAGTTTTGGAATCTAATTTTACGTCCTTTCAACATTTATGAGGTGTAAAATGAACAAAATAAATAAGTTTATTGTGAGAGATTGTCCTTGAGCCTTTGAAAGTCATCGCAGCAATTCTTATTTGTCAACCATACGAAATCAACTGAGGTCGTGAATCTCCTAATTTGAATACAACACTGTCAGATACAATAATGGTCTTTTGTCTGGCCCTGCCGGCCTTTTTGGGTGCTAAATTTTTTTATTTTTTTTTATTATTTTAAAAATGGTATACAAATCAAATTGGATAAATGCCTGCAGAGGCCCTTTCTCCATTGACACTTTCAATTATGGGAAGTTATTTATCAATTTGCATGCCTCGAATGCCATCACTACGCACACCCATTTTGTCTTTTTTACTTCTCTTAATCATCACAGATTAGCATCCACTTGTCACGCATTGACACTTGAAATATGAGGATACATATTACCATTTCTTTATGACAGTCACGAGTCAAGTTTTGCAAATACTTCGTACGAATAAGTCACATCTGCCAAAGGTGCACGATCTATACCTGCATGTCAAATTCTCTCCTCGAATTGAAGGTGTGAAGTTTCTTTCACGAATAAGAATATTCTTAATTTATCGAAAGTTGTAAGCGGTCTTTTCTGAATAACTAATGAAGATTTCGCAACATTGTAGAGTGGATAAAGAGTGACGCGCGCCGCCGCCACTTTATGTCAGACATTGCACATTCGAAAAACACTGCTCATGTAGCGAAAAGGTGTGTAACAACGAAAGCAAGGAATACCACATAAATTAGGGGAATTATTATGTAAAGGTAGGTGTTGTTTTGCCTGTCAGGATAATGAGGGTTCAGGCAGGCAGATGTCATTTAACAGTCATGGGAGGAGCTCTAAATTACATCACCCTATATATTTTCCTTATGTTTATTTTTCAGCCTACCGTGTTACTTTCCACTGGAATTCTGATAAGATTATGACAGTGATAGTGACATCAGTGACATCTAGGGGACAGTGGTTGTAAATAAATTAGCGATAAATAAGTTGTTCAGGAGGAAGGATCACAATGATATTCCTTGTGTCTGAACCTTCCAGACAACAGAGAATAAACATAAAATGCTGGCTGCTGAGATATGACCGGAAAGTGTCGAGTCTAACGACGGTTCTTTCGTGGTCGAGGACCCAAAGGAGAAAGTAGTTTTCCTGTTGGCTTGTTTCGAGGCCGTGTATACGGTTAACAATCCTGTTCGGCGTAACCACGACATTGAGAATAGGGCTCTGGTGAATCACTTCTATATGCGCACCAAACTTGAGAATTGACGATCTGAGAATTACAGATTCGCCGTATTCAATGATGAAAACCATGCTAATGTAGTTGTCGCTAATGACCGAAATTAATCGAACATCTTCGAGTCGCTAAAGAATAAAAAGTCGGCGTTGATTGATGGTGTCCCGAACGTATTGAGACACCTACCCCTGGAGGCTGTAGATATTTTTACCATGGTAACCTTCGAAAGACAAAACAGCGCCATACTTAGTAACAGTGTTGGATTTTTACCCACTAACCGCTTCTCTCTTCTTCCCGATTTCCCTGAGTTACCGCCGTCTTGGTATTTCATCGCGGGCGCTGTCGTTAAACCGAACAGCAATTTGTCTTTCATATCTTATATATTGTGTATTATTAACTACAACTAGGTATTCGACTTATCAAGTAGTTTGCATTTCCCGAAATAAGATCGCTGTTTAACAATGCCCTGAATACTGCAAATTATCCGGCGCATTAGAAGGTAGCTGTGGTGCACCCAATCCCGAAAAAGGGGAAAGATATGACGAACCCTGCCAATCTCTGGTCTATTAAACTGCTTCCGAATATTAGCAAGGTCTTTAAAAAGGTTGTCAAAAGAGCCCTGATGAAGTGTGTGAAGGACAATAACATAATTTTGGACAACCAGTTTGGTTTCAGGGCGGGGCATGACTATTCATGCTGCGCCGAAATTGGTTTCCGACATTCAGTCCAATAAATTTAAGAACCAATGCACGCGTGCTTGTCTGGTTGATTTTGAGAAGGCTTTCGACACCGTATGGTTAGAGGGACTTTTATACAAATTGATCAGGCGGGGGATGCTATATGTAAATTATAATATGCTTATGGGAAAGAAGTTCGTTGTCAAATGCGGCAACGTGACTTTGAGCAGTCTTTGAAATTAAAAAGGGTTTACGGCAGGGGCGGTGAATTCTCCGATCCTGTTTAATATTTACACAAGTGATCTGATGGGTTCACTTATACATGCTATAGGGTATGCCGACGATTTGGTGGCATACAGATCAGGCCCTAAAATCGACGTCATTCACATTCTTTTCCAGCATGACTTCGATCAAATTAAGTGATATTGCGACAACTGGAAGTTGAAAATCAACTTTTAGAAGACGGAAACAATCTTGTTTAGAACAACATTGGCTGGGGCCTCTAGGGAAACTAGAAAAAAAAACTGGAAGAAATTGGCCATTATTGGACAAAATCGGCAGCAACTGGCGGTGAGAAGCGTAGTAAGATATCTGGGTATCTTGCTTGAGCAGTATCTGCATTTTGAGCGAAATATAGTTGCTTGTCTTGCTGAGGTCAAGAAGACTTATGTTCTGACAAGCAGACTGTTTCATAGCAGTCAACTTGATTCCAGAGTGAAGGTCATATGCTACGTGGCTCTTATTAGGCCGATCATCGCTTATGGTTGTAAATTGCCCATTGTGGTTTAATATAGCGTTATAGTTATATGTAAACAAAATCTGGTTTTGGAGAGACAATGCCTTAGGGATCATAGTCCTCCCACTGAAGTACATCCTCATACTTTTTGTACGCTCTCCACCATTGTGAACAGCGTGAACCCGTAAACTTTGCGGGTGGAATAGGTGCAGTAGTAGTGTATTCGCTTACTGAATGGAAGGTCTTGCGTTCGAATCCCGGCCAAGTCCATTACTATATTACATATCGAATACATGAAATCGTAATCTGCCTAAACAACTTAGACACCACCAGAGGAGAAAAACCCTACAACTGCACCCAAACACTTCTTTCCTATCTCTCTATTCTTTCTAATAGTAAGTAGCACCGAAAACCATGCAATGAAATACGAAAATGCCAGGTGCTGCTTGCTGTTAAAAAAAAAATACTTACGCCGTGTTCTTAGCACTATAATGGTACTGTAACAACAAAAATAATCCCTTTAGCGTAAGCAAATTATAAAAAAAAACTGTGGTGTAGAGCTTTCCTTTCAGCTTAGGCGGCATTTTTCGATCACAGAAAATGGCTGAGTTTCCCCGCCACTTCATCCACACTGCGCTTACGCGATGCTTAATGTCGTCATCACAGCTTGCTTCCCTATTGATCAGAATGCTCAGTTTCGTACCGTCAACCCAAAACCATAATTATCTGTGGCCTACGAATCAGTGTAACCAAGCTAATGATAATGCACCTAACTTTAATTATAATCGCTTAACGGATGAAGATTTTATCGATGTTTCTTTCCTCCTGAAATATATCACTGGATGAAACCATCGCATAGAATCCATTGCCAACTTTGTCAGCAGAAAACACTTTGGTTGCATTTAATAATTTTTTTTTGCCTAACCTTTAATTGCCAAATACCACAGAATGACTACTTAAGATGCCAGTACAGTACAATTGTTCATTTCTTACTTAACTCTTTAGTCGAATATAAAAAAAAAACATCCCTGCCATTTTAAGCCATTTCAAACCATTTTTAAGCGGTCGAGCTGTAGTTTCACTATGGTATACTGAAATGTCTGTCAATCGGCAATTCCAGAAAGTACTATACACTTCGCTTCAACTGAATAAACACAACAATTTGTTAACATTTGTTGTCCACTTTTTCAAAACCTTGTGCCGTAATATATCATTTGATGATGCTAACTGTTTGCTTATGATGTTGAGAAAATAAATCAGAAAGAATCAAAAGATACCACTATTTTTTCCCCTGGTTCTCTTTCAAAGCATTCAATTCAATATGGAAAATTGCAGTTTTATTTTGCGTCAACTGATTAGGTAGACACAAGGTCATTATTTTCACTGCTTATGAGTATTCTGTGGAGATTGGCACATTAGATCAACAGTTGAAGTGCCTTAAGTGAATTTTATTTGATTAATTGTATTTCAAAGAAATTGTATTTCAAAGAAAAATGGGTAGATCAAAATCTCTAAATAGTGTTGAAAGAGCTAAAATCGATTTACTAAAACAACAAGAACAAAAACGGCAACAACAGCAGTTTATTGAAGAGCAATTTTAAGATGTGCTTCCAATTCCTGCGATTCTGCGGCAAAAATAAAGCAGAAAGCCGGTGTTACTGCAAGCGTTTCAACAGTGCGAAGGGTTATCAATAGTG
Source organism: Portevinia maculata (assembly GCA_949715645.1). Classification (NCBI taxonomy): domain Eukaryota; kingdom Metazoa; phylum Arthropoda; class Insecta; order Diptera; family Syrphidae; genus Portevinia; species Portevinia maculata. The sequence goes on along the minus strand of OX454527.1, from coordinate 27,280,603 downwards.
CCAAACATCTAAAACGGATGAAAATTCTAAAGAAACCACCACTTAACGAGAAACGGAAGTGTATGCGCTTAGAATTCTCTAGACTCGACATGAGTTGGAAAAATGAATGGCTTCACGTAGTTTTTTCTGATGAGAGGAAGTTTAATTTTGATGACCCTGATGGGTTTAATTATTACTTCCACGATGTGAGGAAAGAAGAACGATTTTTGCGCGGCATCATAGTCGAGAAGGAATGGTATGGGAGCAGTTAGCTACTATGGCACTATTGAGCTTGCGTCCGAAACCTCAAAAATGACTGCATTAAGTTATCAAGGAAATTTGAAAAGAAATTTCCCAAAATTTTGAGGCATTTTTGGACCCACAAACTGAACTTTTCAGCAGGAGAACGCCCCCATCCACGCGGGGCGCATAGTAAAAAATTGGATAGAGGAGCAAAATGTGGAATTGCTGCAATGGCCGCCGTACTCACCGGACCTGAACTTTATAGAAAACGTTTGCGGATGGTTAGTACGAAAAGTTTATGAGTTCGGCGGTCAGTTTGAGGACGGAGAATCACTTATTGCAGCCATTAAATTGGCCTGGAGGGAAATTTCGCTGGACTACATAAAGATGCTGAACGATTCCATGCCGGATCGAATTTACTAAACTATTACGAATAAAGGCGGAAGTACCCACTACTAAAAGTAACCAATAAAAAACTATTTTAAGAAAAACTTAATTCATTTAATCCCAATAACTTTTATTTCCAATTTCAATATTTGTGTCTATTCAGTTGACGCAAAATAAAACCGCATTTTTCGATATTGAATTCTTCGCAAGGGACCCATGGAACAAATAGCGGTACTTTTTGAATTATTCTTTTCGATTTATTTTCTCGACATCATAAGCAAACAGTTATCATCATCAAATGATATATTACGGCACAAGGTTTTGAAAAAATGGACAACGTAGCTTAGAAAATGTTTGTGCGTATTCAGTTGAAGCGAAGTGTATATAGTTTCTCATTTTGCACTGTTTTCTCTTATTTTCCAATGTTTCGACCAATGCATGTGCCTGTCTCAATTTTGTAATACGTGAAACTCACATGTTCGCTGACGATGCTCAATTATCAATGTGCTGATATGATTAGTATTGCCATCGAAATAATTATAAAAGATCTAGAGGTCATTCAGCAGTTGGCTCTTAAACACAACTTTTCGTCATTCCTTCAAAATCAAAGACCCCCTGAATCTCTTAGCAACAATTAGATGCATCTACTTTTCCGACATTGTCGTAAGGATAGTCATCTATATCATATCTTCGTTCACTTAGACCGATCATGTTGCAGATGTATAGTGGTCTCCGACTGGTCCACACAAAGTTCTCTACCACCGAAAAGTAAGATGGTACTTGTAAATTCCCTGTTATTATCCATCATGTAGACTTGAGAAACCATCAAAACTGCCTCCTCTTGGTCATATCGAGTTAACGGTTTTCTAGGATAATTCTTTTTCAGTTTATAACTTTTTTGTAATCCTATATAAAACTAATTCGAAGTAGCTGCTCTCAAGAGGCTAGGTAAGGTTAGGAGATTAATTGACACCTTTTCCACTGCTTCTTGCTATGCTAGGTAGACCTTTGATGATTGTGTGGATTCATTTTAATCCTATCTTTTGATTATAAGACCTGGGAGTTCTTATCAATGTGAAGTGATTTCCAAAACTCTTCTCTGATTTAAGATGTCTAGTAGATGTAAAGTGCCAAAACCAGCTCCTCTAAATTCTATTCTATCTTAGTTAGGGAACATCGTTAGCAACTATATTCCTCGGAAGTACCTACCATTTTACTTAATCGCAGATTTCTGAAATGTGAAGACAGACATGTTCAATGTGCAAATTGGCAACCCTAGTCCCACCTCGTGTATCGCTGCACCAATTCCAGTTCTTTATAGTGAGCAATTACGTTGCCGAACCGGACTGATACTGAAATTAGTTTTCCTTAAGAAAACCTTAAAACTAAAAGTCGATTTCTTTCTCCACTAATAACCTACTTTGAAGTCATCTCACCAATTGCACTGACCTTAGAACTGGATTCCCAACTCGTCTCATAAAAACTTAATTAAAACGTTAAGACCACGAGTTAATCAATAACAGCGAGAAGATAATGACAGAGCTATTAAATTAAACGACAAACTATTATGCCTAACGTCAACTGGGCAGTATCAAATTTCACTGCCTGGCTTTGCCTACCCTCCGTAACCGATGGAACTCATGTCGGTGAATCGTTAACCGGACAGTATTTGGGAACACATTCGAAAGTATAATGCCGGTCATTAATTGACGCGCAAATAAGTTGGGATAAAATTATCGCTAAGAGCATAGCAATTTGCTGAAAGTATTAAGTGTGATCATTTAGAAGAATTGATAAGGTGTCGTGCAAATGTTAACACGCATATATTGCTAAAATTTGCATAAAATATATGTATATGGAAGCGGATATTATTTTATAGACCATGAAACTTTATTAAATAATATATTCCGTGCCTTGATGGCAGCCGATTGAAATTTAAGTGGAACCAAAGTGATTAGGATATAGGTTGGTGTGCCCACGTAAGTGGTTCTATGCATTATATTTAAAACTATTGCAACCCATAGTTATTCAATTTGTCGATTTTAAGGCAGCTTTGGATACAATCTATAGAAAGGCTTTATTTTAAAAGTTAAGCTATCTAGGAGTATCGACGAAAGTTCTCAACATCATACAAAGCCTGTACAAATAGAACACTGCTGCGGTATGGAATGGAAAACAAATATTTAACTGGTTTGAATCAGAGATGGGGGTTAAGCAAGGCTGTCTATTGAGCCCACTCCTCTTTTCAATTTTCATTGATGACCTTACAACATACCTACAGGGCGGAATAGTATTTGAAGGAATTCATATAAAGCTTCTACTTTATGCGGATGATATAGTCATTCTGGCGGAGACCCCAATGATGATGCAAATGATGATGAATAAACTGCAACAATGTGGAACCTCAAAGTCAACGTTGATAAACCCAAAATAATGATTATTCGAAATGGACCTGGGAGGTACTCAAGACAGGAAAAATGGTTTTGGCAAAATGAAAAAGTTGAGATTTTTAAGACCTATAAGTATCTTGGGGTAACCTTAACACCCACAATGACCTTAACGAAAAACTAAAAGAAGCGAAGAGAGCAATCAACTGCAATTGGAAGGGGATACTTGTCAAACAAAACATTCCATCGAGTATGAAATTTAAAGTTTTTGAGCCTGCAGTTCGATGTATTATGTGTGATGCTGCACAAGTTTGAGGTATCTATCGGTAAGACGAAGTAGAAAAACTTTTAAGATACTTTATAAAGAAAATCTTTAGGCTTCCAGAAAACACTTCAAATTATATGTTGCATCTAGAAACAGCAAACAGGACTGCTCCAATGGCGCTTCCCAACCACCGTCTTCCGCATATAGTGGCAAAACATGCAGTGCGTGGACAGCTTCAATTTTTCGAAGAATGGTCCAGATAGAGTGCAGAACATAATGTCCCGATAACAAAATATAATGCAGAATTGTGGAAAGGATATATACAGGAGCTGTTAACGAATACTAATGTAGCTTACCGTGCTTACGGAAGACAAAGTAGTTCTTGAATGGTCAGGATTGGAATGTTCTTTCAAGTTATGTAAAAGCTGCCACAAAATACCGACAACAAATTGTAGATGAAGCATTTCAAAAATGGTAATATTTGTGTAAACTTTTATAAAAAAATCATAAAAATTTAATTTTATAAATGTTTTAACTTTTGTTAATAATAATATGTTGAAATTTCTCTCTTTTTCCGACTGACGGTATTTGCCAATGCACATTATTGTGAATTATGTATGAATTAAATATGATTAAATAAAGTCCCAATTACTAGTTATTCGAAATCGTTGCAGATACTCTCGTTAGCATTGTCATTGGGTGTATCGGAAATAGGACAAACTTCTGCGGTTTGTGAAAAGTCTCTTCACAAATAAGGATACAACATAACCAATTTGAAGCAATTTACTAGACAATTGTTGGACACAGCGGAACTATACATTTTAACAATTTCCAAAGATTGCGCATTGCAAAAAATGTCTACATTATTCTACTTTAAACTTTGGTAAGGTTGTCAAACCTGCACCCCGCCGAATCAGTCATTTCAGAGAATGAAATTGAAATAAATGTGTCTTTCTACTGTCCGAATTCTCGCCAAAGCCGTGCTATTTTATTTATAAATCAACCAAGGTCGGGGAGTACACGCCAATCTGCTCAGTCGTTCCAAGAGTAGAACTCAACACGAACCCATGAAAGGAACTAGATTTAGTGTTAGTAAATTCTACAGAATTCTTCACACAAAACCCATCTAGTCGGCGGGATTATAATGAGCTTGCATGCCGCATGTAAAGCCTATATGGCATCACATGCTCGTGTTAAGGTGTTCCTCCTAATTACCTTGCGCCATTATCCCTTTTTATTTCCGACCCCATAATCACCTCCATCACTGGAATATGTTAGTCTTGTGTGACTACAAAATGTTTGCAAAATGTGTATTGCCCAAAGATTACTGCACAAAATTACTTTTTAATAACTCGCCTAGGAAATGTTTCTAGTTAACTAGTTGCTTTTATAGCAGAACACGCATTCGCTAAAGTAGACATTCGCCACACCGGCTACACCTGGCCTACCGTCGCAGATAGCCAACAAGTGAGTTATTCCAACCAATAAACATATGAAACTCATCTCCTCCATCATCGGCACGATAGCCAAGAGGGGTATCCCTTGCCAACTCAACCGACCAGTTCGGCTAACAATGCTAGCTGTTAACCAGTTCCAATGCCAGAAGCCAGAAGCAAAGCCGTGCCCCCCCCAGGTGGCAGTAGTAGCAGCAGTAACCCAGTTAAGCAGGTAGAACTCAACCCAAGATCACTCCGTTAAACAATTTAAGTTATGAATTTTTGGATGCGATTGCGCGGTATTCCTCTCTCTGCGTTTTTTTTCCCTGCCAATTTGCATTTGGTAATCAACTATGCACTAAGTGCATGCACTTACTTTGGCAATTAACAACTGCACTTTGTGTTTGGATGCTTGCCGATTTGAGGTTCTTTTTCGTCCTCCTTCTGTGGTCGTAACACCATCGCAATTCCATGTCATTAAAACTGCATCAAGGTGTTTATTAACAGATCATTTTCATTGGGAAAGAGGGTAGGTTTCAGCTTCCTTTCGGCTCGGATGAAGCGGGCACCATTCAAAGCACGTAATTGAGACTGCCCACATGTAAATTAAGAAGCAACATAATTGAACCGCTATATGTTGAGGCTGTGATCAAATGTCGACGGCGAAGACACAACCGGATGTGTTGCCCCTCCAAAGGAAAACCTTCCTCATTTCGCAAATTACATGGTTATCCGTTGCGCAGAAAAGAAAGGAGCTCTTACCTACCCACTAATGGCTTTGCATTTGCGCAGCCTCACTGTGTATATGGCGATGCATTTCAAGGGGTGGGACTTTCTGATGATTTTAAGGTTCTGACAAAAAGCTATGGTGGGTAATCATCAATTCCACGGGTACCTTCTTAATTGCGGATCCCGTTTGTTGACGAACCGCAAGCATTAATTTCAAAACTTGAACTGGAGTCAACACTTTTTGGAGGCAAGTTTAGTAGGTCAAACTGAAACTGGTTTTAACCCAAAAAGAATGAGAAAGTATTTGTAACGGAGATCAGACTCGTGACCCATTTTGTTCACCATATCCTTAGGGTAATTTAATTTTGACACAAACTGTTTCACGATTGGTTGTAGACCACTACAAGTTATAAGCATCGAAAGTTATGTCGACATAGCTATGTCCCGTTCATCGCCAATTTTGAGACCTTAAAATTCTAGCTATAGAGCTGATATACTTAGGGGCTCGAAAGGATCAAGTGATTTTTAAATCCGCCCACTGACACCACAAATATTCAAACACCCAGTTTTATCGAAGAAGTTTTGTTTTATAATTAACGCGCACGGAAGGGATTTTTAGCTCCCTTACAATGTAGATACGTTTAATGTTACATAGCGCGGGGCTTAAGGAAATGGGGGGTTGGAAGACAAAGGTGAAACCGAGGCACGTTGGTTTTAAATGTTTGTAATTTATAATGGGTAGGAAAAACAGACCGTGGAATAGCAGGCCAAATTCGGGTTGTACGGCTAAGGAAGGATTCTTTGTATTTGACTGTACGTCCGAAGACCGTTGAAATTTTCTAAGGGTGGAATTCAGCTGGCTTTTTTGTTTGAGCACTTCTGGTGGAAATATTGACAAAACAGTGATGGACATTAAACAGTGCGACGATGACTAAGAGAGTCGAACGTTTTTGCGATGTCTCGGTCGCCAATAAGTTTTATCGCGCGTTTTTGAATTCTGTGGAGTAACTGCAAATATTTGTTTGGGGCACCGGCCCAGATATGAGCGTTGTATTCAAGTTTGGGACGAATGAACGCCTTATAGATTGTATCCACACCAGAAGGGATACAATATTTCTGGCACCCTAAGGGAAGCCTAGCCATTTCGCAGCGTTCTTTGCGACATCGAATATGAGGTCATTCCAAGGAAAGTTGTATCCAACGCACAAACCGAGAATGGGAAGGCGATCGGTATCAGCGATGCAAGTGCCATTCATGGATAATGGTAGACATTTGAGGATTCCCCCCTAATGGTTGAACCCCACTGAACTTTGCTGTCGAGATGGGAATTTAATGAGCAGATATTCGTCGCCGTTCCTGTTCAATATGAGAAGCTGAGGGTTCTGTCACCAGCGAAGGAATGGATTGGTTTAGAAGTAACAGACAAAATATCATATTTATAAAAATGAGAAAGAGGGGACAAAACGGAGCCCTGGGGAACACCAGCATTTATTTGGTGCGTTGCAGGCTAGTAAGCGTCCAACAAAACTTTAATGGAACGGTCCGAAATGTAGTTTCTAACGCATTGAAGAAGAGTATCAGCGACGCATTTTCGACAACAGAGCTTGATGCCAATCTCTCTCAAATGCTTTTAAAATAACAAGCGCAACGACCCTATTTACACCACCCTGGTGAAGTGATTGGTTCCACTACTCGGTTAGATATCTCATCGAATCACCAGTTCACCTGTTGGTTCCAGTAGCAAGTAGCAGCAAGTAGGTTTGGTTTCATCTGAAGTGCTATTGTATTGTATTGTATTGTATGTGCAGTGGGGTCATCACTAGATGACAAGCACTTAGACCTATTGGTCCATTGTACTTCAGCATAGCTGCCCGCTCGCTGGTTATTGGCGATTAGTTAGATACAGTGAGGGAGAACCTACCAGTAGCCTTGGCAAAGCGAAGAATATTAGCAAGTTCAATGTCCCCAATCTCATCTTCGTTGACGAATTGTTTGCCTATAGTGGTGAGCCTGGTTCTGGCGAAAGCCGGACATTCACTGATGAAGTGAGATACCGTTTCATCCGCCTCCAGGCAGCACTCACATAGGCCCGAGCTCCTAATGTGGATGGTTTTGAGGTGCTCGTTAAGAGGACTGAAACCGGTGACGAGACCAATCAAGGGTCTCAAGTCTTTCCTGTTTAGTCCAAGCAAAAACTTAGCTCTGCTTATTTTCGGACCGTCCACTAGCTTCTTCGAATACCTGCATGAGACCAGGTCATGCCAGTATTCGCAATGTTGTTGGCGTAGAGCCGAATCCGTTTCACGTTTGTGGACGGATGAGCAGCATCCTATAGAAGGTTGTGGGCCAATGAAGGCTGTTGAAGAGCCCTTCCTGGCCAGAGCATCCGCTCTTTCATTACCATCGATACCTGTGTGCCCAGGGACCCAGGCAAGTGATACCGAGTTACATCTACCTAGACGGTTAAGCTTAACCATGGTTTCCTCAACTATTTTTGAGTTGAGAGAATCAGCCGAACAGGCTTTGATAGCGGCTTGGCTATCTGAGCAGATGTATAAGGTTTTACCCTTAATCCTTCTCCGGCGGCAGTGGCAATCGCAAAGATTTCTGCCTGAAGAACAGTTGTTTGTCTTCGGCTCCGGAGATACCGTCAATGAGTGATCCATCGGTATAGACGATGACATCACCCTGCCTAAAGCCATTCCACCGCTCACTGTTCCATTCCTGCCGTTCAGGAAGGATGACCTGAAAACGGCGCTCAAAGACTTGCTTCATGCACACAGTGTCAAGTGCTCCTCCCCGATGGCCAGGTAGGCTGTCATAGAGAGCTCTGTACCTAGCACCTCTGGCCCCATCGCCGAGATTGACCTGCCGTCCAAGTACTACACACATACGGTATAGTGATTTTCTGGCCTCACTCTCAGCAAGGAACTGCGAGGGAGGTAAACAGAGCAACACTTCCATAGCAGCAGTGGGAGTTCCTCTCATCGCACCTGTAATGCATAAGCACGCAAGCTTCGACAGTTGACGTTTGAGGATGTGAGCTCTAGCCCACCATACAATCGTACCATACATTCTGAAGTGCTAACGGCTAAAATATCATTGGAAATGAGTGTGGGTGTTGATGACGAGGCCAAACGAGAAAAAGTTCTTACTACCCGTGGGATTTCTTGCCTCACCTTTCGGTCGTAAGAGAACTTGACCCTATAAATGTGGGATTACAGTCATTTCTGACTCGTTTGAACTTTTTTTCAGTTTTGCTCATTGGATGGAAATGAAGATCGTGTAGTATGTACATATGGTGCAGGGAAATAACTTCACGGGCAACAACTTCACACGGGAAATAACTTCACCTCGAGTTGGAAATAACACTTTTTTTTGAAGTTATTGCCCACTGACGGTGAGCCATTACTTCACCGTAAATTTTGTGAAGTTATTTCCCACGTATAATTTGAGAATTTGTCTATTATACCTGAAGAGGAAATGTGAAATGGAGTTATTTATGAGGTTTTTTTTATAATTTCATTTATAACAAAATATAACAATTTATTTTTAGCAATTTATATCGATGCAGTAAAATAAGGCCTTACGCATTTGAAAATATGGCCTTATTTCACTTCGTGAAAGATATTTAAACATATGGCCGTATTTCGCCTTGAAAAGTGTTTTCAACAATTTGCCCTTGCACCTACTCCAAATCAAGCAGTGACCCCTAGCAGGGGGGTTGCAGGGGGCAGCATGCCCTCCAATATGCATTGCACTGTTTATGAGATTAGTTGCGAAATCGCAAGTAGATTCCATAAACAGTGCAAAGCCTATGGGGGGCATGCTGCCCCCTGCAACACCCTCCTACTTGGGGTCACTGTTTGATTTGGAGTAGGTGCGAGGTTTTATTTTAGCACTTGGCCTTATTGCACTTTGGGTAAATGAATTCGTATGGCCTTATTTCACTTTCAGAAACCAAAAAATGCGTGTATTGAAATATGGCTTTATTTCACTACTGCAAACTGAATTAAGACCATATTTTCAAATATGTTTCGATATATTATTTCGTCAAGAACCAGTCGCAAACTGAGTCAATTTTACCAACGAAATTGTCGATCACCCATTATGACGGTTCTTGAATTATCATAAACCCACTCGCACTAAAAAGTGAAGTGACTTTTTCTAAGTGAAGTTATTTCCCATGTGAAGTTATTTCCATGCACCTGTACAAAGTCTTTCTTAGCAATTCGTCCCTACAAACCATTTTTACCACGACTACTTTTTGTGAGCGTTGTTGTCAATAACATTGTTTTTCCAATTACATCCCTATAAAAACGTAACAAACAAGAAAAACAAACGATGTAGACATTATCCCTATTCACACAAAATACAAAAATGTTTGCCACGCACAATTTTTTTAGGCGTTTAAATGCGAAATGTTTTTCACCCAGTGGAAGCTGTTTTGAGTATCTTTTTATAGACATTGTCTGTGGAGAAAAAAATATTCGTCCCACCTGATCACGAACAAGTAGTTTCTTGATTAAATTTAATGAATTTTTTTAAATCCTTCGATAATAGAGAAAAACCAAACGCAATTTGAAAGCAGGCTATATTTTGTTTAGGTTGTAAAAAAAATTGGAATTAGGTAGATAAATTCAGTTTCTATGATGCTTTTCCCAACAATGTCATAAAATTAGTACTTTTTCCCTTCCACCTGTTTATTTATTTATTTATTTATTTAAGTAGATATTTGAAGGCTTACACAGTAAGATATATTATATCTTTTAAAATAGTGATAAATTGATTAATCGATTTACAAGGAACAATGAGGACTACCATAAAACGAAGAGCATAATACTTAGAAATTTAAAAAGAAAAAAATAATATAAGAATATAAACGGCCGATTCAAATTCATAAACACAATAAGATTTAGTTACATGAGAATAATATAAAAACAAGTTTCAACAAATTTTAATTACAAAAATTTAAAATTTACAAGGAACCAGTAAAATTAACTGGCAGACAAGAAAGATTTTAGTTCAGTAGAAAATCTCTTTTTCAATCCTATTTCTCTGTGGCATTAACAAAAAATTGACGTTCAGACGTTAAACAAGAATAGCGCGGGGATACAATTTGTCTAGTCCTGATGGATGCACAAAACGTTAAGCGGTTAAAAAGGTTGCGGGGTTGACGTGAATAAATTATATTATGTAACATTAAAATGGTACGGTACTTTAAAAGTGAATCAAACGTAATATTACCGATCCGGAAAGAAAAAAGTGAAATGTGGTCGTATCTTCGAAGACCGAAGATATATCGAGCTGTGTTGTTGTAGGCTAAATTAAGTTTCCGGCTAATAATCGAGTCGCACTTTGCAAAAACTTCGCAACCCTACGTTAAGGTTGGTATAATTAAGGTCTTAGCTAAGAGGATCCGCGTTTTCATGGGAGTGAAGTATTGAGTCGCCCAAAGAGAACGAAGAATACCATAAACTTTGCCAACTGTTAAGTTAATGTGATCACTGCACCTTAACGTTTTATTAAATAACATACCCAAATTTTTTGCGGTCTCAACATATTCGATCGGACCATCGTTAAGGTAGATAGGTGGGAAGAATAACGTGTTTAAGATTTTCCTTGAAATGACAATGCATTTATACTTCTTAGGGTTAATAAGAAGCGAATTTTGTTGCGACCAATTAGAGATTTTATTAAAATCGGAATTAATGCAACTGACGCAATGATCGATTGAGTCAGGTGGACAGCTCATGTGTATCTGAGTATCGTCAGCATACATTTCAACATATGAGTTAGTGACGATGGAAGGCAACTCATTGACATACAGGGAAAATAGTAGGGGTACTAGGATGGAACCTTGGGGAACTCCGCATGTTTTGGGAAGAAAGTCTGACATTCTACTGTTCACATACACAGCCTGCTGACGACCAAACAGATAAGAGGATATTAAACGCACAGCGGAAGAAGAGAAGTTGTATTTACTTGTAAGCTTATTGCATAGTATTGCGGGATTGACGGTGTCAAATGTCTTGGAGAAATCAAGGAGCACTAGAAACGTGATATGATTTTTATCTAAGTTCTGCCTTATGTCGTCGACCACAGTTAAAAGTGCAGTGGTACAAATATGCTTAGCACGGAAACCAGACTGATGAGAACACAATAAATTATTCGAATTAAGATACCTATTAATTTGCTTCTGCATAATTCTTTCAAAGACTTTGGAAAGAAAAGAGAGAATAGCAATAGGGCGAAAATCCTTATCTGTGCGATTCTTGGGAACAGGAATGATTTTCGAATTCTTCCATATTGAAGGGAACACACCTGTTGTAAGGATGTGGTTAAAGGCATGGGTGAGATATGATAGGATAATGGGCAGAATAATCTTTATGAACTTAGGATGAATTTCATCAACTCCAACAGAGTTAGTTTTGATCGAGAGTATACACTCGACCACATCTGCCCGTTCCGCGAGAGAAAACTCGAAAGCTTCGGTGCTGTTGGTGATGTTCAGTACATGCGAGGTAGGTGAAAGAGTGGGCCGAGTGCAGGACACAAAGCATCGATTTAGTTCATCACCGTCAACAATATCAAGGAGGCGGTTCTGTTGTTTTCCTACACCAATTTCCTTCAAGGTCTTCCACAATTGTTTACCAGAGATTGATGCATTTAATCGTTCAGAGTAATAGCGTTTTTTGGCAGGACGAACTTTGCAGACCACGGTATTACGGAGAGTACGGTATGACCTGTGGTGCTCTTCTAAACGAAAGCGCTTCCATTGGGTATACGCTTCGTCACGTCTTTCCATTAGCTCTCGGATATCACTTGTAAACCATGAATTGGCGATATGTCTCACTACCTTAGTTTTAAGGGCACGTGAGTATTAAAAAGCTGATTAACATTCGATTGTATGAACTCAACTTGTTGATTTGAAGAAGACATGCAGTATATTAGGTCGCAGTTAACGCTGCGCACATCATTGTCTGTTTACGAAGAGAACCGTAGTTCAAAACATAATTTCATAGAAACAAAAACTCCGGGTAAAAAAATACAGGAACAAGACAAATCCATCCGTATTATAGCCGAGCCGGTAAGATTGAAAGAGGACCAACTGTTGTTCATAGTTATCTTAAGGACCCTGAGAACTCGGGGAAAAAACTGGAAAGGAAGGGCAAGCAAAGCAATGGCAAGTCAGGATCGACGGGTGTTACTGAGAGCTCTTTCAAATTCAAGACTTTCCGCAAGCAAAATCAGGGCAAAACTGAAGTTGAAGCTAGTAGATCAACTGTTCATCACGTGATACAGCAGGTCAACCATAATAGACACCGAATATTAAAAAGAAACAATCATTGAACGCAGTACGCAAAAGTCAAATGCCTTCAGAGTCCTTATGGCGTTTCGCCGGTATTTATAGTACGCCCTCGAGGGAAAGCGTTGTCGCGGACATCTGCTGCGAGAGTACTGGGGTGTGTGGTGGTTTTTCGGGAATTCCCTTTCGGTTGACCAGCAGTGGGAGGGCATGAAGTGCCACAATCCTACCGCTGCTAGGAAGAGGCTTGCCTATTTTAGGCTCACTGTGATTGCTGGCTGCATATGTACCAGGAGTAATCACAGTCTCAGTGCTGCTCTGCGTTGCAGGAGCTGTACTAGTAGACAGCGTGGTCGCCGTGCTACCGTCCGGTATTGAAGAAGTACCGGTCTTATTTTTTGTAGCTGTTTTTTGTGTTGTTAGTTTTGAATCATTTTTATACCCTATTCTAAGGGTATACTAATTTTGACGCATAGTTTGTAACATACTTTAATATTGCCCGTAGACCCCTAACTATATTTATGATCAGCTTCGATAGTAATGTCGATCTAGTCATGTCTGTCCGTCCGTCGTCAAAAATTAGGCCTTTAAACTGGGCCTAGAGAGCTGAAATTTTGAGCTAGAAAGCTGAAATTTTTAATATATGATCTATGACTCCTAAAACTGCTCGGGAGATAAAATTTTCAAAATCCGCCCAGTGAACCACAATTAAACAATTTTATTGAAAAACCAAAATTTGAGCTAGGGAGCTGAAATTTATAATATATACTCTCTAGGGGCCCTTTAAGCTCATTTGTAATTATTTTCAATATCCGCCCACTGACACGCCCACAATTTACAAAAAAAAACTTTTTTGAAAATCCAAAGTTTGAGCTAGGGAGCTGAAAATTATAATAACGGGTCCGCCAAATAACTTTTTTTTTTTTTTGAAAATGCTATAAAAAAAACTACTGAATATTTTCTCAAATTTCTTTTTTTATTTGAAAGTACAATCCTTCCGGTTAATAATGGAAAATAATTTCATTCAAATGGCTGCCTCGGCTGGCCATGCAGTAGCCTATAGTAGCGTCATACCAAGGTCTTTATGCAAAATTCGTCTCAATGATGTCTCCGAAATGTTCAATTGTTGAGAACGACTGTGAATTGATGTTGATGGCGCTTCAAGCACACTTTCTGCCACAGCAGCAATATTCTCGGGTGTACACACTGTTTTCGGCTTTTCACGCTTTGGTTTATCGATGAGGATGCCAGTTTCTTTCACTTTTTACACAAGATAACGGTGCTTCTCTTCTTCCAAAATCCGTACGCAATTTTCGCACACATTCTGCAACATTACCATGATTTTCAAAGTAATGTCGCAATATTTCCCAGCGTTGTTCAAGCGTATACACAACCATATTCGTTCAGCGGAAGGATAAAACTAATTATCTGTCAAATCAGACATGAGCTAAGTATTACCATTTACGAAATAAGCACTAGTTGAAAAAAAAAACGTTAGATGGCGGACCCTTTATATACTCTTTAGGGGCCCTTAATGCTCATGCGCAATTTTTTTTAAAGCCGCCTACTGACACGCCCACAATTAAATAAAACAATTTTATTGAAAACCCCCAGTTTGAGCTAGGGAGCGTTTTTTTTTACAAAAGCTTCGTTTTTTTCGATAAAATCCTTTAAATGTTATATAACAAAATATGTAGAGCGTTCTTAACTTATGAGGGATAGGAATAAGAATAGGGTATCCAACAGTTCGCCTAAGCGGACTGTAGCCCGTCGCTATGTTTAGTTTTAAAATCCCACGAGTAGCGAAGAAAGGAGGTCCTTCTGCACGGGGATCGGCAATATGCTGGTAAGGCTGGCTATGCGGAAGGTCGCCAGGTATCCGAATATTCCGTTAACGACTGAGCTATTTTTTAAACTGCACTGGGCCTTCAGCTAAGTTGATCATCTGCACGGGACGTATTGCACCTTGAGTCCGGCACAGGGGATTTTGGAACTTGGGAATTGAGAAGGGTTGAAAAAGGGCCGAGTAGAGGAGGGAGAGGGGTGGGAAAGAAGAGGGGTTGAACGGAACGTCCTGGACAGTTCTTGGTCATCGCTCTTCGTACGGACTGCACTCCATGGGTGACTCTTCTGACAACCATGGTCGTCGACAGCATAGTGCTTTGAATCTTTGCGACTTGAGCGTTTGTACCGGCACCACCCAATCTAAGATGGTTGGTACCTTCGACAAGGTGACTAGCCACGCACGAGGAATCTCAGCATTTCAGCATTTTCAAAGTATTACCTCATTTTTCTTAGATTTGATTTGAAATGAAATTTGACTTTTATTTGCGCAATGGGATCAGGCATCCCATCGATGGAAACGTTTTCGGTGATACCAGCTCCACCAAGTCTACAAACATCTAAGAAATAATGTTGTTCGTGAAATAAGAATTTCTTAGACGCAGTTTTATTCCAATCACCTTTACACAAACATAGATGTCCGAAATATCTGCCATATCATTTCCAGCAGCTGTTAAATGAGCAGCAAATAGAGAAAAAAGACTGGACAAGAAGAGAACCCACTTCCAGCCAACAAAGAACTGGTTTCACCACCAAATATTGAAGATGCTAGCATAGCTGTACGAAAGCTAAATACCTTTAAGGGCGGATGACACTGTAGTATTATCTAATGGACTCAAGGAGATGAATGTAGAAATCGAAGCGTATTTCAGATGACCAAAAAGAGCTTTGGTCACATCGGTTTTGTGCCTAGAAGTGTTGCATGTAACTTTGGTATACGCAGGGAACCTATTGTACATAGAGCAAGTACTGGGGCATAACTCTGTAATTTGATTCTAAATTTAAATCGTTCGAATTCGGAAAATATGTACTGTGTAATTCGAAAATCGGAAATTGAAATCCGAATTTCATTTATCTAGATACATTTGCTCGAAAATCGAAAATATCGTACTGGCCAACTCTATTTTCGTTGCTAAATACATTTGAATTTCGGAAATTTCATTCGATATCTATTTACCATACGGAAAAGTTTAGCTGAAAGCTAAAATGTAATTTTATTTATTTAAAAAAGACATAAATGATATTTTTTGATAAAATATTATAAATTAATTGAAGAAAATATAATGAATATGTTTTGTTCTGGCGACTCACACGTTTTCAATCTTCATAGCATCATATTGCTATAAAGATTGAAAACATGTGAGTCGTGGGATGCTCCAACGTATCATCCATTAACAGCTCGGATAATCATTCGGTGATCACATATCTACAAGAAACAAAGGTCCATAAATTAATTAAAAGAAATCAAGAACTAGATTTTAAAGTGAACTTACCACCATTGCATGTTTGCTGTGCTTCAGTTTCCAATTGAAAAATAAATGTTCATTGTTCATGGGTCTAATCATTTGAATGTGTGTCCCATCCATGACTGCAACAATTACCGGTATGCAGATTTCAAATGAAAATATGTTTTTGCTTCTATCGTTTCTTAATTCATCATATTGAAATGTATATGTTTTGGACACAGCTGTTTTTCTATAGCTTTACAGACTTCAGGAATAACTGTTGAAACCGTCAGCTGTTCCAGCCCAGTGAATCGAACTCGGCCTATTTGCTGCTGGTATCTACATTGTGCAAGAAAATTAGGCGTTGCAGTTTTATTATTGTAGGTATTGAAGACGATCTTTTCCTTTCCCTCAGATCATCACTTGTGCTTTTTAAAACATACACAAATACATCTTTTGAGAGACGAACAAACCTAGAAATAATATTCAGTATAAATAAATTATTTCGTCACTAAATTTTGTTTTATATCACATTACCTTCTACTCGATACTAAATGTTGGAGTTGTCTCTTATTATCTTTCTTTGAATTCTTTCTGCAGCACAAATTTTCACATCAAGCAATACAATGCAACTGAATCCACATTCATAGTGAAATTTAATTATCAACGAATAAATTCAATTAATCAAAAACGGATTATTTGACTTTTTGTTGAATTTAAAATGACACTTTTGACAAAAAACAGCGCGAGTCTCGGAACATTTATTCGAAAGTTGCAATGGTTTCTTTGCAACATTTCTTTCGATTCGAATATATATACAGAGTAAAATTTGAAATTAGAATCGGAAACAACTTTCGAACAGTTTTTACTTTGGAATCGAATTACAGAGTTAGGCCCCTGTATAGGTACTTTCAAGTTCAGTGAGTTCATCAGCCTTACAGCTTCCGGGAAAGCCCCTATACTCCGGCAATGGTACCCACCACAGGGGAACGGTGAAGTAGTCATCATCAACGAGATATTAAGATGTTTGTAAATTTTGGGGACTTCAAATAATGCGTATACCTCCTTGAATTCTCGTGCCCTGTAGAATGTTTCATCATTTTGGTACCTTTCCTTTCGGCGATGTAATTTTTTACATCCATATGTATGTAAACTTGAGGAATTTTCTCAATCGGGTGATCAAATGCTTCGATTGGAAATAAACTCAGCGGAACTAAACGATGTTATTCATCGCATCGCGGCACATCCAACCTCTTGTGTTGTATTTAGAATTTTGAATGCCTCAGTATTCCCACCAGAATACCCAGAACAGCTATCTCAGGATGCAACAACATCACTGGAGCACCCCGCGCATATAAATGTAGCCTTCTGGATTATTTTTAGTTGGTCTACTACTCCCTGGATTCTGTTCAGTTGACGTTAATGATACACGCATTCCTTAATATTTGCACCATTCATACGGAACAACTACTTTCAGTTCAGCCTGCATTTGCAAATGCAGATGGTTGCTAAAACATAAATTTCGAATAACTATATATAATAAAAATAACTGCCTCCGAAAAGCGACTACAAAAACTCGAATCCAATTTGTCTCCAAGCATTTTTGCGAATTACACATCCCATGTCCGAAGAATAAAAATTCCATTCGCAAACAGGTCAACATAACTGCAATTTTCCCCTCTTCCTCTTAATACCTATATAATCACACGTCACGAATTACTGAATCGAAAGAATTTCACTGGAATATTGTATCTCATAATACCAAGAACCTCAAGCATTTTAAGTAGAGTCATTGATAGTTGGCTGGCTTGATCATCCGGTCAAGCAGGAGTGTGCCATGCCGTGCAGCCAAAGCGCATGGTATTACCTGCGATAAAATGCCCAAATTATGTTTAGCAATCGATTATCCTCACCCGGCTTAACATGTCCGAGGAAATCCATCCAAACGATCGATTAATTGTGCAGTTTCGTTTTTTTGCTGGTTTCCACCAAGCACATGGATTGTGATGAGAGTCAGATAAACATTCTGGCTCTGAGTTGATCTGGTTAACGAAGGAAAGGGTGCGATAACCTGTAATCAGTTAAATATACAAATCATCTGTAATTAGGGGGGGTTTGCTTTTCGGTTCATTGAAGTCGGATCATTTTTTTTTTTTTTTTATAAATTCTGGCTCGCCAAGGCATAAAAAGATCTTTTGAGCCGTATGGGCCAGAAAAATTTAATCTAGTAGAATTTCCACTTTCCGTGTAAAGCGGATAATTTTACCAGTAGAAGAATTCTTTATGTCCTCGGGGCTCATTTATTCCCTGAAAAAGATCTTCTTTCTAATTCCATTAAGGGCTGGACATTCACATAAAATATGTTCAGCTGACTCGTTCTCTTCAAGACAGAGTCGACACTCAGGAGAGTCTGCTATTCTCATTTTGTGTAGATGATATCTTAAACCATGGTGGCCAGTAAGGTAACCTACTAAGTTTTCGATATCATGCCTGCTTAGGTTTAGACATTTGCTGGCATTTTGATTGAAGGGCCGAATGGCTCGTTTGGCCTGTCTTAGACCTGGGATGCTTTCCCAAAGATGGATACATTTTCTAAGTTCCCAGCTTTTTATTGCTGCCATTGCTGCTGATCTAGGAGTGCAGCAGAAAGGTCCGGGACCTATGAAAGGTGTTTCTGAACCTTTTCTGGCCAGTTCGTCGGCCTTTTCGTTACCTTCTATCCCGACATGACCCGGAACCCACCATAATTTGGTCTTGTTTCTTATTCCGAGTGTTTGTAGGGTATTAAAGCAGTACATGACTGATTTGGAGTCAATGGTATACGAGCTAAGAGCGTTTATAGCTGCTTGGCTATCCGTGAAAATATGGATGGTTGCACCTTTTATGCCAGATAAAATAATGTGGCTGGCGCATTCTTGAATGGCGTATTCTTGAATGGTCCCGCTCCTAACCCCGTTTCCATTTTAGAAAAATCCGTATACCACTTTATGCCGTTGTGGCTGTTTGGTGGGTTATTACTAACCCATGCTTCTCTCTTGGGGATCTCCGTGGAGAACCGTTTGTTGAAGCATAGTGTTTTTTGAATGCGGTCTGTGACCGCGCAGTTCATGTTAAGTTCTGGCAGTTCATCGAGAAGGGTCTTTAGTTCCGGATGATCATTAAGACTTATCTCGCCACTTTTTGAATGTATATGTGGAGAGGTGTAATTCCTGTTATTGCCTCTATGGCAGCTGTTGGACAGGTTCGCATGGCTCCGGAGATACCAAGGCACGCAAGCCGTTGTACCTTTTTGAGCTTCTCTATTGCGACCTTTTGTGTGGATTTTGTCCACCATACTATGGAGGTGTATGCTATAATGGGAGAGATTGGAGAGATTCCCCAGGTTCTACCATATGTGCGACGACAGGCCCATAAAGCTCTATTAGCTTCAGTGATTTTGTTGTTTTTGTGAGAGTTCCAGTTAAGTGTCTTGTCCAGGATTACTCCAAGATACTTGACTTCGTCGGAATACTCTACGACCGTGTCGTTTATTGTGATTAGGTAGAAAAGAAGTTGTCAAGCCCTTAATGAAAAACCCTTTATATAGAAATCGAGAGTGAGCGACATAGTCGAATAGACGTCATTTTTGTTTTACGTTATCTGACCCCGGGTAGATTTTCTCACCATGGATACATCCATGTCTACTTTCACACTTGCTATTTCTTCCGATCATTAATGACGTGTATCTATGCATGTATCTCCGAAAAAAATTGCAAATAACTTCTGAAACAAAACAGCTCATTTTAACAAGATTAATAATGTAACTCAATAATCTTCTACTTTTACATTTATCTACAACACTCAAGTGTTGAGACTTCCTAAAGCCTATTAAGAGCCAGATGCAGAAAGCAGATGGGTCAATGCATATTTATTAACTCACTTATTGCTTTACAAGGACTATTTTTTACGATCTTTAAATGCATTTAATTCATGCTCTGCAACGATGTCTTACAATGTACCCCCGGAGTTTAATTAATATTTTCCTACAGCGAATAAAGTTTATAGCCCCTGTAAAGTGCCTGCAATGATAAGCCGATATGAGCGATGTTGCAATTTTGCACATTGCGTCAAACTTACGTATCGTGTGTAAACATTTGACCTGACTAAGCCGCATGAGCTTAAAAAATGTTATCCGAAAGTTGTTCTCTTTGGAAGAAAAAATATTAACTATCAGCATAAAGTTGTAGAAGGTCTTTAGTGGTATATGCCACTAGTTTGCAATTTCTGTCTGCCTAAAATGAAAATTCCACTTCATAGGCCGGATATCAATGTTCTTAAATGAGCAGATGTTTTATCACAATTCATTCCGAACCAAAATTTTCGCGTGAAAGGTAGCAAGCTGTGTACTTTTGCGAAATGTTGTAAATAAATTTCCTGTCACCAGTTATCGACCCCATGTATCCAACTATCACTGGGTAATGCATGTTTTAAAACCTCGCCATCCATCACATGCAAACAAAAAATGCAAACTTTTCCAAATTGATTCTCATGTAATTTTCAATTGACATACTTAAGATGCAGACACGAATTAAGAAGAGCCTCATGAAACCCCTCCAGACTGGGAGGACTCGAAAATTTATTTGGATATGTCTCACTGAAGATAGTGCAGTTCTTCTCTGCAGCTTGTTTAACGGCTGCATCCCAATTGCACAATTCATTGATGCACGAATAATTGCAACTGCGCGCCCAGATGCCAAACTGTTGTGACAACGATTCCATGGAGAAGGCTAACAACAAAAAAAGAAAACATCTGAAAGGTACACCGAAGGCGTTTGCATTGCTCGGACTGGTACTATAATTTATGACCGACACCATTCATTAGCTGTTTGCTCTGAAATTGAAAAGCTACATAAGCAATGCATCATGCCATCATGTGAGGGGAAAAAAAAGAAAAATTAACAAAAAAACAGAAACGGTTCTCCTCATTGTCGATTAATTTACAATCACTTGGTTTGGTCGGACAATGCGTGCACGCAATTTGCATAATTTTAATTACGAGGATTTATTGACCAAATATATTACTGTCAGCATGATTGGAAATTAGTTGGAATTTTTTGGATGTTGGTTGGTCTATTTGGTCAGGTTGATCAAGTTAGAATTGCAGAGACGAATAAAATAAATTCATACTGCAATATACCAACTGGGATTTTATTGAATTAGAATATATTTTTAAAAATTTCCCATTAAGGATATATTTTCCTCCTTCCTATGAACTGCGTTACCGACGAGCATTCAACTCATTTTTAATGGGGTGGTGAATTTATTGATGGTTCCACTATTTGTCGAAAGATGTCGCAGCTTTAAAAAGGATACACAAATCAAATCTATTAGTTTCAGTTTATAAAGAATCCCACCCCTGGTCGCTATGATAAGGAATAACATAAATCGTCACCCAAAATTGATTTGCCGTAGATACGCCAAAGTTCTTCTGAACTAGGTACGTAGGTATGTGTTTTGTGTCTTGGGTTTTCGGGCGCTCTATTGAAATAAGTTATCAGTTTTGTTCTGTCTCTTTCCATTGCTGAGATATTCAGAATGGTTTTGACGTTTATCCATCAAAATCATCAAGTTCACCTACTATTGTTTTCCCGTAAATGCCGAATTTCAAAAGCTATATTAATATGTGTACGGCCAAATTTTTTTCTTAAGAATTGTTTTGACGTATATTCTACGAGTTTTAATATGGCAATCAAAAAATATAATAAACTGAAAAAAAGTTGGTGTATGCACAGTGGTGTGCAGCACACTTTTTCACAATCGCCGGTCACAGGCTCACAGGTACCGTTTCGCAAGATAGAATCTGATTAGCTCCAGAAAGTCGGATGTTCTTCTTTCGTGTGTTCTTCTTTGTAGGTACTTGGTTGCTCGTGTCAGATGTTCTTAAGCATTTGGTTATTTCGTCTCGAGTTTATTGCACCACTATCCACTCGTTGTTACTGTTCTTCAAATGTGGTTTATGGTTACCAGATTGACCGTTAGTTATTGGGTGTTAAATAGCTGGTCGTTTTGTTTATGTTGTACATCGCTTTTGTTGTTATTGACATACCCTCTGTTCCGCCTGATTACGAACAGGTAGTTTTCGGAACAGGCTTCTTTAATGGCTTCCATTACTTCCTCCGGGTTGGAGTATTGCTTACCTCCTTCACAGACCTTTTTTGAAAGCCATCCCGGCCATGCTAGTAGCTCTACATTTCGACTCTGAATCCAAGATTGTTCCTGCGATAGGTATGGGTGTATTGTCCTGTTGGAAAATCCATCAAAGCCCACCAAACAATTCGGAAAAATAAGGGGAAGGCTCTTTCCAGTATAGATTTGTAGGTAATCGCTGTCATTCTATGGCTTTGAAAATGAAGGTTTGCATTATTCCCCCTCCTATGCTGTGTCTTCGATCCAAGGTTATTTCATCCTTTCTCAAATCATGGAAATAATAATTACATACATAGGTATATCCATCAGGTCCATCCAAATTAAACTTTTTTTTTTTTCATTTGAAAAGACAACAATATGCCACTCTCGACTCAACCTGATGTGACTTATTGCAAAATCGCTGACTTTTGCGTGTTGCGCGTGTTTTCTTTTTTCATTTTTGGGTGTCTTATATGGTTGGACTGCCGTATCACGCGACAGTTGATGTACTAGCGTCAACTCAGGGTCCTTAAGGTATGCTATGAACAACAGTTGGTCCTCTTCCAATCTCACCGGCTGTAAAACGGATAGATTTGCCTTGTTCCCTGAAAGCTCACAATCGGCCTATTTCCTCCTTGGTTAATGAACACATTTGTTGTGTGAAATTATGTTTTGAACTAAGGTTAAAATATGATAACTTAATCTACAGTTACGTGGAATGAAAACAAGGACTAATTTTATGACCTTATTGGGAAAAGCATCATAAAAATTGAATTTATCTACCTAATCCCAATTTTTTTTCACAACATAAACATAATACTTTCATATTGCATTTGATTTTTCCCATGCTATCGCAGGATTAAAAAAATTTCGTAAAATTAAATCAAGGTACCTACTACCTGTTCGTAATCAGTTGGGATGGAGTGTACCTAAAGGGTTTTTCATTAGTGACTTGACAACTTCAAACTTTCAGTATGAACGCACCCTTAAATCGATTACCGAACTGTCAATGTTAAAGTATTCAGTAAAATCAAGATTTTTATCATGCTAAAGTACACGAAGGAACAACGTTTACAAATAATTAAAATTTACTACTGAAATTCGGAGTCGGTAGTCGCAACTTTAAGAGCGTTAACGCCAATTTTCGGCCGCAATTTTCGTCCCAATAAGCAATTCATAGTCTAGTGAAAAAATTGGAGTTGCAGTGAAACTACGTTTTGCCCGAGGTGTGGAGAATATTGCTGCCGTAGAGGTGTCCGTCGGAAACCAGTCAAATCAGTCATCTTCACGGCACTCTCAAGAATTGGGCCTCTCCCAGACCACATTATTGCGAATTTTGCCTAAGGATCTTGACCTTGAAGCTGGCTCAAGAACTAAAGCCACTTGATCATATGCTCTGGACATGATGGAAAAAAATCTGGAATTTCATCGCAAAATTATCTTCAGCGATAAAACGAATTTTTGGTTAAACGGCTTCGTTAATAAGCAAAATATGCGTTACTGGACAGGTGAGAACCCTCACACAAAACTAAAAATCGATGTTGAGAGACTAAACATCGATGTTTAAGTAAGCAAAATATAGAATAATCGATGTTGAGATCAAAACATCGGCCTTCGATGTTGCCAAAAGAGAACCTACTTTTAATTGAAAATGTTGAATATTTTTTTTCGACAACGCAATAGACTGAAGGAAAAATAGACAAAAAGTTTTGGGATATATGATGTACATACATGTGATTATATTTGCTGTATGTATATAATAACATAAATCGTATATTAACTTAATTACTTACCTACTATTGTTTTTTATGTAACTACTTATTAATAAATACGATATCTAATAAATGAAATAAATTCAAGTACCTACTTATGTATATTTTTTTTCTACCCTAATAGTCGGCATTTTTATACCCTATTCTAAGGGTATATTAATTTTGACGCATAGTTTGTAACATACCTTAATATTGTCCGTAGACCCCTAAAAGTTACTATATTTATGATCAGCATCGATAGTAATGTCGATCTAGCCATGTCCGTCCGTCGGCAAAAATTAGGCATTTAAACTGGACCTAAAGAGCTGAAATTTTAACCATATACTCTCTATGAGCCCTTTATGCTCATGTGTAAATATTTTCAAAATCCGCCCACTGGCACGCCCACAATTAATTTTTTTTTTTTTGAAAATTCAAAATTTGAGCTAGGGAGCTGAAATTTATAATATATACTCTCTAGGCGCCCTTTATGCTCATGTGTTATTTTTTTTTTAAATCCGCCTACTGACACGCCTACAATTAAATAAAACAATTTTATTGAAACACCCAAGTTTGAGCTAGGGAGCGTTTTTTTTGATAAAATCCTTTAAATGTTATATAACAAAATATGTAGAGGGTTCTTAACAATTCAACCATACTTAGACTTTTGTCACGCCCACTTATGAGGGATAGGAATAAGAATAGGGTATCCAACAGTTCGCCTAAGCGGACTGTAGCCCGTCCCTATGTTTTAAATTCATTCTATAACCTCGATGTTAACGAACATCGATATTTTGAGTTCGAATATTATCGATCATAGATGTTCAGCCATCGATGTCGACATCAATGATGATGCTCATCCCTACCCTCATTTCCTTTATGAAACAGCACTTCATCAGCAAAAAGTCACTGTTTGGTGCGATTTTCATGCCGGTTTCTTCATTGGCCCGTTTTTTTTCCTCAGTGAAAATGACCGTCACGTTACGGTAAGTGGTATTCGCTACAGAGACAATGTTGGAGCGTTATTTGGAAGGAGAGTGCCCAGGATCGCAGAGGATGGCAGCAGCATTGTCTCAGGCAGAGACGTTAAGTTAAACTAAAAAGCACTGTATTCTACAAGAATTCTCTTCTTAGCTGAGGTGGACAAGTGCTAGAACTTGTCTAGCAACAACAAAAAATTTGGCGAAAACTGGATCTGAAACTTTCTAAGTGTTTGATTAATTGATGAGTGGAGGAGGCTATTCTCCACCTTCTCTGTACCTGCCCTGCTCTCTTTCAAAGACGAAAACTCCATCTCTGAGCTTTCTTTTATTATGATCCTAACGATCTTATTACGAGTACTATCGACATTCAATTTTCAAGCTTTATTAAAATCTCCAACTAGTTAAAATGTGTTTTTTTTTTGTATATATATCCTCGCACCTGTTCGAAATCCAAAAGTGAACCCAAGTATGTCCGTGGACATTTTGTCACCCCACTTCATACGGAATTTAAGCCAACCTACTTGCGTTAAATTTTCAAAGTGTTATATTCTCAATTTTGTTTGCAACGCTGAAGATCCTTGATTAAACCAATAAAAACTCCAAGATCCCATCAACGAACATTCTAATGTCATTGAAGTTTATCCAGATTCCACCCGAATCCGGAACCAATATACCACCGCCTGGCCATTAATAAGCCCCCAGATATGTACTGAAGGTGGTCCAGTTTTCTAATCTACATAACCTTCTAACGATTCGTTCCATGCATTCGATTTTCTTTTAACTGGAAATTTATTATCCCGCCCAAGGTATTCCACGTTCAAGCTGTGGTATTCCAATCACAGCTGCACTACTTAGTTATGATATGCCCCCAGAGTAGATTAATTTGTTTTTTATTGTTTACTTCTTCTGCTCCCCTGTGTACCTGGTAAGCCCTCTGTAAATGTGCATAAAATCAGCAACAGTATTGCGATTGCAAATATATATTTTTTTCTCGCTCTAAAATTTCAATGCACTCATAAATCATTTCCCATAGTCACACATGTATGCCACAATGCGTAACATGAGGCACCGACACGACGACATTGCGTATTCTTCAAGCCTTTCACCCAAATTTGCATAATTCAATTAATAAAAGAAAAACGAAACTGCTGAATTGAGGGCACATTCGGAATACCTGGAGGGTTAATTCCGTACCTAAAGTTGGTGGCACAAATATCTATTAATTTTCACTGTTCGCAGTAGTGCACCGAGAGTTACCCTTCTTTCTCCATCAAAATATAAAACGCATCCCGATCTTTCAAAGGATATTCGATCGCACATTGATTTTTCACTAACCAATTCTATAAATCATTGCAAAATCTCACTTTGCACAACACAAGGGTACAAAGAAAATTGTTTCATATGCAAAATAGTGAAAGGATTTCGATTTGATCCTAATTTACATATTGGTCCTTTCCGTGGCGAACAAGAAAATTTGTTACAATGGAAGAAATATAATTGCGAATTCAGTTCGTTGACTCTGTGCACGGCATTTAGGGGATGAATGATTTTCACCCGTTCTAATTTTTTTCTGCAGACGCGTCCTTTTGTTACTCAATTAGAGGTTATGGGTAAAGAAAACCCTTTCACTTAATCAAAAGATGTTTTTGAAAAGGAAAAGGGTGTTTTTATGGAGAAATTCGAAACGATCTTTTGGAAAATAGAGGTATGCAGATCTTGGATGGTGATTGCGATTTCGGATGATCGACAAAAATATTTCTCACGTTACTGCGCAAAAGCAGGGGAATGCTTCAAATTATCTTTTATACCTCCAGGATTCCTAGATAGGTACCTACTGCCTCGGTTCAATGTTACCTATTAGAAAATAGTTAAGCAAACAGTTTAAGTTCAGCGCTCTCAGGCTCTCATTACGTAACTTTTCAGGCGATCAGATCAAAACGTTATCGCCTTTCCATGTGGTTCCGCTGCAAGCGAATGTAAACGAATTTTACTTGCCCAAATTCGCAAAACAACGCATTTCCTTTGCTGTGGTTCCGGTGCATACAATTTTCTTGCGCGAACTATGCGAATCTAAGCGAGTCGAATTTCCAATGGTTTCATTTCTATTTTACTCGCGCGAGTAAAGCAAATTTAAGATAATTTGTTGAGTCTTAAACGATTTGGTAGAGGAGCCTGCACATGGTAGAGAGAGTGGGTAATATCTGTATGAAAGCAGTGCAGGTGGGTTATCATATCCTTTGATAGGTGAGCGTGCAACGCGTCATGGCGACATCGGTGTAAGAAAATTAGTTTAAATTTTTTTTATCGTGAGCTCTATACTTGGCAAAATCTAATGAAATGAACCTGGAGTCATTCTATAATATTCAAAAAAGAGTTTCTCATCTTTGATCAATGAATTGTGTAGATTGTGAAATTCTCCACATTCCTATTTTTAGTTTTATAAATTGAATTAATTTCAAAACGCTTTACTACGTTAAGCGTACTTCAAAAGCTGTTTTTTAACAAAAATTGTTCTTCGCAAAGCGAGTATCTACATAAATAAATTAGGTAATTCGAAACTCTGGGCCTTGACGTGTGCTTCAGAATCAGCGATGAATGCAGCGTGTTTCAGGCAGAGACAGCTGCGATCGCTCAGGCTGCCAAGGAGGTGAAGAGGCGCAAACTGCCCGACTAGCGGATCACTATTTACTCTGACAGCCAAGCGGCCATAATGGCTATGGAGTCAGTAGTTATCAAATCAAGGGCTGTGTTAGAGTGCAGAAAACACCTAGACGAGATATCAATCGCCAATTTAGTGACACTATGCTGGGTACCAGAGCACAAGGAAATCTCTGGCAACGAAGAAGCAGACAAGCTGGCAAGATGCGGATCGGAGATGGAAGCATCTCTGGCTCCGAAATCTATACAAACTCTGCACTGACACGGAAAATCGATGTTGAATCCATGAGTAAAACAAACCTACCTTGGACCAGCCTCGAAACATGCAGACACTCGAGGGAGCTTTGGAAAGCTGTAAACAAAAGGAAGTCTTAGGTCATGATCGGGCTAACCCGCAAAAAGACGTACGCATTACGCACACTGACGGGGGGTCCTGAGTGGGATTACTGCAGGAGCTGTAGAGATAGAATCTATTTGTCATCTACTATGTGAATGTCCTGCCCTTAGATCTAACCGATTCAAGATTCTTGGCAGCTTCTTCTTTAAGGAGTTGGAGGATCTGACCAATATTGAGCTGAGGAAACTCCTGAGATTTACATATAGATACGGCTGGTTTTAATACAGCTTATCACTGACATCAGCGGCATGTTTTTGGTTTCTTTGCAGTTTCTTAAATTTTTTGGAAAAATCCCAATAATGAACAAAATGAACACAACCTGATGGTCTAAGTGAGCCGTGACACCTGCAAAAGACATATTATATGCAAATAATGTGTTTCCGACTGACAAAGTTGGCGACGGATTCGATGGGAAGGTTCCTTCCGTTAAGTACGTTAACGTATTCGTTGGGTTGGGCCCTTATCTCCGATGTTTACGTTGAATCACTCCAATAGACCTTTTTAACCATACCATACTGCAGATGTAATTTCATTGTAAAGGCTCTTTTATATATTTATGTATTGGCAGATATTCCGATTTGAGATATCGAAGGCTGCTCTAAAATCTATAAAAAATACTTACGTTTTCCTCCCACAATCGAAATAATTTCCAGCTACGATGAAAATTTTTACAATGCTACAATGCATCTTTTATCCAGTTAAAGGCGGGTAGCAGTTTGTCCAGATAGGTAGGTAGTCGAAGCATTTTTAAAGAACTCATAAGGGTTTCTGTCCTTACCTGTTGCTTTTTAAATCTTTGCATTTCATAATAATTCCAAAAGCTCAATTCCCCCAAAAGGTTTATCGTGACATTCGACTCGGATCCGTGGCATTAGGTATTGGAAGCATAATCAATTTTCCTATGCCCGGAGTATGCTTGTAGCGCCAATCTGACATCCAACTTTAAATGTTGTCCCAATCAACTTTTTCCGATGACCCAAAAAGATTTGCTGTCTTTATTCCTTTTGCTATTTTACAGAGGTACGTATTTTTGTTTCCAATGGCATATAAACTTGAAGTGGCGGCTTAGCTCTGGATGAAGTCTTCGGTGTGTTTCAGAATTTGTTTTCCTGGATAGATTAAGTGCCGTAAATGTTTTTTTTTTTTTTTCTGACTTTGTAACACTCATCGTCAAGCCAAAGACTTTTTATAAGTATAATTTTTGGTTACTGGCTTATTTTTGGTAGACATTTTTATAATACTTAGAAGGACACTTGTTACAGTTTTCAAATAAACAATAAAAAAAATGTCTGAACAAATTAATAATTTTAGGAAAATCAAAAATGTCAGCTGACGACATAGGCGCCTGCCGGACAACTAGCATTGAGCAAAGCGGAGCAACGAAGTTGAGTGAGAAGGCTTAACCATGCGGAAAGATGGTCATATCCTTTTTACCCGCGAAGCTGCCAACCCACTTTCAAACACTGATTGATTGGGCACAAAAAATCTTAGATCTGAGAGCAAAATCTGGAAAACCCAATGGAAAACGAAATGAAACATTTTCAACCAAAGGTAAATCATCTTAAGTCGATTTAAGTCGTTTCCGATTTTTTAAATATACATTACCGCCATTTTTGAAATACATACTTCTATGTTATCGCCGCCCTTTTATCACACTCCTATCCCCATATATAACGGGTAATAGTTTCATCTTAAGTCAGAAAATCTTATGATAACAAGGGGTACAAAATATCTTATGTCTACATAAGGTCTTGATATTCCTCGAGTTTAGAAACTTTGGTAGAGTTAAGATCATTGCATCCTTAGATTTTATCAAAACTCTGAAACGGTAAAACATCTTAAGTCGACTTAAGATACCTTACCTTGGGCAAATCATTTAAAAACGTAACCTTAAGTCGACTTAAGATAAAATACGTGCAAAATATATAAAGTGTGAAAAGCATATTAAGCATTAAGCCGACCTAGGATATTTTAAGAGATTTTTCCTGGCCTAATTAATCAGGTGCAAACAGAAAAATAAATGATGACATAAGATAGATTTACTGCGCAGTCTGTTTCAAAATTTTGCAGTGCCCGGAAGTCTGTGTGTATGAATAAACTCAGAATTGCTATCCCAACGTTTTTTTTTAGCGAACATTCAAGGAAATTTAATATTGTTTGGTAAACAAGTTTAAATAAAAATATATAAATCTATAACTTTATCATCAAATTTTGAAAAACGAATAAAAGGTACCTTCACAGGTTTCACTGAAATATGTTTAAAAAATTAATTTTCCCTCTATATAAGATTACCTTTTTTTTTTGTTTTATAAAACATTAAATACATTTTGCAGCAAAAAATTTTAAGCGTGCAGCAGCAATTTTAAGAATGGTAAAAGCAAAAAAGCACCGAGAAATGCTAAAAATGGAGGAAGATCAGTCACAGTCGTCAAAAGATATTCCTCCCGAAGACATAGCAAATGAAGAGCTTCAATTTCTGACCGATGAAATTTTTTATGACGATATATCAGACCCGAACTATGGCTTTTCCTCTCACGAAAGTGTGAGGTAAGGTGGATTTTACGAAAAGTGGAAATTTAAAAAAGGATCAAATGTACAAGAAGCTTGAAAATTGCCGGAAAAAGTGTAAGGATCGATTGTACGTATGAAACCCAAAACAATATCTTCAAAGCTTATTGTAAATTATTAAGCCATAACAGAAGAGTTATGCACCTTAGCAGCTTAAATGAGGTAGTGGAAAAGAAATGTCAGCATTTGAGAGGTGAAATAATCAAGCGTAACCGGGCTTATTCAAAACTTTGCTTTTTGGAAGTCAATGGAAACAGGATCAGTGTTTGTCAGAAATGTTTCCTGTACACGTTTGATGCAACTGAGCAAGTTATAAAGACGATTTCAAAGAAAAAACTTGCGTCTGATTCTGGATTAATTGCAGTTGATAACAGAAAAATATAAATCCTGCTAATAAAATATCAGAGGAGAAAGTTAATGAAATCCGTAATCACATCCCACTTCACGAAAGCCACTACACACGTGCATCTTCATCCCAAAAATACTTAGCAAGTGATCTAGCTATAACAAAAAAGGAATTTCTATTTAACTCAAAAAGTATTAAATTAAAAAGTTGAAAGTAAATTAAAAAAAAAATTAATAACTTTTACTTCAAAAAACTTTTTCTTCGTGACTTAATATCAAACAGATATTTTGCGATTCCTCTTTTAAACTGTTCAAAATTGACTTAAGATACCTAAATAAAATTCTCTCTAATATAAAAAAAAAAAAAAAACAAAACACTTTGCATAAGACTCGCCCTGGATGCTGGTCTTTAACCCTTTTATGTTGTTTAATTTTATACTAAAACGTAAATGACGGGTATCTATAATAAACCCAATTTTCCGACTTAAAAAAAAAACAACACCCATTGTGGTTGAAAAGAATTTGTATTTCTTAAAAATTCGTAAAAAAATATCTAGTTGAGCCAGTTTCTCCCCCCAGTTCGTACCTGCTTCCGTCGCTTTCTTCGTAACTTGCAGATTGACATTAGTTTCACTCAATCCGAAAATATGATTCCTGCGGATATCGTGATGATGCATTATTTTTAAAGTCTCCTCCACTTCCTGAATTTAACCTGAAAATATATTTAACAGCTCACACGGAATCAACACAAATGTGAATCTCTCGCTGTTGCGTCGTCGGTCGTGTCATCTCACGAAGATGGTGCAATCCACCTGCAAAAATAAATTAGGCACCATCATATTATCGTGTGGGCACGGCATTGGCCAAACCACACATTGGAAGATGACAACAAATATGTCATTAATAATATTTTAACACGTTATTCGCTGAGTGAATAATTATTTTCGGGTTTGAATATGACGGCCCAGGAATGCATAATTTTACCTTCCGCGCAAGCAGATGCATCGTAGGTCACGCGAGGTGTCCCGTTGTTTTTTCTCAAACTGATCGTCATCTGAAATGGAAAGAATAGATATTTCAGCATCAAACTTATATTTACGTCGACTTTAAAACTAATAATTGGCAGTTAGGTAACGAGTCGAGTTGGTTGTAGATACTTTCGTGTTGTCCTGCAATTCAAACTTCAAACAACAACTTCTTTCCTCAAAGACTCATTAAACCATCCCACCTTAGAACACATATAAAGCTAGACAGATATTCCATTAAATCATAAAATGTTACCTACGCACATCACCGTTTCCAGCAAAACCCATACTTATAAAAGAAAAATGGCAAAAGTTAATATACTCGTACATATCGTAAAGTGTGGGATAATGTTTTTTTTCTTCTCAAATTGCAAAACGCATCTGTTTATCATAATTTGCATTTCATATGCAACAAGAACAAGGTACTCATTAAAGACGCATCACTCATTAAATTTCAATAATCCTTAATAGCTGAGGTTCACTGGTATCCAGCGATGTATTTCTAGTACAATTAAGAATAACTACCACTAGAAGTGGATACCATTTGCCGAGATGCGTAGAGTAAAATATTTCGCATTTCCTCCTTGGGGAATGAATTAAAATGCCCCAACCAACGTAGCAATTAATATTGGCACTCGGCTGCTGGAACGGGCTATTAAACACAGCGGTAACCTTGCATTGGTTGCAACTAATTGATCATAAATCCGAAGATTGGCGCTCTGCTAGTCCCCTTTAATTTTCCCGGACTCTAGGATGATGATGATGGCTATAGAAGATCCCATATTGACGGAACTACCTAATAGATTGAGTCGCGGCTCTTAGTAGATGCCCGTCTATTTATTGTTATCGCCGAAGAATTAAAAGGAAATTAATTAGATGTCTGCGCGGGAAAAATTGTGGATGGCGGAGCGCTTGTACTTAGCCTAAAGGAAATCCGATAGACAAATGCACCATAACCGCCGACATTGTCAGAACAAACATTAAGTGCTTTTTAGCTACTATCTTTGGTTGGAAGGATGTGACGGCTAAGCAACTATGGTAACGAGTTATGGTGTCATTTATCACTTGAGTTGCGACAGGTGCTGATGGTTTCCAAATGGTCTGCAGATGGTTTTAATAGCGATGCAAGCACGTGGGATTGTGAGGCACATGATGGAAGGTAAGCGGTTGTCAAAAAGTTTGTGACTAGCTAGCTTTGTGAATTGTGGATGATGGAATTTATGGCTGCTATCGACAATTTAGTCATCAAAATTCTCGTAATGTTGTGTTATACACGTTGGCAATTCTTAACCATAGAAGAAAACAGGTGGTTGGGTGTTGTGGAATCATGGTAAGCATAAATAGACATCAACACGGCGATACGCAATAGCCGTAACTGAGACAACACATCAATTGTGCTTATTTTACCTCCAAGTGTTAACCATCGGGTATTGGTCCTCACTATTCAAACATGGCTTGCTAAACTTTTGTACCAAAATGCCCTGTCGGAAAGACTGGCTGATGAGTCTCAAAAGTCTTTCATGAGCCACTCAGATTTAATCAACGGTGAACGCTACAGTCGGGATGACAGATACCGTACATGAGCTACTTCGACATATTTGGAGTGGAGGGAATTAAGGATTTTCATGACTAAGTCAGGGTATTGAAATAGAGATGGTGGCGAATGAGTCCTTAATGGGTCAACGGTAGCGCACATATATCCGAATTGGAGTACTGACACTTCTTCCGGAAGTTATGCTGGAACTGGGCCTCCAGGTTGGGGGTTGTGCCATCGATGTAACGTCCCTACCACATCAAAACTTATGAGAAAGACACCAGCCTCGGAAATGGACACCCCTTACTCAAGATCACAACCCAGAACTTCAACGGACTATGAACCGAGTGTATGGACCTGGAATGCACGTACCATTGGTGCAACTTAATATGTCCTCTCGCGATATAAGGAAGCTATTAATACGATACAGGAGATACTGTGGATAGGATTGGAAATGCAAAAGCGACAACACAAAAGGATGCACATGGTAGGATATGGATTCGTAGTGGGATATCGGATAAGATCAAAAGACATTGATTTCAACCCGATAAGTGATCGCCTGGCTGTAATCCGCTTCCAATACACATTTTACAACATCAGTCTAATATGTGAATGTGCACACACCCCTACTGACAAAGTAGAAGACCCTATCAAGGAGGAGTTCCATGAACATCTAGAAGAGCTTTCGGAGCCTGTCCGGAGAATGTTGTCAAGATCGTGCTCCGAGACTTCAACGCCAGAATCGGTAAGGAAAACATCTTTGACGGATTAGTCTGTAAGCACAGCCTCCACGAGACGACAACAGACAATGGCTTCCAACTAATCGGGTTTGCAGCAGCGGCCCATACCGTAGCAACCTAGCGCTCTCCAGATGGTCGAACCACCAACCAAATCAACCATTTGCTAATCGATTCGAGACACGCATCAAATAACATCTTAAATGGGCACAAATTCCGATTTGCAAACGTCGAATCTAACCGTTTTCTTTGTGTGGCTGAATTCAGAGCTCGACTTTCCAACGGGAAGTGCGAACCGCACCTGAGCGAGAGATTTTCCACTGTGTACTCATCACTCACTGACGCTAACAATATGTGGAACCGGTATCGCGACATCATCAAAGAGGTAGCCGAAAGCACAGTAGGTTACCAGTCACCGCAGAGAAGAGCCCGTGGTATGATGGTGAGTGCGCTCACCGCAACATGGTGACAGAACGCGCACATCTACAAACGCTACAACGCAAAACTAGAGTTGCAAGGGAAGAGCATCGCGCCAGGAAAAGTGAGGAGGAAAAGATCCTAAGCAGAAAGAAGAGGGCATGGGCAGTTTCCCAGCTTAAGGAGATCGAAGAGTCTCGCAATCGAATCAATTCGGTGGTTTTATAAAAAGGGCAAGCAACTGGCTGCCGGCTTTAGGACCGGAACGAAAGTTCTTCGAAACAGAGAAGGAAACATAGAAGCGAAGCACTGGAAATACTATAGATGTGTTTAGGCAAAATTTCCAGCAGCTATTAAATTGGCAACATGTAGAGAGAGTGGAAGGACAAGAAGAGAACCCACGTCCAGTCAACGAAGAGTCGGCTTCACCACTCAGTATTATATTATAGCTATAAAGCTAAAGAAAAACATAGGGACGGGCTACAGTCCGCTTGGGCGAACTGTTGGATACCCTATTCTTATTCCTATCCCTCATAAGTGGGCGTGACAAAAGTCTAAGTATGGTTGAATTGTTAAGAACGCTCTACATATTTTGTTATATAACATTTAAAGGATTTTATCAAAAAAACGCTCCCTAGCTCAAACTTAAGTGTTTCAATAAAATTGTTTTATTTAATTGTGGGCGTGTCAGTAGGCGGATTTAAAAAAAAAAAACACATGAGAATAAAGGGCCCCTAGAGAGTATATATTATAAATTTCAGCTCCCTAGCTCAAACTTTGGATTTTCAAAAATTAATATACCCTTAGAATAGGTTATAAAAAAATTGTTTTATTTATTTGTGGGCGTGTCAGTGGGCGGATTTTGAAAATTTTTTATCCCGAGCAGTTTTAGGAGTCATAGATCATATATACAAAATTTCAGCTTTCTAGCTCAAAATTCTATTTTTTCCAAAATTTTGTTTTTTTGAGTTTGTGGGCGTGTCTGTAGGCGGATTTCAAAAATTCGTAAACTTGATTATTTCGGGACCCTAGAGAGTATATGGTTAAAATTTCAGCTCTCTAGGTCCAGTTTAAAGGCCTAATTTTTGGCTACAGACGGACGGACGGACGGACGGACGGACGGACGGACATGGCTAGATCGACATTACTATCGATGCTGATCATAAATATAGTAACTTTTAGGGGTCTACGGGCAATATTAAGGTATGTTACAAACTATGCGTCAAAATTAATATACCCTTAGAATAGGGTATAAACAAGGCTGCCAGCTCTGATGGCTAACCAGCTGA
Source organism: Portevinia maculata (assembly GCA_949715645.1). Classification (NCBI taxonomy): domain Eukaryota; kingdom Metazoa; phylum Arthropoda; class Insecta; order Diptera; family Syrphidae; genus Portevinia; species Portevinia maculata. The sequence continues at coordinate 27,244,712 of OX454527.1, read as the reverse complement.
GTTTTCAAATAGGGAGGTGATGTTTTTGAAGGGCGCATGCACCAAATTATCAACCAAACATTCGGGATCCCGCACAAGGCAGGTGTCAAAACGGAAGCCACTATCTTCAACAGATCCGTCCAGCTACTGGGAAACGCGCACGATATCCACATAATCGCCCAATCTCAGTGTGCCCTGGTAGAGGTTGTGCTCGCGATTAAAAAACAGGCAGAATTGGTTGGGCCTGAAGTCAACGAGGACAAAACGAAGTACCTACTTGCTTGCAACAAACATCTATCCACCGACTAGGACAAAGCGTCACTGTTGAAAATGGCAAATCATAACACGGAACACCAAATGTAAGCTCTACAAGACACTGATACTGCCAGTTCTGCCTAAGGGCGCCGAGTGCTCTTAGATAAGCAGGAAAATAAAGCTAATTTCGGGTTCTTTCGAAAGAAAAATACTCCGTCGACTATGCTCTTGTGTGCGACGGAGGGAGAATGGAGGAGAAGATATAACTGCGAACTCTATGAGCTCTACCAAGATGTTGATGTAGTCCTAAAAGCTAAAATACGTCGACTAAATCGAGGACGGATCTATTGAAGATAGCACTTTCCGTGTTGACACCTACCCTTCGCACTATTTTTTCTAGAACAAGATTGAAGAAGTCATATAATAGCGCATCTCCTTGCCGAAATCCGGTACAAATTTGGAATAATTCGGAAGAGCTGCCTCCAAACTGCACATTACACCGCGTGTTTTCAAGTGTCATCCGACACAACTGGATCAGTTTGGCCAGGGTTCCGGATACGGCCATCACCACGTAGAGCTTCTGACGATGAATGCTATTATATCCGGCTTTAAAGTTGATGAAAAGGTGGTGGGTCTCGACTTAAAATTCGTTGGTCTTTTCTCGGATTGGCCTTAGTGTGAAGATTTGGATTATGTCTATCTGCCGTGCTGGAAGCCACAGTGGTACATGCCGATTCGTGTGTTGCAGAACGGCTTCAGACATTCACAAAGTATGCTGGATAGGATCTTATATACGAAATTAATCGTGGATATGCCCCTTTAGTCCTTGCAAGTCAAGGGATCACCTTTCTTGTAGATAGGGCATATTTAGCTGATGGTTCAGTCATCGTGTATGCTTTCATCTTAGGTGCATACGCCCAACCAAAATATCACCACCGTATTTGTAAAACTACACTGGTAAGCCATCAGAGCCGGCGGCCTTATTATTAAGATTTCGAATGGATAATCCAACCTCTTCTATAGTGAGTGATGAAGAACCGTCCCCTTTAACAGCCAACCAAAATAGTTAAATGACAACAAATATTGATTCGCGGAACTCTGATGAGTTTTCCACGGATCCCTTGGATTTCGCGGAACTTGCTTTAGGAATCGCTGGGAATCGCTGATGTATTTCGCTTAATCAACTTGAGGTAGATATAAGGGGAATGGTATTTTTGCCCTTTAATCGTTTTGGCCGGAGAGACTTGCTCAAGCTCATCTTGAGTTATAAATCGGTCTAGAACGAGTCCCAGCTTAGCACCCAGCTCGAATTCATATACGGACTACCACTCTGTTTGAAACTCTATCAGTTGTTTACCTCGAAGCGAGACCTTAGAACTAGATTTATTGCATGTGGAAAGCGGAAGTAGTGATTTAACTCCGATCCGAGGGCTTGAACTTCGTTTGAAATGAGTTGAGAAGCGTTTTTTTTTTTTTTTTTTTTTTTTTTTTAAATAGGAAATCCAAATCCCAAAGCACTCAGACTCGGTAACGGTCCATTGTACTACCAAGCAGAAATCGTTACTTATCAAAGTGACTTTCAACCAACCGAAATGGTTGTCAAAAATTCGTAACCCATTTACTCGTATTAACAGTTAAAAAATGTACGAAATCGGAAGAATTAATAAATCAAAGAAAATGAAGCACGAACGGCTCAGTTGATTCATGATCAAAGGAGAGATCACACAAACACCGTTGAAAAGGCTATAGTTTTACATTTGCAAGAGTAGCAGGTCTAAAAACTTTCTGATCACGGAAATGCTGCAACACCAGCGTTTGATCGGCCTCAGTGACGAGGTGATTCGCAATTAGGAGGCCTGATACTTTTTAAGAGTAATTGGGCGAACCCCACAGGAGGACGATTAGCGATGCAGTGAAGTGGGAGGGTTATGATCAGTTGCGGTTAGTTCATAACCTCGTTGTTCAAAAAAAGAAGAAGACGAAAATAACGGTTAGTAAAAAAAAAGAGTTCCTCAAACAAAAGTTTCAGTTTTGATAGCGGGGAGAGTACGATAGCTAGGGCGCCAAAAATTGATAACGGTTTTCTATAGAAGGGTAAAAAACAAGCATTTTTTACTATGGAAGGGGGTCTATGTCGCCCCGTTTAGGAGGTAGGGGCAATTTTATAAAAAAGGGCTTGAATTGAAAAAAACCGTAATCATAAAAATCGTTATCAATTCTTGGCGCCCTAGTTATCGTACTCGTGCCTTGAAAGCTTTAGCTCAAGTTCAATGCAAAGCGAATGCAAAATTTACCCTCAAAAATTAGCTGCTGGCAAGCAGATGAGATAGTTTTCGTGTCAAAACAAAGATTTGAGTTTAAGGCTTGGCATCAAATCAAGCGACCCAAACAAGGTCTGCAAAGTTGCACTGTCAACTAGGACTTTTTTCTCTGGTATCTTTCAAAAGGAAATCTACAAATCGCTGTCACAAACATTTCCGTTGTTCGAACCAGTCCTCAAAGTGCGACTCAGTAAAGGAAAGGCTAAATGAATCGAGTGCCAGAAAATCTCCACAACAAGTTCCATCTGGCCTAATCTATGTGAAGTGTATCCAAATGTATGAAAGAGGTTATTTTTCACGGAATAACTACGAATAGCAAGTTATCTGTGAAACAATAACACGTGTTATGAGCGCAGAAGAGCTCCCACCTCTGGGTGACAGTAATTATCCACTCGAATATCGCTAACGGTGCCGCAACATCCATCAATTTCGCATTCGTTTCACTTATCTCTCGGGCTGAAGCTCTTTGAATAAGTAATTCGCACTCACATCGAACTGAAGGGGCTCCTAATAAATTCTATTCGCCGATATTTTAACCGCATCTAGACACCTTGCACACCCAGCTCCACTTGGCTCTCGTTTATCAAGCCCCAGTTCCACCAACACTCTGTATCCAAACTCTAAGAAAAAAAAAATGTTTTCAATTTCATATTTTATCAAATTACATTGATACACAATCCTTCTTCGTCGTAGCCGTCGAACGGAACGACGACGATGCAGTGTGGAGCTCATCCGAGTGAGGAGTCATTCGCGTTGCCTTCATCCGCAGCAATATAATATATTGTCTTTCAATTTTCATTTGAATATATTTCTTCGGTAAAGTGTTTGAATGTTGTCCTCCGGCGCCCGCCCATCGTTCCTTGAAATCCATCAATCATTCAATATCGATCGGATTCGGGGTTGGTGCTGGAGGGTGGCAGGCAGGAGCAATTGAGTGTTCCCTTGTTTGTTGTCCTTGTTGTCGCGCTGCTGCTGCTCTCCTTTTTCATTTATTTATTTTCTGTTTTATTGTTATTATTTTGCAAAAATAAAAATTCCAATTGAAAATGTTGTAGATAGATAGATGTGTGTGTGTGTGTGTGTGTATTTCGCCTGGGAACGCGTGGGATAGTCGGTCGGTACCTACGAATATGTATACAATATATCCTACATTCCTCGCTGGTGCTTCCGATTCTTCATCTTCTTCGTCTTGATCACACTTAAATAGAAAGAGAGAAAGAGAGGAAGATCTAACCTATAGAAGAAGAACATTTTGTAAAAACAAGTAAAAAAATTGTCGCAAATATCCTTTTGGCTCGTAATCCTCCTACTCTTTCTTCTTGTAGTACAACATTCCACTAGATACATATACATGTACCTATATAACGTTAGTTCTCGATTCCTTTCCTTTTGCCACATCAAATACACACAAAACACCACACAATATGGATTTGGTATTCACTTTGGCAACTGTGCGACTGTGTGTAAAAGGATTTGCATACATGACGATGTGTATTCTTCTCTTCCTCTGTGTATCGCTCAGCGGCAAGGGTACACATTATAATCTGCATATATTTATCCATCAAATTGATGGATGCTTCCTTGTTATTTCTTTTCTTAGATTATATTGCCTATGGAATGATTACATTTTCACAGAAACACACAAAATGGCAGCCACTCGTTCTTCGTCCTACAATATCCTTTCTGTCGTTATCCCATCCGACTAATTTGCTTTCAAAAATGTGTCATTCTTTAAAACTTCTCCAACCTAACGCACTCAGAAATCAATTGAAAACCAAAAAAAAAACTTCTCACACTTCGCAATTAATTTGCAGGATAATTCACAATTATCGCACCACTAAATTACGCCGCTTAACAGTTATGCAACAATCAAACAAAAAAGGGAGCAAAACTATCAAAAATCCGACACTCACCAAAAGCAAATTGCAAATGAATGAAAATGAAAATGAACTGCTGCTCCTCTCCTGTCGGAATACGAAATTACCAGGATGTTGGTATTTAGCAGAGAGAATCACTGCAATTAACACTACATAACGAAGGAAGAACAAAAAAAAATCATCAGCAAAAAAAAATCTCCATGTTGATGACGATTTTCATTCATTTGTGTAGAACCCCTCTTTGGTGTTCTTTCGCATGTAGCTTTGTAAAAATGATTACGCGACGTGGGTGAAAGAAGGATGGATGTATGCTTTGCTCGAAGGACATGCGCAGCTAGTGTTCGGTCATTTCCCCACCACCCATAGAATCTGTGAGAACGATAAAAAAAATGTAATGGCTGAATGTGAAGTGAACTACTTATTCAAGCCACGGGAAGGTGGAAGGACGAAGCGTATCCTTTTGCAAAAGGGGATTGGGATTCCATTGCTTTTGTTTCATATCGAAATTTTTGGCATATTTTCGCAAGTGTTTTATGTGTGTTCGTTGTGATTCATTTTTGTTTTGAATATGCGAGCAAGGCACGGGCCTTTTCATACACATACATGGGTGTGGGTTTGTGTGTTTGTGTTTCTGGGATTCGGGTGAGTGATTCAAATATTTTAATAAACCTTTTTACAGTGGCGGCTAATTTTAATGGCCTATGCAGATTCAAAAGTGGTTTGGGTATTTAAACTGTGAGGCATTTTGTGATGCTTACTTGTTTGGTTATATAAGATTTTGGAGGGATGGCTATAAAGCTTAAGCTTAACCGCCCAACCGGTCAAGAAGATGGCACCTCAGATAAGTAGGAACCAACAAGAACAACTGGAATCTAACTAAGACTGCATAATGAAGGGACAAAAGGTACTGCCAGAACTGCAATCGAACTTATGCTGATGAGCTTAAACGGAAGTGTTTACAATTAAGTGTCTACCTACTCGTACCTACCTAGTCATGAATTTATTGAAAATAATTTATATTTGAATAAATTAATGACGTCATTCCAGTCCTTTTGAAGTAGAAAGAATGTTAAACCAAACATTGGGGCTACAAATATTCCGCGAAATAGAAGTTTCCTATGTGAAAATAGAAAGAACCCGAATTAACCGTAGTAAATACGTGTTTGCGCTTAGGAAAATGATGGTCTGTTCATTTAAATCGATAAACAATCAAACGTCACGTGGTAGCAATCGCAAGTTGTTGTGGTTCATTTAACCCTATCAAACGAAGATGTAGGTACGAGTACTATACTACTCTGAAAGCTCGATGGGAAGACGGTGTTCAAATTAGGCTTATGATTTTACAATGTAGAGATGTGATAGCTTATATAACTTTCTTCATTGTGTATTTTGTGTAATAAGTTTTTGCCTAGTAAGTATAATGTTATTATTTGGGGGAATAAAGAGAAAAACCACCAGTGTAAAAAAAAAGAATAAATAAATAATTAAATAAATATAAATATAAATATAAATAAATAAATATATAAATAAATAAAGTAATTAATAATAACAAAAAATAAATAACTAAAAAATTTACTAGATAATAAACTAAAAAAAATATATGTGATAATAAATAATGAATAAATAATAGTTAGCTAATAAATAAGTCGAAATAATCAATAAATAACAAATGGAAGTTCATACAGAATTTAACAAAAAACATTTGTGTATGTAACAAATAACCAAACATTAAATAAAAAAAGAAATACAAAAAAGAAAAATGTTTTGTGTTTGTTAAATGTTTTTAGTTATACAAGAATCGTATTTAAGTCTGTGATGAGGGGATTTTCAGTGACACTACAGCGTTCTATAAATTTCAATTCGAGATTTTGTATCCTATTTGAAATCAATTCAACATTTGCCTTACAGTAAACATCTAAGGTTGAATTATGACATGGAAAGCAATTGGGATTTTCAACACTTGTTGCGCAAGGCAACGAGTGCTCCGAATCCTTATTATAGTTACATAGAATACGTTTAATAGATTAAATAAGTTGAATTGGTAGTTTTTCATTTATTTTTAATTTATTTTATGTAATATATAAAATTTAAATATTGATGTCGTGTTTCAAAAATTTTCTCGATATATAAGATTAGTCCGTAAAATAGTTTTTAGGATTTTAGGATAGTTAAGTTTAGAGCGTCCGCATAAGGACTAATAATTATTAAGAATAAGTATCCTGTTAATTTTAAGTTAGATTTAATCATTTTTGTCTAGTATGTAGGTAAGTAGATATCTAATAATGAATAAAAAAATGAATTCCAAAGTCAAACATAAGGACGGGCTACAGTCCGCTTGGGCGAACTGTTGGATACCCTATTCTTATTCCTATCCCTCATAAGTGGGCGTGACAAAAGTCTAAGTATGGTTGAATTGTTAAGAACACTCTACATATTTTTTTATATTACATTTAAAGGATTTTATCGAAAAAAATGCTCCCTAGCTCAAACTTGGGTGTTTCAATAAAATTGTTTTATTTAATTGTGGGCGACTGACACAGTAGGCAGATCTAAAAAAAAAAATAACACATGAGCATAAAGGGTCCCTAGAGAGTATATATTATAAATTTCCGCTCCCTAGCTCAAACTTTGAATTTTCAAAAAAAGTTTTTTTTTTAAATTATGGGCGTGTCAGTGGGCGGAGTTTGAAAATATTTATACATGAGCTTAAAGGGTCCCTAGAGAGTACATATTATAAATTTCAGCTCCCTAGCTCAAATTTTGGTTTTTCAATAAAATTGTTTTATTTTTTTGTGGGCGTGTCAGTGGGCGGATTTTGAAAATTTTATATCCCGAGCAGTTTTAGGAAATATATAAAAAAATTCCGCTTCCTAGCTCAAAATTCGATTTTTTCAAAAATTTTGTTTTTTTGAGTTTGCGGGCGTGTCTGTGGGCGGATTTCAAAAATTCGTAAACTTGATTATTTCGGGACCCTAGAGAGTATATGGTTAAAATTTCAGCTCTCTAGGCTCAGTTTAAAGGCCTAATTTTTGCCGACGGACGGACGGACGGACATGGCTGGATCCACATTACTATCGATGCTGATCATAAATATAGTAACTTTTAGGGGTCTACGGGCAATATTATGGTATGTTACAAACTATGCGTCAAAATTAATATACCCTTAGAATAGGGTATAAAGAGGCATTTTTTTAGGTTCAGTTTTAATGCAAACTAATTAAGTCTCTTCTTGTTCACCGCTCTCGCGAGGAGCTCAAAGCTCTTGGTTTGCTGCATAAGACGAGCCTCTGCTGGGTCCCCGGACACAGGGACATAGCTGGCAACGAGCGAGCATATGAACAGACAAGGAAAGGGTCTGCGAACTGCAGATAAACCAAGAACAGGCACTTCAGTCGTTCAAACCACCACTATGTGATCTCAGAGAAAGAGTGGAACACAAGATACGAATGAAAGTCCCTGACAGGTGGAAATGATTAACAACTTGCGACATATCACGCAACCTGTTGCCAAAATATGATGGGAACCGGACCAACAAACTTTTACCTTACGACAGAACATCGCTGCATAAGTTGATTGGAACACTTACCGGTCAGAAATTGCTAAGGAACCATACACAATGAGGCTGTGGTGACAAGGAGATGCATGAGGATACACCGCACTTTCTCTGTCACTGCAGAAGCATATTTCACCTGAGGAACAGAACACTTTCAACTCTAATTCGGTGTGCAAATCAAGATGGTAAAGGTGGAAAACTTTTTCAACCCATCAGCAGTCAAGCTGCAGTTAGGCTGCGGCGTACTGAATACCCCCGCTGAACAATTCACTTTTTTTTTATAATTTACTTAGGGGTTTTTTCTGTTATTACAGTACCCTTATAGTGCTAAGAACACAGCGTAAGCATTTGTGTGTAACAGCAAGCAGCACCTGTCAATATCGTATTTCATTGCAAGCTTTTCGGTGCTAATTACTATTAGAAAGAATAGAGAGATATGAAAGAAGTGTTTGGGAGCAGTTGTAGGGTTTTTCTCCACGGGTGGTGTCTAAGTTGCTTAGGGAGATTACGAGTTCATGTATTCGTTATAAAGTAATGGACTTGACCGGGATTCGAACGCACGACCTTCCATTCAGTACGCGAATACACTACTACTGCACCGTTGCCACCCGCGATAAAACAAAGGCGCAATTAATTTATTTATCGGGCAAACAAGCTGAGACAAATTGACCCTTTCTACAAAACGGCTTAACCTTAATAATCATCTTTCTTCTCTTTCTTTATGGCGTCGTCAGTAACGTCGGAGGATTAATTAATATCCTCAAAACAGTTTGTATAATCATACTGGGGAAATTTACAAAGCAAACTGTATGAACTTTGAAATTTGTCCGTCTTTATGGTTTCAGTTTAAAAAATTGCCCACCTATACATGTCGCATTGTTGCATGTCATTTCTTGGTATTAGTTCATAGAGTGGTGTATAAATAAACAGTTTTTGGCGTATACTATAGTGTATGTGTAAGACAGGCTAAGGATATCACTGCAGCACCCAACATTGGATTAGCCTCTGTTATGAAGTTATCCCAAACCAGCAGGCTAGCCAATTTTCATTGAGTTCTAACTGGCGAGCCTCACAGTCGGACCAGTAGGAATGCAGTAAAGTGAGAGCGCTATAATATATTTAATCTTGATCATATGTAGCTTCGGCGTGAAGGAGGAAGGAGAAACTAGATACTAAGTATTGTTATTCAGGAATTGCTTGATTTAAATAGTTGGTTATTAGGTTCATCTACAAATTCCATATAATAGCGATATTTTATAACAATTTCCTAAACCATTTTTATTTCAACAATATTATATACCTATAGAAGGAATATTTTTCTTTTTCATGCGACCCTTAATTTTCAGGAAAACTTTTTATTTTTAAGCTAAATACAACTTTCCCCTGTTTCTTTTAGCTACGCCTTCACTTCGTGTGTTCGAAATCCAAGTGAACAATAGACCGATCTCACACACGTTTGCTTCAATCAAACAGGTATTTCAAAACGATTTTTTTACATAATATTCTCTGTAATGCAATTATAGCGGATAATATACTACAGTAGGTAACCAATTGAGATTAGAGAGCAAGATCCAAGAATGTAATGTTATTTATTTATTTATTACTTAATATCTCTCGTCTTACAAACTTGGCTGCAGCTTTTAGTTTTAAGTTTTTACTTTATGTATTCTTTTATTTTATCTCTTATGCAATGATTTAAACAAATGTTATTCTTTTCTTCTCTCATTGTACTTAATATAAGTTAAATCTTTGTTCAGTGACGTTTATAATAATCAAATAAATCAAAATCAAATACAATGTTGATGTCTATTTGTGTTAGCAGGAATTTCTATTACAATATTTGGCAAAATCGAATTATTATAAAGCTAATATTAAGAGATGAATAGTAGCTATTAATTGTAATTTAGGCAATGAAACATGAATTTAGCAATTTGTTAAGTGAAATTTTAAAAAGTAATATAAGTGTGTGGAAATATTTTCAAACAGTATCAGTGGCTTTTGTAAAACGGAATAAAGTACATACATATGTCCAAACTCAAGTGAAATTATGGGAAATTTGTATTCCCTTAAGGACACATAAGACAGTTTTCCAATAAAAAATTCCAATGTAACCCTTCTTCCAAGAGATATCATGCTCGATCGATGATCGATGATCGATGATCGATACAAGACTGTTTTCCACACAGCATCGTTGTTGGGTCATTCCAAAAATACACGCTTACCCACTCTTGAAAAAAGGGTAATAGAGTACTTCGCGACTACGTTCAATTCAATTTCAATTCAATTTCAATTCAATTTTTTCTTAATTCACGTCAGTGGCAATAATGAAAAAAAAAACTGCAGCAGAATGAAATGAAGGAGTACAATGGCGAATTTGTATGGCGGGAGAGTAGTTTTGCGCGAATATTTCGTAAAAAATGTATAATAAAGCAAATTTAAAAAAAAATCCAGAATTAAGAAGGAGTATCCAAACACTATTTTTGAATACTAAAAAGTTAATAATATAATAGGATTTTATACAAAAAATTAAAGTGAAACCGTGAGAATCGCGTTGTTGCGGCAAATAAGTTGAACAAACTTATATACATACATTTTATACTAATTAATATCCGGTTTTTCAATAGGGACGCTCGGTCTTGTTTTCGGTAGGAACGGTAAACCACGCCATATTTTTTCATGTCTTTTTGACATTTATACTCGTATTTAGTTGGCAAATCATCATGGAGAAGTACACACTTGAACAACGTTTGCAAGTTATTCAAATTTGTTACCAAAATTCGAGTTCGATCACCGCAACTTTAAGAGCATTACCACCATTTTATCGACGCCATCATTTGCCTGCCGAATCAACAATTCGACGTCTAGTGCAAAAATTTGAATCCACATTTTCGCTACACAATGTTCCAGTGCCAGTGAGACAAAGATATGCAAGAAATCACTGTTTGCTGCGGTTTACATGCTGGTGGTGTCATTGGGCCATGTTTTTTCGTTGATGATGCAAATCGCCACGTTACTGTGAATGGAAATCGCTATCGCACCATGCTTACTGATAATTTTTGGCACGAATTGGACGGAATAGACCTGGACGATGTGTGGTTTCAACAAGACTGTGCCACTAGCCACACAGCACACGTCACAATCGATTTATTGAAAAGCAAATTCGGTGAACGTGTTATTTCAAGAAATGGACCAGTCGATTGGCCGCCGCGATCCTGCGATTTAACGTCTTTAGACTATTTTCTTTGGGGCTATGTGAAGTCATTAGTCCATTCTATACCAATAAACCGACGACGTTACAAGAGCTAAGAGCAAATATTGAACGTGAAATTGCTGCGATTCGTGGAAAATTGGATTGGACTTTTGCAAACGTGCCCGTGCTGGTCATGCGAAGGAAATTGAATTTCATACATAATTGCCACTAAATGTACGCATAATAATTTTTTTTTGGATATCTTAATCCGCTTTTGTTTTATTTAAAAAAAAAGTCCGAGCGCCCTTAATGAAAAAACCCTTTACATACGAATAACAACAACTAATTAATAACAAAATTTTACAAAAGAAAGAGAAAATTTTGGTAAATGCTGCATAAGAGCTGCACAAGCGTTTTTGGTCAATATGTTCACTGTTTTTACTGTTTTTTTTTTTTTTTTGCTTTAACATACCTTCTCTATAATTTGGTATTTTATATTCTTCAATAGCTTCTGTTTCCACTTAAATATACACTTTTTTAACAATCGCAATGAATTTTCCATCCGATTTGTGCAAATTTCTGAAATTTTATCTTTCAATTTGTTTCTGACATTTAAGAAATGGATTCGGCACTTCAGAAAGAGATAGCATCGCGAAGTGGTCTATCGGCATGGGTGCTACACTTCTCAAATATTATTGAATTAAACCTAGACCTTTATTCTTGTTACTATACATTTTTATTATTATTGTATTTATTTATCTAATAATAACAGATATTGTCCTTATTTTAATGTATTTAACATCGTTGGTTTAACTTCTTTTAATTCAACTGCGAAATTTTTCAATTAACTTTGGCTTTTGACAAATAAAATCACTATATAATAATATAACCAGTGTTTATTTATTCATACAAATGGCAAACACGATAAAGTAAAAACAAGCCTTACACATTTCATTTCATCTAAAAAGTGTTTCTTCTGTTTTCGGACAGTCTATAATAAAAGGCTAACTGTGGAAAGGGAAACGTACAGAAGGGTACAATTTATTTGTGCAACATTAAGCTACTGAGAGAAAAAATGATGAATGAGGTAAATATTGAGAGGCTAATGCAGATACTAGTCCAGCCAGATATCCACATATCCATTTCTTTTTCAAATTTTTATTCTATGTTTGGATAACGATTTCTGAGGGCGCATTCATTTTTACAAGATCTTCAATACATGGTTCAATTGAGCTAAATGCGAGTCGCATATGATTTGCGTAGTCCAAGCGATTTCGTTGTTTGCTTTTAAGCAGCAACATGGCCGAAAAACCTTGTCCACGTAGATATGTTGTGGAAAACCATATTAGATGTTAAATTGCTTTGTTTCAGAAATTGGGATATGCCTTCGCTTTTTGACACCAAAATTCTTCGCAACTGATTCCGGACTCAAAGCATTCTTTGCAGCTGCGATCATTTTAAGGCTCGATACGGTCTTTTTGAATTTCATCCTGATTCCGAACCATTTGTCGATAATGCTTTACTTTATAAAGTAGTGTTCGAATTCGGCTTTAAGATGTGCGAATGATTAATGTCATAAATTCTTTGGTGTTATGCCAATTTTTTTGGAACGTTAGAAAAGGCTTTAACTTCCTCTTTCGACTCGAACAAACGTGTTAACATTAGGGCAGCCACTTAAATTTTCAAAAAGGAGAAGTGGAACAGAAAATAAGATCCGATGCCGTGGAAAATGGAAGATGCCGTTGAGCACAATACATAAAAGACGTAGGTAATCTTTTTATACCCCATTCTAAGGGTATATTAATTTTGACGCATAGTTTGTAACATACCTTAATATTGCCCGTAGACCCCTAAAAGTTACTATATTTATGATCAGCATCGATAGTAATGTCGATCTAGCCATGTCCGTCCGTCCGTCCGTCGGCAAAAATTAGGCCTTTAAACTGGGCCTAGAGGGCTGAAATTTTAACCATATACTCTCTAGGGTCCCGAAATAATCAAGTTTACGAATTTTGGAAATCCGCAGACAGACACGCCCACAAACTCAAAAAAACAAATTTTGGAAAAAATCTAATTTTGAGCTAGAAAGCTAAAATTTTTTATATATGATCTATGACTCCTAAAACTGCTTGGGATATAAAATTTTCAAAATCCGCCCACTGACACGCCCACAAAAAAATAAAACAATTTTATTGAAAAACCAAAATTTGAGCTAGGGAGCTGAAATTTATAATATATACTCTCTAGGGGGTCCTTTATGCTCATGTATAAATATTTTCAAAATCCGCCTACTAACGCCCACAATTTACAAAAAAAACTTTTTTTGAAAATCCAAAGTTTGAGCTAGGGAGCTGAAATTTATAATATATACTCTCTAGGGGTCCTCTATGCTCATGTGTTAATTTTTTTTAAATCCGCTTACTAACACGCCCACAATTAAATAAAATAATTTTATTGGAAAAAAAAGTTTGAGCTAGGGAAGGTTTTTTTTACAAAAGCTTCGTTATTGTTTGATAAAATCTTTTAAATGTTATATAACAGAATATGTACAGCGTTCTTAACAATTCAACCATACTTAGACTTTTGTCACGCCCATTTATGAGTTCAACAGTTCGCCCAAGCGGACTGTAGCCCGCCCCTATGTTTTTTTAATTAATCAATAACATATCTTAATATTGCATAGACGACTAAAAGTTTCTATATTTATCATCAGCATCGATCCCGTCTGTCGGCAAAAATCAGGCCTTTAAACTGGACCCAGAGAACTCAAATTTTAACCATATACTCTCTAGTGGCCCGAAATAATCAAGTTTAAGAATTTTTGAAATCCGAACACAGACTCAAAAAACAAATTTATTGAATTTTGAGCTAGAAAGCTGACATTTTTTTATATGATCTGCTCGGGAGATAATATTTCTAAAATCCGCCTACTGACACGCCCACAAATAAATGAAACAATTTTATTGAAATGTCAAAGTTTGAGCTAGGAAACTGAAATTTATAATATAAACTCTCTAGGTACCCTTTATAATTTTGTTTAAATATTTTTTTAATCCGCCAACTGACACGCCCACAATGAAATAAAAGAATTTTTTTGAAAAACCAAAGTTTGAGCTAGGGAGCGTTTTTTTTTTTAAAAAGCTTCGTTTTTTCAATTAAATTCAACCATACTTAGACTTTTGTCGCGCCCACTTATGAGGGATAGGAATAAAAATAGGACAGATAAATAAGTTGTTCAGGAGGAAAGATCACAATGATATTCCTTGTGTTCGAATCTCCCAGACAGCAGAGAACAGACAGACAGTACTGACTGCTGGAATAAGTCCAGAAAGTGTCGCTTCAAACGACGATTTTTTCGTGGTCGAGGACCCACAGGAGAAAGTGGATTTGCTGGGCGCTTGTTTCGAGGCCGTGTATACGGTGAACAATCCTGTTCGCCGTAACCACGACATTGAGAATAGGGCTCTGGTGAGCCACTTCTATCTGCGCACCGAACTTGAGAATTGGCGATCTGAGAATAACGGATTCACCGTGTTCACTGATGAAAACCATGCCAATGCAGTTGTCGCCAATGGCCGAGATGCATCGCACTTGTTCGTGTCGAAGGATGATCTTCTGTGCATCTTCGAGTCACTAAAGAATAAAAAGTCGGCGGGGATGGATGGTGTTCCAAACGTCGTATTGAGACACCTGCCTCTGGAGGCTGTAGATATTTTCACCACGCTGTTTAACAATGCGCTGAATAATGCACATTATCCGGCGCATTGGAAGGTAGCTGTGGTACACCCTATCCCAAAAAAAGGTAAGGATAGGACGAACCCTGCCAATCTCCGGTCAATTAGCTTGCTTCCGAATATTAGCAAGGTCTTTGAAAAAGTTGTCAATAGAGCCCTGTTAAAGTGGGTCGAGGACAATAACATAATCCCGGACAACCAGTTTGGTTTCAGGGCGAGGCATGACACTATTCATGCCGCGTCGAAACTGGTTTCCGACATTCAGTGGAATAAATGCAAGAACCAATGCACGGGTGCTTGTCTGGTTGATTTTGAGAAGGCTTTCGACACCGTATGGTTAGAGGGACTTTTCTACAAGTTGACCAGGCGGGGGATGCACAAACCTTTGCTATATGTAATTTATAATATGCTTATGGGAAAGAAGTTCGTAGTCAAATGTGGCAACGTGACTTCGAGCAGAGTCTTTCAAATTAAAAACGGTTTACAGCAGGGGGCGGTCAATTCTCCGATCCTGTTTAACATTTACACGAGTGATCTGGTGGGTTCACTCAGCCATGCTATAGCGTATGCCGACGATTTGGTGGCATACAGATCAGGTCCTAAAATCGAGGTCATTAATATCCTTTTGCAGCGTGACTTCGATCAAATTAAGCGATATTGCGACGACTGGAAGTTGAAAATCAACTTTCAGAAGACGGAAACAATCTTGTTCAGAACTCCATTGGCTGGGGCCTCTAGGGATACCAGAAAAAACTGGAAAAAATTGGCCATTATTGGACAAAATGGGCAGCCATTGGCGGTGAGAAGCGCAGTTAGATATCTAGGTATCTGGCTTGACCAGTATCTGTATTTCGATAGACATATAGTTGCTTGTCTTGCTGGGGCCAAGAAGGCTTATGCTCTAACAAGGAGACTGTTTCATAGCAGTCAACTTGACTCCAGAGTGAAGGTCATTTGCTACGTGGCCCTTATAAGGCCGATCATCGCTTATGGTTGTCCATTATGGTTTAATATAGCGCCTAGCTATATGGAAAAGATTCGGGTTTTGGAGAGACAATGTCTTAGGACCTGTCTCCGGTTGTTCCGAACGCCTGAATCCAACTATATAAAATACTATCCCAACAAGGTCCTATACGATGGGGCTCAGTTGAATAGGATTGACAATTTCCTCATTAAGGTCACTCGAAGGCACGTTGCAAGGGCGATGGCCAGCGACAATAGTCTGATATTTGGGGCTTACTACCCCAATGAAATGTACATTGAGAGTACGCTCCGGTCTGGCTTTATCCCGCCAGAGGCATTTATCCATATTGATGCAAAAGGGCTGGTACAGGCGAGGGATGGTATTCCGGTCTTATACCATCGCTACCGCGGCGCGAGAGATAAGCGGCTCCTCCATGACGGGGACGTCGCCAATGCTCATGAACTCCTCCGTTTTAGTACCGCAATATCGGAGAGGGATAGATTCGACACGGAAAAGCAATTCGCCGAATTTTGGTGGCTTGTTGAGGGGGGAGTGGTCAACATGCCCTCCCAGGACGGTGCGTTACTCTAGGTAACATCCTCTTAGCTTATAAGTTAGATTAAGTCAGCTAGGGCGTTTTTGGGAGAGGCCGGGCTCGCCAACGTGTGGTGGTGCTTCCGGAAGTTGACTGACGCTGTAAGGCTTCAGTCGGCTCACGGCGGCGCGTGTGCACGTTGACGACTGCCAGGCGCTCGGAAAGCAATTGGGATTTTGACCACTTATTGCGCCAGGCAACGAGTGCTCAGAATCCTAATTATAGTTAGAATACGTTAAGTAGTTTAAGTAAGTAGAATAGGTAGTTTGTAATTTGTTTTATATAAAATCTCAATAATGATACCGAGTTTTAGTAAATTTTCTCGAGGAATATATATGTAAGATTAGTTCGTAAAATAGTTCGTAGGCCGAAAGGCAATAATTCTAAGATATAGTTAAGTTTAGAGCGTTCGCATAAGGACCAATAAATAAGAATAAGTATCCTGTTAATTTTAAGTTAGGTTTAATCATTTTTGTCTAGTATGTAAGTAGATATTTATCAATGAATAAAAAAATGAATTTCAAAGTCAAAAAGGAATAAAAACAGGGTATCCAACAGTTCGACCAAGCGGACTGTAGCCCGTCCCTATGTTTATTTATGCGCTTTTTCATTTGAAAGACACGCTCAGCAATACTGTCCAACAGCATAATAATCACACCATCTCTATGACAAATCACATGTTGTCTGATGTTTACATGAAATCGAAATGAATATTGTAATTTGAAATATTATTCAAATGTCGACAACGAACTGGTAATAAAGACTAAAGGACTTTAGGTCTCTATACATAAGCGCGACTTGCGCGCGCAAACGATTACGCAAACTGCGGAGAAAATCCTTTTTAATACATTTACAACTGAAAATGGAAGAAATTACTATTTCAAGAGCCTCGCCGCGATTAAAGGAAGAAGAACATACCTATTCCAAGAGGGGGTGTGTGTCTGATTCATCATAAAAATATTTTAAAATATAAAAAAACGCACGATTCAATTAACCAAATGCAGAATTACAAACTTTATGCCGCGCACAACAACACCATTGCCGCGATTTTTCAAAGTTAGACACAATCCGCAACGCGTCGGGATCCACATACCCCCGATTTAAAAAAGCGTTCGAACGAGAGTCGAAGAAATCCAAGTGTCATTAGGACTTGCTTGTAGTCTCCGAGTAGGAATTTAATTAATTAATTAAATTAATTTGCAAGTTTCATTGTTGAATTCAAAACTGCTGGTAGAGTTTTGCATACTGCTGCTTGTCGCTGTATAACGCAGTGAGTTGTCACGATTTCTGATTATACCCTATTCTTAAGGAATATCAATTTCGACTCATAGTTCGTTCCTTAATAAAGGGTTTTTCAATAAGACACTACAAACGTTCATCAATCGTCGCTGGCTTGTTGGCATAGACCATAGACTTGACGTAGCCCCACAGGAAATAGTCTAACGGCGTCAAATCGGAGGACATGTGGTTCCAACAGGACGGCGCCACAAGCCACACAGCGAATGCCACAATCAATTTATTGGAAACAAAGTTTGGAAACCGTTTTATCTCACGAAATGGTCCAGCCGCTTGGCCGCCTCGGTCGTCCGATTTAACGCCGTTAGACTATTTCCTGTGGGGCTACGTCAAGTCTATGGTCTATGCCAACAAGCCAGCGACTATTGTTGAACTTCGTACGAATATCGAACGTGAAATTGCAGCAGTATCGGCCGATTTATGTTTGAAAACCGTCGAAAATTGGGTTCAGGGTCAGGACTTCTGCAAGCGTGCTCGTGGTGGCCATGCAAAGAAATCGAGTTTCATACATAATGGCATCAAACGTACTTTCACAGGAATAAAGAATTTCATTGATATCCAAAACCGTTTTTGTTTTATTTAAAAAAACTTTTGTAGCGCTTTTATTGAAAAATCCTTTACTTCTCGTAGACCACTTAAAGTTATTATATTCGTCACCCTGATCAGCATCGATAGTACCTAATGCCGATCTAGCCATGTCCGCCCGTCGGCAAAAATTAGGCCTTAAAACTCGAACTAGAAACCTGAAATTATTATACTCTCTAGGGGTCCGAAATGCTCATGTATTACATTTTTTTTAAATCCACCCACTGTCACTGAATAAATTGAAAAAAAAACCTTTTTTTCGAAAAATAGAAGTCTGAGCTAACAATCTATGGGCCCTTAATGCTTATGTTTAAAGATTTTTAAAATCCGCCCACTGACACGCACAAAATTTAATATAAAACTGTGTTAATGAATAAATCGTTGGATATGGAAGTATTATTCTTTATAAAGTAAGTGGATAAAGTCGTTTTGAACAATTCCTCCCTACAAAGTTTTCTGCCATGCCCACTTTTTGGGGCGTTTTCTTACAAAATCTTAGTTTTTTTGAGAAAATCCATTGATAAAAGTACAGTTATGATTTACAAAATATATTAATCATATTCTTTTTAACATTTCACCCATACCTACATTTTTGCAACGCCCACTTTATGCGGGGTTAGAATGGGAATATCCAAGCGGGCTGTAGTCTCTCCCAATGTGTTTTTATTAGCTTCACAAGTTTGTTTTGATCCAGTTCAAGAGCCAATTAAAGAGGGTGCTCATTCACTACAGGAGCCAGACATATTAGTCCATGGAATTGGATTGATTTCGATTACTTTAATTACGTCCTTTGCTTTGGAAGTTGTCTCTAAGTCTTCTAAAAATAGCAGCTCTACTTTGACTGTAACGTTACTTTCATCCAAAAATCTGACGGACACCTGCAGCCGGCAACCTTGTGAAACATTATTGTTCATTGTATTCGCGAACTATTGAATATTGAGAATATTGAAATATTGAGATCATTTTAACTCGTCCAGAAGTTGTTCTTTAACATCGTTTGACATTTTGTAAACTCGCGCCATGACGGTATTATTTGAAAATGTTTGTTTAGCGTCGACATTCAAAACATACTCAGTTACTTTCCGCAATCACGGCTTTATTAAAATCTCTGCGACTGTATGTGGTTTTTTTTCGATTTCGAATTCAATTTTGATATTTCAAATGCTGCCGAGAATATTTTTTTCAATTCAAATCTTGAGAAACATACTTCATTTTCTTTGTAATTTCAATTCGAAAAACCCTTTTGGTTTATCGACAAGACCTGGATGTGCACTTGTTAAATGTCGTTCCAGTTTTAACGGTTTCATCGCTTCATTACTGAGAACTATCGCCCATAATACACATTGTTTCTTTGATTCAACTTGGACCTCATTGATGTAGCTTTCGTCATATTTTTTTTTATTTTTTGATGCGGGAGGGCTGATTATGTGAATTGTTGTTCTTGACCACTGATGAAGCTGGTGGCCGACGGTAAATAATATTCTGGCGTGGCAAGTTGGAAGGGTGGAGTGAAATAACGTCAAACGGAATAAGGCCAAATTTGTAACTTTTTCCTTATTTCGCTTTGAGAAAATGAAATAAGGCCAAATTTTAAAGTTTGGCTTTATATCACTTTCCATTGGTGCTATTTAGCACAATTCGCCCTTGCCCGTACTCCAAATCCAACTTTGACCCCAAGCCAGGAGTTTTACAGGGGGAGAGCAGCATGGCCCCCATACTCATTGCACTATTTATGGGATGAGATGCGAAATCACAAGTAAATTCGATATACAGTGCAATGCGTATGGGGGGCATGCTGCCACCTGCAACCCCCCTTCTTAGGTCCCTTACCCTCTCTCTTCTTAGGGTCACTGTTTGATTTGGAGTAGATGCAAGGTTTTATTGTAGCATTTGGCCTGATTGCAATTTGGGTGAATGAATTCGTTTGCCATTGTTTCACTTTCACAAAGTGTTCGTTATGCCTGCGGCCTCCTTATGACACCTTCGCGGTTAAGCCAACGATCTGCGGACAACCAGTTAGAAACCGCTACCCTAAAGTGAGTAGGTATATAGTAGGCCTCATGTTTTGCGCCATGTTATGTTACAAAAAATATATCTTGAGCTGTAATGTATGTTGTTATATTTTTGATACCAGTGTTATTTTCAAGGCATTTAGGGGAATCATAATTTATCTTCTGATCCCTCAACTTTCATGAAATTTGTCAGGGTCGGTGTAACTCTTTATTAGTGCCTAGAGAAGGACGTTTGAAAATGTTTCTCAATACAGACAGAACACTCTTAAACTAAATAAATATTCCAAACATATGGAAGGATTTACTAATTTGTTAAAGTAGTTTTCTGTCAGATGCCCAAATATGATACGTATCTATGTATAATCGCACTGCCTGCCCCTGGAGTTGTCAAGGCAAAATCAAGATTTCATTAAACAATTTACTCACACAATTTGTAAAGCTCAAAACGAGGATATAATGACATAATAGCATAAGGAGCATGCTCCACATCCTGTTGCACTTACATAGCTACTTATTCTTTTCGCCAATTTCTTTTCTTTCTCATTATCTTTGGGACACACACATCGCCGTTGTATTTACCGTTCTCATGTTTGCTCATTTTCTACATTTTGGAGGCAAAAGTTCATTTTCCACGTGGTGATAGTATCATTGCCCCATTGTGCTCCTCCTTTACTGCAATCTCTCTAGTCCCGGTCCCGGAATAAAAACAAAATGAAAATAAAAAGAAAAACAAAAAAAAAATACTCGTAGAGAAAATGAGCAAGACAAAAATGTGTGCTGCTTCATTTTGTCTGTTGAATGTTTAAATAAGGATTAAGCGACGAAGCTCTTGGTACACTGCCGTGTTTTTTTTTTGTCTCTTTGCTCATTTTCATTACTTTGTCTTCCAACCCCACTTTCACTTGATATTGCTGCTGGCTGGTTGCCGCGCTAGAACGATGATAATAACGATGGCAAGGATAATGATAATGACTTTGATGATAATGATGATGAGATAATAGCGCTAACGAGGAATGTGTGTTTCAAGGTCAAGGTGAAAGCGAGTCGCTCCTTATAAATCGTCTCAGTCTCAGTGTCGTTCATTGTCTCTCCGAAAGTCGTGCATTTTTGATGGAATGATGGAAAGGGATAAGCGATGGATTAATTGAATGAGGTTAATGTTTGATGAATAGACTGCTCGTGACTCTTGAGTAGGAATATTCATCGATTTACTTGCGGTCGGGAGAGGAATTTAATTCAGGAGAGTAGATGAAAGTGGTTGAAGGAAACTCTCCGCCCACATTCAGGATAATGTGATTGATGCACACATGATCCCATCAAATACATTATGATCAAACTTTTCAAAATGGTGGAAATAACATAGGGACGCACGTTTGCGAATTTGTTTCCTCAGCCATTTCTTTGTTGGTATCCTCAGCATCACCTCACTCCAAATGTGACAACAACTAGCTAAACAGGAGGGTGGCGGGTGGGTGGATGGGTGGTTGGGTATGGGTAAGTATACTCACACTTGGATGTGTACCTATACCATTTCCATTTCCGTGAAAAACTCTTTGAATTTTCCATGTCATGTGATATGTGTGTGTGTGCGGAGATGTGTTTGAACGGGTGTTAGATGAATTCGTAGAGGAAATTGTTTCGCTTTTGACTGGCATTTTTCATAAAAAGGATATTCGCCGCACACAGTTGGTGTCACACGAGCAGTGTTTTTTTTTCATTTTGCCTTCTCTAATGCCAAAATTGCTGGAGGGTTTTGGATGGATGATGAGTGAGTGGTTGGGTGGGTGGATGTGTATACATAGGTACAACCTTAACCCATGCTGAGGAAATGTCACACAGGGGGTACAATCGAAGGTGGACGTGGAAATGGAATACACACATACCCGTTGGTTACATGAACCAAAAGTCAGATCACGTCCTTTATGTTCACGAACGAAAGAATCGAATTGCAAATTTGGTTGAGTTGTTTTTGCCGCTTTTTTTTTGTTGTTTTTGCTTGAAAGGACTTAAAAGTCAAAGAATCAAAAAACCAAGAACAATTTGCGATTGCACACGCAGCATGATAAAAAGGAGCAATAAATTGCAGATTCTTATCACAGACGTTGACTGATGTTGAAGGGTTTAGTACGCATTTTTTTTTTGTAAGTAGGTACCTAGCAATGGAAGAACCTGCAATGGAAAAAAAACAAAAACGAGATGGGAGGAGTGGATTGAAGCTAAGTGAATGTTCTTACTTACACGCAAAAGCATATTGAAAATGAAGAGAGCTGGCAAGAAATGAAAAGTTGTTACGAGGGACAGATGTTCCCATATAACTTCGGATTGAATTTTGACGATTTACAATAAAATATACGTACATGTACCTGTATGTACTTATATGTAGCTTAAAAGAAATCTTGTGAAAACTTGTTATTTAAGTGGAAGAAAAGTCAACATGGCTGGCTTTGATTCAGCAATTCACATTACTGAAGCTAAGTGTGAGGTATGATTCCATAGCACCAGCCTGAACACCATCATTTTCTTTAAGCTTAGAGCAGATAAAGCTTTTAGATGAAAAACTGTGGGAGTAAGTACCTAGAAATTCTAACTTTGTTATAACATAAGGCTTCATGATACTTGATGAGGGTATATAGCTTCAATTTCGAGCCCCTCCTTTCTCTCTGAATCGTAAGAAATATAGAGGCATATTCCTGCTGAATAAGAAAATAAGAGTAGGGGAAGTACGTCCAAAATGGAATACTGTTAGCATTTTGATTCAAGGAATATTATTTCTAAGAGATATTTCAATTGTTATATTTATTATTTCTTTATATATTTATTGTGAACATTTTACAATGCTTTTTTATTAAAAAAAATGCAAACTAAATAAAATAAATATTTTTCCAAACCTATATAAAAATCCATTTTGTCCATATGACATGGACAAAATTACATATTTGATATGGATAATGACATACAGCATATTTGATAAGTCCATATTACTACAAATTTACAAATTATTAATTTAATTTTATTTTTATTTTTATTATTATTACTATGTATTATTAATTTTATTTTTAATTTCCTAAGTTTTGTCATAATTTATGTATCAATATAATAAATAATATTAAAGAAAAACTGAAGAAAACTCACCAAAACACGAAAAAAAAGTTTAAACCAGAAAAATGTATTTGCTGCTGAAAACACTTTTTGCTTTTTGGCACTGACTTACGGCTATTAACGGAGCTGTAATTTTGACAGGATTTTAAATATCATCGAAGTTACCTTGGAAGATAGCATCTAGTGCTGTAAGTGTATCACATTTCAAGTTAAGGCTAGTATGTCATTTTACCCATATGTGTCATTTTGGACGTACTTCCCCTATATCCAAAGTACCTACTGTATTCTACTATTACTAAATACATTTTAATTTAAACACTTAGTACCACTAAGATTACCTATAATAAATAACACATCCCTATTGAAACTGCTCAACAAATCTACATGAGAGTTAGCTTCTCTTAAACATCTTGTAATTGGCTAATTAAGCCCAGAATTCATTCTATGAGAGGGTTCGCAAAATAATATTTGTGTTCGCAAATATCCCAAAGGAGCATAGATCTCAATTAGGGATAACAATAAAGGGCGATTAATATGATTATAAAAATTTATAGAAAAACATTTACGGCGATCTGTCAACTTTAGTAAACCAATAAGTGGACATCGTACATCAATCAAGGGCATTCGATTACTCCAATGTAAATGAACTAGGTACAAGTCCTGTAAAACGTTTTTGAATATTTTCAATCCTTTGTGAACTTGCACCATATAACAGAATAATATCCTAAAACAGCTTGCAAAAAGGCAATAAAGAGAGATTTGAGAGTATAGAGGTCGGTAAAATTCTCAATAAATCCCTTTACTTTACTTTACTTACTTAGTTAACAGGCTCCCGACCATCCATTAGTTGGACGGATCTATTGAAAATAGTACCTTCCGTATGGCTACCCGCCCTGCGCACTATTTTTTCTAGAATAAGATTCAAGAAGTCACATGATAGCGCATTTCCTTGCTGAAATCCGGCACAGGTGTGGAATAATTCGGAAGAGCTTTAAGTTCAATTCACAAATGTTGAGTCTCGACTTGGAATTCGTTGGTCTTTTCCAGAATTTGCCTCGGTATGAAAATTTGCCATTTGAAAGAAGCCACACTGGTACGTGCCGATTATTGTATTGCAAATCGGCTTCAGACATTAGACAGTCTGTCTAAGGGTCTAAGGTCTAGGGTCTTCTTGAAGAAGTAAGCAATCTGATGGGGATTTTGTGTTTATTAATTTCTGAGAAAACTAGATATGAAGTAGACTATCATATATTTAGATTAAAACAAAAGCGATCTCAGGTGGCTTCCTTAAGGAACCCCGGACGAAACATGAATTTGATGCGAGATACACTTCTCGCCACTTGAATAGGACACCCCTTACGACTGTTTTCTATCCTTCCAAGCCCCCAAACCAAGCATGTTAGAGACTTAATTTTTTTTTGTAAATTAAAGTTAATTTGATTGCTGGAGGATTCAATGCTAAAGCTTTAAGTTTTAATAAAATATTATCAACCAAAAACCGGCAAAATAAGGGGTGGAAAATTTGTTCCACTTGAGTAGGACACTTTAATAAAAAAAACATTTTAGAGATTTTTGATTCTTTTTATTACAAAAATAACTTAAATTTAAGACAATTGGAGCATTTTACATTCAGAGAAAAAAAAATTAATAGTGTGTTGAGCCACCTTTCTGTTCCAAAACTTCACACATCCGGTTTGGAAGGGATGTACATATACAAATTAGCCAAATAATTCCGTGAAATCGAGCTCCAAGCTAATTCGATGGCTTGGGTTAGGTCGGGTATACTCGAATATTGTTGTCCTGATCCGTATACTTGACGTGTCAACCATCCCCAAACATTTTCAATGATATTTAAATTCGGAGAATAGGGCGGCCAGCTTAACAGCTCCACATTCTGGCTCTGTATATAGGTTTAAACTACCCGAGCTGTATGTATTGGCGCATTATCATGTTGATAAATCCACGGCAGAGGTCCAAAAAGGATATGAAAGTATGAAAAGGCCTTTTTAAATATGCCATTGTAAGACAACGCATTCATTGTGGTTGACATAAATTGTAGTTGGCAGGTTCCATAATAGGAAATGGCCCCCACACCATCACACCTCCAACTCTGCTATGTAGCCGGTCCAAATAATGTGTCTCTTTGCTGGGGTCATGGAAATAGTAGCTATAGCCATCGGGGCCTTCCAAATTATTTTTTTTTCATCGGAGAAGACTACTCTATCCCACTCCGAAGTCCAGGTCACATGTGAGCGACAAAAACTGAGGTGTTGCTCTTTTCGAACCGGGTTAAGAGGCGGTTTCTTCTTGATTTTCAGTCTTTTTTGATGTTTAGCTTTCGAAATAACTCGACGCATATGTGTAAGACTTGCCTTGACACCGCATTTATTCCTGATTTTTGCCAAAGAGTCGTGAGAATTGGACGCTTTTCTTAAAATAAGTCACCTTTCCGCATTAGTAAGCACGCTGTGTGTCCGGCCTTTCATGTTTTTGCCATATTCATACTCATTCCTTAAAAATGTGGGTATAACGTGTCGGATCCTCTCGATTTTTTTTTAGCTATTTTGGCAATAGATAAACCAGCGCTCTTTGCTTTGATTTGTTCTTTTTCCGGCTTTTCCTCCACCCAGTTTAGGTTTTTTTTTTTAAATTAACAAAAAAAATCGACCAACGAAGAATATGAGTCCGCGTGCCAAAGATAACAATCAAACTAAATGCATGTTCTATTCATGTGGCGCAAAAATGTTGTTTTAATTCCAACGAATGTTAACATAAAGTGAAAAAAAAATATATAACGGCTCTTTTCCAGAAAGAAGAAGATTTCGACAAAGATAACGGGCATAATATCATTATTTTATCATTCCGTTTTCGAGTTATGAGCAAATGCAAATAGAGTGTACAGGGTGTCCTATTCAAGTGGCGATGAGTGTAATTTTATTTATTTGAACATAATGAAAACGATCACATAAATAAGACTGAAACCATTTCAGTAGATTTGAATGAAATCCTCAACCTTCTAAATTTTGCATCAAAGGCTTTGGCAAAATCACTGGAAATAATATCAGATTGAGATGAAAACATAGGGGCGGGCTACAGTCCGCTTTGGCGAACTGTTGGATACCCTATTCTTATTCCTATCCCTCATAAAGTCTAAGTATGGTTGAATTGTTAAGAACGCTGTACATATTCTTTTATATAACATTTAAAAGATTTTATCAAACAAAAACGAAGCTTTTGTAAAAAAAACGTTCCCCTTGGTTTGAGCTTTGGTTTTTCAATAAAATTATTTTATTTAATTGTGGGCGTGTCAGTAAGCGGATTTAAAAAAAATTAACACATGAGCATAGAGGACCCCTACAGAGTATATATTATAAATTTCAGCTCCCTAGCTCAAACTTTGGATTTTCAAAAAAAAGTTTTTTTTTAAATTGTGGGCGTGTCAGTGGGCGGATTTAGAAAATATTTACGCATGAGCTTAAAGGGACCCTAGAGAGTATATACATATTATAAATTTCTGCTCCCTAGCTCAAATTTTGGTTTTTCAATAAAATTGTTTTATTTTTTTGTGGGCGTGTCAGAGGGCGGATTTTGAAAATTTTATATCCCGAGCAGTTTTAGGAGTCATAGATCATATATGAAAAATTTCAGCTTTCTAGCTCAAAATTCGCATGATATCAGAAAATCATAAGATTGCTCAAGGTAGATTTTCCAGTGCCAAAACCATATTGATGAGGTGAAATAATTTCTTTGGGAAGAAACGACAGTTTTTTGTAAACACATTGTCAAACAATTTAGGGATAACAGAAAGTTTGCCAATCGGACGATAGGTCCCGCTTTTTGAATGAAAACTAACAAATCTTCCATTCTTCAAATATGAGTTAAATAAAAGGGACGATGGTACACCAAAAGAACTTGCATACTGTTTGAAAACAACTATTGGAGTGAGTGAGTGAGAGAGCATAAGTAACAACACAAATTTTATTCCGTTTTTGTTAACTTTTTTACATAATAAAAGTGTTTTTAAGTTAAAAGAAGTGTTATTTCTGTTCAGAAAGTGGTCCCAAACAAGAAGAGAGTTGGATAGCCATAAGTTCTGAACAACCTCACAAATAAGGCAAAAGCAATACCGTTTTATGCTTCCGAATAGAAAAGTAGCGGAAACATCCCCTTGCAAATCACCAAAAGGCAAGAAATCCATTTTTCAACC
Organism: Portevinia maculata; assembly: GCA_949715645.1. Taxonomy (NCBI): domain Eukaryota; kingdom Metazoa; phylum Arthropoda; class Insecta; order Diptera; family Syrphidae; genus Portevinia; species Portevinia maculata. The sequence goes on along the minus strand of OX454527.1, from coordinate 27,217,045 downwards.
CACACAACACTTCATGACAGAAGACCATCACGATGCTCGCGACTTTAAATCAGATCTTAAAGACACGTGTGAAATTTATAGTATCTACTCAGGAGGTTTCCGAGCTAGTCTGTCGACCGTTGATCAAAGTTTCTCTTTAAAATCCATCGCTAAGCTTTTTATTGAGAGATAGGGGAATTTGTTTGGCTTTTTTTGGAAATTTTAAAGCAACTTTTGATGCCGTGAATAGAAAGTTACTTTTATTCAAAATCGCAAAAGCCGTCGTATCCGAAAAAAAGATTAAGGTGTATGAAAAGCTAATCTATAATACTTCTGCAGCGGTGTGGAACGGATACAACAGATAGGATACCTTCAGCACGGGAACCGGCGTACCACAGGGTTGTGTACTAAGCCCAATTTCGTTCTAACTCTATATAGATGATGTATGCAACAGTTTACCCGGCATTTTTTTTTATGAAAGGAAAATCAAAACCCCAGAGCACACAGACTCGATAACGGTCCATTGTACTACCATTTAGAAATAATCTTTTTGGCGTGCTGGTTGGAGAAAACGAGGTGTCATTCGTGTCTCCCCATTCGGTGGCGTATGTTGTTGTTCCCCATGGGGATTGAACCTGCACCGCACAAGTCACAAGCCAACACACTAACCTCTACACCGTCGCGTCGCCACCCCTAATTAGATATGGTGAGGTTGATGTGAAAGTACTTTTATATGCTGAGAATCTAGTTATTCTATCTGAAAGCTCGATAGCCTCTTCAGCTACAGATTAACAAATTAAAGCAATACTGTGAGGGACCTTAAAATTAACATCAACAATTCAAAAAAAAATGGCTTTTAGGTCGGAAATCAGAACTGGTGCACAATTTCAAATATCTTGGTTTCCTACTATGTAGCGGTCGATACGTTAAACCCAATTTTCGATGACTCTGCTGCACATTTCGACCGATAAGGCCGCACATTTCGACCGATAAGGCAGCACATTTCGACCGATAAGGCCGCTATTTCTCGTTCAATATTGCCTCTGAGCTCATCTAACAACGACGGCTTTTTGGCATGGACCGATGATTTAATGTAGTCCCATAAAAAAGTCTAGACGCGTTAAATCGCACGATCTCGGCGGCCAATAGACGGGTCCGTTTCTCGAGATAACACGTTCAACGAACTGAGCCTTCAATAACTCGAATATTGCACCCGATACACTGCCTTGTTGGAACCACATATCATGTAATTGCTCAAAGAAATAACGTTCCAACATGTCCCTGTAGCGAATACCGTTTACCGTAAAGTGGCGGTCATTTTCATCGACGAAAAAAAACGGCCCAATGACGCCACTGTTTCATGAAGAATATGAGGGTTCTCACCTGTCCAGTAACGCATATTTTGCTTATTGACGAAGCCGTTTAACCAAAAACGCGCTTCATCGCTGAAGATGATTTTGCGATGAAATTCTTTATTTTCTTCCATCATGTCCAGAACCCAATTCGAGACGACGTACGTTCTCGAATTGGATTAGTATGATCAAGTGGCTTTAGTTCCTGAGTCAGCTTGATCTTGTCAGGGTGTAGGTAAGATCCTTACTCAAAATTCGCCATAATGTGGTCTAAGGGAGGTCCAATTCTTAAGAACGCCGTGAAATTGACTGATTTGGCTGGTTTGCGACGGACGTCTCTAAGGCAACAATATTCTTCACACTTCGGGCAAAACGGCCGAAAATTGGCCTTAACGCTCTTAAAGTTGTGACCGCCGACTCGGAATTTCGGCAGTAAATTTTAATTATTTGTTAACATTGTTCCCTTGTTTACTTCACGATGATGAAAATGTTCATTTTACTGAATATTTTGACATTGACAGTTCGGTAATCGGTAAGTCGCTAATGAAAGACCTTTTACTTGTTTAAATCGTATACCACGTAGGACGATGAGAAATATAATTGGTAAAACTTGAAACTAGTGAAATTCGTCTACATTTTGGAAAAATATCCTTTTTTCGGATTTCAAGGTGCTTTTCCATGGTTCCAAGGACCTCTTGTAAAATAACCTTGAAGACAAAAATAGTGCGTCATTTCATGGGATATTTCAGGGCATAAACACTGCGCTTCCAACAACAATTTAGAAAAATATATTTTTTTTGTTTTTTGGACCTTTTTGGGGTTTTAGGGATCTCTTGGCTATTAATGTCGTTTCTTAGATTGTTATTCCATTTTTAATTTTAAACATGTTTTTCAGTAAGATCCTTATTTGGTCTTTGACGACTTTTTTAGAAGACATTCTCAAATTTGCCATCGGTAACCACGGTGCAAAAACGAAAATTTTCCAACTGATGCCGTCTGATTTTCAATCGTAACAAACTTTACTGAGCTCTGGATTGAACAGATAATACTGAGTGGAGATTTGTTTTTTGTTTACAGATAAAATGACAAATTAAGTATTACTGAGGTGCAGAAAAAATACCACTTGTGTTATTAATTTCTTTAAAATCAGTTTTTATCGCAAACATGTGAAGAAATACTGGCAGTGTGGGCGGGCATTTTTATATCAGCCCAGAGGAGCACTAAACCTTTATCCGACACATCTATTAATTGATTGTCCGTCGTCTATGACAATACATCACTAGGTATTGACAGAAGCCACTTAGAGGTATGTAATTACGGACCACACATACATCGAAGTAAACTTCAAATCCATCAATCACAGATTAAACATGGTATTATCATAGAAAAAGACTCAGATAGCAGATCAACAGGACCTGGATGATAGTAAGGATACAAAAATCACAAAATTCGATCTCTTTTTCCTGAAAATTACTTCGTCTGGTATTTGGTTCTGTGGATGTAGAAGAACAGAAATTCAAAACCTTTTTACTTGGAGTTAGACACCCAGAGAACATAAAAGGCACACTTATCGTATATTCCAGAGCCAGTGATCTTCGTCAAAAATGTATAGCAATTTATACGACATGATGAAAGACTGCTGTGTTTCAGACATCGACTCTAAACCGGGTTAGATTTAGAATAAATGCCAACCTTTTCACATAAATGCTAGTGGACCAAAAAATTCTGCCACAGCCCCGACCCATTTTTATGAAGCTCTAAATAGTAAACCTGGACGCAGTGGATCAATGGTTAGTATGTTGGACTACTTATCTAAGAATCTCCGGTTCAAAACAAGCCGGTGCCAAGTAACACCCAAGCATTTTTTTCCACTGATGCACACCTCTTGCAAACGTCTGACAAACATCTAAGAGAATCAATTGTCATGAGAAGCTTCTCATATTTGCCTTTCAGCTTCGACTAAAAATTGTAGGTCCCCTTTACTTCAAGGTTCATCGAAAAATATTTCTTCAGAGGAGGGCAAAAAAGTAGAAGATACAAACGCACACTATATAAGCTGTACTGAGATCTCGATATAGGACGACCACCCCATGATCGAGAGAATCCGAACCTCTGCTTTAAAAAGCAGGTCATCGCGAATTTCAGATTTGGCAACTAGAACCAGCCTAGCCGGTTTGTCAGGTAGAGACACTCCACGGGTTGAAAGACCGTAAAGTAATTACATGCTAGTAGCAGACTCGCTCGAATGGAGGTGTTGTTTGTTGAAATATTGAGCATCAACTGCAGTCCCGTCCTTTTTAACTCTTATTTCTCCCCGTACTCGGAGAGTATCTGCGTTACACCGAATACCAACTACATTCTTCGAGCCAACCTATATTTGTCTATCGCACCACATTGACTCTCTGTGTATGCACATGAGTTCATAGAGTAGTGAAGCGGACATACAAATCATCCATTAGCTTCGTTATGACATTTTGAAATATTTTGGCTCAAAGAATTGTTGCAAGAATCTCTAAACAAATTAAAATTTTGGGAGGAACACAAAGTCAAACAAACACAAAAAAAAGTATCTTAGGCGCACATAATATCCCTCACTACGGATAAGTATATGTACATACATTCTGAGGTATTACCCCTGCTAGACGAAAACCTTTCAACGGATTGGAATCCTGCCATATAACAGTGGATGTAGGGAAAACACTATTAGAACAGAAAAGAACCCAACTACTCTAGAGGAGTTAGTTTTTTCCTTTTTTCTTTTTATTAGTTTGGTTCCCTGTCTCGTCCTTCAAAATTGCAAAATTCTTCATTCTTCCTTCGGTCTGGGATGTATAGCCCCTCGCCTTACAATTTCGTCTTCTTTGTGTGCACTCATCCAAATAAATAATACGAAAAACTAAATTTATTTCCTTCACTTATGTACACATAAGTGTCTATCTATGTGCTTCTGGATGGATGTGCACGAGTCAGCACTTGAATGAGATTTCGTCCAATTTTCTTCTCAAAGTTTATTATCCTTTCGATGTGATGTCGTTTCGTTGTGCGCCGTTCTTCGTTTTGCTGTTGCTTTTGTTGCTGTCGCTATACTGCTGCTGCTTCTGTTGCTATGGAATTTTATGATTTTCTTTGTCCTGTTAGCGTTTTTGTGTGTAAATTTGGCGAAATCTCATAATGGAACAAAAAAAGAGCGAGAAGAGAGGTTTCAATCCTTTTTTGTATATCTACCCTTCTTCCTTCTTGTTTCTACTGACGTAAGCAAAAAAGAAAGCCGAACCCTACCCGACGCAAAGTTGCAGTAAAAGCTTTCTTGTTTTGGAAAACTTCAGAGTTTCCGTTTTTTCTGTGTGCCATCCTTTCGAACATAGAAGGGATACTCTGACATATACATAATAACCTTAGAGAAATCGACCGACCGAAAAGCAAGAAAAAAGGCACTCACACTTCAAATGCCCATTTGTGGATCGTAGGTCCCCGAAAAACAGACACCCTGGCGTCAGTTTGCACCTCCTTCAAGTATACCAACCCACACCAATGAACAACCTCAATTGTGCATAGGTGTGCTCCATCTCGAGCACAAAGGACATTGTGGATGCGTGTTCGATTTCGGTGGAAACTTTTCCATTGTTCGATCGGATAAGGAGCAGGAAAACTTTTGCTGCCTGCCTTCCATTCCACATGTGTGTGCCACCAAAGTGTCCTCATAGTCCTCGCCCCTTTGACTTCTCGTCCTCGTCGATTCTTTGACTTTCGACTTTCGAGTACGCGACTGGTGTTCGTAAATAAAAATCAAAGTGCCACTGGAGAGCACATTCAAGTTTCACGCTCCATGATAAGTTGAATTTATTTTACAAGAAATGATAGCAATATTAAATTCTATAATTGCGGCCATTTATAACGGTATGGGAGGAACATTTTATTTAATTTAATTTGTCCGAGCGATATTCTTTATCTGATGAAATATCCGTGCCCATTTGAGTTTTATTGCCCGAGTCCGTCGATGTCGATGGCGATGTCTCCAAGACCTCATAAGGTGGCGGCAGAATTAATTTGTTTTAAGTTGGGCGCTTGTATTGGCAATTGCCATCGTTAATAATTGTAATTAAATGAGAAATGCATCGGAATCCGAGTGATCCAGTTTGGGCGAGTCGGCAGCCGCGCCGCTCCTACTGGCAATACTCTTTTTGAATAATGTCATGTGTCAAATGGTTTAATTAACAAGTACTGATGGCGTAACGAGTTCTGTTGCTGTTACATCAAACTACGTTCGTGTCTAGCGATCGTTAGGAGAACAGGGTGCGCTTGTGGATCTGTCTTGTTGGCGATTTTTTTAGTTCCTTTGCGTGGCGGGAACATTTTGTTATCCATGGTTAAACGTTCTTTTGGATGCATCCGAAGGAAAGTTGTTCGCGATCATAGAATTATGACAGTGTGAGTGTGAATGGAAACAATTAAGATTTAGGCTAGTTGATATCGTGCGGCATGAGACAAATGATGCCACAAAATTATCAGGTAACTTTTATCTCACTTTAAGGCTTACGCCATGATCACAGGTGCCCGAGTAAGTAGGGAAGAGATGTGGTCAATAGAGGTCCATAGACATAAACAGACGGCCTAAAACCAGGTTCTCCAACGGCAGTTTTGAGAAGTTTATAATGACAATTGATACTTTTGGATTTTTGTCAGACTTTCACCATGGGTGGGGCAGTGTGAAAAAACGTTAGGTGCTACCCGGCGTTAGGGGGAGGTACGATAACTCAGGCGACAAAATTTAACGACAGATTTGTGTAGAACAGTTATTTACACGCATTTTTTACTATGGGAGTTGTCTATCTATGAAAAATGACAATAAATAGTACAAACAAAGCCAAATTATTTTAGTTATTTATTTATGTACTTACAAAAAAAGGCTGAACCGATTTCGCTGGAAACTTAATCAGTTCTGAGTTACGTAATAACGCTTCGAATGTCCCATGTCAATATCATCTTTGGTTCTCGAGATACTCGTGGCGAAAGATAATTCCGAACGCACATACGTACATACACATACCCAGACATCTCTATAAAAATGTTGGATTTGGATTCTGGTGACCTTGAAACGTGAAGATATGTCAAAATCCGCGATTCACAAAATCGGCACCATTACAAGAACTTCCACTGGGAAGTTAAAAACAGTTATTTATGTAACGGCTGGGCCATCTAGTGGTTTCTTTTTAAATAATATGTTATTTTGACACTGACAGCTGATTCCCGCTCGAAACATTTTTTTTTTTTTGCGAGACTGGTATGCTGGTGGACAATACTCATGGTTCCCGTCGTACGGTGCGCACAGGCGAGAATGTGACTGCTGTAGCCGAGAGTGTAAGGCTCAATACACGAACGTCAACTCGCTCAACAGCTCAACATTTCATGCACTAGCCTGAGGAGAATTCTGCACAAAGATCTTGGATTATTCGCTTACAATTATCGCTTCGCAGTTTGGGCCTTACAGCAGCTTGAATTGGGCAACGATTTTGAGCGAAAAATCATCTTCTGTGACGAGGGGCATTTTCGTCTCAGCGGCTACGTTAACAAAAAAAAAATTGCTGCATCTGGTGCTCGGAAAAATCCGGACGCTATTGTCGAGAAGCCAATGCATCCACAGAGTGTGACAGTTTGCGGCGGATTGTGGAGTGGAGGCATCATTGGACCATTTTTCTTCGAAAATGAGGCTGGGAACAACTTTTCGGTCAGCGTAACAGATGTTAACCGATTTTTTTTGACTGAAATTGAAGACATGCATTTGGACGATAGCTCATGCAGGATGGCGCGCCATGCTACACTCCCCATGCCACAAACGATCTTTTGTGCACCAAAATTCCCAAATTGTCTTGTCAGCCGTTTTGCGATGTCAATTGGCCGCCTCGGATCTGTCATTTGAACCCTTTGGACTTTTTTTGTGGGGAACCGTAAGGGACCGATGTTATGCCAATAATCCGGAAACGATTCAAGCACTTAAGGCCAATATCATTAAAGCGAGCCGTGAGCTACAGCCCGAAACCATCAACAAGGTCTTGGCAAATTGGAGTGACAGAATGCGCTACTGCGAAGCCAGCCGAGGCAGTCATTTGAACGACGTTATATTCTATAATTAATGGGAATGTTTGCTCTTACTAACAAATCCAAAATACATGGAAAAAATTTAATTTCGTTCATTTTATTGCATTTTTAAAAAGAAACTTGTATTTGGCCCACCCGTTATAGCAAAATATGATGTCAATACCCTTCTTAACAACCCACTTGCTCAGATTTTTGCCACGCTCACTTTTTGGGGGTTGGGAATAGGAAAAGGGGATCCAACAGTTCGCCCAAGCGGACTGTAGTCTTTCCTTTTGTTTGCTTTTGTTTTTCGCCACTAATAGAATGGAACACAAATCCGTATTTAGTGAAAACTGTGAAACTCAATTCAGTATACTTCAATTTCTCAATTCGGTGGGAGCGAAAACTTGGGTTCTAGTTGTCATTCAGTTTCAATAAACTGGGTAAGGTAATATCAACCATAGTAAAGCGGGATTTTACACGTAATACAAATACAACATTCCACTGCGAACCACTGCCGATAAAAATAAAAAGAAGTGAAATTGTGCCGGATTGATTTTTGACTATTATCAAATGAATTTCTTGTTGGTCCGCTACTTAGAGCCCAACTGCAATGTGCATAACCTTCCATTTGCAAACGTTCTCAAAAGTATGAACGTACTGAATCCTTCAATCGAACCGCAATACGATTCGTCCAATTTTTCAAGTTTCGTAAAGCTTATGCAGACATTTATATGAATGGAAGAGTGATTCCCAAGTGGAGAACATATCTCACAGTACGGCCAGCCACCGTAGTATGCTATTACTATTTCTATGGAAACATTTGAAATCAAGGATCACGTGCTTTTGAAAAATTATTCCAGAATTTCTTCCAACAAATTTTCAAATATTTTCTCAGGGAATTTTGCGAAATGTAAACAATTTTTACTATCACTTCCCATTTGCCATTGGGGTTTGAGCTATGCATTAACGGTGTACATGAGTACATAGGAATGTTTTCTTGGTTTTGGACAGCTAGTTTTTTTTCCATTGTGGTTCGGCTATTAGATGTTAGATGTTGCCACGGTTGATACATTTTATGCTTTGTTCGTTGAGTAGCGGTGAAATCTCAATGCAAGTTTTGCGGCTCATGAGTAAAGCTGGATTTGGAGTTGATTTGGAAATTCGTTCCTTTTTTCGTTCAGAGCTTGAACAGAGCGCGATCTATAGGTTCTGAGTAAATTGAGTGAGCAGTCTGAGTAAAAAACTGAACACAACCTGTGACAGATTGAGAGGAGGGAAAACAACGGAAAGCGGAATCAAAAACAATTAAAAAAGCGGTCGGTGATTGTTTTAGTAATACATTTTAATAAAATAATTTCTCTTTAAAAAATAAACGTTAATTCTAATCAAATTATAGGGGAGCGCTCATGTGTGTTTCATAAGCAAATCAAAACACTCTGAGCACGCTCTGTTCAGTGATCTGCTCTGAACTTAAAAAGAAAAACGCCTACAGCCATATTATTAAAAAAACACTATCTACTCCTTAACACACAAGTTAGCTGGCACAGGGATAGCGAACTTGTCCATATGATAACTTTTCTGATTAATCAAAATATGTTTTCCCTGTGTTAGCTGTTTGCTCTTTATCACCTACAATACGGCAGCACTTTACCAAATTATACTAAAAAATCGAGTGTATCTGTCATATTTCCTCAGTTGATACTCATGTATAAGTATTTCATTCTAATACTATGGTACTATATGGACTCAACGCATTATGAAAGAGTAATATGCCCAAATGGGAGACAGTGTTCTCTCTTATCCTCTCAATGTTTCCATATAATGCATGCGCATCCTCTCAGTTTGTGAATGCATGAACTACAATCTGAGAATGTGTGAAGTTATCCGCTCCTTATACGCCGAATTCGGTGAGTTAAGTTATCCACTCGTTATCACACGTCAGTGAAAGCTAACATACGTTTATTAATCAGAATTATGAGTTAACAGATGTGTTAACTCGCCGCTGTCCGTTGTTTGTTTATAAATACGGGGGCTAATGTGTAGGAAAACAGGGCGAGGGAAAACATTCCACATTGGTTTTGAACTGCTTAGGAAGGATTCTCTATATTTCACTGTACGACCGAAAATAGGCGCAAGTGTGAACTGATGCGCAATTATGATATAGCGGGTATTTAAAATGTTGTAAGGGTGGAATTTTGTTGGAGGACGTGTGGTGGCTTATAAATTTTATCGCTCGTATTTGAATTCTGTCGAGTAGCTCTAAATATGTAACCGTCTTACCGGAACAGATATAAGCGTTGTACTTAAGCTTTCGGCGAATAATCGCCCTATAAACTGTAGCCAGATCAGGAGATGTGAAATATTTCTTGCATCGCTTGCGGAAGGCTAGAAATTTCGCAGCGCTCTTGGTGACATCGAATAAATAGTCATTCCAATGAAGGTTCTAATTAACGTACTTACCGGGACTGAAAAGCCTTCCGGTTTCATTGATGCAAGTACCATTCATGGATAATGGTAGGCTCTAGGCTATTAGGCTATTAGTATAGACAGAACACATTATTATCCTTGCCATTTTGGCTGATTATTATTTCTGCAAATTTATCTGACACCTCCAAGCTGTTCCCATACCCATAGTAAGAGTACCAAATTTCAAATATAAAAGCCTGATGCTGCGTATTTATGAGAGTTTCTACTTTACTAAAGTTAGCTTTCTCAACAAAACAGGGCTATTGACTAGTTATTGAACATTTTTTTATTTAGGTGGAGATGTAAATGTGATAGACAAATATTTTTTTAAAATTTTTTTTTTACTCATTAAAAAAAATCCACGTATAGTTCTATTTGTTCGACTTTACTCTTGAAAATTCCATGTCACTACTCCCGAATTAACCACTTACCGATCCGGAAAGAAACGAGCTCATTTAAAGTTCACCATCTGTTTTCGCGTAAACACTTTGAACGTCTGGAAAATTGAAAACCCTCCAGGCCTGACTACCCTTGCAAAGTGAAAAATTGCGCTTCACCTTTTGCCGTGGAGAAGTTCACTTCAGCTATTGATCCCTTTCACATACACCTCACCTTAATTCATATGCTCAACTGACATCGAAAGTGAATAATATCCTTTCCGATCGCATCACGATTGTGAAAGGATGCGTACGAAAAAAGGGTTCCCCTTACCGCACAGGTAACCATTAGACAGTCGGAATCTAAATAATAATAAATAGGCAGCATCTTCCGGGCGCATAAATTAAAAATTCAAATCCTTTTGTTTGCAACCGTCAAGCATCCAGTTGGCATTATGCGATCGGGTGATCTGATACTGATACGGATACCCATTGCGTTTGTTTATCCCTTAACCGATGATTTTTTTTGGCGTTAGGAAGATAAATAATATTCAAAATTCGATAAACGTATGTTCCACTGGGAGGCGAAATGAAAAAAAAGGTTTTATGGATGTAAATTTAGAAGATTGATTTGTATATGTGCCACATGGTGTGTATGGCAGGGCGCTTGACTATACGCAGCGTCACGACTAAGGTGTTTATTTTGGGAGGTGTATATCCCAGGGATTTGCATTTTTCACTGTATGAGGAAATATGGGCGGAATGTTGCTATTGATGGAATGTTATTGAAAATTGTTTCTAAAATGGATTTTCGATTCAAAGTGATAGGGGGTCGATCTCTGTCACCAAAAGTTGACGTCGAAAACCCAGCCGACATAAAAATTATGTCGCCCTCTTTACCAACAATTAAGGCTGTTTCAATAAGTCTTGATTTACGACACTTGTAGCAGACAGATCCTCAGTTACAAATAATTCTCTGGCACATGGTTGTTTAAACTGATATGCACTTTGTTGTTGGTAGTGATTGTTTAAGAAAGACCAAGGAATTTAATGATGAGTGGAAGTTCGGTCTCTAGCTACACAAAAAAAAACCAAACGACTTGCAAATGTTTAAGGATGTATCCTGTAATTATCCTTTTTATACGCTATTCTAGGGGTATATTAATTTTGACGCATAGTTTGTAACATAGCTTAATATTGCCCGTAGACCCCTAAAAGTTTCCATATTTATGATCAGCATCGATAGTAATGTCAATCTAGCCATGTCCGTCCGTTTGTCCATCGGCAACAATTAGGCCTTTAAACTGGATCTAGAGAGCTAAAATACCATTTACTCTCGAGGGTCCCATAATAATCAAGTTTAAGAGTTTTTGAAATCCGCCCACAGACACGCCCACAAACTCAAAAAAAAACAAATTTATTAAAAAAATCGAATTTTGAGCTAGAAAGCTGAAATTTTCTATATATGATCTATGACTCCTAAAACTGCTCGGGAGATAAAATTTTTAAAATCCGCCCACAATTAAATAAAACAATTTTATTGAAAAATCAAAGTTTGAGCTAGGGAGCGTTTTTTTACAAAAGCTTCGTTTTTTTCGATAAAATCCTTTAAATGTTTATCGCGTATCGGCATCCCGCTTTTTAAAATCTCGTTTTTTTTAAAAAACCGCTTAAAAATTTTTAAAACACCGTCTTCGAAAATCCCGATTTTTTATTAAATACTGCCTTTGAAAATCCCGCTTATTCTAAATCCCGATCTTTTATAATCCCGCTTTTTAAAATCCCGTTTAATCCCGCTTTGCCCGTTTCTCAGAATCCCACTTGAATTTTAACAACTTTCATTTTAAAATACGCGCGATTTTAAAATAAAACATCTAGTTTCAATTGAAGCTATATTATTAAAAAAAAGCGGGAATAAAAGAAACGGGCTTATAAGAACCAGGATTATAAAAAGCGGGATTATAAAAACGCGGGATGGTAAAAAACAGGATAAAAAAGCGGGATTTTAAAAACGGGATTTTAAAAAGCAGTATATCGTACCCAACCCCTTTTTAAAAATTAAACCATACTTAGACCTTTGTCAAGCCCACTTATGAGGGATAGGAATAAGAATAGGATAACCAACAGTTCACCCAAGCGGACTGTAGCCCGTCCCTATGTTTTATAATGTCTTCGATCCTTAAGAATATATTATTTTTGTGATTCGAAGAGGTTTAAACTTTAAACCCTTTTACCCACGAAGCGTGCCACCCAGGTACTATTATGGGATCTACGAGTCAAATAGGTGTCCAGAGCTCTAGTTTTTGGAAGTCGAAGATGCGTCCAGAGTTATGATTATATATTATAATTTTTATGACTCGAAGAGGTGTCAGGAGTTTCAAACTCTTTTACCCGCGAAACGTGCCACCCACGTACTATTATGGAATCAACGAGTCGAAGATGTGTCCAGAGCTCTATTTTTTGTGAGTCGAAGAGGTGTTCAGAGTTTTAAATTTTGTGACTCGGAGAAGTGTCAGGAGTTGTAAACCCTTTTACCCGCGAAGCATGCCACCGAGGTACTCTGATGGGATCAACGAGTGGAAGAGGTGTCGAGAGTTATATTTTTTGTGAGTCGAAGAGGTGTCAGGACTTTTAAACCTTTTACTAGGTACTATGATGGGATCAGGGGAGATATTTTTCAGTGAAATTTGGATATTTTCCTGGGATATTTTGATCGAGGATATTTTGACAGATATAAACAGAGGTGTAATCTTTTTAAGGTAGCAGTTACGGTACACAGTAGTGGCGAGTCCATTGCTTCTATTCGAAGCTAGCTTCCAAAAATATCGCTTTTGAACTTGGCTTAAAAGTAAATTCGTGCTAAATGTCGCATAAGATTCTATCCAACGTATTGCGTGAACGTCTGAAGCCGCAAGACCAATCGAAATCGTAAAAGTGTGAGTTTCGCCCTGGCACATCGACAATAGACCAAATCTTCACACTAAGGCAAATCCTGGAAAAGACCAATGAATTTCAAGTCGAGACCAACCACCTTTTCATCGACTTTATAGCCGCATATACGTGGCGATGGGGGAATTCGGGATCCCGGCAAAACTGATCCAGTTGTGTCGCATGACACTTGGAAACACGCGGTGTAATGTGCAGTTTGGAAGCAGCTTTTCGGAATTATTTCAAACTTGAACCGTATTTCGGCAAGATCCGCCATCATGTGACTTCTTCAACTGGGAAAAATAGTGCGCAGGGCAGGTGACAACACGTAAGGGTTTCCCTTACCCTCGGACATTTGGCCCTGTGTGGGAGGAGGACGAGGCGAAGATACAGCCGCGAACTCTATGAGCTGTACCAATATGTGGATGTAGTCCAAAAAGTTAAATCAAGTCGATATCAATGTGTCCTAGCCAATGGGCCGCATTGAGCGAATGGACAAGAATGCTCCAGCCAAGAGGATCTTCTACTCCCAGACCCCAGGTTCGAGAGGGCAAGAAAGACCGAACCTCTGTTTTAAAGACCAAGCCATCGCGGATGACAGAGCGCTTGGTCTGAGCAACTGGAAGCTGCGTGCCCGGGATCGAGGAGGATGCAAGACTGCAGTGTCTCAGGCAGATACTCTTCACGGGTCGCGAACCCGTTATTAAAGAAAGAACCTCTATCTCAAATCAAGCAGTGATTCCGATCAGGATCCAATGATCAAATGTATGTATTTAAGCCCACTAGCACGTTACAAAAAAAAAACTGTTTTGTCGAAAAAGCTGTAAAATGAAAGCCTGGTTCTTCCCAAAGTAGACCATATCTTAGTCTTTCATGCCCACTTCATTACCCTCCTATTCTACTGCATACTGCAATAGGTAGCTAATACGCGCTGCGAGATTAAATACAATAAACATCCGAAATGTGAAAATTTCAAGGCAATCAAACATTTCATTCTAAACCAACTTATGCGTCACGCAAATTCTGAAAAACGAAAATAAATCGACCGGAAAATATTTTGCATATACGGGAGTAAGTTCAACTCGACAAAAACATCCAACGAACATTATGAATATGCATAAATATATTAGCCCATTAATATCGCAGCATATCCTTTTCAATAGGGGTTCACCAAACACCACTCTCCCAGCCCTCTTGAACAGATTTTGTCAAACTTTAAAGCAACTATCCTGGCAGATACATATAAACCGATCCAAACCACAAAAACCATATCCCAACATGCAGTCAGTGATACTCATAGATACCTTGCTACCTAGATAGGGGATGTACAATGTTGTACATCCTCAAATGCAATCAAATCAAATAAAAAATAAAAAAAAACTCCAAACAAAAGATACACACAGGACCATGAAAGGGTGCTCTCGATTTAATGCATATTTTTTATTTTAAAAATGCATGCATGTCGCAGGATAATAATCGAAAGAAGAACATAAATTACCCAAATCGATTGTTGTTTCAAGGCGTCACGTTATCCTGAATCCAATAACACGGGTTTTCGCCATTCAAGTCGAGTGGTATGCAAACAACAAGTCTCGCAACCCTTTTGCTATAGGCTCTTAGATAGGTACACACAATTGACATGCTTTGCTGCGTTTATGGATTTGCGCATAAATTATTATCCCCGCACAGGATCAATGGTTTTGAAAGCTATTCACAAAAAAATAATCGGAAATCAACTATTAAAAAGCGTAATACCGTGGCGTCCTTTAAGTGCTTCGCGAATTATTTGCTGTTATCGATAAATTTAGATTGAAATCAGGTGGCAGTGGTTTTGAATGTGTTTTCAGTAAAAGTGGAAATGATCGCTGGCTAGCAGAATTCGATAAAAAGGCTTTAAGAATTCATTTGAATGCTATGGCCTATAGTGTATACCGTATATCGAACTATCTTCTTTACGTCCTTTCATTTGCGTGGTACCATATTGTACCTTTTCCACAAAGAAAACCATTTGCAATAGGGGGGGGGGGGGGGGATTTTTCTTCAATTTTCACTGAACACTATTCTACTATTCATTCGAATTGAATCTGGATTCACCTCGTTAATGTCGGTAACATCGATAATACTGCGCGGTATTCTCTTATTCACATGAGCGCATTCGTTCTATACAATTCAAATCCGCATATAAAATGTTGCGGGTTTTTCATTTAATGGATCGTCTGTCTGGTTGGTGGTCAATAAAATGTAAGTTTATTGCTTGATTATTTGTATAAATAAAGATTATTAACATTTTTAGAAGCAGAACAATAACGTGAGACCAATTTAAAACAATCAAACCAATCCACTGTTTGGAAGTGGAAAAAGAGTCCAATACCATTCATACCTGTTTGTTTATATTTTTAATTTTATTGAAAATAATTAATCAAAACAACATATCCAACTTTCCAAAGATTTTCATAAACAGAGATCAAATCGATTACATTAATTTCAATTTGCGAACAACGAACCTCATATTATTTTCACATGAAAAGCTGTTAACTTGAATGTCAAATTGGGTTGGATAATGTAGTTTAGCCGATGGATAGCAGAATGGAAAGCCAGAGTGAAAAGGAATCGAATGGGTGAATCGAATCTACGATTCACGTGAATAGCAGAATAGGCCTGATAATCTTCCTATCACTTTTCCTGATTATCTCCTTGCTGCTACTTCTGAAAATTCGCACTGTCCCAAAAGTGCCAAAGACTCTAATAGAATCCCTTCCGCATAACCTTGTCCTGATTTCTTTTTTGTCTGTTTTCCTAAATCAATTAACTTTGTCTGCGAGGAATAATTCCACTTAGCGACAATGTAGGTCAAGGTAACACTTCTTCCACCCATCCGCCAGCCAAAAGTAATGAGAAATATCCCCTTCCTCGTTAATGTCCCTTATTAGCAGCTCTCGTTCTCCTAAGACACAGCGGTAAAAGTTCAATAACTCCGTCTGTTGCTATAAAAGCAGATTAATTTAGTCCTCCATCCACCACCCACCACCACTCAGGCAAAGGAGAACAAAAAACGAAAAAGCAAAGACTCACTTGCCAGACATAACACTGACACGGATTTTGTGTCCCTAACCAACCCTAACAATATTTTAATTAATTGCAAATAAACGAACCACGAACGCCTCCAAGAAATTTACCACCCCCGCCACCCAAAAAAGAAAAACAAAAGCAAAACAGGGCAACGGTTTACTTTCATTTTCTCTTCGTCCTGTAGTTTTTGTTGGCCCGGTTTTCTAGTACAACATTACTCTATCCAGGGTTTCCTGCCCATTATACTCCCGCCCCCCCATCCAATGATGCTACTCATTATTTCATTTACCAAGCATGGTGCGACGACGCACGGGGGGAATTTTATGAATGAAAATTGTATTTAATGAAACCGATTGTGAAAACGAGGAGAGGACAAGTTTTCGGAGAGCAAAACGAAAAGGAAAATTAAATTTCCTCTCCGAAGGGAAGAAGACGGAATTTTTCGTAATGAAAATGAAAAGTGAAAGTGAGTGTGGTGCGCGGGCGATGTGATGGTTGTAGAAGGAGGTGCGGTGTGCGGTTACAAGGAATTCCATCCAACAACTAAAAAGTTTTTGCATCTTTCTCTTCTTAATTTCCTGATGATGACATAAAGGAGAATAAAATCGTTAGGATTTGAGGCTTTCCCACACCTACGACTACGAGTATAGTCTGCTTATAGGTGGCACGTGATTGTATCAACATCCTTTCAATCCCGAAGAAGCACATCGTGATGAGGTGTTCTGGATCTTGGATCTTTGGTTTGATGGTAATTTAACGCAAATAAGCATACACATTGTGTCGATGAGGGGAAGTTAAAGTCCATGGTTTATCAGTGTGTTGGATTTCCTACACTCGCTCTGGCACTGGCATGGCACCGGTATGTGGGAGCGCATTTTCGAAGTGACGAAGGATGATCGAACACGATGCGGGAAGATGGCATCTATTGAGTTAAGGAAATTGATGTTCCAGCTTAAGGAAGTCGATAGATTGATGATAATAAACTTAATTTGAGCTAATCCTTCGGCATTAAGTCACATCGTCTTCGTAGGTAGGTATTGTGTATATCTAGGTACCTATATTTTGTTAGGTGCACCGAGTTGCTCCTGTGTGGAGTTGTTTGGGTGTCATGTGGAATTATTATGCAGTAGTTGTGCGAATCAAATGATTTGAAGCAGATACGATTGGATTCGTTTGAAAGGATTTTGTAATCTATTCGTTATAGGACTGACAATTATATAAATTCAAGACTTCATACTTGGGTATACTTTATCGTTCAATGTGGAGATTTAAAGTTTTGGAAAATGTTCAGTAATGTATGGAAATCTAAAATTTTGTGAACGGCAGTAGGAAATGAAATAATAGAATAGAATTGTTCATCATTCGATTCTCAGGTGATGGCTTTTATATGAAGATATTGGACAAGTTCAAGTTCCAAGGCAACGCAAGTCACCTGCAAGCTAACTTCCGACTAGATATTTGAACGCGTTGCCTAGCATCTGTTACTGCTGTCAAGTTCACAGATGTAGTGACAACTTATGCCTTCTGCACACGGAGCAAATCATCAGAATCACAAACGATTCGTTCTACAGTTCAACGAAATATTCCTCTCCGCGTAAGAATCCACAAACGAATCTTTTCTTTAGTATTCTTGTAATGCATTCATACATATCTAGGTACTGAATTTTTTTAATACAAGCGTATGCCTTCCACACATTGCATGTCATGCGTGTCAATGGCCTGGAGCCTGTGGATGTCTGTGGAGCCAAATTTGAAAAATCTTGGAGAAAAAAATAGCCAAACTCTAATACAGTCGAACCTGGTTAAGTGGAATCTTATGGGACATTTCTCTTAGTCTCACTTATAGAGGTATTCCAGTTACCCAGTTTCTCACTTATCCAGGTAGAGCAAATATTTTTTTCACTTAGAGAGGTCTTCGAAATAAATTAAAATACAAAATGCATGTTTTAGCTATTAAGCTACAGAAACAGTTTTATTTAATAAAAACAAAGCAAACTTTAATCCATGTGAAAAAAAAAACAAATTTCATATATGTATTATACGAGTACGTATCGTACTTGATTTAAAAAAATAAATAAATCCTTTAAGTCTGAATAATAAGGAACCAAAAAAATATTTACGATGTAGACTTAAAAAAAATCGGTCAGTTTACTCTGTTTTTTAGTGCTTATTTTTATTAGTTCTTTTTCCAGTTCATAGATTTTGTCAAAAACATTTTAGTCAGAATCAAGAGACTCAAAATATTTGTGTAGTTTACCTAAAGAGTTTTTAGCATCCCTTTTTGTTACCTGTTCTTTTACTTCGAGACACAATTCAGCTTCGTCATTATCATCGTCGTCAACATGCACAGAATAGGATGGACCGTATGCTTCAATAATGTCTTCCTCTGTTTGGTCTCCAGATATTAAAACTTCACTGTCTGCAGCAACGTAGTCATTAAAACTAGGCCGATCTTCCTGTTCATTGTTGAAAAGTTTATTCCATTCCTCCGCCGTTACCTCCGATTGAGCATTGTCTTCTAGCTCCTGCTCCTCCGTTGCTTCGTGTATTTCAGTTGATTTAAACCCAGATTTTTTAAAGCAGTTCTTTATTGTGGTTTCATTAACGCAATACCAAGCTTTCCTGGCAAATCTCATCGCTTGGAGGATACTGATTTCAGGGCTTTCATTTTGTTCTATGGACTTAAGTATGTAATAGACGACTGCTTTTCGGTAATAGATCTTAAAATTGTTTATAACGTCTTGATCTAAGGACTGAAGTTTACTCGTAGTGTTAGCAGGTAAAAACAATACCTTTATGGCTTCCAGTTCTGGTAAGTTCATGTGGGCTGCACAGTTGTCAACAAATAGCAAAACCTTTCTTTTTTTATTTTTCATTTGTTTATCAATTTTTTAAGCAAGTATGTAAAAATTTCGTTGGTCATCCATACTTTTTTATTACTTTTGTAATCCAACGGAAGAGTTTTTACACCTCTGAAACATCTTGGTTGCTTCGATCGGCCGATAAGAAAAATAGAAAGTTTTTCAGTACCAGACATATTGGCACATAAATGCACTGTAACGCGTTCTTTGCTGCATTTCCCACCATGACATTCCTGTCCTTTAAACATAAAAGTTTTATCTGGGAGGCACTTAAAAAATAAAGCAGTCTCATCTGCATTAAAAATGTCCTCAGCGGCATAATCACTTATAATGGATGGAAGATCTTCAATCCATCTGTTGCATAAACCCAAATCAACTGCACTGCGTTCACCACACATTTTTTTAAAAAACTAAATCATTTCTTTTTTTGAAGACCTCCAACCAGAGATTACTTGCCCGGAATTGAGATATTTTTAGCCTCTTCGCGAACTGTTGAGCCTTTTCTTTAATGAGAGGTCCGTTTAATGGAAGATTTTTATTTAAGCACTGTTTTATCCAGACTAGAAGACATTCTTCAAGGTTAGGATGCTCAGGAGCGCGATTTCTTTTTAGTTTGCCGTGACCCTCACTACACTCGGATTCAATTTTCTCGCGATCTTTTAAAATTCTACATAAAGTTGATTTCGGCACGTTAAATTCCTTGCATATTTCGTCTCGCGATTTTCCATTATTGAACTCGTTCAAAAGTTTTAATTTTGCACTAATAGACATACAATGCAACTTTCGCTTAGACATTTTTAATTTTTATTCGACGCGTAAGCACGACAAAACGAACTGAGCTGCAGCTGGACGATACAAATTTGATGTCAAGATAAAACGTGTCTGAACAAACACACGACACATTTTTTTGCGAAAAAATAAGATTTTTCTTTGAAGTCTGTCTCACATACAGAGGTTAAAATAAATAAATTTTAAAGCCTGGGCCACTTACAGAGGAAAACTTATAAAATATTTGTTTCACTTATAGAGGTTCAAAAAGTTCCACTTATAGGGTTTTCTTGGAGAAAAATTAAGGTGCGACAGATTTAGGCCCACTTATAGAGGTATTCCGCTTAACCAGGTCCCAGTTAGACAGGTTCGATTGTATAAGAAATAATAATGCGCACCGATTTTTTTCAAAAATTCTTTACAAACATTTATTTTGATTTAATTGATTCAATCAGTTGCATCAATAACATAATATTGTACCTAAGGATTTTTTTGTTATTTCTTTTTTCTTTAGCTATAATACTTTGCAATAAAAACAGACAGTTTTATCTAAAAATGTTAAGCTTTCCTTGACAGAGATCTGCTGGAAGCGATTTCTGTTATGCAAACAAACCTTAATATTCAATTCAGTTGTTGAATGAACAAATTCTTACAAAATTCATTTATGATTTTGATTTGTTTTCCGATAATTCCTCAATTTCAAAATTTCGACGGTGTTTGGATGTTTTTATGTGCTTTATTAATAATTTTTATGTGGCCATAGCTTATCCTTTAACATTTTGCAAAATGCAAATTCTTGGAATTCGGTACATCTGGTCAAACAACCTTAAGACAATAGGCCAGTTCCACTTTCGGAGCCCTCCGAGACAAAAACTGATCTTTCGATAAAATTCTTAAAATGTTGAATGACAAAATAAGTTGACCAGTTAGCAATTCACCCATACTAAGATTTTTGCCACACCCGTTTTATTGGGAATATGAACAGGAATAGGATATCCGACAGTTCGCCCAAGACTGTAGCCTATCCCTATGTGTTTTTTTTTTAATTTGTTTACCGGCGTGAAGTAACTTGTCCAAAATGTGAAACAAAAATCAAATACACCACAAAAGTCTGAGAGACTTTACTACTATGCATATGGCAATATTTTTCAATGTACAAAAAAAAAGATTTTGCTGGAAGGGACCATTTACTTCGATAAATGGATTTTCGTATTTATGCAAAGTTCTTGTGAGCTGATTTCGCATTTACAACTGAACTTTTCGAAAGCATTAGTTGTGTAAATACGTTCAGAAAAAAAAATGACTTTTTGTATGAAGTATGCATTTTTAAATAAATTTCTAAGCAGCCTAAAAAACGCCAAATTTTCAACCTGAAAGAGCCCAAAATAAGGTAAGTGCCAAATAAGGCAATTTCAAGGAGCGAGTGAAAAATTCGAGTAGTCTAATTGGCAATAAATATCTAGTGATGGCAACACCGCCTCACTAACGAATTAGGATTGCTCGAAGGGAAATTTTCAGTGAAAATTAGCCAGCCAAACAGGTTTCAAATTTTAAACTTGCTATAGGGGCATAAAAGTAATAACATTAGGCTTACACATTTCGGACGTGTTTACGTTCGTAAACAAGCAAACAAATATGTATCTCACATATTAAGGTGAAATGTTAAGGACTTATCGCAAGAAACATCAATTTGTATAGGTGTCGCGAAACTAAAGTTATTACTTTTATGTACTTAAAGCCCACTTATAACACAAATTATTGCATCTGCACCAAAGGTCACACAAGATATCCATCCAACTATATTGTTGAAAAAAAAAATTAATTTATTAAGATAATTTATTTGAAATGTAGAAGCATATGAAAAAACAGCACAATTCGCTTCAGAAAAAAAAACTAAATTAAAAACTAAAATTAAAAGGGTAAAGGCGGGAGATATGGCAGCCATTTTTTGTTTTCCTTACACAGGGTGTTTTTTTTTTATAATTCAAAGTAATGACCGAATTTTGGCTTTATTAGCTCACAAATTTCATGGCATTTATTTATATATTTTTTTATTTTATTTTTTATTTATTTATTTTATTTCATGAATTGCTTACACAGTAAGATACAATATCTTATAAATAAGTGATAAGCATTTTTTTTTTTTTTTTTTTTTTATAATAAGCGCGCACTAAAGGGATTGGTTGGGACCCTTATAATGTATTAGCTACACAGCGCGGGCGTTAAGGAAATTAGGGTGAGAAGAAAAGGAGAGATGCCGATGCACATTGGTTTTGAATGTCTGTAGGTTATAATGTGTAGGAAAAATGGAGCTGGGAAGAGCATTCCACATTCGTGTTGTACGGCTGAGGAAAGATTCTTTGAACTTCACTGTACGTCCGAACACAGGCTTGAGGGTGAACTGATGAGCATTCCTTGCATGGCGGGTATTGCTGTTGAAATGTTCAAGGGGAGGAATGCAACTGGCTATTTCGCTTGAGCACTTATGGTGGAAATAACGATAAAATAACGACAGGCAGGAGGCATTACGACGATGACTAAGAGAGTCAATCGATCTCGCGATGTCTCGGTCGCCAATGAGTTTTATCGCTCGTTTTTGGATCCTGTCAAGTAGCTCCAAATAAGTTATTGGTGCCCCGGACCAGATATGAGCGTTGTACTCGAGTTTCGGGCGAATAAACGCCTTATAAATTGTAGCCAGATCAGAAGGGGTGAAATATTTCTTACAACGTTTAAGGAAGCCTAGACATTTCGCGGCGTTCTTGGCGACATCGAATATGTGGTCATTCCAACGAAGGTTGTCATTAACACACATACCGAGAATGGAAAGTCTTTCGGTTTCAGCGATGTAAGTGCCATTTATAGATAATGGCAGTGTGTGTGGGTTTTGCTTTAATGACAGGAGACAGCATTGAGTTTTGGAAGCATTAAATTCCACTCTATTGGTTTTACCCCACTGAGTTATGCTGTTAAGATCGGAATTTAATGAGCTTAACATACGTTGCCGTTCCAGTTCCACACCCGAAGATGAGGGGCGTGACCCAAGAAACGAATATGAGAAGCTGAGGGTACTGTCATCAGCAAAGGAATGGATTGGATTAGAAGTAACAGACAGGAGATCATTTATAAAAATGAGAAAGAGAGTCGGGGACAGAACAGAGCCTTGGGGGACACCAGCATTTATTTGGTGAGTTGCAGACTTGAAACCGTCCAAAACAACTTGAATTGAACGGTCCGAAAGGTAATTTCTAATCCATTGAAGAAGAGTATCATCGATTCCAAATGCACGCATTTTCGACAAGAGAGCTTGATGCCAAACTCTGTCAAATGCCTTTGAAATATCAAGCGCAACGATCTTACTTTCACCACCTTGATGAAGAGATTGGTTCCACTTTTCGGTTAGATATGTCATCAAATCACCAGTGGACCTGTTGCTACGAAAACCATACTGCCGGTCATTAAGAAGTTTTCGCGATTCAAGATATTTCATTAACTGACGGTTTATCAGCGTTTCCATGACCTTAGAAAGAAGGGACGTAAGTGCAATTGGTCGGTAGGAGGAGGGAGAAGAAGATTCGCCTTTTTTTGGTACAGGCTGGACAAATGCTGTTTTCCATCTTCCCGGAAAGAGTCCTGAAGAATAGGACAGATGGAAAAGCTTACGTAATGGTTTTGCCAGCGAAGAGGAACACCTCTTCAGAACGATAGGGGAAATACCATCTGGACCAGCGGATTTGTGAACGTCAAGATCTTGAAGTACTCTAGCCACTGTACGAGTGCGAAAGTGGATTGGTCCCATGGAGAATTCTACGCGCTCGAGTACAGGGGGAGACAAAGCACAATCTGGGAGCGTTGAGCTGACTGCAAAGTGAGCAGCAAGCAGATTGGCCTTATCTATAGAGCTGACAGCTGAAATGCCATTGTAAATGAGTGTCGGGACAGATGATGAGGTCGAATTCTTGATGTTTTTAACAAATGACCAAAAGTTTTTACTACCCGTGGGACTTTGTAGTATTTTTTGCCTCAACTTTTGATCATAGGAGAATTTGACACGATTAATGTGGGCATTGCAGTCATTTCTGGCTCGTTTAAACTTTTTACGGCTTTCCTCAGATGGGTTGGCTTTGAATAGCCGAAAACTTACCTCTTTTAACCTGATAGCCTCTTTGCAGCTCGAGTCACACCACGCGTTAGCCTTGGGTTTGATACTTTTAATCCTGTTAGGGATAAAAGATTTCATGCCCAGGTGAATTATGTTTGTGATCATATCAGCAGCAGCATCCACGTCGCTATCGAGGAAGCACAGCGACCAGTTAAAACTCTTAAAGAAACCGTTTAGTTTTTCCCAATTGGCTTTCTCGTATTGCCATACGGTTCTTTTTGGAGTTTGTTCTTTAACTATGTGGTTGGAGTACGAGAAATTCGCTGATATGATACAATGGTCTGACGAACCTAGAGGCGATAATACGTTCAAAGCGTATTTATCGGGGTGAGAGGTAAGAAACAAGTCCAAAGTGTTGGCAGTTTGGCTGCTAATGTCCGGTATTCGTGTCGGCTCATTTACAAGCTGAGTCAGGTTATTTACCTCTGCAAAGATCTCGACGTACCTTCCTTCGGGTGTTGTCTGACCAGAATGTCGAAGCCAGCCTGAATTGTGTATATTGAAATCGCCCGCAATAACGATTTCAGAACGAGGATGAAGGGTCACAATTCTTGTAATGGAATCGGACAGGGCATCAAACTCATTATAAGTTGAATGTCTGTCCAAGTTGGGGCTTCTGTAAATAAAACAGTAGTGGATTAATTGCCTACGGACATGAAATTTGAACCAAATGAAGTTAAATTCCGGATTGGAACACTGACCATACTGGGGCTGAAGTTGGTAGGCTACGTCACTACGTATATAAACGGCGATACCGCGATGGGGAAAGAATAATGGCACTAAGTTGTACCCAGGTAGACTAAACTCTGTTAAATCAGAGCCAACGCTAACCTGGGTTTCACTAAGTGCCAAAACAGCTGGTTTGTTATGAAAAACATGGGCGTATAATGAAAAAAAAATTTTCCTCAACCCACGAATGTTGCTGACATCCACAACGAAATTCCTACACATTAGAAAATACAAACATAAAAGAAAACACAACTCCGACGCTAACTAAGCATAAGCCGTGAATTGAAAACATACGTTAGATTTCCAAAACAATCTACCGCAGGTGTTATGCCCGTACGGTAATTTGTTTTGGTCCACCAACAAAATCAACAAAGTGATAAGCATAAAAACGAGATGATAAATGGATGGATGCTACGAGTATATTTATAGAAGAAAAAAAGAGGAACGGAAAAAAAAGGAAAACTTAATTCACAAAAAATACTTAGAACTAAGGAGTAACTAAGAATAGTGGGAAAAATAGGTATTTAATTCTTTTTTTAATCTAGCGGTGTTATCCAATCTTCTTATACATTGAGGCAAGGAGTTCCACAATCGAGTAGCGTATATAAAAAATTGACGTTCAGATACAAGACAGTTGCATCTAGGGACAGTAAGCTGACCGGATCTGTTAGAAGAGGGAAATCTATTTTTTTCGTAATGGTTGAAAATAATTTCTGGAATATGGCTTCCGCGACTGCGCCTTATGAACGCCTACCTGTCGGTCCAATTTTTCGAATGGTCGAATGTTCTTCTAAGTTATCAATCGTTGTTTGTTTATCAGCATAGACCAGAGATTAGTCCAAAGGTGTCAAATCACACGAAATAGGTCCATTTATTGAGGTGATTAGGTCACCAAATGTTTGGCTCACTAAAGTCATGGTTGCACGCGATGTATGGCATGTTGCGCCTTCTTGTTCGATACATTTCTCCTCCAAATTATTGCCAATTACATGAGGAATAAACAAATCACGAATCATTTGCCCGTAGCGTACGCGATCCACGTTAATGTTGGCACTGGTTTCGGATTTAAAGACAAATGGTTCGATGACGCCTTCGGCATGTAAACCACACCAAACAGTAGCTTTTTCGGGATGTAATGGAGTCTCAAGAGTCTCATGAGGATTGTGCTCACTCGAATGACAATTCTGCTTGTTTACAAATCCGTGAAGCCAGAAAAGAGCCTCGTCGCTGAAGATGATTTGACGATAAAAATCTGGTTCAACTTCCAGTTGATTCTCAGCCCATTCACAGAACAAACGTTGCAATCGATGGTCCGCTGGCTTTAATTCTTGCACCAGCTAGTTTGACAGTTATCCCGATCAGAAGTTTTGTATCTCTATAAAAAAAAACACCCTATACATAAAAAAATAAAACAGATTCTAACTTCAAACAAAAATAAAAAACTTCTACATTAAATTTCAACAAATAAAATGGGACCATAGATAATTGAAGGTTTAAAACATGCTTTATTATTATAAAAAAAAAGCTTATAAAAGGGTTTAAGAACTCATTATGGATGGAAATTTCATCATCCTCATATATGTACTGTCTCCAGACTCTTTTTTGTATTATTTAAGGCTTCTTACCACTTTTGGTCTTTATTTCTGCAATGCTTTCAAATCCCAAAAATTGAGAGTTGTCCGCGCTTGTTAAGAGCCGGGGCAATATTTTCCGAACTGAAGGGACGCCATCTCTCCCAATTGATGTTGTTATTGTTTTCGGCGAAAAACATTAGTATTAAACGGGGTTAGTTTTAGCTTGTGACAGTTTGCGCCACAAAAATGCAACAACTAGTCCCCCAACACGTAAATAAATAGCTCCAAAAAATAACCGGCACTACGCGGTGTCTTTCACGTATGAAGAGGAATGCCAAAAATACTGAAGAACCTTTCAGTTTTGAAGACCTCCCGCACAATTTCTTCCACGGACAATCGATTGATAATGTAAGTCCAAATGCCTCGCCGTTTGCTTTGGAGAAGACGGATATTTTTATATTTCCCACGACTCTTCATTTTCAGAGGAAACCTTCTATTTTTTTATGTTACAACATAACAATGTTACTTTTAGCCACGTTTTCCCCTACAGCTCGTATATTTTTTTTCACATCTCCTGAGTCGTAAACCTCTTGCCAATTTTACAGAGTATATCTTTCAAAGGACGATAAACCATTTTTAGCTTAGGGCGTACATAAATGAGCGT
Source organism: Portevinia maculata (assembly GCA_949715645.1). Lineage (NCBI taxonomy): Eukaryota > Metazoa > Arthropoda > Insecta > Diptera > Syrphidae > Portevinia > Portevinia maculata. Next base: position 27,190,038 of record OX454527.1, on the reverse strand, counting down.
GTTATCAATTGAAAGCGGGAGTTGAGTACATTGAAAAAGTTAATAATAAACGTATCCGAAATTGTAGACAACTAAGCTTGAAGCTGGCAAAAGAAAAACAAACTATTTCAGCGTAAAAGACGACTAAGGGGTAGAATCACATCTAAGCAAATCAAACATCCAGGTGAGCCTAGCTACACATCTAACATCTTAAAGCTGTCCGGCAAGTGTGCATGCAAATCCATAGGCTAACCCGACTGGAGATCACCGGTGTGCTAAAAGCTCGGTCAAACAATAATCATTAATCGAAGCATGCACGTGTCGAAATCGTAAAAAAAAGCGGCAGGCCACTCTGGGATCGCACAAATGCAATTACACCAGCCTATTATTGGCCTCCGTGATGAAGTGATCCTAAGCCGAGAGCCCTGCCGATGTTCTTCGAGATCAAATCGGCGAACCCCACAGGCGGACCAGGAGGGATGCAGTAAAGTGGGAGGGTTATGATCCACTTTAACGTGATCCTCGCTATTATATTATAGCAATAGACCAAATTTTCTAACTGAGGCAAATCCTGCAAAAGGGCAACGAATTAAAAGCCGGGACTCAAAATCTTTCCATCGTCAGGAGCTCTATTATGTCGATGGCCGCATACGGTATCACGGTAAAACTGAGCCAGCTCTGTTGGGTGACACTTGAAAACACGCGGTGTAATGTACACTTTGGAAACAGCTCTTACACTGGATTTAGAGATGCGTGATGCACTTCCATGTGACTTCTTCAATCTTGTTCTGGAGAAAATATTGTGAAAGGCCGGTGTCAAGACGGACGGTTCTATCGGTAAAAGGTCCGTCCAGCGACTGGGCTATACGGATTATATCAACATTATTTGTCGTTCCCAGCGTGCCGTGGCAGAGTCATTTACGGGGACTAAAGAACATGCGACATCGGTTGATCTTGAAGTTAATGAGAACAAATACATCCTATCAACAAACAATCGAACATCAGCCCACAGTCTAAGACAAAACGTCCTGAGAGTTAGCATCAACCCCACGTATATTACCCTGCTCTCCAACTTGAGAGCGCCGGGCACACAACTGCGTTGTACACTGTACAGCCCTAATTTCAGCTAAGGGGCATTTTTGGGTCACAGAAGATGGCTGAGTTTTCTCGCTAATTCAACCACCCTACGCTACCGTGATGCTTAATGTCTTCATCACAGCTTGCTTGGCTTTTTATCATAGACCACAGACATTTGAACTTTCCGCACTTGGGAATCAATCTTCCATGTCTAGAATAGGTCACAGTGGATCAGAGAACGGGCAGCACAAGTATTTTGTTTTTCTTGGACTAATACGATACTAATTTCCCTCCAAAACTTTCACCTATACATCAAGTGCTCGTTGCAGGGAAAAACTGATGGACTTTGGGGACCCTCACTTTTCCTTTAAGCATCAAGGACTGTAATAAATATCAAGGGACTTAAGACGCTTCCGTGGTGTACACCGACTTCGATTGTAAACTCCTTGATCATCGCAGGTTTCTGGAGCTCCTTGTTGTCTTATCCGTAACAGATCCCTTGGTTGTCTATCAGACGCATTTTCAAAATCAACCAACACCATATGCAAATCCTTTAAGGAATCACGATGTTTTTTTTATTATGATCGTTATACTTATACCTGCCACATATCCGCACTGGTCTTCAGATAGCCGTATTATTTTCCGCATTCGGCTACCTAATAACCGCTCAACGATCGTCATGGTGTGAGACATCAGCTTGATTGAACGGTAGTTGTTACATTCTCGCGTATCGTCTTTTCCTTTGTACAAAGGGAGAAGATAACTTTCTCTTCATTATACTCTTTCCAACAAAAATTGTCAGTACAGGGAAGATAGGATGTTTGTCTCTCAGTCTGGTTGCAATGACTTACATAAATCGGTCCCTCTTTATAGCTCTCACAGGGCTGCCGTAGTGTGTATGATAATTCGCCATAACTCAGAGAGCAATTATATTAGGGTTACCATCTTCCAATTTAAAATAAAAATATTGCGGAACGCAAATAAATTCCGTTTATCTTTTTAATTTCCTTGTAAGATAATAATAGGCGCGTTTTTTAAGGGTATCTCCAGTAGACCAACAAAATATATAAATTTCGTAACACAAAAAAAAAATCCAAACGAAAAATATATCACTGTAATCCAATTTATTCATTATAAATATGTATTGTAAAATATAAAATATTAATTTCTAATATCACTACTCAACTAATCCGATGAGTAATTACTGCTACTGCTCTCGTTATTTAGGTCTATTATTAACCTTTCAACTGCTTCCTCGGCAAAAACGTCCATTTCCCACATATTTGGCTCAACAACCTGTTCAACGTGTTGGACATATCGATGCCATTTTTCCTTGTCAACCCTTGTAAGTGCTGTCGTTAGTAAGTCTCTTATTTCAGCCATTTTAAATGACTTGTTTTGGCTTGCTACAAACCCGTTCACTTGAGCCCAAACCAATTCTATTGGATTAAGGTTACAGTGATAAGGCGGCAAGCGAAGCACTTTATGTCCCGCATTTTGAGCCATTTCATCCACGAAGTATGTTTCATACCTGGTTTTGTAACGTTTAACGATTTCAAGCAACCCATTGTATGATTGCATCCCTACATCATACAAAAAGGTACATAATGAGATGAAAGGATGTATTTATGTGTTCTTTTTATTTAAACAGTTTGCGACATAAACTCAATCAGCAAGATTTTCCAAAAACATTTCCCAGTCCTTTCCGCTATATGTATATTGTGAAAGGTAGACACAATCAGACAATTAGAATACAAAATTATATAACCACGACGCAATGTCATATACCTTAACAGTTGGTAAAAAAAACCTTCCCTTGTGCAGCTGTACAATACAAATACGATCAAATTAAAACCGAATGGCAACACCTCACGTAATAATTCGTTCTCAAAAGCACCAAAATCGAAAGTTCTTTGACAAAATCCATAGAAAAACCCTTAATGATATGCTTCATTGTAGAGATGGTAATACTCTGGTGCCATGACATAACCCCAAGCGTCATAAGCCCAAATCTCGAAATTTGGCCTTATGTCGCATTGTGAAAGTGGCATAAGGCCAAATTTTAGCATTTGGTATTATGACACATTGAAAAAGCGTCATAAGGCCAATTTGGCTTTATGACACTTTCGCTTGGTGATGTTTCCAACAATTTGCCCTTGCACCTACTCCAAATCAAACAGTGACTCCAAGCAGGGGGGTTGCAGGGGGCAGCATGCCCCCCATATGCATTGCACTGTTTATGGGATCAGTTACGAAATCGCAAGTAGATTTTATAAACAGTGTAATGCCTATAGGGGGGGGGGGGGGCATTCTGCCCCCCTGCAAACCCCCTGCTTGGGGTCACTGTTTGATTTGGAGTAGATGCGAGGTACGGTTTTGAAAATTTGGCTTTATGTCACTTTCCGGATTTGGCCTTATGTCACTTTCAAAAAGCGACATAAGGCCAAATTTCGAGATTTGGGTTTATGAAGCTTGGGGTTATGTCACGGCGCCAATACTCTTCTGATGTGCTTCAGTCACACACACTGCTTATTTTGTTGGATGAAAATAGCAAGCGAACACAAGACGATCATGTTCAGCTCATTCCCATTCGGCTGTGTGGGAGACTGGTTGTGGTGGGTTGTATGCGAATTTTAGGAAAATTACAAACAACAATTCCTTGGTATGACAGTGGTTTAGTTTTTATTTCAGTGGCAATTCTTGCGTTTGAGTGCCGTGAGAGTCTCTACAGGCACCACTGGTAGAAAAAAAGCTCCTCCATAAGGCCTGTACTAAAAAATTTTGTTGGATAGAGTATAGTCAGGGATTGGATGGCCTCTCATTAGTTTGGAGATAAGAATCATTACCGATTTGGACCAGATATCTCCCATCTCTTTCCAGAAGTCAAAGGGTATCTCGTCCGACCCAACTGCTTTTCGTTTTTTTGAGCCTTTGACCGCCTTCCTAACTGCTTGTACAGACTTGCAGGGAACTTCTTCGCCTTACTGTTAGGAACTGCACTTGGAAAGTTTTTCAGAAGAAATTGTTCATTCACTCACAATACTGTTGCCAAGGATGAACGTCAACTGTCAGTTTCTGGCATTTTTTCTGTACAATTTTTCCATTTATGATTTTTTTAAAGATTGCTCTATTGAGATAAAAAACCCGAATTTTATAAGAACAATTTTTCATCGATTTTCTAAAAAAAAAAAAAGGGTAGCTATATGGATTTTTTAATAAATCTTTTTTTTTTATCGAATTTGGATAGGTCTCTTGACAGGTCCCCAAAGCGTTCGGAGAATCTTGCTGCTATACGATAAGAAGCTTACGAAATCTGCGATACCGGGCACGCTTCTACCAGTTGTACGGACCAACCGCTCTGGCATTTGCAGGCATGGCATTTTAAATGGGAATTCGGTCTTTCTTGTTGCGTATGCCCCAGGAGACGGGGAATCAAATATTCTCTTTGCTGGAGCATTATTCACATGATTCGATCGATGTACTCGTAGCTGAACCACTACATCCTAAATTCACGTCCTTGTACAACTTATAGAGTTTTGCGGTTGTGTCTTCTCCTCCATTCGCCATCCTTGCATCCGACAAAGAATTCATCTTTCGTTCGTGCCGAAACTATACCCTCGCACACGCCAATATCTGGAGAAGCAAGGCGTAAGGCCAATGTATGAGGTGTAAGAACTAGAATAGAAGTATGTATTTAGAGTGGTGGTTAAGTGTATGTTGGAGACTAAGCCACAGCGCAGGGTTTCCATCTAATCTGACGAATCTTGCAAATAATTTGACTCTAAGGTCTGGATTGTTTTTAAAGCCTATGTTCAATTTGACCACATGAATGTCTTGTGTCACAGAATCCGTAAGTGTACAAGGACACAAATTACTTATCCGTTCGTGCGTGGTTGAATCTGAACGCAAATTCATCATCCAGAATACCCTTAACATTTAAATATAAATAAATTCGCAAAAAACACATCATTAACATAATACACAATAAATACGCGCATGTAGAATATACGAGTACGTGTGTGCTTTGGTCTCACCGTCACAATCATCCGCACGACGACAGATCTTCGACTTTAAAAATTTCAGCTGCACGAACAATAAAACAAAATTATACACATTTGCCTCCTAACGATATCCAAATCATTCGCTTCAATTCAAATTAATTCAAAATCGTATTGTTGTTCCTTGTGGATAACATTATACTGGTTCAAGGATATCACTGGTACATTGAATACTCTACTCCCTCCTCCAACGTGTTTCGGTGGAATTGGGATGACTAGAAGAAGAAATCGCATACCACTTATCGTATGTTCCGCAAACACTCGTATCCTCTCAAAAGGATTCAATAGCACAAAAGGAATAATTATTGCAGGGAGACACAAAAAAAAAATTCATATATGATGTTTAATCATAACAAAACAAATACACTCAACAAAAACAACAACAACAATACGAAGACATAATCATAAAAATAATAATAAGAGCAGAGTACAGGATGTGTATGAGGAGGATGGGTGTGGGAGTTGGGTGAGAGTTTATTTGTTTTCCATTGAGGTCCTGAAATTGAAAGTACATCTTCTGGGTGATTATGTGACAATGACGTGACATTTCCTCTGTCATAGGAACCAAAAGAGGTGTAGTGTGTGTAGAGTGTTGTATCTGACGGAGGGGACGTGTTATCGTATCGTGTCTTGGGATAGGAGTAGAGTATCTACCCTGCTGGCTTGCCAGAAGGAACCCATTGAGTTGAGTGTTTTCTTTTTGTCGTTTATTTTTGTCATCTTTTGAATTTGAATCCTTTCTTTTTGTTCCCGCATCCTTTCTTTTTTCGTTTCTCCTTTTCTTTCCATGTTTTGTTATGTAAATAAGAATTTTATGCGCGATGGGGTTGAGGCACAAAGTATAGGCACATAACTTGTTTTCCTTTATTCCCTTGGAAATGCGAAGGATCACTCTTCAAGGATATATGAAAGGGAAACGATTGTGACATGTGGCAGTACGAGTGTTTACAAGTAATTATGAAATGTGTTGAGCTCCAGGTGTCTAGAATGCAGCATCTTTGTTCATATGAGAGGCGCACAATGCATGCATGAAGTACCATCACACGTGTGTGCTACAGTCAGGATTTGCATTCGAATCTGTTTTGCATGAATTTGTCGAGTGATGAGGCGTATTTCATATTAGCTTTATTATTCTTTGCAAAAGGACTTCATACTTCCTGCTGGATTGGTTGGTTTTAATTCATGTCTTGTCAAGCAGAAGACAATATTGTATACAACTAGGCAAAGGCAAGTGTGCTGTTTGTCAGTTAACTTGTGAATCTGTTAGAGAAGACCATAGACATATTCATGTAAGTTATTATTTTATAATGTATGTGCTGTGTAAAGGACTTGCCTAGAACTAAAAAATCGTTGGCGGGTAATAAAGGAGTTGCTTGTGGAGAAGGAACCCGAGATATTGTGTAATTCAGAATGAGGACGGGATTTCACAAGGTGGACAGTTATCACGTCTTTAAGTGCAAACAAGTAAGTAAATAAGTAAGTAAGAAATTCATTTATTCAACATTTTCGTATTATATTAATAATGGTTATACATGTACATTTGTAACTTTAACAATATACATAGTTTTTTTTATCTATATATATAAAAGAAAGTGTCCGAAGCGATGTAACCGCATAACTCGAGATTGGCCGAACCGATTTTGATGATTTATACTTTGTTGGAAAGGTATTTTCTCAGCACGGGTTTTAGAAGAAAAAAAAATCTAAATTTCAAAATGGCTAATTTTGACCACCCAGCGTGTTACGACAGGTTTTTTCGATTTTTTTTTAATTTTTTATTTTTTTTTCATTTTGTATTTATTTATTTTGGCAACAACCAAATAAAGAATCACATTTGAATGTAACATATCGTATCACAATTGAACTGTCAGATAGACACGCAACGTAACGCCATCTATTATTTCTTTTCTTCATTGCGATTTTGTGAGTTTTTGTAAATTAAAATTGATATGAGAATATATCTATATCTATTTATATATATATGTATATAAAAATCAATCCATATTTGTGTTTGTTGCTGGTGTTTGGCCAAACGCGTTAACCGATTCCAATGAAATTTTTTTCCATTAAAGGCGACGTCTGCACGAAGGTTGTTATGTTTGGCTATATCTGCATCGGTGTGTAAGATATGGGCATTTGAGTTAGTACACATGCATATGTGCGTATGCGTGTAAATTACGACGCAGATACAGAGACCGTACAGACGTCACTTATTTTGTTATCCGAACAATCATATGAAAGAGGGAGACCACACGAACGTTTCAAGCTTATTGTGGAATTTGTGCGCACTTTCATTCTTGAGATATCGTGTGTTTAATATTTTATTCAAATAACTCTTATTGAAATTTTTTGCATTTTTTTGTGAATCGGACATCGGAAAGTTGCTTTTCCAACATTGATAACAATCGGTGTGGAAGTGAATGAAAAGTGATTCAAAGTTTTTTATTTTCGCTTTGTTGTTTGATTCGCAGAAGTAAGGTGGCATAGGCGCCTGCCAGACAACAAGCACCTACCCTAACCGGAACAACGAAGATGTGTGAGCGGCCTAAGCCATGCGGAGAAAGACGTGCAGTCCCTTTCACCGGTTGAGCTCAAATCAGGCAATCTTTGGTATTGGCCTGAGAGTGTTTCTGTGAACTTTGGTCAAAATCGGTCTTCTTTTTTTAGGCGCAGCAACATACGCCGGATACCCGCTATAGACAATTATAAGGAAGTCTACTCGAACATATTGGCCAATAGAATTCTAGGGCACGGGCAAAGCCGGGCAGGTGCAGCTAGTCTATATATATAAAAGAAAGTGTCCGAAGCGATGTAATCCCATAACTCGAGATTGGCCGAACCGATTTTGATGATTTATACTTTGTTGGAATGGTATTTTTTCTGTACGGGTTTTAAAAAAAAAATCAAAATTTCAAAATGTTTTACCCCCCCTGGGTGGGTGTTACAACAGGTTTTTTTTCGTTTTTTTTTCAATTTTATATTTTTTTTTTCATTTTGTATTTATGTATTTATTTTGGCAACAACCAAAAAAAGAACAGTATACTGTTTTCCATCATTAAGTATGTACTTCAATTTAATCTATTTATGTGTGTAGTAAACAATGCCAGCAAGACGCAAAGGGACCAATTTGGGCCGTCGAACGAATAGAACGACAGACATGCGAAATAGAAGAGCCCAAAGATCAGACGAACGAGTCTAACAGGATAATGCAGATGTGCGTATGAGCATGGCACAATTTCGTGAATCACAATCACAAGAGGCACGAGCTGAACGAAATCAACAAAGACAATTGGATTGAACGGCTTACTTATCGGTATTGATCCAGATTCCAAACTGTTCCTGAAGTCAATTCGAACATTTAATTCATGTTTCCAAATGACATCGTTTGGAGCAACAGAAATAGTTAACCAACGACCATACCACGTCGAGTTAATCGGTTCTCGTCAGATCACCGTAATTAAACGACGTTGGGCGCGGTTAGTACGTAGATGGGGGACCGTTTGTCCCATCTACAGAGTTAAGGTAGATAATATACGTTGTATCAAAATGGACCTAAATTGGTCTAAGTGTGTCGGCTTCTGCCGACAGCCACATAAACCTAACCTAACCTAACCTAACAGAAATAGTTAAAAAAAATGCTGCAAATGGTCAACAATTCCATTCAACATTCAAAATCAAAGGCCAAGGTTATCACAAAGTGGGTTCATTGGCAGCAAATGTCGAATGAACCACATACATTTTTACAAATTTACTTTATGGGCGGTGGGGACTCCGAAAGCGCACGTTGCGGCTACAATAACCTCAAGTCAACATATGCCAGGCACATCGTCGGCGAGCTGGATGCTCTATAGACATTTTCACCAAGCTATCTCTTTTTGAAGTGCGGAATCCCTGTCTTAAACCACAGAAACAAATTGAATGGTAAAATTGTAGAAATTTGCACAAATCGTATGGAATAATCATTGCGATTATTAATGAACTGAATATGAAAGTGCAAACAGAAGCTATTGAAGAGTAAAAGTAACAAATAATAGAGAAAAAACGTCAGAAAGTATGTTAAATCAAAACAAACAATTAACATAGGGACGGGCTACAGTCCGCTTGGCGAACTTTTGGATATCCTATTCTTATTCTCAGCAGACACTTAGAGAGTCTATATCATAAATTTCAGTTTCCTAGCTCAAACTTTGACTTTCCAATAAAATTGATTTATTTAATTGTGGGCGTGTCAGTTAACTGATTTTAGAAATTTTATCTCCCGAGCAGTTTTATGACTCAAAGATCATAAAAAATTTCAGCTCTCTAGCTAAAAATTCGATTTTTTCGATAAATTTGTTTTTTTTTTTTAGTTTTCGGGCGTGTCTGGATTTCAAAAATTCTTAAACTTGATTATTTCGGGGACCTGGAGAGTATATATGGTTAAATTTTTGCCGACAGACGAACGGACATGATCGACATTTCTATCAAAGCTGATCATAAATATAGTAACTTTTACGGGTCTACATACAATATTATGGTATGGTTCAAATTTAGCGTCAAAATTAATATACCCTTAAAATAGGGTATAAAAACAGTTGATATGTTGACCAAAAACGCTGTTCAATTGTATTTAGATATTTAATATGTTTGTATTGTCTATCTGACAGTTCAATGATGATGTAAAAATATTGACAAATTACAAACTGACAATCACGCTATTGTCATCAATCCTGATAAAACACCAGCTGTAGAGCACATGCGTGGATTTCATGCACCTGTTGTTGACGACTTTGCTGGAATCATGGTTGGCGACCGTACAGCGACGCGACAAATCGTGATTTGAAGAAGAAATAATAATCTTGAGTTCATTGCTGATACACACCGTTCTCCAATATCCGCTAATGTTCTGAAAGGGACAAAACGTTCACAGCGCTCAATTCCTCTTTAAGTCATAGACCACATCCCAACACACTTACAATAAGTTAGTTATTTTTCATTTCCCTACGAAAATATTCATAAGAAATAATTTATATGGCAAAACAACGTTTGCCGGGTCAGCTAGTTTTTTAATAAACTTAATCAGTTACAATATTCTGCTACTAATAATGACCTGTATTTGTAAATGAATTTAAGATAACAAAATAACTTTTTCCAGTCACACTCGTTCAAAATTTGTATTGTCTCCTGCATGGTAATGAATTTTTTCCCGAAGTAAGCTAGTCTTTGTGGTTTGTAGAATAGACACACGCTAATAATGTGAAAGCAGCCTTCTTTCGCTTTTAATTTACAAACATTACAAAACTGGTTGAAGCTTCCATTATATGGGCTGCCATTTAAACCAAGCAACTTAAATTTTGCTTTGAAAATAAGAGATATTTCACTATAGCTGAGTGAGTCATTGAAATAGTTCTTATCCTACAGGTTGAAGTTCAGGTGAGTATACAATACTCTGCTTTCTGATTCGCGAGCTTTCTCTATAAACGCCACACAAATAGAATCTTCATTTTTTGTATTTTTCGATAAAGTTGGTTGTTTAAGTTGTCCAGGTTGCTTAGATCGAATGATTTAGTTTTTCCATGCGCTTTTAAAATACTTAACCATCTTGTCACCCACCAGTCCTGGTTCCTTATTCATACTATAGCATTTTTTTGTTAAACGGGAGTCTAGATACGAACCTATTTTAATAACGTAATCCTTGTAACAAGCATTGGAAAACCCGTTTCCAAATAGATTGTGTAGTTCGGGGATTTCATTGGTAAGTTGAATATTTTTTTCAAGAAGTTCCAATGGAATTTATCGTTTACTTCATACCTACTCGTCTGATCCCCAAACTTGCGATGCGTAACAAAGAGTTGATTTAACAACTGAATCAAATATTTTGTATTTTGTTGAAATTAAAATCCGTTTGTTTAAAAAAAAAACATTTTTCCATGATAGATTCAATAAGCTTTGAGAAGAATTTGATATATCCGTTAGATGTTTGCCAAATTCTAAGGTTGGGCTCAATTTTATTCGTAAATATTTGAGTTCCTTCACAATCTCTAATCGGCTTCCGTTGTAAAAACCATCTATTTCCATTGTATACTCGTGGTTTTTTTTTTTTTTTTTTTTTTTTTTATAATTAGCGCGCACTAAAGGGATTTGTTGGGACCCTTATAATGTATTAGCTACACAGCGCGGGCGTTAAGGAAATTAGGGTGAGAGGAAAAGGAGAGATGCCGATGCACGTTGGTTTTGAATGTCTGTAGGTTATAATGTGTAGGAAAAATGGAGCGGGGAAGAGCATTCCACATTCGTGTTGTACGGCTGAGGAAAGATTCTTTGAACTTCACTGTACGGCCGAACACAGGCTTGAGGGTGAACTGATGAGCATTCCCTGCATGGCGGGTATTGCGGTTGAAATGTTCAAGGGGAGGAATGCAACTGGCTATTTCGTTTGAGCACTTATGGTGGAAATAACGATAAAATAACGACAGGCAGGAGACATTACGACGATGACTAAGAGAGTCAATCGATCTCGCGATGTCTCGGTCGCTAATGAGTTTTATCGCGCGTTTTTGGATCCTGTCAAGTAGCTCCAAATAAGTTATTGGTGCACCGGACCAGATATGAGCGTTGTACTCGAGTTTCGGGCGAATAAACGCCTTATAAATTGTAGCCAGATGTGGTGAACGGGAAAAGGCTATAATTTTAGATTTTTCAGTGTTGATGGTTAGTGTTAATTTTTACCAGTAACTGGCTAGCCGATTTATCTTCAATTGCATATTTTCAGCGAGTAGAACTGTAAATATGTATATCGTCTCGTGTTACCCTACATCTGAGTTTACTGCTTTTCTGCGAACATGACAGATACACCAATTTTGCTTCTTCATTTTTCTGTTTCAATAACTTTTGGCGCTCATCAAATTAAGTCACTACTTCTCTTTCAATACTTTTGATAATAATTAATCTGGTTGTAATAAAATTTCATATTCTACATTATATATTCGTGTGGAAAGGATTAACATTCTAACTGAACACCATGCTGGCTTTGGAAAAATTACTCTACATTAGATAACATATATAATTTAGCTTCTATCGTACACATCAAGCTGGCGGAAAAAAGGAAAGTATACGCCTTCTTCGTGGATTTAAAAGCCGCTTTTGATAAAATATTGAGAAGATTGCTGATATATAAGCTACGTGAAATTGGAGTTTCAACCAAATTTGGTAATCTGCTTGAATGCATATACTCTAATACCCAATCAGCGGTGTGGACGGAAAATGAGCTATCAGACTATTTTCAAACACTTTTTGGGGTCAAACAGGGATGTTTATTATCGCCGTTACTTTTCGAGCTGTATCTTAATGATTTAAATGACATGATAGGAGGAGGTCTCAATATCGAGCTTTTAACCAAACGCTTACTGCTATACGCCGACGACATATTGATCTTAGCAGATGATATTGCAGTCATGCAACAGATGATAGTCCGATTTGAAGAGTACCTACTGCGAGAAAAAGAAATATCAAGAAGAAAATATCAATCACTTCATAGGCAGATGCCGCGTACTAAGGGAGTTTAGAGTGAGATACTTTGAAAAGGCAACTCTGAGTGAAGCTGAACTCATTAATGTCCTAAATGGAGGAAGCACGCACGATTGGAACAGACTGGTCAATTACATTACTGCCGCCATAAACTACAGAAAACAACTTGTAGCTGAATACAATTAGTCCGAAGATTGGTTTTAACTTAACTTCATTACGTATTTCTTTTTCTTTTTTTTTCTTTTTTTCCTTTACTTATTGTTCTTAAACCAAATTTCAAAACAAGTATTATTTCAATGTGTAAATTACCCGACAGACGAATGTTTATGTCATTGTCGTAAGTTTTAACTTTTCAACAAAAACTCAACACTTCAATCTGAAATCAATGTAGGTATAGGTATAAAAAGTTGAAAATAAAGAACATTTTACTACTACTACTACTACTGCTACTACTACTACTACTACTACTACTACTACTACTACTACTACTATATTCGTGTGGTCCTTCTCATTTATTCTAATAGGCATTTTCCACTGGCGTTCAACAAATCCTAATAAGAACAAGACCATCGGCATATAACAAAACATAGGCAACGGTATTAGGTATCAATTCGTATTTCACCAGGCAAATCTTTTTCTATGTCGTTTATAAATAGAGAGAATAATAAGGCACTAAGACGACATCCCTATTTTACACCAGTCTGTGTTTCAAACCATTTCGAGAAACCTTTCCGTCCTAGTCTGCTGCATTTGTTTCGGCATACATTTATTTAATGACTAAGAAATTTTGGAGAGAGACGCAACTGTGACAATTTATAGAAAAGTGCGCCCCAGTTAACAAGGTCAAAGGCTGCCTTGAATTGTACAAAAAAAACTATAGATTTTCTTGTTTCTGGCTTGAAAAGATAATGTAAATGGTCAACTGTTTAAAAGTTTTATCTGAATCCAGCTTGATGCTCTGTCAGATTATTTTGTTCATCTACCTATTTGTATGCTCTTCTTGTTTGTGGGATGAGTTGCGAAATCTCAAGTAGAATAAAATTGATATCCGAAATCTTATTCGATAATATTACTCTTTTGTACTACAACATAATTGGAAATAAAGTCGAGAATAGAAAATGGTGAATTTCGACATTACTGCCGATTTCTTATTGAAATAAATTCGATCGACATGTTACCAGTCTCCCTATCCAGCTGACAGTGCCAGGGGAGGCAGTGCTGTAATTGTAAAAAGTATTTTGAAACCTTATGAACTGCCAAAAATATTAAAACAAACCATGCAAGTAGCGACAATAAACATTTGGACTAAAAGCAAATAATTTAATATAGCTGCCATAAACTGCCCTGGGTAAGGCATTCGCCTACAAAGGAAGATCTCAATGACCTTTTTCGAAATCTAGGCAATAACTTTATCATTGGATGTGATTTCAATGCAAAGCACACTTATTGGTGTTTCTGCATCATCGAGGACGTTAAACATAAACACATTTAGAACTTCAACATTACAAACACGTAGATCTTTCTTCCCGCAAGGATCTGGAATATAATACCGAATCAAATTAAAATCATAAACAATTTAAATGACTTTGTCCGCTCTTTAAAGGACCACATTCAAAACCCTGTTGTAGCTATGCGTTTTCACACCATTTTTGTAAACTAATTTTTATTGTTATTTTCTTTTTCTGATTTCCCTTTTATAGTTTAAAATATTATCTTATAAATAACATTTAAATTATTTAGAATATGCTTGTATGTTAAGATACTACTTTTGAATTTGGCATGTACATAAATATAGATTAGATAGATAGATAGATTAGATTCTTTATTTCATGAAATATATGTATAATAGTTTGTGTTTGAGAACACGAGCATAAAATATACGAGTATATAATGAAATATTGTAAATTTTAATGGCCATAAATTAGATGCCCATCTCGGCTATTGTTGAATAAAATAAAATACAAATACAAATATTGGGGATCAAGAATATTACATACCGACAAAAGGCAGGGTGCTTGACAAGGTAAGCCGAAATTTTAACTGTACGTTTAATTCGACTGGATCTTAAAAAAGTATCGTTGAATTTAAAAATAGATCAATAAATAAATATCTTCGTAACCTAACTGCTGATAAAGTCACAGACTACTCCCAAACATATAAAGAGACCTCACCTAATGGGAAATGGATCGGCGACCAAAAAAAAAGGTCAAACTCTTTTCGCAGCACTTGACAAACGTTTTTAAACCTTTTCCACCTACCGTGGTAAATGAACGCCTTGAATTCTCTGATAGAATAGCTAAAGCGATCAGCACAAATATTCACAACCTACCTACTACAACCCATAACTGGGTTACGATCTAATAACTGCTCAAATCCTGAAGGAACTACCCTTCATAGCATTGTTAAAACTCAAGCTGATATAATGCTTGCTTTAAACAAAGATATGTTTCATATCACTGGAAGATAGCAGAAATTATAGTTAAAGCTAAACAAGGTAAGCCCCTATCAGAAGTCGCATCATAAAGGCCAATCTCACTTTTGCCTGTATTATCAAAACTTTTCGGAAAGCTGCTCCTTAGGAGACTAGACAGAATCATAGAGCAAAGAAGGATTATTCCCACCATTCAGTTTGGGTTTAGAAATAAACATTCGACAATAGACCAAGTGCATCGTATAACTAATGTTATAGAAAAAGCACTAGAAGAAAAACAAGTTTATACTTCATTATTCTAAGACGTTGCACGGGCTTTAGAGTATAAACTTCATAGAAATCTACCTAGGCATAGGCAGTAATATGAGATACATAAATCTTATATTGCAAATAGATTCTTTAGAGTTCGCTGTAGCACAGCGTTTCCTAAACCCATTAAATTACAAGCAGGCGTTGCACAGGGAAGTGTTCTAGGACCCACCCTATATTTATTATATACTAGTGATATACCACACGCGAATGATACAATGATATACCCATTTTTCTAATCGTCCTTCAAATATGCCACAAAATATCTTGGCTGACACATTCATGAATGAGATTCAGCTGTAGTTCTCTACGTTTTCCAGTGCACCCTTTTAGTGGATGGGAAATATTACAGACTTCTTAAACGATGAAGGGATGTCAGCTCTCCAGAAAACGTTGTTGAACAGAACTTCCAAATAGTTGATTAAGATTGGAATAGCATTTTTGAAGAATTCATACGGAACCCCATCTTCGCCTGGTGCCTTTCAGTTTTTTGATTTCGTGATAAAATCATTAATTTCGGCAGTTGTTACATCACCATCTAAGGAGCCGTCGAAAATGAGGGGGTCCGCATACGAGAAAAAAAGGTTTAAGTTATCCAGTAGAAGATGTTTAGAATACATTGAAATATCATCAGCAGATACTCCTGTACCTATTTGATAAACTGTACCATTAATCTCGCTTGCTATTGGCTTAATAAGAAAGCTTGCTGATTTTTAAAATCAGTTTCCTTTGATAGGCATAGATTTTTGTAGTGGGTATGCAGTTAGATATATACCACTTTTGAACATCAGGGTCACGGTCATTACAAGTTCTCCAGACAAACATAATACGGCCAGCCTAATAAATAATAAAATGTCAAGTTATGATGCAAATGAATACGCAATCTCCCACCATAATTTAATAGACTTAAAAGCCGCATCTGATAGCATTCATGGTCAAGAGCTCCACCTGGCGATGGCCGAATTCGGGATGCCAGCAAACCCGAGTATGGAAACAGCTCCTCCGAACTATCCCAAACCTGCACCGGATTCCACCAAGGAGATGCGCTATCATATGACTTCTTTAATCTTCTTCTGTAGCAAATAGTGCGCAGGGCAGGTGTCAACACGGTACATATTTTTAGGAAGAAAAGGACTTTGATTTCTCCAATAATACTTTTTTTCAAATAGTGGCTGTGTAAGTGGGCGTATTTTAAAAAATATTTTCTTTTGAGCATTTCGGGGCCATAGAGAGTATAGATTTCTAGATAGTGTTTTGATGTCTTTGATGAAGCTTATTTTCTGTAGGACTGTCAGTGGGGGGATTTTAAAACTTCTTTTACTTTCAAATTCTATCTCGAATTTTATGGCCTGAAAATTGCCGACGAACGGATGGACGGCTAGAATGACGTAGCTTTCAATGCGCATCACAAATATAGTAAGGGTATTCATGCAACGTCGTAAAACCTTTGTAACCGTAAGAAAATTCGAAAAACCCGGTTCGACCTCAATAAATATCAGCAGGCCTCCCAGGCTCAGATCAATTCATCAATGAGGCCAATCAAATGCTGGTTTTGTCGCATTTGTGTGCTCCAGAAATTTGTAGGCCTGTTTGGGATTCTTTTACATAAGAATTAATGATGATGAACGTTCGCGCATCGTCCATCCAATTGAGTTGAAATTTTGTACAGTTGTTATTGGCACTTGTGCGAAAGTTACTGGCATAATTCCATCAACGTACAATGGGGCACCCTCATATTTGTGTGTTCGTCTTCTATGCGTTCACGCATCGTTAATCTGATTGAGTTTCCCCGTTTTCATTTTTGAACCGTCCGTAAACACGGTTATGGCTTTTGTGCTGGGGACGAGTCCGTTTCTCCATTCTTCCCCTCCAGAGATAGGCACTCGAGAAAGGTCTAGTGATATCTAAGTATGGCGTGATGAAGTCCGTAGTTGGTGCAGTTGGCCAAAGTGTTTCTGCAGGATCGTCGAATGATCCATTTCGTTTGGTTTCCAGTTCACTGTTTGCAAATTCTCATGGCACTAATGGCGGCTGTTTATTGAACAAAGATGTCCAGCGGAAGCAGGTTTAGGATAGCCTCCAGTCCTGCGGTCGGAGTTGTCTTCATCGTACTGGTTGTGCCGATGCACGCTAGTCTCTGAACTTTCGAAAGGACATTTAGGTAAGGGGCTTTATAGGTTACCTGCCACCATACGAGACTACCATAGGTCAGTATAGGACGAGGCCTGGCCGTCATTTCTCTCGGTTGGCCAGTTGGGTTTCCTCTCGAAAAGAAGTCGACACCATCCGTTCTAATAAGTAAGGATTTATAGCGAGGACGCTGGGCCCTGGGGTATAGTGAATAGCCCCTTTGGTATATCAGTATCGTACGTTGTAGAATATAATAGAGGTACTCTTCACAATATTTAGAATAAGAAATACCTAAGAGTAAACTCTCAAACCTTTAACTCAATTCTTGTGAAGTTAGCACATTTTAGTTGTGAGTCCCAGCACTCGTAACTTGTTTTGTTCACATTCTAAGTTCGATTTTGCTTTAAAAGAGTCAACTTATTTGTCTAAATACATATTTAAGATCATAAGAAAAGTTGTAGATAGGTACATCCATTATAACTACGCTGTTAGTTTTTTTTTTTTTTTGACGTACCACATCCTCAGCATGTACAACAAGTCTTATCAGTGAGGACCAAACCACCAGATTACTACAAACAACAAAGGACCAGCAGCGATAAAGAAATGTGCAGAAAGGCATTTGCATTGCAAGTTCAGCCATCGTATCGGAATACGAATAACCATCAGCTTAAATTCTTGGCGGAAGTCAATCCTTTTCGATCTGGCAGCGTCTGCAAGAGTCCTGTTTCATCCCAAATCAGAATGTTATCCACACACGCGAAATGGTAAATATCAGCGAAACTAATTCATGTTCGTTTTTGTGTGCTTCCTCGTATCCTGTGTGTTGGGGTCGGAGGTTTCTAACATTTGTTTTTTATTTTCATCTGCCAAAGGTACCTACCTACGAAGAGTATACATTGTACTCGAACATGTCGAAAAAGTAGGTACTCGCATTCTGGAAAGGATTCTTCTTGGCTTCTTTTATTAAGAATTTTATTTTTTAATTTGAATTTGAATATTTTTTTTCGGGGGCGATGGATAGAAGGAGGCAATAGAACAGCACACTCTTGCGGTGTTCATGTGTGTGGATGGGTACAGAGGTATTTCTTCGTCTTTTTTTTCAAGATGAAAAATGTACAGAATGTAAGAAGAAAGAAAACAGAATCCTTTCATCCCTTTATGCCGCACCCACCCCGCTTGTATTCGTGCTGCCACTACAAATGTTTGCCATCAGGACACATATTTGCTTAAGAGACATGAAGTCTAACATTGTTGCCTCTGCGGGTCCTGCGACACACATACTGTTACATGGAGAGAGCACACACGTCACCACCAGACGCCACACCGCAAGCACAACTACAACACTACAAGATGGTAAAGAATTTCATTTACCATTACTGGGATTCGGCTTAGAGACGGATTTTAAACTGCTATGTGGGTATAGTGTGTGAATGTGTTGTTGGGTTTTTTTCCTTCAACCCTAAATATTTTTGGTTCTTGGTTGCGAGAGTGCAAAGGACACCATGGAGGGGTCGGGTTGGTTGCTCGTGATCATCACACATGAAAAATTATGCGTAAATGATTGATTGGTATGTAGTGCGTGTGGTTCTATATACTTACATACTGATTGTATATTTTGGTTTGCTTTCGGAGTTAGCTGCAGATAAGGGTTGGTACGAGGTTGATTCGTTCGGAGTTAGAAATAGAAGAAAAAAAACTGTGGTGGGGGTAGTTTTTCATTTACATATTTTCCAATTTAGGGTTTGGTTTTAGTTTGGCATAGTTTTGTGGAACTTATGTACTAGATTTAGGTAGTCGGAGTCGATTGGTGATGGGGTGATGTGTGGAATCCATTCATCGAATCGACGTCTGCAATTAGGTCTTGGATGGAGGAATTTTTCAACAGCGAATTATATTGCAATTATGGATTATTATTGGCAGCAAATATGTCATTAGAATTTTTGTTTCAAGAAGTAGGTTGTAGGTACTTAAGTTACCAACGGACAACGGAGAATCATTCAATTTAAATGTTGTTCTTTAGGAAGTGAAAAGGATCTACATAGAATCTAACATACATTTTTGTACGTAGGATGGATTAGTGCCAAAGAATATAGTTTCTACCGATTTTTTCTTGTTTTGGCTATGTGTAGCTACATACCACAAACTGCAAAGCTAAAGTCGTATAAGACATGGTTTCGATATATGTTAAGCTGTTAATTTCTTGAAGGCGCACGAGTTCTAAAACTTGCATAAGGGAATGGAAACGGAGATCACAACCGATGGAAAATGGTAAATGTAATGGTTTTACCGGTGATTCTTCAATTAAGCTCCGTAATATAGAATAATTTGTAAGAGCTGTAGGATATAATATTAAAATAAAATACGCACAAGTTAAGCAATGGAGACTACTTTTTTTTATTATAGAATTGTATGCCAATAACGATGATAAATCATTTCAGGCATACATATCGTCAACACGGACTGGTTTCTTCACCCACTTTTTGAGCTTTTGGAGCCATATCTATCTTATCTTTAATGGTATGGTCGACGTAGGCTTGGGGTCAAATCACACCAAAATCGAAAAGCTAGGCGGCCAATTTTGGTTCTGGAATCGAATTAATGGTTTTCACATTCACTGTCACAGATTGCTCTCGATGCTCGGAACAAAACAGGTAATTCACCTTCATAATAATAGTCGAGAGAGCTGGTAATGTTTGACTTACGTCATTTTACCAAAGAAAGTTTATATATACATATTTTTCTTAAACGTGAGCTGAGCATCACAAAAATCAAGTCTGGCCGCTGCGCTGGTGTGTTTGAGCGGGACCAAGACCCAAAGGTGATCAAAAAGTGATGCAGTGGCGTCATTTGCGAAAGCTTTTGTTTTTCTTAGACAGGGAAAGGTGTTGTAGCCTGGTCCGTTTGTAAATTGATCCAAGGGCCGCTAATCTGCAAAATCAGCCTACAAAAAAATAGGTATTGTTCTATGAAATGTTACCCTCTCGTTCATTACTTTTCTCGATTCGTTTGCGGAGCCAAAGCGTACCTATAAAAGAAAATTTAGAAAACCTGATCTGGACTACAAAAAGTAATATTTCTTTTTTAGTTTTTTTGTGAAGTGTCTACGTGGATTACGGTTTTTTGTCTTACCGTTTTTATGATCAATTGGGGTAAACGTATTTATGCTCTTTTGTTGGGAGCACATTGTCATATGTATGCGTCTTAAATACAACTCTAAAATTGAAATTTGTTTGCAATATACCTTGGACATATCGTAGCGCGTGTACTTTGGACCGGCCAAGGTAGGTACATGCATGTTATTAATTTAGTTGTATTTTTACTTTTAAAAATGTTTTTCTGCAACTCAGTAATAACTCATTCCTAATTATACCCGTAAACCAAAAACAAATATTTTGTTCTTTGTATACCCTATTCTAAGGGTATATGAATTTTTACTCATAGTTTGTAACATTCCTTAATATCTCCCGTAGACTCCTAAAAGTTAATATATTCGTGATCGCATGGATCGGAATTGCGATCTAGACATGTCCGTATTCAAAAATTAGGCCTTTAAACTGGAGCTAGAAAGCTGAAATTTTAACCATATACTTTCTAGGGGCCCAAAATAATCAATTTTAAGAGCTTTTAAAATCGGCCCATTGACACGCATACAATTTCAAAAAAAAACGATACTATCAAAAGAATCGAATTTTGAGCTCGAAAACTGAAATTTTTAATATATGGTCTTTAGGGCCCTAAAATGCTCTGGAGTTTTTAAAATCTGCCCATTGACACGCCCACAATTGTAAAAAACAACTTTATCGAAAAGTCAAAGTTTTATCTAGGAAGCTGAAATTTGGAATATAGTCTCTAGAGGCCCTTAATGCTTTGTGAAATATTTTTAAAATCCGCCTACTAAAACGCCCACTCTTTAAAAATAACCGTTTTATTAAGGAAATCATTCGCAACGTATGTGCCTAGTTCAAGTCGTTTTTAACAGTTCCCTTGTATACATATATATACCTATGTAGTTTTCTGCCATGCCCACTTTTAGGTGGCGTCAAGAGACGTGATTACATAATTGGAAGGGGATGTAATTACATTAATTTTTCTGGAAGAACGGGCAAATTGAAGCTTTTCAAATAGATATGGTAGCGATTAATTGCGAATTACTTTGTGCAGAAAGACACAACATCTTATGTCAAGAATTGGCTACCATTTTATAAGAAATGAAAATAATCGGGCTCTGCTTTCACGGAAAGTTTATTTTAAGGTGTACAACAGATGACATTACGTTGAAAAAATTATATCCATCAAATAATCAACTTCTCAGTTGACTCTTGTTATGGCAGTTTCCATGGTTTTCTGTCGAGCTTCGCGATTTTCCGCGATTTCGATCTGCGGGAGTATAGCGTTTGATGGTATAATTAACACAAATTCTTATTTTGTTTGCTTCACATAAAAACCGAGTTGATATTCGCCGCCATTTGTAATTCTATAGCGCTATCCTAAAGGGTCATACTTCTTGCCCCGCTTTATATAAGAGTTTATAAAAGTCAAACAAATGTATAAAACTCCAAAACAGTATGAAAACATAAGGAAAGGCTACAGCCGTCTTGGGCAAACTGTTGGATACACTATTCTTGTCTCCCAAAAAGTGGGCAAGGCATTAATCTAATTATGGGTTAATTGTTGAAAAGGATATTGTCTACATTTTTTGTTATACGAGTACATAACTGTTTTACGATTTTTAGAAGATTTTATAGAAAAACAATATATTTGGCAAAACTAAAACAACCCTTAAAAGTGGGCGTTGCAAACAACTTTGTACGAAGAAATTAATGAGAATGAATTAGGACTTTCATTTCCATTGAATTCTTTAATTAAAGGATTTTTTAAAAAAGTGGGGGTGTCAGGGAGGAGGATTTTATAAATATTTGCACTTGAGCATTTCGGGCCCCTACGGAGTTTATGTTCGAAACTGCAGCACTCTAGCTCAAATTTAAGGGCCTCAAATTAGTCGAATGGACACATGCAAATTTTTTATTCATGTGTTTGTGGGAAAATGTTTATACGTGAAAAAACATTTAAAAAAGTGTAACGAAAAGTACATAATTTAGCTGCTACATTATAAGGGTATTCAAAAATCCCTTTAGTGCGAGTGCATTATAAAAAAAAACATAGGGATGGGCTACAGTCCGTTTGGGCGAACTGTTGGATACCCTATTCTTATTCCTATCAGACACCTAGAGAGTATATTATAAATGTCAGCCCCCTAGCTCAAACTTTGGTTTAAAAAAAAAAAATTAATTGGGGACGGATTTTGAAAATATTTACGCATGAGCATAAAGGGCCTCTAGAGAGTATAATATTATAAATTTCATCTCTCTAGCTCAAAGTTTGGCTTTTTAATAAAATTGTTTTATTTAATTGTGGGCGTGTCAGTGGGCGGAATTTGTTTTTTTGAGTTTGTGGGTGTGTCTGTGGGCAGTTTTCAAAAATTCGTAAACTTGATTATTTCGGGACCCTAGAGAGTTCTCTAGGTCCAGTTTAAAGGCCTAATTTTTGCCGACGGACGGACGGACGGACGGACATGGCTTCGACATTATTATCGATGCTGATCATAAAAAATATAGTAACTATTATGTTACAAACCTCGCGTCAAAATGAATATACCCTTAGAATAGGGAATAATAATAAGCCAGAAATAGTCGAATATATATAATTTTGGATTTAATGAAAGCCAAATTTGGGCTTGAAAACATACCATTTCATTTGCTCGTCTTCGAACTGAAGTAGGCAACATTCAAATGGGTAAAAATAATTCGCACTCACTTTTGTGTAGTGAATTATGGTATACTTGGTTAATATCGAATTCAAAGTTTGGTCAAAGTGCTCCACGAATTGGAATACACATTTTGACAGAGGCTCCTAAAGAGAAAGTGCGCTGAAATTCAAGCAAAGTGTGTGGATTGCCTGTATCGGGAGTTCGAAAAAATGTCTTCTTTGGCTGCTGATAGAAACCAGGCTGCCCACGAACTCCGACAAACCAGCTTAAACAGGGGCACAACCATTTTCAAAATTGCCGCTCAAAGAAGGAGAAATGCGCAGGAAATTCGTTCAAGAGCTGCTTCTTGTGAATGACGAAAAAGTACTACACAGGTGGCAGCAGTATTGTGATGGACTTCTAAACGAACAATTTTATCAGATGTATTTTCCGAGAGCCGTTCCCAAGAATGAAGAAGTACACGACATTACTGTCGAAGACATTAGGAAGGTGTTCTAAGACTCCAAAAAACAAAAAGCAGTTGAGCCGTTCGAGATACCCTCTGAGTTCTGGAAAAAGATGGGAGACATCGGGTCAAAATGGCTTATGATTCTCATCTGCAAACCTATAGGAGGCCATCAAATGAATAACCAGTTGAGGAAAAGTTTTCTTCTTCCTATGTAGAAAGGTAAAGGAGATACGCGAGACTGTGACAATTGCCGTTTAATCAAGCTGATGTCCCACACCATGAAGATCGTTAATCGTATATGAGAAAGCCGAATGCGTAAAATTAATATGGCTATCTGAGGACCAGTGCGGGTTTGTGGCAGGTAAATCAACAACATCGTGATTCCTTAAAGAATTTGCATTTGGTGTTGGTTGATTTTGAAAAGGCCTTTGATAGACAACCAATGAAGCTGTTATGGGCAGCGTTAATACAGCGAGAAACTCCATAAACCTACGTACAGATGATCATGGACATGTATGAGGGAGTAAAGACAAGACTAAGATGCCCCGTTGGCGTCACCGATGAGTTCGCAATCAAAGTCTGTATACACCATGGAAACGTCTTAAGTCCCTTGATATTTATTACAGTCCTTGATTATATGTTTGAAGGAAAAGTGTCAGACCCCAAAGTGCAACAGTTATTCTTTGCTGACGATGGAGCCATAATTGGCAAGGATCAAACGTCCCTGCAACGAGGACCCGATGTATGGGTGGAAGTTTTGGAGCGGAAAGAGTATCGCATTAGTCCGAAAATACAGAATATTTGTTCTGCCCGTTATCTGATCCATTCCGATATATTCCAGACATTTATATGAATGGAAGAGTTATTCTCAGGATCGAACATTTGAAACATCTGTAATCAATGATGAATAGCGAAACAAGCTTGATGACGCAATTATGCATCGCGAGAGCGTGGGTGTATGAAGTGGCAAGAAAACTCAGTCATATTCTACGACTGGCAAATGCCCCATAAGCTGAACGAAAGGCTATACACCGCACTTGTGCGCCCGGCGCTCACAGGCTGTTCGCAATGTTATGTACATAAAGTATGAGGCAAATTAACGGCAGCTGAGATAAAGATGCTTCGCATGACAGCAGGAGTAACGAAGATTGATCGAATAAGAAGTTCTAAGATCCGGAGGAAGCCTTTACGTCAAAGAACCTATCTCGAATAAAATGGAGCGGCTCAGTTGGTATTGTCGTGTTTAAAAAGGCAATGTCAATCAGGGATGCAGTTAAATGGGAGGGTTAATATGTCTTTAATCCCGATCATAGCCCCATCGCCATTGAAGGAAGAAGAGGAATTTAATATAAAACAGCTGATAGCGAAAAAAGGTTAAAACAGGAAAAATGCCAATCTTATTAAAATTATCTATTCTAGTTGAGTGAAAATGTTAGTATTTGATTATTATTAAAAATTGTAGCCGATTTTGGCTGATTTCTAGCAATTTTTCTGACTGCTCCAAAATGTTATCGTGGCCGGAATATCAAATTTGTATTATATTAGTGATCCAATGATCTACCCTTCCTTCTTTAACATACTTTACAGCATCGCTACTGGCTTGCCTGTGGGCAAGTTCCTCGGTTCGACCAAACAAATTCCAATTTCTGATAGCCAACCAAAGTCTGGTGCTGTCGCATTTGTGTGCTTCAAAAATTCGTACGCCTGACTCTTTTTATTGTTTTTTACGAGTTCTTAACGTATTTGATCTTCCTTAAGCTGTGGCTCATCGGTGATCGACGAGCGACTGAGCTATTGAGCGACGACCGATAGAATGAAGCTACGGGCTTACGTAGCCACCGCCATACGATTTCAAACTTTTTAATTTTTTTTCGTCACTCAATCGTTCAGACACTAGGTGCTCACTGCGTGGCCCTAGCCGTAGACTACATCGTTTCCTGATCTACAATCGTGCCAACCACGGATTTGCATACGGAATAGCTCCAAGTTGTTAATGTATCGCTGGCCCCACCTGAATGTTAAAATTGCCTGTGTCATTTTTTTCGCCTAAGTCGCCTTTTACGGTAAGTGATGTTTGTCCGGGGCGCTGCAGTGATATCATTACCCCGTCACTGCACGAAATGAACGAAAAAACACGCTCATATATGAAACAATCACAAAATCATTTACACATGAATAGTTAGCTACTTATTCCTTTACAATTCTTTTCAAAGTAATTATGTTAAGTTCGTTTGTTCTCGTTTACATTGAGTATGTATCCTTCGCCAAGGTTTCGCAAAATATGGGAACCAAAAGATTCCAAAAATTCAACAAAAAAATAACAATTCCTTCTGTGCACGCTTCTATATCGTAATTACGCATAAGCTTCTCTTTTGTCATATGTTCATGGGAAGTCGAGCACAAGCAACGACTCCCTCCTCGATGCACTGCATACGCCGAAATCGGGCTAATTTAATAATAATTCTAATAATGTAGAATGAAAATATATATAAATCCCCAACAAAAAGAGGGAAATTCCTTT
The DNA here is from genome assembly GCA_949715645.1 of Portevinia maculata. Lineage (NCBI taxonomy): Eukaryota > Metazoa > Arthropoda > Insecta > Diptera > Syrphidae > Portevinia > Portevinia maculata. The sequence continues at coordinate 27,163,812 of OX454527.1, read as the reverse complement.
CAAAATAGTTTCAATACTTTTTATGCATCCATCCACCCGCCTTGGTCCGCTGTGTGTGCCCCTCATTACCAATTCTTTCCTTCAGCTCGTACAAATCTCTCAAAAATGGAGGTATCCTTTCAGGATAAAAATGAAATATTTTCCACTACCAAAAAGGAATACTTTGTGAGTCTATAGATGTGTTTTTTTTCTTTTTCCTTGACTGAGAATGGTTGGATACCACGACCACGAGCACCTACAACGACAACAACAACAACAACAACGATAACGGTAAGGACAAACATAGGAAAAGAAAATATTATCGTGCTCGAATTTTCGCAAATTGGAAATTTCGTTAGACGGGCAAATACATATATTTGTTGTTTATGATGTTAGTGGCCCGATTCAGGATGTCCATTGGCGAATGGATATATGTCCCCACACTGCGCTGGTTTGTCGTCCATCCGTCTGTTCGTGAAGATGATAAAATAATCTGAGTCGAGCAGTGATTTTAACTTTTTTGCAGTTCTTCATTTAATTTTTTTACCAATGTCCTGTCCGAAATAATTTCTTTCTCTTGCTCTCATGTCATTTGGAATACGTTGCATATTATCAGTCAAAGGATATCATCATCAAACTAACAAGCAATATTGGAGAAAAAGAAGAACAGCTCCACTGGATGAGCAAACGAAGAGCCAAATCTACATATGAATAGAAACTATACATCCATTTTAGAAGGATTTGAATTTTTTTATTTTGCGTATGTGTACATTGTGCACCATCCACTCAAATATGATATCCTTTGCAATGACAACGACGAGAAGAAGATGAAGTACAGTGATCAGCATTGAATTTCAAATTGATATGTAGGTACCTACATTGGAATGTTCCGTCACCAAATCTAACCGAAGACGACGATGTCGATGTCGAATACAGCATCGATATAGAAAGGAAGAAAACAAAACAAAAAAAAATCCAAGCAAAAAAAGAAAAAGGATTTATCTCGCATAATATTCCATGTGCGGGCCCTGATATCTTTTAACAAGAGCGCTAGTGGCAACTGTCTCTCATATCACATGTACAAACAGGACGAGTTTACTACATACATGGTCTCATGTTATACATACGCATATAGTTATGTAATTGTACTTTTTTGATGTTCATCTCCTCCCCATCAAAAATAAGATACGCAAAGCTCGGGTATATGTGTGCATAATATTGAATTTCGCTTCGCATAATAAGATACCCTTCAGCTCAAATCAAATTTTATTTTCCTGGGGGGTTTATAAGAACAGGCTTCGTTTTTTTATTTTGGATAGGTTTTCGATTTAGAGAGTTTTAAGGCTCGGGGTGAGTTTATTATTATTCATTCTCGTTGTTGTATAGTTTGGATGTAAATGTTTTCGATTTGAGCTTTCCAATAATATTTTTGCAAATATATTTTTAAGGCAAACTAATAAAATTGATAGACTGATTGCACGCGTCCTTCATTGGGACAAATTCTACGGAAATTGAAGTAGAATACGCAAATGCAGCCAAATATCTAGGCATGACACTACACTAGACGCAAAACTACGCTGGAAACCGCATGTAAAGGAGTAAAAAAGGGATTCAACATGCGCTATGTTAAAATGTACTGACCTGGAGATACTCTTGTTTGTTTAACTACAATAAACTATTGCCTTATAAGCAAAATCTTAAACCAGTATAAGCCTACGGGCGCCAACTGTGGACATGCATGTGCAAAACCAATATACCAAACATACAAACATTCCAAAAAAAAAGTACTACAGAACATAGTTAATGCACCATGGAAACACCGATCTGCATAGGGACTTATAAATGATGATTCAACACGAAATAAAAAAAGTAGCTTATAAGCATAAACTAAGTCTTCTAAAGCACGTCAATTTGGAAATGACCCAGCTACTAAATACAGACAATCTGACAAGGAGATTAAGAATAGTAAAACCTTTGAACTAACGAGCTAGAAAAAAAAAACAAAATGTAAGGATCGCACGAAAAATACCTACACAGGTACTCCTAAAACAAAAATATAAACTCACAAAAGCAGTTTTTTATTTTAATAGCTTTGCAGTATATATTAAAAACAAATTGCTAATTAGTCTGACGACGAGCAGTGATAATTTCAAGGGTCACCAAAAATCATGCCTTCCCAGAGTTTTTTAGTGGTTTAAAGTCCCAGACTATCGCAAAAGCTCGCATGTGATGTGGTTTGATGATTTTCTCCAAGCTGAACGCAAAAAAAAAACAAACTGAGAGCTCTCTGCAGAATGACGTGGATTAGAAACCGCTGGTGTTAAAAACTTCAATCAGCCATAAGCGCACCAAATACGTGGAACTGGCATGACATCGTTACCGGTAAGCGAATAAAGTCGCTATATATCAACAAGCGACGACTTTTTGTTCAAGCGACCGTTTCAAATATTTTAAAATTTTTATTATTTATCAAAAGTCTAGAAATGGCCCTATCAATTATTGTGAATATGCTCTTCACACAATTATTCATCATTCATATTATTTTTCAATGGATAAAGCTGTTGTGCTGATGAATCTGACAGCACGGACCTAAACTGTAAACTCATGTTTAAGCTGGATCCTTTGGAGAAATTTTACCTGAGGTGGGCAAGTGGCACAACTTGGCTAGCGACAAAACAGAATTAGGCTAAGCTAAGTCTGTTTGATCTCTTTTAACAGATTTTACCTTGGGGCTTCAATTGGTGTCATCATTGGGCACTGTCTTATAGGCAAGCATTTAATAAAGCTTGGTGTATACTCAAATCATCTCTGCAGAACCTATTCTCCGACTTTTCTGTGCATGTTCTGGTCTACCCTAACGACGAATACTCTATGTGGGACAGTTCTTCTATAATGATCTCAAGGATATAACCAACACTAACATTAAAAGTCTCTTACGCTAAATTAAAAAGCTGAAACTTTTTCAATGAGTTCGGTGGAATAAGATACACACGTAGTTCACAAAGGACCTTATACTGGGTTAAGTCAACGTCATCTTATCTTCCGACTACCATCGAAGTTTAGCTTATTTTAATGGGGGCTAACATCAGTCAAATGAAGACTTTTGCTAAAACGTTCTAGATTCAGGAATGTACTCGAAAGCATTTTTAAAAATTCTACTGAGCTATAATTTGTTCGACAATATTTGTCGCGTTATGTTCTTCGCATCATAAATGATGTGGCAGATACTTAAGTTAGCTTTTCTCCTCTCTATGCAAGTTCTCAGTGAACAAGTTTGGTTGGTCCATGACAGCGATGGTCAAATACGGTCGGGACAAACTCAACTGCAAAAATTAAAGCTCTGCCGATAACGATTCACACTAACAAGCCTGAAATGGAAACACACATATTTCGATAGCAAGGTATTGGAGAAAGTGGAAACTACTCATCTTCTAAGATCTAGAACAGACGAGAATTTGGCGATACTATGATGTTGACGAATGCAACACTTTTATGATGAAACAAAAGTTCCTGAAAGCCAGACCCGAAATTGAACGATAAGTACCGGAATTCATCATTCTGCATACACAATAAAAAATGCAGCTAAAACAATGAGAAGTGCCATTAAATATAGCTATAAAAGATACTTTAAACAATTGTTAGGGTAACTGGCATACATTTGTTTGAAACTGCGCACAGGCTAAAATGAAACTCAAAGGCAATAGCTAGCGTGTCTTTCTATACTGGGAACATGGAAGTACATAAGGAAGCAATACTACGGGCGACAGAAGAGGAACTCTACTCGTATTCAGCATTGAAAATATGGCCTTATATTTATTTTGTTTTAGAACAAGTTGTTATTAGAAAAATGCATTCTACAACATACTTACTTTTAATTTTGATTTTTTTTCGCTTACTTGGACACAATTCTCTCTGTGATCACTTAAAGTGCTCACTTAAAAAGCTTAATTCCAAAAATGGATGAATTTAGGCACTTATTCTCAGATTCAAAGGTGGATGATGTGTGTGTGACCGAAACATGGTTTAGGCCGGAATTAAATGACCTGCTCTCTGATTTAAGAGGTTTTAAACTATTTAGGCGCGATAGAGTGGGGCGCATAGGAGGTGGAGTGGCAATCTACGCGCGTTCCGAGCTAAACCCCGAGTTTGTATGCGAGTCGGCACCCGACGGTTGTTTGGAATATATATTTATTGAAATTACGTGCAAAGATAACAAAATCCTATTGGGTTCGGATAATAGACCTAACAAGCGCATCAACCCAACAGCATTTATTAAAACATTGGATTCACTGGCATATGTATCACCTTATGTCATTCTGGGCGGAGACTTTAATAGCAACCTTCTTTTAGAATCTACTTTTGCAGACGACATGAGAACTCTGAATTTACATCCTGTAAATACATTAACCCCCACTCACTTCACTAAAGATTCAAGTACCCTCCTTGATGTATTCTTTGTTAGTCATTTGAGCAAAGTCCTTCACTTCAACCAACTATCCGCATCCTGTTTTTCGCACCACGACTTATTGCAATTAACCTTTCAGTGTGAACCTCTAATTGCAGATAGCAACTATTGCTTCAGGGACTTTAAAAACATTAATTACAGCCTTTTAGAATCTGATCTTCGGTCGATTGAATGGTCTCGAGTCTTCACAGTGGTATCTGTTAAATATAAAACATTCAGGTGCAAAGATTATCCGTGGTTTAATAACAATATTAAGACACTTATAAAAAAACGCAACCAAGCATATAATACTTGGAAACGTTTTAGATTCGAGGCGCTTCAAAAAGTGTATAGCGATTTAAGAAATAAAGTCGTACTGGAAATCAGGGAATCAAAAAAACGTTTTTATGCTCCTCGACTCGATCCTTTCCTTGCCGGTCACAAGCTTTGGAAAAATCTAAAAGAAATTGGTATAGGTAAACATGCAAACAATAACTCAATTTACATTGACTGTAATGAGTTGAACAAAAACTTCACATCACTTTCATTACCAGAGTTAATTGACAACTCAGTCTCTCCCAGTTTTCAAGAAACTGGCACCTTCTCCCAAACGGGTTTTAGTTTTTCAGCTGTTGATGAAGCAGATGTCCTGAAAAGTTTCCTATGTATTAAATCAAATTCAGTAGCGTTTGATGAAATTCATCCCGTATTTGTAAAAGCTACTCTTCCGTATACCCTAAGGTACATAACGCATCTCTTTAATACTATATTTATGACTGGGGTCTTTCCTGTCATCTGGAAACGTGCCAAAATTGTTCCTATACCTAAAAACAGAAATTAGTATCGTCCTATAGCCATTTTACCCTTTCTATCCAAAGTTTTTGAAAGTATTATGAACTCACAGATGCGCCAATATCTTAATAGCAATAATATGTTATGTCCAAATCAATCCGGTTTTCGTCCCAAACATAGCTGCATAACAGCGTTAATAAACGTTGTAGAAGAAACCAGACAAAGTGTAGACAAAAACTACGTCACATTCCTCACTCTTTTGGACTTTTCCAAAGCGTTAGACACTGTCAACCACAACATCTTATGCAATAAACTAAGAGAGAAATTTCAATTTCAGTCATCCTCAGTGAGACTAGTTTTTTCCTATCTAAGCTCTAAATTTCAAGCAGTAGTTGCTGATAACCAGACGTCATCTTTTCTACCACTAAGCAGAGGCGTTCCCCAAGGGTCAATATTGGGCCCCTTACTTTTTTCAATTTATATAAATGAGCTGCCCTCGCTTAGTTTCAACTCGACTACACATATGTATGCTGATGATGTACAGCTTTGTTACAGCTGCCCTCTGGGTATGATTGAAAATGGTGCCTGTGAGGTAAATGAAGATCTTAATAAGATTTTGGACTGGTCTCGAACTAATGGACTATGCCTAAATCCAGCCAAATCTAAATGCTTAATAATCTCCAGATGCTCTATCGATACAACGTACTTTCCCCAAATACGACTCAATACTACCCCGATTGAGTTTGTTGACACAGTGAGAAACTTAGGAGTAGTTTTCAATAAGACCCTTACCTGGACAAATCACATACAAATGACCATAGGTAGAGTCTACGGAGGTTTACGCATGTTATGGGCCACACAGCGGATTACTCCAATTAAAACAAGGATGATACTGGCTAAGACACTGCTCATTCCTCTACTATTATTCGGGTGTGAACTTTTCAGTAATTGCTTCAATGTCGCAATAGCGGTACTTTTTGAAATATTCTTTCCGATTTATTTTATCAACATCATACGCAAACAGTTTGCATCATCAAATGATATATTACGGCACAAGGTTTTGAAAAAATGGACAACGTAGCTTAGAAAATGTTTGTGCTTATTCAGTTGAAGCGAAGTGTATGTACAATCACGCACCAGAATACGAAGTGTGAGGTTGAATCCACTTGATTATATGAAAGCACAAGACGCAAATCTGTCACCAAAAGAGAAATTCAAAGTATCCTTTTTGATCCCAGTTATCAATCAGCTATATGTTTCTCTTACTGAAAGATTACATTCATACGAAGCTGAATGTTCGCGATTCGGATTTCTCAATCACATAGAGACGATGGATGCTGCAAAATTGCATGCTGCAGCAGAGGCATTGGTGAAAGTATACAAAGATGATTAAGAGCCTAGTCTTGGTAATGAGTTGGTTCAATTTCTATCTTTGATCAACTTATACAAAAAGGATTATAGAAAAGACCAATCACATTCTTGAAGATCAAAATTCCCAAACATTGAAATTGCATAATAATTGCATAAATTCAAAAATGACAATTATAAAAAATAGACTTCGAACTACGCTAGGAAGAAACCGTCTATCAAAGCTATCCCTACTCAGCATTGAAAGTGATTTACTGCGGGAACTGGATTTCAGCGAAATCATCAAGGACTTTTCGTCGAAAAAAGCTCGCAAGGTTCCATTTGTTAGCGCTTTAATATAATTTCATATAATTCTTGTTTTTGTCTAATTTATATATGTATGTTTGTTAATATAATTTACTTGGACTCGCAATAAATTATTAAACACTTGACTGGAAAAAATTGTTAATTTTATTTATAGAATAATAAGCCAGGGGGCCTCGAATTATTTGTTGTCCCGGTTCCTCTAGATCTCTAAATCCGGCCCTGAATTTGGAGTACGTGCGAGGTTGGGGTAGGTACTATGTTGGGCATATTCTTAAAATACTTCACGTATAACAGAAAATAGGAAAGTACTTTTAGGCTTTTTTTCATTAAGAAATAAGGCGTAATTTTGTTGGCCATATTTTCTTTTGAACTTTCGGGCGTTATTTCGTAGAGCCATTTATTTCAGTCCTTGATTATCTGCTTGAAGGAAAGGTTACGGACTCCGAAGTAGATCAGTTATTCTTTGCTGACGATGGAGCCATCATAAGCGAGGTTCAAACGTCTACGCAACGAGCACTTGATGTGGTGGAAGTCTTAGAGGGGAATGAGTATCGTATTAGTCTCCGACCTATTCCAGACATTAAAATGAATGGAGGAGTGATTCCCCAGTTCGCATAGTTGAAATATCTGGGATCTATGATCAATTGCGAATCAAGATGTGATGACGGAATTAAGCATCGCAAAAGCGTAGGGTGGATGAAGTGGTGGGAAACCTCAGCCATCTTCTATGACCGACAAATGCCCCAAAAGCTTAATGGGAAGCTCTACACCGCAGTTGTGCGCCCAGCACATACATAAGGTTCACAGTGTTGGACAGCTTGTAAAAAGTATAAGGGCAAATTAAAGGCAGCTGAAATGAGATGAGTAACAAAGATTGATCGAATAAGAAGTTCTAAAATGGAGCGCCATTGGCTGAGTTGAAATACTAACATGATTACAGTGGAGATCCTACCCTGTCAAAAAGGCACTATCAATCGCGAAAGAGAGGCGTGCCCTAAAACTGCTGGATCTCACAAATGCAGCAACACGAGCATTTGTTATTTTCTGAGGTCGAACTGGCAACAGCCACAGGCGGACCAGTCGACATACAGTTAAGTGGGAGGGTTATGGTAACGTAAATTCTGATCACAGCCTCACCGCCATTAAGGAAGAAGAAGATAAGGAACAAGTTGTTGTTTTAATGGTTGTTTTAAGAAAAGTGATAATTTAACGTTGATTAAGATCATTTCATTCAGAAGTTCGTCGTTGTTAAAGTTCAACATGCAATTACTAGGCTGTTCCACCACATCAATAGAGTCCGACTCGAAGGTGCAGTTTGGCCGTCGAATCCGCATCTAATGCCTTACCCCACCAATGAAACAATCATGAAATGAGTTTCATTTATTTGCGATAATTTATCACAAATAAAGAAAAAACGAAAAAAGCCGGCATACAAGGTACACATGCTTGAATTAATGAATTAATAAAATTATTAATAAGATTTGTGAATGTAATGACAAGTTGAAGGAGGTCAAGTCACAAATTAAAAAAGCGGCCAAGTGCGAGTCGGACCTCGGACTCGCCCATGAAGGGTTCCGCGCGAATTATAATTATTATTTACTTAGGCACCTATTACAGATTTATTATTAAAAAATAATGGTTTACGGTTTACGCATAAGGTTTATGTTTATGAAAAATTAAATGTTTTTTTTTTATATTTAAATCGATTGAATGAAAGGTAAATTGCGGTTTACGACTTATGTCGTATTAAAAAAACTACTTACTAGATCTCGTTTAAACCAATTTTCGGTGCAAGTTTGCATGGTAATGTACATCATATATTTTTTTTTAGTTTTAGAAGTTACAGTGGGGGGAGGGCATATTTTACCACTTTGGAAGTGTCTCTCGCGCAAAGTTTTCAGTTTAGAAAAATGATATTAGAAACCTGAATATCATTTTTGAAGACCTATCCATAGATACCCCACGTATGGGTTTGATGAAAAAAAATGTCTAGTTTCAGTTCTAAGTATGGGGAACCCCCAAAATTTATTGCTTTTTTTCTATTTTTGTGTGAAAATCTTAATGCATTTTACAGAATACATCTACTTACCAAGTTTCAACAGTAAAGCTCGTATAGTTTCGGAAAAAAGTGGCTGTGACAGACAGACAGACAGACATGACGAATCTATAAGGGTTCCGTTTTTTGCCATTTGGCGACGGAACCCTAAAAAGTTTGCACCATTTTCCTTCATTAACTTTTGAAAGTCACGTCTTATCTAGCGTCTTGATGAATTTCAAGCTTCTTGGTTTACGCTGGGCTATTATATTCGATTTTTTTTTTATAATTTGCTTACGCTATATATTATATGATTTTAGGTGCTACTTACTATTCGAAAGAATAGGAGGATAGGAAAGAAGTTTTGGTGCTTAGTATTTTTTTTTCTCCACGGGTGGCGCCTAAATTGGATCTCTTTTATGTGAATTCAATTAAAAATCGTGCCCCTGGCCGGGATTCGAACGCACGACCTGCCAACTTGGTTTTATAGAGTTGAAAGAAATACAATTGATCATCCTAGCAAACAATTTATTATTTTGTGTACAGAAGCGTCTTCAATATCGTTAAGACAATGAGCCATTGTCGAATTTAGCACATTATGTACTTGTTATGTCAAGGAGCGGTTTATTAAAGTGCCATCTAATAAGTAAAATCCATTGAATCAATAAATTGTTCGTCATTTTATAAACTTGCGAAGATCAATTAGTTCGAAATATCAATGACAAGTTCATTGGCAAAAAAAAATGCAGGTTCCTTCAGCCACTCCGACCTGTTCCAGACATTTATACGAATAGAAAAGTGTTCCCAATGTTGAAAAATTTCAAATATCTAGGATCTATAGCGAAGTCACCTATGACGACGGCTTCAATCATCACGTTGGTGTAAGGTGGATGAATTGGTAAGAAAACTCAGATACCTACTTTTTGGAGTAACAAAGCTTGATCGAATGAAACGTTCAAATAGCTAGAAATCCCTTACATCAACTAACCTATCCCAGAGAAAATGAAGCATGACCGGCTCAGTTGGAACTGTCATATTCAACGAACTCTGTCAAAACAGGCGAAAGCCACAGGCGGACCACCCTATGCAGTGAAATGGCAGGGTTATGATCGCTTTAGCTTCGTTGTGACAGAAGAGGATGAAGAAGAAGAAGTTTATTGAGACAACGAAATGTTCTTTTGGCAAACGCGGTCTATCGATATTACCAAAATAAATTTAGGCATTAACCCCCCATACAGGGCATAAACCTAGCCTTACAACCATACACGTGCAATACAATTTGTATCCCCACTACTGACGATGAATTTGAGAAGCTTCTCATGACAATCGATACAAGCTATTACGAACATTATTTATTTCAGGGATATACTCGTAGTTATAAAATGACTTTTACAAATTTGTTGAGCAACTTCCAAGAAATCCGCGTTTCAGCATCGAAGTAGCTACCGTCAACAAATGGAAATTCGTCATTCGGTTTACGTGGTGTAAGGTGGATGAATTGGTAAGAAAACTCAGATACCTACTTTTTGGAGTAACAAAGCTTGATCGAATGAAACGTTCAAATAGCTAGAAATCTCTTACATCAACCAACCTATCCCAGAGAAAATGAAGCATGACCGGCTCAGTTGGAACTGTCATATTCAACGAACTCTGTCAAAACAGGCGAAAGCCACAGGCGGACCACCCTATGCAGTGAAATGGCAGGGTTATGATCGCTTTAGCTTCGTTGTGACAGAAGAGGATGAAGAAGAAGAAGTTTATTGAGACAACGAAATGTTCTTTTGGCAAACGCGGTCTATCGATATTACCAAAATAAATTTAGGCATTAACCCCCCATACAGGGCATAAACCTAGCCTTACAACCATACACGTGCAATACAATTTGTATCCCCACTACTGACGATGAATTTGAGAAGCTTCTCATGACAATCGATACAAGCTATTACGAACATTATTTATTTCAGGGATATACTCGTAGTTATAAAATGACTTTTACAAATTTGTTGAGCAACTTCCAAGAAATCCGCGTTTCAGCATCGAAGTAGCTACCGTCAACAAATGGAAATTCGTCATTCGGTTTACCGAATCAATACAAAAATATAAAATCGCAAACCTTCCTTTCAACAGAAGACATCACCATTTAACGAACAAAAACCCCCCAAGTGGAAGATTACGACATTATACCACCAGCTCAATACCGATTTCAGCTATTTTGTTTTCTCTCTACGACAATACTTCGAAAACAAAAAAAAAACAAAAAAAAATATCATCAAACTGTTATTTCATACCCCCACCAAATATCATCCCCGGCAAATAAGTCGAACACCCATACCCTGTGGATACCACTACTGTTATATTCGCAAATTAGTTCCGGATATAGATTTTTAAAAGCGTTACGATACGTGGCACACATCACACCCTCATGCCAAAAATTCTGCTTATCCATCAGTCATTTCATCGTTTATACGCCTGTCTCCTTGTGGACCATCCCTAATACCATCCATCCGTTGCTCTATATAAAGGATAAGTAATCAAATAGTACAACACCAACATGAACAACGACAAAAATAAATGATGTTAGCAGAGAGCTAAACAACAAATAAAAAAATCCACAGCGAATGCGAACTAGTGATAAGGCCAAACAACACAGAAAAAGGGTTCCCAACTGCCACCCCACTAAACAACGCCATAAAATAAAAAGAAAAAACAGCGCCATCGCTTAAAGCGTTCGCATATCGCACGCATAACTCAAAATTTCACTTCGCTCCTCATACTCAGGTCCTCATATACCAGCCTGAGCTGCGGAGGATGCGAAAGGACTCACATCTAACCATAGAAAAGGACAAGAAACCGCCGAGAAAGAATCCAACACTGAGGGGTATTAAATTTGCATTAGAAGTTCCCCTTTGAAGGGCTTGCTTCTTTTTATCTTATTTCCAGTGAATTCTCCTCTCAGCATCTATCGATGTAGTGGTGGTGGTGTAAAGGATCGAAAGGAAATTGAGCAAAAAGAAAACCAAACCAACATACCATAAGCATCAGAGGGCCATAAATTCAGAATAAATGGAACAGTAACAAATTTTGTCAGCGAACCGAAAAAAGCGGAGAGAAGAAGGCATAGATGAACAATAAAAAAAAACCCTTCCACCCCTGACAACCTCTTGTGGGTGGGAAACTATCCCCTTTACGCGTTCTTACTTACATACTTTAGTGTCCTTGTTCGTGCCTCTACTGCTGCTGCTACTCCGAAGCTTCTGTGCGCTCTGTGAGTGTGGTGTCGATTTCTGCCTCTTTTGTGATTGTATTGGAACAGGCAACGGGCAGACTTTAGCCTCTTACTCCTCAAATAAGAATTATTAAACCAAACGACGACGTTGTCGGGGGTGGATGAACGGACGACGAATTCGAATTTCGTTTGGGGATGACTTTTGTCATGCTTTTCAAGTGTTTTTCCATTTTTTTTTCCTATTTTTTTTTTTTTTTTGCTTATATCTCGTTTGCCGCCACTGAGTACGCGCACGAAATCTCCTCGTTCTGATACGATATGACACATTTTGTGTACTACCAGACCCGGCACCGCCGCCAACATTACCCATTCGGGGTGGCACTGCGAACGAACAACGTCGATGGTGACCGATTTTCAGTGGCAGTAGCAGTTGATTGCTTGACTTGCAAGCTTTACCGAAGTTTTCTTTACGAAAAATCCAAAGAAAATCCGTTTTCTTTGGGTTTTCGAGAGCACCACGCGTATATATTGAGAACTTGGACGAATCAGTGTGTCTATTGAATTTTCGGTTTCTTTCGTTTCACCGTGAGAGAGATACGTAGTCGTGTATTATCCTGTTTTTCATTTTCTTTATCCTTCGGTTCTACGACATTTATTGGCAAAGTGGAGAATTTCGTTGGAATTTCCTTGAACGTTTTTGGATACCCGTCATTCCTTAAATGGACGCGTTACGGATTGGACACAGCAAAATACTTGTGAAAAAATTCGGGTTTCCAAAGGACTTCGACTTTTAAAAAAAAATCTAGTTTCATCTGTGGTTTTGATGTTTGTAGTGATTGTGTAATATGTAATTAATTTTAAAACTTTTTCTTCAGGTGAGTGAAATGTCCTTTTTCAAAAAAAAAATTCTCACAACTAAAACTCTCCGTCGTCGTCTTCGTTAAGCGGCTAATTGAACACTGAGCATGGACTCATTTTCGCTTCGAACATTCCTTTTTTAATTAGAATTCATTTGATAGGGATTCATCAGTGTATTTGTGTATGTGTGCGCGCGATGTCCTTGGCCCTGACATAGTATTCCCTACTCCTGTCTGCCAAAAGAATTAACTCATTAACATATTAATCCCAGAGGCAAGGGTTGCCAACAAAAAAGCAGATGCTCAACGAAATTTAATGTTAATCAATATAACCCTACGACTCGTTACGCACAATAATGTCCTTATGATAGACGTTGAATATGCAAATTTAACTATTGGTAAAGGTGTACGTGGAACAATAGTTGAGGAAGTAGTTTTTTTTGCTCTCAATGCAATTTTTTTAAATTGTTCATAACCGTTAGTGATTGAATCCTTTTTTCCTTGTAGTCTTAGGACATATTTGCATATTCGGGGATTATGCGAGAGAGGAGTTTAGGTACTTAGTTTTGCTCCTCTGCGTTTGTTGGATGTGTGTTAGTAGGTTTTATTTTTTTTTTGTTATTCAAATTTTGTCGAACTGTAAGGATTTTGCAATTTGGCCATATTGACGAGCACTAAGTGTGTATTTTTGCATGGTTCGTTGGTTGATTTTTGCTTGTTAAGGGCCTTGTTAAGAGCTTATTTTGGAATTTGTATTTTATGAGTGTAGGTAGTTGGTGAGGCTTGAGAGATTTTTGGTTCTAATTAGGTTTGCAATTTCATTGTGAGTTGCATTTTTTTTGACAATATTTTTTGAACACATTTTGCAAAAGTGTAGAAAAAATATTTATTTTAAGTGAAAGTTTAAGCCAATTAATTTCATTTACTTTAATCTGGCAGTTAATAAGAGGTATTTTAAAGCATATTTATAGACACTATGTACCTGTTAGGCAATCGTATATTTGTACCAATATCTGTTTGTTGTAGAGGCGAAATATTTTCTGCGTTAATTTGACATTTTAAAATCGAAACAAAAAAATAATGTGATAAAAAAGTATTGCTAGCGACAAAACAAGTTCAGACATTTGACTCAAATGTATCTTTATTTAATGTTAAAATAATATTATAAATTTACTTGAAAATATTAGCATGTTGTGTTGAATTTTTAGAAAGACCAACACCAGAATTTGTACTTAATGTTTTTCGTCTGAGAACTGAGAAATATTGTTCGATTTAAGTTAGCTTCAGTGTATTTTCTTTTTCTTCCTTTTCAAAGAATGTAAAATTATTTATTTCAACAAAATCGAATCGCTACTCATAGTCATAAGTGGCGCAAACTAATCGAATGTAAGCAAATAGTGGATATGGAGTGGTTCGGTGCAAGCGAATTTTACTCACCCGAAGTTTTATTTTATTCATGTAGATACTCGTACGTAGTGGGAAAGAAACCATTATTTGCAGGAAGAACTGCTAAGTAGTCGCGTTCTGAATTGCTGTGATTTGGAAAGTTTTATCATGTCATGAAGAAAAACGTTTGGTTATAAAATAGCATTTTGAAGTACAAATACATTAAAAAGCGTTGTGAAAATAGTTCAATTTATTAAAAAAAAAAACTGGAATGGATAATTTCACAATTTACACAATTGGTTGATCAAAGATGAGAGAGTATTTTTTGACTACTATTGAATGACTCCAGATACATTGCATGATATTTTATAAAGCCCACGACTGAGAAAATATCAACTAATTTTTTTACGACAATGTAGCGATGGCGTATTGCATACTCTTGTACCAAAGGATATGATTCCCCACCCGCTCTGATCTTATACATACATTGCAAACTCTATCTACCATGTGTAGACTCTTCTACCATATCCGTCAAAACTCAAAAAAAAAAAAATATCTAGAATTCGCTTTCCTCGGGCGAGTAAAAAAAAAACGAAACCATCGGAATTTTAACTCGCTTAAATTCGATTAGTTCGCCGTGTAAATTTTATGCACGATTAAATTGGCATACTTTCGCTTGCAGCGGAACCATGGCCTGGTTGATTATTGATTAGTCGAATTCGCAAATGTTTTCGTTCGATTGGCTACTCATAATGTGGACCTTAAACATAAAAGGTGGTACACAAGATAAGAGTCAAGTTAAAAAAGGAGCTATTTTTGCAACCTCCTGAGTTGGATAGGTGCAAAATGCGCTAAATTGTTCTCAAAATTCTTGGGAAGACTGTGGATTTGCCTAGCGAGGTATCAAAACGTGTTCAAAATGTAGAACAATTGATCATATATTAATACTAAAATGTGGTTATTTCAAATTTGTTTCTGGACGTCCTTCTTGTGGGCCAGATGTCCTAAATAAAAGAATTTCATTGCGTAATAAATTTTCGCTGAATTTAATTAAGTTTTTTTTTAATACAAATACAAAAAAAAAATGTTTCATAATTTATTAACACACATTAATTATTGCTTATTGAATATGTTTTCCTAACTTGCTGTATTCGCCCGGATATGCCCGTGCCCAAGAATTGTATTGCCCAATATGTTCGTGTAGATATATTGTCCATAGAATAAAACACTTAGTTTTTCCCGAATTTTTTTACGGACAAATAATTAACAACATTTTAAAAGAAAAATGAGCCAAATCGGTTCGGCCGTTTTCAAGTGATGCGTTTACCGACGAACAGCATTTCATTTTTATTTATATAGATTCTTAGTATAACAAGTGCTCAAGTGGATAAATATTTCATGTCACTTCCTCCCGCCGTAACTTCTAAGTTTTGTAGATTCGTAATTTTTGATAGAGATTAATGCTCTTTATATTCAGGTTCTTTTCGTGCATAATTATACGAGTAAGTTATCTAAATTCAATTCACTTATAACGATTTGTTTTTTTTCTTATTGGAATGATTTTTTATTTACTTTTTATTTTAATCTCGCTTCCGAGAGACATCTTTCTGGAGAATTAAGGAGTCGAAGCAAAATAGGTGAATACATCTCAGAACGCTGGCTTACCGTTATAAATTCGCCTTTTCTGAGAGAAGAAATAAAAAAATATAATTCTTACAAAAGGTTTATCAATTTCACACAGAAATTTCAATAACAAAACTTACGAATTTACAAAGTTGAAACTGAGAATATTTTAAGATTCACAATTTAGGTGACTTTTTGTCACTCCACCTGGATTCCAATGCAACATCAAAAATCACCTTCTGCCCAAATGTGTGCGTGTTGGTGAAATTTGGACTGAGAAAAGAGAATAAACAAAATAATGTAACATTGCCTCAGATGGCTTGGACAACTAGTCTGATGTCAGAGTTTATAAGACTAACATATTGTTTTAGTGAATTCGAGTGTCTTCGGAAATAAAATCGGGAAGTGAAAATTACTCCCAAAAGGAGTATTCTGAGTGCTCTAATGCAAAATTTTGGGACAGATTTATTTCCTCGTCTCTGCACTGCTAATATGTAATATATGATTCCTATAACCTTTTTAAAGAAATCATTAAAGTGACAATTGATATATTTACGCCGAAAGTAAAATGTTTTAAATAAGTTCCTGTATAGCCAGTATGTTCTATAAGTCGAGTCAAACTTAAGGAATAAATGCAAATGCTTTTGGAAGTTTGTATAGAAATAATAAAATACAATCGATCGGTATTCCAAGAATTATGCGTCATGGTGACGAAACTTCTTCAGGCCTATGAACGATTTCCAATATGTTTGTTAAGCACTTCCAATCGGTCTACACTTCCTCCGGACCTTCTTTTTTAAGCAAGAGTCACTGTCAAAAATTACATTAAATCTTGGCAGATTCGCATTTTAGTATCCTGAAGTGAAATTAACACTTTTCTTTTTAAAGTCTGATACAAATGTTACTTGTTCTTACTCATTTGCTTAACCTCTCTGTTTAGTATTTAATTTATCCAATGAAAATGGAGATTTATCAAGACCAAGGCAATAATCCTATAACTACACCTATATTTCAATCCGGTTCCAGATATGATATCTCAAATTATCGCTGAACCTGCAAAATTCCGACTATACCCAAGCTCTTCGAAAAATTAGTGTCTGAAAAACTAGAGCCTATCCCCACGAATAACATCTTTCCGTTTCAGCACGGTTTTGTGGCTGGTAGATCAACTTGTATTTGTATTTGTATTTTTATTTTAGCGGCAATATTACATTGTTCTTAAGACTATATTGCACAATTTACAGAGATGTGGTATACTCTACCTTACTACTGAAATATTAATTATAAATGTTTTAAAGAATTTTTATTTAAACTATGTAAGAAGGAAAAGCTACTATAAAAACCTTCTTATCAATTTAAGATCGTAGGCTAGAGAGAAGGAGAGGCGGTGAATAACGCAAGGACATCTTGATTTCATAAGAAAATGTTTACAAGCTATTGCGACAACAATTAAAGTAACAATTGATTAATAATTTAACAAAATTTAAGGACTAAACGGTAAACAAATGAACCGATCAACAGATAAATAAATTAACAAATGAATAGATAAATATGTAAACAAAAATAAGTAAGTAAAGAATTTGGTTAACAAATAAATAAATAATATATAAATATATAAATAAATAAAATAAATAAATAAATAAATAAATAAAATAAAATAAATAAATAAATAAATAAATAAATAAATAAATAAATAAATAATAAATAAATAAATAAATAAATAAATAAATAAATAAATAAATAAATAAATAAATAAATAAATAAATAAATAAATAAATAAATAAATAAATAAATAAATAAATAATAAATAAATAAATAAGCAAATAAATTATCACATTTTCTTAATCAAATAGCTAGATTTGAAACCAGGATGTTGTCGGAAGTAATACATGCAACATTGTATCGGTCATGTAATTTTAAAATTCTTTCTGATACTTTTTCAATATTTGCTAATGCATGCAGCTCGTCGGTGGAAAAATGCCAGGGAAGATCAAAAATCATTTTTAGAGGTTTGTTTTGGGTTATTTGCAACTGACGAATATGGCTTTTTGCACACTTCCCCCAAACAGGGGATCCATAAAACATTATCGCCTGGAAGATAACCTTGAATATGATTAATTTGTTTTCAAGGCTCAATTGTGACTTACGACTAATGAACGGATAAAGCGTCTTTATTGCTATGTTTACCTTCGTTTTTATTTGCTGTATATGTGGCCCGAAGGTCAAAGTTTTATCGAGATGTACCCCTAGGTACTTTGCACTCTGCTTCCATTCTGTCTGAATACCACTTATTTGCAGTCTGTTGCTTGGTAATAAACAGGTTTTTCTTTTTCTGGTAAAAAGACAGCCTGAGTCTTTAAAGCATTTATTTTTATTTTCCAATTACTGAAATATATTTTAATTGCATTCAAGGCAGATTGCAAATTGGTTTCAATGTTGGAACCGATTGCAACTGATGACAGAATACACGTATCGTCTGCAAACATAGCGGTATCACAATTTCTAAGTTGTGGATTAGTTGAAGGTAGATCAACTTCAACTAATCTATACATTTTCAGTAATTACGTTGAAAACGGTTTGGAGAAAGGTTTTCAGTATGATGTCCAAGGCCTGTGATCGTGTAAATCACGCCATCTTACTTCAGAAACTGGTTAAACTTAGATTTCATTCCAATCTGTTAAAGTGGGTTAGCTCTTATCTTATTCAGTACTCTTATTGTATTCAGTTTGTACCATAAATTACTTTCGGTTAACACCGGTTCAAGTTACTTCAGGTGTACCTCAAGGTAGCATCTTGGCCCCTTACTCTTCCTGTTATTTACTAATGATGTTCCTAAAATGTTTTTGAATTCTCAGTGCTTAATGTTTGCCGATGATTTGAAGATTTTTGCCAAATAACATCGGTGTTAGATTGGAGACTTTTACAAGATGATCTTGATAGACTCTCGAAGTGGTGCAATAACAATGACTGATATGATTAAAGTTTAAATAAGAAGAGAGATTTAATTTTTCTTTTTTATTGTTTAATTATAAAATTGTATCACAACTTATTGCTAATTCGTTTGTTATGTTAGATTTATTTTTGCGCTACGAGTTTCGAAAAACTTGTTTTCATCATCAGGCGCTTTTGACTCAAAGTCAAAGTCAGTCAAAAGCGCCTGATAATTTGATAATTAAACAATAAAAAAAAAATGAAATCTCTATTTTTATTTAAACTTTAATCAATAAAAACGCAACTGGAGACGAAAAGCAACAAAAATGAATTATACTGAAATGTATCTATGTAAATGTCAAGGCCTTACTTTTTGTCGAAATCTTTCTCCAATTCCTTTCTCGTATATGATTGGTTATGAACTGTTATCCATTATACAATCAAATAAGGATCTTGAGATTATGTTTGATCAACAACTTAATTTTATTAAACATATTGAGTTTCTAGCTGCTAAAGCCAACTCAATGTTAGGATTATTTATATTGCGAAATTCAAGAGAATTTTTAGAATGCTTATAGTCTCAAACGCCTGTTTTTCGCATTTCTTAGATCTCAGCATTGTCTGGAATCCATTTTATAAAGTTCATTCCGTCATCATCGAGAGGATCCAAAAGTGCTTGACTATAGTTGCAGTCAGACGACTTCGCTGGAATATTAGAACGCTTTCATATGATACTATAACTATTTAAACTACTTGGAACTTTCCCTCTACCTACGAGTATAATAATATATCTATAATCTATGTGAGGGATTTAATTACCTGTCAAATCGAATGCCCCTTTCTGTCATCACAACTTGGTTTTTATACTCCGTCGAAGGCACTCAGATATCGTCATGTATTTTATGTACCCTTTCATAGGGCTAACTATGGTTATAATGAACCTTTATCTAGATATCTACGAGAAGCTAGGTATTCATTTAAAAACGGTTTAATATTGTCAATAAGTAACTCTGGTGGTAGCTGATGGGTATTTGTTTTTTTACGATGTAATCTAAATGGAAAAGTGAATATTTACTCTTTCGATGAAAGATAAATAAATAAATAAAAAAAAGAGCTAAAAAATAAAAAAAAAAACATCACTTAATGTTCTTAGTTTTGTTTCTACTACTTGATGTTTTACAGCACACCAATTAGTTTTGGACCATTATATTTTATTTACACATTACTTTGTTCCTTAAAATATTGATTGTTTTATAGGAATTCTCCTTTGAACATGGCAGTAAAATAACTGAGCCGGTCGCATTTCATTCCATTTCTTTGAGATAGATTCTTTGACGTGTAGGCCTCGGATCTTGGAACTTCTTATTCGATGAAGCTTTGTTATTCCTGCTATCATGAGAAGGTTCTTCATCTAAGCTGCCGTTAATTAGCTCTCATACTGTTTGTAGATACGCTATCCAAAATTGTGAATTTTTCTGTCACACGTTTATTCGCAATTGATCATGGAACTAAGATAGTTGAACAGAACGGGCTGCACAAGCATTCTATTACTAAACGATACCTGTTCTATTTTAATACGATACCCGTTGCCCTCCAAAAATCTCATGTTTCAAGTGTTCCTTGAAGGGACAGTTGATCCTCGCTGGTTCCATCCAAATAATGCACTTTGAAGTCAGTCGCTTTTGCTTCAAGAAGATAAGAACTGCAATTAATATCAGAGGACCTAGGTCGCTTCCCTGGGGTAGACCGACTTTGATTGCGAACTGCTTGGTGACTCCAGCGTCGCATCTCACTTATTATCCTCATCGAATGGAATGTCATGCTCAAGCGAAGAGCATCTCCCATTACCTACGTTTGAGACAATATGGAAGAACAAATATATATGTTAAAGGACGAAAGCTTAAGATAGCTTAGTATGGAAAACGGCAGGGTCTTAAGATAGCTTAGCATGTAAAGCGGCAGGGTCTCAAGCAGAAACTATTCACTAGTGGCTAGCAGTAAATAGTTTTGCTGATAACAGTACCCTTTTATCTTCGTCATCGAATGAAGAACCTTCAAATGAATGCGCTGCTAATTGTGAAAGAAGATAATGACCTTCCTCAGCAGAAGCAAAAGCCGCAGTTTTAATTTTTGTTTGCAAACTTCTTGTAGTAAAATATCAAACAAAACAAACATGCACTCGAATTCTACAAGCATACACTTTTTATTGAAATCAGGATAATTCAGATGGACATATATAGGACTTTTTCAATTTTCAAAAAATTACGACATTCTGTCAATTATTATTTTTGTCATCCATTTTTTTTGTTTTGTCTTCCAGCGGCGACATCGCTGCGCGAATGGTTTCATTAGTCCATGATAAACTATTACATTTCAGGACATTCTGCAATTACCAGCTCCATCATTACAATCATACACGTATTAATACAAATGTTCAATCTATCGTCTAATGTTTGCAGTAACAAACTTCCATTCCGCCCTGGCTATTTTTCAACAAGGTTTCTCCTCTTTTTTTGCTTAAGTTTCCATTTTGTTGGCAGATTTACTGCATATTGGTTTGGTGTCAAGTGCACACGCGATAACCTAACGGCTCGAAAGTAAGACCCACCTAAACATGAAGAAGATGATTGCTACTGCCAACCCAAGCACCAGGCAAATCCTGCTGCAAAACACCCTGGCCAATTCCATGGCCAAATGTGCAGATTTATTTCCATCATTTGTTTCTTCTCAAACTGGCGGTGGCTGGTTTTCTGTTGTTCTAGTTTAACTAAGGATTTCTCCGGCAAATCCTTCTTGGGCAAAAAATTTGAAAACGAATTGAAACAATTTTATTTTTCCTCTAGAATCAGTACTTGCGCGGAATTTTTCGATCCCCTGTTCTCTTTTTGGGACGACAAACTTGACAGCATTGTCATTTAAATTTAACCACTCGCAGTTCATGCCATAACGAAAGCAAATGACGTTCCTATCCCGAGTCCTGACAAACGGAATGAGCAAAAAAAAAAAGAGAAACATTTCTAAATCCGCACACAGTGAGTAACGAGTACGAGCACAAGCTCGTGTAGCCCAGCCAGCAGGAGTTAGAAAAGAAAAAAAAATTGCCAAGGCTGCTGGTTAATTTGCATACAATGCGCAAAAATGATTACATTTTTGCAATAACATAAAAAAAATTACTCACGCGATCAACCCAGGAAGAGAGGGGTGAAACTCAACCCGGCAACGTCACAGGCTCACATACAGAGTGAGAGATGGAGCCCGTCATGGAACACGCAAATTAATCATCCTATCGAATTTGATGATTTGCATAAGCTGCAATTACTGTTCGAATTCGGATGTGTGCACGCGCGTGTTTGTGTGTATATCGACAAAATATCCTTGATTTTTTTCCTATTTTAGTTCCCCAACTGAATAAAATATTTGTTAACTTTCGGTGGAGATCAGTTACCTCCCCAAGCAAATAACTTCGGTTAGGGTTGAAAGAATCCTTTTTTCGAGCGAACCCTTTCGAAAAGCAAACGAACCGTGTGATTTGCTAGGGGATATGCATTGTACATGCTCTTATATCCTGCCACTCAGTGGTTCTTGAACTAATACAAATGTCAATCGTGTACACAAGACACTGAACCTACATACTCCGGCATTCGAGGTTATAGTACCTACATATAGATTCCTGTTCTGTTATTTGATTTGCAAACGCAAAAGAAGACGAAAGGATGAAGCAGAAATAAATCAAAGTGTGCACGTATCCTTCGATTTATTGTATGATTTGGATAGAAAATGTGGTGTGGTGGTGGTAACCACCACCCATAGCAATTTCAGCGACATAATTTTCCAGGTTGAAGGATTTTCTTTGAAATACTAGATGTAGGAGGTACAAAGTCATATGCAGACATTTTTTTTTACTTTTTGAAATGGATGAAGAGATCCTGGTTTTGGCTCTGGTTCGTGTTATTGGTTTACTCTTATACCAATTTCGGCTTATGGTAAGAAAATACTTGAGTTGTTGTACATTTTTTGTAGGTATATATACCTCTATCCGGCCACGCGTGTGCTTTATAACGGTTAACAAATTCCTAGGTAATACTTTCTATTCAAGAATTTTTATTAAAAAAAGAAACACAAAATAGGGATTCTGTATCACTGGAAAATCTGGAAACCTATGAAGACATTTGTATGTCCAAAACAAAAGTAAATTTTCTCTAGCCTAAGCAAAGGTACCTAGCGTAGCTACCAAATATTGCAAAGCGATAACCACCAGGTGACTTTTGATTTGTTCACTGTCCGAAATAATGTTCGTAGGTATAGATCAATATACCACGTGAAGATGAAGACGATGAAGAAGAAGCAGAAGAGGAAGACGTATCAATGAACCACGTTTGATAACATGTTATCGCTTTTCGTGGTCTCAACTGAATCCTCCATGGTTTCATATCGATGGACCCGTGCAAAATCATTACTACACTTAGTATATTTTCGAGTAATGCCTAACATAAGAGTCCCCTTTATAAATTTTATTTTTAAAAAAATGTCCATGCGGATCAAACATAAGGCATTGAAAACATAGCACTAAATGCACCTAGGGTAACGCCTTTTGTGAACTCTTATTCCAATCAAAATCATACCGAGCGTTCTTAGTATTTTTATCAATAAATAGTCCACTAAACCTTTCCGAACTAAGTTGATATAGTATTATTTTGCATGGAATTTTTAGAAGTTGGATACAAGACGGGGGCGATGAGATCGACCCCGACAGCGGTGCTTTAGGTAATACTCAACTTATTACCCCTCAATCGTTTTGTACAAGAATCAGCCGCAAATCGGCAGCAACGTAGGTGCCCAGACTTGGTTACATTTCGAACGATAATTCGACACCGCTTTCCCTAGCAGGGAAAAATGGCATGATAACCGAATGCCATCCAAAGACTCAATAGTACCCATCTATATTGATGGCTCCAAGATGAGCACTGCGTCGGCGGGAGCCTTTACTCCAAATATTCGGTTCAATTAGACTTTCTAACTACAGGAGCGTTTTCCAAGCGGAGGTCCTGGCTGTGACAGCAGCTGCAAAACAGATTGCAATGAAGGCAATGACACAAGCTGATATCACCATTTTCATCAACAGCCAAGCGACAATAAAAGAGATTTCTTCCATTGAAGTGAAATCAAAGCTTTTATGTCTCTGTCGGGAAGAGTTACAGGCTTTGGTGCGCAGAAGTATTTGAAACTCTGCAGGGTCCCCGGACAAGAGCTGATGAACTGGCAAGAATGTTATCATCCATTTAATAAATCCAGGCAGACAATTCAGTAAAGATCCCACCCTCTATTCTTAAACAGGCAATCGGGAACAAAATACTGGAAGCAGCAAAAAAAGGTGGAGTGCGTTTGGCTCCTGTTATAACCAAGAAAATGTGGCCGTTTAAAGAAAGAAAAAAACTAAAAGAATCCTACAATTAAATAAAAGATCTTTGTTTTCTCTTATGATGCTATCATGCAAAAAATTAAACTCAGCACAGATGATCTGCGAAGGAGGATGCGGGGACGAGGAGGTTCATGATGACACTCCACACCTCCTCTGTCAGTGTCCCTCACTCTGCCGGATAATGTATATTTATCTGGCACAAATTGTTGAAGGTCGGCTACAAGGAACCTCTTTCCGTTTCAGTCCAAAATATTTGGATCTAGTTTTGCTTTGCGGTCAAAATTCGATTCAATATTTCAACAGAATGATAAATCGCACATTCCATATTCCAGTTCCACTTCTACTTCATTTTTGTATTGAACTTCGTACGCAGTTCGAGCTTAATCTCCCTTCGATCGCGAATGGCTCATTTTGGTTCCTAGTGTTGTTTGACTTTGCATACCCATGTAGCCCCTGTTAACCTAACTGATGATGTTGACAACGAGGTGCATGGCCATTTTATTCGCAACATCACAGTGCAATCAAAAGTTATAAGATTCACAATGAGGAGATACTTAATGCTTTTAATTTTAAGTTCACCTTTATGTCCAAGTTGCGGAGGAAAAATGGTTGACTTGCTAGTAGTTCGACATTGAAATTAAGCGCTTGAATTTGAGTAACCGATGTTTGACCTTAGTTTTATAGAGGGTTTTTCACACCGCCATGGGTACTCTTTAGGGGTTCAACCCATGCAATCCGTTGATCCGTTGCGTCGACGTGGAAGGAACAGTCCCATAGAACTGATCTTCAACTTTGGCAGCTGAAGACACTTTGGCCGAATTTATTATGCCTTTCGTCTAACATAAAAAACCTAAATACCTCTGAAAACTGCCAAAGATCTTAGGAAATGTCAGTATACAATTTTCAAAATCCACCCACTGACACGCCCACAATTATTAAATAAAACAATTTTATTGAAAAACCAAAATTTGAGCTAGGGAGCTGAAATTTGTAATATATACCTACTCTCTAGGGGCCCTTTACGCTCATGTGTAAATATTCTCAAAATCCGCCTACTGACAATTCAAAAAAAAAACTATTTTTGAAAATCCAAAGTTTGAGCTAGGAAGCGGTTTTTACAAAAGCTTCGTTTTTGTTCGATAAAATCCTTTAAATGTTATATAACAAAATATGTAGAGCGTTTTTAACAATTCAACCATACTTAGACTTTTGTCACGCCCACTTATGAGGGAGAGGAATAAGAATAGGGTATCCAACAGTTCGCCCAAGCGGACTGTAGCCCATCCCTATGTTTTCTTCTTCTTTTGTAAAGAGGAAAAAGCGAAACGCAAGACTGTGGCAACTACCGTTCAATCAAGCTGATGTCACACACCGTAAAGATCGTTGGGCATGTATTCAATAGCCGAAGGCGGCAAATAATACACCTATCTGTGGGTTTGTCGCAGGTAAATCAACCTAAATGCAATCTAAAGTATAAGGATCCTGATGAAAAAACATCTGATTCATTAAAGCGTTTGCATATGGTGTTTGTTGATTTTGAAAAGGCCTTTGATAGACAACCAAGGGATCTGTTATGGGTGGCGTTATGAAAACGATGAGTTCCAGAAACCTACGCCCAGATGATCATTGACATGTATGAGGGAGTAAAGACAAGAATAAGATGCCCCCCTGGTGTCACCGGGGAGTTCGCAAACACCAGGGAAGCGTAATAAGTCCCTTGATATTTATGTTCTTCAATCGCTCTAACATAGCACGTTCAGTTCGGCCGATGATGTAGATATCGTCTACGTATCCCAGTAGTTGGAGGGAACTGTTGATAGTGCCTTTCGTATTGGATCCTGCCCTGCACACTATCTACCTACTCCGGAACAAGATTGAACGCACATCTCCTTGCCAGAATCCGGAACAGGTTCGAAATAGTGAGGAAGAACTGCTTCCATACTGAACATTGCACCGCGTGTTTTGTTTTCCAGCGTAAAGCGAAACAACTGGATCGTCTATCGGCACGTAGGGCTTCTGGCGATGAATGCTATCATATGCGGCTTTTAAGTTGATGGAAAGATGGTGGATCTCGACTTGAAATTCATTGTTTTTTTCCAGGATTTGCCTTAGTGCGAAGATTTGGTCGGGCCGGAAACCACACTGGTATATTCCGATTAGTGTGTTGCAGAACGGCTTGAAAACTATACACAAACTTGGACGGGACCCACGTCATTTCTGATTCGAATATTTTTATTCGGTTTTAGTATGTAAAAGGGTCGTAGACTTTGTTCTTTATTATTCTGGCAGACTTAAAAATTTCTCTCCAACCTGACTAGTTCCACTTCAAAAAAAAAAACACTCCTCTTAACTTGAATCGTGTCTCCATTATAGATAAGAAGAGACATGTTCCGCCATAGAGAAGTTATCGGAAACAACATAAAAATTGCGATCCATATTGGGATAAGTACAAGACATTTACTAAAGCTCATTGGCATTCAATTTGAGCATTCTTCCATTCAACATAGTACCTCGGGGGTAGACCCCTGCCATAAGTGCTATATTCTATGAGCACAACATAAACGACATGAACATACTCGTATACATTACCATACTCAGCGTAAGAAAATTGTCATCATCATCATCAAACCGGATGATTTTTGACGCATTTAAAACACACTCGCACATAATACATAGTATATATCTTATCCTGGCTCAAAAAAATTACGGATACACGGTATCACATCCATTACGCGATAATTCGACTCCTTTGCCCCGTCTATATGACCTGGTTGCGGGCGGGTTTTCTTTTGAAAATCGCAAAATGTTCTTCATTCCTAGTTTGCTTTCTTTTAATGATACACCATTGCAGGATGGTGTATCACACACTGGAGCAAAGTGTTTGCTGTGTTCCCCACGCCGCACTTATTTCGGGCGCTTTATGTAGAAAAAATACTTACGTTTTTTTAGTGTCTGCTTGATGCATACATGAATCATGGATCTACTCCTTCTTCCGTTCCGATAAGAAGAAATTTTAACTGCGTATGCCTACTATTAACTGAAGGAGCAAAAGTAAAAAAGTATAAGAACAACAATCTTAGTTGAGGCGTTCCAAGGACAGGATTCGAGATCCTGTTCACGTTACGGATATCAAATTGATGGTCCTTTTTTTCTGCTGATGTGCCACTCTGTTGTCAATTTGAATTTGAAGAATTCGATGGATTTGTCAATGTGAGTAATTTGTAAATGATACACATGCACACGCGAACGTCTGTGGCGGGACTGTTCGGGGTAGGACATCAGGCAGATTGACACGTATCGAAGTAAATTATGCTAATGTCAAATCCAATATTCTGCAAAACGCTGATGTCATTGCTGTTTGGAAGGTTGGTCCTCTTTTGTAGTGCTCCTTACCGTTTTCCGAGCTAAGGATATGATGTATTATCAATTCCCAAAGTACAAAATGTTATTACGATAAAAGCTCAATGTGTTGTTTATTTATATAGAGAGATACGCGTCGTACATATACCCATAACCATTTATTTTTCTTTAAGGATAAAGGACATCTTCAATCAAATTCGTTCGAATTTCTTTCTTTTTTTTGCTCTTTCTGCATTTCAAATGAATACCTTCATACATATGTATATATAAATATGTATAGAAGAAAAGAGCATTAGGATAATTCACAACAGTGAAATGACTGGCATTTCTTTTTCCCATGGCGGGTCGTTTTTCCATTGCCAAAAAAGGACGACGAAAAAACAACATTAAAATTTATTTGCAATATCCTTCGATGATAGCTATTTGGTATGGTAGCAACAAAGGACACGAGATGGCTGTGATCTTTAGAGAATTGTCGGGATAAAAGAGTAATGCTTTGAAAGTATAAAATTATAATACATAATACATAAATGGAATTCGATTTTGAATTTTGTATATGTCGCCGAAGGATGAGCCGTGAGTTTTAAGCGATACACTATTCCATTTCATATCGGTCATCTTTTACATATACATGAAAAATTGGTTATGATCATTATCCTGTATGTGCCAGAATTCAGTTAGCAAAATTCTGTATTTCAAAATTCTGTAAATCCATAAAACTTTATCTGTCAAAAGTTCTGTTTTCCAAAATTCTGTAAATGATAAAAGAGAAATTGTTCTGATAGATAGTGAAAAAAAGTGCTAATTTTTTCTTATTGTCAAAGCGATTTCTCTTTTATTAGCTGATGTTGGAAATTTGTGCTTCAAATACGAATGGTCAAAAGCTTGGCATTTGTCCCATGTGATGAATTCTACGATAGTTTACGAAATAGTTTTGAAGATGATGTAGAAATCATGAAAATGTCTGCCTTTTTTGTAAGAAACCCGAGCACACACCAAATATTCTCGGGAATCTTACAGCAGCTCGTCGAGCAGAACGGAAACTTTTCCAAGAACATAAAATAGCGCAAAAGCGAAAACCATAATTAAAAATAAGCAAATTAAACGATTAGTTAAAAAAACGATAAGCATTAAGTCACACAGTATATTTAAGAAGATTGGCAACGAATCAGCTTCTTTATTAAATATGTAGGTACATACAGTCGATGGCAAAATAATTTGCACAACGCATTTTTCATCCCCTATCCCTTCAAAGTGGTATTAGTTTGAAATAAAATAATGTTTTACTAATTGGTTTATTTATTATTAACTGTTAACATTCTTTAGAAATGGTAAACACGAAATAAAGAAATTTGCGGTAAAAATCACGAAAACGAAAATGGGAAAATTATTGTTACAATGAAAAACTTCGCCCGTACCCGCATCACTTTCCATTCACTTGCACTACAATTTTTATCGAAATTACCGATTCGTGGTGAGAAAAACAACTTTCCGATATTCAATTCCCAAAAAACTATGCAACCGCAGAGAAAAATTCAATTTAATTCAATTAAATTTTATTGAAACATTTAAAAAATCATTTGTACATTTGTTTTAACTTAACGATCTACATTTGCCGACTTTCTTATAGGTATGCCTGGCTGAACTTAAATAATTTAGTTGAATATGAGTAAAAAAAAAATTAAAACTTAGGTATACTAAATGGAGAAAAAAATACAATTGCAAAGGAGAGTTTAGTATACATAATTATATTATATCTATACTTTATCCAACAAAAATTGTCAGTACAGGCCTTATGGAGGAGCTTTTCTTCTACCAGTAGTGCTTGTAGATACTCTCACGGCACTCAAACACAAGAATTGCCACTGAAATAAAAAGGAAACCACTGTCATACCAAGGAATTGTTGTTGTTTTATTTTTCCTAAAATTCGCATACAACCCACCACAACCAGTATTCCACACAGCTCGAATGGGAATGAGCATGCTCGTCTTGTGTTCGCTTGCTATTATCATCCACCAAAATAAGCAGTGTGTGTGACTGAAGCACATCAGAAGAGTATTACCATCTCTAAATGAAGCATACCATTAAGGGTTTGTCTATGGATTTTGTCAAAGAACTTTCGGTTTTGGTGGTTTTGAGAACGAATTATTACGTGGGGTGTTGCCATTCGGTTTTAATTTTTATGTATTCATATTGTATACCTGTACAAGTGCAGTTTTTTTTAACCATCTGTTTAGGTTTTTAACTTTGCGTCGTAGTTATATAATTTTGTATTCTAATTGCCTGATTGTGTCTACATTTCACAATATACATATCGTCGGTGAAACGTGAAAAGTGTGTAACTCCAAATTTTCCAAAAATGAGATTTTAATGCCATCTGTTAGTTCAAAACGGAATTTACAGGGCCTTAAACTGGGAATCCAATTTTTATTCAAAATTATGGTATAAACGGCAGTTTAGAAATTTGTGTAACTCCTTGACCAACCAGATGTTTGAGAAAACCTTGCATCTCCCCATTACGCGTATGTAAAAGCTTGTGAGTGACACAGTGGTCTACTAATATTTGTTTTTTAATGTTTCTGTAATAAAAATGATAATCCTGCCAAATTTTTAGTTTGAGTCTTGATATTTATTTCTTGTTACAGTAAGATACTAATTCACACAATCTTCGTATGAAAACTGTGTAAGTCCCAGGCGCCAGGCACACTTTTTGGGGAAAAGTGTGTATATCCAAAAAACATACAAAAAATCGCATTAAATTCATTTTAAGTAATGTTGATATATTTTGGTTACTTTAAAAAATAGTTAATTAAAATTTGAGCAAAATAACGCCACTCATTCAGAAAATAGGAAGTTTAAATAGGATCCTGTAAAATTTGTTAAAATGGAGTTACACACTTTTCACGTTTCACCGACGATATAGCGGAAAGGACTGGGAAATTATTTTAGAAAATCTTGCTGATTGAGTTTATGACGCAAACTGTTTAAATAAAAAAAAACATGAATACATCCTTTCTTCTCATTATGTACCTGTTT
Organism: Portevinia maculata; assembly: GCA_949715645.1. Taxonomy (NCBI): domain Eukaryota; kingdom Metazoa; phylum Arthropoda; class Insecta; order Diptera; family Syrphidae; genus Portevinia; species Portevinia maculata. The sequence continues at coordinate 27,133,049 of OX454527.1, read as the reverse complement.
GTATGATGACTTTGTTTTTCCGATGAATGACGCCTGTTTTGCCAATGAATACGGGAATTCCCAAAAGGAGGATCTCAAGTTAGGTAGGGATGCAAACATACAATCGGTTGCTTGAAATCGTTGAACGTTACAAAGCCAAGTATGAAACATACGTCGTGGATGAAATGGCTCAAAATGCGGGACATAAAGTGTTTCCCTTGCCGCTTTATCACTGTGACTTTAATCCAATAGAATTGGTTTGGGCTCAAGTGAAAGGGTTTTGTAGCAAGCCAAAACAAGTAATTTAAAATGGCTGAAATAAGAGACTTACTAACGACAGTACTTACAAGGGTTGACAAGGAAAAATGGCATCGATATGTCCAACACGTTGAACAGGTTGTTGAGCCAAATATGTGGGAAATGGACGTTTTTGCCGAGGAAGCAGTTGAAAGGTTAATAATAGACCTAAATAACGAGAGCAGTAGCAGGAATTACTCATCGGATTAGTTGAGTAGTGATATTAGAAATTAGTATTTTATGTTTTACAATATTTATAGTGAATAAATTGGATTACAGTGATATATTTTTCGTTTGGATTTTTTTTTGTTTTACGAAATTTATATATTTTGTTGGTCTACTGGAGATACCTTAAAAAAACGCGTCTATTATTATCTTACCAGTAAGAGAAAAAGATAAACGGAATTTATTTCGTTCCGTAATATTTTTATTTTAAATTGGAAGATGGTAACCCTAATAGAATTGCTCTCTGAGTTATGGCGAATTATCATACACACTACGGCAACCCTGTGAGAGCTTTAAAGAGGGACCGATTTATATAAGTCATTGCAACCAGACTGAGAGACAAACATCCTATCTTGCCTGTACTGACAATTTTTGTTGGATAAAGTATAGAAGTTAAAGTGTATTAGGTGAAATGGTTTATTAATGACTTCCTAGCCATCGAATAAGTACATTAATATAGCTTTATCTCCTTACTGATTTATATATGACTTTATAAACAAAAATCAGATAAAACTAAATTTGACGACTGCCTATGTATTGTAGTACTGTTTCACTAAATGATGACACGTCCGTTTGGTTTTAACGCGATCATAAAACTGACGCTCTCTTTATTCTTTTTCTTAAGCTAACATATGTATGAATGTGTGTGTATATATAAATATAATATAATAATTTAAGTAGATATCTTATACTGTATGTGTATATATATAATCACAGTTTATAAATGAAGGTACATGAGTATAAATATGGTCTGACAGTGTGAGGTGCATGCTTAACTCTTACAATAATTACTACAGTATGTACTTCAGATAAATAATTTTATCCTCTGTGATTACCGGATAGCGCCTTGTCATAAAAAGGCACAACGAGGTTTCTATTTGTATCTGGTCTTAAATGAGAAGCAGATTCCCTGTGCAGAAGGTTAACCGGCCAAAGGTAGTATTTATGGCTAATACTGAAACTGCTATTCGAGTCGAACACGGAGCTTATAAGAGGGGTAGTATGTGAGCCAAGTCTTTCCAGTCTTTTTAACAAGAGTTCTAACTGATACGTCATTATAGGTGTCAATTTAGTGGCTTCGTACAAGGTCATATTGGAGAACCTTTTTTATTTGGTCTCCGAAACTTTCCACTACAAAATCTCCGTATCTTTCTTTCAAATATCTCCAGCTCTCTTGCTACAGATGGAGAAATCGTAAACCAAATACCCAACCCACAGGTTAAAATGGGTCTAATAAATGCTTTATACATAAGAACTTTTGTGTTTCCTGGCATATTATTGGAGTGCATCAAAGGTTTCAGCTTCGAAATTACTATTTTGGCTTTCATTAAGGCCTTTCTAGCATGTTTGTTGAAACAAATCGATTTTGGAAGTTTATGCCTAACAATTTTGGTTCAACTATTAAAGGAATGTTATATCCGTTGATTTACAAAATTAATGCCTTGCCTTGTTGTTTTAATGGACTGCTTCAATTCAGTCAAAGTCCTTGGTTTGGTTTTGTACACTCCTTGCTTGACATAACCCCATAAAAAAGTCCTGGGTATTAAAGTGTTTGGGAATTTTTGTTGGAGCTCCGCCATAACCGGTCTGGCATGTGTGCAGTTGTTCCATCTTGCTGAAACCAAATGCTGTTGAAACGGATACTTCCTCGGCGCAGTTATGATTAAAAAAAACTTCAGTATATTTAAATAACGGTCCCAATTTACAGTTACTCTTACATGGTTTTGTTCAAAGAGGTATGGCCCCGCAATATACCTTTATGAAACTGCGCCCCACACAGTGACTTGTTCTGGGTGCAGTACCGTCTCATGGAGTATTGTTGGATTAGATTCACTCCATATATGGTAATTTTGATTATTTACATTGCCGTTTAGATCAATATGGGTCTGATCAGACGTAAACAAGCAATTTATCAAGCTCTTCTTCGGTTATTTCAATAATTTTTTGGCAAAATTCCAGGCGAATAAGTCATTACTATTCGTCTGCAAACTCCAATTTGCGCCGATAAGTTTCGAGTCGAAGCGCTTGGATTCGCCTGAATTGACGATGCTACAGCCGCGATTTTGTATTGAACCCTAAAACGGGCAAACATGTTTATCAGCCTCATAATGGGCCATCTACTCGGGGGAGTAGAAATAGAAGAAGTTGAACGGAAATGAAGGACTACAAAGCAGCGTACCGCTGCACTATCCCAGTTCTCTTTTCGGTACCCCAAGTATTTATTTTAATAAATCTTGATAGTAACCTGCCAAATAAAAAAAGATAAGCCGATTACTCACACAGAAAAAAAGTTATTACGTTTTATTTTTGTAGCACGATTCGTGCGCCACCCTGTAATCATTTTACATACAAAATTCCCATACAAAACGCAAATTTTGATTTTTCGATTTTCCGGCTTTTCCTTTGGGGTTTTTCGAATTTTTGCGGCGCTAATGCACGGCAATTGAATTTTATATAAATATAAATAGGTATGTACATAATATATAAATTTGTGAAAAAGCTTTACCAGCTTCATTTTGTTGATGTAACTTTCTTATTGAACAAAAGGACATTTGAAAAATATAATGTTTTTTTTTTATAATTTGCTTACGATAAAGCGCTTTTTTCTTTTGTTAGTACCCTTATAGTGCTAAGAACACAGCATAAGCATTTGTGTTTAACAGCAAGCAGCACCCGGCAATATCGTATTTCATTACATGCTTTTCGGTGCTACTTACTATTAGAAAGAATAGAGAGATAGGAAAGAAGTGTTTATAAAAGTCGATTGACTACTTTGAAAGACACACACAAACTTGGCAGACGATATGAACAAAATCACTTAGTTGTGAATAAATTCAAAGTTTTATAAATGACCGAAAAGAGCACCTAGCCTAAACCGTTCTACTAAATATCTGCTACAATCCGAATTGTTAGATGTACTCTCTCCATCTTTAAACGTTAAGGCCCCCTTTCAATTATTATGCGCCAGAAACGCAAGATTTGCCTATTGTTCTACCCAGTTTTCGGTTCGAATTGGATGCGAAGTCTCTCGGGCGGAAACAAAATTGTATCCATTCCCTTTATGAGTATATCGGATAAGTTGACATTTTAGACGACTTACGCTATTTTTTGTCGAACAAGGTCATGTTCCACGAAACTACAAGTTACAACGTACAATTCATCGTACAGGTTCTCCTTCCTGTAAGGCTCACACTGAAAAAAGCGTTTCAACAAACAAATGCCAATTAAAAATTAAATAGCGGTTTTTAGTGTTTTCGATACAATTTTCCAGTTCTCAATAGGAACTTTAAAATATTTTCATTTTCTACACGTGTGTACTATAAAAAAAGTGCCCGTAAAATGGCATAAATTGGCCTAAAGAATTTTTATAATTCATTGGAGATAATAATGAGTGTCTCATATAGAGACTCGTCAGTCTTTCTCGGCGAGGCCCTGTTGCTAAATTGCCTTTTAAGGCCAACGAATTAGCAAGAGGATCTCTTTGTTTAATTTCTAAAACGACTTGATAACCAGAATAAATAGCTAAGACGCGAAATTGGACAGAGACCCTAACTACCTCATATCCCTAACTGTGTCTGTTTTTGTTAACAGCATTACTTAGTATAAAGCTTATTTACAGATAAATGCGCAGCGGTCAGATCGATTCTTATCCCGTATATATCAAATATTTATATTGTATTGTATTGTTTATACCCTATTCTAAGGGTATATTAATTTTGACGCATAGTTTGTAACATACCTTAATATTGCCCGTAGACCCCTAAAAGTTACTATATTTATGATCATCATCGATAGTAATGTCGATCTAGGCATGTCCGTCCGTCCGTCCGTCCGTCCGTCGGCAAAAATTAGGCTTTTAAACTGGGCCTAGAGAGCTGAAATTTTAACCATATACTCTCTAGGGTCCCGAAATAATCAAGTTTACGAATTTTTGAAATCCGCCCACAGACACGCCCACAAACTCAAAAAAACAAAATTTTGGAAAAAATCGAATTTTGAGCTAGAAAGCTGAAATTTTTTATATATGATCTATGACTCCTAAAACTGCTCGGGATATAAAATTTTCGAAATCCACCCACTGACACCCCCCCAAATAAATAAAACAATTTTATTGAAAAAGCAAAATTTGAGCTAGGGAGCTGAAATTTATAATATGTACTTTCTGGGGGCCCTTTATGCGCATGTGTTAATTTTTTTTAAATCTGCCTACTCACATGCCCACAATTAAATAAAACCATTTTATTGAAACACCCAAGTTTGAGCTAGGGAGCGTTTTTTTCGATAAAATCCTTTAAATGTTATATAACAAAATATGTAGAGCGTTCTTAACAATTCAACCATACTTATACTTTTGTCACGCCCACTTATGAGGTATAGGAATAAGAATAGGGTATCCAACAGTTCGCCCAAGCGGACTGTAGCCCGTCCCTATGTTTTGTATTTTGTATTGTTTTTACTCACCCCAAGGTGGCTGTATTTAAGGCTACGAGTCTCATCATCAGATATATTTCAGTCGAAAGAAAGCTACCTCTAGAAAGTTCTGCTTTGGGCTATTATGACATATCTTCTATCGATATTAATTAGATGAAACGGCTGTTTGTGTTTTCTTCCGCTTAAACTTAAGGCTTATAAACACTCCATTTAGAAGTCAACAATTTCTTCTATCTTCCATGCCGACCCCAAGTTCTATCTACCAAATATTTGTCATTTTATTTATGCACAAAAAATACTTTCTCTTCGTTTCATTTTGGAACACTTAATTCAGCTACGTAATTCTTTCAAAATATGTGGCAACTAGAAGGTACTTATACCTATGTAATTGCGTGTGTACCTTCATTAGGAGTTGCGAGCCCTCACCTTACAGCACATTCCATATAAAGTTGAAGCTCTGAAATTACTCGGAAGTCTTCGAAATGCATTTGAGTAAATAGCTTCTTTTTTTTAGGAGAAGGTTCAACCGCGAACTCGGGGAGCTATACGAAAATGTGGATGTAGGCACATTGACTCGGGCACATCGAGCGAACGGACCTTCAACTCCCAGCCCCAGGTTCGAGCCGACAAGGGAGATCAAATTTCCGACCAAGCCATCGCGGATACCAGAACCTAGATCGGGAGTCGGTAAAGTAAGTATTAAGGGAAACTCTCCCGCAAGTGTGCATGCATATCCGTTGGTTTAGACGACTCGACACTGGTGTGGTAAAAGGACGATTAAACAAAAATCAGTAACAGGGTGTACGCGTCGAAATTATAAAAATTAACGAACTAAGCTTATGTAAGGGAATACAACTCGAGCACATTCGCGCGGACAAAGTGGTTCCGGTGCAAGCGAGTTTTGCTCACGCGAACTTAGGTAATTTATGTATGTAGTTACTCGATGGATCGCAAAGGACCCATTATGGTGCTTCGTGTCCTATGACAGTAGTGTAATAGCCCTGACTAACCTAACCTACTCGTCTGTAGTCTGTATACTTGGTATGGCGTTTTTCATTGAAAATCAAAGGAATTGCTCTTTTCAATGAAACATGTTTATGATTTCACAATAAATCAAAATCACGTTTTCCTGACTTTGACGTTTGACTCACATATGTATATAATTTACGTGCATTGGTAAATGCAGTGCCGCATACAGACGTTCCGCATATATGTTTTTTAGCAATAGGTACATTTTCAGGCAAAACTGAGTCTTAAATTAATACACTTCATTGTGCCTGAGTTATTGTATCACCGCAAGGATTTCTCCGCCTTTACCCTTGTCTACAACATTTTTTTTTTTTTTTTTGTCGGGGTGTGTGAGACTTTCTGCACTGGAGCACTAAGACTCAATACTGGTCCATTGTACTACCAGGCAGACACACCACATTTTACTGTGGGAATTTACTCGTTTTTCTAAGAAAAACGAGAAGGCGCTTCAATGATAAGGAGCTTAGGTTTACAGCACTCACCATATCCGCACCAAATACCTGCCACCTGATACGAGCAAAAGCAGGACAATCACAGAGGAAATGTTCCGCAGTGTCGTCGCTTTCTCCACGGGCTTCGCACTTGGTGGTGTCGCTTAGGCGTAGCACCTTAAGGTGTTTGGCAAAAGCGTAGTGTCCCGTAAGAACGCCAGTAGCCTTTCTGCAGTCTTTTCTATTGAGAGTCAACAAGAATGCCGCGGATTTCCCACAGACGTCGGGGAGCATTTGCTTAGTCTGTCTGCACCCTGGAGAGTCATGCCGACGGCGATTGTGTTCATAGGAAACCCAACCGTCAATGGAAGCCCTGACCGAGGACGCAGGCAGACAGATCGCTGGTTCAGGTCCTGAGGAGTCCCCCTCTGAGGCTTGTCTAGCAAGTTGATCGGAGATCTCATTTCCCGTGATCCCGTTATCACCCGGGACCCAGACAAGTTTAAGTGAATTCAGCCTTCCGACCGAATTCAGAGATATCTTGCATTCACGTACTATTTTGGAGGTAGTTAAGGGTTTGAGTAAGGCCTTAAGCGCAGCCCCCTCCACCAGTTCCTCGTAACATAGTCCATGGCCATTAGGATAGCATAAGTCTCTGTTTGGAAGACTGACGCATATTTGCCCAACGGAAAGAAAAGTCTAACTTTATCGCTCTCCACGAAGACACCAGCACCAGATCCTTGATCGGTTTTGGAGCCATCCGTGAAGATTCGACTGCATTCCCTTCCAGGTTCAGAGTCCGGCCAGAGCCAGTCCTGGACGCGAGGAAAGTCGACCTCGTAGTTGCGCTTAAGCCGAAGTTCCGGTGTCATCGCATCAGACGGCATATCCATAAGACAGGAGTCGAAGGACAACCGTTGCGCAAGTTCATCAAAACTCCAGTGCGAGTTATACCAAAAGCCACCTCTTCTAAGACGTGGGATAGCCTTGATTGTACAGCCCATGATGTAAACATCAAGGGGCGGAAGGTTCAATAGTGCATCTAGGCCGGAGCCAGGCGTGCTGGGGAAGGCCCTCGTGCAGCCGAGACATACCTGCCTTTGGAGTTTGGCAAATGCAGCAGTGACGTATTTACGTGAAAGCTTATTCCACCAAACAACAAATGCGTATGCTATAAATGGTCTTATCATAGCCGTTTAAATCCATAGGACTCTTTTCGGTGATAAGCCCCATGTCTTGCCGAAAATGCCTTTGCACTGCCAGAAAATAGACAGCGCCTTGGCAGTCTTCAGCTCAACATGTTTGGACCAAAGAAGTTTGCTATCCAGGATGACTCCCAGATACTTTGCTTCATTGGAGAGTTGGATTGTGATGCCTTTTAGCACTGGCTGAGTCAACCCGACCAGCTTCCTCCTTCTCGTAAAGAGAACAACCTCAGTTTTAAGAGGATTGACCGAGAGCCCATTCCTAGTGCACCATTCGTCGATCACGTTAAGGGCCGCCTGCGCCTTGGCGCATACAGTCGCTAGGCATGATCCAACAGAGAGCACGGCAACATCATCCGCGTACGCCTGAGCGTAAATATTAGAATTGTTGAGTGCGTTCAACAGAGAGTCGACCAGCATACACCACAGCAGTGGGGACAGGACGCCGCCTTGCGGGCAGCCTCTGTTTACCCCCGCCATAATATAGCGGCCACAATTCGCATTCACAACTAACGTCCTATTCATTAGCATTGCTTTAATCCACAACACCAATGGTTCGTCTACGCCGTGTTGTCTGGCGGAGCTGCACATGCTATCAAAAGTCGCATTGTCAAAAGCACCCTCAATATCGATGAAAATGCCCATCGCGTATTCTTTTCTGTCAAGCGCGCCCTCAATTCTATCAACTAGATTTTGGAGCGCAGTCTCGCAGGATTTTCCGCGTTGATAGGCATGTTGCATCGGAGATAGTGGGTGCAATCGCAAAGCGCTTTTGCGCACGTGAAGCTCGACCAGCCTTTCCAAGCTTTTCAGCAAGAAGGAAGTCAGACTGATTGGTCTGAAGCTCTTGGCGAGCGAGTAGTCACTTCTGCCATTTTTTGGTATAAATGCCACTCTAACTGTACGCCAGGGTGTTGGAATGTATGCCAGTGCTAGGACAGCGGTGAGGATTTTCTTCATAGTCGGTAGCAACTGGTGTGTACACTGTTGCAGCATGGCTGGGTATATTCCGTCCGTACCAGGTGACTTGAAGCCGTCAAAAGACGCAAAGGCGTATTTAATGACCTCGTCCGTCATCACGGCCTTCGCAATATACCAGCTACGCCGAGTTGTTTGTCTTGGCTCACTCATAGTCTCGGTAATCGGGGCTGGTTGTGAGCCAATTGTAATCTGGTTACCCGGAAAGTGAGACTCCAGCATATAACTAAGAGTTTCCGATTTCGTCTCAGTGAAGGTACCATCAAGTTTGGCTGGTTTGCCCTTTTTCAGAACTTTAACCAACCTACTAGTTTCACCCAGCGTTTCAATCTTTTCGCAGAAATTCTTATAAGAAGCACTTTTCGATACCCGAATTAGCCTCTTATATTCCTTCTGCTTCGATCGATAGAGATTCCAGTCTGTCTCCAACCAACGACCATACCACGTCGAGTAATCGGTTCTCGTCAGATCACCGTAATTAAACGACGTTGGGCGCGGTTAGTACGTAGATGGGGGACCGTTTGAGAACAACCGCGTGTCGTTGGCCAATCCCATCTACAGAGTTGAGGTAGATAATATACGTGGTATCACAACGGACCTAAATTGGTCTAAGTGTGTCGGCTTCTGCCGACAGCCACATAAACCTAACCTAACACTGTCTCCAAATCAGTCTTGAGTGACCGATTTAGAGGCTTTCTAGCTTCCCTTCGGATTCTTTGCAGTTCCGAGCTCAACCAGGGAACCGGCGTTCTGCCAGGGGGTTTACTTACTGTACACGTCAGTTCGAAACAGCTAGTAATGGCACTATTCAGGTTTTGAACAGCATCCTCTACCTTTTGTCTCGTCCTGAGTTTGTTTGGAGTTTTGAGAGTTTTTCCCATTTCCTCCCTGAAGCGTATCCAGTTGGTTTTTCTTGGATTCCTCCTCTCCTGCAAAGTTATGGCTTCGCATTCGATTTGGAATTCGATATATCTGTGATCTGAGAGGGATGTCTCCGAAGAGACGCTCCAGTTGGTAATCGCCTTAAAGTATCTATTTGATAAAGTCAGGTCGATCACCTCCTGTCTTCTTGACGTCACAAAAGTTGGTTGCGAGCCAACATTGTTGATGGTAACATCAGATGCTAGAATGAAATCCAGGAGATGGTTTCCTCGCATGTTGCATTTGCTACTGCCCCAAACCGTGTTTTGAGCTAGGCCCATCTTCCTGGTGTCGCAATAGTCTATGAGTTCAGCCATTGCCCTTGGTGGTGGAGGCACTACTGAATCATAGGGGAGATAAGCTGACGCCACGACGAATGTCGTCCAATCTCCATTCGTTTCGTAGCTAATGGCTGCAGCAACCAAATCTTGGCCACAAAATTGTTCAAGCTTAGTCACTGAGAGAAGGTTCGACACAGCAAGACAAGCCCTTGAACTCTCGGACCGCTCGTCACAGAGTATCGTGGTGCCACGGACACCTCCAAGGCCACAGATGCGATTTGTCCACACCCATGGCTACTGTATGGATGTTATGTAGGCTTTTGTGTTCAACACGGAAAGCTTCTTACTGATGAGAGCAGTAGCAGCCTTGGAATGTTGAAGGTCGATCTGAGTAAATACAATCATTTGTATAAACTAGGGGTTTTCGTCCGTTACTCGCACTCACTTGGAAATAAAGCGGTATTGAATCCTTCCAAAGTGCAAATAAGGACGCATCCCATACCCGGACCTGATAGTCTCGACAGAACTTTTATCTAAACCAACAACGAGAATAGATCCTTCCTTATCATCCTTGTTTCTACTCTCCCTGTGGGAATGAACAGTCCAGTCGTTAGTATCAAGCCCAGGATTCTGGGTGTGTAGGCGCGCTAGCACATCCGCCGTCTTCCTAAGTTTCCCTGGGATCCAGCAGATGGCGCGCGTTTTTTTGGGGGGTCTGAAAACCTCAAAAGTTGTGGTTCCCAGAGGGGGAATTTTCGGTGGTCTTACTAAGCCATTCAAAGGTTTGCTGTGTTGAGCACTTCACCGTAAAGGTTCTGTTCTTCATGCCCTCCATTTGAATGCATTCACTGGATGCTTTTGCCAGCTCCCACAGATGATCTTCATAGTGTTTGCACTCTGCGTCGGTCATGCTGTTGTCTTCGCCAGCCTTTCTGATGAGTAACACCAGAGAAGAGGTAACTGCTTTCTTGTAAGATACCGTCTTTTTCTTGCTGATAGATGTTCCCGCGACAGCCATTTTCTGCCTACTGCCGCCGCGAGCATTTCTGCTTGCAGCAGCTGTTTCACTCAGATTTTGGGCGCGGGGACCTCCATCAGCTGGAAGTGTTCTAGTGGAAGGGCACGCAGAAGGTGCGCGCGCAGTTCCACCGACAGGAGTGTTTGAGGCCTTCTTCCTCCGCAGCGTTGGTTTCAGTCAGCTGGCTGGTTTCGGTTGGGGTAACCTCTGCCGACCTGCATCTCTTTGCCGTCGCCGCCGGGGAAGGGCAGTTCTCAGCGCTTGCGCCTTCAACTGGCGGTGCAGTTTCTTTGCGCCGCACGATAGCCGCCTTTCTCCTTTTCCTCTTTCGCTGGCTCTTAGATGGACGATGACCAGTGGACGCCGCTTCTGTGGCCCGTTTCACCTGTTCGGTTTCACAGGCCTCGTCGGCAGTATCGCACCTATAGGCTGTCTGTCTATTGGTCTGAAGATTAAGCGTATCAGGTTGAACCTCTCCGCCACTTTCTCCATTTTTCCAGCCCAGTCTACCGAACGTGTCGGAAATAGAGCTGCAGGAATCTTCGGAAGCAAACCTTTTCGCAACTCGAAGGTGAACGCGTGTACAGGCGGTGGGTATAAGTATTTCGGTTGGGGCCTCCAGAATCCGTGCCCCGACCGTGGTCGAAAAGACCACGGGTGGATTTTCGCCCATGCGAGTACCACCTGGTAGTTATATCTTTTAGTTGTTCCGGCATACTTGTTTTTGGTTTGGTTCGCGATAGAGCTTGGTCGGTGTATAAAACGCCGCTATAACTCTAAAACCTCGGATCACGAACGTATCGTACCGAGGTCCCGCTGGTAGGTAACCAATCCGCAGGATGTCTACTACTTAGTACCAATCCTTTAAAACTCAAACAAATTATCTTGAATTACTCGTATCTTGAATTTCGCGCGAGTAAAATAGAAATGAAACCATCGAAAATTTGACTGGCTTAGATTCGCTTAGCTTGCGCTAGTAAATTTTATGCACCCGAACCACAATATAGGATGCGTAGTTTTGAATGAGCTTAGCGAACCTTGCGAATTCAAACGAGTGAGATTCGCTAACATTCGCTTGCACCCGAACCGCAGCCTATGGAACAATTTAACGCTGATTCCGAATTGGAAATTTTGATAAGCTTCTCATGACAGTTTATACTTTTGGATGTTTGGTTTGTTTGACGCAATAGGCGTGGTAAGGACAAAAATTTTCGGTGTTGTCGCGTCGTGTTCGAACCTTGAACTCCTCGCTCAGTAGTCCAACGTACTAACCACTGAGCTGCTGTTAAAATAAATTTGACCCTAATTTGGTAAATCAAATAATAGAGAATTATTTCAATAATTTGATCATTGCTACTTTCAGTTGTTACTTTGTTTCAAATGTGCATCCTTACAGTTTTTGCATTTTCAATTTATATTATATTAGGCCTAAACCAAACTGCTCCACCCATTTGCTCGGAGCGGCAAATTCGATAGTCTTGCGTGATTTACTACGGCCTGATTTGAACCTGACACCCTCGATCCAATGGAATTACCGCTGAGCCATTGCGCCCATTTGCATTTTTTTTAATTTATAATGGAAGACGACAGAAGAAGTTTTAAGGACTAAATACTTCTATTGCAACAAATTTCGTATTTACGTTCCTACTCAAGTCCTTCAAAATTATGTCAGCAATCAACAAGTTTAAGAAAGAAAATATTAAAATGTAATTAAGTCCACATTCCCACTCCCACGTACATGTTGCTCTTGAAAAATATACCTACTCTCACTTTCTCATAAATATAAAAATCATTTCTCATTTTTTTTTACAAAATTAAAATGTTCTCAAGTTCCTGACCTAGATAACGATGATGGTGGGTGGCACTGGCCTAGCAATGAAACATAAAATAAACAAAAGAGAACCGACTGAGGAAATAAAACGAAAATTAAAATCCTTCTGCCATTACACCATTGCGGGAGGGAATTAGTCGTCTACTCTGGCATAAAGTAGAACACACAAATATTGTATATACCTACGCCAGACTTTGGTTCTGTGCTCTGGCAGAGCAGCGGCGGCATCCAATGCAGACTCCTTGCACAAGGACAAAGTTTTATACCGGCTCGACCTAGTCTTCGTTTTCGACGTGTTTTTTTTTTGTTTTTAATTTCATTTTCATTCCGGCATTTCTCAACACACACCCACAAATGCAAATTAGATATTCATTACCCTCATTTCTCCCCCTGCGGGGTTGGGTCGGGGGTGTCAGGCATGAAACAAAAAATGATTAAAAAAAGGAAATGAAACTTCCGGTGGAGAATGGAAATCGTCGTTGAAATCATTGTCCTTATGAATCGGTTTGCTGAGTGTGAACGGGGTGAACGCGGCAACGAGTCGAACGGTCTCATTTGGATTTCTCTCATTAGTTGTGCAGAGCAAGCTGAAAGCTTTCACCATTATCTTTACTATGCAAGGGTGTCGTGGTAAAGCTTTTATGACCTCGTTACGTTCATTTACTTTTTTGCTGCACATCCTTCTTCCTGTTGGAAATAAATACGAGAGATGTTTATCTTTGCAATTACAGCCGCAACGCCTGATCACTTGTTGCAGGGATATCCTTTCGTTTTTTACCTCCCCCCCTGCTCCGACCCACCCGTTAAGACATCCTTCGCCGGCAATTATTCTGCTTGATTTTATTTTCCGCTTTTCCTTTTGCTAATGATTTTTCCTTTTCCTCTTGGAGGGGTTCCATTGCCGGTGTGGGTGCTTTTAATGGCGCCAAAACGTGCCGCAATCATCGTCTGTTTTTTTGTTTTTTATATAACATTCCACTCTCTTTGCTAATAAGCTCGTGCGCTCTGGTGGATGGAGGTCGAGTCTTGATGAAGTTTCTTCTTTCGGGGTGACACGGGGGGTCGTCTTCGTGTAATTGTATTGGTGGCGATTGGGAGTCGGGAGGCATTTTTTTTTCCTTTCGGTTCAGATCCTTATGCGACGGATGGTAATTTTTTCTTTCCCTTTTCGGTGTCGTCTGTGTTATTAAATAACGGTACGCTTATATACATTATGATTATTTAAATAATTACAAGTAGAGTATTGAGGCGGGCGGGTATTGGGTGACTTGTAGCGTCTAGCGTTGCTCTAAGAGGGATTCCCCGAGATGGTAATGATGATGTCGGGTAGTGGGTGTATGTACGTTATGGCCCATGACCTAGTCCAACTTTCTTCTTCGTCGTCTTGGTTTATAATTATGACGTAATGGCACGATGCTGATGATTTTGGAAGAGGGAAATTACTTAAATTTGCTGCAGTGCGAAGTGAGTTTTAGTGGGGTGGAACTTGGTGATATACAGTTTGGGGACGTTGACTTTACTTTGTTCGGTTGCAGGGTGGGTAAAAGGTGAATTAAGTCTTGTTTGGGTGGCAATTTTGGTTGTTTGTTTTGACATTTTCTATAAGAGTGAATGTTGTGAGAAGCGGTAGCTATTTCATTGTTGATTACGCAAGTGGAAGTCGGCATTGAAGAACTTTTAGGCATGGGATTGTGTTTAGATGTAATGCCTTATTTAATTTGCTAACACTGACAGGATATGTAACTCAATTTCATTAAAACTGACTTTTGATGCTCAGATATTTCCGAGTTGTACATTGTGCTGCACGTAGTTTTGAGAGTTTGGTGGTCTATTTTTATGTTATGTTCAGAAACGAATATTCTCTTTTCTTTCTTAAAATGAAGTTTGGCCTTTTTTTAATTGTTTGTGAGCTTTTATGTTTAAGATTTTCATATAGATACATACGCAGTCCATTCATTTAAATATTCCCTCTAATTGTTCGTAGAAGTCAAAGTCATTAGTTTGCAGAAATATGCTCAAACATGGTAAGGGTTTGTTTTAGGGATTACTATTAATTATAGGGGCACATTCAACTTGATTAAGGTAGGTAAAGTGCAGCCTTGTTTATTAAATCTGAATAGCAAATGTCTTCGCAGCAAATGTATTTGCTATATGTGATGTATCCACACAAATTAAATAACGAGCAGTTTTAGTTTAGCTATATTTATTATTTAAAGAAGCGAATTAAGTGAAGACTCTGACCATACTGACTCTTGCTCAAGTATTTGCACATGAGTAAGAGTCTATCTGGTTCTTGTTTACATAAAATACATATCATACATTAATATAGTTATACGTTGCACTATGTTTTCATACATTGTTTAAAATGTAGTCATAAAGAGGATAGACAGTAAACAAACGTAATGGGATAAAAACAGCTAATATTTCTGTTCACGGTTGTTCTTATGTCCTCGCACCTCATTCAGATCAAATGACTCGTAGGTAACTCATGTCTTATTACGTTTAACGAAAGACCAGGACGGCTTTTTCCACCTTGCCTGCCATTAGCTGCTGGAACTTGACAATTAGTTAGTGCTCCGATAGTCAATAGGGTTGGCTCAACTCTTCAGCAAACCGATTTCTAGAGGTATTCTATTTTTTGATCGATGATCTTCACTTCGTGTTAAGAGACCATCATTGTAGTATACCGTTGAGGCTAGGTATATACATATACGTAATGAAGAAAGCCGACATGTTTCCATCATAGTGACACCGTTCTTTTTTTTAACGTCTACTTGGGTCTGTTTCAGTTAAGAAAAAGTCCTCTTCCTCAACAAGTTTAGTTTTACTTTTAAATCGAGATGATAACATTTTGTAGACATTATTTGAACCGGCCATTTGACTGGGGTCTAAATCATGCACGAAAGCCATCTTCCGAGTATTTCAAAACCTCAACGCACATTATAAAGGCAGTTCTTGAATATATAAATAAATAAATAGAAGGCAATTACGGCCCATACACATCCTTAAACCTAGCTTCTCCAATCAGTTGCGTCTGCGAAGTGGAGGTAACCTAACGTTTTACACCGTTTCCGAGCGGCCAATTTGATAAGCTTCTTACGACAATTGATACCCTTGGATGTTTGTCAGACTTTCGCAAGGGGTGTGGCAGTGCAAAAAAACGTTAGGACCCCTTAAAACGGACTAAATAATGATCAACTGCGCCCACTATATATACGCGAATATAATAATATTTTTTAAATTTAAATAACAAAAACTTTTTTCAAAGCTTACTTGTTTTGTAGAAAAATGTGTTTCGGAAATACACCTATGACTGTAAAGAGCCAGATGGTCATCATTATTTGCCTGCTCTGTCAATAGAACGTCAAAATAATGCATGTGTAGGAGTGGCTGACTGAATGTACTAAACCAAGGCACACTTAGCACATATTTGCGTTAAAGCAGGGCCATATCTTCCTGGATATGAAACTCTGCTTAGGGGGTACATCTGGAGTTCGCCCTTGAGAGGTACTAGATGCAGTAAAGTGGGTGGGTACCATACCTTTGACATAACCTCAAGGACTTGTCGGACTGTCACTGTATAGTAACGTGAGGTTCGTCGTTGAATCTTTTCCTCCGCAGTCCATCGACACGAACTTTACATTGCGAAATATCTCCTTTGATGTTTGAGATGGGACTTTACATCTTAGATGCCTTCTTATCCTGAAGAAACATCTTTCGGCAAAAGTGGTTCCACACTTATATCCACGCAATATCTGCGTTGAGGTCAACTCCTTACCTAATTCAAAGTTTTACCTACCCATCTCGTGCCATTTTATCCAGGTCTCCGATGATTTTTTTCTTAATGACAACACACAGTTTGTTATACAGTTTTGATATACTGATGGAGGTCCATCCGGTTATAATCGAAAGGTTTAGGGCGTTCACGACCCAAATTTCAGAACCTTATTTGTCTGTAGTTGGCGAAGTTTTGAGTAACTTCTTTCCTGTGGATGTGGCTCACGATGGGCAATTTCCATCCGGCGAAGTGATTATGGTGAAAATCCTCAGCTGCCTTGTCGTTTGAAATCATCAGTTCGTATTGGTTTGGTGGACGAAAGACTGGGATATGATTAGAAAAAGTAAGCTGACATAGGTGTCTGATAGACAACTATCGCCTACTGCTAGTAGGGTGTAGGCTACGGCAAAACAACGTTCAAAGGGCTCTGCCAGTTGTTATAAAATGATATACACACTCCGCGGAGATTTTCACCCAGAAGCCAAAAATGAGCATTGCGAATACCCTTTGCATTGTACTTGAAGTGAGGTCATCAGTAGACAATATGCACTCACTTTGACCTAATGGTCAATTGATCTTCGGCAAAACTGTCCGTTCGCTGCTTACGAGCAATTTGTATTAGAGTCCGTATCAGACACGCATATCAAGGCTTTGGCAAAGCGAAGGATACTGGCGAGCTCTATCTCAGTTAACTCATCTACTTGGGTGAGGTGTTTACCTGGAATATTGAGCTTGGTTCTGGTGAAAGAAGGGCATTCGCAGATGATATGCGATGACGTCTCCAGGCAACACTCACATAGGCCCGAGCTCCTTACACTGGTAGTTTTTGGATGCGCATTAAGAGGACTGATACCACTGACGAAACCAACGAAGGATCGCAAATCGATCCTATATAATCCAAAAAATGCTTAGCTCTGCTGATTTTGGAACTGTCAACCAGCTACTTCGAATTCCTGCATGTGGTAAGACCTGCCAGTATTTGTAATGGATCTGACGTAGACCTTCAGTCATTTTATGTTTATGAACAGACGAGCATCATCCTATGGATGGTTGTGGGACAATGAAGGTTTACGATGAGCCTTTCCTAACAAAGGCATCCGCTCGTTTATTACCTTGAAAACCTTTAAGCCCGGGAACGGTCCCACGAAATAACGCCGAGCGAAATAACAAATAAAATATAAATAAATATTAGGTTTTAACGGCCTAAAACCCAGCTTCTCCAACCATCTGTTTTTGCGAAGTGGAAGGGAACTACAATTTTAAGCCGAATCCAAACGGCAAATTTGAGAAGCTTCTCATGGCAATTGATACTCTTGGATGTTTGCAACACATTCGCTAGAGGTGGCGCAGTGGAAAAACTTGTAGATATTACTTGGCAACTGTCGTATTTGAACCTGAGACCTTTAGTTTAGTAGTCAAACACACTAACCTCTGCGCAACAACGCGCTTTTAAATTCGGCCTTATTTCACTTTGCCAGAAGTATATGTTAACTTGTTCATGTGCCTCATATCCTATAAAAAATTTGGTCCGGTTGGTGTATGAGTCGAAGAGTTTTTCAAAAATTTTGACACCCTATTGATCCGCGAAGCGGCCCAGATAAATACTGTTATCTGTTGAACCTGAGCACCCTGAGCTTTTATATGTGAGGCCGAATGCCGGTCGGTGTATGAGTCAAAAAAATGTTCGGTGTCTTAAACCCTTTTACCCTCCAGTTACCGTACTGTTATTTTCTGAACTATTTCATACCTTATGAGCTTTGAAGAATGTTCATGAACATTCTAGAAGAAAAATAATATTAAATTCTGCTTTGTTTCTCAACTGACTCAACTCCTGCGTTATATCACTTTATTAAAGCGATATAAAACCGATCGAAAGAACTACGGCGTTATTTCGCTTTAGTAAATGAAATTAGCCCGAATTTTAAGAATCGGCGTTATTTCGCTTGGAGTTATTTTACGGCAACCCCCGGGCACCCATGTAAGTGTTCCAAATTTAACTTTCCAAACCGTTCAGCTAAGTGATGGTTTCCGCTGCAATTTTGACGTTAGCATACCAGCCGAACAGGCTTTGATAGTGGTTTGGCTATCTGACGGATGTATAAGATGTCACCTTTTACCCTTTTCCTTAACAGGATATTAGAGGCAGATTTAGGCCTGAAACGAGGCTACGATAGATTAATCCGACAGTTTCTTGAGTATGAACCGGCTCTAGAAGAGACCTTCAATGAGTGAGCTCTTAAGCCATTTCACATCTCGCTGTTCAATTCAAGTCGTTGATTAAGGAGGAATCAAAAACGGTGCTCAAAATGTTATTATTTTTGTGAGCTCGCGGAGTGAAGCATGGATGAATTTAAGACTTATGCTTAAAACTACGTTTTAATAAGAACCTACCTAGATATATCTTTTGAGTTTCTGAAGAAATCAATAAATAAACTGCCTTTAAATACAGACTCAATTAATATGAACTGATTCAAACAGAATATCTATCTCCTGCCGTTATTTTGACATTTACTTTTCTTAGAACAGTCAGTTTATTTTTAATGAAAATAAGCGGAAAAGTGAAAAAAAATGTTGCCTACCTTTCATTACCCATTCTCAAGACTGTCAGTATACCAAAATACCACTTCACTGCGAACGACCATTCCCAATAGACATTAATTCCGATTACATTTGACTAAAAATACTCAGCAATTGTAGATCTAATTTCCTTAAAAATGAGCCACCTCGTTCTTCACAAATCCAATAAAGATTTCCAGAAAATTGTATATGGGTTCTAAAACAGCACCCGCAATGACATCTCTCCTAAACATAAGCCCTTTTTGAATGCATACAAAAAGGAAGCGCTACTGCTACACATATAACTCACAGCGGGTGATAGGTGGCTAAACGCCCTCTCTTACAACGTACGAGGACGTATGTATGTATCTACATACTTACATTTGAGATGTAATAACATTTAAAAAAAAACTCACACCAAAAGTCGATATATCGGCTTGGTATGGCGCGTGTGTTTGCCAACACTTCTTGCTGCCACCACACACCATAGAGCAAAGGGATGAAGATGGATCATGAGTGGATGATGGCGGCAAAAAAATTATTTATATAAAATGAGAAAAAAACTGCTTAGTAATAAAGAAAAGGGACTTAATATCAAACAGTAAGTGACAAAAAGGAAATGCGACATCCATTTGCAAAATAAATTCGTTCATCTTGTTAGAAAATCCTTTTTTCCTCCCACTCCAACTCCGCCAATGTTATTCTCTCTCATCTGGCATCGTTTCTACGAAACTTCGTTCTACTTATTTCTGAGTTTTCTTTCGTTTTCTTTGGTATTTTTTTTTTGTAAATTTTTTATGATTATCCTTTTTTTTATATTTTCGGTTTTTGCATTCAAATTGAAGATCGGGTTTGAAGCGGGAACGCGAATGGATGGGGGGTTCGGGAAGATTTTATGTCCTCCAGGTACTGCCTTGCATCTTCAGGGTATATAATATATATCTATATATACGTAAAGAGGATTCATCCTGGAAGCTGACAAAAAAAAATATTACATTCATGTTGTTGCTCTCTCCCCATAGTGTCGAAAGGGGGCATAGGAGTGTTACATTTTTTTTTAAGGGAAATTGATATTTTCTAAACGCGCATGTGAATAAATGGAATTTCCTTCAGAAGTTGTATAGAAAATGAAAATATGAATAAGAAGGGTTTTCATCGTTTAGGGGAGCCAAACCGAACAAAGCAAAACCCACCCCTTAGAAGTAGGTATACGTTATTTTGACAAGGGCAACAGATACACGAAATTCGTGTTACACGCGCTGAGTATTTGAAGGAAACTTTTTCCTGCTCCAAAAGGAAGCGCGATTCAATTTACATTGTTGAAGGGTTATTCTCCCCAACCCATCCCAGTTTATAGACGATTTCACTTAAAAACTCCCAAATGCCAAATGGAAATTCAACAAAAGGAGTGGATGTGGATGGAAGACAGCAAGATCGACATGTCGCCCCCAAGGGACTACAAAATTGTCTATAGCATCGAGGAGAATTTGTCGTGCTGCGAAAACGAACCGCTGGAAAAATATAACGAATAAATTTCCTAAAACCAAGAATATAAAGGTATCTTTCTATACTTATTCTTGTTGTACAATTTCATTCCCCATTCCTGTGGCTTTGCGCATCATAAGCAATTTCACATACTCGTTTGGGTATATGTGCGTGTAGATATGTTTCACAGAAACTGATGAATAAATATGTGGGCGGTTAGGCCTAATAGCCAAAGATAAGTATAAGAAAGAGGTGCGAGAAGAAAAGATCTCTCATCTAACTCATCATCACAGATACAATTTGCCTGTGCTGCATGGAAACACTCACACAATAGGAGTATAGGTGGAAAGCGGGTGTAGGTATGTTTTGGCTTAGATACATTGTGACAAGTTTCAAACAAACATCTACGTGAAATTTCCATATTTATATGGGAATTTGCATATCCTATTTTCGATGGGGAAAATAATATTTCTTGCTGTTGCTGTTCCTTGGGGGTTGCCGCATAAGCATAGGAAAAACTCCTTTTTCCAATTTTCTCTGTGACGAGAATATGACACAACACTGACATCAGAATGAAACGCGTCACTTGTGAGGCATTCTAAAACCATTCTTTGCGTAAGGTTTTCGCATATTCGAATCCCAGATGGAATTGAAAAGATTTCAATCATATTTTCAGATGAAAATTTAATTTGAAATGCGTATCGGCAGGTATTTGGATGGGTATAGGTTGCTTCTTCGTCAACTTAAGAGAGATAATATTTTCGCTTTTTTCCACTGAGGTGTACCCTATGTGCTTGAAAAGCGGAATTATCTAAACTCCAAGATTGAAAATCCAATTTTTGGTCTTCCTTAACAGCGATGTTATGATCAGCGGCCTTCCCACTGGTCCGCCTGTGGGCTTGGCCGGTTTAACTGAAATAAACATCGGCATTCTTTACAGTATCCGATTACTTTTGTGTGGTGTTATTGTAAATACTTATGTGATCCTGGAGTTGTTAGGGCTGCCCTCATTTTTTACATTTTTGACATGCTCATGCTTCTGTTATTGATTTTTGTTTCATCGTCCTTTTACGACACCCGTGACATCCAGTCGGGTCAAACGACAGATTTGCTTACATATTTGTGCGAGAGTTTCAAGATATTGAATATGTGGCTAGGTTCACCTTAAAGTTCAATTTGCCTGGATGTGCCCCTTATTCGCCTTTTACGACTAGCGCTGGGCTTTGGGAGCCGCGGCGGTGATATTCTTATCCCGTCATTGCACGAGTATTATTTTTATTCACAAACCTGCTGCCAATTATTTCCTACTAGCTGTCCCGTGCTCGCCTTGCTTCGCCAGTCTGCCACTTCTCAAATTTAAAACAAAATACTTGCTGATAAGAACTGATAAAGAAAACGTAGAGAGTTTCCGTACTCATTATATGGATATACTCTGAGTGTGACTCCCTCCCAATCTCATTTACATTTCATACCCTATCTTTCTCAATCCCACGGCCATGCGTCATAAAAAAACAACACAAACCGCAAAAGGTGCATACAAAAAGAAAGAAAGAGCTCATTGCACAAAAGGCGCATGTAGAGAAACAGATTTATGCCGCACACACACACAAATTTTCCTCCACTGAACGCTGGGAAAATCCAACGATCTAGCTCCAATCGAACATTTTACTTTTTTGAATTGTATAAAATTTATAGTTTAATGCTTATTGTTCAACTTCAGGATAACCAACCGAGACAGACAGAGTTACTTTCGCATTTATAATATTAGTATGGATTAAGATTATGGAATAAATTTGCATTCAGTTTAACTAACAAAACATTATTTATTGTTTCTTTGGATAATTTGTTTCTATTTTTTGTGAAAAACAAACTGGTAGAGCACTAAAAGCTCGTTCAACAAAGACTTGAGTTGATGGCACTGCCATCACGAACGAGAGATACAGAAAAAAAGGATACAGTTCGTTCGTGAGAGAACTTAAAATTTTTAAAGATCGAACATTTTATCGTTAGCGAACTTTATTTTTTATGGTTCGTGAGAAGATCGATAAAGAAAGACAAGGATCTTTATTTTATCGTTCGCGAGCGATATTTTACGAACCCTGCTTTTTTACCATTACTAATCCAATTATTGTAAATATTTCTGTGATCCTGGAGTTGTTAGGTCTACTCCCATTTTTATTGATTGATTATTGATTTTTGTTTGATCGTCCTTCTACGACACCGGTGATATCCACTGGGGTTAACCGACAGATTTACATACACATTTGTGCGAGAGTTTCAAGATGTTGAATATGTGGCTAGGCTCGCCTTAAAGTTCAATTTGCCTGGATGTGCCCCCTTAATCGCCTTTTACGACTAACGCTGGGCTTTGGAAGCCGCTGCAGTGATATTATTATTCCGTCAGTGCACGAGAACAATGTTGAAAATCCAATATATTAATTTTATTCACAATATCTGCTGTCAATTATTTCATATTAAAAAAAAATACAAATACATCGGCAAACTTGTTCGTCCTTAAAATATCACCTTAATTTTATGAAAAAGGAAATAACTTTTCAAGGGGTTTTTGTGCAGTTAGCCTGCCTAGCGTCTATCAATTAACATTGAATGAACAACAACTTAGGCAGTCCAAAAAATTCTTGGCACATTTGGCGTTTAACGCTGCCCTGCGTAAGATAAATGTCGTCCACTTATAGTTCATCTATTTCAGCCAACGCAATCTATTCACTTGATCTACACTAATGAACCGCGAGCCCATAAAGCACACCAAACTGTCACTCCTTCTGGATGGAGACGTTGTTCCACTATTTATGTTTTCAAGCGACAGTTTTGTTTCTCCTACTTCTGGCTGTAGGCTCTCCACTTCTTGCGGTATGTTTTCTTTTACGCCACCAAGCTCTGTGGCGTGTTCGTATAAGCCCGTGCTTTGAAAAAAAAACAGAACTGAAAAGGAAGTCTAGAACGGTCTAATCCGACGAACCAGTGCAAATCGCCAAGCACGATAGATTAATCGGTTGGGAATTGATTACTGCAGATTATCCACTACAGTTAGTGCGGGGTATGCGGTTGGATAGCACAATTCACACTCAATAAATCATATTTAGTTGGGGCAAAAATATGTTCAGTAGCGCTCCTTTGGTTGCCGGCCCCTTTCTTAAAAATGCATTCGCCAATCAGCCTTCTTTGTGGCTTTGAGAGGATATTATTGCTCTGATGTCTTTTATACGAACTTGCAACGTCCCAAAATCGATCATTGAGTTGATAGTGCGCAAGGCAGGTGTCAAAACATAAGGCACTATTTCAACAGATCCGTCAAACTACGTGGAAACGCGACTCAGCGTCGGGTGGTAGAGGCTGTCATCGCGATTTAGGAACAGACAAAATTGGTTGGTCTTGGAGTCAACGAGGACAAAACGAAGTACTTGCTTCCAACAATCATAATGATAGGGGGGATATTGGGTTCTTTCGAAAGAAAAATACTCCTTTGGATATTTAGTCCTTTGTGCGAGGGGTCGAATGGAGGAAAAGATGCAAACGCGAACACTAAATTAGTTGTACTAATATGTGGATGTACTACAAAAAATCAAAATCACTTTAACTCAATTGGTTCTGCACATCGAGGCGAATGGACAACAATGATCAAGGTGACAAGGTAGACCGAACCTCCGTCTTCAAGAAATAGTCATCGCGGATGCCAGAGCGCTTGGTCTGGACACCTTCAAGAAGCGTGCCCGTGATCGCGGAGGACGGAAGGCTGCAGTTTCTCAGGCAGATACTTTCCACGGGTCGACGGCCCCTTTAGTAAGTAAGTATGTAAACCACAAAAACTGTAGACGAAACTAAATTGGTAGAACCTTTTTAAATGTCTCTAGACCAAACTTACGGTTCCATGACAAGACATTAAAAACAAGTCTCTAAATCAACCTAACCCTCCAGCAATCCCTGCCCTCAACCACCTGCCTTCACTCAACGAATTTCCCGATTCATAACGACCTTGATGTCACGATAGAATAATTGTAATCTCGACACATATGTGCCGTCTATGTATCTCAGATAGATTAACCCGATTAACGTATCTGCATCTACAACATCACATCAATATTTCATAACCCATATAGATACAATGTTGCCTTCAAGGGCATCCTATATTACCCGAGCAAAACATTTGCATTTATGATATTGAGAACAGCACCCAGACCCAATCTTAATCAACATCCACCGCGTCGCGTTTTTATTTTATTTTAATTCTTTTGCCTGGAGTTGCTTTCTACATTATTTTTCGCCTCATTGCTTATGCGTGCACTCTCAACACGTCGTGGATCAACAGCAGCGCCCTCATCCTATTCCGTATGTTTAACTCGTTTTCAAGCCCAGCGTTCCTATTGTGGTACAATATGCAGCCACAAATGATTGATAGCCAGCTTGTGTTAAAGTTTTGTGTCCGCAGTCAGTGGTCGGTAGCAGGTTCCATGCTTCTTTTAATATGCAATTTTGCATTCCAAACAAAATGTAATAAAATGTTCGATATAGTTTTGCTTTGTTGGAAACTGCCATTGAATCGAAATAGAGGTGGCATTTGGCATATTGTGCGAAACGAAGCACGTCTATATTAACATTGCTCACCTGCTGTGATATGGAAGAGAAGCGCGTATGGGAGCTTTTGCTAATGTTCAGTACACCGCTACTCCCACGCTGGCTGGGCACGGTCGCCATTTATTTGAACGGAATTTGGAAAAGATACACTGCCACAGTTTGTCTCGCCACCATTTTAGGTAGGAATTTGGGTCGCAAAACGAAAGAAAAAAGGACATCGCACACCAATAAAATTGCGATCCTTTGAAGGGTACTTGAGCACAGTCGAAGAGTGCGACCCTTCGTTTAGATGGCGAATTTTGTGTGTTCACCCTCAAAAGATACTTTATTTCTGCATCAAATTTTGAGGGAATTTTCCTATAAAAAGGGGATTGACCTGCATTGTGGTCGCTTTCAGGTAGATATAGATGAGAAATGGAAGGGCGACATGGGACCTTAATGGGAATGGCTAATTTTTTTTCAGCAGTTTTAGAAGGATTTTTCCAAAAAAGAAAAGAAAATAATTGCAATAGGTAGGTACTTGCAGGACTTTGTGAAGAAGGCGTGGAATTGAAATTGCAATAACGTGGGACCTAAAGAAAACTGCACAATCCTCGATATGAAATCGTCGGGGAGGTCTACGAGTTTAACTTTGGCATTGGCAAGCATCTAATTTGATACAGAAGTACATAAAGTACAATGGACCAGTATTGAGTTTGAGTGCTCCTGTGTAGAAGGTCTCGCCCCCAGACAGGTTATTTTTTTCTTAATTTTTGTCAATTTATAAAAATGACCCGTGTAAGGGCGGGAAACGAATATATTTACTTCGCCCCCGATAAACAGCACTTGTCGCAAAAGCTGAATAAGGGGAGAAAACACCCATTTTTTATACTAAAGGGATTTTCTTAGTACCCTTATCATGTAATGACTACACAGCGCGGGCATTATGAAAATAAGGATTATAAGAACACCTGGGTAATTTTTATAATAAGGCGAGCTCAACGACGCATTTAATGTCCGCTAAAACACAAGGGCTCAACGGCTGCTCTGGTGGTTGGCTGGAGAAAAAATACTACAACACCGGCAACAGTGTTAAAAAATACTTTTAAACGAACAATTTTGTCAGGTATATTTTCCAAAAGCCGTTCCTACGAACGAAGAATTACATGCCATTACTATCGAAGAAGTTGTAAAGCAGTTATCCTCTGAGTTGTGGAAAAACCTGCCCAGATGCCTCAAAATTCTAATCTCTAAGTTGATAAGAGGCGATCCAATGCCTAGCCAGTGCAGGGAAAGTTGTCTTCTTCCTTTATACAAAGAAAAAGACGATACGCGAGACTTGATCATTGCCGTTATATCAAGCTGATGTTAAAAACATAGGGACGGGCTACAGTCCGCTTGGGCGAACTGTTGGATACCCTATTCTTATTCCTATCCCTCATAAGTGGCGTGACAAAAGTCTAAGTATGGTTGAATTGTTAAGAACGCTCTACATATTGTGTGCGCTCTAAGGATTTTATCAAAAAAAACGCTCCCTAGCTCAAACTTGGGTGTTTCAATAAAATTGTTTTATTTAATTGTGGGCGTGTCAGTAGGCGGATTTAAAAAAAATTAACACATGAGCATAAAGGGCCCCTAGAGAGTATATATTATAAATTTCAGCTCCCTTGCTCAAACTTTGGATTTTCAAAAAAAATATTTTATTTATTTGTGGGCGTGTCAGTGGGCGGATTTTGAAATTTTTTTATCCCGAGCAGTTTTAGGAGTCATAGATAATATATAAAAAATTTCAGCTTTCTAGCTCAAAATTCGATTTTTTCCAAAATTTTGTTTTTTTGAGTTTGTGGGCGTGTCTGTGGGCGGATTTCAAAAATTCGTAAACTTGATTATTTCGGGACCCTAGAGAGTATATGGTTAAAATTTCAGCTCTCTAGGTCCAGTTTAAAGGCCTAATTTTTGGCTACAAACGGACGGACGGACGGACGGACGGACGGACGGACATGGCTAGATCGACATTACTATCGATGCTGATCATAAATATAGTAACTTTTAGGGGTCTACGGGCAATATTAAGGTATGTTACAAACTATGCGTCAAAATTAATATACCCTTAGAAAAGGGTATACAAAAACATAGGGGCGGGCTACAGTCCGCTTGGGCGAACTGTTGGATACCCTATTCTTATTCCTATCCCTCATAAGTGGGCGTGACCAAAGTCTATGTATGGTTGAATTGTTAAGAACGCTCTACATATTCTGCTATATAACATTTAAAAGATTTTAACAAACAAAAACGAAGCTTTTGTAAAAAAAACGTTCCCTAGCTCAAATTTTAGTTTTTCAATAAAATTATTTTATTTAATTGTGGACGTGTCAGTAAGCGGATTTTGAAGATATTTACACATGAGCATAAAGGGCCCCCTAGAGAGTATATATTATAAATTTCAGCTCCCCAGCTCAAACTTTGGATTTTCAAAAAAAGTTTTTTTTTTAAATTGTGGGCGTGTCAGTAGGCGGATTTTGAAAATATTTACACATGAGCTTAAAGGGCCCCTAGAGAGTATGTATTATAAATTTCAGCTCCCTAACTCAAATTTTGGTTTTTCAATAAAATTGTTTTATTTTTTTGTGGGCGTGTCAGTGGGCGGATTTTGAAAATTTTATATCCCAAGCAGTTTTAGGAGTCATAGATCATATATAAAAAATTTCAGCTTTCTAGCTCAAAATATGATTTTTTCCAAAATTTGGTTTTTTTGAGTTTGTGGGCGAGTCTGTGGGCGGATTTCAAAAATTCGTAAACTTGATTATTTCGGGACCCTAGAGAGTATATGGTTAAAATTTCAGCTCTCTAGGCCCAGTTTAAAGGCCTAATTTTTGCCGACGGACGGACGGACGGACGGACGGACGGACAAGGCTAGATCGACATTACTATCGATGCTGATCATAAATATAGTAACTTTTAGGGGTCAACGTGCAATATTAAGGTATGTTACAAACTATGCGTCAAAATTAATATACCCTTAGAATAGGGTATAGTGAAGATCGAGGAACAGGCATTCGATTTGCATAATAGTGTTGAATGATGATGAAAAGGTCTTTAATAGACCCCAAGAGATCTGTTATGGGTGGCGCTAAGAAAACGAAGAGTTCCAGAATCCTATATACAGATGATTATTGACATGTATGAGGAAGCTAAGAAAAGAGGAAGATCATGGAGTCACAGACCTAATCAATATGGGTTTAGGTACACCACGGATGCTTCTTAATAATAATAATAATAATAATAGTTAGGCCGTTAGGGTAAAGTACACCTAATGGTCTATTGTGTCCCCTGCTTCTACCTCGGAGAGGTTCGTAACCTCATTCAGAGCCCGCTCCAAATACACTTCTTTTAAGACTCGTATCTGGGCCCTGCTCTGATTTAATGTTGGCTGGTTACACTCCTTAGAGCACAGCGTCTAGTCCAGTTTATTTTATGAATCTGAGAATGAGCTGTGGGTTAATGTCCTTGTCTGTTATTTGGTGGCTGCCCAAATATCTTATTCTCTTGTGGGTCAATGCCTCACAGGATTCGAGTATGTGATCGAGAGTTTTAACGGTTTCACTGCAGAATCTTCAAAGTCCGTCCTCTGATGTAACTATTTTCCTCATGTGCTCCTTGAGTCTGCAGTGCCCCGTGAGGAGACCTGTGGTGATTCGTAGGTTATTTTCAGGCTGATACAGGCCTTAAATATCTTTAGGTTGTAGTTTTGTAAGAGTTTCTTGTTTGCTTGTCTCAGAACCTTGGAGGTTGAGAAAGGTCTTGGCCCTTCTTTGTTCTACCAGTCTCCTGAACTCTTCGCATACAGTGTGTTCTCCTAACCTATGCTTCAGGTTCTATAAAGGTTTCTGCCGCCCTTTTTTTGCCAGAGAATATGCTGTCGCGTTACCTGTTATGCCAACATGGCCAGGTACCATGATGGTAATTCTGTTGTTCTTGCCTAGTTGCGTCTTAATTATACCCTATTCTAAGGGTATATTAATTTTGACGCATAGTTTGTAACATACCTTAATATTGCCCGTAGACCCCTAAAAGTTACTATATTTATGATCAGCATCGATAGTAATGTCGATCTAGCCATGTCCGTCCGTCCGTTTGTAGCCAAAAATTAGGCCTTTAAACTGGACCTAGAGAGCTGAAATTTTAACCATATACTCTCTAGGGTCCCGAAATAATCAAGTTTACGAATTTTTGAAATCCGCCCACAGACACGCCCACAAAATCAAAAAAACCAATTTTTGGAAAAAATCGAATTTTGAGCTAGAAAGCTGAAATTTTTTATATATGATCTATGACTCCTAAAACTGCTCGGAATAAAAAATGTTCAAAATCCGCCCACTGACACGCCCACAAATAAATAAAATAATTTTTTTATACCCTATTCTAAGGGTATATTAATTTTTGAAAATCCAAAGTTTCAGCTAGGGAGCTGAAATTTATAGTATATACTCTCTATGGGCCCTTTATGCTCATGTGTAAATATTTTCAAAATCCGCCCACTGACACGCCCACAATTAATTTTTTTTTTTTTTTTAAGTTCAAAGTTTGAGCTAGGGAGCTGAAATTTATAATATATACTCTCTAGGGGCCCTTTATTCTCATGTGTTAATTTTTTTTAAATCCGCCTACTGACACGCCCACAATTAAATAAAACAATTTTATTGAAACACCCAAGTTTGAGCTAGGGAGCGTTTTTTTTTTTTGATAAAATCCTTTAAATGTTATATAACAAAATATGTAGAGCGTTCTTAACAATTCAACCATACTTAGACTTTTATCACGCCCACTTATGAGGGATAGGAATAAGAATAGGGTATCCAACAGTTCGCCCAAGCGGACTGTAGCCCGTCCCTATGTTTTTTTTTTGATATTAATAACCGTCCTTGATTATCTGTTTGAAGGAAAAGTGACGGACTTCAATGTGCAGCTTTTATTCTTTACTGTCGATGGAACCATCAGAATTGAGTAAAATACAAAAGTGGAGTTTTTGTTTCCGGGAGAGAGCTGGACATGTACAGAGAAGATGGAGAATACTCTCATCCTCCTCGTCGCCCATTCAGCTTCTGCGAAAATTGTCTGAATATAAACGAAGTCTTGCTGCATATGAAACTCTGTTCATAGTAATGACACCTTTAAGGGTAGCCGCTAATATGCAGTCTATTTAGAGTGATCAATCTATTAGAGCGAGGTAGCTCCAGCTTTGGCCAAATCTGGTTTGTGGCTAGAGTTGTGTTATTACTTGCTGCCCGTTTGTACTTTCGCTTGCATCTAACTTTAACATGAGTTTACCAGCAGCGATTGGTAAAGGTAGTTCAGGAAACAATTTGGCGCCGCTTTTATATAGTTTAAAGGTTCTAAGTTTTTGGAAAAAAAATGTATTCCTTTTTTCTATTAAGGGATTTAACCTTTTTCTCAGCATGGCTTAGTTGCTAGTTGTCTGGCAAGCGCCTATTTGTCAGGTCTATTGGGTTCCAAAAGTGACATTTGCATGCATTTTTCATTCAAAAATCAAATTTTTAAAATGCTTTAAAATTCGTAATTTTTTTTTTAATTTTCACAAATTTCAGAAAAAAAAAATATTTTTTTTTAATTTATGCCAGTTAAATGAAGCCCATAACAGTTCCCCGAAAAGTCCCAATACCCCGGCACCAAATAGAGGGAAATGTTGAACTGCTCCTCGGTCTCCTTTAGAGATGTTGGCATGGCCACTATAGAGTTTAAAGAGACTGATTCCAAGGACTTGATGGCAGCTTGGTCCTTTAACCAAGATAGTACTTCATTAATCGCCATTATTTGCGCCGATTAGGAAGATGGAAGGAATTTTAAGTCTGTCTGAGAAAACACAAACACCAAAGCTGGGAGGGCTATCGATACTTTTCTTATGATAGAACGCGAACCTCCTCAGCCAGTTCATTAAAGTCGGAGTATTGCATCCCTCCGAATTTAGATCATAACCTCACCCCTAAATTAGAAGAAGAAAACTAGACTTGTGGTCAGCCTCTCAATGTGGTTTGTATTTTTTAAACTCAATTTTCTGTCAATATCCATTTTGTTAGGACTTTTCATACTCAATGCGCCTTAAATCTTGCTACCACAGTATGACAGTTACCCCCACTCACAATCAAATAGCAAAATGTAATCTTTGGCTGAAATAAGACGAATCAAAGGACAGCATTGAAATGGTCAGTCCCTTTGTTCGACTTAAAAAGAAAACTTATCAATCTTAATAAAAAGCATTTCACTATTAAAAATAAACCAAGTGAAGGGGTTTGCTTGAAAGGGTAGATTTGAAAAAAGGGACGATTATAAGGAATATGTTATCCGTAATCTAAATTGCAGACAATTGATACATTTCTGTCCTTTCATTTGTTACAAAGGACATTCATTCTTTCAGCGACCCTTTTCTATTACAAAGGGAATTTATAAAAGGACATCTTATTAGTTTTATGTATTCGCATCGAGTTGACTATTTGAATGAATTTGCATACTCATTGGAATGGGAGGTTTAGAATAATTCTTTACGATGAAGATTTCATTTTCTTGTATTTTACTTGTTTTAAGTTTTCACCAAATTAAGTCAGTCAAGTCATCAACAATCGCACGAGACAAATACTTTAATAAAGATCGAATCATTGCCATAGAGCAAGCTCTCCCTTACTTTTTTTTTATCTGTATATGCACGTCAGGTAAGAATTATGTATAATATTTGAAATGGTGCCGCACGAAACTAACTGAAAACAAGAAGTTTGTATTGGGCACCCATAATTGCGGATAACGGTGACGTGAAATAACGCCACACTAAATAAGATCAAATCGTATAAATTTGGAATTGTTACTACTCGTATTTTAAAAATGGATTAAGACCAAATTACGGAGCCTGAGAAGTTCAATTAAGAAATTGAAATAAGTCCAATTTGGTGTTCTTTCGTTTTCAACTTTTCACACAAATAAAGATATATTTCCGCAGCGCCAGTGGTCTACGAACTAAAGTAATACACCTTTTTAGAAACTCATGCTGCACATTCTATGACATTATCATAATTTTTTTCTACGAAACTTTTTGAGTGTCGCCTTGTCAAAACATATCGACTCGATCGCTATAAATTATTAAAATAACCTGGAGGTGGTATTATTGTTGCTGTTCGGTCAGATGTATGCTGCAATGAAGTCGTCCTGCCGACTAGAAACATCGAACACATCTGTATCTCTGTCAGAGTAAATAATATTTCCATATCAAATGTATTTTTTATTATAAGTTATGTGCCTCGAAGTAGTTGCCTCGATTTATATGAACAAAATATAAGTAACATTGAATTTATCAATAACCCTTGTTCTTTATCTGATAATATTTGTGTCTTAGCAGATTTCAACCTATCTGATATAAATTGGAGGTGGTCAGAAAGCGACAAAATGTTAATACCTTTTAATTTGAAAATAGCTGTTTAAGGTTTATTTGTTGACTCTATGTTTTCGTTGAACCTTTTGCAAATCAATAATATCCCTAACACGCTAATGAAAGTATTAGATTCAATTTTTATATGTTCTTATCAAATCAAAGTGAACTTAACAAACGCTCCTTTTTCTCTATTAAATGAAGCAATACATCATAATGAACTCTTCTGTGAAATTGAACTTCATACTTATCTATTAACCGATGTCAATATAAATGTAAGATTGTAGAATTTTTCCAAACCTTATTTTGTAGAACTGAATAATTTTTTTTTAAATATTGATCGGCCTAGTGGATTTGTGTTCCTTGTCCTTGAAAACATGAGAAGACGCTGCATTAAAATTGTATCAATGGGTTTTGATAAGTGTATCCCTCTTACTCTTATTCTAAAAAAAAACATACGATCCTCATAAGAGTAATAAACAAAATTTTTTGATTTAAAAAAATTGAAACCTTAAGCATAAGTAGAATAAATCAAAGATCAAGCGGATTTTGTAAAATTTAGTAAATTACGCAAGCACTTCGTCATTTTCAGTAAATTTCTTGACAGGAATTAAATTTTGAATATCAAACGTAATATCTTGTAAATCTTTCTGGTCTTTAATAAACTCAAAATGTAGATCAGCTGGTATTCCAAACGCTATTTCATTCCAAGGAGTTGATTCTCCGGATGTAGTTCAACTGTCGAATTATATTAATACATTTTTTATCCCATATCGTAATTTTTGAAATAACGGGGGGAAATTTGAAAAATGATTGTGAACGTGAGGTTCCCGGCATGTTGGTAGCATTTGGCAGTTTTGTTGCAATTTGGTTCCTGTCAATGAAACTTTCATCTGCGTTCTCCGGAAAAATGAAACTGTTTCCCCCCGAGGCACATTTTTTCATAAATCTGACTAAAAGCTCACCAGATTTGACCATTTTCGTCATAACTACTCCAACAAAGAACTAAGGAACTTTTACATTTTTACAAGAACATAGTCACTTTCTTCGATTACTTCTGGTGGGCCGATTTCTAATAGTTCAAAAGCTTCCATTGAGATATCCCGATCTTGGTCGATATAGGTACATTGCTTCCTGTTCATCATCTTCGGGTGATGATGGCTCAACGCATGTTTTTACTTTTCTTACAGTTTTGTTTTTTTCTACTTTTTCCTTAAGCTGCCGTTTTCTCTCCTTCTCAGCTCTTTCTTTTGATATTCGGTTCTTTTCTGGAGTGCTGGTCAAAATTCAAGAACACTTTTTCTTTCGGAAGATCGGAAGAGTTTATCAAAGGAAAATACGAAAAAAAACCGTCATTTGACAATTTGAGTTTTTCTTTCTGCCTTTTCTTGTTGGACCCCTTTTCAATGCTTTTGGGTATGCCCGCACTTGTTCTGGTGTTATTGGTGGGCAATTTGAATCTCCAGACCTAGGCCTCGCGTTCTTATTTGTAAGTGGTACTTCTTCAGCAACATTGGTCACACTTTCGAGATTGTTTTCATTCGAGGTGGTACTCCTTCGACACTATTGGGGCCATTTTCGATCGAGATATCAGTGACAGATGCTGGTAAATCCAGAAAAGCATCCTGATTTTTTGAATCCAGATAAAGAAATTTCGCGAGGGATGGTTCGCAAGAAAGTTCAAAATCGGTATTAAATAACAACTTCTCAAAGAATGTTATAAGTAAGATTGACATTGGATCCATCAAATTGAGCTGTGAAGATTCAGCTTCAGTACTCAATTCACTCAAGCCTAATGTTAGTCCTGGACTAGAAGGAATACATGGAGCAGTACGTTGTTACAAGTCGATTTCTAATCCGCTCCTCAATATTTGTAATAAGTCTCTTCAGGAAGGTGTATTCCTGGATGAATGGAAACTTTCCTATTTAGTCCCCATTCATTCATAAAATTCTAAAGGTCCTGTTTAGAATAATATAGAGAATCGGCAACTCCCAACTTGTTTGAAAGCCTTTTAAGAAACAGACTTCTTCATTTTATTACAATAGAAGTCCAATCTTATTTCACATGGTATGTGACTAACGCCATTGAAGATAAATTCGAGGACGATGTAACTTACACTGACTTTAGTAAAGGCTTGGATTCTGTGAACCACCAAACATTACTTAAAAATACTCGGCTTCCATTTCCAATTGCTTGATTGCTTATCATCGTATCTAAATGGTAGAGTGCAAATAGTTCAGATTGGTAATACCTAAGTGTTCCAAGCCAATAAAGTGTACATCAGGCGTGCCTCAAGGTAGCCACCTGGGTCCGCTCCTGTTCATACTTTTCATTGATGATACGATAGGTATATTACTTGACTCGTTTTTCTCGTTTAAAAACCATTTTGAAGCCCGAAGCCAACTCGTTGGTACATATTTTTAGGCCTTAACCATACAGGGCCTGAACCTAGCTTCTCCAACCACTTTCATGCGAAGTGGAGGGGACCTACAGTTTTACGCCGCATCCGAACGGCAAATTTGAGAAGCTTTCTCATGACAATTTGATACTCTTGGATGTTTTTCAGACGTTCGCAAGAGGTGCCAGCAACACACAGTATTCCCAAGTGGTCCTCCACCTAAGTACTAACCACGCCCTACGTCGTTTAATTGCGGTGATCGAACGGGAAACGATTGATTCCACGTGACAAAGTCGTTGGCAACTCGCTGGTAGGTTTCATTCAGATAAATTGTAAGGATTTTAGAGACCCGACGTACTATTATATTTATTTACTTCCCAGGATATTGCTTGGATAACGCAGATGTGATATGGTGCCCTGTATTCAAGGTGCACTCAGTCCGGTTTGAAAAGATTCAACGACGTTTTACGAAATATATACTTCAACCAATGCGCTGGGATTTTCGCCCCAATTACAAAGCCAGATGCCAATTGCTTGGATATCTAGAAGGACTATTCACAGTGTAATGCTTGTGATGGATTTACTATCCTATCATACGAAGTGTTCATCGCTTCTTTCATTGGTTCCAATGCACGCCCCCGCTGAGGCCATTATGCCTAGCCAATACCACTTTAGCTTGCCATTCGGAACCATATTGGCTTGGTATTCGATCTCCAAAGAATTCGTAATTTCCATAACCTAAGTGTAAGTGTACAAATCCGATAGAACTTGATGTACCGCCTTAAAGTGTGTTGCAGTCGCTTGAATCCTACCCCAATACTAGAGACATACTCGTATCTTAACATAAAGTGCTTCCTCATTCGCCCAAGTGCCAAGCTGGCTTTATGGCTAATTTGAAACTACCTCCACAGCCAGTCAAATGTACCACTCATGCAAATCTAATGTCACACCATCTCCGAAGAGACACCATTGGCGGCTATTAAATTGAGTCCAAGTTAACGTTAAGTGCTCAGATTAAGTCGATTTGTCGATACAAATTGCGACACCTGCCAGCATGCAACTTTGTCCTGTGTGATCAATCCGAAATGTTGGAAATTGCTGAAAGCATGTCGAGGGGTTTTACGAAGAGTCTGAACCCCTCGACATGCTTTCAGCAATTTTATCTCACACATTCGACATCGTGATTTGTGTAAATGCCGATTTACCCATAAAATTAAAATTTAACCAAGCCTCCGACGACGATGACGATGAAGCGAACCAGAAAACCATCTGTATATCTGCATTAGCTGGGCAGGACGTTTAATTTTACTGCGCGCGTATAACGTAACCTACGTATTCGCCTACAGCCCCCCATATGGAAAAATGTGTATCTTTCAATTACACGGCATTCCAGCGAAATAGTTTTATTGAGTCTGCAGCCTATGCAGCTTCGATGTCTTGCCCAGATCGGGAACACTCTATACCTCTACTTCTGTGTCGTTTTGTGTGTGAAATAAATTCCATTAGAAAAATCTCGTTGCGCAGAATGCAAAGTGCACTGGGTTCCCAGGAATTACACCAAGGACATTTCTGTATTCATCGAATCATTATTATGTAATGTGCAACGTCTCTGTTTTGTTGGCCACATTTAAAGGTACGACTCACGACACTCATTGTTGTTGTTAAAACCGAGGAAGGAGGATAGAAAAATGTTCAGTTGATTTATTGTTAGGCTGATAGAATCTGACGGATTCTATGAATCCGTGAGATTAATTTCAATAATGTAATCAATCATAGAGTGTGTGGCTGACAACGTACATAATGTACGTTCGTCGTCTACTTTTGCTATTGGAGTAGGTATGCCCGCGTACTTGGTAGGAGTTTCCGCCGATGGAACCTGGGTGGATGCAGTTGGAGATGGAATACTGGCTGTCATTCCATTGTGGAGTTTAAATGAGTTTTAGTTCCAAAGCATGCAGCACCCAGGAATAGGAGTCGTTATAAGTGGGCTTAACTTGAATGTACCTCCGGCACGCGGCTTATGTTTTTTTTCATTGTATTTAATGGAGTAAGGTTGGGTTGGATTCTTTTCTGGGGTGCTCGATTTATCGTAAAACCTAGATGCATTCAAGACTTGAGAGAATGCACCAGCAGACGAAAGGTTAGTCAGAAGTCACCGATTTTTTGGGAAACAACTTCAATATAATTAGTGTTCCTTCAATTGGCCCTCACATGAAAGTCGCCGCAAAAAAATTATATCAAGCACAATCAGAGAGAGTACGACAGAAAGGTTTGTTGCAGCTTGTAATGCATGACGACCGCCTAATAAGATCAATATGTCAGTCGAAGACCGAACCTTCGTTTTAAGAAAAAGCCGTCGCGGAAGATGGAAGGCATTCCAGAGATCGCGGAATATGGAACGTGGAAGGCTGAACTGTCTCAGTCAGAGACTATCCACTGGTCGGGAGCCCGTTAAGTAAGTAGTATTCCTTGTCGAAAAGGCTCCTGGTTTTTTTTGAGTTCATAGTTTGTTCAAATTTCCAAAAGTTTGGGACTACTATGTCCTAACATAAACTTTGCGAAATAGCTCTTTTGAGCGTCCATAGCCAAAACTTCCAACCTCATGAGACCAGACCTCAGCCAGTGGACCTATATCAACCACTCGTATCTCCCCAGACCACGAGCAGATTTTACTGTTAAATAAATGCAAAATATAGTCCAAGTTTTTTTTTCCGAAAAGATAACCTCTAGCACAACAAGGCGTACCCATTGCGATATACCTTGCAATGACCTAGTTAAAACTAGGCCATTTCGATCACATAACTCCCACAGCCTTGTGCAACTGCAATGCCCGCAGAATCACAGAAGAAACACCAAACTAACTACCAACCATTGCAACCCATTAAGGATGTGAACATCCGTTTGAGAAAATAAATATTTACCCACTGCTCTACCTTTCGCACCGCCATGGCTACTCGTGCTCCATGGTATGGTCATAAACGGTCCTACTACCACATTATAGCCTACGTGGCTATACCGGTGTGGTGAGTTATGCACCGATGCTGATCGTAAATAAAACTACACGGGGGTACTTTGCATATAATAACGTCCAGATGGTGGCCACAATCAACGCAAGGATGAGATCCAATGGTCCATTCATCTTTGAAATGTCTTCCACTCCAATTGCTACTCTACATCCCTGACTCACTTTAGCATTTCGGATCGTGATGTGGGGGTACTGGGACTACTTAAACAGACCGGCATATCGGTTTCATGCCTCACGAAAAGCGATCAACAAACGGATTTATGGATATTACATGGAACCGGGCACAGTAAGAGGATCGTGTAATAACTCTCGTGCGCTGGCATAAAGAAGTGTTCATTTGGCAGGTTGAAAGATGGATGCATGATCTTAGCAACCACCGGCACAGTATATACTGATGGATCTGAGCTGATTTGGATGAAGCTCTTTCTCAGCGATAGATGTTGGAGTTGGAGTCGCTCTTCTACCGAATGCGAATGTGATCCCAATCAGTGTTGTTGTTTATGCTGGTAATTGCTCGATGGCGAGTACACAGCTTCTGCCTCAGCTGCTGCATTGACTACTTTGACTGCTGCAAGCGATCGCTAAGGTTATTGCACAATTATGGAAGTTGGATCGGATGGTGGGGCTTTGCGTTGAAAATTGAAATAATTGACGGCGCGCGAGGACTCGGATTCGTGGGATTTAATTGTATTAGATTGTTTTTTTTTTTTTTAATCTTGGACGCGGTAAACGTGATAGTTTAACTTGTTACTCTCGCTCTTCTGATAGACATTCGACTTAATGATCCGGACATGTCCACGATTGATTCAATCGGACATGGAACACATGCAGTCGGCAGCATGATGGCAATTGTTTTGGGATAGATGTGTGGCAACATCCAAATCGGAGATTTTCTTGGGAACCGCTAAGACTTTCAGCTTATGGACACTTCGTGATGCTTTATTGATGTTGTGAGCAAATTTATGAGAAATCATAGCCGGAAAAGGTTTAAATGTGCGGTTGCGAGTCGATGAATCAGGGGGTCGTGACTGTGTCATGTTAGTTTTGAAAGCTTACATGGACAGAGTGACTGTCGACACAGGTTTGAGACGCCTTATCAAAGTGAATACTGATTTGGATTTCGAATCCGGGATGTTTCAATTGCGTCTACGATTCCCTTTCGCACAAAACAAATTAATTTCACTTACAATAAAGCAAAGCCAACTTTCGTATCGTCCTTTGCTCTTATCCTTTATGCTTCACATACATAGCTCTTCTATCCCATAATAAATTTGTTAATATGTATTTTCTAAATACTAGTAATAAGGTAAACTAAAAAAAATATTTGGCAATAACTGCCAAAAACCTGGAGCTTCTTCAACCATTTGCTATATTGTTGGCACGAATGGAAGCGACCTAACAAAAGGTTGACTCCTGTGCTATAACCACGAAAATGTTGCCTCGAGAAAAGACAACTAAGAGAATCTTACAAACGAACAAAAAATCCTAGCCCTCTCTAGTGAGTGTCATCACCGGACACAACATGCTAAGCTATCATGCAAAGAAAATGAAACTTACCACAGATAACCTGTGCAGAGGTTGCGAAGACGAGGATGAGCATGAGGACCTTCCACACTTCCTCTGTTACTGTCCCTCACTATGTCACTTAAGATATAAAACCTTCGGAAGGTACTTCTTCCAAGATTTAGTAGAACTTTCTGGCAAGTCCGTGAATGACTTGCGCAAGTTCATAACAACCTCAGGATGGGTAAGAGATACATTAGTAGGTTCAGAGGTTCCACAATAATAAGTCATAATCCCGGTGGAATCATATTGGGGCTATTCTTAGAAAAGTGTGACGGTTATATGTTTATCCTACCCCTCTACCCATTAACCTGACCTAACCTAAGGGACCTATAATAATACACCGATTCAGAACGGAAAATTTGGGAATCTTCTCGTAACAGTTTAAACTATGGAGGTTTGTCAGACTTTCGTTAAAGATGGTACAGTGAAAAACGTTCGATTAGGCGTTACTGGTTACAATGCACCCACTAGGTTAGGTTAGGTTAGACAGCCACGTCGGCAGAAGCCGGCACACTTAGACCAATTTAGTTCAATTGTGATACCACGTATGTATTATCTACCTCAACTCTGTAGATGGGACTGGCCAACGACACGCGGTTGTTCTCAAACGGTCCCCCATCTACGTACTAACCGCGGCCAACGTCGTTTAATTACGGTGATCTGACGAGAACCGATTAACTCGACGTGGTATGGTCGTTGGTTACTGCACATATACCGACCTCTTTCCACAACAGTGCTAATAGAAATAATAGTTTCTTCTAGTGGTTTATTTTTGAAAGGTAAATGCAACTGTTTGGATGTCTCTTTGGGGGTGGATTCCAAGGCTAATTTTTCTGAAAGAAAATGTTTTCTTAAAAAAAATTTTCATGATATTTTCAAGTGATGATATGTGCAGTAGTTTCTTCCTGAAAGGATAACTTCTTCATCTCTTGGACATTGAATGTGATTGGTCAAACTCTCAGTATCCTGTTGAAAAGATAAAGTGAACCTTCAAGTGCCAAGCCAAAACATTTCGGTTTCTTATATAACAAAACTGGAAAACTCTACCGAAATATATAGAGAACTTAAGGACAGGCTAACCTCTAGCCTATTCCTATCCACCAAAAAGAGGACGTGGCAAAAATCGAAGTGAATTGTCAAGAATTATATTGTCTATTGGATATAATCCAATAAACAAAAAAAAATCAAACCTCCTTAAAAGGGGTCGTGGCAAAAAACTTTGTATGAAGGAATTGTTAAGGACGAGTGTATCTACAAGGTGGCGCAAAAGTTGTCATCTGTTTATTTCACAAATGTTAAAGTAAAATTGACATTTGCCGCCATTTCCAAAAATATAGTATATTCCGAAAGGTTTTCAACCCTTGGGTTTTCCTTAGGCAATTCTGTGTGCCAATGTTCTAAATGAACCACGACGTTTGACATCTATCGTATGTAGTTTTCAGTCGGATTGGTGAACGCCACTGGGTGATGACTTTTGCGCCACCTTGTACATACTTTGCAAAGCATAAGACTTTCATTTACATTCATTTCTTCGGATTTTGAAAGTTTTTCCATTTGATCATTTTGGGCCCTTAGGGAGTATAATATCCAAATTAAAAATTTTATGGCCTCAAAATTGACAACGGACGGACGGACGGACAGGACATCGCTAGATTGACATAACTCGATGCTCATCTAGAAACTTTTAGGGATCTACGAGCAATATTTAGGCATATTACAAACTACAAGCAAGCCCGTGAAGGGACCTGCCTAGAATATCACTGCCTGATGAATGGAACCTCAGCATTGTTTGGCCGATCCTCAAGAAAGGAGACCTTCTGAACTGCGCCAACTACAGTGGTATTAGTCTTCTTAACATCGCCTACAAGATCTTATCTTCTGTGCTGTGTGAACGCTTGAAGCCTTTCTTCAACAACCTGATTGGTCCCTATCAAATACTCACACTGCCTCAGATCTTGGAAAAAACCCAGGAAGTCCAAATCGATACCCACCACCTTTTCATTGATTTTAAGGCCGCCTATGACAGCATTTATAGAGACGAGGTATTCAGAGCAATGTCTAGGTTGGCATCACTGTCAAGCTCGTCCGATTGTGCAGGATGACAATGGAGAATACACGCTGCTCCATCACGGTCGCTAAAGAACTCACTGAGACCTTGTAGCAACATAATTCTACCCTGTTTACTCTTTTTACCACCACCACATTACGATCTACAAATATGCGACTAACGAACTTATAACATTGCTCACAAAGGAATTTAATAGAATATTTGAAACAGGAGACATCCCATCCAGTTTTAAACAGAGTGTGATTTTTCCTATCCTCAAAAAAGGCGACCCTAATCAAGCAGAAAACTATCGAGGAATAGCATTTATAAATTCGTCCTTAAAAATATTAATGGGTATCCTGGCTAGGCGCTTTCAAGAGTGGACCACGCAAAATCGCCTTTTGAG
Organism: Portevinia maculata; assembly: GCA_949715645.1. Classification (NCBI taxonomy): domain Eukaryota; kingdom Metazoa; phylum Arthropoda; class Insecta; order Diptera; family Syrphidae; genus Portevinia; species Portevinia maculata. Next base: position 27,091,157 of record OX454527.1, on the reverse strand, counting down.
CCAATTCCAGGCTGGTTTCAGAGATAACCACTCAGCGACAGATCAAATTTTCATCTTAACAACTGTGGCACAGAACTGTATTAGATTAAAAAAAAAACTGTTTGCGTTTTTCGTGGACTTCAAGGCAGCCTTTGACACGGTAGATAGGAGCGCACTTTTCTACAAATTATATAATAAAGGTCTCTCTAGGAAGTTTGGAAATCTAATCGAAAAACTGTATGAAAAAACATTCTCAGAGATTCTTTCGAAACGGTGACGGGCGTTAAACAGGGATGCAACTTCAGCCCTCTAGCATTCATCATGTTCATTGATGACATAACAGAATACCTAGGTGGAGGTATAAGAATGGGAGGGATCCTCATAATAGCACTGCTGTATGCAGATGATTTGGTGTTGCTGGCAGACACTCCGGAGAATTTACAAAGAATGATTAATCAGCTACAAAGATACTGCCATGAGTGGAGGTTAAACGTCAACTTAACTAAGTCTAAGACAATGGTATTCAGAAAAGGTGGAGGAAGGTATGCAAGAAACGAAAAGTGGTTCTTTGACGGACAGGAGTTGGAAACAGTCAAATCTTACAAGTATTTGGGTATGAACATATGCAGCAACATGAACATGGAGCACCACTTTAAGGAGAAACTTACAGTGGCTAAGTCGGCGATGAGTGCAGCCTGGAGAAATTGTCTCGAAGATAAACAAATATCGATTAGAATTAAATATCAAATATTTCAGGCTGTTTCCAAATCAATAATGATGTATGGGGCACAAGTGTGGGGTTATAAGCAATACGACACAGTAGAAAAACTTCTCCGGTTCTTTTTAAAAAGAGTTTTTAAATTACCGCAGTGTACACCTAATGATATGCTGTTGGTCGAAACTGGTCTGTCACCTATATTTACGGAAACGCTAAGACTCCACTTCAACTACATACAAAAAATTATGTCCTTGAGCGACGAAAGGTTGACTAAACGTGTATTAAATCATGTTTTACAGGCGAAAATATTGTTTATCGAGGAATGGCAAAAACTCTCAGAGTTCTGCGGACACACTTTAAATATAGATGCGGAAAATATTACTCATTGGAAGGAAGAGTTCAATAATATCATTTCTGCGGTCGATGAGAAGATCCACGCAGACTGTTGTGAAAAGGTAAAAAGTTCTATTCACCGAGGGATATATGCCAACTTAAACCACAGCCTATGTGAAAATAACTATTTCAACGAAAGATACTCTACGGAATTAATATCAACGATTTTCAAGGCCAGAGGAGAGATACTGAATTTAAATTTTATACCACACCGGGAAGACCTGCCAATAACCTGCTCTTTGTGCAATCTGCGAGAGAGGGAGAACATATATCACTTTCTGGGCAGATGTCCTATTTTAAAAGAGTTCAGACTACAGATTTATGGGAAGCGAGATTTGGAAGAAGCTGAGGTGAGAACCATCTTAAATGGCTCAGACTGGATCAAATTGTACAGTTACTGTAAAATAGCATTAAAATATAGGAGGGCAATTATAGAAGAATCTTTTTAAACAATTGTAAAAATTTTGTCAAACCCGGGCAGACGGCTTTAAGCCATGTCTTAAATTTAATAGTCATAAACAATTTGTAAATGAATTCTGGAATAATAAATATTTATCTTATCTTATCTATCTATCTACATTACGATAGTAAATTCCGCCCATATAAATGTTTGGTAAAAGAAATGAAATGGTAAAGAACAGGAACGAGCCATCAGTATGTCACTTTCATTTCATGTCTCATTCTAATTCTGTCATTTTAAAGTGTAAGACACGCGTTTGGTCGACTCTCCTTAAAATTGAAATTCGTTTAGAATAAAAGAATTAATTAAAAATCAGCGCGTTTTCATTTATTTTCTTTATACTAAAGATAAAATTTGTTGGAGCACAGGCGCAAACAGACGCTATGTCGCCTGCACATGCACAACCTTCGATGTCAAAAAAGGATTTAGACAAGGCGATGCACTGTCATGTGACTTCTTCAACATCGTTCTTGAAAGAATAGTGCAAAACTCAAATGCTAACACCAAAGGCACTATTTTTCAAAAGTCCGTCCATCTACTCGCCTACGCCGACGACATTGACATAATGGGCAGGACGCAGCGGGATGTCACTAACGCGTTCGTGTGTATTGAGATGGAGGCGGCGAAGATGGGTTTGGCGATCAATGAGGGCAAGACAAAGTATATGCTGTCATCAAGAAAGGACACCCAACACCGACGTCTCGGACAGAATGTCTCTAGAGACAGATATAACATTGAGCTGGTTAAGGACTTTGTCTACCTTACCTAGGCTCCGCAATGAACTCAGGCAATGACAACAGCGCTGAGAATGAGATTAAACGAAGAATAACTCGTGTCTGTTCCTTTGCTTTTGTAGTAGCTTTGAGTAGCAAAGCCCTCTCTCGAACAACTAAAATGACCCTTTATTAGACCTTTATAATCCCAGTCCTTCTCTATGGTGCAGAGGCATGGACTCTAGCAAGAGCGGATGAGGTCACTCTTGTTTGTTTTGAGCGGAAAATTCTTCGAGTAATTTTTGGTCCCGTCTGCTTAGACGGTGAATGGTGGAGGAGATACAGCGACGAACTGTACGGGCTGTACAGCGACATCGACGGGACGGCGCATTCCTTTCTTCTCACCCTAATTTCCTTAATGCCCGCGCTGTGCAGCTATTACATTATAAGGGTCCCAACAATTCCCTTTAGTGCGTGTTGGTGGCGCACGAGTTACGATATGGTTCATATCTACACAACTAGCTATTCCACCAGCGCTACAATGGCTAAATTCAACGCTCTCAAACAACAAAACATCATCATACGAAATCTCTGTTAATATGTCAATGTCTCCAAGACTCTCGTTAAGCCTGGCTTTATTTTAAATGGAGTAATGCCATATTCTTCATTTCCTTTTGGTGCTTTTTTTCCAAGCGTGAAATCTCTACACTTTTATTTTTCCAAACTATGTTAACTATTAGTTTTAAGTCAACTAATGTACAAAGTTCTTGAAGAATAAAGATCTTACTCTGTAGAAGGAGTAGTATTATTTGTTTCTGTTGATTAATCTTTTATAGTACATTACTCACGCAAGTGGAAGGGGACCTTAACCAACTCAGCGTGCGAAACTGGAGACGGCTGGCCAAAGATCGTGCTGGCTGGAGAGGGTAAGTAAGTAAGTTGATTTCCACTAGACAATGGCCCCATAGGTGAGGATGGGTCTGACTATCATCATATACACCCAGTACATCATTCCTGGTATAAGGCCGCCCTTTTTTCCTACTATACACGTTGAAAGTGCATTGTAGGCTTTTTTGATTCTCTCCTGAGTATTGAGATACCAGTTCAATTTTATGCCCAAAATAATGCCGAAGTATTTATCATGGTCTGATAGGACCAGTTCAACCCCATCAATTCGTGGCAATACCACCTATTTTATACTGGTGGCAAGAACTTATTCAGTATTTGCTGGATTGACTTCAAGTCCACACTCTGCAGCCCATTTGCTTAGAGTTTTAAAAGCAGCCTACATAATTTCACTTATTAAGACATTCGCCCTGAATTGTGATGACCAAGTCACCTGCATACGCTGGCCTATATTCCTAGTTCTAAGTTTGCTCAGAATATCATCGTGAACCAGGACCCATAGTATATGCGATATGACCCCCCAGCTCCACGGGTTCCTCCAGCTACATAGGTACCTACCTACATTCATCCTTAATCGCTCATTCAATTATTTCCTCTAACCATTTTCTCGATTTCACAAAATATCACATTCGCATACAAAGCTAAACATAGTAAACACCGAAATTCAGTTTAACCCCATTCCGCAGTGCCTGCTAGCAATTATTCAACTGCAGCCATTTCTGCCGTGTAATGCGAAATCTATCTACAATGGCCTCCTTCCCAAAAAAAATTGCAATTGTTTTGTATTCTCGTCGCTTTGACCGCCCACTATCGAACGCAACACAATCAAGCGGCACAGCATGATGTATCACTTATTGTATGCACAAACCACCAAAGACCCAACCCATTTTACAGTGCGGTGGCGGGTTTCTCGTTTCCATTTTGATGATGCTGAGAAAAGCGCTCGATGGTGCGCGCTCTGGTAATGGCATATTAGCGGTGATGGAGGCCGAATGCTTCATCAGTCAACTCAACTATTAGCCGTTGACGGTTGATTGCCTCTGTTGCTGTACCAGATATCGGTATAGAAACATAGAAGTATGCTCGCATATAATTATGCTAATTGCAGATACACAAATGGCACATGTAGTGGATTTGCATTCTTAGGAACAAAAAAGGCATTGAACTGATTGACACGTATACTATGAGAAGGTTAGGTGCTTCTACTAGCTCCATAGAGGAGATGTACAACAGCAGTTGAACGGGCACACCCGAAAAGTGCGGTTAAGGTGTGTTTTCTCTGTATGCTTCTGTGCTGTGCTATTCTATCTATGGATGGGAGTAGATAGAAAAGATACCGCATTTGACAATGTCTTATTGTTCGACCTTGGAGATCCTATCTTAATGGGTTATTTGTGGTTGTTTTGATGTATTTGGTGGGTAAATAATTTAATTACCAAATTGAAGACGCGAATTACATAACAACAAATTTAATGCAAGATTTTCATTCGCAAAAATCTCGTTAGAACTGCTCCAAAAATATGAGCAAGAAATATGGATAGAGAACGCATAGAACAATGAGGCAGAAGAGAAGTGCGGGGCTTACAACATTGACCGAGAGCCCATTAAGTGGTTTCCATTGGGAAATATTATTTTGGGCTTTAATTCAAGTTCAATATTTAATATCTGGTAAAGTCTTCGAAACTTTCGAGGTAGCTGCAGTGATATCTTAACTAACTGAACGAGCGTCTTGCTTGAGATTGTCAAGTGCTTTTTCCAAAAGTTGGAGTATGCTCGTCGTTTCGGGGTTACCCCCAAAGAATCACCTAAACTTTGGGGAGGAATACACTGATTCCATTGTTTAATCCACAAATAAATCGTACAACTAGTGTAAATACTTAACATGTCTTGCTAATCTTCTTCTCCCTTAATGACGGTGGTGCTATGATCCCCCTCCACTTAACTCCGTCCCTACTGGTCCGCCTGTGGAGTTCGCCGGTTCGATCTCAGAACATAACGTCAGGCCTTCCGATTTTGAATCACTTTGTCGTTGAAGCCAATCAAATGCTGGTGTTGCTGCATTTGTGTGATCCAATACTTTTTAGGCCTGCCCCTCTTTTGCGTTTGTATTGGAACGTTGATTGATATTTCTTTTTTTTACAGGGTTCGTAGGATCTCTTCTTTAAACATGACAGTCCCAACTGAGCCGGTTGTGCTCCATTTTTTTTCGAGACAGGTTCTTTGACGTCAAGGCCTCCTCGGATCTTTGAACTTCTTATTCGATCAATCTTTGTCACTCATGCTGTCATGCAAAGCATCTTCATCTCAGCTGCCGTTGATTTTAAATTCTGGCTCGCCAAGGCGAATTATAAAAAGGGGTGGGGTGGGGGGGGGGGGGGTACTTCGATCTTTTGCCGTTGAGTTGCCCTCATACTTTCTGTTTGGTGTCCAACCTTGTGAACCGTATGTGAGAGCCCGGCGCACAACTGCGGTGTAGAGCTCTCGTTTCAGCTTAGGATGCATTTTTCGATCACAGAAGATGGCTGAGTTTTCCGCCACTTTATCCACCCTACGCTTATGCGATGCTTAATGTCATCATCACAGCTTGCTTCGCTGTTGATCATAGATCCCAGATATTTGAACTTTTTCGCACTTGGGAATCACTCTTCCATTCATAAAATGCTTGGAATAGGTCGGAGTGGATCAGAAAACAGGCACTAAAACGATATCCCTTCCCCTCCAAAAATTCCACCCATACATCAAGTCCTCGTTGCAGGGACGTTTGATCCTTGCTAATTATGGCTCCATCGTCAGCAAGGAATAACTGTTGCACTTTGGGGTCTGACACTTTTCCTTCAAGCAGATAATCAAGGACTGTATTAAATATCAATATCGTTTCCCTGGTGTACACCGACTTTGATTGCGGAACAACAACGGAACGTCTTACCCTTGTCCTTACTCCTCATACATGTCCATCATCATCTGTATATAGGTTTCTGGAACTCCTCGTTGTCTTAGCGCCACCCATTACAGAACCAAGGGGGTTGTCAATCAAACGCCTTTTCAAAATCAACCAACACCATTTGCAAATCCTTTAAGGAATCACGATGTTTTCCATCATGATCCTTATACTTTGGATTGCATCGGTGGTTAATTTGCCTTCTACAAACCTGCACCGATAGCCGCATTATTTTCGGCGTTCGGCTATCCAATACCCACTCAACAATCGGCATGGTGTGTGACATTAACTTGATTGAACGAGCATTATCACAGTCTCGGGAATCGGCTTTGAATAAGGGAAGAAGAAAACTTTCCCTCTACTGGTAAGGTATTGGATCGCCTCTTATCAGTTTGGAGATGAGAATCACGAGCCAATTGGACCTAATGTCTTCGATCCTTTTCCACAACTCAGATGTCGTCTCGACCTGCCCAACTGCTTTTTTTGTTGGAGTCTTTCACCGTCTTCCTTACCTCTTCGACAATAATGGCGGGTAAATTATTAGGGCTCTCGGAAAATATTTCAGAGGAAATTGTTCATTTGGAAGTCCTTCATAATACTGTTGCCACCTGTGTAGTATTTTTTCGTCATCCACAAAAAGCAGCCCTTGAGCATTGTTGATGAATTTTGGCGAACGGATTTCCTGGTCGTTTTTCCTTCTCTTAGTGGCGTTTTTGAAAATGGTTGTGCCCATGTTCATGCTGGTTTGTCGAAATTCGTGGATAGCTTGGAGAAATTTCTTCTAACTTCTGATACAGGCACATACTTTCCTTGGATTTGAACGTACCTTCTCTTCGCGAGCCTCTTGCAAGGACTGTATTCCAGTTCGGGGCGAGCCTTTTCATCTCCTTATAAGCATAGCAGTTTATTCGAGTTTGATCTAAGTAGGGACTCGTTTAAAAATAAATTAATTTTGGCATTAGGCTTTGGTGGTAGAATTTAAGTATTGAAATTTTGTATTAAGTACCTAATCTGGTGAGAACTATACATTTTTTCATTTGATGATGAAATAATAAATAAATAAAAAATAATAAATAAATAAAAATAATTATTAGTGGAGCATTTTGACTAAGCTTTGAATTGCACTTTCTTTTCACTAAGCACTGCTTTAGCTTCTTCTGCTCACCGACATATTTCTTTGCCATGTGTCCTTTTTAAGCCCCTAGCAGTGAATTGACTCTATCCAAGCAAGGTCGTTGTAGGGAATTCCACATATCTTGTGTTCTGCACTCTGCATCCTTAACTTCGTTAATGATGTGACGAAGATAATTTTGCACATTTGCCATAAATGCTTTGCCGTTCCCTTTATCCAGATTGTACCTACCATTTGATTTTCGCAGACAGTTTTGTTTTTTTAGCTTTGTTCGTCCCCGTAGCCATAATAATTTCTACCAGGAGGAGGCAAAGTTGCTAGACGATTGCCTCTCCTAGAATTACTTTGCAATCTTTAACACGAGGCTTCATGAAACGTGTAACCTTATGGTAATCAATCTGGGTTTCATTTCCGCCACTGCTGTAAGTGGCCAGGTGCTGTAAGTGACCAGGTGATTGTATAATATAATAGCGTAACATACAATAAAATAAAAACAATCAGCATACCACCTCAATTATCTTTTTTATTTAACATATAGCATTTTTAACATTTATGCAAACATAACTTTTTTTCTATAATAATAGATCATTAGCTGAATGAAAAATCCTATATCCTTTTATAAATCGTAGGTCTAAATTGAGTGTTGAAAACAAATTGCTATTATTCAAAGTAATATTCCAAAGCATAATGCTATATGGTTCGCCCATCTGGGGAACATGTGCTATGAGTCATATTCGCAGGCTGCAAATTATGCAAAATAAAATTTTAAAAACGATGCTAAATCTTCCCTGGCACTATTCTACCGATGATCTCCATGAAGAGGGAAACATTGAAAAAATTGAAATTCGAATCACAAAATTATATGATCGATACAAAGTTTTGTGCGGTTGCTCTAATAATAACTTAATTTTAAATTTAACAAGTTAGGGTGTTGTGCTTAATTTATATACATACGATACTATGAAATATATTATTTTGATGTTCATAGATTTTATTTGTTAATTGTTAATTTACTTGTTTAACTTTTATTTATTATTTATTTATCTTCTTTTTTATTTATTTATTTATCTATTTGCGTTAGTACTTATTTAATCGATTGTGTTAATTTACTTATTTATTTATTATCTTATTATTTATTTATTAATTAATTTATTTATCTTTGTTTGTATTTATTCATCTTCTTATTTATTTATTTATTTGCATTAGTATTTATTTAATCGATTATGTAAACAACATCATTATTTGTGATTACACAGATTCGCTTCTCTCTCCACAGGAAAAAAATAATTTATAATTTAAATGAAGGTTTTTTCATATTCCTTCTAAACAACCTTGAATCTGTGATAATAATATTGTATATATGTTATAAGTTTTCCAGTAGTAAGGTAGAAAATACTATTTCTCTGTAAATAGTGCAATCTAGAAATAAGAAAAAAAAATTTATAAATTCAGCTACAATAAAAGTTGTAAAAACAAATTAAGCTGAATGAGTTGCCTGGCCGACCTGGAACAATTACTCAATCTTTTCAGACTTGCTCTATGGTTTGACATTTGTTTTGCCGGGAGTTCTGCCAAAGGCAAAATAAATAACAATATGACAATAGCGCGATTAAAAATACCCTTAAATCGGGCTAACAAGAATAATTAGCAATCAATATACGGTTGAAACACAGGAGGAGGAAAGAAAACTTTGTACCAAGGCCCATCCCCAAGCGTGGAGTTTACAACTTCTCCTGGATCTTCAAAAAAAAACCCTATCGCACCTAAAACTTCTTTCCTATCCTCCTATTCTTTCAGTAGTAAGCAGAACCCAAAAACAGGCAATGAATCTGGGTGCTGCTTGCAGCAAAGAAAATGCCTGCGCTGTGGCAACACTATCAATTACAGAAAAATAAAAAATCCCTTTAGCGCACGCTAATAATAAAAAAAAAATCTTCACAGAAAGCTTAGTAAGTGTTACTTTTAATTAATGGCATTCGCGAATTTAATTACTGTTTGGGGGGATTCTTTGCAGATAGGGTGGAAGGGTCTTACCATTAGCAGCGGGTCATTCCTTGCATCTTATTACTTTTAACTTCGTATGTCTCGTGACTTAATCAAGTGTTTGGTGTCGTTTTACGTGTTGTGCTGTCGTTACACGGGAGTGTTTTTCATCGTGGCCGTCCGCTCACACTCCTCTGTTGCTCCTCCGGTGCTCCCACGACGGAGCTGAAGGACAGAGCGTCATCTTCCCCCCATCGAACCTAACGCCCCACCGTGGCAGTGGTGGTTCCTTCGTTACGTTCTTGAAGTGTTTCCAGGGCCGTCGTCGTTTGGCCGCCAGCCCAAAAACCCGTGGTGTACAAAGCTTCGTATACCGCTCGCGACACTACCCGGGTGCTTGAATGCGGACGCATGGGTCCATTTTACCAAGCTGGTGTGACGTAAATGGTTGGACACTTTTCTACGGCTGTCGAACTGCCGTCTCGTTGGGGTAATCGTCTGTTCGCCTACTCTACCCGTCTTCTACCTTGGCTTCAGGGGAAATCACCTCAACGCGGGTCCTTCTTCGGGGTTGGATACCTGTGGGAGTGGTACCTTCGAGGTTCGTGGAAAGTGGCCTAAAATCTGATGGGACCTTGGTTGCCCTCCACTTTCCCATGACCTCGCAAATGCCACTCAATAAAAGAAGGGTATGGGGTGGTTCGAGAAGAATGGCAGGTAAAGCTTGTTGTGCGAAAATATTCCGCAACACTGGGAATCAAAGCAATGCTTTAACCTTCGCATGGACAGTATCTACCCGTGTAGATATTTGAATTTTCTTTGTTTAATATTTCCGCGAGTGTTTAACTTATTTCGAAGCTGGTCCGACGCAGTGACTAACTTTTTGATTAGATTCGAAAACCAAAAGATTAAAAAAAAATTCCTGCATTTTGTCAATTTTTTTGTTAGCATTTTGACGTTTTTTAGCACATGTGAACAGTATCTACCCGTGTAGATAATTTCTGCTCTCATACATTTTGTATGAAATTTTTACGAAAAGCAACAACAAGTTGTTACAGATAGACTAAAGATCTAGCCGGAATATTTATTTTTAGTGGATCAAAATGAACACAAATATAGGACAAACAAACAAAAATAATAAAAACAATTTTGTTCCTAAACAGGATCCGTACAAAATGTATGGGTTTTTTTTTTATCTGCACGGGTAGATACAGTAGATTCGGGTACATAAAAATGTATGTCCATGCGAAGGTTAAATAGCTTTACCGCGAATATTTTTGATAATCTTTTGTATGGGCTCGAAACACTTTGCGTCGGCGTTTGTAAATTTCACCACCTGGTGATTCGTTGGGAACAATCCATTTTTCCATTCCTTCCTGGATGAAAAATAAACTTGGGCGGCTTTGTTGTTTGTTTTTGGGTGTTATGTATTCGGTTTCAGGGAATAAGTCAAGCACTTTACTCTCGGAAAGATATCGGGATTGATTCCTTGATTGTGAATAGTCGATAAGTCGATTTGATTGATTCGCAAACAATCTACCACTAATTCTGCGAATCCAATCTTTTGTTTGGATTCCTCTTTTCCGGGTCTCATCCTGACCCTGAATTTTTTTTCGCAACTGGACAAACGTTGCTGTCTGCCGAATTTATCCCAATATTGCTAATGCGAAATCATAATCTCTCTATGTAACAATGTAGTTATACCGAACACCTCCCCACAATCATAATTCATTAGCCAAACCAACCCACACTTTCAGTCATTAATGTGTACAAAAATAGGTAATTTCATAATCTTGAGCATTCCCAGATCAATGATACTTTAGGTATGTGCAAACCACCATGTCTGCGATCAAATTGAGCAACAGCGAGATTTTGTCAGAGCCTCCGCTCAACCTCAACAGTGTTGCATGTTAATCTTAAAATGATTGCCAGCAATCAACGTTTTGTGATTGCCTCATCGCCATTCCATGCAATAAGGAAGTCGTATATACTCTAGTACGAGTGTATCTCTGAGATTTTAAGCCGCGATTAGCGCCATAGATACATTGTATCTATATATTTACGAGTCGTATCTATACAAAGTGTAAACAGAATTCCATTTAATCCCCAAACACACACTCGAATTCATCGAATCCTTGCTTACATTCGCGAGAGTATCAACCCACTCGTGTCCCTTTTTTTATTAGCGATTTCGCTGTTGTGCTTGCCATTACAAGTGCTCGTAGTCGTATGTGGATTTTCCCAATCCTTAGTCCTTGACATACCTATAGATATGTAAATGGACTAAAGTTGTGGTTTAATGTTGGCTAAAAGTCTTATAGCTACACGACCATCGTTAAAAAGATACAAAAAAAAGTGTAGATGCTTGCGCTGCGCTTTTTTTATGATCACTCACTAATAAAATAAGGACGTGAAAATTGAGAGGCCATTTAATTTGAAGGAGTTTCATTTCCGTCTTCTATTGCTGGTTGTTGGAGCATATTTTGTATTCATTTTTATTGTTAATCGAAAAGCACAACAGTGTAGGATGCGGATTAAGATGTTGACAGACGACATGAGAAGACAAAGAAGCAAAATCCGGACATGGAAAGGACGACTTCTGAGCCTGACGATTACAAGTGGGTATAACGAATAAAGCATTACACTTAGTCTTTGCAGCATGAAGAACGTATTTTATTGTGTAATATGGAATTTATGGCCAACCTGGGTATGTGTGTGTGTTGCTTTTATGTGCAACAATTTGTTGATGGCGGATTATGCTTTTTATTGGAAACCACTTATGCTTATAGTCAGAAGTGGTATGAGTAAGTATTCGGTATGTTGATTTTGTGTAATTATGTTTGTCTTTATTTTTATACTTGTTTAAGTAGGATATAAAAATTAAGAGTGCGTCGAAATCGAAAATACGAATTTAAAAGTGAAATTGCGGACAACATTTATATCGCCTTACGCCATAAGCGAGGTATAGAGTTCCTACGTGTCAATTGTATTTGTAGGAACTTAATACCGTGCTCTTGGAGGGCAGATACTCATCATGTATTTGGTATTTGTGAAAGTGATTTAATGTGAAACAAATGTCAAGATTAAGAACTTGTTTTTCAATTGAGAAGTGTGTTTTAGTTTTTAATAAAAGTTAGATAACAAGTATTGCATGACTCAATTTTAAAGCTTACGTGTTGACGATTACATTCCTTGTCGCAGTCACAAAAAATGTACCATGAAATGACAAACAAAATGTGGCAAGTATGATTTGCCACCTGGAATCAAGAACTAGTTAACTTCATTTTCATAATTTTTTAGGAGAAAAATATATATAAATATTAGGCATTGACGGCATACAAGGCCTAAAACCTAGCTTCTCCTACCATTTGCTAGTGTGAAGTAGAAGGGACCCACAATTTTAAGCCGAGTCCGAACAGCAAATTTAAGAAGTTTCTTGATACTCTTTGATGTTTGTCAGACGTTCGCAAGAGGTGGAGCAGTGAAATTTTTTTTTAGATGTAACATAAGCGAGGTCGGCATTCGACGGGACCATTACACGAGTACCTACCAAGCTTCCCCTTCAATTAATCAATTGTATGACCAGCTATGTGGTATGTGGCACGTTGTTGGAACCGCACATGGCAAAAATAGCCTTCCAAAATGGCTGGATAACGAGCTCCATTGACCGTTACATGACGATAATTTTCATCGACGAAAAAATATGGCCCAAACATATCTCCGGCATGAAATCCACAAGTAAAATTCATCGCTGAAGACGATGAAATTCAGGAGTAGATGTCTTTAAACTTTGCCGGAGCCCAATCGGAAACCATCGGCGCTTTCAAATCATCAAGAGGATTAAGTTTTTGAGTAAATTTGATCATGTAAGGGTATAGGCCAAGAAGAAAGGTTCTCATCCTTGTGAACGGCGTAGAATTGACTGATTTGGCTAATTTTGAACTGAAGTAAGGGGTCTTTCATTAAGGACTTGACAACTTCTTTTTTAAATCAAATGCAAACTACTTGAGTAATCGCTTACTGGCTTGAATTACTATCAAAACAGTTATGAACGGAATTCGACTTCGTTCATATGTCCACCACGGGAACGTATGCAGCGGTCGATACGTTGAACCCAATTTTGGATGACTCCGTCGCATATTTCGACCGATGCGGCCGTTATTTCTCGTTCAATATTAGCTCTGAGCTCCACTAACCTCGCCGGTTTGTTGGCATAGACCGTTTTGTTGGAACCACCTATCACTGATGTCCAATTCATACAATTGCTTAAAGAAATAACGTTCCAACATGTCCCTGTAGGGAATACCATTTATCGAAACGTGACGGTCATTTCCATCGACAAGAAAAAACGGCCAATGACGCCACCGACATGAAAATCGCACCACACAGTGACTTTTTGCGAATGAAGTGCTGTGTCATGAAGCACATGAGGGCTGTCACGTATCCAGTAACGGATATTTTGCTTATTGACGAAGCCGTTTAACCAACAAATGCGCTTCATCGCTGAAGATGATTTTGCGATGAAATTCTTCATTTTCTTCCATCATGTCCAGAGCCCAATTCGAGAACGTATGTCATACGATCATATGATCAAGAGGCTTTAGTTCTTGAGTCAGCTTGATCTTGATCTTACGCAAAATTCGCCAAAATGTGGTCTGGGAGAGGCGCTATTCTTGAGAACGCCGCGAAGTTGACTGATTTGACTAGTTTGCGACGAAAGCCTCTACGGTAGTCTCACTGGCAAGGCAACATCAAGCAGCGAATACTCTGACTTAAATTTTTTCACTAGACTATGAATAGCTTATCTACTGGGACGAGAATTACGGCCGAAAACTGGCGTTGACGCTCTTAAAGTTGCGATCACCGACTCGGAATTTCGGTAGTGATATTTTTGGTATCGAATTCGAACGGTGCGTTGTATCACTGGCACAATACGCACGTCTGGTGAGACAATTATTTCCACCGAAAATTAGAGTAAGCACTATTAAAGTTGCGACCAAAAAATAACAATTTCTTAAGTATTTTTTAAAAATTCCCAAACGTCGCTCGTTCGTCAACTTCACCATGTAAACCTTGACTGAAACTTTGAAATTCACAGGTCATAAAAAAAATTATGTGGGCGCTTGTGTTCAAATACAAAATTGTTATGTCCCTATTGGAAAACCCGATATTATTTTTCACTGGATTTTAAGATAAGATATAATATATTGTATCTTTTAAATAAATATTTTATTTAATTTGCTTTGAAAAAGTTCTTTATCAGGAATTGTTATTAAATTTCAAAAAACTGTGATTTTTTTCCTACGGCTTTATTTTTGTGCTGGAATTTTCCACAAGTAGGGATGTTTCCCTACACTTTTTATCACTGCTAGTCGAAAGTCAAAAACATCCCTACAATCAGCGACCGAGCTGCAGTTTTGCTGTGGTACACTGAAGTATCAGTCCATCGGCAATGGCATTTTTCTCGCATTTTTCCTATGTTTTGACCAATTATTGTCCCTCTTTCAATCTTGTAATGCGTGAACATCAATCATTCTAGAATGTGTGAAGTGCAAATTTGGTACGTATACGGCGACTGACAGAAAAGTAGTAAGTAGGCCTACTTTATCCGTCGAAGTTAATGGATCCGTTGGTTATGGGCCACCTTCCATAAGAATACGTGTATTCTATATTGCTCTCCGTTGAATCAACGAATCCGACGGATTGACGCATTGTCTGGGTTGGGCCCTTCTGTCTTCCTTGCTCGCATGCCGTCTCAAGTTCTCTAGCTGTTGCAATTTTTTTTGCGGGCGCTCTTTCACTTCGACTTCAACGTTAGACCTAAATAGAATGTTCGAATTTGAAGGGCAAATCTCGCCAACTTTTCAGTGATTTTTTCAGTTTTCCCAACACACAAATACTTATTGGTTGAAACAGATCCACACTTCAACTCCTACTTCGATTTTGAAAACCACACCGCACATTTTAGAACCATGCGATGGAACACACGAGCACCTCAACCTCAACTTGGACTTCGACGTTAGGTTTTAATCCTAAACTCAAAGTTCAGGTGCAAATCCCAGCAACCTTGCGGCGATGTTTTCAGTTTTCAATACATGCTTATATTTGTTGAATTTTCTCTATTGTTTGTATTTTGATGTAATCTTCTCTTTTGTTTACAACCATTTTGGTTTCGCTCTCGGAGTTTGATTCGACTTCAAACGCTGAAGTTTTCACTCCTGTCAAAGTCGAAGTTGGAGAGATCAACACCTCTATTTCTATCATATTATTAGAGCGAATTTTTTCTCTTCTGTGTTCTCTCTCTCTTTTGTGTTCATTTTTTTTTGTTTCGCTCTCGAGGTTGCCTTTTTCAATAATGTTTGACTCGACTTTGAACGCTTAAGTTATCTCTCCTGTCAAAGTCTAAGTCAGACGTCATAGTGGCTGTGTTGATCTGTTTCTACAATAAAGCGCAAGTGGCTGGTCTGCGCCATAAAGTGTAGAGAATTATGTTGGTTTTTATTTACTAGAATAGATTAGTAACTAAATAAAAATCTTCGCTTTCTTATAAGTTTTGTGCAAACGCGTCTTTATCGTAATATGGCACACCTCCTGTACTGGCATTAAAATCGTATACCGTTTGTGTTTATCACTTGTTTTATGTGCTTTATCTAATACTTCAGTGCGTTAAATGGCAACATTTTATGACTTATTTCTGAAAAAACACCTACTATCCGCAAAGAAAATAAAGGTTTGCGAGCAACATGGAAGAAAAGCGGTTTGGTTACTGCGTTTAACAAAAAAAGATGAGTTGATGCGGTGTATCGTGCGTCGCCAGTGGTCCCGCGACTCATGTACAGAATTTAAAAACACTTGCAATAGTTGTCGCAAGTCAAACCACAAGTAAATCACGCAATATTGCTCATTAGGTTACCCCATATACATAAGGTATCATGGTTTTTTATAAAGCATTTTTAAAATGGCCTTTTGTTTGTTTAAATTCTGGAATTGTAAGTTTTATCTGACTTGTTTTAGTCCTGTTTTTACAATGTTTAAGAAATGGTTTCCTTTCGGAATAAAAAAGCTTTTCGGGTTTTAAGTTATTTTGGAAACAAAAAAAGTGCGCCATTATGTCCGAAGTTACCCTACTTAGAGAGCTGCGAACAAACTTAAACACTGTTTTTGTGGTCGACTTCAATTTTCGACAAAATATTGAAGCTTTGAGAGACATTTGACCGCAACGTTAAGCCAATCAAATATTAATTGCAGTACACAATGTTCCGATCCATTTAATACAAACAATTTGTTTCTAATTTTGATTACGGTAAAGTGGAGGGAGATATTACAGCCATTTTTTATTTTCTTTAAAACTGAACAAATAAAACCGATTTTAACTTCAAAATAAAACATAAATATATTAACTCTTTATTTAATTTAAAAATGAAAAATGAGAACATAAATTAAGTCCACAGTTTAAAAAAAAGCTTAACAAAAACTTCATTTAAAAAAGTGAGGGTAATTTGGCACCGGGTGATATGGCACCTTTGTTTTTCTTGCCACACTTGTTACAAGTGTTTAAATGCAACCCAGTTGTGCGACAGGAAATAGAATTGTATGCGTTGAATCCAATAATCTGGTTTTTAAGTTGAAGCATGTTTCCCGCAACCAAGGCACAAGTTTTCAACAAAGTCCTTCTGCTCATCTGACTCATCATGGTGGAATTCCTCCGAAGAGCTGTCTTCAGGTTTTCCTGTTTTGGACAAGCCAATGTACTTACATGTTTTGTTGGCTGGGGGTCTTTAAGTCGTCGTCCGATAGTTGAAAATTGAGCTTCTTTTACGGACAGTCCGCTTGAGCGAACTGTTGGATACCATATTCCCATTTATATTCATCAATAAGTGGGCGTGGCAAAAATCTTAGCATGAATAAATTTTTAAGAAGGATATTGTCTTCATTTTTTAAAAAAATACATGAACTGTTTTTGTTTTTTTTTTTAAAGGAGTTTATGGTAAAACAATGTTTTTGGAAAAAAAAACAACGACCCGAAAAAGTGGGAGTTGCCATAAACTTTGTATGGAAAAATTATAAAGAACAATTTTAACTATAGATACTTGCAGTTTCATTTCTATTGATTTTTTCAATAAAATTATTTTTCAAAATATTGGGCGTGGCAGTGTAACATTTCGAGCCCCTCTAGAGAGTAGGTACATATTCCACATTTCACCTTTCTAGCTTTTTTCTATAAATTATGGGCGTGTCAGTGGGCGCATTTTAAAAATGATTAAAATTGATTATTTGGGTCCTTAGAGAGTATATGGCAAAATTTCAGCATTCCGTTTAAGACGGACATGGCTAGATTGACATTACTATCGATGCTGATTGCGAGTAACTTTTAGGGGTCTACGGGCAATATTAAGGTATACTAAAAACTATTTAGTTTTTTTTTGTTTTTTTTTTTAATTCTGGCTCGCCAAGGCGATTTATAAAAGGGGGGGTACTTCGACCTAAAAGATCTTTTGTACCGTATGGGCTAGAAAAATTTTAAACTAGTAAAATTTCCACTTTCCGTGTAAAGCGGACAATTTTACCAGTAGAAGAATTCTTTATGTCCTCGGGGCTCAATTGTTCCCTGAGAAAGATCTTCTTTCTAATTCCATTAAGGGCTGTGCATTCACATAAAATGTGTTCAGCTGACTCGTCCTCTTCAAGACAGAGTCGGCACTCAGGAGAATCTGCTATTCTCATTTTGTGTAGATGATATCTTAAACCGTGGTGACCAGTAAGGTAACCTACTAGGTTTTTGATATCATGCCTGCTTAGGTTTAGACATTTGCTGGCATTATGAATGAAGGGCCGAATGGCTCGTTTGGCCTGTCTTAGACCTGGGATGTTATCCCAATGATAGATACATTTTCTATGTTCCCAGCTTTTAATTGCTGCCGTTGCTGCTGATCTAGGGGTGCAGCAGAAAGGTTCGGGACCTATGAAAGGTGTTTCTGAACCTTTTCTGGCCAGTTCGTCGGCCTTTTCGTTACCTTCTACCCCGACATGACCCGGAACCCACCATAATTTGGTCTTGTTTCTTGCTCCGAGTATTTGTAGGGTATTGAAGCAGTACATGACTGATTTGGAGTCAATGGTATACGAGCTAAGGGCGTTTATAGCTGCTTGACTGTCCGTGAAAATATGAATGGTTGCACCTTTTATGCCAGATAAGATAATGTGGCTGGCGCATTCTTGAATGGCGTGGAGCTCCGCTTGAAATACGCTGGGACTTTTTCCCATGGGTATCGTAAAGCGTTTGTGTGGTCCGTATATTCCCGCTCCTACCCCCGTTTCCATTTTAGACCCATCCGTATACCACTTTATGCCGTTATGGCTGTTTGGTGGGTTATTGCTAACCCATGCTTCTCTTTTGGGTATCTCCGTGGAGAACCGTTTGTTGAAGCATAGTGTTTTTTTAATGCGGTCTGTGACCGCGCAGTTCATGTTAAGTTCTGGCAGTTCATCGAGAAGGGTCTTAAGTTCCGGATGGTCATTAAGACTTATCTCGTTTAGCTGTATTAGACTTATTGCACTGCGGATCGCCACTTTTTGGACGTATATGTGGAGGGGTATAATTCCTGTTATTGCCTCTATGGCAGCTGTTGGACAGGTACGCATGGCTCCGGAGATACCAAGGCACGCAAGCCGTTGTACCTTTTTGAGCTTCTCTATTGCGACCTTTTGTGTGGAATTTGTCCACCATACTATGGAGGCGTATGTTTATGTTATGATGGGTCTTATCGTCACTGTGTAGATCCGGTGGACGATCTTTGGAGAGATTCCCCAGGTTCTACCATATGTGCGACGACAGGCCCATAAAGCTCTATTAGCTTTACTGATTTTGTTGTTTATGTGAGAGTTCCAGTTAAGTCTCTTCTCCAGGATTACTCCAAGATAGTACTTGACTTCGTCGGAATACTCTACGACCGTGTCGTTTATTGTGATTAGGCCTAGGTCTAATTTCCTCCTTTTAGTGAAAGGAACGATGACGGCTTTACTGGGATTTATGGAAAGATTTTCCTTAATGCACCAGTCTATGGCTGTCTTTAGAGCATTTTTCATTTTTGATGTGACTCCTATTGAGTTTTTGCCCCTAACTATGATGACAATATCATCGGCGTACCCAATTGTGATGTAGCCCAAACTGCTCATCTTGTGTAGCAGGTCATCGATGACCAATGACCACAGAAGGGGTGAGAGTACTCCCCCTTGTGGGCAGCCCCTTACGGCTGTTACTGATACTGAGGTCGTTCCTGACGAGGAAGTTATTTTGCGACTTTCCAGCATCGCTTTGATCCATTTAATAGTTGGTTTATCTATATTTCTATGGTACAAAGCATTTGATATGGATTCATATCCAGTGTTGTCGAAAGCACCCTCTATGTCCAGAAAGGCACAAAGTGCGATCTCTTTGCAACGGTAGGCGTTTTTTATCTCTGTAGTTAGTCTTAACAGAGCGCCTTCCGTGGATTTGCCCTTTTGGTACGCATATTGGTGAGGGTGCAGAGGCATGCTTTTTGATATGCATTCTCTAATGTGAATGCCAATAATCCTTTCCATTGTTTTCAGAAAAAACGATGTCAGGCTTATCGGACGATATGATTTAGGTAATTCTCTCGGCTTGTTTCCCGGTTTAGGTATAAATACTACGTTTACCTCCCTCCAGGTAACTGGTATATACCCCCAGTTGAAGCTGAACCTAAATAAGGCAATCATGGATGGTAGTAAAAATTCTATTCCATTTTGAATGAGGGCTGGAAAAATACCGTCTGTACCTGATGCCTTGAATGGTTTAAATGAGTTAATTAATGCTAAAAACTATTAGTCAAAATTATTAAACCCTTAGAATAGGGTTTAAAAAAGGGTCAAAAAACCTTAAACATTACAAAGAAAGAATCTGAAGATAGCACCTAGGAGGATGATAAAATGGCCATCTATGATGAGTCAGATGGGCCCGAGGATTTTGGCAAAAACATTTGCATTGGATGTGAGGAAGAATACCTATGAATTACAAGAAAAACTATTTCTGGACGCTCGTTTCATATACACTGTTCTTAAATATATGCAACAAGATTGGCATGAAAAATGCCGAGAAACACTGAGGTATGTTTTAAAACTTCAACTTATGTTCCCATTTTATTTTTTTAATTTATTAAAAAACTTATGTATGATTGTTTAAAGATAGAATCTGTTTTATTTTTCCAAGTTATAATGAAAATGAAAAATTGGTACTATCTCCCCGACTTTGAGTTAGATGGATAATGTAAAAATGCCATAAGAAGTGATTTTGGTCGATATTGTGTTTCGGATAATATATTTGGTGCTTGTCAAATCATTCAAATCTGGAAAATGTCTCATCGCCAAAATGTTAAGCGATTGGACGCTATGACAGATCACCCAAGGAGCCAACGTTTCAAGTCAAAAAGTGAGGTTTATAAATATTTAAGCTAAGAACACATGGTTGGTTAGTTGGTTAGAAATTGCCCTCGATGAGGAACACTTAGACCAAAGTAAGTCCATTCTAATGCCATTGTAAAGGGGCAGGTGGTTCACGCTACCCGCTCCTCGAACCATCTGCTTTTCTTTGTAAAGTTGTTGATATCAGCCGTGCAGACATATATGGAAGAGGTATAGACCTTCAATAGCCATTCTTATGTTGACGAGTGCGGGACACGTGCACGGGAAGTGCAGGACTGACTCCTCTTCCTCCTCATATTTCTATAACTTCTGCAGAACTCGTTGTAGGGGATGCCCAGTCTCTGAGCATGTCTACCCATTGCACAGTGTCCAGTAATTATGTGTGTTATGGTTTATGTCCTAGTAGTCCGTTCGATATTCTCTGGTCGGGCTATGGCCATAATTGTCTAGCGGTGCTACACTGGCTAAGCCTGCTCCATCGGATGTTTGCTTTTTTAGCGCATCGGCATGGTTGAGTTACCTATTAGATGACATTGGTACATCAATGTTGTCTATAGTTATGCTATACCAGAGGAGCCTCCTTAGCCAATTCGTCAGCTTCACAACTCCCTTGGGCATTGCTGTGACCTGGTACCCAGCAAAGGATGATGTTGTACTGGATAGCTATCTCACTAAGAGATTAGCAGCAAGCCTTCACTGCCTCGAAACCTACTGTACTGGATGTAAGGGCTTTACCTGACTGTCGATATATATGACGATATCACATTGTGATTATGTTATATACCGTCAACAAGTCAGCGGCTTGTCGATGTGACTTCGGCTTGGGAGACGCTGCCATAGTTTGGGAGATTAAAAGGGAGGTGGATGCCCAGGCCCTTCTTGGGTCTCGGACCCATCCCTCAATATTGACAGATTTTTAAGGACATCGCGTTGCATCCACTCTGTTCGCTGCCAGCACAGAGATGAAAACCACACCAAACATTGCACCTTTTTGGGGGTATAATTGTGTTTCAATCATGACTCTCTTGTGAATATTTTTTTTTTTAACTGGAAAGAAGATTTCACTTGTTCACAAATGTACTGAGCCACAAGTGAGCCTCGTTTTCTAAAACCATTTTTTTTATACAAATTAGAGTCGGCTTCAAGCCTCACAAGAACCCGATTCGGAAGCGTCCTTCTGGTCTAAAGTTTATTCATGAGAATTCTAACACGATACTGAACATAAATATCAAAGAACTGCCAAAAATTTCAGAACGGTTGTCCCTGTTGGAAGATCTTTCAGTCTAAAAATAACAACGCATACGCACACACCCTTTATAAGGGCGTAAAACAGATGGTCAAAATCATGATTATATTAAAATTGATGGTGTTAGTGCCCAAAAAATTATACCAAAAATAAAATGAAAAAAATTAGGAAAAAACCCGAGGATCTTCGACAACACACGCCCAATGTTTGGTTTTATCTGACGTCAAATACGATATCGGTACGGAGGTTGCTATTTCAGTTTTCAGATATGGCGAAAGCGATGTAGATACGTCAAATCTGACATCAGCATCGTTAAGTTTGACGTTTTTTATGCAAACAAAATTCATTTCAGCCAAAAAAATGGAAATAAATCGTGAACATTTTAGTGCGATGATTTTTATGATTTTCGACGTGGATTTACTCAACAACAGTGTCCCGATGAACTCGTTAAACTTTTGGTGATAAAGCATCTAGTTAAACGAGCTAGTTTCCCGTATTCAATCGTAGTCGTCGGTGGCTCCAGGACGAATTTTGTAAAGGTCGCCCAAAAACGGTTGTTGTGCTAGAAAAAAATGTAGGTATGCTCTCCAGGAACTGATATTGCAAGATCGTCATTTGACTTTTAGTAAAATTGTGGTATGCTTGGGCATTATTGTTGCATGAACATTTGATCGTCAAATAAAATGTCCTGGCATTGGATAGCGCATATTTTGACAATCGCCTAAAAAAGGCTCGCGGGGATTGGTCCAAAGAAATATTGATAAAGTTGGATCAAAATTTTGATAAACATCGTGACAGCTCATATGCAGGACCATGGATCTATGCATATGAGCCCGATGGTATCGACCTTTCAAGAAGAGCCAAATCCATTAAAAGTTGTTCGGACTTCGTAAGTAATGGTCGCTTGATTATTCGGAATGGCCAAATCGGAATGGTCTTTCGGTAACTATGGAAAAGCAACGGCCGAACACGGATTATTATCTACCACGCCAATACGAGCTCGCAAACATCGGCTCAAACAAGTGACTTTTTGAGCATTTAAAACATCGAATTAATGGGTAATGCCTCACATCAAAAATAAATTGCGAGGCACACTTTTTTTGACACCTTAAGAAGCTGTTGATGCTGAAGTTGTCTCGTTCGGAGTGGAAAAGTTTCAAAAATTGTTCAAACGTATGCAAATGAGCGCGCACAGGCCGGTAAATGTGTTTTTTTTTTTTTTTTTTTTTTTATATACACTATCAGTTCTGTGTCATGGAGTGCTTAAAGCAAGCAACTATCACGAGCAGAAATTTGCCGGCACTAAAAGTGCTCCTACAGGCTCATCATTTAGTGCAGGTGTTAGTAAGGACACAACAATTAAAAATAAAATAATTATGTACCTATAAAATACTAACACAAACACAAATCATGCAAATAAATTAAGACATTAAGGTATTATTGCGCAAAATATTTTTCAGCTTAAATTTACTAACATGCAAGTCAACCACATGATCATTTATATTATAGATTCTACTCATGCGACTAATAGGCTCATGCCTCCAATAATTCGTTCTATGATGGGGGCTAAACAATAAATCAACACTACGTAAATTATGGGCACCACACCGAAAATTAAAGCCAATAGTTGACAGCAAGTCAGGTGCATCTATTTGACCGGATATAAGCTGCTGTAAAAAAATGATATCGCTATTAAGCCTTCGTTGAGAAAGGGGTAACATTTGAAGAAGCTTAATACGCTGACTGTAAGGAGGAAGGTTAAAAGGATCATCCCATGGAAGTCCTCTAAGTGCAAATCGAATAAATTTACGTTGAATGGCCTCTATTCGATTTGAATGAATGTTGTAGAACGGTGTCCAAACTTGAGAGGCATACTCTAGATTCGGACGGACAAAACAATTGTACAATGACCTAGAAACGTAAGGGTCATTAAATTCTTTGGCCCACCTTTTTACGAAGCCCAACATAGAATTAGATTTATTAACAATAAAATTGATATGCTTGGCAAAAACCAGTTTGGGATCGAAATAAACCCCAAGATCCTTAAAATTATCAACATTACAAAGAATATGTTGAGACAAAGAATATTGAAAGGTGGAAGGTATATTCTTTCTAGAGAATGTCATATATTGACATTTAGTAGGGTTCAGGGATAAACCGTTTTTATCACACCAATTGGCGAAGCTATCAATGTCAGATTGAAGAAAAATTCTATCTTGCTGACTAGTGTTGGACTACTTATCGAAGGATCTCAGGATCAACTCACGCCTGCGGCAACTAATACATTATTATTTTTGTTCTACTGCTCCTCTTGCAGAAGTCTGACAAACATCTAAGAGTATCAATTGTCATGGGGAGCTTGTCGTTTGGAGTCGGCTTAAAATTGTACGTCCCTTCCAATGCGCGCAAGCTAATATGATTCGAGAAGCTCATTTTAAGGTCTGTTATTTTTAATGACTTAATTTTTTTGATACAACGTGTATTGATCTTTGTGGAGAGTATTTTGAAAAAAAAATTAATATTTGTTTTTACTTGTTTTTCTTGAAACTTAAGTATCAACCCTCGTGTTAAGCTGCAGGTGCTGACGATACCTCCTTTTAAATGGAACAACTTTGGAAAATATATTAAAGACATAAGTATTCAATATAATGCATCTACGAAAGCCATCCGTTGTTCTAGTTTTACAATTAACTCCAGGCATATCTACTCCAGGGTCGTTGCACTTTTTAAAACCTTTCACAATCCCCTAAATGATATTAACAACATTTCACAAATCCTCTTTGATTAATTGAGGGATAATATCTTATGGGTCACCGATCACCCTATAAGCCACTGAACCGACAAACAATAGCCCATTAATTTGAATGAGAAACGATCCTCGCCAAGGTTACGAAGGAAACAAAGTCATGCATTTCTCCTTGCAACAGAAAACCATTTTACTATTCATTGTTCCTCTCTTTGAGTCTTTTCGCAAGTGAGAATCTTCAGTCAAACCACATTTCTTCTCATGAAGATACTTTTTCAGATCGCAAAGGTGCAACGAACTTTCAACCATACAAGGGAGATATGATTCTCCTCTCGGCAAATAAATTGCAATAAAAAAGGGTTAAGACATCCATTTGCATCAGTGATCCTGCATAGAAGTTGCAATCGGAAAAAAAATCGTCCTTCGCTTGATTGCATGTGCAAATTTTCCGGCCGAAATTAAAATTGATGTGCAAACCTTTTGCATGGATGTGGTGCAGCGAGTATTGTTTCGGATTTGCAATGATCCTTATTGGAAATCTCAACTCATCCGTAAAGTTATGAATAATAAAACAAAATCCTTTCTTTGTTTTCCAGGACATACACGGAGCCAAGCATACACGATGTAGTGTTGAGCATTCTTTGATTCCGAAGGGAGAAAAGGGTTTGAATTTGAATACAAATACACATGTATCTTCAATTAGCTAAATGGATATAGAAGCTATGATAATATGTTGGAATAAAAAAATGAGAATATTGTACTTTATCTATGGCGTCGTGTTGTCGTTGGAAATGGAAGTGGATTGGAGCATAATCGAATATTGTCGAAGGAAAAATCAGAAATGGAAAACCCTTTTAGTTTTCTCTCACCGAAATCTAATTTATTTCTTCTTTCCTGGCGTTTGCCAAAGGATAACAACAGCAAAGTGGCAATACTTGGAAGGATACAAGTCATTTTGTTGTTGGTGGAGTTTCTTAATTTTTTTTTTTGTTACTTTGGAAAGGAATGAGACTTAGTCATGTTGGAGCTTCCAATGTGTTTTGATGGAAATAACTTTTTTGTTTCTATCTGCCAATTAGTCTTATTTTTTCTTGGTTCTATTTATGCTCTTACGTTCGGCAAATCAAATTGCACTATGTGCGTTTTTTTAAGAGGACATCTGAAGGTGTGGAAGTGGATGTTCAAATGGAATTTGATTGGTCTCTTTGAAATTGTTTTTAAATTGATAGGATACGCGCCCCTTCAGAGGTATTGATTTAACAATTCTGCGAACATTGAACTCGTATATAATTTTAAACGCTTATAAACCATTTCAAATTGAAATCATAGCCTAAGCGCTTTAGATATATTTAGACACATAGGTACCAACTATCAATAACGAGCTTAATGTGGAGTTTAAATTGGTTGTGTCGTTTGATTAAATTTCCTTTTAAATATTATTAAAGGAGACTACAAGGTTAGGTTAGGTTAGGTTGACATGGCTGTCAGCAAAAGGCCAACACACTTAGACCAATATAAGGTCCATTGTAGGTGGCAATGGTGCGATGGTAGTGTATTCACTAAGTGATTGGCAGGTCTTGCGTTCGAATCCCGACCAAGGCCATGATTTTTATAAATTGAATACACACAACAAAAAACAGATCTACCTAAAGCAATTTAGGCGCCACCTGTTGAGAAAAAAAAATCCCATCGCAACAAACTTCTTTCCTATCCTTCTATTCTTTCCTACATACAGTAAGTGGAGCAGAGGGGTGGCGACGGTGTAGAGGTTAGTGTGTTGGCTTGTGATCCGTGCGGTCCAGGTTCAATCCCCATTGGGAACAATAACATACGCCACCCATTCACATGCCTCTACACCAAAAGGAAAAGGAGGATTTCTGCCTGGTACTACAATGGACCGTTACCGAGTCTGAGTGCTCTGAGATTTTTTATATAAAAAAAAAAAAAAAAAAATAGCACCCAGAAATAGGCAATGAATCATTTGCTGGAAGCTACTTACAGCAACAATACAAAATTCCACTATACAGAGGGTTGCCAAATTAATAGGGACATTGTAAATTTTTATCAATTTTCATGTTTTAGTGTTCTTTTGAGCTTTTGTTTTGGTTCTAAGTAGTGTATGTGGTGACTTTTAATTCACAGCCTACGTGCTTAACGGTTATTTTTCATTGTCGGCGCATATTCAAAATGGTTTTATTCGGGGAAATACCGGTTTTATTCTTGAAGTGCATTCAAAGGTTGAACTTAAAAGAAAATTGTTTGTGGACATTTTTTGGACTTTTTTTTAATTTAAACGTAAGTAATGCACTTTATTTTGTTTAAAACAAAGCTTTTCTACAAAAACAAAAATAATTTTTTAATGATTTTATCAATTTTTTTGGGAACAGAATGGGTGGAGGAATGGATATCACTCCAAGAAAAACAAACAGAAATAAAAACATTATTGATTCATTCGAGTCATTCCCAAAGACAAGTAGCTCCTATTACGGGTGTTTCAAAATCTGTTGTTAACAGATTAAAATTAAATCTGGACCAAAATATTCCAATTATTCCCAACAAAGCCGGTAAAAGTG
Organism: Portevinia maculata; assembly: GCA_949715645.1. Taxonomy (NCBI): domain Eukaryota; kingdom Metazoa; phylum Arthropoda; class Insecta; order Diptera; family Syrphidae; genus Portevinia; species Portevinia maculata. The sequence continues at coordinate 27,063,928 of OX454527.1, read as the reverse complement.
GAAGGAAGCGAGTAACCACACCCCGAACGGATAGACAAATTCGAGACATCTGCGTTCAGAATCGCAAGAAAAGTGCATCCGTTCTTACGAACATGATGTATGATTCGGGAATATTGGTTTCCAAAAGAACTTTGCAGCGACGTTTGGCAGAGGAAGGACTTTCGGGTCGTCGTCCTGCTAAGAAACCACGTCTCACAGAGGCAATGATCAAAAAACGTTTGTCTTGGGCTCGGGATCATCGTCACATGACAATTGATGACTGGAGTAAGGTAGGTTACTAATGGAATTCTCTAAAGAAATAAAAAGTTATTGAAAATGTGATTTTTTTTTTAATTATTAATGTTGTTTCCTTTTTAAACAAGTGTGCTTCTCCGATGAATCATTATTTTAAATTTCGGCTGATAAAAGCAGTTTTGTGCCGCGGCGTCCCAATGAGAAGTACCATCCTGACTGCATCGTAGAAAGGGTAAAACGTCATGTACAAGTTATGGTGTGGTCAGTTATTAGCACAAGATGAGTTGGACGTCTCCAAATTGTGCAGGGAACCATGAGACAGGACCAATATAAGGACATTCTGCGAACTCGTCTAACACCCCAGCTAAGAGTATGGTTCGCAGACAAGGAACCATATCTTTTCATGCATGACTCAGCCCCGTGCCATAAAGCTAAAAGTGTAACGAAGTATCGGAATGATCAAAACATACCAGTTTTATTCTGGCCAGGCAATTCCCCTGACATGAACCCCATAGAAAACCTATGGGAGATCACTAAGGGAAATTGCCAAAGAAGTTATTACAACCAAAGTAAAACTTATAGAAAAGCTAATAGAGGTCTGGCACCACCACCCTGCAATTAAAGAATGCGCTAAAAAGTGCATTGGTAGCATGCCAAGACGTATTCCAGCAGTTATTGAGGCAAAAGGAAATGTTACAAAATATTGATTATTTTTAATTTGTTTAGTTTCTTTTGATTAAGAGCTATTTTTATAGGTTATTAATTTAAAAAATACTATTTAACTTATTACTTTATGTAATAATAACCAATATTAATAATAAAATTCATATTTATCAATGTACACATAAGATTTTCATTAATTTGGTACGGAAACATATAATTTTCTTAAAATCCATGACTGTCCCTATTAATTTGGCAACCCAGTGTAAGGGTACTGTGTACTACAGAAAAAATAAATCCCTTTAGCGCACGCAAATAATAAAAAAAAAATAAAAAATTGTGGTACCACACAGATCTGGGGATTTCCCTCACTGCTCGTTGAACTAGCAGGAGCTTCTTAAGAAGCGCGATAGACTTCGAACGCCAGTGTTGGCTAAGTCACTTATATCATTGAACAAGAAGTCCCCTAGAAAGAGATTTGTTTTATGGGAGAGCACAGGACAAGTGCAGAGAAGGTGAGGTCCATGCAACTGCACAAGTCGTTTGAGTACATGCCAAGTCTAGATGCGTGCCTGCCTATTCAGCAGTGCCCTGTAATGACACCTATAGTGAAGCTAATATGCAATCGGTTTCATGAGATTAGACGATTAGAGCGTCGCAGATCCAGCTTTGGCCAGTTCCGCTTAGTCGCTAGACATGTATTGCTACTTGTCCACCTAAGGTTTGTTCTCTCGATTGTGGATAGCTTGAACACGAGTTTGCAAGTAGCGATTGGTATACCTAGGGAACCTTTATCAGGTAAAAGAGGTAATGTGGTTTCTTTTTTGGCGAGATCGTCAGCCCTACAGTTACCTGAAATGTCCCTATGTCCCGGCACCCAACAGAGGTGAATGTTAAACTGCTCTACCATCTCCGAAAGAGATGAGCGGCAATCTTGGGCTATGATGGAATTTGAAGAGGCTGAGTCCAGGGACTTAATCGCGGCCTGACCATCTGAGAAGATACGGATATCCTTTGAAGATATCACATTCCTCTTTAGCCACGTCAGGGCTTCTTTTATCGCCAAAATTTACGCCTGGAACACGCTACTGTAATCAGCAAGACGGAAAGAGAGGGTAAGATTTAGCTTTTCTGGGAAAACGCCACCACCTACCCCATCGCTAGTTTTTGATCCATCGGTATAGAAATGGATCGATTTATCCTCCGCAAATGCATCATCATCCCAGAATGATGTGGAAGGAATTGTGATTTGGAAGCTTTTTCCGAACTGCAAATGGGGTATGGTGTAGTCTATGTTTCTAGGTAGAGACTCAAAGGAGTCCAGAATGATGGAGTGTCCAATATTCTTATTGGTCCACTGTAAAGTAGTTTTTAAGCGGACAGCGGAACAGGCCGCTGTTTGCATGCTAAAGATGTCGAGTGGTATCAGGTGTAGCAGAATGTCAAGTGCTGCGGAGGGGGTTGTACGGAGTGCTCCGCTAATGCACATACAAGCTGAACGCTGGCAGTCCACCAGACAACCACTCCGTAAGTAAGAATTGGTCTTACCACCGATGTATATAGCCAATGTGTGATGCGGGGTTGTATACCCGACTTGTTGCCAATGGCTTTTTTTGCAAGAGAAAAGTGCTACTGTAGCTTTCTTGACTCTTTCTTGTATATTGGGTTTCCAGCTTAACTTCCTGTCGAAGATTAAGGCCAAAAATTTTGCTTTGTCAGAGAAAGTATAGCTTATACCGCTGATAGAGGGAGGGTCAATATGTGGGATTTTATATTTCCTGGAAAAGAGTCAAGCTCGGTTTTGTGGGGGTTTACACCCAGTCCGCGCCGTTAAGCCCATCTCGTTAGCTTGTTAAAAGGAGACTACAAGGTTCGCACTAAATTTGTGTGAAATTTGGAACCGGCCATAGACTTCTTACAGGAAAATAATGGACCATTTGACAACATGATTGACGTTTTTTTCCATACGGCTTTTCACCCAGATGTGGTGGTGTACGATCATCAGTCATCATCATCAAAGACATCCAATCCACACACAATTAGTTCTCGTTATGTAACGAATCTATATAGGTACAGCGGACGTCCAGTACAACGAATTATATAATGCACACTAATTCGTTATAACGAAAAATTCGTTATATCAATCGTCTTTTGTTTTGCCTAATACACTAGAATATAAAAAACAAGTCACTTTTACAGTGAAATTTATGTACATACATATTTGTTTATAAGAAAATAAAAATTAATTCATAAGTTTTTAGTAAACAAAACAATTATTCCATTTTTGTTATTTTTGTTCGTCTCCGGTTGTGTATGTTATTTTTAAATAAAAGATTAACTTTAATTGTTCTTAAAATTTTACGCGTCGCGAACGAAAAACAAAATTAAAAAGTTGTGACATTTATAAACCAAATAAAATTTTAAGAACAATTAAAGTTAATCTTTTATTCAAAAAAAAAAAAAAAAAAACAATTATGATTTGGAAAAGAAGTCTTCAATATTAGTTTGCCTTTTGGTTCCCTCCAAGCGTTTTTGGACCGCCTCCTCTAGCATTTCTCTTAATAAAAATATTTTTGAGTAATCGATATTGTTTCGAACTGACCACTGTATGCATTTATTGAAGCAATTCATTGCTTCTGAATGTTTAATTTTTTCATCAGTGCGCAGCTCAGGAAGGTTACTTCCACTTAAAATTATATCACCTTCCTGTTTGTCTTCGTCTTCCTAAGAATTAGCAGTTAATGAAAACTGAAATAGATTTTAAAACCTTTGTGCTTTTTACAAATAATAATTGAAATTTGTAGGCCTACCTCCGGAAAAACTTTGTTAGCTAGACTGAGTGTTTGTGTCAAACATAAAACTTCATCCTGATTGATTAATACTGCCAATGGAATTTCATCTTCATTTCAATCTTCAAAGTTGCTGCTTAAAATATTTCTCCAGCAATTTTTTAATGTTTCTGCTGATATTTTTGTCAATCCGCGTCATATACGTCGAGTTGTTTTCGCCCTGGTGCACTGTTTTCGCCTGAATGGACATACGTTTTATCAGGCAACATTTTCCAATAAAGTTACTTTTCATCAGGGTTGAATATTGCTTCCTCAGATAACTGATTCTCGCGTATTAAAGCTGCTAATTGATTTTGAACGGCTCAACCAGCTGCACTTGAGAAGAAAATTTCTCACGAAGTCGGATTCCAAACCTTTTTTTAAACTTTGATAGTCACTGGCACCTCTTGAGCTTTTAATTTTAGAATTATCGATCTCATTGGAATGTTGTTATTGCATTTATTGAGAAACCACTTACAAAGTGCTCGTTCCATTTTCGGGAATTCACCGGTCCTCGTAAAAAGTTCGATTTGTAACTATTTTTAGAAATACCCAATGTCTTTAAAAAAAATTTAATTTTTCTTGATAGTACAAATCGAAGACTTGGGTAATCCATATTTTAAAGAAATCTCACTTAATGACACGCCTTTTTAACACTCGTTTCTAATTTTCACTTTGTCGCCCAAGGAAAAACTATTACGCTTAGTGGACATTTTAGTTTATTTTTGGTTACAACAGCAAACACAACCGACCACTAGAAATACTTCGCAAAATGAAAGGCGTAAAAATAAAACGTAAAAAATCCGACAAAAAAAATTATATTTATGTATATGTTAACATAACTGATTATTACTAGGAATTAAAAAAAAACAAAAATAGACACACTCAACAGATGTTACCAGCAGAAGTAAGGATACATACAAAAAATGACAATATCCGACAAAAGTAAAATTGCGTCTATAGGAATCTGCAAGGCATTCGTTACATGAATGGGAACAAAATTTGATTCGTTATATTGGAAATTCGTTATATCGAGCATTCGTTATACTGAACGTCGACTTGAAAGTGAGTGTGAATAATTTTTCCATTTCCAAACATACAGAAAAAGCTCGATAAGATGAACGCATTAAAAATGATGCCGAGACATCTTTGCGAAAGCTTTCATCTTTACGAGTTTTTTTTCTTCTATAGGTTGTATTCGCTCCAATCATCTTCGTTCATATTGCCACATGTCGGTTTTACTGCTTCTGAAACAACTTCTATAAATTGGCCTCCATTTCTGGCATCTCGCCTTTTTTTAGTGTTCTTCTATTCCTTAATCGATTTTATAAGGCTATTTATTTTAATTACCTCGCGAGGCACTTATGCAATGCGCCTTTTTTAACTCATTCCGAACTTCACATGTTTGTCCAAGGTTTAGCTTTACCTTTGACCGGTGGCATTTTTTCAGTCCGAAAATTCCCTTTGAAAGTAAAGAGAGAACAACGAACGCAAAAAAGGAACGCAAATATTACTCCAAACCACAGTCAAACTATAAGTCCCGTTAATTTTCCCATCTACGGTGAACAGAGTAAGAAAATATACTAAAAACGGAGCATTTCGAAAGCACAATAATAAAAAGCGTTCATCTGTTCTACCCCTTTCACTTTGTCCTTTTCTAGATCACGATTCCCACAAAATGGGACATCCAGAACTGCCAGAGCCATCTATCTTCTGCAATCCCTGCATCCGCACAAGATTTATCGATATTAGAACGAAGGTTCGGACCTCCTTGTCGTCTCTAACTTGGCGCTAAGAGTCGAAGATTCTCTTCGCCGAAGCATAATTGTCCATTCAATCGATGTGACCAAGCCAATATAGTCGATTTGCTTAAGCCTGTTGGACTACATCTACGTCTTGGTATCTCTAGCTGTATTTTCTCCTCCCATCACGATCATCTCACATACGACAAACTTTCCGCAGAAGAATATTTCTATCAGACGATTTCACAATCAAACAGAACTGTCAGGATTAAGGGTCCGTAGGGCATATCAACGTGTTTTAGCTTTTTGGACAATATTTAGATTTAGGTTCGATAAGGCATGCTCTCGAACAGAATATTTGAACCGCCAAACTTAAGAAACAGCGGCTTCCTAGGGCAAGTCTTTTTCGGATTTCAACTTTAGGGTCTCATTCTCAGAGTTGGTGTTTTCTCCGAAGTAGATGATCTCTTTCACTACCTCAAAGCTGCTGATGATAACGTCGATATCGTCTGCTTAGCCCAGTATTCATAGTTCGATCTAGCACCTAGGGCTAGGGCTAGTTTACCCATTTGGACTCTGTGATGTATTTTCTGATGCAGCAAAAATCTATTTTACAAAGACCACTTAAATCGCCGAAAAAGTAATCACCCACAATTTGTTTCCTCCTATTGAAAAGATTGGCATTACAAGTCGACGTTAGTTTCCTCTTCCTCGATGTCATCCCAGCTTCTGCAGAAGTCGCTGCAGAGAATTCCCATTCTGGTGACGTGGCTACCTAAAAGGCAGTGGCCAGTGGTTGCCTACTAGCATAACAGAGTAGATGCCTTACACACTAACAGAGAGCAGTCTTTTTGATCATTTTACATCATATTTGGGCCCACATTTGAATTCAAATACCGATGCTATTCAAACTAGATACTGCTTCTGCCCGGTGCCTATATAATTTACTTATAACGACAGTATGTCTGACAGACATCCAAGTATCAATTGTCATGAGAAGCTTCTCAAATTTGCGGCTTGGATTCGGTTTATAATTGTAGGTCCCAAATGGTTGGAGAAGCTAGGTTTCAGGCCCAGTATGGGCCGTTAATGCCTAATATTTTTATTTTTTTATAGAACATGCATGTGTCCCCTACTCGTACCTTGGATACGTTTGTTCCCTCTTCCAGAGCCCCTTGAAATACAATTATTTTATGAATGTTATTTGAGAGACTTGCTCTGACTTGACAAGGTCAACCACCTTAGAGTATAACCTCTAGTCCGGTTTCCTTGATGAATCTGAGAATGCGAGCAGTGAATCCATGGCTTGTATATTAGCCTTACCTGTTATTTGGTGTTTTCCCAAATACTCAATGCTATGCTGAGAGAACGCCCTACATGATTACAGAATGTAGTCTGGAGTTTCGGCGGTCTTGCTGAAGAGAGCTTCCTCTGATGTTAATATTTTACTTAGGAGCTACTTGAGTTTGCAGAGCCCCATTAGGAGACCTATCAGGCTCGATAGGTTGTTTTTGTTTAGGCTGATGCTCACCCATTATTAAATCTCTTTTATTTATAGTGCCTTTGGAGTTTCTTAGTCTCTCTCAGACCTGGAGATTCGAAAAGGTTCTAGCCCTTGTTTCTTTCTGCAGTTTCCTAAGCTTTTCGTATACGTTGTGCTCTCCTTTGCCGCAGAATTGGTCAGGTTCTATTAAGAGTTCCGCTTACCCTTAGCCTTGCCAGAGAATCTGCTGCCTTGTTAGCTATATTGCCTTCGTAGCAAGGTATCCAGCAGATTGATACTCTCTTGTAATTGCCTTATTGTTAAATCTGTGTAGACATTCTTTACACAAGCTTGAAATTAATCACATAGGCCAAGTTTGGCTAATTCATCCGCTTTGCAATTTCTTGGAATATCGCTGTGACCGAGAACCCGGCACAGTGAGATGTCGCATCTATCAGCGATCTCTTTAGGATATTCTCGGCATTTCTTGGATCTTGTTGCTGGTAATTCCAGCGATTTTATCGCTTCCTAACTGTCGTTGTAGATCATGATGGGGCTGCCGTTCATCTGGTTCATAGACAGTCTATAGGTAAGCTTATGGAGTGAGTAGTCTGAATTTCGCAGCTATGGGCGTTCTCAAAAGATGCCTGCACTCGTGCCTTCACCTGTCTTTGTGCCATTGGCGAACGTATCTATAGGGTGGATCTATATAGGACTTGGCCTCCCTTCCTTTCGGATCTGTCTGCAATATACCCGTGCCTAAGTCAGCTGATGGCACCAGATGGTACGAGCTATAAAAAAGCTCATGTGTCCAATATGTGTGCGGTACCACCTATGAGAGTCTCCAAGTCTGATGGCTGCTTTAAATGTGTTAATGGGAAGGAGGTACATTATAGTCCCCAAAGAAGCCTTCAGAGTGGACCTTAAGGCTTCTGTGAGGCATATGGAGTGTGTAGGATTTGCGGAGTAGTGGACTGTAATCTAACTCTTTAAAGTAAGGTAAAATAAGAAAACTCAAATGGTGATCTTGGTTGCGCCTAGCAAGGAGCACGTCTTCTTTATTTGGATTTTGGGTTGGTGATACGATACCCGCAGTAAACATATAAGTACAGGACCAGTACGATGGTAGCATACATCGATCAGCCTGTGTGCGTGTATACATGCGTGAGTACATCCTTTCTTTGGAGACGGCATCTCTTATCTCGATATTCCAGGAATATCGAACATGGAGGCTAACTTTTGCACTCTATCCATGGTACCTTGAGTTTTTTTTCAATACCTAATGTAGGCCAGAATAGACCAGAATAGTAAGATATGTCTGACAACCTATAGATTTCCTTAGGCCGCAAAATCCATCTGCAACCTAAAGCCTTCATGCAGGAGTATATGGCGGTCGTCTACTCCCTTAAACGGTTTTGGATATTCAGTTTGTCTATGATTATTCCTACGAATTTAGCTTAGGTTGAACGTTTTCATAGGTCAAGTTTATTGTTGAGCATGGGCTGCGTTATTAACGGAACTTTAGATTTTCTGGTGAGTTAAACCAGTTCCCATCTAACTTCCTTTAACATAACCTGAGAAAAGCAATGCATGTAGTATATTTAAGTCTTGATTATATCCTGAAAAACGTCCATTAATTTCGTTAATGGATATTATCGCTTTTGGGTAACACTTTTGGACAATTTTTCGCACTATCGTAACGAAACAAATGGATAAAAATCATTTCGCTAAGTCTATCTTTCTTTACTAGCCTTCATGCAGTTCCATAAAATGTACACAAATTCAATAGCTCCCGTGGAAGTAACATACAATAAAAGCGATTATAAATTTTCCTAATTAATATTAAATTGTATCTCCTTTCAAAAACATGTTCACCAGAGTTTTCTATTTTACCACACAAATCATGGTGTCTGGGAGAATCCTTTTAAATATTTTGTTGTTCATGCACGAACCTTGAGGAAAACTAAGTACAATTATATGTCGTTAGATGGCGCAGAATATTCAATTACACGTCGATAAGGCAGTCGATAGTAAGAACGTATATTTTCCTTTCCTACAAAATTTTCTAACTGGAAATGGGAAATTTGAAGCTATGTAATCCTTATGAGATAATTTTGTTAGTTTCTAATTCGACTGATGTAGTGTTCTTCTCAGCAAAAATATTGTTAGAATTAATTTCGCAACGAGACACGGAGAACTGAAAATTGAATTAAGGCAACACATAAGATCCCACTATTGGAATTTGGCCAAAATTATACCTCGATGCAAAAATAACAGAATATGCGCTACTCTATGGAACGTCTGCTTAAAGAGACCCAATTTGGTATTACAATTCCCAGGCACAAAAGGGATGTTTAAGTTTTAGCAATCTTACAATGTAAATAGTTAGGGTAACGGCACAAGTTCTCGGTCATTCTCTAATGGTCGGCTGCTTCACCCATTTTTTTGTTTAATAGAATATGAATTTTTGTGTGAATATAAAGATGGAAAAACTTGCAGGAACATATCCTTTACGTCTACCCACAAAGACATAAAGCATGTTTTTAAGTGAAATATACTGTTGTACAAAAAAACGACCCCAAGAAACATGGCTTGCGGCCATGCATTTTTGGTCCCAACACAAATCATTGTAGGTAGGCCTACAGAGGCCGACACACTTAGACCAATGAAAAGGTCCATTGTGATACCACACGGATATATCTTCCTCTTACTCGTTGAACCAGTTGGAGCTTTGATGTCGATGTTAATGAAATCGTTAATATCATTGTAAAGGAAACATCCTAAATGGAGTTTTTGTCTTTGAGAGAGAGCAGGGCATGTGCAGAGAAGGTTGAGAAAAGTCTCCTCCTCCTCCTCGTCCATGAAGCTTCTGCAGAAGTCATTTGTATAGACTCCAAGCCTTGTTGCATGCTTGCCTATGAGATAGTGTCTGGTGGTTACACCAATTGTAGCACCAATGTGCGGTCTGTTCAGAGATATAAAACAGTTAGAGCGATTCAGATCCAGCTTTGGCCAAATCTGTTTTGTCGCTAGACAAGTGCTGCCACTGCAGTCACGGACTACGATGGAGTTTGTGGAGACAGAATCCAGAGATTTTAGCGCAGCTTGAGTTCCCGGGATTAATGTCGAAGAAGTTAGGAGGACAATCAAAGACTCCAAAATTCGAAAAGCAGTTTGGCTGAATTCTGGAAACTAGATGGTCAGCTTCATGATGATGAAGCTGAACTATACTATTCAGTTCTTTCAGCCAGCTCCTTTCGTTGTTAAAAACATGATACGTTTTTCTCAAGTGCAAGTATTGCTTCAATGTTGGATAGACGTGGTTCATAGTCAAAGTGCAGTTTCATCGTCCTGATGAACATTGGAGGAAGTCAAGTCTCTAGGTGCAACATATATGTGGGGAGATGGCAAGACGCAATATGCTCTTAAGGAAAATCGTAACAAATTTTTCAACCGAATTATTTTGCAGGAATCCCCATACTTGTGATGCGTACAGCATAATTGAACGCGCTGTTGCTTCAAAAATCTGGTATTTTACTCCAAGACTTACGTTTTGATTTAGCATACATGTTCTCCAGGTTGTATTAATTAATGTTTTTGCGTTCTTAAGTTTTTCCTCTAAATCTAGCTTCATGAAGTTTTATAGGGTCACTATCATTCCGAGGTAACTATTACTTCTACATGTTGTCCTTTGTATCTCCAAATATAGTGCCCGCGTAGCAGTCTCTTACCTCTACCAAAAACCAATATATTTGATTTTCTGTGGCTTACTGTGAGGTTCCACGTTTTGCAATTCTCCTCGAGTTTAGTGATCATCATTTGGAGCTTTATAGGTGTTTCAACCACAGCACAATATCATCTGCATACATCAATACTTTAATTGTTACATTTCGAATTTCGATTAGTCCGTTTAAGTACCGTTTAAGAATAAAGCGAACAGAAGTGTATTCATGCATCCTTGTCGGAGTTCCGTGGTTGTAGAAAGCATTTCTAACATTGAGTTGCCATTTCATACCTTTGCTATACAATTTTTATACAACTTTTTTCTTTTTAACATTTGGGTGGGTATTGCCAGAGCTGATAGCTTAAAGAACATCAAATCCCGACCTACGCTATCAAATGCGACCTTTTTTTATAATTTGCTTACGCTAAAGGGATTTTTTCTGTTGTTACAGTACCCTTATAGTGCGTAACACAGCGTAAGCATTTGTGTTTAACAGCAAGCAGCACCTGGCACTATCGTAGTTCATTGCATGCTTTTCGGTGCTACTTACTATTAGAATAGAGAGATAGGAAAGACGTGTTTGGGTGCAGTTGTACCTTAAAATAAACGAAATGGGCATAGATGTTTTTACCCTGTGATCGGTTGATATCAACGATATTACTTAGCGTAAAGATTTGGTGCACACTTAAGTATTCTTGCCGAAACCCTGATTGATATTCACTAATTTTATCGTTTTAATTTAACCACATTGGTCAACCGCTTGAACAGTCATAACTCCAAAAATCTTTTAAATATTATTCAACAGCGTGATTCCTCTATAATTTTCTACCAAGTTACGGTTCCCTTTTTTGAAAACTGGGAGTATCAGAAAGCTTAGAGGAATTTAATCATTTTCAAACAAATTGTTAAAAAGCCGCAGCATGCAATTGAAGGACTCCTCGGTGCAGTGCTTATAAAACTCATGTGGTACGGTATCTTCTCTGGTTGCTTTGGCGTCCTTCAATTAATTTAAGACTGCTCTTAAATCTCTTGCAGTAAATGGTTGATCCATGTTTTGATCTACAATGTGGTTTTCGCAATACTAGAAGGGAAGGACCGTACTCTCCAGGTTCAAAACAAAGTGGAAGTTAGTTTTAAGGCCTGGCAAATTCTGAATATAAAGTGTCTGAGATCTATATATTTGTTATCAAGGGAATTTTTTTCGGTCTGTTTGATTTACCATCTACTGTTACAGAATGCTGCCCCCCTGCAACCCCCCTGCTTGGGGTCACTGTTTGATTTGGAGTAGGTGCGAGGTCACGGTACCTATATTACTCTGTCTCAGTTAGAAGTTAATTTCTATTTTGTTAATAAAAATTGCAAAGTACCTACTTGACTCTTTAATTTTATTTTGTTCTTAGTCGACAATGAGAATTTACTTCACATTAAAAGGGAACTAAAACCACTCAGAGTTTTGGGAATTTATTTCCCACCTTACATGGGAACTGAGTCCACTTCGCGAAAGTGGTTTTATTTCCCACTTAATGGGAACTAAGTCCCTCAGTGGACTTAGTTCCCGTGGACTTATTTCCTTGCACCGTTTTTCTGATATAAACAAAGTGTGCAAATTATAGTTGTAAGTGCCACCCCAGCACTGCAGACGATGCTGCAATTTTGATTGAATTAAGGCATAGTATACGGTTTGAAGGAGTTGTTGGGAGCACAACCTCTTTAGATAATACATTATATAAGTAGCTCTCGTTCTGTTCTGTTCTTGCAGTCACAACTGTGAAATATTAAGCTGTGGGAGTTTAAAATACATAACTTTTGTTTTAGCACTGATAACCAGCTTGTGTGTTTTAAACTAGTGTTTTAATAGCTCTAGATCATGATTGATGTCGGCAACCAGATTTACAACTGAAACAGTTGAATACGAGCAGGGAATGCCATCAGCGAAACCGGTTTTCTTACCTTTTAAGCCTCCCACGCTAAAGACGGAATTAATAAAAATGAGAAAAAGAATGGGTCCCAAGTTTACTTCCGAAAAACAATCGCCAATTGGCGGCACGAGGTCACATACAAAACTAAAAATGACCATGCCTGTATCTGTTCCCATTTAACATCTCACATAGTTTAAATGATGCTGCTGCGCACATGTTGAATACAATAGGTACACGTACAAAATACGTTCTTGAGGCACCCACAAATTAACTTGTTAATAACTTGTTTAGTTAAATTGTTAACTTTAAATAAATTGAAAACACATGAAATCACTTATAACACAATTTAAATCTGTTTTAAAAGCTTTCTGTTCCTAATAGCCATATACCGCTAATCGCATCGCGTTCAAGTGTTATTTTTAACTGAAGTAATTTAGCAATTATATATTAAGCAAACAATTAAATTAAAGATTGCAATAAGAACAAAACAAGAAACTTGCTCCTAACCGGTAATAACAATGATTGATTGACAATTTTTACAAGCGAACATCCCTTAAAAATAAAACATTCACTTTGTGTTAAATGAAAATGTTATCCATTCGTTTTTAGCGATTATTTCAAGGCAAAGAAATTTCGCTAAGTCATTCATTAAATTCTAATTTCACTGTGCAAAGACAGCAACGAATTGACAGCTAATGATTCGTATCCGTGTAATCTTATTGCAAAAAGGGTGCATAATTATGGCTCGATTGGATTGAAGAGATTATTCTGTGAATACTTGCTCGCCACATGGGGTGGTATATCTGACGGGCTAGACTCAAACTAATACGCCACAGGTGGTCACCCAGAAATCTTGGCTATACCCCCAAGGTGTTATTAAGTCGGCTTCATTATTTGTAGATACAAAGCTAATTTAATTGAATGTATGTGCAAGCATAAGCAACTATACCTACACCAAACGAATCTGTGTACGTATTTATTTTATTTATTCGAGATAAACCGTTAACAATTTTAAATCAGTTTTGGACATGTATGGTTTGTTGGCATATAATGATTACAATAACTATAGAAGAACTAACGACTACTTTCCCCCACGAGTATACTACATGACGGTCCTTATAGTGCGTTTGAAATATTTGAAGTGCGGTTAAGCCTCACACCACCAAATACTTGTAACTAACACTTTATTTCGAAAAGCTAGACTGAAAAAGCTGTTACGTATCGAATCGTTTCTGTCATATTCACTTCAGTCACGGATACCCCAGAATGTGTTGCCTCAGCATGGATATCCCGTGTTAAAACTCCAATGTGGCATAGCATAGTAAAGGGTCTTTCATGGACTTGACAACTTTTTTTTTTTAAATAAAATCCGACCTACTTGAGATATCTCAAAAAATACTTTATTGGCTAGCTCAAAACATTTTTATGAATGGAATTCAACTTTGTTCGTATGTCCACCACGGGAACGTTTGCAGCGGTCGATACGTTGAACCCAATTTTCGATAACTCGGCCGGACATTTCGACCGATACGGCCGCTATTTCTCTTTGAATAGAGAAGCATTGGGGCAGAATGCCCTAAAATGTGACATCAAATGAGCCGTTATAGCTAAGGACTTGAAATTTTGCACGATAGCTTCGGAGACCATTCCCAATGATTTTCTGATCTTTGTTGCGCGCATCTTGCGCCTCCTCCGAAACTTGGCCGATCGGCAACATTGCAGATGATATAATTTCTGGCCCATGAATAAAATATTTATGCAAAGTTGGAGGCATACCTATGATACCAGGGATATTTACTGACGAAGCATCTTGCTGTGTCATGTGCGAATTCCCTGAATTTGTATACATCGAAATCATGGGTTGGGGTCAAAATTCTGGCGAGGTCAAAACTCTTTTTTTCAAAATTCTGCTTTTCAGAATTCTTTTTTTCAAAATTCAGCTTTCCAAAATTCTGCAAATAATAAAAAAAAAGGTTTGGAATATGTTTAAGCGTGCGCTTTTTTGTAATACAATTATGTATAACAATCTACCTACCTACTCACTTGTTATAGAAGAAGATGTAAAATTAGTTTTCTTAGGACATTATCAATAAATATTGTTCTCTCTGGCTTTGTTTAGTTTCTTAATGCTGTTGTTTCTTTTTTTTTTGTTGGTACTTTCAATTATGAAATAATTTGTTATTTTTTGGCTGTTTTTTTTTTTGTGTGTTCCTTCTTTATATGAAATATATTGCAATTTGTTGACAAAGTTGAAAAATATTCGTTTCCTTTAAATTCGTAAAGTGGAAAAAAACAGAATTAGCAGAATTTATTTGTTTAAAATATGGCCTGTCAGAATTTTAAAAAGCAGAATTTTGTAAGACAGAACAGAAAATAAGCAGAATTTTTGAAAAGCAGAATTTTTGTGTAAAAATCAGAATTTTGCAAAGCAGAATTATGAAAGCAGAATTTCGACCCGCTCCCCAATATCATATCCACTGGCAACTGCAATTATAATTGTGTGCATTTTTTTCTACTCGACGAGTTTTTTTTCCAACGCGATTTAAATTTTGATTTAAACTCCGTAATTTGTTTATTAACATTGTGTTGAAAAGCACCGGTGCATTGGACCCGCTTTAGAGCTTCACCCCTCAAAAATTCGATTTGACTTTCTAATCCCTTTAACACTGAGCTCTTCATTATAGCTCTCCCCTTGTCACAGAAAGAGTTTTGGAAGGAGTTCGGCTTAAGAAGTAGGTAATTAAAATGAAAATTAAAAAAAAAATCAAATTGTTTTCCAAAGTGACGTCACCAGCAAAAGAAAGCAAAAAAAGTTTACAGGTTCTAAGACTAAAGAAACCACTTATCACAAAGAGATATAACATTCAACGTCAGGTCACGGTCAACACATCTAAAACTCTTGGAATTTGTTTGCACATTTTTTATCTTTAGCCACAGTTTAAAAAAAACAAAAATAGTTTTTTTTTTTAAATCAAAATAAGACAATAAAAGAACCTGAGCTTACTGATTCCATTGCAATTTATACTTTTTCAATGCCAACAAACTGTAAGAAATATCACACAGTTAACTACAGTAACTCAAAACAAAAAAACAAGTCCGGCTTCGATGGAAAATACTAACAAATGCTGCATTCGTGACGATCTGCTAAAGACCACATGCTCCTAATATAGTTTCTTGTTTTCATTTTTTATTCTCTATCCTATTTAAAACAAAAACAAAACGGACAAAGCTCAATTTCAAAATTCGATTAAATGCCAGCTTCAGAGGTGTTTCGCCCCAGTGTGCGCCGGCTTGTTAGCATAGACCAATAATTTAATGTGGTCCCATGAAAAAAGTCCAGAGGTGTTAAATCACACACTCTCGGCGGCCAATAGACGGGTCCGTTTCTCGAGATAACATGTTCACCGAACTGAGACTTCAATAACCCGCTGTGTGGCCGGTGGCACCGTCTTGTTGGAACCACAAAACACTGATGTTCAATTCATGCAATTGCTCAAAGAAATAACGTTTCAATATGTTTCTGTACCGAATACCATTTACAGTAATGTGACGGTAATTTTCATCGGCGAAAAAAACGGCCCAATGCAGCCACCGGTATGAAAACCGCACCAAACAGTACTTTTTGCGGATGAAGTACTGTTTCATGAAGCACATGAGGGTTCTCACCTCAGTAACGCATATATTGCTTATTGACGAAGCCGTTAAACCAAAAATGCGCTTCATTGCTGAAGATGATTTTGCGATGAAATTCTTCATTTTCTTCCATCATATCCAGAGCCCAATTCGAGAACGCACGTCGCTCCATATGATCAAGTGGCTTTAGTTCGTGAACCAGCTGGATCTTGTAAGGGTGTAGGCCAAGATCCTTACGCAAAAATCGCCATAATGTGGTCTGAGAGAGGCCTAATTCTTGAGAACGCCGTGAAATAGACTGATTTGGCTGGTTTGCGACGGACGCCTCTACGGCAGCAATATTCTCCACACTTGAGGCAAAACGTAGTCTCACTAGCACGACATCATCAAGCACCGAATATTCTGACTCAAATTTTTTTACTAGACTATGAACTGCTGACGTTAAGGCTCTTAAAGTTGCGACCAATGACTCGGAATTCCGGTAGCAAATTTTAATTATTTGTAAACGTTGTTCCTTCGTGTACGTTACCATGATAAAAATGTTGATTTTACTGAATATTTTGACATTGACAGTTCGGTAATCGGTTTAAGGGTACGTTCACACTGAAAGTTTGAAGTTGTTAATTTGCTAATTAAAAACTAGAAATATGTCTCCTGATTATGTTATACCAATCTTCCTTTTTGGAATGAAAGTTACTGAAAACACGTATTTCCTATTGTTCAACATAATATATTTATACGAGCGTTTTACTCCTATGTTAATTTAAAAGGGTGTTTGGTTTTGATTAAATATGCAGAGTTCATAATCAGTGTTTGATGATGCACCTGCAGGGACGGGCTATGAATATCACTGCAACCTCCCATAGTAAAAAATGCTTGTTTTTGACCCTTCTACAAAGAACCGTATTAAATTCTTGGCGCCATAGTTATCGTACTCGTGCCGCCGCCGATACAAAAAATATTCCATTATTTTGATCAAAGTAGGAGCCATGCAATTTGTTCGTGCGCCACAGTGCCACTTTAGAGATTGTGTCACTTCGCACTATTGACTGGAGACACTAGGCGCGTTTTATAAGGCGCAGGGACATAAGTCCCAAATTCTTCTTTTGGGACTTATGTCTCCATTAAGTGTGACATAACTCCCAAAATTGATTTGGGACTTATGTCTCACTCAAGTGGGATATTACTTCCAAAAGAAAAAGTTGGGACTTATGTCTCACCAAAGGATGTGAAAGTGAAATAAGGCCAATTTGGCGTTATTTCACTTTCCATTTAAGCTGTTGTCAACAATTTGCTGTTGCACCTACTCCAAATCAAACAGTGATCCCAAGCAGGGGAGTTGCAGGGGGGCAGCATGCCCCTCCATATGCATTGCACTGTTTATGGGATTAGTTGCGAAATCGCAAGTTGATATAAAAAGACATTTTGTTAAACCAGGAGGACGGAGTATTGATGCGCTAAAATTCGAGTGGTTTAAAAAAGTTAGAAAGGCTAATTATGAGGACGCGCCCCCAACAGGTGTGTTACGGCCTAAAAAGTAGTAAGTGAGTAGAGTAGTAGTGTAAACATTTTGACATGGTTCATAGTACCTATAAAAGTTTTCAGATCGATCTGCAAGCGAAACTAACGTTGTCCTTTAATCCTGATGACATTCAACCTTACGGTGGCAAACCATTTTTTAAGCTGACCGTACATAAAGGCAAAGTACCTCACGCATTATAAGACCAAAATCATGACAAGTGACTGCAGGCTACCAAGTAGAAAACCAAATCCATGTCGTATTTGGCCGCATGACTTGTATTTTCTTAGTTTCTATAGACAACTAAGTTGCCATTGACCAGGAGCGTGGTCTTCTAGTGTGTGAAGTTGCTTCGACTTGAGTATTTTTTTTAAATATTTACACTTCTGTTATTGTTAAAAAAAAAAAAAACGAGAGCATCATACAAGGGAAACATTTTTGCAAGTGATTAATGATTTATTTGAAAATTATAGTAATTAAGTAATTATTATTAGATTATAAAAAATTCCTTTTTCGTGCTTTAGCGTTTGCAAATCTTTCCACAATTTTTTTCAAATTTAATAGTTTGTAAAAAATCGCTTTCTATATACATTAGCGAGAGCGCTGCAAGTTTTTGGTGGCGGAGTGTGGAGCGCAAGTAATTTTTTACCCTTTTAAGTGCTGAAAAAGACCTTTCGCCGCTGCAGTTGGTAACACTCATTGTCAAAAAAATTCTTAATAATATCTCCACATTCGGGAACATGCATGAAATATTAAAACTTTTTATTAACTGCAACAAACCCTTTGGGGTTCTGGCAGAAATAGAATGCTCGGCCTCGGAGTCAGATTTTAAAAACTGCGCCAAATGGACGCATATAGTTGTTTTAACTCCGTTGCTTTGCTTCTAATAAATTCGCTGTCGTCTAGTTCATGCAGTTTCCATAAGAAACCAAACTTTGTGTTTACTGTATTATAAATAATTTGACGGTTTTTTAAGTGCACTTTAAGACAATCAATAGCTGCATAATAATTTTCAACGATGAAAGCTCGTTTCCCTTCTAAATCAATGTGCAATATTGTAATTTCTAGAGTTTTAATTTTTTCCAGTATTCCTTTTGCTTCTATTTTGGTCTCTTTACTTTGATTTTCATCTTCGCAAATAGAGTTTAATGTTTCCAGAACTTGTTTGTATGAACTGTATAAGGCTTTGCTTACATCTGCTCGCGCACTCCATCGAGTTTTCGATAGATTTTTTAGTACCGTCGATTTTTCATCCAATTTGGATAACAAAATTTGCCATCTGCTTGTAGATCCAGAAAAAAAATTGTATAATTGTTGTTCCAGTGTAAAAAAAGCAGCTGACTTGTCACTACTTTCCGCGGCAGCAGATCCCACGAGTTGTAGAGAATGGGCTGCACAAGGAACAAAAGTAGCCAATGGACTTACAGCTTTAATTCTTGACTGAAGACCTTTGTATTGACCAGACATGTTGCTAGCATTATCATAACTTTGGCCACGACAGTCTTTAATATCAAGTTCCAAAGTTTTATCAATTGTCGCAAGAACAGCCTTCTCCATGTCTTCACCTTTATGACCGCAATTGGGTAAAAATGTGATAAAACGTTCTACAGGTTTTCCGTCAGGCAAAATATAACGAATTATAAATGTCAACTGATCGATGTGTGAAATATCTGGAGTAGAATCAATGTTAATCGAATAATATTTTGCTTTTTTTATTTCTCCTCTAATCGAAAGTCGAATTTCGTCAGCGAGAAGTAAAACAAATTCATCGATTACAGAGGATGACAAGTACGATGGAGAACCTCTGCCTTTTTGTCCAAATCTCACCAAATGTTCAGCCATGAAAGGATCAAATTTAGATATAAGCTCAATACAGCCAAGAAAATTTCCGTTTAGTGCAGATTCAATAATTTCATTTTGATCGTGAAATGGAAGCCCACTAGAAGCTAAAAACTTAATTGTTTCTATTACCCGTAGTAATACATTTCGCCAATAAGTTATTTCTTCATTATATTGTTTGACTATTTGGGTATCCAGTCGTTGTAAAAGTTTACCTCTTCATACATATTGTCCCAAACATTTACTATGATCCGGAGAGTTGTCATGATCAGTTATTAAGTTACAATTTGTCCAGTCATTAAATCCACTTTTGGCAAATACGGATGTTCCTCCAAATAATTTGCAAGGACCACAAAACACGTGACCAGTGGATTCTGAGTATACTAACCAGCTTCTTTTCACATTTTCGCCATTAACAAGCTTTTTCTCGAACATATTTTTAGATAGAAACCTTTTTTGATTTTTATACTGCCTTTCTGATCTGGAAAAATCTAATTCTTCGTTTTGTTGCAGTCCATTTTTAACAATATAATCTCGAAATTCATCATTTACTTGCCACAGTGCAGGGTCACTTGACGGAATAGACGACTTTTCTTCTTTAAGAATTTCGTCTTCATTGGAGATCGTCGCCGTCGTCGGCATCGTCGCTACTATAGGGCTAGTGTTGGACGGAGAAACGTTACAGTCCGCGGTAGAGGGACCAGGGCAAGAAATCGCTGGCGATAATGCAGCATTCGTCACCGTTTCATTCCTTTCTGCAGAGTTCGTAGAAAATGTTTCTAGTTTACGAGTATGTTTCAAAATGTTTTCTATTTTCTTTTCCTTTTCTTTTGCCTTTTTTCTGTATTTTGCTCCACTTGGCTTTTTTACTATCGAACTACTCTCATTACCACTCATAGTCTTAAAAAAACACGGAATTACATAGTTCTTTTTACGGCTGGAGATATGCTGACATGTAGGTATTAGGTACATATTGGTAGACATCCTTTGATTGGGTGCAAAGTATACTAACTATTAACCACACCGGGGAGTGGGGAGTCTCCGCCAGAGTATATCCATATAACGACGTTTTCTTTATCAGTTCTTATCAGCAAGTACGTCTGTGTCACACAGACACTAGAAGTCAATGGATATATTAAGTACTGTGTAAGCTAGAGATACTCTCAAGCGCATTTAGTTTTAGTGTTTTGTCTCGGTCTAGTAGAAATATGTATGGTAGATGCAATGATGCTAGATAAGTCCATGCGAAGACTTACCTAAGGGTTAATCAGGCCCTGTGGACAATGCAACTTCTCATCCACGCCAAAAGAAACTGAGAAATACAAAAATCATTCGTATGCACCAAACAAAACTTCAGTATTCCAACCTATCGATCAAGGCATTATTAAAATTTTAAAGGGAATTATATAGAACTTTTGTTTTGAAACACATTCTCGCCAATATGGATCGCGCTGGCTCTTTAAACGCCTTGGAAATGCAAATTAAGGTATTACAAGCAATTTTGTTCATTAAACGAGCTTGGGGACAGGTCAGTTCCAAAACAATTAACAACTATTTCAAAAAATGTAGTTTCCTGTGTGGTGAAACTATAAAGGAAGGAGACTCACTGCAGAAGATGACTTGAAATTGGCCTCATTGCGGAGTGTGTCGTATTTTCTCGCAGAAATTCAATCCGGTAGTGTAAACGCTGAAGATTTTATTTTAATGGACTCTAATTTGGCTCTGGAAAGTGATGCGATGTGCTAGAAAGTTCAGATGACGAGTATGAACTACACGATGTAAAGGGTCTTTGATTAAGGACTTGAAAACTTGTTTTTTAAATAAAATGCAAAACTACTTGAGATATCGCAAACAAAATTTATTGGCTTGAATAACTATCAAAACATTTATGAATGGAATTCGACTTCATTCATATGTCCACCACGTTAACGTATGCAGCGGTCGATACGTGGAGCCCAATATTCGATGACTCGGCCGCACATTTCGACCGACACGGCCGCTATTTCTCGTTCAATATTGGCTCTGAGCTAATATAACGCCGCCTGCTTGTTGGCATAGAGAGACCAATGATTAGATGTAGCCCCATCAAAAATATGATTTTGCGATGAAATTCTTCATTTTCTTCCATTATGTCCAGAGCCCAATTCGAGAACGTACGTCGCTTCACCTGGTCAATAGGCTTTATTTCTTGAGTCAGCTTGATCTTGTAGGGGTGTAGGCCAGAATCCTGATGCAAAATTTGACATAAAGTCTTCTGGGAGAGGCACAATTCTTGAGAACGCCGTGAAATTGACTGATTTAGCTGGTTTGCGACGAACGCCTTTACGGCAGCAACATTCACCACACCTCGGGCAAAACATAGTCTCAATGGCACGGCAACATCAAGCAGCGAATATTCTCACTCAAATTTTTTCACTAGACTATGAATTGCTTGTCTACTGGGATGAGAACTACGGCCAAAAATTGGCGGTAACGCTCTTAAAGTTGCGACCACCGACTCGGAATTTTTGGCAGTAAGTTTTAATTATTTGTAAACGCTGTTCCTTCGTGTACTTCACCATATTTTGACATTGACAGTTCGGCAATCGGTTTAAGGGTGCGTTCAAACTGAAAGTTTGAATCTGTCAAGTCGCTAATGAAAGACCCTTTAAAAGAGGCAGATGAAAGCGCCATAGTTACATTTAAGCCAGCTAACACTGCAATTGAACATTTAAAATCATTCTCGACAAAAAGGAATGATGGGACGACACTGGAAATGATATCAACTCTACAAGTTCGCATACAAGAGAAGTGGCTGCTAATGAAGACGAGGCAAATCAAAATGTCTGACTTCTTTAGAGGGAAGTAATCATAACTGTATGGATGAATTGATGCATGTACGCGCATAAATATTTCATTTCTTTTTCTATGGTAAAATGTGTTATGTACTTTATTTTCAGGTCCTACATATGTATGTACGCATGAACATTTACAATGCACTTACAGGACGCTTATGAAGTTTATGTTTGTTTATATTGGATAAATGGAGTGTAACACAATACAATTATATATAGGTACATATGGACACAAAATACTGTCTTCTCCCTACGCCGGACACCTCCCTTCAACGAACAAATTTCCCAGTCCATTGATGTTCGTTCAAGAGAGGTTTCACTGTACCTATAGGTGTACTTCAATAATAAAACGCACAAATCCGATTGGGGTAAATTAATGAAAATAGCATTTTCACCACTTCATTGTCAGTTTCTGGTTTTGCTGCTGTTGATCTATTTTTAATGGATCAAAATATTCCAAATCGACACGATTTTGAATTTACTCCGTCATGCGAAAAACAACGGCTACTTCCCACTCTTCAATGGAAGACCGATTTTTTAATAAACGACATCAATCCCACTAAAAAAGTTGGTCCTTTTACACGCTATCACATCCACTCAGCAATTAACAACTTCTGTTCCCACTTCTCCACACAAAAGTAGCACTCAATCCGGTTTACGAACCCAAACTTTTGGCACTCATTCTATGTTACGATTTAGTACAAACTAAGGCCGAAGCGCTCTTTCCCCTTGAGAACAGTACTATGTTCAACACCTATCCGCCACTAGATGTCACAGCATTCTACGCAAAATCCCTCCTTAAAAACAAAACAAAAAAGGGCGGAGCTCCACTCAATGGAACGAGTAACATCGCATTTAAAAACAAAAATAAAAACATCACATTTCACCCATCACAACAGGCGGTGACAATTTCCCCATACCCTTTGCACGAATCTATTCCATGTTCCGGCAAACAATTCCGTTATTTTTTTTTTTTATTTCTACATTTCTACCCCTAAGTGGATTTTGCTCTTCCCGACACACCGCCAACGACAGAGAGAAAGACAGGCTGCTCTCACTCACTCATTGGTGGATTTTCTTAGGGAAATTTTCCATTGCTCCACTCAGTTTCCTTGAGAAATTAACGTGAAGTTGATGTTTGGATGGTAGTCTCGCTCTCAGCGTGTTTTACAACGGATCAAGGGGTTTTGTGCTTTTGGAAGCGTTACGGTAGCGGTGTCGGTGCCGAAATTGCAGTCGGGAGTGAGTAGGGGGCGGTCGATTTTTTTCGCAAAGAATGACAGCTATAGGGGAGTCTCGCTTGAGCGAATGTACTCAGTGCATGCCAAGGTGTGAGTGAATCTAACGTGATGAGAACAGTTTTTTTTTTTTTGTTTTTGCGGTGAAATGGTGGAAAGTCGAATGTGTGGAGAATTGAACATTTTTCCGAAGTTGTGTTGGTGTTTTGTTTTTTTTCTTGAAGTGGGGTGAGGAGAACATTTTGTATTTTTTTCCTGCAAAATAAAAATGGCACCACCGTTGGAGGGGGTGAAATTTGCGCGCTTTTTTTCTTGCTTTTTCTTCTCCATCCTCCTTTTTGGGTGGGGTGGGGTGAGAGTGTGCACGAGGTACGCTATGCCGCCGGTGGTGGGCACATGGCAATGGTACGCAGGCGCCTCAAAGAGGCGGAGTTTTTTTTTGTTTTTGCTTGCGAAAATAAAGTAAGAAAACGGATTTTTTTCGCCCTTAACTGAAGCCATATTGACAATTATCCACAATCATCCCTCGGCGAAAAAAAAGTGGAAAGCTGAGGTAGTGATGAAATATGCAGAGATGGTCACAACTAGAAGGAGGTTGAAATGGGTATTTTTTTCGTTCGTTTTCCGCACTTACAAGTGGAATGAGGGTGCAAATTGGATGTCTGCAACATGCTAACGTAGCTCTGTCTCGGTTGCACCTACGCGAGCGCGTGGGGTGCTTATGCAGCCCTCCACACAACGTGCCCTATTCGATGTGTGTGCATATGCATTTACAGAACACACAAGTCTTGTCTTGGCCCACCGGAGATGGCCTTCAATGCAGAGTGTTTGTTGTGTTGTCGACATCGATGATGACGACGATGATGATAATGGGGTATCTGTGTTGATGGTGGTAGAAGATAAATTGGTATGTGTGTTGTTTGGCTATTATTTATCAGCGTAAAAGACTCCTTGGGTTATCCTGTTGTCGAGGCTTAGCCAGTTTATAGTCGACAGCCGGTCTACGCAGTAGTTTTTCCTCCGTTACATCAATTTTTTTTAAATAAACAAAATTCTACTGGCAGCTGCTGTCTGCAATTTTTTTTTATTATTTATTTTAATGTCAAAGCGTCGCGAAGTTTTAAGTTTTTATCAACTCTTAAGCCTACCAAAACACATAAAAAAAGTCCTATCGCCGCCTTGAAAGGCACTCATAATTTTTTGAAGAGAATAAGAGAGTGCCAAGGAAGACTATTAGATATGATTTGTTCGGTTCCTTGAGAGAAAACGCAAACGTCTCCACTCTCCAGACCATAACCGCGCACCGGCAGGTTATTCTCAACGGTAATATCCCAAAGGTTCGTAGTCACATTTCGCTAGTCAGACGTTTCGGTTGGATTGCGCGCCTAATGGTTCCAAATTCTTAATTCAAAAGTGAGACACACATGGATACATAGTGTTATAAAATGCTTATTCGACTCAATGAAAGTGAACTAAGAACAAACGACATACTTATACCTGCATAGAAACCTATCCGTCATCGCTCGCAATAAGTCGGCAAAAAACGGTAAGTTCTATATAAATAAATTCTTATAAATTTTCTTCTTTACTACTTTTTGTACCAA
Source organism: Portevinia maculata (assembly GCA_949715645.1). Classification (NCBI taxonomy): domain Eukaryota; kingdom Metazoa; phylum Arthropoda; class Insecta; order Diptera; family Syrphidae; genus Portevinia; species Portevinia maculata. The sequence goes on along the minus strand of OX454527.1, from coordinate 27,038,671 downwards.
TTTTAACCGAAATGCTATAAAAAAATCATTTCATATGAAAAGAAAACCTAAAACTCGTTCTGACGATTGAACCTGCCTGAATCCACCATCTCGAATGAAATTTCGTTCATGTCTTTGCTGACCTATTTAACGTGATATACTTCGTGATCCTGATCGTGATTTCTTGTTTTGTATTTTGTGCCAAATAAAAGAACTTAAAAGGGGGAAAAACAAACAAATCATTTTTTTTTAGCTAAACCTCTTTGTATATGCAGATAGGTAGATGTATAGGGTATACCTGAGAGCTTGGTAAAAAATGAATAAAGAAGAAGAGATGAGAAGAAATCCTGTTTAGGATCGGCAATTAGGTATAGCTACCTATACTTATTTTTGTTTATTTTGTTGGCGGGTCGAGAAAGAGGAAAGAGGCTTTTTTGCTTCTCGTGTCCTTGGGCTCAGATATGATAAAGATACCTACCTACTTTTGCTGGAGATAAGTAGAGATACCTACCTAGTTTGTTTATTTTTGAGAAGATGTGTCATATTAAGATTTTTGTTTAAGTTAAATTCCATTGATTCCAATCAGATGTCATGAAACGTTTTTTGAATAATGATGGGGGGATTATTAATCGAATACAGAGGTAGATATATTCAAATTGTTTGGAAGGATTTTCAGATACACATGCTGTGACATTCGGCTTCGATCCAAAGTTTGTGGAATTCAAAGAATCTGTATTTTTAGATCCGATCGGATAGAAAGTTTATTCGAGAAGAAATTGATTATTCATACGAATCACAAAACAAGCAGGACAGCAATGTACGAGGGTAGTCCCGATATAACACGATCTGACGTATAGATGGCGATGGTTGTTGTTTGAAAGGAATGGCTATGGTAGAAAGTACCAATGTAATAAAGATCGAATTGAAACTGAATTGAAATTCGAGGCAAGTTTTCGCTCTCACCGATTGATTAGAATTAAGTTTCACAATTGCTTTTAAATATCCCCGTGTTTTGTATAGCCTTGTGTTAGTGGCGGAAAAAGTCCCAGTCAAATGAAAATAACAAAAAAACAGAGGGCGCGCAAACACTCTCACTTGCTCTTGCCTGTCTCGATCCCTCAATTCGCGTTTACGTGCTGATTTTCATTCCACTCACAGATAATTTTTTGCTCGGATTGAGTGAATCCTGTTTTGATTCAATCTGCGTTTACATGGGACCCAATTCGGATTGAATCCGCATTGAATCTCTCATGTAAGCGGGATAAAAGTATAGGTACCCCTACCCATGTCAACACCGCTTCTCAATTAACGGAGAAAATTTCAGATGACAGCAACTGCCAAAACTATGTTGCGCGCCTTTTTTTCGAAAACAGAAGGAGTGCAACAAATTTTTTAATTCGCCAATAAAACTAATTTAAAGATGAATTAATTGACTTAATTTGAGTCCGTGTCTGTCAACGTTCTTCCTCTTTTTAAACATTTTTGGGTTCATCTTTGAATTTATTTGAATAAACATTTTGGCGGCTGTTGTTTTCCAAGTGTTTTTTTATTCAGCATGCCGAATGACGTGCGGGGATATTTAAATTTGTTCGATTCGAAAAACTTCCAAATCAAGTACAAAATTCCATATTTTAGTATTGGTAGGTAGGTGCTGGAAAATTGATGGCGAACTGTTGTACATTTTGGTTGAAATTGACATGACGAATTTTGTGTTGGTGTGAAATAAATAAAATAAATATTGTAGCTTAAGGTATTAACGGCCCATAGCACGGCTTTAAACCTAGCTTCTCCAACCATATCCTTGGATTTTTGTCAGACGTTTGCAGGAGTTTGACGAAGCTATAATGTTTCGAATTCGTTTGGCAGTCATCAATAGTGAAGGCTCCCAGTGAATTTGTAAATATTACAAAATTGATCATTGTTATGTGATACAATGCCTACTTTCATTTGAAATTCCTCAGTCCAGTCAATATCAAAGCGGAACTTTAGATATGCCTATACCTACTTCTCTTCTTCGTTTGCAACAGTAAAATATTGGGTGACGTAAAGGACGCCGTTTGAGCTGCCAAGATGAATATCGCAGTGCTCGACTAAATGAGGTGACTACACCAGAAATGGTGAACAAAATCCACAAAACTGTATTGGACCGTCGACTGGAAGTACGTGAGATAGCATGGTACCCATGGTAGTCATTTGAAAAAGTGCTGAACCTCACAATACCTACGTTGACTAAAAATTCGGACATTAGAAAGCTGTACGCAAAATGAGTGCCGCGATTACTCACAATGAAAAAAAACAACGTCGTGAGAATCTTTCATTCGAGTGTTTGGCGAAGTTTCACAGCGATAAAACCGAGATTTTGCGTCGATTGATAACACCCGAAACAAGAAGAAACAGTCAAAACAGTGGATTGAAAAAGGCGAATCGGCTCCAAAAAGGCGCAGATAATTCCAACGGCATGCAAGTTTAATTGAGTTGCGCGTGGGATTAATTATCGTAAGAGAGAAAAAACAATCAGCCGCGATAATTATGCGAACTTATTGCAGCGTTTAAGTGATGCAATCCAGGAAAAAGCAAACAAAATGGTTACATCAAGACCATGGACCAGTGCACACATCCGCCATCGAGATGGCCTAAATCAATTAGTTAAAGTTCGTATCGCCTCCTCAGGCACACAATTCGCCCACCTCGGATTGTTTTCTGTTTCCAATGTTAAAAAAATGATTTACCCGCAATGAAGAGTTAAAGTCTGCGGTTAATGGCTTTTTGAGGAGCTCGAGGGAGCTTACAATAATCTATTGAACATGTTGATTGAAGGGGGCTTAGATAAGAGCTTTGCGCCGAATCTAAACCGCAAACTTTAGAATCTTCTAATATAGAAAATTGCACTCTTGAGTGTGTTCTCCCCACTGAATAACCAAACGTAGGTACTAACCACTGGCGCACTACATTCAAGGAGTTTAAAAAAATATATTTTAACCGTTACCGTCTTACCCCTGTCTAACCCGTTCAGCTTATTCAAATTCAAATCTTTATTTAATAACCTTACACAGTAAGATATAATGTCTTATTTAGAACTGTAAGTTTCAGTGAAAGCAATTCTATTTCAATGTTACAACTATAATGTACTCGTATTTATACGAGTAAAAAATTAGGTAATTGTTCAATGTATAGCCTGAGTTCCTCTTTGCACAGCGTTTTGCACAATTATCAACCTTATATGTTGGGGGAGGGAATTCCATAGCCGAATCGCATATATGTATATAAAGAATTGTCGCTCAGAAACCAAGAAATTGTAGCGCATTGATATGAGATCAAAAGTCCTAGTTGAACTTGTAAAACGGATCTTGCTAAAAATGTAAGATGGTTGACGCGTCTAAAGAATGTTATGGAACAAGATCAATATTCTTAGCTTAAAAATGTTGTCAAGAGTGCCATGAATCGATTTTGAAAAAGAGGAAATGTGATTGTATCTTCTTAGTCCATAAATATATCGCGCGATACTATTTTAGGTTACATTGAGTTTCCGCCTATGCTCATAATCACAGTTGCTGAAAAGTTCACAACCAAATATCAGTAATTGTATCAGTAATTAAATGAACTTCTTGTGCAGCCCATTTCATGCGCAGACCTCCATAAATCCTGGCTAGAGCCAGTCTAATGTGGTTATTCCAAGTAAGCGTTCGATTAAAAATTATGCCAAGATTTTTTGCAGATTCGACAAATTCAATAGAGCTACCATTGAGATGTATTTTAGAAAAACATAGAGTATTAACCTGCTTCCTAAAAATAAAAAACCTTTAGACTTAGACGGGTTCAAACGGAGGCAATTAGCTCGAGCCCAGCACAGAATAATTTCCAGGTCTTCATTTATTTCACATGCAGCATTTTCCGCAAGACCTAACGGAAAACTCTTTCGTACCTGCACATCATCAGCATACATATCAATCGAAGAATTTAAATTACATGAAGGAAGGTCATTGACGTACATAGAGAAGAATAGCGGACTCAAAATTGATCCTTGAGGAACACCAGAACTAAGTGGAACAAAATCAGATGTGGAGTTATTAACCACTACCTACTGCCTGGAATATCTGACTTAAAGGCTACTAAATTAGAAGGGAAAAAATGCCGTCATAAATATCTAATTAAATAAGTACGTTATGTATTTCAAAATGTACGCAGAATGGCCTTAAAAAAAAACCGGACAAATGCCATCAAACCCAGTCGAGTTTGATTTGATGGATAAAAAGCTTTCTTAAACATCTGCACCGTCGGCAGCTGCAAAGCTAAAACTACAGATGGAAACCAGGCGACCATTATTGTTATCGCCTGGGGAGATGTTCGGAGAGTTCGGTAGTGTAAATACACCCATTTCATTCGAGAAGGAGGTTGAAACGAAACTCCTACTCAACTCATTACAGTCAACATTATAAGCAAAAGTATTTCTTTGTTTTTCTACTCCAATATCCCTTAAGTTTTTCCAGAGTTTTTGCTTAGCTTGGGAGGGATCAAGTCACGGAGCATAATAATGTCTTTGCCTCTTGTACGAGGGCGGGTCAATAAGTCCGTGCCTTTTTGAATTTCTGACCTCTTTACTGAAACGGCAACACTGCTCCTGTCAACAGGCATCTGTCAGTTGACTCCTTTCAAAATTTAAACTTGCTGCGTCAGTTAGTTTGTGTTTGACAGCTATTTTTATCAGACTACTCACTAATTTGAGGAGAAAATAGAAAAAAGTGAATTTCGTGTGCTTAGTAAGCATTATTTCTTGCGAAAAAAAACCATTACCGAGACCAAGGCTAAGCTTGAAAAAGACTATGGGGACTCTGCACCATCGATTTCAATGGTAAAAAAGTGGTTTACTGAATTTCGTTGTGGCCGTACAAGCACTGAAGATGCCGAACGTCCTGGACGCCCAGTTGAGGTCTCTACACCCGAAACAATTGAAAAAATTCACGATATGGTGTTGGCCGACCGAAGATTGAAAGTGCGAGAGATTGTGGAAGCCGTAGGGATCTCGCATGGATCAGTGGTTTCAATTTTGAATGATCACTTGGGCATGAGAAAGCTTTCCGCAAGATGGGTGCCGCGTTTGCTCACAGTCGACCACAAACGCAATCGTGTAACAACTTCACAGCAAGGTTTGGCGTTGTTTAATCGCAATATGGAGGAGTTTTTGCACCGTTTTGTAACCGTGGACGAAACATTTATCCATCACAACACACCAGAGACCAAACAACAGTCAAAACAGTGGGTTTCTAAGGGTGAATCGGCGCCAAAGAAGGCCAAGGTGGGTTTGTCAGCCAATAAAGTTATCGCGACTGTTTTTTGGGATGCACGCGGGATAATCCACATTGACTACCTTCAAAAGGGAAGAACAACAATGGGGAATATTATGCCAACTTATTGGACCGATTCAATGACGATTTGAAAAAAAACCGACCTCATTTGGCCAAGAAAAAAGTTCTTTTCCACCAAGACAATGCAAGGGTGCACACATGTGCAGTTGCCATGGCAAAAAACCATGAATTGGGCTATGAATTGCTCCCTCATCCACCCTATTCTCCAGATTTGGCTCTGAGCGACTACTTCTTGTTCCCAAACCTGAAGAAATGGCTTGGTGGAAAAAGATTTGACTCCAATGATGAAGTCATATCGCAAATAAAGGCCTATTTTGAGGACCTCTACAAATCATTTTTTTTGGAAGGGATAAAAAAATTGGAGAAGCGTTGGACAAAGTTTATAGAGCTCAAGGGAGACTACGTTGAAAAATAAAATTATTTTTTTTATCAAAAAATCTGTGTTTTATTCCAAAAGTCACGGACTTATTGACCCGCCCTCGTATTTCACATGTTATCCTGTTTCTTAGAATACGATACGCATTAAAAAGTACATCCAGCTTCTTCTTTTTTAATCTAGCTGTCGACAGTAATGTAGTTAATGTCTTAGCTTTCGGTGTTTGGAAGATGACGTATTCGAATCCGGACTATCCACACCGAATTTTGCAAAATGTTATTCACACTGAATCAAACAGAATGTAGGAACTGTATGGGTACCCAAAGGGGGGACTTTGAAGGGGGTCTGATCGGTTGTCTATGCTCACGTTAGTTTCACCAAAACCTACAAGGAACTGAACCTTCATCTCCAAAGAACTGAACTTAACTGCAATTGCAGGGGTACAAGTTATTAAAAAGAACATATCGAAAACCCCATAAGCGCGCGCAATTTATTTAAAACAAGCATTGGTGATGGTACCCAACCCAAGTCAAACTTGTTGGGTACCTGGTATGCAACGAATCTGCGGATGAGCTAGCTAGTGCTGGCTCAGAATCCGCGTTCGTAGGACCAGAACCTTCAACTTGACAACCACTCTAGGACTGAATAATAATTGGGAACACAAACTTCGTCTAACCCATTGGGAACATTTTCCGGGACTCAGACAATCCAAACGATTAATTAGGCCTTACTCCTATAAGGAAATTCATGCACTAGATAAGGCAAGTGTTAGGAAGCTGGTGGCTTCTTGTCAGGCCATTGTGGCTTGAGATATCGTCTTAACAAAATGAACTTGTGCTCGGAGACAGACAGCAGGTTTTGTCTGGACGAGGATGAATCTTCTGAACACATTTTTTGTGAATGCCCGGCGCTATATTGGTTAAGAAGCCGTATCTTCCACAGCGAAATGCATTCGCCAGGAAAGCTGAAAAACTGTTTCGATATATCTTTCAGGTCACGGTATCAACTAGGTGGGCAGGGGTATTTAGGTTAGGTTAGGTTAGGTGGCTGTCGGCATAAGCCAACACACTTAGACCAATTTAGGTCCATTGTAATACTTTTTATTATCTACCTCAACTCGTAGATGAGACTGGCCAACGACACGCGGTTCTTCTCAAACGGTCCCCCATCTACGTACTAACCGCTCCCAACGTGCGTCGTTTAATTGCGGTGATCTGACGAGAACCGATTAACTCGACGTGGTATGGTCGTTGGCTTAGGTGTGTTTATAAAAAAGAACTAAATGCTAATCGTACCATTTTATAATTTTCCTAAATTTCCTTGGTTCTGTTAAAGCTAACTTTTAAGGCTAGTGTTAGAATATTATAGTGGGAAGGGGGCAGACGATCGTCAGGTTGCGCTAAACAGAAATGGCGATGATGTTTGTGTTCGTTTATAGCTCAATTATTTTTCATTAAGTGAGTATAATTTAACAAGTCATATTCTTTGTACATTTTTTTTTATTTAAAGAGAGTGGGGAACTTTCGACCTCGGGGAAAATACATCTCACTGATTCGTTTTCTAACTTAGGGTCATCCAACAAGAGGTGTCATTTTAAATCAATAAACAACACAAAATTTTTGTGTAAAGCGATGATATTTTCATTTAAATCGGAACGCCAAATGCCCGCCTCGGCTCTGCCTAGGAATAGTCATTGTTTTGATGAAATTTGTTATCCCGTTTTTTCGAATAACCGCTCAGATATTTTCTTTTAGTAAATAAATCATTGTTTCGATTGCTTAGAAGAGCTCACAATCAATTTCGAGAAGAAGACACCTACACCATAACCAGGGCACTTTGCCATACCCTATCGAAAGCCTTGGAAATATCAAGAGCAACTATTTTGCATCCACTTAGTTGATGAATACATTTTTCCGAAAGGAAAAACATCGATCACTAGTGGAACGTTGTTGCCTGAAACCATGCTGACGGTGATTAAGGAGATGGTTTCTGTCCAGAAAGCTCATAAAATGGTAATTCGTAATCGTTGGCTCTCCATGACCTAAGAAAGCACTGACGTTAAACTTATTAGGCGGTAGTTAGAAGGGGAGTACGTCCTTTTTGAGTATTGGCTAAAGTTCTACCTATCCGGAAAGGTGCTGAGGAAAAGGATAAGTCATAGAACGTGCGCAGCTATTTGGTCAATGGAGCTTTGTTTCCAGCATGTTGCGTCATCCTGCTTAAAATAAACGTCTTCCACGTCCATAGCATCGATTTCAGGCAAAGCAATCCTTTTACTGAAACAGTCGTACCGGCATCATTTTCGAAAAAAAAATATGTCTCAATGATTCCGCCAGCCCAAAAAACGCTCAAAACTGTCACTCATTGTGGATGGAGAGGTTGTTCCAATTTTTCTATTGGGCTTTCGGAGCGATAGTTTTGTTTGTTTGCGTACCCAGACAAATGGAAATAAACACAATTAATCAGAACGATTTTGTGTAAAAATAAAAAAGAACTTTTCCGCGATATTTTCAACAACCGCGCGAAATTTAATTGGATGACCCAATAAAATTATCGAAAATAAAATAATTAACTGAAAAAACTTAAAAACGTAGGCGTAGATAGCACAAACTTTTGCCGAAAATATTTTAAAAAAACGTTGTCATAAAATTAAGACTTTTGTTACAAACGCTCACAAAAAGCAGGCGTCACAAAAATTGTGTATGAACAAAATGTAAAGACGGTCATTTAGTAATAACAATATTTTTTAATCATTCGTGTGTGCGAAGTTATATTTTTGGAACGAAATTTAAAGAAAAAAAAATTAATAATTATTACTTTTTGTCTTATTCCCTGATACACATACCCACATGCTACATAGGATACTCATGGTTCATTATGGTGCGTGGGGCAAATTTTGATAGTAGCTGGTAGTAGTGTTAAATTCAACCTTTCGCTGCGTTTGAAGTATATAGGCAGGCTATGCATTTTTGTTTAAAGATAAAAGCGAATCTTACGTACCAACCCACCTTCAATATTTAAGTTGCCTTGGCAGAGTCCAATAGGTATACAATAACACTTCTGAAAATTTGCATTCTTGTCGCGAAAAGTAGTCGGCGTTAAATACAACGCATTATTTAAAAAAGAAGTTGAGCAAATTGTACCACGACGGCTTAATGTAATCTTCGCTGATTTTTCAAAAGCATTGGATTAGTTAAATTACAAAATGCTTCTAAGTAAATCGAATACTTTTCGGATTCAATCTAGTTTTAAAAAAATGTTTATGCTCTTACTCGACAGATAGAAAGCATCTATTTTGTATGATTGGGAAATTCGTAACCCTTCAACGTCCTAAGTGGTGTACCGCCAGGAATTCATCTAGGTCCTTTACTCTTTGTTTGCTTTACAAATCATGGTCCATCAATCATTAGATCAACTTATTGCTTAGGATATGCCGATGTTTGGAGACTTTCACCAAAATAAGTTCAATAAGTGACTGCGCAAATCTACACTCCGATTAGGTTAACGCTATCCTATGGTTGTTAACGAGAATCTATCTACTTTAATTGTTCAAAAACTACACTCTATTTAGTCACAAATTTCTTTATTTCTAAAACGTACAAATTGAATTATTTGAGGACTTTAAAAAATTATAGTTTGTTCTCGTGGCGTCTAGATACATTCTGGCGGGTTCGCTCATCGAAACTTGCGTTCTTTCTGGTGGTGGATTTCTTCGTTCAGTCTGAGCAGCTGCGATGCGGTTGATGAGCTGTCATGAAAAAATATGCTGCCAAGTTCTCAAATATTTATACTGTACTGTCAGCGTCGCCAACAATGGTGACTCATAGTTTGAAACATACTAATGTAATGTAATGTCGATCCATCTAGCTATGCAAATATTAGGCCCTAAACTGGAATTTTTGTTCTAGCGGACGAAATAATCAAGTGTAAGCAATTTTAAAATCCGTCCACTGGTTGAACCGCTCACAATTTAGAAAAAAAAAAAACAGTTTTATCGAAAAATCAAAGTTTGAACTAGGAAGCTGAAATTCAGAAAATTCTTTAGGGCTCTTAATGCTCATATTAAAATATTTTAAAATCCGTCCACTCACGCCCACTATTTAAAAACAAAAAACCTTTTATTGAAGAAATCATTGTAAATGAAAGTACATATGTACATAAAGTCGTTTTGAACCTTTTCGCCTTATGAAGTTTTGTGCCATGCCCACTTTTAAAGTTCGTTTTTTTTTACAAAAACCTTGTTTTTCGATAAAAATCTTTTAAATGTTGTACAAAAAAATATGTATCGTTCTTAACAATCCACCCGCACTTAGATTTTTGCCACGCCCACTTTATGAGGGATTGGAATAGGATTTTGCCCAAGCGGACTGTAACCTTTCCCTTTGTTTTTCTTAATCTTCTTCACTATTATGAATGAAGACAATAGTGTAAGCTCTTCACAGCGCCTAAGCTGGCTAGATATCTTGTGTTATTATATAGAGGCAATCAATTGCTTTGGAAAGAGTTAACGATACTAATCTGACCTCAGCATTAAGACGGACAGACGTACATTTTCTTTTATTCCCATTTGTATTTCATTACTATATTATTTCGTGCTATCTCCATACTCTGCTCAGGTTTTTGAAACGATTTTTTTTTTCATTTTTAAGATCATTGTAGGTAGATACATACATTGAAATCCATCTATGTATTGCTCTTATATTAGATCGTTTTTAGAATACGGCTCGATAGTTCTTTTCCTCTTTAGCAAGTGTAAATAAACAGCATCGAGCAAGTTTAAAACTATCTAACCAGATACGATCGCGGTTCGATTAGTAATTGAATTTTATAAGAGATGGCGCTCGGATCTAATGCAATTTTTTCTGATGTCTTTGTTTCTTTCTATGTATAGCTCGACAAGCAAATTGAGTAGATCTGCCAACCATTGACAGCCGTATTGATAAACGCAAATTAAGGGTAAATAATCTATAATCAATGAGTTAAATAAGATATCTTATTAATAATCCGTTTTTGAATTTAATTGACGTTGACTAAAGTTTAATTTGTGAATTAACCCTTAATTCACATTTTAGTTAATTTGTGAATTAGTGGCAATTTAAATATTTTTTATAAATTCAACTGTCAATGTTTAACTGAGATCCAGTAAAGGCACAAACTATTCATTGCAACGGGTTTCTGGGATTCCCGCGACTTAATCTTCATTGACAACTCGGAAAACGAAAAAAACGATCACCGGGCAGTGCCTTGCCAATTAGTTAGATACATTTAATGGAGAGTTGATAGAAAATCGATGAAAAAATGGATTTTCATCACGACAGTGCACCGGCTCATTCCTTCGCAGTAGCAACAGTACAATGAGCTGATGTAGGCTATGAACTGCTCCCTAATGCCCCTATTCTCTAGATTTGGCTCCTTGCGATTTTTCGCTGATGTCCAATATGAAGAAATGGCTCGGTGGAAAACGATTTTCGTCAAATGATCAAATTGTCGATGCAACAAAATGCCTATTTTGCGGAGTTTGAGAGACCCTATTTTTTTTTAAAAGCGTAACAAGAAGTTCGAACATCGCTGGGAAAAGTGTATTGCCCTAAAACGGACCATCTTCTTGTTTTTTTGACGACGAAGATGATCCAGACTTAAGGGATCATAAACCTCCCACTTAACTGCATACCTACTTTTCCGCCTGAGGGGTTCGCCAGTTTGACCTCAAAAGGCAGGCCTCTCGGTTTCAGATAATTGTTTTTTTTTACTGAGGCCAATGAAATGCTGGCGATATTGCATTTTGTGATTCAGAATTTTTTGTTTGGCCTGCTTCTTTTTTACGATTTCGACACATGCATGAACCTTAATTATTGTTAAGGATTAAAAGGATTATCTTACTCCCACTTTACATTGGCAGGCCTCCTGATTTCGGATCACATGATTGAGGACAATCAAAGGCTGGTGTTGTTGCATTTGTGTGATTTACAGTGGGAAATACGGTGGAATTAAAACTGTCAATAATGAAATAAGAAGAAACAATTCCTGCCGCTATTGCAACACAAGTGAAGTTCATATTTTTAACATTTGATTCTTGACGGAGATGTGTAACCAGGAAGTTAGCCACGGTTCCTAACTAAATATCACTCCGGCCAGTGACCGATTCGATCAATTCTTATTTCTGTTGTCGAATATTTTAAAGATGCCGGTGTTTGTCTCATCAGAATATTTTTTAAATCAAATACTAATTTAACTGGTCTTCACGTTAGTCCAATGTTCAACTATTTCCAATATTTCATTTTGCATGAAAAATCGCATAAACTATTGGCCCATAAAATATAAAATGTTGTATCAACGTTGAAGCGGAAATGCATGATGTATCATATTGGAGACATACGATGGATTTGAGCGCAGGTTTCGTGCCCGATGAGCTAGCCAATTCATTGTTAAGCTGTAATGAGAATGGAGATGTTTCCTTAGCAAATTTAACCGCCTTACATGAAGATGTAAGTTTTTATTAAAGGTCCTCTAATGCAGATCATCCAGGCAAAAAAAAAAGAAGAAGACTTGATTGTTTATCTGAATGATTCCAAAGATGCATCGGCGATGCTCTAACTGAAAATGCTTTCAGAATACATTTTTAATTGACAAGTGAGTGCCTACCTACAAGTCTCATGGAAGTCAATCAAGAAACAAAATCCAGCTTGACAGCAAATACAATTTAAAATAGGTACTCAAACATATTGCGGATGTAGGTACCCGCATCATCTTATCACCGCATCATTTTGCAGTCAACCGCTTGACGAGAAGATTTCAACACATTGTGGTCATGCTGTGCGAATTCCATTCATTTGTGGTTACTTTTCATGCAGTTGTATTTGTATGGATATAAATAACAAAAATATTACGTCTTCAAGAACAAGTCCTCACTCCGTATTAAATGTTGTCCAAAAGGCTTTAACTTCATTAAACTTTCGAGCAGGTAGACTGACCTCCACTAAAACCAACAAGCATCTCGTGTAGATAAATAAATAAAGTTCCTCAGTCGAATCGGTAGCAAAAAGACGTTTCGATCAGAAAACAAATAACAACCCAAACAAACAAACAAACAAATAAAATAAATGTATACAAATGCTACCGTTCATCGTAGTGTAGCGCCCTTCATTGCGGAACTGCAACATTGTATCGGATATTTTATGAGGTTTTGCGGATAAATATATAGGAACCCACTTATTGGTTACATAAAACACCCAAAGTCTCCACGGGACGGGATACTCATCTTTTGAGAGGTTCTTCTCTTTGGGGTGATTTTTTATTTGGGTCTTATCTTGCGTCCGTTTTTTCCTTTGTACGTGCTCTTTGTGGTACAAGGAGATGTGTAGTTTCGGCACGGCAGCATTATACAATCTTGTTTATGTCCAGATATTCTTGGTTTATCTTGAATGGGAAGTATATACTTTTTTTTATTTGGTTTCGTCACACATAAAAAAATGTTTTACCTCGGCCCAGAACCCAAAACAACAACACCAACAATAAAAATTATTATTATGTATACCTACACACAATCCTTTGAGGCATAAGAAAACAACAAAGACATAAAGCCCCCGAGAAACTGGTTCCACGCGAAGAAGAACAGATTTCTCGCGATTTACCTGTTTAGGTGGAAGCAGCATCATCGTCGTCGTCAAGAAAAAATATAATAATAATCAAGACGATGGAAAAAACATAAAACGGTATCTACAAGTGCATAGGAGGGAAATCGCACAAATAGCTGGCCCGCAGGACTCGCAGAATAATCGCAATAATCAAGCAAAGGAGGCAGGAATCGATGTTGTTTTTTTGTCTCTGGAAATTGGGCTACTAAACTTGGAAGCCAATGCCTTTGCTCGAGAAAGAGAAAGTTTTGTGTTGTTCCCTTCATTTAGAGGACTGATGATGGACAGGCATAAGTGACCCTTTAATGGGTTTTTTCCCCTCCTCGAATGGAATGCCTTTGCATGAGGCAGAAACTCGAACAGACAATAATTATGTGTAATTCAGCGTTCGTATGATAGTTTTTCATATCTTTTTTAAATGACCAGAAATGATTTAGTTCACGAAAATGATACGCGATTTAATGGGGTCGCTGTGGATGTTTTTTTTGTTTTGTTTAAGGAAAGAAACGATTTCAATGGAAAGGCTTATCAGGTAAAGTGATGAAGGAAATCACGGTATAATGAGTGCAATTCTTACTTGGGCAGGTGTGCCTTAGGATGAAGGGGATTTTAATAAGTAGAACACACAAAGGGGACGTGATTCTGATGGAGATTTTGATTAAAAGAGGTCAAATTGCTCAGACACGAATCTACGTTTAACGAAAGAGGTAGATGCGGCCAAAGGCACTGGTATCTCATCGCTGTTAACGAGTTGCTTCAAATGCTATTAAACTTCAATTTTAACCAGTCAGATAGTACCTTAAGTGACTTGTTTGCGGATTTAGCCCATGGACAATCTTCTTCACAGATCCCTGGACTATCAGAGAAGCGTCCATCTTTTGTTGGACTGTTGCAATTGAGTGTGTTTTCTGCCGATGGAGGATGGGGACGACTATTTTGATTGTGCAACATTTTATGTGTTGAAAGTATTTCTTTATTTAAGTACCTAATTCAATTTAGATGATAACGTGAATATGTCTTATCCGTCAAAAAAGCTTTAACTGCGTTGCAATATCACTTGTCTTTTTTTTTGCAGCAATTTTTGGCACTGGCATTTTGTTAAAGAAAAAGAATAAATTTGTGTGGTTTTCAGAATTCGTTATGAAGGCGTTTAATGCTAGGCATTTTATATGATTCAGAGTGTGAAACAGGTGCCGTTCGGCAGCACCCCAACATGATGTTCCTCCCAGGACGGCTTTCTTACTCAGCAAAAACCCTAAATACCTATTATATTTAGGCATTTTTGGTAGTCTAAAAAGTTTGTAACTTATAGACGGAAATAAATAAATAAATAAATATGTAAGCAGTCAGTTTTGGAAACATATACACCTTCAAACGATGGGTAACAAAGCCTCTATGCTGCAACAAAATGTATCTTCCTTTTCAATAAAATGTGGAAATACATAAGTAGGTATCTCTAGAAAGTCCTTAATGACATTCAATTCTATTGCATTGACTTTGACGAACAAACGTCCTTGGTGGCCACCGTACAATGTCCTACCGCAACTACATTCATGATGTGAAGAAAATTTCTCGTGAAGCGAATGTGAAAGGTTTGCATCGAACCATAATCGGTTAACAAAATATTATTATTATAATTTTATTAAAGTGTAAGTAAATTACAAAATTAATAGGTTATATAACTAGCGTTAGCTGCCAGGACTTTCAACTAGGTAGAATAAAAGTGATAAGTGATAAGGTATTAGATAGAGCTAACGAGATTTAGTTCGGCAAAAATGTTGTAAACTAGGTTGATATTATCGGTAGTGACGTTAACAAAATAAAGATCTTTAATTTGACCGAACACCCAAAACAAAATAAGCTGTGCAAAATTTCTCACTTTTCTAAGAGTTAGTCGTATATTCATATTTAACCATTTTCTATTAATAGTCGTAAAATCAGGAAAAAGGGATGTTAAATAATGTAGATTAGTAGATATACGCCTTTATTTTTAATACAATTCAATTTTATTTGCAGCATGATGTTGTTTTACAAAGTAAATAATTATTTAGTTTAAGGGATACAGATCATAGTTCTTTACATCTACAATATGGGTACAATGTTTAAGACGAATTATTTTAATATTTTATAATAAATAGATATTTAGCTACATTAAGGGAAAACACTACAAGAAAATACTTAAAAAACTAACATTGCACATCACCCAATTTTACTTAATCAGTAAAAGTTAAAGGTTGAGTATATGTAAGCTCGTTATCTGAAAAAGCACATTTTCAAAAAAATAGTGAGTAATACCCACGGTAGGTTAAGTATAAGCTTTAGAATTTTGTTTTGGCTGCTTTGCAGTTTCTTAATATGAGTCTCAGCACAGTCAAACCATGCTGGAGCTCAATAAGTTAAAACCGGTTGGAAAATCGTTTTGAAAATTAGGACTTTATTATGTGTGCTTAGTTTGGTCTTTTTATTAATAAAGGGATGGAGTACTTTAGTTAGGAGGTTGATTTTATGAATAGTATTAGATTATGCTTTTCAAAAGTTAGTTTTTTATCCAAAGTAACGTCAAAATACTTACAGTCATCGGACCACTGAATATCTGTAGAGCTAACTTTAAGCATGTATTGGGGAAGAAGACTTTGCTTTCTGCGTCGAGTGAACCATATAGCTGGACACTTCTCAGCATTGACTTTTATTTTCCACCTAGTAGAGTAGCTCAGTAGTGAATCCAGTGAGCTCTGCAAACTTGTAATTTTAATTTATTCAGCTGAAGCAAGCTGTATGTCTTTGAACTACAAAACTAAGACTTATAGCTAGACTTATTAACACTAATACTTTCAAGCTAGAGAAAAACTTATAATACTAAAACTAAGGACTGAGACTTATAACTAGGAAATAAAGTTAGGGTTTTTGGATAAGGAGGTTAAGTTTAATAGAGGGAGTGCTGCGGTTGAAATCAAAAATGGAAATGTTTGAGTTTACCTTCCGTAGCATACGGAAAATTGGCTGATTGGAGCCATAGAATGTGCGGTGCGTTGGTAGATGGAAGAGACGGGGATGTCTTAATTTACGAGGGTTAGTATTAAAGGAGATATAGTTGTAAAGGGACGGGTAATCCATAGAGCCTGAGAGGAGGCGATGAATGAAGATAATGTCTCATGCATCCCTGCTGCCTTCAAGGCTATTCAAGTTAATGAGTTTGAGGCGGTCTTGATAGGGAAGCAGAATTAGGGGATCGTTCCAAGAAAGTCCGCTGAGGGCAAATCGAAGAAAACGTCGTTGTATGTTTTCGATTCTGGTTACATGAACTTGCTGAAAGGAAGACCACGTTTGGCTAGCTTATTCGAAAAACGTCTTGTGGAAAAACACTCGACGCATAAAGAGCAGTGTCATCTGCAAATATGGCCACTTCGGTGTTGTGAGGAAGACGTGGTAAATCAGACATACAAATTTGGTGCCTGTCCAAATATCTTATCTGTGCCAGTGGCCCACAGTACTTATTCCAGTATGTGGCCTGGAGTTTCGGCGGTTTCACCGCAGAATCCGTCCTCTGATATACCCATTTTCTTCAGGTGCTCCTTGAGTCTGCAGTGCCCCGTGAGGAGGTCTGTTAGGATTCTTAGGTTGATTTTGTTAAGGCTAATACAAGCTTTGAATCTTTTTTGGTTGTAATTCCCTAAGAGTTTCTTTGCTTGTCTCAGACCTCGGAGGTTGAGAAAGGTTTTGGCCCTTGTTTCCTCCTCCAGTCTCCTGAACTCTTCGCGTAGAGTGTGTTCTCCTATCCCGCAGAACGGTTCAGGACCTGTGAAGGGTTATTCTGCCCCTTTTCTTGCCAGAGAGTCCGTTGCCTCATTGCCTGTAATGCCAGCGTGGCCAGGTACCCAGCAGATGGAAATTCTATTGTTCTTGCCTAGTCTGTTCAGTCCGTGTAGGCATTCCCACACGAGTTTTGAATTGATGACGTATAGTCGTCAAGAGCCTTTATGTCTGCTTGACTGTCAGACATTATTGCTATGTTGCAATTCCTGTAGTTTTTCTCGAGGTTTATTGCTTTATCTAGACATTTTTTTGGAAGTTGAATTTCCTGATACTATCGTCCCTAGGTATGGCAAGAAGTGGGAGTTTTTTGAGTTAGTCATCGTGTTCTTTCGAGCCGATGCATTTACCTCTTCCAATTCCCTCTTTTGCCATTCTTATGATTGTTTTGTATGCAGCGTTCGCCATGTGCAGAGGGGTTAATAAATCTAACGATACATAGGTACCTACCTAGATATGTATCCATATTTTAATAACGTGTCCTAATTTACCTAAAATAACATGAAAACAGTCACCTATAAACTTGTATTTTTTTGTCTTAAAAGTCCTACTGCAACCACATTGATTCCTCACTTTCAAACATATCCTTACCACAATACAGTAAAGTAGCATAAATTTCAGACAATATTAGACAAATTACCAGCATTCTAAATGGCAATACCGTTGGCATTTTTAATTATTCGACATCGGCGTTGAAACAAATTAAAAAAAAAATATTATTTATCGCCCAAAACCACTCGTTTAGAAAACTTGTTCTTATCAAAGCTACCGCACATTCTAATTGAGTCGTAAAAAAAAATTCAATTAAAAACTATAAATTGAGGACAAACGATAAAACTGCTAAAGAAGTTTTGTAGGAGTGGAAAAATGATATGATTTGTTTATGGGATTAGATAGACTTGTGTGGTGGTTCCAATTAAAGGAGATGATCGGATATGCTTAGAAGCTTGAATCTGTCAATTTACATATTTCTGTTACGAAAATAGATGCTTATGTATTTTGGATTCAGGCAATTTTCCATCTTCGGGTTGAAGCCGGTTTTCAAACAGTTTTGTTTCATTGACACCTACTCACTTTACC
The DNA here is from genome assembly GCA_949715645.1 of Portevinia maculata. Lineage (NCBI taxonomy): Eukaryota > Metazoa > Arthropoda > Insecta > Diptera > Syrphidae > Portevinia > Portevinia maculata. Next base: position 27,020,429 of record OX454527.1, on the reverse strand, counting down.
AATCAGTTATTCTTGGGTTTTGTTGGGGATATTTTAGGAAAATTCGATGTATCTAGGTACTGGCGATTTAGTGGAGAACCACATAGGGGTACTAGTGGATGCAGTGAGGTGGAAAGGAGAGGAAGAACGATCTACTGGGTTGCTGGGTATAATAAGACATTTTGATTTTAATAGAATAAGATAGAGGTCATTGGATCATGCCCTTCACGCAGTCCTGTGTAGATCCTTATCCACTTCACAAGACCCATTTTCGACTATTCCCAACAATAAACATGTCCGCACTTGGTCAACAGCATTAACGTAGGAATACATTTAAATTGAGCAGTAAAGTGAACACGAGGGATGGTCATTGTCATTGATGTTCATTTAAAAAAAATATAAAATGGGTTCTAGATCGACCCGCGAGGAACACTCCCGCTCAATATAAGAAGTTTGGATACGGAATTGTTTGCGACGGTCTCTGTAATTTTAGATATAAATTAATATACCCGCCTTTTAGCCATATAATGATTGACCTTGTCAAGACATTGCAGAAGTCCATCAGGGAAAGGAAATAAAAATAACACTTGGTTTTGAAGATAGTACCTAGCTTAGTTTTTTTCTTTTAAGCAAATTATTTATTTGATTGTTTAAGGACTTTCGACAGACATATTAAAATGGCAATAGTCTTGAACTAGTATGTTCTTTGTTCGTTTCTAGCCGCGTTAACTTTCTTAACTCTATACAAAGATTGGACTCCTGCGTTTTGTCTGAAGCTGATACACTGTATCACTACGCGATATATATTTGTATCGGAGCTTACATTTTTCATTCATGCGATTCGGCAGTCCTATTACAAAATCGGGTACTGACAAATCGGCCGATTTATCGCTCGATCGCAGTCGGCCGATTGAGTAACGTCAGTAGATTTAAATGTATCAGCCAGCATGGGTTTTTTCTAGTCGACCGATTGGAGCTATTAGTTTTAAATTTGTAAATTTAACAAGATAGGCAATATGGGCATTCACAGTGAGCTTCTTAGTTGTTTGGTGGAATCTTAACCCGCGCTTAAGAAACTAAATTCCAATAGCGACCGCCATGTAAGAGAGAAGTTATGGCCGGGGTTCCATGCTGAGTTACACGCTGATCGTTGGTGATATATGGGTTAAAATGCTTCCTATCGGAGTTTTCGTGCTACAAGGTGGCGCAAAAATAACCTTCCGATGTTTTTTGGCTGTAATTTAAAAAAAAAATGAAAAACTTTGATTCTTCTTGTGGATTATTTTTATTTGGTCTTTTCATTTTTTTTACATCAAGTCGAGAATATGATGTCATGTAAATGGCCGCCGCCACAGTTGATTGTCATTTGAGCCCTTTTTATGGCATTTTCCATCACTTTGGCCAAAACTTCCGGCGATAGGTCCTCACATTGTTGACGGATATTGTCTTTAAGAGCTGCAAGAGTCTGAGGCTTGTTGACATAAACCCGCGACTTCAAAAAGCCCCACAAAAAGAAGTCTGGAGCGGTCAAATCAGGCGATCTTGCTGGCCAGTGCAAATCGCCAAAAAGGGGGATTAGGCGCCCGGGAAATGCATCCTTCAGCATATCGGTTGTGGCACGTGCAGTGTGTGCCGTTGCACCGTCCTGTTGGAACCACATGTTTTCCAATCCCAATTCATCAAGTTGCGGCAAAAATAACTCGTTGATCATTGCTCTGTAGCGCTCACCATTCACAGTAACCGTTTGGCCCGCGACGTCTTCGAAGAAAAAAGGTCCGATGACTCCTCCAGCGAAAACAGCACACCATACAGTGACTTTGAGCGGGTGTAATGGCTCTTCGTGGGTTACACGCGGATTTTCAGTGCCCCAGAAGCGTACATTTTGCTTATTTACGTACCCGCTAAGATGGAAATGGGCCTCATCACTCATGATTATTTTTGATGAAAAATCATCTTGCTCTTGGTGGTGATTAAGGATGGCTTGAGCGTATGTTAGACGCGATTGGCGGTCAGCAGCTAACAGCTGATGCACCGTCTGGACTTTGTACGGAAACATCTTCAAATCTTGTACCAAAATTCGCTGTAAAGACCGTCGACTGATACCCATTTGCGTGGCACGTCGTCTGGTCGATGTCGACGGCGCTTCCATGGCATCTTCGGCTACAGCAGCAAAATTCTCTGCAGAACGGCTACTCCGGGGTCTGCCACGCCTGGCAGCATCTCGTGTTGTGCCAGTCTCTTCGAGGCGAGCGGCTAAACGTCGCAGTGTTTCACCAGTAGGCGTTGGACGGGTAGGAAATCTGCGACGAAATTCACGTTGTGCCAAAGTCACCGACCGATTATTGCTCAAATAAATAGTCACCAATATTCCGCGTTCTGGATCAGTGTAGCGTAACATTGTTTATTAACGTGTATTTCGCATGTGTTTACTACACAAATGTCAAAACAGAACTGACATTAGGGGCCAATCGCAAAATTTATAGCATTTTCTGATAGGAGGATTACTTTTGCGCCACCTTGTATTAACCTTTCCTTGGTGACAACGAAACAAGCCGGAAATATAAATCCACAAACATCTATATTTGCGTCTAGAGGTGGTCGGTGTAATATCCTTCACTTATTAGCATTATTGCCAAATGCGCACTCCACCCTTCTTGCGAGCTCTACAAAGGCGATAATTGAAAATTCGCTTCAGACATATTAAGCTTTTCTTTGAATATTCCGATAACCGAAGTCACATGACAGCGCACCTCCTTGCCCAAATCCACTACAAGTTTGGAATATTTCGGAAGAGCTGCTTCCGAACTGCACATTACACCGCGTGTTTTCAAATGTCACGTGACACAACTGGATCCGTTTTGTCGGCCATCGCCACGTAGAGCTCCTGACGATGAATACTATCATATGCGGCGTTAAAGTCGATGAAAAGCTGGTTTGTCTCGTATTGTTATTAGTTGATTGGATTGATATGAAAGAAGAAATAAAAAAACTGAAATATCAACTACTGTCATGTTAACTTTACTGTTGATAGCTGTTTAACAACTTGCCCAAATAAATGTCTTGGGCAGGAATTAGTAACTCATTCAGTTGAGAGACTCTATCAATTCCTCTCTCTTTTATTGAATTCTTGTGTTTGGAAACAACTTTAAGAAGTTTTCAGTAGGCTTGAGTAGCTTAAGGTCCATTGAAAAAGTAAGGGAACAGACCTTTTATTGCATTGGTGTTCCATTTCTGTCACCCGGTAATTGACATTTTCTACATACTAATCTTATTATAAAAATGAACGCACTTGCTATAGCGATATGAAGCCCAATTTTCATTTGAAAAATTCACCGATTTGTGAATCGTTCATGCGCGTTCTCTGCGGTCGGCCGATTCGATCGGTCGATCTACACCGAAAAAAAAAATTGACACAACCACATAAGTGAAAAATGTAAGATTAACATTTCAATATAAAAAGATTGCTTTACATTTTTTCTAGTAGAATTAACCTTCAAAATATTAATTAATAATTAATGCATATTTCCAAATATGATTTGATATTGAAAACATTGAATCAAATATAAGTAGCCGATCGCGAAATTGGTCTTTCGTACCTTGCCAAAGGCTATCTTTCTTTTCTTATTTTTTTTTCGGTTCAAATTTTGTGTATTAATTTTGGTCTTAATTCCTAATTTTGGGGAGAGTACGATAACTAGGGCGCCATAAATGAATTGATAACGGTTTTTTTGTAGAAGGGTCAAAAACATGCATTTTTTACTATTTGAGGGTGGGAGGGGTTTATCTCGCTATTCACACTTTTTCACAATTTTGAAAAAAATTGGTCTAAACTTTTTTTGAAAAAAATTGGTCTAATTTTTTTTTATCGAAAGTTTGAGTTTGCATGCGAATTTTTCAAAAACTATTGAAAAATAATTTAATTTAAATTTAGAATTATAGAACAGATTTCTGGCTTTCAAAACCGGTACCTATAGTAGATACCTACCTACTTTATTGTAAGTGTTGACGTTGTTTTTTAATATTTTTTTCAATTTAAGTCCTTTTTTCAAAAATTGCCCCTCCCCTAAACCGGGCCGGGATTGACCCTCCCTCCCATAGTAGAAACTGCTTCTTTTTGACCCTTCTACAAAAAACCGTTATCAATTTTTGACGCCCTAGTTATTGCCCCAATTTCTTATGTCACCCAAAAAATTTAACAACAAAATTGTTAAAATGATCGCAATTTCTTGTTGTAGAATTCACAACGTGTTGTCAATTTTGGTTGTCAATTCGACATCATTATGAATTTGTGAAAACCACACCCCAATTGTCCCAAATTTACAATCTATCATACAATCATTTAAACAAATTTATTTTTGAATTCAAACCTATCCATACAAGTCGTAACACGCGCATCTTATATCAGTTCTTAAACTTTTTTTGAATATTATTTTCACAATATACTGCCAACAAATTTTAATGTTGCTGATAATATTCACTCCGTGGTGGTTGTCAATTGGAAAAAAGTTATGCAATATTTGTCTTCCTTCGCAGTTGCTCAGTGGATGGTCTGTTGGGATTCTTACAGTGGGAATTCAGATTCACATCCCTCTAGTACCTAACTAGTTTATTTATCTACTTTGCCGGATCTCCTGCGAAAGTCTGCTTAGCATCCAAAATTGTCATGGGAAACTTTATAAAAGAGTTGCTCTTAATCGGCATAAAAGTGTGGGTCCTTTTCATTCGCGCCGAAAATAGAACTCCGCATACACGAACGCCTGGAGCATTTATTTTTAGGCCCTCATATGCACAATTAGTAACTTATATTTACTAATTATTACATGTGAACTCGAAAGAACAACCCTTAGATGGGTTGGTGGTAGGTAGAATATGTTCAAAGCTGAACGTGAAACCCTTAAGGAGTTTGAGTTTTCACAATAGACTACCTAGTCACTTTAAGAAGGTACAATATGCACTCCTATGGGTGCTTTTCACTAAAACCATATCAATACGTTGACTAACACATCAAATGTGTCCTACGCTACAACAGAAGCTCTGAGTTAAATTTAACTCACTCCCTCCGTTCTGCACAAACAAAGGAAGCAACAAGCAGCTCCTGCATATTTAATTCCCTCAAATCATCCTCCCTCACGAAACCCATATCAAGTCACAATATACAAACAAACTTTTGTAAGTCACGTTTCGTAAATCAGTTGAAAACCACAGCATAGATTTAAACATTCATCCGTTTATCCTTTGGTAAAATTGCACTCTGAAGAAAAACATCCCTCCTTAGCAAGATTATCATTAACATCGTCCTATAACATACGGTTAAACTGACCACAACAACCCAAACGAGCAATTCTATTTCACAATTATTCAATTTAGGAGTCACATCCGTAAAAACTAAAATAGATAGGTATCATTCTAAGGGATGAAGTTTCCCACATTTTCTACAAGGAGTAGGTATCTTTGTATCTATGAATGTTTATGTTCTGATAAAGTTTAAAAATTGTTCTTCAAATCAAAAACTGACTGTGGTCCCATAGACAAACAAACAACATTTTCTATTTTCTGTCGCAACGAAGAAATTGGTGCGAAAATTCTCTCCAATCGGGTATGGTCTCGGGGTTCTACTCCACCCCTAGATATCAAGTGTTTATGTTTAAGTCATGTGATATTAATAGCCCATACATGTAACACCCACAATTTTTTTTCCTTTTTCCTCTTGTTCGCTTCTGTTTTTTATTTCGGTTTAAAAGATATGTGAGAACATGAACATCATTATTCCATTTTAATATGCTATTTGGAACAATACGTATCTGTGTACAGTTCAATGGGTTTGATGGGGGAGAGGGATGAAGACTCCATCCGTGCTGGTGAATAAAACATTGAATCAAGTGCAAGTCACCTCAAAAGAGAGTGGTGACTTTTGCGCAGAAAGTGTGTTTGAATAAAATTCCCTTTCATGCAACACACACTAATTTATGGATACCTACCCCTTCGAAGAGACTGGTTTTTTTTTTGAATTACTTTGGGGATGATGTAAAACAAAAGGCTTTTAATTTCCAACCCTCAGTAGTAAAGGTACCATGTTTTTTTCTGTACTTATTTCTGCAGACGTGGTATGGTAACTTAAACACCCCCTCCCCACTCCACACTTCGAGCACGGACAGTTGCATGTTCCACTCGAGTGAGCTGTTAAACAGGGAAAAATACACTCGCGGTTCCGCTTTGTTAATCGGTGTTGTGTCGGTGTGCGGTGCACTTTTTCACCATACCTTCCACAGTAAAATATGACTTGAAAGTAGTCAAATATGTTGTTGGGTCCCCACTCCCCACTGCACCGAAATGGGGGATATTTTTGCACACAAAGATACACCCTTTAGTGCGCAGCTACATTGAGTGTGTGTGGTGAGTTTATTGCTCCTCTTCTCGGCGGGGCGTTTCATTTTTTTTTTTTTTTTCCTTGGATGTTGTGTATTCATCAAACAACTGGCTTTGGCTTACCACATAAGGTTGGATAAATATGGGAGGAGAAGGATCACGAGACACAGTTTGAGAGTGTGGAAATAGGTAGAAAATCGCAAAGAAGAAGCAAACATGCAAAAACACACTTCAATGTCCATCAAGTTGCCATCAAAGTTTCAATACACCGCACACTGACGTGGATGACGGTTGTGCGAAGAGCGCGTTTCGTTTATAATAAACCTGAAGTCCATCCAAATTCCAAACCATCATCTCTCAGATATATATAGAAAGGTGTACCTTACGAGAGAGTTTTGAGTGTACCGTGTAACATTAACAAAGTGGAATCATGCAAAAAGATTCTAATAAAAAACAAAACACGTCATTTCGGGTTGACGGTTTGAACAAAAATTCTTTTAAAGACAGAAGCAGCTACACACCAGACAGAACACACAGCACCGTTCGCAGTAAGATCTCAGTAAAAAGTGTATCTGGGATATACGAATTTCAATTTATTTGATTTTTTTTTTGTTTTGCTTTCGAATCGTTGTTTCTGCATGGCGTAGTATAGTAACATAACCAGTGTGAGAGATTAAGTGGTTTATTTAGTGGTGTGGGGTGTATTTCACTCTAGGTACTCTGTACAGCAAAACACAACACAGAAGAAAGAACCAAAACTAAAATAAGAAATTGTGAATTTTTTTTTGTATCCGATTCAAATGCTTATAAGACTTAGCTCCGTCTATGAAGTATCGTTAGTTACAGTCGCATTCGCTTTTAAACGATCGTTCTGTGCGGCGGTTTTTCAAATATGTATTTTTTTTTTGTTCGGAAAAAAAACTGGCAACGCGAATGAATTTAGGTATTAAAAAAGAAACGTCGTTCGATCGAAAATGGGAACTTTTTTTTTTAATCAACGATGAACTTATCTGCTGGTGTGACATGTGAATTCGTGTTTATTCATGGGATATTATTTTATTAATTTTATGCAACAAAAAATACTAAATGAATTTTTTTTTCAATGGAAATTAAAAATAGTTTTGTGTAAAAAAAAGAAAAAAGAACTAAGTGATTCTGTTCGAAAAGTGTACCAACAACAAGGATAAGACACAACTTATGTCTACGAAAAGTTTACATCCAACATAAGGTAAACTATTTTTATTCTTGAAATTATCGTGTTCCCACTTTATTAGTATTTTTTTTTATTATTTTACTACATATTTCGTGATCCAACTTTAATTCTTGTAAATGGTTTCTTGGTTTTTTCACAATCCGTATTTATTTTTTTTACAAACACAAGAGGGCGTTAATAGGATAAGCGGAAAAAAGGCGCACACGACACGAGTTAAGCCAAAACCGAAAAAAACTAACACAAAAATGGGGAGCCAACCCAAAAAATTAATACAATAATTGAAGCCAATTTAATGTAATTTTCTTCGAGTTACATTTTTTTATTCCTTTTTTTGTGTAGGATAGGATAGAAAATATTTCTCCGATTGGCAGAATAAAAATGGTGTGTTACCATGCAATATAGGTAGTGTGTACCTATATAGTTGTTATATATGTATTTTTATTTTATGGAGACAAATTGTAATTAGAATGGAGCACAGTGGGAGAGATTACCTTTTAAAAAAATAGAGAAGGAGAGTGTTCCATAGCATGTGCTGTTAATGAGTTTGTAAGTAGTTTTCCTTAGGAATTAGTACAGGAATTTGTACTTAGAATAGGCTTCGAAATGCGAATGGCGAGAAAATAATAGGATAACCTCAGAAAGTTTGATGTGGGTGGGTATAAGGAAAAGTTGTTAGATTTTATTTGGACTTGTTCAGATTTGTTGGTCATTTAACAGTTTTTTTTCTAATGAATGTTGCGGTTTGGTAAAAATGAAAAGGACCCGACGGGCTGCAAATTAGTGTTGTTAAAGGATGAGGAGAAATAGATCCTTATTTTGGCTTTATTTTGCTGCTGAAGGTTAGTTTTTGAACACTGAAACGTTAGTCTTTTGATTACCTACATATTTTTAAGTCGAATAACTCGGTGTCGATGTTGGAATTTCTTGTTGTCATTTTGCCAGAAAACTGTATTCAGTCATTTTACAAAGTTTCCTTCGATCAGGGGAAACGACATCGAAAAGGATTTCACTATATTCTAACATTGATTTTGATAGGTACCGATAATTTTTCAAATTTGTTTATATCCAAATATTTAGTGTTTAGCGAAATCGGTGTTTTAAACGGGTCTTAAGAACATTTTCTGTTAGAGATCTAAAGTTGCTGGCAACGTATACAAAAAATAAATAAAAAATCTTTCTGGGAATTTTTCCCTTAAGCGGTCTTTTATTTAAAAGAAAAAAATTGCGGATCTGACTTGGACTTTCGAGCATTTGGTCGAAAAATACCATACTTCTGACTAAAAGTAAATATACTTTGTATATAGGTACCTATCTACCTAGTTTCTTTTTTTGTGATAAAGGCGGTAGGTAACACTAAACTAGCGTCACTTATACTCTACCTATAATTGCTGTCCATTTAATATTTTCTTCTTTCTCCGGAGTTTTGTTACCTATTCTATATGAAAATATTTGTTGGTATACATGTGTCCTGGCAGCCAAGGGAGCTGGCTAATACAAATGATACATTTCTTTGAAATTATTTGCTTGATTCCTCTGAACATCTCACATGGTTGTATCTATTAGACAAATGCCAGCAATAAGTTTTCGATCAGCCAATGATAGCTCGGTTGTAAGTTTCAAAAAATGTTAACAGATGTTTTTGGCGATGCACTCTTTCGCAATTTTTTGACATTATACTGAAAAAAGTGTTAAAAAAATAGTTGAATGAACTATGTACAATTATTTGAAATTAGTATCGCAGGATATGTGGAAGTCTTGAAGAAGAAGAGTCGCAGCGTCTCTAAAAAAATCATTGACGACAAGGAACCTCGGTTCATACTTAGTTAATGTTGCTATATCTGAAATCTGACTTGAACATTTGAAAGTGTTTGCATTCCCTTAAGTCAGGAGAGTGTTGTACTTGCTTCTTTTACGATTACTAGCAAAGGAAAGTCTACGGTATTCTTAGTATTCAAACATTTGTTTTAATTTTCGTTAATTTTTTTATTTAATCCAAAATGTTATTGCTGGACAAACAAAATATTGGATGAGTTCTCAAATGTGAAAAACTTGGCATCGATGTATTATTAATAACGCATCAAATTTCACGATGATTAGTTATAACAACAAATTAATAAAAATTGAAACCACAAAAAACAACTAGACAGGCTGGCATGGAATACAATTTAGTCATTAAACTTTTTTAATATATTAGGTGAACCACAAGGCTGCGTTCTTAGCTCAACGCTTTTTGCACTTGCAATAATTTAATAGTAGAAGCACAACTTATCTGCAAAAATCTTGAAGCGCAGGTTTGTCGTTATCGGTTCTCCTTGCAAGAGAGAATAATAAAAAAATGTTACTTACACGGAATCTTGACCCGTCCTCGGAGTTATTGCTATAAACAGTGATCTTCAAGATCGACAAATTTCTCCAGTTCCTTAATGGCCATAAAAGTCTCTACCACGGCACATAGGGAACAGCCGATGATGTCGATATTTTCTCCAAAACAAGATTAAAGAAGTTACATAACACCGCATCTCCTTGCTGAAATTCAGTGCAAATTTGGAATACAGCAAAACCTCGATAAGATGAACGCATGAAACACGAAGTCAAGACGCTTTTCGAAAGCGTCAATCTTTACGAAAAAAAATTGTACATCCAATTTTTCGCTTTCTGTATAAAGCAACCTCCGTTTCTGACATTTCACTTTCAATTTTATTTCCATTCCCGCGGAGTTTACCGTTTGAAATTCATTCTTATTCCAATTTTTTTTTGATTTCGCACAGCTAAATTCTCGCTAGGCAAATTTGGAAACAAGAAAACATTACTCAAAACGTTACTTTTCCGACCTACGGTAAATGGAGTAAGAAAATGAACAAAAAACGGTACAATACTAAAAGCATTCATCTTTTCAATCTCTCGAATGACAGGGCCATCGTTTAGAACCCAATAACGACAAAAATATTGCGGTCATCTTTTCGAGATTCCATCTTTTGGAATAAATCATCCAAGCGGGCTTTTTCTATTATTCGAAAGAGAGGCTTACAAACTGCACATTACACCGCGTGTTTATAAGCGCCACGTGACACGGGATCTCATATTCGGCCATCGCCATCAGAGCTCCCGACGATGAGTGCTATGATATGCGTCTAAAAAATCGATGAAAAGTTGGTGAGTTCCGACTTGAAGTTCGTAGCTCTTTTCCAGAATTTGCCTCAGTTTGAAAATTTGGTCTATTGTCGATTTGCCGGGCCGGAAGCCACACTGGTACATGCCGATTAGCGTGTTGCCAATCTGCATACGTATTCACGCATTACGTTGGATAGGATCTTATATGCAACATTAAGCAGAAATATGCTTCGTTAGTTCTTGCAAGACATGGGTGCATATGGAGCTCATAACCCAGTCACGGGCATGCTTTCCTCCGTCCAAACTTTTCGTTCACAAGTTAATAATTTGGAACTCTTGAGAAAATGTGCCATAAAGACACCGAAATCAAAAAGTCATGAAGCCAAAACAACCATTCGGAAATAATCGCAAAAGAAAAACAAAATATAAACTGTTTTCTCTCTTACTCCTGGGCTTATAAGATTATCCGAAATAGTGTGTACTTAACATTCCATCACTTTGCTGGAAAAATGACAAATTCATAGCATACTCTTAGGCAGCGTTACATATAGATATAACACATTCAAAATTTTCAATTCACTTTATTCCAGGGAAATCCTAAGGGTCCCGCTATAGATATTAACACAACCCCAAATCAACTCCTCTTCCGATCTCTAATTGACGAAATTTCGAATCAAAAAGTATAAAACCTCGAAAGTATAAAAATCATAAATAGCAAAACATTTTCGAGGCATCAACAACTTTTTGTTTTGCTTTCATCTCCTAAAATGTACATATTTGTGTCAATAATATCTAAGATGAAATCCACTAATTCTTTACCCTTAACCGTGTCCGCATTAGTTTTATAAAAAATGTATCTTGTTGCATTAATCCTTCCTTCATTTCGTAGTTTACAGTTCTTATTTAAATACTAAAACCAGTGTTTATACGATTTTCTTAAGTCATCTCTCAGATGTTGTTTAATAATAAGTTAAGCTTGTCGTACATATTTGAGTTGTCTGAAATCAACATTGCTTATTTATAAACAATTTTCCTTTGCGAAATTTGTGTCGCGACAGTAGCCATTGGAGTCACGGCTGTCCTTATGCATCTAAAGTTGCATTTTTTGCCTTTTCTTCTCTCTAACCCCAATGAAACTCTTGTGAACGTCTGACAAACATACAAGAGTATCAATTGTCATGAGAAGCTTCTCAAATTTGCCGTTCGGATTCAGCTTAAAATGTTAGGCCCTTTATGGGTCGTTAATGCCTAATACTTAACCCCAATGAGACCATTTTTCTAAGGTTGTCCAAATTTGAATTTTCTCCTGTATTTCGTTGATACTTTTCGCCATTTCTTGCATCCCGAGTAGTGCTGAACAATTGTCGCCAAATTTGTTTAACTTTTTCTGAGGTGCAAAGCGATTTTAAAAATCTACGAAGCATTTTTGAAAACCACACACAAGCTATAAAGATTAATTGACACAAGTTTGCTTTCTTTGGAATGTGTTGCAATTTGAACGATAGACAAGTGGCCAGCTTTTCAACACTTCTTTGTGGCAAAACTTGAAGAAAACATTGCGAAAAATCAATTAAATTATTGAAAATTAATTCATTCTAATTTGGTTTAGGTACCTAAAATGTTGAACTATGCACATTGTTGGAGCAATGAACAGTATTAATAGAAATTCTTAATGCGAGTCTTCGTAAATACTTCATCTTAACAAGTATGTAGTATTATTAAAGATTTTTGAAATGTTTGTCTGAAAAGATTACTTGAAAAATGCTGAAAGAAAAAACATAGATTTAAAATGAGGATATTTTTGAAAAAAAAAAAACACTTTAGATACATAAATAGGGCATGAAGCTGAAACTTGTCTTAGGGCTGAACAAGTTTGAAAGATGAAATATTGGTAATATTTTATGTTGAGTTACAACAAACACTTTGTAATTAAATAATTTAACATATAGATAAAAGAGAAACGATTATCTGTGTTAAAATTATTAGACCCTTTGCAATTCAGTCAGGGGAGGCAATTTCATATCTTGACCTTGTTTCCGAATTGGTCATAAAGTGAACCCAAAAAAGTTGTTGAATAATTAAAAATGTTGGAACTTGAAATAAAGGAAAATCGGTTAATCAATTATTTCAAATAGCCATCATAAAAAATTGGTTTAAAATTGGTCCATTAAAAAATTCACTTGATGAGCATAATGTTCCAAAATTTATTCAGTTTTGTTGCGCAAATTTAAACGCTTTCGCACAATAGTGTAACTTTTTCAAAATTAAATTTTATGAACAACAAAAAAATTCTCTCAAAGTGAGTACCTATTTTGCAATATTAGCTTTCGGATATGATCACAACCTGTAAATTACCAAACACAAAAAAATAGATTTTCTTTTGCCAAATGGCCAAACGCAAAAATAAATATTATTTGTTGGGGAAATTGTTATTATTATTAACAAATTCAATGAACAAAATGTTGCACTTTAATTACTTAATTACTTACTTAACGGACTACCGAACCGTGAAGAGTCTTTGCCTGAGACACTGCAGCATAAAATCCTCTGCTATTCCGGCACGCTGCTTTCTGTTGTCCAGACCAAGCGCTCTGGCATTCGCGATGGCTTTGTCCTTAAAACGGAGGTTCGATCTTCCTTGCCTTCTCGAACCTAGGGGCTGGGAATGGAAGATCTTCTTGATTGAGCATTGTTCTAAATTCGCTCAATTATCTTTTTAGACTACTTCCACATCTCAGTAGGTTAGAAGTAGTTAGATAGATAGAACATTTATTCGTTGTAAAATTCACATAGGTTATCGCCCAATTTACAATAAAAGCACAGGGATTTGATATAGTACTTATTTTATCTTTCTACTGAAGCATTGTCTTTTATACATTTTACGTTTTTACAATTTTTTTCAAACATTATTTTAAAGGAAACTAACGAGAAAAAATTATAAATAAAATACATAACAATAAGTAAAAAAACCAATAATTATAAGTAAAAATAAACAATAACAAATAATAATAATAAATAATAATAAATATTAATAAATAATAACAAATAATAATAAATAGCATGTAGAATATAATAAATATTTATAAATAAAATAAATAATTTTAAGTAAAAATAGAAGTAAATTTGATACTGCTCCTTAGATTTTGTAAATTAGTCAACCAAAACTGTTTTAGATCAAAGAGCAATATTTCAGCTACAAAATTCACGAATAAGGTCATAAAAAGTCTGCTCAGAAGATGTTAAAATATAACATTTATAAAAAAGAGGGGCTATTACAACTTATCCCGCTTTGCCAAGCATCTAAAGGTGCTAGGCCTAAGCGATACCACCAACTGCGAAGCTTGTGAAGAAAGTGATGTGATGACACTTCGGAACATTTCCTCTGTGATTGTCCTACTTTTGCTCGTATTAGAGTGGCAGGTAATTGGTGCTGTTGTGGTGAGTGCTGTCAACCTAAGCTCCTTATCATTGAAGCGCTGTCTACTCTAGAAGAACGAGTAAATTCTCACAGTAAAAGTGCTGTGTCTTCCTGGTAGTTCAATGGACCAGTATTAAGTCTGAGTGCTCTCATGTAGAAAGTCTCACACCCCGACAAAAAAAACAACAACTTATCCCGTTTGGGTAGGATAAAAAAGAAATAATGAAAACTTGTATCATGTGTTTTTAATACTTTGTCTGGATCTGGACTAAAGGGCTGATACCCCCAACTTAACTGCACCCCTACTGGTACACCTGTTGGGTTCGCCGACTCGAACTTAAAAAAAGTAACGGCAAACCTCCCGATTTCAAATCACTTTGTCACTGACGCCAGTCAAATGATACGAGTAGTATTGCTGCTCATCTGAACACTGATTGATATTGCCTTTTTGACAGGGTTCTTAGGATCTCTATTTGGAACATGACAGCACCAATTGAGGCGGTCGCGCTCCATTTTTTTGAGATAGGTTCTTTGACGTCATCTGCATTTAATTAAAGATATTAATTTATTAAAATTGTGGAATCACCACCAGTGTTACAATTCACACATATTATGTGCATATCTACGTATAGGCTAGTGGATCCATTTTTACACTTGGCATGGCCGCACTTCTTGCATGACGTGCACTGAACTGAGGTACAAATATTCGCTATTCTTTTCCTCAGATGAAGAGACTAACACCTTTTTCTTCACATGTTTTTTTTTTTTTGATTTGGCTTTGAACTTTTTTTTCAAGAAGCGCTCGCATGTTGCAGTCTGGAGTAACTGTTAAAATAACCGATTTTCTTACTCTCTGCCAAACCTTTTTCTATCTTAGCTTTATTGGCAGTGCTGATGGTCCAGGCAGGAAGTAAGATGCCAAAGAAGATGAAGACTGAAGGAGCAACGAAGCGCCTGCTCCCATTTAATGAAGGCTTTTCTGCAGCAAGTACTGGTGTCTCTCTCTCTCTAGTCTACATTCGTCGGCTCATAGAGTTCGCGGCTGTACCATCTCTGCCATTCGCCCTACTCGCATACAGGACCTTATATCGGACGGAGTATTTTTCTTTCAAAGAACCCAATAGTAGCTCCCTTTTCCTACTTACCTCCCAGCACTCGGCACCATCAAGCAGGACTGGCAGCAATAAGGAGTTTTGAGTCCATTTGATTTGCCAATCCTAAGAAGCAGCGGTTTCCTAAGGTAATTCTCCGTCGGATCTCCACTCTAAGGTCGAGTTGATGTTGACTCAAAGGAAGATGACCTCCCTAACTACCTCGCAGTTATTGCTATCAACAGTGACGTTCTGTCCTAGGCGGTCTACAGATGTTTGTGCGTTTGTTAATATCATGTGCTTGGCCTTGTCCTCATTTATTTCCGTTGGTTTATAATAAACCGAATATGAAACTTTGGAAATAAAAAAAAGACTTCAAAAACAATGATATTTCCTTATTATGTATTTTTAGGCGTATGAATGATGAATGTTATAAATCAATGAAATTAAAATAGAATAATTATTTACTTGTATCTGTAACAAAAACAAAATACCTCTTCAACTTTAACTGTTTATAAATACGTTAATCATTGTTTTCTTACCAAATGATATTTATTATTGTGTTGGTTAGATTTTCTTAACAACTGCCTTTTTAATGGCTGATTTGTTAATCTTAATCTAATTTATTTAGTTTTCTTTTATTATAATAATGAAATTGCAATTAGTTTTTGTTTATGTTGTATTTGTTTTATTAAATTGTGAATTTAATTAGTTTTGTATTTTTTGTTTGTTCCATTTGTGAAGAGGTTAGTGTTGCCCTGTTTTTATTCTAATCCCCTTTTTTGTGAGCCTTTTTCAAAATCTTCAATGGTGGCCCTATCTTCCAAAAACATAAGATTCTACTACTACAAGGTCAGTTCCTTTTGACACATTCACACAATGAAATTCAGGCATTACAAAAATGAGATGAAGCACTTTCATTGGTGACATCGCTGAGAAAATGAAAGAAAACTGACACCGGATAGTTGTAAGCAACTTTTAGCAACCTCTAAACGCGTTCGGTGGCGTTTAAGTTTAACGGCCTTCAAACAACTTAGTTTAAATTTAACAATCAATTGATAATGTCAATTTCGCACTCAAGTTCTGTTTAGACGTACGAGTATTTAAAGGTTACATAACCCTTAAAATGTCTTTATAAATACGATTGAACGTATTTAGGTGTTACAGCGATTTGTTTAATTCCTCCCTCCAACCAAAATGTGATTAACATAAGCAGGTGCATTAAAAACAACAGACACCAAGTGATTATCTAGTTTCACATGTTGTTTAAATTTATATATGAGTGCGTGAAATAATCAAGTCTGGGTTCATTAAAGTTGTATCGCTTTTCTGTTTCTATGGAGGAAATAAAATAACTCATCTGCATAAAACAGATTTCTTAATAATGAATTCATATTTGTGTTTAGTGGTACTAAAAAACCAAATGCAAATTTAGATACCTATACAATGTATTTATTTGTTTGTCTTTTGCATAAATTGACTTCGCACAGAGAGATATAACGTAATTTATAGGGTGATATTAAAAAGAAATAAAATTTAAAATTAATACTATAAAAATTAAATCAGATGTCACAGCAAAGCGTGAGAACATACTTATTTTTAGTTAAGAGAGACACACATTTCATTTTTTGACTTTTAATTTAAGGATTGCCATTAAAGAGGATTAAAAACATTTCTTTTGCCATTTTTCTTTATCTGGTTACGAAATTTACAAAATTGTCTTTTAAATGTCATATAAATTAAATTTGCAGTATTTCAGTACAGCTTTCTAAAAAAGGTTTAATATTTTAAATTTTAATTAACTGTTGGTTTGGAAAATAAAATTAACATTTAAATGTCAAAAAGATATTTTTTTTTGTTTTTGATCTTATTTCTAGTTGGGCACCTTTGACATTTTACAGTGTCATATATATATATATAGATATACCTACATCCAATGAATGTGAATGCCTCAATGAAATGCATTTTTATTATTAATCTCTCAGCGTTTTGTGAATGCACAAGAATGGCATTGGAAATTATTTCTAATTATACTTAGATGCATTAAAACGGACCGTTAAATTAAATTTGCTGGGAAATTAGTTTTTGGTTTAGCGATGACAGAAATATGACAATTTATCAGAAGATGAAACGGAAGTTTCTTGTAAGGCAACGAATAATTGCATGATGTGATTTTTGGGTACAAGTACGAATATATCTGTGCAATCATAGATTATTGTGGACTCTAGGTATGATCAGATAAATTGGGATTAAGTGTGGGTGTGCCACTGTAAGTTTTTTTTCTGATCCAAATATGTTCACATATAATGGACGAGGACCCACTACTTGTCATCTGGTGTGATATGCCTTACATCTGCTCCAGATTTCGTGAAGTATAATTTCGTATCTTGACAGAATTAGGTGGGTCTTAAAATCCCATCATTTGATTCCGAAGTTAGCCCAATTTCCTTTTCGTATCTCCGGGCGGACAACATGCCAATTAAAAAAATGGGGTTTCGCATAACACTCCATAAAAGTTACATCAAATAAAAAGCGCTACATAATCACAAGCCATGCACTTAACCAATGCAAAACTATAGTAACTAACTCTTATAATATTGGAATATTGGGAATATAGGAAAATGTTGACTGTGTTTGCCAACATATACAGGACAAAAAGCCTTATATATTGCCCTTGACTAAACCCAAGACAGTGTAGAGGTCAGTGTGTTGGCTTGTGACATGTGCGTTGGACTTTCAATCACCATGGGGGAACAACAATATACGCCACACATTAATGGGGAGAAACGACTGACACCTTATTTCTCAAACACCTTGTTTCAAGCTGCAGGGAACCGATATCTAAAAGACATTTCAATCGAGCAAAAAAATCTCATTTTAATAGTCTCTGTAACAGGTGATCTATAAAGTCGAAGTACAATGACAGAATAACTAATACACTCATTGATCGTCCCGGCGGGTAAAGTCCTTTTTGTTCAATTGCGAAAAAAAAACAATTTAAGATTTGGAATAGCGAAATAAGGCTGAATTTCAATGTTCGGTCTTTTTACACTTAGACAAAGTTATTCGCTCGGGCTTATTTTACGGCACCGAATTTATGCCACTCTTCCTTTTCGCCCAAGTAAAAGGTAATACTGATACTTTCGACCAACTTAGTTTCAGAAATTTCATCTGTGCATCCGGGGTGGTGCATTCATTCACCCTTATTAGTCCCTTACGACACATCTGATCAACTCTGCGTTTACTCGTGAATGATTATGAGGTTTTAGATGGAGCTTCTTTAGACACCCTGCATTAGAACACAGGCGTGTCGTACGGATCTATACTTCCTAAAACCTTGTTCGGATATGGTGTAGTCGAAAACTAATGAAATTTGTACTTCATGAGGGCAGCAGCTTTTTACAAAATACAATGGCGAGCCACTAAATGCAAGCCCTGATCATCGTCAAATATTTTTGAGTCTCTTAAAATCGCTCATGAGAAACCTCTGTCTGGGAAAATATAATTTGCATCAAATCAAGTGCAGAACTAGAGGTTAAATCAAAATTAGTGGCTTTGGTTTGTGAAGAAGAGTTTCAACTCATTCTCGAATCGATGTGTGTCGCCTAGTTCTCTAATGTTTCGCTGAAAAATTGTCTCTCAGATGTTAGGCAAGTAAATTGTGGTAGAATGAAACAGTCAGATCTACGGGATGCCGAAAACCAAATTATATTGTATAGATATATCGGTTGTCTTGTTTTTATGATTGAAAACAATAAAAGAATATTCTGAGACTATATACATAGCGAATGATACTATTAAATGCTACTTGAAGCTTCCTTTTAGAATCCGCATCACAGTTATTAAATATTACGGAACCATACACGAGTATTGGAATAACCAAAGTCTTAGCAAGAATTAATCTTGTTTTAGGTGGTGTAAACTTTTGAGCAGTCCATAAAGTTCGAAGAACTCCATATGCCTTGCCCACAATCAGATTAATGTGGTTATTCCATGTGAGTGTTCTATTGAAAACCATTCTCAAATTTTTTGAGCTATATACGTATTCTATTGTCGAACAATCAAGCTTAATTGTTGGAAAATAAGAAAGCTCTAGCTTCTTCTTTGAAATTACCAAACATTTACATTTTTTTTGGGTTAAGTGACAGATTATTTTTAAGCGACCACTTCGAGATCCTTTCAAGGTCTTCGTTCAAAACATCGGCACAGTTTTCGATAAGGCCAAGAGGACAGCTTTTATAAATTTGAATGTCGTCAGCATAAAAATGCCTCCTTGAATTCAAGATTATGCTTTGCAAGTCGTTGACGTAAAGCGAATATAAGAGGGGTCCCAGGATCGAGCCTTGCGGAACACCCTGCACCAAAGGAAGAAATTCTGATAGAACGTTCCCCAAATATACAGCCTGATATCTTTCAGTAAGATATGACGAGAGTAACTTTACAGCTGAAGAACACATGTTGAATAACTGACGTAATTAGAAGTCCAATGGGAACAGTAGTTGTTTCGTTGGAATACTGAGCGAGGAGTCGAAGTTCGAATCCCATCCAGCGGTACCTTAAAAGTTCGTTTCATTGGGTTTCATTCGTGCTAAAAAAACGAACCTTTGCAGATACAAATGTCCAGGCTTTAGGCTCTGTCTGGGCTGCAAAAGACAGTTGCCAGAGTTGCAGAAGTCAAGATCGCATCAAGATGCACTACACACACATTTAACATTATACATACCGAGTCATGCAATAAAAGAAAAAAAACTTGTACATAACACAGCTTTTACATCTTCTTTTAAACGGATATTTTCACATAGCTGGGTTGATTGATGACACTCAAAGCACAAAGAATACAGATGCCTTTGGTTATTACACAAAAAAACTCTTCACAGATTTAATAGAGAAATAAGATTATTGAAGAGCAACGAACAAAAATTAATTCAACCGATAAAAACACAAAACAGGACGTATAAAATTTTAAACTTAGGTATACCTACATACAAATTATAGGTAATGCAACTCATACATGATAATCACTTTCCTATCCAAACAGATACACGCTGAAATGCTTTCCGTAAATGTATCTGTCAAGGTTGTATGCTGTCATTAAGCCAACAGTCATTCAACAAACCTCAAAGCCCACCTCTCGATCAGCACTTCATAAGAAGAGTGTATGTTTGTAGAGTGTAAGTATTGTAGAGGCACTTGTATCTATAGATACTTTTCGATTTAGTTATACGCGATGAATCGTACAAAGTGTTAAACCAACTTAATGAGTATCTTATGAAGTGCATTAGCGGTACATACATGAGCGGTCAAAGGGGAGACAAAGGCGGATAAATTAAGTAAAAGCTGCCTGCTCCTACCATACACCCTTCTATGTTCATGTTCGATTTGTACGTAGGAATGCAATAAAAAGTATCGCTCAAGTCAACAAATTGATGTTAAAAAAAAAAAATAAAAAACCAAATCAAGTTAACAGAATATAGAAATGAAAATTGCAATGCAACAAACACTAAAGCTGGGTAACTAAATGCAAACTAGCAATTTTATTATCAATCTATTCAAGCAAGTTTCACAATAATTTGTGATTAATATGCAAGGTACATGGGGGATGTGTGTGCCCCTGGTTGTGTTTGCTTTGTATGTTGTATCTCAATGCATTGTTCTGAATGTACTCGTATATAGTTTTCCAATTTTTTTTCTCTGTAAGTTGTATTTATGCTGACTATGCAATTTACTCCGTTCCGCAACATACCTATTCCTATGCTTCTAATAAGAGTTACTCGTCTCGAGAGTTGAAACAGATTTGCCAAAGACAAAAAAAAACGCATTCAACCTAAAGCAATAACAGTGAATTGTCCATAATAACGTTGGTTGTTTGCCAGTTGGATGAGATTTTTTTATACAATATTAAATGCCAGCTACTGTACGTACACTCTTTTGCTCCATCATCATCATCATTAAGCTGAGCAAAAGTAGCGATTCAAAAGCGCGATACACGAACGTTGTTTTATAATAGTGTGTATTTTATATATAGTAGGGCCTCTGAGAGACGAACAGAATAATAAATACAAAAAATCAAATAATAACACAAACAATCCCCCCTTTTCGGAGCAAATAAATAAAATGCATGGCATTTTATATATTTTAGCGCGGCCTGACTTTTACAATCGCGTTTGGATATTTTTTATGTTTTTTTATTTCGCCCTCTGTGTGTTTTTTTTTTGCGATTACCACCCAACGGCCGACGCAATATTCTCGAATATAGAAATTGTTTTGCATCTCCTCTGGTACCCCTTTCCATAGCCACCACACTGAAATCTAAATGAAAGTAGGTACACATTTTTTTAATGTGTGAATGCAATTTAATCTATATACATGATGTAGCTGTATCTATAGATAAACATTCAATATGTGCTTGTGACCGCACTTGGCTATATTAAAAAAATAAAATAATACAAGATACAAAGTGAACGGGAATTATCGTCTGACCATTTGCTTGGGAGACTTTGTATATTAATCAAGCAACAGAACTCACTTAAAGTGGCATAGAATATCAAAAAAAAACACGACAGCATGGCTTAACTGAAACCAGATACAAATTTGTATCTGCAACTTAATAAAAGTCACAAATTTAAATATGGCGTTTGATTTTGATCAAAGACACATTACCACGTTTGGATTGGGCAGTTAAATCGATGTTTTTTCAGTTTTTTGGAAAAGTTGACATTTAAGAGCGTTTTGTTTCCTTGCCTGGGGTAGCAAAACAATTAATTTATATTATACAATCAACTTTAGGTGGGAGTGGCTATTAATGGACTAACGGTTTATCGTATATTTGAGTGATTGTGTGGCGCAAAGTGGCGTCCTTATTTGATAAATTTGAGTTTGAAAAGGTTAAATGTGCTTGAGGAGGTGGAGAGCAGTTAATCATCAGAGTGACACTGCGAATGGTAATCTTGCGTCATCACTGATGACAAATGCTGGTTAAGACCATATTTTTCTTAGTAGTTTGCATAATTTTAGGACCTGTACTGGCTTACTCATGTAGCGCTAGCGTCCGACATTGAGCAATAAGCTTCTCTTCACGCGCTCCAAGTTGCTTGAGGACCCCTGCACTTATGCAGATCGCCTGGAGGGCGAGCGGGGACCCTCTGGGTAAGAGTTGAACACTCCTCGGGCCACAGCGTTGTTGATCATTCCTTTTACATACCCATCTCGAATGGCCAATGCACAGTGTTTTTATTAACCTGGCTGATGTTGCTATACAGCTAATATAGTTCGTCGTTGAAACCACGGCGAAATTAAGTTGAATGGAAATGAATATCTTACGAAGAACTGTTGTCAGGAATCGATTAGGAATGCTTCAGATTCGTTGAACAGGATTGGAATTATTAAATTATTCTTATACATCCAAGCATGCGTAGGTAATGGCCTTACTCCAGAATTCCCGTCTCAGTCCAAAGAAACAGCGATTGGTAAGAATAAGAAAAGCGAACCCTTCAAATTAGTTCCATAACAAACGTGGTGTTAGGACCTTAGCTGACTTCCACACTTGCCACATCTCTGTCAACTATCATCTCCATTGAATTGCCAGAGGCTCCACGGGTTGTGCGTAGAAGATCAAGTAACTGCTTAACACATGTTATGCGAATGGCGAGCTATTGCTCAAAGCAGGCAAAAATACTTCAAGAAATACATATTATGAAGCCGTCGGCAACATTATTCTTAAGGATCCTGCCTGGAATTTACCGCATGCTTTAATTAATCAATGGAAGTGAAGTAGGTCCGTGGTTTGTACCTTTTTTCTACGAACCGAGGTGTTTCATGTCAAAATACCCAAAGTAACACCCAAAGTTTGTTTACGTTCCACCCTACCGTGGCTTTGCTTATATTTTTTGTTACCCATTTGATTCGACAGTCATACCTCCATTTCTTTCAAAAATCTAACAAACATCAAAGAGTATATATAAACTGTCATAAAAAAGGTTCGGAAACTCGCCGTTCGGGTCGTCCCTTTCAGGAGTAGGACTGAAAGCATAGCTTTTATTTTATTTTATTTTATTAATGTAAAAAATAAGTATTTTTTTATTATTAACCACAAGTATACCCTTAGCACAAAACATCCCATGGCATCACTCCACGCTATGACAATCCTCTTATCAATCAATTAAATATTGAATATCACATACTTCACTGATGTAAACTAATGCAATATTCAACTTTTTGTTAATATATTCGTTTTATTACATTACTATATTGTTTGTCAATTTGATATTATCTATCTATTTCCTCAAATGTATCTCTTGTCAATTCATTTATGTTTATTTGTTTATTTACTTATTGATTCATTTTTTCACTTATTTATTTATTTATTTATTTATATATTTAGTTATTTACCTATTAATCAATTTATTTATTTATTCATTTATTTATTTATTTATACATTCATGTATATTTTATTTATTTCGTTATGCATTCATGTATATTTTATTTATTATTATTATCTTTTTTTTCTTTTTCTCTTTGTCCCCTTAATTTGAGGTTTTTAGTCGTTGTTTTTCCTCAAAAAGAAACATTTTTCCCATTTAATTTAATTTTTGTCCCCTGTATACTTTTTCAATAGAAAGACATAAATTTGTCAAAACTCTGTATTTAAATTATGTAAATTGTGCTATAACAAATTGTAAATTATAAACGAAATAAAATTATATCTTTATTTCTTTTTACAAAACAAAAGGTAATACACAATTGGTAATACTGCGCAGTGCTGTTGTTTTTCAATTTCAAAGAGGAACCCATTTGAGAATTTGTGGATCCATTTCCATTGAAGTGGAGCCACCCAAAATGTATAAAATATTTCGACAAAGATTAACCTATTGAATTGTATGAATAAGGTTTCCAAACAAATTAAGTCGTCACCGCACTTAAAAATGAAAGGTCTTAGTTATATCTGCTGGAGGATGATTTCTTTTGTTTTTGCTTCAATGCTGTAGATGAAGATGTTGTTTTCGGATCTTCTTTGGTCGTTTGTTTCTTTCATTCTTGGATTGTGGCGGTAGCGGGGGTGGTATTTCCGTCTGCGAAGATTCCTTTGGTTTTCTTTAAAAAAAAACTTTAACAAACAAATTGGTTTCATTATAGCTAACGTTCTACAAATAATTGAAAATCCTTAAGCAACTCTACTCAATTCATGTTCCTTGAAGCCAGTCACAAACCAAGTTTCCTAAGGAAACTTGCAATATGCGCATTCGAAATCTAATTGCCATGAGCAATGTTTGACAATCGATTAGGGAAGGGAAATATTTTGCATGAAATAGAATTGTGCAAATTCGGTATGCAACGAATATTGAATATGAAGTTTGTTGGGATAGCAGGCAAAAATTGTTAAGCATAGGCTTTAAAATGTAACTTCCAAATTTGTTCGTTGCAAAATTAATTTGGGGAGGCATTTTGAATTATGGCGAGCCCAGTGCTCATCAAAGGATCCCTTCTGCTTGGGCTAATTGGTCAACCAAGCCCCACTCCCCTTATAATAAATATTTAAAAAAAAAAAGTTCTTCTTCCTTTCGTTACCGATGAAATGTTATTTTCAGGTGTGATATAGCACAGAAGTTGGCAAAGTATTCCTTACTACCTTAAAGATATATAGCTGCCTGTTGTGACATTTTGGCTGATTCATCGACATTATGTGTCTCTTGTTGACATATAAAATACTTGGTTAGGCCCTTCTTTTAACCATTCGGTTTTTATATAAGGTGGCGCAAAATTTGTCACCCGATGTTCTTTCGCTGTAATTTTTTTTATGAATGAAAAACTTTGGTTCTGCTTTTGGATTATGTTAATTGGTGTCTTAAGTTTTTTCTGTATCAGTTAACTTCACAAATATCAAAGTAGAATTTACATTTGCCGCCATTTGCAAAAATTATGCTTCTTCCGATAGGAAGATGACTTTTGCGCCACCTTGTACTTGTGACAGCTCGCTATCTTCTGGCAATTAGCGTCAATTTCATAGGGAAGGGTAAATTATTGAACGTACCCGTGCAGGGACATGCTAGGAATACCACTGCAGCCGTGATTTCCCCCTTAGTCGTGTACATGTAAGTCCATGGGCTGGCAAGACTGCAGATCACCTCTATCATAAAAGGAAGATCAAACAATAATAAATATTAAAAGCATGCATACAAAATTGTTGTAATGGGTATGGATAAAATGTACGTATTGTACCTACTCAGGCAGAATTAAACTTTTTGTTAACCTGTTTCTTTGTTTATACCTAAAGAGGTATTTTTTCTGCAACTCAGTCGTAACTCTTGAGATCAGAAAAAACAATTAATACTAACTCTCAACTCACTCTGTTTTGCTTACTTCCAATTGACACATTGTACGAATTTTTGACAGCTTTGGTTTCCTCGATTGCATAATGTTTAAGGGGCCTAAAGTTTTAAAATATATTATATCGGAAAGTGCCATAGATCTTACAAATATCGTAGAATACCAATTCGATAGTTTTGAGAAAAAAAACACGGAAAATGCCATAAAAAGAGTTAATTGAGGGGGTGGCCATTTGACCGATATAATTTTTTCAAGCAAATGTCATCAGTTTTACACCGTTAAATAAACTTTGCGTGAAAACAGAGCTCAATTTTCTTTATTCAATATTTCAATTCACATTATAAGATGACATTATTTTTGCCCCTACCCTGTAGTTAAGTACAACAATAAACGAATTTAAAGGTAAATAATGAGTTTTTTTTTATACTTTCTTATATGTAGAAGGTAGAAGGGTACATCATTTGCCAGGTTTGAAGGCGATCAAACGTTTATTTAAAAAAGTTCACTGATTTTTAAAAATCAATTTCCGGTGAGGCACGTTTTTTTTAATTACTTAACACAATTATATTTATATATATCTTTATTACTTTTAAAATAAAAAAGTTTAATTTGTAACACGTCAAATTACGGGTACTAACCTGTGCTGTGACATGAGGCCAAGCTTCATAAGACCAAATTCAAGCATTTGGTATTAGCGTCATCTGGCTTTCAATCTTAACAAACTATACTGAGTTCTGGGTTCACTGACAAAATAATAATGAGTGGGGATTTTTTTTTGTTTTACAGGTAAAATAATAATTAAGTAATTACTGAGTTGCAGAAAACATTTAATATAGATATACTTTGCGGGCCTAAAGGAGCCTGTTCGGAATATACCCCTATACAGCTTGCAGTTGCCCGTGATATTTTTGGCGTAATTTTAGTTGTATGCCTTTAGGAGCAAACGTCTCATGAAGATGTATACATTTGTTTTTGTATATTTGCTGTTCTTACCTGTAAAGATGGCGTCTGGCTTTACGAGGGATCGTTTTAGGATTCGCATAATTATAGTTCGCAGAAACTTATCGGCGAAGTAAGTGTGCATTGTCCATTGAACTTTATTTTATTTGTGTATTGTTGCTTTTCGGACTTTGTCTTTAGAAACAACACGGGATGTTCAAATCTATGAGCATCCGGTCGCGATTAATGATTCATTGTACATAATACTAGGCAGAACTCCCTTCTTTGGTGCAAAGGTTGGTGAAATGAAGTACATACTATTTATTGTTCTTCCCTGTGGGGAATTAGAGCTTAAGCTGCACTGCATATTTCAAAGTAAACACAATAACCTCTGCAACGTCGCCACTCCTCTCTTTATAAACATTCCGATCAGCAAGTGAACTGACTACCGCTGATCCTTTCCGCAATGAACGTAGACCGTTGTGCGAGTACGGACTTAGGATGTCACTGCAGCTTTACTGGTAGGGTTCCATCTTATCCCGATTATATCCTTGCCATTAAAGTAGACGCTACTATTCGTTTGGGCCGACACCCGAGAGAGTAAATGATCTAAATTTCCGCTTTCAAGCTGAATTTATAGACCTTATCATTTGATGACGGAAGGACATGCCTAGTTTGACACAATTTTTGATAATCCTGATCACAAAAATATAAATTTTAAGTGTCAACAAACAATATCAAGGCGTGGTACAACTAATGTATCAAAATTAAAATTGGGGTTAAAAAGTTTAACTAGTTGCAGCTTGCAGGCATGTCGGAGCTCTAAAGATTGGTCTGTAGTTGAAGATATAAAAACTTCTGTATTATTTCGGGCCAGTAAACGGCTGAAACGTGTATCAACCTCAGAAAATGAATTGCGTGATCTTCTTTTTGTAGCTAAATGGCACATTAAACATATTCTCCATATGATTTTATTGACTGTGCTTCGAACCTTTAAGGTTACTTCGATTTGTTGCTAAAAACTAGTTATTAATGTTTGTTTCTTGCCGGTGGCCCCTATTCTATCTTTCTCAAAAAACTCTGATTGCATCTTTTCAGTATTGGTACAGGATGAATGAGTCAGTGAAGTTTTTTCTTTATTGGATTGCTTAAATATTAGTCTTAGGTACATAGTCATGAATAGAAAATCTATTGATAATGTTCAGTCGTTTAATAAAATTTAGAACTCAAACTAGCTAGGAACTGGTTCGTAGGCATTCGATACTTGGAATCATTCAGACAATGAGGCATATGCATAAAACGAAAGTAATTACTAGCAGTAAAAGGTTATAGTAAATACTAGTACTACTAGTTGCAGCTGAAACTAATAGTATTTACTACAATCGGTATGCATAAACCTAAGTTTCTACTAGCTAGTATAAACTAGTAGTAAATACTGGATTTATCCCAGTAAATACTACTACTTCATCTGAAAGTAATAGTATATACTAGATACCTACATAAATGCGTTAAATAAATGCTGTTGCTTCTCTTTGTTCTATAAATTACCGTTCTATAATTTTCTTCTTTTGTAAACAATTTTTTGTGTTACAATTTTTAAGAGTTTAAAAGTGAGTGCTCGAAGTTCAAAAAATGGCAAAAGCAGAAGGTTCAACAACCTTAGAGTTTGTTAAAACACTAGAGAAGTATGCCGTACTTATTAACAAATCTCAACAGCCTCATAAAAAAAAAGCAAAGGCGGAGGCCTTAAAATTGTTTATTCATGAATTTCAAGCCAAGACTGGTATTTTAATAACGGAAGACCAACTAAAGAAGAGGATAAATAACATTAAGACTGAGGTGAAAAAAAACTCGGACCTTAAATCAACGGGAAATAAACCAATCAAGCTTAAAGAATGGGAACATATTTTCTTAAAGCTTATCAATGCTGACCAAAACCCATCAATTTCAAGAATACCTGGTATGTTAAGTTTTAGAAACAAAATTACTTTTACAAATCTTTTTTTTTGTAGGTGGTCTATCTGCGGGATCAGATAACCATAACAAGGAACGAAAAAGAAGTAGTTCTTCAAGTAGCGCAGAAGAGGACAAAGAAGATTCAGCGCCGCTTGCTTGTCAATCTTCTGCACCAGCACCAAAACGCAAAAGGCGTTTGGAACAGGAGACCGAAGAAACAATTTCTCTCACTAATAGTGAGCTTCAACGTTTAGTGCTTCTGGAAAACTTAAAACTTTTGAGGATGCAACAGGAGCTTCTTCAGAAAAGGTTGGCTAGCAATGATGACGATCATTCCTTGCGCTCAACGAATGCCTCTGAAAATATTTTTTCCGAAGACGGACGAACATTTTGTAATTTATAAAGTCATACTTGGTTTTATTTTATTTTGAATGAATAATAATTTTTTGTTAATTTATACATTTTTTTATTTATTTTTGTACATTATATGTATCTTTAATAAAATTATAACAAAATTATAATTGTGTATTGTATATCATTTCTGCGAGCTCATTTCTCTTCATCTGTCCCAATCTTCTGATTTGTAGTACAGAAGCATTATTCTCTGAAGTGTGGACTGCACTTTCATTTCCCCTTCCTTCACCTTCTGAAATCTCGAAGTCGTCACTGTCATTTAAATACTTTGCAATATTGTGCAGGACAAAGCATGCAGTAACTAAAGTTGGTACATTCTTTAATTCGACTCGTATACAGTTTTGTAGGATTGGAAACCGGCTTTTCAGTTGACCAAAACAACGTTCTATTATAACCCTCTCTTTAGTATGCAATTTGTTATAAGCTTTTTCGATGTTACTAGTTGGATTTTTGAATGGTGTCATTAGCCATGGTGCAATTCCATATCCCTCGTCTGCCAATAATATTGTATTTTCTGAAAACTTCAAAATAGGTTCAAGAAAACTATTTTTCCAAATCCTTGAATCATGAACTGACCCTGGCCATTCGCAAACAACACTTGTAAACCATTCTCTGGCATTACAGGTCGCTTGAATATTGATGGAGGCATATCCTTTACGGTTTATATACTCCTCTGAGTGTAAGTGGGGCTTCTTTATTTCGACATGGGTGCAGTCTAACGCTCCTATACATGATGGAAAACTGTATTTCAAAAGCCAATCCTGTTTAGCTTCCAATTGTTGTGGGTAATCCGAAGGAAACTTAATCCAAAGAGAAGATTTATCCACTATATGTTTTGCTACATAGTGTAAAGTTCTGCAAACAGTACTCTGATGCATGCCCGTGTCTTCCCCAACGCCAACTTGAAAGCCTGGATCTCCAACATATCTCAAGAAAATTCTCATCTTTTCTTCAGCGGACGTTGCTCCTCCCCTTCTTTCAGACTGATAACCTTGAGATTTTTTATTGTAAAAGGGATAAATAAATTGATTAGCTTCAATTAATTGCAAATAAAAAATCTTACCCATAAAATATTCGCTTAGCCACTCAACGTTATCTTTTTCAAAACGGTAGAGCATTTTAAAATTATTATTCCCGGGCGTCCTTCGCTCTTTATAAACTTTTTCAGATCTAACATTGAAAAAAGCTGCCATATTTATACTCGTAATAAATGCTCTGCAAACCGATTGCTTTGAAAGTAAAGTTGCGACTGTTGATGTTGGCATTTAACATGAGAAAGTTTTTACTAGTAAATGTTTAAGTTGGTATTTAGAAACTTTAAAAATTTGCAGTAAATACTAGAAAGAAAAGTTCGTACTAGTTTTTTATGCATATCACTATAAGTATTTACTATAAAAATTCATCCAAAACTAGTAAATACTTTTCTTCTAGTAAATACTACCTTCCCAGCATTTACTTTGTCTTTTATGCATATGGAAAGTAGTAAATACTATACAAAATTACTAGTAAAAGCATTTGCTACCGTTTATGCATACGGCTCAATGACTATGTGCATGAGTAGTATTCAGTGGTGAATGACTAATGAATAACTTTGATTAAGTACGTACAATACGAATACCTTAAATTAGCAGTAGTTACAGGAACTCAACAGAATCAGAATAACCGAACTCTTGGTCCTGAACTGAATTGTTATTTTAAATTACTAAACTTGATCTACTATTTTCATCCAGAAACTGAAATTTGTACTAAATGACTGATTTATTGAATGAAATGTCATAACGTGTAAAGAACGAACATAGTCTGCGATAGATGAGAAAACATTTAAGAGCTTTAAATGTGTATATACTTATGCGTTTTTTGTTACAATCTGTTACAAAAACACGTGCGTCTTGTCGTTTTATCTCAAGGCTTGGAAGTCTTTATTGTTTTCCTTTCTTAACGTGACGTGAATTCACTATAAAAATTGATTTTAAATTTGTTCTATATAATTTTATTGGGGCTCTATCGTTACTTTTGTTGCTTTTGTAGACTTCTCCAAAGACATCCATTACTTTGTTCTATTTTAATGGCGAGGTTATGATCTGGATTAGAGAGATCATAACCCTCCCGTTTTAATGCATTCTTACGCCTGTGGAGTTAGCCGTTTCGACCTGAATAAGTATCGGCAGGCTTGCCGGTTTCGTATGACTTCAGACTTCATCACTGAGGGCAATCAAAGTTTTTATTTCCGTCTATTTTTGTACGATTTCGACACGTGTGTGCCCATGTGATTGATTGTTGTTTGATCTTCCTTTTATGGCTTCACTGATCTACAGTCGTGTCAACCTATGGATTTGCATGCACACTCGTGGGACAGCTTTGCATGTTAGAAATGTCGCTAAGCTCAACAGAGTTCTAAAATTGTTTACATGGGATTTCCTCCTCCTTAGTCACCTTTTACGACAAACGATATTTATCGGGGAGCACAGCTGCGCTATTCTTACCAAGGGAGACATCCATTATTTCTAATAGTTTGTAAATCTCTACTTTATGAGCTAACGATCGAAATATCTGTAAAACTTCAACGACATTCGCTGAACATTCCAAGTTATTTTGTGCAAGGAATTGAGTTCC
Organism: Portevinia maculata; assembly: GCA_949715645.1. Classification (NCBI taxonomy): domain Eukaryota; kingdom Metazoa; phylum Arthropoda; class Insecta; order Diptera; family Syrphidae; genus Portevinia; species Portevinia maculata. The sequence goes on along the minus strand of OX454527.1, from coordinate 26,989,006 downwards.
TTCAGTCGTTTCAGTATCACCCCATTTCAAAGCTAATTTACATCATTCTTTTTGTCGGATCACAACAATCAGATGTGTCTCTCATCCCTATCGATAAACTCTAATAAAATATAGGTGTTCACCCATCCATAAATAAGATTCTTTTTGTTGTTGTTTCCAAATCAATTATCTATTTTTAGCCAGTTTGAGCCTGGTGCACATGTGGCGCCTCACAGACACCACTCACTCGATTCGAATTCAGTCAACATTTGTTCGCATCAAAGTCGAAAAGAGGACAACAAATTCTGACATCTAAAACTGCACCTTGCGCTCTTGAGTGCAATTTATGATCACAACTTTATCACTATTTTCTACAAAAGATGCAGTAACAAAAAAAGTCACCAATATACACGAGAAGGGAGTTGTTGTAGGTACGTACTAGTTGGATACTTTCTATAGAAGTATCGGCGCGGTCCTTCCTGCTGCGTCCGATCTGCTGCCTATGCGCACAGGTGAAACCAAAGTCTGTTGGTCCCTTCAACATAGATTGTGTACATTTGCCGATACTTTGTGATGGTATCACCTCCCTCGCCAAGAAAAACTCTAAGAACTTTAAGGGTGACCACAGTGTCATCGATCAAAATGCTTATCTCGCCTCGACACTAACAATCCATCTATTCAATTACACCACCATAAGAGTATTCTATTCAGCCTCATAACATCGCATGTTTTGCACGTATCTTCCCATTCACTATGTAGATTTCTATGTTTTATTTGATGGTAGAATGACTGTATTATGCTTCGCTTATGACATACATAGATTGTTTGACTATCGTATAGATACGAGTGTGTCTTTTTCTGTTCCCATCTCAAAGAATTATGTTTCCTTTGGATGTTGTCATTTTGAGATAGACGTCATTATCTAATGAGTTGTGACTCAGTTTGGACATTAAAATCGAAATGAAATATATTTTTTGTTATAACAAAATGGTGGGGAGCAAAATAAACGATAATAAATTATATTAGCGATAGCGAAAAAAAAATTAAGGAGGGGGAAACAAATAAAAGATAAAGCTAACAGAGCGGGATCGAATATTATATATTCGTACTCGTATGTAGGTATCTCCTTAGAGATCTATCTAAAGTTAAAAAAATATTATGGAAATAGATATCCACTTGTGAGTGGAAAGACAGCTACATAGAGTGGATAAAGGATAGAAAATCGTTTGCACCTGTTTCTTTTGAGTCAAGATTAGGCGATTACTGTCCGGTCGTTGTCGACGAATGCACATGTACCTATCTATAGCTGTATTATTTCCGGTATCTCTATCCTATTACCGGACGCATTTAGCAGTTTTTTTTCTTTTCTTTTCTGTCTTTAAAATATTCTTTTTCTTAATTTTCTCATCACGATCATGGGGTGCGATAATTTTGTTGGATTGTTTTTTTTTTATATCTCCTTCTGTTGGGTTAAAAGTTAAACGTATATTTCCTTTAATTTAGACATGCTTGTAGAGATAGTGCCTGCGTATGTGTTTGGAAACTATTTCAGGTTTTTCTTCTTCCTTTGGGAAAAAAAGTATTAAGAGTTTTGTCGATTTACGTAGGTAGGTACCTACCTAAATTAAACAATCATTATGATTGGCCAGCGTTGGGCGAACGATCAAGACCGCTGATCAACAATAAATGACAATTGACCAGAAAAGTGGCAAGCGGCATTGGGATCTTTGAAGTTCCAACAAAATGTGTAGGTATGGTATGCTTTTGTGCGTCGCGGTAATTTTAAGAGCCTTAAAATTAGAAATAATTTGATAACGATTGCCAACGTGTGTGAAGTTGTCTAGCTTGTTTACTTCAACGTCAAGACATAAGTCGTAGATTATGTGAGACTTTTATATAAGTCAAATGAACTACACTTCTCGTTTTATAAATTTGAAATGCTAGCATGTCGCATTGCATTTCATACAACTATGGCGTATAAAAATGTATTAAATTGTGTGAAAAGTGCGTGCCTAACCGAAATTTACATACACTTTAAGTCATCAGTAATTTGAACACCCTTTTTTGGGGGTATATTAATTTTGATTCATAGTTTGTAACATGCCTTAATAGTGCCCGCAGCCCCCTAAAAGTTACTAAATTCGTGATCAGCATCGATAGTAATGTCAATCTAGCCATCTAAGTACTTCCGTCTGTCCGTCGGCGAAAATTAGGCAATAAAACTGGAGCTAAAAAGCTGAAATTTGAAACATATACTCTCTAGGAGCCCAAAATAATCAAGGAATTATCCAAAAATGTGAACCAGAAAAAATTTATATTACATACCTAGGTACTCTAAAATGTGAACTCAAAACCAATTCTTGATATTCGATAATGTGAACTTTTCTTTTTCACAAAAAAACCTCCCCCTAAATGGTTTTATTGTTGCAACGCAACAAGAACAAAACAATTTTAGTGCAGTTCTGAAAAAAAGCTTGAGAAACGCTGTTACAATTTTGCAAAACTTTTGGGCGAAAATATCTGAGTCCGCCATAGCAAACTATTTAAAAAAAATTCTGCCACGAGATTCGAGTTGGGAAGCTGAGGATTTAATCCCACTAAGTCGTCTTCGCGATATAGATGGGGCAGCACATTTTGAAGCAGAACTTCAACAAATAAGAGAACTCCTAAGCTGCTTTGATGCCCCAAACGTATCGATTGAGGACATAAGAACATGGGTCGTTGGCGGTGATGGTGAACATAATGCTGAGAATGCTGAGTTAGCCCCCGAAGATGAGGAAACTTCATCAGTGGAAGAAATAATGAAGAATACAAAAGTTTCCCACTGTCGAGCCATTCGCTGCTCGAATATTTTGTTAGACTGAGCCCAAGAAAATGGGTGCAGATATGGTAACATCAATTACGAATATCAAACAGTTGCAATTGATAAATCTACGCACAAAAGTATCCGTCAAACTAAAATGACAAATTTTTTCAAAACAAATTAATTTTGCTGCAACCTTATATTATTCCTGTTTTATTTTCTCTAGTTTGCTTGTTGTGAAGTATTTATTTATTTTGTTTTTACGTTTTTTGGCTATTAAATTATGTATTATTTAAAAAATATTAACATCGTTTAATAACTATGGCTTTGTTTCCTTTCTTTTACTTTTAAATAATCAAGTTACAGGTCATTTCAAGAAGCATGAAATATAACAAATTGTTAAGTATCCAGAAATGTGAACCCTCGAAAATGTGAACTGCCCATGTTTTAATTAGTTCACATTACCGAGGTAGTACTAAGTCATATTCTTCGCAGAGTATGTAGACAAAGTCGTTTTGAACGATTCTGATATATAAAGTTGTCTGCAACAGATGTTCGTAATCCACCCATCTTATTTTCACCTTACAAGCCTCTATAGATAGTTTTATGCTCAGGAAAATATCTGAAAGACTTGAGTCACGGCTTTGCTGAAGGCTTGTGTAGTTCGTGAACTAACTACTTCAAAAAGAGCTCTGACAAGTGAACTAAGTGAGCAGGTTCGAAATCTCGCTAGTCCACATAGTTCGGTAGTTCATTCATTTTATTTTATTTTTAGAAAATTTTCAATAAATATTAAAAGGATTAAATGGTTAATAAACCTTCATAGACTATGTTAGAGTCGTACAGGTAATAAAAAGCTTGCGTTAATAGGTACATAAATATATACGTATAAAATCTACATGTAATTTTTAAAAAAGGGTCTAGTCTATATAGTTTTCATTCATAAATATTTAAGAAGTTTAACACCCATGCTAATTTTCCTTTTTTAAGGGTGAGTAAATGTGTATCTTTGGCATGCGCCAACGACGATGCTGTGTGGAAACCAATCTTGTCTCGATCGTCGTTCGACCAGGATATCTTTCGGAAGCAGGGGTATATTTGTATTTTTTGATTTCAGTTAAGTTTGAACGGCCTATACTATTTTTTTCACTTGAAATCAGGTTTTTTCTTCTTTGGAGTACAATTTTTTCTATAGCAGTTTATTTGTGACTTATGACCTCACAAGCCTTCTTCATTTCACTCTTTATATGTCCACTCGTGGACCTCATTGTCATTAATTTCCCAGTAATGGCCAAACTTTAAGCCCTTTTATAGCGGTAAACTTTGTTTGTCAACATCGCTATCATTTCACCACAAATGGTTCTAGTTAAATCAAAGCGTAACTCGGGTTCTTGCCTTTAAAATACCGAGCCTCCTTAAATTTGCATCGATTTGGCATAGGCCGCCATCACGTAAGGTCACTATCGTCTGGCGATATCGTTTGGACGATAGATGTGCTCAGGAAGAATGATAGCGATATAGATATTGTGCAATCAAATCAAACACCAAATCGTTAGTCGATGTCTTTTGAACGATAGAGGCTTTTACGCGAAGTATAGCTGTCGCCGAAACGATGTCGTAAGAAGAAAGTGCCGCTGTTGTTTTAATTTTGTAAACCAGGAGTTTTGTGGTCATCCTTTTTTACGATTCTGACACTTTGAAATGCTTACTAATACTCGAATCATTTCAAGTTGAGGAAGCATTTAAATTATATAGACATTGGAGGCGCAACACTTAACACTGGATCTTAATTCTCATTTTGTTGCATGTTAGAAAATTTCCAATTTTTCAAATTCGAGAAAGTCTGTAATGGAAACCGCATCATTCTTTACCATCAAGAAAAATGTCCCTCGATCTGACCAAAATCTTTTAAAAATCGTTTAATTTTCCGCTTCCAATAAATATGTATTCTTTAAAAAATTTACTTTATAGATATAAGTTTAATCAACCAGAAACAGAGCCATGAAATCATTCCATCAGAAACAAAACTTGCTCTTTCACATAAAGTATACCAAAAGGTTGCAAACTCAGACCTGTTTTGCTCCCCATAACAATAGTCTCCTTATTACTTTTTTATCGATCGTTAGAAATCAAAAACATTTACAAGTATAACGCCTCTTATGTAAATTGATACAAAATTGCTTTAACAACTGACTATATTAACTGGTATAAAATATTATGCACAATACTTGCTTGTTGAATATAAATTTAAAAAAAGTTTACTGACCCCACACAGCACGCACATTTCGTGCTCAAAACATGAAATTTTCTAATTAACACTTAACAATTCAGCACGTTTATTACGCACTTAAACGTAAATGCACTCATCAAATCGGCGTCTTATACGGCGGGAAAGACTGTCTTATTTGCATGACAACAACATAAAATGTTTGGTTTATTATTTGTTGCTTTGTTCGTTTCTCTGTTGACCATCATAAAAGTTATGTTTATTTTTTTTTTTAAATTTTTAAAAATAAATAAATATTAAAAAAAATTTATAAGTATGTGTAGCGAATATAAATTCAACTCAATTCAGATTCAAAGAGAGGAAACAGTAAAAAGATACATTCGGACGGAAAGTCTATAAATTTAAATTTTGATAACTCTATCGGGAACCGCACCTTATTTCTCGGTATGGACAGAACCGAAATTATAATGGTTGGGTGTGCGTGGCTGGATAAAAAAAAATCCAGTGAGGTCGTCTACATTACTTAATCGGGATTGCTGGTTTTGTTATTTTTATTAAGATGTGACATGCGGAAACGTATTATAGTGAAAGCTCCCATAAACGGACACTCGTCAGCGGCCCAATTTTGTTTGGTTATTTAAAAAAAATGGACAAAAATACTTGCTCAACTCACAAACAAATAATTGTTTGTATTTGTAACGGACTTTTAACCATTTACTAGTTGCTAAAATAAAAAAGAAATCACTTTCAATGATTCAAATAAATAATGAAACTTACATTGTACAGTTAAGTCTCAATTATATTATTTCTATACAAAAACAAGCCATTTTGATAAGTTTAATTTTATAATAAATTTTATTTTATTAAATTGTTCTTTGAAAAAAACAACCCCGCACCGGCTTTTTAATTGTTTTTGATTACGTTTTTCTTTTTTTTTCCTCCTTTTAGCCTGCCATTGACTGTGTTCAGGTTTTTACTTAGACTTCTTCTCAATCAATTTATTCTGAGCTCATAGAATGCGCTCTGATCAAGCTCTGAACTTAAAAAAAAAGAAAAACGCTTAATGTAACGACATTGTGTCGTTTTGTAAAAACTCGTCCTTAAGGTACCTACTCACAGCAGGTCATTCTGCCTCCTTATTAGAAACTGAACGTCTGGTTATTGAAGGTTTTCACTGAATTTTCTTGTATATAACACAAATTGGAGAGTGTACTGAAAACATATCCTCTGAAACTTGTTGATGCAATGGTTTTTACAAAAAAACAAATAATCCTTTAATCTAGGTATCTGTTTATGAAAAAAATAAATAGGCATTAAGGGCCCATATAGGGCCTGAAACCTAGCTTCTCCAACCACTTTCTTTGCGAAGTGGAAGGGACCTACAATTTTAAATCCGAACGGCAAATTTGATAAGCTTCTCATGACAATTGATACTCTTGGATGTCTGTCAGACGTTCGCAAGAGGTGGGGCAGTGGAAAAAAAACTCTACATGTTATTTGGCCCGGCGGGAAACGAACCGGGGACCTTTCGATTAGTAGTCCGACACAGTAACCATTGAGCCACTGTGCCGCTGACTGCGCTCTGTTTATGAACGGATAATAATTATTCCCGTTTAAATAAGCTTTTTTACCCTGGAAGTGCATGTTTTTTTTTTGTACGTAACGCATATTTAAAGCGATCATTCCGATGAACAAAGCACCAGAAACTTTGAAAGTCGATAAATTTCTTTTAATTAGTTTCTTTAGCAAAAAGAAAAATAACCAGTTGTCTGTCATTGTTTACTTGGAATTTTTGTTTTTTTTATTACTAAAGTTGTTCTTTCATTAAATTTCTTACATTTTGTCACTTTCTCACACCTCTGTCTATCGTAAGTTAATCTTACTTTGTTAAGATTCCTCCAGACACCATAAAGAACACACATACTAAATTTCATCAAAATCTGCCGAGCGGTTTGTGAGTTTATTAAGGACATACGAACAACCTGAAAATGTGTCCGTTTAAGGTGCATGTCCATTTGATTGATCGGCCCAAAATAGTTCATTCGCAAATTTTGTCAAATCAAACAGTAAATATTGTACACAGCTATTGTTGTTACATATAATTTAAATACGAGTATTAAAATTTTATTGGACTTAATCTTAAATTTTTAAATAATCATTTCTTTTTTATTTCTGTTTTTTCAGAATGCTAATTGTTGGAAAAATGCTGTTGAATAATGAATAAACTGAAGGTAAGATTAATTAATTTGTTAACACGTGTTTACGTGGTTTGTGGTTATTGAATATGTATTTAAAAAAAAATCAAATTGGATGTTTTTTTTTTGGGAATTATAAAGGAAAAAACCCTGGATAGCGAATCTAATCAATTTTTTAGTAAATAAACGAAAATAATCGGGCAAGGGAGTAAAGTTTGTGATTTTCTTAAGCTTATTGGTTGAATTTCAGTTATAAGTCCATTATTAAGAAAATTTGCAAACGTATTGTGTTCAAAGGATTCACGTTGTAAAGCTTCTTTAGTTTCTTGTTTTCTGCCCGTCGTAAGAATGTTTCCGATCAAAAATAGTAATTGTGACAGTATTTAGCCTTTGTGGACACCACTTAGATTTACAAGTTCGTCCGAAAGCCTAGTCCCATGATGCAAGAATAGAAGATACTTACAATCCCCCAGAATTGGGAAAATTTCTGATTACTGTCGGCAAATGTGCGGTAGAAAAAAATATCGATTGTCTGGGGTCAGATCATGTAAAATGAAAACTATCGACTGATCTCGTTTCCCCTAAAGCTGTCTCCTCATATTCGTATAAGCAGATAGACACAAATATAGCCGATATAGCCATGGCACAGTGTCGACTAATCACAGGAGGGTAAAAAATCCACCAAAGCAGATAGACACAAATACAGCCGAAGCGATATTGCCTGGCGATTGTCATCTCATTTGAATAACCACCAATACGTGATCTATGGCACAGTGACGACTGATCACAGGAGGTTAAAAAATCCACCAGTATGGCGCTCATTAAGACCGTTTTTTCTGCGTTTTTAAAGTGATTATTAAAAATATTGGCATTCAAAACAACTTAATTTTTATTAATTTATTATAACAACAATAATAATCTATATATTAATACGGAGTTGCCTATAACCTGTTTCCCCCCTTTTTTGCTGTTATACGTCACATAGATATGCCAACACTATATATATTTGACTAGGGGGCAATACATAGAAGTGCACAATACAAAAATTATCCACATATATAACACACATTGTGAATTACAACAGGTAAAATGAAGCGAATTTGATGAAATTACAACAACAATAACATTGCTGAGTTGATAATGCTTGAACATACTTGAATTTACTTGGACATGCTTGAAGTTACTTGAAAATGTTTAAAAAGTTACTTGAAGATGTCGGAAAAAATTTATATCATGTGAAATCAGAGAATGCAATGTCGGAAAATTTCATTTTCCGATTAATATGTATAAAAGTCGACTTTGTTTTTTTCAACTTATAAAATAAATTGGTCGAGCTTCGACCATGGGGCGACCCCTAGTACAGTCGAGTCCGCTTAACTGAAACGCCAATTTGCCATAACTTATTTTTCAGTTAAGCGGTATTTTCACTTAAGCGATCTTCGAATAATTGAAAAAAAAAATACTTTACCGGAATTTAGATACATAATTAAAATACAATTTCACCAATCCAACCTAAGAATCCAAGTACATATATTGATACAGAAGAAACCAACAGCAGTGTTTTAAAACAAGTTAACTATTTTTATTAAAAAAACGTTTTAAAATAACATAGAATAAGTAAATAACTTATAATTTATAAATAAAGAAAAAAAATTAAATGGTAATTCACAGCTCTGTTTTTAATATGTATTTCAGTACTTAAAATATGGATTAATTGCACCAACTGTTTAGTTAGACGGCTTATAAAAGTCGCATATCTGCGTTTGCTTATGGTTCCGGATATTGGTTAAAGATATTTTGTCTTCAAGGTCGTCAATTGAATCGCCGACTTCACTGTTTCCCCGAAAAAAGTTCTTTAGAACTGCAAGAGCATTAAAAGCATCATTCACTGAGGGTTTTTGAAGAGAAAGGACTCTGTTGGAATCTTCACCGTCAGAATCGACTTCTTCGGGATTAATTTCTAATGCAAATGTGACTTCGTCTATAATTTCTGCATCCGTCATATCCCCGAAACAAGGCAAATCTGCATCTATGTCGACAAGAAATTCAATTTCCTGTCTGAGATTTGTCGGTAAATCAGCCTCTTCCTGATCGCCAACTTCAAACTCTGTCTGTGCAACAAGGGTTTTAGCAAAGCCCGCCTTTTGAAAACAATTTTTTACTGTCTCGGGGCTGACCATCCACCAGGCTCTTTTGACCATTTTCAAACTAGAAAGTAAGTCCAAATTTTTGGCAAAATCTGTTAAAGATTGCCCATTATCGAGATGAAGAATTTGTCTTCTTACTATGCACCTTCGATAATGCGATTTAAAAGACCGAATTATCCCTTGGTCTAAAGGCTGAATAATAGAAGTTGTATTTGGCGGCAGAAATTCTATTTTGATGTTGTCTAAAATAGTCTCATCATCTAATTTATGACAAGCCGCATTGTCAACAAAGAGTAACACTTTCTTACCGTTCGCTTTGAATTTTGCGTTGAGCTCCTTCATTATTTCGCTCCATATTGATTCAGTCATCCAAGCCTTTTTATTGGAAAAATATTTAACAGGGACTGTAGAGTTACGAAAACACCTAGGGTTTCGGGATTTCCCTATGCAAAAAATCATTTTGTCGCTACCATTTGAATTTACCACAAAAAGAACCGTTATTCTATCCTTGTTTCCTTTTCCATTTTCTAGCCTGTTTGCCAATGTGCCAGTTGGTAGAGCTTTGAACAACAATGCAGATTCATCCGCATTGTAAACATTTTCTGCACTATATTCTTGGAGATGCGTCGGTAAGATGTTGGCCAAATATTCCTCAGCTCCGTGCGTATCCGACAAATTTTTCTCTCCGTGCGTGTTTTTAAAATGTATATTTTCCCTAACTTTCCAACGCACTAGCCAGCCTTTGGAGGGTTCAAAATCGACCTTCATCATAACAGCAAATTGTTTTGCTTTTTCCATTAAAAGAGGACCACTAATTACTGCATTTTTCGTTCGCATGTCCCTAAACCAAATCAATAGCGCGTTTTCAATATTTGTATGATAACCAGTTCGCACCCGTTTCTTTGTCAAATTTTTATTTTCTGCCGCTGCATTCAAAAATAATTGCTTGTTTTTAATAATCCTTGTCAAAGTTGGTGCGCAGCAGCCATATTTTGCACATATATTTTTTCTGGATTCTCCCGAATCGATACTCTTCAGAACTTCTATTTTTTTTTGAAACGATAATCCTGTGCACTTCTTTTCCGATCTGGATGACTAAAATGATTATTGTACATGAATGACGTTTATGTTTTGGTTAACAAAACAAAAAGTTACCATTAGTGCCATAATTTTAAATTTGCTTAACTCGCACTTTCCAGAAATTATTCGTCAAACTCAGAAGTCGAGCATAACAAACAAAACAAAATAATATTTTGTTGTCAAACTGACAGACAAAAGTGAAGTCTGAAGTTTATTGGGCGCGTTCAATTAAAGAAAGAAATAAACTAAGTGCTGGGCGTATTCAGCTTTTTTATTTCAGTTATGCGGAGCAGTATCAGCATAAATGAATGATTTTTCCCGTAATTATTTTTTCATTTAACCGAATCTTTCAATTAAGCGGGTTTCTGTTAAGCGAATTAGTTTGTATGAAAGTTTTGAAAAAATGCTGTGTGACAAATTTTGTGTTTCAACTAACCGGATTTTTCAGTTAAGCGTATTTCAGATATCCGGACTCGACTGAATAATAAAAGTTGAAGTTATTTTTTTTGTAAAAAGCATCAATTTATTAATCAAACCTTCTTTTTCCCCTGTACATCTGTGTTTCTATTGCTTTATTCATTATTTAATATTTTCACCATTCATGGTCCGTATTTCTCTGCTATTTCGAACGTAAATAACTAAAATCTGGAAAACAAAACATACAAATTGCATGAAAACAGATCTGCAACCACAGTACCGCCGCATGCGGAAATTTGTTGGTGTGGTTAGTCGTCATTTTTGAAGAAAGTATTCGTTTCGATACGTGTTGGTACCGATACATTTTATTTGATACTTGACGGGTATCGATAGCCTATTGTACGTACTTTAATTAGTACTGATATCAGTACGATGTTGGAATCAAATCAGCCCTACATTTGGGACTATCTTTAACACTAAATTCTTTATTGTTACAGGATTTTTTTAAAGTGTGCAGATTTTCTTTTTAGCAATAATCTATTTTCTTTATTAGTAAGGCTCTATGTCAATAAATCACACACAATTGAATAGTTTTGAAATTAATCAAAAACGTTTAACCCCCAATAAGTTGCTATCTGAAGTATCTCAAAGAAGGCCACTGGTTTATATACTCAATCCCTTTAGATATGATCGCAATAAGTACAAACTAACTTCTTTTTTTCCATGAAGTACAAGTTAAATTAACCATTATTAATTTTTATTTACTTATCTCCTCCGTTCAATTCATTTTTCTGTGACATTTTATGAGAACACAGCAAATTAAAGACGAAAACGCACCACCAGCACACTTATTGTTTGCTCTCACTTGCTTTAAAGATGTTTATCAAATAAAAGATAATTTATAATTGTAGATTTCACGAGATTAGATTGTTATTCGTGCGCTTCGCTCTTCATCGCCTTTTTGGTTGTTTATTTTCCTGTTGTTTTGCTACTTAAGAAGTGGGTAAATCTAACTACTGTACAAACAGGGACAGACCACCTTACATCCTATTGACGCATTTTCCCAGTAGCACCATCGTTGTTTTTTTTTTTTTTTTTAAATTTACCTATCTCAACAGGAATTGTATTTTGTGTGCCTTTTTTGTACAAAACAAAACCAGAACTTAATACACGCACAACGAGAGGGGGATAGGAAAAGTAAGTAAACTTATCTTAATGTAAACATGCCAGCCACTTCACTAGACAAATAGATAAATATTTATTAAAATGTTGAACAGATACTAACTCTACCATTGTACTTGTAGGTACTTTCTAAAGATCTTTAATCTTTGATACTTTCGCACAACCTATGTACGAGTAGCTATAGATACAGCCCTACAGCAAATATGCTATGCCTAAAAGATAATCATAACGACTTTGAGGATTATTTTCTTTTATCATAATTTTCTTAGCCAGCAAAGTCACCAGTACGCAGATGACTATGACGATGATAGAGCTCAATTACTGAATGTTTCAGTCATAATAACTTATCAGCAGACACAAATTTATAACGGCTCTGCCAGAGAGGGCGGCAAAAAGAGAGCTTAAGCATTCAAAACTATGCGATATGATGCCTTTGTACGAATAATTGTTTTTTAATTTTTTGTGCTGCCGGAATGTCTATATGGAACATCACATCACACATATAAAATAAAAACAAATAACAACTCAATAAAAAACGAAATTTAATTGTTTTACTTGATAAACATATCGCAGACCTCATTCGACATTCACAGAGGTCTGAAATGGGCTTATCAAAAGTATAAAAGAAAAATTGCATTTGTACGCTTGTTGAGATTTTTCAGAGTGAAAAACAATGCTTTTTTGTTTCAATGCAAATTTTATTATTAATTTTATTTAACGACTGCACATATGTGTATGTTTTATTTTCATAATGCATACAGCTGTTGTTGGCAGTGTCTGTAGAGTCGGTCATTTGCAGTTAATGATCTCATTTGGGCACTTAAATCAGCACAAAATAAGAACAAAATGATTAAATAATTTTTATTATTTAGTTCAACAAAGGAGCGGCTATTTGTAGAATATGGCCTCGCTCATTATTTAAATATGTAGGTACCTCCATCTGGAATTGCAACGTTTTTATTTGCAACACAGTGTTTACCACTTTGATTTACGTATGACTTCCATACATTAAGCGCGAAATATGACATCACCTTCTGGCAGGCGGTATCGAAGTAATAAAAGTGCACAGCGATAAGAAGTTCAACTATTTTCAGAACGTTATGTATATAGAGATTAAAAGGAACATAACAATAAATGGTTAAGTGGATTGCTGGTTTAGGGCAAGCCATCGAACCTGAATCATGTGCCGTCCCCTTCGGATGGTAATAAACTGACAATTTAACAAATTCGAACTTGCTTTTATGGGATATTCGCATATAGAAAAGTAAGTGGATAAGAATATTGAGTGTGAGGTTAGGTTTTGTTGAAGTGGCTGCCAGATTTATAAGCCAACACACTTAGGTCCATTGTGATGCCACATGGATCAGGGGGATCTTATCATCCAACTTGTTAAACTATTTGGATCTTCTGATGAAGCGATTTAGAACTCTAACGTGTTGACTAAGTCGTTAAGATCATTAAAAAGGAAGGAAGATTATTGTGGGAGAGAGCAGGGCATGTGCAGAAAAGGTGAAGTGTCTCTTCCTTCTCCTAGTCCATGCTGCTTCTGCGAAAATCTTGAATAAACACCAAGCCTAGATGCGTGCTTGCATATAAGACAGAGCCCATTGATAGCATCTACTACGCAGTCCTTAAGCGAGTTTATATTACACTATTTAAGAGCGTCGCAGGTTCAGTTTTGGGCAGATCTGCTTTGTTTTGGAATTCTATTTTTTCCTTTTTTAGCATTCGGATAGTAAAGGGTCTTTCACTAAGGACTTGACAACCTCTTTTTTAAATAAAATGCAAACTACTTTAGACATCTCAAAAAAAATGTATTGGCTTGAATTACTATCAAAACATTTATGGATGGATTTCGACTTCGTTCATATGTCCACTGCTAGAACGTATGCAGCGGTCGATACGTTGAACCCAATTTTCGATGACTCGGCCGCACATTTCGACCGATACGGTAGCTATTTCTCGTTCAATATTGGCCCTGAGGTCTTCTAACGTCGCTGACTTGTTGGCATAGACCAATGATTTAATGTAGCCCCATGAAAAAAATAGAGGCGTTGTGTAAATTCAGAAACGTCAAACATTTGCGCAGTAATGCCGCATCACTGCTTATTTGCGATGCTGATGCGATGCACAGTTTAAGCTGATGCGTTGCTGATTGAATATGGCGTTTGAGTTTTAGAACGCATTGTTTAAATCAAACATTTAAAATGGAAGTTTTGCTAATAAAAGTTTTAGTCGATAACTTTGATCGTAAATACGATAAATTTAGTTTTAATATGTGTGAAGCAAGAAGAAAGAGGTCGAAACGCATACGGACTTTAATTAGCAGATTAAAAAGAAGGAAAATTCCTAAGATTAGGGACTATTTCAAAGTTCTAGAAGAATATCCAGACGATGTATTTCAAAATCATTTTAGAATGTGCCGATCCACCTTCGATGTAAGTCCACTAATGATTTAACTTTTCTAAATGAAAACCAAACCATGTTTCTAGGATTTGCGAAAGTCATTAAATCCTTTTTGGACACCTTCTTATACATCTTATAGTATCTATCAATTAAAATGTTTGTTTACTTACTTTTCTTTCTCTTCCGACATTTTTATACCCTATTCTAAGGGTATATTAATTTTGACGCACAGTTTGTAACATACCTTAATATTGCCCGTAGACCCCTAAAAGTTACTATATTTATGATCAGCATCGATAGTAATGTCGATCTAGCCATGTCCGTCCGTCCGTCCGTCCGTCCGTCTGTAGCCAAAAAGTAGGCCTTTAAACTGGACATAGAGAGCTGAAATTTTAACCATATACTCTCTAGGGTCCCGAAATAATCAAGTTTACGAATTTTTGAAATCCGCCCACAGACACGCCCACAAAATCAAAAAAAAACAAATTTTGGAAAAAATCGAATTTTGAGCTAGAAAGCTGAAATTTTTTATATATGATCTATGACTCCTAAAACTGCTCGGGATAAAAAAATTTCAAAATCCGCCCACTGACACGCCCACAAATAAATAAAATAATTTTTTTATACCCTATTCTAAGGGTATATTAATTTTTGAAAATCCAAAGTTTCAGCTAGGGAGCTGAAATTTATAGTATATACTCTCTATGGGCCCTTTATGCTCTTGTGTAAATATTTTCAAAATCCGCCCACTGACACGCCCACAATTAATTTTTTTTTTTTCGAAAGTTCAAAGTTTGAGCTAGGGAGCTGAAATTTATAATATATACTCTCTAGGGGCCCTTTATTCTCATGTGTTAATTTTTTTTAAATCCCCCTACTGACACGCCCACAATTAAATAAAACAATTTTATTGAAACACCCAAGTTTGAGCTAGGGAGCGTTTTTTTTTTGATATAATCCTTTAAATGTTATATAACAAAATATGTAGAGCGTTCTTAACTATTCAACCATACTTAGACTTTTGTCACGCCCACTTATGAGGGATAGGAATAAGAATAGGGTATCCAACAGTTCGCCCAATCGGACTGTAGCCCGTCCCTATTTTTCTTACTTTTTTTCAGGCGAAATCAACAGCGCATCAGGTATTTCTGTGATGCTTTTTTTTCGTTATGTTTGCGCATCAGTTTGATCAACTTTGCAATAATGAACACTTGACGTTGAAAGTGATGCCAATAGTTGCGTTAATGAACATTTTGCAAAGCATCATGAGCATCATGATGCCAGTGATGCGTTACTGAATTTACACGTTAAATCACACAATCTCGGCGGCCAATAGACGGGTCCGTTTCTCGAGATAACACGTTCATCGAAGACTTCAAGCTATATCGCTGAAGGTGATTTTGCGATGAAATTCTTCATTTTCTTCCATCATGTCGAGAGCCCAATTCGAGAAGTGGCTTTAGTTCTTGAGTCGGCTTGGTCTTGTAAGGCTGCAGGCCAAGATCCTTGGGCAAAATTCGCCAAATGTGGTCTGGAAGAGGTCCGATTCTTGAGAGCGCCGTGAAATTGATTGATTTGGCTGGTTTGCGACAGACGCCTCTACGGCAGCAATAGTCCCCACACTTCGGGCAAAACGTAGTCTCACTTTTTCACTAGACTATAAATTGCTTGTCTACTGGGACGAGAATTACGGCCGAAAATTGGCGTTAACTCTCTTAAAGTTGCGACCACCGAGTCGGAATTTCGGTAGTAAATTATAATTATTTGTAAACGTTGTTCCTTCGTGTGCGTCACCCCGATGAAAATGTTGATTTTACTGAATATTTTGCCACTGATAGTTCGGTAATCGCTTTAAGGCTGCGTTCACACTAATAGTTTGAAGTTGTCAAGTCGCTAATGAAAGATCCTTTATAAATAAGTTATGAACTCAGAATGTCGCTAACTTGAAGTCATTGGACCTTCTAATTTGTAACCAATACTCCACAGTGAAGTGTTGATATCCAACCTCAATTTCCTATAAGAATTCATTCAATCAGCGTCTTTGGAAACGAGCAAATATACGGCTTTTTTGCCGTTGAATTAGTAAATGATTTTTAGCTTATTTTGGATAGTAAGATAGTAACGTTTTTATTTGGTTTTTAAGTGACTTTCGTCTCGATTTTGTACATCCTATGACCCCCATATAAAGTGAAAGTAACACCATAATACAGATCTATATGCTTGTTTCACAGTAGTGGTCCAGTGTATCATGCCGCAGTTCAAGTAGCCAAACTGGTACTGGCTACTAGTGTTTGGATGTATTTTGGCTGGTTTTAGCACGAAAAAATAGTTTGTTTCCTTTTCCCTCCGCATCCTTCCGAAATTTCTACAGTTTTTCAACAACGATTTATATTTAAAAAATAAAAATAGCCATGATACTCAACCTACATAGTATCTTTTAGCAAGTTGACTAAAATAGTCCTTATTTTATAGACTCCAGGCAGGATTCCTTAAAGACTTTGTTTTACTTTTTTTATTGGGACACGTAATACATTCTTTGTTCCAACAACAGCTGCATGAAGCGCATAATGTTATACAACCTTAATACCCTAGTTAAACTCCAATGTTTGCGCAGTAACAAAAAAAACCCATTCCTAGAGACAAGCACAAGCGCACCACAATTGAAAGACAAAAAAATAACAAAAAACTTTTTTAGGTCCCCATAACCGCTTATTGTATTATAAAACCAATATGGAGCTTTTCGAGAACCTTTCCATTATACGACTTAAGTAAAAACGTCATGCGCACTGAACAAAATTTAAGGTGTTCCTGAGTTGGATTCGTAGTCTATGCACTGAGTCATTGCGCAACTGATGCCCAATCCATGATGACCCAAAAAATGTTTAAATTTTTGATAAAGATTACCGCCCTGAAAACTGAGCACCACTTGCCCAAATGCACGTTTGAGATTTGTAAATTTCAGCGAACATAGCATCGGTCAGAGGCAGTTAATGCTTTCGATAAGGAGAAGCTATTTGCCGGATTTGGTCGGCTTATTGAAGGGGAAGGGTTCAACATGACCTTCGGGGTTGGTGCGTTACACTAGGGAACATCCTGTTAGTTTATGAGTTAGGTTAAGTTAGCTAAGGCATTTTTGGAAAAAACCGGGTTCGCCAACTTGTGGTGGTTCTTACGTGAGGTGACTGACGCTGTACGGCTCCGGGGGTAGCCGACGAATGCCAAGAACTCGGACAGCAACTGGGATCTTATACACCTGTTATGCAGTTGCCTGATTTGGACTGATTTAAATGAATCTGCGAATTATTGGCATTCCTACCTGTCTTCGAATCACAGAAGTTATTACTGGTGCGGAGGTTTTAAAATATAAATAAATTTAGGCCTATGCAGAGCCTTAAACCTAGCGACTCCAAACAGCAAATTTGAGAAGCTTCTCATGACAAATTTAACTCTGCAATGTTTGTCAAACTTCTCAATAGGTGGGGTAGTGGAAAAAAACTTTAGGAGTTACTGGGCACTGGCGTGATGTGAAACTCCAGCAGGCGAAATAGCGCGTCCTTTTTGCGTTTTTTTGTAGATTAAAAAATAGATGGTTCAAAATCCAGTTATCAAATCATTTGCGTGTGTGAAGTCAGAATTGGAGGGGACCTACAAAAAAATACTTTAGGTATTACGAGGGGACTTGATACTGGAACCCTTCGGTAAGTGTTCCAACGAACGAACCATTAAGCCAATACACCGAACGGTGGGTTTGTTTCTGTTTAAAAAAGTGCGTTTAAATTAATACAAAAAACACTGATTGATGCGATGTTGATGTCTTGTTGCGAAATCGGGAAAATTGCAATGATCCGAAAATGCTTTGAGGTAGAGTTCACCGGCGTTGTATATTTGCAGTCATTATTATCCATAGTCCGTAGACGCAATGCATCAACCTGATTCTTAAGTTAGTATATATCCTCTTCGTTTTAAATACCGACTTACAAAACTCTCATTTGCCTCACAGATGCACAAAATACCACACTCCGTTGCATTTGCAGTTTCGCAAATACATACTCATGTGGTATTGTGTTTGTGTCTCATTATTATCCCATTAAATTCGCATGCTTTAAACAAAAAATGAACGAAAATAAGTATACTTCTTCAACCCAACTCCAACCGAGTTTACGACGAAATACATTCTGAGATACACTCACGTCCACATTCATCCTGCTAAGTGCATGAAAGCACTTGTTGCAGTTGTTTTTTTTTTTTTCATTGTATTTATTCTCTTCTTTTTACAATTTAGTGGCCATTTCTAGGAAGCAAATTAAAAACCAGAACATAGGAATGGAGTGCGGCTAAACAAAAAACCTGATTGCATTAATTCAAATTCCCTTTACTTAATTCATAAACAAAAAGGCATCATTTTGATAAAAAGAAGTATCTACGGATACTCTGCAGAAGAAGATCACAGAGCAGCGCGTCATCAGTAAGCGGAGGCAACACCATCAACATATCGTTGCATATAAATATCTTTTTGTTGTTTACTCTTTTTTGCAGGGACTGAGCGACAAAAACAAGTGAAGGTAGAATACAATGAAGAGTGCGAACAAGTACCTTTGGTGTTTAGCGTTTCTGTGTTTTTAAGTGCGACGCCAACTAATTTTAAGTTTGTCTTGCTTTTCTGGCTTGGTGGGATTTTTTTTAGCCCCTGCGCGTACCTTACCTCCGATATTATCCATTTAATATTATCATCATTATTATTCTTAACGTAACGTAAGAGCGAGAGCGAGAGAGGGAGAAGCGCGCGCACTAACCAAACTACCCATTACACACTCCAATCAGTTGGTTATTATAGTTCAGAGTTGATTTTACTTTGATTTATCTTGACACAGGTAGCAGGACGATGTATCTATAGGTATGCACAGTCTGCCAACCACATACACCAGGTTAAGTACAGATACAAATTATACGTACAGATAGTTGTCCTATTAATTTGTAGATGCATTTTTTTCTATTCTTACTATGAACGAGTACATAAATAATATAGAGTGGATGCTGTAATTTTTTCTTTAGGTGGACTCTGCTGTATAATGATTATTAAATTAATATTGAAATATTCTTGTAATGAAGTTCATAGATACGATGAATGAATTTTGAACACGATTAAAATCGTATTGAATACCAGAAATAGTCGTAATTAAATACCAGAAATAGTCGTAGTAACAATATTTCCAACAAAAAAGATATAAATACAATCCCACCACACATAACTGAATGGTTGATTGTATCTATCGGATAGAATTTCATGCGATTGCTAAGTGACAAGTGGTCTGCAGCTAAGTATTTGCATCTAGATAGTCGATATCGCCTGAGGGTAGAGTAAATAATTACTAAACAGCAATTTTTTTTGCTTTGCTTGAATTGGCGTTTGTTTTTTTGAATCAGGTTCAGTCCATTTTTTTCCTGTTTGAAATTACATTATTTGCAGATACATTTTGTTAAAACAATCCCAGATTCGACTGCTATAAAAAAATATCTACTAGTATTTGATAATTGTTTATGATGTCATTTTCCACTTAAACGCTTATGGGTTTCTTATAAACGAAAAAAAAAAATTATAAAAAATAATATAAAAGGAATCACCTTTGTTTTATATCTGAGATACTTATTTGAATTGACTTGTTTATTTATGATTTATTATTAGTACGTAGAGTTATTTTGGATAAGACTGCGTACATAAGCATTCAAATTTAATAGTTGAAATATCTATCCGCTGCTGCTGATGTATCTTAGTTGGTTTTTTGTGTGGCAATTATTAAGCTTAATGTCGGTACGCTTTCATGATGTCGGCATGAACTGTGGGTGTCTATTGTTTGACATACAAAATTAGGCAAAACTACATTCACTTTTCAGTAAAATTAAAAAAAAAGAGCTCCAATCCCACATAAGTATCTGTCGTAAGTGCTTTGAAATTGCACTATTATTTAGTTATTATATATTTGGATTTTTTAAAATTGCATTGTGACTCAGACCGAGTAAGATATTATCGGAATTATTTTAAAATTATCAGTTGCATATAGTTATATCATTTCAATAATCACCCTTATTACGAGTGGCGTTTTAGTTGATCGACTCTTATCGTTATTTGAGTCGTGGCGGTTTTTGTCGTTTTAGTTTCAGTTTTTTTCTATGGAATGTGTGTGGAGTATAAATAAAACGACATTTGAGGCGTTTCGCTCCCGTAATACCGACACTAAAACGACACAAAACCGCAACAACTCAAATATCGACAAGAGTCGATCAACTAAAAAGCCGCTCGTAAAAACGGTGAATAATTGATTAAAGAAACCTGCTATTGACTTGGGAAATCGTTTGAAATTTGTTGCATTGAGATCTAAGATATTGAACTATAATATATGCCTTAGCAACAAACAATAGGAGTAGATATAGTCTGTCTGAATTTGAGCGAATTCTTCCCCTGTTGTCAAGCAGTCTTTGTTACAAGTATCAGACCATACCAAAATCGTACTCGCAATCCCAATCGTTAAAATAGTGTACATTCTCAATGACAATCATTTGTCGTTAATGGAGGAATGAATTAATTTTTTAAGTGTCAATTTTACTAGTTGCCCCGAATGTTGCTAGATTTCCATTTGTGTCTTTTAAGGAGACCATCTGTTGAAATCAACTTTGTCAACTTGCGCAAATGCCGCTGTGAGCCGACTGAAACCGCACAGCGCCAGTCACCTCATAGAAGCACCACCACAAGTTGGCGAGCCCGGCTTCTCTCAGAAACGCCTTAACGAACTTTATTTAACTTAAAAATTAAGATGATGTTTCTTAGAGTTACGCACCTTCCTGGGAGGACATGTTGACCCATTCCCCCTCAACAAGTCACCAATATTCGGCAAATTGTGTTTCCGTATCAAGCGAATGATAGGCATCATTTGTGGCCCGAAGGTGTACAGGCGCTGATGAAAGTGAAATTTTAATTCATTTTCTTTGTGCAGTTTTAGCCAAAACTAGGCAAGCCATTCTACTATCGAATTGACCTGTTTTTTTGTGAATTGTATCCACTGTTGCACAAAAGAACATAGCCAGCTGCCATGCATTTTTGTTTCCAACACAACTCATTGTATGTATTTGTAGGATATGTCCACAGCCCTAAGCTTTGGATATTATCGACAGCAATCGACAGTGGCTGGCATTACAGGTATCGTGAGTAGTGGTCTCAAAACGGCACTAAACCGCTAATTGCGTCTTCCTGGCAGAAAGCCGAAAAACAGCCACGTTGCCTACCTACACCAGTGTGGTTCTAGATGAATTGGGAATTAGAGCAAATCTGGTACTAAGTAGGTGTCCAATCAATTATATTCACCCCAATCATAGAATCCGGCGGATTGACTGCGGAGGGAGCAGCACATCAATTTGTATGCTTTGCTATCATTGAAAACGCCGTAATGTAAGTGATCGGATGTCGGTAAGGAAGTTTACGAACATAGGTATCATTGTAAACGCAGACCATCCGCAGCTCATACACTTGTTTATGTTTTCAATTCGCACCAAAGTAGCTGCGGATTTCAAAAAAGAAGAATTGTTTTTTGTTGCTTAATTAAAAAAATGAACAGGAAGTGAGTAAACGTGTAAAAAGTTTGCAAGTACAGATCAATAACATCCTTTTTTTAAAGGAAACAAACAACTCATCCACAATTCCTAGTGATAGTGAATCACATGAAAACAAATCCTGACATTGCTAGGAATTTGACAAAAAATGATCCGGAGACAATCCAAAAGTTTTGGGAAAATTTAAGAAACAAGCTGAACAGCTTTGGGGCACCTGCTAAGGAAGTTGCAGAATGGACCTTTCCGATTGTAAAAGAGGTGTGTATTTTCGCCAGGGGGCTTTGAAATTTGTATGTGCGTACCATCAACGCACATTACGATCTCTGAAATTCCTGACTTCTCGTAAAAATACATTTTGGCTTCCATTTTTTCCTCTGACATTTTCAGACTTATCCATTTGGGACATAAACATTCCCCTAAAATGTTTAAGACTTCCGATATCGTTGTTGATACTGTTGATTGTGCCATTCCAATATTAAAGTCTTGTCCAGTACCAGTTTGCAGTTTGGTAACCTCCTTCTAACAGAAACCTTAAAAACGCCACCAACTTACATTTAGGTGTAGATGAGGATCTAACCAGTTGTGAAAGTTTGCTTTCTAACTCACTTAAAACATACTGGAATGCAGATTTATTGGGCCTGAAGTTTTTAATAAATCTAAAAATAAATTTTGACGGAATGATGGGAAAGAAATTCTTTATTTTCAATTTACGTACTGAGTATCAGGTAACTGCAATATGTCCTCTGCTCGCATAATTATGCTCCTTCGAATGTGTCTGCTATCAGTTTCATTTTCACTTTCCAAATTTAAATAAAACCCAACAGCATCCATTTCGTTTTTAAAATTTATTAAAAAGCCCAACAATATTTTTTTGAAAATATTTCCATTTGACAGCAGACCAGCTAATTTCGAATTTTTCGATAATAAAGTTAAGCAGACCGGTACTGCAGTTTCTATGATAGGGCAAGTATGCGGATGCGGATCGGATGAAATCCGTCGAATTCAATCCGCCGGTTTCTATGATTGGGATGATTGATATGGAAAACTTGGTACAAGAAAAATTCATCAGTACACTAGATGTTTGGTCTAAAGGACATAAGTCCGCGAGGCGCAGACAGTTTACCAATGAATATACTGAAGGGTGTTGTAAAATCGGTTTGAACTTTTTTTTGTCAAAGGTATATGTAGGTAAACAATAATTAAACAAATAGCAAAATAACCTTCGTTTTAACATTTATTTACTGTACTTAATGGGCTCCTGACCCGTAAAGAGTCTCTGCCTGACACACTGCAGATGTCCATTCCCTTCGTACCCGGGCAGCTGCTTCTAGTTGTCCAGACAAAGTTCTTTGCCATCCGCGATGGCTTGATCTTTAAAACAGATGTTCGGTATTCTTTGCTTTCTCAAGCCTGAAGGCTGGGAGTCGAAGATCACCTTGGTTAAAGCATTTTTGTCCATTTGCTCAATGTGGCCGAGCCAATGTAGTCGTCGTGATATACCTTTTTGTACATCTCTATACAATGTGTTTTTCTTTCAAAAGAACCTAATATTAGCTTCCTTTTCCTGCTAATCGTCAAGCACTCGGCGCCAAAAAGCAGGACTGGCAGAATTAAAGTTCGACAGGCCAATGCATTTTGTCCTTCGAGTGACCAGTTTTAAACCCATTTGTTTTGCCAAACCGAAGTAGCAGCGGTTTGCTCCGGTAATTCTTCTTTGAAGCTCCACTAAGGTATCATTCATGGAGCTTATGTTAACTCCAAGGTAGATGAAGTCCTAAGCTATACTTCAAAGTTATTGCCATCAACAGTGACGTTTTATCCTAGGCGGAGGACAGATGAAGGCTTGTTTGTTAATAGCAACGCACTAGGTTAGGTTAGGTTAGGTTTAGGTGGCTGTCGGCAGAAGCCTACACACTTAGACCAATTTAGGTCCATTGTGATACCACGTATAATTATCTACCTCAACTCTGTAGATGGGATTGGCCAACGACACGCGGTTGTTCTCAAACGGTCCCCCATCTACGTACTAACCGCGCCCAACGTCGTTTAATTACGGTGATCTGTCGAGAACCGATTAACTCGACGTGGTATGGTCGTTGGTTAAACCAACGCACTAAGTGTTATTCTCATTTACTTCAGTACCAACCTATTTCCCTTGTTCTTCAATTGCGGTAAAAGCCTCTTACACGGCACGCTGGCAATAGGAACACAGATAGTGCCTTCCGTGTTGACATCTTCCCTGCGCACTATTTTTTATAGACAACTTCGTCGTTTTAAAAGAAATACTTTTTTTTTGATTTTTGATTTTGATTCGAGCATTTTCTTTGTAAAAATACATTTGTTTCCTTTTGACCATATATCATATAACGGATAAATAGAAACCAGAAAACCAGCCTGGTACAACATTCACCGATTAAAGTTTCAGGATTCATAAATTCTATTGAACATAAGCCAGACAATCAATATTGGCCACACATCCACATTTAAACAACAACTTAAAAATTCTATTTCCATAAATGGATATCCGCCCATAGAAAGAATTAATATATTCAAATCACCTCGGATATTTAATAAACGCGTGGCATCAAACGAATAAGTGAGGAATAAAATATAAATCAGGTTTGTCTCCTACATATTGTTATATACTAATCAGCACTAAAACGTCCAATCTAGGGCATAAAAAATGTATCACTTTTCGAGAGCACCGGACCACCAGCAAGCACACACTACGGGGGTGTCAGCTTGGGCCATGGCAACAAGACCAATCCATAAACAATATTATCACATTAAAATATGCTTTATTAAAGCATACTACTCGTAATTCATTTAAATTTTAAATTAATTCCTACTTCTTTGTTTGGATTGCAATTAATCTTTTTCCATTTTTGCCGTATCGATCTGGTCACTTTAAATCACTGAAAATGGTCATAATTAATAAAAACCTACAATAAAGGTTAAGTCTAACGAAGAGTAAGGAACAATACTCAACAGGATAAAAAAATAAATCTAAAGAATGATAGGTGCATTATGAACATTCGAGTATTTTTTAATTTAAGAGTCACTTAAGACGTCTGGATACAAGTTTGCTATAAAAAGACAGAACAAGAATTTATTCCAATTGAAACAATTTTAATATGAAAAAATTAATTAATTTTTTATGGAGAATTTATTAATTAATTTTAGTCAGATTATGCACTATTAAAACTTGTATCCACCGTTAATCCGAGCATGTATATTATGCAGTCTCGACAAACCACTTTCGATATAGATACAATTTATATTGGAAATTTGTTTATAGATATGTACATGAGTCTGTCGCCTACAGGACATTAAACATTCTATTAAAAAATATTTATTAAGTGAACGGACACTGAGTATCTCTATTTAATGCAGCAACTATTTTCTTTTCAATATTAAATGTTGTTCCCAATACGGAAACTTGTTTCATAAATTACACGTATCGATAGAATTATTATTCTTATTTTTGCGCACGGACATGAAGTAAAATACGATCGAGTGTCTATTTTTCCTTCTTTCTGCCATCTTCGGATACTACTGAGAAGTATCTTTAGCACATAAGAGAGAATTATTTTCGGAAAACTTGTTGCGTTTCATTTAAATAAAAACCATCATCAACATGTTTATGCATTTTAATTAAACAGCAGCCGCTATAACTTGACTTCTCCAATCAATTGCTACCCACTAACAAGATTTGAAAGGACGTGCATTGCATGGGGAGGTGTTGCGTGCAGAGAACTGCAATCCATTTTGTTAAACAATTTTTGCTTATGTCAGCAGTTTCTGACGGCAGTATACTCGTGCTAAATGTACCTATGGGTGCCGTTCAATGTCCAACAACATAGCTTGGCGCCTAAATAGCCATATTACCATTTAAGCTGGGGATGAACGTGTTTTAGAACAACGCCATAACAAACAGAATATAGCTTGTCGCTTTGGTGTGTTAAAAGTGTGTTTGGAAAAAAATGTCTATCTATTTGTATAAAGGATGAAGAGAAGGATGGAGAGCGCATGTACGCATTTTTCGACAACTGTTGGACTACCTATGGTTTGTATAGTGTCTAGATATAGATACACTTGGGATTGGTAATTTATCAGAATTGTTAGACAAAAAATTGCACGACGTACGAAACATTCTCGCTTTTATAAGAGTTGGGAGCGAATCACATTTTCTCATTACCCCTGTTCTATACCTACTCGTAAAATCAAGAAACAATGGCTTTCGATCTCAATATGTCTATTTGAAGCAAATAAAATTACAAAAAGCACTTAACCCGTTTTTGAGATATTATACCGTTGTTTTATTCTTTTGGTAAAAACTGAGTATGTCGTTACCTAATCTTCACTCCAAGTATTTTAACCACCAACACTGAAAAAATCAACAAAGGCGTTTTTGAGAAAAGTAACATTTTTAAAAGTCTTACAAACTGTAACCTTATGAAAGAAAAAAATTCCTTTCAAAAATCTGAGTAGGCAAATTTGCTCAGAACAGTTGTAATACCTAAATTATTAAATTTCTATGAAATCACTTCAGCGGGTTTTCAGGTATATAGCCGTTTTTCGAATATATTGCTATTCGAGTCTTTTGCAAAAATCTGAGTCATATTTTACTCCAAAAATGGAAAACCCCAAAAATGATAAAAATCATAGGAGTCGGTTTTATGACAGTGATGTTATTCAACATTTTGCATACTGTACAAAATTATGAACAAATTATACAAAATATTCCGAAAATCTGATTATGTAGATTTGTTCCCAGCTAATATGTCGAATTTCTTTGAAATCACTTCACCAGTTTTTGAGATATTGCCAGTTTTCTTAAGTATTTTTAACCGAGTATTTTGGGAAAACTGAATAAGTCATCATCTTACACTCACCCAAAGTACAGTGAAAATCGGTTATAACGACATCGGTTACAACGACCAAATGCTTAAGTCCCGGTGGGGCTCCATGTAATTGCATTAAATTTAATATCGGTTATAACGACATTGTTTATAATGACCTATTACCTCGCTTGTTTTAAATTAAATTACGGTATAACGGCTTATATGTATGCAATGCGGGTGGTATTGGTCCGATGATTCAGTAACTGATAGGCAGGTCGTGCGTTTGAGTCCCTGCCAGGGCCATGATTTTAAATTGAATACTTTCATAAATATAGATATTCCTAAGTAAATTAGGCGCCACCCGTGGGGGAAAAAAAACCCTACAAAAGCACCAACCATATTTCCTATCCTCCTATTCTTTCGAATAGTATGTAGAATTTCATTGCTAGGTGCTGCTTACTGTTCAACAAAAAATGCCTGCGGTGTGTTATAATACTATCTATAAGGGTACCTACTGTACATATGCAGAAAAACAAAACCCCTTTAGCGTAAGCAAATTTAATAAAAAAAAACTGTAGCACAACCGACAACATGTCTAGACAAATATCTTCATATCATCTTGATGGTATTTTCCATTCGTCGTTCCTTTTGTGTTTATTATTTTTGAGTTCGTCCTTAAGTTGATATGTAGATATTTATGATTTTTTATCTGATTTGCCTGAATTTAAGTTTTTTTATTGTACCTATGTATAAATATTAAGAACCGATCTATTTTTTCAATTGAAAAGGAAGCGGGAATTATTTTTAGACTAGAGGCTAAAGAGCAAAACCAAGACTTAGCTAAAGAGTATTCAGTTGCACACTCTACCACATTAACTATTATGAAGGGTAAGGACAAAATCAAGAAACAATTCGAGGGAGCAAAGCTTAAGTTGAAGAAAATTAAAATTTTCCAAGCATACCATTCCGCAAACTAAAGCAAATGAATTCGTCAATGAGATGGAGAAGAAGGACTTCATTTGCTCAACAGCATGGGTACAGCGTTTTTGTCAACACGGAATTGTTGATGGCAAAACTCAAAGAGAATCCAAAAGTAGATAATTGGTTGCACGCACGCAACACTTTGGCCAGGCTATGTAGCGACATCTTTAATATTGACGAAAATGCCAATTTAGAGTAATTCAATTTATAAGTATATTATGAGTTTCCACGATCCGAGGAAGCCTTCACGTCAAAGAACCTATCTCGAAAAAAAGGTGCGCGACCGGCTCAGTTATTACTGTCACTTTCAAAGGAGAGATCCTACGAACCTTGTCAAGAAGGCAATAGCAATCGACGTTTCCCCACAATTCCGAGAGAGGCAGGTCTAAAAACTCCTGGATCACACAAATGCAGCAAAACCGGCATTTGATTGGTCTCAGTGACGAAGTGATTCAAAATCGGGGGGCCTGCCGTCATTTTCGAGCCTCACATGCGCACCTGTAGGGATGCTGTTAAGTCGGACGGTAATGGTCCCTTTAATGCTAATCATATCCTCACCGCCATTACGGAAGAGGAAAGGAGAAATACATAAATATATATCAGTTACCTGTCGCATAAAACGACTAAATACATCAGTCCCTTGAATGTCGTTATAACCGAATTTTACTGTATTCAGAACATAACTAGGTACTGATGAAAACCTTTAGAGCCTTTTGTGAGAAAAGTGAAATTTGCAAGAACTCTTAAAACTGTTCCTACGTATGAGAAAAAAAATTCGAAAATCTGAGTTTGAAAATTTGTTCGAAGCGGTAGTATTATGAACTATGGTAGTATAAAGGATGAAAATTTTTGATAAGAAATATTACCCTCTTAATGAAAGAAAAGGAAAACTGCAATGAAATTTTCTTAAGCTCACATTAATTATTTTATACGTAAATTATTTTATACTAGCAAAATCGTATGGTAGGTACACGATAGTAAGTAGGAAATTGGCGGAGAGATATGTATACGCCTAAAACCCAAAATACGATGTTTGAAGAAAATCCGTGTATCCATTGTACCTGGAGCCTTGTTCATAGATGAACAGAAGGACCGACGGACGGAAATGTGGGGCAAACGTTTTTGGATTTTATTTATAGGTATGCATGCCTCATACTCAGATTGAGTTCGAAACCTGAGCACTACTGCATTATCTTTCTCTTTAGTGTACTAAAGTATACAAAAAAGTTTAAAATAAAATACGGCTTTAAAAAGACTATCCAATTTGGACATAATTTAATTCCACACTGATATTAAATCAGATCGTTAATACGGAGCAGTAGTAGAATGCCAAAGATGCGTGCGTGCACATTTGGGTTCATAAGGGGATTGTATTTAATTATATCGCGCATTGGTGGGAATTATGCAACAAACTGGCATTTGTTTTTAATTAAATTCTTGTCTGCGAATTTTTAAGCGCACTTTTTTTGTGGCAAAATATGTCACCGAAGTTTTCATGCGTACTGAAGGGTGATGTGCATTTACTGCATGCTGCATTTGAAAGAAGTTAGTTCACTGAAAAGTATCTCCCTGGTCTAAGAGAAGTGACGTACGTTAATTTGCTCTGAAGTTTTTGTGATGCAGGGAATATGGTCAGAGCTGCAGTGAAATGCACCATTTATTTATCGTCTGCGCTGACTCTTACCGGAAATAAACAAGAGTCGCCTATGGCTATCATCAAATGCATTGGGTTTTTGTATCTACTTCTAGGTCTACTATACTTATTTGCTGCCGTGTGTGCTTTTGTAGTAAGCCCACCAGCTCTAAGACTATTTGCCTGAGCTAAGGCATACTTTCATCATTTGGGATCTTCCTTGTCGCATCGCAGGGAGCTGGAAGCGGAAATTCCTCTTCCCTAGTGCTCTATTGTCCCTTTGCTCGATGAGACTGTGCCAATGTAGCCGACGTGTTTAAGCTTCATCGCACACAGACCCAAATATCCTACGAAGAATTTTGGTTTCGAATGAGCTCAGTATCAGCACTCCCTTCAGCTTCTGTCTAATCGTGTTTGGCACAGCTCATAGAGTTCACGATTGTACCTTCTCTTCCATATTCGCCTTTTTCGCACACAGAACCAAATATCCGATGGAGACTTTTTTTTCGAATGAACCCAATATCAGCAACCTTTTCAGTTTATCTTCCAACCGTTTTGGCGCCAAAAAAGAGTTTTAGGAAGATAAGTGTCTTATAGAGGTTTCACGTGTTTTTCCGGGTTAAGAGTTTTGAACTTTGTTTATTCGCCAAACTGAATTAGCCACGGTTCTCTTATGTAATTATTCACATAATAGTGCATCTCCTTGCCGAAGTCCGATTCAAGTTTGAAATAGTTCGTAAGAGCTTCTTCCAAAAGTGATCACAAACTCGATCATCGCTATAACGAGCCCATAAAGATGGATGCTGTCATATGCGGCCCTAACGTCGTGTCACATAATTTGGTTAAAAAAACGCAATCTGCGAATTATATTCGAGCACAAAGTTCCTGAGCAAACCTCCCCTTTTTCTTCCTTTTCTTGCTAGACATCACCGCTATACTCGAGATTAAAGGGATGATAATCCTCCCACTGTACTGAATCCCTACTAGTCTGCATGTAGGGTTCACCGGTTCGACCTGAACTTGTACTTTTCGATAGAAAAGACATCTGTGGAGGACAAGATACGTCTTATAATCACTGCAGGGAACACCTTTTTTCGAGCGCTTTTCCTTGCAGACTTATACGTCAGAGAACTTAGTAAATATTCAATGCAAAGTCCCCAGCTATGAAAGCTCGTGTTTGTTCTACACTGAATGTACGAAAAGATCATCAGCCCGGTTGAACAATACAAAATAAACATTGAAGTAAAAAAACAGGTAATAGTTGCAATGCGGCTTTTTCGCTGCTCGAAAGATAGTCGAAACGCAACACATGCAATGCGAGGTCCGTTATGATACTACGTGGATCTGGGGGTGTTTATCCCTGTACTCGTCGGACCATTTAGAGCTTCCAATGAAGTGTGGTAGACTTCCATCATCAGTTTAAGCCAAGATCACAAGTAAGAAGGCTCTATGATAGAGACTGTTTTTATGGGAGAGGCAGGGCATATATGTAAAGTGTTTGAATATACGCCGAGCCTTGATGTGTGCCCTATAATAACACCTAGAACAGAGCTAATGCGCAGTCGGTTTAGTGAAATCAAACACTTGTAGCGCCGCTCGTCCAACTTTAGGCATATCCGCTTTGTCGCTGGACGTGTCTTGCCACTGGACAACCTCAGGCTTTTTTTTATTTATTTATTTATTTATTCAAATTATAATTTTGTACATGTAAGAGAAAGATACTTTTAATTTGCACAAACTTAGACTTATGTTGCAGTGTTGACTTTGGTTTATTTAAATTTAAGATACTAACAATTCAAATATATAATATAAACATAGGGACGGGCTACAGTCCGCTTGGGCGAACTGTTGGATACCCTATTCTTATTCCTATCCCTCATAAGTGGGCGTGACAAAAGTCTAAGTATGGCTGAATTGTTAAGAACGCTCTACATAATTTATTATAAACCATTTAAAGAATTTTATCAAAAAAAAACGAAGTTTTTGTAAAAAAAAACGCTCCTAGCTCAAATTTTGGTTTTTCAAAAAAAAAATTTTTATTTAATTGTGGGCGTATGAGTGGGCGGATTTTGAAAATTTTATCTCCCGAGCAGTTTTAGGAGTCATAGATCATATATAAAAAATTTCAGCTTTCTAGCTCAAAAATCGATTTTTTCGAAAATTTTGTTTTTTTTTAGTTTGTGGGCGTGTCTGTGGGCGGATTTCAAAAAATCGTAAACTTGATTATTTCGGGACCCTAGGGAGTATATGGTTAAAATTTCAGCTCTCTAGGCCCAGTTTAAAGGCCTAATTTTTGCCGACAGACGGACGGACGGACGGACGGACGGACATGGCTAGATCGACATTACTATCGATGCTGCTCATAAATATAGTATCTAACTTTTAGGGGTCTACGGGCAATATTAGGGTATGTTACAAACTATTCGTCAAAATTAATATACACTTAGAATAGGGTATAATAAAATAGAGAACGAATTTCTCGATTGCAAATAGTAAAAATGAGTTTACATTTTGCGATTAGCATACCTAGAGAATCTTTGTCAGCCATTGCGTTCTCCGGAATGTCCCTTTGCACTGGCACCCAACAGTGGGCGCGAAGTGGGTGGGACCTATAATGTTACGCCAACTCCGAAGTTTCTCTTGACAATTTATAAACCCTTGGATGCTTGTCAGACTTTTGCAAGAGGTGGAACAGTGGAATAAAACAAAAGGGGTCCGGAGGCCCCGACGTAATTTGAAACTGAGATCTTCTGACCACTGGTCCAACGCACTTACCAGTGAGTCACTGAAAATGAGAGACTAGTTTTATTGCGTTTTTATATCCTGGCCTGCATGACTAGATATTTGTTGAACATGTACGCACAAGACCCATTCAAATCGGCTCGTGCACTCAAGCTAAGCAAAAAATTAGCATTTAGTTGGAATTTAAATTGCATGAAACAAAGTCTGAATTGTATACAAATATATGTATCTACCTATTTCGAAACGAGAATTTGGTCTGCAGTTTTAAGACACAAAGGGAATTAGAAATTGAATAAACCTTTATCCAATCTCAGAACGCCGTTGACTAAGGGTAAAAGATCTACATATGCAAATTTGATTCTTACGTTATTCTTTGTTTTACATTTCATTTCCTCTGTAAGTTGGTGCTAATCGAGAACTCTCACAAACTTCCGGATGTACTGCAGAACGCATAAGACGCACTCTTAAATGCTTTTGAACTTTAGGCTTGCTCCCTTACGTTCCGCAGTTCATTCATCTCAACCACACATTATATTGCCAAAAAAAAAACTTTTAAAACTCAAAACTGCAATCAATGTCATCTAAAAAATATCATTAATTATTCTATGTTTGATTTTTTTTTTTTTATTAAATTTAGGTATCTCCACGAAATACCTACCCATCTCCCTTTGTATACCACAATCTCCAACTTTAAAATCGATCCTTCCAGACACTTCACATTTACCTTAATGCTCATAACGGGCTTTTACTTTGCTTTTATTACGCCATTCCCATAATTTATCAGTCAATTCTGTCCTCAGGGCATGCAAACGTATGCACAAGAGAGTGCCTTCCTTCAATTATGCATATAGTCATTGTCTGCCCATCCTTAAAAATCACCACAACAACAACAAAAGCAAAGGACATGACTTCCAAAATCGTAGGTATCATATATTGAATTCAATCTCACATGCATTTTCGCACATCGTAAAAACCACCGATCATCCCGCATGATGTGCATCAGATACGCAGATACTTCTTGTTCGCCATTATGCACAAAATGTATCCGTGTTTTCCTACCTACACCACACTGTAATTACTATCCTTTTGATGCCCGCCCTAATAAATTGGTATGTTAAATAAATTCGCTATTTTATTTCGTTCATTTTCTGTGGGTTTTTTTCTTTAAATTTGTTGGCTCAGAATTTTTGGCCAAGATCACCAGAGAATGATCGATTTGAATCGTGAGCAACGTAATCGCGAGAGTAGATTTTGGAATAAAAACTCTCTAAAGAAAAAACACGTTGCTAACCTTCAGATATCCAAA
Organism: Portevinia maculata; assembly: GCA_949715645.1. Lineage (NCBI taxonomy): Eukaryota > Metazoa > Arthropoda > Insecta > Diptera > Syrphidae > Portevinia > Portevinia maculata. The sequence goes on along the minus strand of OX454527.1, from coordinate 26,955,462 downwards.
GGGTGCCTGAGTATAACTATCGAAAACATTTGTGTCTTAATTTCGTATAGGTACCCTGTTCTGTTAGTGTTATATTTGAACCCAATGAACCAACGTGAGCCAACGAAGCAAAGTGGAGAGATGTGCCGTCGGGCACTTTCGACGCGCCGGAGTGCAATGTGCTGAAAATTATGAGCTTTTACGATTTTTATTGTGCTCGATCAAAAATGCACTAAAATGTAATCATAAAGATTGAACGAATAAAAAAAACACACATACTCGTAGGACCGGGATGGTCAGGAGGTGTTGGCGGGACGAGAGCATTATCCCCATTTAATTTTTTAGTATGTAATTATGTAAATTTATATTGCTGAGTGAAAGGATAAAGGACTACCAACACAAAGCCTCGGGTGGCTATGGAAGTTTGTTTTATTTTTATTTAGCTTAGCAGTTTATTGTTTCAACTTTGCTATGCTTGTGTTTTTAAGAGAACAGCAGATGTGAAGGCTTTTGTACGGCCCCTGAAAACTGCCTTGCGTGGATAGGAAAAAAGAAAAGATTTCCTTGGTTCACCATTGAGATACAAAATTTGTTATATTTAGCATAGATGCGCGTGTTGTGGTATCAAAATTGACCGTTTAAGGTTTGGTCTATCAAGAGGGCTGATATTGGAGTTTGCGGGGTAGGCTATGCTTTTGATGACAATGATTAGAACTTAATAAAATGAAACACATGAAATGAAATTGAGGTCTAATCAAGGAGTTCCAAGAGAAATAGAATCAGTCATCTTTGCGTCAACTAAGAACAAACAAGCATTGGGTGACGTTGACTTTGGTGGAAATAATTTGAGATAGTCGGGCATCCCCTTAACCCTTAAGTTTGTGATATTTGTTTGAATTAAATTACGGTGCGCATTTAAATTTGTTGGCTCTTAGGCCGTCTTCACAGTTCAACTTCCCGGACGACATATTTTTGCAGCATAGATACATAATACACCCAATCGCCTCCTGATAACGAACATTTACCATTTCTCGGTGCTCGGCATATGTATGTCTTTGGGCACATCTCCTCTGAAAGTTTTTGATCCATTGGTGTATTGACTGGCTTGGAGTTCTCCATGTTAAACCGCTGGATAACTGTAGAAATGTAGCGGCGCTGATCAATTGAAGTGCCCATCTGGGTTGTGAGTTATGTTCGTTCTAACTATTGATTTAGCCTGGCCTACGTTTTTCATCTTAAAATGCGTGGATAACGCCCTTAAACAATTTTGTACACATCTTACGAGTAGCATTGCTCGCAAATATCATTATGTCGTCAACGAAAGCAGTCATTGTGATAGTGTTTTGGTACGAGGCTTGAAATAGATGCACTGATCAATGGGAGATCGTTTGATCTTCATTTCCCTTACCAGAACATCATTTAGTGTGTCGTCCAAGGCACGACTGGTTGACCTTAGACCATAAAGCGCTCCCTTTAGTCGATAACCCCCTCCCGATGTGTCACCTACAACAGTATCTTCCTACATAGCGATCTTGCAAAAACAATTTAACGGCGCGAGAGATGTTTATCAACCTACTATATCAAATGTGAACACGAAATTAAGGAAACCATCACTGATCCTCGGTTACCATAAATATTTTAAATCAAGAATTGTCTAAAAACACATTCCAAGATCAGTGATCTCTCACGAATGAGAAATGAGGCCTACCAGTAACATATTCGACGTGGAATTTAAATTAGTTGTCACCTTCATTACATAACAGCAAAAGGAACTACAAATGTATGGACTTTTTTTTAAGCTAAGTATGGAATATAATGCCCCTCAAATGAGCACCAACTTCATGCTCACAGAGACGGGCTCTTTCTAGAGCGATTTCCATAACACTTCGTAGGATATCTGGGCTCAGCGCCTGTATTTCAGCACGAATGTTCTCCTTCAGCTTCGGGATAGTGGTGGGTTTATTGAGGTACTCTTTACCCTTCCAATAAAACCACAGAAAAAAGTCTGGTGCAGTCAAATCCGGAGAACGTGGAGGCCAATTAAATCCTGAATTTTTGGAAATTATTCTGAACTGGGTAAACAATACGTTTTTGAGGATCTCCTGGCCCTAATTCTTGCCCAAATTGGATTTTGTATGGAAAGCTGCAATTCGGTTCTTAGAACTCTTCGCAATGAACTGCGGGACACACCAAGTAGACCAGAGAGCGTTCGTGGCGATGTTTCTGGACTCTCCACAACACTTGATAGAATGCGTTCCACATTCTCTTCGATTCGGGCACTGCGATGTCTTCCAGCTCGAGGAAAATCAACTACAGTTCCTTGTTGACGAAATCGTGTCATCAGTGCCGTAGCCATTGTGTGCAGATCGAGTGATTATTTTCCAAATAAAGTTCAATTAGTTTAGTCCTATCTAAAGCGCTGTAGTTTATTTTAGTCAATCTCCCAAGTTTGTTTTATAAGTACCTTAAAAAAGAAAAGAAAACATATTAAAAACAAAAGAGTTATAATTTTTCCAAATTAGAAAGTCACTTTTGGCTATCGGCCATTGTGCTGAACTTATGCGACTTCTGCCAAAGATTGAAAAGTGATTTAAGGCATATCAGAACATCAAATTAATTAAAGAAAAAACTGGTAAAAGTATTGTTCTTTCAAATGCAATCCAAACGTTTTTTTGTTTACACATAACCGACTTTCTTGTAGTTGCAAAGTGATATTTGATCATCTACGATATGAAGGATATCGATCAGTGATCGTTCAACTATTTACATCAATTTGGTAACTAAATTCATTTGCTGTAAAAAAAAATATTGATCAGATTCACAGTGACATGCATAAGTGTAAGTACTACTACAAGTGGTCTTACAAAAATAACCCAAGTACAAATGCGTTGCAATGCAATTATCAAGTTTGCTCCTTGACAATTCAACGTGCCGATTTGTGACGATCATTTTTACCAACGCAACTCTTATATCTCTAGCAACTGAAACTAACCACCTCCAATTTGGTTTTAAATGATCGGTAGCTTCACTTCCGAATCACCCTATCAATCACATTAGAATAAATTATACAAAAAAAAATAATATCAATTTTCCAACAATAATGAATTTGCATAACAAAGGATATTCAATACAAAACAAACTGAAAAGATGAAATGTATTATTGCGTTCATATATCCCTTTTATCTATGAACCCTTAAAGTGCGTCGCTGTTATGTATTGCGGGTTTTTTTTGCAATGCAACCCCTCTCAGAAAATTAAAAACATTTTTTTTACCTGCCCGCAAAAATCAAAATCATGTGCAAATTTTATGTTTTTTTTTTTTTTTTTTTGAATTCATATTGTATCTCATTAATGGGATTTCAAGGATATTAAATCATTATTAAAATTGTGTCCTTTTATCTTCCTCCACCCTAGCATATTTGCCTCGAACCACGCATTAAATATGCAAATAACATGTCAATGTGCGTATTGTTTGTAAATTACTCCGACAATGGGCTGGTTATTGTGTGTTTATAAAATGTTTTGCAAAAAAGAAATATTTTAAAATATGAGTAGTCTCTCATTGATGGAACAAACAAAGGGATAATTATATACATAAGGACTTGCACAAACTCAGTGAACCAAAATATTCAATCGCTTAGTAGGCAGCTAAATGAAATCAGATGAAAATGATACCCTTTTGTATTGTGTGCTGAGAAAATAGGATAACGATAAATTATAGATCCTTCAACTGGTTGTTGTGCATGCAAATTTTTTTTACCAAAATTCTTATACGATAGAGGACGTTTGCTATTAATTGATCGATTGGTGTGACAAAATTATTTAAGCATTTATTTAATTCGAAACACCTATTAAGTAAACGAAATGATATACAAAGAAAGGAACGATAATGAAGTATAATCCTGTGACACCTGACTGAATGGCTGATAAATTCACACCTTTTAGTTAGGTAGCTGTCGGCAAGGGGTCAAAGAGGATCCTAATTTGCATATTAAATGCATTAGATACATGTGTTTGGCTGTACATTTCGTTGAGTCTTCAAGCAGACATGCAATATTTTATATTCTTTTTCGATAGCCATCAGCTATTAGCAGGGCGGCTGTTTTGTGTAGAACATGAATAAGCAAATGCACGCACGTGCCTCCTCGCAAGGGCAGTCAGTATGACGGATTGGGGCCTTGAAAGGATACTCCAAGCTTATTTTAATTTTTATTTATAAAGGATCGTGGCTGAGAATGTTGTCAATGGTTATTTTTGATCATCAGTACCTACTTTATTCAAATATAATTTTATCTTATTTTCTATAGTGTTGGGAAAGTATTACTGGACCTCGATAGTTAGAGTCGTAAAACTTGCATGAGCAAAATACCATTTAACCGATTGTAACTCTTTATAAATTGAATTTTAGTAAAAATGTGTCTCCATTCAACTGGTCGGGATGTCAAGGCCTTTCATTAAGTGGTTAACGAAGCTTGCAGCCGTATTTTGAATATTTTCTAGACGATATTTGCCTACAACTTGCAAATAAAACTAGCACAGTAACTGAACTTATTCATATGCGTTATTGACCAAGTATTCATGAATACAAAGTAATCGCCGAGTAAAAATATAACTGCAATTAATTGAAATTCACATGTTTCGTGAAAGTCGTTCAGTATCGTTGGCTGCCTTCGAGAGAGAACGAGAAGTTGAGGCATTGGGTAGTGTGAAAAAAAAAATTGAGAGCAAGTATCCGTCCATTTTAAAAGGGTAGATATATACTATATAAACGTATTATTAATACAAAGATTTATTATTCTAATATAATTGTACTGTATTAAGCTTATACAGCGCCAGCAACTTAACAACAAAAATGCTCCACTCCACACGTGTTTTCGTATACATTTTGCAGTTAATAAACTTTAGATGTGTCGAAGATGTTGGGCACGGCATGTACATAAGGTACTTTGGAAATAAATAAAAAAGGTTTCCTCGGAGTGTTCCCTCAAAAATTATTCATGATTATAAATAAAGTAATCGTCATGTCAACTAATTTGGAAATTAAAGTTCTCGTTAGCTGTAGAATATCAATAACAGTTCTAGTAGCATCCTTGAATTGAAGTTAAAAAATTTCAGAGTGGCACTTATTTTCTATAATACAAATTCAGTTCACCCTCTTCCGACACTTAGATACATTTATGGAAATCAAAACGAACTATCCAATCTTCGTGCTCACACATTTTTATTATTTATTGCTAAGTCGAAATATAAATAGATATCCACTGCTTACCACATGATATCCTCCGCACATTTATCTTCTTTCTTTTCTTCATAAAGGATTGAAAAACCAAACGCCACATCCAGGATACACTTTGACATTTAAACATGATTTTGACAAATGTTCCAGGGGAATTGACATTTCTCACGGGTTGTCAGTACAAAAAGATTTGAATATCAAACAAATTTCCTTAACATCCAAACAGACGTTTAAAGAATCCTTTTTTTGCGGACCGCTCACAGTCATGCTGAGTTTTAAGTGTAGGTATATCAAGAAAAATCCACTTATATGTAAATTAGCCAAGGGCAGATGTTCTTCGGGTTTAAGGGTGGCCATGAGTAGGGTTGTTGTTGATCATCCCAAACCAGCATTGATCATAATACATTATCATATCTAAAAAGCAAATCAATTAATACTTCTTAACCTTTTCATGGCAATTCAAATGTTTTCTCAATCATGTTTGCTTTTCTAATACAGCGCTTCTTAGGTTACGCATTGAATACACTTTCAAGTAATGGATTTTTTAATAAATCAAAACCTTATGACAGATTATGGGTATTAAAAATTCAACACCAAAGAAAAAATAAGAGTTCTCTTCTCTTAGTAACAACAAACTGGTCTCACAGAGTAAAAAAAAACAACTTCAATTATATAAATGATCGTAATGTCGAAACAAAGTGATCATTAATGATTGATGTCTCAATATAAATCACTTTGACTTAAGAAGTGATTTGTATTTTGTTATTACTTTTTTTGTCAGACTATTTCCCTTTAAAGATCTTTATCGTTGAAAGTAATTATTGACAATCGGTCGAAGTGACACATAGTTCTTACTTTTTAGAATATTTGATGGGATTAAAAAATGGCTGTCTTTGATTACAATTTTCTTAAAGATTGTTTGGTTTAATTTGTTTCCATCTTTTTGCTTATTTGATTTTACTTTTTTATTGCAGATGTTGCATCAATTGTTGAGATATAAAACACCATCAATCATGAGGTAAGCCAAATTTTCGCTCATAGTTTTACAGCCTTAAAATTTAATGTAAGATTATCGACTAATTAAGGAATTTACGCTATAAAACAAATTTGACTTTTCTCAAAGCTCAGTTATTGTCCTTTCATCCAACTCACAAACCTGTCCCTAGATATTTTCTTGACACTGTTAAGCGCCCTTCCAACAAAATAAATGGCATTTAATCAATATGCAATATTATGGAAATTCGTTATTGATAAAGTATTCAAGATATCACTCCCGGGTAACACGAATGCAACAACCATAGTAATTGATTAGCATCAGTGACGAAGACGAAGTGATCCCCAACCGGAAGGCCTGCCAAAACTTGACTTTGGAGATCAAACCGGTGAACCCCACAGGTGAAACAGCAAAGATATAAGACGTGTTTTTTTCTGCAACTCAGTAGTAACACATTTTTTGAGATCAGAAAAAACGCACTCCAAACTCAATCTATTTTCATTGGGAAAAAAAAAACAAAAAAAGATTTACAAATACATACCCCCCAGGGTTATCGATATCCAACTTCTGTCGCCTGTTTCAAGACTTTTGTCCCCTTTTATGCGACTTTTGTCGCTGTATTTATATATAGAAAGAATAATTTAGAATGCTCATAATAAAATATCAGTAGTTACGGTATAATTAGGCACATTTTTATTCATATATGACAGAAGTCTGTCGAATATGTTCATGTACGCTATCGTACAATCTAATCAGCCTATCTCGTATGACCAGTTGATGAATATGACCACAAATGAGTAGGCTGATTTTGACAGATAAGTATGGCATTTGGTTACGTATGTATGTCACAAAAATACCAAAATAACCGTATCCTATTTACTCAATTTTTAAATTGAGATACTTAAGCTTATGCTGTCAAAAAGCAAAAAACCACAAGCACTTACTAAGGTTAGGGGTTCTGGTTACAATTTTGAATGGTTTTTGATCTTAATTTCTACATTTATGTCTCTAAAGACGTTTTAAGGGGTTCCAAGGTCCTCTCACTAAAATAACATTTAACACATAAATCCTGCGCGGCATCCAAGAACATGTTGGAAAAATATTTTTTTTATGTTTTAATGATCTTTTTGGGGTTTCAGAGATCTCTTGGTATAATAACCTGATGTCAAATAAATTAATGTCAGTAATTGCTATTAATGTCACATCTTAGATTAATATTTCATTTTTAGTTATTAACATGTTTTTCAATAAGATCCATTTTTGGTCTTCGTAAACTTTTTTGTATGACATCCTTAAATTGGCGATCGGTAACCACGGTTCAAAATCGAAAATTTTCCTTAAACTTCAACTGATTTCAGCGCCGTCTGGTTTTCAATCGTAACAAACTATACTGAGTTCTGGCTTCACTGACAATAGGAATACTGAGTGGAGATATGTTTTTGGTTTACAGATAAAATGGCGCATAAGCTATTACTGAGTTGCAGAAAAAATACCACCGTAGTAATGGGAGGGTAATGATCACTTGTATCCAGAAAATAATGACGAAGGCAATGGGAAGACGCATTGCTGACGTCCTACTGAGTCAGTTTCTGAGCGAAGACCATATAGTCGCTGAAAACTTAATCAAGCCATGCTAAATGTGTGCTGGATGGAAAGGCCAAGACTCAATACAGTAGTTGACACCATTCCATTGTCAAATAACAATACATACAATACAAAATGTTGTCGGATAAACCGAAAATAATTCTTCTACGGTTTGCAACAACTAACATGTGTAAATCAGGATTCTCTGCCTATTGGTTTGAGACTGAAATCTAAAACAAAAACTAACAAAAAAACATAGGGACGGGCTACAGTCCGCTTCAGCGAACTGTTGGGTACCCTATTCTTATTCGTATCCCTCATAAGTGGGCGAGACAAAAGTCTAAGTATGGTTGAATTGTTAAGAACGCTCTACATATTTTGTTATATAACATTTAAACGATTTTGTCAAAAAAAAACGAAGCTTTTGTAAAAAAAACGCTCCCTAGCTCAAACTTTGGGTTTTCAATAAATTTTTTTTATTTAATTGTGGGCGTGTCAGTAAGCGGATTTAAAAAAAATTAACACATGAGCATATAGGGCCCCTAGAGAGTATATATTATAAATTTTAGCTCCTTAGCTCAAACTTTGGATTTTCTAAAAAAGTTTTTTTTTTAAATTGTGGGCGTATCTGTAGGCGGATTTTGAAAATATTTACATATGAGCATAAACGGCTTATAAATTTTAGCACCCCAGCTTAAACTTTGGATTATAAAAAAAAGTTTTTTTTTTAAATTGTGGGCGTGTCTGTAGGCGGATTTTGAAAATATTTACACATGAGCTTAAAGGGCCCCTAGGGAGTATATATTACAAATTTCAGCTCCCTAGCTCAAACTTTGGATTTTCAAAAAAATTGTTTTATTTATTTGTGGGCGTGTCTGTAGGCGGATTTTGAAAATATTTACACATGAGCTTAAAGGGCCCCTAGAGAGTATATATTATAAATTTCAGCTCCCTAGCTCAAATTTTGGTTTTTCAATAAAATTGTTTTATTTAATTGTGGGCGTGTCAGTGGGCGGATTTTGAAAATTTTATATCCCGAGCAGTTTTAGGAGTCATAGATCATATATAAAAAATTTGAGCTTTCAGCTCAAAATTCGATTTTTTCCAAAATTTTGTTTTTTTGAGTTTGTGGACACGCCACGGCGGATTTCAAAAATTCGTAAACTTGATTATTTCGGGACCCTAGAGAGTATATGGTTAAAATTTCAGCTCTCTAGGCCCAGTTTAAAGGCCTCATTTTTGACAACAGACGGACGGACGGACGGGCTAGATCGACATTACTATCGATGCTGATCATAAATATAGTAAATTTTAGGGGTCTACGGGCAATATTAGGGTATGTTACAAACTATGCGTCAAAATTAATATACTGTTAGAATAGGGTATAACAAGGGGCGGACAAATTATAGATCCCTGTGGTCCTTCAGCATGTCTGACAAGAAAATCAAACCACTCGATTTCAGTTACGTGTTGCTCATTCGGGTATATATTTTTTTCTTGTTTTAGTTTCTTCTCTCAGGAAAGCGAACCTATAAAGCTTAATTGGTCCCTTGATATGTTTTCAGATAAGAGTTTCTTCTAATCTTAAATAAGTATTAATTTTATTCTTCCGGAATTATTTCTCTCGGAATCGAATTCCAAAGTAAAATTGTGGATAAAGCCACCGTCAGATGGTGAAACAAACGATGCGCTTCTAGCAATTATTTCGTTTAGTTGTTCAGAATATCTCCCCTGATAGTATCTATTGAATGGGCAAAGGTCAAAGGCCTTCGATGAACCAGCGGGTAGAGATAGTGTATCAATTACGGATCATTAATTAGACGAACTGTCGCTCTTTAAATGCTGTCAAGTATTTTCAGAGAATTTTTGGAAGTCTTTAGATGTGGGAGCTATGGGGTTGTGGCGCTTGGGGTTCTGATCCAGTAATGAAAACCCAAATTGTTACTGAATCTGCATAAACGAAAACTTAGCTCAAGAATAGTCGTATTTCTTACCTCACACAGTCAAACATTTGTCCCAAATTTGATTTTATAATTTTTGGAAAGGAAAAACAAATGTTGAGCTATGAAAAGGCAATATATAGGGTTATCAACGGAATTCTTTCTTTATTGTGGTCAAACCGGCTAACCCCACCAGTAGAAAGTAGAAAGACAGTTAAATGGGATGGTTATGGTCACAGATTACCTATTTGATAGTAGATAGTCAGCTTCCACATTCCCCATAGGATAATATCCGCAAATGAGCGTGCAAAATCCTCTCTCGAAATCTCAATCTGTGAATATATGTGAAACATAAAATTAATATGAGGCGCCTATGTATATAAACGCCTACTTTAGCGGAGATCACTATTTGCTGATTTCTTTAGCGGATATAGCTAGATGAGTGCTTTCAAATCAAATCAATTTCGAATGTCAAAACTATGACTTTTCTAACCTACTAAACTGACACATGCCCCTAATTTTACTTGTGTTTTTATTATTCCCAAAAAAATATTGAACCGCTGTCATTTCCGAAAAGAAAAAAACAGCAGAAATGTCAAATGTCAGCCGGCATAGTGCTGCCAAGTCAAAATCGAGCGATTTTTTTCTCTTTTTTATATAAGCTTGTGTAAAAAAACATACCCACAAACACTGCCATTATCTATTCATGGCACTTGTATCGCTGAAACCGAAAGACTTTCCATTCTCGGTATATGTGTGTTAATGACAACCTTCGTTGGAATGACCACATATTCGATGTCGCCAAGAACGCCGCGAAATGTCCAGGCTTCCTTAAGCGTTGTAAGAAATATTTCACCCCTTCTGATCTGGCTACAATTTATAAGGCGTTTATTCGCCCGAAACTCGAGTACAACGCTCATATCTGGTCCGGTGCACCAATAACTTATTTGGAGGTACTTGACAGGATCCAAAAACGCGCGATAAAACTCATTGGCGACCGAGACATCGCGAGATCGATTGACTCTCTTAATCATCGTCGTAATGTCTCCTGCCTGTGTTGGGACGAACAGTGAGGTTCAAAGAATCTGCCCTCAGGCGTACAACACGAATGTGGAATGCTCTTCCCCGCCCCATTTTTCCTGCACATTATAACCTACAAACATTCAAAACCAACGTGCATCGGCATCTCTACTTTTCTTCTCACCCTAATTTCCTTAACGCCCGCGCTGTGTAGCTAATACATTATAAGGGTCCCAACAAATCCCTTTAGTGCGCGCTTATTATAAAAAAAAAAAAATACCTATAACCTCAAATTTATTTGCTAAAGTCCTGTTCAAAGATGGCTGAAATACCATTTTTTTTTGTTGAGAAGGTATGGCGGCGTCCATGCAAAGGTTTTCTATTTGAGAATGTGTGCGTGAGCATATTATTGAATTCTATGCTAAAAACAATACACAAATGTTTAAAAGTCGTTTTAGATGTTTTTTTTTCGTTTGGCGCAAATTAAGAGACTCGAAGCTGAATATCTCATAGAGGTAATCTGTGATTATGGTGCCTTAAACACTGATCATAACTTCGCTGTAAAGAATGAAGAAGGAGCCAAGGTATTCTTCCCATTCAATCATTTTCCAGAAAGATGCAATTTGTCTTAGCACTTATTGTCTGACCAACCTTCAGTATCAAATAAAGGGTTTTTAAGATTTTTTCCACTGCCTTATCTAACATTAATAAATATGGGCAGTTCTTGCATGATTCATAAGCACTAAAAGAATTTTAGTTATCCTCGTATAGTGAAATTATACATTGCATAAGGAAATACAGGATATACTGCAGGGAGGAGATTTCGAGGCGCATTGGTTTTAAATGTCAGTAAATTGTAATGGGAAGGGACGCTTCATTAAAGTAGATCGCTCCGAATACGTGCTGTGTTGATCAGAAAATAATTCTTATACATAGGAGAACAAAGAGTGGTCCAAATTCTTTTTGAATCATATGCTATTTTTACCCTGACAGCCATGTAATCTGTCTTTTTTCTCTTTCAGTCAGAAAATACCTAAGCAGAATGAAATGAGTCATTTAACGATTGGAAAACGTTTGGAAATATTGCAATTTTATTTTAAAAGTAAGTGCGGTGTTGCAGAAACATTGCGTTTATTGAAACGAACTGCATTGGCCGTCTCAAAGCTGCGAATTGACCCCGATGTTTTTTTTTTGTTGGGTGCCCTTAAAGAATGCATTTATGCGGACAATTCAGAAACGGGGAAGCCCTTAACGGGAATGCCGGTTGAGCCATTCGTGAGATAGAGCCAGAAAAAGTCAGTAAGTCTTTCGAAAATTGGGTTGGCAGGATGCGCTATGCGAAACCAGCCCAGAGAGCCACATTAAGGGAATTGTATTACATCAATAGTGGGAATGTTTGCTGTCTAATAAAGCCATAACTATTTGAAAATCATTGGTTTTCGTAAATTTTATTTAAATTCGCTTTACACAAATATGTGCATGTTGATGGGTGAACTGATTAAAATATATTCGAAAATATTATGACCCTAACTCTGAAGATGTACTTGTTTAATTCTGTAATAAGAGAGCTGCCATTTCCACATCTTCCATTCCTTCAAGCCAGCCTTCGAAAATATTCTCAACAAATACTTCATTGTGAATACAGGTCACCCACTTAACCATGCACTCTGTGATCATCCGATTACATCACCATCATCCATCTGCATCGTGTAATTTTCGTGCACTCGACCAAACAATTTCTCATATTGTTGACCAACATTTATGCGATATGACAGAAGCGATTAATTGGGTTATTAAGCTGAAACAAAGTCTTATTGATCGGCAGTCCCAGCAATTAGATCATCATTACATTCTAACATAGACCCAGCCTTTGTGTGTACATCAGCATCGCATCTCCACTTCAATGAGGTAAAAGTGTGAAAGTGAGATCTTCAAATTGATTACGATTCATTAATTATTATCATTATATTTTGTTTCTGATCCTTGCAACACATTCTAGAGTAATCTTCTCGTCAAATGTATAAATGAACTACGAGTATTTAGGCACAGTGTATCTACAACAACTATGGCACCTCATTTTGTTTAAAATAGATACGCGTATCTATGTGTGTTCGACCTTTATGAATCTGCTGTTTCTATCCTCGGTGATACCATTTTTTTTTTTTAATAATTTTTTTGGGCTCGCTCTTTAAACACATCTCATTCTTTCTCTCTTCTAGAGTGGAATGTAAATAATCACCCGACCTGAGGTGATTTCAAAAGAAATACAAACCAGACGAACAAAAAACACAAATAAAAAAAAAACAACTTTAATTGAAAGAACAACGACGGTGTAATGATGATGCTGCTAGCCCCCCGGGCAAACAGATTAATTTGCGCGCAAATGTTTTGGCATTTTGGCGTGTGATGTTTTCATTTAGATGAGAAAGAGTGAGAGTGAGTGCCGAATAAATAATGAAAACAAAGAGGGAGAAGTTGTTTGGCGGTACAACGATGTGGTACAACCGCCAAACACAACACAAATGCCAAATAGTTTTGTGGTTTAATATATCACGGGTGTAATTAAAATTCTTCATCAATCAGTATTAATGGGATGGCGTGCCACAGGGCTGCCACCTTGGGGACGAGTCGCCTTTCATGGGGCTGGGTACCTTCTTTGCAGTATTGGTGTGAATAAATCAGCAAAATTAGATTTTAATAATTAACCTTTCGGATTTTGATTTTGATGAATACGTTTTGGGCCATAATATCTATCTATAGTAAGTTGGAGATAATAAATAAGAAAAACATTGCTCAAGAGTTTGTCGTAGGTATGTTTATATTCGGCTTACGATGAAAGATACTTTTGGATGTCAATAAATTAGGAAAAATATTTTTTTTTCTAAGTTTGCGGTGCATTTTTTAATGGAATTCTTAATAACGAATATAAGATAGAAGACGGTCCTTGTCGTTGCATATAATTATTATCGGGTGTCTGTTCGAGGAAAACGAATGCAGACTAAGAATACTTTGTTCGATTCGATATTGAATAATATGAAAGCCAAGCTTGCGCAAGAGCCATTTGTTTTGCCGGACCAAAGTAGCAACAGTTCCCCAAGGTAATTCGCCATCGGATCTCCAGTAATGTGGCATTTTCGTAGTTGATGTTTACTCCGAGGTAGGTGAACTCCATTATTTCCTCGAAGTTGCTGCTATCGACAGTGTCATTTTGTCCTTGTCGGTCTACATGCTAATAGGTGTTAGTGGTGAAAGCAAATAAAGGGTTTTTCAACATGAAACGCTACAAAAGTAGAGCGACAGAGACAGCAAACAACGCCGAATTTCTTGTCGCTCTTTTGAAATTTCTCTTCAGTAAGGTTTGCCATTTAATGATGGAAAGATATACGAGCCAACGAGTCGAAATTATTAAAATGTGGTTCCAACAGGACGGCGCCACAAGCCACACAGCGAATGCCACAATCAATTTATTGGAAACCAAGTTTGGAAACCGTGTTATCTCACGAAATGGTCCGGTCGCTTGGCCGCCTCGGTCGTGCGATTTTACGCCGTTAGACTATTTCCTGTGGGGCTACGTCAAGTCTATGGTCTATGCCAACAAGCCAGCGACGATTGATGAACTTCGTACGAATATCGAACGTGAAATTGCAGCAGTATCGGCCGATTTATGCTTGAAAACCGTCGAAAATTGGGTTCAGCGTCTGGACTTCTGCAAGCGTGCCCGTGGTGGCCATGCCAAAGAAATCGAGTTCCCTACATAATGGCATCGAACGTACTTTCACAGGAATAAAGAATTTCATTGATATCCAAAACCGTTTTTATTTTATTTTAAAAAAACTTTTGTAGCGCTCTTATTGAAAAACCCTTTTCTTGATTTTGTCCTCGTTGACTTTAAGGCCAACCAATTTTGCCTGTTCTTCAATCTTATACTACGCTAAGATCGGCCGATGATGTCGATATCGTCCGCGTATCTCAGTAGTTGGACGGATCTGTGAAAGATAGTGCCCCCTGTTGACACACATACTATCTGCTGCAGAACAAGATTAAAGAAGTCACATGACAGGGCATTTCCTTGCCGGAATCCGGTGCAGGTTGTCAATAGTTCGGAAGAGCTGTTCCATACTGCACATTGCATCGCATGTTTTCAAGCATCACGCGACATAACTGGATCAGTTTTTCCGAGATCCCGAATTCAGCCATCGCCAAGTAGAGCTCCTGACGATGAATGCTATCATATGCGGCTTTAAGGCCGATGAAAAGATGGTGGTTCTCGACTTAAAATTCTTTTGTATTTTTAAGGATTTGCTTAGAGTGAAGATTTGGTCTATTGTTGATCTGACGGGCCGGAAGCCTCACTGTAACGTGCCGATTAGTGTGTTGCAGAACGCCTTAAGACGTTCATACAATACGTGGGATGTGGCATTTAACAAGGATATGGCCCCAGTTATAGCAATAGATACATAAAATGTAGAACAGTAACTTTGTTTTCACTTATGGCTATAACCAGGGCCCTCTGCCTTGATACCGATATCAAAGGTGCACATAACTGAAAATAAACTGTAAAAGCCGAATTAATAAAAAATCATTAATTTGCCACTAATTCACAAATTAACTACAATGTGGATTAAAAGTTTTTTTTTTTTTAAAGGAAATCCAAATCCCAGAGCACTCAGACTCGGTAACGGTCCATTGTACTACCAGGCAGAAATCATCCTTTTGGTGTAGAGGCATGTGAATGGGTGGCGTATGTTGTTGTTCCCCATGGGGATTGAACCTGCATCGCACGGGTCACAAGCCAACACATTAACCTCTACTCCGTCGCCACCCTGGATTAAAAGTTAATTCACGGCTCAATAATTAAAAATCATGCCCATGCATTAGCTTATTGTCGTTAAGTAATAAATGGGAATCGTTAAGTAATAAATTGTGTTGAGATACCACATCCAACATCCCATTTGGTTCAAAGAGTCGCTGTCAGTTGTCAAAAATTGCTGCCAGTTATATTTTTAGTTTTTACCTAATTACACATTAGTTCACCTACTTTGCTGAATTAGTTGATTGCATGTTTATCAACAACGTCAACTAACTTCAAAAAAAGTTTGTTATAAAGATTTCTCATTAATTCATTGATTAAAGATAATTCACCCTTAATTTGCATTTATTAATTAGGTGTAAATGTATTGCTGTTAAAATGTTCACCAAGACATTTTCGATATTGCGACTACGTAAATATTTACCTGCGTTTCGACATATTTCATTCTTCTTCAGTAGAACAAATCCCAACGGCGGTAATTATCTGAGGTAAATAGTAACCCGGGTTTCCAGTATCCTCTGCCAAAGCAACGTGCATCTCTTCTATGTTTTAAGAAAAGCATCATGCAAAGCCAGCTGTCATAAAATAAAAATCAGCCTTTCATTCAATGAACTTTTAAATTATGTTGTTTTTTGGAAAAAATGTAAATCTGTAGTCGGGTTCCTCTGCTCACCCATCAGCACACCTTCAAAAACCTTCACACCGCTATTCAAGCACCTGGTCAATCAAATCCAGCACCAACCAAATGCATTTACCTCATCTAATTGGTATCCCAGTTCCCAGACGCTTATCTGTCTCCCCTTAGTCTCTGCTCTCTAATTATGGTAGATGCGATCGAAGAAGATAACCATCCAAATATCCGAGGTTAAAAAAATCAACTTCCGTCAAATACCCATTCAGAATCATCCCTGTAATCCAGGTCATTAAACCATCAAGCAGCTGATATAATCAATCTCTATCTCCCTTCGTATCTATTCACCTATCCGTGTATTTGTTTGCCCTCTGTCCGTTTGAACTGAACTGTCATGTTGGCTTCTGACCCTTTTTTTCTTGGGTTCTTATTTCGGTCAAAACTCAAATAAATGGGATGTTTCTCTTTGCCGGCTTTTTTTCTTTTCTCCTATATAATTTATTATACATTTCAAAGTATTTATTAATAAATAGTCCAAAAACTGCAATTAGGAGAGTGTACGGCTATCGTCCTTTTTCGTGTGTGTTTTACGTTTTTCCAGATATTAATGAAAACGCGACATTGGAACTGTCTCCCTTGCCATTAGATAATTAGTGTCATCATTACCAGTGTGAATAATTAATGTATCCGAATAGTTATGAAAAAAGTGTGTTGTTTTTTCCATTTCTCTTATCGGAACATATGCATCTGGTAATTACGGTCATTTCATTAAAATTGGTGCCTGCTGGGTAATCTATTAATTAACATTAATATATGCCTCGAGAAGGTGGTTGTTTTATGCCACCAACTGTTTTCGGAATAATATTTAGGTAAGGAGAAACCAATATGTATATGACGAGTATCGCTTTTTAATTTTAACACAGAACAACTCACTTTTTGTGAACTTAAATACGAAATTTGTCTTACAAAACCTAATAATCTCCTCATAATGCTATTGGCCCATTAAACTGGTAGTAATTCCTTTCGTCGCGGCATAAATTCTCGACCCATCGGTCATAAGCTCTGATTGAAACAACACATTTTACAAAGCCCAAATTAATCTTTAAAAAACAAAATCTATGGCACCACTCTAATGCTCGCACATTGAAACACGTGAAATTTGTTATCCCATACACACCTGCTTTAAATTTGGTGAGTAATCTCATGGGATAGATAGAACTACTACACCCATCGTGCGAGTCATAATCATGATTTATATCACACTAGCCCATAAATAAGAAGCTCGAGCTCTGACTATACATAGCTGCTGCACCTTTGCGTATTCAAATGACAATACATTATCATTCAATATGACATTCGTATAAAAACAGAGCTGGAGCCGACGGGGTGCGGGGTGGCCTACGCGCCAACCAATATTAACATACACAACTGTTCGTGTCCCAGGAACAACTTGAAATGAAAATTCCACGGATTTTCTTCGTAGTTTTCGCTTGACATTCAATAGCTGAGTGCTTAGTTAGCCCCTCATTGATCCTTTTGGTTGTGATCTCTACCGCGTTGGCAGTTGGCCCATGAATTCTTTGAAAATATCTAAGATGAACTAAACAAGTTACATCGAACGCATAGGGAAAAAAAATCGGGAAAACAATTCCTTAAAATACATTCCGAGGAAAGTGAATGGCGGCAATGTATTGTCAAGTTACTTTCGGTTCGAGTTGAGCGCTGAAAGCGCACCCAAATGTAACGAAATGTGTATTTGGAATCGCTGAAATGTATCGAATTCCGAGTGAATAGAATGTCAAAGTAATTGGGTGGAAGTGTATCTAAAGAAATAGATACTGTTTTTTTTTTGTAGAAAAATAGACTGCCCCAACATTTGGATAGAATTTATGTGGGGGAATATGTGAACGCTTTAGAAGTTGTCATTGAATATTTGTAGCGGGAAATGTGTCAGTTGTCAAATTTTGACAGTATTGTTGGAGCATTTTCGAAAATACAGATGAATCTGTTAATGATAAAAGACTGCCGAAAGTGGGATTATAAATGTATCAAATTTTTCAAGTCTTAATGCCCAAGGCCGATTTGGAGACGAATATCCATCCAAAAGTGAAATGAATCACTTCATCTAGCGAGAGAGTGATGGATCGTTCTTAATAGTTATTCAACAGAGTTTGAAATCGAGATTTTTTAGTCGATGATCCGACATACAAGATTTTTGTTAAGGAAAAGGAATTGATATTGTCTGTAGGCCTTGGACTTTCAGTGACAACCAATTTGGCCGAATGGTGCTCCATTAAGCTGTTCTGAAAATTCCGGTAATACTGTCATACTGGTATGAGCTTTGGGGATCTGCAGGTAGTTGAGATGGAATTTTTATATTTTTGGACGAAAACTATTGATATCGTTGTGACCCTCGTAACCGTAATTTGATCCATTTGGAATACCCTTCCAATTTGTCTATGAATTCTTGACAAACTTAGGACAGTTTTTCAAATAGTAGCCGCATATTCTGATTCTTCTGCCATGTTCGTCTAAACTTTGTCTGCATTATCATCAGCTTCCTTTTATTACCCGCACGGACGGACTTAGAATATCACTGCAGTGCCCCCCATATCCATATCTACTTGCACTGGATCCTTTTTCTTTCTAAGCAGTTTGCTTATGTATTTTCCCTCGAAATGTTAGCTTTATCTTCAAAAATTACTACGCAACTTGCTCCGACACAAGGCTCAGATCTTCCATAGTTTTGTATAGGGGAAGGTGGGTCAAATCGGGCTGGCTGGGTTGATTGGGCCACCTCAAATGTTCTTTCATAAAGGGTGATTTTTTAAGAGCTTGAGAACTTTTAAAAAAAAAAACGCATAAAATTTGCAAAATCTCATCGATTCTTTATTTGAAACGTTAGATTGGTCCATGACATTTACTTTTTGAAGATAATTTCATTTAAATGTTGACCGCGGCTGCGTCTTAGGTGGTCCATTCGGAAAGTCCAATTTTGGGTAACTTTTTCGAGCATTTCGGCCGGAATAGCCCGAATTTCTTCGGAAATGTTGTCTTCCAAAGCTGGAATAGTTGCTGGCTTATTTGTGTAGACTTTAGACTTGACGTAGCCCCACAAAAAATAGTCTAAAGGCGTCAAATCGCATGATCTTGGTGGCCAACTTACCGGTCCATTCCTTGAGATGAATTGTTCTCCGAAGTTTTCCCTCAAAATGGCCATAGAATCGCGAGCTGTGTGGCATGTAGCGCCATCTTGTTGAAACCACATGTCAACCAAGTTCAGTTCTTCCATTTTTGGCAACAAAAAGTTTGTTAGCATTGAACGATAGCGATCGCCATTCACCGTAACGTTGCGTCCAACAGCATCTTTGAAAAAATACGGTCCAATGATTCCACCAGCGTACAAACCACACCAAACAGTGCATTTTTTGGGATGCATGGGCAGTTCTTGAACGGCTTCTGGTTGCTCTTCACTCCAAATGCGGCAATTGTGCTTATTTACGTAGCCATTCAACCAGAAATGAGCCTCATCGCTGAACAAAATTTGTCGATAAAAAAGCGGATTTTCTGCCAACTTTTCTAGGGCCCATTCACTGAAAATTCAAGCGTTGCTCGTTAGTAAGTCTATTCATGATGAAATGTCAAAGCATACTGAGCATCTTTCTCTTTGACACCATGTCTGAAATCCCGCGTGATCTGTCAAATACTAATGCATGAAAATCCTAACCTTAAAAAAATCACCCTTTATAAAAGTGTCATCTAGTTTTGGATAGTTGTTTCAGGGCTTATTTAATTTACGAACAGTCAAACCTTTAAAACCAAACTTCACGTTTGCTATTGACTATTTTGACAGATCAAAATATTAGTGGTTTTTCATCTTAACTCGGTGTGTGCAGTTCCGTTTCAGCGTTAATTTTAAAGAATAATTTTGAATTTTTTTTATTTACTAACGTTTAGTGCATATTAATGGCGGAATTCCCGTCACCCGAAGTACAAGTCTGTTCCATTTGTCAAACATTTTATAATTTTTTTAAGTAATGTGCCTTTGGGGCAAATTGGGCTAGATGATCGTCCATACTCAAAAAACGTTCTCGTGGAATAAAAAAGAAAAAAACGTTTCTTATGGTGAGGAAGTAGGTACGTGTATCTAACTACCAGGCTTGAACGGAACAGGCTTTGAACAAAGACATTTTGGAGGTTAGATGTCGAATTATGGATACACTCAAGGCTAGCAAGTTATTTTCTGTTCTGAGAACAACTCTGCAAAGAAAAGTTTGGTCTGAGGACAGTAAAATAAATGGGAAAATATGAAAGTGTCCTCAGAAAAGATCAAGAACTCCTCCAAAAGATCTCCTCAAACTGGTTTTCAATTTAGCTGAAAAAAAAACGAGATTCGGCACAAACTTTGCGGGAAAAGATTGGCTTTGTAGTTTTAACGCCTAGGCACGCCGAATTGTCTTTTGAAAGTCCAGAACCCAGAATCTACATTATAAGAAATCATTTAACAAATCAGTTGTTATGTCGTTTTTTCTCTCTTTTGCGGATGTTTTAGAGGGACGCAAGTTTTCTGCTGGCAGAGTTTATAAAGTGGATGAGACGGGCAAACTAACTGCAAATTACCTTAAAAGTTATTACCCAGACCTAGGCTTCCGTTCCTTTGCTTCAAGTGCAATCAAAGTCGACCAATGTATTGGCGCTTTAAAAAGTCAAAAACAACTTCGAAGCATAACATCGACAGATGCTGAACACCTCCAATGTTGATTTTTAGTCTTGCGAGAATGAAATGAACTCAGCGATAAAGGTAGGATTTTTTTTAGTCAGATTAAAGACTGGATGAATAAAGTAAAATCCGAAAACTACCAAGTACCCCATTTTTCCTCTGAAGGTAGGCGATTTAACTCCACTGGGTGTTAGCTACACACTTTATTCATGATTTTAGAAAAGATCTGGTCGTATGCACTGATTGCCCTTGCAAATGTTTTGCATAATTTGGCGCGAATTTATTTTAAATTTCGGCAGAAAATGTTTTTTTTTAGCATTAACGGCCCACACATGACTTAAAACCCTTCTCTAACCATTTATGTGTAGGGAGCTATTAGATTTGGGATGAATGAAAGGGAGCTAATACTTTATGCCAATTCCGAGTTGTTGAGAAACTTCTCATGACAGTAAATTCGTTGGACAGTATAGCAGTCTTCGGCAAGAGGTGGAGCTGTTAAAATGTAAGGTTTTACCGGAGGAATTTGAACCTGGGACCTCGCACTCAGAAGTCCAACCGCAAAGTAGACAAAGAATTTGTTAAGATAGGTACATTGGCAACTTTCATTGTCGCTATAACTTCGGCTGCAAACTTTGAACTTAAATGTCGGTAAAAAATGCAAATCCTTATGGATTTAAAACATTTTTGTAACCTATCCTGGGGTATACATTTTTTTTGAGGCAAAGGAAAAGGCAATTCGACCTATGAGATCTTTTGTGCCGTAGGGGCCAGAAAATATTTAGGCTAGTAGAGTTTCTACTTTCCGTAAAAAGCAGACAATTTTATCAGCAGAAGATGTCTTTATGTCTTCGGAACTCAGATCTTCTTTCTTTTTCCTTTGAGCTGTGGACATTCACGTTATATGTGTTCAGCTGTTTCTTCCTCTTAAAGACATAGTCGGCGATCAGGAGAGGTGGTCACCAGTAAGAAATCCTACTTAGTTTTTGATATCATGCCTACTTAGATTTAGACATCTGTTGGCATTGCTGTTGAAGTTCCGAATGGCTCGTTTGGCCTGTCTTAGACCTGGGATGGTCTCCCAATAAAAGATACATTTTATATGTTCCCAGCTTTTTATTGCTGCGATTGCTGCCGATCTAGGTATGCAGCAGAAGGGTTCGGGAACTATGAATGGTGTTTCTGAACCCTCCTGGCCAATTTATTGGCCTTTTCGTTCCCATCAAACTATTCATGGCCCGGAACCTACTATAGTTTGGTCTTGTTTCTTAAGACGAGTGTTTGCAGCGTATTGAGACAGTGCATGAGCGATGACTGATCTGGATTTATAGCTGTTTGACTATCCGTGAATATATGGATGTTTGCGCTTTTATTGCCAGATATATATATATATATGGTTGACGCATTCTTGAATGGCATAGAGCTAGGGGTATATTAATTTTGACTTATAGTGTGTAACATGCCTTAATATTGGTCTTAATTTGTTGGTACCCTTAAACTTGGGATCAGCATGGAAAGCTGTGTCGACCTAGCCATGACCGTCCGTTCGTATGTAACCAATTTTGACGCTCTAGTAACTAGTCTAAAGATTTTTCAAATCAGAGCACTGACACGCCCGCTATTTGAAAACACTCTTTTTATCAAAGAAATCTATGGACGTGAAGGTCATATTCATCAAAGATTTTTACGGCGTTTCAGACAAAAAAAATGTCTGTCTATAAATAGCTAGTCTGTAATAGCAAATTATGAAGACAATATACTATTATCACCTCGCCCATACAAAGTTTTATCCCATGCCAACTCTTTAGGGGCACTTACCAAAAAACAGTTTTTCGATTAAGTCCTCAAAAAAAAGATATATCAAAAAATGTAGACTTTGTCATTCTAAAGAACTCGCTTCTTCATTTATTTAACGACGAGGCTAGGATCTGAACTAAAGGGGTCTTAACCCTCCCATTTCACTGCATACCTAATTATTCGCCTGTGGGGTGTGCCGGTTTGACCTCAAAAAGTATCGGAAGCCTCCCGTTTTCAAATCACTTCGTCACTGAGGCCAATTTGTTGCTGCATTTATGTGATCCAGGAGTTATTAGGCCTGCCTTGCTTTCGCGATTGTGTATAGGAACGTTGATTGATATTGCCATTTTGACAGCGTTCGTTGGATCTTTCTTTTGAACATTACCGTATCAACTAAGACGGTCCACTTTGGGCGATAGAAATTTGAATAAATTTAGAGTATCCAACAGGCGGACTGTAGCCTTCCTCTATGTTTCAATCTACCATTTCACAATGATAGTTTCATTTTTAGGTTATCGACCTGGTTGCCTTTGCGTGCACAATAAACTCTAAACTTCGAACTGTCCCTAAAAACCGATAAAAAAGGCGATTTAGAAAAAAATGCTTGGCAATAAACAATGTATTGTGAATCTTTTATATTCCAGACGAATAGATACGTACCTACCATAGCTAGCATGCAAACTTATTTTACGTATGAAGAGGTAGGGGCAATATAAATATATATGTATAACATCGACTGCATATTAATGATACCGTAGACCCGTATAGGTGTCTAAAACATATGGCAGCCAACAACACCAATAACTGAAAACCACAACAAGAAAAACAAAACTAAAACCAAAGCCAAAGGATTTCGGTCTGTCGACTGAAAGGAATTAGATACTTAATCATGTCTACTTGTAAGGTGGAAGATAAGCTATCAGGTTGCTGCAACAGCAAAAACTTAAAATTCAACAACAATAACAAAAAACAAAAAACGGTCCACGGCACACACATGTTTTAGATATTTTTCTTTTTTTGTTGTTGCTTTGTTTGTCATAGATTTTGCGCGTAGGATTTTTTTTTGAATTTCTGCCTGAGTGTGAACTCCCTTGGTGAAAGCGTTGTCTTCATCTGTTTTGATATTTTTTTTGTGTTGGTTCTCAGATTACATAATTAATATGGTGTCTGTCCCTTAAATTGTATAGATACAAATAAAACAACGCATCGCTTTCTGCGTTCCTTGGTGAAGTTGTTTTCGAATTTTCATTTTGTAATCAAAATTCCAAGCCGACTCTATGTGGGGGTATGCTAATCACTCTGAAGTGTCGTCTCTTTGGGTTATTCAACTTTATTCCAATCCGTCTGTTTTTTTTTTTTTTTTTGATTTTTGCTTTGTCGCTTTTACCTTTTAGACACACACCAATTTTCCAGTCAGAGAAAACGAATATGCTTTGGTCTTTCAGCGCGTTGCGTCTCTGTGATCATAATTGTTTTGAAGAAAATAATATTTCACGGATTAAAGGCTTTGATTGCTTCTCCAAAAGCATTATCGTAAAATTTTATCGACAAACATTTATGTTTTTTTTTAGGAAATCATGTTTTGGGAAGCCCTATGGCTTCGCCGAATGGGAGTTCTGTTTTTTTTAGAAACTCGATCGTTAAAAGGGGATGTGAGCTTCGTTAGGTGTATGCATAGAATCTTAATTATGGAAATATTAGACTTTTTTTCTGTAGGTTGTTGCAGATAGAAAGTATCTGGTTCTTCTAACGAAATTTGAACTAAGTAGGTACCAACGGCAGCCAGGCGTATGATGGTTACATTAGCTACGTTGGCATGGATAAATAATCGTTGAAAATATTCTCGAGGAATAGAGAATTTAATGGATTGAGTGCATTTTTTTCGGCTTAAATACTATAACAAAAGTTAAGAACTGCAATGAAATAAGAAAGAGCATATACGATGATCGGCAGATATTTGTCGCTCCAACCATATCCATTTAGGGCAGAGAAACAAATAATATTATATAAATCTTTGCCGACTGTCAGACCTCAGCTATATGAGACTTTCTGCACTTACACCAAAAAGGGAGACCTGAATTGAACGCCAAGTCACACAGCATAGAGTCGGCTAAATGCGTAAAACTTGCGTCCACTTTTGGGTAAAATTACGATTTTGATGCAGTTTTCTAAAGAAAAAATACTACAAAATGCCCTTTGCCCACGTCAACCCAATCAAGCTTAGTTACTGCAGAATCTTGATACACGTATTTCTGCTGTATCCAAAGCTTCAGAAAACTATGACCGAAATCTGGCTAAGTCCATGTGTGCCCGTTTTTTTGTGAGTTAAAAAAATGCATCAAAATTGATATTTTAACCAAAAGTGAACTTAGCAATTTTACTAATTTAACCGACAATATGGTTTTTTCACTCCCCTGTCTGAAGACAGCACCTAGGAGGATGAGAAAATATCCATCCATGATAAGTAAGATGGGCCCAAGGATTTCGGCGAAAAAATGTGCCTTGCATATGAGGAAAAATACGTATACATCAACTAAAAATCACACATGCAACAAGTTTGACAAAAAAAATGCTAAGAAACACTGAGGTACCAAATAACCCTCCATTTTTTTAAGACCTTTTTTTAAGCTTTTTTGATTTTTTAAAAAAAAAGTATGTTTTAAACCTTCAATTACATGCATGTTAATAAAAAAGTTATGTATTTTCGTTTGAAGGGAGAATCTGTTTTATTTTCTGAGTTATAAGGAAAATAAAATATGGGCCATATCCCTGACTTTACCCTTATGTGCAAAATTTTAAAACTAAAAAAAAAAAAAACTAAAAAAAATTAAATGAGAAGTCCCTGAAATATATACATATTTACTGAATTTAAAATTTCTAGGTTAATGGAGAAAGATGTTAGAGTTAAGATAAGTGTAGGGAGCGCTCCAGTCGGTCGCTTATCCGAAATCCGAAAGCAGGGGGCCCTGAAAGATATCTGTGCAAAATTTGAAAGTTGTAGCTTAATTGAGAAAGAAGTTTGGTTTAAAGCGTTAAAAAGCAGAGGCCCCTTTAATAGGTATATTTATATATTTTTTTTTTTTTTTTTTTTATTTATTTTATTTATTTGATTATTATAAACGTCACTGTACAAAGGTTTAACTTATATTAAGTACAATGAGAGAAGAAAAGAATACTAAAAGAATACATAAAGTAAAAACTTAAAACTAAAAACTTAAAACTAAAAACTAAAAACTGCAGCCAAGATTGTAAGACGAGAGATATTAAGTAATAAATAAATAAATAAATAAATAAATAAAAGCGCTGAATTTAAAGGACGTAAAAGAAATAAAAACAATTTAATTTACACCACGAAAATGTTCAAAACATGCATTTAAAAACTGTCTGTGTTCGACCTTATTCCTAACATGAATCGGGAGACCGTTCCAAAGTCTAACAGCATAAATGAAGAATTGTCTGCGAGATGTCAGGCAAGAGTGCGGCAGAGACCTAATAACCATAAGATGGTTGGAGTTAGACAACGTTATCTTTGCGAAAAGATAATCAGGTTGTTTCCAATTAATTATTTTAAAAATAGGAGCACATGACCGATATTTGAAAAAAGCTTCAAGACTGCACCCAAGTATTTGACGGGACTCTAAAGAGATATGATCGTATCTCCGAAGGTTGAAAACAAACCGCGCGATAGAGTTAAAAGCCACTTTTAATTTTTGCATAGAGGAATAGTCGGAGTCAGCAAAAATCTCACAGCCATAGGAAATAATTGGAACAATCAGAGCGTTTGCCAGCTTTAGTTTTACTTGGGTGGGTAATAAAGATTTAATGACGGATAGTCCACGAAGTGATGCATAGATCTTAGAAACAACCCTGTCAATGTGGTCATTCCATGTCAATCTTGTATTAAAAAATACTCCAAGGTTTTTCACAAGCGTGACATATTCAACTGGAATTGAGTATAATTGAATGGAGGGTAGGTCAGAGAGATGCAGTTGGTGTTTGGATATGGGGATAACTTTTGTTTTTGTAGGGTTGAGCGATAAACTGTTGCGTGAAGCCCAGCCGACTATAGCACGGAGGTCATCATTAATTTTAATGACAGAGTCTTCCACCATACCAATTGGAAAACTAAGGTAAAGCTGAACGTCATCTGCATATATATGAAAGCGACAATTTGACAACACGGACGGTAAATCGTTGATAAACATGGAGAACAACAGAGGACCCAATATTGATCCTTGGGGAACGCCACAATTGACAGGAAGGAGAGAGGAGACAGTACTATTGAGAGAGACAGCTTGGACACGGTTAGTTAAGTATGAACGGATAAGGTTTTTAGTAGGATTAGAGAAGTTGAATTGTGATGTAAGTTTGTTAGAAAGAATGCACGGATTTACGGAATCAAAAGCTTTAGAGAAATCCAATAAAGCAACAAGAGTTACCTTATCTGCATCCATGGCATTCCGAATGTCATCAGAGACTTTTAAAAGTGCGCTTATACAGCTGTACCCAGAGCGGAAGCCAGACTGAAAGGGTGTTAGGAGTTTCCACCTCTCCAGATGCTCTTTTATGCCAGAGCTTAAAATAGTTTCAAAGGCTTTGGATAAAAACGGTAGGTCTGTACTCAGTAGGACTTCCCTTTTTCGGGATAGGTATAATTTTGGCCTTTTTCCAGGGGGAGGGGTAATTAGATGTCATAAGGATAGTGTTGAAAATATGCGTAATATGAGTCAGCATGATTGGGAGAAGTATTTTAACAAAGTCTGGGTGAATATTGTCTAGACCGACGGATCTGCATTTTATTCCAAAAATAGCTGATCCAACTGATAACTCGTCAACTCGAGATATTGCAAATGCGCCATCATTATTATTGTTTGTAATAAGAGGAACACGGTCACTGGTATTTTGGGGAGTCGAATAGCAAACTTTTGATTTAACTCGTCAAGATTAAAGTTATCGTTCACGAAAATAGTTTTATTACTCAACCCAATTTCACGTACTTGTTTCCACAAAAACTTGGGTGTGCGATCAGAATTAAATTTGGTGCTATAGTACGAGTACATACGCTTAGCATATTTGATCATGTTGGTCACGAGATTTCTGCAAGCTTTAAATTCGTTATGCATTTCTACACAGCGAAACCGTTTCCATCGACGGTAAAAAAGCTCTCTCTTTTTAATATTTCTTACAATTTCACTAGATAACCAAGGACAAGTGTATATGAGTGCAAAATGTGCAAAGTTCAAGCTCAAGGTACAAAGTTATGGTTTAAAGTCATGTTGGTGCCCTGCAGTCGGTTGATCTTAACATCCATTGACATTGTGACTGCACTTCTTTGCCGTAGGCAACATCAAAATGAGTTCAGCATTCTGCTATTTTGTTTGCTTGTTTTATGACTCATGCTCATTTAATGATACCAAATTGTCATGTTGAGAGTTGTTAGCCAAAATCCCATAGAAATTGTACTTTTTTAAATGTGTGGCACTGGGAATTAATGTTCTTAAATACATATTTATGTCCATCGAATATGCATTTATGTCCATTCTGATACTACATTTTTCGTACATTTATAAATTAAAAAATACGATACCTAAACGTCAAAAAATAAATCAGTTGACATCAGTACAATTTGAATTTTCAAATTTTACACCTTTCACTCACTTGCTCTACTTCAAAACTAGGTGCAGACAATCTTGTGCTGATCTTATCCGACAGCTTCATCGAACACAAGGGTGCCGGAATGTATAACACTTAGGGTCAAGATTTTTACTCATGGAGCACCAAATTCTGCACTTTTCTGTACTATTCTGTGCGGCTCAGTTTCACACACCTTTTGTAGGTTATAGTCATGGTTAGGTTAGGTTAGGTTTACGGGCTGATGGAACAGAGCGAATCTGCTACACCACACTTAGGTCCATGTGGTCCCATTGTGATACCCTTTGTTGGGAGTGTTGGCCTCGCTGTTCTGGCCTTGGTCCTTCGTCCTTGGTTTCCTTCCTAATCCTGTTTGTTCAGCCATTTGGATGTCCGTATAAACCTGTAAAGATTTAATAGTCAGACATCAGAAAGTTCTTGAATGTCTTGGAAGAAGTATCTTCCAAGTGTTCTGTTCCTCAGGTGACAAAGGCTTGAACAGTGACAGAGAAAGTGAGGTGTGTCCTCATGGGTTTCCTCATCACCGCAGCCTCTAAAGATGTCGTCATCCTTGAGATTTAGTTTCATTGTGTGATTCCTTAGCAGGTTGTTGCCAGTAAGAGTACCGATCAACTTTGACAGCGATGTCCTGTCGTAACGTAAAAGTTTGTTGGTTCGGCCCTTATCATATTTTGGCCACAGCTTGCGTGATATGTCACAAGTGGTTAGTGACCACCACCTGTTGTCGGCTTTCATTCGTGTTTTGTATTCCACTCTTTCTCTGAGGTTGCAGAGTGGTGGTTTAACCGACTGAAGTGCCTGTTCATGATCCATCGCAGACCCCTTTCTTGCCAGTTCGTCAGCTCAGTCGTTACCGGATATGTCCTTGTATCCAGGGACCCAGCAGAGACTCGTTTTGTGCTTCGCGCCAAGAGCTTTGAGCTCCTCGCGGCAACGGCGAACAAGCAAGGACTTTATTTCTGTAGCTGACACCGCTTTAATGGCCGCCTGACTATCAATAAAAATGGTAATATCACTGCGTGGTACCGCCATCATTGATACCATGCTTGCGACTTCAGTGATTGCTAAGACTTCTGCTTGGAATACACTAAAGTGATCAGGTAATCTAATCGATCTGTTAATGTGTAGTTCCTCTGAGAATAGTTCAGCACCCGTTCCACAGTCCATCTTTGATCCGTCTGTAAAGATGGAAATCGATTTCCTGTTCATGGGTTCGTTCGCGTACCATTCCTCCTTGCTCGGAAATGAACAAGAGAATGGTTTTTCGAAATCTAAGTAAGGAGACGTGTAGTCAGATATGAAGTTGTTCCCTATGTACATGTTCAGAATCAGTGCATGTCCAAAATGACTCGGGTTCCAGCTGTTTGTTTGGCTGATCCTCAAGGCACTTTTTGCAGCCGATTCATGCATGTATAGATCCAATGGTGGCAGATTGAGAATGGCTTCCAGGCCAGCGGTTGGGGTTGTTTTCATTGCACTGGTTGTCCCTATACATCCCTAGTCTTTGTATTTTTGCCA
This sequence comes from Portevinia maculata, assembly GCA_949715645.1. NCBI lineage: Eukaryota > Metazoa > Arthropoda > Insecta > Diptera > Syrphidae > Portevinia > Portevinia maculata. The sequence goes on along the minus strand of OX454527.1, from coordinate 26,925,584 downwards.
TCACCTTGAGATTGGTTGCCTTGTCTGTGGCTTGCCACCAGACTAAGCTGCCGTATGTGAGTATTGGTCGCACAATTGCCGTATACATCCACAGAATTATTTTAGGGTTTGAACCCCATTTTTTTCCGAAGATACGGTTGCATACGTAGAAAGCGTTGGCCGCTTTCCTAACTCCGTCATCGACATTTGGCTTCCAACTCAGCTTCCTATCGAAGATAATTCCTAGATATTTCGCACTCTCCGCCACCTTCAAGGGTATTCCCTCAATTTCTGGTGGTTTGAATTCGGATATTCTTCTTTTATTAGTGAACAACACCATTTCAGTCTTTTGTGGATTGATCCCAAGACCGCATTTTCTTGTCCACGTAGTGAGTGTCCGCAGGGAGTTTTCCAACAGTTCGCTCAGAGTTGATAGGAATTTTTTTGTCGCAAGCAATACTACGTCAACCGCGTATGCAATTGCTTTGACCCCTCTGTTTTTGAACTTTAGGAGTATTTCATTGACAACAGGGACCCAGAGTAAGGGGGATATGACTCCACCTTGTGGTGTGCCTCTGGACGCCACGACTCTTAGGTCATTATCGCCTAGTATTGCATTGATGTACCTTCCATTGAGCAGGCTCATAATCTGCAATGCTCTTTCTACTGCTCGCCTTTCCACATTGTTGAATGCTCCTTCAATATCTAAAAACGCTGCAAGTGTGTATTCTTTGTCCTTGATGTATTGCCTTTAATGTAAGCGTGTTGGGCGGTGGAGATCGCTCTATAGTCGAGTCGACTGCGAATATGTATGTTCATTAGCTTTTCAAACGTTTTTAGGATGAAAGATGTCAGACTTATCGGTCTGAAGTCCTTGGCATAGATGTGGCTAGGTTTTCCTGCCTTGGGAATGAATACCACCTTCACTTCCCGCCAGGCTTTAGGAATGTAGCCGCACTTCAGACTTCGTGTAAAAAGTCGTTTGAGAACCGGTATGATGACGGTCTTTGTCTTCTGGAGCACAATAGGAAAAATCCCATCTCTCCCAGGTGATTTGAAGGGAGATAGTGTATCAATTGCCCAGTTATCGGCATTACTCCTTCTGGAACCACTGAAACAATTGTAGGAGTAATATCCGCCTCTTAGTTATTACCTAGACTCGGGGTGCACCCTGGAAAGTGAGTCTGTAATAAGAGTTCGAGGGTTTCTGTGCAGGACTGTGTCCAGTTTCCGCAACTGTCCTTAATAAAACCTGGAACACAGGGTTGTTTGGATAGAATTTTCCTAACCCTGGAAGATTCCGTTGTGTTCTCGATGTCACTACAAAACGTATGCCAAGCCGTGCGTTTAGCACTTACTATGGAGCTCTTGAATTTCCTGTGACTGGCCTTGTACAGGCCCCAGTCCGTTGGGGAATTGGAGGCTTTCGCTGCATTAAATAAGGCTCTAGTTTTTGTCCTAAGGAACAAGTCCTTTGTCCACCATGGTGGATGCTTTGTGTTCTTTATTGTCCGTACCGTAAAGGACATGCTTTAACGTACGCATTTGTCAGACCTGCGTCGATTTCATCTGGTGTGACCAGTGTTTGTCGTTGAAGTTTCCTACTATTCTTTTCTACGTCTTTGAGGAATGTATACCAGTTTGTCAATCTGGGATTCCTAAATTTTTTTATCGGGTCTGCTTTCTCGTCCGTTAGGAATTCTATAATCCTGTGGTCTGAAAAGGATGCTTCAGTAGAAACTTTCCATTCTCGCACGTTCATAGTTTGTGAGTTGTTACAGAGTGTAACATCTAGTACCTCACGTCTATTCCTAGTTACGAAGGTTGGTTCATTGCCACTATTGGCTATCAATATATTGTGTTCAATAATAAATTCAAAAAGGGACTCACCTCTCACATTTGTGTCGGTGCTACCCCATTGAGCATGATGGGAGTTGGCGTCGCATCCTAGGATGAAATCCCATTTTTCACGCTCAGCTTTCACAACCAGCAGCCTGGTTAGATCGGACGGTGGACTTCCTGGAGAGTCGTGTGGCATATAAATCGACGCGAGTATCAGCAGGCTTCTACCTGCTCGCTCCCATATGACTACTGTCTGGTCTGTATTGCTATAGCTAGATAAGAGAAATAGATTAATCTGTTTTCTAGCGACAATACATGTGCGTTTCTTACTGTGATCTGGTGTGTTGGTGTTGTAGACGACCAGATCCTTGTAGTTCAGCCCTTTTATCTCACCCCGGATGATCCAGAGTTCTTGAACCAGGGCGACGTCTATACTTTTTGTTCTCATGAGGAGAACAAGATTGGCGCTGGCCGCCTTACTGTGGTGAAGATTGATTTGTACTATCTTCATGACGGCCAGCTTCTTCTTTCCTGTCCTTCTTGTGAGGTTATAGTCATAGTCAGGAAAGTATATTTTATCCAATTTCTCACTCAATGAATGGCGTCAATTTAAATTGTTTGGCGCATCTTCAACTTTTTTTTTCTTCTTCCTTAATGGCGGTGGGACTATGATAAGGAATAAACGTACCATAACCCTCATACTTAACTGGGGCTCGCCGATTCAACCGCAGAAAATAACGCAGGCCTCTCGAGCCAACCAAATGGCTTCAGTGATTAAGTGATTCAAAAAGATGGGGTGGAATCGACTAAGGTGATAGTGATTGTCGCTTTTTTGATTGTCTTTCTTGATTATCAACTCCTCTTTGCTCTGCGTAAAGCGATTACTAAAAAATGATCGATTATTGGCAGCACTTAGAGTTTTAAATGACACTTCCTTGCCGACGCTGTCATTCCGAGCAGCTGATGTGTGTTTATTTCTCATGATTTATATTTCAAATATGATTTTATTGAATCCTCAGGCAAAAACGGCAAAAACTTTATCATAAATGGCCAAAGTATTGACCGCATTTTTTTAATGACTGCAGCAGTAATTTCAGCCACCGTACTTTGACCCATTGGTGCAGCTCAGTCAGCCCCAACTTGTCTTTGATAGCCACCACCCCCAAGAAGATTTAAACTTGCAGCCAATTGAAGGATGATATTCCAGTTGGTAAATTAAGCAGTCCCAAAACAAACACAAACGCTTCTTTTGATAAGCGAAAGTTTTTCAAAAATCTAAAATACACAATAATAAATGATAGCAATCAACAATGAATATTTATAATTATATTAATTCTTACATCGGGTTTGGAAGTTCCAAGATATTTGCTTTATTTCTCAGGTTTCTTCTTAATAGTTGGACATTTTTGTAATTATTTTCTTCATTTGTGTAGAAAAGTTCTATTACAGTAAACATTGAACTTCACGAATTTTCAAATTTCACTTTTTTATTTGAATTTATTTAATATACCTATATTCTTTTTTTTACGAAAGTATTTAATTTATTTGGAGTTGAAGCCGAGGTGCATACCTATGAAAATAACAAAAATGTATGAAAGCGACACCTAAATAGCTGTCACATGAAATTGATCGCAAAAAAGCGATGGTCAATTTGATAATCACCTTACGTGGACGTAAAGCTATGACCTTAGCCGACTATCACCTTAGCCGATTCCACCCCTGGTATTGTTGCTTTTGTGTGTCCAGGAGTGTTTATCCCTCCCTCTCTTTAGCCGGATATGGCTTCCTCCGATCTTCGAACTTGCAACTTCTGTTCTATTACGCATATCAATAATCAGTCGTCTCCTTTACTTCTTGTGAATGCAAAAGATGTCCCAATCCCATCTTAGCTGGTTCTACTGGAATAAGGCATAGGTTAGGTATATTCATTTTGATAGATTTTGTCAAAACATAGTAACAAGCTCGTTGGTGATAACTTTTGTCAAATCAGGTCCTTCCTCGCATACTTTGTATTATTTGTGCTATAGACATGTCAATATTAGGTCAGCGTCAATCCATACTTTTTGAAGACAAGCCAACTATTAAGGCGGCGGGCGGGTTATGATACCTCTACTCCAGATCATCCCCTCGATGTTGATGAAAAAAATTTAGGCGAAGAAGAAGAAGATCAACCCTTTTTAACCAAAACAAAATCGGGGCACAATATTTGAGCTTTCAGTTTAAAAACAAAAACAAAAAATATCAGCTATTAATGGCCCATATAGGGACTGAGACCTAGCCGATCCCATTTGTCTGTGCCAATCTATATTTTTATCACGAGTTGAAGGGACTTAGGTACAATAACACCGATTCCGAAAGTATGATTTGATTGATAGGTTTTCGCAGAGGGGGCAGTGAAAAAACATAACGTGTTACTGGGAAGGTTTGAACTCGCGGACCCTTTGGCAGCAGTGTTCAACGCACTAACCACTGAGCCACTTAATCTTTGGGAGAGTCTGCCAATGCCATATTACATCAGGATGAAGATCATGCGAATGATTGCCATTCAATTTTGGTTTGGAGGAGTGCTCTGCTTTTCAACTATTTAATGACATTTTTCCTCTTGATCGCAGGGCTAATGTCCTGACCTGAATTAATATCACGTTTACGTTTAGCAAGCTCCAAAGAATTGTATATTGTATCGTATTATTTCTGTCATATTCAAAAGAGAGATCATACGCACCCCTTCAAAAATATCAATCAATTTTCCTACACAATTGCAAAAAGAGGCAGGCCCTAAAACTCTTGGACGAAGCGGGAGGCTTATGATTCCCTTAGTCCAGATTGTAACCTCGTCGTTAAAGAAAAGAATAAGATCATATCTCGACAATCTGATTTTCTGCTATTTCCTTGGTGGTTTCCTTTTTATTACTTTTTGCTCCTCGGAGCCAAAAACTTGCTCGTTGTTTATTTAAGACTACATACATTAATTGCTTACCTTGTTTTTTTTGTCTGCACTTTAATTATTTCTATCCTGAATCTAAGAGGAAACTCTCAGAGTTGTTCGTTATTCTGTAAGTAAAGTGCATCTTCCGTTTCATGAAATGTAAATGATGGAAACTTCTAGACTTTCGAAAGTCAACTTCTGATACAAAATCAGTGTTAAATATTCAACAGATTCTATTAAATTCCCATCTGTATGTGCTAGGCACGTCCCTCAGCTTGCTACTAATTAGAATTAAATCTATATTCCAAACTAACACAAATCTACTTCTTCATAATCTATTACAGCTATCCAAACTAATTTAAATTTTTCTTTACGATTTAATCTCTAACCAACTCTAACAACGACATATTTCCTTATTTTCTTCCAGATAATTAATGGGGTGCCTCGAGATAATAAATGGTAAGATTTCTTCTACAACCAGATGTCGCCCTATTTGTTCATCTTAAATGCATCTATAGATACACCTAAATCAACATTTTCTGGGTTTTATATAATTAATCCCTCCATTCAACGTTCGCTAGACAATCTTTTAAGTTTATTTATCGCCACCCGGACAAGTTGAATTAACAATTCACAAATTAACACTAAATTTAACAATAAACCATAAAAAAAAACGCCATTCTCTATTTCATTTCATTTATAAAACAAACAAACAAAAAAATTAAACACGAAATCGAAAATTCTTGTAAAGCTGTCAACAGCCTGAAATGATTTTCAATTAATTGCGGTCTCCAGGCGTATTCCACATGGGGTGTGTTGCTCGTATCTATTTTCATAAAATAAATCAAACTAACCATTTTAAAATGCACTACAGGAATGAAACTGCAATTACACAATTTATTTGCCAACATCAATATTAGATTGGATTACGACTAACAGTACAGTAGGTACGATTATAATAACAAGTATTCTCCCATGGCCATCAATTCCGAATCCAATCTAGTGTAATGCACAATCACACACATATAAACAAAACGCATCGCATTCAGATTAAAACCACATGAGTAAACCGAATAAACTAAATGAACTAAATAAACTGAATAAACATCACCACTAAGTATGTGTGTCAAAATTTAATTTTACACCACGAAAACAATAACAAAATGTATGTACGCAAAATATCTAAATATCTACGTACCTAATGGGGTGTGTTTTGATTATTTGGGTTGTTCATGAACAGTATCTAATTCGATATTTTGTTCAAAGATTTACACAAATAAATATACTGATACACTCACTGAATGCAGCAGCACGCCTGACAAAATTTCAAAATGCAAGTTCCAAGTATCTCCTCTCGGCATACGGTAGAATTTTGAGATATTTATAATTTCTAAGAGCAAAGTTACATTGCATCCCAACCCAGTTCTGTACCAACCAAACTTACCTACAATTCCTTTAAACATGTCTCACTTTCATTCTCAATAATACTTTCTCTTCTATTTTTGTTTTTGTCGGTGTTTTTCAGGCCTAATGAGCTAAACGATATCCAAAAAGTCAGGCTGGTCACTCTACTACTGTGTAATCGCACACGAGTATGCTCATTTTATGCCTTCAGGGTTTGACATTACGTATTTGTTTTTACAGATTTTTTTTTAATTGAAAAAATAAAAATTACACGCGATTCTTTAGCGTGACGTCATATTTATCTTGTTTTTCCTTTAACATACCTGGGTAGTAAATATATCATAAAGATACATATTATAAAGCTACAGCTGGAGCACCTGCCAAAAGATATTTTCTAAAAATAAAAATATGTTTTTTTTTATAACAAATAATATTCGAAAGTGTCCCCTATCTTGAAGATAGTTTTTATGGCGGCATACATCTGCCTGCGGGACACGCTAAGGAGTTACGTTGGCCCCAAACTGAGGTGGCGGCACAAATGTACCTTATTCTTCGTCGCGTCGCATCGGTCGGTCGAAAATAAAACTCGGAAAGTATGTCAAAATGACTTTGTTTAGATTTTGTTTTGTTTTTTTTTATACATAATCAGATAAATTTGAAATTTTCAAGATGATCGTACAGTAATCGTATATCTGTCAAGTGATTGGGACTATACGGAATACCTACACAGAATCAAAACTGCAGATGCACATTTTTGGGGCGCAAAAGGTCGATTCCGTGTATTTTGAGAGGACTTGATGCAGGCAAAATCGGCCTTTTACTATTAGTGTAGAATTTCTTAATGGCGTCGTTTAGTTTTTTGAGAGGGATCAGTGGGAGATTAAGGGTGACACGTTAATGTTTATTGCCGAACAAGTGGCAGTGGCAGGTTCCTAAATGTGGGGGACTTTTTCGTTTTCACTTGAAGCGCTTTGCTTTATGGACTGCGTTTTTATGGACTTTTTTTAAATTTTATTTTTTAAAGGCGGGATGTTTTTAATTGTTAAGCCCACACGGCAGTTATAGCTTTGAAATAGTTTGATTTTCAATAGCTTCAGGTCTACAAAGAGAGCAGCTAACGGAGCACTTTGAGACTCTTTTCAACGCAACGCTTATACCGCCACCTTTTCAAACGCAGCACCTATGTGGATTGATGAATTTCTGGATGCGACCGCCACAGTAGCTAACGTAAAAGTTGTGATTGAAAACTGCAAGACAAACAAGCCCCGGGAAGCGGCCGAATTTTGTATACAAAAATTTACATCCCTGTTTCTTTAAGCTCTAACTCAGGAGTTCAACCGATTATTCGAACTGCAGTCTGCAGACGTCCCGAAATGTTTTCAAAATTTGATAATTTTTACATTAGATACACAAAAAATGAGATCTCAAGAATATGGCGCATTATTAGATGTATCCTTTTTGAATAAATAATGCCATTTAATAGAATCAGGGGTGGAAAGCAATAGGCTACACAAATTCCCAGCCGCCGGTTGAAACTCTCTTATAAACTTTGCAGATACGGTATCAAAACTGAAGTCATCAAGATATTTTGAGCTGTGTTCGAAAATAACGTAGCTTGTGTCTGGAATGGAAGCAGCATATCAGAGGATTTCAATACAACGATGTGAGTGAAGAAAGGATGCGTGTTGAGTAGACTTTTTTTTATACAGGGTGGCTGATGAAAGCCGCTACCAAAAAAAAGTTTAATAACTTTTTTTCTATTCATTGAATCTGGTTAATTTTTATTTTATTTTGCAGATTGATTTTTAGATTTAACAAATATGGGTAACTGGGATACTGCAACAAGAATTTGGATTGTCCGCCGCTATCACGCAGTGGAGTCCGTAGTTTCGGTTCAAAGAGAGTATAGGCGCACGTTTGGCGGCAATCCTCCGAACAGATTTACCATAATGAGACTTGTTAACAATTTTGCCGAACATTTGACAGTCGAAAGAAGACCTTACCATCGAAACCCTTCAGTTCGGACGGAGGAAACAATCGCTGATGTAGCTGCTGCCATACAAAACAATACAGGAGTTTCGACAAGAAGCTTATCTGCTCAAATGGGTATAAGCAGACAGTCATTGCAGTCAATTATGCACAATGATTTGGACTTATTCCCATATAAAATTCAAATGGCCAACAAACTGAATGCAGCAGACTTGCCGGCCTGTTATGACAGAATTGCGAAGAAAATTTCCCAATAAGCTGATATCTAGAAACTCCACATTCCGTTGGCCCCCGGGTTGCGGCTATTCCTGTCTCAACTCTCCAAGCAGTAATGAACCACTTTTTGGTAACTTTTTGCCGCACATGCATCAACGAGCAGGGGGGGCATTTAAATGCCATTATTTTTAAAGCCAATTAAGCTATATTTAATAAAATTTAATGAGCTTTAACATAAATAAAAGAAAAATGAATTAAATACACTGAAAAAAAAGTTATTTGAGTTTCTTAATGTAGCAATATTAATCAGCCACCCTGTATATGAAAATCAATTGCGTTGCGTTAGTCTCGCAAGAAACTCGAGAACGGCTCAACTGATTTGAATGATTCTTATCATTTTTGTTCGTCTCAATATGTTGGATGTTGGGATGGTTTAGGAAAAACGAAAATTCCGAAAACTCGAAGGAAAATCCGGAAAATTTGAAGAAATCGAAGTTTGCGTTTTGTATGGGAATCTTTGTGTGTTCGTCCTCTATTCGTTCGCGCATCGTTCGTTCAATTGAATTGAATCTTTGTAAAGTTGTTTTTGTCACTTGCGCAAAAATTTCTGGCATAGTATGATCAACGTTCAATAGGTGGCGCTCTTAAGTTTTTGTGTTTGTCTTCTATGCATTCACGCATCGTTAATTCGATTGAATTAAAAATTTGTACAGCTGTTTTACGCAATTGGGTGAAAGTTTGTGACAAAGTTCAGTTCAACATGGGTTAAAGTAAACGATGAAAAGGTGAAATCCTCTTAATCGCGAAGAATGCCGTCCAAACACTATTTGATTCGAAAAAATCAGCTGACATAGGCGCCTGCCAGATAACTAGCACCGACCCTAAGCTGAGAAAAAGACCACCCAACCGATTGACCTCGAATTTTTAGGCAATCTTCGGTATTGGCCCGACAGTGTTTCTTTGATGTTTGGTCGAAACCATCGGTAAGCTGTCTGGCTTGCAGTTTTGTGTGTTGTTATAATAACATGTATTTTTTTTGTGAGGCGCAGCTACGCATATTAGGTACCCGCTAGTCTTATGACATAACAGACAACGTTAAGGGAGGGATCGAGAGAAGAAAAACTACAATACCAGCTCTCATGTTGGCAGATGACATCGTTTGCAACTTTAGATCAACTTTAGACGATTATTGCAAAACTTGGGACTTGTCGGTTAACTTATCGAATGCAAAGATGATGATATTCAGATACTGAGTGAAAAGTGGAAGTTATACATAAGAGGAACATACTGAGATTGTGCAGGAGTCTTGATTACGCCTAGTTTGAACATAAACTAGCGCCTGCAAAATAAGTCAACTGAAGCGAAAAGGGCAATTTGTTCCGTTTACGGATGTTGTGTCAACAATAAAAGCATCAATTATGCATAGAAGCAGAAAATATTCCGGGCAACTGCAACATCCATCCTGTTTTACGCTGCTCAAATTGTGTATTGTATTCTTTTGAACCCGTAGACAAGTAGTAGCGCACCTTTTTCCGGATAGCCTCAAACTCCATATCGACTATGTAGTAAAAGTCATGGAGATGAAACAAGATAAAATGCGTTCAAAGCTAGGAAAACCTTTCACCGTAATGCGACTTCAATCTCCTTGTCATACCAGATGAAAAGCTGATTACCCTAAACCATAAATTCTACAAATTACGGGAGAAAGCAGGCCAAAGGATCTATTAAAAATATCTTACACTGACCTTAACGACCCAGAACGGTTATATTATGCCAATCTGGTAGACGGCCTTCAGCTGAACCAAAGAGACAAAGAATCTAAAATTGTGCAGACTACTCTTTTTTATGAAATAAATGACCAATTTAACTAGTAAGTTTGATTTGCTTCATTTGAACATTGTTTTACGAAAAGTCATGGTACATAAGTCCTTTAGTAAAACATATAAAATATCAATACGAAATTGGAATGAAATTCCTTGATTATCCTTCGATGTAAACGTAGCTGACTTCACGCACTACTACCGCCACGATTGTACTCATCATTTTTGTTTTGTATTTTTCAACTAAGTTTAACATCAATTATACTGACAGTAACCAAAAAAACAGGACAATTGTCACGCAATACCTGTGTCTCTGCTAGAACCAAACCTTGCTCTCTTGTCATATTTTTTTTGTAACATTTTCTACTCGAAATATTTTCGACAAACAATTTATATTCATCATTCAAGTATTTGACCGCAAAAAGAAAAAAAAGTTCAAAAAGGAACATCAGAGGAAAAACCTGCTAAACATCTCTCACACATTGCATCCGATGGATTGCATGTGAAGTCGATAATAGGTGGTTTCATTGTTGTATGTTTGGTTTTCATTCCTCCAGTTATAATATGGTGTATTTAGCCCCCTGCACCGACAGAGGGACTCCTAAATGACTGTTGACAAACAATTACAAGCAATTTTCGACTTCGTCTGCAGCTTTGACTCTGAACAGTTGATCTGTGCGCTGTGCCTCGGAGGGGAGTGCAAACCCGGTGAACACGAATCTTGTTTTGTTATTATTTTGTTATATAATGGTTTTGTAATAATTTTTTGACAACCTGACGAGAACTACATTTTCGACCATGAAACAAACAACACGAAGCCCAGCAGAGAAATTGTCATGTGAATGGATCGTCATCATATCGTTTGTCGTTTGTAGACGACACTCGACAGTCGTCGTCATCATAATTAAGAGTAATCGTCATGCTATGAGAAGAAGAACACGGTTTGGGTTGATGTTTTTCTTAATCACAGGCTTCCAATTGAAAATTCAAAACGAACATGTTGTTCAAGCCAAAGAGCAGGTAAAATGTATCTGTTCGGTTCCAGAGACATGCGAACTTTTTGAATTGAATGTAAGTTCTTTTATTCTGAGTGGGTTTTTAACAACAACAAAAAAGTATATATGTATATTTCTGTAGTTAATTACCATTTATACAAAAAGATTTCTATAACCGATGGAAAACCGCTTTCACTGTTTGCTACCTTTCAATGGAAAAAAAGTTTGAAGTTGATTTATAGAGCAGATGTCGTTATACACTACGTGACTACCTAGGCTTTGGTGAGAATTCTGACCACACTTGTGAGTGATACAGTGCTATCAACTCTGGAATATTTTTATTTTTTTTCAATGTGGAAATTTGGAGGAAGTTGATAGTTGACCAACTTTTTTCCACAACTTGACAATTTCTTATATCTTCGTATCGAAATTGTCACTCATGTTAATAGACAGGAGGCGTTTCAAGATACCTGTTGATCTTCAAGAGTATCGTCGCTTACGTAATACAACTGTTCATCTCATTCGTGCCGCGAAAGTAAGTTGGTATCAGCGTCGTCTAAATCTTTCTTTAAGTGGCCGTAAACTGTGGGAAAACCTAAAGGAAATTGTTAACAAACGAGTTAGCTTAGAAAGCAAGGATGCTAATTGCAATGAAATCAACAGTAGCTTTATTTCATCAATTCCACAAAGAAATAATATACCTCAAAACCTCTCTGGTGAAGAGTTCACACCGTTGTACACTGGTCCTGCATTTGGTTTTTCTGGAGTGAGCCCCGAGGAGGTTGTTGAAAGCTTCATTTCTTTGAAGTCAAATGCTACTGGATTTGATAACTTACATCCATTATTCCTTAAAGCAATCTTACCTATCATATTGCCGTATCTCACACACATATTTAATAATATTCTGACCAAAAGCATTTTCCCGTCACAATGGAAATACTCTAAAATCATCCCTATTCCTAAAAATAGTGCGAATACTGAATTCCGTCCCATCTCAATCCTACCCTTTTTATCGAAAGTCCTTGAAAAACTCATGCAAAAGCAAATCACAGCTTTTCTCAACCAACATAGTCTTATTACATCTAAACAGTCAGGTTTTCGTCAAGGTCATAGTACTACAACGGCTCTAGTCGACGTTATCGAACGGGCAAGAAATGCGCTAGTTGATAATAAAGTTACCTTCTTAATACTTTTAGATTATTCGAAAGCATTCGAGACCATCGACCACAACATCATGTCCCAAAAGCTATTGCAAATGTATAACTTTACACCCGAAGCAGTGAAGCTCATTTCTCCTATCTTTCTGGAAGATATAAAGCGGTTGTTGTTGCAGATCAGATTTCCGACTTTCTACCGCTTTCCTGTGGAGTCCCGCAAGGTTCAATATTGGGCCCGACCTTCTTCTCATTTCATGTTAACGAAGCTCCGAAAGTAATTCGCCACTGTGATGCACATCTTTTTGCTGACGACCTTCAGATAATGAGAAGCAGTCCGTTTGGTATGATTGAGGACTATGCTATCAAGATTAATGAGGACCTTTCATCTATTAAACGATGGTCTTTAAAATGTGGTCTCAACTTAAACCCCCAAAAAACTAAATGCCTTGTAATATCGAAAAGAATCGTAGATGTTTCCTGTTTTCCTGCCATTGAACTCGGAAACACCCAAGTCGAGTTTGTGGATAAGGTCAAGAACCTCGGTATATGTTTTAATAGAACATTAAATTGGAACAACCATATCACACTGGCTGTAGGCAAGGCATACGGGGCTCTTCGATTGCTTTAGCCTACAAGGAAATTCACCGCTTTGGATACCAGGAAAATGCTAGCTAAAACCCTTGTAACACCGATCTTGACTTATGGCTGTGAAATTTTCTGCAAGCTCGACAGCGTAAGTCAGAGGCAGCCTTTAACAGTATGGCTCGTTATATATTTGGTCTAAGCCGGTATTACCACATATCATCATTCTCTAAAAGTATATATGGAATCTCTTTTCAAAACCTTATAAAACTTAGAACTCTAACAATGTTCTTCAATACTCGTATTATCCAAACGCACCAAACTTCGTACCTTTAGGAAAGAATCCAGTTCTCGTTGTCTAGAAGATCTTACCAAATTATAGTTCCCCGTTTTTCATGTCTTACTTCAGAGCGACAGTTTTTTGTTAACGCAAGTTGTTAACGCAACTCGGTTATGGAATACCTTGCCACGCCATGTGCGAAGTTCAAATAATCGTATTGCCTTTAAGAAAAATGTCTTCACACGCTATCTGATCACATAACCTTCCTTTTCCGCGGCTTTTGTTTTCTGTTGGGTTTGCTAAAGTTTGCTATACTTTTCTTATTTCTCTTTTCTTTTTTTTTTCTTTTTTTCTTTTCTCCTCCTACCCTCCTTTTTCCTCACCTTTTTATTTAAACATTGTACATATTCTTAAACTATTGTTAACCTTGTACTTTATATTAAGCCTTTTTTCGTTTAAATTAACTTTATTATTTACAATCGTTACTTCTTTTTTTGTTATAAATATTATATGCATATGTCCAATTCTGAGCTTAATTATAAGTACGATGTTAATCTTAAAATCAAGCTATGATGATAATAATAAATAAAATAAAATCGGACATAAATCTGGTTCAATTTCAGTTCAAAGTCGTGTACGTCAAATTTTTGTTACATATGTAGGTATATTGTCGAACCATTTACTCACTTCTTCTCCTTATTCCTTTACGGCGAGGTTATGATCAGGATAAAGGATATTATAACCCTCCCATATCGCTGCATTCCTACTGTTCCACCTATGGGGTTCGCCAGTTCGCCAGTTCGACCTCAATAAAATATCGGCAGGTTTCCTGGGGTCCAATTTCGCACGAGTGAGTTTGGTTGTGTACACAAAAAATGTGTACATTTCCTTGTTCATATTCCGCAAAGGTCCGTCGTGTTCATAGGTGATACTATTTATTGTATTTGCGACCGTGAGTTTAGAAGTGTGAGCGATACTGGCTAACAAGAGTATACATTCAGCACATTCAGACTCACAGCGTGAGGGTAGGTTTTGTTACGTGCGTACACGGCAAAAAGCCCACACTTGTGGAATTTGGCACCCGGAGACAACTACGTCCATTTTCCCCAGTCGTTGTATGTGGGGCCGTTCAAATACACAAAGAATTGAGGGAGCTTTGATTTTCACTGAAATAACATCAATTGAACCTGCTATAGTTACCTACTATACTAGGCAGGGATGTGCCGTGAAGTGTTTACCCTTTATTTTTTGTTAGATAATACCGTCTATTCTTGTTTTTCTCCAGGGACACGACGACAATGTGAGCGGCTAGGATTCTTTTTTTTATTTTATGTAATTCCTTTTAATTTTTGTTGTAAGAAACGATATTATACCAATTCAATACCATCTAGTCTTTTTGACAAAAGTTTCCAAAACCTTATCATTGAAACTCTTCTTGCTTTTTTTTTATTAAGCAACTTTTTTTATATGGAAATAAAAGCAAGCTCTAATATATATAATAATCTTTCTTTAAGCTTAATTGTTTCTAAAAATAAGCTTTTATTCACTTAAGCGACAATTCACCTGAACTGCTTGTTGCATTGTTAGCATTAAAAAGTTTAAAAATTTCTGAAAATGTATCTTTCAAGTCCATATTCTGAAGGATCCCTTTGTACATAACTGACAAAAATGTTGCTATCGCTTCTGGCGATGTGGGGTTCTACAAATATGCTTAGGTTAGGTTAGGTTTATGTGGCTGTCGGCAGAAGCCGACACACTTAGACCAATTTAGGTCCATTGTGATACAACGTATATTATCTACCTCAACTCTGTAGATGGGACTGGCCAACGACATGCGGTTGTTCTCAAGCGGTCCCCCATCTACGTACTAACCGCGCCCAACGGCGTTTAATTACGGTGATCTGACGAGAACCGATTAGTTTTAAATTCATTTTTTATTAATTATTAGCTTATATCAACTTAAATACTAGACACAAATGATTAAATCTAACTTAAAATTAACAGGATACTTATTCTAGATTATTGATCCTTATGCGGACGCCCTAAACTTAACTCCATCTTATAATTATTGCCTTTCGGCCTAAAAACTATTTTACGAACTAATCTTACATAATTATGTTTTCATCGGAATCTTTATCAAATTTTATATTCTTATATAAAAAAAAAAATTACAAACTACCTACTCTACTTACTTAAACTACTTAGCATAGTCTAACTATAATTAGGCTTCTGAGCACTCGTTGCCTTGCGCAACAAGTGGTCAAAATCCCAATTGCTTTCCGAGCGCATGGCAGTCGTCAACGTGCACACGCGCCGCCGTGAGCCGACTGAAGCCTTACAGCGTCAGTCAACTCCCGGAAGCACCACCACACGTTGGCGAGCCCGGCCTCTCCCAAAAACGCCCTAGCTGACTTAATCTAACTTATAAGCTAAGAGGATGTTACCTAGAGTAACGCACCGTCCTGGGAGGGCATGTTGACCCCTCCCCCCTCAACAAGCCACCAAAATTCGGCGAATTGCTTTTCCGTGTCGAATCTATCCCTCTCCGATATTGCGGTATTAAAACGGAGGAGCTCATGAGCATTGGCGACGTCCCCGTCATGAAGGAGCCGCTTATCTCTCGCGCTGCGGTAGCGATGGTATAAGACCGGGATACCATCCCTCGTCTGTACCAGCCCTTTTGAATCAATATGGATAAATGCCTCCGGCGGGATAAAGCCAGACCGGAGCGTACTCTCTATGTACATTTCATTGGGGTAGTAAGCCCCAAATATCAGACTATTGTCGCTGGCCATCGCCCTTGCAACGTGCCTTCGAGTGACCTTAATGAGGAAATTGTCAATCCTATTCAACTGAGCCCCATCGTATAGGACCTTGTTGGGATAGTATTTTATATAGTTGGATTCGGGCGTTCGGAACAACCGGAGACAGGTCCTAAGACATTGTCTCTCCAAAACCCGAATCTTTTCCATATAACTAGGCGCTATATTAAACCACAATGGACAACCATAAGCGATGATCGGCCTTATAAGGGCCACGTAGCAAATGACCTTCACTCTAGAGTCAAGTTGACTGCTATGAAACAGTCTCCTTGTCAGAGCATAAGCCTTCTTGGCCCCAGCAAGACAAGCAACTATATGTCTATCGAAATACAGATACTGGTCAAGCCAGATACCCAGATATCTAACTACGCTTCTCACCGCCAATGGCTGCCCATTTTGTCCAATAATGGCCAATTTCTTCCAGTTTTTTTCTGGTATCCCTAGAGGCCCCAGCCAATGGAGTTCTGAACAAGACGAGAACCGATTAACTCGACGTGGTATGGTCGTTGGTTACAAATATACTACTACAAGTAGTATTAAGAAGAAAGAATTGAAAAAAAACCTAACCAAACAAATGTTTCTATTCTCATTTGACACAGACAACCGATTCATTCTGTAACCAATCTAACGCAATAATTTGAAGCACAAACTCGTGTAATAATCTGAAACAGCAACTATAATACTCATAGCCAATATCTTCATCACTGAGGAAGGGCAGCGATGCTGTTTTCATTTCGATCGAAAAGTTTCAGTTCGCTTTCAAGCCAATACTTCGACTACTTCCTCTTTCGCAAAAACGCTTCACTTTTTTGAACATTTAGCGATGTTTACTTTTTTTCTGTCATACCAAACCTCAAAAAGATGAAAGCACATTTCAGGAGTATTTCGACATATACGCACTGTTTGTCTTGGAGCAGTGAAAAATCTTGGTACACTTTTTATGATTTTAGATTTCGCGCAAAATAAAGATATCGCAACTCGATTAAATAAAAAAACAAGTTCTACCTGCATTGTTTGGCTTACTCAATACTTTGAGGACTGGGAAATTGTATTTTAAAAATGTCTTAAACAATTTCACCGATTTAAAGTTAATCAATTTAGTTTTTAGAAGAACTTTATCAAATTGATTTTTCTGAAAATGGGAATTATAAAGTATTGAATGAAGTGTACCTTGGCCCAAAAGCAACGACCAAAAATGTCTTTCCCGAAACTAAATTGACGACGGGTACATGTCGAAACAAATTAAAAGTAAGCACTATTGATTCACTGATGCTGGTAAAGCTAATTGTTTCCTCATATGGTCTGAGAACTGGGCACCGCCAAAAGATGTAGTATTCAAATTCCAAAAAACTTAGACTAAAAGCAATCGCTATTATATGTCATTGATTAGCAGAGCAGCTACGAATTCACGTTATTTTTGAAATTTATTGTATTTTAACTTTTTTAGTTATTTTCGAAGTAAAACTGATGTTCTTAGGTTAGTTGTCAAAAAATGTCATCAAGAACTGAAGAAATGAAATTAGTTTGTCAAGGAAATTTGACCGGTGCCTTTGGCCGCCTCACATGCAGGTGTATGGTAGCATTGCGTCCAATTTCAGGGTTGAGTTTTGCGATTTAAAATAGTTTCAAACTCTATACTTACGAGTACATCTCTTGGTCTCATACATTGGACGGCCTGCAGCCTCACATGCAAGTGCTCAGGGCGCAGGGTTTTCTATTTTTTGTTTCTCCGCATGGTTTACACGCTTACGTGACTCAGTTGCTACCCTAAGTGTAAATGCTAGTTGTCTGGCAGGCGCCTATGTCAGCTTTATTGTGCATTTTAAGTACATGTTTTGGCTTTTTTGCTAATATTAAATTTTGAAATTAACCCAGAAAAAAACCGTATTTCCAAAACAAATTTGGAAATATGGTAAAAAAGAAAGACTTTTTCTGGCATAATTTCCACGTAGCTAAAAATGCTGACGTAATTTCCTTGTGTTCTGAAGATTTTTCCTTTTAATTTTTGGCGTTTTTTCCAAAACTTTTCACCTCAATTTTGACCTTTTTTCTCAACGCGATTTTAGCGTTTTTTTATATTGCTTGATTTCAAGGAGCTTTAACACACAAAAAAATGTTCAGATGAGCTTTATAAATCAAACGGCTCATCTGTAAAAATATGCCTTTAACCGTATGATGATCTGTTTAACTGCTGAAAGGAATTGAAAATCCTTAAAAAACACCAAAAATTTGATTTTCGAAACAATTTTTTGCATTCGGCGCCTGTTATTTGCTTGTTCCTATACTTATACCTTAATAGAACGCCTGCCATCTTTATCTTGATGATAAAAATCGCGAAACCGATTCAGCGACTTACCTATAAAAGCTTTGTTTTACTTTTTCCATATATTTTCAATAACTCACGCATTTGAGATCCCTACGGCATTGCCAAAAGCATTAAAAACGTATTTCACTTTATTTTACTCCAAACTAATCGACATGACGATCGCTTCGAAAAGCTACGATGAATCGTGTTTTCATGACCAAATCAGCCCATCCAGTCAAAACCATCATCATCTAACTAAAACCCAATTAGAGACATAGCAAACCATTTCAACTACTTGATCCATACTATGATCCCTTTGCTGAATCTGATCATTTCCTTTGCAAAGCCTGAAATGTCGTTAACAAGTTCGTTTCGATTGTGCATTTATCATAAACTAACTGTTAAAATAATAAAGTACTAGAATATAACATAAATTATATAATGACTTTACCATTTATGGCAGGCAAGTGATCGTAAAGGAGGATTTTCGTTCATACTCGTATATTCATTATAATTATATATGGCAGACGATAGGGTGGGTGTAAATTAGTTTTCCACGCTTATATCTCGAAAACAGTAGAGCTAATGAATTACTAAGGGGATTGTTCTGGGTCATATTTCGTGGTTCATTAGTGAAGAAATGGATTTTTATAGGTTATTTGGTAAAGCCGTGAAGCTTTATATGGGGCGAGGGATATTAAATATCAGTTTATGGGTATTTCGCTTTGATCTTGAAAGTTGAAAGCCATTAAGTTAATTGGACGCGGTTTTGCTTTATGCATTTTGTTAAGTTTTTATTGCATTGTCATGGAAATGCTAAAAGGCTTAAAAATAAGGGGAAAAGCATGCCTTTTCATTTAGCATTAATATTTGTTTGTTGGTTTGAAAAAAGATTTAAGAGGCTTTTATATTGTATATTCAATAAAGTAGGAAATGAAGAGATATGATATGATTTTGTAGTTGTAGTGATCTTTGAATTTATGTGATAATTTAAGAGAGCCAAGACTATTTGGTATCAGATTATACCGACATTTTGGGACCGTAGATAATATGGAGTAATTATTTCTCAACGTATAAGCCCTTGCGTCTGGATAATTTATTAAGAATAAAGCCTTTTTCGGTATCACTAATGGTTCATTATTCATTTCAAGAAATTCTTTCGTTCTCAGCATGTCGTTGTGGGGTTCAGTCGTGTCGAGAGCAGATGCTATTTCCCCATCGTTCTGAAGAGGTGTTCTTCCAGGCTGCTAAAATCACTGCGTAAGCTTTTTATCCATCCTTTTCTTCAGGGCTCTTTTCGAGAAGAAGGAACGCAGCATTTGTCCAGCCTGTCTCCAAAGGCGAATCTTCTTCTCCCTCCTACAAATGACTTCTGCCGAAGCTGCTTGGACGAGGAGGAGGAGACTATTCTCTACCTTCTCTGCACATGCCCTGCTCTCTCTCGAAGACGAAAACACCATTAAGGATATTTCTCTTACAATGATCTCAACGATCTCATAAACATCGACATTAAATGTCTTTAAAGCTTTATCAAAAGCTCCAACTGGTTAAACGAGTAGGAAGAAGATAGATCCGTGTACTATCACACTGGACCTTTTTTATTGATCTTAGTGTGTTGGCTTTTGCCGACTGCCACTATAACCTAACCTAACCTAACCATGTATTGATTGTGATTGATCTATTTCTTCTTAAATGCATGTCAATGACATAACATCAAGGGGTTTCTTTTTTGTAATTGATATAGTAGTACCCTTATAGTGTGTATGCACAGCGCAGGCATTTTTGAATTCAACACCTACAAATGCAATATCATTGTTGACGTATTTCATTGCCTACTATTAGGTGGAAGAACTAGGAATAAGTAGAATGACAGGAAAGATAGGTTTGTGCATTGGGTATGGTTTTTCCACCGGTGGCGTCTAAATAACTTAGGGACCATTATATTGAAGTTTAAGTTTAATCCGCAACTTAAACGTGCACATATGAGCAAGCATTCGCTGCACTTATATTGATATTTATTCTGCGGATTTTTGCTTCATGGACATGGTCGGGATTTGAACACGCAACCTTCCGATCAGCAATTGAATACACTACCACTGCACTGTTGTCACCCGCTATGGGTCTGTTTACCGACATGGCGAAAGCCTTTGACACGGTGCCTTATTACTGTCGAAACTGTATAATGCTGATTTTCGTGGCAGCATCTATCAATGGCTTAAATCATATTTCGAAAACCGGAAACAGAAAGATAACGTCAATGGAACCTTAATTGAACCGCGACTTTTAAGAAACGGTGTACCACAGGGTTTTGTTCTTGGTCCATCGTTTTTCTTGATTTTGTATACCCTATTCTAGGGGTATATTAATTTTGACGCATAGTTTGTAACATACCTTAATATTGCCCGTAGACCCCTAAAAGTTACTATATTTATGATCAGCATCGATAGTAATGCCGATCTAGTCATCTCCGTCCGTCCGTCCGTCCGTCGGCAAAAATTAGGCCTTTAAACTGGACCTAGAGAGCTGAAATTTTAACCATATACTCTCTAGGGTCCCGAAATAATCAAGTTTACGAATTTTTGAAATCCGCCCACAGACACGCCCACAAACTCAAAAAAACAAAATTTTGGAAAAAATCGTATTTTGAGCTAGAAAGCTGAAATTTTTTATAAATGATCTATGACTCCTAAAACTGGTCGGGATAAAAAAAATTTCAAAATCCGCCTACAGACACGCCCACAATTAATTTTTTTTTTTTTTGAAAATCCAAAGTTTGAGCTAGGGAGCTAAAATTTATAATATATACTCTCTAGGGGCCCTTTATTCTCATGTGTTAATTTTTTTTAAATCCGCCTACTGACACGCCCACAATTAAATAAAACAATTTTATTGAAAATCCAAAATTTGAGCTAGGGAGCTGAAATTTATAATATATACTCTCTATGGGCCCTTTATGCTCATGTGTTAATTTTTTTTTAAATCCGCCTACTGACACGCCCACAATTAAATAAAACAATTTTATTGAAACACCCAACTTTGAGCTAGGGAGCGTTTTTTTTGATAAAATCCTTTAAATGTTATATAACAAAATATGTAAAGAGTTCTTAACAATTCAACCATAATTAGACTTTTGTCACGCCCACTTATGAGGGATAGGAATAAGAATAGGGTATCCAACAGTTCGCCCAAGCGGACTGTAGCCCGTCCCTATGTTTTAAACTCTCTTTGTGTTTAATTTTAAACTACGTTTGCCGACGACATTACCTTAACATATGAATTTTAAACTAAAAATGTCGGAGAATTGAGGAAGATATTGAAATCCTAAGGTCGTGGATTACTGGACATAAAAAATAATTATCAGTGAGAAAACTAATTTGATGTCCTTCGCTACCTACATCAATTTAAATGTGCAGGCGTCTTATTTGATTTTAATTTGAATTGGAAGGATTTTATCCAATCAATAAAATCATATATGATGCTGGTAACACGCAAATTGCTTAAAGCCTCCATTTTTCCTCTAATCGAACCCAGGAACACTTCATTTTTTCCACCGCCCCACCTCTTTCGAAAGTCGACCAAACATTACAGAGTTGCTGTAGATTGTAGGTTTCCATTCTTCATTTGCTTCTCTTTGGTTTTGGTAATTCTGTAAATGATTAAATGATAGATGGTTTTAATAAGATAAGCTTGGAAATAAAACTTACTAAGTACATAATCACAGCTATTGTAGAAAACGACGTACCTGGGATGCATTCACTTACGCGTTTCACTTTCACCTTGCATTTTTAGAAAACGCCGCGCCGTAAAAACTGTGATACTGATCGGGGATTTAAGTCCACAACGTAGCACTTCTTTCACATTTCAGTGCAATGATGTAATAGATTTTTCAGTTGAATGTGAGAATAAGCGAGATCAAAAAACACACACACGGCGTATTCTACGATAACGGTGAACATGATTTCTACCTACTTTTAGTCGACTCAAGTATTTACAAGATAAGCAATTTGCGCTGGTAACACTTTCGGATATCAAAAGTAAAATAAGTAAAATACCTCACTCTCATATGTAGAAGAGTTTATGATCCGACGACTTTGGCATGTTAGGGTCTGCGCTGACGTTCAGTAGACTTCATTATATTTTGCGGCATACAGCTGTGCTCAATCTTTCCAATGCTTAACTCCCGACCAGGAACATCTTAAGGTTCTGTCACAAGCCCAACTACTTGCGAAAGTCTTCCCAACATCCCATAGTATGATTTTACAAAGGCAGCTTCTTGAAATCGCCGTTCGAAATTGGCGTTTAATTTTGGGCTTCTTTTTTTTCTTACCAAAAATGTAATTTTGCACGGCCGAGTGTCGGCAGAAGCAAAGCTGTACGTATTGTTTGTGTATGCCATGCCACACTTTATTATTATTATTTCTGCTGCACTCATTCAATATGGTAAGGGATGGTTAGCATCGTTACCTATAACCTACTTCTTCGATGTCGTGTACAGCGCCCAAGCCTGTTGTTCATTTAGTGATAAAACCTATACTTAGATTTCGCCAGAGTTCCTTAGGTTTGGTATCAACTCGTACTGATACCCACCAGTCCTGACACAGCTCTCTTATGCTCAATGACTTCGCTTTTTACTTAGAATTTAGACAATATGATAACCAATCACTTTTGCATCTTATGTAACTACGGACGTAAAATGTTAATAGTTACACTTTTATTACGAACAATATTTGTTGAACAAAATATGCAATCAGTTCTCGCCCGTTCGGTGTTACATATTTAGGATTAATGGATTAATGATAACCAATTATCTCATCACCTTGTTCGATAGTTTTCTTTCAGTTGAGTTTTGTATTCATTAGGAAATTTCATGAATTTAGCAAGGATATATTTTGTTATGATAATGTCATTCATGAGTAAAATCTTCGTAGTATCTACGAAATCTCCTAATGAATACAAAACTCAACTGAAAGAAAACTATCGAACAAGGTGATGAGATAATTGGTTATCATTTATCCACGCCTAAAGACATTCAGGTTTCCTTATCATAACAGTGTCTTTACCGTTCAAAGAAAAAAATCTCAAACAGTTACATTAACATTAAATGTAAATTCACAAACACGCTCGCTTTCGCACTGCCTTGGCCGAGCCTACACAACATTTAAGTGTGCCTTCTCAAAAAAAATTTGAAATTTTCTGCACAATTCGATGCTAATCAAGCCCATATAAATTACAGTCTTAGACATTTTGTCATCACAATTAGACTTCTAAAAATAAACTGTTGGGAACGACTTGAAGACCCGTACATCGTTGGATTGGATATATTTTTAACACGATCATAAAATTAGCAATTCTATTCTTTATTTCTTGCGGTCGTTTACTTTATCTATAGATACAAAGACAAGAAATAACACACTTGTGTCAGAAGTCAGAACATTAAGACAGTTCAGAGTTATGGTGATGATTTGATTAGAATTAAAAGTTGTTATAACGACCTCATAAATGTATCTACGATCTGAAAGATACACATTGCTTTCTTCTATGGTAATTAAGATAATTCTGCAAAACACTTAAATTTTAATTGCTAAAAAGTCCAAAGAAAAATATGTTTTTGCCTATTTATGGGTGAATTTTTTGTATTATAGTTGTTGCTACTCCTTCTTGGGTATGAGTGCGCTCATTAAGCATGGCAATTGTATTATAGTTAATTAACTAGTAGATGCTACCAGAGGCGACTAACAAAGACAACAAATATCTATACAATAAAAACATTTATTTACGAATGCGCGCAGTTGGTGCGGTGCGGTCACGTAAAATAAATTAAATTAATTAACAACTCTCAACGCGAGGAGAACATGGATAATTATCCACTTAAATTGAAGCCATGTATCGATTAGTTTTTTTGACATTGCTGTTGGCATTTTTTTTATTATTCAAGATACGAGTTTTAAATTTTACAAATTTAATACACAAGAGAGCAAAGTACTCGCATAACTATCTAGATGGAGATCAGGTGAACGTGATGTTAATTTGAATTGTTTGCGATACACAAATGCCTTTGTTTTGCTGCTGCTCTTGTTGTTGCTGAATGGGGAAAGTAGCTGGTACATGCATCTTAGTGCGATTTAAATAAAATTAAAACGATATTTTCAGCAAGATGAAACGATATTTGTAGTGATTGGAATTCCAATTGAAATGGAAATAATTGTTGCGTCGTTGATCCGGCTCGAAGGACCATTAAATTACATTTTTCTTTCCGTCCATTTTGATGCGAACATTTCAACGATTTGAAAGGATCTATGCACGGAATATTAATATGCTTTATGGACTGCCTGGATATTGCGTGTAGTTCCTTCTACGAGTCCTCAACGACGTCTTTAAGATGTTATTCAACGTTTGTGGATTGTCGGCCTTTTTTTAATACCTTTGCCTTGATACTTCTTATTCCCAATGGGGTAGACAAAGTTGGTGTCTCCAGTTATCAATCAGTGCAATAGGGAAGGCCAATTGATTCGGCGATAAGGTTCTGATTTGTTTCTGCTCAACCGCAGATGGGTTCCCAGATTAACAGTTATAGCAACAGCTATACACAAACCCAACATCATATGAAATACAAAATTTTCACATTATCCTATCATCAGCACAATTTCGCAATCGCCAAATTTTGCTGATGCATTTTCTCATGACAATGTTAGGTGCATTCACACCAAACATTGCGATAATAATTTCTCAGAATTTGAACGGATACAATGCATACCCGCAATGCATGTTCTGTCCACAGTAGACATTGCATCAGCACTTTTTACCATAAAAAATGCAAGTGAAAAACACACGACGAAGGTGCAGAAGTTCAGTTGATAGTGTGCAGTCCAGTTCGAGAGTTTCAGCTTTAGAGTTGTTAGTATACACGCGTTGTCTGATGCGCTCCGGGAAGTTTTAATTAGTAATACTTACTTTAGTAAAATAAATCGTAGTTTTGGAATAAAGAATAAAGATTTTTTTTATTTTAACAACGTTCAACTACGTTAACTATTAACCCCGATGGCCAGATACCCATCCGAGCTAGTCCTTGTTGTGTATGACTTGACTATCATAGTCATAGAGTGCTTGATGTGCAGCTTTACTTTATGATGATATGTGTATTCTGGCGCCTTTAATAGGTTTTATAGGTCAATTGCATGGATGAAGGACACATTCCCATCTGATACTATTATCGGCACATACTTGTGCTTTGAAGTTGTTCCAAGTAAAATAATCTAGGGTTGACAAATCACATGACCGCGGCGGTCAATTCACAAATCCTTGTCGTGAGATGATCCAATTGCCAAACATATCCTTCAGCAAAAATCTCACATTTACTGGCGATGAGACACAAATTAAACAGCCTTTCGGAACATTGGGGAAATTTTTTTCGCCTGAGGCAAAAAGTTGTATTTTTGGTCTGTCCATGTTTCTCCTTCAAATATTGGTTGAATAGATGGATGTTCCATGAAGTTGTAAGTACATAGTTCTATATTAGGAACGAGAATATACAAGCCTTCGGGGTTGAGTTAATTTGTTAGCATAAAACCCGATAGCCTGAATTTATGACTTCGGTATCTACATACTATAATTACTGCAGGTGTTTTCGTATAATAAATTTAGCTGGCTTTTTGCGTACTTACGTATTTATAATAGTACAAGGTTAATTGGGCGACCTGCATCAGACACTTAGTTCTTTCCCATGCTTCGTCAAGCTCTAGTCTTTGTGTTGTCATGTATATTGGCATTAAAAATTAACATTATATCTGCATATCTCACCCACCTCTTTCCCTTCTATGCATTAAACTTTTGTCTAGATGTAGATTATCCGGACAATTCAGTAGCTCCATATTAATTCATTTAAAAATAATAATTATTGCCTGCACATTCCGCCCTCTTTATTTTCCAACTATAACCCTTTACAATAACCAACACCTCACACCCCATGTCCAGACTAATGAAACAGAGTTCCCTTAAGTCCAGGCACTCGTATGTTATCCTTTTCATTAATTTCCATTTATTTGTCATTACGTTGAAACCACATAAGTGCTAGAAGTGCCAACAGACGACACCTATCTCTGGACAAAACAAAACAAACAAAAAACTCTACGAAGGAACCAACAAAAACCACAACATTAAAACCCAAGCGTAATTTCATTAAGTGTGTTAAATACATAATCATTCACATCGACATGCATGGCCAATCAGAAGTATAACACGATTTCAAATGAAATTGAAAAAAAAAAACGCCAAAACATGTCCGAATGGAATATGAAAGACTTTACCCAATTTGGCACCACTGCTGTACCATACAATTTTCACATTTCACTTGCTTTAGATATGAATCGCCACATAATTGCGCGCACAGGACATGCAAAGTATTACTTCATCACAATGTCAGGGGACATACCAATTTTGTTTTACTATGTATTTCCCCTTTTCTTTTTGGTTTTAATTTTCTCTCATAAAAATTACATTTCATTAAATAGATTATCCACCGTTGCCTTTCCTATTTAAAATATCCATCGCGCATTATGCAAAACGAAGTGCATTAAAAAAAATAAGTAAAAACTGACATTTCCATTCGAACTTATCTGTCAAAAATATCTTCGAAAGTAAACAGCTACCAAGATATGGGAATAATAAAAAAAAACCTAGCAGTTAGGGTAAGTTTGTTAATTAAAAATGCAACTAAAACGATTTTCCTCAATCATATGGCATGTAGACTGCAGAGTGAGAAAGAACGTAGCTACAACTACGTGTTGAGCAATTAAGGGTACATTGGCACTGCGAGTTGTAACTAGAAAGGAAGGCCAGTCAAATAAAAGATACTTTTACTTTTTCTTTTATATGAATAACCCGGCAATTACACTATCACACTTACTTGTAGTATGTATGTGTGTGCTTTTATAAGAAAGCCTACCATTCACCATCGGCGCTTGTTTTATTAGTCAAAATTTATACTTAGCGGCTTTATACACGTTTTTGTTGCGGCTGCTATTGCTGGTGGATTTTTCGGAGAACTGTGTGCCGTATTTGAGCCGTTTGACACATTGTAGTCGTTGACTTGAGTATAGTGAATGGACATTGTCATTTTGTCAGGCTCTTTCGACGACACTTTGAATCGCAATATTCATCTGTACATTGTAGATGTGACGTTATATTGGTGTAAGTTCAAAAAGTAACATCAGTTCTTTTTGGCGGAAGGTAAGATTCCACCAGTAAGGATTTAACCAAAAATATCACAGATTTGGCGTTAAAAGATCAAGATAAAACAGAAGTTAAGTTTATGAAAACTGTATTTTATTCACGCCTCGTCCCAGCTTTAGTTAATTTCTTAACGAAAGAAGTTAGAAACTTTTGACGGCTGTCACTGGGCTTATTTTAATTAAGGTCAAAACGGTTAACTTCAGAGAAAAGTTAATTTCACATGCGTTTTAATTATGCCCTGTCCACCGTCCTTAAGCTTTTATTCGAAAGATGTTTGAAAGCTTTTGACAACTGCCCTTTTTCTACAAAAACGATCAAAAGACTCATAGTACACTTAAACCGATAGGAAATTCGTCATTTCTAAACTGAACATTTCACCCGAAAGTTTCAGCATGTCGTCATACATTTTACAGCAATTCGAAATTTTTAATTTCGACGATATGTTGAATTTCGTCGCTGCATTTGGAAGTTTGTCAAATCGGACAAACCTTTTAAGTAGTTCCGCACGTTATCCAGAGCGCTGACTCAAACCAATTTTTGAAGAAAACAGCTGTCAAAATATTTTCAAATACTTAGGATGGACCGAAAAATATACAAATAAAGAGAAAGTGGACAAACATGGACTCAAATCAAAGCATTCAATTCATGTTTAAATGTGTGTGTAATAAGGGAATTTAATATTTTTGCCTAACTCGACGCCATTAAGTAAGAATAAGAAGATACGAGAATTAAGTATTTTAGTGCAACTACTTCTGATTTTAAAAGTAAAAAAAAACAGTAACCAAGCTTTGACAGTACTTGTCTAATGAAATTTTCTCCGTTCAGTGTAATCGGTGAAATGAAATTTTGAAATTTTGTCGCAAAATGTTGAATTTCGTTTTCCTAAACGAAGCAATTTGGAGCAATTTGGAAAATTTTGAGTTAGTATGTCATTTTTTTTCCTTCGAATTTGTTTGGGTGTATTTCGAAGAAAAAATGCTGATGTAAATAACCAAAAATGCCGTATATGGAGTGAATCTAATCCAAAAATACTCCATGAGACGGTACTGCACCCAGAACGAGTCACTGTGTGGTGCGCAGTTTCATCAAGATGCATTGTGCCCTACAGTTGACAGTTTTCATTTTTCTATCCATAAAAGTGCGCTAACGGACTTTATATAATATTTACTAATTTGTTTTCACAATTTTTGTTGTTTACTTGGAAACAATTCTCTCTTTTATCATTTAAAGTGTTCTTTTATTAAGCATTTTTACATTTTGTTAATTTCTTACACCGCTGTCCATCGTAAATAAACCTACCTTAGTTAAGGTTCTTCCAGACAACATAAAGACCACACATTCACGATTTTATCAAAATCCGCCGAGCAGTTTGTGAGTTTGTTAAGGACACACGATTGCACGAAAAAAAATTCATTTTTATGTATAGATTGTCCCCTGTGTGTTTACTAAAGTGCAAAATAAGAAGCAACGAAAACAGAAACAGATTTCAGTATGTAAAGTGACAGTGTAGTCTGTTCTGTCACTTAATGTACCAGATTATGTTTCTGTTTCCATTTCTGTTGCTTGTGACAAGCCGCCTTAAGCGAGGTCTGTGTCTCGATAAGTCCATACTCTTTCTAAACATATAAGGAACAAAAACATAAGATTCTAAAACAAAGTCAGTTGCTTTTGACATTTTTTTTGTTCTCGTTGACAGTGACAATGATTTATGGATATTATGACATTTGTTACCAGTGTTTGTTACTATTCCTTTATACCTAGTGGTTTTTCCCTCGGAATAAATTTATGATTCCCTTCTTACCAGCATCTATTCAAATTTCCCAAAATGTTCGCTAAATATTAATTATGAATCAAAAACGAGTTCTGTCAAAATATATTTTTTTTTTTAACAGTATAAAAGTATTCAAAAACAAACAAATATTCTATGATAATCACATATTCATGAATAATAAAAAAGGCATATAACTTACTACAATATTACATTGTTTGCGTTCCGTAAAAGCACATGACTTTGACCACTCTAGAAAGTTGGCAGGTCGCTACAAACCAATTCTTTGTTTTGAAAATAATAATTATTTAAATGGGCTTTTATTCAATTGATATTAATGTTAATAAAAACAACTTTTATTCCATTTTTCCCCGACGTTTCGCTGGTTTTACCCAGCTTTTTTAAGTGGTGAATATATTTTTACCAACAAACACAAATTGCTCATTAACTTCGAGGATTTTAATATTATTTTGACTTTCAGTTGTTACATTGTTCATTGCTGCATTTTTATTGCCCACAACACGAACATAATAAACAAATAAATATAACAATACAGAATATCACAATTATACGCATATGGCAACTTTGTTTATAGAATTTAAGTTGGCTTTGTCTTCTTTTGTGTTAACCTTTATGTTTTTTTATTTGTTCAAGGTTTTCAATGTATAGATATCGAGTGTTTGCTCTCTAATTTTTGTTATGTCGTATTTTTGACTGGAAGCAAGTGTACTGAGGCAACAGTTAAGCAATGGTTGCCATAGCGGCCGGTTTTCGATTACATAGACAAGATAGGTTAACAAAATATGCAGTGCAAATGGGCATTAAAGAAAATCGTCACATATCTCCTTAAATGAAGTAACAACAGCGGTTGGGTAGTTAGGGACCGAACGGTTTATTTTCATAAATTTATAATATTCAATTGCACATTAAAATGTAAACACCTTATAATCATTATTTTTGTTTTTTTTATAATCAATTTATTTAAAATAATTTAATTTTGATCACATGTATACTTTATAGATACTTAATTGTAATCTTTTGTATATGGTTGCTTAATTAAATAAATAAATATCTACAATATCTAAGGTTTTTTTTCGTATTTTTCTTCAAGTTTATCCCATTCTTCCTTTATATATTCTTAATAGAAATAATTGAAAATAATGTTTTAGTAGAAAGATAAAATGTATTATCAAATCTCTGTAAAATATGCAATAACAAAATTCTGTAAAAACATTTATATACGAAATAAAACATCTACTTTAGATTTGATTCATCTCCTTAAAAACGGTCCCAATATTGACTATGTAGTTTTCGCACAAGCAACTGGTTGCAGAAGCTGGGTTTTAGGAATTAAATAGGAAGTTCCAATCTATGCTTTTGACACGGCTGGAAGGAATCTACAATTAAATTCCGATTACGGAGGACCGATTTTAAAAAGCTTTTCTTGACTACATACTCTTGGAAGGTTGTCAGCCTGTCTCTATTTCTATTTTTTGTGTTTATGGGCCTAATATTAGTTGACAGGAAATATTTCAAACTACTACCTATCTGATTATTTTAACAAATAGGCAACAGTAACTACTAGTAGTGTACTGAGAAAATTCGTCGGACGCTCTAAATGGCACATCCAAACATCATTAGCGTAATCGGCGGGCGGTTTAACTCAAATCTGACAGTTGAATTTCGTTAATTAAACCGTGCGGAATCCTGTTTTCTTAATATATTTCGATATTATCAAAAATCCCGCTCTCGGAATAGTAATATTTGCGATTGCTGTATTTATGTAAATGTATTCAAAGTATTCCTTTCCGTAACTTGTCGTTCGCGCAAGTCCTTAGGACCTAACTATTTTTTTAAGATGTGTTACATAAGGAGTTATATATTGCAAGTAGATAATTAATATCGGTTCGTTTCTTAAACAAAGGATAAAGTGTTACACATACGATCTAGTACATTATTATGTCAGGTTGAAATTTAATTGTAGGTTAATCGAATTTCCCACGAATTTGCACTGCAGAACCTATTTTTCCAACGAGACGTTTATTTTTACCACGATAAGGTACATTTTTCACGAATTACCAACATTTTTGTGATCTTAAATTATTTGCTAGCGTCGATTCAAATAAACGTGTTAATTACGTCGACAGCAGTATTTTGTATTTTACCAGCGGCTACCGGACTTGCTGTGCTGCCACTATCAAAGAGGAATAGAAACATGTTTTAGTAACCAACAAAACTGCAAGACAAGTTGCTGGACCGATTTACTAAACTTGACAGAAACAAGGGTCAATACCGAAGTTTGTCTGAATTTGAATTTGAGCTCAATCCGTTCGACGGCTATAGGGAGCATACCCATTTCTCCGCATGGTTTAACTGCTAAGGAGTGGATTGCAAGTTGTCTCGCAGTCGACTATGTAAGTTTACTTTTCCAAATTAAATAGTGTTCGGGTGGCCCACTTCGCGGGTTTAAAGGATTTTTGATGTTGATAGTACTATGTCAGAAACGTTCACGCAAGTGCCAACAACAGCTGTACAATTTTGAAACTTGAATGGCTTGAAGATGCGCGAACGAATAGAAGACGAAAGCAAAAGGAAATGCAGTTGTGGGCAAACTGCTGGACCGATTTTGACCAAACTTCAGAGAAACACTCTCGGGCCAATACCAAATTGCCTTAAAAAAATTCTCAATCGGTTCGGTGGTCTTGCAGTCTATTAATCTCAAACAGATAACCCAACATTTTTTTTTATACAGATTATACATTTCCTATGATAATTGATGCGTTTACTTTAAGCATATATCCGTAACGAAAAGCCCAAAAGTTCGGGCTTATTGAAGTGTTCGACTATTTTTCAAACGCAAAAATGTGCGCCTATAAATTGCACATCAATTTCCATCCATATCGACGTCCATTTATAATTTGTTGTGCAACTTTTCAATCAAATTTCCATCACTCATCCTTAAACTAAGTAAAAACCAAACAAATATCTTAATCAGACATATTTTTCTTTACAGATTTCCAATTTGGATTTGTTCCAGAAACAATGGGCACCTTCATCCGCAATAATGGCACTCTATGGGTAAAGGAACAAAGACTAGTATTTTAAATAAAATGAAAAACAATATGATCGATTACGTAATCATAGACTGGTAGGAAAAACGAATAAATGTTCACACACTAGATACGAGATCTGCAACAGCAGAAATTCCTCCAACCCATCAGAGTGCAAACTCACGTCACCACTTGAGAAATGACATACCCTAGAAGAGAATCTGTCAGAGATGTCATAATTCATTTGCATTTCTATAAATGCAGAGAATTTGCTGGTGTGCCGGGTGTTAAGTGGTGAGAATTCTTCGCTTTCCGCTTCACCCGTCAAAACATTACAGCAATAGTCAAAAGACAACAGCAGAAGGGGCACGACGCGACGGAAGAAATGTCAATTGATTTGCATTTAACGAATCACTTAAGAAATTGAAAGAATGTAGCTGGCTATAGCCTAGCCTTTAGAGCCAAACAATTGTGGCGCACAGAGATCTCGTGCGCTCTTTCTCTCTCGAGAAACCGTCAGCTGTCATAATTGAATTGCAATTTACACACAAAAGCAATAATAACAGCAGCACAATTGCATATCACAGAATGAAATCCATTCAGAGTCCTGAGTGTTGTATATCACAAAAGTATCTGAGTGCTGAGCGCGCTCAAGTGGGCATACAGTTTTGCCTGTTCGGGCTCTTATTCAGATTTTCCATCCTCGTATACACATAAATCGCAAAATGCAACGAATTGCATTATTCTTTAGCTGTTGCAGTCTTTTCTTTTTCTTGTTTGTTGTATAGGGTTTTGCGTGCGCTATGATTGAGGAAAGAGCTTTAATCTAAAAATATATCTTACAAACAAACACAACACAGCAGAGGTAAAAAGAGTTTTAAGATACACTCGAATGCTATCATGTTTCTCGATTGGATTGGTTTTTGTAGTGGATGTCTTGATATGAGTGCCTATCTTGATGGCTCTGAAAAGAACCTGCAATCAAGCTACAATCGGCGTCCTTGGGATTTTTGATCGTCTAAATGTGTTTTCGTATGATGGCGCTTTTACATGAAGTTGAGCCGACCCTTAATAGAAAGGTAAATCTATAAATTCTATTAAGGTAATAGCACGTTCGCTATCGTGTGACCCTCTGAGGCGAAGTGCACCGTCATATTTGTTCTTCTTCTTCCTTAACGGCGTGGCTATGATCAGGTTAAGGCTCGTCCGCGGGGTCTGTGAGGTCGAATATTGGCAGGCCTCCGTTTTCGGATCACTGTATAACTGAGGCATATCAATTGCTGGTTTGTTGCATTTGTGTGATCCAAGGTTTTGAGGTTAAGTTGCAATCAGGTCTACGAATTCGCATGCTTGTCTGTTTTTGACGATTTTAACACCAGCATGCGATGAAGCGATACTGCGACCTGTGGATCTGCAAATCAATATATCAAAGTCTAAAATTATGGTCTTTGAATCGACATCTCGAAGGCCTACGTGAACATTGGACTTTAGAAGGGGAACCAATAGAGGTAGTTCAGCAATTTAAATATTTGGGTTTTCTCTTGTCACACAACCTTGACTTACGTCCACATGTAAGATAGAAATGTTCTACTGCAAAAACGGCTATCAATCATTCACCCCTATCGTGGAATCCGTCGGATCTGAGATTCACTTCACTTATTCGATTCACGTGAACAGAAAATTGCTATCGTGAAATCCGTCGGATGCTCTCCCTTACCGACCACTATTCAAAATTCAATTGTGACAGCTCATTTCAAACACATTTGTTTTGTAAAAATTAAATTCAGTGGAAATAAAATAAAATAATTCACGTTACCGACATGTGGATGATTCACGTCTGCGGATTGCACGATGCAAATTGTTCACTATTAGCGGATCGTTCCCCCCGACGGATTCCACGATAGGGGTGATTATGTGGAGTAGCTTTCTTTCCAAAAAATATTTGAATCCTTCTTCCAAATGTAAAGTCTTTGAGGCTACAGTAAACTCGGGCCCTTGCTACGAGGGCGGGTCAATAAGTCCGTGACTTTTTGAATTTCTGACCTCTTTACTGAAACGGCAACACAGCTCCTGTCAACAGGCATCTGTCAGTTGACTCCTGTCAAAATTTAAACTTGCTGCGTCAGTTAGTTTGTGTTTGACAGCTATTTTTATCAGACTACTCACTAATTTGAGGAGAAAATGGAAAAAAGTGAATTTCGTTGTGCTTATTAAGCATTATTTCTTGCGAAAAAAAACTATTACCGAGACCAAGGCTAAGCTTGAAAAAAAAAAATGGGGACATCGATTGCAATGGTAAAAAAGTGGTTTACTGAATTTCGTTGTGGCCGTACAAGCACTGAAGATGCCGAACGTCCTGGACGCCCAGTTGAGGTCTCTACACCCGAAACAATCGAAAAAATTCACGATATGGTGTTGGCCGACCGAAGATTGAAAGTGCGAGAGATTGTGGAAGCCGTAGGGATCTCGCATGGCTCAGTGGTTTCAATTTTGAATGATCACTTGGGCATGAGAAATCTTTCCGCAAGATTGGTGCCGCGTTTGCTCACAGTCGACCACAAACGCAATCGTGTAACAACTTCACAGGAAGGTTTGGCGTTGTTTAATCGCAATATGGAGGAGTTTTGTAACCGTGGACGAAACATGGATCCATCACAACACACCAGAGACCAAACAACAGTCAAAACAGTGGGTTTCTAAGGGTGAATCGGCGCCAAAGAAGGCCAAGGTGGGTTTGTCAGCCAATAAAGTTATGGCGACTGTTTTTTGGGATGCACGCGGGATAATTCACATTGACTACCTTCAAAAGGGAAGAACAATCAATGGGGAATATTATGCCAACTTATTGGACCGATTCAATGACGATTTGAAAAAAAACCGACCTCATTTGGCCAAGAAAAAAGTTCTTTTCCACCAAGACAATGCAAGGGTGCACACATGTGCAGTTGCCATGGCAAAAAACCATGAATTGGGCTATGAATTGCTTCCTCATCCACCCTATTCTCCAGATTTGGCTCCAAGCGACTACTTCTTGTTCCCAAACCTGAAGAAATGGCTTGGTGGAAAAAGATTTGACTCCAATGATGAAGTCATCTCGCAAATAAAGGCCTATTTTGAGGACCTCGACAAATCATTTTTTTTGGAAGGGATAAAAAAATTGGAGAAGCGTTGGACAAAGTTTATAGAGCTCAAGGGAGACTACGTTGAAAAATAAAAAAAAATTTTATCAAAAAATCTGTGTTTTATTCCAAAAGTCACGGACTTATTGACCCGCCCTCGTATGTTCACCAAGTTTTTGGCTTCAAGTATCTGGATGACTTTGAAGCTGTTCAGAGATTTTTTTTTTATTAAGAACCCCTACCTATGCAATTCATGTGCAGTCTGGTTTACCGCAGATTTACATTAGGAACCTCAAGGCCAGCGCAGATTACTTGTCCGCAGTTTTGCAGAGATCAGACATCAATTTGCACAAGCAGGTTATGTTGTTTGCATTTCTATGCAAATTAACCCCATTTAAAGAGTGGTATGAGCTCGCAGGACTACACGGGATTAATTTAAATTTGAATGTAAGGGATGTTAGCGCTTGAAAGAATGTATTTTATAGATGTATTGCTAGGGTGGACGAGAGTTTCTACCAGCAATGCTTTAACAGTGCGCTCACATCACCATCCAGAAGTACCTATATATAAATGTTTTGGTCATGCCTTAGGTGCTGGCAACTATTTTAGCGACAGTCTCTCAGGCAATGTAATAAGCATGATTCTTAAAGCTAGAACCGAAATTTTAGGTCTCAACTATGTCCCGCATAGACAAGATCTTCGAGGAATCTGCAGCCTGTGTAATCTAAATGAGATGGAAGATGTATTCCATTTTCTGGCAATATGTCCCATATTACGTGAACTACGTGTTGTGTACTTTTCTAAGAGTGCTCTTACTAAAGAAGAAGCTATATTAATATTGAATGGTGCCTATGGATGGAGTCTACTTTTCAAATATTGCAATCACGCCTTAACCTATCGTAATAGTTTCATGGATTAATTTGTGGCCAAACATAAATGTGATATTAGTATATTTTTTTTTAAATTCTGCTACGTAATGTGCTAGTTTTTCTTTTTTCAACCTTTTTTTAAGAACTATAACTTATTAAATATGGAAATTATGTAATTTATAAAAAAAAAAACTTTTCTTAACTAAATATTTCAAATATAGATTAAAGTCAATCTATGGCAGACGGCTTTTAGCCAACGCTTTTCTTTTTCTTTAACATAATATAATAATTGTAATTATAAGTCTGAATAGAGAATTTATCTAATCTAATCTAATCTAACACCAGCATGCTTCCGTTATTGACTTCTCCCCTTAGTCGTTTTTTTGTAGATTGACTACTTCGTTTTCGTGGCATGTTATAAGAACATTTTGTTCGTCTTCTTGACACCAACTTCAACGAGTTTTTGAACCAAAACCAAATGCATTGCTGTTACACTTAAAGCCGCGATGTGTCCTACCAGCGGGCACACACATGACATATTACTATTTCCCAGAAATAAACTTGAAGCCGTATTATTGAGGCGCTCAAAATTACTTTTACACCAGAACTAGATCTA
This sequence comes from Portevinia maculata, assembly GCA_949715645.1. Classification (NCBI taxonomy): domain Eukaryota; kingdom Metazoa; phylum Arthropoda; class Insecta; order Diptera; family Syrphidae; genus Portevinia; species Portevinia maculata. Next base: position 26,888,617 of record OX454527.1, on the reverse strand, counting down.
CAGAGGATTCAAATTTCGGGTTTTGGGTAAATCGGGACCATTCAAGATTGTTTTTGAGAACTTGAGAAAAAATTTTGACGCTGTTGTGTATTATTCACGAAATTAAGACGTGACAATAAATCCACGAAGTGGTGTGATAACACACTTGCAGTTAGGCTGCCAAGTTTTCCGTCAATTCACAATGACCTAGCTGTCATCGACGACTTCAGTTGGTAAAAATAAATTGACGGAACTCGATGGAAAATATTTATTTTGATCATGGCCATTTTACCATTTTTCCTACACATTATAATCTACAAACATTTAAAACCAACGTACATCGGCATCTCTCCCCGTCTTCTAACCCTAATTTATCTAATGCCTGCGCTGTGTAGCTATTACATTATACGGGTATTCAAAAATCCCTTTAGTGCGAGTACATTTCGTACTGCGGGAATTAGGTGTAGAGATTTTTTTTCACTCCGACATCATAGCACTGCAAACCTCTAATATCTGATGTTGGTTATTGCTCCAGAACGTCTTGAAGGATCGTAATGAAATTTCATAGATAACCTTTTTTAGAGGCTGTTCTAAATTACTAAATTTATGTATCGGATTTCTTAGAAAATGTGTATTACACAATTTACAGAATCAAAGGCCTACTTCGTCCATCAGAAATGCCTAACGCGGAATTTCGTGGAATTCGGTCGAGCCGTTTGCGAGTTTTGAAGAATCTAGGAGATTTCGTTCACATTTTAACAAAGCCACGGTCTTTTATTTCCCTCACCTTCCATAAACATTATCACGCAAAAACATATACCGTGTAAAAGACACCGCCCACCAATTTGTTGATTGTTTGAAGAAGACTACACTAATTGGCTGTTTGGCGATAGCTTTGCTGACAGCGGAAAAGAAAATAAGAAGTCTACGAGAGACGGCACCCACACAGAACTGGTAGAATGCGTGGCCCGGCACCAGTCATGATTCGACAATATTCTCTGCATCCAATCCAAAATGGCTTTCGACGCTGTCCATTTGGGCCAGTACCCGTACATCATGGTGGGTTATTTTACCTTCCCAAACGCATCGTATCTGGCTATACCGAACACTATTAATCATTTCGGGTTGGCGACGGAACTCCATCCATATAGTTAAGGAACTAAAACGATGCTTCCCCGTACTTGGACACGGTTTCAACGTGACGCTTAGAATAAAAAAGCTATGTCAGATCAGAAAAGAGCAGCACGATTGAGTAAAAACATAATTGTGCGCTTGCATTGCAGAGCAGAAAACTATCAGTTCCTTGCTACTTGCGTATCATTTTTGCTAGTGCCTATATTTCCCTCACGTGTTGCAGTAATTTTTGGAGCATTCTAGTCATCATAACAGTCTTAAAGAATGATTGAACCAGGCACATCATGAACTCCATGAAAATTCTCGCAAACGACAATTTATTCGAAGACGCAAAGACTTTGGGAGTTTTTTTTTTCTTAACAGGAGTCTTTCAAATACAAAACAGCACAGTTACAGGTAAAAGCGTGGGATGAGGGCCGTACTATATTTGCCATCTTGCCCTAGGTATATTCTTGGTTCTCACAACCAGTTTTTTTTTTTTTTTTTTTTTTTTTTTATAATTTGCGTGCGCTAAAGGGATTCTTTTTTCTTTAGTGTCACAGTACCCTTATAATGGTAAAACCACAGCGCAGGCATTTAGTTTGTTGCGCAAGTAGCTCCCAGCAATTCATTGCCTATTTTTGGGTGCTACTTACTGAAAGAATAGAAGGATAGGAAAGAAGTTTGGTGCGATGGGATTTTTTTTTTCTCAACAGGTGACACCTAAATTGCTTTAGGGAGATCAGTTTTTGTTGTGTGTATTCAATTTATAAAAATCATGGCCCTGGTCGGGATTCGAACGCACGATCTGCCAACCACTTAGTGAATACACTACCATCGCACCATTGCCACCTGTAAGAGTCTTTAACGCAGCGTTTTCAATTCACCGACTGAGGCGTTAATTTTTTTCCTGACGCTGCGCGTTAAATATTATTTTTTAATATACTTTCTGTATCAAAACAATAGAAAAAATAAATTTAATATTAATTTACTTTCTTGTGATCGTAGCACGGCAGATCTTCTGTCTTAGCAGGATTCAGGTCAGGATTAAGAGGATCATAACCCTCCCACTCAACTGCATCCCTACTGGTCCGCCGGTATAACCTCGGTGAATATAAGCAGGTCTCCCAAATTATGCTTGTGCTTGTGCAGGAGTTTTTAGTGCTACCTCTCTTTGTAACCATTTCGACACGACAAACACTGTTTTTCGGGGCCGTTGTAGTGACATTTTTTTGCCCATGCCTGCATGGGTAGATCGTAGGGTGACGTGAATTAACGTCGAACAAAATAACACCAAATCATCAAAATTTGGAGTTATTGCTATTTTTAAAACGAAATAAGACCAAATTTTGCAGTCTGCCTCCTATACAGTGGCTCTGTTTATGGGATCTCCTTGTGATATCACGGCTCTACGTTTTTATAATTTGAACTGCCCGCTGTTTATAAAGAAATAGTGAAAAATTGGAAAGGTGTTGGCTTTATTTCAATTTTGAAGCGAAATAAAGTCAAAAACTTATTTGCAAAAATGCGGTCTTATTTCCATACATAAGTTTGTTTGGCCATTTTTCCTTATGAATGATTAAGAAATAAAGACAAATTGGGGTTATTTAGTTTTTGAAAATGAAATATGACCAACCTTTGAAATTTTGTGTTTTTTCGTTCGGCATTATTTGTTCGCGGCCAGATCGTAGCGCGGCAGATAATAATAGAAATTCTTCATCCGCGCTGGTTGACATTTTGTGAGACGGAAAATAGAGATTACGTTACATGTATTTATTCACAGTGCTCACCACTCCCCGTTTGATCAAGGATCTGTTGATGGGGTTTTCGTGGAGAGCTACAACATTAGATTTTACTTCTCGTAACGTTAGGCAGTGTTCCAAATGGAGACGTATGCTATCCTGTTTGCTATGAACTATGTTGTTGTGTAGGCAGTAGGCACAATGAACTAGTTTTGAGTCTGAGTGCTCCAGCTTAGAGTCTGGACCCATAAACAAATTTTAGGAACTTGTGGAGTATCTGCGTGTTTAGCGACAGGCTAGCGTTAAAGGCCTAGCAAAATCTCTCTGATTTCGGTCGTAGGACTAAATGCGCTAACTCTTGCCTGAGTCCCGGGTCATAACGGATCACAGGAAATGAGATCTCCGATCAATTTGAGTCAGAGGAGGATTTATCAGTACCTGAACCGGCGTTGTGTCTACCTGCGTCCTCGATCAGGGCTTCCATTGACGGTTGGGTTTCATATGAACATAGTCGCACATGGCATCACTCTCCAGGGTGCCGACAGACTAGGCAAATTCTTCTCGCGGTCTGTTAAAAATCCGCGGCAGTCTTGTCGTCTCTCAACAGAAAAGACTGCAAAAAAATTACTGGCATCTACTAGGTTTAAACGATACCACCAACTGCGAAGCCTGTGGAGAAAGCGACGACACTGCGGAACATTTCCTCTGTGTTTGTCCTGCTTTTGCTCGTATCAGATGGCAGGTACTTGCTGCTGATGTTGGAAGAGCTGAAAGTCTAAGTCCCTCATCATTGAAGCTCCTACTCGCTTTTCTCAGAAAAACGATTCAATTTCAGGAAATAGGAATCTGTCTTCCGGACCGTACAATAAAGTGTAGAAAATCTCGCATCCCAACATAAAAAAAAAATTCTTTGCATCATCGATTTTTTCCGTTTGTTTTGTTTGGATCGAGTGCACATTTCTGTGTTCTTAAGAACATGGTTAACGTATGGTGAAAATTAAATTCTACACTAGAGCAATAAAGATATTGTTCAGTTATTAATTAGCTATCTATACAATTCTCCTTCCTTCATTGTCAAAATAAACACATCTGACAACAACCAAGCAATGACAGAAATTAGAGAAACTATAAAAACCACAAGATCAAAGAGTATCCAGATTGCAGACACTGACACAAGAATTGACTTCACTGCAAAATGGTCATCAAAAATGTGTCTCTCAAAAGCCCATGGATTACAGCAAGATTAACTTGTGACATCCAAAACACGCGTTTACAACCACTGCTTAACCGCTTGTCAGAAAGTAATCACATAACTGTTTCAGATGTCAAAAGCAAGCCGACACAACACATATAATTTGACATACTACAAGTAGTATTTTAACCACTGACAATAAAAAATAAAAAAATAAAAAAAACTCAGTTAATCTTCTGCCGTCACATCATGTGGGCTGCTGCAGCAATTTTACACTCGTACGATCATTTTGACATTTTGTCATGGCAATTTGCACAATTAGAAATTGTCTAAAATTAGCCTTACATTCCCCAGATGTTTTATTATGTGCACTACACACTGACACCATATCCATTCTACTAGCAACAGCAACTTGACTTTTCAGCGCTGCTGTTGCTGCTATAGCTAACTGCCCTCCTCCGCGCACCGCGTGCCGCTTGACAATAAATTCTTGTCATATCTGAGCAGACAAATTATAACAAGCCGACTACGAGTACGAGAACTGATACTACGTGTATCTGATGTACACTCGGACGAGCGCTGTGCTGTGTAGTCCTCCGCCTCTCAATCACCACCAGCGTCAACGAACTCTCACATTTCTGAAACTAAAAAAGAATACAAATCAATCCAATTTCTCCTCCGCACCGTGTACTTTATCCAACATGTTGTGCGTATCTTTATCCATCGAATGGAACGCGTACTCATTCATGTTATGCAAAAAAGTAAAGAGGAAAACAACTACTGAACTCAAAATTGAAATTCCGCAAATTTTGAATTGTTACACAAAAAAGCAGCGATAAAAAAATAAAAAACTTACGCGAAACACGTTGAGCTCTAATTCAAATACAAAGAAACTTTTTATTTTATTTTTAGATACTTTACCCGATGTTTGTCTCGTTAAAAGGTACCTATACTGTCTCTTTTCCTCAATGATGCGGCTCGCACGCTGTACGTAGATAAGGAATCCACATAATTGCACAGATACACGACGGCATACACTCTACTCTACTCTACTCTACTTGTAGGCAATTTAAAGTTTTGAATAAATAAGAAAATTAAAAAAAAAACAACCAAACATCACACACACACACAATTATTTAGCCCCATCATTTGGAAGAGGTGACATCAGAGGTTGTTGATGGCTGTAGGAATTTGGTGTTGTGTCGTAGTTACTAGCCGCCCGTATCTATGATACTTATAGATTGTCACATGGAGTCTTAATGTCTCAGAGTAATTTGTTTTGACTATAAATCGAATTTCATGAAAAAGATACATTCATAATATGGGGAAGTTTTGCGTATCTTTTTTTTTTTTTGAGAAACACATGTTTTTTTTGGGAAAGGTATCAAATTGTATCAAATTTCGAGTGGAAAATACTATTGTATACAATTTCTAAGCCTGTCAAATGGATCTGCCTAATAAGGAGTACCTGTGGCCGCAGTGGTAAGGGTATTGGACTATTGACTGACCGAGAGAATCCAGTTTCAAATCCCCATTCGAAAGGAATGACAAGGCCGACGAACTGGCCAGAAAAGATTCAGAAACACCTTTCATAGGTCCCGAACCCCTCTACTGCACTCCTAGATCAGCAGCTACGGCAGCAATCAAAAGCTGAGAACACAAAAAATGTATCTACCTTTGGGAAAGCATCCCAGGCAGGGTTACCTCTGAGAAATTTTGTATGGTGTCCCAGAAAGGTGTCCCAAGAGCAAAAAAGTGTCCCATACAAAATATTCCAATTGTCCAATCCAATATGCTAACGCAACGATAAAACACAGAATAAGAATCCGGGGAAAAACATTTCCCACACACACAACAGTATATAGATTCGGGAAAAAACAAACGCATTCACAAAACACACACGATGCTTATGCCGCACATCGCTGATATGGATTTGAGAGCTATGTTGTATGCGAATTGAATGAATTCAGCGAAAACTGGCTACAATTTATTGTTTTGAGTGAAAGGAACGTTTTCAACGACACTTATGCTGATTTCAAGGAGTTTTTAATTTTTTATAACTAAATTTAAAAAAAAGTGTCCCGCATTTCTAAAAGGTGTAAAATTGTACTGATTTTCAAAAAGTGGCGTCCTGGTGTCCCAGCGTTGAAAAGGTGTCTATGGGACACTTTGGTGTCCCGAAGGTAACCCTGATCCCAGGTCTAAGACAGGCCAAACGAGCCATTCGGCCCTTCGATAATAATGCCAGCAAATGCCTAAACCTAAGCAGGCATGATATCAAAAACTTAGTAGGGTACCTTACTGGTCACCAAGGTTTAAGATATCTCCTAAACAAAATGGAAGTAGCAGACTCCCCTGATTGCCGACTCTGTCTTGAAAATGACGAGTCAGCTGAACACATTTTATGTGAATGTCCAGGCCTTAATGGAATTCGAAAGAAGATCTTTTTCAGGGAACTCATGACCCCCGAAGACATAAAGAAATCTTCTACGGGTAAAATTATCAACTTTACACGGAAAGTAGAAATTCTACTAGTCTAAACTTTTTCCGGCCCATATGGTACAAAAGATCTTATAGCTTTAGGTTAGCTCAGTCAGATATCCTCTGGAAAGGCCGACTTTTAGCCATAATGTTTTCCAACAATCTAGTTGGGAGCTTCTATAATTTCCGCAATAAGGGTGCTGACTTGGTTGCTTAATTTGAAATGCCCTCGATGATTTAAATACACTTAGACCAAAGTAGGTTCACGGGCAGGTTGTTCACGCTGCCCGGTCCCAGAACCACATGCTTTTGTCAATGTCAGCCGTGCAGGCTTAGATCATTTAAATCGTGAAAGAGGTATTAACCTTAAGTAGCCCTCCTAATGTTGGCAAGTGCGGGAAACATGCACGGTAAGAGCAGGATTGTTTGCTCTTCTTCCTTGTCCCCAAAGCTCCTGCAGAAATCGTTTTAGGGTATGCCCAGTCTCTGATCATGCCTGCTTCAGTAATTATGTGTGTCGGTATGGAAAGGGTTCCTCTGTTATGTTTCAGAAGTTAATTGGAGCTTTTCTGGTCCAGCTTTGGTCATAGTTGTCTAGCGGTACTGTTGTGGATGAGATACCTAGCAAACGGCGTTGGTGCATCAATGTTGTGTTAGAACCTGTGCGAAGGTAGTCCTTAACTTTTAAAAGTTACGTGCATATTTTTTAAAGGTCGTATCGTTTTAAAAGTTCAACTGCCCTTTATTCTTCTTCCTTCACGGCCAAGCTATGATCAGCTTTGATCAGGATTAAATGGATCATAACCATCCCACTTTACTGCAGTCCCACTGGTCCAGCTGTGGGGTTCCCTGGTTCAGGCGGGCATTCTAAAGCTTTGGACTGACTTTGAATTTGCATTTCTATAACTATGATAAAGATATATACCTACTTCAAGAGCTTACTGCACAAAAGCTTGCGGATTGTTTGAGGACCTAAGCCCTTCAATGAATTCAGAGGTTTCAAATTTTCATTCGGTCCATTATCCTTAAAATCTGAGAAAGCAGATTTTAACTTGCCTCAGGTGTTGTCGCCTTGAACTTCAAGAGCATTGACAATACAAGTAGAGTTTGAATTACCGAATTACCCTAAAACCCAAGAGCCTGACCAGGTTTTTACTTTATATGCTGGTTGCTTTGAATTTGAGCATGGATAAGGCGTTTTACTTATTCTCTTTTAACGGCGAAAAGGTGTCGCTAGGTCTCCCTTGGTCAGTTTTTTCGGCAAGAGCTGTTTATCGAAGGGTACAGTTTGGAAAGTCTTAGTACGGGAGTCCATCGAAGCATTTGAAACCTTATTCCAGTCTCTATCATCAACGATAGTTTTATCCCCGTGGTATCTAATTTCATCTGCTCCTAGCATGACAACCATGATTCATGCATCTCCCTTTAATCTAAAAACTTTAAATAAAAAAAACACAAGTTCAAAGAACTGACAATCGTTAAATTGTATAGCTCTTTCAGTTGTTGCACTACAAGTACATAGATACTCGTAGCATTCGTCAAAAATATTTCAACAACAAAAAATCATTCCCTGCGCAATGAAATTTAACGACTCGAACGTGTTACCGCCGCCTATAACAGTGTGCCTATACAGTACTATGCTGTTTGCCTCTTAAAACTGGATCTAGGCAGACAACGTGGCAGGTGGATGTTGTGCGTCACACAGAACATAACGGAAAGCAACATCCAATCACAAAAAAAGTAGACCATACGTAGGTGTGTTGAATAAGCTTTTGGAACAATTTAAATTATTATTTTGATTGCAAAAAGTGCACAAATCCATAAAAAAAGATACTTTCACGAAAAATCATAAAATGCATCGCTTGGTCGTAAAAAAATTGGAAAAAATAAAAACTACTCATAGTCTTTCGTTGCCATATGCAGAGTCATTGAACGTTGAATTGCATTCGCAGGGACTTTTTATCTGAATTTTAATATTATTTTTTGTTGTTGTTTTTGCTTGCATTGTACGTTTTTCTGTATGAAATTCATTTTAACCCTTTTCTGACAATTGTTACGAATACCGATGTGTATGCAATTTTTGTTTGGATAAGTATCCCGACCGTCATAAGATATTCGGCAAATAGGTACATGGGTGCATGCGAATTAGGTGTCGAAATGAAATGCATTTTTGTCGAAGCGATTGCTGGATTAATGCGCGGAGAACTGCACTTGGGATGCAAATTGGGAATTGATTCGTTTTCTTTTTTTTTGTTCGCTTTATTCTCTCGTCAATTGATATTCAGAAATTAATACCGCTGGACATCCCGTTTAATTGGATTTTTTTTTAAAGTTTTTCCCAGTTCATTTCGTTGGGAATGTTAATACCTGACGAGAGACCTAATTAATGCGAAGGAAGAGTAATCCGAATGCATTGTTTAATGTCGTATCCGCGGAAATGCCATGAGTTACGTGTACCTCGGTAATTAGGGCACAATTCGTGCAAATGTGCGTTTTGTGTGTGGTGTGTTTCTCCATGCAGTCAAGTCAAAATTACTCCTAATTATTGGGGTCGGCTTGGTTTCAGGGTGTGCGTTGTGTGCTTAGGCTAATAACAACGCAACGGAAACAACATCGAAGATGGCAATAATAATGGCGGCAATGACGACTCGCACCACCTACCCATTACAAATCCTATAGAAAAACTGTCCCAAATCGATTTGACTTCGTCCATATTCGAGGACACTACATATGTACCTTGTACACCCTGCGTATTACATGTGTGTTAACGTTCATATGGGCGGTGTATCTTCATGCGTGAGTACCAAGTAGGTACAAGTGCAACACACGTTATGTTAGTCTCATGTGTGTTCGAAGGGTAGGACACACTGCTCAATATATCCGTGGTGTGTCCCGCCTCTGAAATCGTATGCGAAGTAGGTAAAGACTGGGATTGAATTGAAGAAAACGGATGTCGATTTCCTTTTCACAGGAAGCAAGCCCTTACTTGGGTATTGTTTTTTTTTTTGTTTTCTTTCTTTCCTCGCATATCGATTTACCCACCCTTTTGCATACCGTACAAGTGAAGGAAGAGTGACTCTGACTATACCCGGTACGCATGTTGAAACAATGAATTGCCGTAGCATGTGCGTGTTTCTTGAAACAATAACTCATAACAAGAAAACGACCAATAAATCGGAGGGAAAAAGAACTTTGTTATGACATAACAACCCTTAAAACCGGTTTAATACAATCTTCTGGGGCACTTGAAAAGCTAACCACTACTATACAGTGCACGGAAAATTGGTAATAACATTTATTACTTTCACTTCTTATTGAGCCCGGACACGGGGGGGGGTGAATGTGATCGACCATTTTTATGCAAAGCAATTGAATTTCTATGGCGAAGTGCGTGAGTTCGAGTCTTAGTTGCGAGGGTGAGTTTCGGCTGTAGAGACACAGTGTGTAGGTATGATATGAATTATGTTTTCACTTCGTACCTACATACTTTTTAATATTGTTCATGTCCCTCTGAGATGTAATTATCCTTAAATGCCGAGAAAGGAAAGGATTTTGATTCGTTTCCGTTCCTTGATTCGAGAATTGGTGGGTATACGGGGGGGCTTTTATAATGGCTAATTGTCAACTTATGCTGGATTTTGGATATAGTAGCATGTCCATCGTGACTGCTGCGGGAAAAGTCCTGGAAATACTCGAATATCGACAAGGATATTGAAGAGTTTTTACAATTGTGGGATCCTCTCTTTCGTGATTCCTTAGGGTATTGCCTTTTTAAAGTGGTTTGGTAGGATCTCTCCTTTAAATATGACAGTACCAACTGAGCCGGTCGCGCTCCATCTTCTCTGAGATAGGTTCCCTAACGTGAAGGCTTGCACGGAACTCCTTATTCGACCAAAGTTTTTTAACTCATGCTGTCATGCGAAGCATCATCATCTGATCTCCCTTTTATTTGCCTTCATACCTTTTGTACGCTTTCCAAAATTGTAAGCCACGCGTGGGCGTCGTAGAGACTTGCTCTCTGCTTAGGGGGCATTATGCAGTCCACCCTGCGCTTACGTGATGATTGTACTCGTCATTACAGGTTGCTCCACTATTGATCGTGAATTCCAGATATTTTAACTACGCATTTGGGAATTACTTTTCCATTCTAGAATAGGTCGGAGTCGGAATGGATCGCGGTCTCCGATCACACAAGTTTTCTGTCTTTTTCGGATTATTCCCCTCTTCAAACATTCACCCATGCATCAAGTAGGTACACTCACATTCGATTCTCGCTTATGATCGCGATTATGACGATGGAGCGTCAGCAAAGAATAATTGATGTATACTTAGAAGTCCGTCACTTTTCCTTCCAGCTGAATATCAAGGACTCTAGTAAATATCAAGGGACTTAAGACGCTTCCCTCGTGTAAACCAACTTTGATTGGGAGCTCTTCATGACTCCAGTGGGGAATCTCACTCTTATAGATTTGCGCCCTCGTAGTCTTAACGCCACCCACAACAATGTGTTTACATATTCAGCCTTATTGCAAGACTCCATAGAAACGACTACAGGTATAATTTTCACTCAAATAAACTTTGTGTAGAATTTCGAGTAAGTGGGGTTTTTGATCGAATGTTTTGTTTACATAAATTGAGTTTTCGAAATTAGCTGTGTGAAGTATCGAAGCTGTCAAAGTTTCTTGTTTGCTGGCAAACAATTTTAAAAAATTAGAAAATCTTTATACAAGGTGGCGCAAAAGTAATCCTCCTATCAGAAAAATGCTATAAATTTTGCGATTGGCCCCTAATGTCAGTTCTGTTTTGACATTTGTGTAGTAAACACATGCGAAATACACGTTAATAAACAATGTTACGCTACACTGCTCCAGAACGCGGAATATTGGTGACTATTTATTTGAGCAATAATTTAAATTACAGCCAAAAAACATCGGAAGGTTATTTTTGCGCCACCTTGTAGTACTCATTTGGAGGAAAAATTTGAAAAAATAAATCAATTCCATATAGTCTCCAAGATCGTATATACTCGTACATGTAAGAGAATGTATACAAAGTTTCCGGCTGAATTAATAATGATTTAAAAACTTGCTAGATCAATTACAGGCAATGTGATGTGTCATCAATCACTCCAAATATTGAATTCGCTGCTACGCTATGATTTCTAGTAGAAACCGCTACAAGCTTGGGTTAGGAAAAGACTTTGATATCAGTATGACATAGCGAACCAAGGCCGTTACCGTCGTGGCGGCCACCTAGAAATTCTAGAATTTCCCTTCAGATATTAATCATGTCTTCAATAGATGTTAATCGACAACATGGCATTTTTTCGAAGGCAATATCATCTTTAACACAATCATACGTTTATTGCAGACTAATCATTACATATTCGTTCTGTGAATACAGACACAGAGTACGGAAATGCTCACTCACGAGCGCTCATAAACGGCTCATAAGTTGGTTTTTGTACATGTGCTATTTCGTAAAATTTTATATACGGGTATGCGAGGAGATTAATGGATTGAAAAGGATTTACGCCTTGAATATTTAATAATAACTCCCCATCCGCGAGTTAACTCATGTATTAGCTATCACGAAGTTAAGATATTTAAGCGTTTGTTAAATTTTCTTATTAATAATGAAAGGCTCTTATAATATCATTAAGTAGTAAATTGTATGGAAATTCGTTTAGTTATTGCACTAAAACAGGATCCAGCATCCACTAAACAATGATGTCAGTTAGTTTTGCATTCCTCGCAATTGCTTCAAATTCATCAATTCGTTAAACAACCTTTATCAGTAAGTTAGTTTTTAACCAGCGGATTAATTCCCGGAAACATTATTAATAAGAATTTGAGCTTGAACAAACAGTGAGTTATGGTTGGCTACTAGTTAAATATTCATTATTAATAAGGGGGTTACAATTTACTACGTTTGTGTACCTGCTGCAATATGCACATTTTCTACATGTATATTTATTGACCACAAGTGGGTTATCAATTAAATCCTGGAACATTTCTAAAACAGCGGTCTGCCTACTTGCAGCAATTCCGGAAAGCGAGATCATCGTCAATCTCTTGGTTGGTGACAGACTTTTCTGGTTCACGTTCCCTTTGACAGTTCGACTGCTAGACGTACGTTCACGAGATTGTGAATGTGCTTCAACAAGAACGATGCAGAAGTATCATGCGGCGAAATTTTTAGAACTGCTGAAAAGCCAGCGAAAGACCCATTCGATATGGACCTCAGAAATACGAGTCAGGAATTGCTTTTTTATGAATTAATCCAAAGATCATCTTTCTTATTTTTGAAAAAAGTGGACGTGCCAAGAAACATTGTATGAACAAATTGTTGAGAACGACTTTATCTTCGTACTTTGCGAAGAATAGGGCCTTACTTTGCATCAACTTTTTGAATAAAACGATTTTGTTCTTGACGTGTCAGTAGGCGGATTCGAAAAATCCTTACACTTACTCATTTCGCACTCCTAGAGATTATCTATTTGCTTAAAATTTCAGCTTTCTAGCGCGAACTTTGATGACAGTAGGACTCACGGGCGGGCATGGCTATATCGAGATAACTTTCGGTGCTGATCGCAAATATAGTAACTTTAAAGACCGATTTTGATGCATATTTCAAAGTATGTATCAAAATAAATATATCCTTTGGATTTGGTATTCAAAAAGCTTAGAAAATATCCTAAGATTTTCCAGATTTTTTTAATCAATAGTGTGGTGTTGCAATCCTGGGTGGATGATGACCAGTTCCATGTTAACTTACCTAACGACTATTCAACGGCAATCTTGCTACCGATATTAAAACAGATTGCCTATAATGAGTGAAAATATTATAATAATAAAAAACCTTAAAAGCTCTGACACCTGACATATCAGCCATTCATGTTCCCATTTTATATACTGAAAAATACAGCACATAGTAAATTGAGGAACCCAAAGCTAAGTGCCCGCAAAGGTTCTCTTATGTCGGTTACTGATTTACCGAAGTGACACAGTTTTTCAGTATCCCCTGTAATATTTTGAAAGAATCGTATTTTCACTTTTCAGTGACATATTACACAGTCAACCACTTCATCTCTCTATCCACTTATATCCAGTTCGGTAGCACATTAGCTAGAATAAAATCTAACAACAGATCAAAAAATTGCCTTCAACCCTACAGCTACAATGCACAGTCCAAGGCCAAAACATCTGAGAATACCCGCGCATTTCATTGTGCTGACATCATTTTGATTGCAAGTGTTTTTAATTTCACTGGAATCTGATTGCATCGCAAATAGAGAAGAGTAATGTTCGTTTGGACTCAAGGAAATTCCATTGTATTCGATTTTAGAAAATTAATTTCCCGCAGTATATTACTATAGGAGTCGTCACCATCATCTGCATCATCATCGCCATAATCATTATCATTATGGGTGGGGTGGGGTGTTTGTTAGTCTAGCATAGACTCACAACCGCCTCATCAGTAGCGTTACGCATAAACATCTCTGGGCATAAACGGTTTTATATAAATAACTGATATATGCAATAATTTATTATCAATTAACACATTACGTGACTTTATTCACTTTCTGATCCCAAGTTAGTATTCTATCATATTAGCCAGCACATGCACTTAGTTTATACAGTTGGTAACGCGAGTTTAACACTACCTCAAATGTGTGATAAAAATAAAGTGTAGGAAATTGAATTCAAGGCGCTTTTAAGAAACCGTGGCGTTAAGCTGCGTATGGATAAGTTATGTGTCTATCTGAATCTAGGTTTATGCAGAAACTTATAGCCTAAGCTTCTCTAACTATGAATACGTATGTTAGTGCAAAGCTATATTTCTGCCACAAATAGCTGTTTAAAGCACCTGTATTTTTAAGCAAATGTTAAAGGTTACGTAACCTAAACACCTCTAAGTTGTGCAAAATTAGTATTAATAATCCATTTTCTTAATTAAACAACGTTGATTAAAGGTCGCTAAACTTAAACGCCATCAAACCCGTTTAGAAGGTGCTACAGGGTTGTTGAAAAATGGTCATAGACAGTTTTCTGTCATGCTCCTAACGTTTTTACTAAAGAACGTGCTTCATCTCAATTTTGTAATGTGTGAACGTCAATGCGTGAATTTGTACAAACTACGAGTATCAACGAACATCAAAGTAGTTGAACCTATTTCGAAAATAATTTGTCAAAAGAGATTGGGGCCAGATCACCAGCGACTAGTATGGTGGAAACGATGTGTTTCGATCGGGTACCTCCCTTTAACAAAATGTAGTAGAATCCTATATTGTTGGTTCTATATAGAATGGTTAGTGGCTTTGCTTATCGAAACACAAACTTCGCCTAAAAATAAACATCAAAATTGTTGTTTCAGGACAACGTTCAGCAAGCTTAACTGGACTATGATTTAAGAAAATCTAATTAGTACGGTTGATTATGTTTTCCCTAATCGCATTTGGGGCATGGGTTGGGTTTTATTAAATTCATCATGATGCCGTCACGGTTGATTGGAAGATAATTCGCGTGTGATATGTACGTCTGATAAAATTCGCAGATTGGGGCACATCGTGTTCTCAATTGAAAATGATTTGCGTTGAACGAATGGAATAATCCCACTTTCGTAGCATGTATGTATATGTGCCAAGACTCTTATGACACACCTGTCTTTTGGATGGTTGACTTCAATAACAGTTATAAACACACCTAGCACCGTTTAACCGCTGTGAGTTGATTTTGAATAAATATGCTGTTTCGTGGTAAAAAAGGTTTTTTGTTTTTAATGTATTTTTTTTTTTTTTAATTATAACTTTGCTAATTTAGCATAATTTGTTATGTACTTTTCAAATTTGTAAAAGATGTAAACAGGGATGGCCCATGTCCAATGCAGTCTCACCTATTGCGCCTACCATTCGTCGCTATTTGCTTTACAATGAGGTTATCGTCTCATAACATTCGCTATGCTGCGATGGATAAAATGTTTTTTTATGTCGGTTTTACAACCGAACAAAATCCGGAAAATCGTTGTGTTGTGTTTTCTAGGCAACACTTTTGATGCTTGTATTGATTTGCCTCTACGAGTATGTTTATCTTAAGTATAAGTAGGGTAGGCACGTCTTCTTCTCCAACGGGGAAACCATGATCAGGACTAAAGGGATCACTTTAATACATCGCTACTGCCCTGAGGGGTTTGCTGGTTCAACCTCAATGAATATTAGCAGGCCTTCCAGCTTCGAACTTCTTCATAACTCAGGCCAATGAAATGCTGGTGGTTGTGTGTGCGTGATCCAGGAATTTTTAACCTGTTTTTTGTTTGTTAATGATTTCGACACGTGCCTGCTCCAAACGTGCCAATCACAGAATTTGTCGTGTTTAGTATTCCGCTACGAAGGATTCAAAATTTATTAGAAACATACATATGAATGCCCAACCAAATCCGTATTAATAAGAATTCCGTAGAACCGTTTTCTACGAAATTCGAGATTTGTAGCAAATATTTCCACTATGATGGATTCTGTGTGTAGCTTTTTGAGTTGGTAGCGCCGAATATGACGAATTCTGTGATAGGGGTAGTTGCTTATTGTTTAGTCTTCCTTTTACGACACCGATGATCTCCAATCTTGTCAACCCAGGGACATCGGCTTTGATTCCACTGTATATGTACCTTTGCGCCGCGATTCTCAGGCGAATTTGCATCTGTCTGTCTCTCCTAATTAATTTGTTTTGCTTCATGTTTTTGCATTTATGTTTTCTACAAAAACAAAAAAAAACCTTTTTCTACATTTTCGCACTTAATGTGTAAAATAAAAAAAATAAATATTTGTTTCTTATTTGGCATCGAATCCACTTTTTTGGTTTTAATCGCTCCTCCTGAATCTGATGTTCTCTTTCGTTGAAGGTCCCTTGAATGCTTAGATATATGATTTGGTAATCCTCAGTTGCGTTGCATTAGATTTAATGACATTTTGTAAACTGTAAAACTATAAAAAGAAAAACTTGAAAAAAAATTATTGCGGGACTGTTTCAAGATCTAAAATGGGTCTTTAGGCTCAAATGAAATTAGTAAAATGGTATTGTCCCCTTCTTACCATTTGCCGACAAGCTTTGATACCAATTTTTAGCCCTTCCCTTCACGGGCAATAAGAAGATGAAATACTCAGTTCTTCTCAAAAGACAAAAACGAATGAGCTGATTTCAAACCCGTGCTACCAAATTAAATAAATTCGCATACTTACTCATTAAATAACAAATAAAACAAAATGACTTAACCGTGCACTTTATTTTAGTTTAAAACCGTACAACTATTTATGTGTAATATCAATTCCAAATAGGTATTTTATGTATGTAATTACACATAAAAAAAACAGAAACCTTTTCACGCACACAATTTCCATCGCCAAAAATAGAAACGACAACAGAAAAAATCTCACTCAAGTGTAAACAGAAAGTACCTACAAACGTGAAATTTTTGATAAAGTTCAAGAAAATAAAACCAAAATATAATAAAAATCAACGGACAAAATATCCATGTAGGCGCACAACAATAAGTAAAAAAAACGCTCTAACCAGCACGTGAAGCACGTAATTATCGTTCAAAAAATAAAATAAAAATAGGTATTAAATTTAAAATTAAATAAAATAAAATACCTGAACGTGTATAAACGCGATAAAAAAAACAATACGTGAACTGAGCTGAGGTTGTTTTTACTGAAGGGAAAAAAACAATGCGACATCGACCCATAAACAAGCGATCGTCAAACCAGCGGGTTTTTTTTACTTCTTAAACGGCGTGCGGATAGCTTTTCCAATCCATACACATCTCCGTTCGTTCATCTCTGGACAGTTTTTTTTTCTTCAGCCAGCATTTCTTCTCTTTTTGGTACGTACGCCGCAACACAGCCCAGCCAGGCCGAATAACCGAATTTAGCCCGCGTAACGAACGCAAAGCTACATAAAGAGCGCTCCGCGAGATACTCACGAACGATCAGAACAGGAAAAACGACAGAAAAAAAAACGGTAATCGCGACCGAAATTCAGTGCGTATGTCAAATACAGTCGTACAAAGAAACACATATAAAAAAAAGCGCGGAGCGGAAAGTTGTTTAGTTTTGTTTTTGGAACGGGGCTTCGGGATAGAACCCAAACAAAGCTACAAAGCTACAAAACTACAAAAACCAACATTCATCCATTTACGTATACAGCGAGCAAGAGTGAGCGCTGAGTGAGAGTGAGACTGAGAGGCAATAACGCTCGCGACAACCTACTACAAACGACAAACCAGTGTTAGTGTGCGTACGTACATATAATGTGCAGTTAACTGTGGTGGCAAATAAAACAGTTAAACTACGGTGAAGTGTATGTGTGCAGTTATTGGTTCTCTGTTTCGTTCGTGTTGTGCTCCTCGCCATTTGGTTGGGTTAATGTTGTATGTGTGTCAACAACAATCCAACGGTTCAGTCATCGCAGCAGAGTAGTTCCCGTTCTCGTCATCGTCCTCGTCTCGTCGGTGGTGGTTTTCCAAGTTCCAACAATTGTCTTGAACAGTTCGTTGTCGACCGTTGTTGGTGAATGTTCGCCGTTTTCGTTGGTGTTTTTGATGTTCAGTTTTTTTTTTTTTTTCTCGACGTTAAGGGAGCAATTTTTGTATTGGAAAGCCATCGTCCTCTTTGAGTGTGTTTAGTGTTAACCTTCCAGTGCCATTCCGTTCGCCATCGCTCGGCTACTCTGTCTTATTGGAAATACTTGTTCCAAAATCCAAACGATTTTTTAAACGAAAAAACAACAACAACCGAATAACACTTTCAGACGAATGAACGAAGAAAAGGGAATTGACGTGAAAGCCAATCATCGCGGATTCAGTCGATTGTTGACGGCTTAACGTAACGGAATGTTCATTTAACTCAGTCAGTTGAATTCGGTGACTGATCGGTCATAGATCTCGGATAGTGGATAACGCATGCGTTTGCATTGCAGCATTCCCTTCAAATTTCTGTTTCAGTGGATACTAAGTGAATTTATCGAAAATTTAAAGAAAAATTAAAAAAAAAAAAAACAAATTAAATGAACTTTAAGTACCAAAAAATAAATAGTCAGCTTTTTGCCATAAGCGAGGTATAGAGTTCCTACGTGAATTTTACAATTTGTAGGAACTTCATACCGTGCTCTTGGAGAGCCGATGATCAACATAATGTATACCACGACGATATTTTTGTGTGTTTTTCAGTGAAAATTTTAAAATTTATTTTTAGCAGTGTTTAGAAAACCATTGTTTTTTTTTAAGTTTCTCAACAGAATAAGTGTTAAATTGAAATAAACAAAAAAATTAAAAGTGAACAAATACAGAAAATAAAATAAAAATTCAGCAACGCCCATGATCCGCCCTTTATCCCCCAGATTATTAGTAGATGGTGGCATTTTTTGGTTGATGTCATCAATTATGTTAAATGTCAAAGTTTAAAGAAACAAACAACTTGCGCGCCAATTTTGCTTGGACTTTTTTTTACATTATTTCCTTCTCGTCAATAATGGGAATGACTGTCACGTGGCTAATTTGAAATTCGTTTATTTAATTTTGAATTTAAAAGCGGTTTGAGATATAAATAAAAATATTCTTAATTCTGATGGAGAACAAAAATATGAACAAGTGTGACGTAGTACAACAAATTAAATTGCATAAAATATGTATATTTTTTTTTAAATAGCTGCTACGTGTTTGTTTCTTAAGTTAATCATATTGATGATATACAATTTAAAAAAAATGATGCAATCCAATAAATTTAAGAGTTTAATAGGGAAAATTACAAAATTAATGAAAGCATTTTGTGCTTCCTTACGAGGATATCAGGGTAATACAAACAGTGGTTTTTGAAAATAAACTTACAGTGGAAATTAACACCCAGCTTGAACACTTTATCTACGAAAAACATGTATATACACCTTATTTACTCTGCAATAAATTATAAGTGAACCTTTGAATATTTTTTTTAAACTCAGTTATAAAAAGATCAATTTAAAATGATTGAAAAAAATATTCCTAGCGTAGGTAAGCTACCCACTAACGAGTCTTCTTAAGAAAATTTCTGACTTTCATACCTACTTTCCCAGAATATAAGTGTTAATCACTTTTGATTTTTTTTAAGTAAAAAAAAACTGTTAAATCAAACGTAGATATTATTTATTTATTTTTCATCAAAATTAAACAATATCGAGAAAACTGAAATAAGAGAAATTCGAGAACCGACCACCATTTTCATAATTCGAGACATATCTATTCCAATAGCGAGTGTAAGACCAAAAAACATAATATTTTGAATTAATTAATAAAATAAAAAAGTTAAAAAGATTCTTTAAAACAAAGCAGCACAAAAAGTTTTGGTCAAGAGAAAAGCCATCTATGTGGCCTGGGGCCAGACCGCATAACATGAAAACGTTTCCACAACAGCGGTCTCTTACTATTTCTATACTACCGTCCTAAAAAGTGGGGCGCGAACGCCAAAAATCAGAAATTGGGTTAGCAGCCTATTTGGATCCGTTAAACAGTTTTACTATGTGAAAGACATATTTCGAACTCCAATTAGCTCAAAATCAAGAACGCAAATACCTACGCGTTTTTTTCTACATCACTATCATGTGAAAATATACCTACTAGTGTTAAGTTGTTACCGCAGAGATGTAAATTTTTACTATGAAATCAATTTTTATTGTTGCTTTTGGTAAACGTCAAAAAAGTTCGTCAACTTATTTCTACAATTTATTTTTATTAAAATACAAGCAATTTTTTTAAGGTGCCTTAACTAAGCAAAAAAAGTCGCGAATCCATTTTCTGAAGTAATCGCCAAAATTACTGAAACTTATGCGCCCAATAAAATAGCATCGGTCAAATTGTTTCAGCGGAGAGACTGAATTAGCGGAATTAGTGACTTTTGGGGGTATTATAACTGCTTGTGGTAATAGCTACTTTTTTTATTAACTGAAAGTTTTCAATAAATACAGATTTTTGGCTATGAATCAAAGTGCCCCGGATATGTATCAATGTACCCCGTGAGTGGGGCAGTTTGATACAAATTTCATTTTTTAGTCAATAGGTAGCTCTTAAATTTAGATGAATTTAAGAGTACATTCGTCTAAAATTACATAGTTAAAACGAGATTGAACACAATTAATATTTTACTTTGTTATTATTGTCAAAACGATGCCTTTTTTTGGGTTCCAATAAAATCATATCAAGGTGCCCCATCTGCCCCTATTTTTTTTTAAAGTTCAAAAATATAAATTTTGAAGGAGCGAAAACCAAAAACAGAAAAATGTATTTCTCTCAAAACTTCTAAAATGGAGATGCGCCCTTTCATCTTACGACTGCAATATAGAACTGATAGAGATAGCTTTATATAGCACAAACGAATTCGTTCGATCGTTTTCATTTAAGGTGATCTGTCTCCTAATCGGTTTCCCATTCCTAGTCTTATACTTTCCCGGAATATAACTAGTGTGTTTTCCGTGAGTTGAGGCTTAGATATTTTGGAAAGGTAAATTTGTTAACTAACTCGAGCTAGCTGCTATCAAGAGTCATGCTAGGTTAGGCTACGTTTAGTTAGGAAAGTAGTGGCTCATGTGCATCGTGGAGTTTTCACTCAAACCAAAAGCCCGATTTCGAGTAGTACCTAGTTCACAGGACATGGGACTAACAAAACCTGTTAGCGATTCTCCGAACATCTAGATAATAGGGATATCTTTTGTTTTCCAGGTCCCCCTGTAGAAGGACTTATTTCCTATACCCCTCAAGCTTCTACAGAAGGCCTTGGTAAAGATCCTTATCTTTAGTCTTCGCTTAATATCCCCACTGTAGCACTCAGATATGGTTTCGAGGATATTAGGCACAATATGTCATGACATAGTATGTATGAAATATTATTTCTGTCGATTGGGGACAATCACAAAACCGCTATCGTGCGCTTTGGGCACATTTTTTGTGGAGCTATCAATGAAGCTCTTAACTATGTAGAAACCTGTTAGTTACTGTCTGTCAGCTAGTAGCATGGGTTGGGCCGCCCGGGGCAGACCCCATTTATGCCGCCCCTAGTAATTTGTTCAAACACTAAAAAAAAAGTTGTCTACGATTTCAACCAGTTAGGTACACTATGTAGGTATGTCAATAAACTTGGTAGAATTTCTCTTCAAAATTGTGTGAGCTGTTGTTGTACTTTCTAGCAAGTGAAGTAAAAGTGAAGCCGCAAATTTAAAATGTTCCCATATTGGTTACTTTCCGATTTCCCAATCTCTAAGCGAATAAAAATTACTTGCCTCAGGATATCAAATAAGCAACGGTAATTCTCATTAAACTTAAATTATCTAAATTAAAATTCTTCAGAAAAACAGGATTCGATTGTTTTTTGTAATTTATTTCCCATTTATTTATTTTTTAGCTTATGAAAATTTTTAATTTTATAACAATAAATTATATTGCATTTAATTACAAACGAGCTGTTGAAATCTTTGCTGTATTTCAGCACTGTCTAAGGAAGAAAATAATGTTCGTCGCAGTTCATTTTCGTAGGATAAAGCAGCATCTATATATATGTCCTTCACCAAAAATATGTTTTGTTTTTATTTTCCTGGGACGTTCCATTAAAATTCCAAGCTTTTGAAATATTTTTAGCATAAGTAAATGCACCGTCTACCAGGTTAGGTTAGTTTTATGTGGCTGTCGGCAGAAGCCGACTCACTTAGACCAATTTAGGTTCATTGTGATACCACTTATATTATCTACCTCAACTCTGTAGATGGGACTGGCCAACGACACGCGGTTGTTCTCTAACGGTCCCCCATCTACATACTAACCGCGCCCAACGTCGTTTAATTACGGTGATCTGACGAGAACCGAATAACTCGACGTGGTATGGTCGTTGGTTAAACCGTCTATTAATTCATCTCGTTCTTCCTGTAAGGAAGATCTGTGATGCATTTATTTTTGAGCATGTTGATGAAGATTGAGTCCTTCTGTTTGCAAGTATATTTGGGCATCATTAACTTCGTATAGTAGGTACTGGTTTTCAAAACTCCAAAAAAAGAGAAATGAAAACGATTGCAATGCTATTAGCAATGCTCCTGCATCCGTCCGTGTGTTTAGTTTTTCGTCTGCCTTCGTCAGTTTTTTCAAGGTTTTAAAAATGCCATCGTAATGGTTCCAGGTACTCTCGACTGCATCAGCTTTTGCGCTCCATCTTGTTTCTCGCAGCCTCTTCAATGCTTTGCCTGAAGTACTTCCCAACGGTGTGTGAAACACAAGCGGTGTCTCTTTCTTGCGCCATTATGTGGTGGTTTTTTTTTTAACTTTCAGACGCTTTAAGTGTTTAGCTCGGCGAATGGTGCGGTAACAGTGGATAAGCTGGCCTTAACACTAGCTTTCTCTCTAATTTTAGCTGCCGATAAAGCTGAATTTGACGCTATTCTAAGGATACTTCGCGTTTCGCGGAGTGTTAAGGCAGAAGAAGTGTTTCCTTTATAATTGTTTGTGTAAGACGAAGGGTTTTTTAAAATTTTGCTGACACAATGATCACTTCGCTTTATTTTTTGGGCTATAGCACGGCATGAAAGACCTTCAGAGCAATAACCTTCTATTCGTGTCCCTTCCTCCACTGTTAAACATTTTTTCTTTCGCAGTTTTTTTATTCTCAATCAAGAACAATTACTTTATAATACTGTACCGTTAAAACCGAAAAAAACATATTCACTTCATAAAAAAACGTTGATTTGTTCACTGCTTCTAATCTAATGACTCGATTTATTTCCGCATATTCTTTACTCAACTTACAATTTGTCTTCAAAGTTCCGTTAGCTAAATCTCTCCTATACACACATTTCATATTTTGTTGTTAACAAAATAGTCTCTCATTTACCATAGTCGTTTTTTTCTAATCCATCATGTAACGGGAGAAATATCGATTTTACTTCTCAAAAATGCCTGCTTCTAACCTTATGACTAGCAGTGTACGTTCGAAAATCGCCATTGAAACAAACTTCGCGATACGGCGCTGCGTGAAAATTGGTGATTGTATCGAAAGGTGTGTTTGCCTTAACAATCCAACGATTGCATGTAGATTTCGGGGTGATTTCATCTAAATCTCTCAAAACTTAAAGATTTCAAAACCTCCCAAGTGTATGAGATATCTTCCGATTCCGATGTAGATTTCGAGTGATTTTGCGAAATCTCGGATGTAATATTGCTCTGAATAGGGCTCAATATTTCAGTCTTTGAAAATACAAACATAACATAAAACGATTATGTAGGTTAGTAGCTACTTCTAAAATAAATTATTACGGCATACATTTTGTTACAATTTTAACATTGGTGCAAACCACAGATGACGCTGGAAAATTTTAAAAATGACATTGCACTATTTAAGGTACAGAAATAAATAAATCAACGCAAATAAAAATAAAGAAAAATCTGAGATTTTAAATTAAATTTTTATATATCACAGAAATCTATCAGCTGTAGCTTGATTTTACTTTGCCAATATAAACTTGAGTCTCTTTCGTTCGCTCTTCGTTTTGTCTGAATTGTTTTGCAGTCGCACGGGAATTTTATAATCTTTAATGGAGAAGTGCTGTTTCTTTATTAGAACTAAGGGGAGAAGATGGAAAGTTGATCAATCCCTTATATCTCCAAAAGCAGAAGAGTAAAGATAGTGAATTTGGCAGCATTGAAGATTATCACTCATTTCATATAAATCTGTCTATGCCGGTGGGAAAGAACATGTCAGTTTTAGTGTTCTTCTTGGGTAGTACAATATACTAGCAGTTGATTCGATTTTTGTTGATCTGTTCTTAATTTTGTTCTTAAGATTGATACTTAATTAAATTTTACGAATTTGCATATGTGATTTTCATTTTTTTTTTTTTTTTTTCAATTTACCCAAACTGAGAGACTTGGTCCTCTCGACTATGGGAGACTTGATCGCACAATATTAGCCATGATTCTTTGCACGCGATATAGGGATGGCATCAGAAAACGACTGTCGCCGCTTAATAATTCATCAAAACTTGGCAGCACACATGCACCTATGAAATGTACCGTGACACAGCTGTAAGTTGTAGTTAAGAAATTTGTATTGAAAATCCTGAAATTGAAAAATATTTACTTCCGCCAATTGAAATTGATGCCAAGCATATTCTAAAATTATGAAAAACAATTTCACATTAACAGATTTGCTAAATTCAATTACCCTTATAATAAAGTTTGAAAAATAATATTTAAAATCACGAATAAAGTATTCGGCGGAATGTGTCAGTGGTCGGTGGGATGTCAAACTTTGACATTTCCTGAAAAATTCATCGCCACAATTCACCAGAAACGAAGAAAATGGATTTTGGAAGCACTGTTTATCCCCGCTAAAGGACTTAGTGGCGATAGCTATCCCCGCTAAAGTTAGCGTATATAGGAAAAGTTGTTGTTGTATTTTACATGCAAATTTCAAATTATCCCTATATCCGCGTGCAAAGAAACACGGCTATTGTTAGGCTGAAGGTTGCTTTGTTTTTCCAAAATCTTTGCGTTTGTTCAAAACCAAAAAGTTTTGAAAAGACAACCCTTTAATACCAACATCACAATCAGTCATGGGGCGTGCGTTGTTTTTGTTACATCTAAGGCTTTGCACGCGCTTTAACTCAAACCAAAAACAAATATTATCAAAGACACGAATCCTAATCGAAAAAATAGTTTGACAGTCTACGTGTATACTATTTTATACCTTCGCGTTGACACACGACGTCGCACAGCAATCGTACGAAACATTACGTTCGGGTTTTACGAATGCCATATTGAAGTTGTAGCCGCATTTTGAAGTTGTAACCGCAGCTCTATGATAGATTTCACTTATTTCATATGGTCCAAGGGGATGCGTCTATCAACGCAACGCTCCAAAGGGCGATTGTATTTAAGGTATAAAAGTCCTATATAAAATTGATCTCTGCTTCCTCCTTTTATGTTCATTTATAAGAATGAAAGACATTGTACATTTCATCTTGAGATCAAGTATCACTTTTTTAAAACAGCTCTTTATATATCTACAAATTAGCGATGTAATCGGCGTAAAAATTAAGCTTCCGAATTTAGCTTTATTTTGGAAAAAAAAACACGGGGCTTGTAGAATACTACAATAAAAAGTTATTATACTATACCCTTTTCCCCTACGTATTTATCATACATATTAGGTAAGAGGTCATTACGTGCAGGGACATGCTGAGAACATCACTAAAACAAAGCGCTTGTCGTCAAAGGCGACTTAGGGGTGAAATCACTTTTGAGCAATTTTAGTTTTCAACTGACCCTAGCGAAAAACTGAAAACTCTCCCACAAGTGTTGATGCAAGTATTTGGATTTACAACACTGGAGATCATCGTGTCGAAAGCGTAAATAAGAGGTTAGCCTAAAAACTCCTGGATCACATAAATGCAATTAAACCAGCATTTGATTGACCTAAGAAAAATTATCCGAAACCGAGAGGCCTGCTGATGTTTATTGAGGTAAAATCGGCGAAGTTCACAGGTGAACCAGTAGGATAGCAGTAAGGTGGGAGAGCTATGACCCTTCCAAACCAGATCATTACTTCGCTGTTGAGTAAGAAAAAGATAATTGATGTGGGTGGTCAAGAGTATGCAGCCAGGAACGTAAAATCATTAAGCACGAACAACTAAAATTAAGGAACATTTTAAACATAAATATAACAACATTCAAAAAAATATGCATACAAAAAATTTACTTTAAGTGACATAAGAAGAACAATTTGAATTTGACAACAAAGAAAATATCCTCCATCCAATTATGCTTTAAGACATTAACACCTTCGGTAACATCTGCTGGGTTGGCCATTTCCAGATTCTATTTTCGATCCGTCAGTGTACCAAATTATACATCTCCAGTCCAGTGCTGAGCACCATTGCCCTGTTTAGAACGGTCCAATATTTCTACTTCAAATAGTTTCCCAAAACTGTATTCCCTACCTATGGAGTCAGGGAAGGTGCAAGACATATCCATGTGGTCACGTGATTTATACATATCATTAAGCTGCAGCTTAATAGCGCATTTAGCAGCCGTCTTTCTTATGAAGATTTGTAAAGGTGCGAGCCCAATAATGGCTGCAAGTGCTATTGTTTGGAAGGTACGCATCTCACTTGTTATACCGAGACAAGCAATATAATGACCTGCACATGCTTAAAATATCTTCACCCGGAAAATAGCTTATGTGGTATTGCAGTTCTCCATGGCAGTTGTGTTCGTTTGATTCCCAACAAGTCCGTTTAGATCTCCGCCAACAAAGAAAGGTTTCACCTTTGAGATGTTCTTTATGAGGTTATGAAAATCTAGCATCTTTGACTCTCTGCTCGCATCCGACTTGGGGAGCATATGCACTGACAATATCCAACACCTCACCTTGCATCACCAGTAAGAGAGATATCTCACAATCGTGGACTTTGAAATGGTCAAGACGCTGCCAAGTAGCTCTGCTGGAAATATGATACTGAATCCGTTCCTTAACTATTCCGTCCCATAGATTGAAAGATTTTGTCCTAGCGTCCAAGAAACGTGCCCGATATTCGGTGTTTCGCCATTTCGTTTCTTGAACACACAAATATGTAACTCAACTCGCTTCTAGCCTTCATTTCTTCCAGACGACCATCCATACTTCGAAAACTCCAACTCGCCCCTTTTGGTTTCGCCTCATTCTATGCATAACTTTGCTATCCCGCGGAAATCGAATAGGACCACCATTGTGTTTTTTTTTTATTTTAATGCCTTCGTCGCATGATCCAATCCCCGGCATATTCATTTTTATGATGTGTGCTAGAATTTTGACAGTGACAAACACTAATTAATACACGTCGTAAATAAAAGTAAATTTATGAAAACGTTGACTTTTTTAGATAAAATGTTCAACCCACACAAATCGATCATAAGAATTTCCAAACAAGATACGGATGAAAATTATTTCATCGCACGAACCAAAAATTAACACCTTCCTCTCTTGCATTTATGTAGTACCAACCTATCAAATAAAAATCGTAAAATTTAAAAAAAAAACATCTTAAATTGAAAATCGTTTCTATTCAGAGAGAATTAATTAATAAAAAAAATATTATTCGTTAAAAAAAAACTGAAGTCCTAAAAATTTGCATACATTTTAACATCTTCATTCATATTCTGAGACTTTTCTAAGATATCTTAGAATAATAAAAGCTACACCTTGGGAGTGGGAGCTGCGAGATCCAAATCAAGCAACATCTTTTAAGGAAAACATAAAAATATCATTCGAGATTCGGCACCATAATGCCACTAACATCGGGCATTGTCTACAACCGCACAGTCGCCACAGGGGATAATTATACATCGTCTTTTTCCCACAAACAAAAATTAAAACAACAACAAACTTAATCAAGCACACCTCGCTAATTTATTATTCATATTCTCCTCGAATCGTTGGCCATTTTTCTATTGAAAGTGTGTTAGATACTTAGATACTCGTATACTAAACAACATCTTTCCTATTCAAGGAATGAATTTTATTTCTCCGAAACCAACAAATTTTTCTATTAACTAGAAGTTGGCTGCTGTAGCGGACGGCATACCTGCCAAGCTATTTAAGGCAGCGGGAGATGACTTGCGACTGAGGACAAACCAACTCGTTTCCAATATTTGGTCTGAGGAATTAATGTAACCTGTGCATAATTTGCCCGATCTACAAGAAAGGAGATTTAAACTTCTTAGGTACAAGATCCTGTCTCTCAGACTGTATAAACGCCTGGAAACATTTGTCAACGAACTGATTGGGCCGTATCCGTTCGGTTTTAGTCCTGTCAAGTCAACAAATGGCAATTGACAATCGACAAGAGGAAGATCGATACATTTAATTCTGTTATGTATTTTAAGACCGCATTTATAGAGAGGAGCTATTTAAAGCCACGTCGAGTTTTGACATTCATGCGAAACTCGTCAGATTGTTTCGAATGACAAAAGCTGAATTCTCGATTCTTCATAAAACCGGAAACAATCACACTCCGATAAAACAGCGGATAAAATGATTGTTAAACTTGAGTCTCCGTTCGGTTGCAATTCTTGCACGAGCATCTTGGAAGCCTTTAAACCAAGATCTTTCCGTAGAGGGTGGCGACGGTCTAGAGGATAGTGTGTTGGTTTGTACCCGTGCGGTGCAGGTTCGATCCCCATGGGGAACAACAACATACCCCACCGATTCATGAAGAGAAACGAATGACTCCTTGTTTTATCCAACCTCTACACTAAAAAGAGGATTTCTGCCTGGTAGTACAATGGACCGTTACTGAGTCTGAGTGCTCTGGGATTTGGATTCCCTTTTTCACAGAGAAAAAAATATTGTTTAAATTTATTTTCCATAAAGTGAACGGGCAACCCCAAGGCAAGAGCGTTACGGACGACACAAGTCTAGCTATGACAGGTAGGCGTCAGGCGGGCCGGAAAAGATCAAAATATACCAACTCCTTCACGAATCTTAGCGGTGCGGCGGCGGGTCGGACAAAATCAAACCTCGATATCGATTTACAGCGTACTAACTCGTGGTATTCCCACAAAATACTCAATAACTGGCCTCCTCAAGTGAATTTCATATAGGTAATTTTGCTGCAGCAAGCCAGAGTGAGTTCGGATCTCGAATGGCACAATTATTCCAAGGATTTGTCCTTCATATGGATCTTGCGGTTGGTGGCCTAATGGTGATGACGTAGTGATCGGTATTGCATGCGCCGTAATGGTGGTGATGCTGGTGGACATCAAACGGTGGTCTGAGGAATTAACCAATTCCTACGTGACGTCGATTTCTCCGTTTTGCTCTTCGTGGGCTCCCGTGGAATAATCACCTTGTCCTACCATCATATCAGACGATGAATCCTTCCTCATCGCCTCAAATGCCAACTCAGCTAAGGAATCTCTCTACATAGATAGTATGACAGACTCTAGCCTATGCCAAGTTAGTGGATTCACAAACTGCATGGGTAGGCAATTAGACCTGATTTCCACAACTGATCCTATTAACTCCTCGGTCTCGCCTTGTCCTTTATCGATCTATACCATTGATAACTATCACCCCCCTCTCCTTCTTTCGTTTTTCAACGACTCACTTCAGCCCACATCTACCGCAGCTCTCTCCTCTTATGATCTTCACAAGGCTAACTTCCGAAAAATTAATTCCTATCTCAGCAAGTGCTCGTTCGACTTCGCCAATCTTTCATTAAATTATGCTTGTCCAGGTTTTACAGAGAATTATTTAATTCCTTTTCGCACTATGTTCCCATTTCTCATCATAAAACGTTATCCACATCTCCCCCATGGTATTATCATAGACTTCGTTCCTTACGAAACAAGAGAAACAAGCTATGGACAGTTTTTCTTTGCACCAACTCTTCTTCGGACTACTCTAACTATCTCGGTATCTATCTATAATTCACCCAGCTTTATAACTCTCTCTACCAACGCTATATAAATAATGCACAAGTCAACTTAATAAATGACCCCAAGTCCTTTTTCCGATTCGTCAACTACAAAAAAAAAAATCCGACGGCTACTGCCCTTCTCTCTCTAGTGAAAACGTATCATTCACGGACCCACATACCATTGCCAATTCATTTGCCGCATTTTTCGAGCAATCTTTCTCTGACAACTTATTTGAACCTGACTCCACGTACTTCAGCTACCTACCTAACTTCTCTATTGGTCACTTTCTCTCTCAAACTATTGACCATACTCTCATCGAAAATAAGTTACAAAAGCTAAGCGATGAATTCTCACCCGGCCCAGATGGCCTGCCAGAAATTTTTCTCAAGAAGTGTTCTTCCAATTTGTCGGTCCCTCTTTCTTTCCTCTTTCGTCTATCTCTTCCCCAAGGAGCATTTCCCCAGATTTGGAAGGCCGCTTTCATAACC
Source organism: Portevinia maculata (assembly GCA_949715645.1). Lineage (NCBI taxonomy): Eukaryota > Metazoa > Arthropoda > Insecta > Diptera > Syrphidae > Portevinia > Portevinia maculata. The sequence continues at coordinate 26,858,162 of OX454527.1, read as the reverse complement.
CCGATACACAAAAAAGGATTAAAAAGTAATATCACAAAATATCGCCCTATTGCCAAACTCTCACATATTCCCAAAAGCTTCGCAAGTATAATATACGAAGCCTTCCCACTTCTTGGCATACTTACATAAAGCTCAGCAATAAGGAGAACTGGAGCAAAGAATCCACAACTTATGGACTGAGCAACCACACAACAAAGTGGTACACGGACGGCTCGAGGAGGGAACTGGTGCAGGAGAGTTTGGGCCAGGAACTAAGCACTACGAATCCATGGGCAAATGTACCAGCATCTTCCAGGCAGAAATATGTGCCATAGACAGGTGCGTTCGAATCAACCTCGAGAAAAACTACAAAAATTGCAACATAGCAATAATGTCTGACAGCCAAGCAGCCATAAAGGCTCTTGACGCCTACGTCATCAAGTCAAAACTCGTGTGGGAATGCCTACACGGACTGAATAGACTAGGCAAGAATAACAGAACTACCATCTGCTGGGTACCTGGCCATGTTGGCATCACAGGCAATGAGGAAGCGGACTCTCTGGCAAGAAAAGGGGCAGAGGAACCCTTCATAGGACCTGTACCGTTCTACGGGATAGGAGAACACACTCTACGCGAAGAGTTCAGGAGACTGGAGGAAGAAACAAGAGGCAAGCAAAGAAACTCTTAGAAAATTACAACCAAAAGAGATTCAAAGATTTTATCAGCCTTAACAAAAACAACCTTAGGATCCTAACAGGCCTCCTCACGGGGCACTGCAGATTCAAGGATCACCTGAGGAATTTTAATTTTGGTGGGGGCGATAGCCCCCATTTATTAGGCTTAATACAAGCTAAAACTGACATAATGACTTAAAGCTAAAAACATACTTAAAATTAAGACATGGAAAACCTTAAAAATAAGACTTAGAGGCTAAGGAAGATTAAGGAGATCGGTTTTTAGGGAGGTAGAGCTGCGGTTAAAGTCGAAAATAGTGAGGTTTAAGTTAACCTTTCTCAGCATGCGAGAGATTGGTTCGTTAGAGCCATAGGAGGTGTGGTGGGATGGAAGATAGAAGAGGCGGGGGCAACGTAGACTACGAGGGTTAGTATTAAAGCAGATAGAGTTATAAAGAGACGCGCAATCTACCAAACCTGAGAGTAGTCGGTGAATGAAAAGAATGTCTGCTGCGTCCCTGCGTTCCTGAAGTGTATTGAGGTTAATGAGTTTGAGACGGTCACGATAAGGAGGTAAGATTAGGTGATCATTCCAAGGAAGGCCACGAAGAGCAAATCGAAGAAATCGACGTTGGATGCTCTCGATTCTTGAAACATGAACTTGTTGAAAGGGACACCACGCTTGGCTAGCGTACTCGAGGAGGGGGCGAACGAAGGTGATGTATAACGATCTGGTCACATACGGGTCGCAGAATTCTTTGGACCATCTTTTAACGAAGCCAAGTGATGAGTTTGCTTTGGTAATTATCTCATCTATATGTGAGCGGAAATTAAGCTCCCTGTCGCATAAAATGCCAAGGTCACGAATGGATTGCACGAGGGAAATAGGTTGGCCGAGAAGAAGGTAAATTCGAGCAGCAGACTTATTGCTTTTACGTGAGAAGGTAATAGATTGACATTTGGAGACATTAAGTTCTAAACAGTTTTTAAGGCACCAGGTGGAAAAACAGTTCAAGTCTTCTTGAAGAAGACCGGAGTCAAGGTGTGAGGAAATGGGTTTGAAAAAGTTGGTGTCGTCAGCATAGAGAGAGAGAGAGGAGTTTCGAATGACCCTTTCAAGATCGGTATGAAGATCAGCGCCAGAATCACGAAGCTCAGACAAAATTGAAGCGTTGTAAACTAACGGAATATGGTCTTGGTTTATGTCAGAAAAAGTGTCAATTTTGCTAGCTACTGTCTTCAGTTCATCGACTATGCCTCCTATTGTTCGGCGGGTTGCAGACAGGTTGTCACTAATAACATCGATTTTATCAAGCACTATATTGATAATTGGCGAAAAGTCAGGAACGGAGTAATTAAGTGGTGTGACCGATTTAGATGAGCTTAGGCAGAAGAGATCAATGTTAGTTCGTAGAGAGTTTATCGATGTAGTAATTTCCTTGATTGTGCTTGAATTCCGAAGGGCCTCAAGTAGGTCGTTTTTGAGCTCTATATTGTTGTTAGGGGACGTATCTTTACAATACATTGAGACCTTCAGCTGCTTTTCGATGCTTAGGAACTTTGATTTGTAGAACGCGTCTGATGAGTCAATCGCATTACTGAGTTCATCAACACTTTTAATGACTAGATCGAACTTCGACACTTGATCTATCATTTTTTTTGTTTGCAAGGCAATGTCATGGAATGTCGAATTCATGGACTCATTCAAGCATTTGATGGCAATCATAATATGCGGGAGCGTTATTTGTTTACACTCATCACACAAATAATGGAAAATACCCGTGTATTCTTTAAGGTAGGTCACAGATCGCTTTTTTAATCCAATGCAAGTTGGGTGAAAAGAATTGGAACAAATTCCGCTGCAGGTGACCCATTCGGTTTCATCAGAAACACAATTTGCGTAACACTTAAACATTGTTAGTAGGTCGGGAAAAACGTAAACAAAAACGTTCGCAAGAATTGATTTAGCGGAAAAGGAGGTCAGCAAAAAAGTGCATGTATAAGAAAAATTCGCGAAGGTACACACCGGCGAATAACTGATTAAGCGGAAAAGTTGATAAAAAGAATACGGAGAAAATAAAAGCACGACTTGACTGGTTGGCGGTTGGCGAAACTATGTTAAGCTTCGAAAATGGGTATATCAGAGGACGGACTCTGCAGATTCTGCAGTGAAACCGCCGAAACTCCAGACCACATACTGTGGGGCACTGGCCCACAAAAGGATGAGATATTTGGGCAGGCACCTAATAACAGACAAGGACATACAAACCATGGACCCACAGCTCATTCTCAGATTCATCAAAGAAACTGGACTGGACGCTGTGCTCTAAGGAGTGTGACCTGCCAAGGATAAATCAGAGCAATACCTCGACACGCTTCACAAAAGAAGTATCTAGAGAGGGCTCTGAAAGTGGGCATGAACCTCTCACAAGCTTCTTTGGGCACTACAAAGCTTCAAGCCCTTCAAGTCTGCAGGACCTGACGGCATAATACCTGCCGAACTTCAGAGGACTTCTGACATCATTCTACCAACACTGGAGATGATTATGAAAAGCTGTTTAAGGCTGACTCACATTCCTCAGGCTTGGAGAGAAGTTAAAGTAGTCTTCATACCCAAGGCTGGCAAATACTCCCATGTTAGTCCAAAAGACCTCAGACCCATCAGTCTATCATCATTCCTCCTCAAAACGCTGGAGCGTCTGATTGATATCCATCTTCGCATGAATATAAGCCCGCAACTGCTGTCTGCGGCACAACATGCGTACATTAAGGGTAAATCAGTGGAAACTGCCCTTCACTCCTTGGTACTCACCATAGAATACTCCCTTCACCACAAGGAATACACTATGGTTGCCTTCTAAGAGGGCGCTTTTAACAACGTCAACACATCTGCAATCGCAAATGCACTAACAGAACTAAATGTGGATGGATCGCTTGGTGTATTGATCAATCTTTTGCTCACAAGCAGGATTATCAACTCAAAACTGGGCGTTTCATCCGCTAGAAGGTCTGTCAGTAGAGGCACGCCACAAGGTGGTGTCCTCTCCCCCCTTCTGTGGAACTTGGTGGTGAATAAACTACTGACATGCCTGGAAGGGGAGGGTTGCACGGTGATTGCCTATGCGGATGACGTTGCTATTGCCGTCTCAGGGAAATACCTCAACACTCTAAAGGAACTCCTTCAAAACTATCAATAAGCTGTCAATTTGGGCAAGAAGCTGTGGGCTGGGGGTTAACCCTCACAAAACCGAGCTTGTCCTCTTCTCCAGGAAATATAAAATCCCTCATATCGACCCTTCCTCTATCAACGGTACAAGCTTAACCTTTTCCGACTAAGCTAAATTTCTGGGTCTAATATTCGATAGGAAGTTAAGCTGGAAACCCAATGTACAAGAGAGAATAAGGAAAGCTACAGTAGCACTTTTCTCTTGCAAAAAAGCCATCGGAAATAAGTGGGGCCTACAGCCCCGCATATCACACTGGATATACGTGTCGGTAGTTAGACCGATCCTGACATACGGGGTGGTTGTCTGGTGGACTGCTCTAGACAAAGCGGTAAACCGTGATAAGCTGAGCAAGGTGCAACGCACAGCTTGTCTGTGTATCTGTGTATCTGCGGAAAACTCCGTACGACCACCTCCGCTGTACTGGACATTTTACTGCATCTAACACCCCTGGATATTTTCAGCAGGCAATCAGCTGCCTGCTCCGCTGTCCGCTTAAAAGCCACCTCACGGTGGATCAATACGAATATTGGCCACTCTATCATTCTGGACTCACATGGGTCCCTACCAAGAAACATCGACTACACTATACCCCAGCTACAGTTCGAAAAGAACTTCCAAATCACTATCCCCTCCAGATCATTCTGGGAGGAGGCTGATTGCACGGAAGATAATTCGATCAACTGTTACACCGACGGATCAAAAACTAGTGATGGGGTCGGAGGTGGTGTTTTCTCAGAAAGACTAAATATCAGTCTCTCTTTCCGTCTTCCTGATCATTGTAGCGTGTTCCAGGCGGAAATCATGGCGATTAAGGAAGTCTTGTCGTGGCTAAAGAGAAACGTGATATCCGCTAAGGACATGGGCATATTCTCGGATAGTCAAGGCGCGCCGAAATATTTGGATTCAGTCTCTTCAAACTCCATCGTAGCCATAGACTGCCGTTCGTCTCTTGAGGAGATGGCAGAGCAGTTCAACTTTCACCTCTTTTGGGTGCCAGGGCACAGAGACATCCCAGGGAATTCTAGGGCAGACGAACTCGCCAAAAAAGGATTACCTCTTCTACCTGATAAAGGTTTCCTAGGTATGCCCATCGCTACTTGTAAACTCATGCTTAAGCTAGCCGCAGTCGAGAGTACAAACCTCAGGTGGACGGGCAGGGATACGTGTCTAGCGACCAAGCATATCTGGCTAAAGCTGGACCTGCGACGTTCTCTGAGTTTGATCTCACTTAACCGACTGCATATTAGCTCTGTCATAGGTGTCATCACAGGGCACTGTCTAATAGGCAAGCACCCATCAAGGCTTGGCGTCTATTCTAACGACTTCTGCAGAAGTTGCAGGGATGAGTAGGGGGAGGAGACTACACTTCATCTCCTCTGCACATGTCCTGCACTCTCCCATAAAAAGAAATCTCTATTTGGGAGCCTTCTTCCTTAATGAACTCAGTGACTTGGCTAACTCCGATGTTAGAAGTCTATCACGCTTCATTAGAAGCTCCAAATGGTTTTAGCGGGTAGTGGTAGATACTCCGGATTCTAGTGGCATCACAATGGACCTCTTTGGTCTAAGTGTGTTAGCTTTCGGCTAACAGCCACCTCAACCTAACCTAACCTATCCGCTCATAGGTTTGACCCCATTTTGTTAAAATGGATATCTTCCTACCTGGAAAACCGGTTTAATAGTGTTCGCTTCAGATCCGTCCCATCGGCCCCTTTCTTGCCAACCTGTGGTGTTCCGCAAGGCAGTCATTTGGGTCCCATTGTCTTCATCATTATAAACGACCTTGAAAAAGTCATTAATCACTCCTCCCTTTCTCTATACGCCGACGACGATACCAAATTCTTCAAACTCGTTTCTTCACCTCATGACTCCTCTCTCCTTCAACAAGAACTTGATCGGTTTTCAACCTGGTGCCTCAAAAATTGCTTAGAGCTTAACATTCCCAAATGCCAATCTATTACCCTATCGCGCAAGCGCAACAAATCCCCTCTCCGTCACTACCTTCTCCACGGTCAACCAATCACTTTGGAATATTGTACGACAGTGAGTTAAATTTTCGTTTACATATTGACGAAATAATTCGTAAAGGCAACGCATCACTTGGCTTTGTTAAACGCTGGTCTAAAGAACCCCTACGTGACTAAATCCCTCTACACCACTTTTGTTCGCCCCCTCCTTGAGTACGTCAATTAAGCGTGGTCTCCTTTTCATCAAGTTCACGTGCTCAGAATCGAGAACATCCAACGTCGCTTCCTTCGATTTGCTCTTCGGGGATTGCTTTGGAATGATCCTTTTATGCTGCCTCCATACTCAGATCGCCTAAATCTCATTAACATGACCTCTCTTGAGGATCGTAGGGACGCTGCGGACATTCTTTTCATTTATCGCCTTCTCTTAGGCTCCGTCGACTGCGCCTCTCTTAACAACTCTATTTTTTTTAACACTAATCCTCGTAATTTATACTGCCCTCGTCTCTTTTAACTTCCAACCCATCGAACCTCATATGCCTCCAACGAACCAATCCTGTATGCTGCAGAATGTTAACTCAAATATTTTCGTCTTTGATTTCGACCGTAACCCTGTCCGCCTTAAAATCGATCTCCTTCACCATTCCCCTAATCCGTAAGCTTTAGTTTTAAGCCTTCTTATTTTTTAAGTTTTAGTTTTTTAAGTTATTCATTAGATGTTAATTTTAGCTTGTAGTAAGCCAAATAAATGAGGGCTATCTCTGCCCTCACCAAATTATAAATTATAAAATTAATTATAAATTATATCACGAATGCCTTAATTTCATAAACCTTCATATGCATCTGTTCGCCATTAGATTCAAAACCAAGAAAATGGAATTTCCGATAAAAATGAGTTCGATGAAAGAATCAAACATCGCCGAGTGCATTTTAAAACTCAAAAAGAATTTTTCGAAATTTTTTTTAAATCTCATTAAACAGTTAGGTTAGGTTAGGTTTGGGATACCACGTATGTATTATCTACCTCAACTCTGTAGATGGGACTGGCCAACGACACGCGGTTGTTCTCAAACGGCCCCCCATCTACGTACTAACCGCGCCCAACGTCGTTTAATTACGGTGATCTGACGAGAACCGATTAACTCGACGTGGTATGGTCGTTGGGTTCATTAAACAGTTACCTCTCATTACTGCAGAAGGTCTTCCGCAAAGCAGTACTTGCAACCACCAATAACATCGATAAGTGAAGTTTATAATTTATACACAGCTAAGTGCAATGAAAACAAAGACCTGATCATATCCAAGAGGTATTTTTATCAAGACTTTCGAAGACAGAACATTGGGATTTTTACTCCCAAAAAAGACCAGTGCGATCTCTGTGTTGCTCATAAAAATGGAAACATTCTTGATGAGGAATACATTTCTCATATGGAATCAAAGCAGAAAGCATTCTAAGACTTCGGATAAAAAACTAGCTTTGGAAGGCAAAATAAATATGTTTTACATGGATCTTCAAGCCGTGAAGCTATGTCCAGCACTCAAAGCCAGTTCATTGTATTTCAAAACAAAATTAACTGTTCATAACTATACAGTTTATGACTTATGTAGATACGAAAAAAGTAAAGTGATTTTGGTTCGATGAAACAAACGCAGATTTGACTGCTTCAACATTTACTAGTTTACTAGTCAAGTTTTTAACAGATATTTTGGAAGAATCAAAGCTGCCAATAATTTTGTACAGCGATGGATGTACATACCGAAACAGAAACGTTGTTATGTCTAACGCTTTACTGCGTTTGGCGATGAGCTATGAAACACACATAACTCAAAAAATTTTGACGAAAGGTCATACACAAATGGAGTGCGACAGTGTTCATAGCGTCATTGAGAGCAAGTTGCGTAGCAAGGAGATATACTTATCATCGCAGTACATAACCCTGGCCAAAGATGCGCGGACACAACCTTTGAATATGAAGCCGAAAATATAGACTTTTCTCAAATATTGGATTACACGCAAAAGTCGGACTTTATCTATAAAACAATTTGACCAGGTAGTGTTGCTGGGAATGAAACAGTAACTTAGTAACTTGCCTTAAGGTTTTATTGTATGAGCCATCAGGAAAAATATTTTACAAATTGGACTACGACGCCGAATATAAGGAACTTCCACAAAGAAGAGACGCAAATGCGTTAAAAAAGCAAGTTAATTATCCCCGCTTGCATACTGATCGCATTGCAATTGCGGAGTCAAAATTTAAATGCCTTCAGCAAATAAAACCAGTTATTCCAAAAGACTGCCATCATTTCTATGATACACTGCCATTTACTACAACGAAAAAATAATTTGAAGTTTGGTCTTAACAACTTTTTCGAACATGCAAAGAAGGCTTTTTTTTATATTTAGTTTATTTAAGTAACGCATGCTAGTCAGCGCATACCAAATGACTGAAAATGTTCCTTTCTAAGTTTTTTTTTTATGTAACTGAAGAATTTTTATGTTTTTTTTATACCATGAAGATGAATGAAGTTACAAAATAAAAAAAAAATGTTAATAGTAACTCGATATGAAATACTGCACATCTTCAAAAAAAAAAACAAAATTTTAAACTCGCAATAACGCACAACTGCCTTTTTTAATTAAATTGAATTTTTTTACTGCGAATACTTAATAAACATGTTTCTGAGCTAAAAATATTATTGACGTGTTTTTTATTTTAATTCTAAATATTTTTTTTATTATTTAAAACAGTTTTTTATGTCTCCTGAACAATTTGCAAAATGTCACTTGTGCGGTATTCTCCTGCACACGACGATATCCCACCTTCCACCCAATTAGTTTTAAGTACTGGTTTTAAGTCCTAGCTATAAGTCTTATTTATTAATTAGTTCTAAAACATGTAGCTTGTATTAAGACATACGCGGTACGCCCCCACAAAAAAAAATTAGCACAGTACCTATAAGTCTTAGTTTGGAAGACTGGCACATGTTTTCGTAACGAGAAATAAAGTTGTCGCACTTCACGAGAACACCAGCACCAAATATTTGGTTGATTTTGGAGACATCCGTGAAGATTCGATTGGTCATACCCAGTTTTAAACACAAGGAAATTCGACTTCGTAATTCCGCATCAACTGGGAGGTTCAATTATTCATCTAGGACGTAGTAAGGGAATTGCCATGTGCAACCGAGACATGCCTTCCTTTAAAGTTTGGCGAAATCAGCCAGATAGAACCTGTTGAATGCAGTACAATAGTAAGCACTTGTCCAACCGTCCTGTAAAACATAGCATGCCAATCAGGTAATGCACTGTTCATGACTTGACCAACATTGCGGAGGTTCAGATAAACACTTCACTCTAATCAAGTTGAATGTGCAAATAGCGATCTCGCATCATCATCGCGGGATCACTAACAAGCCTAGCCAAGCTTTCCGTGGCTACGGCTATACCTTTGATATATTTCTCGGATTAACTATAAGTTCAACGATGTTCAACTCGTAAAGACATTACTTCAAGTCGTTAGATACTTCTTCTATCTACCATCTTGTGTCAACATTTCTTCTTTACCCATTTATACACATGTAAATTGTAAAGTTATCTATTTTTAGATCTCTTGCGCTCTCTCTGAGTGAAGTCACACAAAGCCACGAGTGTAAATTGTAGATCTTTATGTGCCATTATCATATTTTATAGATAGAAGAAAATCCTAATCTGGCAGACTTACCTAGACGACATCGACGCGTGTGCGTTTTTTCCCTTTTTTTGTGTATTCCAGTTGCCCAACCCTGTTTTCCTAACTTCATTAGCTCCACCACATGAGTGAATCTCCAACTTAGCTATGGGTAATGAACATGTGGAACTAGGGTTAACAGAACTTAGATGTTGATCATGATTTTGCGCGTTGTATTTAAATGTGTTGGTACGTTTTCGCGCCAAAGTATCTAAAGACGCGCTCTTGACTTTGTCCGCATAGTGTAGACCCCATGTGCGAACAAAAGGGTTCCATGCACTCAACACTTGAATAGAATTTAAATTTGGCTTTTTCGATTTTTCTAATTTATTTTTTTTATTTAAAACTTTTCCACAAGCTGTTAATGAAAAGCTGTTTTTCTTTTGTTTCTTACGTGTTACCCATAATGGATGTTGTCAATCACTTGTTATAGAAACTGACACGCTGAGGAGACGCACCTCGTATTTACATGTTTGATATAAGTTTTCACAGTGCCATGGACACGTGGTTGTGATGATGATGAAAATAGCAGGCCCATTGTTGGCATTGCCTAAGAAAACAGAACGAACAAAACTAAAGTCAACACCATTTGTATCTTCATTAATTAGCGCGTTAGACAACTTGTAAGTTTCTTTTGAAATTTCATCAACAATTTGAAATTTAAATAAAACAAAGAAATAATATGCAGATTTATATATAAGTTTTGGAGGTACAGATACTTGGAGTTGGACTCTTCGAAAAAAGGGCAGAAAATAACATATGCAAGTTCGTATGTAGGAAGATATCAATGGCGACTGATTACAAATGGATCAATTCTTCGATTTATTAAGTTAACAAATTCTACTAGGCTTGCGACTGGATTTACATATTATTAAATCCGTAAAAGATAAGCTTAACTGTTTATACGAATGGAATAGCATATAAATGGAAATAACGGATTTATGGATGAACTAATGGATGGAGATTAATCCGGAAAGGGAATCATTTCTCATGCACAACAAAGCGTCTCTCTTATATTGGGCTCGGTTCCAAAGTTTGGTTTGAGAGGGAAGTTAAAATTTTGAAATGAATGTGAGAGGATCCAGAAAGCTTGTATCTCATTCATGTATGCTAATTCAAGATTTCACACTGAGGCCACCTGTCCGGACTTTGTGCCACCGAGATGGAAGTGCACCACGTATAACTCGACTGCGCAACAACATTGGAGAAAACGGAGGCGTCGGGTCTTTCAGTAAGAAAAATAGAATTTTAATTTTAAAGAAAACAATGGTTTGATACACAAATTTAGTTGTAGTTTGATTTTAATTTGACAATGCAGTTGTTTTCGGAACAAGATATCCTTTAAATGTCCACCATGGCTTTGTTTATACCAGTGTATATCAAACTGTGAGTCGCAAAGGAAAGATTAAGGCTAAGGCCACGCACTGACCCACAAACGACAGGGCGACAGGGCTAGGTGTGATAATGCTTTTGCTAAGTGTCGATCACCATCGAGTAAGCTGAAATTCGTCTTTATTATCAACAAAAATACTGCGCCTGAGAAACAAGAGATATGGTGTTCCTCCAATAATCAAAAATATTTCAATTTCAATTTATGGTGAAAAACTACAAAAATAATAAATTCCAATTAGTCGCTGGATGGAAAGTATGTACTGGAAATACTGTCTAAAGACAGTATCGAAACCGTTAGAATGGTCATGACAAGGGCTACGACCCCAAATACACACTTTTTCAATCAAATCCCCCGATTGCACTCAAGGCACCAACCACTTATTGTGAAAAAGATACAAAAATAATTAATTCCAACGGATTTTTAAATGTATTTAATTTTTAAGCCTATCTTGCCACGAAACAGGACGGATTTCACACGCTGAAATTAAAACTTCCACGTTAAGTACTTTGTCGCTCAGGGTTACACTAAAATAATAGAACAGAATTTAAAACAGAGCGACGCCACGCTGAGAAACGCCGCTTGGCGCTCAACGACTATGTGGCCGCAACCATGCAATCTCATATACTCGTAATTTGGCGCGATCAATTTGCAAGTGCAAAATGGCGTACAAAAAGTTTGAGGGCAAATTGACAGCAGCTAATATAAAGATGCTTCGCATGACAGCAGGAGTATTAAAGCACAATCGAATAAGAAGTTCCAAAATCCAAGGAAACCTTCACGTAAAGGCACCTATTTTCAGGAACATGGGTCGCGACCGGCTCAGTTGAAAGGAGAGATCTTACGAGGTCGGTCGAAACAGGCAATATTAATCAATGTTCCTTTTGCAATCAAAAAGGTGCGGCAGGGTTTTGTTGGGACCCTTATAATGTAAAAGCTACACAGCACGGGCGTTAAGAAAATTAGGGTGAGAAGAAAAGGAGAGATGCCGATGCACGTTGGTTTTGAATGTTTGTAGGTTATAATGTGAAGGAAAAACAATGCGTGGAAGAGTATTCCACATTCGTGTTGTACGGCTGAGGAAAGATTCTTTTAACTTCACCATAGGTCTGAACACAGGCTTGAGGGTGAACTGATGAGTATTAGTTGCATGGCGGGTATTGCGGTTGAAATGTTCAAGGGAAGGAATGCAACTGGCTATTTCGTTTGAGCACTTATGGTGGAAATAACGATAAAATAACGAAAGGCAGGAGACATTACGACGATGACTAAGAGAGTCAATCGATCTCGCGATGTCTCGGTCATTAATAAGTTTTATTGCGCGTTTTTGGATCCTGTCAAGTAGCCCCAAATAAGTTATTGGTGCACCGGATCAGATATGAGTGTTGTACTCGAGTTTCGGATAAACGCCTTGTAAATTGTAGCCAGATCAGAAGGGGTGAAATATTTCTTACATCGCTTAAGGACATTTCGCGGCGTACTTGGTGACATCAAATATGTGGTCATTCCAACGAAGGTTTTCATTAACACACCGAGAATGGAAAGTCTTTCGGTTTCAGCGATGCAAGTGTCATTAATGGATAATGGCAGTGTGTGTGGGTTTTGCTTTAATGGCAGGAAACAGCATTGTGTTTTGAAACCATTAAATTCCAATCTTTTGCAACAATATTAGCATTTCATTGACCTTAGTGAAGTGACGAAGTGATTCTAAATCGGCAGGCTTGCCGATACTTTCTGAAGTTCAAACGGCGTTAGCCATGGGCGGAACAGGTGAGGGTTTTGATTCCTTTGGTCCAGATCATGACATCATCAGTGAACAAAAGAAGACTCGTGCCGAGTTCGAGCGTCTTAGGATTTATCTTCATTTACGTTTAATTAAAAACGTATGCACTAAAAATGACTTAGTTTTTTTCCAGTATCTATATATATAAAAGAAATTGTCCGATGCGATATAATCCCATAAATCGAGATTGGCCAAACCGATTTTGATGATTTACACTTTGTTGGAAAGGTATTTTCTCAGTACGGGTTTAAAAAAAAATCTAAATTTTAAAATGTCTTATTTTGAACACCCAGCGAGTTACGACAGGTTTTTTTTTCGATTTTTTAAAAAAAAAATTTTTTTTATTTTGTATTTATTTATTTTGGCAACAACCAAAAAAAGAAAGAAATTTGAATGTAACATATCGTATCACAATTGAACTGTCAGATAGACACGCAATGTAACGCCATCTATTATCGATCAATGGAGAAGCTAATTTTGTTTCATGTGTGGTTGCGCTGTCCACGTCTTCATTCGTTGCTGTTTCAGCGTTCATATTGCACTTTTATACATAAATAAAAAACATAGGGACGGGCTACAGTCCGCTTGGGCGAACTGTTGGATACCCTATTCTTATTCCTATCCCTCATAAGTGGGCGTGACAAAAGTCTAAGTATGGTTGAATTGTTAAGAACGCTCTACATACGAGTATTTTGTTATATAACATTTAAAGGATTTTATCAAAAAAAAAACACTCCCTAGCTCAAACTTGGGTATTTCAATAAAATTGTTTTATTTAATTGTGGGCGTGTCAGTAGGCGGATTTAAAAAAAATTAACACATGACAATAAAGGGCCCCTAGAGAGTATATATTATAAATTTCAGCTCCCTAGCTCAAACTTTGAATTTTCAAAAAAAAAAAAAAATAATTGTGGGCGTGTCAGTGGGCGGATTTTGAAAATATTTACACATGAGCATAAAGGGCCCATAGAGAGTATATACTATAAATTTCAGCTCCCTAGCTGAAACCTTGGATTTTCAAAAATTAATATACCCTTAGAATATTGTATAAAAAAATTATTTTATTTATTTGTGGGCGTGTCAGTGGGCGGATTTTGAAAATTTATCCCGAGCAGTTTTAGGAGTCATAGATCATATATAAAAAATTTCAGCTTTCTAGCTCAAAATTCGATTTTTTAAAAAATTTGGTTTTTTTGAGTTTGTGGGCGTGTCTGTGGGCGGATTTCAAAAATTCGTAAACTTGATTATTTCGGGACCCTAGAGAGTATATGGTTAAAATTTCAGCTCTCTAGGTCCAGTTTAAAGGCCTAATTTTTGGCTACAGACGGACGGACGGACGGACGGACGGACGGACGGACATGGCTAGATCGACATTACTATCGATGCTGATCATAAATATAGTAACTTTTAGGGGTCTACGGGCAATATTAAGGTATGTTACAAACTATGCGTCAAAATTAATATACCCTTAGAATAGGGTATAAACACATTAAGAGGAATATAAATCCAACATTTTATGAGCCAAGACAAACTTTTTCTTCCGTTCACCCTCTGTCAACAATAACAAACCTACATTGTGTATTGCACCCAAAGCCAAATATATGAATTATAATCAAACATTTATAATTGAAGCCGATGTGTTCATACATTGCCAATAAACTTATGTTTATTTTGCCATTGCCCCTGCCTTTCTTTTCATTATTATTCACAAATTCAATTTAGAATGAATTTTTCCAAAGGTAAGGTACATAATGTAAATATGTACATGATTTTACTCAGATTCAATTTGTCTTAATTTAATATATATAAAAGAGAGTAACGTTAGTTACTACGCTTATAACTCAAGAACGCCTGGACCGATTTCGATGATACGCACCAATTCGGACTGGTCTCCGGCCAAACAAGAATACCCAAGAAAATCGAAAATTCCCTAGAAAAAAATTATGAAACAAATTCATTTTCCCATACATTTTGTATGGAGCGGTTTTACGACGCCATCTTCATGATATTATAAAGCTGAAAAGTTTGTTTGGTTTTTGTGTTGGATAGTTCATTTGGCGAGGAAGACTTTAGGCATTATAAGATCACCCTCCGCCCAGTACGCCAGCCCAAGAGCGAAGCATCATTGGAAAATGTTGCAAAACGGGAAAATTATGCCTTTTTGAGAGTTTCCGTTGCGTGCGCTGCTGCGTAAACGGTTTAAGTTACGTAAAAATCATGTATGATGGAATTGTTCCTCTTTAAAAATTCAAAAAAAATAGTTTATCTTTTAAGATTGACTCACTATAACCTTTTTTATGGTAATCAAATGTGTTCCAAATTAATGCAATATTTGCGAAGGAGTTTTATCAACATAATATTAATCCTTATCCAAATAAATATATTATTAATCACAAGAATTTAATTGTAAACAAAATTGTCCTTGACATCACTTGCTTTCAATCAACATCTTAGGAGATATTTAGTATTTTTTTTGTATTTAATTATTTCATATCAAAATTTTAAAATAACTCCCCAACGCGCAAGAAGCTTGCCGGCGGGGGAGAGAAAGGTTGTTTTTTTAATATATTTTCACAACGGGACTTACCGCAATTGGTCTTGAATGTGGTCTTATATTTCAGCAACATTGCTTTTGTTTTCGCATGTTTATTTTAAGTTTTTGTTCTTAGTAATAAAGACTCCGAGCGAAGCCGGCGTGGTCAGCTAGTACTTATATAAATACAAAAAGGAAATGAAATCTTTTTTTTAAATTCCACAGTCCCGCATCGTTAAAAAGCTCCAGTTTAAAATATCAGACGCAAAATCTATATAAATCATCGCATAAAATCTGCGCAGCCGTCGAGCTACTGTTGGACTGTGGTAGTGTGGAGTGTTATACTGAACTTTCTTTCAATCGGCAATGATAGTTTTCTCTCATTTTCCAAATTTTCCGACCAATGAATGTGCCTCTCTCAATTTTCTAATGCGAAAACTTCAATGCGGGGATGTGTGAACTTCAATGTGTGATCGACGATCATCAGAATTACCATACAACTTTTCAATTCCCAATTTGTGGATTGTGAATATGTACGTTTAAGAACCACAGAAAGGTTCAACTTAAAATCAATCTTTGCCTTAAATTTAGTTTGTCTTCTATTGGAAACGTAGCAGTTTTTTGTCAAGGTTTACTCAACGCAATAAAAAAAAACAATTAACGTAAATCAGCTGGCGTTTCTATCTAAAAATGCAACCAAAGCATCTGATTGAGGTTCACAAACGAAAAAAACTTCAGTTTGTTGGCAAGGAAAATTAATCTCGATTAAATCATATTAATTTCCTCAAAACGTTGAAACCCGAGAGTTACCTGACTCTTGCTGACAGTGCTTTCTTAAATCCATTATTTCCCATATCAAATGATTTCACAATTGGCACCAGGGAGTGCAATTAATAACAAATCCATGCTCAGCAAAAACTTGAGGTACACTTCGGACCTCAAGTGATCGGCTTGAACTTTGATCAGAACTGACAACAAAACTACAAAAAATTCAAAATACAAAAAAAAAACAGGAAATGTAAACAAACGCAAAAAATCTATGACACACCAAACGCACTTGTATCTATTTAGGTACCAGGTATATATGTAAATCCAACCGGAAATTAAATTTTAATGTAACGGGGTGTAATTGCAGCACTCAATCAGCCACCCCCTGTGCTCCTCCTGTTGGCTGTCTTCTTTTCTACAAGACTTGTAATCCAACTCATCCATTTCACTGATCTTGGCATAAATCGACAAAAAATAAATAAATAAATAAATAAGCCTTCGCTACGTTGGAATGGTTCTTTTTGCTTTGTTATCCACAATTTGCAACACCTGCTGAGTAATTTGTTAATTACGCAGTGCACGTACAATTATTCTGTAATAATTGCTTTTAATAAATCGAATGGATAACTAATTTCTTTTTGCAATGTTTTTTTTTTTGCTGCTGCTGCTGGTTCGTCAGTTGGCATCGTTCAATGAACCGTCAAAGCGAAGTTTCCAAGTCATGCTCGCAGCTCGCACTTGTTGTAGATGTTGCGTCGGAGTGGTGGATTGTTTATTTTATGTGATAAGCATCCATACAGTTGTTTTAAAATATATGTTTGTTTATTTATTAATTCGTTTTTTTGTTTGCAATTTTTTTAGTGCGGCCGCCTAGTGGCGAAATGATTATCATGGGAATATAACGTGGAGGTCAATCAACTTCTGATTAGGGAGGGAAGCAGATGGACTGATGTTGGTGGATGTTTTTCTGATCATCTATCGAAATTCAAAAATTCGCGATGGTAATTGAAAATATTTTACTTTCGGGAAATTATCGCTCCTATCCTAGGGGTGTGGATGGTATTAATTTGATATGAATTGCCATTTGCCTTAGAGCAACGTTAAGGGGTTTCTTATACCACATTCTAAGGGAGTATTATTTTGGACTCATATTTTGTTACATACCTACCTTAATTTTGCTCGTCGACCCCTAAAACTGTCGATCTGTCCGTTCGTCCGTCGGTAAATATTAGACCCTAAAAATCTAGCTAAAAAAATGATATTGGACACATTATACTCTCTAGGGGCCCGAAATAATCACATGTACGAATTTTTAAAATCTGGCCACTGGCCCACAATCTCAGAAAAAGTAATTTATCGAAAAAATCGAAATTTGAGCTAGAAAGCTGAAATTTGGAAAACACTGGTGATTACAAGGATGAGGCCATACATTTTGCAATCGATTTTGTCTTTATACCTGTTGGAAATTAAACTTTTACTACCTGTGATCAGTTACATATTTTGCCAACAGAAAGTGATAAAATTAAAGGGTAAATAAGAAACGACATGAATGAAAATTAACAAAATGTTTACATTTTATGGTTTTAAAACATTTATTTATTATGTTTTTCTACATTAATAATGAGTATGCCGCCATTTTTCGATATGAACTTTATAAGACTGCTTGGATTAGAATTATACAGTTTTTTTTAAGTAATTAAGAGAAATTTGGGCCCAAGCATCACGAAAAGCTTCGATTAAAGTGCCTTCGAATTGTCTGCCGCCTTCATACACTTTACGAGATAACCATGCCCAAGGTTAGGTTAGGTTTATGTGGCTGTCGGCAGAAGCCGACACACTTAGGCCAATTTAGGTCCATTGTGATACCACGTATGTATTATCTACCTCAACTCTGTAGATGGGACTGGCCAACGACACGCGGTTGTTCTCAAACGGTCCCCCATACGTACTAACCGCGCCCAACCATGCCCAAACATTTTCAATTATTTTTAAGTCCGCTGAATAGGACGGCCATGGCAAAAGTTCCACGTCTTCTGATTGAATCCAATTTCTAACTACCCTGGAAGTATGGATAGCGGCATTGTCTTGTTGGAATATCCAAGACAGGGGTCCGAACATGTTTTTCACTTTTGGAAATGACCGTTCCAGCAAACATTTGTGGTTGTATGTGTTCATTGTTCATCCCCACACCATTACACCTGATGTACGGATGTGATGTCTTGCCAAAATAAGCTTCACCTTTCTAAGATCATGGAAATAAAAGTTGTAACCATCGGGGCCGACAAGGTTAAACTTTTGTTCATCCGAAAAGACAACGCGTTTCCATTCACTGCTCCAAGCGACATGTTCTCTTGCAAAATTCATTCGATGCTCCTTGTGTACTTGCCTCAAAACAGGTTTCCTTAAGTTTTCTTCTCTGTATAGTACCGTTTTTTCGTATTATCCTTCGGACCGTTGCTATACTGGCTGATACGCTGTTGGCCCTTATTTTAGTCACTGGTAGAATTTGAGGCAAGACGGTTTTCTCGCAATGTTGTTGCTTCTGCCGTGCGTCCTTTTTGATTTTTCCCATAGTGTTGTGGGCCCGAAAGATAACTGTTTACAACAGTTTTACTTCTATTTAGCCTCCTTGCTTTTTTTCGGGCTGAGAGTCCTAACTCCTTGAAAGCATCTATTTTGCCTCTTTCTGTCGCTGTCGAAATCTTTCCGGAACCTATTTTTTTTAACTGAATAAAAACAGTTCTTTTCAATCGCTATTGTGAACTACTGCAACGAAATATTCGCAATGGCCTCATCCTAGTATGTAGTTCATTGTTTTATCTTGGGAAATTCCAGCTGTGTTTCTTTTTTACTTATGACTTACTGTTGGGAAAATATGTACCTGTTCACAGGTAGTAAAAGTTTCCGGGTATAAATTGTCTAACAGTTATAAAGACTGAAAATCGATTGCAAAATGCATGGCCTCATCCTTGTGATCGCCAGTGTATATTGTCCTTAGGGGTCCTAAGATTTTTAAAATCCGTGTTAGTAGGCGGATTTCACAAATCTTAGGATACAATTAAAAAAAAACAGTTATATAGGAAAGTCAAAGTTTAAGCTAGGAAGCTGATTTGGGGATTTGAATGGACATGTCGGAAACTCGAACGACGACTGACGACTAAGAAGACTGCCATGGAGGACGGGGATACGGCACTAGGAACTCTACGGGTGAAGACATCCTAAGCATGTGCACGTCATACTGTCTTATTGTTCTAAATACCATGTGCATCAAACAAAGCCGGCACATGGTCACTAACAGCAGCGGCGGCAATGAAACCCAGGTGCATTACTATTTGGTATCACGTGTCATGAAGCATCGAGTTAATGACTGCAAAATGATCCTATGAGAGGCAATCGCCCAGCAACACCGCCTCATCTTCAAAGAATTTTTCATGGCGGCGGGGGCGAACAGAACTAAACAAACAAAAGTGTCTGCGAGATTCAAATGGTACAATCTCTACAAAGAGAAAGGCGGAGCATTCGTTGCAAATAACGGGTCCGGTAAATATTTTTTTTTTTGTGAAAATGCTATAAAAAAACTACGGAATATTTTCTCAAATTTCTTTTTTTATTTGAAAGTACAATCCTTCCGGTTAATAATGGAAAATAATTTCATTCAAATGGCTGCTTCGGCTGGCCATGCAGTAGCTTATAGTAGCGTCATACCAGGGTCTTTATGCAAAATTCGTCTCAATGATGTCTCCGAAATGTTCAATTGTTGAGAACGACGGTGAATTGATGTTGATGGCGCTTCACGCACACTTTCTGCCACAGCAGCAATATTCTCGGGTGTACGCACTGTTTTTGGCTTTTCACGCTTTGGTTTATCGATGAGGATGCCAGTTTCTTTCACTTTTTTAACAAGATAACGAACATACGGAGCTGACGGTGCTTCTCTTCTTCCAAAATCCATACGCAATTTTCGCACACATTCTGCAACATTACCATGATTTTCAAAGTAATGTCGCAATATTTCCCAGCGTTGTTCAAGCGTATACACAACCATATTCGTTCAGCGGAAGGATAAAACTAATTATCTGTCAAATCAGACATGAGCTAAGTGTTACCATTCACGAAATAAGCACTAGTTGAAAAAAAACGTTAGATGGCGGACCCTTTATTTAAAATTATCTCCATCACATCATCAACGAAATTGAAAAAGTTCGCCTCGGATTGGAGTACAGTCTTTGCAAGAGGCTTGCGAAGAGAAAGTGCGCTCAAAATCAGGCAAACTGTTTGGAGCGCCTGTAACGAAATGCCCAGGAAATCCATTCGCAAAAGTGCATCAACAATGCCCAAGGGCTGCTTCTTGTGGATGACGAAAAAATACTACACCGGTGGCAACAGGATCACAAAAATGCAGCAACACCAGCATTTGATTGTCATCAGCGATGAAGTGATTCAAAATCGAGAGGCCTTCCATCAAGTCATCCAGTCAAGTGGAAAACTAGAACCGAGCATATATTTTTAAATAATTTGCTTTTGTTGTTAAACAATTTTTAAATATTTCTTAAAACCCTTAAGCTTTTTGTTAATTAAATAAATGCAGCAATAGATGTTAGCAAATTTTATCTGCGTTTTTATCTGTGATTTAGCAAAACAATCTGACCAACGCACACATAGGAAAAATTACGATTTGCGTTTTTTTCTTACAACATTCCATCATGCCATCACACCTACATAAACACTTAAAAACTTGTGGAATTCCATCATCGGAAGTGATACAAGAAACCATGCGTGAATCCCAAATGGTACCTATATGCGAAAATTTTGTTGGACGATACCTCATGCCTACATATGCCGGGCCTTACGAAAATAAGACTAAAGTATGTTTGACATCATTGGTCAATAGTATGGGCTGGACAAAATATGTCACTAGAATAACACGCACTCGCATTTATCTACACTCCGTACCACTTGATTAAGGACAGGTAATTTTTTATTGATTTTTTTTTTTTTTTTATTGTACTGAATTTATATAAATTTTTTTCGTATTTCTAGATTGCACAATTTACAGAGAAATGGTATTTTCTATCTTACTACTGGAAAACTTATAACATTTATACAATTGTATTATCACAGATTCAAGATTGTTTTAGAAGGAAAAGCTACATGAAAAAACCTTCATTTAATTTATAAATAAATTTTTCCTGAGGAGAGAGAAGTGGGTCCGTGTGATCACAAATAAAGATGTTGTTTACATATTCGATTTAATAAACGTCAATAAATAAATAAATAAGAAGATAAAAAAATAAATAAATAAATAAATAAATAAATAAATAAATAAATAATTAAGTAAATAACAAAGATGATAAATAAATAAATAAGAATATAAATAAAAAAATAAATAAGTAAATTAAAATAATCGACTAAATAAGTACTAAAGCAAATAAATAAATACATAAGAAGATAAATAAATAAATAAATAACAAAGAAGATAAATAAATAATTAAACAGTAAATTAACAATTAACAAATAAGATCTATGAACATCAAAATAATATATATATCACAGTAATGTATATAAATTAGATACAACACCTTAAGTTGTTAAATTTAAAATTAAGTTATTATTCGAGCAACCACGCAAAACTTTGTATCGATCATATAATTTTGCGATTCGAATTTCAACTTTTTCAATCTTTGCCTCTTCATGGAGATCCTCGGTAGAATAGTGCCAGGGAAGATTAAGCATCATTTTTAAAATTTTATTTCGAATATGTTGCGATATTTTTAAAACAATTTACTAACCTGTACATTTTTTTGCGAATGGTAGGAGTAAGGAGGATGTAGAGCCGAAAACAGAAATTCACGGTTGGGTTAAAAAGCCATAATTTTATGAATTTTTGGGCTGCTCTGATGGCGAAGCTTTTCAAATACGGAGGTAATGTTTTGGTTGGAACCAAGGCTATTAGCCCCAAATTTCGAATCTACCAGACAGGCAATTCTGTGTCTTGCAAGAGCTATTCAGGCATGTCCCTGCTTTGTGTCGTTTATACGGTCCTACTCGTACGTATACGTGAACGTCTCAAGCCGTTTTGCAGCACACTAATCGGCACGTAGCAGTGCGTCTTCCGGGACAGATCGAAAATAGACTAAATTTTCACACTGATGCAAATCCTGGAAAAGACCAAATAATTTCAAGCCGGGACTGACCATCTTTTCATTGACTTTAAAGCCGCATATGAAAGCATTCATCGTCAGGAGCTCTACATGGCGATGGCCGAATATGGGATCCCAGCAAAACCTATCCAGCTATATCGCACTTAAAAATACGTACTGTAATGTCCAGTTTGGTAGCAGCTATTTCGAATCATTACAAGCCTGCACCGGGTTTCGGCAAGGAGATGCACTTTCATGTGACTTTTCCAATCTTGTTCTGGTAAAAATAGTGCGCAAGGACAGATATCAACCCGAAAGGCACTATCTTCAATTGATCAGTCTAGCTACTGGCGAAATTGGATGGTCTTAAAGTTAATGAAGACAATACTAAATACATACATACTATCGACAAACAAACAAACATCTGTCCACCGCCTAGGACACAACGTCACTGTTGATTGCAATAATTTCGAGGTAGTTAAGAAGTTCACCTATCTAGGAGTAAACATCAACTCCACAAATGACACTTTAGTGGAGATCTGACGGAAAATTACCTTAGGAAACCGCTGATTTGGCCAAATAAATGGGTTTAAAAATCCTCACTCGAAGAACAAATGCGTGCTCTATCGAACCTCAATCCTGTTAGTACTGCTTTATGGTGCCAAGTGCTGGACGATAAGTGGGAAAGGGGAGCTAATATTGAGTTCTTTTGAAAGAAAAATACTCTATCGGATATTTGGTTCTGTGTGCGATAAGGGTGAATGGAGGAGAAGATACAACCGTGAACTCTATGAGCTATACCAAGATGTGCATGTAGTCTGAAAAGCTTAATCGCCTCGACTATACAGGCTCGGCCACATTGAGCGAATGGACAATAATGCTCCAGCCAAGAGGATCTTCGACTCCAAGCAGCTAGGTTCGAAACCAAACATCCGTTTTAAAGACCAAGAAACCGCGGATGCCAGACCGCTTGGTCTCGACAACTGGCAGCAGGCGTGCCCGGGATCGCAGTGGATAGAAGGCTACAGTCTACAGTTTCTCAGGCAGAGACTCTTCACAAGTCGGGAGCCCGTTAAGTAGATTAAGGACAAATGCAAAATCTACCTGTTGTGACATTCGGAATCATATTAAAGCGCGTTTAAAGGATAAAGGACATTAGTTCCAAACATCTTCGTAACTGAGCGGAAAGGAATTCGAGCTTACCAGGTGCAGGTGCAAATAATCCACTTTATAGCACAAAAGATTGAAAGAGGAATAACTGTTAATTGCGTCATATAGAAAGCCACCAATATTCAGGCCAAAAATGGGGAAGTCAGCTGCTTGACTTTGCAATAGGACACATCAGGTGAAGTCGACGATTCGTTGTGTTCGGCTGACGAAAAAAAAAATCTAATTTTAACAGATCTGTTTCATACAATTATTATAGCCATGATTTGAGGAACGTTAAAATTGCCTTAAATAGAAGACACTGCAAGGCAGGTGGTGCAATTGTATGCGGAGCAATTAGCTTTTACGGCATAGAAGAACTACGCATACCTACAAATCTAGACTGGAAAGACCTTTCCTTATATTTTTGAATTGTTTGGTGGACAACGATGGACTTTTCAGCAGGATAATACCGCTACAACAACAAAAGCCTGGATTCTTACCCAAAATGCAGACCTACTGCAATGGCCACCATATTCGCCTGACCTGAACATCATAGAAAACGTTTGGTGATGGCTTTCAATGAAACTTTACGAATAAGGAGGATAATATAATAATACGACCGAGATATTTGAAGCCATGAAACGATCCTGGTCCGAAAAATCCCTCAATTATTTAGAGACACTTTACGTATCTCCACATAACAGGCTCCATGAACTGATTCAACTATCTGGAGGCGTTTCCCATTACCAATAGTAATAACTGTAAAAGTCTAAATAAAACTATAATTAAAAAAAGACATCTATAGTGTTTTATTAACGTTTAAATGACTTACAGGTAAATTTTGCATTTGTCCTTAATCATCTGTTAAAAAAAAACCTTAATGCGAAAAATTGTATGAAATAAAAAAATTACAACATAATGCTGAATTTCTTTTTACAACACGATCATTATAATGTCCTTCTTGGGATCATGACGTAATCTTGAATGACAAAAATTTCGAATGCAAAAAATCTCAAAAAACTAATTTTTAATCTAGAATGCAAAAATCTCGAATGCCCAAAATCTCGAATGGACAAAAATTTCGAAAGACGATATTTCGAAAAAAAAGTTAATTCGAGATTTTTTTCTCACGTACATATTTAAAGAGCTTAAACTTGAAGAAAATGCATTACGTATTTAGTTTATTCAGCTATGTATTTTTTTCGGTAAATTAGCAACAAAAAAACAATTTTTAACAAAAAAAAAACATTATAAAAAATTGTGAGAATTCCAATAGTAAATAAGGTGCCGTGAAATAACGCCGAGTAAAATAACGCCGAATTGCTATGTTCGGCCTTATTTCACTTTGCCAAAGTGAAATAAAGCCGTATCGGCCTTGTTTCGCTTTTAATTTATTTACACAATGAGATAAAGATTCCTAACCGTTTTCAAATTTGCACCCCTGAAAATCTCGTACCTACTTCAAAGCAAACAGTGACCCCAAGCAGGGGGGTTCCAGGGTTACAGCATGCACTATTTATGGGATGAGTTGGGAAATCTCATGTAGAATAAAGTCGATCTCCGAAATATTATTCGATATTATTACTTTTTTGTTCTACTACATAATTGGAAATAAAGTCGAGAATAGAAAATGGTGAATTTCGACATTACTTCCGATTACTTATGGAAATAGAGTCGATCGACATCATGGCACCGGTAAATAAATCCATCGATTTCGATTTTAATATTTCCACAACACTAATTTCAGGTACCTTTTTTACAGTTGCATGGGCAGTTTGCTAGCCAATCGTGGATGTTAAAAGGTAGTAAATAATCTCGAATGAATATATTAATTTTTGAGACAATGGTTACAATTCGCGTGAATTGTAACCATTGTCTCAAAAAATAATATATTTATTCGAGATTTTTTTCCAGATTTTTGTATTTCGAGATTATGCTGTCGAGATTTTTTTTTCGAAATTTTTTCAGTTCTAGATTTTTGTTTTCGAGATTTTTACTTTCGAGATTTTTGTTTTCTGGATTATTGCTTTCTAGATTTCGTGGTAAACCCGTCCTTATTACCATCCGCAAAAAAAAACATTCCACATTAATAAATGGTTTTAAAAATATCGTAATGTTTTCAAAAATGTTACCCGTGCTTAACCAAGTGGCACTGAGTGTAGGTATGTAATTGTGATTTTTGTTTGCTTTCTTTTCTACTTTCATAAGGCTTAATATGTTCAAACATGCGGATAACTGGATAACTGAAAAAGTGTTACAATCTATACGCGCGCCGGCCTCCTGGCACACCTATAATATTATTTTCAACAAATATGCGAAGCAACGCAAAGCCCAACTCTGATGAATAATACCGCAGTAGGCTGCAATGTAGGTGTCAAATTTATAAGTGTAAACGTCAGAACAGTAATAAATACCGGACGGATTAATTAGGGCGGCTTCTTGGGCGATTTTTTCTCTATATTATTAGTGACAGGTAAGTAGCCTCAATCAGCACATGTTACACCCTCGCATCGATTAGTTCCACAAGAGACTTACAACTAATCCTAGACTCAAACCGCCTTCAATTGTTGGTGGTCAACCAACGCCCGATCAAAAAATGGCACCACACAGCGACAGTCATCGAATAAGCTTTGTACATTGTTTATTCTATTGCAAATCTCCAATAGGATAAACAATGTACACAGCTTATAAGTTAAGTATTAAAAATAAAAAAAAATATTATATCATGCACTGCAGGCAACAACAGAACATAGTAGCGACAATCAACGAACAATGAACTGCTGCCAGCAACTACATCTACAATGCATAATACTTGTGATGATGAGGATGACGATGAGACTGACGATGACGACGCTATGTCTACCTTGATGGCAGGAGCCACACACAACGCAAAATAAGAACTCAGGTTCAGGTGGTGGTTAAGCTCATATAGGTACATATCTGTCCCCCAATCACGAGAGGGTGGAGGAGACAAAGTAGAAGCTTGAAATCGTATTTAGTTTATTATTGGATACGGTTGTGTTTTTACATTTTGTAAACATCATCGACATTGCTTTCGCGGTTGCGTCGTCGGTTCGGGAAGCCAAACTATGCATCCATGGAGGTGGTATTAGATTTCAATTGTATTTGAATACACATGAAAATGAGAAAGAAAAACGAATAAAGTCCAGTTCGTTGTGTCGTGGTTATCACTAATGCCAAAGTGCAATACAGTTGAGAGTAAACGTTTTCGTACTAATTCACACTAATTGTTACAAGAAATTGAATCGGCGATCCCCAGTGGCGGACCGGTACCTATGAATGCTGTGAAGTAAGACGATGCTGATCCCTCTTACCCAGATCACAACTTTGTCGTTTAAGAAGAGGAAGAAATTACAAAAAATTGTATGTCTCTGAGGATTGACGAAAAAGAATTAAGTGGGAAATGAACAACTTTAAAATGCTTGTTTATTTCGCGTGGACAAGATAGACCTTGGCCCTTACCGGGCTGAAATGAAAAAGTTAAGCAATTCCAGCAGCTGTGACATGGGCATGGACATGCACAAGCACATAGTGTGATGGGGCAAGAAGAGCAGGGGAAGACGGTGCTAAAAGTAACAGCGGTAAGTTTTAATAGCTTAAAAATTAAAGGTTCCCTTGAAAATTAAGAGACGCCTAAAAGAAAAAAATATTCGTCTTCTCGAAAGCAAACAGCATGTGTAATTTTATTTTTTTTAATTTTAGGGGAGGCGATTCAGCTTAATAAAAACTAATTACAAAACTAAGACTTACAGTTAGGACTTAAAAACTAATACTTAAAACTAATTAGGTGGTAGGTGAGGGGTAGAGGAGGACAGATTTGAGGGAGGGGGTGCAGCGATTAAAATCAAAGTGGAGGTGGTTAGAATTGACTTTCTGCAACATACGGGATATCGGCTCGTTCAAGCCGTACGTCTTGCGACGGGTTGGAAGGTAGAAAAGAGGAGGGGATCTTAAATTGTGAGGGTTGGTATTAAAGGCAATATAATTTAAAAGAAAAGAACAATCAATGGAGCCAGTGAGAAGCCGATGTATAAACAGAATGTCAGCGACATCTCTTCTTTTTTCAAGGGTCTAAAGGTTTATTAAATTAAGGCGTTCGTGATATGGTGGTGATGATTCCACGTGAGCCCAAGAAGAGAAAAACGGAGATATCGACGTTGAGTGCTTTCGATTCTTGTAATGTGGACCCGGTAATATGGTGCCCACACTTGGCTAGCGTACTCTAGTCACGTAGGAATTGGTAAATTTTTTAGACCACCGTTTGACGAAACCAAGTGCCGAGTTACCTTTATTGAATATATCGTCAATATGTGACCTAAAGTTAAGCTCTCTGTCACACAGATCACCTAGGTCCCGAATGGATAGAACGGTAACAATAGGTTGGTTGTTCAAAAAGTAACGTCAGAGGGGAGACTGAATCCGCTTACGTGAAAAAGTAAGAACTTCACATTTAGCAATATTCAGCTCCAAAAAGTTTTTCGACACCAGACCGAAAAACTATTGAGGTCTTGTTGAAGAAGATCAGAGTCGTGTGGAGAAGAAATGATTTTAAAGAATTTAGCATCATCGGCATAGAGGGAGAAGGAGGAGAACTTAGTGACGTCGTCAATATCATTTATAGCCAATATAAAAATCAAAGGTCCAAGGTGGCTACCTTGGGGAACACCAAAGGTGACTTTAAAAGGCAAAGAGAGAACAGAGCGAAAATGAACATTTAAGGATCGGTTCTCAAGGTAAAAAGAAAACCAATTCAATAGTAGAGGATCGAAACCAAGGAAGGAGAGACGGCTGGAAGGCCGTCTGTGCTGGGTGCAAATTTATCACTGAGATGAAGAAGTCTTTCGCACGCCATGGAATGGTCAAAGGTGGGTAAAATGAATGGGCCAACGGTATAGTTTTTCAGATAACTGAATTAAGAGTGATCCGGTTCTGGGTAGTCGTCAGTGAAGGACTGCTTGAACAGGGTTGCAAAAGAGTTTGCGATTACAAATGGGTCCGTTGAGGACTCGCCTTTAAACAAGAGTGAGGAGGGATATCCATCAGATTTCCTTTTATGATTAACAAAATGAAAAAATGACCGTGGGTTCTTGATGAGGTTAGCCTGAGCATCAGAAAGATAGCGTTGATAGATAGATAGCGTTGATAGAGACAGATGTAGATAGTAGGGATGCAGTTAAGTGGGAGTGTCCAGATCATAACCTCGCCGTTGGAGAAAGAAACAGTTGAGCTCGACCGTTTTTCGAATTAAAATCGGGAGGCAATCCCAAAAGAGTTTTTCCAGTCAATTGAATACAGTAAAAGCCCTTTAATTCGGAAAAAAAAATATTTCCGAATAAAAGAGATTTTTCCTAATAAATAAGAGTCGGTTTTAAATTTTTTTATGTAAAAATTAAATTAAATTAATTATTAAATTGTAATTAATTATTGATTGAACACGTATAGGTAGCAAACAGATCTCAAATATGTAGAAGTCGGAACAAATCATCAAAACGCTTTTCTTGGGGGAGTCCCCGCAATTCACATTTAGAAGTCGGGAAAAACCATAAAAAAAATTGAATTGGGGGAATCCCGGTAATCCACATTTAGATGTTGTTTGGGAAAATAGCAGTACAGTTTAAGTTGGAGATAAAAGTAAATCAAAGTCCTCAAGCACAAAGTTGATACATATTTCTGCATAAATAAACAATAATTATAACTCAGGTAAAAATGTCAGTTAAACAGTCAACAAGTAGAGGTTTATACAAATCATTAAACTTAAAACAAAAAATAGAAGTTCTTGAATGTGTTAAAAGTGGAATGAATTACAAGAAAATTTTAGAAAAGTTTAACATAACTAATTCTACATTTTAAGACATAAAGAAAAATAAAGACGAATTAAAAAGCTTTTTTGAATCTGAAACAAAATCGAATAAAAATATACATAGACTGAGGGAGCCAAACTTTAAAAAAATTTACAGTGCCGTTTACACTTGGTATTGTTCGCAGAGATCCAGTGCAAGTGTTCCTATTCGTGGAATTGAAATTCAAACTGCTGCAATACGTTTCGCACAGACACTTGGAGAACCCGATTTCAAAGCTAGCGATGGTTGGTTATCACGATTTAGAAACAGGCATGGTATTTTAAATAGAAAAGTGGTTGAAGAAGCCCTAAATGCTGACACTGAAAATGCAGAATTATTTAAAAGTGATTTTAAAATATTTGTTCAGGAGCAAAATCTTTCTGATTTCCAAATCTATAAGGCAGATGAGACAGGAATTTTTTTGGAAAACAATGCCAGATACAACACAGGCTGGTAAATCGGACAAAAACGTTTCTGGTCATAAGCAGCCAAAAAATCGTTTATCGGTTTTGTGTTGTACAAATGCGAATGGTTCTCACAGAAACACGCTTGCAGTTGTAGGAAAATCGAAGAAACCAAGGGTATTGAAGGATATTATGGACAAGTTACCAGTACATTATTACAACTCGAAGAAAGCTTGGTTCGATCAACGGATTTTTAATGAATGGTTCTCAAAAAAATTTATCAGTGAATTAGGTGGTTCCAGGAAAATGTCTTAAAAATATCAAAAGATGAAGTTAAGGCAATATTGCTAGTAGAGAATGCTCCTACTCATCCCACCGATCTACAGAGTGCCGATGGAAGCATAAAATGCAAATTTCTTCCACCAAACACAACCTCCATACTGCAACCAATGGACCAGGGTATAATCATGACTTTTAAACGATTATACAGACGTCGACAGCTGGACGACTGTTTGGTTTTTTTTGAGAACGAGTGTGAAAATGTTGGAGAGCAAACTTTAAAAAATTTAAAAAACTATAACTTGCGAAAAGCGATTTACAACTTGTCCCATTCCTGGGCTGAGATAAAGACAACAACTTTAAAAAATTGTTGGAATAAATTACTCATCCAAGATGAAATGTTGCTCTATGACAGTGATTGGCAAACATTATTCGTCAGGCACGTCAGACAGAAAACTTTACAGAAGAAGACCTGGAAAACTGGGCTTATATTGATCAAAGTGACCCGGGCCATTTAGTTTTGAGTGAGGAGGAAATATCAGCGTCATTATTGGATCAAAATTCAAGGGAAATTTCTTCTGAGTCTGAGGATGACGTAGAAACAGAAACATGCAAGATAACTCGAGGGGAAGTGCTACAATGTTTGGACAAAACCATTAGTTATTTAGAAACAAGATTCTGTGAACCGCAAATTCAATGTTACTACACTTCCGTTAAAAACTTAAGAACTAATCTTTTACGCAAGCAAACAACTAACATTAAACAGAGTCATATTAAAACATTTTTTAAACCAATTGAAATGAATATTGATGTTGACAGTAATATGTAATAACAATTAAAAATACATATGTAATGTATGTTGTACTAAATATGATGTCATTTTATGTTTTTCATTGCTTGCATTTTTTTAAAACGTTTATGTAAATTTTTTGTATGTTTTTAGTTACAAAAATGAATTATAATAAATTTTACTAATTATTTGCAATCTTTTGTCTTAATAAAAGAAATTTTCATTTTAAGTTCGCATTTTTTCATCAATAGGAACGCATTTTAATGCATAAAAAAATCTCTCATTAATTCGGAAAATTCGTTTATTCGGACTGACCTTCTCCCCAATCATTCCGAATTAACGAGCTTTTACTGTATTTTGGAAGACAAAAAAAAGTAGGTTCTCCTTTTTGCCCGACACAAGTAGGTAAGCGTCGACTCCGAATGAATCCGTCGAAATACTTTCCGCCACCACTGTTCGAAGAGGTATATTGAATTTATACATACCTGTCACCTGTCGGCGGTTGAAACAAAATTATTATTAAGTGTAACACAGCACTTGACCAAACTGGTTCTGCGAAAAGGATGACAAACAAATAAGCTAGTGCTTTTTATTTAAAAACATTCAATTTGGAGAGTCGACTTACGAACGATAATCACATTCCATGTCATTCAACGTACTTAAGTCCCATAACTTGTTTATATTATTCCGTTTAAAAGCAAATAAGATACGTTCATTATCTTCCTATCGTGGTCTTCGATTTGGAACCTCCTGTGCATCATCAGGATGCCGATAAGATGTAGGACAGCCTCCGTACACGCATACCATATTCTATTATTGGAACTCGACTTTGAGTGGTGGTGTTCCTTCGCCTGTATCAGTGGAATTTGTTAGTTTTCCTGAAAAAAATCCCCATAGTGTATAACATGTCACAATTTTACTATGGAAATTGCATTTCATATTATTAAATCATGTTCTCTTGAAGACACTTATTGGCGAGTGATCATTTTGTGGCCGTTAAAATAAGAAGCTTGTAGACGATGATACCACATTGAAGCGAAAAGGGGTAATTTTGATGTCTTCTAATTTTAATATCGATGAACATCAAATTTACCACTTTCCTATAAAAACCTAATCGAAACAATAACTTATCGATCCGTAATCGATACTTTATCGATTAATACAATTTCGAACGACCCACACAACTCCCTAACTAATAGGATGCCTAAAACGTCAACTAAAGCTAATTTAAGACCAATAAAATTTACATGAAAACGACATCACAAAGTCCACTGAACCATTCCGCATCCAATCACACTCACTAATAACTCATTTTCGACACGTTTTATAAACGTTCCACTCTTCTCTAGTCAATAAATCACACATAAACCAAACGGTTGACATTAATCTTCATCGGTTTTGTTCGTCGCCGTATCGTGCAGTCACTTAACTGTAATACTTGCCACCGCAAGCAATTAAGAAAATTTCCCGCCATTAAAATTCAGAGCAATTAACTTTCGAAATAAGATTTAATTAAATGTTGCAACACACAATTCTGATTTCAATTCAAAGTGAAAAAGGTTCGGCACTTATGCTGCAACCTTCTGGCATACCACACATAATTCATGCAACTCACGCAATGCACTTTGAATCCTCTATCTACACCCGGAACTCTTGAACATAGCCAAACGCATTGCCATGCACAGCCCATTTATCATCTTTCGTTTCACCTTTTCTAATTCGTTTCGTTAAAATATTCATAATGTTGCGCTTTTCTAGTGGTGCACACAGTGGGCGATTTTGAAAGTTTTCGTTGCGAAAATCTAAATTTTCAAAAAGGTTGATAATAGTTTCGCCCTATTTTCTGTAAAATAATAATTTTGGTATTCAACTTGCATTCACTGCTGCGCCTTTTGCTAGGACACAGTGGGCAATTTTGAAGTTTTTTATTACCAAAATGTTTTTTTTTAAAGGTTGATTATTAATAGGATAATCATGTCTGTTTTTTTACACTTAAATTTGAAATTAAATGAATATTTGAACTAAATTAGTCCATCAATTTTGTGCACTTTGGCACATTGTAATTTCGAGGAGCGGCGTCATCAGCGCCCTATAGATCAATCCATTCATCTGCGCGCAGTGTCCAAAGTGTCATTTCGAAAGTTTTTCTTTGGCCCTTTTCCAATGTACGTACACTTTTTTTCGGGTGGAATATGAGAAAAATGAACAAGAAAAGGCTGGGAACAGCAACCACTACGAGCCACAAGCAACAACAGCAAGATGAAAAAGAATCACCGACCATGCTTTGCGTCTCACAATCGCATTGTTTGACAGATTGACAAGCGTTTATTCTTTATTGCCCCAACCGAAGCATTGCTTGGCGGTTTCTTCGGCCTATTTCGGAAAAGTACTCTCAACTCTACCACCTATCCTGTCGCCCATCTCGATGGAGGTACCCCACCATATTCTATTTTCTGGATGACGAATGAGTATGTATGTATTTGCAGCGATGTATGGCTATGACGTTGATGATAATGATGATGAGGATTATGATAATGATGATTCTGATGGTGATATGTTAGCCTGCCAATTGTGGACGGGGGTGGGGAGGGGCCCAAATCACTGCTTATGGAGTGCATATCGGGGTACCCAGTTTGCCTTGAAGCAAGTATCGTACGATCCATTCATTTGTCAATCAAACGCGACAGCGCACTCCGTGAAAAGGTGTAACTCTCATGCTAATTTCGTAGAGGCTAAAGCAAACAACAAACCTTAGGAAAACATGTTTGCCACACATCATCCACTACTCTAGCTGTGGTAGAGTTGTTGCTGTGGATGTGCGCCTTTTGTCAGGGCATATATGCGCGTTTCGTCTTAGGGCCTGCCACCTTGCCTGGTTGCGCTGTGTGAGTGCTTTTCAGATCTAAATATAAATTTAGGTGCAGTTTGGAGATGTTGACTGGGAAATGGATTGCAGGTGAGTATCTTCCGTGGAAAATGACAACCTTTAGCTGTGATTTGTGGATGTTGTTAAATGTTAAACAAATGGTAGAGATCTATGGGTGTTTGGTGACGAATGTTTTAGATGGGATTAGATTTGACAGATATACAGACTATAACGGGAGATACATTATAATCGGGTGATACCATTGGGATTTCTTTTTGTGTAAAGATGTTTGGAAGAGTTGTCACACCGAACTTCAGGGCGAAAAGTCAACTGCAAATAAGTAGTTAACGTAAAGGAACTGCTGCAAGTGTACGTAGAGGTATTCAAATGTGTTTCTCATTAGCCATGGCAAAATCTGATTGCTACTTAAGAAGCTCCTGGGGCCTATTTCACCAAACTACAAATTACAA
The DNA here is from genome assembly GCA_949715645.1 of Portevinia maculata. Lineage (NCBI taxonomy): Eukaryota > Metazoa > Arthropoda > Insecta > Diptera > Syrphidae > Portevinia > Portevinia maculata. The sequence continues at coordinate 26,824,154 of OX454527.1, read as the reverse complement.
CCACAACTTTGTACTTGTGAATCACAATTACAAATTTGTAATTTGGTTTTCTGTTTCACCAAATACAAATATATGAACGCACAAATTTGTGATTAGACAAAAAAAAAATTGTAAGAATAAACATGTTGATTACAAGTGTAAAAATTCCTGTTGCACCGGGTTTTTGTGCAATGTGTAATCCACAAGTGTTTTCTCACAAATTTGTGGAATATCGTCGTGCAATCCCGGAATTAAAATGAATGAGCAAATTAAGATTTTTTTTTGTCTCCTTGATTAGAGAAAAGAAGGAGGTTTTATTTGGGTGAAGTAAACGCGTGAAAAGATATTTTAATTTCATTATCCTCTTAATTCAAAATGAAAAGGATTGGAAATATTTTCGAGATATTGCGTGGCAAAATTAAAAACGGGCTACTCTGGTAAGTACATAATATATAGGTACATATATATTTTTTTTTTATATTTTAGTTTAAACTTGATAATTCAAAGAAGACTGGTTCTGAAGGTGGCACTAGTCGCATTTTAACCGATCTCGATAATATCATTTAAGTAAAGAATCGCCAACAGTTCAAGGCATAGTTGATGAGTCCTCCTCAGTACATACGGAAGAGGTACTGAAACCCCAGTGCGCAAACGTGGGGGATATTGAAGGCGAAATAAGGTAAATGCAAAATGCTTGTTTCTAACAATTTTTTTTTTAAATATATGTACGTATTTTTTAATTCAATCAGACCTCAAGTAGGTATCATCAAAAAAAGCCCAAGCGCAACAACAAAATGCTAACTGAGCAAGCGGATATTCTTCGATTGAAGAAAATGAGGCTTCAATTCGAAATTTATAATTTGCAGTTGAATGCCTTGAAAAAGGAACGCGACTTGGGGACTGCAGAGCTGAAAGAGAAGATAAAAGTGTTGGAAGAACTAAATAAATATACTAAAAATAAAAATAAAATAAATAAACATATATTTCATTTAAAGTTCAAGTCTCGTTTTTTAATATGATATTTGTTAAAAAATATTCTAAGGAAGCCCGGCCATACAAATTGTCAGCATTTTGAGTATCTGCGTCGTTTGAATCCTCAGTGGTGGTGAACATTTCGATAATATTATCTATCTGCCGCTTGTCGGAAAATGTTGGTTAAGATGACGCAACATTTTATAACAGTAACTGCTTTCATGGATTGCAATCGTAAGTGCGTCAGACACGGAAATTTCTCTATTTCTAGAAAAAGGTCGAAATCCACTTTCAAATTTTGAAAAAAGGGACTTCTTCGTAACACCCTTGATTCATGCAAACTTCTCGGCCAATTCACATATGCGTTATAAAAGGTATAGCCCGGCCCACATACCAACATAAAATTTATGCAGTGCTGTCCATGTCTGTCCACATGCAGATTCAAACTCGCCAGGGGCATCTATGTTTGTTAACGTTCCGTCTATATTTGGCCAATATACAACACTTTCAAACAATAAATTAACATTTGCTGCACAAACGCGAGAAACACATCTGCAAACGGTCGATTTAGATATTCCATGCATATCTGCTACACCATGATATTGTCCTCCATTTCCAAGCCTGTGAGAAACTGCTGCCTTGGTGTTAATGCAAAGTTTTTTTCAGTCGTGTCGGCTATTTGTGGCCCAATAATTGCAATTATTTCCTCTGACTTGCATCGAGTCAGTCGACATTTTTCATTAAAATTAAATAACTCCGAAAGTACATTTTTTTTCTTAAAATTAAAACATGATCGTCACTTTCGCTACTATCGCTACTACTATGCCTTCGTTGTAAAGGCATTTTGTCGATTACGTTTAATATGAAACAAAACTTGTAGGAGGAATTACACGTCAATTTTCAGTTGTAAAATATTCTCACATACTACACAAATTTTGAAAATAATTTTCTTTGGTGAAACGCAAACTCACAAATAAGTCAACTTTTCACGAATTTGTTACTTGTAAATTACACCTATAAATAACTTTTGGTGAAACGAAAAGGGAAATATTCCCACAAATTTCCCTTTGTAGAATACAACTACAAATTTGTAATACCCACAGTTTGGTGAAACGACATAAATCAACAAAATCACAAATTTTGTTAAAAAATGCTTGTAAATACAAATTTGTAAGTTGGTGAAATAGGCCACTGGCCGTATAAATTATGCCAGAGCAATTACTTACAGCACTTCACACTGTTGTTTTTTTTTAATAATTGGCGGGGTTTATTTTGAGACACATCTCAAGCATTTGTTTTCACACCAATTCCACCTATGCAATGGCAATTTTTTGTTAGGTGAAATTTTAATTGCATACCTCATGGTACAAGTGTGTCATGAAGAAGTAGAAAAATAGGATCGATTTTTTTTGTGCCCGAGCTTTCTGATTTAATTAGGGAGGAATTAATTGTTTTTTTTTCGAATTCGTTTATAATTCGCAGAAAATTTTTCGAAAAGTGAGAGTGCCCAAGCAATGTTACAAAGTTTCAGCGTTCGTTGATTCTTTCGTGAAATATACTTTGACACCGAAATTCTTGAACTTAAGGGCCCAGCCCATAAAATCCATTGCATCCGTTGTTGCGACGGATCCGTTGACTTAAACGCACTTAACGGAAGGTACCGTCCCATAGAATTCGTTGCCAACTTTGTCAGCCGAAAAAATATGCGCCTCGTTTAATATACCTTTTGCCTAACCTATAATTGCCCAAATATCTCTGTTTCGACCGTTTCGTCGTTTTTTTGTTTTGTTTTTTTGTGTTCCCGATGATAATAGATATTCGTCCAAAAAAACCTCTCCTTTATTCAAAAAAAAAACTTCAATTCCAAATGATGGTATTAGTAATGCTCTTACTTATTAGTTATTACCAATGAAATGCGTTATATGAATAATGACTAAGCTTGAAACACAATAAAGCTACAGAAGTTACATTAGTTATAGTTCAGAAAGATCTTTTATTATTAATAAACATCCGGAATGATGCAACTACCCGAAATGCCAGCACAGTACACTTGATTGGGAGGGTTCGTCCTATCTTTATCCTTTTTCAGGATAGGGTGAATCACAGCTATCTTCCAATGCGCTGGGTAATGTGTCATTGGCGACAACAGCATTAGCACAACAGCGAGAAAATGGTAAATATCCTTTCTCATTTCTGTTACAGAGAGTACACAGATCGGAGGTCGAGTTTCTATGGGGTAAGAAATTCAGGTTGAGAATTTCAACCCTTGCCCTAAAAATGGTACTTATGGAAGAAGCAGAGTGAACATTAGAAAAATAGCTATTATCCAAACGATGGCTTAAGTTTTTGTAAATATGTCTTGAGTTCGAGGAGGATGCACGTTCCAGACATTGCAAATACTACATTTCACAAATTTTAGCTATCACATCAGAAAACATTCCGTTCCATTCATCAACGTTAGAATCACTCAAATCAAGGCTTATTTCATGGGACAGCGGAAGTTGGTTCCTTTCCTTGAACGGAGAGAGACGCCAATATTGTCTTGTGCAAGTTGTTACCATTCCTCCTCATAACTCTGGTGATATATTCTGAGTGGGCTTTTAGATTCTGGATGTAAATCGGGGCAATGCCAGACTCCACATGTATCGCGTAAGTCGGTGTGGCATTTGGTAATTTGAACAAACGTTTGAAAAAGAAACGTTGAACTATCTCGAAATCTTCAAAAGGGATGTAACCAAATGCCTGCACCCCATAGCACATAAAGGTTTTAACTGTTGCATTGAACACATGGTACCTATACACTAAGTCTATGTGCGGATTCCCGAAAAACTTCGGCCACATAATACTCGTATTTAACGCTGCCTTCGCTTCGGTGCTTTTTACCTTTGCATTCTTCGCTAGGTTTAGATTACTGGTAATCAGTACTCCCAAATATTTGAATTCTTTGACCACTTCGATACGTTCACGGTTCACCATGATAAAAAACCAATTCTATTCTGCCGGACGAGGGCGACGATGACGCTGTTCAAATATCATAATCTTAGTTTTTTGGACATTAACCTGCAAGTCCCATGTGCTGCAACAGTCTTGGAGCCTATTGATTTGCAACTGCAATGAACAAGGGTTGTCAGCCACCATGACGAGATCGTCAGCATACAGTAGGACCTTTATCCAGATTGCAGCAATCTCCTCCTGGCAAACAGTTACATATGTCATCGATGTAGAGTGCCATAGGATCGGACTTAAGATACAACCCTGTGGTACACCAGAGGATATATCAAACCAGTTAAACACATCCACTCCATCATACACCGTTGGACTAGTAGAGTCGAGTAGATTAGCGTAAGTCGCTAAGAATTTCTTAGATAATCCCATTGTTGACAGCTTGTAAATTAGGGCATTTATATTCACGGTGTCAAACGCCGCTTTGAAATCCACGAAACATGCATATAGCTTTCTCCTTTTCTCTATAAATTGCTGGGCGATACTAGTAATAGCGAATATGTGATCGGTCGTAGAAAATTCAGCGCGGAAACCAGCTTGAAACACGCTCAGACGACTGTTTGTTTCAATCCATTTTGCTAGTCTATTATAGAGAATACTAACAAAGATTTTTCTGATTGATTTTAGGATTGAAATTCCCCTGTAATTTTCAGCTATATTAATATTCCCCTTTTTAAAGATAGCAAATAAAAGTGCCTTGTTGAAGCTTACGGGGACGTTGGACGTATTATAGAGCATATTAAAAAAGAGTAATAGGTATCTACTGTTTGAACTGCACAGGTGCATTTTTATAAAACTCGGAAGGAATTCCATCGAATTGCCTTCTGTGCGAGGTAACTGATAGCTGAATGGCTTTAACTAAGTTTTTCTCAATTTGATCAGACTCATTAGAAGCCAAAGAAGGAAGAAATATACAATTTTGGTCAAGACATTTCCTGTAGTTGGCCGAATAATTCTCAACCCATTTCAGCTTTTGCAAATTATCTGAGCTAATCTGCGGCATTTCTCCATTGAAATTAGCTTTAATTAGGATGTGTAAATGGCCAGAGTAACTTTCAGCTACTACTGCAAAATTCCGTACTGAATAGAGCCTCCTGCCAGTTATAGCACACAAATCGATCACGGAACTGCCTTGTCTACTGACATATGTAAATTCACCTTCAGAGTCTCTTTCAAAAACCCCGTTTGTGACGAATAGGCCGAAGTCTGCAAAAAGGTCTGTCATCAATTTTCCGTTTCTGTTATACACACCGGTTTTAGATCTACGGTTGGAACTCAGACCCGTGTTGGGGAAAGTTTGGTCAGTGGGAGGATTTTGATATTTACCAATTCTCGCGTTCAGATCATCTACGATCATCATACATGTATTTTCAAAATTGCAATTTTTTAAAAAACTCATAGAGCTCGTTGAACTCATACAGCCAATTTGCAAAGTTTAAATACAAAGGCACTAGAATAAAGTGAGTGTGATTGTTCAAAATTTCAATTATCATTTTACCGCTAATCGTTTTAATATTAGCTACATTTAGCAATTTTTTTTTATACCACAGCGCTTTTCGTAGAAGGCGACTAATAGGAGAAATCACTTACAGGAAATGTGACATTGAGGTGCGAGCATTGCAGTCCAACATCGTAAACATCTTTCACAATTTTGCATGCGAATCCATGGCTTGACACGGCTTGAGATAACAGGTGTCTTAAAAGGACGATCAAACAATAACTATTAACTGGAGCATGCACGTGTCGAAATCGTATGAAAGAGGGAGGCCTAAAATCTCCTGAAAACACAGATGCAATAACACCAGGATTTGATTGGCCTCAGTAAATAAGTCATCCGGAAGTGAGAGGCCTGCCGCAGACCAGAAGTGAGGCAGTGAAGTGGGAGGGTTATGGTCACTTGAGTTTTGACCGAAACATCACAGTTTAGAAAGAAGAAAATATCTCAAGCAAAATTTATTTCTTAAAAATGATCTAAAATAGAAATTAATCCATTTTGTGTCCGTTTGGAAAATGGATCGAATTTTACTCAGTTGCACCAATTCTAAGAAATTTTCTTATGACCGCGGACACGAATCAGAAAAAATAACACATTAAACCCAAAAAGTGTTTCATTAAACCTGAGGAAGACTTCTCGAAATTTGGAGGCCACCCCTTAGTCCGACACACATAGGTGTTAAGCTAAAAACGAATGTCTGCACTATATACGAAAGGAAGTTAACCACCTTCCTCAGTCAATTATTGAATACTCTTAGAAAATGTCTAAGGAAATAAAGTTGAAACATACAAAACATTGGTCCTATTACATTCTACTACATTTGATTGGACACATAGTTTCGAGGAATTATCCAGAGCAACCGCAGAGTTGCATGAGTGCAGTGGTTCCATAGTTATGCGTTGGACTACTGACTTCAAGTCAGGTTGCAGCCCAGTAACGCCTGAAGCTTTTTTTCCGCTTTCTTGACCGCCGCCTTAATCTAAATAGACTAATTGCTCTCTCCTTCCCTGTGAAAATAAATTACTGCCTCATTATATATTGTTGGTGCATAAGTAGCGCATGAACTTTTCTTTTACTCCTCCAATAAACCGGAAAATGTTGTCCCAGATACAGATACAAATTGTAAAGTTATTTTAAGCCCCCATAACTATACTCAATTGCCGATAGTTACTGGCTATAAATTAGGCAATATGCAAACACACCCTATTCCACACCTCTATCTCTGACGGAAACCTTTGTTTATTTTTGACATATACAATCTATAGATACATATAAATGAACATATACCTATGTAGGAACACATTAAATAGCCCACAACATGACCCCATCAAAGTTTCAGCTCAATCAAAGAGCATCATTCATACACCTAAACCTTAGCTGGTATGTACATATATACGTGCGTCTCTTGTTCCATTAAACGCACGAGCTCCGTTGAGCGCCACACCTTCTTCACGCACTCTAGCGAAACTTGCAAACGAAATTAACGTAAATGCGGATCAATAAATTGATTTCCCTATGGTGGGCGGCGGGTTTACTCGAAAAGAGCAGTTTTGAGCTTCCACTAAACTATACGGTGTAAAACTCGTGCGACGCACCTCAAGGGTCAGCGGATATGACGACAACTCCAACAGCACTGCAGATCCGTCTACTTCTTCGGCTGCGCCATATTTACCTACAAAGTGCTGTTACTGCAATTACAAGGTCTTACAACAAAAACTCCCTACACAAATAAAACATAAAACAATAAGACATGCGTCCAGCCAACTTGATCAGCGCTGAACATCATCATGTGCTCCGCCGAAGTGTCTTTGTTGCAGGGGTGCCATGTATTCCGAGGGGTCAATAGCCATATTATCTTCGCTTATCTCTCTATCTCTGGCTATAACAATAAAAAGCAGAGAAAATGCACCAAAGAAAGTTGAAAAAGAATACAAAACATAAACAAGAATTAGATACCTCGATACATATGTACATAAATACGTACATGTACATATTTACATGTGTACAGTTGGTTTTCAGTTTGGAATGTGCGCTGCTTGTTATCACTCGCGAATCATCATCATCAATAGAATTTCGTGGATGAACAACTGCAATGCCGCTGGGAAGGGGTTCCTGTTCAACTCCACTGGTTCGGCTTTCTCCTTGGCTAAGCGATCATCGGCCATGTAAACTTGGTAAAGCGTGGATCTGTGATCAGGAAGATCACCCTTCGTGTTTTCGGGGTGCAGCGGCAGCCTTAAAAAATTCGGGAGAACAGTGCAGATTACCGTTGGTTTTCGCCCTTTTATTAAGTTATTTTTTAATTTCGCACTTTTTTTTGTTTGGAAGCAATCGCTGTCCACCATCAAAGCTGGTGTTCAAAGGTGGTTGTGGCGTGATGACTTGCGTCGTCGACTGGCGGTTCTTCATTTAACCCTTTTTTCTGATTGAAAGCGCATTCTGTTTACTCTTCGCACAAGTGCAGTAATTGCTTTAGTTGATCGATTGTTTACAGTTAGATGTTTGGTCAAGCGGGATTTGCTGATCGACATCGGGACAGACGCGAGTGACTCGGTTAAGTGATGTAACCTCGCGGGATGATTGACCTCTTCATTTGCGGTAGCGAAGCAGGCACGCCTCATTGGACTTAATTATGACCAAATGGTTGAGTTAGTTGATTGATAGGTAAATAGAGGCGTCAAATATGACAGGCTGTAGCAGAAATGTTGGGACGGAATTTCAGAACAGGATCAACGAGGTCGATTTGGTGAAGAGTAAAGTTCAATGAACTTTTACATATATGCAATGACGTTGAAAGCCATGCAATTTGGGATTGGGACTTGTTTGTGGCAATATAAAGATCATTTTTGGTATTAAAGTGGGGAGTGTGTTCAGAAACATTTCTGCTGCTTGGATCTAAGAAGGTCGGTGTAGTGTAGCAACTCCTAATTCGACGATAGACGCAGACCAATGAAATGATACAATTTATTTAATTTTAACACAAACGAACTTTTTTGAATAGGGCTTGAAAAAGAAACGAGATGTAACGAATTGTTACCTAGTAGAGGCATTGGTGACGAGATGAGCCAGAGAGTACCTTAAAAGGAGGGAAGAAACTCCTAGGTACCAACTTGGCAGCTAGCTAATAAACTTAACTTGATTTTAGTAGAACACGTGAGGTATTTTGCTTTAAGGGGCCGACGCGACGTCCCTTGAGAGTCCGTACCTAAGGACCATAATAATGGTTTAATAATAACAAGTTCGGTTGAGCTGCCTGATGCAGACCTTAACGGTTCTATTACGACGAGTTTGGATAAGCTGCCTAAAACTGTCTCGAAACTCTCTGTCCGCCTGAATATATTGAAGTGTTGGACCGATGCGTCTTAAGTGCAGAAATCTTGTTGTAATAGAAGGTGACCTCAAAATATTCAAACGGATTTTTTTTGTTTTTATCTCATAACTTTGCGTTGGCGGACCCAGTGGCTCAGTGGATAGTGTTTTTTACTACTAATCGATGGGTCTCAGGTTCGAATCACGCCGGTGCCCCAGTAACAAATTAAATTTGTTTCCACTGCTTCACCCCTTGCGAAAGTCTGATAAAGCTCCCAGATTATCATATGCCATGAGGACCTTATCTTTCCTTTTGCCTTTCGGAGTCGGATCGCACAAGCAAATGCTTGGAGGAGCTAGGTTTTAGGACCTGTGTGAATTAGGCAATAGTTTCCAAGAATTTGTTGTTTCTCGCTTAGATTTAATATACCAATTTTAAGCGCTGGACGACCCCAAAACAGATGTTCGCTGCCGATTCTTTCATTCGGATTTGTATGAACGCAACGAGTTTTTCGGAGTAATTTTAATGTACCTACAATTTGACCGGTCTAGATATGCCTTCGTGCGTCTTTTTACGCCTAAAATATTACTCGTACGACTTAGTAGAGAACTTTAAAAGTAGCTATGTTGGAAAATTTTCCAAAGTCGTCTTCGAAATTGCACTATTTTTCATACAATGACTAAATTTCAAAATCAACTCAAATCGGGGCAATTTAAATGAAATTCCTTACTAAATTCCGTTTTACAAGAGATTATGCCCAATAACGAAAACGAACAGTACTATACTAAATAACTTACAGAAAATTCGCTGTCAAAAACGGCAACGTTTATTAAGATACAGAAGCTGTCAAAAATGTATGACTTGACGACCAGGTAAGGGCTTCTTTATAGTAATCTGTTAGGTATAATTTACTGATGCACTCAGTTTCGAAAAAAGAAAGTCGTTCCATAAAAAGAATTGGAACTTCGATTCATGGATTCACCCAGAGCCCAGTTTTCGGTGGCACCTGTTTTTTCAAGTACTGCCTCCAAAAACCCAGTTATTAATCAATATTATGCATTTTCATAATCGCTAGCACTCTGCTTAGTACTAGTCATTTGTTTTTGGCGGTTGAATTAATTGAGGTAAAACGCGTTTTGAGTGTATGTGTAAATTAATTGAAAAACTTTTACTAACTAACAGCCATATTAATAAAAAAAACACTATCCACTCATTAAAACACGAGTTAGCTGGCACACGGATAGCGAACTTGTCCATATGATAACTATTCTGATTAATAATAGCCGTGTTTCGGTGCTAAGTGAATATCCAGCTCAGCATAATTTTACATGTAAACAATAACAAAAAGGAGTGCTGACGATAAAGAGGTCAGCAGTCGAGGACAGAGGCGATGTGAACATAGAGTGTTGATGCCATGAAGCGACTAGATGGCGGTAAAATAAGTTGGGAGGAAAAATATTCCGATGGTTATGCAGAGATAGTGGATGTGTTCGTCGATTAATCAAAAAATCCTCATTTCAAAGAAAATTATGCGAAGAAAATTAAAAAAAAAAATTGGCAAAAATAAGCATCCGTTCTTTTCCTTGCTGTCAAACACAACGGATTTTATGATGTTCAAAAATCTTTCAAAAAATACGTTTGGATTTGCATCCTTGCTTTAATAATAATCCAAATCGCACTCTTTTAAATAACAAACACTGCGAACACATCCTTAAGTGTATCTGTCATATTTCATCAGTTGACACTCATTTATGTGTATTCCGTTCCAATACTATGGAGTCAACGCATTATGAAAGAGTAATATGCCCAAATAGGAGACAATGTTCTTTCTCATCCTCTCAAGGTTTCCACTTATGCATGCGCATCCTCTCAATTTGTGAATGCATGAACTACAATCTGAGAATGTGTGAAGTTATCCGCTCCTTATACGCCAAATTCGGTGAGTTAAGTTATCCACTAGTTATCACATGTCAGTGAAAGCTAACACACGTTTATTAATCAGAATTAAGAGTTAATACTTCACTATAGATAGCTTTCCCAACAAAATAGGGTAAATACTGCCATTTGGGCGATGTTTCATTTTATGTGGGCGTTGTTTCATTTTGTCTTAATTGCTTTAGGTGATATTTCCTGTTTTGGGCCTTATTTCCCTTTCAATTATTTCCACTTGCTATTTTGGGCCTTAGATATACGAGCCGCGACAAGGACATAACACCCAAAATGGTGAAATAATTCACAACAACGAATCGTTCGAGCTTTTCTAGGGTGAAATGTCCAAATCGATTGGGGCATTATTGCCTAACACCGTTCAAACTTATGCGACACCAACCTTCTTAAAATTGAAATTAGAATCCAATACGTAGTGCTGCCAAGCTTTTGTGATGACGTTGCTAAGCCCCGATGTCGTTTTTTGGTGCAATCCGAATAGGAATGAAAACCATTCTTTTTTTTTTAATTGACAGCGATGATGAATTATTCAAGCCTAAATATTGTCTGTGTAATATACGCCAAAAAGTTTAAGGAAAAAATACACAAATAATGAATCAAAATTCATTGCCTAATATTTAATTCGATTTTTCCAAATAAATTTCCTTTATTTTGTAAAAGCAATTCTGTTCTTATTTTGAAATCAAATGCTGTTGCACTTCATATTTTTAGAAGTAAAAACCATTAATAATAATTCACAATTGTCACAATAACTTAGTCGTCGTACTGTCGAAATTTGACATTGACATAATAGTTGTGAACATTTTTTCGAATTTGTCAAAACATTTTATGAATGACAAATTTATTATTGCATTTAACTGACAATTATGTCATCTATCATTGTTTAATGATTCGAAAATATCAGATAAGTGCTACAAATATGTAAAATTCCAACTTGTCAATTTTTGGGAAATATGGCCCAGCTGAAATTATATCTACAAGTAGGTATACCTATGCACGAATGCTGAAAGTTTAGTTTTTGTGTGTAGAAGAGCTATGTTGAAAATATAGATACACATGATGTATACATATTGTGTGTCTGTTGTACCGAGTGTTTAATCCAAGGCAGAAATGAGAAGATGTTTATGAGCTGTATTATTTTTAACTTGTAAATTATTTGTTTTTTTTTTTGAAATTTTTTATTTTATAAAATATCTTACACTTATTATTTTTCTTTATGAGTATGAATGACAAAATATCACTTAATTACAAATTTGTTTTAAAAAAGCTTTTAAGGACGGTTATAAATTTTTGAAAAGAGATATATTGATAGTTGTCTGTATCCAGAATAGACAGATAGATAGATACGATATTTTTATACCCTATTCTAAGGGTATATTAATTTTGACGCATAGTTTGTAACATACCTTAATATTGCCCGTAGACCCCTAAAAGTTACTATATTTATGATCAGCATCGATAGTAATGTCGATCTAGCCATGTCCGTCCGTCCGTCCGTCCGTCCGTCCGTCTGTAGCCAAAAATTAGGCCTTTAAACTGGACCTAGAGAGCTGAAATTTTAACCATATACTCTCTAGGGTCCCGAAATAATCAAATTTACGAATTTTTTAAATCCGCCCACAGACACGCCCACAAAATCAAAAAAACCAAATTTTGGAAAAAATCGAATTTTGAGCTAGAAAGCTGAAATTTTTTATATATGATCTATGCTCCTAAAACTGCTCGGGATAAAAATTTTTCAAATTCCGCCCACTGACACGCCCACAAATAAATAAAATAATTTTTTTATACCCTATTCTAAGGGTATATTAATTTTTGAAAATCCAAAGTTTCAGCTAGTGAGCTGAAATTTATAGTATATACTCTCTATGGGCCCTTTATGCTCATGTGTAAATATTTTCAAAATCCGCCCACTGACACGCCCACAATTAATTAATTTTTTTTTTTTGAAAGTTCAAAGTTTGAGCTAGGGAGCTGAAATTTATAATATATACTCTCTAGGGGCCCTTTATTCTCATGTGTTAATTTTTTTTAAATCCGCCTACTGACACGCCCACAATTAAATAAAGCAATTTTATTGAAACACCCAAGTTTGAGCTAGGAAGCGTTTTTTTTTTTTTGATAAAATCCTTTAAATGTTATATAACAAAATATGTAGAGCGTTCTTAACAATTCAACCATACTTAGACTTTTGTCACGCCCACTTATGAGGGATAGGAATAAGAATAGGGTATCCAACAGTTCGCCCAAGCGGACTGTAGCCCGTCCCTATGTTTTTTTATTTTTATAATAAATTTAAAATTTGCTTGTTGTCGCACGATTTTCACAGGTATGTACCTGCAGAGAATCTTTATTTTTTTATAGTACCTCTCTGCTAAAATATTACTTGAACATATTTTTAATAGATAGGTACATACTGCGAAAAAAAAACAGAAACAATTAGAGGAAAGGTGCGAAAAAAACCTACAAAATACAAAAAAAACATAAATGAATAAATAAATAAATATACAAATTAATAAATAAATAAGGGAATAAAACATAATAAAGTTTATCTTGATGAACAGCGTTGATTAATCAATAAATATCAAATATCAAAACAAAACAAATGTGGTGAGGCGACCCAGGAGGCCCACACGGTCAACTTCGCAACGTGATATGAACATGATAATCAATAAACAAATAAGAGTAAAAGTATGAATATGTTTGAAAAAGAAAATATGCATGCATTTTTTAAGCTGATATTAACATTATCAATAACAATAAAGAAGAGTACTCGAAAACTAAATAACATTGACTTCAAAGGACTTACATATTTGGGTAAGTAGGTAATTGTAGGTACGAATTGATTATCTGCTTAAAGAAAAGGTGGCGGACCCCAAAGTGCATCAGTTATTTTTTGCTGATGATGGAGCCATCATAAGCGAGAATCAAACTTCTCTGCAACGAGCACTTGATGTATTGGTGGAAGTTTTGTAGGGGAATGAGTATACTTGTACTGCCCGTTCTCTGATCTCCTCAGACCTATTCCAGACATTTATATGAACGGAGGAGTGAGTCCTAAGTGCGAAAAGCTCAAATATCTGGGATCTTTTATCAAAAGCTGTGATGACAACATTAAGCATCGCGTAAGCGTATGATAGAGGATGTGGCGGGAAAATTCAGCAATCTTCTGTGATCGGCCCCATAGCTGAAAGGAAAGCTGTACACCGCAGTTGTGCGCCCGGCGCTCATATACGTCTCACAATATTGGAAAGCGTACGAAAAGTATAATGGGAAATTAACGGCAGGTGAGATGAAGATGCTTAGCATGGCAGCAGGAGTAACAAAGATTGATCGAATAAGAAGTTTCAAGATCCGTAGAGAGTAAATATTATAAATTTCACATTCCTACTCGAACTTTGACTTTTCGATAAAATTGCTTTAATTAATTGTGGGAGTGTCAGTCGGCCGGTTTTAAAAAAATTAACCCCCAATCAATTTGGGCCCCTATAAAGAAAATATATTAAAAATTTCAGCTTTCTAGCTCAAAACTCGATTTTTTCGATAAATTTATCGTTTTGGGATTGTGGTCGGATTTTAAAAATTCTTAGACTTAATTATTTCGAGCTCCAAGACGGTATATATTTAAAATTTCAACTTTCTAGCTCCAGTTTAAAGGCCTAATTTTTGTATACGAACGGACGGACGGTGACGGATGGACGGATATAGCTAGATCGACATTACTATCGATGCTGATCAGGAATATGGTTACTTTAAGGGCAATATTAAGTTACGTTACAAAATTTGAGTCAAAATTAATATACTCTTAGAATAGGGTATAAAGAGTCTTTGGCAAAATTTGGACCCGATAGGTGGGGCTGTGGTTTAGATAGTCCATAGTTTTCATATCGACAATATTAAATTTAAATGTTATAATATAGTTTGGTACAATCAGAAAAACTTCTGACAGGTGGCATTGGTTGTCAAGACTTTTTATACATTTCCAAACATTTGATATTTCAGTATTACATATTTCATATTATATAAAAATTAATTGCCGTGCGTGTGTCTTGTAAAAACTCGAGAACGGCTCCACCGATTCTTTTTCTTGACTTAAAAAAAAAAAAATCGGAAAAACACAAAGGGCGTATAAGACTCGACAACCGCTGGACCGATTGACTCTAAACTTGAACAATATGTTAGTTTAGTCTATGAACTTAAGTTTCTCTTAAGTTCAATTTCAATATGTGAAGCTGTTGTTATAAAAATTTCAAATTTTCCTATTTATGGTACGAGTTGGTTCAGATTCACAAAATAAATTTCTTAAATAAAAATTAGTTTGCTGATAAAATTTGGGCACGTTAAGTTCCGATGTGTTTTAGATATTTGCATGAAAACCATTTACTTATATTTGTCCATATCATAATGGAAAATTATGTTGAATTCTAGGTGGCGCTTTATTCCAACTTTTGTATTTGTTGGTCGATTTCGATGTTGACATTTGAGTAGAATTGTTGCATGTAGTAGTAGTAAACCGTGTGCATAAACAAATTGGTTGAGTGAAAACAAAAATCGAAGTTTCTTTCTTTCGTGTTAATGTTTGATTCGAAAAAGTAAGCCGACAAAGGTGTTTGCTAGACAGATAGCACCAACATTAGCGGGACAATGAAGTTGTGTGAGCGGGCTAAGCTATGCGTAGAGAAGTGTGCTGTCCACGAAACAAAGAAGTTTGCAGGTACTTTATTATATTTACTTTGCCCGGCGGGATTTGGACCTGGGACCTTTAGATTAGTAGTTGAAGAATTTACCTGTGCGATACTGAGCCCACCTCAAAACGAAAGTGGTTTGATAGCATATCCTTCGTGATATTAAGAGATTTTTACACTCTTTTCCTTCAGTAGTTCCCAACTTCACACCGTATTCCTCTTAGTTCATTATCTTGTGTAGGTAATCAGTGTTTCCGGGAGAGTTTCAAGTTGTTTAGTATTTAACACGCTTGGCTTAGCTAAGTATTTAAATTGACTAGAATACTAGAATCGCCCATACAACAAATGATGTTATTTGATATTCGTAGCCCGTCCCTGCACGGGGACATTAAATGATCCTTACAGGAACTTTTATAGATATGATAACGAGAAAGGGGCTAAATAGCTGCTATTGGATTAGTTCATGAGATATTTTCTCCAAAGTTTTTCTAAAATCAATTGCAGCAGAATGCTAATACAGGGTTTTTTTTATGGAGGTATAAAACTTCTAATAGGGATAACTGTCGCTGTAGTACTAATAAAGTGTGTTAGACTTCTTTTTCATTATACTTTGGCAAATCACAATGGAAAGACTTACACCAGAACATCGATTACTAATCGTGGAAATTTATTTCCAAAATTCGAGCTCTGTTCGCCAAACTTATAAAGCACTTCGTCAAGTTTACGGTGTGCATAATCGTCCATCTGAGCAGTTAATACGCAATGCTATGGATCGATTCATGACCACATTTACTCTTTGTGATAATATTCATCTAAATCCAGCCTTTACCATGCGTACAGAAGAAGCCATCGTCGCAGTAGACGTGAGTGTGAGATAGGACCCGAATTTATCGACCCGATGCCGTTCTCAGCAACTCGGTCTCTGCCCGTTCACTACTTGCAAAATTTTGAGGAAAGATCTTGGCCTACATTCATATAAGATCCAACTGGTGCAAGAATTAAAGCCAGCGGACCATCAATTGCATCGTGTGTCCTTTGAATGGGCTGAGAATCAACTTGAAGTTGAACCAGATTTTTATCGTCAAACCATCTTCAGCGATGAGGCTCATTTCTGGCTTCACGGGTTTGTAAACAAGCACAATTGTCGTTTTTGGAGGGAGCACAATCCTCATGAGACTCCATTACATCGCGAAAAAATCACTGTTTGGTGTGGTTTACATGCCGAAGGCGTCGTCGGCCCATTTGTCTTTAAATCCGAAACCGGTGCCAATATTACCGTGAATGGCGAACGCTACAGGCAAATGATTCGTGATTTTTTTAAGTAAAACTTCTGTACGCACGCTTGACTTGGGGAGTAAGCTGGTGAATGCGACACGGAAGTGTAGACCAATGTAGACTTCTGGCGCAACGAAAGTGTAGACCAATGTAGACTTACGGTGTAACGGAAGTGTAGACAAACGTACACTCTTTTGTTACAACCCATACAATTTAGTCGGCGAAAGATTCGTGGAATGGGTAAACACCCTTGAATCTCCTCAATAGAGGGCAATACTAAGCTCATCATGTATCCAACCCGATCCAAAGGAGAAAGCTATATCTAAAACAGTTGCCGACAGATGGAATTTACCGGAAGTGAGTAAAGTCATTGTGTCTATGAATGGCAGTTCATTAGTTGGAAATATAGAGCGTCACCGTCATCGTCAGATTTTCAGGTCGGACGTCAAAAAACTAAAGTCAGACCTAGGAAGCTGAAATTTATAATATAGACTCTCCAGGGGCCCTTGATGCTCATGTGTAAATATTTTCAAAATTCGTCCACTGACACGCCCACAATTTAAATTAGATGGAGCGAAAGAAGTTTTACTTCAGTCGTGTGGTCTTAAGCACACTCATTTTTTTATTCCTCATGCCTTTGTAAATTATTTGGAGGAGAAATGGTTCCAACAAGACGGCGCTACAGCGCTTGCAACCATGACTTTGTTGAGCGAAACGTTTGGTGACCGAATCATCTCAAGAAATGGACCTGTGAGTTGGCCACCTCGTTCGTGTGATTTGACAATTTTCGGCTCCTTTTTGTGGGGCTACGTCAAATTGCTGGTCTTTGCTGATAAACCAGCAACGATTGATCACTTAGAAACCAACATTCGAAGCACTCTTGACGAAATAGCACCTGGTATGCTTGAAAAAGTGGTGCAAAATTGGACCAACAAGATGGCGTTCATAAGGCGCAGTCCCGGAGGCCATATGTCAGAAATTTTTTTTAAACATTAAATGCCATGAAATTTGTGAGCTAATAAAGCCAAAATTTGAGCATTCCATGAAATTTGCTGTGTTTTATTTATTTACATGTGTATGCCTCCATAAAAAACACCCTATACAATTAACTGCTTGCTTCACTCTTCGTTATCTGTTGAAGGACTCTTACTAGCTTTCTGTGTCGCCTTTTCCATTCGAATTACCACTGGCTTTGCCGCTTTGGTAACAAATGGATGTGCCCAATACAGATGCCGTTTTTATGAATGCTTTACCTCTGAAAACATTTTGGCCTCAATGCAATGCGCCAACGTCCTTAGGATTGAATAATTAAGTTCAAACGCTTCGTTGTAACCTCCACAGAAGTCGTGAAAATCGGAAAATCATCCCAATCTACGGATCATAAAAACTGCAGCAACTATTCGAATTCGATTACAAACTGCTAGCGGGACCGTTTCAGCCGTTCACTGCATCGAAATGCGAATCGAAGAAAAAAGAGAATAATTGATTAAGTCTTCTCGCATGAGGAATCCACCAGTATGATGTGTACCGGGTAACAACACTACACTGGACTGTAGATACGACCGACCATCACAAACCTCCTTGCCAACATCAACGGAAGATATAATTTCCAATTTGACCATGTTTACGCATTAAATTTGCATGAAGATCTGTCTCCATTTGCCTATCAGTCCACTTCAATAGGCAGCAATCTGTCGGCCAAACAGATTGCACTGGTCCAGGACGACCAAACGAACGATTACACCCAACGAGAGACCGGCAGCGGACAGATAGACAACAAACAAACCCTCCATCGCTCACATGACAGACATCGGGCAAACAATTTGAATTTTTAATTTTTCGTTTTTCTCTTGGCTCCTTTGGGTGGATTTTGTTTTGTTTTTGCGTGGCACCTCCTTTACTCTTATTCTTTTTAAGCTGTTGGGTGACTGACGGCAATGGGATGCGCCTCTCTGAAAGTGGTAATTTAAAGCGCCTAGCAAGGAGATAGATTGCTTCAGGTTGACGTCTTCGTAGGCGTCCCCATGTCCGTGGATGTGGCTGTGGCCGCGTCCATCCTTATGTGGCTTCGCCTACACTAACCCGGATTGCACATGCGGGAACCGTTGAAATTAATTAGCTTCTGATCGAATTAAGAGCGGAAGCCCAAAAGTCAATTGCACACATGGGGCTGCCGGCGAATACCAGTACGACAGCATGACATGGCTTAGAGGAGAGCATTGACCAACTCGTCCATCGGACTAATGACTGACAGGTGAAAATCAATTTTTTATTCAACCACCCTCACCTGATGGTGCACCCTGTACGGTAGATGGCATGTGCCATGTTTCTACAATGGTACTCGTACTCGTACTCGTACTCGTACCGTGTTTTATTATTTATTGACTTTGCAATGTCAGACTTTTCATTATCTTGTTAAGTACATATTTGGATTACCTTTGCAAGCTATTGTAAATATGCAGACACCCAAGACCTGTGGGTGGGGGATGGTTTGACTTTAAGGGTTCGGAACAACTAGTTTACATTGTTAAATGTTATTGATATGTGTGTACGACTCTCAACTGGGTACTATTTGTAATCCAAGAAGGCGCAGACATATGTTTGGGGTGCCTGTCTGTGTGCAGTGCGTGTGTGGTACATGTGTGGTTGGCAGTGCATTTGTGCAGACATACGGACAAAGCACGAAACCCAACCGGGACACGATGCATTTCGAATTGCAATTGTAATTGAATGTTTTAATGAATTTGCAATTCCTTTTGAGTTGGTTATGTGTGGTGCGGTTGAGTTGTCGTCAATAAACTGGGCCTTGTTGGCGGAAATAATTCCATTCCTCCCCGGATTACCCGGCAAAAAGAGGCTTTTGGTTGTCATGTTAATTAACATAAAGATGACAAAGAGGCGAAGAATTCTATCGGCACACAGGGGTTGAATAGCTTTGGAAGAGAGGTAGCTGCGATTATCAGTTGACAAAACATTTCCGAAATCCAGAGTAGGTTGCCAAAGTCAAGAGCGGAGTATAACAAGATTGTTGGTTCCCACCAAAACAGACACTCAACACATTATCAATAGGGAACGTTCTTCTTCCCGCCGGAGCGCTGCACGTGGAGACAGTGAGATGTTGTTTGTACATTGTGCTAGTGATTGGAATATGAATATTTGACGTTAATTAAAGTCACAACGATATTCGCAATCACTAGTAGTAATGCACAGAACAAGATAAAACACAATTTGCACAAAATTTCCACGAGCCAACGAACAAATTAACGCGTAAATACCCGAATTACAACCACGAACTACCGACCCGACCGAGGAAACAACATATTACTAAACTGAAGGCCAAACGTCAAACACGAAGGCACACTGATAACCAATTTACAGTGGGTTTCCTTCCGCTGCGGTCAAGGGGCATTCCATCACAACCAGTTGTCGCAACAATTATAATCATACATGTATTAGTTAAAATTTATTGTAAAGTCATATTTATATAACTCACACTTAAGTAAACATTTTCACGGTCAATGTCAATGACCATATGAGTTACAGCTGAGGTGGTATATAACCACCGAGGTTTCTTCATAAGCACTGTAAGAATTGTTAGACATTCGAATTTGGCAGTTAGAATTATCAGCATTAAATAAAATAGTTTTATAACGTTCATCAAACGTCCAGTGACTTTCCTTTCACCTTGCTCAGTGAATCAACAATTCACTATCGCTAAGACGCCTTCTTAAGCAGAGCAAATAATTTCTTAACGTCATCTACGTTCAGAACAAGATTTTTTCAATTTTTTAAGTTAAAAGGAGCTAAAGGCATTGAATAACGTTAATCAAAGAGGGCTTATCTTTCCATTATAGGACCATTTCGTAAAAAGTGTGTTGATTTCGTCAACGCCATAACGAGGAGTTTGACGAATTATTGGTTTTGAATAAAAATGGGAATTTCACTTACTTAAAGAACGTTGGAAACGTTAGTCCACTTCCTCAACTTCGAAACATCGACGGAAACCTAGTCACCGAGGCGCAGAGAATAGTAGATGTACGAGTATTTAAGCAGCATTTCCAATAGCTACTAAATGGGCATCATGTAGTGAGAGTGATAGGTCAAGAAGAGAACCCACGTAATCTCAATGAAGAACAGATTTCACTACCCAGCATAGAAGATTTTGACTAAGCTATTAGAAAGCTTAGGAGCAATAAGGCCGCTGGTTCTGATGGGTTACCAGCGGAGCTTTTCAAATTCGGAGGTGTTGTTTTGGTTGGGCAAGTATAGGTGGAAGAAAGCACGTCCGATGACTAGCTATCAGCTCTATATGGTCCATCTACAAGATAGGCGATCAAATGTCTTGCAAGAACTATCGAGGCATATCCATATATAAGATCCTATCCAACGTACTGTGTAAACGTGTCAAGCCGTTCTGCAACACATTAAACGGCACGTACCACTGTGGCTTCCGGAACGGTAGATTGACAATGGATCGAGTCAAATCCTGTAAAAGACCAACGAATTTCAAGTCAAGACCCACCATCTAAATTCATCGACTTTAGAGCGCCGCATATTATAGCATTCATGGTCAGGAGTTCTATATTGCGATGGGCGAATATGGCGTCCCGGCAAAAGTGATCCAGATGTGTAACGTGACAGTTGAAAACACGCGGTGCAATGTGCAGTTTCGAAGTAGCTCTTCCGAAATATCCCAAACTTGCACCGGGCTTCGGCACGGAAATGCGCTGTTATGTGGCTCCTACAATCTTGTTCTCGAGCAAATAGTGCGCACGACAGGTGTGAACACGCGAAATTGGTTGGTCTTGAAGTTGATGAGGACAAGACCAAATACATGCTATCAACAAACAAACAAACATCTGTCCACCGCCTAGGCCGAAACGTCAACGTTGTTAGCAATAACTTCGAAGTAGTTAAGGAGTTCATCTAGGAGCAAACATCAACTCCACGAATTACAACTTAGTGGAGATCCGAAGAAGAGTAACCTTAGGAAACTGCTGCTACTTGGGTTTGGCCAAATAAATGGGTTCAAAAGTCCTCACTAGAAGAAGAAGCCAGTCCTGCTTTATGGGGCCTAGTACTGGACTATAAGTAGGAAAGGTGAGCTTAAATTGGGTTCTATTAAAAGAAAAACAATCCGTCGGATATGTGGTCCTGTATGCGAGGAGGGCGAATGGAGGATACGACCGCGAACTCTATGAGCTGTACAGAGATGTGGATGAAGCCAAAAAAGCAAAATCACGTCGATATATTGGCTCGGCCACATTGAGACAATGGACAATAATGCTCCAGCCAGGAGGATCTTTAACTCTCAGCCCCCAGGTTCGAGAGGGCAAGAAAGACCGACCCTCCGTTTTAAGCACTAAGCTATAGCGGATGATATAGCACTTGGTCTGGACAACTGGAAGCAGCGTGCCCGTAATCGCAGAGGCTGGAAGGCTGCAGTGTCTCAGGCAGAGACTCTTCCTGTTTCGGGAGTCCATTGAGTAAAGTAAGTAGCTTCATTGCAGCTTCATTAGCCCGGATCAACGTCGCAAAGACTTATTAAAACTAAGGTGGCGCAGAAGTTGTCACCCGACGTTCTTTGGCTGTAATTTGTTTTATGAATGAAAAACGTCGGCCCTGCTTTTGGATTATGTCTTAAATGTTGTTCCCTTTAGTCGAGAAAATGATATCGGCTAAGTGGCTGCCGCTAGAATCGATGACCTTGCCAGAACTTCCGGCGATAGGTCTTCGCATTCTCGATGGATATTCTCTTTGAGGTTTTCAAAAGTCTGAGGCTTGTTGACATAGACTCGTAAAACCCCCAAAAAAAGTCTCGAATGGTAAAATGAGGCGATCATCCGGCCAGTGCAAATCGCCAAAAGGAGAGATAAGACAAACCGGAAATGCAGTCTTCAGAAATTTCGGTTGTGGCTCATGAGTCATGAGGTATGCGCGATTGCTCCATCCTGGTGGAACCACATGTTCTCCGGTCCCAATCATATGATTGAGGAAGGAGAAAGCCGTTGAGCATGGTTCTGTAGCGCTCGCCGTTCATGGTAGTCATTTTCTAAAAAAAGACCTGATGACGCCTCCAGCGTAAACAGCACACCATGCAGTATCTTTGAGCGGCTGCAATGAGTATTCGTGGGTTATAGGTTAGGTTAGGTTAGGTTTATGTGGCTGTCGGCAGAAGCCGACACACTTACACCAATTTAGGTCCATTGTGATACCACGTATATTATCTACCTCAACTCTGTAGATGGGACAGGCCAACGACACGCGGTTGTTCTCAAACGGTCCCCCATCTACGTACTAACCGCGCCCAACGTCGTTTAATTTCGGTGATCTAACGAGAACCGATTACTTTTACTTTTTTTTTACTTTTAAATTCATTTTTATTAATTATTAGCTTATATCAATTTAAATACTAGACAAAAATGATTAAATCTAACTTAAAATTAACAGGATACTTATTCTAGATTATTGATCCTTATGCGGACGCCCTAAACTTAACTCTATCTTATAATTATTGCCTTTCGGCCTAAAAACTATTTTACGAACTAATCTTACATAATTATGTTTTCATCGAGAAAATTGTTAAGAAAACTCGGAATCTTTATCAAATTTTATATTTTTATATAAAAAAAAAAACAAATAAAAAAAAAACAAATTACAAACTACCTACTCTACTTACTTAAACTACTTAGCATATTCTAACTATAATTAGGATTCTGAGCACTCGTTGCCTTGCGCAACAAGTGGTCAAAATCCCAATTGCTTTCCGAGCGCCTGGCAGTCGTCAACGTGCACACGCGCCGCCGTGAACCGACTGAAGCCTTACAGCGTCAGTCAACTCCCGGAAGCACCACCACACGTTGGCGAGCCCGGCCTCTCCCAAAAACGCCCTAGCTGACTTAATCTAACTTATAAGCTAAGAGGATGTTACCTAGAGTAACGCACCGTCTTGGGAGGGCATGTTGACCCCTCCCCCCTCAACAAGCCACCAAAATTCGGCGAATTGCTTTTCCGTGTCGAATTGATCCCTTTCCGATATTGCGGTACTAAAACGGAGGAGCTCATGAGCATTGGCGATGCCCTCGCCGCGGATGAGCCGCTTATCTCTCGCGCTGCGGTAGCGGTGGTATAATACCGGGATACCATCCCTCGTCTGTACCAGCCCTTTTGCATCAATATGGATAAATGCCTCTGGCGGGATAAAGCCAGACCGGAGCGTACTCTCTATGTACATTTCATTGGGGTAGTAAGCCCCAAAGATCAGACTATTGTCGCTGGCCATCGCCCTTGCAACGTGCCTTCGAGTGACCTTAATGAGGAAATTGTCAATCCTATTCAACTAAGCCCCATCGTATAGGACCTTGTTGGGATAGTATTTTATATAGTTGGATTCAGGCGTTCGGAACAATCGGAGACAGGTCCTAAGACATTGTCTCTCCAAAACCCGAATCTTTTCCATATAACTAGGCGCTATATTAAACCACAATGGACAACCATAAGCGATGATCGGCCTTATAAGGGCCACGTAGCAAATGACCTTCACTCTGGAGTCAAGTTGACTGCTATGAAACAGTCTCCTTGTCAGAGCATAAGCCCTCTTGGCCCCAGCAAGACAAGCAACTATATGTCTATCGAAATATAGATACTGGTCAAGCCAGATACCTAGATATCTAACTACACTTCTCACCGCCAATGGCTGCCCATTTTGTCCAATAATGGCCAATTTCTTCCAGTTTTTTCTGGTATCCCTAGAGGCCCCAGCCAATGGAGTTCTGAACAAGATTGTTTCCGTCTTCTGAAAGTTGATTTTCAACTTCCAGTCGTCGCAATATCGCTTAATTTGATCGAAGTCACGCTGCAAAAGGATATTAATGACCTCGATTTTAGGACCTGATCTGTATGCCACCAAATCATCGGCATACGCTATAGCATGTCTGAGTGAACCTACCAGATCACTCGTGTAAATGTTAAACAGGATCGGAGAATTGACCGCCCCCTGCTGTAAACCGTTTTTAATTTCAAAGACTCTGCTCGAAGTCACGTTGCCACATTTGACAACGAACTTCTTTCCCATAAGCATATTATAAATTACATATAGCAAAGGTTTATGCATCCCCCGCCTGGTCAACTTGTAGAAAAGTCCCTCTAACCATACGGTGTCGAAAGCCTTCTCAAAATCAACCAGACAAGCACCCGTGCATTGGTTCTTGCATTTATTCCACTGAATGTCGGAAACCAGTTTCGACGCGGCATGAATAGTGTCATGCCTCGCCCTGAAACCAAACTGGTTGTCCGGAATTATGTTATTGTCCTCGACCCACTTTAACAGGGCTCTATTGACAACTTTTTCGAAGACCTTGCTAATATTCGGAAGCAAGCTAATTGACCGGAGATTGGCAGGGTTCGTCCTATCTTTACCTTTTTTCGGGATAGGGTGTACCACAGCTACCCTCCAATGCGCCGGATAATGTGCATTAAACAGCGTGGTGAAAATATCTACAGCCTCCAGAGGCAGGTGTCTCAATACGACGTTTGGGACACCATCCATCCCCGCCGACTTTTTATTCTTTAGTGACTCGAAGATGCACAGAAGATCATCCTTCGACACGAACAAGTGCGATGCATCTCGGCCATTGGCGACAACTGCATTAGCATGGTTTTCATCAGTGAACACGGTGAAACCGTTATTCTCAGATCGCCAATTCTCAAGTTCGGTGCGCAGATAGAAATGGCTCACTAGAGCCCTATTCTCAATGTCGTGGTTACGGCGAACAGGATTGTTCACCGTATACACGGCCTCGAAACAAGCGCCCAGCAAATCCACTTTCTCCTGTGGGTCTTCGACCACGAAAAAATCGTCGTTTGAAACGACACTTTCTGGGCTTATTCCAGCAGTCAGTACTGTCTGTCTGTTCTCTGCTGTCTGGGAGATTCGAACACAAGGAATATCATTGTGATCTTTCCTCCTGAACAACTTATTTATCTGTACGAGAACCGATTAACTCGACGTGGTATGGTCGTTGGTTGCGGGTTATATGCAGATTTATTCACATATCCACCGAGATTGAAATGGGCCTCGTCGCTCATGGTGATTTTCGATGAAAAGTTGTCTCCCTCGTGGTTGAGGTTCCAGATGGCTTGAGCATAGATTACACGCGCTTGGCGGTCAACAGCTAACGGCTGAAGGACTGGGTGCACATTGTAATGGAAGATCTTCAAGTCTTTTACCAAAATTCTCTGTGAAGGCCGCCGATTGATGCCCAATTGCGTGGCACGTCGTCTGGTTGATACTCCGGTGTCCTCTTCGACATCTTCAGCCACGCTGTGATATTCTCACCAGCACAGCTGCTCCGGGGCCGTCGAGACCAGGCAGCATCTCGTGTTGTCTCGTGTTTGTGTCGGAAGACCGGGAAATCTGCACCGACGCATGAGTTGTTCCGCAAAAAAAAATCGAAATTATTATTCCCCGTTTTTAAGGACTTTAGAGATTCATGTCTTGTTGAGAAGTATTTTGCATATGTGAACTTCACATTTATGTCAAATTAGAATTGACATTTTCCGCCATTTGCAAAATGTTTAGCATTTTCCGATATAAGGAGCAAAAATGGTCACTGGGAAAACGATCACGATTCAAAAATGACAAAACTAATTTGCGTCATAGTTTTGAACTCCATATCCCTGCCAACATATCCCTTGGTTTCATAGGCAGACTGAAGTTCGGATATCCAGACAGATGGCTCATATCCTGCGATAATTTTTTTTTTCACAAAAGTATTTGTTATTATTTGTCAAAATAACTGTACTATCAAGCTGATGTCACATACCGTGTAGATCTTTGAGCGCGTGTTATGCAGCCGATATCAGAAAATAATACGGCTATCTGATGAATAACCAGTTATGGTTTTTGGCAGGTAATTCGAAGCCATTGCAATCCAAAGCATAAGGATAATGATGGAAAAACATCGTGATTTCTTAAAGGATTTGCATATGGTGGTGGTTGATTTTGGAAACACTTTTGGTTGCCAACCAAGAGACATGCTTCGATGGTGGCGATAGAACAACTAGGAGTTCCAGAAACCTACGTCCACATTATCATGGGCGTCTTAAGTACCGTGATATTTATTACAGTCCTTGATTATCTGCTTGAAGGAAGTGGCGGACCCTAAAGTGCATCAGTTACTCTTTGCTGATAATAAAACCATCATAAGCGAGGACCAAACGTCCTTCAACGAGCATTTGAAATATTGGTGGACGTTTTTGAACAAGAATCGGTATCGTATTAGTCCGAAAAAAGGGGAATACTTGTGCTGCCGACCTTTGCCAGACATTCATTAAAATGGAAGAGTGATTCCAGTTTAAATATTTGGGATCTGTGATCAACAGCGAAACAAACCTGTGATGACCACAGTAATTATCGTATAACCGTTCACCACTAAAGGCACCACCTTAAGCTACTCGAGTGAGGTCAGATATATTTCGGCGTCGTTCTCAATGAAAGACTCAACTGGAAAGCAAGTCTGCCACAGAGCGTGCCACAAGAGCCATGTGGGCTAGTAGGCGTCTGTATGGCAGAATTTAGGGTATGGGCTCCAAAATGATATACTGGTTGTATATCATATCTATCATAACATACGCGCCATCGTCTGGTGCCCCAAATTTCGTGAAGGGGCAACAGCAACCAAGCTCCAAAAGCTACAGCGTATTGCCTGACTGGCGGCAGCACTAGAGGCTATTGTTTGAATATCACCGTTACAAATCTTCATTAGACGGCTGCGACATGCGCTATTAAGCTGCAGCTAGAATGAAAGTTTAAACCAGGTGACCTCGTGGGAATCCTAAAAATACTTGACTCAATCCCAAAAATGATTATAGAGTAATATTGTACCGCCCAAACTGGGCCAATGGTGTTCCGGCACTGAACCCTAGAAGTCTGGTCTGGTTCACCAATGACGGATTAAAAATGCAATCTGGAGTTGGAGCTGGCGTCTTTGAACCCAACATCAAAGTTCCGGTGCCAATGGGAACCCTGAAGAGGGTATTAAGGGCGCCAGAACACGCACTCAGAGAAAAAAAATAGTTATTTTTGTAACTATTGTCTTAGTAATTAGATAATATTCTACGAAATTTACGGAATGAAAATAGTTAGAAATAGTAATATAAATTGTCAAAAATTACTATTGCTTAGTTATTGAATAATAAACGCGTACGTCAAAAGATCAACCATGACTATTTGTTATCAAACAGCACAACAAGATAGTTAAAAATGACAATTGCGTAGTTACTTAATAAGAATCATTATGACTAAGTATTTGTATTGTCAAAAACCACAACAAAATAGTCAACAATGACTACTCTGTAGTTACTCAAGAAGAATCGCGCGCCAGAAGTTCAACCATCACTATTTTAGTTGTCAAACAGCACAACGAGATAGCTGAAAATGACTATTGTGCAGTATTAGTAAAGGGTCATCCAAGAAGAGCTGTAATTTTTATGAAAAGTGGTGATGTTTTCATTTTATCCTTAAGTAAAACCTCAAAGGTTGGTAGAGGAATACAACAGAAACATGTCCACCTCGGCTCTGTCTAGAAGATGTTCCACACTAAGTTTTTGTCATAACCTCACCATATAACTTTGTTGGGATCACAATGGTAAAATCACCTTCAACTTTAAATATTGCGCGGTTTCTAGGGAGATTTTGGATTTTTATCCTTTTTTGGGGAAATAACGGTGAATATAGATATACTTCACGGTTTCTAAGGACATTTTGAGCAATATCATTTTTCGGGCTTAAACCTTCTGCTTAGACAGATACATTATGTTTATTTGGTATTATTTTTTCTACATTGGTGTTGTTTCCACACATTTTCCATTATTTAGTTATTTATTAACTTATTTCGTCTCGCAAGTGTACAACCTAATTGAGGATTTCTTCTAATAATTTCTGTGCCCAAAAGCTTAAACATCTTAAGTCGACTTACATGGTATTAGCTGTTTAACGTTTTTTGAAACGCATTTTCTTTGCTGACCTTAAAAAAAGATCCCGGTGAATTTTTTTTTTAACAATGGGGAAGTTCTTAACTATTTTTAATATAGCTTAAATCAATAACACCGTTTGCTATATATAACTGTTTTATAGGCCTTTTTAAAGATTTATTCGAAAAAAGCCATATTATTGTAAAAAAAATCCCTTAAAAGTGGGCATGGCAAACAACTTTGTATGAAGATATTGTTAAGAACGACTTCATCTACATGGTTAACAAAGAATAAGTCTTTAATTTCAAAAGTATTCGTTAATCCAACCCGACTGATTTCAGCCAGAGGTGCCTTACACCGCGTCTCCACGAGACATAATTTCAGTCAAGACTTCAGTCACGACAACAATGTGTCTCGTGTAGACCGCGATTATGTGGACATGACAGAAATCTATACTTTTCAGTCTGACTTTTTTTCCTGCCTTCTCTGCAGACTGATCTTCTGACTGAAATTTGACATTTGAAGTCTAGACCAGCGTTTGACAGCAAAAAATCATTTAGATAGATAGATAGATAGATTGTTTATTGTAGCGGAGTTATTATACATTCTTTCATTAAACCTATATTGCACAATTTACAGAGATTTGGTATAAAGCTACCATACTACTGAAAAATGTATAACAATGTTTTTTAACAACACAGTCTTAGATAAATAATTGGTAGAAGGAAAAGCTACAGGAAAAACCTTCTATGAATAGATGAGATAGAGAGAAGGGGAGGGAATAACTGAAAAATACCTCAGACAAATCTATGACTTTTTACAAAACTGTTTTTGAAATAAATATCATTTGGGTATCACACAATTTAATATTCAATACAAAATAAATAAGTTAATAAATGAATAAAGTAACAAAACATAATTAAATAAACAATAAATATTAAATAAATAATAAAATAAATAAATAAATAAATAACGAATAAATAATTAACAAATAAATAAATAGATAGATAAATATATAAACAAATAAATAGATGAATAAATAAATAATTAAATATAAAATAAATAAATAATTAAGTAATTTAATAAATAAATAAATATATAGATAAATGCATTAAAGGATAAATAAATAAACAGTAAATAAATGAATAAATATATAAATCTCTTAATTAACAAACAATAAATTTCAATATGAATTAGTATAATCTCTCTTATTAATAAATAAATAATTATTAAATTTCTATAAGTATATTTAAATGTTCATAAAGCCAGATTTGAGATCAGGTAGTTATCAGATGAACTACACGACATGTCGTAACTGCTGCATAGTTTTGTTATTCTAGATGGAATTCTTTCAATGTTTGTAAATCTATGTAGTTCTTCTGTCGAATAATGCCAAGGCAAAAAATTATTTTGTTTTGGTAATTCTCGGGAATACAAGTGCGCGGATACAATTATGGCTGATTTTCGACTTTCGCAAAGTAATACCTTAAATTTAATAAATATGTACCAACATAGTGAGCAATTGTGGAATTACAAAAGCCCGATTTATAAAAGGGTCGATTTAAAAAAAAAGGCTTGGAAAGAAATTTCCAGGCGATTCGGAGTGGACGTGAAGGATGTGAAGAATAAGGTGAAGTCCTTGCGCTCCGCATGTAGCGGAAAAAAAGAGTAGACCAATCGAAGACGTCTGGAGCTGGGACTGATGAAGTGTATCACCCGCATCTTTTCTATTTTGATTCGTTTTCGTTCCTGGATGATGTGATTGTTTTGCGAAAAACGAAGACCAATTATGTTCTGGTAAGAAATATCTGAAAAAAATAAAAAATTGTAATTCAAGTTATATTATTAGGATGACACTTTGGAGCGAGCTTCTGAAGCAAGGGAGGACGGTGAATATGATGACAACGAGGATTTATTGTTGCCATCAACCGCAAAAGCCGAGAACTTAATGTTACATCAAAATATGAGGATGCAATTAATGCTATTATTAATAGCACAAGCCAAGTGCCTGAACCAGGTAATAAATAAAAATTAACATTTAAACCTTTTAAAAAAAAACACTTATCAACAGATGAACAGGATAAATTTACAGACTTCGGCAGAAGTATCGCAAGCCAGTTAAAGGACTTATCGCCAATCGATGCCACTGCTGCTCTCGTGTAGCTCTCGCTTCTGAAGAAACGGATTCACTCACAATCTGTGCTTTCTTTTGTTTTCGGCTAACATCTGGTTTTCTAATTTTTCTAGGTTGTTTAATGCTTTCAAAGCGAGAGCCACCTTCACTTGTTTCTTCGTTGATGACATCTTGTGAAATGAAATGTCATAACAAAATTTGCCCAACCAAAGCAATGCAAATATGGCGGACAAGAGGTCTGACATAATTCAGACTCGTGGAGACGCGGTGTTATTCACAAAGCACGCATTTAAAGAGTACTGTGACCGGATGGGAATCCAACATATACTAACGACAGCAGGAGTGCAGAGGGGCAACGGCCAGGTAGACGGAATAAACAGAACTATCGTCGAAGTGCTGTCAAGAGGGACAATCGTAGAACCCACAAAGTGGTACCAGAATGTAGGGCAAGTTCAGAGGGCTATTTACTCAGTAATTTTTGAAGCACCAAGAGAAGTCCTTTCCAGCTGATGTTTGGGACAACCATTCGTTGTTCAGAGGATTTCGAAACAAAAATATTGGAAGACGCAATTCTGGATGGCTTTGAAACAAGTAGAGATGATATGACGAGGGTAGCAAAGAAGGAGATAAATAAGGTTCAAGAGGAGAACCAGAGAACTTAAAGCAGAAAGCGGAAGGTCGCATACCAATACAAAGTCGGCGATCTAAATAAAATTAATATTAGACATTAAATGCCCATACAGGGCCTAAAACCTAGCTTCTCCAAACACTTGCTTGTACAAAGTGGAAGGGCTCTACAATTTTAAGCCATATCCGAACGGCAAATTTGAGAAGCTTCTCATGACAATTGATACTCTTGGATGTTTGTCAGACGTTCGCAAGGGGTGGGGCAGTGGAAAAGACTCTAGATGTTAATTGGTCCCGGCGGGATTTGAACCGGGGACCTTTCGATTTGTAGTCCGACACACTAATCACTGAGCCACTGCGCCCGACCTGAGCCACTGCCTCCTACAAATCGGCGATTTGGTCGCCATCAAACGGACGCAGTTTGCAACCGGGCTGAAGCTGCACGCTAGTTTCTTAGGCCATATGAGGTGACCAAAGTAAAACGAAATGAAAGATACGAGGTGAAGAAGGCGGATCAACGTATCAACATGAGGGGCCCAGCACTTCGAAAATGGTGAGGATTGAGTTACATAGTTTATTGGCGGTAGCGCTCCAAGCAATGGGTCCGGCAAGAAAACGCCTCCAAAAAAATGGACATGGCAAAAAAAGCTTTTAGAACAAATTCGATATCCCGAAAAAATGGGTGTGGCAAAAAAAAATTATAGAACCAAATCGTTCTCTGGAAAATTGAGCAAAACGCTTGCAAAAAAATGGGCGTGGGATGCTTGAGAGTGAGGATGTGAGCCTTGATATTAGGATTTCGATCATTGATGCCGCACATATGCTCAGTTCAATGGAGTCTATGACAGTGGAGCGCTTCTACGATGCGCTGCAATTTCTAGCCAGACACAACAAGTCCAACTTTGTTGGGTACCTGGCTATCGAGAAATTACAGGCAACGAATCTGCGGACGAGCTAGCTAGTGCTGGCTCAGCATCCGCATTCGTAGGATCAGAACCTTATAGCAGAGTAAACTGGACTATAGCTTAAGCACTGATTAATAATCGGGAACACGAACCTCGTCTAGCCCATTGGAAAAATGTTCGGGGACCCAAACAATCCATACGATTAATCAGGCCTTATTCCTATAAGAAAATTCTTATACTAGATTAGCCAAGTATTTCAAAACTTTTGAGCTTCCTGGCAGGCCATTGTGGGTTGAGATATCATCTTTACAAAATGAAGTAATGCTCGCAGACAGACGTTTTGCCTGAACGATGAATCCTCTAAACACCTTCCTTGTGAATGCCCGGTGCTACAATGATTAAGAAGACGTATCTTCCACAGAGAAATACTTTCGCCAGTAAAGCTGAAAAACTGATACAATAGATCTTTCAGGTCGCAGTGTCAGCCATGTGGCCAGGGGTAGGTTGTTATAATAACAAAAAAACCGTAGGTTGGATAAAGCGGCGGGAAAATGCAGTCATCTATCTATCTACTATCATCATTTTAGTCCAGATCAATATCTCGTTCTTAAATAAATAGGAGAAGAAATAATTTGAGTGTAGATAACACTCGATCGCGTCCCCCGAAGCGGTTATGGAATTCATGAAAAAGTCGGTCAGGTCGGATCGGAACGTGGAAAGTGTTGCAATATGACGTAATCGAACTACCGATTACCTGAAAATATAACCGTTTTCTTGACAGTACGTCAAGATCCGTTGTTCAATTTTTCTAGAACAATAATTCAATCTTTCCTTCAAATTTTCGCTAAGTAAACATCTTGACCTTGACGCGGGTGCAGTGGCCCAGACTGTTGAGCAACTGGTCCTCAGGATCAAATTACGTCGGCGCCCAGAAACACCTTAAGTTTTTTTTAACCGCCCAACCATTTGCGACAGTCTGACAAACTTCCAAGAGTATCGATTGTTATGAGACTCTCCTCAATTTTGCCATTCGGAGTCTGCTGAAAGTTATAGGTTCCTCTGATTTCCTACCACCAAATGGTTAAAGATGCTGGGTCATAGTTCCTGTTAACGCATAATATCAGCTTTTTTCTATTGCAATTTCGCAAGAACCTTTTCTCCGAATGGGTCAGGAAACGTGCCCAATTTTCGTTATGTCTACACTTAAGATCTTCAACAAAATATCTTCCACTATTTAATACGCAATCCCACAAGGAATGTCATGAAAAACAAAACAAAATATTTCCAAAAAGTGCTCGTACCAACCGTCTCGGGTTACCCTTAACCGAATACATGTCAAAAAAATACCATAACCACAATTGAAATAATGACGTCTGCCTCGATGTAAGTGAGGCAATAAAGCATTCTCTGGTGGTGGCCGTTGACTACCCCCAGTAACAGGAATAACAACCAAATACCACCGACTTGGCCACCATCACATAATATTCCCTTGCCTCCAGCAAGTGGCTCACTTACTACAGAAAAGAGAATAATCCAACTGCACATATTACTATTCTGCGAATAAAGTTTCTTGGAACCAACCTAGCCTTAGCACTCTGTTGCTTACATGCTGGCTGGATGGTTGATGGTTGATGGCTGATGATGTGCGTGTATACCCATTTGGAAATATGCAAGGAGGTGGGGCACCAGGAGCTTCTTTTTCGTCTTGTTATGAGTTAAAATGTAATGACTACGCATATCATATGTGACGGTCCACAACCACCGCCATTAAAAAGAAAAGAAAATAAGAAAAACATGAAAAACTAAAACAATGTTGAAGAATGACAAGTCCACCGCCGCACCCGCCTCCACCATGCTTGTCTTGTTGTTTGCTGTAAAACCGCATGAAATTTAATTCAAGCATTCAAGGTCTTCTGGTGCCCCGTTGTCATCGTCAATGTCGATGGTGTCTCTGTCGTTGCTTTGGAATTGGGCTCCTTGTCAGGGGTTATGAAGACGTTTGCGTGATTATGATGTTGTTCCGCTGAATGCATTTCCTTGTTTGTTATCCCAATTTTATGAAGATGGTTCCAGAGTCACCGCCTTCTTTTCATAGATGATGATGGCGATGACTGATGAAAGTGATATCAGCAAAGCGCTTTTACCTGAATTTTGACAAACTTTTTAGATTCGCTTTTAGGGTGTGATAACCGAACAAAAAGGTAGATTTTCAGAGAACTGGAAATGTGAGCTGGTTTTCTAGTGAAGACCAGTAGCACGAAATATGATCACTTTCCTTTCATCTACCGATGTCAACAAGGCAAGCAGCTTAATTTGATTCAGCTTCCAGTTTATGTTTTTTGACTGTGGGAAGATAACATTGAATCATTTTCTAGACTGACAGATGGTAGAATTCGCTATTCTGTCGAGGTGTTGAAGGAATGATTTTGTCGAATAGACTCCTCTGTTCGGGTAAAACCAGAAAGCTCTACGTTCGTGGCCCAATGGCGAAAGATATTTTTTTTTTTGCATACCCATTTTTCGACTCTGTTACACCTATCCGCACATTTATTTCACGACACTCATTAACATGTGAAAATAAGTCCTCTAATGTATCTACACATACCTACTACAGTATGAACTCGCTTAACGCAATCCTCGATTCGCGCAACTCCTCGATTTTCGCCACACTAAAGTCGTCGCACTTCTTGACTTTATAGTTTTAACTTTTCATAAAAGTTACCTCACATTGCAAATTACTATGCCATCATTATTTATTTAAAAAAATGTAACCCGGTAATGGAACCACCTCGGTTATTGCAACTGCCTTAATTTCTATTAGTTGCGTAAATCGAGTTTGTACTGTATATGCGCTTTCGTGTTCGCTCAGACAGAACTTTCCACCACCGCACCTGACACTAATGCCTTTTAAGTCTCACTCTACACATGTAACGCTCGTAATACCCATCAATTAACCCCACAACACAAGGTAGGTGCTTCAGACAACCCTACCCAACCAGTAGGTACATTTTAAATTCCATCCGATTACCGTTAAATGGTTTCAGCCCCATTTCCCAATAATGTTTAGCAAGAATATTGAATAGGAGACCTTAAGTCATGTTTACCTTTTAAAAAAAAACTGCTTCCATAGAAAAAGCTTTTACAGATTTCATTCTAGTAAGTCTGAGGAGTCTCCACACACGCTGATAGACATACTGTTGTACTATTTAAATATGAGGGTTGATGAAGTTTGTACGGTGTGTGCCGGTGTATTAAAATTCATTTTGAGTGACTTAACATAAATCGAACAGAGACAATAATGTTTTATTATATTGGTAAGGTTGAGCTTACTTTGGGAAATGAACTGAAGTATTTGGTGGAATTTAAGTTTGATGAGCGTTGACCAGGACGTTGTGTTGTTAATGTCCTATCCCTTCTCGATTTTCCAAATGTGATTAAATTCCTCAATTACTTGCTTAAAAATTCACTTCGGTTCCCTAGATAAGAAGCACGTGATTGCGACAAGTAAAACGTATCTTTATCACGTTATATAGCTTCGAGAAGACAACAAAAATTATGGTGAATGAGAGATTAGTTTAAGCTTAATAAACCAGCAACTGAACAGTTCTGTGGGATAGGAGAACACACTCTACGCGAAGAGTTCAGGAGACTGGAGGAAGGAACAAGGGCCAAAACCTTTCTCAACCTCCAAGGACTGACACAAGCAAAGAAACTCTTAGGAAACTACAATCTAAAGAGACTCCAAGCTTGTACCTATTAGTTAATCCTAACAGGCCTCCTCACAAGGCACTGCAGACTCGGGAAGCACCTAGGGAGAAAGGTGTTTGATCAAAATCACCATCGTGATCTCCAACATCGCCATCATCATTATCATCGTATATACCACAGGATAAATATCGCAGTTGTTAATATTTGTAATAAACTATAAATTGTAAATAGCTACTTAATATTTAAATCTGGCGCTTAATTTACACCAGTCACCATATTTACTTCCTCTATTGAATTCGCCATAAAATCTGAACTTGAAATATAACGTAATGTCTCTCTCGCTCAAACCAAAATCCTCTCACGCACTTTTGTATAAATACGCATGAAGAATGAGAAAGAAAAAAGTTTTTCTATTAAAACCCTTAGGCGAAAACACCGCCTTTTTACTCGCGTAATTCGCTCCGTATTTGTTGGATTGTTCAACTTACGACTATCGTTCGCTAATAAGTTGCATTATTAGTCACACATCTTCGTTTAATCTCCTTGCGGTAAAATACATCAAGATACTTTCATATCCATCGGCATTCGGTCAATGGAAAAAATAACCAGGACCAAATCTTCCTTAATAGAAGGATACTAAGAAGGTTCAAGGGTTAGCGACCG
The DNA here is from genome assembly GCA_949715645.1 of Portevinia maculata. NCBI lineage: Eukaryota > Metazoa > Arthropoda > Insecta > Diptera > Syrphidae > Portevinia > Portevinia maculata. Next base: position 26,787,478 of record OX454527.1, on the reverse strand, counting down.
GAAAAATCTCCGGCCGTTCAAAACGTATATTAGAGAACGAACTTTGCAGATTCTGCAGTGAAACCGTTGAAACTAAAGACCACATACTGGAATCCTGTGGGGCATTGGCCCACAATAGGATAAGATATTTCGGCAGGCACCAAATAACAGACAATGGTATACAAACCATCGACCCATAGCTCATTCTCAGATTCATCAAAGAAACTGGATTGGACGCTGTGCTCTTAGGAGTGTGACCTGCCAACAATAAATCAGAGCAAGGCCCAGGTACGGTTCTTAAAAAAAGTGTAATGGAGGGGGCTCTGAAAGAGCTTCTGAACCTCTCCGAGTTATAAGCAGGGGAAACAATAGACCAATAGGTCGCAGTGTTCGATCAGCTAACTATTATTATTATTATAAGTACTCGTACACTGTGTAGTGACGACGAGAGTAGAAGTGACTCACTGTACTCAAATGGCGCTTTAAGCTCAGTAGACTCCATAGCTATGGGGAAATGTATTTTGTCAGAGAGTCAGGCAGTTAGTTGTTCGTCCTCCACCATTAAATCCGCTTGTACACTATTTAGACTTAAGCTTTTAAATCATGAATTAAACTGTATTAAGAAAATCAACTAGCGTGCATTTCATTTGCTACCGGAATCATTACAGTGGAGAAGTAAATAAAAAAAAATAATTTATAAAATAAAAGTTTAAGTTTAAGTTACCATCTGTGCCATAGACAGGTGCGTTCGAATCAACCTCGAGAAAAACTATAGAAATTGCAACATAGCAATAATGTCTGACAGCCAAGCAGCTATAAAGGCTCTTGACGCCTACGTTATCAAGTCAAAACTCGTGTGGGAATGCCTACAAGGACTGAATAGACTAGGCAAGAATAACAGAATCTCCATCTGTTGGGTGCCTGGCCATGTTGGCATTACGGGCAATGAGGCAGCGGACTCTCTGGCAAGAAAAGGGGCAGAGCAACCCTTCATAGGACCTGCACCATTCTGCAGGATAGGAGAACACACTGTACGCGAAGAGTTCAGGAGACTGGAGGAAGAAACAAAGGCCAAAACCTTTCTCAACCTCCAAGGTCTGAGGCAAGCAAAGAAACTCTTAGGAAATTACAACCAAAAGAGATTCAAAGTTTGTATCGGCCTTAACAAAAACAACCTAAGAATCCTAACAGGCCTCCTCACGGGGCACTGCAGACTCAAGGAGCACCTGAGGAAAATGGGCATATCGGAGGACGGGCTCTGCAGATTCTGCAGTGAAACCGCCGCAACTTCAGACCATATACTGGAATCCTGTGGGGCACTGACCCACAAAAGGATGAAACATTTGGGCAGGCACCAAATAACAGACAAGGACATACAAACCATGGACCCACAGCTCATTCTCAGATTCATCAAAGAAACTGGACTGGACGCTGTGCTCTAAGGAGTGTGACCTGCCAAGGATAAATCAGAGCAATACCTCGACACGCTTCACAAAGAAGTATCTAGAGAGGACTCTGAACGAGGGCAAGCACCTCTCCGAGGCACAAGCAAGGGGACACAATAGACCAATAGGTCGCAGTGTAATATACCCTAACCAAATATCAATCACCATCTTTCGCGTGCATTGAAAATATATAGCTATGTCCCAGTGGCGTCACGTGAACTATTTAGATGGGTGTGCAATTCTCGAAAATTATATAGTTTCAAAAAATATCAATTAGGTAATTGCAATTGGGGCAATACAGTGTCTGAAAACACTTCCCATTTATTGTTTTCTCCATCAAAACTAAAAAAACATTGAGACGGGCTACAGTCCGCTTGGGCGAACTGTTGGATACCCTATTCTTATTCCTATCCCTCATAAGTGGGCGTGGCAAAAGTCTAAGTATGGTTGAATTGTTAAGAACGCTCTACATATTTTGTTATATAGGTTGCTGGGTTGACGGGGCAAGAGAGTCCTGCTCCCGTCACACTTAGGTCTATGTAAACCCTTTGTTATATAACATTTAAAGGATTTTATCAAAAAAAAAGCTCCCTAGCTCAAACTTGGGTGTTTCAATAAAATTGTTTTATTTAATTGTGGGCGTGCCAGTAGGCGGATTTAAAAAAATTAACACATGAGAATAAAGGGCCCCTAGAGAGTATATATTATAAATTTCAGCTCCCTAGCTCAAACTTTGAATTTTCAAAAAAAAAAAAAATTAATTGTGGGCGTGTCAGTGGGCGGATTTTGAAAATATTTACACATGAGCATAAAGGGCCCATAGAGAGTATATATTATAAATTTCAGCTCCCTAGCTCAAACTTTGGATTTTCAAAAATTAATATACCCTTAAAATAGGGTATAAGAAAATTATTTTATTTATTTGTGGGCGTGTCAGTGGGCGGATTTTGAAAATTTTTTATCCTGAGCAGTTTTAGGAGTCATAGATCATATATAGAATAATAATTTCAGCTTTCTAGCTCAAAATTCGATTTTTTCCAAAATTTTGTTTTTTTGAGTTTGTGGGCGGATTTCAAAAATTCGTAAACTTGATTATTTCGGGACCCTAGAGAGTATATGGTTAAAATTTCAGCTCTCTAGGTCCAGTTTAAAGGCCTAATTTTTGCCGACAGACGGACGGACGGACGGACGGACGGACGGACATGGCTAGATCGACATTACTATCGATGCTGATCATAAATATAGTAACTTTTAGGGGTCTACGGGCAATATTAAGGTATGTTACAAACTATGCGTCAAAATTAATATACCCTTAGGTATAAAAACTGTAACTGTAATTGAAAAATAATACCTAACGAAGAGCTAAGTTCATTCATTCATAATTTACATTTTTCTTATGAACCTTGGAGTTGGTGTATTGTACCTACCCAACAACAGAAAACAAAATACCATCGCAGCGCAGACTGTCGTGCACTGCTTTTTTTTGCACGAGCGTCGATGTACTGCATCGTGTATTTGACCTATGACGCTTTACGGAAACAGAACGGAACCGATATAAAAGAAAAGAAAATAAGAGTACAGCTCGTGCACAGAAAACCGTCGCACGCACTCAAGTTCATCAAAGTAAAGCAATTTTATGTATCTCGTGCGGGTGACCATGGGGAAATCTTGTAGGTATAGTTTGAAGGTGGATGGATGAATTTATTTGATGAAATTAACAGAACATGTGCACAGCGAGATTTCCTGCGAGTTTTTTTTTTTGAAAGAAAAATTAGGAAGATTGAACATGGTTTAGGCTGTGTGATGGAGGTTTTATAGGTAATGTAATTGCGATGTGCATACTTGTGTGCGCTATAATTATAACAGTGTTCGATGAGGGATTTTTGTCTCGTTAGATCAGGGTGTGCAATGCGATCAGGGTGTGCAATGCACACCTTGCACACCCTGACGAGACGCCACTAACCATAATTGGCACGGTACAGACTTTTGATTTCAATCATAATGATTGGAGTGTGTTCAAATCGCAATTAGAAAATTTTTTCATCGCAAACGACGTTACGGATGTAAAAAAGAAGGCGATATTAGCTGTGTTTTATTATCCATGCGGATCTGGATCTGGATCAATTTAATACGTAAAACAAAAACAACACAGGATCTTGCTATTTATCGGGATCATTAATCGTGATCCAAAATGTAATTACAAAACTCACTACCTGTTTTTTCGTGGCGTTGCTTATTTAAATTATAGGAAATTATAGGAACACAATAATATTGCCAGACCAAAATATGAAACACTATTAATAACACAAAAAATCAATTAGCATATTTTCATATTCGAATAATTTACCACTGCGACTTTTGAGACGTTTTGCTTCGTAATATAATACACAAAAATTAATGGAAATATTAGCAGTACAATACTGTTAATATGTTGCATATTTGAACATAACATTTCAAATGGCAACACCCCCGACACAACAAGCGATCGTATTGTGACGTCACATTGTACCCTATATTTGCAATATGGCTGAGTGCCAAACCAAACTTGAAATACCTGGTATCGTCTGTTATGTGTTAAAAACAACTGTTGCCACAACTTGCCACTGATGATCCAGATCGTTTTATTATCAGATCGGATCCGTATCAAGATCATTGGGATAATAAAACGCGGCTATTGTTAAATGCATTATCAGAAGGGTCTTATAAACTGCTGGAAAATTTGATCCATCCCATTAAATTCGAGGCGGCATCGTATGATCAGCTTAACGGATCTTTTACCAAACATTTCAAGCCAACAGTCTCTGGTTTCGGTGAACGTCTCAAATTTTATTCAGCTGTTAAAGATCGGCATGAGACGATAAACGAGTGGGCAGCGAGGGTGAGGATGCTTGGAGTTTGCTGTGATTTCAATAGCTAGCTCAATACAGCGCTAAGAGACAAATTTGTGATGGGACTAGAGCAGGGTGCGGCGAAGGATAAACTTTTTTTGGAGAACGTGTTAACATGGACGATCAATAAGGCGGTGGTAGTAGATAATGCGGTGGAGTGTGTGAAAAACCAATACGAAGTCGATGTAGTGGTAAAACAAGAGGCAGGTACATCAGCAGGCTTGTAAGTAAGTAAGTAAGTAAGTAAGAAATTCATTTATTTAATATTTTCTTATTACATAAGTTACAAGTTAGAATGAATTTTAAAGCTATGGCTTAGCCGTCAGCTTGGTTAGTAAAATGCTTATACATGTACCTACATTTGTAACTTTAACAATATAGTTATTTTTTTAATAAACTTAATCAATCATAATACTCTGTTATTAATAGCGACCTGTATTTGTAGATGGATTTAATATAATTGGACATTGGACAAACACTAATAACGTGAAAGCAGTCTTCTTTCGCTTTTAAGTTGCAAATATTACAAAACTGGTTGAAGCTTCCATTATATGGGCTGCCATTTAAACTAATCAACTCAGACCTTGTTTTGAAAATAAGAGATATTTCACTATAGTTGAGTGAGTCATTGAAATAGTTCTTATCCTTTAGATTGAAGTTCAGGTGAGAATACAATACTCTGCTATCTGATTCACGAGCTTTCTCTATAAATCGCACACGAATAGCATCTTCATTTTTATTTATTATTCGATAAAGTTGGTTCTTTAAGTTGTCCAGGTTGTTTAGATCGAATGAAATAGTTTCTCCACACGCGTTTCCAATTCTTAACCATCTTGACTCCCACCAGTCCTTGTTTCTTAATTCATAAGATAGCATAAGATAGATAATGGAATTTCGGGATAAAATGAAGGAAAAAGACAGACCAGCACCACAGAAGAAGTCTGATGATCGGTTGTGGCTAGTCGTGAAACAGCGTTGTAACTCCAGCCGTGTAAGGTTATTCATTCAAAAACAAAACATAAGATAGCATTTTTTTGGTTATTCGGGAGTCTGGATACGAACCTATTTTAATGATGTAATCCGCTTGCGATTTGAGAGTGCTTGTAAAAAGCATTGGAAGACCCGTTTCCAAATAGATTGTGTAGTTCGGCGATTTCATTGGTAAGTTGAATAATTTTTTCAAGAAGTTCCTGTGGAATTTCTCGATTACTTCGTACTCGTTTGATCCCCAAACTTGAGAGGCGTAACAAAGAGTTGATTTAACAACTGAATCAAATATTCTGTATTTCGTTGAGAGGAGAATCCGCTTGTTTGCAAAAACATTTTTCCATGATAGATTCACTACGCTTTCGGAAGACTTGGCTTTATCCGTTAGATGTTTACCAAATTCTAGGGTTGGGTTCAGTTTCATTCCTAAATATTTGAGTTCCTTCACAATCTCTAATCGGCTTCCATTATAAAACCATCTATTTCCACTTTTCACTCGTGGTGAACGGGAAAAGACCATAATTTTAGATTTTTCGGTGTTGATGGTTAGTCCCCATTTTTTGCAGTAGCTGGCTAGACGATTTATAATCAATTGGAGATTTTCAGGAGATTCAGAGAGTAGAACAAGATCATCGGCATATAACAAGACATTGACCACGGTATTAGCAATTCGTACTCCACCAGGCAAATCTTTTTCTATGTCGTTTATAAATAGAGAAAACAATAAGGCACTAAGAGGACATCCTTGCTTTACACCAGTCTGTGTTTTAAACCATTCTGAGAAATCCTTTCCATCCCAGACTGCTGCACTTGTTTCGGCATACATTTTTTTAATGGTCTTAAGAAATTTTGTAGAGATACCCAACTGAGACAGTTAATAGAAGAGTGCGCTTCGGCTAACAAGATCAAAAGCTGCCTTGAAATCTACAAAAAAGCTAAACATTTTCTTGTTTCTGGCTTGAAAGGCTCTTATAATCGCAGATAATGTGAATATTTGGTCAACGGTTGAAAAGTTTTTTCTGAATCCAGCTTGACGCTCTGTCAGAATACAGCAGGCTTGTATAGTATGGGACATGTGAAGAAAAAAAGCTCTGAAAAACAATCAACGACAAGGCAAAAGCAGCACCAGCGTGGATTACAACACTCTAATGGGGGCAGCAACAACAACTGTAGGATTTGCGGTTTATTTAATCACACGGAAAATGCATGTCGAGTTAAAAATTATATGTGTAAACGGTGTAATGTCCGTGGTCATTTGCAGAGAGTTTCTACCAATAAAACAAAAAATGCTAATACTTATCATAACGATTTAAAATATATCAACAATTTTGATTTATGTTTATTTAACGTTACTACGAAGTTGAGTAAAATTAAACCCATTGAAATTAAGGTTGTAATGAATAGTATTCCTTTAGTTATGGAAATAGATACGGGGCGTCGATATCCGCGATTTCTTTAGCTACTTACCAAAATCTTTTTAATTCCCATAAGATGGGAAAAACTAATATGGTTTTTAACAATTATAATAGCTCTAAAATTAAACCGGTTGGTGTGTGCGTGATGAAAGTGTCTTTTAATAATAGATGCGAAGATATTGAGGTGGTTGTGGTGGAAAACGGTGGGCCACAATTACTTGGTCGACATTTTTTAAAGGCATTTGATATTGAATTCGCAAATCTGAACTTTGTTGAAAGTGTTGAAAACCCAGCAGAAAAGGAATTTTTTGCAAAATTCGGGTCCCTCTTTGATGGAACTTTAGGTACCTTCAATAAAGGGTCGGTGAAGTTAAAGGTAAAAAATGACGTTAGCCCGAAATTCGTTAGGGCGCGACAAATTCCTATAGGTCTGAAAGCTAAAGTCGAATGCGAGATAGATAAGCTTGTGCAATTAGGGGTCTTAGAACACCTAGATTACAGTAAATGGGGAACACCAATTGTGCCAATTCTAAAAAAATCATGGGAAGTAAAGTTTCAGTGGACTGACGGACATTCTGAAGCAATCAACAAAATTAAAAAAGAATTGATACAGAACAGAGTGCTAGCATACTTTGATCCTTCCTTAGTGGTCATATTAACAGTGCATGCCAGCCCAGTAGGGTTAGGTGCTGTGTTGTCTCACGTATATGGAAATGGCACCGAACGGCCAATCGAATTTGCGTCTAGGAAATTAACGGAAACGGAGAGAAAGTATTCGCAACTAGATAGAGAAGCCATTGCCATACTTTTTGGGTAAAAAAGTTTCACCACTACGTGTTTGCTAGGGAATTTATACTAGTGACGGACAACAAGCCACTGATGCACATTTTTGGCCAGAAAAAGGGAATCCCGGTAATGGCAGAAAATCGACTGCAACGAATAGCACTTACTTTGGCAGGCTATACGTTTAAAATCGAATGTGTTAAGTCGAAAGAAAATGTGGCCGACTACTATTCGCGTCGCCCTGTGATAAGGACATAGTGGAGTCGGATTTTTTGTACATAAGGTATGTCAAAGAAATTGATAGGTTGCCAACTACAGTGGAGGAAGTCGAGCGAGAGACGGCCAAAGACAGCTCGTTAATATTCGTTAAACAGTCAATGAATGAAGGATGGGCACACGACAAAGTAGAGGAAAGTTTGCGTCCTTTTTTCTTGAAGCGGCATGAACTAATTTGGGAATCAGGATGTTCGTTCTGGAGCTACCGTATTGTTATACCCTCTTCACTGCAAAAGGCTATTTTGCAAGAATTGCATAAAACGCACATGGGTATTGCCAAAATGAAGGCCATGGCCAGAGAGTATTGCTGGTGGCCAAAACTCGATTCTGACTAAGAGCAAATTGCTAAATCATGCGAGAAATGTTTAGCTACTAGGAATAATCCGCCTAAAGCAAAGCTTATTAATTGGGAATGGCCCCAAGAACCGTGGGTAAGAGTTCATGTGGACTTCTTAGGTCCGTTTCTGAAAAAAATGTTTTTAGTAGTCGTGGACAGTCATAGTAAATGACCCGAGGTTTTGGATATGGGTACCAACACAACAAGCAAAGCCACCATCCAGAAATTAAAACCTATATTTGCTCGATTTGGTGTACCAAAAACGTTAGTATCCGATAACGGCACATCATTTGTATCGCACGAATTTGAATATTTTTTAAAATTTAAGGCATTAAGCACATAACAACACCAGTAGGTAACCCGGCAACAAATGGCCAAGCCGAAAATTTTGTTAAAACCATAAAAAAATGCACTAAAACGAGCACTGAATTGCGGTTCGCAGACAGAAATACAAACTGCATTAAACTTATTTCTACTAGACTATAGGAATACTATTCACTCTAGCACAGGAGCATCTCCTGCTGAATTAATGCTAGGTAGAAAATTAAGAACTCGATTTGATTTGTTAAATCCACATCGTAATATGAAAATCGATATCAATAACGTTAAAACAAACATTGAAAAGCAACAACAAATATCAAAAACAAAATTGCAACGCAATTAATCGAAAACCTTTTAAAATAAACGATGTTTGCATGGTAAAAAATTACTCAGCGCCAAACAAAGTTATATGGTCTAAAGCAATCATTATTAAACGGTTAGGCGTGCAGAAATATTTAGTTCAGTTGAAAGAGTCTAACAAAATTTGGAAAAGGCATTTAAATCAAATGATCAGTTGTAAAGAAAATGTAATATCGAAAAAAGATACTTATGTTCCTCAACTTAAATTAATAATAATTAATAAATTAAATAATAGTCAATCAAATTTTGAAATTAAAAACAATGAAGAACCAGTAGAATCTACTGTAACTATTAATGTTAAACCGTATAATCTAAGAAAAAGAGATAAATAGATTGTAAATGGTTAAGGACAAGCAACTAAAGGGGGAAGTTGTAGTGACGACGAGAGTAAAAGTGACTCACTGTACTCAAATTGCGCTTTAAGCTCAGTAGATTCCATAGCTATGGGGAAATGTATTTTATTAGAGAGTCAGGCAGTTAGTTGTTCGTCCTCCACCATTAAATCCGCTTGTACACTATTTAGACTTAAGCTTTTAAATCATAATTTAAACTGTATTAAGAAAATCAACTAGCGTGCATTTCATTTGCTATCGGAATCATTACACACTGTCATACATTTGCGTCGGTATGCCGGCGATGGATTGACCAATGTTGGCTCAGACATGATCAAAAGTGCTTGGATTATCGGCAGAGGCTTCTCATTTGACAACAATTTGGAATGTCATAGACATCGATAAAAAGATTGTGCTTCCCTACATGAAATGCATTTTTGGATCACTGTACAAATGTACCCGATTGAGTTGAAACTCAGTACATTAGTTGTTGGCAGTTACGTGAAGGTTTCTGGCATAGTTCCATCAACTTACAATTCACCAGCAACGTTCAGTATGTGACGTGCGAATAAGGAGAAGACTTAAAAAGGCCAATGTTTAAGATCAACCCAACATCTATTTTGTACGACAAATTATTATTTAAAACAAACGCACTACATGACACCGCACTCAAGTACAGCACAAATAACGCAACAAGAATGCAACATCACATAAGACAGAGCAGGATATACAAAAAAGAAACAAACAACAACAGACACCAGCATACATAAAACAAAAAAAAATTGACATCGTCGGCTGATCACAGCGCTACGTGATAGAAGCTTTCGCGGAGATTGAAGAGCAGGCGAAATCTGTTGACCGTGTAGTAAATGCGGACAAGGTTAAATACATGCTATCAACAAACAAACAAACATCTGTTCACCGCCTATCACAAAACGTCACTGTTGATAGCAACAATTTCGAGGTAGTTAAGGAGTTCATCTACCTCGGAGTAAACATGAACTCCACGAATGACACCTTAGTGGAGATCCGGCGAAGAATTACCCAAGGAAACAGCTGCTACTTCAGTTTGGCAAAACAACTGGGTTCAAAACTCCTAAGTCGGAGGACGAAATGTATGCTTTACAAAACCCTTATCCTGCCAGTTCTGCCTTATGGTGCCGAGTTCTGGATGATAAGCAGGAAGGGAGAGCTGATACTGGGCTCCTTCGAAAGAAAAATTCTTAGGCGGATTTGCGGCCCTGTGTGCGAGGAGGGCGAATGGAGGAGACGATACAACCACTAACTCTATGAGCTGTACCAAGATGTGCATGTAATCCAAAAGGCCAAAATACGTCGACTACATTTGCTTGGCCACATCGAGCGAATGGACAATAATGCTCCAGCTAAGAGGATCATCGAATCCCAGCCCCCAGGTTCGAGAAGGCAAGAAAAACCGAACCTCCGTTTCAAAGACCAAGCCATCGCGGATGCCCGAGCGCTTGGTCTGGACAACGGGAAGCAGCGTACCCGGGATCGTAGATGGTGGAAGGCTGCTGTGTCTCAGGCAGAGACTCTTCACAGGTCGGTAGCCCGTTAAATAAAGTAAGTATACATAAAACAAATTGTCAAACAATATTACATAATAGGTATATAAAAAATAACAAAGCAATAGAAAAAGCGCCTGAAGATGAAAATTTCGTTTCGAAACGCGTAGCGCAGAAATAAAATAAATATAAGTTGTGGTAAAATCAAAATAAACACACAATAATAAAGAAACAAATTTATCTTTTATTATTCCTCTTACCATTATGATGTTTGTTCCATTTCCCAAAACTCAGTGAGCAACCATATATCATCAAGAGGAGGAGGAGAGGAAGAGAGAAAGAAAATGTGCGCGCGCACTGCTCTCTCTTGCTCCTACAGTTTGATACAGACAATAGGCCTGCACAGTGCACTGTGTCTTAGATATACGAAACGTAACTGGCTATGAGAGAAAGAGAGAAAGATAATGTGTGCCCGCGCCTCTCTCTCTTGCCCCTATGTAATTATACGATTACACTTTTCGTAACGCTTTCGTCACGCATTCACCAGCTTACTCCCTAAGTCAAGCGTGCGTAAAAAAGTTTAACTTCAAAAATAAAAAGTGGTCTAGGTGCGACCCGCAAGGGCCAGACGACTAACTTCCCAATGGGAAGAAATACAAAACAATATTTATTTTTTTAATTAATTATTATTATTTATTTTATTATTATTATATTACCTATATTATAATTATGATTATTATTATATTATAATTATGATTATTATTATCGGTAATAGAAGTTTTGGTAAAAGACGGCACCCCCCTGCCTCGTGGTCCTCCTCCATCTCCTCTGCCTATTTCACCTCCTCTTCCTCTTTCTCCTCCTCTTTCTCTTCGTCCTCCTCTATCTCTGCCTCTATCACCACCTCTACCAGTCTTTCTTATCCAGCCACCACCTCCGCCCCTGGCTACATCTTTTTTTAGAGGTGGCTCTGCTTCCGGGTCTCTTTTTTATCACTTTTAGGGGCGTGGTGGCTACCACCATTTCTTCCCCTAGCTGTTACAATAATATTCATAATAATAATAAAAATAAGATAAATATAAATAGTACAAATCATCAATTTCAAAATTCAGCTAGTTTGCCTTTATTTTAGTTATTTATTTACTAACTAAAAACGGCTGAACTGATTTCGCTGAAAACTTAATCAGTTCTGAGTTACGTAACTACGCTTCGAATAAACGCGGTCATATGTCAATATCATCTTTGGTTCTCGAGATAATCGTGGCGAAAGATAATTCCGAAGGCACATACGCACATACATACAAACACACAGACAGACATCTTCATAAAAACGATGGATTTTTATTGTGGTGACGCGATTCACAAAATCGCCCCCTTTACAACAACTTGCACTGGGAAGTTAAAAATCTTCCCAATGTGTCTCGAAAACCACATTCGCCCTGGTCCTAGGGTTAAACCGCACCTACCATCGAGACTCCTTTGATAATTTTATTGCACGAAAGCCCTTTAAGCGTTGCTATATCTCAATACAAACCAGATGAACACTTTTGCCATCATTAATCCTTCCTCCAAATGGCAGATGTACAAATGATGACTGTTCCCCACTTATGAACAAAAGTTCATTATGACACCCGATATTGTTAAAATTCCTATAAAACCGGCTTCTTTACGATTGCACACTTACTCCGATTAAGATAAAAAAAATTCTCTCAATTTTCTCAACCAATTACTGGCATAACCCACTGATCCCTGCGTAAATATTCGCTCAATGACATCGTCCGACGAAGACGCCAAAGAAGAGTACTAGGTATCATCATTACGGCAAGTTTTTGTTTAATTTTTCTTGAATTACTCGGCAAGTCGCATTGTCTAGTCTGCCGAATTAAACCGCCATCAACTAATGACACAATGATGGTGCGCGACGCAAATGTCAGTGTCATTTGGTGTGCGTGCTATTAATTCATTCGCCAGCTAACGCATTGAACGCGAATCGCAATAGCGATCATTAAACGACCCAAGCACTCTGACTCAATCCCTTAAGCGAGCAAGATTCGTTTGGTTCGTCATCTCATCATCATTATCCGACGTTGGAATACTGTAATAATACGAGTACATGACTGACTTGCAACATAAATCTATCTGGCTGACCTCAAAAGCCCATAACCTTGTTGAACGCAAACAATGGTCAGGGCAACCTCCATACTGTCACGAAATGGTCACCACCACCACTGACTCCCAGTAACTTCATGATTTATATGCCATCAAAATGAGTCCTCCTATCCTACTCTGCCCTACAATTGTAACTGGATCGTGGTACTTATAAGTTCCTCGTACATCTGGGGAACAATCGTCTGTTATTAATTTCATTTCATTTAATTTTGTCGAATTGAGTCGCGTTTTTGGCTGTTTTTTTCTCGCTGTCAGCTTCATCAATTTTTTAAGTTCCTCTTTTGGTTCATTGGAGTTGCACTTAACGCTTCGCTTTCGTAATCTTCCACATGATGCGCGGCTGCACGCAATTTTGTCTTTCGATTCTTTAGATCCGCGCCATACAGTGGTATCATAAATTTTCGTAATGATAATGAAGCGAAGACGATTAATTGGGGACACTGGCACGTCATGGACTTGTTCAACGCTCGTCCTCTGTCTCAAAAAAAACCGATGATGATTACCATGAAGTGATGCACACATGTATCTGCAAAAGGGGCCAAAAGGGGGGCGGTCAATCATGACGAATGGTCCTTTCCCGAACAGAATGAAAAACAGATTCCTTAGCACATTGCACAGTAAGCGCGTTCCGTTCCGAACGCCTTCCGACGACAAGAGGTCTTCTGTGTAATGCAGTCGATAATTAGCTTCGAAGTTTATGATCGGGATGCAACGCAACATAAAACTGCGCATACAGCCTTTGACAAAGTCAAAGTTAATTACGAATTTTCGACGATCCCAGGCATTGTTTTGACACACATACTTGGGAATGAGCTACGCTTACGCCATAATACGTTCCTTTATGGAAACGATAAATTAATGCCTTTTTCTTGGTGTTATCGATGTTTAATTAATCGAAATTGCATTAACACTTCGACGGAGAATTTATGATTTATTTAAAAAGGTCAGACGCAGCTGCAAAGGAGATTAAGTTTAATTAAAAAAGTGACCATCGTTTCGTGACGGAATGTTGAGCGAACGGTTGAATGGAGGTCGACCTTGTGTCACAAACGATTTTCGATAAGAATCACAACCTTTTAGGACGTCTTTTCGACTTGAAATATGTAAAATGTTAAAAGGTTATTAGATCGAAAGATATTGCTAGGGGCATCTGCTTAGCTTTTTTGTTAAAAGGACGGTCCCTGGACTTTTGCAATGGTGTTCGAAGTTGAATTGTTATTGACGTGGTATGACATCAGTGGTTTTTTGACAACTTTTCATGATTACCAGGGTTATATGTGTATGCAAATGTGAGAGCCTGGAATAGACGACTCCGATATGGGATCACTGTACATGTTTATTTATTTATTTACAAACATTGGGCTGAACAAAATACACATCTCCTAGTTCAACGTTAGAAACAATTAAGCTAAATTCTCTGGTTTTACAACGCCTATTTATTTAAATAAATCTAGCTAGGTAGTACCTATTTGTTTTTAACTTTTAATTAAAGGGCATGGAAATGCTTACAGCCAAAAGCAACTTCTTTCATAAATCATACTAAGAGTTCGCTCTAGCATAATGTTAATGAAGATTTCGATGTTTATGCAGCTGACGGTAGCCTCGAGGCCTTACTTACGTTCACTGGTAAGTTTTTCCAGAGATATACGTGGCTAATAGTCTAATTAAAAATTAATTGATTTAATTAAGTACTTATAGCTAGCTGCTGAGGATAATTTTCTAATGAAGCTCTAACGGAAGTTGAGCACATTAAAACATTTGTTTTGCGGTAATAAATGTTCATTACCTACTTCAAATAAGTGCTCTGGTGTTAGGGAATAAAATGAAGGAAATAGTCAAACTAATTCAGTTTTGTTTGAATAAATACAGGGCAATATGGGTAATAAGGGAATCGTTAACGAGCAATGGATACAATTCACCCCAACCCCTCCTTCAGCATCAACCGAGCTTCTTAAGCTAAGATTGGATTGTATGCCATCTTGTCATTTGTATAACTACAAATATATGACCCCTACATCTTTCAAAATGAGCATATGACCTCATATTTCTTCGATATGTTAGACTGTATGCGCCCATTTTAACAAAATTGTCATTTTGCTTTGCTGGTCATTTGGGTCATGTAGATCTGTCAAAATTAATTTTATTATAATATTTTTGATTTTATTTCAATCATTTAAACCACCTGACCTTGTCGGTCACCTGAAAAAGTTTAACTTAATCAGAAACTTGGAAATCTTTTACACCACACCTGACTCCATGGTTAGGAAATACAGTTTTGGGAAATTATTTGCGGCAGAAATATTGGCCCGTTCTAAATTGACCTTGGGTGTTCCGGTACTGAACCCGAGAAGTCTGGCATGGTAGACCGACGGATCGAAAATGGAATCTGGAGTTGGAGCTGGTGTCCTTGGACCTAAAACCAAGGTCTTGATGCCTATGGGAATGTGTGCAGCGGTATTCCAGGCAGAAGTCCACGCCATTGAGATCTGCGCTGTTTTAAATTCCAATAGGGAATTAAAGGCGCTGCGCTGGTAGGAATACCTTTTCAGATAGTCAAGTAGCATTACAGACACTGTCGTCCGACACAATGGACTCTTTAACTGTAACAAATGCTACGATGCCTTGCGAAATTTAGCCAAAAACTACAATGTCAAACTGGGATGGGTACCTCCACCAAGGTATTGCAGGCAATGAATCTGCAAACGAAGTAGCCAGAGCTGGATCCGAATCTGCGTTCTTTGGACCAGAACCTTATTGCAGAGCCAATTAGGCTGGTGCCTTAGGGCTAATTAAGGACTGGGAACAACAAATTCGTCATTAACATTGGGAAAGTACAGGGTGATCCAGTGAGGCAGTATAATCCTTTAAGGGGAGATTCCTGAAAATAAAAAGTTCTTACCCCATTTTAAGTTCTAGCCCTTCAAAGAGGGTGACCTCTTATTTGGAGGTGAAACCATTTTAAACGCTATAACTATTAAAGGTACAGTAGGTATTTACTACATTTTGGAAAGACAATTTAGTAGCCTATACACTTTGGGTATATCTGTGCAGCTACAAACAAGCTATGACTCCTTAAACTCAAAATTATGAAAATTTCTTGTAAATTTTTTTTACCTCAAATGCATATTTCTCAAATTTTTTACTTATTAATTTTTTTTTATGAATTTCTTATCCTTGAAAAATTTCCCTTAAAATATGTTTAGTAACTTTTTAACGTCCGATCAACAGAAGTTGTGCACCTACTGAATTACTCTTAAATCTTAAGAATCCCCAAATCGTAGAACACGATGTAGCCGGCTATTCGCTGATGCGTATCAGCGCCTTGTTGATACCGGGTCAGTTGCACCAAATAAAAAGGAACGACGTTCAGAAGTTGAGGGTGTGATCTTGCGTGCTGTGGAAGTTCAGCCTTCAGGCAACGTCCACAGACTACCAGACCAGTTGGAAATTCAAATAACCAGGATTCACAGAATTCTACAGAGTAATAGATTACACCCTTTCCATTTAACACCGAAACGTAATTCATTAAAAGGAGATGGAAAGAAGAGTGGAAATTTGCTAATTAGGTTTGCTTTAAGTTTAGCGTAAGTGTTTGGGGTGGGTTAATAGGAAACACTTTAGTAGGCCCGCACGTTCTTCTATATACAGTTAATTGCCATTACTACCTATAACTACTTTTTGGAGAACGATTGCCGGAGCTCCTTAAAGATGTTCCTCTTGAAAAGGCGGAAAAGGCGACGTTCTTTTAATAAGTCGTCACAGTAGCAGCGGGGTAACTTTGTACCTCAACCATACTTTTAACTGACGGTGTATTTGGGGATTTGACTCCAACCCTTGGCCACCCAGATCTCCTGACCTAATACCAATGGATTTTTTTTTGTCTGGGGTGCTAACAAATAAAAAGTTTACGTTAGAATTGAATTGAATTGAAAATAAAGAATTGAATTGAAAGAAATGTTAAGTCTGGAAGAACTCAAAAAAAATAGCGCCGTTTCAGAAGAAATGAGAAGAGGTTTGCTGCTCGTTAGTCTGTCATCCGAAATGCTTAAACGCGGCCGAAAGTGTATTCAGATTGAAGAAAGACACTTCAGACAATTGCTATAAACGTTCCATAAACTGCTCCAAAAAGGTCATTATCAGGACCAGAAAAAAATATTTAAGAGATTTTAAGAGTAATTCAGTAGGTACACCTCTTTTTGACCATTTTTGTCTGACAAAAAATGGCTTTTATTACAACTTCTGTTGATCGTACGTAAACAAGTTACATAACATAATTCTTAGGAAATCTTTCAAGGATAAACATTTTAAAAAAAAAAATAAAAAAAATATTAAGTAAAAATTTGGAGAAAAATGCATTTCAAGTAAAAAAATGGAACAACAAATTTTCATAATTTTGAGTTTATGGAGCCATAACTTTTTTATAGCTGCACAGATGTATCTTAAGTGCTTAAGACTTGTATGCACTACTAAGTTGTCTTTCCAAAATGTACAAAATACCTATAATACCTATAACTAAGAAGTTACAGCGATTAAAGTGGTTGCACCTCCAAACTACAAATATAGACCCTGGTTAGGTTAGGTTTATGTGGCTGTCGGCAGAAGCCGACACACATAGACCAATTTAG
Source organism: Portevinia maculata (assembly GCA_949715645.1). NCBI lineage: Eukaryota > Metazoa > Arthropoda > Insecta > Diptera > Syrphidae > Portevinia > Portevinia maculata. Next base: position 26,770,035 of record OX454527.1, on the reverse strand, counting down.
GTCCATTGTGATACCACGTATATTATCTACCTCAACTCTGTAGATGGGACAGGTCCCCCATCTACGTACTAACCGCGCCCAACGTCGTTTAATTACGGTGATCTGATGAGAACCGATTAACTCGACGTGGTATGGTAGTTGGTTGAGAATAGACCCTCCTGCATACAATTTTTTGTTCGGCGGAACTTCAGGAATATGTTCTTAAAGGTTTATACTGCTGAACACACCCTGGAACCTGAAAATTAAGTTCCAAAATACTACTCTTATTAATAATCGAATTATACCACCGTGTAGGACGAGCGTTGCAACTTTAAAATATAAAGTTGACCCTATAGGCCAAGGGGTTTGGAAATGGCAGCGGGTCAACATTTTGTTGGCAAAAATAAAAGTTTACACACTTGGGGGTATGTGTCAGTTCAGTAGGTAAGAAATCTCAAAGTTTTGGCTTTCGATAACAAAAGTTATCGGAATACGTAGAAAACGGTGTTTGGAGGCACTGACCTATATCCGCTTAGAGTTATCCCAGCTATATTATGTAGGCTAAGTTGTTGTTGTATTTAACATGCAAATGTAAATAAGCGTACATTCGCTTGAGTAAAAAAACGCATCTAATAAGATTCCACAAGTCCATTCTTTCTAGTGATCCCAGCTTCATAGTTGATAGGTTTAGATTTATGAGACTTGTAGTGGAAAATGGGGCAACCTAGCTATGCCCTACCCTACCTACCTGAACTAGAAATCAGTTGCCACTCGTGTCCTCAGGGACTAAAAAAAACCCTTTCAATTTCAAAAGTTGGGTGCCGCAACCAGTTTGTGGGCTTACATTTTTAAATCCAAATATTTTGGGGAGGTCCAAAACTGCATGTGTGTAGGTACCTAGATTACCTGAGATTTAAAAAAAAATTGTGCAAACAAAAGTTGTTCCCACATTAACCGGAATACATGTGCAAAAGTGCAACTGAATAATTTTGACTCACTTTTAAAATGAAAGTTTGCAATGCTTGTGAAAATCATAACAAAAAGTCTTTCGATTCAAATTTTTTTGATTTAGTTTGGTCAAAGTAGGAGCGTGCCATATGGAATTTGATCGTTCCATCGTGCCACTTTGTCGAAAATTTGCCATAATGGAACGATTTGATGGTACCACGTCGGCAACGCTGTTCACAATTCCTTAAGGTTTCTAAAGAATAAAATATCTCTTGGGTTAGGTACTAGATCACTTAATTATTTGATAACTATGTATGTACCTATTTGAATATTGAACGTCGGTTATGTCATTTTGAAATTGCCCTAAAATATATCGTTCGGATTTATCTCCTTTTCTTCTTCCTCTCTTTTAATGACGGTGAGGCTATGATCAGGATTAATGGGATCATAACCCTTCCACTCAACCTACTGGTCCGCATGTGTGGTTCCCCGGTTCGAAATAAGAAAATAACGGCAGCCCTCCCGAATTTGAATCACTCCATCGTTGAGGCCAATCAAATGCAGGTGTTGCTGAATTCGTCTGAACCGGGAGTTTTTAGGCATGCTTCTCTTACGCGTTTGTATGGACACGTTGATCTCTCGTTGAATCTCTCTTTCGAACATAACAGTACCAACTGAGCCGGTCGTGCTCCATTTTTTTCTCGAGATAAGTCCTTTGACGTGAAGGCTTCCTCGGATCATGGACCTTCTTATTCGATCAAGCTTTGTTATTCCTGCTGTCATGCGAAGAATCTTCATCTGAGCCGCCCTTAATTTTCCTTCATACTTTTTCTACGCTGTCCAACATTGTGAACCGTATGTGAAAGCCAGGCGCACAGCTGCAGTTTAGAGCCTTCCCTTCAGCTTAGGGGGCACATTTAGATCCGAGAGGATGGCTGAGTTTTCGTCATCACAGCTTGTTTCGTCTCCATTAATTTAACGAAGTTCACAACTTTAGGAATTTTCCGGAACGAATTATTTAGATAAAATAAAAAATAAATATTATGAATTAACAGGGCCCAGCCAGCTTCAAATGGCTTACATTTGCTTGTGCGAAGTGGAAAGGACCTTCAATTTTAAGCCGAATCCGAACAGCATATTGAAGATGCTTCTTATGACAATTGATACTCTTGGATGTTTGTCAGACGTTCGCAAGAGGTGGGGCAGTGGAAAAAGCTTTAAGTTGTTACTTGGGCCGGCGGGATTTGAACCTCAGATCTTTACATAAGTAGTCCAACACACTTTTTTTACTTTTAAATTCATTTTAATTATTTATAAGCTTATATCAACTTACATACCAGACAAAAATGCGTCAATTTAACATTAAACTAACAGGATATTTAATCTAAATTATTATTGGTCCTTATATGGGCGCTCTAATCTTAGCCTTATAATTATTGCCTTTCGGCCTAAACATTTACGAACGAATTTCTTTACTTCATTTTATCTATATATATAAAAGAAAGTTTCCGAAGCGATGTAACCACATAACTCGAGATTGGCCGAACCGATTTTGATAATTTATACTTTGTTGGAAAGGTATTTTCTCAGCACGGGTTTTAGAAGAAAAAAAATCTAAATTTCAAAATGGCTTATTTGGACCACCCAGCGTGTTACGACAGGTTTTTTTTCGATTTTTTTTTAATTTTTTTTTCATTTTGTATTTATTTATTTTGGCAACAACCAAATAAAGAATCATATTTGAATGTAACATATCGTATCACAATTGAACTGTCAGATAGACACGCAACGTAACGCCATCTGTTATCGATCAATGGAGAAGCCAATTTTGTTTCATGTTTGGTGGCGCTGTCGGATTCGGATTTCTTCATTGCGATTTTGTGAGTTTTTGTGAATTAAAATTGATATGAGAATATATCTATATCTATTTATATATATATGTATATAAAAATCAATCCATATTTGCGTTTGTTGCCGGTGTTTGGCCAAACGCGTTAACCGATTCCAATGAAATTTTTTTTTTATAGACAGGTGACGTCTATACGAAGGATGTTATGTATGTGCGATGTCTGTATCTGCATCGGTGTGTAAATTATGTGTTTCTTAAAAAAGAAAAAAAAATTGACAATGTATTTATACACAGCGTGTTTCATATGTAGGTATCATGTGCTTTGAAAAAAAAAACAAATTTAAGTGAAATAATAAAAATTTTTTTGTGTAATATTTTCTATATATAAAAATCAATCCATATTTGTGTTTGTTGACCCCTCCCCCCTCAAAAAGCCACCAAAATTCGGCAAATTGTTTTTCCGTATCGAATCTATCCCTCTCCGCTATTGCGGTACTAAAACGGAGGAGCTCATGAGCATTGGCGACGTTCTCGCCGCGGATGAGCCGCTTATCTTTCGCGCTGCGGAAGCGGTGGTATAATACCGGGATACCATCACTCGTATCGAAATATAGAAACTGGTCAAGCCAGATACCTAGATATCTAACTACGCTTCTCACCGCCAATGGCTGCCTATTTTGTCCAATAATGGCCAATTTCTTAAAGTTTTTTCTGGTATCCCCAGAGGCCCCAGCCAATGGCGTTCTGAACAAGATTGTTTCCGTCTTCTGAAAGTTGATTTTCAACTTCCAGTCGTCGCAATATCGCTTGATGAAAAAGGTGTATTCAGAAACGCATGGCTGCCCATTCGATGCTCAATCAGCGCAAACATTTTGAACTACTGGAAAGGCATCACGCTCATTTTTAAAAAGTTGCGTTAACTAATGCGCGAATGTCAACGATAAAGCGTTATCGAAATTACCGTTGGTTTTGAGGTATCAGGATCAGCTGTGTTTCGCATCCCCATAGTAATTTGTGCAGTAATAGGCGTTTTTCTTTTTTAGCCCCGAGCGGGGAACAGAACGGGGCCCGAGCGATCAGAGCTCGCTCCGAGCTGAACATAACCTGAGCGCTCCGAGCTATTTAAGAAACAGAATTGGGCACTGAACTGTCATTAGTCAGGATTGCGTCTGAAATTGGTGTTTGTCAAGGATTGTTCCATTTAAATTATAATTTCTAGTAAATAAACTATGGAAAAGCACAAATAATGAATGAAGTCAGCCGCGCTCAGCTTTTCGCTCTATGTGCTCGGTCATTTTTAATCGAGCTCATCGAGCGAGCCCTGAGCTAGCTCAGAGATAAAAAAGAAATACAAATTTTGTGCTCAGAGCGCTCCGAGCTAAAAAAGTAACACAGTTCTTTTTTTGACAGCTCAGTGCCCCGCTCGGAGCTAAAAAAGAAAAACGCCTAATGCCGCATCGGTGAGCATTTTGTTGGTGTTTTCGAACTCACCCAATGCATCCCGAAACCTTCCAAAATGCTGCAGGAAAAAAGTTGAACTCATTGATGCAATGACTCGGTTTATCGTGATACTGCATCGTCGTGAAGCTTATGACGTTTTGGAACTCACCCTTTGAGATTTCAAAGAGATAACAACAGATGCACTTATTTCAGCATCATTACCCAGGTGTAGATCTCCAATTCACTAAAAAAAGATTAACATCCTTGTCAAAGAAATGGCATGACCTTTTAACTGCATCGCACCTTGATATATCATTTTTTAATATAAAAAAGTCAATTTTTTATGTATAAAAAAACTATTTACCATTTTATAAAAAAAAAACAGTCCCGTCTGTCGTTACCAATTTTGCATTCCAATCTATCTGTATCTAAACTTTACATCTACGTAACATGGCCCTGATGATTGAAAAATGTAAATGCGCACACGCACAATTGAATCCTTGTGACATTTTGATGCACACTATAAAATACGGGCCCAACTTGAAGAACAAAAAAAATTCTCCTCTTCAAAGCAGCAGTTTTGTTAAAAACAACCACAGTATGGATTTAATAAAAAAAAATCATACAGCACAATGGCGTTAAAAAAAACTTAAGAAAAAAACACAAATCAGCTATGCATAGACGTATCCCTTCATCGAAACATTATACCCTCGCAGGATCAAAACGAAAACACATTCAAATCAACCAGCACAATGCGCGCAAGGGTTAAATTTGAATTTCAGCTCGTTTTTTTTTCTGTGAAATTTTTGTTCAAGATTGAACTACAGAGATCCCGTAAAAAGCACGTAATAATTTTTAACAAAGGATCCTTTGTCCCTGCTCGATGGTGGCTTATAAAAAAGGCGAATTTTTCAATCCTCTCAACGCTTCATCGTCTAAATTTTCAATCGCAATACGAATTTTGTTGTTTTACACGGAATCCGTTCTTTCTTCGACTTTTTTTTTTTGAAAATATTTGAAAAAATTTTCCTTTGAAAATATTAATTTTATCCTTGAACTGGTGTTGTTTTCTCGTCGTCAATATCCTTTTGTATTTACGCTTGTGGGACTGCACATCTAACGCATATGTCGCGTTAAATCATTAAATTGAAGTGCACATATAAATGCATTTCATTTCGTCCTGTAATTGAAATTAATTGAAATGTGAACGCCAGTCGTGAGTCAAACAAAGAGATTCCAATGACATTTGAGCAAAGAATTCAGAAAAAACGTCTGCGTCATGTCAAAATTAATGCACTGGCACTCCATCGCGCGATGTGTGTAACCCTTTTCCGTCCCTTTTTTAATTTAATTTTTTTTTTTATTATTTTGTCATATTACTCATCGTGGTGTGAGCGACCAACCGACACGGGTGTGAATAATTGGCGCTTGCATCAAAAACGTGTTCAAATCCATAAATAGTTTAGTCGAGCGTGTAGAGGGATGGATTGTAGCAAAGGAAAACAACAAACTTCATAAAGCTCCTGTTCTAATATTAATCAAACGGACCGCAACTACTCGATCCATATCGGCCACATTCCTGGCGGCCGCAGCTGCACTGTGAAGCCTTGCATTGAGTAGATGCTGTCATTTTGCCTTCGCCCATTTTTCGGTCACCAAATACAGTCTCCTGCGAGCAAAGCTTATTACGAGTAAATTCTGGCGCATAACCCAGTACTTTGGGCGTAAAAGTGCGCTACTGTGTTGGAGAACAGAAAACAGCACACCGGCAGCATTCCAATGGGTTAACAGCCTTTCCAGTCAGTCGCTATATGGCTACCGCCAGCGCCACCGTCACTGTCACCGCCACCGCACTGTCAAACGATGTCGACGAGTGTTTAGTTTATCGGCCAAGCGAGTTATGGAATTTTAATGAAAGGAAATAACATTCTGACTTAATTGCTGCAAGGAGTGGATAAATATGCTATGCGCGACGGGCACACCGCTACCGCCCGACAGACCGGTAGCTACATGTCTGTGTGCCAGGTGCCGATCAAAGACCAACGACAAAACCCTTATAGCTCAGTTGCACCGGAGGGTTCCCTAATTTGTGGGGGTGAAAGCGCGTGGGTATTTATAATAGTGCATGGATATTAAATGAGTGTAGATGCAATTTGAGGAGATATTTTGCCAGCGGATTCATTTTGTCTGTGAAATTGGATAGTATCTTAATCCAGGACAATTTTTAAAATGTGAACTTACCCAAAGCTCTAAAAAAAAGTCGCATAAATATAGAATGATACACGGCTTCATTTGATGAGAGATGAGCTACAACTTTTGGGAAAGACAAATAAACTTTGACTAGCACAATTATCCCTCCGCTCGGCAGGAACCTTGACGTTGGCGTCTTCTTCTATGGCGCTGCTAGATTTGCCACCCACAATGGAGGACGGACATCGAAATAAAATAACTACTCCAGTTGGAAAGCACGACAGTGCAAATCCACCCGCGAAAGCGGCAGGGTTACAGAGTCAAGCGGACCCATTTTCCATCAAATATCACACCGCTAGTCAAGGGCGTGAAGCAGATTGCTACTTGACAGATCTAAAATTGCCAGACAGGAGGCTGATAGCTGGACAGAAGTGCGAGTGATTTTCATCCCCAAAGCAGGGAAACCCAGCCACTCTACGGCCAATGACTAGAGTCCATTTAGTCCTTCATCATTTCTCATGAAAACGCTGGAAACACTTTGAACCTATACCTAAGGAACAATCTTGAAGAAACTGGCTCTCTAAGTAGTGCACATCACGCATCTGTCAAAGGCAGATCAGTGAACACTGCGCTAGCTGAAAGTACCAGAACGATCGAGAGAAGTCCCTCGACCAAAAGGAATTTACGTTGGCTGCCTTTCTATACATAGAATGCGCCTTCAACGGTGCCGTGAAATAAAGTGGATAGAAATAATATCGAAGCGACTTTATTTCTATAAATACAACAACACCAATGGAAAGTGCTGATTATCTGATTTTTGAGTTGGGAAATAAAGTCGATCTCCGAAATTTTATTCGATATTATTACTCTTTTGTAAAGGGTCCGCCATCTAACGTTTTTTTTTTTCAACTAGTGCTTATTTCGTGAATGGTAACACTTAGCTCATGTCTGATTTGACAGATAATTAGTTTTATCCTTCCGCTGAACGAATATGGTTGTGTATACGCTTGAACAACGCTGGGAAATATTGCGACATTACTTTGAAAATCATGGTAATGTTGCAGAATGTGTGCGAAAGTTGCGTATGGATTTTGGAAGAAGAGAAGCACCGTCAGCTCCGTATGTTCGTTATCTTGTTGAAAAAGTGAAAGAAACTGGCATCCTCATCGATAAACCAAAGCGTGAAAAGCCAAAAACAGTGCGTACACCCGAGAATATTGCTGCTGTCGCAGAAAGTGTGCGTGAGGCGCCATCAACATCAATTCACCGTCGTTCTCAACAATTGAACATTTCGGAGACATCATTGAGACGAATTTTGCATAAAGACCCTGGTATGACGCTACTATAAGCTACTGCATGGCCAGCCGAAGCAGCCATTTGAATGAAATTATTTTCCATTATTAACCGGAAGGATTGTACTTTCAAATAAAAAAAGAAATTTGAGAAAATATTCAGTAGTTTTTTTTTATAGCATTTTCAAAAAAAAAAGTTATTTGGCGGACCCGTTACTACTACATAATTGGAAATAAAGTCGAGAATAGAAAATGGTGAATTTCACATTACTTCCGATTTCTTAAGGAAATTAAGTCGATCGGCATTATTTTCATTTACTTTATTTCACTGCACAGCTTTCAACAACGTGAATACGGAAACCATCACATCCTCACTCGATGAGCTTGGTTTGCAAACAGTTTCTGACAAACAAAGTTAGAACAATGCTCAAAAGCATAGCCATTAACATAAGCCTTGGGAGCTGTGTGGTTTAGAAGCACGAACGTCACTCCTCTTCTGTGGAACATCTCAATGGATAAGATTCTTAAATCCCTGATCAGTAAAGGCATAAGGTTGCCTGCGCGGATAACATAGTCACACTAATATCACAGGAAAGTTCCTTTCCACTAACTCAGCCATCTTCTGTGATCAAAAAGTGCCCCCTAAGGTGAAGGGGAGGCTTTACACCGCAGTTGTGGGCCCGGCGATCACATACGGTTCACAATGTCGGACAACGTATAAACAGTATGAGATATAGATGAGATATAAAGATGAATCGCATAAAAGCAGGAGTAACAAAGATTGGTCGAATAAGAAGTTCCAAGATCCAAGAGCCTTCACGTCGAATAACTTATCTCGATGAAAATAGGGCGCGACCGGCTCAGCTGGTACCACATGTTCAAAGCAGAGATCCTACGAACTGTGTCAAAAAGGTAATAACAATCAACGTTTCCACACAATAGCGAAAAAGAAGCAGTCCTAAAAACTCCTGGATCACACAAATGCAGCAATGCCAGCCCATGATTGGCCTCAGTGACGAAGTGATCCAAAATCGGGAGGCCTCCCGTTTTTTGCTGAGGTCGAACAGGCGAACTCCACAGGCGAGTTATGATCCCTTTAATCCTGTGGGCACAGTGGCGCAGAGGCTAGTGTGTTGGACTACTAATTTAAGAGTCTCAGGTTCAAATCGCGCTGGGGTCAAGTTATATCTAAAAAGCTTTTTCCATTGCCCCAACTCTTGCGAACTGTTATCCAAGAGTATCGATTGTCATTAGAAGCTTCTCAAATTTGCGGTTCGGATTCGGCTTAAAATTGTAGGTCCCTTCCACTTCGCACAAGCAAATGGTTGGAGAAGCTATGTTTAAGGCCCTGTATGTGCTGTTAATGCCGATTATTTTTTTTAATCCTTATCATAGCCTCACCGCCATAAAGGAAGAAGAAGAAGACTCTGCTGATACTTTTATGGATGGTATGAGAATCTTTACGGAATGTACCCAGTGTGTGGTGAAAATATGACCTGAAGCTGTCGCGCAATGATATCCACTTTTTCTTAGTTTTCTTCAAATGAAAATTATAAATTATGCTGCTTGCTGTTAAACCACAAATGCTTGCGCTGTGTTCTTGGCAATATAAGGGTAATGTAACAACAGAAAAAAAATCCCTTTAGCTTAAGCAAATTATAAAAAAAGGTAACTTCATCCTTCCTTAAATCATGGAAATATATATGTTGTATAAATCAGGTCCACCGAAATTTAACTTTCTTCGTCGGAAGACTTGACGAATCATCACTCTCGACTCCTCCTGATGTGAATTATTGCATATTCAAGTACCTGACTCCAACGTGTTTTTTGTTTTTTTTTTATAATGCGCGTAAAGGGATTTTTTTAGGTACCCTTAAAATGTAAAGCTACACAGCGCAGGCGTTAAGGAAATAAGGATTAGAAGATAGGGAGAGATGCTGATGAACGTTGGTTTTGAATGTTAGTTGATTTTAGAGGAGCATTCCACATTCGTGTAGTATGGCTAAGAAAAGATTCTTTGTATTTCACTGTACGACCGAATACAGGCTTCACGGTGAACTGATGATGTGTATTCCATGGCGTGGCGGGTATTGCGGTTGAAATATGCTAGGAGTGGAATGCAACTGCTATTTTTTCTTCAACTTCAAGTATGTTCAAGCATTATCAAATGCATAACATGCACAGCAATGTTGTTGTTGGTAACTTCAAAAAACTTGAAGTATTTTCAAGCATTTTCAAGTAACTTCAAGCATTTTTAATTAACTTCAAGCATTTTCATGTAACTTTCAGTAACTTCAAGTATTTTCAAGTAACTTCAAGTATTTTCAAGCATTTCCAAGTAACTGCAAGTAACTTCAAGCATTTTCCAGTACCTTCAAGCATTTTCAAGTAACTTCAAGCATGTCCAAGTAAATTCAAGTTTGTTCAAGCATTATTAAATGATTATAAATGAAAGATCTTCAATTTTTGTTGAACTTGTTGTTCGTTTTTTATTTTTCATAACTTATATTTAATTTTATTAATATTAATTTGCTATCGCGACGCGTTTCGGAGCTTGTTCTCCATCATCGGGCGTTTGGGTTTTGTGACTGATTTTGTTTATTCTGGGGTGGGTCTATTGGAGTTATTTGTGTTTGTCTCTTTTTGTCTTGTGCTATTGATTGCGGTGTCGAATAATTGGTTTGTTTTTATTGTTAGTTTATCGTTTAGTAGGTTGTCTCGTTCTATCTTGTATGCTTTGTGTATTTCGAACTCTTCTATGGCGTCCAATTCTTTACCTTTTTGTTTTATGTGTACTGGTATTAAGTTGATTTCGAAATTATTGTAATTATGGTTATTGTCAATTAGGTGTTGTGCGTATGCTGATTTTGTATTGTTTTTGGGGATGTGTTCTTTAAATCTTTCTTTGAATGTTCTTCCTGTTTGACCTATATAATATTTTTGACAGTCGTTGCATTTTATTTTATATACACCTGATAAATTTTCTTTTGTTGTTTCGGTTATTGTCTTTAATATTTTTTGTATATTGTTGTTTGTTCTGAATGATATGTTAATATTTTGTTTTTTAAATTGTTGTTGTATTATTTGTGGCAATATATTAGTGTATGTTATGGCTGTATATTTATTTTCTGTTGTGTTGATGTTGTTGTTTTTGTTGTTTTTATTTATTTTATTATAGATTTTTTGTTTCTCTTTTTATGTAATTTGTCTATTGTTGATGGTTTATATCCTTTTTCTTGTCCTATGTATTTTATTGTGTTGAGTTCTATTTGGTAAACTTTTTTGTCCATTGGTGTTGTGATAAGTCTATATATTAAAGAATTATATGCTGCCATTTTTTGGTTGTATGGGTGGTGTAATTTATTGTTCAAGTTCAAGTCAACAAGTTCAATAAAAATTGAAGATCTTTCATTTATAATTCAAACACAACCGGAGACGAAATAAAATAAATAATATAAAATTATCAAATGCATAACATGCCCAGCAATGTTGTTGTTGGTAACTTCAAGCAACTTGAAGTATTTTCAAGCATTTTCAAGTAACTTCATGATGTAGAATTTTTGCGTTCCGATTGGCAGATTATTGCCTCACACAGCAATGTTGTTGTTGTTGTTGTAATTTCATCCAATTCGCTTCATTTTACCTGCTGTAATTCATAATGTGTGTTATATATGTGGATAATTTTTGTATTGTGCACTTCTATGTATTGTCCCCTACCCAAATATATATAGTGTTGGCATATCTATCTGACGTATAATAGCAAAAAAGGGGGGAAACACGTAATATGCAACTCTGTATTAATATATAGATTATTAAGGCCCATAATTAATTAAACTATTTTATATTTATAAAAATATATCGCATCTGCACTACATGGTTTTTTTACGCGAAAACATTTTCAAAACAATATAAAGGCAATATCACAGTCCTGCACCACTGCATCCAATCACAAAATATTTATTTTACTGATGCAATTTCATCAGGAAACATTTTCTGACAGATGGAACAGGAAAAAGAAAAACATATTACTGCAACGATTTGTTTCATTTCTTTGAATTAACAGAGAAATTGAACAGAAGAAATAAATTAATTCGTTTTCTAACCGATTTTATGTTCAATTTCTTATAAACGGTCTTTCATAAGCGACTTGACAACTTCAAACTTTCAGTGTGAACGCACCCTTAAACCGATCACCGAACTATCAATGTCAAAATATTCAGTAAAATCAACATTTTCATTATGTTGAAGTATGACATAGTATTGAATACATAATTAAAATTTATACCTAAATTACTAGCAACGGTGCAGAGAACGGCTATCGTAGCCATCACTGGTGCACTCCGTACTACTCCCACGTCAGCACTGGACACCTTCCTGCACCTTATCCCGCTGGACTTAAACATAAAACAATTTGCTGGCAATAGCGCTTCGTGCCTCAACAATTTGGCCAGTTTAAGGATTGCAGTATTGGGCACCGCACGATCTGATGTGCTACCCGGAAATCCTATACCTATGGACAGATGAAATTTGCACCTTGGTCGACTTTGACATCCCGTATGAGGTGTCATATCCGGGAAGGGAAGAGTGGCAAAGAGATGCAGTCACAGTAGCAAATGAGGTTGCTATCTACACTGATGGCTCTAAGACGGGGGAGGGAACGGGTTCTGGCATTTTTTTCTGCTGATCCAGACCTGAGAGAGTATATACGACTCCCGGACACAAGCAGTATCTTCAAATTAAAAGATCTGGCTGTTCTAAGGGCGGCAGAGATAGTGCAGATGGGATCAATATCGGAAAGGGTTATCCCCATCTACATTGACAGTCAGGTGACACTTAAGGCACTAGAATCTGTTCACATCAATTCTGAGACAGTCAGAAACTGTCGCACAATGCTTAAGGCAGTATGCAGACGGAATCAAGTAAGACTGTGCTGGGTACCGGGACACAGCGGTATAGAGGGCAATGAGCAAGCCGATGAGCTAGCAAGAAAGGGAGGGGAACTAGAAAATAGCGGAGGTGCGAACATTTAACCACTCCTTGGCGTTATCAAATGAATAATCAATGAGAAGATCTTAAAAAATGGCTGATCTTAGATGGCAAAATTCAGAGGGGCATAGGGTGTCTAGAGCTAGTTGGAATTGTTGCTAATTCGGACAAGAAAAGATCTAAGGAAATTCTCAAATTGAGCAGCGAACAGCTTAGAATAGTAGTTGGGATTATGTCAGGGCACTCTCTCCTAAGGAAGCATGCTAGGCGTCTTAGATTAGTAGATATGGATGGCTCCAGGAAATAACCCCCAACGAAATAACCCCCCCAATGAAAAATGAAACAACTTCCCAAAATCGAAGATGAAATAAGTCCCCAAAATGGTATGAAATAAGTCCCCAAATAAGTATGAAATAATTCCAAGTGCTAAAATAAAACCTCGCACTTACTCCAAATCAAACAGTGACCCCAAGCAGGTGGTTGCAGGGGGGAAGCATGGCCCCCCATATGCATTGCACTGTTTATGGGTTCGCAACTAATACCATAAACAGTGCAACGCATATGGGGGGCCATGCTGCCCCCCTGCAACCCGCCTGCTAGGGGTCACTGTTTGATTTGGTGTAGGTGCGAGGTTTTATTTTAGCACTTGGCCTTATTGCAAAATTGGGGGGATTTATTTCATAGTTGAATTTTGGGACTTATTTCACTATGCAATAACCCCCCAATTTGAAGTATGAAATAAGTCCTCAAAAACCCATGAAATAAGTCCCTAATTTTGGGGGTTTATTTCATATGAAATAAATCCCCACCTCCATACAAATTTTGGGGAGTTATTTAATTTTTCATTTGGGGGGTTATTTCATTGGGGGGGTTATTTCCTGGAGCCGATATGGATATATGCAGGTTCTGTGGTAATCTACAAGCCGAGGAAGACATAACGCACATACTGTGTGAGTGCGAGGGTACAGTACGTACGGAATCGTTGGAGGTTTCTAGGAGAATACCTCTTCGAGGAATTAGGGGAGCTGAGTGGCACAGACCACATGAAGCTGATAAAATTCTGCAGGAAGATTGGGCTTTGTCAAAGGAAAAGTTTTTAAGGTTTTTCTCCATTTGAAGCCTTGGTTTTAATTGGTTCCCTAATGATCGCGATGGGCCCTTCTGATGCCTAGTGCTGTATGCGAATTGCATACCCCTGTTTTAACCTAACCTACCGAAATTCTGAGTCGGTGGTGGCAACTTTAAAAGCGTTAACGCCAATTTTCGGCCGTAATTCTCGTCCTATTAGACAAGCAATTCATAGTCTAGTGAACAAATTTGAGTCAGAATATTCGCTGCTTGATGTTGCCGTACCAGGGAGACTACGTTTTGCCCGAAGTGTGGAAAATATTACTGCCGTAGAGGTGTCTTTCGCAAACCAGTCAAATCAGTCAATTTCACGGCGTTCTCAAAAATTTGGCCCCTTTCAGACCACATTTTGGCGAATTTTGCTGGATAGGTGTGAACCCTCATGTGCTTCATGAAGCAGCACTTCATCCGCAAAAAGACACTGTTAGGTGCGGTTTTCATGCCGGTGGCGTCATTGGCGTTTTTTTTTTCGTCGATGAAAATGACCGTCACGTTACGGTTAATGGTATTCGCTACAGAGACATGTTGGAACGTTATTTCTTTGAGCAATTGCATGAATTAGACATCTGTGATATGTGGTTCCATCAAGAAGGTGCCACAAGCCACATAGCGGGTGCAACGATCGAGCTATTGAAGTCTCAGTTGAGTTCGGTGAACGTGTTGTTTCGAGAAACGGACCCGTCTATTGGCCGCCAAGGTGGTGTGATTTAACGCCTCTAGACTTTTTTTTATGGAGCTACATTAAATCATTGGCCTATGTCTATGCCAACAAGTCGGCGACGTTGGAACAGCTCATAGCCAATATTGAACGAAAAATAACGGCCGTATCGGTCGAAATGAGCGGCCGAGTCATCGAAAATTGGGTTCAACGTATCGACCGCTGCATACGATTGTCATATGGTGGTCATATGAACGAAGTCGAATTTCATTCGTAAATATTTTGATAGTAATTCATTTGTTTTTGAGATATCTCAAGTAGTTTGCATTTTATTTAAAAAAAAAAGTTGTGAAGTCCTTAATGAAAGACGTTGTCAAGTCCTTAAATAAAGACCCCTTATATATCTAAGTTTAGTAATTCATAAGCAACATTTAAAGATAAAGATAGTGTTGATCTCTTATTTTAAGTATAGAAAAAGCAAATCAAAATTTTACGTATTGCTACAACTGGGGTCTACGAATTGAAAGAACAACGGGGCTTCACTCTATGAAAAAGCTGTCAGATTGTTTTCGAAAAGCAACAGTTCAAGCCAGCAATCTTATTAAGCAGAAGACGTTAACTATTTTGCAATGTTCGGTTATAAAAATATTAACACGTCAGCCATTTCTTTCAATACTTCCATCGAAATGTATTCAAATCATTTCAACTGACCCAAAACGAATTATGTACATAAAGATAGATTAACATTAGTGACAATTAATAACTGAAAAAAAATCACCACGTATAATTAACATTCGGCATGCTAAAAATGTTAATAACCTCCTCTAATTGGTACTAAGAATACCGATTCGAAAGCGAGTCTCGATTAGTCTTTTCACTTCTCATCTCGCCAAATGATTTGTATTTACATTACTGTCACTTTAAGATACCCCTAATGTCAACGATGATGCCCAGTCTTATCTTTGATTAAAATTTGTTTTATAATAATTAGCGATGCAACGTGATTGTGAATGCATTTTTTCAAGACTATTATGAACAACCCATCAAGGCAATAATTGGGCACAATGTTCGACTAATGGTTTCGGAACATAAATTAATTGATAAGAGTGAGAAAGCTGCATTGTTTATGGTAGACCATCCGGTTAATGAGCCTATTTTTCTTCTTCTTAATGAACCAGATAAGATATGCTACTTCAGTTTGTTAATAGATAGATACTAGTACTGGTGCGATTGCTGTCCTAACATGTATTATGCAAATGACTGCTCTTCACACAGAGATACTAAATTATTTAGAATAATTTACAAAGGGTAGAATAATTTTCTATTCAAAGTGGGCATAGATATTTCTTAAAATAACTCCTCTGTGTTTATTCAATGATCACCCAACAGATTTAGAGGTGCATCAATAATTCGAATTTGATTGAAAAGTGCGAAATCGTGCTGACAAGAATTAGGAACCTCATCAAATTGATCACGGCTTAGAAATGCCAATTTCTATCATCGCCACATGGATCGTCACGGTCGGGAACAAAATAACAGTTTATCTAATAATAACGTTCATTTAATTTGCGGCGATCAATCTGCAAATGTCTGTAATTGCGTAAATCAGCCATTAAAAAACAACCCACTGAGCCAAAAGGTTATAAACAAATTTTTGTCTGTTAATGCTGCCAACTTACTGCGCGGGGGGAGGCCTCATTGGACGCCGCCGTTTGAGAATAAGGCAAACTCCGCCAACACGCCGACATGAACTCTCGCGCAGTTGTTATTTTGGACACCTTTATTGGGATTACTGCTTCGGCTTTTGAGTTATCACCAAGTGGTTGGATTTTATTATTATTTTGATTTGATTTGCCATAGATGCAGCCCACCTGGGTACGCCAGAGTATGGACTATGTTGCAAAATACAATTTTGTGGCACTCTGTTCGTTCATTGGAGGTGAACCGTTTATTTCTATCCTCGGGTTCGGTGGGTGTGTACATTAATCAATTTTCCTCAACCAAATAGAAATTAATAAACGTCATGTAGGCTGCGTGAATGATGGAAATGGAAAATTATGATTTTTCCACGGCTGATTTGTTTTTCTTTTTTTATTGTTGAAAATTCCAATTTTTATTTCGGATTTTTGGGTGCGTGGATAACAATTGAAGGATTTATGTCGTAAGGCATAAAATGCTATTCTGTTAACCCGGTTAATTGAAAAGTATTTAATGGTTGTCCGCACTTGGGAGAGGCAGACAATAGGTAGACACTGCATGCAACGATTAATGTGTTTCGGAAAATCGTGTCTGCCGTTCTGAAACTGGGTTAATTCGATTTCATCAAAGCAGGACTATGATAATGACCAATTAATTTTTTGAAAAATACATATTTACAAAATCAATTATGCACGTGCATGCATGTGGATGCAAACTGTGGGTTGACACAACTGGATATCAGCGGTGTTGTAAAAGGACGATCAAACAAAAATCTATAACAGGAGCAATGGTATAACAGAGGCAGGCCGGGATCACATAATTGCAATCACACCAGCATTTGGTTGGCCTAAGTTAAGCAGACATCCGCAATAGGGAAGCCTGTCGATGTTTACTAAGGTTGAGTCGGCGAACCCTACATGCGGACCAGTAGGGTGTCATAGAGTGGGAGGGTTACGATTCCTTTAATTCTTGATCGATGTAAAGGAAAAGAAGATAAACAGAAAATTCCAAATATTATTACTATTCCAAGAACTTGAAAATTGACTAAGACATCAAAATATATTAAGAAAATGTTCCAAATCCTAGTGTATGCTCCAACAAGGAATCGAAGGATATAATCTGCAATATGTACTAGAGCTGCTTCAAATATCGATTTTTGTTGGTTCCCAACATAAAATTCGAACACCAAATCACAATACGACGGAAGAACATCACACAAACAACATAAATCAAAAATTGTTATTCAAAATTGTAAAGCTAAATTGTAAATTTAAAGGAATTAAGTGTCTACCAGATCTCACTTGCACATTCGACACTGTTGGATTTGAAATCGGCATATTGAACTATTCATTTGGATATTTCTTTAATATACACACATCCAAATGATTAGTTTAAATATGCACGATTAATTTTTTTTTTCGGTTGCTTTTTCGTCCGCATTTTAATTTAATAAAATGCGTGAAAGTTTTTTTTAACGCGATTGATAAAATTATCATTCCAACGAATAAGTTAAATAAACGAAGTTATAACGTATAAAGACCATTTTTTCCATTTGCAAGTGTTTCAAGACATCTTCTTGAATATCATTTCAATTGTCTCAGGTCATCTTTCTTGAGGCAAAACATTCTGAGGTGCATCTGCACAGCTCAGAACAATTTTTGTGCTGTAAACAACGACTGGAGTGGAAAAAATTTAAAAAGTTAGGTATGTACAATGTGAAACTTTCTTGGATCACATGCCAATCGTGGTTGCGGTTGATGGTGAAACACCCTCCCATCAAAAAAACCTGCCCCTGCTGCCTAGACTTAAATAGAAATCCAAAGAAATAAACTCATACTATCATTTATTGGACAGCTTGCTCTTAACATATGATCCAATACTTGAGGGTACAGAAAAACTTGAAAATCAAATAATGAGTATGGTAGAGAATGTTTAAATGCAATTCAGAAATCATTTGCCCTTTTGCGTGTATGGAGAACTTGAAATAACCCTGATGTTAAAAAGTTGTATATCCAAGTGAATACCCAACAAAAATCTATGCGTAGCAAAGAAAACTGATTTCGATAATCAGGAAGCTCTCTTACTTACCCAAACCAAGACTTCGAATGACTTCTGGAGAATAGCAAGGAATATTATTGGTATAGTTTATCAAATAGGTACAGGAGTATCTGCTGATGATCTATCCATATACTTTAAACATCTTCTTCTGGATAACTCAAAACTTTTTTTCTCGTATGATCTGTTATGGGTGCAGCGAGGAGTTCCCGAAACCTACGTACTGATGATCATTGACATGTATGAGGGAGTAAAGACAAGAAAGAAGATCAATAGCGAAGCAAGCTGTGATGACGACAGCGTAGGATGGATAAAGTAGCGGAAAACATAAGAAATGTGGCAATGATGCGATGATACTGTATTCACATAGTGATAGGCAGGTCGTGTGTTCGAATCCCGACCAGGGAATTGCTTTGTAAAATTGAATACCTACACACAACAATTTAAATCTCCATTAAGCAATTAAGGCGCCACCTGTCGAGAAAAAAATTACTATCGCACCAAAACTTCTTTCCTATCCTCCTATTCTTGCAAGTAGTAAGCAGCACCTGAAAACAGGCAATGAATCATTTGCTGAGTGCTGCTTGCAGGAACGAAAATGCCTGCGCTGTGGTAACATTATAAGGGTACTGTAAAATAAAAAATCCCTTTAGCCAATTATAAAAAAAAAGAAAAAAAAAACTTCTGTGATCGAAAAATGCCCCTTAGCTGAAAGAAAAGTGTGAGGGCAAACTAACGGCAGCTGAGATGAAGATGACTGCTGCAGTAACAAAGATTGATGGAATAAAAAGTTCCAAGATCCGAGGAAGACTTCACGTCAAAGAACCTATCTGGAGTGCGACTGGCTCAGTTGGTACCGTCATGTTCAAAGGAGAGATCCTACGAGCCCTGTCACAAAGGCAATATCAATCAACGTTCCATTACAAACGCGAAAGAGAGGCATCCCTAAAAACTCCTTGATCACACAAATGCAGCAATACTAGCATTTGACTGACCTCAGTGACGAAGTGATTCAAAATAGGAAGGTCTGCCGTTATTTGCTGAGGTCGAACCGGCGATCTCCACAGGCGGACAAGTAGGGACGCAGTTAAGTGGGTGGGTTATGATCATTTTAATCCTGATCATAGCCTCGCCGCCATTAAATGAAGAAAAAGAAGAAGAAGAAGAGGATTAAGAATTTCAGCTCATTAGCTCAAAAGTCGACTAGTTCGAGATTGAGATTGTGGGCGTGTCACTGGGCGGATTAAAAATTCTTTAACTTGATTATTTAAGGCCCGTAGAGACAATATGGTTAAAATGTCAGCTTTCAAGCTCGAGTTTAAAGGCCTAATTTTTGCCGACGGACAGACGGCAGGACATGGCTAGATCGACACAACTACCGATGCTGATCACGAATATAGTAACCGTAGGCCCGGGCAATGTTCAGGGATGTTACAAAATATGAGTCAAAATATATTTATATTTAGAATATATATTTAATGAACAGATGAACCGAAAAATATTGATTTTATTTAGTTTTCGCTGCTTTAATTTAATTTAATTTTGGCTGGGGGAATAAGTCCCAATTTATTCGGCTTAATACAATAATAACTCTTAAGACTAATTAAAAACTAAGGTTTGAGAATAGTGGAGATGTTAAGGGCAGGGAGTGTTGTGGTTGAAGTCGAAGGCAGTAAGGCTCAAGTTAACCTTCATTAGAGCCATAGGACGTGCGGTAGATTGAAAAGATGAGGGTTAATTATGAGGGTTAGTATTAAAGAAAATAGAGTAACAAAGAGATGCACAATCAACGAAGCCGGAGAGGAGTCGTTTTATGAGAACTATGTCTGCAGCGTCTCTGCATTCAGCAATGCTATTCATTTTAATGAGTTTGAGGCGGTCAAGATAAGGAGCTAAGAATAAAGGATCGTTCTAGGATAAACCACGAAGAGCGAATCGGAGAAATCCACGTTGGATGCTCTTGATTCCCGACACATGGACTTTATGAAATGAAGACCATGCTTGGCTAGCGTACGAACGGAAGTTTAGCTCCCTATCGCTCGTATGGCCAAGGTCGCGAAGTGATTGAACGAGGGATATAGGTTGATCGTTCAATTATTTTTTATTTATATTATTGCTAACAGATTTGTTGAACGAAATTGATCGTGATGACCTCGTGGGGCGCACTTATCCACTTTTTTTCAAACTTCTGACTCGCTAAGGCGATTAATGCACGTCTACCCAATAGAAATATTGGGCCATTTAAATGAAACTTAACTATAGAAGAATAACTAGAATATTGACAATTTGGATGCCAACTTCGTAATACATATATAATACGGTTAATGCATAATATTAGTTGTGAATTCCACAAAGTGGCCTACCCTTACAGAATTTGGTCATAAAAGTATAGACACATTTAATTCCTAACTTTGGATTTTTTGTCTAATGTTTTTAAACTTAATTTTGCACAGGCGAAGTGCAGCAAGCCACAAATTAAAACCAATAGCAACGATTTGGTATAATAAAATAATAAATATAATTAAATACTTACTTAATTACTTAGGTGGCGCTACAGTCCGGAGTGGACCTGGGCCTCAACCAATACGCCTCTCCTCCAGTTGCGCACTCCAAGTTGGTTGAGATTCCCTTCCACTTGCGCGCGCCACCTAATGAGAGGTCTTCCTCTACTGCGTTGTCCCTCCGGGTTGCAATCGAAGACTCTTCGGGCCGGAGCGTTGGTGTCCATTCGCTCTACATGTCCTAGCCATCTTAGTCGACCGATTCCCACTTTTTTGACCAGGTCGATGTCGCTGTATAGCTCGTAGAGTTCGCTGTTAAATCTCTTCCTCCAAAGCCCGTCAACGCTAACGGGACCGAAAATCACTTGAAGAATTTTGCGTTCGGAACGACCAAGGAGATCTTCATCCGCTTTTGCTAATGTCCACGCTTCTGCGCCGTAGAGCAGGACTGGGATGACGAGAGCCTTATATAGAGTCTCCTTAATTTTTCTCGACACGGCCTTACTAATCAATGGCCGTCTTAGGCCAAAGAAACAGCGGCTGGCAAGTATAATTCTTCGTTTGATTTCCGCTGTGGTGTCATTATCAGAATTAATACCGGAGCCGAGGTAGACAAAGTCCCTAACTACCTCAAAGTTGTAGCTGTCTATCGTGACGTTCTGTCCGATTCGTCGATGTTGTGTGTCCCTTCTTGTTGACAGCATATACTTGGTTTTGCCCTCATTCACCACCAAACCCATTTTTACCGCTTCTGTGCTAATACTTGCAAACGCACCACTGACAGCTCGCTGTTTTCTGCCAATTATGTCAATGTCGTCAGCATATGCAAGTAGTTGCACAGACTTTTGAAAAATTGTTCCTCTAGTGTTGGCTTGCGAGTTTCGCACAATTTTCTCAAGTATGATGTTGAAGAAGTCACATGACAGCGCATCACCTTGTCTAAACCCTTTTTTGACATCAAAGCTCTCGGTGAGCGGGCGTTCGGTGCGGGCGTTCTCCATCGTCATTCTGCACAATCTGACAAATTTGGCAGGGATGCCAAAACTATACATATGGCCAAAACTATGTCTCTCGTCTCGTCTCTATAAATGCTGTCATATGCGGCCTTAAAATCGATAAAAAGATGGTGGGTATCGATTTGGACTTCTTGGGTTTTCTCCAGGATCTGCCGTAATGTGAATATCTGATCGGTCGTGAACTTACCGGGCCTAAAACCGCACTGGTAGGGACCAATTAGGTCCCTGGTTTCGGGCGTACACACAGTACAGCAGACATGATCTTATAGGCAGTATTCAGGAGACTGATGCCTCTATAGTTGGCGCAGTTTAGAGGGTCTCCTTTCTTGTGGATCGGGCAAACGATGCTGAGGTTCCACCCTTCTTGGGTAAATTATTTGAAAAAGTAATCCATGACGAAATCCAAGTCTATTTAAATGAAAACAATTTACTTATGCAATGGCAATCTGGTTTTCGTAGTAAGCACAGCTGTGAATCTGCAGTAATTAAATTTACTTCGGACATTCTATTCGCTTTGGACTCTGATAAGTTTGGTGTCATGGTACTGCTAGATTTTTCTAAGGCATTTGACTGCATTGATCACTCTATCCTTCTCTCTAAACTGAGGAGACATTTTAACTTTTCTACCACTTCGCTTAAACTATTGTGCAATTATCTGCAAACTAGAGTACAGCAAATAAAAACTGAAGTAGATATTTCAGAACCGATTACAACCATTACCGGAATACCCCAGGGCTCAGTACTGGGTCCACTATTATTCTCGTTATTTATTAATGACCTACCCGATGTCACTCGAAATTGCCAAATACATTTGTATGCTGATGATGTGGTACTTTATATTGTTCGTACAATATTGGTTTGATGGAGGACTGTATAGCAAGATTAAATGAGGATCTAAAGTCTGTTGCCATGTTATGCTCTAGAGATGAAAACTACCAAGTAAATTTTCCCCCAGTTGTTATTGGTAATGAAACCATTGATTATGTGAAGGATGTTAAGTACTTGGGATATAGAATAAAGAGTGACCTTAGCTGCATTCATTCATTTCATTTCATTTATTTATTTTTGAGATACCTATACACATTAAGATATAATATCTTTAAACTAGTGATAGGCTATACATTTGAAAAAAAAGAGCTTAAACCTAATATTATAAAAAAGAGAAGAGAAAAAAAATATATTTACGATAAAAAATTCTGAAAAATTCGAAAAGAAAAGAAATGAAAAGAAAACAGAAAAAGAAGAGAAAATGGAGATAGAAGATAGAAGGGGTAGATATTGAGGGACTGAAAAAGAAAGAAGAGGAAAATTAAAGTAAGACAGAGTAGAGTGTTTAGGAGATTGAAAAATAATGTCTAAGTTCTTTTTGAAATCTTGTAGGATCACTGATTCTTTTAATGTGGCGCGGCAAAGAATTCCAAAGACGAGTAGCGTTAATGAAAAACTGACGCTCAGATGTCAGGGAGTCATACCGAGGTTGAATCAATTGGTTAGACCTAACGAAGAGGCCCGCGTAAATCGTTCATAAAGGTATGATTTTTGGTGGGTAAGCAGTATATTAAAAAGCAAAGTTAAAGTTCGAAGCTCAAAGTAGCTCTCCAGTGGCATATTGAGAAAACGAGTAGAAAAACTCGACACTTTATCGTATCTACGGAGCCCAAAAATATAGCGAATAATACTATTAAAAACGACATAGAGCTTTCTTTTACTCACGTAACTGCAACTACAACAGATTTCACAGCCGTATGCCAAGATCGGTAAAATTAAGGACTTCGCAAGCATAGCACGCGTTTTTAAAGGGGTATACCGCTGGGAGACCCAAAGAGTGCGTAGCATTCCATATGCCTTTCCTACAGATATAACCAAGCACTTAGATTTTGATGGGTTTATAGCGAGACCATTAAGTAGAGCCCAATAAGCTACTTTCTCAAGATCCTCATTCACGCAACAAGCACCATATTCGATGAGACCGAGATTACAGCTGTAGTACATCTGTACATCATCAGCATACATATGAGACGAATAGTTTTTGACGATAGATGGGATTTCATTAACATACAATGAAAACAATAAAGGACCTAGTATTGAATCCTGTGGGACACCATTACTAGTTGGAAGAAAGTCTGATAGGCTATCATCTAATTTTACAGCTTGCATTCTATTTGTAAGATAGGATAATATAAGCTTTACAGCCTCAGGCGAAAAATTGTAAGACCGATGAAGCTTATCTGCAAGTTTGCTATGTACCACTGTGTCAAATGCCTTCGAAAAATGGAGAAGAACAAGGAAGCTTACCTTATCCTCGTCGAGTGCTTGCCGAAGATCTGCTATAACATTCAACAGAGCAGTAACACAGCTATGTTTTTCACGGAAGCCACTCTGCTTTAAGGTTAACAAATTGTATGCCATAAGAAATTCGCTCATCTGCCTTTTTTAAAATCCGTTCGAAAACTTTCGAAACGAATGGTAAAATGGAAATTGGTCTAAACTCATTGCACTTAGCATTTTTGGGTATTGGCAAAATATTAGCCAATTTCCAATCGTCAGGAAATTCTCCAGTTGTAAAAATGGTATTAAATAAATGAGTAACGTACGGAAGAACTACTGGAAGAATCAGTTTCAGAAAAGTAGGGTGCATTTCATCCAGCCCAATGGCGCTAGACTTAACCGAAAGTATACTTTCGACAACATCCTCACATCGAACCGAAACATACCCAAAACTGGGATGATGAAAATCGTGTTCTAACAAAGCCGAAGAGGTCTCGGCGATATGTAGAGAAGGCTGCGGAGGTAGGGAAACAAATTTCCTGTTTAACAAATTACCATCAACATTTACAATACGATTATGTTTGGCCTTTCCAAGCCCCAAGCTGCTGTGGGGCAATTTCAGATACGATTAGACATATTTACTATGGACTGCGAATCTTGAAATCTGCCTCGAACTTATTATCCACAAATATGAAAATATACCTCGTTAAGTCATTAATTATGCCGTACTTCATTTTCAACTGTTCAGTATACCCAATTCTGGATTGTGAATGCAAGCGCAAACTAAATGTTGCTCTAAATGACTGTATTCGGTTTATATACTGTATTCCGAGGTATTCCCGTGTATCACATCTACAACATACTCTCTTTGGTATTAAGCTGGATGAGTACTTGAGGTTCAGGTTACTTCTGAAGCTGCATGATGTCATCAACAATAGATGTCCTAATTATCTTAGTGAATTCCTACATTTTGCACGCTCACAAAGGGGTTTGAAATTAATATTACCGCGTCACTCACGCAACATAGCAGAACGCTCATTTTACGTGTCTGCGATTCGTTTGTGGAATTTACTTCCTAATGAATTGCAAAGAATTTCTGCACCATCAGCCTTTAAGAGGAAACTATTTTTGCACTTCTCTAATTAAAACTTTTTTTTTCTCTTTTTGTATATGATTCTAATATTATAATAATATATTCTCTAATAATTCCATTATTTATTCACTTCCCAGTGGAAGTTCTTGTAATGGGCCCGATTTTGTGAATCGCGGATTTTGACATATCTCCACGTTTCAAGGTCACCAGAATCCAAATTCAACGTTTTTATAGAGATGTATGTGTGTGTGTGTATGTACGTATGTGCGTATGTTCGTATGTGCGTTCGGAATTATCTTTCGCCACGTTTATCTCAAGAACCAAAGATGATATTGACATGGGACCTCGTTTATTCGAAGCGTAATTACGTAACTCAGAATTGATTAAGTTTTCAGCGAAATCGGTCCAGCCGTTTTTTGTTAGTAAATAAATAACTAAACTAATTTGTCCTTATTTGTACTATTTATTGACATTTGTCATTGAGCAAATCATTATTAGATTGTGCTCCGTTATTTCGTATACATGCAAATTTACAGGTCTCCGTGTTCATAACAATGGTTGCATTAATATATATCACACTTCGCTGTTATTAGCAACATTTAATTTCCATGAACAATATTAAAGAGCATTTTTTAATATTGAATGATTCTTAACCATATCTATGGTTAACCACATTTCAAAATGTTCACTAATCGCATAAATCATATTGATCCCCCTGGGAAGTTTGTCGTGTGGACCTTGCACCTAGACAACTTTTTTTTTATCAGGAAAATTATGTAAATTAAATTCTAGATACTATAAAAGATTCAAATCTTAATGTGTCATTGTAAATAAAATATTTCTCGAAATAAATGAAATGAAATGAAAATGAAAAATCTCCCGCTACCTTAAAAAGCTCGGCATTCGAGCCGTCTGGTCCAGTAGCTTTGTTGGATTTTAGTTTGGATATCGCTATCCTCACTTCGTTTTGGTCAGGTGGACGGAAGTCTTGGCTTTCATCGTCCAGGCTGAATGGTTCGTTCTGCCTGACAGCGTAATTTGTGTCGTCTTCGCCGTTTAACAGTCTGCAGAAATAGTTTTTCCTTGTCCTCAGCACCGACTGTGACTCTACTACAAGATTTCCTTCCTCGTCTCTACAGGTCTCTGTTCGGGTATTGTTTCCGTTACACGTCCTTTTTACCTTTAGGTAAAACTTCCGAAAATTTTTCCTGGAGTAGCACCTCTCTATTTCCTCGATCGCGCGCTTCTCATGCTCTGCCTTTTTTCTCCGGAGAAGCCGATGTTCTTCCCTCGTCTTTTGCTCGTAGAGCTCACGAGCTGCTATCGTCCTTCTATGCAGTGCCGCTTCGTAGGCGCTTTGTTTTTCTGCATGCGCTTGCCGGCACTCATCGAACCCGGGGTTTCGTGGTGGTGGCGTGGTAAAACCGAGAACATCAGTTGCGGCGCTTCTGATGGCATCATAGGACTTCTCGAAAGGTTGAGGGACACGCGATCGGCAAAGGTTCTGGCTGTTTGTTGCGATTGTAGCCGTTCAACGTCAAATCTCCTCACAGTATTTCCTCGTTGTTGTGGCGTGCAGGAAAATATAGTATAATTAAATCTCAACTCAAAATCCTGCCTTTTTCTTTTTTGATGGTGAAGTAATGATCAGAATAAAAGGGCCCATAACCTTTCTAACTAACTGCATCCCTATTGGTCCGACTGTGGGGTTCGACAGTTTGACCCCAATCAAGTGATGGTGTAGTTGCCTTTGTGTGATCCAGGAGTTCTAAGGCTTGCCTCTTTTTAAGATTTAGACAAGTGTCTTGATTATTGTTTGATCTTTCTTTTACGACACTGGCGATCTCCAGTCGCGTCAACCCATGGATTTGCATGCACACTTGTAGGAGAGTTTTAACATGTTAGGCTGACTTAAATCTTAAAATTGCCTAGAAGTGATTTCTCTCCTTAACCGCCTTTTATGACAAGCGCTGTTTTTTTGGGCAGCGCTGTTCGATATTCTGAGCCCATCCAAGCACGGGGATTTCCTTACATAATTATACATATACATATGTAGTACAGTGCATAAAAACAGTTAGTACCTTTACGTGTCTAGCTACATTGAACCACTTATAAGCTTTGTCGTTTACATTAGTTCGGCATTTTTCGACATAAATCATAAAATGCGCTGGTACTGACGGTGACTCACAATAGCACCACCACCCGTTGGTTTGACGGAAAGGTTTTATTTCCGACAGCCTGCAACACACTCCAAGCGCGCCCGTCTATAGAAAGAAGAAAGAGTTAATAAAAAAATATTTGTGCAGCAACAAAACAATAAACAACCAAACTACAAAACACATAAAATTCATTAAATAAATAAAAACGATGGTGCTCGTGCACCGCGCCATAGAAACGGCACAAAGAATCTATCCAGCGCTGAAAGGGAAGGTACCTACATACATATATGTAGTTCTCCAGTACAACAATGAATCCGTTCGATGTAGGCGCAGTTTCAAAATCGCGGTACAAACCAATGAATCCATTCGACCAACAGCTGGAATCGGCATGAATCAGCGCGGCGCAAATCAGTTCGTTGTTTGGAACCATCATCTGTCAGCATCAGCACACCGCGCACACTGTTGCTGTCAAAGTGAAGGTTTCGATTCAATATGGCACGCGCTTGGAGTTCATTTCAGATGAAGTGCGCTACTTTGCTGCATTTGGATCGGCTGCAGTAAATGGCTCCAGATGTCTGCTCTAGATCGTGTCGTGTTTTTTTTTTCGAGACTCAGCGTCAAATTTCTTTGGAAGCACAATTAGAAGTTACACCCAGCCGAAGGCGATGTGTATTATATATGTCAGACAACTCCCTGGACACATTCGAGGAATATGAGTACAGCTGGGCTCGTCTTCCATCGAATACCTTATACAGTTGCTCCAATGCATACGAATAGAGGGCTTCAGCTGGGTCGGGGAAATGGATAAATCGCTGGAATGGGTGCTGGCGCCATCGTCGATCCGCTCCCTGAAGTACACATATTCAGTCAAGAAAAGGGACTGCGGGCTGGAAAAATAGGTGCACCCATCAGCACAACAGTAATGCAGTGAATAGTAAAGTTGTCTGTGGTTGGATGTATGTCGATAATTAATACATATAAAGTGGCGCCAAGCTAATAATTAAATGCCTAATTGGGACGAAGAGCGAAGACCTTAAGAGACGTTAAACAATTATCTCACGACCTTGTGATTATATACAAAAATGCATGCTGAACCTCGGACCAACGACACATCAATAAATAAATCATTTAACACGTAAACGGTGATAGCAGAACTGTATGACATCGCGGGATGTGATAAAAGCCATTGGACGGCGACGATTCGCTATGAATACTTGAGCTTGAGCATATCTAACTGACGGAATCAATTAATGGGAAGCTGCATTTCGGATCTCTTAATAAGGTCTACGCAGATATGTTTATAAAAGGGCCTTTAATCTGTACCCAACATAAAGGAATTCTTTGTCCTTTGGGTACTCTGTCAATTAGTGCAAGGAAAGATGGCAAGCCATGTGGTTAGGTGTGAACGAATATAGAGAAGCTTATGAGAATAAGCTCTGCACGGTTTCCGCAGTTTCGGAGCTTGCCCCTAAAGCCTGAAACCGTGCGGTAAAATTTGAACGAATAATAAAAGGTTGATGCAAATCAGATCTACATGGATGAACACACAGATTCCACAACGTCTGAACTCATGCTTGAGGGCCAGTTTATATCGTTATTATCATTCACGTTATTATATACGTTCACACCTTACCGCATGGCTTTGCATAGGTATGCACGCTTGAACAGTACGGGTTCCGCGCACTCTTTAAACAGGCTCTAAACAGCCAGCGCCTACAAAAATGGAATTCCGATTTCGGACGATGAAATTGAAATATTCTGCTGAAGTTTTCAAAATTAAGAAAATCGACAAAGGAAGAAGTGGACGCGATGACTTTTAAATTCATTCTAAGGGTATATTAATTTTGACTCATTGTTTGTATAATATACTTTAATATTGGCAGTAGACCCCTAAAAGTTACTATATTCGTTATCGGCATCGATAGTAATGTCGATCTAGCCATGTCCGGTCGTATATCGGTTAGGCGGAGCTAGAAAGCTGAATCTTATCCATATACTCTCTAGGGCCCCAAAATAATAATTTTTAAAATCCGCTCACAGACGTCCACAATTTAGGAATATAGCTAATTATACTCTCTAGGGGCCCTTAATACTCATGTGTTCTCAATATTTTTAATATGCGCCCACTGGCAAGCGAACTTAAAAACATAGGGACGGGCTACAGTCCGCTCGGGCGTAATGTTGGATACCCTATTCTCATTCCTATCCCTCATAAGTGGGCGTCACAAAAGTCTAAGTATGGTTGAATTGTTAAGAACGGTCTACATATTTTGTTATGTAACATTTAAAGGACTTAATCGAAAAAAGGAAGCTTTTGTAATAAAAACGCTCCCTTGCTCAAACTTTGGTTTTTCAATAAAATTGTTTTATTTAATTGTGCGCGTGTCAGAGGTCGGATTTTAGAAATTTTATTTTCTGAGCAGTTTTAGGAGTCAAAGATCAGAATATAAAAAATTTCAGCTTTCTAGCTAAAAATTCGATTTTTTGAATAAATTTGTTTTTTTGAGTTTGTGGGCGTGTCTGTGGGCGGATTTCAAAACTTGATTTTTAAGCTTGATTATTTCGGAGCCCTAGAGAGTATATGCTTAAAATTTCAGCTCTCTGGGTCCAGTTTAATGGCCTAGTTTTTGCCGACAGACGGACGGACGAACAGACATGGCTAGATCGATAATACTGTCGACGCTGATCATAAATATAGTAACTTTTAGTGGTCTAATTTAATATACCCTTACAATAGGGTACCTACCTATATATATATATACCTTTTATTGAAGACATTTTTTTTATAAAAAGGGAGATCCAAATCCCAAAGCACTCAGACTCGGTAACGGTAAATTATACTACTAGGCAGAATTCCTCTTTTCGGTGTAGAGGTTGGAGAAACAAGGTATTATTCATTTCTCTCCTTAAATGGGTGGCGTATGTTGTTGTTCCCCATGGGGATTGAACCTGCACCGCACGGGTCACAAGATTTATCCAAGTATGTAGATAAAGTCGTATTGAAGAATTCCTTTATCTATATAAAGTTTTCTGATACCGCCATTTCGCCATCCACACTACTTACCAATTTCCAAAAAAGGCGGGAATAGCTGTGTCGTGTAGCCAGACTCCTCACCTTTCGAATGATGCATAAATCGTTGCTGTGAGAGCAGTATTTCTATACTCTTGGCTACAAGACCTGCAAATTGGAAAAGGAGCAACTCTGCCGCCATGTATATACACCTCCTATTAGACCAATTTTGCCATCCACACTACTTACCAATTTCCAAAAAAGGCGGGAATAGCTGTGTCGTGTAGCCAGACTCCTCACCTTTCGAATGATACATAAATCGTTGCTGTAAGAGCAGTATTTCTATACTCTTGGCTACAACACTTGCTAATTAGAAAAGGAACAACTCTGCCCGCCATGTATATACACCTTCTATTAGATGTCTACTTTTTAGGGGCTTTTTTTTATAAAATCCTTTAAATTTTGTATAATAAAATATAAAGATACTTCTGAACAATTCTCCCATACATGGAGCATTATTGTTCATTCTCTAAATGTGGCCGAGCCAATGTAGTCAACGTGGTTTAGCTTTTTGGACTTAATCCACATCCTGGTAGAGCTCATAGAGTTCGCTGTTGCATCTTCTCCTCCATTCGCCCTCGTCGTTCACAGGACCAAATATCCGAGGGAGTATTTTTCGTTGACAAGAAACCAATATTAGCTCCACTTTTCTACTTATCGTGCACCACTCTCCCATAAAGCAGACTGTCAGGATTAATGTTCAATGGAGCATGCATTTTGTCCTTCGACTGAGGAGTTTTTACCGGTTTCCTAGGTTAATGCCCTTCACACTATTTTCTCCAGAACGTTCTGGATGCAACAAGTCTTATGACAGTCAAATATCAGAGTCGCACAGAATTCTCTATGATGAAGAAGGTACTTTGTATGCATGTATTTACGTTAGATACGCATTATTTGTTTATTTTGTTTATCACCTAACAGACCTAAGGCAATACACGCTTCTCCATGGGAAACAGTTTTAGAGTACTGGAAAAGTCAAGTAAACTGCGTATTGAAAGCTTTAAACACCAGGAAAAAACTTTAAGCGAGCTGATAAAGGATTGGCCCCGATACAATGACGACCTAGGATACGCATTGGTAATTCTTTTTATCGTAATAAGTATTTATAAAAGATTGAGAGTTGTTCGTTTTTGTGTACAGGTTGACGTCGACTTTGAAAACATTTATCCAAACAAATCGAATAGTTTGTTGGGACAATACTAATGTTTTTTGAGAGATGGAAATTAATTAAATATTCTTCTAATTTTTTGTCATATGAAATTGTAGATGTAGATTCACATTACTTTGCAATGAACATTAAAAATGTTGATGGCCCACCTATTAATTATTATGTCTTAAATAATAGCCTGAAAGTTATTCGCCCAAACCTTTTTTTTTTTTAAGAAATAAAAATATTGTAACCAAAAAATGTTAAAATAAAAAAATTGAATGTAAAGACTGAATACATAAACACGCTAATTTAAAAACAAAAACAATTTTTTTATTATTTCACCCGGCTAGAGACTTTACCTACCTACTGTTGAATTTTAATAAGAGCTTTTGCAGTTGTGAGTATAAATTGGAAACTGTGGACGGTAAGATAATATACCACAATAACGCATTTATTTGTCTTTTTCAGCGTATGTGTGCTATAGGTACTTAAGTGCTTCAAGCAAAAATCATAGGTTGATTCGCCTTAATTTGAAACGCTTCACCATTTTTATTTTAAGAGATATGTGCACCCTTAAGATGCTGATCAATTTATTTTCATGAGAAAGTACACTTAAATCAACACAGACTAATGCTTAATTTTAATAGTTGGGAAGTCTTAAATTTAAATGTTTTAAGTACAAATTATAAGAAGTTGGTCTTAATTTTAATCGTGTCATCTTTTTCTTATAAACAGATATGTGCGAAGTTGCTTAGCATCATAATTTTATACGAATGCATATTTTAATCAATAGGGACCCATCTTAATACTAACTGCTGGTAAGTCTAAAAAGAAAATGAACTCCTTTTAAAATTAAACGGTATTTCTTAAAAACAAACTGTGCCTTAAGTTTAATAAATAATTTAAATAGATGTTTCTACTTGTTTTAAACCGGCTTGGCAAAAAACCATGCAGAAATCTATTTGAATTCATGCAGATTCTATTTGTTTTTAGTATGTTATTTCCTCCGTGTGACGATTAATGCTATCAAGGTGGTGGGTCTAGACATGAAATTCATTGGTCTTTTCCAGGATTTGCCTTAGTGCTAAGATTTGGTATACTGTCAATCTGCCGGGCCGGAAGCCACACTGGTATGCGCCGATTAGTGTGTTGCAGAACGGCTTCAGAAGTTCACACAGTACATTGGATATGATCTTATATGCGATATTTAGCAGGGATATGCCTCGATAGTTCTTGCAAGACAAAGGATAGCTCTTTGGTAAGACGCAATGAAAAAATCTGATATTTTATCTAAGTTGCCACCAAAACAAATTAGATTGGATAAATATTTTTCAAGAAAAACAAACCGCCTCACCGAATTCGATGTTACAACTTTGTCTGTCCTCTTCTATTGGAGAGGTTCTTGCATTTTGTGTCTAGGCCATTATGCGGCGGATTTCTAAAACAGATGAGCTCTGTTTTAGTGGGATTGAATTTTGTCGCCATTGGAGGTACTATTCCCAGGGTCTAAGGATGTGTGCCTTAACTCTACGGAGGGCGATTTCTGGGCTAAGGGATGAACTATATATGATGGAGTCATCAGCGAATAACAGGGTGTTTGCCAATGACAGGTTTGTTCGTTGGTCAGAGGTATGGAGGTTAAATAAGTCGGGTCCAAGGCGGGAGCCTTCAGCGACTCCGGCTAGGATGTTTTAAAAGTTTGAACTAGTATTCCCCACGCGTACGTATAATGTACGGTAAGTGAGAAAATAAAAAAAGAATTAAGATGACTAGACTAGTGCGGTTACTTCGACTTGAAAACCAGACCATCTATCCAAACAGTGTTAAATGTTTTTTGAATATCAAGCACACATGCTACGGTGGTCTCTTTTTTGTTTAGAGAGTTGTATCAGCGTGAAGCTTCAACAATGGGTCAAAGGAAGAGTGGGATGATGTGAACACAAATCAGTTATGAAGTTTGATAACAATCAGCGTTTCGAGAAGTTTGATGAGGTAAAGAGCAGGAAAATCGGCCCAAAAAATGCTTATACAATTTGCCCCCGGCTTTTTTCGGGATCGGAAATATCTTCAATCAAAATTGCGCAGTAGGTATAACACAAGCAGTTCACGCACTTCGATACTAGCCGTGAAAGGTAGTTTACTGAAATTTAACCAGGTATTAAACTGACACACAAATAGTTCAAAAAATATTATTGAGATACAATAGTCAATACCAGCAGCAGTATCAACTTCAACTCAGCTGGCGTTCTCATGCCATGCATAATCCCTTATCCATTATAGGTAACCCACTCCACAATACACCCTCCAATTGAGTAGTTTAAATATCTAATTGCAATAACTAAACAAAACTGTAGAAGTAAACAAAATAATCGCTCCAAAAACGTATTTAGCTTACCTTGCTCTACTCACGCAAGCAATGTACACCACATTCTTGAAAAAAAGGACTCAACCAAATCCAGCTCCTTTAGTGTACAGTATGCG
Source organism: Portevinia maculata (assembly GCA_949715645.1). Lineage (NCBI taxonomy): Eukaryota > Metazoa > Arthropoda > Insecta > Diptera > Syrphidae > Portevinia > Portevinia maculata. The sequence continues at coordinate 26,736,074 of OX454527.1, read as the reverse complement.
CGAAATCCTCGCTGCACTCACAGCTCTTATATCCCATTTGCGAAATTATACCTGCCACATGAATGACTGTAACTTCCGCCACCACAGCAATTGCAATTTTCAATAATTTCACTCCCTTGGGGGTGTCCTGCCGCCCTCCGTCGTCGCGCAAGCACGATACATGCTCGCGCAAGTAAGTCCATCATCGATAACTTATGACAGCATAATGCACGCAATAATAGCTTCGTAAACAAAACCAGGTACGAGGACGATAAGTCCCAGCGACTTCTGTGTTTGTGAATTCTTTTTTCTCGATTTTGACTTGAGACTCGCGAAAAATCACCCGCAATCGTGAGAGGGTGATACAAAGCCACCTTTTAAAAAGGTCCCAGTGTGCGGGTATGGGCATTGGCGCAGGAATATACTCGCATCTGAATACGATTGGAATTATTTAATGTTGTTCATTGTTATTCCGTATTAGGGGATGTATGTAAATAAGGATTTTTTTTTGCCATTAGTCGGATTGATATAGAGCATATACGAGTAGAATGGGGAGGACGAAGAAAAGACTGAATGATGGAAGATTTCGCATTACAATTAACGGGCATGATCGCGAGCGCATTTAGCACATCATTAAAATTATTGTGTAAGCAATTTGTTTGTGCGGTTTTTTGGTGGCATTGCGGTACAAACTAGCGGTTCTTTTCATGATATGTTCATATAATTGACGATTTGGGTGTTAAGGGATTTTTGTTTAGTTGTGATTATTTGAAATTGGAAAGTTAATAAGCAATTATTTGGGAAATTGGCAGCTTCGTGAAGTAGTTTAGTCTCTTGAACACGCAAAGCTTAATAGCTTGCAGAAGAGTTGGATTTTAATTAAAATTAAGACTTGTTTTCTAATATTTCTTTTTCTATAACAAAAATGTATTCCATGTCATCGCATCTGACTGGTCTTTTACTTTCGCGAATGCGACGGTGATGAATCTACAACTCAAACCGACTGTTCAGTATTAGATTGGATAAGATGAGGTATATAAGACTATATAATTCTTTATTCAGATTTCTCTAAAAAAAAAACAATGGTTAACAATAAAGTTTACAAGGTATGGCAAACAGAATTTAAAGATTAATGTTTAACGCATTTGAGAGACTTAAATTTATTTTTTGTTTTTTTTATATAATTTGCGAGCGCTAAATTGTTTTCTTTTTTCTGTAGTGACACAGTCCCTTATAGTGGAAACCACAGCTCAGGAATTTTTTTTTTTTGTTGCTGTAAGTAGCTCCCAGCAAATGATTCATTGCCTATTTTTGGGTGCTACTTCCTGTATGAAAGAATAGAAGGATAGGAAAGAAGTTTGGTGCAATGGGATTTTTTCTCCACAGGTGGCGCCTAAATTGCCTTAGATCTGTTTTTGTTGTGTGCATTCAATTTATGAAAATCATGGCCCTGCTCGGGATTCGAACGCACGACCTGCCAATCACTTAGTGAATACACTACCATCGCACTATTGCCCCCTGTTTAATAATTTGATAATGAAATAATTTAGACTTTTAATCTTTAGTTAAATCGAAAATAATAATAATAATAAGTATGACTAAGGCTAGGCGCGCAAGGACGATTTTACGGTCGGCCGATTACAAAATCGGGTAGCTACGGCTGCGATATTATATAGTCGCACTATAATAAACCCGGCATAACCCAAAAAATGATACGATAAGGTTGTAAAAATGAGGTCCATAAAGACCTCTCCAAATTGCGTCACTTTTTCAGAAATAATTTATGACATTCAGATAGGTTTTTTTATTATTTTGGAGTTAGTTTATCACAGCGTTGTCAAAAATAATAATGACTGAAGATTGCAGTTTAGAAATAAAAATCGATTTATTAGTAGTAGTAGTAGGTACAGTTTTTCACAGGATTGCCGCTTTTTTTTTGTTTTTGTTCAAAATTGAATTATAAAACTACATATTATTAGCAGATGATTATATAGAAAAATGACATAATTTGGAAAAAAAACTTTTGCAAAAATGATTCTTTAATGATTTCTGAAAAAAAATTCACGAAAAATGTTATAGGTAACTCATAAAAGTGTCTTTTTTTAAAATTTATCAAGAGAACTGATAAATGATAGTTGGAAGTTAGCTGAAGTTATTCCTGTGCCAAATTTCGCCCTATTAGCATTTTACCAATTCTATCAAAGGTGTTGGAGAGGGTTCTTGTTAACTAAATATCAGGTTATCTGGATCAGCATAGTTTGATGTCCTCTGTCCAGTCTGGTTTTCGAGCACGTCACAGTCGTGCTACAGCTATGATAAAAATTCTCGATGACATACGAAATAAGTTGGACATGCATCACTTGACCGTTCTTTGTTTGCTTGACTTCTCCAAAGCTTTTGATAGAGTGAACCATCAGGTACTGTGTCAGAAGCTCAGAATGTATTTTGGCTTTAGTGAAAGATCCGTGCGCCTTATAAGTAATTACTTGCATAATCGTTATCAGAGAGTTGTAGTCCATAATGGGAAATCGTTCGAAATTAGAGCGTTATTATCAGGTGTACCTCAGGGATCAATTTTGGGACCAATATTATTGTGTTTATATATAAATGATCTGACCAGTGTCTGTTCGAATGTCTCTTTTCACCTTTACGCTGATGATGCCCAGACTTATTTGTCACGTCCAATTGGACTGGTGGAGGATCTCATTGCTAGAATTAATGAGGATCTTTCGAAAATTTATAGCTGGTCCCTTTCCAATGGGCTTAGCATAAATCCAGAAAAATCTTAAACTTTGATATAAAAAAATGTCGTGATACCATTGAACTACCACCCGTGTTACAAAACAATAGGCAAATTAAGTTGGTCGAAACTGTCACGAATCTTGGTTTCAAGATAAATCGCTCCCTCTCCGCTGTAGACCAAACAAATTACGTAGTCGGTCGAATATATGCCCGATTGCGAAAACTTTGGAAGTCTTCTAGTTTCACCCCAGTGGATACAAAACTAAGGCTTGTCGAGACTTTATTTGTTTCAATTTTTGACTATTTAACAACTGTATACTGCAAACTTGACACTCACTGTCAACACAAGATGCTTGTTGCGTTCAACGATGCCATTAGATATGTATATGGTCTGCGTCGACAGGATCATATATCGCACTACCACAAACTAGTACTGGGTTGCACGTTTCAACAATTTTTGAATACCAGGTGTTGCCAGTTTATGCACAGTCTCATTAAAACTAGATCTCTTGCATATCTCTTTGAGAAACTTCAATTTGTTCAATCCTCCAGGACAAAAAACCTTATCACGCCCTCGTTTTATTATTTGAACTCTACACGCCTTTTCTTCATCCATGCGACCAGACTTTGGAACTCCCTCCCGACAATAACTAAGCAAATAATTGGAGCTAAGAAGTTTAACAACAACAACAACAACTACTTTTCCTTAATATTCTTTTCTTTCTCCTCTCTTATAACTTTTTCTTCTGCTGTTTCTTTTCCTACTTTTGTTTCTTTTTCTACTTCTCCTATATTTCATTATGTTTATATTAGTTTTATTTAAGTTCATTGTTTATTATTGCAATAACATGTGTTGCGGTATAATTTCCCGCAACAAGGTCCACTCTTCGTTCCTTTACCCACCCTACCAATTCCCTCTTCACATTGGCTGGCGTACCTGGGATCTATAGAAGGGGAGGGGCAGCCGTGGTACCATCAGCCATTGGCCCACTTCTCTCGAGCCGAGGACAAAACCCCCACAGGTACACTCGGGCATGGACGGGCGGTTCAAAGCAGGAGAACCACTGCACTGACTCAAGGGCCAACGTGCGGCACAGAAGGCTCCACACGAACCGACGGACGGTCAAGGGTTCAGGACACACAAATGGAATGTGAATATCCCAACAGACGGACGGTCTGCAACGGCGGAGTAGTGTACGACACCCAAACACACTCCAAACAGACGGACTGTCTGCAACGGCGGAGTTGTGTGAATATCCACTACCACACTCCCGAACAGACGGACGGTCTGAATACGAAGCAGACATCAAATCAACTGCTTCAATCACAAGCAAATGTGCTGTGATGCAATTGGGAAGGGCGAGCGGACGGCCCCTTCTAGTAACAATTGCCCCGAACTACCAAAGTCACGGTAGGGTGTCACGATCGATGGGGGAATGGATGACGCTAACTTTTGATCCAACCCCGTCAATGGAGCAGCGTAGGAGCACCTGGGGAATGCGGGCGGACGGCCATGTATACGCACCCCAAACCACGAGGTCAAACACCCGGCACACAGTAAAACACTTGGCCATATAACATCAACAATGAGAAGTAATGGTACGAGGACAAAGATGAAAGTGGCCAGAACAAACGATCGCAACTACCCCGGAAAACTTTGCGGTTAACGAACGTCAAGGGACAGAGGCAAAGGCCTCGTGCACAACAACCAATAAACACAAACAACTTGTACGATCTGGCGCAAGAATAGCACTCCCCTATTTCCCCAAACCTGCGCGCGATTCGACCGAGATAGCTAGATTCTACGAGTAATTCACTTTTATTTTACTTTTATTAAGATTGGTTTCACTCACAGACTTCCTGGGCGATTGTCCTTACAACTAGTCCATTGGTGTCTGGTCCTAGGGATTTTACTATCCTACCCATCAATGTGTTCTTCTTTGGGTTTGTAAGAGGGAGGGAACATGTCTAAAAACGGTAAAATTTACTTTAACAATGCACTTCGGGCATTTTTGCAAAAGATAAATTAATTTAATGTTCTTCTCCAAAGATTCTTTTGTTCATAATCGCGAATTGTCAAGTTTCAATTGTTTACATTGTCCAGGGTCGGCCGGCGAATTCGTTTGTCACTGAAGGCCTCCAACAGTGGCGAATTCTAAGTGCGTGAGAGCATTAGCGGGACCAAGTCAGCGCACTTATGTAAAATAGTACCTCCATAGTGTAACGAAACAGGCAAGGTCCAGCTAAATGTGCGTGAATGGAGTGGGGAAGGAACAGCGGTTGGTAATCTCAGAGCGACAGCTGAATTACCGAGTGGGAGCCGTTGATTCCTCTGCCCAAGTATGCGTGGTCATGGGGAAGGATGAAACAGTTGACAAACTCAGCGATACAGCTGAATTATCCAGTGAGAACTGTCGTTGGCTCTGCTTCCCCAGGTTGGTATGAATGTAGGAGTGGAGACAGCGGACGAAGGCCTGGACAAAAGATTTGGCAATCACTTATTGGTTGACCAGCGATCGTGCAAGACAGTTTTGTTAGTTTTGGTTTTTTTATTAATTAATTGCGAGTGTGGAGAAAAGAACAAAAAAGGAACAATCGAGAAGGGCAGAGTAGAAGAGTTAAAGAACACATAAGTAAGGAAGAACACATCAGGAACGAGGTTAATTGTGCAGGCGGGACTAATATCCAAAGGACTGGTTTGGATCGACAAGGGTTCAGGAAGTGGAGAGGAAACAGGAGAACAGATAAGTAGAGTGATTTTGTGTTAGGTTAGTGAGGAAATTACTTATACGAAATATAAATTTCGGTCGGATCGGGCTTCGTAAAAATCCCGAGAATAGACGGGACACGCGACCATTTTTTTTTCTTTCTGGAATATTTCCACCTTCGGGAGCTTGCGGTCTTGCACCATTTTAAAAACGGCTTTTCGTTTCGTCTTTTTGTATAACTGCAACTTAAAAAGCGGTTAATAAAATTTGCCGTGCTCCACCGGGGCATTTTTAACGTAGTGGAAAAAAAAACGGTTATTTTTTTCTTTGTTTTTCAAGTTGCTGGAAGCGGTTTCCCTTGGTCGAAATTTTCAGATTTTTTTTTTTAAGGTTTTCCATTTTTTTCAGTCTCACACGGTTTCACAATTTTCCAATTGTCTAATTAACCAAAAAATTGTGTGGCGCCCATTTTACTTATTGCAACCGGGGAAAAATATTTTCCTCGACGACAGTAAGTGCGTAAGTACCTTTCAAGTCATTTTTTTTTAAATTTAGCTAAAGATCTCAGCGAGCGCTAGGTTATCGAACCCACCCCTAGCTGAGCGGCCGGGAATCCAGCAATTTTCTTCGCTGGAGTTGCACTTTGGTTTTCTTTCGTTTTGACAGTTCATATAAATTTCGGTTCGGCGGTGGTGAGCGCAGTGTAACACATGTACTATAAAAGACTAGCTATGTCTTACTTGTACTTACCTATATGAATAAATTGATTTGAATTGAAATGAATTGAATTGAACTGAACCATTTTCTTTAAAACAAAAACAAACATAGGGGCGGGTTACATTCTTCGCTTGGGCGAACTGTTGTATACCCTAATCTCATTCCTATCCCTCATAAGTGGGCGTGACAAAAGTCTAAGTATGGTTAAATTGTTAAGAACGCTCTACATAAAAAAAACGCGCCCTAGCTCAAACTTTGGTTTTTCAATAAAACTGTTTTATTTAATTGTGGGCGTTTCAGTGGGCGGATTTAAAAACTATTTAAACTTAAGTATAAAGGTGACCTAGAGAGTCTTTATTATAAATTTCAGTTTCCTAGCTCAAACTTTGACTTTTCAATAAAATTGTTTTTTTGAATTTGGGGGGTGTCTGTATGCGGATTTCAAAAATTCTTAAACTTGATTATTTCGAGCCCCTAGAGAGTATATGGTTAAAATTTCAGCTCTCTAAAATCTATAATACATACTCTCTAGGAGCCCTTTATGCTCATGTGTAAATATTTTCAAAATCCGCCTACTGACACGCGCACAATTTAAACATTTTTTTTTTGAAAATACACAGTTTGAGCTAGGGAGCGTTTCTTTTTACAAAAGCTTCGTTTTTTCGATAAAATCCTTTAAATATTATATAACAAAATATGTAGAGCGTTCTTAATAATTCAACCATACTTAGACTTTTGTCACGCCCACTTATGAGGGATAGGAAAAAGAATAGGGTATTCAACAGTTCGCCCAAGCGGACTGTAGCCAGTCCCTATGTTTTTAATATAATTTTCCTATTTATCTTGGCACAACATAAATAAATTCAGTTTTCCCTTCGAACATTTGGCGCTTAATGAATTATGTCGGTGTTCTCCATTGGCAAACAAAGAAATGGGGCAAGGCAAAAATTGGCACAAAATCCATCTAGCGGGATTCGGAAGTGATACAGTTATGAAAAATCTGAAAGATAGAGGATATTTTTTTTAGTCGATTAGTGTCATTAACTAAAAATCAATTTTATCGATATGCAGGTTTTCTTAAAGTGCATCGATATGTAATTGTATGTACCTATATACGCGCACGACCGACTGACAACTCGGCCGATTTGTGCTGTCTCCAAGCATATATTCAAAATATCTCTATTAGGCCGATTACAGAATTGGTCGCCTAGCTTTAGTGGAAACAAATAGTTTAACTAAATATTCAACTTAAAATTAAAATTAAAAAATAATGATTAGGAAAAGCAATTCAATTAGACCTCCGACTTAATTAATAGGTAGTTCAAATACACGTTAAAACATAAGGAAAGGCCACAAATCCGCCCATTAAGTTATACAACATTTAAACGAATTTATTGAAAAAACAAAGCTTTTGTAAAAAAACCTCCCTTAAAAGTGAGCATTTCAGAAAACTTTATGTAAAGGAATTGTTCAAAACGACTTTAACTAAAGGGCCTTTCGTTAGCGACTTGACAACTAAACCGATTACCGAACTGTCAATGTCAAAATATTCAGTAGAATTTACATTTTCATCGTGTTGAGGTACACGACGGAACAACGTTCACAAATAATTAAAACTAACTGCCGAAATTCAGAGTCGGTGGCATGGTTACCTTCGGGACACCAAAGTGTCCCATATACACCTTTTCAACGCTGGGCCACCAGGACGCCACTTTTTGAAAATCACTAACATTTTACGAAATGCGGGACAGTTTTTTTTTAAATTCAGTTATAAAAAATTAAAAACTCCTTATAATGAGCATAAGTGCCGTTGAATACGTTCCTTTCACTCAAAACAATAAATTGTTGCCAATTTTCCCTGAATTCATTCAATTCGTTCGTTCAATTCGTACAAATCATAGCTGTCAAATCCATATCAGCGATGTGCGACATAAACTATCGTGTGTGTTTTGTGAATGCGTTTGTGTGTAAAAGTGTTTTTCCCCGAATCTATATACTGTTGTGTGTGTGTGAAATGTTTTTCCCGGATTCTTATTCTGCGTTTTATCGTTGCGTGAGCATATTGGATTGGACAATTGGAGTATTTTGTATGAGATACTTTTTTGCTGTTGGGACACCTTTCTGGGACGCCATACAAAATTTCTCAGAGGTAACCCTGATCGGTGTATCCCAGTAGACAAGCAATTCATAGTCTAGTGAACAAATTTGAGTCAGAATATTCGCTGCTTGATGTTACTGTGGCATTGAGACTATGTTTCGCCTAGACTCCAGAACTAAAGCCATTTGATCATATGAAGCGACGTACATTCTTGAATTGGGCTCTGGACATGATGGAAGAAAATTAAGAACTTCATCGCAAAATCATCCTCAGCGATGAAGCGCATTTTTGGTTAAACGGCTTCGTCCATAAGCAAAATATGCGTTATTGGACAGGTGAGAACCCTCATGTGCTTCATGAAACAGCACTTCATCTGCAAAAAGTCACTGTTGGTGCGGTTTTGATGCCGGTGACGTCATTGGCCCGTTTTTTTCGTCGATGGAAATGACCGTTACTTAACGGTAAGTAGTATTCGCTACAGATACATGTTGGAACGTGATTTCTTTGAGCAATTGCTTTCACTGGACATCACTGATATGTGGTTCCAAGAAGACGGTGCCACAAGCCACACAGCGGATGCAACAATCGAGTTGTTGCAGTCTCAGTTCGGTGAACATGTTATCGCGAGAAACGGCCGCCGAGATCGTGTGATTTAACGCCTCTAAACTTTTTTTATGGGGCTACATTAAATCATTGGTCTAGGTCTATGCCAACAAGCCGCCGACGAGAGAGGAACTAAGAGCCAATATTAAGCGATAAATAACAGCCGTATCGGTCGAAATGTGCGGCCGAGTCATCGAAAATTGGGTTCAACGTATCGACCACGCATAATTTTCCTGTGGTGGACATCTGAACGAAGTCGAATTTTATTCATAAATGTTTTGATAGTGATTCAAGCCAATAGATTTTTTTTAATGAAAAACCCTGTACATTGGTACTTTGCGAATGACTTCTTCAATACAACAGTTTTTTTTTAAAGTGGGCGTGCAGTGGGCGGATTTCAAAAATATTTTCACATGAGCATTAAAGATCCCCTAGAGAGTATACTTTCCGAATTTCAGCTTCCTAGCTAAAACTTTATTTTTTTGAAAAAAAACTGTTTTTTTTTTTGAATTGTGTGCGGGTTTTAAAAACCTTATATCATGAGCATTAAGGGCTCCTACAGAGCATATATTATACATTTCATCTTGCTAGCTAAAACTTTGATTTTTCGATAAAACTGTTTTATTTAATTGTGGGCGTGTCAGTTGGCGGATTTTGCAAATCTTAACTCCCGAGTAGTTTGGGCCCCTAAGGACCATATATTAAAAATGTCAGCTTTCTTACTCAAAATTAATTTTTTTATAAACTTGTAGTTTTGAGATTGTCTGTGGGCAATTTTTAAAAATTCCTTAATTTTCATTTATGCGGTAACAACCGCCTTCCCTCTGATGAAAAATTTGGCAAAGTAAGACCATTGTAGGATATTATGAATAAATGAAGGCTGACCTTTTTTCGCGGAGACAAACATTGATGGTGCCTTATTTTGGAAAACATAGAACCAAGCAGCACATAAACGGCAAGCGCATCCGTTTCGGGTATAAGATCTGGTCACACTCTGGTCATTGGGTTATCCTATCTACGATGAGCCTAACCAGGTTGCTCAAACTAGTAATATTAACGCCAATCTTTGCGTAGGCGGTTTTATCACAATGAATTTAATTTCCAAGCTGCCAAGTGGTGACCATTAAATAAGTTATGTGGATAACTTCTTTACATCCTTATGCTAACTTGATGAAGTGAATCAGATAGGTCATGATGCCAGCGGATCCCTTGAGTCAACAGAGTTGAAAGTGCACCGCGAAAAGATATAAAAGCAATGAAAAAGACTACAAAAGCTTCCTACCATCGAGTTGCGCATATAGCTTCAACTATGACCTAAGTGCGCTGCAATGATAATAGCATCGTGACTATAGCCTCAACGGAAAGCAGGGTTCAGCCACTTGGACAAGTAAGGAGGTGGTGCAATAACAAACGAGTGGACATCGATTAACAACATTGTTACTAATGATAATAACAAGTTCATGGGTGGGGTGGGTAGACAAAATGTTGAAAAATGCGGAATCGCTATAATTCCGAAGGGGTGGTATTGGCAGATGATAATATTTCCCATAAATGTGTATATTAATAACGCCTTTCAATTGTACCGCCTTTCAGTACAAAATAAAAGTTCTCACGACTTTTAATCTTTCACAAGATGGACAGTTCAAACTTATTTGATACTTGGCAAAGCTTCTCATTCTCTTCCAAAGTGAATCATCTCGCCTATGGGAAACAATAACAAAATTCCCTGATTCGATAAGCCTGGATGAAAAGGGGAATAACATTATCAGAAACGCAACTCAAATTCGTTGTCGTCAATGCCATAAAACTACAAAGAATAGATGCGGTAAATGTGGAGTTGGTTTGCATCGACACTGTTTCACACAAATAAATAATTTTGTTCACACATTTAATTACTTTTCCTAACCATAAAAGATTGAATTGTTTATTAACCTTTTTTTTATTAATTTTTAATGATTGAATTATTAACTTTTTTTCATTTCATTCTAATGCTATTTTTTATAGTTTATTTGATAGTAAAGGAAGTCTAAAAGAAAAAGAGTGTTCATTAGTTTGCCATCAAAGCCCGTAGGCATATTCTCAAAGCGCCCCATTTAAGGTGCGGTCTTGAAATTCAACTTATATAAAATTAAGATGTGAACAAATTATTGAATTTTGACGATATGCATAAATTTAATGTTTACTTTTAACGATTCTAATTGTTTAAGATGCTAATGCCCAGCCCAGTATATATATTTTTTATTCCATTGATGGGATATCCAAAGCAAAACGGAAGTGCTGGTTGTATGACTCTAACCATCATATATCCATTAATGCTATAATAGTGGAGTAATTGTTGCCCGGCATAGTTAGGTTCCTACTCATAAACGTCATTCATATTGGCAAGGCTTTCCACATCTGATCTTTACATTGTCTCTCATGAAATTCCAATCATATGCCATCATTTATGTCAAATACAGCAGTCATAGACGTCTATCTGTAGATGTAAGGATGAAGGAAGTTGAAATTCCAATCGTATTCCTTCGTCTCTACTGCGACAAACTACATCTACATGTAGGTACCTACAGAAAATTCGCAATGTGCACTGGGTATTCCTCGGAAATCTGCCATGGCGCAGCAGCTTATCTTAAACCTCCATCTGACCGTATGTGGCTATTTTTCTAACGATCATCCTTCTAGGAATCGCGTAGTGCAAAAATCTGATCCGATAGATGGTTACGGCACCTGCACCTAAAAGGGCTCCTCGCTCACACGGCCGGCCGCAGCTAGCCATTCCATTTATTCATCCATTGCGGGTCGGAGACAACAATTTATTTGTTTATCATTCGACCAAGGTGGCGCGACGTGACGTGTCGCCCCAATAACGAACGATACAAATAATTGAGGAAGAGGAAGTCGGTCCATGGCCGTGTTTTTGCAACATTGTAGCGAGCAACAATCGCTTATTATCTAGTTAACGTGTGAGTTGGATTTGTCCACAGCGCGCTGTCAAACTTGACAGATGGATTTACGAGCATGATTTCCCTATAGGGGTTAGCCGATTCAGGTTGGCCTTGCACGCTCTCTATTTATACAAAAAAGATTTATTGCTGTATAATTATGTCAAACTAAAAGAAAGTAAAAGGCGATTCAATTCAGGATTAGATTGGCATGAATGGAAACTTTGGCTAGATAACTGAGCCCTGATGCAATGGCAGTGAGTGGACAGCTATTCGACACCAGTATTCCAGCTTTTAAGAACTCAACAGCTTTGCTCGCAAAATGTTTTCGCATTCGTAAATCATTTGCATCTAACGCTAATAAGTTGCACTAGGTTCCCAAGTCCAAGGATCTATACATCAACTTGGCGGTCTCCAGATGGTTGCACGGTCAAACAAATCGACCCTGTGCTAATCGACGCGATGCAAGCAAACGTCGGTTGATATTTTCAATGATTTTTGGTCGCCTCTAACCAGTTTGTTGTTGCGGTCAAATTTAGAGGTTGACTTCAATGAGAAGAATTTGCCAAAAATTGCCCAAAGGAAGAAATTTGACGTTGGATGCCTTAGCACATCACCTGGAGTAGCCAGAGTCCAAGGCCGTAGCCAGGGGGGGGGATCAAAGGGGTTTGACCCCCCCCAAAATTTTTTTAAAAATGCATCTCTAAATCATACTTTTCCGCATCAGTTTGAAATTTGTACTCAAATAATTATTGATTATGTTAAAAATTTCTGATTTTAGTTTTAAGCTATGAAAGGCAGTTTCAAAGGAGTTCAACCTGTAGTACGCGAGTCTCATCCAGAAGCCTTATATGTGCATTGTAGCACACACTCTCTAAACCAGGCATTAGGGCATTCTTGTCAAATTCAGCATATTCGCAACACTATTGGTACCAAAAAATCCGTTGGAATTTTTTTTTAAATTATCGGCAAAGCGCACACATTTGTTGCAGGAAATGATTAAACAAAATTATCCTCAAAATAAATGGAAAAATTTAACAGCAATGAGTGAAACACGCTGGGTGAAAAACCATAATGGGTTGATGAGGTTTAAGGAAATTTTTGAAGCGACGATTGATGCTTTGGAAGAGTTGTGTAGTGATAAGGACTCTGATACGTCATCGAAGGCAAGTTGCTTTTTAAGATCTATTTCAGCTAGTGATTTTGCAGTAAGTTTGTGTTGTACGAGTGTTTTGTTTACATATACATTGCCACTTTGTAAGATCTTACAATCCTCTTCATGCGACTTAGTGTCTGGATTGGAACATGTGGAATTAATAACAAACACATTCCAAGGAATATCATTCCGGAATTCAAAACAATTTTTGAGACTGCACAAAACTTAGTAAATGTTGTGGATGAAAACTTAAAATTTCACGAATTGTGACAAGGCAGCAGCACAGACAAAACATGAGCACAACAGATCCTGAAACCTATTTTAGGATATGTATAATGATTCCTCTTTTAGATGACTTTTTAAGTCAGCTTAAAATGAGATTTGAAAACCATAAATCCATACTTTCCTCTTTGTGAATTTTGATTCCATCGATCCTTGGCAAAAACGAACAAAATTATAACGAAGAAAACTTCAAATTTTATAAATGTTTTTTGGATTGGATACTTTTAAAGCTGAATTTACGCTATGGAAGACAAAATGCCATACACAAAAAGATATAGAGCGTTCAAAGAGTGGAATAACAGCTCTTGGGGAATGCAATAAGGATCTGTTTCCTGACATCCACAAGCTTCTTAAAATTTTGGCCACACTACCGGTTTCAACATCTACACCGGAAAGAACATGTTCGACAATGAAACGTCTAAAAACTTATCAAAGAAATTCTACCGGTGAAAAAAGATTAACAGGATTGGCGGTAATGTGAATTCATCAACAAATTGAGATGCACACTGAGGAAGTTTTAGATATATTTGCAGCGCAGAAGGCCAGAGGATTAAATTTAATTTTATAAAAATGATTCCTACCTACATGTTATGTAATACTTTTTGTAGTAATAAAATCTTAAAGAATGATGATATGTACCTAATAAATAATAACTTAAAATTATTTAAGAATATATTGGAAAAGTCTTTTAGTTTTTCAAATTTGTTTGAGAGTTTTCATGGAAAAACTAAGTATGCAATAGTATTTTATTAGCAATAGTCTTCATAGGAAAAAACAATATTGAAAATCGTTAAAACAGTTTATTTTAAACCGTTTTTTTTTAATCTTGAAAAATATTTTGCAATTTTTTGAGTACATATGTATACAAGGAAATCTGTAGTTTTCATCTGGGAAAAAATCTGGAAAACATTTGATTTCCAGCATATTCAAATAAAAGCCTTCCTAAATTTTAAATTTAATTGAAATCGGTTTTGTTGTTAGCGAGAAATTCTGATGTTAAAAAATCGGTTCTATACTAGGTACCGTTTTAAGATAAATCTCGCAAAATCCATTCTTATTAAAAGATAGACTGTTTTATCTAAATCGTTAAGGCCGTTTTTAGAAAAAATATACCATTAGAGCTAAAATTCCAATTTCAACAACGCCTAGTGTGAAGACTACTAAATAAACACTATGAACCAATCCCATCCGATTAAATCGTGTTTGGTCGATTTTCGGCTAAAATGGGCTGTATTAATTTTATTTATTACATCTAGCTACCATTCAGAAAGGTACACACTGATTGGTGTATGGAAAAAATATAACCCCCTCCCCCCCCCCCCCCCCCCCCAGAGTCTACAGAGAGCGGCTAAGCAAGAGACTCTCCTCTTCACATTCAAGCGCCAAAATTATTAACAAACAAGCGAAACAATTAAAAGCTGGCTTTAAGACCGGAACGCAGTCACTTCTAAACATTAACTGAATTAGAACTTAGTTGTCGAAGCAGCTGCTTGATGGTCACCATGTTAAAATACTGATTGGGTATAGGAGAACCTATATCCTGTCAATGAAGAACCGATACCACTGCGTTGAGCTGGCTGCAAAATGAACAGCAAGTATCTGAGGAGCTAGCAGCTACAGTGTCATTGTATATGAGTGTCGGAATTGATGACGAGGCCGAATTCTTAAAGTTTCTGACAAACGACCAAAAGTTGTTATTACCTGTGGGACGTTGTAGGGTTTTTGGCCTCGACTTTTGGTCGTACGAGAATTTGACACGATTAATGTGGGCACTGCAGTCAGTTCTGGTCCGATCGAACTGTTTTCGGTTTTCACCCGATTTGTTTGCCTTATGCAACTGAAAGCTAACCTCTCTTGCCCTGATAGCTTCTTTACATCTCGAGTCAAACCACGAGTTTACCTTCGGTTTTATACCCTTAACGTGTTAGGGATAATGGATTTCATTCCTAGGTGAATTGTATGTGTGATCATAGCAGCAGCATCCTCGTCGCCAGCGAGGAAGTACAGCGACTAGTTAAAACTCCTTTCGATTCTTCCTAATTGGCTTTCTGGTATTGGTATATTATTCTTTTGGGAGTCTGTTTTCTAACAATGTGGCTGGAGGTCGAGAATTTGCTGATATGGCACAATGGTCTGACGAACCTAGAGGCGATAATATGTTCACAGCATATTGATCACTTTGAGAGGTAAGAAGAAAGTCCAGTGTGTTGACGGTTTGACGGCTAATGTCCGGTTTTCGTGTCGGCTCATTTACCATATTAGTAGTGGATTGGACTGAGTCAGATTATTTAACTCAACGAAGATCTCGACATACCTTCCGGGTGTTGTCTGACCAGAATCCCCAACTGAATTTGAATTGTGTATATTGAAATCACCCACAATGGCGCTTTAAGTAAAGTAAAACGTTTTTTTTTGTTTCGTGAAACAAGAGAACATTGTTTCTTATAAGAGTTCACACACCAAAGAAAACGAAACAAAAAACAGGTTTTTGTTTCGAAGTGTTTCGGTGGTGGTTGTCGAAAATACATGCCATTGTATACGAGCAACACATAACGAATGCAACAAAACTGTTTCGACCCAGCGTCGTTGACGATAATTGCCTACTTTCTTATGGGGCAACACACTCTAAATGAAACGAAACATAAAAACAAAAGCAAAACAAGAAAACGTGCTTCGTTGCCGATAGCTGATCTGTTGTGTTCTGCAAAACATTGTGGGGTTTTTCTTAATACTTCTTTAAAGACGCATGACTTGATCCTTTTCACTACGTGCAGTGGTATCTGATTTATTTTTAAAATGGTTTATGGCTGGTTTTTCTGATTATTTTTGTTAATGATTACACCTAATTATGAACCTCTACAATAACCCTTCTGTCAGAGTGTCCCTACTCATTATATGGATATACTCTGGTTTACTCTGTGCGCAAATTCTAACAAATATGGACGTAGATGGAGAAAAATTATTATTTTTAATTGAGGCAAGAAGCCCTATCTATAATTATAAAGATATGGAACATGCTAATAAAGTTACTATTGATAAGCTGTGGATAGAAATAGTCTGAGTCCGACCACATGATGAACAACACTAAAAGCAAGTCGCGAATTCAATTTTGTTTTATTTCAACACACACCAATTGAAGCAAGAAAACAAAACGTTTTGTTTTGTTACATTCTGTTTCGTTTGGTGTGTGTTGAAATAAAAAATGTTTTTTTGACTATCGAATCAAAATCGTTTTGCTTTATCCGGTGTGTTTTCAGCCTAAGCGTCATAATTCTAGTAATGGAGTCGGACGGAGCACCAAGCTTATTATTATGACGATTTTCTGTCCATATTTGGGCTTCTATATATAAATAAATCAGTAGTAAATTAATTGCCTACGGACATGAAATTTTAGTTGAATGGCATTAAATTCTTCCGAATCATGCCAATGTTCCGAAGTGTGGTTGAAGTTGTTAGTCTACGTCAGTACGTACATAGACTACGAAACCGCGGTGGGGAAAGAATAAAGGCACTAAATTGTAGCCCGATAGGATGAACTCCGTAACATCGCAGCTGGCGCTAACCAGTGTTTCGCTCAGTGACAAAACAGTTTTCCAAAACAAATCACAGCAGGTGTTATGCCCATACGATAACTTGTTTTGGTCCACAATCAAAATCAACAGCAACTTGACTCGCCATCCGACAGATGCTATCCCTACCCAACCATTACAAGTGCACACATGAACATACGACCCTTGGTATAGTCAAGAAAAGCAGCAGCAAATGAAAGGGAGTGGGACACTCTACACACGGCCATGGACTATTTTTTTTTCTTCTTTTGCGTTTTTTTCGTGTTTTTTTAACCTCAGCGCGGAGTGATTATAAAATGCATATTCGACGGCAGACAGATCGGATATCTTCGTCGTATATTTTGTCCTACATCTGCGGAAGGTGGTGAATAGAATTGCGAATTCTATGAGCTAAACCTACCAAGATGTGGATGTAATACAAAAAAAACTGAAGCACGTCGAATTAATCCAAATTGAGATTAATGCTCCAGCTAAAAAAAAAATATACGACTCCTAGCACCCACTATCGAAAATACCATTTTTAGACCAACGATTTAAGGCTTTAAGGCTGCTGGGTCGCAGGCGCTGACGCTTCCACAGACGGGAACGCGTAAATTAAGCACCTAAAGTAGAAGTCGATTGCGGTTAAGTTGACTATGCCTCTTTCTCTATGTGGTAATATTTTTAGGCTCAGTTCACTTAGTGATTTTTAACAAATGTTAGTTCCTGTTGCCTCAATAAAGGCTGAAATAAGTCTTAAATGTTTGATTGATATCGGGTAAAGTCGGGAGAGATGGCACTCCTTTTTTATTTTACTTATCACTCAAAAAATAAAACAGATTCTAAATTCAAACAAAAACATATAACTTCATTAGCAAATTTTAAAACATATAACGGCAATATACATATAATATTGAAGGTTTTAAAGATACTTTATTTAAAAAAAATAGCTTAAACATTGTTTTTTTTTGGAGTGATATGACTTTGTGGACATAAGTCCCAAATTTTTCTTTTGATACTTATATCCCACACCATGGGGACGTAAGTTCCAAAATATTTTGTCGAAGGAGATCTGCAATCTCAGCAGCAGTAGTGAAATAAAGATATATTTTAAATAAGTCCCAACTTTTACTTTTGGGAGTTATGTCATTATGTCATAGACTATATACCAAGCCACAGTGTTTCTTGGCATTTTCTTTCAAAACTTGTTGCATGTATTTAAGAAAGGTGCGTATGAGTCGTGTGACCAGATATGACATCCATTCACCTGGTTGTTTTGATTTATGTATGGATATTCTTCCTGACATCCAGGCAAATGTTTTCACCGAAATCTTCAGACCTATCTGACTCATCATGGATTGACATTTTATCATCCTCCTAGGTGCTGTCTTCAAGATTCTTTCTTTTACACTTTCTTAGATTTTTTGACCAGTTTTTGATTCATCGTTTCTTCAATTCTTTTAAATTTTCTGATTGGAGGTTGTCCGAGCTTGTTGAAGCCCGGTGCCATGTCTTTCGAACTTAATGTTGTTATTGCTTTTTTGCAAAATGCAAGCATGAATGAACGCACAGTAATAACGGTAAATAGAAACAAGCAAACACGATTAGCTTTTCGTTCTTTTGTAACTACAAACACAAGGCATAAAATATTTATCTATCTATCCTTCTTTCACTGACACACAAAAAAATGTTTTCTTCAAATTCACTTACTTTTTTTTCATTGTTTGTATGAAGAAGGTTCGACCTGCTATTATGACTGCACTCGTCGAAAGCTTACGTAGGACTAAAGAGTCCAGCCCATAGAATCCGTTGCATCCGTCGTTTTGACGGATCCGTCAGTGTTAACGTACATACCTCTCTAAAGCATTTGATACGGTTGGAAGGTAGCTGTGGTACACCCTATCCCGAAAAAATGTAAAGATAGGACGAACCCTGCCAATCTCCGGTCAATTAGCTTGCTTCCGAATATTAGCAAGGTCTTTGAAAAGGTTGTCAATAGAGCCCTGTTAAAGTGGGTCGAGGACAATAACATAATTCCGGACAACCAGTTTGGTTTCAGGGCGAGGCATGACACTATTCATGCCGCGTCGAAACTGGTTTCCGACATTCAGTGGAATAAATGCAAGAACCAATGCACGGGTGCTTGTCTGGTTGATTTTGAGAAGGCTTTCGACACCGTATGGTTAGAGGGACTTTTCTACAAGTTGACCAGGCGGGGGATGCACAAACCTTTGCTATATGTAATTTATAATATGCTTATGGGAAAGAAGTTCGTTGTCAAATGTGGCAACGTGACTTCGAGCAGAGTCTTTGAAATTAAAAACGGTTTACAGCAGGGGGCGGTCAATTCTCCGATCCTGTTTAACATTTACACGAGTGATCTGGTGGGTTCACTCAGCCATGCTATAGCGTATGCCGACGATTTGGTGGCATACAGATCAGGTCCTAAAATCGAGGTCATTAATATCCTTTTGCAGCGTGACTTCGATCAAATTAAGCGATATTGCGACAACTGGAAGTTGAAAATCAACTTTCAGAAGACGGAAACAATCTTGTTCAGAACTCCATTGGCTGGGGCCTCTAGGGATACCAGAAAAAACTGGAAAAAATTGGCCATTATTGGACAAAATGGGCAGCCATTGGCGGTGAGAAGCGCAGTTAGATATCTAGGTATCTGGCTTGACCAGTATCTGTATTTCGATAGACATATAGTTGCTTGTCTTGCTGGGGCCAAGAAGGCTTATGCTCTAACAAGGAGACTGTTTCATAGCAGTCAACTTGACTCCAGAGTGAAGGTCATTTGCTACGTGGCCCTTATAAGGCCGATCATCGCTTATGGTTGTCCATTATGGTTTAATATAGCGCCTAGCTATATGGAAAAGATTCGGGTTTTGGAGAGACAATGTCTTAGGACCTGTCTCCGGTTGTTCCGAACGCCTGAATCCAACTATATAAAATACTATCCCAACAAGGTCCTATACGATGGGGCTCAGTTGAATAGGATTGACAATTTCCTCATTAAGGTCACTCGAAGGCACGTTGCAAGGGCGATGGCCAGCGACAATAGTCTGATATTTGGGGCTTACTACCCCAATGAAATGTACATAGAGAGTACGCTCCGGTCTGGCTTTATCCCGCCAGAGGCATTTATCCATATTGATTCAAAAGGGCTGGTACAGACGAGGGATGGTATCCCGGTCTTATACCATCGCTACCGCAGCGCGAGAGATAAGCGGCTCCTCCATGACGGGGACGTCGCCAATGCTCATGAGCTCCTCCGTTTTAGTACCGCAATATCGAAGAGGGATAGATTCGACACGGAAAAGCAATTCGCCGAATTTTGGTGGCTTGTTGAGGGGGGAGGGGTCAACATGCCCTCCCAGGACGGTGCGTTACTCTAGGTAACATCCTCTTAGCTTATAAGTTAGATTAAGTCAGCTAGGGCGTTTTTGGGAGAGGCCGGGCTCGCCAACGTGTGGTGGTGCTTCCGGGAGTTGACTGACGCTGTAAGGCTTCAGTCGGCTCACGGCGGCGCGTGTGCACGTTGACGACTGCCAGTCGCTCGGAAAGCAATTGGGATTTTGACCACTTATTGCGCCAGGCAACGATTGCTCAGAATCCTAATTATAGTTAGAATACGTTAAGTAGTTTAAGTAAGTAGAATAGGTAGTTTGTAATTTGTTTTATATAAAATCTCAATAATGATACCGAGTTTTAGTAAATTTTCTCGAGGAATATATATGTAAGATTAGTTCGTAAAATAGTTCGTAGGCCGAAAGGCAATAATTCTAAGATATAGTTAAGTTTAGAGCGTTCGCATAAGGACCAATAAATAAGAATAAGTATCCTGTTAATTTCAAGTTAGGTTTAATCATTTTTGTCTAGTATGTAAGTAGATATTTATCAATGAATAAAAAAATGAATTTCAAAGTCAAAAAAGTCAAAAGTCATTTGATACGGTGAAGTGCTGAAGTGCTGCAGGGTTCAATTCTTGGCCCAATCCTTTTTTGGGGTTCCGTAGCCAAATGGCAAAAAACGGAACCCTTATAGATTCGTCATGTCTGTCTGTCTGTCTGTTTGTCTGTCCGGGAATGTCACAGCCCCTTTTTTCCGAAACTAGAAGAGCTATACTGTTGAAACTTGGTAATTAGATGTATTCTGTGAACCGCATTAAGATTTTCACACAAAAATAAAAAAAAACAATAAATTTTGGGGGTTCCCCATACTTAGAACTGGAACTAAAAAAAAATTCATCAAACCCATACGTGTGGGGTATCCATGGATAGGTCTTCAAAAATGATATTGAGGTTTCTAATATCATTTTTTTCTAAAGTAAATACCCAGCAGAAAATGTTATAAGGTATATCAGGCTAAGGGTTAAATAGGGCATCGACATAATGACAAATCTTATTAAATACCCATAGTACTTCTGAGCTAAGCCTTTTATACAAGGTGGCGCAAAAATAACCTTCCGATGTTTTTTGGCTGTAATTTAAAAAAAAAAGTGAAAAACTTTGATTCTTCTTTCGGATTATTTTTATTTGGTCTTTTAATTTTTTTTTACATCAAGTCGAGAATATGATGTCATGTAAATGGCCGCCGCCACAGTTGATTGTCATTTGAGCCCTTTTTATGGCATTTTCCATCACTTTGGCCAAAACTTCCGGCGATAGGTCCTCACATTGTTGACGGATATTGTCTTTAAGAGCTGCAAGAGTCTGAGGCTTGTTGACATAAACCCGCGACTTCAAAAAGCCCCACAAAAAGAAGTCTAGAGCGGTCAAATCAGGCGATCTTGCTGGCCAGTGCAAATCGCCAAAACGGGAGATTAGGCGCCCGGGAAATGCATCCTTCAGCATATCGGTTGTGGCACGTGCAGTGTGTGCCATTGCACCGTCCTGTTGGAACCACATGTTTTCCAATCCCAATTCATCAAGTTGCGGCAAAAAGAACTCGTTGATCATTGCTCTGTAGCGCTCACCATTCACAGTAAACGTTTGGCCCGCGACGTCTTCGAAGAAAAACGGTCCGATGACTCCTCCAGCGAAAACAGCACACCATACAGTGACTTTGAGCGGGTGTAATGGCTCTTCGTGGGTTACACGCGGATTTTCAGTGCCCCAGAAGCGTAAATTTTGTTTATTTACGTACCCGCTAAGATGGAAACGGGCCTCATCACTCATGATTATTTTTGATGAAAAATCATCTTCCTCTTGGTGGTGATTAAGGATGGCTTGAGCGTATGTTAGACGCGATTGGCGGTCAACAGCTAACAGCTGATGCACCGTCTGGACTTTGTACGGAAACATCTTCAAATCTTGTACCAAAATTCGCTGTAAAGACCGTCGACTGATACCCATTTGCGTGGTACGTCGTCTGGTCGATGTCGACGGCGCTTCCATGACATCTTCGGCTACAGCAGCAATATTCTCTGCAGAACGGCTCCTCCGGGGTCTGCCACGCCTGGCAGCATCTCGTGTTGTGCCAGTCTCTTCGAGGCGAGCGGCTAAACGTCGCAGTGTTTCACCAGTAGGCGTTGGACGGGTAGGAAATCTGGGACGAAATTCACGTTGTGCCAAAGTCACCGACCGATTATTGCTCAAATAAATAGTCACCAATATTCCGCGTTCTGGAGCAGTGTAGCGTAACATTGTTTTTTAACGTGTATTTCGCGTGTGTTTACTATACAAATGTCAAAACAGAACTGACATAAGGGGCCAATCGCAAAATTTATAGCATTTTCTGATAGGAGGATTACTTTTGCGCCACCTTGTATAAGGTAAACAACTCAGACAGAACCATAGAAAAACATGAGATTATGTAACGGTACTATATTTCTCGATAATCCAGATGAATGCCTTATCGTAAGGCATTGATAAGGAATATTTGTGCTGACGCGTCATTATTGTGCTAATAACCAACAAGATCGGAAGCAAAAGTTAGTAAAGTAAAATTGATAATTGTGAAAAGTAAAAGTTTAATAATACGAGTAAGTAAAACATTACATTATATTAATATTTGGTTTAATTACAAAGCTTTCAATTATTTTCTTTTCAATGTAGGCTGCGTAAGTCGTTTCTATTCGTCTTTCGAAGAATAGGAAAGAGATGTAAAAGATGCCATCAAAAAAGGAAAAAACAGGATGGACCAACAGTGTGTATATTTTTTATGAATGTCTGAATTTAACTTTACTTTATTTATTTTTTTCTTTAATTAAAACATTGTGAATATTTAAGTTTTCAGTTTTAGGTTCATTAAAAATAAAAACGCTTTATAAGGAAAAAAGTAGCACGTCTTTTGTTAAACTTATAATAAGTCTGAACCAAGACACTATATATAATGCTTAAGTTAAACTGATAATAAGAGTTAAGTAAGGTCTTATCTAATACTTATCATAAACTGCTAGTACGGTTAAGCAATGTCTTTTATGTACCTTTAGTGTAACTGATAATAAGCTATAAATAATGTCTTATATAATCCTTAGTTTCAGTAGTTATATAAGCCTTAAAGGCCCCCTTTTTAATGCCTATTTCAACGAAATATAAGGTTTACAGACGATACCTTATTCCGTAGGACATGGCCTGTGCTTTAATAAGGGACAAAATAAGGAATATTGAATGCTAAGCAACATTCCATACAAATAACAAGCCTTATCGTCTAAGGAATAGACTACAGAAAAATAAAGATTATATAAGAATTACGTTGTTTGCTGGGTAGTTTGAGCGAGAGACACTTCCAAAGTGTTTAAATGTCGTAGTAGTTGTAGTAAATGTAGTTTTTTTTTTAATACGTCATCAATCGTAAACCGCAATTTACCTTTCATTCAATCAACTCAAATATAAAAAAAAAAAACATTTCATTTCATAAACATAAACCTTATGCGTAAACCGTGAACCATTTCCATTTTCTAATAATAAATCTGTAATAGTGGCCTAAGTAAATAATAATTATAATTCGCGCGGAACCCTTCATGGGCGAGTCCGACTCGCACTTGACCACTTTTTTGTTTATATATTAATGACCTTCCTTAAGCATGCTGCAATGCATCTTTTCATCTTTATGCTGACGACGCACAGATATAGCTTTCTAGGCCAATTGGACTGGTTGAGGATCTCGTGAGTAGATTTAAATCTGATCTCCCTTCAATAGTGAAATGGTCTCAAAATAATGGTCAGCAGTGCGTTTCTGTAACTTTTCGTTATAATACAGAAAGAAATATCACTTTTGCGTAACGAAAGGTTTATAACGAACAATTGTTTTGAAGTGTTTCTGTAACTAAGAAAAGTCACCTTTCGTTATGTTTGTGGTGAGTTGTTATCGATGTTATCGAAACTTTTCCTCCACTAAAATAAATGCATAAACATCTGTCACATCTGTCAATTTACACATATATATTTGTTTTGTTTACTGCGATAAAGTTTTGTTTACTCTTATTTTTGTTATTCGTAAGTACAAATAATACATTATATACGTATGTGTGAATGTATCAATTTATTATCAATGTAATAATTTCTTAGTGAATCAAATTATGATAGTTGCTGCATTATTTGCCTTATTGGAGGACCAAAGGAATATGTTACGCGTTCATCGGCGACATCTGAGGGATGCTACTGACCCATTTCATTTGCCGGAAGCTCGATTTGAAGAGCTATTCCGTTTTAAAAAAGATCCCGCAATAGCCTTATTACAAGAGCTAAGTCTTTATATGAAAAGTGGCGAAAGGCGTACATTTGTCCCAAATCATTACGAATGACTGCAGCATTATAATACTATGCGACAGGATCATATTTGAGAGACGTTGGACAAGATTTTATTTGCTCATTAAGCAAGACAATGGTGTGTCCTGCAGTAAAAGAAGTCACAAACATTATTGAAGGAAAATTAATGTGTAAATACATTAAATTTCCAACCACTTTGGAGGAACAAAACAAAATAAAACAAACGTAAGAAAATCATTATATAGGTACATAAAAAAATATTGTCTATGTATTTATATTTTTACAGATTTTTTTTATCTGCGGGTTTTCCTGGGTGCATTGGTGCAATTGATTGCACCCATATTAAAATTATAAAGCCGGCCGCTGATGTTGAATGCTGCTACATATACCGAAAGGGCTATTTTTCCAAAAATTTTCAACTTATTTGTGACTACAATTTGAATATACTGTCTGGGAACGCGCGTTATGGTGGCAGTACCCATGATGCTTTTATATGGGAGAATAGCAAGTGTAAAGAGTTTTTGGAAAGGCAAAATGCCAGTGGTGTGAATTCAAGTTGGCTTATTGGTGATTCTGGCTATCCACAACAACCTTGGTTAATGACACCATTTCGAAATCCAGATATAATTACAATGCTTGCCACATTCGGTCCCGAAATTGTGTTGAAAGGCTTAATGGAGTGTTGAAAAAAGTATTTGAATGCTTATCACATGAACGGGGTGTATTGGTTTAAACCAGCATATGCAATAATAAATGCGTGTTTAACCTTACATAATATAAGATTGAAAAAAAATGTACCTATTCCAGACATAAATGTACCGTCAAATTTCAATATGGATGTCGACAATTTCGAAGAAAATCATGGAACTTGTAGTGTGCTAAATCAAGGCAGAAGATGTCGAGATAATATAGTACAAAATTATTTTAACTAACCTCGTGTAAACTAGGTATTAGTGTGTTACAATACTTATGTATGTATGCAGACAAAAATCAATTTACAATGTAAAAAGAGCAAAGTACTCGTAGTATTAAAGAAAATTCAAAAATTTATTTACATAACAAAAAAAGTATTTCATTTCAAAAAAAAAAAAGCAATTCATTTTAAATAATAATAATGATAAAATAGCTATGTATATTATTTTTCGCATAATATTTTAAGGGAAGCGTCAATGGATTGCACGGAGGCACAAATGTCTTTCGCTACGGACAGCAACTGATTAAAATCCTCCTGTCGTTTGCGCTCCTGCTCGGAAACAATGTTTTTCACTTGCTCAAATGCACTGAAGAAAGTGGCAGTGCGTGGCATTCTGTCTGGTGTGGGTGATGGCACTTTAGTGGGTATGGTTGATGGCAGTTCAACAATTGGGGTTTTTTGAGGTGTATGCAACAAGTCATCAAGTGATTTTTGCAGTTCTTCCTCATTTGCAGTTTCATTCATCTAAATATGAAACTTTGTGATTAAAACTAAATTAATTTTCTTTTTTATACGAAGAAATTACCTCTTGGAACCCCGACTCCACAGTAACGCCATCGCCATCAACAAGTGCAGCTGGAAAAAAATCTAACACTTGCAGGTCCATACCGTCTAGTGGCAGTGGACCTTCAGAGGCAGGACGATTTCCAGTAGCGTCCTGGAAACGCATAATTTCGGCCTGCTGATTCTTCACGCCAGACTTCCAGTCTGCCCAGCACTGCGAATTGCAATAAATATTAATGAATGCACATTTGTACATACACTAAACACTTATAATATGCATATGTTTATATCTACTGAACGCACCCTTTTCCACTGGTCAGCGGTTTTACATGCTCCTCCGCATGCATTTAATTCCGCTGCCACAGTTGCCCATACAGCATTAGCCGCCTTACCGCTGTTTGGGCCAACAAATTGACCAGTACCAACATTTCGGTGGTTTTTCAAAAAATCTAATAGTTTTTGTTTTCGTTGTTTGGTTATTTTTCCACTTCTTACTTTTTTCTGTAAATATTTATTAATAATATAAACAATATAAACAAAATATCACAATTTTTCCAGCTTACCTCGCTCATCTTTATTTTGGCGCAAAATATCACTGCAATTTTTTTAGTGATATGATAACGAATGTCATAACGAAAGAAATAACGAAAATGCTTTTCACCAGACTTACAGAAACACCACACTTCGTTATACTAATGAATTCCATATATCGTTCGTTATTATGCATAACGAAAAGTTACAGAAACGCACTCCAGAGGTCGAGCTGCAGTTTCGTTGTGGTATACTGATATGTCTGTCAATCGGCAATATATGAACTTAAATTTTTTAATGTGTGCATATTTCGACGGACAGAAAAGTAGAAAGTAAATCTTTATCCGGCGACGTTCATGGATTTGTTATCGGCCACCTTAATAGAGCGTGTATTTAATATTACGACGGATCTTATGGGTTGAGCCCTTATGATGTCTTTGTTTTAAGAAAAAGTCGTTTAGTGGGAAATATTGGAAGGGTGCCACATCACCCAAATTTACCCTTTAAGTTGACCAGCAAATGTTTCAAAGAATCACGGACCCGAACATTTTCTCCGTCCTTGAGTTGAAGAATTTTTCACGCATCTCTCCCCCTCGGAAAAGCAATATTCTATCAACTACAACTCACATAAATAAAAACACAATCCTCTTGCCTTTGGAAAATGTACACCCAAATTCCTCAAACAAATGTAAGAGCTGCATGTATGCTGCCCCATGTTTGGTGACAACGGATGTGCACAAGTTCGCATTGCATACTACAGCCGCATTTTAATTACCCGACAAATTGCTTTTATTCATTTACACCATGTTCTAGAAGATGTCACGTTCGTGCCGCATAGCATTGACGTCGACAATATTAGCCATTGGTACGTACGCGTACCATCAGGGAAATGCCATTCAAAGGAACGTCAGCAATCCTTCCGCCAGCCCTCGCGGCGCGCCATTTTCCACCGATAACCCGCTGTGCATATTCTAGGCAAATATGTAAACTTGGCACGAGTGCGACAAATATACCGTTCGTTGCTGGTAAGGCCGGTGTTTTGGTCGTACACCAAAATTGGACAACTGGGGACAGAGTAATTTTTCAAAGAACCGCTACTGATCGCCTGAACTCATCTCCATCAGTGGAGAATTCCTCAGAGAGTGCGCTGGTTGCTAACTTGCTGTTCGAATCAAAGATATATCGGCGCAGATAAATTCTTCCTATCTTCTTGTTTTTTCATTCATCTCCGTACGGTTGTGCGAGCTTCTTCTCGGAATCAATTGTTCAACAACTCCAAATGGACATTGGATGCGGATGTTTGCACCGGTCACTGGCAGAAGCAAAATCAAAAGCAGCACAGCCAGCCTCAATCGACTGGACCCGGAGGTATGCCCAACCGCTTGAGGTTAGTAATGTTCACACTTCGGACTCACACCAAGGATAGGTATTTGCCCATTGTATGGGAAAGGCTCCTGTGCCGCGCACACCTGTTTAACTTTCCAAAAGTAATCTTCCGTCGAAGGTTGGGCGACTGGAAGGACGGGGACCAATTATACGAGTACCATAAATCAAATGCATCTCGTTGAAGGGATAATTTAACACGTCGTAAAGGCAACGATCGGTCCACCGACCGCTGAGAAATGGAACTCTACGCCAACAGCCGATCGAATAGCCGAATCAAGAATATGTTGAAATTTATTTCTATTTACGTGTGTTTGTTCTCTATGAGGATGAGGAGGCCTCCTTTTTCCAATTAAATTCGATATCAGCGTGGAAGTGAAGAAAAGTATCCATACGATGTCGATGGTGATCCGTAATAAACTTTCCAACACCTCAAAATTAGAACCCACCTTTTGTGGGGTTTCAGTAATGTGTGCGCCTTTTGTGAGCATTGAGGTGTGAACATTTTCATAAATACTAAGGTTGAGGTTGAACCGAGGGAATGGTGTGAATTTGGGGTCAATTAAGTGCAAAAGTTGAGTTGCGTCGTTGTTTTAAGTATTTGTGAATGGTACTCATAGTTCTGGGGGCGTTGGCCGCTGTAATAGTTTAACAAAAATTCTTTGGTATTTATTTGTGAACATTCGATGCTGGGAGAAAAACTAATATTTGCTTTACAGGTGATGAGATAAAATGTGATTTATTCCGAGCGGTAGGATGGACGTCGAAAACGAGTGGCGTGTTTATTCAAAATACTTCCATTTCGGACAGCTCTCTTAAGCGGACAGATTCCTTAGACGGACAAATTTTCCTAATTAAGGAGTTAAGTATCCAATTGCAAACATTTAACGTTCCCTTAGGCGGACACTGTGCGCGCAGTGGTTAGTGTGCTAGACTAGTAATCGAAATGGTCAACGGTTCGAATCCCGACGAGACCAAGATCTAGAGTTTTTTCCACTGCCCCACCTCTTGCGAACGTTTGAAAAGCATCCAAGGTTATATCAATTGTCATAGGAAACTTCTCAAAATTGCCCTTCGGATTTGGTTTAAAATTCCTTCCACTTTACGCAAGCAAATGATTGGAGAAGCTAGGTTTAAGGCATTGTAGGCATGTAGGTATGAGCCGTTAACGCCTAATATTTATTTTTATTTAGACGGGCACTCCCTTGACCGGACATGAACAAATACATAATTATAAATGTTATTTTCCTTTGCAAATTTCAAAATTCTATTTAAAAAACAAATTACTTTAATTTGTTTTCAAATATATAGTTTTCGCATTCCTACTCACTGTCGCAATATAGGGTAAAGTCGGGAGATATGACACAAATATTCTCGTACGCACAATAATAATGGTTAATGGAAACAACTACACACGATTCGCTTTTCGTTTTTTTGTAACAACGAACAGCGGGCACCGAATATTTTTCTATCTGCACTTCTTTACTTACATACAAAACAATTTTTTGTTGAAACTAATTTTTTTTATTGTTCTTATAAAGGATGTTTTAACTGCAAGTGCACCCATCGAGAGCTTACGAAAAACCAAATGATATTTTGATGTCTTATTTAAAAAAAAAGGTGTGAGCCACGCTGCACTATATAGTATACTGCATATATATACATAGCTGCACGGTATAGTTGATGTGTAAACATGTAGGCTCGTCAGTGTTGCATGTGGAAATATCACAGAGGTTGTGGTTTTGATAAGCAAGAGATTTGGGTATTGTATTGAAATAAAACCATGATATATATTTAATGTCAACGACAAAATTTATTTAATGTTTGACCGAACAAATAATTGGTTTGTGAAAGCTGAAGTAGGAAACGTACACCGTCGACTCAAGTGTGTCGATGTACCGGGAAAATATAGCATCGATTGTCGTTTAAGTGACATTCTTAAATCGGCCATCGGTTACCGAAGTACAAATCGATATTTTTCCTCCTACCTTCAACTGATGTACAACAAACTACAAGCTATACAACCTCAATTATTTAAAACAAATCTACTTCCACACAACTTTCTGGTGTTTCGTAAGGGCATATCTATATATATAAAAGAAAGTGTCCGAAGCGATGTAACCGCATAACTCGAGATTGGCCGAACCGATTTTGATGATTTATACTTTGTTGGAAAGGTATTTTCTCAGCACGGGTTTTAGAAGAAAAAAAATCTAAATTTCAAAATGGCTTATTTGGACCACCCAGCGTGTTACGACAGGTTTTTTTCGATTTTTTTTAAAATCTTTTTTTTTTTTCATTTTGTATTTATTTATTTTGGCAACAACCAAATAAAGAATCACATTTGAATGTAACATATCGTATCACAATTGAACTGTCAGATAGACACGCAACGTAACGCCAGCTATTATCGATCAATGGAGAAGCCAATTTTGTTTCATGTTTGGTGGCGCTGTCGGATTCGGATTTCTTCATTGCGATTTTGTGAGTTTTTGTGAATTAAAATTGATATGAGAATATATCTATATCTATTTATATATATATGTATATAAAAATCAATCCATATTTACGTTTGTTGCCGGTGTTTGGCCAAACGCGTTAACCGATTCCAATGAAATTTTTTTTAAAGAAAGGTGACGTCTATACGAAGGATGTTATGTATGTGCGATGTCTGTATCTGCATCGGTGTATAAATTATGTGTTTCTTAAAAAAAAAAAAAATGACAATGTAAATATTTATACACTGTGTGTTTCATTAGTAGGTATCATGTGCTTTGAAAAAAAAACAAATTTAAGTGAAATAATAAAAAGTTTTTTTGTGTAATATTTTCTATATATAAAAATCAATCCATATTTGTGTTTGTTGCCGGTGTTTGGCCAAACGCGTTAACCGATTCCAATGAAATTTTTTTCGATGAAAGGCGACGTCTGCACGAAGGTTGTTATGTTTGGCTATATCTGCATCGGTGTGTGAGATATGAGCATTTGAGTGAGTACACATGCATATGTGCGTATGCGTGTAAATTACGACGCAGATACAGAGACCGTACAGACGTCACTTATTTTGTTATCCGAACAAGCATATGAAAGAGGGAGACCACACGAACGTTTCAAGCTTATTGTGGAATTTGTGCGCACTTTCATTCTTGAGATATCGTGTGTTCAATATTTTATTCAAATAACTCTTATTGAAATTTTTTGCATTTTTTTGTGAATCTGACATCGGAAAGTTACTTTTCCAACATTGATAACAATCGCTGTGGAAGCGAATGAAAAGTGATTCAATCGAAGTTTTTTATTTTCGCTTTGTTGTTTGATTCGCAGAATTAAGGTGACATAGGCGCCTGCCAGACAACAAGCACCTACCCTAAACGGAACAACGAAGTTGTGTGAGCGGCCTAAGCCATGCGGAGAAAAACGTGCAGTCCCTTTCACCGGTTGAGCTCAAATCAGGCAATCTTCGGTATTGGCCTGAGAGTGTTTCTGTGAACTTTGGTCAAAATCGGTCTTCTTTTTTTAGGCGCAGCAACATACGCCGGATACCCGCTATAGACAACTATAAGGAAGTCTACTCGAACATATTGGCCAATAGAATTCTCGGGCACGGGCAAAGCCGGGCAGGTGCAGCTAGTAATCTCTAAAATTGAACATACATAATTAATAAAAAAAAAACAACGACACGCGGTTGTTCTCAAACGGTCATCCATCTACGTACTAACCGCGCCAAACGTCGTTTAATTGCGGTGATCTGTCGAGCAGCGATTAACTCACGTGGTAATGAAAATTAACGGAAAAATCTGACGATGACGAAATCTGACGATGATGGTGACGCTAGATATTTCCAACTAGCCCCTACCGAGAAAAAATATATTTACACATCAACGAGAGCAAAAATGTTTACACATTAAAAAATCGTCAAGCGGGAAATATTGACAGGGTGCCATATCACCCGACTTTACCCTAAGTAAATGAAAAAATAAAATGCAACACAAAGTTGGCACATATTTAGTACTTAGGTGCAGTGTACATGCAGGCTCTGGGCGGAACGAAATTTGTTTTGATCAAAAATGTTTGTACGGCGGGTTTCGGGTAGGATTTCAATGACTTTTTTTTTACTCATAACAAACAGTTTCTCTTTGGTGGTTTTCTCCTAGCGGCCAAACGACAAACCTGATCAACAAAGCGTGTAGGCGTGCACAAAGTCATGTCGTCGAACAGTTTTTATACCCTATTCTAAGGGTACATTCATTTTGACTCATAGTTTGTAACATACCTTAACTGTAAAACATCTGAATCACCATTATTATTTTTAATTA
The DNA here is from genome assembly GCA_949715645.1 of Portevinia maculata. Taxonomy (NCBI): domain Eukaryota; kingdom Metazoa; phylum Arthropoda; class Insecta; order Diptera; family Syrphidae; genus Portevinia; species Portevinia maculata. The sequence continues at coordinate 26,703,877 of OX454527.1, read as the reverse complement.
ATAATTTCATTTGAATAAACAAAAGAAGCTGTCAGTACGAATTAAGAACTTCGATGTCAATATCATTGTGAAAAGGAAATACATTTACAAGCGGCAAAATTGTCTGCAATTCATTTCAATTATAAATCAAACCGGGTTTTCAATTCATGAGCTAGATATTTTAAACTGCAAAAAATTTCGTTAAATATTTATAATTTTAAAGAAAGAAATGAAGTAAAATTTAGAAATAAGTGAAGTAGGAAGGAGATTTCTTCAAAAGTCAAATGTTCTGTTCTATCAAAGAGATAGAACAGAACATTATTCCAAGATGATAAAATGTTTACACTTTATTTCGATGGGCGAACTGGAAAACCGCGATCGAAACTAAATACATAAAAAAACACAAATGCAAGCAACATTCATTCTTTGGACCGGCAGGCTTTTTGAATTAATCGAATTGGAACCAATCGCCCTGCAGAGATTCCCGATCGCTCCTCTGGGCTCCATCCAGCAGTTTTTTTTTTCATTTTGCTGGATTGCAGCTATTTAGAAACTCCCCGCGGTAGGTACTATAGATCAAAGAAAACAATGAAAAAGGCTTCTGAAGGGTCAAAAATATAAGATAGAGCTAGAATTCAAGTTAAGGGAGGTTCACAGCAAAATAGTTTTCTAGAATCTTAGTTCATTTCCGTGAAGTTTGCGTAAAAGAGGATTGTTTTCGAAATGGAGGCGTTTTCAAACCAGAACTGTCTTTATGACGATAATCTATATGTCAATAGAAGCGCAAGTTACTTGGTTGCCATACAACCATTCTGAAATCTGATCTGTGATACTTTCAATAGTGATGTCGTTTATGTTATTTATTTTTACTTATTTATTGAAATTGTGTTTTGTGCTGTTACAATATCATATTAAATTAAATATGTAAAATAATGTTTAAATAAAAGAAAACAAAAACCCCTGAAGAAGTTGGCAAAAAACCGACGAAACGTAGGGTGCAAGGATGGATTAAAGTGTTTTAATTGCATCAGAACAAAAAAGACCATTAAGCCGGAAAAAAGGTAAACTGAAATGTGAATTGTCGAAGAAAGTTGGTAAAATTATGAATTTTATATTTGTCGACTATACGGTCCATACCAGAGCCTTAAATAAAGACAGTTGTGAAGTTAATAGCATTCATTAAGTAAATATATTAATACGGTGTTGCCTATAACGTGTTTCCCCTACGTCACATACTCGTAGATATGCCAACACTATATATATATTTGGGTAGGGGGCAATACATAGAAGTGCGCAATAGAAAAATTATCCACAGATATAACGGTGCCGTGACATAACCCCAAGCGTCATAAGCCCAAATCTCGAAATTTGGCCTTATGTCGCTTTTTGAAAGCGATAAAGCCAAATTTTCGAAACCGTACCTCGCACCTACTCCAAATCAAACAGTGACCCCAAGCGGGGGGTGCAGGGGGCAGCATGCCCCCCATAGGCATTGTACTGTTTATGCAATCTACTTGCGATTTCGCAACTAATCCCATAAACAGTGCAATGCATATGGGGGCCATGCTGCCCCCCTGCAACCCCCCTGCTTGGGGTCGCTGTTTGATTTGGGGTAGGTGTGAGGGCAAATTGTTGAAAACAGCAGCAAGCGAAAGTGTCTTAAAGCCAATTGGCCTTATGACGCTTTTCCAATGTGTCATAATACCAAATGCTAAAATTTGGCCTTATGTCACTTTCACAATTCGACATAAGGCCAAATTTCAAAATTTGGGCTTATGACGCTTGGGGTTATGTCACGGCACCGATATAACACCCATTATGAATTACAGCAGGTAAAATGAAGCGAATTGGATGAAATTACAACAACAACAACATTGCTGTGTGACGCAATAATCTGCCAATCGGAACGGATAAATTGTATATCATGAAGTTACTTGAAAATGCTTGAAGTTACTTGAAAATGCTTAAAGTTACTTGAACTATGTATAGGTATATTAATACGGAGTTGCCTATAACGTGTTTCCACCCATTTTTGCTATAAATGCTTGAAGATACTTGAAAATGCTTGAAAACTTGAAGTTACTTGATAATGCTTGAACATACTTGAAATTACTTAGACATGCTTGAAGTTACTTGAAAATGATTGATGTTACTTGAAAATGCCGGAAAAATTGTATATCATGTGATATCAGAAAATGCAATGTCGAAAAATTTCATTCTCCGATTAATATGTACGTATAACAGTCGATTTTGTTTTTTTTTTTCAACTTATAGAATAAATTGGTCGAATTGGTCGACCATGGGGCGACCCCTAGTTCATTAAGTAAAGTTTGAAGTTAAATAGACAAGATTTTTGCAGGTGTTACCAAAAATAGACAAATGAAACATGTTACGACATCCGAAAAAGTAAAAATTAATGTTTACCACTCGGAGGGCTATTCAAACCCCAACAGTGAAATATTGCATCTGTCAGCGATCTCATTTAGAGATTCGCGACAATGTTTTACCAACTTAGATCTTCTTGTAGGTGTTTCTATGGTACTTATTTCTGCCTAACATGTCAACAACGATTCCCTACTACTTGAACCTCTGCAATTGAACGAATATCACATCTGAATATCAGTTGTTCACTGAAAATGTTCCTTTCGACCAAGTGAAAGAAATCAATCCGAATTGTTAAAACAGATCAACACAGCCACTCCGACTTCGATTTTGACAACTACGCCACACGTTTTAGAACCAATGTTTTTTAATGGTATGGAACATATTGGCACCTTAACCTCAACTTCGACTTTAACGTTAGACCTTAATCCTAAATTCGAAGTTGAAGTGGAATTCTCACCAACTTTGCGACGATGTTTTCAGTTTTCCTAATATGCTTTTTATTTGAGCGAATTTTCTCTGTTTCTATCAAAATTCCTCAGGGAGGTAGAGATGTCAAAAATATCTGAGTCATTTTGATTCAGTGTTCGTAATATTCTAACAAGTGCTCCTGCACACGAGCGTCTCGTCGTCGTCGCCACGCTTTGGATGCAATGCCCGGAAGGCAGACACTTGTATTAAACAATTTTAGTAGATATGCATAAAAACATTACAAGTATACTCCAGAAAAGATTCGTTTGTGGATTATTGGACGGAGAGGAATCTTCGACGTTGGACGAATCTTATATGCGTCTGATGAGCCGCTTCGTGTGCAGAAGGCATATATATTCACGAAATCTATGGACTTGACAGCAATAACAGATGCTGGGCAATGCGTTCAAATAACTAGTCGTAAGTTGGAGTCTGATCTTGACCATACCAAGAAGATCCAGATTCTTATAAAAAAAATATAGAGGAAGAACTTCAACAGCGATTTTGGCAGCTGATTGGCATAAAATCATTCGTTGCGCTTCTAATTGCAGTCATTCATATACAAAAATTTAATTTGAGGCAGGAGTAAATGACAGTATTAGATGAGTTATTGTTAGTGCTAAGAACCTGAAAAAACCCGCTCTCAACGATGTGAGTAAGCATTTTTGACATGACCTTGACTATAGAACAGAGTCCAATTAAGAATGACTGGCGAGTGGTTGTTTTCACGGATGAAAAGTAGTTTAATTAATTGCAATACTTCTACTTTCATGATTTACAAAAAAAAAAACCTTTTTAACATGTTATCAAAGCCGAGACGGCGGAGTAATGGTCTGGGGTGTAATCAGCTTTATGAAGCACTGGAGCTTAATTTTCAGAACACTGAAATGACTAGAATTAATAAAAAACGAATAAAAGAACCACTTCTTTCTAAGCTTGACGAGTTATTTGGACCTTTTATTCTGCAATAGGACAAAGCACCGATTCTCACTGCTCGTATGGTAAAGTTATTGGTGGCAAAAAAAAAGCGGAATTATGTATTGAATTGGCTAACCTACAAAACATTATATATAGAAAATATTTGGGTTGGCTTACCCGTAAAGTGACTATACGAAGGAGCAAATAAGGAATCACTTCTCTGTGCTTTTCAGTCAGCTTCGGCTGAAATTTTCCTAAATTACATAAAATCATTGGGCGACTCACTTCCAGACCGCATCTATGAGATGATTTCTTAAGGTGGCCAAAAACACTAGATTTGAATGTCGTAACCTTTTAAGACTGCACGCTCTTGTAAATATGCAACGTTATCTTCTCCAATTGTTATTTCAATAACATCGAAAGGTTTTTGAAAAACAAAATTAAAATTACTCGTATCTAACGACAGTGTTGCCTTTATTCAAGTCTATCGGAGTTCAAGTCCCGAATTGTCATCGTCGATGATACAAAAGTCCCAAAGAAGATGTTGAATGTTGACAAAAAGCTTAAAAAAATGCAAAGTATTTTAATAATAGATAAATAGATATCGATTTATTAACTTCCATGTGGAAGTTCTTGTAATAAGGGCCGATTTTGTGAATCGCGGATTTTGACATATCTTCACGTATCAAGGTCACCAGAATCCAAATCCAACGTTTTTATAGAGATGTCTGGGTGTGTACGTATGTGCTTTCGGAATTATCTTTCGCCACGATTGTCTCGAGAACCAAAGATGATATTGACATGGGACCGGGTTTATTTGAAGCGGTCCAGCCGTTTTTTGTTAGTAAATAAATAACTAAAATAATTGGCCTTTATTTGTACTATTTATTGTCACATGTCATTGAGCAAATCACTATTACATTGTGCTCCGTTATTTCGTATACTTGTAAATTTACAGGTCTCCGTGTTGATAACAATGGTTGCATTAATATACATCGCACTTCGCTGTTATTAACAACATTTAATTTCCATGAACAATATTAAAGAGCATTTTTTAATATTAAATAATTTTTAACCATATCTTATGGGTAACCATTTCAAAATTTACCACTAATCGCATAAATCATACTGATGCCACTGGGAAGTTAGTCGTGTGGACCTTGCGGGTCGCACCCAGACCACTTTGTATACCCTATTCTAAGGGTATATTAATTTTGACGCATAGTTTGTAACATACCTTAATATTGCCCGTAGACCCCTAAAAGTTACTATATTTATGATCAGCATCGATAGTAATGTCGATCTAGCCATGTCCGTCCGTCCGTCCGTCCGTCCGTCCGTCCGTCCGTCCGTCCGTCCGTCGGCGAAAATTAGGCCTTTAAACTGGACCTAGAGAGCTGAAATTTTAACCATATACTCTCTAGGGTCCCGAAATAATCAAGTTTAAGAATTTTTGAAATCCGCCCACAGACACGCCCACAAACTCAAAAAACAAAATTTTGGAAAAAATCGAATTTTGAGCTAGAGAGCTGACATTTTTTATATATGATCTATGGCCCATAATACTGATTGGGACATAAAATTTTCAAAATCCGCCCACTGACACGCCCACAATTAAATAAAACAAATTTTGGGAAAAATTGAATTTTGAGCTAGAAAGCTGAAATTTTTTATATATGATCTTTGGCCCATAAAACTGCTTGGGACATACAATTTTCAAAATCCGCCCACTGACACGCCCACAATTAAATAAAATATTTTTTTTGAAAAACCAAAATTTGAGCTAGGGAGCTGAAATTTTTAATATATACTCTCTAGGGGCCCTTTATGCTCATGTGTAAATATTTTCAAAATCCGCCTACTGACACGCCCACAATTTTTATTTTTTTATTTTTGAAAGTCCAAAGTTTGAGCTAGGGAGCTGAAATTTATAGTATATACTCTCTAGGTGCCCTTTATGCTCATACTTAAATTTTTTTTAAATCCGCCTACTGACACGCCCACAATTAAATAAAACAATTTTATTGAAAAACCAAAGTTTGAGCTAGGGAGCGTTTTTATTTACAAAAGCTTAGTTTTTTCGATAAAATCCTTTAAATTTTTGTCACGCCCACTTATGAGATATAGGAATAAGAATAGGGTATCCAACAGTTCGCACAAGCGGACTGTAGCCCGCCCCTATGTTTTTTTCGTTTTTTTATCGTTTAGTTTTTAGATTGAAATAAAGTATGTTACTTTTTTGCTTAGAAAAATGGAATGTCGTCGTTTTTATGGAGGATCATCATTCCTTAATCCCATTCCTGGAGACGGATCGCGAAGCGATGATGAATTGGCTGGAGATTCAGATGTGGAGTTGGAGACAGAATTGCATATCAATGATCGAAGTGTCAACGTTACGGTTGAGGAAACGGAATCAGATTCAGATGATGAGCCTTTTGCAGCGTTGAAATCAAAATCCGTGAAAAGCAAGACAAAAAAAGGACAAGTAGCATGGAGAAAGGGACATCTTCCTAATATTGATGAAGAGCTTTTCAAATTTGCAGGATCGGCCGAGCTTCCAGAATATGTAAAAAAAAAATAGAGACACCATCAGACTTTTTTTGAAAAAAAAATGTCTGATGATTTGTTGGCCTTCATTATAGAGGAATCTAATAAAAAAGCCCGCCAAGATGATATAAATAAGCCAGTTAATATCACAAAAAACGAAATGGAACAATTCATCGGGATGGTGATATTCATGTCTTCTTGTCACCTTCCATGGTCCAGACATTACTGGAATAAGACGGTAGGACAACAAATGACATATGAAACAATGACGTGCAATAGGTGGGAAACTATCTAAAGGTCAATGCATTTCAACGATAATCAAAACTTCAAACCATTCGAAACAGAGGGACATGACAAACTCTTCAAAGTAAGACCCCTTTTGGAGAAAATAAGGGAACGTTTGCTGTTGATTCCAAAAGAAGAGTTCCTCGCCGTAGACGAACAAATTATTCCGACGAAATGCCGCCATGAACTGAAGCAGTATAACCCAGCTAAGCCACATAAATGGGGCTATAAAAATCAAGTCCTTAGTGTAATTTTGGGATTAAGTTACGATTTTGATTTATTTAACGGACACGAAACAAAAAGTAATAAGTATCCTGACGGAGCGCCAGATCTGCGGGTCAGTGCCCAGTGGTAACATTGTCACAAGGCTTACGTCAACAGTTCATGAAAATGCTAATCCTAGATTTTCTTCGACAACTGGTATAATAGTCCAAATTTGCAGGTTTATTCGTTGAAAAGTGGACTTTTGAAACTAGGGACTATAAGACTCAACCGAGTGCCAAACTCCAGAATACCGAAGGAACAACTGATGAAGCAAAGACGTGGAAGTATGATAGAAAAAGTGGCAACTATCAGTGGAGTAAAATTGAGTTTGGTTTCCTGGTTTGACAACAAAATAGTAACGTAGTAAAAAAGTAAAAGGGAAATTGCTTTTCTAAATTTCATGGCGTATAAACACACAACTTTCAACCATTATTTTACTTTTTTATCATACAATGAATTGTCATGTTTTGTTTCATTTATTTATTATTAAATGAATTGTTCTGTTGTGTTTATAAATATTTTTTCCTTTATATTTTGCTGCTTTTTTATATATTTTATTTACTTAAACTGAAATCAAAAATGTTCTAGTTTTACAACCGTTAATGCACACGAAGCCATATTTGGCCTGTATTCTTATTATTTAAACAAATGATTTTTTTTTTGGTTTTTTAATAAAAGATGTCTTAAAACAGCCCAAAGAAGCTATTTAAAAAGTATTTTATTTTTTTTCTCTTTAAATAATAATTCATGCAGTAGAGGGTTTACTTTAATCAAAAGTCATCTGTGGGCATACAGTGGCAAAATATCGTCAACCCAATTGAGTTTTCTGAGCGCAAATCTTGTAAATTTTCTTTGTACAGATTCTAAACGATTTACATCAACTTTATACAACGGACACCATATACAGCAGGCATACTCTAAGGTTAACCTTATCAAAGAAATGTACAACGCTTTCAACGTATACCGGTCAGAAAACTGTTTAGAGTTGCGTATTAGGAATCCTAGTAATTTATTAATTTTGAAATCCACTTAGACACATTTAAAAATTCATTTTTGAATCAAAGATGACACCGAGGTCCCTTTGGCTGCTTACCAACTCAAGCGGTGAGCCAGCAATACAGTATTCAAAATTAATTGGTCCAGTAGATCTTGTAAATTGTATACTTTTACATTTCGAAACATTGAAATACAAACAGTTCTCATCACACCACGATAGGGCTGACAGATGTCCCGATTTTGGCGGGACAGTCACGACATTTGAACCCTGTCCCGATTTTGTCCCGATTTTTCTTTATTTATCTAACTTGGTTTAAAAAATTTCAAACAATTATGAAATTGAAATTTTTGCTCTGAATTCATTCACTACAATTCACAATTAATACAATTCAGAAGTCACTCCAACGCGTCTAATACCAGCAGTAGAACGGCTTCTAAAGCATTTTGAAGCAGTTAAAACTTATTTTACAGAAAATGACAATGGGAGGAGGTACGTGCGGAAGTTTTCCAATTCAGAGTTATATCGGAGGCTTATCTTGGATTTTTGCTGAATGTGGGTACTATTTTCCAAAATGCGGTCATTAAATTGGAATCTACCGATTCAACAGTAGATATTGGATAAGTATAATTTACTGAACAATATTCAAGTTTCACTCAAATCTAAGTTAGATGAAAAATTGTATGGTAGTATTGCACGGAAAGCTTTAAAGAAATGGGAGAATAGTTGGCTAAGAACAAGATTTAGCAGAGAGGCACAAAGTTTTTTGGAATGGAATGAAAACAAACAGTATGAATAGGAGGGGGCCCAGATGACTGCCTTGTGGAACACCTGAGTGGTTAAGGATTTCTTTAGATACCATTGTTCCAATTTTGACATTCGTCAAGTAGTTTTTAAGCCAGAGGAAAAAATTGTAATGAAATCCTAAGCCCTTCAACGTACTCAGCAAAATATTATGCTGAACTCTATCGAATGCCTTTGAAAAAACTTAATGCCCTTAATGCAAAAGTTTGCAAATATGGTGAGATTGGTAAGCGTCGATCTGCCACTAACAAAAGCATGCTGATCAGTTGAGATGCTTGTTCTCACTTCCTCATATATACAATTTTTCATTCATTCCTGTTGAGTTTTTTAAAAAATCTACATTGGAACATTGGAACACACAATATCTGGTGTCGTTGTATAATTATATATATGAACATGCCTGTGTTCCTGAAAGCTTTAAAAGCTATTAACATTAAGCATTAAAAGCTATAAAGCTATTATATTTCCAATTTTTAAAAAAAGGAGATGCAAACTTACACGAAAACTATAGAGGCATATCAATACTTAATTCGTGTAGGAAGGTGTTTGCTACAATTTTGTATACCAGACTCTCAAATTGGATAGAATCAAACCAACATTTAAGTATATTTCAAGCCGGCTTCCGTACGGGGTTCTCAACTGTTAACCACATTTTCGCCTTGTCAAGCATTGCCACTAAATACACCCAAAAGAAACAAAGGCTGTATGCCTGTTTTGTTGATTTTAAAGCAGCCTTTGACACTGTTAACCGCCAAGCTCTGATCTACAAAATGGCTTCCCTTGGTATACGAGTATCTAAGAAGTTTCTGATTATATATGAAAAATTTCTATGTGGAACTAATGCGGTGGTATGGGATGGATCAGAGACGTTAACCTGTTTTGAAACGACGGCAGGTGTTCCTAAAGGGTGTATCTTGAGTCCGATCTTCTTTGCTCTTTTTATTGACGATATTTGTGAGAGCTTGTCTGGGGGCGTCAGTATTGCGGACACGGTTATCAAAGTACTTCTATACGCGGACGACCTTGTCATGCTGGCAGATAACCCCTCTTCTCTTCAACTTCAAATCAAAAAGCTTCAGAGGTATTGCAGCTCCTGGGACCTTAGGATAAATGCTCTTAAAACAAAGATAATGGTGTTTGAAGCTCGGAAATGTAAAAGATCTAGAGAAGAAAATTGGTTTCTGGGCAGTAAATGCATAGAGGTTGTACAGGAGTTCAAATACCTGGGAGTCCTGTTATCGGCAAATGCCAGCTTTACGAAGCACGTACAATTAAAGAGCAAGGAAGCGAAAACTGCTCTTAGCGTTATGTGGCCGAATTTCTTCGCCAACCAAAATATAGACCTGGGATCAAAATATCGTGTTTTTGAAGCAACTGTATGTGCTACGGTGGGTGGCGACGGTGTAGAGGTTAGTGTGTTGGCTTGTGACCCGTGCGGTGCAGGTTCAATCCCCATGGGGAACAACAACATACGCCACCCAATCACATGCCTCTACACCAAAAGGCGGATTTCTGCCTGGTAGTACAATGGACCGTTACCGAATCTGAGTGCTCTGGGATTTGTATTTCCTTTTTTTTTTTTTTAAATAAAAATAAAAAATAAATAAAAATGTGCTACGGTGTTCAAACCTTCGGTCATATATACTTCGACCATTTTGAATTTCAAACGTCTATTTCGTTTACCGAATTCAACTCCAAGATATGCGATCCACGTAGAATCTGGTATTTCCCCCGTGTATATCAAAAACCTAAAGGCTAATTCCGATTTTTTGCTAAAAATTATGAAAAAACCCGGGGTTGGTTGGTTGGTTGAAAACGGCCATCGGTGAGGATGCACTTAGACCAGAAGTAGGTCCATTGTGCTGCCGATGTGTAAGGTGGGTGGGTCACCCTCTTACTCAGGGAACCATTTGCTCCTCTGAATGAAGGAGCTAATCCTTGCTGTGCAGGCGTTGTTAAGATCGTTTAGATCATTGAAAAGGTATTCACCCAATGTAGCCTTCCTAATGTTGGCGAGTGCAGGACACGTGCAAAGGAAGTGACTGATGGTCTCCTCTTCTTCCTCGTCCCTACAGCTTCTACAGAAGTCATTGTAGGGGATGCCCAGCCTTTGGGCATGTCTTCCTATAGCACAGTGCCCGGTGAGGGAATTTACTAATTTCGAGAGGGTTCCTCTCTTATGCCTCAGAAGTCGGATGGACCTGGATTTGTTAATTGTGGGCCAGAGTAGCCTTGCGGTGTTGCACTGGTCGAGTTGGTGCCAACGACGGTTGGCTTCGTTCACCGCATTGGTGTCTATGAGGTTTTTAGCATAAGACGTTGGCGCCTCGATGTCGGTGACGCTTATGCTATTTAAACCAGAAGAGCCTCGTCGGGCCAGTTCGTCAGCTTCACAATTCCCTGGTATGTCACAGTGACCCGGCACCCAGCAAAGGGTGAGGCTATACTGACCGGCTATCTCGTTAAGAGATGCACGGCAGTCTTTCACTGCCTTGGATCTTGTAGTGCTGGATGCAAGGGATTTGATGGCCGCCTGACTGTCGATGTATATTACAATATCTGATTTCGATACCGACAGCCAGGCAGCGGCTTGGCGGACGGACGTGACTTCGGCCTGAAAAACGCTGCAGTATTCTGGAAGGTTAAAGGAGAGGTGAATGTCCAGGTCTTCAGAGAAGACTCCGGCACCGACTCCGTCCGGGGTTAGTCTCCATAAGTCTATCATGACTAACCTTTTGCGCACCCAAGCGTCACCGTTTAAAGAATGGGTTGCACTTGCACGCTCTCATGGCCTTCCTCTCAATCTGTCCGAATCCAATCTAGATAATTGGCAGGAGCTGTTCTCAAATGTAATTTCAAAAGTTGACGAAGAAATTTATCTTCAACATTTGAATCGTGCATCGGCATCCACAACAAGGGTTACATACAGAGAGTTAAACCATCGCTTTCAAGCTGATAATTATTTTAAAATCGATCTCCCTGTGAAAGCTATAAGCACTATTTTTAGAGCAAGAGTGAAAATTCTTAGCTTAAATTATTTGCCTCATCGGTCAGACCTACCAACCTTGTGTGACTTCTGCAACAGATCCGAGCGTGATGATGTTTTCCATTTAATAGCTATATGCCCAATCTTGCAGGAGATCCGAAGGCTTTACTTTCAACAAAGTGTCCTTTCTAGAGCACAAGCGATACAAATATTAAATGGATCGGCAGGATGGATAAACCTCTCAAAATTCTGTGACCATGCTCTTAACTATCGAAATAGTTTTTGAGGTATTTGAATCTCAGTTGTTTAAGTTTTTCAACCTTTTACTTAATTTATATATATAATATAATTTGTGAAATTTGTTAAACCGTGAACTACCAATCATATATTTTAAGCTTTATTTTATATTAAATGAAATGTCATTATCTGGCAGACGGCAACATGCCATGTCCATAGATTCTTTGTAAACCTCTGTAAACAAAACTGTTTGAAATAAAGAATATTTAATAAAAAAAAAATATACAATTTTTCACAATGGCTTCAAAAACTTTTGGTATTAATTTCAGTTTCGAAATGGGTCTGTAATTAATAACCTCTTGTTTAGAGCCTGATTTGTGAATTGGACTTACAAGCGACAATTTCGACTCTTCCAAAAAGTCACCTGTAGAAAGTGACAAGTGTGGTAACCATACCTTTATAAATTTATATGCGAAATAAATCTATCTATCTATCTATCTAAGACATTAATTGGTACCTACATAATTCATTATTAAGTGGGTTGTCAGCAAGACTACACCGATCGTCAAACTTGGATTTAAGTTTTTTTTATTTTTTGATGAATCAATTCAACATTCGTTATATGGTGGAGTATTTTGATAATATACCCACCACCTTGCCCTATTTATGGGATCTGAACATAAGTCCATAATCAGTGCATGTGCTGTGGATGGGTGCGTCATATAAAAAGTTTATATACAATGTTAAAACGTCCTTATTTTCTGGCGGAAGAAAAATCAAATCAGTAGAACTTCCAATCCAAATATCATTGTAGACAAGTTTTTTTGTACCGACCTTTGCTTGATGTAACAAAGAATGAAACGCGTCACTGCGCTGGTATTACGTTCCCTTCCAGTTTCCATCTCATCCAGCGTAATAATTCACACACCTCACCGTTCACCATTCTGAGTATATCTCCTCATCTTATCCTAACAATTTGATCCTTATCCCGAAAATGGAATAAATGCTCCCAACTCCCGTACGAGAAATATTTTGAAAATTCCCACGTAATCAGCTTCCTTGTAAACGTCGTCGTCGTCATTGTTATTCAATTTTCAGTAATGTTCTCATCGGTCAATGATGCACATCCCACATCCAATAGCTCCACGCCGCCGTAGCATAAGCTCATTCCCCATTCAGAACGGATGCCATCGAACGAGTAACAATGTTTTTCTACCTCAAATCAGTGAAACCAACAGAATAACAAGAGCCGTGTCTAAAAATCCTTCAATGCACGAACGTATGCGATGTCGATCGCTCTCTTCCCATATTATATCCTCTTATGTGTGTTTGTGCCAGGAAGCAAACAAGACACAATCCATTATGCATGGAAAAATGTTGAATTGCATTAGATGCATCTCATGGTCCATTTCGGTTGTCTCTTCATGCGACGAACTGCTCACTGTCTGCCACAACCAACACCGGAGATGGACATCGATCGATCTGTTTTCCTATCCCGGCCAAGTGCGGAGATCTCAACAAGCAACCGCATCTAACTTGGCTCTCTGACAGAAGTCACTTGGTTCCGATGGATTGGCGGATCAGATAGCCAAGTCAAGCAGTAGCAGACAGGAAATGATCAGAGTTGCAGCATTGGGCCAAAATCTGAGGCAGACCGATTCGGTGATCGCGGTCGATTTGGTAGATCATTCAATGCTAATCACAGATCATATCCTACAGTGGGGATGATGAGGTTCATGAATTTTAAATTGAGGGTATCCTTTGCTTTGCAAGGTTTTCACGTATGACTCTTGTGCCTGCAATCCGGAGAGTTGTTTGTTCTATGGAAATACAGGCACACTTGACAGATTCCGGTTCGATTTCGCCGCTGGCTTGATACATTTACATGTGCTAATTTCAGTTGGATCGTTCATGGAACTGCAGCTCAACGCCGAACGAAGATCCAACAGCAAACTGCAATTTACGGCACAATTCAATGGAAGCTGTTTTATTTTTTGCGAGCAACTCGTAGCAAAATTAGGAATGCAAATCCAAATAAATCAAAGTTTGATCAGTTGGCAAATTGCTGCCGCGGGTTATCCTACCGCGGAATTGATATGGTCACATTTGTGGATAGATTAAGGTGGACGTTTTTAGAAATCAATATATTTAATCTATGCAACAAAAAGCCGTAGAATAGACCCTTTGACACGTCTTAGTGGTTTGAGGTTTACGTGAATAAGTTTTAATAAACCAGTAGCTTCTTGCTAAGTCATTTCCGATAGCCGTCTTTCCCCCCAGGCTTACATTGAAATCATGTCGACGTCATAAAGACTGCAAAAATGCAAATCACGATTTTCTACGCAAACCTTTTGCAGAACAGGAAAAGTCAAAGCCATATCAAAACCGCCAAAACTTTTCCAATTGATAACATCCGCGATTCATCTATTGATATCTGCCAGAGATGAGGAGCTCTTGGCCCATCTTCGGACTCCGTGGCAGCACAGCTCTGACGTAAAGACTGTCGTCGTCGTCATCGGTGTTGTCACTGATTTAATTTGAATTTCATAGGCCAATCGCCGGCAGCGATAGCCAGTGGCAGCCAAACAGCTCCTGAGCTGAGGTAAAGCGATTGTTGCTCGGCGAGCAAGTGCGGCGTGCAACGGGAGCGCCAAGAGGCAGCCTTCCACCGGGCACTGACAACTGAATTCCTTTGCACACGCACTTTTCTTATAGGTACTGCTGCGCCACAGCAAGTAAGTAGTCTGCACGCCGCATAAACTATCCCCAGTCCCGAGTCCCGACACAAACCATGCAGTCACGAGCTGTGTGCTAAGGTTTGCCCATAGAAATGTTTCAGTGCTTTTGATTGACGCTCATAGCTAACTAATTAGCATACAATGACATTTTGCCAATTGACTCGATGCGGTGTATTGATGGACACAGCCACTTAGCCTCTTGCACCCCGACCATGTTTTGTTTTGATTGCATGTTCTTCGAACGGGAGAGAGGAAGAGATAGATCGTGTTCTTCGTGAGTTGCATATATAATTGAATCGTAATCGGTTTTTGCTGTCTTGACTTGTCTAGTGGTTTTTTAGTTGGAATTGAAAGGGAGGAAAATCACTTCCTGAAGAATGGGTAGTGATCTTCACTGATTCTGTCAAAATGTGATCACCCACACCCAACAACAAACCACACTGGTGATAATGTGCAGACTGCGGAACTAACGCCGATCTTGTTCAGCTATTAGCCGATGACGATCAGTGATGAGGCGGATGATCTCATCCAGCTGACGCGAGAGTATTCACGTTGGAGCGATGCCAGCGAAGACTCGTATTTCAAAAAGATGCCAGAAAATTGCCCAAACATTTGAATTATTGTCGCCGGGCAGATTTATTGTGTCTTTTTGCGGTTAGACCGGTGCGCATACAAAAAAAGACAAATGACTTTGCAGCGGGGGGTGAGTGTATTTTAAATGGCAACAGAGAGTGAGTGTCGAGTTGATAGATGGTCGGTGAAATATAATCCAGTACTGTATCATTGTTTTGGTGTCAAACAGAGAACATCTTTTAGAATGTCAGAGGAAACGTTTTGCCAGGTTTCTGTTGCTGTTGAATAATTGATGCAGTGAAATTGGAAAATTTAAATTAAATGAAGATTCGGGGATAGGGAATTCTTTAATAGTATAGATGGGTTAGATGGCTGTTTAGTGGAATATAATGGTAATTCATTTTGACTATGAAAGCTCTGAAGTAATATTGAAGATATCAAAAAGCTGGTTGAAAAAACTCTCTTAGATGACAGTTTTTGAAGATGACGTTTTCCCTGACTATCATCGGTGTACAAGTACATCAAAAAAGGGATTACGTTGTTTCACTTAGTCGTACAGTTGAGGTGACCTAGACTATTAAGCGCAGGGCCTGGTTCAGGCGGCTCCATGAAGTTAAGCCCAATTAAAATGGCACCAACAAAATATGAATAAACGCCCCAACAATTTATATAGGACGCATGTCTTATGTCTTTCTACTGAAAAAAGTTTACAAGTGGCAAAAATTAACTTAAATTAGAAAAATGTTTGTTTTTGAGGAAAAACAACGACTAAAAACCTCAAATTAAGGAGACAAAAAAAAAAAGATAATAATAAATAAAATATACCTACATGAATGCATAAATAAATAAATAAGTTATAAATAAATATATAAATAAGTAAATAAATAAATATATCAATAAATAAATAAATAAATAAGCAAATAAAAAAATATATAAATAAATAAATAAATAAATAAGTAAATAAATTAATAAACATAAATGAATTGGCATAGGAGATACATTTGAGTAAATAAATATTAAAAAGGCTTAAAAAATAAAAAAAAAAACTAACAAATTTAGTGGCGCTCTCATATAGTGGGTGGATTTCTTTTTGGGCGAAATCGTGTTTTTTTTTCAACACACGGAAATAGGCCCAAAAACAAGTTTTTCACAAAAATTTACTTAATGAAATTAGCTTTAACAACTTCGTATCTAACCTCATTCTGTTAAAAAAAAATCTATTGAAAATTCGTTGAGAAAATATGTAGCATTATTCAGGGCTACTAATTGTGACTTTATTCGGATACCAGTCAGTGAAACAGATTCAATGCGGAGCCCATCAAGATTAAATTAGAATTAAGAACGCAAATCGAAGCAGGATGGACTCAGTCACCAAAAAAAATTTAGTGAGCGTGAAAATGTGTCCACTTGTTTATTTTTGTCGTCACTTAGAACGCAGCACAAAATGGGTTTTCAGTAGGAAGTAGGATAACAGAACCTGGGTGGACCACTTCCCGCTTAAAGGGCTTAAAACTATGGAGATCCCTCGACTCATACGCCGGTTGATGTTCCGCCTAGTAGGCAGGAGCTCTGTTTGCCGCTTCGGTAAAAGAGCTCATATCTCTGGACAGCTCTTCGACTCATACAAGGGTTGGCCTTCGGGCTAGCATGCAGGTGCGGTCAGGGTGCCACTACGCGACATGTTTCAAAGCTCATAAGGTATGACATATAGCTAGCAGTACCTTGTGGCTCGCTTCGTCGTTAAAAGGGTTTTAAACTCTAAACATTTCTTCGACTCATACACCGTTTGGACTTCGGCCTAGCATGTAGGGGCTCAGAGCGTTGCTAGGAGGCGTGTTTTAAAGCTCATAAGTTATGAAATAGTTCAGCAGATGATAGAACTCGTGTGGACCGCTTCGCGGGTGAAAAGGTTTAAGACTCTGGATATCTCATCGACTCATACAACGGTTGGCCTTCAGTGGCGTATCCAGAGCTCAGGGGGCTCTAGCCCAAATCCGCCACAGCGGCCTTCGGCCTCACATGAAGGTGCCCTAATCACCGCTACGCGGTGTTAAAACATTGACAGGTTTTGTTGGTTGGTTGGTTAGATAGACCCTCGATGAGGTACACTTAGACGAGAGAAGGTCCATTCTGATGCAATTTGGGAAGGGGCAGGTGGGTCACGCTGCTCGAACCTAGAACCTTCTACTTTTGTTTTGTTTTGAAGTTGTTAATATCAGCCCTATAGGGATTGTTAAGATATTCGATACGGAAAAGCAATTTCCCGAATTTTGGTATCTTGTTGAGGGGGGAGAGATCAACATTCCCTCCCAAGACGGTGCGTTACTCTAGGTAACATCCTCTTAGTTTATAAGTTAGACTAAGTTAGCTAGGGCGTTTCTGGGAGAGGCCGGCCCGCCAACTTGTGGTGGTGCTTCCTGGAGGTGATTAATTTTGTAAGGCTTCAGTCAGCTCACGGCAGCGCGTGTGCACGTTGACGACTGCCAGGTGCTCGGAAAGCAATTGGGATTTTGTCCACTTGTTGCGCAAGGCAACGAGTGCTCAGAACCTAATTATAGTTAGAATACATTAAGTAGTTTAAGTAAGTAGAATAGGTAGTTTGTAATTTGTTTTATATAAAAATATAAAATCTCAATAATGATACGGAGTTTTAATTAATTTTTAGCGAGGAATACATATGTAAGATTAGTTCGTAAAATAGTTTTTAGGTCGAACGGCAATAATTATAAGATATAGTTAAGTTAAGGGTGTCCGCATAAGGAACAATAATCTAGAATAAGTATCCTGTTAATTTTAAGTTAGATTTAATCATTCTGTCTAGTATATATGTACGTTGATATTCAATAGCAATTAAAAATGAATTTAAAAGTCAAAGAAAGGCATTGTTAAGTTTATATAGATCCTGGAAGAAGTATTTACCTAAAGTAGCCATCCTGATGTTGGCTAGTGCGGACGCGTGCGTAGGAGGAGCAGGACTGTCTCCTCCTTTTCCGTATCTCTGCAACTTCTATACAGAAGGCGTTATAGGGAATGCCCAGTCTCTGAGCATGTCTTCCCATTGCACAGTGTTCTTTGATTATGTTTGTAAGGGTAGAGAGGGTTCCTCTTTTATGTCTTAGAAGTCCGTTTGACCTTCTCTGGTCATAATTGTCTAGCGGTGCTACACTGGCTAAGTTGCTGCCATCGGAGGTTTGCTTTTCTTAGCGCGTCGGTGTGGATGAGTTACCTAGCAGATGACCTTGGTACATTAATGTTGTCTATAGTTATGCTATTTGTACCAGAGGAGCCTTGTCTATCCAATTCATCAGCCTCACAGTTCCCTTGGACATCACTATGTCCTGGTACCCAGCAAAAGGTTCAAAAGGTTTAATAGTTTAACAGATAAAAGTTTTTGGGTGGTAGTGTAGTAACTTTTTTTGATACCAAATGCAAAAAGTCCCCAAAAATATGCAAAATGACCCCAAAAATAAATTAAAATACTCCCCAATTTAATAATTATTAACTTCCCAGTGGAAGTTCTTGTAATGGGGCCGATTTTGTGAATCGCGGATTTTGACATATCTCCACGTTTCAAGGTCACCAGAATCCAAATTCAACGTTTTTATAGAGATGTCTGTCCGTGTGTATGTACGTATGTGCGTATGTTCGTATGTGCGTTCGGAATTATCTTTCGCCACGAGTATCTGGAGAACCAAAGATGATATTGACATGCGACCGGGTTTATTCGAAGCGCAATTACGTAACTCAGAACTGATTAAGTTTTCAGCGAAATCGGTCCAGCCGTTTTTTGTTAAATATCTAATCCTCAACCATATCTTATGGTTAACCACATTTCAAAATTTACCACTAATCGCATTAATCTTTTTTTGTTGTTGTTTGCCACGCATTATTTTAGGGTAAATTTTTAATTTTTGTTTAATAATTTTTCATTGTGATCAAATTTTGTTCCAACAATTTGGGGTCAATTTGTATTGCTATGGGGCATTTTTGAATGGATGGAATGTGGTCTTATTTTAATTTGAAATACATATAGCGAAACCACCAAAAATAATAATTGACGTACTAAAAAATACATATATCGGTTTTATTGTTAACATTCCATACCATCTTTTGTTCTCTTCACCGGAATGGATGGGGTTGAACCGGTCCTATCAGACCATGTTTAATCCCTCGGCATTTTTCTGCACATAAAATTTAACTTTCAATATTCAGAAGAGAATAAGGAAAACCTATAACGAATTCTTTCCGTGCAAAAGGGCAGTAGGAAAGAAGTGGGGCCTAAGACCAACAGTGATGTATGTTTTTTTTTTTTTTTTTTTTTTTTTATATATAAAAGGAAATCCAAATCCCAGAGCACTCAGACTCGGTAACGTTCCATTGTACTACCAGGCAGAAATCCTCCTTTTGGTGTAGAGGCATGTGATTGGGTGGCGTATGTTGTTGTTCCCCATGGGGATTGAACCTGCACCGCACGGGTCACAAGCCAACACATTAACCTCTACACCGTCGCCACGCTAGTGATGTATGTACTTGCTTTATATAATGATAGTCAAACCCATCCTTACGTATGGGGCCATTGTCTAGTGCAAAGCCAAATATAAGAAGAAAATACAGGTTAAATTTCCAAGGGTATAAAAAACGGCATTGGGTTTATTGTACTAACAGGCGGTTTGTTGAAGAGCTTGCGCGACGGTTGTCCTTCGACTCCTGTCTTATGGATATGCCGTCCGATGCAATGACACTGGAACCACGGTTGATATGCAATTACGAAGTCGACTTTTCTCGTGTTCATAACTGACTCTGGCCAGACTTTGAGCATGGAAAGGAATGCAGTCAAATCTTCAGTGATGGCTCCAAAACAGACCAAGGATCTGGTGCTGGAGGTTTTCACGGAGACCGACAATATTAAGCTTTTATTCTCTTAAGACAAACATGACACGGTCTTCCAAACGGACTACTTGACGTATTTTGTAAATATAAATGGTCTTTCATTAAGGACTTGACAACTTTATTTTTTAATAAAATGCAAACTATTTGAGATATCTCAAAAAAAAGTATTGGCTCGAATTGCTATCAAAACATTCATTTATGAATGGAATTCGACTTCGTTCATACTCGTATGTCCAACACGAAGTTAGACTCAATTTTCGAAGACTCGGCCGCACATTTTGACCGATACGGCCGCTATTTCTCATTCAATTTTGGCTCTACGTTCCTATATCGTCGCCGGCGTATTGGCATAGACCAATGATTTAATGTAGCCCCATAAAAAAAGTCTAGAGGCGTCAAATTACACGATCTCTGGGTCCGTTTCTCGAGATAACACTTTTACCGAACTAAGACTTCAATAACTCGATTGTTGCACCCGCTGCGTGGCTTGTGGCACCGTCTTGTTGGACCCACATATCAATGATGTCCAATTCATGCAATTGTTCAACATGTCTCTGTAGCGAATATCATTTACCGTAAGGTGACGGCCATTTTCATCGACGAAAAAAAGGCACAATGATGCCATCGGCATGAAAACCGCACCAAACACTGACTTTTTGCGGATGAAGTGCTGTTTGATGGAGCACATGAGGGTTTTCACCAGTCCAGTAATGCATATTTTGCTTATTGACGAAGCCGTTTAACCAAAAATGCGCTTCATCGCTGAAAATGATTTTGCGATGAAATTCTTCATTTTCTTCCATCATGTTTAGAGCCCAATTCGAGAACGTTCGTCGTTTCATCTGATCAATTGAATTTAGTTCTTGAGTCAGCTTAGTCTTGTAAGGGTGTAGGCCAAGATCCTTACTCTGGGAGAGTCCCAATTCTTGAGAACGCCGTGAAATTGACTAATTTGGTTGGGTTGCGACGGAGGTCGAAAATGTGCGTTAACGCTCTTAAAGTTGCGACCACCACCTCGGAATTTCGGTAGTAAATTTCAATTATTTGTAAACGTTCTTCCTGCGTGTACTAATTTATGATGAACATGTTGATTTTACCGAATATTTTGACATTGACAGTTCGGTAATCGGCTTAAGGGTGCGTTCAAACTCAAAGTTTGAAGTTGTCCTGTCGCTAATAGAAGACCCTTTAGAAAGCACTTTGGTGGAACGTTTTACGTTTACGCAATATCTTTCTTATAAAATATTTAGCAAACCGACAAAAAAGCAAAATTGGTTACAATCGCTATTGACCAGTGTCTGAAACCGGTTCAAACAAGCTTAGCTGCAGCTGCATACCCATGTCAGTAGGTTTTGTCAACTGGGGTGTTTTGTGTAGTTTTAAGTTTACTTAGTTCTTTGCCAGTCCACTGTTTTGGGAATAGGAACATGAATATGTTGTGCAACAGTGCGCTAGAGGGGGCCTTTCCTTATGTTTTTTGTACAAACTATCGCTAACCAAAGGAAACATATACGAATTCTAATACATTTAGTAAGATATGGAGAGGGCAATCAGGTATGACTCTATGACCCTATCGGAAAATGCCATATATATCGGTTTCTAAAGCATTTGCGAAGCAAAAATTAGAATTTGTTAGAGTAAGCAGTAAGCAATTCTGAAGAAAACCATGAAAAGTGTCATAAAAAGACCCCAAATGGTAGTCAACAATGGCGGCGGCTACTTAAGCGATATAATTTTCAAAATATGATGAAAACCGACTTTAATGCCCAAATAAACATTAAAAAAACGCGTTTATTATTAATATTCTATTCCAAAGCCATAGCCTTGGAAAATAGGGTCAAACATAATGGCCATAATGTGTGAAACTACCAGGTGGTACATAATTAAGTGGTTTTTTAAGAGCTGTAGTATTTGAAATTAACCCAAAACACACACAAGTTGAGCAAATGAATGAACGTTTTTATTCGATAGATAATAATTTTATGACGTTAAAGATGAAAAATGATTTTGAATATACATGGTTATCACGGGAGCGCTTTAGGAACTACATCCTGGAGATTCAATTTTCCACCACTTTTCGATCATTTGAGGTCGTATCTCACGAATTTTGCGCTCAATGTGGGCTTCCAAAGCTACAATCGTTTTTGGCTTAAGCGCATTGACCAAACACTTTAAATATCCACACAGAAAATAGTCCAGTAGCGTGAATGTTGTCATCGAATACTTCGATGGCATGTGGCAAGATTATATTGGAACCAAATATCCCGCAGACCATGTTTAAGCACTTTTGGTAGCAAAACATCGTCGATAATGGCTCTGTAGCGGGCATCATTGATGGTGGTATTTGGAGTACGTTAATTTTTAACTTTCCTCGCTCCAAATGCGACAATTTTGCTTTCCAATAAAGTCACTGTAGCAGCCAACAAACAGCGCCCGCCAAATATTTAAATTTTGAATATGAATGAACAAATAAATAATATGCCACTTTGTAGCTCGTCCGCAAAAGTGCTAAACCAACACGCCTACGATGAGCTCAGTATGTTTATTTAGAAGAAAGACAGCAATTCGTTTTCTGTTCGGTTGCCTTATTCTTAATCTGCCAAAACGCGCTCTGTTCAATCGTGAATAATAAGTAAATTGTTAATTTGGTCTATTAAAAATTAAATTTTATATTTATAGAAGGGTGTTTGTTTTAATTTTATTGAAACGCTCCCAAATCACTGAGATAGAAGTGAGCCTCATCGCTGACCTAATTTGAAGGTAGCCAAACAAGTTTTTTTTTTAACACTTAATTTGGCAATAAATTTCCCTAATTTGGAAAAGTTGCTCAGGCGTAGTTCTTCGCATAACGATGGGAGCAAATTGTGTCAGCTGTCAGAGTAAAGCCAGAACCACATCGAAACAAAAGTGCAAAAAAGTGAGAAAAACTGAACAATTATCACTACGTGGAAGCTCTTAAAATATCCAATTAACCACATTGGCGCCATTCTCTAGTAAAATATTCAACAAATATTTTTGTTGAGTAATAAAAAGCTCCAGACATAATACTAACTTTTTACACATAAATAGTGGAAAGTTAATTGACATGAAAAGTGAAAATCAAATAATTTGTACGGTAGTAATAAAACCGAGAGTTACTGTCTTGAATAAACGTCTAAATACATATTTTTATTTCATCGCAAATCAGCTGATATTTAAATGAGTGTTAATACGAGTAGATACGGTTTCTGAGGAAAGTGTACGAATCCTATTAGAACTACTGGGAACTCAAACAAGGGTATTTTATTCACTTAGTTGGTAAAATTAAAGGAAAGATTTTGTAAACATTCAACACGGCTAAAGCTAAAGTAAATGCCAGTTTTTGCAACGGTTACTTTTTAAATCTGAGAGGAAATGATACAGAGTCGCATCTGCGATGGAAGGAACAAAACATAATTTTGACTGTTTTTTACTTTTTTGCACCTTCGTTTCGGTGTAGTTCAAGCTTAACTCTCAGTGTTGCCATATTGAAAGAAAAAACATGTGTTTCTGCCTCAACATTGGTCATAGACCACTTCAAGTATAAAAATACATATATTGGCGATCAGCGTTAAATGTAATGTCGATGAAGCCATGTCTGTCCGTCCATCCGTGCCCATTTTGATGTCTTGAAATTTGAATTTAAACAAATACCCCGGGGTGTCATAAAATACAGGCCATTATGGATATCTGCAAACCTCGATGCTGCAACTCACGTAATTAATTGACTTTTTTTCAATTTCTGCAGAAAATCCAAAAAAATCTCGATTTTCGCAACTTTTATTTAATTAAAGGGTGTTCAAATGTGAGGTATCATTTTAAACTGGCCGCCACTTTTTTTACAGCTATTACACTGGACCGAAATTTTTTCAAGTATGAAGTAAATACATTCCCGTTCGCTAAAATAGATCGGTACACTATTGAGCAGAGTGTTTTTATTATTAAAACTTATTTTAAATATGGTGAAAGTTTTGCAGAAGTTGAAAAAAAAATTCAAAATACAGTAGAGAAAATGCTCCGTCAAACCGTGCTATTAAACGTATCGTTCATAAATTTAAAGAAACTGGTTCGGTTTAAGATAAGACAGGGAAAGCTTATCATCGCAGAGGTCGTTCGTTTTAAATATTGCAGCTGTTAGCAGAGGTGTTGCTGAAGAGCCAAAGACGTCAATTCGTCGTCGTTCACAGCAATTAAACCTCAAACCAACAATTTTGTTCAACATTTTGGACAAGCACAGTCAACACAAGAGTTAAAGCCAACTGAATACGCAGTGCGTCGGCAATTCGTTAATTAAGCCATAGAGAAGCAACGACAAAATTACAATTTTTTCAAGCAAATTATCTTCGATGAGCCTCGTTTTGAAATTGGCGGTTATGTCAATAAACAAAACTGTCACATTTGTGCTGAAAAAAATCCTAGAGTATTGTTTGAAATGCCAATGAAACCAACAAAAGTTACTGTATGGTGTGGATTTTGGTGTGGTGGTGTAATTGGTCCATTTTTCTTCGAAGATTAAAATGGCAATGCAGTTACTGTGGATGGAGCTCTATATCAAGCGATGATTAAAAACTTTTTGTTGAGTCAATTGGAAGATATTAATGTGCACAATATGTGGTTTCAACAGGATGTTGCAACATGCCACACAGCAACGAACTATATCGATCTTTTGAAAGAGAAGTTTAAAAATTGCATAATTTCCCGAAAAAACAGACGTGAACTGGCCACCAAGATCATTTTGATTGATTTTGTCTAATGGAGTTTCTTGAAGAGTAAAGTTTATGCCGATAATCCTCAAACTGTTCAACACCCAAAGACAACATCATCGAGTAAATATCACTTATTGAACCATGATTATGCGAAAAAGTGATTGCAAATTTTGGTAAAAGGTTGACAGTCTACCGAGCTAGCAGAGGAGGTCACTTGGACGACATTCTTTTTCATTATTAACCGGAACCAATGTTCATTTATTTCCAAAAAAAATAAAAATAAAGATTTCACACAATTTATGCCCTCAAATTTGAACATCCTTTACAAAAATGGAAATGTCGCAAGACGTGAATATTCGTCAGCCGGAAGGAAAGAAGCTTACTTTACTTTTGTTGGACAATCGGTTTGTGGACCTGGCGACCGAAAGAACAGAAAGCTCCTGAATTTCCGAAAATTGAAACATCACCGTACAAATGGCTTATATATTCCAGGAGAGATAGAGTCCAATGCTTTAAAGCTCAAAAGCCTTTTCTTAATGGAGTTAGAGAAAAAAGTTGATGAAATTGATGTATGCACGCAGCAAATTTATAATGCGGTGCGGATGAATCTGGATTGTTCTAGAAACTTATAGACAAAACATTAGTTAATTTAAAGAAAACCTCCGCACCTGGGAGGATGACAAGAAGCGATCTTCTGCAAAACAACTGCAAGCTCGAGTTTCTAATATTTAAAAAAAACTTAGCCTGCAGGTCTCAGGTTCAAATTTCGCCGGGGCCAAGTAACATCTAACATCTTTCCACCCGCATCTCTTGCGAACGTCTGACAAACATCCAACAGTATCAATTGTTATGAGAAGCTTCTCAAATTTGTCTTTGGGATACAGCCTTAAATTGTAGGTCCCGTCCACTTTGGTCAATGAAATGGTTGGAGAAGCTAGGTTTAAGGCCCTGTATGAGCCGTTAATGCCTAATATATATTTATTTTTTAACGTGTAAGAATGTATATAAATATTCATTTGGTTAATTTTTTTTTATAAAAATAAATACACTATGTTATATACTACGGGCTTCCTTTTTAAAAATCGACCAGACAACAGTATCTACCAAATATACCTATCAAATGGAATTTACTGCGCATGCACACGAAAGTCATTTTTTATTGTGTGTATCCATTAGGGTGGGTCAATTTTTTTTCGTCAAATCCATTTGTAATAGTGAAATTATGTTGTGTTTTGATCTCATTTGTACACACATAAAATATTATACAATTATTTTCAGTGTAAGAGCCCGCGCATCGCGACTTTATTTTGATAAGAACGTGTAAAATAGTATTTTAATGCAATGACATCCTAAGCCAGTAGAACAATAAGTTTGGAAGCTAAACGTATATCATTGTGTTGCTTTTAAGTGGCATAGAGCTTTAATGTCCCTATTCATAAATAAAATGCCTCTTTTGTAAGGTTTTGAGATGGTATTTGAAATTGAATTTGCAGATGATCTTGGCATTGCATATGGTTCAACGAGCTCTTTGAATTTGGTAGCTGAACTTAACCATGCCATTCACTTGTTGCGAACATGGTTTGCTTCACACAGATTAATTGTAAGTAACAAAACATTCTTTAGTTTGGGCGAACTCTGTTGACTGTCCGCAGTATCTTAAATGATTGTGATTGTTTTTCGTCATCTGGTGAAACATTTAATAGAAATGCCTTATGCAACTCAAAATGCTTCCAAATTGAAGTCGTTAAGAATTTCAAATACCTCGGTGTTACAATTGACCAAAACATGAGTTGGACGGTGCTTCTATCGCCTCAGAAAGTTTTGTTCTAACAGAACTCTTATTACATTCTATCATGGAATTTTTCATTCGAAATTGCAATACGGCATAAGTTGTTGGGGAGGTGCTTACATATCCAATCTAAAGCCACTTGTCATCCTGCAGAAATGTGCCATAAGAAAAATATATAATGTCCGTCGTCTGGCTCATTCTATGGCTCTGTTCAGATCTTTGAAAATACTACCAGTGCGCCATTTATACTTTTTTAGAGTCTCTAAGATATTTTTTGTAAGAGGTGGCTATATGCAGAGTCCAATATTTGGTGCTCGAAACTTACGAAGCGCTACAAATCATGTTGTTGCAATTCCAGCTTTTCGCACCACTCACTATAGAAACTCCTATACAGTTATATCTTGTTAGCTCTATAATCGACTTCCTCCTGATATAAGACTCATTAGATCTCATCACAAATTTTTATATGAACTGAAATCATGGCTTCTCGATTTTGATCATGACGAAATTGAAGTCTTACTCACCTACATTGCATAACTATTTTCCTTTTTTTTCCTTTGTATTTGATTTTGTTAACAAGGGGAAAAAAAATAATTTTGTCACCCCACACTACACAATAAAAAATAAGAAATTTTATAATTAATATTTTTTCCCCTTTTCGAAGTGGCATTTAACACTATTAATAGCTTTTTAAGCAAAATAAAAAAAATCACTAGCTATTCTCTATTGTTTATAAGTAAGCTATAAGACTGTTATGTTCGTATTTATATTTATCAAAGAGAATAAAGAATTAATTAATAATAATAATAATTTGAAATCTGTTTTAAGCCTTTCCCATCATATCATATTGCGATTTTTATACTTTGTCCTCAGTGCGACAATCATCCGCTACATTAATATTATTCTAGTCGCAATATTTAATATTAGCTTTCGTCAACCAAAGAAAATCATATCACTCAATTGCTTTAAGATTTTTTGCGGGTTAGTCCAAACAAAATGACAAAAACAACATAATGTAACAAATGTGACAGTTACCTAATGTACTTGTATCAGTGTATCAAACACAACACAAACACAATCTTATCTCATTGCGAAAAAGCGGGAGTTGCCTTCAGCGTCCCTTACACTGGATCATTTGTATGCTACATTTGAACGAATTAGCTTTGAGACATCTTTTTAACAAATTAGATGGGGTTAACACTGGTCCATCCTGAAATGCTGGTCCACTTGGAAAATTAAAGGGTTTTTGAACAGGGACGCTACAAAAGTAGAGCGACAGGGACAGTAAACGACGCTGAATTTCTAGCCGCTCTTTTGACATTTCTCTTCAGTAAGGTTTGCCATTTCATGATGGAAAGATATACGAGCCAACAACGAGTCGAAATTATTAAAATTTACTACCGAAATTTGGAGTCAGTGGCCTCAACGTTAAGAGCGCTACGTCCAATTTATGGTCGTCAGAATCGTCCTAGAAGATCAACAATTGAGCGTCTAGTGGACAAATTTGATTCCACAAGCACGGTACAAAATGTTCCCGTGCCAGTGAGACAAAGAAGTGCCCATAGTGTCGAGAATATTGCTGCCGCTGAGGCTTATGGGCCGGCGGCGTCATTGGGCCGTACTTCTTCCGTGATGATCAAGACCGGCACGTTAATGTGAATGGGAATCGCTACCGTTCAATGATAAACGAATATTTTTGGCCCCAATTGGATGATATGGACTTGGAGGACATGTGCTTCCAACAGGACGGCGCCACAACCCACACAGTGAATGCCACAATCAATTTATTGGAAACCAAGTTTGGAAACCAAGTTTGGAAACCGTGTTATCTGCCGAAATGGTCCAGTCGCTTGGCCGCCTCGGTCGTGCGATTTGACGCCGTTAGACTATTTCCTGTGGGGCTACGTCAAGTCTATGGGCTATGCCAACAAGCCAGCGACGATTGATGAACTTCGTATGAATATCGAACCCGAAATTGCAGCAGTATCGGCCGATTTATGCTTGAAAACCGTCGAAAATTGGGTTCACCGTCTGGACTTCTGCAAGCGTGCCCGTGGTGGCCATGTAAAAGAAATCGAGTTCCATACATAATGGCATCGACTGTACTTTCACAGGAATAAAGAATTTCATTGATATCCAAAACCGTTTTTGTTTTATTTAAAAAAACGTTTGTAGCGCTCTTATTGAAAAACCCTTTATTAGAAAATTGCGAGAAATTAAGAACAACAAATTATGAAAAAATAAAAAGTGAACTGCCACAAATTCAGTTTGATGATCAAATACCGACCAGAAATACCTGTATGAAATAACAAAGTCACTAATAAGTGGACAATGTTCTGATGATTTGGCTGACAGGTCACCAGGAAAGATCTCCCATGCCTGATGGTTGACAAAATCTAATAGAATATTGCTCTATATTTCTTCTCTAATTCCATCAAATAACTTACAACTATTAGCTGAATATTGTGTTAAAGTATACGCTCCAGTATGGTTTGGCATAAAAACAAATCCTACTTGTAAAGACGGATCTAAGAATTTGTGCATGTTAATTAAAAGTTCTCGATATCTCCCAGCAGAGTTGAAACTTATAATAGATCCCGTAATTCAACGATATGCCTATTTTGATCATCCAGAGAATTTGCTTCTGTCGATGTTGTCTGATCAAAGTAAAACAGTCAGGGAACTTGCTGCAAGAAGGATACTAAAAGCACGAAATTCACCTCATACAGGAAAGCAGCCTCGTGTGTTTGAAGTGCCGCTTATTAATTTCGATGCTGAAAGCTATATTGGCATAATAGATTGGCAGCAAAAGTTTTACGATCCACCAATTCTTCGACACATCACTTACATATCAAGAAATAAACGATGTTATAAGTTCTCAGGGCGACGATAATCTAATTTTTTTAAAGCTATCATGTCACACGCAGGCAGTCGAACGTTCTGTTAAAATAGTTGCATCTATGACCGTATGCGATAAAAATTCAAGAGCAGCGAAACTTGCATCCAGAAAACTAATGCCTCGATTTGAGAGTAAACGCGATCCCTTGCCTAAAATATAAAAAAAAAATGATTTCTTGTTTACACCATATTTATGATTTCCATTACCAAATTTGTGTTCTATGTTATTGTTTATGAATTAGTTTTAAATTTTCCATTAATATTTCATTTTTTTTAATAAAATATTTAAATTTAACCAAATGTTGTTTTTTCAAAAATTTCCGAAACTTCAAAGCACATGCGCGGGCTAAAGATATGATTTAATTGCACTTTTTTTTGGCAATTATTATTTGTTTGGACCATACACAACATAATACTATTACAATATGATCAAATAACTTTTTTTTTCCATATAAAATCGACCCACCCTAGTATCCATATCTTTATGCTGATACTCATTGTCATTAGAAAGCGAAGGTAAAGGCAACCACTGTTGCCAGCGTTTTTATGAGTTATGGACCCAAATTTGAGAAATCTAGGAGCCAAAAATAGACAAACTCTAATATGAGGAATAAAAATGTGTACCGATCTTTTTTTAAATTCTTTAGGCACATTTATTTTGTTTTAATTGATACCTAACCAATTTGTTATTATTTTTTTCTCTATTCATAATACTTTGCAATAATAACAGTCAGTTTTATCTCCATGTTTTTAAATTTCTTTCACTGAGATCTGCTGGAAGTGATTTCTGTTATGCGAACAAACTTTCATATTCAATTCACTTGTTGATTGAAAAAAATGCATTAATGTTTTTAATATGTTTTTCCACAATTCCTCAATTTCAATGTTTCGACGGTATTTGGATGTTTCTATGTGCTTTATTAATCTTTTTTTTTTGCCCATTATTTATCCTCAAACATTTTGCAAAACGTAAATTCTTTGACTTCGGCGCATCTGTTTCATTCATTTGATTGAGTTTGATTTCAGTTCAGTTTTTGTGTCAACAGCCCGACTTAAGTAAATGATTTATGCCTGAAACAGAGGTGCAGCAAAGATGCTCGCAGTAATGCACATGAAACACATGTGCAGTAAGAAATTGCCGTTGTATGTTTTTGCCTGACCTAAATACCACTAAACAGACTAGGTAATGTCGTAAAATTTCACAGCACGAAACGTCAAACCGAAAAATTTGTACCAAATTGTGCTGTTCTACTACTATTGGTGCAGTAAGATAAGAAACGTGCAGCGAGAATTGGCATGCAAAATCATCTGACTGCACGGTTCTTGTTGCACATCTGTTTCAGACATTAGAGTAAATTAAGTGTTGTGAAGCGAATTAACATAAAAAAGTTGTTAATTTAGTGCAATTCTTGGCTGCTTAAATTGTTATAATATATTAATATAGTGTAGATTGCTACTTAACTGTTTTTCCCCTGAAGGAAGCAAATCATTTGAGTACGAGCCGGTACACAAAAAAGGGGCAGAAATGCTTTTCAAGGTTACAAGGTTTCAAGGTAGGTACACATAAAATTCACTTCTTTTACATGAGCAGTTGTTTTTAAGCTTCGCCTTCCCTTTTTACATTTTTATACATTTATTACATTGTATACATATGTTTATCTATGTATAAAAATCGAGAGTGCACTGTATTATACTACTCTACAAAATTTTTAAATTAGATAAAAAATATAGGGACGGGCTACAGCCCGCTTGGGCGAACTGTTGGATACACTATTCTTATTCCTATCCCTCATAAGTGGGAGTGACAAAAGTCTTAGTATGGTTGAATTGTTAGGAACGCTCTACATACATAGTTTGTTATATAACATTTAAAGGATTTTATCGAAAAAACGAAGCTTTTGTAAATAAAAACGCTCCCTAGCTCAAATTTATGTTTTTCAATAAAATTGTTTTATTTAATTGTGGGCGTGTCAGTCGGCGGATTTTGAAAATATTTACACACAAGCATAAAGGGCCCCTAGAAAGTATATATTTTAAATTTCAGCGGATGGTGGGCGGATTTTAAAATATTTATTTCCTGAGCAGTTTTAGGAGTCATAGATCATATATAAAAAATTTCAGCTTTCTAGCTCAAAATTCGATTTTTTCGAAAAATTTATTATTTTTTGAGTTTGTGGGCGTGTCTGTGGGCGGATTTCAAAAATACTTAAACTTGATTATTTCGGGACCCTAGAGTATATGGTTAAAATTTCAGCTCTCTAGGTCCAGTTTAAAGGCCTAAGACGGACGACATTACTATCGATGCTGATCGTAAATATAGTAACTTTTAGTGGTCTACGAGCAATATGGTATGATATATAAGGTATGTTACTATGCATCAAAAGTAATATACCCTTAGAATAGGGTATAATGAGGATTCTGTTCTTAACAATTTTGTAGAAATTGTCCTTCTAAACAGTTCTCCCACAAAGATTTGGTAACGGGTCCCCATTTGTAAGGGCGTTTTTGTTAAAAATGTTGTATCTGCATTTCCAAAAAAATAAAAATTACCAAATATGTATAGGCTGGGAGAATGGGTGGCGTATGTTGTTGTTCCCCATGGGGATTGAACCTGCACCGCACGGGTCACAATCCAACACACTAACCTCTACACCGTCGCCACCCTTTTTGCAACTTTAAGCTAGTAAAATAGTTCACCTACCACACAACTTCAACCCCACGAAAGACACGCAAGTGGAGATGCGACGAAATATTTCCCAAAACCGTTGCAACTTCGGTTTGTCAAAACAATAGGGTTCAAAACACCTAACCCGGAAGACTGATACTGCCAGTTCGACGATAAGCAAGAAAGGAGAGCTATTATTGGGTTCTTCTGGGTGCGAGGAGGGCGAGGAGGGCGAATGAAGGAGAAGATACAACCGGGAACACTAGGAGCTGTACCACGATGTTAGTTATTCTCCAGTGAAGAGGATCTTCGACGACAAGGAGGACCGAACCTCCTTTTTAAGGACAAAGCGGATGCCAGAGTGCTTCATCTGGACAAGTGAAAGAAGCGTTCACGTGATGGCAGAGGATGAAATGCTGTGATGTCTGAGGCTTTCAGACACTCTCCACTCTCTAAGTAAAATCATTGATATAAATTCTCAACTTAAATAACATTTTAGACCCGTGACGATTTGGTAGCATAATTTATTTTGCTGACAACACCTTGGCTCTTCTCTGCTCAAGCACTATAGCCCATTTCTTAGTTTAAGATTGATGCTGTCATTTTTTTGTGTTGTGGTTTCTACTTAGTACCTTCTTTCTTTTAAGACTAGCTCTTCTGCTCAACAATTACTTGTTCGTTCATACGACTCCAGAAGATACTCAATGTCTACATATTATACTAACTAAAATATTTATTAATGAGGAATTTTAGACCCATTTTCAATGGATCACCGTAATTCTCTTAGACTTGTAGTCAAGGGAGTCACTCCAGCTCGTATAACGAATAGTGTATTTTCCAACATTACCATATGGACTGACAATTAAGAATACTTACTTATTATGGCACCTTGCCACGCACAACGTGTCCAAGTCTCTTTAACATTCATTTGATATCTAATTATAGTTTCTGGCCAATAGGGAAATGTTAAATACATATTAGTTCAACAAACTCAAACAAGCGCTATAACTACGGTGAGGTGGTGTCATGACCGGATCACCGAAGAATCAAACAATAGCTCCAGCGTGACCACATCAGATAACAAAGTTGACACATTTTTGCCATATATTTTGACTTCTGACATTCAGCATAGACGAACAGGCGACACAACGACCCATGCTCGTACGCATATTTCCAGCTTTTCCCAGATGAAAAGGTGGCATTTTTCTAGCCACCCCAGTTCAAGTGTCAAATTTGAATAGCAAACAAATGCGAGAAGAAAATTTAATAAATTTCCATTTCCGTTTGTGCAATAGGCAATCACCCCCCGCTGCTGGCCATTTCCACATAATTTTCCCATTTCCATTGTGCATGCGTGCAGTAGATGAAGTAACCACTTGTATTTCAAACACATTTATTGTGTTTGCGTTTGCACCTGACCCCAGTCACACCATCTACAGTGGCAGCAGCAACAAGCGACAGGCCACGACGAAACGAAAGATAATTGGCACCTAAAGGAGTCGCCACATTTTATTGCTACCGTTGGCCACTAAATTACCATAACGTAGCAAAACGTGAAGCGTTTTGGAGGTCTCTTTTTTTTTGAGGAGATCTTATATCATACCAAGACGATTCGGAGTGTTCCATTCACGCATTGCAGTGTAGTCCACCAGCCACAATGTTTTCGGATAGTTTCAGCATAGGAGATATGCCTGCAAACTCGTAGTTTGATTCTAATCTAGGATCGGACCAAGTGACGGGAGCGACTTCTACCGGCACGATAAAGTCATAAAATATAAATCCCGCTAATTATACGAATTTCAGCAGCACTGTGCCGTTGTCCATCGTATAGATGCAATGGAACTCTGGAACACCGCGTGTGGCTCTGTGTGTGTTTGTGGCGGGGTTATACTTATAACGATTAAATTGTGCAACTAATTAGAGCCTTAAGTCGAGAGAGGGTTTCCTTCGTTGCCTCGGCGGCAACAATCGCCTCTCACTATTTGCTGATTTGATGGGGCGATAGCAACAACACCACCAGGTCTTTCCAACTTACTGACCAACACCCAAATGCGGGGCAATAAGTGAAGGTATCGACCTGTGTGCTTCCGGATTTCAAAATAGGTTGCAACTTTGTTAAATAAACAAAGTTCATGCGGTAATGTGTCGTATGCAGCATGTGTGATTGTTGCGCATTTAATGAGTGTTATTATGCGTTGGCGGTTCGTGTGAAATGCGTCTTTTCGTGGGCCTTCCTGGGAAGGACGGGTTATTAAGAAGGCATTACGCTTAATAAGTAACAGAAGGAGCTGCAAGAGCGATTTGGTAGTGTTGCATGTACATTCGATATGAAAGACGTTAAGGCTATACATATATGTTTTGCACGTATCCGTGATGGCATTTACTCCCACACTGATTCCAGAGGCTCTAATCATTCATAATTCTCTGAACATCTCTACTATAAATATTTGAACATACGAGTATCTTCTTTTTTCTAACTTGGTTCAAAAGGGTACCAGAGACGCAGATAGTGTAGTCATCACACTAGGTGCTTACAAACAATTTTAATAAAGAAGATTTAAAAACAATCAGCAACTGGTCAAAAGACTGCGGTCTCAACGCCAACCAATCGAAAACGGAATTAGTAACATGTACCAGGTCCAAGAGATCTCTTTCTTATAAATGGTCTTTCATTAAGGAATTAACAACTTCTTTTTTTAAATAAAATGCAAACCACTTTAGATATCTCAAAACTAATTTATTGGCTTGGATTACTATTAAAGCATTTATGAATGAAAATCGACCTCGTTCATATGTCCATTACGGAAACGTATGCAGCGGTCGATACGTTGAACCCAATTTTCGATGACTCGGCCGCACATCTCGACCGATACGGCCGCTTTTGTCGTTCAATATTGGCTCTGACCTCCTCTAACCGGCTTGTTGGCATAGACCAATGATTAAATGTAGCCCCATAAAAAAGTCTAGAGGCGTTAAATCACACGATCTCGGCGGCCAATAGAGGCGTCCGGTTCTCGAGATAACACGTTCACCGAACTGAGACTTCAATAACTCGGTTGTTGCACCTGCTGTGTGGCTTGTGCCAACGTCTTGTTGGAACCATATTTCACTGATGTCCAATTGATGCCATTGCTCAAAGAAATAACGTTCCAACATGTCTCTGTAGCGAATGCCATTTACAGTAACGTGACTGTCAATTTCATCAACAAAAAAAAAACGGCCCGTCATGAAAACCGCACCAAACAGTGGCTTTTTGCGGATGAAGTGCTGTTTCATGAAGCACATGAGGGTTCTCACCTGTCCAGTAACGCATATTTTGCTTATTGACGAAGCCGTTTAACCGAAAAAGCGCTTCAAGATGATTTCGCGATGAAATTCTTCATCCTCTTCCATCATATCCAGGGCCCAATTCGAGACCGTACTTCGCTTCATATGATCAAGTGGCTTTACTTATTGAGTCAGCTTGATCTTGTAAGGATGTAGGCCAAGATCCCTACGCAAAACTGGGCAAAATGTGGTCTGGAAGAGGCCCAATTCTTGAGAACGCCGTGAAATTGGCTGATTTGGCTGGTTTGCGACGGACGCCTCTACGGCAGCAATATTCTCCACACTTCGGGCAAAACGTAGTCTCATTAGCACGGCAACATGAAGCAGCGAAAATTCTGACTGACATTTTTTCACTAGACTATGAATTGCTTGTCTACTGGGATAAGAGCTACGACCGAAAATTGGCGTTAAAGCTCTTAAAGTTGCGACTACCGACTCGGAATTTCGGTAGTAAATTTATATAAATTTAAATATTATTTGTAAACGTTGTTCTTAATGTTGATTTTATTGAATATTTTGACGTTGACATTTCGGTAATCGGTTTGAGAATGCGTTCACACTGAAAGTTTGAAATTAGCAAGTGGCTAATGAAAACTCCTTTTTATCGGACAGCATAGCAGCGAATATGGGGGCGTAGTTCTGGACATCGTTCGTCAGTATTATTGCGCTAAGAACATCTCCAAAGTCAGCAACACGTACTACATGCGTTCCGATATTCCCTGATGAAATGTCCCCTTTCTTCGGATATAATAT
This sequence comes from Portevinia maculata, assembly GCA_949715645.1. NCBI lineage: Eukaryota > Metazoa > Arthropoda > Insecta > Diptera > Syrphidae > Portevinia > Portevinia maculata. The sequence continues at coordinate 26,667,653 of OX454527.1, read as the reverse complement.
GCCGTACGGTTTATCATATCCGGAAAGGGATAAATGACATATTGCAATGCAATAATAAGGTCAAATAAAATTGCAAACTACACAGGCATTTTTAAAACTATAAAAAAGATAAAGGACCTAGACCTGAATGTGTCTATACGACGTCCGGCTACAAGTAGATGTTCCTTCAAAGCAGAATTTGGCAGAAATAGGTATGTGGATGTTTGTCAAAAATATGTGATAAAAGGTCTGTTCGCGAACTAATATACCAATGCAAATTTAAATAAACTTTCGTGCAAAACTACACAAACGCGTTCGCGTACTGAGAAAATGGTAAAAAGATGAACGAAAGAGAAATGTACTTTCGTTCATTTTTCTTCACACAGAATTTCAGGTGGTAAAAAAATGAAAACTGTCAAATGATGAAATCCTATGAGATTGGAAAAAAAAACATCGGTTGCTTCTTTTCAAGCCAAACTTAGACGTTTTTCATCTTTTTACACAAAAGCGTTGGCGTACTTTTCTTTGAAATGAGAGGATTCTCTCTTGATTTTGGAGATTTGACAATTTTCATTTTTCTACACATAAAGTATGCGAAAGGGCCTAAAATATGATGAACGAAAGAAATATGTACTTTCGTTCTGTTTTCTTCAGCCAAACTATGATGTTTCTCATCTTTTTACATAAAAGAGTTTTCGTATTTTTATTTAAAATGAGACGATTCTCTCTCCATTTTGGATTTTTGACAGTTTTCATTTTTCTACACATAAAAGTACGCGAACTATATTCGTATATAATTTAAATTTGATAACAGGTCCTATCAAAGTTGAATTAGGTATATGTATACGAATATTTCTTTGTTCAAATATTTATTTGACGAATCGTTGAAAAATTTTATTTTATTAGGCGTTTTTCTTTTTTCGTAACCGAGGAAATAGAGAGGTGCTACTCCAGGAACAATGTTCGGACATTTTTCCAAAAGGCAAAAAGAACGTGTCACGGAAACAAGACCCAAGCAGAGACCTGTAGAGACGAAGAAGGAAATCTTGTAGTAGAGTCACAGTCGGTGCTGACGACATGGAAAAACTATTTCTGCAGACAGTTAAACGGCGAAGACGACACAAATTGTGCTGTCAGGCAGAACGTACCATTCAGCCTGAACGATGAAAGCCAAGACTTCCGTCCACCTGACCAAAACGAACTGAGGATAGCGATATCCAAACTTAAATCCAACAAAGCTGCAGGACCAGACGGCTTAAATGCCGAGCTTTTTAACGCAGCGGGAGATGACCTGGTGGAGAGCATACACCAACTCTTTTCCAATATTTGGTCAGAAGAAAGTATGCCTGATGAATGGAACCTCAGTATCGTTTTCCTGATTCACAGGAAAGGAGCCCCTTTAAACTGCGCCAATTGTAACAGCATCAGTCTCCTGAATACTGCGTACTGCCTATAAGATCATGTCTGCTGTACCTACTGTGTGAACGCCTGAAACCATTCGTCAACGACCTGATTGGTCGATACCAGTGCGGTTTTAGGCCCGGTAAGACCACGACCGATCAGATATTCACACTACGGCAGATCCTGGAGGAAACCCAAGAAGTCCAAATCGATACCCACCATTTTTTTATCGATTTTAAGGCCGCATATGACAGCATCTATAGAGACGAGCTATACAGAGCCATGTCTAGTTTTGGCATCTCCATCGAATGTTGATGGAGAAAACCCGCTGCTCCATTAAGGTCGGAAACAATCTCACCGAGACCTTTGATGTCAAAAAAGGATTTAGAGAAGGTGATGCGCTGTCATGTTGGTGGCAATGGTGCAGTAGTAGTGTATTCGCTTACGGAATGGAAGGTCGTGCGTTCGAATCCCGGTCAAGTCCATTACTTTATAACAAATATTTAGATGAAATCGTAATCTCCCTAAGTAACTTAGACACCACCCGTGGAGAAAAACCCTACAACTGCACCCAAACACTTCTTTCCTATCTCTCTATTCTTTCTAATACCAAGTAGCTTACACTGTATTCTTAGCATTATAAGGGTACTGTAACAACAGAAAAAATCCCTTTAGCGTAAGCAAATTATAAAAAAAAAAAAAAAAAAAATGTGACTTCTTCAAGATCATACTTTAGAAAATTGTGCGAAACTCGCAAGCCAACACTAGAAGCACAATTTTTCAAAAGTCTGTGCAACTACTTGCATTATGCTGACGACATTGACATAATTGACAGAACACTGCAAGCTGACACTGGTGCATTTACAAGTATTAACACAGAAGCGGCAAAAATGGGGTTAGTGGCGAATGAGGGCAAAACAAAATATATGCTGTCAGCAAGAAGGAGCACACAACATCGACGAAACTGACAGAACGTCACGATAGACAGCTATAATTTTGAGGTAGTTAGGGACTTTGTCTACCTCGGCTCCGGTATTAATTCTGATAATGACACCACAGCGGAAATCAAACGAAGAATTATACTTGCCAACCGCTGTTTCTTTGGCCTAAGACGGCCATTGATTAGTAAGGCCGTGTCGAGAAAAATTAAGGAGACTCTATATAAGGCTCTCATCATCCCAGTCCTGCTCTACGGCGCAGAAAGGTGGACATTAGCAAAAGCGGATGAAGATCTCCTTGGTCGTTCCGAACGCAAAATTCTTCGAGTGATTTTCGGTCCCGTTTGCGTTGACGGACTTTGGAGGAGGAGATTTAACAGCGAACTGTACGAGCTATACAGCAACATCGACCTGGTCAAAAAAGTGGGAATCGGTCGACTAAGATGGCTAGGACATGTAGAGCGAATGGACACCAACGCTCCGGCCCGAAGAGTCTTCGATTCCAACCCGGAGGGACAACGCCGTAGAGGAACACCTCGCCTTAGGTGGCGCGCGAAAGTGGAAGGAGATCTCAACCAACTTGGAGTGCCCAACTGGAGGCTGTTAGCCAAAGATCATGCTAACTGGAGAGGCGTATTGGTTGAGGCCTAGGTCCACCTCGGACTGTAGCGCCACCTAAGTAAGTAAGTAAGTAAGTTTTTCTTATTTACTTCAGAGCTGAGGACCTAGAGCATGCTTTGACCTGAGCGTGCTCTGATCAAGGTCTGAACATAAAAATAAATATACTCGTAGTTTGGCCGCTCTTAATGTAACTGAGTTAAAAAAGAAACAAGAAAATTTGTTTGACAACTCAGAACTAAATAGAATACCTTATAGCGGCCTTTGGCGTAATGCAGGCAGAACCAAGTCAGTCTGTGTCGGATGACAGCACGCTGCGGTGTAGGTTAAGATCATCCAGCTATGAGCTATCGTGAAGGGAAGAAGAGTTAACATGTAGTGAACGAATAGTGGATATTTAAAAAACCCTAATGCTTACTTTTGGATTAAAGGTAAAGTCTAAACACCAACCTAAGATTATCATAGCAAGGTGGGAAAGCCATATAGGAGCTAAGCACACGATTATATTGGGTCCGTTACCTTACTTATTATTTTTACGAATTCGTTCGAATACTTGCTAATTTTTGTCAACGCCGTTTTTTGACGACAGAACAGGATATTTTCCTTTTACGACCTGATTCCTGATTTATTTGTCCTTTTACGACACCGGTGATCACCAGTCGTGTCAACTCATGCATTCGTATGCACACTTTTGGGAGCAGCAGTTTCCAATTAGTGTAGGGAATCGTTAAATGTTCATTGTCAAACGTTTGGCAGCTCGTTTGATCGTGTCTGGCAGTAAACGCAAAAGGTGTATTTATTAAATCCGATCTGGGATAAAAAAAGGGCAGAAATTTGCAGGATTTGGTGTTCCTTGAGTAAAAATCTTGAACCAAAATATTGTACATTCCGTCACTTTCTGTTCCAGTTAGCTGTTCAGATCTGAACGTTGTTTTGAGATAGAGCAAGTGAGTGAAAAGAGTCAAACTTTAAAACTAAAATAGTACTGATGTCAACCGATTTATTTATTTGGCGTGAGATGTCGTATTTCTTAGTTTGATGTAATTAAAATTCGCATACGAGTGTAAAATGGAAGTGTTGCGGTAAAATTTCCCGCAACAAGGTCCACTCTCCATTCCCTGACTTCCTTACCAATTCCCTCTTTTATCGGTGCGCATATGCAGGGTCTGAAGAAGTGGGGTGGCAGCCATGGTTCCATCAGCCATGCGCCCACTTCTGTAGAGCCTTGGGTAGGCGACCACCACAGGTAGACGCTTAACATGGGCAGGCGGCCCAACACTGGCAAGAGAAGAGAAGAAGGTGCATCGTAACCGATGGACGGTCTGTTCAGCGGAGCAAGATGTGGGGCCCCAAAAGTCCGGATGGTGAGCCTGACAAGGACCGTCAGGAGACTCCCAACGGACCAACGCACTCCCTTACAGACGGACTGTCTGAGGCACAAACGGCGACATCAAACCCAGACGGACGGTCTGCAACGGTAGAGTCGGGTACGCATCTGCCAACACACTCCAAACAGACGGGCGGTCTGTAAAATGCAGTAGTCGACACTTATGACACTGCCACAACCAGACGGTCGGTCTGGGATAGCAATTGGGGAGGGCGAGCAGGCGGCCCCTCCTAAAGACAATTGCAACAGAAGTACCATTGTCATGGTACTGAGCCACGCACGATGGGGGAAGATGACGCTCTGTCCTTCAACTCCGTCGTGGGAGCACCGGAGGAGCCACAGAGACGTGTGGGCGGACGGCCACGTATACACACTCTAACAACACTTGCCACAATTGTACCAGTCAATTCACTACAAGACACCAGCACGAAAACGAGAAAAGAAAAACACTAAACAACAAATTAAAATACTTACATACACACATGTGAGAACTGGCGCAAGATTGGCATTTCCCCTTTTCCCCAAATGTGCGCGCGGTCCCACCGAGATACTCGTAGCTAGGGCAGATTATGGTTGATAAATAGATATCCCAACTTGATAAATCTCCTGGGCGATTGGTTTTCCGAATAGGATTGTTGGTGCCTGGTCCTAGGGATTATTGTAATCCTATGCCACCTAGTTTCGATTCCTTTAGGGTTGGTTGAATGGGGAAACATGATTTGAATGTATCAATTAATTCTTTGGGAAGAACTCGACTTTAAATGCGCGAATTAGTGCAATAAATATTTACTTTTCTCGAAAGGTTAATTTTCCTTATTATTAAATTCGCGAACTGTCAAATGGGAAATGTGTGAGGGTAGATCCAGGGTCGGCCAGAGGGTTCGCTTATCGTTGGATGTTTCCAGTGATGGGCGAATTCGAAAGAATGAGAACCGTGAGAGCATTAGCGGGATCATGTTAGCGCATTAGTGTAAAGATGACACAGTGTAGCGAAAAACGACATGGTCCAGCCAAATGCGTGAATGTGCGTGAATGGGTGGGGGTAGAACAATAAGGAACAGTTGATACTCTCAGAGCGACAGCTGAGTTATCGTGTGGGAGCTGTGAATTGTCTATCCCAAGTACGTGTGAGTGAGGGAGTAGGTACGAAGCAGTCGACAATTTCAGCGCCACAGCTGAATTGTCACGTTAGGGCTGCCGTTGGCTCTGCTTCCCCAAGGTTGGATGATGGTGTGAGTAAGGGACACTGGCCGGCCGAAGGACAAAGAAACCTGGAAAAATCACTTCTTGGTTGACCAGTCGTGAAAATAGACGTTTTCTTTGAGAATTAGTGGTGTTTGAAAAAAAGAAAAAGTAAAAGTAACCAATTGAGAAGGGTAGTGGAAACGAACGAAAAAAAAGAGAAATGTAGAAAAATTAGTGAAAAGAAGGAATCGGGAATAGAGTGTGCAGGAAGTTGCTAAGCGGGACCAAAATCCAAAGCCTACTCAGGAGGAACAGGCGCCTAGGAAGGAGAACAAGGATAAAATAAAAATAAGAAAAAAAACAGGGATAAATATAGTGATTTGTGGTAGTTAGGAAAAAAAAAGTAAAAATAGATCTCGGTTGGATCGGGCTCCGTACGATCCCGGCAAAGAACGGGACACGCGACCGTGTTAGTAGAATTTTCTTATTTCGGGATAACGCGATCTTGCGCCAATTCAAACGGCAATTCCGTTATTTCTTTTGTGTGCTAAACCAAAATTTCCGTTCATTAAAAATAATTTGCCGTGCCCCAACGGGGACTTATAACGTGGTACAAAAAAAACAGTCTTTCTTTTGTTCTGGAACTTTCTTTTCAGTTCGTGATTCCTCGGTGGTCGGAATTTCACTTTTCTTTCAGGTTTTTCAGGTTTCACAATTTCCCAACAAAAATTGTGTGGCGCCCATTGTGCTACTGTCATCGGAGGAATATATTTTTTCTCTACGTCAGCAAGTACATAAACTTTTATTTGTAGATTCGCTAATTTCAAAGCGTTCAATTAACTGAACGCAACCTAGCGCTTTTCGTTGAACCCACCCCAGCTGATCGACCGGGAAAACCAGCATATTTTGCTGGCTGTTGCACTTTTCGCGTTTGCTTGACAGTTTGATAAAAATTCGTTTGTGCATCGATCGCGTATTTGACTTCGTTTTCAACCGCGATTAATTAGTAGTTTGCTCGGGAAAATAAAGTGTAACAGAAGGATATATCACGAAGCAAGTTCAAATGGAGATCAGATCAACATCGGGCAAAACATTGACGGTACAATTCTCACTCAAAGCCGTAAGCACACTAGAACACTGTGAGGATTATTTCTTTGAATTTTCACAGCTTAGAGCAGAATATAAGACTCTAAGCTATGCTTTTCTGTTCTAAGTAGATCTGACAGTTTTCTCACGCTTTTGCTCTTCTGTTCTGTTTTGATCTAGTTTTCCGTCGTTGAACACAGCTGAGGTGAGCTATTTATCAAACAGTGTGATCGTCTCAAACGTTTGACAACAATTAATACTGTTTGGACTATTGGATATTGCCAAAACGTTCAGCTATCTTATTGTCGACCAGTGCAAAAAGTGCACGCAGTAACTCAGTGGTTATACGTTGGAATACTGAGGAGAGGTCTCAGGTTCAAGTCGCACCGGGTCCAGTAACACCTAAGATTTTTTATACCGCCCCACCTCCCGCTAAACTCTGACAAAAATTAAAGAGTAAAGTTTCTCAAATTTTCTGTTCGGAGTTGGCTACAACTTCGCACATACAAATGGTTGGAGAAGCTATGTTTTAGGCCCTGTATCTGCCGTTAAAGCCTAATATTCATTATTTAAGTGGAATATTGGAAAAAATCGTTTGATAATGTGATTGACACATAACATTTTGACAGCAAATAGGAATTTGATAGTATGATATAGCATACTGAAATACGTGTCAAATAGTAGAACTGTCAAAAATGTTAAACGTTTAACCCTAATGTCAAGCAATCTGATCGTATCTTAAGGGCTTATGACCAAATTTTGATCACAAGACATCTTGAAACATTTTTAAATTAAACAGGGGCCGACAGAGAATATTGGTAGCGCCATACAAAAATATTTCTTCGAGCAACTAAAGGGAATGAGCTTCACGAATAAGAGTCTTATGAAATTATGCAGGGAAATCGGTTTTTTTTCAAGAGCAAATGTTTTGGGCTTTCCTTTTGAATATTTCGATAATTTGACTAGTCGGAGGGAGCGCGACGCCTTGTGTTGTATCTTAATTACTTTACTTTTGGTGGCGCTTACAGTCCGGGTTGGCTCAACCAACAAGCCCCTTCAACCAGCTCGGTCCCTCGCTAGCTGCCTCCAGTTACGCACACCAAGTTGGTTAAGGTTGTTCTCCAATTGTGCGCGCCACCTAAGATCGAGTCTTCCTCTGCTGCATTTACCCTCAGGGGTGGATTCGAAGACTCGTCGGTCTTGTGTGTTGTTGTCCATATGCTCCACGTGTCCCACCCATCTCAGTCGTTTTTTTAGCTTTTTGACCAGGTCAGCATCGCTGTTAGCCCGTATAGTTCGTCGTTGATTCTTCTTCTCCACACTCCATCGTCACATCACTTTTTAACCTAACCCAACAGCGATATACATGCGACCTTTCCAGTAGTTTTGTGAGTGTTTAAGCCACTTTACACTAGAACATTGCTTTTTTTAATGTGTCTCTCTAAAAATCCAGACCAACCGTTGCCGTTGCTCCAAGAACCAAACGTAAAGCTTTCTCAATAATCATGGGGTGGAGTAGGTAAGTTGTTAATTTTAAGTACCATTGATCGCCTCTACAAGAGTTCTGCATACCACTTAATTTATATTCAAACACGATCTTACCTAACACCTTTTGGCCTTAGTTTCCTCATCGCCAGTGTTCTCCCTGCTTTACATCGAAATATCAAACTCATGTGTATTTCCATCTTGACTTCAGTTCAAGAAACAATAACATAAAAAAAACCATCTCCATATGGTCTCGAGATCATTTACCCAAAGTAGAGACTTTATATAGTCTACCTGAGCTGCAAGCAGCACTGCCGATGTGGAATTCATTAGTTTGATGCTCAGCATCGTTTAATGCTGTTTTCATGGACCCATATATCCGAAAGCTTCCCACGGTCTTATAATTTGAATAATTTTTCCCCGTACCCACCCAAAAAAAGAAAGATTAAAAGAATTCAATAAAACTGTGAAATGACATTTAACCATTGGATTCCGTAATTCCGCGCACAAATATCATGATCCACTCGGGGCGATTCTAAAAGCCAAGGAAAGAAAAAACAACTGCCAACTTGGATTTCTTTTTGATTTTTGCATCACAAAATCGGCACGGCGGTGGCGGCGGCTGTGGCGACGATACGGCCGACGACTGTGCAATCACTTTAATGCAAAGACATCGAATGCACGTTTCCCTCGTCGTCGCTTTGGAAAATGAATTCATATTCAAATTAACCCGATGAGGGGTTACTCTCCTCCAGCAGTCTGTGCAAGTGGCCATGGAAATATACGGAAAGCAAGAGAGATGCACATTGAAAGAAAGGATTTCTTCGGATTTTGATTGGAAGGGTTGGTAGGTTGGTTAGATTTGAATGAATTCAATTCAGGTAGGTACGCCTTACCCTACTCTTCAATTGGAATGCTGTACCATATGGTGGAAGTATTCATTGTACCATTTGAAGGTGCTGTTGGTGAACACTCAGATTATGCATTATGATATGCAAATTAAATTGTTACAAATCATTGAGTTTCGAATCGGATATGGTATCTGGAAACGTAAAAGTCTTCAAAGAATTTTTAAGTGTTGATCGAGAAAGATTCAAGGATTTATAAATGCTGTGTTGAGGGTTCCTTGCGCTTTGTTAGCGCAGAGTGCAACTATTGGATTATTGGTCGTTAATGCGCCGCAGTCGAAGCATTAAGTGTTCCACAAGTTGTTAGTCATTCGAGTATAGCCTTTGAAGTGAATCCAATTTCAATCCGTTCGATATATGATTTGCAAGCAGTATGACTTTGATGACGTATAAGATGCATCTGTGTTCACCTAGTACTTCCCCATTAGGTTGATAGAATGCATTTTTTTTTGCACAAGTGTTAAGTAACTTAACCCTAGAAAGATAATCTACGTCTGTGAGACGTATGACGCGCGGAAAAAATGTTATATCCTTTTAACTATAAACCGCATTGGGTTGGTTGCTTAAACTAACTCAGTTTGTGGTCGGAGCTTGCCCGTAACGGTTGTGGCGCGACGGTAAGTACCTGCGGTAACAAGTTATAGCTATGCCGTACTTCTGGGGGCGCGTGTGACGTGTGCCATTCTTACATTTTATTTAATCGTATATAAATTAAAATTACTAAGACTTATAAGTAGACTTGTTTTAAACCGAAAAATGAAAATTTGGAAACTATTATGACTTAATGTCAATTTTAAGGTTCCTTTAAAATATAAGTTGTTTTTTGTTGATTTGTAATGGGGTTTAAGTTTTTTGGTTTTATTGTTTAAATTAATATTTATTTATACTAAATCATTGATTTATTTCTCTAAATATGAACAACATAAATAAATAAAACGTTAATTTTTTTTACAAAGTTCATAGGTTTCATTAAATATACTACCAAAGTGGCATCGTATGATTATCTTTCTAGGGTTAATTACCCACTGCAGAATTTTTCCCGGGTAATACGGGCTAATAATATCACTGCAGCCCCGCGCAAAACAAACCGCTTGTCGTACAAGGCGACTAAGGGGAGAAATAATGTCAAGTCTGTACTAGTACTAGTAGTAAAAGAACATCGAGTTTGAATTCGTCAAGATCACCACACAACGTTCAGCACACAAACAGCGAATTTGGGAGGCCAACAAATAAGTTTAAACTGTTTTTGGCGAGTAGCAGTCAATTTAGAGCGCGTATTTAAAAAATAAATTATGGACAGGTGTCCGACTCACAATCTGGATGAAGTATCCCAGCCCAGGGCTGCCTCTTCAAATGATTAAAAATGGCCGGGGCCAAGTCTAAAGTTTTTCCACTGCGCCACCTCTTGCGAACGTTTGACAAACATCCAAGAGTATCAATTGTCATGAGAAGCTTTTCAAATTTGCCGTTCGGATTCGGCTTCAAATTGTAGGTCCCTTCCACTTCGCACAACCAAATGGTTGGAGAAGGGTCTTAGGCCCTGTAAAACCATAAACCAATTTATTGTTGTGTACGGAACATTAGATTAGATTAGATTAGATTATTCATTTTTATTCAACTTTCACGTAATGCTATTTACAGTTTATATAAAAAATTCAAAAATAATTCAAAAATAATAATAAGTGTAAGAGAATAAATCGGTGTCATTCAGTTACGTTAGAGTTGAATGGCAGCCAGAAATTTCGGCTCAAACTAGAAGAATAACTGACGTGGGGTACTTTCAGTTGTTCTTTTTTTTTAAATTGTTGTTTAAAGAAACATAAAGTATAAAAAATACAAAAACATAAGCGATATTAATAACAATAAAGATACTTACACCCCTATCGTGGAATCCGTCGGGGGAACGATCCGCTAATAGTGAACAATTTGCATCGTGTAATCCGCAGACGTGAACCATCCACATGTCGGTAATGTGAATGAAAATTAATTTAATTTTTACAAAACAAATGTGTTTGAAACGAGATGCCACAATTGAATTTCCTAATCACCAATAATGGTCGGTAAGGGAGAGTATCCGACGGATCCCACGATAGCAATTTTCTGTTCACGTGAATCGAATAAGTGAAATGAATCTCAGATCCGACGGATTCCACGATAGGGGTGTTATACAAAATAATCTTTTCGTATATCAAGTTCTTACTTTATAGATTAATTCTATGTCAGTCATGTTTAGAGTGAAAAGCCAGTTTGTGATTTTTTTCAAGAAAGAATGAAAGTAGTAAGTTGTTCTAATTGAAATGGGCAGATTATTGAAAACAATTGCGCATGTCATTAAATAAAAATTCATAAAATGTGTTTTGTGTGGAACTAGAGTATCAACAAGTGCCAGATTATTAACCCGTAAGTTGTATATTGGAGAGTTTCTAGATGGAATATTACCACTTTGTTTATAGAACTCTTTTAAAACTTTAAAAATATAGAGATGACGTAATGGTAGTAATCTTAACTCACAAAAAAGAGGCCAGCTTCCAGTTCGTCGACTTTTTCCACGAATTGATACGAATTATATGCTTTTGGGCAATCAAGATTGGTCTAAGAGTGTTCATATAAGCACCTCCCCAACACACTATCCCATATTGCAATTTAGACTGAGTAAGTCCGTAGTAGGTAGATCATTGTTAAAACTTTTTTTGAGCAGAATGGCTTCAACAGATACATCTGTCGAGTTATCAGATTCATGTAAGTTTTGAGTGATTGAACATGAACTTTCCAGTTAAGGTTGCAGTCGATGATAACTCCTAAGTACTTAAAGTAATCAACAAGCTCAATTTGAAAACAATTACGTGAGCACTGATTTTATTCTTGGAAGTTATTTCACATAGGTGGGAGCAGTGACTCAGTAGTTAGTGCGTTGGACTACTTGTTGAGGAGTCTCAGGTTCAACCCCCGTCGGGCATAGTACCACCTTAGGGTTTTGTCCACTTGAAAGTCTGGCAAAAATCCAAGAGTTTCAATTGTCATGACAAGCTTCTCAAATTTGCCGTTCGGAGTCGGCTTAAAATTGTAGGGAGGACCTACTTCCACTTCGCACAAGGTTGGAGAAGCTAGGTTTTATGGACTCCTCAAGGTTTTATTTATTTTATGGTACGAGTACATGTAGCATTGATATCTATGGACAATAATGCTCCAGCGAAGAGCATCTTCGATTTCTAGCCCCCAGTTTCGGGACGACAAGGAGGGCCTAACATCCGTTTAAAAGTCCAAGCAATCGCGGATACCAGAGCACTTGGTCTGGACAACTGGAAGCAGCGTGCCCGGGATCGCGGAAGCTGGAAGGCTGCAGTGTCACAGGCAGGGACTCTCCACGGTTTGGATGCCCGTTAAGTAAGTAGTTAGCATTTAAGTCTAATATATAATGTATTAAAATCAATGTTTGTGTGTTCGTCTTCTATAGGTTCGCGCATCGTTCAACCGATTAAGTTGAAACTTAGCACAGTTGTTGTTGGAGCTTGGGTGAAGATTGCTGGTATAGTAAAAACAATATACTATATACCAACAACATACAATAAGTGACGCTAGAGTAAGAAGCAGACTTCCAAGGCAAATGAAGAAGTCGAAAACAGTCAGTTGGGCAAGAGGTTAAAACAAAATCAAATATATTGATAGTGCCGCAGTTCGGCTTACAAAAAAATAATAGAGAAAAATGATACATTCAAAAACTTTAGTAAGGAAGCAAAATCAATTATTGAAGTGACATTTTTTCAAAATCATGCCATCCAAACGCATATTAATAGATAGATCAACCAGCAGAGCACGAAAGAAAACACAATTAGGAGATTCTCGAACAATCAAGAAACAACAACCAAGCAACGACGGATTTCGTTTACTAGTAGATCAATCAAGTGCATTAGAAACAGAAGAGCTATTCAATCTCGACGAAAACATCATGTTCTTGGATCTTGGTGCATCAATCAGTATTTATGCTTATTTTGAGATTCAAATGAATAATCCGTTGGAATGCCTTTTTTCGTTCGAATAAAAGCGTTTCTCCTCGAATAAACTTTCTACTCGATCGAATCTCAAAATACACATTCGACGCATTCAACGAACTTTCGATCGAAATTGAATTTACAAATAAGCATGATAGAAGCACATAACAACAGCGGAGATTATAACGGACGAAAGGATAAAATGGGCCATTAATTCCTTCTCTCCATATAAATCTCCGGGTATTGACGGCATTTTCCCGATGATGCTACAAAGATGTGAAGAACATATAACCCCACATCTGAGGAACCTCTTCCTAAGTAGCCTAAAATGGGGATATGTACCCAAAGTTTGGCGAGAAGTTAAAGTGGTTTTCATACCCAAAGCTGGGAAACCTAGTCACACTACCGCCAAAGACTTTAGGCCAATCAGTTTAACCTCTTTTGTTTTAAAAACTTTTGAGAGACTGATGGACATTTATATTCGTAGCAAACTGAGTCCAGAGGTCTTATCCCCAGCTCAGCATGCATATACGAAAGGCAAAGGTGTAGAGACAGCACTCCACAGTGTCGTCAGCACCATAGAAAAGAGACTAAGGGACAGCGGTAGAAAGAGCCCTAGTAAACCTAAATGTGGAGAATACCATAATTAAATGGATAATGTGCATGCTTAAAAGAAGATGCATCTACTCAGAGTTAGGTGGTGAAATAATTAAGGTGTCAGCATCTAGAGGAACCCCTCAAGGCGGAGTCCTATCACCCCTTCTTTGGGTACTCGTTTTAAACGAGATTCTGATTGAACTTAGTCTTAGTGGAGTCAAGGCAGTAGCATATGCTGACGACTAAGCACTGCTAGCGACAGGAAAATTCCCATCCACTATAAGTGAACAAATACAGAACGCCTTATCTATGGTTGGTAACTGGACCAGAAGCTGCGGACTTGCGGTTAACCCACAAAAGACAGAACTGGTCCTCTTCACCAATAAAAGGATTATACCGCAATTCAATCCGCCAACTATTGAGGGTACTCCACTACAAACATCAGAATACGCAAAGTATCTTGGCGTGATTCTGGATAGAAAATTAAACTGGAGCCTCAATATAAAAGATGGAGCAAAGAAGGCAACGATAGCCTTATACGCCTGCAATAGAATCTTCGGCAAAACCTGGGGACCAAGTCCCAAAATTATCATGTGGTTGTATACGGCGGTAGTTAGACCGATACTCACATACGGTAATTTAGTCTGGTGGCATGGGTTGTGTAAGGCCACCAACCTTAAGACTATGACTAGAGTCCAAAGAATTGCCTGTATTGGCACTACTGGGGTTATGAGAACCACCCCTACAGCGGGGTTGGAGGTAATTCTTAATCTTAAACCCCTAGATCTTTTCGTACAAGAATCTGCAGCAAACAGTGCCTTGTGGCTAAGCCAAACAAAAAACTGGAAACCCACTACAACAGGGCATGCACAGATTCTAGAGAAATTTACGGGTAGAAATGTATGCACAGACTACATTACTCCCAAACTAGATTTTATAAGACCATTTACTGTCTCTTTTACCTGTAGGGAAGAATGGCAGGATAACCAAGTACCAATCCATGCAACAACGATCCCCATCTATACAGATGGCTCCAAGATGGATACCGGCGTTGGTGCAGGTTTCTACTCAGAAACGCTCGGAATATCTGGCTCGATCAGACTCCCCGACTACAGCAGCGTCTTCCAAGCTGAGGTTCTGGCGGTGACAACAGCCGCTAAGCAGGCTGCAATGACGGCAATACCACAGGCTGATATTACCTTCTTCATTGACAGCCAAGCGGCAATAAAATCGATTTCCGCCCCAGAAATAAAATCGAGGCTTGTAAGAAGCTGTCGCGAAGAGCAGCGGGCTCTTGGCGCGCAGCACAATGTAAGACTCTGCTGGGTCCCCGGACACAGTGGTGTCCCAGGAAATGAAAGAGCCGATGAACTGGCAAGAAAGGGATCTTCCCTTGAATCAAGGGATGCTGACACCACAGTAAAAACCCCACCCTGTTACCTTAAACAGATGATTGGAAATAAAACACTGATGACAGCAAACGAAAGATGGAGTGCCCTCGATTCCTGTGTTATTACAAGGAAAATGTGGCCACTATATGACAAACAAAAGACCAAGCGAATCCTTCAAATAAACAAGAATTCTTTGTCCTCTCTCACAGGTGTCATCAGCGGACACAACATGCTGGGCTACCATGCAAAGAAATTAAAACTCAGCACAGATGAACTCTGCAGAGGATGTGGGGACGAGGAGGTGAATGAGGATACCCCGCATTTCCTCTGTCGCTGCCCTGCACTCTGTCATATCAGAAACAATATCCTGGGCAGATATTTCTTCCAGGATTTAGAAGAACTCTCCGGCAAGTCTGTGAATGACTTGCGCAAGTTCATCAACGCATCGGGATGGTTTGTAAACCCGCTAAGTTTTCATAGGTTTTTCATTGGTTCCAGATAAGGGAAGCGTAACCTCCAGGGTATCACAAAGGGTCTACATTGACCTAAGTGTGACGGGCGCAGGATTATCTCCCCGTCAGCCCAGTAACCTAACCTAACCTAACCTAACCTTCAGTGCAAATCAGCTGTTTCACAATAGAGCAGAAATAACGCCACCTATAGGTAAGTATTCCATATGTATTTCAAATTTTACATTTAAACTAAAGGTGAATATAAAAGTGAACAGAGCGTTTTATTGGGATTTCCGTAGCTGAGTTTGAGATAACGTTCCTACTTAGAAGTAAATAGACTTATTTATCCCTTATAGGGCTAAGTGTCGCAGTGGTTAGTGTGTTGGACTACTAATCTAAAGGTCTCAGTTTCAAATGCCGCCAGGGACAAGTAACGTCTACAAGTTTTTTCCACCGCCCCACCTCCTGCGAAAGTCTGACAAAACATTCAAGGGTATCTATTGTTATGAGAAGCTTCTCAAATTTGCCGTTCGGATTTGACATAAAATTGTATGTCCCTTCCATTTCGCACAGGCAAATGACTTCAGAAGCTAGGTTAAAAGCAATCTATGGGCCGTTAATGCGTAGTATTTATTTTACTTTAATTAATTTTAATCCTGATCATAGCGTATCCGTTGGAGAAAAAAATTGTTATCGTCGCTATTCTTACTAGTTTTGGGCGAATTCCTTGTGTTGTTAGTGCTTCTTTTAGTCTTGAACGTTTAGGGCCGATTTATTCACTCTCCATTAAAAAGTGGGTAATGGAGCTTTAAATAAAACCGCCATTTAGCTATTGGCGTCATTAAAACACTTCATTAAATTTTTGATTTATTCTCTCTCCTTAAGTTAAATGGGCCGATATTAATGCCGCCCTTAGTTTATATGAGTTTACATTTTTTATATCATTCTGACTAAAAACTAAAATAAGTTCAGATACTATAATCCAAAACCGGAAAATTGTCTGTTTTCGTGGTGTAGTGTTTAATCCACCTTACACGCGGAAGTTCCAATTCCATGTCAAGCGGAATCTAATTTTTTAATTTTGTTGCTGTCATTTCAGTTAAAACTTAAGATCCAACAAATTTGCGAAACATCTCATGCCAATTAATTCTCTTGGATGTTTGTCAAACGTTCGCAAGAAAAAAATAAAAAGTGGAACAATAGCTTTAGGCGTTACTTGGAACCGGCGCAGGACTAGAACCGGGTTCCACATACCTACCACTTAGCCACTACGCCCAGCAAAACAAATTACAAAACTTAAAAGTTGCAGTGGAGAGAGAATAATAATTAAAACGCTCCATTAAACCTCCATTAGCGTTCAAAATCCATCATTTAACGTGGATTTGGAACTTTTAGCTAATGCCGATTTTAAATTCAATGCGCCAATACTTAAGGGAGGTAACCGTCATTATGAAATCGCAAATGAAGAGTGAATAAATTGATTTTCTGAAAATCTATAAATTTCCCATTTTTTAAAGAGCTTTTACATTTAATGAAGAGTGAATAAATCGGGCCTTAATACTGTCAAATGCTTGTTTAAAATAAATGAATAGTAAATGAAGGTCGTTGTTGTAAATTCGTTGTGTGGGCTGGAACCATAACCAACATCATTTCATTCTCATTTATTTTACATGAGAGATTCAATATGTGCAGAGACGGGCTAAGATTATCACAGCAGCGCCCTCTGAAAAACAGCGGTTGTCGTAAAAGGGATAGAATCACATCTAGGCAATTTAAATTTGCAGGTGAGCCTAGCGACACATTTAACATATCAAAGCTCTATCTATGGGTTGACACGACTGGAGATCCTAAAAGGTTGATCAAACAATAATCAGTAATGGGAGCATGCACGCCTCGAATTCGTAAAAAAGAGCAGACCACTCCTGGATCATACAAATGCAATTACATAAGCATATGATTGTCCTACGTGATGAAGTGATCTGAAACCGAGAAGCCTACCGATGTTCATTGATGGCAAATTGGCGAACCACACAGGCGGAGGAGGTGGGATGCAGTAAAGTCGGAGGGTTCTAATTCCCTTAATCCTGATCATAACCTCGCCAAAAAGTAAGAAGAAGAGAGACTCAATCCGAATTTGATGTGTTCATTCGACTTTAATTTTTGTCGCCACTGACACAAGGTTATACAAAACACGTATTAAGTAGGAACTGTGATACTCTACCTCAATTCAATCTTTCAATGCGGTGAGACCTAAGACCTGCCTTGAATTCCAATTCAGTTTCAATTCGATCTTTCGATTCCATCATGCAAGGTATTCCCTTGTATTGTATTGTATTGTATGCGCAGTGGGGTCATCAGTAGATGACAAGCACTTAGACCTATTGGTCCATTGTACTTCAGCATAGCTGCCCGCTCGCTGCTTATTGGCGATTAGTAAGAGTCAGTGAGAGAGAACCTGCCAGTAGCCTGCCAGTGCCCTTCCTGGCCAGAGCATCCGCTTTTTCTGGATACCTGTGTGCCAAGGAACCCAGGCAAGTGATACCGAGTTACATCTACCCAGACGGTTAAGTTTAACCATGGTTTCCTCAACTATTTTTGAGTTGAGAGAGCCAGCCGAGCAGGCTTTGATAGCGGCTTGGCTATCTGAGCAGATGTATAAGGTTTTACCCTTAATCCTTCTCCTTAACAGGATATTGGCGGCAGTGGCAATCGCAAAGATTTCTGCCTGAAAAACAGTTGTTTGTCTACCCAATGCTGCAGATAGATTTATCCGACAGTCTCTAGAGTAGACCCCGACTCCGGAGATACCGTCAATGAGTGAGCCATCGGTATAGACGATGACATCACCCGGCCTAAAGCCATTCCACCCCTCAGTGTTCCATTCCTGCCGTTCAGGAAGGATGACCTGAAAACGGCGCTCAAAGACTTGCTTCATGCACACAGTGTCAAGTGTTCCTCCCCGATGGCCAGGTAGGCTGTCATAGAGAGCTCTGTACCTAGCACCTCTGGCCCCATCGCCGAGATTGACCTGCCGTTCAAGTACTACACACATACGGTATAGTGATTTTCTGGCCTCACTCTCAGCAAGGAACTGCAAGGGAAGTAAACAGAGCAACACTTCCATAGCAGCAGTGGGAGTTCCTCTCATCGCACCTGTAATGCATAAGCACGCAAGGTGCTGTAGCTTCGTCAGTTGACGTTTGAGGATGTGAGCTCTAGCCCACCATACAATCGTACCATACATAAGGTATGGCCTAACGATGCACGTGTAAATCCAGTGAACCAGTCTGGGACTAAGTCCCCAGGTTCTGCTGAATATCTTACGGCACTGCCAGAGAATGTTAGTTTCCTTCGAAATTCGAGCAACCAAATGTTCAGAAAAGTTAAGCTTTGGGTCTAGAACAATACCCAGATACTTAACCTTTCTTGATAGCTTTAGTTGAGTGCCCTGGAAGTAAGGCCACCTCACTTGAGGTATAGCCCTTCTATTCGTGAACAGCATCATCTCAGTCTTCGCGGGGTTGACTGACAGAGCCTGCTCGCGGCACCAACTCCGTTGGTAAACTCCTGCCGCTGACATTGATAGACACATCGTCAGCATACCCAATATTCCCTTGCTTCTACTGCACATTTTTGCTTACGACATATACGTATCACACTACTTTAACACGTAACTTGATCTAATTAACTTTGCTTTCGAATTTAACGTTTTTTCAAAGACTTTTTAGTATTTATGTAACCTTAAATGACCTATGATACTAATACTTGAATCGTTGTAGGTTGTTCAACGTGTGGATTAAATAAAATATATCAGAAGATTTTCAAATCCTTTCTTTTGTATCAGACGATCCAAAGAAGTTTTTTTTCTCGGTTTTGTTTCAGTGTACATATCTGATCAATATTGGACCTCCCGCTCCTATAACAATACCTAAACTCTTCATCGGCACTACTGACTATCGAATTCTATATCAATTTTTAGTAACAGCGCATTGTTTTGGAAGATTTCTAGAAAACTTCTTACAATCCAACATCGCCTTAACAAAGAAATTACTCAGACCTGACCCACAATTATCATCCAACCGCACCACGAAATGAATCACCCACAAACTCGTAGCAATCTAAAATCAGGTTTACTATCAAACCAACTCCATAACATTGTGTTCGCGCCTGACTCACCCAACTCGTGGGTCTGTTACACGTTACACATCTCCGCATTCACAATGACAAAGTAAGTTGTCGTAGTCGTCGAAAACAAAGACTGCATTTAACGCTCCTGCTGCTGCCTCTGTTAAAGTGCTTTGTCGTCCGCCTATTACATTTGCGACTTGCGATCACGTTTCGCAAGAAATCGAAGACGCTATTCCCATCATCGCCGCCCGCCAATGCTCAACGATGTATCTAATTACGCCTTAAATTAATGTGAAACTTGCTTACATTACTTGTTACTCTGATCCATTGTTTGGCAGACATCAAACGCAGTTCGCCGCGCGCCTTTCAATTTGATTTCGTAAACTGCACTGACTCAGTTTTTTTTTTTTTTTTTTTTTTTTTTTTAAGTGATTAGAACAGTTTGTAATAAATTGCCAACAAACTCTACGATCAACTTAATTAATTAATTATCTTTCGATGTACATACACTTATATATTTTTTTTTATTGACGGGCTTCTGAAATGCGGTCAGGGTTACCGCAAAATGAGATGCCATTGTGTGACATTGGGTGGAAATGGCTCAATTTAGAGGAAGTGTGTGTTTTCAATGTATCGACGGGTGACGACACGTTGTTACTGGGGTATGGATTCGTTGTGTTGCGAAGGGGTTCCTTTGTCATCATGTCATGCATGTTGATGAAGATGACTTAGTGATTTTTACTAACAGATCTCGGTGGGTGTGGATGTTTGATTTGCTATAAAAAAAAAACAAACCGTGGGTGTAATTTTAAGTAGGAGGGTGAGATTTGTTAGATGGGAACTTTTTTTATTGGAAAAAGTTGTGCACATTCATTCATCGCAAATTAGAGGATAACGAGGTAAGCTGCATCATTATAAGATTTAAATGAACGACGGTAACATTCGAAATTAGTTCCGTCCACTTCCACGACAAAGTAGAAATTAAGAGCTCAAGCCATTCAAGTTTTTTTTTTCTTAAATTTTACGACCTCGCTGGTGATAGTTTTACGACCACCTCCTACTAAAAGAGTCATTATCTACAACCTATGCATCCTCAAATCAAGTCTCGTATTTTTGTTTTTAACTACAGCAATAAACTCAAAGATACTTCTAGGTACGGCACTTTTTTATTAATCATCAATTCCATGGCTTCAATGAAATCCGACTGCAATTTGAATTGTCCCACAGGAGTATTTCTCTATGTTTATGGCCTTTAATTATACAATTTATTATGCCCAATTGATTTGGTATGAAATTTTAATTACGACCGGGTCGACTATAAAAATGAGCGCAGGCGACATGATGCCAAGTCCCCCCGCGAGTATCTACACATCCGTTTACGACACTCATTCATTACTCAAACTAAACATCAAAAGTGCGTATAAAGTGTTTTCTGTCTTCCATGTGTGATGTCTGCGAGTTCGCCAAAAACCGAATTACGACACTTCACAAGTGAATGGTGAATGAAGTACTTCCTTGAATCATAATGACGCGCAGCCGGCCGCTACCGCAATAAAACCCAAAAAGTGGAACATAGTAATAGAAAATTGATTTAGCTGACAGTATTCCCAAAGTGGAGTTGGAGTCCCTCTCTTTCCCTATGCATTTGTATGCAATGTGACCCCATGATGAGAAGCTATAAAATTCAGTCGATGTGAATCGTAAAAAAAACCGAAAGCCGACAATTCGTCCGTCCCCAAATCAATGGGACAAAAAAAAACTGTCATCCAGTCTCCAAAATTGTAAACAAATAATACGTGATGCGGAATGGAAAGAGCTCCGCATCATACCGGTCAGGCAAGGTAGATACAACCACCCGGATCCCGCGCACCAGCTGGAGCAACCATCCAACTCATCGCGAAGAGGAGCATCAGCATGAGTTGGTGTACAGGCAGGTAGGTAGGTGTATGTATCTACGAGTACGTGGGAAATGTGAACGAACTCGATGTAAACAATTTTTCCAGTTCCAATAGAACCTGCGTTGCCCTGTGTTGAGCTGTAGACTCTTGGAGCTGTGGAGCTGTATGCCCAGACTTGATACCTGACTGTGGTACACATGATGCATTGCAAAGATAGGTTATAGGTAGTATCGACGATGACCATGATACATGGTGGCGGCGGCGGCTATGGCAATGTTGATGCCGTGTCCGCGATACGAACATGAAGAAGAAAAGGTTCAAAACAACTAGGAAGCTCTTTTGTGCGGTTTCGGTGAGGGGCCGGTCGTAGTTACTGGAGTTTTGAAGAAGAAGGTTATTTGCTACAAGAAGGGTTAATCGACTGAATTCGGGAGCGAAATGTCAATGCTCTTTGGGAATCTTGTACCTGTTGAGAGGGAATTTCTTTTTTTTTTGAGACGTGGAACATGGAGGTGAAAGGAAGATTGTGTAACGTGGAAGATTTGAAGCTGCCTGGACTAGAGGTGTGGTTTTTTATTAGTTGCTTACTACAAACATTTGTATGATCATTGAGCGAAATTACAGCGGTCCGAGAACCTTACATCTTTAAGCATTTATATATAGGAAGTTGTAGCTCAAAGGTAGGGCATCTACGGCAACAAAGTAATACCCGATGTGCAAAATTGATGACAATGCATTTTTCATCAGAAGTCTTGTCGATATATTGCGGTTAAGCGTACGAATATCTGCAGATAATTGTGTGAAGAAATATTGACATCCAACGGCACCTCAGGCCTTCTGCCGTTGATAGCCGTACCCAAGTGATGGCAAGGATGCCATGTCTTTTTGTTGGTTTGTCAAGATGGTGGCTGAAGAAAGATTAAAAGAAACCTTAGCGCCATGAATTTATCGGTCGATCCGCTCTTATAACTGAAGAAGGATTCAAAGAAACCTTCCACGATCTTCTGCGCCATGAATTTATCGGCCGATCCGCTCTTGTTTTATATCTGGTATTATGTGTTGAAAATAGAAATGATCTGACACCTTTTTAGAGTGTGTTGTTATCCACGGCCGTCAGTGTTGGAGAGTTGCGCGTATTATTTGGGTCTTTTTTCTATGGTACAGATATTCCCTGGAGATACGTTAGTCTTTCTAAAAATTCTGAAGGAAATTTCAGATCATGACGGCTCAGATATCCAGATTTCCTCGACTCTGCGGTGAAAGTATTTCTCAGTGGAAAAAGGATGCGTCGTGAGAAATCGGCTACGATGAAAGACCTGGGATAAGTGATTACCTGGCTGTAATCCGCATCAAAGGCAAATTTTACAACGTCAGTTCTATATGTGCAGAAGCTCCTTCTAACGAAGCAGCAGAGCCTCGCAAGCAGGAGTAAATATCGGGGACTTCAACGCGGAAATCGGCAAGCAAAACATCTTTGGCACCTCTCATGTTCCTTGCGGCCAAATTCGAAGGTCGATTGTCCAACAAGAAAATGCTGCGAACCGCCCGTAAAAACAAATTCAATGTTGGACGCCATAGCACGAGTGGAGTAGCCAGACCCTACAGAGAGTGCCTGTTGTGAAGGTTTTATAAAAAAAAAAACGTCAAGCAAATGGCCGCTGGCCCAAAGACGGAAACGTAGCTTCTTCAAAGTATAGAAGGAAGCACCTAACCACAGGGAATAGTTCATGTGTTTAAGCAGCATTTCCATTTGTCTGCCGTTGAATGGATATCGTGTAGAGGGAGTGATAGAGCTTGTGGGAAACCCACAACCAGTCAATGAAGAACCGGTTCTACTACCCAGTATTGATCTGAACCCACTTGTAGCTGTCGGGCTGGAATTACCTACCTTAAATACAGCTAAGAGCTTCATTGGCAGTGTCACGAAACGAATGGATATGGAAAAATGGGGCAACAACAGTACTTGTGTCATTCCTCATAGTTTGTGGCCCGGCATTGATGTTAAGAGGTCAAAATCCCTATTGTCCTATTACAGAACTCAAAACCGGACAACGCATCATTGGAAACATGTCCTGAAGACTAGGGGTCTTAGCAAATGACTTCTGCAGAAGTTACAGAGACGAGGACCAACTGGAATCTGTGAAACATCTGCTGTGCCACTGTGCGGCTTTCCAGGAAATGCACGGTTCTTTGACAGTTTGTGCAGTTTAGCAAGGGTACCTCTAATAGACGTCAATAGATGTATTAGCAGATCCAAATGGTTTTGTTAGTTACATGTCCTACCATGTACTACAAGGGAACCTACTCACGATTGGACCCTTTTGACCTCTAAATCCAAATTAAAGAGCACTCAGACTCGGTAACGGTCCATTGAACTACCAGACAGAAATCCTATTTTTATCGTTGAGGTTGGAGTAACAAGGTGTTATTCGTTTCTCCCCTTTAATGGGTAGCGTATGTTGTTGCTCCCCATGGGGATTGAACCTGCACCGGACGGGTCACAAACCAACACACATTGACCTCTGGTTAACTCTCGTACAATTATTGTGCTTATAACCTTACCTTACCTTCCCAGAACAACATGGCAGCTGGCTCTGAAGGTTAACTAACTTCACACTAAAGCAAATCCTGGAAAAGACCAAATATTGCTTGTTTTCCATCATTTTATAAAACGGTTCCTCCCATACATGGTTTTTTTCAACACTAATTCTCTCAAAAATGGCTCATTTTTTGAAAAATAAAATCATTGACCGAGCGTGGAAAATCAGTTTTTTTTCAAAAAATGTAGAAAAAGGTATTTAGAAAAATGTTTCTTTTTCAAAAACGGGTGAAGTGAACGTTTGCCCGTTTGACTAAAACTACCATTTGGCAGGAAGTTGTATGTTAACATTTTTTTAAACTATTTTTTATATTTTTTGTATTCAGATACCAATTTTTTGAATCTTTGAAATTGTCAAAAACGGCTCTAAAGATTTTGATTAAATTTGATACACTTCGCTTCAACTGAATAAGCACAAACATTTTCTAAGCTACCTTGTCCATTTTTCAAAACCGTAATATATCATTTGATGATGCTAACTGCTTGCTTATGATGTTGGGAAAATAAATCGGAAAGAATAATTCAAAAAGTACCGCTACTTTTTCCCTGGTTCTCGTGCAAAGCATTCAATATCGAAAAAGGCAGTTTTATTTTGCTTCAATTGAATAGACACAAGGTCAGTATTTTCACTGCTTATGAGTATTCTGTGGATATTGACACATTAGATCAACAGTTGAAGTTCTTTAAGTGAATTTTATTTGATCAATTGTATTTCCAAGAAAAATTAGTACATCAAAATCTCTAAATAGTGTTGAAAGAGCTAAAATCAATTTACTAAAAGAACAAGGACTAACCGGGCGTTCTATAGCTAACAAAATTGGAAGAAGTTTAAGTGTGGTCTATTCTTATTTAAGAAGCAAAGGTTCGTACGGAAAAAACATGAAAGGAGGTCAAAAAACGGCAACAACAGCAGTTGATCGAAGAGCAATTTTAAGATGTGCTTCCAATTCCTGCGACTCTGCGGCACAAATAAATCAGAAAGCCGGTGTTACTGCAAGCGTTTCAACAGTGCGAAGGGTTATCAGAAGTGCCAAAAATCTAAGACGGATGAAAATTCAAAAGAAACCACCACTTAACGAGAAACGGAAGTGTATGCGCTTAGAATTTTCTGGACTCCATATGAGTTGGAAAAATGAATGGCGTCACGTAGGTTTTTCCGATGAGAAGAAGTTTAATTTTGATGGCCCATCAGGTTTAATTATTACTTCCACGATGTGAGGATAGAAGAACGATTTTTAGGGCGGCATCATATTCGACAAGGTGGTGTTATGGTATGGGGAGTAGTTAGCTATTATGGCACTGTTGAGCTTGAGTTTCAAACCTCAAAAATGACTGCATTAAGTTTTAAAGGAATTTCGCAAAGTAATTTCCTTAAATTTTCAAGCATTTTTGGACCCATAAACTGGACTGTTCAGCAGGACACCGCCCCCATCCACACGGCACGCATAGTAAAAAATTAGATAGAGGAGCAGAATGTGGAATTGCTTCGATGGCCGCCGTACTCACAGGACCTGAACCTTTTAGAAAACGTTTGGGGATGGTTAGTACGAAAAGTTTATGAGTCTGGTTGTCAGTTTTAGGACAGAGAATCCCTTATTGCAGCAATTAAATTGGCCTGGAGGGAAATTTCGTTGGATTACATAAAGAGGCTGTTCGATTCCATGCCGGATCAAATTTACGAAACTTTTACGAATAAAGGCGGCAGTACCCACTACTAAAATTAACCAATAAAAAACTTTTTTAAGAAAAACTTTAGACGAAATCCGCACACTTAGATTTTTGAAATCTTATTTTCTAAATTTTTTATAATTTTCTTTTATAACAATTGCTAAAATTTAGGGTTCTTAATACGTAGTTAGTGTTTAGATTTTCTCAAAAAAGCTAAGCGAGCTTATTCTTTTATTTTATACAAATACTTTTAGTTTCTCAAAAAAAAAAAAAAATATATATACATATGTACCTATAACAGTTTCGAAAAAAAAATTAAATTCATTTTTTTTCCAAAACGGCTTTAACGGTATTAATCTGTGTTGGTGTTTTAAATACTTCAAGTGAAGGTAAGAAAATGGCATATTGAGTTTTTACCAAAAGACTTAAGGAATGGTACCGACCTTCGAAACACGGCAATATCTTTACAAGAAATTTTACAGATGTTTGACAATTGAGCTGACACAAAAACTAAGGAAAAATTTCCATATCCAAATTTTTGAAATAAATCTTTATACTTTCTTCTATAGCCACATGAAATACCTTTATTGCATTCGCTTCAAATTTACACCTTAAGATCGCAAGCTCTTATGATAAATCAAATTAGATTAATTACCGTTTGGTCAGCTTAAGAAAAAAGTCTAAGCCATAACGTTACAAAATCAAAAATATGACATATTTAACGTCCAAAAATTATTTGTATAAGAATACCACCAGGATATGGTTATCGCTTGTTGAAAAGTGTGTTTGTATAAGGTTACAGCAATTCGCCAAGCCGTTGACTGGTTGACGGTAAGTACCATACCAGAAAGTGATATTGTTATACATATATATCAACGGTCAGAGCTCTTACATCCAGCGTAGCAAAATCCAAGGCAGTGAAGGATTGCTCGCAGACAATTATGGCCCAAGATGGACCAGAGAATATAAAACGGACTTCTATGACATAAGATAGGAACCATCTCCACCTGAAAAAAACGTTCTCCCTATAATCTGTGCGATAGGTAGGCATGCTTAGAGATTGAGCATCCACTATAACGATCTCTGCAGAGGCTGCAGAGACGAGGAGGAAGAGGAGACAATCATGCACTTCCATTGCGTCAATACTTCTTACACGGTCTATTTCATAAGAAAAACAATTGCTTCTGGGAGCGGACAGCGTGACCCACATCCTCCTTATGAATGGCGTCACAATGGACCAATCTTGGATCAAGTGTACCTCATCTAAGACTATTTTAAACCAAATACCAGCCCTTATATCATAAAAAAAACCTATTACAATGGTCTTAAAATGAAGATTTACCTACTTGCCAATCTAATCGTTCTTTCAGCTCTTAATTTGATAGCAAAAAAGATCTAAAATTAGATCATTTTACCAAAAATATAGCACCAATTGGCTTGTCCCGAAAAAAAAAACAAAGTTTGAACATTTTACAATTTAACTTATCTTTAATTCGTGTTTAACAACTTACTCGAGATTTTATCCGGTGTGCTCTAGAAAAAAACACTTGAGATTGCCCGCGAATTATATCAAAAAACTCTTCATCCGAATGATATTATCTAGTTTGCGCATTGCACCCGTCCTAATGCATTTTTAAGAAGAACTAATCTGTCACAAATTACACCCAATGATCGTTGAATATGGTTCGCTTCTTTAAGTTGCGCTTTAAACCATCTGAACCTAACCATTCAGGGTACTACTACATTCACTGTGGTCCATCTCACTACCTATCCAAGATCCAAGGCTAAAATATTTTACTCTTCATCTTCACATGCCTACCATTAACATGACCTTTTCAGCTCTTTCGCTTAATTATCCTGAAAGAAAAAACGCATATCCTTTCATGGTTATGGAAAAAAATAGTTCTCGCAAAACCTTGAAAGCGCAATACTTATCCCGACCTTAGCCAAGCAGAAAAGTTAAACAGAAAATAATGTAACCTCCCAAGTGGTGGTACCTAACGATGATGAATGCATATCTTTCTCATTAATTATGCATTTGTGTTCGAAAGAAAAAAAAACTTAAGCTAAACTCGTCTTCCACGATCATTAAGACCTGCCTCAGTGGCAGAGAACTCTAAGTGAAGACCACTGCTGCATCTTTACAATTCCTTTTTTGTCTTGCCTTCGAATCGCCCTCTTTTGTTCGAAACTTTATGGCAACAGCAGTATTGCACGAAGAACGCTTCCATAATGATAATCTAATAAATTCCCACCGCATTCACGCAGTCGCATCTTTACCACACGCATCTTTACCACTCACAGCTCGCCATCAACTGTCCATCATTCGTAATTGGATTTAATCGTTTTTCAATGGAAATCCATACGCGTCTCGCGTTGGAATCTGGAATCCCACCTGGAATTCGGCCATTTCCGCGGAGCTGCCATACACAACAGAGTCTGGATAAGCAATCTCAACTATGAAGGCAAGATCACTTGTGCTGTTTGATTTTTTTAATGAAATTCCTGCGATATGAATCCATTCTATATAAAGTGGTCTTGCCTCAGATATCTCTCGTACAGTCGAACTCCTTTCATTTGATGCTGATAATTGCGGCCATTATAACAATAATCAACATCCGTCGAGTGGCGAAGATTTGTGATGGTCGTCACGACGGCCGTAAACACCGTCGAATGACACGTAAAAACAGCTAGCGATACCGATCCGGAAATGAGGTTCATCCTCGGCGCGATCTGATGCGCGCTTGCCGAAAGGTTAAACGCTGCATGACACACCACGAAGACCGTCACAGTCACAGCAGGCACAACTTAAAAGTCAATAAAAACGCCAAAGGGGAAGTCGATTTACGAGCCAACCTTTCCGTGCCCCCCTGATTTGTATCCGTTGCTGTATGTGTGAAGTGCGATGTGGTTCATAGTGCGACCTATAAAAAGAAGCTTCCGTCTGTTGTGCACCGGCATTATAATTAAATTTTTAACTCGACTTTTGTAACAATTCCGATAAACTAAGGTGCAAGTCGGCTGAACGATGCGTTGTTAATTTTAAGACGGGTTCCTAATAATGGGAAAAGAGGGCAATCGAGATTGTACAGGAGTTGTTGGAAGATCACAGACATTCGAAAAATTAATTGGGCAATAACTGAACCAGCGATCTTAGATCAGCCATCTTGTGTTAAGCTGTTTGTCTTGGTCTATCCACTAAAACATTCTCGGCAGAATTTAAAACAAATTAACTGGGCTATTAACCTAGAGACACAATGTTCGGATACGACATTTTTCGTATTATTGGGAGGGTATATTTTCAGGACTGCAAAGTTAGCATAAGTCTGTATGTATCCCCATGCAATACAAAATACCCATCTTGTACCTATAAGATATTTTAAAAAGCCTATCTATGCGCGATTACTAGGATTTCAGACTTTTCAATACCTATTACAGATGGCGATATGATTTTCGCAGTCGAACGTACTGTCGACAGTGGCAATAACTGAACTCGTTAGTGACTTTTCGTATACATAAAGCCGTAGATGCCGACCGAGTTCAAGTTGCTTTTTATATTGCGGGGCGATGTTCAATGAAATAACTTTTGAATCAAATATAATGTTATAAATTATTTCTTTTTGATTGATTCTTCGGTATTAGGGATTATGCATGTATAGCATATGGCGTCGGGACAGTGGCTCTGTGGCCGCGGTGCAAAAACGAGCGCTTTTAATTTTAGTTTTCATAATATCCTCGAAAGGTTCTTGTCTTAATTCAGTAATTTCTTTTCAAACGCATAAGGATTGTGGGTGGTAGAACCTTTACCAAGTGGTCCCATAGGCGAACAAAATCGAGTTCCACAAATCAGTCGTTCGTAGGTGCCAGGCACGAGCTAGATCCAAGGCCGCAGACGAACAAAATTGCCCTGAAACATAAAATGTACCTTGAAGTAGGGCCAATGTTTTGCAAACAAATATCAGACCATATTCATTACTAAATGTCGCAAATAAGATCCTATTCAATATAGGGGAGATGGGAGTAAAAAGACTCACTTAAGCTTTGGTCGTTGATAACTTTTTAATTATTCCTATGGGGCCCATACGGACCTTTGAATGCGGCAAAATAAATCACTCGATTTTTTTAAGAGACTAAAGAAACAATTTATACGAGAACATTTTTTTGTAAATATAATTTATTGGAAGTATAAAAGTTAAATAAAATCTTCCAGATAATGCTAGTAATTTGTTGCTTTTTATGGAGTAGATTTTTCGTTAATTCTCACTGGGACATGTGGTGGCCAAGTACATGTTATCAAGAAACAAAGAAACATCTGTCCACGCCATGGACAAAAAGTCACTGTTGATAGCAATAACTTCAGGCAGTTAAGGAGTAGAGCTGTGTCAATCGTTCAAATTTAATGATCGAATCGTTCAAGTATTGGTTGAAAAAATGATTCGGTCATTTCAATCAATCATTCAATCAATCAATGACAGATGGGACATGGGAGTATTGTATTGCTCCATTCAATTTCAATACAATCAAAAACCCCAATCATCATTCGTTCAATTTAGTTTCGATAGAGACAGATACATTCGAATGGATTGTAAGAGTGAATACACTCAAAAATACCAAAACGCCTTTGAATAATTAGGAAATGGAGGTTATTGCACAGAAGCGATATTTTTGTAGAACAAATATGTGTTAAATCAGTAATAAAGAAATGAATTAGTCAGAACAGAACAAAAGTATTGACTCGATGAACGATTGACTTCGGGCATTGTGATTGCAATCACCAATACTTTATTGTGATCGGGTCAAAAAGAACGAATCAATCACGATTGACACAGCTCTATTAAGGAGTTCATCTGGGGTGGCGACGGTGTAGCGGTTAGTGTGTTGGCTTGTGACCCGTGCGGTGCAGGTTCAATCCCCATGGGGAACAACAACATACGCCACCCAATCACATGCCTCTACACCAAAAGGAGGATTTCTGCCTGGTAGTACAATGGACCGTTACCGAGTCTGAGTGCTCTGGGATTTGGATTTCCTTTTTTTTATTTAAATAAAAAAAAAAAGGAGTTCATCTACCTAGGAGTAAACATCAACTCCACGAATGAAAATGCTATATCGAACCTTAATTCTACCAGTCCTGCTTTATGGCGTAGAAAAGGGAAGCTAATATTGGGTTCTTTTGAAATAAAAACACTCCGTCGGATATTTGGTCCTGTGTGCCAAGAGGGCGAATGGAGGAGAAGATACAGCCGCGAACTCTATGAGCAGTACCTAGATGTGGATGTATTGCAAAAAGCTAAATCACGTCGAATACATTGGATCGGCCGCATTGAGCGAATGGAAAATAATGCTCCGGCCCAGGGGATCTTCGACTCCTAGCACCCTGGTTCGCGAAGGCAAGGAAGACCGAACCTCCGTTTTAAGGACCAAGTTATCGCGGATACCAGAGCGCTTGGTCTGGACAACCGGAAGCAGCGTGCCCGGGATCGCAGAGGATGGAAGGGTGCAGTGTCTCAGGCAGAGACTGTTAACGGGTCTGGAGCAGGTTTAGTACTAGTACATGTGGCGGCTCTTAAAATGACAACTAAATTTGTTTATAAAAACTCTGAATATCCGCCTCGGCTCTGCTCCCCATCACACTTAAAAGTCATGCTTTTGATGATATTTTTGATTAAGTTTTCTCATAACTGAGGCACTATTTCGCAAATAAAAGCTCTGATATTTCTTTTAGTGCATGAACATTTGATGAAGCTGTTGCATTTCAAAACGCTTCTAAAGTGTTGTTTCTCCCCAACCATTCCATTTACATAATTGATCCACTTTTACGACCCGTTCTGTCCATTTTTCCGTCGTTCCTACTGGGGTATTAGTTGGCCGCCTCTGATTGATTCCTTTCGCTCTACAAAAGCAGGTATCGAGCCCAACGGACCGGTTGGTGTCTCGACAGCGATGGGTGAGGGAGGTCGATCTCTTGGTACGATACCCCAACGAAGCGGCGAAGAGTGTGGGTAGATATCCGTAAAGAGACACCACAATGCCGAACTTACGAGTACTAAACGAAACACCGAAGTACATTCATCGAAGATCCAACCATCAAAACCAAATTCTGTAAGAAATGGCACGCTTTCCAAGTTCCGCTTCCCCCAAATCTGCTTGAGAGTCCACCGGATTGGAATAGTTTCGCGGAGAGTAATTTTAAGTTACCTTCGCCTCGAACACTAGACAGGTTTAACCAATTTGGACATCAGCTGGTATAGTCCCAAAACAAGAATCCAACTTCACTCGGTTCTTCGTTTTTTCTGTTCTCTTATTTTTTTTATTAATTAACTTCCTCTTTCGCGTTCCAATAATTTTTTCGATTCTCTCATTAATTGTTTTGTTTAATCGGTAAAGTGTTTGTGAACTCGTCCCATTAGGATCTTTTGGGGAGTTGTGTGAATGCGTCCATCGAATCGTTCAACCTGAGAAACTTTGGGCGAATTTAGAAACGGATGAGTGAGTGAGACGGAGACGGTGGCACACTACACTAGAGTAACTGAGTGATCGCTTAAATAAGCCGTAGTCGATATCGTCGTTGCTGAATTGATGATGGGGGGTATGCGTAAGAGGGAGGGTCCTTCACGGGCAAAATAATTCCAGAAGTCGACAAGTAATTTTGGGACCGGCACTTCTTGGTTTTGCCAAGAGAATGGAGCGATGTTTTTTCTTTTATAGTAACTTGGAATAAAATTAATGAGCATAGTCTAAAGGGAGTTTAGACTTTGATTTTTTTTGATTTTGCGAGATTTTTGTGAAAGACCGTTCGACGAGACGAGATAGGGAGACGAGTGACAGGACGAGCAGCTGAATTCCTTTTACAACCATACAGGGATATTAGAGGAGCAGGAAGTGAAAAATAAATAGATTGTCTTTTCATCTTGTTTTTTTTTAATATTGCGGGGAATAAGGGATGCACGATCCTTCATTTCTATTTTTTTTCTCATTCGGGAAATAGCGATAGCGGACCATTTCTAACGGTGGTCTTTTTTTTGTTTCGTAATTATACCCTATTCTAAGGGTATATTAATTTTGACGCATAGTTTGTAACATACCTTAATATAGCCCGTATTTCTATGGTCCCGAAATAATCAAGTTTACGAATTTTTGAAATCCGCCCATAGACACGCCCACAAACTCAAAAAAACAAAATTTTGGAAAAAATCGAATTTTGAGCTAGAAAGCTGAATTTTTTTTATATGATCTATGACTCCTAAAACTGCTCGGGATATAACATTTTCAAAATCCGCTCACTGACACGCCCACAAATAAATAAACCAATTTTATTGAAAAACCAAAATTTGTGCTAGGGAGCTGAAATTTACAATATATACTCTCTAGGGGCCCTTTACGCTCATGTGTAAATATTTTCAAAATCCGCTCACTGACACGCCCACAATTAAATAAAACAATTTTATTGAAACACACAAGTTTGAGCTAGGGAGCGTTTTTTTTTTTTGATAAAATCCTTTAAATGTTATATAACAAAATATGTAGAGCGTTCTTAACAATTCAACCATACTTAGACTTTTGTCACGCCCACTTATGAGGGAAAGGAATAAGAATAGGGTATCCAACAGTTCATCCAAGCGGACTGTAGCCCGTCCCTATGTTTTTAATTTCACTTTCAATAAATCCACCGTTTCAGCCCAATCCCATCTTGTTTTCAGCATTTCACGGTCAGGAAACTCTTTCAAAGGTTTCACAATTCCTTTTTCGAATATATTGTGTGGCGCCCATTTTACCCCATTTCCACTTTTTTATTTGTCTGCAGTGCAAACCCACCCCAGCTGAGCGACCGAGTCGGTAGCATCTAACAGGCTACCCATTGTACTTTGCCCATATTGCACCGGCGCGAATATCCGTTTGACATTTCTCATCTATTGGCTTCCGATCATCGGTGCAGCGGCGGCTGTAATTTGATCGTGATTAAATTCTTTTTTTCACGCATTTAAATTTGTTTCATTATTTTGTTCTCTCTCCACCCAATAAAAGTGTACCAAAGCATTGGAATTATCTTAATCACAGCCCCAAAAGAAAAAAGTCTTATGGTGTTAAATTACACGATCTTGGCGTCCAAGTGAATTCTCCATTTCGAGATATCACACGTCCGGATAATTTGTCACGCAATAGAGCCATTAATTTACCAGTGTGTGGCATTTGGCGCCGGCGCCGTCCGGCTGAAAATAAACGTCGTCCCCGTCTAAACATTGATTTCAGATAAGAAAAAAGTCAGTGAACATCGTTCGGTAATGCAATCAATTCACAGAAACCGTCGCACCGCATCATTTTCAAAAAAATATGGCCCAATGACAATGCCAGCCTAAAGACGCACCAAACTGCCACCGGTTGTGGATGGAGAGGTTGTTTCACTTTTTCTGTTCTGGTTTTGAAGCCCCAGATACGTCACGTTTGTTTGTTTACGTAACCAAAAAAATGCAAATAATTAGGAATAATTTTGTGTAAAAAATCTTGATTTTGTTCATTCATTTCCAGCACCTAATAAGCGAAAGGACACAATTGTGTGTGGTTTACTGGCGACTTTATCCAATAACTGACCTAAATTTTTACTTAACGACAGGTAGCTTTTAAATAAGAAATTTTAATAAAAAAAATCTTGAATTAACTTTTAAGACATTTTAGTTAATAAGTGAGTTAGAGGCTAGCTAAGCATTTTTTTTTATTAATAAGGCTGCTGGTTTTTTCTCCGAAAGGCTAAATCTTAGTCTCTCTTTCCGTCTTCCTAATCATTGTAGCGTATTCCAGGCTGAAATTATCGCGATAAAAGAAGCCCTGACGTGGCTGAAGAGAAATGTGATATCCACAAAGGACATCGGTATCTTCTCGGGCAGTCTAGCCGCGATCAGTCCGTTTATTCGGTCTCCTTAAATTCCATCGCAGCCCTTGACGGAGCAGTTTAGCATTCACCTCTGTTGGGTGCCGGGATCATAGAGACATTCCAGGAAACTGCAGGGCAGATAAACTCGCCAAAACAGGAACCAAACTACCGCCTTTACCTGAAAATGGTTCTCTGGGTATACCATTCGCTACTTGCAAACGTTTATTCAAGCTATCCGCAATCGAGAGAAGAAACCTTAGGTGGACAAGTAGTAATATGTGTCTAGCGACTAAGCACATCTGGCCAAAGCTGGAATTGCGACGCTCTAAGAGTCTGATCTCACTAAACCGACTGCATGTTAGTTCCACTATAGGCGCCATTACAGGGCACTATCTGATAGGCAGGCACGCATCGAGGCTTGGCGTTTATTCAAACGACTTCTGTAGAATTTGCATGGACGAGGAGAAGGAGGAGACTAAACTTCACCCTCTCTGCACATGTCCTGCTCTCTCTCTTATAAAAGAAATCTCCATCTAGGAGATTTCTTGCTCAATGGCATAAATGACTTGGCTAACGCTGACGTTGGTTAGAAGTCTATCGCGCTTCATAAAAAAGCTAAAAATCATTTAACGAGTAGGGGAACGGTGCGAACAGTGAGACACTTTTCTTTTAAATTCGTATATCTGAATGTTTTCAAGCAATCTTAACCAAATTTGGAGTATATTTTAAGGCATATTTTACCTTAATGTTCCAATACAAATTTTAGTGCAAGGGCCTAAGAGAGCATCACAACAAACTGAATCTTAGGAAAAGTCAAACTGTCTCACTGTTTGCGAGCGGTGCGATCAATGAGACAGTGTAAGGCGAACAGTGAGACGAGCGAAAAAAAAAACAGAAAAAAAGTAAGTAGGTAATTAGTATTTTATTGAATAAATTAAGTAACGTATAAGAAGAAATACTTCAGAAAAAAAGTAACAATAAATTAAAAGTAAAAAAAAAATCACATGGAGATCATTTTAAATTCAGATAGGTTTCGAATAAAAAAAAAACTTAATTACTTTAGGCTGCTTCCATAGCCCTGAAAGTCAACAACAAACACAACTGATGCCTTTTGGCGACATGTCTCACTATTTGCTTTTTGGAAATGTCTCACTGTTCGCTTTTTGTCATTTCACAGAAAAAAAAATATTACAAAAATGACAAAGAATTCTAAGATTTTGTTGTTTTATTATAGCGAACACATTATACATGTTATATGTAAACAAAAAATTCTGTGTATTTACCTGATTATTTCCCGTTGCTATGCTAAATTTAAATACACTCCGAAAAATACTTTGAGGGATTTTTTTTTATTAAGCTATTGCATAGCTTTCTTCACGGGCTTTTAGCGCGGCGACCGAATCAAGAAATTCCGTAACGAAAATAAAACCTAACACCCCATACTTTCTGGGTATCCCGGTATTATACCACCGCTACCGGCTCTACAATTTGTTTATTAATGAGGCTGTTAGTCTTTATCTAGAACTGAAAGACCAGTGCACTCGAAGTAAATACATATAGCTATACTTATAGGTCTTACCAATAAAATATTTAGTGTGAAGCTGTTCCTTCTACCTCTATGCAAAAGAAAATTTTAAAAAAACGGCCACTAATTTTACTTCCAGATTAAAGTTCTAATTGGTAAGGCCCTAGTCGTGTCATGTCATCTGATCAATCAAACCAAAAGAAAATATTTTTCCTTTTTAATGAACAAGGCCAAATTTCACTACTGCCCGCTTAGTCCAAATATTTAATTACATATCCTCTTGCCCTATCATCCCAAATTCCACGGTTCACTTAGCTCTATAATCAAAATGCTAAAGCTCTCCCTGCAGCCGCAAATTAAGAAGTTTCACTACACCCGGCTCACACAGAAGATGGAATCTACATTCTCCTTAGAACCATTCTGGCAAGTTGCAGGTTTATCTTTTGAGTAATAGCCTTCCTCCACATCATCATCATAGCAAACAATGGTAGACCTCCTCCATTCACTCTGCTTTTCCGGGGCGAGTGCCGTGTCGCATCGTTGTTGCAGTCCAACTCGCCAGCTTAACTAGCGAGAAAACAATTGACGTCGAATTGTTTTCCATGAGGAATTTCGCAATTTATCTGATTTATTATTGCAATTTCTCATGTCAATTCGCCAGCTTGAGTTGGAGTTGTGCAGCAGTGGCAGCGGCGGCCCACCACCATCTTAAGTTTTTCCAATTTCTCAGCCATCGAGAGTCGCACTCTGCAGATGGAGGCACTTGCCACATCAACCTAACCACTCGCAAGCCGCCTCCTTCCGTTCCCATCCGTGAATAAGTTTCAGTGGGCAAAAGATGCCATGCAACCAGCCAACCGCATATCTAGATACTGTATCTGTATACTATTGTTATTCCAAATGGTCTAGTGGAAGGTGGCACTGTGCTGCTCCACCTTAACTGTGCGGCGCGGCGCGAAATACAAAAGCGGGAATTACCTAGCCAAGTATATCCAGGTGCACCAGCAACCACGTCCGGGTGGCGATCATCTTTGCCTGCTGAGACACTGTCTCATGGCCGTTGTAATGCGGCACGGATGATGATGTAGTGTGTGGATTCAATTGCCGGATTGTTATCGAGGAATTTGTCGCCCACTGGACAATACATCTCATTTACCTACCTAGCGGAGGATATTTGTCAGTGAGGATGTTTTCATTGGATTCTGCGATTAGGCCGCTGCAGCAAGAGCATGCATGCAAATCGACAACGTAACACATTGACAACCTCAAGAAGTCTGATGGTCGATGGAAATGCAATTTCATCATCATAATGATGCGATGAGATGCCACACACTAGTTGCTGCCGTTTTGCCCGCGGAGTGGGACACAACTGCTCCATTGATTGGCATGGAACATATTATGCAGATTACCAAGGTACGGCAACAGCAGCTAGCTGATCTTGCAATGGCAGTGCCAGTCTAATGCCGCCGCTCTGGTCCTGGCCTTCAGCTAGCAATTTGCATCACGTTTATGGCCGATTCGTGAATATCGGACTCATTTCGCGTTATGAAATGCATGTAATTGATGTCCATTATAGCTGGAATTAGTGGTAGTGACGGTCGAAAGAAGGTGGTCACGGATCTAGTCGGTAGCGGCATTGGACAAAGTGTTCCGCTGGTGGAGGGTCCGAGCGATTGACTTTCAATGAAATCGATCTGTGGTTTATTGTACGAATTGTTTTTCACACACCCCATCCTGATGACAGATGAGACGGGACGCTTCCCTTTAGTTGGTCTTCTTGATCTGAGAGAGAGGTTAAAAGAATTTTCAACTAGCTTATGGTTGAATGCGAGCAACTAGCTTCGGGGGTAGGAGTGGGAACTTGTGTGCTTTTCACGCAAATTTCTAATCTTATTCTTCCATCGGAACAAATTTCAAACGTAACTTGTGCTATGGTGGGACTGTGGGCTTTGACTCTAAATGAATTGGCACGTACCAATAGCAAATATTATGTAGTCTGAAGTTTATATGTATAGCCCAATTTACACCCATGTGGACGCAGTCGCCCAGTGGTTAGATGGGTCTCAGGTCAATTCACGAAGGGCCAAGTAACACCTTATTTTTTTTTCCACTGTCACTGCGAAAATCTGCGAAAGTCTGACAAACATCCTACACCCCTATTGCGAGTGTCAATCGACAATTGATAATTGACTGTTTTCAATGTGTGCTATTGTGAACAAATCATTTTCATTGATATTCTTGTCAATCGCATTTTTTTTTAATTGACTGCGATTGACAAAATCCTTTAGAATCGTTCGTTCACAATAGCACACATTGAAAATAGTCAATTATCAATTGTCGATTGACACTCGCAATAGGGGTGCTAGAGTATAAATTGTCATGAGAAACTTCTCGAATTGCCGTTCGGAGCCGGCTTAAAATTGGAAGTCCCTTCCACTTCGCATAAGCAAGCGATTGCAGAAGGTAGGTTTTCTTCCCTTTATGGGCCGTTTTTGCCTTATTTTTTATTTATTAAATCCCATGCAAGAGGAAATTCAAAAGAACGGGACAACTGGCTTATACTCCACCTTAAATGTGATTTTGTTAAATTCCATTTTCTCGAATGGTGGATCAGTTTCTTTCTGACAGCCACTTCAAGAAAATCTTACGTAAGGAGCACTTAGTGTTTAAATTTCTGGAAATAGGTCCTGTTTTTGAAGAGCTCATCTATTATACATATGTTCACACAACACAATCTTCTTGGAGAAAAAGTTACGGGATCTTAAGGGCGTAAGTTATCGTTGAGGATGATGAAGCCCTCATAAGCGAGGATCAAATTTCCCTGCAACGAGCATTTGTAAATGGGTGGAAGTTTTGGATGGGAATGGGTATCGTTTACGTCCGAAAGAAACAGAATACTTGTTCTGCGCGTTCTCTGATCCACTCGCTCCGATCTATTCCAGACATTTGAATGAATGGAAGATTGATTCACAAGTGCGATTTAATAAACTTTCAAATGCAGAGACAAAATAAAACATATCCAAATGCTGCAAAATGTTTGGCGACATCATGAAAATCATTTCGTGTGAGATGTTGAATTTAATTTACATGACGAATTTCGTGTCGTTGTAACTTGCTAACGACCCGTGAAGAGTCTCTACCAGAGACAATGCAGCTTTCCATCCGCTGCAAAACGTGGGCATGCTTGCTCAATGTGATGGATGTGATTTAGCTTTTCGCAATAGATCCATATCTTGGTACAGCTCAAAGAATTCCCTCCATTCGCCCTCCACGCACATAGGATCAAATATCCAACGGAGTATTTTTCTTTCAAAGAGCTCCATTTTCTTACTTATCGTCCAGCACTCTGCACTATAAAGCAGGACTGGCAGGATTAAGGTTCGATAGAGCATGTATTTTGTCTTTCGAGAAAGGAGTTTTGAACCCATATGTTTAGCCAAACAGATGCAGCGGTTTTCTAAGGTATTTCTCTCTCAGATTTGACTATAATTTCTAATCCGTCATCAGTGCTTCTGTTTGATCAGATGATCACATACGACATCAATTCATCACAGTCTGCTAGAATATTTTACCTACAAAGACTTTAAATCTGCAGTGATAAGGTTACCTCTTTTCAGCATTTGTTGGTCCAATTATTTAACCAAAATGTTCCCACAAGACGGTAAAAGTCCAAAACGCATGTTGCTCTTGGCACCTCTTTACCCCCTAAAAAATTATGAAGCAATCTTAGTAAAATTGAACTTCACAAGGCATGTGGAGAAAAGAAATAACGTTGTGAAGAGTAGCATCAACGCAACATGGCATTGCTTCCTAAGCAAAAAAAGTATAACCCTGAGTAGAAAGTGGAAACTATTTCTGGCAGTCTGCAGAGCTATCCAAACTTTTAGTGCACAAGTCTGGGGTTTTGGAATGTTTGAGGAAGTGGACAAACTACAACGCTATTTTTTAAAAAGGATTTTGAAATTACCACCAAGTACTCCTAACTACGCCTTGTCGCTAGAGACCGGAGCCAAAGATGGTCATTTCTATTCACTAGACTTACATCTTAGGTATGTAAAGGAAACATTATTCAAATACGATGAAACTAGGTTACCACACCAACTTACCAAAATCCTATTTGAAAAACAACTTTTTTGGGTGAAGGAAATCTGTTTGTTTTACACTGGGATCAGAACATGCCGATGAAAATGGACTGGAATATAAAGAACCGGCAGATAGCGGACAAGAAACAGAACGGAGAGCGAGGGAAAGCAGCACAAGGATTTTCAAGTTCCTGGATTACTCGAAAGGACAACAATATCTTATTGATGATATCGATATCAACAAAATTTCGTGGATTTTTAAAGCCAGATACAATTTGATCCTTCTTAATGCGAGGGGATTTGGAGGCAGCGTTTCAACGATATGTTCCATGTGTAATTTGAGAGAAGAAGAAAATATCAATCACTTCATAGGCAGATGCCCCGTACTAAGGGAGTTTAGAGTGAGATACTTTGGAAAGGCAACTCTGAGTGAAGCTGAACTCATTAATGTACTAAATGGAGGAAGCACGAATGATTGGAACAGACTGTTCAATTACATTGCTGCCGCCATAACCTACAGAAAACAACTTGTAGCTGAATTCAATTAGTCCGAAGATTGGTTTTAACTTAACCTCATTACGTATTTCTTTTTCTTTTTTTCTTTTTTTCCTTTACTTATTGTTCTTAAATCAAATTTCAAAACAAGTTTTATTTCAATGTGTAAATTACCCGACAGACGACTGTTTATGTCATTGTCGTAAGTTTTTACTTTTCAACAAAAACTCAACACTTCAATCTGAAAACAATGTACCTATAGATATAAAAAGTTGAAAAGAAAGAACATTTTACTACTACTCTTAGTAAAATTGGTGTCTGCAAAAACAAAGGCTTTCAATGTTCTCTCGACCCTGAAGATCTTGACCATTTTTTTCTTCGCGATCCCATCTCGGTTTGTGACTTAGGAGTCAACTCTTTAAGGAATTCTTCAAGGTCTTTGCCTAGACTGGAGGATTTCGAAGTAGTCAATGAAGATGAAGTAATAAAATGTGTGATGGCTATAAAGCCGGAGTACTTCCATTTGCTAAGAAACGTGACCCAATCTCTCCATCGGATTTTAGACCAATAAGCATACTGCCTTGCCTTTCTAAAGTGTTTGAGGAGATAATCGAGAAGCAAATCTTAAGATACATTTCCAATAACAAATTGCTATATGAGAAACAATCGGGCTTAAGAGCGAATCACAGCTGATCCGCTGCTATGACAAATCTCATTGATGATACAGTGGACGTCCAGTTTAACGAATACTCGATTTAACGAATTTCCAATATAACGAATGAGAATTTTTTTCCATTGATGGTTCTATATTACGAATGATGCAAACATTTTACGCTCGATTTAACGAATACCTTGTAAATTCATACAAAATATGTACAACAAACTTATGCGACATACTACATACACAAACATATATACGAGCGCAAGATTGCATTTGGCTTTTTTGTGCATTCATCACTACAAACCTACATATGGTATGTATGTAGGTTGATAAACGTCTGTTTTTTTTCTGTTGCGTTACATTTATTACAGTTCTTACTGGGTGAACAGTTAAGTTTACCTAAAAACAAAAAATTACGGTTTATTTTAGTGTATGTCTGGCTTGGCATTTTCGATTTCGTTTCGTGAAGTTTTTCTAGTGATCGGTTGTGTTTTGCTTAGAAAATAATTTAAAATGTCTGTTTTCTGTTAACAGAAAACGTCTTTCTTTGGAGGAAAAAGTAAATATTTTAGAGGAATGTAAAAAAGGAGTGTCACTTCGTGAAGTTTCTTTGAAGTACAATGGACTATCAAAGTCTTCGATTTGTACCATAAAAAAACACAAAAAAGTATTTTAAAGACATTGGAAACTTCGAAAAATGGTTCCAAATCCAGACTATCCTTGAAGAAGGGTGAATTTCCCAAAATGGAAGAAGCGCTTTTTAACTGGTTCCTCATAAAACGCCAAAACAACATCCGAATGAGCGCGTTAATTTTTAAATTCAAGGCGAAAGAATTTCATCAGAAATTTTACAAAGAATCGTTTGCTGCCAGTGACGGTTGGCTAACAAAATTTACAAAAAGATTTGGTATTCGGCTTCTTAAGGAATCAGGAGAGAAACTGTCTTCACAAGTGGAGCTGGTGGAGCCATTTAAAAAAAAAATAGCGACCGTTATAAGGGAGCATCAGTTGTCTGAGGAAGCAATATTTAACGCTGATGAAACGGGTCTTTACTGGAAAATGTTGCCTGATAAAACGTATGTCCACTCAGGGGAAAAATGTGCACCTGGGCGAAAAATGTCAAAAGAAAGGCTTACGTTTTTGGCGTGTGCAAATGCTGCGGGCACAAAGAAAATAAGGCCGTTGATCATCGGCAAGGCAAAAAAAACGAGAGCGTTCCGGAACAAATTGCTACCTGTAGATTACTCGCACTCTAAAAGTGCATGGATGAACGTGCTCATTTTTAAAGAGTGGGTTTTTAATAATTTCGTACCACAGGTTTGTTAAAGTAGAGCGGTAAGGCAGTTGATCTTTCTAGAAACATAAATTTGCGTTCCTTTCAGGTCGAAGAATTTCTGGATGCTCAGAATCTACCAAAAAAGCATTGCTTATCCTGGATAATGCACCGAGTCATCCACCTGCCAGCGAACTTGTAAAAAAAACTCAGGACGGAAACATATGGGTCATGTTTATGCCAACCGATGGATCAGAATGCCATTCGGCTGGTTAAATTGCACTACAAAAACAGTTTACTGACTAGAGTTGTAGCTACTGGATCAGAAAACATAATGGATTCTTTGAAAAAACTCGACTTGTATGATGCTGTTTCTTTAATTGCTCTGGCCTGGCTAAAAATTTCAGCAGAAACATTGCAAAAATGCTGGAGAAATATTTTGACGGAAGATTGT
Source organism: Portevinia maculata (assembly GCA_949715645.1). Classification (NCBI taxonomy): domain Eukaryota; kingdom Metazoa; phylum Arthropoda; class Insecta; order Diptera; family Syrphidae; genus Portevinia; species Portevinia maculata. The sequence continues at coordinate 26,624,585 of OX454527.1, read as the reverse complement.
CCAGAATTTGATAAAGAGGACGAAATTCCGTTGGCAGTTTTAATGCAGCAAGACGAAATTGTATGCGTGAGAGGAACACTCAATCTTATTAACAACGTTTTTCCAGAGGTAGGTTAACAAGTATTAATTGTGTTTTTGTAATGATACTAAGGTTTTATAATCTTCTTCAGTCTTCATTTAATATTGCCGATCTCATCGAGTGGAACAGTGATGACTTCGATGATGATTTTGGACAGGAAGAGGATGTCATTGCTAGTGCAAGCGAGGACGAAAGCAACCTACCTGAGTGCACAAAAATCACAATAAACATTCGGAAGCAATAGACTGCTTCAATAAATGCATCGAGTGGTCAGTACAGAACCATACTGACTATTCAAAGACCCTTTGTTTAAGAGAATTGCTGGAGGAGGCTGTTCAGAAGAGCTTAGAGGGAACAAAAAAGCAAACAAAAATCAAAGACTTTTTTCGAAATTTAAATTTTTAATTCCATTTTTTCTGATGGATTTTTTATTCTCTGTAAATACACATGTACATATTGTTTTATAAGTCTTTCATTACTTCATTTTCTTGTATTATTAGATATAAAAAAGAACGACCGATGTAACGAGTTTTTGGATTTAACGAAAGGCTGTGCATTATATAATTCTTATATTGGACGTCCACTGTATAAGAATTGAATACGATAAAGGTCATATCAATCTGCTCTGCCTACTTGATTTTTCTAAAGCTTTCGACAAAGTGAATTACGATGTTCCCAAGTGGAAACTGCTAAACTTCTTTGGCTTCGGTGAGAGGGCATGTAAGCTCATAACTGATTATCTGTCGGGAAGATTTCAAAGGGTCACTTCTAGTGGGAAATGCTCAGCTGCAAGATCTGTTGTTCAAGGAGTCCCTCAGGGGTCGATTCTCGGTCCAATACTCTTTTGCATGTTTATCAATGATCTTCCATTGCTTACATGCTTCGGTTCACTTATACGCAGATGATGTTCAGCTTCATCTGGTAAGGCCATTCCATTTGATGGGCTGTCCATTGCTATTAATGAGGACCTTAACCAAATAAATGTTTGGGCTATTGCTAACGCCCTACTTTTAAATCCAGCTAAATCTCAAGTCATCGCAATATCAAAAAGAAAATTCGATCTAAGCACTTTACCTGACATATGGCTCCGTGATAGTAAAATTATAGCAGTTGATCACTGCACCAGCCTTGGCTTTACTATAAACCGTCATCTATCTGGCGATAAGCATACAAATGTGGTTATTGGTCACATATATGGATGCCTATGAAAATTGTGGCCTTCTGCTCACTTTACTCTCTCCTGAAGTCCTGTACAGCGCTCTGGACTCCCTATCTCAGCGTAAATTACAAGTAGCATTTAATGACGCTGTTCGCTATGTCTACGGGCTACGAAAACATGACCACGTTTCTAATTTTTCAAAGAATATTCTTGATTGCACTCTGCAGCAACACATCAATCCAAGAAATTGTATATTCTTACATAAATTAATTCATCTTAAAGCTCAATCATATTTGTTTACGAAACTGTCTTTCAATTGGTTCGCCAGAAGTATCAATATTATTCCTCATCTCAGTAATTACTTGAAATCTTCCCGTCTATTTTTCATACGTGCTGTTAGACTCTGGAATTCACTCCCGCCTCAAATCAAATTAATTGTTAATTACAAACAGTTTAAACAACATGCAGTCTTTCTACATTTTTCGACCCTCTTAACTCATTCCTAATCCTCTCCCAATCCTTTTCGCTTTTCTGCTTTCTTCCGTATACCATTGTAATCACTAAGTATTTTTATTTAAGTACTCTAAAAGATGTAATCTTACTGTTCACGCACCATTATTGTTATAAATAAATAAATACAAAAAATAAAAAGACCGGAAAAAAAAGATCCCTACTAAGGTGTCATTCGTGGAGTTGATGTTTACTCCTAGGTAGATGAACTCCTTACCTACCTCGAAGTTATTGCTATCAACAGTGACGTTTTGTCCTTGGCGGTAGATATATGTTTGTTCGTTTGTTGATGGAATGTACTTGGTCTTGCCCTCATTAACTTCAAGACTAAACAATTTCGCCTGTTCCTCCAATGCCCTGTCGATATAAACGTGGAAGGGAATTGTACTATTCTTCGGTGATCGGTTATCTGTGTACTGCGTAGGGTGTAAAAAGGCAAATTAAATTTGTTGAATATGGATAAAAACATTATCGAAATACTGAATGTTAAAAATAAAACAAAGCAAATACCTTGTCTTAAAAGTGGTTCCAATAGCTATTTCACTGATAAAGAGAAATCTACAGCTTTTGCTTCAAATTTTGCTCAAAATCACACTATTTCACAACATTTAGGAGACGCAAATACAAACGACCTAGTAGACAATGTCCTACAAACCTTTAATGTGGTTAGCTATTAAACTCCGCCAAATGAATTTGTAACTGAAACAGATACTAAATACTACCTAAACAATTTGGTCCTCAAGAAAACAGGTGGAATTGACCAAATAAAAAATATATATCTTAAGCAATTACCGAAAGAAGGAGTAAAGTTCCTTACTTTTATTTTTAATGGGTGCCTTAAAACACAATATTTCCCAGATGCGTGGAAATTGGCAAAGGCAATCCCAATACGAAAAGCAGGCAAACCCTTAGATACGAGGGCGGGTCAATAAGTCCGTGACTTTTGGAATAAAACACAGATTTTTTGATAAAAATTTTTTTTTATTTTTAACGTAGTCTCCCTTGAGCTCTATACACTTTGTCCAACGCTTCTCCAATTTTTTTATCCCTTCCAAAAAAAATTATTTTTCGAGGTCCTCAAAATAGGCCTTTGTTTGCGAGATGACTTCATCCTTGGAGTCAAATCTTTTTCCACCAAGCCATTTCTTTAGGTTTGGGAACAAGAAGTAGTCGCTCGGAGCCAAATCTGGAGAATAGGGTGGATGAGGGAGCAATTCATAGCCCAATTCATGGTTTTTGCCATGGCAACTGCACATATGTGCACCCTTGCATTGTCTTGGTGGAAAAGAACTTTTTTCTTGGCCAAATGAGGTCGGTTTTTTTTCAAATCGTCATTGAATCGGTCCAATAAGTTGGCATAATATTCCCCATTAATTGTTCTTCCCTTTTGAAGGTAGTCAATGTGGATTATCCCGCGTGCATCCCAAAAAACAGTCGAAATAACTTTATTGGCTGACAAACCCACCTTGGCCTTCTTTGGCGCCGATTCACCCTTAGAAACCCACGGTTTTGACTGTTGTTTGGTCTCTGGTGTGTTATGATGGATACATGTTTCGTCCACGGTTACAAAACGGCGCAAAAACTCCTCCATATTGCGATTAAACAACGCCAAACCTTCCTGTGAAGTTGTTACACGATTGCGTTTGTGGTCGACTGTGAGCAAACGCGGCACCCATCTTGCGGAAAGCTTTCTCATGCCTAAGTGATCATTCAAAATTGAAACCACTGTGCCATGCGAGATCCCTACGGCTTCCACAATCTCTCGCACTTTCAATCTTCGGTCGGCCAACACCATATCGTGAATTTTTTCGATTGTTTCGGGTGTAGAGACCTCAACTGGGCGTCCAGGACGTTCGGCATCTTCAGTGCTTGTACGGTCACAACGAAATTCAGTAAACCACTTTTTTACCATTGAAATCGATGGTGCAGAGTCCCCACAGTATTTTTCAAGCTTAGCCTTGGTCTCGGTAATGGTTTTTTTTCGCAAGAAATAATGCTTAATAAGCACACGAAATTCACTTTTTTCCATTTTCTCCTCAAATTAGTGAGTAGTCTGATAAAAATAGCTGTCAAACACAAACTAACTGACGCATCAAGTTTAAATTTTGACAGGAGTCAACTGACAGATGCCTGTTGACAGGAGCAGTGTTGCTGTTTCAGTAAAGAGGTCAGAAATTCAAAAAGTCACGGACTTATTGACACCGCCCTCGTAGAACAGAAAGCTATAGACCAATAAGTTTGCTTAGTGCTGTGAGTAAAATTTATGAAAAAATTTTGAAAGAAAAATTTTTGAAAATCATTGATGATCGTAAAATATACCCCGATGAACAGTTCGGTTTCAGACGTAATCACGGAACTTTTCATTTAGTTTTAAGGATATGTAATATCATTAAAAGAAACCGTGTTTTAGGTAGGTCAACAGGAATGATTCTACTAGATATTGAAAAAGCGTTTGATTCTGTGTGGCATAACGGGCTAACATATAAAATGATAAATTTAAGGTTTCCTCCATTCCTTCGTAAAATCGTTCAAAGTTTTGTCTCAAATAGATGTTTTAATGTGCATGTTAATAGTGGTGTGTCCGATTTAATTAATTTTTCCGCTGGTGTACCGCAAGGCTCCGTTCTTGGGCCAGTTCTGTACAACCTGTATACTTCGGATTTTCCGATTCTTCCAGAATGTAACGCTGCTATATATGCTGATGACACGGCAATAATTTGCTCGCATAAGTTTGGTCATTGAGACCAATTTAAAAAATGCGGCCGAAATATTGCAAGAATATTATTCCAAGTGGAAAATAAAGCTTAACGCCGAAAAGATCCAAGCAATCTTTTTTACCCGAAAAAGAAATCCTTGCTTCCTTCCGGCTAATCAGCTTATTATAAACGGACACCAAATTACGTGGGAGCCTTCCGTAAAATATCTGGGCATTTATCTTGACAATAAATTGACTTTTAAGGAACACAATTCGCGCACACTTAAGAAAATAAATATTGCCATTAAAACGTTATATCCATTTATTAACAGAAAATCATTACTTTCTAATGAAAATAAAATAATAATACACAAAACTATATTTCAAGCAATTCTCTTGTACGGATGCCAGGTTTGGGGTAAATGTGCTGAATGCCACATAGGTTAGGTTAGGTTATAGGTTAAAAAGGGGTATGCAATTTGCACACAGCACTAGGCACCAGAAGGGCCCATCGCGATCCCTAGGGAACCACTTGAAAAAACTTCAATTGGAGAAAAACCTAAAAACCTAAAAAAACTTTTCCTAGACAGAGCCCAATCCTCCTGCAGAACTTAACCAGCTTCCTATGGTCTATGCCGCTCAGCTCCCCTAGTTCCTCGAAGAAGTATTCCCCTAGAATCCTCCTACGATTCCGTGCTATACCCTCGCACTCACACAATATGTGTGTTATGTCTTCCTCGGCTTGTAGATCACCACAGAACCTGCACGTGTCCACATCCACCAGACCAAGTCGCCTAGCATGCTTTCTTAGAAGACAGTGCCCAGACATAATCCCAATTACTGTTCTAAGCTGTTCCCTGCTCAATTTTAGAATTTCCTTAGATCTGTTCTTATCCAAATGGGGCCAAAGGGCTCTAGACACCCTATGTCCCACTATGTTCTGCCATCTGAGGTCAGCCATTTTTAAGATCTTTTCATTGATTTTTCCCTTAAAGACGCCCAGGGGTGGTTTAATGTTCACACCTCCGCTGTTTTCCAGCTCCCCTCCCTTTCTTGCTAGCTCATCGGCTTGCTCATTTCCCTCTATACCGCAGTGTCCCGGTACCCAGCACAGTCTTACCCGATTCCGTCTACATGCTGCTTTAAGCATTGTGCGACAGTTTCTGACTATCTCAGAGTTAATGTTAGCAGATTCAAGTGCCATAAGTGTCGCCTGACTGTCAATATAGATGGCAATGTCTCTTCCCGACAATGATCTCATCTGCACTATCTCTGCCGCCCTTAGAACAGCAAGAACTTCCGATTGGAAGACACTGCTTGTGTCCGGGAGTCGTATAGACTCTCTCAGGTCTGGATCAGCAGAAAAAATGCCAGAACCCGTTCTCTCCCCCGTCTTAGAGCCGTCAGTGTAGATAGCAACCTCGTTTGCTATTATGACTGCATCTCTTTGCCACTCCTCCCTTCGCGGGTATGACACCTCATAGGGGATGTCATGGTCCACCAAGGGGCAAATCTCATCAGTCCGTATAGGATTTCCGGGTAGCACATCAGCTAAGATCGTGCAATGCCCAAAACTACAGTCCTTAAACTGGCCTAAATTTTTTAGGCGCAAAGCGCTGTTGCCAGCAAGTTGCTTTATTTTTAAATCTAGCGGGATAAAGTGCAGGAAGGCATCCAGTGCTGCCGTAGGAGTGGTACGGATTGCACCAGTGATGGCTATGCTTGCCGTTCTCTGCACCGTTGCTAGTTTTCCAATTATGGTTCTTTTATTTGTTGCCCTCCACCACACAAGTGAGCCATATGTAAGTATGGGTATCACCACTACTGTATATATCCAGTGTACCATGGCGGGTTTCAGGCCCCATGTTTTGCCTATTGTTCTCTTACAAATAAAGAGGGCATTATACGCTTTCTTCATTCGTTCCCTTATGTTAAGATTCCAATTTAATTTTCTATCTAGGATTACGCCCAGATACTTCGCACTGTCCTTGAGGAGCAGTTCCTCTCCGTCAAGTTTCGGGAGATTGAAGTGCGGTAATTTGTGTCGTCTCGTGAACAGGACTAACTCTGTTTTCGAGGGATTGACATTTAGTCCGCAGCCCTTGGCCCAATTACTAATTTTCCTTAAGGCGGTCTCTGTGATCTCACTTAAGGTATTCAAATATTTTCCCTGCACTACTATGACCACGTCGTCCGCATACGCTGTGGCACTTATACCCATTGACTTAATTTCCTTTAGGACGTTGTCAATGACCAGTACCCACAGCAGTGGCGATATGACTCCCCCCTGCGGGGTTCCTCTGGTTGCAGACATCCTTATGGAGCTTTGACCAAGGGAGCAGTTTATGTTCCTGTTGGCGAGCATGTTGCATACCCAATTTATGATTCCCTGTTCTATGTTAGCGCCTGTTAATGCGCTTTTTATAGCTCTACACTCAACGTTATTGAAGGCTCCTTCTATATCGAGAAAAGAGGCCAAAGCAAATTCGCCGCAGTGTAGACTATTTTCAATTTTACCCACTACGTTGTGTAGAGCAGTTTCTACTGATCTACCCTTTAAGTATGCGTGCTCGCATAAGAAACCATTGCTACATTTATTTCTAATGTGAGCTTCCACCAGACGCTCAAGGGTTTTGAGCAAAAAGGACGACAAACTGATTGGTCTGAAGTCCTTAGCCGTCGTGTGACCCTGCTTGCCGGCTTTGGGTATAAAAACAATCCGGACTTCTCTCCAGGCTGTTGGAATATGCCCTGTTCTTAGGCTGAATCTCAGTATATCCAAAATCTTTTGTTTTGCATGCTCTGGCGCTTTTTGGAGCATGATCGGTAGAATACCATCCGGCCCTGGAGATTTATACGGTTTGAATGTATGCATGGCCCACCGTAACTTTTTTCGGTTGATGATATTGTCAATTTCTTCCCACTCGAAAGAGGGACAGTCGACTTCCTCCTGCCCCTGTAGGCCTAGGTCCGTTGTGGTTGTGGAACCGGGGAAATGGGTTTTCACCAGGGTAGCCAGAACCTCCTGACTACTCACGGCCCATGTCCCGTTGCTATTTTTTAGGTAGCTAGGTACGCTAGCCTCCTTTGAGAGCATTTTACGCAGTCTCGACGCCTCTTCAGTTGACTCAATAGATTCACAGAACTTTTTCCATGAAGATCTCTTGGATTTCCTCACTAAGTATTTAAATTCCCTCTTGCTTTCGCTATACTCGTCCCATGTGGTATCGTTTTTAATGAGTTTTGCCCTATTATAAAGTTTTCTTACCTCCCTTCTTTTAAGGCCGATTTCCTTATTCCACCACTTCGGTTGAGCCCTTTTTGGCTTTTTGTTTGCCGGGCATGCCTTTTCGAACGCTGTGTTTAGGGTTCTGCTCACGGCTTCTACTGCCCTATCTAAGTCCACCATATTTTCGCCGGTGATCGGCTGGGTATCTAAACGTAGATTAATGAAATCTATGTATTTATCCCAGTCTGCCTTTCTTGGGTTTCTATAGAAATTACACGCCCTATGCTGAAAATTAATTTTGAAGCGTATCCATCTGTGGTCAGACAGAGATGCCTCATCAACTACCCTCCACTCCCTGATTTCCATTTTGTCTGTGTTGGAGACAAGTGTAACGTCTAAAACCTCCTGTCTGTTACGTGTAACAAAAGTAGGTGAATTCCCTCTATTACATACCGTAAGGTTGGACAATATAATAAAATCATAAAGACACTCACCCCTTGAATTTGTGTCTCCACTACCCCATTGGGTATGATGGGCGTTTGCATCACAGCCCAGTACGTGCATCCAGTTTTGACCAGCCAAGTCCTTTAGATCTTCCGCTATTACGACCGCAGAGTCGTAGGGAAGATAGGCCGAGGTCAGACACAGAGATTTTCCATCTTCCCTCTCGCAGATGACCGCCGTCAAGTCGCCAGAGCTGTAATTATTCAAAAGAAATGCCTTTATGTGGTTTTTAATAAGGATACAAGTCCTGATTTTACCTTCCGCCTTGTAGAACAATGTATAGTTCTTTTGCCGGAGCCCCTGAATCACGTTCTTATTGATCCAGGGCTCCTGTATGAGTACGGCTGCAATGTCCTGCCTAATGACGTACTCCATCAGACAGGCCGTCGCAGCCCTACTGTGGTGCAGGTTTATCTGCAGCACTTCCATCATCATCATGGGGGGGCTCCTCCTCATCTCTGCCCTTGGTCGATGTTTTGACCATCAACCTCCCCATGCTGTATCTTACCATCCCATTGGATTTCTCCAGGTATGGAAGACATTCCTTATTTAGGGCCAGTAGGAAGTGTTGGCCGTATTGCCGTCTAGGCCCCGTCTTTAGGACCCTCCATGTATCGGCTTTAAGTTCCCGATTTTGAACATGTAGGAGCCCTAGGAGCTTCTCCGGGTATGTGTAGGGACTAGGTACCCAAACCCAGGCTGTTGGCGGATTGTACTTTGCCAACTCGGCAACCGTTAAGCATTTTAGCTTAATACCTTCCCATGCATCGGATACCTCCGTGACGAAGTGTCTGAGGAAAACTACCGAAAGCTTGTTTCCACAAGCAACAACAATGCCACATAAAAAAACTGTAAATATTAAAAATGATGCTTAATCTGCCCTTGCATCATTCTACATCGGATCTTCATCTAAGAGCTGATGTTGAGTTGATCTCCACTAGAATACTTGAATTTGAATATTTATTTGAATATTTATTTATTACTTTCTTTATCAATTCCTAACATAAAACAGATAAGACTAGGTATAAATACAATGATCAATAATTAAATTAATAAAGAATCTGCAATCTATAGTTCATAAGGAACTAGAGGCGAAAGCAGGAGTTATAACTTAACAGTATTAATAACATGAAGTGGGGCTACGACAAGACTTTGAAACTAATAATAACAATATTATTTTTTATAAATTATATTTAATTTTGTTAATAATACATGAGTAACAAATAGTGAAAGTGCCAAAGTAAAGTGATTACATGGATCGCAAGCGAAAAACTCACAAAAAACACTTAAGTAATTAAACATAGTAAATCATGGATATCCTTATAATTTAGATCGGAGAGCCAGAGTTTTACTCTTTTGAGGAAAATGGATTCATTTCTAATTATTCTAATGCTAATAGGTAAGCTGTTAAATAGTCTAGGAGCAATTGACGTATAAAAATTGAGAAATATTTGAAGATTGTGATTTGGGACTAGAGCAAGATGTTGACTATTTATTCTAAGGCTGTAGCTAGAAGAGCACCTGCTTAATAGATGGCCAGATCTGGCAAAAAATATTTTCAAAACTTTGTAGAAATACAAGTGTTTCAGAGGTAAGATTTTGAGATTTCTGAAAAGCATTAAACTATTATAACGACGATTTTTGTTACAAATAAGACGAATAACATGTTTTTGAGAAACTAGAAGCGGATTAATTTTGTTGTTATGAGTACCACCCCATAAAACAATGCCATATTCGAGCTTAGAATGCACCAAACCATAATAAATACACCCAAGAAGCTCACCGAATCATTTAGAAACAGATGCGACATTCCTGAAAATCCTCTTATTAATCAGTTGCTTATAGACCATCATACGTGATGTTCTTTTGCTTATTCAAACATACATACAAGCCATATACTTAATATCTGTTTTTTTTTTTAAATTTGTATCACATCCGATTCCATGTTATATGTTAACTTATATATATGTTAATTTATTAAAAATGTTGTCAATATTTATTCAATTTATTTACCCTTTTGTTAATACATGTTAATTTATTTACTATTTTGTTAATATTTGTTAATTTATTAATATTCATTTTAATTTTTTTTTGTTATTTATTTATTTATCCAGTTTTTTAATCTATTTATTTATTTGTTTAATATAATTTATTTATCTGTTAAATTATTTCTATTTATTATTTTATCAATTATCTAGTCATTTTGTATTTACTTACATAGTTATTAATATTAAATATTATTTATTTATTTATTTATTTATTTATTTTTTTTTCAATTTGAGGTTTTTTATTCGCTGTTTCCTCAGTACTCTGTTTTTCTTTTTCTATTGTTTACATTTATATATTTATATACAACTATTCAGTAGAAAGATATACTCTTGTAAATCACATCTCTGTACCTGAACATTGTAAATTGTGCGATAACACACTGTAACTCTTTAAACGACATATATATATCTATCTATCTATCTATCTTAAAAAAATTATTGGGCTTAAGACCACACGACTGGAGTAAAACTTCTTTTGCTCCATCTATATGTATGTATATAATATATATAAATATATATAAATGAATAAAATAAAAATTAATATTTTTGAATAGATTTTTCATTTATTCATTATTTTCATTATTTTCGTTATCGGATACATCAGTAATTACTATGGTTGATTGTAAGACCGAGACAATAGGCTTATGGTAATAAGATACATATGTTTTTGAATGAAAATTAGAAAGATATCTAAAGACTGCATCGATTGTTGTTCCATGTCTTGTGGTAGGCTCATTTCGGTTATTATTCATTTGTAGTTCTAATTTATCTTGTAAACGGTTTACCAAGAGTTGTCCATCTTCGGACGTCAAATTAACATTGAAATCTCCTGCTAAAATTAGTGGCAACGCATGATACTAGGCTAACACGGCCCAATACAGGGCCTAGAACCATCCAACCACTTTCATGGGAGAGGAAATACAGTTTTAATTAATTCTTCAGAGCCTACTCGACCGTAAATCATAAGTCTTTTATATAAAAACTTTATAATTTTATTAACTGTGTTATTGGGCGAAATGTAAACAACTACCATTATGATGTTTGCTCCATCGTCCAAAACACAGTGAGCAACACATATACATATCACCAATTGATGACTGAGATATATATATTTCATGCACTGGCTACAGTGTGATACAGACAATAGGCCTGCACTGTGTCTTATATAAAAGAAACGTAACTGGCTATGAGAGAAAGAGAGGAATAAAATGTGTGCTCGCAACTCTCTCTTTTGCCACAACAGTAATATACGAAACGTAACTCTCTCTCTTTCAATCTTCACTGACTTATATTTCCCTCTCAACTTCCGTTTGCCTCGCCCAATCACAGTTCCATAACGCATTCAACAGCTTACTTCCCAAGTCAAGCGTGCGTAAAGAAGTTTTATTCATTTTTGTTTTTTGTCTCCAGTTGCGTTTTAATTTAGTAAAGTTTAAATAAAAGAGAGGTTTAATATTTTTCTTTTTTATTCTTTAATTTTCCAAATTTTGTCACAACTTGTTATTATTTTGTTTTTATATTAAAATTTATTTTTTCGCTACGCGTTTGGGAAAGCTTGTTTCCATCATCAGGCGCTTTGTACTCGTACAAAAGTACAAAGCGCCTGATGATGGAAACAAGCTTTCCGAAACGCGTAGCGAAAAAAAAAATAAAAAAAAATTCTAATATAAAAACAAAATAATAACAAGTTGTGATAAAATTTGAAAAATTAAAGAATAAAAAAGAAAAATATTAAACCTCTCTTTTATTTAAACTTTACTAAAAGAAGTTTTACTTCAAAATAATATTTTTATTTTTCCTTCAAAAGCTCATAGAGTGGAACTTCGGTACCTGAAACTCTCTTCGATGTCGCCTTTAAGTAACCTTTCTCCACCAAATAGCTGGGTCTTGAAATATTTGGCTTTTTCTTACAATGGTCAATTAGTGCCTTAGTGGAGAGAAAATGCGCTATTCCTTTAACTAAATGCTCGCCACTACGCAATTCACCCGGAAAAATTGTTTCAATGGTCACACCCTCTACCGAACGAACCCATCCTCGGTTGTTGTAAGGAATAGTCACCCCAAACGCCACAGTATTGGATTTCCGTGGAGCTAATTTCAATTGGGAGTTTATGTATTTTTCGTATTTTAATTCGAGGGCCATCTTTACGAAACAAGACGAACTAATGAACTGCGATTCATGGACACAATGACTTTACTCACTTCCGGTAAATTCCATCTGTCGGCAACTGTTTTAGATGTAGCTTTCACCTCCTCTGGATCGGTTTGGGTAGATGATAAGAGCTTAGTATTGCCCTCTATTGAGAACTAACTTATATTTCCCTCTCAACTTCCGTTTGCCTACACTTCCGTCTGCCGGCTGCAGGAAATAACCCCCCAATGAAATAACCCCCCAAATGAAAAATGAAATAACTCCCCAAATCAAAGATGAAATAAGTCCCCAACATTGTATGAAATAAGTCCCCAAATAAGTATGAAATAATTCCCCAATATTGATTTCAAGTGTTCAAGGTTGTTGCGGTATAATTTCCCGCAACAAAGTCCACTCTTCGTTCCTCTACCCACCCTACCAATTCCCTCTTCTATCGGTGCGCATACGCATGGTCTGAAGAAGTGGAGGGGCAGCCATGGTTCCATCAGCCATGCGCCCACTTCTCTAGAGCCTTGGGTAGGCGACCACTACAGGTTGACTCGGAGCATGGGCAGGTGGCCCAAGGTTGAGGAACCCCTTTCGCTCGCTGGTAAAAGAGCCGCTTAAAGCAACACCCAAACAGACGGTAGGTCTGGTGTACCTAGTGACGATGCCGGTGGCCTAGTAAGTAGGGATGGTGAGCCTGACAAGGACCGTCAGGAGACTCCCCAACGGGCCAACGTTCCTGCAACCAGACGGATGGTCTGGGGTACAAAGAGACAGACGGACGGTCTGCAAAGGCGGAGTGTGAGCCCAAAGCACTCTGCAACCAGACGGACGGTCTGAGACAAAAAGGGACAGACGGACGGTCTGCAAAGGTGAAGTGCGAGTCCAAAGCACTCTGCAACCAGACGGACGGTCTGCAAAGGCAGGGTGTACATATTACAACCAATATATATACACCCTGCAAATCGAAAAACGATTCGTGGGCGCGGACGGACGGTCCGAGACATCAAAGACCCAGAAAGCGAATCAAGATCTACCACGACGGTAGTGAGTCAGGTTCGATGAGGGGGAAGAAGACGCTCTTCCTTTCTACTCCGTCGTAGGAGCACCGGAGGAGCAGCAGAAGAGTGTAGGCGGACGGCCTAGTAATTAAACACCCTCCAACACCAAATAACAGCTAACCAGCATCACATTGTCACCCAAGTAGCCGATGTGATAGTACAGATGTCATGTCCAGATGACACCAGCCCAACAAACCCTGGAACCAGAATGGCCGAGAGCCCAACATAAATCACCACAATTGTTAGGTATGACACGCTATCGACAGATCCCCAGATCCCCAAATCTGCGCAGAATTCCACCAGACACGGGTAGTTAACGAAGTAGATAACGGTGTCCCCTTGTCCGACCTCAAAGCTTAGGTTTAACTCACCATAATGGGTGAGACGGGTATAATCGTCCCGATGTTTATCATTCATTTTTTTCAATGTTTCCTTCGTTTTCTTTTAGCGGTTGCGCTTTTTATTTTTCGTAGTGGGTTTTAGCTACGTTGGAACGTCGTTCAGCAGAAGTGCCTAGCTATTTTTTGTATGAACGCAGGAAGCACCAATCGGACTGGATTGGAAAGATTGCCCCAGGTCGGTCAGAGAATTTATCGCAAGCTGGCTTTCCAGTCGCGCTGAATTCGGAGCTGGGTGAGAGAATGGAAAATAAGAGCGAAAGGGTAACGGCAGGCATGCGCACACCATGGCAAAATAGCTTTGGATGTGCTGAAACGTGCCGCTCGTTGGTTCGCCTTACTGTATGTGAGTGGACAGTGGGATGGCGGATAGCCACCAACACAAGTGGACATCCATTGCACGCCATCAGGGGGATTGCACTGTCAATGTGTGTGTGAGAGAATGAGTCCAACACTGACCGACTTTGGACAATAGAAAAATCTGGAAAATCACTTCTTGGTTGACCAGCGGTTTAGTTAGTCGTGAGAAGTGTTCTAAAGGCAGTTTTGTTGAACGTCGATGAGTTGACATAAAAAAAAAAAACGAAAGAGTTTAAAAAAAAAGAGGAAGTACTGAAGAGTTAAGGTGAAGAAAAATAAGGAAACAGGAATCGAAGGACAGGCGGAAGGACGAGAAAGTAGATCAGAGGCATAGCTAGAGCACCAAGGAGAAGACAAAGGGACAGTTTGGAAAAAAAAGCTAAGTATAGTGATTTTCGTGTGCTAGAAAAAGTGAGCGATAGTCTGGTAGGATTTTGCTCCGAAAATCCCGAGAATAGACGGGACACGCAACCCGGTAGTTTTATTTTTTTGTGCATTCGGGACAAGTGATAGCGGGTCAAACCAACGGTCCATTCCGACCCGTTGTACCCACCAGTTAATTCTCAGGGGATTTACAAGCCCCGTAATAAAGACTGTGCTCCAACGGAGCGTTATAACGTGGTTGAAAATACTTGTCTTTTCCTATTTTTTTGTGATTTCTTACATTTTTCAGTGGTTCTGTACCAAGGTTTCACAATTTCCCGTAAAATTGTGTGGCGCCCATTGTGCTAATAAGCACACAAATTATTATTGATCGGTTCGCTAATTTCCACAGCGTTCGATTTTTTCGGATTATCTGAGCGTAATCTTAGCGCTTTTCGTTGAACCCACCCCCAGCTGAGCGGCCGGGAAATCAGCATAGTTTTGTTGGTTGTTACACTCTTTGTTCTTTTGGTTGACAGTTGAATCAAATTGTATTTTGCATCGCGTATTTTATTTCGTTTCTTGAAACCGCAATTAATTAAGTAGTTTGCTCTCGAATTAGAAGTGTAACAAGGTGTTATTGCTCACTATGGCTTTCTGAAAGTGAAATAAGGCCATACGAATTCATTTACCCAAAGTGCAATAAGGCTAAGTGCTAAAATAAAACCTCGCACCTACTTAAAATCAAACATTGACCCCAAGCAGGGGGTTGCGGGGGGGGGGGGGGGGGGGGGCAGCATGCCACCCCATATGCATTGCACTGTTTATGGGGTGCCATAATCCCATCCCATAATGCGTATGGGGGGGGGGGGGCAAAACCCATGAAATAAATCTCCACCTCCATCAAATTTTGGTGAGTTATTTCATCTTTCATTTGGGGGGTTATTTTATTGGGGGATTATTTCCTGGAGCCCCGTTTGCCTACACTTCCGTGACGCAGCCACCAGTTTACTCCCCAAGTCAAACGTGCGTAAAGAAGTTTTATTTCAAAAATAACTCGGATCGGTTTTTTTGATTTTTGCGCCTTTATTTTGGACCCTGAATTTTTCCAGCGGCAACGCTTTACCTGTTATTCATTGCCAATATCATACCCCACATCCCCTTCTTACATCGAGAGTAACGAACAAAAATATCTTCTACTGCCACAGTCTTTCGACATCCTTCCATTAACAATTTCTGCTGAATTATGTTTGCTTAAAACTTCCTTTTAAAAATCAGTCTACCATTACTCAATAGATTCTTTTAACAGCCAGCAGCATGCGTCCGGTATCGTGCGCATGCACACGTAGCAAACCAACACCGGCAAACCATTTTTTAAAGCGGCTATTTCCTTGGATTGTGAGAGTCTTCGATCCGAGCGACGCGACACTTTCAAGCTACGAGCAGCCTCTATCTAAGCTCTCTAATTGAGTAACAGAAGCTATTGCCGATCCAATGCCATAACTTGGACAAGGCGATATCATCACGGAAAATTGCAGCAAACATGGAGGATCAAACAAACAAAAAGTGAGAAAAAGATAGCAGAACGGCACCACCGTAGCAATTATATGAGCTTGCTTGCAATTATGATTCCTAGAGGTTATCCCTGCGATATTGATAAATTGGTTGCAATTACCAGCGACCGTCAGGAATCCAAATGCGGCCGCAATTGGGACCATTACACTGGCTAGTCGGAAGGCCGATATCTATGCGACCAACTCTTTGGTCATATAGATAGTTCCGGCTGCCTGCGGCGTACTACTAGCCACGAAGCAACGCGATTGTTGCGGCCGCCGCCGCGCGCCGGATGTGTGATGTAATGCAACACACTCTGTGCAACGGGAACTTATTTATCTCACAAAAATGTGTAATTGACACAAAAATGTTTTCTGTGTGATTTTTTTATTCATACCATATCGACGGTAGGTATACATTTTATATATATATATTTTTTTTTTCACCCAAAGAAGTGAAAGGCTTACAGCCAATTAAACGTGGGAATGCTATTTGATGATGACGTTGGAAGATATTTATTTTAAGAGTTCTGACAGTAGATTCATGCAAGAGCCTTGAATCGCTTTTGTTTGTTTGGCTTGATGGTGTTAAGAAATTCTTTTTTGCAGGCAAACAAGACCAATGAATAATTGGAAGTGAGAACGGTCCTACATGCAATGTTATGGAATGCAATAATGCCTGCGATTATAATTAATCAGATAGGTATCTAGCAATCATGATAATGCCAGCTTCTAGTGTGCTTTCTAAATTCCTTCAAAGATTTTTAATACCAATTAGCGATACATTGCACAGTTGAACTGTTGGTTCTTAGGGCATTTTGTGGGAGTGGATTACTTGGACACTTGTTTTATGAATATCGAAGGTTCTTAGAAATAGGTTTTCTATGGAAGGCTATATTCAGCCGTTGCTTAATTTTTATTTTTATTTCTCATGAAGTTCATATAGGTAGGTACATTTATGTTTTGATAAATTGTAAATATTGGCGAATGACGAAAGAAACAAACGATTTATTGACTTATTATTTTAAGGAAATAATAGTGTTAAAGGCTCCTGTAATAACCTTTAATTCAATGTAGAATTATAGGAGTTGGGTGAGCCTTTCAACAGCGACTCTTAAACAAATAATTTGTATGCACTAATTACAATAGCTAAAGAAAGTACCTACATTTTATTATGATATAAAATCCCAAGCGGTAAAAAAAGTTGGCAACTTCATTTCTTCAAAAAAACATGATTTAAGATTAGTATGTATAAATTATTGAAAAAACCGCACCTGAACAGAAGCCAAACTTTAAGATACATATTAGTTTAGATCTTCATTGACCTAAAAGAAAGACAATTTTATGAAATAACCCACAAGAAGGGACAGTATAACAATTACGAAATACTGTGGAGCGAAAAGGCTGTACACTGACAAAGAGGAGAAAATGACCACGAAGATTATATTCATCAAGAAGTCTAGTGTTAAGGTTTCCCCATTCCCGACCTTATGAAACATGTTTTTAAAACCCTTAAACAATATAAATGGCAAAGTGGAAGGATTTTAAATTCACAGAAAATTGGAAAGCTCGGGTCTTAACTTTTTTAACATCCCAGTACTGGGTTAGTTATTGTAATTGGTCCGAACATGAAAATCTTGACAAACAACATAGTTTGAGGTTTGAAGATCCACAATATGTATTTCAAATGTTTTCACGAAGATGTATATGTTTTAGGATTACGGATAAAAATAAAACTAACACTTTTTTATATTTGGCCACAGATTAAAAAAAAAAAAATAGTTTTTTTTTAATCAAAAAAGACAATAAAAGCACCTGAGCTTACTGATTCCATTGCAATTTATACTTTTTCAATGCCAACAAACTGTAAGAAATAGCACACAGTTAAATGCAGTCACTCGAAACCAAAAAACACGTCCGGCTTCGCTGGAAAATACTAACAAATGCTGCATTCGTGACGATCTGCTGAAGACCACATGCTCCCAGTATACTTTCTTTTTCTCATTTTTATGGTTCCGTAGCCAAATGGCAAAAAACGGAACCCTTATAGATTCGTCATGTCTGTCTGGGTGTCTGTCCGTCCGGGTATGTCACAGCCACTCATTTCCGAAACTATAAGAGCTATACTGTTGAAACTTGGTAGGTAGATGTATTCTATTAACCGCATTAAGATTTTTGCACATAAAATAAAAAAAAAAAATACAATACATTTTGGGGGTTCCCCATACTTAGTACTGAAATTAAAAAAAAAAAATTCCATCAAACCCATACGTGTGGGGTATCTATGGATATGTCTTCAAAAATGATATTATGGTATCTAATATCATTATTTTCTAAACTGAATAGTTTGCGCGAGAGACACTTCCAAAACTGGTAAAATGTGTAACTTCTAAAATAAGACAATGATAAAACTAAAACATAGGGACGGGCTACAGTCCGCTTGGGCGAACCGTTGGATACCCTATTCTTATTACTTATTATATTATCCCTCATAAGTATGTGTGACAAAAGTCTTAGTATGGTTAAATTGTTGAGAACGCTCTACATATTTTGTTATATAACATTTAAAGGATTTTATCAAAAAAAAAACGAAGCTTTTGTAAAAAAAAAACGCTCCCTAGCCCAAACTTTGGTTTTTCAATAAAATGTTGTATTTAATTGTGGGCGTGTCAGTAGGCGGATTTAAAAAAAATTAACAAATGAGCATAAAGGGCCCCTAGAGAGTATATATAAAATTTTAGCTCCCTAGCTCAAACTTTCAATTTTAAAAATAAAATAAAATTAAATTGTGGGCGTGTCAGTGGGCGGATTTTGAAAATATTTATACATGAGCTTAAAGGGCCCCTAGGTAGTATATATTATAAATTTCAGCTCCCAAACTCAAATTTTGGTTTTTCAATAAAATTGCTTTATTTAATTGTGGGCGTGTCAGTGGGCGGATTTTGAAAATTTTATATCCCGAGTAGTATTAGGAGTCATAGATCATATAAAAAAATTCCAGCTTTCTAGCTCAAAATTCGATTTTTTCCAAAATTTTGTTTTTTGAGTTTGTGGGCGGATTTCAAAAATTCGTAAACTTGATTATTTCGGGACATTAGAGAGTATATGGTTAAAATTTCAGCTCTCTAGGCCCAGTTTAAAGGCCTAATTTTTGCCGACGGACGGACGTACGGACGGACATGGCTAGATCGACATTACTATCGATGCTGATCATAAATATAGTAACTTTTAGGGGTCTACGGGCAATATTAAGGTATGTTACAAACTATGCGTCAAAATTAATATACCATTAGAATAGGATATAAAAATAGATGTACATTACCATGCAAACTTCCACCGAAAATTGGTTTGAACGAGATCTAGTAAGTAGTTTTTTTTAATACTTCATAAATCGTAAACCGCAATTTACCTTTCATCCAATCAACTCAAATATAAAAAAAAGCATTTAATTTCGTAAACATAAACCTTATGCGTAAACCGTTCAAAGTTACAACGAACTACAAACTACAGATGTTTTTTTTTTTTTTTTTTTTTTTTTTCTTGGCTGTGCCAATGGATGTGGTAATCTTCAAAAGATGGCATGCACGATTCGCAAACCCGAATAATCGATGCCAGGAATGCGCCTACGTACTAATCCACACCCAGCAGACGTCAACCACTCTCCCCTCTTTCTGTCTGTGTTTGGGTGTGTATGTGCAGGAGGCACGAATGTGAATATGGCATTGTGTGTCTGTTTATTCTGTAGCTTGCTTGTGCATGTGGGCGATTGTGGCATTTGTCTGCAAGTTACATCCCGTTAAGTCGACTTCGCAACAAGTCAATGGGATCCTCTTTCGAAGCTGCGTGCGCATGTATCCGCAAATGTTCGTCTGGCCTCGCGACAGTGCAGATGCGTTTTGATTAGTGGCACTGCATGTCGCATTCGGTGCCTCGTTCCTCTCGGTGGAGTTGCTGCATCTTGGTTGTGATGACTTTACTCGCCATATCCTAGGTGTCACTTGCCCGCCGATTTCCCTTTTCAGGAAGCTCCTAGCCGCCGTGAACGTACGGCATTCCGACAGTGCTGCTCAGCATTCCGGATTTTGCCTTCGCAGTCCGGGCAGCTGGGGTCATCCACGGGCTTGTATTTAAGAAGGTACTCACGAACACTTCCATGTCATGATAGAAATTTACTTCACCATGTTCTCTACTGGCGGACGTTTTATTTCTAGGTCGATGGGCTTTCGGCCAGATATAACACCGATCGCTTCCCCTAACACGGCTCTGAAGGCGCAGCATACTCTAGGCATATATGTTTTACTAATGGCCATATAGGAGACGCGTACATCAGGATAGAAAGTAGGTTTCTGACTGGCTGCCTGGGTCCAGATTATATCCATTAATGAGTAGGGACACTCTCTCTACATAATGCATTTGCTACTACCACAAAGCAAAATGCAGAAAAAATCGTACAATAACTGGAAGCAGGTCGAAAGAATACTTTTTACCTGAATACAACGACTGCTGAAGAAAAGGGTACACAATACATTTCACCTGATGAACCACTACATGGGGATGGGGCTTGCTGCGTACGACGAACGATTGTGGGTTTTTTCATAAAGCATTTTTAAAGGCGGGCCGGAATGACTTTCAGTATATTAGTATTCTCTCTCAACCATGCAGGTATGAATTAATATGATCAGGTAACCAGCTTTGCTTTAGTAGAATTGGTAATATTTGTATTTTTTGCCATTGGTTATTGATTAAATGGGCTTTGTTATGGACATGAAAAAGAAATGTTTCATTTCATATCACGAAATTCAACCCTTTTGCTTTGCTACGACTTCGTTAATAACCATTTCTTACGATTTGAAGTTTTATTGCCAGCACTTTTTAGGTAATACCTATTCATAGCAGATGGTCATACTAATTACTTAGGTTGGCACTAGAGGGTGGTAGAGGGGATTGTTTACATTTTTTTCGCACGTATTTTTAAAGGCGGGCCGGAATTGGATTGTTATCAGTCGTTCATTAACATCAATTGACGAAAGAAAGGGTGTTCCGTGTCAGTGCGTGTGGCAAACAATTAAAAGTATTGAAATAGTGAAGTTGAGGTGCAAGTTTGCATAGTTTAAAAACTCTAAATAAAATAATGGGAAAACATTATTTTAAATGTTTGGCATGTGGGCGAGAGGAGAAAGAAAATGTTGGAGTTAAATATTTCAAAATACCGGGTAATAGTGAGAGGTAAGCAATATAAGTTATAGATCGGGCAAGAACGAATATAAATCTGTGTTGTATTTCTTAATTTTTTTTTTAGAAAAGCGAAGTGGTTGAACTGCATAAACAAAAAACACTTAATACATGAAAAATTGTCGATGGATTCTAGGATCTGCGAAAGACATTTCTCGAAAGGCATGCATGCCAAGTCAACGATGCGCTTAAAACGGTCGGCAACACCTAATTTGGAAATTTTGAAAAAATATTTCCATTATAAGAGAAGGTAATAACGAACGCTGAGTGTAAAATAACATAAAATTGATGAATTATATTTTCTTCCAGACATTGAAGTGCAGATGGGACCACAAAAACAAAACAAGGACAATTTGGTTTACGCTTTCAAAACTGAACCTGATTATAAAACTGTGAACTTTGGTATTGATAATGCATTCTACTATTTCGCAGGTTATATTTTAAAAAAATACCGCCTAAACCACAAGTGTGAGTTAAAATTGAGTCCGCAACTTAACGTTTCCTCCCTTTTTACAGATTTTAAAGAATATGAAGATGCGAAATTGACACGGCCCAATCAAGAATTTTTAGACTCGTTAGAGAATCTTGAACAAAAATTTATTTTTTGTTTTCCAAATATGTACTACCTAAATAACTTTGAGGGGAATACTTTTAGCTTTTTGAAAAATGAATTTCACTACAATTGTTGCAAAAATCAAAATAAGGAATTTTTTTTATCAAATTTTATGTCTTTACTTTATTCTAAAACAGTTCAATAAAAATAACAAAAAATGTACCAACAAACAAAAATATTTAAGTGTAGCACACATGTGAATATAGATATAAAATGTTCAATAAGAAATATTACAAATTGATTTTGCTTTTTTTTTACGTCACACCCTGTACATACAACATTTTAAAATAGTTCAACTACTCTTCCATCCCTCTTTTACTAGAGCACTTTTAGTGCCGTCTATTTCTCGTGTATGTGTACTGCAAATTGTAATTTGATAAGAAACAGGTGGAGAGTGTCCCTACTCATTAATGGATATACTCTGCCTGGGTCCTCCAATGATTGACATTATCCTCGAAAGTGCCGCCAGTGCCCGAGAGGTTCAAAAGCACTAATGTCCAGAAAGGCACATAGGACTGTATCCTAGGATTGAAGTGCTCCTTCTATATTTTTAACAGAACAGTGAAGATCCCCCTCCGTGCATATTCCCCTTCTCTATTCACACTGACTTGAATGTAGAGGGATAATTGTTTCTATCCAGTCTCTAATATGAATATCAAAAGATATTTCTATAGTTAAAGGAACTAACGTTCTTAGTTTAATAGGTCTGTATGATTTTACCCGTTTACAGGTCAGTGGTATCTATGTATGCCTAACTATTGTAAGTTTGTCTAAATAAAACAACAACTGCAGGCCAGATATAACCGAAATATCTGGGTTCCTATTTTTTTGTTGTGAGCGAATTAAGACAATTTTACAATTTCTGCACATGAACCCCCTTTCCCCCGGAAAAACGACTTCAATCTGCACGCCGCCGTTGTTTCCATTCAAACTGTTTTCAAGTCAATCAAAAACCGTCCAACAATACTACATTCACTAGCAACTTGCATGCTTCCCTAATGACTTGTTGCAGCAGCAAATTGACCGCACCGGTCTCTCTGTTTAAAATTAGCCTCCATCACTTCAAAAGAACTCTCACTCAATAGAAAACCGCACACAAAAGCTGGTAAAGATTAAAGGCGTTCCACATCAATTCCGCCATACAGAAACTGTGCACTGCAAATCAATCCGCCATCAGCACAATATAACGCTACACAATAAGGAACAACACCAGAAAAGAAAGGAAATCATCCTTGAATAGCACTCACCCCAGGAGGTGTATCTTGCACGAGTAAGTAGCCCGAACAAAAATCACTACCTACACACGACGCCACACTCGTTTCGTTGTAACTCCTCCAGATTGAGTAACACCACACAGGGTATGAGTTGGGCAACTCCAGCTCCCACTCACTCCCCAAATTGTCAGCACATAATGGTGAATAATAATCGCACAATGCTACGGAGCCAGGATAGAAGCCTAAACATTATCCATCCCATTGAGCACGTACATCCTCTTATCCTTTGGCCATTCTCTCCCCAGTATCATGGGATATTCGTCAAGAGCCCACTTGGCGCAGCGCTGACAATGATGACGAGCGCATGGATCTATAACATGAGTTTGCATACATATATAGAGGGTTTTCTTCTGAATAACGTCCAAAAAGGAGGCGTGTATGTGTTCACTCCCCACCCCCCTCCCTCCAAACCAAAATGCTAAGAAACTTGTATTTTTTTTTACGTAACACGACACGCCATCAAGCCAGAAAGATGAGAGATGTCAACGAGAGTCCTTGGAATTTATTCCTGTGCCATGATAGGACTATCATTCTCGGGTTTTGGTCGTTTCCTCTTCAGTTCTGTGCATAACAACAATGACTCTCGAGAATTACGCTTCTTCCATACGGAGGCTGATTCAGTTGGCAGGACGGCATAAATTTCCTTCGTTGTCGCATGAGTGCTTGAGAAAAAAAAATTGTCGAGCCACTTAAGCCGAAAAGGAGACCAAAACAAAAAAAAAAGTGAAAAACGGGACAAGCCTCAAGAATCTCGGCGACTGCACGAAAACTCAAGTGATGAATTCATGCAAAAGTGGCCAACAACCCACAAGGGATGTCGGGATGCGACTCCAAGAACACACAGCCGGTAAGCGAGTAGAAATTATGTTCTATGACCACCGATGGAAGCTGAGATTTTGATGACGATGATGTGTGGCGATGGCGATGGCGATAAGTGTCCTTCCATACGTATTCCGAAGAGCAAACATACTCGTAATTTAAAGGGTCTCCCGTTCCAGAGTCTGATCGTTTGTTTGTCTAGCCTCAGCCGTATAGCGCTCTCAAGAGATGTTTGCGGAACGACATTTTGACCAGAGTTGCAAACCAATGTTTGCACAGCTTACACAGTGTGTGCAGTGTGATGTGACGGAGTTCCTCAAGTGTTTGCTGTCTATTAGCTAATGATCCTGAAATGATGTGTGTTTAGTGTTCCACGGTGTGCGATAAGTTTTTTTTATATTCCATCAGCTAGAGATGATGATGGTGATAAAATAAATATGAAAGAAGATTGCTGCTGAATCTAAATACATATATTAAAGTAAGCGGATTGTACGAGTAGTTTCGGGCTTTTGATTCTGATTACTGTTTGTGGTGGTGCATACGCAAATATGTCTACCTTTACCCAACTTCAACTTACCGAATTGTTATTGCTCTTCGCATTCGCACGTTTCTTTTGCTTTGATCCTCTTTAAGGTGATGTCACGAAACAAACAAAAAACGCTTTTTTATTTATTATTAGTGAAGCGACAGAACTGATAAGCGGTCTACCTATTCTTGATTGTTGAGATAGTTCAATTCTAGTTATAAATAATAAGCAACGAAAATTAAAAGACAATCGATTTTTAGTGAGAGCACGTCTTGAACAAATACAGTTCGCAAAAATAGTTTGTATCCCAGATCTGTATCGTGGAGTGCTGCAAGCAACTATCCCAGACACAAAGTGCTCCCACATGCTCATCATTTAGTGTATGTGTTAGTAAGGAGTAGAGAAAGGGGTGTCATTTGAAGAAACTTGATACGTTGACTGTAAGGAGGAAGATTAAAGGGATCTTCCCATGGAAGTCATCTTGGGGCACATCGAATAAATTAACGTTGAATGGCTTCGATTTGAATGAATGCTGTAGAACGGTATCCAAACTTGTGAGGCATACTCTAGATTTGGACGCACAAGCAATTGTACAAAAACAAACAAACGTGACAGCCATTGAACCCTTTAGAGCACATTTTTACAAGTCCAGCATAGAATTGGGCTTATTAACAACAAATTTGTTTTTTTTTTTTAACTTTTGCTGAATTTATATAATTTTTTTTCGTATTTCTAGATTGCACAATTTACAGAGAAATGGTATTTTCTACCTTACTACTGGAAAACTTATAACATTTATACAATACTATTATCACAGATTCAAGATTGTTTTAGAAGGAAAAGCTACATGAAAACCCTTCATTTAATTAATAAATATTTTTTTCCTGAGGAGAGAGAAGTGGGTCCATGTGATCACAAATACAGATGTTGTTTACTTAATCGATTAAATAAATACTAACGCCAATAAATAAATAAATAAATAAGAAGATAAATAAATAAATAAATAGATAAATAAATAAGTAAATTAACATAATCGAATAAATAAGTACTAAAGCAAATAAATAAATAAATAAGAAGGTAAATAAATAAATAAATAACAAAGGAGATAAATAAATAATTAAACAGTAAATTAACAATTAACAAATAAGATCTATGAACATCAAAATAATATATATATCACAGTAATGTATATAATTTAAACACAACACCTTAAGTTGTTAAATTTAAAATGAAGTTATTATTAGAGCAACCGCACAAAACTTTGTATCGATCATATAATTTTGTAATTCGTGATTTTCCGACTTTCGAGCATCGCTTTTATCCAGTTTATGGTGGGAAGGTCTACCTTTTGGTGAATTAAAGCATTTGATATTGAATCATAACCGGTGTTATCAAAAGCACCCTCTATGTCGAGAATGGCGCATAGTGCAATTTCTTTGCAAAGGTAGGCATTGTTTATGTGATTTGTTAGTTTTAACAGGGCGCCTTCCGTTGATTTGCCTTTGTGATACGCATATTGACAGGGGTGTAGAGGCATGCTAGTAGTTACGCATTCTCTGATATGAACGTCAATTATACTTTCCAATGTTTTCAGGAAAAACGATGTCAAGCTTATGGGACGATAGGATTTAGGTAGTTCAGTAGGTTTGTTACCTGGTTTGGGGATAAATACTACATTGACCTCCCGCCAAGTGCGTGGTATGTAGCCCCAGTTGAAACTGAACCTAAATAAGGCAATCATGTTAGGTAGGAAGAATTCCATACCCTTTTGAATGAGGGCTGGAAAAATTCCGTCATTTCCTGGTGCCTTGAATGGTTTGAATGAGTTTATGGCCCATTTTACCTTATCTGGACTAAATAATTTACCAGATAAACTATTATTTCTGCTGAGGTTAGTTGGATATGAAACCTCAGTAGTGTGATCAGTTGTGTGATGGACAATTAGAGAACCAGGGAAGTGAACTTGCAGCAAGGTTGTGAGAGTTTCTTCCCGGTCGCTTGTGATTGTTCCATCAGGTTTGATGAGCAATCCAATGCAGTTTGAAGGATCTTTTGAAAGTGCGCTCTGGAGCCGCGCCACTGCTGGGAGTTTTTCCAGCTTTTCGCAGTTTGCGCGCCATGAGGCCCTTTTAGATCTTCGCAACTCTTGGTTGTGTTTGGTTAACAGGGATCGATATTGATCCCATACGCCGGTGCGTTTCGATTTATTGGATTGTTTTCTCACCTTCTTTCGGATAGTTTCCAGGTTTTCCTTCCACCATGGTACGCTTCTTTTTACCACGGTGCGCTTTACCTTACAACTACTCCTAAAGGATGAATAATAGCAATTTGTTTTCAACACTCAATTTGGACTTACGATTTATAAAAGGATATAGGATTTTTATCGCCATGTTAAGTTTATTAAGTGTTTCTTGAATATGAAGACTAAACTTCAAAGTTTTGTCCAGGTGTACCCCAAGATACTTGGCACTCGATTTCCATTCAGTTTGACCCCATTCAACTGCAGTCTATTGCTTTGAAAGTAACAGGCTTTTCTTTTCCTAGTGAAAAAGAGAGTCTGTGTCTTAGAAGCATTCAATTTTATTTTCCAATCATCGCAATATTATTTGACTAAATTCAAAGCAGATTGCAGATTGGTTTCAATTAAGGAACCAATTGAATCTGTTGAGTAAATGCAGGTATCATCCGCAAAAATTGCCGTTTTACAGTTATGGGGTTTCGGAAAATCATATGTGTATATAATATACAATAACGGTCCAGGAACGGATCCTTGGGGTACACCTGCAACGATTTCAAATACATCGGAATACCAAATACTTACAGAAACTTTGAAAGTGCGTTTTGTAAGGAAGGACGAAATTATTTTAACTTTGTAAATTGGGAAATTTAAAACAAGGAGTTTGTGAATGAGTCCTTCGTGCCTCACCGAGTCAAACGCTTTTTCAACATCAAGAAAGACCATTCCCATACTTTTTCCTATTGTAGGATTATTTGTAATAAATTTTGTTATCCTGTCAACCTGGTGAACAGTACTATGATGTCTTTTAAAACCAAACTGTTCTTGTGGCAGGATATCAAACTGATCGACATGTGCCAATAGTTTGTTTTTTATTATTTTTTTAAGCACTTACTTAAAGAGCTTAATAAACTAATTGGCCTGTAGCTAGAAACCGGACACCATTTTTGCCCGGTTTAAAGATTGGGATGACTTTTGCCATTTTCCACATATTTGAAAAGTATCCTATTTTGAAACACGCATTGAAAAGTATAGTTAGAAAATCGACACCATTTTTAGGGAGGTTTCTTAAGAATACATTTTATAGTCCATCAAATCCAGGTGATTTAGTATTTTTGCGACTATGTAAAATTTCTTTTAAGTCGTCGGTAGATACAATATCATTCGTAACTTCGATGGTACTTGTATTGAGGAATTGTATTGATTGAAAAACGTTGTTTTCAATATTTCTGTTTGCAGTTAAATTACTTGCAACTAAGTACAACAAAGTTGATATGCTTCGTAAAATCGCAATAAACCCCAAGATCCTTAAAACAATCAACAAGACAAAAAGTATGTTGAGATAATGGATATTGAAAGGTGGAAGGAATATTCTTACTAGAAAATGTCGTACGATGACATTTAGTAAGGTTTAGGAACATACAGTTTTTAACACACCAAGTCGCCAAGCTTAAGGGTCTTTCATTACCGACTTGACATTTCAAACTTTCAGTGTGAACGCACCTTAAAACCGATTACCGAACTGTCAGCGTCAAAATATTCAGTGAAATCAACATTTTCATAAGGGGGAAGTACACGATGGAACAACGTTTACAAATAAGTAAAATTTACTACCGAATTTCCTAGCCGGTGGTCGCCATTTTAAGAGCTTTAACCCCAATTTTCGGCCGTAATTCTTGTCCCAGTAGACAAGCAATTCATAGTCTAATGAACAAATTTGAGTCAGACTATTCGCTGCTTGATGTTGGTGTGCCAGTGAGACTACGTTTTGTGTGGAGAATATTGCTGCCGTAGAGGCGTCCGTCGCAAACCAGCCAAATCAGCCAATTTCACGGCGTTCTCAAGAATTGGGCCTCTCCCAGACAAAATTATGGCGAGTTTTGCATAAAAATCATAGCCTACACCCTTGTAAGATCAAGGTGACTGAAGAACTAAAGCCACTTGATCATATGCAGCGACGTACGTTCCCGAATTGGGCTCTGGACATGATCAACAGCCATACAGCGGCTGTCACAATCGAGTTATTGAAGTCTCGGTTCGGTGAACATGTTATCTCGAGAAACGGACTTTTTTTGTGGGGCTACATTAAATCTTTGGTCTATGCCAACAAGCCTGCGACGTTAGAGGGTTCATCGTATCGACCGCTGCATACGTTCCCGTAGTGGGCATATGAACGATGTCGAATTCCATTCATAAATGTTTTGATAGTAATTCCAGAATATTATATTTTTTTGAGATATCTCATGTAGTTTGCACTTTATTTAAAAAAGAAGTTGTCAAGTCCTTAATGAAAGACCCTTTATTAACGTCGGTTTGAAGCATAATTCTGTCGAATTTATATATTTTCATCATTAGCGAACATCAGAATATAACTGTGATTTATACTTGCACTTACATTATTAAGTTTGTCGGGCGCAGTAGCTCAATGGTTAGTATCGAAAAGTTCCTAATTCAATTTCCGCCGGGGCCAAGTAACATCTAGAGTTTTTTTTTCCACTGCCCCACCTCTTGCGAACGTCTGACAAACATCCAAAAGTATTATTTGTCATGAGAAGTTTCTCGAATTGGCCGTTCGGATTCGGCTTAAAATTATAGGTCCCTTCCACTTCGCCCAAGAAAGTGGTTGGAGAAGCTAGGTTTTAGGCCCTGTATGGGCCGTTTATGCCTAATATATTTTTTTTGCATTATTAATAGCTAGAATGGGCTTTTATGTGGCCTTAAAGTATGACACATAAGTGCCCTGGGTTTATCTATATGTGTTGTTTTGAATGAATAACAGAATGTCAATGTGTCTTTCACCCTCTCCATCACCCATTTCAGTCCAACTATGCTCGTCAAAATGTGGATTGGCCTGCCCAAGAAAATCAAAATAAGAACGTGGCTTCAATGGCACAATGCATGAGTGCTTGCCTGAGAAGACGCTGGTCTAGATTCGAGTCCCAGTGGAAGTAATGGATTTTCGGGATAAAAAGGAAAAAAAAAAAAAAACAGACCAGCACCATAGGTTAGGGTAGGTTTACGGGCTGATGGAACAGAGCGAATCTGTTACACCACACTTAGGTCCATGTGGTCCCATTGTGATACCCTTTGTTGGGAGTGCTGGCCTCGCTGTTCTGGCCTTGGTCCTTCGTCCTTGGTTTCCTTCCTACTCCAGGTTGTCCAGCCATTTGGATGTCCTTATAAACCTGTAAACATTCGATAGTGAGACATCAGAAAGTTTTTGAATGTCTTGGAAGAAGTAACTTCCAAGTGTTCTGTTCCTCAGGTGACACAGGCTTGGACAGTGACAGAGAAAGTGAGTTGTATCCTCATGTGTTTCCTCATCACCGCAGCCTCTACGGATGTCGTCATCCTTGAAATTTAGTTTCATTGTGTGGTTTGTTAGCAGGTTATGGCCAGCAAGAGTACCGATCAACTTTGACAGCGATGTCCTTTCGTAACGTAACAGTTTGTTGGTTCGGCCCTTATCATATTTTGGCCACAGCTTGCGTGATATATCACAAGTGGATAGTGACAACCACCTGTTGTTTGCTTTCATTCGTGTTTTGTATTCCACTCTCTCTCTGAGGTTACAGAGTGGTGGTTTGACCGACTGAAGTGGCTGTTCATGGTCCATCGCAGACCCCTTTCTTGCCAGTTCGTCAGCTCGCTCGTTACCGGATATGTCCTTGTGTTCATGGACCCAGCAGAGACTCGTTCCATGCTTCGTGCCAAGAGCTTTGAGCTCCTCGCGGTAACGGCGAACAAGCAGAGCCACCATGCTTGCAACTTCAGTAATTGCTAGGATTTCTGCTTGGAATACACTACAGTGATCAGGTAATCTAATCGATCTGTTAATGTTTAGTGCCTCTGAGAATAGTCCAGCGCCCCATCTTTGATCCGTCTGTAAAGATGGATATCGATTTCTTTTTCATGGGTACGTTTGCGTACCATTCCTCCTTGCTCGGAAATGAACAAGAGAATGGTTTTTCAAAATCTAGGCAAGGAGACATGTAGTCAGATATGACGTTGTTCCCTATGTAC
Source organism: Portevinia maculata (assembly GCA_949715645.1). Classification (NCBI taxonomy): domain Eukaryota; kingdom Metazoa; phylum Arthropoda; class Insecta; order Diptera; family Syrphidae; genus Portevinia; species Portevinia maculata. Next base: position 26,593,766 of record OX454527.1, on the reverse strand, counting down.
ATGTTCAGAAATAGTGCATGTCTAAAATGACTCGGGTTCCAGCTGTTTGTTTGGCTGATCCAGCACCATAATGAGTCTGCTGATCGGTTGTGGCGAACCGTGAAATAGCGCTGTAACTCCAGCCGTCCACTTCACGTTGTAGCGATTGTGGGCAATATGGTTGTTCATTCAAAACAACACAAAGGATATTGATGGAATCAAACCAAACGGGAAAAATTGTGAGATATCATATACAAAACCAATTAAAAATTTATCTAGATATAAATTTGACGAATTCAGAGGTCTGTTTGTTGCTTCTGATAAATCTCTTAGGAACCTTGCCTGAAGAAAACTAAAGCAAGCAAAGCGAAATTATTTCCATTGGCATTTTAATCATAAACTTCCTGGTAAACTTCTATAGAAGAACTTACTGCGACCAGGTATTTGTGGTAAAATAGATTCAGGGATGGATAAAGAAATTTTTGAGTACACATCTAATACCTAATGACTAAGACTGAAATTCCAATATGGCTGCATATTAGAAAAATACTTCAGACCGCCCTGCTTGGGGTCACTGATGGATTTCGAATAGGTGCGAGGTTGAGGTAGATGCTATATGTCTTGTATACACGTTACACACTTTAATAAAAAAATATTTTAGAAATTTCTGATTCTTTTTATTACAAAAATAACTTAAATTTAAGATAATTGGAGTATTTTACATTCAACAAAACGTTTAATACTGTGTTGAGCCACCTTTCTGTTCCAAAACTACACACATCCGGTTTGGAAGGGATGTATACGAATTGGCCAAATAATACAGTAAAATGCACCTATTTCTCGAAATGAAATGGAAAATACTCTCTCGCAAATGAAAAACAACAAGGCCCCAGGAAGTGATGGAATACCAGTTGAATTTTTTTAAATATAGTAATGACCTTCTAAAAAGCTATATGCTGGACTATTTTAACCTCCTTTACGAGAATGCCTGTATTCCTTTAAGCTTCGCAAAAGCTCTCATATTTGTGATTTTTAAAAAAGGAGATCCTAATCAACCTGAGAACTACAGGGGAATATCTATTCTCAACTCTCTTAGGAAGATATTTGCTGGGATTTTATATAGAAGGATCTCCAACTGGATTGAAAGGACCAATCGACTCAGCACTTTTCAAGCAGGATTTTGCTCTGGATTCTCTACATTGGATCATATTTTCGCATTGATAAGCATTGCTAGGAACCACATCGAAAAAAACAAAAAACTGTACGTCTGTTTCGTGGACTTTAAAGCAGCGTTCGATACAGTAAATAGGCAGGCGTTGTTCTATAAATTCACGACTATTGGAGTATCTCAAAAATTTCTATTGCTATATTTCAAATTCCTCTCGTCCTCCAGTGCGGCAGTATGGGATGGCTCTAAGTTATCAGAGTGGTTCGTTACCTCTGCAGGTGTCCCACAGGGATGCATTCTGAGCCCTCTGTTGTTCGCTCTTTTCATTGATGATGTGTCTTCTATTCTTCCTGGCGGTGTACTCTTTGCGGGAACTCTCATCAAAGTATTGCTTTACGCTGATAATTTGGTTTTGCTGGCGGACAATCCTTTCTCGCTGCAACTACAAATCAACAAACTGATGGCATACTGTGATACATGGGATCTCCACATCAATATACAAAAAACGAAGGCGATGGTGTTTGAGAGCCGAAAATATAGAAGACTCCCTGGAGAAGCTTGGCGACTTGGTAACGAGCAAAATGATACGGTGCTGGAATTTAAGTATTTGGGAGTATTATTCACGTATAATCTAAATCTTTCAAAGCATGCTAAAGCAAAAAGTGGAGAGGCTAAGTTGGCGCTTAATTTGATGTGGCCACAATTTTTCGCTAAACAGAATATTGACCATTCATCCAAATTCAAAGTGTTCAATGCAACAGTCAACACCTGTATGTGCTATGGTACACAGGCCTTTGGAGTAATTCCCTTTGAAGAATTTGAGGTGGTTCAGAGAACTTTCTTCAAACGCATTTTTTGATTGCCGAATTCGACACCGACTTATGCAATACACGTAGAGTCTGGTCTACCACCAATCTACATAAGGAATCTAAAAGCAAATTCTGTGTATTATTTTAGAGTGATGAGTAGAAGTGTCGCAAATCTCCACAGAGTAATAATGGCAAGATTACTACGAACCAATGCTTCACCTTTCAGAGAATGGAATCAGGTAGCCTTATCCCACGACCTCTCACTCTTGTTAACAGAAAGCAATGTTAATGAGTGGCCTGATATATTTGTGACAATTATCTCGAAAATAGATGACCAGATCTTCAACGAACACTTAACCAGGGCATCATCGTCAACTTCCCGAACTATCTACCGATAGAACTAGAACGTCTTAATCATCGAATACTTACTGAAGACAGCTACTTTAATGTAAAGAATTCAGCATACAAAATAAGCATGGTATTCAAAGCGAGAATCGAAATCCTTAACCTAAATTTCATCCCTCATAGAGTCGATCTTCAACAAATTTGTTATCTGTGCAACAGAAGAGAGTTAGACGATATTTACCATTTTATTGCAGTTTGCCCGATCCTACAAGAGATTCGACGACTGTATTTTCAAGAAAGTTTTTTGTCCGCTAATTGTCTTTACGAAATATTAAATGGTGCTCGAGGTTGGACTACCCTGTATAGTTACTGCAAACATGCTCTAATATATCGTAATAGCTTTTGAAAAACCACGTTTTATGCCTATTATTGCTTTTATGTTCCAAATCATATAAAATTGTTATCTTTTTGTGTTCCAAGTCACTCCAAAATTGTAACCCCTTTATGTTGCAAATCATAGCGGGTGGCAATGGTGCAGTAGTAGTGTATTCGCTTACGGAATGGAAGGTCGTGCGTTCGAATCCCGGCCAAGTCCATTACTTTATACCGAATACATGAAATCGTAATCTCCCTAAGTAACTTAGACACCACCCGTGGAGAAAAACCCTACAACTGCACCCAAACAGTTCTTTCCTATCTCTCTATTCTTTCTAAATACCAAGTAGCTTACACTGTGTTCTTAGCATTATAAGGGTGCTGTAACAACAGGAAAAAAAATCCCTTTAGCGGAAGCAAATTATAAAAAAAAAAAAAAAAAAAAAAAAATTAAAATTGTTAAAACTCCCTTTACTCATCAATTTTTTATTTTATTTTTTTTCTCCATTTTTCTTTGCTCTATAAAAAAAAAAAAAAAAATTGTAACATTAATATTCACTTTTCACTTTCTTACTTTCATCTCCTTTTTCTTTTTACTTTATTACTTTTGTTTTATAATGTCACTTCCGGCAGACGGCAGCATAGCCATGTCCGTATTCTTAAGTAATGTATAACTTGTACACTTTTTGTTATTAGTGAAAAAATAAAGAAGAAATAATAATAATAATAATAAATACAGTGAAATCGAGCTGCAAGCTAATTCGATGGCTTGGGTTAGTTCGGGTAAACTCAAATATTGTTGTCCTGATCGGTATACTTGACGTGCCAACCATCCACAAACATTTTCAATGGTATTTAAATCCGGAGAATAGGGCGGCCAGCTCAATAGCTCCACATTTAGGCTCTGTATATAGGTTTTAAATACCCGAGCTGTATGTATTGGCGCATTATCATGTTGATAAATCCACGGCAGAGGTCCAAAAAGGGTATGAAAGTATGGAAAGGCTTTTTTCAATATGCCATTGAAAGACAACGCATTCATTGTGGTTGACATAAATTGTAGTTGGCAGGTTCCATAATAGGAAATGGCCCCTCACACCATCACACCTCCAACTTTGCTATGCAGCCGGTTCAAGTAATGTGTCTCTTTGCGGAGGTCATGGAAATAGTAGCTATAGCCATCGGGGCCTTCCAAATTATTTTTTTTTTTCATCGGGGAAGACTACTCTATGCCACTCCGAAGTAGAGGTCACATGTGCGCGAAATAACTGTTGCTCTTTTCGAACCGGATTGAGAGGTGGCCTCTTCTTGATTTTCAGTCTTTTTAGATGTTTATCTTTCGAAATAATATGACGCATAGTTGTAAGACTTGCCTTGACACCGCATTTATCCCTGATTTTTCCCAAAGAGTCGTGAGAATTTGACGCTTTTCTTTAAAAAAAAGTCGCTTTTCCACATTAGTAAGCACGCTGTGTGTCCGGCCTTTCATGTTTTTTCCATATTCATACTCATTACTTAAAAATGTGGATATAACATGTCGGTTGCTCTCGATTTTTTTAAAGATATTATGGCAAAAGCCTTGTAAGCTTTGATTTGCCCTTCTTCCGCCTCGTTTAATGCTTTTCCTCGACCCATTTTACGTTTTTTTGAAATTAAATAGTCGAAATTAACGAAAAAAAATTTATCAACGAAGAATATGAGTCCGCGTGCCAAAGATAACAATTAAACTAAATGCATGTTCTATTCAAGTGACGCAAAAATGTTTTTTTTAATTCCAACGAATGTTAACATACCTAGTAGACCAAGAGCCCACAGCAAATTTTGGGCGTGAAAGTATAACCAAAAAGCTGATACATGAACAGAAAGGTCTCCAAAAAGTAAACTCAAATGTCGAAGTCTGGCAGCGCTTAGTTGCAGCTGAGGTTAGTAATAGTAGGTTGAAAACGTGTTTTTTTCCAAAATCTGGATTTTTTATATAACCACTTGAATATAGTATTAAATGAAAGAACAGACTGCCCTGATCACAGAAATATAGGTGCCAGACGTCTTACGCGCCAGACGTACTAATAGTATCTTAAAAATCATATTTTGAAATAATTGGTATAACCAAATAATGGTTACACCAAAAAATTTGTGAAAACGCCCAGATCACAAAAATGATGGTCCCAGACGTTTTACGTGCAGCCAAAACCTTGCCAGACGTCCTCAAAGTATGCTAAAAGAAAATTTTTTTAACAATTCTGATAACCGTATTGTGACAAAAGAAAGGAATTTGTCAGAGCCACTGGTCAATGGTCATAAAAGATAACTGTTAAATACTTCACTTATGTCTAGTGAATGTTGCCCTAAAAGTGTAATTATCTTAAAGATAATATACTAATATTTGTACACCATTATTTGTAAATTAAGTACTTAAAGATAATATACTAATATTTGTACACCATTATTTGTAAATTAAGAACTGCAATGTTTATTATATGATATGTATTTATGTACATAACTGAAAAATAATATATACTTGTATATAATACGTTCTAAAAGTTATTCATTATCAGATTCATCCGATGAATCGTTTATAAAATTATCTTCATCATCGGAAACATCCACGTCATTAATTAATATATCCTCCAGTCTATCAGGGGCAACATTTCCGTCGAACCATTTGACTTTATACTTGTTATCATCTAATACCCAACCACTCTCTGATGGTGATAACAGAATTGGTTCATTTTCTACAGCATTCTTCCATACGCGACATAGGCATGGTATTAAAAAACGACCATCGCCGCTTAAGAATTCATCAAAAAATAAAAAAAACTTGGCAGCACACATGACCCTATGACATGCACCGTGACACAGCTGTAAGTTGTAGTTTAGAAATTTGTATTGAAAATCCTGAAATTGAAAAATATTTAGTCCGCCAATTGAAATTGATGCCAACCATATTCTAAAATTATGAAAAACAATTTCACTTTAACAGATTTGCTAAATTCAATTACCCTTATAATGAAGTTTGAATAATAATAATAATAAAAACATAGGGGCGGGCTACAGTCCGCTTAGGCGAACTGTTGGATACCCTATTCTTATTCCTATCCCTCATAAGTGGGCGTGACAAAAGTCTAAGTATGGTTGAATTGTTAAGAACGCTGTACATATTCTGTGATATAACATTTAAAAGATTTTATCAAACAAAAACGAAGCTTTTGTAAAAAAACGTTCCCTAGCTCAAAATTTGGTTTTTCAATAAAATTATTTTATTTAATTATGGGCGCGCCAGTAAGCGGATTTCAAAAAAAATAACACAAGAGCATAGAGGACACCTAGAGAGTATATATTATAAATTTCCGCTCCTAGCTCAAACTTTGGATTTTCAAAAAAAGTTTTTTTTTTGTAAATTGTGGGCGTGTCAGTAGGCGGATTTTGAAAATATTTACACATGAGCTTAAAGGGCCCCTAGAGAGTATATATTATAAATTTCAGCTCCCTAGCTCAAATTTTGGTTTTTCAATAAAATTGTCTTATTTTTTTGTGGGCGTGTCAGTGGGCGGATTTTGAAAATTTTATATCCCGAGCAGTTTTAGGAGTCATAGATCATATATAAAAAATTTCAGCTTTCTAGCTCAAAATTCGATTTTTTCCAAAATTTTGTTTTTTTGAGTTTGTGGGCGTGTCTGTGGGCGGATTTCAAAAATTCGTAAACTTGATTATTTCGGGACCCTAGAGAGTATACGGTTAAAATTTCAGCTCTCTAGGCCCAGTTTAAAGGCCTAATTTTTGCCGACGGACGGTCGGACATATCTAGATCGACATTACTATCGATGCTGATCATAAATATAGTAACTTTTAGGGGTCTACGGGCAATATTAAGGTATGTTAAAAACTATGCGTCAAAATTAATATAGCCTTAGAATAGGGTATAATCACGAATAAAGTATTCGGCGGGATGTGTCAGTGGTCGGCGGGATGTCAAACTTTGAATTTTCTTGAAAAATTCATCGCAACAATTCATCAGAAATGAAGAAAATGGATTTTGGAAGCACTGTTTATCCCCGCTAAAGGACTTAGCGGCGATAGCTATCCCCGCTAAAGTTAGCGTATATAGGATAAGTTGTTGTTGTATTTTACATGCAAATTTCATCCCTATATCCGCGTGCAAAGAAACACGGCTACTTTATTGTTATGACTTGTTGTATTTTCAGGTACTATGTTTGCACTGGATATTTCATTGCTTTCAGGCACTGTGTACACAAAAGACCGAGATAATTACGTTAATGGAACTATGTAGATTATTTAATAATTAAATATAACTTACATTCATTTCTTTGCATCGAAGATAAAACCTTTTTAGAAACAGCTGTAAATAGCCGATAGCACTTGCTATGGTAACCACTTACATTATCAACCTTCATTGGAAGATCTTTATCCGAGTAGGTATTTAAAATTTCGAATTTTCCGACATGTCAAAATTTGGGTACATTTTTCCAATGTTTTACCATCAAACAAAATTATATTTCCGCATTGTTTCGGACTATCACTTGAATGAAGAACACATGTACTATCTACTTCTTAGAAACGGTTTCTTGTTTTGCATGGTCTACGTCAATCACTTGCACTTTAGTGCAACATTTGTAACCAATGGTTCGTTTCTGCTATGACAATATGGTTATCAGAATTGTTAAAAAAATGTCCTTTTAGCATACTTTGAGGACGTCTGGCAAGGTTTTGGCTGCACGTAAAATGTCTGGGACCATTTTTTGGTGTAACCATTATTTGGTTATACCAATTATTTCAAAATGTGATTTTTAACATACTATTAGTACGTCTGGCAAGGGTATGGCTGCGCGTAAGACGTCTGGCACCTATGTTTCTGTGATCAGGGCAGTCTGTTCTTTCATTTAATACTATATTCAAGTGGTTATATAAAAAATCCAGATTTTGGAAAAAAACACGTTTTCAACCTACTATTACTAACCTCAGCTGCAACTAAGCGCTGCCAGACTTCGACATTTGAGTTTACTTTTTGGAGACCTTTCTGTGCATGTATCAGCTTTTTGGTTATACTTTCACGCCCAAAATTTGCTGTGGGCTCTTAGACTATAGGTAAAGTGAAAAAAAAAACATATAACGGCTCTTTTCCAGAACTTGCAATTTTGTCATAGAGAAAGAAGAAGAGTTGGACAAAGATAACGGGCATAATATCATTATTTTATCATTCCGTTTTCGAGTTATGAGCAATTGCAAATAGAGTGTACAGGGTGTCCTATTCAAGTGGCGACGAGTGTATATAATTATACCTTGCGATTTCTTTTGGTTTAAAATTAGGTTGTTAGCTGTTGCCCATTCATGTTGTATAGTGCATAAATCTTCATTAGTTTTCACCACGGGATCTTCCATGAGTCCCAAAGGGAATGAAAAATAAATCTGTAAATCGTCTGCGTACAGATGTTATAAGGAATATTTGACTACATCTACTATGAACAGCAGAGGACCTAATATAGATCCCTGAGCAACTCTCCTTTTCAGATCAACAAAATCAGACGTAATGGAGCCAACTACAATGGCTTCTTTACGGCCATTCAGAAAACTGTTCATTAGACTTAGCGCACATGAAGAAAAACCAAATTTGTGGCCCAATTTACTAAGTAAAATTTCATGATCTACTGAATTAAAAGCGTTGGTGAAATCGAGCAATGTCAAAATTGATACTTTATCTTGATCCATTGCGATCCGTATATCATCATGTACTGTCAAGATTGCCGATAGACAACTGTGCTTGTTGCGAAAGCCTGACTCGAGGGGAGACAATAAATTAAGCGACTCTAAATAGTAATTTACCTGATTGAACATCAATATTTCCAGACCCTTTGACAATAAAGAAAAAAGAATCTTTATTATCCGATATACATTTTAGAATGGGTATAATTTTTGCCATCTTCCAGACAGTAGGAAAAACAGATTTAGTTAGGAAGTCGTTATAAATATTAGTGATAGTCGGAATGATTACCGGAAGTATTAATTTGATAAATTTTGGTGATATGCTGTCTAGACCTATCGCATTTGATTCTATTGAGTAAAGAGATTCAAAACATTCATTCATTGTAACACAGTTAAATGAGAAATTCCCATTTGAGTTTCTATAGACACTAGTGCGAGCAAGGCTGTTAGAGTCCGACAGGGCAAGGTATTTATTCAGATTGTTTTCAAAATCAAGATCATTTATATTTACTGGCTTAGCTCTGCCGTTCACACCCAGTCGCTTTAAATTATTCCATAGAATATTAGTTGAGTTCTTAGAGGCATCTAATTGATTGAGATAGAATTCCTTTTTAGCATTTCTTATGGCTTTGACAACCTTGTTACGGCGTCTTTTATATCGTTCCCAGTTGCATAAGTGTCTACTGTTTTGTAAACATTGTATACAAAAATTCGCTCACTAATTGGATCTCTTATGTTACTGGTGAGCCATCGACAACGATTGTGAGGGATATATCTTTGTAATAAGGCACTTATTATCAAATATTTTAGTAGATTTATTAAGTATTCCACCAAAATCAACAGAGCTAACATTTCTGAAAAATAGCCAGTCAATATTCGACATTTCACTTAAAAGTTCATCCCAATTTATATTTTTAAAGTCCCTTATAAAGCAGGGCTCCCCCAGACAACACGGCGTAGACGAACCATTAGTGTTGTGGATTAAAGCAATGCTAATGAATAGAACGTTGGTTGCGGATGCGGATTGTGGCCGCTATTTTATGGCGGGGGAAAACAGAGGCTGCCCGCAAGGCGGCGTCCTGTCTCCACTGCTGTGGTGTATGCTGGTCGACTCTCTGTTGAACGCACTCAACAGTTCTAATATTTACGCTCAGGCGTACGCGGATTATGTTGCCGTGCTTTCTGTTGGATCATGCCTATCGACTGTATGCGCCAAGGCGCAGGCGACATTTGACGTGATCGACGAATGGTGCACTAGGAATGGGCTCTCGGTCAAGGAGGAAGCTGGTCGGGTTGACTCAGCCAGTGCTAAAAGGCATCACAATCCAACTCTCCAATGAAGCAAAGTATCTGGGAGTCATCCTGGATAGCAAACCTCTTTGGTCCAAACATGTTGAGCTGAAGACTGCCAAGGCGCTGTCTATTTTCTGGCAGTGCAAAGGCATTTTCGGCAAGACATGGGGCTTATCACCGAAAAGAGTCCTATGGATTTATAGGGCTATGGTAAGACCATTTATAGCATACGCATCGGTTGTTTGGGGGAATAAGCTTTCACGTAAATACGTCACTGCTGCTTTTGCCAAACTCCAAAGGCAGGTATGTCTCGGCTGCACGGGGGCCTTCCCCAGCATGCCTGGCTCCGGCCTAGATGCGCTATTGAACCTTCCGCCCCTTGATGTTTACATCATGGGCTGTACAATCAAGGCTATCTCACGTCTAAGAAGAGGTGGCTTTTGGTATAACTCGCACTGGAGTTTTGATGAACTTGCGCAACGGTTGTCCGTCGACTCCTGTCTTATGGATATGCCGTCCGATGCGATGACACCGGAACTTCGGCTAAAGCGCAACTACGAGGTCGACTTTCCTCGCGTCCAGGACTGGCTCTGGCCGGACTCTGAATCTGGAAGGGAATGCAGTCGAATCTTCACGGATGGCTTCAAAACCGATCAAGGATCTGGTGCTGGTGTCTTCGTGGAGAGCGATAACGTTAGACTTTTCTTTCCGTTAGGCAAATATGCGTCAGTCTTCCAAACAGAAACTTATGCTATCCTAATTTCCATGGACTGTGTTACGAGGAACAGGTGGAGGGGGCAAAGTATCTGCGTGTGTAGCGACAGTCAGGCTGCGCTTAAGGCCTTACTCAAACCCTTAACTACCTCCAAAATAGTACGTGAATGCAAGATATCTCTGAATTCGGTCGGAAGGCTGAATTCACTTAAACTTGTCTGGGTCCCGGGTCATAAAGGGATCACGGGAAATGAGATCTCCGACGAACTTGCTAGACAAGGCTCAGAGGGGGACTTCTCAGGACCTGAACCAGCGATCTGTCTACCTGCGTCCTCGGTCAGGGCTTCCATTGACGGTTGGGTTTCCTATGAACACAATCGCCGTTGGCATGACTCTCCAGGGTGCAGACAGACTAAGCAAATGCTCCCCGACGTCTGTGTGAAATCCGCGGCATTCTTGTTGTCTCTCAACAGAAAAGACTGCAGACAGACTACTGGCGTTCTTACGGGACACTACGCTTTTGCCAAACACCTTAAGGTGCTAGGCCTAAGCGACACCACCAACTGCGAAGCCTGTGGAGAAAGCGACGACACTGCGGAACATTTCCTCTGTGATTGTCCTGCTTCTGCTCGTATCAGGTGGCAGGTATTTGGTGCGGATATGGTGAGTGCTGTAAACCTAAGCTCCTTATCATTGAAGCGCCTTCTCGTTTTTCTTAGAAAAACGAGTAAATTCCCACAGTAAAATGTGGTGTGTCTGCCTGGTAGTACAATGGACCAGTGTTGAGTCTGAGTGCTCCTATGTAGAAAGTCTCACACACCCCGACAAAAAAAAAAGCAGGGCTCCCCTTGGCTTACACCATCAACTTCAACATTAAAGATTAAATAGGTTAAGTCGTGGTCAGCAACACCATGCATTTGGTCAAAGAAAGGAAGAAACTTTGTTTTTATTTGACACTGTAAATAAATCTATAGTTGTAGCACTATAACTTGTAAAATGTGTAGAAACAAAGCTTACGATTTCTAAGTCATGAGATTCAAACAATTTGTATACCCTATTCTAGGGGTATATTAATTTTGACGCATAGTTTGTAACATACCTTAATATTGCCCGTAGACCCCTAAAAGTTACTATATTTATGATCAGCATCGATAGTAATGTCGATCTAGCCATGTCCGTCCGTCCGTCCGTCCGTCTGTAGCCAAAAATTAGGCCTTTAAACTGGACCTAGAGAGCTGAAATTTTAACCATATACTCTCTAGGGTCCCGAAATAATCAAGTTTACGAATTTTTGAAATCCGCCCACAGACACGCCCACAAACTCAAAAAATCAAAATTTTGGAAAAAATCGAATTTTGACCTAGTAAGCTGAAATTTTTTATATATGATCTATGACTCCTAAAACTGCTCGGGATATAAAATTTTCAAAATCCGCCCACTGCCACGCCCACAAAAAAATAAAACAATTTTATTGAAAAACCAAAATTTGAGCTAGGGAGCTGAAATTTTTAATATATACTCCCTAGGGGCCCTTTAAGCTCATGTATAAATATTTTCAAAATCCGCCTACTGACACGCCCACAAATAAATAAAACAATTTTTTGGAAAATCCAAAGTTTGAGCTAGGGGTCTGAAATTTATAATATATACTCTCTAGGGGCCCTTTAAGCTCATGTATAAATATTTTCAAAATCCGCCCACTGACACGCCCACAAATAAATAAAACAATTTTTTTGAAAATCCAAAGTTTGAGCTAGGGAGCTGAAATTTATAATATATACTCTCTAGGGGCCCTTTATGCTCATGTGTTAATTTTTTTTTAAATCCGCCTACTGACACGCCCACAATTAAATAAAACAATTTTATTGAAACACCCAAGTTTGAGCTAGGGAGCGTTTTTTTTGATAAAATCCTTTAAATGTTATATAACAAAATATGTAGAGCGTTCTTAACAATTTAACCATACTTAGACTTTTGTCACGCCCACTTATGAGGGATAGGAATAAGAATAGGGTATCCAACAGTTCGCCCAAGCGGACTGTAGCCCGTCCCTATGTTTTTTAGATAATTTGACGTGCCTTTTGTGCGAAAGACATCAATATTGAGATCTCCACATATAAATGTTTCAAATTCCACAAAGGGGAAACTACCCGGATGTCTGTATATCGCGTTAAGTAAAACCTTTTCGAATGGAAGATTTATCTCGATAAGTAAGCACTGGATATCCTTATGTTTCAAGTAATCTAAGCAACGTGCAGGTAAAGGGTTTTTCAACAGGGACGCTACAAAAGTAGAGCGACAGGGACAGCAAACGACGCCGAATTTCTGCCGCTCCTTAGACATTTCTCTTCAGTAAGGTTTGCCATTTCATGGTGTAAAGATATACGAGCCAAAAACGTGTCGAAATTATTAAAATTCACAAATTCACAATCAATTTATTGGAAACCAAGTTTGGAAACCGTGTTATCTCACGAAATGGTCCAGTCGCTTGGCCGCCTCGGTCGTGCGATTTGACGCCGTTAGACTATTTCCTGTGGGGCTACGTCAAGTCTATGGTCTATGGTCTATGCCAACAAGCCAGCGACGATTGATGAACTTCGTACGAATATCGAACGTGAAATTGCAGCAGTATCGGCCGATTTATGCTTGAAAACCGTCGAAAATTGGGTTCAGCGTCTGGACTTCTGCCAGCGTGCCCGTGGTGGCCATGCAAAAGAAATCGAATTCCATACATAATGGCATCGAACGTACTTTCACAGGAATAAAGAATTTTATTGATATCCAAAACCGTTTTTTTTTAGTTACTTTTGTAGCGCTCTTATTGAAAAACCCTTTATACCTGTCCGTATGTAAAATATTACACCGCACGAGCGACCATCTCCATCCATCCTAAATATACGATAGCCATTAATCTGAATCATCGAGTCATCAACTCTATTATTTAACCATGTTTCTGACGAACAAATAATATCCGTCCTTGTAGATTGAAACATAGATCTTATTTCATCAATTTTAGGAAGCAGACTACGCACATTCATGTGACAAATATTCAATCCATTGGATCGAGACTAGAAAACATTCACAATACACTTCCAAAATCTACTTCACCTGTACCAGTTAACAAAGAACTATGGCGACTGCTCATTCAATAATAATTTATCGAAGAAACTGAAAAACTCAGTAAAAACCACAAACAGAGAGAAACAGATACGCATTTTCACTACAATTAGGAAATCGTTCGCACGTGATAAATTCGCGACTATATTTTATAGATTGCAACAGATTTGATTCGATCATGAAAACGAAATTTATTTTTAAACGAACCGAAAAATAAAGTTCGCGATCGAATTAGAAATCAAACTTCTTTGCGAACTTTTCATGGGAGAACGAATCTTATTTGATCGTTCTGCGAACCTTGTTTTCTATCCCTTTTTTGTTAAAGTTCTTACAGATAAACTTTTCATACTTTTTTCACTTGTTTCAAATTCTGTGTACTAAATTCTTTTGCAATATGTACTTTCAGATATCTGAAATTCGTTTCTTCTTTTTTCCTGCTTAAATTTCTTCCAACATTTTTATTTAAATTTTTAGAGAAACTGTGTTCTGTTTCTTAAAATTAATTTGGGCAGGGAATATTTAAACTTGCAAATAGCTCTTCTGAAGTATTTTAAACTTGTACCGGCAAGGAGATGCTCCATCGCGTGTCTTTATCGGCTTTGTGCTGGAGCAGATACTGGTGGGAGCAGATGTCCACATGAAAAGCACCATGTTCACCAGATCCGTTTAAATAATTGGGTACGTGGACGATACTGATATAATCGGTCGCTCCTAACATGCCTTCATGACGATTCAAGAACTGAATTTCGGTCTTAAAATGAGCAAAGGCAAAACCAAGTGCATGCTGTCGACAAACAGACAATCATCTGTAGTACACCGACTATAACAAACCTTACTGTTGTTGTACCTGCAGTTACTTCTACGTCGGAGTAAACACTTGCTCCACTTACGCGACTACACTCTAGGAAACCGCTGCTACTTTGATTTGCAAAACCAATGGCCTTAAAACGTATAATCCGGAAGAAAATGTACAAGCTCTATAAAACACTGATGTTGCCAGTTCAGAGTTATGGCGACGAGCGTTGGACCACAAATAGGCAAAAATAGCTGATATTTGGCCCTGTCGGCGAAGGGGGCGAATCGTGGAGAAGGTACACCCGCGAATTCTATGAGCTGTGCAAAGATGTGGATGTGGTCCAAAAACCTAAAGGACGTCGACTAAAATGTTCAGACCGAACCTACATTTTAAGCACCAAGCCGTTTCGGATGCCAGAACACTAAACTTAAGACTGCAGACGGCGTGCACGAGATCGCAGACAATAGCAGAAACCTCTTCAGGGATCGGGAGCCTGCAAAATTATGCTTTGGTAGATGAATTTTAGTCCTGAAGCGAACGTTAACTAATGCCCTGAAGATGGTGTATTCTTACAGCCATCACTCGTTCATCTCTGGCAACTTGTCCATACGTCACATCTTAAGAACAAGAACCCATTTCAAGTTCTTTCCGAATCCTCATACTTAGCAACGTGCAATTAACTCAATGCACAACGGTATATCCAGTCCAGTTGCATGTGCCATGGCATACAAGATGCCATCAACTCCCTGCACACTTCGTCTGCTTAATTAATTCGCAACCGGTACATCTAATACCATTTATACTTCTTGCTAATCGCGAATGCAAATCGTAGCACCTTATCAAAACAAGTTAATGACAAGCATGCTTAGAGTGTAATGCTGGCCACCATACAACCATTCAAATGACTATCGATCAATCAATCAATGGCCCATAGAATAAAAAAAAAACGGCACTCAGCTCCACCACGCACTTATGGACGGCCGCGCAGCCATTCCACTCCGCGTCACAAAACCGATCGCAGAACTATGGTCACGGCCGTCACTTGTAATGCGGTGCGTGTTTGCGCAAAGTACATTGTTCCATTAGTGATGTGCAAATTGCGACCGTCACTAATCTCTAAATAAAGATTTTTTAATTCAAGGAACTCAGCGTCATCAGACTAGCTGCCCCATACATAGTTATGGTAAGCTCGTGCGATCGAACGCTGTTCATCATCCGATCGATTCGATTGTGGTTTCGCGGTGGAAACCCGTTGTTGGCTGACAGTATCGTGGCATCTGAATCGCATAAGTGCGGTCTTTATGCGCACGAGATGCCATAAATCGCATCCGTTCTTCGGCACAGCAAGTGTACTCGCACAACACAACGATTGCGACAGCGACGCAGCCATATTGCGAGCCGTTTATGTTGCCATTTAGCCGTAATCGCGCATTTGGGCTACTAGTCTTCCGTTTGCTTGCCATTTGCGACGGCGCAGCCACTTGGACTCCGGGACCAACATGAGTTTCTATGGAAATCGCATAAATCGCGATCACGAATTGCCGCAGTGTAAATCAGTTGTACATCCATATGGCTGGCGCACTGCGACTGTGGCACAATATCTGCTTGTAGAGCTAATCCAAAGGTCTGAACCCACATGCAGTCATCAACAGCTAATCAAGTCGTCCGCATATGGTCATGCCTGAAAACTGGCTGTCATAGCTAAATGCTAACCGAAGCAGATGGATCGCAGATACTCCGCAGTAGAGCAACAGCGAACTGCTGCCATTCATTACCTTCTGAGTGGCTCCAAATTAGGAAATGTCAGTTCCTAATATCTTGGCCGTGTATATCACTCATTTCTGGGAAGAAATGTCTTTCAGACACACAGTGGCCGCGATATGGAAGTGCGCTCTTCTCATTGCCAGCAGAAGATACTGATACGAGCAGACACTGCCATAACCATCATCGGCTAACAACTGTTGCGGGACGATTTAGTGACGATTATGGTCTAAGAGTCGAATCTACGGGATGATTTCTTATTCGATTTCCCAGAATTTAGCGACTCCAATGTAACGCTAACGCACAGGGATTAACAGTGCGTGCGTGAGTGCGTACAAAAACAGAAGTTGCACTCCGCCACCAATCCATCTGCGATTGCTATAAATGAATACGGACAATTCGCCACTCCTCGCATCAGCTTCATTCGATCCAGCTCCCCCACCACCAGTATAATCCGCCATCATCACGCTCGTCATCTTCTGCTTTATTCGAAGCAAGTCGGGCCATAATCGTCGGCGTGTTGTTTCCTTTTAACGTTAATTAAATCAATGGAAGGCATCTTGACAAATAGATACAAATGGTCCGGGGTTTGATATAAATTTCTCACTGGGGGCATGTTGTCCGAATGACATTCCGCGTTATGGAAAATTCATTAACGTTTCGAAACGCACTGCAGCGCTTTTCGGAATTCGCAAACAACGGCTTCAAGTCGTCCAGATGGCTAGTGCCCGTTAAGCTGGAGCTGGAAATGGATATTTATCCGACTGGAATGTATATAGATTGACGGCGATTATAGATCAAAATCGCTTGTTAAACATCAAGAAAATGACGATCAACAAATTGTACGTGATAATTATGACGTACACAGATATTCTGGGGAGCAGCAGAATGGATATTTATGGGATGTGGTTGTGCCATGCGTATTAGCGAACCTTGGAAAGAGTTAGCAAGTGCACTGAAGCTGCTCTCTTAGTCTGCACGAAAAGTTCTCCAAGACAATTTTTGGTGAAGAATGTTTTGTTAAATGTTTTCTTGGGTGGAACTAAATCACTTCTAGGGGCTTCAAAGGGACTCTATCAACACGGCAACGAAACATGGTGGTGGACAGAAGAAGCTAAAGCAGTGCTTAGTGACAAGACAGAGGCATTCAAGGCTTGGTCAAAGTGCTCCACTAATAATGGAGATGAAAAAGCTCGCCTCGAATTGAAATATAGATCTTGCAAGGGACTCGCAAAGAGAAAGTGCGCTCAAATTGAAGCTAAGTGTGTGGAGGGCCTGAATCGGGAGTAAGAAGAAATTTCTTCTTTGGCTGCTGGAAGAAACCAGGCTGTCCATGAAATTCTACTTGAACAGAGGCTCAACCATTTTCCACATTAACGCTCAAAGCAGGAGGAATGCCCAGGAAATCCGTTCGTCAAAGTTCATCAACAATGCTCAAGGGCTGGTTCTTGTGGATGATCGTGAAGGACTTCTAAATGAACAATTTCCTCGGGTCGAGAGGCGTTCCTCACAATTAAGGAGTACACAACATTTCTGTCAAAGAATTTAGGACCGTGGTCAAAGACTCTGAAAAATGAAAAGCAGTTGGACGCCACAGGCAGACCATGCAGTTAAGTGGGAGGGTTATGATCACTATAATCCTGATCATGCCCTCACCGCCATTAAAGGAAGAAGAAGATGCTATGATGAACAGTTTGTTTGTTCATCGATCGCACTTCAAGGATACACAATAAAGTACATATAGTAAAAGCTGTGACATTGACTTTCATTCTCTTTCTTAACGGCGAGGTTATGATCAGGAGTAAAGGGATAGTCTAAGAGCCCGCAGTAAATTTCGGACGTGAGAGGCAACCGGATGAATTTTGCGTAAATATATAGCTCTGATGCCCATGAATGCAAATTGGGCCGTCTGGCAACACGTAATGGCAGCTGAGGGGTGTAACGGCATATTAAAAATCCGTTAAAATGCAAAATAGGAATAATTGATGCAACCATTTGAATTTGGTGGCAAATAATAGAGTATGAATACCTCAGTACAGACATATGTATTCAAGACGTTTTAGGTGTCGCCAAAACCCTGCCAGACGCGGCGGAAGTGCGTTAAAAATTCCAATTTTGAATAATTAATGCAACCGCACCAATTTCTCCTAAAACGTTGGATATCACAATACGAATACAAATATGAAGGTCCAAGATATTTTGGATGTCGCCAAAGGCTCGGCAGACGAAGTCAAAATATTGACAAAAAGCCAATTTGGAATAATTGATGCAACCACTTAATTTTTGTTTTAGAATTTAGAGAAAAATTCTTGAGGAAAGATTTTGTGTGGTTGCGTCAATTTTTCAAGGTTGAGTTGCAAGTTTTTGTGTGTAAACAGGGCATTTTCAGCGGATCTCGATCCTTTGAATTCGTCTGGCAAGGACTTGGCGACAAGTGAAACGTCTTGAACTTATGCGGTTTGAATCATTTTCAATGGCATTGCAGCTGTCAGCTCTACAGATAAGGGCAATCTGCTTGCTGGTCACTTTGCAGTCAGCTCAACGCTCCCAGATTGCGCTTTGTCTCCCCCTGTACTCGAGCGCGTAGAATACTCCATGGGACCAATCCACTTCTGCACTTGTACAGTGGCTAGAGTACTTCAAGATCTTGACTTTCACAAATCCGCTGGTCCAGATGGTATTTCCCCTATCGTTCCGCAGAGGTGTTTTTCCTCGCTGGCAAAACCAGTGCGCAAGCTTTTCTATCTATCCTTTTCTTCAGGGCTCTTCCCGAGAAGATGGAAAACAGCATTTGTCCAGCCTGTCCCCAAAAATTTCGAATCTTCATCTGCCTCCTCCTACCGACCAATTGCAATAACTTCCCTTCTTTACAAGGTCAAGGAAGATACTTCTTCCAAGATATTCAAGAACTTTCTGAAGTCTCACTATCGAATCTTTACAGGTTTATAAGGACATCCAAATGGCTGGACAACCTGGAGTACGAAGAAAACCAAGGACGAAGGATCAAGCACCTAAGTGTGGTGTAACAGATTCGCTCTGTTCCATCAGCCCGTAAACCTAACCTAACCTAAGGTCAAGGAAACGCTGATAAACCCTCAGCTCATGAAATATCTTGAATCCTGAAAACTTCTTAATGACCGGCAGTACGGTTTTCGCAGCAACAGGTCCACTGGTGATTTGATGATCTTTTCACCAAGATAGTGAAAGTAAGATCGTTGCTATTGATATTTCAAAAGCATTTGACTGAGTTTGATACCAATCCCTCTTGTCGAAAATGCGTGCATTTGGAATCGATGATACTTTTATTCAATGGATTAGAAACTACCTTCCGGACCGTTCAATTCAAGTTGTTTTGGACGGTTTCAAGTCTGCAACTCACCAAATAAATGCTGGCGTTCCCCACGGCTCTGCTTTGTCTCCAACTCTCTTTCTCATTGTTATAAATGATCTCCCGTCTATTACCTCTAATCCAATCCTCTCCGTCGCTGACGATAGTATACTCAGCTTCTCATATTCGTTTCTTGGATCACGACCCTCATGTTCGGGTGTGGAACTGGAACGGCAACGCTTCTTCAGCTCATTGAATTCCGATCTCGACAGCACAACTCAGTGGGGCGTAACTAATAGAGTGGAATTTAATACTTCCTAAACCCAATGCTGTCTTCTGACATTAAAGCAAAACCCAAACACTATGTCATTTGTCAATGAATGGCACTTGCATCGTTGAAACCGAACGGCTTTCCATTCTCGATATGTGTGTTAATGACAAGTTACGTTGGAATGACCACTTATTTGATGTTGCCAAGAACGCTGCGTGCACCATAAGTGCTCAAACGAAATAGCCAGTTGCATTCCACCCCTTGATCACTTCAACCGCAATACCCGCCAAGCAGGGAATGCTCATCAGTTCATCAGTGGAATCCTCTTCCGCGTTCTATTTTTCCATCACATTATAACATACAAACATTTAAAACTAACGTCCATCGGCATCTCTCCTTTTATTCTAATCCTAATTTCCTAAGCGCCCGCGCTGTGTAGCTATTACATGATAAGGGTACTAGCGAATCCCTATACATTATAAAAAAAAAGTGATACGCTTGTATAATTTCATTTGCATTGCAAATACGTATAGCATTGTGTTACATGCCCCAGGCCAATGACAGCAAGAATAACATAAATTGATTTAATAAAAAAACTCCAAGACCCGACGGTGCTCCTAAACGTCAAAAAAAACCTATCTAAACCGTGTACGAGCACATTTACACCAATGTAAAAAGCATACCTTATAAGAAACACGCTTATAAGAAAAACACTGATATAATGAATTTTTTTACAACACCGATTGTCAGTTTTCCTCTGAAATATGATGTGTATAAGAAACTTCTGTAGGTAGGTACATATGACACAAAAAAGTCCTATCTAAAACCTCTCAAAGAAAAGTCATAAAAGTCAGTTCAGTTGTGTTTGTGTTCATTTGTGAAATTGAAATAAAGAATTAAAAAAAATGTCACGAAATAATATTTCAATTAAAACGAAACTTATAATATTGGAAACCAACGACCATACCACGTCGAGTTAATGGGGGACCGTTTGAGAACAACCGCGTATCGTTGGCCAGTCCCATCTACAGAGTTGAGGTAGAATAACATACGTGGTATCACAATGGACCTAAATTGGTCTAAGTGTGTCGGCTTCTGCCGACAGCCACATAAACCTAACCTAACCTATAATATTGGAAGAATTAGCATTGGGAAAAAGCAGAAAAGAAATATGTGCCAAATTTAAAATCGCAGCAAGTACTTTATCAAAACTAGTTAAAAAGAAAGAAGACCTAAATAAAGAAAAATATAAAAGCAAATGCTTACAACGGAAGAGACAACGAAAAGGAAAATATGACATTTTAGACCAAGACATAAACAAATGGTTTGATAAAATGATTGAAAAAAATGCAAAAATCACCGGTCCGATACTACTCGAAAAGGCTGAACAATTTTCAATTCAACTTGGAGTTCCAGACTTCAACGCGAATAGTTGTCAAACGATCTTGGTGGCTTGTCTTACCACAAACTATACAAAATTGTTTCAAAAAAGCAGGCATTTATGAAAGAAATAATGAGAACTTAGGTATCCAAAGTAACCTTTTTTTAAACTAACTTTTATCAAAGCAAGCTTATGTTTCAGACGTTTCAGAACCTGACGATTCTGTTGTTGAGATGCAAGGTAGTATCGACGAAGATTTTGAAAACGAAGAAAATTTAAACTGTTTCGGAGAGTTGGAAGATTGTGATATTTTAAACGACGTTCAGGTGGTGATGAACACGAAATCGAAGAGGAAGAAGAATGCGATCAAACGTCAACACCAACGCCGCCTACTAGGGCCGAAGCTTTGAGAGCTTTTTTTGTTCTAAAGGCTTATTTTAACAGCGATGAGGAATATGACAGCTACCTCGAAAAAATTGAAGATTTTCTCTTCAAACAAAGGGAGGAAGCTCTGAATCAAACCACCATTGATCAATATTTAGAAGAAGCTTAAGTTTCAAATATTTTGTAACCTACATACATGCTACATACATACCTACCTAAAATCAGCTGGAGTTACATATTTATTATTTTTTGTTTTGCAATTAATGTGCTGTGAATTTTCTTTTTTTTTAAATAAAGTGAATTTATTTTTTGTTTAAAAATGAACGTTTTTTTTTGAAAGACCATTTTTTATAAGAAACTTATGTTTCTTATATCCGTGTTTTTCTTATAAGAAACTTTTTTCTTATATCCGTGTTTAGGATATAAGAAACACACGCTTATAAGAAACAAAAATTGTGGCAATTTGGAGTTTCTTATAAGCGTCATTTACTGTATCAAGCACCGTTCTCATAAAATCGCGGAAGAGTTTCAGGCCTAAAACCTTCAAGATCACATAATATATGCTATACACAACACTTCGTTAGCCTCACTAACGAAGTCCTATGGATCCCCCACAGCCCGAAAAGAAAAAAGTGAGAGGGTTATCATCATCGTCATCAGTAAGAAAAAAAAAGAAGAAAGAAAATTCTTCAAAGGATCGGATGTAATCTCAAGGAAACTAAAAACCTCAAAATCCTTGTTTCAGTCGGATTACCCCAAAGCAAAAAAACGTTCTATGAAGTATTCCATTAGCAGATAGCTCTTTCAGACAGGTGTTCCACAAGGTTGCGTTCTTGCACCAATTCTTGTGCATTTGATTATCACTTTGTGTTTTCGAAGGAGACTTATGAGTTTTACAGCACGTCTCAATCACCTTGATAATTTCATTTATTTATTTCACATCATCAAAGCTCAATTAATGGCTTTCTTAGACACATACACTATAACCTAATCTTGAGCATACAATCATGACTGAGTAAGAGCATTAAGCAAATTCTTTTTTTAAATTAAAAAACAGATAAATTGAAATCAATTAAGTTAACGCTAGCATTACAAATCAACATGAGACCATTTATTGAAGATGAACGGCCATAGTTAGTACGTGAATGTGCTATATTAAAAAATCGATGACTTCTGAAACCAAACACATATGTTGAGAAGGCTCAGATCTTCAGGGGAATCAATCTCACCAATGAGTAGTCTATGGATGAAAATAGTTCTAGCCACCGTTTTTCTAACTTCTAGAGATTCTAAACTAATTAGTTTCCGTCTTGATTAATAAGAGGGTAAGCTAATGGAGCTAATCCAAGGAAGACCTCTTAGAGTAAATCTAAGAAATCTCTTTTGAATTGATTCAATTTTAAGAATGTGTACACATTGTAGTATGGATACCAAGCAAGGAAGCATATTCTAAAATGGATCGAACAAATGGCTCAGAGAATTCGCCAGCATAGCGTCTTAACACACCTTATTTTCTGTTAGCCTTATTAGATATATATTCAACATGACTAACGTAAGATAACTTAGTGTCCAATAAAACACCCAAATCTTTAATTATAGTAACACGGGGAATTGGAAGACTGCCAAAAGTGTAAGTAAAAGGTGCTTTGCGTCGAGAAAAAGTAATCGCAGATCATTTATCCACATTTAATGACAGATTATTTTTGGAGCACCACAGGCAAACTTTTTGTAGATTAAGGCTTAATGTATGAAATGAAAGCTGTGAGTGTCCTTATCTGGAGAATACATTTTAAAATCATCAGCGAATATTAAAATATTACATTGAGGCAAGAACTTAACAACATCGTTTACGAACAAAATAAACACTATTGTACATATATGGCTTCCCTGGGGAACACCAGAAGTTACAAAGATTTTGTTTGAGATTTTAAGAGGATAGCCATTTTAAGAATGAAGTCGAAAAGCCTAAACGTTCTAGTTTGAATAGTAAGATTCTGTGATCCACACGATCGAATGCTAAAGTCCGTGTAAATAGCATCAACCTGATTACCTTTACCTATTTCGGAGATTACAAAGTTGGTGAAAATAACGAGGTTTGTCACAGTTGAACGCTTTTTAATAAACCCGTGCTGGTTGTTACAAATTAAAGATCTGCAAAAAAAGTTTAATTGCTCAGTGACCAATTTATCGAATAATTTTGGGATAGCTGACTGTTTACATATTCCCATATTGTTTTCAACTTTCTGTTTCCTACCTGATTTGTAAATAGGTAGGGGAGAAGTGGCATGAAAGAGCCACCTCTTGTATTTCCGAAATCAAAGCAGTCAATTTTTTAAAATAATTTTTGTTTCATAGCAACGCTTAGTAGCTGTCATTTACCGAAGTTTGTCAGTTATTGTCAAATGCGCGAAGAAGCAGAGCATCTTTAATTGTTTTTGTGCAAGATTTTTTTTTTGTGGTTCAACATTTTTTTGTATTTTCTGTGTAAACTGTGTATATGCAAGGCGTAAGTTTCTATTGCTTTCTCATTATATTTAACCTCGTGTCCACGAAAACAATTTGCTTTAAATCTTTTCGTGGAATAAAATTATAAAGGATTTCTACCTGATCGGATTAGATAGACTAAGCTTGGCAGGGCATGAATGCCAGTGGTTCTGCCTGAGCTTGGATAGCTAAAGGATTCTAATCGAAGGGCAGGGCACGAATGCCATAGGGGTCTGCCAAAAGTGAGAATTCAGTTTGTTCAGTGTCAAAAGGAATCTGATTTTATTGCCAAAATACTTGGCCTTATATACTAATTCCCTAGCAGTATTCCCAATGCATATTGATACTAAGTGGGTCGCGTGCCATCAAATTCGGCTACAATGTCAGACATTCGATATACAGAACATTGGTCAGCTGCACTTGTACACAATGTATGATCGTTTATGAATCAGCGCAGTGACGATGTTTACGTCCCTTCTCGAGTGGCGTTTTAATGGGTCAGTGTGGTGCTCGTGAAATAGAACCCGATACATTGTATGCAGTGTGTGCGATACAATGTATGAAGTGCTAATGTTGATTGTTTATGTTTATGTTTTGGTTTATTGTTGATTGATTATGTTTATGTTTTGGTTTAGGTTCACTACATGGTTTAGGTTCACTACAAAATAATTTGTTGTGGAAAAAGGGCAGAGCATAAACAAAACAGCGTTTTCCTTAAATATTTCAAGAGCATACTTGGCGAAAATAGTTAAAAAATTTAAGATGTCTGGTGAGCAATCCTATTCTCATACTACCAATATAGGCAATAAGCGTGTTTTCACTACATGCCAAGAAAAGCTGTTGGCAGACTACTTAAGAACAGCATCTAAAATGTGTCATGGACTAACACAACAATAGACTCGAAAATTAGCTTTTGAATATGCACAAGCTATGTAATTCCGTTTGTCCAGAAAAATGGAAAGCAAACAAAGAAGCCAGTATAGATTGATTAAGGGCCTTTCGCGAAGGCAGGTCCCAGAAAGAAAACAAAGCCCAACTGTCGTAAAAGGTCTTGTGCTGTGATCACAGAAACACCTGAAAAAGATAGAACCAACAACAAAATATACTCTTCATCAGATTCAGATAGTGAAGTGCTATTATCGGAACTAAGGGATAACCCAAGACAAGTTGACGCAAATGCAGAAAAAAATGGTAACAACTGTGTAGTATGCAATGGTAGCTACACCAAAAGCAAGCAGAATTGGTACAAATGCAAGGTACGTGATGGATGGTTTCATGGATCATGCGGAACCAAGGGTATTCGAAATTATTATTGCAATAAATGTTTCTAATGTTCTATTTAACCAAAAAACTTTATTCGGCTCTTTCATAACGAGGGCCGGCTCTTTCATTGCCTCATGGTTTTGAAAGAGCTGCTTTTTATCTTTTTTTTAAATGAGAAAATTTTGGATTTTATTTGTGTTATTAACTTCTTTTTTTTACTTACTTATTAAATAATAAATGAACTAAATCCTAATGGATTTTTTAAATTAACAAAGTAAGTTGTACTATTTTTTAGCAATTTATTCCTGAAACTGGCTCTTTCATGCCACCTTTCCCCTACAATAAATGAATCTTTCCAAATGGATGGGAATGTTTCCGTTAACAGCGATAGAATAAATATGTGGCAAATAATCTTAAATAATGATTGGGCATAGTTTCTTAAAAAACCGGAAGGGACACCACAGTGGCCAGGATTAGAATTCAAATCCATTCAAATTAGATTATCCAATGTGCTTTGTTCAGAGATTTCTAGCCTGTTAAAAATCGGAGTATGGGATACATTGAGATAGCTAAAGAAATCTTCATCAATGTTTAGGACTTTGTCTGAGTAGACAGATTGGAAAAATGACCCAAAGTTGTTGTTGACCATTAAAAGAAAGACAGGCTGGGTAGCCGTCGGTTTTATTTTTTGAATTTATGAATTTCCAAAATTCGTTAGGCCTATATTTAATATGGTTTTGAGTATTATTTATATAAATAAAATAAGCCTGATGTAAGGAAGTTCTGAATTCAGACTTCAATTTTCTATACAGCGTATAATTTTTTTTTTTTTTTTTAATTTTGGTGAGGGCAGAGATAGCCCTCATTTATTTGGCTTACTACAAGCTAAAACTAACATCTAATGAATAACTTAAATACTAAAACTTAAAAAAATAAGAAAGCTTAAAACTAAAGCTTAAGGATTAGGGGAATGGTGAAGGAGATCGATTTTAAGGCGGGCAGGGTTACGGTTGAAATCAAAGACGGAAAGATTTGAGTTAACCTTCTGCAGCATACGGGAGATTGGTTCGTTGGAGCCATATGAGGTTCGATGGGTCGGAAGGTAAAAGAGACGAGGGCAGCGTAAATTACGAGGATTAGTGTTAAAGAAAATAGAGTTGTTAAGAGAGGCGCAGTCGACGGAGCCTGAGAGTAGGCGATAAATGAAAAGAATGTCCGCAGCGTCCCTACGATCCTCAAGGGATTTCATGTTGATGAGATTTAGGCGATCTGAGTATGGAGGCAACATAAAAGGATCATTCCAAGGCAATCCTCGAAGAGCAAATCGAAGGAAGCGACGTTGGATGTTCTCGATTCTGAGCACGTGAACTTGATGAAAAGGAGACCAAGCTTGGCTGGCGTACTCAAGGAGGGGGCGAACAAAAGTGGTGTAGAGGGATCTAGTCACGTAGGGGTTGCAGAATTCTTTAGACCAGCGTTTAACAAAGCCAAGTGAGGCGTTGGCTTTACGAATTATTTCGTCAATATGTAAACGAAAATTTAACTCACTGTCGTACAATATTCCAAGGTCACGGAGAGATTGAACGAAGGAGATTGGTTGACCATGGAGAAGGAAGTGACGGGGAGGGGATTTGTTGCGCTTGCGCGATAGGGTAATAGATTGACATTTGGGAATGTTAAGCTCTAAGCAATTTTTGAGGCACCAGGTTGAGAACCGATCAAGGTCTTGTTGAAGGAGAGAGGAGTCATGAGGTGAAGAAACGAGTTTAAAGAATTTGGTATCGTCGGCGTATAGAGAAAGAGAGGAGTGATTAATGACCTTTTCAATGTCGTTTATAGTGAGGATGAAGAGAAGGGGGCCCAAATGACTGCCTTGCGGAACACCAGAGGTTGCCAAGAAAGGGGCCGATAGGACGGATCTGAAGCGAACACTATAAAACCGGTTTTCCAGGTAGGAAGATATCCATTTTAACAAAATGGGTTCAAACCCAAGAGCGGACAATTTAAAATGAATTAATTGATGAGGTATCTTATCAAAGGCCTTGCTAAAGTCAGTTGCAATAACGTCAACTTCGTTGCCGTTCTCTAATGCTGACAGGGCAAATGACACGAATTCGACAAGATTTGTAGTGGTTGATCTACCTTTCAGAAAGCCATGTTGGTAAGGGGAAATAAGAGACTTGCATCGAAAGCTTAAGGCTTCGTATATGATACTTTCGAAGATTTTGGGAATATGTGAGAGTTTGGCAATAGGGCGATAATTAGTGATTTCACTTTTTAATCCTTTTTTGTGTATCGGGGTGATGAAAGCGCTCTTCCAAATCTGTGGAAATGCTCCTTGGGAGAGAGATAGACGAAAGAGGAAAGAAAGAGGGACCGACAAATTGGAAGCACACTTCTTGAGAAAAATTGCGGGGAGGCCATCTGGGCGGGGTGAGAATTCATCGTTTAGCTTTTGTAACTTATTTTCGATGAGAGTATGGTCAATAGTTTGAGAGAGAAAGGGGCCAATAGAGAAGTTAGGTAGGTAGCTGAAGTACGTGGAGTCCGGTACAAATAAGTTGTCAGAGAAAGATTGCTTGAAAAATGCGGCAAATGAGTTGGCAATGGTATGTGGGTCCGTAAATGATACGTTTTCATAAGAGAGAGAAGGAGGGTAGCCGTCTGATTTTTTTTTGTAGTTGACAAATCGGAAAAAGGACTTGGGGTCATTTATTAAGTTGACTTGTGCAGTATTTATATAGCGTTGGTAGAGAGAGTTATAAAGCTGGACGAATTGTAGATAGATACCGAGATAGTTAGAGTAGTCCGAAGAAGAGTTGGTGCGAAGAAAAACTGTCCATAGCTTGTTTCTCTTGTTTCGTAAGGAACGAAGTCTATGATTATACCATGGGGGAGATGTAGATGACGTTTTATGACGAGAAATGGGAACATAGTGCGAAATGGAATTGAATAATTCTCTGTAAAACATGGACAGAGCATCATTTAATGAAAGATTGGCGAAGTCGAAAGAGCACTTGCTGAGATAGGAATTAATTTTTCGGAAGTTAGCCTTATGAAAATCATAAGAGGAGAGAGCTGCGGTAGATGTGGGCTGAAGTGGAGAGTCGTTGAATAACGAAAGAAGGAGAGGGGGGTGATAGTTATCAATGGTAGAGAGCGATAAGGGACAAGGCGAGACCGAGGAGTTGATAGGATTAGTTGTGAAAATCAGGTCTAATTGCCTACCCATGCAGTTTGTGACTCCACTAACTTGGGATAGGCTAGAGTCTGTCATCCTATCTATGAAGAGACATTCCTTAGCTGAGTTGGCATTTGAGGTGATGAGAGAGGATTCATCGTCTGAAGGGGTCCAGTGCAGATGAGGAAGATTAAAGTCGCCGAAGATGAGGATATCATCTAGGGAGTCAGATGAGCCAATTATTTGGTCAATCGCATCAATGGCAAGTTGGTAGGATTCAATAGGTTGGGCAGGTAAAATATAAAAACACATAATGTACAGGGACTTACGGGGGAATGATATTTTTATTGAAACGAAGTCTAGTTTTGAGGAGGAGGAAGTAGCAAGGGGAGATGCGTCCAGGCTATCGTGGATGGCTAGTAGAACGCCACGACATGGAGAGTCATCTATGGCATTGGTACGTTCGTCATCTCGAAAGACATTGAAGAAAGGGGGGAATAGCTCTTGGTTTTTTATGTCGGGTATTAGGTTGGTTTCAGTAAGAGCATATATATCAAAAGGGAGAGCATGAGCTTGGCGCAAGACGGCGCTGGATTTAGAGCGCAATCTTACATTTTGGTAATAAAAGGTAAGGGGAACATTGTTTGGGGATGGTGGAAGGCATTTGGGCGGGTTAGGGACGAAAAAATTTGCTGTGGTCAGCTCGGCTCCGTTGGAGGTGTGAAGTCCTTTTAGAATGAAGAAAATTTCTAAAAGCCGCGAGGTCTTCCGCTACTTTTTGGGGGGATATGTTAAGAGTCTCATGAAACTTGATGTAAATATCACGGAGAATTGTAGGGTCGGAAGGGAGTCCTTCCTGTTGAATTGAAACGATGACACTAGTTGATGACACTACCAATAGAGTCCTACGCCATCTCCTTATACGCGCTGTTTTTTGAGTTTCCAGAAATCGCGATATTTTGTTGCTAAAAGGACAGGAGTCTATCAGTTAGTTTCGCACGCGAACTACAGGAACAGGTTTTAAAATTATATTATTAATCACCCGGTAAAATTCAAGACAAAGTAAGTTAATTTCTAATGCTAGAAATGGCATCCTTGCCAGTCATAATTGTCTAACTCATTATAAATATCAATATAGTTAGCATTTTTAAAGTCAAATTTAAATATACATGCGTCCGAGGGATACAGATCGTTAATTTCAAAGTTGCAAAATACGTTTAAAGAAGGATGATACATATCTTCTGGTACGAGTGGTGTATAACTTCTATAAAGCATGCTGTTATCACCGTTGTTTGTGAAAATGAGGTCAAAGGTACGGTACCTATAATTCGTTACGTTATTTATCTGAAGAAAACCCAAGGACTGTAACGTATCCACTATGTCAGCTTCAGGTCCTGATAGTGAGCTAATAGGGTTTAGAAACGTTCAATCAACATCTCCAGAGATAATACTGGTCTATGTTCTCTTTCCAAACAGAAAATTCAATTTCAATATTTAAATTTTTGTTTTCCTACTTTTTTATTAACACAGCAATCAAAATGCAATTATCTTTCCAACTAAACAAAATAATTTCTCTAGAATTAACCACCCAATCAGGGATAAGCTGTCAACACAAAATCCATTTAATAGCTTATTTGCTATCTATGAGTAATCGCCACCCAAAGCAGCACCGCTCATCGTTCCCATCGGCCAAGACTTTATACTCTCACAGGTGGTCCAACTTCCCATCACTTCACCAGATGCCAACAGAGAGCACCTACTTTGAGGTGATTATTATCGATTTTCTTGCCACATCGAAAGCGGATAATGTCATGTTCGTGTGACTAATGCAGAATAATGCCCTCTATCGCTCTTCCTCTTTCTGTCAATCTGTCATAATAACCGTATCCATTGCAAGAGCGCGCCAACGTTGCCAAACACGCAACACGTAATCAGACCTATTTAATGCCACATATCTCTTTTAACAGAAGAAACTCCTTGAAACTTTGCAGACTGTAGGCATACACAAAAAAACACATATAGATACACCCAAAAAATGGTAAAACCGTTCACATTTGTGATATGTGAAATCGCCTCCGATGAATCCACCCATCCTTTCGGGGTGTTGAAACATTCGCTGTGATATATTTGACTAGACAAAGTCTAAGCCTGTAGCCATAGCCCTTCGCCGCAGGACGTTCGGACTGCCGATAGACGAGTTCCTGGTGGATACGTTCTCTGAGTCGTGCAAATTTGGCGATTTCCAGCGAGTCTTTTAGGCATTTTTCTGCACAAAAAGTCACTTCGGAGTTCGCGCGGGGTAACAGAATTCGATTTAAAACTTCTTACTGACATGCAGCACCGGTGGTCACACATATGCAGTGGAACAATGTTCCTCTATGTCCCAACCCACTTCTAACCATACTGTACGAAAACGAACTGCAAAAAGAATTATGGTTCAGGGTAAGCCTAGGGGTAGGTAATACAACAGGAACTCTTGAGATGCCCTTTCTCTGATAAGCCAAAAGAATTTCAACCTTTTTTCGGTAGTGAATCTCTTGGGCTAAAGGATTTTCGTGTCCTTCCTACGTTTTCTTTTTTGCGGATTTTGAGGATTAGGTTGTGAAATGGTTTTGATATTTTTGTTTTCTTCACTGCTTGTCCCGGTGCCACAAACAAATTTGCATGTACCCATAGGCGGAGGTGCACCGCCAGACAAGGTGGGACTTAGTCAATCGCCTTCGTTCTGCGGTTAGCAGGAGTTTTTCTCCTCTCTACTCGTCCGATTAATTCGCGAAGATAAAACGAGACAGGATTCTCCGCTGTGTTTGATTGCTGTAATACCAACAGGCAGACACGACCTAAGACAAATTAACTGATTATTGTTTGTTTCAGTTTCATTTTCGGTCGTATTTATGCCGAGTTGTGGCTTGGTCCGATTACACTGGATTAGCGAGATCCGGACCTGAGAAGGGGTGTATTTTGCTGTATAAATAAAAAACCTGTGCCAGCTTTTTGAAACACCATTAATACTCGTATCTCTGTTTAGATGACATCAAAGTCTTTAGGTGAGCTAATCCTCGCTTTCTGTAGTTCAAAATTGACACATTTCATAGATTGATGATTGATGAGTGAATTGATGATTGACGATGACGATGACGGGTGTTGGTATTGTGATTGTGATAACAATTCCGGTTAATACATATGGCGACCGATGATCGGGTACAACTTTCTAAAACGAATTAGCGATGCAAGTGCCATTCATGGACAATGGCAGGTTTTTTGGGTTTTACTTGAATGACAGATGTCAGCGTTTTGGAAACATTAAATTCCACTCCATTAGTTATGCTGTCGAGATTGGAATTTAATGAACTCAACAAGCGTTGCCGTTCCAGTTCCACACCCGAATAGGAGGGGCGTGATCAAAGAAACGAATATAAGTATCTGAGGATACTATCATGAGCGACGGAGTGGATTGGATAAGAGGTAATAGACCGGAGATCATTTATAACAATGAGAAAAAGAGTTGGAGACATAACAGAGCCTTGGGGAACACCAGCATTTATTTGGTGAGTTGCAGACTTGAAACCGACCATAACAACTTGAATTGAATAGTTTTTATTCCATTGAAGAAAAGTATTATCGATTCCAAATAGCACGAGGGATTGGTGCCAAACTACGTCAAATGAAATATCAAGCGCAGCGATCTTACTTTCACCAGATTGGTTCCACTTTTCGATTCATCAAATCATCAGCGGACTTGTTGCTGCGAAAATCGTGCTGCCGGTGGTTATGAAGTTTTCGGGATTCAATATATTTCATGAGCTATCGGTTTATCAGCGTTTCCGTGGAAATTAGGGACGTTAATTCCATTGGTCGGTAGGAGGATTGAGAAGAAGATTCGCCTTTTTTAGGAATAGGGTGGACAAATGCTATTTTTCATCTTCTCGGGAAGAGCCCTGAAGAAAAGGATATATAGAAATGCTTACCCGTGGTTTTGCCAGCGTGGAAGAACAGCTATTCAGAACGGTAGGACAAATACCATCTTTACCAGCGGATTTGTGAACGTCAAGATCTTGAAGTACTCCAGCCACTGTACGAGTGCGGAAGTGGATTGGGCTCATGCAGTATTCTAAGCGTTCAAATACAGAGGAAGATAAATCACAATCTGGGAGCGTTTAGCTACTCGTAGCTGCAAAGTTAGCAGCAAGCAGATTGACCTTATCTATAGAGCTGACAGTTGGAATGTCATTGTAAATGAGTGTCGGGATAGACGAGGCCGAATTTTTGATGTTTTGAGCAAACGACCAATATTGTTTAGGTACTACCAGTGTGACTTTGTAGTCTGTTTTCCCTCCTTTTGGTCGTATTAGAATTATTTGACACGAATCATGTGGTCATTGCAGTCATTTCTGACTTGGTTGAACTTTTTTCGGTTATCCTCACATCCTTATATGACCGAAAGCTTACCTTTTTTTAAATGATATCCTATTTGTAACTCGAGTTACACTACGCGTTTACCTTAGGTTTGATACTTTTTATCCGGTAACGGATATAGCATCAGCAGCAGCATCCACGTCGCTGCCGAAGAAGCACAGCGAGCAGTTAAAACTCTTAGGCTGAAAACACACCGGATCAAACAAAACGTTTTTGATTCGATAGTCAAAAAAAAACGTTTTTTATTTGAACGCACACCAAGTGAAACAGAATGTAACAAAACAAAACGTTTTGTTTTCTTGTTTCGTTTGGTGTGCGTTGAAATAAAACAAAATGGAATTTGCGACTTGCTTTTAGTGTTGTTCAACATGTGGTCGAACTCAGACGATGAAGTTGTGCCAATCTTATACAATACAATACAATAACATACAATTTTTGAAGCAATTGAGGAAAAGGACGCAAATAGCAGAGATTGGTGGGTGCATCCATATAATCTAAAACGAAATGCTGAGGATGTGATAATGAACTTAATAGCAGAGTTAATAACTTATACTAAAACATTTAATAATCTCACCAGAATGCGGATTGAAACTTTTGATTATTTGCTGGGATTAATTGAAAATGCTATTAGCAAACAAGATACGAACTATCGTTAAAGCATAATTCCGCCTGAAAGATTATTTATAACCTGACGGTAAGTAAAAACAAATGACAGAGTAAACATAGGAACAAATAAAGCTGTAAAGTGCAACGAAAGATGTAAATAAAAGCAACGGAATCAAAATTTTGTTTTGCAAAAAAACAACCGGTTTTTCGGTTTTGTTTTTGTTTTTATGTTTCGTTTCATTTGGTGTGTGTTGCGCCATAAAAAAGTAGGCAATTATCGTCAACGACGCTGGTTCGAAACTGTTTTGTTGCATTTGGTGTGTATTGCTTGTATACAATGGCATGCATTTTCGACAACCACCGCCGAAACACTTCAAAACAAAAACGTGTGTTTTGTTTCGTTTTCTTTGGTGTGTGTAGTCTCATAAGAAACAATGTTCTCTTGTTTCACGAAACAAAAAAAAAAAACGTTTTGCTTTATCCGGTGTGTTTTCAGCCTTAAAGAAACCGTTTAGGTTTTCCCCATTGGGTTTCTCGTATTGTCATACGGATCTTTTAGGAGTTTGTACTTGAACTATGTGGTTGGAGTACGAGAAATTCGCTGATATGATACAATGGTCTGACGAACCTAGAGGCGATATAACGTTTATGGTGTATTTACCAGCGTGAGAGGAAAGAAACAAGTTCAGTGTGTCGGCGGTTTGACTGCTTATGTACGGTATTTGTGTCGGCTCATTTACAAGCTGAGTCAGGTTATTTACCTCAGCAAAGATCCCAACGTACCTTCCTTCGGGTTTTGTTCGACCAGAATATCGCAGCCAACTTGAACAGTTTATATTGAAATCGCCAGCAATAACAATTTCAGAACGAGGATGAAGGGTAACAATTCTAGTGATGGAATCAGACTCATTATAAGTTGAAGGTCTGTCCAAATTTGGGTTTCTGTATATAAAACAGTAGTGTATTAATTGCTTAAGGACATGAAATTTTGGCCAAATGCAATTGGATTCCAGATTGGACCCTTGACCATATTGAGGCTGATGTTGGATGGCTACGTCACTGGGATGGGAAAGAGTAATGCCACTTGAGGGTGGCGACGGAGATTAGTGTGTTGGCTTAAGACCCGTGCGGTGCAGGTTCAATCGCCATGGGGAACAACAACATACCCCACCCATTAATGGAGAGAAATGAATGACACCTTGTTTTCTCCAACCTCTACACCAAAAAGAGGATTTCTGCCTAAAGCCAACGCTAACCTATGTTTCACTTAGTGGCAAAGCAGCTGGTTTGTTGTGGAAAAGATGGGCGTATCTTAAAAAAAAAGTTCCTTAAGCCACGAATGTGGTTCACATTCACTGAAAAATTCTTACACATTAAAAAAGACAAACATTAATTAAACACAAACTCCAACGCTTTTTTGTCATATGCGTCGGTTGTTTGATGAAATAAGCTTTCACGTAAATACGTAACTGCTGATTTCGTCAAACTCCAAATGAAGATACGTCTCGGCTGCACGGGGCCTTCCCCAGCATTTCTGTCTCCGGCCTAGATGCTTTATTGAACCTCGCTCCGCTTGATGCTTACACCATGGGTTGCACAATCAAAACAATCTCATGTTTAAGAAGAGGTGGCTTTTGGTACCTATAACTCGCACTGGAGTGTTGATGAATTTGCGCGACAGCTGTCCTTCGACTCCTGCCTTATGGATATGGCGTCCGGTGCAATGACACCGGAATTTCCTCTTGTTAACGACTGCCTCTGGCAAGACTCTGAGCCTGGAAATGGATGCAGACGAATCTTAACGGGTGGCTCCAAAACCGATCATTTTCTTTAGGTAAACATGCGTCAATCTTCCGAACAGAGATTTTCTTCTTTTTTTTATAATTTGTCTATGCTTAAAGGGTTTTACCGTAAATTTATCGGTAACGGTACCATGGTAATGGGCTATAGTGTAAGGTTCACGGAGAGGGGGGGGGGGGCAGTCAAGCTGCGCTTAAGGCCTTACTCAACCCTTTAACCACACAAAATAGTTCGTCAATGCAATATCTCTCTGAATTCGGTCGGAAGGCTGAATTCACTTAGACTTGTCTGGGTCCCGGGTCGTAAAATCTCATTGGGTAGTCCGTTGGATAGTTTTAAAGTACTATATAGAACGTTATGCCGCCTTATACTTCGTTTTCAGTACAAGTTATCTTAGAAAAATATTCTCTGCAACATACTAACACTTTTCTCAACATCGGAAAGTCAGGCCCCTTTTTGGATATACCCGATTTTTTTCAAATGATCTAAAATAACTTTTTCTTAAAGCCATTTTTTTGCGACCCTCGAAAACCAAGTTTTCAAACAGAGGTAAATTCTGGAAAAACTTACCAAATTCAAGTCGAGACTCATCTTTCCATTGATTTTAAACCTGCATATGATAGAATTCGTCATCAGGAGCTCTACGTGGCGATGAGCAAATATGGGAACCGGCAAAACTGATCCAGCTATGTCGGTCGATCGCCGCACATATGGCAGAACCTGTGGAATCTCTCTAAAGATCGTCCACTGGATCTACACAGTGATGATAATACCCATTATAACGCTTCCATAGTATGGTGGACAAAATCTACACAAAAGATTGAAATAAAGAAGCTAAAAAAGGTACAAGCCGCGTGCCTAGGTATCTCCGGAGCGAACCCGTCCAACAGCTGGCGGAGAGACAGTAACAGGACTAACACCTCTCCACATATATTTTCAAAAAGTGGCGATCCGCAGTGCAACAAGTCTAATACAAGATAAGGCTTAACGACCATCCGGAACTTAGGACCATTCTCGATGAGCTCCCGGAACTTAATATGAACTGCGCGGTCACAGACCTCATTCAAAAAACACTATGCTTCAACAAACGATTCTCCACGGTGATCCCTAAGAGAGAAGCATATGGGTTAGTCATAACCCACCAAACAGCCACAATGGCATAAAGTGGTATTGGGAATATACGGACCAAATAAACGCTTTACGATACCCATGGGAAAAAGTCCCAACGTATTTCAAGCAGAGTTCCACGCCATTCAAGAGTGCGCCAGCCACATTTATTCATCTGGCATAAAAGGTGCAATCACCCATATATTCATTATTCACGGATAGTCAAGCAGCTATAAACGCCCTCAGCTCGCACACCATTGACTCCAAATCAGTCATGTACTGCTTTAATACCCTTCAAACACTCGGATTAAGAAACAAGACCAAATTGTGGGGGGTTCCGGGTCATGTCGGGGTAAAAGCTAGAAGCTAACGAAAAGGCCGACGAACTGGCCAGAAAAGATTCAGAAACACCTTTCAAGGTCCCGAACCCTTCTGCTGCACTCCTAAATCAGCAGCAACTGCAGCAATAAAAAGCTGGGAACACAGAAAATGTATCTATCATTGGGAAAGCATCCCATGTCTGAGACAAGCCAAACGAGCCATTCGGCCCTTCAATAATAATGCCAGCAAATGCCTAAATCTAAGCAGGCATGATAGCGAAAACTGAGTAGGTTACCTTACTGGTCACCATGGTTTAAGATATCATCTAAATAAAATGATAATAGTAGACTCTTCTGAGTGCCGACTTTGTCTTGAAGAGGACGAGTCAGCTGAACACATATTATGTGAATGTCCAGCCCTTATATGAATTGGGAAGAAGATTTTTTTTAGGGTACATATGAGCCCCGAAGACATAGAGAAATCTTCTACGCTTTACAAGGAAAATAAAAATTCTACTAGCTTAAACTCTTTCTGGTCCAAATGGTAATCTTTTAGGTCGCAGTATCCCCCTTTAAATCGGCTTGGCGAGCCAGATGTTATATAAAAAAAAATGTCGGTCGATACTTGAAAATACGCGGCATAATGCACATGTGGCTTCTTCAATCTTGTGCCGGATTTCGTAGGGCTGCTTTCAACACTGATGGCACTATCTTCAATTGATCCGACAAGCTACGGGGGTATGCAGATGATACGGACATCATCGGTCACTCCCAGCGTGCCATGGTAGTGGCGTTTGCTGCAAATAATTAAAGAACAGAAGGCGATATTGGTTATGGTCAAGACAAAAACAAGTACATGCTATCTGCAAGCCAACGAAACAGAATTGAACGGTTTCATTTTTCTCTAGAAAGACAGTAACCACCCTTATTTTGTACTGAGGGATCAGTAGTGGACCTAAGTTTATTTCGGGTTAATCATTCCGATTTTTGATAAACAGTTACACTCCTTAGCTGGCATAATGTGCTGCAAGACGGGTATTTTTGAATTCATAGACATAAACGAATCATAGTGGGTGACTTTGTGACGGTTAAGACATATCGAAAGTTGTTCCACAAACATTTATAATTTCCAATAAAATTGTGTGTACTCCTATTTTTACCTTTAACTAGCGCGAGATCGTAAAAGATATCATTTCTTTACCGGATAGTGTGGTTTTGGGTTTAAAATATATGGTTTTAAAGGAAAAATATATAAACCTAAAGAAAAAACATAGGGACGGGCTACAGTCCGCTTGGGCGAACTGTTGGATACCCTATTCTTATTCCTATCCCTCATAAGTGGGCGTGACAAAAGTCTAAGTATGGTTAAATTGTTAAGAACGCTCTACATATTTTGTTATATAACATTTAAAGGATTTTATCAAAAAAAACGCTCCCTAGCTCAAACTTGAGTGTTTCAATAAAATTGTTTTATTTAATTGTGGGCGTGTCAGTAGGCGGATTTAAAAAAAAATTAACACATGAGCATAAAGGGCCCCTAGAGAGTATATATTATAAATTTCAGCTCCCTAGCTCAAACTTTGGATTTTCAAAAAAATTGTTTTATTTATTTGTGGGCGTGTCAGTGGGCGGATTTTGAAAATATTTATACATGAGCTTAAAGGGCCCCTAGAGAGTATATATTATAAATTTCAGCTCCCTAGCTCAAACTTTGGATTTTCAAAAAAATTGTTTTATTTATTTGTGGGCGTGTCAGTGGGAGGATTTTGAAAATATTTATACATGAGCTTAAAGGGCCCCTAGAGAGTATATATTAAAAATTTCAGCTCCCTAGCTCAAATTTTGGTTTTTCAATAAAATTGTTTTATTTTTTTGTGGGCGTGGCAGTGGGCGGATTTTGAAAATTTTATATCCCGAGCAGTTTTAGGAGTCATAGATCATATATAAAAAATTTCAGCTTCCTAGCTCAAAATTCAATTTTTTCCAAAATTTTGTTTTTTTGAGTTTGTGGGCGTGTCTGTGGGCGGATTTCAAAAATTCGTAAACTTGATTATTTCGGGACCCTAGAGAGTATATGGTTAAAATTTCAGCTCTCTAGGTCTAATTTAAAGGCCTAATTTTTGCCGACGGACGGACGGACGGACTGACGGACGGACATGGCTAGATCGACATTACTATCGATGCTGATCATAAATATAGTAACTTTTAGGGGTCTACGGGCAATATTAAGGTATGTTACAAACTATGCGTCAAAATTAATATACCCCTAGAATAGGGTATAATAATTGCGAAAAGACGCTTAATATAACGGGTGTTTTCTTTTGATGAGAAAGTGACTCAATAAGAGAAATACAAAGTGCAGTGATAGTGAGTGAAAAGTGTTAATAATAAAGTAAATAGTGTTAAATTAAATATAATAAATTATGCGAGAGTGTGTTAAGTGTAAGAGTTCTATTCGCGGAGAAACGGGTATACAATGTGAAGGAGTGTGTGGAAAGATTTGCCATACTGCGACTAAATGCAGTGGCCTTGACCAATACTCTGTGGGCATTTTAAATACTAATCATATGATTAGGTTTATGTGCGAAGATTGTGTGGTTTATATCCAAAATATTGATCTTGTACTTAAGGATGTGCAAGAAACAGTGCAAAAGAATGGAAGCAACTTGAAGGAGTACAACAATGAGTTTGAGGAATGTTTAAAAAAAAACGAGAGTGAAATTAGAAAATTGCTACAAGCGATAGAATCAACATATATGGGTAGACTAAAATCAATGAAAATAGCTCAAGAGACTTGTGAGAAAAGTGTGAAAGAAATAAAAAAACATAGGGGCGGGCTACAGTCCGCTTGGGCGAACTGTTGGATACCCTATTCTTATTCCTATTTCTCATAAGTGGGCGTGACAAAAATTTAAAGAATTTTATCGAAAAAACTAAGCTTTTGTAAATAAAAACGCTCCCTAGCTCAAACTTTGGTTTTTCAATAAAATTGTTTTATTTAATTGTGGGCGTGTCAGTAGGCGGATTTAAAAAAAATTTAAGTATGAGCATAAAGGGCACCTAGAGAGTATATACTATAAATTTCAGCTCCCTAGCTCAAACTTTGGACTTTCAAAAATAAAAATAAAATAATTGTGGGCGTGTCAGTAGGCGGATTTTGAAAATATTTACACATGAGCATAAAGGGCCCCTAGAGAGTATATATTAAAAATTTCAGCTCCCTAGCTCAAATTTTGGTTTTTCAAAAAAAATATTTTATTTAATTGTGGGCGTGTCAGTGGGCGGATTTTGAAAATTTTATGTCCCAAGCAGTTTTATGGGCCAAAGATCATATATAAAAAATTTCAGCTTTCTAGCTCAAAATTCAATTTTTCCCAAAATTTGTTTTATTTAATTGTGGGCGTGTCAGTGGGCGGATTTTTAAAATTTTATGTCCCAATCAGTTTTATGGGCCATAGATCATATATAAAAAATTTCAGCTCTCTAGCTCAAAATTCGATTTTTTCCAAAATTTTGTTTTTTTGAGTTTGTGGGCGTGTCTGTGGGCGGATTTCAAAAATTCTTAAACTTGATTATTTCGGGACCCTAGAGAGTATATGGTTAAAATTTCAGCTCTCTAGGTCCAGTTTAAAGGCCTAATTTTTGCCGACGGACGGACGGACGGACGGACG
Organism: Portevinia maculata; assembly: GCA_949715645.1. Lineage (NCBI taxonomy): Eukaryota > Metazoa > Arthropoda > Insecta > Diptera > Syrphidae > Portevinia > Portevinia maculata. The sequence goes on along the minus strand of OX454527.1, from coordinate 26,553,479 downwards.
GACATGGCTAGATCGACATTACTATCGATGCTGATCATAAATATAGTAACTTTTAGGGTTCTACGGGCAATATTAAGGTATGTTACAAACTATGCGTCAAAATTAATATACCCCTAGAATAGGGTATAAAAATGAGTGAAGTGAACGAATCAGTTAAAGTACATAGTGAGCAAATTTGTGATAATGTCAAAAAAATATCAAATGATAATAATCTAGTTATAAATAGTGTTAAAGAAATAAGAAATGAAATAGTAAGAGAAATAAAAAGTAAGGAAAATAAAAATATAACATATGCGGATCAATTAAAAAAAAATAATAATAAAAATAGTGCAACGGTTATTGTAAAACCAAAGAAAGTTCAAGAAAATGCAAAAACCAAAGAGGTGATAAAAGAGAGCATCGATCCAACGGCGCTCTCTTTAAAAGTTAATAGTGTGATAAAAAAGAGGGATGGAGTGGTAGTTATTAATTGTGATGATAATGAATCAAGGAATACTCTTGAAAGTGAAATGAAAAAAAAATTTAGTGAAGATTATGACGTTTCAATACCAAAAATGAAAAAACCATATTTATTAGTATGTGGAATTAATATACTGAGTGGAAGAAAGAAGAATTGGAAAAGGCGGTTATTTCGCAAAATAAATTAAAGTGTGCAATAAATTGTGTGAAATTTTATAGTGCAGTTAAAGAAAATAAAAAAAGTTATAAGGCAATTATTGCAGTTGAGAATGTTGATTATAATATTTTAATGGAAAGAGGCAAAATTAATATTGGGTGGGATAGGTGCATTGTTTACGATTATGTTCCAGTGAAGCGATGCTACAATTGCTGGGTATATAATCGCATTGCTAGTGTGTGCAAAAATAAAATAGTTTGTGCGAAATGTGGTGAAAATCATGAGTCAAGATCGTGTTCAAATACGAAGTTAAAGTGCAATAATTGTCTGAGTGTAAATACAAATCTTGGGTTATGTCTCAATGTGGAGCATGACTGTAGAAGCCACTCTTGTGAGGTGTTCAAAAAAAAACTTGAAGCTCAAAAAGGCAGAATAGCGTATTAGCAATCAGCATTACGTCAAAAAAGGTATCAAACAATAGTTTACCTACTATCTGAATGTGCAAAGTTTGTTGTCTAATAAATGTGAAGTCGAATTGTTGCTAAAAATGTATTGTCCTGATCTTTTGTTACTTTCGGAGACGTGCATAACGAATGATATTGAAGAGTCTGAATATAAATTTGATAATTACAAGTGTATAAATTGTACTTCAAATTCAAGACATACGGGAGGAGTTATAATATATGTAAAAAAAGGAATAAGGTGTGAATTGGGGAATGAAACAAAAATTGACTATTTTGCTTGGATATTGAAAATTTATGTGTGGATAAATAGAAAAAAGTGTTCGTTTGTTGCGCTGTATAGATCACCAAACTCGTCCATTAACGAGTTTATTGAATTCTATAGAAACTGGTATTCAGAACATTTGGAGAATGAAAACATTGTTTATATTATGGGTGACTTCAATATAAACCAATTAGAAAATGATGCTAATAGAAATAAAATCATAAGATGTATCACAGATCAAGGTCTTAAGCAAATAGTAATGCAACCAACTAGAATAACGAATTCATCGCAAACTCTGATTGATTATGTTTTAATAAATATAGATATGTGTGATATGGTCAGTGCAAGAGTAAGCCAATATTGTGTACAATGGAACGTTACCAAGTCTGAGTGCTCTGGGATTTGGATTTCCTTTTTATATATATAAAAAAAAAAAAAAAGCCAATATTGTAAAGTGACGGATCACGAAACATTAAAAGTGGAAATGGCGAGCGTTTTAGCGTTTTAAACAACATCGGCTTCTCTAATCTGTATGAGATTGATAATTTCACACAGCTAACCACTTTATTTGATGAGAAAAAAAAAAGTGTTGTGAGAAATTGTCTGTAGAAAAATTTGTTAAAGATGAGAGTGACTATATATGGGTCATAAACGAGTTGAAAAAAATGAGAAATAAAAAAATATTGGCATATAGAATGGCACACTATACTAATATTGAGTCCAATTGGAGCAGATACAAAGCAATTCGCAATGAGTACAAAAGAAAAATTTTGGAATCAAAAAACAACTACATTCGTTCGCAAATTCAAGCTAGCGGGAGAGATACAAAAATAGTTTGGTCAGTGATCTTTAATAATTAAAAATAATAAAGTCAAATTTATTTCAAGTGTCAAATTCGGACAAAATTCTATAAGTGACCCTACCCAGATCGCGAACGAATTTAACTTGTTTTTTGTAGATAGTGTACGTGACATTAATAACTCTTTTCCGATTGTGCAATATGTTCCAATAAATGTAAGTTTGTCTTGTTCGTTTAAATTCCAGTACTGTAGTGTAAGGTCTTTATGTGATACGATTAAAAAGTGCAATAATAAAAAAGACTTGTTTGGAATAAATAGAGACATGATATATAAATCAATAGAAATTATTGGCCCAATTCTGTTAAAAATATTTAACACATCTCTTCAATCTGGAATTTTTCCACAAAACTGGAAAGAATCAGTAGTTGTACCGGTGGAAAAAGTTGCTAATACGATAAAGGGTGAGGAATTCCGCCCGGTTAATACACTTCCAACCTTCGAAAAAATTCTGGAAAAATTAGTGGTTAACCAACTACAAAAATATGTGGAAACGAACAAGATAATAATTGAAGAGCAATCGGGTTTTAGAGCAAATCACTGGTGTGAAACGGCTCTTAATTGGTTAATGTTTGAGTGGAAGAATAAAATAGATGACGGTGACTCAGTCATAGCAGTTTTCTTGGACTTTAAAAGAGCCTTTGAGACCCTTGATAGAGGTATCTTGATAAAAAAAAAACTGGAAATGTATGGTATAAGAGATAAAGAGCTTAAGTGGTTTGATTCATATTTATCGGGAAGATCGCAAAGGACCAAAGTGAATGATGTGTTTTCAGAATCAGTGAATGTGCGTCTCGGTGTTCCCCAGGGTTCGGTGTTGGGAGTATATATTTTTTTACTCTACATTAATTGTATCAAGAACTGCATAAAGTTTTGTAAGATGGTGCTGTTTGCTGATGATACGCTTATTTACATAAGTGGAACGAATGTTGACCTAATGTGTGAAAGATTGAATGTTGACTTAGAGAATATAAATAATTGGTTAAAAATGAACAAATTAAAGCTGAATGTGAAAAAGTCAAAATGCATGAAATTTAAATTGAATGATCCTATTATTTTGCGCATGGATGGGGACGTTATTGAATGTGTGGATAAAAGTAAATATCTTGGCGTCATGTTAGACTCCAGACTAAATTTCAAGGACCATGTTGACTACATTTGTGGAAAAATCGCAAGAAAAATTGGGTTCCTAAAAAGAGTGAGAAAGGAACTTACATATGAGAGTTCAATTTTAATTTACAATGCTCTCATATTGCCACATTTTGACTACTGTTCCTTTCTTTTGTACGATAGTCAACAAGAAATAAAAACTAGACTCCAATTGTTGCAGAACAAAGCTATGCGGGCAATTTTGAAGTGTAGTGTATATACCCCAATTCGAGTGATGCTCAGCACATTAGAATGGATGAATGTAGAGCAAAGATTAATATTTAGTGCGATGGTGTTTATTTATAAAATGAAAAACAAAATGGTCCCAGAATACTTGCGGGCCAATTTGGTAAATGTTGGTGATGTGCAGCCGTATAATCTGAGAAACTCAAATAATTTCCGGCCGAGCAGATGTAACCTCAGTCGAACGAATAGTTCCCTGATGTACACGGGCTTAACATATTTTAATAGTTTACCAACTACAATAAAGGATGAATCAAGCTTTGTGGTGTTTAAACGTAAACTCACGGATTTGATTAAAAGCAATTCCTAAGTCATTTGTGTCACTACATCTTATGTTTCCTAAATGTGCGTGTGTTTTGTTTATAAATAGATGTGTACTATATTTTTATGTTTCAATGTATAACCTTATATATAAATACAAGGAGTTTGAACGTTGTGTGTGTAAAGTTCATTGAACTAATACTAATGTTATTATTATTCAGCATATCATAAGGGCTAGAACAAGGTCTATGCTCCAACAGAGCCTAATCCCTTGGTTTACAGGGATAGGTATGTCCCAGCTCCCTGCTGAGATGAATGAATGAATGAATAACTCTATATATATATATATATTAATATAGAACTCCAACAGTTGCCTATCACGACCAAAATGATTTAGTGCGGGGTCTAAGACTCGTAACCCAAGCCGAAACTAACATACTTTTGACAGCTTTAAATATGTTAAAGGCGCTTGTGGTAAGGTATTTGGGAGCCGGGTTGTTAAAGCTAATGTTTATGAAGAGAATCCCACATTGCCTTCTACCTTCGTTAAATCTCTTCTTCGATTTTTATAACTCGTTCTATCGGCATAGCCAGTTGGATACAAACGGTTTCTAGATGGCCTTAGGCTCCTAATGCTTCCACTAAATGCAAACGAAAACTAAACAATTTTTTAAAGTATCGTTGGTAGCCAACCCCCCCAACCAGCGCACACAATCCTTTTTAATCATTATTTCTTAAATATGGGCCCCTTGAGCTAAATGCACACGCAACTCCCATCAACATCTAGTTTAAATGTGTGCACTAAGTGCAACTGCAACTATCACAAGCTCGCACCCGACATGTCCGGCAAGATTAGAAAAAAGGACAAAATCGGTCAATTGTGCCACGAAGCTGATTTTAATGCGTCCGAGGAATTTCTTGATCTTTTTCGGCGGCTAACCGTCGTCGTCCGTTCGATACTCCAATTCCGATCCGATCTACCGTGAATATTTGCACCGCGGGTGCCTTCCAGCTATACCAGTGTCTGACCATGCCATGGCTGGGAAATTATCTAAAATCAAATTGACATCTAACCACAGGAATTATGATGGGAGAGACCTGTATCGGCGCTAGACGATAAATTAATTATTGAGTCTAACTTAATTAACGGTGAGGTATTTTTGGATACTTTTCCACCGACGAGTTTTTATCTATTTTCGCTTTCAGCCTTTGCAGTGGAGGCCGGCCGCCTGCCGGCTGGATACCGTTGTGCGTAATTGAAAACTGCAAATTGGCGCGCGGTGTTTTTGCGGTGTCATTGCAGTTCCAAGGTGACTTTTCTTCGAATACGAATTGAAGTCGATTTTTCTTGTTCTGTGTGTGTCTTTTAATTTGATCTGGTGGATGTGGAGCACTCGCCAGACCTTGGCTGACCGTAACATTATGCTTATGGTAATCACAGACGACATGAACATGGTGGTTAAGCAGCTTCGTTGGCTATGGCCGGACGACTGCTGAAGAGATGACGGTATGCTGTGCAGTTTGCAGATATTTTGTGAAATTGTCCTTTCACTTGAAAGCGAGGTTGATAGATGTTTTGAAATTATGTTTCATGGCTAGATACAAAATGAGATGTTGGTATCTGGTTGCGTAATAAACAAAGCCGGCGACAACATGGCGAAATCGGAATGATTTTGTAGAAGTTGAAGCACTTTGGTGACCTTCAACGTAGCGTATTTGTCACGTAAGCCCTTCTACTCAGTTAGCAAATTAGTAAACCCGTTCCAGGCTCCGCTAAATCGAACACAATTCTCCGAACCTAACACATGCACTTCCTCTGCCCGTACCCCTTTCGTGTGTACATTTCCGTTCAATCTGCAGCCAGGTTGTAAGGTCAGGCACCTAGCCCATTGTTTCAAACCAAAGCAATAACACTTTCTGTGAGTCGTTTATTTTCAAAAATAAAAATCTCATCAACCATCGAACATAGGACGGAGGAGCAAAATTGACAAAAAAAAAATTACATCCGGAGAACGTCTACAACAATGCATTCAAATGATGATGACGATGAGTCCTTATAGCACTCGGGTCAATGCGCCACCACTAGTGCTCCTCTGCTGCACATCCACTAAATACCAACCACTATCCGTACACAGGAGGAGATTTCATTAGACGATATCTATTCGTCTGATACAATGGTGATGGCACGGCAGCCAGAGGGCCAGGTAGAGGAGTCTCTTGCACTCACTCTTTCATCTTTCGTGGAGTTTCTCTCTGATTATGGTCAAGTCAGGCGCGACTATCGATGTTAGTAAATTGATCACGTAGAACGCCGCCCGGGAGACTATGGCTGACTATCCTTTCAATCAATTCATACTGTTTAGGATATTCCACTTCCACAGGACTGCTGCACTGACTACGATGACTTCAAAGATAGGATGGGATTTGAATTGCTTATTACGAACTCACTGCGTGCGTTCTCCATCCGTTTTTGGATATTTTTTTATTCATTTTTTTTTATTTTCGGTGTTTTTTGTAGAAAAGTTTAATTCCCAAGCGTTTTGTTAACGTTTTGTTACCTAATCAGGTGCATCCTTGCGGTTAGCAGACCTTTTGTAGCGTACAAATGCACAACAGCAGTTTTATAGTTGTTGTGCTGACTTATGGGCCAAATGTTTCAGATTGCAGTCAAGGTGTTGACTTCGGAATTTCATGAGAATGTTTTTTTTTAAGGGAATGAAATATTACTGGCTGCTGCGTGTGCACTGAATGCCGACATATCGACCATTGAAACACAAAGGGGCGTAAGAGATATTTACCAAATTTACAGGAGAGCAAACAGAAAAAAAAAGATTTTCCTTTATTAAAGTGTATTGACATTTTTGGGGTTTTCTTATTGACCAAATATTTTTATTGTTTTAAAAATTGTTTAGAACTGATATTTTGTCTCGGTTTTTGAGTTCTCCTTTTTTAAGTGATTTTATCGCTCTGGAAAGTCAAAAGTTACCACTTACGCCTCTTTGTCTTGATTCGGAATACTGGAGAGTTACTTACGACCAATGATTAAAACTGAAATAAGGTGTTTTTTTTTTTGTTTCTCATGAATAAAACGAACTTTTTATTTTGTTCTATTGATAGTAATATAAAAGGAACTTCACTTTCTTAATTTTAGGGTAAAGGGAACATGAAATAATAAAAACACAACCTCCCTGGTTAATAGCCATGACTTTATGAGTAGTAACTAAACTACTTATGGATGAGTTGTTGTTGTTTTAATGTGGTAAATTTGTGTAAAAGATCTTGTGTTCATCAAATCGAATGACGGGGTTTCGTCCTTCAGTTAATGATATCAAATCTTTGTATTTTGCAACGGGAACTTTAGGCGATTCTTTGTTTAGATTTTTTAAATCTTTGTTAAACGATTTGTCCGTCATTCTCTTTAATGATATCGATCTATAAGACTGAAGTTGTGTGATGTTTTAAATTCTATTATTCCAGGACAGTCTTTCTTTACTCTCACCTCTCTAATTTCTGCCCAATTGATCGGACTGCCTGTTTCATTAACTTTTCTTTCGTTTAGGATTCGTAGGTTTTTTGAGACCTCCTTGAAGTCATAGAAGTCGCTTGTCTCAACTTGTTTGACAATATAGGGTTGGTGCTTCTTGCCAACCGGATTATAGGCACAATTTGTGATGGTAGGAAGAGATCTCCTGCATGATCGATGGCATATGAAATCGCACTGTGAGCAGAGTCACCTTCATTTTGACCATGATTGGTTTCGAAATATCGCAAACTGATTTCTTGAACAGGAAGCTTCATCACTGCCCAAAGTAGCATGGCCACCACAATTGAGTTTTTGTTTTGGCCGGCACAGCCGTCACTGATGAGATCAAAGTGAGTGACTCCATTTTGAGCGTATAGTGTCAAAAACTGAAAAACACAGGATGACATTTCGCATGCTCCTCTTTTACTGATGGCCTCGTGCCAGCAGTAGCAGTAGCAATCTTTTGTAGCCAAATTGTATATGGTGAAATTGAAGTTTGCAATTCTTCTTTTGTAAAATATTGCACCTTCATTAGACTTAGATAGATAAATAACTTGCTGTAGGTCAAAGACTGCAACGACGTGTTTTTTGTTTTGCATTGCAACATTTTTAAGAGTTTCCTTAATTTGCCTCACTTTGTTTTTCTCCGAGGTATGAGAATTGCATTGTTCCTCTAGTTTATCTTTAACTTGACTATCTCCTTGCCTGTATGTGATACACAAACTGCACTGATCCTTTTTTGGTCGGTGAAAGCTTAGATTCATTGATTTGAATACGTTGAGGTAAGTACGGAGGCTTGGCGTTTGATTTCCAGAATTTTCTTCCAAGTACATCCGGTACTAACGCTTAGATCTGCATGTAAAAATTCTCCCTCAATAAATGATATACAAATTGGAGATAGGCCCTTACCGTAGAACAATTTGTTCCTTAGAATATACCCATAAATCATGCCCTAAAATATTGCCAACGAATTAAGGGACACCCTGTATATATATGCCTATATATATATGTAATATAATATAATATATTAATATATTAATTTTATTTAATGCGAATCATCAGTCACATCACTAACGCCCGTTTCTTTTTCCGAGAATAATAAAAAAATCAAAGAAGCGTAAGCTCACATACGCTTATTCGTGCTACGAAACAATTACAAAATATGACTTACACCCGAAAACAAAAAAAACAAAATCTCAGCAATGGGTTCGAATTCACTTACCACCTTTTGTCATGCCAAAGAACTTGCTTTAACAAGTCGTTTTATGTAATATTCTCAAAATGGGTTTTTTGTTTCTTACGCCCCTTTGTGTTTCAATGGTCGATATATCTAACGTTCCTAGGTTTTGGAAACAATATTCGAACTTTAAGGAGCTAGATAAGAATAATCAAGAGCGACGTGATGCTTTCTATATACGGAATGAAAACTGGCTCTGGAACAAGTTACCCAGTGAAGGGGCAGTATCTGCAAATCAGTTTGCTCTTTCCATTAAGACATATCTACCATTTCCATCGCTGTTTCGAAGAGTGTGTGTTCCATTCTTAATGCCAGCAGTCAGTTGCTTCACTTCCTTGTAAAATTTGCGGGTGTTGTTTCGATTGCTACTCTTCGGTTTGCTTGGGCTGGGAACTGCGTTTTTCCCCCTTTCCCTACACAATATCTTCTTTTTCTCCCTTCGCTTGGATCGATACTCTTCCCTTACTGGCCTAGTTTTACGTTGCGTTCCGTCACCATTTTCCCGTGAGGGCACTCATCATCATACCCCGAGCTTTTTCTCTGAGGTGGCTGGTTACATACTGTGGGCTAGGCAACCTCGTTGATAATGTTGCGATATCGGTTCCACTTATTGTTGGCACTTGTGGGTGGTGAATGCACAGAGGATGGTATCTCTCAACCGCTCTCTGTAGATTCTGGCTACTCCAGATGTGTTAAGGCGTTCAACGACGAATTTTTTCTCATTGGACAGTCGAGCTGTAAACTATTTTGCAGCAGAAATTTTCAAAAACACTTTGTTTAATATAAGTCTCCACTGTTTTGCTCGCTTTTAGGCTCACTATTATTACCTCAATTAGGGGCTCTTGACTGTCTTATTTTAGCAGAAGATTCTGAAACAGCCTGTAAAGCAGTTTCCAAATTCACCGCTTTCATAGCCTTGAGAAAATTCTTAAGCAAACGAAAATGGTAATGATAGCCTTAGTCGTTTAAGAATTATGATGGTCCACTAGGGTAAAGCTATACAAAACGTCCTAGTTTACAAAACGCCCCTGTAGTCTAGCACGCACACAGGTGTTGTTATGCAGTCATAACCAAACCTGTTCAAACTAGTTTCAGTCGTTCGCCAATTGTGTTATTGAGTGGTAGTGTTCTGTGTGCTATGTTGAGAAAAAAAACTACAAAAACTAATTTTGGAGCCAAAACATATTGCGCTGAGTACAGTAATAATTTTTTTCTCCAGAAACTATGCCCATTTTGTTAAAATGAAATATCTATGTATATAAAAGAAAGTGTCCGAAGCGATGTAATACCATAACTCGAGATTGGCCCAACCGAATTCAAAATTTCTTATTTTGACCACCCAGCCTGTTACGACAGGTTTTTTTTTCGATTTTGTTCATTTTTTTTTTTTTTTTTTTTTTGTATTTATTTATTTTGGCAACAACCAAAAAATTAACAGTATACTGTTTTCCATCATTAAGTACTTCAATTTAAACTATTTATGTGTGTAGTAAACAATGCCAGCAAGACGCAAAGGGACCAATTTGGGTCGTCGAACGATTAGAACGACAGACATGCGAAATAGAAGAGCCCAAAGATCAGACGAACGAGTCAAACAAGATAATGCAGATGTGCGTATGAGCATGGCACAATTTCGTAAATCCCAATCACAAGAGGCACGAGCTGAACGAAATCAACAAAGACAATTGAATTGAGCGGCTTACTTATCGGTATGGATCCAGATTCTAACCTGTTCCTGAAGTCAATTCGAACATTTAATTCATGTTTCCAAATGACATCGTTTAGAGCAACAGAAATAGTTAAAAATAATGCTGCAAATGGTCAACAATTCCATTCAACATTCAAAATCAAAGGCCAAGGTTATCACAAAGGCATTGCTGCCAATGCACGTTGCGGCTACAATAACCTTAATTCACCATATGCCAGACGCATCGTCGGCGAGCTGGATGCTCTATAGACATTTTCACCAAGCTATCTCTTTCTGAAGTGCGGAATCCCTGTCTTAAACAACAGAAACAAATTCAATGATAAAATTGTAGAAATTTGCACAAATCGTATGGAATAATCATTGTGATTGTTAATGAACTGAATATGAAAGTGCAAACAGAAGCTATTGAAGGGTAAAAAGTAACAAATAATAGAGAAAACATAGGGACGGGCTACAGTCCGCTTGGGCGACCTGTTGGATACCCTATTCCTATCCCTCATAAGTGGGCGTGACAAAAGTCTAAGTATGGTTGAATTGTTAAGAACGCTCTACATATTTTGTAATATAACATTTAAAGGATTTTTTTCAAAAAAACAAAGCTTTTGTTAAAAAAACGCTCCCTAGCTCAAACATTTGTTTTTCAATAAAATTGTTTTATTTAATTATGGACGTGTCAGTAGGCGGATTTAAAAAAAAATAACACATGAGCATAAAGTGCCCCTAGAGAGTATATATTATAAATTTCAGTTCCCTAGCTCAAACTTTGAATTTTCAAAAAAAGTTATTTTTAAATTGTGGGCGTGTCAGAATGCGGATTTTGAAAATATTTACACATGAGCTTGAAAGGCGCCTAGAGAGTATTTATTATACATTTCAGCTCCCTAGCTCAAATTTTGGTTTTTCAATCAAATTGTTATATTTAATTGTGGGCGTGTCAGTAGTCGGATTTTGAAAATTTTGTCTCCCGAGCAGTTTTAGGAGTCATAGATCATATATACAAAATTTCAGATTTTTAGCTCAAAATTCGATTTTTTCGAAAAATTTGATTTTTTGAGTTTGTAGGCGTGTGTGGGCGGATTTCAAAAATTCGTAAACTTGATTATTTCAGGATCCTAGAGAGCATATGGTTCAAATTTTTGCTCTCTAGGCCCAGTTTAAAGGCCTAATTTTTGCCGACGGACGGACGGACGGACATGGCTAGATCGACATTACTATCGATGCTGATCATAAATATAGTAACTTTTAGGGGTCTACGGGCAATATTAAGGTATGTTACAAACTATGCGTCAAAATTAATATACCCTTAGAATAGGGTATAAAAACGTGAGAAAGTATGTTAAAGCAAAACAAACAATTAACATAGGGACGGGCTACAGTCCGCTTGGCGAACTTTTGGATATCCTATTCTTATTAACAGCAGACACCTAGAGAGTCTATATCATAAATTTCAGTTTCCCAGCTCAAACTTTGACTTTCCAATAAAATTGTTTTATTTAATTGTGGATTAAAAGTAGAATAGAAAGCATGGATAAAAGCAATAAAGCTATATTGGAAAGAATCTCGGTCCTTGAAAAAAAAGCAGCAATAACAAGGCTGCACAAAAAAGAAGAACATGATGGATAGTTAAAAAATCCTGGAATGTAATGCTAATGGTATCGAGAACCGTAAGGATGAAATCCAAGTAGTCCTCGACATGAACCAAATAGATACAAGTCTTGTCTCTGAGACGCACTTAAAATTCAATACAAACTTTAAACTGCAAGGGTACGAATTATATTACTCCCCACATCCCCATAATTCAGCAAAATGCGGGGCTGCAGTTATAGTAAAGAATAAGATCGATCACCATATAGAAGCCAAGTTCCAATCATGCGCGATGCAAGGAATTGCTATTAACAAACTATATCAGTTGCATCAATTTACTGTTCTCTGATTTATTGCAGGGGGAGATCTTAATGCCAAAAACAAGTACTGGGGATCTAGATTGACAAATACAAGAGGAAGAGAACTTTATGAAGCAATAAACGAAATTAACGGCAAGAATCACTCAACGGGAAAACCTACGTATTGGCCAACAGATAGAAACAAAATCCCTGATCTCTCGACTTCTTCGTAAAGAAGAATATCTCGTCTAACAATATAAAGGTAGAAGAAGGGCCAGATCTTGACTCAGATCATTTCACAATACTTTTAACACTTGGCGATAAAATCACTATTAAAGAAAATAGCGCAAGGCTAGGGAATAAGCTGACTGATTGGAGCCACTTCAGACAGCATCTAGAGGATAGTATTCAGCTCTTAGAAACGATTGAAACAGAAGATCAATTAGAGGATGCTGTTCAAATATTAACTGTCAATATCCAAAGAGCTACATGGGCTGCAACACCTAAAACGAAAACTAAAACCCAACGAAACTGGTACGAGTATCCAAAAGTAATATGTGATATAATTACAGAAAAGAGACGAGCTAGAAAACGTTGGCAACAAACAAGAGCGCCCAGAGACAAAACAATACTGAATAATCTAAACAGTCAGCTTAAAAGATCGATAAGAGAATTTAAAAATGAGTCTCTTAAAAAATACCGTACCAATCTTACAAATGATGCTAGTACCGAGTACTCACTCTGGAAGGCAACAAAGAAAATGAAAAGGCCAATTGCTCACATTCCACCACTTAAAAACAGTGAAGGGCAAAACAGTAACTGGGCAAAAACCAACCAAGAAAAAGCTAACTTATTTGCTGAATATCTTGAAGGCGTCTTTCAACCATATGAAGATGAAGACTGTCAAGAAAGCGAAGTATTGTGCGAAGAGGAAAGACACATTCAACCGATAACGGCTAAAGAAATTGCCAATGAAATAAAAATGGGTATCAGTACTTAAAAAGCCCCGGGATTTGATTTAATATCAGGGGAAATCCTAAAACAATTCCCAAAAAGGGCTTAAAGAAACTAGCACAGATCATAAATGCTGCATTCAGGATAAGGCATGTACCTAGCATGTGGAAAGTCGCGGAGGTGATTATGATACCAAAACCAGGCAAACCGCCTAGTGAAGTCACCTCCTATCGCCCCATATCTATACTACCTATGTTGTCCAAGCTATTCGAAAAGATGTTGATTAAACGTCTGAACAAAATAATCGAAGAAAAATCGCTAATACCAAACCATCAATTTGGTTTTAGAAATGAACACTCCACGATCGATCAGGTGCATAGAATAACAGATAAAATCGAAAAAGCATTTGAAGAAAAAAAGATATGCTCTACTATATTTCTCGATATAGCACAAGCTTTCGACAAAGTATGGCACAAAGGACTGATCTATAAATTGCAAAAGCAATTCCAAAACAAAACAATTCTCAGAAATTTTAGAGCCCTATATATTAGAGAGATTCTTTAGAATTAAACAAGGAAATGACTACTCCACATTAAGAGAAATAAAAGCTGGTGTACCACAAGGAAGTGTGTTAGGTCCTGTATTATATCTCTTATTTACTAGCGACTTGCCGAACAGTGATGAAACAACTGTGGCAACATTTGCAGATGATACTGCTGTACTTGCTGTTGGTGAAACTGTCGAAGTAGCGACAAAAAACTACAGAAGGCAGTGAACAATATAGCAAAATGGACAAAAAATTTTCAAATTAAACTAAATGACCTAAAATCGGTCCATATAAATTTTACAAATAAAAATGTTCAGCACATACCAGTATTCATAAATGATAAAGAAGTAGATAACGCAAACACAGCCAAATATCTAGGCATGACACTAGACGCTAAACTGCGCTGGAAAGCACATGTAAAGAAAAAAAGAGAAGAACTAAATATGCGCTACAGTAAAATGTATTGGCTTATAGGGAAATACTCTTGTTTGTCAAATTACAATAAATTACTGCTTTATAAGCAAATTCTAAAACCAGTATGGACCTACGGCCTCCAGCTGAGGGCATGCAAAACAAATTTACAGACAATTCAAACATTTCAAAACAAAGTTCTACGGAATATAGTAAAATACCACCATGGTACATAAGAAACGCTGATCTGCATAGAGATCTAGAAATAGAAATGATTGAAGATGAAGTCAAAAAATTAGCCACTAGACATAAACTTAGGCTTCTCAATCACGTCAGCTCAGAAATGAAGGAACTATTAAATACTAGCAATATGACTAGGAGGTAAAGAAGAATAAAATCTTTTGAACTAGCTACATAGTCCGAAAAATAAAACAAAAACAGTATTAAATCCTTTATGGACAAATACTTAGAATATGAATTTTAAAAAATATGAAAGACAAATTGCTGATTGGTTTAACTACTAGGTGCAATAATTGGAAAGCTGGCTAATCCCCGCCCTGCAACAATGAAATACCAAGAAGGTTGTATCGCAGGGAAAACGGGAAAACGGGAGAAGGGGTTAGTGGGTAGAAATCACCACACTGTTACTGAGAACGGGCTCGGTTTCGTCTTTGGAAGATTACCACCTCCCAGCGTAAAAAAAAATAAAAAATTAATTGTGGGCTGATTTTAGAAATTTTATCTCCCGACCAGTTTTATGATTCAACGATCATAACAAATTTCAGCTTTCTAGCTAAAAATTCGATTTTTTCGATAAATTTGTTTTTTTTTTTTATTTTTAGTTTGTGGGCGTGTCTGTGGGCGGATTTAAAAAATTCTTTAACTTAATTATTTCGGGGACCTAGAGAGTCGCGACAAATCGTGATTTGAAGAAGAAATAATAATCTTGAGTTCATTGCTGATACACACAGTTCTCCAATATCCGCTAATGTTCTGAAAGGGACAAAACGTCCACAGCGCTCAACTCCTCTTTAAGTCATAGACAGCATCCCAACACACTTACAATAAGTTAGTTATTTTTCATTTCCCTAGGAAAATATTCACTAGAAATAATTTATATGGCAAAACAACGTTTGCCGGGTCAGCTAGTATATTTATAAATTACATAAAATTGGCTTTTTAGTTCGTTTTTATACCCTATTCTAAGGGTATATTAATTTTGACGCATAGTTTGTAACATACCTTAATATTGCCCGTAGACCCCTAAAAGTTACTATATTTATGATCAGCATCGATAGTAATGTCGATCTAGCAATGTCCGTCGGTCCGTCCGTCCGTCGGCAAAAATTAGGCCTTTAAACTGGGCCTAGAGAGCTGAAATTTTAACCATATACTCTCTAGGGTCGCGAAATAATCAAGTTTACGAATTTTTGAAATCCGCCCACAGACACGCCCACAAACTCAAAAAAAAACAAAATTTTGGAAAAAATCGAATTTTGAGCTAGAAAGCTGAAATTTTTTATATATGATCTATGACTCCTAAAACTGCTCGGGATATAAAATTTTCAAAATCCGCCCACTGACACGCCCACAAAAAAATTAAATAATTTTATTGAAAACCCAAAATTTGAGCTAGGGAGCTGAAATTTATAATATATACTCTCTATGGGCCCTTTAAGCTCATGTGTAAATATTTTCAAAATCCGCCTACTGACACGCCCACAATTTAAAAAAAAACTTTTTGTTTGAAAATCCAAAGTTTGAGCTAGGGAGCTGAAATTTATAATATATACTCTCTAGGGGTCCTCTATGCTCATGTGTTAATTTTTTTTAAATCCGCCTACTGACACGCCCACAATTAAATAAAATAATTTTATTGAAAAACCAAAGTTTGAGCTAGGGAACGTTTTTTTACAAAAGCTTCGTTTTTGTTTGATAAAATCTTTTAAATGTTATATAACAGAATATGTACAGCGTTCTTCACAATGCAACCATGCTTAGTCTTTTGTCACGCCCACTTATGAGGGATAGGAATAAGAATAGGGTATCCAACAGTTCGCCCAAGCGGACTGTAGCCCGCCCCTATGTTTGTTTATTTTTTTTAAATCAGTATGGGTTGCTTTACTTTTGCTGGGGCGTTTTGCACTCAGAAATTTACAAAACGCCCCAACAAAGTAAGTGTAATACGCCCCAGTAATGTATAAAAATATAACACTCATCAGAGCGTTTTTTTTTTCTTAATTGTTTATAGAAATGCCACGAAATTACACCAGCACTGCGGGCATCATGGTCCGAAAAAGACCTGAAAAAAGCAATGGAGAAGGTAAAAAATAAAACTGTGGGAGTGAATGATGCAAGTAGGGAGTTCAACATATGTACCATCCAGAATCCTGATGAGACATATTTTAAAAGTCAATGCAAATAAGTCGCTTGGTCGGTCAACTGCTCTCTCGTTGGAACAAGAAAAAAATTGGTTGCCCACATACAAAAATTGGAAAATGTTGGGCTTGCTCCTGACCGAAAGGAAATCGCTTATCGGTTCGGCGAACGTTTTGGAGTAGCACACCGTTTCTCAAACGACACAAAGGCGGCTGGTAATGTTTGACTCAATGGTTTCTCGAAACGTAATCCATTGAGTACACTGAAAATTACCACAAGAGCGTTTATACAGAAGACTGGATTGAGTGCGTATCTTGCCAGGGCTGGTTGCACGAGTTTCGTACTATGTACATACATACCAAATTGCAACAACTGCGGCCGTAAAGTGAAGCCACAGGCCATATTACAAAACCAATAATTTAATTTTCATGCTTTATAATATTTGTTCCTACTTTTTCCTTAGGGGCGTTTTGTCACTAATGCGGGGCTTCTTACCCAACGATTGAGTTACAAAACGCCAAACTTAAACTTTTTTTTTAAAAATATATATATAATATATGCTAATATATTTTTGTACAAATGAAATTGCCAAACCTATGAAAAGAGACTGTTAATTTTTTATTTAATAAAAGAATTATTATTTTTGTTTATTTTTTTGTTTTATTGAAGATTCTAAAAAAGTTTTACTCTATACGCCGGTGTGGCTAAATGGCCTACCTGCCGGGTAAATTTCCCGTATATAAGGGTAATTGCTCGTCATTTAAAAATCGAGTGCTGAAGTCTATCCTCTAGACGAGACATTCCGTCCACGTCAAAGAAAGCGTTGAATGAAGTTGGTGTTATCTCCCGGTTTGTAAAAAAGCAGCTCGGTCTAACTTTTACAGCGCGTCGATACCAAACCGAAACCGACAGCTTTTATCACAAACCAAACTTAATGGAATTGTCTTTCGGGGCCAGCCAGCCAACTCGGTTTTGGGAAAAACTAAATCGAAGCGAGTTGTCGTCCGTGCCAACTTAACTCGATGTGAGAAAAATATAAACCGGCTTAACTCGGTTTGTGCTAAACTCGGTTTGAATCGAGTTGTTTGTCTTGGCTCACTTACAGTCTCGGTAGTCGGGGCTGGTTGTGTGACAATTGTTATCTGGTTACCCGAAAAGTGAGACTTCAGCAGATGACTAAGACTTTTCGTCTCAGTTAAGGTGCCATCAAGTTTTCTTAGTGATACCAGTTTGGCTGGTTTACCCTTTTTCAGAACTTTAACCACCCTATTAGTTTCACCCAGTGTTTCAATCTTTTCGCAGAAATTCCTATGAGAAGCTCTTTCCGATACCCGAATTAACCTCTTATATTAATTCTGCTTCGATCGGTAGGGATTCCAGTCTTCATCCAAATCAGTCTTGAGTGACCTATTTAGAAGTTTGTTTAGCTTGTCTTCGGATTCTCCGCAGTTCTGAGTTCCACCAGGGAAATGATGTTCTGCCAGGGGTCTTGTTTACTGGGCACGTCAGTTCAAAGCAGCTAGTAATGGCACTGTTCAGGTCTTGAACAGCTTCCTCTACCTTTTGCCTCGTCCTGTGTTTGGTTGGAGTTTTTAGAGTTTTAGCTAATTCCTCCCTGAAGCGTATCCATTTGGTTTTTCTGGGATTTCTTTTCTCCTGCAAAGTTATGGCTTCGCATTCGATTTGGAATTCGATATATCTATGGTCTGAGAGGGATACCTCCGAAGAGGCCCTCCAGCTGAGAGAAGGTTCGACAAGCCCTTGGTCTCTCGGACCACTCGTCACAGAGTATCGTGGTGCCACGGACACTTCCAAGGCCAAAGATACGATTTTTCCACACCCATGGCTCCAGTATGGATGCTTCTTACTGATGAGAGCAGTAGCAGCCTTGGAGTGTGGAAGGTTGATCTGAGTAAATACAATCATTGGTATAAGCTAGGGTTTTTCGTCCGTTACTCGCACTCACTTGGAAATAAAGCGGAATTGAATCCTTCAAAGGTGCAAATAAGGACGCATACCATAGTATCAAGACCAGGATTCTGGGTGTGTAGGCGCGCTAGCACATCCGCCGTCTTCCTAAGTTTCCCTGGGATCCAACAGATGGCGCGAGTTTTTTGTGGGGGGTCTGAAAACCACAAAAGTTGTGGTTCTCAGAGGGGGGATTTTTGGCACCGTCCTGCTAATCCATTCACGAGTTTGCTGTGTTGAGCACTTCACCGTAAAGGTTCTATTACTCAGCTCACTGCCCTCCACTCGAATGCATTCATTTAATGCTTTAGCCAGCTTCCACAGACGAACTTCACAGTGTTTGCACTCTGCTGTTTCACCCACATTTTGTGCGCGGGGACCTCCATCAGCTAGAGATGTTCTAGTGGAAGGGCACGCAGAGAATGTGGGCGCAGTTCCACCGACAGGAGTGCTTGAGGCCTTCTTCCTCCGTTTTTTCCTGTTCGAGCTATTGGAAGGGGAGGCAGCGTTGGTTTCAGTCAGCTGGCTGGTTTCGGCTCTTTAACCGGCAACGTATGGTCGACTCTGTAGCGAGCACTGAATAGGCTTTCAAGTGACGGGCCATAGCCACTTGGTGTGTCTAACTTTCATGGACTAAACTCTCCCCATGAACGACCATGAATACCACCCTGGAACCGCTGTTTACGTTACATCAGGGTGGTGCCGTTTTTTAAATCCGTACCAGGACACAGTCTTATAAGAAGTCTTCTATAGCATACGACGTCTATGCCCCACGAGGCTGTATTTGGGTCTTCCTCTCTATTTTTTGTTTTCAGTATCTTTTCTATGAAAGAGGATACTCGGTTCCAGTACAGTGTCAGTCACCTCACGGGTGCTTCACAAGTTGGGGAGTCGCAGTAAAGTCCCAGCTAACTTAACCGAACTTAAATACTAAGAGGATGTTACCTAGAGGACGGCAACTGGAAGCGCATGTTATTCTTGCTTCGGCGGAACATGTACATATATACTAAAATTGTCTTAAGCCAGGAACAGTGGTTAAGACGAAGCCCATTTGACTCTCCAAAAAGATTCTGGTACTACGAACCTAGAGAGCTAATGTTCCAATATGTAGCTTACTAAGTCCAATTTCAATGCTGGTCACAAATAACGGGTTTTTCAACAAGGACGCTACAAAAGTAGAGCGAGAGGAACAGCAAACGACGCCGAATTTCTTGCCGCTCTTTTGACAAGGTTTGCCATTTCAGGATGGAACGATATACGAGCCAACAACGAGTCGAAATTATTAAAATTTACTACCGAAATTCGGAGTCAGTGGGCTCAACGTTAAGAGCGCTACGTCCAATTTATGGTCGTCATAATCGTCCTAGCAGATCAACAATTGAGCGTCTAGTGGAAAAATTTGAATCCACAAGCACAGTACAAAATGTTCCCGTGCCAGTGAGACAAAGAAGTGCCCGTAGTGTCGAGAATATTTCTGCCGCTGAGGCTTCAGTTGAAGAAAGCCCAAATGTGTCTCTCACACGTCGTTCTCAAGCGTTGGGCATCTCTGTGACGTCGTTGTGGCGAATTTTGCGAAAAGATCTTTTCCTACATCCTTACAAGATTAAATTGGCGCAAGAACTGAAGCCGCTTGACCACCAGAAGCGTCGTATGTTCGTGAATTGGGCTGAGCAACAACTTGAAAATGATTCGGATTTTCATCGAAAAATCATCTTCAGCGATGAGGCTCATTTCTGGCTGAATGGCTTCGTCAATAAACAAAATATGTCATGAGTTGAAAATATCAACATGAGTCATCATTGCATCCCGACAAAATTACGGTTTGGTGCGGTTTATGGGCCGGCGGCGTCATTGGGCCGTACTTCTTCCGTGATGATCTAGACCGGCACGTTACTGTGAATGGGAATCGCTACCGTTCAATGATAACCGAATATTTTTGGCCCCAATTGGATGATATGGACTTGGAGGACATGTGGTCCCAACAGGACGGCGCCACAAGCCACACAGCGAATGCCACAATCAATTCATTGGAAACCAAGTTTGGAAACCGTGTTATCTCACGAAATGGTCCAGTCGCTTGGCCGCCTCTGTCGTGCGATTTGACGCCGTTAGACTATTTCCTGTGGGGCTACGTCAAGTCTATGGTCTATGGTCTATGCCAACAAGCCAGCGACGATTGATGAACTTCGTACGAATATCGAACGTGAAATTGCAGCAGTATCGGCCGATTTATGCTTGAAAACCGTCGAAAATTGGGTTCAGCGTCTGGACTTCTGCAAGCGTGCCCGTGGTGGCCATGCAAAAGAAATCGAATTCAATACATAATGGCATCGAACGTACTTTCACAGGAATAAAGAATTTCATTGATATCCAAAACCGTTTTTGTTTTATTTAAAAAAACCTTTGTAGCGCTCTTATTGAAAAACCCTTTACAATAACTTTTAGGGGCCTATGACCAATATCAAGGTATGTTAGAAGCTGAGTCAAAATAAAAATACCCTTCGGATAGGGTGTAATGAAACCAAGAAGTATTCCATATCCGGAGATTTTTTAACTCAACTGAAGTGATGATACGCTCTCTTGTCGCCATATTGTATGCAACCACGCTAAACTCATAGGGTAACAAAAGGATGTTCAAAACGCATTTGTGTGCCAAAGTGGCACCCTTCCTTCATAGCGCACTACCTGCAAATCTACTTGTTCTACCGAAGCAGATCCGTTCTAATTGGAATGATTGAAAGTTCGATTTTTATCTTTAAAAAAATGCAACCTGGCCTTCCGATACCTAATTCGGTTTTGCCAGCCAATTGAGCTGTAGAGCACGACACAACCTTCCGCCCACTCACCCAGATCCCAATCCTCTCTCTCGTTTTCTTTTGGTAATCGATAGTGTCTTGGCCTCCAATTGCTGCACGTTAATTCTCATGGCCTAAATACGGGTGTTAAACCACGTCAACTCACCATAACGCGATTAAGGTCCCTTTCTTATCTGCGCGAAATTAACTCGCAACTAACGGCAGCTAACCGTTAGGCCGACTACCGCCGCCGTTCACTGTCGTCGCCAAAAATGCAATTAAACCAAAATCTATGGAAAATTATTATCTCCACGGTCTCATATAATCATTCAGCGGCTTATAAATTGCATCATTGTCAGCCCGTGGAATTCTGGGGAGAGGGTGCGCATGACGTGTGGGCTGCCAAGAACAAGTTCCCGCTCTGATGTCTCAGTGGAGCAGCATATAGAACCAATTGCTCCAAAAGTTAAATTCGCTCGCTCATCGTATCCGCGCGCCGGGCTTATTATTTCTGACATTAGCAACTGGTGGCATTCAAATAAATCTCTGGCGCGAATACTTGCTGAAGCGGTGTGGCGGTAGACTGTTGGTGGTGACAGCAACGCGTCGTCTTGTTGAGTGCGGCTGCAGAATGTCAAATTGTTCTCAAAACATCATCGGGGACGAGGTTGTCATTGCGACTGAGCGAGTGATTGCGAAAGACAATGTATGCGAGATGGCTCGAGATGGCGAGCGAGCATCTCTTGCATATAGCATCTGTGATCTGTTTGGCATTGTCATTGCTATCTGACGACTAAGACATCTGAGTCGGATGGATGATACAATAAATTGGACTGTAATTGGTGGCTTTTGGGTGGGCCGCGCCTTTTCCTTCATTGCCTGGCAGTGATGTTTCTGCATCCGATTCCAATTAGGTGCGTTAACTCCTCGCGAATCCAGTGCAGTATTGCAGCGCATCTATGGGTGTCGAGCGGAGTGAAATCATGTTGTCAGGTTACACGCTCGTCAAATGAGTTAAAAGTGCACGTCCGCCTTGTTGTGCTGGAGTGCTGTTTTGTGTTGGACGCGGTTACGATGGTGATTATGAAGACCGCCTTGAGATTTATGATGTACTGATTATGACAGGTTCTGTGATTTGCCAGTGGGTTGGGGTAGAGATAGAGTGTAAGGTTGTGTAATTGCCTTCGGAATAGCTCCAAAGATGCGAGCTATTTTTGTGTTATGTAACGTAGCCGTTTGAACTCCTGAATACAATTCAAAGTCTTGTTCCACATGGACGCAACACCACTTATCCACCATGAGCCATTTAACCTGAAATATTAGCCCAGTCACCAGCAAATCAAACACAATCAGCGCCGTTCCATCTGGAATTTCAAAACAAGCGGAAACGATTGAGTCGTTAGTGTTCCGGCACTTGGCATTAATCGTTTCTCGAATTCGTATATCGCCCGCGATAAATCAATTTTAATACGCGCAGCGCCACAGTATCTACTGAGCAACACCAAACACAAACACACTACATTTGTGCTCGGTTTATAGCAATCTGCGCGGCGGCGGTCTATAGCACCACAGATCTCATCCAGATATCGCGCGTCGCCTTTCACTTTTATTCTGCAGGCTGTTTGACCATAACTGGCGTTCCTTTGTCTCGCTGGTCGACGATGGAATTCTACTGAAGCTACACTTAGTTAATTAAAAGTGCCACACTCTAGACACTGAGCAATGAGGAGTAGTAGGAGTTGCACTAATTCGGCGCGACAACAAAAGGACACAGCTTGTTCTCGGCGGATTGTTATATTTTCATTTACTTGTGGCCAGTGATCAGCTGCTTGGCAGTGCTCTTCACGAGGAGATGACTTCCACCTGCGTATACTCATTGTGAGTCAATGACACACCTTAAATGGTTGTTCCTTTCTTTATTTCAGCTAAACGGTGCGTCCAATGTGTGGGAACAAGTGTCTGCGAATTAAGTAAGTCATCGTCGCCATCGCCGTTGTCGTCATCTTCATCGAGATGGGGTGCGTGGGTCTTTGCCGCCTTTCTACCTTGCACCTGTAATCGGTCGTTAGTATCTCGTCGGAGGGTTTTGCTCCTTTGATGTGCGAATGTGTAAGTGTCGCTCACCCTGGGCTATCGCACGATTCCGATGTACCAATTACACCTGTGTGCTGCCACTAATCGCTTCGCTGAAAGAGCACTGTAAATGGAAAATTGTTCGGTTCCCAGGCAACGGTTAACCTACAAGTGGGCATATCTGGGCATACAGGATGACCACGTCTTCATCTTCATTGAATTGTGAGGGAAATAAATTTTATGTGCAGACGTTGTGTAAGTTGATTCTGTCGTTCTCAGTATAGATTTTGAAATGCTCCCGATGAGCAGATGGTAATCGATCGCGGAGGACTCCAACTCCACTACAGGAAGTGTACAAGTGCACTTGATTGATATGTCAACTGGCGAAAGGGCGTGAGGACTGAGGAGGGGGAAAAGCATTTGATACTTGAGGCAGTCTGGAGAAAGTTAATCGGTTTCGGTTGGGAGCAAGTTGACAAACTTATGACCCTCAGATATATATTAAAAGTGTCCTTCAAGGCGATTTAAATATACCAACGGTAGTTTGTTTTGGTTGAATCTATTCAAAATGAATGCGATGTGAATTGTGTGTGCGTAGAGGATTAAAATGAGAGGTTACTCACAAGCTAAGCTGATGGGTAGATACGGTTATTGATAATTGGGATGGATGTGGGGGTTGGCGACATCGACATGGATGCAAAATTTTGTGTGGGGTCAAAATCGTAGGATTTAAATTAAATTTGTTCGTTAAAGGTATATCTCGACTGAAAAGGTAAATCATCTTAAGTCGACTTAAGATGTTTCCATTTTTTTAAATATACAATATCGCCATTTTTGAAACACATACTTCTATGTTATCGCCGTCCTTTTATCACACTCCTATCACCATATATAACGGATAATATGTAGTTTCATCTTAAGTCAGAAAATCTTATTATCACACGAGGTAAAATATCTTATGTCTATAGGGTAGAGTCGCCTAATTGCGGCCCCCTCCAGTGGCCGGCCACCTATCAGAAAATTATTTGTAACTAGTGAATTCATATTCTCTCTTCTGAGCGTTTGGTTTTAAATTGTTCTCTTAAACCTCTTTCTCATTCTGTCAAAATTGTGATTGCGTCTGTTCAGCCACTTTCGAGAAATTAACACATTTGCGTAGCGTTGTTAGTCCGGGAAGGTATTTTTGTGATTTAGTATCAAAATCGTTAGTGAAATTGCTGTCGAAATTAGTGTTTAGAGAGCAAATTTTGTGGGTAACTGTTTTCAAGTGTTGTTTTTCTTAAAAAATGTACTATTTTTCATTAAAAGCTGCTTTTTAATGTCAAAAATTGTTGTATTTATTCCGGATTTTAAGGGGGCCGGAAATAGGATACAAAAATGCACGTGGTTGCCTATTGTCGGCCGGCCCCGGCCGGAGATAGGCAACTCGATTTTTATTATTTTTTTAAATGAGTAATGCAAAATTATAAATAAACCTACTCTGATCATCGTGGAGCAAAAAAAATCGTTTAAATTCAAAAGTTTGCAGTGTCCGGCCCCCCCTTTTTAAAATAAATTCTTGGTGGCCGGATATAGGACACACGCGTCCTAACTCCGGCCCCTTGCTTTATCTTAGGGTTAACACAAATGTTCATAAAGTTACCACTTTTTGATCCTTAAATAGATATTTAAAAATTGTCTTAAGCGACTTAGAATGACCCGGACAAATGAGAAGGCGCAAGCAAAGAAGCGTGCCATAACATATAAAGACACGGATTTAGAGCAAGCTTTATTTGAAATCCGGCTAAACAAACTGTCAATCAGAGCAGCAGGAAGAAGGTTCTAGATCCCAAGGACGATCCTTCAGGATCGAGTCCACAACAGGGCCGCGGATAACCTTGGGAAATTTGGTTCCTGCCCTGTGCTCTCTGCAGAGGAAGATCAAAAAATAAAGAAATGGCTTGTGAATCTAGCTAAATGTGGCTTTCCACAAACCTCTAAAAAACCGTTTAAGAACGGTGCAAGCTGTTCTCCAAAAAGAAGGACGCAAAACTCCTTTTAAAAACAACAAACACGGTAAGAAATGGTACTATAGTTTCAAGCAACGCCATCCCGATCTAAGCCTGCGAACCGCTGAAACTGTTTCCAAAGCGTGCGCCCAAATAACAGAGGAAGGGATTAGGAAGTGGTTTGAAGAGCTTAAGGAATTCCTAGCCCAGATGATACAGGATTCAGCATGGCTCCAAAAAGTGGCAATGTAATTGCCCCAAGAGGAATCAAAAATTTATATGAAATAAAGGCAGCAAACGAAAAAGAAAATTTGACTGTGCTGATGACTTTCTTAGCAGATGGAAGAACACTCCCTCCTTTGGTTGTGTTGCCATACAAGTGATCGCCCAGTTGGCTGAAATCAGTCCAGAATAAAAAGCCTGACTGAGTTTTTGGCAAAACAGACAGTGGATGTATGCGGGGAGAAACATTTCTTCAGTATGTGAAAGATGGTCTGAACGTTTGGATTTCAAACAATAATGTTCAACGTCCAGTTTTATTTTTTGTTGACGGACACGCTTCGCACATGTCACTTGAGCTTAGTGACTTCTACAGCAGCAACAACATAAAATTGTATGCACTTCCCCCAAACACCACCAACATCCTGCAACCGACGGATGTAGGTGAACAAAAAACTAAAGAAGGAAAGTCTATTAATGCCGCCGAAGTTCAAAAAAGAAAGCTTGAAAGACAAAAAAGAAGTGAAGTGAAAAAAAACTCAACAAAACGAAAAAAAATTGTGGCAAAATGTCCTTCATGCAATGAAGATGTCCCTACGGACGTAGAAGAAGAAGGGCTAAAGAATTTAGGGTGTGACAAATGCGTAAACTGGTTCCATCTTAAATGCACCAATTTATCAACCATGCCTTTTGCAGATGCTGAGGTCAAAGATTTTATATGTTCAAAATGTGATATTTAAGCGTCCAAAATGTGATAAGAAACTTCAGTTTTAAAAAAAACTTTATTGTATTAAAAAGTACCTATACAATTTATCTATATTATTTTTTAAAAATGATCTGAACTGAATTAAATTTAAGGATTTTTTTGTTTTTTATTGTTTGAGACACAGGAATGGAAAAACTAATTTATTTATTTTATTTTTAAGTTTTTTTTTTGTTCGGTATATATAAATTATCATTTCTTAACCTTCAAATAATAAAACATTATAAACAAAAATATTATAAACAAATTTTTAATGCTTTAAAAAAATGTTTGTATTAAAAAATACTTACTATTTATCTAAGATATGATTTTTAAAAAATGTTCTGAACTGAATTAAATTTAAGAATTTTTTGATTTTGTGTTTTAATGTTTGAGTTAGAAAATTGGAAAAAATAATTTATTTATTTTTTGTATTTTTTTTTTTAATTATATAAAATAATTTTTTCTTAACTTTTAGATAATACGAGTAAAACCTTTGAATAAAAATTATTACAGAAATAATGCCCTTTATTTACTGGGTGGCCGAAGATGGGACACCAGCTGGCCGGAAATAGGGAACAAGGGGCCGGCCACTGGAAAAATTGACTTTTTTTTATAAAAATCTAATCACATAATTTTTTGGTAAAAATAATCGACTTTTTTTTTCTTTCACCGATGAACAAATTAATAAAGAATAATTTATTTCATGAATTATTCGAAAATGTTAGTATTTTATAAATATTTTATAAAAAAAAAATCCTTAGGGGGCCGGCCACTGGCGACTCTTCCCTATAAGGTGTTGATATTCTCCGAGTTTAGAAACTTTGGTAGAGTTAAGATCATTGCATCCTTAGATTTTATCAAAACTCTGAAACGGTAAAACATCTTAAGTCGACTTAAGATACTTTACCTTGTGCAAATCATTTAAAAACGTAACCTTAAGTCGACCTATGATAAAATACGTGCAAAATATTATTAAAAGTGTGAAAAATCATCTTAAGTCGACCTAGGATGTTTTAATAGATTTAAAATTTAATTTTTTCCTGGCCTAAGTAGACATACGATAATTTACAAGGTGCAAACAGGAAAATAAATGATGACATAAGATGGATTTACTGCACAGTCTTTTTCAAAATTTTGCAGTGCCCGGAAGTCTGTGTGTATGAATGAAATCAAAATTGCTATCCAAACGTGTTTTAGCGAACAAGGAAATTATATTGTTTGGTAAACAAGTTTAAATAAAAATAAAAAAATCTATAACTTTATCATCAAATTTTGAAAAACCAATAAAAGCTACACACACAGGTTTCACTGGAATACGTTTAAGAAATTAATTTTCCCTCTATATATGATTACCTTTTGTTTTTATTTTATAAAACATTAAATACATTTCGCAGCAAACATGTATAGCGATTCCTGTGCAGCAGCAATTTTAAGAATGGTAAAAGCAAAAAAGCACCCGGAAAAATTTGATTGAGATCTGGAACAGATGGGTGAAGAAATTGAGCATCTGTTGAATTTTGACGGATCGCCTAAAATTGAAATGCTGTCGTCGGATAGTAAGCAACAGACTAAAACTTCCAGGCCAAGAAAAACGAAAAGGAATTACGGTAAGATGTATTTCACGAAAAGTGGAAATTTAAAAAAGGATCAAATGTACAAAAAGCTTGAAAATTGCCGATTGTACGTATGAAACCCAAAAAAATATCTTCAAAGCTTATTGTAAATTATGAAGCCATAACAGAAGAGTTATGCACCTTAACAGCTTAATTGAGGTAGTGGAAAAGAAATGTCAGCGTTTGAGAGCTGAAATAATCAAGCGTAACCGGCCTTATTCAAAACTTTACTTTTTGGAAGTCAAAAGTAATCACATAAACAGCTTCCGACTTTACGAAAGCCACTACACACGTGCATCTTCATCCCAAAAATACTTAGCAAGTGATTTAGCTATAACAAAAATGCATCAACTCAGAATTACATGTCAATCCTGTTTCATACACAAAGTACAGACAGATATTTTCGACAATGGGTATTAAGATGAAGAAACCCAAGACAGACTGCTGTAATAAGTGCAAAATTTTTAAGATGAAAATTTATTCAGCACAAAATGAAGATTAAACATAGGGGCGGGCTACAGTCCGCTTGGGCGAACTGTTGGATACCCTATTCTTATTCCTATATCTCATAAGTGGGCGTGGCAAAAATTTAAAGGATTTTATCGAAAAAACTAAGCTTTTGTAAATAAAAACGCTCCCTAGCTCAAACTTTGGTTTTTCAATAAAATTGTTTTATTTAATTGTGGGCGTGTCAGTAGGCGGATTTAAAAAAAATTTAAGTATGAGCATAAAGGGCACCTAGAGAGTATATACTATAAATTTCAGCTCCCTAGCTCAAACTTTGGACTTTCAAAAATAAAAAATAAATAATTGTGGGCGTGTCAGTGGGCGGATTTTGAAATTTTTATGTCCCAAGCAGTTTTATGGGCCAAAGATCATATATAAAAAATTTCAGCTTTCTAGCTCAAAATTCAATTTTTCCCAAAATTTGTTTTATTTAATTGTGGGCGTGTCAGTGGGCGGATTTTGAAAATTGTATGTCCCAATCAGTTTTATGGGCCATAGATCATATATAAAAAATTTCAGCTCTCTAGCTCAAAATTCGATTTTTTCCAAAATTTTGTTTTTTTGAGTTTGTGGGCGTGTCTGTGGGCGGATTTCAAAAATTCTTAAACTTGATTATTTCGGGACCCTAGAGAGTATATGGTTAAAATTTCAGCTCTCTAGGTCCAGTTTAAAGGCCTAATTTTTGCCGACGGACGGACGGACGGACGGACGGACGGACGGACGGACGGACGGATATGGCTAGATCGACATTACTATCGATGCTGATCATAAATATAGTAACTTTTAGGGGTCTACGGGCAATATTAAGGTATGTTACAAACTATGCGTCAAAATTAATATACCCCTAGAATAGGGTATAAAAACAGCATCAAAAACTGATGCAAGAAAAACACCACCAAGATGCAGATGACACGTATAAGGCTACAGATGCTGATAAAGCTGTGGCTAAAGAAGATATCAGCGTGAAGGTCCTTAACATTTGACCAACAAAAGTGTTTACCAACTCCTAACTTGAAAACGTCTGTATCTTTTTATTAAGGAATATCATCTATGTGTCATTTATTCTTTAGTCGACATTATCAATTCATCTTAACTTGACATAAGGCATGATAATCCCATTAAACAAAATTGGGCAAAGTATCTTATATCGACTTAAGATTTTCGAAATCGAATACAATCGAAATTCAAAATAAAGGCAAACTATCTTAAGTTATAAATTTCTATTTAACTCAAAAAGTATTAACTTCAAAAGTTAAAAGTAAATTTAATAACTTTTACTTCAAAAAACTTTTCTTTGTGAGTTAATTTCAAACAGATGTTTTGCGATTCCTCTTTTAAACTGTTTTTCGCTCTCCTGAAAAATGTTCAGAATTGACTTAAGATGTTTTACCTTTTCAGTCGAGATACTCGTATATCATGTCGATTGAAGTTAAAAAGGACAAGGAAAGAAGTAGGGTAGAGCGGGGCTAGTTGGGCCACTGGGCAAGTAGGGCCACGCGAATTACTTACGAACCGCAAGTTATACACGAACATAATCATACTGACTGAAATGTGTGCAATGAGCAACCCGTGTAAAACAAGTCTCAGTTGCATTGTATCAGCAGATGGGGAACCATGCGAACTTTTTTGTATTGGAGTGAAAAAGTAAAAAAAATTGTTTGAATATTTTTTTTATTTCAGTGGCTAAAAGGTGTAAATAATGCAATAAGGTACAGTTTTTTTATAAATCACATTATTATATTTAAGTATTCCGTTTGAAAAATTTATCTTTCTTAAGTATTTTTTTAATTATGACGCAATATGTTCATCAAACTAGATGTTGGTCCACCTGGCCCAACTTGCCCCCCTGAATTAAAAAAATTCGTGTGTTTTCTTCATTGTGTGCATTCTCTGAAAGTATACCGGGCGAGGAGTGGGTACAGTGCCATACTTGCCGAAACTGGGTTCATACAAAGTGCTCACCTGAACTTGGGGTCGTTTTTATTTGCATAAACTGCAATAGCGACTTCGATTCCTAAATTATAATTTCTTATTTCGATTTGTTTTTTTGTTTGCTTTTTTTTGCTTTGAATTATTTAGCTTTTATCCTTTGAATAAAATTCTGTTATAAATTCAGCCTTTTTGTCCCTTATGTAGCTCTTTTTTGCACTTTTCAGCCCTTGCCACAACGTACCCCAAGCGCTGAACTTGGCGCATTTGAGACAATATTATTCTTCTGCGATTACATATTTTCAATTTTCCAAAAATTTTTAAAGAGCCCAGATGTCTATTTTTTTCATTTAACCTAGCCTCATAGCTGTATTATAAATAGATTGATATTTATAAGACTTCAAGTGAAAAGTGGCCCAACTAGCCCCGCCCTACCCTAATGCAAAAGAAGCTATCATCTATTACTCCTCAAATTCCAAACAGATTAAAATTCGCCCTAAATTAAATCAGCGATCAGCTTTACTTTCAAGTCAGCGCTTCTAAGCTACGTTTCATTCAGGTCCGAATATTCGTTTTAACAATTTCGACACGTGCATGCTCATGTTATTATCAAACATTGCAGAGGCTTCTTCCGTGAAACTAAAATTCTTTCTCAGCGCAAAGAGGTACCTTTCCCCAAAACAGTTACTTGTAGTGATGGGCATAATCGAATGATTTGAAGAATCGAATGATCATTCGAGATGCGGGTAAATGAAAAAAAAAATGCATTTGATATGGATATGTTTTTATTTTTAGGCAAAAAAGTGCTATTTCATATATATTAAAAAATAAGCAAACAAAACGAGAATATTTAACACAGGAAATGTTTTATTCGCTATTTCGCATTCCGAAAGTTCATACCCTATTGGAAAATGCTCTTAATTTTGCAAATGGCCGCCAATGTCAAATTTGTTTTGAAATTTGTGGACTAGACAGATGTAGAATACAAGTGAACAAGCCATGGAGCGATACACTCTTCAAGAACGCGGAATAATCGTGTCTATTTTTTTGCGTAACAATTCGTCTGGTTGGCGCAGCGCCAATTCCGTAGCCGATTCACGGCCGTCCGACACCGCCTGCGCAAACACTGCGCCGTTTGGCCACCAACCTTGAAGAGTATGGGACCACACGAGACGTTGCCAAGAGTGGCCATCCCCGCAGCGCCCGTTGTGTCGAGAATATCGCCGCTGTGGACGAGGATGTCGAGCTGTCGCCGGAAACATCGACCAGACGCGCGCCGTGCCTCGCAATTAGCTATCAGCCGGTCGTCACTAAGGCGAATTTTGATCAAAGACTTGCGCATGTTCCCGTACAAAGTCCAGTCCGTGCATCATCTGCTGCCTGTCGACCGCCAAACGGGTGTAACCTACGCCCAAGCCATCCTCAATCTCGAGGACGAAGTGGACGATTTTTCGACCAAAATCATAATGAGCGATGAGGCTCATTTCCACCTCAGCGGGTAAGTAAACAAGCAAAGCTATCGCTTCTGGGGCACCGAAAATCCAGGAGTAATGCACGAGGAGCCATTGCAACCGCTCAAAGTTACTGCATGGTGCGCTGTTCACGCTGGAGGAGTGATCGGGCCATTTTTTTTTTTTTTTTTGAGAAAGCCGCTGGTCAAACGACAACAGTGGACGTCGCGCGCTATAGGGCCATGTTAACCGAGTTTTTTCTGACGCAATTGGACGAATTAGGACTGGAGGACATGTGGTTAAAACAGGACGGAGCTACGGCGCAAACTGCGCGAGCCACAACCGATATTCAGAAGGCGGCGTTCCCGGGTCGCCTCATCTCTCGTTTTGGCGATTTGCACTGGCCCGCAAGATCGCCCGATTTAACCGTTCCAGACTTTTTTTTGTGCGGTTTTTTGAAGTCCCGTGTTTACGTGAACAAGCCAGAGACCCTAAAAGCCCTCAAGGACAACATTCGACACGAGTGCGAGAATCTGTCGCCCGAAGTTCTCGCCGAAGTGATGAAAAATGCCATAAAACGAGCCCGTATGGCAATCAATTGTGACGGCGCCCATTTGGCCGATATCATCTTCTCAACTTGACCAATAAAATTCTAAAGGTTCAAATAAACATAATCAACGGAATCGAAGTTTTTCATTTAGAAAAAAAAAATGAGATCGGATGACTTCTTTTGGCCCAACTTGTACATGTACATTTATGAACTTAAGACCTAGTTCATAAATGTGCACACATAAAAATATTTTTTGAGAAAAAAAAAAATTAACAAAGAAATTCCATAAAGCTGGAAGTGGAAATATTGTTATGTCACGAAAAGAAATAAAACCTTAAACCTTCAGTTTTCAAAAATAGGATAGCAACTTAGATAATATACGAGCCCAAACGCAAAATAGTTGGCCTAGTATTGTATTTTTTATCACATACATTTTCAAATGCGTTATTATTATGCATAATTAATAAAAAGTGTTTTTTTTTCTTAATATTATCCATGAACATGTGTTCTTTACAAAGCAATCAATAAGTAAAAACAGTTAATGTTTGTTGCCACAAATTTCAACTGTTAACCCATTTTTTTCTTTGCAAAATAGTTGGCCCGTTAGTTTTTCGCGGCAAAATAGTTGGCCTAAGCTGGATAATGTCTTTCTCTCTTGGCATTTACCGTTTATTGTTGCGTTATTTAAGTGCGGATGTCTCAAGTCAGGCATTCACTGATTGCAGTCGCAATCAAAGTTCACTATGGCGCGTGGCAAGTGTTTATCGGAAGACATACGTAACTTAATAATAAAAGCGTACAAAAAAAACGTTTCGGCATATAACATGGCAAAAAAATTGGAAATATCGAGGTCTTCAGTTCGAAACATTATTAATTTATTCAAGAAGACTGGAAATGTGAACCCACTGAAGAAAACTGGAAGACCATCAATTGCTAACGATCGTAACAGAAGGGTTTAAGAAAAATTCTCAAGAAAGATCGTCGTGCTACAACGGCAAATATCACCTTAGAGTGGAAAAATGTTATTAAAAAGCAAGTTTCAAGAGACACCTGCATTCGAGAAATGAAGAAAATGGGATACAAATTTTATAAAGTAATTTTTAACCAAATTGTTTTTGTTTTATTAACTTAGAAAATTGTTTCTTCTAAAAAACCGTCACTTAGGCAAAAGAAAAACCACTTTTAACTCCTTTGCAAAAAAAGAAGCGCTTAAGGTGGACTCGTGATCATCAAAACTGGACGCTAAGGCAATGGAGGAGTGTAATATGGAGCGATGAGTCTCGATTCGAACTTTGTGTTGGAAACTCACGATCAAGAGTTTTAAGAACGCCAGCTGAAGCATTTCACCCAGACTGCTTTAGACGAAAAACTAAATTTACCGCTTCAGTAATGATATGGGGATGTATGTCAGCTCAAGGAGTAGGTGACTTTCGCTTCATCGATGGTACTGTGAATGCCAGTAGGTATCAAGACATCCTAGAGCACCAACTTTTACCTTCGATTCCAAAGTTGCAAACAGAAGATGGCAGTTTTACATTTCAGCAAGATGGCGCATCATGTCATACAGCCAAGCAAAATATGAGCTGACTTCGAGAACACACCATTCCAGTTTTAACGTGGCCTCCAAATAGCCCGGACCTGTCTCCAATTGAGACTTTGTTGGGAAAAATGAAAAAAGAATTAAGAACAAATCCGGCTAAAAACTTGAATGAATTGAAGGAAAAGATCCAAGAAGTTTGGAATGGCATAACTCCTTAATACTGCTTTAATTTAGTGGAAACTCTTCCAAGTCGAATTACAGCCGTTATTAAAAACAAAGGTGACGTCACTCAGTGGTAAAAGACAGTTATTTTTGTATTAGGCCAACTTTATTGCGTCGATAAAAGAGTGGGTCAACTTTTTTGCGCTATATGAGTTACAATAATTTCGTTTATTTAATCATTAAATGAACTGTTATTATTTTATGAAGAAATATTTTTAAATGTATATGTCTAACACTTTCACAATATCGAAATAAATTTTGAGTTTGTTTGTTTACTTTGGAGTGCCAATTTTTTTTTCGAATTTCATAAGACGGAAAGTAAACGGGCCAACTATTTTGCGTTTGGGTCGTACAAACGTAGAAGAAAATCAGTCGTTATCTTTTGAGTGAGAGAAAGAGAAGTGAGTAATGAAATAGGAAGAGAATGTATGGCGCACTTCGACACTGCATTCGTAAGAGAAAGAGAAAAAGAACATCATCCAAAACGAGTAAGTAAATGCGAGAGAAGTAAGAAAATAGAAAACCAAATCATTCGAACGATTTTGTGTGAAGAATCGATATATCTCGACTCGAGATATTTTCATAATCGATTATAATCGATTCTTTCATTCGAATGCACCCATCACTAGTTACTTGTACTTTATAAAGCACCAATTATGCCAGGGATGGTGGATGGTTCATCTTCCAAATATTCTCTCAAAATACTCGACATTATTCAAAGATGAGTAGTCGGTCGAGCTGATGATCCAGAACTAACATCCAAATTCAATCTATAATCACTGATTCATCGAAGTTTTGTCGCTGGCCACTGTTAATTCTCTTCCGACTACCATGGAAAATCGAATGCTTACCATCTGACGGTGCATTTGTCAACTGCTTGGAAGTCTGTACATAAGTATGTATGTACCTTTTCCAAAAACCTTTTGGTTTATATCTGCACTTACAAAATGCGGCATTTTCAGGTCTGCCTCTCTCTCTCGCGATTGTAAAGGCACCGTGGTTGATATCGCCTTTTTAGATGGGTTTTCAGGATCCTTCCTTGAACATGGCAGTAACAAACGAGCCGATGGCGCTTCATTTTCTTTGAGTTTCATTTACGCTTTGTTACTACCGATATTATGCAAAGAATATGCATTTTAGCAGCCTTTAATTTGCCCTCTTACTTTTTGTACCAGCGCCGGTCGCACAACTGCGGTGTAGAGCCTTCCTTTCCGCTTAGGTGCATTTCTCGGCCACAAAAGATATCACTCTTTGGAATCACTCTTCCATTCATATAATTGTCTCAAATAGGTCAGAGTGCGTCAGAGAATGGGTAGCACCGGTATTCCGGCATTAACGGGGTATATCTGCATATTTAAACATAGGGACGGGCTACAGTCCGCTTGGGCGAACTGTTGGATACCCTATTCTAATTCCTATCCATCATAAGTGGGCGTGACAAAAGTCTAAGTATGGTTGAATTGTTAAGAACGCTCTACATATGTTGTTATATAACATTTAAAGGATTTTATCGAAAAAAACGCTCCCTAGCTCAAACTTGGGTGTTTCAATAAAATTGTTTTATTTTATTAATGGCGTGTCAGTAGGCGGATTTTAAAAAAATTAACACATGAGAATAAAGGGCCCCTAGAGAGTATATATTATAAATTTCAGCTCCCTAGCTCAAACTTTGGATATTCAAAAAAAGTTTTTTTTAAATTGTGGGCGTGTCAGTAGGCGGATTTTGAAAATATTTACACATGAGCTTAAAGGGCCCCTAGAGAGTATATATTATAAATTTCAGCTCCCTAGCTCAAATTTTGGATTTTTAATAAAATTGTTTTATTTAAATAATGTTTGTTTAACGGGCTGTAGGTCTTAATTTAAAAATACTCTTTTTTTTGTATTTTAAATTATATATTTTGTCCAATATTTCGACTTTCTTCGAAAGTCATCTTCAGGGACTGTCAAGAAAAAGTATTACGACAATAAAATGAACAATCTACATTTACATTGTGAAACTTACACAACTTACCTATTGTACAACATTTTGGTTTTTTAATAAAATTGTCTTATTTAAATAATGTTTGTTTAAATTATATATTTTGTTCAATATTTCGACTTTCTTCGAAAGTCATCTTCAGGGACTGTCAAGAAAAAGTATTATGACAATAAAATGAACAATCTACATTTACATTGTGAAACTTACACAACTTACCTATTGTACAACATAAATAATTACATTTCACAAAAAAATTTTCGGTATGACGAACACAAAACATAAACTTATGATGCCGGCTGAGTTATAACTATTTTCGTCTTCCGTTGTTTTTTATAAGATGTCTGTAGATGTGTGCGCATTTTTCGGTGTCCGTTTTATTGTTAAGTCGTTTTTGTATTGGTACATTTATTATATGTAACATTTCCGTAGTGTACCTCCTCATATAATTTGATTCTTCTTGTAGTATGTCAACGTTTTCGAAGTCAGGATAATGTCCGAATTTAATGCAGTGGGCAGCTAATGCAGTTTTTTGTTCTATAGGTGTCGAGTTAGTTTATTTTTTGTTGTCCCAACATATGTTTTATTGCATACATTGGACCCGTCTCCATTACAAGATATTTTGTAAATCAGATTCGATTTGTCAAGTTTGTCTATTTTTGTTTTTGTATTGCTGTATAGTTGTCGTAGAGTATTATTTGTCTTAAGTGCGATTTGATATTTATCTTTGTCATATATGTCCGATTTAGTCAATCTCTCCGAGAAGTCAGTAATATACGTCATTGATTTAAATATTATGTTTGGCTTTTCTTTCAGCTCAATGTTGTCCATTTTATAATAATTATTGATTAAGTCCATCGTTGTCTTCTTTGGAAATCCATTTTTAGCTAGTATTGTCCTTAACTTGTTGATGTTGTCGTGGTGAAATTGTTTGTCACTTATATTTAGTACTCTTCTAATAAAATTATTCGCGGTATTTATTATTACTCTTTTCGGATGTTTGGAGTAGAAGTCGATGAGTCGTCCTGTGGCCATAGGGTTCTAATATTGTTTTATTTATTTGTGGGCGTGTCAGTGGGCGGATTTTGAAAATTTTATATCCCGAGCAGTTTTAGGAGTCTGTCGATTTTTTCCAAAATTTGTTTTTTTTTGAGTTTGTGGGCGTGTCTGTGGGCGGATTTCAAAAATTCGTAAACTTGATTATTTCGGGACCCTAGAGAGTATATGGTTAAAATTTCAGCTCTCTAGGCCCAGTTTAAAGGCCTAATTTTTGCCTATATATATATATAGTAACTTTTAGGAGTCTACGGACAATATTAAGGTATGTTACAAACTATGCGTCAAAATTAATATACCCTTAGAATAGGGTATAAAAAGGACTCTAGGAAAATATATTCGAGGAAATTGTAGATTGAAGACGTCCTTCATATTACTCGTGCCACCTGTGTGTGTCTAGCATTTTTTCCTTATCCCTAAGAAGCAACCCTTTAGCATTGTTAATGAACTTTCTTTGGCGAACGAATTTGCGGAGAGATTTTTGGTTTTTTCTCGAGAAAGTCTTTGACACATCCGCATCATTATTGTTTCGGTATCAGAGTGTGGAGATGCGCCCTGTGACTTTTCCATAAGCGGCGTTTCATTGACAGAACCAAGCAATTCGGGATTCTAATTGATATCAAACAGAAACAGCGCCATTTACGAAATGCCTCAATCATCATGCAACGGGTTGTGGACACAATCCCGAAAACCAAAATCCCGAAAATCCAAAATCCCGAAAATCCAAAATACCGAAAACCCAAAATCCAGAAAATCCAAAATCCCAAAAAGCCAAAATCCCGAAAAGAATTGCGCAAATTTGCGCAAATTATTCATTTTATATATTATTTTTCGGGATTTCGTTTTAGGGATTCTTTATTTAATTTTGAATGTAAAATAGACAAGTGTTTGTCCGTTCCATTTACCGTAATAATGTTTTGCAATTGTTTGCGTTGTAATGTTTTGCAATTCGCAATATGCATTCAGTTGATCTGATCTAAAATAGTGTGATAGCTGACCGACTAGATTTTTGTTAGACAGTGAACATCGTAATACAAAGTGAGTATCGTGCATGCCTTTATAATTAAAAACTTTATATTATCAGTGACATTTTGTGTTTGAAGTCTTAAGTAGAAATGAACGTGTCCATCGTAAAAACCGACAAACAGCGTGAGAAACTGCTTATTGACGGCTACAAAAAATACAAGGATACATTTTACTGGGAGTGTCAGCAGCGAAAGCGTTCCAAAATAAGTTATCTCAGATTAATTGCGTACAATATGAACTTGTACGAGTATTACATATTGTTTTGTCATGGATCGTTTTTGATATGTTTTTGTAAGACTTGAACTGTTTTTGTTATGTTTTATTTATCCGAAGTTTTTTATTTTGTTTATTTTGTTAAATAAATTTGCCAAATTTTTTTTGTTGCCACAATAAAATTTTTAGTTTCATTCTCGGGATTTTGGTCTTTCGGAATTTTGGATTTTCGGGATTGCGGCTTTTCGGGATTGTGGGTTTTCGGGATTTTAGTTTTTCGGGATTGTGGCTTTTCGGGATTTCGGATTTTCGGAATTTTGGGCTTTCGGGATTACGTTTTTCGGGATTCTGTCCGACTCCCTCATGCAACTGCTGCTGAACCTGTGACGGACAAACAAATCTCGTTGCGGCTAAAGATTCAATTTCGTCACTAGTTGCAGCGGTAGTTGACTAAACTTGTTAGGGGCCGGGGTAATTGTATTTTAAATATTTTTCAAAAGTTCTTCCATTCCTCAACGGGCTACCGACCCGTGAAGGGTCTGACACTGCAGCCTTCCATCCTCTGCGATCCCGGGTACGCTGCTTCCAGTTGTCCAGACCAAGAGCTCTGGCATCCGCGATGCCTTGGTCTTTAAAACGGAGGTTCGGCCTTCCTTGCCTTCTCGAACCAGGGGGCTGAGAGTCGAAGATCCTCTTGGCTGGAGCATTACTTTCCACTCGCTCAATTTGGCCGAGCCAATGTAGTCGACGTCATTTAGCTTTTTGGACTACATCCACATTATGGTACAGCTCATGGAGTTCGCGGTTCTATCTTCTCCTCCATTCGCCTTACTCGCACACAGGACCAAATATCCGACGGAGTTTTTTTTTCTTTCAAAAGAACCCATTATTAGCTCCCCTTTTCTACTTATCGTTCAGCACTCGGCGCCATAAAGATGGACTGGTAGGATTAAGGTTCGATAGAGTTAAATCGAGTTAGGAGTTTTGAACCCATTTGTTCCGCTAAACCGAAGTAGCAACGGATCTCCACCTTAGTGTCATTCGGGGAGTTAATGTTTATGTACTCCTAAGTAGATGAACTCCTTAACTACCTCGAAGTTATTGCTATCAACAGTGACGTTTTGTCATAGGCGGTGGACAGATGTTTGTTTGTTTGTCGATAGTATGTACTTGGTCTTGTCCTCATTTACTT
The DNA here is from genome assembly GCA_949715645.1 of Portevinia maculata. Lineage (NCBI taxonomy): Eukaryota > Metazoa > Arthropoda > Insecta > Diptera > Syrphidae > Portevinia > Portevinia maculata. The sequence goes on along the minus strand of OX454527.1, from coordinate 26,513,920 downwards.
CAAGACCGACCAATTTCGCCTGTTCTTCAATCGCCGTGAAAGCCTCTAACACGGCAGGCTGAGAACGGCCGATGATGTCGATATCGTCCACATAAACCAGAAGGACAAAATGCATGCTCTATCGAGCCTTAACCCTATTAGTCCTGCTTTATAGTGCCGAGTGCTGGTCGATAAGTAGAAAAGGGGAGCTAATAATGGGTTCTTTTGAAAGCAAAATACTCCGTCGGATATTTGGTTCTGTGTGAGAGGAGGGCGATTGGAGGAGATGATATAACCCTGAATTCTATAAGCCTAACCAAGATGTGTATGTAGTCCAAAAATCAAAATCACGTGGACTTCATTGACGCGGCCACATTGAGCGAATGGACAATAACGCTCCAGCCAACAGGATCTTCGACTCCCATCCCCGGTTCGAGAAGGCAATGAAGATCGAACCTCCGTTTCAAAGACCAAGTCATCGCGGAAGACAGAGCATTTGGTGTGGAGAGCTGAAAGCAGTGTGCCCGTGATCACAGAGGATGGAAGGCTGCAGTGTGTCAGGCACAAACTCTTCAAGGGTTCGGAGCACGTTAAGTAAGTAAGAAGATCTGGGTTTGGATCACTTCCACCTCCTGTTGCAGATAGATGTACGGTGGCTATGAGGAGAAAACATTTTAAGCAGACTGTTTGGATTGAAAGAAGCACTGATCACATTTACAGATAAGACTTTCATCCAACAATTCATTGATGTCTGTTGGACGCTCAAATTGGGATACCTTGTCGACATCTTTGAAAACTTAATACCACTTCGCATCAAAGGAAACCAGGAGCACAATTAGAGATAATAAAAGCCTTCTGCAAACCAATTGCATATTTTAAAGCGTGTGTTAAGAGCAGGCCGTTTCCAAATTTCCTCGGTTGCAATAATTTGTCAAAACAAATGAGTCCAACTTACTTCCTCGAACTTGTTATCGTCCACTTGGAAGATTTGGAAAGAATTGAATGGTTTATTATTTTCCTCAAATTGACACTGATGGCATCTACATCTGGATGATGAACCCGTTTTCCTGCAAACCGAAGCATAAACGTACCAGATTGACGAATAATATTTTTTAAAATCAGAAATACCGCGAAGGAAGCAAAGAAAAAGTCTGAATGCAGCAGAAAACCATGCTGTTGGCAATGCTGCAGTAAAAAGACTTTATCTGTGATTCTGCAATCTCATCGAACGCTTACGTAAAAAAATAGATACATGGCCAAGTATTCAATTTGAGGATGAAATTAATTAAAGCTCCCATAAACGGTGCGATGGGTATGGTGGATAATTCATCCAAACAGTTTCATTCATTGCAGACAACACTGAAAACTGACAAATGTATCTTTACCGTCCCTTCTGGATGAAACGTCCACTCTGCGCCCGCATCACCAGTGCTAAGCCCATTGTGGTTAAATTAAGCCATCCCCACTAATGGCTTTAAAATCTCCTTTCGAAACCTCGTTAAGAAAAAGAGTTTTTATTTGAAAGAGCGACGAAATCATTTTCATGTACGAGTATGTTGTCAAGCAGATTCAAATCAGCCGTCCAAAATGAGCCAAACCAATTTGCGGTTATATTCTTGCATGTTAAATTCTTCGAGGGCATATAGTTCCGAGCCCGACCACCGTCCTTTATTAGAAATGCCCTTTACTGCATGCATTTGCAAGCACATCACCGATTGCTAAAGCAGCAAAATCCACTGTGCATCCTATCACCGTCTGGCCATGCAATAATGACACAAACGCTGCACATGGGGCGGAGGTGAGTCACTATCCATTGAACCGTTCATCATCCTCTTCAGCCTTGTAGTGCTTCCAGCATCAGAAGTAGCAGCGGCAGGTACATAATGACGGTGCCAACTTCACTTCTATGATAGGCGTAATTTCGAAGTCTAAGTGGATTTCGCCATCGACGCACACTACATACCCATCAGTGTTTTGGGATTCCGCATCGCTAGCACCACTCATGAATAATTCTTGGTTAGAGAGATGCCTCCTTTGTGTCACATTCCAAATGGAACGGTGAACGAGTGGCGAATGCAGCACCAGTAATAAGGAATTCAATTTCTGTTGCTACCCCCTCCTGCATGTCGATTTGTGTACATGCCCGGGAGTAGGTCTAATGATTGAACAACCAACACCATCATCATCTCATCATCATCATCCACATCCACACATATCCCCATCTTATCCTTCCCTATATCCAGCTAGCAGCATCGGAGGATTTCCAAATTTCAATTCTCCACTCGTGGTTTTTGGCTGGCTTAAGGGTTCTATCGAGTGGCCCCCCGCCTGCTGCCATCACCACTCATATGACGTTGACTTATACTTGAGGGATCACAGATTCTGACGAGGACGCTCCGCTCCACTTTATTTTGCAAGCTTGAGATGGATCCAAAATCGTGTTTCCAGCACAAAGGAAACAAAAATCGAACCAACTCTCAATAGGTGCTCATTATGTGTGCGGAGCAATCTATCTACGATTATGGTTCCGTTGTGAAGGGTAAATAGATGCATGGCATGCGCACCACCTCCGATGCAAGTCACAAAGCATACGAATATGCTGTGTATGGAAGCGGAGCCAACACCGACGGAGCATATGGGGGAGCTTAACTTGCCGCGAGATGGAGTGTTCCCGCGAGAAGCAGAATATTAATCGCTTTACGTGTCAGCTTAAGTCAAAGAGAATCATGCTGAGCCCGACCAAGAGCATGGTAGATTCTAAGTTCCGAGATTATGTTCCCGAGTGTGCCAGCGAAGCGGATTTACTGCCTTTGTGTTGAGTCGAGTCATCTGAGAGGTGGCAATGTGCCAAGATGTCAAGGTGCCGAGGTGCTGAGGTGCGGAAACCATCTTAAGTCACGATAATTGATAACACAATTGTGGCAGCGATAATATGGGTAACCGTTTTGATGCGATTAATTGCAATTCAGCTTGAATTGGGTTAGTTAGCGAAGCCAGCCTGCTGCTGCTTAGTTGGGTAGAGTAGGTAGCTGGCGCACTCTATAATTCGCATGGTGTTAAGTTAGTCTGCAGCGACCGCTTTAACCGTTACCCAGCTCTGTATGTAATAGAAGCAAGTTATACAACTTTTTGTAGACGTTCAGCTGGTCGTGCTATGGCATTATTTTGGATGCAAATGTTTCCAAGAGCATTAAAATGTCTTTATTATGAGAATGATGACCACGACCCAGTATATGTTCCACTAATCCTGTGGGGGTCTACTTCTTTAGATCCCAAGATCTGGGTTCGAAATTGGCGGGTATTAAATCCTTAAACCTCTTACCGTTATGACCGTCTACAGATGGTCTGTTTTTAAATCAGCATATATTTTGATCAAGAATTGTTTTTGATCGATGCAACTGTTATATGTATATATGTTATATCGGAACCCAGTTGTGCGCATCTAGATTTCAAATTCAACATTTAAACATTTTGCCATAAGTTTCAATGTGTAAATTCAGTAACGCATCACTGGCATCATGATGCTCATGATGCTTTGCAAAGTGTTCATTAACGCAACTATTGGCATCACTTTCAACGTCAAGTGTTCATTATTGCAAAGTTGATCAAACTGATGCGCAAACATAACGAAAAAAAAGCATCACAGAAATACCTGATGCGCTGTTGATTCGCCGGAAAAAAGCAAGAAAAATGTCGGAAGAGAAAGAAAAGTAAGCAAACAAACATTTTAATTGATAGATACTATAAGAAGGTGTATAAGAAGGTGTCCAAAAAGGATTTAATGATTTTCGCAAATCCTAGAAACATGGTTTATTTTTCATTTAGAAAAGTTAAATCATTAGTGGACTTACATCGAAGGTGGAGCGGCACATTCTAAAATGATTTTGAAATACATCGTCTAGATATTCTTCTAGAACTTTGAAATAGTCCCTAATCTAAGGAATTTTCCTTCTTTTAAATCTGCTAATAAAAGTCCGTATGCGTTTCGACCTCTTTATTCTTGCTTCACACATATTAAAACTAAATTTATCGTCTTTACGATCAAAGTTATCGACTAAAACTTTTATTAGTAAAACTTGCATTTTAAATGTTTGATTTAAACAATGCGTTCTAAAACTCAAACGCCATATTCAATCAGCAACGCATCAGCTTAAACTGTGCATCGCATCAGCATCGCAAATAAGCAGTGATGCCGCATCACTGCGCAAATGTTTGAATTTCGTTCAAGTATTGGTTGAAAAAATGATTCGGTCATTTCAATCAATCATTCAATCAATCAATGACAGATGGGACATGGGAGTATTGTATTGCTCCATTCAATTTCAATACAATCAAAAACACCAATCATCATTCGTTCAATTTAGTTTCGATAGAGACAGATACATTCGAATTTCGAATGGATTGTAAGAGTGAATACACTCAATAACAACAAACTGCAACTGCAACAAATAATTAGGAAATGGAGATTATTGAACAGAAGCGATATTTTTATAGAACAAATATGTGTTGGTAAAACGAAATAAGCCGAAATAAATAAAAATATTTTGATATATTAACACATTTATTGGTTCAGTAGATAAGAAATCAGTAATCAGTAATGCCCCTATTGTGTAAAACAGTTGAGTTGTCTCTTGGTTGTAATTAAAAATTCGGTATTGCCAAACACAACCTTAAGCGAAAAGTTGACAGTCAACAGACAACCAAGATGGCGGTGGTTGTCTGTGTGTATGCATATGCAACGCTTGACGATTGCAACAGAAAAAGGTTTTCTTGCTCTTGCATAATACGAAAAAATAGTTTGGTTGTGTGAAAGTTGAGTTGTATTGAGTTGTGTTATACAATAGGGGCATAATAAAGAAATGAAGTAGTCAGAACAGAACAAAAGTATTGACTCGATGAACGATTGACTTCGGGCATTGTGATTTCAATCACCAATACTTTATTGTGATCGGGTCAAAAAGATCGAATCAATCACGATTGACACAGCTCTAATCTCAAGTTTTTAAGTCTTAAGGCTACCATACCACAGTACAGTCACTTCGTATAGCGGAAGATTTCCCCCCACCAGGGTAAGGGGTCTGAAGCTTCGACTTCAATAAAAAGTTATAAAAAATAAATAAAGTCTTTTATTTGATGTGTAATCCTTGTAAAAATCTACCGTTCCGTTTAAATAATAAAATAAGTTTTTTCTGCGAGAAAGAGTAAAACAAATCTTTGAGTCTACGACTAATACGGTGCCGTGAATAAATAAAAATAAAAATTGATTAAGATATTTTTAAAAAAAAGTTTTAAAAGTGAATAAACCGTACTAACATTGACGGCTTAAACATTTTTAAATAAATTCAGTGGAAAGATCGAAGATCCAACAAATCTATTCGGTGAATAAAAACCGATTAGTTAGTGGTTCACCCCAATGCAAATGGAAATACCACAAAACTCATAGAGAGAAATTAATCAACCTCATAGACTAAGTGAAAGAAGAATAGGGCAGCTTCAGAGCCCCAACAAATAGAATAAAATAGATGTTCAAGAGATTGCAGAAGAAGAAGATAATTAACCCAGAAAGCAGATACACTGACGAGGAGGAATCTAGTTCAACAGAAGAAGAAGATCTACATCTACTAGAAATTCGAAACAGAAGTATACCTAAATATTGTAAGAATAATTTTGGAAATAGAAACATTAAATTACTAGAAAATAAGATTGATAATAGAATTGGCAGTAACAACTTAAACCTTAGTTTGGGCAATAATATATCAGACACTAAAAGTGAAAATCCAAATATTGACAACATTTTATGGACAAATTTTGAAGAAAGTAAACATAAGTTTAATCAAAGTGAATTAAGTATAGAAAATTATCAGAGAACCAAAATGGCTACATCCCAAGTAAATAATACACCCAAAAAGAGCTTAACGCTTAATCCCCTAAAATATATTGAGAAACTCAATACGTTTGATGGTCGCACTGAAGATCTTACACATTCCTCACAAATGTAGATGGAATAATACCAACTCTTAACGAGTATGATAATCAAAGCCAACTGATGTGTATAAATATTTTAAAATCCAAATTTATTGGTAAGGCAAAAAGATGCATTGAGATTCACTCCCACTTACAAAATTGGTTAGAAATCAGACAAATGGTAATTAATAATTTCGGAGGATTCAAGAACAGCGTACAGTTGTACGAAGATCTACGACAGATCAGTTTCAGAGGTAACGTTTTAAATTTCTATAACGACATACAAAAAACTTTGTGCGATTTGAACCAAAAATCGGTCCAAGAAAATAAAGTTCATGAAGTGAACAATAATAATCTCACAGCCTTAAATATTTTTAAAGAGAAATTGCCGGTACACATGCGAAAAATTCTTTTCGCCCTCAAACCAATGAGTCTGCAGGAAGCTCTGCACGAGCTCACAGAAGCAGGATTTATTAATTCAAACCCTTTTGAAGAAAGACAGCCAAGGCAAAACTTCAGCAATAATGTTAAGAACGCTCAACCAAAAATGTTTGTCCCACAGAATCATCAAAATAATTTTAGACCCCATAATTTCCAAACGTTTGGCCAAAATAGAAACAACCCTAACAACAATTTTAGACCAAATAATTTTCGACCACCATTCAATCATTTTCAAAACAGAGCCCCTTTCCAAAATAATTACAACACAGATAGGAACTATAACCAAAACAACTCTAGACCACAGCCTATGGACATGGATCCAAGTAGTAGTCAATTTAGACGTAACCCAACACCGGTTAACAGACAAGTAGTTAATTACAACAGAGGAAATTATTCCAACAATCCTGCGGGATACAATGAAAGTAATAGTAGTATTACTGGAAGGAATTTAGAATCAAAATTTTCGGGCACAAGCCTCGGAAATAAATCCGGACTTCCCTATCTCAGAATAGAGAAAAACGGCAAAGTTATACGTATGCTCATAGATACTGGAGCAACAAACCTTATCATTAATAAAATAGACGTTCCACACAATACATACAAACTAGAAAGCAACCGTTACAAATTAACACAGTAGGAAACCCTGTCGTAGTGACAGAAGAACCATTATTTCCCAAAGAAAAATTCGCCTATAAAGTAAAAGAAAACTGTCTTTTCCATATATTGAATTTTAGTCCAAATTACAATGGGATAATCGGTAATAATATTCTATTACCTAATAATAGTAAATTAGATTACGCAACCAAGACATTAACACTGAATGACATACAAATTCCAATATTTTTTGATTTAATTGACGAACAAGACTACATGATGGAAATTCATCACTTAAACGGCTTAACGCCACATGACACTATCTTCGACGAGTTTGAACAAAAAAATACTGAACACATGAATATTGAAGAAAAAAGAATTCTCTCTAAAACCCTGAAAGAATTCCAAGATTTATTCTTTCAAAAAGGTGACGACCTAACATTTACATCACACGTCAAACACAAACTTCCTGTCTCAGACAATTCCCCAATTTTCACCCGGATATACCGCTATCCCGAGGTACATAAAAATGAAGTCAATAATCAGATCCAAGATCTTCTGGATCAAGGGATAATCAAACACTCGAGTTCACCATATAATGCTCCGATATGGGTCGTATCCAAGAAAACGGACAACATGGGAAATAAAGAGTGGCGTATAGTTATTGACTATCGCAAATTGAACAAGGTTACCAAAGAGGATAAATTTCCAATTCCTCTAATTGAAGATATACTCGACAAGATGGGTCGAGCCAATTATTTTTCTACTTTGGATTTAACAAAAGGTTTCTACCAAATTGAAATAGATCCACAAGATCGTGGGAAGACCGCCTTCTCCACACTTTCAGGTCATTATGAATGGATCAGAATGCTCCTGCTACATTTCAACGCATTATGAACGAAGTTCTAAGTGACTACATTGGTAAAATATGCTATGTTTACCTTGACGATATCATCATCTTTTCTTCATCACTACAAGAACATATTCAACATTTGAAACTAATCTTCGAGAGACATCGACAAGTCAATCTTAAAGTTTCTTTGAATAAATGTGATTTTCTAAAGAAAGAATCCGAATTCCTCGGACATATAATTACACCACAAGGTATCAAACCCAATCCGTCAAAAATTCAAACAATAAAAGATTTTCAAATTCCCACCTCCATAAAAGAAATACAATCCTTCCTAGGTTTAACTGGATATTATAGAAAATTCATCCAAGATTATGCTAAAATAATCAAACCTATGACGTTATACCTAAAAAAAGATTCAAAAATAGATATAAAGAACGAAAAATATGTTGACGCGTTCAACAAACTAAAAGTTGCAATGACAGATATATTAATTAACAAACACCCAGACTTTAGTAAAGAATTCATATTAACAACCGATGCAAGCAATTTTGCAATAGGTGCAGTATTGTCCCAATCTCATGGACCACTTTCATTTGCATGCAGGACACTTAATAAACACGAGTGCAACTACAGCACTATAGAGAAAGAACTCCTAGCAATCGTTTGGGCAACCAAACAATTTCGTCATTACCTATATGGTAGACGTTTTAAAATTTTAACAGATCATAGGCCGCTAGTTTGGCTACATAATCTAAAAGAGCCTAATTCTAAACTACAACGTTGGAAAATAAAGCTCGAAGAATATGATTTTGATATTGAGTACCTGCAAGGCAAAGAAAATAAAGTTGCCGATGCTCTATCAAGAATTAAGATTTCACCTGAAATTAACGCTTTAAAAGACGACTTAACGAGTACACAACACAGTGTCGAATCAGATAGTACAGACTTAATCCACTTAACTACTAGAGAAAAACCGAGTGACATACATTTCGGACCTATAGACAATAAAACAATATTCAATAGAATCGAAAGTACAAAAAATAAAGTTTTAGCCAGAGTGAATAAAAATAGAAAAGATACCGATATAAATCCTAATTTTACCAAAATTTATAATCCTACATATTTGGATAAATTAAAAACAAAACATAGGAAAGTAAAAGTGATTGAAATAAAGAAAAATAAAATAACTATTAAACCAAACAGAGACTTACAAAAATTACACAAAGACCAGTTTCGAAATAAAAAGAAAAAATTTAAAAATGATGCAATTGAAATTGGCATCGTTACTAGTTCTATGGCAGTTAACACTGGCCTATACCCAAGAAATATAAATAACTAATTACAACCACGGTAACGGTTTTACAATTATACAACTACAACAGATACAAATAATAGAAAACTATACTAAAATACTTCATATTATAAATTTAACTAAGTACGAAACAAATTTAGAAATACTAGAAGACCATATACAACTTTTACCTGAACCAAACATTGAAATTATTAATTTAATGAAACATACAAGAAAAGACTTTGAGACCATAATACCACATAACAGACAGAAAAGAGGACTTACTAATATTTTAGGAACAGGAATGCAATTTTTATCCGGAACTATGGAAGACGATGATAGACAAGAAATAGAAGAAAGGCTAAAACTAATAGAAACAAATACACATAATGTAATAGAAAACTCAAATTTACAAATACAGATAAACAATCATTTTAATGAACGAATTGCGTTAGTAACTAATATGTTTAATAACAAAACTAAGAAACTTACCGAACACATAGGAAAATCTATTCGCATTCAACACGATTTAGAAAGGGATCTTAACAAATCGAAATTAGAAATAGAAATTAAAGACAATATAAAATATTTGATAAATGACATCGACAAAATAAAAGACATAATTTTAACATCGACACTAGGAATCCTAAGCAAAGACATATTTACAGAAACAGAAATTGATAAAAATAATATTACAATTGAAAAACTTTCAGAGATCAAATTAGAACTTGCTTTATATAAAAACTCTATTATTTTTATAATTGAATTACCAAGCTATACAAACGAATTATACAAACAAATACAGTCAGCAATTAGAGATAACTAATAAAATATATTTGACTAAAGATCAAGCAATTTATAATAATACGAATATTAAAAAATATTTATCAAAAATAAATGATAACTGCTTACAGAATCTATTTGAAAAGCAAATGAATTGCAAATTAATAAAAAATGTAAACCAAGAAATATTAGAAATAGGAAATAATAATCTTGTGTTAATTAATGTAAAATTACAAGAAATAAAACAAAATTGTAATAATCAAAACATCACTGTTAAAGGTAACTACCTAATTAAGCTCGAAAATTGTAAAATTGAAATAAATAATAAAATGTACGAAAGACAAAATTATAAACACGAACCTTTAATACCAAATGTAATTGAGAATATCAATTATACCATATCAAAAGATATAACTTTTCAAGAAGTACATTACCAAAATATACAAAACTTAAAAGAAATTGAAGAATTAAAATACAAGCACAAACATACTAGTTTAACTATGTACATGATAATTTTAATCATTATACTTGTCATAATCCTTTATACCTATTTAAAATGCAAAAATAAGAAGATAATAAACAATGTAAATCATCCAAAGGTCACTTTCCGACCATTAGAAGACTCTAAGGGGGGAGGTGTTATATCGGAACCCGCTTGTGCGCATCTAGATTTCAAATTCAACAATTAAACATTTTGCCATAAGTTTCAATGTATACAAAAAGATGCTATGAGAAAGAATTGTAACTCAGCACTTTTTGCCCTAATCGATGTTTACAAAAGATCCATCGCTTCAATGTTTATAAAAGATGAGGAAATGTGACTCAGCACTTTTTGCCTTCAGCAACTGGTGTGAGAATATCATCTTATGATCCGCAGTCAAAATGCTGCGTTAGCAATTAAGCAAAAAAAAAGGGGATCGATGTATCTCAAGTTTTTAAGTCTTAAGTCTACCATACCACAGTACAGTCACTTCGTATAGCGGAAGATTTCCCCCCACCAGGGTAAGGGGTCTGAAGCTTCGACTTCAATAAAAAGTTATAAAAAATAAATAAAGTCTTTTATTTGATGGCGCTCTCTTATGAGAGCGCAAACATATTTTTTTATCCAACTTAAAACACTTTAACAAAATTTATATGCTTACAAGAACCGTACGTCAACGCTGCTGACGATATTTTGTGCAGTCCTTCATTTCCGTCCAAAGGGGAAGTAGATGGACCATTATGAGGCTGGTAAACATGTTTGCCGAAACTTGAAGCATCGCACGAAGACCGTATCATCGAGATCCCTAAGTTCGCGCTCAAGACACAATCGCGGCTGGAGCATCGTCAATTCATCCAAGCGTTTCGACTCGAAACTTATCGGCGCGAATTGGAGTTAGCAGACGTTCATTATAACGGATAATTCATGATGACTTAAACTTGTTTCCGTACAAAGTCCGAATTGCAAGCAACCCCCTGTATTTGCCTATTCGTCTGGAATTTTGCCATAAAATGATTAAAATGACAGAAGAAGACAACAGCTTGATAAATTGCTTGTTTATGTCTGATGAGGCCCATTTTAAACTAAACGGCAATGCAAATCTTATCCATAAATACTCCATGAGAAGGCACCGCACCCAGAACGAGTCACTATGTGGTGCGCAGTTTCATTAAGGTGCATTGTGGGATTGAAATAATACCTCTTTGAAGAAAACGGTGTATCAGTAACTGTCAATGGGAACCATTATTTAAATATCTTGAGGGATTTTTTTTTACCCAGAACTGTGCCGAAGAAGTATCCGTTTGAACAGCATTTGGTTCCAACAAGATGGAGATGGATCTACTGCACACATAGCCAGACCGGTTATGGCGGGAGCTCCAACGAAAATTCCCAAAACAAATTAATATCCAGAAACTCCAGTCTCCGCTGGCCCCCAAAGTCACCTGACCTGCCTGCGCCAGACTTTTTTTTAAGGGGTTATGTCAAGCAAGAGGTGTACAAAAAGAAACCAAGGAATTTGACTGAATCGCAACAGTTCATTAAAACAATAATTGAGGCGATCCTGACGGCTGCAGGAAATAACCCACCAATTAAATAACCTCCCCACCCCCCCCCAAATGAAAAATTAAATAACTCCCCAAAATTGGGTACTTATTTCATGGGTTTTTGGGAACTTATTTCATACTTCAAATTGAGGGGTTATTTCATAGTGAAATAAGTCCCTAAATTCAACTATGAAGTAAGTCCCCAAATTTGGGGACTCAAAGTGCAATAAGGCCAAGTGCTAAAATAAAACTTCGCACAAATTTCAAATCAAACAGGGACCCCAAGCGGGGGGTTGCAGAGAGCCAGCATGCCCCCCCATACGCATTGCACTTAGCCTTATTGCACTTTGGGTAAATGAATTCCTATGGCCTTATTTCACTTTTAGAAAGCCATAGTGAGTCATAACACCTTGAACACTTGAAATCCATTTTGGGGAATTATTTCATACTTATTTGGGGACTTATTTCATACCATTTTGGGGACTTATTTCATCTTCGATTTGGGGAGTTATTTCATTTTTCATTTGGGGGGTTATTTCACTGGGGGGGTAATTCCCGGAGCCGATCCCGACTTCAACCCTTCAGACCAGGTGTCGCATATGCGTGAATAAGCATAGAGAACATTTACGGCCTATCATCTTCAAAAACAATTAGTTATATAAAAATCTATATCTATATATGTATCTATATATTAATACGGAGTTGCCTATAACGTGTTTCACCCATTTTTTGCTATTATACGTCACATAGTTATGATAACACTATATATATTTGGGAAGGGGACAATACATAGATGTGCACAATACAAAAATTATCCACATACATATATAACATTATGAATTACAGCAGGTAAAATGAAGCGAATTGGATGAAATTACAACAACAACAACATTGCTGTGTGAGGCAATAATCTGCCAATCGGAACGGACAAATTTTATATCATGAAGTTACTTGAAAATGCTTGAAGTTACTTGAAAATGCTTGAACTTGCTTGAAAATGCTTGAAGTTACTTGAAAAGGCTTGAAGTTACTTGAAAATGCTAGAAAATACTTGAAGTTACTTGAAGTTACCAACAACAACATTGCTGTGCATGTTATGCATTTGATAATGCCTGAACATACTTGAAGTTACTTGGATATGCTTGAAGTTACTTGGAAATGCTTGAAGTTTACTTGAAAATACTTGAAGTTACTTTAAGTTACTTGAAAATGCCGGAAAAATTTTATATCATGTGAAATCAGAGAATGCAATGCCGAATATTTCATATTCCGATCAATATGTATAACAGTCGATTTTGTATTTTTTTTTCAACTTATAGAATAAATTGGTCGAATTTCGACACCTGGTACAATATAAAAATGAAGTACGTAAATTGATTAAAAGAAAAGTTATTTGAATTTCTTATTGCAGCACAATTGGTGCCCCACCCTGTACGATATTGGGATACCATCCCTCGCCTGTACCAGCCCTTAAGCATCAATATCGATAAATGCCTCCGGGGGGGATAAAGCAAGACCAGAGCGTACTCTGTATGTACATTTCATTGGGGTAGTAAGCCCCAAAGATCCGGCCAGTCAATCCTCTTCTATAGGACCTTTGTGGCGATATTATTTTATATAGCTGGATTCAGGCGTTCGGAACAACCGGAGACATGCCCTAAGACATTGTCTCTCCAATATTAAACCACAATGGACAAGCATAAGCGATGATCGGCCTTGTAAGAGCCACGTAGCATATGACCTTCACTCTGGAGTCAAGTTGACTGCTATGAAACAGTCTCCTTGTCAGAGCATGAGCCTTATTGGCTCCAGCCAGACAAGCAACTATATGTCTATCGAAATATAGATACTGGTCAAGCCAGATACCCATATAAATAACTTCGCTTCTCAACGCCAATGGCTGCCCATTTTGTCCAATAATGGTGCAAGGAAATAACTTCACGGGCAATAACTTCACCTCGAGTGGGCAATAATTTCACTTTTTTTTTGTGGACAAAATGGGCAGCCATTGGCGTTGAGAAGCGTAGTTATTTATATGGGTATCTGGCTTGACCAGTATCTATATTTCGATAGACATATAGTTGCTTGTCTGGCTGGAGCCAATAAGGCTCATGCTCTGACAAGGAGACTGTTTCATAGCAGTCAACTTGACTCCAGAGTGAAGGTCATATGCTACGTGGCTCTTACAAGGCCGATCATCGCTTATGCTTGTCCATTGTGGTTTAATATAGCTCCTAGTTATATGGAAACAATTCGGATTTTGGAGAGACAATGTCTTAAGGCATGTCTCCGGTTGTTCCGAACGCCTGAATCCAGCTATATAAAATAATATCGCAACAAAGTACCTTCAAGCACTTTCAAGTAACTTCAAGCATGTCCAAGTAATTTCAAGCATGCACCTTTCCAATTTCTTTTTTTCTAGAATTCTGAATCGAACACAAAAAACGGAATGGTTTTATGTCTTCTAGTTTTTGATAAAATTGAAAATTTAACAAAACTACTTTTTTATGAGATTTTTGTTTTTTTGCTTGCTTACATAAATACATCAGTGCTAGCACCCAGCATTACGGCGTATAAACAGTGAGGTTTATATCTGCAACCCCCCTGCTTGGGCCACCATAGGATTTGGGGTAGGTGCGAGTTTGGGTGTATGCAAAGTTTCTTTTGCATTTACAGAATCTGGATTTTAAGAAACTTTGAATTTATCCTATATATCCAATGTCAACTAAATATATGTACATATACGTAGCCCAAAGTTGCACGTTTAAAATGTTCATACTTGAAAATGTAATGCATTATGAAGAATTCACATTACCAAGGTACTACTGAACGACTGCAGCAAATTTATTAAACCGTAATGTTCAAAGTATACCTACTTAGATGACCTCCGTAGTGTTGGGATTGTTTTGCAAAGAAGATAAGGTCGGGCGCTTCTTTAAAGTGAACTCCAAATGTAATTAAGATTTGTGGCTTTATATCCACAAATACGTTAACCCCAACACCAGTCGTATTTGTACCGACAGCGCACGCCAGTACATAGGTGTTGAGAAAATGTTCCCTAGTTCTACGACTCATGAAGTTACGAACCACAGCAAAAGCGAATATGTTAACAAGACCGATGCAACCAACACTATTAATGATCTGGAGAATCAGAACAAGCTTTTGAAAAAAAAAACATTTTATGCCGCAAAACAACGGACCACCTTCACCAATATATTGCACTCTTCTTTTATCGGAAATACTGCCTCGAAATAAAATATAAGGACGCCTTGGGCTCCCAAATCATGGAATTTGTATTAAACATAAAAAAAAGTATATCTACCCATGTTGAAAAAAGTGACGGTTTGCAACTAAAGGACTTCGACCCTCCCACTCTTCAGAGTGAGAACTTGGAGTGTGTTTTACCGCCAAAACAAACTCGGCTTCTTCCCATCAAGGACGAACTCAACGAACTCGGCAGTAACATTACGGACGATGACTTCATTGGCGAGACTTACATACCTTTTTAATACATTGAAAATTGAAAAATTGACTTCACTATTTTTAACTAAATCCTGACTTACTCACAAACTGACTGACTGAGACGCGTAATGTCATGCAATTCTACCTCTACCTCGTTGTGCATTCTGGGTAACGCTAAATGAATTGCGGTACTTTATTTACAAAGATGAACCACATTGATATTAATCCTCGAAATGAAATGACGGCAAATACCAAAAATTAAAAATCTCATAAAAACGTAGTTTTAGTAATTTTCAATTTTCTCAAAAACATTTTTTTATACCCTATTCTAGGGGTATATTAATTTTGACGCATAGTTTGTAACATACCTTAATATTGCCCCTAGACCCCTAAAAGTTACTATATTTATGATCAGCATCGATAGTAATGTCGATCTAGCCATGTCCGTCCGGCCGTCCGTCGGCAAAAATTAGGCCTTTAAACTAGACCTAGAGAGCTGAAATTTTAACCATATACTCTCTAGGGTCCCGAAATAATCAAGTTTACGAATTTTTGAAATCCGCCCACAGACACGCCCACAAACTAAAAAAAACAAAATTTTGGGAAAAATCAAATTTTGAATTAGAAAGCTGAAATTTTTTATATATGATCTATGACTCCTAGAACTGCTCGGGATAATTTTTTTTCAAAATCCGCCCACTGACACGCCCACAAATAAATAAAACAATATTTTTGAAAATCCAAAGTTTGAGCTAGGGAGCTGAAATTTATAATATATACTCTCTATGGGCCCTTTATGCTCATGTGTAAATATTTTCAAAATCCGCCCACTGGCACGCCCACAATTATTTATTTATTTTTTTTTTTGAAAATTCAAAGTGAGCTAGGCAGCTGAAATTTATAATATATACTCTCTAGGGGCCCTTTATGCTCATGTGTTAATTTTTTTTTAAATCCACCTACTGACACGCCCACAATTAAATAAAACAATTTCATTGAAACACCCAAGTTTGAGCTAGGGAGCGATTTTTTGATAAAATTCTTTAAATGTAATATAACAAAATATGTAGAGCGTTCGTAACAATTCAACCATTCTTAGACTTTTGTCACGCCCACTTATGAGGGATAGGAATAAGAATAGGGTATCCAACAGTTCGCCCAAGCGGACTGTAGCCCGTCCCTATGTTTTAGCCTCTGTTTGATTGTTAACGTCACATACGTTTAATTAGTAGTTTGCTCGCGATTTCAAAGTGTATAATAAGACCCCGGAGTCATGCTAAATCACCCCGATCAGACTACAAAACGTTGTTGTTGTTTCCTATATAATTTTTAATGGCCTTTTTTCAGTAATTTTTGCCATTTTACATTGAAGTAAAATTTCATGGAGCCGTCTTGTTTTTTTTTTTTTTGTAATAAGCGCGCACTAAAGGGATTTGTTGTAACCCTTATAATGTATTAGCTACACAGCGCGGGCGGTAAGGAAATTAGGGTGAGAAGAAAAGGAGAGATGCCGATGCCGATGCACGTTGGTTTTGAATGTTTGTAGGCTATAATGTGCTGGAAAAATGGAGTGGGGAAGAGCATTCCACATTCGTGTTGTACGGCTGAGGAAAGATTCTTTGAACTTCACTGTACGTCCGAACACAGGCTTGAGGGTGAACTGATGACCATTCCTTGCATGGCGGGTATTACGGTTGAAATGTTCAAGGGGAGGAATGCAACTTGCTATTTCGTTTGAGCACTTATGGTGTAAATAACGATTAAACAACGAAAGGCAGGAGACATTACGACAATGACTAAGAGAGTCAATCGATCTCGCGATGTCTCGGTCGCCAATGAGTTTTATTGCGCATTTTTGGATCCTGTCAAGTAGCTCCAAATAAGTTATTGGTGCACCGGACCAGATATGGGCGTTGTACTCGAGTTTCGGGCGAATAAACGCCTTATAAATTGTAGCCAGATCAGAAGGGGTGAAATCTTTCTTACAACGCTTAAGGAAACCTAGACATTTCGCGGCGTTCTTGGCGACATCGAATACAACGACGGTTGTCATTAACAGACATCCGAGAATGGAAAGTCTTTCGGTTTCAGCGATGCAAGTGCCATTCATAGATAATGGCAGTGTGTGTGGGTTTTGCTTTAATGACAGAAGACAGCATTGTGTTTTGGAAGCATTTAATTCCACTCTATTGCTTGAACCCCACTGAGTTATGCTGTTAAGATCGGAATTTAATGAGCTTAACATACGTTGCCGTTTCAGTTCCACACCCGAAGATGAGGGGCGTGACCCAAGAAACGAATATTAGAAGCTGAGGGTACTGTCATCAGCAAAGGAATTTATTGGATTAGAAGTAACAGACAGGAGTTCATTTATAAAAATGAGAAAGAGAGTCGGGGACAGAACAGAGCCTTGGTGGACACCAGCATTTATTTGGTGAGTTGCAGACTTGAAACCGTCCAACACAACTTGAATTGAACGCTCCGAAAGGTAATTTCTAATCCATTGAAGAAGATTATCATCGATTCCAAATGCACGCATTTTCGACAAAAGAGCTTGATGCCAAACTCTCAAATGCCTTTGAAATATCAAGCGCAACAATCTTAATTTCACCACCTTGGTGAAGAGATTGGTTCCACTTTTCGGTTAGATATGTCATCAAATCACCAATGGACCTGTTGCTGCGAAAACCGTACTGCCGGTCATTAAGAAGTTTTCGCGATTCAAGATGTTTTATTAGCTGAGGGTTTATGAGCGTTTCCATGACCTTGGATAGAAGGGACGGAAGGGATGATGAGGTCGAATTCTTGATGTTTTTAACAAATGACCAAACGTTTTTACTACCAGTGGGACTTTGTAGTATTTTTTGCCTCAACTTTTGGTCACAGGAGAATTTGACACGATTATTGTAGGCATTGCAGTCGTTTCTGACTCGTTTAAACATTTTACGGCTTTCCTCAGATTTGTTGCCTTTGAATAGCCGAAAACTTACCTCTTTTAACCTGATAGCATCTTTACAGGCCGAGTCACACCACGCGTTAAACTTGGGTTTGATACTTTTTATCCTGTAAGGGATAAAAGACCTCATGCTCAGGTGAATTATATTTGTGATCATATCAGCAGCAGCATCCAAGTCGCTGTCGAGGAAGCACAGAGACCAGTTAAAACTCTTAAAGAAACCGTTTAGTTTTTCCAAATTGGCATTCTCGTATTGCCATACGGTTCTTTTAGGAGTTTGTTCTTTAACTATGTGGTTGGAGTACGAGAAATTCGCTGATATGATACAATGGTCTGACGAACCTAGAGGCGATAATACGTTCAAAGCGTATTTAGCGGGGTGAGAGGTAAGAAACAAGTCCAATGTGTTGGCAGTTTGGCTGCTAATGTCCGGTATTCGTGTCGGCTTATTTACAAGCTGAGTCAGGTTATTTACCTCAGCAAAGATCTCGACGTACCTTCCTTCGGATGTTGTCTGACCAGAATGTCGAAGCCAGCTTGAATTGTGTATATTGAAATCGCCCGCAATAACGATTTCAGAACGAGGATGAAGGGTCACAATTCTTGTAATGGAATGAGACAGGGCTTCAAACTCATTATAAGTTGAATGTCTGTCCAAGTTGGGGCTTCAGTAAATAAAACAGTAGTGTATTAATTGCCTACGGACATGAAATTTGAACCAAATGAAATTAAATTCCGGATTGGAACACTGACCATACTTGGGCTGAAGTTGGTAGGCTACGTCACTACGTACATAAAACCATTCGGTTTTTCGTGTTCGATTCAGAATTGATAGTAACATTGACCACAAAAAGCCAATTTAGCACTTCATTTCACAATTTTGAAAAAAATTGATCTAAACTTTCGTTTTCATTTTTTTTATCAAAATTTTGAGTTTGCATGCGAATTTTTAAAAAACTTTTGACATAAATAATTTAATTTAAATTTAGGATTATTTCAGATTTCTGGCTTTCAAAACCGGTATAGTACTTTATTGTAAGTGTTGCCGGTGTTTTTTAATAATTTTTTTTCAATTAAAGTCTTTTTTTTTCCAAATTGCCCCTACCTCCTAAACGGGTCGAGATAGACCCTCTTCCATTGCAAAAATTGCTTGTTTTTGACCCTTTTATAAAAAAAAACCGGTATCAATTTTTGGCGCCCTAGTTATCGTACTCTCCCCCATAAGTTCCTAATTAAGTTCGGCACTGACATCCCATCTAACATAAATTCTTAGACAAATGTATGTCCAGTTGGACATCAACTTATAATGAACAATCGATCAGAAGTTGTTGGGCGGTTCTTCGCCAAACTGTCTATGACTTTACGTCGCCAAAAATATCACAAGGTACCTAATCCCATAAACAGGGCAATGTGTATAAATCAGCATGTATCAGCAAGCATGTAGGTGCGAGGTTGGGGTACATGCTATGTTGGGTATACATATTAATAAAATACTTTACGTTTTTTCTTAGACTTGCGTTGCAAAGAATCGCCCAACACTGTTTAATTAGAAAAAATATTCAATTTAATGAAGGGAAAAACTATTTATGAATTTTAAAGTGCGACATTTCATTCGGGACTTGTGTTTCATTTTCGACAACGAAAATTCACTTAAACACAGTCTTGAACTTATGTCCTTGCGCCTAGAGCTCCTCTTCACAAAACACATTAGGTGTGTTTCTTTGGGAAATGTTTCCCCAGTAGTGCTCGAATTTACACGTTAAACAACAACAACATTGTATAGCCAACATCACTGGGGATAACATCCACAGCAGTGGCTGCGGTGGATACATGCTGCAAATATAATGCTTCCGAAACTTCGTATCTAAACATTTTTCATCACAATCAGGGATGGGACTTTTTGAAAAAATGTCCGCAGTAGATTTGAAAAAAAAACGCAGTAGATTCAACTGTTTCGCAGTAGATTTTTATATTTTCAAAATATAAGGAAGACATAACCTATATACACATAAATAATTTAAAATAATAAAATAAATATTAATTTTTCTTTAAAACATAACAAAAACAGAACAAAACAAAAATTCATATATATTCATGTCATAATTTGTCTACTAATTTCTAATAATTCTTTGTTTTGATTTTACAGCAAAAGTAATCAAATTCATTCTTTAATATATAATATATAATCGTACATTTTCATTTCAAAATTATTACAAAAGTACAAATTGGGAAAACGAGAAATAAATTGTTGTTCCAGGCTCTCTATCGCTTCTAAAAACTCTTGAGAAGAGTTTCTTTGAAATCTGTGAATATGGAGGAACACTAGGTTTCTGACTTAATTTCAGCTCACACTTGTGTTTTTGACGTTTTTTTTTAAATGTAGCCTGCAAAATAATAAAACGCATTTTCGCTACCGAAATCAACAGTTTTATAGTCAGATTCGGGTTTGAAAATGTTTTTCACATTGTCCTTCTTTTTGAGTAATTGTTACTGCATTTTAATGTCGGCAAGCTCTAAATTCACAGTTGGCTCGCAGTTTCCATGAGTTTCCTCCGTGCACTTTACTGAAAAGGATCTTTAAAACGAACAAATGAATTGAAATGGGGTCAGTTACTTTTTATTTCCTCCTCAGTTGCGTAAATCTCGAAGGTATTTTATAGACAATTTGTTTTTCCTCTCGACCGCAGGCCAAGTACTTTAAAGTATGTTTCCCATTTGTTCTTACAATGTTTTTAAATTAAAAAAACAATTGAACTTTATCTTTTAAAAAACACGTACACTCTTATTTGTTTGCTCTGAGAACTAACAGTATTGCGTTTTCTTCACTTGTTTCGCACGACTGACAAGAATTTAAGTCAATACGCCTTTAAAAATACATTATGAAAAAACGCACCGCCCTTCCCAACCAATTGCAAAACCAGAGTGACCAACAACCATAAAAACTAGCAAGTAATGATTCAAATCATTTTTATTGTAACAAGGCTGAACACCGGATTGCATTATTTTTAGCGAAATCAAAGCAAAGAAGAATCATTTATTTTCATATTTTTAACAAGTATAATTGTAGAGGTTCATAATTAGGTGTAAACAGTAAAAAAATAACCAGAAAAACCAGCCATAAACCATTTAAAAAATAGGCAAAGCAGGTAGCACTGCAAGAAGTGAAAAGATACACACAACGAGGATCAAGTCGATACGCCTTTAAAAAAGCATTATGAAAAAACCCACAATCATTCGTCTTACGAAGCATGCCGCATGTAGTGAAACAGGCAAAATATACTGTGTACCATAAGCGTTAAAACACATCCTTTTGACCTGCTTCCACATATTGTAGGTTGTTTTTAGCATTTTGCTTTGTAGTAGTAGGAAATGCATATGTAGAGAGAGTATCCCTACTCATTATATGGATATACTCTGGTCGCTTGCCATCAAAATATAGCCAATTACCGAAAGAGGTATGAACATTATTATTATTTATGTAATAGTTGGATTTCATCAGGAAGAATGGGACTGACTGCATTCAGTGATAGAATTAAAAAAATATTTTGTGGGTTACATTTACATATTGCATGATTTTTTTTCGTAAGACCTACAGTGCAGTAGATTTTATTTAAAGGTAGTAGATTTATTTTTCGAAAAAAGCAGTAGATTCACCGTAATTGCAGTAAAGTCACAACCCTGATCACAATCTGTTGAATGTTTTTTTGACAGCTTATGTCAGCATCACGGTTGGAAAAAGGTGTACAGTTGTCCTAAATTTCCAGGTACGAAAGTACCACTTCTCAATATTCAGTGCTATTTTCTCAACGTTTTAAAAGTTGAATTTTATTTTTGCTTTTAAATAAGGCAACATATATATTAACAGTTGAGTTTTTACAATACGTGATTTTTTATGGCAAAAAGTACGGAGCCCAATGCGAACTATTTTACGGTTCTAAGAATTCAAGTGCAAATTTGATTTTTCTGACATTTGTCAGAGAGTTTATTAGGAAATTTATATTGAAAATCCTTAAATTCAAAAATATTAATTTTAGTCAGTTGAAAGTGATGCCAAACATATTCTATACTTTACATGTTCTGAACCTCATAGGTTCATAGGTTCTTAAAAACAATACGTAAGAACTGAACTACTCAAGTCATAGAGCAGGATAAAGCAGTACATAGAAGTCCAATCTTTCTGGCCTAAGGAAAACGAAAAATATTTAGGTGAACTTGTATTCTAAAGTTCTTTTTCACCCTAAAACTTGGTTTGCTTTTTATCTTATTAATAAGTTTTTAATTATTTTTTTTTGGTTTTAATAAAATATTTACGTACTTTGTTATCTGTGTCAGTACTATTTATTCCATCACTGGTTCAGCATGGTTGACATATTAGTGCCAGCATTTGAAAACAAAAACGCTGCTGCCTATGTTGCTGGGGATCGATCTTTTGGGCAACCGCGGATATATTTCCCAAAGAAACGCACCTATTGACTCATTGGTTTACCATATAATTGTTGGAGATATAATTGTGTCTTGGATGGTAGAAAACATGATATCGGACGGATTATCCCGCATCCAACACAACAAGTAACCTCCTCTTTTCTTACACAATGTTGATAGCGGGTCTCAAAAGAATCCACAAAGACTTCGATTCATCGTGCGTCTGCTGGTCATGCATGCTATCCTTTACGATACTCAAATAAATACTTCCTACAGCCAACGACCCCGAAATCCATTTAATTTCGTTACTAAATCTTGGGCACAGTGAACGCAAACGCAAATGCATGCGCATTGGTTGGACCACTTTGCGGTGTATAGCATAAACGCCAAATCACGGCCTTCACAACAGCCGGGCTTCGACGATAATCGCTGTCATCGAAATGAATTGACAGTAACCCAGACAACCGAATTCTAATTTTACGCTTAACGAGGCAATAACTTACTCCCTCGGCTGATATATCAGATTTCCAATTCCACAGTAACATTGTTGCGACGACAAATTCCGCACATCTATACCCCCAACCGGCACGGATGACATTTAGTCAATCGTTACTAAGTAGTTGTCGAAGATATACGAATACGAGTATCTAAAATGCATCCAAATACTTTCGTAAGTTGGGTTGAGCTAAAAAAAAATGTAAGCAGACTTTTATCGGGGGAGGTTATAATATACTATATACATAGCTAGGGATGGAAGGCTGGCTGCATGGATATTGGATGAAGTTGTAGGTGTTCCATGTCGACGGACAAAAAAGTGGGTGAACTAAGGCGTATAGGTAAGGTAGAAGCCGCACGCATTTGGCGCCTAACGTGAGTTGCCTTTGAACTTGGATTAATTTTCACTCATAGCTTAGTAGTGTATGTAATTCGAGACATTTGTTTTTGAGTTTTGGTAGCCAATTTAATGCTTAAACTTAACATATTGTTGACTTCTTTGTTGCTTTGTGCGGCGGAATCTAGGAATTGGCGCCATACTTGTTAGTTATTTGGAAATTGGATTCTGATAGTGGCCTTGACTGTGACGGGATGAATTTTGACTGTGACGGAATGATTTGATGAACACAAATCGTTTCTGCATAAGAAACAAGGGAAATTTGATATTTCTCTTTATTCAGAAGTCTCGTTCATTCATAACCTCTCTAGAGTCTAAAAGAAGGCAACGAGTTTGACTATTAAATTCTTTGCTCAGAAATAGGGAAAATATAATTTCCTACTCCAAATCAAACAGGTAGCCCAAGCAGGGGGTTGCACACATTGCACTGTTTATGGGATTTATTTGTAATTGCAGAGCTCTACGTCACTGCAAAGTTCACGTCATGATCTCGTCCGATATTCTGCAAAAACAAAAATAAACTTATGTTACGGGAAAATTAGCGACGGTGCGGAGAACGTCCAGCATGGCCATAACAGGTGCACTCCGTACTACTCCCACGACAGCACTGGACACCATTCTGTACCTTATCCCGCTAGATCTAAAAATAAAATAAAACAATTTGCTGGCAATTGCGCATTCCGCCTTGCAAATTTTGGCCACTTTAAGGAATGCAGCTTTGGGCATTGCACGATCTTAACTGGGGACCTCAACCAACTTGAAGTACGCAACTGGAGTCGGTTAGCCAAAGATCGGGCTAACTGGCGAGGCCTGTTGGTTGAGGCCCCGGTGCACCCCGGACTGTAGCGCCACTTAAGAAGAAGGGTCACATGGTTAGATTGCCTATATGAAATTTCAACCATAATTCTCCTTTTACGACAAGCGCTGTCAAATTCTCATTCTCTTTTCCCTTGACCCTCCTTGCAGACTCCCTCTTTTCTTGGTCTGAAGATGTGGAGGGGTAACCATGGTCCCATCAGCCTTTGGTCCACGTCTCTGGAGCCTTGGGAAGCAACCACCACAGGTGGCTTGAAGGGCAGGAGGTTCAAACGAAAAGAAAAGTTGAACCCAATACAGACGCACGGTGTGTGGACCCGAATACAGACGGACGGTCTGTAGAAGCTGATACAGACAGACGGTCTGTGAAAATAGACGGACGGTCTGTAAGTAAAAAACACTCTGCAGCCAGACGGATGGTCGGCAACGGCAGGGTGGAACCGACGCAACACACCGAAACATCCTCCCTGCAAATTTAAATGGAATTCGCTGGCGCGGGCGGACGGTTCGAATAGTCAAAGGCCCAAATGCGAACAATGATCTACCACAAACACGGTAGTGAGCCACGTTCGATGAGGGAAGGGATGGCGCTCCCTTTTGACTCAACTCCGTCGTGGGAGCACCGAAGGAGCAGCAGAGGAGTGAGAGCGGACGGCCCTGTGAAACACCCAAACGAGCGGCACAAAACGTGATACACGCCAACCGCACTGAAAAAACAACGATCGCCACCGTACCGGCGATAAAACAATCAATAAACACAAAACACAACACCGTGGTATCGAGAAGAACACCACATATTTCATGTCTCGGCGGACAACACAACAAACTTGGTCGAGACACCGATACAACGATGGCCGCGATCACAACATAGATTGAATTGATGTAAAGGATGGCACACAATCCGCATGTCCCTGTTTCCCCAAAATCTGCGCACAATTTCACCGAGGTAAATGCGTAAATTTAATACAAAAGTTTCGTACCAACTCCTTCGTTCTCCGATCGTAAATAGCTGCTGGGCCTGGTTCTAGGGATGGTCATCTGGGAGAAAAGATCTCCATCCTACTACTCCTTTAATTAGCCACGGATTTTGTTCTTCCGTTTGGGGGATATTATTATAAAAAATCAACATTTTGCAGTTGGCATTTTTTTGGAAAACTATTTCCTTCCTCGAATACTTTTGTTTACTTCGCCAAATGTCAAAAGGGTATGGGCTGAATTGAGGCTGATCCAGGGTCGGTCGGAGAGTTTGCTCATGGCTGAAGATGAGTAATGGGCGACTTCACTGATGGAGAGGTCGCCTGAAGGGCGTGAGAGCATAAGCGGGACCATGTCAGCGCACTAATGTGAGGATACATAGTGTAGCCGAAAATGACATGGACCGCCAAATGCCGGAGTATGTGTGAAGATGGGGGAGTACGAAAGAGTTGACCATATCAGCCCTACAGCTGAATGGTCATGTGAGAACTCTCGGTGGCTCTGCTTCCCCACGTGTGAGTGAGGATGCCGGTAGATCGGATGGACAAGGCCAGCTGGAAACCACTTCTTGGTTGACGAAAGATTAGTTGTGTCTAGCAACGTCCGGAAGGGATTTAAAGGTGTAATTAAAAAGTTATCAAGAGTTTGTCGAGGAAGGAATTAGTCGTGCGGGATAACGTAAAGTTTTCCGGGATAATTGAAGGAGGAGAAGGACAGTTATCGAGGCCGGACCAGAGCCCACCAACTTACAGGACGAGGAAGAAGGGATTGAAGGGAATATTACCAGGAAAGGAAAGGTAAGTAAGAAATTTCTAGTTCGTGGTAGAGTAGAAAGTTGGAAAGTGTTTTTAACCTCGGTAGGGCAGTGCTCTCGGTAATCAACGAGACGCGCGACCCCCTTAGTCTGTGAAAATGTTCATCATTGGGGAAAACGCAATCGTCCCTCATTTTGAGATTTCTTTTTTTCTTTTATCCCAAACGGCTGTACAGTAAACCGCAATAAATTTGTCATGCTCCAACTGAGCTTTATAACGTGGTTTTTCGCCCATTTTTATTTTAGTTACAGGTACTCGGTACACAAGGAATTATAGAGTCCATATTTCGGAGACGTGACAGTAAGTACCTACTATTTTCTTTCACACAAATCTGAAATTAATTAATTTCATCTGCTGAACCCACACCCACCAGCATGTACAAGGTGGCGCAAAAGTAATCCTCCTATCAGAAAATGCTATAAATTTTTCGATTGGCCCCTATTGTCAGTTCTGTTTTGACATTTGTGTAGTAAACACATGCGAAATACACGTTAATAAACAATGTTACGCTACACTGCTCCAGAACGCGGAATATTGGTGACTATTTATTTGAGCAATAATCGGTCGGTGACTTTGGCACAACGTGAATTTCGTCGCAGATTTCCTACCCGTCCAACGCCTACTGGCGAAACACTGCTACGTTTAGCCGCTCGCCTCGAAGAGACTGGCACAACACGAGATGCTGCCAGGCGTGGCAGACCCCGGAGTAGCCGTTCTACAGAGAATATTGCTGCTGTAGCCGAAGATGTCATGGAAGCGCCGTCGACATCGACCAGACGACGTGCCACGCAAATGGGTATCAGTCGACGGTCTTTACAGCGAATTTTGGTACAAGATTTGAAGATGTTTCCGTACAAAGTCCAGACGGTGCATCAGCTGTTAGCTGCTGACCGCCAATCGCGTCTAACATACGCTCAAGCCATCCTTAATCACCACCAAGAGGAAGATAATTTTTCATCAAAAATAATCATGAGTGATGAGGCCCATTTCCATCTTAGCGGGTACGTAAATAAGCAAAATTTACGCTTCTGGGGCACTGAAAATCCGCGTGTAACCCACGAAGAGCCATTACACCCGCTTAAAGTCACTGTATGGTGTGCTGTTTTCGCTGGAGGAGTCATCGGACCTCTTTTCTTCGAAGACGTCGCGGGCCAAACGGTTACTGTGAATGGTGAGCGCTACAGAGCAATGATCAACGAGTTCTTTTTGCCGCAACTTGATGAATTGGGATTGGAAAACATGTGGTTCCAACAGGACGGTGCAACGGCACACACTGCACGTGCCACAACCGATATGCTGAAGGATGCATTTCCCGGGCGCCTAATCTCCCGTTTTGGCGATTTGCACTGGCCAGCAAGATCGCCTGATTTGACCGCTCCAGACTTCTTTTTGTGGGGCTATTTGAAGTCGCGAGTTTATGTCAACAAGCCTCAGACTCTTAAAGACAATATCCGTCAACAATGTGAGGACCTATCGCCGGAAGTTTTGGCCAAAGTGATGGAAAATGCCATAAAAAGGGCTCAAATGACAATCAACTGTGGCGGCGGCCATTTACATGACATCATATTCTCGACTTGATGTAAAAAAAATTAAAAGACCAAATAAAAATCATCCACAAGAAGAATCAAAGTTTTTAATTTTTTTTTTAAATTACAGCCAAAAAACATCGGAAGGTTATTTTTGCGCCACCTTGTATATCTGCTGCCTGTTGCACTTGCGCTCTTCACACCCTGCCGTGACAGTTCGGTATTTTCATTTCGGCTGTGGCGGCCGCAATTTTTTCTACTAAATTTATTTCGTTTGTTTTCCGCCAGAGTAAATTTCCTAAAGTAGTTTGCTCGCGGAGTAAAGTAAAGTGCAACAAAGCTATAATTTCAAATATCGCAAAGAGTGGCGAAAAACAGGGCCGGCCCAGCCATATGTGCTAGGAGTAAGAAAAATTAATTTTACCTTGCGCGGATACTGCCATTTGCATTTAAAACAAAAAAATTGTTCGAATAAGCCCAAAATAGCAACATCCATCACACCTGTGCTAAATGTTTGCACATTAACTCCCATCACTTGCAATATTGCAACTTCAAGGAGAATCTAACTCAAAATAGGGCGCTTTCTGTAAATCTTGCACATTGCGCTTGTTTGTCTGGAGCCGGCCTTGGCGACAAATTTACCTAATGTCTTCTTGGCTGCCATAATTTCACAATTCCAGAAAACATTCTCCCCTCAAATGAATTCTCTCAAAAAGAAGAGAAACTCTCATTGCGTCCGCCGAATCTACGGACCCTATTTACACAAAACGCCCAATAAAGCCAAGCTTATCCCACTCGATTGACCAAGTAATTGAATTCAAATTTTGAATTTGTTTTAATACGCCACAAGGTCAATGAAAGTGATACGTCTAGCCGCCATACAAATTACAGGTTACTCTATGCCACCAACAATAAATTAAATATTTTTTTTCCATGATTAATACCTGCGGCTACCGCTGTGAAACCGTCAAAACCTCACAGAGACCCATTGTTTAATTAGTTGGAATATGCATAGCCTCATATATGTACATCTGTCTGTTGGCTGGAACGAAGGTGATTAATTTTTGGTACAACAATGATTTTCTAAAAAATAAACAAAATAAAAAATTGTATATCTAGAACGTCTTCCCACCACATTTCCCCATCGCGCACCGCGTCGCTCGGTGGCTTGTGTCATTACAAATTGCGATTCGCTTATTTGCGCTAATTTACATAGCTTTGTTCTTTTGTTTATAAAAACAAAAAAAAAATACATTTTACAATATTTATGGTTGATTGTTGTTGTAGTTGCAATGACTGTGCTTGTGGAATTTCGTGTTCTAGGTTGACTTAGACTCCGTTTGTAATTAGTCACAATTGACTGGTGAGGTTCTGTTTAATTTATTGCGTCATTAATGGATCATTCGCCTGTTTTGTTCACTTGGTATATCTACCTGCTCCTTTATACGTGAACAGTTATACAAATGAAAAGACAATGGCACGAATATTGAGGTAACCATTATGAACAACAGTAACTGATGTTATGATTAAACTGCCATAATTGTTGTATTTTATTTTTATGGGTTTTTTTAAGACTTTAATGTAGTTTTTCTTTTTTTTTAATCTATGGCTTAAATGAGGTTTTATTAAAAGTTGGGTGGCAACAACACAACGTATCGGGCTTCTTGATGCGGTACAACTTTCTCAACGAAGGTGCAATAGCGTTATTGTTTTTTTTTAGTCATTCATTCTAGGAGTCTTCATTTCCGTCGTAGAGCCTGTAACTAACGAAGTGTTGACTTACTGGCTGAGCACAATGGTGCTGCAGACAAACGATTGCGAGTAAATCAACTCATACGGCTATGTACTGCAGCGCTGCATATAGTTTTGTACGCAACATTGAACTCATGTGTGTGTATTCATCATTTGCATCTGCAGAAGCATTGGCCCATACCAATAGGGGATTCAGTTTGAAGCTTAAATTTGTAGTCCCTTTTACTAATATGCAAAAGAAAATTCATATGAACGGGACCACATTTTTAAACTCCACAGTAATTTTATTATTTGTAAGGCCCATAGTGTTAAGCTAAAGTGTTGAGTTAAAGTTACTTAATGGCTAAATCATAGAAAAATGTATGGCGCTAATGAGCCTATCAGTCGCATAAGTAAATGGGTAGCTTGATTCCTAAACAATTGTTAGTTCTAGTCGCTTGAGGTGTAATAATATTTTGTTAGGGTATATTACACTGCGACCTATTGGTCTATTGTGTCCCCTTGCTTGTGCCTCGGAGAGGTTCGTGCCCTCGTTCAGAGCCCTCTCTAGATACTTCTTTGTGAAGCATGCCGAGGTATTGCTCTGATTTATCCTTGGCAGGTCACACTCCTTAGAGCACAGCGTCCAGTCCAGTTTCTTTGATGAATCTGAGACTGAGCTGTGGATCCATGGTTTGTATGTCCTTGTCTATTATTTGGTGCCTGCCCAAATATTTCATCCATTTGTGGGCCAGTGCCCCACAGGATTCCAGTATGTGGTCTGGAGTTTCGACGGTTTCACTGCAGAATCTGCAGAGCCCGTCCTCCGATATGCCCATTTTCCTCAGGTGCTCCTTGAGTCTGCAGTGCACCGTGAGGAGGCCTGTTAGGATTCTTAGGTTGTTTTTGTTAAGGCCGATACAAGCTTTGAATCTCTTTTGGTTGTAATTTCCTAAGAGTTTCTTTGCTTGCCTCAGACCTTGGAGTTTGAGAAAGGATTTTGCCCTTGTTTCTTCCTCCAGTCTTCTGAACTCTTCGCGTAAAGTGTGTTCTCCTATCCCGCAGAACGGTTCAGGTCTTATGAAGGGTTCCTCTGCCCCTTTTCTTGCCAGAGAGTCCGCTGCCTCATTGCCTGTAATGCCAACATGGCCAGGTACCCAGCAGATGGAAATTCTGTTATTCTTGCCTAGTCTATTCAGTCCGTGTAGGCATTCCCACACGAGTTTTGACTTGATAACGTAGGCGTCAAGAGCCTTTATGGCTGCTTGGCTGTCAGACATTATTGCTATGTTGCAATTCCTGTAGTTTTTCTCGAGGTTGATTCGAACGCACCTGTCTATGGCACATATATCTGCCTGGAAGATGCTGGTAAATTTGCCCATGGATTCGTAGTGCTTAGTTCCTGGCCCAAACACTCCCGCACCAGTTCCCTCCTCGGTCCTCGAGCCGTCCGTGTACCACTTTGTTGTGTGGTTGCTCAGTCCATAAGTTGTGGATTCATTGCTCCAGTTCTCCTTATTGCTGAGCTTTATCTGGAAATTCTTCTCGAAGTTGAATTTCCTGATGCTATCATCCCTAGGTATGCCAAGAAGTGGGAGTTTTTTGAGTAAGTCACCGTGTTCTTTCGAACCGATGCATTTCCCTCTCCCAATTCCCTCCTTTGCCAACCTAAGGATTGTTTTGTCTGCCTCGTTCATCACCATGATGTGTAGAGGGGTCAATTTCAATAACACCTCCATGGCTGCGGTTGGGCAGCTACGCATTGCTCCGGTAATGCACAGGCAGGCCAGTCTTTGCACTTTGCCGAGTGACTCTCGTGTTGTGACTAGACTGGTTCGTTTCGCCCATGCTACCGCTCCGTATGTGATCATTGGTCTCACGATTGCAGTGTACACATCCATCGCAGGATGTTTGGGCTGCATCCCCATGCCTTCCCCGCTTGAGGTGTAGGTATTGATTTAATTCGTAAGCCTTTCGAAAAAGATACATAACTAACTTAATACACTTTTGCGTCTATCGACGACTTCAAGTCACCTGGCACGGACGGAAAATACCCAGCCATGCTGTACCAAGGTAAAAACCAGTTGCTACCGACTATGAAGAATATCTTCACCGCTGTCCTGGCACTGAAATACACAACACAGTTAGAGTGGCATTTATACCAAAAATTGGCAGAAGTGACTACTCACTCGCCAAGAGCTTCAGACCAATCAGTCTGACATTCTTCTTGCTGAAAAGCATGGAAAGGCTGGTAGAACTTCACGTGCGCAAAACTGTTTTGCGATTGCATCCACTATCTCAGATGCAACATGCCTATCAACGCGGAAAATCCTGCCAGAATGCGCTCCAAAATCTGGTTGGTAAAATTGAGGGCGCACTTGACATGAAAGAATACGCGATGGGCATTTTCATCGATTTTGAGGGTGCTTTTGACAATGCAACTTTTGACAGTATGTGCAGCTCTGCCAGACAACACGGCGTAGACGAACCATTGGTGTTGTGGATTAAAGCAATACTAATGAATAGAACGTGTTTCACTTTGATATCGCGAGCAAATTATTAATTATACAAAAAACAGAACGCGAAAATATTGCGATCATCACCGCCGAATCGAAATTTACATGAACTGTCAAAAGCCAAAGTGCAACTCCAGCGAAAATCAAAATAATGCTGGATTCCCGGTCGGTCAGTTAGGGGTGGGTTCGATAACCTTAGCGCTCGCTGATATCTTTAGCTAATCTAGAAAATGACGTGAAAGGTACTTACTTCCCCGAGGGCAATAAGTGAAATGGGCGCCACACAATTTTTTATTGGTTGGGCAATTGGAAAATTGTGAAACCGTGATAAACCGAAAAAAAAGAAAACCACAAAAAATTCCAGAAAATTCCGACTAATGGAAACCGCTTCCAACAAACTGAAAACAAAGAAAAAGACGAACCGTTTTTTGTCCACAACGTTATAAATGCCCCGGTGGAGCTCGGCAAATTTTATTTACCGCTAATTAAGCTGCAGTTATACAAAAAAAGAAACGAAAAGCCGTTTTTGAAATTGTGCAAGACCGCAAGATCCCGAATTTGGAAATATTCCAGAAAGAAAATGGTCGCGCGTCCCTTGATTTTCAGGGATTTTGACGGAGCCCGATCCGACCGAGATTTATATTTCGTCCAAATAATTCCCTAACTAACCTCACACAAAATCACTCTATTTATCTGTTCTTTTTTTTTTGTGTTTCCTCTCCTCTTCCTGAACTCCTGTAAATCCAAACTAGTCCTTTGGATATTAGTCTCGCCTGTACAATTAACCTCTTTCCGATACGATCATTATTTATGCTACGTTCCTTCTTGTCCTTTATATGCCCTTCTCGATTGTTCCTTCTCCTTTAACTTTTGTTTTAATAGTCGCAACTAATTATGAAAACTAACAAAACGTCTTTTACTATCGCTGGTCAACCAAGAAGTGATTGCCAAAACTTTTGTCCAGGCCGTCGTCCGCTGTCCCCACTCATACATTCACACAAACCTGGGGAAGCAGAGCCAACCACAGCTCTCACTGGACAATTCAGCTGTATCGCTGAGATTATCAACTGTTTCATACTTCCCCATAACCACGCATACTTGGGCAGTGGACCCAACGGCTCCCACTCGGTAATTCAGCTGTCGCTCTGAGATTACCAACCGCTGTTCCTTCCCCACTCCATTCAAGCGCCTTTAGTTGGACCTTGCCGTTTTCGCTACACTATGTATTTTTTTTACATAAGTGCGCTGACTTGGTCCCGCTAATGCTCTCACGCACTCACACTTTAGAATTCGGACTGTTGGAGGCCTTCAGTGACAAACGAATTCGCCGGCCGACCCTGGACAATGTAAACAAATAAACTTTGACAATTCGCGATTTTAAACGAAAAGAATCTTTGGAGAAGAGCATTAAATTAATTAATCTTTTGCAAAAATGCCCAAAGTGTATTGTTAAAGTAAATTTACAACTATTTAACATGTTCCCTCCCTTTACACTCCCAAAGAAGAACACACCTGGAGGGGTAGGATACTAGAATCCCTAGGACCAGGCACCAATGGAATAGTTGGAAGGACAATCGCCCAGGAAAGGAAGTCTGTGAGTGAACCAATCTTATTACCATTTAAATAAAAGTGTATTAGAAACTAGCTATCTCGGTCGAATCGCCCGCAGGTTTGGGGAAATGGGGAAGTGCTATTCTTGCGCCAGATCGTACAGGTAGTTTTTGTTTATTTGTTGTTGTGCACGAGCCCTTTGCATCTGTCTCTTGACGGTCGTTATACGCAAAGTTTTCCGTGGTAGTTGCGATCGTTTGTTTGGCCACTTTCCTTTTCGTCATATCATGGCTTCTACTTGTTGGTATTATTTGTATAAGTGTTTTCCGGTGCGCACTGTGTTTGACGTAGTGGTTTGGGGTGCGTGTGCATGGCCGTCCGCCCGAATTCCCCAGTTGCTCCTACGTTGCTCCATCAACGGGGTTGGATCAAAAGGGAGCGTCATCCCTCCCCCCATCGATCGTGACACCCTACCGTGACTTTGGTAGTTCGGGGCAATTGTTATCAGAAGAGGCCGTCCGCTCGCCCTCCTCAATTGCATCACAGCCCATTTGCCTGTGATTGAAGCAGTTGGTTTGACGTCTGCTTCGTAGTCAGACCGTCCGTCTGTTCGGGAGTGTGGTAGTGGATGGTAACACAACTCCGCCGTTGTAGACAGTCCGTCTGCTTGGAGTGTGTTTGGATGTCGTACACTACTCCGCCGTTGCAGACCGTTCGTCTGTTGGGATATTCCCACTCGTTGGGGTGTCCTGAATCAATGACCGTCCGTTGGTTCGTGGAGAGCCTTCTGCGCCCTTGACCGAGTGGTTCTTCTGCCTTGGACCGCCCGTCCATGCCCGAGTGTACCTGGGGGGTTTTGTCCCCAGGCTCGAGAGAAGTGGGCTCATGGCTGATGGTACCACGGCTGCCGCTCCACTTCTATAGATCCCAGGTCCGCCACCCAATGTGAAGAGGGAATTGGTGGGGTGGGTAAAGGAACCAAGAGTGGTCCTTGTTGCGGGAAAATATACCGCAACAAACGTTGGTTGCGGATGCGGATGCGGATTGTGGCCGTTATGTTATGGCGGGGGTAAACAGAGGCAGCCCGCAAAGCGGCGTTCTGTGTCCACTGCTGTGGTGCATGCTGGTCGACTCTCTGTTGAACGCACTTAACAGTTCTAATGTATACGCTCAGGCGTACGCGGATTATGTTGCCGTGCTTTCTGTTTGATCATGCCTAGCGACTGTATGCGCCAAGGCGCAGGCGGCCCTTGACGTGAAGGAAGAATGGTGCACTGGGAATGGGCTCTCGGTCAATCCTCTTAAAACTCAGGTTATTCTCTTTACGAGAAGGAGGAAGCTGATCGGGTTGACTCAGCCAGTGCTAATAGGCTTCACAATCCAACTCTCCAATGAAGCAAAGTATCTGGGAGTCGTCCTGGATAGCAAACTTCTTTGGTCCGAGCATGTTGAGCTGAATACTGCCAAGGCGCTGTCGGTTTTCTGGCAGTGCAAGGGCATTTTCGGCCAGACATGGGGCTTATCACCGGAAAGAGTCCTATGGACTTATACGGCTATGGTAAGACCATTTATAGCATACGCATCGGTTGTTTGGTGGAATAAGCTTTCGCGTAAAAACGTTACTGCTGCTTTCGCCAAACTCCAAAGGAAGGTATGTCTCAGCTGGACGGGGGCCTTCCCCAGCACGCCTGGCTCCAGCCTGGATGCATTATTGAACCTCCGGCCCCTTAATGTTTACATTATGGGTTGCACAATCAAAGCTATATCTCACGTTTAAAAAGAGGTGGCTTTTGTTATAACTCGCACTGGAGTTTTGCTGAACTTGCGCAACGGTTGTCCTTAGACTCCTGTCTTATGAATATGCCATCCGATGCAATGACACCGAAAGTTCGACTGAAGCGCAACTACGAAGTCGACTTTCCTCGTGTTCAGGACTGGCTCTGGACAGAATCTGAGCCTGGAAGGGAATATAGTCGAATCTTCACGGATGGCTCCAAAACCGATCAAGCATCTGGTGTTTTTCTTCCCGTTAGGCAAACATGCGTCAGTCTTTCAAACAGAGACTTATGCTATCCTAATGGCCATGGACTATGTTGCGAGGAACAGGTAGATGGGGCAAAGTATCCGCGTCTGTAGCGATAGTCAGGCTGCGCTAAAGGCCTTACTCAACCCCTTTACCACCTTCAAAATAGTTCGAGGATTCAAGATCTCTCTGAATTCGGTCGGAAGGCTGAATTCACTTGGACTTGTCTGGGTCATAACGCGATCACGGGAAATGAGATCTCCGACGAACTTGCTAAACAGGGCTCAGAGGGGGACTTCTCAGGACCTGAACCAGCGATTTGTCTGTCTGCGTCCTCGGTCAGGGCTTCCATTGACGGTTGGGTTTCATATGAACACAATCGCCGTTGGCATGACTCTCCAGGGTGCAGACAGACTAAACAAATTTTTCCCGACTTCTGTAGGAAATCCGTGGTATTCTTGTTGTCTCTCAGCAGAAAAGACTGCAGCCAGACTACGGACCTTCTTACGGGTCACTACGCTTTTGCCAAACACCTTAAGGCCTAAGCGATACCACCAACTGCGAAGCCTGTGGAGAAAGCGACGACACTGCGGAACATTTCCTCTGTGATTGTCCTGCTTTTGCTCGTATTAGGTGACAGGTATTTGGTGCGGATACGGTGAGTGCTGTGAACCTAAGCTCCTTATCATTGAAGTGTCTTCTCGTTTTTCTTATGAAAACTATTAAATTCTCACAGTAAAATTTGGCGTGTCTTAGTACAATGGACCAGTAGTGAGTCTGAGTGCTCCGGTGTAGAAAGTCTCGCACCCCGACAAAAAAAAAAAAAAAAAAAAACTTAAACCGGGCTGCCGACCTTGAGAGAGTATCAGCCTGGGACGTCCCATTATCTGTGATTCCGGGCACTCTGCTTCCTCTGGCAGTCTTTTGGGTTAGGTGTCTTAAATCTATTTGTTTTGCCAAGCCGAATCTCCAATAAAATGTCATTCTTGGAAAAGATGTGTACTCTGAGGAAGATAAACTCCCTTACTACCTCAAATCTGGTGTTTTCAACAGTGACGGTTTGTGCAAGTTGTTGGACAGATGTTTGTTTGTTTGTTGAAAGTGTGTATTATCTTTGGTTCTGTCCTCGTTGACTTCAAGGGCAACCCTCCCTTCGTGCTCTCCGTGGTGAGACCAGCCTCGCTCGTTATCTGTTCCAGGACAACCAGGATCATGAACTTCCGTTTTCAGCTTGGAAATCGATGAAAAGATGGCGGGCATGAACTCGTTGGCCTTTTCCAGGATTTGTATTAGTGTGCAGATTTGGTCTATGAGCGACATTGGTCGAGGGCCGGTTCCAACCAACCAACCAACCCTTTATCGTTCAGTAGGGAATTTGTAAACTTTTATTTGCTATATTTGCTATTTTTTGGGATTCAAACTCAATTTATTCGCTCAGGAGTCAACCACAATGACTTCCGGAATACAAAAATACAGTTAAGAGGATCGTAGCAATTATTTGATTTCAACGATTCCTTCTTTTGTGGATAACTCAGGAGATACCTTGTCAAATATTTGTGTAATGTCATCTGATGAATATTCCTGCAAAGTGACATCCGTTAAAAACCGAGCAACAAAATTCGATCAACTCAATCGCATCCCCGCCAAAATATTATTCTTCCGAGATAAAAAAAAAGTTTTATTTTTCCTGGCTTGGCATTAGCACAGCAACAGGAGTTACTCTGACACAAGCTCCACAACCTCAGGCTATACGTACTGTCACTATCCGCAGTTCCACATGAAGTTATGCGTCGTCACCGTCGTTGTATCCTTCCCCCCACCTTGACTACAAATAAATCGCATTTTTACATCCATTTTAATAACTCACATCAAGGGATCAGTACAGATATACAACAGGAAAAAGGATTTACTCTGTAGGTAAGAATGAACAACAGAGGGGACAAGAAAAAACTTTATATACGCCAGACCCAACTAAATTCCAAATGATGTTGAACACATGTAGATACGACGCCACCGTGGATCCTTATCCTGCGCTAGATAAAATTTAACAACAAAATAAAAATAAAAAAAAAAAATGAGAAAAACTGAATCCTTCAGCAATGATGACAGCACACAGTCGAGGGTCCTTTGTGGTTCGGTTGCAAATTTCCAAAGGAGTGCACACATTATTATAATATTTTGTTCGCATTTCCATAGAGCGAGAGTACTGTATCTTCTGCTGCATCCATCGCTCCTAAAACATCAAGCTGTTGACGGCCGGATTCATCACAATGTCCTGGTAATGGCAAACAGAAGAAAAAATCTACAACAAAGAATGTAGGGAAAAACTTCTCATCGCAGCGCGCAAACATGATGGAGAATTATTATTATAATAACGATATCCTTCATCCTGTCTACCTCCTTGCCGAAGTTTGTATGTGACATGTTTTTGATGTGTATATGAGCCCACGTATCACTTTCAGCATTCAGTGTTTATGGTGATAGAAAAAGCTTCACATCGCTCTAGGAATTCCCTCGTCATTTACAAGGATTTCATTTTTTTTCTGCTGTTTTGTGTTGCCTTCATGTAATTCTCATGTTTCAACTAGGACAATTCCTTTTGGGGATGACTCTCGGTCCCATTACAAACATGCTTTCTCGTTAAGACAACAGCTCGCGTTATTCATTAATTCCAAGCCCTCGCTCCAGCCAGACAGTTTTTTTTTTATTTAATGAAATCTGCCAACTGTAAGCGCGATATGTTCAATGTGTTTGCACGCCACACCACTTCGAGGCCGTTAGATTGTCACGTTTTTCTGTTAATTAACGAGGTGCAAAAGGTAAGTAGTCCCCGACTCTTGCTCTTACTTTGGCACCACTCCTTTGGACCCCTTTCTCGTCGTTGTCGTTAGTCGCATCCTCATCTCTCCCAGGATCACAATTGGTGTTTATTTAAATAATAAATTGTGAAAACACAAGTATACAGTCAAGGCGCACCCGAGATGGAATTACTCGCGCACTCACTCCGCTACGCTTGTCGTAATGATTATGATATTTTGCGGGATATACGCTGCTTCGTGGTGCCGCGCGCCATCCCCAACGCGGAGACTTTATGGATACAACAGTGCCTAGTCCTTCAAGTGTCATCGTTGGTGGCAATGAGCTGAATCAATATTGACATTTGCTGTTTCCAGTTAAACAAATTTTTGTTTTCATTGAAATTGATGCTGCTGATGGGGATATTTGATGGAAAGGCTTTCGTCCCTCCGACATAATTGAGACTGTCAGTGGAATGAATGAACCCATGTAATCCTGTCGACTGCCATTTACATTGCTGGTTAAGTGAACGATAAAAAATAAATAATTTCGACGGGCTAGAGCGGAGCTCGGGACAAAGTAATAAATAAAAAAAATTAACACCACTCTGGATTTTTGTTTTAATATCGTATTTCATTTCCTCAATGACTATTGTAATAGACTACTCCGTATTGTCGCTAACAATAAGAACGGCCGACCCACGAACATTTATGTAGTATCCTCAATCACCTTAGACGGAAAAAGTGTTCGTAGATTCAACGCATTTGAGGCATCACTATAAGCGTTTTTCTTTTTAAGCTCTGAGCAGAGCACCGAGCGGAGCCCGAGCCAGCGATACAACTTTGCTTCAATTGAAGTAGATCTACTTCGCTTTTTCTAAAATTCTCAAAATCTGCTTCCTACTTGGCACTTTTGCTTTATTCTTCATATCTGCTTCATTTTTAAAACTCTTACTTCAATTATTTTGAAAACTCTCTAAATCTACTACATAAAAAAAACTTTTTACACTCTTGCTTGTAAGCCCAGATCAGTCATCAGAAAATTATTGTGAACCAGATCAAACTTCACTGCAAGAAAAATGTCATTTAAATAATATTGTTAACCCTTTCACTCCTCATTTTGTTCAATAATGTTTTCATGCACTCTCATCACTCACATAGTGCATAAACCAGTTAAAATTTCTTAACGGTTCGTCGTTCTCGTTCGTCGTCTGTTTTGTTTACAATTTGACATGTCTACACTACAAGTGAAACTGTGCCTTTTATTTGGCTACAAAAATTATTATCGTGCAACTTAAATCTTATTTAAAAATACAAATCAAGTCAAAGTAAAAGTATTTGCGATGAAAAGATATTTTGATGTAGTAAACAAAGATAGGTATGCCGAAAGAATTTTTTTTTATACATACGTACAACTGTACATATATAATTTTTTTTAAAGTCCTGGTGCTGCTGCACAAACAAATGTGGTTAAAACTCCCAGGAATGATGCTGTGAAAATTTTAGAAATCCAAGAGCTACAGCAAGATGTACGAGTAGTTATTTCGGAAAGGTAATTAACTTCATTATTCTCTAAAATGTTCTATGGCTAGCAAAGTGATAAATGCATTTTTTCTTCATGACAGTGATGAAAATAACTATTTAATAGAATAAACTTAACCATAATAACTTGTAACAAATATTTTATACATTTATAAATATAAATTAAACATTATAAATAAACATTACATTGAAAACAAAACAATAACTGTAATTCTTAATCTGCTTCAATTTTTGTCTCAATTCTGTTTCGATGATTTTCTATGAAGTGGTAACGCTGCCCGAGCACGTCGAGTGTGCTCTTAGTAGAGTAAGCTCAGAGCGCTAGGATTTATTTATGTTTACACACTTGGGCACTTCACTGTCATATGATTAGCAATCATATTTATTTATTAAATAGGAATCATTGTATTAAATTGTATTACATTTTACGCCAGATAAACAACCCCTCTCGCTCTTTTAATTGATTTCCCTTTTTTTTTGCTCCTTTCTGTCTGCCTCTACTCGGTGGTTTTACTTATTTATATTTTATTTTGACAGCTCAGTGCCCTGCTTCGAGCTTAAAAAGAAAAACGCCTTTTATTGGTGCTGCCAATAGTAGGTCTGTTCTGTAATATACGCACCAGTTGTACAAACAACAGAGGTTCTCCCTACTCGTAACCAGCTGATTGCATAATTTGAATTTACTGCTTAATTGTTCATCTAACATGTTATTGTACTCTTATATTTTCTAACTCTTTTATAACGTTTATTCTATTCTTTTGTGTAAATACATACTAACTTATGCTTACATTTACACTTACATTATTGCTCTAACTAAATTGTATTGCAGTGCAAATTACTATATATTAATACGGAGTTGCCTATAACGTGTTTCCCCCCTTTTTTGCTATTATACGTCACATAGATATGCCAACAC
The DNA here is from genome assembly GCA_949715645.1 of Portevinia maculata. Lineage (NCBI taxonomy): Eukaryota > Metazoa > Arthropoda > Insecta > Diptera > Syrphidae > Portevinia > Portevinia maculata. The sequence continues at coordinate 26,473,052 of OX454527.1, read as the reverse complement.
TATATATATTTGGGTAGGGGGATTTAGAAGTGCACAATACAAAAATTATCCACATACATATATAACATTATGAATTACAGCCGGTAAAATGAAGCGAATTGGATGAAATTACAACAACAACAACATTACTGTGTGAGGCAATAATCTGCCAATCGGAACGGAAAAATTTTATATCATGAAGTTACTTGAAAATGCTTGAAGTTACTTGGACATGCTTGAAGTTACTTGAAACTGCTTGAAGGTATTTGAAAATGCTTGAAGTTACTTGAAGTTATTTGAAAATGCTTGAAAATACTTGAAGTTATTTGAAAATGCTTGAAGTTACTTGAAGTTACCTGAAAATGCTTGAAGTTACTTTAAGTTACTTGAAAATGCTTGAAAACTTGAAGTTACTTGATAATGCTTGAACATACTTGCAATTACTTGGACATGCTTGAAGTTACTTGAAAATTTTTATTTATTTTTTTTTTTATTTTTATTTTTATTTAGTGATTTACCTATACACAGTAAGATGCAATATCTTATAAACTAGTGAAAGGCATACAATAGTTGAAGCGAGTATAAAAAGCTATAAGAGTTACAAAACGAAGAATTCATGTTGATAAGAAAAAAGAAATAATGAAAAGTAAAGCATAAGCAATTTTTACACAAAAATATACAAAAAATCAATACAAAATTTTAAGAGTTCAAGGAGAGATACGATTTTAATTCATTTTTAAGTTTAGTTGTGTTATTTAAACTTCGGATAGAGTAGGGTAAGGAGTTCCACAACCGTGAGAAGTGAATGAAAAACTGACGCTTAGAAGTTAAGCAAGAGTACCGAGGAGGGATCAATTGAGCAGATCTGCTTGAGGTGGGATATCTTATTTTTTCATATATATAAGTCGGTTGATGTGTTAAAAGTATGTCCGAAAACAGGCAAAGAGTTCGAAATTTGAGAAGATTGTCGAAAGTCATATTGTAAAGTTGGCTGGAGTAGAGTGATATTCGATCAAATCCGAACACATATCGCACAATACAATTAAATGCCACATTAAGTTTCCTCTTGGATGCATAACTACAGCTCGCAAAAATTTCACAAGCATATGTTAAGACTGGCATGGCTAGAATTTTAGCAAGTAAGACTCGTGTTTTAAAGGGTGTAAAGGATTGGGTCGCCCACAATGTTCGGATAACTCCATAAGTCTTGCCGACTGCAAGATTAATGTGGTTGTCCCAAGTTAAGAATCGATTAAAGGTCAGCCCAAGGTTCTTGACGGATTCTACATACTCAATAGGAGCATATTGGAGTGTAAGGATAGGAAAATAAGCCAGATCTAGGGGCTTTCGCGAAATCACGATGAACTTAGTTTTATCTCGATTTAATATCAGTACATTTTGTTGAGACCACTGCACTATATCGGCGAGATCATTATTTATCGATTGCGCGGCGTGCTCTATTAAACCCAGAGGACAGCTTAATACGAGCTGAGCATCATCAGCATACAAATGAATTGAGCTGTTTTTGATGACATTAGGAAGATCGTTGACATAAATGGAGAAAAACAAAAGCCCTAGTATGGATCCCTGAGGGACACCACTTATTATAGGCAGGGGGTTTGAAAGGGATTTGTTAACTTCTACGGCTTGAAATCTGTGAGTTAAGTATGACGATACTAACTTTATAGCACAAGGCTCGAAATTATATATATGAGACAACTTGCGGCACAAAAAATAGTGGTCAACCAAATCAAACGCATTAGAAAAATCAAGAAGGACTAAGAAGGACACTTTGTCTTCGTCAAGAGCTTGCCTAATATCTTCAGACACACCTATCACAGCAGTGATACAACTGTGTTTTTGTCGGAAACCAGATTGCTTAGATGATAATAGGTTGAAAATGGCGAGATGACGGCTAATTTGCTTTTGGAGGATCCTTTCAAAGGCTTTTGACAAAAATTGAAATCGGCCTATACTCATCACACTTGGAAGATTTTGGGATGGGGATAATTTTTGCTGATTTCCATTGCCTAGGAAACATCCCTGTAGTCACCACAGTGTTAAAGATATGAGTAATAAAAGGTAGTAAAATGGGTAATACGATTTTTAGAAAAGATGGATGAATGTCATCAAGGCCAACAGCATTCGATTTGATAGATAGAATGCTTTCATTAACATCAGCGACAGCAAGCGTAGGGAGATGGGTTGCCACTTTGTTGTAATGACTCCAAACTATTTGACAATTTCTGCGACGAAATAAATTTTGAATTGAGTTCATTAGGATCAGGAGCATCAACGTTATTGTTTTTGGGTTTACCAATGCCAATATTGCGCAAATTACTCCACAAGTGCTTACTTCCTAATGAGGCGTTTAGTTTACTTGAATAAAAGTTAGATTTTGCGGCTCGTATTGCAGTAACAACTTTATTGCGAAGTACACAGTAGGCTTTTCGATACCCTACCAAACGGAAACGTTTCCAACGAGTGTAAGCAAGGTCACGCTGTTGCATTAGTGAGCGGATTTGTGGGGAAACCCAAGGAACCTTACGAGGCAACACGATTTTAGTCTTTAGCGGAACGTACCGATTGTATAGGGTTTTAATATTGCTATTAAAAAACTCAACTTGTTCGTTTACAGAATGAAAATAGTAGATTGAATTCCAATCGATACTTCTGGTATGTTCCTCTAGCAGCGCATAGTCAATATTCTTAAAATCTCTATATTCCATAGTTCTTACAACACTCACAGTTTCAAAGTCAAATGCAAGATATATTAAATCATGCCTAGAGAAAGCAGGTGCCTCGAGCTGGTCATAGAGAATGATTTTGTTTCTATTACTGACTAAGAATAAATCCAGCAGCGTAGAAGACTGATCAGTGAACTGAGTAGGAGTTGTAGTATTGACTGAGACTAAATTAAGAGAAGACATCTCATCCGTTAAATGGCTGTCAGACAGGAGATTGCTGAAGAAATGCTTGAAGGTACTTGAAAATGCTTGAAGTTACTTGAAAATGCGGGAAAAATGTTATATCATGTGAAAGAGAATGCAATATCGAACAATTTCATTCTCCGATTAATATGTATAACAGTCGACTTTGTTTTTTTTTCAACTTATAGAATAAATTGGTCGAATTTCGACAATGGGGCGACCCCTAGTATGTAGTCTTGCGTAAATTTGTAACGCTAACATTTCACGTGTATTATAATTTTCTGAGCTTCTGTATTTGGAATTCGTGGCTCTGGCTTTTTTTACATTGCTGCTAATCACCGAACCATCAACACCTCTTTTCGATCAAAAAATAAATTGTATTAGTTTTTAAAAAATGAATTGATTGTATTAATTTACTTGGGTGGATTAATTTCAAGGAAAACAAAACAAGGTACGTTCGCGTACCTATGTGAAAACTGTCCAATCTCCAAAATCGAGAGCGAATCCTCTCATTTTAAAGAAAAGCACGCAAACGCTTTTCCGGCAAACGTCAAAGTACCTATGGCTTGAAAAGAAACAACCGCTGTTTTTTTGTTGCTAGCTGTTGGTTGCTATGGGTCTTTGCTGGCATGCTTGTCGTTATCCTTAGCTCGTCGGTGGGCGTGGGACTTGACACTTACCATACACATACAAAAAAATCATGCCAGTCTTTGCGTCTAGGTAGCACAGACGCTCGAGATGCTTTCTCTATCCTCCCTTCCATGGCTGTCTTACTCGCCTCAACAGCACCTTATACCGCCATCTTTCACTTCCTACTTCTCTTTGCCTTTGGCATCCTTCCCTATCCAACCATCCACATCCCATATTGTCCTTTTTAAAATATTAAAAACCCATTACTTTTCTATTTCGTAATATATATAAATTTATTCATTTTTAGCTTAAAACTATTTGGCTCGAATATTAAAGAAGAAAAAAAACTATATTGGCACGGCCAAAAGAAGAGGATTTTATCATTTGAGAGTTTTCATTTTTTTACCAGCTGAAATTTTTTCGTTGAATATTTTGTACCCCTGGCAACAAAGTTTTCCACCCGCTATTGTTTTGATTCATGCAAGACAAAAGGAAACGGTCCATCAGTATTAGTTTAGGCGCGGGGAAATAATTTCTCCCCACTGGATATTATTTCACTTTTTTGAGGTGAATATAAGAAAGTTAAGAATACGACTGACGACGCAAGGTGAGAAAAAATGTTATTTACACGGAGAGGCTAATCAGACGCGTACAAGATTCATACTACATCGAAGCAGTGGCGGATTTTAGGGGCGGCAAATTTTTTTTTAGCCGTCTTACAGAAATCGAAAAGATTTTTCCCATGACTTTTCCTCTTCTCTTTCATGGTACATTCAACGCTTCCGCATACTTCTATATTCTACGATAAAACACCCAGTTCACGGCCACAACCAGAAATCGGCCGTTGCCCACACTTTCTATGAGTGAAATGAGAGCGAAATTCCCAAATGTTTCGTAGATCAACGAGAAAATTTCAAGTATTTCGAAGAAAATGCGATGGAATTAAGCGTGTCGAAGCAATACACAAAAGACATGGGAAAAAGACAACCGAAAAGAAAAAAAAATATGAAGAAATGAAAATGACCGCGAGTGATACTTTTAGAGTTAACACATTTCTCGTTATCATTGATAGACTCGTATCTGAATTAGAAAAAAGACAAAAGGCCTACAACAAGTTCAACGAAAAGTTTTCATTTTTGACCAAAATGAGTGAATTGTAATCATCAACCGTTACATAAAAAGCTCTCGCCTTCTAAGAAATATATTCTAATGATTTAGAGACTGACTTAGTTCAAGAATCCATTCATTTTCAAAGTCACATTTCTTCGGAAAGAATTTCGGTAAAACCAAATTCTGAATCATTGGAAAGTCTATCTTCGTTTCTGCGAAAACAGAATTTGCAGAACGTTTATCCTAACTTGGACATAGCTCTTCGTATGGCATTATGTACTCTTTTTTCTTGTCTAAAAAGGGTAACAAATTATCTGAGATCGGCCTTAAGTCAAGAAAAATTAAACGCTTTAGCTCTTTTGTGTATAGAGTCAGAATAAATGAACAAGATCACTTACGATGGTGATTGCCAACAAAAAATCGCGCAAAAAGGTATTGTAAGAAATTTTAATAAGTTAATTGAAATTATTATTTTTTACTGTTTGTAAGAGCAAAAAAAATTATTTAACTACGTTTACCGAATGTACATTATTAGGTGTGTTTCTTTGGGAAATGTTTCCCCAGTAGTGCTCGAATTTACACGTTAAACAACAACAACATTGTATAGCCAACATCACTGGGGATAACATCCACAGCAGTGGCTGCGGTGGATACATGCTGCAAATATAATGCTTCCGAAACTTCGTATCTAAACATTTTTCATCGTAATCAGGGATGGGACGTTTTGAAAAAATGTCCGCAGTAGATTTGAAAAAAAACGGAGTAGATTCAACAGTTTCGCAGTAGATTTTTATATTTTCAAAATATAAGGAAGACATAACATATATACATACACATAAATAATTTAAAATAATAAAATAAACATTAATTTTTCTTTAGACATAACAAAAACAGAACAAAACAAAAATTCATATATATGTCATAATGTCATAATTTTTCTTCTAATTTCTAATAATTTTTTGTTTTGATTTTACAGCAAAAGTAATCAAATTCATTCTTTAATATAAAATATATAATCGTACATTTTCATTTCAAAATTATTACAAAACACTAGGTTTCTGACTTAATTTCAACTCACACTTGTGTTTTTGAGTTTTTTTTTTAAGTGTAGCCTGCAAAATAATAAAACCCATTTTCGCTACCGAAATCAACAGTTTTATAATCAGATTCGGGTTTGAAAATGTTTTTCACATTGTCCTTCTTTTTGAGTGATTGTTACTGCATTTTAATGGGCAAGCTCTAAATTCACAGTTGAACTTTATCTTTTAAAAAACACGTACACTCTTATTTGTTTGCTCTGAGAACTAACAGTATTGCGTTTTCTTCACTTGTTTCGCATGACTGACAAGAATTTAAGTCAATACGCCTTTAAAAATACATTATGAAAAAACGCACCGCCCTTCCCAACCAATTGCAAAACCAGTGTGACCAACAACCATAAAAACTAACAAGTAATGATTCAAATCATTTTTATTGTTACTAGGCTGAACACCGGATTGCATTATTTTTAGCGAAATCAAAGCAAAGAAGAAGCATTTATTTTCATATTTTTGACAAGTATAATTGTAGAGGTTCATAATTAGGTGTAAACAGTAAAAAAAAATAATCAGAAAAACCAGCCATAAACCATTTTAAAAAAAGCAAAGCAGGTAGCACTGCAAGAAGTGAAAAGATACACACAACGAGGATCAAGTCGATACGCCTTTAAAAAATCATTATGAAAAAACCCACAATCATTCGTCTTACGAAGCATGCCGCATGAAGTGAAACAGGCAAAATATACTGTGTACCATAAGCTTTAAAACACATCCTTTTGACCTGCTTCCACATATTGTAGGTTTATTTCAGCATTTTGCTTTGTAGTAGTAGGAAATGCATATGCAAAGAGAGTGTCCCTACTCATTATATGGATATACTCTGGTAACTTGCCACCAAAATATAGCCAATTGCCGAAAGAGGTATGAACATTATAATTAGGTAATAGTTGGATTTCATCAGGAAGAATGGGACTGACTGCATTCAGTGATAGAATTAAAAAAATATTTTGTGGATTACATTTACATATTGCATGATTTTTTTTCGTAAGACCTACAGTGCAGTAGATTTTATTTAAAGGTAGTAGATTTATTTTTCGAAAAAAACAGTAGATTCACCGTAATTGCAGTAAAGTCACAACCCTGATCACAATCTGTTGAATGTTTTTTTGACAGCTTATGTCAGCATCACGGTTGGAAAAAGATGTACAGTTGTCCTAAATTTCCAGGTACGAAAGTACCACTTCTCAATATTCAGTGTTATTTTCTCAACGTTTTAAAAGTTGAATTTTATTTTTACTTTTAAATAAGGCAACATATATATTAACAGTTGAGTTTTTACAATACGTCCGTGCAAAAGTACGGAGCCCAATGCGAACTATTTTACGCTTCTAGGAATTTAAGTGCAAATTTGACTTTTCAGACATTTGTCAGACGCTATAATATTAGGGGGTGACTTTAATGCCCGGCATCCTGATTGGGGTGACACAATGATTAATCCTAATGGAAATATAATACACAATTGGTTTTACGGAGGACCATATTTAAATGTAGATATAGTTTCATCGAATAGTCCAACATTCCCTAGATCGTCATCCGTATTAGACTTCTTCATACTGTCGAGTTCGTTGAACACCGGTAATAATATCATTTGCAAGACCTTTCCTTTCTACTCTGATCATTTCGGTATAGAAACTAATATCGAAATATTCAATGTTTACCCAATCCTAGTACCTCCTACCACTTACACTAGTTTTGAAAGTACGAATTGGGACCATTTTAGAATAGAACTACATAGTAGCCTCTCTAGGATGACTCTCCCAGTAAGTACCAACATTTCTAATACCGATATTGAAGAGCTAATACAAGAAGTGACTAATAAAATAAATACATATGTAGAAAACCATTCAGTAACAAAAAGCACTAAAAACCTTAAATACAAAAACATTTCACCACTCACTAAAAATCTTATGACAATTCAAACTATCTGGTTCAGAAAACTTAAAAGAATTTTCCATAGACATTTAAACAAAGTAAACACGGAATACAAAGAGTTGACTTCAAGAATCCCGTGCCTAAAATAATAGCTGCTAGAGTGAAAATTGATTTAGATAATGATTTTAGCTCACGTTTAAGAAAATTAAAGCCTTCTCCACAAGCTTTTAAAGAAATTGACAGATTAACTGGCAGAAAGTATTTTGGTACGAATATAGCCAAAGACAGCGTTATATTTAATAGAGATGAACTTGCAGATAACGAGGCCAAACTCAATGCTTTCAAGACAGTGTATTCAGAACTCTACTCGGAAAAAACACCATATTTCGGCAGAAGCTTAACAAATCATGTTAACCTTATAGTCAACGAATTCAAAAACAGACACACAAACACTCGTTTAACATCGTTTCTATCATCCTATACGACCTCAGATGACTTACCTCTACCTTTTACATCTCCAAAAAAAGTAAATGCTCACAGAATGAGCATTAACAACAAAAAGTCGTATGGTATAGATACAATTTCTAACTTTATTTTGCGAAAATGTCCACACACGCTTGATGTTGCACTTTCTTGTACAAGGTGGCGCAAAAGTAATCCTCCTATCAGAAAATGCTATAAATTCTGCGATTGGCCCCTATTGTCAGTTCTGTTTAGACATTTGTGTAGTAAACACATGCGAAATACACGTTAATAAACAATGTTACGCTACACTGCTCTAGAACGCGGAATATTGGTGACTATTTATTTGAGCAATAATCGGTCGGTGACTTTGGCACAACGTGAATTTCGTCGCAGATTTCCTACCTGTCCAACGCCTACTGGTGAAACACTGCGACGTTTAGCCGCTCGCCTCGAAGAGACTGGCACAACACGAGATGCTGCCAGGCGTGGCAGACCCCGGAGTAGCCGTTCTGCAGAGAATATTGCTGCTGTAGCCGAAGACGTCATGGAAGCGCCGTCGACATCGACCAGACGACGTGCCACGCAAATGGGTATCAGTCGACGGTCTTTACAGCGAATTTTGGTACAAGATTTGAAGATATTTCCGTACAAAGTCCAGACGGTGCATCAGCTGTTAGCTGCTGACCGCCAATCGCGTCTAACATACGCTCAAGCCATCCTTAATCACCACCAAAAGGAAGATAATTTTTCATCAAAAATAATCATGAGTGATGAGGCCCATTTCCATCTTAGCGGGTACGTAAATAAGCAAAATTTACGCTTCTGGGGCACTGAAAATCCGCGTGTAACCCACGAAGAGCCATTACACCCGCTCAAAGTCACTGTATGGTGTGCTGTTTTCGCTGGAGGAGTCATCGGACCTTTTTTCTTCGAAGACGTTGCGGGCCAAACGGTTACTGTGAATGGTGAGCGCTACAGAGCAATGATCAACGAGTTCTTTTTGCCGCAACTTGATGAATTGGGATTGGAAAACATATGGTTACAACAGGACGGTGCAACGGCAGACACTGCACGTGCCACAACCGATATGCTGAAGGATGCATTTCCCGGGCGCCTAATCTTCCGTTTTGGCGATTTGCACTGGCCAGCAAGATCGCCTGATTTGACCGCTCCAGACTTCTTTTTGTGGGGCTTCTTGAAGTCGCGGGTTTATGTCAACAAGCCTCAGACTCTTGCAGCTCTTAAAGACAATATCCGTCAACAATGTGAGGACCTATCGCCGGAAGTTTTGGCCAAAGTGATGGAAAATGCCATAAAAAGGCTCAAATGACAATCAACTGTGGCGGCGGCCATTTACATGACATCATATTCTCGACTTGATGTAAAAAAAATTAAAAGACCAAATAAAAATAATCCACAAGAAGAATCAAAGTTTTTCATTTTTATACCCTATTCTAAGGGTATATTAATTTTGACGCATAGTTTGTAACATACCTTAACATTGCCCGTAGACCCCTAAAAGTTACTATATAATCAGTATCGATAGTTATGTCGATCTAGCCATGTCCGTCCGTCTGTCGGCAAAAATTAGGCCTTTAAACTGGACCTAGAGAGCTGAAATTTTAACCATATACTCTCTAGGGTCCCGAAATAATCAACTTTACGAATTTTTGAAATCCGCCCACAGACACGCCCACAAACTCAAAAAAACAAAATTTTGGAAAAAATCGAATTTTGAGCTGGAAAGCTGAAATTTTTTATATATGATCTGTGACTCCTAAAACTGCTCGGGGTTAGAGGTTAGTGGTTAATTTTTAAGAAATAGTAATAATGAACAAACATATATTCTAAAATACAATGTAGACTTTTGTTTCCTACTGGATTTAAAATTGACAGATAGCTCAGCTGATTTTCAATAATCGATCTTTCTTGTTACAAATATAATCTTTATTATATATTTAATTAAGAAAAGATGATTATTTTGAGTTGATGCATTTTAAGTTATGGTATCTTCTCGCAAACAAGATCCTTCTTTATATATATTTCTTGTATCTATATATAATATTATTTTGTAAGTAGTTCTAGCCATTAAATTAACTTTGGCCACTTCGAGCCATAAAATGAACATATGTCGGAAGCAAACATATGAGAAAAAGTGAGAATTTATAACATAAATAATTACAATGTAAAATGTAGCATAAGTGTTCAATGACAAACATATATCATATGCATAAACTTAGCTTAACCAGATATAATTATTGAAGTCGGTTATCATGAATTTAGAAAAATGTAATCATAAATTATTCAATGTATTAATGTCTCAATAAAATGAAATGAAATGAAATGAAATGAGTGTCTGCCGACTTCATACACCTTACAATATAACCATGCCCAAACATTTTCGTTTATGTTTAAGTCTGGTAAATATTGCGGCCATGGCAAAATTTCCACGTTTTCTGATTGAATCCGACTTCTAACAACCCTGGAAATGTGGATAGGGGCATTGTCTTTTTGGAATACCCAAGACAGGCGTCCGAACATGTTTTTCACTTTTGGAATGACCGCTTTCTCGCAATGTTGTTGCTTCTGCCGTGCGTCCTTTTTGATTTTTCCCATAGTGCTGTGGATCCGCAAGATAACTATTTACGATAGTCTTACTTCTATTTAGCCTCCTTGCAATTTCTTGGCCTGAGAGTGCTAACTCCTTGAAAGCATATATTTTTCCTCTTTCTGTCGCTGTCAAAGTCATTCCGGAACCCATTTTTTTAACTAAATAAAAACAGTTCTTTTCAACTTATTTAGGCTTTAATTTTATGACTTACTGTTGGAAAAATATGTACCTGTTCACAGGTAGTAAAAGTTTCCGTTTATAAAATTTCCAACAGGTATGAAGACTGAAAATCGGATGCACAATGTATGGCCTCATCCTTGTGATCGCCAGGGTACACTTAACAAGAATTGAAAAAAATAAATAAATAAGAAACACCGCAAAATAAATAATAAATTAGTTCAAAAAATCATGCACATCAATATTCCCCAGTCCATTTGTTTTTTAAAGCTCATTTCTCATTTTGCTAACTACTTTTTTACTACTGCCCTTATGAGTGTGAAAGGCATTCCAACACTCCAGTAGATTCCATCATTAACAAAAAATGGACTCAAACCGTTCTTCCCCTTGAGCCTCAAAAATGAATCCAATATTAAAGCATGTTACAATTATATATCAAAATTAATATACTCTAAGCAAAGGGTATAAAAACAGTTCACACTGACAGTAAGAGCAACCTTTGTTATCCATTGTGCTGGGGGAAAAAATTGAAAATATCTACCACCATGGGCGTGTGCAAAATCCGACAAACTTAATCCGCTTATAATGAAATAATATTAATAATATTTACACGTAATTCAATTAGCAAAACATTTATTCACCAAAGCCACTAAGTGATAGTTATACAGGGTGTAATGTAAATGTCATCTCCGCCACATTTAATCACACTCTTCATTGATGGCGCGTTCACTCACACAACCGGCTTCCATTTATAATTCAATATTGACTGCAATAAGTTCACAACGCTCGGCCACAACTGAAACACACACATACACACCACCGTGCGCCGCCGACCGCAAAACCATGCATCCATCCCCTTACTTCTTATCAGACGCGCATAAGCATTTAATTACAATCTGCATGCATAATTTTCAAAGCCAATTGTCGAAATGAATTTAAATCACGTTCAGCTGCAGAGGAGGGGCCACGTTGGGGCGATGTGAACAAAATAATCCCATATTCAACATTTAACAAATAAAATCAAGCCCCCCCCCCCTACTCACCTCCATGACAGCAATGGATCTACCTTTGGGAGTCCAGTGCGGTGTTATAGTACCAAACAAGCGTTCCATTAAAATAATATACCACGTTAAGTGCAACACGTTGTTCGAGTGCCCAGCCAGGCGAGAGGTGAAATAATAAATGCAAAGTATCCTATCCTGGGTCTGAGCTGTTGTTAAATGGATAGCTCAGTGGATGTGTAGTGCAACGCAACCCCCAAGTTGTTAGGTATTAAATCTTTTCCAAAACCAAAATAACTGGTACAAATTTCACTAAAAGCGTTCGGTAATGAAGTTAAAACTCTCACTTGTGTCCTGTTTTGTTGTCCTGGCAGGGAGTGGGGCAGGAAAGTTTGTTTCAAATATTTGCACAAAATATTGCGAAATGAGTTGCCGGGCATGAATGATCCAACCTGCAGGTGTCCGTTGATGTGACCTTATTTCCCCCGGATAAATGGCGCCCAACAGAGGGTCATCGCTGTGTTTGCTTTTTGTGTCTACACACACATACAGGAATCATCCTTGACCATGCATGCACATTTAAAACTTTGCAAATAAATCCCTAGTCACACATTCACCTGTTTTAGATGTTGAAAGGTGCCGCCCGCCCTCAATGGAGTGGGTTTTCGGAGCTGTAAAGGGTCGTGTTTGCTTTGAAAGTTGAGAGGTTGTTATCAGAATTTTGATTGTCCCAGGTGGTGAACTTGATGTGGTTAAGTACTGACCTTATACGTAGAACATAATTATAGTCTCTACATGTCATGGGTTAGTAATAAAGTGGTCGTATACGGATCAACAGAATAATCACTGTTTTTGTTGAAGCGGTGCGGTTTAGTTATTTTGTGATCAGAGCGTGATGAATTAGTTTTTTGGAAAGTTTCCACTGTTGGTGTTTTGAGTTTGACGCCTTGGTTTTGGTATGGTTGCGGCGCTGTGAAAAACACTGATTACAGGGCTGGATTTAATAATTTAATTCAATTTAATCCATTGTTATCCGGAGTCGTATCCAATAATAATGTACCTACGTGGTAAAGATCTGTCTTCGCACAGTTCAAGATCTGGCGTTCCTCTTTCTTATGATATAGTCAAATTTGTCATCAGACAATTCCGGTTGTTTTCAAACGTCTTTGAAGTTCTTTCACTTCAAATTTTAATATTCTAAAAAGTATCTACCCTGAAAACAACAGTACCAACCTTCAAAAGACTATGCTATGGATGTAACCTTCAAGCTAGATAGAGCACAAACAGCACGATATAGTGGGGCTCTCGTTTATTGTCATTTACAGAAGCTGCATCCTGCTAAACCATGCCTATCAGGCATTATGGTATGTTCAGGTGGTTTTCACGCCGAAAGATGGCAAAGAGGTAACGAGTCCTCGAGAACACACATTATCTGACGTTTTCACACAAGGTCGAACCTAGCTAGGCGTGCCTTACGTAAATATCAAAACGTCAGCCCTCCATTTTATTGGTGGGGCCATTGGCCATGTTGTCAATTCTCCTCTGCACGAGGAGTTCGATGAGAGGTTAAGGGAGACGGCAAAAGTTCTTGCCGTTTCTTGCGATAGTAGCCTTGAGACATCAAAACCTAATAGTTTCCATACTACCAAGTATTGATCCGATTGTTCAGACATCCATAGTACTGGAGGCAAGTTGAGCGTGGTGGTTGACAGTTCGTTGATGTTGCGACTGCAGAGTCCCATTGTGTAGAGACATCGTGCGTTAGCGGACCGCCCCAACGTCGATTAGCAGGAATCCGTTTTCGGAGGTATTGTCCAATTGATGTCCTCCTTTTCGGTTTTGGCGTTATAATTATTGACAAGTAATATCTTGTCGTCAAGAAAATTGTAGAATGCTTTCTTTGTTGAGTAACTTTTTCCTATGTTGGGGCGTGTGCACAACTCAGCGCTACGTCCTTAAAATTGCACTCCTCCTCTCCTTCGTCTGCTGCTACCAACAGTCAAAACTTCTAACCCGGAAGACCAAGTGCTAGCTCGACGAAATTTTGATACGAAAGTTGTGCCTTAAGGATCCGAAGGCTGGACGACAAGCACGAAAGCAAAGCTAATATTGGGTTCTTTTGAAAAAAAATACTACATAGGATATTTGGTCTTGTGTGCGAGCATTGAGGAAAAATACAACCGCGAACTTTATGAACTGTACCAAGATGTGGATGTAGTCCGAAAAGCTAAGACACGTCGACAACAAATTGGCTCGGCCACATCGGGCGAATGGAAAATTATGCTCTAGAGAAGATTATCTTCGACTCATAGGTCATAGCCCCAAGTTTCGAGACTACAAGGCCTAACCTCCCGTTGAAAGACCAAGACATCACGAATGCCAGTGCGCTTGGTCTGGAAAACTACAAGCAGCGTGTCCGGGATCGCGCATTAATTAAACACCACAATATGCTAAAAATAACTCGCGTCCGCGCTGCGTTCAGAGGCGGTCACTGGTCGGAATTATATTTGATAAATAATGTAAAGAACCCATATGAATTATAAAGTATAAAATTCTACCTTTTTTATTTAAAAGTTTTTTTAAAAACAACATCGGCCTGGAACATAGAACGAACGCACAAGTACCTACAGAACATTTCTATGATCTGCATTAAAAAATAAATCATGTCACCAAGCTGAGCACAACTTATGGTCCTAAAAATCCATGAGAAGGACGAGAGACTACTCGCAGGCATGGTATCCTCGCTAAGTAGTCTTGGCTTAGAGGCTGCGCCCGAAAGTTCTTCTCGGGAAACAGACACGGCTGGAAGAAAAGTAGATGAACAACCCTCGACATCGGGGGCTGCTTCATCACTAGATCCGCTCCCTCAAGAGGAGAACTATCCTCTGAATCAGAGGACGGGGACACCACAATTATAGAGACGCCTGTACTAGTCAGCGATGATGCTCCGACTAGTGCAGATTAACCTTCACCACTCTAAAATAGCTTCGGCTAATCTACATCTCCGCCTGGAAAAAAGTGGGGAAGATATCGCCCTTATCCAAGAGCCATGGGTCACAAACAACGACCGCATATCTGGACTCAGGGCAAGAAACTATTCCTTGTTTTATGTAAGAAATTCAGGTAAACCCAGAACGTGCATACTAATAAGGAATAATATTAAAGCTTTCCTTCTTCCGAATTACAGCGAACCTGACTTCACTTGCGTGGGGTTAGATCGAGCCGGAAAGGGACCGCTGTGGATATCGTCAGCGTACCTCCCATATGATGACACGGGAGAAGTACCATCTAACACGATACGCAGGACGGTACAGACAGCGGCAGCTAATAATACCCCACTGGTTGTAGGTGCTGACGCAAACGCGCACCACACCATATGGGGCAGCAGTGACATTAACAAAAGGGATGAGTTACTATTTGAATACATTATTGAAACTAACCTCGTAGTGCGTAACATAGGGTCTGAACCCACTTTTATAAACAGAATCAGGCAGGAAGTCATTGACCTGACACTGACCACCTGTTCACCTGATATAGTAATAGAAAATTGGAAAGTATCTAGTGAAGTCTCATTCTCGGCCCACCGCTACATACTCTTCAATCTTAAATTCGAGACCCCCCCAACGAAAGTGTTTAAGAACCCAAAAAACACAAATTGGCAGGTCTATAATTCTTCACGCAAAAAGAAACTAGACAGCCTCCAAATCAGGCAGCCCAATTCACCGGAAGAATTAGATGAAATGGTGAACGCAGTAACGTCTGCCATGAACAAGGCCTTTAATAAGGCCTGCCCCACTAGTAGACATAAAGTAGGTGGTAAACCCCCGTGGTGGACCTCCACTGTAGCTTCTCTGCGCAGAGATAGCAGGAGAAAGTTTAACAAGGCCAAGTCTTCAAGAAACCCAGATGACTGGGATAATTATAAAGACAGTATTAAAATCCACAAAAAGGAAGTAAAGAGAGCACAGCGAGAGTCGTGGAAATCATTCTGTGAGAATAAAGAAAGAACAAGCGACTCCAGTCGGCTGCGTAAGATCCTCTCAAAATCTCCACAAATACCTAGCGTCATACAAAGCCAAGGAGGAGTGTGGACTTCAACCAGCGAGGAGACCTTAGGCCTACTACTGGATACCCACTTCCCAGGCAACAAAGTAGAGGTAAATCACCCTACACAACACCATCACAGGGTCCAAATGGTTCCGGAGCATATTGCTGACAATCGCAAACTGGCGTGGGCGATTGAAAGCTTCCTCCCATATAAATCACCTGGACTAGATGGAATCACACCCATAGAGCTACAGAAGAGTATCTAGACTCTCACACCCTGGCTACGGGTGATTTTCAATAGCTGCCTAAAACTCAGCTTTACGCCCACTGTTTGGAAAACGGTAAAAGTGGTCTTTATACCAAAATGCGGTAAAGCTTCACACTATTCTCCAAAAGACTTTAGACCCATCAGTCTAACTTCATTCCTCCTGAAAACGTTGGAAAGAGTTGTAGATTACTACATACGCTCAAACCTGGAAAACAATTCGCTTTCGAGGTGTCAACACGCCTACCGAAAAGGTTTTTCAGTAGAAACAGCACTCCATTCGCTAGTCAGCACTATCGAAAAATCGTTGTATCACAAAGAATACACGATGGTATCCTTTCTGGATATAGAAGGGGCTTTCAACAATGTCAATACAGAAGCCGTCACGAATGCACTCAGCAGACTAAACGTGGATAACTGCCTCTGCACCTGGATAAAAAACATGCTAGAAAGCAGGCTGATCCAGGCGGAGCTTGGCAGCTGTCTGACCAGGGGGTCAGTGTACAGGGGCACACCACAAGGAGGAGTGCTCTCACCGCTACTATGGATCTTAGTAGTCAACGAGATCATCTCCAACCTAGAGGAGGACGGATGCAAAGTGACGGCCTACGCGGACGACATTGCCATTGCCATAACGGGGAAATTCCCCAACACGATCAGAGACCTAATGGAATCAGCTCTCAGGAAACTATCCTCCTGGTCCATTAAGGTCGGACTCAATGTTAACCCATCCAAAACCGGACTGGTTTTATTTACAAGGAAAATCAAGGTTCAGGAGATAACGCCACCTACGCTCAACAACGAACCACTCATTTTTTCCAGCCAAGCTAAATATCTGGGAACGATCCTAGATAGCAAACTCAGTTGGAAACCAAACATCCAAGACCGCATAAGGAAGGCTACGATTGCCATTTACACCTGTAAAAAGGCCTCAGGCTCCAGATGGGGTCTACAGCCTAAGATAACTCACTGGCTGTACACGGCGGTCGTTAGGCCTATCCTCACTTACGGTATCATAGCATGGTGGCCTGCAATATCGAAGCAATGCCACGCAAGCGCCCTGGAAAGAATCCAGAGGGCAGCCTGCATATGCATCATAGGAGCCTTAAGATCCACACTAACGGCAGCCTTAACGACTTTTCTAAATCTCCTCCCCGTTGATATCTATGGGAAGATGGCGGCCACTAAGGCGGCCCTGAGATTAAGAGAATCCAATTCGTGGCAAAGTTCACACTTTGGGCACAGCAGCATCCTAACTGCCCACAAGATCCCCAACAATACGGATTATCTAATCCCAATACTAGATTTCAGTAATAAATACAAGACGGCCATCCCAGACCGAGCCAGCTGGGAAGAAGGTCGCATTGTAAACAATGACGCCATTGAAATATACACCGACGGGTCAAAGACAGCCGACGGCACAGGGGCGGGCGTGTTTTCAGACAACCCTGCGCTCAATGTCGTTCTACGACTACCTGACCACTGCAGTGTATTTCAGGCAGAAGTCACGGCTATCCGCGAAGCAGCACGCAGACTCTCTTTGAGCCCGATAGATGGAAAAACTATCGTGATTTACATAGATAGTCAGGCAGCGATTAAAGCCTTAGAATCACCAACAACAAGATCCAAGTTGGTAAAACAATGCCGCGAATCTCTTAACGAGATCGCGGTCAGATGTAACACTTCACTGTGTTGGGTACCCGGTCACAGTGATATTCCAGGCAACTGTAAGGCGGACGAGTTAGCCAGACGGGGTTCCGCACAAGAACTCTCTGACAACAGAGAGACACCGGCGGTACCCATTCAGACACTGAAACTCAAACTTCTAGATAACGCGTTAATAGAAGCAAATAACAGATGGAATAGCATCAGTACATGTGTGTCCTCAAAGCAAATTTGGACCAAATACGATGCGAAGAGAACATCCAAACTTCTCTCCATCAGCAGGAAAAATATCAGCTCTGTAATCGGAGCAATCACCGGGCACTGCATTTTAGGCAGACATGCCATCAGATTGGGAGCTCCCTCAAACGACTTCTGCAGAAGCTGTAGAGACGTCGAAGAGCAAGAAACCACCACTCATCTCCTGTCCAACTGCCCCGCACTAGCCAATTCAAGGAAACAAATCCTCGGCAACTATTTCCTCGATGATCTAAGTGATCTCAGTGAGACAGATATTGGCTGTATCAGCAAATTCGTCACTAGGTCCAAATGGTTAAACTGAACTAGAGGACGGATTGGACGATGACTTGAGCCCCTCCCACTCCCCTCCCGCAGACCACCCCAAACTTATTCCCCTGCAAAGGAAAAGAGTTCTCACTGAAGTTAGATTGTATCAGTCACTTCCGTCAGAACTCCACTCCGAGGGCGAGACAGTAACCCGGCGGATCGACTGAAACGGTCTCCACCGGCCTTGCTGCCTCCCCGCTATGCAGACAAAACGGGAACAGAGTTGAGGTTAGATTGTAACAGTCACCACTCTCTGTTTCTCTCCCATACCTCAAAACCTGCACCACAAATCCCCGAAATCAGTCATCATAATTCCAAATCAACTATCAAGGCCGCCCCTCCCTGCTCCTTTCCGCAGAATGGTGTAACTTGAGGCTCGTACTGCAACAGTCGCCACAAGCCGCACCCCCCCGCGATGCGTGTAGCAGGGTTGGACCACCTTCAGTCACGCCCTCTGGCACAGTTTTGTAACCAACTACTTGACTGTGCAGCCGGTACACCCTGACCCCCCCTCCAAGGAATGTAATAGCTTGCGCGGGATTGACTGTATCGGTCTCCCTGGCACGGTATTGCCTGCAAAGAGAGTGAAGAGCAGTTTGAGGTTCGATTGTAACAGTCATCTCAAAAGACTCTTCCCTCCCCCGGTGATCAGGAGGCAATAGCTTCCCTCCGCGGCGCAGAATTTGAGATCGACCTGGGGTTTGATTGCATCAATCGCCTCATCTCGATCGCAACCCTTGGTTCGGAGGTCGGGCGAAAGTCGCCTCTGCACTAGTCACCCAACACATCGCAACCCATGCGAAACACAGACAGGCTGCACACCCTGACCCCTTCAGGAGTATCTTCCCCCCTAAGACCACTACCTCACAAGAGGCAATCACAGAGAACCAAGTAGGCCGAGCGACGACCGGCACAACACCCCCCCCCCCCCTTTTTGTGGTATCACAACGGGCCGAAACTGCGGCCTAAGTGTGCCTGGGCTCACGCCCTCGCAGCCACCTTACCTAACCTAACCTATGGAGGATAGATCCACAATGCCTATCCTACTTTCTCCTTTAGAAGATACCTAGTACATCACTATGCCTGCCTAGACCAATAAAATAAAACCATGCAAACCAACCCCACACACTCATCCGAGCAATCGCTACTCTCTAACTCCTCATTTGCCAAAAAAAGGATATGGTAGGTATACTTTAATTCGCTAATACATATACACTATGTATATCTTCTTACTGCCATTTCAGTTGGCAATTTTTTGATTCGTGCAAAACTGTGCAGATATACTGACGCAAAGGTAAACTGCGCCGTGTCAAGCATCCATAAAAGTAAACAAAGGAATCACACATCCCAAATATGAGTCATTTTTCCACTGTGTATTGACTTTGACACCCCGAGGCTCGCTTGCATACATTCGTTTACCTAAGGAGCAACAATAGAATCTGTCTATGACTACCAATGTGCGAGCGTGTATGCCTATGCACATTCCGCCCTCCTTATCAAAAGATTCACAAAATTTAGATCGTCGGATAAATTGTCGTCGACGAAAGTGAAAGGTATTTGCTTCGAATCGTATGCCGCGTACGTGTACGTAACGTATCCTTGAGGGGACATTACTAAGATTTTATTGATTTTTATTTTATTTATTTTTAGCTTAAAACGACTTGGCCTTCTCGCTGCAGGTATGGTGACGGTGTCATGTCTATAAGGGAAAGTCGTGAGGAAATTCTTGGAATTTGTGGTGGAGGGCAAAACGGAAATTACAAACTTGTGTTTCGGGTTTTTTGTTTGGTTTTGTTGTTGCTGCGATTTTATTTATGTGCGTCGAGGATACTCAATGTCCTGTACTTTGCATAAAATAACGACTTTCGAGACTGAATAACAGGACACAGACCCTTAAATGTTGGGCAGATTGTGTTGTGGTTATGAATAGAACTTCTAAGAAATCACATATTCTCAGAGTGGAGGGTTGGAACAGAATTTATTGGTTACTTTTCCTTCACTCTTTTCTGATCGACAATAAAGATGGAAAACCATTCCGTTTCGAACGGACCTCTACTTTGAAAATGTTCAACTTCAACAGTTTATACACTTGGCTGGTTCTCAGACTTTGGCAAGAGTTCGGGCAGTGGAAAAATGTTAGGTGTTTCTAGGTTTGGCTCGCCTCTCGTATGGATTATGGTACTTAAGAAAATCCTGCCAAGTCTCGACAGGAAAGGTATCAAAGTCGTTGCGTATGCGGGTGACGTGGTTGTTCTAGTACAGTAGACGCTCGGAAATTAGAACCACTTTGTTTTTGGGGTAGTTCTAATTTCCGAAATGTTCTAATTTCTGGACGGTTTTTTTTAACGTAAATAATAAAAATAAGAGTTAAGCCACTTCAAAAAAACCTTCACAAAACCTATATAAAAACATTTTTTTTTTTGATTTATTTTCTTATTTTATTTAAAAACATTGAATTGTTATGTTTTTAAATAAAATAAGAAAATAAATCAAAAAAAAAAATATTTTATATAGTTTTTGGAAGTGGCTTAACATAACAATTATGTATTAAAAAAAAAAAACTTAAAATTTCAGAAATTTATTAAAAATTCAGGATAAGGGCTCTGTTCAAAATTAATTTTTGTTTAACATATAATCAGTAATATTTGTTTGTTTTTTTGGTTTCTTTAAATCTGATATAACAATATCGTTACGGAGGTCCAAAAGATTGGCCATGTGCTTACTGGAAGACAATTCACTCTTGTTGCACCAATTTATTAAATTGTTAACGCTTTCAATAGCTATAGCATTTGAAATAACTGGTGTGTCATCAACAACGTCTTCTTCACTGCTATCAGAAAACTCATTACCGCTACTTAGGTCATAACCATTTCCGTCTTCAAACACATCTTCATTCCATTTCTCGATGTCATCAATCCACATGAAACTGTTTGGATCAATTTCTGCTAAAAGAGTTTGATTTATTTGGAGAGCTTCATTGCAGTCCTCATTTTTTAAGCAACTGTGCTAGTGGCACATCATCATCGTTGTCGTATTGGCCACAGTCCCAATTTAACAACTTTGACCAAGAATTTCTCATCACTGTTTGCGTCATCTCATCCCAAGCTTGTTTCAGAAATATTATTGCCTTTCGGATGGAATGCACCACCTTCAGCTATTATTTCAGCAAGTAACTTACTTCTGTAAGCAAGTTTTGTTAACTTTATGGGATTTTGATCCATTGGTTGCACAGCTGCTGTCACATTTGGCGGCAAGAAATATGCAACTATGTTGCCATCTTTGCTTTGAAGATTCTCAATTGGTGCATGAGCGGAACAGTTATCAATAAGCAAAAGAGCCTTCGGAGGCAAGTTATTTTTTTGAGAAAACTGGATGACCTGTAAACAAAAATATATTTTAAAATTAAAGAAATTAAAAGCAAAATTTTTTCTTCTTACTTCATTAATAAATATCTTGTGAAACCAATCATGAAAGATCCGAGACGTCATCCAAGCATTTTTGAAAAAGTCGTAATGAAGTGGATTATTAAAACCTTTGAAGCACCTGGGATTTTTGGCTTTTCCAATAACTAAGGGCACTAATTTGTGAGAGCCATCAGCATTTGAACCAAGTAAAATTGAAATTCGTTCTTTTTGAATTTTGTATCCAGGCGCACTTTTTTCACAAGCAGAGACATATGTTTTATCTGTTAGGCAACGATAAAATAATCCGGTTTCGTCCACATTATATATTTGCGACTCCATTAACCCCATCTCAGTGACTTTTGCATTGAATCTGTGAACAAATGGAGTGATCGAGGCAATATCACTAGAAAGAATCTCGCCACCAATTTTTAAAAAACGAATGCCGTGTCGCTTTTTAAATTTAGTAAACCATCCATCGCTTGCTCGGAATGCATTTTCATTTTTATCGGGGTATTCTTCACCAAAAATTTGTTTAGCTTTTGCCTTCAATATTGTTCCTGTCAATGTAGACTTCCTTTCGCGTTGTTTTAAAAACCACTCATAAAGACCACTTTCCATTTTCGGATATTCGGCACTATGCATAGTTTTATTTGATGCTTCCTGATAAGTGTTGGAAACAGCATTTAATATAGATGATCTATTTGACTTGATATAGCTGATGGCAGATTTGCTCACATTGAAATCTAGTGCTAGACGATTCCCTTGAACTCCTTTGTCCAGCTTTTCCAATATCTTTACTTTGGTTTCCAAAGATAAAGTGTTTTTTTACGTTTATTTGACATTTTTAGTAAGTTATTTTTAGTTTTCGGTATGTCCACGCGTATCAAATTTCACATACGAATGACAAAAACAATAAAAACACGGCAAAACAAAAACTAAAAAGGAATTAAATATATAACTTGGGGATTCCTCCTTTCTATTTTACCTTTGTTCAGTGAAATAAAAACCAAGAATGGGAATTCCCTTGTGTTAAAAATTAAAAAAAAAAAAAAACGCTCAGAAATTAGATCTTCAAGTTCTAATTTCAGAGCGTCCAATGCATTAAAAACTCTGGTTCTAATTTCTGGATGTTCTAATTTCTGAGAGTTCTAATTGTGAGCGTCTACTGTATCAGGAAAGTTTCCGAACGTGATAAGTGAAATCATGGAAAGAGCACTGGGTAAGATTAGCGGTCGGGCTACAAGTTGTGGTCTTAGCGTTAACCCAGGCAAAACTGAACTGAGGCTTTTCACCACCAAAACCAAAATACCAACCTTCTGACTTCCCCGATTAAATAATCAAAATCTTCCTTTATCCACCAGCGCAAAATACCTTGGAGTCATGCTTCACCCTAAACTCAACTGGAAGTCAATATCGAACACCGAGTGCGGAAGGCAAGCCCCGTATCTAAGGAGGCGTGTAGACTGCTCCTCAACATAGTGACACCCAGAAAAAAATAGGCATCTTCTTCGACAGTCAGGCCGCGATTAAGGCTGCCGGTTCAACTAAGGCAACGTCCAAGCTTATTGTGGAATGCAGGGAGACACTGAACAGGGCTTGTCATCGGTTTGATATCACTCTCCTCTGGGTTCCCGGCCATAGGAACATTGAAGGGAATGGGAAAGCCGATTAACTTGCCAGACGTTTCTCTGCTCTGTGAGTGTCTCATGCGGAGGCAGTCTTCCCTCCGCTGGAATATTTAAGGAGAGAAATCCTCCTGCACTTCACCTCAACGGCTGAGACTGTGTCCTTTCAAGGAAGATATAGCCAACCTGCGATGATGCCAGAACAAACAACCTCTTAGACAGAACACGTGTAGATGTTGCCCGACTAACGGCAATTAGTAAGGGTCATTGGCCCTTAGGAACTCACGCAGCCAAGTTTGGCATCCCCCATAACATCCACTGCTGTAGCTGCGCTGGAACAAACAAGAGTGAAACAGTGTTCCATCTTCTTTGTGAGTGTCCGGCAATACCCAAAACCAAACGCAGTGCACTAGGTCATCCCCTTTTACGATGACCTTTCGGCCATCCAAAGCATCCATTTCAAGAAGATAATCAAATTTCTCAGCTCCACAGGCTGGTTTTGAGCTCCCTAAACATTCATCTAACCTATTAATTTCAGGTTCCGTTAATTGTTGTATCAAAACGGAGCTCAATGCGTTATTTGTGTTTTTCCCTCGTCAGGAAACGGGGAATACAGCCACTTAAACCTACCAACCAACCCAGGTTTGGCTCGAACTCCGCAAAGTAGCATAACGCACTAACCTCAATTCAATTCAATTCAAAAATTTATTGGTAGAGTACAAGTAAGACCAAGTGTCTTTTATAGTACATTAACAATTTAAATAAAAGAAAAAACATTGGTACTAAGAGAAGTTAAGTTTAAAATAAAAATTAAATGAATTTTAAATGATTATACAATTAAGGAACTTTAAATACATATTTGGAGAAAGGAATGGAGGGACAGGGTTAACAAGAGAACAGAAAAGAGGAGAAAGTTACGATAGATAAAGAATAGTAGAGTGAAGTAAGAAAGAAAAGAAGAATATGCAATGATTACAATTAGGCGAAGTGGGCAAATAGAGCTCTTTTAAATCTTTCAGCTCCTATTATTTGTTTAA
The DNA here is from genome assembly GCA_949715645.1 of Portevinia maculata. NCBI lineage: Eukaryota > Metazoa > Arthropoda > Insecta > Diptera > Syrphidae > Portevinia > Portevinia maculata. The sequence goes on along the minus strand of OX454527.1, from coordinate 26,448,573 downwards.
TGGCGACAGGTAGAGAGTTCCAAAGTCTGGCAGTGTGGACTAGAAAGAGGCGCGACGTATTCAAGTAGTTGGAAGGTGGCGTTATAAGATTGAAAGTTCGCTGCGACTGAACAAATTGTAATTTCTGGAAAAGATAGAGCGGAGACTGGTCACGTATGATCTTGTGCATTAACACACAACATCTTATTTCCCAAAAATCCTGAAGGGAACAGCCGAGGACGAGTTTGTGGTAACTGGATATATGTTCATATCTTCTTATCCCAAATACATATCGCACCATATCATTAAAAGCAACAAGTAGTTTGTGCTGAGAACGGGAATCTAATTTTGGAAAGACAACAATGGCATAGTCAAAGATTGGAACAAATAAGGACTTAACCAACCTTAATTTAGTATCAACGGGTGTGAAACTAGAAAATAAATACAGCTTACGTAAGCCTGCATAGATACGTCCCACAATATAATTTGCATGGTCAATAGCGGAAAGAGATCGATTCAATTTGTACCCAAGGTTTGTTACAGTATCTGAAAACTTAAGCATCGTAGAATTGAGATAAACAGGCGGTATCACTTCAGTGTCGTACAATGTTTTTGAAATCAGAATCAATTGACTTTTCATTGGGTTTAAGATCAGACCATTATTTTGAGACCATTTAACTATTGAGGAAAGATCAGAATTAAATCTACTCACGAGATCCTCAATCAGTCCAATTGGCCTAGAAAGGTATATCTGTGCGTCGTCAGCATAAAGATGAATAGATGCATTGCAGCATGCTTGAGGAAGGTCATTTATATACAAACAAAAAAGGATTGGGCCAAGAATTGAACCCTGCGGCACTCCAGAAAGGATACTTTTTGGTAGAGAATAGTTTTGGTCAATATAAACCCTTTGAGAGCGATTTGAAAGATAGTTTCTTATTAGACACAAAGAGTGTTCGCTAAAACCAAAGTAAAGCTTTAATTTCCTACATAAAATGTCATGATTTACCGTGTCAAAGGCCTTAGAGAAGTCAAGTAAGCAGAGCAGCGTAAGATAGTCCTTATCATATTCTACTCTGATGTCGTCAAGAACTTTGACCAAAGCCGTGGAGCAGCTATGTTGGGCACGGAAACCAGACTGCACAGGCGTCAATAAATTAAAACGATTAAGGTGACAAGAAATCTGCTTGGCAATGATTTTTTCAAAAACCTTAGACAGGCATGGTAAAATGCTTATGGGACGGAAATCGGAGGTCGATAAGGCTCTGGATTTTTTTGGTACAGGGATAATTTTAGCTCTTTTCCAGCAGTCAGGAAAAGTAGAGGAAGTAATACAAAAATTAATTAAATGTGTGATACAACTAATAATATGGGGAAGTAACATTTTAACGAAGCGAAGATGTAATCCATCCTCACCAATTGCATTCGACTTAAGATTTCGGATATAATGTATCACATCCGCTTCCGTGACAACTTCAAAATCCAAGCCAAGAGGTGAATCAAAAAAGAGATGAACATTCGGGACAAAAGAGGAGTTGCTACTTGGATTGGACAAAAAAGCGCAATTAAGTTCATCAACATCAGGTAAATTAGTTGATATATTATTTTTTCCTAGTCCGATGGAGCGTAAATTGCTCCAGAGCTTTTTTGAAGGTTGGTCGGTACTCAGTTTCGATAGAAAATATCTTTTCTTTGCCATTCTAGTGACAGATGAGGAGTAATTTCTGGCTCTACAATATGCCTCCCAATTTGTAGTAGTACGCATTAGCTTCCATTTGCAATACAGTTTCCGACGAGATTTTATAGCACAGTGTACTTCAGAAGTAAACCATGGGCATTTTTTATTGCGCACTAGTACAGTTTTAACGGGAACATGCATATTAAAGAGATCATTTATTATTCCCTGAACAAGTTCTGCCTTTCCATTAACATCCGGAACAAAGTAGCAAGAATTCCACGGACATAAACTTGCATCATATTGAAGGATGTTATTATTTATTGATGCGAAATCCCGAAATTGAAAAGATTCCTGCAACGAAGCGCAAGAGAAGTTGATGTTATATGTGCAGAAAAGAAGATCATGATCGGATACACTCTCTAGAGATAGCTGGTCTTGTAGCAAAACATTACAACGGTCGGAGACAACTACTAAGTCAAGAAGACTAGGTAGGGAGTCAGGCGCAAAACGTGTAGCGGAAGAGTTAACAACCACCATACCAGAGGAAGCAATGTCATCTAAGAGCTGACGAGATCTACTGTCCGATTTATGTAAATTTGCGTTAAAATCACCACAAAGTATAATATGCTCATAGTATGGTGAGAATTCTTGAATTTTGCAAAACAATTGATCAAAAGAACAGTTACGATTGGGGCTATAGACAACACCAAGGATGCATTTAACATTACCATTTGAAATTTCAACAAGCAGATATTCAGTGTCATTACCCACTGATTTTCCTAATATTTTACAGCCTAAAGTAGCATTGTAATAAATTGCAATCCCACCACCAGTAGTTTCTGTAGTTCTGTTATGCGGAATCAGTGAATACCCGGGAATGCCAAAAATTGTATTATAGTCGTCCTGATTATCAAGTGTCTTGAACCAAGTTTCACTTACACAAATAACATCTAATCCTGACCCAATGAAAGCCCCTTATATTTTTTAATATAAAAGAAAATCTTAATTCCAGAGCGCTTAGACTCAGTAATGTTCCAGTGTTCTTCCAGGCGGAAATCCTATTTTTGGAAGATGTTGGAGAAGCAAGATACCATTCGTTTCTCAACATAACACGTATGTTGTTGTTCCCCACATGAATTGAACCAGCACCACATGGTTCACAAGGCAACACACTGATCTCTACACCATCGCAACCGTGCGCCCGTTTACACGTTTTTAAAAATGTGTAAAATAGCATAACGAAAACAGTGAAAGTGTATAGCAATACAATTTCTATCATACGTCAATGTATCAAGGAACTAGCCCCAATACTTAAACGTCAACAAATTATTATATCCTATTCTAAGGGAGGTTTGTAACATACCTTAATATTGCCCGTAGACCCCTAAAAGTTACTATATTTGTGATCAGCATCGATAGCAATGTCGATCTAGCCATGTCCGTCCGTCCGTCTCTCAGCAAAAATTAGACCTTTAAACTGGACCTAGAGAGCTAAAATTTTAACCATATACTCTCTAGGAGCCCGAAATAATCAAGTTTAATAATTTTTGAATTCCGCCCACAGATTTATCGAAAAAATCGAATTTTTAGCTAGAAAGCTGACATTTTTTATATTATGTTCTTTGACGCCTAAAACTACTCGGGAGACAAAATTTCTAAAATCCGCCCACTGACACGCCCACAATTAAATAAGGCAATTTATTCAAAAAACAACGTTTGAGCTAGGGTCCGTTTTTTTCGATTAAATCCTTTAAATATTATATAACAAAATACGTAGAGCGTATGCGGGTGGCAATGGTGCGATAGTAGTGTATTCGCAAAGTGATTATTAGCTCGTGCGTTTGAATCCCGAACAGAGCTATGCTTAGTAAAATTGAATACACACAACATTTCGAATCTCCCAAGCAACTATTTTTTTTTTTTTTTTATGATCAACATATATTTATTTTATTTTTTTTTTTTATATTTATTCTTCAATACAAGCACGTTATAATATTTGTGTTACCTGCGAAGCTTTTTGCTTGTCTGCAGGTGGTTAGTACAAAATTTGTTTTTCATTGAGTTTGGAAGTTATAATTCATTTAAAATTCAACGTTGATTAATAAATATAGGAAAAAGATAAACATTACGTTTGAATAAAATTTAAATTCGCAAAATAAGTTTTAAGCTCGTTTTTTAGGCTTTTTGTAATTTGGGATGATCTTAAGATTTGCTGGTATGTCATTCATTATTGTTGGTATTCTAAAGCTGAGTTGTCTTCTGCCGTATACATTAAATGTCTGGAATTACCAAGAGTCCTTGTGCTCGTCTTCGTGTGTTCAAGTTATGTTGTATTGGTTGTTGAAAGCGAAGATCATTGTAGTATTCAAGGATTGCCGTCATTTTAAGGATACCTTTGACATCTAAAACTTTGAAATAAACATTATTAGTATTAATTGTTGTTACCAGTCGCCTTTGAATATTGATGATCTTATTTAAATGGGATTCCGACGCATTACCCCATGCTAAGACCCCATATCTTAATCGGGATTCCACTAGTGAGTAGTAAACTTGCTTTTGAACTTCCATGGAAGTGTATCTTTAAAGATACACCATTGCAAACATAGCACTTTTGAGGTTTGACCTAAGTTTATTGATGTGATCTTGCCATATGAAACGGTTATCAATAATAATTCCCAGGTATTTTATGGATTTGACCACCTCAATCACTTGTCTTCTTCCTGCTGCTGGACATTCATCGTTTCGTAGTAATAAATTTATGTTGCTAACATCACGCTGGAAATGTGTGCGAATATGCATAAGTTTGGTTTTGTCTGCATTAACTACAAGTCCGTTATCATGGCACCATCTCGAAAGTTTGTCGAGCTCCTGTTGCATGATAGTCGTTGCAGTTTTAAGGCACTCATGCTTGACAACGGTTGCTAAGTCGCCTGCATAGGCAAAAACTGTACTCCTTTTAAATACGCGAAGGAGTTCATTTGTATAGAGTATAAATAACATAGGCCCTAATTTTGAGCCCTGTGGAACACCATAGAGATTATCTTCTTCTTCGCTGAAGGCATTAAGTATTTTCACCTTTGTTGTTCTTCCAGATAGGTAGCTTTTCATCCACTTCGCTAAGTTTCCTCTCACTCCAATTTTTGTAAGAGCCTCTAAAAGTTTTTTGTGACATAGTGTGTCGAATGCCTTACTAAAATCGACGAACGTAATCAGGACATGATGATTTTTGTTTAGGCTCATGTTCACCGTATTTGCAAGTTCCCCAAGTAGTCTTCCCGTACTTTTCCCTTTTTCAAAGCCATACTGGTTATCCTGTATAATTGAATGTTTTTCCAAAAAACTGTTAAGCCGGCGTAAAACAATTTCTTCAATGCATTTATCAATTACTGACAAAATTGCAATCGGTCTGTAGTTTTCGTAATTCTTTTTATTTCCGCTTTTATAAATTGGTCGTATTATCGCTGTTGTAAGCAATTTAGGTACGTGACATTGATTTATGCTTTGGTGGACTATGGTTTGTATAACTGGAGCTAGTGATGTTGCGTTAAACTTTGTATCTACTGCTCTTACATATATTATCAGCTCCTGGACTTTTATTAATGTTTAGATTGAATAGCATGTTCAAAACTTCAACTTCACTGGCTTCTTCTACAAAAATCGTTGGTGCGATGTACTTTTGTTCATTATTTAATTTTATGTGGTTGCAACTTTGCACAATTTTTGCGGCTTGGTTTGCATACTGTTTAGCAAAATCGTCCGCAATCGTCTTAATGTTCACATTTGAAGGAAAATTGTTAATAATAACGTCATCTATCGACCTTTTCTTTCTTCCCAATATTTCATTTAAAAGATTCCATGTCTTCCTAGTATCATTTTTAGCACTTAAAAATTGTGTTTTGTAAAAGTTGGATTTTGTTGTTTGGATATTTTTGTTCACCATGTTGCGAAAATGATTGTATTCTTGTTTGTATGTGATATTTCTAGCGTTGTTCTTCCATTTCCTATACAGCTCATCTCTCCTTTTACACATTCTAATGATTTCCGGTGTTACCCATGGTTTCTATTGACGACTGTGGCTATGTGTATATATTGTTCGTGACTGAGCGTATAAATCATTCATTTTTTTTAACGAATGAGTTGTAAATGTTCTCAACATTGCTCTCTTCGCAAATTTCTTGCCAATTTGTTCCCTGAATCAGTTGATTAACTTTTTGTTGATTGATTTTTGTGGGCATTTCGTCTTCGACTATAATATCTGTATGGCCCGTTATAACATACAACGTAGCAAAATGATCTGATATATCAGTTTCTATTACAGCAGATTTAATATCTTGCTTAGATATTGTTACTAAAATATGATCTAAGTGTAGAAGATCCTCCGTCTACATCAATTCTTGTAGGCTGTAAGATTACATTAGTCCCTTAGATGCAATAGTTTCCACATAATTTTGTACTTGTACATTACTTGTATCTATTAAGTCGATATTAAAGTCACCCAAAACAATCAACTCCTTCTCATTTTGTACATTTCTGTCGAATTCATCAATGAATTGATGACTAAGGCGCCACCTGTGGAGAAAAAAACCGCACCAAAAACTTATTTCCTATCCTCCTATTCTTTCAAGTAGTAAGCAGCACCCAAAAACAAGCAATGAATCATTTGCTGGGTGCTGCTTGCAGTAACAACAAATGCCTGTGCTGTGGCAACATTATAGGGGTACTGATCAATTACAGAAAAATAAAAAAAAAATCCTAATTACAAAAAAAAAATTTAGAGCGTTTTTCAAATTCAACCATACTTAGACTTTTGCCACGCCCACTTATGAGGGATAGGAATAAGAATAGGGTATCCCCAAGCGAACTGTAGCCCATCTCTATGTTTATACCCTATTCGAACGGTATATTAATTTTGACGCATAGTTTGTAACATACCTTAATATTGCCCGTAGACCCCTAAAAGTTACTATATTTATGATCAGAATCGATAGTAATGTCGATATAGCCATGTCCGTCCGTCCGTCCGTCGACAAAAATTAGGCCTTTAAACTGGGCCTAGAGAGCTGAAATTTCAACCATATAATCTATAGGGTCCCGAAATAATCAAGTTTACGAATTTTTGAAATCCGCCCACAGACACGTCCACAAACTCAAAAAAACAAAATTTTGGAAAAAATCGATTTTTGAGCTAGAAGGCTGAAATTTTTTATATATGATCTATGACTCCTAAAACTGCTCGTGATATAAAATTTTCAAAATCCGCCCATTGACACGCCCACAAAAAAATAAAACAATTTTATTGAAAAACCAAAATTTGAGCTAGGGAGCTGAAATTTACGTATAATATATAATCTCTAGGGGCCCTTTAAGCTCATGTGTAAATATTTTCAAAATCCGCATACTGACACGCCCACAATTTAAAAAAAAACCTTTTTTGAATTTCAAAGTTTGAGCTAGGGATCTGAAATTTATAATATATACTCTCTAGGGGGCCCTTTATGCTTATGTATAAATATTTTCAAAATCCGCCCACTGACACGCCCACAATTTAATTTTTTTTTTTTTTGAAAATTCAAAGCTTGAGCTAGGGAGCGGAAATTTATAATATATACTCTCTAGGGGCCCTTTATGCTCATGTGTTAATATTTTTTAAATCCGCCTACTGACACGCCCACAATTAAATAAAACAATTTTATTAAAACACCTAAGTTTGCGCTAGGGAGCGTTTTTTCGATAAAATCGATAAATGTTATATAACAAAATGTGTAGAGCGTTCTTAACAATTCAATCATACTTAGACTTTTGTCACGCCCACTTATGACGGATAGGAATAAGAATAGGGTATCCAACAGTTCGCCCAAGCGGACTGTAGCCCGTCCCTATGTTTTTATTATTATTTCGGTAAAAAAGTCTATATGGATGTTATTTAGTTTTAAATTACAGACACATACTGTAAATATTTAAGTTACTAAATTTACTTTACACTAAAGAGAACGCATTTGTGTTATTGATCAATAAACACATATGTACGCATCCAAATATGAGTACAAAACAACAATTTCTTTCAACCTTTAAGCTGTCTAGCGACATCTGGCTTTCAAGTTCTTCAAATGATCTACGAACCATTGAACACTTGGTTAATTGCTATTGCCTTGTGGGTTAAATATAAAGTGCGTAGACAAAAAAATCTACAATTAATTGGAATGGTATTTTGGGTGATAACAAACTTGCATTTTTAGGATGCTTCCGTCAGTTTCCTTTTAGAGTGGTTTTGAATGAATACCTATATCTAACAATTGCTACCACGTGAAGTGGGCGGCTATAGCGCTGTTTCACGGTTCACAACAAACCCATTATCAGACTCTTTCTTTCTGTGGATCTGGTCCGTTTTTTCCATTCATTATTTCCGAAAAACCTTTTAGCTCCACTGGTATTCCAACCTAGACCATTGTCGACTCAGGCAAGTACTCTCGCATTGTTCCATTAAAGCCCGTTCCAGCTCATCCTGAAAATGGGGTTTGTGTTGTTTATCAGTTTTTAATGAAAATGCCAGCAGTTTTCTGTAAGTATACTCGTATATGCAATTCGATCTGTCTCTTTCTATTTTCTCCAATTTTTTCAATAAATGTTTTTTTTTAAATTCTTAGCATTTTCCCTGGTGTTGAGTTCGGCTTCTGACGACGTTTATAGAACAACCGAAATTTGTCTTCGACCTAAAAACTGAATTTTTTCCGACTCAAACAACACAGCAAATAAAGGGTCGTTCATTAACTTCTTTTTTAAATAAACTGCAAACTTCTTGAGATATCTCAAAAAAAAAATTGTATTGGCTTGAATTACTATGAAAACATTTTTGAATAGAATTCGACTTTGTTCATATGTCCACCACGGGAACGTTTGTACCGGTCGATACGTTGAACCCAATTTTCGATGACTCGGTCGCACATTTCCGCCGCACGGCCACTTTTTATCGTTCAATATTGGCTCTGACCTCCTTTTACGTCGCCGGCTTCTTGGCATTGACCAATGATTTAATGTAGCCCCATAAAAAAAAGTCTAGGGACTTTAAATCACACGATCTCGGCGGCCAATAGATGTGGCCGTTTCTCAAGATAGCACGATCACCGAACTGAGACTTCAATTACTCAATTGTTGCACCCGCTGTGTGGGAGCAGTTGCTCAAAGAAATATAGTTCCAACATGTCTCTGTATCGAATTCCACTAACCGTAACGTGACGGTCATTTTCATCGACGAAAAAAATGACAAAATGACGCCACCGCCATGAAACAGTGCTTTTTGCGGATCAAGTGCAGTTTCATGAAGCACATGAGGGTTCTAACCTGTCCGTTTAACCAAAAAAGCGCTTCATCGCTGAAGATGATTTTGCGATGAAATTCTTCATTTTCTGCCATCATGTCGAGAGCCCAATTCAAAAACGTAGGTACGTCGCTTCAGATCAAGTGGCTTTAGTTCTTGTATTTGTATTTATTTATATCAATAATTTGCTGTGCAATAAGAACAACATTCTTTAAGAGTGCACAGTTAACATATGGATATAAATTAAAACATTTGTTGTTAAAAATGTTTAAAAAAAAAACTTTATTATCCGGCAGAGTAACTGCCTTCACCAAATTCACAATACAATTGACAATTAGAATTTTATTTTACTATCTTAAATACTAAAATACTGCTGACGACTGGACGATGCATGTGCTGGATGTGGGAGTGTTGCTGCCGTTGGTTTTCCAGGAAAAGCGGCGGCGATGGATATTGTGCTGCCTCTGCTGGATCAGGTGGCGGCTCGTGTGCACTGTATGCGAAACGTGGGAAGATTATTATTTGCGTCGTCAGCGGATTCCATGGTCATACCCGTTGGAAGAAATGTTTAATTGACTTTGTCTGTGTTAACTTATACAAGGCGACATATTTTACGTTTATAGAAAAAAAATAATAATAATAATAAAGACAAATATGGCAACATTTTAAGTAAAACTAAAAATAAAATAAATAATATGGACATTCGCATTAAAAAGAAAAGTTAAGCTACGTTAAACGGGAAAAACATCAATGAAGAGTACTAAGATAAGAAAAGACTAAAGACAAAAAACTCCTGTGCTTGACCTTGGTTCTTATATTAAGGGGAAGTTGATTAAAAAGGCGAATGGCATGCATGAAAAATTGCCTACGTGAAATCGTGCAAGTGTACACATTAGGCCTGATACCACTAGAACGAAGAGACTGAGAGAAAACGATTTTACTATACAGATAAGCCGGTTGTTTTTCGTTTAAAATGTTGAATACCATTGCGCAAGCTCTAAAATTTAAAAATTGGTCAAGACTGCATCCTAATATTTGTCGAGAGTGGCTCGATACATGATCGTATCTACGTAGATTGAATACAAATCGTGCGATTGAGTTGAAAGCAACATTTAGGCTACGTCTAGAGTTAGCATCTGTGCTAACAAACAACTCACAGCCATACATGATTAGTGGTACGATCAAAGCCTTTACCAATTTGAGTTTGACAGTAGTTGTGTCAGGTTGATCTTTTGAGGGTGTAGGCCAAGATCCTTAGGCAACATTCGCCATAATGTGATCTGGGAGAGGCCCAATTCTTGAAAATGCCGTGAAATTGACTGATTTGGCTGGTTTGACACGGACGCCTCTACGGCAGCAATATTCTCTACACTTTGGGCAAAATGTAGTCTCACTGGGACGGCAACATCATGCAGCGAATATTCTGACTTAAATTTGTTCACTGTACTATGAATTGCTTGTCTACAAGGACGAGAATTACGGCAGAAAATTTGCGTTAATGCTCTTAAAATTGCAACCACCGACTCGGAATTTCGGTAGTAAATTTTAATTATTTGTAAACGTTATTCCTTCGTGCACTTCCCCGTTATGAAAATGTTGATTTTACTGAATACTTTGACATTGACAGTTTGGTAATCGGTTTTTGGGTGCGTTCACAATGAAAGTTTGAAATTGTCAAGTCGCTAATGAAAGACCCTTCCGATCTGTTGTTGGCGTTTTTCATAAAGTACAGCCAGGAGAAAACAGAAAGCTCAAAAATCGCATGGTGTAAAGTGAACTTTCATCTAATGTCTTAAGTAAATTATCAACTTGAACATTTATATCTTAATTGTTACCCTAATATGTGGCCAAGTTGATGACAGCCAAGTAGTGTTACCCAGCGCTAAAAGTACGATTTTAGGCTTATTACTTCAAATGACTCATAAACTGTTCGCCCCAAAAAAATGCCCACTTTTATGTGAGCGTGTACGAAGCAAACTTTCCAATTGAATAAAGTCACAAAGAAACACTTTAAGTACCATAACAGTTGGCACCTTTTTCCCCACATTCTTATGGCAATTTTTTGGTTGCCTCCTTGTGAAACAACTTATAAATCCTTTTAAAAAGTTTCGAAAAATATGAGAAAAAAAACTCCTTCCTTGAACAGATTTTTTTTTGTTCTTTTCCCATACAGCACATACGGTTTATTGGCCTCCTTTTCCGAAAATTTGCATCCTTAAGTGGTCTTTTCATTTGGTTTCCTTCAAATGAAAAAGCAATATCCACGAAAATGTCCTCATGAAAAAAAATTATTATGTTCGGAAAGTTTTTTTTTTTTATTTTATTTTCTTTTCTATGGTTTTCTTCGCTACAGTGAAGAGCAAACTTTTAGGATTGCGTGTTAACCTCTCGAGTTTTCTATTGCCATCACTCCCACTTCAGGTGAATTCACATATTCAACATCCTGACAGGTTTTTCGTTTCATGTTTCCCCCTTGAAAGCCGCTTCTTGCGCCGTTCGTATTTACTGCACTTTACTTACTCGGATAAGAGAAAATGTATTTACGACTCGGACAAATGATTCCCGACACGAAAGGACCTCAGTATGGTCTTCCATTGGGGTAATAAATTTTCTCCTTCTAAGTGAAATGCGCCTTAACTCTCCGACCGGGGTGGGGCGGCAGACCAGCATACTGTGTGCTTTTAAGCAGGGCCTGCCAGAGAAGCACACTAACGAACATGAAGGCGGCGAAGGCGTGTGTGCGACAACGAATTTCAAATTTCATTTCAGCAAACGTCCACCACAAGTTGGGGGTGTAGGTTGGCGAATATTTTTGCGATTAATTCAATTAAGGAGTTATGAATTATTTCTAGGTTATGACTAATTGAGTAGGAGTGTACCAGAGAAGTACCAAAGGAGTACATCTTGGATACCAGACTGATACACATACACACACTACACCCACATACAGTTGAGTGGTCGTGTCCAGGCGGGTGGCAATAAATTTCAAGGTGAACATTTAACAGCAATTAATTAGCGACTGGCGTGTTGTAATAGTCGTTGATCCTTTGCATTAGAGCTTTTGTTATTTGCGGATTTGGAAGCAATGAAAGAATCGCTTTATGCCATGAGAGTGGATTTTTACTTTTTATTACAATTTGACCAATTTATGGCGTCAAGACATTCGAAATTTGCATTTTTGTACGAATAATTTTTGGTAATCGATTCGAGGCATGAATGTCGGATCTGGCGTAAGGTATCAGAGTAGTTCTAGGCCTACTGGACGGAATCTTCACCTTTCTAAACTTTCCAGTACTGCGGAAGTTATTGTAATTGGTCCGAAAATGAAAATGGTCATTTACAATATGTTTTAAAATTTGAATTTACAAAGAACTTCGTTCTGGCGCCCATCGACGTAGTGACCTAAACATGATCTGAACGAAATAACACTGAGTTTGGTCCTGCCGCTTTATGTTTAAACCAAAAGACTGAGAAAAAAGGACATACGAATTTCTTGAGAACGATTTTTCCAATCTAATTTATTCTACCTCATAATATGTATCAGATATTTTCATTGAGTTTTTATCAAAGACCAACTCACAGTTCTTTTCTAAATAGTTAAAAAAATAAATACAAAACAAACGACAAATAAACAATAAATCAGCTTGAACAGGGCACAACTATTTTCAAAATAGCCGCTCAGAGAAGGAAAAATACCCACGAAATCCGTTCGCCAAAGTTCAACAACAATGCTCAAGGGGTGCTTCTGCGGATGACGAAAAAATACTACACAGGTGGCAACAGTATTTTCTGTAAAGGACTTCTAAATTAACAATTTCCTTGGATATATTTTCCGAGAGCCGTGCCTAACAATGAAGAAGTACACGACATTACTGTCGAAGAAGTTGAGAAGGCGGTCAAAGACTCCAAACAACGAAAAGCAGTTGGGCCAGAAGAGATACCGTCTGAGTTCTGGAAAAATATCTGAGACATCTGTTACAAATGGCTCATGATTCTCATCTCCAAGCTGATGAGAGGCGATCCAATGCCTAACCAGTTGAGAAAAAGTTTTCTCCTTTGTAAAAAGGAAAAGGCGATACGCGAGACTGTGATGATTACCGTTCAATCCAGCTGATGTCACACAACATGACCGGGCATTAGTAAGCCGAATGCAGAAAATAATACGGCTATCTGAAGACCAGTGCGGCTTTGTGCAGATAAATCAACCAGCGATGCAATCAAAAGTATAAGTTGGAAAAACATCGTGATTCCAGAAAGGATTTGCATATGGTATTGGTAGGTTTTGAAGAGACCTTTAATAGACAATTAAGGGATCTGTTATGGGTGGCGTTAAGACAACGAAGAGTTCCAGAAACATACGTACAGATGATCATGGGCCTGTACGAGGGAAAGTAAGATTCCCCGCTGGAGTCACCAAGTAGTTCGCAATCAAACTCGGTGTACACCAGGGAAGTGTCTTAAGTCCCTTAATATTTATTACAGACCTTCATTATCTGCTTGAAGGAAAAGTGACTGACTCCAAAGTGCATCAATTACTCTTTGCTAACGATGGAGCCATCATTAGAGAGGATCAAACGTCCCTGCAACGACTACTTGATGTATGGGAGGAAGTTTTGGAGGGGAATGAGTATCGCATTAGTCCACAGAAAACAGAAACTGCACGCTCTCTGATCCAGTTCGATCTATTACAGATATTTAAAGAATGGAAGAGTGATTCCCAAGTGCGAAAAGTTCAAATTTCCGGGATCTATGATCAAAAGCGAAGCAAGCTGTGACGACTACATTAAGCATCGTGTAATCGTTATGGTGGTTGAAGTGGCGGGAAAACGGAGACATCTTCTGTGATCCAAAAATGCGCCCTAAGATGAAAGGAAGGCTCTACACCGCAGTTGTGCGCCCGGCAATCATACACGGTTCACAACGTTGGGCAAATTAACAGCAGCTTCGCATGTCAGCAGGAGTAGCAAAGATTGATTGAATAAGAAGTTCCAAAATCCGAGGAAGCCTTAACGTCAAAGAACCTATCTCGAAGAAAATGGAGCGCGACAGGGAATATCAATACAAACGCGAAAGAGAGGCAGGACTAAGAACTATTGGATCACGCAAATGCAGCAACACCAGCATTTGATTGGGCTCAGAGACGAAGTGATTCGAAATAGCGAGGTCTGACGTTATTTTCTAAGGTCGGACCGGCGAACCCCACAGGCGCACCAGTAGGCATGCAGTTAAGTTGGAGGGTTATGATCCCTTTAATCCTGATCATAGCCTAACTGTCATTAAGGTAGATGAAGAAGGCTCAGATACATAGGTATGGGTAGGTACAAAGGAGTGGCTGCTAGGTATTACATGCCGCCACTCAAGTGACCCAGTGCTTCAATGTGTGTTTCAGAACCAGCCAGTGGAATTGAGGAATTCAATGATATTGCCGAATTTTATATCACTTAATTCTGATAGATCGTCGAAGGATGTTTTGCAAAGTACGTGGTATTTAGTTCTAGTTTAGGCCGGATATTCGTAGAGGAAATGCTGACGGGGTTCCTTTTCCACTGGATCTTTGCAACTGCGGTAGTGTGGGATGAATGGGATGCCCATTGTTTTTGCATTGAAGTAGGGCCTTATCTTCCTGGCTATGGCGCAGCTATTTAGGTCGCTCCATCTTTTTTTTCCTTTGACAGCTCATACTCGAGGAGAAAATAACTCTGCAAGGGAGCTCTCTAGGGTAGAGCCGTGCCTTGCTAGCGCATCGGCTTTTACATTTACCTCTGTATTACTATGGCCGAGATCCCAGATGAGAGTGATGTTGAAGTTGTCGCTTTGACAAGTAATTGCGTCCTTACACTGTGCGACTTATTTGGATGATATGGAGTGTGACCTACCTGGTGGTTCATTGGGAATGCTTCATTTTGCCATTCCGTTCTTGATGGGAAATAGACTTCGGCGGCTTTCTTAGGGTTTTGTTTGGGAGCTGTGTAGTCGGTAGCCGTCGTTGCAATCTCCGCAGGTAGCAAGTCAAACACCTTACCTTGACCGTAGGGCTTAGACGACCAGAACTCAGATTCCCTGAACCTTACTGCGCTACAAGATGCAGTAAATCTGTTGGTCTGGTCGAGATGGAGGAGGTTTAGAAGCGCACAACCTCCGTCCTCTTGAGACCACCAGCTACAGGAGCAGCCGCATTGCAACCATCATCCAGAAAGCGGAGCAAGTCGGCAGAAAAGAGACAAGGATGCATCTAGGGCTCTACCTGGCGGAAATCTTTAGAAGCAACCCAACCACCCTGCGTCGTCGAGCTCGGAATACGCCAACAACAACAACAACCTGCAGAAGACAGCAGAGAAGTAGAGTACGCGGAGACCCAAAGAAACGGGCAAAAACATCAAAAGAGATGCATTAAGTCCCTGCTCGAAGGCCCCAGCTAAACGAGAATGCCACCGAACGAGATCATGGAACCCTTCTGGAGGAATGTGATGGAGCGGCATTCCACCGCCGCACCCGAGGATGATAATTTACACCAACAACTTGAATCAATTTGGATGCCCGTTACAGAGGAAGAGGTGTCGACCAGCAAGGCTGACCTCAACACATCCGCAGGCCCAGATGGAGTCACAGCACGCCAGCTCCGAGCTGTGCCCACAGAAATTACGACACGAATTCTGAACCTGATCCTGTGGTGCGGGAAGCTACCTCTACACCTGAACGAAGCAAGAATAACGATGATCCCCAAAAATATAAACTCAAGTGAACCCGGTGATTTTCGGCCAATCACCATAACATCGGTCATCCTCCGACAACTCCACGGCATCCTGGCGAGTAGACTATCGAACGCAATAGAACTCGACCCGAAACAGCAGGCCTTCACGGAGACAGACGGATGCGCAACTAATGTAGCTATAGTGGACCTGCTCCTTCGTCACCACCAGCAGAAACACGCAAGCTGCTACATTGCTGCCCTCGACATAGCAAAAGCATTCGATTCAGTCTCGCACCAAACCCTGTTTGGAACCCTGCTGTCGTACGGAGCACCACCAAAGTTCGTGGACTACATAGAATCGGTCTACGCAGACACCAGGACAACCATCAACCTAGGAGGCCGTCGTTCAAGAACAATCGTGCCTAGGAGTGGGGTTAAGCAAGGAGACCTCCTATCCCCGACCCTCTTCAACATGATCATCGATTCGTTCCCTCCCGACTGAAATCAGATGCCATATAGGCACGGCGTCCACGAATTGTGTCGCCTTCGCCGATGACTTAATAATGTGTGGTTCGACCCCTATGGGGCTGCAAAAACTCCTGGACCATACATAAGCATTCCTAGCGTCCTGTGGCCTATCCCTAAACCCATCCAAATGCCTCACCATCAGCATCAAGGGACAGGCAAAGCAGAAAAACGACGTTGTAGAGAGCAGAAGATTCAAAATCTCCGGACAAGAGCTACCAGCACTAAAGAGGACGGAAGAATGGAAGTACCTGGGCATTAAGTTCACCGCCGACGGGAGGTGTAAGATTGACCCACACGCAGACCTCGTCCCAAAATTGGAACGCGTAACGACAGCACCCCTGAAGCCGCAGCAGAGACTACATGTAACCAGGAGCGTGCTGATACCCCAGCTATACCACCAGCTAGCTAACCTTGGGCAGGGAGAACGTGAGTAGTCTGAACACGACAAACCACCTTATAGGAGCAGCGGTCAGGAAGTGGCTAAACCTGCCTCACGATACCCGGTAGCGTTCTTCCATGCGCCGGTAAGCCACTTCTAAGAGCAAATAGGCTAACAAAACTACCCTTGCCGAACTTGGAAGGAAACCTCACCGCTAACACCTATTTAGCGAGGGAATTGGATAGAGCCACTATCCGGCTCAGGATAGACGGAATGGCGCTGCAGAACAACTCGAACATTGAAGACTATTGGAGCGCCAAACTACACCAGGCAGTGGACGGACGAGGTCTAAGAGAAGCCGCGAACGACAAGCAGGCTCACCGATGGCTCAGGGAACCGACCAAACTGCTGTCCGAAAGGGATTTCCTAAACTGCGTTAAAGTACGGATCAATGCGTTACCTACCAGATCGAGCAAAACACGAGGAAGGCTAACAGAGGATCGACAATGCAGGGCAGGATGCCCCGTCCCAGAGACTTTGAACCAAGTGGTTCAACAATGCTAAAGCTCTCACAGCAGCAGGGTGGACATACATGACAGTGTCTTAAAATACCCCAAGAGGAATGCAGTATTGAGAGGTCCCCGAAAGTTAGAGGAACCAGCGATTGCAACAAACGAAGGGCTTCGGAAGCCAGATCTGGTAATAGCCAACCGAGAAGAAGCCATCATCATTGATGCGCAGGTCGTTACAGATGGAAGGCCTCTGGAAGAGGCACACCTTCGAAAGCTGGCGAAGTACAACACCCCTGAAATCAAGAACGAAATTAAATCAAGGCTCCGGGTGGAGGGCGTACATGTTGCCACAGCAACACTGAACTGGCGTGGTATATGGGCCACTGGAAGCGTGAGTCAGCTTAGCCGACACGGCATCATAAAAGCAACGGACACAGCCCTGATCAGCACCCGCGTAATGATAGGGACTCATAGATGTTTCCGGCAATTAAACAACACAACACTCACCAGAGTATATAACCCCGGATGATCCCCATCCCCTATCCTTCCCAATCCCATTCTCGGCGTGCTGCCTGCGGATTCAGGCATAAGTCAGAACGACCACTTGATGGTCTCCGCGAGAGCCCCAACGTCGTATAAAAAAAAAAAAATCGGTCGAACTCGAACGAAGAGCCCGGTTGCACCAATACCAGTCAACCTCTGGACTCGATTGCGTTTATTGATGTTGTAGACTTTACTTAGCACAGCCCAACATATTAGTGATCCGTAGGTGAGGATAGGACGTATTACGGCTGTCGACATCCATAGCACCATCCTAGGCTGGAGTCCCCACCTTTTGCCAAAAGTTCTGCTACAGGCGTAGAAAGCGATACATGCTTTGCGTACCCGGTGATCTATGTTATTCTTCCAGCTTAGCTTTGGATCTAGGATAACTCATAAATATTTACGAAAAATAAAGAGACTGTTTGGTTATTTTGTTTAGGGTGGTAAAAAGTCAGTATCTTGTACTTGATGATAAACAGCATGAGCTCAGTTTTACTCGGATTCACGCTGAGGCCAAAACATGTAGCCCTTGCGCTTATTTAAATTAAAGCCCTCTCTGTGACCTCACTTATCAGGAAATATAGGTATAGAATTCTTAAAAATAATGTAAGCTTTTTTTCTTAGAAAAGTTTACATTCAGACAATGTTAAATTGCGAAATTTAACTAAATGAAGTTTAGCCCCAAGCTTCGCAGGTAACACAACAAAATTCAATTGTAACGTAAGATAGGTGACCCAAATAAGGCCCACCTTATTGTTTTTCCATAATAGCTTGAACATCTTATGGAATATTTTTGTGAACTAAATAGAATGTCGACATTAGTTAAATTATGTGTCCAAAAATAGAAAATTTAGTTTTAGAAATCGAAACGAAATTATATTTCTCGAGCATTTTGAAAAACCTTATGTTGGGCCTTATTGGGAACACCGGTTCCTAATAAGGCCCATATATTTTTCTTTGAAACTACTCCGGAAAAGGTTTATAAAATTATAAACAAAAATCTATCTAATGTATGGAAATGAAACTTAGCTAAAAACGCTGTACGTTTAATATATTTTATCATAAAAATTAAAAATCGTTCTTATTGGAATAAATTTGCCGAAAAAGTTAAAATTTATTGAACCGCTTTTTTATAAAACGACACGAGCGCCTCACTCCACAAACTTGTTTTGACTGCCAGATTCAACAGGAATGCGTTAACAGACTTTTTTTTGTTGTCTGAGTTGAAATAGAACGGGATTACGAAAACATAGAACAAAAAGTCCCGTTACTTGTTGGTTGTGTGTTTTTGCGCATCTTTAAAATACACTATCAGTTCTGTGTCGTGGAGTGCTTAAAGCAAGCAACTATCACGAGCAGAAATTTGCCGGCACTAAAAGTGCTCCCACAGGCTCATCATTTAGTGCAGGTGTTAGTAAGGACAAAACAATTAAAAATACAATAATTATGTACCTATAAAATACTAACACAAACACAAATCATGCAAATAAATTAAGACATTAAGGTATTATCACGCAAAATATTTTTCAGCTTAATTTTACTAACATGCAAGTCAATCACATGATCATCTATATTAAATATTCTACTCATGCGACTAATAGGCTCATGCCTCCCATAATTCGTTCTATGATGGGGGCTAAACAATAATTCAACACTGCGTAAATTATGGGCACCACCACGAAAATTAAAGCCAATAGACGACAGCAAGTCAGGTGCATCTATTTGACCGGATATAAGCTGCTGTAAAAAAATGATATCGCTATTAAGCCTTCGTTGAGAAAGGGGTAACATTTGAAGAAGCTTAAACCGCTGACTGTATGGAGGAAGGTTAAAAGGATCATCCTATGGAAGTCCTCTAAGTGCAAATAGAATAACTTTACGTTGAATGGCCTCTATTCGATTTGAATGGATGTTGTAGAACGGCGTCCAAACTTGTGAAGCATACTCTAGAATCGGACGGACAAAACAATTGTACAATGACATAGTAACGTATGGGTCATTAAATTCTTTCGCCAACCTTTTTACGAAGCCCAGCATAGAATTAGATTTATTCACAATAAAATTGATATGCTTGGCAAAAACCAGTTTGGGATCGAAATAAACCCCAAGATCCTTAAAATTATCAACATTACAAAGAATATGTTGAGACAAAGAATATTGAAAGGTGGAAGGGATATTCTTTCTAGAGAATGTCATATGTTGACATTTAGTAGGGTTCAGGGATAAACCGTTTTTATCACACCAATTGGCGAAGCTATTAATGTCAGATTGAAGAAACATTCTGTCTTGCTGACTACTGATAGATTTATATATTTTCATATCATCAGCGTAGATCAGGATATTACTGTGATTTATACATGCCTTAACATCATTAATGGCAAGTATAAATAAAATTGGTCCGAGGTGACTTCCTTGGGGAACTCCAGACTGAGCTGTGAAAGATACAGATAGCGATGCTCTAAATTTCACTTGATAAACCCTTGATCTAAGGTATGAATTAACCCATTTTATGAAACTTGGTGGGAAACCAAAAGCCTTGAGCTTAAACTCGATTATTTCATGGGACAGCTGGTCGAAGGCTTTAGAGAAGTCAGTGTATATGCAATCCATTTCGTCCTTATTCTCTAAGGCATTAGAACAATCATGCAAGAAACTTAACAGATTAGTGACAGTGGATCTGTTTTTTACAGATCCATGCTGTTCATTACAAATTAAATTGCGACAAAGAAATATTAACTTTTCGCAAACAATTTGTTCAAAAAGCTTAGGGATACACGAAAGCTTTGAAATAGGCCTATAATTAGTGATATCACCACGTTCGCCTTTTTTAAATACAGGTGTGATAAGAGCACTTTTCCATACAAAAGGGAATTTACCAGTACTAATGGACAATTCAAACAGATATTTAAGATATGGAGCAATTGCATGACTACATTTTTTTAAGAACGATCGGTGCAATGCCATCAGGACCTGATGAATAATCATACTTCAGAGAAGAAATAAATTTCAAAATTGTTTCGAAGTCAAATGAGAAGCTACTAAAACTTATTTGGGAACAGCTAGTTAGATAACTAAAATATTGCTCATCTATGTGAAGAGGGGTCACCCTAAACGACTTACTGAAATAATCTGCAAACATATTGCATCTAGCGAATCAGCAGTTGTAGAGCTATTGTAAGTAAGTTTCGATGGATAACCATCGGTTTTTTTCTTAGAATTAACAAATCCCCAAAAAAGTTTGGGGTCCAATTTTAGAGAGCATTCCATTTTACTTATATAGTCGATATATAAGTTGCAGGATAAAGATTTGAATTCGTTGAATAGTGTAAGATAGAGCTCAAGATCTGAATGGCGGAGACTTTTTAAATAGTTCTTCCAAGCCCTATTACGTCTGTTTCGTATTGATTTGAGCTCTTTAGTGTACCAAGGATGGGACGTTTTCAGATTCCTAGAGGATTTGACAGGAATCACTTTTTTCATGCAGTTATCCATCAAAGAATAAAAGGAAACTACTGCATCTTCAATATTAGAAAACGCAGTAAGATTAAAATTAAAGCTGGAAATTTCATCAGAAAGCCTTTGAAAATTTGCTTTCCGAAAGTCAAAAGATTGCGAACGATCATACGAATTACTATTTTCGTACAAATGTGCGCCTAATTCAATAAATACATCCAATGGTGGATGATTATTATCTATGTTAGTTATACTGAAGTGGGATTCCAGAACCACAGTACTAACAGAGTCAGAAGAAAAAACAAGATCGAGAGTTCGATTTTTGAAAGTTTTTATAGGTACAGCTAGTTTGCTGTAAGTCAAAAGACAAGATGTTGTCCAGTAAAGCGAGCTCTTGTTGGGCAGAGTCAAAGGATGGTATGAGATGAGAATCATCTTCAGAAGGTACCCGTCCAATATGTGGCAGATTGAAGTCGCCTATAAGTATGACAGTGCTGTCACAACAAGATATGTCAAAAAAAGCATCACCATCATCATAATTGCTACCATCTCCAAAGTACAACAGCAATATATGTAAATACGTAACGGAAACATCAAACATCAGCTAGACAACAAGTTGGCCTGGGTTTGGTTGCTAACGCCAAAAAGAAGAAGAAGCAACGTTAACGTGTCCCGTAATGGAATTGCACCAAACTCTTTCTCTAGTTTGGGCTAGCGGAATATCAAATGCAGTGATAACAACCGCTAACCTCCGATGTATTGTTGCACCAAACTCTTGCCCTAGTTTGGGCTAGCGGCATATCAATTGCAGAGATAACAACCGCTAACCTCGAATATATTGTAGGTGATATTTTGTTAGTTTTTAAGTTAACACAGCAGTTGTGTGAAAGACGTCCTAATAAACAGACGTACATAATTATTAAATTGTTTTAGTGTTTTATTTCGTAGAGTTAAATACTATAACTCGCGCTGGGCCTTGTTAGGGACCGGGCTTTAGTTGGTTCACCTACCTTAATATTAAAATAAAACTAAACAAAAAAAATATACTTACCGAAGGCATTCATTCGCTTACGAAAGATATGTTGTAAGAGAAAAAGGATGGCATAGTCTTTCCGTGAAGTCAAAGGATCACGTTTGCCCCAATAATTGTCAACGAGCTAACGGTTGCAAATACTTAATGATATTATTTATAGAAACGCGTCATTTGTTCTTCAACGCGCAGGAAGGCAAGCTCGAAATTGAGCCCATTTCCCGATGAATTCGATGATCTTGACTGCGCTGAGTCTCCGTAGAATACTTATTAACAAAGAACGACACGAGCACGCCTCCAGTGGGCGATTTCCTTGTTTCCACATCCCCTAATTAACGTCCTTTCTATTTCCACGACAAAACAACAACAGCAAAATAAAACTAAACTGTATGCTTTTCTTGGCCATTAAGGAAAAAACGTTTAATAATAGCCGATGGGCGTTTTAAAAGCATTCACCATCGGCAACATTATATATATCGAACACATAATGATACACATAACGTAATTTATTACAGCAAATTGTTAGTCTTTTCACATTTAATTACCATGATCACCTTTAAAAAAATACAACACTGATAGATACTTGTTAAAAGCAAACACGTTTCATTTTCGCCCTAACCGCGCGGCTCTAATTTATAATTACACATACAAAGCTCTCCCAGAATCCGCATAGCATTATGCACATAAATTTAAGTCCCGGTCGGTAACCTCCTGCATAGCGAGCTGTAATAAAAATCCCACCCAATTACCCTAGATCGCGTAATAAAGGCAGCCGTTCCTCGCAATTATTTAAATCACCCCAATTTACTGACCACTAACATCCATTTTCTTCTCCCCAGTCGTTACGTCATCGGTGAGCAAGGACACCCAGATAATGTAGCTAGACGGTGACACAGTTAAAGCAAATCCCAAACAAACAGAACAAAATCGCTTTGAAACAAGAAAAAAAACAGATAAAAATTAAAGAAAAAAAAAGGACGATACTGACCTTTCCCAACTAATAAAGAGGACACGAGAAGAATGATGGTAAAAGCCACTTTTAACAGCCCAGACAGTCGTTTATCAACGCTCATTCATTCATGGTCCAGCACAAGTTCATCTCAAGATTCCATTCTCCCCACCATGGATGCAGGACACGGTACACGGAGCACTGAGCACAGATTCATGGAAACCTCTAAAGAATTATCGCGACTTAAAATAAAATTAAATAAAACATAAAATGAAAAAAAGGAGGCAAAATACAACAAAGAAATCTCGGTCCGGAGAATTGGAAGTTGGAAGAATCTCTTTCCGCTCTATAATGGAATTAATTTCATTAAAGGACGTCGACGATGCGATGGTAGATGGTTAGTGTCCGTATCCTTACCCGCCGCGCCGAACGAAACGAAAATGAAAGTTTCATTAAACGATAAGGAACGCCGCCGTCGACGTCGTCGTCGTCTTTCTCTTCACATAGTCCTTCCCTCTGTTTGTTGAAGACTTAAAGGCAGTCTTTTGCTGGTTCTTCTTGATCCTGCTGCTGCTTCAGGATGTGAATGGAATTTCTTCAATGAATTTCAATTTCATTTATCCTTGGGTCGGGTCGTTCACAGAGCGAATAAGACTAAAATTAAATAAAATGAACGAAGAAGGACGAGAAACAACAAATAATGGTAGGAAGAAAAAAAATAACTCACACAAATCCCCTGGAGGAGCGAGAAATACTTGTTCGTCTTTGGCCTTATTAATATTCTCCATCTTCAGCTGATTTGTTCGTTCAGCTAAGGCATCAATCTATTCTACGGGCAGACAAACAGACAGAAAGCAGAAAGGTGACGCGTGTTTGAACTTCAAAGTTGAAAATTGAACACGGATGTGAAATCACATCTCGTTAGGATCAACGTGTTGATGGAGCAAAGCAACACAAAACCGGGTGGCAAGGGTGAGTGTCCTGGAATTCAATTCCAACAAGTTCCTTAGTGGTTTGAATTAATGCGTAACGCAAATAAATGAAGCTGAAAAGTGAATTGACGGGTGCTGGGTGGTGCCTATTGTATGCTGCCAAAGTTAGTAAAGTTCATTGCAACATGAACAGGATAAGTAGGATTATGGTGGGCGGTGGCTATAATATTTGTGTCTATCGATTGTGGCTACAAATTGGGTTTGGGATGAGATTGTCATTGTAAATCCATGTCAATGCTGTAAGCGGGATAGAAAAATAACGATGTGAAGTTATTGGCAAGCATATTATGCGGACTGGATGGAGGATTAAGGAGATTGAGCGGACGTTTGGAAAGGCTTCAGTTTTGCTGCTTACAGTGCCACGTTAATCGATGGAAGGCGTATTTTGCTGCGAATTTACTTATCAGTGAAGTGAAATTTAACACGTAGTAAGTTACTCGGAATTATGTTACCTTTCATCCCCAGTTAAAATTGAGTTGGGATGGTACCATTCTAACCAGATTGACTAGCGATAATTTTGGTGAGATTTTTTTTTGAACTTGGCATAATCCTCACCCACCAAAAAACGCCTTTTGTGTTGCGATAGACGCACTACTGAGATAAATTAACGCAGAAGTCCTGGAAACAGCGTAACCCATTGATTGCAATTTATGGAATAAAAGGGATGAAATGTCCAAAATTTGGATGAACATTTACTCAACCCGTTCCCACCTAAAACAGTGAGTTCAAAGAAAGAGTTTAGAAAGGTTACTGTGTCAGTGTAGAACGCGGCGCAAAACAGTTTTTGAATACGATTAGATGAAAGCTAAGAATGAAAATCGGCATCCTTTCTGGACAGTGCCATCTTAAGAAGCAAACCCAGAAAATCGTTGGTCTCAGAAACGGACGCGTGTAGATCATGCACAATTATATAAGTTAACCGTCAGTGTTGGCTTGTCACGCATGTGGTGCAGGTTTACTCTCGCATGGGGAACAACAACATACATCACCCATTAATGGAGAGAAACAAATGTCACCTTGTTCTCCAACATCTAAACCAAAACAGATGATTTCTGTCTGGTAGGTAGGTAGGTAGAGGTGGCGGTTCGGCATGAACCCAAGTAGCACTGTGTTGTGCTTTTTTGTTGTTACCACGACTCATGTGACCTATGTTGTAATGAGTGTAGAAGATTTTTGATGCATAGCTATATCCAACCTGTGGAGTTGAGAGAACGGATAAGATCTTGTATACCTTTGCCCGAGATTTCACTAAGGTCAGAATAGAGTTTCTCTTTCATTTGCATTCGCGCAACTCCGGCAGTGGAGGTTGAATGGAATACCTAGCTTGGCCGTATGGTCTCCAATTGGCCAATGCCAATGAGGGAAACTTCCCTGACACTAGTAACACTACGTCGTCCTCATTGTTCATAACCATTAGCCAGAGTAGCGGAAAAGTGCGCCACCCTGTGGCGTTCCTCTCTGGACAAATTTAGTTAAGTAACTGTTGCCTAGTGTTGCCTGAATAATTCTTGTTCCGCGCATAGAGGCAATCCATTGACTAATAGATTCCTGTAAGCCCAGTTCGGCCAGAGATTTAAGAATAGCTTCAGTGCTCAGGTTGTTGAAAGCTCCCTCAAGAAAGAGGCTAGGGTGTATTATTTGTAGTGTATGGATGTTTCGATTGTTCGCACTACTTCATGGAGAGCCGTTTCCGTGGATCTGCCCTTGAGATGTCTTTATGGCTTTCTTATACAGACTTAGACACTTCGTATAAGGCTGCCAGAAATTGCGTTTGTGGCAGATGATGAAAACCGCTCTGGTCATCTGTCTGAGACTGGAGAGGTCTTCGTTTCGCCATGGGGGTAGCGTTTTTATACCCTATTCTAGGGGTATATTAATTTTGACGCATAGTTTGTAACATACCTTAATATTGCCCGTAGACCCCTAAAAGTTACTATATTTATGATCAGCATCGATAGTAATGTCGATCTAGCCATGTCCGTCCGTCCGTCCGTCCGTCCGTCGGCAAAAATTAGGCCTTTAAACTGGACCTAGAGAGCCATATACTCTCTAGGGTCCCGAAATAATCAAGTTTACGAATTTTTGAAATTCGCCCACAGACACGCCCACAAACTCAAAAAAACAAAATTTTGGAAAAAATCGAATTTTGAGCTAGGAAGCTGAAATTTTTTATATATGATCTATGACTCCTAAAACTGCTCGGGATATAAAATTTTCAAAATCCGCCCACTGCCACGCCCACAAAAAAATAAAACAATTTTATTGAAAAACCAAAATTTGAGCTAGGGAGCTGAAATTTTTAATATATACTCTCTAGGGGCCCTTTAAGCTCATGTATAAATATTTTCAAAATCCGCCCACTGACACGCCCACAAATAAATAAAACAATTTTTTTGAAAATCCAAAGTTTGAGCTAGGGAGCTGAAATTTATAATATATACTCTCTAGGGGCCCTTTAAGCTCATGTATAAATATTTTCAAAATCCGCCCACTGACACGCCCACAAATAAATAAAACAATTTTTTTGAAAATCCAAAGTTTGAGCTAGGGAGCTGAAATTTATAATATATACTCTCTAGGGGCCCTTTATGCTCATGTGTTAATTTTTTTTTAAATCCGCCTACTGACACGCCCACAATTAAATAAAACAATTTTATTGAAGCACCCAAGTTTGAGCTAGGGAGCGTTTTTTTTTGATAAAATCCTTTAAATGTTATATAACAAAATATGTAGAGCGTTCTTAACAATTCAACCATACTTAGACTTTTGTCACGCCCACTTATGAGGGATAGGAATAAGAATAGGGTATCCAACAGTTCGCCCAAGCGGACTGTAGCCCGTCCCTATGTTTTTTACTGCGTTTAACTGGGCACGAGACTTTGTATGCTACGAGTATATCCATAGCCTTCTCGAAGATCTTTACCTGTGCCTCAAGTTCTTTAATTACAACAGTTTTTGTTTCAGGTTTTTTGAGTTTTGAGTCCAATTGACTCTTTTGGGGTTTCTAAATGGTTTAGTGATCTCGACCTCGAGACTCAAATCGTAGTGGATCCATCTGTGGTCTGACAGTGACTCCAGACTGGAAACTCTCCAGTTTTCGACCCTTCTTTGTTTTTGTGTAATATCTAGGACTTCTTCCCATCCCCTGTATGTTTCCGTACTCGGAAATACAAAACTTTGGATCGTGCCCTTGGTAGTACAATGGACCATTGCAATTACAACCCTGCAACTGTTACTGCACATAAATGTACGGAAAAACTATGCATTAGGCCTTTTTCTTATTAATAGAAAATCCAAGCCCCAGATCACTCAGATAAGGTAGTGGCCCGTTGTACTACCGGGGCCTGTAACACAATGCTACAAGTACTTGTAATACAAGCCAATTCATACAAGTGTATCCGATTGCTGTTACACGAAACTACAAGTGGACTGACAGCTACAAGTGTCAAGGCCAATGCTACAAGTTGGAAATTGTGTCATTATCCTCTTTCTGTAACTCAGAGCTACAAGTGTAGATAACAAGTAAATTCCACTTGTATTGAGAATCGCGCTGCTTATCTTTTTTTAAATGAACACTTGTAAGCTGCATCTACACGTCGAGGGATATTTGTATTTCTTACAAGTGTAAAGATTTTTTCTGTTTTAGAGAAATAAATTATAAATGGTCCGCCAAATAACTTTTTTTTTGAAAATGCTATAAAAAAAAACTACTGAATATTTTCTCAAATTTTTTTTTTATTTGAAAGTACAATCCTTCCGGTTAATAATGGAAAATAATTTCATTCAAATGGCTGCCTCGGCTGGCCATGCAGTAGCCTACACGATTGGTCCAATTTTTAAGCACATTATCGATTGTGTGCAGCTGTATTTCACCAATGGCTTCACGAATATTGTCCTTTAAAGCGTCAATTGTCTCTGGCTTGTCGGCGTAACACTTATCTTTTACGGCACCCCACAAATAATAGTCCAACGGTGTCAAATCGCAGCTCCGAGGTGGCCAAACGACATCAGCTCTGCGGCTGATAATGCGATCTTCAAAAACAGGGCGCAAAACATCGAGTGTAGCTTCGGCTGTGTGGCACGTAGCGCCGTCCTGTTGAAACCAAATGTTGTCAATATCCTCCTCTTCAATTTTTGTGAACAAAAATTCGTTCAACATGGCCCGATAACGATCGCCATTTACTGTAACGGCCACTCCTTGCTCATTTTCGAAGAAAAATTACCCAATTATGCATCTGGACCAAAATCCGCACCAAACAGTGACTCGTTTTGGGTGTATCGGCTTTTCAATGTATGCGTGCGGGTTTTCTGTGCCCCAAATGCGACAATTTTGCTTGTTTCCATACCCGCCAAGATCAAAGTCGATCGCAGGCCCACTTAGCGAAGTGAAAACGCATTGGATGGCCAGTTGGCTTCAACTCCTCAACCAATTAGACTTTGTATGGCGTCATACCAAGGTCTTTATGCAAAATTCGTCTCAATGATGTCTCCGAAATGTTCAATTGTTGAGAACGACGGTGAATTGATGTTGATGGCGCTTCACGCACACTTTCTGCCACAACAGCAATATTCTCGGGTGTACGCACTGTTTTTGGCTTTTCACGCTTTGGTTTATCGATGAGGATGCCAGTTTCTTTCACTTTTTTCACAAGATAACGAACATACGGAGCTGACGGTGTTTCTCTTCTTCCAAAATCCATACGCAATTTTCGCACACATTCTGCAACATTACCATGATTTTTAAAGTATTGTCGCAATATTTCTCAGCGTTGTTCAAGCGTATACACAACCATATTCGTTCAGCGGAAGGATAAAACTAATTATCTGTCAAATCAGACATGAGCTAAGTGTTACCATTCACGAAATAAGCACTAGTTGAAAAAAAAACGTTAGATGGCGGCTCTAGCTCTGTTTTAGAGTTAAACTCGAATAGTTCATGGACATTGCCTTTTTACGAGAAAGCTTCACTGCCTAATCTAAGAGGATAATATTTTAAATGTCACAGTAAGCTTATTAATACTCTCATCGCATGAGAACTTAGTTTAAAGCTTAGTCAAGAAAATAATAAACAACGTTTAGCGCCTAAGATTACCATGTAACTTGTTCTTATATACGTATTGCTATATACGCCAAAGTGGCTGTGTTAAAAAAAAAATATAATGTTTTTATTGTTTTCTCTACCTTTACTCTAGTCATTAGTCTAAAGTCGGTCTACAAGAGCCAAAAAAGTGCATATATGCCGGGAGCAAGCATATATACAACAAATATTTGTCTAAAATTTTAAGTAAAATGTATTTCATGAAGCTGTTAGTTAATAATCAGTGGCGGATCTACGGGGCGGTCATCGGGTTATTTTTCTTAGGGTCGAAAATGATAGTTCTGGAGTTGCTGTTGTTACGGGTAACACTGCCAATACTCGTAAGATCGTGTTCACGTTTTTGAAACATTTTTCATTGATAATCTAAAAAATAACGTAACCATTGAAAGTTAAGTTATAGAAACTGATTCTGGAAGTAAAAATTCCGACCTGAAGTCACTCACTGATAGTGCATCGAGCGCATTTCGAATATCTTGATCGGAGATCCGTTGCCTCCACATTCTGATCTCTGAGATGAAATTCCTTTTTGAACAGTCCAATATTTCGTCATAAAACTTGTAAAGATCTGCCCATTTTTCCTCATCAAATTCCTGCTTGGATGGAAATAGGTGTCCGAAACTGTGGAAGATCGATTTGTGTTTTTCGAACCGACTTTGGAGATGATTTTGTGTTTCAACGTTGCAACGGTTTTTCTGTTGACCGCAACGACGAGGCAATTTCATATTAATTTCGTATTCGGAACAGATTTCAGCAACATTGTCGTAAATGATACGAAAATTTAAATCCACGTTTTCCCGCTTTTCCTTGATATCATTCGTGTATCATCATCAGCTAACTTTGTTGCTTCTCCAGATCTTGATGTTTCGTCTGCAATTCCCGACTCAGAGGCAAGACGATAGAATTGATCGATTCCATTATATGACAGGAGATTTGAAATTCGATTGTCAAAATCGCGGTCAAAAGCTGAGAAGCCTTTTGTGAAGTCTCTCGATCTTTCTACTTTTTTTATTTCTTACAAAGCTTCTATAACGGCCGGTTCAAGTTCGAGGTAAGTTGAAACTACTTCATGAGACTGAATGGTCTGAATGACAGATGTATACTGTCACAGCTTAAGTAGTTCGGGAAAATCTTACGCCGCGGCGCTACCATCGCAGTATTGTTGGCGTCCTATTTAAAATGTCGAACACGTGAGATATGTATGATACAGAAAACGAGATTTCTCGAATGTGAATATATATCAATATTAATGATTTTACGTGTTTATGACTACAACGCATAATACGTATATGCTTTGATCTTTTATACCTTTTATTAGGGCGCATATACTGTGTATCAAAAAATTATCGGCACTGTGTCGCGAATTAGATGTCCCGAATTAAAATTGTTTGCAGTGGCAACCGTGTGTCCACACAAGCGGCACTATCGTAGTTTCATGCAAAATGTATCAAAATAATGAGAAAAACATAGGGACGGGCTACAGTCCGCTTGGGCGAACTGTTGGATACCCTATTCTTATTCCTATCCCTCATAAGTGGGCGTGACAAAAGTCTAAGTATGGTTAAATTGTTAAGAACGCTCTACATATTTTGTTATATAACATTTAAAGGATTTTATCAAAAAAAAACGCTCCCTAGCTCAAACTTGGGTGTTTCAATAAAATTGTTTTATTTAATTGTGGGCGTGTCAGTAGGCGGATTTAAAAAAAAATTAACACATGAGCATAAAGGGCCCCTAGAGAGTATATATTATAAATTTCAGCTCCCTAGCTCAAACTTTGGATTTTCAAAAAAATTGTTTTATTTATTTGTGGGCGTGTCAGTGGGCGGATTTTGAAAATATTTATACATGAGCTTAAAGGGCCCCTAGAGAGTATATACGAGGGCGGGTCAGTAAGTCCGTGACTTTTTGAATTTCTGACCTCTTTACTGAAACGGCAACACTGCTCCTGTCAACAGGCATCTGTCAGTTGACTCCTGTCAAAATTTAAACTTGCTGCGTCAGTTAGTTTGTGTTTGACAGCTATTTTTATCAGACTACTCACTAATTTGAGGAGAAAATGGAAAAAAGTGAATTTCGTGTGCTTATTAAGCATTATTTCTTGCGAAAAAAAACCATTACCGAGACCAAGGCTAAGCTTGAAAAAGACTATGGGGACTCTGCACCATCGATTTCAATGGTAAAAAAGTGGTTTACTGAATTTCGTTGTGGCCGTACAAGCACTGAAGATGCCGAACGTCCTGGACGCCCAGTTGAGGTCTCTACACCCGAAACAATCGGAAAAATTCACGATATGGTGTTGGCCGACCGAAGATTGAAAGTGCGAGAGATTGTGGAAGCCGTAGGGATCTCGCATGGCTCAGTTTTCAATTTTGAATGATCACTTGGGCATGAGAAAGCTTTCCGCAAGATGGGTGCCGCGTTTGCTCACAGTCGACCACAAACGCAATCGTGTAACAACTTCACAGGAAGGTTTGGCGTTGTTTAATCGCAATATGGAGGAGTTTTTGCGCCGTTTTGTAACCGTGGACGAAACATGGATCCATCACAACACACCAGAGACCAAACAACAGTCAAAACAGTGGGTTTCTAAGGGTGAATCGGCGCCAAAGAAGGCCAAGGTGGGTTTGTCAGCCAATAAAGTTATGGCGACTGTTTTTTGGGATGCACGCGGGATAATCCACATTGACTACCTTCAAAAGGGAAGAACAATCAATGGGGAATATTATGCCAACTTATTGGACCGATTCAATGACGATTTGAAAAAAAACCGACCTCATTTGGCCAAGAAAAAAGTTCTTTTCCACCAAGACAATGCAAGGGTGCACACATGTGCAGTTGCCATGGCAAAAAACCATGAATTGGGCTATGAATTGCTCCCTCATCCACCCTATTCTCCAGATTTGGCTCCGAGCGACTACTTCTTGTTCCCAAACCTGAAGAAATGGCTTGGTGGAAAAAGATTTGAATCCAATGATGAAGTCATCTCGCAAATAAAGGCCTATTTTGAGGACCTCGACAAATCATTTTTTTTGGAAGGGATAAAAAAATTGGAGAAGCGTTGGACAAAGTTTATAGAGCTCAAGGGAGACTACGTTGAAAAATAAAAAAAAATTTTATCAACAAATCTGTGTTTTATTCCAAAAGTCACGGACTTATTGACCCGCCCTCGTATTACAAATTTCAGCTCCCTAGCTCAAACTTTGGATTTTCAAAAAAATTGTTTTATTTATTTGTGGGCGTGTCAGTGGGCGGATTTTGAAAATATTTATACATGAGCTTAAAGGGCTCCTAGAGAGTATATATTAAAAATTTCAGCTCCCTAGCTCAAATTTTGGTTTTTCAATAAAATTGTTTTATTTTTTTGTGGGCGTGGCAGTGGGCGGATTTTGAAAATTTTATATCCCGAGCAGTTTTAGGAGTCATAGATCATATATAAAAAATTTCAGCTTCCTAGCTCAAAATTCGATTTTTTCCAAAATTTTGTTTTTTTTTGAGTTTGTGGGCGTGTCTGTGGGCGGATTTCAAAAATTCGTAAACTTGATTATTTCGGGACCCTAGAGAGTATATGGTTAAAATTTCAGCTCTCTAGGTCCAGTTTAAAGGCCTAATTTTTGCCAAAGGACGGACGGACATGGCTAGATCGACATTACTATCGATGCTGATCATAAATATAGTAACTTTTAGGGGTCTACGGGCAATATTAAGGTATGTTACAAACTATGCGTCAAAATTAATATACCCCTAGAATAGGGTATAATGAGGTTAAGTTAGGTCATCACAGCATTAATTTTGTGGACCCCCCTAGTCGAGATCCTAGATCCGCCACTGTTAATAATAGTTACACTAGATTGTTCCTTTCCAGGTAGCCTGATATAATTGTAAGTCGGCTACTTTTAAAACTTTAGTATTCAAAAAATAATGTACTTTGTCTTTGGCCTCAATAAAAATGAATTGAATGAATACGTGAAATTCGTTTCTTTCCATTATTGTTGTTCCCAATGGAGACTGAATCTGTGGGTGCGAATCGAAGGTCGTTTTGGCTTGATCATTATTAGTCAACGCAAATTTGCTTTTTGGACTACATCCGCTTGATGGCATAGTTCATAGATTTCGTGGTTGTACAGGGTGGGTCAAAAGTGATTTCCTAATTTTAAAATATCATAACTCTTTTGTTTTTAATTTGTTTTCTATTCTTTTTTAAGGTGCTTATAAAACAAACTTGGGAGATTTACTAAAATGTACTACAGCGCTTTAGAGAGAACCAAACCAATTGAATTTTATTTTGATAATAATCACTTGATTATTTTAACCCAAAGAGCTTATCGGCGTCATTTTAATGTGCGAAATCCACCCTCTGCGCACATGATTACGGCACTGGTGGCACGATTTCGTCAACAAGGAGCTATAGTTGAATTTCCTCGCAGTGCCCAAATCCAAGCGAATGTGTAACACATTTTGCAAGTGTTGTGGAGAGTCGGAAACATCGACACGAAGGCGCTCTGGTCAACTCGGTGTGTCCCGCAGTTCATTTTCCGCAATATTTTTTGAGGCCAGCGATTGCTGATAGTTGTGAGATGTGGTTTCAGCAGGATGGAGCTACTGCCCACATTGTTCGCGCCACAATGGCGCTGCTAAGGAAACTTTTTCGGCGACCGAATAATTGCCAAAAATTCGGGATTTAATTGGCATCCACTTTCTCCGGATTTGACTGCAACAGACTTTTTTCTGTGGGGTTATTTGAAGGGTAAAGTGTATGTAAATAAACCCACCACTATTCCGCAGCTGAAGGAGAACATTCTGGCTGAAATACAGGCGCTGAGCCCACATGTCAAACGAAGTGTTATGGAAAACGCTCTAGAAAGAGCCCGTCTCTGTGAGCATGAGGCTAGTGCTCATTTCAGCGACATTATATTCCATACTTAGCCGAAAAAAATCTCCATAAATCATAATTTGTAATTTTAAAATAAATTATTAATAAAAAAATTAAATTGTTTTATTTAACGACCTCGAATTGTAATAAATAATGTTTGTTTAACGGGCTGAAAGAAAAGCCAAACATAATATTTAAATCAATGACGTATATTACTGACTTCTCGGAGAGATTGACTAAATCGGACATATATGACAAAGATAAATATCAAATCGCACTTAAGACAAATAATACTCTACGACAACTATACAGCAATACAAAAACAAAAATAGACAAACTTGACAAATCGAATCTGATTTACAAAATACGAGTATCTTGTAATGGAGACGGGTCCAACGTATGCAATAAAGCATATGTTGGGACAACAAAAAATAAACTAAGGACAAGAATAGCCTCACATAAAGCGGACCAAAAAGCTCTCTCGACACCTATAGAACAAAAAACTGCATTAGCTGCCCACTGCATTAAATTCGGATATTATCCTGACTTCGAAAACGTTGACATACTACAAGAAGAATCAAATTATATGAGGAGGTACACTACGGAAATGTTACATATAATAAATGTACCAATACAAAAACGACTTAACTATAAAACGGACACCGAAAAATGCGCACACATCTACAGACATCTTATAAACAAACAACGGAAGACGAAAATAGTTATAACTCAGCCGGCATCATAAGTTTATGTTTTGTGTTCGTCACACCGAAATTTTTTTTGTGAAATGTAATTATTTATGTTGTACAATAGGTAAGTTGTGTAAGTTTCACAATGTA
This sequence comes from Portevinia maculata, assembly GCA_949715645.1. Classification (NCBI taxonomy): domain Eukaryota; kingdom Metazoa; phylum Arthropoda; class Insecta; order Diptera; family Syrphidae; genus Portevinia; species Portevinia maculata. Next base: position 26,413,717 of record OX454527.1, on the reverse strand, counting down.
AATGTAGATTGTTCATTTTATTGTCATAATACTTTTTCTTGACAGTCCCTGAAGATGACTTTCGAAGAAAGTCGAAATATTGGACAAAATATATAATTTAAAATACAAAAAAAAAGAGTATTTTTAAATTAAGACCTACAGCCCGTTAAACAAACATTATTTTTTAAAAAATTAAATCTATAAAAGTTATTATCACTTTAAATTAGGAAGTCACTTTTGACCCAACCTATACATTCTGCTCCATTTGCCCAGTTCACACACAGGACCAAAGTTCAACGAAGGATAATTTCTCTATAGACCCCAGTATCGATTCATTTCTGCACTCGGCGCTATGAAGTAGAACAAGCAGGGTCAGTACTTTAAAGAGTTTGTACTTGGTCTTCTGGGTTAGAAGTTTTGAACCAATTTTAATTGTAAGGCCGAAGTAACCTATGGCAATTCTTTGTCGGATCTTCGCAAAGGTGACATTTGTAAGGCTGGTATTTACTCCGAGGTAGGTGAACTCTTAGCAACCTCACAGTTACTGCTTTTATTTTGTTGAAGTCAATGGACAGATATTGTTTTGTTTGTTGGCAGTTTTGTCTGTTCTTTAATCAACCTGAATGCCCTACCACGGCACGACACGTTCGTGTACACAAGCAGCTGACCATACAGCTACCCTGAGCGAGTGCGATTTCTGTTCTAGAACAATATTAAGGAGGTAACATGATAGCGCATCCCGTTGCTGAAATTCGATGCATATCTGAAATAGTTCGGAGGAGCTACCTCCAGAATGCACATTGAACTGGGTGTTTTCGTTGCGCAACACAGCTAGAACCGTTGATTTCCCATGATGCCAAATTCTGCCACGGATATTAGAGCTCTGGGAGACAAATGGTATGCAGCTAATCTACCAGGTTGGTCGCAGAGCTGTGGATAGACGACTCCTTTATGATCGGCACGTCGTCGCACAAATCAGAGCAGAGCGCCTTCGATTTAGTAGGACTGTGTCCGGCTAGATAGGCAAAAACAGGAGACCCAATTTAGGTGGGTAGCCAATTAGCTCTGGACAGTCAAAGATACAGAAACCAAGTTTTTTATACTATCTTGGTGACAAATACCTTTAAATTAAAAAAGCGGCCAAGTGCGAGTCGGACTCGCCCATGAAGGGTTCCCCGCGAATTATAATTATTATTTACAGATTTATTATTAGAAAATAATGGTCCACGGTTTACGCATAATTTTTATGTTTATGAAATTAAATGGTTTTTTTTTATATTTGAGTTGATTGAATGAAAGGTAAATTGCGGTTTACGATTTATGACGTATTAAAAAAAAAACTACTTACTAGATCTCGTTCAAACCAATTTTCAGTGGAAGTTTGCATGGTAATGTACATCAGACATTTTTTTAGTTTTATCATTCCATTATTTTAGAAGTTAGTGGAGAGGGGGGGGGGCACATTTTACCACTTTGGAAGTGTCCCTCGCGCAAACTATTCAGCTTAGAAAAAAAATGATATTAGAAACCTCAATATCATTTTTGAAGACCTATCCATAGATACTATACACGTATGGGTTTGATGAAAACAAATTTTTGGGTTTCAGTTCTAAGTATTTGGATCCCCCAAAATTTATTGTTTTTTTCCTATTTTTATGTGTTCACAGAATACATCTACTTACAAAGTTTCAACAGTATAGCTCTTATAGTTTCGGAAAAAAGTGGCTGTGACATTCCCGGACAGACAGACAGACAGACGGACAGACAGACAGACATGACGAATCTATAAGGGTTCCTTTTTTTGCCATTTGGCTACGGAACCCTAAAAACGTAACTTTACTTTTAGGCCGAAAGGCATTATCATTTATTTTTATTTTTTATCGTAGAGCACTCGCATAGAGACAGAAAGGTAGTTCATATATTGATCCATAGATGCTAGCTTTCTGAATTTTCGTCTTGCTTTAAGTTGGTATAAATTTACCAAAAATAAAATGAATTAAAAAATAAAAACGAGAAATGCTATTAAAGGATTAAAATCAATGAAAACATTGTCGTCTTAAAATTTATTATTTTCGTCGATCACAAGAGATCACATGAGACACATGAGTTCAGTCATAAGGGGCTGATTGATTGTTCAATCATCGGGCATATTTTCTCCCGCCTATACTGGGTTTATGACATGGTACATGAGCCCCAACAAGACCTCCACTCCGCATTTGAAGAAGGTTCGTCTGGTGCACCATGAAACCCGGCTGCCATGTTGTTCTTAAGCTTTTTTTTAGCTTCATTGGCTGCACTCGAATTCTCTGTTTCCCATATCACTCTTTCTTAATCTGATGCAGATTATGCCGCTGCTGAATGTGCTGTTTAAATACAGAGCAGGATGAAACTTCTAAATTAAAATTGCACCCATTTGCTTGAGCTGTGAGGCCAACGCGTTGATGTGGTTTCAATTGTTCTTCATGATGGCAATCCTAGCCTTAAGGTTCTCATTAAAATTGTACCCACCTTCATTTCCATTTCATATGCAGTGGAACGTTTTTTGACAGTTTCACATTACCAAGGACTATGTCATTATCATTCGTTTAATCCTCCTTTAAACTATACTCTCATCTTAACAATGAAATCCCAAACACATTCTTTGCATTTCTGATACTTTCGAATGCAATTTTTTAAATCCCACAATAAACTTCAAAACACATGAGAAATCCAAAAGAAACTTATAATAATTTTCCAGGACTTGTGTGCTCTTATGTCACACGTTGCAGCCTCATATTTTGTATTTTTCGGTTAAATTGTAAATCCTTTCCTTCATGGGAGCCGCCGCGTCGTACAACTTCTGGGTAAAAGCGTGTAATTTTCGTTTGTCCTGGATAAAACAAAGGATTTCTTTTCAACGAAATGATGAAAAAAGGGGTGTGGTATGGTAAACGGCGGAAGAATATTTTTCCATTTTTGTTTGTGTTTTTTTTTTGCGCAAAATAACCAACCAACTGAAAGAATGAGATTTTTCATCCATGCAACTCATTACTTGGGCCATTATCCTTGTGAATTTCGTGTGTATTCCACTTGAGACGTTCTTTTGTTTTTGCTGAAATCATTTATTTATATTTTTTATACTCTTGTTCAGTTAAGCAGGGTCCTTTGCCATTTGCCGCATTTTTATTTTTATACTGTTTTAGATTTGGTCCCCGAGGTATGAATCCTAAGATTACCCTTTCATATTTGGCTGGGATCAGTGTAAAAATAGAAAAATAAAAGAGTGTCCTTTTGTATGCCCTTGAGAGTACGAGTGTTCACTCTTCCACACCTCCTTGAACAGCGGATTAAAACTCGGTACTTGGAAAGCATTCCTCACCGCTAGAGCGCCTAAGAGGGTATTTCGCGACTGTTTCAAGGGTCACGCTTCCCACTGTCATAGAGGACCTCTGTTTTATTTTCTAACCGCACTGTACGTGTAGCATTCATCCACCTGCAGGCACGTTTCTATCAGTATTCCACACTTTACACAGCGCTGTTCATTCTAACAAACGACCACGATTAACATTTTCAAATAATTATTCAAAATTACTCATTGCATGGACTGGGCATTGGGACATGCACACTGCACAGTAGAAAATTATATTTACCATGCCAAGTAATTGCAGCCAACTCCCGGCATTGTAATCATATTTTCTGACCGTGTTACAAGCGATAAACCTACCGCGATGGATAATTAATTTAATATTCGTTGTCCGCCGGTCTAACATCCATTTCCATTGTTCGAAGCACCCGTACTACAGTGTACTTGTCACAGAGCACTGGACAAAAATACTCGATAGAAATCAAGCCCAGCGCGCCGCGGACAAGTTATGTAATTCATTTTCCGTCATAACACAACTTTAAGCTGCGCAAGACCACCTGTGATAGAGCATATTCGATTTATTTGTCTAAAGTTGGGGAAAATGCAGTTGGAATGGTGCGCGTGTGCGCATGAATAATGTTTTCGGTGGAGCAACCTTTTTCTTGCGTGAGGTTTACAATGCTCATCGGGCTGGTATAACCGATTTAGGAAGGCCTTTTAAATAGTAATTACCGTTGAGGGCAGAGCTCAAAGCTCTTTGTGATTCTCTTGGATGTTTGTCAGAGATGGCATTTTCCATTTAAAAAATTTCAAAAAATGCCAGAAGAAATGGTTTGGAAAAAAGCCAGAAACAACATTTCAACTAGCCTGCCTTAATATTGGTCTCAGGCCCCTAAAAGTTACTATATTTGTGATCATCATTGAAAGTTATGCCGATGTAGCCATCTCCGTCCGACCGTCAAATTTTGACTCCCCGAAATTCGAAGTAAAAAAAATAAATATTAGGCATTAACGGCACATATAGGGCCTAAAACCTAGCTTCTCCAACCACTTTCTTTGCGAAGTGGAAGGGACCTACAATTTTACACCGAATCTGAACGGCAAATTTGAGAAGCTTCCCATGACAATTGATACTCTTGGATGTTTGTCAGACGTTCGCAAGAGGTCTGAAGTAGAACGCCGAAATTCAGACCACATACTCCATAGGGGGTAAGGGCCCGAAATTATCAAGTTTTTTTTTTTAAATCCAATCACTAACACACACTTATTCTTCTTCCTTAATGACAGTGATTCTTTGATCAGGATTAAAGGGATCATAACCCTTCCACTAAACTGCATCCCTACTGGTCCGCCTGTGCAGTTCGCCAGTTCGACCTCAGAAATGTACGGCAGGCCTCCCGATTTCGAACCACTTCATCGCTGATTCCAATCAAAAATTGGTGTTCCTTTTTGTGCGATATAGGACTTTTTTGTCCTACCTCTCTTTCGAGATTGTATGGAAACGTTGATTGATGTTGCCTTTTTGACAGGATTCGAGGGACCTCTCCTTTAAACAAGACAGTACAAACTGAGCACGTCGCGCTCTATTTTTTTTTTTGAGATAGGTTCTCTGGCGAGAAAGCTTCTTCGGATCTTGGAACTTTATTCAATAAATCTTTCTTAGTCCTGCTGTGAAGCGAAGAATCTTCATCTTCATTTGGAAATCCAAATCCCAGAGCACTCAGACTCGTTAACGGTCCATTGTACTACCAGGCAGAAATCCTCCTTTTGGTGTAGAGGCATGTGAATGGGTGGCGTATGTTGTTGTTCCCCATGGGGATTGAACCTGCACCGCACGGGTCACAAGCCAACACACTAACCTCTACACCGTCGCCACCCTTGCTGCCCTTAATTTGAACTCATACTTTTTGTACGCTGTCCAACAATGTGAACTGTATGCATTTTTCGGTCGCAGAAGATGGCTGAGTTTACACACCACTTCATCCGCCCTATGCTTTCGCGAAGTTGTCATAACAGCTGTATTCGCTAGCTATTATCATACATCCCGGATATTTGAACTTTTCGAACTTGAGAATCACTCTTCCATTCACCTTCACTTCTGGAATTGGTCGGAGGGATGTTTAATCCTCGCTAATGATGGCTCTATCAGTCAAAGAATAATGGATGCACTTTGTAGTCCGTTAATTTTTCCTTCAAGGAAATAATCAAGAACTGTAATAAATATCAATGGAGTTAAGGCGCTTCCCTGGTGTACACCGAATTGCATTTGCACTAACACGCACACTATTTAACAAAAACGTTTTATTGAAGAAGTCGATGGAAATTAAGGTCGTGTAGGTGTTCTTTGCTAAGTTTGTCGAGAACGGAAGTAGACAAAGTCTTTCTCTACAGTTCGGTCATACAAAGGCATATATGTTTGTTTATATAAGTTATCACACTGGTTAACCTAGCAAACAAATAAAGAAAAAACTATGATCATAACTTATCTGCCAATTAAAACAAAATTGGAAATGTGTTTTGGATAACAAAAAAAGGCTTCAACTAACCACGTTTTCATTACATACATAGCTGTGATGACACCATACAAATGTGCATCGAAAACGGTATAAAATAGGAAGCTACCAAGGCCCGTATTGCATTCGGTCGCATAATGGCCTAGCCACAAAATGCAAGAACCTCACCCCGACTCTCCTTAATAACACAGTTCTCACAACCAGGCAAAGTATTAACTACCCCGGAATTCACTTCTTCGAGAGGTTATTGTCAAAGGAATATCTGGTAACTGAATAAAAGTTGAAGAAAGCTTTGATCTCTCCGCTGATCATTCTCCATTCCAATTCCATTCCAATCATTATCACGGTAAGCGAAGCTCTGATTAAAAGAGAACGGCCGGCCAGATTACACTGCGGGAAAACTAATTGGGATTGCGTCAAAAAAGATATTGAAACAAATATTGAGCTGAACGTATCACTTAAAACGACCTATAAAATCGAAGCTGAAGTTGATCGATTCGTTGAAATCGTACAGGATGCCTCGTGGAAGAATACTCCCAAAACAAAGAAAACGTCGGTCAATTACATTCAAACTTATTGACAGGAAATAAAAGAAATGATTAAGGAGAAGATAAAAGCGCATAAAAAATGGCAACAGTGCTCCGGAACATAAAGCACATTTCAACCGTTTGTGCAACTCACTAAAAAGATCTCTTAAATACCTTAAGAATAATTAAATAAAAGCTTACCTAGAAAGTTTAACAGGAGAAAAAGCTTCTAATTACTCTCTTTGAAAGGCTTTAAAACGTTTTAAAAAACCTCAAAATTAAGCCGCACCAATTAGGAAAAATCAAGATGAATAGGGCAGGCATGATAAAGAGGAAGCGATAGTTTTTGCCACCCTCCTGGAATAAACTTTCAAACAGTTTCATGGGCAACATCTTATTCAAACTATAATATATGGTCAAGAGTGCAATAAGAAATGGAACACTAAGTAAACTTAAGGAAGAAATAAGGAAACTTAAGCCTAAGAAAGCTCCTGGATGCGACCTAATCGCGGGAGAGGTTACTAAAGCTCTACCTAGGAAAGCTTTAATTAAGCTTCTGTTTATTATTAACGCCGCGCTTAGACTAGAATATGTTCCCAGATAATGGAAGGTCGCCGAAGTCATAATGGTTCCTTAGCCTGGAAAACCGCTGAATCAAAAAATTTTGAAGAAAATTTGTTCAAGCGTATTCCTTAACGTCTCTCAAGCCTTTGACAAGGTCTGGCATGAAGGCTGAAAGTTTAAATTACGACAAGTTTTGCCGGTACATCTATATAATATTTTGGAGAATTACCTAAGTGATAGATTATTCCGCGTCAAATGTGGAAACGAATATTCAGATTTTAAAGAAATAATGGCTGGGGTGCCACAAGGAAGCGTCCTTGGTCCAGTGTTATAATTATTATACACTCGTGATATACCACACGTAGAAGGCACTGAGAAAGCTACATTTGCTAACGACACTGCTATCCTAGCAGTAGGTAAAACACTCAAAGAGACTACGAAAAACTGCAAGAAGCTCTGGATGGAGTAAATGAATTGACTAAGGTTTGGCGAATCGCACTCAACGAGACCAAATCTGTTTATGTAAATTTTACTTGCAAAGAAATAAATAATTTAGCGGTCTTTTCAAACTCGGTTTACATTCCGTTTGGAAACGGACTAAGTATCTTGGAATGACCATGAAATACCAAATTAAGGAACATTAATATTTTACAAACTTTTAAAAACAATGTGCTAAGGGGTATTGTTAACGCGCCTTGGCATATCAGAAATATCGATATCCACAGAGATCTCGGCATTAAAACAATCTAAGACGAAATCAAAAACAACGCGAGAAAGCATAAAAGTCGATTAGAAAGTCACGTAAATATTACAGTCCTCCAAGTTTTAGAAGAAAGAAATCTACTGCGTCGTCTACAAAGAACCAAACATCGTCTAATCTGCAGAGTCTAATAGGAAGGTACAGGCAAAACTCTCTTATTTAGTAAACCAGGGTGTAGTTAATAATGCAAAACATTATAAGATATGAAAGACAAATTGCTGACTGGTCTATCTATTTTTTTTTTATATATAATTGGCGTGCGCTTAAGGGATTTCTGTTTTCTGTAATTGATACAGTATCTACCCTTAATGAAACCACAGCGCACAGTGGTTAAACAAATTAATCTAGCTGGACAATATTATTTTTTTTAATATTTTTGATTTTTTTTTTTGTTTTTCCATAGAAATAATGTTGAAGTACAAATGTGCAAAATATTAAAGCCATCCCTGTTTAATTAAAAGTGCTAGGTCAGCCCAAAATGTAGACATTGAATGCAATCAATTCTAATCAGCTGTTTAAAAGTTTTGATTGCCAAACTTTAAGATCGTGCTGAGCAAAGTGAAGTGTCTTTTTCTAAAAAAAAAATGGAATTTAATTTTGAGAGTAAGAACAATAAAATAAAATAGTTAAACTAAAAAATGTGTTTATATATTTTTTGTGATTTTTTTGTAATACACACAATTAAGCTTTTATAACTCTCGAGAGCTGGTGGCCAGATAAAATGTATGTCGTGTTGTTAATTGTGTAAGTATCAGTCCGTGTACCAGGTTTTGTGTGCCTTTCTCTGCCTATTACAAAGTTATGACATATTTTTCTAGACCAACCCCGCATATCGAAAATGTATTTATTTGAATTGTGCAAGAAACTTAAGCACGGTGAAAGGCAAAGTAAAATGCTAGATCTTGTTTTGTGTAGAAATTGAGTTGTGGAGACTCTTGAACGTAAACGATTTTTTTTTTTGGGTTTTTCTTCTTTCAAGGTTAATTAAGTGATATCTCAACAAAATTTCCTTAAATCGATTTAATAAATTTGAAAAAAAACAATAAAAACTCTCATTACAAAACAAAAAATAATTTTGTCCATGCAGCGCAGGCACCCAGCAAATGATTCGTTGCCTGTTTTTAGGTGCTACTTACTGCATGAAAGAATAGAAGGATAGGAAAGAAGTTTGGGCTTTTTTTCTCCACGGGTGGCGTATAAATTGCGAGAGATCTGTTTTGTTGTGTGTAGGTATTTAATTTAAAAATAATGGCACTGGTCGGGATTCGATCACTTGTCAATCACTTAATAATTGGAAGGCTGGCTTCTCCCCGTCCGTGATGAAATGCCAAGACGGCCATACCGCAGAGAAATCCGGAAAAAGGGAGAAGGGGTTAGTGGGTAAAAATCCCACACTGTTACTGAGTACCTATGGCTCAGTTTTGTCTTTTGAAGATTACCACCTGCCAGCGTAAGAAAAATGTATTTAAACATAGGGACGGGCTACAGTCCGTTTGGGCGAACTGTTGGCTACCCTATTCTTATTCCTATCCCTCATAAGTGGGCGTGACAAAAGTCTAAGTATGGTTGAACGCTTTACATATTTTGTTATGTATATAACATTTAAAGGATTTTATCAAAAAAAACGCTCTCTAGCTCAAACTTGGGTGTTTCAATAAAATTGTTTTATTTAATTGTGGGCGTGTCAGTAGGCGGATTTAAAAAAACTTAACACATGAGCATAAGGGGCCCCTAGAGAGTATATATTATAAATTTCAGCTCCCTAGCTCACTTTGAATTTTCAAAAAAAAAAAAATTGTGGGCCGACTTTGAAAATATTTACACATGAGCATAAAGGGCCCATAGAGAGTATATATTATAAATTTCAGCTCCCTAGCTCAAACTTTGGATTTTCAAAAAAATTGTTTTATTTATTTGTGGGCGCGTCAGTGGGCGGATTTTTAAAAATTTTATCCCGAGCAGTTTTAGGAGTCATAGATCATATATAAAAAATTTCAGCTTTCTAGCTCAAAATTCGATTTTTCCCAAATTTTTTTTTTTTTTTTTTTTGAGTTTGTGGGCGTGTCTGTGGGCGGATTTCAAAAATTCGTAAACTTGATTATTTCGGGACCCTAGAGAGTATATGGTTAAAATTTCAGCTCTCTAGGTCCAGTTTAAAGGCCTAATTTTTGCCTACGGACGGACGTACGGACATGGCTAGATCGACATTACTATCGATGCTGATCATAAATATAGTAACTTTTAGGGGTCTAGGGGCAATATTAAGGTATGCGTCAAATTTAATATTCCCCTAGAATAGGCTATAAAAACAAATTCGTTTCTACAATTGCTTCCTCATTCATTTTATTTTAGAGTATATCATTCTTGCCGCCCTGTCATTTTGGCTGGAATTTTTAAAGGTGTTAGTGCTGATTTCGCTTCCCCGGAGCAATTGTCGTAGTTGAGTTCTCTATCGGCTACGATCCACGACAACTTATGGGCATTTACAATAGAGGTCTCGTACTGTTAAATTCTAAAATCTAGTGATTGCTTGGCTCGCCGGCCTTATTGATTTTCAAACCAAATTTCTCGAAACCCTAAGTGCCGGTACCCAGGTTCGTCTCTTGAACCCATGGCACCAATCAATCATGTCGCAGTACTCACAGCTACTACACTCGCGGTGGTGCGGCGACGCCGCGAATTATACTTTTGCTGCAAGTGTTCACAACTAGATTGGGTGCGGCGCGTTTTCTTTTTATAATTTGCGTGCGCTAAAGAGGTTTCTTTTTTCTGTGAGACAGTACCCTTATAGTGGAAACCACAGCGCAGGCATTTTGTTTATTGCTGTAAGTAGCTTCCAGTATATGATTCATTGCCTATTTTTGGGTGCTACTTACTGTATGAAGGAATAGAAGGATAGGAAGAAGTTAAAAAGACAAACGTGTGCAGCGGCACTAAGAGACTAAGAATTAAATGAAAAATAATGTTTTAGGCATTAACGACCCATACAGGGCCTAAACCCTGAAGAATAAGAATTTCATATTGGCGATGCTTACCTTTCGAGTGAGCTTTCATGCAGATTAGGGAAAACTAAGGGAACTGAAGAAGTTTAAAATTGTCCCTTGCAAATTAACCTTATGTATGTAATTGCAAGGTACTCAAGGTGAACAATTGTTATATTGAGCATTGAACCTTAATTTTCATTCTTTGGACTATGGACTTTGGTTTTGGTTTTATTGGGGTGGGGACACATGGCCCGTAATTTTCCAGATTTGGGGCATCTATCAAGTTGAGACCGACCGTTCTGCAAAGATTTCCGTCCGTTCGCTTGGTCTCTATGGTAAAATGCTTGTGTCATACTCTAGGGTTATAGTGATAGAGTGAGCAAGCTGAATTGGAGCGCTACAGAAACGCCCAACGGTACCATAGTTCGTGAAAAACAACACATAAAATGTTATGAAGAGCCAAAAATATAAGACGTGTCTAGGATTTGGAATGATGAAGAGTAACAACATATTTTTCGTTAAATTTAACGCAGCAGAATCACAATTAACACCATTTAAAGATCTCACAGAGACTTCGCAGAGTATAAGACCTTCGCAAATCTAACCAAATAAAGTCAATAAATTTCCAAAATTGAATACATATATGAAAAGCGTTATATGAAGCGCATGCGAGTTTTTCCGCCACTTCAAACACCACAAAGAACACCCTCAAAAGAAAAAAAAAGTGGGAAACAAAAAAAAACATTTCAAAGGATTCACATCCAAAAAGACAGCCTACGAGAAAAGCTATCCTCCCCCCGAAGGCACAAAACCACCATATGTGTAGTTTATTTTTCCTTGCAAAAAGATTTCGGGTTGGTTCCTTTACAAGTCGCTTCAATCCAATCGCCGTTCCTTTGAGTACACAATTTTATTTTTTCTTGTTATGGCGGCCGCAAGGAAAAAAAATGAGGGAAAACCTCAAAAAATTGCTTCAGTCGGGAAAATTACATTTTCCTGTACTCAGACTCCACGAGGAACCAAAGGAATAAAAACGCAAATGTGTGTACTTGAAAGAAGGGAGCTCACATTACCGAACCATTATTGCACTTATCTTTCGCCTTCGAAATAAGGAAAGGCGTTTCCGGTACATTTTATTTATTTATTTTTTTTTCCCAAGCTTGTCTTTTATACTCCTCTCCCGTTATTTGGGTTGAGTTTGATTATTTCTGTGTGTGCAAGTGGAAGAACAGAAAGCAAAAAAAAAAAAAAAACACGAAAAGAAATGTGTCCTGACAAGATGTGAAGGAAACTTGCCGGCAGGAAGTATGGGGGTGGCTACATTCGCCCAAACCATTGCCGCCATCAAACTCTTCAGCTGAACTGTTATATGCTTTTATGTCCTTCATCATGGATGGGAATATTACAAGAGAATTTTGCTTCGGGAAAGAATCTTTCGACATCAATAACGGGAAACATTTTTATTATTATTATTTTCTGCCGTCTTTTTTTTCATAAAAATGAAACAGAATTTGAAGGCGGGGTATGTGCATGTTGGCGACATTACCATGAGTAAGTTAGTTCGCTGGTTTGGAACAGGACAACAACATTTTATTAAAAATCGATTTACAATTTTAAACGCGTACCTATAGTTGAATGCGGTTCTTGTGAAAGCTGCTAATAGCTTTATTAGGGACTGCGAAGATTGGAGACATTCAACCAATTTCAGTCTCGCCGAACACCAAATGTGGCAGTTACATTTTTAACAAAGGTTGTTAGCCGTTTTGACTTGGTTTTATTTCGAGAATACCTATAACATTTTGGCATCTAATGTTTAGTTTTAACGAATTTATTTTTAACCGAGCTTATATCTGATTACATACATACAATCATACATATTATGCATTAACGGCCCATACAGGGCCGAGAACATAGCTTCTCCAACCACTTTCAAGCGAAGTGGAGGGGACCTACAGTTTTACGCCGAACTCGAACGGCAAATTTGATAAGCTTCCCATGACAATTTGATACTCTTGGATGTTGGTCAGACGTTCGCAAGAGATGCCAACGACATGCGGTCCTACATCTAAGTACTAACCACGCCATGAGATGGGGGTGGCGACGGTGTAGAGGTTGGTGTGTTGGCTTGTGACCCGTGCGGTGGAAGTTCAATCCCCATAGAGAACAACAACATACGCCACCCATTCACATGCCTCTACACCAAAAAGGAGGATTTCTGCCTGGTAGTACAATGGACAGTTACCGAGTCTGAGTGCTCTGGGATTTGGATTTCCTTTTTTCTAACAAAAAAAAAAAAAAAAAAAAAAAAAAAAAAAACACGCCATGAGATACGTCGCCGAGTTAAGACCCTGATCCCGTCAGTTACCGATGGTCATCCGTCTTTATACAGACGGTAGGGGAGAGAGGGGCAAAAGGACAACGGCCGATTTCTCCTATGTAAATAGCTTCTCTTGGGGTTCAAATGAAGCAAATTTTTTGGTCCGAAATTTTCTTAAATTGGGGGTAAAATTTAAATTTAAATTATTAAAACTATCATTTTTATGAAATGTATGCTGGGATTGCACCAAAAATGTTAAAAATAACTTCTCCAAATATGTACTAAAGGTACACAAAGAAACAGTCAAGTTTATAAAGATGAACAGAGACATCATCATCTTACCAGCTGACAAGGGCAATGTTACCGTCGTCATGAACCTGATTGAATACGAAGAGAAAATGAGTGCACTTCTCAACGATCGATCGGTATACAGACGAGTTAGAAACAACCCACTATCATCATTGCAAAATAAAAACAATAACATTGTCAAATGGCTGCACCACAACAAATACATCACAGATAGAGAGAAGACAATTATGACAACTTATACGGCACAGCTACCTTCGGTATACGGGTTACCCAAAATTCATAAGCCAGACACACCTCTCAGGCCCATTACGTCATCCATGAAGGTCCCATGCTATCAACTCGCGAAATACGTAGGAAGAATTTTACAGTGCACGACGATTAATTCAACCTACTCTGTTAAGAATTCTCATGATTTTGTAAACAAAGCCAGAGCAATAATACTGGAGAAAACGGACGTTTTGGTTTCATATGACGTGGTTTCCCTGTATACCAACATTCCAGTCCAACTTGCCATTTCTGTGATCAAGAGTAAGTGGGAGTCCATTAGCTTGAACACTAATCTTAGCCAGGCTAAGTTTCTGGAGATCCTCGATTTCTGTATCAAAGAGAACAACTTCACATGTTACAAGGAAGACATCCATAAACAAATCTTTGGTATGCCAATGGGCAACCCACTTTCTCCCACCATTGCAGATTTAATCATGGACCATTTACTCGATGAGTGTTTCACAATAATAGGAAGGCCAAAGTTCGTCTCAAAATATGTCGATGATATATTCGCTGTCATTGACCATCGCAAAGTTGATGACATGCTACGTTGCCTCAATGGTCTGCACGAAAAAATCCAATTTACGTTAGAGTGGGAAAAAAAACAGATCAATTGCATTTTTGGACGTCGAAGTCCATCGGGACAAAGAAAGTCTTTCTTTCAACTGGTATCATAAAGACACAGCTTCAGGTAGACTCTTGAACTTCCGGTCAAACCATGCAAAACACATCATCACCAACACCGCTTCGAACCTAGTCCACAAAATATTTGCGTTAAGTGACCGAAAATTCCACCCCGCCAACGAACGCAAAGCAACACAAATCCTTAAGGAGAACAACTTCCCTGACGGACTTACACGCAATCTCATACGCCAGCAAAAACAGAAAGTTCCCCGCACGAATGAAGAGGATGTCACACCGGTTGTCTACAAGAGTGTTGTATATGTTCCCAAACTTTCTGATAACTTCAAACACACAGTAAAGAATGTATCGAAGGACGTCCATATAGCCTTCAAAGCCAGCAAAACACTTGCTTCATCCTTCTCTAGACTAAAGTCCAAAACTGAGAAGCACAAATGTACCGATGTAGTTTACAAAATTGATTGCATGGGCAACGATGATGAAAGCTGCAATCTTTGCTATATCGGCACAACCAAACAGTTCCTATCCCAACGGATTTCTAATCACCGTTCAGACGTTAAATCTAACAGCGTTAATAAAACAGCACTCGCCAGCCATACCATCGCCGCTAACCACAAACCAGACTTCGACAACGCTACCATCCTTCAGACGGAGAGGCATACCTCAAAACGGTATACACTCGAGACTTTACACATAATGAACAACAGGAATAACATGAACAGAAAACAGGACATCCAAAATATTTCTGCTATATATAGCTCCATAGTCCAAACCAAGAAACACTAATAGACTAAGCTTCAACTGTAGCGTTTAACTTACAACACTTGTATTATATTTTTTTTAATTTTACTAAATAGTATTCTTTCGTTTTACACTTAATTTGTACCCAATAAGTAAGTTTCATTGTACACGTACGCTTCCATATTTGTATTTATGTTATTTCTTCATATATTTTTAATAAAGAACCCCTGAGGAAGGCAGCAATCCCTGCCGAAACGTCGGGACAATATAATGAAATAAACTGTTTCATTACACATTCATATGACCAAAAAAGCCGACGGGAAAATACAATTTCCTTTATCACACAAAAATAACAATGGTACAAAGGATAGCGTGTGTGAGCACGACCAGTGCATTGAGAACCAACCCAACTTCGGGGCTGAAAATCATTGTTAACCTTTTTACTTTGGACCTATATATGTAAGAATCTGCTACGAAAAGCGTCTTCCTACGGATCAGCCAGCTAATCTAATGAAACACGAATTTAACGGGGCAGTCACATATTCTGAACAAATACTTGGGCTCAGTTGTATCCTCTGACTTGATGCTGCCGTACCTTTACTTCCGTAAAAATATGAAATATCTCCTGGGGAGATATTGGCAGTGGCAGAGGCAGAAAAATCAGCCTCAATGCAAGCTGCAATTCAATCTGTCAAGGTAAAATCTAAGCTTGTGAAACGGTGTCGCGAAGAGGTGAAGTTTCTTGGCGGTCATAATGATAAACTCAGCTGGGTAATAAAATTGTTGATGAGCTAGCAAGAAAAGACTCTACCACGAGTCCTGACCAGTCTGTTAAACCGCCATTGTGGGAAAAAATGGCCAGAGTTGTAACATGACAGCCCTGACCGGCTCCACTGAAGACCATACCAGGAGCCCCTGACCGACCGCACTGTGGGCACAACAGCAATCATCTCACTGAACCAACAAAGCGTCCGGCTGATATCGCCACGGCATCCACTACACAGCAGTATGGTACCCTGATCGGCCCCGCTGATTAATTCCAATGAGCAAATGAAGAAGAAAATGGAAGCCAATTTTTGGATTGCTTAAAAAAATTCCCACCTGCCTCCAGCTTTAAATACACCTAATAGACAAGAGAAAATATCAGTGAAGGAGGTTCGTCACCCGCTGGTTTTTGGTGGGAGTACCACGACAGAAAGCTGCACACAACCTCCGGTATACCCACCACAATATGAAGGGGAATCGCCAGACACTTCATCGTATTTATTGTAGGGATATTATAGCCTCGTAGAGCCTGGCAGAGCTGGTATGCGGTCTTCGGTCTGGTCCACTGCCCAGGCTGCGTCAATTGTTGGTAGAGCGACGGCGCCCAAACCATCGCCAATATCCGACCGGAGCAGGACTTACTTGCTGTCTGGTCCACCACTTACTATTGAAGCAGGAATTAAGAATTGTGGCCTGATCCGCCGCGAAAGATCTGAGGCGACCCGGTTAGGCCCAGTCTGACTCGACTAGTCGTGTGCAGTGTGGCCATAGTGAAATATAATATTCCACTTGTGGAATATTTAAGAGCTGCAGAGAATATATTTTTTTCAGAAAAATATACGCATATAAAAGTGGATTATTTTTTTTGAAAAGGAACATTTAGAAACAAAAATCTCGAAAGTAAAAATCTGGAAAACAAAAATCTGGAATTGGAAAAATTTCGAAAAAATATCGAATGAATATATCTATCAATTTTTGAGACAATGGTTACCTGAAATTTGTGTTGTTTGTCGTGTGTTATCACAACGTGAGTGCAAATAAAAACAATTAAAATGAAAGTAAATGAAATCATTACAAACAAAGGAAATATTCAAATCGAAATCGATGGATTTATTTACAGGTGCCGTGAAGTAAAGTAGATGGAAATAATGTCGATAGACTTTTTTTCTATAAGAAATCGGAAATAATGTCGAAATTCACCATTTACTATTCTCGACTTTATTTCCAATTATGTAGAAGAACAAAAGAGTAATAATATCGAATAAGATTTCGGAGATCGACTTTATTCTACTTCAGATTTCGCAACTGATCCCATAAACAATGCAATGCCTATCAGGGGGCATGCTGCCCCCCCCCCCCTCCCCCCTACAACCCCGCTGCTTGGTGCGAGGTTTTCAGGGGTGCAAATCTGAAAACGTTTAGGAATCTTTATCTGATTGTGTAAATAAATTAAAAGCGAAATAAGGCCGATTTGGCAAAGTGAAATAAGGCCGAACATTTAAATTCGGCGTTATTTCGCTCTCATAATTCGGCGTTATTTTACTCGGCGTTATTTCACGACACTTTATTTACTATTGGAATTTTTACAATTTTTTATAATGTTTTTTTTTTGTGAAATATTGATGTGTTGTTGTTAATTTACCGAAAAAAAAATTGCTGAATAAACTAAATATGTAATGCATTTTCTTTAAGTTTAAACTCTTTAAATAGGTAAGAAAAAAATTTCGAATTAACTTTTTTTTCGAGATTTTTTCGAGATATCGTCTTTCGAGATTTTTGTCCATTCGAGATTTTTGTGCATTCGAAATTTTTGCATTCTAGATTAAAAATTTGTTTTTTCGAAATTGTTTGCATTCGAGATTATGTCATGGTCCCTAATTTATTTTGTTGGACTTGTCTTACGTTTTGTTTGAGTACGAATACGAAAAAATGGTAACGGATTTTTGTAGAGGGGTTAAATACAAACATTACTTAGTTTGAAATGCGGTGGTTGTGGTTCAAAAGTTTAAGTTTATAACTTCTAATCGGGAGCAGATAGACTATCCCCCGCTGTCATAGTAAACATGTTTGTATATTATACCCCAAAATAAGAACACATTATTAATTTTCGCCACCTAAGTTATCGTACTCTCCCCTTTGTTTTAAATAAATTATTTTTATTTTTTTTAATCTTGTCTTTAATTTTATTTTATTTATTTTATTTAATTAGCAAGTGTAATCTGAAAGTGGAATATTAAAATTCTGAAATTTCGGTGTAAGTGGAATATTTTTGACAGAAGCTAATGGTAACACTGCATGTGACGTCCCTGCGCAAATGCCCCCCCCCCCCCCTAACCCGCTTTACCACAACCGTATCACCGGTCCTTTCTACTTCTTTTGCTTCATCTTCTTCTTCATCTTCTTCTTCTTCTTCTTCTTCTTCTTCTTCTTCTTCTTCTTCTTCTTCTTCTTCTTCTTCTTCTTCTTCTTCTTCGTCTTCTTCTTGGAGTAGTTTGGAGTGCTTCACTAATGCACAGACAAGCTCTACATTGGACTTTGCCCAGATAATGCCGATTTATAGCTTGATCTAGGGCAGTTCACCAGACAACGGCTCTACTATGTAAGAATTGGTCTTTGGACCGATGCATTACATATAGAAAATGAGTGATGCGGGGTCGTAAGCCCCACTTGTTGAAAATGCCTTGTTTGCCAGAAAAAGTGCTACTGGAGCTTTTTTGACTCTTTCTTGTATATTGGGTTTCCAGCTCAACTTCCTACCGAAGATAAGACCCAAGAATTTAGCTTTGTCGGAAATAGTTAAGCTTATGCGGTATTTTGTATTTCCTGGAAATACAGGGGCAAGTTCGGTTTTGTGGGAGTTTACAACCACGCCACAACGATTTGGCCATCTAGTTAGCTAGTTTAGAGCGTATTGCAGGAGTTCCTTTAAGGTGTTGAGGTGTTTACCAGCGACTGCAATAGCAACGTCATCCGCAGCACTCCCCTTCCAGGCATATCAGTAGTTTATGCACCAACAACACAACAGTTTTGAGTCGATAATCGGATGAATTTACCAAGCGAGCTATCCACGACCTGACGGAACTATCCGTTTTCCCTCTTTCCAATCTTTCCAGGTTTTCAACAGAATGGCGTTGGCTGGAGAAGGTCTTAGCGGGCATAAGATATTGAACGGGATATGTTGCAGCGACTTCAGCTGCAACCGAAGATTTATTTGTCAACTGGCAAATTGAAAAAGCTGGTTCTTTTAATGCCAAGTTACAAATCCTTTATTTGGAATAATTCATTGTTAGTTACATATTTGATAAATAGAAAATTACTTACTTAATCTCCTTATAATCAATAGTTTTAATATAGGTGTATGTATAATAGTTTTAAGTGTTTTAATAGATAATGTTACTAGTTACTTGCGCACAATTAGCGCCTCGTGAATGAAATAATCGAGAACTTAATGCTGGAATGACGTTTAGGTAGGTACGCCAAAAAATAAGTTTTCACCTATCGGTCATTAGGGGAAGCTACTTCTTTAGGGTACATCAGCAAATTCTTCACAGGATACATGAAATAGCTCAGATGAACAGGTTATTTATTCAGCGTTCAATAAAAATGATGCCCAGATAATTTCTTCATAAAAAGTCGAAGGAAGAGTTCTTTAAAAGAACTCCATGTTTCGTTTGAAAATATGTAATTCAGCAGGATTGCGGCACCGAAAAAAATTGAAGATATTTTAAATACCGGAATTGATTCATCTGACAACGAGGAAGACGCAATGAATTATTCATCTAACGAATCAGATGAAAATAATTTTTGTATGCTTACTTTATAAATATTTGAAAAGTTTCAAGATATTTAAAACAAAAACAAATTTTTGATGTACTTACTTTCTGAGCGTGTGGCAGGCTAAAGTTAAAACAATAAAACATTTGGCACTGGGACCTATATTTTCGTAATCAGGAGATTTGTTTCCTCATTTGTTTTTGTAACATTCATTTGTTTATACCTCAAAGGGAAGAAGTTGTTTTGTTTGCATACTTTAGGGTCGTCTGGCGCGTTTAAGGCTGAAATCAAAAGTCTGGGAAACACATATTTGTAATCAGAAGAAATGTTCTGATTTTTTGATGTATCAATTATCGATGGGACAACCGTCAAATTATCCGAGTGCGCCAAATACTTGGGTGTCATAATTGACAATTGGAAATTAAATATGTGTTGTGGCGTACTCAACAAATAAAAATAAAAATAATAAAAGGAAAATGTTTAATTTCGGAGATATACTCCACCTATTCAAAAATATAACTGCAAACAACACATTTCCGGACACAAACCGGATACTTTCGACGAACACTGCTTTTCGACCATCCTGACCAGCTGTGCAAAGCATTTCAAATAACCTGTATTTTTTTATTCTTCGCCATCCACACAAGATTTATATTTTTGCCTAATACAAAGAAGATTGCTTAGTACTTATACTAGTGGCAAAAGCATAGCGCGCCCTTTTTCTTGGCTGCACTTTATACTGGAAGCAACGTGCGAAATTACATTTGGGTTAGATAATTTTTTTACCACTGAGCGTGTGCGGATAATAATTTTTCTTTGTTTCCAACAAATTTCAATTTTTTTTTGTCAGGAATAGTGAAGATTTCACCGACAATATCCCAAAAAAATAAAGCGCATTAAAATTTGCTCGGTTATTGGAATTATCGTAAAATACTCGTGCTTTCACAAGGCACGTAGCATAGTAAATGTACTTTGCTTTTAATTGAGCGCGGACATTTTTTTGGGCAGTTGACGAGCGTTCCAGCGTGCTTACTGTGCATAACAGATATACAGTGAACTCTCTCATAAGCGGACACTGACGGTACCAAGAAATTTGTCCGCTTATTAGAGGTGTCCGGTTATGAGAAAAAATATTTCATTGACAACCTTGAAAAAAGAAACAAGACATATGCATTTATGGCACCTATAACATTTTAATTTAAAATGGAATGCATTTTTTGTGATAAACATTAATTGTAGGTAATAAAAAGGATAATATTATGAGGGGTGTCCGTTAGGAGAGAGTACACTGTATATATAATATATATATATAAGCACTGAAAGGCACATCCTTGGGCAAAACTCGACCCACCAACTAGCGCCAAAAGCGTCCGCAACTTGCATTTTACTGACGCCTACAAAAATTCCCGATCTGTAGAGCTATTTTCACTCCAGACCAAGAGGAATCTGTAAACTCCGCGACGCCAAGCTATTCAGACGTGGTTCATAACCCCGAAAAGCATGTGCAGAGCTGTAACCAGATAAAGGAAACGTGCCAAGCCATCAAACATAACCAACTATCAATCAAGAAATCATCAAATTCAACAAACAAAGTTATCCCTTCATCAAAATCCCTTTCAAGCCGTCTGTGTGCATTATCACCAAACAAAATCAAAATCATCAAGGAATACCTAAATAATATAAATTATATAGAAAGTGATATCTCGCCATATACATATGTGCATAATACTGAACGTGGTGCAAAAGTTTCCATTTAACTACTTAAAGATGTACTTAATCCTATATGTATCTAACATCTTAATTTACTATATCTTAATCTTAGTCTAACAAAGTAAAGAATTTTTTTTATTATTTAATTTTCGTTTGCATACATACCTATATGCTTAATGCTTATACATACGAGTACCTTAATACTAGAGAGCCACAGAAAAGTTTTTTTTTTTATATAGCATAAAGTGGACCTAAACATCTAGTCATTCAGCGGGAACTTTGTGCACAAATTTCGGCGCGGCATGGAGATCAAAGTGAGTACTATATACACAAAAATACCTATATAACATTTCATTGGCTTGCTTTTTTTATATATATATTTTGTCTTAACTAATTTAACGTAATCTTATTGCTTAAATGCCACCTTTTTTGAATATTTCGCTTACTTTATATATCTTAATACCTATTACCTGAAATAAACATTATATATATGTACATATACATATTACCTTACCTTTAAATACTATCGCTATTAAGTACAAGAAATATGTCTTTGAAATCCTGAATATCCACAAATAAATATGTGCTAGTTTAACTTAAAGTTGTTGAGATGTGTTAATTCATAGTGATGTGCATGTGATCGTGAATAAGGGATTATTCTCAAAATATCGAGGAGAGAATAGTCACGGAGCAATTGCACTTGCCAGTTGCAAGGGGAGGGTCCCTCCAGGCGTCAAACCACCCACGATGCAACCGCTGATAAAGTTCATATACCCCTTTTTCCTTGTTTCTTACCAAAATTTTTTTGCAATAGCACCAATGGTCAATGATCATTGATATCCTCTGATGCGCGAGGTCATAAGTCCCCTTACCCCTCTCATTTCTAATGTTTTTTTTATAATTTTGGCACGATATTTTGTGCGCAAGGGAAAAGCAGCAAGATCCCACCCCTCCGACGAGCTGATGCCGTGCACCGCAAGCGTGCCTACCGCTGCTATAGCAAGGACTCCCATCATCATGTCCTGTATCCTATCTGACCCATGCTTACGCATAGGTCGTGGAAGGCCCCTTCCCGCCACAGTGTGAACACAGCGCTAGTAAGACCTATACTGACATACGGAGGACTTGTTTGGTGGTAATCCACATAAAAGTCACCCACTTGAAAAAAATGACAAAGGTACAAAGGATGGCGTGTGAAGGCACGACCAGTGCAATGAGAACCACCCCAACGGCGGGGCTGGAAATCATCTTCAACCTGCTTCCTTTGGACCTATACATGCAAGAATCTGCGACGAGAAGCGCCCTACGGATCAGTCAGCTAAACTGCTGGAAAACGAACTCAACGGGGCACGCACTACTGCATCTACTGATTACATGCTGCCGCACCTTGACCTCCATAGACCATTCTCCTGCATTCTTTCAAGTAGAGAGGAATGGGAGAGAAACGAACATGCAGCCGCATCCATATCCATTTACATAGATGGCTCGAAAATGGACGTAGGCGTTGGAGCTGGAGTGTTTTCCGAAATATTCAAGCTTAAAAGCACATTTCGACTCCCCGATCACAGCAGCGTCTTCTAGGCGGAGATATTGGCAGTGACAGGCAGCCAAATTAGGCTCAATGGCGGTGGTATCACGTGATGATATTACAATTTTCATTGATAGCCAAGCTGCAACTAAAGCAATCTCTGCTGTCGAGATAAAATCTAAGCTTGTGAAACGGTGCCGCAAAGTGCTGAGGGTTCTTGGCCGTTAACATAAACTCTGCTGGGTCCCTAGTCATAGGGGCATTCAGGGTAATGAAATTGCTGATGAACTAGCAAGAAAGGGCTCTACCATGAGTCGTGAACAGGCGGACAAGTCTGTTAAAACGCCATTGTGTGACCTCAAAGCACGGGTGGGGCAGAAAATCCTGGAAATCGCCAAAAACAGGTGGAACACAATTCCTACTTGCGAAACATCCAAGGAAATGTGGCCCGAAAAAAACAGGAAATCTGTTTGGATGTTGGTGGGAATACTCACTGGACATAACCTACTAGGGAACCATAGACTGAAAATGCGCCTTCCTGACGACGACCTTTGTAGTGGCTGCGGTGATGAGGAGGCATACGAGGACACCCTCCACTTTCGGTGCCACTGCCCAGGCCTCAAGTAATTGAGAAAAGGACTTTAGGAAACTATTTTTTCCACAACCTGACGGAACTATCCAAAATCCCTCTTTACAATCTTTTCAGGTTCTCACCAAAAACCGGATGGCTGGAGAGGATATGATTGACATCACCGACGAGACAACTAAGACACCACAACTCAACACACGTGGACCACCTATGGGCATCACAATGGGTCAACACTGACCTGAGTGCGATGACGCAGCATCAACACCGCTGTCTCATCAACCCACATACCTAACCTAACCTAACCTATGTGGTTATACCTCTGACACCAGCAGTAGATTTTTCTGGCGACTTTGGTGGCGTCTGGCAAGGGGAAAGCTGAAAGTAAAGCATCTGGGGCTTGAGTATACCTCCGGTCCCATAATTTGCTCTCGGCTCCTGGTCTATTAGGTTCTGTCGGCACCCGGAACGCATACAAGCCCTTGGTGTACAAATTGAAAGCCCGCTGAATTAAGGCCGATATGTCTGCATAAAGTTGCTGGCAATGTTAATTGTTTTTGAATAGTAGAGAGTAGAGTCCTTGAATAGTCGGGCTCAGTGGTTAGTGTGTCGGACTACTAATCGAAAGGTCCCCTGTTCAATACCTACCCGCCGGGACCAAGTACTACGAGTATTTAGAGTTTTTTTCCACTGCCCCACCTCTTGCGAACGTCTGACAAACATCCAAGAGTATCAATTGTCATGAGAAGCTTCTCTAACTTGCCGTCCGGATTCGACTTAAAATTGTAGGCCCCACTTCGCACAAGAAAGTGGTCGGAGAAGCTAGGTTTTAATGCCTAATATTTATTTTTTATAGAGTCCTATAATCGATAATTCAAAAAATTACGGAGCAATAAAAGGGAAGGACATGATCTGCCGAGCATTTAAAATACATTCAAAACACCTTGGGAAAATACTAAAATCCACCCTTACAGCAAAAATTCTTCACCAGCTCTTCGGCCCTTAACAAACCTCTTATAAACACAGAAAATAAATTCTAGAAGAAAAACTACTCATATAAAACGGTTGAACCAATACACAGATTGAGCACAGCGGACCATGGTCTGCAATTGAAATCCGGAATTAAAAGCCCTGTGCACCTCTATTCACACCCTTTATGTTTCATCTATGGGAGCGCATAGACAGTAAATGCATTTGCCTTGAATATCCTTTTCATTTTCACATTTAAATATATGGCGTGGCTATATTTTTTTCTTTTGCTTTTATCCTGTTTTTAGTTCTACAGTTTTCAAGGATATTTCATCGTTTGAATGGATTCGCTGTTATATTTTGATGCATTGTTCAAAATTCATTTCACTCCAACTAGGGGTGGAAGTATAAAATTTAACAACAAAAAAATATAAGTTTTCATTAAAACAAAAGCATCCTGTATGCTCCTTTCATGTATAAGAGTTGCATTCGAATTTTTCTATGCGAAGGAATCAAATTGAAACAGGCGCTCTCTGTGAGAACATATTTTTTGTTTAAAGACGCTCAGGTAAAGGAGTGGTGCATGGGAGAAGATTTTTACTGTACTAATTGAAAAGAAGTGCAAAAGAAAAGAATCTCCCACACGAAAGTTATGCAGTTGCACTTAAGAGTGAAAGGATTTCGTGAGTTTATCTTTTGAAAGAGTGCAAGTAATTGGGACCAGTACGCCTGTGTACATGCACGCTTTGTTTGCTTGAATGGCTAAGAGTTGAAAGGCGAGCAGTGATTATGTTGACACTTGGATCTCATTACATTGGGTAAATATGACACACAAAGTACCTTGTTAGGAGGAATGCGAAGGAATCTCATTTAGCCGGGGCATGTATGCGAAGTGACTGAATCTGAATGTCTGAATGTGCGGTGGATCATTAATTTTAAATGAAAAGGATTCATTTGCGTGTGCAATGCATAATCAACGGGGGCTATTCAGTCAGTCATGGTTAGGGTGTCATCTGTTGTGGAAAAGTAAGGATAATCTTAATTAAAAGGAAACGTGTAATTACTAAAAGCTGAACACTGCTCGGTTAAGGTGCGGGAGGGCGATTCAAACATTTCTTGGGTTTATCCAGTGGCTGCATTACAAAAAAATATATATAAATAGAATCTTAAAGTGTAAGTACTCAACACAAAACAACACAGAAGAATACGTTAAGAACCGAACATTAACAAACACAAATTGTAAAATATAAAATGTAAAATGATAATGCACATTTGACAATTATGCTCATGCTCATGCAATGCATTTCAATCGGTACAGATAAATAAGTGTGTGTCCGAATTTCCCAGACTGACAGTATGGACGGCTGGAAGGCACCTACCACTGGAGGCTGATTTGATTTCAGAGCGGGGCATGATACTATTCATGCCGCGCAGAAATTGGTTTCCGGCATTCAGTGGAATAAATGCAAGAACCAATGCACGGGTGCGTGTCTGGTTGATTTTGAGAAGGCTTTCGACACCGTATGGTTAGAAAGACTCTTTTACAAGTGGACTAGGCGGGGGATGCACAAACCTTTGCTATGTGTAATTTATAATATGCTTCTTGGAAAGAAGTTCTTTTTCAAATGTGTCAACGTGAATTTGAGCCCTTGAAATTGAAAAAGATTTACAGCAGGGGCGTTGAATTCGACGGTCCTGTTTGACATTTGCACGAAACTTTCAGAAGACGGAAACAATCTTGTCCAGAACAACATTGGCTGAGGCCTCTAGGGATACCAGAAAAAAGTTAAAGAAATTGGCCGTTATTGGACAAAATGGGGAGCCATTTGCGGTGAGAAGCGTTGTTAGATATCTGGGTATCCGGCTTGACCAGTATCTATATTTCGACAGACATATATTTGCCTGGCTTGCTGGGGCCAAGAAGGCTTATGCTTTGAGAAGGAGAATGTTTAAAAGCAGTCAACTGGACTGCAAACTGAATCCCATATGCTACGTGGCTCCAAAAAAGACGATCATCGCTTATGGCTGTCAATTCTGGTTTACTTACTTACTTACTTAGGGTGGCGCTACAGTCCAGGGTGGACCTGGGCTTCAACCAACAAGCGTCTCCAGCCAGCATGATCGTTGAGCAGCTGTCTCCAGTTTCGCACGCGAAGTTGGTTAAGGTCCCCTTCCACTTGCGTGCACCACTTGAGTCGCGGTCTTCCTCCACTGCGCCGTACCTCGGGTGTGTATTCGAAAATCTTCCGGGCTGGAGCATTCACGTCCATTCGCTGTACATGACCCAGCCACCTCAGTCGTTGGACCTTCACTCTTCTGGCTAAGTCGATGTCGTTGTACAGTTCGTCGTTGTATCTCCTCCTCCATTCACCGTCTATCCAAACGGGACCAAAATTACCCGAATAATTTTTCTCTCAAAACAACCAAGATTTCCCTCATCCGCTGTTGCTACAGTCCATGCCTCTGCACAATAGTGAAGGAGAGGGATTATTAAGGTTTTGTAAAGGTTCATTTTAATTGTTCGAGGGAGGGGTTTGTTTTTCAACTGCCTTCTTAGCTCAACGAAACAGCGATTGGGAAGAGCTTTTCTTCGTTTAATCCCAGCGCTGGTGTCATTGTGGAGCCTAGGTAGACAAAGTCCTAAACCACCTCAAAGTTATATCTTATAGGCTATATGTATAGGCCGACGGTTCTTGCCAGCGAATTTTTCAAATACAGAGGAGTTGTTTTGAATGGGCACATGCACCAAATCATCAACCAAGTATGGGTGGAAGGAAGCATGTCCGGTGACTGGACCATCAGCTCCATATGCCCCATCTACAACAAAGGCGATCCTATGTCTTACAAGAAATATGGAGGCATATCCCTGCTAAATGTCGCATATAAGATCCAATCCAACGTACTGTGTGAACGTCTCAAGCCGTTCTGCAACACACTAATCGGCACATACCAGTGTGGCTTCCGGCCCGGCAGATCGACAATAGACGAAATTTTTACACTCAGCAAATCCTGGAAAAGACCAATAAATTTCAGATCGAGATTCACCATCTTTTCATTGACTTTAAAGCCGCATATGATAGCATTCATCGTCAGGAGCTCTATATGGCGATGGCCGAATATGGCTCCCGGCAAAACTGATAAACAGTTAAAAACACGCGGTGTAATGTGCAGTTTGGAAGCAGCTCTTCCGAATTATTCCAAACCTGCACCGGATTTCGGCAAGGAGATGCGCTATCATGTGACTTCTTCAATATAGTTCTTGAGAAAAAAGCTGGTCCGCAGGGCAGGTGTCAACACAGAAGGCCTTATTTTAAATAGATCCGTCCGACCACTGGGGTATGTGGGCGATATCGACATCATCGGCCATTTCCAAGGTGCCGTGTTAGAGGCTTGCACGGCATTTGAAGAACAGGCGAAATTGCTTGATCTTGAATTTAATGAGGACAAGACCAAATACATGGTATCAACAAACAAACATCTGTTCACCGCCTAGCACAGGAGCTCACCTACCTTGGAGTATACATCAACTCCACAAATCACACCTTAGTGGAGAATGGAGATCCGACGGAGAATGACCTTGAGAAACCGCTGTTATTTCGGTTTGGGTTAAACAATGGCTTCTTGTCACTCAAGAAAGAAGATGCATGCTCTTTCGAACATTCATCCTACTAGTGCTGCTTTATGGTGCCGAGTACTGGACGATAAGTAAGAGGGGAGCTAATATTGGGCTCTTTTGAAAGGAAAAATACTCCGTCAAATATTTGGTGCTGTGTGCGAGGAGGGCGAATGGTTGAGAAGATACAACCGCAATCTCCATGAGTTGTACCAAGATGTGGATGTAGTCCAAAAAGCTAAATTACGACTACATTGGCTCGGCCAATGGACAATAATGCTCCAGCCAAGAGGATCCTCGACTTCCAGCCACGAACCTCCGTTTTAAAGACGAAGTCATCGCGCATACCAGAGAACTTGGTCTGTACAAATTGAAGCAGCGTGCCTTGGATCGCCGAGGATGGACGACTGCAATGTTTCAGGGGCGTTCAATTCAAACAGTCTTGTATGGTTTTAAGTCTGCAACTCACCAAACAAGCCCTATTTTGTACCCAGCCCAGGCAGCATGCCCCCCATATGCATTGCACTGTTTATGGGATTAGTTACGAAATCGCTAGTAGATTCCATAAGCAGTGTAATCCGTTTGGGGGGCATGCTGCCCCCCTGCAACCCCCCTGCTTGGGGTCACTGTTTGATTTGGAGTAGGTGCGAGGTACGGTTTCGAAAATTTGGCTTTCTGTCACTTTCCGGATTTGGCCTTATGACGCTTTGTGAAAGTGATATACTCGTAATACCAAATGCTGGAATTTGGCCTTATGTCACTTTCAAAAAGCGACATAAGGCCAAATTTCGACATTTGGGCAGGAATAGTTGATGTATTTAAGGTGCCGTGACATAACCCCATGCGTCATAAGCCCAAATCTAGACATTTGGCGTTATGTCGCTTTTTGAAAGTGACATAAGGCCCAATTCTAGCATTTGGTATTATGTCACTTTCACAAAGCGTCATAAGGCCAAATCCGGAAAGTGACATAAAGCCAAATTTTCAAAACCGTACCTCGCACCTACCCTAAATCAAACAGGGACCCCAAGCAGGGGGGTTGCAGGGGGGCAGCATGTCCCCCCATAGGCATTACACTGTTTATGGAATCTACTTGCGATTTCGTAACTAATCCCATAAACAGTGCAATGCATATGAGGGGGGGGGGGGGGGGGGGCGAAAACAGCACCAAGCGAAAGTGTCATAAAGCCAGATTGGCCTTATGTCACTTTCACAATGCGACATAAGGCCAAATTTCGAGATTTGGGCTTATGACGCTTGGGGCTATGTCACGGCACCGTATTTAAGCAGCATTTCCAACAGCTGCTAAATGGGCATCATGTAGAAAGGGTGATAGGGCAAGAAGAGAACCCACATCCTGTCAATGAAGAACAGAGTTCACCACCCAGTATAGAAGAGGTTGGCTTAGCTCTGATGGTCTGCCAGCGGAGCTCTGCAAATATGGAGGTGATGTTTTAGTAGGGCGGATGCACCAAATCATCGACCAAGTATGGGTGGAAGAAAGCATGCCCGATGAGTGGACTAGCAGCTCCATATGCCCCATCTTCAAAAAAAGGCGATCATATGTCTTAGGGAGTGGAAACTGCGCTACACGACGTCGTCAGCACTATAGAAAAGTCTCTCAAGGACAAAGAATACACACTTGCAGCGTTTTTAGACATTGAAGGAGCATTCAACAATGTGGAAACGCGAGCAGTGGAAAGAGCATTGCAGAACTCCAATGTCGATAAGTCTCTCACTAAGGTCATTATGAGCCTGCTCAATGGAAGATACATCAATGCAACACTAGGCGATAATGACCTAAGAGTCGTGGCATCCAGAAGCACACCACAAGGTGGAGTTATATCCCCCTTACTCTGGGTCCTTGTTGTCACTGAAATACTACTTAAGTTCAAAAACAGAGGGGTCAAAGCAATTGCATACGCGGATGACGTAGTACTGCTTGCGACAGGAAAATTTCTATCAACTCTGAGCGAACTGTTAGAAAACTCCCTGCGGACACTCACTACGTGGACAAGACAATGCGGTCTTGGGATCAATCCACAAAAGACTGAAATGTTGTTGTTCACTAATGAAAGAAGAATACCAGAATTCAAACCACCAGAAATTGAGGGAATACCCTTGAAGGTGGCGGAGAGTGCGAAATATCTAGGAATTATCCTCGACAGGAAGCTGAGTTGGAAGCCAAATGTCGATGATAGAGTTAAGAAAGCGGCCAACGCTTTCTACGCATGCAACCGTATCTTCGGCAAAAAATGGGGTCCAAACCCAAAAATTATCCTGTGGATGTATACGGCAGTTGTGCGACCAATAGTCACCTACGGCAGCCTAGTCTGGTGGCAAGCCACAGACAAGGCAACCAATCTCAAGGTGATGGCAAAAATACAAAGACTAGCATGTATAGGGACAACCGGAGCAATGAGAACAACCCCAACCGCTGGCTTGGAAGCCATTCTCAATCTGCCACCACTGGATCTATACATGCAGGAATCGGCTGCAAAAAGTGCCTTGAGGATCAGCCAAACAAACAGCTGGAACCCGAGTCATTTTGGACATGCACTGATTCTGAACATGTACATAGGGAACAATGTCATATCTGACTACATGTCTCCTTACTTAGATTTCGAAAAACCATTCTCTTGTTCATTTCCGAGCAAGGAGGAATGGTACGCAAACGAACCCATGAAAAGGAAATCGATATCCATCTTTACAGACGGATCAAAGATGGACTGTGGAACGGGTGCTGGACTATTCTCAGAGGAACTACACATTAACAGATCGATTAGATTACCTGATCACTGTAGTGTATTCCAAGCAGAAGTCTTAGCAATCACTGAAGTCGCAAGCATGGTATCAATGATGGCGATACCACACAGTGATATTACCATTTTTATTGATAGTCAGGCGGCCATTAAAGCGGTGTCAGCTATAGAAATAAAGTCCTTGCTTGTTCGTCGTTGCCGCGAGGAGCTCAAAGCTCTTGGCACAAAGCACAAAACGAGTCTCTGCTGGGTCCCTGGACACAAGGACATATCCGGCAATGAGCGAGCTGACGAACTGGCAAGAAAGGGGTCCGCGATGGACCATGAACAGGCACTTCAGTCGGTTAAACCACCACTCTGTAACCTCAGAGAAAGAGTGGAATACAAAACACGAATGAAAGCCAACAACAGGTGGTTGTCACTTACCACTTGTGACATATCTCGCAAGCTGTGGCCAAAATACAATAAGGGCCGAACCAACAAACTTTTACGTTACGACAGGACATCGCTGTCAAAGTTGATCGGTACTCTTACTGGCTACAACCTGCTAAGGAATCACACAATGAAACTAAATCTCAAGGATGGCGACATCTGTAGAGGCTGGACAAACTGGAGTAGGAAGAAAACCAAGGATGAAAGACAAAGGCCAGAACAGCGCGGCCAACAATCCCAACAAAGGGTATCACAATGGGACCACATGGACCTAAGTGTGGTGTAACAGATTCGTTCTGTTCCATCAGCCCGTAAACCTAACCTAACCATGTCTTGCAAGATTTATCGAGGCATATCACTGCTTAATGTCGAATATAAGAACCAATCCAACGTACTGTGTGAACGTCTGAAGCCGTTCTGCAACACACTAATCGGCACGTCGCAGTGTGGCAGATCAACAATAGACCAAATCTTCACACTAATACAAATCCTGTAAAAGACCAACGAATTGCAGGTCGAGACTCACCATCTTTTCATTGACTTTAAAGCCGCATATGATAGCATTCACTGTCAGGAGCTCTACGTGGCGATGGCCGAATTCGGGATCCCGGAAAAACTGATCCAGTTGTGTCGCGTGACACTTGAAAATACGCGACGTAATGTGCACTTTGGAAGCAGCTCTTCTGAATTATTCCAAACTTGTCCCGGATTTCGGCAATGAGATGCGCTATCATGTGACTTCTTCAATCTGGTTCTGGAGAAAATAGTGCGAAGGGCAGTTGTCAATACGGAAGGCATTATCTTCAATAGATCCGTCCAGCTACTGTAGTTTGCGGCGGTATCGACATCATCGGCCGCTCCCGCGTCCCGTGTTAGAGACTTTCACGGCGATTGAAGAACAGGCGAAATTGGTTGGTCTTGAAGTAAATGAGGGCAATTCCAAGTACATGCTATCAACAAACAAACAAACATCTGTCCACCGCCTAGTACAATACGTCGCTGTTGATAGTAATAACTTCGAGGTAGTGAAGGAGTTCATCTACCTAGGAGCAAAAATTAACACCACGAATGACACCTTAGTGGAGATCCGGCGGAGAATTAGCTTGGGAAACCGTTGCTACTTCGGTTTAGCGAAACAAAAGGGTTCAAAACTCCTCACTAGAAGGACAACATGCATGCTCTATCGAACCTAATTCTACCATCCTGCTTTATGGCGCCGAGTGCTGGACGAGGGAGCTAATATTGGGTTCTTTTGAAATAAAAATACTCCGTCGGATATTTCGTCCTGTGTGCGAGGAGGGCGAATAGAGGAGAAGATACAACCGCGAACTCTATGAGCTATACCTAGATGTGGATGTAGTCCAAAAAGCTAAATCACGTCGACTACATTGGCTCGGGCACATTGAGCGAATGGAAAAAAAAATGATCCAGCCAAGAGGATCTTCGACTCCCAGCCCCCTGGTTCGAGAAGGCAAGGAAGAACAAGCCATCGCGGATGTCAGAGCGCTTGGTCTGGAGAACTGGAAGCAGCGTGCCTGGGATCGCAGAGGATGGAAGGCTGCAATGTCTCAGGCAGATACTCTTCACGGGTCGGGAGCCCGTTAAGTAAGTAAAGTACCCAAAACTCCTTTAGTGTGCGCTATTTCAATTTAAAAAAAATATAATAAAGTTCTGATACGGATTTTAGGCCTTTATGCTGGATGCTGCCATAAACGGATGATATTCAAAAAAGTTATCAATGTTTCACTGTTCAAAACAAAAACCAGCAAAGAAGTTTTTTCAGTAAATCTTTAATTCATAATTACAAAGGACTTTCAAATTAACAGCTGAATCTTTTCTGGAGTCGCAACTCCAAGTTGTACAGCCAGTTTCCTTGTTGATTGCATTTATGGCATTCTGAGTCTGGAGAACATTTGTGGCAACCATTATCTGGTTTGGGATTAACAGGTGATGGTGTAGAAATGACAGATATCGGCGTAACAGGAGTAGGTTTGGGCTTAACTGGCGAAGGCCTAGTTGTTACGGGGCTTGGAGTAATAGGCGTTGGTCTGGGAGTTATGGGGATAGGTTTTGGAGTGACGGGCGTTGGTTTGGGCTTAGCTGGCAAATGAGTAGGTGTTACGGGGCTTGGTGAAATAGGCGTGGGTCTGGGAGTGACGGGGGTAGTTTTTGGAGTGACGGGCATTGGATTCGGCTTAACTGACGAAGGCGAAGGTGTTACTGGCCCTGCAGTAATATACGCGGGTCTGGGAGTAATTGCAGTCGATTTTGGAGTGACTGGCGCAGGCCTAGGTGTTACGGGGCTTGGAGAAATATGCGTGGGTCTGGGAGTGACTTGCATTGGATTCGGTTTAACTGGCGAAGGCGTAGGTGTTACTGGCCCTGCGGTAATATACGCGGGTCTGGGAGTGATTGCGGTCGATTTTGGAGTGACTGGCGCAGGCCTAGGTGTTACGGGGCTTGGAGAAATATGCGTGGGTCTGGGAGTGACTTGCGTTGGATTCGGTTTAACTGGCGAAGGCGTAGGTGTTACTGGCCCTGCGGTAATATACGTGGGTCTGGGAGTGATGGCGGTAGATTTTGGAGTGACGGGCGTTGGATAAGTCTGAACTGGTGCAGGCCTAGGTGTTACGTTAGGCGTTGGTCTGTAAGTGATAGGCGTTGGATTCGGCTTAACTGTCGAAGGCGTAGGTGTTACTGGCCCTGCAGTAATATACGTGGGTCTGGGAGTGATGGCGGTAGATTTTGGAGTGACGGGCGTTGGGTAAGTCTGAACTGGTGCAGGCCTATGTGTTACGTTAGGCGTTGGTCTGTAAGTGATAGGCGTTGGATTCGGCTTAACTGTCGAAGGCGCAGGTGTTACTGGCACTGCAGTAATATACGTGGGTCTGGGAGTGATGGCGGTAGATTTTGGAGTGACCGGTGTTGGGTAAGTCTGAACTGGTGCAGGCCTATGTGTTACGTTAGCCGTAGGTCTGTAAGTGATAGGCGGTGGATTCGGCTTAACTGGCGAAGGCGTAGGTGTTACTGGCCCTGCATTTATATACGTTGGTCTGGGAGTGATGACGGTAGGCTTTGAAGTGACGGGTGTAGGTTTGGGAGTGCTTGTCCAGTTTTTATTTGCTATTGGCTTTGGTGCTATTGGCTTTGGACTTGTTGGACTTGGTGGTAGATATATATTTGGATATGTCGACACTGGAAACGCTTTAGATGATCGGTAGATATCCTCGTTGCTTTCTATTGAATATCGATCTGATCTTGAGTAGTCGTTACTATTTTCACTTGAATTGTCTTCCTTCGAATCAGCAAAAACGACAGAGTTTATTGAAATAAATATTGTAAAAATCAGGATAACCGATATTTTTGACGACATCTTGAATTGTTTTGATTGCAAGCAAGTAGATTATAGCCTTTTATACCCAATATGTGACCCTAAACTTTATTGGTTTATCGATTTAATCGATATTTTACGAGAACAATAACCAATAAAGAATTTGTAAATAATTTAGGTCACAACTGAGTTGAGTTAACCGTTCCATTGTCCAGTAGATAATCATACGAACTTGACACTTTGTTTTCAGTGTGTAAACCTTAAAAACACATGTTAAATGCGAAATGATACTTTCAATATTTTAATCAGTGGCAGTGACTCGTGTAAAAATGATTCTGTCATTATTAAATCAAAACAAATGTTTTATTTTATTTTTAAAAGTTGGAAAGCAATTAAAACACGCTGTCTTGTAAAATTTGTTGTTGACATTGCTTACACTTGGGGCATATAAGAAAATGTGGTGTCATAATTTCAACAAGGTCCAACATTCGCGGTTTGCGCACTAAACTAGCAATAAGTTTCGCATCTCGACAAAAAGATACATTAACCTAATTGGTGAAAAATAGCGTTAAGGAAACTAGGGTAAGAAGATAGGGATAGATGCCGATGCACGTTTGTAGATTATAATGTGAAGGAAAAATGGAGCGGGGAAGAGCATTCCACATTCGTGTTGTACGGATAAAGAAAGATTCCTTGTAATTCGCTGTACATCCGAATACAGGCTAAAGGCTGGACTAATGCGCATTCTTTTCATAGCGGGTAATGCGACTGAAATATTCTAGGGGTGGAATGCAACAGGCTATTTCGATCTCGCGATGTTACGGGCACCAATGAGTTTTATAGTTGGTTTTTGGATCCTTTCAATTAGCTCCAAATAAGTTATAGGTGCACCAGACCAGATATAAGCATTGTTCTCAAGTTTCGAGTAAATAAACGCCATACAAATAGTAGGCAGATCAGAGCGAGTGAAATGTTTCTCACATCACTTAACGAAGCCTTAACATTTCTCAGCGTTCTTGGCGACATCGAATATGTGGTCATTCCAACGAAAATTGTCATTAACACATATACCGAGAATGGAAAGCCGTTCGGTTTCAGCGATGCAAATACCATTCATGGACAATGGCAGGGCGTTTGGGTTTTGCTTGAATGACAGAAGACAACATTGCGTTTTGAAAGCATTAAATTCCACTCTATTAGTTACAACCCACTGAGTTATGCTGTCGTGATCGCTTAACATATACCCGAATATGAGGGCCGCGAACCAAGAACCGAATATGAGATGCTGCATATACTGTCATCGACAAAGGAGTGGACTGGATTAGAGGTAATAAACAGGAGATCATTTATAAAAATGAGAAAGAGAGTCGGGGGCAAAACAGAGCCTTGGGAAACATCAGCATTTATTTTGTGAGTTGCAGACCTGAAGCCGGTTAAAACAACTTGAATTGAACGGTCCAAAAGGTTATTTTTGATCCAATAAAGAAAGGTATCATCGATTCCAAATTCAAGCATTTTTGACAAGAGAGCTTGATGCCAAACTTTGTCAAATGCCTTTGAAATATCAAGCGCAACGATTCCACTTTTGGGTTAGATAAGTCATCAAATCACCAGTGGACCTATTGCTGCGAAAACCGTACTGCCGGTCATTAAGAAGTTTTCGGGATTCAAGATATTTCATAAGCTGACTACACATCAGGGTTTCCATGACCTTGGAAAGAAGGAACTGAGTGCAATTGGCCGGTAGGAAGAGGGAGATGAAGATTTTCCTTTTTGGGGACGTGCTGGACAAATGCTGTTTTCCATCTTCTCGGGAAGAGCCCTACATAAGGCGATAGGTAGAAAAGCTTGCGCAGTGGTTTTGCCAGCGTGGAAAAACATCTCTTCAGAACGATAGGGAAAATTCCATCTGGACCAGCGGGTTTGTGATTGTCAAGATTTTGAAGTATTCTAACCACTATACTAGTGCGGAAGTGGATTGCTCCATGGAATACTTTACGCATTCGAGTGCAGGGGAAGACAAAAAACACAATCTGGGAACGTTGAGTAGGGTGGCGACGGTGCAGAGGTTAGTATGTTGGCTTGTGACCCGTGCGGTGCAGGTTCAATCCCCATGGGGAACAACAACATACGCCACTTAATCACATGCCTCTACACCAAAAAAAGGATTTCTGCCTGGTAGTACAATGGACCGTTACCGAGTCTGGGTGCTCTGGGATTTGGATTTCCTTTTATATAAAAAAAACATAGGGACGGGCTACAGTCCGCTTGGGCGAACTGTTGGATACCCTATTCTTATTCCTATCCCTCATAAGTGGGCGTGACAAAAGTCTAAGTATGGTTAAATTGTTAAGAACGCTCTACATATTTTGTTATATAACATTTAAAGGATTTTATCAAAAAAAACGCTCCCTAGCTCAAACTTGGGTGTTTCAATAAAATTGTTTTATTTAATTGTGGGCGTGTCAGTAGGCGGATTTAAAAAAAAATTAACACATGAGCATAAAGGGCCCCTAGAGAGTATATATTATAAATTTCAGCTCCCTAGCTCAAACTATGGATTTTCAAAAAAATTGTTTTATTTATTTGTGGGCGTGTCAGTGGGCGAATTTTGAAAATATTTATGCATGAGCTTAAAGGGCCCCTAGAGAGTATATATTAAAAATTTCAGCTCCCTAGCTCAAATTTTAGTTTTTCAATAAAATTGTTTTATTTTTTTGTGGGCGTGGCAGTGGGCGGATTTTGAAAATTTTATATCCCGAGCAGTTTTAGGAGTCATAGATCATATGTAAAAAATTTCAGCTTCCTAGCTCAAAATTCGATTTTTTCCAAAATTTTGTTTTTTTGAGTTTGTGGGCGTGTCTGTGGGCGGATTTCAAAAATTCGTAAACTTGATTATTTCGGGACCCTAGAGAGTATATGGTTAAAATTTCAGCTCTCTAGGTCCAGTTTAAAGGCCTAATTTTTGCCGACGGACGGACGGACGGACGGACGGACGGACGGACATGGCTAGATCGACATTACTATCGATGCTGATCATAAATATAGTAACTTTTAGGGGTCTACGGGCAATATTAAGGTATGTTACAAACTATGCGTCAAAATTAATATACCCCTAGAATAGGGTATAAAAAAGCAGCAAGCACATTGGCTTAATCTATAGAGCTGACAGCTGGAATGTCATTGTAAGTGAGTGTCGGGATAGATGATGAGGCCGAATTCGTTATATTTTCAACTAAAGACCAAAAGCTTTCAGTAGGGTAGGGAGGGGCTAGCTGGCCGTCGGGGCAAGTAGAGCCACTCGAATAACTTTGAAACTAAAAGTTCTTCATGAACGCGATGATACACAATCGAAGCATGCTGACTAACGACCACGTGCCAAACCAGTTTCAGTTGCATTTTTACCTTCAGAGGAGCACGCCGTTCATATTTGAATTTTTAAGGGTAAAAAGTAAAAAAAAAAAAAATCGTTTTCTTTTTTTTTGTGAAGCGGTGTGAATATCAGAATAAGGTGAATATTTTTCATGTGTCCCGTTATTGTATTTTATTTTTTCGAGTGTGAAATTTTAGTGTTTTGTGTAGTTGTTTCTTTGCGACACAAAATGTTCAACAAAGTGAGTGCGGGGTAGGGTAGGTAGAGGTGGCGGTTCGGCCTGAACCCAATTAGCACTATGTTGTGCCTTTTTGTTACCACGACTCGTGTGATCTATGTTGTATTGGTTGTAGAGGATTTGATGTGTGGCTATATCCAACCTGTTGAGTTGAGAAAACTGATAAGATCTTGTATCCCTTTACCCGATATAGCGCTAAGGTCGCCGAAGAATTGTTGATTCAGTGCCCGCAGTCTGGCTCTTGCTAGTGACGGACATTCGCAGAGGAAATGGAAGAGATTTTCTCTTTCATTTACATTCCCGCAACTTCGGCAGTGGAGGTTAAATGGTATACCTAGTTTGGCCGCATGGTCTCCAATTGGCCACAGTGCGGGGTAAGTCGGACCGCAAGTGGTCCAACTTACCCCGCTAAATTCGCTCAATAAATTCAACAACATCTTGTTTTTATTGTATTTTACCTACCGGTATTGTTCTGTGATTTTGGAATGCGGACTTACATTCGAAAAACTCAGAGAGCTTCTGCCTCTCAGGCATTGTTAAATCAGGCAGCAACTTCGGTTTTATCTAAAGAGAAATCTTTCAGGCAAGCAGCGGCAACATTTGGAGTTTCAAGAACAACACTAAAAAGGTTTATAACCAAAAAAGCTGAGTCGCAAGAAATTCCTAACATGGGCTACGTAGGCTCGAGGCAAGATTTCGACGATGAAAAAGAGGCTTTATTAAATGATTATTTGCTTAAAGCAGCTTCAATTTTTTATGGCTTAACGGCAAAAATGTTCGTAAACTTGCGTACAAATGTGCGATCGAATTCCAACTACGTTTTCCCAAAATCTGGAACGAAAATTGGCTAACTGGATTTGTTAAAAGGAATCAACAACTTTCAATCAGAAAGCCGGAAGCAACTAGTTTGGGTAGAGCCACGTCATTTAATAAGGCATTTGTTGACAAATTGAGTGATGTCATGGATCGATACAAGTTCAATGCTTCCAACACTTGGAATATAGATGAAAAGGGCGTATCTACTGTTTGCAAACCCGGAAAAATTGTTGCGGCTAGGGGAAGAAAGAATATCGGATCAGTGCCTTTAGGCGAGCGTGGCACAAATGTAACATTAATCGTGGCTGCATCAGCTTCTGGCAGGGCAATACCAGCCATGTTTATTTTTTCCCGGAAAAATTATAATATTATATATTGCGGGTGGCAATGGTGCAGTAGTAGTGTATTCGCTTACGGAATGGAAGGTCGTGCGTTCGAATCCCGGCCAAGTCCATTACTTTATACCGAATACATGAAATCGTAATCTCCCTAAGTAACTTAGACACCACCCGTGGAGAAAAACCCTACAACTGCACCCAAACACTTCTTTCCTATCTCTCTATTCTTTCTAATACCAAGTAGCTTACACTGTGCTCTTAGCATTATAAGGGTACAGTAACAACAGAAAAAAAAATTCCTTCAGAGTAAGCAAATTATATAAAAAAAAGGAGCACTTCATTAACGGCGGTCCTCCAGATTGTATCGGATCTGCAAACTTGAGTGGTTGGGTCACCAATAAAGAGTTTTTTGATTTTATGGCTCATTTCATAAGACATGTGAAGCCGACTACGGAAAGTCCTATTTTGCTGGTTCTGGACAATCATTCCTCACACCTTTCCATTGAAACGCTTGAACTTGCCAAATCCAGCGGAATTATTATGCTATCCTATCCCTCTCATTGCAGCCATAAACTACAACCTCTTAACTTTTCAGTTTTCGAGCCTTTTAAAAAAAAAATTATCCGGAACACAAGACGCATGGCTTCGTAGCAATCCAGGAAGAACAATTTCAATCTACGACATCCCTCGAATTGTAGCTGACTCCCTTCCATTAGCAACATCTCCGTTGAACATCATCAATGGGTTCAAGAAGTCTGGAATATTTCCATTCAATAGGGAGATTTTTACTCCTAGCGATGTCGACCCATCATATGTATCTGATCGCTCAGATCCAGGTAAGTTTATTTTTATTTATTTTTACTGGTTAAAAAATTTAAACTTGTATTTTTTATTAACCCGCCAATGGTGACCTATTAGTCTGTGAGACCGGGTGTGTTAAAAAAAATCGAATAACTTTATTCTCCGTTATTGTTTTTTGTTGCAATTTCGAGTAGCTGCCGCATTGCACGTCCCCCACCATCAGTTTACAACCAACCAGCTTCGTTGTGTATTTTTTTTTTACTAACCGGTGCGTGAGACCGTGCGTCACCGTGTATGTAAGTAAAATATTTTTGTATTATTCGCGTATTTTACATATAGATGATGTACCTGGGACATCGGGTCCTTCAAGAATTGGTCGGTGCTATGAGTGTGGATGGGAAAAATACAGAAAAACCAAGTACCTACTCTTGCCACAAATGTCAAAAATATTTGTGTCTTGAACTAGTGCCGTATTGCAGCAGCTGTTTACCTGTAGAAATTTAGTTTTTGAGATGTATTTTATTGTTATTTTTTGTTTGGAAGGATACCAATTTTTGTTTATTTTGTAAAAGTTCCGAATGTCCAAAGACTAAAAAACGTTATTTTCCTTAATTAAAAAAAAAAACATGAACTATTAGTAACACATTTCGAAAAATCTTTCGTTGAAAACCCCGGTGTGTGAGACCGGCGTCACCATTGGCGGGTTGCGGGTTAAGATACAGGTGCTCCCATTGAGAGTCAAGTGTTAACTACTCAGGAAACTGTGCCCCAAACTGCTGTTCCGAGCACTCTTGATAACAACGAAGCTAATAATCCATTACCGTCCACATCTAGAGGATTTTATTCATTTTCACAAGAAGGCGTCTTGCCGTTTCTGAAAGCAGGGCCCAGAAAGAAACTAACCACCAATAGAAGGAAAAGACGAGCCTAACGGACACCCCGGAAAAAGATGCACTAGCTGAGGAACAGAAACGAATAAAGACGAAACCTAAAACTAGTCAAATGAAAAAAAAAACAAATCAAGAAAAAAGCGATGCAAGAATCCAGCTCTGAGGAAGAAAAAGATCTTGAT
Organism: Portevinia maculata; assembly: GCA_949715645.1. Taxonomy (NCBI): domain Eukaryota; kingdom Metazoa; phylum Arthropoda; class Insecta; order Diptera; family Syrphidae; genus Portevinia; species Portevinia maculata. The sequence goes on along the minus strand of OX454527.1, from coordinate 26,372,663 downwards.
TGGTTTTGTCTTATTTGTATGGAAGAATATTCAAAAAGTTTACCTGGGGAGCTGGGCAGGACTGGGTGCAGTGTCACATTTGCCGAAATTGGGCCCATTCAAAATGTGCCAAAATAGGACAAGGAAGCGTCTTTATTTGCATAAATTGCAATAGCGATTATGATTCATAATCTATGAAATAATATTTTTTTTCGTTTTTAAATTTCTTTTATAGAACGCCATGACGAGGTTTGTTTATTTTCGTTTATTAAAGGCTTTGTTGTGTTTTTTTTATTAAGTTTATAGTTAGTTTTTTTTTTAGTTAGAGAAACTTTATTTGAAAAATATATTTGAAATTTTTACAAAAATTAGATAATTTTAAGTTTAATATGGTTTGGCCAATGGCCGTCCACCGGATTGACAATTTGTTTAAGCTTAATTATATAATGAACTTATTTGTTTATTTAAAAGTCTCCTTCGCGATTACGTCGTCTATATAAAAGGGCGGTTGACGTATATTTATATAATATTTGCCAGCCTAATTTTCCATTCAGGACTTCCAAAGTGTCGTCCCATACCATGGAAGTAACTCCAAAGTACCTCACACGGAACTGCCTCAAAATAGGACATATGACAATAAAGTGATTAGTGATATACATCCTCCCTTCCCTTGAAGGTTGCATAGGTCACATAGGATCAGTAGATCGGGTTGATGTGGAATGTAGTTAAAATAGTTCGCCTCTAACTTTAAATATTACATTTATCGTACTTATCGGACAGCGATACTTGTTTGCTTTCGAAGTTCCAAATTGAGTTGACTGTATATCATTCTATATTGAGAAGATTGTGCTTCCTGTTTAAAATTTGCACATGCGAAGTGGCTTGCTTTCTCTAAAATTGAATTGAATTTCTCTCTCAAATCTGGAATGCTTATATCAGGTGAAAACTGTACGCTTTCACCTAAACCCAGAGCTAGCTCCTCCCACCTCTCGACTAAATTACCCCTTGTTGACAACATTTTCTTAAGCACTCGCTGCGGAAGTCTTAGTTCATGCATTTCCATCACCTTCATAATGTAATCAAAATGCAGATTTAGGGTCCTTACAAATAATGGAGGGTCAGTTGTTTAAAAATGCAACATATAGTTTGGCGGGCAGCGTGGCAGCCGAAAAATGCGTTTTAAAAAATATCTGAGGGACCTTTCCACCTCATCGTATTGGCAAACTCCGCAAACTTGAGCACCATAAAGCATTATAGAAGCTGCAGTCGCGTGAAAAATCCTAAGCTTTGTTCAATCTTCAATGTATTTGTTGTCGATACAACGTGCAAACACTGAAGACACAGCTCTTTTCGCTTCCGATAGCTTGGATTCAAATTGTTTTCTCATATTGAGATTTGATGTAACTATTACGCCTAAGTATATTTGTACTCTCGAACAATTGCCGCCTCCATCTCTAAATATCATAATTTTAGACTTCTGCAAATGAACGGACAGGTTCCAATTTTCGAAGTAGCTCTCCAGTCGGTTCATCATTCGCTGCATTCCTTCTACCGATTCAGATAGGAAAACAATCAGCCTTATTGCGAAGATCAATCGACAATTGATAATTGACTATTTTCAATGTGTGCTATTGTGAACGAACGATTCATTTGGTATTTTTGTGAATCGCATTTTTTTAATTGACTGCGATTGACAAAATCCTTTAGAATCGTTCGTTCACAATAGCACACATTGAAAATAGTCAATTATCAACTGTCGATTGATCTTCGCAATAAGGCTCAATATCATCTGCAAATATATCCTTCTCCCATCTCCTCCACGATGTCATTGATGAACAGAATGAACAGTAATGTGCTCAAGGTACAACCTTGCTTCACTCTCATTTATGTTGAAAACTCTTCAGATATTGACTCCCCATCCCATACATAGGCAACGTTATTGTCATACAACGCTTTCAGTAAGGCAATAATTTTACTTGATATACCCAATTTATAGAGCTTATAGAAAAGTGCTTCTCTGGCTATCGAACCGAATGCTGCTCGAAAATCTACGAAAAAGGCGTAAAGTTTCTTTGTTCTTCCTTTAAAGCTCTCCGCAATGTTTAACAGACTAAATACTTGGTCTATAGTAGAATATTTTCTCCTAAATCCTATTAAGTTTATATTTTGAATAAATATTTGAAAGAAATTATGGCATTTTTGTATTTTGTAAAAATGACTTTTCAGATTTTCAGGTTTTGGTCCAACTAACCCCACTCACTGGTCCAACTTGCTCCGCTGGTGAGGTAAGTTGGACCACTTGGACTTGGTGTATTTGAGACAAAATAATTATTTAACTATTAGATCAATTTTTTTTTTATTTAATTAAAAATTCGATGTTTTAATATTTCTACTGACTTTAGTTTCATAGCTTAATTATGTACAGTTTGGAAGTTATGAAGCGTCAAAAAAAAAGTGGTCCAATTAGCCCCGCCCTACCCTACCCGTAGTATTTTTTGCCTCAACTTTTGGTCATAGGAGAATTTGACAGGATTAATGTGGACATTGCAGTCATTTCTGGCTCGTTTAAAGTTTTTTGGCTTTCCTCAGATGGGTTGGCTTTGAGGAATATAAGTCAATAAATTCATTATCATTGCTTGCAAGGAGAGGCCGAAAGGTACCTTTTTACTCTTTCTGGTAAATGGCTTCAAAACAACCACATTATTTGGGTTCACTTGATTAGTAACCTGACGAAATTTCCGTTGAAGCTGCTTAGATTGCCGCAATCAGCTCTTCCTTTCTTCCTTTCTCACTGCCTGCCTCTTTCGTAAGTTCCGCAGCTTTAAAGGTTTTCAAATCTTGCTGAAAACGTTACTCTATGGGTGTTATGAGTTTATTGATTTCAGGAAAAATCTTATTGCTTAGAATGTGTCTTCGATCATCTCTATACGAAGTTCCAGATTTGAGTCGCATGCAGCTTCAGCAGTGTTAATTTTGCTGCGGGCCGATATCAGTGTTTCTTCTTTTTGACACCCTCCCCTTTAACAAAACTTTGATATGTTACAAAATCCGGCTATTTGACAGCTATAAATTTCAATTTTCAAGAAACGCGTATCATTTCACGCCCACCTATGGGTACCGAAGCTAACAATGGAAAATATAACCCATCCCAGTCACGTCCTCGTAAATGTCTGTATCAGGATGCCAGAGAAAAGAAACCAAAACTTAAAATATTTCTCTTTTTTATGAAGTGGTCCATGTCCTTTGTGCCATCACTTTCATCACTTTCCATGCACGAAACCAAAGGCTATACAAGAAAACCATGTTCCCTCTGAAGGTGTACACCCTGCATTACCCTTCATCAGACTGAGTCAACTTGTTTTTCACTCAGCTACCCAATGTAAAAGGGAAAGATACTCACCTCAAGCCACTTTTCCAGTTCGCAAAGTATAAGCATACAAAAAAAGTTTTTCCTCTTTTATTTTAAGAAAAATTAAAAAAAGGACGATAACTTTGGAAAAAAAAGTGTTCGTCTCTGTGTTTGAAGAGAATTCACGCGTACATCGTCATCTCCCACATCCCTTCAACACCCACTCTACACCCATATACCTCAGGCATGATGACGCTGCTTTCATCGCAGAAAAGCTGACTTATTTTCGCGCCATATTCTTAAGAGGTTTCACAGGCAGTAGGAGGACCCTTAACCAATTTTTTTTTTAAAGCAGAAGACGAAAGGATAAATGTAAAAAAAAAATCCTTTATCATAGCCTTGAAAAGAAAAAAATTCTAATTGCACTCCCACGAAACATGAACAAATACTAATGCATGCATGTGTGAATTGACAATGTGATGAATTTTGTTTTTGCTAAGGATCTCCGAAAGCCTCTTGTTTTTGTTCAATCTTCCATATTTTTTTTTGTCATACCTAATGGAATCCGCCTCAAACTCACACATATGCATAGTATGGATAGCGTCATTATTATCCTTATATGAGTTGCTTTCATGAAGCAAAGAAAAAAAGTCAGGATACGTAGAAAGTGGAGAAAAGAAATTCATTTTGTCATTTAAACACTGAGATATGTGTATCGTTCAGGTATTGGTATGAGACGACGCTCCGGGAGATGCACTTAAAATGTCATCTTCGTTGCAGTGGCTGTGGGTGGGGAATGAACTTGAAAAATGCTTGTTTCCTACTCCACGGATACGAATACGAGTGTGTGCTTGCAATGAAATATTGTGTACAGTTTACTGCAAAACATATTTTTAAGAATGATTTTTTTCTCAAGAGTTTCGGTGGTGCATGGCGTCGTCATCAAGCCAAACGTGTTGGTGGTTGGGTGATTTAAGGATTAGAGAAACAGCTTATATGTGTTCTGTATCCAATCGAATGTAATATATTTATAGGACTGTCCTATCAACGCAAAGTTAAATTTGGTAAGTTGCCAAAACGGGTACAAACTTTTTGCAGAGACTTCAGATCCATTTTCTTAGATCGAGTCTTGGCGTAGACTGTGGCGCATAAGCCCAAGTTTGAAATTTGGAATCACTTTAATAGTAACCGCCGAAATATTTTGTCACTTCAGATAATTAACTACCGACTAAATATTTTCGTTGGAAAGAACATAGGTGTGGACTCGTTAGGCTCGTTTTAAACGTTTGGTGCAGTGCAGGGGCAATATAGTTGGGCACGTTTGCACGGCTTACGTAGTCCCGTCTCGTCGGGGAAGTTTTCCGTCCAGAGGTTCGGCTTTTTCATATACCCATCTTCTCTTCCCTACAATGGTGTTGGCCTAGATTGATTTTGAGTGCCAAACCGTTGCAAGGCTCCAAACAGGCCTCGTTAGGCTCATCCCATGGATCTCTTTGGGACATCTCGGATCCGTGCCATCTTTGGGGGTTGTACCTTCGAACTTCGGGTGGGCGAAAGCTGATGCGAACTTGGTTGCCCTCCACTTTCCTTTCACCTCAAAAATGCCACCCAATATTGGAAGGTATGCGGAGTAACTAAAGAGATAGAAGATGGCGCTTGCTGCTCAAAAATATTCCGCAACAAACTTTGGTGTGTAAAAAAATATAAAAACATATAAAAAAAATTATAAAAAAAGCGTGCCCAACACACAATTTCCAACACTTTTTCGACTTTTATATGTTTTTCGGACTTTTGCATGCAAATTCGTGGGTTTTCACGACTGCAAATCGCCGGTGTCGTAAAAAAACGATCGAACAATAATCAGTAATGGGAGCAACCCTAAGAACTCCTGGCCTTAGTGATGAAGCCATTCGAAACCTGAAAACCTGTAGATATGCATTTGGGTTGGAACCGGCGAACGCCACAGGGATGCAGTGAAATAGGAGGATTATAACCCCCCCTTACTCCTGATCATAACTTCGTCGTTAAAAAATAAGAAGAAGAAGAAAATAAAATTGTGTGATTTGTGGACAAATGTGGACCGATGATGAGCAAGCATGAAGACCCCACAAAACAGTGCACTTTTGTGGATGTAATTGAGCCTCTTGTTTCTAAGCACCGCCCGCAATTAGGGAACGAGGTCAACCTGTGATGCTAAGAATCATAAAGATACATAAATTGTGACACAAAACTTAACTAATTTGATTCTCAATACCGATATCGTTGAGCCAAAACCTTGCCTGAGATCTGCTCAAGAGCCCAAACCGCAAAACACACATACAAGCCATGGCCTCCTCTTGATGATTTATCAAATAATACCAAACATAAATGTGGGCGCAGAGGTTAGTGTTTTGGATTACTTATCTAAAGGCCTCAGGTTCAAATCCCGCCGGGTCCAAGTAACATCTTATTTTCCCACTGCCCCACCTCTTGGATCGGATTCAGATTTAAATTGTAGGTCTATTCTATTTCGCACAAGGTAAATGGTTTGAGAAGTGGTTGGTGAGTTCCAAAACGTCAAAAACTTTGTTTCGATGCAAAGTTTCACGATCGACAAATGCTTTGCATTCAGAATTCAATATTTATCAACCTCTATGAAAATGGAAAATACCTATCCCAGGCTATGCCAAGGGAGTAGGCTGTGATGTGATATTTATATTAAAGATTTACTTCTTGTTAGGTAATGATTGTTCAATTCAATTTATTAAATTCCAAATTAAATCTGCATGGGCTTGCCTGCAGAAGATGATTTCTAGAACGATAACATTTTTTTATTTTTTTGAGTTCTTATAGAACAACAAACAAACAAATAAATAACTATTTTTGATAAATATTAATTGGGTAATTGGTAAATTCGTCGTCTGTAATAGCTCCAGTATATCGGGATAATGTATCTGTCTGGATGTCTGCTTCTTGTGTTGACAGTTTGCTGTGTCGAGAAATGCAGACGACAAAATAACGGACAGTAAAACTATCAGAGTGGAAATTAAAATAAAAAATAAATCTATTTTGAAGGTGCAAAAATATAAATCTATTCGTTACACCTCACACTAAAGAACGACTTTTTCCAAAAGCTGAAGATTTAAGTTTAAGTTTAAGTTTAAGTTTAGGTTTAAGTTTATTTATTAAATGACTTAGGCTTGATAGTTAAAATAAGAATTTAATTTCATTTCATTATAGATGTTTAAGTTAACAAGATATATAATATTTCAAAAATAAAAACAATTCATGAGATAACTAAAATTAGGAAAGTTGACATTTTTCAATTATAATTGGTATTTACGGTATGCAAAAAAGAAAAAGAAAAAAAGAATAGCAAAGAAAAGACAGTTATCAAAGATGAAAAGTAAAAAGTAAGATAGGTGGCTGCGTAGTCCATGAATGTATCTAACCGCATCATTGAAGGCTACCTGTAACTTCTTACGCGACAACGAATCCATGCTACTAAAAACAACATCGGCAAAGGTTATTATGGGAAGTATAAGGGCTTGGACGAGCTTCCGTCTAGTTTCAAAGGGAGTGAAGTTTGCAGCCAACCACAGTCTACGCAAGCAACCATAAATACGACCAATGACGTAGTTTATGTGGTTGTTGCAGGACAGATTGCGGTTTATTACGAACCCAAGGCTAGTAGCCGACTCCACTATCGCCAAATTCGACTTAGTTCGAAATTGCTTTTTGATATGGGTAGAACCTGACTCTTGGAAGGATTTAGCATCAGCCCGTTTTTGTTTGACCAGTCATTTATCGCTGACAAATCCCTGTTCAAACAAAAAAACTAATTCGTCAAGTCGATTCATAGGCATAGACATGTACAATTGAATATCATCTGCGTACATACCTATGCATACGAGTGTGCACACATATCAATGGCAAATCGTTGACAAACATGGAAAAAAAATCGGTCCAATGATAAAACCTTGAGAAACACCTTGAAATAAGGGCAAAACAGACGAGATCCTTCCACCAACAACGACCCTTTGAAATCGGTTCGACAAGTAGCTTTGCAAAAGTTTGACAGCTCTTTCGCCAAACCCGAAAAAGTGTTTAAGCTTCCATAAAGTGATTCACTTTGTCAAAAGCTTTCGAATAATCAAGAAAGCATAGTAATGTCACGAGCCCTCTGTCATATTCATGCCTTACATCATCCAAAATCTTCACCATTGCCGACTGGCAACTATGCCCTTCTCGAAAGCCTGACTGAGAAGAAGTCAAAAGTGAGTTGAAACATAGGTGGCATTTGATCTGGCGGGATAAGACTCTCTCAAATACTTTTGATAGGCATGGGAGAATGCTTATTGGCCTAAAATCGTTAACAGAACTTGCGTTCGATTTTTTGGCAATCGGAATAAGCCATGCATGTTTCCAAGCCTGGGGAAAGGTAGATGTCATAATACACGAATTGATTATGTAGGTTATATGGCTTACAATACTGGGTAAAATTATTTTTAGAAATTTGACTGGTATACCATCTTCACCGATTGCATTTGACTTAATGGAGGCAATTATTGAAAAGACATCAGTCTCAGTTGTTACCTCAAAATCGGCTTGCCTTTGCGCTGGCGTAAAAGTGTTCGGTGGAAAATCGAACATACAACCAGCCATTGCATTATCAACAAAATGTGCATTTAGCTTATTTGGATTTAACGAACAGTTATCATTCCCTCCTTTGCTTACACCAATAATTTGCCGAAGGTTCTTCCACAGTTCCTTTGGGGGCAAGGACGAACTGAGTTTAGAGGAATAGTAATTTCGTTTCGAGTCACGCACAATGCTAGTGGCTGTATTACGAGAGTTTTTATAAGCCACCCAATTTAAAGAAGAACGATTTCGCTTCCATTTGCTGTAAAGCTTATTCCTGATTTTTAGGGCATTTAAAACATTCCCAGTAAACCATGGGAAAGTCTTATTTCGAACAAAAACAGTTTTAACAGGCACGAAATCTTCATAGAGGTGGGATACACATAACTGAAAACGATTAATTTGTTCATTTGGATCCGGACCCTGTCTACAAAGAAACCAGGGAGTTGTTGTTTGCGCTGCAACTTGGAGAGCATTGATATCAATAGATTTAAAATCTTTAAATTCAAAGGTCGTAGACTTATTGATATGAGAAAAATTAATATCGTACGTGCAAAGAAACATATCATGTCAGAGACACCACCCAGGCAGATTTGATCAAATAGAAGAACTGCTGATTGATCTGAGACAAGACCAACATCAAGAAGACTCGGTGGTGCATCTGTAGGAAAACAAGTTGGATAGGACATGTTTACAACATAAAGACCACTCGAAGAGGCATGATCCACCAAATGGCGCGACCGGGAATCGTTACTTAATAAGTTGGCATCAAAATCTCGTAATACAATAATATTTACATATTTATCTGGGTGAAAACTATGACAGAGCGGAAAGAAATCGAATATTTTTTGTGAAAAAATTAATGCATGTTGTGAAGCCATAACGGTTCAAAAAGTGGTTAAACAATCAAGAGCGGACGGCACGGGGCAGGCATCTTCTCAGCTGACCGTGTATTCAATATCGTGCTACATCTTCCCAACCATTGTAAAATTGCAAAATAATTGTTAATAAGTCTCCGTTATATCTGTATAACAAATTAGTGTTCGGTCGGTCACCTAGAACACTTAACCTTATTATAACGTGCTTTAACTACGTAAATTCGTCTCATCTATTCTTTGTTCACGCCATTAGACTATGGAATTCACTCCCCCTACATATTAGGGGAATACTTAACGCAACAAGATTTAAAAGTGCAATCCTCCAACATTTCTCAAACCAGTTTTAGTACTCTTTCTCTCTATTCTTTGATTTATATCTGTCATTTATTTTCTTTTTCTTTAATTTAACTTTTTTCTTTTCATTCCTATGTTATTTTTTTCTTTAATTTTTACTTGCTTTTAGATTGTTTTTTTTTTTCTTTTTCCTTTAAATTTAAAATTCTTAATAACTAAGCTAAGTACTATAAAAGATTTAATCTTAATGTACATCCCATAATTATGTAAATAAATTGAATTGAATTGAATTGAATTGTAGTGTATTACTGCCATCCGCGAAACAGCATGCAGACTCTCTATGAGCCCGATAAACGGCAGAGCAATCGATCTACATAGACAGTCAGGCAGCAATACAATATCTAGAAACAGCAGTGTCGCGAATCTCTAAATAAGATCGCGGGCAGATGTAACATTTCATTGTGCTGGTTCCCAGGTGATAGTGACATTCCACGAACCTGAAAGGCGGATAAGTTAGCCAAAAAAGGAACCGCTCAAGACCTCTCTAACAACTTCATTCATTAAAGTTCAAACTATAAGAAAATGCACTGGTAAAAGATAGATTAGCATCAGCACATGTTCGCCTCCATACAGACGTGGACAAAGTACGATGCAAAAAGAACATACAATCTCGTCTCCATAAGCAGGAAAAATATAAGCTCAGAAGTTAACACTGGCCATTGCCTTATAGGCAAACACGCCACAAGAATGGGAGTAGCCTCAAATGACTTCTGAAGAAGCTACAGAGACGTGGAGGAAGAGGAAACCATGACACACCTCCTGTGTTACTGCCCTGTACTAGGAAACAAATTCTTTTGGAATATTTCTTTGAATATCTAAAAGATCTGCATGACAGATGTTTGCTGCATAATACGTCGCAAAATCCATATGTTTAAACTAAGTTAAGGTTGAACCCCCTTCGACTGAGGCCCACACATGCAAGCCCCCTTTCCGTGGAACAGTGTAGCTTGAGGTTCGTATTGCAACAGTCATCCGAAGCCGCACTCCATTCGAGATGCACGTGACACTTAGAGGTTCTTATGCCTCAGCCCCTACCCCTCATGAACCGAAATTCGACTGTGCAGCTGTCCCATCCCAGAATTCCTTCCAAGGATTCAAATAACGTTGTTTCAGGGTTCAACTGACGCAGTCACCCGACTCGGTGTTACCTCCAAGGGAATAGAGGGTGGTTTTGTGGTTCGACTGAAACAGTCACCTCAAAACACCCTTCTTTCCGCGGAGAAGGAAGCATAAGCGGTACTTAAACAATCACCGCAGAAAGCTCTCCATTGAGCAGTGAATCGGGATCAGTCTGGGGTCACCCCATTGGGAACCTAACCCATGGATTCTGGAGTCGGGCTGAGCTCGTCTGTTAGGAGTTCTATCTACAGGGTATTTTTTATAGTGGCATACAACTTCTTTTTTTTAATAAAACACAACGAATTTAATGGAATGACCAGATTTTGGCTGCAGGTGGCAATGGCGCGATGGTAGTGTATTCACTAAAGTGATTGGCAGGTCGTGCGTTCGAATCCCGACCAGGGCCATGATTTTTATAAATTGAATACACACAACAAAAACTGATCTCCCTAAGCGCCACCTGTTGAGAAAAAAAAATCCCATCGCACCAAACTACTTTCCTATCCTTCTATTCTTCCAGTAAGTAGCACCCAAAAATAGGCAATGAATTGCTGGGAGCTACTTGCGCAACAAACTAAATGCCTGCACTGTGGTTTTACCATTATAAGGTCACTGTGTCACTACAGAAAAAAGAAATCCCTTTAGCGCACGCAAATTATAAAAAAAAAAAAAAAAAAAAAAATTAGCTCAGAAATTTCATGGCATTTAATGTTTAAAAATAATTTCTGGTTTATGGCCTTCGCGACTGCGCCTTATTAACGACATCCTGTGGGTCGAGTTTTGCACCATTTTTTCGAGCATATTTCGTTAATAGTCCATCGAATGTTGGCTTCTAAGTGATCAATCGTTGCTGGGTTATCGTCATAGGCCAGAGATTGGACGTACCCCCACAAAAAGTATTCCAAAGGTGTCAAATCACACGAACGAGGTGGCCAACTCATAGGCCCACTTCTTGAGATGATTCGGTCACCAAACGTGTGTCAACAAAGTCATGGTTGCACGCGCTGTATGGCATGTTGCGCCGTCTTGTTGGAACCATTTCTCCTCCAAATGATTTTCAATGCCATGAGGAATACAAAAATCACGAATCATTTGCCTGTAGCGTTCGCCATTCACGGCAATGTTGGCACCGGTTTCGGATTTAAAGACAAATGGGCTGATGACGGCATCGGCATGTAAACCACACCAAACAGTGATTTTTTCAGGATGTAATGCAGTCTCAAGAGTCTCCTGAGCATTGCGCTCACTCCAAAAACGACAATTTTGCTTGCTTACAAACCCGTAAAGCCAGAAATGAGCCTCATCGCTGAAGACGGTTTGACGAAAAAAAAACATGTTTCAACTTTCAGTTGATTCTCAGTCCATTCACAGAACACACGACGCAATTGATGGTCCGCTGGCTTTAATTCTTGCACCAGTTTGATCTGATGTGGATGTAGGCCAAGATCTTTCCTCAACATTTTACAAGTAGTGGACGGGGAGAGACCGAGTTGCTGAGAACGGCGCGGCGTCGGATCGATAAATTCGGGTCCGCCTATATCTACAGCGACGATGGCTTCTTCTGTACACCAGGGTACGGGCTCGATTTGGATGAATATTATCACAAAGAGTAAATCCGTTCATGAATCAATCCATATTATTCCGTATTAGCTGCTCAGATGGACGAGTTTGCGCACCGTAAACTTGACGAAGTGCTCTATAAGTTTGGCGAACAGATCGCGGATTTTGGAAATAAATTTGCAAGTCTTTTACATAAGTCTTTATTTGCCAAAGTATACTGAAAAAAAGTCAAACACACTTTATTAGTATGACAGCTAGTTTGACAGTTATCCCTATCAGAAGTTTTATATCTCTTTTTTAAAAAAAAAAACACCCTATACATAATCACCTCACAGACGGGAAACAGAGTTTCCCAGACTAGTGGCACGATATGTCTAGCGACAAAGCAGATCTGGCCAAAGCTGGACCTTCGAAGCTCTAAATGGCTACTTTCTCTAAGCCGTCTATACATATTAGCACTACTCTAGGTGTCATCACTGGGCACTATCTTCCATAAAAAGGAAAGCATGCTTAAAAATTGGCGTAAAATCAAAACAATTTTCGCAGAGGCTGCATGGAAGAAGAGGAGGAGGAGGCTATACCAAATAATGTCCACACCTTCTCTGTACATGCCCTGATCCCTTCCATTAAAGAATACTCCATGTGAGAGCCTTCTTACTTAATGATCTCAAAGACGTGGCTATTAGATATTAGAAGTAAGTTACACTTTATCAGAAGCTCCAAATAGTTTAACGAAAAGGTCAGTGAAGCCAACAGATTTAGACCAATATGAGGCCAATTGCGGTACCATTTCGATCTAGAGTAGGGAGATAAGTTCTCTTAGATCCACGTACTATCACAAATGACCTCATTGGTCTAAGTGTGTTGGCTCTTGTGGACAGTCCAACCTTACCTAACCTTACCTGGTCCGCAATTCCTACTTTCTAACACTGGACAGACATTTTTCTTCCATTGTGGATTTGTTTCCCAACCATTTGGAAACTGTAAACGCAGCTCTTCACGGCATAATTGGTATTCAAGTTACCGGTTTCATGCAATCAACTGCAACAGGTGACAAGCAAATCATTCAACCAGAGAGCTCCTAGGTACGCCTGCAAAGATAGCAAGCACAAAGCAAATTGACTTTTCATTTTCCCCGCAATAGACAAAGAAACAAGTTCGAATAACATAATCAACTTAACAAATCCCGTAGGTGTAAACAGCGCCTTAACGCACGACCGCGTATTGCACATGCACATGCTGTACAAATGTTCACCGTTCAGCCCATCAGTGTTTGATTTTCACATTCATTAAGTCAATCAATATTCACACCACACCGACTGGCAGGCGAGGCGACTATGACGACGTATTGCAAGCAAAACTTTGCTCGTATCCCAGTAAAAGAAAAAAACAACACTAATCCACCTGACCTGCTTTTCCAGGTGCGAATGCATCAATAAGTCATAAACAGTGTGATTGCTATCGAAATCTTAACCAGCTTCCACTTACGGTGCCTGAATAACGATCCATTCACAGTGATTTGTTTAATTTTAATTCGAAATCACTTACGAGAGTTTTACGATTTCGATATCAACTGAAACAAATTCACGGTGTCTGCCGTTCGGATTGTATGGCATTATTGACGCCTTCGATAGCGGCGTGCTGATAAAAGCACCGGTCCACCGTGGCGCGTAACAATCAGGTCCCAAAGCTCTATGGTAAATTATCCACACAGCGCTACTAGATCTTTATATTTATAGCCGATCGGGCCTAAAAGCATTTCAAGGAGACTACCGAGATTTACGCGCCCTGATAAATGTGTGCGCGCAGCAGTAGCGTAAATGAAATAATTTCAAACTTTTTTTTTACATCGGCACACAATTTACATCAATTAAAGAGATAGCTATCGCAAAGCTATACCGATAGAAGCGCCCACTGCTCAGATAGCTCCGCTAAGTATCGAGATAAGTTCGATCAATTGATCGCAAGTACACACCCATCGCCGATCGCGGCGCCCATCTGGAGATGTACCACAACATGTAGTCGCCTCCTTTATGGACATCGCATCGTCATCATCATCTCCGGAGATCAGCGGGCCAGATAAATCGACTGAGGTTGTACCATAATCAAATAGGATGGTAACCGTTAATTGGTTTTCTTAAAATGGAAAGCCCGAAGATGGATGGAATAAGTAATATTTTGTGGAGTTGTTATGTAGTTAGCTAAATCAAGGTTAGGTAGGTAAGGTATTTTGCTGGTAATCGTAGAGTTGGTATGGTGAAACAATTTTGGGAGTGCCAGTGTCATTGACAGTATACGATGATTTCTGCCAAATTTTCTTTTTTAAAAATTCTCTCTAAAACGCTGTTCATGTTTTCACGTTGCATTGCCCAGTCATGAAGAGTATTCTTCCATTCTGGCTTAAGGTGTTTGAAAACACTAACATCGACAGGTTGCATAATATGGGTGGTGTTCGGTGGAAAAGCGTATAAAATAATCTGCCTATCATGACAAAATTGGTTTAAATTCATTGTCAAATGACTTCGGTGTCCGTCAACAAGGACAAGGACTGTTTTTATACCCTATTCTAGGGGTATATTAATTTTGACGCATAGTTTGTAACATACCTTAATATTGCCCGTAGACCCCTAAAAGTTACTATATTTATGATCAGCATAGATAGTAATGTCGATCTAGCCATGTCCGTCCGTCCGTCCGTCCGTCCGTCCGTCCGTCGGCAAAAATTAGGCCTTTAAACTGGACCTAGAGAGCTGAAATTTTAACCATATACTCTCTAGGGTCCCGAAATAATCAAGTTTAAGAATTTTTGAAATCCGCCCACAGACACGCCCACAAACTCAAAAAAACAAAATTTTGGAAAAAATCGAATTTTGAGCTAGAGAGCTGAAATTTTTTATATATGATCTATGGCCCATAAACCTGATTGGGACATAAAATTTTCAAAATCCGCCCACTGACACGCCCACAATTAAATAAAACAAATTTTGGGAAAAATTGAATTTTGAGCTAGAGAGCTGAAATTTTTTATATATGATCTATGGCGCATAAAACTGCTTGGGACATAAAATTTTCAAAATCCGCCCACTGACACGCCCACAATTAAATAAAATATTTTTTTTGAAAAACCAAAATTTGAGCTAGGGAGCTGAAATTTTTAATATATACTCTCTAGGGGCCCTTTATGCTCATGTGTAAATATTTTCAAAATCCGCCTACTGACACGCCCACAATTATTTATTTTTTATTTTTGAAAGTCCAAAGTTTGAGCTAGGGAGCTGAAATTTATAGTATATACTCTATAGGTGCCCTTTATGCTCATACTTAAATTTTTTTTAAATCCGCCTACTGACACGCCCACAATTAAATAAAACAATTTTATTGAAAAACCAAAGTTTGAGCTAGGGAGCGTTTTTATTTACAAAAGCTTAGTTTTTTCGATAAAATCCTTTAAATTTTTGCCACGCCCACTTATGAGATATAGGAATAAGAATAGGGTATCCAACAGTTCGCCCAAGCGGACTGTAGCCCGCCCCTATGTTTTTTTTATATTTTGTTCTATTATCCACTTGTCCTTTAGTAATATAGTCAAAGAATATACGAGTATCTGACCTCATCCAGCCGGTGTCAGATTTTCCTGAAAACCAAGTATCTGGCATACTATTAACCACATCTTTTGGAGGTCTTACGTCAGAAAAAACTACACACGTGGGCAAAGTTTTTCCACTTGCGGAAAAAAAGAGAAGCACCGTTATAGCCTCTTTTTCTTTTCCTTGTGCGATCTTGTATACGTTCCTATACGAGGATTTTGTTCATTACTAGGAGCCAGAGTAGAGGTGAGATGACTCCTCCTTGAGGTGTTCCCCTCCTGGCATATTTGGTTATATTGCTATTTCCTAAAGCTGCTTGAATGATTCTACATAGTGCTGAGCATGGAGACAATCCATTGACTTAGATGGTTTTCTATTCCCAGCTCCCTCAGGGTCTCTAGAATTGCTTCAGTGTGTACATTGTTGAAGGCTCCTTCTATGTCTATGAAGGTAGCCAAGGTGTATTCTTTGTAATGTAAGGATTTTTCTATCGTACGCACTACCTCGTGAAGAGCTATTTCTGTAGATCTTCTGTAATGACACTTGAGACTACGAATCACGCCCTGGTCCATTGGCTTAACTGAATCAAAGATGTGCAATTTGGTGGAAGGTATCTCACTATTACGTTTGTGACTTTGACTCACGTCTGGGTGAGCTGGACAGTTATCCAAGAGCAATAATACTTTAGAAACTTTGTCAAGATAGCTTTTTTCCAGGTGCGCTTTTAGTTCTGGACCAATATTTTTGCTAAACCATTCAAGGAATAGGTGTTGGGTTACCCAAGCTCGTCTGTTGGCTCTGTAGATAACTGGAAGCTGTTCAGCGTTTTTCAAGACCCTGGATCGAGCACTCTTACCTATCACCATCAACTTGCATTTATGAGTTCCTGCAGCATTGAAGGAAACCAGTACTGTGAGCCCTTGCTTCGAAACTTTATACCCGCCAACTGAAAACTCTTCATTTCAAGCCAAAGTGTTATTAAACGCCTCCAAAAAAGACTGGTTTCATTGGCGTTGTGTTCAGTTCTATAAAAAGCGTGGCACCTATTTCTTCGCACCTGTTGATTTTATTCCATGGATTCCATGCCGATTTTTTAATGTTCCCTCCCGACCTTGAGAGTATACACATTCGGAGGCTATGTTAAGTTTGACATGAACAAATTTAGCCTTTTCTACTTTGCTGACGAAACCATGCGTCGACTTTAGATCTCAGCTTGTTTGACGGTTTTTTGTTTCTCCAATCCCTTAATGCTTAAATAGACCTATTATCTCTACTGTATTATTTTATCAATTGCACTTTTTCTTTTATTGATAGCACTTTACGTGATCTTTTAACTGCAGTGGTAGAAGGAGAAGCCATTATCCTTTCACATAAATTTTCGCAAAAACTGAACAAAATGAATCACAAACAATCTAGAACACAACCCGAAACATGTCATAAGCCCGTTACTTTCAAGCGCGTGTCTGACCTGTGCAATTCAACAGATACAACAATTCCGTTAGTTTTTAGAAGTCAATTAAACTTGTTCGCTCTTTTTTCTTGTGTAACGGATATAAGAGGATGAAAGAGTTAAATATCAAAAAAAGTCTGTTGTAATTTTTATTGAGTGAATTATTTTTTGTTCTATTACGGATACTAGAGTGAATGTCGGTTAAGAGAATTAAAAATATAAAATTATTTTTTAAGAAAAATTCCGGTTAATAGAGTACCCCGGTTAAAAGAATCCCGAATAATCGAGTCTCGACTGTAGATTGCCTCTGTTTTGATTGTGGTGGAAATACTTGTGTTTTCAACTATTTTGAGGCAAAAAAAGCGGCCAAGTGCGAGTCGGACTCGCCCATGAAGGGTTCCGCGCGAATTATAATTATTATTTACTTAGCCACCTATTACAGATTTATTATTAGAAAATATTTAGTGTTGAAACGAATATTCGGTTACTATTCAGTATTCGGCCTATTCGGCCTATATTTTTTATTCGGCCGAATACCGAATATTGAGTTACTATTCGGTCGAATACCGAATAGTTAGAAAAAGGAGCAAAAAACCAAAAAAACATTTAGATTTTCAATTAATTTAAGTTTTTAAAACTGAATAAAAACAGAGCAAAACAAAAACTGAATAAAACATAGGGACGGGCTACAGTCCGCTTGGGCGAACTGTTGGATACCCTATTCTTATTACTATCCCTCATAAGTGGGCGTGACAAAAGTCTAAGTATGGTTTAATTGTTAAGAACGCTCTACATATTTTGTTATATAACATTTAAAGGATTTTATCAAAAAAAAAAAAAGCTTTTGTAAAAAAAAACGCTCCCTAGCTCAAACTTTGGTGTTTCAATAAAATTGTTTTATTTAATTGTGGGCGTGTCAGTAAGCGGATTTAAACAAAATCAACAAACAAATCAGCTCCCTAGCTCACACTTTGGATTTTCAAAAAAAGTTTTTTTTTAAATTGTGGGCGTGTCAGTAGGCGGATTTTGAAAATATTTACAAATGAGCATAAATTGCCCCTAGAGAGTATATATTATAAATTTCAGCTCCCTAGCTCAAATTTTGGTTTTTTCAATAAAACTGTTTTATTTAATTGTGGGCGTGTCAGTTGGCGGATTCGATTTTTCCGCCTGTGGGCGGATTTCAAAAATTCGTAAACTTGATTATTTCGGAACCCTATATGGTTAAAATTTCAGCTCTCTCGGCCCAGTTTAAAGGCCTAATTTTTGACAACAGACGGACGGACATGGCTAGATCGACATTACTATCGATGCTGATCATAAATATAGTAACTTTTAGGGGTCTACGGGCAATATTAAGGTATGTTACAAACTATGCGTCAAAATTAATATACCCTTAGAATAGGGTATAAAAAATAACATTGCATTGTTTAGAGCAAAATAATTATTTGTATGTGTAGTTAATAAGAGGTAAGTTGTGATGCAATAATATCAACTTTTCAACGTTTCTTTTGTCATCATAAACAAATCTTGCTTGACTAAAAAGCCTCTCCGAATAGACACTGCTTGAAGGCAAACAAGCTGGACAAAGCGTTGAGGAAATTCAGTTATATGTGCAGACCACCAGACATATGGATTACAGTTCCTCTTCAAAGTTTTTATGGTCAAGTATTTATCGAGGTCATGCAGTTGCTATGGTGTTTTTTGATGTCGAAGCTATTTCAAGTGTATTGTCATCATTAGTAAAGTTCTCAGCAACTACTTCGTCATAACCAGGGATAGCATTTTGCTAACTTTGCCTCTTTTTTTTGGTTTAACGGAAGATGGAATTGACTTTACACAAACATGTTTCCAAATATATGTACAGTGTACTCTCTCCTAACGGACACCCCTCATAAGCGGACACCTCTCATAACCGGACAAATTTCAAAGAACGGAATAATCTACACAATTTTTAATGTAAATAATTCTCTCATAAACGGACTCTTTTATAACCGGACGCGGACACCAGTTTTCATAGCCACAATAGAATTTCACTCTCTCTTAAACGGACAAAATGCATTGGGCACACTTTGTTGTCTTTTGTTTTGTTTGCTTTTTTTCCTTTTCTTTGCGCTTTACCCTTGATACCCAGCAAAAAATTGAAAAAAAAACGGTACAGAATGTAAACACAGTAGTCTGCGGCGCCGGCGGCCGTCTGTCGACTATCCGACTAAAATTCTCGTGGCGCAGCGCAATACGTAGGTTTGTGTGGAAGTGTATGCATAATTTGAAGCATAAATACAGTTTCAAGTATGTAATGCAAAAAAGAATTTTTAAAGGCTTTGTTCTTGTTTATGTTTTGTTATTATCCTTTTTATTACCTACAATTAATGTTTATCACAAAAAATGCATTCCGTTTTAAAATAAAATGTCATAGGTACCATAAATGCATATGTCTTGTTTCTTTTTTCAAGGTTGTCAATGAAGTATTTTTTCTCATAACCGGACACCTCAAATAAGCGGACAAATTTCTTGGTACCGTCAGTGTCCGCTTATGAGAGAGTTCACTGTATTTTATTTTGCCTTTTTTTTACTTTTTATACGAGTACCATAGCTAATGTGGTGTCCTTTCCCCCCTTCTGTGGAACTTGGTGGTGAATAAACTACTGACATGCCTGGAGGGGGAGGGTTGCAGGGCGATTGCCTATGCGGATGACGTTGCTATTGCCATCTCAGGGAAATACCTCAACACCATAATAGAGCTACTTCAAAATGCTCTCAATAAGCTGACAAGTTGGGCAAGAAGATGTGGGTTGGGGGTTAACCCTCATAAAACCGAACTTGTCCTCTTCTCCAGGAAATATAAAATCCCTCACATCGATCCTCCTTCCATTAACGGTACGAGCTTAACATTTTCCGATGAAGCCAAATTCCTGGGTCTTATCCTCGATAGGAAGTTAAGCTGGAAACCCAACTTACAAGAAAGAGTAAAAAAAGCGACAGTAGCACTTTTCTCTTGCAAAAAAGCCATCGGTAATAAGTGGGGCCTACAGCCCCGCATATCTCACTGGCTATACGTTTCGGTAGTGAGACCGATTCTGACATACGGGGCGGTTGTCTGGTGGACTGCTCTTGATAAAGCGGTAAACCGAGATAAGCTAAGCAAGGTGCAACGTACAGCTTGTCTGTGTATCAGCGGAGCACTCCGTACGACCCCCTCCGCCGCACTGGACATCTTACTGCATCTGACACCCCTGGATATTTTTAGCAGGCAGATGGCTGCCTGCTCCGCTGTCGGCCTAAAAGCCACCTCACAGTGGATCAATTCGAACATTGGCCACTCTATCATTTTGGACTCACTTGGGTCCGTACCTAGAAACATCGACTACACCACACCCCAACTACAGTTCGAAAAGAAGTTCCAAATCACTATCCCCACCAGATCATTCTGGGAGGATGCTGGTTGCACGGAAGTTAAATCGATCCACTTTTACACCGACGGATCAAAAACTAGCGAGGGGGTAGGTGGGGGTGTTTATTCAGAAAGACTAAATATCAGTCTCTCCTTCCGTCTTCCTGATCATTGTAGCGTGTTCCAGGCGGAAATCATGGCGATTAAGGAAGTCCTGTCGTGGCTGAAGAGAAATGTGATATCCGCTAAGGATATCTGCATTTTCTCGGATAGTCAAGCCGCGCTAAAATCCCTGAACTCAGTCTCTCACAATTCCATCGTAGCCTTAGACTGCCGCTCATCTCTGCAAGAGATGGCAGAGCAGTTCAATATTCACCTTTGTTGGGTGCCTGGGCATAGAGACATCCCAGGGAATTGTAGGGCAGACGAACTCGCCAAAAACGGAACCACATTACCTCTTCTACCTGAGAAAGGTTTTTTAGGTATGCCCATCGCTACTTGGAAACTTATGTTCAAGCTATCCGCAGTCGAGAGTACAAACCTCAGGTGGACAGGTAGTGATACATGTCTAGCGACTAAGCAAATCTGGCCAAAGCTGGATCTGAGACGCTCTTTGAGTTTGATCTCACTCAACAGACTGCACATTGGCTCTGTCATAGGTGTCATCACAGGACACTGTCTAATAGGCAGGCACGCATCAAGGCTTGGCGTTTACTCAAACGACTTCTGCAGAAGCTGCAGGGATGAGGAGGAGGAGGAGACTACGTCTCATCTCCTCTGCACATGTCCTGCACTCTCCCATAAAAGAAATCTCTACCTAGGAGCCTTCTTCGTCAACGAACTCAGTGACTTAGCTAATACAGCAGATGTTAGAAGCTCCAAATGGTTTTAGCGAGTAGGGGTCGAAACTCCCGATCCATGTGGCATCACAACGGACCTCATTGGTCTAAGTGTGTTGGCTTTTTTGCTAACAGTCACTTCAACCTAACCTAACCTAACCATAGCTAATTGCCTTTTTTGCCTTTTTTGCTTTTTTCTTAGTTTGTTAAAAAATATCTCATAATTGGTTTACATAGCATTAGGAAAACTGACAACATTTTCATTTGCAGTTGAGAATCTTTCGTTAAAAACCGTAGTGCTTTTATGCAAATTGTGTGGTATAAAAGTCAACCTTGAAAAAAAATATTTTATAGAACAGCATATTAATAGAGCAAAGCACCAGCAAGCAATGGCTTTAAAGAAAACAACAAAAACTCAAACGATTATATCTTTCGTTACTGGAACAAACAAAAATGAGGTTTACGCCGATATGACGAAAATGTTGTTAGCATGTGACATATCGTTGTATAAAGCCAATCGCCCAGAGTTTGAGACTTTTATAGAAAAATACACACAGAAAAAAGTGCCTGACGAGTTAACATTAAGAAAAAATTACGTCGGAGATTGCTATCTCGAAGTGCTCCAAAAGATCCGTGCTGAAGTTGGTGACGACATCGATGAATCGACAGACAAAGCAGGACACTGTGTAACTAACGTAATTGTTGGGCCTTTGGGAGCATATGGACGAGGGTACCTGTTAACGTCCGAGGCTCTGGAGAGAGTAAACTCAACAACCATTCCCCAGCTTTTTGACGATTCGATGCGATTGGTGTGGCCAGATGAACTTAAGAGAGAAAAGGTTTTGTTGTTCATTACAAACGCTGCAGCGTATATGAAAAAGAATGGCAAATTTTTGCAAGTGTTGTATTCGAAAATGGTGCATCAGTGGCGGACTAAGCCCGTCAGAGGCCCGGGGCGGCAAAGCTGAATGAGGCTCCCCAGCTTTAAAAAAAAAATTAGTTTTGCAAGCTTTTTATTCAGTTCACATTTGTTTATATAAATAAGTGTTTATGTTTATTTCGTTAAATTCTGGCAAGTGAAATTTTAATTCGAATTAAATTATTTAGGCTTAATTAACATACATATGTACATACAATATGGAATGGAAATGAGAAATAAAATACGAATCGATCGACAAAAAAAAAATTAGATAAAATAAATCAAAGATAGTTTTTTTTGTAGCGTGTTATATGTGTTTTCGTGCCTTCAATTTACTGAACTCCTCAATAACTTCTGTGAAATCGATTTTTTTGAAAATTTTTCTTTCTATTGAAAGCACGGCTAGATTAACCAATCGCTCTTGATCCATTGTAGATCGAAGATAATTTTTAATTAGTTTAGGTTTCGAAAAACAAGTCTCGCATAATGCAACCGAGATGCAAATGGTCAAGAAGTATCGAGGTATGAGCGATATACAGGGTAACGATTCACTGAAGTCCCATTTTATTATAAACCAGCTGACCCATGCTCGCCTTGCTTCGCCAGTCTGCCACTTCTCAAATTTAAAGCAAAATAATTGCTGATAAAAACTGATAAAGAAAACGTCGAGAGTGTCCCATCTCATTATATGGATATACTCTCAGTGTGTGACTCCCTCTCAATCTCAATTACATTTCATAGCATATCTTTCTCAATCCCATGCGCCACAAAAAAAATAACACAAGCTACAAAAGATGCATAAAAAAAAGAAAGAAAAAGCAAACAGCACAAAAGGTAGAGAGAGAGAAACAGATTTGTGCTGCATACAGACACAAATTTTGATCCACTCAATGCTGGGAAAATCCAACGATCTAGCTTCAATCGAACACTTTTCTTTTTTAATTGTATAAAATTTATAGTTTAATTCTTATTGTTCAACTTCAGGATAACCTACAAAGTTGATTTATATCTTAAAATCTTTGTACATAATTGAAGTTTATATTAAAAAAAATCCCATTTCATTTGGATGAGTCGTTCCAAAGGTAGGAGCTAGAAAGCATTCGAGATATACAACTTTTCTTAGATATCAGCTTAGATCTCCGCCTCGGGACAGCGGATAATGGTAAAACATATCTACATACAACTGTGAAAACCGGAATCAATTTCGTGAAGTACTTTTTTCATCACCTTACAGCCAGAAAAAAGTTACAGTTTTATTATAGTAAGGATATCTTAATGAATAGTAATAATATCGGTCACATCATAACCCTACCCGTTGTCCTATTACCCGTTTTCGCGTAGGAATGAGGCATTTTTCCGCGGTAAAACGTAGTCTATGTTCACCAGTGATAATGTCGGCTTCTAATGGTAAAACAATTTTACAAATCGGTCCAGTAGCTTCGGAGCCTATTCAAAACAAACAAACAATCAAATCTTTCCTCTTTATAATATTAGTATAGATTGAAGGATTTGGGGGCCCCCCAACACCGGAGGCCCGGGGCGGGCCGCCCCTTCCGCCCCCTGGTTAGTCCGCCACTGTGGTGCATGTAACTTGCGTCGCTCACGGTGTACATAGAGTCTGTGAAAGCATACGCAGTCACTATTCAAAAGTTGGCGAATTCGTGTCGAACTTGAAAAAAATATTTCTAAAGAGTCCATCTCAGATTGCTGTTTTTAAGGAGATGGAACCTGAACTGCCGCTACCGCCTCAACCTGTAAGTTTGTTTAAAACTGAATTTGAATTCATATTTTTTAATTTATATTTAAACTATGTTTTAACTCGCTGCGGTACTTGGTTAGAGGCAGCAACATATTATGCGGATTATTTAGCTGGGATCAAAAAAATCGTCAGCGCTCTTGAAGATGATGCAAGCTGTGTTGCATTTGCAAAGAAATTGATTGAAGATGAAGAATTGCAAGCGTAGCTGGCCACGGCCCTGGCCGAATATACTTTTCGTTTCGACACTAAAATAAAAGGTTCACGGTTTACGCATAAGGTTTATGTTTATGAAATTAAATGTTTTTTTTTTATATTTGAGTTAATAGAATGAAAGGTGAATTGCGGTTTACGATTTATGACGTATTAAAAAAAAAACTACTTACTAGATCTCGTTCAAACCAATTTTCGGTGGAAGTCTGTATGGTAATGTACCTACATCATATATTTTTTTAGTTTTATCATTCCCTTATTTTAGTAGTTAGAGGGGCGGACAAACATTTTACCAAATTTGGAAGTGTCTCTCGCGCAAACTATTCAGTTAAGAAAAAAATGATATTAAAAACCTTAATATCATTTTTGAAGACCTATCCATAGATACCCCACACATAGTTTCTCTCTGATTGTCGTGGGGTGCGCATCGCTTAGAAACATAAAATCTTACAAGATGAATTGTTCGGTGTGTTCGTTAAAAATTGATCGCATCAGTACAACAAAAATAAATTGCTGTGATTGCAAAAACTTCTACCATTGTGCCTGCGTAAATATCACTCAAGAAGACGCGAATTACTTCAAATCAAGTGGAAATGCTTTTCGGTGTGATAAATGTGCAGTGCTACGACGCCGCTCTTTGCATGCCTCAGTGCCGGTGGTCTCAAATCGACAAAACAGCAGCGCTCTTATATCTTCTAACGTTTGTATACAGCAGGAGAAAAGAAATGATGAGTCATCCAACATTAGCGTAAACAGCGAAAGTGAATGTACTCCTCAGATGATATACGCCAAGCTATCTAAATTAGAGGAAACAAACTATCACTTTCTTCAACAACTAAATCAGCTGCGAGCTGAAAATACTGAGCTCAAATCTAAAGTTAATAACTTGGAGAGTAAACTCAACTGGCAACAACAACAGAGTCTCAGCGATTGCATCGCAATTGTGGGTGTGTCAGATGTCAACAACACTAATGCAGCTGAGAAAGTAAAACAAATATATTCTCAAAAGCATTATCCATCGATGTTCTAGATGACAAAATCGAGAAATGCTACGTCAAGAAAGTACAAACGAAATCTTCTCCGTCGAAATTGATATTGATCATCTGTGTAAAATTCTCCGATCAAACAACAAAGCAGCGAATTATGTGTGCAAAGAGGACAAACAAAAATAAACTTAATACACATGTAACTGGCATCGGCGAAATTGTCAACAACAACAGCAGTAGCAGCAGCAGCAGCAGAAAAGGTAGCGGTACCGGCATTTACATTAACGACTCACTGACGAAGTACACTTCAGCTCTCTTAATGAAGGCAAAAGAAACAATGAAACCAGAGATGGCAGAGTAGTTTACGTCAGGTAGTCTACTCGATTAACTACACGTAGTTAATCGGGTAAACTACACGCCTGATTTGTTTCATTTACTACCTACATTTGTTACGTATGCTACCTACACACAAAACGTTAAATTTGAATAAGAATTACAAAAAAAAAAAAAAACTAGTGTAAAACAGAAGAACCATGTTGCGTAAATGAGCTTAATCAAGGAATTCGAAGCTTTATAAAAGAAAATGGCAAATTTAATAATCATTTCTTTTATTTTTGTCATTAAGAGTATAATGTATGTCAATGAGTTTCTTTGAATGTTCTTCGTTAAGCCTATTCCGGATTTTGTATGGACGAACTATCACTGCGAGAACACCCTCTCTATTGCTGCAGATGATGCTGGAATACTCAGTAAACGTATAGCATACTTTGATATGCCTAGGTGCTGTCTGGATGCCAAACTCCAATAAGTCTTTGGCACCAAAACTTCACTTCCACCACAGTTGCCTTCGCCACTATCACCATAACCACTTTCTCTAAGCTGTTTATTTCATGAAGTCAAAATGCCCTGACCTTTGATGAATTTGTCATAATCATTTAGTTCTCCAGCTGAGAATATTTCAACGAAATGTAGCGATGTTTCGCTGCGATGTTGTTAAATTTTTGTCAAGATACATATCTTGGATTCAAGCTATATGCCACTATTGCAACGATGGAGAGCGCCATTTCTTTAGTTGCGCTGAGAAAGTAGTCATATTTGCCTGGCAATTGCATCTGTAGCCACAAATCTACAGCTTTAGAGAAAATAATTGCATCGTCTTGACACTTGTTATTCAATTTGCAAACTGGATCGTAGATATAAATTTCTTCCTCTATTGACTAGATGAAATTGTCATTAAACAATAACTACTTAATTTCCGTGGTAATCTTTTTATCAGTACCTGTAGCTGCTAAAGTCTTCATATGATTCAGGTTGTGCAAACAATTTGCGAAGCAGTCTCTGTAAGTGCACCAGCGTATCTACTTCTATTATCAAACTCTTTTTCCCCCACAGTTATCTTTTCGATTCAACTTGTCAATTTAGTGGTTAAATGGATATTTCAAGCTACGTTTTGACGTTCAGCGCTACGTCTGCTGCATTTAATTACGTTAACTACATTTAACTACATTAACTACCTCATTTACGTAGCAGACGTAACAAATGTAGTAAATCAAAAAAAATCGCATTTCTGCCATCTCTGAATGAAACAGAAGGGCGAGAAATATGTATGGTTCAATAATAATCAGATTCTCATAAGAAAGGTTGAGGGGGGAAAGGTCATGTCTATTAAATCGTTTAATGCTCTTGCACTCATTTAGTGCGTTACGTTCTCTAGTTAAATGAATTTTGATAACGATTTAATCGATGATCGTGGAATCCGTCGGATCTGAGATTCACTTCACTTATTCGATTCACGTGAACAGAAAATTGTTATCGTGGGATCCGTCGGATACTCTCCCTTACCGACCACTATTGGTGATTAGGAAATTCAATTGTTACAGCTCATTTCAAACAAATTTGTTTTGTAAAAATTAAATTCAGTGAAAATAAAATAAAAACTGCGGATGTCAAATGCATGGATAGATTCGATCCGTTCGTTTTCCACGATACAGTGAATTTCATTCACGTTACCGACATGTGGATGGTTCACGTCTGCGGATTACACGATGCAAATTGTTCACTATTAGCGGATCGTTCTCCCCGACGGATTCCACGATAGGGGTGTATATTCATGGGTTTAACTTTTTTGCTAATACAAATGAAAATTACGCTGCAGGTGGAGTTGGTTGTTTTGTGAAAGAGAACTGCAAGGTTCTTGATGTCTCATGTGTTAATTTTGTTAGTGCAGATGTCTTGAGAGTCTCCATTGAATTAAACAATGGAGTGTTTGTTTTGCTATGTGTCTATAGATTGCATATGTTCAATGTTTCTATGTTTATAAAAGAATTTTCCGATCTCTTGGCAAAGCTTAAATCGAAAAACTTAATTTTTCTAGGCGATTTTAATATTAATATTTTGGATGATAGTGAAACCGTTTCAAGCTACCTTGCTTTACTAGCATCACATGGTCTAACATGTTTTATTAATGAACCAACTAGGACTGTTTCAAATAGCTTTTTAGATCATATCTATGGGCGTTTTAAAAATGTTGGGTATAATATAATAAGTGTGAAAAATGTGTCTTCGATTTGATGATCTCTGATAGAAGAATGAAAGTTAACTTTTGTAAGCTTAAAAACAATCTGCGTTACGAGTTTCGGGAAGAGGTATATGCTTGTAGTGATGCTTCTACTGCTTACACATTCTTCATTAAAACTCTTGAGAATCGGATTATAAGTTGTTCCTCATTTCTGCCCTCTAAAAAGTTTGTCAAAAGACTAAAACCCTGATGACTTATTAGGCAAAGTGAAATGTAAAAATAAACTAAGATTAAAATGTAATAAGTTTCCTAATAATTTGGGCTTAAGAAGGAAATATAAAAAAATTGTGTGTCGAACTTAAGAAGGAGATTCCTATTTGCCGAGATAACTATTACCGTGGTCAATTTAGCTCTGCAAAGCGGAATTTAAAAAACGAATGGAAAGTAGTTAACAACATTCTTAATAAAGTGAATTTTTCGAAAATACCTAATAATATTCGTGTAGATAACTGCGATGTGTCTGACAAACTCTTAATTGCTGACGCATTTAATAACTATTTTGCCAATATAGGCTGCAGTTTTCAACCTTGTCCAGTCCTATCAATTTGTTCGCTCTGTCCGACGATTTGTGAATGTTTTGAACTGTTGCAAAGTAGTAGTTTTGTTTATCAGCCCATAACTCCTCTTGAAATTCTTAAAGTTATTGGTTCCTTAACTAAATCGAATTCTGGTGGAGCTGATGGCATATCGAGTTTTACTCTAAAACAAATTGCATGTTTCATTATGGATGTATTGGCTGGTATATATAATCGTTGTGTGTTTGAAGGGATCTTTCCTGATGGTCTAAAATGTGCAGAAATCTGCAATTATAGGACCATTTCTCTTCTTTCTGTTTTCAGTAAAATATTTGAAAAGCTTAGGAAAAATAGGATATTGAGTTTTTTAACTAAAACCAAGTTCTTTCATCCAGTTCAATTTGGATTTCAAAAAGGAAAGTCGACGGAAAATGCACTGTCACAGTTTTGTTCTCAAATTATGTCACACCTGGATGGAAAAAAAATGCACGGTGGGCTTATTTATTGATATAACCAAAGCTTTTGATATGGTTAACCATAAAATTCTCTTGAGGAAACTTGAGAAATCCGGATTCCGTGGTTTCACACTAAATTGGCTTAGGTCGTATCTGAAAAACAGATCGCAACAAGTAAAAATTGGTGAAGTAAGGAGCGAAGTCAAGTTCATTAATCTACGTGTACCACAAGGCTCAGTTCTGGGCCCTGATGTAAATTGGTGTCTGATGTAAATTGTGATCTTTATCTTTTGAGACACTGGTTTGCTGAACATCAATTAGTATTAGCTCCAAAACTAAAATAATGTTCTTCAATTTATCTCACTCGGCCAAATTTGATGCAAATGTGTTCTTCCACGCACCTGAGTGTCAAAAATACAAACTGACTAATTGCAATTGCACATCCGGTCTTTCCTCTCACACTTACTGTAATAGTGTAATCTGCAGTGATCAATGCTTTTTAATTGAAGCAGTAGACAACTTTAAGTACTTGGGTCTCAGCCTGGAGTCTAGAATTAGTTCTTCGTTTCATACAAACTTACTGAAAAAGTATTTGCGATGTTCACTTAGATATTTTTATTACCTGCGAAATACAAGGTGGCGCAAAAGTAATCCTCCTATCAGAAAATGCTATAAATTTTGCGATTGGCCCCTAATGTCAGTTCTGTTTTGACATTTGTGTAGTAAACACATGCGAAATACACGTTAATAAACAATGTTACGCTACACTGCTCCAGAACGCGGAATATTGGTGACTATTTATTTGAGCAATAATCGGTCGGTGACCAAAAAACATCGGAAGGTTATTTTTGCGCCACCTTGTATATGTTCTTCTAAGCTTTTAAAGGATATATATTACGGAATTTTTCATTCCAAGTTGCAATATATATACAATAAAAAGGGTGGCGACGGTGTAGAGGTTAGTGTGTTGGCTTGTGACTCGTGCGGTGCAGGTTCAATCCCCATGGGGAACAACAACATACGCCACCCAATCACATGCCTCTACACCAAATGGAGGATTTCTGCCTGGTAGTACAATGGAACGTTACCGAGTCTGAGTGCTCTGGGATTTGGATTTACTTAAAAAAAAAAAAAAAAAAAAAAAAAAAAAGTTGCAATATGGAATTGCTTGTTGGGGAGGTGTGTACCTAAATAAAATACATCCGCTGCTAATATTGCAGAAATATGTTTTAAGACTTATATGTCGTAAACCTCGTAGACACCGTAGCTTTCCTTTATTCTGTGACCTGAATATTCTTCCTGTTCGTCATTTGTATTGTTTCAAGGTATTAAAAACGTTTTTCATGAAGTCTGATGGTAATCACAATTTTCGTCTCATTTCCACTTATGATTTACGTGTAAACGTCTCTAATATGTTATCTGTTCCCAATTTCCTTACCACTGCTTATCGTAATTTTCATTCTATTTTGTCTTATCGTTTGTTTAATAAACTCCCGCAGTCTATCAGAGCATTATCAATACCTGGACCATTTATAAAGCAAATCAAAATTTGGCTCTTACGATTTGACTATATTGGCTTAGAATCTATTACATATTTCTGATATTCTGGTTTAATTTAATTCCGATAATTTAAACTTTAGTTTACTTTCAAATTACATTTTTAACATTTGTAAAATTTTAATTTCTATTTTGTTATTTGCATCTCCTTGTTCATACTGTATCTTGCATCTTACCTCTGAAACTTTCGTTTAAAATTAATGTTTTCTTTCGAACTCCTGATTTCATTTTGTTGGTTTTTCTTAAAGGGTCACCCCACCCAAAACTTTCTATGTTGTATAAGCCAATGATGTGACATTCAACACTATTTTTATTACTTATGTATATAAAAGTAAAAAATGTCATTTGCTTAAATGTTCTTAGTTATTATGAATACTGTAAAACTTATAAATCATAAAAACTTCTTCTGTATTATGGAACCATCTATCTATATATCTTATATCTATGAAAAAAAAATTTGTTTCAGTTCTAAGTATGGGGAACCCCCAAAATTTATTGTTTTTTTTTCTATTTTTATGTAAAAAAATCTTATTGCGGTACACAGAATACATCTATTTACCAAGTTTCAACAGTATAGCTCTTATAGTTTCGGAAAAAAGTGGCTGCGACATTCCCGGACAGACAGACAGACAGACATGACGAATCTATAAGGGTTCCGTTTTTTGCCATTTGGCTACGGAACCCTAAAAAGGGAAGACTTTGGACTTCCTCATACATGCTTCCCTCAAAATCGGTGTTTTTAAGGTGGAATCATAATGTACCTTCGTCGCATCCAATGTTTTTAAGATCGTTGTCTTCGGTGCCGGTTATAAGATCTTCGTCACAGTTGGCGCATTTAATTTTCCAAGACGTTCTTTTGTTACCTTTCTCCTTTTATTGATTCTTGGATTTTCCTTTTCCATCTTTCTTTTACGAGCCTTTTCTGCCTTCTTTTCTTTGGCCTTAATTCGACTTGTTTTTCTCGTTAAAATAGCGGTTTTCTTTTTTTCTTTTTCTTCTTCCTTTGCCTCTTCGAATTGTCTCCATTCTTTGGAAGATATTGCTCCGATTCTGTTTAAACATTTAGGCTTTTTCGATTATTTCATCAGAGATGAAATCTTTAAATGCTTTTTTTATAACAGGGGATACGCTTAATGGCTTTTCAAATGTGCAGGAAGATGATGGATTTCGAGCTACACTCGATGATGCTATACTTGAATTATTTTCTTGTATTTCCAGTATTTTCCTTGTTTTTGGAAGCAGTAGTTTCGGTATCGTGCTCGCTTTCAACATTGTCGTTAATAGGAACCAAAATACCTTCTTTCGAAAATTCGAAAGTCCCACTTGGTATGTCGAGATACGTCCCTTCGTCTTCACAGTAATTATTCCACAATGCCTCATCATCAAAATCTGGCAGACTGACGTTGTTTTCTTCATCTGTCAATACAAAAGATGGAGGGACATTTGGCGTATTGACCAGAGGTTGATTTTGTGTTGCATTTTGGACTTTGTATTCTTCCGAAGCTTTTAGTTCCTTTCCCCATTTAAATGATGTCAAGAACAGTTTGGACATCAATCCCAGCATTACTGAAATCTTCACTTAAAGAATTTATGACCTTTGCGGCGGCGTCGAAATAATTTTTGGTCAATGACTTTGATGGCGTATTAAATGAATATTCTCGGCTCTTATTCTTTAGGCTTTCATTATTATTTTGCACGCAATGTGTGTAATCAACAGCATCCGGATTGAATGGATACAACCCACATTTTCGAAAACCGTTTAGGTATGTCCCTCCCAGTTACAGAAATACAGTCAAT
This sequence comes from Portevinia maculata, assembly GCA_949715645.1. Taxonomy (NCBI): domain Eukaryota; kingdom Metazoa; phylum Arthropoda; class Insecta; order Diptera; family Syrphidae; genus Portevinia; species Portevinia maculata. Next base: position 26,340,758 of record OX454527.1, on the reverse strand, counting down.
TCCCCAAACGCACTTTTTTCTATCGAGTCAACTAAAAGGAATCACTTTTCATCGTAAGGGACATTAAGTCGATGGAAATACAAAAACGCACGCAAAAAATAAGAGACAAGACAAATTTATTTCACGAACACTCTCCTGAAATGTCAGCATCATGCCAGCTCCTTGCCAAAAGATCGGATTAAAGTTTTTATTTGATTCGCCTTCTGGCGGCATACCCTTAGGGTATCTAGACTGAATACATATTACATTTTTATAGTCATCTCCTTGAAAAGGCTTCACCACAGCAAAAGATTGAATGTTTGACTGAATCCGTTGAATAGACAGAGAGTCCTTTAACGGGTGAGTTGAGACAAACGTCAAATGTAATGGAAGATAGGTTTGAATTTGAAATGCTTGTCTGATGTTTGCCCAAAAAAATTGTTTACAAATCAAAAAAATAAAAACCCAGACAACTGGAAAATTGCATAAACCAAAATCAGGCATCCAAACAACACATACAAACAACACATACAAACAAAGAATTTTCCTTATCCAAAGAGATACCTACATACATCCGAACCAATCATGTGAGAATCCTGGGAAGAGCATGTGAAGGAAGATGGTGGATGTCAACTCTTGCGGTTGTGTGGATAAGAAGTCCCGACGAATCAGGGGTGGTTTGATTTTCACACATGACGCTGAATGCGTGTATTATACACACACCTACACTCCAGCAAGAAGTCATAGGGAACAGAATTTCCTCCCGACCCGACCCATTCATAGCGATGGCAAATTGGAATAAATTGGCAGCTGCAGCAGCAGGAACTTCAGCAGAGTTCCTTCCTTCAAAATTTAAATTGGATGAGCTCCCATAACGGTGTAGACACAAAAGTCAAGGGTAAAAACGAAATTCCAAATAAACTTCAATCTAAATAAAAAAAAGAGGATGGCTGGGTTGAGGATGACGATTCGATGCGACTCACCTGCTTATTGAACTGATAAATTCTGATAGATACTTGAATGGTATCCAGTCGTCGACGTCGTTGTGGAGAAGTTGATGTGTTCCCATATCGCAGAGTATACCTATTCGAGTGCATCCTGTGATGAAGATGTCTGCGACTCTCGTATGGCGGAAGGATGCGTTGCCGTATCATTTTGATATATTTTTCTTTTCTGGATCTATGAGGGCTGTTAAAATGTCAAATGAGCCTTCACTCTTTTCATCATTGATGTAGTTCCAACGCCATGGTAAATCTTTTGATGAAATATCCATTAAATGCGGTCGGATTAATCTGAGCTACCTCATCAAGATGGAGGAGGAGAAGTTGTTTTAAATAATTTCATCATACAAACGGATTGCCTAACAATATTACAATCTCAGTAATTACAAACCACTCATGAACGCCATCATCGTTTTGGACCTTTTTGAACCCCACTACATGTGCGGCCACTCCGAAAATGGACACAAATGTGTGGCACGCTTCCACATCCATAAAGCATTGTTCGACCGTTCATCAGAGACCATATTGTTAAGATCGCTATCAAATCGGCCGCTTTATGAGCTGTAAATTACCCCGTCTAATGAGTAGAAATTTATAATTATGTTTTCTTTTGTTTGTTGTTGTCCTTTAGAGTTATTTTGTTTTACATTTTCGTTTATGAGTGTGTGTATTGGCTCCAGAACACGGCATCTAAATGGAGGTTATGGATTTTTGGATTTAGTAGCTGTTCGGCAATACACTGGCGATCACAAGGATGAGGCCATGAATTTTGCAATCGATTTTCAGTCTTTATACCTGTTGGAAATTGTAGAAACGTTTACTACCTGTGAGCAGATATTTCCCCAACAGCATACTGACTTATAAGTCGTAAAATAAAAGGGTAAATAAGAAACGACCGCTGAAATTTCCCAAGATCAAACAATGAACTACTTGAAAAGCGTATAGAAAGATGCGCCACTAGGATGAGGCCACGTGCAAAATCTTCGAAAGAAAGGAAAAAATTAGAAAAATGTCCATGCTTGTTGGAGCAGAATCTTCGTCATCATCATCATCATCACCATTCTAGTCATCATCATTACCATTGTAGTCATTGTCATCCTAATTATTTTGTAATGAGATTTGTTCTTATACATTTGTAAATTTAAATCTGGCGCCTTTGTTAGACCAGTCACCATAATTAATATATTTTTTGAACTCGCCACATTATTTGAACTTTGAAAGTAACGTAATGTCTCTCTTGAACGAAGAAACCTGTTAGTTAAAGATTGGATAGGAATTAATAGTTGAAAACCCTTAGGGGAAACAATTGCATTTTATTTAACAAAACCAAAAATTCGTTTGTCGTTCGTCGTCGCTCTTCGAAATCTTAGTCGTTATTTTCGCACCCGTTTGGCAATCGGCCAACGCAGCAACCAGGATCTGCCTACTCCTAATCGTAGGTCAAGTAGAGGTCCCGCGGTTGACGGTCGGAAACACATCCGAACGTTCAATGCCCAACCGTAGATCTCCACAGAAGGGCGAATGTTGAATTGATCTTCGAAAGGATTCGACAACTTACTACTAATTTTAATAACAGCTGTGATAGTTCTGAGATTTCTCTCATAAACCAGCTAAATGTTTAATCTGTGATATTTCTGTGTAAATATTTATTGCGTTTGCTGTCATTTATTAGTTATTTATCAATTATTTACTTACTTATTCATATATTTATTTTTGTATTTATTTCTTTATCTATTTATTTATTTATTTATATATTTATTTATTTATTTATTTGTTATTTATTTTTGTGGCTGCAGGAAATAACCCCCCAATGAAATAACCCCCCAATGAAATAACCCCCCAAATGAAAGATGAAATAACTCCCCAAAATTTGTATGAAGGTGGGGATTTATTTCATATGAAATAAGCCCCCAAAATTGGGAACTTATTTCATGGCTTTTTGGGGACTTATTTCATACTTCAAATTGGGGGGTTATTTCATAGTCCCCAAATTCAACTATGAAATACGTCCCCAAATTTATAAAATAAAACCTCGCACCTACCCCAAAGCAAACAGTGACCTCAAGCAGGGGGGTTGCAGGGGGCAGCACCCCCCCCCCCCCCCCCCACCCAACATATGCATTGCACTGTTTATGGGATTTCCATATGGGATTTGGGGACTTTTTTCATACTTATTTGGGGACTTATTTCATACTTATTTGGGGACTTATTTCATAACATTTTGGAGACTTATTTCATCCTTGATTTCACTGTGAAATTATTCCCCAATTTTGGGGAGTTATTTCATTTAGGGGGTTATTTCATTGGGGGGTTATTGCACGGAGCCTATTTTTGTATTTATTTCTTTATCTATTTATTTATTTATTTATTTATATATTTATTTATTTATTTATTTATTTATTTATTTATTTATTTATTGATTTGTTTATTTATTTTTGTATGTATTTATTTATTAATTTATTTATATTTTTATTTATTTCTTATTTATTTTTTTTGTTCTCAACTTTTTAAAAAAAAAGATTGTTACTAAATAAAATGAACAATATGTCCATGCCCAAGCAATCTCGATTATGTTTAAGTTCGGTCATGGCAAATTTTCCACGTCTTCTAATTAAATCCAACTTCTAACAACCCTGAAAGTGTAGACATTGTCTTGTTGCAATATCCAAGACAGGGGTCCGAAAATGTTTTTCACTTTTGGAAATGATCGTACCAACAAACATTTGTAGTTGTTTCCGTTCATTGTTGTGGACGAAAACTTCAACTCGATTGTGACGTAGTAGGTAATAGCTCCCCACACACCTGATGTACGGCTGTGATGTCTTGCCAAAATAAGCTCCTCCTTTCTTTGATAATGGAAATAAAAGTTGTAACCATCGGGGCCGTCAAGACCCCTTTTTTTCATCCGAAAAGGCAACGCGTTTCCATTCACGGCTCCAAGCGACATGTTTTCTTGCAAAATTCATTCGTTGCTCCTTGGTTACTTCCCTCAAAATAAGTTTCTTTTTAAATTTTCTTCTCTGTATATCTAGTACCACTTTTTCGTATTATCCTTCGGACCGTTGCTATGCTTTCTGATACTTCGCTGTTGGCCCTTATTTTAGTCACTGTTAGAGAAGAATTTGAGGCATGCCGTAGAATAACCCGCTTTTCTCGAAATATTGTTGCTTCTGCCGTGTGTCCTTTTTGATTTTTCCCACAGCGTTGTAGATCCGCAAGATAACTGTTTACAACAGTCGTACTTCTATTTAGCCTCCTTGCAATCTTCTCGGACTGAGAGTCCTAACTCCTTGAAAGCATCTATTTTTCCTCTTTCTGTCGCTGTCAAAGTCTTTCCGGAACCCATTTTGTTTTAACTTAATAAAAACAGATCTTTTCAACACTTTTTAGGGTTCCGTAGCCAAATGGCAAAAAACGGAACCCTTATAGATTCGTCATGTCTGTCTGTCTGTCCGGGAATGGCACAGCCACTTTTCTCCGAAACTATAAGTAGAAAACTTGGTAAGTAGATGTATTCTGTGAACCGCATTAAGATTTTCACATAAAAATAGAAAAAAAACAATAAATTTTGGGGGTTCCCCATACTTAGAACTGAAACTCAAACTTTTTTTTTCATCAAACCCAAACGTGTGGGATATCTATGGATAGGTCTTCAAAAATGACATTGAGTTTTCTAATATCATTTTTTTCTAAACCGAATAGTTTGCGCGAGAGACAGTTCCAAAGTGGTAAAATATGTGCCCCCCCCCCCCCCCCCCCCCTTACTTATAAAATAAGGGAATGATAAAACTAAAAAAAATGTATGATGTACATTACCATGCAAACTTCCACCGCAAACTGGTTTGAGCGAGATCTAGTAGGTAGTTTTTTTTTAATACGTCATAAATCGTAAACCGCATTTACCTTTCATTCAATCAAATCAAATATAAAAAAAAACATTTAATTTCATAAACATAAACCTTATGCGTAAACCGTGAACCATTATTTTTTAATAATAAATCTGTAATAGGTGCCTTAGTAAATAATATAAATATAATTCGAGCGGAACCCTTCATAGGCGAGTCCAACTCGCACTTGGCCGCTTTTTATACCCTATTCTAAGGGTATATTAATTTTGACGCATAGTTTGTAACATACCTTAATATTGCCCATAGACCCCTAAAAGTTACTATATTTATGATCAGCATCGATAGCAATGTCGATCTAGCCATGTCCGTCCGTCCGTCCGTCCGTTTAGGCCTTGAGAGATGAAATGTTAACCATATACTCTCTAGGGTCCCGAAATAATCAAGTTTACGAATTTTTGAAATCCGCCCACAGACGCGCCCACAAACTCAAAAAAAAAACAAAATTTTGGAAAAAATCGAATTTTGAGCTAGAAAGCTGACTTTTTTTATTGATCTATGACTCCTAAAATTGCTCGGGAGATAATATTTTCGCCCACTGACACGCCCACAATTAAATTAAACAATTTTATTGAAAAACCAAAGTTTGAGCTAGGGAGCTGAATTTTATAATATATACTCTGTAGGGCTCCTTTATGCTCATGTGTAAATATTTTCAAAATCCGCCTACTGACACGCCCACAATTTAAAAAAAAACTTTTTTTGAAAATCCAAAGTTTGAGCTAGGGAATGTTTTTTTTACAAAAGCTGCCTTTTTTCGATAAAATCCTTTAAATATTATATAACGAAATATGTAGAGCGTTCTTAACAATTCAACCATACTTAGACTTTTGTCCACTTATGAGGGATTGGAATAAGAATAGGGTATCCAACAGTTCGCCCAAGCGGACCAGTGACGTATTGTTAACGAGTTTTAACACTGTTAAAAAAATTCGTATAACGAAATATAGTTTCGCCGAAACCTACTTGGAACTCAGAAATTTTATTTCACAACGAAGATATTTTATTTTATTATAATTATTTTTATTATTGTTACCTTCATTCAAAAAAAATATTAAACCGTTATGTTTATTACGCATTTTCTGGAGAAAATTGAAAAGAAAGTCAAAAAATTACCATGGGCAGGAAAAATGGAACAGGTTAAAAATTGGATATCTTAAGACTGAGTTAAGATATAAAATTTATTTAAATGCAATTACAACGGCAAATATTTTTTCTAAAAATAGAGCCCTAAACGAAATTTCTATCATTAGTACTAACAGCGCAATTACCGTTAACATGGGTCAGGGTACACCCAAGTAAGCCTTTTCTTAAATCCTCAATAGATGATATAAAAATATCTCTAATTACTGTAGAACAATTTTTTCCTTAGAATGTACCCATAAATCATGCCCCAAAATATTGCCAACGAATTAAGGGACACCCTGTATACATATACAAAAAAAAGTTCCTTTGTTTTACTTTGACAAACACGGTCACCGTTGGTATAAGGGGCAGACAACTTCACACATTCTCAGATTATAGTGCATGCATTCAGAAATTGAGAGGATTCACATGCATCTTTGTCTAAACATTGAGAGGATGAGAGAGAACTGTCATCCCATTAGAGCATATTACACTTTCTAATGGGCAGTGGAAAAAACATTCAGATGTTACTTGGACCCAGCGGGATTTGAACCGGAGACCTCAAGAATAGTAGTCCAACGTACTGACCTGCGCCCACTAATCGGAAGTTCTGTCTGTTCTAAGGGCGGGAGAGATAGTGCAGATGGGATCAATGTCCGGAAGGGATATCGCCATCTACATCGATAGTCAGGCGACACCTAAGGCACTAGAATCCGTTAACATCAATGCTGAGGCAGTCAGAAACTGTCGCGCAATGCTAAAAGCAGTATGCCGACGGAACCGAGTATAAGACTGTGCTGGGTACCGGGACACAGCGGTATAGAGGGGAATTAGCAACCGATAAGCTGGCGAGAAAGGGAATGGAACTGGAGAATAGTGGGGGTGTGAACATTAAACCACCCCTTGGCGTTATCAAGGGAATAAATCAATGAGAAAATCTTAACAATGGCTGACCTTAGATAGCAAAATTTAGAGGGGCATAGGGTGTCTAAAGCACTTTGGCTACATTTTGGACAAAAAAAGATCTAAGGAAATTCTCAAATTGAGAAGAGAACAACTTAGAACAGTGGCTGGGATTATGTCGGGGCACTGTCTCCTAAGGAAGCATGCTAGGCGGCTTAGACTGGTTGATGTGCATACATGCAGGTTTTGTGGACATTTTCAAGCCGACGAAGACATAACGCACATACTGTGTGAGTGCGATGGTATAGCACGGAATCGTAGGAGGTTTCTAGGAGAATACTTCTTCGAGGAATTAGGGGAGCTGAGCGACACAGACCACAGGAAGCTGGTAAAATTCTGCAGGAAAATTGGATGATTTTTGTCTAGGGAAAGTGTTAATGGGCAATTCTGGTGACTATACTCTTTCCAATCAAAATTGTCAGTACAGGGAAGATAGGATGTTTGTCTCTCAGTCTGGTTGCAATGACTTACATAAATCGGTCCCTCTTTAAAGCTCTCACAGGGTTGCCGTAGTGTTTATGATAATTCGCCATAACTCAGAGAGCAATTCTATTAGGGTTACCATCTTCCAATTTAAAATAAAAATTTTGCGGAACGAAATAAATTCCGTTTATCTTTTTCCTTTTCTGGTAAGATAATAATAGGCGCGCTTTTTAAGGGTATCTCCAGTGGACCAACAAAATATATAAATTTCGTAACACAGAAAAAAAAATCAAAACGAAAAATATATCACTGCAATCCAATTTATTCATTATAAATATAGCAAAACATAAAATACTAGTTTCTAATATCACTACTTAACTAATCCGATGAGTAATTACTGCTACTGCTCTCGTTATTTAGGTCTATTATTAACCTTTCAACTGCTTCCTCGGCAAAAACGTCTATTTCCCACATATTTGGATCAACAACCTGTTCAACGTGTTGGACACATCGACGCCATTTTTCTTTGTCAACCCTTGTAAGTGCTGTCGTTAGTAAGTCTCTTATTTCAGCCGTTTTAAATGACTTGTTTTGGCTTTCTACAAACCCTTTCACTTGAGCCCAAACCAATTCTATTGGATTAAGGCCACAGGGATAAGGCGGCAAGCGAAGCACTTTATGTCCCGCATTTTGAGCCATTTCATCCACTACGTATATTTCATACCTGGCTTTGTAACGTTCAACGATTTCAAGCAACCCATTGTATGATTGCATCCCTACCTAACTTGAGATCTTCCTTTTGGGAAACCCCGTATTCATTGGCAAAACAGGCGTCATTTATCGGAAAAATAAAGACATCACACAAACAGGTGCATAATGAGATGAAACTACATATGTATTTATGTTTTTTTTTATTTAAACAGTTTGCGGCATAAACTCAATCAGCAAGATTTTCTAAAAAAAATTCCCAGTCCTTTCCGCTATATGTATATTGTGAAAGGTAGACACAATCAGGCAATTAGAAAAATAATTTTTATAATTTTAAATTATATAACCACGACGCGATGTCATATACCTAAACAGATGGTAAAAAAACTGCACTTCTGCAGCTGTACAATATACATAAATACAATCAAATTAAAACCGAATGGCAACACCCCACGTAATAATTCGTTCTCAAAAGCACCAAATCCATAGAAAAACCCTTAATGATACGCTTCATTGTAGAGATGGTAATACTCCTCTGATGTGATTCAGTCACACACACTGCTTATTTTGGTGGATGATAATAGCAAGGAAAATTAGGAAAATTACAACAACAATTCCTTGGTATGAAAATGGGTTGGTTTTTGTTTCAGTGGCAATTCCTGCGTTTGAGTGCCGTGAGAGTATCTACCGGCACCACTGGTAGAAAAAAAGCTCCTCCATAAGGCTTGTACTGACAATTTTTGTTGGATAGAATATAGTGCTCTATGCGAACTGCATAGCCCTGCTTAAACCTAACCTAACCTAAGCTGCGTAAACCATAGTATGTGGCAACAAAGCCGTGGAGGCCATTTGTACGATGTGCTATTCCATATATAACCCTATCCTTTGTACTTTATAATTCAATACAAAACTAACAATCTAAAGAAAAAAGACTGTTTTCTATTTAATTCAAATCTTGCGTAATTGTTGGAAGCAAAGCGACAACTGCAGGGCAAATTCACGAAGTGAGCGTTCAGCGAGTAGAACATAATGAACGTGTTTACATTATTCAAACCTAACAATTCTCGAGTTCGATTTTTCCTCTCCTCGAAATATCGTAGCACTGACAGAGAACTTACTCGAACTTCTGATCTGAAAAAAATCTATAAAATCGCATCAAGACTTTAAAGTAACAAAGGAACGACCGTAAAACCCTGAGCGAACCAATACTATCTCCAAGTTAGGCAGTCTCTTAAGTTAGATGGGAAGTGCACAGCAAGGCGATGCTGTGCTTGCACGGGGGCTCATTGGTCCATTGTGATCCCTTATTGTGTTACGTGGTAAAAACTACACTTACAATAAAAACACTTACCATACTCAGTTTAAGTCATTCTTGCTGGTTGGCCTATTGGAACCAACCTGTGTTCTTGACAAACCTGATTGTGTCCGTCAATGGCACCTGCGCTACGTCCTCTAGGTCTTCGAAGAATCTGTTACCCAGATAGCGAAGTCGAGATGTCGGGAGGCTTAGACACTCGCAGAGCAGGTGTTTGAGGGTCTCGGTTTCTTCTAACGGGTCCGCCAAATAACTTTTTTTTTTTTGAAAATGCTATAAAAAAAAAACTACTGAATATTTTCTCAAATGTCTTTTTTTATTTGAAAGTACAATCCTTCCGATTAATAATGGAAAATAATTTCATTCAAATGGCTGCCTCGGCTGGCCATGCAGTAGCCTATAGTAGCGGCATACCAAGGTCTTTATACAAAATTCGTCTCAATGATGTCTCCGAAATGTTCAATTGTTGAGAACGACGGTGAATTGGGCGCAGGGACATAAGTCCCGAAGACATAAGTCCCGAATTCATTTTTCGGGACTTGTAACCCACTTAAGTGGGACATAAGTCCCGAATTTTAATCGTTGAAAATGGGACACAAGTCCCGAATGAAACAAACAGTTGGAAATATTTTATATTTTATTAACGTTCATAAATTGATAGGTAAAATATAATTTTGTGACTTTCACTGTCACTGTATTATGTCACTTTCACAAAGCGTCATAAGGCCAAATCCGGAAAGTGACATAAAGCCAAATTTTCGAAACCGTACCTCGCACCTACTCCAAATCAAACAGTGACCCCAAGCAGGGGGGTTGCAGGGGGGCAGCATGCCCCCCTATAGACATTGTACTGTTTATGCAATCTACTTTCGATTTCGCAACTAATCCCATAAACAGTGCAATGTATAAGGGGGGGCATGCTGCCCCACTGCAACCCCCCTGCTTGGGGTCACTGTTTGATTTGGGGTAGGTGCGAGGGCAAGTTGTTGAAAGCAGCACCAAGCGAAAGTGTCATAAAGCCAAATTGGCCTTGTGACGCTTTTCCAATGTGTCATAATACCAAATGCTAAAATTTGGCCTTATGTCACTTTCACAATGCGACATAAGGCCAAATCTCAAAATTTGGGCTTATGACGCTTGGGGTTATGTCACGGCACGTTTTACCGTTAAGTCTCATAACATAATTGTAAGCAAACAAATCGATAATAGTTGCACATTTGCGCACAACAAAGTGGTTTGGTCTTATTTCCATTATTTTTTTGGTATTATTTCATTTTGCATGACGAAATAAAGCCAAATTGGCTCTATTTCGCTTTCGAAAGCGAAATGATGGCAAATTTGGAATTTGGCCTTATTTCGTTTGGCTTTATTTCACGTCACCGATAACGAAACCGATTTGCCTATTTGCTGTAGCATTTGGAGTGGTCTTCTTAGTTTCTCTCAGCCGTATATTTAGAAAATGTATAGTGGGACATAAGTCCCGAATTAATTTTTCGGGACTAATGTCCCACTTAAGTCGGTCATAAGGCCCTAATCGATTTCGGGACTTATGTCTTCGGGACCTATATCCCTGCGCCGGTGAATTGATGTTGATGGCGCTTCACGCACACTTTCTGTCACAGCAGCAATATTCTGTGGTGTACGCACTGTTTTTGGCTTTTCACGCTTTGGTTTATCGATGAGGATGCCAGTTTCTTTCACTTTTTTCACAAGATAACGAACATACGGAGCTGACGGTGCTTCTCTTCTTCCAAAATCCATACGCAATTTTCGCACACATTCTGCAACATTACCATGATTTTCAAAGTAATGTCGCAATATTTCTCAGCGTTGTTCAAGCGTATACACAACCATATTCGTTCAGCGGAAGGATAAAACTAATTATCTGTCAAATCAGACATGAGCTAAGTGTTACCATTCACGAAATAAGCACTAGTTGAAAAAAAAACGTTAGATGGCGGACCCTTTATATCCTGACAGCTCCTGCAGTAGTCTGGTGAGCTGATGCCCAGACTGTTTGCCATTACACCTATGGTGCAGTGGCCTGTCAGTACGCCGGTTAAGATACGTATTTCTTGCTTATTCATTTCCAGAATGTATTTTGTTCTTTTTTCGTCAATTCTTGGCCATACTACAAGATCTAACACAGTCGTGCATTTGGGACCAGGTAGTGTTAATTTGTTCCCTCTGTTTTTGGTCAAGGTTTCTTTTTGCTGCATTAATTGGGATGTCTATTGACGTAATGTCGTCCATTGCGTCAAGTTCTGACCCGATTCTTGTTAGCTCGTCTGCCTTTTCATTCCCAACAATGTCGCTATGACCGGGGATCCAGCAGAGGGTGATTCTGTGTCGTTCGCCTAATTCTTTAAGGGATTTTTGGCAGTTCCTGCCTGTTTTTGACTTTATGGTTTCGCTCTCTAGTGCTTTGATCGCCGCCTGACTGTCTACGAAGATTGGACTGGAAGGATGCAGATCAGGCAGTCTCTTATACTTTGCTTTAGGTAGAGAAAGCAACGAAGACATACGAGTATATATATATTCATTTCCCCCAGCAACCCAACTCATACCAAAGATATGTATTACTCTCATTTTTCTATTGCGACTCCCATCTATCTCTCTGTTCATCTCTGCGTCTGTTGTCCAAAATTGGTTTCGATTTCTATCCAAAAATTTAAAGACACGTTTGCCGACAAAAACTTGAATTTGGCATTAAGTTCCACTTTCGATATGACTTATCCAAACACTTATCATTAACACTTGTGTGGGCTTAACAGAGAATTCCTAGAAATATATTAATTCCTTGATAATTAGCTAGCCGCCTAATAACTAACGCGTACTGTGTGCCTGTGATTTCGAGACGGCAATCTGTATGCTTGCATTATATCAGATCTCCAACATAGAGTACACTGGATGCCATTAAAACAACGTTATCTTCCATTAAATGGTCTTTCGCCTTATCTATCAAGGGGTGTCATAACTTTTCTTTCAGTCTGGAAGACTGCAATCTCTTCGTGCGCATGCGCATGCCTGCCTTGATTTCCTCTCGATTCATCATCGCTGAGATTAATGGATTCCTCCGATCAACATTTCATTGATGCTGACTCCTCGGCCAGTGCGTATGTAAATGTTTCCATTTAATGTTCTCGCATCACGCATCAAGGACATTGAACCGCGCACGACATTGAAGACCAGCGGATTCAGGTCTGTTTGTCGCTCTGAAGCCTAAAATAAAATTAATAATCGTTGAGGAGATCTCGCGATAGTAACAAGATCCCGATCTAGTAAAAAGTTTATTTTACACATTTCACGGAGCGAGGAGAAAGAGTCCTTCTAGTCGACGAAGATGCTGATGATGATGAAGATGACGACGACAAAATTATAGTGCCGATGGACACACCTCGCATGCAGATTACCCTTCGGGATGCGCACTGTACTGCAATTCATCAAAGCACGGTTTGGAGTTTCTGATGCCCGCATGCCATCTTTAGATTAGTGAACACAGTGCCCGGGGCGGAGATACAGCGTATGGGCCAATGCTCCCAGCAGGTGCTCGATGCCGATCGAAGGCGTTGTCCCCGTCGAAGTCGTTCTCGTGGTGGACTTAGTGTCGAGCCGCGTCTATGCGGCATGACGGATCCAGAAGTAGGCAAATGGCAAACTGCAGGGCGAAGAGGTTCGTGAATGGAAATTAGATTCTTTACATGACGTCTAGATAATGGATTATTGGTGGCGCGCATTATCGACCAAGGTGTACCGGTGGGCAGATAAATACGCCTTGATAAGCGGCAACACATATTGTGCTAGGCGGGGTGATAAAGAGGAGAGGAGACTAAATTGACAGACAAACATGAGTTGGAAAGCAGCCTTATCTTAGGAACAAGTCCGCAGTCAGATCGGATTATTTAAGCGCGACTGTAAGCAAAAGATGGTCATTTAGTTGGTCATTTAAAAGCAACTCGTTGCTAACATATTGCAGAAAGTGAGGTACAAAAACTGTTTGCCCTAAAGTTAATAGTTTCATCCTATTAAGCCGCGTGTTCCGCTTTCTCACTATCTCCTTGTGAAAATTAGAAAAATAAGTCAATCAGATCAAAGTTCACAGACCCCGAGACAATATCACGTCGACGATTAAAAAGCCATTTAACAATATTACATACGGTTGGCATTTCAGCTTAAATCGTATCTGGAAATATTGTACGAAACTATGATCCTTATGGGGCCCATAAAATCGGAAACACCATTGCCTAGCTGTCCACGAGCAACTACACAGAAGAGCGAACGATACAGCTCAGCGTCATTGATCAACATCTGAGATGAGCTTCCCGAGATCGATTTTAGTGCATGATCAGATGCGGTGCAGTCGCTGCATATTGTACAAGTATCTCCTAATCGATGATCATTAAGCACCAGCCCCAGTAACACAAGTAACACCAGCACCCAGCACACAGCAGCGGTTATCCGATGTATGCGATGAATGGGACTCCTCTAGAGTTCTGTCCGACGACCGACATCGTCATCGATGGAGCAGCAGCAGTCACTTGGGCAAGGTCACCGTGAACATTATGCAACGTCAAAAGGTTAATTGCCTCGGTTGAGTTGTGCAATCGCAGAACATATACCCGCTGCCCAGAGAGAGAGACCGTGTGCAAGCACTGCGCACACTGGATCGTCATTAATGACAATTAGGAGGTGATGTATTCGAGCTATTAAATCGGTTAGTGGGATTGAAGTGGTTGGGTTTGTTGTTTTCTGGGTCTTGATTGGTAAGTGGCTAATAACCATGAATTAGGGGAAGTTTTTTCTATCCGTGGCTAGATGGTAAGGTGATGATTAGGCTTTGCTGGCCACAAAAAGAAATAAGTTGTTTGATGATTGGCATTCCGGTTGACGGACGAAGACTTGGTCTAAGAGGTGGGAACACCGCTTGTTGGACAATGAAATTGCAATGTCACTTTTTTTTCATTTCATCTTTCTTGCCTTTCAAATTCATGGATTTGGCATGGGAAATATTTCATTAGAACTGAAGGTTTTGAAAGGTATCTAATAGATGCTTCATTTGACGAAAAACTATATAGGTATATAAGTTATTAGCGTAGTCAATGTGACTTTATCATTTGATTGTCATGGAGTTCTATTTGACTATTAGGAAACTTTGCGGGAATCCAATCAACAACAACAGAGGGTTTCAGTTATTTGTTTTTCTTTTGTTTTTTTTTTCAAGGCCAAATTGTCATATGTGGTGCCATGGTTTTGCATTAGTTTATCCAAATTGCGGATCTGCATCGATCAGTCGAGATTTGAGAAATTCTTAGGTATAGGCTAAGCATTGAAAGTCGTCTAAGGGGGTCGTTGAAAGAAGGAACGCGTTCTCATAGTGTCGTGGCATTGCCCTTTACCATCCATTATTATTTTGTGTGCGCTATTGAAAATCGTTAGAGCTCACCAAAGATTGTTTCTAAGCAAAACCTAGACTTAATATTGACTTATCACAAAGGGTCTACATAGACCTAAGTGTGACGGGAGCAGGACTCTCTTGCCCCGTCAACCCAGCAACCTAATATTGACTTAGAAACATTTTCTTTCTTCTAACACGAAGAGGATATCATGTGGACCTCACGTGGGGCTCCAAATTGACCTTTAAAAGTGTCGACATGCCTCCCGATTGTTGCGATTGGGCGATCCAGAAGAGTTAAGGCATCGCATCCGTTGGGATTGGGACACATATGTTCCAACAAAAGCATTAACATGGAAAAACTGCATCCAACATCGGTGATTTAACGAATTATTTTCAAACTTAATGCCGACTGTGCCCATATTATCGCATCTTATAAACGGTTGTGGTTCACTAAAAAAATGTTAAAAGTGTAAATTGAACACCGGATGAAGGGTCGCTGGTGGTACTGGGACATATATGTATGTGTCCCAGTACCACCAGCGACCCTTACGGGCAACTTTGGCAAGCTTGGGATACCGAAAAGAGGATTTAGATACTGCAGCGGTGCCATAGTCCTTCATTTCCTTCCAAAGTGAATTTAGGCGGGATTTTGGCAACACTCCCCCGAGCAGATGGACCATTATGAGGCTGGTTAACATGTTTGCCAAATCTGGAAGCATCGCACGAAGACCTTGTTTCCGTACAAAGTCCAAATTGTAAGCAAGTTAAACCCTGTGGATTTGCCTTTTCGCCTGGAATTTTGCAAAAAAAATGATTGAAATGAACGAAGAAGACAACAACTTGATATATTGCTTGTTAACTTCCCAGTGGAAGTTCTTGTAATGGGGCCGATTTTGTGAATCGTGGATTTTGACATATCTCGACGTTTCAAGGTCACCAGAATTCAAATCCAAAATTTTTTTTATATATGTCTGGCTGTGTGTATGTACGTCTGTGCGTTCGGAATTATCTTTCGCCACAATTATCTCGAGAACCAAAAATGATATTGACTTGGGACTGGGTTTCTTCGAAGCGTAATTACGGAACTCAGAACTGATTAAGTTTCCAGCGAAATCGGCCCAGCCGTTTTTTGTTAGTAAATAAACAACTAAAATAATTTGCTTTTATTTGTACTATTTATTGTCATTTGTCATTGAGCAGATCATTATTACATTGTGCTCCGTTGATGATGGATAAACATGGCGACTTATTTTACGTTTATAGAAAAAATAATAATAAAATGTGGCCTGGGTGCGACCCGCAAGGTCCACACGACTAATTTCCCGGTGGGATCAATATGATTTTGAAATGTGGTTAACCATAAGATCTTAAAAAATCCTTTTTAATATTGTTCATGGAAATTAAATGATGTTAATAACAGCGAAGTGTGATATATATTAACAACTATTGTTATGAACACGGAGACCTGTAAATTTACATATATACGAAATAACGGAGCACAATGTAATAATGATTTGCTCAATGACAAATGACAATAAATAGTACAAATAAAGGCAAATTATTTTAGTTACTAGAAAAAAACGGCTGGACCGATTTCGCTGGAAACTTAATCGGTTCTGAGTTACGTAATTACGCTTCGAAGAAACCCAGTCCCAGGTCAATATCATTTTTGGTTCTCGAGATAATCGTGGCGAAATATAATTCCGAACGCACATACGTACATACACATGGACAGACATCTCTATAAAAAAGTTAAATTTGGATTCTGGTGACCTTGAAACGTGGAGATATGTCAAAATCCGCGATTCACAAAATCGGCACCATTACAAGAACTTCCACTGAGAAGTTAATAAAAACAAATATGTAAACATTTTAAATAAAACTAAAAAATTAATACACCACCAGTGGCTGGCATTTGTGCTGCCACGGGTAACTCAGTTGCTAAAACAACTGTGGTGCTGGATGCTAAAGCAAAGGCTAAGAAAACGGACAGCATAAACGCGCACCGTAACCGCTTTAGGCCAAAACTGGCGGCCGAACAGGCACATACAACCCGGAAAGATGGACAGAACACCAGAAGTCCAAGGGGGAGACAAAGTGGTCTCTCTCAACAGGGTTACGTACGACGCAGGGGTGATAACAAACCTCATAGAGTGCATAATCCCGAGTACGTGAAGAAGAAATGACGTCTCTAACTGTGCTGCAGGCAAACCTGCACCGCGCTATGGGTGCATCGGACACCTATAGCCAAAGGTGTGCCGAAAGGAACGTCGCTCTTGCTTTAATCCAGGAACCATGGGCAACTACAGGTAAGATCTTTGGTCTTAACAGCAGAAATAGAGAGCTAATTTTTGCCAAAGGTAATTTCAGACCTAGGGCAGCTCTTTCCATTGCGAAAGATATAAAATTCTCTCTCATTCCAGGTTTCAATACTAGGGACCTGGTGGCCGTTTTAATTGAACGTCACAATGGCCATGTGATACACAAGTTCGTATGCGCATCGGCGTATTTTGCTCGGGACATACAGGAGGTACCACCTACACCAGTACAGGAACTTGTCCAGTACTGCCAAACTCAGCAAGTACATCTTGTTATCGGCTGCACCGCGAATGCACATCACCAGATTTGGGGCAGCCGAGACACAAACAAAAGAGGTGAGTTACTTTTAGATTACCTATATAGTAAAGACCTAGTTATTCTAAATAAGGGAGATAAGCCCACTTTTAGTAACAGTATACGAGAAGAAGTTTTAGACCTTACTCTCTCGTCTCCTTTTATACAAAACATTGTAGAGGACTGGCACGTGTCTGATGAAGCTTCTCTCTCTGATCATATGCATATTATGTTCAGGCTGCGATACAACACCGAGTGCGCGCCGGTCAAATACAATAATAAATTAACTAACTGGAGAACCTATAGTGAAAATCTGGCAACGGAATATTTTAAGCCAACTGAACGATATTTGCCTTAAAGTTTCACATTCTTTATCAAACCATTTATCTATATTTACAAACTTTCTTTGCTGTCGGGTACATGCAGGTACAGACCTTTTTATGATGGTTTCAATATCGCCAATAGTTAGCTCTTCTAGTTGCTGTAGGTAATGGTCGAGTTTTGTTTTATATTCACTTGCTGTGGCATCCTTCCAAGAAAGTTTCGGTGGTAGTTTCAAAACTTGCATTTCTTCAGAATCCGTCGCTTCGAGCCAAAACACTATCTGGATTGGCATATGATCTGAATATGGCAAACTCAATACTAGATCAGTGGCCAGTGCATTCCATTCACCTCCGAGCAAGCAGTAATCCACCACTGAGCATCCTTGTTGACCTACAAATATATACTCTCAATATTTGTCAGATTCATATAACCCATTCAGTACACGCAAACCAAAAGAGTCACACAGATCCAATAGTTTAACTCCTCTAGTATTCAATGTTGCATCTTTCGTTGCCCTCTGCTTCCCTCCAAGTTTATTTACTATTCCCTCTTTTTTACCTATTCTCGCATTTAGATCTCCAATAACCATTATGTTTTCGTTAGTGATATTTGTTAAGCAGTTATATAGAGAATCAAAATCCCTTTCCCAATAATTGCAGTTTATGTAAGACGGTATTATAGCATATTTCGTTTTGTTCACTGTTATGTATAGGCACGTGATATCCTCTTCCGTTTTAAATTCACAAGTGATTTCTTTCAAAGATTTTTTATAGCCATAATAGCATCCACCTATTGCTCTGCCTCTCGAATTATGTCTTACCGCAGGTATCCAAACGAAATTAAAGTTCCTAAACCGATTATTATAAAATATATCTTCATCTTTAATAACAAATGTTTCATATAAAAAAACCATATCATAACTATTTATTAAATTATAGAATTCTACGTACAGAGTTTTATTATTAAGACCTGCTATATTATAACTTAGTATTTTAATTTTTATTAAATTTCTATTAATTAAACTATTTTGGCAGACGGCAGAGTCACCCTATAAAGCATTGGTGCCATTGGTGAATGTACTTGTTAAATGCCCATTGGTACTGGTTTGACTTCTAGATGGCGCTGGTCCACTATTTTTGTTTTCCGAAGATTGGCTGGTTTGACAGATCTCCGTCTCCGTTTCCACATCAAAACACTGTTCGTGACTAAGATCGATGTTTAGAAGTTTGCCCAAAACTGGGACTCCATCTGTATTTTGGTATCGCAGGCCAAAAGTTGGGCTCCAACAGAAAAACTTATTCTCCACACACAGTTTGTCGTCCTTGACAGTCATTTTCACTGAGGGTGCAAGTTGGCCAAGACGAGTTTTTACTTTCACAAGCTTTTTCCTCTTCATCCTCACAGTAAGAGGCAGATCTTTGAAGACTGTGATCCCCGTATTTCGCAGAAATTTTGCTGACTTCAACTCCGATATAACTTGCTGTTTGGATTCCATTTCGACAACAAAATTCCTTGTATCACGTTTCCTTGACCCTATTTCCCGAATTTGTATGTTACCAAAGGTCGGCTGTGGTTGTACAAAATTTTTGCAAATTTCCTTTATCACGTCCGTTTCGTCTTTGCCGTTCTGAGTTGCGCTTGTAATACTCATCATAAGATTTTTCGCAGTATTTTTCTTCTGCATTTCCTCAATTTGAGCCTCTAGTGTTTCATATTTTTTTTTCCAGTGCAGAAACTTTTGTGTTTAGTTGATTATTGAGCGTCATCAATTGATGGTTAGCCTTTTGTATTTCTTCAATGTCCGACTTTTTGGCTGTATCTTTCAGCTTCATATCGAGAAGATCGCTAAGCATTTCAGTTAGATTTAGCTTCGTCATACTTCCGACCAGTTCGTCCGACATTTCCGTACCGTTTTGTGTCCTTTTCTGTATATTGAACGATTCTGGGGAGGTCTCAACCAGTTTTCTTTTATTCATGAATAATTTGTGGTGTGTTTGTAGGGTTATGTCATTTAGCAAGCGAACCCGGCTTATGAATTTTTGTAAAATATAACTTATTGCTCTAAAACTCACTTGCAATTCGTGAAAGGCAACTTGGTATATAATGAAATTACACTTTGGTTGGGGATACATCACTGAATATTATACAATTCTGAATTTACGTAATTTTTCGCTGGAGCTATTGAAAATCAAACTACTCAGATATATCGACATTACTATCGATGCTTATCATAAATATAGTAAATTTTAGGGGTCTACGGGCAATATTAAGGTATGTTACAAACTATGCGTCAAAATAAATATACCCTTAGAATAGGGTATAAAAAGAAAAGTTATAACAGAGGAGAAAGAAAAGAATATTAAGGAAAATGTAGTTATTGTTGTTGCTGTAGATGCTCTATTGCGGCATTTTTAAACTTATTAGCTCCAATTATTTGCTTAGTTGTGGTCGGGAGTGAGTTCCAAAGTCTGGTCGCATGGATGAAGAAGAGGCGCGTAGAGTTCAAATAATTAAACGAGGGTATTATAAGATTTTGTGTCCTGGAGGATTGAACAAATTGAAGTTTCTCGAAGAGATATGCAGGAGATCTAGTTTTAATTAGGCTGTGCATAAACTGGCAACACCTTGTCTTTAAAAATTGTAGAAACGTGCAACCCAGTAGTAGTTTGTGGTAGTGCGATATATGATCCTGTCGACGCAGACCATATACATATCAAATGGCATCGTTGAACGCAACAAGCATCTTGTGTTGACAGTGAGAGTCAAGTTTGCAGTATACAGTTGTTAAATAGTCAAAAATTGAAACAAATAAAGTCTCGACAAGCCTTAGTTTTGTATCCACTGGGGTGAAACTAGAAGACTTCCAAAGTTTTCGCAAACGGGCATATATTCGACCAACTACGTAATTTGTTTGGTCTACAGCGGAGAGCGAGCGATTTATCTTGAAGCCGAGATTCGTGACAGTTTCGACAAACTTAATTTCCCTATTGTTTAGTAACACGGGTGGTAGTTCAATAGTATCATGAATTTTTTTTGATATCAAAATCAGTTGAGATTTTTCTGGATTGATGCTTAGCCCATTGGAAAGGGACCAGCTATAAATTTTTGAAAGATCCTCATTAATTCTAGCAATGAGATCCTCCACCAGTCCAATTGGACGTGACAAATAAATCTGGACATCATCAGCATAAAGGTGAAAGGAGACATTCGAACAGACACTGGGCATATCATTTATATATAAACAGAATAATATTGGTCCCAAAATTGATCCCTGAGGTACACCTATTAGTAACGCTCTAAATTCGGACGATTTCCCATTATGAACTACTCTTTGATAACGATTATGCAAGTAATTACTTATAAGGCGCACTGATCTTTCACTAAATCCAAAATACATTCTAAGCTTCTGACACAGTACCTGATGGTTCACTCTATCAAAGGCCTTGGAGAAGTCAAGCAAACAAGTAACGGTGATCCATGTCAAACTTAATTCGTATGTCATCGAGAATTTTTATCATAGCTGTAACACAAATTTGACGTGGTCGAAAACCAGACTGGACAGAAGACATCAAACTATGCTGATCCAGATACACTGATATTTGGCTAACAAGAACCCTCTCCAAGACTTTTGATAGAGTTGGTAAAATGCTTATAGGGCGAAAATCACTAGCAAGAGATGGATGAGGTTTCCTTGGCACAGGAATAACTTTAGCTAACTTCCAATTATCAGGAAAAAAAGATGATGTTATACAAAAGTTGACAATATGTGTGAGACAACATACTAAAAGGGGCAGGACTGTCTTAACGAAGCGAAGGGATATACCATCTTCACCAACTGCGTTTGATTTTAACGAACGAATAACATTAATGACGTCAACTTCCGAAACAACTTCGAAATCAAAATCAGACAGAAAAAGCAGTTCATCTTTGGGAGTAAAATAAGAGTTATTAATTGTACTTTTTAAAAAAGCATCATTAAGTGCAGTAACATCAGGGATGCTATCAGTTCTGGTCCCATTTTTCTGCTCAGCGGGAGTTAAACATACATTCTGTGTTTACTGATCGTTCTTTCAGACTTCGGTTCGATTTGTTAAGTGTGACTGCTTCAGTCGAAATTCCCCTGTATCCTATCTAACCCTCAGAGTGGAGTACTGATTGAAGTGACTGTTGCAGTCTATCCTCATGTATTGGTTGGGATGACTGACTTCAGTCGAATCACAACCAGTTGCCCACACCCTTTCGAGAGATCTTGTGTCACTACTATAGCTGCAATATGTAAGACTGACTAGTGCAGTCGAGCTCAGCCCGACACCAGAACCATTGCTGAGGATCCTTCTTAGGGGACCGTTTCAGTACGAAGCCCTTCGGCTTCCTAATCGCGGAAAGGAGAGTGTTTTGAGGTGACTGTTTCACTCGATTCACAAAACTACTCTCTATTCTTTTGCAGGTGATACTGAGTCGGGTAACTGATCCGGATCACGTTATTTGAATCAATGGAAACGGCTGCACAGTCGATCGAGGCCGACGGTACTTGAGGTTGACTGAGGCATGCGAGCACTTGAATGATACACGCATCGTGAAGGGAGTGTAGTTTGGGATGACCGTCGTGAGTGTGAACCTCATGTCACACTGATTAACGGAAACGGAGCAGACAGGGGTGGTTGTCATAGTCGAAGAGGTTTCATCCTTAAGTTAGTTCAACCTTTTGGATTTTATGACGAATTTTCTTATGCAGCAAACATTCCTTGAACTGGGTAGTAGATGGCAGTTACACAGGAGCTGTGCGACAGTTTCCTCTTCCTAAATATATCTACAGCTTCTGCGGAGGTCGTTAAAGGGTACTCCTATTCAGGTGATGAGGCCAGTGATAGCTCCAACTACAGAGCTTATATTTTGTTGCCAAAACGGTCATGTGCGGTTCCCATTCTCGCTAACTCGTCCGTCTTGCAGTTGCCTGGAATGTCACTGTGACGGTGGACCTAGCACACGTTACATCTGTCTGCAATGTCATTAAGACAATCGAGGCATTGTTTTACCAACTGAAATCTTGTTCTTGGTGTTTCTATGGCTTTTACCGCTGCCTGATTGTCTATGCAAATCACGATAGTTATATAGACGGCAGCTATTAGGCTTAAAGAGTCTGAATGCTGCTTCACATTAAATTCCGCTTGGAATACACTGCAGTGGTCAGGAAGTCGTAGCGCGACATTGAGTACAGGGTGATATGAGAAGATGACTGCCCACGTGCCGTCCGCTATCTTTGACTCGTCGGTGTATATTGCTTAGGCGTCTTTGTTCAAGATTTGACCTTCGGGATTATGGGTTTTCGAAATTTTGGATTTTCGGGATTGTTACACCAACCACTTGTGCAGATATAAAACTGCTGTTGTAAAATGTGCCTTAGATGCGACCTCAGTCAGGCGATCACTTATCGGCCTGAAATAACTGACTTTTGGTCTTACCCGATTCCAGAGGACGAGTTCGCATCCTTACATGTGCATCCTTTTGTGACAGCTGAAATAAATGTCACACTTACACTCCCGCTCAACGGAATAGTTGCAACACTTCTAAAAAGTAATATGACAATATCTCTTCAACCAACTTAAAGATTTTAATGAAATAAATTTGTTTGCATAAATTAGTGAATTATTAATGAAACACAAAAGTATGCGGTGTCTAGCACACGTAAATATACTCATTAGTTATTTTTTCAAAAACATAACAAAAAAAGCCGATTTATTTTGGCTCAACTGAATAGGTTCAGAAAAAAATCACAGCTGTGTTTCTTGTTAATAAAGGGTTTTTCAATAAGAGCGCTACAAAAGTTTTTTTAAATAAAACAAAAACGGTTTTGGATATCAATGAAATTCTTTATTCCTGTGAAAGTACGTTCGATGCCATTATGTATGGAACTCGATTTCTTTTGCATGGCCACCACGGGCACGCTGGCAGACGTCCAGACGCTGAACCCAATTTTCGACGGTTTTCAAGCATAAATCGGCCGATACTGCTGCAATTTCACGTTTGATATTCGTACGAAGTTCATCAATCGTCGCTGGCTTGTTGGCATAGACCATAGACTTGACGTAGCCCCACAGGAAATAGTCTAACGGCGTCAAATCGCACGACCGAGGCGGCCAAGCGACTGCACCATTTCGTGAGATAACACGGTTTCCAAACTTGGTTTCCAATAAATTGATTGTGGCATTCGCTGTGTGGCTTGTGGCGCCGTCCTGTTGGAACCACATGTCCTCCAAGTCCATGTCATCCAATTGGGGCCACAACGACGTCACAGAGATGCCCAACGCTTGAGAACGACGTGTGAGAGACACATTTGGGCTTTCTTCAACTGAAGCCTCAGCGGCAGCAATATTCTCGACACTACGGGCACTTCTTTATCTCACTGGCACGGAAACATTTTGTACTGTGCTTGTTGATTCAAATTTGTCCACTAGACGCTCAATTGTTGATCTGCTAGGACGATTATGACGACCATAAATTGGACGTAGTGCTCTTAACGTTGAGGCCACTGACTCCGAATTTCGGTAGTAAATTTTAATAATTTCGACTCGTTGTTGGCTCGTATATCTTTCCATCATGAAATGGCAAATCTTACTGAAGAGAAATGTCAAAAGAGCTGCAAGAAATTCGGCGTCGTTTGCTGTCCCTGTCGCTCTACTTTTGTAGCGTCCCTGTTGAAAAACCCTTTATAAGGATATGGGATGGGTCACCATTACGAAACCTACATAGGTGTGGTGACGACTTAACACGCGTTCCTCCTTTCGCAGAGCGTGAAAGTAGTAGTTGTAGCCGTCCGGTCCATCCAGGTTATACAATATAAATTAATAAAAAAAAAGTTATTTGAATTTGTTATTGTAGCACAATTGGTGCGCCACCCTGTATGTCATTTTATAGTAGTTTTAAAGCAATGCCAAAATTTGCTACATTCAATCGCATCAAGGGCTCACTTAACATCATCTTCGTTTATCAATAGATTTCTAATATCAGCTACAGATTGAATACAAGCGTCGTTGGTTAATAAACTTTTGATTCCTAGAATTCTTTTGATTCCATGCTATGGCGGCAGTTTCTTCCACTGTTTATGGAAGTGATGAGTCAAACGCCTGTGACTTTGGAACACGAGGTGGGTTGTCTCTGTAGATATTTGCATAAAATATTATTAAATATTTCTTTATTGTAGAAAAGTAAACCGCGATGACAACCGAATTGCCCATATTTAACCATAATTCGACTTTCCAAAAGATTTAAAACCAATCTTATTGCTCCAAGTCACCTTTTCTGATAATATTACCGCCACAATGCGATGTTCGACCAAACGAATCATCTTAATCGCTCTCATATCTCGCGCATTTACCAACAAGATCCCGCCCACTGGCATCGATAAACTCACCTTAAATGACAATAATATACCTTCGATTACCCCACGCAACCTAATTCCCGCCCTACACTGTTTATCGTCATCACCTCCCACCGCACCTAATTAATACCCAATCATTTACAGACTCAATGCAAATCAATTGAATCATTGATTCCCGGTGAAGCTCCACCGCAATCTCTGAATCCGAAGAGCAAATCCACAACTTATATAGGTATTTAAAGTCGTCGTATTAGCGGAATGACAAATACTTATCAATGCCGCCTCGTAACTCCCCATCAATATGCATCGAGAGGTAACCTTTGCACCGTCGTCGTCGGCGTGCTCCGCCCCCCAACCCAATTGCCAAGCCGACAAATATCTATCGGGCGGAATTAATTGCTCGCTTCACCGCGAAAACCTGTCATTCAATAAGACAAAGAATTCAGGTGCCTCCAACACAATTGCATGTGCACTGCTGTTCGGGCCCAGAAAACGGCAAACAAATGCAAATGCTAACACCAAAGCCGCACGATCCCACTATCGCTTGCCTGGCTAATTAATGCACCCATTCTTCCTCCGATTTTATGCTAATCCCGAGGGGAAATAATAATAATTTATCACTGATCGAATGACACCCTCGCAAAATACACACGATAGATCGTCACACCAGCTGCGATACCCAAAATGGATCCGCAATCAGTACATTCCGAAGCCACAATCTTTGAAAATTCGAGCTTACGTAACGCGCGCGATCGCTTTACAGATCGTGGCACTGATCGTGTGGCTCGCGTGAATTTTAATCGCGCGCTCTCAGCTGAATTTTGTTCAGGAATGCGCACAAAGGTTGAATGGATAATGAGATGGTTGCAGTGGCGCTGGAACCGATCGGTTTTCGTTGCAAACATATGTTTACAATCTGACGTGGATTGGCTTCTGGTCCATATCCCTTCCGAGGTGTCATGTCTTGGCCCAGTTTCGCGAGCCATTCAAGTTTATGTTTGTTAGCCAAAAAACCCTGATTTGCTTTGACGATGTTGCCGGATAGATGGATGACATTCGAGTGCTGTATTGTGATCGTCTGACGAAGCGAGGAACCAGGAACCACCTGCGGTGTAAATCGCTTTAAAAATTGCAACCTTTTCTCGGCATTTTAAAGGCAAGACTAGCCAGCCCGCTCAGGTAATAACCGTCATTACAAATCACTGCACCGAGCTACAGAAAATACACAACAACAAAAAAACAGCAAAAGAAGGAAGAGTGAGATGGAAACAGATCGGTGATGAAAAACAGAATGATCGTGAGATATCCACTTCACACTGGAGGCCATTAAAAGCCAATAACATCTCACGCGCGACGGTGTCGGCTGGGCTGGCAAAGGAAATCCGACGCTAGAGACTCTGCAAATAAGACTCATGTTTGAGATAGCTTATCAGGGAAATGGCCGCCGTAAATCTTGGTTATTTATTGGGAGCCAATGTAGGTGAGAAGTACATGACGGTCATCAAATGGTGCACCACTGTATTGTGGTCTATGGCAGACATTTTGGGCCACCTGATCGCTGGTGGCATGCAAAAAATGTAGCAACTTCAGACGGAGTTGATGTGGAAGTTGTTTTGGTAGCAGTTGGTTGGATTCCTTAGGGATGCATTGACCAATTGACAATGCTGCTTATCGAATGCAATTTATGATGGAGGGCGGGAGTGACATTTGATAATGTAGTGGTTTTTGCTGCTTGTGCTTCTCAACGCCCATTTGGAACGGAGCGCAACATACATTCTAAACACTACTATTGCACAATTTACAGAGATGTGGTTATTACTACCTCCCTACTAATCTTTATATATATAATTCTACTGTACGTGTGTATGTCATTGAACTCCTCCTAAACGGCTGGACCGATTTTAATGATTTTTTTTGTATGCGTTTGGGTGGCGCCCTGGATTGTTTAGATTCACAAATCAGCCCGGCAGATGGCGCTGCAGTTTAAGAAAATTCCGGAAAATCGATTTATTCGCATTTTTCGTACTTTGAAAAAAAAAAATAAACTGGGTAGAAATCGAGTAGTGACACTTCAAATACAAAAAAAAATTAAAATTTTAAAAGCAATTGTTGTTGTCAATTATTTTAATTATTTGCCAAGCAAATTGTTGTCAACAATTTTGATTTTTTTTATAAATACCTATACCTAATAAGTTTGTTTTTGTTTATTATGTTACACAAAGGAACTTTTTGAAACGGAGTCGATAGGTACTTTGTTTTGTTGGATGGTGTTTGAATCCTTCATTTTTGTTTGTTAAGTTTTTTCAGGATCCTTGCATTAGTACCTATGTGTGAGTAAGTTGAAATGTAGGGGTGATTGAGATGACGTGGACAATGATGACAGGCAACAGCAGTTGTTGAGCGTTTTCAGTTTTCATGCGCATAACTCGAGACAGAATTGTTAGTTTTTAACGATTTTGAGCTTGACGGTTTCGTTGGGCCCTAGGAAGGACGAATGCTACTTTGTACCTCAAAAATAAAACTTTGACAGGATGAAATAGGGGGTGAAAGTTTGTATGGGGAAAAGCACTAAGAAAAAATAAACTGGATAGAAAAACGATTAGTGTGACTTTCCAATACGACAAAAATTATTTTATTTTAAATTCTTTAAATTATTTCATTGACTGAATTTGGCGATTCCAAGACAAATTTGATCATGCCGCCACTGAGAAGGTAAAACGTTTCACGTCGCAGCGGCAATGCACAACGTATGGCGAGTGTTTGTGAAAATGATCGGAATATAAACAATCGAGAGAATATGTCGGAACTTCGGGAAAGAATATCGCAAGAACAACGTGCAGTCGTCCGAACTGGAGACCGAGATAGACAACAACATAATCGTCATCAGCATCGCGTTCAAATAAATGAATACCAACGAAGAAGAAGAAACGTCGTGAATGTAGAAATGCGGCGAGTAGCATTCCAATACCAATGCACGGTTGAATACAAACTCCTGTAGGACAACATGCGAGACGTTTCAGTGCACCAACAATCGATGAAGTTGTCATTGTAATGGTTGGAGAAAATTTGGAAGCAGGAGATATAGTTTTACATCGCCAAAATGATCAGTTGCAGTTGCAAAATATCGTGTTCACTAATGGGAGCTAATATTGTAAAATTCGAGATACATATTTATAATTAAGTTAGATTCTTATAGGTGGCGCTATATTCCCAGTTTTGTATATATTGGTCGATTTCGTTGTTGACATTAAATTAGAATTGCTGCATGTTGTTAAACCGTGCGCATAACAAATTGATTGAAAGAAAATAAAAATCGAAGTTTCTTTCTTTTGTGTTGTTGTTCGATTCAAAACAGTCAGCTGACATAGGCACCTGCCAGGCAACTAGCACCTACCCCTAGCGGAGCAACGAAGTAGCGTAATCGGGCTAAGCAAAGCGCAGAAAAATGTGCAGTCCCTTTAACCACGGAACCGATTGAGCTCAAATCAGGCAAGCTTTGGTATTGACTTGAATATGTTTCTGTGAAGTTTGGTCAAAATCGGTCCACCAAGTTTGACTTGCAATTTTGTTTCTCATCAAAAAAAGACAAGTATTTCTTTTTGTTAGGCACAGAGAACACCGAGTATTTAGACTCTTGAGCACGGGCATCGCCGGGCGGGTACAGCTAGTATTATTATATAATTATAAATGAAAAATATCAAATTATGTATATATATATTTATGTGATAATTTGAGGAAAAGCTGATGGAAAAATCTCAATACGAACTTATAATAGGATCATCGAAATGAGAGAAGTGGTGATGAGCAAAACTGATTTCAGATGACACGTAGGTAGATTAACAAGTACAATTACTAAATTACCATATATAAATAGATTAACAATTATAGATATAATTGACAAATATAATAAATTAACAGATATAAATAATTTAAGGAAACATACATACAAATTTAACAAATATAAATAATTAAACCATTATGAACAACTTAAGAAATACAGACGATGAATTAATATAATAATAAAGTCAATTTAATTTATAAATCAATAAATAAATAGATGGTTAGGTTGGGTTTATGTGGCTGTTGGCAGAAGCCGACACACTTAGACCAATTTAGGCCCATTGTGATACCACGTATGAATTATCTACCTCAACTCTGTAGATGGGACTGGCCAACGACACGCGGTTGTTCTCAAACGGTCCCCCATCTACGTACTAACCGCGCCCAACGTCGTTTAATTACGGTGATCTGACGAGAACCGATTAACTCGACGTGGTATGGTCGTTGGTTAAAAAATAAATAGATACATAAGTATCTTAATAATAAGTATATAAATAAATAAATCAATAAATAATAAATAAATTAATAAATAAATATAGTAAATAAATAAATAAATAAATAATAACAAATAAGTGATGAAACAAGTAGTGATTTTATGTTTGTTCAATGTAGAAGACCTAAAATCAAGGGGTTGTCAGATAAGCTGCAAGACCAGCTGTAACGATCAAATAGTTTACTCAGTCTTACTGGTATTTCTTCAATGTTTGAGATCATATGCAGTTCTTCGGTCGAAAAATGACAAGGTAAGTTTAAAAACATAGGGACGGGCTACAGTCCGCTTGGGCGAACTGTTGGATACCCTATTCTTATTCCTATCCCTCATAAGTGGGCGTGACAAAAGTCTAAGTATTGTTGAATTGTTAAGAACGCTCTACATATTTTGTTACATAACATTTAAAGGATTTTATCAAAAAAAAAAAACGCTCCCTAGCTCAAACTTTGGTGTTTCAATAAAATTGTTTAATTTAATTGTGGGCGTGTCAGTAGGCGGATTTAAAAAAAAATTAACACATGAGAATAAAGGGCCCCTAGAGAGTATATATTATAAATTTCAGCTCCCTAGCTCAAACTTTGAATTTTCAAAAAAAAAAAAATTAATTGTGGGCGTGTCAGTGGGCGGATTTTGAAAATATTTACACATGAGCATAAAGGGCCCATAGAGAGTATATACTATAAATTTCAGCTCCCTAGCTGAAACTTTGGATTTTCAAAAATTAATATACCCTTAGAATAGAGTATAAAAAAATTGTTTTATTTATTTGTGGGCGTGTCAGTGGGCGGATTTTGAAAATTTTTTATCCCGAGCAGTTTTAGGAGTCATAGATCATATATACAAAATTTCAGCTTTCTAGCTCAAAATTCGATTTTTTCCAAAATTTTGTTTTTTTGAGTTTGTGGGCGTGTCTGTGGGCGGATTTCAAAAATTCGTAAACTTGATTATTTCGGGACCCTAGAGAGTATATGGTTAAAATTTCAGCTCTCTAGGTCCAGTTTAAAGGCCTAATTTTTGGCTACAGACGGACGGACGGACGGACGGACGGACGGACGGACATGGCTAGATCGACATTACTATCGATGCTGATCATAAATATAGTAACTTTTAGGGGTCTACGGGCAATATTAAGGTATGTTACAAACTATGCGTCAAAATTAATATACCCTTAGAATAGGGTATAATCATTTTCAGTAGCTTGTTTTGGGTTATCTGTAATCTACGTATGTGGCTTTTTGCACATTTGCCCCAAACTGGAGATCCATAAAACAAGATTTCTTGAAAAATTGCTTTAAAAATGAAGAGTTTGTTTTCTCGACTCAATTTTATACCCTATTCTAAGGGTATATTAATTTTTACTCATAGTTTATAACATACCCTAATATTACCCGTAGACCCCTAGAAGTTACTATATTTTTGATCAGTATCGATAGTAATGTCGATCTAGCCATGTCCGACCGTCCGTCCGTCCGTCCGTCCGTCCGTCGGCAAAAATTAGGCCTTTAAACTGGACCTAGAGAGCTGCAATTTTAACCATATATTCTTTAGGGACCCGAAATAATCAAGTTTAAGAATTTTTGAAATCCGCCCACAGACACGCCTACAAACTCGAAAAAACAAATTTATCGAAAAAATCGAATTTTGAGCTAGAAAGCTGAAATTTTTTATATATGATCTTTGACTCCTGAAACTGCTCGGGAGATAAAATTTTTAAAATCCGCCGACTGACACGCCCACAATTAAATAAAACATTTTTATTAAAAAACCATAGTTTGAGCTAGGGAGCGTTTTCTTTACAAAAGCTTCGTTTTTTTTCGATTAAATCCTTTAAATGTTATATAACAAAATATCTAGAGCGTTCTTAACAATTCAACCATACTTAGACTTTTGTCACGCCTACTTATGAGGGATAGGAATGAGAATACATACATACATATTAGGACTTAACGGCCCATAAGGGGCTTAGAACCTAGCTTCACCAACCACTTTCATGCAAAATGGAGGGGACCTACAACAGTTTTACGCCGAATCCTAACGGCAAATTTGAGAAGCTTCTCATGACAATTTGATACTATTGGATGTTCGACAGACGTTCGCAAGAGAAGGAATGAGAATAGGGTATCTAACAGTTCGCCCAAGCGGACTGTAACCCGTCCCTATATTTGATCTTCTGTTTATAAATGAATACAGCATTTTGATTATGATATTAACTTTCCTGATGGTTTCTTGGGGCTGCAGGAAATAACCCCCCAAATGAAAGATGAAATAACTCCCCAAAATTTGTATGGAGGTGGGGATTTATTTCATGGCTTTTTGGGGACTTATTTCATACTTCAAATTGGGGGGTTATTTCATAGTGAATAAGTTCCCAAATTCAACCATGAAAAAAGTCCTCAAATTTATAAAATAAAACCTCGCACCTACTCCAAAGCAAACAGTGACCCCAAGCAGGAGGGTTGCGGGGGGCAGCATGCCCCCCCCGCATATGCATTGCACTGTTTATGGGATTTCCATATAGGATTTGGGGACTTATTTCATACTTATTTGGGGACTTATTTCATACCATTTTGGGGACTTATTTCATCTTTGATTTGGGGAGTTATTTCATTTTTCATTTGGGGGGTTATTGCCCGGAGCCGTTTCTTGGACATGAAGGCTAAATGTTAACGACTTGTCAAGGTGAACCCCAAGATACTTAGCACTTGATTTCCAATCCGTTTGTATATTATTTATTACTAGTCTGTTGCTTGGTAAGAAGCAGACTTTTCTTTTTCAAGTAAAAAAGGCAGCCTGTGTCTTTGAAGCATTTAATTTAATTTTCCAATTGGCAAAGTATGTTTGGATGACATTTAAGTTAGATTGCAATTTCGTTTCAATGTTTAAACCAACTGAATCTGATGAATAAATGCAGGTATCGTCTGCAAAAATGGCAATTTCACAGTTGGTTAATTTGGAAAATCGTGCGTGTAAATAATATACAGGATTGGCCCAAGAACCGAACCCTGGGGTACCCCTGCGTCAATTAAGAAACCTGCTGATAACCAGTTATTAACAGAAACTTTGAAAGAACGCCATCATAAAAATGACTGGACTAGTATCACTAAGTAGATTGGGATGGAAAAGTCGATACAATTTTATCGAATTCAATACAAATCAATTTGTGAGGGGTGGCGACGGTGTAGAGGTTAGTGTGTTGGCTTGTGACCCGTGCGGTGCAGGTTCAATCCCCATGGGGAACAACAACATACGCCACCCATTCACATTCCTATACACCAAAAGGAGGATTTCTGCCTGGTAGTACAATGGACCGTTAACGAGTCTGAGTGCTCTGGGATTTGGATTTCCTTTTTTTTAAAAAAAAAAAAAAAAAAAAAAAAAAAAAAAAAAAAAAAAAAAATCAATTTGTTAAAGTAAAGCTTGCTTTTATTCGATACAATTTATCAATCTGCATCTTTTGAATTCTTTTGCAATCTGTATTTTTCAAAAAATTAAAGAAAAACCAAAACCGAATCAATTAACGAACGACACATCTATTTGTTTTACATTTAGCGTTGACTGTATTCAATTTTGTGCAACCCGCCGCTCTGAACAAATTGTTCCAGTCAGATGAAAATTTTGGTATATTTGAAACACAAATGTGCAAAATAGAATCATAAAGAAGATCATAAAGAAGATCATTTCGCATTTTAGCTGGCACAAAACCGCACACGCTTTCCAGTAAGGGTTGAATTTGCCTGATAAATTTTAGTTCCCATGACGAGTAGTTTCCTGACATTTATATTACCGTCTGCGCCTATGAATAATACCGCATTTATATCCTTTTATAGATTGCCATAAATGATTACCCCGCGTTCAAAAAAATGTCACCTATTCTCTACATGGAAGCATTGCAACAGCCTCCGGTGCATACAACGTGTCCAACAAATTGATTGACTATCGCTAGCCTCACGTATCTCTGCATCCCCCATATTTGGACGACAGTCATACGTATACCAATCTTGTAATTAATGACCCGCTCTCTGACTGCTGCCTTGTTAGGATAAAACAGTCAGCCAATTGACCAACTGACGACGACCTCATTTCCCTAATACCGAATCACACTTCGCCGCATCATGAGATCCAAAGATGTACAACTTTGCTCCTTGGGCGTAGTCGTCATTTCGAAGTAAATTGTCTTTGGGGGAGACAGTCGAAACCCAAAGAATCGTTATACACGTCAGTTTTGTCCCACATACTCGCAAGCGATAAGCGCAAGAACTCCCAAAAGCCGCGACAAAGTGTTGGTGACACTGATGTTGGCGCAAAGACGCAGACACTGAGCATTGTCATGGCAATTGGCGCGCGGGTGACTACGAATTTCTTTTTACGAGTGGTAATTACGATGACTTATTGCCCATTAAGGCATTTTTCGAGCTCCAGCACCCTGCCCATTGCAGCTTCACACGCTACATGTACTGCGATGCAATAAATCCTCCTTTCTTCAGTGCCTCCTTGTGGCCCGCGGGAGCCTATCGCCTGTACTTGGGAAGTTTCTCTCCAAATTGGATGATTCCTTGTCCCAAAAGTGAAGGAGCATTCCTTGGGCTCATAATTTTCTTCGTCCCGGCGCATTATTTATCTTCCCCTTCCAGTTCAGGCACCGATGAAAGTGCGAATCGGCTACTGCACGTAGGAGCTCTCCTCTCGCTCGCCCATATTGCAATTGCCGAAGATTAATGAACAGATGAAGCGCACTGAAATATTGGCTAATGCTATGTCATTAAATCCTACGTCTAGCGTTCGCAACACATTCGGCACGATGCGAGATGCTGCTGCTGCTCCAGGCAGCAGGCGACGTCGTCGTCTTCGCCACCGCCGTCGCTACCGATTCAACAGGAAGCATTCCAATTGACTATTTGGTTGGTGTTGTTATTCACCAGAAGCCAGCGTAAATCACTATTGCTACTGAAATTAGCCAGTCTAATGATAGACCTAGAGCCGTTGAGAGTAACTCAGGTATTTGGTTGATTGTTTGGAATGCGAATGCTAGCTAGATCGAACCGCAGGAATTGCTGAAGGTTACAGGACGGTACTGGTGGTTGATTGAAAAACAGGGAGCAACCTTAAGAATTTTAATGTCCAAAGCGATGATTCAAACAAATGTTGCAATAATTTGTCCATTTGCAGGTTTTATCGTCATTTGAATGTTATTATTTATTAATGAGATGACTTGAGAGCTTTGAGCAACATCAACCGGAGTTGGTGGTGTTAGCGAGAGGATGTTAAAATGTCCCTTTATTTCAAAGGGTAACTTTTTTCGGTGATGACATTTGTGGGTGAGTAGAAGAAGGGCCATGGGGATTAACTATTGACATTAAGCGTATTTATTTTAGTGAAATTTGTACACAGTTGCACAAAAGAACGATCCCAAGTAACATATACAGCGGCTTGGCATTTCTGTTTCCAACTCTAAATGTGTTTCTTTAAGAAATGTATCCACAGGAGTGCTCGAATTTACAAGCAAAGAAAAACAACATTTTACTGACAGCAATACTGCGGATAGCTGTCGATAACATTCACAATAGGGCTGCTTTGGATACATGCTGCAAATACATTTCTACAACTATAATTTGTGTTACAAACAAAAATGTATTTCTGCTGGAAAAGATTCTTGGAATCGTTGTTATGATATATACCGTGAATACGTTTCCCGAAACTGCGGCTACTGCTGCGGTATCTAAAGCAGCAAGATTGAAGGTTTCAGTGTCTCAGGCAGAGACTCTTCACGTGTCTAGAGCCCGTTAACCCTTAAACCCTACCCATCCCTGGACAAACACTTTTACTACCCTGTGGTCCAGAAAACCCCAATATAGTTTTGTTATCATTTCAAAAACATAGGGGCGGGCTACAGTCCGCTTGGGCGAACTGTTGGATACCCCATTCTTATTCCTATCCCTCATAAGTGGGCGTGACAAAAGTCTAAGTATGGTTAAA
Organism: Portevinia maculata; assembly: GCA_949715645.1. Classification (NCBI taxonomy): domain Eukaryota; kingdom Metazoa; phylum Arthropoda; class Insecta; order Diptera; family Syrphidae; genus Portevinia; species Portevinia maculata. The sequence continues at coordinate 26,305,323 of OX454527.1, read as the reverse complement.
TTATTAAGAACGCTGTACATATTCTGTTATATAACATTTAAAAGATTTTATCAAACAAAAACGAAGCTTTTGTAAAAAAAACGTTCCCTAGCTCAAACTTTGGTTTTTCAATAAAATTATTTTATTTAATTTTGGGCGTGTCAGTAAGCGGATTTAAAAAAAATTAACACATGACCATAGACGACCCCTAGAGAGTATCTATATATATAAAGGAAGGTGTCCGAAGCGATGTAACCGCATAACTCGAGATTGGCCGAACCGATTTTGATGATTTATACTTTGTTGGAAAGGTATTTTCTCAGCACGGGTTTTAGAAGAAGAAAAAATCTAAATTTCAAAATGGCTTATTTTGACCACCCAGCGTGTTACGACAGGTTTTTTTCGATTTTTTTTTAATTTTTTTTTTTTTATTTTGTATTTATTTATTTTGGCAACAACCAAATAAAGAATCACATTTGAATGTAACATATCGTATCACAATTGAACTGTCAGATAGACACGCAACGTAACGCCAGCTATTATCGATCAATGGAGAAGCCAATTTTGTTTCATGTTTGGTGGCGCTGTCGGATTCGGATTTCTTCATTGCGATTTTGTGAGTTTTTGTGAATTAAAATTGATATGAGAATATATCTATATCTATTTATATATATATGTATATAAAAATCAATCCATATTTGCGTTTGTTGCCGGTGTTTGGCCAAACGCGTTAACCGATTCCAATGAAATTTTTTTTTAAAGAAAGTTGACGTCTATACGAAGGATGTTATGTATGTGCGATGTCTGTATCTGCATCGGTGTGTAAATTATGTGTTTCTTAAAAAAGAACAAAAAATTGACAATGTATTTATACACTGTGTGTTTCATATGTAGGTATCATGTGCTTTGAAAAAAAAAACAAATTTAAGTAAAATAATAAAAAGTTTTTTTGTGTAATATTTTCTATATATAAAAATCAATCCATATTTGTGTTTGTTGCCGGTGTTTGGCCAAACGCGTTAACCGATTCCAATGAAATTTTTTTCCATGAAAGGCGACGTCTACACGAAGGTTGTTATGTTCGGCTATATCTGCATCGGAGTGTGAGATATGGGCATTTGAGTGAGTACACATGCATATGTGCGTATGCGTGTAAATTACGACGCAGATACAGAGACCGTACAGACGTCAATTATTTTGTTATCCGAACAAGCATATGAAAGAGGGAGACCACACGAACGTTTCAAGCTTATTGTGGAATTTGTGCGCACTTTCATTCCTGAGATATCGTGTGTTCAATATTTTATTCAAATAACTCTTATTGAAATTTTTTGCATTTTTTTGTGAATCGGACATCGGAAAGTTGCTTTTCCAACATTGATAACATTCGGTGTGGAAGTGAATGAAAAGTGATTCAATCGAAGTTTTTTATTTTCGCTTTGTTGTTTGATTCGCAGAAGTAAGGTGACATAGGCGCCTGCCAGACAACAAGCACCTACCCTAAACGGAACAACGAAGTTGTGTGAGCGGCCTAAGCCATGCGGAGAAAAACGTGCAGTCCCTTTCACCGGTTGAGCTCAAATCAGGCAATCTTCGGTATTGGCCTGAGAGTGTTTCTGTGAACTTTGGTCAAAATCGGTCTTCTTTTTTTAGGCGCAGCAACATACGCCGGATACCCGCTATAGACAATTATAAAGAAGTCTACTCGAACATATTGGCCAATAGAATTCTCGGGCACGGGCAAAGCCGGGCAGGTGCAGCTAGTAGGGTATAAACAGAAAGACTTTTTAATAAAAAATATTTTTTATTAAGATCACTCACGTAGTGAAATATTAAAAATACCTTAAACTTCAGAATCGAGCCATTTTTGACACACAGACCGGCTATGTTCGCTGCAAAGGCGGTTTCGGCACCTGCCGCATCGAATTTTCGTCTTCCGGTCCTTATCCCTTGGACAGATTGCACATCTTATTTTTCCATTTACAGATGGATTGGGCTCAACTAATGGGCGTTTCTTTTTTAAAATATCTCCGAGCAGAACTTGGAGATTTGCAGGTAAAGTTGGCCAAGTAAATCTATCTTTCATTTGGGGCGTGATGAGGTCAAGTGCAAGGTTTTTGGGGAAATTGTGCCTTTTTTGGTGCTGATTTGATGCCATTTTCAGAAAACATATGAGTTAACACCCACTATATTCAGTAAACCGTAAAACATAGACATCGGCCATCGCTTGGTACGTCTGGATATACTGTACCTATGACAAAGTTGTTCCATCAAATCAACACCACATTTTGTCTTATTGTAGAGTTCCACCATCTCAGGTAATTGGTTTCTTGCATCAGGATCTAATTTGGTGTGCATTGTTGATAATAAAGGGATATTTTTTTTTTTATTTGGATTTTGGTGGGGTACGACAATAAAACAAGATCTTTAGAAAAGGCAAATTTTGCTGTGTTGCGATCGCGATTGGTTAAATCAATAAAAAAAAGGTGGAATTTCTCTTTTATTTCGACGCAGCGTACCCAGAATTGTCTCTTTCTTTTGTATAAATTCCTTTGCTACTGGTATTGATGTAAACCAGTTATTGCAAGTAAGATTTCGGTTACGGCCGTGAATTGTCTCCGTCAACTTCATAGTATCGGCAGATATCTTCATCCATATTTAAAAAAAAAGTATTTTTATAAACTAAAACACGGAGAATAAACCCAGCAAACAAAATAATAAATAAATTTCTATTACTTTATCAACTTACCAATCGAGTTAATTGAAAAACAATAAAACACGAAAACTCGTGTATTACAGTATTCCTACCCTGGGATCTAGGGGACCCGGAAGTTGGTATAATTACGACTGCACCGTACGCGTAATTAAAAATGACCAATGACGAAACGCCTACTGATACATTAGAGGAGTAGCTTGAATAGCGCCATCGTGTGGTTTGTATTTGAAAAAATATCCACGAATGCTTAGGTTATGCATCGCGCTAGACCCCAGGGTAGGGTTTAAAGGTTAAGTAAATAAATAATCTAATTCAGCCCTTTGCTGTGGATATCAGGCCAATTTTTTAACGAAATGTATTCACTGCTGCATAAAAGAACAATCCAAAGTAACACATAGCCAGCCGCTATAATACAACTAAACCAGATAGCGCAATGGAGAGTTTCGCATCATGTCCTTCATTGGCCCAGAGCATCATGTCAAACACATATGATTTTTCGAAACGGCGTGAATTCCGTCGCGCAGTGACGCGTTTTTGACGCCATCGATGCAGAAACATGATTGTTTTGTTTGAATCTATGTATTTCTTCTTGTTTCTCAGCATCATTGGACACATACCATGATTGCATTGCGCTATCTTGTCTAGTTATTTCATGGCCAGTAGCCATACATTTTAAAAAGGAAAAATTCACTTGTCGGTGAGGTGAACGCGTTTTACGCCATCCTAGAAAACGTTCTAAGTAAAACTCCCCACACAAATTTCAACGCAGGTAAATCGTTGCATCGAGTTTTTTATTTTTAAGTTCATCATTTATTTATAAAAAAAAACGCAACTGAAAATGTATCTAATTAAATGTATTTGCATTAAAAGAGTAAAAAACTTCCATTTACAGCAATAAATCAAGTTAAATACACGCGGAAGAAATACAATAAATTACAACTTTAATCTTGGTCAGAGGTGATGACCACATTCGTCAAATGGCGTTGCCATTGATGCAAGGGATGGTCCTTCCAGCCGGATATTCATTCACATTTGACAGTTTTCGACTTAAATCTGTGGTGATGTATCGTGGAGTTGTTTCGTGGTGTTTTATGTTTAGGTTTTTATCGTTTTCTTTCGTGATTTTGTATTGTGTGCAATAGAGCTAATTACTCGCAATGGCGGCTTCTTTTGTGAGCTTTATTCGAATTCATACGAGCAGTTAGCCTTGCAAAAACACAACTCCGTAATGTCGTCCAGTATCGTCATTGATATGCTGTGATTTCCTTTGATGATACTTTCAATTAATTTAAATTGTATTGTTTTTTTTGTATCTCAGTACTCCTCGTTTGTGTTAAGTGCATTAGAGCTAGTTGTCCAGGATGTTAAGCATTTAGATATGCTAAGTTTTTTTTTATTACATTTGGGTATCTAACCTTCCTGCAATTACACAATTGCAACTTATCGCTCAAGCGTCATTTTGTTGTGCAGCAACATTATTTGTTATTTTTTATTATTATTAATTATTGTTATTGTTTGTGTTAACTTATAATTATTTATTTTTTACTTATTGTTATTTATTTTATTTACAATTATTTATTATCTTTTTTTCTTCTTTTTTGCAAATATAAAGGTTTTTCTCGTTGGTTTCCTTTAGAATAAAATTTACAGAAAAATTGTAAAAACGTAAAATGTATAGAAGACAATGCTTCAGTAGAAAGAAAGAATAAGTAGTATATCAAAACTCTGTGCTTTTATTGTAAATTGTTTGATAACCTATGTACATTTTACAACGAATAAATGATATATATATATCTATCAAATCAGTTGGTGGTGAGTTGTTGTGTGTTGTTTTCTCCTTCTTGCTCACATTAAACTGAATAATCTATAACAATATTGCAGTGACATGTGACAGCATTACCCCGATCGGTAATAAAGTTTTGAAGGCGGTTTTTGCGATACATACGCAAGGTGAAAGTGAAACGCGTAAGTGAAGGGAATATCAGTTACGCTTTTTTCTGCGATAGGGGTGAATGGCAGCGGTCATGCATATTTGTTTCTAACACTTACTTTTGGTGGCGCTTACAGTCCGGGGTGGACCACGGCCTCAAATAGCAAGCCCCTCCAACCAGCTCAGTCCTTCGTCAGCTGCCTCCAGTTAAGCACACCAAGTTGGTTGAGGTCGTTCTCCAATTGTGCGTTGACCCTCACGGGTTCAACGGTGCGTTGTTGTCCGTACGCTCCACGTGTCCCAGCCATCTCAGCCGTTGTAATTTTAGCTTTTTGACCAGGTCAGTCTCGCTGTATAGCCCGTATAGTTCGTCATTGAATCTTCTTCTCCACACTCCACCGTCACAAACTGGAGCGAATATCACTCGAAGAATCTTTTTCTTAAAGCATCCCAGAAGGTTTTCATCCGCTTATGACAGGGTCTATGCTTCTGCACCATACAGCAGGACCGGGATGATTAAGGTGTTATATAATATCTCATTGGTTCTATGAGAGAGGGCTTTACTTCTTAGATGTCTTCTTAGCCCGAAGAAACAGCGATTGGCAAGAGTGATTCTTCGCTTGATCTCTGCGCCCCGATATCATTTTGCGAAGTAATAGTAGAGCTCAGGTAGACAAGGTCTTTAACTACTTCGAAGTTTTATCTGTCCATTGTGACGTTTTTTCCGAGTCGCCGATGTTGAGAGTCCTTTTAGTTGACAGCATATACTTCGTTTTGTCCTCATTAACAGACCCATCTTCGCCGCCTCCGTTTCGATGCTTGCGAATGCGCCACTGACAGCCGCCTTCTCCCAATAATGTCAATATCATCAAGTAGGTGAACGGACTTTTGAAAAATTGTACCTCTGGTGTTGGCTTGTGGGTTCCGTACAATTCCTTCAAGAACGATGTTTGAGAAAGTGCATGATAGCGCGTCGCCTTGTCTCAAACCATTTTCGACATCAAATGGCTCTTTGGTGCTCTTGCCGACTTTGACGTAGCAGCGAGATTTCTCCATCGTCATCCTGCACAAACGGACAAGTTTGGCGGGGATGCCAAAACTTGGCATGGCTTTGTATAATTCGTCCCTATATACATCATTTCATCTATTTCATCTATATTTCACTTTGGCGGATCCTCAATTAAGGAACGAGGTCAACCTTTGTAGGTTGAGATTTCAAATCGCCCTCATAGGCGACTTTAAAGTCGATAAATAGATGGTGTGTCGATCGATCTAAAATTCCTGGGTTTTTTCCAAGATCTGTCGGAGTGTAGAAATGTGGTCGATGGTTGACTTTCCTGGCCTAAAACCACACTGATATGGGCCGATTAGGTTGTTGACATTCAGGAGTCTTAGTCCTCTGTAGTTGGCGCAGTTCAGAGAATCTCCATTCTTGTGGATGGGGCATACGATGCTGAGGTTGCATTCGTCGGGCATGCTTTCATCCGGCCAAATTTTACAGATGAGTTGGTGAATGCTCCTTACCAAGCCATCTAATGCTGCTTTGAAAAGCTCGTCCGGAAGGCCATCCGATCCGGCAGCTTTGTTGGACTTTAGTTCGAATATCGCTATCCTCACTTCGTGTAGGTCGGGTGGACGGAAGTTTTGGCTATCATCGTCCAAGCTGAACAGATCATTCTGCCTAACAGCGGGTTGTTGGCTATCTCAGCCGTTTAACAGTCTGCAGAAGTGTTACTTCCAAATCGTCAGCACCGACCATGAATCTACTACTGTATTCCCTTGCCTTCTCTGCTGGCTTCTGTTCGGGCCTTGTATCTTTGGGTGGATCTTTTTACCATTTGGTAGAACTTTCGAACATTGCCTCTGCAGTAGCGTCCCTCGATTGATTCGACCGCTCGCCTCTCGTGCTCCTTCTTTTTCCTTCTGAGAAGTCGGTGTTCCTCCCTTCTTTTTGCCCGTAGAGCTCCAACGCAAACCATTGTATATATTTGCAGCATGTATCCAAAGCAGCCCAACGCTGAAGATACTAGTCGCGTTTCCTTGTGAAATGTATCTCCGGTTGCACAAAAGATCGATGCCAAGTGTTATAGCCAGCAGCCATGCATTTTAGTTTCCAACATAAATTATTGTACGTTTTTGCAGCATGTATCCAAAGCAGCCCTGCTGTGGATGTTATCGGCAGCTATCACCAGTACTGCTGGCGATACAATGTTGTTGATGTTTAACGTATAAAGTCGATCACTCTTGTGAATAAATTTCTCAAAGAAACTTGCCTATTATCGACAGTAGCTTTACTATTTCATTGTTTAACAAATAAAGTGATGTCCCGAACAATATTGGCTCGTTAAACCTGAATTTAACCTCAGCTTTTTCTGTACACCTGTTCAGCGTTTAATTCAATTGGATAAACACTGCTCTCTAGATACCAAATTACTTTAATTTGGGTCAAGAGACATTTTCAATATATTCCGCCGTTATATTAACGTCACGTTTGATAGTAGCAATAGGAAACTTTTCTATCTCCAAATGTACTTAGGTAGGTAAATAGCAATGAAAATGTTTAAATAAACAAGCCCAATTAAGGAAAACAGGTTTATGGGGTGGGGGCGGCATAGATGGTATTGCACGCAGGCGCTCAAACGACTAGCGGTGGGCCTGGTAGGAAGCGAATGAAAAAGCTATCAAATGGCCCCAAATTAAGGCCAAATTCATAGGTCCCCTCACTTATTCCAGTTACAGTCCGACGTTGCTACTCTCAGAGGAGCATTTGTAAAACAATATAAATATCTTAAGCTAGTCAATTAGCGTAAATAATGATTGACCCAAAGAACCTTCACAATTTTGGCTATCGCAATCATTTGTTTGCCGCACAAGCATGTCGACGTTTCCCACAATGCAGTGCTTAACCCAAATCTATCAGAGTCACTAAAGCGGTCTAAAAATGCGTTTGCGTGGGCTATAACAATTTATCAACCAAAAGCTCCACTGCGGACGGCACGATCTGCTCCAAAGTCATTCCAATCCAATTCAACTTATATGGGAATTATTAAGTCTGCATGTCGCCTTTGTGGTCATTTGGTCATCGCTAATACAGATTCCCTAATGAAGTTGTTGAAATGACTGACAAAGCCATCTGCGTTGCGTTCAGTCTATACGAACACTAGACCAGCGAAGCTTCCAAAAGTCCGTCTAACAAGCGTGCCATGTTTTTCCTCGATTTGACCAGCGTTCACATTTTAATTGCCACAGTAAACGTAAGGCTACCACACGAATTGTAACGCGGAAAGGCAAAAGCAAAATCATTTCGTACGACCCACAAGACGACTCCTTCCTGCCTCCTCTGGAGGAGCGCTGATTGATGGCCAACTTCGCGTTTGTAAATTGAATATATCTAACCAAGGATTTTGCGCCATGAAAAGAGTTCACGTCTCTATAATATTCTTCCTTTTGGACGATTGTGGTTGTGGTGCTGTTGCTGGTATGCCGGTCAGGTATATGGAAAGGAAACACCAAACACCAGCAGCTGCTGTTTGCTGGCTGTCATCATTGTCGCGCTAGGTCGTGTTTGTGGCTTATTTATGCTTTTGTCCGGACGGACGTAGGTACCTCTATTTCTCGACAAGCAAGCTGCCCACGATTTTTCGATTTTGTTTTTGGTCTAAGATTTCATTATTGTGCCATTAATTGCCAGCGACTGAAACCACAGTAACAATGTAAGAAAGAGAGAGATATAGACAGTCATTCTATTTGTTAGTTGCACATGCGCTTTTTGTCGTCTTGCGGTTGATACCCTATTGAGTTTCCGTTCAATTAGGGTGACAAGAAATATGTTGGCAGCAGGCACAGTTCTAACAAATACACACATAAAGACCTTGTTGGGCTACTGTAAGCCGGACGGCGCGGCGCGCGGTTTAACTAAATCCAATCAGTGCAACATGGCACAGACAATGCACGACGAACAACAATACACGTGTGGAATTTATTGCTTTGTTATCTGCAGGCAATTTGAAGAAGGTAAATTCGTTAGGATTCTTTTGGAGGAATCCAAATTGAGTGATCAAGTTGTTACGGCCATAAATGGATGTGGGTACTGAGGTTAGTAAGGACTGATGGCGAAGGGGACCTCTCAGATCTGCGTTCAATATTAGGAGTGGAACTTCATTACTTTTGATCAGTTCGGATTGCGGAAAGGTTTTTTTTTTTTAATTTTTGGTGATATCGGGGTGATATATTTATTCGTTTTTGGAGGGTGATTGAAAATGATTGATTTGAAAAGCGAAATACTTACTCTGAGAGTCATCAGTATTGGCATTGTGGATAGGTCCTTGCACATTTTACAGAGATTTGATAACAAATTTTATCTTTCTACTGAAACATTATATTCAATTTAGATTAAGAATATGTAGGTACAGGAAGAATGGGATTAACTTGAAGGAAAATATGAAAAAAACCTTCAATATAAAAAAAAATAAGAAATAAAGATTTATATGAATAGTGCCTAAAAAGTTATCTTAAAACAAAAAAATATAGCAAATGAATAAATAAATAATGCATAAATAAATAAGATAAATTAAAAAAAATCTAAGGTCATGGAAACGCTGCTAAACCGTCAGCTAATGAAATATCTTGAATCGCGAAAACTTTTTAATGGCCGGCAGCACGGTTTTCGCAGCAACAGGTCCGCTGGTGGTTTGATGACTTTTTCTAACCGAAAAGTGGAACCAATTTCTTGACCAAAGTCGTCAAAGTACGATTGTTGCGCTTGATATTTCAAAGGCATTTGACAGAGTTTGGCATCAAGCTCTCTTGTCGAAAATGCGTGCATTTGGAATCGATGATACTCATCTTCAATGAATTAGAAACTTCCTTTCGGACCGTTCGATTCAAGTTGTTTTGGACCTTGGACGGTTTCAAGTCTGGAAGTCACCAAATAAATGCTGGTGTTCCCCAAGGCTCTGTTCTGTCCCCGACTCTCTTTTTTCTCTTTTTTCTCTCATTTTTATAAATGATCTCCTGTATGTTACTTCTAATCCAATCTATTCCTTAGCTGAGGAGAGTACGCTTAGCTTCTCATATTTATTTCTTGGTTCACGCTGCCATTATCCATGAATTGCACTTGCATCGCTGAAACCGAAAGACTTTCGTTAATGTGTGTGTTAATGACAACCTTCGTTGGAATGACCACATATTCGATGTCGCCAAGAACGCCGCGAAATGTCTAGGCTTCCTTTAGCGATGTAAGAAATATTTCACCCCTTCTGATATGGCTACAATTTATAAGGCGTTTATTCGCCCGAAACTCAAGTTCAACGCTCATATCCGGTCCGGTGCACAATAACTAATTTGGAGCTAGGTACTTGACAGGATCCAAAAAAGCGCGATAAAACTCATTAAAGACCGAGACATCGGGAGATGACTCTCTTAGCCGTCGTCGTAATTTCTCCTGCCTTTCCTTATTTTATCGTTATTTCCACCATTAGTGCTCAAACGAAATAGCCAGTTGCATTCCTCCTCTTGAACATTTCAACGGCAATAACCGCCATGCAAGGAATGGTCATCAGTTCATCCTCAAGCCTGTGTTCGGACGTACAGTGAATGTCAAAGAATCTTTCCTCAGCCGTAAAATACGATTGCTACTGCCGCAAATATCCTGTTAAGGAGAAGGATTAAGGGTAAAACCTTATACATCTGCTCAGATAGCCAAGCCGCTATCAAAGCATGTTCGGCTGGTTCTCTCAAGTCAAAAATAGTTGAGGAAACCATGGTTAAGCTTAACCGTCTGGGTAGATGTAACTCGGTACCACTTGCCTGGGTTCCTGGGCACACAGGTATCGAGGGAAATGAAAGAGCGGATGCTCTGGCCAGGAAGGGCTCTTCAACAGCCTTCATTGGCCTACAAACATCTATAGGGTGCTGCTCATCCGTCCACAAACGTGAAATGGATTCGGCTCTACGCCAACAACATTCCGAATACTGGCATGACCTCTTCTCATGCAGGTATTCGAAGAAGCTAGTGGACGGTCCGAAAATCAGCAGAGCTAAGTTTTTGCTTAGACTAAACAGGAAAGACTTGAGACCCTTGATTGGTCTCGTCACCGGTTTCAGTCCTCTTAACGAGCATCTCAAAACCATCCACATTAGGAGCTCGGGCCTATGTGAGTGCTGCCTGGAGGTGGATGCAACGGTATCTCACTTCATCTGGGAATGTCCGGCTTTCGCCAGAACCCGGCTCACCACTATAGGCAAACAATTCGTCAACGAAGATGAGATGGGGGACATTAAACTTGCTAACATTCTTCGCTTTGCCAAGGCTACTGGTAGGTTCTCCCTCACTATATCTTACTAATCGCCAATAACCAGCGAGCGGGCAGTTATGCTGAAGTACAATGGACCAATATGTCTAAGTGCTTGTCATCTACTGATGACCCCACTGCACATACAATACAATACAATACGTACAATACGAATGCGGAATACTCTTCCACGCATTGTTTTTCTTTCACATTATAACCTACAAACATTCAAAACCAACGTGCATGGGCATCTCTCCTTTTCTTCTCACCCTAATTTCCTTAAGGCCCGTGCTGTGTAGCTATATAAGGGTCCCAACAAATCCCTTTAGTGCGTGATTTTATAAAAAAAAAATTAATAAATAAATAAATAAATAAATAAATAGGTAATAAATAAATATATAAGGTTAACAAATAAAAAGATAAGAAAGTAAATAGTTAAATAAATAAATAAACAGTTAATTAAATAATAAATAGATAAATAGGTGAATACATAAAAAGGAACGTAAACAAATAAATAAATAAGTTAATAAATAGGTAAGTATATAAATAAACAAATGATCAAATAATTGATTCAATAAATAAATAAATTAACGAATAGACAAACAAATAACAAATAAAAGTGGGATGAATACAAATTGGTAATCATTAATATATACATACATATAAGCTATGCTCAAGGTCAAGACCAACCATAAATTAGGAAAAAACGGCCATGAGGAGAAATTTAACATAAAATACAAGTATTTTAACAATGTTATGTACGAGTATTTAGTCGGTTTACAAGCGGATTGTCTGCGAAACTGCATCTTGTTTTGAACGTGTTAGTGAGTTTTAGAATTTTATTTGCTATCAATTCAACATTTGCTCTTTCGTGAATGTCAAGAGTGGAGTGGTGCCAAGGTAAATCTAGCATCATTTTTAAGAGCTTATTTTGAGCTACTTGCAATTTGTTTATATGGCATACTTCATATTTGCCCCATACCTGACGCCCATATACATAATAGAATAGCCTGGAAAATTACTTTTATTCTTAGTAGAAAGTAATGATTTTCTATTAATAAACGGGTAAAGCCTCTTAATCGCTATACCTATTTTTTTATTAATAGTTTTGGTAATATGTTCCTTAAAGGTAAGCTTGGTATCTAAATAAATACCTAGATATCTAACAGAAGGCTCCCACTTAACACTTTTGCTATAGAGCTAAAGCTGGCTAATGGGAAGAAAACAAGACTTTCTTTTACGAGCGTTTTCCCTTCATTTAGTTTGATTTTCCATTTGTTAATAATATTTTACTAATATTTCCAACCCATTTTCATGAATTCACGAATTCATGAGATGAAAATAATGCGGTGTCATCTGCAATGATGGCTATATCACAGTGCGGTATCTTTGGAATATCGTGTGTATAAATGTAATACAGTATTCTGGCAAGTACTTACCCTTGTGGAACACCCGATTGAACATTTATCAAATCTGAAACACTGCAATTGACATGATGTTTGAAACAGCGATTGAACAAGAAGCTTTGGACTATTTTACAAATATATGGAGGAAAGTTTAGACTTATCATTTTGTAAATCAGGCCCGGGTGCCAAACTAATTCAAATGCCTTCTCAATATCTAGTAAGACTATACCCGTAGATTTCCCTTGGAACCGATTTCTTTGAATACAGTTTGATATTCTCAATGCCTGGTGGGAAGTACTGTGATGACGCCTGAACCAAAATTGTTCGCTCGGGTAAATTTTCTGAAGATCAATGAATTTCAAGATTTGTTCTTTCAGTACTTTTTCGTATATTTTGGTCTATAATTTTCCGGGCTTTCTGAAATTTTACCAGCTTTTAATATGTCGGGAAAGTATTACATTTTTAGACATGCATTTACAATAAGTGTTACGAATTTTACAACTGTCCGAGGCAATTGTTTGAGGTAAATGATTCTTAACATATCAAGACCTCCTGTTTTCTTTGCATGTAGGTTGTTTATTATACAAGGTGGCGCAAAAGTAATCCTCCTATCAGAAAATGCTATAAATTTTGCGATTTGCCCCTTATGTCAGTTCTGTTTTGACATTTGTGTAGTAAACACATGCGAAATACACGTTAATAAACAATGTTACGCTACACTGCTCCAGAACGCGGAATATTGGTGACTATTTGTTTGAGCGATAATCGGTCGGTGACTTTGGCACAACGTGAATTTCGTCGCAAATTTCCTACCCGTCCAACGCCTACTGGTGAAACACTGCGACGTTTAGCCGCTCGCCTCGAAGAGACTGGCACAACACGAGATGCTGCCAGGCGTGGCAGACCCCGGAGTAGCCGTTCTGCAGAGAATATTGCTGCTGTAGCCGAAGATGTCATGGAAGCGCCGTCGACATCGACCAGACGACGTGCCACGCAAATGGGTATCAGTCGACGGTCTTTACAGCGAATTTTGGTACAAGATTTGAAGAAGTTTCCGTACAAAGTCCAGACGGTGCATCAGCTGTTAGCTGCTGACCGCCAATCGCGTCTAACATACGCTCTAGCCATCCTTAATCACCACCAAGAGGAAGATGATTTTCCATCAAAAATAATCATGAGTGATGAGGCCCATTTCCATCTTAGCGGGTACGTAAATAAGCAAAATTTACGCTTCTGGGGCACTGAAAATCCGCGTGTAACCCACGAAGAGCCATTACACCCGCTCAAAGTCACTGTATGGTGTGCTGTTTTCGCTGGAGGAGTCATCGGATCTTTTTTCTTCGAAGACGTCGCGGGCCAAACGGTTACTGTGAATGGTGAGCGCTACAGAGCAATGATCAACGAGTTCTTTTTGCCGCAACTTGACGAATTGGGATTGGAAAACATGTGGTTCCAACAGGACGGTGCAACGGCACACACTGCACGTGCCACAACCGATATGCTGAAGGATGCATTTCCCGGGTGCCTAATCTCCCGTTTTGGCGATTTGCACAGGCCAGCAAGATCGCCTGATTTGACCGCTCCAGACTTCTTTTTGTGGGGCTTTTTGAAGTCGCGGGTTTATGTCAACAAGCCTCAGACTCTTGCAGCTCTTAAAGACAATATCCGTCAACAATGTGAGGACCTATCGCCGGAAGTTTTGGCCAAAGTGATGGAAAATGCCATAAAAAGGGCTCAAATGACAATCAACTGTGGCGGCGGCCATTTACATGACATCATATTCTCGACTTGATGTAAAAAAAATTAAAAGACCAAATAAAAATAATCCACAAGCACATTCAAAGTTTTTCATTTTTTTTTAAATTACAGCCAAAAAACATCGGAAGGTTATTTTTGCGCCACCTTGTACATTCTATATCTTCTTCCGTTACAAAGGTAATGGAAGGAGAATGACTTGCTCCCTCCGCTATAAAAGCTTGAATGGTGTTGCTCACGAGGGTGCTGGTATATGCATCACCTAAATTTTGCGAGACAACATGGTTTTTGGAAAAATTGACGGCAAGGCGTTGGCTCTTTCGACATCTATAAAGTACGTGCCTGACGAGTTTTTTGTTCTAATTTTTTTTACCAATTTACCAATGTTCCAGATGGGTTTTTCGTTTTTGTCCAGTATATTGAGTTTATTGTCCCACTCTGTATTACGATGTTCTAAACGGTTTTTTCCTATTTGTTTGTTCAGGTATGACACTTGATGCCGAAACATGAGTTGGCGGTACCTTTGCCAATTTCGCCTACAAATGTTTCTCAGTTTAATTAACGACAGTATATGGGAGGGCACTTTGAAAGAATAGTTCTTTTTAGGAACTTTTGGGATACTTGCCTCGACCGAGCTAAGATCGTGACCTGAGAATTCATTCACAAGGCAGTCAACGCCTTCCTTAGTTGAAATATCGTCGATATTCAGGGGGAAATTACGAAGTTTTGATTAAACTTCTGAACGAAAACGTGTCCAGTTTGCATTTTTTAATCTTGAACATATAGCACTTTTTTCCCCTTGACGACTGAAGACGACAGAAAAACGGATTGTGATCAGAACTAAGTTCAAAAATAATAAATTCACATGCCTCTACACCAAAAGGAGGATTTCTGCCTGGTAGTATAATGAACCGTTACCGAGTCTGAGTGCTCTAGGATTTGGATTTCCTGTTTTTACAAAAAAAAAAAAAAAAAAAAAAAAAAAAAAAAAAAGGGATACTGGATTCGTTATGTGGCAGGGGACATTTGTAACAAATAAATCGAACGGAAGGAAAACCACGACAACCGGCTGGGACATAAGTTGGACTAGTAGGAAACAAAACAGAGATTGGCAATATAACAGGAAAGTTAGCGAGTAAATTTCCCCATGCATTTGCTCGACCACAGCCCCAATTCCTATGTCTAGAGTTGAGATCCCCACCAATTAAGAAATAGCCGTTTAACGTGAAGAGCCTTCTCAAGTCGCTTTTAAAACTAATTCTCTTCTCATCTGTAGCGCTTTTACCCGGAAAGTATACACGAAAAACCTTAACACACTTCTGATTCCTGGTCTTTGTTATTTCGCTCCGCATTATTTCGCGGCACCATTTTACTCGTAGCTAATGCCGACGATTAAGTGGCATACAGATAGGTCCAAAAATCAAGGTCATCAACATAATTTTCCAGCGTTACTTTGATCAATTTTTTTTTTTTTTGTTTTTAGTGATTGCAAGTTGAACATCGACTTTCAGGAGACGGAAGCAGTTATTTGTAGAACGATATTGGCTGGGGCCTAGGGATACCAAACAAAATTAGCCAATATTAGACTTAACGGGAAGGCATTTACCTTGAGAATCGTAGTTAGATATCCGGGAATCCGATTCGACCAGTATCTGTTTTTCATATAGATGATTGTCTTACTGGGCTAAAAAGGCCTTTGCTCTGATTTATTTACTTCACTTCACATTGAAGGTCATAGCTAAGAGGCCCTAATAAGAGTCACCGCATATTGTCAATTGAGGTCAATATATATAGAGCCTAGTGTTTTGGAAAAGATTCGGGTTTCGGAGAGACAATGTCGGTTGTTGTGAATACCTTAATTCAAATAAAAAAATTATCCCAACAAAGCCGTTTACGATAGGGCTCTGGTGAATAGGATTGACAATTTTCATATTAAGGTGATTCGAAGGCACGTTGCAAGTGCGATGGCCACCGACAATAGTCTAATATTTGAATCTGTCATCATCAAAGTCGAGCTCATTCTGAGGTGGTGACGAAATCAAATTTGCCAAATCTAGGTACGAATTAGGTCTGCCAAATTCAAACAATATACTGAGTAGTATAGCTAATAAAAAAATATATATCAGGCATTCACAGCCTATACAGGGCCTTAAACCTCGCTTCTCCAAAAATTTGCTTGTGGGAAGTGGAAGGGACCTACAATTTTAAGCCGAATCTTATTCATGACCATGATAGGTCTACTGCGATTCCGTTGGGGTGGAATAGGTGGATAAATTCACTTACATCTGGAAAAAGTTTTATTTTTCTCTTTGATATTGTTAATATCAATAGGCAAACCATACAGGAGGACCAATGGGAGGCTTATATTGTTACGTTAGCTGTGTGGCAAGTGGCGCCGACCTGTTGGAACCACATATTGTCTACATCCATAGCACAAAAAAAAATCTGTGTCATGGTATTATCCACCTTAATTATCCATAATCATCACGAGGTAGGTAGTTAGGTAAATGGATGCCCTTGTAATTGGTGTCACAGCTCACTTAGACCATCAGTTTGGGTCCATTGTGTCCATTGTTGGGATTTTCCAAAATTTTGAGAACCTGCAAAGAAACAAAAAGTATGCCGCTGTTTCAGAGCTCAGTGGTCCGCTGTTTTAGAACCACCCGGATCTATATGTAAATCTCAGGAGTTTCCTTAGCTCAATATCGGGCAGATCCTCCAGCCCCTCAAAGAAGTAGATGCCAAGAATTTTGAATCTGTTGAATCTAAGGTCAGGGCATTCACATAGTAGGTGACGAATAGATTCTATCTCTTCGACAGCTCCTGCAGTAATCGTTGTGCATTATGCCCAGCCGCTCCGCGTTTAGGCCCTCTGCGTAGTGTCCTGTGAGGACCCCCGTCAGTGTGTGTTTGTCTTGCGGTTGGCTGGTCCAACGTAGGTTTATTCTTCTCATGGATTCAACATACTCGTAGATTTACCGTGTCAGTGCACCGATCGGAGTTTGTATGGATTTCAGAGCCAGAGATGCATCCATCTCTTCCCAGCTTGTCTGCTTCTTCGTTGCCCGAGATGTCCTTGTGCCCTGGGACCCAGCACAGGGTCATCATGACTAAAATGGTGGATATTGATATGGATCTAATTCCCATAAATCTTCAGCAATCTCCTCCCGATTGCTTAATAGTCATGATTATGAATTCTCAAACATTCTTATTCATAAAGGTTTATTTCGAGCGCAAAATTTTTGGCGACGTGAACAGCAGAAATGTGCCTGTGGTTAAGTAACGTGACTATGACACTTGAAATGGAAACTCGTCCTTTTAGTAAACACAACTATTCGTCAGCACATAAAGATCTTTGTCGTCGGCCATTGTCCTTGGTTAAAGAAAACCCAATAGAAGTGCCACAGACAACTTGCTTACCGAAATGTTTAGCAATACACCATTCCTTGCATTACTGTCATCTCCACACCAGCGCTATCATTCTCTGTGTCGATTAATTGTTCTACTAAATTTCGATACGCACGGAAATCAACTAACCTCAGATTGAGGGCCTCATCTTGATCTTGTGCAACGAAATTTCCCATATTCAAGACAAATCACTAAACTTCCAATCACAATCAATATTCCCAACATGTGCATCCATTAATTTAACACACATTGCACAACGTGCGCGCACATCAAATTTGTGCTGCACAGAGGTGTGTCCATGTAGATACAACTATCAACCATCAGCCCCGCCGCCGTAACCGCTTTGAAAAGGTCTCAATGAGGTCACAAATGCGCCAAACGTAAAGATAAATCTAAAGAAAATTATAAATTTTGCTGCCTCCGCACACGTGCGCTGGCTGCATTGCTCTGCACAAAAACAAATGCTATTTAATTTTCATACTCACGCTCTAGATGGGCACATAGTCGAAGGAAGCCACTTCACGTATTAGCCGCCTGACATTTGGAAAAATGAGGTCACCCCCAGCGTTATTGCCCCATCCATCCCGAAAAGTTCAATTTGGAAAAATCGGAGGAGCCAGAGTTGGAGGCACTTTAATTGAATTATTTTTCGGGTCATGTCTGCCTCGAACACCTAATCAGTGAACATGACCATTGACAGCCTTCGGCTGGAAGATACCTCAGCATCTGGAATTTATTGAACTTATCATGGTGGGAACGAAGCTGCTGCCACCTCCACCCATATCAATGACTTTCACCTGCTTTGGAGTTTCTCACCAATACTTACCTGCGGAACTATAGCCACATCCAATTGGACAAGTCAGAGGTAAGTACACAGAATCAATTGGATGTGCCCGTCAATGATTAATTTTCCACTAGCATCTAGTGGAAAAGCTGAAGATTGCAATTTATCTCTATGAGAACTTAGGTACTGGCAACACACAACCCACAAAAGTTCCTCAAGGTGTTTTATGGCACAATTCGCTGTGTGTCCAAGAGGTGCTTATCTGTCGATCGTTGGTATGTTGTCCGTTGAAAATTGAACACCATCCCGAAAGGTGGAGGAACATCTCTCCTTCGGGTGACTGAGGTCAAACCCTGTCAAATGGCACCTCTAATGCTGCTTCATAAATCTACTCTGCTTAAGCTTGAACTGATCACCGGCACTGTCTGCGTCGAGTCCAATCCACTTAGCCAGTGAAAGCTGTAAGGAGTCGCCAAGGGTTCTCCTCGACATGGCACTGGTATGGAATCCGCTCCGAGTTATAAACCGCCTGTAATCTCTGGAATTAGCTGTAAATTGTAATGCGAAAATTATTGGTTTCCAAAGGTGGTACTGGTGGTGGTGGATGAAACGAATGAGATCGCATGCCCAGCCATGATCGGATCTGCACTCTGCTGTTTGGCATTATACGGTCAGCGGCAAAAAAACGAAAGAAATAGAATTTCGAATTCGTATCTTTCGCTAAGAAAAGAGAGGAATTGATAAAGCAATACGGATGCCCTCAGGGTGATTGTTTAAATCCGCACAATTTATCTTCTCGCCGATCATGTTGATTGTTTTGGGCCGTGCGTCACCGCCACAATGGCCGCCTGTACACTGGGCTATAATTTATCCATCAGCTATCTGCGAAAGGTTAAGCTGTGAGCAAATCGCGATCGATTTGTGAAACGCAATGCAACAGGCACAGGGACCTCATTAGTTATAGCCATTGGGGCGGCCGAAGACCAAGACAACGACTCCAGTTACCCAGTCAGGTGGGATTTGTTATATTTGTCTAGGAAGTGTATTTGCACAGCCAATTTGGACATGGAGTGTGGTACGTAAATGGGAGGTCAAAGAAATTGAACGTTGGAATTAGTTAAAATGTCCCACCTGAGGCGACACTGCGAAGAGACTAAGTGCATTGTTTGAAATGTTTCAGGCTTTGGAATCGAATTTGTGACTAAAATTTGTTTTATTCTTTTTTTTAGCACTGCAATGTTGTGGATATTGTCAGAACAGAGACTTAGCCTTAATTTCAAGCCTTAGGCATTTATTTAGGTGTATTCAGGCCACGGTTTGCTAAATGGAACTCAAGATGACGCTGGCTAAATGTGTAAAGGTGCGAAGTCCATTTTCTTAGATTTTACAGGAGAGTGAAAAAACCAAGTCGTCGGATAAATGCGTAAAACTACGAAGCCCACTTTGGTTAAAATTGCGATTTCGATGCATTTTGTTTACTCACAAAAAAAACGGACACACATCGAGATAGGAAGTTTTCGGGGTTAAGTCTTTGAAGCGTTGGATCTAGCAGAAACACATGCATCAAGATTCTGCAATAATTAAGCTAGGTTAGAGTGAAATGATCATGGGGATTTTCGTTGTATTTTTAACATTCTTATACCTTACTATAAGTACTAAAAAGAAAGAGTGCATTGGCGCAGAGGATAGAGTGTTGGACTATTCGATACGGAAAAGCAATTCTCCAAAATTTCAGTGGATTGTTGAGGGGGGAGGGAAACAACGACCATACCACGTCGAGTTAATCGGTTCTCGTCAGATCACCGCAATTAAACGACGTTGGGCGTGGTTAGTACGTAGATGGGGGACCGTTTGGAACAACCGCGTGTCATTGGCCAGTCCCATCTACAGAGTTGAGGTAGATAATTATTATACGTGGTATCACAATGGACCTAAATTGGTCCAAGTGTGGCGACTTCTGCCGACAGCCGCCTAAACCTAACTTAACCTAACCTGAGGGGGGAGGGGGCAACATACCCACCCAGGACGGTGCGTTACTCTAGGTAACATTGTTTTAGTTTGTAAGTTAGATTAAGTTAGCTAGGGCGTTTTTGGGAGAGGCCGGGCTCGCCAACTTGTGGTGGTATTTCCGGGAGGTTTTAAAAAAATTGGACTACTAATCTAAAGGTCTCAGGTTCAAATCCCACCAAGGCCATGTAACATCGAAAAGTTTTCATCTACTGCCTCACCTCTTGCGAACGTCTGAAAAAACATCCAAGAGTATCAATTGTCAAGAGAAGCTTGTCAAGTTTGCCGTTCGATTTCGGCTTAAAATTGTTGGTCCCTTCCATCTGGTTGGAAAAGCTAGATTTAAGGCCCTGTATTGGGCGTTTATGCCTAATATTTACTTTATTTTATGATACCACCAGGGGAAGGGGGAGGGGGAGTCGTATTGGCGGCTATCGCTTGGCTTACTGGTAGTTCAGAGATTACCTACTGTGAGGTAGTGGTTGTGAGGATTGTAGTCATGAAGATACGGAAAGTGCAAAGCGGTTGCAATACACATAGTGCTTGCAATATGTTGAAGGTGAATAGTGCAGTCAAGATTTCAGCCCAACTCCCGAAAAATGGGTAAGGATTTTTTTTTTTTTTTATAATTTGCTTACGCTAAAGGGATTTTTTTTTCTGTTACAGTACCCTTATAATGCTAAGAACACAGTGTAAGCTACTTGGTATTAGAAAGAATAGAGAGATAGGAAAGAAGTGTTTGGGTGCAGTTGTAGGGTTTTTCTCCACGGGTGGTGTCTAAGTTACTTAGGGAGAGTACGATTTCATGTATTCGGTATAAAGTAATGGACTTGGCCGGGATTCGAACGCACGACCTTCCATTCCGTAAGCGAATACACTACTACTGCACCATTGCCACCCGCAATCATCAGGGTGAGGGTGAGCTAGCCTTCATTCTCATTCACGAAAAAGAGAGCCTTTTCAAATGACTGTTTCAATCAGTGCTCTCTTCTCTCTGGCAGATAATTCCAATGGAACCCCGTCCAACGAACAGCCTGTCTCTGCATGATTCGTGCACTGCGCACTACTCCCTTTGTTGCAATGGACATTTCGTTGCATCTGACACCCCTGGACATCTTTAGTAAGCAAGCCTCCGCCTCAAAACAACGTTCCAGTGGTCCGAGAATGAAATCTGCCACGCCTCTATTCTAAAAAAAATTAGAATCCTCCCTAGCAACATAGACTACACCACCCCTCAGACCCGTTTGGACAAAAACTTCAAAGTCAACAACTCTCCCAAAGCATTCTGGGAGGCAGGCCCCCCTGTCGAAAATAAATCGATCCACTTTTACGAGTATACCGATGGATCCAAAACCGAAGAGGGGGTAGGTGGAGGTGTGTTCTCTGACAGGCTGCACCTCAGCCTCTCCTTTCGCCCCCTGATCACTGTAGCGTGTTCGGCGCAAGGACATAAGTAACAACTTTTTCTTTTGGGACTTATGCCCCACTTAAGTGGGGACTTATGTCCCTGCGCCAGCGTGTTCCAGGCGAAAATCATGACTATTAAAGAAGTCGTATCGTGGCTAAAGAGGAACGTGATATCCGCTATGGACATCTGGATCTTCTCAGATAGTCAAGCTGACATCCCAGGGAACTGTAGGGCTAACGAACTCGCCAGAAACGGAACCATACTGCCCCTTCTACCTGACGAAGGTCCCTTAGGCATCCCAATTGCTACATGCAAACTCATGTTTATGAGGGAGGCAATTGAAATATCTAATCTTAGGTGGACAAGTGGCAACACTTGTCCAGCGACAAAACAGATTTGGCCAAAGCTGGATCTGAAACGCTCTAAGTGTTTTATATCTCTGAAAAGACTGCACATTGGTGCTACAATTGGTGTAATCACCAAGCACTGTCTCATAGGCAAGTATGCAACAAAGCTTGGCGTCTATACAAATGACTTCTGCAGAAGCTGCATGGACGAGGAGGAAGAGGAGATTATTCTCCACCTTCTCTGCACATGCCCTGCTCTCTCTCTCAAGGGCGAAAACTCCACTTAGGATCTTTCTTTTACAATGATCTCAACGATCTCATAAACATCGACATCAAAAGTCTATCAAGCTTCATCAAAAGCTCTAACTGGTCCAACGAGTAGGAAGAAGATAGATCCGTGTGGTATCACAATGGACATTTTCTTTGGTCTAAGTGTGTCGGCCTCTGCCGACTGCTACTATAACCTAACCTAACCTCACACCGAACACGTTATAAGATACCGTTTAAGGGAGATCGGGATGAATGAGCCGCACAGTCTAGCAGTTGGTTGAAGACTATGCTTGAGGGAGCGATTCAAGCAAGCGAACCGGTAAGTGTTACGCGCATTGCAGAGTGACTGAAGCTTGGAGTGGTTGTTGCAATATGAACCATAAGTTACACTGGTCCATCTAAATGGAGCAGGGAGGGGTGTCTGCCACAGCCAAGCGTAAGATGTTCAAGATTAGTTCAACCATTTGCATTTTGGGACGAATTTGCTGATGCAAGAAATATCTGTCGCCCTGAGATCGCTCAGATCTTCGAAGAAATAGTCTAGTCGGGAGATGTGTGATGGTTTCCTCTTCCTTCCCTCGTCTCTGCAACTGCTGCATTAGTCGATAGAATGTTCTCTCATTCTGGTGACGTGTCTGCCCAAAAGGCAGTGCCAAATGATTGCTCTGACTACCAAGCTCATATTTTTTCTGATATTATTCCGTTGGCTGATAGTTTGAACTTTACCGTTTGAATTACGAGTGAAGATCAAAGACTGCTGCAACAATGAATTAACGGTAACTTACGGTGTACCCTAGGGTTCGAAATTGAGTTCACTTTTGTTTATTCTGTTGACGAATGAGCTGCATCGTATTTTAAATAAAAGTCCTCCATTTGCGCCTGCGAACGATACTACAATTGGTTATTAAAACTGCTACTCAAATATTGCAAGCGGAATTTGATAAAGCAGTTAAACATTGTCATGATAATGGCATCATATTGAACACAACTTCTCGAAATCAAAAATGATGAAAATCCGCGGACCACATTATAAATTCACTGAGCAATGAACCACTTTTAAAAGCGATATCTGCCAAAGTTCATTTCCCGATCAGGTAATTGAGGTTGTCGACACCTATAAGTATCTAGGAGTTATAATCAACAGCCACTTGATGTGGATTAACCCATCTGCAAGCTTCGCTCTGCCCTCAAGAAAACATTTTTCGCAATAGTGTACCTTGGGTATTATACGACGTATCAAGTCCTAAAGCACGTGTACTATGTATGCCTTAGTCGAGTTGAGCTACGTAATACTTGCATGGGGCAGTGAATATAATACGCACATAAATAAGCTCCAATAACTCCAAATTCAATCCTTAAGAAGATAAACATTATAAGATTAGCCAACGTGCCAGCAACAAGCAGTTTCAATGTACTTCAAGTCCAGCAGATATCTAAGATGACGGCCGCTTTTGATGACATTCGTTAGAAAGATGTAACCGAAGAGAAAACACGATGAGGTATTATAATAGCCGTGTTTTGGTGATAAGTGTATAGCTAGCTCAGCATAATTTTACAATAAAACAACTAAATCGTATTCCATATTCACTTTTCATTTTTAAGGATGTGTTCGCAGTGTTTGTACTTTAAAAGAGTGCGATTTGGAAATTTATTAAAGTAAGGATGCAAATCCAAACGTATTTTTTGAACGATTTTTGAACATCATAAAATCCTTTGTGTTTGACAGCAAGGAAAATAACGGATGCTTATTTTTGGCCATTTTTTTTTTTTTATTTTCTTCGCATAATTTCCTTTGAAATGAGGATTTTTTTGTTTAATCGACGAACACATCCACTATCTCTGCATAACAATCGGAATATTTTTGCTCCCAACTTATTTTACCGCCATCCAGTCGCTTCATGGCATCAACAATTTATGTTCACTTCGTCTCAGTCCTCGACTGCTGACCTCTTTATCGTCAGCACTCCTTTTTGTTATTGTTTATGTGTTAAATGTAGCTGAGCTGGGTATACACTTATCACCAAAACACGGCTAATATAATTGTTGAGGTATAGTATATTCCGATTTTTTACGATTAACAATTTTGATATTCAATATTCAAAAAATGAGTGTGCGTAAGACCACACGACTGAAGTAAAACATCTTTCGCTCCATCTAATTTAAATTGTGGGCGTGTCATTGGGCGAATTTTGAAAATATTTACACATGAGCATCAAGGGCCCTTGGAGAGTTTATAAATTTCAGCTCCCTAGCTCAAACTTTGGTTTTTTGCCGTCCGATCTTAAAATCGGACGATGAGGGTGATGCCCTATATTTCCAACTAATGAACTGCGATTCATGGACACAATGACTTTACTCACTTCCGGTAAATTCCATCTGTTGGCAACTGTTTTAGATATAGCTTTCTCCTTTGGATTGGTTTGGATAGATGATGAGCTTAGTATTGCCCTATATTGAGGAGATTCAAGGGTGTTTACCCATTCCACGAACCTTTCGCCGACTAAATTGTATGTTTTGTAACAAAAGAGTGTACGTTTGTCTACACTTCGGTATTGCCGGAAATCTACGTTTGTCTACACTTCCGTTACACAGTAAGTCTACATTGGTCTACACTTTCGTTGCGCCGGAAGTCTACATTGGTCTACACTTCCGTGTCGCATTCACCAGCTTACTCCCCAAGTCAAGCGTGCGCAAAGAAGTTTTACTTCAAAAAGTGTAAGTCTTTAGAATTATTTGTTTATTGTTTATAGTAGATTGACAAAATTTCATCTCACCAAAGCATTGTGTGAAGTTATTAGGTAAAACAAAATTAATTTGAATTGCCAATTTTTAAGCAGATCCTTGAAATCTAAGCGATTATCTTCCAGGGCTAGCACAATTCTTAATCAATTTCGATTACTGAAGAAAACAAGTCCCTTCTCAAGTAACTTAGACTCAACGTCATGCTTTTTCTTCCACCTCATTTATCTAACGCCAACATCCGCCCAACTTTCAATGCCCAACTCAGCTCTCTGGTCTCCACGCTTTCATCAAAACAATTTATCTGATTAATATTGATCACTGCTGCAAGGCTATTCTAGATATAAATCAAGCAAATCTCTTTCTCTCTCTCAAACCTTACCTCTCCATGCGTCCGTAAGTCGGACGGATCTATGCGTTCGCGCAAATCCAATATAATGAAACTCCAAGCACGTTGCAAATTTAAACCAAATAAATTCGATTGTTACTTAGTATCCAAGAGACGTAGTCTCTCCGCCAGTCCGCACCAGCATTAAGTTGCATATGCCTTTAGCTGCTGCTGTCTCTCGCGCGCGCGCATTTGTATGCAGTGCGGCAACAAGTGAATTACAGTCACTTGCTAGCGCAACAACAGCAGAGGCAGCTGCACTTCACTGAATGCCCAACTCCTAGGCCATTTGCACATTTTCCCATTTTCAATGCCAGCCACAATCGCAGGCCAATTCATTAGGACTGCGCTAAACCGCGTCCACTCCGGCATACTAGATGTGCGTACCTTCCACCACCACCGATAACCGATCACCGTTCAATATCGATGACAAATCCCCGCAAAACTCCAAATGACAGGTACATGAGTTTGCTGATTGCTTGCGATCGGTTAAATATTGAATTTCAAATCCGAAATGGAATATCTACTATTCGGACACAGTCCCACTGTTGCATGCATAGTGATGGAACGTATCGTACCGCGGCAGCAGCTGCTTTGCCAATGTTGACTTCGCGCATTTAATTGCACGGCGCGACTTTATGGCCATCTTAACGTCATGCTCGTTAGCAATAAAAATCACTTTTTTATTGTATGATGACTTCTGTGCTATCGATGAGGTTCGAGCAGACCGGGAATAGGCTCATACATGAATCCCGCCAAAAAAAAGTGGCAGAAGTACTGCGACGATTGATTGCAATTGGAATTCTGGTCAAAAGGTGTGTGCGATGGTGTTTCGGGTCGGTATTGGGAACCTCCATTTTGAGATACGAATTCAAAAAGATCTGTAATTAGTCAGGAAATCCATCGGATCGATGTTTAGATGCTGACAAAATGGCAATCAACGCTGCCGTCTCGTGTTTCCATGTTTTGTGTGGAAATTCATTAAATTTTAGTGCCATTACCGATGGCGGCTCATGTCGTGGTGATTAGTTTAATTAAATGCACTACCTGTGGCGTCAAGCGTGCGTGTAAGTGTCTTAATCGGACGCGAAGTCAGACTCTCACTCTTAAATCGATATCGGAACTGGCGCACAATAACATTTACACAAATAATTGGCGATGAGGGTAATTGATAGTTAAATTGGGCTCCGCAGCAGAGAGAATGTTTGTTCTCTTTGGTCTTTATAGATTGCAAAAAGCGTTCCATAAGCTTGACTACACAAGTACAAGTGGCCTCGGGTCAGTCTACAGTGCGCAAATAGTGAGTGTAAATGGATTCTAAGAGCTAATAAAATGTAATACCCTGTTTTACCGTTGTAACGCATTGCAGGCAGCCTTTAATGCGGCATGTGTTAATGTTTAACGGCCACATAAATAACCCAGAGGGCTATAAATTACGAAGACTTGGGTATATTCGATTACTTATAAATAAGAGTCTTGTTTGGGGATTATGACGTTTATTGCATTAAAAATTGCAGTTAATGCATTAAAAAAGACAAATGAAATGAAGACAAAATGAAAGTAATCTTTCTTATTCAACGCAAAAGGTGGGTTTGAAGGTCTTCCAGAGCTTAGAAACAAGGCGAAGTGAAATAAATGCAACTTTCGCGGCCTGCATCTAGGAAGCTAGGTAAAAAGCCTTTTTGTAAAGGTTTCCGACTTAGTATCACAACGTACAACAAACCATCACCATACAATAGGAGGCTGTCGAATAAGAACAGTGGCAGCAGTGCAGTAGTAGTGTATTCGCTTAGTGAATGGAAGGTCTTGCGTTCGAATCCCGGCCAAGTCCATTACTTTATATCGAATACATGAAATCGTAATCTCCCTAAGCAATTTAGACACCACCCGTGGAGAAAAACCCTACAACTGCCCCAAACACTTCTTTCCTATCTTTCTATTCTTTCTAATAGTTAGTAGCACCGAAAAGCATGCAATGAAATATGATATTGCCAGGTGCTGCTTGCTGTTAAAAACACAAATGCTTACGCTGTGTTCTTAGCACTATAAGGGACAGAAAAAACCCCTTTACCAAATTATAAAAAAAAGAAACAAGACTTCTTGGACAAATATAAAGATCAACCACCTGTTATTGAATAGTGCTACCGTTGCTTTACGAACTCATTCTTGTATTTTACTTTTCCAGCTAAGCTTTTTATTCAGAATGAGACCCAAGTATTTAGCTTCATCAGAGAAGACTAACCTTGTGCCCTGATTGAAGGGGGATCATTTTGTTGAGTTTTATATTTCATAGTGAGTAGAACAAGTTCGGTTTTGTTGGGGTTTACACCTAACCCACAACGATCTGCCCATGTCGTTAGCTTGTTAAGAGCGTTTTGGAGAAGTTCTTTCAGGGTGCTTAGGTCCTTCCCTGAGGCGGCAATTGCAGCGTCGTCTGCATAGGCAATCAATCACCCTGCAGCCCTCCCTTTCATATAAGTTAAACAGGAGGGGGGATAGGACTCCGCCTTGTGGAATTCCTCTACTCTCAGATCTGCTGGCAGATGTCACACACAGTTTTGAGTTTATAATCCGGCTTGTGAGTAGATAGTAGATTAATAAGCTTACCAAGTGAGTCATCTACCTTCAGAGTGCATTTGTGATCGCGGATGCTTTGAAGTTATTAAAAGCGCCTTCAATGTCCAGGAATGCAACCATAGTGTATTCTTTATGGTGAAGGGAATATTCGGTTGAACGTACTAACGTATGTTAGGCTGATTCAACAGATTTGGCTTTGCAATATTTATGTTGAGCCGTAGACAGGAGTCGTATATCAATGTTAGTGCGTAGATGGATATCAATTAGCCTTTCTAATGTTTTAAGAAGGAATGATGATAGACTTATGGGTCTGAGATCCTTAGGATTAACATGGGAGCATTTACCGGCTTTGGGTATAAAAACTCCTTTAACTAAGCAGTGCAGGACATAGCATTTGATTTTGATTCAGATATCTAATGAGCACTCCTGAAAAATATTTACGACGACATTGAAGGCAACTTATATTAATAAAGCAACATCTGGTTTAATAAGAAGGTTTCACGATACGACAATTTAATTAAAAAAAAAAAAAAAAACATATATCTTCAGAAGTCTCTCTGAACTCTAGTGCAAAAATATAAACTATATGCGCATACACTGAGTTCACTTAAATTTGATCTTTTCACCACCACAAATTTGTTTGCACTCATTTTTATACTCTGTACCATCTATTCGACATAATTGTCATCCAACTCAACGAAGCGACCCATATCTCGCTCCAAGAACTCTGTAGTTGACTCTCCCATGTCCTCTTTAACCCCTTTACAAAAATCATCACAAAAACTCATGGATAACAACGATAAAACCTGGATGGATGAAAAGCTTCGACAACAAAGTGAGTTTATTGTTTCACTTTTATCAGTCGGACGAATCCGGTTTTGGTTTTTGCACAGTAGATAATGCTGATGTTGTCGAAAGTGTACTCTCTGTAAAGTCTAATGCAGTTGGGTTGGATGGAATTCACCCCAAATTTTTGAAAATGATTCTGCTGATTGTCCTACCTTGCCTTACTTTCATCTTCAAAACTATCCTCACGTCTGGTGTGCATCCGCGCCTTTGGAAGTTAGCTAAAATTATTCCTTTCCGTAAAAATGACAAATGTGATGAATTTGGGCCTATATCAGTCTTACCCTTTTTGTCAAAGGTCTTTGAAAGGATTCTGCAAACACAAATTAGCTCTTATCTTTCGGCAAACTCGTTGCTCACTCCTAAACAATCTGGTTTTCGTGAAAAGCACAGTTGTATCACGGTACTATTAAGCGTCACATAAGCACACACAAGCAAGCGTTGGATAAGGACAAAGTTAGGTTTTTGGATTTTCAAAAACCCTTGAGACACAGTCAATCACGTTAATATGTGTGACAACTTTTGCAGAACGTTAATTTTTCACCAAGTGCTCCTAGACTAATCTATTCTTATTTCAGTAATAGAAAACAGGCGGTCCAACTTGGTGATTGTTTATCCGATTTTCTGCCTAATGTCTCTGGTGTTCCTCAGGGCTCAATACTTGGTCCTCTTTTGTTTTCGATATACGTCAATGAACTTCCATCAATTATTGAGAACTGCGGTATTCATATGAACGCGGACGATGGCCAAATGTACATGAGCCGCCCTCTTGGGCCGATTGAGCATGAAGCTTTTTGTGTTAACAAAGACATAAACAAAATTGTGAATTGGTCCCAGCTAAATGGTCTTATTCTTAACCCAATAAAATCTAAGTGCCTGGTAATATCGAGGAAAAGTCTAGGTCTTGATTATTTTCCACTGCTAAAAATCTCGGAGTTACTTTCAATCGCTACCTAACATGGGATACTCATATAAATTCACTTGTTGGCAAGGTACATGGGGCAATACGTACATTATGGGTAATTCAGTCGTTCACACCTCTTAAAACACGTCTATTGCTTGTGAAGACTTTGATAATACCAATCTTGATCTACGGCTGCGAAATTTATTGTAATTGCAACTATGTCAGCAAACGCAAGCTGAATGTCGCGTCGTTTAATAGTGCAGTGCGTTATGTCTTTGGCCGACGATGATTCGACAGACTGCCTGGTCTTGATACACGGCTGCTCGATAGTTTCGCAGTTTTTTATTGTTCTCCAATATACTGTTGACACACCAACCGCAATACTGTTTCGACAGAATTAGATTTGCATCCTCACATTGATCTCATCAATTAATTAATCCTCGATGTTCCAGCTCAACATCTGAGCGTCAATTCTTCATAAACTCGGTACATTTCTGAAACTCCTTACCTAATCGTATTAAAGAAATACAAAACGCAACAAGAATAAGAAAAGATTGAAAAAAAATATTATTTAGTAAAATTTATTTGATCGTTTTTGAAGTAGTAACTTTTATTTTCTTATTTTAATACTTTACAATACATACATTGTTTTTTTTTTTTTTTTACGCTGGGAGGTGGTAATCTTCCAAAGACGAAACCGAGCCCGTACTCAGTAACAGTGTGGTGATTTCTACCCACTAACCCCTTCTCCCGTCTTCCCGTTTTCCCTGCGATACAACCTTCTTTTTATTTCATTGTTGCATGGCGGGGATTAGCCAGCTTTCCAATTATTGCACCTAGTAGTTAAACCAATCAGCAATTTGTCTTTCATATTTTTTAAAATTCAAATTCTAAGTATTTGTCCATAGAGGATTTAATACTGTTTTTGTTTTATTTTTCGGACTATGTAGCTAGTTCAAAAGGTTTTATTCTTCTTAATCTCCTAGTCATATTGCTACTATTTAATAGTTCCTTCATTTCTGAGCTGACGTGATTGAGAAGCCTAAGTTTATGTCTATTAGCTACTTTTTTGATTTCATCTTCAATCATTTCTATTTCTAGATCTCTATGCAGATCAGCGTTTCTTATGTACCATGGTGGTATTTTACTATATTCCGTAGAACTTTGTTTTGAAATGTTTGAATTGTCTGTAAATTTGTTTTGCATGTGCATGCCCTCAGCTGGAGGCCGTAGATCCATACTGGTTTTAGAATTTGCTTATAAAGCAGTAATTTATTGTAATTTGACAAACAAGAGTATTTCCCTATAAGCCAATACATTTTACTGTAGCGCATATTTAGTTCTTCTCTTTTTTTCTTTACATGTGCTTTCCAGCGCAGTTTAGCGTCTAGTGTCATGCCTAGATATTTGGCTGTGTTTGCGTTATCTACTTCTTTATCATTTATGAATACTGGTATGTGCTGAACATTTTTATTTGTAAAATTTTACCGATTTTAGGTCATTTAGTTTAATTTGCCAATTTTTTGTCCATTTTGCTATATTGTTCACTGCCTTCTGTAGTTTTTTTTTGTCGCTACTTCGACAGTTTCTCCAACAGCAAGTACAGCAGTATCATCTGCAAATATTGCCACAGTTGTTTCATCACTGTTCGGCAAGTCGCTAGTAAATAAGAGATATAATACAGGACCTAACACACTTCCTTGTGGTACACCAGCTTTTATTTCTCTTAATGTGGAGTAGTCATTTCCATGTTTAATTCTAAAGAATCTGTCTAATATATAGGACTCTGAAATGTCTGAGAATTGTTTTGGCAGATGCTTTTGCAATTTATAGATCAGTCCTTTGTGCCATACTTTGTCGAAAGCTTGTGCTATATCGAGAAATATAGTAGAGCATATCTTTATACCCTATTCTAAGGGTATATTAATTTTGACGCATAGTTTGTAACATACCTTAATATTGCCCGTAGACCCCTAAAAGTTACTATATTTATGATCAGCATCGATAGTAATGTCGATCTAGCCATGTCCGTCCGTCCGTCCGTCGGCAAAAATTAGGCCTTTAAACTGGACCTAGAGAGCTGACATAACCTAACTTTAACCATATACTCTCTAGGGTCCCGAAATAATAAATTTTACGAATTTTTGAAATCCGCTCACAGACACGCCCACAAACTCAAAAAAACAAAATTTTGGAAAAAATCGAATTTTGAGCTAGAAAGCTGAAATTTTTTTTATATATGATCTATGACTCCTAAAACTGCTCGGGATAAAAAATTTTCAAAATCCGCCCACTGACACGCCCACAAATAAATAAAATAATTTTTTTATACCCTATTCTAAGGGTATATTAATTTTTGAAAATCCAAAGTTTGAGCTAGGGAGCTGAAATTTATAATATATACTCTCTAGGGGCCCTTTATTCTCATGTGTTAATTTTTTTTAAATCCGCCTACTGACACGCCCACAATTAAATAAAACAATTTTATTGAAACTCAAACTTGGGTTGAGCTAGGGAGCGTTTTTTTTTAAAAAAACCCTTTAAATGTTATATAACAAAATATGTAGAGCGTTCTTAACAATTCAACCATACTTAGACTTTTGTCACGCCCACTTATGAGGGATAGGAATAAGAATAGGGTATCCAACAGTTCGCCGAAGCGGACTGTAGCCCGTCCCTATGTTTTTTTCTTCAAATGCTTTTTCGATTTTATCTGTTATTCTATGCACCTGATCGATCGTGGAGTGTTCATTTCTAAAACCAAATTGATGGTTTGGGATTAGCGATTTTTCTTCGATTATTTTGTTCAGACGTTTAATCAGCATCTTTTCGAATAGCTTGGACAACATAGATAGTATAGATATGGGGCGATAGGAGGTGACTTCACTAGGCGGTTTGCTTGGTTTTGCTATCATAATCACCTCCGCGACTTTCCACATGCTAGGTACAAGGTGGCGCAAAAGTTGTCATCTGTTTATTTCACAAATGTTAAAGTAAAATTGACATTTGCCGCCATTTCTAAAAATATAGTATCTTCCGATAGGGTTTTCAGCCCTTGTGCCTTAGGCAATTCTGTGTGCCAATGTTCTAAATGAACCACGAAGTTTGACATCTATCGTATGTAGTTTTCAGTCGGATTGGTGAACGCCACCGGGTGATGACTTTTGCGCCACCTGTTACATGCCTTATCCTGAATGCAGCATTTATGATCTGTGCTAGTTTCTTTAAGCCCTTTTTGGGAATTGTTTTAGGATTTCCCCTGATATTAAATCAAATCCCTTTTGGCTTTTTGGGCTTTTTTAGTACTGATGCCCTTTTTTATTTCATTGGCAATTTCTTTAGCCGTTACCGGTTGAATGTGTCTTTCCTCTTCGCACAATTCTTCGCTTTCTTGACAGTCTTTATCTTCATATGGTTGAAAGACGCCTTCAAGATATTCAGCAAATAAATTAGCTTTTTCTTGGTTGTTTTTTGCCATTTCATTTTCTTTGTTGCCTTCCAGAGTGAGTACTCGGTACTAGCATCATTTGTAAGATTGGTACGGTATTTTTTAAGAGACTCATTTTTAAATTCTCTTATCGATCTTTTAAGCTGACTGTTTAGATTATTCAGTATTGTTTTGTCTCTGGGCGCTCTTGTTTGTTGCCAACGTTTTCTAGCTCGTCTCTTTTCCGTAATTATATCACATATTACTTTTGGATACGAGTTTCGTTGGGTTTTAGTTTTCGTTTTAGGTGTTGCGGCCCATGTAGCTCTTTGGATATTGACAGTTAATATTTGAACAGCATCTTCTAATTGATCTTCTGTTTCAATTGTTTCTAAGAGCTGAATACTATCCTCTAAATGCTGTCTGAAGTAGCTCCAGTCAGTCAGCTTATTCCCTAGCCTTGCGCTATTTTCTTTAATAGTGATTTTATAGCCAAGTGTTAAAAGTATTGTGGAATGATCTGAGTCAAGATCTGGCCCTTCTTCTACCTTTATATTGTTAGACGAGGTATTCTTTGTTACGGAGAAGTCGACAAGATCAGGGATTTTTTTTCTATCTGTAGGTTTTCCCGTTGAGTGATACTTGCCGTTAATTTCGTTTATTGCTTCATAAAGTTCTCTTCCTCTTGTATTTGTCAATCTAGATCCCCAATACTTGTTTTTGGCATTAAAATCTCCCCCTGCAATAAATCTATTGCTAAATATTCGGAAGAGACCTAAAAAGTAATTTTTCTTTAGATTGTAACTGGGAGAACAGTAAATTGATGCAACTGATATAGTTTGTCCACTTTTCGTTCGAATGTTAATAGAAATTCCTTGGATCACGCATGATTGGAACTTGGCTTCTATATGGCGATCGATCTTATTCTTTACTACGAGTATAACTGCAGCCCCGCATTTTGCTGAATTATGCGGATGTGGGGAGTGATATAATTCGTACCCTTGCAGTGTAAAGTTTGTATTGAATTTTAAGTGCGTCTCAGAAACAAGACCTATATCTATTTGGTTCATGTCGAGGACTACTTGGATTTCATCCTTACGGTTCTCGATACAATTAGCATTCCATTCCAGGATTTTTTAACTATACATCATGTTCTTCTTTTTTGTGCAGCCTTGTTATTGCTGCTTTTTTTCTCAAGGAGCGAGATTCTTTCTAATATAGCTTTATTGCTTTTATCCATGCTTTCTACTCTACTTAGGATTTTTTCCATGAACGTTTCCATATTATTATTTAATTTAGTTTTAATTGTAGTTATCGTTTTTGCGACATTATCTAATTTTTTCGATGCAGCCTGTGCATA
This sequence comes from Portevinia maculata, assembly GCA_949715645.1. Lineage (NCBI taxonomy): Eukaryota > Metazoa > Arthropoda > Insecta > Diptera > Syrphidae > Portevinia > Portevinia maculata. Next base: position 26,270,779 of record OX454527.1, on the reverse strand, counting down.
TGTCAATACTGTACGCGCTCCTGTTTTTGGTACTAACATTTTTTTGATATTTTTATCGGCTATGGGTACTTCTTTTGGCGCTCGCTTCTGCAAGTCCTTTATGTCTTTAGGTGCGTCCTTTTTTGTATTTGGCATAGCTTGTTTATGCTTTTTGTCTTTTGCTAATTGAATCTGTTTAGCAACTAAGCAGCCTCTATAGTTGGCTGGATGCTTTTCGTTGCAATTAGCGCATTTTGTTGGTTCGTCTTTTTTCTTCATACAATCTTTAGTATGGTGGTTTCCTGCACACTTTACGCATCTTGGATTAGAGCTGCAGTATTTATTCGTATGTCCATACTTTTGACAATTCTTGCACTGTGGTACAAGTTTTGATTTCCTTACGGCATGAATCTCTACCTTCATTCCAAGGATGTCTTTAATATCGTATATCTTTTTGATATTTTCGTCGTGGTCAAAAGTTAGCATAAACATTGGAAGCGGTACTTTGCTTTTAGATTTTAGCTTATTGACAGCTTCTAGTATCATTAGGTTTTTCCTTCTTAGATCTGTAACTACACCCTCTGGCGAGCATGAGAAGTGTAGTTTCTTTACAACAACCTTAATTGGCCTAGTTTGTTTATTCTCATAAGAGTACCATTGCACCTTTTTTTGGTTAAGTATTGTGGTAAGTCTCCTATAAGAATCTTCTTCATCTACATTTATTTTAATGTCATTACCATTTATTAGCATTGTATTAGCTTTAATTTTATTTTCCTCCAATGACTTAACTAAGCTTTCATACTTTGTAATTTCCAGAGCAATAATTGGAGGAGGTTTGACTGGCTTTTGAATTTTATTTTCTTTATTTGGAGCATAATTCGTAGCTTGATAGCTTTCTTTCGGAGATGAGATCTTTGGGGATGTGCTCATTTTCCGTTTTTTATTTTTGTTCCCGTTTTTGGGTTTTCTTTCTGTCTCTTTCAGTAGTTCTTCCTCATCAGTTGAGAACTCAACTACTTTAATTATTTCTTTTTCTTTATTTTGGCTGTTGATCAGATTTTTCAACGTTTGCAACTCCTGCTTTAAACTATTAATTTCTTGGATTAATGTCTCGTTTAGTTGCTTAAACCCATCTCTTTCCTTGCAGACTTCTGAATATTTAGCATTCAGAGTTTGGTTTTCATCCATTTTACATGATGAAGGGGGTGATCTCTCTACCCTATTACTTTTTCCAAAAGGGTTCTCGGTAAGCAATAAATGCCCCCCCAGAATCCATGGGACCGACCTCCGAAGAGGGTGGATTTACCACTTTAAATGGCATACCACCTGGGGTATTAAAATCTTTTGTTTTGTTCATTGCATGTTTTAATTTTAACTTTTGTGAAAAGTTTAAACGGTTTGGATTATAGTCGCCTTTTACGACAGGCATGCCTACCTTGGGTGCACAGCCGCTCCTAACATGGAGAACAGAGGCTGACCAGGGAGCCGCCCAATATGGGTCAGACGGTTCTGGGTTAATGTAACATACATTGTTCGCTCTATTTGTAAAATTAGCTTCTGACTAGTTTATAAGATATTGTATCTTAAAGTTATTAAGCATTATCGATATAAATAAATAAAAAATAAAAAAATTAATGAAATTTTGGCAATCAAGTTAATGTTCAAACTCTCGTCAATAAATTTGCTACTAGTTTCATAACTGAAATAAAAAATGTTGTTCACGCATGCCACTTCGAGACATATCACACTACAACACAACCTTTGGTTCAATCAATATTTGTTGGAAACGTAGCTAATGAAGAAATATTGAAGTTACTGGCTAATGTTAAAACAAATATATCGCCGGGAATAGATAACATACGTTCAAAAGATCTGCGAGAAAATGCTGAAATATTGGCACCTGTTATAACGCACTTCGTTAACATGAGCTTGAACCAATCTTGTGTACCAGATAAATTAAAGGTGGCAGTAATCCGCCCAATATTTAAGGCAGGCTCAAAGACGGACATCCTAAACTACAGGCCTATATCTATCCTACGAGCAATTGACAAAATTCTGGTAGAAGTCATGGCAACAAAACTAAAGGATTATATCCAGCGATACAGGATCATTAACGAAAACCAGTTCGGATTCACAAAAAACAAAAATACGAATAAACTTTTGGCGGAGTTTGCTAATTTGATCAATAACGAGCTCAATAAAAACCATAATATTTTGGTCGTCTTCGTAGATTTTAGAAAGGCTTTTGATACCCTATCACATGAAAAACTAATTGAGAGATTAGAAAGCATTGGAATACGAGGAGAAGTATAAGGGTGGTTTAGAAGCTATTTGAAAAATCGTGGACTTAAGGTTAAAGTTTTAAATAACTACAGCCAACAAGAACCAATTATTTATGGAGTACCTCAAGGCTCAATCTTGGGACCGTTGCTATTTATAATATATGTGAATGGTATGTCAACGGTTCTGCGAAAAAGCGTGGGATTTGCTTATGCGGATGATACGGCAATAGTCGTAAGCCACAAAGATTTGTCAACAGCAACCAAAACTATCCAGTCGGAATTCGACATATTAGTGCGTTGGTGCCACGACTCTGGACTAGTTATCAACGCCAAAAAAACTAAAATACTCGTAATGCATATCAGACCTTCACACGTACTCAAAACCAAAATTCAAATAAAAGTTCACCAAACACAACGTCTACACCGCAATGCGCATCAAGAAAACCTGGATTCGAGTGATGGTTGTACAGATATGATTGAAAATGTAAGCAGTTACAAATACCTTGGGGTAGAATTGGACTGTTTCTTCAAATGGGATCTTCACTTAGCGATACTAGTCAAACGACTTAGAAAAGCTGTGTATGCTCTACATCACCTAAGCAACTACACCAACTACAGTGTCCTGAAACAAGTATACTTCTCACTTGTGGAGTCGGTACTAAGATATGGCATACTAGCATGGGGCAATACAACGGCGAGTTACTTGATGGATGTTCAACGATTGCAAAACCGGATCTTAAAAATATTAATACGAGCAAAAAGTGGATTGAATTGGCGAGGAAATACAGACACGCTACATGCAGAGCTAGAACTTTTAAGTCTTAGACAACTGTTTGAATTCACCATTATTGATGAATACTACAACGATCAACAGTATAAGCGACCACTCGAACATGATGTGAACACCAGACGAAGAGCACAAGGTTTCCTGCAAACGCCAAGATACAACAATTCATACGGCAAACAACAACTATCACTTACAATTCCCACCATCTTCAACAGACTACCCAGGGAGTTACTCAACATCTCATCAGAGGGACTAAGAAAAAAACTTATAAAAAAGCATCTATTGAATATACAATATCACCTATAGCAATAAAATAGTGTCCTAAACCTAATCATTCCTAACAAAAAAAAAAAAAAAAAAAAAAAAAAAAAAAAATTGTTTCCAAGAATAAACTTCAAAATACATATACTTAGAAAACAATCTTCTGCAGAAAAGCCTCTTAAGGGCTTCGCAGATTACTTTTTGTAAATATTGTAAGAAATGAATAAGAATTGAATAAAATTGAAAAAAAAAAAATAAACTCTTTCGATTCTGGATGAATGAATAATGTAAATGGGATTTCAGATGATGCAACAATACCTATTGTAAATTAGGTCTTACAAGAGATATATGAAGCGTTTTGAAGTGTAAGGGTCCTTGAAATCTTTGCTGTTTCGTTTGACGAATCCAAGAATTGAATTTATTTTGCAAACTTTATTTTCTATATGATTTCTGGAGTATAACTGGGAATCTAGTGTAATACTCAAATCTTTTTAAGAGGGATAATATGATGATATGGTATATGGTATGATTTTATCAAGTAAATTGAAATAATAAGTAAAGAACATCTACATATTTTTTGTAATTAGGGACACTTAAGGGATTTCTTTTTTTCTGTAATTGATACACTAGCCTTATAAAGTAAGCACAGCGCAGGCATTTTGTTTGTTACTACAAGCACCCAGCAAATGATTCAGGTGCTACTGGCTACATGAAAGGATTGGAGGAAAGGATAGAAGTTTGGTGATTTTGGTGGTTTTTTCTTAATTTTTTTTTTCTATGTGGCGCCTAAATTGCTTTAAGGAGATTTGTATTGTTGTGTGTATTTTTTTTAAAGATCATGGCCCTGTTCGAGATTCGAAAGCGCGATCTGCCAGTCACTTAGTGAATACACTACCATCGCACCATTGCCACCCGCCTTTGGAGGGATTCAGCAGTTATTTATTTCATTAGTCGACCGCAGATAAATCATCTTAAAGCAGACGGGAATAAGATAAAAAATCAACATTGCGAATAATGTTAGGTCGTCAGCGAACAAAAGATACTGGGAGTGTTTAATGACAGATGACAGATCATTAATAAATAATAGATACAGTAACGGCCCGAGATGGCTGCCTTGAAGTACACCTGATGAACGCTGATCGCCTTGGAGAAGCAATCATTTATTTTCACAAATTGAAGTACAAAGTGTATGTGTTGAATAAATTGGTCATACAAAGTAATGAATGAATTTTAATACTTTGTGCATCCTGCATTTACATCCTCAGGATCAGTTAAGTAGTTACAAAAATGCCGTCGAACGTCCTATATGCCCTCGAGCCGCACAGATGTTGCCCGCTAATTGAACGACACAAATTAAAAACTACAAGATCGGCCGATAAGAGAGCAATAACATCAATTTGAGGTACAACAGGGCTCGTATTTCAGCATCATAATTTTAGTTTAATTGATTTTCGGGCGTCACGTCCGACACATTGTGAAGTTGATAAGTATAATTCTGGTGCGACATCTATCCAGAAATCCAGATGAGAAATCGGTCGCAATATTTCCAAGTGTCACTGGCATTTGCATAATTGCTTAACAGCTTCAATTATGACGGCGAGACGGAATGCGATCGCCGAATCGCATTTAACCAACGGTTTCGTCGTTACTGCAGTTTCCAGTTCGTGAGGATTTGTTTTGCGTCCAATGAACGTCATGTTTGAGTAATAAATTGCCACGTTACGTGGGGGTCTGCAGAGTCAAAGTGGATGCCTACGCTAAATGCCGGAAAAACGCAAAATTAGCTCGTATACTTGTTAACAAGAAAGCATACACCTTTCGGTGCAGCCGACGAGAGTTACAAATTGTCAAGTTCATGTTGAGGTGGGCACAGCCTTTAGTGTAACACTGCTGATCCATGGACCATCATCCATCTTGCTAGTGTGAGAACGGGTGCCGCAATGAGACGATGAAAGTTTTGCATGTTCGCCAGAATTGAAACTTGAATGCACTCGGTGTCAGCCATCAATTTCTGGTCTTCCTATTGCGGGACTCGTATAGGCATCGATTGTATTCAAATTGGCACTATCGTCCATTTTTCCTTTGGTTTTTTTTATTTGGTTGGAAAAATTAAAGGAAAAACGAAAATCATCGCGTCTCCGCTAGTCCGAGAGGATGTGTGTAATAAGCTGGTTTTGGGTAATTATGGATGATGATCCTGTTTAAGATTATGGAATCACTGCGGAATGGGGATCAGCATAGCGTAATGATATGGAGCATAAGTAGATTCGTGTTATGATACCAACGAGAAGGCTCTGAAAAGTGGCCTAGACTAGCGTGTGATTGGAACTTGGAGGTATTAATTTGCAAATACTATGTCAGTGCATACTGATTTATTTAAGTAGCAAGTGTTGGGTGAAGCTATGCTCGCGTTTAAAGGAATGTGGCTGTAATGGCGTGCTGCAGGAAACACCTGCTTTATTGATGATGATTGATGTATTTAACGAAGAAAAGGAACTCGGGATTTATCGCTGGTAATCGCAGATGGAATTCATGGGCGGAAATGTAAAATCGGCGAAATTTAATCAGCTGAATGGAACTACTTACATGTTCCATTAATAATAGATCCGATGATCACGTTCAGAAGCCTGTATACCCCCAAGGAAATCCAAAGCAATAGAAGTGCGTCGGTCTAATAATTGCTTTAAAGAGAGAGATTCGAAAAAGCGATCTCTGACCCGTTATGTGTTAATTAAGTGAAGTCCGTACTGCAATAACGATGAGCCCAAACCTGATGTAAGCTTTTGTTTATACGCCGCCCATCAATGGTGAGAAACGAATGACACCTTCTTTTCTCCAACCCCTACACCAAAAAGAAGGTTTCTGCCAGGCAATACTCTGTGTCCTATTCCATTCCATTGCAAAAGGGGGTTGCTAAGACTTCCAGGTTTCTGAAGTGCAAGGTGGTAGAATTAAAGGTTACATAACCTATGTATCAATACATCCGCGTCCCATAACTTGAAAGCCGGTTATATCTCTGAAAACCATCCTAACTTTAAGAAACTAGCAGTTCTACCAATTTTGTTTACCAGGGAAGGGCGGTTTATTTAAAAAGCAGTACAGTACTACCTCGATAATGTGAACCTCGAAAATGTGAATTATCCAAAAATGTGAACCAGAAAAACTTTATATAACATACTCTAAAATGTGAACTCAAAACCAATTCTTGATACTTGATAATGTGAACTTTTCATTTTCACAAAAAAACCACCCCCTATTTGGTATTATTGTTGCAACGCATGAAGAACAAAACAATTTTAGTGCAGTTCTAAAAAAATAAGCTCGAGAAACGCTGTTAAAATTTTACAAAACGTTTGGGCGCAAATATCTGAGTCCGCCATAGCAAACTGTTTTTAAAAAATTCTGCCACGAGATTCGAGTTGGGAAGCTGAGGATTTAATCGTACTAAGTCGTCTTCCCGATATAGATGGGGCAGCACATTTTGAAGCAGAACTTCAAAAAATTAGAGAACTCCTAAGCTGCTTTGATGCCCCAAATGTATCGGTTGAGGACATAAGAACATGGGTCGTTGACGGTGATGGTGAATATAATGGTGAGAATGCTGAGTTAGCCCCCGAAGACGAGGAAACTTCATCAGTGGAAGAAATAATAGAGAATGCAAAAGTTTCCCATTGTCGAGCCATTCACTGCTCGAATGTTTTGTTAGACTGGGCCCAAGAAAATGGACTGGGTGCAGATATAGTAACATCAATTGCGAGTATCAAAACAGTTGCAATTGATAAATCTACGCACAAAAGTATCCGTCAAACTAAAGTGACAAATTTTTTCAAAACAAATTAATTTTACAGCAACCTTATGTTATTCCTGTTTTGTTTTCTTTCTTTTGCTTGTTGTGAAGTATTTATTTATTTTGTTTTTACGTTTTTAGGCTATTAAATTATTATTTAAATAATATTAACATCGTTTAATAACTATGACTTTGTTTCCTTTCTTTTAATTTTCAATAATCAAGTTACCGGTCATTTCAAGAAGCATGAAATATACCAAATTTTTTAGTATCCAGAAATGTGAACCGTCGAAAATGCGAACTGCCCATGTTTTAATTAGTTCACATTACCGAGGCAGTACTGTATCGAACTAATTGAAGGGATTTCGATCTGCCCTAAATGCATTTTTTCCATTCATACGGACCGCTCTGATTTATTGTTCACCTAGTCTCAGACTTAGTTAGTATATAGGAAGGTGGATTAATATTACCGTCTTAACGGGGCTCTCTCCTTTAAACATGACAGAACAAATTGCAGAGTCAAGTGGAATGCATGAGTGATGGTTGGGAACACGAACTTCACACAAGAGATAGATAGATACGAGTAGATAAGAAAGTCAACTTCCACATCCCCTATTCCCTTACCCTGAAAAACGCAAATGGGCGGTGCCTCATTCACTCTCCCTATCGGTGAATATATGCGAATCGTTAAGTAGGGTTACCTGACGTTTATTTTGGTACCGCGAAAAATCGCCCAAAACGGGGAAAATGTCAAATCGGCCAAAAAATGGTTGGGCGATTTGTCATTTTTATTTTTGTGGGCGTTTTGACATAATGTCAAAAGACCTAAACAAACGTTGGGCGATTTTATGTTTCGGCTATTTTTACCTTTTTTAAAAGTGGCCTGGAGAGGTAGATCGCCTACGGATAAGGGGATACCCCAATTCGATGAAGTGTAATTTCCACATTGATTCGTGATCCGGGGTTATGAGGTCATAGCATTGAAGATGCCCAGAATTCCACCCAAAACCCCATCGTTGACCGAAACCAACTCTCTGTCAGAGTGTTTGTTGGGATTAAGCTCTAGTTAAGCCTCACTTTTAAGCCAAGGTAATGACGTACCCGTGCCGAGGGACGCATGGTCAGAGTGGTTAAACAGAACTGGTCGAGAACGTTACCCTCACGCTCCTAGGCAAGGCCGGTTGTATGAAGTGCCCTATACCGCTAAGCCGAGATGGACCAACCCTTCCAGACATACTCGCGAAGTCAAAATTTAAAAATTGAACCAAACAAAACAATCCGAAGAAACCACAAAAAAAATGAGGTCGCCTAGTCCTGGCACCTCATCAGAGGACGAACTTTTGGCTTCCAGCTTAGGGAAGCATAGTAAGTCAGTCGACCGATCGGGGTACCAGCCATAGTACACCATGTCCTTTGACCACACCAAATATAACATCCAAATCAGCGGCACAGGTCTCCAGCCGTAGCGACCAACGGCTGCTGAAAAATCGGAAACCCCTTGCTCAGATCATGAGAGAGGGGTACACGAAGGCCAAGTTTATTTTACGCAAGATTGCGAAAAATTAAGTGGCCGGTATCGCTCATGTGAATGAATCGGAGGATCGGCTGAGATACCAGAAAGGAATATAGAAAAGAAACACGAGTGAGAAACAGGTCTCAAGACGAGACCTCTGTCGGTCATGAAAAAAGCAAGGTGGCCAAAGCCGCAGCTACAGCGTCAACAACTTCGCACAAAACACCAAGAAACTTCTCAACATATGCGATAGTAGTGAGAGATCACTTTCAGTTCGCATTGATTGACAAAAACTCCACCAATGGCAAGGCGGTGCTGGACAAGTGGCCCAGCCCCGAGGCTTAGCTGACCGAGATGACGGTGGACCATATTGTCCGGTTTCGACTCCGATTAGATTGTCAGAGGCTTCCGGGTTATCAAATGTGCCTTCCAAGGATTTCCTTAGCGCGTGCATCGCCTGGGAGGGACTTGAGCTTATAGCCATCCTTGGTAATGAAATCCCCAGGATACCTAGACTGCGCATCTGGCTTCCCCAGACGGCTATAGAAAGCGCAAAGATTCGCCAATGTCTTAAGGTGCAAAACCCTAACATCCCCATTACTAGTTCATCATCAAGACCGAAGAACCCCATAATAACTCCTGAACTTATCTGTTCTCAATCAATGAGAAATGCCTGAAAATGAGGTAACACTCAAATTCTACAAACTTTACAAAGGCGGTGTTAAGCTTAATATAAAAAAGCTATAAGCAAGGCCAAGTCGCAGGTCTGGGCAGAGTGCTTCCACTTGATTGAAACCCTAAAGGATGCTGATAGGGTTAGAAAAATCCTGTCCAAATAACACTGCAACCTGTCATTCATCAAACGTGATGATGGTGTATGGTCGGAGTCTACGGCAGAATCTCTGGAACTCCTAAGGAACACCCACTTCCCTGAATGTAAAGATTGTTTCACCGATGTGCAAATCCCATACATAAAACAACCTACACCACGGGATAAAAAGTCAATTGCCAACAACGAAAAAAATAAAATATTATTCACCCATATCGTGGAATCCGTCGGGGGGAACGATCCTCTAATAGTGAACAATTTGCATCGTGTAATCCGCAGACGTGAACTATCCACATGTCGATAAAGCGAATACAATTCACTGTATCGTGGAAAACGAACGGATCGAATCTACGAGTATCCATGCATTTGACATCCGCAGTTTTTATTTTATTTTCACTGAATTTAATTTTTACAAAACAAATGTGTTTGAAATGAGCTGTAACAATTGAATTTCCTAATCACCAATAGTGGTCGGTAAGGGAGAGTATCCGACGGATCCCACTATAGCAATTTTCTGTTCACGTGAATCGAATAAGTGAAGTGAATCTCAGATCCGACGGATTCCACGATAGGGGTGATTATTAAAGGCAGCTTCTACCTTTATAAGTCACCAGGGCTTGACGGGATTTTACCGAAAATTATAGAAAACATTTTAGTGAAGGTTATACCTTCACTTAAACTTAGCCGTAATAAGCACGACTCCAAACCCAGTCCTTACCTTGCTCCAAACTGGACTTCCAAAGTTGGCATTTTTCCTGCTTCTTCCCCTCGTATAAGGCAACCAATTTCCAATATACCATCAGTCAGAACCTCCATTTCCCATACGTCAAATTCAAAACCATCCAAGCCTCAACGTAATCGTGTGTCCTTTAACCTAAACCCAGTTTCAGAACTTGCCTCAAACCATACAAAAACCTCTGCTACCACTTCCTTCACCAATTACCCAAACTTCATTCACTCTCACACTCTAAATCCTACCCCACCTATTCTAAAATGTACCCCACCTATTCCCGCCAGACCCACAAATCCTGTCCTAACTACTATTCCCCACATAGAGAAGTCAACCCCTATCCCCAAACCCTCCGTCCTTTTTGATCCTCTACTTCCCCCAAATGTTAAACATACCAGCAAGTTTACGGACCCTCTGTGCGACCTCGATGGCCGTTATGTTATGGCACGTCTGAGGGATCACCGACTGTTTGAAAATGTCCGCATCTACCTTGCGTTTTTACATGACAAGCCTGATTCCATCTGCGTCGACGGCAAGACAAAGACAAACGTCCAAGTCTCTATTCGGAAAGAAGGTCTTCCAACTGACCCCACTGCACTGCGCGAAATTTACACGCGCTATCACGAAGGCCTGAACATTTCACCTAATACTGTGGCTAATGACCTCTCCGCTTTTGCTTCCCACATCAACTCTAGACATATCTCACATCTCCAAAGAAGCAGAAACGACCAAAACAAATTTTTTCGTTCCTAAATTACCACCATTGACCATTCCTCAACCTATTTCCACTACGCCTTCACATAACAACATAGCCCTCACTTTTTACTATCAGAACGTAAGAGGCCTCCGCTCAAAAACCCAAAATGTCTTGCGTCAATCACATACCCTTCCTTTTGACATCTATGCTCTGACCGAAACCAACCTAATTCCAGATATAAAGAACCAGGAGCTATTTCCCCCCACTTTCAATGTTTTCCGCGATGATGATGTAGCCCGTCCAAAGAACGACTCACCCTGCAGAGGCGTCCTATTGGCCATCAACAATGGACTTGACTCATCTACAATAGCTACTTCATCTTATTCTTCTAAAGTCGACTTCGTCTCAATTAAAATTGCTCTCCCCCGAAAGTCTCTATTCGTTATGTGCTTTTATATCCCACCGGCCCAACCTTTTGAATCGTACCAATTTGCTGTCGATGTGATTGACCAAATGGCCGACTCGTCAGACTCCCTTGACGACATCATCATTTTCGGCGACTTTAATCTGCCTCATCTGCACTGGATTCCATCAGATGATGGATCATTTTTCCTGGCTTCTAATCCGAACTCAAATAAGGAATGCCTTTTCATAGATCGTCTAACAGATTCAGGCCTATGCGAAGTTAGTGGCATCTCCAATTATATGGGTAGGCAACTAGACCTTATTTTCTCTACTGATCCCATTAACTCCTCTGTCTCGCTTTCTCCCCTATCTCTATCGACTATTGATAATTTTCACCCCCCCCCCCCACACTTCTTCTTTCTTTTTTCCATGACTCCCCACCACAGCCGACGCCTGCGACATATCTCCCCTCTTACGATTTTCACAAAGCGAATTACCACAAAATTAACGCCTATCTAAGCAGAGCCTCTTTTGACTTCGCCAACCTCTCTCTAAATGATGCCCTGCCCGTTTTTTACACTGAACTATTTAATTCCATTTCTCTTTTTGTTCCCGTCTCTCGACATAAGACAACTTTTTCATCACCCCCATGGTATAACCGCAAACTTCGGACTTTACGTAACAAGAGAAATAAACTATGGGCATTTTTCCTTCGTGATAATTCTTCTTTTAACTACTCTAATTATCTCGGCTCATATCTTCGGTTTACCCAGCTTTATGACTCTCTCTACCAGCAATATCTTAATAAGGCACAAGCCAATCTTATTACCGACCCTAAGTCCTTTTTCCGATTTGTTAACTACAAAAAAAAATCCGATGGTTACCCCACATCCCTCTCCTACGAAAACATATCCTCAAGTGACCCACATACTATAGCGAACTTCTTCGCAAACTTTTTTAAACAATCTTTCGCCAACAGCTCTTTCGTACCTGATCCCTCTTATTTTAATTATCTACTTAATTTCTCCTTTGGTCCCTTTCTTTCTCTTACTTTCGACCCTGCAGTAATCGAAAACAAGCTTCAAAAACTCAATGATGAGTTCTCACCTGGGCCAGATGGTCTTCCCGCTATATTTCTTAAGAAATGCAGCTCCAATATTTCCCTCCCCCTTTCTCACCTTTTCCGGCTTTCACTTTCACATGGAGAATTCCCTCAGATTTGGAAGTGCTCATTTATAACCCCGATATACAAAAAAGGACTAAAGAGCGAAATAACCAATTACCGCCCTATAGCTAAACTCTCACATATACCCAAGCTCCTCGAAAGTATCGTGCACGAAGATCTTAGCTTTCACTGCAAATCTCTTATCTCCCAAAACCAACATGGCTTTCTTAAAGGCAGATCAACTACCACAAACCTCGTGGAATTCGTGTCCTCCGCCCTCTCAACCCTGGAAAACGGCAACGAATTCGACGTTATTGCAACCGATTTCAGTAAGGCGTTTGATAAGATATCTCACAAATTAGTCCTTTTTAAACTATCTTCACTCGGCTTCGAACCCATTCTGTTAAAATGGATATCGTCCTACCTGGAAAACCGTTATTATAGTGTTCGCTTCAGGTCCACCTTATCGGCGCCGTTTTTGGCCACCTCCGGGGTTCCACAAGGTAGTCATCTTGGTCCCCTTCTCTTTATCCTAACCATTAACGACCTAGATCGAATCATAAAGCATTCTGTCCTTTCGCTCTACGCTGATGATACCAAGTTTTGTATGCCCATATCTTCACCACAAGACTCTTGTCTTCTACAACAAGATCTGGATACTTTTTCCACCTGGTGCATCAAAAACGGATTAGAGCTCAATATCGCCAAATGCCAGTCTATTACTTTCTCACGCAAGATGAACAAGTCCCCTCCCCGTCCTTACCTTCTCCATGGTCAACCTATATCCCGCGTTCAATCTCTTCGTGATCTTGGCATTCTGTGCGATAGGGAGCTTAATTTCCGTTTACATTTTGACGAGATAATTCTTAAAGCCAACTCATCACTTGGGTTTGTTAAACGGTGGTCAAAAGAATTCTTTAACCCTTACGTGACCAGATCTCTTTACACTACCTTTGTTCGCCCGCTTCTTGAGTACGCTAGCCAAGTATGGTCTCCTTTCCACCAAGTCCATGTGTCCAGAATCGAGAGCATCCAACGTCGCTTTCTCCGATTCGCTCTTCGTGGTTTACCCTGGAACGATCCTTCAACCTTACCCCCCTATCTAGACCGTCTCAAACTCATTAAAATGAATAGCCTTGAGGAACGCAGAGACGCTGCAGACATAGTTTTCATCCATAGACTCTTCTCTGGCTCCGTCGACTGCGCGTCACTTTATAATTCTATCTCCTTCAATACCAACCCTCGTAACTTACGATTCCCTCGTCTCTTTTATCTTCCTCCCCACCGCACGTCCTACGGTTCTAATGAACCAATCTCCCGAATGCTCCGGAAGGTTAACTCAAACCTCACCGCCTTCGATTTCAATCGCAGCACTCTCTGCCTTAAACTTGACCTTCTTCACCAATCCTAAACCCTAACTTAAATTAGTTTTTAATTAGTTTTAAGCCTTATTATTAGCTTGCATTAAGCCAAATAAATGGGGACTTATGCCCCACCAAAATTAAATTAAATTAAATTAACGGCCCTTGAACCCGGCATAAAATTGGGATTTAACTAGGGTTTGTTCCCTACAAACACTCTGACACAGAGCTGGTTTTGGTCCACGAAGGGTTTTTATCGTGGAGTTCTTGACATCCTCAGTGCTTTGACCTCATTACGGGTCGCAAATCAATGAGGAACTTACACTTCATCGTAACCGGGCATCCCCTTATCCGCCACCCAAGGGACGTGCCTGGTCCCCCCTAAATGCGATTTCTCCCATTAGTCGTCTTTTACAACTAGCGCTGATTTTCTGGGCCACTTAGTGATATTAAAAGCCCGTCCCTGCACGGCGAACGTTCGTCCTCAAATAAAAGATAACTATGAGTCAAAATTAATTTTATTTTTTTATTTATTTATTTCATTATCTTCATATTACAATTTATAATATCCAAAATATTTAATATTGCAGCAAAGTTTTGAGAATAGTTAGTGACATTTTGTATTAATTAACATTAATAGAGGCAAATATCACTTTATATAAAAGTATTAATTGTGGGGTGAACAAATTAATATAAGAACAACAATTTTAATACAAGAACAAAGATTAATTCATTACTTATATAAAAATTAAATAACAGAAACAGAAAGTATTGCAACAAAAGATAAAATATTACAGGATGTAGTGCAGCAAAATTTCAATTTCAGTATGATTAAAGCCAAGAAGCCATTGTTTTACTTTTTTCATAAACGTAAGTAAATTTGCTATGATCCATATATCTTCAGGAAGATTATTGAACAATTTGTAAGAAAGAATTGAATATGAGTTTCTGTAGCAAGTGGTACGAATGGGTGGAATGGATACAAGAGGTTGATGACGGCTCCTCCTCAAGCTATAAGCGCCATTGATCGGACTTTGCAAGTAACCACTTCTAATGAAAAATATCTTTAGGACCTTAAAATAAAATAGATGCCTAATAGGGTGGATATCCATGCGTTTAAATAATACCATTGATTGGGCTAAACTTGAAGAATTTCAGATCTTTCGTATAACACACTTCTGAAGTACAATCAGAGGCTGAATTTTACTCAGATAGCCACTTCCCCAACAGCTTATACCTTGCTGTAATTTCGAATGAAATATCCCATAATAAAGGGTTTCTCAAGAGGGACGCTACAAAAGTAGAGTGACAGGGACAGCAAACGTCGCCGAATTTCTAGCCGCTCTTTTGACATTTCTCTTCAGTAAGGTTTGCCATTTCATAATGGAAAGATATACGAGCCAAAAACGAGTCAAAATTATTAAAATTTACTACCGAAATTCGGAGTCAGTGGCCTCAACGTTAAGAGAGCTACTCGTACGTCCAATTTATGGTCGTCAACAACAACAACAATTGAGCGTCTAGTGGAAAAATTTGAATCCACAAGCACAGTACAAAATGTTCCCGTACCAGTGAGACAAAGAAGTGCCCGTAATGTCGAAAATATTGCTGCCGCTGAGGCTTCAGTTGAAGAAAGCCCAAATGTGTCTCTCACACGTCGTTCCCAAGCGTTGGGCATCTCTGTGACGTCGTTGTGGCCCCAATTGGATGACATGGACTTGGAGGACATGTGGTTCCAACAGGACGGCGCCACAAGCCACACAGCGAATGCCACAATCAATTTATTGGAAACCAAGTTTGGAAACCGTGTTATCTCACGAAATGGTCCAGTCGCTTGGCCGCCTCGGTCGTGCGATTATTTCCTGTGGGGCTACGTCAAATCTATGGTCTATGCCAACAAGCCAGCGAGGATTGATGAACTTCGTACGAATATCGAACGTGAAATTACAGCAGTATCGGCCGATTTATGCTTGGAAACCGTCGAAAATTGGGTTCAGCGTCTGGACTTCTGCAAGCGTGCCCGTGGTAGCCATGCAAAAGAAATCGAGTTCCATACATAATGACATCGAACGTACTTTCGCAGGAATAAAGAATTTCATTGATATTCAAAATATTTTTGTTTTATTTAAAAAAAACTTTTGTAGCGCTCTTATTGAAAAACCATTTATATTCTTTTTAGAACATTTAAATGACAGAACTTCTGCAGGCGGTAAAAACAACGAATAGTGGAGAGCAGATCAAACTTTTAATTTGATTAGATCAACTCAAATTCCGGTCAATTATGACACCTAGATACTTAAAATCGTTTACGTTTAAAATTTTAAAGCAATTGACTTTTCTTTTTTTTTAAATGAAATATTTGCTCTCAAAAGCTTAAATCCTGAAAGCTCCATAGCAAATTGAATTGAATTTATTTATTGAATTAAATCTAATTTACATAATACTACAAGATATAATATCTTTTGATAAGTACTCGTATGTACAAGGTGGCGCAAAAGTAATCCTCCTATCAGAAAATGCTATAAATTTTGCGATTGGCCCCTAATGTCAGTTCTGTTTTGACATTTGTGTAGTAAACACATGCGAAATATACGTTAATAAACAATGTTACGCTACACTGCTCCAGAACGCGGAATATTGGTGACTATTTATTTGAGCAATAATCGGTCGGTGACTTTGGCACAACGTGAATTTCGTCGCAGATTTCCTACCCGTCCAACGCCTACTGGTGAAACACTGCGACGTTTAGCCGCTTGCCTCGAAGAGACTGGCACAACACGAGATGCTGCCAGGCGTGGCAGACCCCGGAGTAGCCGTTCTGCAGAGAATATTGCTGCTGTAGCCGAAGATGTCATGGAAGCGCCGTCGACATCGACCAGACGACGTGCCACGCAAATGGGTATCACTCGACGGTCTTTACAGCGAATTTTGGTACAAGATTTGAAGATGTTTCCGTACAAAGTCCAGACGGTGCATCAGCTGTTAGCTGCTGACCGCCAATCGCGTCTAACATACGCTCAAGCCATCCTTAATCACCACCAAGAGGAACATGATTTTTCATCAAAAATAATCATGAGTGATGAGGCCCATTTCCATCTTAGCGGGTACGTAAATAAGCAAAATTTACGCTTCTGGGGCACTGAAAATCCGCGTGTAACCCACGAAGAGCCATTACACCCGCTCAAAGTCACTGTATGGTGTGCTGTTTTCGCTGGAGGAGTCATCGGACCTTTTTTCTTCGAAGACGTTGCGGGCCAAACGGTTACTGTGAATGGTGAGCGCTACAGAGCAATGATCAACGAGTTCTTTTTGCCGCAACTTGATGAATTGGGATTGGAAAACATGTGGTTCCAACAGGACGGTGCAACGGCACACACTGCACGTGCCACAACCGATATGCTGAAGGATGCATTTCCCGGGTGCCTAATCTCCCGTTTTGGCGATTTGCACTGGCCAGCAAGATCGCCTGATTTGACCGCTCCAGACTTCTTTTTGTGGGGCTTTTTGAAGTCGCGGGTTTATGTCAACAAGCCTCAGACTCTTGCAGCTCTTAAAGACAATATCCGTCAACAATGTGAGGACCTATCGCCGGAAGTTTTGGCCAAAGTGATGGAAAATGCCATAAAAAGGGCTCAAATGACAATCAACTGTGGCGGCGGCCATTTACATGACATCATATTCTCGACTTGATGTAAAAAAAATTAAAAGACCAAATAAAAATAATCCACAAGAAGAATCAAAGTTTTTCATTTTTTTTTTTAAATTACAGCCAAAACACATCGGAAGGGTATTTTTGCGCCACCTTGTATAAAGAAATGAGTTGACAAGTTAAAAAGTTTACAATTTAAGGATAATAATATAATAATAAAACAATAATAGATAATAATAATATAATAATAAAATAATAATAGATAAATAAATGGATAGACAATTAATTATGACGATAAGTGAAGAAAATGACATGACAGGGAGCACAAACGTCGAAAGATACTTTGGAACATGGAACAGAAAACGAACTATGAAACGGGTTGTACTCGTATCTTGTACATCTAGAAGCATGGAATATTCAATTCAATTTTCAATTCAATTTTTTCTTTATTCAAATATGTACATAGTATAGAAATTGGTTTACAAATTATTCAAACAATTTTATATGGAGGTAATGCTCGTACACACAGAATAGTTAGTGGGATTTATATTTTTTTTTTAAAAATTGAGGTGATGCCACATTTGGAAATTGGTACTTTGTGTGGGGTGTACAAAGGCTGATAAAAATAAAGGATGGCGTGAGAAGGAAGTTAGAAAAAATAAAAATTACGGCAAATTAGAAAGAAAAGCAATGTATAACAAAAAGAAAAAGGATACAAAAAAGGATAAATTCAAATATTTAATAATTACGTCTAAATTAGATAAACAAAGTGGGCAAATTTTTTTTTTTATTTTTTTTATTATCTATATATTAGCAACAGGGTCTCGATTTCAGTATGGTCAAAAGCAATAAGCCAAGATCTCGTTACTTTTGTAAATATGCGTAAGTTTCTTATGGAACGAATTTCTAAGGGCAGAGTGTTATAAAGTTTGCATGATATAATGGAGTAAGAGTTTCTGTAACTTGCAGTGCGAAAAGCAGGAATATTTACAACAAAGTTTGAATGGCTCCGTAAGCTCCGAGTTCCCGAAATCGGACTTTCCCAATACCCGCATCTCATAAAAAAGACCTTCAGAACTTTGAAGTAAAATAGATGACGCAAAGGAAGTATTTTCAAGGACCTGAACAGGTCCATAGTGTGAGCTGAACGGTGGGAGCTACAAACTTTTCGTATAGCAGATTTTTGAATGACAGTTAATTTCTGCAACTTACTTAAATAAGCACCACCCCAACTGCACAGTCCATATTGCAATCTTGAATGGAATAAGCCATAGTAAACCATTTTCAATGTATTCGAAGAGCAATACTTTCTAAGACGAAAAAAACAACGAGTAGAAGAAAGAAGATATTTTTTCAAAAGAGAAATGTGCTTGGACCAGTTCAAATTTTCGTCCATAGTAACACCAAGATATTTAAAACTATCAACACCTTCAATTTTGAAGCAGTTAATACTGCAATCAGCGTTTCTATTAAAAGATGGTTTATTTTGGAAACTGCATATGTTGTTCAACAGCTCATGACTTGCACAATCATGGGAATGAAATACTATATCTGAGTCGGAGTACGCATGACCAGTGAGACTGAAATACATTAGATTTAGATTAGATTTTTGATTTATTTGGAAATGCTTAAAACAGTAAGATACAATATCTTATAAGTTAGTCTTAAGCTAATTTTACAATGGAGAGCTATTTAATGCAACTTCGTGTTAGAAATTAATTAATATTAATATTTACATATTTATTGAGAAATGATGTTTTAACGCTTTTTTAATGCTAGTTGGGTTCTGAGCTTCTTTAATGTAACGCGGTAGAGAATTCCAAAGACGGACAGCGTTGACAAAAAATTGACGTTCGGATGTTAAACAAGAAGAGCGAGAGTGAATTAATTGACGAGACCTACGCGAGGATGCTATTATAATTCTTTCAAAACAGTATTCAGGTTGTCGTGTTAGCAAAAAATCGGATAGCAAGATTACACAACGAAGTTGAAGATAATTTTCAAAAGGCATACCAAGCAGACGATTAGAAAAACCAGACAATCTCTCATATCTTCGTAACCCAAAGACATAGCGTACAGTCCTACTCGTATTAAACGCGACATTGAGCTTTCTTTTACTAACGTAGTTGCACCTACAAAAAATTTCACACCCATAAACCAATATAGGTATGACCAAAGTTTTAGCAAGTAGTAAACGCGTTTTAATGGGTGTAAACGACTGTGTTACCCACAAGGTGCGCAGTACACCATATACTTTTCCGACGATTGCATTTATATGGTTATCCCAAGTAAGATACCGATTGAAAGTTACACCAAGATTTTTTGCTGTTTCAACATATTCGATCGGAGCATTGTTCAGTACAATCGATGGAAAATAAGAAAGATCCAATGTCTTTTTTGATATTACCACACACTTCGACTTTTTGGGGTTTAAAATAAGACCATTTAACTGAGACCAGCGTTCTATTTTCTCTAAGTCTTCGTTGACACAGGAAACGCCATGCTCAATAAGGCCAAGAGGGCAGCTTATGTACAGTTGCACGTCATCTGCATACATATGAGATGAGCAGTTTGCGATTATAGACGGAAGTTCATTAACGTAAATAGAAAACAAGAGGGGACCAAGTATGGAGCCTTGAAGGACACCAGTAACGTTCGGGAGAAAATCAGATAAGTTGTCACCAATTTGTACTGCTTGCTTTCTATCAGTTAAGTAGGAATAAAGTAACTTGGCAGCATCAGCTGAAAAGCTATATTGCTGAATAAGCTTTTTGCATAAGTTGGCATGATTGACTGTGTCGAAAGCCTTTGAGAAGTCAAGCAATACCAAAAAAGTTACTTCATTCCTATCCAACGCCTGCCTTATATCGTCAGTAACACTTAACAAGGCCGTGATACAACTGTGTTTTTTACGACATCCAGATTATTTCGGGGTGAGCATATTATTTGCCGTAAGATAAGCACTGATTTGTTTTTGTAAAATTCTTTCAAACACTTTTGACAAAAAGGGCAAAATTGAAATAGGCCTAAATTCATCACTCCTTGCATTTTTGGGAATGGGAACGATCTTAGCCAACTTCCATAGATCCGGATACTCGCCTGTGGTCAAAATTGTATTAAATAAAAATGTTATATGTGGCAACACAACCGGCAAGATGATTTTTAAAAAGGAGGGATGAATTTTATCCATCCCCACAGAATTTGACTTTATTGAAAGCACACCTTCCACAATATCAGCGCTATCTACTGATTGAAAACCAAGGCCAGGACTATCCGGCTGATCCGCAAACGAAAATGAAGCTTCTATAGTACTCAACGTAGGTAGTGAAGGTAATGAAACGAATTGTTGGTTTAGAGTATTACCATCAACATCAACAACTCGGTCGCCTCTTGACTTACCGATACCTAAGTTGCGTAAATTATTCCACAACTGACGCCCACTTAAGGAAGTATTAAGTTGGTTAGAGTACATTTGAGATTTTACCATACGTATTTCTGCTAAGACTTTATTGCGGAGCGAACAGTACATTCGCTTAAACTCATTTAACCGGTAACGTTTCCAACGATTGTAGGCCGCATCGCGTTGCTGCATTATTAGACGTACGTTGCGAGTAAACCATGGTTTGTTGCTTGTTTTTATAAGTTTCGTTTTCAAGGGCACATGAGTATTAAAAAGAGTTGTAATATTCTCAGTTAAAAACCTCAACTGCTCATTTGACGACCGTAAATAATAAATGGTATCCCAGTTCTTACTTCGTGTGTGCTCTTCTAGCAGTTCAGAATTAATGTTATGGAAATCACGATACTCGATTTTGTTGCTGCAGTGATTAATATTGAACTTCAGCGTTAAGAAGATTAGATCGTGTTTTGAAAAAGCAGGCGCAGACAGCTGGTCGTACAAACACACTTTACGCATATCACTAACAAAGAATAAGTCCAATAATGTTGCACCACTGTTAAAAAAGTGAGTAGGAGTGCAAGTATTAACTGGTCTTAAATTAAACATACGCATGCTTTCAGTGAGAAGATTCGAATTTAAAATATTGCTATTAAAATCGCCACATAATATGATATCATCAGTTTGGTTTTGTTACTAACAATAAGCCTGTTTTGTGCAAACCAGCATCTTAGTAAAAAACGTCATGGTTTATGTTTGCTATTAAATCCAAGGGACTGACTGAACAGTAAGCAATACCAAGGTCGTCGGCAAAGGCTTTAGTATTACCCAAGAAAGGAAATGAAAATAAGGAATTTATATATATAAGGAATAAAATTGGACCAAGTACAGAACCTTGGGGCACTCCCAAGTTATTTGTTTTAGAGCTGCTTATATTGTTTCCAATTTTTACACGTTGAGTTCTATCTTTAAGATATGACTCAAACCATTTGTAAATGAAACCTCTGAAGCCGGCCTTATACAAATTATCTAGGAGGATTGCGTGGTCAACGTCATCTAAACCCTTATACAAAATAGAGCAGAAGTCCAGAAGAGCATCCTCCGTGCAGTGACCAGTCCTAATACCAAACTGTTTGGGACTAAAAAAATTTAGATGATCAAGATAGATCTACTGATGACCCCACTGCACATACAATACAAGATAGGCTAAGATTTTCTTTTTAACAACTTTTTCAAATACTTTGGAAATTGACGACAACAACGAAATTGGTCTATAATTGGGTATGGCTGTCTTATTACCCTTTTTAAATAGAGGAATCACAATGGCACTTTTTAGTTCAGTTGGAAAAGTTCCGCTCATAATGCTGAGATTAAAAATGTAAGATAAAATGTCTACTTAATTGGGACCAATATTCTTTCGAATCAGATTCGAGATCTCATCACTACCATACGAATTAGAGTTAGGTAGGGAATTAATCGTTTTAAGCAATTCCAATCCTGTTATAGGCTCAAAAGCGAAGCTGTTGCTGTAGCCAATGCCTGCAATTAAAGGCTGGGTGCAGCAATAACATGAAGTTTGGGAACAAGCTGACATAGAGGATTCTCCAATGGATGCGAATTAGTTGCTGAATAAATTAGATATTTCTAAGGGATTAGAAATGTTAATACCAGCGTCTGTAATTACGATAGGATCTGTGTTAGCAAAAACTTTTCGGCTAATAATACTGTTAACGACTTGCCACTCCTTCTTAAGATTCCCACTTGCCGTAAGTATTTCGGAATGATAATACCTATCCCGTGCAAATATCACTTCCATATTCACTTTTTTGCAAAACTGTCTAAAACGACTCCTTAAGCTGTTATTCAACGGATGTTTCCAACATTTTTTCCTCAATTTTTTTTCATATTTATTTTTTTGATTAAGGAGTGGGTTATCCAAGGCTTAAGGCGATACTCCGATTTTTTCGCGATAAAGTTAAAGTAGAGGAATCAATATAATTTTTCAAAATCCTGAG
This sequence comes from Portevinia maculata, assembly GCA_949715645.1. NCBI lineage: Eukaryota > Metazoa > Arthropoda > Insecta > Diptera > Syrphidae > Portevinia > Portevinia maculata. Next base: position 26,247,922 of record OX454527.1, on the reverse strand, counting down.
AAATGTATCGTATGCTATAGAAGCGTTTTGTTCAACATAAACACTGTCCCAGTTTTCATAACGAAGTCTAACATTCAATTCCTGAAAATTTACTTTACAAAATGTATTTGATGAAGATTCGCATGGCTGGCTACCTTTTAAGTTTTCAAAAATGATTCCCGTCATACAGTGGTCAGTTATGTTAAGATCCATGTTAATTCCAGCAAGGAGATCCGCAGCAAAATTTTCAAGACGAACAAAAACATGGTCAAGCCAGGTGCCTGCAGTTGGTCTGGTAGGTTCTTCAACCAAGGAAAAAAGACCGTGTTCAGCCATAAGTGCTTGGTAAGAATCAGAAACTGGATTTGAAACCAAAATATCTAAATTAAAGTCAACTAAGATGACAAGATTTCTAGATCGTTCATTAGCCAAAAATACAGAAAATTCATCTAAAACATAGGGGCGGGCTACAGTCCGCTTGGGCGAACTGTTGGATACCCTATTCTTATTCCTATATCTCATAAGTGGGCGTGACAAAAATTTAAAGGATTTTATCGAAAAAACTAAGCTTTTGTAAATAAAAACGCTCCCTAGCTCAAACTTTGGTTTTTCAATAAAATTGTTTTATTTAATTGTGGGCGTGTCAGTAGGCGGATTTAAAAAAAAATTAAGTATGAGCATAAAGGGCACCTAGAGAGTATATACTATAAATTTCAGCTCCCTAGCTCAAACTTTGGACTTTCAAAAATAAAAAAAAAAATAATTGTGGGCGTGTCAGTAGGCGGATTTTGAAAATATTTACACATGAGCATAAAGGGCCCCTAGAGAGTGTATATTAAAAATTTCAGCTCCCTACCTCAAATTTTGGTTTTTCAAAAAAAAATATTTTATTTAATTGTGGGCGTGTCAGTGGGCGGATTTTGAAAATTTTATGTCCCAAGCAGTTTTATGGGCCAAAGATCATATATAAAAAATTTCAGCTTTCTAGCTCAAAATTCAATTTTTCCCAAAATTTGTTTTATTTAATTGTGGGCGTGTCAGTGGGCGGATTTTGAAAATTTTATGTCCCAATCAGTTTTATGGGCCATAGATCATATATAAAAAATTTCAGCTCTCTAGCTCAAAATTCGATTTTTTCCAAAATTTTGTTTTTTTGAGTTTGTGGGCGTGTCTGTGGGTGGATTTCAAAAATTCTTAAACTTGATTATTTCGGGACCCTAGAGAGTATATGGTTAAAATTTCAGCTCTCTAGGTCCAGTTTAAAGGCCTAATTTTTGCCGACGGACGGACGGACGGACGGACGGACGGGCGGACGGACATGGCTAGATCGACATTACTATCGATGCTGATCATAAATATAGTAACTTTTAGGGGTCTACGGGCAATATTAAGGTATGTTACAAACTATGCGTCAAAATTAATATACCCCTAGAATAGGGTATAAAAATAGTTAGGAGATGAAGAATGGAGTCTATATACACAGACAAAATTAAAAAGTTCATTGCGGATATTGCAACTAACTTTGATGACATCCGCGCTTCTTAGCTTAAGAACTTTAATGTCAGGCTCATACAAGTTCGAAACAAAAACTCCCACTCCACCGGCAGCGTACGTATCGTTAGGATTTGGAAAAAAATTATAGTTAGGAATATGATAATCGTCAACTTCGCATGAATAAATCCAAATTTCAGAGACAAAAATCATTTCTGGCAGATTTACAAAAGTATCAAGATGCCCAATTAGTAAATCAAAGTTTTGCCGCAAACTGCGAATATTTTGATGTAAAACGAAAAAAGATTTGCCACCTGATTCACAACTAAATATGCTATCAGAATTAGATCGAATGGTTCTTAGAGTGAGGCTGTCGTGCACTAGATCAAAAAAATCGTTCATATTATTGCCCTTGGAGAGCAGATAGATCATCAAAAGATCTTATGACAACAACCTCACTATTATCAAATTTTCTCATTAAAATATGAGAATTTCTGAACCACATATATTTGAATTCATTCTCCTTTTTACATTTTTTAGCTGCCATAAATAAAGCTTTAGAATATTTAGTTAAGCCATCATTAATAAAAATAGAGGAGTTACTACCAACACTAAAAATCGATGAATTCAGCTTCCTCCTTGCATTTTTTTTTACTTTCCATCACTTTCTGCTTGGCGTTGTGTGAAGAGAAATGCACGCAAAGAATACCACCGTGCTCTTTAGATTTGGATGTTGTGCTCGCATGTTTTACTCTGTTATTATGCTTAACGTAACATTTCTGTATATCATCACATCAGTCGAAACAGATATATTTAAAGCTTGAACTCTATATCCGGATACTCCTGGTTAACAAGACTGAAAGACATAAGTTTTCTTTTGTCGCTTACTAATAGCTTATGTTCAGCAAACCAGATTCTTAGTAATTCAAAATCATTATTTATATCAGCCGCTCGATTTAAAGGATTGACGGAATTGTATGCAATACCAAGATAATCAGCAAATGCTCTGACCCTAATGGTTGCCTAAATAGAGAGTTGATATAAATCAGAAATAAAATAGGTCCAAGAACTCAACCTTGAGGAACACCAAGATTTATTACCGTAGAGTTACTTAGTTCAGCTTCGATCTTTACGATTTGAATTCTGTCTTTCAGATAGGCTGTAAACGAACTATGTATTGAGCCACGAAAACCCACATTAAACAACTTGTTTAAACGAATTTTGTGATACGCCTTTGTTATATCAACACAGAGCCCGGCACACGATCTTTTTTCATCTAATCCTTTCTGTATGATGCAACATAAATCTAATAGTGCGCCTTCAGTTGATAGCCCAGCGCTAAGCCTATACTGCATTGGACTAAAAAAATTATTTTGTTGAGATAATCCAAAACTCTTTTTTTAATGCTCTTCTCAAAGACTTTGGAAATCGAAGACAATAATGTTATCAGTCTATAATTTTTTGTCATTTCTGCTTCCTTTTTTAAATAGAGGAATAACATAGTCTTAGTCGCTGTTGCAGATTCAGTCATCTTATTGGCTTGTGGTACTGTTTGCTGGCTTGTTGCTTTCGGGTGTCGATTAGTTCCCGCTGCTGTAAGCTTCTTACCTAAATTCTGTTGCTGAAGCTGTTGTGGTTCTTGCTGTTGTTTAGACGTAGCCGCGGTACTCTTGAACTTTGCTGTGTTTTGTTGTTGTTTTACGGCGGTAATCGCTGTATACAACGTATCGTTTGGTTGTTTTTGTAACGACTTTCGACTCAAAACAGTGCATTTATCACAACTATACTTTATATTGTTTGAGTTCATGTATTCAATGTCTGTATCGTGTACATTTACACACGAAGAGTGAAAAAACCGATGCATTCAGAACAACTAATTTTGCCTACATTACTACGTTCTATTTGTTCTTCACATATGAGACACCTCATTATTGTATCGAGAGAAAAGTTATTCTTATTTAAAAGTTATTCTTATTTAAATGCGCGCACCCCACGACACTTCGCACAAACACGTCCGCTCTTGTTCACGAACAGACCAACTCTGAATTAGTATACCTTTAGGATGAGGTATAAGAATCAAGCCCAATCAGCATTTAGAAAATCAATGAAAAGGCTTTGAAAACAACTGTCTCTTAGTTAACGGACCTTAGAACCAGCCTATACTCGGCGTAATCCCCCTGGCGTTTGACCAAAAATACTCAAAGCTTACCAATCACCAGGTTCAATTCTGACGGTAAAGTTTGCGTGAGCTTTTCAAACTTTGACAAAACTAACTAAGAACTTTCGTCTAATCTAAGATATAGTCCAGCCTTTCAACTTGTCGATATGCTCAACAAATTCACTCTTCGGTGTCCATTTGAAAGTGGTTTTGCTGATGTGTAACAACTCTCGCCTGGTTCTATTTATATCCCTTCATTGGCGAAATTCTCCAAAGCTTGTCTGAGACTCTCGCTTTTTTGTCATATTCACGTTAGCATTTCTCGAAACATCTGTCTGGATTTCTCGTAAACTAACCGATAGTTTTTCCCAGTTTCACGATGCCAAATCGATTAACCCATAAACACATCAATAGCAGGTACCGCTCAGGCTCACTAAGCAGAAGGAACGTTTCTTAAAGTCGATCCCAGCAACTAATATCACAATTCTTGGCAGTGATTTCATCAGTCGCTTCGATGAGTGTCTTTACACTGGATCCGCTAATACCGCGATGCGAGTGATTCAGTTGAGTAACACCTCGATAGTGCAATCTGAAGAATTCTATTTTCAAATAACCGATCCCATCGAATTATAATTTGTGGGCAGCGGATAGCGGATAGCGGCCGGCGTACGACTAATTCGGATTTTTATCGCATTCCACTTGGGTACCACCCTCTCTTGGTCATCTTTCGCAGCGCAGCGTACGTTGTCAAAGTTCAAGTGGAACAAATGAGTTCCAGCGATTGATTTAGTGAAAGGCGATTCATCATTCCGCATCCGCTGTTGCCATTGCCAATTGCAATTCGCGTCTCGCAGCATCACGGCACACAATCTCCGAAATCCATCAACGTAATGATGTTGGAAGTACTATCGATGGCCCAAGGGGTTACGGCTGGAACGAAGAAAAAAACTGCTGAGATTGTACGCGACTGATGTGCGAATAAATTATGTTAGTATAGCTGGATCTGAACCCCTTCGGCCTGAGAGTCCAGATGATGGCGAGGCGCACAAACAAACGATTCCCAGGTCCATCTTACTGCCATGGCACGCTGTCTTGTTAGCCAAAATCATAAAAATTAGCTGAACCGAGTGAATCACTGTGATTTAGAATTGATTCGCAATTTTTGAACGGGTCACCGCGGCATCACCCTGTGTCCAATTTAAGTTGACATGTTGTTAGTTGTTACCGAGTACATCGCCCGTTATTCTATCATCGCCGCTCTCTGTTTGCGTTGCCCATTTGGCGTGTGTGAGATTTATGAAAGTAAAAGTAACGATCGAGCACAGCCACAAGTAGTGGCAGGCAACAGCAGCAGCAGCTGGTTCTACAAAATCTCAGACAAGAAGACAACAAAACTAACCCGGCTAAGGTTATGTACACCACTTAATCCCGACACAGATCTATCTGTGGCTGTGTGTTACTGTTTGCCGTACGTTAGATGATTATTTCTCGGCGCTGTTTAGATGCAGATACCATGATGAAGCGGTATGTGGGGTGCATTATGTTGCTGGTGCTCGATCGATCGATCGTTGTTGTGTGTTTATTTACGATTATCGCTTACACGATTGCATTTTGTATATCATACCCATAATGACGGTCGGTCTATTGAATCAAGGGCAGGGGGCGAAAGCGGGCGGATAATGTGGAACACCACCATACTGCCTATTTATGGTTCTAGCCAGGACGCGGCAAGAGAGATTTGGTGGTGTCGCGGTGCAACAGACGGCGGCGGCGACGCGGTGCTTGTTATGTGTTCGAGATCTTTCGATCTTGCAACGCGATATGGATATTTTTGTGTACCTTAGAGCAGCTGCTGTGGCACGAAATGATCTTCACAAATCTTTCGTCCGCGTTTGGTTGCTCCAACAAGGCAACCAACGAGTGTAGGTACTCGCCAGCAATAACCAATGCACATGCACCATTCAACATTAGAGTTAACAACAAAAACAATAACATTCACCAGCGTGCCCACCGACCACCACTTTGGGTATAAGAAGCTCGAAATTGACGGGTGGCTTATGGTGCTCGTGATAGTGATGGTGGTGGCGCTGCACTATTGATCGAGTCACGATAAACGTTCAATGTGTTCGGTGTGATTTGGTAAAAGGTCGAGGGTAGAACATATTTTGTTGTAAAACATTTTGTGAAATGACAATAGGTTCGCGGGAGAGTTTATTTTCTTTCATTTGTGTTGTTGTGTTTTTGTTTGTCCCCCTTCTATGGTATTTGTGACCTATAAAGCTGTTAGGAGGGTATAGTGACCAAAATGAGATGTTGTTGTCATGATTTGGTCCGTAGATGGGAGTGAAGTTGATGTCAGATTTAAGGTAGAACATCGATAGGAAGAGCGTTGCCGTTATAGATTAAGAATTGACTCCTTAGGGCAAAGTAAAGCCAATCTTTCAACAATGAGTGGTAGAGCTTCAACGTGTTAACATTATGTTTGACTTTCTGAGTGCAGTGGCTCAATGGTTAGGTATCTAAGGTTAGGTTAAACAGAGGTATGTAGTTCGCATCATGCGATTTATTCAACCTCGTACTGGAGTAGATAGTGCGCAGTGCAGGTGTCAACACAGAAGGCACTATCTTCAGCAGGTCCGTTCAGCCGCTGGGTTATGCGGACGATATTAACATCATCGGTCGATCACAGCGCTCCGTGATAGAAGCTTTCACGGCGATTGAAGAGCAGGCGAAATCTGTTGGCCTTGTAGTAATGTGGGAAAGACTAAATACATGCTATCAACAAACAAACATCTGTCCACCGCCTAGGACAAAACGTCACTATTGATAGCAACAATTTCGAGGTTAAGGAGTTCATCTACCTCGGAGTAAACATGAACTCCACGAATAACACCTTAGTGGTGATCCAGCGAAGAATTACCCAGGAAACTGCTGCTACTTCGGTTTGGCAAAACAACTGGGTTCAAAGCTCCTAACGCGGAGGACGAAATGTGTGCTTTACAAAACCCTTATCTTGCCAGTTCTGCTTTATAGCGCCGAGTACTGAACGATGAGCCAGGAAGGGAGAGCTGATACTGGGCTCCTTTGAAAGAAAAATTCTTCGGCGGATTTTTGGTCCTGTGTGCGAGCAGGGCGAATTTAGGAGAAGATACAAGGTGGCGCAAAAGTCATCATCCTATCGGAAGAAGCTATAATTTTTGCAAATGGCGGCAAATGTAAATTCTACTTTGACATTTGTGAAGTTAACTATACAGAAAAAACTTAAGACACCAATTAACATAATCCAAAAGCAGAACCAAAGTTTTTCATTCATAAAAAAAATTACACCGAAAGAACATCGGGTGACAACTTTTGCGCCACCTGACAACTTTTGCGCCACCTTGTACAACCGCGAACTCTATGAGCCTTACCAAAATGTGGATGTAGTCCAAAAAGTCAAAATACGTCGACTGCATTGGCTCGACCACATCGACCGAATGGGCAATAATGCTGCAGCTAAGAGGATCTTCGACTCCCAGCCCCCAGGTTCGAGAAGACGAGGAAGACCGAACCTCCCTTTCAAAGACCAAGCCATCGCGGATGCCAGAGCGCTTGGTCTGGATAACTGGAAGCAGCCTGCCCGGGATTGCAGAGGATTTAAGGCTGCAGTGTCTCAGGCAGATACTGTTCACGGGTCGGGAGCCCGTTAAGAAAGAAATGAGAATAGTGCAGGAAAATTGCTAATTGTGTAGACTGGGTGTGGGTGGCAACGGCGCAGTAGTAGTGTATTCGCTTAGTGATTGGAAGGTCGTGTGTTCAAATCCCGGCCAAATCCATTACTTTATTTCAAATATACCTAAAAACTTGATCTCTCTAACCAACTCAGTTTTTTAGTTTTTTTTAGTTTTAAATCTGATTTTATTCATTTTTTTCTTTTCATTAGCTTAAACTAACATACCTAACATTATTTTCAATAATATAAAAATATGAATAAAAATGTTTAGATGTCGCTCTTTAATTTAAGGGGCAAAGTCCTAAATTAATGTTAAGCGACAGATAAAGTAAATTAATAAAATATCTAAAGTTCTGATGTGGGGTGACAATCAGTAACTAAACTAACAAAATAAAAATAAGATTGATTCAATCTATTTGCTCTAACAACTAAAATTCCATAAAGAGTCATAAAGTTAAGTAAGAGAAAGAAATAAATAACGCAAAAAGAGGGTTACTATGCAGCCTTTTAAAGATAAGATTCTAAATAAGGATTCAATGCTAGCATGATCAATAGTAAGTAACCAGCGCTTAATTTTTCGTGCAAAAACGTTATGGTTGTGAATCATTTGGATGGAATATGGTAATTTATTAAATAGCAAAGGGGCTTTAACTTTATAAAAATTGGTATGTTGACAAAAGCCCTAATATTTATTCAACCATATCAAATGTCTTAGTCATATCAATGAACAAAGCCATTGTGGATTGATTATTGTTTAAACCTTCATATAACTGAGGGCACACCCTGAGAATAGCGTCCTCTGTTGATAACCCACGCCTAAACCCAAACTGATTCATCGAATAGAACTCATTACGTTCCAAAAAATGTAGCATTCTAACCTTAATCAATTTCTCAAAAAGCTTCACAAACGTTGGTAAAAGAGATATAGGTATGTAGTTCGATACGTTTCTTCCACTGCCTTTTTTGAAAAGAGGAATTACCTCAGCACATTGAAGGTATTGAGGAAAACATCTATTACTGATACTTATATTGAAACACATCTGCTACTTGCCAACAAATGTTTTTTAATAAAATATTTGTTATTCTATCGCTAGTATAAGAGTTTGTATTGCTTAAAGACATTATAGCCTTTTGAAGCTTACCCGAATTAATAGTTTTAAATACAAAACTATTTACTTGCACTCTATCAACAAAAACAGCTGATGACAAGTAGCAGGAGCTATAGAGTTCAAAAGATGGCTTTAATTGTTCTGAAATTTCGGTAAAATGTTCATTGAATTTATTAGCAATACTTTCGGAGTCAGATATTTTGGCCCCATCAACTTCTAGATCATATATCTCCGTAGATTCTGTTCTTTTTCCTAAAATACTGTCTGCGACTGTCCATTCCTTTCTACAATTACCATTAGCTCTTTCAAACATATCGAAATAATAATTATTACGTGTTTCTGTAACCATTTTTTGAGTCGTTTTGCATAATTTTTTGTAATACATTTTTAGTCTTATATTTTGCGGATGTTTTGCAGATTTAACAGCGTAACTATTTTTAATTTTTATTTGTTTTAGTGGCAAGTTAGTCATCCATGGTTTTAAATGCTTTTTATACCCTATTCTAAGGGTATATTAATTTTGACGCATAGTTTGTAACATACCTAATATTGCCCGTAGACCCCTAAAAGTTACTATATTTATAATCAGCATCGATAGTAATGTCGATCTAGCCATGTCCGTCCGTCCGTCCATCCGTCCGTCCGTCTGTAGCCAAAAATTAGGCCTTTAAACTGGACCTAGAGAGCTGAAATTTTAACCATATACTCTCTAGGGTCCCGAAATAATCAAGTTTACGAATTTTTGAAATCCGCCCACAGACACGCCAAAATCAAAAAACCAAATTTTGGAAAAAATCGAATTTTGAGCTAGAAAGCTGAAATTTTTTATATATGATCTATGGCTCCTAAAATTGCTCGGGATAAAAAATTTTCAAAATCCGCCCACTGACACGCCCACAAATAAATAAAATAATTTTTTTATACCCTATTCTAAGGGTATATTAATTTTTGAAAATCCAAAGTTTCAGCTAGGGAGCTGAAATTTATAGTATATACTCTCTATGGGCCCTTTATGCTCATGTGTAAATATTTTCAAAATCCGCCCACTGACACGCCCACAATTATTTTTTTTTTTTTTTTTAAAATTCAAAGCTCCCTAGCTCAGCTGAAATTTATAATATATACTCTCTAGGGGCCCTTTATTCTCATGTGATAATTTTTTTTAAATCCGCCTACTGACACGCCCACAATTAGATAAAACAATTTTATTGAAACACCCAAGTTTGAGCTAGGGAGCGTTTTTTTTTATAAAATCCTTTAAATGTTATATAAGAAAATATGTAGAGCGTTCTTAACAATTCAACCATACTTAGACTTTTGTCACGCCCACTTATGAGGGATAGGAATAAGAATAGGGTATCCAACAGTTCGCCCAAGCGGACTGTAGCCCGTCCCTATGTTTTCTTTTCGAAATATGCGACACACTGATACAAGATTGTACAATTGTACATGCTTTTGTAAGATCGCGAGGAATATGTCAAAGGCCAAAGAGGGATCATTTTCAGAGTACATCGATTCCCAAAATTCGTACGTTAATCTTTCTTTTAACATCCTATAGTCGATTAGTGCAAGAAAATTATAAAAAAAACATAGGGACGGGCTACAGTCCGCTTGGGCGAACTGTTGGATACCCTATTCTTATTCCTATCCCTCATAAGTGGGCGTGACAAAAGTCTAAGTATGGTTGAATTGTTAAGAACGCTCTACATATTTTGTTATACAAGGTGGCGCAAAAATAACCTTCCGATTTTTTTTGGCTGTAATTTAAAAAAAAAAATGAAAAGCTTTGATTCTTCTTGTGGATTATTTTTATTTGGTCTTTTAATTTTTTTTACATCAAGTCGAGAATATGATGTCATGTAAATGGCCGCCGCCACAGTTGATTGTCATTTGAGCCCTTTTTATGGCATTTTCCATCACTTTGGCCAAAACTTCCGGCGATAGGTCCTCACATTCTTGACGGATATTGTCTTTAAGAGCTGCAAGAGTCTGAGGCTTGTTGACATAAACCCGCGACTTCAAAAAGCCCCACAAAAAGAAGTCTGGAGCGGTCAAATCAGGCGATCTTGCTGGCCAGTGCAAATCGCCAAAACGGGAGATTAGGCACCCGGGAAATGCATCCTTCAGCATATCGGTTGTGGCACGTGCAGTGTGTGCCGTTGCACCGTCCTGTTGTAACCACATGTTTTCCAATCCCAATTCATCAAGTTGCGGCAAAAAGAACTCGTTGATCATTGCTCTGTAGCGCTCACCATTCACAGTAACCGTTTGGCCCGCAACGTCTTCGAAGAAAAAAGGTCCGATGACTCCTCCAGCGAAAACAGCACACCATACAGTGACTTTGAGCGGGTGTAATGGCTCTTCGTGGGTTACACGCGGATTTTCAGTGCCCCAGAAGCGTAAATTTTGCTTATTTACGTACCCGCTAAGATGGAAATGGGCCTCATCACTCATGATTATTTTTGATGAAAAATCATCTTCCTCTTGGTGGTGATTAAGGATGGCTTGAGCGTATGTTAGACGCGATTGGCGGTCAGCAGCTAACAGCTGATGCACCGTCTGGACTTTGTACGGAAACATCTTCAAATCTTTTACCAAAATTCGCTGTAAAGACCGTCGACTGATACCCATTTGCGTGGCACGTCGTCTGGTCGATGTCGACGGCGCTTCCATGACATCTTCGGCTACAGCAGCAATATTCTCTGCAGAACGGCTACTCCGGGGTCTGCCACGCCTGGCAGCATCTCGTGTTGTGCCAGTCTCTTCGAGGCAAGCGGCTAAACGTCGCGTTGTTTCACCAGTAGGCGTTGGACGGGTAGGAAATCTGCGACGAAATTCACGTTGTGCCAAAGTCACCGACCGATTATTGCTCAAATAAATAGTCACCAATATTCCGCGTTCTGGAGCAGTGTAGCGTAACATTGTTTATTAACGTGTATTTCGCATGTGTTTACTACACAAATGTCAAAACAGAACTGACATTAGGGGCCAATCGCAAAATTTATAGCATTTTCTGATAGGAGGATTACTTTTGCGCCACCTTGTATAACATTTAAAGGATTTTATCAAAAAAAAACGCTCCCTAGCTCAAACTTGGGTGTTTCAACAAAATTGTTTTATTTATTTGTGGGCGTGTCAGTAGGCGGATTTAAAAAAAAAATAACACATGAGAATAAAGGGCCCCTAGAGAGTATATACAGTGCTGTCTGGATAGCGTGAACTTGCACAGGCCGTTCACGCAAACAAGATTGTTCACGTTATCCAATCGTGTTTTTGACCCATTATATACACTTGGACAGTAGTTTTTTTGATATTTATTGAGATTTAATTTCTATTCTCTTATTTAGTTAAAATAATCCTTAATACTAGTCTTTTTTTTTTTGTTCTCCAGTAGGTACTTTCTGTACTGCTTTTTCACGAATTTGTTTCAAAACAAGTATGTCGGAATACTCCGTGGTATTATCTTTAGCCCATTCCATTGCCTTAACAAGAATTGTAATAGCTTCAGCCGCTATTATCGTTGATCGAGGTTGATCGACCGATTCTTCCAACAATTCATCCTCATAAGAAATAATCTCTTCGCATTCTGCTTCGTCTGGCATTTGTAATCCTGTGTCTTCAATTGCATTCCATATGTTAACATCGGCTGCAGAGTGTGTTATCTAAAAAAATCAAGTGGTATCTAGCTATGGTTTGTATGATATGTGAAATAACATTTACTTCTGGTATAATAATTTGTGGCAAATCTTGCAATTCATTAGTGTCTTCAAATCGCTGCTACCTCAATTTATCCCGTATTAAGATAAGAGATTTTCCCCTTCATCCGAACTATCCCCTTCGACTGCTCAAACCTGAGGCAAAATGTTACGCCAACATTTGTCTATGATGTCTGGTTTTAACTGACTTCAGGCTATTGCGAATAAAGAAACTGCGTCTTTTGTTGTTAAAGACTTTGAGAAATCCAAAACATTTCCTTTTCCAACAGCTAATCTTAACAGACTTTTTCTAATAGGGCCTTGTAATACGGATCGCGTTCTGATCCATTGGCTGAATCAATGGTGTCACGTTTGGTGGCATGTATACTGTGAAAATAGAACCATCATCGGTTTTTAATAAAAGCTCGGACGGATGACATGGAGCGTTATCCAGGAGTAGAACAGCTCTTATTGGCAAACCTTCCATGCGTAAGAAATCTTGTACCTGAAACAAATGTATGAGCCTGCCATCATCAACATTCCTTGAAAATATCCGCAGTCATCCAAGCGTTCGTCGAGCGACGATAATCAACCGGAATATCAAAGTTTTTAAAAGAACGTAATCCTGGCCTTCTCTACTTTTCGGCCAGGAGCTGTTTTTTCACCACCGGCAACGTATGTTTTTTCAGGCAACATCTTCCAAAATAAACCCGACTCATCGGTATTTTAAATTTGGTTCTTAGACAGGTGAAGCTCATGAATTATTTTCTCCAAATTATTTTTGAATGGCGCAACTGCGCCATGATCGGATGAAAGTTTTTACCCACAGATTTTTAAAAGCCGAACGACATAAAGTGACTTGAACCCACTTAGCCAACCAGAACTGGCAATAAAGGCCCCTTCTTTTCCCTTTAGTTGAGTATGCAATAGTTTCACTTTTTCTTTCAGCATTTCTCCACTAACTGGTAGATTTTTACCGCGCTGCTTCAAGAACCATTTGTATAATGCTCGTTCCATACGAGGATACTCGCCTTGCTTTAAGGTTTTTCTTTTAAACGAGCTGATTTGGCTAGTGGTCACTACTTCAAAGATTTTGTCCTTATTTTTGACTATCGCTGAAATTGTGGATTTGGCTATTTATTTATTTATTTATTTATCTATCAAGTACATTCGACTTTCTTAGATCGCTAATACATAGTAACTTAATATTATTAATTGAATTTAATTATAAAATTTACAATGAGTTTAAGATAGTGGCTTTACATACATCTCTATTCATGTTTAAGTCAATTACATGGAAGTGTTGATTAAAATAAGAACATGCTCTAGTTACAGGGTTGTTTAGACCATAAATGGTTATATGCCTAGGAATGTAAAAGAATTCATCTTGTCTAGGTCTAAGAGAACGTTGCGGAGCGTATATGCCAAAAAGAGATAACAGTGCTGGACACTCCACATAACCAGATATAACATCATAAGCAAACATGGTAAAATAGTAGGATCGTCGTTTGACCAGAGGCTTTACATCAATAAGCTTGCATCTTATTTCATACGAAGGCAATAGAGGGTATGAGTATATTTTACGGAGAGCAAATCTCGTAAATTTCTTCTGTATCCTTTCAATGGGGTACATAGAGTTATTGTAATAAGGGCACCAAATAACTGAGCAGTATTCAAGAACCGAAACAAACCCACGAAAACAACTTACTACAAACTCCACTGTACAAATGTATGCGAAAACTAACAAACAACCCTAAGAACGTTTAAACAAGTTCAGTCGTGTGCGTACATTTTTGGTTCACGTTATCGAGGTGTTTTTTTGTTCACGCTATAGAGTACTCTGTATAAAAAAAATGGGTGTTCACGCTAGCCGAGTGTTCACGCAATCAGGGGTTCACGCTACCCAGACACTACTGTATTATAAATTTCAGCTCCCTAGCTCAAACTTTGAATTTTCAAAAAAAAAAAAAATTAATTGTGGGCGTGTCAGTGGGCGGATTTTGAAAATATTTACACATGAGCATAAAGGGCCCATAGAGAGTATATATTATAAATTTCAGCTCCCTAGCTCAAACTTTGGATTTTCAAAAAAATTGTTTTATTTATTTGTGGGCGTGTCAGTGGGCGGATTTTGAAATTTTTTTATCCCGAGCAGTTCTAGGAGTCATAGCTTTCTAGCTCAAAATTCGATTCATTCCAAAATTTTGTTTTTTTGAGTTTGTGGGCGTGTCTGTGGGCGGATTTCAAAAATTCGTAAACTTGATTATTTCGGGACCCTAGAGATTATATGGTTAAAATTTCAGCTCTCTAGGTCCAGTTTAAAGGCCTAATTTTTGCCGACAGACGGACGGACGGACGGACGGACGGACGGGCATGGCTAGATCGGTGCAGGGAAATAACTTCACAGGCAATAACTTCACCTGGGCAATAAGTTCACTTTTTTTTGTGAACTTAATGCCCACTGATGGTGAGCAATAACTTCACTTTTTAGTGGGAAATAAATTCTCTTAACATTTTATGATAATTCAAGAAACGTACCTCGCACCTACCCCAAATCAAACAGTGACCCCAAGCAGGGGGGTTGCAGGGGGGCAGCATGCCCCCCTATATGCATTGCACTCTTTATGGAATCTACTTGCGATTTCGCAACTAATCCCATAAACAGTGCAATGCATATAGGGGGACATGCTGCCCCCCTGCAACCCCCCTGCTTGGGGTCACTGTTTGATTTGGAGTGGGTACAAGGGTCTTTAGTTATAATAGACAAATTCTCAAATTATAGGTGGGAAATAACTTCACAAAATTTTGGGTGAAGTTATTGCTCACCATCAGTGGGCAATAACTTCACAAAAAAAAAGTGAAGGTATTGCCCACTCGAGGTGAAGTTATTGCCCAGGTGAAGTTATTGCCCGTGAAGTTATTTTCCTGCACCGGCTAGATCGACATTACTATCGATGCTGATCATAAATATAGTAACTTTTAGGGGTCTACGGGCAATATTAAGGTATGTTACACAATATGCGTCAAAATTAATATACCCTTAGAATAGGGTATAAAAAGGGTTAAAAATGATTTAAATCGTTTTATATCTTCGGGTCACGCATGTGCTTTAAAGTTTGCCGAAGTTCGGAAAAATTTATATGTTTACGATAATTTTTTTTATTTTTTTTTACATTGATTTAAGAAAATGTTGATACTGACCTCCTAAGTACGGTATGACCAGGGAGTTGAGTTGGGTACCCGGGATGAAAAGGATGATGGTTATATTTGTAATTTTAGTGTAGGCAACCTCCGATTTGTTGAGCTTAATTCAAGCTTACAAAATTATGTCTTAAAAATCTAACTTTAACTAATACTTAAACTAATTACTGCTAGGTGGAATGTGGAGGGTAGAGTACGGCAGATTTAAGGGAGGAGATGCAGCGATTAAAATCAAAAAAAAGAATTAGGTTAGAATTGACCTTCTGCGGCATGCGGCGGATCTTAAATTGCGAGAGTTGGTGTTAAAGTGCATATAATTAAGAAGAGAAGAACAATCGATGGAGCGATTGAGTAGACGATGTATGTATAAGCAATATGTGAGGGGCATCTCTTCTTTTTTCTAGGGTCTGAACTCTGAAGGTTTGTTAAATTAAGGGTGATAGTGTGGTACGATAAGATGCTTTTTCCACTGGAGCCCACGAAGAGCAAAACGAATAAATCGGCGTTGAATGATTCGTTTCTAGAAATGTAGACTCTGTAGTTTGGGGCCCACATTTGGCTAGCGTACTCTAGAATAGGGCGTACGTAGGTTGTGTAAAGGGGTTTGGTCACGTAGGGATTGGTGAATTCTTAAGAGCTCCGTTTGCCGAAACCAAGTGCAGAGTTTGCTTTATTGAATATTTCATCAACATGTGACCGAAAGTTAAGCTCTCGTTCAAACAGAACACCTTGGTTGCGGATGGTTAGGACGGGAACAATGAGTTGGTTGTTTAAAAGGTATAGTCTAGAGGGAGACTGAGTCCGTTTACGGAGAAAAACCCTACAACTGCACCAAATCACTTCTATCCTATCTCTCTATTGTTTCTAATAGTAAGTAGCACATAAAAGCATACAATGAAATACGCCATTGCTAGGGGCTGCTTGCTGTTAAACAACAAAATGCTTGCGCTGTGTGTGTTCCCAGCACAATAAGGGAACTGTAAGATTTATCCCCTTTAGCGTAAGTAAATTATATAAAAAAAAAAGTGAAAAAGTAAGAAATTCACATTTAGCAATATTTAACTCCATAAAGTGTTTTTGGCCTAAACCATAAAACTATTGTGGTCTTGTTGAAGAAGATCAGAGTCGTGTGCGGAAGAAATGATTTTAAAGAATATAGCGATGTTGTGAAGATCATTTATTACGAGAATAAAAATCAGAGGGCCAAGATGGCTACCTTGGGGAACACCAAAGGTGGCCTTGAAAGGCAGAGGGAGAACAAACCGAAAGCGAATGTTATAAGATCGGTGCTTGAGGTAAGATGTAAGCCAATTCATTGGTAAGGGATCGAAACCTAGGAAGGAGAGTTTAAAAAGAATCGAACTATTAAATGCCTTACTGAAGTTTGTATTAATCAAATCCACTTCATTGCTTATTTTAATGCAGAAAGTGTGGCGGACACGAAATCAACCAGATTAGTAGTTGTGGATCTACGTTTGAGGGAACAATGCTGGCGGGCGGAGATAAGACACTTGCACTGGAAGGATATTTGGGTATTTGCGAGAGCTTAGCAATCGGTTGATAGTTTGGTAGATTATTCTTTGGTCCTATATATTTGAAATTGAAAGGATTGAAATGAAGGATTATTTCCAAAATTGAGAAAATTTTCCAAGAGACAGAGAATATTTATGTTGTTGGCGCAGAGGTTAGACTATTTTACTAGTAATCTCAAGATCCAAGGTTCAAATCCCGCCGGGGCCAAGTAACACCGAAAAGTTGTTCCATTGCCGTGAAATAACGCCAAAATAAATAAAGCCATATTTGAAACTGCGTAAAGCCTATTTTCACGGCACCTCAGAGCGGTAGCGCTGATATAGACAATCAAAAAGGCTAGAGAACTGTAAGAACGAAACGATATAGATAGATAGACTTTTTTATTTCGTCATAAAATTACAAATAGAAGCCATCACACAATTTAAAGTACAGAGTGACATATAGGATATTTATATCTTTCAACTGAAAAAAATCTTAAATATTTTAAATACTATGTATTTAATAAGCTCAGTAAATTAATTTAATTTTTGAAGGGAAATAACGAGAAAACCCTTCATTTAAAGAAAAAAAAATGAAAAATATAATATAATTAAATTAATAAATAACTTGCTAAATAAATAAATTAAAATTAAAGTGAATTTAATAAATAAACGAATATAAATAAATTAACATTAAAGTGAACTTACAAATTTATTATTTAATTTGTGTATAAATTAACAAAAAAAAATAAATAAATTAACATTGAAGTAAAGAAAACAAAAAAATTTATAAACAAACAAGATTTTTTTTTTATAATTAGCGTGCGCTAAAGGGAAAGTAAAGTAAAGAAAAAAAAATAAACAAACAAAATAATTCGAATAATCTGTTGCAATTCTGGATAGATTGATTGTCCATAGTTTGTTACGTTTATTATGAAGTCAACGCAGTTTCCCATTATACCAAGGAGGAGAAGACGGTGAGCTTTTGTGGCGCGAAAATGGAACGAATAAGGAAAAACATTTTAAGACTTCGCCATGAAAACCTGTACCACCTCCATTAACGGATAGATTCGAGAAGTTTAGTTCGATTCTGCTTAGGAAATTATTGATCTTTTGGAAGTTAGCTTTGTGGAAGTCGTAGGTAGGTAGGTAGGTAAATGGATGCTCTTGTGACTGGTGTCACGGCTCACTTAGACCATCAGTTTGGGTCCCGTGTATCCATTGCTGTTGGAAATTGCAAAATTTTTGAACCTGCAAATACAAAAGATATGCCGCTGTTACACAGCTCAGTGATCCGCTTTATTAGAACCACCCGGATCTATATGTAAATCTCAGGAGTTTGTTAAGCTCAATGTCGGTCAGATCCTCCAGCTCCTCAAAAAAGTAGCTGCCAAGAATCTTAAATCTGTTAGTACTAAGGACAGGGCATTCACATAATAGGTGACGAATAGATTCTGTCTCTTCGACGTCTCTACAGCTCCTGCAGTAATCGTTGTGCGCTATGCCCAGCCGCTCCGCGTGTAGGCCCACCGCGCAGTGTCCTGTAAGGACCCTTGTTAGTGTGCGTATGTCTCTGCGGTTCAGCCTGTTTACCGCTGGCCAAAGCTCCCTCGTGTGTCTGCATGTTTCGAGGCTGGTCCAACGTAGGTTTGTTCTACTCATGGATTCAGCGTCGATTTTCCGTGACAGTGTACTGAGCGGAGTTTGTATAGATTTCAGAGCCAGAGATGCATCCATCTCCGATCCGCATCTTGCCAGCTTGTCTGCTTCTTCGTTGCCCGAGATGTCCTTGTGCCCTGGTACCCAGCATAGGGTCACCGAGATTACGCTTGATATCTCGTCTAGGTGTTTTCTGTACTGTAACACCGCCCTTGATTTGACAACTGCTGACTCCATGGCCATTATGGCCACTTGGCTGTCAGAGTATATAGTGATCTGCTTATCGGCCAGTTTACGCTTCTTCAGCTCCTTAGCAGCTTGAGTTATCGAGTGGAAGTCGTAAGAGTTAAGGTTGGTATGACGTAGGGATTGTGAAAGTTAAGGTTGGTATGACGTAGGGATTGGGAAGAGGAGTGATAAAAGAAACAAAGTGACAGAGAAGAGGGGTAATCGTCAGTTGTGGAAATGTATAAAGATCTTTCCATGAAAGATAGGGTCAGTTGTGAAAACAAGATCCAACTGACGTCCAACAAAACTTTTAACACCACTGACTTGGCAAAGACAAGAATCAGTTACGCTATCAACAAAAAGTTTCTTTACTTGAAATCGGATTTAGGGGGACGAAGAAAAATAGATCTGCTAAACTCCACTGTAGATTTGGGATATTAAAATCACCAAAAAATTATTATTTCATAAAACTTATATTTTAGTATTTGACTTGGACTTTTGGCCACTATTTGATGGTCCCCGCCTTGCTGCGACACGTTCATGTAGACATTGTATGCCGTTCAGCTAATTGTTCTTCCAAATTAAGAATCGACGAGTATCTATTGGCATTTGAAGCCGCTAAGACAGCAAGGTTAAGTTGTTCACAGATTATGAACCAAGTTGGTATGTATAACGCTGCTTAAATATACATAATTTCTGAGTGCTATTTTGACAAGAAAGACACTCAATTTTCAACAAAAATTACAATATATGTTCGGCGACCTATATCATAGTCTGCAAATTTCACAATCAATATATCTTAGGACGACATCAATCCAATTACATAATGATGATCCCAATTAGCGTGCATCGATACAAAGTACAAAGCTATTTAGAACGAATTTTGAAATAAACGTATATCCAATGCCTTCAGATTCACATTACTATACAATATTAAGTTTATAGCTAAATAAATTCACTTCAAAGCCCCACGAGGACATGTGTCATCATACCGCATAACGAAACAGTAAGACCGTACCAAATTGGCAGGTCGTTAAAAAGCTGTTCTCGCACCCCTGAGCATTTGCCAAGCTCCCAATATCAAAACATGTCAGGTGAGATTAATCATTTTGGCAAAGTGAACAAGACACTCGCATAGCAGCGTCTGGCTACTTCTCCGTCACGTATATGTACACGACAGTGATGATGGCAACCCTAAGATAGCGACCAAAACGCTGATAGTATATTTAGTGGATGACAATGTCTTGCATTATTAATCTCTGCCTGTTCATTTGCGATATAATTGCATTCGTTGAAAGATCACCAAGGATCTTCCAAACCGCACTCCCCTTTCCTAGATCAACATCTCCGCCCATCAATGCAAAGCGCTTGGAAGAACGTTCGCCTTACCACAACACATTCAGCTCAGTAAATCATCAAAGCGAACTATGCGTGCCATAGTGTCGGACAAATTCGCTAAATTTATTGTCGAAAACATTAACAAATTGCGACATGTCTTTTGGGAGCAGAATCTATCGCCTATAGCGCAGACTATATAAGCGAACCAAACAACTTCAACCAAACAACTTCAACCAACCACCTCTTGCGGTCTTTAGCCTCTACCTCGTTATGGGATGGTTGTCTGTACCGACGAATTGTAAATATTTTGATTCCACAAAAATAACAAATAAAAAATAAAAGAAGATTGCGTCTTCTTCGTGAACGTGATGCCGAGGAGCAGTGCGTCCCAGTCGCGCATATCTTTTGCATAAATTTAGCGTTTGTGTTCAATGTCACAATGAATTTATCGCATAATTAAATGCCATTAATATCCGTCCAAAAGAGACTTATCCAAACAGATTCATAGTTTCTCTCTTTGCTCTCTCAGTCTAGGAGTGCAGTGCTGAAAGGACATGTGCGACAACGACGACGACGCGACGATGGCACAAGAAGGTGTTGCTGACTTGCTGTTGCTGTGCAGCTCACAATCGTGAAATGTGCTCCACAGTAGCTGAACAACTGCGACTGTGATTGATTTTATTGAGTTTTATGTATCTACGAGCACGGCGATATTTGACACTTATTTTGATATTTTTTTCTTGGCGTATGCCATTGGAGATGCAATGTAACTGACAAAAAAAAACTCATTTCGCTTAAGGGTTTTGCAGTCAGTAAGCATTTGCGTTGCATGAGACGCTTGGCACATGTTCTTAATATAGAGATGCTTTCATTTGCAGGCAACAGTATGGGTTGCAAGGGGAGCTACACATTAATTAGTGTTTGGCTAGGAGAGCTGTATGCGCAAGTTTCACCCGGACCCGTGTTGGGTCAAATTTTGTCCTGTCTATATCGTATGGGAGGTTTAATGTTTTTATCGAAGTCATACCTTGGTCGTTCATAGTCAGTGAGTGGCATAAGTGTCATTTGATTTAAGATATGTATGCTCAAATTTGCGAATGGAAAAGGTTTCCAAATGTCTGTTTCTCTTGAAGTCTGAGAATACCTGCTGCTACGTCCTTTGTTAATAGTTTTATGGATCGCAGGCTCAGCAAAGTCTGCAGACCCAGTTGCGATGTAGATTTAAGTGAACCACTTCTAACAAGGTAAGCAATTCACTGTTCGTTATTCAAAAAGGTAAGGAAGGATTAAGTGTTAAACGACCCCCAGCCGACAACTGACCCATTGGTAAGAATGTGTCATACAATCGCGGTTTTCAACCAATGGACAATGTTTGGTTGTTAACTCCGTTTCTTCCGAAAAGCCTTTCTGCATATCTAAAAGGCGTTCAGCCTTTTCTTAATTCTCTCTTCCACAATCCGTTTCCAATTGAATTTGGACTTGGAAACGACGCCCAGGTACTTGACCTCGGTTGAGAAATTGAGGCGATCACCTTACAGTTTTGCTATGGGATCTTACATACAGTAGTGAACAGGATAAGTTCAGTTATTTATTTTATTTTGATAGTTCTGTTAACGCCGCTCGATGGGATGATATGTACTTCCCTGCTATTAGTACAACTATCATCCGCGTAGACGACCATATAAAAGCCTTAAATGATAAAGGATTTAAGAATTTTATTAATCGAGATGTTCCATTAGAGAGGAAAAAGGCGGTCCTCGGTTACCAAGTATTTTGATCAAACTATATCCAAGACTGATACTTATGACTCTGCTGTTGAGCATTGTCTTAATGAAGTTGGTCAGAAAATGTTCCAACAAAAGCTCCTAAAGTGAGGAGGTAATGGTTTCTATATTCAGATTGTTTCAAGCACCTTCAGTGCCTAGACAACGTGAATTTGTAGTTAGGGATTTCTCAATCCTTCCGGCAACTTCATGTAGACCTATTTCCACAGATCTGACCTACATGTTAAATTATGGGGTGTTATATTTATGTTTGTCTACTGCGGAGACTACAAAGAATATTGACCAGATGCATTGGATTCGACAATCCAAAATCTTAAAGTGATTTGCTTATCTGTTTGGTTGGTGTCTAGAGAAAAATCCGCCATTTGTCGGATTTCTAAACTTTCTTGTTTAAAGTTACCTAACTTTTTGGTCTTAGCTAACTCCTATAGATTTAGAGGTTTTACCCGCTTCAATCTTCTGATTACATTGTCAATATTTAACAGTTTTGTTATTTCCAAATAAACGTGGTTGAGAAGCCTACTGAGCGACTTTCTTAACTTCATCTTAAACCATTTCAGTATTTAGATCTTTATGTAGACCAGCGTTGCGTATGTACCAAGGAACATTAACTATGTTCTTCCGTACTTTATTTTGGAAGACTTGGATTTTTTGTAAATTTGTTTGGCATGTGCGTGTCCATAACTGGAGCCCGTAGAAAAAGTAAAGACACCGTCCAATATTTGGGAAACGACTTATGAATCGAAAGAACGTGGTCGCGATCGATAACAATGGAAGGATGGCTGCATCCCCACCATAAAGATTTGAAACTCACTCAAATGGCTTAACAGGGTACAGGAAAATGATTTGACGGAAAAAAAAACTTTACTTATTGTGGGGAATAATTTTACTTTTAGTACTCTTTACATGGATGTGATGTCGTGATGGTAAGGTCACCAGACTTGTGAGACCCAACAGAGGTAATATAAAGGGACTTTGTGACATAGTGGTAAGAGAATTCCCTGGGCCTGCGTTTAACAAAACCAAGGGCAGAGTTTATCAGTTTTAGCATGATAACAGACAATGCCAAAGTCTGTAATAAAAGTAACATATGAAGCTTGTTCATTGTTATTAAAACACAGTCGCTGTGACAAATGTAGGTACGCTTAGTAAAGAAATTGTTTAATTCAGCCTACAAGAGTTGAGCACCAGCTTCATCTTTTTGTTATTCTTCCTTTATGACGAGGTTAGGATCAGAATAGGGGGATCATAACCGTTCAACTTTACCGCATCCCTACTAGTCCGCCTGTGGGATTCGCCGGTTCTACCTCAATTGACATGGGCAGGTATCCTGGTTTGACATCACTTGATGACTGAGCCCGGTCAAATGCTAATGTCGTTGCATTTGTGTGATTCAGGTGCATGCTTCCATTATTACTTATTGTTTGATCGACCTTTTATGAAATCGGTGATCTCCAGTCGTGTCAACTATCGGATGTGTAGGCACACTTGCGGACATATTGTGTTAAATGTGTTGCTGGGGTCACCTGGATGTTCAAATTACATAGATGCGATTTCCGTGATATTCTTAGCCCGTCCCTGCACGGGTCTATAGATCAAACATTTTTGAGAACGTGCAAAGAAACCAAAAATATGCCGCTGTTTCACAGCTCAGTGGGCTGCTTTATTAGAGCCACCCGGATCTATATGTAAATCTCAGGAGTTTCCTCAACTCAATATCGTTCAGATCCTCCAGCTCCTCAAAGAAGTAGCTGCCAAGAATCTTGAATCTGTTGGTTCTAAGGGCAGGGCATTCACATAGTAGGTGACGAATAGATTCTATCTCTTCGACGTCTCTGTGACCTGTGAGGACCCCCGTCAGTGTGCGTATGAATTTGCGGTTTAGCCAAATCATGACCTTGGATTTCCTTTTGTTTACCGCTGGCCAAAGCTCCCTCGAGTGTCTGTATGTTTCGAGGCTGGTCCAACGTAGGTTTATTCTACTCATATATTCAGCATCGATTTTTCGTGTCAGTTCACCGAGCGCAGTTTGTATAGATTTCAGAGCCAGAGATACATCCATCTCCGATCCGTATCTTGGCAGCTTGTCTGCCTCTTCGCTGCCCGTAATGTCCTTGTGCCCTGGTACCTAGCATAGGGTCACTGAATTGGCGATTGGTATCTCGTCTAGCTGTTCCCTGCACTGTAACACCACCCTTGATTTGACAACTACTGACTTCATAGCCGTTAAGGCCGCTTGGCCGTCAGAGTATATAGTGATCAGCTTGTCGGCCAGATAGTGCCTCTTCACCTCCTGAGTGATTGCAGCTGTCTCTGCCTGAAACACGTTGCATTCGTCGCTGATTCTGAAGGACACGCCCAGGCTCAGAGTCTCACGGAAAATTCCTGCACCTGTACCCGCATAGATAGCTATTTCGCCTTCTTCCGTGACTGTTTTGTTGATCCATTCGCTTCTTTGTGGGAGTCTGGTAGCGAAATTGTGTGGTAGATAGTCAGTGGTTGTTGTTTCTTTCGAAGCACTCCATCGTGCATCGACGGATGCGTGTCCGTAGGGCCTGAAAGACCACAGTCCGGACTCTCCGCTATGCTGCTGCAGTATATGTCCAGGGGTGTGAGGTTGAGTATTACCTCCATGGCTGCAGTGGGTGTGGTTCTTAATAACTCTTTTATCCAAATGCTTTAAATTTTAGTACGGCTTGAGAGATGGCATTTCGTCTCGGTAGTCTTCCACCAAACACCTGCGCCATATGTTAAAATGGGTCTTACCAAGTGTACCACATGTGTGTCCTTCTACAGGCAGATAGTGCCACGTATGCCTTTTCCAACCGATTTTCTATGTTCTGCAATGGTTAACACAAAAATTTGAGGTCCTATGTAACTACCTTGCGGTTCCCTTGATGTTGCAGGAATAGGGTTGGAAACGCACGATCTAAACCAGATGATCACTGAAACAAGACTTAAGTCACAATTAAAATAGGGCTGAGAAATCAAATACTTTTAGTTTTTAGCGAACAACATTGTGGGATATTTTGTCAAAAACTTCATTAAGATAGATAGATAGATTTATTTCGCATAATATTGATTTACATTCGGTACGCTACCACACATTTTACATAAGTACAGAGATATGATATTTTTGTGTCTTACTACTGAAACAATATATGTAACAAATCTGAAGAGAATTAACCTTCAATTTAACAAAAACAAAAAAAATAAAAAATACTAGATAATTAGATAAATTAATAAATAAATGATAAATAAATAGATAAATAAACAAATAAAAAATAAACAAATAAACGAATAAACAAGTAAATAAATAAATTATTAAATAATTAATAAATAAATAAATAAATAAAATGCAAATAAATAAATAAACGAATAAATAGTTATATATACATATATATAAGCAAATAAAGAAACACATAAGTAGGTATATAAACAGGAACAACATAAGATGGAATTTAAAGACTCATTTGATGGATCAGGGGATTTTCTGAAAAGCTATTTTTACTTATAAAGTTAGCGGTAAGTTTTTGGATTCTATCACAAATCATTTCAACATTCGCTCTTCTGTGCAAATCTAAGGTGGAGTAATGCCATGGTAGATTCAACATCATTTTTAATACATTATTTTGCGCTATTTGCAGCTTCTTAATGCGACATTTTGCACAATTTCCCCACACTTGGCACCCATAAAGAAGAATGGCTTGAAAAATAACCTTGTGCATAATTAATTTGTTTTCAGTGGATAGTTTTGACCCTCTGTTGATAAAGGGGTATAACATTATAATGGCGATGTTAATTTTTTTTATAGTTTTGCTGGTTTGATCTTGAAAAGTTAACTTTGGATCAAGATGCACACCCAGGTACTTCATTAATATTCGTTGCGATAGCAGCAACTTCTTTGCCAGCCTAAAAGGTTAACATGTTATTCGACACGAACTCCCTGAAATATGCCGTCGTTGATTTGCCTTTAAGAAAATCATCTTGCAAATGGAGAAGTTATTTCCTGTTAAGGGTCACCAAACCAATGAATTTATTGTGATATCCAACGAGTCATTTTTGAAAACAACTGCATAAAGTTGTAATTGCCTCACATAGTGTACCTACCCACAGCAACTTTGAAACATCAAAACGAATATTTTATTATTGCTATCACAGCTATGACAAACTATAACGATCTATGCCATTTGCTGTTTAGAATTCAAAGCATGTTTATTGCTTCCTTACCGGATTCACAGCAACATCTCTACGATGAATTTCAAAATCAATCTTGAACTTCGGTTTAAATATAAGTGTACGTGTTGAATTTAGATGAGTGCATAGGAGAAAATATTTTTTGCTGGCTGATATTTTTTTACGGGAAGTTAGCTTTGTATTTGTTGTAACCAAGTTTAAACATTAAAACTTATTCTGAATTCCAATCTGAGTTGCACTTCTTTGATGTAAATGATGTTGTTTTCGTAGAGGAAACCTTTCAAGGCTCAGAATTCGGTACATTTGACTACTGAGCAAGTGGTTTGAGGTTTGAATTCAATACGGTAACAGCGCACCTAAAAGTTTGCTTTACTGTCAAATCCCGAGGATTCCACCTCGTCGTGGTGGGGGGGGGAGACCTAATTAGGCTTCTGACCTAAGGAATCCGAAGCTTGAAAAATCACTTACATTAAACTAATTATTTTAAAAAATTAGTTTAATTATTTTAAATAATTAGTTTAATGCGTTCCACTCTATTGCTTCTATTGTTTAAATTTTGCAATTGATCAGTCCATCTGTTAACAACACCTTGACTCAAAAGGTTTATTTTGTTACCGCGGGTGACATTCGGTTTTGCCTGTCAGTCGCATGGGATGGCCCGCTAGTGGGATCATCGCGGTGGCTGTGGTTAATCCGAAAATGTGAAGGTAAATGGTGAACGGGTAGATAGGTCTCGCCTTTAATCATAAGGGTGGTTGATTATGGCCCGACATGATGAACTAAGTTGCGTGGTTGAAACAGATGCTTGCTTCGGCATTAAAATCATTTGGCATCAGATTCAACCTAGGGTAGACTGACTTTTGTTAGCCTGCCTGGGGCGTCCTTTCTGACGTCATTCTAAAGGAACCGAGATGGGTAGGCCCATTGTGGAATATAGCCGTTAAGGCAGGTGTCCACACTAAATACTTGCTTTTATTTCTGTCCCATCTGGGAAGGCCCAACAATCATCTTAGATCATAATTGAGTCTGGGGTCAATATTCTGACTGGGTGTCGAACAGCTGTGTGTTCCAGTTAAATGCAACAACGTTAATCAGGAGCATGTTTTCATTATCGTTAGTTATGTACACCCAAGTAGTAGCCTAGATGTTTATGAAAAGCATTTCAGTAATATAGATTTTATTTCAAATGCATGCTCGAGTTCAGATAACATTTGTGTGTTAGGAGATTTTAATCTCACTGATTTAGTTTTGAATTGGTCAGAGAGCGACAAAATGTTGACTCCCCATAATATGAAAAAAGACTATGAATTTTTCTTTATTGACTCTCTTTACTCGCTCAATTTAAATCAAGTAAATCATATTGTGAATTCCCTACATAAAATTTTAGATCTTGCTTTTATCTGCTGTGAAGAGTTTAAGGTTAATGTAACAAATGTTCCCTTTTCACTTTTATTTGACTCTATTAATCATAAAGACCTTTTTATTGAAATTGATCTATATACATACTCTATAATAATGTTGCATGTTTGCTCAAACTGTGTCATAAAAAATCAATTAGTTAACTTGTAGCGCCATCTAGTAGAAAGTAGCCATATTACCGATTTTGGCAGCATTTGAATAGCAGTTTGAGTAGCTGTGGAATAACTAGTACATACATAATTATGTTGTTCTCGAACCTTCTAAACGAACCTTCTCAACGAATCTGGAAATTTCGAGAGGTGTCACTAGGAGATATAAATCGATGTCGCAGGAGCAGCCAAGGCATTCGAGTTGTGAACCGCGATAAAGAAGGGCGATAGATGACAGTAGTGAAAAGTATAGAGAATATTGAATAAGAGAAAAGTGATTGTTTATTTAAAAGTGATTAATTGTGAAAGTGAATTGTTGAATTAAATAAGTGAATTATTAGAATAATAATCAAGAATTAAATTGAAAGAGAACTAATAAAGATTAATTAAATAGAATTACGTTTTATCTTTTCGAATCCTAGCCTGGATGTAACAATAACCAAGAGCACTGTGGAAACACATTTTAACTTCTCGAAAGCTAATTTACTCGAACTTAATATTCTGTTCAGTAGTATTGACTGGAATTATGAATTTTTGAATCTTAATCTGGATTGCATGTATAAACGCTTCATTGAAATTTTAGATGACGGTTTTGCTAAATTCGTTCCTTGTTTTTCCAAAACAAAAAATGTCCAAACCTCCTTGGTATAATAGACAACTTTCAAAATTATTAAATGTAAAGCGAAAAGCTTTTAATAAATTTAAGAAATCAAAAAGTTCATTCGATTATGCCGTTTTTAGTAAACTACGCAAAGAATTCTCTACTCTGAGTAAATTTCTTTACAAGGCTTAGCTATATCATGAATATTGAGAATAACGTCAAATATAACAGTATTCTGGTCATTTATAAATTCTAAAAAGAAATCGGTAGGAATTCCATATGCGATGTTTCTCAAGGACAATAAGTCCTCTGATTTGGGTTCCAATCTTGATTTGTTCTCTAACTTCTTTGAATCAGTTTACTCTAAATCAGATTTAAATAGTAACTCGTTAGCCAATATAGCAATTAAGGTTGATATTGGCTCATTCCAGTTATGCACTGATGAAGTTCTTTTGGCGCTTAAGTCGCTTAAACGCAATCCTATTGCTGGGGCTGATGGCATCCCAACTATAATTCTTAGTTACTGTTCTGACTCTCTCTGCTTTCCTTTGCTTAATATCTATAACCGTTCACTTTCTGAGGGTATCTTCCACCAAGAATGGAAAATTTCATTTTTTGTTCCTATCCATAAGTCTGGACCTAAAAATAATGTAGAAAACTATAGGGGAATTTGCAAATTATCCGCAATTCCCAAGGTTTTTTCGAAAGCATTGTCAAAAACAAACTTGAGTTCCTCACCAAAGAGTTCTTATCTGTTGCTCAACACGGTTTCGTTTCTGGTAGGTCTACTACCACTAACTTGGCACTTTTCTCATCGTATGTTATCAACGCTATTGAAAATAAATATCTAGTCGATACGATTTATACCGACTTTAGTAAAGCCTTTGATTCAGTAAATCATACAACTTTATTGAAAAAGCTTGAGCACTTTGGTTTTCATTCGAAGATTTTATCTGGTTATCGTCCTATCTTGTTGGCAGATCGATTAAATGCACTTCTGGGGTTCCACAAGGCAGCCATTGAGGTCCATTGCTCTTCACAATTTTTATCAATGACATTACTTTGGCCATTAAGCACTGCCAATGTCTATTATACGCCGATGATCTGAAACTGTATCTACTCGTAAAAATTAAAAACATAGAGGACAGCCGCCTAGTTCAGCTAGATCTAAATTCTATTTCAGAATGGTGTAACTCCAATGATTTAAAGCTTAACATAAAGAAGTGTTATTTGATAACCTTCTCAAAATTGAGTTCGATCTCGCAATTTGATTACGTTATTGACTCTAATCTACTTTGTAGGGTTGATAAAATGAAAGACTTAGGCGTTGTTCTCGATTTCAAATTTTGTTTCAAAAGTCATATTGACTATATTGCTTTAAAAGCGAATTCGGCCATCGGTTTTATTAATAGGAACTGTAAAGACTTTAAGGATCCATTTGCCCTTTTATCTCTATATTTCTCGATCGCTTCTTGAGTATGCTGACGTCATTTGGAATCCCGCGTTTATTACTCTCTCCGATCGCATTGAAAGAATACAAAGACGTTTTACGAGACTAATATTTTTCAAAATGCGTTGGAATTTCCGCCCAGAATATTCAGCCAGATGCCAATTACTTGGAATTAAGTCATTAAAATCGCGGCAAACCATTCATGACGTAATGTTTCTAAGAGATATACTAAGTTATGATATCAAATGTCCACCCCTTCTCTCAATGGTACCTATCTACGTACCTGCTAGATTACTAAGTTCTAGAGATTTTCTTTTTCAAAACGTGCACAGAACTAAATACGGGTGCAATGAACCTTTAACTAGAACAATTATATCTTTCAATGAAGCTTGCAGCTATTGATTTATGTTTATCTAGAGATAAATTTAAGGCGATGCTTTTGTGTATTTTCTTATTTTAATTAATTTTTGTACCTCTAATATCTGTTAGCTTTGTAGAATAATTTAATAAAATAAAAATAAAATAAAATAAAATATATTGTTTGTTTTAAAATTCAGCTCTTACAGTTCTGCTTTTGAAAAGTTCCTTTAATCGTAGAACACTAATCCTCGCCTGTGAGGCCGCTCACAACCGGTTTTTTTGCATTTTTCAAAGAATATACTACTCCCGTCCCATGGGATCCTGTCTGATTACTGATTGCCAACTCAGTTGGGAATCAGACGCGGTAGATAGCGGACGCTTGTAAAATGACTGTGTTTAATTTCCCAGTTATAGAGTTCGGTGTCGCCCCTGAGAGGCGAGCATTAGTGCTTAAGGTAAGTTTTTTTCAAGTCTTTAATTTTATATTTTTGTAGTATTTCTGTTATTTGCATGGAATTAAATTAAGAAAATTGAATTTTTTTAAAGATGGATTCCAATGAAGAGCAAATAAGCCAGTGGTTACAAGAACTGTCCGACGAAGTACTTACGCGAAGTGCTTAATTTGCATACTTATAAGAATTCTGCACCATGTCCTGAAGAACCGATCATTAAAAAAGCAAAAGAGATCAGTATGCAGCTTTTGTCCTGCTAAAAAACGACCTAAGAGCGTGTACAAATGTGCAAATACAAGAACATAGGTCACCGAACTGCTTCGGATGTACAAAGAATCAAGTTCCTAAAAAAGGCTAATTTTTAAATTAACGTCAAGTCCACAATTCTTGTGATACGGCTCTGATTTTGTTTTTGTTATAAAAGGTTTTTTGCAAAGTTTATGCAATTTTTAAGATATTCACGTCGATTATTGAATCCGGCGGATGCACTGCGGAGGGAATCCATCCGATCCGCAATGTTTCACTTTGAGAGTCTGAATCAATTATAGAATCCGACGGATGGACTGTATTATCCATCCGCAGTCTACATTATTCAAATCAGCTGGTAATTGTCAAACAGCATTAATTGTGATTGTTTATTTGATTAGTTCTAACATAAACAAATATAATTTAGTTAAATAGATAGCGTCGGATTTTTTATTCTACCGTTTGAAGATAAAACTGATTCCAGAGAAGAAAGAAGGAGAGTAAGAACTATGGCAAAAGACATTTTTCTTCTGTCGGAGACTCAGTGAGTGAAACCACAAGCATAGTTTAAATGTTAAGGACTTATATTTTTTGTTTAGGTTTGTGAAACAATTCAGGCTGAATAAAGAAGCTTTTCAATATGTATTGGATGTCTTAGAGAGTAAAATGCCACCAGTAGCACGATCTTCATCCCTTACTCCAAAATTCAAACTGGCGTCATTTTTAAGATTTTTGGCTGCGGGTGGTTACCAAACCGGAACTGGGCAGGACTTCAACATTGGAATGGCACAGACAACAGTTAGTGTTGACCTTACAGAGGTTGTAGGTATTTTGGAAAAACATTTATGTCTAAAATGGATAAGTCTGAGTATGTCGGAGGAGCAGAAAAGCCATGCAAAATTGGCTTTCTATGAAAAATCAAGTATCCCGGGAATAACCTTATGCGTGGATGGCACGCATATCAAAATTGCCAAGCCTGCTGGAGAAAATTCACATTTGTTTTACAACCGCAGAGGATTCTACAGTCTAAATGTTATGATAGTAAGTACATAGTTATTTAGCTTGCTTTGTATTGTATTTAACAATATTTTACTATTACACAAAAAATACTTTTGTAAACAGGTGATGCAGGATACCCCCTGTCCCCATGGCTACTGACGCCTTTTAGAAGTCCAGATCCCAACACACTTCAAAGTAGGTACAACAAATACCACAGTGCAGGGCGAAATATCGTTGAGCGAACTATTGGGCTTTGGAAAAATTGCTGCCTTGGGGCTCGACAACTTCACTATGCTCCCAAGAAAGCCGTGCAGATTATTAACGTGAGTGCTGCCCTGCACAATATTCGATTCCACTATAATGTACACGATGGAAACACAAATGAAGCAGTTGATGAGGTTGGAATTAATGAAGAGGAATTTTCACAACCTCAAGTGTACATAGAGAAAGCCCAGCGAATACGGAATGAAATATTGCAAAATTTTAATTAAAACATTTTTATTCATAAATATCAGACTTCATAACATTTTTGGATAAAAAAAGCCTTTTTGGCCACTTGCAAAATAGAAAAGGATACAATTTAATCTTCGAGCCTCTATCCAATTTTCTTCAACCCAATTTCAAGAATCTTTTGCTTGAGTTGATTCTTCTCATAAGCGAATTGTTCCATGCGTTGATTGTGCCTTTTCGTTTCTTCAACAAGCTCCTGCTGAATAGAATTTCTTTCTTTTTGTGATCGTTTAGACGGTCTAAAGCTCGGTGCGTTTTCTTTTGGTGTTCGCCTATCTGATCCAACGCTTGGAATACCCTTTCATTATGTATTTCTCCAACACGTTCGTTGTGAGACAAAAGTATTTTCGATTTCTCCTGATAAAGTTTGTCCTGCATGTTTATCTGCCTCTCTAAAAGTTGAATTGGTTTTGGTATTCTTTTATTTTCTTCAGCTTTTCCGGGTGTCACATTATTGCTCATATTGAGATCATTCTCGGTTTCAGAGTGAACTATTTCGTTTAGGTAATCATTTAAATTTTCACTGCTAGTGCTGTTGAGTTTTCTCTTCACTGGCACACCAAAATTCCTTGCAGAAGGCACCCCTTCCACACAATCCTTTAAACAAACAAGCTGAATTACTTCTTCTTCCAGAGGCGTGAAGAAGATTTCTTTATTTGGTCCTCCACCTGTTGCTGTTTTCTCCTGGTTGTTGTGTGCTAGCTTCTTTCTCAAGGCCGATTTGTGGTCCGACCAAACCTGGAATGATATTTTGGTCAGCAACATTTAATTAAACTTGATTTGAAGTTGAACTAACCTTTTTCCATTCCGTAACTTCTTTAAATGGAGGTCCCAAGGAATTGATTTGGTTTTTTAATTGGTCCCAAAACAAAGCGACAACGTCGGGTGCTTTCTTAGAAAAGCCCTTGGCAATATCAGGCTCTGTCTTCATCAAATCCACCATCGCTGTGAACTGCGTGCGACTCGTTGTTTGCTTTCTTGAAATAAATATTAAATTAAATCGATTATTATTAAGACTTTAACATACTTTTTACTGCTCATTATATGTACTCGTGAAATTAAATTTTGGTTTCCAAATTGGAAATAACAAATTTCAGTATGTAATCCGCGACGATTTTATAACGGATCCGAAATGTCAACGTTTATATGGAGTGCGGATCGAGTGCGTTTTCAATAATGGTATTATTTTACCGACATCTATTCACTTGCTTACCGACGTTTTCAATAATGCCAAACAACTCAAAATTGGTATAGATTCCCTCCGCAGTGCATCCGCCGGATTCAATAATCGACGTGATTATTATTATTATTTTTTGTGAAGTCGTCACTTATTTGAAAAGTTCAAAAATGTGTTCTTTAATAAAATGTTTTCATTATTAAAATTCTAATTAAACATCAAAATTAGTATTTTTTTCTAAAAGAGTAATATTTTGCTAAGTATGATAAATACTTTTAAAAGGTAAAAATAACTCTTTTAAATGATTCATTACGTTTTTTTTTTCACAATTAGCCTCCCAGGCGAGGATTAGTGTTTAGCTACAAAAAAATAGATTAGTATTCTAGGGTTAACAAGATTTCGCAAAAAATTGATAGGAAAATATTAAAAAGACCGAGAGTCACCTATATTTAATTCAATCAGTACGGGGATGAAAAGCGCAATTTTCGTGGAAAACGGGATTTTTGACAAGTTGAATTTTCACCCGCTCCCGTATTTTTTCCATAAAACTTCTCAAATTAATCATTCGGCATCAAAATATTATTATGAAACTTTAACTTGTGTCTTGTCTTGGCATTTCTACATAAGAGACACGATTTTATGCACAATGTGATGATAGTCCACGGTCCACCTAGTGCTTCTTTCAATGCCTTTTCTCAATTGTGTGAATGTCCCTAAAACTTTTTTTTTTTTTTTGACTTTTGAAGAATTCCTAAAAACATTGCACAAACACTACATCACAGAAAATGGGCTCTCGCTTCTATTTGTATCGACGTTAAACAAATTGGCTTCTTTCTATCACCAATGTGCCTCTCATTTTCTCGTAAAATAGTCAAGATTACGAGCAAACAGAAGCCTTTGCCGTAAATCAGACTCATAATGGATGAGCAGGTTGAAAGATTATGAATTGTGTCCACACACAAACGTCAGCTTGTCTGTGAACGACGATAGCTGGAGCTGCACTTCATTAAAAAGTTATTTTTATTTACCTTATGGACAAATGAGACCTAACTTGAAATCAAAACAACTCCATAAAAGATACGTCCCTGTCTGTCGTATATACCTCAGTAGGTATTGGGACCCTTGGGACTGGGAATTCTGAGCTAGAGCGAGAGGGAAGATATGAGGTTGGAGCTAGAGCGAGAGGTAAGATCTGACCTTGGAGTGACGCGCCGGCCGCCGGTGGTGGTTGTTAGTTTTTGTTATCAGTTTTGTGTGTTTAGAGTGAATAGCTTGGAGATATTGACTTCCATAGTAATTAAACGGTTGATGCGATAAAGAAACCCCATGGATATTGGAAGCAACGGTGAATAGTGAGTTCAAGATCGTCTTTGTTTATACGACTAAATTGTGTATTGTAGCGATCTTGAGCTCATTTGTTTGTTTAGGACATTGCATTGTATATGGTTTCTTAGTTTGATTAATGTTAGACATTACATGTGTATGGTTTCTTAGTTTGATTATTTAATGTTTTATTTGTTCAGGACAATACATTGTGGGGCGAGATAATATAATATTATCGGCGTCAGATATGGCTCGCTCCCCCTTAAGATTCGCTGACCATATTGCTCTGTGTTACTTTTATCTTACTGACCACATTGTTTGAGAAGAAATTGTGATATTTTCGGAGGTATTTTCATGTATAAAAGGCGAGTGTTGAAGGTACTAAGTAACAGTTTATTTCAAATTAGACATGCAAAGAACATGAATTTCCTTAACCAACTGGGTAAAGTAAAGCCCCTAGAGGGTCTGAAAATGGTAGAATTGGGGAAACGGAGTCGTATCTTGAAGGCGATGCGGTGTCAGACCAAGTATGGACCAAGGATCCTGGTAGAGCTGGAGGCGAAAAAGGTATTTTTGCCTCTCAGATTCAACGCAATGGAGGAGGACACCATTACCCAACTCCCCTTATATGAGATGGAAGTCATCAAAGCGGTTGGAAATTCCTTTGAGTTGGCGTTCCATCCTGTTGCAGAGGAAGACGATGAGGTGCAAGTTCCCTACTCACAACCATTTTTATAAAATAAAAAATAAATTAAAAAAAAAAAAAAAAAAGTGAAACAAAGAAATTAACTGTTCTTTTTCTTTTTTATTGGTTTATTCGACTTTTAAGTGCTTTGAGGTGGTTAAAGATTACCCAACCTTTGTGAAAAGATTCAATTTGCGTGGTCGTAAAATTGAATTCCGGATTAGGGATGTAGCAGACAACTTTGAACCATCTAGCTGGATTCAGAATGCAGTGAAAGGGATATTTAAAAAAGTGACTAACGATTTGGATCCTTCTGATATGGTGGGTATAACATTTACAGGGAAGAATTTCGAACACCATGGTCCTGGTTGGATGAGCTATAGAAAGGCATCCGATTTAAAGTGGAGCGAGGTATGGGATTTAATCACTAAAATTTTCCAAAGCAATTCCGAGGGCTTAAGCACGGATACTTTCCGTATAAATCTTACATCGATAAGGCCTCCTAAAGGACAAGGAAATGATCGAAATAAGAAATACTCGATGACAACAAGGAATTAGCTATTCGCTGCACATATGATAGCAATTATAAGCTACGATCTTTGAGTATTTCATGCTTCGAGTATCGAGAATATGAACAGGAAAGGATTTTAAGTAATGGTGAAATCGAGTTCTTTACAAATCAGGAATTGAGGCATGAGCCCAACATGGAACTAGTGAATCTCAAATCGATGAAACAAGCATATATAATGACCATTTCATAAAATAAAAAAAAAAAAAAAAAAAACCATTAAATTAATTGTTTTTTATTAATCCATGAATTGTTAGTGGATGGGAAACCCAACCATTTGACATATACTTTTTCGTCTTTTGTTGCAAGAATCTTTTCCACGAGAAATATGTTGGGAAAATTCGTCTTTTGTAATTCGTGTGCATAGAAACTCCCTCTAATAGGCTGACCTTGAAAATCTTCAATTAGATATGTAATAGGGTTTGTTATCTGAACTTTTCTTATTTTGAATATTTCAGTTGTCCAGTTTGGTGTGTATCCTTTTTCGAAAGCATGTTTAAACTTGCTTATTCGAACGTTATTGCCAACTTCGTATTTTCCCTTCTCAGCAATTTTTATTCGTTTATAAACTCCTGATAGTAATTCTTTGACATTGTTTTTATTTATATCAACGGGACGTTTTTTTATTGTTCTATGTACCGAGTGATTATATGCATGCAGCAAATCCTTATAAATGGGTAGCCATTTGTAGTTCCCATTGAAACTGAATTCTTTCCACATTTTCTCCTTAAGGGTGCGGTTAAAGCGTTCAACAATTGATGCTTTTAATGTACTGTACGTTGAGTAGTGATTAATTTTGTAGGTATTCATCAAATTTTGGAAGGCCTTGTTGAAGAATTCTTTACCATCGTCGGTTTGCAAATTTTTAGGTGCTCGATTTGAATTGGTAAAAATTGTTCTCATAGCTTGTGTTGTAGCTGATGCAGTCTTATGTTTCAAAGGAACGACCCAAGCATACTTTGAAAAAGTATCAATTACGGTTAGTAAATAGTTGAACCCCTCATTCTCATCACTGTATGGTATCATTTCAACCAAGTCTGCTTGCCATAGATCATCAAAACCCTTAATAATAACTCTTCGTCTGGTGAAATTCCTTCGGGCTGGCTTGTGCAGCTCACCAACAACTTTTCTTTTACTCATCCTAAAAACGAGTGAATAGAAACAAGGAGAGGTTTTGTATTTTATTAGATATTTTATTTGACCAATCGTCGATAAAGTAACATCAATTTCTTAATTCTAATCAATCTGCTTTCAACCATATAGCATGCGCAAGTATCTGGTCCTTCTTGACAGAGATTTGCAGACCAGGGGCAATTTATAAAATGACACCCATGAACAGAGGTGGTGGAAGATACGTTTTCAAAGTTCCTCAGAAAACTAATGCAATCAATAATTTCATTGAAATGTTCCTCAAGAAGAGTTTGGTTATTTGTTTTTAGAAATGTTAACATCTCATCGAAGATCGTAGACGTATTTACTGCAGACATGATTTCAAATCGAATTCCGAATGCGTACTAAATTGGTGAAAAACTAGTTGTTGCCTCTCTAATAGGTTCACCACTATTTTTATACTTCTCGAAAATATCCAACATATACTTTCTAATTTTGTTTAATAATTCAAGAGTCTTCAAATTTTGCTCATCGGTGTATGACCGCAAATCCGCACCCATTTTTCCCAGTTTATCTTCGATGATTTGTAGCTTCAGTGCCTCATCATTTATAGTCCCCATGAGTGCGTTGAAATTGTTGTCTACATACCGTCGATGATTTAGCATGTTTTTATCTTGAACATCTATGTTGCTATCTACGTATTCCTTATTTGCCGCCTGTGTTGGGTTTACAGGTTTTCCAACATTGTTTAGACATTTTCCCTGAATATCGAAATCACCATTAGGTAGTAGTCTAAATCCTACGCCAGCAGGTCCTCGCGAACTCTCGGTTGTTCTATGAAATTGGTTGGAGCTTCGTCCGAACTTGTCAACACTCATTTTATTAATAATGAAGATTATTCTCTAAACGATGTCTAATATATAGATAATGTTCGTTTCCAACGCGAATTGATTTTATATAGGCCAATTCCTGAACCAAGTGTTGAGGTTAAATCCATGCAGGGCGATTTCTATCCGGTCGGTTCCTATCCGGTCGGTTCAGGTGTGAGGCCATACTGATTTGCTTGCTTTTAATGGATTGAATTGATTATTAGTGTATGATATCTGATTCACGTAATTCTTCTACAATTGAGTTAACCTCATTTTGAAGATTATTATTGCCGGCTCTTTGAGATGCAATTAAAAGCCTTAATCTATTGACGAGTTCATTGGGGTTATCCCAATACACATATTCGACGGGTTTATTTGAATAACTCATATCAGTTGAATTACTATTGTATGCTTTTCCAATTTTCTTTATGACTCTCTGCGTTAGGTGCTGAAGTAAAGGTTGGATTATATGTTTATACTTATAACCTCTGTTGCCTTTAACCTGTAAGTTACTATCATAGTTTTTCAAGTGTGCTTTTGTTTTTTGTAATATCTTTAGATATTGATCCAAGTCTTCATTGGTATATCGATCTTTTCTAGGGTTTTTTCGAAATATTAATTCATAAAGGCCATTCGTTCCATGGAAGATTTCATCATCAATGACGAAATTCTTGTGTTCGTTAATTACAAAACTTGATCTACCTAATTTCGTTGAATTTGATTCCACGTCGAAATGTGGACCATAGATTTTGTCACGATTCGAATCTGATGGGGATGATCGATTAACTGGAGTGCTTTGATCAAAGCTATTGTCGTAGGGTGTCCTAAATGAATTATCATTGTTCGTTGTCTGATTTGATTCTGGAGATGAGAAGTCAAAACTTGCATTAGAAATGGATTTTTTTTCTTCTTCTGGGTATTGTAAACGTCGTCGTAGTAGTTGTTGATTCTTTATTTTCATATCTATATTATTGTAAGCAATATCTGCAGCAGCAGTATCATTTTGAGTATGAGCACTTTTGACATTTTTCACGATTTCTTTTAAGGGTTCAACTATTGGTTTAAAAGTAGTCTCAAGTTCCGCATCCTTCGTAGTTTTTCCATACTGAAGAAACATATATTTTCTCTTTAAAGCTTTTTTAGTTTTTACTAAATCTTTAAGTAAATTTTCATCAACATCCATAATTGTCGAATACAGGGACGAATGCTCTAATCGTATGTAATCATTTAAACCGCTGATTTATGACTGAATAGATTTATATAGATACAGTTTCTTTAAATGAATTATTATATCGGCCTTTATTCAATCTAAAATCTTTATTAATAACCAAAAACCCATATGTATCTTTACAGCATTTTTTACACAATTCCTTGAATTGATTGAATGTCATGTCAGAGTTGACATGATCGTTGTATATATGCTTCAGGTTAAGTTCGTCTTGCTTAAAAATAACTAAATAGTTTGCATTGTCTCGAATCAAGTGTTTTGGTATATGTGTATAAGATTGACACAAGTAGAAACTATCCACGTCATTATGTCGACCCATGCAGAAATATTCTCGAATATTGTTTTGCTTATCACAAGCCACATCATCGAATATAAAAACTGAGTTTCGATTTGCTTCAGAAGGCGTAATAATTTCACAATTATTTGAAAACTCATTATATCCCATACCCGTGATGGACTCTATTAGCTTTCTCAGGTATGCATACTTTGGTTGATGCAGAGACTTTGAGTATATGTAGAGATTTTCAAATTTTAAACCATTTGGATCGAGGAGAATGCTCAACATGACATTGGTTTTTCCACAATTTGATGGACCCACAATTATTCCTCTAATACTATTAGGAAATATTGCTCCATGTTTCCTGCGTACTTTAATTTTACTATCAAAGTTCTTAACTTTAATAAAATCTCGTTGTTGTTGTTTTATGAACCTCATTCTGCTATTGAATGAAACTAATCAATATAAAAGATCATGTTTTATAGTTGAGAAATTCATAATTGTTCAACATATACAACAAGAAAGTCGTATAAAATGATAAATTATAGTGTGAAAGCCAACAGTTGGAAAGATACATTCAAAGGGTACGGATTAGTGAATTCCTTAATCGAAAAATTACCAATTGAATTACATCTTCCCTCATATAACTTCTGTGGGCCAGG
The DNA here is from genome assembly GCA_949715645.1 of Portevinia maculata. Classification (NCBI taxonomy): domain Eukaryota; kingdom Metazoa; phylum Arthropoda; class Insecta; order Diptera; family Syrphidae; genus Portevinia; species Portevinia maculata. Next base: position 26,207,775 of record OX454527.1, on the reverse strand, counting down.
GACTAAATTGAAAGAACGCCTTGCTAGAGGAGATAGGGGAGTTAATCAGTTGGATGAAGCTTGTCGCGAACACGATATTGCATATGCTAACAATAAAAATCTACCTGAACGACATATTGCAGACAAAATTTTAACTGAAAAGGCCTGGCAGAGAGTAAAGGCAAAAGACTCATCGATAGCAGAGAAAATAAATAGTATATTAGTAACGAATATGATGAAAGCTAAAACGAAACTTGGTATGGGTTGCAGCAAAGCCAAGAGAAGGAAAAGAAACCCACGCAAAAAGTATAATTTATTTAAAAAAGCCATTATGGAGGCTAGAAATGCTATTCGAGACACTAGAAACGAAGATCCTAACATAATTGCAACAACTGCTCTACAAGCAGCTAAAAAGATCATTAAAAATAAACGAAAGAGCATTACAATTCCTCGAGTAATACCTCTACCGAAAATTGGTGGTTTCTTACCATTGTTACCTATTTTAGCTGGGCTATCGGCTATTGGATCAGTAGTTGGAGGAGCTGCGGGCGTAGTTAAAGCTATAAATGAATCAAAGGTAGCCAAGAAACAATTGGAAGAGAATAAACGTCACAATCAGACTATGGAAGGAATTAAAATTAAGCATGGTAGTGGACTTTATCTACAGCCATATAAAAAAGGATTTGGACTTTTCCTTAAACCATACGATTCAAAAAAACTTTTAAATTCGCTACCTAATCGTCCACTCACCAATATTGATATTATGAAATTTGGAAAATTGAATATACCATGCTTCAGGGGTGTTTACATGAGTGATAAATTACCAGTAAGATCTGATAACAAGGAATGTGGTGTAATTAATTTGGACAATGAGAGTGGGCCAGGGACACATTGGGTAGCATACATTAAGAATAAAAATATTGTCAAATATTTCGATAGTTTTGGTAACTTAAGACCACCCATAGAGGTTGTACGATATTTAGGTGAAAATATTCACTATAATTATAACAGCTGTCAAAATTTCAATACATTTATATGTGGTCATCTATGTTTAAAGTTTCTAATTGAGCAAAATATAAATAAATAGAGTAAAATCAATATATTGTGTTTCATTTCTATTCCAATAGTTATGTCGTTAACACTCACTTTAAGCGGAAACCAATCTACTCTCACTGCAGAGTACTTTCCTCCAATTGTCCTAAATTCTGATTATGTATGTGGCTTAGTTGATCTGCAGACCTATAATTCTATACCTAATGTGGATAAATTAAATAATTTATTTCATTGTGGTGATGGTGGTGGTGGTGGTAATGGAGAAATCAAGACTGAATTTACAGAGGGCTCTTATGAAATTGAGGATATTAATAAAATAATTCAAAAGGTTCTGAACACACACAATGAGAATAGCGTTGAAAAAGTTATAATCAAATTAAAAGCCAATAATAATACTTTGAAATGTGAACTGTACAGCAATGTGGAAATCGATTTTACACAAGACCGATCTATTGGTTCTCTTTTAGGATTCAGTAAGAAGAAACTAGCTCCTAATATTCTGCATGTATCTGACCAGTATGTTAATATCAATAGAGTGAATATTGTACGAGTTGAATGTAATTTAATTGACGAAACATATATCAATAGTCAACCTGCTCATATACTACATGAATTTTCAGTCAACGTTAGTCCAGGATATAAAATAGTTGAAGTTCCACACAATGCCATCTATTTGCCAGTGAACGCTAAGAGGATAAGTTCTATAACATTGAATCTCTTGGATCAGGACGGAAATCGTATAAACTTTCGAAACGAAATCATAACAATTCGCTTGCATTTGAAACCACAATAATGATAGTATATAATTACCCCTCAAGTTATAAAAGAGCAGGTAACACTACTAACTCTAGCAATATACTATCATCTTCTGATAAGAGAACATCAAAACTTACTATAGAAAATCAACAATTTCTATTGTCACTGGGATATAAATTAAAACATTAAATCAATCCTAACAACATGCTGAATATTTTCGAAGAACCAAAGTTTGAGGAGAGTATCTCAAAACTGAATTATCACACCTATTCACCATATCTGAATAACTTTGAGAAAAATGACATTATACAAATTTGTGTCCAACATCAAAATCTTAATATTTTGCCTTCAGAAAGTTACATTTATATTGAAGGTACTGTATCGAAATCTGATGGATCGGCAGTTACGAAAACAAAACTTGTAAACAATGGAATAGCTTTCTTATTTGACGAAATACGTTATGAATTAAATGGCGTGGAAATTGATAGCAATCGTAATGTTGGCATAACATCAACTATTAAAAACTACATTTCTTTAAACAAAAACGAAAGCGATATGCTATTGAATGCATCTTGGTCGCCCAACTCTTCAATTAATCTGGATAGTTTCTACTTTAATTTTTGTATACCTCTAAATAAATTACTGGGTTTTGCTGAAGACTATAAGAGAGTAATACCCAATGGACGCCATGATTTGATTCTAACACGGTCACGCACAGATGATAATTCATTAATTGCTGACGATGATGAAAAAGCAAAGATAAAATTACTTAAAATACAATGGAAAATTCCTCATATTACACTGTCTGATTCTTACAAATTAAAACTTTACAAACCTATTAATAATGGTCAAACTATGAAGCTTGCCTTTCGTAACTGGGATCTGTATGAATATCCTACTTTGCCCAGCACCAATCATCATATTTGGAATGTGAAGACAACCTCACAAATGGAGAAGCCACGCTACATTCTCCTTGCATTGCAAACTAACAAACGTAATCTACTAAAAGGAAATCCAACTTATTTTGATCATTGTGATATTACAAACGTGAAGGCATACTTAAATTCTGACGCTTACCCCTGTGAAGATTTAAATTTATCCTTTGATAAAAATAATTACAGTTTACTATACAATATGTACTGCGACTTTCAAAAAACCTACTACAACCGACTAGTTGCTGAACCACTCTTACCAAGAGATACATTTAAATCTCAAGCGACAATTTTCGTTATAGATTGCAGACATCAGAGTGAAATAATCAAAAATGGTCCAGTTGATATTCGCATTGAATTCAAAACAACAGGAACAAAACCAATCCCAGCAAATACGTCAGCCTACTGTTTAATGTTACACGATCGCCTCGTAAATTATAATCCACTCAGTCAAATAGTTTCGCGAGAAATCTAATTTCTTAGTTCAAAGTTAACTCTTGTGGGGAAAAGACACTCATGCATAAACCATGTATTTTATACTTGACGTACAAGGTTTCAAAGGACCTAATAATAAGTTTATCGCTAAAGAAATAGCAATACTACACAATGGCCATCATCATCATTTCATCATCAAACCACCATTCAACTCTGACCAATTATCATCTGCATTAAGAAGACAAGTTCAATGGCTTTACCAAAATCATCATGGCCTAGTTTGGGATGGAGGTTTCACCGAATTTAAGAAAGTTCGGAAATACCTTCGCGTGAAAATAAAAAATACAATTTTGTACGTCAAAGGAGTTGAAAAAGTTCAATGGATAAAGGAGTTACTTTGCGATGAAAATGTTGAAGTGATGAATATCGAAGAAGTTGGCTGTCCTAATTTCAACGAATTGAAGCGACTCTATCCTTGTGAAATAAAATGTTCGCTCCATAGCAAATGCTGTGCCCTACAAAATGTATACCTATTGGACAAATTCTTATCTGGAAATTAAATAAAAACCAATTTCTTCTTTTTTAAATACAAATGTTTTTTCTTTATTTACGTCTTTTATAACCATATGGAAGGGAACTATTGTCTTCGAGAAATCTACGTTTTTCTGACCTGGGTTTGTATGTTTTTGTTTCAGCAATTGTTATGACCTCGTGCTCTCGTGTCCGGCGAATATTATTTGATAAAATTTGGATATCATCGGCATTCGCAGCATTAAGTACAGCTTCTTTGATTGTCTCAAAATTTACTTTCTTCGATGCTGAATAATTCAAATTGATTCCTTTTACTTTACACACGATTTTTTCAGTGCCATCTTTTGTACTAAAGACTTTGTAGGAATAATTTTTGGGGCCTCCACTTACGAATTCAGTAATATAACTTCCATACCCATAGCATTGTAACTCGTCAGTCATATCCCCTATAAATTCACCAGTCTGTGGATCAGGTTCTCCTTCACGACTTACATAGATTACAGAATCGGTGTCGTAGTACAAGACTCTAGCTCCTAATATTTCCAGGTAACTATACAATTTCAGACGAGCTTGTGTGGTAGTATAAGCTGCAATACACACATTAACAGTTGATAAGGTCTCCGCTTCTTCTTCTTTATACAACCAACTTACTATAACATTTTCCTCATTTATAGGTAGAATGTGACAGACTTCAATAGTTGGATTTGTAAGCATTTGGAATAATTCTGATGGACTATTAATTATACATGTTTTCGATTGATTTTCTCTTTGTCCAAATTTACCCCAAAATGAATTAAGTATGAGCTTAGCAAAAGATCTCTTCCCAGGGTTATCACAAATTTGTGCAAAATCGAGTTTAACATCTTCATTACTCAAAAAGTCAGCTACATATTTCTTTTTCTCTTCCATTGTAGCACATTTATCTGGCCACCCTGATGCTTCCTGTTTCATTTTAATGAATTTATTCATCATTTGACTGAAAAGGCCATCTGATTTTTCCATTTTATTATATTGAATCATAGAATATTCCCATATTTCGAAAATATCTACTATCTTATACCCTTTATCCTTTGCTTTTAAGACCTCATCAATAATCCAGGTTCCGTGTATAGCTCTTTCATCATCAGTATGGGCGCAGCGTTCGTCTTGAGACATTTGTTTGCTGCATGTTCTACACAATGTAAACATAAGCTTATTATTTTGTTTAATAGGCAATACCGGATGTAACAATTGCTCTGGAGGTATTATTTTACATTTTATAATCCCATTCGTGTTTTTTAAGTCGATTTGAGAACAATCGGTGGTGTGAACTTTAGGGTGATCCACTGGATATTTCCCGTATTTGCAAACCCATGGGTATAGGGAGCATACATCTATGTACTTGATTTTTTCACCTTCCTTACATTTATAATAATTATATGTGTTCCCCGTACGGCCCCCATAAAATGCGTCGCGATGATTTAATGGGCTTTGTTGTATTAAAGGATGTGTTTTTAAATATTTGACATCATCAGTACTCAATTGTTTCTCGAATTCACAAGCCCACATTTCAATTGCCTTGTACCCGAACTGCCTTAGCCGTGTAGATTTAGCCATGGTTTTTTCATAGCGTAGATTTAACGTGTCGCACGGATCTTTGCTTAAAGGCATGTCGCGAAACGTTTTCAAACATGAGTGGCCATGATAATAACAACCGTGGAACTCAAACACCTCTTTGGTTTCCTTGCAAAAACCGTCAACTTTCACACCACATACTACCGCTTCTCGCTGCTTAGCTGCATGTTGAATGTAACAATTCCGTCTCCTTTCTTCCAAAATAAGCCATTTAATTGCCTGGATCGACTGATTATCAGTTTGTCTGTATCCATTTCTAGGTATTAAGCCTATAGTGTTTGGTTTAAGAAAATTACGACGGTACACCAAGTTGCATGCTGATGCTATAGTCACAGCTTCCAAAAACGGTTCCACATTACACTGCTCAAGGAAAAATTTTCTGAATTTTATACATGCTTCAGATAAGATCTGTACATCGCTTTCACAGTATGCAACAAGGTCTCGCTGCATATTAAATTCACTTTGTTTATTTTCTTCATACCATTTAAAGAATACATCCCGATCATTTATCTTCATGGCATCCGGATTGTAATATTCTGCAGGCGGCAGTGGACCAATATAGTTTTCATTTTCGATGGTATTAAAGAAATGCGGAAAATACCCCTTTTTTAACTCTTGCGGTAAATCGAAAGCTTTTGGAAGAACTGATAGAGCCATGGGAAAATAGTTCAATGAGTCTATGAATTTCACATTCCCCAATCCCATGAGTATTATTTTAGTTCCCCTCATAATCAATTCGGGGTGAAATTTTGTATTTTGCAAGATATAGTTTAAAATAAATTGGTGATCATATGCCTGCCCATTATGAGCCAAAACAATAACTTTTGTGAAACTTTTTCGGGCGTTCAAAAGGTGCTCTAAGAACTCGGATATAACATTCTGACCCTTTTTTATATTAAGTCTGAATTTACATTTCTGACAGAAGTGTAGATTATTCTCATCCAAACAAAGGTCACATCTTTGCTGGAAAACACATAAATTCGGTTCATGAAGTTTTACTGGAACAGCATAGTCTTTTATCACTTTTTCAGCAATAATCGTTTCTTGACGACTCTCCAAATCATAAAACACATAGAGAACATTGCCTAATTTTGGTCTTCTAGTGTCGCATCGAATATAACACAAGTGTTCTTGGGAAACGTGTTTATTACAATTTTTACAATAGTATTCATTACAAGTATGTTCTCTATCTCTTCTATATGTTTTCAGACAATCAACACATTTTTTAACTGTTTCACAAATTGCTCGGTTTCCTGTTGACCCCGAAGCCTTATGGTTATCAAAACATTCCTGTCCTCTAAAACTTCTATTGCAATCTTTACATACAATTTCGGATAGATTTTGAGGACATATAGGTGATTGCTGACATTGAGGGCATGACTTTACACATCTATGATCGGTTTTATTATTGAATGGTACACTACAAATTTCGCAAAAATAAGCACAACCAAATGCCGCTGTCAAAGATGTTATAACATTGAAGTGACCTTTGTAAAACAGTAAATTTATTCTCTTATCACTGTTATATGTATCGTCTTCGAATATAATACTTCGTCCTTTTTGCTCATATTCGTAGACTGTGATCTTATAATTCTTCAAATAACTTTGAAAAGTGCGAAGCTCTGGAATACCACAACCTTCGGAAGGTATACTAACACCGGTCAAAATTATTAGATTAGCCGTTCGAAGATCTTGAGATTTACCAATATTGCGCCGAATTTTTGCATATTCTGAGTCTTTATCAATAAAGGCAATTGCAACAACTAACGCACGAGGTAAACATAGGTTGTCTTTGTTTCTTATTACAATGATTCCCCTCCGCTTTTTGCATTCTTCATCGAAAGAATTGTATTTCTTATTTCGATCATTTCCTTGTCCTTTAGGAGGCCTTATCGATGTAAGATTTATACGGAAAGTATCCGTGCTTAAGCCCTCGGAATTGCTTTGGAAAATTTTAGTGATTAAATCCCATACCTCGCTCCACTTTAAATCGGATGCCTTTCTATAGCTCATCCAACCAGGACCATGGTGTTCGAAATTCTTCCCTGTAAATGTTATACCCACCATATCAGAAGGATCCAAATCGTTAGTCACTTTTTTAAATATCCCTTTCACTGCATTCTGAATCCAGCTAGATGGTTCAAAGTTGTCTGCTACATCCCTAATCCGGAATTCAATTTTACGACCACGCAAATTGAATCTTTTCACAAAGGTTGGGTAATCTTTAACCACCTCAAAGCACTTAAAAGTCGAATAAACCAATAAAAAAGAAAAAGAACAGTTAATTTCTTTGTTTCACTTTTTTTTTTTTTTTTTTAATTTATTTTTTATTTTATAAAAATGGTTGTGAGTAGGGAACTTGCACCTCATCGTCTTCCTCTGCAACAGGATGGAACGCCAACTCAAAGGAATTTCCAACCGCTTTGATGACTTCCATCTCATATAAGGGGAGTTGGGTAATGGTGTCCTCCTCCATTGCGTTGAATCTGAGAGGCAAAAATACCTTTTTCGCCTCCAGCTCTACCAGGATCCTTGGTCCATACTTGGTCTGACACCGCATCGCCTTCAAGATACGACTCCGTTTCCCCAATTCTACCATTTTCAGACCCTCTAGGGGCTTTACTTTACCCAGTTGGTTAAGGAAATTCATGTTCTTTGCATGTCTAATTTGAAATAAACTGTTACTTAGTACCTTCAACACTCGCCTTTTATACATGAAAATACCTCCGAAAATATCACAATTTCTTCTCAAACAATTGGTCAGTAAGATAAAAGTAACACAGAGCAATATGGTCAGCGAATCTTAAGGGGGAGCGAGCCATATCTGACGCCGATAATATTATATTATCTCGCCCCACAATGTATTGTCCTGAACAAATAAAACATTAAATAATCAAACTAAGAAACCATACACATGTAATGTCTAACATTAATCAAACTAAGAAACCATATACAATGCAATGTCCTAAACAAACAAATGAGCTCAAGATCGCTACAATACACAATTTAGTCGTATAAACAAAGACGATCTTGAACTCACTATTCACCGTTGCTTCCAATATCCATGGGGTTTCTTTATCGCATCAACCGTTTAATTACTATGGAAGTCAATATCTCCAAGCTATTCACTCTAAACACACAAAACTGATAACAAAAACTAACAACCACCACCGGCGGCCGGCGCGTCACTCCAAGGTCAGATCTTACCTCTCGCTCTAGCTCCAACCTCATATCTTCCCTCTCGCTCTAGCTCAGAATTCCCAGTCCCAAGGGTCCCAATACCTACTTACCTCCGCCACGCATAGCTATAACCATACTGAACATCGATTTGCTTTGAAAGAATCTCTCAGCCTTCTAACGATACCATCTCAAATGAGATGCATACCAAGACCAAGAGGCTTCGTTTAACCGCATCATAAACAACTGCATACTTCACCTGTTGGCCATTCTGCAGCCATGCCATGAAGAGGGCATCTATCTTCTTCCTCATTTTCCTAACCAAGCAATAAAAAGATGCATAAGTAGTAGAAGCCTGTTTATTTAGCCTAAACCCAGAAGAGAATCTCCGGCAAACACGTGACGTCTTGACCCCCAACATGTTGGGGCCATATTGCGCATACGCGCACGCCTCAACAGTATTCCTGAGTACCTGAAATATGCCTGCCTACTTAGAAGTGTCCATCACGCGAATGTGAATGCGGATACAGATGCGTTCATGCGATGTGTCCCGCAAAAATTAACGGGCTAAGCATTCGTGTATACGCTTAAGACCCACCACAAGAAGGATGGAATTCCCGACCAAAGAGAGAAAGATGTTTACCTTAATTGGTAGTAGTGGTGGCTGAAGCGCGCACTTAAGACAACTATCTACCTCTTCGGCGGTGATAATAATCATTGGAAGGGGATAAATAATGGTAATATATTGTCAAGATTAGCGTTCTGCTAACAGAGCTGTCCTACCTCCCTGTAGGATATTTGTTTTGTTGGTACTGCTTGTTTGCGCACATCAAATAAGGCCTCCATCACACTGCCAATCATGGTCGCTATGACTCTCTGTCGTGTCTAAACAAACACTTTAACCCAGATCTTATGTTATTATTTCGAATTACAGTTACATACCGTCAATGCCATTTCCTTTCACTTTTCACACACCAGATGGAGCCAAGCGAAAAACCCAAATTAAGTATCTAGCCAAGCGGTGGCTCTGCTACCTTTCAGATCGCGCACTTGTAATCTAAACACATTGTCACCTCATAAATTGACAGCTTTCCGAGATTGTTGATGGTCTTTGGCGATGACGATTATGCTTCCAAGGCATTTTCCAAAATAGAAAATGTTTATGTTCAATCTTGAACGAGTATGAAAAGTACTTGCAGCGTCGTAAGTGTGTACATTTCGTTTGTCTGATTATTGTGGGAGCAAAATATTTTGCAATTTCGTTGCGATTTAATTGCCATTCACTTTTTGGCGCCCGTAAAAGATTGGATGATAGCCACAGCTTTAGAAAACTCAAACATTTCGTAAGTGATTTTTGATAAAATGCAAAATTGCACATTTTATAGACCAATTCTCATTTACACCCACAAAGCGTTCGCTGAAAATGATGATCAATTAACGAACCATTGAATGCTAAGTGCTTAAATCGATTTTGAAAAATTGTGAAAAAGTCTTTCGAAGTGACATAAGCAATTTTGCGGTGCAATATTATTTAATGGGATATTTAATAATTTTTTCAATGAACAAACATACCTACATACTCGTATATGTAGATTGTAAGTACATAATATTTTTTTATGGGAATACAGCTGCGCAACTTTACAAATATTTGTATTTAATGGAAAAACTAGAAAGTGCGAGGCCAAATTTTTATATGTTTATAGATACGTGGCTCTGTAAGATTAAGTAAATACTAAAAGAAAATACTTGTTGAGACTGCATCACTTAGAAGTTTTTGCTAAAACACCCACAGTGCTAATCAAAACTTTTAAGTTTCAAAAATATTATTTTACTCACTTAACTTAACGGGCCTTCGACCTTGGGGAATCTCAGCCTGCAACACTGCTGCCTTTCATAGTGTGCGATCCCGGGCACCCTGCTTCCAGTTGTCTAGATCAATCGCTCAGGCAATCTGGCATCCGCGATGTCTTGTCTATAAAAAGGAAGTTCGGTCTTCTTTGTGTAAACTACTTTCTGCCTGGAACAGACGTGCATCTAAGACGCACGCAGTAATGAATGCAGTAACGCATATGAAACACATATACAGTCAGAATCTGTCGTCAGTCAGTTCAGCACAAAAAAGTACGAAAATTGCTGAAAAAAAAGTGTACATGGATGCGTTGCTCCCATCATCGTAGCTTCGATGTGACTGTACTTTTTAACTTCCCAGTGGAAGTTCTTGTAATGGGGCCGATTTTGTGAATCGCGGATTTTGACATATCTCCACGTTTCAAGGTCACTAGAATCCAAATTCAACGTTTTTATAGAGATGTCTGTCCGTGTGCATGTACGTATGTGCGTATGTGCGTATGTGCGTTCAGAATTATCTTTCGCCACGATTATCTGGAGAACCAAAGATGATATTGACATGGGACCGGGTTTATTCGAAGCGTAATTACGTAACTCAGAACTGATTTTCAGCGAAATCGGTCCAGCCGTTTTTTATTAGTAAATAAATAACTGAAATAATTAGGCTTTATTTGTACTATTTACATATTGTCATTTTGTTATTGAGCAAATCATTATTACATTGTGCTCCGTTATTTCGTATACATGAAAATTTACAGGTCTCCGTGTTTATAACAATGGTTGCATTAATATATATCACTCTTCGCCGTTATTAACAACATTTAATTTCCATGAACAATATTAAAGAGCATTTTTTAATATTAAATAATACTTAACCATATGGTTAACCACATTTCAAAATTGCCCACTAATCGCAAAAATCATATTGATCCATCCCACTGGGAAGTTCATTGTGTGAACTCTGCGGGTCGCACCCAGACCACTTTTTTCTTTTCCATTGCAGTGAAATAGAGATCACATTCCAGGGATGGACTTTTTCTATGAGGTATGATCTAGATTTATTATATCCAGTTTTCAAAAAAGTATTTCACCCCTGCTGGGTAAAAAAATAAGATCTTTATTTGTCAACTTTACTTAGAAAAAGTAAAATTCTGGATTAAAGGTTTTTTTATTAGGGTTGACAAATTTCGCCGCACTTGTAATAAAAAAATTGATTTTTTCCACAATGCAATGGGGTTAAACATATAAAGTTAGTTTTTTAAGTAGGAGTTTTTGAACGAAATTCAAGAATCAGAGAGAAATTATTTTATGATGCATTCTAGGTTTTGAAATGACATGTATTTTGGGTTGGAATTCAGTGTTAAGAAAACAACAGCAGTGATAGAATGAAATTTAAACCAAATATAAGAAATTTGCATGGATCTATTAAGAAAAGGAAACCCAATAGGAAGCCAAGAGCGTAAGATCTATATTAAAATATATAACCAAAAATTAAATGATTATATCTTTGGATAATCCTGTGAGTTGCATAAACTCGCGCACGGAGGAACTTACTGAAATTTCGGACCGATCGAAAACAAGGATTGTTACAGAATATGAGCATAAATATAAAAAATTGAAAACTGAATTAGATGAATTTGATATCACAGCTATTCGGCGTTTCCTACAAAACTTCCAGCAGGATCAGAATATGATGCTATTCGAAAAATGTTGGGAGAAAGAGTCCAGAGAGAGCTGCAGCTTAACTAAAACATTATATCCTTCAATAGGATTCTAAGAAGAAATGGATTTTTCTACAAACAAAAATTAAAACAGCCGCAAACTTATATGTAAAAGAAACTTTTGCGAGTGAATTATCTGAGTGAAATTAGGGAAATAGATATTTGATATAGATCAAAAGGATATGACTTCATTTATTATGAAGAAAGCTATTTTCACAGCTCACATACAAAACCAAGGGCATGAACTGTTAGTAGCGGCAGTGCATTGAAAGCGCCAATTTAAACGGGACAGAGGGTGATAATGGTGCATGCATGGGGTGAAAAATTCTTCGTGAAAACGCCTTAGTTTTATTCAAATCTGGTACGAAAACGGAAGACTATCACGATGACACGAATTTTGAAAATTTCTACAAATGGATGCACGATCAAGTATGGAATAATTTAAACAAGCCTACAATAATTGTAATGGAAAACGCCTCATACCACAATAAATGGGAAGACAAACAACTCGCTTCTGCTAGCCGAAAATCCGGTATGATACTATGGCTGACCGCTAACAATATACATACCAAATATTTTGCAGATGCTAAAACTCCAACTTTATGAGGTTATACAGCAATATCGAGCTATACCTACAGAAGCCAAAGAAAGAAGATTGACGATATTGGCTGCATTTAACGCCCTATCATCCAGACCTCAATCACATTGCAAATATTTGGGCAACTATCAAGTCAAGAGTGGGCAAACGAAACACAACATTCAAATTATTCGATGTTCAAAAATTAGCCGAAGAAGAAATATCAAAAATATCAGTTGAGGATTGGCGAAAGCTATAAGGACGGAGGAGGAATACTTTTCTCACGAGCTGATGTGGGACACAATATTGGATTTAATTATCATGAATCCAGGTGATGATTATTCAACCGACTGTAGTTCTTAAAATTCTATACAATATAAATGTATAATTATCATATGACGTAATAAAATAAATTAGTTAAAATTATTTTTTTTCAATTAACTTTAACTATTTTTTGTTTCAATTTTGCGATAGTATATTAAAAAAATATCGTTGAAGGGCACGTCTTCAAATAATTTCTCTCTCATGCAAAAATTCCATTTTAATAAACTCACAGTCGAAAAATGTTTAAAACCTGTAAACGCTAATTAACGTATGTTCACCCAAAAACTCACAGGTAAAATATACATATACGAGTACACTTCGATTCAACTGAATAAGCACAAACATTTTCTAAGGTACGTTGTCCATTTTTTCAAAACCTTGTGCCATAATATATCATTTGATGATGCAAACTGTTTGTTTATGATGTTGACAAAATAAATGGGAAAGAATAATTCAAAAAGTACCGCTATTTTTTCCCCGGTTCTCTTGCAAAGCATTCAATATGGAAAAATGCAGTTTTATTTTGCTAGGTTCCAGGTGCTAAGCAACAAATTATAAAACCACAAAAACAGAAACAAACAAAAGCCCTCAACTCTTTATGAATCACGTCCTAGGTCAATAATTTTATTAATAAAATAAATGTTATTATAAATTCGCCGAAATTTGTCAACCCCATAAAAAAAAAAAAAAAAACATTTTAAAGCAAAGCATTTTAATAACAAAGTTGAGTTAGGCATTGCAAACTCTAGGAAATAACCTTCAATACGTTGGTCAAGCGATTTGGTTCGAACTATAGAATTTCACATTTCGTAATAATTGTAATAAATTGTGCTGTTCTACTACAATTGGTGCAGTAAAATTAGAAATAAAGATACCATGCAGCAAGTATTGACTGTGTTATTTTATATACAAAATCATCTTACTGCACCGGCTGGACATCTGTTTCAGCCATTAGCGTAAGGAAATTATAAAAAAAACATACGGACGGGCTACAGTCCGCTTGGGCGAACTGTTGGATACCCTATTCTTATTCCTATCCCTCATAAAATATCACTACAGCGCACTTTGCAAACAGCGCATTTCGTAAAAGGCAACTTGGGAAAAAATGTGAGCCTAACGACACATTTAACATCTTGAAACTGCAAATCAGTGCGTTGACACGAGTGGTTATCACCAGTATCGAAACATAGGGACGGGCTACAGTCCGCTTGGGCGAACTGTTGGATACCCTATTCTTATTCCTATCCCTCATAAGTGGGCGTGACAAATTTCTCTACATATTTTGTTATATAACATTTAAAGGATTTTATCGAAAAAAACGCTTCCTAGCTCAAACTTTGGTGTTTCAATAAAATTGTTTTATATAATTGTGGGCGTGTCAGTAAGCGGATTTAAAAAAAAAATTAGCACATGAGCATAGAGGACCCCTAGAGAGTATATGTTATAAATTGCAGGTCGCTCAAACTTTGGATTTTCAAAAAAAGTTTTTTTTGTAAATTGTGGGCGTGTCAGTAGGCGGATTTTGAAAATATTTACACATGAGCATAAATGGCCCCCTAGAGAGTTTATATTATAAATTTCAGCTCCCTAGCTCAAACTTTGGATTTTCAAAAAAAAAAAAAAAAAAAAATTGTGGGCGTGTCAGTCGGCGGATTTTGAAAATATTTACACATGAGCTTAAAGGGCCCCTAGAGAGTACATATTATAAATTTCAGCTCCTTAGCTCAAATTTTGGTTTTTCAATAAAATTGTTTTATTTATTTGTGGGCGTGTCAGTGGGCGGAATTTGAAAATTTTATATCCCGAGCAGTTTTAGGAGTCATAGATCATATAAAAAAATTTCAGCTTTCTAGCTCAAAATTCGATTTTTTTTAAAAATTTTTTTTTTTTAGTTTGTGGGTGGATTTCAAAAATTCGTAAACTTGATTATTTCGGGACCCTAGAGAGTATATGGTTAAAATCTCAGCTCTCTAGGCCCAGTTTAAATGCCTAATTTTTGCCGACGGACGGATGGACGGACGGACGGACATGGCTACATCGGCATTACTATCGATGGTGATCATAAATATAGTAACTTTTAGGGGTCTACGTGCAATATTAAGGTATGTTAAAAACTATGCGTCAAAATTAATATACCATTAGAATAGGGTATAAACATAGGGACGGGCTACAGTCCGCTTGAGCGAACTGTTGGATACCCTATTCTTATTCCTATCCCTCATAAGTGGGCGTGACAAAAGTCTAAGTATGGTTGAATTGTTAAGAACGCTCTACATATTTTGTTATATAACATTTAAAGGATTTTATAAAAAAAAACGCTCCCTAGCTCAAACTTGGGTGTTTCAATAAAGTTGTTTTATTTAATTGTGGGCGTGTCAGTAGGCGGATTTAAAAAAAATTAAGACATGAGAATAAAGCGCCCCTAGGGAGTATATATTATAAATTTCAGCTCCCTAGCTCAAACTTTGAATTTTCAAAAAAAAAAAAAATTAATTGTGGGCGTGTCAGTGGGCGGATTTTGAAAATATTTACACATGAGCATAAAGGGCCCTTAGACAGTATATATTATAAATTTCAACTCCCTAGCTCAAACTTTGGATTTTCAAAAATTAATATACCCTTAGAATAGGATATAAAAAAAAATATTTTATTTATTTGTGGGCGTGTTAGTGGGCGGAGCTTGAAATTTTTTTATCCCGAGCAGTTTTAGGAGTCATAGATCATATATAAAAAATTTCAGCTTTTTAGCTGAAAATTCGATTTTTTCCAAAATTTTGTTTTTTTGAGTTTGTGGGCGTGTCTGTGGGCGGATTTCAAAAATTCGTAAACTTGATTATTTCGGGACCCTAGAGAGTATATGGTTAAAATTTCAGCTCTCTAGGTCCAGTTAAAAGGCCTAATTTTTGCCGACGGACGGACGGACGGACGGACATGGCTAGATCGACATTACTATCGATGCTGATCATAAATATAGTAACTTTTAGGGGTGTACGGGCAATATTAAGGTATGTTACAAACTATGCGTCAAAATTAATATACCCTTAGAATAGGGTATAAAAATTAAATGTCTTCGGACTACTCCTGTGTAGCCACAACAATGCAGGAGTGCTGCAAGAATCGGTACTTTCTGCAACCCTGTGTCTTCTTCAGAATATCTTCTGGAGTCGAAAAATCTGTGGCTGCGACGCGTAACCGCCCTTACTTACTTCTCGCTTTTCTGGAGAGCAGTTTAAAGACTCAATTTCTTGCTAAAAGCCAGCAGTTTCTTCTTTTATTATCAATTTAGTGATTTTGCTAAAAATGTAAACAAAGATAGTGGTAATAGAAGACCACTATCGTAAGCCTATACGATTGTGCCAATAGCACAATTTTGTACAGGCTCACATCCCGCCGGAGCCAAGTAACAAATTGAAGTTTTTCCAGTGCCCCACCAATTGCGAACTACTGACATACATCCAAGAGTATCAATTGCCATTGGTATGTTCCCAAATTTACCGCTCGGACAAGCAAATGGTTGGAGAAGCACGAATGATACCATAGTGGAGATCCAAAGGAGAGTAACCTTAGGAAACCGCTGTTACTTCGGTTTAGCGAAACAAATGAGTTCAAAACTCCTCACTCGAAGGACAAAATGCATGCTCTATCGAACCTTAATCCTGCCAGTCCTGCTTTATAGGGCAGAGTCCTGGGCAAAGTAGGAAAGTGGAGCTAGGAGGGCGAATTGATGAGAAGATACAACCGCGAACTCCATGAGCTGTACCAAGATGTGGATTAATTAACATCTTATTGTAAACAACGAGGTGGCCTAAAAGTATGCCACATAAATGCCCAGAGTTTATGTAAATACAAATTTGACGAATTTAGAGGTCTGTTTGTTGGTTCTGATGTAGATATTGTATGCGTTTCGGAAACATGGTTTGATCCTAAAATATATGATTGCTTGTACTCAATGCCAGGATATACAGTTTTTCGTGATGATAGGCAAAATAGAATCGGTGGTGGTGTGGCCATTTACGTACGTAAAGCGTTACCTGTTAAGTTACTCTCAACTTCTCCTCTTAATAGCCCCATTGAGTATTGTTTTATTGAGTTGATGTGCGAGAGAAGGAAATGCCTACCAGGTGTCGTCTATCGGCCTTATAATAACATTGATTGTTCGCAACTGTACTGCTTCCTAGAAAACAATACCTCATCATATTGGAAAACTATTGTCTGTGGCGATTTTAATTGTAATATTCTGGATCGTGCAACCTCGACTTCCCTAACTGAGAATATAAAAGCTCTTAACCTTCATTTGCTCAACTCATCCTCTCCGACGCATTTCACTCATTCAAGTAGTACTCTTGTGGACTTATTTATATCAAGCGATATTCATAATGCTTTCTACAGTCAAGTTTCTGCCCCGGTGTTTTCCAAACATGATCTAATATTTGCATGTTTTGACTTTGTCTCCACCTGCACAGAACCACTAAAATATTCGTATATAGGGATTTCAAACACGTAAATGTTGATTTTCTTGAACGGGACCTTCAGTGTGTTAACTGGTTGCCAATATACTCTGAAACTTCGACCGACGCCCAAGTTGATTACTTTCAAGCCACAGTTACACAGTTGTTTGATTGCCATGCTCCTAAAAGAACTAAGATTGTTAAATACAACAACAACGTCTGGTTTACCGCTGAAATTCTCAAACTGAAAAATGAACGAAATGCTGCGTTCAGAAAATGGAAGTATTTCAGGCTTCCTGAATTTTGGTTGATTTATAAATCTCTTAGAAACCTTGCCTGCTCAAAAATCAGGGAAGCCAAGCGAAATTATTTTCGTGAGCATTTTAATCATAAACTTCCTGGCAAGCTTCCATAGAAGCTTACTTACGGCAGCAAGGTATTTGTGGTAAAATAGATCCAGGGTTGGATAAGGTTGATCCAGACCAGCTAAATCGTGATTTCGTCAAAATTCAAATACAATCGACAAGCACTAACGCATCCCAATTAATCGAATCAAATGGCTCCTTTGAATTTTCGAGAGTTGATCAAGCAGATGTTGTCAGAGCTGTCCTTAAAATTAAATCTAAAGCTGTTGGTGTTGATGGAATCCATCCTTATTTCATAAAAATGATTTTGCCATATATTCTTCCAATAGTGACCCATATATTCAACACTATTTTAACGACATCAACTTTTCCAATTTCATGGAAAGCTGCTAAGATTATTCCAATCATTAAACAGAAAGTAACAAGTAGAGCCCCGGCAGAATATCGACCCATCGCAATACTACCATATCTATCCAAAGTCCTAGAAAAATGTGTTCACTATCAGTTGTCCGCCTATCTTCGACAAAATAATTTACTCTACGTATATCAATCGGGCTTTCGGCCACATCACACTTGCACTTCAGCACTGCTTAAAGTGACAGATGATATACCGGTAGCTATGGATAAAAACTACACCACTTTTCTGACTCTACTTGACTTTTCCAAGGCATTTGACACAGTTCACCACGGGCTTCTTGTTGAAAAACTTATTACACAATTCGGGCTCTCGTCTTCTGCGGCGAAATTTATTCAATCATATCTTACAGGTCGTACGCAAGCCGTCTTTATCAATGATGTCCCATCCGAGTTTTTAGCAACTTCAAATGGTGTCCCTCAAGGATCCATCTTAGGCCCACTGCTCTTCTCAATCTTTATTAATGACCTCCCAACTGTTGTCAATCACTCGTCAGTACATATGTATGCAGACGATGTACAACTATACATAAGCAGTGAGCGCGGTCTCATCACTAATTCTGCCTATTAGCTCAATCAGAATCTCAAGAATATCCTAACTTGTCCCGAGCGCAATTGTTTAAAGCTAAATCCTGACAAAACCAAATGCATAGTAATTAGCAGAAATTGCCCGGATATATCTTGCGTTCCTAGCATCAATCTTGGAAATTGTCCAATTCAATTTGTCCAGAAAGTAAAAAATCTAGGTATTTGGTTCAGCACAACATTGTGTTGGGACAACCATATTTTGACCGTTATTGGACAAATCTACGGCTGTCTCAGGAACCTGTCATTTTCGCAAAATTTCACACCGACACCTACAAGGTTGATGCTGGCTAGAACCCTGCTGGTACCACTTATTACCTACTGCTGTGAAATCTTCTGTTGTAACAACGCCTTCATAACGCGCAAATTTAAAGTTGCATTTAAGAATATTACTCGATAGGTTTTTGGATTGAAAAGATACGACCATGTTTCCGCATACGCTAAAAAGATTATTGGTTGATTATTGATTATTACTGCACTATCAAGCATCTACATAATATCATAACCACCAAACAGCCTCGCTATTTATATGATAAGCTTCAATTCGCACAATCGCAACGCTCCTCCAATTTGATTCCACCCCGGGTAGCATATCAGCTCACGGAACGCCAATTTTTTGTTCACGCCATTCGCCTCTGGAATGCACATCCCCTCAGTTTAAGACGACTCAAGGATGCAAACAATTTTAGTGGCACTCTCTTTCGGCACATTGCAGACACATAAATACAGAAAGTACTACCTAAGTTTATAGAAATCGTTTTCTTTCTTTCGTTTTCTTTTTACTTCTTTTAAATTGTTTTTTTTTCACATTGAGCGATTGGATAATAATGCTCCAGCCAAGAGGGTCTTACACACCCATCCCCCAGGTACGAGAAGGCAAGGAAGACCGAACCTCCGTTTATAAACCAGGCTTATGCACCAAGCCATCGCGGATGCCAGCGCGGGTGGTCTAGACAATTGAAAGCAACGCGCCCGGGATCGCAGAAGATGGAAGGCTGTAGTGTCTAAGGCAGAGACTCTTCATGTGTCGGGATCCCGTTAAATAAGTATGGGCCGTTAATGCCTAATATTTAATTATTTTTAAATCCTTGTTCATTGCTTATGTTAAAGATACGAACAGATCATCTCTTTTAGCCAAGCTCGGGATAAAATACACATTTGAGATAGAGCCAAGGTAAGTCGTTGAACTTTGACGATTCTACAGATATACTACAACGGAGCTAATTTTACGAATTAAACGGAATCCTAGGATAAAAGTTCATCATTTGAAGTCCTAGTAGTCAGGCAGCTAATCCTTACCATTTCTTGGTTCAAACCAATCAAAATGTTTGGATAAACTTATTATTTAGACAAATATGTACGTCATGTGAGATAAAATGTGGCCAACCCTACCTATCAAACTCCTGATTTATTTTGCAGAAAAATTGATCTCTCTTAACTTGACAGCCAACAGTAATTATTATGATCGATAGAGGTAGTTACTTGTATTTGGGTCCACACATTAATTCAATCGCGAAGGACATCAGATGAATAAGTGCTACGTTGAACTGACCGTTAATTCCTTCATATATTCTCCAGATTAGCATCGATCAATGATCGCATCTGAGCAAATCTTACTAATTTATAACTCCCTGTTTTATGTCACCGTGACAAATAAGTTAATAGCTTTGCAGCGAAAAATATTCCGGATAACTGAAGCCGCTGCACCCTCAGCTCAGTTGTAATGTGCAACAGCGATTAGTTGCGGGTGATTTGGAACACCTGTTGGAATCAGATTTTTCCGAAGCATTTGAAATTCCCGAATCGAAATGCAAAATTGAATTCGCATATCTAAGCGGGTGCAGGTGATTTGCATACAACATGCGCATTGTCACAACTTCAAGATTTCTGTTAGGTATGCGTTCGCGAATCTCGAAATCTCTCCTCGTGCTGCTGATTGAGCTGTTGGTATGCGAAGTGTGTTTGCCTTCTGTCACACACCATGGAACCAGCAGCAGTTGTTCGCTGGGCCTTTTTCTCGGCTTCGCCAAACGAATAGTCTTTTGGGGCAATTTGTCATGCTTAAGTTTGGAGGTATCTCTTTGCACGTTGTCGATTATGAGAGAACGAGATAAGTTGCGTTGCATTCAGTGCTTAGTCAAATGTCACGAAGCTATTTATTTTAACACCTGAGGCTGATTAACCTGCCACGAAATATGTGCGATCGGCCCGTTAAGCATTCTTATGCAAATCGTTCAGGTGGTCGTCTCAGTCTCAATCATCGTCGTTGTTTGTGTTATTCCTGACAAATGCCGTTGTATCGCCAAATGATGTCGGCGATAAATTGTCGCATGTTGCGCGCAGCGGACGGGCAGGCGGGCAGCCGGCTGAAGACGAAATCTATTTAAAATTTTGGTGCAGGCAATGGTAATTGCTTGCAAGGCTTTCAAAGCATTCATTCCCCCCGCATTCCATACTTGGAAACACCTGCGCGCAATATACCCAAATTGTAAGCTGTCAATTTGGGGCCCCTCCTACATGGTTGTTGTTGGCATATACATAACTAGCAGCCAGCCGTCATAACTGAAAATGATTAAAGATTTTCTCGCTGCGCAGGAAAATGGTTAACGTGGTGCTAATTTTTCATAATGACAGTTCTGACTTGTCATTGAATGCACTGTTGGCAAGTGACAGTTAGTTTCCTAATTTTCGGAGGCCAGACTGCGGTTTGTGAGTTGGTTTTTGTAGCATTTTGGATTGGCCCGTTAATTACGATATTATGTCGAGATAATTTAGAAATAATGTCATTTGATTAGCGCCATCTATGCACCGGCTATTAACTGCCAAATTAATTAGATACTATCAACATTTGATCAATCACTGAACTAGAAATTAGTGTTAAGTGGCAATGGCATTACATTTTCAGCTGCAAGAAGAATTTCACACCTCCGTTATTAGCCAGGAACTTTATCAGTTCTTCCTGACCACCATTTATAGTAACTGATTTTTTTCTTCTCAGCTGCTATTTGTATTGCTAGGTCGTTACAATGTACCTACCTGCACCACCATTCAACGGAAGACCAGATCTGACTCCTGAAGATGATGAGTACTTTGTAGCTTCTGATGCTTAAAGAACTCACGAACATACGGATTTCCATGGGTTGTGGTAATGGTTTCCTAATTTGGACACGGATTGAACTCCGACATTCTCGTAAGTTGTGTTGCCTGTTTTGTTGTGCAAACTTATGTTAGGAGGCAGTACTTCTGTACGCTGAAGAAATGTAAAAACCTTGGGAAATTTGTACAGCACTCCAGCAAGTGGGGAACGGAATTAACAGGCCACCTATAAAAATGGCGATAGCAGGAGTAGACGGCGAGATGAAGAGAAATATATTTCCATAATTGGAAGCGACCATAATGCGATGACAATTTTGTTTTCCTCTTCTTAGTTATTGGGCTGATAGGATCCCCACGAGGAAATAAAATACATTTGAGTATAAAGAATAAGTAAATATGATTGAAATACCAACGCTGCAATGTTGCAACCTTTGAGATGTTATCTTTCGATTGATTGTTTGTTATCAATAATTTTTCTATGAACTGGAGAAGAGCGGCTACAAACTGGGTAACAAGATGTGATTTGTACAGTGCGGTGCAAAAGTAATGATCCAATTCGATTTAGCGATTTATCAACGAAACGTGACCACTAAAAATTCAATTAATTTAGGAGTTGCCTCGACAAACCCATATTAGGCGAATGTTTTGGAATGTAGCCTTGGTACGGATCACAGCCAGGCGATCACTTATCGACTTGAAGTCTACAACTTTTGCCGTACGCCGATTTCCCCCAAGAACCCATACTCTAATGCAATTTTTTTGAAAGCTGTAATAAATGTCGTTGCCGTTTCAGGGTATTCATTATCCAAGACTCCTTGCGTCTCTCTCATAACTGTATTTTGTTGACAGTGTAGAGAAGTTACCCCGGCGTTATATGATTTAGTACGTTAACATGAGAGATTCAATCCAGATTCAATTAGAATTGAATTCCATGTAAACGTAGATTGAACCCAAACCGGATTCACTCAATCCGATGACAAAAATGTTCGCTGATTGGATTGAAAATCAGCATGTAAGCGCGAATTTAAAGATCGAGGTAGACAAGTGAGAGAGTGTGTGTGTGAGCCCTATTTGTTATCCTTTATTCTCTCCAGTTGATTGGAATTTTTGTTTTAGTCACTGGTAGAGTAGAATTTGAGGAATAAACCGCTTTTCTCGCAATGTTGTTGCTTCTGCCGTGCGTCCTTAGTGTTGTGGATCCGCAAGATAACTGTTTACAACGGTCTTACTTCTATTTAGCCTCCTTGCAATTTCTCGGCCTGAGAGTCCTAACTCCTTGAAAGCATCTATTTTTCCTCTTTCTGTAGCTGTCAGTCTTTCCGGAACCCATTTTTTTTAACTAAATAAAAACAGTTCTTTTCAACACTTTTTTAAATATTCTTAACAAAACTTTGAAAAAATTCGTGATGTGATATCCTGCAACGAAATATTCGCAATGGCCTCATCCTAGTGCGCATCTTTTTTATACCCTATTCTAAGGGTAGGATATTAATTTTGACGCATAGTTTGTAACATACCTTAATATTGCCCGAAGGCCCCTAAAAGTTACTATATTTATGATCAGCATCGATAGTAATGTCGATCTACCCATGTCCGTCCGTCCGTCCATCGGTAAAAATTAGGTATTTAAACTGGACCTAGAGAGCTGAAATTTTAACCATGTACTCTCTAGGGTCCCGAAATAATCAAGTTTACGAATTTTTGAAATCCGCCCACAGACACGCCCACAAACTCAAAAAAACAAAATTTTGGAAAAAATCGAATTTTGAGCTAGAAAGCTGAAATTTCAAAATCCGCCCACTGACACGCCCACAAATAAATAAAACATTTTGTTTGCAAATCCAAAGTTTGAGCTAGGGAGCTGAAATTTATAATATATACTCTCTAGGGGCCCTTTATGCTCATGTGTTATTTTTTTTTTAAATCCGCCTACTGACACGCCCACAATTAAATAAAACAATTTTATTGAAACACCCAAGTTTGAGCTAGGGAGCGTTTTTTTTTTGATAAAATCCTTTAAATGTTATATAACAAAATATGTAGAGCGTTCTTGACAATTCAACCGTACTTAGACTTTTGTCACGCCCACTTATGAGGGATAGGAATAAGAATAGGGTATCCAACAGTTCGCCCAAGCGTACTGTAGCCCGTCCCTATGTTTTTATATACCTTTCAAGAACTTCATTGTTTGATCTTGTGGAATTTCAGCGGTCGTTTCTTATTTACCCTTTAATTTTATGACTTACTGTTGGGAAAATATGTATATGTTCACAGGTAGTAAAAG
The DNA here is from genome assembly GCA_949715645.1 of Portevinia maculata. Taxonomy (NCBI): domain Eukaryota; kingdom Metazoa; phylum Arthropoda; class Insecta; order Diptera; family Syrphidae; genus Portevinia; species Portevinia maculata. The sequence continues at coordinate 26,183,636 of OX454527.1, read as the reverse complement.
TTTCTGCGTATACAATTTCCAACAGGTATAAAGACTGAAAATCGATTGCAAAATGTATGGCGTCATCGTTGTGATCGCTAGTGTATCAATAATGCACGCAGTACTCACATGCATAAGCATAACGCACGCATAAGCATATTGCTCAACGCAACCTGCATTTACTGGAGTGGCGACGAATATTGGGCCGCAGTTACTACCAAATCAGAACAATAATTCGATGGTGCAATGTAGGTAGTGCTAATTTAGTGTTACTTTAAAAATAAAGTAACATTAGCCGTGTTTCGGTGCTATATTCACTTTTCATTTTTGAGGATGTGTTCGCAGTGTTTGTACTTTAAAAGAGTGCGATTTGAATTATTATTAAAGCAAGGATGCAAATCCAAACGTATTTTTTGAAAGATTTTTGAATATCATAAAATCCTTTGTGTTTGACAGCAAGGAAAAGAACGGATGCTTATTTTTGCCAATTTTTTTTTTAATTCACATAATTTTCTTTGAAATGAAAATTTTTTTTGTTTAATCGACGAACACATCCACTATCTATGCATAACAATCGGAATATTTTTGCTCCCAACTTATTTTACCGCTATCTAGTCGCTTCATGGCATCAACACTCTATGTTCACTTCGTCTCAGTCCTCGAATGCTGACCTCTTTATCTTCAGCACTCCTTTTTGTTATTATTTACGTGTAAAATTTTGCTGACCTGGGTATACACTTAGCACCGAAACACGGCTATTGTGAGCTGAATTTGTCGTATAAATGGTCAGTAAGGAAATATGAATAAAATAGATCAGTTTTTTCAAGCAAGAGTTAAAGGGTCTCTTATTTCTGACAGCTATCACCAGTGGTAAGGTGGAAATATAAGAGAAGATTTTACATGGTCCTTCGAGTCGAATCAGGGTCCGGAAAGGGTCCTTATAATGTGTTTAGACAATGAAAAGTAAAAAAAATGCGATGAACTGCGGTATTTCCTTGTCTTAGTAAAGGCCCCCTTACCTTCATATTAACCAAAATGTCAGTGTCAACGGCTGTCCATTTATTCCAGTGATGGCCAGTTCTGGCTTCCCTAGAGGCATCAAACAATAAAAGCTTTAAATAATTGATCTTAAACTTCCAGTCCTGCAATGAAACGCTTAAGCTCCTCCTTGAGATTCATTTTCCGTGATGCTCCAATGAGTACAACAACCCGGAAGAAGAGCACGACACGGAGCATACAGCATCAGCCGAAATTATAACGGAAGAAAGGATAAGATGGGCTATTAACTCCTTCTCTCTGTATAAATCTCCAGGTATTGATGGCATTTTTCCTATGATGCTACAAATATGTGAAGAATATATAACCCCACATCCTAGAAACATAGTCTTACGTAGCCTAAAATAGGGATATGTACCCAAAGTATGACCACAAGTTAAAGTGGTTTTTATACCCAAAGCTGGAAAACCCAGTCACACTACCGCCAAAGGCTTTAGGATAATCAGCTTAACCTTATTTGTTTTTAAAACTTTTGAGAGACTGATTGGCATTCATATTCAAAGTAAACTGAGTCCAGAGGTCTTATCCCCGGCTCAGCATGCGTATACGATAGGCAAATGTGTAGAGACGGCACTCCATAGTGTCGTCAGCACCATAGAAAAAGCATTAAGGGATAACGAATATACTCTAGCAGCTTTCCTGGTCATTGAAGGTGCCTTTAACAACGTCCAGGGGAGAGCAGTAGAAATAGCCCTAGTAAACCTAAATGTGGAGAATACCATTATTAAATGGATAATGTGCATGCTTAAAAGAAGATGCATCAACTCAGAGTTAGGTGGTGAAATAATTAAGGTATCAGCATCTAGAGGAGCTCCTCAAGGCGGAGTCCTATCACTCCGTCGAGATTCTGATTGAACTTAGACTTAGTAGAGTCAAGGCATTAGCAAATGCAGACGATTTTAGCACTGCTAGCGACAGGGAAATTCCCATCCACCCTAAGCAAACAAATATAGAACGCCTTATTTATTAATGGTACCTGGACCAGAAACTGCGGACTTGCGATTAACCCACAGAAGACAGAACTGGTCCTCTTCACCAATAAAAGCATTATACCGCAATTAAATCGGCCAACAATTGAGGGTACTCCACTACAAACATCGGAGTACGCGAAATATATTGGCGTGATTCTAGATAGAAAATTAAACTAGAGCCTCAACATAAAAGAAAGAGCAAAGAAGGCAATGAGCCTTATATGCCTGCAACAGAATTTTCGGCAAAACCTGGGGTCCTAGTCCCAAAATTATTACGTGGCGCTATACGGCACTGGTAAGACCTATACTCACATATGGTAATTTAGTCTGGTGGCAAGGGTTGTGCAAGGTCACTAACCTTAAGACTATGACTAGAGTCAAGGGTGGCGACGGTGTAGAGGTAAGTGTGTTGGCTTGTTACCCTTGCGGTGCAGGTTCAATCCCAATGGGGAACAACAACATACGCCACTCATTCACATGCCTCTATACCAAAAGAAGGATTTCTGCCTGGTAGTACAATGGACCGTTACCGAGTCTGATTGCTCTGGGATTTGGATTTAGTTTCAAAAAAAAACAAAAAAACATAGGGGCGGGCTACAGTCCGCTTGGGCGGGCTACAGTCCGCTTGGGCGGACTGTTGGATACCCTATTCTTATTCCTATCCCTCATAAGTGGGCGGGACAAAAGTCTAAGTATGGTTGAATTGTTAAGAACGCTGTACATATTCTCTTATATAACATTTAAAAGATTTTATCAAACAAAATCGAAGCTTTTGTAAGAAAAACGTTCCCTAGCTCAAACTTTGGTTTTTCAATAAAATTATTTTATTTAATTGTGGGCGTGTCAGTAGGCGGATTTAAAAAAAAAAAAATAGCACATGAGCATAGAGGACCCCTAGAGAGTATATATTATAAATTTCAGCTCCCTAGGTCAAACTTTGGATTTTCAAAAAAAAAAAATTAAATTGTGGGTGGGTCAGTAAGCGGATTTTAAAAATATTTCCACATGAGCTTAAAGGGCCCCTAGAGAGTATATATTATAAATTTCAGCTCCCTATCTCAAATTTTGGTTTTTCAATAAAATTGTTTTATTTTTTTGTGTGCGTGTCAGTGGTCGGATTTCGAAAATTTTATATCCCGAGCAGTTTTAGGAGTCATAGATCATATATAAAAAATTTCAGCTTTCTAGCTCAAAATTCGATTTTTTCCAAAATTTTGTTTTTTTGAGTTTGTGGGCGTGTCTGTGAGCGGATTTCAAAAATTCGTAAATTTGATTATTTCGGGACCCTAGAGAGTATATGGTTAAAATTTCAGCTCTCTCGGTCCAGTTTAAAGGCCTAATTTTTGCCGACGGACGGCCGGACGGACATGGCTAGATCGACATTACTATCGATGCTGATCATAAATATAGTAACTTTTAGGGGTCTACGGGCAATATTAAGGTATGTTACAAACTATGCGTCAAAATTAACATACCCTTAGAATAGGGTATAAAAAAAAAAAATGACTAGTGTCCAAAGAATTGCCTGCATTGCTACTACTGGGGCTATGAGAACCACCCCTACTGCGGGGTTGGAGGTAGGGGTGGTTCTCATAGACCTTTTTGTACAAGAATCTGCCGCAAACAGTGCCTTGCGGCCAAGCAAAACACAAAACTGGAAACCCACTACAACAAACATGCACAGATTCTACAGAAATTTAAGGGTGGTAAAGTGTGCACAGAGTACATTATTCCCCAACTAGATTTTATGAGACCATTTACTGTCTCTTTTCCCTGCAGGGAAGAATGGGATGAGAATCAATTTCCAGTCCATGAAGCAACGATCCCCATCTATACAGATGGCTCCAAGTTGGAGACTGGCGTTGGCGCGGGTATTTATTTCGAAATACTCGGAGCATCTAGCTCGATCAGACTCCTCCACTTTAGCAGCGTCTTCCAAGCTGACTTTCCGGCGGTGACAACAGCCGCTAAACGGGTTGCAATGATGGCAATACCACAGGCCGATTTTATCTTCTTCATTGACAGCCAAGCGGCAATAAAATCGATTTCCGCCACAGAAATAAAATCGGAGCTTGTAAGTCGCTGTCGCGAAGAGCTACACATTGTAAGACTCTGTTTGGTCCCCGGACACAGTGGTGTCACAGGGAATAAAAGAGCCGATGAACTGGCAAGAAAAGGGTCTTCAATCGAATTAAGGGAGGCTGACAATGCAGTCAAAAGCCCACCCTGTTACCTTAAACAGGTGATTGGGGATAAAACGCTGATGACAGCAAACGAAAGATGCAGTGCCCTTGACTCATGTGTCATATCCAGGTAAATGTTGCCACTATATGACGAAGAAAATACCGAGAGAATCCTTCAAATGAATAAAAAATCATTGTCCTCTCGCATAGGTGTTATCACCGGACACAACATGCTGGGCTACCATGCAAAGAAATTGGAACTCAGATGACCTCTGTAGAGGATGCGGGGACGAGGAGGTGAATGAGGATGCCCCTCATTTCCTCTGTCACTGCCTGCACTCTGCCATATTAGAAACAAAGTCCTCGGCAGACATTTCTTCCGGCAAGGCTGTGAACGACTTGCACAAGTTCATAAATGCATCGGGATGGCTTGTAAGCCAGCTAGGTTTTTCATAAGTTTTTCATTGGTTCCTAGGTAAGGGAATCATAACCTCCAGGGTATCACAAAGGGTCTACATTGACCTAAGCGTGACGGGCGCAGGATTCTCTTGCCCCGTCAACCCAGTAACCTAACCTAACCTGACCTAAACTTCCAATCGCAATATTCCTTAATTTGATCAAAGTCACTCTGCCGTAGTACTCTGTTGATGACCTCGACTTATGACCTGTATGCCTAAAAGCACTATGTCATGGTCCTAAAATTCCATGTAGATATTGCACAATTGATTGTCCTTATTTGTTTTGGTGAATTTTTTGTGTTTCAGGGTAGCTTACAGCTTCGTCTGCGAAAGTGTATCCCCCTCCTTAAATTTATCGCAGACCCAGACGATTGATGGTTGAATGGTAAGTAGTCCACGCCGAGACCAGACCACCACTATCGTGATCTTTATCATAAAATGTGGTAGCCCTGTCCATATCAAAGCAACACCATCAATCTAACCGATGAAGAAGATGCTATCTAAAAAAAGAAAAATGCCCAAAGCTGGTGATCTTGAAACTGGTTATCGACGTTATGAGTAAGGTTCAACACATCGTGAGACTCTGCATAATTAATTCTTTCCTCAAAAAATACATCCAACTGCATTATCTCGATTCGACTACAGTGAGCTAAAGTTTGCTCATTAAAAATACAGTTTTTGATCAGTACTTTTACCACAACTCGATGTAGATTACCGGATAAGATGCAACCTGTCCCGAATTCCGTTTACATCAAGCATTCCGTTTATTTCTCTTTTTGATAATGTTCAGGTTTCTTTTCCAAAATTCCAATCGAATTCCTGTCATACTTTCCGAAACCTCGACATTCCACCAGAACGCATCGCATCACGCTGGAGGTAATAGAAATGATCTCAAGATTCACATAAAAATCTTTGATGCATAATAGATTCATGGTAATGCATCCCCAAGGAATCGCGCGCATGGAAGTCAATTCACACAGCAGCAACAGCGGCGACAATCACCTTGAGGCGATACGCGGAATGCGCAAGAGTGCATATCTCGCGCCATCTGAATGTTTTACTGAGTCTGCGAATAAATTCAGCCCGCAGTATCGGAATAAATTAATACCCAGATCGGGCGTCCAATTGCCACCATCATCGTCGTCATTGATGCCCATCGTGGAAGTATTCGCCAAAATCACGACTGCTGACGGAACCTTATCCAGGCTAAGGATCTTCGAGCCGCGTCGCGTCGCCTCGTCGAATTGAATTCTTTGATTAAATGGTATTTTCGTGAACGTACCCGCCAGAATCTGCATACACGTACGGGCACTCTTTGACAATAATTTTGTGTGTGTGATCGGACGTAGACTCCCACTTTCACGGGTGCAGGAGGAAGATTGAGTGGATTTTGAAGCAATCATGACGGAATCATAGAAAACGTGAGGTGATTCTCGGGCATGATCGCAGATTGCATCGAGTGTGAGTGCGGGTGGTATTAAGAAACGCGCGTTCTGTGAAGTAATCCGCCAACGGCCCAGAAATGGTGGCCATCCCTCGCGCAAGAAGCTCGCCACCTTTCAGCACCAGCACCCAGTATTCATGTGCGAGAGTCGTGACAGTTTTTAAATATTGCATCCGATCGGGAGATTGACGTGCGAGCATGCGGGCCCGTTGCTTCTACCCCCATCCCCCGTCCGCCCGCCATGGGAAGTTATGAAACCGCGCAGCGAATGTGAATTCTTGAAGTTGTCGACCAATATGGGAATATTCAAATGAATCGCACGATGGCTTTTGAACCCATTTTCGGGCTATTTGAGCCATGCGGCCCGTCACTGGGGAACACTGCAATGAGAGTGAGGTTAAGTACATGTGCACGTATGAGAGAAGAAACAATGACGCGGGAGTTGTTTATGTCACGTACTCTGCTTGTAGGTGATTTACTCACTCGGGAATATCGGAGGCTTACTATTGTTTTGGACATAATGACCCCCTTTGGTGTTGTGTGATCGGGGTGCAGATATGTGTTCGCTTTATGGTCAACCAAGTAATGTTGGCCAATATGGGTGCAGTTTCAACAAATCGCTGCGCGCTTGCCTGTGTGTGCGAAGAAGGATTTTGCCGTTTAGCAAAGCCACACACACCAAATGAGGTTAATCAGATTCTGCGGCGAGTTCTGGGATTGTTTTTTTGCTGCTCGAAAATGGAAAAGAGATTAATTGCAGTTTTGGGGATAGTAAACGGATTTGTTGAGTGATTGGAACCAAACTCAACTATGAACCGAATAAGTTGTACTAATGAATTGGGTTGGGCATAAGTGGCAGCAGCACACTTCAATCTAAGGCTGACCATGAAACTTAAATATGGTCATTAAAGGAACACGTCCGGCTGGCTGCTTTTTGTGGAAATGAAAAATGTGCCCCTTGCTTTTATTGGTAGTGAATGGAAGGCAGGAACAATGAATAGTGGAAATGTTTCTGAGTCTTGTCACTCGTAATGGGTTAGTTTATCGCGTAAGCTACGTCCTTGATTGGTATGAAGATTTATGGTCGCTGTTATTGTCATCCATTGACCTCGTTAAGAGTGAGGCTGAATAGAGGCAGCGACAATGACAATTTATTTTGGCATTACATAGTGAGGTTCTCGGGCGCCATTATGCACACATTTGAGGGGCTCAGCTTCTTGAAAGTGTTTTATCAGAACAATATTTAGATACTTGAGAAGTTCTTGTACAAACTTATGTATTTTTCGAGACAACTTCAAATCAACCAATAAGAATCGTTTGAAACCTAAGTGCTAATACTGTCATACCACTTTGATTGAAATTGAAGAATCAGCAGGGACTGGGACTCCACCAATAAGCCGTTTCAGCCAGCGCTGCCTTTGGCTAACTGCCTTCAAATTGCTCTGGGTCCGCTTGATGAGTAGCCTGAACTCCACCTAAAGTGCAAAGATATTCTGTAGAAAATGCACATACAATATCCACCGATATGGCTTTTCTTTTTTCGTTTTAATAAAAAAAAAACGTGTGGCACTCGGGGACTGCCGCGATAAAGCTATTGCATAGAATTTTGTATCTTTTCCTTTTTAGCTCTTTAAGTTTTTCTTCTCTATAAAACGAAAATAGCTAAGTATAAATAATAGGTATAATAGGTATAAATAATTTGGTATAGTGTAATTACACACCAAAAAAATTATTCATTCAAAAAATTTGAACAAAAAGAACGTTATTAAGAGTTTGATCAGAAAAGAATACGCGATGGGCATTTTCATCGATATTGAGGGTGCTTTTGACAATGCGACTTTTGATAGCATGTGCAGCTCCGCAAGACAACACGGCGTAGACGAACCATTGGTGTTGTGGATTAAAGCAATGCTAATGAATAGAACGTTGGTTGCGGATGCGGACTGTGGCCGCTATGTTATGGCGGGGGTAAACAGAGGCTGCCCGCAAGGCGGCGTCCTGTCTCCACTGCTGTGGTGTATGCTGGTCGACTCTCTGTTGAACGCACTCAACAGTTCTAATATTTACGCTCAGGCGTACGCGGATGATGTTGCCGTGCTTTCTGTTGGATCATGCCTAGCGACTGTATGCGCCAAGGCGCAGGCGGCCCTTGACGTGATCGACGAATGGTGCACTAGGAATGGGCTCTCGGTCAATCCTCTGAAAACTGAGGTTGTTCTCTTTACAAGAAGGAGGAAGCTGGTCGGGTTGACTCAGCCAGTGCTAAAAGGCGTCACAATCCAACTCTCCAATGAAGCAAAGTATCTGGGAGTCATCCTGGATAGCAAACTTCTTTGGTCCAAACATGTTGAGCTGAAGACTGCCAAGGCGCTGTCTGTTTTCTGGCAGTGCAAAGGCATTTTCGGCAAGACATGGGGCTTATCACCGAAAAGAGTCCTATGGATTTATACGGCCATGATAAGACCATTTATAGCATACGCATCGTTTGTTTGGTGGAATAAGCTTTCACGTAAATACGTCACTGCTGCTTTTGCCAAACTCTAAAGGCAGGTATGTCTCGGCTGCACGGGGGCCTTCCCCAGCACGCCTGGCTCCGGCCTAAATGCACTATTGAACCTTCCGCCCCTTGATGTTTACATCATGGGATGTACAATCAAGGCTATCTCACGTCTTACAAGAGGTGGCTTTTGGTATAACTCGCACTGGAGTTTTGTTGAACTTGCGCAACGGTTGTCCTTCGACTCCTGTCTTATGGATATGCCGTCTGATGCGATGACACCGGAACTTCGGCTAAAGCGCAAATACGAGGTCGACTTTCCTTGCGTCCAGGACTGGCTCTGGCCGGACTCTGAACCTGGAAGGGAATGCAGTCGAATCTTTACGGATGGCTCCAAAACCGATCAAGGATCTGGTGCTGGTGTCTTCGTGGAGAGCGATAACGTTAGACTTTTCTTTCCGTTAGGCAAATATGCGTCAGTCTTCCAAACAGAGACTTATGCTATCCTAATGGCCATGGACTATGTTACGAAGAACAGCTGGAGGGGGCGAAGTATCTGCGTTTGTAGCGACAGTCAGGCTGCGCTTAAGGCCTTACTCAAACCCTTAACTACCTCCAAAATAGTACGTGAATGCAAGATATCTCTGAATTCGGTCGCAAGGCTGAATTCACTTAAACTTGTCTGGGTCCCGGGTCATAACGGGATCACGGGAAATGAGATCTCCGATGAACTTGGTAGACAAGGCTCAGAGAGGGACTTCTCCTGAACCAGCGATCTGTCTGCCTGAGTCCTCGGTCAGGGCTTCCATTGACGGTTGGGTTTCCTATGAACACAATCGCCTTTGGCATGACTCTCCAGGGTGCAGACAGACTAAGCAAATGCTCCCCGACGTCTGTGGGAAATCCGCGGCATTCTTGTTGTCTCTCAACAGAAAAGACTGCAGACAGACTACTGGCGTTCTTACGGGACACTACGCTTTTGGCAAACACCTTAAGGTGCTAGGCCTAAGCGACACCACCAACTGCGAAGCCTGTGGAGAAAGCGACGACACTGCGGAACATTTCCTCTGTGATTGTCCTGCTTTTGCTCGTATCAGGTGGCAGGTTTTTGGTGCGGATATGGTGAGTGCTGTAAACCTAAGCTCCTTATCATTGAAGCGCCTTCTCCGTTTTCTTAGAAAAACGAGTAAATTCCCACAGTAAAATGTGGTGTGTCTGCCTGGTAGTACAATGGACCAGTATTGAGTCTGAGTGCTCCAGTGCAGAAAGTTTCACACACCCCGACAAAAAAAAAAAAAGGGCGCCTGGAGAGTCTATATTATAAATTTCAGCTCCCTAGCTCAAACTTTGGTTTTTTGTCGTCCGACCTGAAAATCTGGCGATGAAGGTGACGCTCGATATTTCCAACTAGCCCCTACCGAGAGCTGTTTACATATAAAAAAAAAACAACGACACGCAGTTGTTCTCAAACGGTCACCCATCTACGTACTAACCGCGCCCAACGTCGTTTAATTGCGGTGATCTGACGAGAACCGATTACTTTTTTTACTTTTTAAATTCATTTTTTAATTGTTACTGAATATCGCTGGCCACCGCCCTTGCAACGTGCTTTCGAGTCACCTTAATGAGGAAATTGTCAATCCTATTCAACTGAGCCCCATCGTATAGGACCTTGTTGGGATAGTATTTTATATAGTTGGATTCAGGCGTTCGGAACAACCGGAGACAGGTCCTAAGACATTGTCTCTCCAAAACCCGAATCTTTTCCATATAGCTAGGCGCTATATTAAACCACAATGGACAACCATAAGCGATGATCGGCCTTATAAGGGCCAAGTAGCAAATGACCTTCACTCTGGAGTCAAGTTGACTGCTATGAAACAGTCTTCTTGTCAGAGCATAAGCCTTCTTGGCCCCAGCAAGACAAGCAACTATATGTCTATCGAAATATAGAGACTGGTCAAGCCAGATACCTAGATATCTCACTACGCTTCTCACCGCCAATGGCTGCCCATTTTGTCCAATAATGGCCAATTTCTTCTAGTTTATTCTGGTATATAGAGGCCCCAGCCAATGGAGTTCCGAACAAGATTGTTTCCGTCTTCTGAAAGTTGATTTTCAACTTCCAATCGTCGCAATATCGCTTAATTTGATCGAAGTCACGCTGCAAAAGAATGTTATTGACCTCGATTCTAGGACCTGATCTGTATGCTACAAAATCGTCGGCAAATGCGTGTAAATGTTAAACTGGATCGGAGAATTCACCGCCCCCTGCTATAAACCGTGTTTAATTTCAAAGACTCTGCTCAAAGTCACGTTCCCACATTTGACAACGAACTTCTTTCCCATGAGCATATTATAATTTACATATAGCAAAGGTTTGTGCATCCCCCGCCTGGTCAACTTGTAGAAAAGTCCCTCTAACCATACGGTGTCGAAAGCCTTCTCAAAATCAACCAGCCAAGCACCTGTGCATTGGTTTTTGCATTTATGGCACACTTGTATTGCCAAGGAACTGCTCCAGTAGAGGAGTTAAACTATTGAACATACTGATTGCGTATGTTACGTGCAGCATTTGATAGTCTTGCTCTTCCAATATTTTCATGTGTTTCTGCTTGAGGTACGTATTCCATAGCTTCACGCTAAACATATATTTCCTGAAGCAAGCCTTCGCGTTCCCTAATCATATTATCCATCCGCATTCTGGTGAAATTATTAAATTTTTCAGGATAAGTTCTTAACTCTGCTATTAAGTTTATAATCACATCCTCAGCATTTCGTTTTAGATTATATGGATGCACCCACCACTCTCTGCTTTTTGCGTCCTTTTCCTTAATTGCTTCAAAAATTGTATGTAAGATTGGCACAACGTCATCGTCTGAGTCCGATCACATGTTGAACAACACTAAAGGCAAGTCGCGAATTCAATTTTGTTTTATTTCAACGTACACCAAACGAAACAAGAAAACAAAACGTTTTGTTTTGTTACATTCTGTTTCGCTTGGTGTGTGTGTGAAATAAAAAATGTTTTTTTGACTATCGAATCAAAAACGTTTTGCTTTATCTGGTGTGTTTTCAGCCTATCGGAAGATATCACATCTAAGCAAATTCAACATTCAGGTGAGTCTAGCCACACATTTAACAAAACTATCTTTACCAGTGGAATTAAAATCTCGAAGTACTTGTGCCTCTACACAAATGCGAAAATGGATTGCTCCGATGTTATTTCAGGGGAGATATAGCACAATTTCGCAGCGTTGAGCTAGCTGATTAGTAAGCACGTTTTTTCCAGCCACAGGACTTTGTAGTAATTGTTGCCTCAATTGTTGACTTTAGGGGAATATGGCAAGATTCATGTTCATGACTTCAATAAACATCGGTTCCGGATCACTTCTTACGGATGACAACCAAATGCTTTTGTTATTGCATTTGTATGATGCCGGCCCAGCTTTTTTGATATTATTGGCCCGTCCCTGCACGGGAAGGATAGAGCAATTTATATCTAGAAATTTATTTAAATTTTTGTTTGAACCCTTATCTACTATGGCAATACGCAGCTCTGCAAGTCTCTTACAAACGAATGAGATATGTCATAGTGATCACCCGGAACTTATGACGCTGCTCTCAGAAATTCCAGAACATGCCATGATCTGCTCGGTTACAGACCGCCTTCAAAAAACATTATGTTTCAATAAACGATTCTCTACTGAGATACCAAATAGAGAAGCATGGGCTTGCAATAGCCCACCGATCCGCCAGATCGGATTAAAGTGGTATACGGATGGTTCTAAAATGGATTCGGGTATAGGAGCTGGTTTTCACGGACCAAACCTTAACGTTTCAATACCAATGGGAAAAAGCCCTAGTGCATTCCAGGCAGAGCTCCTAGCCATTCAAGAATGCGCTAACAACATCGTTAACACTGGTATCAAAGGCGCTCACATCCATATATTCACGGACAGTCAAGCAGCTATAAAAGCTGTTGGCTCATACGCAATTGAATCCAAATCAGTCTTACACCGCTTCAATACCCTAAAGAAAGTAAGCCACAGAAACAAAACCAAACTGTGGTGGATTCCTGACCATGGGGGTTTTGAAGGAAATAGCCGGAGGTGGTTCAGAAACCCATTTCCCAGGACCGGGACCCTTCTGCAGCACACCTAAATCAGCTACTAATTTAGCTATAAAAAGCTGGGAACACTCAAAATGTATCTCATACTGGGAATGGGAAAACACTCCAGGGGTAAGACAGGCCAAACGTGCCATCCAGCCCTTTAAGAACAATGCCAGCAGGATCCTAAACCTATGTAGGCATGATATCAAAAACCTAATAGGCTACCTCACAGCACAGGTCACTACGGTTTGCGATACCCCCTCAACAAAATGAACTTAGCCGACTATTCAGAGTGCAGGCTGTGCCTCGAGGACGACGAAACAACGGAGCACATATTGGGCGAATGCCCAGTCCTCTGCGGAATCAGAAAGAGGACCTTCTTCAAAGAACTCTTACGTAATGAAGACTTGAAGAAATCCCCTGCTACAAGCATAATTACCTTTTCCAGAAAAGTGGAAAACACAATAGCACAATAGATCTATCCAGGTCGACGTACCGTTTTTCTTCGCCTAGGCGGGTCAGGAGCTTTAATAAAACATAGGGATGGGCTACAGTCCGCTTGGGCGAACTGTTGGATACCCTATTCTTATTCCTATCCCTCATAAGTGGGCGTGACAAAAGTCTAAGTATGGTTGAATTGTTAAGAACGCTCTACATATTTTGTTATATAACATTTAAAGGATTTTATCAAAAAAAACGCTCCCTAGCTCAAACTTGGGTGTTTCAATAAAATTGTTTTATTTAATTGTGGGCGTGTCAGTAGGCGGATTTAAAAAAAATTAACACATGAGCATAAAGCGCCCCTAGAGAGTATATATTATAAATTTCAGCTCCCTAGCTCACTTTGAATTTTCAAAAAAAAAATAAAAATAATAATTGTGGGCGTGCCAGTGGGCGGATTTTGTAATTATTTACACATGAGCATAAAGGGCCCATAGAGAGTATATATTATAAATTTCAGCTCCCAAGCTCAAATTTTGGTTTTTCAATAAATTTTTTTTTTTTTTTTTTTGGGCGTGGCAGTGGGCGGATTTTGAAAATTTTTTATCCCGAGCAGTTTTAGGAGTCATAGATCATATATAAAAAATTTCAGCTTCGTATCTCAAAATTCGATTTTTTCCAAAATTTTGTTTTTTTGAGTTTGTGGGCGTGTCTGTGGGCGGATTTCAAAAATTCGTAAACTTGATTATTTCGGGACCCTAGAGAGTATATGGTTAAAATTTCAGCTCTCTAGGTCCAGTTTAAAGGCCTAATTTTTGCCGACGGACGGACGGACGGACGGACGGACATGGCTAGATCGACATTACTATCGATGCTGATCATAAATATAGTAACTTTTAGGGGTCTACGGGCAATATTAAGGTATGTTACAAACTATGCGTCAAAATTAATATACCCCTAGAATAGGGTATAAAAAAAACCTACCATGAATTTGAGTGGATCTACAATTGAATCATGTTTTGTCTTGCTCGACGCTGTCTGACTAAGCTCTGTACGCCTAAAGTTAGGGTAAGAAAGAAGATGCGCAGCCTTTAAAAAAAAATAGATGATGTAACCTTCTTTGCAATCTTTTGTTAGGTTAGGTTAGGTAGGCGGGCTGGCTTAGTGCCATACTCAAGTCAATACTGACCCATTGTGATGCCCATCGTAGGGGGAGGGTTGTCCATTACTCATTATACCCCATTCTAAGGGTATATTCATTTTGACGCGTAGTTTGTAACATACCTTAATATTGCCCGTAGACACATCGCGTGTGTGTGAAAAAAGAAAAAAAAATCCACATAGAGCCAGTGCCGGTGGCCGGTGGCAGTGATAACGAAAAAAGCGAAAAAAAAGCAACAGCGTAGGGTCTTCCTTCCGTCCCCCATCCCACTTCATCACTGTTGCTCTTTCTTGACTATTGCATGTGTCGATCGATTATCGTTTGTGCACTTGCAATGTTTGGGTAAAGGCAGCATCGGGCGAATAGCGGGTCGTGAGTTGTTGATTCTGTTAGTGGACCAAACAAATTACCGTACGGGCATAACACCTGCGGTGGATTGTTTTGCAAATCTAACGTATATTTTCAATTCACGGCCTATGCTTAGTTAGCGTCGGAGTTGTGTTTTTTTTATGTTTGTTTTTTATAATGTGTAGGAATTTCGTTGTGGATATCAGCAACATTCGTGGGTTGAGAAAGAATTTTTTTTCATTATACGCCCATGTTTTTCACAACAAACCAGCTGTTTTGGCACTTAGTGAACCCCAGGTTAGCGTTGGCTCTGATTTATCAGAGTTTAGTCTACCTGGGTACAACTTAGTGCCTTTATTCTTTGCCCATCGCGGTATCGCCGTTTATATACGTAGTGACGTAGCCTACCAACTTCAGCCTCAATATGGCCAATGTGCCAACCCAGAATTTAATTTCATTTGGCTAAAACTCCATGTCCGCAGGCAATTAATACACTACTGTTTTATTTACAGAAGCCCCAACTTGGACAGACATTCAACTTATAATGAGTTTGATGCCCTGTCCGATTCCATTACAAGAATTGTGACCCTTCATCCTCGTTCTGAAATCGTTATTGCGGGCGATTTCAATATACACAATTCAGGCTGGCTTCGACATTCTGGTCAGACAACACCCGAAGGAAGGTACGTCGAGATCTTTGCTGAGGTAAATAACCTGACTCAGCTTGTAAATGAGCCGACACGAATACCGGACATTAGCAGCCAAACTGCCAACACATTGGACTTGTTTCTTACCTCTCACCCTGATAAATACGCTTTGAACGTATTATCGCCTCTAGGTTCGTCAGACCATTGCATCATATCAGCAAATTTCTCGTACTCCAACCACATAGTTAAAGAACAAACTCCTAAAAGAACCGTATGGCAGTACGAGAAAGCCAATTGGGAAAAATTAAACGGTTTCTTTAAGAGTTTTAACTGGTCGCTGTGCTTCCTCGACAGCGACGTGGATGCTGCTGCTGATATGGTCACAAACATAATTCACCTGGGTATGAAGACTTTTATCCCTAACAGGATTAAAAGTATCAAACCCAAGGTTAACGCGTGGTGTGACTCGAGCTGCAAAGAGGCTATCAGGTTAAAAGAGGTAAGTTTTCGGCTATTCAAAGCCAACCCATCTGAGGAAAGCCGTAAAAAGTTTAAACGAGCCAGAAATGACTGCAATGCCCACATTAATCGTGTCAAATTCTCCTATGACCAAAAGTTGAGGCAAAAAATACTACAAAGTCCCACTGGTAGTAAAAACTTTTGGTCATTTGTTAAAAACATCAAGAATTCGGCCTCGTCATCTATCCCGACACTCATTTACAACGATATTCCAGCTGTCAGCTCTACAGATAAGGCCAATCTGCTTGCTGCTCACTTTGCAGTCAGCTCAACGCTCCCAGATTGTGCTTTGTCTCCCCCTGTACTCTAGCGCGTAGAATTCTCTATGGGACCAATCTACTTTCGCACTCGTACAGTGGCTAGAGTACTTCAAGATCTTGACGTTCACAAATCCGCTGGTCCAGATGGTATTTCCCCTATCGTTCTGAAGAGGTGTTCTTCTTCGCTGGCAAAACCATTGCGTAAGCTTTTCCATCTGTCCTATTCTTCAGGACTCTTCCCGGGAAGATGGAAAACAGCATTTGTCCAGCCTGTACCAAAAAAAGGCGAATCTTCTTCTCCCTCCTCCTACCGACCAATTGCACTTACATCCCTTCTTTCTAAGGTCATGGAAACGCTGATAAACCGTCAGCTAATGAAATATCTTGAATTGCGAAAACTTCTTAATGACCGGCAGTATGGTTTTCGCAGCAACAGGTCCACTGGTGATTTGATGACATATCTAACCGAAAAGTGGAACCAATCTCTTCACCAAGGTGGTGAAAGTAAGATCGTTGCGCTTGATATTTCAAAAGCATTTGACAGAGTTTGGCACCAAGCTCTCTTGTCGAAAATGCGTGCATTTGGAATCGATGATACTCTTCTTCAATGGATTAGAAATTACCTTTCGGACCGTTCAATTCAAGTTGTTTTGGACGGCTTCAAGTCTGCAACTCACCAAATAAATGCTGGTGTCCCCCAAGGCTCTGTTCTGTCCCCGACTCTCTTTCTCATTTTTATAAATGATCTACTGTCTGTTACTTCTAATCCAATCCATTCCTTTGCTGATGACAGTACCCTCAGCTTCTCATATTCGTTTCTTGGGTCACGCCCCCCATCTTCGGGTGTGGAACTGGAACGGCAACGTATGTTAAGCTCATTAAATTCCGATCTTAACAGCATAACTCAGTGGGCTAAAACCAATAGAGTGGAATTTAATGCTTCCAAAACTCAATGCTGTCTCCTGTCATTAAAGCAAAACCCACACACACTGCCATTATCTATGAATGGCACTTACATCGCTGAAACCGAAAGACTTTCCATTCTCGGTATGTGTGTTAATGACAACCTTCGTTGGAATGACCACATATTCGATGTCGCCAAGAACGCCGCGAAATGTCTAGGCTTCCTTAAACGTTGTAAGAAATATTTCACCCCTTCTGATCTGGCTACAATTTATAAGGCGTTTATTCGCCCGAAACTCGAGTACAACGCTCATATCTGGTCCGGTGCACCAATAACTTATTTGGAGCTACTTGACAGGATCCAAAAACGCGCGATAAAACTCATTGGCGACCGAGACATCGCGAGATCGATTGACTCTCTTAGTCATCGTCGTAATGTCTTCTGCCTGTCGTTATTTTATCGTTATTTCCACCATAAGTGCTCAAACGAAATAGCCAGTTGCATTCCTCCCCTTGAACATTTCAACCGCAATACCCGCCATGCAGGGAATGCTCATCAGTTCACCCTCAAGCCTGTGTTCGGACGTACAGTGAAGTTCAAAGAATCTTTCCTCAGCCGTACAACACGAATGTGGAATGCTCTTCCCCGCTCCATTTTTCCTACACATTATAACCTACAGACATTCAAAACCAACGTGCATCGGCATCTCTCCTTTTCCTCTCACCCTAATTTCCTTAACGCCCGCGCTGTGTAGCTAATACATTATAAGGGTCCCAACAAATCCCTTTAGTGCGCGATAATTATAAAAAAAAAAAAAAAAAAAGACCCCTAAAAGTTACTATATTTATGATCAGCATCGATAGTAATGTCCATCTAGCCATGTCCGTCCGTCCGTCCGTCCGTCCGTCTGTCGGCAAAAATTAGGCCTTTAAACTGGACCTAGAGAGCTAAAATTTTAACCATATACTCTCTAGGGTCCCGAAATAATCAAATTTACGAATTTTTGAAATCCGCCCACAAACTCAAAAAAACAAAATTTTGGAAAAAATCGAATTTTGAGCTAGAGAGCTGAAATTTTTTATACACGATCTATGACTCCTAAAACTGCTCGGGATAAAAAAATTTCAAAATCCGCCCACTGACACGCCCACAAATAAATAAAATAATTTTTTTATACCCTATTCTAAGGGTATATTATCTTTTGAAAATCCAAAGTTTGAGCTAGGGAGCTGAAATTTATAATATATACTCTCCATGGGGCCTTTATGCTCATGTGTAAATATTTTCAAAATCCGCCCACTGATACACCCACAATTAATTTTTTTTTTTTTTTTAAATTCAAAGTTTGAGCTAGGGACATGAAATTTATAATATATACTCTCTAGGGACCCTTTATTCTCATGTGTTAATTTTTTTTAAATCCGCCTACTGACACGCCCACAATTAAATAAAACAATTTTATTGAAACACCAAAGTTTGAGCTAGGGAGCGTTTTTTTTTTATAAAATCCTTTAAATGTTATATAACAAAATATGTAGAGCGTTCTTAACAATTCAACCATACTTAGACTTTTGTCACGCCCACTTATGAGGGATAAGAATAAGAATAGGGTATCCAACAGTTCGCCCAAGCGGACTGTAGCCCGTCCCTATGTTTTTTTAACTCTGTCTACAAAAACTGATATTAATTACTCACTGTGTTGTTCGATACAAGTCGGGATGAGTACAGAGGGATCAGCTTGTTCTGACACAGCTGCTGAACCTTGTCTTGCTAATTCATCCGCTTTCTCGTTGTCTGGAATGCCTTTATGTCCCGGAAACCAGCAGAGCGACACCTTATGCTGCGTACCAAGAATCTTGAGTTCTTCGCGACAGCATTTCACAAGCCTTGATTTTATTAGTGCTGCAGTTAAGGCTTTTATTGATGCCTGGCTGTCGATAAAGAAGGTAATACCATAAAGAAGGTAAAACCATTTAATTATGAGAGATGGCCAGGTTTTTCCAAAGATTTTGCTGCAGGAGTAGAAGGCTATTGTAGCTTTTTTGATTCACTCATTGGTATTCATTTTAAAATTTAGTTTTTTGTCTAGTATGAGTCTCAGGTACTTCGCACTGTCAGAGATTCTGAGGGGTGTACTGCCAACAGAAGGTGTGACAAGCGGTGATATTTTGCTTTTATTTGTGAAAATTACCAGTTCGGTTTTCTGGGGATTTAAAGTTAGGCAGCAGTGCCTGGCCCAGGTGTCGAGGGTTTTGAAAGCACCTTTAATTTGTTCGGTGAGTGTTGGCAGGAATTTACCTGTTGCCAACAGCACAACGTCATCGGCATAAGCCGTTGTTCTAACGCCACTATTCTTGAACTGCATTAGCACCTCATTCAGAACAATGACCCATATCAGCGGGGATATAACCCCTCCCTGAGGAGTCCCTCTAGAGGCGTAGGCTTCTAGGCTAGAGCCCCCAAGTTCGGCTATAATGTGCCTTTCTTCGAGTATGCTGATAATCCAGTTGATGATAGAATTATCAATGCTAAGCTTACTTAGCGTTATGCGTACGGCGCCAATATTGACATTGTTAAACGCTCCTTCAATGTCTAAGAAGGCCGCTAGAGTGTACTCCTTGTCTTTTAGTGTTTTCTCAATTGTGCCGACAACGCAGTGTAGTGCGGTTTCCACACTTTTACCTTAAGTATAAGCATGTTGGGCCGGGGATAAGTCTTCGTATAAAAACACACGCATAAACCCACTGCCGAAGGGTTATTTTTACAACTTGAAAAAAGTTTCAGAATCAAAAAATTCTACCGAAAGGATAAATATCACTTTAAATCGATAGATACCTATTAAATATCTGCAACTACCTCCATCATCACTCATATGGTCTGTATAACGATCAAACCGCTTGACACCACTTCATCAAGACCTGTAAGCCCACTGTCACTTCGGGTGTAATTCCAATTGAATCCATTAATGAACTGACCATCCGTGGCCCCGATAAAACCTCATACCATTCCACCGTTTTCCTTCAACAACGTCCTATCTCTGCAAAAAAAAACAAGTCTTTCACTTTTGGCGTTCACAAAACAAATGAGAGCTTCACGTGTTTGATGTTAAATTACTCTCGCGAACTCCTGCCACAACCACCCAACACCACTAAACCTGACGCGCAAGTGTACAGAATCTCAATTGCAATTTGTTTGGCCGGAATATTCACATTCACCGCATGCATCAAGGCTCTACAAGATGAAGTAGGATAAATCGTCCGTGCACCGATAGCACTATTTGTCTGTTGGTCACTTACTCCGTTGGTGGTTTCCATCTGAACCTCAGGATTGAGGCTGCGCATCGCCCGCTGCTAAAAGACAAAAAAAAACTGATAGGAGGCTCTTTGTGTCTGACGCTAGGGGGCATTGCATTTAAATGGTTTTGATTATTTCGTATTCCAATCGGCAAAATCGCACTGCGCGCCAGGGCGGTACATTTGGCCTAGACACGTATTCCTTATATGAACATTTAATTTACAATTCCATTAGGTATTCTGCTAGCGCGGAAGCTGTGCGTTGCAATTGCAGCGGCAGCAGAACACTGCTGACGGTTGTAAGCGTTTGATTCGATCATTAATCGTAGCCGGCTACCGCAGGGCAAATCGCGCGAGCCGATTGAAGAAATGCGCAAACAAAAGGCGTCAGAAACGCTGGTGCTTTGTTTAAAAGTTAATGGAAAACGTAAAATTAATAGATGTTAGACGATCTGTAATGGTAAAAAATTGATCAGGGATACGGCATACGGAACAGTGACAGGAAGAGAAATGATTTTGTTGTTTAACCGCAAGTGTGCCAAGCTAAACTGATTTGGATTTAATTTAATTTCCAATTCGGCCAAAGGATGAAGGCATGGATTGATGTGTATATTTTAAGCCTGGCGAATTCAAATTGGCGGTTTCTTAACGCTTCCTTGGGGGTTAAATAGGGAAACATTCTGCGGGTCGTTCCAAACCAGAAAATGCCAGCAATAATTCATGTCAGGTTTCGGCGGCATTGGCTCTTGTATCAATAAAAGCAAAAAATAGTTTTCCTTCTTCTTCTTTTTCTTCTTCTCCTTCTTTTCCTTTGTGGCATAGTAATAGGGATTAGAGGGATCATAGGTTAGGTTAGCTTAGTGTGACTGTCAGCTAATAGCCAACACGCGACGTGGATCGGGGTCGTTTCGACCTCTACTCGCTAAACCATTTGGAGCTTCTAATGAAGCGCGATAGGCTTCAAACATCTGTGTTAGCTAAATCGCTGCTTTGATTAAGGAAGCAGGCTCCTAGATGGAGATTTCTTGTATGGGAGAGTGCAGGACATGTACAGAGGAGGTGAAGTGTAGTCTCCTCCTCCTCCTCCTCCTCGTCTCTTCAGCATCTACAGAAGTCATTTGAATAGACGCCAAGCCTTGATACGTGCTTGCCTATTAGACAGTGTCCTGTAATGACACCTATAGCTGAGCCAATGTGCAGTCTTTTAAGTGAGGTCAAACCCATAGAGCGTCGCAGATCCAGCTTTGGCCAGATATGCTTGGTCGCTAGACACGTATTACCACCCGTCCACCTAAGGTTTGGATTCTCGACTGCGGATAGCTTAAGCATAAGTTTACAAGTAGCGTTAGGTACACCTAGAGAACCTTTATCAGGTAAAAGATGTAATGCGGTTCCTTTTTTGGCGAGTTCATCTGCCCTGCAATTTCCTGGGATGTCTCTATGCCCCGGCACCCAACAGAGGTGAATATTGAACTGCTCTGCCATCTCCTCAAGAGATGAATGGCAGCCTATGGCTACGATGGAGTTTGAAGAGGTTGAGTCCAGGGGCTTTAGCGCGGCTTGACTGCCCGGGAATATACGGATGTCCTTAGTGGATATCACATTTATCTTCAGCCATGACAAGACTTCCTTAATCGCCATGAGTTCCGCCTGGAACACGCTACAATGATCAGAAAGACCGAAAGAGAGACTAATATTCAGTCTTCCTAAGAAATCACCTCCACCTACCCATCATAGAGGGAACTTAACGCTCTCACATTAGTGCATCCCTACTGTGGGGTTCGCCGGATCGCATTCAATAAACATCGGTAGAACTCCCGGTTTCGGATCACTTCTTAATCACTTCCTGATTTAACTCAACTCGGATGGGCATTTTTCAGAGAAATCCAATCAACCAAGCAGGAAATTTTCTTTTTATAACCTATTCTAATGACTTAAACAGATGTGGAGTAGGAACGCATCAGTAATGCACATGGGACACATGTGCAGTAACAAATTGCCATCATTCAGTATCGTTTTGCCTGAGCTAAATATCACTGAACAACCGAACAGAATTAAATGCTAGTTAATTTCGTAGAATTTCACGCCACGAAGCGTCACATCGGAAAAATTGTACCAAATCGTGCTTTTCTACTACAATCGGTACAGCGAGATAAGAAATAGAGACAACTAGCCGCAAGAATTGACATGCAGTAAGCAATGTGTCATTTTACATACAAAATCATCTTGAAGCTGCGTTCTTGCTGCACATCTGTCACGGCCCATACAAGGCCTAAAACCTAGCTTCTCCTACCACTTTCTTTGCGAAGTAGGAGGGACCTACAATTTTAAGCCGAATCCGAACGGCAAATTTGAGAATCTTCTCATGAAAATTGATAATCTTGGATTTTTGTCAGACGTTCGCAAGAGGTGGGGCAGTGGAAAAATTTCTAGAAGTTAATTGGCACCGGCGGGATTCGAACCGGGGACCATTCGATTAGTAGTCCGACACACTAACCATTGAGCCACTGCTCCCGCCATTTCAGCCATAAGGGTATATTAATGTTGACTAATAGTTTGTAACGTGCCTGAATATTGCCCGTAGACCCCTGAAAGATTCTATTTTCGTGATCAGCATCAATTGTTATATCGATCTAGCCATGTCCGTCCGTGTCGCCAAAATACAGGCCGTAAAACTCGAGTAGAAAGTTGAAATTTCGAATATATAGGTAATCCCTAAGGGCCCTTAATGCCCATGGTTACGGTTTTTTTTTTAAATCCGCCCACTGACAAGTCCAGTATTAAAAAGAAATCGTTTTATTAAAGGAATCATTCGCAAAGTATTTAGATAAAGGCGTTTTGAAAAATTCCTTTGTATAAAGTTTTCTGCCATGCCCACTTTTAAGGGCCGCTTTCTTCAAAAAAGTTTCTCTTTTTTTTTAATTTTTTAAATGGTCTACAACAAAGTATGTTGATTCTTTTTAACAATTCACCGATACTTAGATTTTTGCCACGCCCACTTTATGAGGGATATGAATAGGAATATGGTATCCAACAGTTCGCCGAAGCGGACTGTAGCCCTTCCCTATATTTTCCTTTTTATTTCCCACTAGAAAAAAGTATAGTTACTTAAGTGTACTGTTATTCATACGGCTTTTGATAGACAACCAAACGATCTGTTATGGATGGCGATATGGAAGAGGTCTAAAATCCCATGTACAGATCATGGAAATGTATGAGGGAGTTAAGACAATAGTGAGATGTTCTGCTGAAGTCACAGAGGATTTCACAGGCAAAACAACGAAAGCCGGTGTACACCAGTGAAGAGGTCTTTGACCTTTGCTGTTTATTGCAGCCGAACTCCAAAGTGCATCAGCTACTCTTTAATGACGCTGATGTATGGGTGGATTTTTTTAGAGGTGAATGGGTATTGAATTAGATCAAAAAAGACTAAATACTTGTGCTGCACGTTTTCTAATATACTAAGGAATAGCTCCACCATGCGTAAGTATAGTCATCTTCTGTGACCGAAAAGCAAACAGGAAAACTGTGCACCGCAATGATACGAGGGCGGGTCAATAAGTCCGTGACTTTTTGAATTTCTGACCTCTTTACTGAAACGGCAACACTGCTCCTGTCAACAGGCATCTGTCAGTTGACTCCTGTCAAAATTTAAACTTGCTGCGTCAGTTAGTTTGTGTTTGACAGCTATTTTTATCAGACTACTCACTAATTTGAGGAGAAAATGGAAAAAAGTGAATTTCGTGTGCTTATTAAGCATTATTTCTTGCGAAAAAAAAACCATTACCGAGACCAAGGCTAAGCTTGAAAAATACTATGGGGACTCTGCACCATCGATTTCAATGGTAAAAAAGTGGTTTACTGAATTTCGTTGTGGCCGTACAAGCACTGAAGATGCCGAACGTCCTGGACGCCCAGTTGAGGTCTCTACACCCGAAACAATTGAAAAAATTCACGATATGGTGTTGGCCGACCGAAGATTGAATGTGCGAGAGATTGTGGAAGCCGTAGGGATCTCGCATGGATCAGTGGTTTCAATTTTGAATGATCACTTGGGCATGAGAAAGCTTTCCGCAAGATGGGTGCCGCGTTTGCTCACAGTCGACCACAAACGCAATCGTGTAACAACTTCACAGCAAGGTTTGGCGTTGTTTAATCGCAATATGGAGGAGTTTTTGCACCGTTTTGTAACCGTGGACGAAACATTTATCCATCACAACACACCAGAGACCAAACAACAGTCAAAACAGTGGGTTTCTAAGGGTGAATCGGCGCCAAAGAAGGCCAAGGTGGGTTTGTCAGCCAATAAAGTTATCGCGACTGTTTTTTGGGATGCACGCGGGATAATCCACATTGACTACCTTCAAAAGGGAAGAACAATCAATGGGGAATATTATGCCAACTTATTGGACCGATTCAATGACGATTTGAAAAAAAACCGACCTCATTTGGCCAAGAAAAAAGTTCTTTTCCACCAAGACAATGCAAGGGTGCACACATGTGCAGTTGCCATGGCAAAAAACCATGAATTGGGCTATGAATTGCTCCCTCATCCACCCTATTCTCCAGATTTGGCTCCGAGCGACTACTTCTTGTTCCCAAACCTGAAGAAATGGCTTGGTGAAAAAAGATTTGACTCCAATGATGAAGTCATCTCGCAAATAAAGGCCTATTTTGAGGACCTCGACAAATCATTTTTTTTGGAAGGGATAAAAAAATTGGAGAAGCGTTGGACAAAGTTTATAGAGCTCAAGGGAGACTACGTTGAAAAATAAAATTATTTTTTTATCAAAAAATCTGTGTTTTATTCCAAAAGTCACGGACTTATTGACCCGCCCTCGTAAGTCCGGCGCTTACGACTGCATACGGTTCTCAATGTTGGACAGCAAATAAAACGGCAACTGACATGTTCGGATGATAGCAGGAGTAACAACGCTTTATTAAATAAGAAATTCAAAGATCCGATGAAGCCTTCACGTCAAGAGACGATCTCAGAGAAAATGCAGGGCAACCGTAATATTTATTACCGTACCATGTTCAAAGAAGAAATCCCCGTCAGAAAAGCCATTTAAATCAACGATGATACCCATTCGCAGGCTTAAAATTCCATCCAGCATTTGATTGGCCTTAGTAACGAAGTGATCCGAAGCCGGTAGTCCTGCCGATTCTCTTTTTGAAGTCAAACTTCCGCACGAATGGAGTGAAGTAGAAGCGTTGGAATCCCTCTAGTTCAAATAAAATCATTTTTTCACACATACACTGGTGATTACAAGGATATGGCCATACATTTTGCAATGGATTTTCAGTCTTTATACCTGTTGGAAATGTTATACCCAGAAACTTTTACTACCTGTGAACAGTGTGAACAGGTGCATACTTTCCCAACAGTAATTCATAAAATTGAAGTGTAAATAAGAAAGGACCGCTGGAATTTCCCAAGATCAAACAATGAACTACTTCTTGCAGGAGTCACATCAGCGATTTTTTCCAAAGTTTTGTTAAGAATATTTAAAAAAAAAAAGCTTCGAAAAGAACTATTTTTATTTAGTTAAAAAAAATGGGTTCCGGAAAGAATTTGACAGCGACAGGAAGAGGAAAAATATATGCTTTCAAAGAGATAGGCATCTTCCGGACCAGAAATTGCAAGGAGCTAATTAGAAGTAAGACTGTGTCAGTGCCAAAAACAAAACAACCACAACTGTGGGTAATCCATCAAACTGTATCCCACTCCATCGCTGCTGCTTTTACTTGGCTATACCAGGTGCCGTACGGTTTTTGTGTGTGTACTTTTAATGGTTGAGTAGAGGTAGCATCTGGCGGATAGCGGGTCGCACTGGTGTTGATTTTGTTGGTGAACGAAAGCAAATAACATTACGAGCATAACACCTGCAGGAAGTTGTTTTGGGAATCCAAAGCAAATTTTTACTTCACGGCTCTGCTTAGATAGTTAGTGTCGGAGTTTGTGTTTAATTTATGTTTGCCTTTAATAATGTGTAAGAACCTTTGTCATTTTTATAAATGATCTCCTGTCTGTTACCTCTAATCCAATCCACTAATTCGCTGCTGGCAGTAAACTCAGCTTCTCATATTCGTTTCTTTGTTTACGCCCCTCGTCTGCGGGTGTGGAACTGGAACGGCAAAGCTCATTAAATTTCAATCTTTACAGCATAGCTCAGTGGGGTATAACTAATAGAGTGGAATTTAATGCATCCAAAACCTAATGCTGTCTTCTGTCACCCCAAACACCGTGAAATTGTCCTTGAATTGCCTTGCATCGCTATAACCGAACGGGTTTCCATTCTCGGTATGCGTTAATGACAAACTTGGTTGGAATATCCTCACATTCGATGTCGCCAAGACCGCTGCGAAATGTCTAGGCTTCCTTAAGCGGTGCAAGAGATATTTTACCCCATCTGATCTGGCTACAGTTTATAAGGCGTTTATTCGCCTCAAACTTGAGTATAACGCTCATATCTGTGCATGTGCCCCAATCACATATTTGGAGCTACTCAACAGAATACGAAAACGCGCAATGAATTGTCGATGGGGATATCGCGGAAACGTTTGATCCTCTTAGTCATCGTCGCCATGTCTCTTGTCTATCGCTGTTTTATTGATATCTCCACCATAAGTTCTCAAACGAAATAGGCAGCTGCATTTCACCATTAGAAAATTTCAACTGTAATACCCACCATGTCAGGAATACGCATCATTTCACCTTTAAGCCTGTATTCGGTTGTACAGTGAAATACAAAGAGTATTTCCTTAGCTTCCTCTTCCCTGCTCCATTTTACCACCACATTATAATCTACAAACATTCAGAAACATCGTGCATCGGCATCTCTCGCTATCTTCCAATCCTAATATAGAAATATTCAAACCACGATATAATGTTCGCCCTGAAGGTTAATATAGCTACAAACGTCCTGAACTGAATACAATGTCATTCTTTATACAAGTTAGTCACATCTCGAAAACTTCGTACTGTATCTCAATGCAAAAAACAACAACTACCTCGGATAGATATTAAAATAAAAAAAACATCTATTACAAAAGTCACAAATCAAACCGTCACGTTGCACGGAAAATAGTCACGCTACGGAAAGATTTGTTTATTTTTTTTTTAAGTTAAACCATCAGATACTTTGTAACAAAGTACCTGTTTACCTGTTTCTTTCAATTAACACGATTTCTACTGCACAAATATGCAACATTTTATTTGTCGCAATCTCTGTGAATTTTCTGCAACCTTTAAGATACCGCATGTTGTAAGTATTTTGCCTTCGCTCGACTGGCTGACTAAGTGGCTGCAGCATTCCAGTTACACTTATTAGTCGACCCATATTCAACCTGAACTAATTAAATTATTTATAAGTATGCGGCGACCAATCTCTAACCCCGGTGTTCAGATAGCTTCACTGACACAAAAACAACAACAGCATTATTAAAATACCAAACCGATCCAGTTGCATGCAAGAGATTCCATCACTTCACTACGGCGCGGCCGGCGGCGTCCACCGCCTCGCCAACCCATTGACCATATTCCCATCCGCATTGCTGAGATTTTCCCCAAAGCTAAACACATCTCTGAACGGGTCACAATGCCAGAGGTCTCCTCATGGGTTCATCGATTTTTCACATGTGTGTACACAAGATCTCTGAGAACTGCCGTGAAGCAACCAAACAATCCTCATTCAGGAAGTCGATAACGTCAAGAGACTGAAATAGAGAGAGCGAGAGAGTGTATGTGTGTTTGTTCTTTGGAAGAACGCTTGGCTTCAACTCTTGCCCATTACGTGATGCAACAAATGGGCATGATAATCCGCCAGAGTTTAATGAATCATTTGACTTTGCGCAACTTTAAATTAAAGGGCTCCGCCATCGGTCCTCAGTAAGTATAGAGTTTTACCGCGAAATGGACCATAATCGAAATCTGCAAATTACACACTGCATTTGGATGAATTGCTGCTGCTGCCTGTCGAATTGGTACTATAACAGCGACGAAGCAGAGCGCGCGCATGCGCACGGATTGCCACCAATCCATCCGACTCTAGGCACTGGAGCGCGACTGCTATAATTCCACCTACTGGCGAAATCAATTTAGTTCGTGTGGCACGTGCTCTAGAAAAACGGAATCATTTGCACGCCGCCGGCCGCTTCCTCTAGTCCTTAGTGCACCTAGAGTTACACTATGGCTTTCGGTTGCAGTGAACACTGTAATTTTACTTAACACGGTCCTCCACCACTCATTTCTAGGCATCCAGTCATCTAGGGGTTCTGAAATGAATAAGACCAACGAAGGCCACCACTATCACTGATTTTGAGGAATTCTCTAGTGGTATGCCACACCGGCGGATTGATAGATGCTACGACCAAATTAGAATTCAATTCGTGTGGAGCAAACAATTTGCGGGCACTCGTCGTAGCTCCTATAGCTCGTAGGTTGTGTATCAAAGCTAGTGTGTGTGTGTGTGTGTGTGTGTGATATGTGCCTGTCCTCCTTCGTCTGGCTGGTTAAAGTTCTCTTGGAAGTGGTGGAGGTTCAAGTATTCATCTGTGTATCTCTTCTGACTTGAGTCGCGATCTGTCTTTCTGACGTTCTCCTTCTCGTTGGCTGCTGCTGCTGCCGCCACAGTTCCGACGACGGCGCTTGTGCTGGGTCTGCGACTGGGGTTGGAGGTATTCTGGTGACTTTCGCCTGGCATTTCGTGATCAGCGGCAATTATCCCGTAAAATTGTGAATATCTCTCTGTGGCATGATTTCCGACAGATTTGCTCTTTTCTATGGTTGTCTCCTGTCTCTTGTCTGTGGAATGGATCGTGTGCTCGCTGTGTCGTTTCTTTGATTCTTTGTCTTTTGGGGTGGTGGATGGTGGTATGGTTGTTAGATTGAAATTACAAACTCAAACAGCAACGGATCGCAAAAACCTAAAACGCCAACAGAAACAGCGGAACTAAATTGCTATTTGCACATATGCTGTTGGCTTGTTTACACGGATCTAGTTGCCACTTGGCGATTCGGTACATGGTGGAGATTGGCTTCGAGTAGTTTGTTGACTATTTTTCGTGGTGAAAATTGTCGCTATTTGAATGCCGTTTACTTAATTGAAGTGAGTCATGCTTCGATAATGCTGAATTGGAATTTACTGCGGCTGAGGGATTGGTTATCGTATATTGGTATTCGGACAGATCAAAAGCGGTGTACTTATTTATTTGGTCAGCGGTTTTTATATGTAAATAGACCACCATGGAGGTATCTACGATTGTAAATGAATAATTTTGTTATTTTTGAAATCAAAGAATTAAAAATAAATGTTATTAAGTTCATTCGATTGAATGTAGATACAGATGCGAAATTCACAAGTTAACAACACGGATAATTTCGCATCGCTAATGCAATAAAAAGTATTATAATGCCGAATAAAGGTTTTCTTTCGGGGTGCGAAACTTTCTATACTGCAGCACTCAGACTCAATACTGGTCCATTGCCAGGAAGACAAACCGCTTTCACTAGTAGGCGCTTCATAGATGAGGAGCTTAGGTTAACAGCACTCACCACATCAGCACCAAATACCTGCCACCTGATACGTGTCATGGCCGGAGATCTAAGAATAATGGTTAAATCGGCATTCAAGGTTGGTAACAAATAGTTTTTTGGGGTATCTGTGAATCAACATAGAAACTCTTAGAATACCATGTACTCTCAATGTCTTCTTCAATGTCCACCAATCTTAAAATTCAAATTCACACTGACAAATCAAAATGAAACATAGCTGCAATTTCTTTTTTAAATCTTATTCAAAAGCCAAAAGATACCAAGTATGTGGGTAGTGTCAAAAGGCTTCTAATGAAAGCCTCTAGCTTTCTATATAAAATGTAGGACTCACGTCCAACGGGTAGATAGTAAAAACTTTTGGTCATTTGTTAAATACATCAAGAATTTGGCCTCATCATCTATCTCGACACTCGTTTACAATATCTATCCTTTTCTTCAGGGCTCTTCCCGAGAAGATGGAAGGCAGCATTTGTCCAGCCTGTCCTCAAAAAAGGCGAATCTTCATCTCCCTCCTCCTACCGACCAATTCCAATAACTTCCCTTCCTTCCCAGGTCATGGGAACGCTGATAAACCGTCAGCTCATGAAATATCTTGAATCCCGAAAATGTCTTAATGACCGGCAGTATGGTTTTCGCAGCAACAGGTCCATTGGTGATTTGATGATTTATCTAACTGAAAAGTGGAACCAATCTTTTCACCAAGGTGGTGAAAGTAAGATCGTTGCGCTTGATATTTCAAAGGCATTTGGCAGAGTTTGCACCAAGTTTTTTTTGTCTAAAAACCGTGCATTTGGAATCGATGATACCTTTCTTCAGTGGATTAGAAATTACCTTTCGGACCGTTCAATTCAAGTTTTTTTGGACGTTTTCAAGTCTACAACTCACCAAATAAATGCTGGTGTTCCCCAAGGCTCTGTTATGTCCCCGACTCTCTTTCTCATTTGTATACCCTATTCTAGGGGTATATTAATTTTGACGCATAGTTTGTAACATACCTTAATATTGCCCGTAGACCCCTAAAAGTTACTATATTTATGATCAGCATCGATAGTAATGTCGATCTAGCCATGTCCGTTCGTCGGCAAAAATTAGGCCTTTAAACTGGACCTAGAAAGCTGAAATTTTAACCATATATTCTCTAGGGTCCCGAAATAATCAAGTTTACGAATTTTTGAAATTCGCCCACAGACACGCCCACAAACTCAAAAAAAAACAAAATTTTGGAAAAAATCGAATTTTGAGCTAGAAAGCTGAAATTTTTTATATATGATCTATGACTCCTAAAACTGCTCGGGATATAAAATTTTCAAAATCCGTCCACTGACACGCCCACAAAAAAATAAAACAATTTTATTGAAAAACCAAAATTTGAGCTAGGGAGCTGAAATTTATAATATATACTCTCTAGGGGCCCTTTATGCTCATGTGTTAATTTTTTTTAAATCCGCCTACTAACACGCCCACAATTAAATAAAACAATTTTATTGAAACACCTAAGTTTGAGCTAGGGAGCGTTTTTTTTGATAAAATCCTTTAAATGTTATATAACAAAATATGTAGAGCGTTCTTAACAATTCAACCATACTTAGACTTTTGTCACGCCCACTTATGAGGGATAGGAATAAGAATAGGGTATCCAACAGTTCGCCCAAGCGGACTGTAGCCCGTCCCTATGTTTATAAATGATCTCCTCTCTGTTACTTCTAATCCAATCCATTCCTTTGGCTATGACAGTACCCGCAGCTTCTCAAATTCGTTTCAATATGCCTTACTCATCCATAGGCTTTATAGGTTTCCTAATGTGGGAGTTGAAACCCCCAAGGGCATCACAACGGATCTACACTGATCTAAGTGTGACGGGTGCAGGTTTCTCCTGCCTCTTCAACTCATATTCATATTAATTCGTATATAGACTTATACAATGAGTTTAAGGGAAGATGTACTGAACACATCCCCCTTATATCATCGTCAGCGGGCATACAGAGCGGGCAGATCAACAGAGACCGCCCTATATCAGCTGACGGAGATAATTCAAAGTGCCTTGGAAGCAAAAGAAATAGTACTGTGCGCTTTCCTAGACATAGAGGGAGCATTTGACAACACCTCACATGAGGCGATTAAACGATCCCTGGATAGGAAAGGAGTTAACAGTACAGTATCCAACTGGATGTGTGAGCTGCTGAGCACCAGATCAGCAGAGACTCAAACACCATCTGGAACCATCAGAGTAAACACAACAAGAGGATGTCCACAAGGAGGGGTTCTATCACCCTTAATGTGGAGCCTAGTTGTAGACGAACTGCTGGAAAAATTAACCAACCTCGGCATCAACAGTCAGGCGTACGCCGATGACATTGTATTGTATTGATTGACATCATACAAAGGCGCCTAAAGTAACCAAGGAATTGTGCCATACTGTCGGACTTAACATCAATCCGGCGAAAACAACGATAGTACCATTCACAAGGAAAAGACAACTTCAAAGACTTAAGGGCATTAGCCTATAAGGCACGACACTGATACCAGTCAAAGAAGTAAAATTTCTAGGACTCCATCTAGATAGTAAACTCCTCTGGCGAAAACATACAGAGGAGATATCCAAGAAGGCCACGCGCGCTCTCATGATATGTAGGAGCCTAGCGGGGAAGGCATGGGGATGCAGCCCAAACATCCTGCGATGGATGTACACTGCAATCGTGAGACCAATGATCACATACGAAGCGGTAGCATGGGCGAAACGAACCAATCTAGCCACAACAAGAGAAACACTCGGCAAAGTGCAAAGACTGGCGTGCCTGTGCATTACCGGAGCAATGCGTAGCTGCCCAACCGTAGCCATGGAGGTGTTATTGGAATTGACCCCTCTACACATCATGGTGATGAACGAGGCAGACAAAAAAAGGAGGGAATTGGGAGAGGGAAATGCATCGGTTCGAAAGAACACGGTGACTTACTCAAAAAACTCCCACTTCTTGGCATACCTAGGGACGATAGCATCAGGAAATTCAACTTCGAGAAGAATTTCCAGATAAAGCTCAGCAATAAGGAGAACTGGAGCAATGAATCCACAACTTATGGACTGAGCAACCACACAACAAAGTGGTACACGGACGGCTCGAGGACCGAGGAGGGAACTGGTGCGGGAGTGTTTGGGCCAGGAACTAAGCACTACGAATCCATGGGCAAATTTACCAGCATCTTCCAGGCAGATATATGTGCCATAGACAGGTGCGTTCGAATCAACCTCGAGAAAAACTACAGGAATTGCAACATAGCAATAATGTCTGACAGCCAAGCAGCCATAAAGGCTCTTGACGCCTACGTTATCAAGTCAAAACTCGTGTGCGAATGCCTACACGGACTGAATAGACTAGGCAAGAATAACAGAATTTCCATCTGCTGGGTACCTGGCCATGTTGGCATTACAGGCAATGAGGCAGCGGACTCTCTGGCAAGAAAAGGGGCAGAGGAACCCTTCATAGGACCTGAACCGTTCTGCGGGATAGGAGAACACACAATACGCGAAGAGTTCAGGAGACTGGAGGAAGAAACAAGGGCAAAAGCCTTTCTCAACCTCCAAGGTCTGAGGCAAGCAAAGAAACTCTTAGGAAATTACAACCAAAAGAGATTCAAAGCTTGTATCGGCCTTAACAAAAACAACCTAAGAATCCTAATAGGCCTCCTCACGGGCACTGCAGAATCAAGGAGCACCTGAGGAAAATAGGCATATCGGAGGACGGGCTCTGCAGATTCTGCAGTGAAACCGCCGAAACTCCAGACCATATACTGGAATCCTATGGGGCATTGGCCCACAAAAGGATGAAATATTTGGGCAGGCACCAAATAACAGACAAGGACATACAAACCATGGACCCACAGCTCATTCTCAGATTCATCAAAGAAACTGGACTGGACGCTGTGCTCTAAGGAGTGTAACCTGCCAAGGATAAATCAGAGCAATACCTCGACATGCTTCACAAGGAAGTATCTAGAGAGGGCTCTGAAAGAGGGCACGAACCTCTCCGAGGCACAAGCAAGGGGACACAATAGACCAATAGGTCGCAGTGTAATATACCCTAACAAAATATTATTATTATTATTATACAATAAGATACAATATCTTCTTAAACAGTATAAGCTTAATTGTTTAATTTACATAGTGTGTTATGAAGTTATAAAGATAAAAAGTTACAACAGGAAGGAACAAAAAGAGCTAACAGTTTTGTAGAAATTTAATTTAATTCAGAGATATCATAAACTGATATAATGAAAATTCATAAAAAGCAATGAAAGACAAGAAATAGAAGTAAAAAGAAGAAAAAAGAAGAAAAGTTTGCATAAGGAAAAATCAGTCATAAAAAAAAAGAACAATCATCATTACATTAAATAACTTGCATTAATGTCTCCAAGTACGTCTTGAGTTTTATCTCGAATTGCGTTGTGCAGCCTATCATCCTAGAACGGGGAAGAGAGTTTCACAGACGTATCGCATTTAAATAGAACTGGCGGCCGGATGTTAAGAAGGTGTAATGTAGTGGCACAAGGTTTAACGATCTTAGAGAAAGTGGCGGACAGATCTTGTTGTAAAGGTAAGGTGGTTGACGTGTTTCCAATATACTGAGAAGAAGTTTTAACGTTCTTAGCTTAAACATGTTGTCAAGAACAATGCCGTATATTGATTTGGAAAATTGAGAGATGTGGTCATACTTTCTTAATCCGAAGATATACCTGGCTATACTATTGTATGCAACATTAAGTTTACGCTTGTGCTCATAATCACAATTGTAAAAAAGTTCACAACCGTAAAGCAAAATAGGGACAAGTAATGTTTTGGCTAAGTCAATTCTTGTTTTTAAGGGTGTAATTTTATGGTTTGTCCAAAGCATACGAAGTCCTCCATAAACTCTCCCGATTGTCAATCTGATATGTTTATTCCAAGAAAGTGTTTTTGTAAAAGTTATACCCAGGTTTTTAGCAGAATCGACAAATGCAATTTGATTGTTTTCAAGGTATATTTTGGGAAAGTCTGACGTATCAATAGAGTTTTTTGAGATAATCAAGTACTTTGACTGCAGTGGGTTTATGCATAGTCAATTTTTTCGTGTCCAATTGTGAATCTTGTGTAGATCTTCATTAACCTCAACTGCTGCATTTTCGACCAAACCTAGAGGAGGGCTTTTCCGTATCTTTACATCATCAGCGTACATAGCTATTTCGGTGTTTTGCAGGCAATTTAGTAAATCATTTATGTACAAAGAAAACAAAAGAGCTCCTAGTATTGAACCTTGTGGGACCCCTCTACTGAGCATGAGAAGTTCAGACACGGAGCCGTTTGCTACGACTGCCTGAGATCTGCAATTAAGGTAGGACTGAATTAACCTTATCGAGAGAAAGGAGAAATTAAATTGATTCATTAGCTTACTACACAGAACATTATGGTTGACTTTGTCGAACGCCTAAGAAAAATCTAGAAGGATGAGAAAAGTTGCATTGCCACAGTCGATAGCTTGTCTTATTTTTTCAACAACGTTAATAAGAGTTGTGGTACAGCTGTGTTTGGGACGAAATCCAGACTGATTAACGCATAACATATTTTCGTTGCCTAAGTATTTGCGTATCTGCGTATTCATATTCATTATCCTTTCCAAGACTTTAGACAGAAATGATAGAATCCCGATTGGTCTAAGCAGTTTTTGATTTTTCGGAATTGGTATAATCTTGGCTTGTTTCCAAGCAGAGGGAAAAACATTCGACATAAAGATTGTGTTGAAAAGATGTGTTATGTTTTTTTTAAAATGTATGGAAGTATGGCTTTAATGAAAACCGGATGAATTTCATCAAGTCCAACTGAACTTGATTTTATACATATGCAACTCTCTAAAACGTCAGATTCAACAACTGATGAAAAGCTAAAACTTGGGGACGAAAACAGGGTGTTCTCGGCTGATAGAGTCGTCGCCTCATCAATAACTTCCGGACATGGAAGAGAAATAAATTTCTTATTGAGCTCGTTGCAGTCAATACAATCAGTAATATTATTAATATGTTTTCCAACACCAAATTCCAGTAGGTTTTTCCAGAGTTTATGCCAGCCTTAGAAGGATCCAGCCGGGGGGCGAAGTAACGTTTCTTTGCCTCATGTATCTTCCAACTCTTATAGGCCTGGTCACTTTCGCATATAAGATTTCTTATATCACTGTTGAACCATGGGATGCTTTTCCTTGTGACTGTTTTTGTAATTATTGGAACATGTAAATCAAACAAGTCCTTTACGTTATTTTGAATGAAAACCACTTGGTCATCCGCATCCGGCATTTCATAAGCCCGAAACCATTCAATACTCTTTAGATCTTCTTCCAACTGATTAACATTTATATGTTTAAAATCGCGAAAACTTACAGTTCGAGATAGAATCATTTACTCATTTACCTTACCTTTACCTTCCTTCAATTCCGATCAATATTAGCTGCGGTCCATAGAGTGTTTTCGAACTACATTGTGGCGCATCAATTGTGCTGCAATAAGAAATTCAAATAACTTTTTTTTTAATCAATGTATTTCACTTTTTTTTTTGTATAGAAAATGCAATTTTGTTTTATATAAGTAATTGGTTTTGAGGATGATAGACGACCTCCATGTTCATCCACGCATATGCGACACCTGATCAGACAATTATTCCTTGCGGCCTGAAGGGTTAAAGTCCGGATCGCCTCAATTATTGTTTTTGCTTCAATTCAGTCGAATTTCTCAGTTTCGTTTTGTACACCTCTTGCTTGACATAACCTCATAAAAAAAGTCTGATGCAGTCAAGTCAGGTGACCTTAGGGGCCAGCGGAAAGTGGAGTTTCTGGATATTAATTTGTTTGCGACTATATGTGCAGTTGCTCCATCTTGCTGGAACCAAATGCTGTTCAAACGAATACTTCTTCGGCGCAGTTCAGAGTAAAAAAAACCTTCAACATCTAATCCCCACTATTGACAGTTACTGTAACACCGTTTTCTTCCATAAAGTATGCCCACAATGCACCATGATGAAACTACGCACCACACAGTGACTCGTTCTGGGAGCAGTACCGTCTCATGGAGTATTTCTGGGTTAGATTCACTCCATATACGGCAATCTTGCTTATTTACATTGCCGTTTAGATCAAAATGGGCCTCATCAGGCATAAACAAGCAATTTATTAAGCTGTTGTCTTCTTCGGTCATTTCAATCATTTTTTTTTTAATTCCAGGCGAATAGGCACATCCAGAGAGTTAAACTTGCTTGCAATTTCGACGGAAACAAGTTTAAGGCATCAGAAATTATCCGTTGTAATGACCGTCTGCTAACTCCAATTTGCGCCGAATAGTTTCGAGTCGAAACGCTTGGAATTGCCTGAATTGACGATGCTACAGCCGCGATTGTGTCTTGAACCCGAAAATAGGGATCTCGATGGTACGGTCTTCGTGCGATGCTTCCAGATTCAACAAACATGTTAACCAGCCTCATAATGGTCCATCTGCTCGGGGGAGTGTTGCCAAAAGCCCGCCCAAATTCCCTTTGGACGGAAATGAAGGACTGCAAAGTATGGTACCGCTGCACTATCCAAATCCTCTTTTCGGTATCCCAAGCATTCATTTTAATAAATCTAAATACAAACATACATACATATTTTGGCCTAAACGGGGGCATACAGAGATTAGAACCTAGCTTCTCCAACCCTTTCATGCGAAGTGGAGGGGACCTACAGTTTTACGTCGAATCCGAACGGCAAATTTGAGAAGCTTCTCATGACAATTTGATACTCATGGATGTTTGTCAGATGTTCGCAAGAGATGCCAACAACACGCTGTATTCCCAAGTAGTCCCTCATCTAAGTACTAACCACGCCCTACGTCGTTTAATTACTGTGATCGAACGTGAACCGATTGGTTCGACCGATTACTCACACAGAAAAATTATTACGTTTATTACGTTTTGTTTTTGTAGCACGATTCGTGCGCCACCCTGTACCTTTCTATTAATACAGGAGTACCGCAAGGATCGATACTTGCTCTTACTTTGTTTATTATGCATAATAATTATCTTCTGTCACTTTCAGTTCATAAGTATTGAACACGTTTAATTTGCAAGGCAATTGCGAATCCCTAATTTTTTTTTTTTTTTTTTTTTTTTTTAAGGAAATCCAAATCCCAGAGCTCTCAGACTCGGTAACGGTCCATTGTACTACCAGGCAGAAATTCTCCTTTTGGTGTAGAGGCATGAGAATGGGTGGCGTATGTTGTTGGGTCACAAGCCAACACACTAACCTCTACACCGTCGCCGCCCTCCTTTATTACTTAACGCTCTGTCACTTGCCAAACTTGATAGCATCTACTAGTCTGGGATTGTTTTCAACTTCTTCTGATATTCGCTATTGATCTGCATTTCAATTCATGATGCCAAGACCATTCTGCGGACTACCATTTAATTCTATAAAAAATCTGCATTAAAAACTCGGTAAAAGACATAACGCACTACTACTGGAGGAAAATCGAAGGTAATAGGCAAGCTAAAAACGGTATGCACTTCCCGTAAAAGAACAAACAAACTCCGAAAACTACAAGTCAGATTCGACTTGTCACAGGTTTCGTGAACGGGCAGGGCATATGCTGCGGGAATAGCACAAGACAATGGCTGTAGAATATGCAACGAAGACGAAGAAACGGAGGAACATGAACAAGAGTAAGCTGCTCTTATAACAAACTGTAGAATTATGGATGAGCTTGTGGCGGCAGTAATCCGGGTTTCTTATTTTTACCATCTCTACTCTAAAATCAACAATCTGTCACTTGCCAAATAATGGCCGAGTGAGTTTTTCGATCAATGGGAACGATTAAAATAGTAGGGAATCGTGGTATTTGAAATTGCACAGCTGATACGAAATCTTTCTACAGCATACAGCACGATGCTGTACTTTGCTGTTCTAACTTGATCTGACGGTTTTCACTGATTTTTGCTGTTCCAGTTTCCGTTCATTAAACTTAGCTATCGAAATTAAAACCTATAAAACAAATAACGACAAACAGATTCAAAAAGTACATAGCCACACTTTACGCAACTGCAGCGATTCATGAGGAAATCTGAAGACTGTAATTACCATGCGCCAAGCCAACAGAAAACCAAGCCACATAGTTGGCATTAAACAGTGCCACCACAGCATCGGCCTGTCTGTTCTGGCATATGCCACAATGTCTGCCCATAAAATATGCAGCCAAACCAAAACGCAACACATTTCCCAATGACAGAAACTCGCGCTCATAAATCCTCGCTTTTCTCATTCAATTAGCGTGCCAGCATAATGATGGCAAAATCAAGAGATCAGCGGAATTACTTCGAAGTGGTTGCTCCATACAATACATCAAAAGATGACAGGACGGGCCAGCCAGAATTTTATAAAACACCAACCACCACCACACAGCGAGTGTGAAATTATGTTCAACTACAATGTTGCAAAGTTGACAGCAAAGTTAGATGAGAACTGTTCTCGATGTCTTTGTTCAGTATACAACCGCAGGTGACAGGCGGCAAGAATTTATTGAGCTTTAAGGAAGCGCCCGCGACCACACCAATTAAAATGTCCAATTTAGGTGCAATTAATGTTTCAAATTTACGCAATCTATCAAGGGTCAATGAAAGATGTTCCGTTGGCCGCCTAATAGTCTCTGTATTCCGGATTCTGGATATTTCTCAATTAACGGTAATGACAGTAAATTGGA
This sequence comes from Portevinia maculata, assembly GCA_949715645.1. Classification (NCBI taxonomy): domain Eukaryota; kingdom Metazoa; phylum Arthropoda; class Insecta; order Diptera; family Syrphidae; genus Portevinia; species Portevinia maculata. Next base: position 26,144,063 of record OX454527.1, on the reverse strand, counting down.
GACAGTCCAATCATTGGTTATTAGCGACAGGGGCAGTAAATTATGTCGGTGGCTCTCAAAGATGCCACCTTACCTGTTGGAATTGTAATTTTCATTGTCAATTAAGGCGGCCCAAGTAGGTCGTTCCATTTAAGCGCTATATCTGTGGTAATTGATTTTTTAATTAACGTTTACTGGCAGATTGGATGGTAGATCGTTTTTTGATTGTTCCTATACACACGATGTGGCGTTTAAGGCAAGTGCTGCCAATTATGTGAAAATTCGCTCCAAAATCTAAAACGTCCCGGTGCAAATATGAAATAAATTTAAGTCATCCATTATTGGTCCAGTCAAGACAGCTAAAACCTGCAAAGTTTGAGCGTGTTACCCCAAATCTCGAATGTCGATCGGTATAATCTTTGGAATCTCTCTGCTGTTTGTGAAAATGGAAAAACAACGATTATCCGATATTGTTAGCAGTTAAGACATCTTACGTGCGCTACGCCATGTTTACAACGGATTTATTTCGTAATAGGACATTAATTAGGCACCACCAGCAGTCAGCATGGTTGGGTAGATCTCGCGATTCGCGTGCATCCAAATCGACTCTCAAAACGGACCGCATGGGAGTATAAACCTCACATAATGAACTCTGTGAGGTTAGACAGAGTATATTGATTGTGGATTTTGCGGAGCTTGGCACAGGAAATTAGGCAGATTTCAAGACATGATACGAATGGATCGTGTGCTGGCCTGGAATGGCGTGAGAAAATAATTTTGGAAGTGGAGATATGTCTGTCTGATTGGAGTTTAGTTCGGTGCGATACTTTGGATCCGGGGGAAGGTTATATTTGGAGATTGCTATCTGATGTATTGGGAGGAGCATGTGAATGATTATATAAAGCCTAGTAATCATGAACTTTGGCCATACGTGACTAGGGGCCTGGAGGCATGGAAGCATTGGGGCACGTATGGAAGGAGCATCTTACTGGGTTTGTTAAACTCAATTGAAAAGACCTATTTAACATTGGATTTGTTTATCTAGGGCTGGTTCCTTAAAGAAAATTTAACTGACATATGGTAATTTGGTCTAGAGGTAAGCGTTGTGTAGGGATACAATGACTAAGATCCAAGGAATTTGAACAACAGTAGTGCAAGTTCAGCCTAATGGGACAAGCGCAGATTCTGATACTCCCTATCTAGAATTCAAAAGACCCCGGGTGGGTAGAATAACCATCTATACGGATGGCTTGAAGTGACTGGCGTCTGCGAGGAGTTTTACCCCAAATCAATCGGAATATCCGGTTCAATTAGACTCTCTATCTAAAAACAACGTAAGACTTTCCTGGGTCCCGGGAAACGCTGGACTCCTGTATTATAACTAGGACAATTTGGCCACTCAACAGCAAGCAAAACATGCGATGACGAGGATGTGCACGAGTATACTCCACACTTTGCGTCTCACCACCTCTCACTCTGCCACACTTAGGAAATAATATCCTTGGAAGATTCTACTTCCAAGATCTAGAAGAACAATTTGGCAAGTGTGTAAATGATTTGCACAAATTAATAGTTGCCTCAGGCTTTCTCGAAAATTCATAGATTCTATAATAAGGGAGTTATAACCCGCAGTTCTTCACAATGGCAACACTTTGAACTAAGTGTGACGGGTACAGGTATATCCTACCCTAAAACTCCATAAACTTTTCGTTCCTTACATATCTATCCTTTGAACATGACAGTACCAACTGAGCTTCAGGAACTTAAAAATAATAAAAATGAAATATTAGGAGTTCCACCAGGGAGGGCGTTTTTTCCGTTCGTTCTGCTTACTGGGCAGGATTTTTCGAAGGATTTTGAGAGCACCTCCGTTAGAGACACAAATGCTTCATCGACCTCTTGTTTAGTACTACGGTTTTTTACCGGGCAGACATTTTCCAACATCTGCAGTTCTGTATTGAACCTGTCCCAGTCTGCTCTTCTTGGGTTCCTCAAAAATGTCCCTACCCTGAGATTGAATTTGTAAATCAAAAGGTATCCAGCAGTGGTCTGAGATCGATGCCTTGCTGGACACTCTCCAGTTGACGATATGGACGGAACTGCTCTGAGATACAAATGTAGCGGCTAGTACTTCCTTTCTATTCGCTGTTATAAAGGTGGGGTCATTACCCCGGTTACATACGATAAGATTGGAACTGAGTATAAAATCAGACGAAGCCTCGACCCTGTATCTGAGCTGCCCCAGATAGTATGATGGGCATTTACGTCACCGCCTAAGTCTAAGTTCTTCTTACCTTTCTCGGATGCTGCTATTAGCCTCCTTACCGAATCCGGGGGGGACAGATGTGTCGTCATTGTGGGGCATGTACACTGACGCCACAGTACAGCTCTCGTCCTTCCGTCTAACCTCCACTGCCGTCAAGTCACCAGTGCTGAAATGAGATAACATTAAAAGGTTTTGGTTTGCCACGATACACGATTTCACCTTTCCCTTATCAGATCTATAAAAGGCGTTAAATTTGTTTGACCCGAGTCCAATCACGAGATCATTATAGATTCATGGTTCTTGGTCCAGCTGTACCCTATCCAGGAGCAGCCTCAAGTTGTCTAAGGCGACTTTACTGTGGTGGAGGTTGATCTGGACTATCTTCATCGATGGCCATATTTTCTCCTACCACATTGTCGGTCGCCTGTGCGTCCGATGCAGTGTGTTTGAGGAGTTTGAAATGATAACACCATCTGCATCTCCTTTGTCAGCAGTGCTGGCAGTTCGTCAAATACGACGATATACCGTCTTGCACCGTTTTTGGGCTCTTCCACGCTTACATGTGCCCATCCCTGCATGGGGATCTGCGGGTTTTGCGCTTGTAGGGAATTCTCTTGGCGGGACTTCTCTTGGCGGGACGGCCTTAAGCATGTCTCCTTCAGAGAGTTCTAGGCCGTCTATAACGGTCTTGTCGAAGTCGTTGGATGCCTGGTCTTTGCAGTAGATGTAATTGATACCCTTGATCCACCTCATCTTGCCGTAGGCTTTTGCATTTGCACCTGCATTCTTTAGAATGTGGTTTACGATTGCAGAGCCCAGGGCCTTCTCGATTTTCTTCCCACATTCTACTGCATTCTGCCCGCTTGGTTTCTTAGAGTCCACCACAGCTGGCTGCAATGGATTCCTCGTCACGTCGCTATAGCTGCCCCTTTGACTGGTTCCCCACGCGCCTGATGCCCTTTTGGGGCTCCCCGTGGTCGTTGTTGCCTGTTTGACTTTCTTGGAAGCGTTTGGTGCGCCTTCCGATGACCTCATCCTCTTCGAGGCAAACTCTTTTCTCATGCCACCCGCATTTTCCGTCGGTTTTCGCTGAAGCCCGGCTTATCGCTAGGCTCCTTTAGGACTTTCTTAACCTCCTTACGTACTGCGGGTCGTCTATTCCTGGCATTTTGGTCCATCTTAACGACGTCGTCCCTCCACCTTATGGAACCGCCTTTCTTGCCGGCCGCGTCTTTTTCAGCCGTCCTTTTTCTTGGTTCTGGGGGCCTCGTAAGGATGTCCTGCGCCACGACTTCTCTGGCCCTTTCTAGAGAGGGTACCTCCTTCTCAGTGAGAGAGGAACTTTCCTTGGCGGTAAGTATGCCATAGATATACTTGGCCTTCTTGAACTCCCTCTTCCTTAGCAGACCTGGAGAGAGTTTTTTCCTCTTTCTCGAGTTGTTTGTCTCGAGTTTCTCGTCGTAGGGTTCAGGTAAGAGCTGTTCTTCCCTTTCCTGCGATATCTCGTCATCGGTTGCACCGGCGTCTAGGGCCGCGTCTCTATTATGCGGTTCCATTGCATTGTGTCTGCCGCACTCCCGGTATCTAACATACCCACTCACTCATCCTTGTTTATGTTTGTTAGTTTGAAAATTTTGTTCCCACGTGTATGGCCGGAAAAGGGTGGTCCGCCCCGGCAGCGCCGTAATGCCGGGGTAACTCATTAAAATACCTGCAGGTCCTCGCCAGGGCACCTGAGGGAGCTCGTTCATGGTTGGTTTGACCCCCAACCTTTCATCCTTGGGCACGGTTTGCTCCTTGCTCACGCCACCGCTGGAATTTGGTTTGGTTTAGGAGAAGAAAGTGGGGAGGGGGAGATGGTGAGAAGGGATTACGCACATGCCTGACCTAAATATCACTGAACGACCAAACAGACTTGGATGGTAATTATTGTCATAGAATTTCAGAACACTAAATGTCAAGTACGAAAAGTTTCAAAAAATTGTACAATCAGGGACTTTTTTTTCTAATTGATGTGGAAATTAGGCTCTGGACATACGAGTGCCACACGTCAGTGACGAAAGAAATCGCATGTAATTCTTTAATCAGGGAGTATGATGAGGTCGTCCATTTGAAATGCAATTCACCTTCGTTAGCCAAGATAAGTTAAAATGAAAGCCTTTACCGTTAGCCTATTTCATAGCTCTTTTGGAGATTGTCACATAAATCTTCGATCTGAATCCCTGCCATACATTTCCTTAAAACAATAAAAGTCGCAAGCATTGCCGTAAACTCCAAACGTCACCACCATCAAGTCCGTTGAAATCATCAAGTAGCAATTCAAACGATAACTCTCCAACTGTCACTGCCATTAAAAAGCCTTTCACTTTAGCGCTTCCTCTGAAATGTGGTTGTTATCTCTTACAAATGAGACGTTGTGTTTTGTCTCCCTTCATCTGCGCGATCACCGTCCGACGTCCATCAATGAATCAGTCAATCAAATCAACGATGACGAACGCAACACGAAGCATCTCCAGCCAGCTTGTCGACTCCGTCGTCGTCCGGATTCGACTATCTAGCTTTGATTCCGCATTACAATGTACTTACGATCTTTCTACTAATTGGCCATTTGAAATTCAGCTGATAATTAAAAATCAATAAATTTCCTGTGACGCTCGGAAATTGATTGCCGCCGCTAATGTTGCTATTGTATATAGTTGTATTCCAGTCGCACGATATCACTAGAAGCGACCTGTGTGTTGCGCAACGGATCTCGCAGTGATCATTGCATCAAACCGATGTATCATGACGATGATGCTCATGATGGAGCTCTCTCTCTCTCTCTCTTAGAGAGTCATGTGCATGCCGCTCGCCACAGTGATCGGATCAGTGAGTACGGAGTGGATGTGGGGGATGTAAAGGCATCATGAAAAATATTTCTTGGCAATAATTGTCCTCCTCGGCACTTATGACTCGGATTCCGGCCTGTTGTTGTAAATATATACTGTTATTATTCACTTCTTAAAAGGGTGAAGGAGATTGTGCGGCAGTTACTGGTTATCTTGTTTATTGGCTGAATATGAGAGTATGCTGCACGCCGCCACCTACACACAAAGACGAAGTGCATTTTTTTGCACCGAGATGCGTAGGTGGCGCTAACCATTCACTTTACAATCCAAAGATTGTTTTTGTTTTGTTCGCTTTAAATGTTAGCACATAGTGGCCGCGGCTGTGGGAGAATACGAGTCAGCGAGTATCGAATGCGGTTAGGAAAAAAGTTTCTTCATTCATTGGTACTTCTGTCCCACAGTTGTCGTAAACTACACATTTTATTGGATACTCGTAAATTTACTTTGTAACGGATACCAGTATACAATATTGTGTTTTAGGATATGTTGTGAACAAAGAATTTATAGGAGTGCATTAGCCCATAGACCACAGAGAGCGCCTAAGCGTGAGACCCACTGCTGTTCACTCACCACCTACAAACGCCACCAATATGTGCAATCGGTACCACGACATCATCAAAGAGGTAGCCGAGAACACCGTAGATTATTAGCCACCACGAAAACAAGATGGTGACAGAATGGTGACAGAATTGTGACAGAATGGTGACAGAATGGTGACAGAACGTGCACATCTGATAACACCGCAAAACAAATCAAGGTCGATACGTGAAGAGTATTAAGTCAGAAGGAGATCCTGCGTAGAAAGAATAGTTTAAGGAAATCGACGAAAGTCCCTCGATTGAAACAACATTTGGCATATGTATAAGAAACGACGAGGACGGCTTCAATCTTCGAAGAACAGGCTCTTCAAAACAGCGAAGGAAACCTCTTGTCATCGAAGCGCCGAATTAATAGATGTGTATAAGCAGCATTTCCATTAGCTGTTAAACCTTGTATCTATAGACAGTAATACGTCCCGATTTTTAAATCAAAATTAATTGAAATAACTCTGTTTTCATGAATCTCGTTGACAAAAACGAAAAAATATTAAAAGCTAACTGTTCAGTTCACATCTTGCATAACATGAGCAAATTTGCATGTGATAGATTAGACATCGATGTAGAAGCTATCATCTTAAAAATATACGGCCATTTCTCACATTCAGCTAAACGTCTTGCGGACTTGAAGAAGATATTTGAAACTACGGAAATGGAGTTTGTCGAATTATTACGTCACGTAAATACAAGATTTCTGTCGCTCTGTCCTGCTGTTGACAGAGTAATCAAGGTTTGGCCTGCTTTGAAAAGCTACTTTGATAAGCAAGAATCATGTACGAAAGCCATTGAAAAGATTTTTTACTCTGAAGCAGAGGAAACAAAAACTCTAGCCTACTTGCATTTTGTTCATAATGTGATGAGTGCTTGGTACAATAATAAAAGAGTCTCAGGGAAATGATATTGCCATAACAGAAATGCATGAGTCATTGTGCCTCTTCCGCTCAAGGTTGACTCAAAGGCTAAAGGATGTGTATTTCGGCAACCAGACAAAACTGATTTTAAATAAATTGGTTGAATCTGAAGGGACCAAAGCCATCGAAGACTTCAAAATTTTTTAAAAAAATTGCCAACAATACCAAACGTTATAATTTTTCAGATGAAAATATTTTTGCTAGACTTAAATTCATAAACCTGGAAGGTGAAGTTAGTTTTTGCATGATTGAAAATGCTGTATCTTTAATAAAATTGACAGGCGATTTTTCGCTAGATAACTTATATGAAGAATTTAACTTGTTAAAATCATTCTTGGACGTATTTGTAGGAGATTGCAAAGACACCACTGCCACCACCGCGCAGAAATGGCACCAGCTCTTTCAACAGTTTCCAAAAAAAGATACCAGCAATATATTTAAACTAGTGTCTTTCATATTAGGTAATGAACGCGTTTTTTTCCAGATGAATTTAAAATGGTCGGATGCCAGAAATAAATGCTCCGTAAATTTAATGAAAGCAGAATTACTCATCCAGTTTAATCTACAGCTATCCTGCGAAGAGTGCTTCATCTTTATTAAAGAGAAAAAGGAAACTTTAAAAGAAGTTAAATCTTCACAGAAATATCATGAATAAGTAATTCTTATAAATAATTATGCTCTTATTGTAAGTTGCAATTTGTAACACTCACTGCACAGACTATTTTTTAAAACGCCATATTTTTCTAATGAATAAAACTTTTTTGATTTTGATTTCTGTTTTTTTCTGTTATCCTGAAGACGAATAGGAATCATCTATTTAACGATAAGGTGAATCTGATTTAAAATATTATATTTTTATTAAAATACATTTTCTATGGCTGTTTTTGCTATCTATTGTCACGTAAACGTAATTTTAATTCAAATAAAAAGATAAATATTTGAAAACTTCTGATTATGTATGTTTGTTTACTATGTCCCACTTTCGACAAAAGAATCCCGCTGTTTTCACTCAAAAAGTTCCAAAATTCCGACATGGCAAAAACGAAAAATGGCAACGCTGGAACCCACGTCCAGTCGATTAACCGGTTCCACCATCCAATATTATAAAGTTTGGCATAGCTCTGAAAAATAGCTTAAGGATAACAGAGCTGCCGGCGAGATTAAAGCGGCATATGATAGAATTCATCGTTAGGAGCTCTATCCTGTCAAACCGCCATTGAGTGACCTCAAAGCACGGCTGGGGCAGAAAATCCTGGAGATCGCCAAAAACAGGTGGAACACCCTTCCTACCTGCGAAATATCCAAAAAAATGTGGCCAGACTATGATAAAGTCAGAACCCACAAGGTCCTTCAAAAAAACAGGAAATCTGTTTCGATGTTGGTGGGAATACTCACTGGACAGTGGACACATTCTTCTGGGGAGCCACGGACTGAAAATGCGTCTTATTTACGACGACCTTTGTAGGGGCTCTGGTGATGAGGAGCCACACGAGGACGCTCTCCACTTTCTGTGCCACTGCCCAGGCCACAGTCAATTGAGAAAAAGAACTTTAGGAAACTATTTTTTCTACAGTCTAATGGAACTATCCGAAATCCCTCTTTCCAATCTTTTCAGGTTCTCAGCAAAAACCGGATGGCTGGAGAGGATGTAGTTGACATCACCGACGAGACAAGGAAGGCACCACAACCCAACACACGTGGACCCCCTATGGGTATCCCAATGGGTCAACACTGACCTGAGTGCGATGACGCAGCATCAACACCGCTGCCTCATCAACCCACATACCTAACCTAACCTGGGAGCTCTATCGGGCGATGACCGAATGTGGGATCCCGGCAAAACTAATCTAGTAGCTCTTCCAGATATTCCAATTTTATCACTTTGAGGGTGATGATACGGAGTTCAGCTACCGCGGAGTACCGATACGTCTACTCCACGAACAGCGAAGCTATAGATAGCTTTCAAGAATGATGAGAACAAAATCGAAAAAATCGAGCCCGTACCGTGCGTACCGCAGAAGACATCGTCGCTGTAGACGTGGGTGTGAGAGACTGAGAGAGAACCCGAATTTATCGATCCGACGCCTTTCTCAGCAACTCGGTCTCTGCCCGTCCACTATTTGGAAAATTTCGAGGAAAGATCTTGGCCTACATCCATATAAGATCCAACTGCTGCAAGAATTAAAGCCAGCGGACTATCAATTGCGTCGTGTGTTCTGTGAATGGGCTGAGAATCAACTGGAAGTTAAACCCGTTTTTTGTATTGTTGCATCCAGGATTTGAAAAGATAAAACGTAATTCTATTTAATTAATCTTTATTAGTTCCCCTTCAATGTCTTATAATTCTTGATTATTATTCTAATAATTCACTTATTTAATCCAACAATTCACGTTCACAATTAATCACTTTTCTCTTGTTCAATACTTCCACTTTTTCTCTATACTTTTCACTATAGCACTTCTTTATCGCGGTTCAAAACGAGAATGTCTTGGAATGCTCCTGCGACACCTATTTATATCTCCTAGTGACACCTATCGAAATTTCCAAATTCGTTGAGTTCAGGAAGTTCGAGAACATACAGATGTACTAATTATTCCATAGCTATTCAAACTGCTTTTCAAATGCTGCCAAATATCGATTATCTTATATGGCTCTCTACTAGATGGCACTGCAAGTTGACTAATTGATGCTGAATGTCACAGTTTGAGCAAACATGCAACAGTGTAAGTCATCTGCGATGAGGCTCATATCTGGCTTCACGAGATTATAAACAATCAGAATTGTCATTATACAATCCTCGTGAGTCTCTTGAGATTCCATTACATCCTGAAAAAATCACTGTTTGGTATGGTTTATATGCCGAAGGGGTCATCGGCCCATTTGTCTTTAAATCTGAAACCGGTGCCAACATTACCGTGAATGGCGAACGCTACAGGCAAATGATTCGTGATTTTTTTATTCCTCAGGTCATTGGATATCATTTGGAGGAGAAATGGTTCCAACAAGACGGCGCAACATGCCATACAGCGCGTGCAAGCATGACTTTGTTAAGCCAAACTTTTGGTGATCGAATCATCTCAAGAAATGGACCTGTGAGTTGGCCACCTCGTTCGTGAGATTTGACACCTTTGGACTACTTTTTGTGAGGGTACGTCAATTCTGTGATCTATGCTGATAAACCGGCAACGATTGATCACTTAGAAGCCAACATTCGACGCACTATTGACCAAATAAGACCTGGTATGCTGGAAAAACTGGTGCAAAATTGGACCGACAGGATGGCGTTCATAAGGCGCAGTCGCGGAGGCCATATGCCAGCAATAATGTTTAAACATTAAATGCCGTGAAATTTGTGAGCTAATTAACCCAAAATTTGGTCATTCCATTAAATTTATTGTGTTTTATTTAAAAAAAAAAAATTGTATGCCTCTATAAAAAACATCCCATACTTTGAAGTCCACAATCGATTTCAGCCAGTTACCGGCAGATACACATTCATGTTTAACAAAGTGTTTCGATGATCCTTTAAGTGTGTATTCTCCGTCGGAGGGCGCACTTTTTGAGGTTAGAATAAATTGACTAAGCAGTCTGAGTAAAAAACTGATCGCAGGGACCTTCTGAGAGGAGGAAAAATAAATGAAAAACAAAACTCTAAAACTATTTAAATGACGTTCGGAGGCTATTTTACTGGCGTAGAAAGTAATACAATTTAATAAAATAATTCTTATGTATATAAAAAAATATTAATCATATGAAAGCTGCACGCTCAAAAACAAAACAGAACGATCTGGGTACGCTCGGTTCAAGCATGATCTGAACTAAAAAACATAGGGACGGTCTACAGTCCGCTTGGGCGAACTGTTGGATACCCTATTCTTATTCCTATCCCTCATAAGTGGGCGTGACAAAAGTCTAAGTATGGTTGAATTGTTAAGAACGCTCTACATATTTTGTTATATAACATTTAAAGGATTTTATCAAAAAAAACGCTCCCTAGCTCAAACTTAGGTGTTTCAATAAAATTGTTTTATTTAATTGTGGGCGTGTCAGTAGGCGGATTTAAAAAAAAAACACACATGAGAATAAAGGGCCCCTAGAGAGTATAGATTATAAATTTCAGCTCCCTAGCTCAAACTTTGAATTTTCAAAAAAAAAAAAAAAAAAATTGTGGGCGTGTCAGTGGGCGGATTTTAAAAATATTTACACATGAGCATAAAGGGCCCATAGAGAGTATATATTATAAATTTCAGCTCCCTAGCTCAAACTTTGGATTTTCAAAAATTAATATACCCTTAGAATAGGCTATAAAAAAATTGTTTTATTTATTTGTGGGCGTGTCAGTGGGCGGATTTTGAAAATTTTTTATCCTGAGCAGTTTTAGGAGTCATAGATCATATATACAAAATTTCAGCTTTCTAGCTCAAAATTCGATTTTTTCCAAAATTTAGTTTTTTTGAGTTTGTGGGCGTGTCTGTGGGCGGATTTCAAAAATTCGTAAACTTGATTATTTCGGGACCCTAGAGAGCATCCCGAGCAGTTTTAGGAGTCATAGATCATATATAAAAAATTTCAGCTTTCTAGCTCAAAATTCGATTTTTTCCAAAATTTTGGTTTTTTTTGAGTTTGTGGGCGTGTCTGTGGGCGTATTTCAAAAATTCGTAAACTTGATTATTTCGGCACCCTAGAGAGTATATGGTTAAAATTTCAGCTCTCTAGGTCCAGTTTAAAGGCCTAATTTTTGGCTACAGACGGACGGACGGACGGACGGACATGGCTAGATCGACATTACTATCGATGCTGATCATAAATATAGTAACTTTTAGGGGTCTACGGGCAATATTAAGGTATGTTACAAACTATGCGTCAAAATTAATATACCCTTAGAATAGGGTATAAACATAGGGACGGGCTACAGTCCGCTTGGGCGAACTGTTGGATACCCTATTCTTATTCCTATCCCTCATAAGTGGGCGTGACAAAAGTCTAAGTATGGTTGAATTGTTAAGAACGCTCTACATATTTTGTTATATAACATTTAAAGGATTTTATCAAAAAAAACGCTCCCTAGCTCAAACTTAGGTGTTTCAATAAAATTGTTTTATTTAATTGTGGGCGTGTCAGTAGGCGGATTTTAAAAAAAAACACACATGAGAATAAAGGGCCCCTAGAGAGTATAGATTATAAATTTCAGCTCCCTAGCTCAAACTTTGAATTTTCAAAAAAAAAAAAAAAAAAATTGTGGGCGTGTCAGTGGGCGGATTTTAAAAATATTTACACATGAGCATAAAGGGCCCATAGAGAGCATATATTATAAATTTCAGCTCCCTAGCTCAAACTTTGGATTTTCAAAAATTAATATACCTACCCTTAGAATAGGTTATAAAAAAATTGTTTTATTTATTTGTGGGCGTGTCAGTGGGCGGATTTTGAAATTTTTTTTATCCTGAGCAGTTTTAGGAGTCATAGATCATATATACAAAATTTCAGCTTTCTAGCTCAAAATTCGATTTTTTCCAAAATTTATTTTTTTTGAGTTTGTGGGCGTGTCTGTGGGCGGATTTCAAAAATTCGTAAACTTGATCTAGGTCCAGTTTAAAGGCCTAATTTTTGGCTACAGACGGACGGACGGACATGGCTAGATCCACATTACTATCGATGCTGATCATAAATATAGTAACTTTTAGGGGTCTACGGGCAATATTAAGGTATGTTACAAACTATGCGTCAAAATTAATATACCCTTAGAATAGGGTATAAAGAGTCAAAAGTTGTTTGCTATACCCCCTCAATCCATAAGCCTATCATCATTCCTTCTAAAAACTTTAGAAAGTCTGATTGATATCCATCTACGCACTAACATTGATACAAGACTCCTGTATACGGCTCAACATGCATTTTGCAATTCAAATCTGTTGCAACAGCCTTACATACGTTAGTACGTTCAATCGAATATTCCCTTCACCATTAAGAATACACTCTGGTTGCATTCCTGGACATTGAAGGCGTTTTTAACAACGTCAATACATCCGCGATCGCAAATGCACTGTCAGCTCTGAAGGTAGATGACTCACTTGGTAAGAAGATCTGTCAGTAGAGGAACCAAACAGGGCGGAGTCATATCTCCCCTCCTCTGGAATTTGGTAGTGGACGAGCTGCTGATGTGCCTAGAAAGGGAGGGCTGCAGGGTGATGCAGACGACGCACGTTGCAATTGCCGCCTCAGGATAGTACCTAAACACCCTGAAAGAACGCTTTTAACAAGCTAACGGCATGAGCAGATCGTTGTGGGTTAAGGTTAAAACCGAACTTGTTCTATTCTGATGAAGCTAATACTTGGGTCTCATTCTGAATAAAAAGCTTAGCTGGAAACCTAACATACAATAAAGAGTTCGTATATCTACGGTAGCACTCTTATCTGGCAAGAAAGCCATATAAATGGGGCCTTCAACCCTGCATCACCAACTGGCTATACATGTCGGTAATAAGACCGATGCTTATGTACGGGGTGGTTGCTAAGCTAAGCAAAGTTCAACGATCAGCGTGGGTCTCCATGAGTGGTGCACTACGCTCAACTCAATCTGCTGCAATGGACATTCTGTTTCACCTGACACCACTCGACATCTTTAGTCCAGCGGCTGCTAGTGCTGCTATCCGCCTCCAAACAACGTTCCAGTGGTCCGAGAATGAAATCAGGCACGCCTATATTCTAAACAAATTTAGAATCCTCCATAGCAACAACTACAACACCCCTCAGACCCGTTTTGACAAAAACTTCAAAGTCAACATCCCTCCCAGAATGTTCTGGGTGTAGGTCCCCCGCCGAAAATAAATCAATTAACTTTTATGGACATCCGGATCTTCTCAGATAGCCAACCTGCGCTAAAATCTCTGAATTCTGTCTCCACAAACTCCATCGTAGTCTTTGGCTGCCGATCATCTCTTCTGGAGATTGCGGAGCAATTTAACATTCACCTATGCTGGGTGCCAGGGCATATAGATATTCCAGGGAATTGTCCCTCATGTTTATGAGGGAGGTCATTGAGAGAACGAACCTTAGGCGGACAAGTGGCAACACCTGTCTAGTGACAAAACAGATTTAGCCAAAGCTAGATCTGTAACGCTCTAAGTGACTATTGACTATTCTCCACCTTCTCTGCACATGCCCTGCTCTCTCTCAAAGACGAAAACTCCATTTAGGATCTTTCTTTTACAATGATCTCAACGATCTCATAAACATCGACATCAAAAGTCTGTCAAGCTTCATCAAATGCTCCAATTGGTTCAACGAGTAGGAAGAAGATATGTAGGTTCGTGTGGTATCACAATGGACCTTTTTATTGGTCTAAGTGTGTAGGCCTCTGCTGACTGCCACCAACATAGTCCCCTCAGCCCTCACAATGCAAATTTACAGCGAATTTTCAGTTTAACGAATGATCGATGGGCTCACGAAAGAAATCGCCTAAAAGTTGAGTAAATGAAAAAAAATAATTGTTAAATTTAACTTTAAGGTGTACTTAGTTTTAAAATATGCGTCACAAGATAAACACATTTTAAAAAGTGCAGCCCGTGAAAAAATATTATTTTTGAAAGAAATAAAAACATTTTTATTAATATGTTATAGATAATAAGTAATGACAGTTGACAGTTGACAGTTGACAGGTGACAGTTGACAGGTGACAGGTGACAGGTGACAGTTGTATAACATTTTTGAATTAATTAAATATATTTGTATAAATATCAAATGGTTACTTTGTTGCAAATAAAATGAATGAGTATTGAAAATTCTAAAATTATGAGTATAAACAAGTGTAAGCTTTTGTGCTCTTTTTGGGGTCTTATTTACACTATTTTTCAAAGTGCCTTCAAAAAAACCTTCTTTAGCCGAATTTTTCAAGCGTTTTTTTTTGCGAAATGGAGTTCTATTCTAAGCCCGTCCCTGCATATATTGGTGGAAATCATTTTAAATTTAAAGAAACCAGTTCTTTAGTTATACAAGGTGGCGCAAAAATACCCTTCCGATGTTTTTTGGCTGTAATTTAAAAAAAAAAATTAAAAACCTTGATTATTTTTATTTGGTCTTTTAATTTTTTTTACATCAAGTCGAGAATATGATGTCATGTAAATGGCCGCCGCCACAGTTTATTGTCATTTGAGCCCTTTTTATGGCATTTTCCATCACTTTGGCCAAAACTTCCGGCGATAGGTCCTCACATTGTTGACGAATATTGTCTTTAAGAGCTGCAAGAGTCTGAGGCTTGTTGACATAAACCAGCGACTTCAAAAAGCCCCACAAAAAGAAGTCTGCAGCGGTCAAATCAGGCGATCTTGCTGGCCAGTGCAAATCGCCAAAACGGGAGATTAGGCGCCCGGGAAATGCATCCTTCAGCATATTGGTTGTGGCACGTGCAGTGTGTGCCGTTGCACCGTCCTGTTGGAACCACATGTTTTCCAATCCCAATTCATCAAGTTGCGGCAAAAAGAACTCGTTGATCATTGCTCTGTAGCGCTCACCATTCACAGTAACCGTTTGGCCCGCGACGCCTTCGAAGAAAAAAGGTCCGATGACTCCTTCAGCGAAAACAGCACACCATACAGTGACTTTGAGCGGATGTTATCGCTCTTCGTGGGTTACACGCGGATTTTCAGTGCCCCAGAAGCGTAAATTTTGCTTATTTACGTACCCGCTAAGATGGAAATGGGCCTCATCACTCATGATTATTTTTGATGAAAAATCATATTCCTCTTGGTGGTGATTAAGGATGGCTTGAGCGTATGTTAGACGCGATTGGCGGTCAGCAGCTAACAGCTGATGCACCGTCTGGACTTTGTACGGAAACATCTTCAAAACTTGTACCAAATTTCGCTGTAAAGACCGTCGACTGATACCCATTTGCGTGGCACGTCGTCTGGTCGATGTCGACGGCGCTTCCATGACATCTTCGGCTACAGCAGCAATATTCTCTGCAGAACGACTACTCCGGGGTCTGCCACGCCTGGCAGCATCTCGTGTTGTGCCAGTCTCTTCGAGGTGAGCGGCTAAACGTCGCAGTGTTTCACCAGTAGGCGTTGGACGGGTTGTGCCAAAGTCACCGACCGATTATTGCTCAAATAAATAGTCACCAATATTCCGCGTTCTGGAGCAGTGTAGCGTAACATTGTTTATTAACGTGTATTTTGCATGTGTTTACTACACAAATGTCAAAACAGAACTGACATTAGGGGCCAATCGCAAAATTTATAGCATTTTCTGATAGGAGGATTACTTTTGCGCCACCTTGTAGATTAATTAATTTATTTCTAAGCAAACTTCGACTGAATGCTAAATACAAAAAAGGCGTTTAATAACAAACTAAATGACCTTATTAAATATTTGTTCCTTACACCCAACCCATAACCCAGTGGCGGATCTAGGATCTCGACTGGGGGGGGGGGGGGGGGGTCCATAAAATGTATGCTGTCATGACCTAACTTAACCTCATTATACCCTATTCTAAGGGTATATTAATTTTGACGCATAGTTTGTAACATACCTTAATATTGCCCGTAGACCCCTAAAAGTTACTATATTTATGATCAGCATCGATAGTAATGTCGATCTAGCCATGTCCGTCCGTCCGTCCGTCCGTCTGTAGCCAAAAATTAGGCCTTTAAACTGGACCTAGAGAGCTGAAATTTTAACCATATACTCTCTAGGGTCCCGAAATAATCAAGTTTACGAATTTTTGAAATCCGCCCACAGACACGCCCACAAACTCAAAAAAACTAAATTTTGGAAAAAATCGAATTTTGAGCTAGAAAGCTGAAATTTTGTATATATGATCTATGACTCCTAAAACTGCTCAGGATAAAAAAATTTCAAAATCCGCCCACTGACACGCCCACAAATAAATAAAACAATTTTTTTATAACCTATTCTAAGGGTAGGGAACCCGGGGCATAACAGGCACCCGGGGTAAAATGGGCCCCCTCTTTATTTCTCTGTTGAGTAAAGTGTCAACTCCGAAACTAAATATGTCTTCCTTAAATCATCGGTGGCAATTCGGGGAAAACCCGTCTCTGAACAAAATTGCCACGTGTTCTCTGTTTTGGCTAAAAGAAGATTTTTCATTGAGTTGAAGTTATTTTCAAGTGAAATAAAGTGTGTTTTTTTGTAACAAATATCTATTTTATACTAGATTTTCATCCTTTAATATCAAAGTAAGTAAATAAAGCTGGTATTAATTAAATTATTTCCGTTTTAGAGTTAAATTGAAAAGAATTTTTTACAGATTTTTTGTAGAATATGATATGGGGCAGAATGGACGAGGCATAATGGACATGGATGCCCATTATGCCCCATCTGTTTTTGCACATGTTATTTATTTGTATAATTCTTTTAGTATCAATTTGCACTAATGGATGGAACACCTCCTAATTCTTGGGGCGAGTGTAACCAAAATGGTTGGATCACAAAAGATTTGTTTTTAAAGTGGTTGAAACGATTCATTGAATGGTCGAGGGCAACTAAAGATCAACCCGTTTTGTTGCTGTTAGATGGGCATGCAAGCCACGTTAAGAGCCTTGAAGTGATAGATGTAGCAAGAGCCAATGGTGTGGTCATGCTTTGTTTTCCACCACATTGCACTCATCGGTTACAGCCCTTGGATGTCACTTTTATGAAGCCCTTGAGTTCTTACTATGGAGATGAATGGCTCAGACAACACCCTGACAGAACAGTTACACATTACCAGGTAGGACAGTTGTTCGGTAGAGCATATTTAAGAGCAGCCACAATGTCAGTGGCAATAAATGGTTTTCAAACGACTGGAATATGGCCGGTTAATTCAAATGTTTTCGAAGACCATGATTTCTTGCCTTGCCAAACCACAGACATACCAAATAGGGAAGAGCGTCTACTCTTAGATGAAACAATTTGTGTCGACCCATATTCGGTACCACCAGGCTCATCAACGACCGCCGCCGATCCACTGATGTTGTCCCCAAATCCCGTTTCGGAAACCAATCACTCCACAATGTCTCCACCACATTCTGTTAATCCGATACCAATGGATGCACTGTTATCCTCTCCAGAGCCCGATTTGACAAACAATGATGCACCAACGTCATCAACTTCATTCCAAAAGTTTTCTCCATCTCATATTGCAGCTGTTCCCAAAGCACCAGCTAAAAAAAGAGTTTCTAAGCGCAGGGGAAAGACTGCAATAATTACAAGCTCTCTTTACAAGGCGCAGCTGGAGGCTGAGTCCACGAAGTCCAAGCCTCTTGTTATGCAAAAGAAAAAAGCCTCAACAAAAAAGAAAACTACCAGGAAGGAAGAATCTTCAGAAAGCGAGGAGGACGAAGAGTGTCTTTATTGTGGGCATTTATACTCCCAGTCTACAGAAGGATGGGTTTCCTGCAGATCATGTGGTAAGTGGGCACATTGTTCTTGTGCTGGAGAGGATGATGTTGACGATGAATGTAGCCACATTTGCTCCCGTTGCAACCTAGTTTAGCTTTGCGGCCGTCATGCCCCACATATGTCCATTGTGCCCCAGTACCGGGGTAGAATGGGCAAATTCTATCATTTACTAAAATTAATTTAACATACTGAATTATTTTTTTTTATTTATTTTTCTTTTGTGTACTAACGTATTTATCAATTTTCTATCTAATAAAATTGTTTTGGAGAAAATAAACACATTTTTGCAGTTTTTATAACAAAAAATCCTTAAGGGGCCCGTTATGCCCCGGCTTCCCCTATATTAATTTTTGAAAATCCAAAGTTTGAGCTAGGGAGCTGAAATTTATAATATATACTCTCTATGGGCCCTTTATGCTCATGTGTAAATATTTTTAAAATCCGCCCACTGACACGCCCACATTTTTTTTTTTTTTTTTTTTTGAAAATTCAAAGTTTGAGCTAGGGAGGTGAAATTTATAATATATACTCTCTAGGGGCCCTTTATTCTCATGTGTGTTTTTTTTTAATATCCGCCTACTGACACGCCCACAATTAAATAAAACAATTTTATTGAAACACCTAAGTTTGAGCTAGGGAGCGTTTTTTTTGATAAAATCCTTTAAATGTTATATAACAAAATATGTAGAGCGTTCTTAACAATTCAACCATACTTAGACTTTTGTAACGCCCACTTATGAGGGATAGGAATAAGAATAGGGTATCCAAC
Source organism: Portevinia maculata (assembly GCA_949715645.1). Classification (NCBI taxonomy): domain Eukaryota; kingdom Metazoa; phylum Arthropoda; class Insecta; order Diptera; family Syrphidae; genus Portevinia; species Portevinia maculata. The sequence goes on along the minus strand of OX454527.1, from coordinate 26,125,253 downwards.
AGTTCGCCCAAGCGGACTGTAGCCCGTCCCTATGTTTTTCTCATTCTTTTGATACATTTTGCATGAAACTACGATAGTGCCGCTTGTGTGGACACACGGTTACCACTGCAAACAATTTTAATTCGGAACATCTACTTCGCGGCACAGTGTCGATAATTTTTTGATACACAGAAATATATATGCACCAGTTATGAGTGGCAAAGTAAACGGAGTACAAGCCCATATCAGGTCTCATTTTCCTCTTGCAATCTATGTTCATTGTGCCGCGCATGGCTTCAGTTTGGTCATCAATGCCGCTTGCGGAGTTTCGCGTATAAAAAATGCGTTAGGAACTATCGGAGCAATAGAAGCATTTTTCCACTGGCCGAAGAGACAAAGCATTTTAAAGGAAGACAATTTGAAAATGCCGAAAAAGAGTGACTGGAGAAAAGAAAAATTGAATTCTTTCGCTGTTTCAAGATGGGCTCAGTCTTATGAAGCAGTTTCAACTTATCTCGAACTTCAACCGGCCGTTATAGAAGCTTTGGAAGAAATAAAAAAGTGGAAAGATCGAGAGACTTCACAAAAGGCTTCTCAGCTTTTGACCACGATTTTGACAATAGAATTTCAAATCTTCTGTCATATAATGGAATCGATCAATTCTATCGTCATGCCTCTGAGTCGGGAATTGCAGACGAAAAATCAAGATCTAGGAGAAGCCACAAAGTTAGCTGATGATGCTACGAATGATATCGAGGAAAAGCGGGAAAACGTTGATTCAAATTTTTGTATCATTTACGACAATGTAGCTGAAATCTGTTCTTAATACGAGTCGTTGCAGTCAACAGAAAAACCGTTGCAACGTTGAAACACAAAAAGTCGAAGATTATTACAGAATTGCCTTCAACATTCCATTCCTTGATACTTACATTTTTCATCTCCAAAGTCGGTTCGAAAAACACAAATCGATCTTCCACAGTTTCGCACAACTATTTCCTTCCAAGCAGGAATTTGATGAGGAAAAATGCGCAGATCTTTACAAGTTTTATGACGAAATATTGGACTGTTCAGATAGGAATTTTATCTCAGAGATCAGAATATGGAGGTAACGGATCTTTGATCAAGATATTCAAAATGCGCTCGATGCACTATCAGTGAGTAACTTCAGATCGGAATTTTTACTTCCAGAATCAGTTTCTATAACCCATCGAATACTTAACTTTCAATGGTTACGTTATTTTTTTAGATTATCAATGAAAAATGTTTCAAAAACGTGAACACGATCTTACGAGTATTGGCAGTGTTACACGTAACAACAGCAGCTCCAGAACGATCATTTTCGACCCTAAGAAGAATAAAAAACTATCTTAGAAGTACAATAGGACGGGAGCGCCTGAATGGACTCGCTTCTTTGAGTATCCATCCTGAAATTCAACTAACGGAAGAAGACGAAATTCTGCAAGAATTCTTCAAAAAACCGCGGAATTTTAAAAACGATTGAAAATTTCTCTAGATTTCGCACTATTGGTAATAGTCTAAGAGCCCACAGCATTTTTTGGGAGTGAAGATACGAGTATAACCAAAATTATGATATATCAAAGTTAGGTGCCTAAATAGCTTAAGTCTATTTGGCTAGTCTGGCAGCATTTGTTTGGGGCAAAACCCTTGCCAGACGTACTAATAGTATGCAAAAAAATCAGTTTTTGAAATAATTGGTATAACCACACATTGAATATACCAAAATAATGGTGTAGGTGTCCTGATACCGTAAATGTGGTTGCCAGACATTGTATGGGGCAAACCCCTTGCCAGACGTACTTATAGTATGCAACAAAATTAAACTAAAAAACAAATTTATGTGGTTGATATTATTGCAACTATTTATAAAATAGATGTATTAACAAAAATATTCTTATTCCAATATATTAAATTAACGTCTTTGTTCCTTATACACCAAGTTCAGTAATGTTTTTTTAATAAATGGATGAATTCAAATATAAATACTTAAAAAAAAAATTGTTCGATGACATATCTAAGAAAATAAAAACAAATAATAATAGATCCAACTTAATAACTACAGATTACCTACACTACAATATTTTTTTAAGGCTACACAAATGATTTTAGTTACAATCTGATCCATCAGATGAATCGTTGCATAAACATTTTCTTCATCGTCGGATGCATCCAAGTTAGTCCTAAGAATATCATCGAGATTGTCAGGTGCAGTTTTGCTATCAAACCATTTAACTTGATACCCTGTGTCGTCTAGTATCCAACCATTGTCTACCTTCGCAAAATAAACATAATTTTTTATTTTCATGACTAAATTAATAGTTAGTTTTATTTACTCTTGATATTTTTCTCTTCGATCCAGGAACAAACGTATTTTTACTTTACTATTACTAACATTTGCCCCAAACAAATGCTGCCAGACTAGCCAAATAGACTTAAGCTATTTAGGCACCTAACTTTGATATATCATAATTTTGGTTATATCTTTACTCCCAAAAAATGCTGTGGGCTCTTGGTCTATAATATGTTGTAGTAACATGAAATGCATAATAATAATATTATGCATGACAAAATACGAGAAATCATTTATTTGCACATTACAATCTTTTTTGAATTTTCGAATCGTAAAATAGAATATGCAAATTTTCGGCGACAGAATACCATCGGTTCGGACCTCCCTGTGGGTGGGTCCGGACCCGATAACCCCCCCCCCCCCTTCCCGTGGATCCGCCACTGCCATAACCATCGCCTAACATAAATCTAAACACCTTAAATTATTACATATCCGATGTGTTTGCTTAAAAGACGCCAAATAAACTCATTCTGCTCATGCTGTCTGTTTCACTGATCGAGCACCACTTCCAAACCTATTATCACTGTGTAAACTTGACTTTTGAGAAAAAACAACATAAACAATCTTTCTTGCAGACTCCTTTGCCAGTTGTTGAATGACTATAACGCTCGCGCTTGTTTCACTCTTAAAAACACTGTCAACTTGTAGACGTATCATTAAATGCAATTCCTTAATAGCCTGTCTCTGAGACGGCTAGCACCAACAACAACTACAACAACACCGCTAAGAGGAGGAATACCAACCTTTTAAATGCTTGTCGTTGCGTCCGCCTTTCTTAGCGTGTACGCGCGAAGGAACACAACTCAACAACAAGCCAAACGTTGGGCAGAACTTTTAATTTCCCAACATGTCCACCTCCTTGGCAAAAACGAAAAACACTTCGAACGCCTCATGTCATTCTAGGCAAATCCAAAAGATTAAGAGTGAAAAACAAAAGCAAACCACAGCAGTAGACACAAGAGGAGTATACCGCTCTTCCCGATGGAACAAATCTCTCTCTTCATCCTGTCCGACAATAGTGTGTGTTCAAACAAGCGGAAAACACCACTTGGACAGTGTTGTGATTGTGCTCGCGGGCGCACTCCTCCTCCCACCTCTAGCACCCGTTAAATGGCTAGAAACTTGGAGTTGGGATATAGGAATAACAAACCGGAATGTGAGGAAAATCGCATTCCGCCACACCATCTGTACACCGGGCGCAGTAAAAGCCCCTCCGCTGCCGCAATCATGCGCTATCCTATAGGAAAATTGATTTACGATTATTGGCAAATGCCGGTGAAGGCATTTGGAGCTAGAACTAAAACTATGAGGCTAGTTAGTTGGTTAGTTAGCCTGTTTCATGGGCAATTCCCATTGAAGTATCTTGCGCATGCAAATGGCTCATATTAACGCAAACTGTTGAGTGAGCGAGTGAATGTGTGTGTGCGTGTTTAAGTACAGTCTCTAGTTAGAACGTTGTTTTGTCGTCATTTGCCAGTCAATTCTGGAACTAGAATAGCCATTAAGTTCAAGTGCCAACTGAAGAAACGTTTTTATTTCCATCTCATCGGCTACCACAGCCTGCGGTGCATATACAGGTAGTTTTCGCATTTTTACGATCTCGCGCACCATTGACACGCGGACAGAGGCAGGCGCAGACCAGTCGGCTGTCAGAATAGAACAGGAATTGAATTCAGAATCTAGGATGATGTTAACAAAGTACAGGTTAGGTACATGTGGTACAGGTGGTTTGAGTGAGATATTTATGGATCAATTTGCATTATGAGTGGAATTTCATATTTGCAGATTTACTGTATGCTGTCGTCGTCGTTGGCTTGTCGGAATTGCGTAAGGATCGAGAAGGCTTCTGCCGGCTGGTTGTCCTGTGGAGCAGGTTTCTTGATGGAGGAATGTTGACAGGGAATTTTCGAAGACCGGTTGTATATAGACGAAAAGTATTTCATTGGGAGTGAAGAAAGGGTTTGGGTTATGGTGCGGGAGCAATGACTATTTCACTAGAAAACACGGAATAATAGCTATATACGTGTTCAAATAAGCTCTGACTGAAACAATAAGTGGCAGGCCTTTAATTTCAAAATTCTTTAAAATAAATCTGGTTCATTTATGCTAACTAATCCAGTTGTGTCGCGATTGAAGGAAGACTTCAGAAGTCCCGCGATTTTCCATACAATTCGAACCCCCCAAACTGAATTTTCAAAGTTAACCGTAACTTAAACTACGAGTATATACATATGTATAATAATATCACGGAAAACATCTTTGGCGGGTTAGTTGGTAAGCACAGAATCCACGAAACGACAACAGACAACGGCTACCGACTAATCGATTTCGCAGCAGCTCGTAATATGGTGATAAGTAGCACTAGGTTTCCAAGGCTAAGGATCCACACAGCAACCTGGCGCTCTCCAGACGGTCGAACCGCCAACCAAATCGACCATGGGTTAATCGATGCGAGGCACGCATTCAACATCCTCGACGTGCACACATTCCGAGGGGCAAACGTCGACTCTCGCCATTTTCTTGTTGCGGCTAAATTCAGAGCTCGACTGTCCAACGAGAAGAAGCTGCGAACCGCCCAAAAGAAGAAATTCGACGTTGGACGCCTTAGCACACCTGGAGTAGCCAGAGCATACAGGGAGCGCCTGAGTATGAAACTCCCCACTGTGCATTCACCTACCACAGACGCCAACAATCAGTGGTGCCAGTATCGCGACATCATCAAGGAGGTAGCCGAAACCACTGTAGGCAGGGCCGGTCCAACCATATGTGCAAGATGTGCATATGCACAGGGCCCCGAATTCCGGGGCGCATTGCTAGGAGTAAGAAAAATTTATTTGACCTTGCGCGGATACTGCCATTTGCATTTAAAACAAAAAAAATTGTTCAATTAAGCCCAAAAAAGCAGCGTCCATCACAACTGTGCTGAATTTTTGCACATTAACTCATATCACTTGAAATATTGCAACTTCAAGAAGAATCTAACTCAAAATTAAAAAAATCCCACTAAACAATTTCATTTCTTACCTATGTACCTACCTTATCTCAAAATATTCCACCCTGTTCGTGTAGGAATATTTCTTGCACATCTACTTACATTTAAAAAATAATATAGGTACCTACACGGCTACACGTACATACATAGTTCAAAAAACTCAAAAAAAAAAGTTCCACCTGGTATGTGCAGGTTTTAATTATTGCACATTCGCTTGCAAAATTTTCATAGGAAAATATGTCAAACAAAAAATTCATTACGACGGAATCGTATGGGTTAGAGCGTGCAGGTTTTTGATTCTGCACACAAGAAGAATCCTAGTTATTATACCCTATTCTAAGGGTATATTAATTTTGATGCATAGTTTGTAACATACCTTAATATTGCCCGTAGACCCCTAAAAGTTACTATATTTATGATCAGCATCGATAGTAATGTCGATCTAGCCATGTCCGTCCGTTCGTCCATCCGTCCGTCTGTCGGCAAAAATTAGGCCTTTAAACTGGACCTAGAGAGCTGAAATTTTAACCATATACTCTCTAGGGTCCCGAAATAATCAAATTTACGAATTTTTGAAATCCGCCCACAGACACGCCCACAAACTCAAAAAAACAAAATTTTGGAAAAAATCGAATTTTGAGCTAGAAAGCTGAAATTTTTTATATATGATCTATGACTCCTAAAACTGCTCGGGATAAAAAATTTTCAAAATCCGCCCACTGACACGCCCACAAATAAATAAAATATTTTTTTATACCCTATTCTAAGGGTATATTAATTTTTGAAAATCCAAAGTTTGAGCTAGGGAGCTGAAATTTATAATATATACTCTCTATGGGCCCTTTATGCTCATGTGTAAGCATTTTCAAAATCCGCCCACTGACACGCCCACAATTATTTTTTTTTTTTTTTTTTTTTTAGTTCAAAGTTTGAGCTAGGGAGCTGAAATTTATAATATATACTCTCTAGGGGCCCTTTATTCTCATGTGTTAATTTTTTTTAAATCCGCCTACTGACACGCCCACAATTAAATAAAACAATTTTATTGAAACACCCAAGTTTGAGCTAGGGAGCGTTTTTTTTTTGATAAAATCCTTAAAATGTTATATAACAAAATATGTAGAGCGTTCTTACGAGTAACAATTCAACCATACTTAGACTTTCGTCACGCCCACTTATTAGGGATAGGAATAAGAATAGGGTATCCAACAGTTCGCCCAAGCGGACTGTAGCCCGTCCCTACGTTTTTTATTCTCTTCCATTCTCGTCATCTATCGAATTTATTTTTTTTACTTCTCAGGATGGGGATATGATGTGTTGGTGAGAGGGGTGCGGTATATGGTTGGTAAATTATTTGTTGTTTTTAATGGAAGTTTGGGGTAGGTTATAGGTTATAGCATATTGCAAGGAGGCTGTAGCATTCATCAAAGAAAATGGGTATTCATTCATAATCGGTATCCAAAATCATATTATGTACATATTGCGATTGCATTATGTTACACAATTAAATCTCCGAATATAAGCAGCATTTTTCATTTTGTTTACAACTGGTTTGGGAAGTTTGGGCAGCTAAATGTAATTGATTAATTTATTTATTTTTTGATACTTTAATCGACACAATCTCTGCATAACTTACATGTTTTGGATGCTGTTTTATGAATACGGATTTTTGCATAAAAGCAGTGCGAGTTTGAAATCCTACACATAGGAGATCATTGAGATCTCGACGGAAAAATAATGTATACCGATGAATGTCCAGAAACTATATTGGACCCGAAACAAAGATTCAAAGTAGATTTTTATTTCAAAATACTTGATCAAGCGAGACAATCAATAACCGAAAGGTTGACACATATAGTATACATTTTTTTTAACATAAGCGAATGTTTAAAAAATAAAAATCTACGTTCTACATGCCTTACATCTGGTAGTTTTCAAGATTTAGATGGAGCAGAATTGTATCAAGAGTTAAAACTCATTTCCTCGCTTGTTACATCACAAAGTTCATGTTTAGATGTGTTGAATTTTATATTCAGCTGATGCCTTGATGATCTTGCTCCTAATTTAGTTATTGCTCTTCAAATTCTTAATACAATCCCTGTGACAGTAGCTTCAGGAGAACGTAGTTTTTCTAAAGTTAAAATTATTAAAAATTGTCCCAGGTCAACGATGACTCAAGAGAGATTGGTAGGCTTATCTATAATGTCTATAGAAAAGGAACTATTAAAATCTTTAGATTATGATGATCTTGTTGCTGAATTTACCAAAGCTAAGGCCAGAAAAGCAAGTTTCCCAGTTTAAAGGTTTCTCTCTGCACATTTCTTCGCTGCGTTTTATTTATGCTTATACTTTTTTTCCTTTGAAGAAAATATCTAAAGTTCCTTAAATGAATTCCTTCATTATTTATTTATTTTGTTAATAAATACATTATGTTTGTTTTTATAGCATTTTTTTTACATTTATTTATTTTCTATTTATTTATTATTTTAATTTATTTTATTTATTTATTTGTTTTAATTATTAATTTTCTATTAACACATATAAACATATATGTAAATATACATATTTGTTTTTAATTGAGGATTAGGCCTACGGGGATACCTCAATAAAAAAAAAACGCATTGAATTCTACCTCCTGGGTGATTGGGAAACGACTTACGGATGTGTGCAAATTAAAGGGCGCTTTCTGTACATCTTGCACATCTTGCACAGGGCGCTTGTTTGGCTGAAGCCGGCCCTGACTGTAGGGTACCAGCCACCCCAGAGAAAGAGCCCGTTGTATGATGAATGCGTGTACAGGAAAAAGGTGACAGAAGATGCACACAAGAAAACGCTGCAGCGCAAAACAAGGGCAGCAAATGAAGAGTATCGAACCAGGAGAGGGGAGGAGAAAAAGAAGCTGCGTAGAAAGAAGAAGGCCTACGCAGCATCCCAGCTCAAGGAGATCGAAGAGTCTCGCGATCGTAACAACATCCGAAGGTTCTATAAGAAAGCAAAGCAACTGGCTGCTGGCTTCAAAACCGGAACGCAGGCTCTTCGAGACAGCGAAGGAAACCTAGTCACCGAAGCGCAGGGAATAGTAGATGTGTTTAAGCAACATTTCCAGGAGCTGCTTAATTGGCATCATGTAGAGAGAGTGATAGGGCAAGAAAGCCCACGTCCAGTCAATGAAGAACCAGTTCCACCACCCAGTATAGAAGAAGTTGGCTTAGCTATAAAAAAGCTTAAGAACAACAAAGCCGCAGGCTCTGATGGCTTACCAGCGGAGCTCTTCAAACACGGTGGTGATGTTTTGGTAGGGCGCATGCACCAAATCATCAGCCAAGTATGGGTGGAAGAAAACATGGCCGATGACTGGGCTATCAGCTCCATATGCCCAATCTACAAAAAAGGCGATCCTATGTATTGCCAGAACTATCGAGGCATATCCCTGCTTAATGTCGCATATAAGATCCTATCCAACGTACTGTGTGAACGTCTTAAACCGTTTTGCAATACACTTATCGGCACGTACCAGTGTGGCTTCCGGCCAGGCAGATCGACTATAGACCAAATTTTCACACTGAGGCAAATCCTGGGAAAGACCAACGAATTTCAAGTCGAGACACACCACCTATTCATCGACTTCAAAGCCGCGTATGATAGTATACATCGTCAGGAGCTCTATATGGTGATGGCCGAATTCGGAATCCCGCAAAACTGATTCAGATGTGTCGTGTGACTCTGGAAAACACGCGGTGCAACGTGCAGTTTGGAAATACATCCTTCGAACTATTTCAAACATGCACCGGATTTCGGCAAGGGGACGCACTATCATGCGATTTCTTCAATCTCGTACTGAAGCAGATAGTGCGCAGGGCAGGTGTCAATACGGAAGGCACTATCTTCAACAGGTCCGTTCAGCTGCTGGGTTATGCGAACGATATCGACATCGTCGGCCGATCACAGCGCTCCGTGATAGAAGCTTTCACGGCGATTGAAGAAGAGGCGAAATCTGTTGGCCTTGTAGTAAATGAGGACAAGACTAAACAAACATCTGTCCGCCGCCTAGGACAAAACGTCACTATTGATAGCAACAATTTCGAGGTAGTTAAGGAGTTCATCTACCTCGGAGTAAACATGAACTCCACGAATGACACCTTAGTGGAGATCCAGCGAAGAATTACTCTAGGAAACCGCTGCTACTTCGGTTTGGCAAAACAACTGGGTTCAAAACTCCTAACTCGGAGGACGAAATGTATGCTTTACAAAACCCTTATCCTGCCAGTTCTGCTTTATGGCGCCGAGTGCTGGACGATAAGTAGGAAGGGAGAGCTGATACTTGGCTCCTTCGAAAGAAAAATTCTTCGGCGGATTTGTGGTCCTGTGTGCGAGGAGGGCGAATGGAGGAGAAGATATAACCGCGATCTCTATGAGCTGTACCAAGATGTGGATGTAGTCCTAAAAGCCAAAATACGTCGACTACATTGGCTCGGCCACATTGAGCGAATGGACAATAATACTCCAGCTAAGAGGATCTTCGAATCCCAGCCCCCAGGTTCGAGAAGGCAAGGAAGACCGAACCTCCGTTTCAAAGACCAAGCCATCGCGGATGCCAGAGCGCAACATTGTTCAAGGGCAGCTTCTGTCGAAAAATACGGCGCAGGTGTCGACTATTATTGGACTTCTAAACGCACAGTTTCGTAGTCGAAGAAATTGGAAAGGCGATCAAAGAATTCAAAAGACGAAAATCGGATGGGATCTGAGTTCTGCAAAATTATGAGAGACATCGGTTCAATTCCCTAACCAGTCGAGCGAAAGTTATCTTCTTCCTTTGTACAAAGGAACGTATGTAGGTGTGATAATTTGCGTTCAAAATCAATTTGATGTCCCACAGCATGAAGATTGTAGAGCGGCTATAAGACGACTGATTGCAGGAAAAAAGTACGGCATGATGACCAGTGCAGGGTATTCAGAAGCAACTGCAGATGCAATCCAAAGTATAAGGATCGTGATGAAAAACATCGTGAATCCTTAAAGGATTTTCATATGGTGTTGGTTGATTTGTTGTTATGGGTGCCGAATGGAAAAGTGACTCCCAAGTGCGAAAAATTAACACATCTGGGATCTTTTTTTAGAAGCGAAGAAACTTGCGATGACGACATCAATCATCGGGTAAATGTAGGGTGGATATACTCGTAGCCTTCGGGGTATTTTTTTCGCGCGTTTTTCGATCCTATCAATGAGCACCAAGTGTGTTTTTGTTAGAAGTTTTTTTTAGAATAAAGTATATCCTGCATCGTCTAAGAAAGCCTAGAGCTTATTAGAGTCTAAGCGCCAACGAGTACGCCATTCCAACGGAAGATGCAGGTCTAACTAAAATGCATATCTTTGACTTAAAGTAACATACAGGAGATCATTTATAATAACTGACCTAGAAATATATTGAAACGCTACAGTCCGCTTGGAAGAACTATTCGATACCCTATTTCTATCCCTAATAAAGTAGGCGTGGCAAAAATCTAAGTATGGATGAATTGTTTAGTAGGCTCTACATATTTTGTTACACAACATTTAAAGGATTTTTTTTGAAAAGATTTTGTAAAAAATCGACTCTTAAAAGTGGACATGGCAGAAAACTTTTTGCAAAGGAATTGTGCAAAACGACTTTATCTAAGGTATGTAGAAAGCTCTTAAGAAGAATAGGACTCTCATTAACAATGATTTTTTTTTAAATAGTGGGCGTGTCAGTGGGCGGATTTTAAAAATCTTTAAAAATGAGCATTAAGGGCCCCTATAGAGTATATATCGTGGGCGTGTCAGTGGTCGAATTTTAAAAATCTTAACACAAAAGCATTTAGGGCCCCTAACGACAATATATTCCAAATTTCTATCTCAAATTTCGATAATTTTGATAAATTTGTTTTCTTTTTTAGATTGTTTATTTCGGGCCGCTAGAGAATATCAGACTAACGCGAATGCAGGGTGAAATATCTTTAATCAATGAATGCAATGAAAAACCTTATTACCAAACTTTTTTGAAGTTAATTGACGACATACAATCAACTAATTAACCGAAGGTGTTGTATCGGGTTTTTCAATAGGGACGCTCGGACTTGTTTTTGATAGGAACGGTAAACCACGCCATATTTTTTCATATTTTTTTGACATTTATACTCGTTTTTAGTTGGCAAATCATCATGGAGAAGTACACACTTGAACAACGTTTGCAAGTTATTCATATTTATTACCAAAATTCGAGTTCGATCACCGCAACTTTAAGAGCATTACGACCATTTTATCGACGCCATCATTTGCCTGCCGAATCAACAATTCGACGTCTAGTCTTTGAATCCACATTTTCGCTACACAATGTTCCAGTGCCAGTGAAACAAAGAAATGCAGGAAGTGAAGAAAATATAGGCACCATTACATCCCGCAAAAATCACTGTTTGGTGCGGTGGTGTCATTGGGCCATATTTTTTCGTTGATGATGCAAATCGCCACATTACTGTGAATGGAAATCGCTATCGCACCATGTTAACTGATAATTTTTGGCACGAATTGGACGGAATAAACCTGGACGATATGTGATTTCAACAAGACGGTACCACTAGCCACACAGCACACGTCACAATCGATTTATTGAAAAGCAAATTCGGTGAACGTGTTATTTCAAGAAATGGACCAGTCGATTTGCCGCCTCGATCGTGCAATTTAACGCCTTTAGACTATTTTCTTTTGGGCTATGTGAAGTCATTAGTCTATACCAATAAACCGGCGGCGTTACAAGAGCTAAGAGCAAATATTGAACGTGAAATTGCGTCGATTCCGGTCAATTTATGTGAAAAAGTCGTGGAAAATTGGATTCAACGATTGGACTTTTGCAAACGGTCCGTGGTGGTCATGCGAAGGAAATTGAATTTCATACATAATTGCCACTAAATGTACTTGAACGCATAATACATTTTTTTTGGGTATCTTAATCCGTTTTTGTTTTATTTAAAAAAAAAGTCCGAGCGCCCTTAATGAAAACCCCTTTATTAACGAATAAATAAGTTGAAAATTAACTGAAGCATTTTTAACAAATGACAGCGAATCTTTGAAATGGGATGTTGCATATGGTATCTCCATACAATTTATTACTTAACGATTCCCAATTTCCAGACCATTTATTTCTTTTTTTTATAATTTGCACGCACTAAAGGGATTTGTTGGGACCCTTATAATGTAATAGCTACACAGCGCGGGCATTAAGGAAATTAGGATGAGAAGAAAACGAGAGATGCCGATGCACGTTGGTTTTCAATGTTTGTAGGTTATAAGGTGAAGGAAAAACATAGGCACGGGCTACAGTCCGCTTGGGCGAACTGTTGGATACCCTATTCTTATTCCTATCCCTCATAAGTGGGCGAGACATAAGTCTTAGTATGGTTGAATTGTTAGAAACGCTCTATATATTTTTTTATATAACATTTAAAGGATTTTATCGACAAAAACGAAACTTTTGTAAAAAAAAACGCTCCCTAGCTTAAACTTTGGTTTTTCTATAAAATTGTTTTATTAAATTGTGGGGGGATTTTAAAAAATGTATTTCCCGAGCAGTTTTAGGAGTTATAGATCAATAAAAAAATTTCAGCCATCTAGCTCAAAATTCGATTTTTTCGATAAATTTTTTTTTTGAGTTTGTGGGCGGACTTCAAAAATTCTTAAACTTGATTATTTCGGGACCCTAGAGAGTATATGGTTAAAATTTCAGCTCTCTAGGTCCAGTTTAAAGGCCTAATTTTTGCCGACAGACGGACGGATGGACGAACGGACGGACATGGCTAGATCGACATTACTATCGATGCTGATCATAAATATAGTAACTTTTAGGGGTCTACGGGCAATATTAAGGTATGTTACAAACTATGCGTCAAAATTAATATACCCTTACAATAGGGTATAAACAGAAGAGTATTCCGCATTCGTGTTGTACGGCAGAGAAAAGATTCTTTGAACTTCACTGTACGTCCGAACACAGGCTTGAGGGTGAACTGATGAGCATTGAAATGTTCAAGGGGTGGAATGCAACTGGCTATTTCGTTTGAGCACTTATGGTGAAAATAACGATAAAATAACGAAAGGCAGGAGACATTATGACGATGACTAAAAGAGTCAATCGATCTCGCGATGTCTCGGTCGTTAATGAGTTTTATCGCGCGTTTTTGGATCCTGTCGAGTAGTTCCAAATAAGTTAGTGGTGCACCGGACCAGATATGAGCATCGCACTCGAAAATATACTATACTTATATACTGTACTTATAAATTGTAGCCAGATCAGAAGGGGTGAAATATTTCTTACATCGCTTAGACATTTCGCGGCGTTCTTTGCGACATCGAATATGTGGTCATTCCAACGAAGATTGTCATTAACACACATAACGAGAATGGAAAATCTTTCGATTTCACCGATGCAAGTGACATTCATGGATAATGACAGTGTGTGTGTGTTTTGCTGAGAAAGAGAGATCAGAGATGAGAAAAAGAGTCGGGGACAGAACAGAGCTTTGGGGAACACCAGCATTTATTCGCTGAGTTGCAGACTTGAAACCGAAAGGTAATTTCTAATCCATTGAAGAAGAGTATCATCAATTCCAAATGCACGCATTTTCGACAAGAGAGCTTGGTGTCAAACTCTGTCAAATGCTTTTGAAATATCAAGCCCTACAATTTTACTTTCACCACCTTGGTGAAGTAACTTTTCGGTTAGATATGTCACCAAATCACCAGTGGACCTGTTGCTGCGAAAACCATACTGCCGGTCATTAAGAAGTTTTCGCGATTCAAGATATTTCATTAGCTGACGGTTTATCAGCATTTCCGTGACCTTAGAGAGAAGGGACGTAAGTGCAATTGGTCGGCAGGAGGAGAGGGACAGGCTGGACAAATGCTGTTTTCCCGGGAAGAGTCCTGAAGAATAGGACAGATGAAAAAGCTTACGCAGTGGTTTCGCCAGAGTAGAAGAACACCTCTTCAGAACGATAAAGGAAATACCATCTGGACCAGCGGATTTGTGTATGTCAAGATCTCAAAGTACTCTAGCTACTGTACGAGTGTGGAAGTGTATTGGTCCCATGGAGTATTCAACGCGCTCGAGTACAGGAGGAGGCAAAGCACAATCTGGGAGGGTTGAGCTGGCTGCAATGTGAGCAACAAGCAGATTGGCCTTATCTATAGAGCTGACAGCTGGAATGTGTGTCGGGATAGATGATAAGACCGAATTCTTGATGTTTTTAACAAACGACAATTAGCTAATGCATGCAAATGATTTTTAATTAATGAGCCTTGAATGATCTTTAAATCCACATTGTAGTTAATTTGTGAATTAGAGGCAAATTAAAGTAATTTTTTTTATTCGGCTGTTTAAGTTTGAAATTTTAGCTTTCTAGCTGAAGTTTTAGGGCCTAATTTTTGCCGAAAGACGACAGGACGGACATGGCTAGATCGACATTACTATCGATGGTGATCACGAATATAGTAATAGGGATCTACTGGCAATATAAAGGTATCTATGTAACAAACTATGAGTCACAATTAATCTACCCTTAGAATAGGGTGTACCTAGTTGGAGAACCAAGCCCTGGGAAACACTGCCATTCATTTGGTAGCAGACCTAATAACGTCATAAACAACTTAAATTTCAGGAATTTTAGAAGGAAGGGTGGAAATTGACCTAAATAATATGAAAGATAGAAAAGCCTACGCAGTATTCTCACCAGCGTGGAAGAACATCCCTTCAGAACGAAGCGGGAAATAGCATCTGGGCCGGCGAATTTGTGTATGATAAGTACTTGATTTTTATAAAGACATTGTCATAAAACATAAAACATGTTATTGGTCTTTTTTGTATATCTCACGCCGGTTTATCTAGAAATGAAGAAAAAGCTATTGTGTTAATGTGAAATTGCGATAAAGATAAAATTAAAAACTCGGAAAAGCTATAAAATACAAATTGCTACCAAAATTTAGCTTCAGATACAACTTCAAATGTTATTTCCCAGAGCACTTAAACTGGGAGCAAAACAAACCAACGTTTGCTGGCGATTCTCATGTATGGTACAAAGACGAATTCAAAACAGATGAAGAAGTTGGAGCTGGAGTAAACGGACGTCGCACAAATTCCTCTTTATACGCCAGCATGGATTTAAGCAGATCCGTTTTAATGCCAAAATTCGTGCTCTGCGTTAGGGCGAATCTAAGCAAATCAATGATTAAAAAAACCATTCATTAAGGGCAGCCTCAAATATTAACAAACGAAAATCGGAAAAATAATATTAGGCATTAAGATAAAGCTCCTCCAACCATGTGCATATGTGACGGTATATTTTTGACTCAAATGGATGGGGCCAACAATTGAACGCCGATTCCGAACGGCAAATTTTGAGAAGCTTCTCAATCATTTTATAACCTTGGTGATTTCTCCGACTTTCGGCAGTGGGAAAATATAGCTGTTTGCTGCTTTAATAACTGCGGCATCGTGGATGAGTTTTAAACTAGAAGACACCACAATAGACGCACTTGTGGCCGCGGTGATCTGGGTTTCCTTTTACAACATGAATTCTACAATCAAGGTTATGCAGCTTAACCCCAATTAGATCACCATTTTCAAACTATCACATTTTTAAAATCAAATGTGAACGTAGCTTAAGTATCCAAAGTCGAATATCTCAATCCCACTACTTTAATAGCAGCATTTTGTTAGCTCAATTCGGGGTCGAGCATTTTATTAGATCGATTTCGAGCTCCTGTCAATATTCACAATTTGCGAAATTCTAAAATGAAAAAGTATTGCGTAATTTCTGGATCAAATACATTTGTCAAGACGTATCTACGTGACATTAACGTATTTCAGACTTTGTGACTTTGAGGGGGGGGGGGGGGGGGTTCATAAAATGAATGCTGTCATGACCTAACTTAACCTCATTTTCTCATTCTTTTGATACATTTTGCATGAAACTACGATAATGCCGCTTGTGTGGACACACGGTTACCACTGCAAACAATTTTAATTCGGAACATCTACTTCGCGACACAGTGTCGATAATTTTTTGATACACAGATATGCACCAGTTATGAGTGGCAAAGTAAACGGAGTACAAGCCCATATCAGGTCTCATTTTCCTCTTGCAATCTACGTTCATTGTGCCGCGCATGGCTTCAGTTTGGTCATCAATGCCGCTTGCGGAGTTACGGGAATAAAAAATGCGTTAGGAACTATCGGAGCAGTAGAAGCATTTTTCCACTGGCCGAAGAGACAAAGCATTTTAAAGGAAGACATTTTGAAAATGCCGAAAAAGAGTGACCGGAGAAAAGAAAAATTGAATTCTTTCGCTGTTTCAAGATGGGCTCAGTCTTATGAAGCAGTTTCAACTTATCTCGAACTTCAACCGGCCGTTATGCTTTGGAAGAAATAAAAAAGTGGAAAGATCGAGAGACTGCACAAAAGGCTTCTCAGATATTGACCGCGATTTTGACAATAGAATTTCAAATCTTCTGTCATATAATGGAATCGATCAATTCTATCGTCATGCCTCTGAGTCGGGAATTGCAGACGAAAAATCAAGATCTAGGAGAAGCCACAAAGTTAGCTGATGATGCTACGAATGATATCGAGGAAAAGCGGGAAAACGTTGATTCAAATTTTGGTATCATTTACGACAATGTAGCTGAAATCTGTTCTTAATATGAGTCGTTGCAGTCAACAGAAAAACCGTTGCAACGTTGAAACACAAAAAGTCGAAGATTATTACAGAATTGCCTTCTACATTCCATTCCTTGATACTTACATTTTTCATCTCCAAAGTCGGTTCGAAAAACACAAATCGATCTTCCACAGTTTCGCACAACTATTTCCTTCCAAGCAGGAATTTGATGAGGAAAAATGCGCAGATTTTTACAAGTTCGGACACGATAACCCCCCCCCCCCCCCCCCCCCCCCTTGGATCCGCCACTGATATTAACAAAACGCTATTAGTCAATCGGATATGTCTTTTATAAGTCAATAGACACTCACAAACCAAGCTTCTCCATTCATCGCCTTAAAATACCAAAATGTTCAGTGTACCTACCAAAGATGATATTCACTATCATCGCTGGGTATAAATCAATACAACACTTGAAGCAAACAAACGATGTAAATATTACACCAAACAGACGCATGGCAATCAAGTGTGATGACATGACAAGATCCTTCCATTAAAATCGACAGCAACAACACCAAAGACGACATCTACCAACGACATCGAACACCGATTCGATATTATACGAGTATTGAAGGTGATTGCTGAAAAGGTAATCTCTGCAAGATTTGCAACCGTTGTTAACTGGCAATAACGTGGCTAATACTATGCTCGTATAGCAGACATTGGTGGTGTGGCTGTTGCACTGCTACTTTACAGCTAGATAATCACTCTTGGAACTGGTTGCTATTGGCGATTCTTGTTTGGCTGTAAGCTCTCATGTTTCACCTTTAACGACTGTCACCTTTAGCGATTTCAGCGATTTAGACGGAGGAAAACTAAAATGATCATTGGTTGTAAAATCCGGAACATTTACAAGTAAGAATTTACCCATCGGGATAACTTTGAGCGTCCACGGTTTTTGGTAATGCAGTCATGCTTATTCAATGAGGTTGATTATGATAGCATCATAATTCCACCATTAAGCCTCGAGTGCGTACTTGTCTTGTAAGTACTAATACCTTCATTATGTAATAATTGTATATGTATTGTACTTTTTGTTTTGAAATATCAAAAATAATGACATTGAGTGATGCTAATTTTGTTTGGGTGTAGTAGGATTTCAAAGCAAAACGCTCAGAGGCCCGAATTCAAATGGCAAATCTCGACATTAAGGGTCATTTATTTATATATATCTGCCTACTCACTTTTAACAGTTTTTTTTTAACTACTCGTAACACGCGCTAAAGGCGTGTTTCAATAATGTAACATAGAGCGATCATTAGGGAAGTGAGAGATTAGAGAACAGGGTGAGATGCCAGTGCACGTTGGTTTTGAATATTTGTAAATTTGAATGCAAAGGTAGAGCGTTACATATTCTTGTGCCGAACCACAGGAAAGGCTTCTTGTATTTCACCGAATACAGAATTGATGGTGAACTGATGCGCATTCCTTGCAAGTCATGTACATATTGCGGTTGAAATGTTCTAGGATTGAAATGCAACTAACTATTTCGTTTGAGCACGTATCGTAGAAATAGAGCGTAAACCAGTTTATTTGGCCATTCTGCTGCGCAGGTCTCCAAATTTCTCTGCACATGTCTTTAATTTAAAACGATAAACAAAAAAAAAACGGAAATTGATGAAAAAAACAAAAAGCTTTACATGCAGGCGTCGTTTCCACCATTGCAGCTTCGATGTGACTGAGGGTGGGTTTCGTCTTCCTGTTTCCATCGCAGTAAAATAGAGATCACATTTCAGCGATGGACTTTTTTTCACGGTTTATTATCCAGTTTTCAAAAAAGTATTTCATCTTTGGTGGGTGAAGTAAAGAAGATCTTTAGATGTCAACTTTACTTTGGAAACATAAAATTCTGCGTTTTATATTTTTATTTTAATGGTTGACAAATTTCGGCGTAGGTACTTATAATAAAAGAAATTAATCTTTTGCCCAATGCAATATGGCTAAACATATAAAGCTTCCTGTGACCTAGGACTTGATTAAAAAAATTAGGGCTATTGTTTGTTTCTACGTTTTTGTGGTTTTATAATTCGTGGCTTAGCACCTGGGGCAAGGTGTTGAATGAAATTTCGGCATCAGAGAGAAATTATTTTATGTTACATCCTACGTACTTAAATGATATTTATTTTGGTTTGGAATTCATTTTAAGAAAACAACAGCAGTGATAAATAGAAATTGAAAACAAATATAAGAAATTTGCATGGATCCAGTAAGAAAAGGAAACCCAAAAGGAAGCCAGGCGCGTAAGATCGTTATTAAAATATGTAACCGAAAATTGGAAGAAGCCAAGATGCTTGGGTAATCCTGTGATTTATGCAAGCTCGCAAACCGAGGACCTTATTGGAATTTCGGACCGATCGATGTGAAGGATTGTTAAGGAATATGAGGATAAATATAAAAAAATGGAAAAAAACTGGATTAGATGAATTTGACATCACAGCTATTCGGCTTATCATACACAACCTTCACCTGGAACAGAATATGATGCTATCCTTAAAAATTTTGGGAGTAAAACTCCAGCTAGATCTGCAGCTTAACTTAAACATTACATCCTTCAAAAGGATTCTAAGAAGTAATCGACTTTGCTGCAAAAAAAAAAACAAACCAACCGCAAACTTATATGAGAAAGAAACTTTTGGGAGTGAATTTTTTGAGTGAAATCCGGGAAATGGATCTTTGATCAAAACGATATGACATCATTTATTAGGGTGAAAGCTATTTCCAGAGCTCACATACAAGACCAAGGGCATGAACTGATAGTAGCAGCAGTGCATTGAAAGCGCCTTTCATAACGGACTCCCGACCCGTGAAGAGTCTCTGCCTGAGACACTGCAGTCTTCCATCCTCTGCGATCCCGGGCACGTTGCTTCCAGTTCTATAGACCAAGCGCTCTGGTATCGGCGATGGCTTGGTCTTTAAAATGGAGGTACGGTCTTCCTTGCCTTCTCGAACCAGGGGGCTGGGAGTCGAAGATCCTCTGCGCTGGAGCATTATTTTCCATTCGCTCAATGTGGCCGAGCCAATGTAGTCTACGTGATTTAGCTTTTTGGACTACATCCATTCGCCCTCCTCGCACACAAGACCAAATATCCGACGGAGTATTTTTCTTTCAAAAGAACCCAATATTAGCTTTCCCTTTTTTACTTGTCGTCCAGCACTCGGCGCTATGAAGCAGGAATTAACGTTCGATAGAGCATGTATTTTAGTTTTGAACTCATTTGTTTCGCCAAACCGAAGTAGCAACGGCTTCCCAAGGTAATTCTCCGCCGGATCTCCACTAAGGTGTCATTCGTGGAGTTGATGTTCACTCCTAGGTAGATGAACTCATTAACTACCTCGAAGTTATTGCTATATATATAGATAGTGCCTTCCGTGTTGACACCTGCCCTTCGCACTATTTTCTCCAGAACAAGATTGAAGAAGTCACATGGTAGCGCATGTCCTTTCAGAAATCCGGTACAAGTTTGGAATAATTCAGAAGAGCTGCTTCCAAACTGCGCAATACGTCGCGTGTTTTCAAGTGTCACGCGACACAACTGGATCATTTTTGCCGGGATCCCGAATTGGCCATCGCCACGTAGAGCTCCTGACGATGAATGCTATCATATGCGGCTTTAAAGTCAATAAAAAGGTGGTGGGTCTCGACTTGAAATTCATTGGTCTTTTCCGGGAATTGTCTTAGTGTAAAAATTTGGTCTATTGTCGATCTATTGGTATGTGCCGATTAGTGTGTTGCAGAACGGCTTCAGACGTTCACACAGTACGTTGGATAGGATCTCATATGCGACATTTTGCAGGGATATGCCTCGATAGTTCTTGCAAGGCATAGGATCGCCTTTTTTAAGATGGGGCATATGGAGCTGATAGTCCAGTCATCGGGCATGCTTTCTTCCGCCCATACTTGGTTGATGATTTGGTGCATGCGCCCTACCAAAACATCGCCTCCATATTTTAAGAGCACTGCTGGTAGACCATTAGAGCCGGCGGCCTTATTGTTCTTTAGCTTTCTTATAGCTAAGCCAACCTCTTCTATACTGGGTGGTGAAATCTGTTCTTCATTGGCAGGACGTGGGTTCTCTGCTTGCCTCAATCACTCTCTCTACATGATGCCCATTTATCAGCTTTTGAAAGTGCTGCTTAAATATATCTACTATTCCCTGCGCTTCGATGACTATGTTTCCGTCACTGTTTCGAAGAGCCTGCGTTCCGGTCTTAAATCCAGCAGCCAGTTGCTTCGCTTTCTTGTAAAATCTCCGGATGCTGTTTCGATGGCGAGACTCTTCAATTTTCTTCAGCTATACTGCTATACTTCAGGGATACTGCGTACGCCCTCTTCTTTCTACGCAGGAATTTCTTCTCCTACCTTCTCTTGGCTCGATACTCTTTCCTTGCTGCCCTCATTTTGCGCTGCAGCGTTTTTAAGTGTGCATCTTTTGTCACTTTCTTCCGATAGACGCATAGAACTCCTCCTTGATGGGATCTTCAGCCTCGTCGGTATGGGCGTGTTCACTTATTAGGCTTATTAGGCTTATGTTTTGAAAGAAAAACGCCTTACTTAGAAGTAAGGCATTTGAATAGAAAAATGCCTTACTTCTATTCAAATCTGGTACGAAAACAGAAGACTATCACGATGACACGAATTTCGAAAATTTCTGCAAATGAATGCAGGATCAAGTTTTGAATAACTTGGAGGAGCCTTCAATAACTGTAATGGAAAACGCATCATACCACAATAAATGGGAAGACAAACAACTCGCTTCTGTTAGGCGAAAATCCGGTATGATGCAATGGCTCACCGATACTCAAACTTTATGAGGCTAAAAAGCAATATCGAGCTAAAGCATAAGATTGACTATATTATTCACGCCACGGGGCATGATGTACTACGTTCACCGCCCTATCATCCAGACCTCAATCCCATTGCAAATATTTAGCAAGTCAAGAGTGGACAAACGGAACACAACATTCAAATTATTGGATGTTCAAAAATAAGACGAAGAAGGATTTTCAAAAAATATCGGTTGAAGATTGGCGAAAGCTATATAAGGACGGAGGAGAAATGCTTTTCTCACGAGATGATATTGGACACAATATCGGATTCAATTATCATGAATCAAAGTGATGATTATTCAACCAATTATGGAACCGATAGTAGTTCTTAAAATTCAATGCTATATAATTGTTAAATTATTATATGACATAATAAAATAATTTAATATAAATTATTGCCTACAATTATTTTTTGTTTCAATTTTGCGAAAGTATATAAAAAAAAATCGTTTAAATACGTTGGGTGCATGATAAAATAATTTCATTTTTATAATTTAAAAACAAAATAAAACTCATAAATGTATTAGGATTATAGTTTAAACAAAAAAAAAATTAGGGAATAGCCTTCACTCTTTAAAAAATCGCGCGATTTTTAAAATAAAGCAACTACTTTTGATTGTAAAAGCGGGATAATAAGAAACGGGATTATAAAAAACGGGATTATAAGAGGCGGGATTTTAAAAGACGGGATTTTAAAAAAGCGGAATTATAAAAAGCGAGATTATAAAAAGTGGGATTATAATAGCGGGATTTTAAGAATTGGGATTATAAAAAGCGGGATATTGAACCCAACCCAATATTAAGGTATGTTACAAACTATGCGTCAAAATTAATATACCCTTAGAATAGGGTATAAAGAGCATGCCATGAACCGGAAGCAGGTATACTTTTCCATACTTTTCTTTCGATTCATCCAAAAATTTAAAAATTAGCCTAAACGCCCCAAAAGTGGGCATGGCAAAAAACTTTGTATGTCCGAACTGTTACCGACCTTGCTGAATTCTTCGATGAAAATTTTTTTTTCTAAATAGCGGGCGGATTTGACATTTCGAGCCTCAAAATTGGTGAAAGGCATGGGTAGATCGATATAACTTTCGATGCTGATCCGATCACAAATGTGGGTAATAACTTAATGGGCTTTTCGACCAATAGTACGGCATGGTTCAAACAATGAGTGGGGGCAGTGGTGCAGAGGTTAGTGTGTTCGGCAACTTATTTAAAGGTCTTACGTTCAAATCCCGACGGGGCCAAGTAGCTTCTTAAAGTTTTTTCCCCATCTCTTGCGAACGTCTAACAAACATTCAAGAGTATCAATTGTCATGAGAAGCTTCTCAAATTTGCCGTTCGGAGTTGGCAAGCTAAAGCTGGGTTTTAGGCCCAGTTTTTTTTTTTTTTTTTTCATATACAATATGTCCATACACAGATATCCAGTGAGCTGTCACTTTCCTACAATCTCTCGAGTACTTTGGGTGCAAACATATCGTAAATGCTTTGGGTAAAAAAAAAGAAACCATTTTTTTACTTTGTGCCATCCAGCGTCGCCACATTGACGAAATGTTGCCATATACCATATCACAACACAACAAGTCTTGTTAAACAAGTGAAATTCAACTCAATTCAATATTGAAATCAACTTGTTTAACAAGACTTGTTGTTTTGTGTTACAAGCCCCAGGTGTTTAAAAGAGAATGTGTGGAGACTTATAACAATATGACGGATGTTACAGAACCAGAATCCAGTACAGAAACAGAATTCAGTACAAAAACGGAATCCAGTATGTTAATTACTGTCACATAAGATGGTAGGTAGGTAGGTAGGTGTGGCGGTTTGATAATACAAACCCAACTAGCACCGAGTGCAGTTTTGTTACCACAAACTCACGTAAACCTGGGTGTTATCGTTTGGTGGGGGAGAGTAAATCCAACCTGTGGAGTTCAGGAAAGTTATCAGTTCCTTGATACTTTTCTCGGAGACTTCATCAAGTGTATTGAAGAAAGGGCCTCCCAATGTTCGAAGTCTGGTCCTAGCTAAAGCCGGACAGGTGCATAAAAAGTGAATTAGCGTTTCTTTTTCAGTTGTCACTTTGCAACTACGGTCACATAACATAGTGAAATCTTTTTCTGTTTTCGTTGTTTGACATTTTGCCTCTTTATGCTGAAATGAAAGCTCTACACCACAGTTATGCGTTGCGGCGCTCTTTAATGGTTCACAATGTCAACGGTAACAAGATAAGTAGGTCGATCGCGCATTGGAATGACATTCAGGTCCACCTAAAGGCTAGCACTTGGTTACTACCAGGATCAAGCATGCCGGACTAAAACCTTTGTTCTATTGAAAGGCGCAGATCTTCCAACAAATTATTCGATAGTTATTAAAGCCCACGAGTTAGAGGTGCAGGGCAGGTGAATTTCATTCCTCTTGAGTCAGGAATCCATTGAGCTCCTCAGCAAAAACAGATTCAACATTTTAATCGGAATGGACCATCTCATTCAAAAGGTACGCAGTTGAGAAGAAAATCTGGGGAACGGTACTTTCGTTGAGTATTTTCGGGGGCTATGCTTGAAGGCTGTCTTCAAGGCCCCAAGAAATGAAAAGCTCGAGCAGTTTAGTGCTACATATATGCTGCCTCGCCAAACCTGTGACGACAATGGCGGTCCATTCCAACATTCGCAATAAGCCGGAAAGTCCTGGTAGTGGAAGCTTATCTTGTTCCCTTAGTGATAGGAACTGATGAAAATGCGCTTCCTACCATCAGTGAAAAAAACAAGGTGAGTGTCTTTTTGATTATATAATCTAACTAACCTCATTTTTTGTAACAACGGTTCAGACCCTAAATCTATGAATAGAATCCAAGAATATAAGTAGAAAAGGTTGATCGAATAAGATGTTTGACGAACCGAGGAAGCTTTCACGTCAGAGAACGCATAAAAAAAGGAGCCCGACAAGCTCATTTGGTATTGTGCAAAGGAGAGATTCTCAGAACCCCGTCAAAAAGGCAATCAATAGCTACTTGCTTATACAATCGTGGAAAGGGGCTTCTGAATCACATGTAAGAACACAATTGATTGGCCTTGAAGCAGACAAGCAAACCTCACATGCGGATCAATATTCAGAACAGTGCGAGGAAAATGATCGCTTAAATCTAGATCACAACCTCGGCTATAAAGAAGAAAGCGGATCAGGTGCTAGATTAAGAATTAATGGACAATTTGATTCTTCTTTTTCCCCATTTGGTTGGATATCGAACTTTCCAACTTCCGTCTTCCATCAGCTTTTGGATCTATCATAAATTTCCATTGCAGCAGTTTCCTTCTTACCGTTGTCAATGTGTCCAAAATGACCCCAACGTCAAACACGATCATTTGGAAATTCAAAAATCAAATTCCGGAGAACTGCTTATTTCTTGACAAGCCACCTATACACATATCAATCAATGTCATCGGCAAATCATAAACTTATAGGTACGTATTTCTCCAATACAGTTTTGCTCAGCAAAAATGTCAAACCCGATAGAAATGTCGTTGACAAATGATCCAACTCCATACAACACAGAAATTTTATCACCTCTAGGTCATCTGCGCAGTGCTAACAAACATCATTTGTCTAAATTTCATAATTCACGCCGCGTGTGAGCGACGTGCATCGTCATGAGTGTTGGTCGACATGGCGGCTCATTTCCCATACAATAACGGGCATACGAATTGCACCACACTGCATGCCACATGAACCCAACGTCCTTCTCCACAATGGGCAACAGTCTGATTTCTCTACGCGGGCGACGGCGGCTGTGTCGTTTATTTAGAAATTCAAAACAACTTCTCGGGAAACGATATTACGGCTTTGTCACATTATTATGTGACTTCCAAACAAATCGGCACCATTAAAAGTCTAATCCTTGCCACACAATAGACAGATCCAACAGCAAAGTATCACCACCATCATCTTCTACTTCTACCGCCGGCCTCCTCCTGCCTCGTGGAACGTGCATCTTTTCAAGCGATAAACTCGGTCGCTGTTGTTTGTCACGTAAGGCGGCCTCACTCACCAATTGTGTGTGAATTGGAGGATGCTTTGCAGACACCAGGCATCATCTGAATACACCTGATTGCAGCCGCCGCGGAGCCGCAATCATGATGTCTTCACTATATGTACACACGGACAAAGATCAAATTGCCCTGATGCCGTATAACATCCGCCTTAGAATGATTCGTGCCATTATACTAATGGTCCGTTTACAATGTAGCCCCAAGATCTGTCGTCGGAGCTAGCGCAAGTCGTAGCTGAACCGTAGGCATGTCGCCGAGAAACAATAATCATGTCTATGCATCAATCATATCGCCCAGGTGGCTCAATGGTTCTGTTCTCCTGCGTGATGGCTCATTGGTTTACCTTTAAGCAGCACAAAGATTTGTGGAGGCTTTAGCTGTTATCCCAGCCAGCAACCACCACACAGCACAGCAGCAACAAGGGACAAGTCGGCTGTTAGTCCATTGCGGCGGACAAGCGGGCATTAATGTGGGCAATAAATTTGGTGCCACTATCCAGCCTGGCCAGTACAACAAGTCACTCTCCAATTGCCAACAAATGGCACTGGATTGGACGGAATTGCTTTTCGAATTTGGAATTTTTCCCAAGTGTGGGATGTGAAGCAGTGTGTGCGTGCGCATGTGAGTTGCCTGTTGCCCAACTTAGTTTGGATTTTATTCCTGTGATCGGCGCTTGGCGCTTGATTTAGTCACCGGAAAGTGGTCAATTAGAGTGACAGGGGTGCCTAGAAGTACCTGCCACCAGAGATTCCCGCCAAATGCGGTCATGGGCATAACTTTGCGCCTGCATCAGTGTGCAATCGGACATTTACTGGGCCCGTTAATAACATGCTCTTTGGCGTTGAAAAGTTTCTGCCAAACCATAAATAAACTCTGAGGCATTTAATTTGCATTCTAAATCGTACATTTAAGTAAATTAAACTATTTAAATCAATGCAACGCTCGGCATTCAGTATTTGACATTAGGAATTGTGGGTACACACGGACGGAATGCGGTGCCGGTTGGAAGTTTGTCCGTGAGTCTGTGCTTGCAAGTGGTCCGGTGGCCGGTGTCTACGAATAGCTATCCCAAAAATGTGCAATCGGTGTTCGCCGGTTGATGGTGCAACTAATTTCCAACAACATGTGCACATACGGCACCTGGTGTCCTTAAGAGGTTGCTTGCTTTATCCATTTTGTATGTGTATAAGAGTTTGGCTTTCGGATCTCATCGGGTGCACCCGGCGCGACCTTGCAGTATGGAATTAGGATTAATGGAGTAGCGCCGTTCGTATATAGTTGCAACAAATCAGTTTACTTGGAATGTGGAGCAAATACATGTGGGGTGTTCAAAACGAAGGTGATTAAAAAGGTGTACGATTTCTTTGCTTGTGTCTTGTTAAAGGTTTGATCTGTCATATCCTTATAGGTACCTACGCCTTGCTTCACTGCCACAATAAAGCTTTGCGAATTTCAATTAGGTTTGTTCAATGTTCAGTAATTAGTTGGGTCTTTGATTAGTGAACATATTTCAGGAGCTATATTGGCATATAAGGTATTGGATATTGGCATATAAGGCCAATATGGACGAGGATACCAGACCCATTTTATGTAATGGGAGAAAATATACCACATACCTACATATTGCAGAATTTACTGCATCATTTTTGACATTTTCCTTTGAGTTCCTCTCAAGAAACTGAAAGAGAAGGAATTTGAGTGTTTTTTTTTCTTTTTCCTTCTTAAAAAAAGAAATTTCAAATCCCAGATCACTCAGACTTGGTAACGGTTCATTGTACTAGTAGGGAGAAATCCTCTTTTTGGTGTAGAGGTTAGAGGAAAGAAGGTTTCATTCGTTTCTTTTCAATAATAGGTGGCGTATGTTGTTGTTATTCCCCATGGGGATTGAACCTACACCGCACAGGTCACAAACAACACACTAACCTCTACACCATCGCCATCCCTAATTTGAGTGTTACTATTACATAGGTACAAGTTTTTCTCGATATCAATTTTTGAGTACACAATTCGTATACCAGGGAATAATTTTCTTCCTCCTTAACGCCGATGCTATGATCAGGATTAAGAGAATCATAACCCTCCCACTATACTGCAACCCTCTACTTTGCGGTTTGACCCGGTTCGACATCAAAGAATATTGGCAGACCTCCCGGTTTCGGATCGATTTATAACTGAGGCCAATCAAATACTGGTGTTATTGCAATTATGTGAATCAGGAATTTTAAGGCCTGCCTCTTTACGATTTTGACAGATGCATTCTCCTGTAATTGATTATTGTTTGATCGACCTTTACGACACCGGTGATGGTGACGTCCAATCATGCTAGTCCAAAGTTTTTGGTGAACACTGGTGGGAGTGATGTGTCGATACGCTCACCTGAATGTTAAAATTGCCTCGAAGCGATTTCTCCCCATAGTCGCCCTTTACGGCAAGCGCTGAATTTGGGGTGTTTCAGTTATATTCTTAGCCCTTTCCTGCACGAGATTAATGCTTGCCTATTTGGTATGCTAGTAGCAAATGTGCAAAATATGCTTCGAAAGTTGGAAGAATATTTTGAACAGAAAAAGCAAACAAATTTGCTCAGTTTTATACGAAACCGGACCATTTCCATGCGAGGTATCCGTTCCGATTCATTTACCGGATTAATTCTATGATCAATTGCGCCGTCCACAACTAAGCGAATACAAACAATTTGTATTCTGTGCCCATAATAGCTGATTGATCCGTTACGTTAAGTTTTGCTGCCCTTTGTTCACGTCCGTAAACAGGGATCCCATTCGCACTTTATGTCCGTAAATTTGACAACCATTTTTTTTTGTATATGACATTATTTTCAGTTTTCGTGAGTCTATTATAGCTGGGCCTTTAAACAAAACAATCTTACACAGATAAGTACCTATACGGAAAAGTTCTGCCAAAGCTCTCCGACAAGAAAGTGATGGGGAATATTTTAAGTAAGGGTCCTATGACCCTAAACAACTTGCTCGATAACCATAGATAAACCAAATTAAAATAGTTCCGAAAAGTGTTTATAACAATAAAAACGTCTTCCCATGCCACCTATTAAAGGTTACTTGTATAAAATGGCATACACATAAACAAAATCTTTTTAAACTGTATAAGAACTTTGATTGGTTTCAATTGGTCTCCCTAGGGATCGGGATGTGCCCTTCTGGTACCTAGTGCTGTATGCGAATTGACCTTTTTTAACCTAACCTAACCTTGTTTGAAACGAAAACTTATTATAATAACAGATAAATAAGAGAAAACGAACGTTGCGAACGTCTGACAAACATCCAAGAGTATCAAATTGTCATGAAAAAGCTTCTCAAATTTGCCGTTCGGATTCGGCGTAAAACTGTAGGTCCCCTCCACTTCGCATGAAAGTGGTTGGAGAAGCTAGCTTCTGGGCCCTTTATGGGCCTGTTAATGCCATGCATTTGTTTAAATAAGAGAACATTTCAATAACATGGCAATTCAAAATAATTCATACAACCAAACTTAACAAAAGTTTGTTATTGTTGCCCGTTCGCCTACGGAATGCAATTTTTGAAACACCAAATTTTTTCGACGCCTTCTGCCAACCCATTTCATCTGTTTTAATGGCTTAAAGAGCGTTCAGCATTAAGTTTTCGGTCCAGGCCTGGAGTTCAGTGCACCGTTCGTAACGGCCACCCGATGTTGCCTTGAAACAAACAGTGTCGTTTTAGGCGAAAATTTTAACTTTCCGGGCACCAATTCAAAAAAAATCATTAAAAAGGCGCTATTAGCGCTATTATAGCGCATTTACACCATCACGCACGCGCATTTTTGCAACAAAACCGAAAAGAGAGATCCGTTTATCCGCAGTCAATGCTAATAAGGTGTAAGAGTGAGATCACTTACTTTAACTTGCTATAACATTATTATGGACAGATGACAGATCACATGTAAACAAACAAATTTATTTTCATCGGTTTTGTTGTGGTAGAATTAAAAAATAAATAAAAACATGGATCTCGTAAAGGCTGCCGTATTAATAGTGTTTTCCATCTTGAGTAGGTACAATCGGCGATGTGAAGCAGAGAAATGTCAAAAATGTATTATGGCGATTAAAACATATGATTTTGTTTTATAGGAAATCGAAATTTCGTAAGCCATCGCTATAAAAATATCAACATTCATAGCTTTCCCATAATTCCTACCACGTAAACAAGATGGCCGACCTGAATACGTGTCACGTTTTTTTGCATGTTAGGTAATGCTGTCCCTTTCAGTCACACGGATATTTAGTATTTAGCATCCCTTTAATCTTACATGTTAGGAATGTGTGACCGTGTAAATGGCCCATAAACAAACATACCGTATTATAAGGATAAAATTGGTGGATTGATGAAATAATTGTTATTTTTAGATTTAAAATTATTAGCGACTCGTTGTTGCCTTGCAATTGAACGCACCCAATATTTCGTTTGTGTAGATTCTGTCAAGTAAACTAAATGACTGTGTTCACAAAAAGTCATACTTTTGTTCCATTCTTGTCAGTGAGCCATTTTATGCCACCTTCCCCTACCTTAAGCGTTAAATTTGGCAAATTCATTTTGAAAATTTTTTCGGCTCGCTAGCGGTGGTAGGCCCCTAAAATTAAAAAATATTGAAAATTTAAAGTAATAATAAAATTTATATAATTTGTTTAGTTCAGTTATTTGATCTTTTCGTCAAATTGTATTAAATTTATCACAAAGTTTTTCGCAGTAGCTGTGTCAAATGAACGAAAATTAGATCAGAAAAGGACAGAAAAGCACAAGTGAATGAAAACTTTCAGATTTAATCAGAATAGAAAAGTATATCTTTGAGCCATATGTTCTCCTCTCAGCTGTGAAATTTCAAATAAATCATCCTCAGTGTTTTTCAGTGAACTTCGGGTTTTGATTGAACATTGTACCATCAATGTTTGGACTGATATCGATAACAACTTGAACTTTTCCATTGTTATTCTTTTGATTTTTTTTAAATATGTGAAAACTTGTAATATTAAACTGAGAAATGCGATACCTCATGCCAAGCGAATAAATCGGTTGACGTCAGTCCAGCTGACTTAAGTACAGGATTTTCTGCACCTTCTTTTGAGAAAGGGCAACTGACTGCGTGAAAGTTGTCAAATTGAAGACGTCAAATGTCACTGAGGTCAGCTGATTTGTTTCTTTGGCATGAAATTTTGCATTGGCTATTTTTGCCTAAAAATGTTCGCATAATTTCACAAAAGTTAAAATGGAAAACGTACAAATTGAAATTAAATCAGCATCGGGTCAAACATTGACGGTGCAATGCTTATTATACATCAATAAGGTGTTCTACCTTTTTCTTCCTCTGTAGGCCACCGAATAACTGAATCTGAGTGGTTGCTCAAAAAGCCAAGCGCGCGATTTATTATTCGGCATACTGTTCCCAAAGAAAAATTGAACCTATCTGCTATGTCTCTGAAGGAGCACGCTTCATGTCCAGCGAACCACAAGAGGAGTGCTACATGTATTTCTGGAGAACATGCTTTGGCCGCTTCCATTGCGATGTACTCATTCGATAATGCAAATTGTTGCACTATGCATTGATACAAATCGCGACTTACTCGAAAGTGGGTTATAAATTCTTTTTCAGTATAAGAACTATGTACTTCTTTTAAATACCTAGAAATCGCATTTCTGTCGTCCTTTCCAACGAAAAACAGTGGCAAATCTTCTTGATCATCGCTATTGCTGGTATCCGATGTTGTAATATCCGACGAACTTAACATGATGCTACTGACAGACTCTTCCAACATCTCGAGTATTAAAAAGTCTGAAGTAGGTATTCATTTTATTTTATTTATCCAAACTCAACTTTGAATCTCACTTTTCATTTGGATTTATTTATTTTGGAATTCAACAGCTGATATGAGAGCTGTCACATTAAGCTGTACTTTTTTGTTCTAACTTGATCTGACAGTTTTCGCTCATGTGTGCTGATCCGATCTGTTCTGTTCTGATCTTTTGTTCATTAAACACAGCTTTTTACTCATGGAACACAAAATCCTCAACTTTTCTGTAATTTTCTGTTATTATCACCCACCATGTCCCATCGTTAAATGGGATGGAACCTCGGATCCGCAATTATATACCTGCGCATTAGAAGTGTCACAGTTTGTATCTATGGAGAAATGCGATCCCTACGTTTTTATTGATTAAATTTTGCGTATGTATTCTCCCAGCAGTAGTTGATAGACCAGTATATTTAACAATACAGTAGATCACGTTCAACGTATGTATTTTTCAATAGGCCTCACAAACGAATGAAGGATGATTTCGATTATCAACAAGCCACAGATAACTGATGGTGCGCTTATGGAGTGTTTAATCATTAATTTAAAATTAGACTGCGTTCAACGGCACCTGCATCGAATCTAGCAGAATGTCATATTCAAGAGCTTACATCATCAGGAACTCGCATTAACGGCCCAAACAAGGTCTACAACCTAGCTTCTCCGACAATTTGTGTGCGCTCAGTTATATTGTTGGCACTATTGAGGGTACCTAGAATTTAACGCCTGCTGCGAACGATAAATTTCAGATACTTCTCGCGACAATTGATAACTTGAATATTTGCCTGACTTTCGCAAGAGAATGGGCAATGAAAAAAAACCGAAGGTGTTACTAGGTCCAATAGCTTTTTTAAATAAAGAAATTGATTCAGTTCTTAAACAAAGAAGTATCTACACTCCATATAAGTCACTTATCATTCCAGCCGCAATTGCTGGTGCAAGAGCGGTGGCGTTAGTATGAAAGTAGAAGACTTTGCCTAAGGTTATGCAACAATCGGAAAGATCTCTATATTCACCAAACTTAGTCACACGTTGCATGACAAAGAAAGGTCGATACGCAAGGATTCCCATTTAAGTACAAACATAATTTATTCAATTAAAAAGCTTAACAACTACATACATACGTACATTCACACATCCGAAAAACTACTATCACTAATAGCTATCGCATCCTTCGCTTCCGGCTGCTTAAGAAAACTAATATCCATCGATTTCTCAAACTCATCCCCTACACTATCCGCACAATCTGCTCCAAAGAAATAACTCATATTAGCACCCACCTCCAGTTTGACCAATGATCTCCTTGGAGTGCTCTTCCTCGTTGAATGGTTTTTATTAAAAAACCTATCAACATGTGTAACGGGAGATTCCGTGTAATTAACATTTTTATTTTCAAAAATAATACGATCTATACTATCGTCCAGGGAAACCTCTCCCTTCGCCACCAATACTGAATCGTCGACGCTGTGCTTTCGCTCTATAAAAGGTCTTTTCGTCGATTTGTCCAAAAACGACAGGGAGCAGTTGCGCTTCTTCGACTGCATAACGAAGTCCAAATCATCGACACTCCTCTCCCACTTGACGGGTTCGTAGTGCAGCAACTTCCCGGCGTGATTGGCTATGGGGGGTGCGGTGTTCTTGATCATTCCACTGATTATATCCGACATGTCAAAGCCCTCATCACAGTCGCTCTCCAAGTCGGACGGAATGCACTTCGTCTTCGGTGTCGAACACCGAGCAGAGGCTTCGTACGGTGTCTTCTTCTTAAGAAGAAACTTATCAATCATTTGGAGACCCTTCCTCGATTTTTCTTTGGATACTACCTTTTTCGGCTTCAACGTTTTGGCAATTTCACTCGTTGCTTCTATCAATGCACTTAAATCGTTTAACGATCCTGATGGCTCTTTGTCAGTGGGTATTTTTTTCGTTTTCCTCGGTTTCTTAATCTTTTTTGGCTTCGCAATAGAAGCAAGGAACTCTCCGACTATATCAGGATATGCTTCCTCCAACAGATTCAATGGTTCCACCGTCGACCAGAGGTCTTCTATTCCTTTTGAATTATCAGCTGCGTAAATCTGTAGCTGCTCATCAGGAATGAGACCATTAAAAAATCCATTCTTATCTTTCCAGCGGACCTCAAGGCTCGCCACTCCCTTGACTGTGCGTTTTTTAACTATTTCTTTAGGTATAACATATTCCACCGCGTCGGGGGATTGCTTTTTGATGAAACGCACTTGCCATCGCGTTAAAAGTGGAAAACACTTTTGGAAACAGTAGATCTCTTGCCACTGCAAAAGGTGAGCAACTTGCTTCAAGAACTTGACCACATTTGGCTGCTTCCAGCTAAGGTCAAGCTTGGGAATTGAGCTCGGCTCTGTCAGGAATTCATTTATGATGTCCTGCGATGGAAATAGTGGATCCACCATAGCTTTTTTGCGCAGAGATAGTTCGGATTTGAGCGAGAGACGTTCTTCCCTAAAAGGAAAGAAAAAAAAATTAACGAATATCGGTGAATTGAAAAGTCTTACTTCCAAAGCGTGGAGTCGCATCCACGATGAGTTTCACATGGTCCACAACCACTTTTCGTATGACTTGCCGTCCTTCCCAGATGTCCACAGTTGGAGCAGACATTCTTGTCGTCGACTCTCATCTCTAGCTCTGAATATTTGTGATCCTCTTGCCTCCACAACTTTATTCTGAAAGGATGAAGCATTGGATTAAAGGACTGCAAATGAAAAGGGCCCTTACCTATCGATGATGACATCGTTGTTGTATCGATTAAAAAGTTTCAAAACTCCATCACGTCCCACACCACCAACACCATCTGGACAATAGTCACAGCCACATAGCAGTCCCATAACAATGATCTTGTTTTGACCAAAATCTACAAAAAAAAATAAGAAATATCGTTTGTCAGTGAGTGAATTCTTAAATCACAACATACCCACCCATGCTTTGGCAGATTCGCTCCATGTCGTAGACATCAACAGCGCCACCCTGAGCAGATGAAGTTCCCTGCGTGGACACCGAAAAGTTCCGGTAAACCTTCACCGCGCCATAAGCAAAGCAATCCGAGTCTTGGCTGATGACTCCGTCCACTAACTGAAATTGAGAGCGTCGTTTAAAGTCGCGCTCATCATGTATGTTCGCACTCACCCCCTTTTTATTGAGAAACGCACAGTAAGCTTCCGCCTCCCCAGGGCCCTGAACACAAGTAATTCCCATGCTGCGCAGCAAATTCTCGCATTGCTTCAGCACATGGTTGAATCTAGTTCGTCCCTTCTCCTTATTGACAGGTTTTTCCTCGGATGCAACTGAATCTGATTGCGCTGGTGGTGGGTCCTTAGGTTTGACTCCACGAAACTGAATTTCATTCCGCTTTGCAATAGTTTTGGCTTTCAGTTTCGGTGCCGTTCCTTCCAAAACGAACACAGGCGTTACATTTTCCCAAATAAGGTAGCAGGTGCGAAAAAATAAATTTCTAGAATTATAATTTAAGGTTTAGTTTAAATTGGGAGTGGGAAATGCAGACAAACCCACTTGAGATGCTGCCGTGGATGAACAAAATAATCGACTACATTGAGACTTTCACAAACCCAACCGGCCAGGTCAATGGCAACTGTTTTCCCGCGGAGCTCATAGAAGGGTTTACGTTCACAGTACGGACCGAGCACAGTCCAAAGTTCTTTTATTCCCATGACACCTCTTTAATTAAAAATGAAATTAAACGTTCCCATTTTTTTATTTTCGAAAGAACACCTTTGAATTTTTGAAC
This sequence comes from Portevinia maculata, assembly GCA_949715645.1. Lineage (NCBI taxonomy): Eukaryota > Metazoa > Arthropoda > Insecta > Diptera > Syrphidae > Portevinia > Portevinia maculata. The sequence continues at coordinate 26,089,707 of OX454527.1, read as the reverse complement.
AACGAATAAACGTCAAATAAGTATAGGGCGACATCTAGTTTTAAGGTTAGGTAATGTATTGAAGGAAACATCTAGCCGTAACAACGTAACGCTATACCTGCGAAAGTGCACAAGACAAAACCGTTACCTAGGTCCCGTAAAATCATCTAACTTTGACCACTGCTGGTGGTAGGCAAAAAATGCAGTAAATTATTCATTGAATAATCTGTGGTGCTAAGTTCAAACTTCTGCCCATTTGATTATTTTATTCACTAACCAATCTTAACCTATGAGCTCAAGAAACCTACTCACCAACTCATATTAGATTTTTAAACGCTCATTAGAATTATGACTTAAAAGTGCTCCCTACCACTTTTAAGTTGAGAGCAGTAATATCTTAGGTTAGGTTAATTTGAAGTAGCAGTCGAACGAGAGGCTTATGTCACTTTCCGTTGGTAAGAAAATCAATCATTTTTAGATTTTTAGAGCACTTTTTTCTCTAAAAAAGTTTTCGCTTTCCATTGGTAAAAAATGAATCTCTTACGGATTTCAGAGCACTTTTGCAAATCTAGATTTCGAAGCGAGATCTACACCTACTTGCACTAATAGACCGCTTCGCAAAGCTATATCTTTTTGAAATGCCGTATCTTTTTCTTAAGCGGTCCCTAGACGCTCAATATTATTGTCCGTCTATGGATAATATTGCAAGGTTCTGCAATATATTGAGGAAAATCAAAACCCTATTGATATATATTGCACAATATAAAATATTGTATCGTCTGTGGGTACAATTGCACAATATAGGAGTAAACACCTCCGCGAGTGATTTCAGTGAAAATGTCACAAGCAAAAGAGGATGAGAGAAAATTTATTTTTGAGTGGGATATAAAGAGCAAGGACTATAGTAACCGAAATAAAAAAAAATTAACAATATGAAAAATTGCTTTCCAAATACAGACAAAGATATTCGGAAGATATCCATCTGCGCTTTTTTTTCCTTCTTTTTTAAGCAAACAGCAAGGGCAATTGCCACACAACAAATTTCAGTATCACTCAACATGTTGTCTACACAAGTATCAGCTGCCAACTAAATTATTGTATAAAATATTGAACCGTCTGGGGGCCTAGCCAATAAAATTGTGCAATATTTTGCACAATAATATTGAGCGTCTAGGGACCACTTTATGTATATGCTGTTACTTGCTTCTGTAGACGAGAAGATTCCAACATCAAACTATATAGGTACTTGTGTACTGCACAAACTTGTGTTTGCTTGGTTCTATTAACTACTAAATAAAAATTATTTGACGATAAACAAATGTCTGTTGCTTGCTTCGGTGGAAAATAAATTGTTTTAACAATAAATATATTTAGTGTGTAACAAACCACCACCACCAATAATTTATTTATATCCACCATGACCCTAGTCTGACAATCCAAAGCATGCTTTGAAAATATTTACCACTCCGCTGTGTAAACAGCGACGACACAGCTGAAATCTTAACGACAGCATTTCAACGGCTGAACGCCACCCTAGGTGGAAATTCGGCTTGGTTCCACTCCCAATTGGAAATCTCGGTCTTTTATATCTCGACACTGGGATCGCCGACGTCGTAAGTTGTCAGCCAACGCCCTATGTGCAAACTCCATTTTCTTGGCACACAAAAGTAGTAACGAGGGAAAACCTTGTCTAAAACAAAGTTAAAAGGAAATTTCCTAGCTGTTAAAAGAAAACGAAAAAAGAAAGTAAAAACCCCAATTAAATAAAATAAAATCAAACACCAACAAAAAAAAAAATAAACCCACGTTCCCAAATTCCTTCGGAATTTAATCACACCGGTAAGTCACCGCATACATAATGTATTTAAAAGTGTAAATCGCCTCCACGCGACAATCCTCACCCCAACAGAAAAGGGCCGGGAATCATCCCTCTACAAGCGAGGAAGAAACAAATCGAGTAGAGACGGCCTGTCGCTCGCTTAGCACATGCGGCTGGGCGCAGGTCGCCTTTCTACGGCAGCATCCAGTTCCTATCGTTTTTCATCGTCCCTAGACGACCAGAAGTCCAGAAACTGCACAGAAGTGCATCGCCCACGTGAAACGCGTGCGAGAAACTCTTATCCCTGGGTTCAAAGCCCGAGACAACGTTCTGAGAACCCCCAATTTCGGAGAAAAAACGTCGTCAAGGAAGCAGAGGCAAATTATCATCACCCGTGTGTTCCGCAACCACAGGCGGCCGAGCATACGGCCCACCGACGTGCATGCAGCCGAGGAGCGCGGTCAAGTTCGCATCAAGTGCACCACAGCACCCAGACTAGGTAAGGCAGCCTCGTCCGAGCTAGTGTGTCTAGTTCCCTCCACGGTCGACAAACTTTACTCATCGGAAATTCTTTTTCTAACCCCCAGTGATACAGGTACGACACCGCAGGCGGCACCGAAAGCGAGCGAAAAGCGATACATCGCCTGGGACAACTTCAACACCAGCAGCACAATCTACACCAGCAGCAGAAGAACCAGCGAGGACATCCAAACATCCAAGGGAATCGGGGCGTGGATTAGCCACGATATATATAAGGGTCTAAATTCTTTTAATTCTTAGTCAGCATTACGTATTGTCATTATTAAACCCGAGGAAGAGCCTCGTTCCGATATTCAGTGCGATTAAGTAGATTTTTTTTGTTTTCGCTGATCGTACTAAAAACTCCAAGACGTGAATAGAGCGCGTTCGCGGATTTTAAAGTTAGGCATTCGGTGCAAACATTTACCATCTTCCTTCGCGTGGTATTATTGTTACAACCCCAAATCGGTATTTTTCAATCCCAAACCTCATTCGTGGTATATCGCGATTTTAATTTAAAGTTTCACGCGCTCGGCGCAAAAATCGGTATTTATCAATTCCAACCCACCTTTGGCAGCAATGGTTACGGGGGGGAGAGGGATAGGCATAGGTAGTATCGTGTTACAGTTGTTCAGGCGGCGCAGCAATGCCTCCGTGATGGTACAGAGGGCACCGCAACGTATAGTGATAGCAACGTAACACCGGTACGCCTGACCGTAGGTTACAGATGGCGCCCAAGGTGTGGGGCCCGAAGTAGAAAAGTAGCGCCTTGAGTGTTAGCAACTTTCCGAAAACTTTTTTTTTCAAAAAAAAAATTTTTTTAATTTGTTTTTGGGTTCTCTTTGGTGAAGACATTCACTGGGGAGGTCCCATCGTTATCCATTCATCATTTAACGTGACTTTAGTAGGTAGCAGAGATTTCGACCTCCGGGATCGATCCTGGCATTAGCCGGACGTGTGACTGGTTCGTTTTACGACCAAGTCCATCCGCCTTCGCAACTTCAGCTCTGACCGCATCGTGGAAGGAGTTCTTAGCCGCGATTGTCCGCTGCAGGCGCTGAAGGGGCGGAGTCATTTACACACATCCACGGAGAGGAGTCGGAGTCATGTCCGGTCTCTAGCAAGAAGTTTGCAGGAGGCGTATGCCGCATGATTTCCACTCTGTCCAAGCTCAGCGAGGTTAGGCTTCGCAGCGCAAGGAATCCCTCGAATCGAGGATAGCTACGTTTTGACGTGCATGTAGGCCGATGCCTGGGAGAAGTAGTTCCCCGAGCATGTCTGAAGCTATATGGCGACGGAATCGCGCGATCCTCACAGCTCCTTACGGAAGATCCACCCTACGTTATATTTTGGGATACAAGTTTTGGGAACAGAGAGATACCAAAGAGAGAAAGAGAAGAGTATAGACGATTAGAATCCGAATCTCACACCGTGGAGACTCGACTTCTCCTCCGACGACGTATTATAAGCATTATTTACATTACACACACATATTTATAGTAAAATCATTTTTTTTTTCCGAGCATTATTCATATTCATATTTCCTTTCTTATTTCACGTTTTCATTTAAGCTTATATTTTCAAATTTAATAAATATAAGTTTACTAACCCCATTAAACCAACACCAACAACATTTTTGAATTATTTTGGTTTTCAATTCGTGGAAGTAGCGGTTACCCTGAGTAAGAACCCCTATCTTCCCACGGCAGTAGCATTAAGAGTACATACACTTAAGTTAGGTCTCTTAGCTTTAAGTTTAAGCAACTGTGTTTCGAAGCTTACGGTTTGTAAGCGAACCCCCCAATTTTTTTTTACTATTATATACCTATAATTACATTCTATTAAGTACTACGCGTTCCCGGACGGAACGTTAGTATCGACCCCCATATAAAGGAAGTCGGACCGGACGTTAATCAACCAGCCATGTCAAATCCGTCTAACGGCGGACAACTAGATAAGTCGTGGAAACAACCACGCCGTTCTCTGAGAGGACTGGGAAGGGAAGTCGCAGCGCCAAGTCGTGCGCCAGCCACACCACGTCCCGAACATTCCGTTGCCCAGAGCAGCAGGATGATCGAACCCTCCAACCAACCGGGAGGATCATCAGATCCGCAAAGACCCCAAACCAGTACGTCTCAACCACCTGCTAGAACCACGGAACCAGCACCTCTTCCTGAGAGGCTGGGGCCATTCCCAATTGTGACTCATCCCTCCGGGGATACTGACAGACCATCCGCAGGTCAACTGACCACAGCGGACATCCATACACGCCAAGAGGCGGGACCACATCCCTGCACGGGAGAAGGCGCCGCCGCTACCGTTTCGTTACGTGACGACCCTAACGAAAGCGACAACTTCGAACAATACGTTCAACAAGTCGTATCAGCCACTGTACAAGTGAGGCGAGCCGATGAACTGCGTTTCATTCGAGAGGAATTAGACCGCAGTCGAGCAGTGATGCGGCAGGACATGGCTGTAGTCCTTCGAGAAGCAGTCATGGGACCAAATGCATTTCGCATTCGGGATCCTTACGGACCCGGCCCAACTCATCCTCAGAACTTCAATCAACCTCACCCCTCATCGTCCTTACGAAATCCGCCACTAAATACGGCTGGCGAAGAACATTCGGACAGTCGTCCGGAATTTATTCTAGGAGCAAGCACACCTCCGGGAGCAGCTCCTAATGGGAACCCGCATGTGTACCCCGTACACATGGCCAGGAGCGCTAATGTGGACAACTTTCTGGCACAACTTAGCCACATGAATCTGAACGATTCAACGCCACGTCCAGAAGCCGCTCAACCAACTTCATCGCAGGGACCCTCGCAAGCGAGTTCGTTCCCGCGATACCATAATATCCCCAAGTGGGATTTACATTTCGACAACGTAGAACTGTCGGTAGACGATTTCCTGCTACAAGTGGAGCGACAACGGGAATCGTGTAACGCAACCTGGGCAGACGTCGTTCTCAACTTTCACCATCTGGTGCGTGGACAGCCCAAGGTCTGGTTCTGGGGCTGGATTAAGAAGAATCCACACGCCTCGTGGGAAGCTTTACGCTTAGCCCTCCTAGAACAATACCGCAGCCTCGAGTCGGACTTTGATATTTTTCGACAAATGTCGGCCACACTTCAAGGCGACCAAGAGACTTTTGACGCCTATTATGGGAACTTGCTAAGGCTGAACGCCAAGTTAAAGTATCCCAAAGCGAATCGTGAGCTTATTGAGATAGTCAAGCGGAACGTGAAGCGACAAATCGGGCAATACCTGCTCACATTTCACACTTCGGATATGGCTGAATTAGTTTATATCTGCCGAAGCATCGAGCGTTTCCTCGCGGAAGCGCAAGGTAGCTTTCCGAGCAAGAACAGATTTACAACACACGCACCATTCCGCCGAACAGTCAGCGAGCTCACTGACTCGGAATTGACAGACCCCAACTCCGCCGAAGCGAACGTGGAGGCAGTAGCCTTTCGCCAGCGAGACCGGAGTAATCTGACGTGCTGGATCTGCCGAGAGCCAGGTCACTCGATGTACGAATGCCTCAAGCTTCCGCAGAAACCATTTTGTTTAAGATGTGGGCACGAAGATGTCTTCGCTGCTAACTGTCCACGATGTCGGGTAAACCCGAGGACGAACTACTCTCGAACCGGGGAGAGCAGTTCGAAGATATTCCGACCGGCCCCACAGAATTAGACAACTCACGAATACCTAACACCCCAAGTCAGAAATCACTAGACGAACCATTTCGGGTAGATTCCCCAACCAATTTCCAAACTAACTCCGCGAGGTTGGTGCCTAAGTCACCCATTACGGGATCCGACACCCCAAATAAAACATCTCACCATCACAAGTCATACGACCAACGATGGTCCGAATATCTCGAAGCCCGAAGACGCATCTTCGGAAAAACCATTCCAACTCCCAGAATTTTAAAATTGAGAACGCGATTCCAGGAGAAAAGGAAGACCCATTCCGCGATAGCCGCGACAACACTGCATGCCACGCCACGTACAGAGGGAGACCCGCGTCCTTACGCGACCGTTACTCTGTTCGACCAATCCTGGTCAGGACTCCTCGATACGGGAGCGTGCATCAGCGTTATCGGCGGGACTGGAGTAGACTTCCTGAAGTCCAAAAACATTTCTTGGAATCCATTTTCCTCAGCAGTCACTACAGCTGACGGCAAATCTCAGACCATAGTGGGGATCGTTCCCACAAAAATTTCATACAACAACCGCACAGAAAATATCACTCTGTACGTAGTTCCAACCATCGCACAAGATTTGATCTTGGGCGTGGATTTCTGGAAGGCCTTCGAACTAGCGCCGAACGTCATCCCAGATTCGACATTCAAAGCCTTCGCCGTGAGTAGCATCTCGGTAGGCATTGATATGACGGGCGATTCAATTCCGAAAGCCGAAGTCCTCTCCCAAGCTCATTCTTTGACTCCCATGGAACGCCAACTTTTAGACGAAACATTGACACTATTTCCTTCCTTCGCCAATTTAGGCTTAGGACGCACGCACCTCACCACGCATGTGATTGACACTGCCGAGGCCGAACCAATTAAGCGACGGCATTACCCTGTCTCTCCAGCGGTGGAGGCCCATCTATATGAGCAGCTGGACCGTATGTTAGCCTTGGACGTGATAGAGATCAGTCCCAGTGCATGGAGTTCTCCAGTCGTCTTGGTAAGGCGCGGAGACAAACACCGATTATGCCTGGACGTCCGTGAACTGAACCGAGTCACTAAAAAGGACGCATACCCACTGCAAAATATAGAGGGGTTGCTAGCTCGCCTTCCGGACACGTACTTCATGTCCAGCGTGGACCTGAAGGACGCGTTCTGGCAAATACCGCTGGATGAGCAGAGCCGAGAGAAAACAGCTTTTACCGTCCCGGGTAGGCCGTTATACCAATTTAAAGTCATGCCATTTGGGTTGTGCAACGCGCCCCAGCGTCTGTGTCGTTTAATGGATCAGGTCATTCCAGTGGAATGGCGACATAAAGTGTTCGTCTATCTCGATGATTTACTCATCATCGCGAGTACGTTCCAGGAACACCTCGAACTATTGGCAGGAGTAGCGGGAAAGTTGAAATCCGCCGGTCTCACAATTAACTTAGAAAAATCAAAATTCTGTTACAAAGAGCTTAGATATTTGGGATTCATCGTTGGAAACGGGGTCATCGCAAGTTAAGCGAAGCGATGGCCATAGGCGTCCGCTATTTCTTTTAGCGGCGGGGTGGGCCAGCTTAGGGGAGATCCACCAGCTCTTTCCTCCCCTCTTCTCGTCGTTCTCTCTTCTCAAACCCTCTCTCTCTCACTCTCTCTCTCTCTAGCTCTCTATCAATAGAGGCACCCCTTTTTACAGCATCGATACTCCTGGTGGTCCAGGATAGGGTTAGCTAACCGCCAGCGCATCCTCTTCGGGCCCGGATGAGGCTATCCTCAGGGATAGCGTGGGGCGTGCTTGGTTTCAGAGGTTACGGCGACATTTCACCCAGTCGTCCGATTCCCAGTGCGCCATGGAAGTACAGGCATGTAAAAAAACGAGGTAACCCCACGTTTGAGCTCACAGCAAGTTCCCGCACCCGCCGACGAGCTAGAACGGGGCGGCCATGCCTGGCTGGCAGTGGTCGAACGAACCCTCTCCCTTCGTTATATTCGGCGGAGGCGGTCTCCTGGCAGTCTGTAGGCCAGGAGTCGTCGTCCGTCCTCACCGATCGTCAGGTCCATGTGGTGATGCTTCGGCCACCTTTGGCAGCAATGGTTACGGGGGGGAGAGGGATAGGCATAGGTAGTACCGTGTTACAGTTGTTCAGGCGGCGCAGCAATGCCTCCGTGATGGTACAGAGGGCACCGCAACGTATAGTGATAGCAACGTAACACCGGTACGCCTGACCATAGGTTACAAGTGTGGTTTTGGTTGTGGGGAAAAAAAGTAAATAGAATATTTTTGTTTCTCTTCTAATTTGCAAACAAAAGTGCTGTCAAGTATCACACACACAATCACAAAAAAAGAAAATAATCTGGTTTGCTTTCCATTGGGCACGGAAATCTGAAGTCTGAGAGCAAAATTTTAACTTACCAATGGTACGCGACATTAGATAAATAAAAACCCCACTGTGAACAGCTGACTTTTACTTGACATTTCAATTACATATTTTCAGAGTGGAAAAACTGATACGAACACCTACCTTTATGGTAGACATTCCCCTCAAAATGAACAATCTCCACAATACCGATTGTCGGCATTGGTCCGGCTTGCGAGAGGGGGACATGTAAGGTTGCAGGCGGTTGGGACGTCTTGCGTAAATCACGGCTTAGCTCGCCGACGGGGTGGGTACTTGCCTGTCCTTAACACGCCATAAAATCTATACGTGCCATGGTCAAAAGAAAAAAAAACTAATTAGGAAAGAGAAGAAATAATGTAAATGAGAAAACAAACAGACTAAGACGATAGATCAGAAAAATTTAAAAGGCAGAAAAGAAAAGAAGCAGGAATTCCAGTTGTTTTGGAACCTTGGCCATTATTTTCCCTCCCATGTGAACTCTGTTCGTCCACTCCTGTGGTTATCTCTATGAACAAACACTACCATACCAGCTTACCTTTAATAACTCACTTCCCACTACATTCCGCCACTCTCTTGGGAATCAATTCAAACACTCATTTTAAATTTTAAAATATTTTTTAACATTTCAGGTTTATTAAACGAATTAAAGGTTAAAAGTTTATTGAGGTACTATACTTTCATCTGATAATCAATATAGAAACTATAACAACACAATAAGTAACTCATACCGTTTTTGTGAACCATGCTTTTGCGCCTTTCCGCGCTTCGATAATTTTGGACGTCTCCTCCAGCGTGCACGATGGATGGGTCAACACGATTGCTGTTACACGAGGCATCAGAAAAATTGTTATGAAATTTCTATTTCTACTATATATATTATAAATGAAAGTCTTAACTTTTACAATATTACTAATATCTAGTATTCTTTTATAATAGTGTTTAGTCAATTCAAAAATGAAGGAGAATTCAATTGCTTGTTAAATTCGTTAAAGATACTAATTTGAAATTTACTGTAAACACACACAATATGTGTATTAAATTAATAGTATTTGCTCTAAGAACTTTAATACAAATTTAATGCATCCGTCTTCACCGCCGAGGCAACAGCTATCCTGAAAACCCTGGATTCAGCCACAAAGGCGCACGGCAAATTCGTCATAGGGACAGACAGCCTATCAGTTATAAACGCCGTACAAAATCCTAATAATAGCGCTGTAATCATTAACAAAATCAGGGATTGCCTCATTAGAATGCCTAATAAGTTAAAAATCATGTGGGTTCCTGGTCATGTTGGAATTAAAGGTAACGAATTTGCGGACAGCACTGCTAGCCTTGCTCATCGCTCTCCGGTCTATAAAGTCGCCATCTATACCAAGCAAGACATTTTACGACTCATCAAAACCAAAATCAAACTAAAGCAACTTCTGGATTGGACTAATTATAACCACCATTACTCAAGAATAAACGCCGATAGATCGCATCCAACTTATCCCACCACTTCCTCTAAAACGATGAACACGACCTTTGTCCGATTACGATTAGGTCACACAGCGCTCACCCACGAACATCTCCTTAAGAAGGAAAATCCACCTATTTGCCCTTCATGCAACTTTTCCATCGATATAAACCATATCTTAGGCATAGGGGGATGCCTTGCCTCGATCCAAACTAACCAGCCGTTAGCCCGCTCACAGCACTCAATCTACGAAACCCTAAGATATCCCAGCCACGATAACATTGTAAAAATATTTAATCTTATAAAACGCTCAAATATTAACATTTAAAAAAAATCAAACCAATAGAGCCGAAAGCCTCTGTAATTTATTCTTACACAGTATATATAATTCACGAATTATATCAAAAAAAAAAACTTTAATACAAACTTGATTTCTATCAAAAAAAAACTATCTTTGGAGCGGCGAAGTACAGGTGCTCCAACGATGTCTTATATTCAGCATTGATACTTCTGGGGACCAGGCCTTAGATGATGAGATGATTTTTATTTATTTTTTCAGCAAAAGTGTACGGCTCCTTGGCTGGCCTATATGACCTTTGATAACTTTGGGCGGCGAAATTTCTTGGAGGGCAGAATTTTCTCTGGTTAGGCTTTCGCGCCTTAATTTATGGAATTATTTTTCTTGGAGCTATAAAAAACTGTCTTCTTTGTATGAATTTAATAGCGTGGTTATTCTGGCGTTTTTTGTTGTTTTATTTAATTTTGATTGTCTTTTGTTTTCAATTAAAATTTTCCGAAAACTTGCGACTGTACTTTATAATACTATAAAAAGAAACAAAAACGGACCACTTGAGTCTCGCCACCACGTACTTTTTTTAAAAACTCCAATCTTCCGCACCACTCGATAGGTCCGTTCGCGAACTAATATGCAAACGTAAATTTATATAAACTTTCGTGCAAAACTACACAATCGCGTTCGCGTACTGAGAAAATGGTAAAAAGATGAACGAAAGAAAAATGTACTTTCGTTCCTTTTTCTTCACACAGAATTTCAGCTGGTAAGAAAATGAAAACTGTCAAATAATGAAATCCTATGAGTTTGCCAGCAAAAAAAAACAGCTGTTGCTTCTTTTCAAGCCAAACTAAGATGTTTTTTCAACTTTTTACACAAAAGCGTTCGCGTACTTTTCTTAGAAATGAGAGGATTCTCTCTCGATTTTGGAGATTTGACACTTTTCATTTTCCTACACATAAGGTACGCGAACGGACCTGATATCTGTCACGCTTCTCCTTCCAAAATCGCTCGCACCCCTATTTCATAGCTCGCCCACGCTACCAACACCAATGCCCCTTTTCCAACCGCTTTTGCGTGCATAGAAGAAATAGAAAAAAAACTTAACGAAAGGAATATTTCGCTTGAAAGTGCTGCCAGTTTTCATGGGCTATGGACCTAGGTCTTATACGGATCATCTTTTTATACTCTTTGTGAACATTACAAAACATTGTATCAGTTGATATACATGTAGTTTTCCATTAGTTTCACTAAATTCCAATTTGATGCAACTGTTCTAGTATCATTGCGAAAGCGCAACATTTTCCCTCACTACAAAAAAAAAAAAATATACCCCTAAAATGTTGCAAAAGATTTGCACTTTCGCTCTACTCCAGCTGCAGCCCAATTGCAACAGTAAAAAACGCAATGCAGCGAAATTTGGGCTTGTGTTTTTGACAGCTTGCCATATGTCATTGTTATTGTTGCTCTACGCGCTAGAGTAGATATAGAGACTTTCATTTGACTATCAAATTTTGTTTTTTTTTTTTTGTTTTTTTTTTCCCCCTGACAAAACGAGCCATTTTGTTGTTGTTTTTCGATTTGGCATCTGTCAAAAAAGTGTGACTCTATAAATAGATTTCATTTTCATTCACCATCTACTAAAAAAACTCGACTTCTGGTTTTCAATCTTAACAAACTATACTGAGTTCTGGGATTACTGGCAAAATAATACTGAATGAAGATTTACTTTTGGTTAACAGTTAAAATTACGAGTTGCAGAAAAAACACCTCTTTCTTTTACTTTTCTTACTGAAGTGGTGTTTTTTCTGCGACTCAGTAAAAACTCATTCGTAATTTAACATGTAAACCAAAAAAAATCCCCACTCAGTATTATACTGTCCGTAAACCCAGAACTCAGTTTAGTGTGTTAAGATTGAAAACCAGATAACGCTGAAATCAGTTAAAGGTTGTGGTAAAATTTTGATTTTGTACTGTGGTTACCGAAGGTTAATTTATGAGCCTCTTACAAAAACAGATCTTAAAAAACATTTCAATTACTTAAAATGAAACACTTTTACAGTTATACTGATTTTTTATTATGTACATTCGAAATTATACTTCAATAACAGCAACCAAAGTAGCCGGAAAGGGGGCGACAGTCGCAGGAAAGGCGACAGAAGTCGCATATCGATTTTTTTTTTTTAAAGAAGCTTCTGGCTTATTAAGGCGTTGAAAAAGGCACTTCGACCTACAAAATCTTTTGTGCCGTAGGGCCAGAAAATATTTAGGCTAGTAGAATTTCTACTTTCTGTATAAAGAGCCCTGAGGAGTACTCGTACAACTTTTTTTGTTTTATTTTCAATGGAAATAGTGAGTTTGGAGTGAGTATTAATCGTTTTTTCTGATCTAAACGAGTGATTTAGTACCGAGTTGTGGGTTGCAGGAGAAAAAACCTCCCGAGTGTATCTTATGTCCCCTTTTTTGAGGACCTTACTGTTCTATTACAAGGTCACTGGCCAGTTCCAAAAACTAAGGTTAGATGGCGGGAAAATCGATTAAGACATGAACAATTATTTTCGCTTTTACTATTTCTGACATTTGGCCAACGAAAAATGGCCTCTCCTACTCCTAACCACATCCAGTAAATAAATATAAACAAAAATTTGCTTAAATTCATTTTACTTTCAACAATTTAATCTTTTAGACAACGAAAACCATGGAGTCGAACAGCAGCTGAAGCATTTCTTGAATGCTGCGTCTCTAGAAAAAATGAGCTTCAGCACAGGGGTACTAAGCGCATTGCCTATGAAAAGATCGCACAAGAGTTAGTAGGCCGTGGTCTCCTCGTAAGACGGTCATTTCATTTTTTTACTTTGCATTTTAAGATGATTACGTTTTCAGGACTCTAGTTTTAATTCTAAAGTTCTAGAAATCAAGATGACTTCATTAAAAAGGGCATACAGAAATGGAAAATTGGACGAAAATGAACCTGATTTTACAAATTACATGAATTTGCTATTTGCAAATCACACAAAAGACGACGACTTCTATGACGATAAGACTATGGACTCTTGTGATATTTTTGAAGAAAGCAAAGTGGACATAGACTGGACTTCCAGAGATTGGAATAGTCCTACTTTAAATTTAGGTGGGATACCTACCAAACCGATGATAGCAGAATGTGAGTCATCAGCAGTCATTAACCAGGAGTTTTTAGCTACTCCGCCAATAGATATAAAAGCAGAACCACCCTCAGGATGTTCATCGCCTATTAATACACCAACAGCAGCTGCTGTTCCTCCTGAACCGACAACAGAGTTACCTAGTGAAACGAAAAGTCTTTCACAGGAAATGTTTTATGCCGCAAAGCTAAATGTTTACGCCGCAAAGATGGAAGAAAGAATACAGCAGCGACAAAGGTATTTTAATGAAAAGCTGCGAACCTCTGAAATAAGATTTCGCGAATCAGAAAAGGCAAAAAAGAAACGCCACAAGGAGCAAATGGATTTTTTCAAGCGGATGTTTTCAAAGTAGATTTAAGTTTTAACTAGAAAATAAATAAGTCATCAAATAAAGTTGTTTACTTGGAAGCTTTCTGGCTCTGAACATTGGTAAGAATTTACCCATTGTTTCTGCTTGATGGCGCAATTACAAATTCCACGCGGGCCCAATAACAATCATCGATCATCTTTATTTGCGTATGAGAAATTACACTTTTCGTAAAGGAAAATTGGATTCAAAAGTTTTTAATAGTCGATAGAAGTGTAAAATTTAATTTACAATTTATCTAAGAGATTGCTGTTCTGAAAGCACATGGGAGTTGTATCTTAACTAGTACCGCCCAGTTCAGTTATCGAAATTCGACCACATCGAGCAACAATTTAACGTTATACAATTTTCAAATAATTTTATTTTGATCTTCCTTAATGGCGGATCATAACCCTCCCTTCGCCGGTTCGACCTCGGAAAATAACGGCAGACCTACCGATTTGGAATCACTTCGTCACAGAGGCCAATCAAATGCTGGTGTTACTGCGTTTGTATGATCCAGGAGTTTTAAGGCCTGTCTCTCTTTCGCGTTTATATGGGTACGTTGATAGATATTGCCTTGTTGACGGGGTTGGTCAGATCTCTCCAGTCTGAATTCCAATTCGAGGCGAACTATCTCCATTATTAGTAGAGCACTTTGACCAAGCTTTAAATGCCACTTTCTTATCATTGCTTTAGCTTCATCTGTCCATCACCATGATTCTTTGCCGTGTTGATAGTGTCCTTTTGAAGCCTCTAGCAGTGATTTGACTCTATCGACACAAAGTCGTTGTAGGGAATTCGACATATCTTGTGCTCTGCATCCTCAACTTCGTTAATGATGTGATAGAGATAATTTTGCATATTTGCAATAAATGCTCCTTTCTCTTTGTCCGATTCTACCATCCTGTACAATTCTAGTCCTTTAATCATATCGAACTGTATGTTCAGAGATGACTCAATTATTTCAGTATGTTTGTAGACCTTCTAAATGTCAAATGGAACAACATAAACATTTTTTTCTCGAAAAACACCCCTGCAGAAATTTAATTGGCATCCTACAGTTTTGCAACGAAATTCCGATCACTAATCAACAAACTGTGCTAAAAATTTCCTACGTTTACACGATATTTCCTCATACTCACAAAGTATTTTCTATGCCTGCTTGGTCACCGCCGTATTTTGCCATGTTTCATGAGAAAACAGTGTTCTGACAGAATTCTAACTAATGTTCTTAGTTGCTCCGTTAGTGCTTGACACATTTAACATCTTAAATCTGCTCCGCTGGTGATCACCGGTGTGGTGTCCCTAAAGTTCGATTAAACAATAATCAAAAATGGGAGCATGCACGAGCCGAAATCGCAAGAGGCAGGCCACTCCTGGATCACATAAATGCAATAACACCAGCATAATATGATTGGCCTCCGTGATGAAGGGATCCGAAACCGTGAGGCCTGCCGATGTTCATTGGGGTCAAATCGGCTAACCCCACACGCAGACCAGGAGGGATGTAGTAAAGTGGGAGGGTTATGATCCCCTATATCCTGATCATAACCTCGTCGAAAAAGGAAGAAGACCACCTTGGGTCTGCCGCCTTTAAGTTATAGCGCAAAGGCAGCTAAGGGGCCGTAGGACGTCATCCGTGAACCGTCTGAGTATGTGTATTGTAGGTAGGTAGGTTGTGGTTTATTAATAATCTAAAAAGCACTAAGTGCGGTTTTGTAACCACAACCTCACTAAAACCTGGTTGTAGTGTTGTTCATGAGAAGCCTCTAGATCCAACTTGTGGAGTTTGAGAAATACATTAGTTCCTTATTTTTTTTTCTTAGAGACTTCCTCAAGAGTATCGAGGAAGGGTTTTCCCAATGCTCATTGTCTGGTCCTGTTAGTGCACGACAGGCGCATAAATAGTCGATTAGGGTTTCTTTTCTGTGAAAATATTGCAGCTGCGGCAGTGCGTGTTGCGTGGGATGTCTTTCTGGTTATGACGCATCTGTCAGGCTCCTTCTTCCGAGGTTGGCTTTCGTGAGATATTTTCACATTTCTACAAACGTTGCTATGCCCTGAAACCCAAATCAGTGTAACATTGAACTGATCTAGCACGTCTAGCTCATTTCGGTATCCTAGTACTTATAGGATATAGACTGAGGCAATGGCTTAATAGCAGCTGTCCATAACAATGGCAATCTTTTGCATCGGTATTATGCTTTTGCGTGGGCGCAGTGGTTAGTGTGTTGAACAACTAATTTAAAGGTGTCAGCTTGAAATCCTGCGGGGGCCAAGTAGCACCTAGACATTTTTCCACTGCCACATAATCTTGTGAAAGTCTGACAAATATTCAACAATACCAATTGTCGTGAGAAGCTTCTCAAGTTCGCTGTTCGGATTCGGCTTTAAACTGTAGGTCCCTTCGACTTCGCATAAACGAATGGTTGGAGAAGTTAGGTTGTTGGTCCTTTATGGGCCGTTAATATACTGGTGGTGTCAGGAAGCCTGCAAGATTTTGAGCTGATTTAGGATTCAGAAAAAAAAACCCGCCGCACCTACTCTACAGTTCATTTTTGAACTGTCGCATCGGTGTAGAGTGTTAGCCCGAAACCCATAGTCACTTGTCCCTTTTGCCGTTCTGATCTTGTACGTAAAAATGCTTCGTGAAAAACATTCTGGGAATGATTGTCTGTTGAAGCCGGTACGAGTTCCCTCTACAGAGAATCTAGAATCTAACTACCTACCATTTGCATTGTATATATACAATATACATGTTGAATGCTGTGATTCAACTCCAGCATTGAAATGACCAATGCTTCTGCAGTCGAGAACAATTTTTGAATTTGTAGGTAACAATTCAGTTCTTTTTCGTGCCACCCATCCTATCGCAATACTGTATATAGCCGATACCAGTTAGTGCTTAATGTTTCCGCTAGATGTTTGACTGTACAAGGTCTTTAGTAGATCTACTTCGATTGTAAATGCCTCCGAGCCTCAACGAATTTCTTAAGACCCGTTTCGTTGAAACGCTTTGTTTCAACGTCTGGTTCCTTATTTAAGACATAAGCTGTGACGTATGAATGATATTACGAAAGCAGCAGGGTGAACATTAATTGACTTCTATTTTTCGGTAGTGTCTGATAAAGGGTCATTTTCAATCAAATCTTAAACAATCAATGCAATTTAAAACACCATCCCAACATGCACTGTATCTTATCGTTTTATTAAATAGATTATATATAAATTATTACATCAAACAATATTAATTTTGAAAGAAGTATTCAAAAGTTTGTATACAATTCCTGGGTCAATACGAGTCAAAAATCGAATTTGTGTTAGGTCTGGTTCATTTGTCTCTTTTATTCATTCAATAAAATGATATTAGTCGCCGATTTAGTTTCTTTGTTTGGAATATACTTCGGTCCAAATACGATTCAAAGAGTTAGCCGTCCGCAAAAAATAAAGACGAGCTCAAACTAAATACATTCGTCACTCATTTGAATTGAAGATTGAAGGCTGTTTTTCGGTTTTTGTTTTGTTGTAATTATTAGTTAGGTAAGGAGGTAAATAAAATGTTTATTTTTCTTTCATAGCGTTGAGGTCGGGTCTGGGTCACCGTTCCGTTCCGTTCGGTCCCGTCTTCAACTGTCTTTGTTTTTTCAAGTTGTTCGTGTGTTGTTTCTCTTGTTAATTTATTGTTGTACGTTGTTATTGTTGTGAAATTTGATGTCGAATAAAAGTCGTCGTTCGTTTCAGAGAGATATGAGATAATACTGTCTGTGAAAAAAATACGAAAAACAAACGTTACAACGTTATTTAATTTTTCTTGCAAACCGTTAGTCCGACTTTAGTGGGGTTTGTTTTTTGTTGTATGCTTTTTCGTAGGAGGGTTGCGCACTGTCACTTATACTTACCATTGGACGGCAGTTAGCGAATGGCTATGTCACAAAAAAAAAGAATAAGATATGCTAAGAGTCGGGGGTTACTTACGTTTAGACTCGTCGCAAACGTTTGCGATTATTGTCGCTTGGCTCCTCAGCATCCATAACCTGAGGTGAATAAGTATTTTTGAAAACAAATGTTTGCTTCAGTGTTAGGGGATGAGCTTACCTTAATTTTGGAGCTGCAAATTTCAGCTCCGTTTAGAGTGTCAATTGCATTTTGTGCACTTTCTTCACGAGCATACTTAACATATCCACAATTGCGATTCGGCAGCAAGTAGACATCTATCAGACTGCCAAAGCAGGAGAAGACGTTCTTCAGAATTGCTTGTGGAATACCCTAGGAAGAGGAATTCACAAGTTGTACATTAGCATTGGCAGGGGAAAATAGAATAAATGATAATTGCGTACCGATGAAAGTACAATAAACAACCGGCGTGCAACTGGTGCATCGGCATTAGCCATAGGTGCTGCGGGTGGCAGGCTAACGCTACACGCGTTGGAATTGTTGTTCTTTCGTTCTATAATTATGGGATCCTTGTATAAGCAAACTATTGTTGAAAGAAGACTAACTCACGTTCTATCATGGATCCATCCAAACGTGGATTAATAATAGAAAACTTCACAATCATTCTCTCGCCGAGGGGATACTCCAGCCCGTGTATTTTTTCCCTAAAAAAAAGAACAAAAAAACAAAATAATTACAACCCGAGAAGCTTTCAAATAAGTGTAAATTATGCACTTGAATTTCTAGGAATTATTTCGTTTAATTCCTCTGAACATCTCTTATGGTAGTATCTATAGCGTATCCAAAGGTCAGCGACACTTCCTCGTTGAGCCACCGGTAACCGGTTAGAGATTTGATGCCACTTCTGGAGGCTAACTATGCACTTCGCCGGAAAGCGCATTTTCATGTGAAATGGTAGGTACTTACCAACACTATCACACTTCGCTCTTGTTTATTGGTGCAACTACAGGGTGGCACACGAACCGTGTTACAAAAACAAAACGTAACAACTTTTTTTCTGTGTGAGTAATCGGCTTATTTTTATTTTTTTTAGCAGGTTACTATTTAGATTTATTAAAATGAATGCTTGGGATACCGAAAAGAGGATTTGGATAGTGCAGCGGTACCATGCCTTGCAGTCCTTCATTTCCGTACAAAGTTAATTGAGACGGGAGTATGGCGGCACTCCCCCGAGTAGATGGACCATTATGAGGCTGGTAAACATGTTTACCGAATCTGGAAGCATCGCACGAAGACCGTACCACCGAGATCCCTATTTTCGGGTTCAAGATACAATCGCGGCTGTAGCATCGTCAATTCAGGCAAATCCAAGCATTTCGACTCGAAACTTATCGGTGCAAATTGGAGTTAGCAGGCGGTCATTACAACGGATAATTTATGATGCCTAAACTTGTTTCCGTCCAAATTGCAAGCAAGTTAAACCCTCTGGATTTGCCTATTCCCCTGGAATTTAGCCAAAAAATGATTGAAATGACCGAAGAAGACAACAACTTGATAAATTGTTTGTTTAGGTCTGATGAGGACCATTTTGATCTAAACGGCAATGTAAATAATCCAGAAATACTCCATAAGACGGTACTGCACCTTGAACGAGTCACTGTGTGGTGCGCAGTTTCATAAAGGTGCATTGTGAGCCATACTGCTTTAAGCAAAAAAACGGTTTAACAGTAACTGTCATTTAAAGATGGTGAAGGAGTTTTTTTTAACCAGAACTGCGCCGAAGAAGTATCCGTTTCAACAGCATTTGGTTCCAGGAAGAGGGAGCAGCTGCACACATATCCAGACCTTGCACACATAGCCAGACCTATGGCGGAGCTCCAACGAAAATTGCCAAACAAATTAATATCCAGAACTTCCACTTTCCAGACTTTTTTTTTCACCTCAGATAGATTTACTACGCACTGTCTCTACATAAGTAGGATACTTTCACTTGCCCTACTAGAAGGGACTAGGCTCTGGTGTTCAATTTGTAGTGGTTAGTAGTAGTTTTAGTTTATCTAGCAATATTTAGCTATTGTAATACAAAGAATGTTTAAACCTGTAGTATAAAAAAAAACTAAGGGACTCATAGTTGGTCTTAACATAACTTACAACATTTTGCTTGATACTTAAAAGTCGATTCTCTAACTTCAATTCATTTGGTAGCTCGTTGAACATTTTGAAGCCTTTATAAAAAAAACTGTATTCTGTGAAATATGGAAGACGTAAGTTAATTCTGTTACGGACATTATAGTTATGTACACTATCGACATATATTATTTTATCACAGGTTTCTGGGTTACAAATCATTTTTCATTTTAAACACAAACAACAACACATTCATGATCGTCCTTTGTCGCACACTCAACCATTTCAGCACATTCAACATGTTCACAATTGAAGTCAGCCAGTGGCATTTTAAAATTATGCGCATCGCTCTATTTTGAAACCTTTGCAGTCTATCCTACATAGCATTGTTCGCTAAATATATATTTGTAGAAAAGTATTCAAAATGTGGCTTGATTATTGTATTATATACATTTATTGCACATATAATTGACATTCTTTTTCGTATTCTGAAAAAAAAAAACTATTTTTTACCAATTTTCTTTGCTATGTATGCAATATGACCATTAAAATTTAAATTCTCTCTCTGGTGATTTCAACTGCAATCTCCTGGATAAATATTTGGCTGCAAACTTTCTAAGCCTATTCAAGGCACTCAATCTGAGCCCCGTTAACCACTCCACCCCTACCCACTTTACTAATGAGTCTAGCTCACTATTAGACCTTTATCTTGCTAGCGATGTTGGTAGGGTTATGCTTTACACACAGCTTCTGGCACCCGGTTTCTCCAAGCATGATTTAATTTTTGTAAGTCTGGATATAGCTTGTCGGGTTGATCAGCAAAGTTTCCAATATAGAGACTATACAAATTTAAACACATCCGAACTGGTACGCGACCTTAATTGCATAGACTGGAACTCAATATACCTCATGGAAAATGTAAACGAACAAATTTGCTTTTTACGACATAACGTCAATCAACTTTTTGACATCCATGTTCCTTTAAAAACCCGTCTCATTAAGCAAACGTCCCCAATTTGGTTGAATGGCGACATCTCTGCTCTAATGTTGAAACGAGATGCCGCTTACAGTCAATGGAGACTGTTCAAATTGGAGCACTTCCACAAATCGTATTGCAGACTTCGTAATCAAGTCGTCGCATTGATCAGAACAACAAAAAGGCGTTACTACGAACACAAAGTTGGTCTATTAGTTTCTGGAAGAAAGTTATGGAAAAACCTGCGAGAAATCGGTATTAGGAAGCATTCTATGAAGTCTGCGCAACATCGATTGTGATGCTCTCAACAAAAAGTTCACCTCCACTCCACAATCCTTTGACGTTGCTACACCTGTTGATTCCCCTATTGAACAGGAATCAACAGGTGGTGTCAACTGTTCGCTGAGCTTTATAAGAATACGTGAAGAAGACATAGTTGCGGCAATATCATCTATCAAATCGAATGCTACTGGCCTCGACCTAATGGAACCTATGTTCGTTAAGTTATTGCTTCCTCATATACTGCGCTTTATAGCCTATATATTCAATAGTATCCTGACTACATCCGAGTTTCCTTCAGAATGGAAGAAGGCTAAAATTATTCCCGTTCTTAAAAAGCAAACGGGTACTGCTACGGAGTTCCGACCCATTGCTATCCTCCCGTTTCTATCAAAGGTGTTTGAAAAAACCATTATGAAGCAGATACAATCATATCTATCGATTAACAACCTGTTAACCACTTGCCAGTCTGGTTTTAGACCTAAGCGCAGCTGCAAATCTGCCCTACTTTTTGTTACTGAAGAAATAAGAACCGCAATGGACAAGGATCACATTACTCTTCTGACGCTTTTAGACTTCTCAAAGGCTTTTGATACTGTTAACCATTAAATTTTATGTAAAAAACTGCGTAATTTCTTTGGGTTTTCTATAGTCTTATAAGTTGATTCTCTCGTACCTTAGCGGAAGGCAACAATGCGTGGTGGCTAATGGTCAATCATCGATCTTTCTCAATGTTTTGAATGGAGTGCCACAGGGATCCATTCTTGGCCCAATTCTCTTCTCACTTTACATAAATGAGCTCCCAAAAGTTTTCAAACATTGTATAATTCATCTTTACGCTGACGATGTGCAGCTTCTGATAAGTCGACCGTTTCGGGAAAAGAATGATGCCGTTGCATTGATGAATGAGGACCTTTCGTCCATTTCTCGTTGGTCTAAGAGAAATCATCTGTGCCTAAACCCTGTCAAATCAACAGCTCTCCCCATCTATCGCAAAATCTTCGATTTATCAGTCTTAAGACCACTGAATCTTGAAAACGATAGAATCGAATATGTTAGCAGTGCTAGAAACCTTTTAATAGTTTTCAATCGTTCCCTCACATGGAACGACCACCTAACTAAAGTAATCGGTAAAGTGTATGGTAGTCTCCGTGTTCTCCAAGTCACTCGAAGTTTCATCCCTATAAAAACCAAACTTCTTCTTGCCAAAACGCTACTACTACCCATTATGTTATATGGATGTGAAATTTTTTGCAACTTGGACTCTGCCACCAACCGCAAATTAAATGTCGCATATAACAACATTGCCCGTTATGTCTATAATCTCCGTCGCTATGACCACGTTTCCTCTTTTGCTGTTCGCATTTCTGGCTGTAGTCTAGACAATCTATTAAACTTTCGCTCACTTACCTATCTACACGAAATCATTCAAACAATACAGCCTGATTACTTACACGGTAAGCTGATCTTCCCTCATTCAACAAGGTCATTTGCTCTTATACTACCTCGATACAATTTTCTTATTACTGAGCGTCAATTCTTCGTCCATGTTATTCGCCTTTGGAACTCCCTGACCATAAGTATGAGAAGTATAAAGAGCACAAGAAGATTTAAATGTTTACTTTTCAACTATTTGGCAAATCATTGATAATCTCTATCTATTTATTCAATTTTTGTTTTCCTCTTTTTATTGCTTGCTTTCTCTTTTTTTGTAAATACGAGTAGCTTAATAAATACATTAAACTCAAATTCTTAAATTAATTTAAAGGCTTTTAAAAATTTATAAGACTTTTGTCCTACTCTGTAAGCGATTTTGAAATAAATAAAAAATCATAATACGCAGATATTTTATTTCACTTACAATTTCAATTGATTCGTCATTGATCACTATCCTACTATTAGACAAACCATTGATAAACATGAACTTCGTCTTGCTTATATTAGTTTGTTCATCTGGAACCATTTATGCAGTTCTGTTAAATCACTGTTAATTTGTTCGATACATTCTTTAAAATTATTACACGAAACATATAAGAGACCATCGTCAGCGAAAAGTTGTAATCGTGAGCACTTGACAACTTTTGGCATTTCATAAATATTGATTATAAAAAGTAACGCCCCGAGAACCGATCCCTGTGATGATTTTCACCCAAAATATATATTTTTGAAGCTGCTGCTGCACAATTTTCTCCAAGATTTTCTCTTCGTTGAGCAGCATATTGATTGCGCGAAAGTCTGCTGGTTTCTTAGGATTCTTCAATTTTTCTATTGAAACAACTATAGACTTTTTCCAAGTTTCTGGGAAAATTCCATCTGCCATTGACTTATTTATATTGAACTATTGAAGCATATCCTTTGTAATGAACCCACTAACATAATTCCGTACTCCTACATTGTACTGCATGACAATGCACACAAATCAAATATCACTTCCTACTTTGTGCTTACATTATGTAAGACATTCCAAGTCAAGTGGCTCATAAGCACCACTGACCCACTGACATAACAATCGGATTTCATTGCCACACTACAGTGTCGGGTATCGCATACAGAAAGTATGGATAGAACATCTGGCGATTACACTGACATTGTAACTGGATCGATGAATTGCACGATCTATGCTTTGGGTGACAATTAAATGAGTACAATGTGGATGAGTATGTTGACATTGATTTAATTTTAGGGCACGCGACTGATTTCCGTATCAATGTGTTTCGGTAATGCTGGGAGGGAAAATTTAGTATATAAGGCTTAGTATTTTTAAGAATAAAATAGATTCTTTTAGACTCTCAACTATTGTGTTTCCATTCTTTCTGGCAGATCCCTATGGCATTCGTGCCCTGCCTGGAACACAGTACCTTTTGGCAATACCTATGGCATTCGTGCCTGCCTGTCTTACCACGTTGTTTCAATCATCTACTGGGAAGTCATTCGAGTTATTCCACATTTAATCTATAATTCTAAAAGAAACAGACTTCCATTACACCTTGCTAAACCCAACGTACTGTGTGAACGTCTGAAGCCGCTCTGCAACAGACTAAGCGGCACGTACCAGTGTGGCTATCGGCCCGGCAGATCGACAATAGACCAAATCTTTACACTAAGGGAAATCCTTTAAAAGATTAAAGAATTTCAAGTCGAGACCCCACATCATTTCATCGTCTTTAAAGCCGCATTTGAAAGCATTCATCGCCAGGAGCTGTTCCTGGCGATGGCCGAATTCGGGATCCCAGTAGAACTGATCCAGTCGAGTGACGCTGGAAAACACGCAGTGCAATGTGCAGTATGGAAACAGTTCTGTCGCACAATTCCAAACCTGCACCAGATTCCGGTAAGGAGATGCGCTGTCATGTGACTTCTTCAATCTTGTTCTGGAGCAGATAGTGCGTAGGGCAGGTGTCAAAACGGAAGGCACTATCTTCAACAGATCCGTCCAACTACTGGGATACGCGGACGATATCGACATCATCGGCAGATCTCAGTGTGCTGTGTTAGAAGCTTTCATGGCATTTGGTTTTTCCATATTATCGAAGGATTTAAGAAATTTCCTAAAATTAAATCAAGAAACTGCCTGTTTGTAAACACGCGGAACGGAGTGTAAGTACAAATATCACTGCGACAAACGTCAAAATGAGGAAGAGTTTAAAATCAAAGCTAAGAACAAGGTAGAATTACAAGAAAAGCAACGTGGAAAAATCCTGGAATTAAAAAAGAAAAATGTGGCCTAAAACCCCCGATTCTGCTGAACAAATTCGAAACAGAAAGAAACTGCCAGAGAATATATCCCCTGAATGAGCGATGATAACATGAAGGTAGTCGACGATGAAACAGTTCGTCAAACACGTTAATTCCGTGTAAGCCATGTACAAATATTTTGACTCTATGGCTGGTATTTACCGACATAATCGATTTAACAGAAAACAGAAAGCTCTAGATTCAAGTTTTTTCTACGTATTTACTACGCAAAAGAAAATGTGGCTACGATAGTTGGCATGAGCGAATCTCGCTCTTTTTCGAACTCATTTCTTGCTGAGAATTCCGATAGGAATTTCAAAACTACAAAAGCGTTCCCATACTTTTTCGTTAGTTTCTCTGCCTGTGAGAGAATTTATCACCACCATTGCCATGTGGACGCAGTGGCGCAGAGGTTTTTTTTTTTTTGTCGGGGTGCGAGACTTTCTACACTGGAGCACTCAGACTCAATACTGGTCCATTGTACTTCTACATTTTACTGTGAGAATTTACTCGTTTTCCTAAGAAAAACGAAAAGGCGCTTCAATGATAAGGTAAGGAGCTTAGGTTTACAGCACTCACCATATCCGCACCAAATACCTGCCACCTGATACGGGACAATCACAGAGGAAATGTTCCGCAGTGTCATCGCTTTCTCTACAGGCTTCGCAGTTGGTGGTATCGCTTAGGCCTAGCACCTTAAGGTGTTTGGCAAAAGCGTAGTGTCCCGTAAGAACGCCAGTAGTCTGTCTGCAGTCTTTTCTGTTGACAGGCTACAAGAATGCCGCGGATTTCCTACAGACGTCGGGAAAAATTTGCTTAGTCTGTCTGCACCCTAAAGGCGCAGAGGTTAGTGTATTGGACTACTTATCTGAAGGTCTCAAGTTCAAATCCCGACGGGGCCCAAGTACCATATAAAAGTGTTGTTTGGGGTTTTTAATTATTTTTAATTTCTTTCGGTTTTATGTTGCATCCTTATTATTTTTTGCATTTTGTATCTTGGAACGAGTGCCTCCGTTAAGCAAATCAAAAAAATCTTCATAGCAAGATATATTAATGGGATGGCTGTGTGTCGCCGCTGTCTTTACTATTGAAATTGCGCTACTGAGTCATGGAATAGTGAAGTGTATCAGCACATTTAACACAGTTGATGCGCTAGCGTAATGAATTACCAAAGTGATGAGTCATTCATGTCTACAATCAAGAGGAACAGACTCCCAAAACGATTAAATAATAAATAATTCTTAGATGCAATAGATTCACATCAATAAGATACATGCTGCATGCTGGATGCGCTAAGTGGTTAGACGAGATATAAAGGCTGGAACTCGACACGCTAATAGCAGTTTTTAAAATGAAACAAGTTTCCACCAAGCTATCTAACAAGTTTAATGATAAGAGTGGGAGAAGCACAATGGAGGAATATCAATAACATCAGGGTAAATCGTCAGATTTTAGCAGCAGCTGGCAACACGCTTATCAGGGAATCCTTCATTTAACAACTTGCCAGATGAAATAAAAAAACGAAAACAATTTAAGAGTATTCAAAACAAGATGCAAAATATATACAAAACAAAATAGGGGACTTATTTAAAATTTGATCTTCAAATAAAGGATTAAATTCTGCACTAATACCATTCTTGCTATGTAAACTTAATATTTTGGTTTTTGTAATGTATTTATATACTAATAAATGAATTACTACAACTAATTGAACAACATAGCATAGTCCCTTTAAGGCAGGTGAAAAGTATCCTACTTGTGTAGAGACAGTGCGTAGTCAAATCAAAAAAAAAAGCCATACCTATTCGTCAAGTTATCCTATTACGCTGACCACCATGCCATGCACACATAATTGGAACCCAAATGTGCATCTAAATGTGGGCGAATCGCATTGTTTCAAAAATTACATTTTAATCAATGAAACTATACGACACAAACTTCGAAACAGGCGAATAAATTTTCATGAATGTTGGGAAGAGATACAGTGTTCTAGCAAAAATGATATACTCACTTCGCATAGATAGCTGCCTCGGGTGTGTTATAGGCCACCGTTGCCTCGTTAGTTCTGGGTCCATCTGCAAACAGAGATAACATTTTAGACACTCCCTAGATCATAAATACATTCCGTACGTTCTCTTGTGATTTGACAGTAATCCAATCCAGGGATTATGTCAAACATTCGCCACAACTGATCTTGATTGACGTTACTGCTGCATATCACATCAAGGGTGGTCGTCTGTTGAGCGTTCGAATTTTGCATTTTCAAGAACGATGCCATTTCACTGCTGGCGTTGCTCATGTTGCCACCGCCATAATCGTTATTGTAACGATTAAATGACTCATCGCGGTTTCCATCGCGAGGATTACGTGAAGCCGCCTTCGGTTCAGCAAACACTGCTTTGTACTTTGATGGGCAGTTCTCGTAAGCCACAGCAGCATGGTAAAACCTGTAATTATTAAAACGCTAATTATCTGTTCAACCCCACTCCGAGTCTGCCTTCTAATTATACCTGTTAAATCTTACATAAGCGAAACCTTTCGGTTGCCCCGTATTGCGGTCTTGCATCATCGCTACACTCTCCACGTTTCCATATTTCAGGAATTCATCACGGATTTCATCTTCGCTGGCATTCTTGGGAACCACGATAAACAGGCGTACACATCTCTCCTGCTCATTGTCGGATCGACCTTGACTTTTGCTGTTGGAATGGCAAATTGATTAACATTACTTGTTTATTCATAGAAATATGTTAATTTAATTTTAATTACTTTGCTGCGACCAGCACCTTTACTGATCGATCAGAGTTACCAATGTGGCTGCCGTTCATCTCCTCCTGTGCCTTGGCAGCATCCGAGGTTTTGGCGAATTTAACGTACGCAATTCCCTTGTTGTCGCCTGTTTTCTTATCCTTCACAACCCAAACATCCTCGATTTCGCCGAATCTCGAGAATGCATCACGGAATTCGTCTTCGGTATGGTCTCGATTACCGATTATGAAAAGCCGCGACATTGGAGGATCATCTTCATTTAGCGTGGAACGATGGTGATGATCGTCTCGCGAATTCGATCGGTATTCCGACATGTTTAAACAGTGATTGGAATCACAGAGCCACAGACACTAAACTGTTCCAAAAAAAATTCAATAAATTAGGTATCCAGACTACGGAGCCTTTTCAAGTGCTTATCTGCTCGGCAAGATTTTTATTACAAACTGTGGAAAATGGAGTTTGACAGAGAGAGATATAAGTTTCGAGAAAGAGACAGTTAGATGAGGCCAACTTCAGGTAAATTGTTTTCTCATGGGAAGGTTGCATTTACATGGGAAATAGTTATTTGAAATTTCGACTTCGGTAGTAATGTTTCATGTAACACTCACTTCTGAATGATATGGTTACAACGATTCTTCACATCACTCACAAAACGTCAAAACAATGTCATAGAGACGATAGCATTTGCGCGATAGCTAATTAGGTATCGCCTCGCATCGATTTACATATTTAGCACACCATTATTTTTATCCGTTCGCGTACTTTATGTGTAGGAAAATAAAAGTGTCAAATCTCCAAAATCGAGAGAGAATCCTCTCATTTCTAGGAAAAGTACGCTAACGCTTTTGTGTAAAAAGTTGAAAAAGCATCTTAGTTTGGCTTGAAAAGAAGCAACACCTGTTTTTTTTTTCTGGCAAACTCATAAGGTCCGTTCACGTACTTTATGTGTAGGAAAATGAAAAGTGTCAAATCTCCAAAATCGAGAGAGAATCCTCTCATTTCTAAGAAAAGTACGCGAACGCTTTTGTGTAAAAAGTTGAAAAAACATCGTAGTTTGCCTTGAAAAGAAGCAACAGCTGTTTTTTTTGCTGGCAAACTCATAGGATTTCATCATTTGACAGTTTCCATTTTCTTGCCAGCTGAAATTCTGTGTGAAGAAAAATGAACGAAAGTACATTTTTCTTTCGTTCATCTTTTTACCATTTTCTCAGTACGCGAACGCGTTTGTGTAGTTTTGCACGAAAGTTTATATAAATTTACGTTTTCATATTAGTTCGCGAACGGACCTATAGTATTTCATCATTTGACAGTTTTCATTTTCTTAGCAGTTGAAATTCTGTGTGAAGAAAAATTAACGAAAGTACATTTTTCTTTCGTTCATCTTTTTACCATTTTCTCAGTACGCGAACGCATTTGTGTAGTTTTGCACGAAAGTTTATATAAATTTACGTTTGCATATTAGTTCGCGAACGGACCTGAAACTCTATTTCATTATTTTTTTCCTTGCGATTTAGAAATGTCAAACAAATATAGGTATCCGCTGATGTTATCATGTTATGACATTCATACTAGTTCGCTTAGAAGGGATTATTAATTTGGAAAGTAAAAATTAGAAAAAGCGTACTGGAGTAATAAAATTGAGACTTGCTTTCGTGAATGTACGAAAAAAACACATTTTAGTTTCGCCGAAAATCAACTGCTTCGCAAAAGTGTTGGTAACAACGCCGTCTAAAGTTAAGTAGGAGTATGACTCCAACTGGATTCGTGCAGATTTCCTTATTGGATTCATGTGCGATTGACGATAGGCGCTACGATGGTGGTATAGTTGAGTGGATTAAACTTATGACTATCTCGTTCACTAGGATCGTCAGTTTGTGTAGGTAGCCCAAATCGTCTGGATTGTGATTGAATTAGCTTCGACAATCTACGACCGTGTGTTGTTGTTTGCGGCAAAGATTTAGAAAATTTGTTAGTCAGAACCTGAATACAGGATCATTCCCATGACCCTCATGTCCAGCGAGACAGATTTTAAATGATAAGACAAAGAGACAGGTTGATTACACCGAAAATCAAAGTTCAGGAATAATTTTCGACATGATTGTCTTTACACAGAGATATGGCATAACGTAACAATTTTTTTTTTTCAGTGAATAGTATAAGAAAATGTGTAACAAAGTGAGAAAAATAAGCAAAAATGTAGGTAATTGAAATAAAAACGAATAAATAAATCAAAACAAAAGTTGTCTTCCTTATACTCACTTACTTAAAGGGCTTCCGAACCGCTTAGAGTATCTGCCTGAGACTAAATATCCGACGGAGTACATTTCTTTCGAAAGAACCCAAAGCTTACCGTCCAGCACTCGGCGCCGTAAAGCAGAAGTGGCAGTATGAGTGTCTTGTAGAGCTTACACGGGCTTCCGAGTTAGTAGTTTTGAACCCATTTCTTTCGCCAAACCGAAGTTGTAACGGTTTTTCTTAGTAAGTCTTCGTCCGATATTTATTCCTAGGTAGGTGAACTCCCTTACTACCTAAAAGTTGCTATAAGCAGGACGTTTTGTCCTTGTCGGTGGGCAGATGCTTGTTGAAAGCAATATAAGGTAATATAAAAGAAAAAAAGTAGTTTCTTACCAGAATTAGGATGTGTTGTCAGTAGAAGGAGTGTATACCACGACACGCTGATACATTTTTAAAAAAAAAAATCTCATTTTTAATGCAACAAGGAGGAGCAATATGTAGCATACAAAACTACAATATGTGGGACTGTGTACACAACAGCCGCACTAATGGGAAAACTTTGGTGCAAATGTAAGGAAGTTTGGGGAAACTTAACGCACCGTTTGAAAAAGAAAAGGGGAAAAACGTAAACTCCATCGCATTTGTGACAGTTTTTTACCTGTTTTTTTTTCTATTGTTGCCTCGTAAATTTTTGTTGTTGAATATTTATTGGAAACATGATATGAAATGTATTTTATTGTTACCTCATAACTTTTTTTTAGTCAATATTATTCGGAAGTGTGTAATTGAGTGCCGAAAATAAACAAATCAAAACAACAGTTGTATTTTTCTTTTTCGCTTGTTATCAATCTGCCTTCTTTATTTACGGTTGACATTATATGCATTTTTATTTAGGTAATGAAGAATAAATGTTGTCTAGTATTAAGGCAAGGAATATTGCTAAGTTCTTGAACACGGCCACAGAAACATATTTCATCTTTTCCAATTCCACCTTCTTCATCTCTTTCACGCACTTATAACATCTGTCAATGGGCGCGTTCAATTTACAAGTCAACTACTAGTGACTACTATTTTACCTTTTCTCATTGATCAAATAACTCACGTGACCATCGTTTGGCAAGTGATAGACATTTAATTAGTAGTGAACTTGCAGTTGACTTGCAATTTGAACGCGCCAAATGTCTAATTAAACGAACTGTCTAATCTAAACACTGCTTCGAATTTTATTACCACAACTATCTATCACAATTTTTATTGGTTTCAAATCAAGTTATAAAAAATGCCCACAGAAATCGAAAATATAAACCCCAATGTCTACGGGAAATGCAAGGAACGGCAAATCACTGCTGAAGAGGAGGACGAAAGCATACCTGATCCCTTCGATACTCGCGAAATTTTTGGTAATCATTTAGAATATTCCACTAAAACTAAATTTAAGTCATTCTCTAACTAAGCAGACCTTATTCGTGGAATAAATGATCCCGAACATCCACTGACCTTAGAGGAACTTCATGTCGTCCAGGAAGATCTCATAAAAGTATCGAACGATGGCAATGATGTCAGCATCCAGTTCACGCCAACCATCCCCCACTGTAGCATGGCCACTCTGATTGGTCTGTCTATTCGAGTGAAACTTTTGCGTTCCCTCCCACCGAGGTTCAAGGTGACGGTTGAGATCACTCCTGGAACACATGCATCCGAATTCGCTGTAAACAAGCAACTAGCTGATAAAGAGCGCGTTGCTGCGGCTCTGGAGAACAAACATCTTGCTGAGGTAATCAACCAGTGCATCGCCACCAAAGGCTGAGCAGAGGGAAAACAATTTCTTTACAAAAACCAAACAGTAACGGTCTTATTCTCTGTACATATTTCGTTAATTTAGCATCTTAAAATTAAAAAAAAGAAATGAAACGCCTGCTAGTTTTTATTTTTCGTTTCTGAGGCGAATGCTGATGCTGGTCCCGGCTTTGTGGGATCGTATTTGAAGGTCTTCACGAGCGGGCCCCTGCCAGCCTTAGCGAAGCGCATCTCGTCGATGCGCTGACGCTCTTCTATTTGTCGTGTGATTTTCATATTGTTCCAAGCTGGGGAGAAACAAAGCGGTAAAGGATGTGACGGCAGTGGGGATGATTCTACTTACAGTCCTTGACTCCAGTCACGAAACCCTTCTTCCTTGCAGGCAGGTTCTCGCGTTTGTGCACAATCAGCTTGTCGATCTTAAAGTAGTCCCGCACAGCGGGAATTTTC
Source organism: Portevinia maculata (assembly GCA_949715645.1). Lineage (NCBI taxonomy): Eukaryota > Metazoa > Arthropoda > Insecta > Diptera > Syrphidae > Portevinia > Portevinia maculata. The sequence goes on along the minus strand of OX454527.1, from coordinate 26,057,789 downwards.
AGAATAGCCACCTGTCCCAGTGAAATGAAGTTACTGCAGGTCCAGTAGCACAGGATAGCTCCTGGGAAGTTCATGGTGAAGGGGAAGATGGCCAGCGGCAGCGCACGCAGCACGTACTTCATAACGTGCATGTTCTGCGCCGACAAACGGGCGCTGTCTGTGCCGATTTCGATCGTCAGATATAGTGTTGCACTCGTAATAGCCGGCAGGAGGAACATTGGATCAGCTATGGTCAGATCTGTAAACCACCAGAGGCCGCCTTCGCGCAATGACTCCACGGGCGTGTTGGCCATCGACCGCAGTCCCATGAAGAACGAAATGAAGAGCGGAGCCTGTGCCAGCGGCACAATCATGTTCTTAAAAGGGTTCAGTTGCTTATCTTTCATGAAGACCATCATTTCTTGGGCATAGCGTGCCGACTCAATTGCATCGCCTGACTGACGGGCCTCTGTCATTTTCAGTTGCAGAACTTGCAGCTGAGGCATGTGGTTGTTCATCTTGGCCGCATTTCGCTGCGACACAATCACCAGCGGGAATATCAACGTCCTCACCACAGCTGTGCCAATTGCAATGGCCGCCCACCACGGCAAGTCCAGTCCAATATGTAAGTACTCCATGCAATTCTGTACAAGTCCAACGGGGGACCAGCCTCCAAGTCCCAAAGAGGCAAAAGTCGGCTCACCTGCCGCATTCAGTACGTCAACCACAGCTTCACTCGCTGGTGGGGTCTCTGGAACTGGTGGCGCATCTGGGATCTCGGTAAGATCGATAACGTTTTTGTCGATTGCATCAGCACTGGAGTATCGCACCGTAGCAACCCCGACCATAGGCATCAATTTCGAGATAGTTTTCACATCAATCGGTCTTATCGGTTGCCTGCAGTGGGCGATGTGTAGGTCTCTGGCGTTGAACGAGGACAATGGGGTAAGAACTGTCCGTGCTGCCTTCAAAACAAAATGTATTATAGGTTAGGCGGGTGTAGGCAAGACCCAATTCACCGACTTTCGGTGTACTACGAACCTTTGATTTTAAGCAAATGTAGGCGGCGTTTTTACCATTTATCACGAGTCTCACTTTGCTAGATATCATCGTGGGACAAGTGTTATTTAACTATATTTATTTCTCTGTGAAAATTATTGGTTAAAAATCTCAGATGTTTTTTGACATTTCCAAAAGTTTACAAAAGGTTTTCATAAAGATAAGGTTGATGTGGTAATGGTCATTTCGGGCCGTTAAACCGTGACAGCGCACAGTGCTGTCGTTCGAAACAAAAATGTATATGGTTCTTGTTTCTATTTGCACACAGCCTTACACCACGTCTCCACGAGCCATATTTCATAACTCAGTCACTTATCATTGGAAAAAAATAATATAGAATACCATAAAATATACGGTGGGCATTTCATAGCTAACTATTTCAATTGTGTCGCGCAGTGAAGCACTTCATTAAAACGACAGCATATAGAATACTATCCAAAGAAGGCAAAATAAAGCATCATTTTTGTAGAATAAAAAGTAATTGCGCGGTCTCAAGCAATAGGTATATCTTTTTCTTGTTATCATTTACTAGTAAGAAAAATAGAGAAAAATATCGATTTATAGTCGAAACAAACAGCTTTTGTCACATTTTACTTGCAATGCATAGCTAGCGCTATTAACAGTGGCATTTGAAAACACTGCCACTTAACTGGAGGTGGAAGGGGAATCCATGTCCAATCTACTGCTAATGTTCTGAAATTATTTTGGGTAGTAGAGCTTTCAAATTGGAAACCAACTTCTGAAATAGAATTCGGATTGGAAATCCGTTTGTGAAGGATAAGAAATTTTAACTAAAGAGTGTTGAATAGAATACTTATTCTATTCTATTCAATACTCTTTTAGAATTGGAACGGGTTTAAATACATCACTTTATACACTACTAGTTATAATATATCTTACCGACGACTTTTTTTTTTAAATGAAATCGGTTTCAAAAACGATATGTTTGGAGCATATTCTTAATCGATTTCATTATTGGCATTATCATCTATATCGCCAATGGTACCGTCAGTTTCGCTGCCTGATTCGCCCTTGTTTTTCCCGGCGGCATGGTAGCACATGCTGACCCTTAGCAAACGCCACACTGTTTTGTAATCCTCAAACATATATATTTATGTATGCAATATGAGTTTTTCGTATTTCTTATTTACATATTATGTACCTTCATAAGATAACAAATTACCTGCCACATATATTTGTTTGTTTATTTTCTAGCTTCCATATTGGTTCGTTGGATTTTACCAACAAAGCCAATTTGTTCCCCCTTGCATGTTGTACTTGTGCCAAAGCTGGTGGTGTAGCTTCATGTGGAACCTCTAGCTCCTCTTCCTCTCTCCGTTCAAGAATCAATATCACATTAGTAATTCATGAATGTTTGACAATAGATTTTCATTTGAAAAAAATTTGAAATTAATGAAAATGTCAGTTCGATTAAAAAAATATGACAAATCAACCAGTCAACAACTTCTAAATCAATTAACAATAGCCGTGTTTCTTTGCACGCGGATATAGGCATGGCATTGAAAAACGATTATCGACGCTTAGGAATTCATCAAAAAAACTTGGCAGCACACATGCTCATATGACGAGGGCACAGCTGTAAGTTGAGAAATTTGTATTGAAAATCGTGAAAATCAAAAATATTAATTTCCGACAGTTGAAATTAATGCCAAACATATTCTAAAATTACAAACAACAGATTTAAAAATCTACAAATATATATATTTTTTGTTTTCTCAAATGTATGGCACTTATCTTCTGACATCGATGTAGATTTCAGGCAGGCAGCGTATAAATCCTTATTACCTTCATAGTGGCGAACTAAAAGAGTTACGGATGTAAATTGTCAGCGTGGCATAAAAAGAGTGTGTATTTCTGATCATGCAATTTGTTAATTTAATTAAATTTTATATACAATATATATTAGAAATTTAATTCATAAGGTCGACAATTATGAATAAAATAAGTGCACATCTATTTGATTGGACCGTAGCTATCATATGAAATTTTCTCCGTTCAGTGGGAACTGATTGGGCGAAGTTTCCACAACCGAACATCGCTTTTTATGCAAAAAAAAAACACCGCCGAAGCTTCCATTTCATATTGTGTGGTGAGAATGCATGAAAATGATGTCAAAACAAAAAATACTCACCGTGGTGTGATTACAAATTTTGTTGTTGTTATTTTTTTCGAGAAGGACAGATGAGAAACGAAACGTCAGACAAAAGTGAAAGAAAAGTCCAAATCGCAGTTTTTTCTGTTTGCAGCGACCAAATAGTGATTTTTCCTTTGGAATTTTCTTCTAAATATTTCCAAAATAAAATCCATAAAAAAATTTAATTTCCATAGCCTCGATAAAAACTCATTTCCGTTGACAATTTGCAGAAATTATTCGCCACCAGACACGCGATTCCAAGGCAGCAACGATCGCGAAGTTTTCTTTTAGCTGTTCTTGCCAGGCTAGCTAACAGCAGTGTGCAAATGCACTAAAAAATGCGATTAATACTGTGGAAAACCACAGTGAAATATTTTCAAATCGTCTGTCTGTATATAAAATGAAGTTTATCTGAGTATTTTGAGAAAAACTACTAATTTTCGGGCAGGCCTGGAGATAACAGAAAAATATCAAAAAATATTTGTCATAAAGGTATTCATTCGTTCTTTTGGTCCCCCACTCATCCTCGGAGCTAATCCTACGTAATTTTGTGTACGCGAACGAAAAAAAATTTAAAAGAATGGCCAAAAAACTTTATTTTTAGAAAAGCAATTTTGCATTAACAAGAGGCGACCGAAACCCAGAGACACCAGTGAATTGCAAACGTCCACGCAAAGGATCAACATTTTGTTGTTATATATATTTTATATAATTGTTCTTTTTTTGCTCGTAATTTTTTATTCGGAAACATTGAGACAACGATCTCTTAAGTTAACGAAAACAAAAGAGACAGAGCGACTACACAACTGAGCAACTACAGTCATGAGCGGAAAAGTGCGATTAAAGGGAAATGGGGTCCTCGACGAGGATCCACCCACTCTGAAGGACATTTCCTATCAGTATCTGTCCAGCAATTTGGATGTGATCAGTTGTCGCGATGGACTGGGCTATCGTCTGCTCAACGACGGCATTGTGTTGCCGAACGACATTTGCGATCGCTTCGTGGAGTGCTACCAGCGATTCCAACGGCATCTGGACGATAAGGTCATCAACTTATTCCGGGACACGAACAGAACTTCGATAAAGATTGTACATCTAAGAAACAGTACACTATCCGGCGAAGGTGAGTTGACGACTTATTGTGTGGGTCTATCTATTTGAATTTGAGTTTTGGGTTGCTATTCAAACTTATCGCAGAGTGTATTGACTTGTGCGTTTAGTCACGCGCACATGTCGATAACGCACAATCTGGTAGTAGAATTCTATTGTGTTGCTTTATGCATACACAATCTGCATCGGGAGTATGTTTGAAATAGTTAACTGTTTACCGTGATAATGCGAATTTCATTGTCAGCTGTTTGGTGGTGGTAGTGGTGTTGGCTCAGCCTGAGAGTTGTCTTATCATTGGAAAGAACCATGTTTTGTTGGCGTTTGCTTGTTTCTATTTATTTATCCAATATTGACGTACGATTGCATCATCCTTAGGGAGTTGAACAACATTTTGGACCTAACCGTTAAGATCTTTTATTACTTTCTTTTCTTGACTAAAAGCATTAAATGAGTGTTTGGTGATTGTCTCTGTTAATGAGCTTCTATCGCTTTTTTAATGTTTATAATTAGAAATAAGCTATCGGTTTACATGACTAAGAACTTGTTTATGTACATAGCCGACAATAAGTTTTTTTTTGTTTTACAGAAATAAGGTTTCCCATTACAGTAAAAAAAAACATCCTTCGACTGTTACTATAGCTCCACCGCCATGCTCAATTACCAAACTTCACAGTTTGTCTTTGTTTTGAGGTCAAATTTTGAGCAAAGCAAAGTGGCACAGATTTCAGCAGCTATGAGCTATCGACACTTCTATACATTTTACAGTATAAATTGTTTTTAAGTTGCTTTGGGTCATCCAAATATTTCCTATGTCCTAAGAGATTGCTTATGGCATCATTACCTGTCAATATTTATACATAGTATATATCGCACCCGTAATTAACTGTCACCGTGTGCAGTCGCATTTCCTACGCAAGCTAATTATTTGAATAATTTTTCCTTCCATATTCGAATAAGCATTTACCATGCTTGGTGAAATCTCCAAATGTCTTATGAATGATAGCAAAAATGACTGGGTTGTTTGTAAGGGCATCTACGGAAAACCATTCCATGCAAGTTGTTTCGGATTTAAAAAAGAAACTGTGATTATAAGAGAGTTTTCACACAATGTTACCTTATTGTGTGATGCGTGTAAGAATGGTGTTAGATTTGTTGACGACTTGTAGCTCTGTTCAGAACTGAACCTAACTAATCAGTTCCAAATTCATGAGCAGCAAAAAACAAATTTCCGGTCTAATCGATCTGTATTTCGCAAAGTCTAGAAACAACACAAATTCCATGCTCCTCTTTGATAAAATGTTAATTGATATCTATCCCGCACTCAATCTCTAACAAAAAAACTCGCGAATTAGAAAATTTCCTCCGTGATGACTTTCATTTCAATCATCCACAAAACAAGCAACCATCATCTCCCAGGCTGCATATGTTAGAAGTAATCGAATAGAAGAATCGCACGATGTGTACCAGAATCGACGGGTTACCAATTCATACCCAGCATCTCACTCGAATATCCACTTCTGGCCGAAATAGTGGAAATGAGGTTGACTCTACATTGTCCTCTCAAGCGGTCAATCCCTAACATCGCGCGTCACCTAATTAAGCTCATCAAACATTTTGGTTTATCATGGATACTTCTGTGGCAGTGCAGGATAAACAGTCTCAGCTCAGTAAACCTAATGGTCTACACATTTCTCATCAAAGGCGCCTTTCAAGCGCTGAAGTTTGCTGGATTACGAAATTCTGCGAAAGGGGATATCGTTTTACCATCAGCAATTGCAAAATGTTTCTGCTGTCTCACCGCAAAAGTAAACTGAATTTCAAATTCGACCTCCCTATCAAAAACCATGCCAGTGGCAATTTGTACATTGGAAAGTGGCGTATCTCAGGACTCACTAGAAAGTGCCGATTAGTGGCTTGCAGAATGGCTTTTATCTTATCTTATATGCGATATTTAGTAGGGATAGGTAAGGTTGGGTATGAAAACTCGTACAACACTAGGCACCAGACTGGACCCATCGCGATCCCTGGAGAACCAATTGATCCAAAAAATCAGAACAAATACAAAAGCTAAACGCTTTCTCTTGAGAAACACCCAATTTTCTGCAGAATCTGATCAGTGCTCTATTGTTTTAAGTGGCCTATCTCCTTCCTAGGAACCTCCTTCGATTTCGCACTTCTCACTCGCATTCACACGGTAAGTGTGTTATGTCCTTCTCTGCTTGCATATCGCAGCAGTATCTGCATATGTCCGTATCTGTTAGTCTGAGTGGGTTTCCATGCTTCCTCAGGAGACAGTGTCCAGATAGGATACCTACCAGTGTCCTAAGCTGCCCTCTGCTTAATTTTAGGATTTCCCCGATTTCTTGTGGTCAAAATGTGGCCATTGGATACTCCGTGTCCATGTAGGTTCGCCCACCTCAGGTCGGCAGCCTTTGAGATTTATTCTTTTATAATGCCCTTTACTACGCCGAAAGGTGGTTTGATAACACTGCCTCACTGCTATCTTAATCCCCTCCTGTTCTTGGCAGCTCATCGGACAGCTCGTTACCTTCTATACCGCAGGGACCAGGCATTCAAAACAGTCTCACTCGGTTCTGTTCACATAATGTCTTGAGCATTGAGCGGCACCTCCTGACTATTTCGGAATTGATGTTAACTGATTGCAGTGCATTGAGTGCAGCCTGGCAATCAATGTTAATGGCGATATCCCAACCGGATCCCATCCTCATTAGTTACGTAGCCCTAAGAACAGCTAGAACCTCCGATTGGAAGACACTGCAAGTATTCGGAAGTCTCAGGTCTGGATCGGCAGTATAAATGCCAGAGCCAGTTCTTTCTGCTGTTTTAGAACCGTCTTTATCTATTGCAATTTCTTTGCCATTCTTCCCTTTCCATAACAATTTACAAATCACTATCCCCGCCAGATCATTCTGAGAGGATGCTGATTACACATACATACATATTAGGCCTTGCCGACCCATACAGGATCTGAACCTAGCTTCTCCAACCACTTTAGTATGTATGTATGTATGTGTGTATTTATTTAGTATAATCTTTGTATAAACATTCCTATAGTAGCGCCAAGAAATCGAATAATAATGTTGTACATGTATCCCGCAGAAGCTTTGGCGCTTCAATCGATCAATAATGAAAACTGGTTTGTGTCCTTAATTAGTTTAGATGGAGCTTTAAGTTCTTATGAAAGTTTTTGTCAAAACGAAAGCTATATTAAACGAAAGTAAATAAAGTGATTAACAAAACAAAAGTAACATTTTTCCGACCAGCGCCGTTATATTTGAAGATTTTCATAAGTGTGTAGTTTGTCGTTTGTTTATTGAATTTTTTTTTATACTTCTTATGATGGGGATATGATGTGTGGGTGAGAGGGTGCGGTATATGGTTTATAAATTATTTGTTGTTTTCAATGGAAGTTTGGGGTAGGTTATGGCATATTGCAAGGAGGCCGTAGCATTCATCAAAGAAAAGGGGTATAGTATTCATTCATAATCGATATCACAAATCATATTATGTACATATTGCGATTGCATTTTGTTACAAAATTAAATCTCCGAATATAAGCAGAATTTGTTCATTCGGTTTTTCACAAACAACTGGTTTGGGACTTTAATCGACACAGAGATTGCATAACTTACATGTTTTGGATATGTACTGAATACGGATTTTTGCATAAAGGCTGGGAAAATATTTAAACATTGCATAAGAAGGTATGCAATCATTTCGAGATGTTAAAGCGAATTCTTTTGAAGAATGCTCTAAGTTGTTTGCTTTGATGTGTGTGTGTGGAGTAGGTAGGGAACCGGCACTAGCGGTTGGCCACTTCAAATCCAAAAATTAGTAATAATTACTGTAGTTTATATTCTTTTTTATAATATCCACGGTTGAAATATCCAACCTTTAGAATATCCTTTTTTGTGAGTCGAAGACGTGTCCAGAGTTTTAATTTTTGTGAGTCTATCCCAGGAAAATATCATCCCGAAAAACACCGGAAATCGGGCGCGTTTCTTGGACGTGAGCACAAACGCTTTCAAGATATTCTAATACGGGACTTTTGTTTGTTGGCGGAGATTTGAACGGTACGGTCGGTAAGTCAAACGAAGAGTATGAAAACTGCCATGGAGGACTGGGATACGGCACCAGGAACTCTCCGGGTAAAGATATCCTGAGAATGTGCAAGTCATAAGGTCTTATCGTTCTCAAACAAAGCCGTCACCTGGTCACTTACAGCAGTGGCGGAAACGAATCCCAGATTGATTGCCATAATGGTAGCACGTTTCATGAAGCCTCGGGTTAAAGATAGCAAAGTGATCCTGGAAGAGACAATCGCCCAACAAAACCGCCTCCTCCTGACAGTAAAGTGTTTGTGAGAATCAAATGGTACAACCTGGACAAAAAAAGTCATGCATTTATTGCAAATATGCAAAATTATCTCCATCGCATCATCAACAAAGTTGTCAATACGGCAAAGAAACATGGTGGTGGGCAGATGAAGCTAAAGCAGTGATTAGTGACAAAAAGGTGTCAGAAGGCTGTCCACGAACTCCAACAAAGCAGCCTGAACAGAAAAACAACTATTTTCAAAATTTGCCGCTGAGAGAAGGAGGAATGCCCAGGAAATCCGTTCGCCAAAGTTCATCAACAATGCTTAATGCTTCTTGTGGATGACGAAAAACTACTAATTAACCAATTTCATGGGATATATTTTCCGAGAGCCGTTTCTAACACTGAAGAAGTACACGACATTGCTGTTGAAGAAGTTATGAATGCGGTCAAAGACCTTAAAAATCGAAAAGCAGTTTTGCCGGACAAGAAACCCTCTGAGTTCTGGAAAAAGATGACAGTCATCGGGTCCAAATGGCTCATGATTCTCATCTGCAAACTGATGAGTGGCGATCCAATGCCTAACCCGTGGAGGGAGAGTTTTCTTCTTATTTTGTACAAAGAAAAAGGCGATATGCGAGACTGATAAATACCGTTCAATCAAGCTGATGTCACACACCACGAAGATCGTTCAGGGGTTATTAAATAGCCGAATCCGTAAAATAGTACGGCTATCTGAAGACCAGTGCGGGTTTGTCGCAGGTAAATCAACCACAGATGCAATCCAAAGTATAATGATCATGATGGAAAAACATAGTGATTCTTTGAAGGATTTGCATATGGTGTTGGTTGATGTTGGAAAGTCCTGTAATAAACAACCAACGGATCTGTTATGGGTAGCGCTAAGACAACGAGGAGTTCCAGAAATCTACGTCGGATGGTCAAGGACATGTATACATGTATGAGCGAGTAAAGACAAGAGTAAGATGTATAGTTGGCGTCACCGAGGATTTCGCAATCAAAGAGGTGTACACCAGGGAAGCGTCCTAAGTCTAATCATATTGCCCTTGATTATCTGCTTGAAGAAAAACTGACGGACCCTAATTGGTATCAGTTATTCTTTGCTGGCGATGGATTAGCGAGGTTCAATCGTCCCTGACCAAGATGTTAAATGTGTCGCTGGGCTCATCTCATCTGGATGTTTAAATTGCATAGATGTGATTTCCCCACTTAGTACCTATACTTTTACGACAAACGCTGGTTGGAGGGCGCTGTAGTGATTTTCTAAGCTGGTCCTGCATAGGCAGATGTACTTTCCCGCCTACTTCTGGCATTTCTATTCTCTCAGAAGGAACTCCCATTTCTTGTTCTTCATTCAACGTGCTATTAGGCTTCGAGCTATTTCATCTTCAAATTCTTTAGGAATGGCAGACGTTCGACCAGCTCCAAGATGTAGTATATAGTCTAAAAAGCGATCAACTCATAATTTCTTATTTGAGGAAAAAGACTGAAATCTGATTTTATTAAATTTTTCATTTCAAAACTTTTCGTCCCTTCCATCATCCCCCTCTCATCATACATGCTACTTGAAGAGGCGACGATGCAATGTTAGTTAACTCCCACAGCATTTTGGGCGCCTTAAGACAATACATATATTCAACATTTCAGCTTTCTAGCTCACAAATTTGTTCTTTTAAAATTGTGGGCGTGTCAATGGGCGGATTTTAAAAATTCTTAAAAATTATTATTTCGGGCCCCTAGAGATAACATTGCTAAAATTTCAGCTTTCTAGATCCAGTGTAAAGGCATTCATTTGTGCCGACGGGTGGGCGGACGGACGGACGGACATAGTATATACACATTACTATCGATGCTGACCACGAATATATTACAAAAAACTGCAAAACAACAGGTGACCTGCCTCAATATTAATGTAGCTTATCAATTAGATAAATACACCTATCCAACAACTATTTCCTTGAATAACGTCTGATACAACACAAATTGAATATTTCCGAATCAAATACTGAAGAAATGATATAAATCGGTACATTTTTGGACGAGATACAGCGAAAATAGCTAAAGTCTAAAAATCCATTAATTCATAATTCAAATACCTACCGAAATCAGCTTTTATTCAATATTTCTTTTCAAACGAATCATCATACATTCTACTCGCAGACGACAAAGCCAGTTTTCTAATTTTTCCATGATCTCCCTCTATCCATCCTACATACTATTTGGCGAAGCGACGCACAACGCAAATCTTCAAAAAGTATTTGGCTTTTACAAAGAAAAATAAATACTTACATAATATCAGAATGATTCGATAATGAGAGACAAAGCAGTTTATTTCTTCGTTTCTTTCTTCTTTCTTTCTCTTTTCTCTTCGACGAACGACGAACTATAATATTGAATGATTTAACGAACAAAAATCTCAACGAATGCTTTTTTATTATTAATAAAATTATCAAAGGCACAAAAGCTCTCAGCCAATTAATTCTCGATTTGGTATGAGTAGCGACACCTATTAGGATACTGGTATTACTGGTTTGGCGCTACTATAGGAATGTATATACAAAGGTATAATTTACTATTAAAACAAAAAATAAAAGAAAACAAGATTTACCATCAATCAAAACTGTTACAAATATTTAACCACTGGATCGAATGTGATTTATAAGAAGCATTTTAAATGAACGAAAAACTGGCTCATTTTTTATGTTGATTGGTAATTCATTAAATAGTTTTAAACCACTGTACATAATAGTGTTTTGAGTTCTAACATCTTTAAACAAATTTAATCGAAAATCAGAATTTGATCTTAGTTGGTATGGTTGAGTGTCCTGTGCATACGTTAGTTTAGATGAAAGATAATTTGGTACCATCTTATATTTCATTTTAAAAACAAAAATTAAGGTGTTGAATGTTATTCTTTGCTTAATGTTCAGCCACTGTAGACTTTCATGCGAAGTGGAGGGGACCTACAGTTTTACGCCGAATCCGAACGGCAAATTTGAGAAGCTTTCTCATCACAATTTGATACTCTTGGATGATGACCTCAAAACATACCGACAGGCCTTCTGACTTTGAATCACTTCGTCACTGCGGCCAATCAAATGTTGGTGTTGCTGCATTTTTTGATCCAGATCTGGAGCAACGCCTTTTTTTATCGATTACATGGGAACGCTGATTGATATTGACTTTCACGGAGAGTCCGTAGCAACTTGTCTTTGAACATGACCGATCCAAATGAGACGGTCGCGCTGCATTTTCTTGAAGAAAGATTCTTTGACGTGAAGGCTTCTTCGGATCTTGGAACTTCTTATTCGATCAAGCGTTTTTAATCCGACACCGACTTTCATGCGAAGCAACTTCATCTCATTTCCCGTTAAATCGGCCTCATACTTTTAATACGATGTCCAACATTGTGAACCGAATGAAAGTGCCGGGCATACAACTTCGGTGAAGCCGTACTTTCAGCTAAGGTGTTTTTTTTCTTTCAAAGAGGATGACTGCATTTTCCCGCCGCTTCATCCAACCTACGGTTTTTCGTTAATTTAACAACCTACCCCTGCCCATATGGCTGACACTGCGACCTGAAAGATCTATTGTATCAGTTTTTCAACTTTGCTGGCGAACGTATTTCTCTGTGGAAGATACGATTCTTAATCATTGTAGCGCCGGGCATTCACAAAGAAGGTGTTCACAGGATTCATCGTTCAGGCAAAATCTCTGTCTCCGAGCATAAGTTCATTTTGCTAAGATCATATCTTAACCCACAATGGCCTGACATCTGAATACTTGGCTAATCTTTTTTTCCGTCTTCCTGATCAGGAAGAAATCATGGCGATTAATGAAGTCTTGTCGTGGCTGAAGAGAAATGTGATATCCGCTAAGGAAATCCGCATATTCTCGGATAGTCAAGCCGCGCTAAAGTCCCTGGACTCCGTCTCTTCAAACTCCATCGTAGCCATAGACTGCCGTTCATCCCTTGAGGAGATGGCAGAGCAGTTCAATATTCACCTCTTTTGGGTGGCAGGGCACAGAGACATCCCAGGGAATTGCAGGGCAGACGAACTCGCCAAAAATGGAACCTCATTACCTCTTCTACCTGAGAAAGGTTTTCTAGGTATGCCTATCGCTACTTGTAATCTTATATTCAAGCGATCCGCAGTCGAGAGTACAAACCTCAGGTGGGCAGTTTAGCGACTAAGCATATCTGGCCAAAGCTGGATCTGCGTCGCTCTTTGAGTTTGATCTCACTTAACCGACTGCACATTGGCGCATTGGAGGAGGGGACTACACTTCCTCTCCTCTGTACATGTCCTGCACTCTCCCATAAAATAAATCTCTATTTAGGAGCCTTCTTCCTTAATGAACTCGGATACTTAGCTAACAGAGATGGTAGAAGTCTATCGCGCTTCATTAGAAGCTGCAAATGGTTTTAGCGAGTAGTGGTCGAAACTCTCGATCCATGTGGTATCAGAACGGACCAAGGCCGTAGCCAGACAGTTATATTTTTTCCATACACCAATCAGTATGTAACTTTCTGAATGGTAGCTAGATGTAATAAATAAAATTAATACAGCCCATTTTAGCCGAAAATCGACCAAACACGATTTTTAATTGGGATTATGGTACTATACTATATATAAGGCACTTTATGGATTGGTGCCAAAAATAAAATTGAGATAACAATTAAACATAACATTACGATGACAGGGAAGTACAAAAAAATGTGTTGGAAAATTCTGTTCGTCCGTCTGCCTGTTTGCAGATCTGCAGCCTAAGCGGATGGGCCGATTTGCAAACTTGGTTCATAGTGTTTATTTAGTAGTCTCACACTAGGCGTTGTTGAAATTGGAATTTTAGCTCTAAAACAATGGTATATGCCATATAACGGTTTGTTAAAACTTGATTTTTCTAAAAACGGCCTTAACGATTTAGATAAAACAGTCTATCTTTTGGTAAGAATGGATTTTGCGAACCGATTTTTTAACATCAGAATTTCTCGCTAACAACAAAACCGATTTCAATTAAATTTAAAATTTAGGAAGGCTTTTATGATCAAATTCATACATAACTTTTTTGGTTTTTTGAATATGCTGGAAATAACTGGTATATTGAATTTTTCCAGATTTTTTTCCAGATGAAAACTACAGATTTCCTTGTATTGAAATATGTACTCAAAAAATTGCAAAATATTTTTCAAAAATTAAAAAAAAACCGGTCTAAAAAAACTGCTTTAACGATTTTTAGTATTTTTTTTTCCTAGGTAGACTATTGCTAATAAAATACTATTGCTTACTTAGTTTTTCCAAGAAAACTCTCAAACAAATTTGAAAAACTAAAAGATTTTTTCAATATTTTTTTTTAAATAATTTTAAGTTATTATTTATTAGGTACATATCATCATTCTTTAAGATTTTATTATTACAAAAAGTATTACATAACATGTAGGTAGGAATCATTTTTATAAAATTAAATTTAATCTTCTGGCCTTCTGCGCTGCAAATATATCTAAAACTTCCTCAGTGTCAATCTCAATTTGTCGATGAATTGACATTAACGCCAATCCTGTTAACCTTTCTTCACCGGTAGAATTTCTTAGATAAGTTTTTAGACTTTTCATTGTCGAAAATGTTCTTTTCGGTGTACATGTTGAAACCGGTAGTGTCGCCAAAATTTTAAGAAGCTTGTGGATGTCAGGAAACAGATCCTTATTGCATTCCCCAAGAGCAGTTATTGCACTCTTTGAACGCTCTATATCTTTTTGTGTATGGCATTTTGTCCGCCATAGCCTAAATTCAGCTTTTAAAGTATCCCAATCCAAAAAACATTTATAAAATTTGAAGTTTTTATCGTTATAATTTTGTTCGTTTTTGCCAAGGATCGATGGAATCAAAATGCACAAAGAGGAAAGTATGGACTTATTTTTTTCCAATCTAATCTAATTTTAAGCTGTCTTAAAAAGTCATCTAAAAGAGGAATCATTATACTTATCCTAAAACAGGTTTCAGGATCTGTTGTGCTCATGTTTTGTCTGTGAAATTTTAAATTTTTCATCCACAACATTTACTAAGTTTTGTGCAGTCTCAAAAATTGTTTTGAATTCCGGAATGATATTCCTTGGAATGTGTTTGTTATTAATTCCACATGTTCCAATCCAGGCACTATGTATATGTAAATAAAACACTCATACAACGCAAACTTACTGCAAAATCACTAGCTGAAATAGATCTTAAAAAGCAACTCGCCTTCGATGACGTATCAGAGTCCTTATCACTACACAACTCTTCCAAAGCATCAATTTATTATCGCTTCAAAAATTTCCTTAAACCTCATCAACCCATTACGGTTTTCCACCCAGCGTGTTTCTCACATTGCTGTTCAATTTTTCCATTTATTTTGAGGATAATTTTGTTTAATAATTTCCTGCAACAAATGTGTGCGCTTTGCCGATAATTTAAAAAAAATTCCAACGAATTTTTTGGTACCAATAGTATTGCGAATAGGCTGAAGACAAGATTGCCCTAATGCCAGGTTTAGAGAGTGTGCGCTACAATGTACGTATAAGGGTTCTGGATGAGACTCGCGTACTACTGGTTGAACTCCGTTAAAACTGCTTTTCATAGCTTAAAACTAAAATCAGAAATTTTTAACATAATCGATAATTATTTGAGTACAAATTTCATACTGATGCGGAAAAGTATGATTTAAAGATGCATTTTAAAAAAAATTTCTGGTGGAGGTGGGGTTATAACCCCCCCCTGACTACGGCCTTGCAACGGACCTCATTGGTCTAAGTGTTTTGGCTTTCAGCTAACAGCCACCCTAACCTAACCTAGCTTTCCCTTTCCGTATATGACACATCATACGGAATGTCAAAGGGGATATTTCATCAGTAATTATTGTATTGCCTTGCAGAAGCTCTGCCAAAATTGAGCAATGTTCAATATCGCAACCCTTAAAGTAACCCAGATTAGTGAGCCGTAACGCACTGTTGCCAGCAAGTTCTTTGATCTGTTAATCAAGCGTTATTAGTTGCAAAAAGGTGTCCAGCGCTGCCAAACGAGTGGTACGGAGTTGCAGATAAAGAGAACGTTAAAGGCTTTCTTTTTTCTTTCCTTTACATTGAGATTCCAATTAATTTGTCTTTCCAAAATTAGGCAAAGATACTTCGCGCTGTCCGAAAGGCACAATTCTACTTATCCCAGTTTTGGAAGGTTGAACTGCGGTATCTTGTGTTTTCTTGTGCAAAGGACTAGTTCCGCCTTGGCTGGACTGCCATTAAGTCCGTTGCTCTCCACCCAGTTGCAACTGGGTGTTTAGAGTGTTTAAGTACTTTCCCTGTACTATGATGCCAACATCATCTGCATTTGCTGTGGCACTTATACTCATTGAAGGATGTTTCGTCGGGAGATTGTCAATAACCAGTACCCACAAGAGCGGTGAAAAAACTCCCCCTATCGGGTGCCCCTGGTTGCTGATCTTCTGATAGAACTGTACCCAAGGCAGCATATAATGTTTATGTTGCCTCACTTTCGACATTGTTAAGAACTGCTACTATGTCTAGAAAAGCGGCTAGCGCGAATTCGCCGAAATGCAGGCTTCTTTTTATCTTCCCTTCTAGAACGTGTAGAGCAATTTGTATAGATTTACCCTTCATTTATGCATGTTGCGACTTGCTTAAGAAGCCTCACCGCATTTACTTCTTATATGAGCGTCTATTAATCGCTCCAAGCTTTTGAGCAAAAAATATAACAGACTGATTGGTCTGTAATCTTTCGCTATTGTGTGCCCCTCCTTTGGGTATGAAATCGACCTTGACTTCCCTCCACGCTGCTGGTATATATCCCATTTTTAGACTAAGTCTAAGAATTTCCCTAACCTTGTCTATTTATAGCTTTCCCGGTGCTTTCGCAGCATGATCGGCAGAATGCCGTCTGGTCTGGAGATGTATAAGAAGTGGATAGCCCAGCGTAGCTTATGAGATCATCTATTTATTGCCCTGGAGAAAGCTAAGCTAATGATCTCTATATCCATATGCATTTCAGAGTCCCTTGGTATGGTTAAGCCCGGAAAGTGGGCTTCAACCAAGGTTTGAAGAACCTCATGACTGCTTTCGGCCCAGGTACCGTCATTTCATTAAGTAGCTAGGGACGCTAGCGTCTTTTGAGAGTAGCTTTCGTTGTCTCGAAGACTCATCTGAACTGCAATTGATTCGCAGAATCGTTTGCATGACTTCCTTTTATATTGCCTTACTAAGTATTTAAATTGTTTTTTACTTTCGTAATACTCATCCCATGTCTTGTCATCCTTTACGAGTTTTGCTCTATGGTAGAGCTTCTTAACTTGCTTCCTTTTTAGACCGATTTCCCTATTCCACCATTTTTGCTGAGCCCTTTTAAGTATTTTATTCACCGGAGATGCTTTTTCAGAAGCTAGAGCCAGCGTTTTATTTATATATGTTTAGCCGCCCTGTTTAATTCTGAATTAAATGAGACAATTATGTTTCGTAACAAAGCCTTGTAGATGGAAATTTGCCTAATCGCTCAAACTATTTTTTTCTATAAAATTTTATCGATTGCACTGCCACAATTTGACGCTGCTAATGGTCGGCAGGTTTGAGTTGCTGCGTTCAATGAACCTTATAGACTATGATCCAAGTAGGTGTTTAACGTCGCCCAAGAAAACTAACTTTTCGAGCTGTTTCAGCGGAACAATTGTAATGCGTTGTTGGAATGCGTTTCGTTCTATTTTTATTAATTGCGTTTTTTTCTTGCGAGTCTATGTAGGTCCTCTTCTTTCTACGTAGGACTTTTTCTTCTCTCCTTCTTCTGCCTGGATACTCTTCCTTTATTGTTCTTGCTTGCAGTTCTACACGTTCTGTCACCATTTTACGGTGAACGCATTTATCGTTCATTCCACTTGCACTTTTTCTAGTTGGTCGCGGCTACCTGCTTGAGCATATTGTGATAAGAGATCAACATATTGTTATCACTGGTAGACGGTGAATACTTAGAGGAAAAACTCTCGCTCAGAACCTCTCTGTTAACGTGGCTAAGTGTAGTCTGCTCCTCCTCTTGTCCATGCAGCTTCTACAGAAGCCGTGTGAACATACGCCAAGTCTTGATGTGTACTTGCATACGTGACAGTGCCCTATAATATCACTTACAATAGAACTAAGCTTAGCAGTTGGTTAAGCGAAACCAAACATTTTGAGCGCCGCGGGTTTAGCATTACCCAGATCTGCTTTGTCGCTAGACATATTGTACCACTTGTCCCCCTAAAATTTATTCTCTGGATTGCATGTAGCTTAAACATGAGTGTGTATGTAGCAATGGGCAGAAATTGAAATCCTTTATCAGGTAAAAGAGGTAATGTTGTTCCTTGTTTGGGGAGTTCAGCCGCCATGCAGTTCCCCGGAACGTCATAGTACATGTTCTATGAACTTATTAAGTGGCAACACTATTAATCGTTTTAACATTTTTTGTGTGAATAGTCGTCGCCCCAAGATTGCATTTTCTGGATTGAACACGCAGAATTTTAAGTATACGACCTCAAGCAGGGGGTTTGCATACACATTACATTGTTTATGGGATCTATCATAAATATCACAATTAGATCCCATAACAGTACCTGAACACAACGACGCGTATCCGCGACCTAAGCATTCAATTATTAGAATATAATATTATTTTTGTGTGTGGAAGAGGTGTCCAGAGTTTTAATTTTTCTGAGTCTAAGAGGAGTGCAGCATTTTAAACACTTTTTCCGGCGAAGCGGCCCAGCCAGGTACTGTTATCTGTTGAACTATTTCATATATTATTATTTTTTTTTTTTTTTAATTTGCTTACGCTAAAGGGATTTTTTCTGTTGTTACAGTACCCTTATAGTGCGTAACACAGCGTAATCATTTGTGTTTAACAGCAAGCAGCACCTGGCACTATCGCATTTCATTGCATGCTTTTCGGTGCTACTTACTATTAGAAAGAATAGAGAGATAGGAAAGAAGTGTTTGGGTGCAGTTGTAGGATTTTTCTCCACGGGTGGTGTCTAAGATGCTTAGGGAGATTACGATTTCATGTATTCGATATAAAGTAATGGAATTGGCCGGGATTCGAACGCACGACCTTCCATTCAGTAAGCGAATACACTACTACTGCACCTGTTGCCACCCGCAGACGCAGTATGAGTATGAGTCGAAGAGTTGTCCCGAGTTTTTAACCCTATTTATGGACTTAATATCTTAAAAGTTGCATAAGCCCATAATTGCGAAAGCGTCATACAGCCATACGTTAAAATACGGCCTCATGTCACATGGCCTTATGTCACGGCACCAAAGAAGTTGTCAAGCGACGAATCGGAATCAGTCAGTCAACACCCGGCACCATAATCTTCAGCTGTCCCGAAACAGAAGTCTAATGCATGCTGTTCCTGTGGTAAGCCGTTGGGGACTGAATGCCTTAGTGCCGAAAAGAAAAACAGTAAACTGGAGAAAAGTTCACCATTAGACATTAACAAATATTGATGAAAGTAAATCACGTGCTACTTCGTACGGAATTGAATGCCCATTATTGAATGAATTGAGCAGTTTCGTTGATAATTGAATCGAATTTTAATGTGCAACTTGCTCTGCACACACTCTGACAGCCATTAAATTACCTTTCTGTTTTGTTTCAGGTCTAGAGATCCTTCTGCGACACAATTTGTATGCCTTGTCAATGTGGTATTGCGACCGAATCACAGTCCAGTCGCACCACCTTTTAGCAAGATATGGTGAAAGTCTCCGTTCGCTGGAATTGGGTCTCAGTGCACAGCTCCTGCAACAGGCCGAACCAAATGATAAAGAGCCCGTCGACTTCCAATTAAATTGCCCGCATCTACGTCGGCTAGTCCTCAATGGCGTGGTCATGCATCACCGATTGCAGTTTGCCCACCTCCAGGACTTGAATTATTTAGATTTAACATCATGTATACTGGCCAACTTCAGTCTTGAGGCACTCTGCAGTCTACCCAACTTGCATACGCTGATACTATTCAACGTCTGGCCAATAGCAAATCAGTTGCATGCGATTTGCCGCATGAAGAAACTGCAAACCCTTGACATTTCGATTAGTGGATCCGGCAGCGGTCACGGGACATACGATCTGCCCGATCAGGTAATAATAGATGCAGGCGCATGTCTTATGTCTTTGTTCATCTATTGTATTGTGCAGACTTTGGAGATGCTTGTGGAGAATCTACCGGAACTTTCGCATCTGGATATTTCCGGAACAAATTTGGCAGGTAACGGCGTAGCGCAGAAGGGCGCATGCGAAAAAACTGAGGGCTTATATTCAACATCTGGAGTGTTAAAGAATTCCGATATTCCTGGTCTGGCGGGCAGAACAGAAAGGCCACTTCAGTACCTTGGCCTGTATCATACAGCGCATTGGGCCTGTAAAAGACATGATATTCCCGCTATAGAGGTACACAATAATCCAATATACAACAGAGAGGTTAGATATGAAGATATGGTTGCCTTTGTAGATTGCTGGCGATGCCAATGAAGAGCAGATTCTGACAGCAGCGCTTTACTATTATGATAGACCGGCTGTTCTGACGAGGGTAAGTCTTTGTTTGAATAGAATTTGTCAAGTACAGGAACATTTTCGATTACAGGTCCTCAATGACTTGTATCATATCTTTCGATTCGAGTGTTGTAAAGAGATTCACACCGCACTCGATGTGGTACTCACAGCTATGGATCGTCATTTGAAGTTTAAACACATGCAAATATCTGGAAGGTAAGCTCTTACTTAAAAGTTAGGTCTGTCACTGACCTGCTCAAATTCAATTTCAGTGCCACACTATTTTACATCGTGAAAGGACGCGATCGATCCAAGTTTGGAACGCCACTGAAGAATCACATCATCCGGACTCTGCTCAACGGAATGGAGATGCATATATCGGACGACACAATGCTTCGGAATGGATATCTCACTCTTACCCAGTTTTCCATGCCAACCGATGTTGTAAGTGGTTTGTCCAAGGGAGCTGCGTTCTTACTTATGCAAGTTCACACACATCTTTTACAGCTCTTTGAATACGAACGTCTCATTACCGTATTGTTGCATGGTGTGTCTAAAACCGAACAAGAGGGATTCGTCCAGAGGATAGCTATTTATTTGTTAAACACTCTGGCTTGCCAAGTTGACGGGCGACAGAAACTATTTCTCGGAGATTTGGGTGTTGTAAGTGTGAGTATGCTGAAAATAGTTGGTGTTATCATTTTGATTCAATTCTTTCCGTCTTTCAGACTATGTTAAGTTTAATCAAGGATCGATTGACACGCTCAGTGTTTGACGATGTAATGGAAGTGGCGTGGTCAACAATGTGGAATGTAACCGATGAGACTGCAATTAATTGTAAGAGATTTCTAGACGGACGTGGTATGGAGTACTTTTTGAAATGTTTAAATGTTAGTCGTGCCTCCTTCTATATATGTATATAAAAAAACTGATTGTGTATATTTTTAAGACGTTTCCTGATCGCGAGGAACTGCTGAGGAATATGATGGGTCTGTTAGGCAATGTGGCTGAAGTCAGATGGCTGAGACCCAAATTGATGACGGCGGAATTCATTGAAGTTTTCGCGACACTTTTAGACTCAGATAGTGATGGAATTGAGGTGAGTCATGGTCTAGGATAGAGTATTACTAAAGAATATAGAATTACCAAAAAGTCGCATTTCATACAAACGGTTGGGTTGAAAATATTTCTATGTTGCCACAGTTTTGCTACTTCAAGAGCTTTTTTATTTATTCTCTCAGCGCAAACAACCCAATGAGACACCGTGTACCGCAAAGAGTGACACATTCATTGAGACAAATGATCATGATTGTGTGGAAAAATTCTATATCCTTTGGTAGTACTTAAAATTAATCCGCAAATTTAAGTTCAGCACATGCGTAATGTCATAAACTACAAATAAAATATCAGATAAATGACTCTTTAATGGGAAATACTGTACCATTCTTTATTTCAGGTGAGTTACAATGCGGCTGGTGTACTTGCTCATATAGCTTCCGACGGTCCAGAAGCTTGGTCCATCCAAGCGCCGACACGTGACGATGTTCTACAGCGCATGGTGAAAGCCATCGATCGTTGGAATATCAAAAGCGAACGGAATATAAATTATCGCAGTTTCGAACCCATACTAGGTTTGGTTCGTTGTTATGATACTCCACAGTGTCAGCATTGGGCTGTTTGGGCGCTAGCCAATTTGACATGCGTAAGTACAAATCAAGCTAAGCATCAATGAAGGCACTTTACAAACAAGTTTCTTTGCAGGTTTATCCTCAAAAGTATTGCCGCCTTGTTGAGCAAGAAAATGGCCTGCAAATTTTGACTGATTTAATACTGCATCCGATGCCGTATGATAAAATCAAGGAAACCGCTCAAATGGTCATTAAACATTGTGTGAATCAGGGTGCTACCCTTGAGGGATAGCAACAACAAATGTATGATGTCGGTTGCGACCCGAGCAAATATCTTTTAGCTGAGCGATAAGGCGCCTGTTGGTTTTGTCATCCTGTGTCTCTTTATTTTATATATATTTTCCTCATTGTTTTTTTTTTTAGTTTACATTTAGTTTCATTATATTGATTTTATTTGCAAAGAAATTATAAATTTACTGTAAAGATCCTGCAGCTTAAGCCTGAAGTTGAAAAAATAAGTTGCCTACGCGCGCTGTTAGGTTTAAGTCTTCCTCCTTCCCCCTTTCATGGTTCCCATATATACATACAAATTTATTTTAATTGTAAATATTTGCTGAGCAAGAAAAGTGGAATATAATATACAAATATACACAAATGTATGAGAACTATTTTTTGTTAAGTTTTCTTTGCGGGCACTATTCTTTTGCCTGCTGTTAGTTTTGACATTTGATTGGATTAGCTTTCTCATTGTTTTAACATAAACTTGAATGAATACATGTTTAATACTAATTTTGTTCCATTACATTGATTGCGTATCAATGGAATTGTTTCTCAATTTAAGTTTCAAAAACCAAATGCTATATAATTTGTTATGGCTTCTTCAAGTGGAAAGTAAATATTATAAAACATTTTCAAGTGTAATGTAACACTAGATGTAGAATGTATTGTCAATGTAATTAGATGATTAGATTAAAATGAATGGACTTATAAATTTTACAAAACAAACAGTTAAAACAAATGAAAAAATATCACAACTAAACAGCTAAAGAAGCTTTTTAGGTTTTAATAATTGTTTTTTTATTTTCTCTAGGCCTAGATATGAATTCGAGTAATCCCTTTCTAATCTTTCCTTTATCGTCGATGAAATTCATTTGATTTTTTGTACAGACTACAGAATAATATAATGAGATGTATGTATGATTATTACAAGTGTAATGTAAAAAAATAAAAATAAAAAACGAATAAATAGTTATACGAAATAAAATACATATACGAAATTAAAATGTAGTAAATTTTCGTTAAATTATTTAGACATCATAAACACAGACATAAATTCCCTAGACATCCTAAAAACCCAATGCACAATTAGGCCGTTTTCGAAAACGTCAATTTGATCGTCCAAAGATCGTCATTGTATGACACAGAAGCTGTAGTCGTTAATTATGCAATCGTCATGTTCGCACGCGTGAGGTCTGTTAGTGTTCACTTACCTTTCAACTTCACAACTTCAAGTAAATTCTTAAATATCGAGGAGTGAGGATACATTTTGTCAGCGATTGAAGAAGTTATTAAAAGCAAGGCAACGGTTTTGTAGGAAGATGCCGTAACCAAACTAGATGACAGCTCAAACATCAAATGAAAAATCAAAACAATTTGTGAAATCGAAATAAGGGGAAAATGTTTTATATAATATCGTTATAAGTTGGGCCAGTAAGTAAAGCAGAAGATGGTCATACGGTATTATATCAACGAAAGAGTAACAAATTGAAATATCAACTTGTAAGATTCACCAACTTTTTTGCTTAAATAAGAAAGAGCTAGTGTTTGCAAGCGCGAATTCTCGCATATACAAACCCGACTGGACGGGTATTCGGCAATCATGGTATTTTTCTCCGCAATGCTAATCCAGTCATTTTACGTTCATAAAGGTTATGCCAATTAAGACCAACCACAATAACTTTCTAATTTCCCAATATAATTATTTTTTTGAATTTAAATTTGTAATGGATACATAGAGCACAAAATACAACACAAGTGGGAGGGTTATGATCCCTGTAATCCTGATCATAGCTTCACCGCCATTTAATACAAAAGAAGAAGAAGAAGTCATACAACAACGTGTTAAAATTGTCGATTTTGTATATTCTTGTCAACGATTCTGTCTTACTTGGCTTACCCTGTAGTATCCGTTTCCGAACGTATAGATATAAATGATCCGCGACGAATAGATGTCGGAGACATCGGCTGCCAAAAACTGACGAACAAATCGCGATTAACCGGCGTGTGTTACGTTTTGCCCGAGAAATGTTCCGAACATTCGCACAATGAAGCGAAATTCCTTGATACCATAATAGGGCGGAATATTTATAAAGTACAAATACAGTTATTTACATACGCGCTGCAGGATATTGGGCGCGTTCAATTTGCAGGGCAACTCCTAGTCCCTAATATTTTACCCTTCCTCATTGATCGAATAATTCACGTGACCATCGTTTGGCAAGTGATAGAGGTTTACTCGTGGGGAACTCGCAGTTGCCTTGCAAATTGAATTGTCTTTCTTTTGACATTTCTTTAACTTCTTTAACATTGGTTGCGTGTGAGAAATGCAAATGGGATATTATGTAAACTACCTGGCTCTATCATTTATTCCGCCAGCCAGGGGAATGCATTCCCGAAATTCAATCATTAAAAACTGTAGGAATCGAATCTCTATACAAACTATGACAATTATTTTCAGTGCAGGTAAATCAATGCGGATTTTGGAATTATTGGTTTGGAAGAATGTAAGAAAACAGATTTAATTGCAGACCAACCTTGAAAATCCAAGCTCTTGCATCTTCGAGTGTGGGGCTGTCGAATTGAACTCCTATGCCTTGCGTTATACCTATTTGGAATTGTTTGCCCTGGTAAGTACACTAATTTCATATTGTTTTTAATTTTAGGACTTACATATTTTATGCAAAATGTTAACTTAGCTCTTGTGCACACTGAGCATCTTGTCAGATACTCGTCCTGCAGCGACAACGCCTGAAAATCTGCATATAAGTCAATTCGCAAGCGTATTTCGGATAGTTTGCGCTATAAAGGTCAACTGATGAAGAAGACTTAAGCCCAATTTATTAAGCGCCCATTAAAAAGTGGCTAATGGAGTTTTAACTAAAACCGGAATCAAGCTATTTGCGTCATTAACAACCAACTATTAAATTTTCGATTAATTCACTCTCCTTTAGTTTAATGGTTAGCTTTTAATGGCGCTTTTATGAGTTAAACAAAAATTCTAGCGATTTTTACATCATTGTGACCTTAAACTAAAATAAGTTCAGATACTCTAAAAGTCTAAACCAAACCAACAAATTGTGTACCAGCTCGATCCCGGCGGAAACAGAGATTTTTTTACACTGAATTGTGTGTAACCGCAGACTGAACCGAATGTAATAATGTTGTGTATTTGGCCCTGGCGTATACGCTATTTCCATGTTTTTGGGAAAATGCAAAGGTTTGGCAGTCTACTGTATAAAAACCAATATATGCATATACGGCATTCTAATAATAAATAAATTAAAAGAAAGTTTCTTTCCTGCTAAAGAATAGTTTTACTAGAAAAAAAGTGTTTACTTCTTAACAACCGATATAGTTTGCAACAAAAAATTAATTTTTATTTCATATTTCTTGAAGTTATTTATTTTATCAGTCCATTGTAAAGTTTTCTCATAGAAACATATACATAGTAAATATTAAAAAATTATCACAATATTTTGTTGCATGTTAGGAACGTTAAATTCAAGAAACAAAACGAAAAACATATTTGTAATTGTGGGAGAAACTATTCCAATCTCCTTTTCATTGCATATTACAGGGGTTAGTAATGTGTTTGTGTTTCTTATTGAAGATAAAGTGAGTTGCCAGAGATTCCCCGACTGCTGCCTTTGCTACTGTATCGGTGTCTACAATTTCTTTCATACCAACATGACCTGGAATCCACAGGAGTTTGATTTTTAATTAGTTCGTCCTGGATGGATACAATAATCGGAGTATCATTATGTACGTTCGTGACTGATAGTTCAGAGAGGCTATCAGAGCAAATTAAAATCTTATTTTTTTCGCGGATGTCATGGCCTGCAGTATGGCCTTGGCTACGCCTGAAAGCCTAAGCCACTTACTTTGCATCGATCAGATTTTTATTTTCTAATAACCGCAGAAGTCTGTTTGATATTATTTTTTTGCATAACTTAGATGCACATGGGAGCAGAGAAATAGGTCGGAACGCACTGGTATCAAAGCCGCGCTGATATGGTTTCGGTATTGGAAGGACCGTGGCAGTTTTCCAGCTTAATGGCATGATTGCTTCGAAAAAGATTCGGTTCCAAGGCATCAGCAGGCGGATTTTCTAAAATGTTTGGGCTGTTTTTTACCATTAGGTTTGGCACTCTATCGTAGCCTGGTATTTTGAGTTTTGCATCTGGAGTAGGTGATCAAATTCTGATCTAGTAATTGCCCGCTCGATACAAATGGAAGGGTGAGTTTGGGGATTGCGGCTGAAGGGGTGAAGTGATGATGCTAGGGATTTTTAGCTTAGGAATTGGGCTCAAAAACGTCCATCTTATGAATAATTGGACCAAGTCTTGGCGAAGTGTTTGACGATCTGAGTGTATATCCAACGTCTAAAGCCGTTCTGAAACACACTAATTGGCACGTACCAGTGTGGCTTCTGGCCCGGCAGATCGACAAAAGACCAAATCAAAGATTTCAAGTCGAGACCCACTATCTTTTCATCGACTTTAAAACCGCATTTGATAGCATTTATCGCCAGGAGCTCTACTTGGCGATGGCTGAATCTGGGATCCCGGCAAAACTGATGCAGTTGTGTTGCGTGACGCTGGAAAACACGCGGTGAATGTGCAGCATTGAAACAGTTCTTCCGAACTATTCCAAACCTATATCGGATTTCGGCAAGGAGATGCGCTGCCATATGACTTCTTCAATCTTGTTCACTATCTTCAACAGATCCGTCCAACTACTGGGACTACAACATGTGTTTCCCAGCCGGGGTAGGCTAAGCGGGAATGCCGGGGTCCTGGAAATAGAAAAGGGGGAGGGGGAAAGAGTCGACCCGCGAATGAGCACCCAGGAAATGTGCGACAAATCAAATACTTTCAAAAATTAATTTTAACTTTGAATTCACTTTATTTAGTTAAATAAAACATAGGGACGGGCTACAGTCCGCTTGGGCGAACTGTTGGATACCCTATTCTTATTCCTATCCCTCATAAGTGGGCGTGACAAAAGTCTAAGTATGGTTGAATTGTTAAGAACGCTATACATATTTTGTTATATAACATTTAAAGGATTTTATCAAAAAAAAACGCTCCCTAGCTCAAACTTGGGTGTTTCAATAAAATTGTTTTATTTAATTGTGGGCGTGTCAGTAGGCGGATTTAAAAAAAAATTAACACATGAGAATAAAGGGCCCCTAGAGAGTATATATTATAAATTTCAGCTCCATAGCTCAAACTTTGAATTTCCAAAAAAAAAAAAATTAATTGTGGGCGTGTCAGTGGGCGGATTTTGAAAATATTTACATATGAGCATAAAGGGCCCATAGAGAGTATATATTATAAATATCAGCTCCCTAGCTCAAACTTTGGATTTTTAAAAAAAATTGTTTTATTTATTTGTGGGCGTGTCAGTGGACGGATTTTGAAAATTTTTTATCCCGAGTAGTTTTAGGAGTCATAGATCATATATAAAAAATTTCAGCTTTCTAGCTCAAAATTCGATTTTTTCCAAAATTTGGTTTTTTTGAGTTTGTGGGCGTGTCTGTGGGCGGATTTCAAAAATTCGTAAACTTGATTATTTCGGGACCCTAGAGAGTATATGGTTAAAATTTCAGCTCTCTAGGTCCAGTTTAAAGGCCTAATTTTCGCCGACGGACGGACGGACGGACGGACGGACGGACATGGCTAGATCGACATTACTATCGATGCTGATCATAAATATAGTAACTTTTATGGGTCTACGGGCAATATTAAGGTATGTTACAAACTATGCGTCAAAATTAATATACCCCTAGAATCCTGGCGTCGATGCGGCGTGGCTAAGCTCCGGTGGTGAACTCCTCCAATCCTAGGCGCGGTCCTCTTTTATTGGCGCCTATTGGAGCGAGTTTTTCCCTTTCGCTGTGGTTTCTCTGTGTGGTGCTGCTTCTGTGGTGCCTCTGTGGTGGTGCTGCTTCTGCTGCTGTTGTGGTCTCTGCTGCTGTTGATGTTGTTCTGTTGCTGTTGTTGTTGTTGTTGTTGTTGTTTTTGTTGTTGTTGTTATTGTTTTCTATCTACACTACACTACCAACTACTGCCTACCAAACTACGTTCTAGGAGGGGCGAGTACCTGGGCCGCAATAAGCTGCGTACCCTGTGTCCCCACTGCCCGCTCTTACTACTTGAGCCCGTATTGTCCGCCAGAGCGCTTCTGCTCCACACATGTTGACTGGATCAAGCTGTCATGTGTCTGGTTCGGCGGCCACCACTCGATTGAAATTGCATTGCATTTCGTGGAGGTCATGCGAATCCACTCAGTGGTGACTTTGAGAGCTGGAGTGTGGTAAGTGTGGGCGCGCGTGTTGGTAGTGGTGAGAGTGTGTATGCTGTGGTGGGTTTGTGTTGGTGTGGTGAGTTTTGGTCAGTGTGTTTGACGCTGCATTCGGCTTGCTGATGTAATGGTGGTGGTGGGCAGGTGTTTTTGTGTGACAGCACTAGTGGCGAAGATTACTTCGTTACAGTACGATATCGACATGCTCGGCCGATCTCAGCGTGCAGTGTTAGAGACTTTCATGGCGATTGAAGAAGTGGCAAAATTGGTTGGCCTTGAAGTCTACGAGGACAAAACGAACAACAACAAACAAACAAACATCTGTCCACCGACTATGACAAAACATATGACAAAACAATCACTGTTGATAGCTGCAACTTAGAAGTAGTAAGACATGTAGTGGAGATCCGACGAAGACTTACATATGGGTTCAAACCTCCTAACTCGGAATCCCAACTCTTCATATTCTATCAAATTCAAAAACAATAATTAGTTTTCTCACTCACTGCCAAACTCTTGTTCAAAGCCGTAAATATAGTTGCTGAACGCTTTCACCTAATAACGGAATTCGAATGTAAATAATCTTCCTGAGTGCTTATTTAAGTTCCTCAGTTGATATGTACAGGATTTTACGCTGGTTCAGGCTAATCGCCTTCACTTGAACCCTTCTAAATCAAAATGTTTGGTTATCTCTAGGAAGCCGATTGATACCTCATATTTTCTAAATATTTATCTGGATAGTAACCCTTTGTTGAGTCTGCAAAAAATCTCGGTTTAACTTTCAACAAAACGCTAACTTGAAATAACCATATCAGGATTACTCTAGGTAGGGTATATGAAGGCCTTCGTATGCTCTGGGCTACGCAGAAAGTCACACCTTTAAAGACAAGGGTAATTCTTTCCAAAACGCTGCTCATTCCTATTATGCTTTATGGATGTGAGCTTTTCAGCAATTGCGATTAAGAGCACTGGCGGAAACTAAATGTGGCATAAGCACAGTATTGCGCGATATATTTTTGCAATTAGAAGATATGACCACATTTCCTCGTATTCCAAATCGATTTATGGCATCTCTCTCGAAGACATTTTCAAGTTCAGAACGTTGGTATTGCTTCACAATCTACT
This sequence comes from Portevinia maculata, assembly GCA_949715645.1. Lineage (NCBI taxonomy): Eukaryota > Metazoa > Arthropoda > Insecta > Diptera > Syrphidae > Portevinia > Portevinia maculata. The sequence goes on along the minus strand of OX454527.1, from coordinate 26,028,231 downwards.
CTAGACACGCCAGCCACCTTACCTTTATAACAGATTCCGTTTTACGCGTTCGAGTAGAACTTTTGATCTCATACCAATTCGTTCCAGTTTCTTGATTTCCGAACGTCAATTCTTTGCCTATGCGATTCGGCTATGGAACTCCCTTCCCTGACCCTCAAGATCGATAAATTGCAAAACGCTGTTCAAGGCAAAACTGCAACAATACTTTGAAACACCTTGATGATGATGATTGGTTATTTAAGTTCTCTTCTTCTCTTTTCCCTCTTTCTCTCTTTTCTTTTCTAATTTTTTTTCTTTACTTATTACTCCCTGTAATTAAATTTAATTTATTAGCAATAAGTAATATTAATTGAATAATTGTTTTAATTAGAATTTGGATTTAACTATTTTTTTATTTTTATTTTTATAGATATTGGTGTACCTACTCGTATTTGATTTTGTAAATTATACGTAACCTACTCGTCTTCTTGTAACTGAAAAATAGTAATCTGATAACTGGTTCGAATTAACCGAAGGCCAAGAAATATTATAACGATGGTAAGCAACGGAAAGTGACGAAAAGAATGGGGCGAATTACCACTGCGCGCAATAGAATACAAAACGAATTCTCTTCTTAGGTTTATTAGATAGGTTTCCAGATGCTTACTCCTTGGCGGTTGAATAATGAAAAAGACCAAATACAGTACAAATTTGTTGACAACAAGTAAATTTGGCAAGAGGTACATAGCTGTTATGATTATACATAAAAAACGGAAAACAATTTAGGTTTAGAACTTATGGTAATTAATGAATGTTTGGCAAAATGCCACACATATAATAAACAACAAAAGAATTACTATAGATTAGATTAAATATAAATAAGGAAATGTGTTTGAAATTACACTAAATTATTTTAAGTCAAGCAAATGTCTATATTAACACCTGCACCACCTCACATTCTGCCCCCAAATCTCAAAAGTCCTTCAGCGATGTCCTAAAGGACAAAATCGTGGTCGCGGTGATCGACCGCAGCGATCCGGAGGGAAGAATTTCCCCCGAACGATGGCATAAGCTGAGGAACAAGCTACTTAGCCTCTATCTGGCCTTCATGAAGGACCACCCTGGACCAGCTCCAGTAACTGAGGATGCCGGACTACACCAAGGGCATATCCGGCTCGTCGCCTGCGACAATATTAGATCGTTGGATCTGTATAAGATCGCCATAGGCAAACTCGGGGAGGTTTGGCCTGGAGCGAAGCTTGAGGTTGTTGCGAAGGAGGACATCCCTAGCAGACCGAGGGCTCGTGCTTGGATCCCTGCTGAACCCCCCTCCGCAGAAGAAGTATTGTCGGTTATTAGACTGGGCAATCCCTCACTCCCAACCCACGACTGGAAAGTTGCGAAGCTGGAAGAGCATAGGGGATCCTTCAGATCAGCTATCATAGTGATCAACCAAGAATCCCTGGCTCCTTTGGCGAAGACCAACGGCGCAATCCAGTTCGGTTGGGATAAGATTACACTTCGGGTGTACAAAAAGGATGACCCAGAAGCTAATAAGCCTCCGTATCCCTCTGATACAGGACTCAACACCCCTGATCCTGGAGCATCAATCTCCCTTCCATCCATGGAAGATGATGAACCAACTGTGGCTGCTCCCACTCAGCCCTCTACGTCCACTGCTAACACCAACTCTAGTATGGACACGGAAGACCTCCTCAGCAAAGTCCTTCTCAGCGAGGACGAGCTCTTAGGCTCGTCCTCTGACTCTGACTCAAATTCAAATAACACCGTGGTGGAGACTCCTCTGCCTGATTGCGACGATCAATGTTGCGATTAGTACAGATCAACCTCCACCACTCCAAAAAGGCTTCGGCCTCCCTTCTTATCCGTCTTTCTAGAGATGGAGAAGATATGGTCCTGATCCAAGAGCCATGGATTGTTAACAACCTGGTTCGAGGACTCCGGACTCATGGATACAAATTGTTGTATGCAACTGACAAAGGTAAACCTAGAACTTGCATACTGGCAAAAAGTAGCTTAAATGTATTTTTACTCCCTAATTTCAGCGACCGTGATGCAACCGTGGTGAGTCTAGAGACTGTTCGCGGCACCCATTGGATAGCCTCGGCTTATCTGGCCCATGACCACGTAGGGTCCTTGCCTGGTGTCAACCTAGAGGGACTGATCGCGGCAGCTGAACATCAAAAAACTGGTCTCATTATTGGATGTGATGCCAATGCGCACCATTCAGTATGGGGCAGTTCTGACATCAACGACAGAGGTGAGTCTCTTTTTGATTATATTCTTAATACTAATCTCATTGTGTGTAACACTGGTAGTGAAGCTACCTTCATTACAAAAGATAGACAGGAGGTTCTAGATATAACTCTGGTCTCCGACTCAATCCATCAGGAAATTGTAAACTGGAAAGTCTCGGCGGAACACTCTTTTAGTGACCACCGTTACATTCAATTCAGCTTAGCCGATGACCCTCCCCGCCAGCCAGTTTTTAGAAATTATAGGAAAACTGACTGGCTCAAGTATAGAGAAGTGCTGAAAAGTTCAATGAAATCTGAACTCCTTAGTCCTCCCCGGAACACCATAGAGCTAGATAAGAAGGTCAGGGTACTCACCTTGGCCCTCAATAAGGCTCTGATCTCTGCCTGCCCGCTCACACGGCCTAGAGGCAAAAAGAAGCCGGTTTGGTGGACCCCAGCACTAGGACCTCTAAGAAGCAGTTGTAGAAAACTGTTCAACCAAGCCAAGTCCACAAAAGCTGAAACCGACTGGGCTTCATACAAAGCATCTCTCAATGCTTACAAAAAGGAACTGAGGAAAGCCAAACGCTCGTCTTGGAGACTCTTCTGTGGAAAAATAGAGGAATCTTCGGAGGCATCTAGGCTAAGAAAAATCCTCTCAACCAACCCAGGTATGCCTAGCTTTTTAAAAAAGGCGGACGGCTCCTGGACCACTTTCAGCGAAGAATCGCTCAATCTACTACTGGATACACATTTCCCAGGTAGCTCCCACGTTACTAGCAATATAAACCTGTCTAGGTCAATTGCACGTACGACTAACTTTAAAGGTCTGATTACTAGGGACAAACTGCTCTGGGCGATACACAGCTTCAAACCATACAAATCCGCGGGGCCAGATGGCATAATACCAGCTGAAATTCAAAACACCTCGGATATCATCTCGCCTTTGCTTGAGATAATCCTGAAAAGCTGTGTAAAAATGGCATACATTCCGCTGTTATGGAGAGAAGTAAAGGTCGTATTCATACCCAAAGCCGGTAAATGTTCCCATGTAAATCCTAAGGATCTCAGACCCATAAGCCTATCGTCATTCCTTCTAAAAACATTAGAAAGGTTAATTGATATCCATCTACGTACTAACATAGATACAAGACTTTTGTCTACGGCTCAACATGCATATTGCAAAGGCAAATCTGTTGAAACAGCCTTACATACGTTAGTACGCTCAATCGAATACTCCCTTCACCATAAGGAGTACACTATGGTTGCATTCCTGGATATTGAGGGTGCTTTTAATAACGTCAATACATCCGCGATCGCAAATGCACTGTCAGATCTAAAGGTGGATGAATCACTTGGTGAGCTTATTAATCTACTTCTCACAAGTCGGATTATAAACTCGAAACTGGGTATGACATCGGCCAGAAGATCTGTCAGTAGAGGTACGCCACAAGGTGGAGTCCTATCTCCCATCCTTTGGAACTTAGTGGTGAACAAGCTGCTGATGTGCCTAGAAAAGGAGGGTTGCAGGGTGATTGCCTATGCAGATGACGTTGCAATTGCCGCCTCAGGGAAGCACCTAAACACCTTGAAAGAACTTCTCCAAAACGCTCTTAATAAGCTAACTACATGGGCAGATCGTTGTGGGTTGGGTGTTAACCCCCACAAAACCGAACTTGTTCTATTCACTAGGAAACATAAAGTTCCATACATTGATCCCCCCTCTATCAGGGGCACAAGTCTAGTCTTTTCAGACGAGGCAAAATACTTGGGTCTCATTCTGGATAGAAAGCTTAGCTGGAAACCTAACATTCAGGAAAGAGTTCGTAAAGCTACAGTAGCACTCTTCTCCTGCAAAAAAGCTATTGGTAACAAATGGGGGCTCCAACCCCGCATTACCAACTGGCTATACATCTCGGTAATTAGACCGATACTTATGTACGGGGTGGTTGTTTGGTGGACTGCCCTTGATAAAGCGATAAATCGCGATAAGCTAGGCAAAGTCCAACGTACAGCTTGTCTCTGCATGAGTGGTGCACTGCGCACTACCCCCTCTGCTGCAATGGACATTCTGTTTCACCTGACACCCCTGGACATCTTTAGCAAGCAAGTGGCTGCTAGTGCGGCTATCCGCCTCAAAACAACGTTTCAATGGTCCGAGAATGAAATCGGCCACGCATCTATTCTGAAAAAATTTAGAATCCTCCCCAGTAACATAGATTACATCACCCCTCAGACCCTTTTTGACAAAAACTTCAAGGTCAAGATCCCTCCCAGAACATTCTGGGAAGGGCCACCCGTCGAAAATAAATCAATTAATTTTTATACCGATGGATCCAAAACCGACGAGGGGGTAGGAGGTGGTGTGTTCTCTGACAGGCTGAATCTCAGCCTCTCCTTTCGACTCCCTGATCACTGCAGTGTGTTCCAGGCAGAAATCTTGGCTATTAAAGAAGTCCTGTCGTGGCTGAAGAAGAACGTGATATCCGTTACGGATATCTGGATCTTCTCAGATAGTCAAGCTGCATTAAAATCCCTGGATTCTGGGTCCACAAACTCTATCGTAGTCCGTGACTGTCGGTCATCTCTAGTGGAGATGGCGAAGCATTTTAACATCCACCTATGCTGGGTGCCAGGACATACAGACATTCCAGGGAACTGTAGGGCGGATGAACTCGCCAGAAAAGGAACCACACTGCCCCTTTTACCTGATAAAGGTTCACTAGGCATCCCAATCGCTACATGCAAACTCATGTTTATGAGACAGACCATTGAGAACTGTAACCTTAGGTGGACAAGTGGCAACACTTGTCTAGCGACAAAGCAGATTTGGCCAAAGCTGGATCTGAAACGCTCTAAGTGTTTGATTTCTCTAAACAGACTTCACATTGGTGCTATAATTGGTGTGATCACCGGACACTGTCTCATAGGCAGACATGCAACAAGGCTTGGCGTCCATGCAAATGACTTCTGCAGAAGCTGTATGGACGAGGAGGAGGAGGAGACAGTTCTCCACCTTCTCTGCACGTGCCCTGCTCTTTCTCAAAGACGTAAACTCCATTTAGGATCCTTCTTTTACAATGATCTTAACGATCTCATTAACACCGACATAAAAAGTCTGTCAAGCTTCATCAGAAGCTCCAAATGGTTCAACGAGTAGGAGGATGATACATCCGTGTGGCATCACAATGGGCCTGTCACTGGCCTAAGTGTGTCGGTCTCGGCCGACAGCCACTACAACCTAACCTAACTTAACCTAAATGTCTATTTTCAATATGAAACAGTAACACTTAAAATTAAGTACATAGAGCACTTTGCTGAAGCATGCACTACCAAATAAGATATTGTATCTTACTGTGTATGACTATTAAATAAAGATTTGAATTTGATTTGAAAATAAAGAATCAATAAAGAAAACAAAAGAAAATCAAATCGAATCAATTAAAATTGAAATCTTTTTAAAATACGTCTGGAGCGACTAAACTTCTTAATTCTTTTAAAATCAAACACCAAGTAGGGTAAACTTCTCAGTAACAAGACTCTCTTGAGAGAAGTTCTGACTTTAATATACTCACCAAATTAAGTTATGATCTACATATTTTGATTTTTTTTTTACATAAATGAAGACTATTTTAAATCAAAAATATTAATATGTTTATACTTTTACTTTATCAAGATTAAACCATATCGAGAAAACTTTAATAAGAAAATCCAGAACCGAGCTCCCATTTTCTTAATCCTAGCCCTACTTAGTCCGGACGCAAGCTCCCTGTATATAAGAACGTTTAAACAGAACTATTGTTGTTTTTGACTGGTATTATTATTTTTGGAAATATAAATAATTCCTACTAAAGAAATTGTTGCAAAAACTTTGAACAGTTTTTTTTTAACAAGGCAGCATAAAACTTTTTTGTCTCCCTCGGTCGTTAGGAGCAGTTTCCTATGGTAGTCCTTATTCGGACTATAACTTGTTTGTAATGGGAGCGGGTTGAAATTTTGCTTTCAAAATTCTGCTTTGCAAAATTCTGACTTTTAACACAAAAATTCTGCTTTTCAAAATTCTGTTTTTTTTCTGTTCTGTCTTGCTTTTCAAAATTCTGTTTTTTAAAATTCTGACAGGCAATATTTTAAACAAATAAATTCTGCTAATTCTGTTTTTTATACCCTATTCTAAGGGTATATTAATTTTGACGCATAGTTTGTAACATACCTTAATATTGCCCGTAGACCCCTAAAAGTTACTATATTTATGATCAGCATCGATAGTAATGTCGATCTAGCCATGTCCGTCCGTCCGTCCGTCCGTCCGTCCGTCCGTCCGTCTGTAGCCAAAAATTAGGCCTTTAAACTGGACCTAGAGAGCTGAAATTTTAACCATATACTCTCTAGGGTCCCGAAATAATCAAGTTTACGAATTTTTGAAATCCGCCCACAGACACGCCCACAAACTCAAAAAAACCAAATTTTGGAAAAAATCGAATTTTGAGCTAGAAAGCTGAAATTTTTTATATATGATCTATGACTTCTAAAACTGCTCGGGATAAAAAAATTTCAAAATCCGCCCACTGACACGCCCACAAATAAATAAAATAATTTTTTTTTACCCTATTCTAAGGGTATATTAATTTTTGAAAATCCAAAGTTTCAGCTAGGGAGCTGAAATTTATAGTATATACTCTCTATGGGCCCTTTATGCTCATGTGTAAATATTTTCAAAATCCGCCCACTGACACGCCCACAATTAATTTTTTTTTTTTTTGAAAATTCAAAGTTTGAGCTAGGGAGCTGAAATTTATAATATATACTCTCTAGTAGCCCTTTATTCTCATGTGTTAATTTTTTTTAAATCCGCCTACTGGCACGCCCACAATTAAATAAAACAATTTTATTGAAACACCCAAGTTTGAGCTAGGGAGCGTTTTTTTTTTGATAAAATCCTTTAAATGTTATATAACAAAATATGTAGAGCGTTCTTAACAATTCAACCATACTTAGACTTTTGTCACGCCCACTTATGAGGGATAGGAATAAGAATAGGGTATCCAACAGTTCGCCCAAGCGGACTGTAGCCCGTCCCTATGTTTTTTTTTCAATTTACGAATTTAAAGAAAACAAATATTTTTTCAACTTTGTCAACAAACTACAATATATTTCTTATAAAGAAGGTACATAGGTGGGTACCAGGAACACATAAAACAAACAGCCGAAAATAACAAATTATTTCATAATTGAAATTACCAAAAAAAAAGAAACAAACAGCATTAAGAAACTAAATAGAGCACACGTTTACTCACAAAGGTAGGTATACTAACAGAATATTTGTCTAAACCAAGAGAGCAATTTTAAAACCAATAAAAAACTACTTTTACCTCTTCTTCGATAACAAGTGACTGGTGGAATGTTTTACAAAATTCTGCAAATAATAAAAAAAAGGTTTGGAAAATGTTCAAAAGCGAGCGCTTTTACAAAATTCTGCAAATAATAAAAAAAGGTTTGGAAAGGCGCTTTTTAACATTTTCCAAACCTTTTTTTATTATTTGCAGAATTTTGTAAAGCAGAATTTTGAAAAGACGAATTTTGAAAAGCAGAATTTTGAAAACAGAATTTTGTAAAACAGAATTTTGAAAGCAGAATTTTGAAAAAAGAATTTTGGCCTCGCCAGAATTTCGACCCCAACCTGTTTGTAATCCTATGTAAAACTAATTTGAAAAAGCTGCTCTCAAGAGGCTAGGTAAGGTAAGGAGAGTTATTGGTTCCTTTTCCACTGCTTCTTGCATTGCCAGGCACACCTTTGATTACAATGTTGAGGAATGCCAATCCTATCTTTTGAATATCCGACCTGCAAGTTCTTATAAATGTGAAGTATTTTGCGGAACTGTTTTTTTCTGATTAAAGATGTCGATTATGTGTTAAGTGCCCGAAAGAGCTCTTCTAAATTCTATTCTCTATTAGTCAGAGAACTCCGTTAGCAATTACATCCTTCGGATCATTGCAAAAGAACCATTTTACTTAATCGTAGATTTCTGAAATGTAAAGATGTCCAGGCGAGTCCCTGAATTTCCAAATGTTTGCCAAATATGCTTTATTTAAAAACTGGCAACCCTACCCCTATCACAGTTTCCGCTGTATTCGGAATTTCGCTACGTACTCAAAAAGATAATCTCACCGAAGGTATCATAGTCGAAATATTTGCTACAAATTTCAAAATACGTTGAAAATAGTTTCATTGAATCCTTATTAATTGGGATTTTGATATTTTTGAACTTTTGGGTCCTTGTTAATGAGGAGAAAACGAAGTATATGCTGTCAACGAGAAAGGACTCTCAACATCGGCGACTCGGACAAAACGTCACTATGGACAGATACAATTTTGAAGTAGTTAAAGACTTTGTCTAACTGGGCTCCAATATCACTTCGCAAAATGACATTGGCGCAGAGATCAAGCGAAGAATCACTCTTGCCAATCGCTGTTTCTTCGGGCTAAGAAGGCATCTAAGAAGTAAAGCCCCCTATCATAGAACCAAGGAGATATTGTATAAGACCTTAATCATCCCGGTCCTGCTGTATGGTGTAATTAAACGACGTTGGGCGCGGTTAGTTAAATTAGTCTAAGTGGACCCTGTCAAAAGCGGATGAAAACCTTCTGGGATGCTTTGAGAGAAAGATTCTTCGAGTGATATTCGGTCCAGTTTGTGACGATGGAGTGTGGAGAAGAAGATTCAACGACGAACTATACGTGCTGTACAGCGACGCTGACCTGGTCATAAAGCTAAATATACAACGCAGCAGAGGAAGACCCCATCTTAGGTGGCGCGCACAAGTGGAGAACAACCTCAACCAACTTGGTGTGCGTAACTGGAGGCAGCTAGCGAGGGACCGAGCTGGTTGGAGGTTCTTGTTGGTTGAGATCATGATCCAGCCCGGACTGTAAGCGCCACGAAAAGTAAAGTAAAGTAGCAAAATTCCGAAAACGACGGATTCCGTGATGAGGGTGAATATGTACACACATTATAAATAAGTGCGTACGCGTATGAATACTGTTACGTTAATCAAAAATTAAACTACTCCGAAACCAAGTTTTATTTTTCAGTTTTCTTTATTTTTATTGAATTCAAGTTTTTCTTCTTTTTTTCTTATCTTGCGCGCCAACTTTACGCGGTCAGGTTCTCTGTCAATCTCCACGAGGTTCTTCTTTTTTTCTTCTTCTTCTGGCTGCTCAATCAGCTAATGTCAGTTTGACAGTCGTATTTTCTAATCGAGGCTCTACATTCAACTGAAAATCGTTACACAGCTCCCTCCTTCAAAGATTGACTGTCCTCAGTCATAGTGCAACTGACTAAGGCCTCGTTGGATGTCAAGTATCGATTTTCCTTCTGCTTCTAATTCGGGTGCAAGCTGTTAGGATTTAGCCCCGCGACGCGACGACATGTAATTCGAGACGACCAGCTCTTATTGCACCCGATTTCTTAGTGGTTATTTGATCAAGGCGCCACTTGCTCGCCTGACTGAAAACAAAACAACAAAAATAACGCGACAATTGGAAATCTATTCAGACAGCTGGCATAGTGCCAACCGATCTCGATGAACCACCAATGGTTTATTTGCTCCCTGTTTAACAATCCGGTAAAGTACATCGCCTAACCTCGACAAAACGTTGTAGGGGCCTTGCCAGTCACTTTGTAGTTTCGGACAGAGCCCCTTTTTCCTTTTCGGTGCAAATAACCACACTTTATCCCCAATGCTGAAAGGAGCGGCTCTAGCATTGAGATCGTAGCGGTCCTTCATTCTTCGGCTATACTCTAGCAGCTGTTTTCGATTAAACGCATATGCGTTCTCCAAGCGCGCAGTTAAGTCCTCAACATACTTCGAAGTGGTGGTGGGTCGGTTGGGGGTTGGACCAGTAAATAGTTCTGTAGGCAAGCGGAGTTCACGACCGAATGCTAAAAATGCAGGTGTTTGTTTTGTTGCCTCATGGACAGCCGTTCGATAAGCTAAGAGCAGAAACGGAAGGTGAGTATCCCAGTCCCTTTGATTTTCGGCTGTATATTTGGCGAGATAGTTGAGAAGTGTGCGATTAAATCGCTCCACCATGCCATCTGACTGAGGGTGTAGCGCGGTGGTCCGTGTTTTATCGATACCGAAGCGTTCAAGAGTCTGCTTAAAAACTGCGGATTCAAAATTTCTACCTTGATCTGAGTGCATCTGAAGGGGAACTCCGAACCTCGAAAATACTTGCACGGCAAGAGCTTCGGCTACCGTCTCTGCCGTCTGGTCCGGTATAGGTATGGCTTCTGGCCACTTTGTAAAATAATCGCAAAAAACTAAGATGTATTTGTTACCTTGGGTGGTGATAGGTAGGGGTCCTAAAATGTCGATTGCGACGCGTTCAAATGGGGCACCTACATGCACGGGTTGCCGGCGTGCACGGTTTCTTGTTGCTGGACCCTTTCGCTGTTGGCACGGCACGCATGTTCTGCAGTGCTGGTGTACGTCATGGGAGCATCCGACCCAATAATACCGGCGTTTAGTCTTTGCCAAGGTCTTCTGAACTCCGAAGTGGCCTCCAGTTGGACTGTCGTGCATAGCCTTCAGGATTTCGTTCTGTAAAGAAAGCGGAACCAAAACCTGAAAATAATCGCCGTTAGGACCATTTACCTTTCTGCATAACACTCCATCTTGGTATTCGAGGGCATCGTACATGCCCCAGTACGCTTTTACTTTTGGGCTAAAAGCCCGGATCTCGTCAGTCGTTGGTCGGTGCTGCTCTTCCACCCACTGCCGCACTACGGATAAATCATCGTCCCGTTTCTGTTGGTCGACTATGTCCGCGGTTAACGTCGTTGTTCGAACGATGGCACACTGTTTTTCTTCTAAACGAGCACAGTATCGACAGTTTGCATCTTCACAAGGACGACGGGAAAGCGCGTCAGCATTTTGATGATTTTTTCCTGGACGGTGCTCGATCGAAAAGTCAAATTGCTGTAAGCGTTCCAGCCACCGCGCCATCTGTCCCTCGGGATCACGAAAATTTATCAGCCAACGTAATGAGCTGTGATCCGTCCGCAGGTGAAAATGTTTTCCCAGCAAATATGGCTGGAAATGAGTGACAGCTTTAACAACGGCCAACAATTCTTTTCGAGTGACGCAATAGTTTCTTTCCGGTCGGCTAAATGTCTTGCTGTGGTACTCGATTACTTTTTCCTCTCCACTCTGAAGCTGAGACAACACCGAGCCACATGCATGTTGGCTAGCATCGGTATCGAGAATGAACAGGTCGTTTTCATTCGGCTGGGCGAGAATAGGTGCAGTGGTTAGTTTTTCTTTAAGTTGGTTAAAAGCATCGTTGCAGCTGGTGGTCCAACAAAACTGTTGACCTTTCTCGGTCAATGCTGTCAAAGGTTTAGCCATAGTCGAAAAATTGCGAATGAAATGGCGATAGTAAGCACAGATCCCTAAAAATGACTGAACATCTGTCTTGCTTCTAGGGATAGGCCATCTTAGAATAACCGAAACTTTTTCAGGGTCAGCCGCGATTCCGGAACCAGATACGATATGCCCCAGGAAGTGCACTTATTTTTTACCGAGGCAGCACTTTTTGGCTGATAGTTGGAGACCTGCTTTTCGAAGCCTCTGGAATACGGACTCTAAGTTCTTTAGCAGTTCGTCAAAAGTTCTTCCGTGAACAACAATGTCATCTAAATAAACCAGGCAGACAGTATGGGGAAGTCCATGAAGCACGACGTCCATAAGACGCTGGAAGGTTGCGGGCGCGTTGGTAAGGCCAAATGGCATGACATTAAACTCATACAGGCCCATTCCAATGGAAAACGCCGTTTTTTCTTTGTCCCTAGCTGCCATCTCAACTTGCCAGTATCCGGATTGGAGATCCAGAGTAGCAAACCATGACGACCCACCGAGGGCATCCAGCGTTAAATCGATGCGCGGTAGGGGGTAGGAGTCCTTTTTTGTGGCATTGTTGAGTTTGCGATAGTCCACGCAGAACCGTAGTGACCCGTCCTTCTTGCGTACAAGGACTACGGAGGAACACCATGGACTCATTGATGACTGCACCACTTTCTGAACCTTCATGTCATCCAATATAAGCTCAGCTTCTGCCCAGCGTGCGAACGACAGTTTCCTGGGTGGTTGCTTTATTGGCTTAGTGTCACCTGTGTCGATGTGGTGTTGAATCAAACAAGTTCCCCCTTTTTTAAGTTTTGAATCTGCAAATACAGAACGGTTACGGCAAACTAAGAGTTCTAATCTTACTTGTTCTTCTTTGGTTAGCATCAGAGCGCTTCTCTTCATCATTTCTTGTACAGCTGGCGACAGATCAGTGGTAGTCATATCGTCTATGATTCTTCGGCAGTGAAACATCGCAGGCCGTGATTCAATCTGGACCAATTTAGTGTTTCTCGCAACGTAAATCACTTCCTCCGACAGGTTGGTAACGCGAATACATATCGCTCCTTTCAGCACTTTGCACACCGAAGGAGGGATGCCTAGATTTTGTTTTGTTGGAACCTCTGTTGCTAGTACGGTGTCTTCATCGGGTGCGGAAGTTAGCAGACGAATCCAGCAGTCGGACAATGCGGGAATACTGACATCGCAGGAATTGGTAGCGAAGACGTGTTGAGTGTTTGCCTGATTAAGATAAATCGTCTCTTCACCAACATGCAAAGTGTTATTTTTTAAATTAATTTCGCATGAGTGTTGCCGCAAAAAGTCCATGTCTATGATGCAGTCATCGAAAATCGGCGCCACGTACATGGAATGCTGGCTGTTGAATAATCCCATCTGCATCTGCACTTCTATAATCCCTTCTACTGGTACAGTATCACCAGTGACTGTTTGTATGATCGCATGCGATGTTTTCATCGCCGGGCGGGTAACCATCCTCTCGACTACTCGGGGATGTAGGATCGTTTGAGTGGCGCCGGTGTCCAATATGGCCAGACAAGTGACCTCGTTTATTTTAATTCGGGTAACGAGGTTATTTGGGCTGTTAGTATATCGGATAGACGCTACGGATAATGTAGAGGCGATGGTTTCCTCCACTAATTCTGCCTCTGTAGAATTAGCGAATCGGCGTTTCCCGCATGATTTAGGTCCAAGCTGTCTTGACGTCGAGCACTAGTCAAGGTAGATTGCGTCGGGTGTTCGTAGATTTTAAGGTTAATAGCACGGGGGCCAAGTCGTGCGGGCTCAACATCGAAGGATACGGCTTGCTCCTCTTGACGGAATATAGGAATTTCGGTGCAATTCGCTGCGTGGTATATATACCACCTCGTTATTATCATCACGTCGAACAAACCCATAGCCTGCCCGATGGATGAATTTGATCCTTCCTTTCACTTCTGTCTCTCGCACTGCCCCTATCGCAGTATTTGAATCCCTTGTTGTGCTTGGCTGTATTGTTGTTATGGGAGCTTTCTGGTTATTTCGCGGCAGCTTTTGCTCCATTAAGCAGCGCGGTGTTCGTTTCCCGAAGATTTTTTTTTTTTTTTTTTTTTTTTTTTTAAGCTGGGAGGTGGTAATCTTCCAAAGACGAAACCGAGCCCGTACTCAGTAACAGTGTGGTGATTTCTACCCACTAACCCCTTCTCCCGTCTTCCCGTTTTCCCTGCGATTCAACCTTCTTGGTATTTTATTGCCGCAGGGCGGGGATTAGCCAGCTTTCCAATTATTGCACCTAGTAGTTAAACCAATCAGCAATTTGTCTTTCTAATTTTACAATTCATATTCTAAGTATTTGTCCATAGAGGATTTAATACTGTTTTTGTTTTATTTTTCGAGCTATGTAGCTAGTTCAAAAGGTTTAATTCTTCTTAACCTCCTAGTCATATTGCTAGTATTTAATAGTTCCTTCATTTCTGAGCTGACGTGATTGAGAAGCCTAAGTTTATGTCTATTAGCTACTTTTTTGACTTCATCTTCAATCATTTCTATTTCTAGATCTCTATGCAGATCAGCGTTTCTTATGTACCATGGTGCATTTACTATATTCCGTAGAACTTTGTTTTGAAATGTTTGAATTTTCTGTAGATTTGTTTTGCATGTGCATGCCCATAGCTGGAGCCCGTAGGTCCATACTGGCTTTAGAATTTGCTTATAAAGCAGTAATTTATTGTAATTTGACAAACAAGAGTATTTCCCTATAAGCCAATACATTTTACTGTAGCGCATATTTAGTTCTTCTCTTTTTTTCTTTACATGTGCTTTCCAGCGCAGTTTTGCGTCTAGTGTCATGCCTAGATATTTGGCTGTGTTTGCGTAATCTACTTCTTTATCATTTATGAACACTGGTATGTGCTGAACATTTTTATTTGTAAAATTTATATGGACCGATTTTAGGTCATTTAGTTTAATTTGCCAATTTTTTGTCCATTTTGTTATATTGTTCACTGCCTTCTGTAGTTTTTTTGTCGCTACTTCAACTGTTTCTCCCACAGCAAGTACAGCAGTATCATCTGCAAATGTTGCCACAGTTGTTTCATCACTGTTCGGCAAGTCGCTAGTAAATAAGAGATATAATACAGGACCTAACACACTTCCTTGTGGTACACCAGCTTTTATTTCTCTTAATGTGGAGTAGTCATTTCCTTGCTTAATTCTAAAGAATCTCTCTAATATATAGGACTCTAAAATTTCTGAAAATTGTTTTGGCAGATGCTTTTGCAATTTGTAGATCAGTCCTTTGTGCCATACTTTGTCGAAAGCTTGTGCTACATCGAGAAATATAGTAGAGCATATCTTTTTTTCTTCAAATGCTTTTTCGATTTTATCTGTTATTCTATGCACCTGATCGATCGTGGAGTGTTCATTTCTAAAACCAAATTGATGGTTTGGGATTAGCGATTTTTCTTCGATTATTTTGTTCAGACGTTTAATCAACATCTTTTCAAATAACTTGGACAACATAGGTAGTATAGATATGGGGCGATAGGAGGTGACTTCACTAGGCGGTTTGCCTGGTTTTGGTATCATAATCACCTCCGCGACTTTGCACATGCTAGGTACATACCTTATCCTGAATACAGCATTTATGATCTGTGCTAGTTTCTTTAGGCCTTTTTTTGGGAATTGTTTTAGGATTTCCCCTGATATTAAATCAAATCCCGGGGCTTTTTTAGTACTGATGCCTTTTTTTATTTCATTGGCAATTTCTTTAGCCGTTACCGGTTGGATGTGACTTTCCTCTTCGCACAATTCTACGCTTTCTTGACAGTCTTTATCTTCATATGGTTGAAAGACGCCTTCAAGATATTCAGCAAAGAAATTAGCTTTTTCTTGGTTGTTTTTTGCCCGGTTACCTTCACTGTTTTTAACTGGTGGAATGTGAGCAATTGGCCTTTTCATTTTCTTTGTTGCCTTCCAGAGTGAGTACTCGGTATTAGCATCATTTGTAAGATTGGTAAGGTATTTTTTAAGAGACTCATTTTTAAATTCTCTTATCGATCTTTTAAGCTGGCTGTTTAGATTATTTAGTATTGTTTTGTCTCTGGGCGCTCTTGTTTGTTGCCAACGTTTTCTAGCTCGTCTCTTTTCCGTAATTATATCACATATTACTTTTGGATACGAGTTTTGTTGGATTTTAGTTTTCATTTTAGGTGTTGCAGCCCATGTAGCTCTTTGGATATTGACAGTTAATATTTGAACAGCATCTTCTAATTGATCTTCTGTTTCTATTGTTTCTAAGAGCTGAATACTATCCTCTAGATGCTGTCTGAAGTAGCTCCAATCAGTCAGCTTATTTCCTAGCCTTGCGCTATTTTCTTTAACAGTGATTTTATCGCCAAGTGTTAAAAGTATTGTGGAGTGATCTGAGTCAAGATCTGGTCCTTCTTCTACCTTCATATTGTTAGTCGAGATATTCTTTGTTACGAAGAAGTCGACAAGATCAGGGATTTTGTTTCTATCTGTTGGCCAATACGTAGGTTTTCCCGTTGAGTGATACTTGCCGCTAATTTCGTTTATTGCTTCATAAAGTTCTCTTCCTCTTGTATTTGTCAATCTAGATCCCCAATACTTGTTTTTGGCATTAAAATCTCCCCCTGCAATAAATCTATTGTTAAATATTCGGAAGAGGCCTAAAAAGTCATTTTTCTTTAGATTGTAACTGGGAGAATAGTAAATTGATGCAACTGATATAGTTTGTCCACTTTTCGTTCGAATGTTAATAGAAATTCCTTGCATCGCGCATGATTGGAACTTGGCTTCTATATGGTGATCGATCGTATTCTTTACTATAACTGCAGCCCCGCATTTTGCTGAATTATGGGGATGTGGGGAGTGATATAATTCGTACCCTTGCAGTTTAAAGTTTGTATTGAATTTTAAGTGCGTCTCAGAGACAAGACATATATCTATTTGGTTCATGTCGAGGACTACTTGGATTTCATCCTTACGGTTCTCGATACCATTAGCATTCCATTCCAGGATTTTTAACCTATCCATCATGTTCTTCTTTTTTGTGCAGCCTTGTTATTGCTGCTTTTTTTCTCGAGGAGCGAGATTCTTTCTAATATAGCTTTATTGCTTTTATCCATGCTCTCTATTCTACTTAGGATTTTTTCCATGAACGTTTCCATATTATTATTTAATTTAGTTTTGGTTGTAGTTTTCGTTTTTGCGACATTATCTACTTTTTTCGATGCAGCCTGTGCATATGTCAATACTGTACCCGCTCCTGTTTTTGGTACTAATGTCTTTTTGATATTTTTATCGGCTATGGGTACTTCTTTTGGCGCTCGCATCTGCAAGTCCTTTATGTCTTTAGGTGCGTCCTTTTTTGTATTTGTCATAGCTTGTTTATGCTTTTTGTCTTTTGCTAATTGAATCTGTTTAGCAACTAAGCAGCCTCTATAGTTGGCTGGATGCTTTTCGTTGCAGTTAGCGCATTTTGTTGGTTCGTCTTTTTTCTTCATACAATCTTTAGTATGGTGGTTTCCTGCACACTTTACGCATCTTGGATTAGAGCTGCAGTATTTATTCGTATGTCCATACTTTTGACAATTCTTGCACTGTGGTACAAGTTTTGATTTCCTTCATTCCAAGGATGTCTTTAATATCGTATATCTTTTTGATATTTTCGTAGTGCTCAAAAGTTAGCATAAACATTGGAAGCGGTGCTTTGCTTTTAGATTTTAGCATATTGACAACTTCTAATATCTTTAGGTTTTTCCTTCTTAGATCTGTAACTTCACTCTCTGGCGAGCATGAGAAGTGTAGTTTCTTTACAACAACCTTAATTGGCCTAGTTTGTTTATTCTCATAAGAGTACCATTGCACCTTTTTTTGGTTAAGTATTTTGGTAAGTCTTCTATAAGAATCTTCTTCATCTACATTTATTTTAATGTCATTGCCATTTATTAGCATTGTATTAGCTTTAATTTTATTTTCCTCCAATAACTTAACTAAGCTTTCATACTTTGTAATTTCCAGAGCAATAATTGGAGGAGGTTTGACTGACTTTTGAATTTTATTTTCTTTATTTGGAACATAATTGGTAGCTTGATAGCTTTCTTCCGGAGATGAGATCTTTGGGGATGTGCTCATTTTCCGTTTTTTATTTTTGTTCCCGTTTTTGGGTTTTCTTTCTGTCTCTTTCAGTAGTTCTTCCTCATCAGTTGAGAACTCAACTACTTTAATTATTTCTTTTTCTTTGTTTTGGCTGTTGATCTGATTTTTCAACGTTTGCAACTCCTGCTTTAGACTATTAATTTCTTGGATTAATGTCTCGTTTAGTTGCTTAAACCCATCTCTTTCCTTGCAGACTTCTGAATATTTTGCATTCAGAGTTTGGGTTTCATCCATTTTACATGATGATGGGGGTGATCTCTCTACCCTCTTACTTTTTCCAAAAGGGTTCTCGGTAAGCAATAAATGGCCCCCCCCAGAATCCATGGGACCGACCTCCGAAGAGGGTGGATTTACCACTTTTGATGGCATACCACCTGGGGTATTAAAATCTTTTGTTTTGTTCATTGCATATTTTAATTTTAACTTTTGTGAAAAGTTTAAACGTTTTTTTTTTTTTTTTTTAATTGTGCACAGCCGCTCCTGACATGGAGAACAGACGCTGACCAGGGAGCCGCCCAATATGGGTCAGACGCTTCTGGATTTTTGTGACTAGGGTCCGCAGGGTCGTTACGCCCGTTACCTCTCTCCAGAGAAGTACCCTTGCGGGTACTCTCATCTTCCCGAAGATGAGATCGAAAATTGATCTTCGCTGTCGGAGACTATGACCTCTGCTACACGAATTTGTCTACGGCTTAGTCGGGTAGCCGCGCGGCTGGCTTCTACGCGTACAGCTGAAGAAAGAGCCCTTTCCAGTGTTTCAGGAGCAGAGTCTCGAACTCGTTGTTGTAATTCGGCGTCAAAAATCCCATCTATAAATTGGGCTAGGGCTATACGGTCCTTAGCTTGTTCAGGGCAGTCTGTAAAAGCTAAGTAGACGAGACGCTGAATATCGGTCGCCAATTCGCTTAAGGATTCCTTCGGTTTTTGAACTCGTCCTCGTAGCTCCGAATGTGCCGTTGATTGTTCATATTCGTTCCCAAACCGCTGCCCCAAACTAATATCCAAGCGGCTAAAATCATCTCGAATATTTGGTTGAAGTGTATCAAAAAAAGCCAACGCAGTGCCTCTCAAATGAGGAGCGAGGTACAGCGCTTTCAGCTCGGTGTTCCAACAGTTCACCCTCGCTACTGTCTCGAAATGCAGTCGGTACGTGCGCCACGACGTTTTGCCATCAAACTCGTGCGGGTGTACTTTAATGTGCTGTGGTGCCCCAAACATTGTTGTTTCGGTGTGTGTGCATCCGGGCTGGCTACCTGTCTGGGGAGAGGCTGACGTCGTTTGGGTGGATGATTGTGGACCAGCTGATGACTCTTCATGTATTACATTATTCCGCTCAGAGCTGGCATTTATTGAACAGAATGCTTGCCATCGTACATGGGTAGAGTTTGCAGAAGGTGCTCCGTGAGCTGCGGAATCTCGCGCAGTATTCCTATTACAGGCAGTCTGCGTGTGTAACGGCGCAGTGTTACCTGTGGGAGTAGAGATATTAGAATGGTCTTCGATATGCGTATTTAACGATTCCTGTTGAGTTGATTGAACTTGTGCCACCCGAATACTCATGTCTTCCAATGAGCACTGAAGACCAGCCACCAATGTTGATTGTTCAGTTAGTAATTTCGTCTGGTTGTCCAATTTCAGCAAAACTTGCTGTAATTTGTTCGCAAGATCTTCCGATTCTGACATATTGAAAACTTGTACGTGGTAAAGATTCGGTTAGGATATCGATCGCAGTTTACCCCACATCTGACACCAATTGTTACGTTAATCAAAAATTAAACTACTCCGAAACCAAGTTTTATTTTTCAGTTTTCTTTATTTTTATTGAATTCAAGTTTTTCTTCTTTTTTTCTTATCTTGCGCGCCAACTTTACGCGGTCAGGTTCTCTGTCAATCTCCACGAGGTTCTTCTTTTTTTCTTCTTCTTCTGGCTGCTCAATCAGCTAATGTCAGTTTGACAGTCGTATTTTCTAATCGAGGCTCTACATTCAACTGAAAATCGTTACAATACGTTCGCGTAACTAAGAAAATGGTTAACAAAAAAAGTGCATCTGTTCATTTTTCTTCACAGAATCTCAGCTGTTAAGAAAGTGAAAACTGTCAAATGATGAAATCCTATGAGTTTCACAGCAAATAGAAAAAAAAATGCGCCCATGAAGGGTTCCGCGCGAATCATAATTATTATTTACTTAGGCACCTATTACAGATTTATTATTAGAAATAAATGGTTCACGCGCAAACTATTCAGTTTAGAAAAAATGATATTAGAAACCTCAATATCATTTTTGAAGACCTATCCATAGATACCCCCACCCCCACGTATGGGTTTGATGAAAAAAAAATTTTGAGGAACCTAAAAAATTTATTGTTTTTTTTTCTATTTTTGTGTGAAAATCTTAATCCGGTTCACAGAATGCATCTACTTACCAAGTTTCAACAGTATCGTGACATTCCCGGACAGACAGATAGACATGACGAATCTATAAGGGTTCCTTTTTTTGCCATTTGGCTACGGAACCCTAGAAACGATGCTTCTTTTTGAGGCAAACTTTGTGCGACGTTTTTAATTTTACTTTTCTTTGAATGAGAGGATTCACTCTCGGTTTTGGAGATTTGATCATTTTTCTTCTTTTTGTTATGTCCTAAAGTAAGAAAGTGCTGACACCAGTTTTTTGGTTTATGCGAGTAAACTGAAATTCATGAATAATTAAACAAAAACCAACGAAACACGAGACTTTGAATTCAAATAAAACAATCTTATAAGTTCTTCCTTACTGTTTTCATCTGCGTTTTGCTTTGGAAATTGTTTTGCTTGCATTTTATTTGTTTTTTTTTGTTCAATTTCAATATAAAAAATATCCCTACATAATATACAGTAATCAATTCGTACAAATCACTATAAGTTCACACTCTGCATACATTTTAAAATAATAATAATATCATATTTACACTTCTAATTTGTTTATTACATGCTACATTTTTATAATTAATTATTATTCACAGTTATACGAGTATGTACAAACCATTGACTATCAGATTACTCCACAATCGAAATATGACTACTGCCACCTCTATTGGCTGGTCCCGGGCGTATGAGGTGAATTGAAGAGAATCTGTGATTGCTCCTGTGACATCTGATACGGCAGGATCTCCAAATCATTTAACAATTGATTGCTTTGTGTCTGATATGGGTTGAATCGATTCTGGTTGCCCATGTCCTCGCTACGACTCTCGGAACCGTCTTCGCTCATGCCCGTCTGGAAGTGCACGTTCGATGCTGACTGTATTTGCATGTAGGACAGTAGATTTTCATCTTGTGACGTACCAAGATTGTGCTGATTTAAGGACATCGCCGTCGGCTGTTGCTGGTGGGGATGGTGCTGCTGATGGTCTTGTTGCGGGTTCATTGTGGCTTGTGGTGGGGCGAGCGTTGATTGTAGTGTTTCGGCATTGAGGAATGCATCGATTTCTTCATGACCAAATGGCTCTAGGTCAGGTACAGACACGTTTCTCGTTAGCATTTGTTGCTGCAGAGCTTGAGGTTGTTGCTGTTGCAGTTGTGAATTGTGATCAGCGTCATGCAATTGGTTGCCGGAACTCATGCCGAAGTTATAGTTTACGAATTGCTGCTGTGGTTGCTGACCGATGGAGTTGCCACCGAAATTGAAGTGCCTACTGATGCTGGGACTATTGCTATATGTTACTGGGATCACTGGTTGGAGAAGAGTGTATCGGGCCATTAGAAGCTGTTCGGAGACTCGTCGAAGTTCGTCTTGTTGCTCCATTATCAGCTTTTGAAGCTCGTCGTGCTTCCGCTGCAGTTGGTCCTGGATTTGCGTTTGGGTGGTTGTCATCACAACTGTCCCGGGAAGCATATCACAAGCGTTCTAAATGGGAGAGCATAGGTTGGATATGTACATACATTATAGTGAATTGTGCTGGATGCAATGCATACCGTCATTGGTGACAGCACAGGAGTCACTGAAAATGGCGCTATCACCGGTTGCACTGGTATTGCTGTTAGATACTGTTGCGGCTCGAGAAACGTATGTCCCTTTAGCTGGGAGTTCCAAATCGGGTGGGACGGCTGTATAAATTGCGTTGGTGGGCTTATCGCTTGCTGCGACATCATTGGAAGCATCTTATTCGGCTTGGACTGCATTTGAATTTGTTGTTGCTGCTGATGGTGTGTGTGCTGTTGATGCGGAGCGAGAGAAGTAGATTGCTGCTGCTGCTGTTGGAGTTGTGTTGACAAACTGCTTCGTGCTCTCGCTTGCTAAAAAAAGAGAAATTTAATAATCCGCAATACTTTGAGCACTCTTCGTATCTACCACACTGTGATGCGTCATTAGGGAATGCCTACTTGTAGTTGATTCGGCTGATAAGCAATTAAAATCAGACTCATTCCCTCGGGTGTGAATGTATCGTCTTCGCTTCACATTCGGCGAAATGTCTGCTGAGGATATATTACCATAGTTGGGACATTTCGATGTTCTCGATTGCCAAGCAAACGTTGGGTCTACCACTGGGGACTTTGCTGTCGTTGGAGCCGGAAGGGGTGTCTCGATTCCACTAACTACCGCTGTCGTCGTCACCACACTGCTGCCACTACAAACTATGGCAGCCGTAGCAGAAGATTCCACGTCTTTAAGCGTCACTGTTGCACTGGGATTTCTGCTGCTACTTTTACTGTTCATTTTATTATGCCGTATAACATCAGCATGACTCACAACCTTGTGTGTAGAAACAACATAATCGGGTTTGGAGCTCAGCTGGTTGTATGATATGTAGAAGTCGCTTTGCAGCCAAATCCACTGCTGACCCTTGGTAAGAAACCGGTAGAAACAAGACTTACCCTCACCCTTTTGCAATACTGCCAAGGAAAATTGTAAATGAGTGATGAGGTGGATTTAAACAATCAATTAGAAAAACATTTTAACACTTACACTCTTCGTGGCAAGCAACAATATTGTCCAGATCATCAAAGTGGTAGTAATCATAGCCGGATGTCCCCAAAACCTCAAATGGCATATAACCTATGATCGGCGGTGCTCTATGGTCTAGAAATAAGAATTTCCATTCCATACTGTGCTTTGATGTGAATTCATGCTTTGAAGGATCTATCGTAGACATTTCACGTATCAATTGAGGCGTCTGCACACGCCCTGTTCCAACGAATACGAGTCCCTTCTCGGCACTTTGACTGTCCGCCGAAAAAGACCGTGACTGAGTATTTGTGATTGTACTGTCAGAAGTGTAATTTCCTAGAAAACGGAGTATCCCATTATTATTCTCGTATTGCAAAACATTGCCGAAACTCACTAAAATATCCAACAAGTTTAACAAACTCATACGCTCTTGTGTCGGCTTTGTCCAGAGCACCACGTTTCAGATGAACGAAAAGACTTATCTGACTATCGGGTGCTAGTTCCGTTTTCAGCGGATCGATCACAGGCGCTGGGTTCAAAAAGATGTTGTATAGATTCTCATGATCAATTTCATATGCTAAATCAAAGATTGTCATATTCAATAGATCGCTCTGAAATTTAGTTCATCGCTCTGATTCAATGTTTGATTTAAATTAAATTTGCATAAGCAAAATATTTTGAAAAATATAAAACATAAAAATAGAAGGAGAGAGTAGTTGATGTATCTGATATGAGCACCCACCGGTAGATATCCTAGGAGTGAAGTAATACTTTCGGATACATAAAGAATGGATCCGCTGCTGGAGAATACAATTATGAATCCGTCTAGAGCCTCCAGCATGAGATGGGTGAACTCGTCGTTGGTAAGAAACGTTGGCTTCCAGTCTTGCTGAATTTCATGTACCTTAGATCTATCAGTTATATCTGTAAAAAAAGAAATGTATTTAAGTTATCTATGGTATAGTTGGGGTGGAAGTTTGTTACCATTATGGTGTTTCAGAAATGCGATTGTTGACTTGAGGACCGTGGATTTATCCATTTTCCTAGATGTTGTTGATATTAAGGCGCTCAGATCGTTTACGAGCAAATTGAACTGATCACGGCGTTTCTTCTCGCTGAGATTTCTCGATTTTCTGGAAAAATAAAATACAAAAGATTTATTTCATTACTCTATGTAGGTACCACTACCGACTCGTATGTCGGTGCTGCCAAGAATTTCCTATGAATTCTTAAGCGAAGATAAACGTTTACACAGCATATTTAGAGAAATAAAGTTTTTTTTACTTTATTTCTCTAAAATAAAGTTCTCACTCTAGCCTCTCACTATCAACTCCTACTCTCATCTCCGCATTGGTGACTGCCGGGCGCCTAGTACCTCGACTGGAGATGGGGTAACCAACCCCTGTGGATGGTCGTTGGTGGCGGCAGACGAGAGAAGGAGGGGAGGAGAGTGTCTTCTCACTTAGGCACTTCCTCTTGTTCAGGCGGCAGCGGATGAATTCTCTAGATGGAATCAACGGTGGCGTCTACAGTTCCAGTCAGGTCGAACTGCTAAGTGTAATCCCTATATGAGCTGCTTCGACATATTTAGATACAAGGTCTATAGGGATCTCCAATACTGAGCTAGGGTGTTGGAAAAGAGTTGGTGGCGGATGAGCCCTTAATGGGTCAATGGCAGTGCTCATATTCCAGAATGGGTTACTGACATCGGATTATCCGGCCCGCTGTCCTAGGGTCAAAACACGGGCCTGGCCCTCCAGGTTGGGGGTTGTGTCGTCGGGTAACTTCCCGACCATGGAAAAACAAATTAGTTATGAGAGAGAGACGCAACCAGCCTCGGAAAATGGAACTCCTCAAATGGCAACCAGACCCGGAACGTCAATGGACTACGAAATGAGAGTATGTACCTGGAATGTACGAACACTCTACACCCCAGGTATTACTCAAAAACTTGAGTCTGTCCTCACGCGGTACAAGGCAGATATTACCGCGATCCAGGAGATACGATGGATAGGATCAGGTATGATGAAAAGAACAAATTGCGACATTTATTACAGCTGCTGTGGGAAATCGGCTTAGGACAAAAGTTATTGACTTCAAGCCGATAAGTGATCGCCTGGCTGTGACCCGCATCAAAGCTACCTTTCAAAACATAAGCCTAATATGTGCACACGCCCCTACCGACGGGGCTGAAGATCCCATCAAGGAGGAGTTTTATGACCTCCTGGATGGAGCCTACGGAGCCTGTCCGGAGTATGATGTAAAAGTTGTACTCGGGGACTCCAATGCTAAAGTCGGAAAGGAAAACATCTTTGGCGGGTTAGTTGGTAAGCACAGAATCCACGAAACGACAACAGACAACGGCTACCGACTAACCGATTTTGCAGCAGCTCGTAATACGGTGATAAGTAGCACTAAGTTTCCAAGGCTAAGGATCCACACAGCAACCTGGCGCTCTCCAGACGGTCGAACCGCCAACCAAATCGACCATGTGCTAATCGATGCGAGGCACGCATCCAACATCCTCGACGTGCACACATTCCGAGGGGCAAACGTCGACTCTCACCATTTTCTTGTTGCGGCTAAATTCAGAGCTCGACTGTCAAACGAGAAGAAGCTGCGAACCGTCCAAAAGAAGAAATTCGACGTTGGACGCCTTAGCACACCTGGAGTAGCCAGAGCATACAGGGAGCGCCTGAGTATGAAACTCCCCACTGTGCATTCACCTACCACAGACGCCAACAATCAGTGGTGCTAGTATCGCGACATCATCAAGGAGGTAGCCGAAACCACTGTAGGGTACCAGCCACCTCAGAGAAAGAGCCCGTGGTATGATGATGAATGCGTGTACAGGAAAAAGGTGACAGAAGATGCACAAAAGAAAACGCAGCAGGGCAAAACAAGGGCAGCGATGGAAGTGTATCGAGCCAGGAGAAGGGAGGAGAAAAAGATCCTGCGTAGAAAGAAGAGGGCCTACGCAGTATCCCAGCTCAAGGAGGTCGAAGAGTCTCGCGATCGTAACAACATCCGGAGGTTCTATAAGAAAGCAAAGCAACTGGCTGCTGGCTTCAAAACCGGAACGCAGGCTCTTCGAGACAGCGAAGGAAACCTAGTGACCGAAGCGCAGGGAATAAGTAGTATGTTATATTTTGGTCGGAACTGGTTGAGGTAAAGTAGTGCAATTGGGTGGTGGGGTGGTGTAGGTCAAATTTGTGGGTCAACACATATAGTCAACACTGATAAGCATTGCGGTTAGAGATAAGCCATATCTGTTGTTGTCGTTGAAGGTCGAATTTGTGGGTGAGTCGTTGGAGGTCAAATTGGTGAGTCATCATTGATAAGCATGGTGGGAATTTGTAGATACGTTCTTGGTGTTGTGTCAAATGGAATGTGTGTTCTATAAATAGAAAATAGATTTGATTGTATGTAAAAATGATTTGTGAAGGGTATGGATAAGCCATATCTGTTGCGGTCAATTAATTTGTGTAATTAGTTAATCATGCATGTACAGCATAGTATGCTCATTATTGCGAAGTGCATATAAGGTGACAGGTGACAGGTAATAAGTAGTAGGGAATAGTTACAGCATAGTGTGCTCATTATTGCGAAGAGTATATAAGGTGATAGGTAACAGGTGACAGGTGACAGGTAATAGGTAACAGGTGACAGGTAATAGGTAGCAGGTGATAGGTAATAGGTGACAGGTGATAGGTAATAGGTGACAGG
Source organism: Portevinia maculata (assembly GCA_949715645.1). NCBI lineage: Eukaryota > Metazoa > Arthropoda > Insecta > Diptera > Syrphidae > Portevinia > Portevinia maculata. The sequence goes on along the minus strand of OX454527.1, from coordinate 26,001,761 downwards.
TGATAGGTAATAGGTGGCAGGTGACAGGTAATAGATGACAGGTGATAGGTAATAGATGACAGGTGATAGGTAATAGGTGATATGTAACAGGTAATAGCTGACAGGTGACAGGTAATAGAAGACAGGTGACTGGTAATAGCGGACAGATGACAGATGACAGGGGACAGGTGACAGTTGGCAGGTGACAGGTAATAGTAAATAGATTTGATTGTATATAAAAAAAAGCTGTGAGCCACGCTGCACTCACGGTATAGTTGATGTGTAAACATGTAGGCACAGTTGCGCGTTAGCTACCTAATTTGTTATCTAGCTAACGCCATAACTAAGTAGCTAACGTAGTTAAATTAGCTGCGCTAAAAATGCAATCGATTTGGTGGTTAGCTATCATCATGACAACTAATTTTTGCTATTAGCTATTAGTTGCAGGTTGTGTAACTAAGGTCGTTAGGTTGCCAAAGTTAGTTGCGGATGACAACTAAAAGTTGGTTAGTTTTTAGCTGTAGCTTTTTAGCTGCCTAGGTAATAACTAATAACTAAATCAAAATTTATTGTTTTACTATAATGGTGATAATTTATTGGGATTTGATATGCATATTGCGTTTAAAATAAAAATTGATTGAATGTCCCTTTTATTTTAAATCATGTTATTTTACAAAGAGGTCCTTGGAGCCACAATAATTAAACCCGAAAAAGGATATTTTCCCAAAATGACTAGAAACGGCACGGATATTTTACCAAAATGTTTGTTGTTCCTAGCACCCCTCATTCAAATAACATTGAACTCATATATACCGTGTGGATTCTAAAGGCATTTTGGAAAAATATTCTTTCTTCGACTTTTAAGGACCTTTTTTGTTGTTGCAAGGACCTCTTAGTCAAATAACATTAAACACAGATATACCGTGTGGATTCTAACGGCATTTTGGAAAAATATCCTCTCTTCGACTTTTAAGGACCTTTTTTGTTGTTGCAAGGACCTCTTAGTCAAATAACATTGAACACAGATATACCGTGTGGATTCTAACGGCATTTTGGAAAAATATCCTTTCTTCGACTTTTAAGGGCCTTTTTTGTTGTTGCAAGGACCTCTTAGTCAAATAACATTGAACACAGATATACCGTGTGGATTCTAACGGCATTTTGGAAAAATATCCTTTCTTCGACTTTTAAGGACCTTTTTTTGTTGTTGCGAGGACCTCTTAGTCAAATAACATTGAACACAGATATACCGTGTGGATTCTAACGGCATTTTGGAAATAATCCTTTCTTTGACTTTTAAGGACCTTTTTTGTTGTTTCAAGGACCTCTTAGTCAAATAGCATTGAACACAGATATACCGTGTGGATTCTAATGACATTTTGGAAAAATATACTTTTTTCTACTTTTAAGGACCTTTTTGTTTTCCAAGGATCTGTTAGTCAAATAACATTGAACACAATACATATACTGCGCGGTTTTTTAGGAGTTTTTGAAAAAAAATGTTTTTTTCGGGCTTAAGGACATTATTTGGTTCTCCAAGGATCAGTTGGTAAATAACCTTATTACATACAACTAAAAGTGACATTCTTAAATCGGCCATCGGTTTCCGAAGTACAAATCGATATTTTTCCTCTTACCTTCAACTGATGTACAACAAATTTCAAGCTATACAACCTCAATATTATTCAAAACAAATCTACTTTCACACAACTTTCCGGTGTTTCGTCATTACATAATAATCTCTAAAATTGAACATACATAATAAATAAGAACATAAAAAACAAGAAACATAGGGGCGGGCTACAGTCCGCTTGGGCGAACTGTTGGATACCCTATTCTTATTCCTATATCTCATAAGGGCGTGACAAAAATTTAAAGGATTTTATCGAAAAAACTAAGCTTTTGTAAATAAAAACGCTCCCTAGCTCAAACTTTGGTTTTTCAATAAAATTGTTTTATTTAATTGTGGGCGTGTCAGTAGGCGGATTTAAAAAAAAATTAAGTATGAGCATAAAGGGCGCCTAGAGAGTATATACTATAAATTTCAGCCCCCTAGCTCAAACTTTGGACTTTCAAAAATAAAAAAAAAATAATTGTGGGCGTGTCAGTAGGCGGATTTTGAAAATATTTACACATGAGCATAAAGGGCCCCTAGAGAGTATATATTAAAAATTTCAGCTCCCTAGCTCAAATTTTGGTTTTTCAAAAAAAATATTTTATTTAATTGTGGGCGTGTCAGTGGGCGGATTTTGAAAATTTTATGTCCCAAGCAGTTTTATGGGCCAAAGATCATACATAAAAAATTTCAGCTTTCTAGCTCAAAATTCAATTTTTCCCAAAATTTGTTTTATTTAATTGTGGGCGTGTCAGTGGGCGGATTTTGAAAATGTTATGTCCCAATCAGTTTTATGGGCCATAGATCATATATAAAAAATTTCAGCTCTCTAGCTCAAAATTCGATTTTTTCCAAAATTTTGTTTTTTTGAGTTTGTGGGCGTGTCTGTGGGCGGATTTCAAAAATTCTTAAACTTGATTATTTCGGGACCCTAGAGAGTATATGGTTAAAATTTCAGCTCTCTAGGTCCAGTTTAAAGGCCTAATTTTTGCCGACGGACGGACGGACGGACATGGCTAGATCGACATTACTATCGATGCTGATCATAAATATAGTAACTTTTAGGGGTCTACGGGCAATATTAAGGTATGTTACAAACTATGCGTCAAAATTAATATACCCCTAGAATAGGGTATAAACATAGGTAGCACCAAATTATTATACCCTATTCTAAGGGTATATTAATTTTGACGCATAGTTTGTAACATACCTTAATATTGCCCAGACCCCTAAAAGTTACTATATTTATGATCAGCATCGATAATAATGTCGATCTAGCCATGTCCGTCCGTCCGTCCGTCCGTCCCTCTGTCCGTCCGTCGGCAAAAATTAGGCCTTTAAACTGGACCTAGAGAGCTGAAATTTTAACCATATGCTCTCTAGGGTCCCGAAATAATCAAGTTTACGAATTTTTGAAATCCGCCCACAGACACGCCCACAAACTCAAAAAAACAAAATTTTGGCAAAAATCGAATTTTGAGCTAGAAAGCTGAAATTTTTTATATATGATCTATGACTCCTAAAACTGCTCGGGAGATAAAATTTTCAAAATCGGCCAACTGACACGCCCACAAATAAATAAAACATTTTTTTTGAAAATCCAAAGTTTGAGCTAGGGAGCTGATATTTATAATATATACTCTCTATGGGCCCTTTATGCTCATGTGTAAATATTTTCAAAATCCGCCCACTGACACGCCCACAATTAATGTTTTTTTTTTTTTGAAAATTCAAAGTTTGAGCTAGGGAGTTGAAATTTATAATATATACTCTCTAGGGGCCCTTTATGCTCATGTGTTATTTTTTTTTTAAATCCTCCTACTGACACGCCCACAATTAAATAAAACAATTTTATTGAAACACCCAAGTTTGAGCTAGGGAGCGTTTTTTTTGATAAAATCCTTTAAATGTTGTATAACAAAATATGTAGAGCGTTCTTAACAATTCAACCATACTTAGACTTTTGTCACGCCCACTTATGAGGGATAGGAATAAGAATAGGGTATCCAATAGTTCGCCCAAGCGGACTGTAGCCCGTCCCTATGTTTTTTAATTCATTTTTAATGTCAATCTGGTAGACGGCTCTAAGCCAAACCATATAGACTAAGCATTCACAATTGTTAACAATTTCTTTTTTTATGAAATGAATAGTCAAATAACTAACTAACTAAACTAGGACAAATATTGGGTTTTCGTATTCATGCATAGGTCTTGTGAGCTGATTGCATATTCACAATTTATTTTTAGAAAGTTTTAGTTGTACGAGTTGCTTGCAATTTGTATAAACTCTGTATTTCTTAATAAATTTCTAAACAGCCTAAAAATCGCCAAATTTTGAACCGAAATAGCTTAAATTGAGTAGATCCCAAATCGCAATTTAAAGGAGCGAGTAAAAACTTCAACCAGCCTAATTGGCAATAAAAAGCCAGTCCTGGCAACACTATTATAAGCGGTACAAAGAGCAAAGTTGTAGGCCGAATTCCGGTGATCGTCTCCAATGGACGCACCTAGATTTTCAGTCACAGTCTCAGCTACGGCTTTCTTTTTTATTTTTTATTTTATTTGTAATGCGTATACACGTGTAAGATATATTATATTATGAATAAGTGGTAAGCGAAGACTGCAGATAAAAGCTACAATATAAAGTGAATTTTACATGATAAGATAAATATTCCACTAAGTTCAAAAGGAATACATTATTGTTTAACTATGTTGATTAAAATACAAAATTAATTCGTTTTTAAGCCTTGCTCCGTTTTCAATTCGTCTAGTAGAAAGCGACATAGAATTCTATAAGCGAATGGCAATCATAAAAAACTGGCGCTCGGAAGTAATGTAAGAGTATCGTGGATGAATTAAGTGGCCAGATCTGTTTCAGGAAGCCATTATTAGCTTCTCATATAGATACGGGGGTTGTGGTGTTCGCAGGACCTGTGACAGCAAAGTTGAAACTGTAGGAAGCTATCAAATGTTATGTCGAAAATGCGTCTGGAATAGCTTGACATATGGTCATACCTTCGTAGTCCCAAAACGTACTTCATTGCATTGTTAAAGGTGACAGGGAGTCTTCTCTTTTTTCTGGCAAAGCTACACTTATCGAAAATTTCGCACCCGTTTTTTGCCAGCATGATACGGAGTAAAGGATTGAGTTGCCCACAAGGTTTTAAGTACACCATGAGTCTTTCCGATCGCGGCATTGATATGGTTATCCCAGGTCAGACTGGGGTTAAAAATCATTCCAAGGTTTTAAGCATTTTCAACATATTTAATATGAGCATTGCGTACGACTATAGGAGGAAAATAAGAAAGATACAATGGATACCTTGAGACTAAGAAAGATACAATGGATACCTTGAGACGACTAAGCACTTGGATTTTATTATTGTTTACCAAAAGACCATTTGATTTAGACCAACGCACAATATTCTCGAGGTCATTATTGACGCAGGTAGCGCCATGCGCGATAAGGCGAAGTAAGCAGCTCACATAATGTAATGCGCAGTGTTTAGCAATGGATGGAAGGTCATCAACGTACATATCAGCTTGACTGCACTAGTGGAAAAATTAAAAAGCTTAAACAACTTTTCATGCAAATGGCAGTAAACAACAGTGTCAAACGCCTTGGAAAAGAGCAGAAGAAAAACGGTCACCTTCTCTTCGTCGATAGCTTGCCGTAACTCCTCAGTAACACTAGTTATGGCCGTGATACAACTGCGGTTTTTTCGAAAACCGGATTGTTGTATAGTCAAAAAATTGTCATTATTGAGGTTAAACTCATTTGATTTTGTAGTATTTGTTTCAAAAACTCATCAATCTTAGAATCTCGGGGAATAAAAATGATTTTTGCCAATTTCCATTGTAGTTAATATTCCCCAGGTTTTAATATTGAATGAAATATAATTTGTGATATATGGACGTAGGATTGGTAATAAAATCATCAAAAATAAAGGATTAATCTCGTATTGTCCTACAGCTGAGGACTTGGTTGAGAGGATTCTGACACCGAAATATTTTCTGCTGATATTGCACAAACTCTCGTTGGAATCTTCACATAACTTCCCTGTCACTTCAGCTGAGCGAGAAGGCACACGATGATGACTTAAAGCAGTACGAACATTACGAAACGTTTTCGCGATATTTTCACTGTTTTTGTAGTGAATTTTCTCTATTTCAACACGTTTTGCGAGTATTTATCGATCCATATTTAATAACCCTCTAGTTTTTTCTTATCAAAAGTCATCGCAATAATAATTGAATGTTGACAGTTCAACAATGGCGGGAAATTTAAAATGACACCTTTGATGACCCTTTACTTAAGTAGTAGTTACCTTAGCCTCTGAGGAACTGCATATTGCATGCCTGTGAAAACGCTATAATTTATTGCACACAAACTATTGGATATCACTTAGCACTCTCAGTATAGTTCTATTGTGTAAGGTATAAATAAACTATTTCCTTTTTTGGAACTATCGGCATTTGAAATCCATCGGTAACTATAGGGCGGATTACTTTATCCTGTTGCATGCGATTATTATCTACGTGCGTACTGAATTTTATCCATCTGTACTTGCGCAGGTCTTTCATTCAAATTCGTTACCAATACTTTCAAAGCTTTTACATGTTTACCCTTGAATTAATTCAATAAATGTAAATTGGCAAACTCTGTAATAAATAGAAAACGCACAAGAATATAGTCCAGTGGATAATGTAAACCTTTTTTAATTGGCAAATTATTGAATTCCCACAACAAGCGTTGATTAAATGAATGAAAATTTTAAAGAAATTCCAGCGCGATTACGTATAGAGCCAATGTAAATACAATACAACCTTAATGTGTGCTGTCAAGAATGGTTTTCCACGCCAGACTGAGTTTAAACTCTAGGTAAATAGTCCACAGACGTCTATTCAGAGAAATTCTTTACCAAAATCTGCTAATGACAGTTTCGAATAAAATAGTAGACGCATTTGAAAGGATACAATTGTATGTTCGGTCCTCTTGCACACCCCAGGTATCGAGCGGGGGTTGAAAGACGACGACTATCTACAAGTAATTGCGAATATAATGCAATAATTAAAAAAGTGAAACTCTATTCCATTCCTATTTCAGCCACCCCACCCATCACCGCCAAGGATGCTTGCCGGATTTGCTCCCATACTCAATCGTACAAACACAAACACACACACACACACACACACATACAATAAGAACTCAATCTGAAAAGTAAACGGATATATACTAGATCCATACATATATGTGTGGTACCCTTATGGGATATTTTTAAAGGTCGCTTGGTAAAAATAAACCATTTGTACTGATGTCCTTCCTAATTTGTCAGCATTGAAACGGAATGTCATGCACCTGAGACTGTGTCGGATCCATGCTTTAACAATCATTGCTTGACAATTGGGCAAGGACTACGGGAAAAACTTATTCATACACAAGGGAAAGGTTATTCAAAAGCGTTCACATGGCTAGATCGAACAATAGACAAACAGGGTACTTCCAATTGTGAGTACATTAACATTATTTTGAAGGAGCAGTGATATTCCATACATGATGGTTAAATGGTTACTGTAGAAAGTGATGGAAAAGTGGCCATAAAGTGTAAAATTTATAAAGATGAAAACTTCTTGTATAGGTTTTAAGCCAGAACAAATTATTTAACGGATATTAAAGCGAACAATTTAAAAGAACTTAGAGTAACCTTTTATTACTTAATTCAGATAAACCCGTCTCTCTTGATCTGAAGGAAGACCGGCTAAGGGTTAAGCTTAGAAATTGCATTTTATTGGAATAAATGGTTTCAGTGATCCGACACGGCTAAGGGTTAAGCTAAGAAATTTTATTTTATTGGAATAAATGACCTCAGTTATCCGAAACCGTGATTCGGGAGGCCTATTTATATTCAATGAGGTCAAACGGCCAACCCCACAGCGGACAGTAAAGTGGCTCCATTAAGGAATAAGGAGAAGAAGAGCTAACATAAAAGTATTGGCTTGGTTGAAACCGGCCCTCGATTAGGATGCACTTAGGCTGCAAAAAGGCTATCGGGTTGGAAGAGGTAAGATTTCGGTCATTCAAAGCAAACCCATCTGAGAAATCCGAAAAAAGTTTAAACGAGCTAGAAATGACTAAATACCCACATTAATCGTGTCGAATTCTTCTTTGACCAACGTTTGGGCAAAAAATACTACAAAGTCCCACGGTTAGTAAAAACTTTTGGTCGTTTGTTAAAAAACATCAAGAATTCGGCCTCATCATCCATACCGACACACATTTACAATGAAATTGCAGCTGCCAGCTCTATAGCCCAATCTGCTTGCTGCTCACTTTGCAGTCAGCTTAACGCTAACAGATTGTGCTTTGTCTCCCCCTGTACTCGAGCGCGTAGAAAACTCCATGAGACCAATCCACTTCCGTACTCGGATAGTGGCTAGAGTACTTAAAGATCTTGACGTTTACAAATCCGCTGGTTCGGATGGTATTTTACCTATCGTTCTGAATAGGTGTTCTTCGTCCTAGCTGGCAAAACCATTGCGCAAGCTTTTTTATCTATCCTTTTCTTCAGGGCACTTTCCGTGAAGATGGAAAACAGCATTTGTCCAGCGCGTCCCCAACAAATTCGAATCTTCTTCTCCCTCCTCCTACCGACCAATTGCAATAATGTCCCTTCTTTCCAAGATTATGGAAACGCTGATAAACCGTCAGTTCATGAAATATCTTGAATTCCGAAAACTTCTTAATGACCGGCAGTACGGTATAACCTTATCTAACCGAAAAGTGGTACCAATCCATTACCAAGGTGGTGAAAGTAATATCGTTGCGCTTGATATTTCAAAAGCATTTGACAGAGTTTGGCACCAAGCTCTCTTCTCGAAAATGCGTACATTTGGAATCGATGATACCTTTCTTCAACGGATTAGAAATTACCTTTCGGACTGTCCAATTCAAGTTGTTTTGGCCGTTTCAAGACTGCAACTCACCTAATAATTTCTGGTGTTCCCCAAGGCTCTGTTTTGTGTCCGACTCTCTTTCTCATTTTTATAAATGATCTCCTGTCTGTTACCTTTAATCCAATCCACTCCTTTGCCGATGGCAGTAACCTCAGTTTCTTTTATTCGTTTCTTGGTTCACGCCCCTTTTCTGTGGGTGTGGAACTGGAACGGCAACTTATGTTAAGCTCATTAAATTCCGATCTCGACAGCATAACTCAGTGGGGTTAAACTAATGGAGTGGAATTTAGTGCTTCCAAAACGCAATGCTGTCTTCTGTCAGTCAATAAAGCAAAACCCGAACACCATGACATTGTAAATGAATGACACTTGCGTCGCTGAAATCAAACGGCTTTCCATTCTCGGTATGTGTGTTAACCACAATTTTCGTTGGAATGACCATATATTCGATGTAGCCAAGAACGCCGCGAAAGGCCGAGCCTTCCTTAAGCGCTGCAAGAAATAATTCACACCCTCTGATCTGGCTACTATTTATAAGACGTTTATCCGCCCAAACCTTCAGTGCAATGCTCATATCTGGCCTGGCGCACCAATAACTTATTTGGAGCTACTTGACGGGATCCAACAACGCACGATTAAACTCATTGGTGACTGTAACATCGCAAGATCACTTGACTCTCTTTGTCATCGTCGCAATGTTTCCTGTCTCCCGTTATTTTATCGTTATTTCCATCAAAAGTGCTTAAACGAAATAGCCAGCTGCGTTCCACCCTTAGAACATTTCAACCGCAATACCCGATGTGCAAGGAATGTGCAAGCAGGCCCTTCGAAACAGAAAAGGAAACCTAGTCACCGAAACACAGGGAATATTATATGTGCATTTCCAGCAGCTGTTGGAGTCATGTAGGGCAAGAAGAGAACCGACGTCCAGTCAATGAAGAACCGGTTCTAAAAGAATAACAAGCCTGCCGGCTCTAATGGTCTACTAGCTGAGCTTCTCAAATACGGAGGTGATGTTTTGCTAAACCGCATGCACCAAATCATCCACCAAGTATGGGTGGAAAAAATCATGCTCGATGACAGAACTTTCAGCTCCATATGCCCCATCTACAGGAAAGGTTATCCTATGTCTAGCAAGAACTATCGAGGCAAATCCCTGCTAAATGTCGTATATAAGATCCTATCCAACGTACTGTGTGAACGTCTGAATCCATTCTGCAACACACTAATTTGCACTTACCAGTCTGTCTTCCGGCCCGACGGATCGACAAAAGACCACATCTTCACAAGACCAATGAATTTCAAGTCGAGACCCACCATCTTTTTATCGACTTTAAAGCCGTATATGATAGCATTCATCGCCAGGAGCACTACGCAAAACTGATCCAGTTGTGTCGTGTGACACTCGAAAATCCGCGGTCCAATATGCAGTATGGAACTATTCCAAACCTTTACCGGATTTCGGCAAGAAGATGTGCTGCCATGTGACTTCTTCAATCGTATTCTTAAGCAGATGCTGCACAAGGAAGGTCTCAACACGGAAGCACTATATTTAACAGATCCGTCCAACTACTGTTACACGCGGACGATATAGTAAGTAATACTCGTAGAACAAAGTACTAATAAATAAACTCACAACTAGGAGCATTACTCAAAATATCGCTTTTAATTGGAATAAGCAACCCTTATTTGGCAGTAGATACAGATACAATTGAATCGTATTCATGTTGAATACATTGCCATGGCTTTCCATAGACGAGCATAGCCTAATAAAGAGTTATACTATTTTGGTAGGATTAAAATGTAATACATATGTGTTTCGGAGACTTGGTTTCAGCACGACATTTCCGATACTTTGTACGATTTAAATGGCTACAGAATGTTTCGAGTCGGTGGTGGAACTGCAATTTATATTCGCAGCTGCATTAAGAGTAAATGTATTGTACAATTAGAAAACAACTCACCCATTGAATATTGCTTTATTGAAATATTAAATGGTATAAATAAGTGCTTACTTGGAGTAGTTTACAGGCCAAACCAATATGTCTTAAAAATCTTTACACGTCTCTAGAATATTTTGCACCTTTTTATACTGAAGTCGTTTTGTGTGGGGATTTTAACTGTAATTTGCTGTGTAGAAAAATATCTCAACCATTTATTGATCGTATAAATACGCTTGGACTTAAAACTGTAAATTCAGATTTTCCAACACATTTCACAAGTACTTCATCTTCTTTAATAGATCTTTTTCTCGTCAGTGATACCGATAACGTTCTTCTCTACACCCAGCTGTCAGCCCCTGATTTTTCGAGACATGACATAATTTTCTTAACTCATAAAATAGTACCAGAAATAACAACTTCTATCTACCAGTTTAGGGATTTTAAAAAACATAAACTTGATAAACCAGGAACAAGATATGAATCAGATAAATTGGCAACAACTCTATTTTATGAACTCACCAAATGATCAAGTCACTTTTATGCAACATGCTATTTGTTTCCTTTTTAATTCACATGTTCCGCTTAAAACTAAATACAATCAAAACAAAAATAGCTCATGGTTTTCAACTGAAATAAATGAATCAATGAAACTAAGGGATATTGCGTATCTGCGATGGAAGAAATTTCGAACTCGTGAATTGCATAATATTTGTAAAGTCCTTCGTAATAAGGTCTGCATTAAGATAAGAGAAGCTAAAAAACGATTTTTCTCTAATCGGCTTAATCCGAACCTTCCTCCAAAAACGCTGTGGAAAAATATTCGCTGGTAGACAAAGTGGAGCTTGCCTTGAAAATGTTGATGTTAACGATTTAAATGCAGAGTTTGCTTTAGTCCAAGCTGATTCATCGGAATCATCACATTTAAATATTCCTGAATCACTTTTTTTGACTTTTAAATTCATTTTTATTAATTATTAGCTTATATCAACTTACATACTAGACAAAAATGATTAAATCTAACTTAAAATTAACAGGATACTTATTCTAGATTATTGATCCTTATGCGGACGCCCTAAACTTAACTATATCTTATAATTATTGCCTTTCGGCCTAAAAACTATTTTACGAACTAATCTTACATATGTGTTCCTCGAGAAAATTAAATAAAACTCGGCATCATTATTTAAATTTTATATTTTTATATAAAACAAATTACAAACTACCTATTCTACTTACTTAAACTACCTAACATATTCTAACTATAATTAGGATTCTGAACACTCGTTGCCTTGCGCAACAAGTGGTCAAAATCCTAATTGCTTTCCGGGTGCCTGGCAGTCGTCAACGTGCACACGCGCCGCCGTGAGCCGACTGAGGCCTTACAGCGTCAGTCAACTCCCGGAAGCACCACCACACGTTGGCGAGCCCGGCCTCTCCCAAAAACGCCCTAGCTAACTTAATCTAACTTATAAGCTAAAAGGATGTTACCTAGAGTAACGCACCGTCCTGGGAGGGCATGTTGACCCCTCCCCCCTCAACAAGCCACCAAAACTCGGCGAATTGCTTTTCCGTGTCGAATTGATCCCTTTCCGATATTGCGGTACTAAAACGGAGGAGCTCATGAGCATTGGCGATGCCCTCGCCGCGGATGAGCCGCTTATCTCTCGCGCTGCGGTAGCGGTGGTATAATACCGGGATACCATCCCTCGTCTGTAACAGCCCTTTTGCATCAATATGGATAAATGCCTCCGGCGGGATAAAGCCAGACCGGAGCGTACTCTCTATGTACATTTCATTGGGGTAGTAAGCCCCAAAAATTCCTGAATCACTGAACGACAATGAATGTGCAGATAGCTTCGATTTAAGAGGGTAGAGGAGGAAGCTGTCGTTGAAGCTATTATAAATATTAAATCAAAGGCTCTAGGTCTTGACGAAATACATCCAAATTTTATTAAAATAATCCTTCCACATCTGCTTCCTGTTCTGACTCATGTATTTAACACAATTATCTTGACTAGTTCCTGTCCTCTAACTTGGAAGTTCTCCAAAGTAATTCCCATTTTGAAAAAACCTGCAACTCGGTTATCAAAATCAGAGTTTACACCTGTTTCAATACTTTCATGCCTATCTAAAGTTCTGGAAAAGCTTTTGCACAAGCAAATATCGGGTTTTCTTAGAAGTAACAAACTCTTGAGTATACATCAGTCTGGGTTTCGAGAAAAGCACAGTTGCAGTTCAGTAATTCTAAAAGTAACTGATGACCTGAGGTGCTCGATGGATCGTGATTTAGTTTCATTTCTTGGGCTATTGGATTTTTCCAAAGCATTTGATACATAAGATATTAGTAGGCAAAATGAGAAGTTACTTTCGGTTTTCCCATTCGGCCGCTGAATTAATGTTTTCTTATCTCAGTGACAGAAAGGAAGCAGTTTTTGTAGGAAAAAAAGATACTTGACTTCGTCGGAATACTCTACGACCGTGTCGTTTATTGGGATTAGGCCTAGGTCTAATTTCCTCCTTTTAGTGAAAGGAACGATGACGGCTTTACTGGGATTTATGGAAAGATTTTCCTTGATGCACCAGTCTATGGCTGTCTTTAGAGCATTTTTCATTTTTGATGTGACTCCAATTGAGTCTTTGCTCCTGACAATGATGACAATATCATCGCCGTACCCAATTGTAGTGTAGCCCAAATTGCTCAACTTGTGTAGCAGGTCATCGATGACCAATGACCACAAAAGGGGTGAAAGTACTACCCCTTGTGGGCAGCCCCTTACGGCTGTTACTGATACTGAGGTCGTTCCTGACGAGGCAGTTATTTTGCGACTTTCCAGCATCGCTTTGATCCATTTAATAGTTGGTTTGTCGATGTTTCTATGGTACAAAGCATTTGATATGGATTCATATCCAGTGTTGTCAAAAGCACCCTCTACGTCCAGAAAGGCACAAAGTGCGATCTCTTTGCAACGGTAGGCGTTTTTTATCTCTGTAGTTAGTCTTAACAGAGCGCCTTCCGTGGATTTACCCTTCTGGTACGCATATTGGTGAGGGTGCAGAGGCATGCTTTTTGATATGCATTCTCTAATGTGGACGTCAATAATCCTTTCCATTGTTTTCAGGAAAAACGATGTCAAGCTTATCGGACGATATGATTTAGGTAATTCGCTCGGCTTGTTTCCCGGTTTGGGTATAAATACTACGTTTACCTCCCTCCAGGTAACTGGTATATACCCCCAGTTGAAGCTGAACCTAAATAAGGCAATCATGGATGGTAATAAAAATTCTATTCCATTTTGAATGAGGGCTGGAAAAATACCATCTGTTCCTGATGCCTTGAATGGTTTAAATGAGTTAATTGCCCATTTAACCTTATCCGGAGTAAAAATTGTTCCGGATAAACTAATTCTGCTGAGGTTTCTTGGAATTGAAACCTCCGCTATATGGTCATCTGTAATGACCATCGTGTGAGACCCTGGGAAGTGAGCCTGAAGCAAAGTTTTCAGCGTTTCTTCCCGGTCGCGTGTGATTGAACCATCTGATTTGATTAACAATCCCATGCTTTTTGCTTGATCGTTTGACAGAGCCCTTTGGAGGCGTGCCACCTCTGGAAGTTTTTTGATCTTCTCACAGTTTGCACGCCATGAGGCTCTTTTGGATCTGCGCAACTCTAAGTTGTATATGGTCAGCATGGATTTATATTGTTCCCATGTGCCGGTGCGTTTGGCTTTGTTAAAAAGCTTTCTCACTCTCTTTCGAATAGACTCAAGGTTATCGTTGCACCATGGTACGCACCTTTTAACCACGGTTCTAACCTTGCAACTACTTTTGAATGAGGCAAGAATAATATCATTCATTTGACATTGCGCAGCATCTGCATCATTTGTTGTTGATGGTGCTTCTGGCAGCATGTCAGATCTGACCGCTAGATTTTCGCGGTAAGTTCTCCAAATAGTCAGTCTGTTATCATAACGGACTGACGCGTGTTCGGCATTGCATCTTATCTCGAATCGGATGTGCATATGATCCGATAGAGATGCCTCGCCAGACACATACCACCCCTCTATGATATCTTTCATAAAAGGAGATGAGATAGTAAGGTCTAGGACCTCTTCTCTTATGGAGTTTCTAAAAGTGGGACTATTTCCCTTATTTAGAAAGACGAGGTTGTTGCTAAATAAAAATTCTAATAACGACTCACCTCTATTGTTTGTATCTCGGCTGCCCCAAATCGTGTTATCTGCGTTTGCATAGCAGCCGATTATGATGTGTACTTTATGGTCCTCACAGTACCGGACAAGTTCCTGTACTGGTAGGGGAGGAACTACATCAGTGTCTCCAGCAAAGTACGCCGATGCGCACACAAATTTGTGTAACTGTCGGCCTTTGTGGCGTTCTATTAGAACTGCCACCAGGTCCCTAGTTGTGAAACCTGGAATGAGAGAAAATTTTATATCTTTCTTAATAGAAATGGCCGCCCGTGGTCTGAAGGACCTTTGGCGAAAATGATCTCTCTATTTTTACAGTTTAATCCAGATATCTTACCATTGTTTGCCCATGGTTCCTGGATTAGACCAATAGCGATGTTCCCTTCGGCACATCGCTGTCTAAAGGTGTCCGAGGCACCCATAGCTTTGTGCAGGTTAGCCTGCAGCACGCTTAGACGGGATGTCATTATTTTCGTGCGAATTCAGGGTTACGTACTCTGTTAGGCTTATTGTCACCTCTCCTTCGTACGACACCCTGTTGAGGGAGACCACTTTGTCTACCTCTCGGACTTTTGTTTTTGTGTCCGTCTTGCGCCCATGCCTTCTTACGATCCATACCTAGTTTAGGCCTGAACCGTTGTTGGCTTTCTTTGGCGGTGCTGTGCGCACTATTTGCCTTTTCGGCTGCGCTTGGTCTTGCGCTTGTGGCTTCTCTTTCTAGCACCGGTGTTGCCGTGCTGGAAGCTGCTGCTTTCGCGGCAGTACTGGTACTGGTTCCAATTGGATCAGTTGCGGTGCTGCCGTGCGCTTTAGTGATGCGCTTTTGAGGATCTTTCGGGCCCTGTTTGGCCGTCTTATCAGCACTTTTTAATATGAGTTTGGGCTGTCCGAATCGGAACGAGACCATCCCCTTTAGCTCCACAAGTCTCCTCATGGAGCTGTCATTGAATGCAAAGACCATATGAGCGATGTCTCTGTCTTCCGATCTTTGCAGAACTCTCTGTTTTGGCCATCTAATAAGGCCAGGATCCTTTCGCTAGCTACCCCGGTACTCTGCGGGAAGAACCCTCTGATGACATGTGGTTTTGAAAAATTTTCCTCTCCCACAAGCATCACCTCTAACCCGCATTTCTCCTTAAGCTTCGCGAAGGTTGTCTCCATCCACTTGCAGTAATGGCGTCCACACATACTATCGTAAGCCATCCGGCTTTGAAAGTAGTACCGCGGAATGCTGCTTTGACCTCCTCGTCACGTTTTTCAATCCTGATGTCCATAATCCTCTCTTGTATCAAACCCATTTGTTCGTTGGAGAGAGGATTACGATCGATGTCTACTGGTACAACCCCCAGTCTGACATAGCTCGTTATATTGCTATACGAGATTTTGTCGACGGTTCTCTTCTCAGTGCGACTTCGCTTCGCTTCGGATTGAGGCGGGGTATTATCCTCGGATCGCGTTCGCTTCACCTCGGGACCCTTGTTGACCATCGTTTGTTTTGCATAGATTCGGGCCTGCTCAATGGTGCTCCTCTTCTTCTGCGCGCGCCTAAATCTGCGCTGTTCCGATGGTGTGAATCTGACGTACTCAGACTCAGTCCGTGCCACATTGCCGACTGCCATAGTTACGTCCTCTGTATCGGGATGTCTTTCATCCGATAATATGCTGTTGCATATGGTGCTAGATTCTGAAATAGAGTCACTGAGTTGAGACAAGTTCTCTTCAGGTTCTCCCATTTCAGAGTCGATGATTACAGACTCTATCGCATTGACAGATGTAGTGTCGTCATCGACAGGGTGTTCTAAAACATCCCTAGTTGATGATGCAATCTTAGAGGCATCATGCTCTATTTGGTTTTTTGGTTTTGGATCAATTTTGATTCCCACGAGTATTCGGGATATTGTGTCGCCCGTGGTCTACCCGTCTAACCACAGGAAGGCTATCTTAAAATCGGAGGTCGCCTGGTATCCGAAGTTTGCAAACTAACGACTAAGCACCCTCTTAGCCATGCATCTCTCGGCGCCTTTTACCTTTAGATTAGGGGTTTGTTGGGGAAGTAGGACTTAGGGATTTGAGGGAGGGGGTAGGGGGTAATTGGGGAGAAAGAGAAAGCGGAGAAGGGGAGAAGGGGGGCGGACGTGGAGTCCTGGTCAGTTCTTAGTTGACGCTCATCAGACGGCCTGTCCCTTACCAGAATAGCACGATGACTCTTTACAGCGTAAGCCTCCGCACCGGCACCATCGAATTTGCGTTCCATGATGGTGCACACGTCAAGGTGACGGATTTTAAATACCGGGAACTTAAAACTTTACACAACATTTTAGTCAACAGGGAACCATCATATCTATATGAAAAAATCGCATTTGCTGTTTCGTCGCGTTCCTTGGTATTAATTCAACCGAGATTCACATGCTCTAACTCTGAACGCCAATTTTTTGTTTCTGTTATCAGGAAGTGGAATTCGCTACCTACGGACATTAAAAGACTTCGTGGCACGAAGCAATTTGAGAGGGTTTTATTTGGGCATTTTGTTGAAACATTTTAAATGTACTTATAGTACATATACAAGTATTTTTCGCTTTTTTTGTATTATTTAACGTAAAGATACTTAATTGTTTCGATTTTTGTTTTTCTACTTTTTATTCTATTATAATCTAAAACTTCTATTGTTTAACTTTTTAATGTATGCATAAATGTAACTTTTGCTAGTAAAGGCTGTTAGTCTATTGTGAAAGATATACCAGAGTGCTGAATAAATAAATAAATAAATAAATAAAATAAATAAAAGTATCCATACATATCATGTATGGAAAAAGAGTGAGTTCCTAGCCCATTATAATTTGATATTGTTAATGAAAAATTATTTATTTTAGGAATGAAGGACAAAATAAAGATAAAGGTTAGTGTGGCGGGTGTCGTAGAAATAAAAAAAGTTAACATAACCCTATTACGTCCCGTCGGGGTCGGATAAGACTACCACGCCTATAAACAGCGTTTGTCGTAAACGCTGACTAAAGGGAAACAAAGTACATCTATGCAATTTTAACATCCAGGTAAGCCCACCCGACAAATTCAACATCTTAAAGCTGGTCCGCAAGTGTACATGCAAATCCTTGGGTTGACACGAATGGAGACCACCGGTTGCGTAAAAGGGAGATAAAATAGCAAAAAGAGGTGCAAACGTGTCGATATACCTTTTAAACTTAACCATTATGGAAATGAATGAGTCGTGGAATATTGTCAGGGCATATGCTCTCCATGTGGGATGCGAGCATAGAGAAAAATATGCATTCTTGCTAGAATTCCATAACCTCATCAGGAACATTCCAAAGAAAGGGTTTAATTTGTTGGTGTAGATTCTAACGAACATCCTAACCATGAGCCAAGTCGTATGGTCTTATCGATCTCAATACCATGTTCGTCAAACGAAAACGGCATCGGCCACAGCAGTGGCGAATATGAAAGCCGGATTGACTACCATCTGGTAGAACGTTTTATGAAACCTCGGGTTAAGGATTGCAAAGTTGTGTTATGTTGGGAGTGGCAATCGTCCAGCATCACTGACTTCTCCTTTTATGGACACGGGGACAAAAAAAAAAACTAACGAACAAAAAAGTCTGCGGAAATCAAATGGTATAATCTGGGTAAAGAGAAAGACAGTATTTATCGCCAATATGAAAAATTATCTCCAGAAGAAAAGTCTTCTTCACTTGCTGATACGAACCAGGCCATCCACGAACTGCGACAAGCCCGCTTGAACCGGGGCACAACCATCTTCAAAATGGCCGATCAGAGAAGGAGAAATGCTTAAGAAATCCGTTCGCCAAAGTTCATCAACAATGCTCAATGGTGGATGATGAAAAAATTCTATACGGGTGGTAACGGTAATGTGAAAGGTGGCGACAGTGTAGAGGTTAAGCTTGTGACTCCACCCAATAATGAAGACAAACGAATGACACCTTGTTTTCTCCAGCCTCTACACCAAAGAGAGGATTTCTGCCTGATAGTACAATGAACCTTTACCGAGTCTGAGTGCTCTGAGACTTGGACTGCCTTTAATAAAAAAAACCGTATTGTGAGAGACTTCTAAATGAACAGGTTCCTTGAATATACTTTGCAAGGGCCGTTCCTTACAATGTAGAAGTTCCTGGCATTAGTGTCAAGAAATTAGGAAGGCGGTCAAATGCTCCGAAAAATCAAAACAGTGTTGGGCAGGACGAGATACCCTCTGAGTTCTAGAAAAAGATGGAAGACATCGATTCAAAATGGTTCATGATTCTTATCTCCAAACTGATATGAGGCGATCCAATACATAACCAGTAGAGATGAAGTTACCTTCTTCCTCTGTACAAAAGAAAAGGCGATACGCGCGAATCTGATAATAACTGTTCTATCAATCTGATGTCACACACCATTAAGATCGTTGAGCGGGTATTAGATAGCGGAATGCGGAAAATAATACGGCTATCTGAAGACCAGTACGTGTTTCTCGCAGGTAAATAAACCACAGACGCAATCCAAAGTATAAGGATCATGATGGAAAAACATCGCGATTCCTTAGAGGATTTACATGGTGTTGGTTACCTTTGAAAAGGTCTTTAACAAACAACCAAGAGGTTATGGGTAGCGCTTAGACAACGAGAGAGTCCAGGAGTTCTCAGAAACCTATAAGGGAGTAAGACAAGAGTAAGATACTTCGCTGGAGTTACCGAGGAGTTCGCAATCAAAGTCGGTGTACATCAGGGAGGCGTCTTAAGTCCATTGATATTTATTACAGTCCTTGAATATGTGCTTGAAGAAAAAAAGTGACGTATTCCAAAGTGCATCAGTTATTCTTTGCTGACGTTGGAGCCATCATAACAGATGATCGAACGTCCCTGCAACGAGCACTTGATGTATGGGTTAATGTTTTGGAGGGGAACGGGTATAGTATTAGCCTGATCCACTCCGACCTATTCCAGAAATATGTATATGAATGGAAGAGTGATGATTCCCAAGTGCGAAAGTTTAAATAACTTTTGAATTACTTCACAATCGACCAGATGTTAACACTGCCACCTACGAGAGCATCTTTACCGACATGCTATACCTTGTTTGCATCCCTGCCAGACTCGTTCGCCTGCGTAGGATGACGATGAAGAAACCTGCTCGGGGACGGTTAAAACCAAACTGAGTCCTTTTATATAAAAACGGATTTTGAAAAGACGACACGATGTCATGCGAATTCTATAGCATCATACTTTAAAGAATTGTGTTTTTTTTTTTATAATAAACACTCACTAAAGAGGTTGGGATCCTTATAATGTATAGCTACACAGCGCGGGCGTTAAGGAAATTAGGGTTAGAAGAAAAGGAGAGATGCCGATGCACGTTGGTTTTGATTGTGTGTAGGTTATAATGTGAAGGAAAAACAGTGCGTGGAAGAGTGTTCCACATTCCTGTTGTACGGCTGAGGAAAGATTCTTTGAACTTCACCGTACGTCCGAACACAGGCTTGAGGGTGAAGTGATGAGCATGACGGGTATTGCGGTTAAAATGTTCAACGGGAGGAATGCAACTGGCTATTTCGTTTGAGCACTTATGTTGGAATTGTGTAAAACTCGCAATCACAATCCAAAACACAAAGTAAGATATTTCAAAAATATTTTTCCATAATTTTCTCCACAATTATCGTAAAGTTCGAAGTATCCATGCTCTGCATATTTTTTGAAATGAAACTGTAAAAACAATAATGTTAGCAAAAGTGTTTAGGAGGGACACACCGACACACCCCCACTCCCCCTTCCTTCCTTCTTTCACGCGACGTCATTTATTCACCTTAAAAACTAATTTGATGGGTTTTGTTTATTATTATTATTCCGCCATTGCCAAGTAACATCTAAGAGTATCAATAGCCATGAGAAGCTTCCCAAGTTCGCGTTCGGATTTGTCATAAAACTGTAGGACCAGAATCAATAAAAATTGGTGTAATTACAGCATTGAATGCAGTTCACCCATTTTGGATGCACATTTTCCTTGTAAGGGCAATGCGAACATTGAGCGGAACATATGTATGTGTCCCAAAATGTACGAAAGGGTTAATCATGATTAAAGCTTTGCCATTAAGGATGAATAAAAAGTCAATGTTGTAGCGCCTGCATTCTTTCCTGTTACCCGCTTAGTCCTACTATCATACCCATGGAAATTATAAGCAGCTTTTTGGCTTATTATTCCCTTCCCTCAAGCGTGTCTTTTCAAAAACAGTTTTTAAAATTCAAAGTTCAGGGCACTCTAATAGGGGAAATGAGATCATATCCAAAATGTTACCTAGGCCTCGTAGTGCTTGAAATGCAGTGATTAGTGATTGACTTCTCCCATTCCCAATTTCAAAATATATATGTACAAATCTATACACACACGATAGACCTCACTATCTTCGCTGTTGCCAAACACGATTGCGTTCTGCATAATCTGTACTTTAACAGTAATCCATTTTGTGGCATCTGAGGTGGTTAAACGAGGTAAGGATAGCCGAAAAAAGTTAAAACGAGCCAGAAAAGACTGCGTATCAAATTCTCCTACGACAAAAACTTGAGGCAAAAAATACTACAAAGTAGTAAAAACGTTTGGTCGTTTGTTAAAAAACATCGAGAATTCGGCCTCGTCTTCTTCGGCAAATTTTCTTCTTCCTCGTCCTACCTATCAATTCAATGAACTGCTGCAATAGGTTCGATGTGGATTTGATGACTTATTTAACCGAAAAGTGGAAGAAACCTCTTTACCAGAGTGGTATGAAAGTAAGATCGTTGCGCTTGATATATCAAAGGCATTTTGACAGAGTTTGGCACCTCTCTTATCAAAAATGCGTGCATCTAGAATCGGTAAACCTTTTTCTTTAATTGATTGGAAATTACCTTTCGGACCGTTTTATTCAAGTTTTTTTTTTCACGGTTTCAAGTATGCAACTTACCAAATAAATGCTGGTGTTCCTCAAGGCTCTCTTTTATCTCCAACTCTCTTTCTCATTTTTATAAATGATCTCCTGTCTATTACCTCTAATCCAATTCATTCTTTCGTTGATGACAGTACCCTCAGCTTCTCATGCGTTTATGGGTTCATGCCCTCACCTTAGGGTGTGGAACTGGAACGGCAACGAATGTTAAGCTCATTAAATTCCGAACTTGGCAGCATAACTCAGTGGGGTATAACTAATAAGGTTAAAACGCAATGCTGTCTTCTGTCATTAAAGAAAAACCCAAACACTCTGCCATTGTTCATGAATTGCACTTGCATCGCTGAAACCGAAAGACTTTCTATTTTCGTTATGTGTGGAATGACCTCTTAGTTGATGTCGCCAAGAACGCTGCGAAACGTCTAGGCTTCCTGAAGCGGTGAAAGAACTATTTCACCCCATCTGATCTGGCTACAATTAATAAGGTGTTTATTCGTCCCAAACTTGAGTATAACGTTCATATCTGGGCCGGGATATCGCGGAAACGTTTGACTCTCTTAGTCATCGTCGCAATGTCTCCTGTCTATCGCAGTTTTATCGATATTTCCACCATGAATGCTCAAACGAAATAACCAGCTGCATTTCACCCTTAAAACATTTTAACAGCAATACCCGTCATGCCAGGAATGCGCATCAGGTCGTACAAATACCAAAATACAAAGAATCTTTCAAGTCTGTTTTCTGCACTTGCTTTGCATAACAGAACGTCGGAATTCATCCGTTCTGCTCCGGAAGAGAGCTTACCAATCCAAAGTAAAACCATGTTCAGGAACAATCGTTTTAGAATACTTCGCATTTAGGAATATAAAATTGTTAGATGGTTTTTCAAGCCTCAGCAAAAGGGTTCATCCGGGACATATATCAATATATCCTCGAACACGTGCCCATTTATTCTCTGCTTGCTATACTAATATTCTGGCGTAAACAGCACATGCAGGGCCTAAAGCCCAGCTCCTTAGAACATTCTCGGTTGCGAAGCTATAGAGTTATAAAGGGTCTTTTTAGAATTTTCATGGCAACACTCAGCTGATAGTTTATATAAGAACTGACACCATATTTTTATTTAGTATTTTTTGACAAACCATACATTATACAACGACTTACGCCGGAGCAGAGTTTCCAGTGTTGAGAAAGATACTGATTTATCCATTCATCACCTTTGACTTTGTGTAACATTTTTCGCAAGGATCGTCCCTTACACGCTTACAAGAGTGCAAGAATTTAAGTCAGACGATGAGTTGAGGGAATGGGTCGATCCAGTCTTTAACCGTCAAGTTTTGTTCAGTGATAAGGTTCGCTTCACTCCATGCAGGTGCAGGAAGGGCTAAGAATATCACTTCAGAATAGCTCCCCCAAAAAAAGGGCTTATCGTAAAAGGTGAAAAAGAGGAGAAATCAGATCTAGGCAACTTAAACTTTCAGGTGAGCCAAGTGGCACATTTATCATCTTGAAACGGCTGGAGATAATCGGTGATCAAACAATCAGTAATCGGAGCATGCACGTATCGAAATCGTTAAACAGAGGCGGGCCTGAAAACTCCTGGATCACAGAAAATGTAATTACATCAGCATTTGACCAGCTTCAACTAAAACGTGACCCGAAAGGCCTGCCAATGTTAATTGAGGTCAAAACGGCGAAGCGCACAGGCGCAGCAGTTAAGAGTCAGTAAAGTGGGAGGGTTATTATCCCTTTAATAGTGATCATACCATCGCCGTTAAAGAAGAAGAAGAAAGCTCATTCCTGTGTCAGTGGCATTGTTAATAAGGAACGAAATCACATTTGGAACGAGAAAAATCCGAAGGCGATCCATCAGCTCCCAATGCATCCCGAAAAATGTTTGGTGTAGTTTATGGGATGGCGGCCGCACTTCTTCAAAAGTAACCATATCTAAATGTTACCATTCGTCCGCTACGGGTCATGATTTACGATTTTTTTTTGTTTCCATGACACACTGCCGGCGATACCATCGATTTATTGAAATAGACCTGAGGCCCGTCCTCAAAGAACGTGTGATTTGACGTCGCGGCGCTGAACCATTTTCTTTGGGGTTTTTGAAGCCAACAATGATTCCAGCCTTAGAATACACGAGATACAGTCTCAACTGCTCGAAAAAGTACTCGAAAATTGGAGCTGGAGGATACAGTTCCTGCAAAGGTGGCCATATGCCCGAAATCATTTTTCACCATTAATGTCATAAAATTATCTATTGAATAATAAATAGGATTAAGTGTTGTGAATACACGATGGCCAACCTGTTTTCAGTCAATTCGAAACCCGTCGCTGATTGATATGCTTCCCACGAGTTCAAAGCAACGAATAATTGGAAGCGATCAAGTTCGGCTTACGCCCGACTTCATCCATGACCTCCTATTTTGTTCTTTTAAGTTTAATATGAGTGGTTCTAATAAAGTTAAGACAATTTCTTACAAGTCTTTTCGTAATATAGACATCTCACATCTCCATCAAAATAGTGGCAACTTTGGCTTGAACAATATTTACAATGTATCTGACAATAAGTCAAAAGTTTCCCGGATTACTACGACAGTATCCGAGCACTATGAAAGCTATGTTCGTACTGCAACAAAAGTCATTAAGCCACATAGTTGTCCATGGTTTAATCACCGGCTTAAATTGTTGATCCAGGAAAGGGAGCGCTTTTTCAGGAGGTTTAAGAGAGCTCCTACTGATTACAATAGGAGGCAATATATCTTCGCTCGAAATACAGTCACTGCCGCGATACGTTCTGCTAAGCGTTCCTATTTTCTGCAAAGACTTGATCCCAAGTTAAGCTTTAGAGTTCTGTGGAATTGAAGGATTTAGGTTTGGTTGATAATGAACTACCAGGGTGTGCGTTCAGTCCGACTGAAATAGGCTCTGTTCTCATTCCTACTTCATCGAATGCTTGCTTTTTTAATCTCAGTGATTCATGTTCAAGTGAGTGCTTTGCTTTTAGATGCATAAGTAATCTGGATGCTGTAATAGCAATTCGTTCGGTTAAATCCAATGCATCTGGCCTTGATAATACAGTAAAAGCTCGTTAATTCGGAATGATTGGGGGGAAGGTCAATCCGAATAAGCGAATTTTCCGAATTAATGAGAGATTTTTTTATGCACTAAAACGCGTTCCTATTGATGAAAAAATGCGAACTTAAAACGAAAATTTCTTTTATTAAGACAAAAGATTGCAAATAATACGTAAAATTTATTATAATTCATTTTTGTAACTAAAAACATACAAAAAAATTATATAAACGTTTTAAAAAAATGCAAGAAATGAAAAACATAAAATGACTCATATTTAGTGCAACATACATATTACATATGTATTTTTAATTGTTATTACATATTACTGTCAACATCAATATTTATTTCAATTGGTTTAAAAAATGTTTTAATATGACTCTGTTTAATGTTAGTTGTTTGCTCGCGTAAAAGATTAGTTCTTAAGTTTTTAACGGAAGTATAGTAACCTTGCGATTCCGGTTCACAGAATCTTGTTTCTAAATAACTAATGGTTTTGTCCAAACATTGTAGCACTTCCCCTCGAGTTATCTTGCATGTTTCTGTTTCTTACGTCATCTTCAGACTCAGAAGAAATTTCCCTTGAATTTTGATCCAATAATGACGCTGATATTTCCTCCTCATTCAAAACTAAATGGCCCGGGTCACTTTGATCAATATAAGCCAAGTTTTCCAGGTCTTCTTCTGTAAAGTTTTCTGTCTGACGTGCCTGACGAATAATGTTTGCCAAATCGCAAGTTATAGTTTTTTAAATTTTTTAAAGTTTGCTCTCCAACATTTTCACACTCGTTCTCAAAAAAAAAACAAACAATCTTCCAGCTGTCGACGTCTGTATAATCGTTTAAAAGTCATGATTATACCCTGGTCCATTGGTTGCAGTATTGAGGTTGTGTTTGGTGGAAGAAATTTGCATTTTATGCTTCCATCGCCACTCTGTAGATCGGTGGGATGAGCAGGAGCATTATCTACTAGCAATATTGCCTTAACTTCATCTTTTGGTATTTTTAAGACATTTTCCTGGAACCACCTTACTTCACTGATAATTTTTTTTGAGAACCATTCATTAAAAATCCATTGATCGAACCAAGCTTTCTTCGAGTTGTAATAATGTACCGGTAACTTGTCCATAATATCCTTCAATACCCTTGGTTTCTTCGATTTTCCTACAACTGCAAGCGTGTTTCTGTGAGAACCGTTCGCATTTGCACAACACAAAACCGATAAACGATCTTTTGGCTGCTTATGACCAAAAACGTTTTTGTCCGATTTACCAGCCTGTGTTGTATCTGGCATTGTTTTCCAAAAAATTCCTGTCTCATCTGCGTTATAGATTTGGAAATCTGAAAGATTTTGCTCCTGAACAATTATTTTAAAATTACTTTTAAATAATTCTGCATTTTCAGTGTCAGCACTTAGGGCTTCTCCAACCACTTTTCTATTTAAAATACCATCCCTGTTTCTAAATCGTGATAACCAACCATCGCTAGCTTTGAAATCGGGTTCTCCAAGTGTCTGTGCGAAACGTATTGCAGCAGTTTGAATTTCAATTCCACGAATAGGAACACCACTGGATCTCTGCGAACAATACCAAGTATAAACGGCACTGTCAATTTTTTTAAAGTTTGGCTCTCTCAGTCTATATATATTTTTATTCGATTTTGTTTCAGATTCAAAAAAGCTTTTTAATTTGTCTTTATTTTTCTTTATGTCGTAAAATGTAGATTTAGTTATGTTAAACTTTTCTAAAATTTTCTTGTAATTCATTCCACTTTTTACACAGTCAAGAACTTCTATTTTTTGTTTTAAGTTTAATGATTTGTATAAACCTCTACTTGTTGATTGTTTATGTATCAACTTTGTGCTAGAGGACTATGATTTACTTTTATCTCCAACTTAAACTGTTCTGGTATTTTCCCAAACAACATCTAAATGTGGATTAGCGGGATTCCCCCAATTTAATTTTTTTATGGTTTTTCCCGACTTCTAAATGCGAATTGCGGGGACTCCTCCAAGAAAAGCATTTTGATGATTTGTTCCGACTTCTACATATTTGAGATCTGTTTGCTACCTATACGTGTTCAATCAATAATTAATTACAATTTAATAATTAATTTAATTTAAGTTTTACATAAAAAAATTTAAAACCGACTCTCATTTATTAGGAAAAATCTCTTTTATTCGGAAATATTTTTTTTTTCCGAATAAAAGAGTTTTTCGAATTAAAGAATTCCGAATTAAAAGGCTTTTACTGTATCTCGGCAAAGTTTATTAAAATTATTCTTCCTCTTCCCTATATAGTTCATGTTTTCAATTACTGTATATATAGCTGTCAATTTTCAGAGCAGTGGAAGTGATCCAAAATCATTCCTATTACAAAAAAAAAATCAAACCCCACTAACCCCACTGAGTTCAGACCCATAAGTGTTCTTCCCTTTGTTTCAAACAAATTCAAGAAGATTTGGATAGGCGGAATAAGCTCTCCAAGTTCCAATTCGGTTTTCGAAGGAAGCACAGCTGTGAATCAGCCGTAATTGAGGTCACAACCGATTTAAGGACAGCATTGGACTTAAATAAAAAAGGTGTAATGGTGACTCTAGATTTTTGCAAGGCGTTTGATTTAATTAATCATTCAATACTAATAAACAAGCTTAAGAATAACTTTCAGTTCTCTTGTTCTGCCCTAAAACTGATTCTTAACTGTCTATGCGATCGCTTACTGACAGTTCAAACCGATCATGGAAGCTCCAGTCCATATACGGTTAACGTAGATATTCCTCAAGGGTCAGTGCTAGGACCACTTCTTTTTCTGTGTTAATATAAATGACCTTCCTGATATTCTCGAAAACTGTAATGTTCACCATTATGCAGATGACGTCATTATATACATGTCCAGAAAACTGGGGCTGATGGAAGACTTCGTGGAAGACTAAGACCACATAGTGCTAAATACTATAAAACTAAATCCTGCTAAATCGTTACTTGATGTACTCGTATCTCTTGTCGTGAACGATGTAACCATTACCTACATGGAACAGGTCAAATACCTTGAATTTATATTAACAGAAAACTAAGTTGTTGTGATGCCATATCTATTACGATCAGAACAAATTACGGTTGGCTAAGAAGCTTGAGAACATCCGCGCATATGCTCCTTCCGAAGATGAAAATACATCTGATAAAAAGCTTGGCGCTCCCATGTTTGTCCTACAATTGTACAGTGTATCCCAGTTTGAATTATGAATGCAGACGTAAAATGAACGTTGCCTTTAACGATTGTATTCGGTACATATATGATATTCCAAGATGTGTCAATGTTGCGCAACAGAAAAGGTCTCTGTAAGGAATGAGTTTCGACGAGTATTATGATTATAGAACCATCCTTAGGCTTCATGGAATTGTTCATAACAAATGTCCTGAATATTTGAGTGAGTATGTTACGTTTGTTCAGTCACCAAGAGGTCTTAGGCTTCTTTTACCGTGATTCACGCACTGTTCGATTGTGGAATTTTCTTCCACTTCAATTACAAAAAATAAGTCAGTCGTATTCCAGGAAAAACTATTTCTACACATGTCGCAATAGAATTAGTGGTATTATATCAATAAACATAAAATCTTTAAAACCTTCCTTTTATCATTCATTATTAGTTATCTGTAATTAATACAAAATTCGATACTTAATTTTAAGAATTATTTCCTTGTAGTATCATGTAAGCTTCAAACAAAATTAATAAATGAAATGAAATGAAATGAAATGAATAAAAAAGTCGTTAGCTAATTTGCTTAGCTTGTGCTTCCAAATTGAACAGCTCTTAAAATATGCATTAAAATAAGGTTATCCGTCAACTAATGAAGGTTCTTGAGTACGTTTTTGAGACAAAGGTGAAAATCTCCCGAGATTATAGGTTCGGAGGGGTGTCAATCGTCTTCGCGTTGACGTCATATCAATAAGCTTATATATGAGGCATGAGGTCTAAGGACCATTTCCATTTTACATAATGTTTGTTTTTGGAGAGCCATTTTCGCAGACCCGAAATAACACTTTTGTAACGGTTTTGTTTTCCAATAAAAGGGGCTAAGTTTTCATACTTTGTCACGTTTAAAAACCCACAGAACTTTAAGTTTTCCGATTTAAAATGCCCATCTATTTCAAAATACAGCCACAAGCCTCATACATATTATCCATTCATAGCTCCTTGACACATTGCGTAACGCAATCAGTTATCTAATAAATTTATTTATAGAGTCCACGATAATGGTCACCCCATCAGTTCACCACAATTTCAATAATTATACAGATAAATACGAAAGTTAATTGAGACACCTCTAGATGAAATTCAATACGAAGGATGCCGCCCTTACACGGAATCAATCAATTTATCCAATTTCGAAGCGTTGCTTTAGCCACGATGATATCCGGTTTTTCCAGAGAATTCTCCGTGGATTGCAGCGTAGGAAAAGTTATATGGGAAATGTTTAAGATGATTTTGAAAGCTCACCTTTTTGTGTCATCTTTGTCATCGTTGTCGTCCTCCATAGTCGATGACAGTTTGCTTAAATCAAATCCGCTTGGTCCAGTGGTATAGGAAAATTAATAACTTTGTTGGGTTTTTTATTTTTTCACACTTTTCTCTAAAATATTAAATATTTTTTTTCTCATTGAATATTTCAAAAAGCATTATTTTTAAACTTCAAGTCGCGTCAACATTAAACAATTTCAAAGAATTTTTACCACACATTCTGCAACTGGAGGGATATCTATATAATTTTTTTTTTATTAAAAAAAAACCGTAAACTTTTTTCCTTTATTTAAAAAAATAAACAAAACTTTTAACCGTAAATTCGCACTGTTTTCACACCGCGCACCGAACGCCGAATATGTATGGGTTATGATTTAAAACTGAATTTAAAAAAAAAACTTCCATTTTAAGGACTTCCGTGTGAATCCTTTCAGGATGCGTGTGTGTTGGTTAGATGTGCTTTCAAAAGCAACAAGTGCATTGGTGGAATTGAATCCACACAAAAGTCGAGTCGAGACTCGATGAAGACTCTTTCATCTGTATGCACATTCCACATCCAGTACCTGTGGCATGTTTCCTGATGAGTGCTATCTTATTTTTTTTTTTGCTGGTAACCTATACATTATATTCAACCAATTACGTAACGGACATTTTTTTCTGCGCAGGATCCTGCTCCTGCATCATAGATTCCTCATCACATAGGACTATGCTATAGCATTGTTTGCAAGCAGATGGAATGCTGTCGTCATTTTTGGTTACCACCCCTACACTTATGAGTATGTATTTTATAATGCAACAGTTTAAAGGCAACAAGGATAATGTGGTATGATGCCATTTTTAGCTATCCGCCTATCAAAAATAATAGATCTTTTGTGAATATTGTGCGAAATTTTTCCGCAAAAATCAATCAGTTGCACGTGAATGCGAATGAAATGTCTGAATGAAATCTATTACCTTAGGAATGCCGTGAGGCACTGCGATGAAAAGTCGATTTGATCTCGAGAGAGAGAGAGCCGCTGTGTTTGTGATTGCCAAATGGGGGAGGGCTTCCTTAATATTTTCAGTTACAAAGCCGTTACAACTTGAGCTGGGAAAACGGGGAAAGAAGCAGATGAAGAATGGGCCGAGACGAGAGTTAGCTAGCGACTTGCAGAAGGTGTTTATGTAAAATGTCTTTGATTCTCTTAATTGTTTGAAATAAATTATTGTTTTATTGAGGAAACCACTTTGTAAAGTTGTTGAAAGGTTGGAAAATGTTCATTTAAGTTGTCTTGAAGCAGGTCGATGTCTGGGTAAGTTACATACATAATATTGGTAAGCGGCCAAGAAATGTTTGTTTTGTTTTTTGAATTACGTTGGCTTCTTTGCGGGTTGAAGACTTCCGAAGAACTGTCGCACTTTTAAAGAAAACAAATACGAGTACGGGAGTGATGGGGTTATGTCTTGTAGGTATGGCGCTTGAGCCTTAGTTGTTCTTGGTAACATCGAAGAATAAAGTTCAGTGGGTTGATACTTTGACTGCATTATTAATTGCGGTAGGAAAACAAAAGAAACATTCTAATGATGTGTCATAGTGAACGTAGGTTAAATATTAATAACCTCGACAGAAGCAATGATGGGGCTTGCTATGAGATTGGCGGGTACCTACTAACCTTGCAGTACCTTGGCTAACTTTAACTGCAAGCCAAGTTATTGAAAAAGCGATAAATCTTTGTATATATAGCAAGACGTTTCATATACCTGAAGTGACAGTAATTGACTTAGATAAAACATACAAACATCATTCTTAGGGCTTAAACCAGATCTGACCAGCCAAAATTAAGGGTTGTGCGTCAGAGTAAGCCGCTTACGCCGCTTGCAACTTAAATCTTACTGTACCTTACAAATTTGTCAGGCAATTGTGAAGTACGAGGGATACCCCCCAAAGGGAATGGAGTGCTGCGCTACCCAAGTAAAAAATTGAGTTTTGGGTCAACCGATTTCGTATGGACTATAGCTAACTTTATATTTAAAAAAAAATAGACAATAAGAACTTTATTGCTGGCTTTCTCATCGAGCTGCGTGTTGAAGTGTTCGTTAGTACACGGATTTTGTCCATACTCAGAATGACCCAACACGAACACCGGACATGAGCAGTCAAAACGACAACACACTGCACTTGTTTCTCACCTCTCACCCTGAAAAATACGATATAAACGTATTACCGCCTCTAGGTTGGTCAGACCATTGTGTCATTTCCCGTACTCCGCCCACATAGTTAAAAAACAAACTTCTAAAAGAGCCGTATGGCAATACGAGAAAGCCAATTTGGAAAAACTAAGCGGTTTCTTTAAGAGTTTTAACTGGTCGCTGTGCTTCCTCGACAGCTGATATGATAACAAACATGATTTTATTGGGTATGAAATGCTTTATCCCTAACCGGATAAAAAGTAAAACCCAAGTGAAACGCGTGTTGTGACTCCAGCTGCAAAGAGGCTATCAGGTTAAAAGAGGTAAGCTTTCGGTCTTATAAGGCCAACCCATCTGAGGAAAACCGGAAAAAGTTCAAACGAGCCAGAAATGACTGCAATGCCCTTATTAATCGAGTAACATTCTCATACGACCAAAAGCTGAGGCAAAAAATACTACAAAGTCCCATGGGTAGTAAAAACTTTTGGCCGTTTGTCAAAAACATCAAGAATTTGGCCTAGTCATCCATCCCGACACTCATTTACAACGACATTCCAGCCGTCAGCTCTTTGGATAAAGCCAATCTACTTGCTGCTCACTTTGCAGGTATCTCAGCGCTCCAGATTGTGCTTTAACTCCCCCTGTATACTCACGCGCGTAGAATACTCCATGGGACCACTTTCGCACTCGTTTAGTGGCTAGAGTACTCCGAGGACATACACAAATCCTCTGGTCCAGATAGTATTTCCCCCATCGTTCTAAAGAGGTGTTCTCCTACGCTGGCAAAACCACTGCTTAAGATTTTCTATCTGTCCTATTCTTTAGGTCTCTTTCCGAGGAGATGGAAAATAGCATTTGTCCAGCCTGTTCCAAAAAAAATGCGAGTCTTCTTCTCCCTCCTCCTACCGACCAATTGCACTTAAGTCCCTTCTTGTTAAGGTCATGGAAACGCTGATCATGATCAACCGTCAGCTAATCAAATATCTTGAATCGCGAAAACTTCTCAATGACCGGCAGTATGGTTTTTAGAGCAACAGGTCCACCGGTGATTTGATGACATATCTACCCGAAAAGTGGAACCAATCTCTTCACCAAGGTGGTGAAAGTAGGATCGTGGCGCTTGATATTTCAAAGGCATTTGACAGAGTTTGGCATCATCAAGCACTCATGTCGAAAATGCGTGCATTTGGAATCGATGATAATCTTCTTCAATGGATTCGAAATTACCTTTGGGACCGTTCAATTCAAGTTGTCTTAGACGGTTTCAAAGCCTGCAAGTCATCAAATAAATGCTGGTGTCCCTCAAGGCTCTGTTCTGTCAACGACTCTTTTTATCATTTTCATAAATGATCTTCTGTCTATTACCTCTAATCCAATCCACTCCTTTGCCGATGACAGTACCCTCAGCTTCTCATATTCGTTTCTTGGTTCACGCCCCTCATCTTCGGGTGTGGAGCTGGAACGGCAACGTATGTTAAGCTCATTGAATTCCGATCTTAACAGCATAACTCAGTGGGGTACAGCCAGTGGAGTGGAATTTAATGCTTCTAAAACGCAATGCTGTCTTCTGTCATTAAAGCAAAACCCACACAAACTGCCGGTATCCATAAATGGCACCTGCATCGCTGAAACCGAAAGACTTTCCATTCTCGGTATGCGTGTTAATGACAACCTCTGTTGGAATAACCACAAATTCGATGTCGCCAAGAACGCTGCGAAATGTCTAGGCTTCCTCAATCGATGTAAGAAATATTTCAATCTTCTGATCTGGCAACAATTTATAAGGCGTTTATTCACCCGAAACTCGAGTACAATGCTCATATCTGGTCTGGTGCACCAATAACTTATTTGGAGCTACTTGACAGGATCCAAAAACGCGCGATAAAACTTATTAACGACCGAGATATCGCGAGATCGATTGACCCTCTTAGTCATCTTCGTAATGTCTGCTGCCTTTCGTTATTTTATCGTTATTTCCACCATAAGTGCTCAAACGAAATAGATTTTCTTTCTTTAGATTTTCTTTTTTTCTTTATATTCTTTATTTCTTTCATTCATAAAATGATACATAATACAAAATAAACAAATAAGAAAGTATAAGAAAGGTTAGTGACATTCAGTATTTATATACAAAGATAAAATAGTGTAGAATGCCACTTAAATTGGATAAATTATACAAACTAAAATTTGGGTGGGGTGACCCAGTAATAAAAACCAAAAAAACTAAAAAAGTAAAGAAAAAAAAACATGCTTAAACAGAAAAAATTATAAACAAAAAAGGAAATTGTAATAACAAAAAATTTGAAAAGAAAAAAATGTAAACCAAAGTTAAACCATTATATTAGAAGTACGAGATTTTAAAGCTGCATAGTCAAGACTGAAGAGCCACATTTTAACGCATTTTAAGAACATTCCTGGAATTGCTATTGATCTGATGGACAGAGGAAGTTCATTTAATAACCGGTATGACAAAACAGAGAAAAAATTACGATAAGCAGTAGTGCGAAAATTGGGTACAGATAACGTGTTCGAAAGGTTTCCACGAAGATTATAACGAGAAATTAAACGAAAATTAAGATTACTAGACTTCATAAAGAATATTTTTAACACCTTAAAACAATACAAATGACGGACAGGAAGAATTTTCAGGGCACAGAACAAAGGAAAGCTAGAATGCCTACGAGGTTTTCGACAAATGTTCCTTAGAACGTATTTTTGAAGAACCAACAGAGAATGTATTTTATTTCGATATACACCACCCCAACAAGCAATTCCATATTGTAACTTGGAATGATACCATAATAGATTGTCAGTAAAAGCTTGGTAGAGCAGACATTACGCAAATAAAAAAAATTTCGGAGAGTGCAGCGGAAACAATTTTTCAATGTCTTAGTGTGATTCACAAAATTCATTCTAGAGTCAAGAGTAAGCCAAAAATATTTAAATTCATTCACTCTTTCAATTAGGAAACATTATAACGAAAAGAGGGAAACGAAGAGCCGGAATCACAATAGCAACAAGACAGTTTATATCTAAGGCATTCAGGTGCATGAAAGTACACATTAACATCCAAAGTGTGTATAGAAGATAAGCAGAAAAACATTATCTTTGTTTTTGAGCTTATCACTAATTGATGTTCAGCAAACCAAACTAAGATCCCAATTAATATCAGAAACTAGGTCCAAAGGACTGTTTAAGCCATAAGTGATACCAATGTCATCAGCAAAGGCAGTTGGTTTACCCTTGAAACTAAGAGCAAAGAGTGAGCTAATGTAGATCAAAAACAGAATTGGACCTAAAACGGAGCCTTGAGGAACACCCAGGTTAAGTAACAATAATTCGCTCCTTATATCATCCAACTTTACTCTCTGTGATCTATTTGCAAGATATGACGAAAACCAGAGGAGCATGAAACCACGAAATCCAGCTTTCTCCAGTTTTCCTAACAGAAGATTGTGGTTAACCATGTCGAAAGCTTTGGTTATATCGATAAACAAACCAGCCGTACATTTTTTCCTATCAAGGTGTGACATTACAAGCATTGCGCTGATTTGCCTTTTTAAAAGCCAAATTGACTTGGATTGAAAAATCTATTTTTGTTTAAAAAAGTCATTATTCTATTTTTCATTAGTTTTTCAAATATTTTGCTAAAGAGAGAAAGAAGTGAAATGTGCCTATAGTTACCGATCTCAGTAGCGGAACCCTTTTTGAATAAAGGAATTACATCCGCACATTTAAGACATTCGCGAAAGACACCTTCAAACACAGATAGGAATTTCTTTTTTTATTTCAATACACAATTTTGTATACCTACTTTTTAGACTCAAGTTCTCAGGATTCTTTTTACAGTTTATTCTGAGTTTATTTTTGCCAATGACTTTCTTTAATAATAGACTCGAAATCCAAGGTTTAAGTCTTTTAACCATTTTTTTAGAAGACATAGAAGAAGAGCGAGATAAAATATGCTTGCTAAGACAATCAATAAAGACTGTAAAAGCAGTAGAAGAATCACTACAGGCATAAACATCATCCCACGACTCATAGCATAAATCATTTTTTAGTCTACTAAAATCATTTCTCGCTTTTCTTTGAAAGGAATTGGAAGATACACCACATCTGGTTTTGGAGATTTTTACAATAAGTCGCGTCATACAGTGGTCAGTAATTTTCAAATCCATAACACACTGTTCACATTCATTGAGCGCAACATTACTGAGACGCCCATAAATATGATCCAGACAACTCCCGGAAGAAGGCCTAGTAGGCTCATTAATGAAGCAAGCTAGACCATGCGAAGCAACTAAATCCAAGAAGCTCGAGACAGTGTCATTATTTTCCAAAATGTTTATATTGAAATCACCTCCTATAATTAAATTTTTCGATTTTTCCCTATTCAAAAGGTCGGAGAACTCATTTATAAACGACATAACATTATACATATGTAGTCTATAGACACATAAGAACACAAACATAACATGATCAATTTCAAGGGAAACCTTTAAAACATCGGCGCTCAGTAAATCATAGCCAGTTGCATTCCACCCCTAGAACATTTCAACCGCAATACCCGCCATGCAATGAATGCTCATCAGTTCACCCTCAAGCCTGTATTCGGACGGACAGTGAAGTTCAAAGAATCTTTCCTCAGCCGTACAACACGAATGTGGAATACTCTTCAACGCTCTATTTTTCGTTCACATTTGGCACGCGCTGTGTAGCCAAAACAAAAAAAAAAGAATTCAGAACAAGGTTTATTAAGGCAAATCCAGGTAAAAGTCTTTCAGCCAAATCTATACAGCTCGTATCGACAACCTTGAACAAAATCGTCTCAAGATTCGATGCGAAGTTAAGGGAGTTGCGTATGCGGATGGCGTGGTTATAAATATCGTTGTTTGCTTGATTAAAAAACAAAATCCAAGTCCGTGACCACCCCGACTCGGCAAAGGGTCATTGTATAACCAGACGAAAATACAATTTTTGGTGTAGAGGTTGGGGAAATAATTGTCTTTCGTCTCCCTCTATTAATGTGTGATCCCCTTGTGTGTGTTGACCCCGAACTTCGTGTTTCACAAGCCAATACACTTACCTCTTCATAATTAATATCGGCCCTCAGTTACCAGTGATCGCTATGTGTAAGAAAAGCACTTAGTTTTTTGTGGGTTGCACCTCTGAGCGAGGGATTCGAGGTTAGAATTCTACCCAGAACCACCTTATAGTTTTTTCACTGACCCACCCCTTCGAAAATCTGACAAACATAGTACAAGTATAAGCTCTCAAAAGAAGCTTTTCAAAATTTGCCGCTCGGAATCGGCGTTGAATTCCATTCGTTTTGTTTGGTTTTAGAAGTTAGATTTTAAGCCATTTAATAGTGTTCAATCGAGAGAGATTCTGCAAATTGACTGGATCTGATCATCCGAGAGATAAAGTTTTCGAACACTTTTTCAAGCATTTTTAGCCGTATGTCCTCAATAGCACGACTATTGTTGGATTCCAATGCGTCGATTGTTGTTGGTTTTCCGGCGTAGACTAGCGACTTCAATGACATACATATTGTGTTGTTCATTTTAGGAAATTGCAGACCGTATATTATTTTTATTATTTTTTTCTAAAGCCCTTGACCCGCCTAGGCGAAGAAAAACGCAACGTCGACCTGGATAGCTCTATTGTACCATAGGTCAGAGAAAATTTTAGGCTAGTGCATTTTCCACTTTTCTAGGAAAGGTAATAATGCTTCTAGCAGGGGATTTCTTCAAGTCTTCATTACTTAAGATTTCTTTGAAGAAGATCTTCTTTCTGATTCAGCAGGGGGCTGAGCATTCGCACAATATGTTCTCCGTGGTTTCGTCGTCCTCGAGGCACAGCCTGCACTCTGAAGAGTTCATTTTGTTGAGGTGGTATCGCAAACTGTGGTGACCTGTGAGGTAGCCTATTAAGTTTTTGATATCATGCCTACGTAGGTTTAGGATCCTGCTGGCATTGTTCTTAAGGGGCTGGATGGCTCGTTTGACCTTTCTTGACCTCGAGTGTTTTCTCAGTGCGAGATACATTTTGAGTGTTCCCAGTTTTTTATAGCTTAATTAGTAGCTCATTTAGGTGTGTAGCAGAAGGGTTCAGGTCCTGTGGTCCTGTGAGGTCACTTACTTCAAAACCCCCATGGCCAGGAATCCACCACAGTTTGGTTTTGTTTCTGTGGCTGACTTTCAGAAGGGTATTGAAGCAGTTTAAGACTGATTTGGAGTCAATTGTGTGCGAGCTAAGGGCTTTTATAGCTGTTTGACTGTCCGTGAATATATGGATGTGAGCGCCGTTAAAACCAGCTCCTGTACCCGATTCCATTTTAGAACCATCCGTATACCTACCACTATAATCCGATTTGGCTGTTCGGTGGGCTATTACTAGCCCATGCTTCTCTATTTGGTATCTCCGTAGAGAATCGTTTATTGAAACATAATGTTTTAGGTGGTTTGTAACCGCGCAGATCATGTTAAGTTCTGGAATTTCTGAAAGCAGTGTCATGAGTTCCGGGTGGTCACTAAGGCATATCTGATTCGTTTATAATAGACTTGTTTAGCTGCGTATTGCTACTTTGTTTATATGCATATGCAAGGGTATTAGTCCTATTATGGCTTCTAAGCCAAGACATGCGAGACGTTGTACCCTTGTGAGCTTTGATATGGCGGTTTTTATACCCTATTCTAAGGGTATATTAATTTTGACGCATAGTTTGTAACATACCTTAATATTGCCCGTAGACCCCTAAAAGTTACTATATTTATGATCAGCATCGATAGTAATGTCGATCTAGCCATGTCCGTCCGTCCGTCCGTCCGTCCGTCCGTCCGTCTGTAGCCAAAAATTAGGCCTTTAAACTGGACCTAGAGAGCTGAAATTTTAACCATATACTCTGTAGGGTCCCGAAATAATCAAGTTTACGAATTTTTGAAATCCGCCCACAGACACGCCCACAAAATCAAAAAAACCAAATTTTGGAAAAAATCGAATTTTGAGCTAGAAAGCTGAAATTTTTTATATATGATCTATGACTCCTAAAACTGCGCGGGATAAAAAAATTTCAAAATCCGCCCACTGACACGCCCACAAATAAATAAAATAATTTTTTATACCCTATTCTAAGGGTATATTAATTTTTGAAAATCCAAAGTTTCAGCTAGGGAGCTGAAATTTATAGTATATACTCTCTATGGGCCCTTTATGCTCATGTGTAAATATTTTCAAAATCCGCCCACTGACACGCCCACAATTAATTTTTTTTTTTTTTTTAAAGTTCAAAGTTTGAGCTAGGGAGCTGAAATTTATAATATATACTCTCTAGAGGCCCTTTATTCTCATGTGTTATTTTTTTTTAAATCCGCCTACTGACACGCCCACAATTAAATAAAACATTTTTATTGAAACACCTAAGTTTGAGCTAGGGAGCGTTTTTTTTGATAAAATCCTTTAAATGTTATATAACAAAATATGTAGAGCGTTCTTAACAATTCAACCATACTTAGACTTTTGTCACGCCCACTTATGAGGGATAGGAATAAGAATAGGGTATCCAACAGTTCGCCCAAGCGGACTGTAGCCCGTCCCTATGTTTTTTGTTTTTTTTTTGTCCACCATATTGTAGAAGCGTCTGTAATGATGGGCCTGACCATCGAATGAGTGATCTTTGGAGAGATCCCCCAGGTTTCACCATACATGCGACGGCAAGCCCATAAAGCTTTGTTGCTTTTGTTAATTTGTTATCAATGTGGGAGTTCCAGTTTAGTCTTTTGTCTAGGGTTACTCCAAGATATTTGACTTCTTCGGAACACTCAATGGTCGAACCATTCAGTGAAATCTGAGCTAAGTTCAATTTTTTTCTTTTTGTAAAAGGAACTATATAGCTTTACTGGGGTTGATGGAGAGATTTTTCTTGGTGCACCAGTCTAGGACTATCTTAAGGGCGTTTTGCATACCTGAGGTAACTACGTTTGACTCTGTAACGATCCGCGGCCGCCTAAAGACTACACCAAGTTGCTGGAAGCATTTCCGAGTAGTCTAAACGACAGCCAAAGTTACTGTCCCTAAATGTAACCACGGCACAGGCGAACACACCCACAGTGCAACGAAAAGCGAGTCTGAACGCTTTCACTCGTGGTCGTGCCAAAACCCGAAATAAAAAAAATCAACAGACGTCAGATATGAAGTAAAGTTGAACGTGCATGGTCACGACTCCCTCCCATCACCAAAGGAGACACGGCGTAGCAACGAGGAGCAATCATCCCACGAATCCGGAAACATCCCGGTAACTGCGAGGAAGATCAACCTCCTCACAAGCTGGAGAAGTCTCCCATCGTCGGAGCCAAGCATCAGGACCAGGATTTCGGTGGTAAAAGCGACTAGTCCCGAGACACTTAACCTCGACAAACGTGTAGCTAGGGCGAGGACCAAGGCCCGCCTAAACCACGTTTCCTGGGTCGAGTCGTTCCTCTGCACAGCGGAGGAACTTGACTCCTCGGAGGCGAGCGGTCGTCATCCCTTTGGGACGAACAACCAGCCGCCGAGGCGAAGTTCTCTGGTCATCCACGCGGTGAGGAAGAATCCCCAAGAGACGCGGTCTATAATCCCAACGAAGGAAACGCGGTGGTGCGAAAGAGCCCCCCCGAAGAGGTAAGAACAGTCGGAGCGAATGGCGAGGCTAAAGTACTCCGTTTTATCCCGGTTTTATCGAGTTATAGGCAGGCGTAGCACGAGTTCACTCGGACGAGCACCAGTTCACGACCTTCGCGACGTACGGCACACGCGGCCGGCGACACGACGGACCACACGGCCTGTGCCGCACCAGCACATGGTCCACCACCAGCGCAGATTTACACCACGCGCCCGAAACACAGACACAAGGTAAGCATTCGTCGACATGCAGTAGGAGAAGTCGAAGGAAGATCACTATCTTTCATGGGCATTCCTGACTGACAGCCTATTTTTCCTCCACAGTGTTCCGGCGACTCCACTCAGCCTGGGGCCGGGTGGGAAGCAGCGCGGTCGTCAGCAGCAGAACCCCAGCCACAAGCGGCTGTGGCTAGAGGGTTCGCCCCCAGCAATCCGACGACACCGACACCAGCGTCGAAGAGTAACAGAAGCTGACACCCGCCGCAGTCACCCACACACACACACCATTCGTCAGCGGTAGCTCCAGCACCAGCACACCAGCTCCAGCAGCAGGCGAACTTCGCCGACGGCTCAAGAGCGTCGCATCACCCGCGCCCCATCGCATAGCATCAGTGTAGTAGTGTAGATATATAGATCTAGACTTAGTCGGTAGTAGTGTTTAGTGTTATAAATATCAGTTCCGTAAAATCATTAATT
Source organism: Portevinia maculata (assembly GCA_949715645.1). NCBI lineage: Eukaryota > Metazoa > Arthropoda > Insecta > Diptera > Syrphidae > Portevinia > Portevinia maculata. The sequence continues at coordinate 25,961,016 of OX454527.1, read as the reverse complement.
AAATTTTATCATTTGCATTTCGTGTTCGGCATCTCGCGACCCTCGGCATTAATATTCCGCCAGAATACGTACTCGTACTCTCGGGCTGCGCCGTAAAATTAGAGCTTTGTTCGGTTTTGTGGTTTTTCGCGAGATTTCGTTAAAACATACCGGCCTCATCCTAGCCTAGCACCTTCGTGCTAATTTTAATTAATCGCCCTCGATCCGGGGAGGTAGTTCCGATACTCGGTAGTGTCTTCCACGAGAGACTTTCTTTTGTTGCCAGAAAAGGGGCTGCAATCACGTCCGTAAGTTCCCACCCACTCACACATACACCCCCCCCTCGCAAGAGGGCGGAGTGGATTAACATTATCGCGACTGTAATGAATCGCGTTAATTTTTTTCTCTTTTTCGAGTGGCAAACGGATAGGGGTCGGGTTATAGGTAGTGCATTTGTTCTCTTAATTAATTTGTTCCTCACAGGGTGGATACATCGCTATGTGCGCACATCGGGGATGGATAAATCCAAGTAAGTTTGTTGTATTGCTTTCTTTTTTTTACTATATTGATACAAAATGCACTAGATATTACCTGTAGTTATATTATATACATTTGCCCGTATTGGTCGTATTGTATTGATTCTCGTTCGTGGTAGGTTAGTGGACTCGCGATCGTCGGTAATACTTTCCGTTTTTTTTTGTGGAGGAAATAAAACGATTCAACGACAACCAGGTACCTTTGAGACTTCCCAATTCTGGTGAAGCCGAGGGATTATTCTATTTTTTTTGTTTGTTGGCCCTTTTGGCATGGGAATAGTGTAAGCTGAGGATATCTCCGATCCTTCGACCTAGTTCCACATGGTTTTAGTCGATTAAATGTTTCTTTTGGATGAAGCGAGGCAAAGAGTCCTCGCATCTCATAGACTTATCGGAAGGGTTTTTTTTTCTCTCCCTCGATGCCAAATAAGAATAAAATACGGTAACGCGGTAGTAGGTTAACTTAATATTAATTATCGTAGATTATCTTAAATATTTTCTGTTTGTTATCATGGAATAAAATGTGTTGAAATCCACGGAACTATTTTAGTGTTGGACATTTATTCACGAGGGTCTTCAGAGAAGTTCTTTTGGGCGGAATGCCTGAGTAAATTTAGTTGTCTGGGAAGGTAGGGAGTTGAAGGAGCAGCAGATATGGGAAGGCGATTCGCGCGTATAAGGCGCTAACGGGACTTTATGTCCCTTTTCAGATTAGGGGCCAGCGCAAGCAGAGCGATGCGGTGGCCAAGGATCCGCAAGTTAATGTTGCGGTGGGGTGGGCCAGCTCAGGGGGAGAAACAACAGCATCTACCTCCCCCAACCCCACTCTCGAGATTCCTCGGGCGTGGTCTTATTTTCTTTCGCGAGCCCTGGTGGTCCAGGTCGTCGCAGGCGCTTATTTCAAGGCCAAGTCCACTTCGGGCCGGGGTCTACCGTAAGGTAGATCGGGCTTCTCCGGAGGTAGTAGAGGTTACCAGCCCCGCACCACCGAGTGGCTGACTCCGGGAGAAGCGATGGATGGTAGGGAAGTTTAGGCATGTAAAAAGAATGTAACCCCAGTCCGAGCTCGCAGCAAGTACCCGCTCCCACCGACGAGCTAGCGCGGGACGCTGTCATGCCCAGCGGCGAGTGGTCGGACAACCCCCCAACCCTCTTTCCAATCAGGCCAATCGTCAGTGCCCTGGCCGCCTGTAAGCGGGGGCCTGTCGAGAGGTTCAGTTTGCCGCCATGGTTCGAGCTTTTCCGTAGGGAGTTTTTCTCTTGCGGGAAGTGGTTCATTCTTTTGGGAATTTAGGTTTTTTTTTCGGTTCTGGAAAGGACGGATAGCGGCGTTGCAGGTGGCTGCCATGGTGGGGGCAATTATCACAGGGATGGTTGCATCCATCCGCCCATACCTCGAAGTCGAGTGGATAGATGGCATCACGGTAGCAACGTTGTTAAAGGGGGTATTTTACGTTACAACTCTTTACCCCTAATAATGAAGACCAAGTCATCGGTGTACCCTATTATGTCGTAGCCTAAATTACTTAGCTTTTGAAGTAGGTCATCTATGACCAAAGACCACAAGAGAGGTGATAGAACTCCTCCTTGTTTATTTATTTATTTATTATTATTATATCATCAATGGATTTACAATCTGTTGATTACAAACGTTTACATATACTAATTAATATTTTATAGCTCAACTTAGGAGTTAAATAAATTTTGAACAATGTTTTTAAAACTATCCCTACTCATAGAAAGATCGACTTCACATGAAATAGAGTTGTATAACGTAAGAGAACGAGTTACTGGGTTATTAAGACCATAATTTGTTCGGTGATTTGGAACATAGAAGATGTCATTTCTATTTCATAGGTTTCTTTCCGGAACGTAAAAAGAAACTAACACTAGAAGTTCTTCAGATTTAATATTAGAACATAAAATATCTTTGATAAAAAGAACGCATTGAGCTTGTCTGCGGCTCTCTAGAGTTTTCAAATCTATTAACGCACATCTTGAAAAGTAATCAGGTAATTCGGCGCACTATCTCAAATTTCTTAAGGCAAAACGCGTGAACCTTCTTTGTATTTTTTTCTATTCTATTAATAGCATTTTCATAAAATGGTGACCAGACGACACAGCAATAATCTAAAATGGGTACTACCAATGACATGAAAATTGCCTTTAAAATATACACATCTTTAAATACACCCGAAGTTCGTTTGAGGAAACCCAACATAGAATTTGCCTTTGATGCAATAAAATCAATGTGAGCTGAAAAAGAAAGTTTAGAGTCAAATATAACTCCCAGATCCTTAACTTCGCTGACTCTTGTGAGTGATTCATTTTCGAATTTATAAATAAAAGTTACCGGCGACAAAGTTCTGTGGGCACTAAAAATCTTGCATTTGGCAAAATTGAGTTCCAGGTGGTTGTATTTGCACCAGTTCAAAAACAAATCAATATCGTTTTGAAAGTTTAAACAGTCACGATCCGAAGATATTTCGCTGTATAATTTAACATCGTCCGCATACATTAAACAATCCGAAAAATTAAGAACTTGAGGAATGTCATTTGTGAATAAATTGAACAAAAGTGGTCCAAGGTGACTACCTTGGGGAAGTCCTGATTCAACCTGGATAAAATTTGATGTAAAACCATATATCTGAACGACCTGTTTCCGGTTCGACAAGTAGGAACTCAACCAATTCAAACAATTTGCATTCAGACCCAGTTTTCGAAGTTTTTGGAGTAATAGTCCATGGTGAACACTGTCAAAAGCTTTAACAAAATCTGTGTACAGAACATCAACTTGCTTCCTGTTTTCCATAGATCTTAAACAGAAATGAGAAAACAGGCACAATTTAGTTGAAGTTGAGCGACCACTAACAAACCCATGTTGTTTTGGCGTTATTGATTCCTTGACTGAAAAAAATAGCCTCTGAGTAACCAACTTTTCGAATAACTTTGGTACAGCAGAGAGTTTTGATATTGGTCTATAATTTTTAACCAGGTAATTAAGGCCACTTTTAAAAATTGGATTTACATAAGAAATTTTCCAACCTTCAATAAAAACACCAGTTGATATGGATTTATTAAAAATGATTTGTAACGCATAACAAAGTGATGGGCCACAATTCGATAATAAAGCTGGCGGGATTTTGTCCACTCCCGCTTTTTTAGTTGGATCGAGTTCAATTAAACCATCAGGAACATCTTGGACTGAAAAACATTTTAAATCAAAATCTATAATGGGAGAAATAGATGGATATAAATTGACAATATCTGAAATAACGTCTTTATTATAGTTAGATTGAAAGTATTTTGCAAATAGATTGCAAGATGATTTTATATCGCAGGACTTTTCATTGTCAAGTTCCATTGCTAACGGCAAAAGAGAACTATTTCGTTTGGAGTTTAAAAAGACCCAAAATGATTTGCTGTTCCTTTTAATATTGCTTTCAACCGTACTTATATGTTGATGATACAAAAATTTATTCAAAAAAGCAAATTCTCTCCGAAGCTGAAGAAAGCGGGCATGATCCTCAGATTTACCTGAATTCCTCGAGCGTTTAAATGCCTTATTTTTAACATTTTCTAGATTTTTTAATCTTTTATTAAACCATGGGAGCTTAAAACAAGATCTTTTTCTTAAAACCGGAACAAACTGTTCAATACCATTAAATATTATGTCTTTAAAAATGTCATACATATCATTAACAGATTTATTGCAAAGTCTAGATTCCCAATCAATTGAACTATAGAAATTGTTTAGTCCTGTGAAGTCGGCCTTTTTGAAATTAAAGTTAACGCTATTAACAGTTGCACATTCCTGGTTAAATTCATGAAATTCAAAAATTACATAAACTGCTTTGTGATGAAGTTGATTATTAACCAAAGGAAAAACTGATTCATATAGATAGTATTTAATATCATTATTGCAAAAAATAAGATCTAATGATCTACCTAATATATTTTTGGAATAATTTATTGGAAATAAACCTAGCGAGGCAACAGAGTCAACAACCTCAGTTTCTATGTCTGATGTAACATTAAATGGGACCAAAATGTGTTCATCAGGCATAAAGCACCAGTCTATGTCACCAACGTTAAAGTCACCCAACACGCATGGAAACTGGTCAATTGTTAATTCTTTTACCACTACGTTTATATTTGACATAAGTTGAGCATATAATTGAAAACTGCTATGAGGTCTAATATAACTTACAATAAAGCACATTTCATGGCTTTTATTAATGACATGCACACAAAGTGGCTCGAAGAATGGTGAATATGTAGGTAAATCGCACTGCCGGCTATCTAATGTAGAACGTATAGCGATTAAAACTCTACCTCCTCGTTCCATACCAGATCGGACGATCCACGCGATAAACAACATAAGATGCATCAAACATTTCAGATGATAGAAAGCTTTTATTTAACCAAGTCTGTAATTATTATCACGTCATATTCATGCAATGAAGAGTTTATGAAAAGCTCGTTTGTTTTAATGCGTATGCCTCCCGCATTTTGATAATAAACACTCAACTTAGACGGAGAAGGTGACGATGAAGAAGCACATTTTAAGTTTGCGCTACCTCCTTGTGGACAGCCTTTTATGGCTGATATTGATACTGAGGTTTGTCCTGACGAAGAAGTAATTTTCCGACTTTCAAGCATCGCTTCTACCCAATTTATGGTGGGTAGGTCTAAATTTCAGTAATGTAAAGCATTTGATATTGAATCATAACCGGTGGTATCAAAAGCAACCTCTATGTCAAGAAAAGCGCATATTGCAATTTCTCTGCAACGGTAGGCGTTGTTAATGGGTGTAGTTAGTTTTAACAGGGCGCCTTCTCTTGGTTTACCATTTTGATACGCATATTGACAAGGGTGTAGAGGCATGCTAATAATTAGGCATTATCTGCTATGATATGATCAATATTATACTTTGTGTCAATTTCAAAATTTTTCCGATGACAAGATCCTCCTCTTATAGTATCTATTCTATAGTCCGTTAAATTTGATAAACCGACAACGCTTTGCAAAACAACTGTCGGATTACCGCGGTTCTACTGTATTAAATTTACTTACAATTTTTCGCAATTATAGAGTTATCATACACACAAACACACACACACACGCCGGCCGTATTTTGGAGAGATTATTTCATTTCGTGATTGTTTCATTTGAGTGGAATGTAAAATTGCAAGCTGCCATATTTCGTTTTGTGTTTTACTGAAACAGTTGCATTTGCAGTTCTTCGCAGGCAGTCATACGGGTTACATATCCGAAACCCTACCACAACCATTCCATATTCGCCATTCCGGAGTAGGGTTACATTTTATTCATCGTTTTCTTTTCTCTTGATTTTCCACGGAAACCAAGCGCATTCACCTTGCACTTGACACACGCGCAGTTTTTTATAAGTTCATAATGCATGCGCCGTAACTGAATCCGCTAGCGACTTCAGTTCTCACAGTAGAATAAAAGCTGAGTCAACTAAATAAAGTTAACTTCAAAAATAAATTAAGAATGTTCAAATTAGTTAGTAAGGAACCCGTGTACCAGTAACATCGATCGAGGAAATAAAAGTTTGTTTTGTTTAAAGTTCAATCGAAGTTGTTTTTTTTATTCTAAGAAAATAATTAAAATCTAAGTTACGTATAGATTCCATTAGATGCCGCTTCGGGCATAACATGCACTTCGGTCAGCCTGCCTTAAGAAAATCAACAAAATCACAAAGCTGAACAGAGTTCAAAAAACAGTTAAAATAGGAAGAACAGGAGGTCATGCCTGACCGAAGAGAGTTAACATTCTCTTCTTTACCTTCATCCTTTGGATACCGTATAGATTAATAAGAGTCTGGCTCAGGAAGGCCATACGGATATAGCAGCTCCGAGATGCTTCCACATAAGTACTGCTTCTTCTCTTTATTGCATGTAAGTTGTTTTATTTCTGAAGAAACTCTCTCGGAGGTGAGTTTTAAAGTTAACTTGTTCTATATAAAAATGTATTTCGTTATATCGACGTCCTGACAAATGCACCTCAGATAGTGTGCATTAGCCGCCTGCCTAGTTGGAGGAACCAATGATTGTATGAATATTTTTAGACGATAATTTGAAACCGATGTGAGACCAATATATGTACTTAATTCCTGGTTTAATTTGAGCTAAGGAAGAAGAGTTGCTTCCGAGTAATTTAACTTCTTGCTCTAAAAAGGTTATTTTACGGAGGCATGTATTAGATGTTACAAACGTATCTATTTTTACAGGGAATTCTAAAGAGGGCGCTTCAGTGCGAGTGTTTTCAATTTAACCAAACATATGATTCAAATCCTTCTGCCACCCGAATTCATCCAGGGCTATCCGGGCAAAAGTTCTGAAAATTAGGGAAGCGTGTAAGGTACTCACGAACAAATCGACACCCAAAGAAAACATAGCCATATCTTTGAGCTAGTCCGCGACTAAGGCTCTCGATTCAAAAAAGACTACGTCCAAGCTTAGTGGGATTGTAATTAGGCACTGGTGTGGCCTAGCCGTCACGCTTTTGCAGATCACTCTCCTCTAGGTCCCCGGACATAGAAACATGGAGGTTAGGTTAGGTTAAGGTGGTAGTCAGCTATAGCCAACACACTTAAACCAATGTGAGGTCCCTTCTGATGCGCCACGTGGATCTAGGGAGTTTCTCCCTCAACCCGCTAAACCATTTGGAGCTTCTATTGAATCGCGATAGACTTCTAACGTCTGTGTTAGCCAAGTCAATAAGATCATTAAGCAAGAAGGCTCCTAGATAAAGATTTCTTTTATGGGAGAGTGCAGGACATGTACAAAGAAGGTGAGGTGTAGTCTCCTTCTCCTCCTCGTCCATGCAGATTCTACAGAAGTCGTTTAAATAGACGCAAAGATTTGATGCGTGTTGGCTATTAGACAGTGTCCAGTGTGTAATGACACCTATAGCAGAGCCAATGTGCAATCAGTTTAGTGAGATCAAACACATAGAGCGTCGCAGGTCCAGCTTTGGCCAGATATGCTTAGTCGCTAGACATGTGGTACCACTTCTCCACCTAAGGTTTGTTCTCTCGATTGCGAATAGCTTAAACATAAGTTTACATGTAGCCATAGGTATACCTTGAGAACCTTTATCACGTATAAGAGCTAAGGTGTTACCTTTTTTGGCGGGTTCTGCCCTACAGCTCCTACAGAATGTCTCTATGCCCCGGCACCCAACAGAGGTGAATGTTGAAGTGCTCTGACATCTCCTCAAGAGATGAATGGCAGTCTAGGGCTACGATGGAGTTTGAAGAGACTGAGTCCAGGAACTTAATCGCGGCTTGACTGTCCGAGAAGATACGGAGAAGAAGTGGATATCAGATTTCTCTTCAGCCACGAAAAGACTCCCTTTACCGCCATAATTTCCGGCTGGAACACTCTAAAAAGACTAGAAAGACGAAAAGAGAGGCTAATATTTAGCCTTTCTGAGAAAACACCTCCACCTGCCACATCACTAGTTTTTGATCCATCGGTGTGGAAGTGGATCGATTTATCCTCCGTAAATGCACCATTGTACCAGAATGATCTGGTGAAGATGGTGATTTGGAAGTTCTTTCCGAACTGTAATTGGGGTATGGAGGATTCTACGTTCCTTGGTAGAGACCCAAATATGTCCAGACTGATAGAGCGGCTAATATTCTTATTGATTCACTATGGGGTAGCTTTTAAGCGGACCGCGGAACAGGCTGATAATTGTCTGCCAAATATATCGAGGGATGTCGGATGATGTAGAATATCCAGTGAGTGTTGCAGGGTTGTAAGCCGCAATTGTTGAAAATGACTTTTTTGCAAGACAAAAGTGCTAATTCAGCTTTTTTGACTCTTTCTTGTATATTGGGTTGCCCGCTTAACTTCCTATTAGACCCAAGAATTTATCTTCGTCGGAAAAAGTTAAGCTTGTACCATTAATAGAGGGTGGGTCAATATGTGGGATTTTGCACTTCCTGGAGAAGAGGACGAGTTCGGTTTCGTGTGGGTTTACATTCAGGCCACAACGATTTGCCCATTTTATTTGCTTGTTAAAAGCGTTTTGTACGACTTCATTTAAAGTGTTGAGGTGTTGTCCATTGACGGCAATAGCAACCTCATCCGCATAGGCAGTCACTACACAGCCTTCCCCTCCCAGGCATATCAGTAGTTCATTCAGCATCGAATTCCACAGAAGGGGGATAGGACGCCGCCTTGCATCTGCTGACAGACAACATGGCAGATGTTTCGCAAAGTTTCGAGATGATAACCTGACTTGGAGCTAACCATCCACCCTCAGTTCTGTAAGTGCATTTACGAGTGCAGATGTGTTGACGCCTATATCTAGGAAATCAACCATAGTGTTCTCCTTGTGATGAAGGGAGTATTCTATGGTGTGTACCTAAGGTTGAAGGGCGGTTTCCACCGATTTACTCTTGCAGTATGCATGTTGGACCGTAGACAGAAGTTGCGAGTTTATATTCGTGTGAAGATGGATATCAATCAGTTGCTCCAGCGTTTTAAGGAGGAATGATGATAGGCTAATAGGTCTGAGGTCTTTTGCAGTTACATGACAGTATTTGCCGGCTTTAGGTATGAAATCTCCAGGGCCGGATGGTATTCTACCGATCATGCTCCAAAAAGCGCCAGAGCATGCAAAACAAAAGATTTTGGATATACTGAGATTCAGCCTAAGAACAGGGCATATTCCAACAGCCTGGAGAGAAGTCCGGGTTGTTTTTATACCCAAAGCCGGCAAGCAGGGTCACACGACGGCGAAGGACTTCAGACCAATCAGTTTATCGTCCTTTTTGCTCAAAACCCTTGAGCGTCTGGTGGAAGCTCACATTAGAAATAAATGTAGCAATGGTTTCTTATGCGAGACACAGCACGCATACTTAAAGGGTAGATCAGTAGAAACTGCTCTACACAACGTAGTGGGTAAAATTGAAAATAGTCTACACTGCGGCGAATTTGATTTGGCCTCTTTTCTCGATATAGAAGGAGCCTTCAATAACGTTGAGTGTAGAGCTATAAAAAGCGCATTAACAGGCGCTAACATAGAACAGGGAATCATAAATTGGGTATGAAACATGCTCGCCAACAGGAACATAAACTGCTCCCTTGGTCAAAGCTCCATAAGGATGTCTGCAACCAGAGGAACCCCGCAGGGGGGAGTCATATCGCCACTGCTGTGGGTACTGGTCATTGACAACGTCCTAAAGGAAATTAAGTCAATGGGTATAAGTGCCACAGCGTATGCGGACGACGTGGTCATAGTAGTGCAGGGAAAATTTTTGAATACCTTAAGTGAGATCACAGAGACCGCCTTAAGGAAAATTAGTAATTGGGCCAAGGGCTGCGGACTAAATGTCAATCCCGCGAAAACGGAGTTAGTCCTGTTCACGAGACGACACAAAATACCGCACTTCAATCTCCCGAAACTTGACGGAGAGGAACTGCTCCTCAAGGACAGTGTGAAGTATCTGGACGTAATCCTAGATAGAAAATTAAATTGGAATCTTAACATAAGGGAACGAATGAAGAAAGCGTATAATGCCCTCTTTATTTGTAAGAGAACAATAGGCAAAACATGGGGCCTGAAACCCGCCACGGTACACTGGATATATACAGTAGTGGTGATACCCATACTTACATATGGCTCACTTGTGTGGTGGAGGGCAACAAATAAAAGAACCATAATTGGAAAACTAGCAACGGTGCAGAGAACGGCAAGCATAGCCATCACTGGTGCAATCCGTACTACTCCTACGGCAGCACTGGACGCCTTCATGCACTTTATCCCGCTAGATTTAAAAATAAAGCAACTTGCTGGCAACATCGCTTTGCGCCTAAAAAATTTAGGCCAGTTTAAGGACTGTAGTTTTGGGCATTGCACGATCTTAGCTGATGTGCTACCCGGAAATCCTATACGGACTGATGAGATTTGCCCCTTGGTCGACCATGACATCCCCTATGAGGTGTCATACCCGCGAAGGGAGGAGTGGCAAAGAGATGCAGTCATAATAGCAAACGAGGTTGCTATCTACACTGACGGCTCTAAGACGGGGGAGAGAACGGGTTCTGGCATTTTTTCTGCTGATCCAGACCTGAGAGAGTCTATACGACTCCCGGACACAAGCAGTGTCTTCCAATCGGAAGTTCTGGCTGTTCTAAGGGCGGCAGAGATAGTGCAGATGAGATCATTGTCGGGAAGAGACATTGCCATCTATATTGACAGTCAGGCGACACTTATGGCGCTTGAATCTGCTAACATTAACTCTGAGATAGTCAGAAACTGTCGCACAATGCTAAAAGCAGTATGTAGACGGAATCAAGTAAGACTGTGCTGGGTACCGGGACACAGCGGTATAGAGGGAAATGAGCAAGCCGATGAGCTAGCAAGAAAGGGAGGGAGCTGGAAGACAGCGGAAGTGTGAACATTAAACCACCCCTGGGCGTCTTTAAGGGAAAAATCAATGAAAAGATTTTAAAAATGGCTGACCTCAGATGGCAGAACATAGTGGGACATAGGGTGTCTAGAGCCCTTTGGCCCCATTTGGATAAGAAAAGATCTAAGGAAATTCTAAAATTGAGCAGGGAACAGCTTAGAACAGTAATTGGGATTATGTCGGGGCACTGTCTTCTAAGAAAGCATGCTAGGCGACTTGGTCTGGTGGATGTGGACACGTGCAGGTTCTGTGGTGATCTACAAGCCGAGGAAGACATAACACACATATTGTGTGAGTGCGAGGGTATAGCACGGAATCGTAGGACGATTCTAGGGGAATACTTCTTCGAGGAACTAGGGGAGCTGAGCGGCATAGACCATAAGAAGCTGGTTAAGTTCTGCAGGAGGATTGGGCTCTGTCTAGGAAAAGTTTTTTAGGTTTTTAGGTTTTTCTCCAATTGAAGTTTTTTTTTTCAAGTGGTTCCCTAGGGATCGCTATGGGCCCTTCTGGTGCCTAGTGCTGTATGCAAATTGCATAAACCTTTTTAACCTATGACCTATGACCTAGGTATGAAAACCAATTAGAAACATGGAGAGAAATGCAAGATTCGTTGAACTGTCCAGAGAGGGTTTCACTATGCTCTACACTTTACTTCAAAGCCGAAACTAACAATGGTCCGCTACATTCTTCACATTGCATCAGCACCTGATGACGGATGTGAAAATATTGTCCCAGGCTTCTTTAAAAGTGAAGCTCCATTTCTACACCGATGTAGAGAAAGTCATATATGAAAGTTTCCACGTCGTTTTGAAATTGAAACCCTGCCAAATGTACCATCATATGCAATACTAAATGGAAAATACATTCAAAGTTCTCAAAGTAACGAAAGTACTATTAAACAATTAAAGCACACCCAAGCTCACTGACATATTCCACAAAGGACATCTCTTTGAAAATGCCCAATTAGCCAGCAGTGTACTTTTAATTACAGATTAATTATCCATTTGTTGACAGCAAAAATAACCAGAAATAAGGTTTGAAATTTTGTTTGACCATTTAATTCCCTCGCGTATTAATCCAAATGCAACATAAACCGATTAGCGGGTCTCTATTTCCTTGCACAGACATTCATCTCGTTCCGCGCACCTGCCCGGCTAAACCAATTTTAACAAGCTTATAATTTCCCTGTGGTATTCGGGAAAATTTAAGCCATGGTGCTATCGGAATCAAGATGGAAAAGCGTTTCCGATTAAAAGATCCCTTACCAAAACTGGGGAGACACGAGTCTCTAATTAAAAGTCAAAACAGCAGAAAATCTACAAAGGACACCGGGAGACAAGACACACACAGGAATATGTTTGATGTTAAAGGAATGGATACTGGCTGGCATATGCATCTATGAATAGTCGCATCCCTTTATCATCCAATTATTTATACAAATAATCAATGCAAAATAATTTAATTGATTCCAAATCTATCTTTAAGCTTTGACGACATCAGTGCTGATTAGGAAAAAAGCTCCTAGAACTAAACCTACACTCGTCGGACTTGTTTTGTGTATGTTTTATCTCTGTCGCTGCACTTCTAGCCGGCGAGGTAGTGTGCTTCTGTTCTCGTTTAGTGTGAGTAGGGGCATGCGATATGTTACCATTGAACTTGACTTAAAGCTATTCATAGAAGCTAGTATTCGCAGCCTTGCAAGCCACTACACAAATGCACTTAATTCTGTTATTTGAATTGAGAATGTAATCGGCGCGTATTGCATAATATTTGCAGCATGCATCTCTGTGTGGGTGCCGTGCTTGCATACTCACACAGAAGTCTAGTTCAGCGCACGGAACTTAAGACGTAATGGGGGATTCGATTAAGGGAACATGCTTAGTTGTCAAATGGGGGCAGTTGGGGGAAAAGAAAATTAAATACATAATATTATAAATGACAGTCACCTTGAAGCTTTTCCTTCAACTATCGCGTTTATTGTGGCGGCTAGCGCATTGTTTATACCCTATTCTAGGGGTATATTAATTTTGACGCATAGTTTGTAACATACCTTAATATTGCCCGTAGACCCCTAAAAGTTACTATATTTATGATCAGCATCGATAGTAATGTCGATCTAGCCATGTCCGTCCGTCCGTCCGTCCGTCCGTCGGCAAAAATTAGGCCTTTAAACTGGACCTAGAGAGCTGAAATTTTAACCATATACTCTCTAGGGTCCCGAAATAATCAAGTTTAAGAATTTTTGAAATCCGCCCACAGACACGCCCACAAACTCAAAAAAACAAAATTTTGGAAAAAATCGAATTTTGAGCTAGAGAGCTGAAATTTTTTATATATGATCTATGGCCCATAAAACTGATTGGGACATAAAATTTTCAAAATCCGCCCACTGACACGCCCACAATTAAATAAAACAAATTTTGGGAAAAATTGAATTTTGAGCTAGAAAGCTGAAATTTTTTATATATGATCTTTGGCCCATAAAACTGCTTGGGACATAAAATTTTCAAAATCCGCCCACTGACACGCCCACAATTAAATAAAATATTTTTTTTGAAAAACCAAAATTTGAGCTAGGGAGCTGAAATTTTTAGTATATACTCTCTAGGGGCCCTTTATGCTCATGTGTAAATATTTTCAAAATCCGCCTACTGACACGCCCACAATTTTTATTTTTTATTTTTGAAAGTCCAAAGTTTGAGCTAGGGAGCTGAAATTTATAGTATATACTCTCTAGGTGCCCTTTATGCTCATACTTACATTTTTTTTAAATCCGCCTACTGACACGCCCACAATTAAATAAAACAATTTTATTGAAAAACCAAAGTTTGAGCTAGGGAGCGTTTTTATTTACAAAAGCTTAGTTTTTTCGATAAAATCCTTTAAATTTTTGTCACGCCCACTTATGAGATATAGGAATAAGAATAGGGTATCCAACAGTTCGCCCAAGCGGACTGTAGCCCGCCCCTATGTTTTTTTTTTTTATTTGTCGTCGCCCGCCCTTAAACTTGGCTTACCTTTACCCACATATGGGGCATTGTGCGGCAGAACTTTATCGCGCTAGTAACTTGGCGCTGGTGAATCTTACTTTCCGTGGTCAGTCGTTCTGCTGACCGCAAAATAGTTGTAGATGGGCGGATATAGATTGAGTTTCCATAAATAAAAGCAATACGGGTTGGTTTGGTTATGCAACAGCAGCATCAGGTTTTGAGTTTTTTTGCAGTCAGTTGGGGAGTCGAAAATCAATCTAGCAGTTCGTTGTGGAATGCAGCTCCCGAGTTCAAAATAGCGGTTAGCAGGCATATTAATCAACTGCAAAATGTTATCATAATTGGGTCTTATTTTTCTTTAGGTATCACATGGTGGTAGGCCGGCGGTTGAACTTGACCCTTTCTTACCCGCAATGAAGTGGTGGTAGTGAGGATGCTTTTCGCTTCTGCTTACATTGGGTTACTGGCTGATACTGTCAGTGCAATCTTCCATGTAGGAAGGGGAGAGTGATACGCTCGAACCCTGTCGTTAATATAGGAGAGGGATGGCTTCTAAATCGAACCCAGACCGACCTCGAATCCATGGTGAAGAAGCAAAATGAGGTCACTGATACAATCGAACCACAAACTTCTCCACTTTTTCTGTACAGCGGAAGATGACCCAAATGCGGCGACTTTTGTCCTACACCCCACTACCGCATCCCGAATTCACTGCAAGGAGAGCAGAGTGGGGTAGTTGATACAATAAAATCGAACCTCTAACTGTCCTCTATTTTCTCTGAGGCAGTGGTTTTGTTTATCCAAGTCATTCGATTTATTTCCGAAAACAATTCAGTTCTAATCGAATAGAAATTTGACTCTAGTAGTGGAGAAGGGCCGATTTGTGGGAAGAGGTGCACCGATTGAAAGAGGAGGGGGTTAGAATTTACCTTCCGCAATATTTTTTTAAATTTTGGTGGGAGCAAAACCCCCATTTATTGGGCTTTATTTAAGCTATAATATGACTTAAAGCTAAAAACTTAAATTTATGATTAAAAGCTAGAGCTTATAACTAAAGAGTAAATCTAAGGATGCTTATGGAGATCGATTTTTAGGAAGGGAGTGCTGCGGTTGAAGTCAAAAACATTACGGTTTGACTTAACCTGCAGTATCATACGTCAGATGGGTTCTTTTGGGCCATACAACATATGGTGGATGGTTGTTGTCTCTCAACAGAAAAGACTGCAGACAGACTACTGGCGTTCTTACGGGACACTACGCTTTTGCCAAACACCTTAAGGTGCTAGGCCTAAGCGACACCACCAACTGCGAAGCCTGTGGAGAAAGCGACGACACTGCGGAACATTTCCTCTGTGATTGTCCTGCTTTTGCTCGTATCAGGTGGCAGGTATTTGGTGCGGATATGGTGAGTGCTGTAAACCTAAGCTCCTTATCATTGAAGCGCCTTCTCGTTTTTCTTAGAAAAACGAGTAAATTCCCACAGTAAAATGTGGTGTGTCTGCCTGGTAGTACAATGGACCAGTATTGAGTCTGAGTGCTCCAGTGCAGAAAGTTTCACACACCCCGACAAAAAAAAATCGTATGGTGGATTTTAAGATAGAAAAGTCGTGACTACTAGGATTAGTGTTAATGTTTATTTAATAAAAGATATTTAATAAATTTTTTTCCTTTATTTATTTTTCTTTTTTTACTTTATAAATGTCACAACTTTAATTTTATTTTAATTTTCGCTACGCGTTTCGAAGTCTACTTCATCGTCGGGTTATGCATAACAAGCGGCCCCAAATAACAAAAGACAACAAGTATAAAGTATAAGTATAAAGGAAAAAATTTTATTAAATATCTTTTATTAAATAAACATTTAAACACAACCGGAGACGGGAAAAACCAAAAACATGAATTAGTGTTAAGGCAGATAGAGTTGTAAGGAGACGTGCAATCGACAGAGCTGGAAGGGAGTCGGTGGATGAAGAGAATGTCTGCTGCGTCCCTGCGTTCCACAAGGGTACTTAGGTTAATAAGTTTAAGACGGTCGCGATAAGGTGGTAACATTAGAGGATCGTTAAAAGGAAGACCACGAAGAGCAAATTAATGAAAACGACGTTGAATGCTTTCGATTCTGGATACATGAACTCGTTGAGAGGGACACCACGCTTGGCTAGCGTACTTTAGGAGGGGCCGAACAAAAGTGATGTATAGGGATCTGGTCACGTATGGGTCGCAGAATTCTTTTGGCCATCTTTTAACGAAGCCAAGTGATGAGTTTGCTTTAGTAATTATCTCATCAATATGCGAACGGAAACTTAGTTCCCTGTCGCATAATATGCCAAGGTCGCGAATTGATTGAACGAGAGATATAGATTGATCGTTGAGTAGGTTAATTCGGGGAGGAGACTTGTTGCTTTTGCGTGAGAAGGTAATAGACTGACATTTGGATACATTAAGTTCTAGGCCGTTCTTAAGGCACCAGTTGGAAAAACTATTTAGATCTATTTGAAGGAGGCTGGAGTCATGTGTGAAGAAATGCTTTTGAAAAATTTGGTGTCGTCAGCAGAGAGAGATCGAGATTGCGTGTTGAATGATCCTTTCAAGATCGTTAATTGTTAGAATAAATAAAAGGGGACCTAGATGACTGCCTTGTGGAACACCAGAGCTGGCTAAGGAAGGTGCCGAAAGAACGGACCTGAAGCGAACACTGTAAAACGGTTTTTCAGGTATGAATTTATCCATTTTACCAAAATGAGTTCAAAGCCAAAGGCAGACAATTTGAAAACTATAAATTTATGGGAAATCTTGTCAAAAGCCTTACTGAAATCTGTTGTAACAAGATCGACTTCTTTACCACTTTCAATGGCTGAGAGTGTAGAGGATATGCATTCGACAAGATTATTGGTAGTTGATCTACCTTTTAAAAAGCCGTGCTGGTTAGGGGAAATAAAAGACTTGCACTGAAAGCATGAGGCTGCATACAAGATATTTTCAAAAAGTTTGGGTATGGGGCGGTAGTTTGTTACCTCGTTCTTCAATCCCTTTTTGTATAGGTGCTATGAAGGAGGACTTCGATATCTGAGGAAATTCTCCTTGAGAAAGCGATAGCCGAAAGAGATATAAGAGGGGGAGGGAAAGATTTGAGAAACACTTTTTAAGAAATATGGCCGGAAGACCATCTGGCCGTGTGAGTATTCATCATTAAGTTTTAGTAACTTCTTTTCTATTACTGTATGATCAATACCTTGAGATAAAGAAGGACCAATAGAGAGGTTTTGCAGATATTCGAAGTAGGTGGGATCCGGTACCAACTAGTTGTCGGCGAAAGACTGCTTAAAGAAAGTAGCCAATAAGTTGGCAATGGTAAGCGGATCAGTAGATGATGTAATTTCATATGAAAGGGATGGGGGGAAACCGTCAGATTTTTATTTATAGTTAACGAATTGGAAAAATAACTTTGGGTCGTTTATTAGCTTGGTTTGCGCACTATTAAGATACTGTTGATAGAGAGATAGTTGGAATAGTCAGAAAAAGAATCGGTTCGAATGAAAAAGGCCCATAGTTTGTTTCTTTTGTTACGTAGAGATCGAAGCCGTCGATTGTACCAAGGGGGGCTTGTAGAAAAGTTTTTTTGCGGGAAAAGGGGACATAGAGAGATATAGAATTAAATAATTCTCTATAGAAAATACAGAGAGCATCCTTCAGAGGTAGATCGGCGAACTCAAAAGGACACTTACTGAGATATGTGTTGATTTGTTGATTTTTTGGAATTCGCTTTATGAAATTCGCAAGACGAGGCATCTGCTGAGGGAATGGCTTGGATAGGAGAGTTAAGAAAAAGAGAAAGAAGAAGTGGAGGTTGAAAGTTATCAACGGTCGAAAGCACAAGGGGACTCAGGGACACAGAGGAGTTTATAGGGTCAGTTGCGAAAATTAGGTCTAACGGCCTACCCATGTAGTTGGAGACCCCGCTAACTTGACATAAACTTGAGTCTGTTATCCCATCCAAAACGAGACATTGGGTGGGGTTTGAAGCGATAAAGAAAGATTCTTTAATCTTCATATAGTTTAACTTTGCTACCAATTTTACGCATGCCAATATCAAACATCTTTGTCACTGCATCCATAAATGCCCACAATTTAGTTTTTCGAGTTAACAGCAACGAAAATTGTATTGCTGTGCCGTGACAAATTTTCTGCGTCAATAAATTTGACATCTTCATGCGAAGGCATAACGGTGACGTTGTTTTGCAGATATGCCATGTATGTCCTTCGGTTTAAATTCTCTACAATCAGTAAAGCTATGAGAGTACACCCAAAAAAAAAATAAACATCGTAGGATCAAAGAAAACTACTTTGAGTTAAATATGGAATGATTTATGTCGTTTTCCATTGGTCTCAACAATTGGAAGCACTGATCAATATCCGCTTAAGGACTTAACGGCGATAGCTCTGTGGCCTCGATTCAGAACCGCTATGCTGTGTGTTTAACATTAGGTCCGTTCGCGTAATTTTATGTGTAGAAAAATTAAAATTGTCAAATATCCAAAATCGAGAGAGAATACTCTCATTTCAAAGAAAAGTTCGCGAACGCTTTTGTGTAAAAAGATGAAAAACGTCAAAGATTGGGTTGAAAAGAAGAAACCGCTGTTTTTTTTTGCTGGCAAACTCAAAGGATTTCATCATTTGACAGTTTTCATTTTCTTGTCAGCTGAATTTCTGTGTGAAGAAAAATGAACGAAAGTGTATATTTCTTTCGTTTATTTTTTTACCATTTTCTCAATACGCGAAAGCGTTTGTGCAGTTTTCCACGAAAGTTTATATAAATTTATGTTTTCATATAAGTACGCAAACGGGACCTATTTTTCAGCAGAGCAGTTTAAAGTTTTTAGAAAAAGATCGAAATTACAAATTGCTGTAGAAAATAATTGGAAAATCTGGCAGTATTGAAACTAGTATTGAATTAAAGCTATTTAACCATCCTTTTAATATAAAATTAAAATAATTATCAAACATTGCAATTAAGAGCGTGGAAAGCAAAAGAAACACTTTCGTTGTTTTGGCTTGAGAGAATTGCTATTACAAAAAAATTAAATCGAGTTCAGCTGTATTTCCTTGAAGTAAATCAAAGTTTTAGTTGAGGTATTCTTCCATAACCCTTCAATGCATACTGTAGCATATCTGCATTATACTTTAAAAAAAGCTCTCATAAGAGAATGGCAGCCGATATCTCTTCGATTTGTTCGGTTTTCCATTTCCTGCTAGTTCGCTTGAAAAGCAAACTGACATAAGTAAAAATTTTACGATTTTGAATTAACTATACAGAACGAATCGCAAAACAAATACAACTTTTCTGTCAAACGTCCATAACTATAACTCTATAACTGACAGCATAACGTCACAAGTGTCTTTTTGAATTTAAGGAAACATCCCTTTTGTTTTCCTAGCTAAACGTCTTTTTTTCATTTGTAACACTTTGCTTCTAAAAAAATTATGAAATCGTGATAAATAAGTTTCTTGAAAAGTGACACTTTTCGTGTTGTGTCATCTTACAGCCAAATTTCAGTAAATTTATTTTTGTAGTAAAACGTTTCAATTTGCGTTAAGTCAATTTACCTTGGAACAAAACTAGTTGATGAACTTCAAAGTTCTTTTGATTACTTTAAGAAGTGTCACTTTACCAATAAGCTAGGTTTTATTTTAAATAATATAATTATAATCGATCAAAACCAAAAGACACTTTTTCACATTTTTTTTTTTAAATTAGTAGCAATTTGGATGTACAATGACACAAGTCAAACATTTTTTTTTTTGAAAACAGGCTTTTTATAGTAACTTGAATATACCACTTGAAAGATGAAAAAAAAATACTTTTTTACTATACAACTTTTTTGGTGTTCATTGAAATTCAAAACTAAAATGATTTTTTGAGTTATGAAAAACTTCAAATGGCTTTTCTGAAAATGTATGAATTTTGACTTATGTCAGTTTGCTTTTTAAGGGACGAAATGTGTCGGTAGTCCCAAGTCCCAAGATCACGTGCTCTCATAGGGTATAGAAGAGGTGTGTTCAAATAAATGTAAATATAAATACTAAAGTGTTTTAATGCATGTAAGTATTTTTTTTATTGTTTCTTATATGTTCCTTCTGATATATGTGCAAAAATAATTGTTCATATTGCACAGTATCAATATTTAGAAGCTTTTTTCGCTTTTCAGCATGGAGAGAATCTTGTCAGATAATGAACTTGAACAAATTTTGGATGAATGGGTGGACAGCGAGGATGAATTTGAATATTGTCGTTTTCTTCAGCACACGTTGACGAAGACGTAAATATTGAATTAGTGGAGCTTGATAATTTACCACTACACATATTGAAAAATAAACCGGAAGTGGAACCCATATGCTCTACAAGTGATTTTAAAAGTGAAATAAGCGAACTGAAAGCGAAATACAAAAAAAATTCTTTGGAAGCGTATTACATTTGAATTTGATACAGGGTTCAGTTCATTTAGTGGAAGCACAACTTTACCTAATGCTCTTTGGCAAATGTCGACGCCACTCAGCTACATTGTCTACCTTGTTTCAAGCGAAATAATTGAAAAAAAGTAGCGCAATCAAATATATATTCCATGGAAGTTAATCCAGGACGTCCCGCTTTTTTAACAAATACCCATATAAGAAAGTTTTTGGGAATCTTTATTCTTATATCGGTCATACGAATTTCGAATTTTCGGCGATATTGGGCTCTAGTTTCAGGAAATAAGAGGATAATTAATACAATAACGAGTTTGAGAAGGTTCAAAGGTATCTGCATTTTAAAAATAATAGCGGTATGCTGCCAATACAAAGCCAACTACATGACAGACTTTACAAAATTAGGCGCTTACTAACTCATTTAAGGGAAAAATTCTTGACCATCCCAAGAGAAGAGTGTTTATCTCTTGATGAACAAATATGCGCAACAAAGGCACGCAGTTACATGAAGCAATATATGCCCGCTAAGCCTAATAAGTGGGGTTTTGAGTGTGGTATCAGGTAATTTTACCATCCGAGACGAATTAAGGAGCATGTGCCAATGTTGTCATACGATTAACCCGAAGCATCGAAGTAAATGTTGGCCATAAGATTTATTTCGACAACTATTATACGACCATATCTCTAGTTGTCGAATTGGCCAAAAAAGGTATTTATACTGTGGGAACTATACGCCGAAATAGACTGACAAACTGCAAGCTTCCAAATGAAAAGGAACTATCCAAAGCACCACGGGGAAAGTTGTTCGAATTGTCTGCCAATGTGGACAATATAGACATTTGTACACTTTGTTGGAAAGATAACAAGGCTGTTAATTTTTTGTCATAATTTGTTAGCGCCCTGCCTATTGGGACTGTTTAAAGATATTTTTTTTTTTTTTATTTTTTTTTTTTTTTTATTCATCTAATAGCTAAGCTAAACAGACTACAAGAAATAAATACAAATTCTAAGGAAAAATAATAACTTAGCTCTGGATATAGGCTCATTATGGCCGTAATTAGTTCTATGAACAGGTCGAAGGAGAAGATTTCTTTCCCTTAAAGGTCTAGCCGGGGCATAGATTGGTACTTGGGCTAAAAGAGATGGACACTTAAGATGGTAGCATAAAAAGTCCCTTACAAACATGATGTCATGAGCTTTCCTTCTTGAGCTTAAAGTTGAGTTACCTAACAATTGACATCGAGTTCGGTAAGGGATTTCAAAGTTCCAGCTCATTTTCCGAAAAAATATATTTTGTGAAACGCCTCTGGACTTTTTCAATGCGGTCCGAGTGAATTTTGTATAGTGGGTTCCATATAATATCAGCATATTTTAGCAGAGACCTAACTAATGCAATAAAAAGTGAAATAAGGGTATGAGGATCCGAAAATTCCTTACTATTACGTTTTATAAAACCAGAAAGTTTATTCGCCTTAGCAATAACGAAATCAATGTGAAGTGCAAAGGTAAACCTCGAATCAATTACAATGCCCAGATCTTTAACTTCTTCGACTCTGTTTAGTACAATGTTGTCGATTTCATATTGAAAATCTAAGAGAGATGAGCTTCTGTGAAATGATATTATAAAGCATTTTCTAATATTTAACATTAGACAATTTTGTACGCACCAAACAGATAGGTTATTTAGATCATATTGCAAAAACACACAATCAAGTGTAGTTTTTATTTTAAGGAACAGCTTTAAGTCATCAGCATACATCAAACAATCGCAATATTTTAATACACGCGATATGTCGTTGATAAAAATTGTAAAGAGGAGGGGACCCAAATGACTACCCTGTGGTACTCCTGAAACACATCCAAAATGTCGTGAAAAGTAATCACCTATTTTAACCCTTTGAATCCTGCCAGTCAAATAAGATGCTAACCACTCAAGCATTGCGGTGTGAAACCCAAAACTTTCAAGTTTTTTTTATTAAAATATGATGATTGACTGAATCAAATGCCTTACTGAAGTCAGTGTAAGCACAGTCGACTTGATAACCATCTTCAATAGCATTAATAACATAATGCGAGAAGCACGCCAGATTAGTGGTAGTGGACTTGCCAGACACAAAACCATGCTGCGTATCACAAACAAATTCCTTTATACAAAATTCCAATTTCGATTTAACGATACTTTCAAAAAGCTTAGGCAGAGCAGATAATTTGCAAATTCCTCTATTATAAAACAAAGGCACAGTATGTTGATATCGATTGTCCCAATATAGACAAGCAGTATAATAAGCAGTGGCGTGGACCTTACAGACAGCCTGATGGGACGACATCGAATTAAAATGCGATCCATGCGGATTTTTTGCCATCTTATCGATATTACATGGATTTCGTACAAACAAAACTGATCCATCTCGCAAAAGAAAGTATCCCAAATCACACGTGCCTTCGGCAGATGTTAGAAAAGATGAGATATCACATTGGCCGGTTTATATGGAAAAAAGATTAAGATGCAAGCTTCCAACTTGTTGCACATAAATACAATGCGAAAAATGTTACACTGCCCTTTTAATAAAAGAAATAATTGCTTTAAAGTGTTTCATATATTATTTATAATGTACATATTATACCAATCTACTTTACTTTTTTCTATTATTTTGTCCCTTTTTTGTAATATTTATCCATTTTTTTAACGAAGGTTCACAGAACGATAAAATACGATTCGTTCTCTCATGGAAAGTTGGCAAAGAATTTGATTTCTGATTCGATCGCGAACCTTATTTTTCGGTTCGTTTAAAAATAACACTCGTTTTCACGATCGAATCAAATCTGTTGCGAACTGTAAAATATAGTTTGTTCGCCAATTTATCTCGTGCGAACTATAGGAGATCCGTTCGCGAATGGTTCTCATAAGAAAAAAAATTTAATAATTAATTAAATTAATTAAAAAGTAATTTTACATGAAAATTCTATTACATTGAAAGAACTTGAGTGAAAAGTATTTTCATAACATATTAAGATTTTGGAGCAAATTTGCATTCAGTTTAACTAACAAAACATTATTTATTGTTTCTTTGGATAATTTGTTTATGTTTTTTGTCAAAAAAACTGGTAGCAGCTCAATGTTTTCCAATGCTCAATTTTCTTTCACAAAGTAAGCTAGTTGATTCGTCAGCTTCTTGATTATAGGAAACATATTAATTTAACTCAAACTCCCCATTTCAACCAAAATAATAACTATTGAAAATATAAATCGCGAATCGAGAATGATTTGTTTTACGGATCTTTACGGATCCTTATCGAGAGCGAACCATATTCTACCTGAAATTCGATTTTCCGATCTCTCACGAACGAGAGATACGGAAAAAAGGATACAGCTCGTTCGTGAGAGAACTATACATTTTTAAAGATTGAACATTTTATCAATCGCGAACTTTATTTTTTATGGTTCGTCAGAAGATCTATAAAGATGCTTATTTTATCGTATGCGAGCGGTATTTTACGAACCCTGATTATTAGTAATAGATGCAAAAGAGCTTTTTTTTTTTATAATTTACGCGCACTAAAGGGATTTTTTTGGTACCCTTATCATGTATTGGCTACACAGCGCGGGCGTTAGGGAAATTAGGATTAGAAGAAAAGGAGAGTTGCCGATGCACGTTGGTTTTGAATGTTTGTAGGTTATAATGTAAAGGAAAAACTGAGCTTGGAAGAGTATTCCACATTCGTGTTGTACAGCTGAGGAAAGACTCTTTGTACTTCACTGTACGTCCGAATACAGGCTTGAGGGTGAACTGATGAGCATTCCTTGCATGGCGGGTATTGCGGTTGAAATGTTCAAGGGGTGGAATGCAACTGGCTATTTCGTTAGAGCACTTACGGTGGAAATAGCGATAAAATAACGAAAGACAGGAGACATTACGACGATGACTAAGTGAGTCAATCGATCTCGCGAAGTCTCGGTCGCCAATGAGTTTTATCGCTCGTTTTTGGATCCTGTCAAGTAGCTCCAAATAAGTTATTGGTGCACCAAACCAGATATGAGCGTTGTACTCGAGTTTCGGGCGAACAACGCCTTATAAATTGTAGCCAGATCAGAAGGGGTGAAATATTTCTTGCATCGCTTAAGGAAGCCTAGACATTTTGCAGCGTTCTTGGCGGCATCGAATATGTGGTCATTCCAACGAAGGATGTCATTGACATACATACCGAGAATGGAAAGTCTTTCGGTTTTAGCGTTGCAAGTGCCATTCATGGATAATGGCTGTGTGTCTGGGTTTTGCTTTAATGACAGGAGACAGCATTAAATTCCACTCTATTGGTTGTACCCCACTGAGTTATGCTGTTAAGATCGGAATTTAATGAGCTTAACATACGTTGCCGTTCCAGTTCCACACCCGAAGAAGTGGGGCGTGACCCAAGAAACGAGTATGAAAAGCTGAGGGTACTGTCATCAGCAAAGGAATGGATTGGATTAGAAGTAACAGACAGGAGATCATTTATAAAAATGAGAAAGATAGTCGGAGACAGGGCGAAGCCTTGGGGAACACCAGCATTTCTTTGGTGAGTTGCAGACTTGAAACCGTCCAAGACAACTTGAATTGAACGGTCCGAAAGGTAATTTCTAATCCATTGAAGAAGGTTATCATCGATTCCAAATGCACGCATTTTCGACAAGAGAGCTTGATGCCAAACTCTGTCGAATGCCTTTGAAATATCAAGCGCCATTATCCTACTTTCACCACTTTGGTGAAGAGATTGGTTCCACTTTTCGGTTAGATATGTCATCAAATCACCGGTGGACCTGTTGCCCTGAAAACCATACTGCCGGTCATTGAGAAGTTTTCGAGATTCAAGATATTTCATTAGCTGAGGGTTGATCAGCGTTTCCATGACCTTAGAAAGAAGGGACGTAAGTGCAATTGGTCGGTAGGAGGAGGGAGAAGAAGACTCGCCTTTTTTTGGTACAGGCTGGACAAATGCTGTTTTCCATCTTCCCGGAAAGAGCCCTGAAGAATAGGACAGATAGAAAAGCTTACGCAGTGGTTTTGCCAGCGTAGAAGAACACCTCTTCAGAACGATTGGGGAAATACCATCTGAACCAGCGGATTTGTGTATGTCAAGATCTCGAAGTACTCTAGCCACTGTACGAGTGCGAAAGTGGATTGGTCCCATGGAGTATTCTACACGCTCGAGTACAGGGGGAGACAAAGCACAATCTGGGAGCGTTGAGCTGACTGCAAAGTGAGCAGCAAACAGATTGGCCTTATCTGTAGAGCTGACAGCTGGAATGCCGTTGTAAATGAGTGTCGGGATAGATGACGAGGCCGAATTCTTGATGTTTTTGACAAACGACCAAAAGTTTGTACTACCCGTGGGACTTTGTAGTAATTTTTTGCCTCAGCTTTTGGTCGTGGGAGAATTTTACACGATTAATGTGGGCATTACAGTCATTTCTGGCTCGTTTGAATTTTTTCCGGTTTTCCTCAGATGGGTTGGCCTTATAAGACCGAAAGCTTACCTCTTTTAACCTGATAGCCTCTTTGCAGCTCGAGTCACACCACGCGTTTACCTTGGGTTTGATACTTTTTATCCGGTAAGGGATGAAGCATTTCATACCCAATAAAATCGTGTTTGTTATCATATCAGCAGCAGCATCCACGTCGCTGTCGAGGAACCACAGCGACCAGCTCGATCTGAATTCTATACAATGAGCACGCAATTATGTGATTTTTTATGTTGCTGTTAGTTTCATATAAAATGAATTATTATTTATCGTTTTGTTTACACA
The DNA here is from genome assembly GCA_949715645.1 of Portevinia maculata. Classification (NCBI taxonomy): domain Eukaryota; kingdom Metazoa; phylum Arthropoda; class Insecta; order Diptera; family Syrphidae; genus Portevinia; species Portevinia maculata. The sequence goes on along the minus strand of OX454527.1, from coordinate 25,934,808 downwards.
ATTTATTCAATTGTTGTTTTTAAGTTATTTATTCGAAAAAACAAAAATAAGTTCCAAGAACAACTTTTTTTTATAAATTACATAAGGCTTATGCATGGCGTTGCAGATATGCATTATACAGAAAATCCGATTTTCCGGAAAATCGGTTAGCCGGATATTTTTCTTATATTTTTTTTTTTTAGCTTAGATCGTTTATTTACATTTAATATATTTTTTTCGGTCAAAAATAATGTATGCATTGAAGGATTATTTAATGGGACATTTCTATATTTACTATAAATATTTACTTCTGGAATAATGACCAAATTCAACTTTAGACATAACAATTTTGTTTATCTCTTGGAGAATAACCACTTAAATTGACTTAAGCTGTTTTTTTTTCAAATAGAAATTAAGAAAAAACACAAATATATTTGAGAAAGAACAACTAAACTGGAATTTAGTGGTTTTGCCTAATACAAAACTAAAGTCAACTTTAGATAATACTATTGGGATTTTTTTTTTAACTTTCTTTGAGTTTAGTTGTTTTACCTTGAGGAGGATGTAAAAAACTAACTTAAGTTATGCAACCGATTCGGACACGCTGAATCTAATGGTATCAACAAGTCAACTTCGTCTAAACTAAACTTAAGCGGTTCCGCCTTGTAAGCACAGAGTTATCCCCGCTAAAGTTAGCGTTTGTGGGCTAACTTGTTGTTGTATTTAATATGCAAATGTAAATGATCGTATATACGCTTGAGTAAAAAAACATACGCAAAGTTACGAGTATCTATAGAATAAAAAATGTTGGCTCATTTGCTCAACTCTTGTGTGTAACATTTTTCAAAATCTACAGCTCTTAAGAAAACACCCTTTACAACGCAAATACACACGCAGTCTAAGATGATTTATTTGTTTTGTCTTATAAAGTTTTTTATGTTTATTTCAAAATTTCGCGAACCGAAAATTATACAAAACTGGTTTATTGTCTTGTCCTTGGAGTACAAGATGTCTTACTTAGCAAGCAATTTGATGCACATCATCTAACAGTACCTATGTTACATACCGAGCAATATCGGAATTAATCAGGATAACACACAAGGAATTATTGACTTAAAATAAAACAACAAACAAACAAACATCTTCTCACTTTTCTGTAAGTCGTTCTATTCAATTTGTAAGTATTGTGAAACTTTCATAAAACCAGTTTCTCCGGATGTTAATTTACATTTTCATGTAAGGCTCACATTTGAATAAAATAATTAGAATTATATCTATAAATATTAATCCTTCATCTTTATTAAATCCCTCTCCCATTTGTTGTGTATCGCGTGCTGAATATTATCAAAGGTGATGCGAGATAAGACTGATTTAAAATGCCAGCTAACTTTGAAATATTTTTACTACGTTTCCACTAGATTCTAGTTTTCTTTATTTCTTGCAAACTATTTATTGGTCTTTTTAGTTTTGCAAATAATTAACTGCTTATATTAACATGCCATTTATATTCCCGTCGGTCGTCACAAGACACACACACACACACACACGCATCCACTATTATCAAATGCCCGTCTATTAACATTACACGTATTTTATTAGATAATTTGAAATAACGTTAGTATTAATATTATTTTTTTATTCGCATAGAAACATTAAACTTTATAAAAAGTATACATCAACAAAGCTTAATTGATAAAAATGATTTCCGTATTTTACACAATTCGCAAGTATATGTCAGTAGACTGAGCTATTGTACTTGAACTCTCTTGCGCTTCCTCTCGCTCGTGAAAATCAATTTATATAATTAAATTATTTTTCTTTATTTAAAATCAAACGCACTTTTTTAATGCGGCGAAACCGTTAAGGACACAACCGAAATAAGAGAATCAGAAGTACCCGAAGTTGGGCGTACGAGTAGAAGCTCCGCGGGCAAACCGAGCCTTCCCTGAACCAAACTAACTGCATGCTGAACTGCGTTCTAAGCCTTGCTGAGGCAAAAAACAAGAACAACAAACTTTAAAATGCAACAAGTATACAACAGAGGTGACGACCAGTGTCACCATGCTATGAGTAGAATCGCAGATGCGCATTGTTAATGTGCGGAAAATTGCATGGTTCCGCACACAGTTAAGTATAAGCCCGAAAGCTTGTAAGAACGAAGTAAATATACATGTGTTCGAGATGTAAGAACAAGAATAGCGCGCAGCATTCACTTGCACTTCAACAAAGCGCAGTACATTGTATTGGCGAATATGGAATAAAATAGTAATGCAGTTAAGCATGCCTCAGTCTCAGGCAGATAAAGTGAAAGCTTTGCTGCTGCATCTAGAAATCTGATTGCAGTGCGGTTGCCGGGGGTTGGGGGTTGTTTTACCTGTCTGACGTTATTTCTATAATGTCGTATGTCAGTTGGCATTACGGTATTACAACATCGGGAAGAGCTTATAATTAATTCGTTTGTGTGCAACTGATTGAATCGATGTACGAGTAGAACGTGCGACTATCGGCCATTGAAAAAGGGTTGTTTTTATCGTGACGACAAATAAATAAACGAATGTTTAAGGGAATGGTCGATAAAATATTTTAAAATATACCGTGTTGCGAAATGCAACGATTTGTTTTGGTGCATTGCGGGCGGATGGTAAATTAAAAGTGAACCACATGAAACAATTCACATTAACAATGCAGTTGGAAATCGAATTTAACTTTTTGATATTGGGTAATACTCGCAGATAGGTGAAGAACTTAAGATTCATAGCCAATTCGAATGCAGATTTGTTGGTTGTTTGCAATTGTTTGAGGAAAGAATATGAAACTTTTAAAATCTATTGATGATGACGAGAAAGTCAATGCGGAAAAAGTTAAACATCATTTAATTTAGTATTACATAGTTGCGATTATACTGAGATGACTGTATTCAAATAATGACGCGTTCTAGAGAAGTTATGCCCTACTCTAAAGCTGATTAGGTTTATTTCGGTTTTTTTCTTCTTAAATTTCAACTTTAAATGCTATTACTTTTATTTTATTTTTATAATTAACGCGCACTAAAAGGATTTTGAGTACCCATATAATACGTTTATAGTAACATAGTGCGGGCATTAAGGAAAACAGGGTAACGATGAGAAGCAACCGATGCATGTTAGTTTTAATTTTTTTGTAATTTAGAATGGGTAGGAAAATCAGAGCGGGAAGAGCATTCAACATTGGTGTTGTACGTCCGAAAACCAATTCACCAAATAAATGCTTGTTATCCCCAAGGCTGCGTTTTGTCCCAGACCCTCTTTCTCATCTATATATTGATACGGAGTTGCCTATAACGTGTTTCCCCCTTTTTTGTTTGCTATTATACGTCACATAGATATGCCAACACAATATAATATTTGGGTAGGGTGCAATACATAGAAGTGTACAATACAAAAATTATCCACATATATAACACACATTATGAATTACAACAACAACAACATTGCTGTGTGAGGCAATAATCTGCCAATCGGAACGGAAAAATTATATATCATGAAGTTACTTCAAAATGCTTGAAGTTACTTGAACATGCTTGAAGGTACTTGAAAATGCTTGAAGTTACTTGAAGTTACTTAAAAAAGCTTGAAGATACTTGAAGTTACCTGAAAATGCTTGAAGTTACTTTAAGTTACTTGAAAATGCTTGAAGTTACTTGAAGTTACCTGAAAATGCTTGAAGTTACTTCATAATGCTTGAAGTTACTTCATAATGCTTGAACATACTTGAAATTACTTGGACATGCTTGAAGTTAATGGAAAAGGCTTGAAGTTACTTGAAAATGCCGGGAAAATTTTATATCTTGTGAAATCAGAGAATGCAATGTCGAAAATTTTCATTCTCCGATTAATATGTATAACAGTCGACTTTGTTTTTTTTCAACTTATAGAATAAATTTTTCGATTTTGACCATGGGGCGACCCCTAGTTTTTATAAATAATCTCCTGTCTGTTACTTCTAATCCAATCCATTCTCACGCTGATGACAGTACCCTCAGCTTTTCATTTGCGTTTCCAGGTTTACGTCTCTTATCTTCATGCATGGATCTGGAACGGAAAGGTATGATAAGCTCATTGAATTCTGCATACTTTAATAGGGTACAACCAAAAGATTCAATGACTCGAAAGGCCAATGTGGTCTTCTATCACAAAAGCGAAGCCCGTATAATCTACCATTATCCATGAATGGTACTTGCATCGCTGAAACCGAAAGATTTTCCATTCTCTGTATGTGCGTTAATTACAACCTTCGTTGAAATGACCATTTATTCGATGCCGCCAAGGACATTGCGAAATGTCTAGGCTTCTTCCTCAAGCGATGCAAGAAATATTTCACCTCTTTCTTATTATACCTATTTCTTTACGTGTTAACATATTCATTAGTCATATCTACTTGTTATGTATTTATTTACTTGTTAATTTATTTACTTACATATTTATTTATTTATTTATTTTGCAGTTAATAAATTTGTTTATATATTTCTTTTTGATTAAATTGTTTATTTAGATGTTAATTTATTATATATATATATATTTTTACATATATCCAGATTAAGAAAATTGTTTATTTATTCATCTATTCACTTATTTATATATATCCCTATGTATTACATTTATTTATTTATAACTTTTATCGTTGTTTTTTTCCCTACTGTGATATAGTTTTTAATTTCTTTATAAAATAACAAAATCTAGTTTCTTCACATGGATTTTTTTTTCTATAGTTTTTTATCCAAATTTATTTCTTAATACTTACCGCATTTAAATATAAATTGTATCTTTCAGTAGTAAGATATCAAGTATCATATCTCTGTACAAGCTGTGCCAACCAACAAATGTAAATATTTAACTATAAAGCGAAAAATAAATATCTATCTATCTATTTCACCTCTTCTGATCTGGGTATAATATATAAGGCGTTCACACGCCCACAGCGTGAGTACAACGCTCATATCTGGTCCGGTTCACTGATATCATATTCGGAGCGACTCGACAGAATTCAAAAACGCGCGATAAAACTCATTGGTCATCGAGACATTGCGAAATCACTTGACGCCCTTAGTCATCGTCGCAATATCTCCTGCCTTTCGTTGTTCTATCGGTACCATAAGTGCTCAAACGGAAGAAACAGCCACTTGTATTCCACTTGTAAACCCGCCATGCTAGGAACGCACATAAGTTCACCCTTACGCCTTAAGTATTCGGGCATACAGTGAAATTCAAAGAATCTTTCCTTACCCGTTCAATACGAATGTAGAACACTCTACCATGCTCTATCTTTCCTTCGCATTACAATTTACAAACATTTAAAACCCACGTGCATCGGCATCTCCTCTTTCTCCCTCTCTTCCAATCGAAATTTTCTATTGGAAAAGGAGGCGTTTTTGGAGTCCGTATCCAATTCATCCTCCGAAGGAACTATTCTTTTGATAAAACATGCAGATAGTTCCTAGAATAAATATTTACAATGATTCAAATCAAAAAATTAATAAAAAACGCTATCTTCAAAGATTAATTTTGAGATAAAAATAACGGGCAATTAATAATATTACTTAATGAGTCTCGTATAAAGATTATCGAAAAATATTTGCAATCTGTCAGCTTTAGGCAACCTATTAGATGACATCGTGTGTCGTACGAGGTCATTCGAATATTCCAATGTAAGCGATAAACAACGAGTCTTGTGAAGCATTTTTGAATATTCTCAATCATTTGTGAAGTTATTTCATAGAAAGGAATATGGTGTCCAGAAAAATATTCTAAAACAGATCGTACAAAGACTATACAGAGCGATTTGAGAGTGCAAGGGTCGGTGAACTCCTTGGAGTTTCTCCCAATAAATCTTAGCATAAAGTTAGCTTTCTCTTCTAAAAAATCTATACCTATAAAGGTTAAAGTTCCTCTTTTCTTATAAGAGGTATGTCATAAATTTTATAAGTGTAAAACACCGGAGAACGGTGACGATAAAATGACATAACTTGACATTTTGAAATATTAAGAGATAAGCGTTTTTTTTTACACCATTCTTACAGTCTGTGAAGGTCTTCTTGAAGGAGTGTGCAATCGGAAGGGAATTTTATTCGACAAAAGATTTTTAAATCATCCCCAAATACCAATTTCTGAGAAAACAAGATATGGAGTGGAATATCGTTTATTTATATTAAAAAGGAAGAACATGTGGCTTCCTTGAGGAACGCCGGAGAAAACATGAATTTAATGGGAGGTGATATTGTTTTTTTTAACACTAGCTGACCCGTGCTCGCCTTACTTGACATAAATAAGACTGAAACCATTTCACAAGATTTGAAAGAAATCCTAAACCTTCCAACTTTTGCATTAAAATTTTGTGATTGACTCTATCGACGATAACATCACATTGAGATCCACTTTCAAAACAACTAACGGGATGATTACAGAAGATCAAAGGATTGGTCGAGGTAGATTTTCCATCAATCACGCTGATGAGGTGAAATAATTTCTTTGAGAAGAAACGACAGTTTTTTAGTAACAATTTTTTCAAATAACAGAAAGTTTGCAAATCGGACTATAGTAATTAGAAAAATTCCTGTTTAGGTCCAGCTTTATGAATGGGAACAATTAAAGAAATCTTCCATTCATTTAGGAACTTGCCCTCGTTGAGGGAAGCGTGAAACAAAAGTGACAATGGTACACATAGAGAACTTGCATACTGTTTTAAAACAAAAAGAGGTATTGCGTCAGGACCAGGGTTTTTCTTTAGACTCAGGCAACTCAATGCTTCCGAGACACCGGATACCTTTTTATGCAAGTAACCAATATATAGGGAACTATTAATGCTGCCACAGACAGAAAAAACAGGAATATCGCATGTCGCATATACCGATTGGAAAAAGTCAGCAAAGAAATTACTGATCGTGCAAGTATCGTTTGAACCTTTCTGTAAGTAAAGGTAAGATTAGACTGCATGCCAATTGTGCATTCAAATGACCACAGCCAAATGACAAGATTATCTGTCAAATGAACAAAATTTCAGCGCTTTCAAGGTAGTACTCGTATATTAGACTACGTGACCACAATGACCATTTTGGTCATTTTTGCCCTGCTGGTCATTAAAGGCATTTGTTATTATATTTTCAGAGTGAGTTATGGTAACGCCGTACATGTTAAAGCGAAACTTAATTTTCCATACAAAATAAATAAAACAGATAATCAGAAACAGGAAAGTAGTACCTAGGTCTATTTCCATTTGATTTGTTTTTTAATTGCTTGAAACTAATTTTCGCATAATTTTATTAAAACAATTTACTGCGATGTTATCCAAAAATATTGTTTTTATCATGCAAACATTTTATTATTGTAGTATTAAATAACTGAACGCTTGGAAATGATGACAATTTTCAAATGACAAAAATGACAGCAATGCCACAACCAAATTTCAATAAATTGCATATGGTCATTAGGTCATTATACTGGCATTCGAGCTTATTGTCCAATTACACTGCTTGCAATTTGGTCATTTTTATCTGTCAAAATCAGCATTGCCATTTGTAGTCATTTGGTCATTATGTCATTTGAGATATGCCGATTACACTGCATGACCCTACTTTGACAGCGAAAACTGTCAAAAATGGTCATTAAATGCCAACTTGGCATACAGTCTACCTAATCTAACCTACCTACAACCTTGTAGGTAGTCTGTGCTTTGGACTGCATCTGTGGTTGATTTACCTGCGACAAACCCGCACTGGTCATCAAATAGCCGTATTATTTTCCACAATCGGCTCTCTAATATCCGCTCAATATCTTCATGGTGTGTGACAACAACTTGATAGAACGGTTATTATCACAGTCTCCCGTATTGACTTTTAATTTGTACAGAGGAAGATAAGATACCTGGTGGATTTCCCTCCACTGGTTAGGCATTAGGTCGCCTCTCTTCAGTTTGGAGATAAAGAATCATAAGCCATTTGGACCCGATGTCTTAGATCTTTTTCCAGAACTCGGAATACCCCATTTTTATTTTTTTTAGAGTCTTTGAGCGCCTTCCTAAATTCTTGACATTAATGCCGGATACGTTATCATTGAAAGGGTCGGTAAGGATGGTATTGTTCTGTAAGAAGTCCTTCACAATACTGTTGCCACCTGTGTAGTATTTGTTCATCATTGACAAGAAGCAGGATTGTTGATGAAATTTGGCGAACGGGTTTCCTGAGGATTTCTCCTGTTCTGAGCGGCTATTTTCAAGATGGCTTTACCCCTGTTCAAGCTGGTTTGTCGCAGTTCATGGGTAGTCTGATTCCTATTGGCAAACGAAATTTAAGTTTCTTCCAACTCTATATACTTTGCTTGAATTTGAACGCACTTTCTGTTTGCGAGTCTCTTGCAAAGTTTGTATTCCAATTCGAATGCAGCTTTCCATCTTCATTATTATAGGGACTTTAGCTTCATCTGTCCACCACCACGTTTTTGCCGTATTAGTGTCCTTTTGAAGGCCCTAGCAGTTATTTAGCTCTGTCTAAGCAAGGTCGTTGTTGGGAATTCCACATGTCCTCTGCTCATCACTACTCATCCTCAACTTCGTCGATGATGGGTAGATAAATAGCAATAAATGTTTCGCCTTTCTCTTTGTACAGATTGTACCATTTGATTTTAAAGGACACTTTTGTTTGTTTATTTTTGTTCGTCCCCGCCTCTGTACGTACGAATTTCTGTCACTTTGCAATCGTTAACCGTGTTACAAAACGGTAATCAATTTGGCTGTTATTTCCGCCAGATGCAGGCTTTGTTTGACGAACATGGTATTTAGAACGATTAGACGGAAGACTAGAAAATGTTTACGAGTTAGGACAAGGATGTTTTCCTTTTTCTTGGCTTTCTTTGGGTCTTTTATTTTATTTAATAGTTTTGAGTTTTGAGTAGAAACCATTAAAAGACAATTTTTTTTAAAACAACTTAAGTTATGACGCTATTATGTCATATGAAAATGAATGAAGTTCATCGCATAAGTTAAGAAAGCTATGCATTTTTGTATTTGTTTCGACTAAAGACATTTTACACTAACCTAATAATCCCTGGGTTCTTTCTTTGGGGTCCTATGAAATAGAAGGTTTGTGCTCATTTCCAATTAAATAGAACCGCAAATGTGATAAAAAATGTAATTTAAAAGGGACAGGAAGTGTTCGTGGATGTCATTTAGCTGTATTTTTTTCATTATTAATGGCTACAATGTTTTAATCGATTGAAATTAGAACTAAATCATATTTCGTAAAAAATACATATTTGTTCGTCTTTATTAACGAAAAGAACTAGATGGATCAGTTTGTGGCTTTCGGCCCGGCAGATCGACAATAGACCAAATCTTCACACTAAAGCAAATCCTGGAAAAGACCAATGAATTTGAAGTCGAGACCCATAATCTTTTCCATCGAATTTAAAGGCACATATGGTAGCATTCATCGTTAGGAGCTCTACGTGGCGATAGCCGAATTCGGGATCCCGGCAAAACTGATCCAGTTGTGTCGCGTGATGGTGGAAAACACGCGGTGCAATGTGCAGTATGGAAACAGTTTTTCCGAACTTTTTCAAACCGGTACCAGATTCTGGCAAGGAGATGCGCTTTCATGTGACTTCTTCAATCTTGTTCTGGAGCAGATAGGTGTCAATACGGAAGGTAACAGATCCGCCCAACTAGTGGGATATGCGGCCAATCTCTCGTGGCGTTTGAAGAGCAGGCAAAATTGCTTGGTCTTGAAGTGAGCGACGAAAAAAACAATGTACTTGCTTTCAACTAACAAACAAACATCTGTCAACTGACTAGGACAAAACGACACAATAATAACTTTAAGGTCGACAACTGGAGAGTTTCCAATCTGGAGTCACTCTCAGACCACAGATGGATCCTCTACGACATGAGTCTCGAGGTCGAGACCACAAAACCTTATAGAAACCCCAAAAGAGTTAATTGGACCAAGTTTGGCCAAGTCCTTCGGACAAAACTCAAAAATATACCTGAAACAAACACAGCTGCAATTAAAGAACTGGAGGTACAGGTAAAGACTTTTGAGAAGGCTATGGATGTAGCATACAAAGTCTCGTGCCCAGTTAAACGCAGTAAAAAAACGCTTCCCCCCTGGTGGAACGAAGATCTCTCCAGTCTTAGACAGATGACTAGAGCGATTTTCAACATCTGCCACAAACACAATTTTTGGCGGCCTTATAAGGACTATCTAAGTCTGTATAAGAAAGCCATAAAGGCATCCAAAAACGAGGCCTGGATGGAGTACTGTCAGTCGATAGAAACCCTTAAGGACTCCGCTAGGCTAAGCAAAATTTTGTCCAAGGAACACTCCAACCCTTCTTTTCTGAAAAGACCAGACGGAGGATGGACAGAATCTCCAGCGGAGACCCTGAAACTCCTTATAAACACTCACTTTCCCGGATGCAGTGATATTAGTACGCAACCCGAGAGGCCTCGGCAAGTACAACCTGCTCCCAACAACTACATCACCTCAATAATTTCCGAGGAAAAGATTTCCTGGGCTATTAACAGCTTCTCCCCATATAAGTCTCCGGGGCCTGACGGCATTATGCCTGTCATGTTACAGAAAACGCAAAACCTATCAATACCTTGGTTAGCGTCGATCTTCCGAAGCTGTTTATTGCTAAACCACGTACCACACTCCTGGAAACGCGCCAGTTTGGTGTTTATACCGAAGGTGGGTAAACGCGGGCACGTGTCCGCAAAGGACTTCAGATCTATCAGTCTAACCTCCTTTATACTCAAAACCCTGGAGCGTGTCCTGGACATCCATATGCGAAATTCTCTGCCAGAAACATCGCTCTCCAAATCACAGCACGATTATCTCAAAGGCCGATCCACGGAAACGGCTCTCCACGAGGTAGTGCGAACTATCGAAAAATCCATACACTACAAAGAATACACCCTAGCCTCCTTCTTGGATATAGAGGGAGCCTTCAACAACGTACACACGGAAGCTATTCTTGAATCACTGGTCGAACTGGGCATAGAGGAATCTATTAGGAAATGGATAGCTTCTATGCTCGGAACAAGAGTCATTCAGGCAACACTAGGCAACAGTCACTTAACCAAATTTGCCAATAGAGGAACGCCACATGGTGGTGTCATTTCTCCGCTTCTATGGCTAATGGTCATGAACAAAATTCTAGTAAAACTAGACAGGGAAAGGGTCAAAGCTGTCGCGTATGCGGATGACGTAGTGATACTAGTGTCAGGGAAGATTCCCTCCGTGATAAGTGATATCATGGGGAATGCTCTAGACAAGGTAAGCATCTGGGCTACAAGGTGTGGCCTCGGCGTTAACCCGAGCAAAACCGAACTGATGCTGTTCACCACCAAAACCAAAATACCCGATTTTACCCTACCCCGCCTAAACGGTCAACCACTTACACTATCCTCCAGCGCTAAGTATGTATCTGGGTATGGGTAGCGACGGTGTAGAGGTTAGTGTGTTGGCTTGTGACCCGTGCGGTGCAGGTTCAATCCCCATGGGAAACAACAACATACGCCACCCAATCACATGCCTCTACACCAAAAAGGAGGCCTGGTAGTACAATGGAACGTTACCGAGTCTGAGTGCTCTGGGATTTGGATTTCCTTTTTTAAAAAAAAAAAAAAAAAAAAAAAAAAAATGTATCTGGGTATCGCGCTCGATCCTAAACTTAGCTGGAAACATAACATTGAACACAGAGTGAGGAAGGCGTGTATTGCCTTCTATGCCTGTAGCAGAACCTTTGGAAAGAAGTGGGGACTTCAACCAAAGATGACATTGTGGATGTACACAGCAGTAGTACGTCCAATCCTCACCTATGGATCACTAATATGGTGGCCCGCGTTGAGTAAAGGTTACAACCTCACAAAACTGAAAAGATTGCAAAGGACAGCCTGTATAGGCACCACGGGTGCACTGAGGTCAGCCCCAACGGACGCCCTCACTGTGCTTTTGCACCTTTTGCCTCTTGACCTACACGCAAAAGATACCGCACTATGTAGTGCGGCCAGACTCAGGGAATCGGGGTGCTGGACTGCAAGGCCATACGGCCACAGCAGCATTCTGAACTCGCTACCAGAAGGCATGGCCACGTTTCCAATCGACTACATCACACCCAAACTAAACTTCACAAAAGGCTTCCAAGTAAGCTTCCCTTCCAGAGCTTGTTGGAAGAGGGATGAAGTAGTGAAAGATTTCGACACGGTCATATACACCGACGGTTCTAAGATGAACTGTGGTGTGGGGGCCGGTGTCTACTCGGAATCACTAAAAATATCAATATCCCTTCACCTGCCGGATTTTGCCAGCGTTTTCCAGGCGGAACTACTGGCTATCCGAGAGGCCTGCACGCAACTAGGGCGTGACACAGCGTACAAACAAAACATTGCTATACTCATAGATAGCCAAGCCGCAATCAAAGCTATTGACTCGGCTACCATATCCTCCAAACTGGTGCAGGAGTGCCGGAACGAGCTTGCGCGACTGGGCGAACGTTTCAGTGTTACACTACTCTGGGTTCCAGGGCATAGTAACATAACAGGAAACGAGCGTGCAGATGAGCTGGCCAGGCAGGGCTCAGCTCTGGACGACTCACTCGCTGCAAGGGTTCATATTCCGCTAGGTGCGGTCAAGACACAAATACACTCACAATTCCTGCAGAAAGCCAATCTTCAATGGAGAAGGTTAACTAACTGCATCATATCGAGTAAGATATGGTCTATTTATGACAGAGGGAGAACAGGGGATCTTCTAAACAGAACCCGCCCCGAAGTCTCCAGAATCACGGCGATAATCACCTGGCACTGGCCAATTGGAGACCATGCGGCCAAACTGGGTATCCCATTTAACATCCACTGCCGAAGCTGCGGCAATGTAAACGAAAGAGAAACTCTCTTCCACTTCCTCTGCGAATGTCCGGCACTAGCAAGAGCTAGACTGCGGGCACTGAATCAACCATTCTTTGACGACCTTAGCGCTATATCGAGCAAAGGGATACAAGATCTTATCCGTTTTCTCAACTCCACAGGTTGGATATAGACACACACCAAATCTCTCACAACCACTACAACATAGGTCACACGAGTCGTGGTAACAAAAAGGCACAATAAGTGCTAATTGGGTTAAAACCGAACCGCCACTTTTGCCTACTTACCTACCCAGGACAAAACGACACTTTTGTTAGCAGCAATTTCGAGATTGTAAGAGTTCACCTACCTCGGCCTAAACATCAATTCCATATATGGCATCAAGTGGAGATCCGACGAAGACTTACCCTAGTAAACCGTTAATACTTCGGTTTGGCGAAGCAAATGGGCTCAAAACGTACGCTTACTAGCGTAAGCGCTACAAAACACTGATTGGACGATAAGCAGGAAAGGAGAGCTAACTTGGGTTTTTTCTAAAGAAAAATACTCCTTCGGATATTTATTCCTGTGTGCGAGGAGGGCGAATGGAGGACAAGATAAAACCGCAAACTCTATGAGCTGTACCAAGATGCGGATTTAGTCCAAATGTCGAATGGGCAGTAATGCTCCAGCAAAAAGGATCTTCGACTACCAGCCCCAAGTTCGAGACGACAAAGGAGACCGAACTTCCGATGTAAAGACCAAGCCATCGCGGATGCCAGAGCACTTGTCTGGACAACTGGAAGCAACATGCTCGTGATCGCGGAGGGTGGAAGGCTGCAGTGTCTCAGGCAGAGACTCCCCATTAACTAAGTAAAATAAAGTTATCGTACTCGAGCCCTAAGAAGAAAGCATTTCAGAAATAGGAAGATCATGAACTTTATTAAAGTCCGTTGACAACGTTAATGTTAACGCATCTGCTGCAAAAAACAAGCAAAAAGTCTTCAGATCAGCTTTATAATCTTTAAAATTTCTCTCCAAAATTTTCAACAAAAACTCATTTACAATTGATTTTCTTTCTTCAGATTTTATTTAGTGTATTTTAAATTAAATTAATTATTAAAAGACAAAGAAAACTAATTACAAACACTACAACAATTACATTCAAATGATTTCTTTCTAAAATATTCATTCACATAGTAGTTATATAAAAATACAGGATATTCTGATTGTTTCATAAATACATTACCTAAATGTCTAAGAAAAAAAATTATCGTATAAAAAAGTTACAAACAACTTATCGAAGAGGAATAATTAAAAAAGTAAAACACAAACATTAAACAACATAATATACAAATAGTCGGTTATCGAAATAAACAAAAATCATTGTCAAAGTTTGATAAAGTAAAAAAAAAAAATAAGAAAATATTCACAGCTTAAAAAAAATTATTTTTTTATAAATAAAAAATAAACTACAGATAATAAATAAAATTGTGAGTAGTTCTTTTTTTTGTTAATATTATAAAGAAATAACATTTTTATATTTGCTTTTACTTGATTTGTGTCTAAGAGTTAAAACAAATTAAGTAAATGTTAAAACAATATGTAGTTTTAAAAATAAATTGTTTTTTGTTTTGTTTTGAAGAGACTTTCAATGCATATAGAATTTAGATATTATATAAAAAAATAACGGATACAGAAGAAACTCTCTTGGGAATGAATAAGAGGACAAGACAAAAATGTTTTTGTTTTTTTTTTTAACAATAGCACGTAATAATATAGTGTAATTAATTTTTGTTTGTTGTATCTGTGGGTCATTTTGCGTTTTTTTAATTATAATATAAATAATTGTTTGTTTTATTGTTTTTCTTTTCTTTTCTACTACGCTTGTACATATACAACACGGATTAGAAACGAACGCGATGGCGCTTTACAAGAGATTGTCATTCAGTTGCCGTCGATAATGAAATGTTTTTCATTTTTGTGTTTGGAAATTGTATTCTATTTCTTAGTTAAACCATTATTTATATGTATATTTATTTATGTTAAGAACATTTAATGAATAATTGTTTTTATGTTACACATTTTGGAAACCGTGTAGTTCATTGGCTAAACGAGACTATTTTGGACATACAAAATATATATACTATACAATAGTTTATTTTTATACATTTATTTACTACACCGTCTACGTTAGATACACAAGTATATTTTCTACATATAGATAATTATATATAGATATTTATATGCATTGTATGTATGGTTACAAATTAATTGTTGTTTTTTTTAATTTTTTTTATCGGAATGTATAAATTCTGTATTGTGGAATAAGTTGAACCAATTATTTAAAATTTCTTCTACTGTTTAATAAAAATATTTTCTGTTTGATATAGTTTATATAATATGGATATAACTAATTTCGTAATAGAAAGAGAAAGTTCTAGCTAAAATTTGCATAAATATTTTGTTTATATATAAATATAAATGTATACGTTATATAATTTTATTTATCTATATAATTCCTTCTAAAAGTTTGATTGTTTGTTAGTTAATATATTTTCCTTTTCTTTTAATTTTTTTGGAAACGAATTTGGTTAAATAAACTTTTTAATTTTAAATAAATTACATAGAAACAAAACACACTATAACACAAATTCGAGTCACAATACCTAAATGTAAAATATTCGCAAAACGATGGACTCTCAGCCATAGTAAAAGCGAATTAGTTCTTATGGGGTTCTCGATAGTTATGACCAAATTTGTAGTATAGCGACATAATTTGTAATTAATTAGACATATATATTTTTTTCATTTTTAATTTGGCCCCCAAGATGTGTTCCTACGTTGACGAAGAAGAAAATTGCCACAAAAAGAGATGAGAAGAATATAATATGAATATTGGATTATATGTACATCGAATATATAGGATGACAACCTCACAGGCGGACCAGTAGGGATGTAGTGAAGTGGGAGGGTTACGATCCCTTTAGTCTATATCATATCCTCGTTGTTAAAGAAGAAAGAAGGATATAGGATGACAGCGGCTCAGACGCGCGTAGGCTAGAACATCCTTAAAGCTATAAAGTTGGTTGATTTTTTGTTTTATTTTAATTTGACTTACTAATACAACACTAACTAATTTGATTTTATAATAATTTCAATAGTGTTTTACGAATTAAACAAAATCTATAAAATTAAGGTGTAGTGTGGTATGGTCGTAGTAGTATTGATTGGTGACAATTCAAATAGCCAGGAACTAAAGCATTAGGTGTGTATGTTCACTTGTTGTGTGCGAATCACTGCTACTGGATAATTCGGATGAGGAACGTTGACAGCATTCAACCGCTTGACAGGGCTGAATGCCTTCACGATGGACAACTACACAGCTCTGTTGGGATCGCTTGAAGGTGCCGGACATGCAATCGAGAGTTTTTTCGATTGCACGAAGACGTTTCTCCAAGCTTGTTGTGGCGAGGATGTCCACCTGGAAATGAGAAGAGAACGTTTTTAGTTTTTTATTTAATCTTTATTTTTGTTAATAAAATGTAAATATTTTCTTTTTAAATTTCTACTCCTAGGAAAGGCAAACTTATAACGCGAAACTACCGCCCCGAGATGATTCCAGGTAAGTGCCTTTTAATTCCTTCTCTTCAAAGGACGTCTCTCGAAAGCGAGTTCTTTAATTTGCTTGCTTTATATAAAAATGTTTGTTTTATGTACAGACGTCTTGGGCATTAGTTGCAGTCACCTTTTGATTCACATGTAGTATTTGTGCATGTTTTTGGGGACGGGGATGTGGAAGTCGACTATCTCCTATTACTCATCTGTTATGTTGGCCTAAAACTTTGTTTGCTTTGTTTGTTACAGAAAATCCCGAGTTGCAAGAAGCGCGGAAGACAAACCTGTGTTGTTCGTTGTATCCCTTTATAGAACGGATATTTTTCGTAGAATATCACATCACGAAACGTCAAACCGGAAAAATTGTACCGAATTGTGCTGTTCTACTACAGTTGGTGCAGCGTGATTAGAAATAGAGACAACTTGCAGCGGTAATTGGCATGCAGCAAGCAATGTGTCATTTTACATACAAAATCATCATACAGCACATCTGGTTCAGCCATTAGGCGTTTTTCTTTTTTAGCTCCGAGCGGGGCACTGAGCTGTCAAAAAAAGAACTGTGTTACTTTTTTAACTCGGAGCGCTCTGAGCACAAACTTTGTATTTCTTTTTTGTCTCTGAGCTAGCTCAGGGCTCGCTCGATGAGCTCGATTGAAAATGACCGAGCACATCGAGCGAAAAGCTGAGCGCGGCTGACTTCATTCATTATTTGTTCTTTTTCCATAGTTTATTTACTAGAAATTATAATTTAAATGGAACAATCCTTGACAAACACCAATTTCAGACGCAAACCTTACTATTTTGCAAATTAATAAAAAAAAATTATCTAATGACAGTTCAGTGCTCAACTCTGTTTCTTAATTAGCTCGGAGCGCTCAGGTTACGTTCAGCTCGGAGCGAGCTCTAATCGCTCGGGCCCCGCTCTGTTCCCCGCTCGGGGCTAAAAAAGAAAAACGCCTATTATACGTGCAGAAGAACATTATTGTGTGTTCACACTAATGAAGATTTACAACTTTTTGCTCTAACACAAAAACATTTGACAAATGTGCCTTAAGATTGCTGTTATCTTCATTTTGTTGTGTTTTTGCTTCTGTGCAGAATAAACTTAAAATATTGGCGTTTCAATCATCGTGTTTCTATTTCTGTGAAGAAGAAAGAAAAACAATAAAATATTTGGGCTTTGCTTGCTTCTGTGAAAGACAAAGTTGTAACACCAAACTATTTGCGGTTGCAGTTTCTCTGAACACGAAAATTATTTAACAATAAAATAAAGCGTTTTGATAGCGACTGTGGAAAATAAAAGTACTAAACAAGAAAATTATAGGCATTTCTCTTTTTTGGTTCAGAGCTGGAACGTGAGCAACATGAGTTCTGATTTGTTTATGAAACTCACTTGAGCGCTCAGCTATCATTTAATTAGACATCATGGTTGTTTTTAGATACAAATTATTTTATTTAATTGTATCTATTATTTTCCACCTCAGAAAAACAACCCCGACTGTATTTTAAATTGGATTTTGTTTTCCTATATTTTCCCACCTCTCAGACTGCTCAATCAATTTATTCTGAGCTGATAGAGCGCACTCTAATCAAGCTCTCAACGAACAAAGAAATACAGTGTGAACGCTCTGATGTGTCAGAGCTAAAAAAGAAACGCATTTTTTTTTGACAACTCAAGCTCTGCTCTGAACTAAAAAAGAAAAACTCATATTCAGTGTTTGCTAGCCTCTGTAGAGATTATGTTGCTTCTGTGACAAATAAAGTTATTTAACATAAAATATGTCAGCCTTGCTTCGGTGTAAAATAAATCTATTTAAAAATAAAAAATTTGAGTTCGTTCTTTCGGGAAGAAAAAAAGGCGTGAGCCACGCTGCACTCACGGTATAGTTGATGTGTAAACATGTAGGCTCGTCAGCATTGCATTAATTTTAATTGTGGGCGTGTCAGTGGGCGAATTTTAAAAATATTTACACATGATCATCAAGGGCCCCTGGAGAGTCTATATTATAAATTTCAACTCCCTAGCTCAGAATTTGATTTTTCTACACATCAAAAAGGAAATAAAATATTTGTTTGGGTTGTCAAGTGTTACACACACAATTGCAAAAAAATCAATCTGGAGATCTGAGAGCAAAATCTGAAAAGCCCAATGGAAAATGACATAAAGGGTCCAAGCCACAGAAACCGTCCATCCTTCGGATCCGATAGAATGAAAGTATTCTTATGGAAGGTGGCCCAGAACCAACGAATCCATGAACTTCGAAGGATCAAGTACCTAGCCCTACTTTCTAATTTTCTCTCAATTGTAGGAAATACGAAAACTGCACAGCTACATGGATTGAAATATTGGAAAACAAGAGAAACTTAGAGAAAACATTGAAAAAATTGAGAGAAAACTGTCATTGCCGATAGAGTACTTCGCGACAACGTCAATAGAAATGAGAAAAAAACCTGCACCAGAATGAAATGAAGGAAAACGTTGGCGAATTCGTATGGCGGGAAACTAGTTTTGCGCGAATATTTAGTAAGAAATTTATAATAAAGCCAATTTTAACAAAAAAAAAAGTTCAGCATTAAGAAGGAGTATCTAAACACTATTTTTGAATAATAAGAAGTTACCTAACAATATAGAAGGATTTTGTAAAAACAATAAAAGTGAAACCGTGAGAATCGCGTTCTTGTGGCAAACAAATATTTTTAATTGTAATTAAATTAAGTTGAACAATTGTTACATATACATTTTATACTAATGCATACAAATGAACAAGAACACTTAATTAGTAACAAAATTGTACATAAAAAGGAAATATGTTTATAAATTGCTGCATTAATAGCTGTACAAGCGTTTTTGGTTAACATGTGCACTGTTTTTATTGTTTTGTTTTGCTTTAACATACTTTTCAGGTTTTTTCTCTACAATTTGGTAGTTTTTACTCTTCAATAGCTTTTATTTTCAATTAATAATATACACTTTATAAACAATCACAATGATTTTTCTATAAGATTTGTGCAAATTACTGGTATTGTTTCAATTTATTTTCCACGTTTAAAAAAGAGACGCGGCATTTCAGAAAAAGATAGCTCCGCGAAGTGGTCTATTAGGCGTTTTTCTTTTTTAGCTCCGAGCGGGGCACTGAGCTGTCAAAAAAAGAACTGTGTTACTTTTTTTTAGCTCGGAGCGCTCTGAGCACAAAATTTGTATTTCTTTTTTATCTCTGAGCTAGCTCAGGGCTCGCTCGATGAGCTCGATTAAAAATGAACGAGCACATAGAGCGTAAAGCTGAGCGCGGCTGACTTCATTCATTATTTGTGCTTTTTCCATAGTTTATTTACTATAAATTATAATATAAATGGAACAATCCTTGACAAACACCAATTTCAGAAGCAATCCTGACTATTTTGAAAATTAATAGAAAAAAAATTATCTAATGACAGTTCAGTGCCCAATTCTGTTTCTTAATTAGCTCGGAGCGCCCAGGTTATGTTCAGCTCGGAGCGAGCTCTGATCGCTCGGGTCCCGCTCTGTTCCCCGCTCGGGGCTAAAAAAGAAAAACGCCTATTGACAGACAGTTCAGTATACCATAGCGAAACTGCAACTCGACCACGGATTGGTTAAAATTGCTTTATTTTGTAAGGATTTGTGTTAGATTCGACTAGCAGTGATAGTAAGTGTAGGGAAAAAGCCCTACTTGTAGGGAGAGATTTTTTTTTTAAAATCCCGCTTAAAAAGTTTAAAAACACCGTTTTCTAAAATTCCGGTTTTTTAAATAATGTTTCTGAAAATCCCGCTATTCTAAATCCTGATCTATTATAATCCCGCTTTTTAAAATCCCGTTTAATCCCGCTTTGCCCGTTTCTCAGAATCTCACTTAACGTCATCGTTCAAAATTGAATATTGCTTTTTTCTCATTTTCTTTCATAATTTTATCCATTTCTATTGTTTTTCACGATGCAAAATAGTTTGAAAGATGGTGAGGAAGCGCTTAGTTTTGCTGAGTGGCTTAAAATCAATTTCCTCTAACTGAGAACAATGTTGAAGCTTGGCATCGCTTGGCATAATTGGACGAAAAAGTTGTGGCTTATACAAATTAATTGCGAATTAAGCAAAACACCCAATTTTAGTTCGAACAGAAATAGAAAAACTTAAAAATGGACGAGCAAAATTATATAAAAAAACTTAATGTTGTAAGATCACGTGCTATACAGAAAATTATGACAAATAGAAAAAAATTAACAAATCAGTTTTTTGCGTCGTATTGCTTACAGAATACAATTGAAGTAACTGTAGAAAATAAATTCGTTTGTTTCATTAATATTTCAAAGCGCATAGTTATATAGACTTTTGAAGATTCATTTCATTTAATTTTGCAGTACCTGAATGAGCATTATCAATTTATTTATATTTATTTGTTTATTGTCAAACCTATGTACATCCCGTTTGTCATGTAATATTTTTTCTTTGTTAAAAATAACCAGATTATGTATTAATAAAATATTAAATCATGGCAAAACTTTGTTTTATTTCACTTATTTCAATTTGTTCTTACTTATAAGTCCTTTTTTTTATTCTCGCTTTTTTTAATAATCTAGCTTTTGCAATTGAAACTATATGTTTTATTTTAAAAAAATCGCGCGATTTTAAAATTAAACATTATTTTTTTAAAAGAAATTCAACAAAGGTTGTCTATAAAAAATAATACAATATCTAATGAAATTGGCTTCTTAGACCCCAAACTCGTATTAGCATTAGATGGTGATAGATTTCAAATTTCTACGATTTTTTCTCCTAGCCGGTAGGGATATTTATTTTTGTTGGTTAAAAATTGGACTAGAGAGTTAGGTCAGAAATGAACAATTGTACTGTACTGGCATTTAAGGTAGTTGCATCGTTCAGTGGTAGTCGGTTAGGCAAAAGGCATGCTAAATGCAACCAATGTTTTCGGCTAACAAATTTGGCGACGGATTCTATTTTCCGTCAAGTACTTTGAAGTCGATGGTTGCGTCAAAGCAAAGAATACAACGGATTCCCTGGGTTGGGCCCTTTCCGTGAGTTGAATAAAATTTTCATTGTTGTTTTTATTTCAAAGAAAAATTGAGAAAAACCCAAAAATGATAAAAAAAAATACCGAACAAACTTTTTTAGCGCGATGGAGGACTTGTCCTCTTCAAAGAGGACGTCTGGTCAGACATTTTCTTTTTCTCGATGGCGTTTTTAATCTTGGCGTTCTTGTTAATTGCTAGAGTTTACATTTTTCAATCTGGTATTCAAATGATAGATTTCTTTAGGTTCTAATTGAAAAAAAAACCGATTTTATTCCTCTTTAGGGGAGTTGATGCGATTTACGTTAATGTACATATGAATGTAAGCAATTGGATTCGTAGCAGTCAAGACTTTTATTCTTGGGGTGATCAATTCGACAGGAAGAATTTTTGCATCGACTTCTTAAAAATAATGATTTAATCCAATGACAGTAAAGTGGCATTCTTATTACTGAAAGAAAAGCATCTTAAACCGGATAATAAACCGAAATGCTATAGATATTTGTCTGATCATGGCGTCACCATTGTAAGCTCGCCTTTTAAAACCTTTTGCCAACGAAGTGTTTAATTGAAAATGTTAAATTAAACGCTGCAAAAAAAAAATAAACTATCGTAATAAAGTATAGAGTTTTATTTGAATGCTCAAAAGGTAGGAAGTATAAAAGTGATCAGTACAGGTCAAAAATGTAACTCGAAGTTAATAGAATAACGTTTTATTACTACATGTTTTCTTCCATCAATTCCACCAAAGTCCTAAATTCTTTCTTGTTTGTTATTTGTCATCCTTGAAATCAATCTAACTTAATTGATTTATAATTTCAGAAAATTTACAATTGTCAAATGTTTAGTAAATGGAAATTTTACGTGTTTTAAATTGTTAAAACCGCCACTCGAAATAAGAACGAATAGGCTGAATTCAAAAACGCAGTACTTCTGCATTATTGCTTAATCAAGCGTTCCAAAACGCAAACGGATTACTATGATGCAATGCATACTTTTCTAAAACGCATTGTGAACGCATCAACTGCGCAAACAAAAGCAAACAGATCATCGTGAATGATTATGATGCAAATGACATTTGATATTTCGTTTGAACCGCCAAATAAAATGGATGCATCGCCGGAGTCGTAAGTAAAATAATATATTTTGTAATAATTTGCCAATTTTACTTAAAAAATGTACGAATGAGTCCATTAAATTTTTAATTGAAAAAAACACATTCTGCGAGTAAACTCCTTAATTCTTAAATAATTATAATGCTTAAACGTATTGGCATTGTACGAACCAATATTGTTTATTAAGCTGTTAGTTGGTGTTTGAAACATTTTACGATAGTTTGCATCAAAGTCGTTCCAAAACGTCAAAAATTGCAAAGCATCACAAATGCAAAGCAGCGCAAAAGCATTCATTACCTGGCATAATAAAAGCAATGTGCATTCACAATGTGCATTTTTTCGACGTTTTGGATTCAGCCTCCAATCCCTATACCAATTCGACAGTCAAAAACAAACGACATAATTATTGAGTATATCAGTCACGTTAGTGTTATTTTTTCCAAAAGTTATGTCAAAACTCTTTTATAAATTCAGTTATCCAATAGAATACACACAATATATCACTGCACTTTAATCTACAATTCTAATTGGATTCAACAGTCTGGCATTGAATTTGCAAGCTTACGACGTGGGTTGATGGTTAACACAATGTATTCCCTCGAGTAAGAATAACTGAATTAAATATTTATCCATAACATCGGTCATAAGTTGGTAGTTTTCCGAGTGACTTTATTGCAAACATTGACTTGGTAATATGAATTTAAAATGATGAAGAGACCATTGGTAAAAGACTTTATATATGAGGTTAAATGGCGCCCAATGGTAGGCTCCTTTATCCATGAGATCTGGCAGTAAATACGCAGCCTAATACGTGTCTAGTGATAGAGATAGTTATGGTAGGAAAATGACGCCCAACTTCTACTTTTATATAGAGCTATACATATTATAAAAATTAAAATACCTTCAACTGCTGATTGAGCGGCAAAAGTGCAATTATCCACCATGCCCACGCTGGTCCATCGGCGATGCTCTCCCAATTCTCCTCGACGGATGGCATTTCACCGAAACTTCGCAAAATCTCCTCCTTCAGTTCGGTTCCCAAACTTTCGTACCACTCAATCGCTTTGCTTAGCACCGACGCATGCATGCTACTAATAAACGAAACCATATCTTCCGTTATGATCTCATCATAGATGTATTCCACTTTAGCTGTCTCATATCCGTCCTTTTCATTTCTGGCAAGTATTCGGAATCGCTTACATCCGACTGTACTGAGAATGGAACAACCATCGCCGAGCAGAACACAGTCCCGAATGTCCAGTATTGTTCCGACATCAAAGTACCTCGACTTGCCGTTGTGGGGCTGGACAATGCCAAATTGCTTCTCGCCCGACTCCACTGCGCGTCGCACCATCAGACGATATCTCGGCTCGTAAACAAACAATGGACACGGAACATGGGGAAATGCTGTCGTACAAATAAACACCGGAACCGATGGCTCCAGATCCATTTCCTGTCGGAAACGCTTCTCATAGCACTCTGGAATGAATCGCTTCATGGCAGCTTCAAGGAATTTTGTAATTGGCCTTTTGGCCAGAATGAAAGGAACTGGTGAGGATGATCCTTGTAACACGTTCACATGCTGCTCAACTAGTGGCGACATGCACAACGGACATGAGGGTGAGTAGTCCATGCATCTGTCCAGGCATACCCAACAATAGGTGTGGCCGCAAGGCGTCACCACCGGCTTCCAAAACGTCCGACAACACAGGACACAATCAAAATCCGATGCATCTATTAGATTCGGATTAACCGGAACGAGGTGTCGCTGTTCCTGGTTCAAATCTGATTCTACAAAAAAGAATACAAGTATGTAGTTGTTAGACAAGTGTAAGTGTGTAGGATTATTTTACTTACCTTTGATTCTTTGTACTTCCTGTTGAGTCCTTTCTAGAATACTATCGAAGCGAGTGCTACCGAAAAAATTTACATCCATGACTTTTGGTTGTTTTGCTTGCTTTCGGCTGCTGTTGTAGGATTTCCTGCGACAATGTTTGCGGGAGCCTTGCCGCAGTAGGTCACAGTCTGTAGGTGCATCAACAGTGATTGTATCATCTCCATTGAAGTTGCTTAGTAATCCAATTTGTTTCCTCCGTTGCCGACTTTCCAGAACAATGTCATAGGGCGCCGAGGAGGGTGATGAGTTGAGATGGATTTTCTTTGGGGATTGTGCCAAAAGCTTTTGCAAGAGCTGGAAAAAGTAATCAGTGGGTGAGTGCGAGATTTAAGTGGCATTATTTGCAGGACAATTTACCTTGGCGAGATCATGTTGAAAGAGTTCTGTTAAAGAGAGCGTCGAATTTTTGTCATCCAAACTAATTGCCAGACAATGGTCAACTAGTGCATCATCTAAGCGGCCTAATCCACAAAGTGCCAGTGAACGGTGATAGTGCGCCTAAGGATGAGGAGGATAATTGAATGTGTTAGGGCAATTGATAAGGTGTAAGGAATCGGACAGCAGGGATGTATTGAAGTCCGAGGGTAACGATAACTATCCCTCTAGTTCTGATTATAACCTCGAAGTCAAAGAAGAAGAGTAATTGATAAGGATTTAAATTGTCGTACCTTGGCTGAGGAGGATTTTCTTCTCAATGCGTGATCGATATCTGCTAGAGAACTTTGGTAATGATTTAGTCGTCGCAGGACTTCTGCTCGCAGCAAAAGACTATTAAAGTTGCTTGGACCTGAAAAGAACAAAAAATTAAATTATTTAAGAGACATTTTTATATTGAAGGAGCATAAAAGGGAAACGAAACTAGCATATTCAAAATAGGGGAATTTTTTTTTTTTGTATCTATGCCACTTATTTATAAAACTAAACATCGTTCATATGACCACCACGACTCTATTACAAGTCAACATCCACAGCCTTTCGATGACTTATTGCCACGGCCTCAATATAGGTTCAAACTTTGTGTTTGATGTCTCTATTTGTTATTGGATTGTTGGCCTAGGTCTTCTTCAAATTTGTCTATAGGAGTTTAATCGCATGATGTCGATGGCCAATTGGCGTTTCCTCTAAATGACATAATGCGATCTTCAAAATTCGTTCGCATTAAGTTAGAGATTGATGAGATGTGTATGCGAGCGCTTACCCACATTGAATTCATCTAATTTTTATTTATTTATTTATTTATTTCATTTCATCAACTGAGGTACACTTGGTCCTCTAATGGATTACATACATACTTAATTCGACAAATTATTAACATACTTAATTAACCTCACCAAAGTTTGTTAATAGCATAAGCAATTGATTTTTGAACGTATTTCTACTTATATTAGAGTGAAGATCAATGAGATTCCCAATTGAATTAGCTTCTCTTAAGCATCTAGTTATTGTTTCATTATATCCGTATTGTACTCTATGCATAGGCTCAACAAAAATATTTTGATTTCTCAATGGTATCACGGGTCTTCGATATCTGATCTGTGTAAGCAGGTAAGGACAATTTATATGTTTAGTTATTAGGTCTCTCACAAACATGATCGAAAAATACCTCCGCCGAATACATAAAGGCAAAATTCCAATCAGTTGGCATCTGATATTATATGGTGGCAAGTCGATATTCCAATTAAGTTTTTTTATCGCAGCTCTAGTAAACCATTTTTGAATCTTCTCTATCCTTCTAGAGTGAACCATATAATATGGATTCCAGATAACAGAGCAGTAATCTAGGGAAGACCTCACATATGCAAAATATAGGTATTTAAGGGTATGCGGGTCAGAAAAATCTTGAGAGTTTCGCAAAATAAATCCCATCATTGACCTGCATTTTGTGACGAGGTAGTCTATGTGACTATTGAAGTTGAGTTTATAGTCAAATAACGCCTAAGTCTTTTTTGGATGCGATGCTTTCCAAAGGTAGATTTGTTATGCTGTAGGTAAATTGAATTTGTTCCCGTTTCCGGCAGAATGTAAGGCTATTGCACTTTGAAATATTAAGATTTAAACAGTTAAGTGTACACCAATCTGATAATCTATTAACAATAAACAGTCCTGGGGTGATTTAATAGATCGAAAAATGTTCAAGTCATCAGCGAACATTAAGCATTCAGAATTAAGGATGACATTGGGAATATCATTAACAAATAAAAGAAACAACAAAGGCCCAAGATGGCTGCCTTGAGGGACTCCCGTAGTAGCGTCAATGCGATCTGAGACAATACCATTAATCCTAACAAACTGCGAGCGTCCTCTTAAGTCAAAATCTTGAGTAAAGTGGCGTAAGTAATGCCCAATAGTTGTCTTTGGCGACGAATAGAGGTACTTGGCTCATTTCAAACACGTGTGCTTACAGTGGCGATATGGTAGAAGCTCGATAAGATGAACGCATTAAGAACAAAGACGAGACATCTTTACGAAATCAGTCAACTTTAAGAGATTTTTTCTTAACGAATTGCTTCAGGAACCACCTGTATAAAGTAGCCTCCGTCGGCCATACACGATTCGAACAATTAATTTTGCAATGTCAAATTGCATCGCGATTTTTTTGTTCCGCCAGAACTTCACACGTTTGTTTAAGGATTGAAATTTAGCTTCGAACGTTTGAACGTAAAGAGGACAACGAATAGGAACGCAAACATTACTCGAAACCACAGTCATACTAAGTCTAGTTACTTTTCCGACGCACGGTAAACAGAGTAAGATAATTAATATATTAAAAACGGATCATAACCAGCACAATAATAAAAAAGCGGCCAAGTGCGAGGTGGACTTGCTCATGAAGGGTTCCGCGCGAATCATAATTAGTATTTACCTATTTAGGCACCTATTACAGATTTATTATTAGAAATAAATGGTTCACGGTTTACGCATAAGGTTTATGTTTATGAAATTAAATGTTTTTTTTTCATATTTGAGGTGATTGAGTGAAAGGTAAATTGCGGTTTGCGATTTATGACGTATTAAAAAAAAAAAACTACCTACTAGATCTCGTTCAAACCAATTTTCGGTGGAAGTTTGCATGGTAATGTACATCATATATTTTTTTTATTCAGTTTAGAAAAAAAATTATATTAGAAACCTTAATATCATATTTGAAGACCTATCCATAGATACCCCACACGTATGGGTTTGATGAAAATTGTTTTTTGAGTTTCAGTTCTAAGTATGGGGAGGGAACCCCAAAAATTTATTGTTTTTTTTCTATTTTTATGTGAAAATCTTAATGCGGTTCACAGAATACATCTACTTACCAAGTTTCAACAGTATAACTCTTATAGTTTCGGAAAAAAGTGTCTGTGACATTCCCGGACAGATAGACAGACAGACAAACAGACATGACGAATCTACAAGGGTTTCGTGTTTTGCCATTTGGCTACGGAACCCTAAGAAGCATTCATCTTTTCAATCAATCAAATTTGGTATAGGCTTTTAATAATCTAATACCCTCGGTCAAAATATCCTTTTTTTGTGAGTCGAAGAGGTGTTCAGAGTTTCAATTTTTTTACTTGTGTTATTTATGGTAGATACCATATGTTTGGGTTAACTTTATTTGAGTGATTTGGAGGGGAGGGTGAATTTGAGAGGGGATATTTTGACCGAGGCTATTTTGATCGAGGATATTAGAGGTATTCGCTGGAACCCTCTAATAAATTACAAGTGTCAAAAGTAAATAATTGAAATAATCAAAAACAAAGTAAAGTAAAAGTGAAATAATAAAGATTATTTAAAGAGAATACACCGCCTGAATGTAAAAATAAAAATGCGTGCGAAGGGTCGGGCTAAAAATATCACTACAGCGCACTTTGCAAACAGCGCATTTCGTAAAAGGCAACTTGGGGGAAAAATGTGAGCCTAACGACACATTTAACATCTTGAAACTGCATATCAGTGCGTTGACACGAGTGGTTATCACCAGTATCGAAACATAGGGACGGGCTACAGTCCGCTTGGGCGAACTGTTGGATACCCTATTCTTATTCCTATCCCTCATAAGTGGGCGTGACAAATTTCTCTACATATTTTGTTATATATCATTTAAAGGATTTTATCGAAAAAAACGCTCCCTAGCTCAAACTTGGGTGTTTCAATAAAATCGTTTTATATAATTGTGGGCGTGTCAGTAGGCGGATTTAAAAAAAAATTAACACATGAGCATAAAGGGCACCTAGAGAGTATATATTATAAATTTCAGCTCCCTAGCTCAAACTTTGGATTTTCAAAAAAAGTTTTTTTTTTTAATTATGGGCGTGTCAGTGGGCGGATTTTGAAAATATTTACACATGAGCTTAAAGGGCCCCTAGAGAGTGTATATTATAAATTTCAGCTCCTTAGCTCAAATTTTGGTTTTTCAATAAAATTGTTTTATTTATTTGTGGGCGTGTCAGTGGGCGGATTTTGAAAATTTTATATCCCGAGCAGTTTTAGGAGTCATAGATCATATAAAAAAATTTCAGCTTTCTAGCACAAAATTCGATTTTTTCCAAAATTTTATTTTTTTGAGTTTGTAGGTGGATTTCAAAAATTCGTAAACTTGATTATTTCGGGACCCTAGAGAGTATATGGTTAAAATTTCAGCTCTCTAGGCCCAGTTTAAAGGCCTAATTTTTGCCGACGGACGGATGGACGGACGGACGGACATGGCTACATCGACATTACTATCGATGGTGATCATAAATATAGTAACTTTTAGGGGTCTACGTGCAATATTAAGGTATGTTACAAACTATGCGTCAAAATTAATATACCCTTAGAATAGAAATATCAAACTGTAATCAATAATGGGAGCATGCGCGTGTCGAAATCGTAAAATAAATAGGCAGGCCTTAAAACTTTTGGACCACAGAAATGCAACACCGCCACCATTGGATTGACTTTAGTTATAAGGTCTGCCACCGTTAATGATGTGAGGTCCAACCGGTGAACGCCACAGGCGAACTAGTATAGGAATGCAGTAAAGTTTGAGGGTTATAAAGGCCCAGACCAAAGAATCCGTTGTATATGTTTTCTGACGGATCCATCGACTTTAACGTACGAAACGGAAGGAACCGTCCCATAGAATCCGTCGCCAACTTTGTCAGCCGAAAACACATTGGTTGCATTTCATATGCCATTTGCCTAACCTATAATTGCCTAAATACAACTGAATGATCCAACTACCTTAGACGCCAATACAGTACAATTGCTCATTTCTCACCTAACTTTCTAGCCGAATTTTTAAAAGAAACGTTCCTACAATTTTAAGCATTTTCAAACCAATCAGCGGTTGAGCTGCAGTTTCGCTATGGTATACTAAACAGTCTGTCAATCGGCAATGCCAGAAAGTACAGCAGTTTTCTCTAATCTTTCAATTTTGTAATACGCGAACTTCAATTTATTCTAGAACAGAATTCGACTGACAGAAATGGAACTACTTTATCCATCGAAGTTCATGGATCCGTTGATTATGGGCCATCTTCCATAACAACACGGATATTTTCTATTGCTCTCCGTTGAATCAACGGATCCGTCGGATCGACAGATTCTATGGGTTGGGCCCTATAATCCTTTTAATCCATAGATTCGCCGTTAAAGAAGAAGAACAGAAATGCGTTCTTGTGTGGGAAATGACTGCATGATTAAACTCCCTAAGTTTGTACTCGATTGCTGCCATAATGTTCAGCCATCATGATGAATTTAGTAAATGCCATTTTATGACAACCAACATCCGCCCCATCTGTGTTCTCCTTTTTACCAAAATCAACCACCCTGTCAGAAGTATAATTATTGCTTAAAGCTGGTTCAGTTGCTATGTTTTTCCAAACGAATCAAACTACAACTAAGCGATCTTATGCCTTTGTATTTATCCACGAATCAATCAAAAGTGCTGCCAAATCGTCGACGCAACAACAAATAGCTTTTATTTCTCGCCAAGTTAATTCAATTCCTTTTTCTCAAAGTTTACTACCCAACAAAAAAAAACAACAACACAAAAGACCACTTGAAAAACAAAATACAACGGTCTAATCTTTGTCTAAATATTTCTTTTAAAACAAAACTAAATTGAAAGATAACAAATCCACAGGAAATCCCACCAGATTAACGTTAAAACATGCAGAATAAATCGCCCCCGCCCCCCCTTCCATGATGATATACAATATTTCTGTCAA
Source organism: Portevinia maculata (assembly GCA_949715645.1). NCBI lineage: Eukaryota > Metazoa > Arthropoda > Insecta > Diptera > Syrphidae > Portevinia > Portevinia maculata. The sequence goes on along the minus strand of OX454527.1, from coordinate 25,904,086 downwards.
CTCGCATATTCCACGCACTCATGACCCAGTGACCGTTCGTTAAATGCCACAAATAACTCTAAAAATTAATTAAAATAATTTATTTTCGTAAAAATTTGACTAAGATTCGAATATTTTTAGTTTTATTTTAGTGATGCCAATTAAGGTGTGACCAACGAATTTTAGATTAGTTGCAACAATGTTTCACAAAAATTCACAAATTGAAAATGATGCGTGTTAATTAGTTTTTCTTTAGCACATTATTGAAATAGCAAGTAGACTTCTTCCTCTTCTCCCTTAACGGCAAGGCTATGACCAGGATTTAAGCGATTATAACCTGCCACTTTACTGTATCCCTACAAGGTCCGCCTGTGGGGTTCGCCGATTCGACCTTGATAAATACTGACCGAACTCCCGGTGTGTGTCTTTTGAATTTCAACAAGTTAATGTATGTGAGAACGATTGGTCTGAGGCCCACCCGCCTATAAATGCCTCGCTAACACGCGACTGTCAACTGAAAATCACAATGTGGCAGCATAACAATCTCTTGACAATATACTACATATGCCATCCCCATCATAAATGATATTTCGAATAAGAAAATTAGATAATTGCCTTGTGTTGTATCTTCCAAAATGTAATGTTATCTTTTCTCATCTTGACGCGGGGTCTTTTAGATTTAAATTCACATTCACCAGCTGCGTGTGATGAGTGTCATTAGACGCGCTGGTGGCACGGCGTCAGAGATGTATCATTTCATTATTATTACGTGTGTGTAGTATTAAAATGCTTTTTCGTTGCTAAATTGTAAAGTTTATCTTGTGTGCTGTCATAGACTGAAACAATGCCCTAAACAAAACAGATGGTTGCGTTGGCTTGTGTAATAAATGCGAGCGCGAGAGAGGTACAATTTCGTAAGCATTTTCTTAGTTGCATTGCTGTGCAAATTACGACAGTTCATAAACCTCCTTATACCGGTCGGTCGTTCGATGGGGTAACGATTGGCGTTTGCTAAGAGATGGCGTTGTGCTCACGGTTTTCATACCTGTGTATTAAAAGCTTTGGAAAAGAGTTAACAAATGACACTCACTCTCTTAAGGGTATGGCAACATGTTGGTTTTCGTTAAAGTGCATGTTCAACTTTTACCAAATGCATTCATCGAATACTCAAACTCAATTACGGGTATAATCAATGCCAACCACTACGAAGGAAAGCAGGGAAATACAGACACAATGAACACTTAGGAGAACTGGGAAGCAACCTTGTAACGAACGAGAAGTCTACCTCCCCAAAGCAGCCCAGTGCCAGTAGTCACTGTCGTCTGGTTTTTGTCTGACTTGACTGAAACTGAGGCAGACACATTGCTTGCTCGCTTGCATGGGTTATTAGGTTTTGTGCAACAATCAGAAACACAAAGAGTTGGTTTTCATTTGGGAATTTTTAATTAAATGAAATTCTAGATAATTCTGATTCATTTGGCCTCTGTATCTATTGCCAGTGTGTATCCATCTATCAGTCTATGGCTTATGATTCATGAGACGAGTGTTTTTAGGTTTTTTTAATTTAATATTATTTTTGGGATTGTTGACAGCGCAAACGGTACAATGTTAGCGTGAGCTTATGTCATAATTGACAAGTTGATGGACTAGTTTTGCACGTCGTCGTTATTATGTACTTCATACGTAGGCTTAATTTCTTACACAATAGATATTGAGATACTTTGTTTTGTGGCATCTACAATTTTGATTAAGGCTGAACGCATGTTATTGCGTGAGGTACATACATAAGTACATAAATGTATCTCTGTGGCATTGTATTTTTTGGTTGATTGGCTACCCTATTGAGCGTTAAATTTCAAATCCAATTAGATTCTGAGCAAGTCAATGTCTATTTGCTATTTTGGGGAACGAATGTAGTACTTATCTATATAGTTATGGGAGAACAACGAAAGGAATGAATGGAGTGTTTTGACTCAAAAGTAGGTCACAGACTGAACACTTATAGTAGGTAGGTACATATATCTAAATTGAAGTGCAAGTTTTTGTTATGAAGTGGTATGTTTCTTGATCTCATGGTTAATCGCAATTGATTGCATTTTTCTTTAGAGGCGTTAAAGTTGGCCGATCGCAAATAGTTATGCAACTCCTAGTTTCCATTAGAGATCAATTCAGAGCACAAAGAAGTATCTAGTACAGAAACAAATATTCGCCATCAACGGGTTGATTACTAAATATTTTGTTTGTGTACCTACAAAGAGTATTTTTAATACAAATGGAGGGGACCTGCAGCTTTATGGCAGTTACGAAAGGCAGACCTAAGAAGATTTGAACCTCGAACCCCTCGTTAAGTAGCCCTACGCACCAACCACCGAGCCACTGTCCTCACCACCAGCGATACGTAAATGTCACATACATTTTTACGTATAGGTGTTTGACTTATACTAAAAAATGTACCTGTCATGCCACAACTGACAGTAGTGTTCCACATAGCAAAAAGGGTCAAAGTGATTGGTAAATTTATTTCTTCTTGTAGGTACCTGATACTTAGGGTATCCATTTAGCCATGCCCGTTCGTCCGGCACCAATTTCGAGCATTTTTAATTCGTGCTTAAAAGCTTAAACTTGAAACATATCGTTATCTTTCTTTCTCAACCTCGTAACTATCTATCTGCGCGGTTAGTACGTAGATGGGGGACCGTTTGAGAACAACCGCGTGTCGTTGGCCAGTCCCATCTACAGAGTTGAGGTAGATAATACATACGTGGTATCACAATGGACCTAAATTGGTCTAAGTGTGTCGGCTTCTGCCGACAGCCACCTAAACCTAACCTAACCTATCTACTTTTTATCAGGTTTTATGAAGCAGGACAAACAAAACCGTTTATATTAGGTATGACCAACCAACACTTTACGTTTACCAGAGTTAAGAGGCGTTAGGTTTGTTTGCTAAAAGTTTAAAACTAAAATTTTTCAACACGGGGTTGAGAAAGGATAGTCGACGATACACTCCCTAAGAGCCCGAACCGATAAAGTGTGCTGATTTTTCTAATCTGACTACAGTGCAGCTTCATTAATCTGGAACCCTAAAAGCAAGCGCAGTTCCGGATACATGGTCTTTTATTATTACACATAAACACATAAATGTAATCGACTACATACTACATAATTTATAAAACCAAAGTAACAATTAAATGTTTGTTCTACGATTTTGATACTACATAGGCCGTAATAGATTTCTGAGAACTGCAAGCTAATTTTCGAGAAAATGATTCTCTTCGAAGCAGAACAATGTCTTGAGGTATTCTCATCCGACCACTGAAAGCATGTGTCGAAAGCCTCTGTAGCCTGTTTGTAACTTTTCTTAGTTGGTATGGCTTTCTCTTCTAGTTTTTCATTGTTCTTTTGCAATTCTAGTGAAATTATATCCTCATCTGTAAGCATATCTTCAAGTCCTCATCTGCACCACCTTCTGCCCATTCTGGAGCCCCTCCTGACTAAGATGTTCATCTCCAAATATCATTTGGAATACAACTGCCAGCGGAATACTATCTTCCAATTCAAACTCTGCATCACATTAGAGGTTATGCTGGGATCTGGGACCAGTTTAGTCAATGATTTTTGTACAACATTTCGAGATACGTTTTCCCAAGCAGCAGCCAACTCAGAAACAGCATCTTTCATGTTAAACTTCTTAAGTTTCTCCATGATACCTTCAGTGTTATCATCTGCTGATGGTTTGGATTACGTTTTGGTCCATTGGTTGTATCAACGCAGTGCAAGTTAGTGGTAAAAAAGGCCGAACATTTTCCCATATTCACTTTACAGTTCTTCTTCTGATGAATGCCCAAGGGCATTGTCCAATTAAAGGACAGCTTGTTCTTCTAGATTGCTAGCATGAAGGTGATTCCTGACACTTCGAATAAACTCTTTTTTAAACCACTCGAGAAAGATTGATCTTACGACCCAAGCATTTTTTTGACTTTCACAGGATACTGGCAGAGTAGTTGAACCAAAAGCACGTAATTTTTTTTTCTTTTCCAATCACCAGAAGACGTAGTTTATGTTCTCCGGAAGCATTTCCGCAAGGCATGAATGTTATACCATCTTTGAATAGCTTCAGTTTCTCTGCCTGACGCTAATGTCTTGTCCAGTAAAACTCGCCAAAATAATTCTGATTCGTCGGGATTGTATATTTGTTGATTTTTTTTGTAAAAGCTCCTAACCCGCCTAGGCGAAAAAATGGTACGTCGACCTGTATTGTACCATTTTGTTGATAAGTGAGACATTTTTCATAGATTATTATTTTTCTTAGAAGGGTACGTCGACCTGTATTGTACCATATTGTTGATAAGTGAGACATTTTTCTTAGATTATTTTTTGTAACCTCATCCTAAACGGTTCGCAGCATCGTTATTTAATGGAATCTTTCCTGTCACTTTGCCTTATCCCCTGTCTTTTCTTAAAGCCTTTCAACCGCGGCTTTCATTAAAATTCCCAGAATTGGTTATCCTTTTGTGAACAAACCAGCTTTTTCTGCTAGAACTTCTAATGAAATCTGGAAGTTAAGCTGTCTCTACTGAACAAACCAAGTAAAAATCGCGTTCTCAACATTTGGGTTTTCAGGCTTTCGCAGTGTCTGCCTCTTCCCTGGTCCGCGTTCAGTATGGCTTACAAACTCCAAAATTTGCTGCTGTTTTTTTTTATATCACCAATAGTTGATTTTCCAATGCCAAATTTTTATGAAATTACTGTTTTAACATTTCAATCACTACTAGTTTATTTTTTATAGTCATGTTGCATCTTTACGCAATTGCAGCATTTTGCAAATGTGTATTTGAAAAATTTGTTATCTCGAAATGAAACGAAGTTACGTTCTTAGTATTTTACTCATGAAATGATTTTCGCTATATCCACTTTTTGGGCGGCATTTTTATCAAAAATGTTGTTATTCCATTCAATTCCCTAAAATAAGAAACAATGATAACAAAATATGAACGCATGTTCTATTTAACAACTCGAGCAAACAAAGTTTTTATTACGCTCACTTCTTGAAAAAACATGAACTTATCACGCAGGGGTCAAGTAACCTCACTTTTTTTTCACTGCCCCACCAATTGAGAAAATCTGACAAACATCCAAGAATATCAATTGTAATGAAGAACTTTTCCAAAATTGACTTTCGGATTCGGTGTAAAACTGAAGTGTCCTTCCACGTCGCACACGCAAATACATAGTTGGAGAAGATGGTTTTTAGCCCAGCATGGCCGTTAAAGCCTTATATTTATTTAATTATATTTTTCACATTTTGAAGGCTCCTGGGTCGAAATATTGAATTTTTGCGATCGTTGTAAGGAAGCCGAAAAATATGTTACTATACTCCATCCAACAAAATTGTCAGTACAGGCCTTATGGAGGAGCTTTTTTCCTACCAGTGGTGCCTGAAGATTCTTTCACGGCACTCAAACGCAAGAATTGCCACTGAAATAAAAACCAAACCACTGTCATACCAAGGAATTGTTGTTGTAATTTTCCTAAAATTCGCATACAACCTACCACAACCAGTCTCCCTAACAGCCGAATGGGAATGAGCATGATCGTCTTGTCATCATCCACCAAAATAAGCAGTGTGTGTGACTGAAGAGTATTACCATCTCTACAATGAAGCGAATCATTAAGGGTTTTACTATGGATTTTGTCAAAGAACTTTCGGTTTTGGTGCTTTTGAGAACGAATTATTACGTGGGGTGTTGCCATACGGTTTTAATTTGATTGTATTTGTATTGTACAGCTGAACAAGTGCAGTTTTTTTTACCATCTGTTTAGGTATATGACATTGCGTCGTGGTTATATAATTTTGTATTCTAATTGCCTGATTTTGTCTACCTTTTACAATATACATATAGCGGAAAGGACTGGGAAATGTTTTTAGAAAATCTTGCTGATTGAGTTTATGTCGCAAACTGTTAAAAAAAAAATATAAATACATCCTTTCATCTCATTATGTACCTGTTTGTATGATGTCTTTGTTTTTCCGATGAATGACGTCTGTTTTGCCAATATGGGTATTCCCAAAAGGAAGATCTCAAGTTAGGTAGGGATGCAATCATACAATGGGTAGCTTGAAATCGTTAAACGTTACAAAGCCTAGTATGAAATATACGTCGTGGATGAAATGGCTCAAAATGCGGGACATAAAGTGCTTCGCTTGCCACCTTATCACTGTGACCTTAATCCAATAGAATTGGTTTGGGCTCAAGTGAAAGTGTTTGTAGCAAGCCAAAACAAGTAATTTAAAATAGCTGAAATAAGAGACTTACTAACGACAGCACTTACAAGGGTTGACAAGGAAAAATGGCATCGATGAACAGGTTGTTGATCCAAATATGTGAGAAATGGACGTTTTTGCAGAGGAAGCAGTTGAAAGGTTAATAATAGACCTAAATAACGAGAGCAGTAGCAGTAATTACTCATCGGATTAGTTGAGTAGTGATATTAGAAACTAGTATTTCGTCGTCTGAGAATTGTTTTGTTCCATATGCCATTGACACTTTTTCGAGAAAAACGCATTTAAAGGTTTGCGTACTTGGTACTCCGAAACTGTGTGATACGATTTTTTTTTTATTTTTTTAATTTGAAGTTAGTCTTATAAAGAGTTCACCTATCAATTTCCAAAATGTTTTGAAAAACCGTTAAGAAGCCACGATAATTTACGTAAAAGTCTCCTTTTTTGACTTGTGTCCCACCTCCTACATTTTGAAATTGATTTTTTTTTCATACACGTGGGACACAAAAAAATTGATATGGCACAAAGCAATTCTCATCCAAAATATATGAACGGCAAAAAAGCATGGAGTTGGATGCTATAATTTGAAAAGAAAAATCGATTTCATCTTTTTTGTTAACAAAGTTTTTATTAAAAAAATACAATAAAATAAGAAAATTATTCAAAGTGTTTAGCATTAAACCAGTGAGTGATAAATGGCAGATCAAATCAGATCAGAAAAGTACAGCTTCGAATCATAATGTTCTTCTCTCAGCTGCGAAATTTCAAATAAATAATCCTCTTTGTTTTCTAGTGAATTTCGGGTTTTGAGTGAGCATTGTACCGTCAATGTTTGGCCTGATGTCGATTTGATCACAATTTAAACTCGTCCCATGTTATTCTTTTGATTTTTTTCATATATGCGAATATTGTTAACATTAAACTAAGAAATACGATATCTCATGCCAAACAAATAAATCAGTTGGCATCAGTAGAATTTGAATTTTCAAATCTGGCACATTTCACTCACTTGCCCTACCTCAAAACTAGGTACAGAAAAGCTTGTGCTAAACTGATCTGCACAGCTTCACGGAACACAAATTGACAGAATGTAGAACACTTTGCGGCAAGTTTTTTACTCATGGAACACCAAATCTTGTACTTTTCTGATTTTTTCTGTACTTATCTGTGCAGCTAAGGTTCATTAAACATATCTATTGAAACCATATGTATTCAATGATTGACTGCTCGTACGTCTGCAACTAGGTTTTGCGTTTGCAGCACTATTCATCACCGCACCGAATTCATATCTTCATAGTATCGAATATTATCTACACAACTGTAATGGAGGTGGAACAAACCAAACCAATACTAAAATTTTGTTTGCGATCAGTGTTCCACATACATAGCTTTTCTTTAACACGAGTGCACGTAGGACAAATCAATTCTCAACTTTGTTAATATTTTCCGTATCTCTTGTCGCAGTGATATGCACGTGGAACAAAACAATTCTCACAAAAAAATTGCGATAAATTGTATGGAAAATTTGTCCCAAACGCAAAAAAATGGTTTATGGCGCAAAACAATTCTACAAACTGTTGATTTTGGTGGATATGGGACAAAGTCGATGTTCGATATCTCGGGATTGGAAAGACTAAAATCGAATCACAGATTTAAAAAGAGCATACAAAATTACCATAGAATCCGTTCCTAACTCAAAGACGACAAAAGTGGCGTATGGAACAAAACAATTCTCAGGCGACGATTTTATGTTTTACAATATTTATAATGATAAAATTGGATTGCATTCGTTTTGATTTTTTTTTTGTGTTACGAAATTTATATATTTTGTTGGTCCACTGGAGATACCCTTAAAAAGCGCGCCTATTATTATCTTACCAGAAAAGGAAAAAGATAAACGGAATTTATTTCGCTCCGCAATATTTTTATTTTAAATTGGAAGATGGTAACCCTAATAGAATTGCTCTCTGAGTTATGGCGAATTATCATACACACTACGTCAACCCTGTGAGTGCTTTACAGAGGGACCGATTTATGTAAGTCATTGCAACCAGACTGAGAGACAAACATCCTATCTTCCCTGTACTGACAATTTTTGTTCGATAACCACTCACAATCCATGAATGAAGGAATATAGATAAGATTACGATACCTGCGATTTTTCACTTTGTTGTTGAAATTTCGACAATTTATTTGGCGACGTCACGCCAGTGAAAAGAAATTTAGTTTTACTCTTACAAATTAAAGACGCAAAACGTTTTAAAGTTTGCTATTTATTTAAAAAAAAAATCTCTTTGTCATGTGCAGTGTTAAAAGAGCACTCACCGACTCACTCTGAGGACGCGGGTGCAATATTTTTAATAATAAAAAAACAATATAAACAGAAAGAAACCAATTGCAATTTCCCGAAGGACCCCGTGCTTTTGAGAAACTGGACATTTTTGCAAGGGGCAGGATTCTTCCCCATGGACCTAAGGTGACGTATGCAATGAGTAGGCAACAAATTGTTCATTGTTTTAAAAGGTCAAAAGCAAGAAACGACTCCGCTTCAAATTGGGTTCAGCGCCATCAATACACCAACAATGCACATATTAGGACAACGCAACGAAGGTATTACTTCCAAGAAGTGAGTTCCGATGATACTCGAGATACGGAAGCATCACTTACAGGCAGGTAAGAGGTTTTTAAACATACTACACAAAAAAAATAATAGAAAATTGTTTTGTTAGGTATAACATCCAAAAGAATCGCTTGGAAACCAGAGGACGATGTTGAGGGTGGCCAAAATGAAGATGAGTTGAACGCATTGAAGAGCGGTGGTCTGAAAAAAAAATGTCTGGATACATTTGATATAATCTAAGGAACGCAATTCAATTTTAAATTTTGTTTCCAATGGCATCGTACTTTTGGGTAGATCACCTAAGTGAAGAAGGTTTGTTTAGCCATCAATCACCATGATGAATGAATTTAGACTTTGTTGGAGTCCATCTTCCATTCCTTTGAAGGAGAGGACTTGGTGATTTGTCCTATGTTCCAACAAAATCAGCTTGTTTTGCCCGAAGATACTTCCAAAATTAAATAAAAAAACTTGTTTCCGCCCCCGAATGTATTTCCGAATCAGAACGCTACATAGAGCAATCGAAAACAAACAACTTTTATTTTATTTTTTATCGAAAGTTAAGATTAAACTTTACAAAGCAGAACTCTGTTTATACTCGTAGGTAAAAAAATTTGTAAATCCATGAAAGCAACAGTTTCATATTTATGCAACACTAAGTGCTTGAAATAGTTCATACAACTTTCCTCAATTTAATGTTAAAGCAAAAAATAATTTCCATTTTATTACAAAGTTATTCGCATAGCTGGACTGTCCTTGTTTAAAGGCCTACGACTTTTTGATTGCACATACAATTTCAGTGAGCCACGCCAGCCGTTAAATCGCTCGTAAATCTAAGAATATTTATTTCCTATTCAAATTTATTCATCTGCATTTGCATACTGCATAGATATCTTCCCTGCAACAAAGTAGAAGTTTTATAACGACAAAAACAAAACAAAAAGTAGACTGCAGGTCATAAAGTTCAGACGATTATAGATTTCGATTGCATTATAAAATATGTTAACACCCATGGGTTTGCCATTGAAGTGCGAGCATTTTATACATTTAAAAGAAAAATTACTGATGTACGAATATAAAATATTTCCGTGCAGGGACGGGCTTAGAATAGCACTGCAGCGCGCCCCAGAAACAGCGCTTGTCTGAGGAGAGAAATCACAACTAGAAGATTTTAATATTCAGGTGAACCCAGCGACGCACTTAATATCTTGAAACTCTCCCGTATGTAGTTAAGCGGGAGGGTTATTATCCCTCTTATCCAGATCACAGCCCCTTCGTAAAGGATACGAAGAATACAGATGTATGAAAGTCGAAGAAGTGTATTAAATTATTTGAAATTTTCCAGGCTTTTTTCATAACTTTTTAAAGATTTCCCACTTTTCGACAATGCCAGCCTTTTTTGACTTCTGGTCTGGCTAGTCGAGGCGATATAAAAGGCACTTTGACCTATAAGATCTTTTGTCCCGTAAGGCAGAAAAATGTTTAGGCTTATAGAATTTCTACTTTCCGTATAAAGCGGACATTTTTACCAGCAGAGGACTTCTTTATATCTTCGGAGCTCAGTTGTTCTCTGAAGAAGATCTTCTTCTAGTTGCATTGAGGACTTGTTAAAAAGCTTTCCCAAACTTATATACTTAAGTCTTTATCACTTAAGAAATGTTTCCTTGAATGTGCAGCACTTCCGACCTAAATATAACTTCAAACATGGTCAAGGAAGGACAGTCCTCGGTTCTTAGATACACATGAAATGTTCACCCAAATTAAATACACATTAAGCCCCATCAAACAAGTTGAAGACTACTTAATTCCACATGAGTATAAACAACCGTTCGGTCGAGGTGTAGAATGTGCACCGCTGCTGCTCGTAAAAATGGGACCATCCAAAATATCGAAATCTAAACATAATGCAGTTTGTGCAAAATCTTAAAAAAAAGAAGAAACAATTTCGTATCTTTATCCCCGAGTGGAGTGGGTTACCTCCTCAAAAAAAAAAAAATCACAAAAACTGGGTCAGATAAAACGAAAACCATATCCATAGCATATATACATCCACATGATTTCGGCACTGCAACTGCAGTCGCCATTAAATTCACAGAGATACGTATGATGCTCGTACATTATCGAAATCTAGAGCACATCTCTCTATTCCATTTCTATGTATGTTGAAGTTTCCCCAAAATCAACGGACACGAGCACAAAGTGATTTTTCAATTTCCAAAAATTCCATCCGTGTTTGTAGCATTGATGATGGGAACTGCCAAAAGCGAAATTCATTTTTTGACAAATCACTTTTTGAACGGATACGGTTGTGGATCAGGTTATTGATTGCGGGGTGTTGGATATTCGCAGTTGCATACGCTGTTGAAAGATAAATCAAAATAGCTTGTCACTTTAGTCTGTTAAAAGGCTAACATAAAATTTGACAATTAGGCTGCACAGTTTATTAAAATTCATTATCCGTTCTCGAGTGACAAGGCGGCTATTTAAAGGAGTTTATGTCGACAATTTTTCAATGTTCGATGACGCATTTCTAGTGGAAAACTGCCATAATATGGGAGCCAATTAATGATGAAACTAATAAATTTAACGTCGGTGATGATGAAATCAAATATCCCAACACTAGAGCTGTTACTAATCGATCAAAAAGCGAGGGTGAATGGCAATGAGAAATAGATGACAAACTTTTTACCGATAGCGTCATTTTGCGATTCGATTAAAAATTCTCTCGATAGTTTTTTTTTGTTTACAACATACTTTGTGCTTCTGATTCTGATAAACAATTTGAAAAGGAAACTTGTTAAGAGTTCACATACTGAGGACTACATTTTTAGAAAAGTCAACATGGCTATCCATGGTTTGAGCGTATTTCACCAAGGTGAATCAGGGGAACAGTGTTACCACTTTTTATTAAAAAAAATGAAAGTATTGTTGTGAGTCATTGCCTCAGTGGATAGGTTTGTGAACGAATCATTGTGGTAGTTGTTCAGACTTTAAGAGCAATTAGAGACGTTCTAATGCTTTAAAGTTGTAGGAAATAAGTCCTTTTGCTGGCTGAGGTAAAAGTAAAATGACTACCACAAGAATAGAGTATTATGTGGGGGTGTACCTGACATGTTTTGCACCATCCCTGACACTATTGTTTGGGAATACAGCTTTGGGCGATTAAATATTGAAATATTGGACAGTTCTAAATGGGCCAATGGTGTTCCGGAACTGGACCCGAGAAGCCTGTTTTGGTACACCGACGGATCGAAAATGGAGTCTCGAGTTGGAGCTTGCATCTTAAGACCCAACAAGTCTCGATACCTATGGAAATGTGTCCCACGGTATTTCAGACAGAAGACCATGCCATTGAGATCTGATCTGACTTCCATTCAAAGAATTTAAGGCGCCAGAATACATATCTTTTCAGATAGTCAAGCAGCACTACAAGCACTGTCCTGGCCACCAAGTTATTGCCGGCAATGTATTTGCACACGAACTAGCTAGAGTTGGATCGGAATATGCGCTCTTAGTACCAGAACCTTATTGCAGAGTCTATTAGGCTGCTGCTTTAAGGTTAATTTAAGATTGGGAACAATAGCTTCGTCTTTTGCACTGGGAAAGTGTCCCTGACTTAAAACAATAAAAACAATTAACTAAGCCTTACTCCTACAAGGAAGTCCTTATGCTTCATAAGGAAATTATTAGGAAGCAGGTGAGCTTTCTCGCATGCCACTGCGGCTGAAATATCATCTGAACAAAATGAATTTGTGTCCGGAGACAGAAAAACTCTACAACTAAAGACAAAGCGGCGTAAGAAACTCTGCCACCAAAGACATAGTGGCCATTACGAGGTAGGTCACTCATCTTTTAGGTATATTAAAAGATCCCAAGTTCTAGAGGAAACGAGGATTGGGTTTCCACATTAAGTACAAAGTAGTAAGAAATAAATAAACACTTCATATAACTGTTTTCCTCTAGCTTCTTTTGAGGTATATAGCATATAAATGGCCTTTTGCGAGAATTGCCCATTTTTTTCGAATACTCAACAATTTTACTTATAACAGTTATAAATGATCTCCAGATCAATGAAGAACTCTCCTTCTTCTCTGATGGCGAAGTTATGATCAGGATTCAATGGATCACTCCTACTTTACTGCAATCCTACTGGTTCACCTGTGGAGTTCCCCGGTTCGAACTCAACCAATAGTGGCAGCCCTCCGGGTTTCGGATTAATTTATAAGTGAGCCCAATCACATGCTGTTCGTGTTGCATTTGTTTGATCCAGTAGCCTGTCTTGTTTTACGATTTCGACACGTGTAACCTGCAATTGTTGATTTTTGTTTGGTTTGCCTTTTACGACACCGGGGAATTCCAGTTTCAAGATGTTGTGTCATTAGACTTACATGAATGATAAAATTACCTATACGTGATTTCGCCCTTTAGTCGTCTTTAATGACAAGCGCTGTTTTTCGAAGGACGATATTTTTTGCCTGCCCCTGAATGGGATTATTGAAGAATTAATTCCCCAAAATAAACTGCCTTATCAAGACAATACCACGGTTCGCACGGCAGCTATTACAGACCTAATGACAGATGCTCTCAAGTTTTATTGTCCTTGTTGATTGTTGTTTGGGCGAAAAACTGATAGACTACTGACCGAGGGGTCCCAGATTCAAGTCTTAAGGTTTTTGCACTAGTCCATCTATCGTGGGGGTCCCGGTGAGCACGAAAAGCTGTCACAAAAAGCTTCTAACATATGTTGCCGTTCGGTAACCGCGTTGAACTCTAGGTCCCTTCCATACGAGACAGAAATATCCCTTCACACATATAATTGGTTCGAAAATCTAGCTTTTATACCTTGCGTTTCCATGCATCTTCCCTGTAATATTTGGTTAAAAGTGCTGAATATTTGTTCACTTCGTAAGAAAAATTAACAAGACTCAATTTCCTTCAAGATGACTGACTGACAGTGATACAAATGTATGCAATTACAAGGCGACAAATCAAAGCATGTGGCATGTCTGATATTTTACTTATAGTGTTGCCACATCGCCGAGGATGGAAGGCTGCAGTGTCTCAGACATAGACTCTTTACGGGTAGGGAGCCCGTGAACAACAGGGTTGCCACATAAAGCTATACAATTCACTTGAAAACTTCGAACTGAAGAAAGCATTGTGGTCGTGCGTTTAGTTGAGGTTTTTTCTGGGAACTCAGTCTATATGTCAATCTTTCACCGGTAAGCTGCAGAATATTTGAGAAGTGGCAACACTATCAACTGCTGCTTGTTGAATAACACAATTTTTTTTTGTTTACACTACAAAAAACGAGGTTATATCTCAGGGAGAGCCATAATATTTAGGTTACTCTCAAGTCGCAACTAAACAAAAAAATTGAAGAAAAAAAAATTATAACATGAGAAGCAAAGAGTTTGGTAGTTGCGCAAAGATGTTGCTACAGTCAAACTCTTTTGAACAAAAATTCACATTCAACTGCCGACAAAAAGCTCGCACCGTGTTCTCTAATCTATCTCTTTGCTGAATAATATCAGAAGAGGCTTCAACCAAATGATGGGAAATACAAAGTTAGAAAAGCTTTTCTACCCAGCTCTCGCGGAATAATAAACATGAAGAAGAAACGCCAAAATAATAGATGAAGGCGCCATCGAGCTAGTGGCACTAAAAAGCCGGCATATTGCAGTACCATTTATTTAATTATTTAAATTTAACACTCAAGACGCAACTACACTATACACTCTGCTTTTGAATTTTGCTGAGCAGAGCGAAGAACTACAAACAACTACGAGAACGACGAGTCTTTCTAAGAGAAGAGAGTTTACCTTACGCTCATCAGCGAATTTATACTATGAAACAAAAACACTGCTTTGTTTTTAGAACGCCAAGGAATAAACATTTTTCAATCAAAATTTATATGGAAAGCATTTCCAGAAAGCTCTCCTTTTTGTGTCACGCCACACGCCATACATTCTTTTTCTCTCAGTGCCTATGGTTGGTGATATAACAGTTCAACAATTGGGGGTTTTAGTTGCTTTTTTGGTTATTTAAATATTTAATTAGTTGCGCTAGTGCCTGGATACACTACCTTCGAAAACGTAATAGTTCTTTTGACAGTTTGACATCCGTAAAAGGTTGGGTTCTAGTATTTTTTCCGAACTTAAGGCCGCGTTGTGTTGTGTAATCAACAGAGCAATGCTTGTGTAAATAAACACAAAAATGCGTCTCTTTATAGCACCGACACTTTGAAAAATCCAGTGAGAATGGAAACGACATCAACCGACTTTTTAACTACAAGATAAAATACTTAAACGCTGTGTTACGTCATTTTGATTGGAATCGCGTCTTTTTTCTTTTGATTCGCCCCTCGCTTCAGGGTCCTTCACTCACTCTTTGTCGTCTGTCTGAGAGGGTAGTTTGAATAACCGCAGGGCGGGCGGGTGAGGGTGGTACTGCGTTTAATGAGATTTTTTGAACATCTAGTGGGGAGATATATAAAAAAAAGTCAAAGGGTTGTTTTTTTTTCTTTTTTGTTTGCGTCGCCAACGTTTTGTTTTCGAAAGGCGACGCGATTCAACACTATGCAATACCCGCCCGCCCTATGCAAAGAGTTCGAGAGCGACGAAGGCCAGGCCAGGCTAGGCCACATAACAAATTGAGAGAGGGAGTCAAAGAGCGAGAGAGAAACGAGACGAGAACAGTTTACATTTTATTGCCAGTATGTATGTTTTTTTTCGTTGTTTTTGACGTAAGTGGGGTGGATGACCTGCTTGATGTGTTCAACACAAATACAAAAAGCACTCATGTGGGGAGTGACATGGGAGGAAGCAAGCGGGTATAGGCAATCCCAGGAGCGCAATGCTAATGGAGAAATGAAACTACATATTATCGCAGCGGTACAGAGAACGGAACGCCATATATATAAATATAATAAATGTACTTTAACTGGACGGGACATAAAGAGCACTTTTCTGATACACGCTGTGTGAAAATGATGATTCTATTGTGTGCAAGTGTGTGGTTCTAGATAGCCTCTTCTATATGGGAATTAGCAAACAAAATACACTTAATTGCCATGGCTTTCGCTGTTGGTCACTCAAAGTTTAAAGCGCAGTTAGAAAGAGGACGATTTTTTGTTCAGCGCCTTTATTTATCTTCTTTATAGAATTCTATTCTTTAAACTTATATTTTGTATTTTTTTTATTATTATCCTTTTCTTGCTTCATCTTTGGCGTTTTCTCCTCGATTTATTTTCTTTGTTTTGTTATCAAGCTGCCTACCTAATTTTATTATATTTACTCAATGAAATATTATTGCGATCGGTGGAGATAGAGAGAGAAAGAGTGGGTGAGGGTAGCTTGTTGATTTTTCTTTTCGCATTCGCCACGAATGTTGTTCGCCATGTATGTTGTTGTAGGCAGAAGTAGGTACATACCTACATAACTCTTTTGTTGATAACTTTGGGGTGCTTTTTTTTGTGTAATTTTCGCACTCTAGGGGGTGTTTTTATGAGTGTACAAGTGAAATAATATTATATTTTAAGTCGGTTGTAGTTTGACAGACAGTTTTATTCTTAAGGGTCCAATTGTTTACGTAATGAGTAGGTAAACATTTTATGACAAATACGTTTGGCAGTGACAGTCGAGCGCTTATTTCTAATCTGTGATTATGTAATCGCTTCCAGCTTGACTCAAATGTGTACAATAACGAAGGCTGGTAAGTTTTCCATGTCCTAATATAGGTAGGTACCGACTTTATTGGATGCCATAACAGTTCTTGAAAAATCCATCTTGTCTCACTGATATTGGGATAGTGTTGGCACAACCAAAATCTGTCCCCTACTGTGGAGAATTGTATACGATGGAAGGTATCTACTGTAGCTTCAATTAGTTAAGAGGGATAAAATCGTTTAGTTTGTTAAGGGCACAGCTATAGTGCTGAAGTTCATTGAACGAATCAGCAAGGCAACAATGTGGAAAATTGTACACAGGTTCTGCTGTAGCTTCCAATAAGTGAGGAGGTATAAAATCGCTTAATTTGTTAAGGGCACAGCTATTTATTTTTATTTATTATTGGTTCAGAAACGCTGTACCTACATCAAGATAAACTTATAATTAGTACCTACCTACAGGATATAAATGAAACAATATAACATTTAATGGCAAGAATGCTTAGTTGAAATTATTGAGAACAAAATAAAATACATGTAGCTACCTACCTATATAAGTAAAATTAAATTAAATTTAGAGTAGGTATACTGTATACAACAAAATAAAAGCGAAACCAAGGAAGAGAAAAATCAAAAATCAAAAAGACCTATTAAATCAAGAAAGTTAAATCAGTTCAAACTGGAGAGGTGTTCGAAGGTTAGGTTAGGTTAGGTTTAGGTGGCTGTCGGCAGAAGCCGACACACTTAGACCAATTTTAGGTACATTGTGATACCACGTATGTATTATCTACCTCAACTCTGTAGATGGGACTGGCCAACGACACGCGGTTGTTCTCAAACGGTCCCCCATCTACGTACTAACCGCGCCCGACGTCGTTTAATTACGGTGATCTGACGAGATCTGGTGATCTGGTTCGAGGTGTTCGAAACAAACTGTTAAGAATTTACCGCGTTCGATTACGGACTTCACAGGAATGGGTAGACTATTCCAGAGTTTAACAGCATAAATGAAAAATTGCCTGCGTGATGTCAAGCAGGTAAATGTGGCAGGACGTAAGACTATGTAGCGGTTTGATGAGCAGAAATAAATTTTATCAAACAAATAAATAGGTTCCTTTACATGAATTATTTTGGGGAGTAAAGCACAGCAACGATATTTGAAAAACTCTCCAAGTTACATCCAAGGAGTTCACGAGCTTCAGAGGAGATATGATCAAATCTACGAAGATTGAAAACACACCGGGCAATTGAGTTGAAAGCAATCTTTAGTTTTTGAAGCGAGTTTAAGTCAGGATCGGCAAACAAAATTATTAGTGCCTTAACTGATTTCAGTTTGACTTGTGTAGGTAAAATTGCTTTTGTAATAGATAAACCACGCAGCGATGCATATATTTTATTTATTATTGAATTAATTTTTTATTTATTTTTATTTATTTTATTTTCTTCATTCTAAAGTAATTTACAAAATATTAATATTATCATAATCATTTTTATCATACAATTTTTTACGTATACTTTTACTGACATATTTGACCATAAATAAGCACTTTAGAACTTACACTTTGTGGAAAATTGTTCCAGTGGCAAGTGTTTAGAAACTTTTAGCAAATTAGATATTCAAAGACTTAAAACGTCAAGATGCCGAAAGAGGAAAAGAAAAAAGCACGCTGTTAAATTAGGAAAAGGTGGACAAAATCTTGTTTTTTTTATTAAATTGTTTATCCTGTTGAGAATGAAACTAACTTTATTTTATGAAAGTGAGTAATGAAAATCGCAATAAAAACATAAAAAACATAATTGGCTTACGTTACCACTTGCAGGAGAGTTCCTACTTCTGCTCTAGAAAGCAACCAATCAATGCTCTAAAAAATCTATGACTGCTGCCAACCAAACTGCACACTTCATTAGGTAATCTTTTGTAGATGAATGGAGCAATTGCTGTTACAAAGCGCATGTAGTGTTCTTTTTTATTGAATTTATGTGAACATCCCATGTCAACTTATTGTTACAGATATTTGCCAGATTTTTTGGCTGGCTAACATATTCAACTTGGCGGGAATTTAAAAAGATAGGAGGAAAATCCGAAAGATGTGGTTGATGTTTGGATATTGGTATATCTTTTGTTTTGCCGGGGTTCAGCTTTAGACCATTGCATGTTGACCACTCGAAAATAGAACACAGATCGTCGTTTATTTTTGCAACAGCATCTTCAATCATGCCAAGCTTATGTACAGTTAAACATCGTCAGCATATATATGATACTGACAATGTAATAAAACGGAAGGCAAATCATTAATAAATAGATAGAACAATAATGGACAAAGAATAGATCCTTGAGGAACACCACAATTAACAGGAAGAAACGTAGCTTGCAAGCGATTAGTCATATATGAATAAATTAATTTGTTAGAAGTAAAAATATGTAATAAGTTTATCACAGAGAATATTTGGATTAACACAGTCAAATGCATTAGAAAAGTCAAGTAATGTTATCACAGTTGTATAATTAGGGTCAATTGCTTGTCTAACATAGTCAGAGACTTTAAGTAGAGCAGATGTACAGCTATGTCCGGACCGGAAACCTGACTGCAGAGGATTAAGAAGCTGCTTGTCTTTGATAAACAGTTTTATTACGGAGCTTACAATTGATTCAAGCTATAGTGCTGAAGTTGATTGAACAAATCAGCAAGGCAACAATAACACTTATTGTCAGAAAACTAATTCTTCGTCGGATCGCTGGTAGACGATCAGAGCCGGCGCCCTCTCGTTCCTTAGCTTTTTAACAGCTATGCCAACCTCTTTAGTACTGGTTGGTGGAACCGGTTCTTCATTAAGTTATAGGTACATGATGTTCATTTAACAGCTGTTAAAAATGCTGCTTAAACACATCTACTATTCCCTGTGCTTCAGTGACTATGTTTCCTTCTCTTTGTTTTCAAAGAGCCCGGGTTACGGATTTCAAGCCAGCAACCAGTTGCTTTTTATAAAACTTCCGGATGTTTATACCCTATTCTAAGGGTATATTAATTTTGACGCATAGTTTGTAACATGCCTTAATATTGCCCGTAGACCCCCAAAAGTTACTATATTTATGATCAGCATTGATAGTAATGTCGATCTAGCCATGTCCGTCCGTCCGTCGGCAAAAACTAGGCCTTTAAACTGGACCTAGAGAGCTGAAATTTTAACCATATACTCTCTAGGGTCCCGAAATAATCAAGTGTACGAATTTTTGAAATCCGCCCACAGATACGCCCCCAGACACGCCCACAAACTCAAAAAAACAAAATTTTGGAAAAAATCAAATTTTGAGCTAGAAAGCTGAAATTTTGTATATATGATCTATGACTCCTAAAACTGCTCGGGATAGCAAATTTTCAAAATCCGCCCACTGACACGCCCACAAATAAATTTAACAATTTTTTTGAAAATCCAAAGTTTGAGCTAGGGAGCTGAAATTTATAATATATACGCTCTAGGGGCCCTTTATGCTCAAACGCCCAAGTTTGAGCTAGGGAGCGTTTTTTTTTTGATAAAATCCTTTAAATGTTATATAACAAAATATGTAGAGCATTCTTAACAATTCCACCATACTTAGACTTTTGTCACGCCCACTTATGAGGGATAGGAATAAGAATAGGGTATCCAACAGTTCGCCCAAGCGGACTGTAGCCCGTCCCTATGTTTTTTTTTTATTTCGACTCTTCAATCTCTTTGAGCTGGGACTCTGCGTAAGCCCTCTTCTTTCTATGCAGGATCTTTTTCTCCTTCCTTCGTTGGATTGATACTCCTCCCTTGCTACCCTTGTTCCGTTCCGCAGGTGTGCACGTTATTCCACTATTTTTCGGTGACCGCACTCATCATCACCCCACGGGCTGTTTCTGCGGTGGCTATTAACCTACGGTACTCTCGGCTACCACTTTGATGATGTCGCGATACCGGTTACATATATTTGTGGCGTCTGTCGAAAGGAGGAGGACACAGGGAAAATCTCTCGCTTTCTCTGTAGATGAGCAGATGTGAGAAGTGGCACCAGAATCGAGAGACCAGGCTGTCTCATCACTTGAGATTTTAAATGTGTTCTTCCGCTGTTATGACACTATAATTCATCTCGTTGTCTAGGTATATCCGACCGTATTGCTTTAGCTCTTTTCTTGTTTCTGTAGCAATCTTTTGACATGTGTCACTTTTTCCCGCAATTTCGAGAGTCGAGTTATTGTTAGGTTAGGTTTGAAGGGAAGTGCACAGCCATTGCTGTGCTTGCACGGGGGCCCATTGGTCCATTGTGATCCCTTTTTGTTTATCGTGGTAAAAACTTCACTTACAAGTTATTGTTAAGTCTGTTCTTCCTTTTGGAGCACATTGATAAGCTGGGTTCCTTCTTTTGATCGCTTACTTCGAGGAGTCTGGTGAAAGCAATGTCAAAATCTGAGTAGCTACTTTCGTCAAACGCGGATTGGACATCCTTGTAAGTCGCAGATAATCCATTCAGAAGAATTACCACAATAAAGTCCTAATCAAGGTTAGTATCCAGTTTTTGTTATCTTTTTATTGCAGTTTTCATATTGGAGTTGAAAACTGCAATAAAAAGATAACAAAAACTGGATACTAACCTTGATTTTTCAATCTATATAGACATCTTTAGTTGATCTTTTGCCTTTCACCAGCAGAGAGATGATACTGGGCTCCACTGCTTGAATCAGGTCGGCACTTGCATCGATATGCTTTTCATCCCAAACTCTGCTGGTTTCGTCATTCACTGGTCTCGGAATCGTTCCATTGATATAGCCAGAGCTTTGTGTATCACTCCATCCATTTGGGGTTTTCACGAGGCGTCGGCATGTTCCTTTTTAGGTTAGCGGAAGGTTTTACAGCATCAATTTTTGATATTCACCAAATAAAGGTTTTTGTGAATACTATCTAGTACTTTCAGTCCCCTAACCTGTTACACAAAAGAAGATAATTCTATGGTCTACGGATTACTTTATTCAGAACACTGTGTCAGTTGTTCAATAACAGGAAAAAATGTGGTTTTGATGCTGCTAGACCATTATTTCATTCAACACTCTGGCTACACCAGTCGTGTGGCTTCTCCAGTCGTACTAGGGCGTTGAATTTTTTGTTCTGGGCGGTTCGCAGACTCTTCTCGTAGAACAGTCGAGCTCTTTAGCCGTCAGAGTCGATGTTTACCCCTGGTATGTGTGCACTTTTAAGATGTTCGATGCGCGCCTCTCGTTGATTAGTATCTAGTCGATTTGGTATCCGATCCGACCATCTAGAGAGTGCGAGGTTATGCTTGGAAACCTAGTGCTAGTTATCAACATATAACCGGATCCTACAAAGTCAAGTCGGACGCCGTTGTCTGTTGTCGAGTCGTGGAGGATGTGCTTGCCGACTTATTCGCCAAAGATGTTTTCCTTACGGATTGGCGTTGAAGTCCCGTAGCACGATCTATCTATATTTATTGTACACCGGTCCGACTCCGTCGAGGAGGTAATAGAACTCCTTTGCTTCGTCAGTGTGTTCATATTTGACTGATTGTTATCTTTTAAACCAGTTTGGGCTGTTATTTAATCATCCGCATATCCCTAAAGTAGCTGGACGGATCTCCTGAAGATAGTGCCTTCCGTGTTAATAGCTGCCTTTCGCATATCTCTTACAGAACAAGAATAAAGAAGTCATTTGATAGCACATCTCTCTGCTTAAATTTGGTGCCAGTTTGGAGCATTTAGGAAGAGCTGCTACTTCCTATTTGCACATTTCAGCGTGTGTTTTCTAGCGTCAAAAAAAGTAGTAGGCCTAGAGCTTCTAACGATGAATGCTTTCATATGCGGCCTTTCGATGAGAAAGCAGTGAGTCTCAACTTGAAATTCGTTTTTCATCTATAGGATTCGCCTCATTGTTTAATTGTTGGCCTGCGGGCCGAAAGGCATTGGTACGGGTCCATTAATGTGTTGCAGAACGTCTTCAGATGTCCACACAGTACATTCGCAGCAGCGGATATGGCTCAAAAGTAACGTTTTTACCTTCAGTTAAATACCTCGTAAGCAATGCTTTTGCACTTATTAGTTTGAACACACACCTCCGTGAAACTGGGCAAACATTCTATTTATAGCCTTTGACAATAAGTCGCATCCGTTCGACAAAGAAATGATGTCATGAATTGCGGCCTGATTCCTTCACTCATTTCAATATTTAATAGACGTGCGTCTACACCACAGAAAACATTTACCTTCCACCTCATACCACATGTCATTGAATATTGTGTATGCAAATTATATCTCACAACGAAATTAACCTTGAACAACATGTAAGAGGTAATCAAACTATCCAAAGCAATAACAAAGTGCGTCAGACGACAATTTACCGTCCTGCTTACGCTAAACAAACATCTTTAGCGTCATAAGCTTAGGCAAAATAGTGTGCCTCTCACTTAACCACAAGATGCATTAAGATACAGAATGATCTTTCCATTTCTAGACAAGTTAATCCAATCATAAGATCAAACGAGCCCCCTTCTGGGTCAGTGTCTCCCTTGCCTTTCTTTATTCCCTCGACATGCACAAACAAAAAGAACATTAATCCTCTCATCGGTGCATGATTCGTGAGACTTTGTCTGGAAACAAATTCAAGTGTATACTCCTTAATCAGTTCAAGCGTTTTCATCCAATTTAATCGCGTGGAAAGTATCCTCAAAATGTATACATAGTTTTATTTTATCCTGTGGCATCCACAAAGAATACTGAATTTGTGAATCCTGCGGCATCCACAAAGAATACTGAATTTGTCAAATAATTACTGGGAAGTCAGTTTTCGTGAAAGGGATTAAATAAGTCTGTTGATGTTGTCATGAACGTGCCTTCAACCAAGGAAGGATATAACTCTATCCAGCGAAGAATATATGTATCTCCATCCAGCGAAAGGCTGTCGGAAGTGCTCGTATGTGAAGAGCAATAAAGAGTACAAAATGAAGTTATTTTCTTATTAATGCCAACATTAACCAGATAAACAGAGCAAAGAACAAAAGATATAAAAGCTTATGGAAGTTAATTTAATTTCACAGCTTCAGTTTCGTCTCCATATGCCATTCCCACCCGACCATCGAGAATCACAAGAATCAACAATATGCTTCATTCGAGAGTGATTTGGGTCAAGGGAACTCTCCAAATGAAATACTTGCACATTGTCACTGGCATTAAAATTTATCGCTGGGTAAATATTGAAACATATGTGCTTCGGGGGCAAGAAAAATAAAACACGAAGATATATCATGTCAGATGTGGCCTTGTATATCCTTATCATTTATAAAAAGGGTGTTTGCAAAAAGTTACTGAATATTTAAGCGATCTTTTGCAAACGTAATCAGTAAGTAGGCACTTTTATCAGATTTTTTCATGTCAATGTATTTTTAAGTCGGAAAAAAATACCCAATAACTGTCGCATAAGTTGTTAAAACGGAGTTGGAAAGACTTGACTACTTGTGAGCAGAAGAATTTGCAAAATAGATACTGCTTTTGTTTTTGGCAACTTGGAATGTTCTTGACATCAAGTCTTGGGTCTACAGGGATCCTTGTGAGTTTTAGTTACATTGTTCAAGAGAAACAACAGTTTATGAGTGGGAAAGTTTTCATTTTTTTTCCAGGCTTCGGAAGGTAGATTATTCAAGTTTTTATTTTTTTTAGCCTTCAGAAGGTAGATTATGCATGTGATTATAGCCTCTGGAAACACGCCCCTCACAGCTGTTGCTATTGCGGTGCGATTTTGCTGATGATGATTATAGCTTTATTGTTATCAAGTATCAGAGCTTTAGTCAACAGCAGATGTTAAGCGGTGTCGAATTCAGAAGGTTTTCAATTTTATGCAGATATGCCAGATGTTTAACTTATATCAGCACTAATACTTTCTTAGTGGGCGTATTGACGTAGGGTTTTTTTTTATAACTTCTGGTTCGCCAAGGCGATTTAAAGGAGGGCACTTCGACATAAAAGCTAATTTGTGCCATATGGGCCAGAAAAAGTTTAAACTAGTAGAATTTCTACTTTCCGTGTAAAGCGGATAATTTTACCAGTAGAAGATTTCTTCAATGTCATCGGGACTCATATGTTTCCTGAAAAAGATCTTCTTTCTAATTCCATTAAGGGCTGGACATTCACATAAAATATGTTCAGCTGACTCGTCCTCTTCAAGACAGAGTCGGCACTCAGGAGTCAGGAGAGTCTGCTATTTTCATTTTGTTAAGGTGATATCTTAAACCATGGTGACCAGTAAGGTAACCTACTAAGTTTTTGATATCATGCCTGCTTAGCTGTAGGCATTTGCTGGCATTATTATTGACGGGTTTGGCCTGTCTTAGACCTGGGATGCTTTCTCAATAATTAATATATTTTCTATATTCCCAGCTTTTTATTACTGCCTTCTACCCCGACATGACACGGAACCCACCATAATTTGGTCGTTTCTTAATCCGAGTATTTGAAGGGTATTAAGGTAGCACATGACTGATTTGGAGTCAATGGTATACGAGCTAAGGGCGTTTACAGCTGCTTGACTATCCGTGAATATATAGATGGTTGCACCTTTTATGCCAGATAAATTAATGTGGCTGGCGCATTCGTGAATGGCGTGGAGCTCTGCTTGAAATACGATGGGACTTTTTCCCATGGGTATCGTAAAGCGTTTATTAGGTTCGCATATTCCCGCTCCTACCTCGTTTAACTGTGTTGGACTTGTTGCACTGCGGATCGCCACTTTTTGAATGTATGTATATATGGAGAGGTGTAATTCCTGTTATTGCCTCTATGGCAGCTGTTGGGCAGGTTCGCATGGCTCCGCAGATACCAAGGCACGCAAGCCGTTGTACCCTTTTTGAGCTTCTCTATTGCGACCTTTTGTGTTTATTTTGTCCACCATACTATGGAGACGTATGTTATAATGGGTCTTATCATCACTGTGTAGATCCAGTGGACGATCTTTGGAGAGATTCCCCAGGCTCTGCCATATGTACGGCGACAGGCCCATAAAGCTTTAGTGATTTTGTTGTTAATGTGAGAGTTCCAGTTAAGTCTCTTGTCTAGGATTACTCCAAGATACTTGACATCATCGGAATACTCTACGACCGTGTCGTTTATTGTGATTAGACCTAGGTCTAATTTCCTCCTTTTGGTGAAAGCGACGATGACGGCATTACTGGGGTTTACGGAAAGATTTTCCTTGATGCACCAGTCTATGGCTGTCTTTAGAGCATTTTTCATTTTTGATGTCACTCCAATTGAGTCTTTGCCCCTGACTATGATGTCTTAGGGGTTAGTATGTTGGACTACTAATCTAAGGTACTCAAATCCCCGCGTGGCCAAGTAACATCTAAAAAAGTTTGTTTCCACTGCCCCACCTCTTGCGAAAGTCTGACAAACATCCAAGAGCGTGAAAAGCTTCTCAAATTCGGCGTTCGGATTCGGTTTTAAATTGTAGGTTCCTTCCACTTCGCATAAGCAAATAATTGGAGAAGCTAGGTTTAAGGCGCTGTATTGCCCGTTAATGCCTACTGTTTTGCCTTTTTTTAATAATTTCTTATTTATATTCAAGGGTACCTGGTCATATTTGGTAGTTACTCGTACAAAGTTTAATCTTCAATGAATGGCGTCACTTTGTAGGCGAGCAAATTTTTGAGTTTGAAATTAGTTTTTTTTAAAATAATTCATGGAAATCACTTGATTTAAAAACAAGATGATAGAACTGACTTTTATCTTTAAAAAAATGTGCAATACAAATTTGTAAGTATTACCGTCATTTTGAAATATTTTTTTTTCCATTTGTACTGTATTTTTTTAGAAAATCGTCCCGGCCAAATGGGGCGAGATAGACCCTCCCCTCCCATAGTAAAAATGCCTGTAAATAACTGTTCTAGACAAATTTGTCGTTAAACTTTGTCGCCTGAGTTATCGTACTCTCCCCGTAAGTAAGGATTTCCAATCAGAATCCAATAAAATGTATCTTTAAAAATATTGTCTACTTTTGAGCGTAGTACTGATAGCCGAAAAGCCTTTGACTAAACTTGTTTACATTCAACGATTTGACAATTGTTTTGGAGTCTTAGAAGATAAAAATATTTCAGCTTGAACTTCCATGGAATAGATGCGCGCAAAGTGGAACCAGAAAGACTTTTTTTCAACTATATACGAATGCAAGCGGAGCTCAACGAGAGTTTCAATATTGTCCCGGAATATCATTGTTACCAGCCTGTTTATTGATACTCAACACATCTTCCAATTGGCGCCCAACGTAGCACAAATAAATGTATGTAATTTATCCTTACATTTAACTGTACAACTCGATATGGACATAGCAATTTCTCTGAAAACCTGAAATAGATAAATAGGTAATTATTAGGCCAGTTCCACTTACGGAGCCCCCAGAGATTTTCCTTCGCTGCCTCAACTGACATTTTTTTTATTAAGTGGAACAACATTCTCACCGGAGGAGATGTATCTTTCACATATATTTTTTATTTTTGTTTTTTTATAATTAGCGTGCTCTAAAGAGATTTTTTATTTTTCTGTAATTGATACAGTACCCTTATAATGTTGCCACAGTGCAGGCATTTTTGTTGCCGCAAACAGCACCCAGCAAATGATTCATTGCCTGTTTTGGGTGCTTCTTACTACTGAAAGAATAGGAGGATAGAAAAGAAGTTTTTGGTACGATAGGGTCTTTTCTCCACAGGTGGCGCCTTAAAAGGGAGATTTTTTTTTAAATTGTTGTGTGTATTCAATTTTACAAAGCATGGCTCTGGTCGGGATTCGAACACACGACCTGCCAATCACTTTGCGAACACACTACCATCGCCGCAATATTTGCTTTTTCTGCCACATCAAACAAAAGAAATTTTTGTTGCTTGGCAGCACGCGATGAACAGCTGATCTTCTAGCTTCAACTTCAGCTTTGCCTTGATGTTGCTTACAGAAAATCTTGAATTTGAAACAGCTCTCAGTATCAATCATCAATCCTGACTTGTAGTTGCTTTGCTTACCATTCTTTCCAGTTTTTTTCATAGTTCTCAGGGTCCTTAAGATAACTTGATCAACAGTCGGTCCTCTTCCAATCTTACCGGCTATAAAACGGATAGATTTGCTTATTCCTGGTAAGCTCGAATTTGGTCTATTTTCTCCTTAGGTAATGAATTGTTCTTACAAATAGTTGTTGTTTCTATAAAATTCTGTTTTGAACTTAGGTCCCTGGTACTCGTAATGCCTTATTTTTGATTTAAAATATGAGAACAGGTAGATTTGGTTACTGTTCGTAAACTGGTGAAACGAAAAAAGAACTAATTTTATGACCTTATTGGGAAAAGCATCATAAAAATTTAAATTTATCTACTTTATCCCTTTTTTAAAACAACATAAACTTGAACAATTATATTAATATAATTATTTATAAACTTTATAAATATTTGATTTACAAAATTATTTTGAAGCATGAATAAAACTGCTGAAAATAACAAAATTCTTTCATATTGCCTTTGGTTCTTCTCAGATTATCGAAGGATTTAAAAAAGTCGCAAAATTAAAACAAGAAACTACCTGTTCGTCATCAAGTGAAAAGGAGGAGAAAAAGCATGCGACAACACATGCATAAAGTGGTTGGAAAAAGCGAATGAGGTGGCGAGTCCTAAAAATGTTTGTCCCAGTAAATTGAAAAATATCTCCGGTTCCTCATGTAAGGAATCATGTTCCACTTGGAGGTCTTGTAGGACTCCGTAAGTGGAACTGTCCTTTGGAAAAAAATAAACTGAGGACACAACGTGAGGCCAAAAGATTACTTCCATTGCAAGATGCTTTTCAATTTGATCGAGCTGAAAAGCTAGCAGTAGTGTTAAATACTTTTATATCGGAAGAGCATTTTGTTTCAAACAGTGCTCCCACACGGCACCCATGAAAGGCACAATGTTGTGCTTCTCAAAAATTTGAATGGAACGAAGTAATTTTAGGTAGGCAATAAATCGAGTTCCGACTTTCAAGCACATTTATTATTATCCTTTCAAATTTTTGTGAACGCAAATCGCATGGCTTACTTAATTGCCTAGATTACCGTCCACTTAACTTAAAGCAGTGCTGACAAAACCCATCTCATTAATTCGTTCCAAAAGGCACATCGATTATGGTTAGTTAAAAAAAGGGCATTATAACTCGCTCGTCCTCATAGCAACACAATTTTTTAAACAACGTTGACAAGCATGACACCACCGCTTTGTTAATAATCCGCTGCTAAACGATGCAGTGCAGTTAATTGTCTTTCAAATACAAATGGTCCCAACATCAAAATCGATTCCGTTAGTGTATGTTGTAGCCCAGATAATTAAGATCGTTAAATCAAAATAGCCTGCCAACAACTTTGAAATGAACACGCCATTATTCCAAACTATACTGATCCGCCAACTGACACAACGAATTATACCTACACACATATATTGTAGTTTGTCAAATCCACCGACCAAACAGCAGCAGCTAAAAGACCATAATAAAGTACCTTTTAAGTAAAACTCTCGGGTTTGAGACATAAAATATACAAAAGTATCTGTGTGCTTTGCACGCATACGGTGCGGCCGGCGAGCCATTAACACCAAACGAAACGAACGCCAACGAACGAAGAACGTTTTTTTTTTGTCTCAAGGTTATATTAAACGAGTCGTTTAACTTTGGGGCCATTTCTCTGTGTTAGCTCTTACATAAACCATGGATGACGATTGCCGACAACCGTCGTCGGCGGAGAGGAGAGCATTTAGTGTATTTTCTCGTTGGTCATGAAATGATGTTAATTATCCATTTCCATAAAAATCGTTAATCAAACTATATAATTAATTGAACAAAATATATGCACGTAGGTATGAACCTTCTTTCAGATAGGCGTACGCATGTACGTACGTAATGGAACAAAAGAAGCAAGTGTGATTCAAACATATGTAGATATCAATAATGATATCACACTCTGGTGTCCTTGAATTTTGCGAAGAAAGACAATGAAATTGCGGCGCATTTGCGCACATTTCTTTTATTTGGTTTCTTTGTTTCTTTGTTTATCAATTAACAGAAGACCATTGAACTGCAAAGAAATCTAGAAAAAGAAAAATATAAAAAGAAACATTTTTCTTCAAATGTGTAAATCACTCATAAATAATCATAGCAGGTTGTGTGGGTAAACAAGTGCTACCATAACACCATTTGTGTTACGGTATGGTTTGGTGTCATGAAAGGCCGGGAGGCATTGATTGATTTTATAACACGACAAATTGGTGATTGTGAGCGACCAGCTGAATTTTGCTATAAGTGAGGACATAATTAAATTGTTTGGTAATAGAAATGGGGGCAGAATTGGATTAATCATTACGACTTATATTGGAAACTACAAATTGCACATATTCCGAGTGCCAACATTTTCGCAGATAGTTTTATAATGCAGACATATCAGGAATTTTATTTGGAACACATTGAAACTACTCTTTCACTTAAGACGTTTAACTTCTAATTTCGAACAATACATTTCCAATTCGGCCTAAAATGCTTACCGTCAATGATAATTCGAAATCAGCCAAGATTTGTTATATTGCTTTATATAACTAAGTAAAAGACATACAAAAGTAATGAAAATACAATTAAAAACATGTTCGAATTTTCGAATATTCTCATTTTCACCACTAGAATCAGTTGCATCTGTTACTTCGACGGATCCGTCAGCGTTAACGTACTAAACGGAAACGTACTAAGCGGAAGAGACTTAATGAGTGAAGGGTATTTCCTAAATTTTACAATGCCTAACTCAACTTTGTTTTTCTTTTAAATTAAAATTCTATTGAATGAATGAGTTTTATTTTTTTATTATTGGATTGACAAATTTCCGCGAACTTATAATAAAAAAATTAGTCTTGCACAATGCAATCGGAAATAAATAAAGGGTCTTTCATTAAGGACTTGACAACTTCTTTTTTAAATATAATGCAAACTACTTGAGATATTTAAAAAAAAAAAAAAAATATTGGCTTGAATTACTATCAAAACATTTATGAATCTAATTCGATTTCGTTCATATGTCCACCACGGGAACGTATGCAGCGGTCGATACTTTGAACCCAATTTTCGATGACTCGGCCGCACATTTCGACCGATACGGCCGCTATTTCTCGTTGAATATTGGCTCTGAGCTCCTCTAACGTCGCCGGCTTGTTGGTATAGCCCAATGATTTAATGTAGCCCCATAAAAAAAAGTCTAGAGGCGTTAAATCACACGATCTCGGCGGCCAGTAGACGGGCCCGTTTCCAGAGATAACACGTTCATCGAACTGAGACTTCAATAACTCGATTGTGGCGCCCGCTGTGTGGCTTATGGCACCGTCTTGTTGGAACCACATGTCACTGGTGTCCAATTCATGCAATCGCTATCATTTACCATAGCGTGGCGGTCATTTTCATCGAAGAAAAAGAACGGCCCAATGACGCCACCGGCATGAAAACTGCACCAAACAGTGACTTGTTGTGGATGAAGTGCTGTTTCATGAAGCACATGAGGGTTCTCACCTGACCAGTAACTCATATTTTGCTTAATGACGAAGCCGTTTAACCAAAAATGCGCTTCATCGCTGAAGATGATTTTGCGACGAAATTCTTCATTTTCTTCCATCATGTCCAGAGCCCAAATCTAGAACGTACGTAGCTTCATATGATCAAGTGGCTTTAGTTCTTAATTCAGCTTAATCTTGTAAGGATGTATTCCAAGATCTTTACGCAAAATTCACCATAATGTGGTCTGGGAGAGGCCCAATTTTTGAGAACGCCGTGGAATTGACTGATTTGGTTGGCTTGCGAAGGACGCCTCTACTTCAGCAATATTCTTCACACTTCGGACAAAACGTAGTCTCGCTGGCACGGCAACATCAAGCAGCGAATATTCTGACTCAAATTTTTTCACTAGACAATGAATTCCTTGTCTACTGGGGCGAGAATTACGGCCGAAAATTGGCGTTAACGCTCTTAAAGTTGCGAACACCGACTCGGATAGTAAATTTAAATTAGTTGTATATGTTGCTCCTTCGTGTTTTTACCAATTTTGACATTGACCGTTCGGTAATCGGTTTGAGAGTGCGCTCACACTGAAAGTTTGAAGTTGTAAAGTCGCTACTGAAGACCCTTTATATAAAGCTACCTGTGACCTAAGACGTGATTAATAAAGAGTTCAGGCTTTTATGGTTTTATAATTTGTTGTGTAGCACCTGGTAATATATATGTACGAGTATATGTTATCACGTCGCTCTGGCTATATGGTGCTAAACAACAAATTATAAAACCATAAAAACATAGAAACAAACTCCAGTCCTAGGTCCCAGGTACCTTTTATAGATTTTCAATGTGCATTGTGCAAAAGATTAATTTTTTTACTTGTGCCCCGAAATTTTTAATCCTCATAAAAAAAATAGAAAAAGAATTTTATGTGTTCGAAGTAAATTTGACATCTTTGAAAACTGGATAATAAACCATGATACCTCATACCTCATGAAAAAAGTACATCCCTGGAATGTGATCTCTAATTAACTGCAATAAAAAAAACAAAACCCACCCCCAGTCACAGCGATGCTCCGATGATGGAAACAACCCTTATTCTTCAATATTTCGACCAATGTATGTGCCTCTCTCAATTTTGTAATACGTGTACTTCAATTCTTAAATGTGTAAACCTCAATTTTTGAAAGTGTGCATATATCTAAAGTGGACCTTCATTGTCCGTCGACATTCATGGATCCGTTGTTTATGGACCAACTTAATAGAGCATGCGTTTATTCTATATTGTTCTCCGTTGGTTCAACGGATCGACGGATTGAATGGTTGGGCCCTTAAGAGGTTTTGCAGCTTGCAGGCATTCTGGCCTTTTCACACCGCATCAAAAATTGAGAATTTACGAAAACACATTTACTTGTTACGGATTTCGGGATCTTTGAACTTTTGGAAAATTGGAAAAAAAAATGTTGGAAAATTTTCATTTTTAGATATATTTTGCATACGTAGTTATTGCATCAAACACACCTTTCGAAACATTCATCACGGTTCACCCGGTCCAAATATAAAACTTGGTTTCGGTGGGGATTCTAATATATGTACCTACTTCGAAATTGCCATTAACTTGTTTAATTTTTTTGTTTTTGTGGTGTATGGACTTTTGATTTATATTGAAGACTGTTGGCATGGAGAGTTTGGTGTGGGTGGTCTTTGTCCCCCTTTAAGTTCGGCGTTGTGTTCACATAAAGCAACACATTGTTCACATAAAGCAACAGGCTGGGGAACTGACAATTCCTAAGTTTTTAAGGCATCGTAATTTTGACTTAAAGTTTTTATATCCCTGTCAATAAACCCAAACAAATTTGCGTTTAAATAATTTGTATTTGCAATGCACTCCCTGATTTGCAAGCATTTTTCTATCTCACACAGGAATTAAACATACGCAAACAACTCGACCATTGAAACACAAAGGGGCGTAAGTGGTATTTACCAATTTTACAGGAGAGCAAAAAGAAAAAAAAATGATTTTCCCTTATTAAAGTGTATTGACATTTTTGGGGTTTTCTTACTGACCAAATATTTTTATTGTTTTAAAAATTGTTTAGAACTGATATTTTGGCTCGGTTTTCTAGTTCTCCTTTTTGAAGTGATTTTATCGCTCTGGAAAGTCAAAAGTTACCACTTACGCCTCTTTGTCTAGCTTCGGAATACTGGAGAGTTACTTACGACCAATGATTAAAACTGAAATAAGGTTTTTTTTTTGTTTCTCATGAATAAAACAAACTTTTTATTTTGTTCTATTGATAGTAATTTTATTTATTTATTTTTACTTTATGAGTAGTAACTAAACTACTTATGGATGAGTTGTTGTTGTTTTAATGTGGTAAATTTCTGTAAAAGATCTTGTGTTCATCAAATCGAATGACGGGATTTCGTCCTTCAGTTAATGATATCAAATCTTTGTATTTTGCAACGGGAACTTTAGGCCGTTCTTTGTTTAGATTTTTTAAATCTTTGTTAAACGATTTGTCCGCCATTCTCTGCAATGATGTCGATCTATAAGACTGACTGTTGTGTGATGTTTTAAATTCTATAATTCCAGGACAGTTTTTCTTTACTCTCACTTCTTTAATTTCTGTCCAATTGATCGGACTGCCTGTTTCGTTATCTTTTCTTTCGTTTAGGATTCGTAGGTTTTTTGAGACCTCCTTGAAGTCATAGAAGTCGCTTGTCTCAAGTTGTTTGACAATATAGGGCTTGCTGCTTCTTGCCAAACGGATTATAGGCACAATTTGTGATGGTAGGAAGAGATCTCCTGCATGATCGATGGCATATGAAATCGCACTGTGAGCAGAGTCACCTTCATTTTGGCCATGATTGGTTTTGAAATATCGCAAACTGATTTCTTGAACAGGAAGCTTCATCACTGCCCAAAGTAGCATGGCCACCACAATTGTGTTTTTGTTTTGGCCGGCACAGCCGTCACTGAAGAGATCAAAGTGAGTGACTCCATTTTGAGCGTATAGTGTCAAAAACTGAAAAACACAGGATGATATTTCACATGCTCCTCTTTTACTGATGGCCTCGTGCCAGAAGTAGCAGTAGCAATCTTTTGTAGCCAAATTGTATATGGTGAAATTGAAGTTTGCAAATCTTCTTTTGTAAAATATTGCACCTTCATTAGACTTAGGTAGATAAATAACTTGCTGTAGGTCAAAGACTGCAACGACGTGTTTTTTTGTTTTGCATTGCAACATTTTTAAGAGTTTCCTTAATTTGCCTCACTTTGTTTTTCTCAGAGGTATGAGCATTGAATAGTTTCTCTAGTTTATCTTTAACTTGACTATCTCCTTGCATGTATGTCATACACAAACTGCACTGATCCTTTTTTGGTCGGTGAAAGCTTAGATTCATTGATTTGAGTGCGTTGAGGTAAGTACGGAGGCTTAGCGTTTGATTTCCAGAATTTTCGTCCAAGTCTCAGAGGTATGAGCATTGAATAGTTTCTCTAGTTTATCTTTAACTTGACTATCTCCTTGCATGTATGTCATACACAACCTGCACTGATCCTTTTTTGGTCGGTGAAAGCTTAGATTCATTGATTTGAATGCGTTGAGGTAAGTACGGAGGCTTGGCGTTTGATTTCCAGAATTTTCTTCCAAGTACATCCGGTACAATGGAACAGGTTAAAAATTGGATATCTTAAGACTGAGTTAAGATATAAAATTTATTTAAATGCAATTACAAAGGCTATTATTTCTTATAAAAATAGAGACCTAAAATTAATTTTATTTATTGCGAATCATCAGTCACATCACTTACGCCCGTTTCTGTTTCCGAGAATAATAAGAAAATCAAAGAGGCGTAAGCTCACATACGCATATTCGTGCTACGAAACAGTTACAAAATATGACTTACACTCCAAAACAAAAAGACAAAATCTCAGCAATGGGTTCGAATTCATTTACGACCTTTTGTGATGCCAAAGAACTTGCTTTAACAAGTTGTTTTATGTAATAATCTCAAAATGGGGTTTTTGGTACTTACGCCCCTTTGTGTTTCAATGGTCGAACTTTTCCGAAGGCATTCTTTGCGCATGTAAATAAGTATTTCCCTATACGTATTCTAAATTTGTCCTTATTTTCTTTTCCGATTTAATAATTTTGGACAGACTACCCACAAAACTTCCCCTACCAAAATCACAAACATCTGTCACTAAATTTGTGTCCCGTCCCGTTCCGATGCTAATTTCTTAATCCTAAAATATGTCCTTCTAGGTGGAAGACAAACAACAAAAACTTTGAAAGCAATCTTTCTGCGCCTATTCAATTTGGTTATGGTGCTTGCCGGAAAGATGTCCTTGAGTTCTATTTTCATTTTTACCGACTTTTACGTTCACAATTTTTTCATTTGATTTCTTTCTCTCCTATATAATGTATATGTATGTTTTGTACGTGTACATCGCATTATTGGTGATGCCGAATATTATATAACAACCGCCATGCGACCTACATTTTAAGGATATGATAATCCAAAATCGCCCATGCCCGTTGGGATACCAGTCATAAAATCAGCCACACGCGCCATCATTCAGTAAGGAAAACAACTACACCAATTCTTTAGACAGATACTTTCTCGAGGAAAACTAGATTCTCACGTCATCATCGGAATAGAAATGCTTTTCTATGTCATAAACCGAGGCACTGACGGAGCGCGCTTGCTTAATGGAACCAAGTCCAACCGAAACACATCTAACAAGATTTAATTTTAATTTGATGACCTATCTAGTCCCAGTGCGAGAAGCGGATAATTAGAGCGAATTGAAATGAGCGGATAACATTGCGCTCACCATAAAATAAAAAGAAAAACAAAAACAAAAAATGTATACTCGTATATACAATTTAAGGTCGAGATAAGCATTATTATGTAGAATCTCAGAAACACTTGAAGAGCATAACTATTCCTTTTTAATTTCTTAAATTAAATACGAATACACTGCAACACGTAGTGTGTTCATAATGTTCGAAAACCACTTATGGTGATGAAGATTGGCCTCGATTGCGAGTTTTAGGTCTGCGGTTGCATGTTAATATGCTATTTATGGTGTAGTTATCGCGTTAGCGGTGGAATTCGTTTTCGAGGCAACTACAGCAGTTGTAACAATATACGAGTGTGTAATGTCATTTGGATGTCATAATCAGCAATTCATATAAATCATGCAACCATTTGATGTATAGACAATGAGATACATACTAGAAGATATATATTCTTGTTTATGCAATGCGAGTATACGGAAGAAAAATCTTACATAATAATGAGATAGAACAAGAAAGTTGATGTCTATTTCTGTTACTATTTTTCCGGAAATTTGATATAATGAAGGAGAATAAATGTGAAGGCAATGATATCTGTAACGGTCATTTAAAAAGTATTGACAGATGTTTTGCAAAAAAAGAGAAAAACTTAAAGTGTTATCACTAGTAAAACGACCTAACATCAGAATTAAAGGTGCTGACTAACATATCTGGATCTTCTCAGATAGTCAAGCTGCATTAAAATCCCTGGATTCTGGGTCCACAAACTCTATCGTAGTCCGTGACTGTCGGTCATCTCTAGTGGAGATGGCGAAGCATTTTAACATCCACCTATGCTGGGTGCCAGGACATACAGACATTCCAGGGAACTGTAGGGCGGATGAACTCGCCAGAAAAGGAACCACACTGCCCCTTTTACCTGATAAAGGTTCACTAGGCATCCCAATCGCTACATGCAAACTCATGTTTATGAGACAGACCATTGAGAACTGTAACCTTAGGTGGACAAGCGGCAACACTTGTCTAGCGACAAAGCAGATTTGGCCTAAGCTGGATCTGAAACGCTCTAAGTGTTTGATTTCTCTAAACAGACTTCACATTGGTGCTATAATTGGTGTGATCACCGGACACTGTCTCATAGGCAGACATGCAACAAGGCTTGGCGTCCATGCAAATGACTTCTGCAGAAGCTGTATGGACGAGGAGGAGGAGGAGACGGTTCTCCACCTTCTCTGCACGTGCCCTGCTCTTTCTCAAAGACGTAAACTCCATTTAGGATCCTTCTTTTACAATGATCTTAACGATCTCATTAACACCGACATAAAAAGTCTGTCAAGCTTCATCAGAAGCTCCAAATGGTTCAACGAGTAGGAGGATGATACATCCGTGTGGCATCACAATGGGCCTGTCACTGGCCTAAGTGTGTCGGTCTCGGCCGACAGCCACTACAACCTAACCTAACCTAACCTAACATATTGGTCATGTTTGACATGCAGGACTTACCACTGTCATTTAAAATCTGTCAAAATAAAAATCAATTACCAACTTCGACGTACTAGGGCAAAAAGATGGAATTACTTCTATGAAATACAATTTATGAACGCTGTTAAAATTATAAATTTAGTTCAAACTAATCATGTTTGACTTACGAGGTGGGAAAATAAAATCTGACAGCTCATTACAAGGTTTAAAAATTAAAATGGTTCTTATTTTGTTGGAGCATAAAAAACGCGACACGACATGAGCAACTAGTAACGCAATGCTTGTTACCCGTGCGGTGCAGGTTTAATCCCCATGGGGAACAACAACATACGCCACCCAATATCCAGCCTTTACACCAAAAAGAGGATTTCTGCCTGGTAGTGGACCGTTACCGAGTCTGAGTGCTCTGGGATTTGGATTTCCTTTTTTCAAAAAAAAAAAAAGGTGTGAGCCACGCTGCACTCACGGTATAGTTGATGTGTAAACATGTAGGCTCGTCAGTGTTGCATGTGGAAATATCACAGAGGTTGTGGTTTTGATAAACAAGAGATTTGGGTATTGTATTGAAATAAAACCATGATATATATTTAATGTCAACGACAAAATTTATTTAATGTTTGACCGAACAAATAATTGGTTTGTGAAAGCTGAAGTAGGAGACGTACACCGTCGACTCAAGTGTGTCGATGTACCGGGAAAATATAGCATCGATTGTCGTTTAAGTGACATTCTTAAATCGGCCATCGGTTACCGAAGTACAAATCGATATTTTTTCTCTTACCTTCAACTGATGTACAACAAACTACAAGCTATACAACCTCAATTATTCAAAACAAATCTACTTCCACAAAACTTTCCGGTGTTTCGTAAGGACATAATAATCTCTAAAATGGAACATACATAATTCAAAAAAAAAAAACAACGACACGCGGTTGTTCTCAAACGGTCATTCATCTACGTACTAACCGCGCCAAACGTCGTTTAATTGCGGTGATAATTGAACATACATAATTAATAAAAAAAAACAACGACACGCAGTTGTTCTCAAACGGTCATCCATCTACGTACTAACAGCGCCAAACGTCGTTTAATTGCGGTGATCTGTCGAGCAGCGATTAACTCACGTGGTAATGAAAATTAACGGGAAAATCTGACGATGACGGTGACGCTAGATATTTCCAATTAGCCCCTACCGAGAAAAAATATATTTACACATCAACGAGAGCAAAAATGTTTACACATTAAAAAGCAATGCTGTCTTCTGTCAATGAAGCAAAACTCAAACACCCTGACATTGTCCATGAATGGCACTTGCATCGCTGAATCCGAACGACTTCCCACTATCGGTATGTGTGTTAATGACGAAAAAATAATATAAATAAATATTAGGCATAAACGGCCCTAAGACCTAGTTTCTCCAACCACTTTCCTGAGCGAAGTGGAAGCAACCTTCATCTTTAAGCCGAATCCGAACGGAATATTCGAGAAGCTTCTCATGACCATTGATACTCTTGAATGTTTGTCAGACCTCAGACGTTCGCAAGAGGTGGGGCAGTGGAAAAAAAATTCTAGATGTTACTTGGCCCCGGCGGGAATTGAACCGGGTACCTTTCGATTGGTTTTATGACACATTAACCATTGAGCCACCGCGCCCGAAGTGTTAATGACAACCTTCTTTAAAATGACCTCATATTCGAAGTTGCTAAGGACGCTGCAAAATGTCTAGGCTTCCGTAAGCAATATTTGACATTTACGTCCCATACAGGGCCTAAAACCTACCTTCTCCAACCATTTGCATGTGCGAAGTGGAAGGGACCTACAAGAGGTGAAAGAAACTCCGGCAGGATTTGCACCTGGACATTTTGATTAGTAGTCCAACATACTAACCATTGAGCCACTGTGCCCGACAGGCGCAAGAAATCTGGCTACAATTTATAAGGCGTTTATTCGGCCCAAAACTTGAGTATAATGCTCATATCTGGGCCGGTGTGACACAATCACATATTTGGAGCTACTCAACAGAAAACAAAAACGCGCGATAAAACTTATTGACGATCGGGATATCGCGGAAACCTTCGACTCTCTTAGTTATCGTCGCAATGCCTCCTCTTAGAACATTTAAACCGCAATACCCGCCATGCCAGGAATGCGCATCAGTTCACCCAAAGAATCTTTCCTTATCCGTACAACACGAATGTGGAATTTTTCCTTCACATTATAATCTACAAAAATTCAAATCTAACGTGCATCGGCATCTCTCGCTAACCTCTAATCCTAATTTCCTTAACGCCGCTTTTACATTTTAAGGGTACTAAAAAAATCCCTTTAGTGCGTGCACATTATAAAAAAAATTGCGGGAAACGAACCGTGGATGACGCGATGCGAACTTTGGGTGGACTTTTTATTAGTATTCTTGAATCCTTGAAACTCTCCCGCAAGTATTCATGGGGACGATCTAACCAAAATCAGTAACAGAAGCATACACGTGTCGAAATCGTAAAAAAGAACGAAGACAGGGATCCTACAAATACATTAAACCAGCATTTGTTTGTTAAAACCTGAGGCATGACTAAAACCTCCAAGATGACACAAATGCACAAACAAACCATTGATTAGCCTCAGTAAAAAAGTTATCCGAAACCGCCGACTGCCGATGTTAATTGAGGTCGAACCAGTAAACCCCACAGGCGGATCAGTGGGGGTGCTATAAAGTGGGCCTAGCTGTTATGGAAAATAGGAGTTAGCACGCTTTTTTTGAACTTACAAAATGTTCGATTTGACAGATCTAAGGTAAGGTTAGAAGGCCTATCATCCTACGTAAAATGTTCCACTTCTTGCCATCAGATAATCGCGCATTTATTTTCCCGTGCAGGGACGGGATTAGATTATCAATGCAGCGCCCCAAACAAATTTGTGCTTGTCGACTTTGGTAAACCAGCGCCACATTTGACTTCTTCAAACTCTTCCGCAAGCGTGCATGCTTATCTTTTTTAGGAAGTTAGTTATTTTTTTATTTCAGCAAAGATATACATTCTAAACACTACTATTGCACAATTTACAGAGATGTGGTTATTACTACCTTACTACTGATAATCTTATATAATTGTAAATGAAAAATATCAAACTATATATTATATATTTAAGTAATAATTTGAGGAAAAGCTGATGAAAAAAAACCTAAATACGAACTATAATAGGATCATTGAAATGAGAGAAGTGGTGGTGGGCAACTTGATTTCAGATATCACGTACATTAAAAAGTACAGTTACTAAATAAACATAATATATAATTAGACTAACAATTATAGATATAATTGACAAATGTAATAAGTTAACAGATATGAATAGTTTAAGGAAACATATAAAATTTTAACAAATATAAATAATTTAACAAATATGAATAACTGAACAAATGCAGACGATGAATTAATATAATAATGAAATCAATTTTAATTATTGATGAATAAATAGATAAATATGTATATAAATAAATGACTCGATAAATGAATAAATAAATAGTAATAATTACAATAAATAAATAAATAATAAATAAATAAATAAATAATAAATAAATAAATGATAAATAAATAAATAATAACAAATGTATTAAATTAATAAATAAATAAATAATAACAATAAGAGGAACAGGTAGTGATTTTATGTTTGTTTAATGTAGAAGACCTAAAATCAAGGGGTTGTCAGAGGAGCTGCAAGACCAGCTGTAGCGATCAAATAATTTATTCAGTCTTACTGATATTTTTTCAATGTTTGAGATTGCATGCAGTTCTTCGGTCGAAAAATGCCAAGTTAAGTTATTAATCAATAATGGGCACACGCATGCCGGCATCGTAAACGAAAAATTTGCAGGCCTTATTACATTAATGCAATAACATTTGCATTCGATTGGCCACAGTAAAGAAGTGATCCGAGACCCTGCCTGCCTGCCGAAATTCATTGAGGCCGAAGGCCGAACAGGCGAAGCGCACTTGAGTATTAGTATGGACGCCGTTAAGTGGGGGGGTTATGGTTCTTTAATCCTGATCATTACCTCGTTGTTAAAGAAGGATAGGAAAAACAAGAAAAACAGCTTCCGTTTCCTCTTTCCTCTTCACCCCTGAATTTTCTCCAGTTCGTAAAAATTCCAAGCCTTCTAGTCATGTTTCCAATGATACCCCGACGAGCAACTGGATTTGGATTATATCATAGAGTGTTTTCGCTCCATTTGTTCAGCTTACTAAACCTTTGATGACAGTGTTGGGGGAATTTTAGTACAAAATAAATATAAGGCATTAACCTAGCTTCTCCAACCATTTGCTTGTGCGAATTTAAAGCCGAATCTGATCGGCAAATTTGAGAAGCTTCTAATGGCAATTAATA
Source organism: Portevinia maculata (assembly GCA_949715645.1). NCBI lineage: Eukaryota > Metazoa > Arthropoda > Insecta > Diptera > Syrphidae > Portevinia > Portevinia maculata. The sequence goes on along the minus strand of OX454527.1, from coordinate 25,862,331 downwards.
CTCGCGGATGTTTATCAGACGTTCGCAAGTAAAAAGTCATAATTAAAGTCGTACTTATGTTTATCGTAATCGATGAGAGGCATATGTCCCATCCGATTTCAGACCTCCAATATGCTCGAGTGCCCAATGAGTCAGGCTTCCAAATTTCGATCTTAGCCTAAAAGCTTTGTCCGTTGCTACATTTTTCTTTAAAGGTTATATTTGGCCCCTACAGGGACGGGAACAGAATATAAGTGCTTGTCGTTAAAGGCACCTAAGGGGAGACACCACTCCTAGCCATCTGATCTGAGCCTAGCGACATGATTAATACCTTTCAACTGTCCCGCAAGCGTTCATGCAAATCCGTGGGCTGTCACGACTGAAGATCAGCTGTGTTCTTAAAGGAAGAACAAACAATAACCAATAATGCGAGCATGCCTTTGTCGAATTCGTAAAAAAATAGTCAGGTCTAAAAACTTCTGTATAGGTAAGTCAAATGCAACACCACCTGCTTTTGATTGGACTTAGTTATGAAGTGGTACAAAACCAGGAGGGCTGCCAATGTTAATCGACACAATTCTGGGACAACTTAAAGATGTTAAACGTGTGGATAGACTCACATGAATGGAAATGTTGGCTGGCATAAAGCTCTCGTTGCTCAATGGAGTAGGCTTGTGCACTGTTTTTATATGAATCCATTTTTTTCGTTTTAAATTATTTTTTTATTTTAATTTAGCTTATATCGAATATCGGATCAAGTAACTTTTAGGGGTCAACAACCGATATTGAAGTAATGATATTGTCTTATCTCTCTCATGAGAACGGAATAAGGATCGCACGACATAAAAGGAAAAACAACAAACTTCTATCAAAACTAAAAAGCGCACGTAACTATGCCCCAATATCCAAATGACCGCATAGTTCTATTCTAGAACTGACCTTGAGTATCAGTTCATAACACACAAAAACGACAACTCTTCATCGTTCCATCCATAAACGAGGAAGCAATTCGCAAAATGTATAAATAAAAAACACAAAGCCATTACGATTTAAATTTATGAAAAATCATACCAATCACAAAAAGATAACACATGTACGATCCCAGTCCCCCGCAACTAGTTGGTTGATATTTTCCCACAATGATTAAATTTTATTTTAATCTTTCTTCAAAAGCCAAAAGCCAGCCGGAAGGTATTTTGAAATATGGCCACAAACACCGTTACGACCAGCGGAGCAGAACGATACAATCACTGACGGAAAATTGTTGAAACAAATAAATCGCAGAAATATTTTTTTTCTACCGAGACACACCCCCTCTACACATGCTGCAAAACTGTAGAACTATTAGTGTTCGTAGATATTTAAAAAAAATCATATACAGTCAATTCTACCTTTCACATTGTTACCTCGTCGAATTCAATAACAACAAAATAGACTTCTTACATAACAAATTTACCAAATAACAAATAGCGCATATATTTAAGAAATAATACGATATGTACTATAATTTAATCATCAAGGTATCATACAGCAACGAACTCAGTCCTCTGTTCTGCCTCTGTCCTGAGTGAGCGTGTGTATTGAAAGTGGATTATGCAGAGGGAATAACAAATTCGGGTGTTCACGTGTACTCTCCTTTCTCCTCCAAATCATACTCGTATATCAAAGAGAGACAATAAAACAAATGAAATTCCTCTGAATCAGCTCATCTCAAATCACCTTAACAACATCTTCTTTGCGTTGGCACATTTCCATCAAAAAACTGTTTTTTTTTTTCGCTGTGAAATAATCGAATATCCTACCCGACGACAAGGTATCGAGTCCACTAAGGAACGCACATTTTTCCGCGTATGTTGCCAATCTTTTAATTTAACGATATCATCATTTGAATTGTTTTTGTCTCGGTCTTGGAAAATTAACAGACCACACGTGCCTACCCTTAGTTTTCATGAAACTACCGATTGTTTGGATTTCCCGCATTGACTTTGGAAAAGTTGCATTTTTGTTCTTTTCTTCAGTGAGAAATGAATGCCAAAGATTATCCGAGTTTTATCCCTTACAAAAAACTGAGACAAAGACGATCATCTGATGTATCTTTTGTGGAGTTTCTGTGTCAGCCGCTTCTATTGTTCGGCCTAATTTGTATATCTCTTTATCAGTTAGCTAAATGGGCAACGAGAGCTACAAATTAATTAGACGGACCACACTCAGGTATGCAAAGTACAGAAATACTGTTTACGTCCGATTTCGTAAGATAGATTCTTATGGGAGAATGTTGACTATATTATCTATTATTGTTGTCGTTGTTTCGTCATCAGCAAGATAATTGAATCAGCACGAATATAATTGGAACCACATCAAACTACGAACAACGACATTATCAATGAAATTACGCTGTTCAGCAATTTTGCATTTAGATTCTGGGAAATTCTATGAGTGCCCGAGGTATTAGGTAACGTTTCCGTTTCTATAGTGGCTCTCTGAAGAATCGTAGATACGAGATTCAAAGGAGGTGGGTAGATAATACTTGCTGAATGTTGTTGTTCAACATTTCATAGCGACAAGTGCTGAAATAATTACAAATGAACTTGTAAACTCATGGGAAAGTTTCGTATCAAAATTGTATCAAGAAAATTGTGTGCATCATTGAGTTGTGGATGAACCTGATGTGTGAGAGGCCACTCCTTGGCAAATGAATGAAGTTTTAAGCAGGATCCCTTTTACCAGAAGTGGATTAAATTTTTCGGTTTGATCTAGTGTCTGCAATATTAATGAGTTTAACAGTTAACAGTTAACTTAAAGAGTCTCTAATAATATAATGCTTGACGTTTTTAGTTTGCATATTATAAGGGACGCCTGAAGCGGCGACGGTGTAGAGGTTAGTGTGTTGGCTTTTGACCCGTGCGGTGCAGATTCAATCTACATGGGGAACAACAACATACGCCACCCTTTAATGGAGAGAAACGAGTGACACCTTCTTTTCTCCGAACTCAACACCAAAAAGAGGATTTCTGTCTGGTAGTACAATGGACAGTTACCGAGTCTGAGTGCTCTGCGATTTGGACTTCCTTTTTACTTAAAAAAAAGGGGACGCCTAAAGCATTTTTCCCGCCCACCTCTTGCGAATGTATGTCAATCAATATAGAGTATCAATTATTTTTATGAGAAGTTTCTGAAATGTGCGGTTCATTGTGGCCCCTTTTATTCGCTTCGTGCCAAAAATACAGCTTCCCATACACAAATGGTTGGAGAAGCTAGATTTAAGCCTCTGTATAGGCCCTTTTGCAATCATCTGACAAACATCCAAGAGTATGAATTGTCATGAGGAGCTTCTCAAATTTTCCGCTCGGATTCTGCTCAAAATTGCAGGTCCCTTCCACTTCGCAAAGAAAGTTGTTGGAGAAGCTAGGTATGGGCCGTTAATGCCTAATATTTATTTTATAGGCCCTTAGTAAGGGCAAATTGGTTGATCTTGATGTTACAAACAAACAAACATCTGTCCACCGCCTAGGACCACTGTTGATAGCAATAACTTCAAGGTAGTTAAGGAGTTCATCTTCCTTGGAGTAAACATCTCAAATCAAATAATGACACCTTAGTGTAGTACCGACGGAGAATTAACTTAGGAAACCGCCCCTTCGTCGTGTTATCAAAAATTCTCACTAGAAGGACAAAATGCATGCTCTATCAAACCTTAATCCTGGCAGTCCTGATTTATGGTGCCGAGTGCTGGACGATAAGTTGGGAATGGGAGCTAATATTGGGCTTTTTTATAAGAAAAATTGAAGATATTTGGTCCTGTGTGCGAGGAGGGCGAAAGAAGGAGAAAATACAAACTCGAACTCCATGAGTTGCACCAAGATGTGGATGTAGTCTAATAAGCTAAATCACATCGACCACATTAAGCGAATGGACAATTAAGCACCAGCCAAGAGGCAAGCGAACCTTCGTTTTAAGGACCAAGCCATAGCGGTTGCCAGGGCGCTTGATCTGGACAATCGGTAGCAGCGAGTCCGGAATCGCAGAGGATGGAAGAATGCAGTGTCTCAGGTAGAGACTGTTCACGGGTCGGGAGCCCGTCAAGTAAAGTAAGCATAGGCCGTCTTAGTGCCTAATATTTATTATTAATATTAGGGGAGAGTGGGTATGAATGGGACATATTTACTCAAAACTTGTAAGTCATATTTGTACAAATTGTTTCCTGAACATACGGTTACATAGTGGCTTGTTGTTGAAAATACATGTAGTGGAATGTGACACGCATAGCTACCGTTGACGATTTCTGAATAGGTGTTAGTCCTATCTCGTAACATTATCCAAACTCTTTTCGGCAGAATGCATATCTTCGATACACCTCAAGTTAATCGAACATCTCGGATATCTCGAATAAACCTTCAGAAATTTCGTATTAAATTTGGTCAAAATTAGTTTTATGGTAGGTTTCGCATGGTGACCAAGCATGTCTACTCCGATGTGCTAAGACCAAAACCACGGCGCCTGGGAAATAATTAAAAAAAACAAACGAGCTTCGTTCTCGTGCCATTAATTTTGCAAGCTTTGGATTATTTGCAAGCCAGAGTCTGTGCTTGTGAAGTTGTGACTGAACAGAGGCCTGAATTGAATGAACGGGAATATGGTGAAGTAAACTATTAAGTCAACTAGTTTTTCAGTCACATGAAGTCGTGACGTGAAATTCAGGGTAAAAGGGATGATGATCCCGCCGGAGGCAATTATCCATATTGATGCAAAACGGGATAGTACAGACGAGGGACGGTTAGGTTAGGTTAGGTTTATGTGGCTGTCGGCAGAAGCCGACACACTTAGACCAATTTAGGTCCATTGTGATACCACGTATAATTATCTACCTCAACTCTGTAGATGGGACTGGCCAACGACACGCGGTTGTTCTCAAACGGTCCCCCATCTACGTACTAACCGCGCCCAACGTCGTTTAATTACGGTGATCTGATGAGAACCGATTAACTCGACGTGGTATGGTCGTTGGTTGCGAGGGACGGTATGCCGATATTATACCACTGCTCATTTGCGGCGTGGACGTCGCCAATGCTCATGAGCTCCTTCGTTTTAGTACCGCAATAGCGGAGAGAGATAGATTCGATACAATGCCCCCCAGGACGGTGCGTTACTATAGGTAACATCCTCTTAGTTTGTAAGTTAGATTAAGTTAGCTAGGGCGTTTCTGGGATAGGCCGGGCTCGCCAACTTGTGGTGGTGCTTCCGGGTGGTGACTGACGCTGTAATGCTTCAGTTGGCTTACAGCGGCGCGTGTGCACGTTAACGACTGCCAGGCGCTCGGATATTAATTATGATTTTGGCCACTTGTTGTGTAATGCAGCGAGTGCTAACAACCCTTATTATAGTTAGAATATAATAAGTAGAATATCTTAAGTAGAGTAGGTAGTTAGTAATTTGTTTTTATATAAAATATAAAATTTAAGAAAGAAGACGAATTTTTTTTAACAATTTTCTTGATGAAAACATAATAATCAAACATTAAAAAAAATAAACATTTTAATAAAGGTGTCACCAAGAAAACTCATAAACTGTCCCCATTTACCCCAACTGACCCTAATGTTCCAATCACTTTTACACTTACTAAAAAAAATGTTTGTCGACTACAGACATTAATTTGTATAATATAAACGCTGATAGCAGCAACAGGGGGTCAAACCTCCGCCAAAATGTTACAAATAACAAAAGAAAATATAGCTAGGCCTATTGGTCTTGGTTAAAGAAAAATTGTCCCCATGGGTATCCAACTAACTTAAAAACTCCGCATACATACCGCAAAGAATGTTAATGATAATTTCGAATGAGTTCGAAAACCCCCATTAAGCTCTTAGCTTAGCCGGCTAAGTAAATGTGATGAATATTTAAAGACTGGCTTAACAGAAAATGTCAAAATGAATTTTCATCCGATTTTAATTTTATCGTTCCCCTCAAAGTCGGTTTAATTGTGTAAAAACGAAGCATTTTATGATATTTGCAAAACCTTAAGAATATTTTTTAATAGTCTCCGATTTTTATACGGATATAACCCTGCACTTAATCGCCCAACCTTTATAAGCCAAAATGAATGCGGCTGGAATCGTTGAAAAAAATGATTGAAAATGGAGAAGTTCAACTACGAGTATATTCGAAGGATTTTTAAAAAGTACCTAGAAAGTCATTAAGTTCATTTTTAAAGTTGCGTAAGCTGATGCGCAAATGCCAACGAAAAAAGCATTAAGAAAATTGCCGATGCATTAGCATGAGCTGTGTTGCTCATCGGTATCGCATCGATGCGGATTTTGTTGCCGTTTCCGAATTCACACATTCAGTATGAAAACGGCAAATATTTTGATTCTCAAAGCAAAAAGTGGGGTTCACGGATATTCTTCTCTGACGTAAATGTTGATAGCTGCCAAATTGACAGAGGTCCGTTTGTGTTGAATTAGTTTCCTACTCAAAACGATTAAAAAACAATATTTTCGACTCACATTAAATTGGTCATGACTAAATAAATCCAAGCAGTGTTTATGAAAATTTCGGCAAACTAGATATACAGTGCTCTTCACTTGTTTAGACGCACACATTTTTTTTTACATAAATTTAATTTTTTTGTTAGTTTGTGTAACAATTATCAAAAAATTGCATTTAATAGAAAGGTTATTAAGTTCTCAACAAAAAAACACAAACAAATGGTAGGTAAGTGGAAGTTAACGGATAGTTTTTCTCTTTCTTGCCTATGCTATAAGAAAAAGTGCAGTTTTTTTTTTGTTCACATGATTAGACGCACCCATTAAATTAGTTAGTTGGTCGCGATCTGTTACATAGATTTTAGTTAGCTACAAAGTTTAAGAAGCAATAAGTGTTTTCTATTAATTTTCATTAAAAATGGGGAAACAAATGTTTTAACCGCGGAAGAAAACGGCAAAATTGACGCCTTGCATTCTGAAGGGTTTTCAATGAGAAGCATTGCCAAGAAAATAGGCCGAAGTTACCACGTTCCGAGAAATTACATAAAAAACAGTGCTTCATACGGTAAAAATTACAAGGAAGGGACAAAAACCGGTTTAACACCTCAGGACAAAAGAAAAATCATAAGAATAGCGTCAAATTCAGCTGTCTCCACAAGCAAAATAAAGGAATAAGCTTTGATAACTGCCAGCATATCAACTGTTCGGCGAACTATTTTGAGTGCAGAACATCTAAAATTTAAAAAAAAAAAACTAAAATAAGCCCCCACTAAACGCCGTAAGAAAAGAACAGCGGTTGAAATTCGCACGCCTGACACGCCACATGACATGGGACACCAATCTTGGAAGAGCGCTAAATTGGCGAAATGTGTTTTTTTTTTTTCAGATGAAAAAAATTTAATTTGGATGGCCCTGATGGTTACAACTACTACAAGGTGGCGCAAAAATAACCTTCCGATGTTTTTTGGCTGTAATTTAAAAAAAAAAAATGAAAAACTTTGATTCTTCTTGTGGATTATTTTTATTTGGTCTTTTAATTTTTTTTACATTAAGTCGAGAATATGATGTCATGTAAATGGCCGCCGCCACAGTTGATTGTCATTTGAGCCCTTTTTATGGCATTTTCCATCACTTTGTCCAAAACTTCCGGCGATAGGTCCTCACATTGTTGACGGATATTGTCTTTAAGAGCTGCAAGAGTCTGAGGCTTGTTGACATAAACCCGCGACTTCAAAAAGCTCCACAAAAAGAAGTCTGGAGCGGTCAAATCAGGCGATCTTGCTGGCCAGTGCAAATCGCCAAAACGGGAGATTAGGCGCCCGGGAAATGCATCCTTCAGCATATCGGTTGTGGCACGTAGAGCTGTGTCAATCGTTCAAATTTAATGATCGAATCGTTCAAGTATTGGTTGAAAAAATGATTCGGTCATTTCAATCAATCATTCAATCAATCAATGACAGATGGGACATGGGAGTATTGTATTGCTCCATTCAATTTCAATACAATCAAAAACCCCAATCATCATTCGTTCAATAGAGACAGATACATTCGAATGGATTGTAAGAGTGAATACACTCAATAACAACAAACTGCTGATTGTATATATATAGATACCAAAACGCCTTTGAATAATTAGGAAATGGAGGTTATTGCACAGAAGCGATATTTTTGTAGAACAAATATGTGTTGGTAAAACGAAATAAGCCGAAATAAATAAAAATATTTTGATATATTAACACATTTATTGGTTCAGTAGATAAGAAATCAGTAATAAAGAAATGAGTAAGTCAGAACAGAACAAAAGTATTGACTCGATGAACGATTGACTTCGGGGATTGTGATTGCAATCACCAATACTTTATTGTGATCGGGTCAAAAAGATCGATTCAATCACGATTGACACAGCTCTAGTGGCACGTGCAGTGTGTGCCGTTGCACCGTCCTGTTGGAACCACATGTTTTCCAATCCCAATTCATCAAGTTGCGGCAAAAAGAACTCGTTGATCATTGCTCTGTAGCGCTCACCATTCACAGTAACCGTTTGGCCCGCGACGTCTTCGAAGAAAAAAGGTCCGATGACTCCTCCAGCGAAAACAGCACACCATACAGTGACTTTGAGCGGGTGTAATGGCTCTTCGTGGGTTACACGCGGATTTTCAGTGCCCCAGAAGCGTAAATTTTGCTTATTTACGTACCCGCTAAGATGGAAATGGGCCTCATCACTCATGATTATTTTTGATGAAAAATCATCTTCCTCTTGGTGGTGATTAAGGATGGCTTGAGCGTATGTTAGACGCGATTGGCGGTCAGCAGCTAACAGCTGATGCACCGTCTGGACTTTATACGGAAACATCTTCAAATCTTGTACCAAAATTTGCTGTAAAGACCGTCGACTGATACCCATTTGCGTGGCACGTCGTCTGGTCGATGTCGACGGCGCTTCCATGACATCTTCGGCTACAGTAGCAATATTCTCTGCAGAACGGCTACTCCGGGGTCTGCCACGCCTGGCAGCATCTCGTGTTGTGACAGTCTCTTCGAGGCGAGCGGCTAAACGTCGCAGTGTTTCACCAGTAGGCGTTGGACGGGTAGGAAATCTGCGACGAAATTCACGTTGTGCCAAAGTCACCGACCGATTATTGCTCAAATAAATAGTCACCAATATTCCGCGTTCTGGAGCAGTGTAACGTAACATTGTTTATTAACGTGTATTTCGCATGTGTTTACTACACAAATGTCAAAACAGAACTGACATTAGGGGCCAATCGCAAAATTTATAGCATTTTCTGATAGGAGGATTACTTTTGCGCCACCTTGTACTTCCATGATCTTAGAAAAAAAGAAAAGTTTTTGACACGTCACCATTCGAGGCAAGGAGGAGTAATGGTTTGGGGAGCCATTTCGTACAATGGGGCGTTCGATTTGGCTTTCATTTCCAACAAAATTACGGGAGTTTCCTACAAAGCCGTTTTGCAATCAGCCTTCCCCACCATGAAAGAACTGTTCGGAGCTCTAATGTAGTTATTACAACGAGACAATGCGCCAATCCACAACGCTCGTGTAGTGAGAAGCTTTCTTGCCGAAGAAAATGTGTAATTGTTGCCATGGCCACCTTATTCACCTGACCTCATATAATTGAAAATGTTCGGGGATGGCTCACGTGTAAAGTTTACGAAGGAGGTAGGCAGTATGAGACCTGTGAAGCGTTAACTGTCGCAATAAAAGAAGCCTGGAGGACGATTCCCTTAAATTATTTAGAAAAACTGTATGATTCACATAAAAGTCGGATTTTTGATGTGATTTTGAAACATGGTGGTGATACAAAGTACTGAAAATATAAAAAAAAACAACAAAAATAAAAATAAAAGAGAAAAAAGTAAATTAAAAAGTCTGTTTCATTTTTAAGATTTCTTTTACAGTTGCGTCTAATCATGTGAACGAAAAAAAACTGAATTTTTTTACAGCATAGACAAGAAAGAGAACAAATATCCGTTACCTTCCACTCAGCTACCATTTGTTTGTGTTTTTTTGTTGAGAACTTAATAAACTTTTTAATAAACGAAATTTTTTGATAATTGTTACACGGACTAACAAAAAAACTAAATTTATGTAAAAAAAAATGTGTTCGTCTAATCAAGTGAAGAGCACTGTATGTAAGTGCGAGCAAAGAAAGGGCTCACGTTGGGCGCCATTTAAAGAAAATTCAGTTTTTATTGAAAAGTAAGACATTTGAAGTCTTAAATTGGCATGGAGGAGCATACAAAAAAATTCTTAAACATAAATTAACGATATAAACTGAAACTAGCACTTGCAATAAATAGGTCAAGTTGTCATTCGCAAAATGTAGGTACATATATAGATGTAACAATACGAGTGCCATTACTCCAAACATTTTTATTGGATGAAGCTCGGCCGTGGCCCTGTATGGGGTGTTGCGGCAAATATAAGTTTTTTTTTTTACAAATAAGCTTGTCTGTGAAATTGGCGTCCGACAAGCCAATTTCACAGACATGGTCCAAAATATGAACTTTTGGTCCGCAGTGACCAGCGCTTAGTCCCATTTTATATTTGCTCAGAACTAACTTCATACAGTTCCTTGCAAATGCCACCACCATACCCGTGCGCATTTCAACCAAATCGTCGAGAACGCCATTATACTGTGCAATTTAATCATGGTAATTGTCTCTCATCAAACATCGCCATCTCAATGACAAAGATAAAACGTCCTTCAAGCGTCAAATTGCTTCTTTAAAAAAAGACTATTTAAATCTAAAAGTACAGCAAAGGACGAGTGAAAAACAACACCTCATTAAAAAAATCCAAAAACATCACGTCACATTGCCTTTGTATTTTTTTTCTCAATTTACTCAGACCTATTAAAAGCTTTAAATTTCAAACCCATATCCCACCGACAAAATTACCACACTCCAAGCGTTAATGTCTCTATGCCAGCCAGCCTGACGATCAGTTCCGCGGTCGGTGGGTACGGCATAGGTATATGGACGCAGGCACAACCGAAGCAGACAATTCCCATACTTATTATGTAATATTCAAAAAAGCAAAGCAAACTGCAAACACTTTAAAAGTATCTTTTTATCTCTCCATGTATAAAAAGTGTAGAAGGTACAATTTGGAGCAACAAGCACAAAAAAAGACCAAACAAGTAAATGTACCACCAGAAGAAGCGAAAAAGCAACCAGTAGATACAATAACTAGCGGCAGTAACTTGGAGCGCACTGCGGCGGAATACAGCGTCGTCATGACAATCCGCTCTTTTATCCATATAAAGAGCAAGCTACAAAAATGGTTTCAAAATCTCTGTGCGTATAGCCCGAGCAGCTAGGCGACCAAAACTGAACACCCAAAGCTTAGGCTCCAGCAAAAAATAAGAGTATGCAAGAGTTATGCTGTGCTGATGTTTTGGCCATTTTTTTTGGTTTGCTCATTTCTTTTTGTTGTTGCCTTTCGTTGTAGCCGAAAAGTATGTCAAAGTCATCCGTCGGGTATTGCATGTAGGTCTGTTACATAAAATAAAATAAAAAAAAATAAATAAATAAATGAATGCCTAAATGTGCAATAAAACTGACACAAGATGTCTCCATACGAAGGGGGCCTGCTTTGAGATTAACTTTTTCGTGGTGGAGACGTTTTGTAAATGGTAACAAACAGAGTGAACGGTGGCTTTTAAGATGTGCAATACACGCTGAAATTACAAGCTACACTATGTGAGGTAATCTCAAGAGCGTGGTAACATAATCGACTTAATTAGGTTCAGCACAGTAAGATACTCAGTTACACAGATACTCAATGGGTATGGGTATGGGTAAAGGGTACATGTTGTATGCGCAGCTTTGTTTTTGCGCTTTTCTTATACTTGTTATTGAATACCTAAATTTTGTTGGTTGAGTTTTGCAGGCGAAAATGTTATGAACTTCTCACAAGAACCACTCCAAACCAAAAGGAGAACGCAGTACAGGCGAAAACGCTTTGAGTCACTAAAGAATAAACAAACAACTAGACGTGGTACGTACCATCATGACGATTGCAATATTATTATGCAATAAAAGATGAAAAATGTATAACAACATGAACGAAGCAAGTAATAATAATGTTTAGTAATTGTAGTTCTCTTGTGCACGAGTGACTTAATCATCGATTGCGGTACACTTGCGTAGCGGTAGCAGTTTCGACTAGCGAGTTCAATATATAAGAAAAATTATTGCACTCTCTGTCATAGGGTGCCATTAGAATTTGCTATTTTGTCAGACGCTGAAGTCCGTCTCGTTGCCGACGTAGTCGACGCTGCCTAGTTTCATTGCATAACATCTCGGTTACTGCAGTAATATGTCTGTTTTTGTATCTTTTGGCCTCATTAGTTGTTGTGGAGGACGTGGGGAGCATAGACTGCACAGGGGACCGAGTGTTATATGACTAATTTTGAGTTGAGATACATGTTTTGTTGCTAGGTTCAGTTTATGTTAGGGAATCACGTTTTTATATTAGCGTCCGCCTAATTTATAGAAATCAAAGGACATGGGGTGTGGCCTCTTTGGTTCTAATTGTAATTTGAGTTGAAGAACATTTTTAACGTGAATATCGATTTCTTAACATTACGAGATGAATTCCTTGTAACGGAGATAGAATGTGTGCGCAGTCTATTATTATAGAGAACATTACCTAATGTTGTATGAGAGAGGTTGACAAGCATTATGCTGCGGTGCTTTTACGGTAATTTACAAATGCCAAGAGTGCGGGGTAAACATTGATTACGTGAATATACTCCAAGTGAAATGTGAGTGAGTCATTCAATTTCATCTAACGGAACTGTAGCATTGGTGATTGTTTTGATTTAAATAACAAGGTATGACATTGCAAAGTTATGGCTACAAGTTGTACTGTAGAGGTCTTGAGTAATTGCTTGTGTTCTGGACTTACTTTGTAAGAGAAATAAATTGTTGGGAGTTGAGTTGAAGGCTTAAAACGTAAATGGGTACTTATACATATTTATAAGTTAACGGTATGCATATAGCTTTTGTGAAAAGTGTTCGAGATATAACATACCAATAGAGTAGATAGTAATGCGAAATTAAAATGAGTAAACCCACACGACGACGTGGGTTGAGATTGTCACACAAAATTATTATTTCAAGCAATGTTAAATTACAAAAAAAAAAAAATTTGAAGAAAAAATGGCCATTAGCACTTAGAGCATAAACACTAACAGTGGACAAAATCGTTAAATTTAATTTATTTATGTTTTTTATTTAAGTAGGTAATATATTCCACACCCTTGAACTAACAGGGAAGAAAAATTAACGTGTTTGCAGTGATGAAGTTTTATGTGTTTATGTTTGAATTCCTTGATGATTTAGGAACCTCTATTTTCTAGTACAGATATGAAAGGGTTCGACAATGTAACAATCCTTACATAAGTTTGCACATTTCAATAGCAAATAGAGACATGGTTGAGACTTCAAATGTGCAGTTGGATAAATGAGATACATGATCAAACCTTCTAAAGGAAAGAATAAATCGAATACAGGCATTGAATTCTACTTTTAATTTCTGCCTGCTTATTGAGTTCATTGCAGCATACAAAGGTGCCCCATATGTAATAATTGATAATTATAAGGTTTTGACCGGAGAAACCGTGTGCACACAGGTATATAAGCTGGTATCCTACAGGTATGCCTACACTGTCATCTCAACGGCATATCGCAGTATTTGCGCGCGCTCGTTTCTGGAATACCCAGCCTACTGGCATTCTAAGCTAAAATCTATGTACATATCAGGAAACTTCCCCACGAAATTATGAGAATTTAAAATATATTAATCGCATATGGTTCATTGCTTAACGCACACAAATTGCGCTACTGCGGCTTTGAGTTATATTTTGTATAATTTGAAATAAATAGTGTGCGATTGTCCTACCGATTGTTACTACAACTACATTACATACTTTACGGTGCACTTTCATTTATTCATATTATAAAATTATTTTTGTGTGCCTCAAAATAATTTGTGTGCGCAAAACTTCAATACAGTTCTAATAAAGTTGGCTTTCCAAATTCTTTATAAAAATCGGCGTACAAAAGTTGTAGGCCATTCCGCACAAAGGACAATGCAAGAGTCTTTCCGTGATAGAGTAGCCATATGAAAAAGAACAGTTCATACAACAACCCTTAGCAATTTTGCTTATTGCGCACTAGTGTATTTTAAAGTTGTTTGCGCGCATATGTGCGCACTTTGAATAAGGAAAATGCCAATAGATATCGTCACCGGTTAATGTAAAAAATACGTGTGCGATTGAGTTAAAAGATGTTCATTCTTTTTAATTTCATTAGTTAATGGACTATAACATCATTCATGATGCGCACACTCAAGTAGGCTTCTAATTATATATCACAGGCTGCCTTTTCTGTGGGCATGAAACATTAAATTGCAACTGTTTTGACCATCGATTTATCGCAATTTATTACCAGGTCCCAGTTATTTTCATGTGTCATATCCAACATATGACACCACACCAAACAGATAAGAGCTTTTTGCTCATTTGGGGTTATCTTCTTGCAGAAACCATGGCACTTAGTCGATAATAAAACATATGAAACACTTTATATTCCATACACAAATGTAATACGCCGCATTTTTCTGCCCAATTTAACCCAAGCAGACGACCATCATCACACCATAAAAAAAAATTGTTTACAAATCACGCAGTTCGTGTCGCTTTGAATAAACAAAATTTTATTCACTTTTTTCTTTGTTAAAATTAACAGGGAATACAAAGATACTGATCCAACGCAAAGTAATATACCGCTGGCGAAAGATACTATGCCGATAAACAAACATGACCCATTTACTTTTGTACTCCAACTAAGTACACTCTTTGTCGGTGGCAAAGGAGATTTTCTTCTCTCATAATTATATCTTTTTGTTTAATAATAAACGGTTTAAATTAAGTTATGGACACTATTATTTCGTTTTTTGTGGGAAACTATTGCCCGCTTTTTCTACGATCAAAGATAATTCAACAAAAAACCAAAATAATGTTTTGCTTGTTGAAATATTTGGAAGGTAAATGATAAGACCAACAAAGAACCTACGTGTCAATGAACACATAATACCTGGAATTTGTGTAGTAAAATACGCGAAGAGATATTTAATTAATTAGCACAAATGCTTGAGTAAATTTGCTTAGGATTATGATTCATCTAAAAGGTCATCGCTTATTTAATAACTCGTTGGTGAGCAAAAATCAAAACAAAACTGAGAATGCGAAAACAAGTTGAAATACTTGATTTTTATTTTTATCAATAGAATTATTTATTTGAATGTTTTTGTTTATGACATTTTGTTTTGGCTATGATTATGTAATGTGGGCGCAGTAGCTCAGTGGTTATGCGTTGAAATGCTGATCGACTGTCTGAGGTTCAAATCACGCCGGAGCGCAGCAACACTTTGCTCAAATTTTTAATTTTATATAATTTTTCGGGATTTTGTTTTCGGGATTCTTTATTTCATTTTGAATGTAAAATAGACAAGTGTTTGTCCATTTCATTTAACGTGATAATGTTTTGCAATTTTTCGAGTTGTAATGTTTTGCAATTCGCAATGTGCATTCAGTTGTGCTGATCTCATATAGTGTGATAGCTGACCGACTAGATTTTTGTTAGCCAGTGAACATCGTAATATTTACGCGGAACGTAACGACCGTTCTGAAATAAGTTTTCTTACAGGAATTGCCTACAATATGAACTTGTCTTAGATATTGTTTTCTCATGGATCGTTTTTGATATTATGTTTTTGTTAATAAAACTTGAACTGTTTTTGTTATGTTTTATTAATTTGAAGTTTTTTATTTTGTTTATTTTGTTAAATAAATTTTTTGTTGCTACAATCAAATTTTTAGTTTCATTTTCGGGATTTTGATCTTTCAGAATTTTGGATTTTCGGGATTGTGACTTTTCGGGATTGTGGGTTTTCGGGATTTTGGGCTTTATGGATTATGTTTTTCGGGATTCTGTCCGACTCCCCACTGGCTATCTAGAATGGATGTAAACAGATTCCAGTGCCTCGAGTGCAGCTTGACTTTGCTGTAAATGGCGATATACCTTCTGGATATTGATCGGCCTAGGAACCCAGATTTTCTGATTCGAAGACACTGCTTGTGTCCGGGTGTCGTATAACTCTCTGAAGTCAGCTCCCTTGCTTAGAGTCATTTGTGTAGATCGCAATCTCATTAGGACTTGTGATTGTACCTCTTCGCAATTTTTCCCTTTCCGGATAAGATACATCAAACGGAATGTTGAAGTCGACAAAGGACGACATTTCATGCGTCAGAATAGGATGTCCCAGTGGTCGCTCAGGTTAAATCGTGCAGTGCCCAAAACTGCAACATTTAAAGTACATACTTGCGAAAGTCAGACAAATTTCCAAGAGTATCAATTTTCTTGAGAAGCGTCTCGTATTTGCGTGTCGGGGTCGGAGTAAAATGTATGCCGCTTCCACTTCGCACACGCAAATGGTTGGAGAATGGTTTTAGGCCCTGTATATGACATTTACGCAACTTTTACGAAACTAACCCATAGAATGTGTTGCATCCTTTGCTTCGGCAACCACCTTTGCTTTGAAGGATCCGTCGACTTTAACGTACTTGACGGAAGGATCCGTCTCATAGAAACCGTCGCCAACTTTGTCAGCCGAAAACATTGGTTGCATTTAATATGCCTTTTGCCTAACCTCAAATTTGCCTAAATACCACTGAACGATTCAGCTACCTAATATGTCATTACAGTACAATTGTTCATTTCTCACCTAACTCTCTAGTCCAGTTATAACCAACAAAAACAAATATCCCTGTTGGCTAAGAGAAAAATCTTAGAAATTTGCATTTTGTCACCATCTAATGCTAATACCAATTTAGGGTTTAAGAATGTATTATTTTTTTATAGACAACCTTTGTTGAATTTCTTTTAAAGAAATAATCCACTGCAATTAATTTAAGATGACATTAAGGTATTTATGATGTTATCAATTTGTTCTAAAAGAAGTTTACATAACTAGGGACTTTTTGAAAATAAAATTTGCAAAGTACCTAAATTCTGGTTGATTTCAATAACCTGTCCTTTTTCCCCTACGGTTTCATTTTTGAGCTTAAATTCCCTACAAGTACCTATAGATTTTCCCTACACTTATTATCTCTGCTGGTCAAATGTCTAAAACATCTCTACAATGTAAAGCCATTTCAACCAATCAGCGGTCGATTTGCAGTTTCGCTGTGGAATACTGACCTGTCTGTCAAAAGAGTACTTCGCGACAACGTCAGTGGCAAATTAAAAAAAAAAAAACAGAATGAAATGAAGGAAATCAATGGCGAATTTGTATAGCGGGAGAATAGTTTTGCGCGAATATTTCGTAAAAAGGTTATAATAAAGCGAATTTAAACATAAAAAAGTTCCAGAACTAAAAATTGGTATCCAAACACTATTTTTGAATACTAAAAAGTTTATAATATAGAAGAATTGTGCACAAAAAATAAAAGTGAAACCGTGAGAATCGCGTTGTTGTGACAAAAAAATATTTTTTTGCCGAAATAAATTCAGTTTATTTTTATTTTTTATACTAATTAATACTAACGAGCAACATCAATTACCTAATTAATAACAAAATTATACAGGAAACAAAAATAAAATGTTTGTAAATGGCTGCATCTAGAGCTGAACAAGCTGTTTTGGTCAACCTGATCACTGTTTATACCCTATTCTAAGGGTAACATACCTTAATATTGCCGGTAGACCCCTAAAAGTTACTATATTTATGATCAGCATCTATAATAATGTCGATCTAGCCATGTACGTCCGTCCGTCCATTAAAGCGGTCTTTAAACTGAACCTAGAGAGCTGAAATTTTAACTATATACCGAAATAATCAAGTTTAGGAATTTATGAAATCAAACGCCGACAAACTCAAAAAAAAAAAAACAAATTTATGGAAAAAATCAAATTTTTAGCTAGAAAGCTGAAATTTTGTATACATGTATACTGCTCACAATTAAATAAAACAATTTTATTGAAAAACCAAAGTTTGAAGCGCTTTTTTTTTACAAAAGCTTTGTTTTTTGTCGAATTAACCCTTTAAACGTTATATAATAAAATATGTAGAGCGTTCTTAGCCATACTTACGACTTTTGTCACGCCCATGAGGGATAGGAATAAGAATAAGGTATGCAACAGTTCGCCGGTCCTGTAGCCCGTCCATTTGTTTTTATTCTTTTTTTGCTTAAACATACTTTCTCATGTTTTGTCTGTATAGTTTGGTACTTTTACCTCTTCAATAGCTTTTGTTTTTACTTAAATATACACTGTATCACCAATCACAATGACATACGATTTGTGCAAATTTCTGAATTCAATTTGTTTCTGAAGATAAAGCAAGGGATTCGGCACTTCAGAAAGAGAAAGCTTTGCGAAGTGGTCTATCGGCATTCGGCAATTACAATTTTCTCTCATTTTTTTCAATGGTATCTTTTATTTTCCAATATTCCGTTCCATGTCGTCGCCTGAGAATTGTTTTGTTCCATACGCCACTTTTGCCGTTTTTGAGTTAGGAACGGATTCTATGGTAAATTTGTATGCTCTTTTTAAATCTGTGATTCGATTTGCTCCTAGTCTTTCCAATCCCGAGATATCGAACATCGACTTTGTCCCATATCCACCAAAATCAACAGTTTGTAGAATTGTTTTGTGCCATAAACCATTTTTTGGCGTTTGGGACAAATTTTCCATATAATTTATCGCAATTTTTTTGTGCGAATTGTTTTGTTCCACGTGCATATCACGGCGACAAGAGATACAGAAAATATTAACAAAGTTGAGAATTGGTTTGTCCTACGTCCACTCGTGTTAAAGAAAAGCTATGTATGTGGAACACTGATCGCAAACAAAATTTTAGTATTGATTTGTTCCACCTCCATTACAGTTGTGTAGATAATATTCGATATTATAAAGATATGAATTCGGTGCGGTGATGAATAGTAGAGCTGTGTCAATCGTTCAAATTTAATGATCGAATCGTTCAAGTATTGGTTGAAAAAATGATTCGGTCATTTCAATCAAACATTCAATCAATCAATGACAGATGGGACATGGGAGTATTGTATTGCTCCATTCAATTTCAATACAATCAAAAACCCCAATCATCATTCGTTCAATTTAGTTACGATAGAGACAGATACATTCGAATGGATTGTAAGAGTGAATACACTCAAAAATACCAAAACGCCTTTGAATAATTAGGAAATGGAGGTTATTGCACAGAAGCGATATTTTTGTAGAACAAATATGTGTTGGTAAAACGAAATAAGCCGAAATAAATAAAAATATTTTGATATATTAACACATTGGTTCAGTAGATAAGAAATCAGTAATAAAGAAATGAATTAGTCAGAACAGAACAAAAGTATTGACTCGATGAACGATTGACTTCGGGCATTGTGATTGCAATCACCAATACTTTATTGTGATCGGGTCAAAAAGATCGAATCAATCACGATTGACACAGCTCTAATGAATAGTGCTGCAAACGCAAAACCTAGTTGCAGACGTACGAGCAGGAAATCATTGAATGACTACTTTTTTTTTAATAAATTGCCCTTATTTATAAGAGATACACTTCGTTTTTCACGTTACATCAAAAAGGTTAAAGACTGGTTGTTTACGTTAAACTATGAAAGTATTAAATCCTTTGTTAAAATTATTATTTTTTCTCAACACACAATTACACAATATACTATTAATAATGAATTTGTTATTTATTATTACATATGGTTTCAATAGATGTATTTAGCTGCACAGATAAGTACAGAAAAAATGAGAAAAGTACAAGATTTGGTGTTCCATGAGTAAAAAACTTGCCGCAAAGTGTTCTACATTCTGTCAATTTGTGTTCCATGAAGCTGTGCAGATCAGTTTAGCACAAGTTTTTCTGTACCTAGTTTTGAGGTAGGGCAAGTGAGTGAAATGTGTCAGATTTGAAAATTCAAATTGTACCTATGCCAACTGATTTAATTGTTTTTCATGAGATATCGTATTTCTTAGTTTAATGTTACAAATGTTCGCATATTTATTAAACAAAACTGAAAGAATAGCATGGAACGAGTTCAAATTGTGATCAAATCGACATCAGGCCAAACATTGACTGTGCAATGCTCACTCAAAACCCGAAATTCATTAGAAAACAAAGAGGATTATTTATTTGAAATTTCGCAGCTGAGGGGAGAACATTATGACTCGAAGCTGTACTTTTCTGATCTGATTTGATCTGCCATTTTTCACTCACTGGTTTAATGCTAAACACTTTGAATAATTTTCTTATTTTATTGTATTTTTTTAATAAAAACTTTGTTAACAAAAAAGATGAAATCGATTTTTCTTTTCAAATTGTAGCATCCAACTCCATGCTTTTTTGCCTTTCATATATTTTGGATGAGAATTGCTTTGTGCCATATCCATTTTTTTGTGTTCCACGTGTATGAAAAAAAAAATCAATTTCAAAATGTAGGAGGTGGGACACAAGTCAAAAAAGGAGACTTTTACGTTCATTAACGTGGCTTCTTAACGGTTTGGCAAAACACTTTGGAAATTGGTAGGTGAACTCTTTATAACACTAACTTCAAATTAAAAAAATAAAATAAAAATCGTATCACACAGTTTCGGAGTACCAAGTACGCAAAACTTTAAATGTGTTTTTCTCGAAAAAGTGCCAATGGCGTATGGAACAAAACAATTCTCAGGCGACGATGTGTCTGCCTCTCTAAATTTTGTTATACGTGAACCTAAATTCTAGAACGTGTAAAGTGCAATTTTTGTATGTATGCATACGTCAGCTGGCAGAAAAATCGAAAATAGGGCTACTCTATCCTTCGAAGTTCATGGATCCGTTGGTAATGGGCCACCTTCCATTAGAGCACGTGTATTCATATTGCTATACTTTGAATCAACGGATCCATTGGATTCATGAATTCTATGGGTTATGCCCTTAAGATGACAAAAAAAGGAGATAGGTACGAGTTCTTGTTCATGGGTAACAGTATTGACATTCACTTGTGCTTTGTCACTGGTCCAAATATTATTCATTATTGAAAAAAAAAAACTCTTTAGAGTTGGCGTATTAGAACTCATTTCCAAAAACTGAAATCAATTATTTTAATTCACACTGACTCGGTGCATGCACAATTTTCTTCAGGATTTAAGGCACAGTTCCAGAAATAAAGGACAAAACCCGTAGTATATTAAAATGAAAAAAAAACAACAGATTGATATCTACCTATGTCTCGTTCAACACACTTATTCGGCCAAGATGAAATTCATTCCAACTCGCATCCCATGATACAAATGTGGGCTCATTCCATAAATATTCCACTTTTATACATGACATTTTGCTGCCACCACGATTTATTGTCAATGTAAACATACTGTTCACCCACGTTTATTTTGTCTTTTCCTTAATGTTATTGATTTCACAATGCGAGCGAGCAAAAATACCCATAATATCAGCATAGGTACCACCCTACCATTGACGTGGCCGAAAGGCATCGAATTACGTATTTTATTTTATTTTATTTGAACAAGAATTTCAAATAAAATGAAGGATACACCTTTACAAAGCATACGACACCGCGCGACGCTTTTATCCCACATCAAACGAAGCATTTATTCATGGATAGAAAAGCTTTGATCCAATTCAATTCAATGGAAAACCGTCACTCTGCTAAAATACCATTAACTCGTAAATTAAGATCTATACTGAAGGTTAGGTACACATTAATAGAAATTCTATACACTCTGATGACCACCTTTAAATGCCAAACATAAACATAAAGTGTGGAAATAAAAACTCCCTGCACAAGGACGAAAAATTCAATTTTCTCACAGAATTTATAAAACGAATACGTATAAGTAAATGGGTTATATTCCATCAGAAGGGTTAAAAATTCCCAACCTTAATTCCTGGCCAACATCACCGCATCGAATATTCATTCATCAGGATGAATGGCGCCGCTACACTTTTATTTTTTTATTAGTGCAAAATAAAATGTACCTTTCAAACAATTTTTATACCCATAAGGCACATAATTACGCAAAGGGACTGCCTTATGAATTTATAGTCAGCTCAACATTTTTTTTCTTTTTAATTATAGTCCGGTAGAATAGGCATTTCATTGCGGTTGATTGTTTTAAAAGAAAGTAAACTTAACAAATAAAAAAAACAAATTCGCCATCCATAAGTCATAATTAAATTCTGAAGCAAGGGCATTCTCCCCGAAAAGATAAGGAAACCTCGCGCCAAAGAACAATAGAGAAGAAGATAACCCCCAAAATATTTCACTTGACTGCTTGCTTAAGTGTGCTGCTCTTGTTCACAAAGTTGTACCCAACCCATAATATTTAATAAAGACTTTGGTGTATTTGTGCGACCTCATTTTGGCAAGTTTATTTATTTTGTTGAAAAAAGGAAACAGCTACTTTGGGTGGCGCGAGCAGGACAGGGAGTGGTAGAAGCTTTAAATGCTAGTGAAGCTAAAAGCAAGAAGCACAAGGCACCCACATAAATATCACGATATCCAGTATTCAACAGGAATGCGTCGCCATTTATGAGCGAAATGTCAGCCAGCAAATCATACCATAATAAGGAAATACAGAGAGTCAGAGAAGGGAAAGAAGAGAATAATAATTCAAGTATCTAAAATCTGAATCTGCGTTCGACTTATTTAGAATCCTTCTTCACGGAAGAGGAAGTGGTTGTCCTTTAATTTATTTTACACAATAAATACAATTTTAAATACACATTAAATATTTTCAACAAAGCTGACTGAGAGAAAGCGAAATGTTCCGAATGCCATTGGCATCCGACAGCATTATTATAGTCATAGAGAATAAGCAGCTACTAGCTATGTATCTAGAGCTTAGTAGTCCATCTGTACGTGACAGCGGTCGCACGTATAGAATATTTTATTTTTGTTTACATCTATTCTGTCTCGGAGACGACATTGCCATGATGCTCATGGGGTGCGAATTTGTGTGTGTGTTTTTTTTTTGTATTTTCTATTCTATAGTATAGAAGGTTAATTGGATTGCGTACACGTACTCTTTGCTCATTCGATTTTTCTATGCTTTAGGATTTTCATGCTCTAAATTCCTAAAGCAATTTGAATACCTCTCTCTCCTACTGTGTACTGTTAGAACTTTTAATGAACATTTTTGGGCATATTAACGTAAGAAATTCAAAGGTGGTAGACATGGATGATGGTGATACTACTGCTTAACTTTTTCAGTAGAGTATGCAGCAAGCGAACCCAAACAAGGTAAATATAAAATGATCTGCGTTACTGTGCCATATGGTGGTTTGGGGGTCAAATTTGCTGCGCAAGCGTTGATATTTTTTTATTGTTTAGGCAAGCACGGTAGAATAAACAGGATGTTGGATGTGTGCGGTACATAATATGTTCAAGCTCAACCTTTTATGACTATAAAATAGTATTTTTGTGGATAGTAATGAACAAATTTCCGGTTTCTTTATCTCCATCAAGAAAACTTAAAGGCCTTTATTGGGATTTTAAGGATACATCCCCAACATGGTCAACTAATTGAGTGCAAGTTTTCAATTAAGGAACCCTTGGGTTGCGGCTATAATTACAGATGGAAGCGAAAGTTATTCGTGTGAAAGATTGGAATTAAAATCACTTTGAGGAGAAGTTGCACTTACTCAGTGTGATTGAGCCTTTAAGTGATGAGTTAAGGTGTAGTTCCATTTTCCATTTTATTTTTGTTACTTGCATCACTGAATTAGAGAGTTAGGTGAGAAATGAACACTCGAACTGTTCTGGCATCTTAGGTCATTGGATCGTGGTATTGAAGTCGTTACCAACGAAGTGAGTTGGATATGGAGATACAGACAATGAGGGTACTTCTTTGCAATAGCCTATCAAAATACATATATCAACAACTTCCATCCACTCAAACGAACCCTATAATCAAAGTAGTAGTGCCAAAAGATGGGTACAGTGGATCAGTGGTCAGTGCGTTGGACTACTAATCGAAGGGTCTCACGTTAAAACCACGCCGGGGCCCAGTAACCACTATCCCCCCTCTTGCGAAAGGCTGACAAACGTCCAAGAGTATCAATTGCTGTGAGAAGGTTCTCTTTTGCATTTGGAGTAGGTGCAAGGTTGGATATATACAAAGTGGATTTTGGGGACTTATTCCATCTTGAAATAACCCACAGTTTTTAAAAAACAAGTTCCCAAAACACATGAAATAAATCCACAACTCGGGAGTCGATTTTATATTAAAATACAAAAAAGTCCTCACCTCTATACAAATATTTTGGGGGTTATTTCTTTGGGGAGTTACTTCCCCCACGGCACCATTTGACGCGAAAATCCCCAATATGGGAAAAACACAACACCAGCCGCATTACATCGTCGCTGGAAAAGCAAACTGACATAAGTCAAAATTCATATACATATTTTCAGAAAAGCCATTTGAAGTTTTTCAGAACTAAAAAATTTTAGTTTTCAATTTCAATGAATACCAAAAAGTTGTAAAGTAAAAAAGTATTTTTTTTTCTTCTTTCAAGTGGTATATTCAAGTTACTACAAAAAGCCGGTTTTCAAAAAAAAATGTTGACTTATGTCGTTTTACATCCAAATCGCTACTAATTTAAAAAAAAGTGTGAGAAAGTGTCGTTTTGTTTTGAAATAAAACAATTAGAATTTGTTTGCGTATTTTGTAGAAACAACCCACTTTAAATAGTATTAAGTTATAATAAAAAAAATATAGGAACTTTAATGGAAAAATCGATTATAATAATATTATATAAAATAAAACCTAGCTTATTGATAAAACGACACTTTTTAAGGTAATCAAAAAAATTTTGAAGTTCGTCAACTAATTTTGTTCCAAGGTAAAATGACACAACACGAAAAGTGTCACTTTTCAAGAAACTTATTTGTCACGATTTCACCATTTTTTTAGAAGCAAAGTGTAACAAATGAAAAAAAGTCATTTAGCTTGGAAAACAACAGGGATGTTTCCTTAAATTCAAAACGACACTTGTGCCCTCATGCTGTCAGTTTTAGAGTTATAGTTATGACGGTTTGATAGAAAAATTGTACTTGTTTTTGCGATTAGTTCTGTATAGTTAACTCAAAATCGTCAAATTTTGACTTATGTCAGTTTGCTTTCAATCGACGACATGTCTTGCGATAAAGCAGATCTGGCCAAAACTGGAAAACCGATTACATCTGTTTATATCGTTTTTTATAATATCCTCGTTCAAAATATCGCCGGAAAATATTCTCGGTCAAAATTTCGTAGGAAAATATCCAAATTTCTCTGGAAAAAATCTCCACTGATCGCATGATAGCAGCTGGGTGGTTCGCCTCGCTGGTAAGAAGGTTTAAAACTCTGGACACCTCTTCGACTCACAAAAATTAAAACTCCGGACACCTCTACAACTCACAAATATAATATATTCTAAGGATATTTTGACCGGGGATATTATAAAAAGGATACTTACAGCCTACACCAACCAACAGCATATTGGCTCCTTTGTAGGTGCCATCGCTGGCCATTGCCTCATAGCTAAGCACACATAATTTTAATTTTGGTTAGGGCAAATATAGCCCTCATTTATTTGGCTTACTACAAGCTAAAACTAACATCTAATGAAGGAATTTTGCAGAAGCTGCATGGACGAAAAGCCAACCACCTTCTCCGCAGATACCCTGCTCTCTCCCATAAAACAAAGTCCATCTAGGAGCCTTCCTACTTAATGATCTAAACGACTGATATTAGACGTCCTTCTCGCTTCGTCAGAACCGTACTTAAACCGCTACATACGAAACCCATTCGAGCTCTTTGAGGATGATTTGGAAGGACCTAAAATGAAATGCAGAACTCCTTACATTTTACACAGATTGTTCATAGGATACAAGTTGGTATGTAGGCTACAAGACTGGGAGCAACCACGTGCTTTATAGAAAATGCAATTCTATATGTGGCTCCAGTGGCAATATTCGTGTTTATTATACCCTATTCTAAGGGTATATTAATTTTGACGCATAGTTTGTAACATACCTTAATATTGCCCGTAGACCCCTAAAAGTTACTATATTTATGATCAGCATCGATAGTAATGTTGATCTAGCCATGTCCGTCCGTCCGTCCGTCTGTCGGTAAAAATTAGGCCTTTAAACTGGACCTAGAGAGCTGAAATTTTAACCATATACTCTCTAGGGTCCCGAAATAATCAAGTTTACGAATTTTTGAAATCCGCCCACAGACACGCCCACAAACTCAAAAAAACAAAATTTTGGAAAAAATCGAATTTTGAGCTAGAAAGCTGAAAACTTTTATATATGATCTATGACTCCTAAAACTGCTCGGGATAAAAAAATTTCAAAATCCAACCAACGGACACGCCCACAAATAAATAAAACAATTTTTTTGAAGATCCAAAGTTTGAGCTAGGGAGCTGAAATTTATAATATATACTCTCTAGGGGCCCTTTATGCTCATGTGTAAATATTTTCAAAATCCGCCCACTGAAAAAAAAAAAACGCTCCCTAGCTCAAACTTGGGTGTTTCAATAAAATTGTTTTATTTAATTGTTAGCATATGAGAATAAAGGGCCCCTAGAGAGTATATATTATAAATTTCAGCTCCCTAGCTCAAACTTTGAATTTTCAAAAAAAAAAAAAAAAAATGAATTGTGGGCGTAATTAATTTTTTTTTTTTTGAAAATTCAAAGTTTGAGCTAGGGAGCTGAAATTTATAATATATACTCTCTAGGGGCCCTTTATTCTCATATGTTAATTTTTTTTTAAATCCGCCTACTGACACGCCCACAATTAAATAAAACAATTTTATTGAAACACCCAAGTTTGAGCTAGGGAGCGTTTTTTTTTTTTGATAAAATCCTTTAAATGTTATATAACAAAATATGTAGAGCATTCTTAACAATTCAACCATACTTAGACTTTTGTCACGCCCACTTATGAGGGATGGAATAAGAATAGGATATCCAACAGTTCGCCCAAGCGGACTGTAGCCCGTCCCTATGTTTTTTCATTTGCATTGAATATAGTCAAGTTTGGTCAAATAAGAGCTTAGTTTGGAGGGCTAATATTGTATTCACGGACATGTTGTTTTTTGGCCAAATGGAATGGTATGGAATGTTGAGGTAGGTAACACACACGCTGTAAATAATTTGATTAACATTCTAGAACTGCTTACTGAGACTCTCAAAACAAATATGTTGATAATCTCTTTTATTTGAATAAATTTATTGCTTTATAGTTAAATCGCCATACTCAGTCTGAGGTAGATCACCTAGCGTCTGGTATCTTGAAACAATTATTATAGCAACGAAAAGTCAAAGGCCTTCACTTTGATAAGACAACGGTGATAATTTCAGAGCAATGACACATCCTGAACTATTGCATTTTTATAATAGTCAAATTTATTTATATAATTCTTAATTTTTATGCGATTGTTAGGGTCAGGAACTTTTGTGTGTACGTACGATTTATCACCCATAAACAACTTCTGCCAGGGACTATTTCAAATTTTACTCTGTACCATTAACAATTTTGTCTCATAATAGAAATTTATTCCTTGTCAATAACTAATAAAAGAATCATAAAAAAAGAAGGAAAAAAGATGTTTGCATGTCTTGAAGCCATTCCAATCGATTACCCTTTCTGAATCAACATTAACAGCGAATTTCCAAAATGTTAAAGTTGTTCTCCTCAAAAGCAGCAAAGTGGTAGTAAAATTGTTATATCTCCAATCACAAGGCAGTGAGACCGGAATTGGTCAATCATCGTTTTATTGTCCTTCTTTTTATTTTTAGACAGACACACTATACACATTCCACCCAGAGAATAACAATGAAAGTGACGCTTCCATTTTCATTGCAGATCTATTGTGAATTTAAGTGATTTTTTTAATTATGAATTCAAGGGTAGCCACCCTCATTTCTGCGACTAGCTACTTAAAAAAAAAAATTATCAAGCCTGTTTGGACGTGCGAATATGTCTATTGAAGTACAGAAATATGTGTATTGCAATTTTTATACAAATATATCAAACAATGTAGGTAAGTACCACGTTATATCATCATCAACAATAAAGCACAATAATACGTTGCATAACAAAATGTTTAACGTCATTAATATCAGCGACAAAATGAGCTCAAACTACGAATATGTATGTTCATGTACAAGGTCCACTTGAAATATAGGTAACTAAATAAACAAACAAAAAGCAGAGTCAGCATGTAGGTATGTGATTCATGTCTATACGCCCGTATACATCTTCGATATAGAAGTTTTATTTTCATTCTAGTATACACTATGTTGTGACACATTTTTATCGTTGCGAATATAATATGTGATTTATGCGTTTGCGCTTATCAGGTCAAATTGATTTTCTGATTGCACCTCACGCAAAACCATGGTGGGTATCTAGAACTATTATTGAATATTTTCAACTACAAAATATAAATATACGAGTGTTACGAAGACATTTCACCCGAGTATGATACAATAAATGACACCTCGACAGAAAAACGTCATGTAATTTGTGACGTGGCAATAAACTCGTACAACAAATGTGAGTTGGCTTAGTTGAAGGCAAGAGGGTTGTAAATTGTTGCGATGAACTATTTAAGAATTTTGATATAATATATGGCAACTCATGGATAATCGCTGTCAATTTTGTCATAACATCAGTTTAAAATAACGCAAATAGATGTATTCAGTGACACACGCTTGCTGGGTGTTATGCAATTGTTTATTTAATAGCTGAACAGGTATGAATTAGATATTATTAGAATGGTAAATGTATCTGATGGGGGGAAAAAGAAGAAGAGAATTTTGCATTCGTTACTAAAAACTGCACAACATATTATTTTAACGACAAAGCCAAATGAAAATGGAAAGAAAGCGCTAATCGTCTTGGAAAAACATTGATTGTCCATTTACAAAGGAAAATAAAAATACTATTGGAAAGTGTCTGGACCTTACTTAAATTAGTATATTATTTTATTCTGTCGTTTATTTTGTGGAACTTTTGGGACGAATATGCTATATGGTATATCCTTAATTCAGTGGATATAACTGCTGCAAATAATTACAAATATATATCAGGAAATAAAGATGAGAAAATGAACATCTTCTTTAGCCAATCGCGAGGTAAACAGCGACACAGAAGAGCAAAAAATATTTGGAATAGTTAAAACTGTCTTAAGGCTACTTTCGATTTCCTTTCAGCAAGGCTGCCGCGTGCGTTGGAAACCTTAAGGACTTTTTTTTCTAGGTTGAATAAATGGTGCGCATCTTCTGCAACTTACGACTCATAAAAAAGATCGCTCAAGAAAAATGCAGGGAATCATTGTTGATGTAGCAGTTCAGCAACATCACACTAATGTCCTTACTGTCCCATTGTGATACCCTTTTGTGGGGCGTTAACATCGTTGTTCTGGCTTTGGTTCAGTTGGGAACATGACTCAAAGCATATCTAGGAGCTGTATTTGTTCGCAAGCCCCAAATTCCTGAGAATCTTGTGAAGTCATCGAGATGTCTTTCTTGTACTCAACGTTTATTTTAGGAGACGTTTATATTTTTGCATTAAACTCTCAATCCCAATCTGTATAATACACATTTTTAGCGTCAACCGTTTTTGTGCACGATTATGGTAAAAAGCTTTATTTTTTTTGTTTTACAATAAAAAATGATGCCGCACTACATATTTATAAAGATAATTTAAAGGGCGCCCAACACGTAAAAGGTGTAAGGCAAAATCGGTATTTATAATCAACTTTCACATTTCAAAACGATGTTGTTTAAAGGCCGATTAACTTAAACTCCATTGAAAGGGTTAAAGGGTTGTTGTTGTTTTGTCTCACCGTTTTCACTATCGAATCTCAATTTTTTAATACATGAACTTCAATGTGAGTATGTGCAGGCGTCAGTGTGTGAATGTGCAAAAACTCTCAATTAACTCTAAAAAAACGTTATCCCAAAAAACAAACTGTCAAAGGGAGTAAATATGTACCTGCCTTTAACAAAATGTGGTAGGATCTTGTGTTGTTGGTACAAGAATGCCCAACCTAGCTTATCGAGACTAAAACCTCGATTAGTAAACACACACAAAAAAACGTTTATACATACGAATTTAGGCAACGTAGTTTTAAGACAATTTAAATGTTCGGGCAAGCTTAACTTACTCAACACCTGAGATATGGGTTAGGGAAATTTAATAAATACGGCTGATTGTAGGTACAGGGAAGCTACGATTATCCGAACGTCAATTAACCGAAAAGTTAGTTATCAGAACGCAACATCGGATGCAAATGGACGTCAATTATCTAAACGCCAATCAGCCGCAACGTGAATTATCCAAAATAAGCTTCAAATGAAAAAAAAGACGAGTGTTCCTGATTTAACGGTACACTTTGAAACGGCTGCGTACCTACTTGTACTATCTAGTATGTATGTACCTGAAAATTTCTGATTGTATTCATGTCTTTTGCCATTTCGTTATTCGGCTGTGAAGAAATGGATGATTATTTTTCTGTTCAACTGTAACTTTGCCGCACATGTAAATCGCTCCTATTTGTATGTTTATTTGTATGTCATATTTAAATGCAGGTATAGCAGAGATACGAAATGTGAAATACAGTGAAATTCGGCTATAACTACATTCAGGGACTGACGTATTAATAGAAAAGATGTCGTCAATCGTCATCCACAAAGCCTTGCTAAGTTTAGGCCAGTCTGCGTGCAACCCATTGTCTACTTTATCTTCAGAATTTATTTTGGGCACCAACAATTCAGTGACATTGACGCAAACAATGTACCCATCTCAATGAGAAAATTAGGTCGTTCTTCTCCAAGTGATTTGCAAATTCGTTTGCTTTAGTTTGCAGAATGGGACCACTTTTAGGGATATCGGAATTTCTTTGGCACTTAAACCGGATTAGAAACGCTGCATCAATGTCTGTACGCTAATAGCGTTTTTTATTGAAAATAGAAGGAATTGCTCTCAAAATCTAGAATTTTTAATGAAGCGTGTTATACTTCTGATCAGTTGACTATCATAGTATTGGTGATGGTGAGCGTTCACACACACTATATGTCCTACTTTCTCAAATTTATTTAACAATAAATTAAAACCACTTTTTCCTCAACTTAACGTTTGCCGCAAGGCTATTTGTATGGATTGGTAAACTAGGTTAGTGTGAAATCGCGGCAAATCTACAATAGCTCTTTTTCTTCAATGATACATGCAAACCCGAAAAGATTTGCTCTTTTGAGCAATGAAAAACGCCATTAGAAAATTTCATTATTTTCAACTTAAGCTTTGCTACCTCGAACTGTTTTTGATGTTGTCCTTATCCTTTATAATTGTTGATGTAGTATGTGTGTGTTTGCTCTCCAGCCTCTCATCTAAAAAATAATTCCCAATTTCTCTTCAATTGAAAAAAATATTTCGGTTCTTTTTATTCGGCATTTAAAAACTCAAATTCACAAAAATCAGGTAAAATTCACAAATTTCTACAAATTAATTTCCTTGTGTTCCCCTACAGAACAAACTCAAAAATAATGAACACCAAATGAAAAATGTGCTAAAGGCCATCAAGGCATATATTTATCTAGATATAATGTCGGTTAGGCTACAGTTTTAAAACGCATGTAGAAATAGCGTGCGTCTCACACATTTAAGTCGTGATAACCCATATTTAGTAATCCGTTATAAGTAATATGTCGTTGTAACCGATGTCGTTATAACCGATATTTTGTTGAGCCCAGCGAGACGTTGGATATGTTCTTTATAACCGTTCACAAAATCGCACAGAACACATTTTTAAGGTAAGGTAGTTCAAGTTTGTAGGGTTCTCAACAGTCATGTACGCTAAGCCCCTAATGTGCACAATAAACATAAACTAAAGTGCACATGATTATAAA
Source organism: Portevinia maculata (assembly GCA_949715645.1). Lineage (NCBI taxonomy): Eukaryota > Metazoa > Arthropoda > Insecta > Diptera > Syrphidae > Portevinia > Portevinia maculata. The sequence goes on along the minus strand of OX454527.1, from coordinate 25,830,340 downwards.
AAAGTGCATGACGGTCGTATGTGTGATTAGACTAAAAATACTGCGGATGTGCGCAAACAGAGAGAAATTGTACATCGAGTTGGAGTTTAATGTTTGCGCACATAAAATTGAATTAAATTGTTTAGCTAATTTGTAGGATTTGATTTCTATTTCCAACGTCAAAACATCGCGCACCGTGGAAAACTCAAACCCACGTCTGGTAAAATATAAAAAAAATGTTTTCATGAAGTCATAGCTTTCTGACAAAATATGAAATTCAGACCGCGATCCAATGGACCACCGGCCCTTTAATAAGCGATAAGTGAAACCAATAAAAAAATCTATTTCTCTATAAAAAGCCACAGGCATTAATACTGCAAACGCATACTGTAACGCACACCATCCACAGGAATGAGTTTATTTTCTCGAATTAACCCGACGGCATTAACCAAAATTGTTTTTAACAAAAAACAAAGGGAGTGCAAACATCAGCATTGGGTTAGACTTTTCCAATTTATTTTATTGAGCGAACAGCTTCGTTAGTTTCCCCTTCATTCACAGTAAACATGGAGCGAGTATCTATAGATAAAACAATATCATACTTGGTCATGGCCCCCAAAAATGTAGTTAAGGGCAAATGTTTGCATAATATCGCACACGACGTGACTTTAAATGTAAATGTCTACCCATCTAAAGTCCCTCTCTATTTTTATCACCAAGAACTAAAACCCTTCCAAAAATGCATACCCCGAATGGCCACAAGCGCAAATTCACTAGAGCAAATTACCCGAAACGAGCCAATTGAAAAATAAAATAAAATATAAAGATAAATTTAAAAAAAAAATAGGACTATTTTTGCGCACGAAAAAAGGTCGGAAGCAAATATGAGGATATCCCACCATATATTCTTTAACTGAAAATCATGTTTCACCCTCAAAGTACAGTCAGTTTACGAGTGCTACGAGTGCGTCTGTGCGTGTGTGTATATGTCAAAGGATAAAAGCTTCAGCGCTTTAAGGAAACAAAATCCCAAAAGCAGCAGCAGCCCTCTGAACTCTGACGACGACACGTTAATCCTTTACGCTTGTGTGTACGCTTTGTGAACTTGCGTCATCACCAGAACGGCGACTGAACACAGAACATAGTATCTTACCAGCATCTCCCCAGTGCAGCGAGTGCAATAAAAGGTCCTTGACCCAGAAATAAGCAGGGACATACAATAACTCGCGCTCTAACACACATCGCATCATGCAGTCTCAAACTCTCAAAGGATACATAAATCATATTTATTAATTTTTTTATTTATAACAAAGGGGTTGCTTGTGTACTTACATTTTTCCAAGCTGGCATTGCAGAACTTCAACGCATCATCCAGTAAGTTTAAGCTCACAAAGCTCGATGCCTTTTCGTTGATTATTTTCGCCTGCAAGTCGGCGCCCCACCACTTCTCTACGAGACGTCTGACGAGCACATCCGGCATGAATTTCATTGAATTATTATCATTGCTAGCCGTACTGCTGCTGCCTCCTCTGGTGTTATGCAACAACGAGTTCGTGTTGCTGTTATCTCCTCCAAGAGCTAGTGCTCCTCTATCGGAAATTGTGGCAGCTGCAAAGCCCATGTATTGTGACGCATTTGAGTTAGAATTGGAATTGTGTAACGAAGTCATCATAAGATCTGAAGATGGGAATTCTGGCGACGGTGACGTCAACGGTGCAGTGAAGGACGTTGGAAACTTTATGCGACAGATAGTGCATTGGGTTGCCGCCTCGCAGCACTCTCGGCAGAAACTGTGTCCGCAATTGGCTGTTACCGGACACCGGAGCATGTCCTTGCAAATTAGACACAGCAGTGGGTCTAGTTCAACCTCAGCTGTAGCCTTAATCAAAAGCTTCTTCTCTGAGAATTTTTGATGATCTTCGTCCAGCATTACATCGCAGAAGCGTACATGATCGTTGTCACATACTCCCACATCGCTAATTCGACTAATGACGTCTGCACCGCTACTGCCCCCTCCGCCATCTTTCCAGTATCGCTGAATGCGTTTATTTTTAGAATATCTCACTCGATCTTGCAGTCGATCGCAGCTCCCATTTACATTAAGAGCCGACGGGACTGTTGTGATTGTCGCTCGGCCACCCCCGGCTCCGCCAATCGAATTAGTTTCCATAGCCAGACTGCTGCTGGCAAATTTTCGAACTGTTGGTGCTGCTGGTGTTGGTGCGACTTTTGCCGCTGATGTTACTGAGGCGCTGCTTACATAATCGATCAGCGTAGACGAAAGAACTTTTAATCGCGCCAGCGGTATACATCCATCCAGGTAATTGCTCGCAATAAATGCATATATATCGAAGGCCTCACGCAGTTGACCGCATCGGGCCAACGAGTCTCCGTACAGGTAATATAGGTTCAGGCTATTGTTGCTGTTGTTTTCGTGCTGCTGTGGCTGATGCTTGATGCCCTTCCTCTTGTCAACGTCTGGAATATTCAGTGGATATGGGTGATTTGGATAATTTAACGATGACACTGGGATGTGATGTGCGATGACGGCGACTGCCACCGAAGGGGATGATGATGATGTGATGGAATTCTTCTTCTTTCGTCGCCTCTTCATTTGCTGATGTGTCGCTGAGAGAGATTGTGTCGGTGATTGTGGCGATGCTTCCCAAAAGTCATCATTGCGGACACACCAGTCGACGATGTCTTCGGTTAGGGGTTGATAGGAGGCGCTGTTTTTGTGAAGATTTTCGAACGCATCTTCCGCGTTCTTGGACATTGTTAACAGAGTTTTCGTGTTTTTCTTTTAGTATCACTTGTATTGTTTGTTTAACAATTTCTTTATTACTCACATGCACCGTTTCTTTTTGTATTTCTATTTGACAGTCCATAAAAGAAGTATTTTCTTTTTTGTTAGCTTACACTGAAATAATGAAAAGGATATGGGGGTTATATTTTTGATGGTTTTGTAGTTTCAGTTTATGGTGAAACCATTGATAGTTATCTGGGTTCTTGATCTGTTTCGAGGTACTTAAATAATTAAACATAAGAAACTTCTCAAACTTGCCAACAAATATAACTTACTTCGCACACACGTATGGTTGGAGAAGGTACGTTTTAGGGACTGTAAGGGTCGTCAGTGGATTATATTTGTTTACTTCTTGGTATCGCACATAAAATGTGCGCAATTACATACACTTTCAAAACTGGATACAACCTATCTAAAAGTGTAATATTTATAAAAATACTGGCAGCAGACCAAGTGGGTACACACACTCGTGTAAACACAATGTAGCGGCTTTCCTAACATTGGGTTTTTTTTAAGTCTGCAACGCCTACTTTTTTAGGTTATTTTCTACGACAGAGTACTGAAACTCACAGTTACAAGTGGTCTTACATATGACAAAAAATACGAATTTCGCAAACGCACAACGAATCTTAAAGTTTGTTTGGTAGGTACCGCACATAAAATGTGCGCAATGATTTACACATTAAGAACTGAATATAACATATCCGAAAATTTCATATTGTTGCTCTTAGAAAAAAGAAATACTGGTAGCAGAGCAAATGAGTTAAATCTTTGTAAGTTTATGCGAAACGTTCGGCTTTCTTAACATTTTCTTTTAAAAGTCTAAAAGGAGTACATTTTTGGTGGACTTTTTTTTGTACGAAAAACGGCAAGTACTACTAACAAATTTTTGTTTGCGAAAATTACTAATGGGCACATACATTCACGATACAAAAGCTCATCGTATTTGCATTTCCCAGATATCAATGGCAGAAAATCGAGCTGTCTGCACTTGCAACAAAAAGCAAGCGATTTGTAAGATTATTATAATCGCTGACTAAAGGATGTCTGCACAGGATTCCACCGAGGACGTTGAAATAGCACACAATAACGACAGTGTTCCGAAAATGTATAGCTACGAGTAAATGTCTAATTGAAAATCAGCTAAATTCCTAAATGTCAAATGTTGATGCTGATTTTTTTTATGGATTGCAACACTGCCTTTTTAACTGCAATGCAAAAAGTCAACCAGATCTGCTTGTGATGCAAAACTTGCTTTAATTTGCGCAGTACTTGCATTAACACTGCGATTTGAAATGTTACACATTGCATCACGACAGTTGCGTTACGGAACGCTTGACGTTGCAGTACCACCGCAGAACTGCATTTAGGAATAAAGCCATGATGATTTTGCGCAAGAGCTATAAAGATAAAAATATCGTGTGCGCAAAACGTTTTCATAAAGTCATGAGCACTTGAATGCTGGACTTATTGGAAAATAGTTGTTGACACTTTGCAAAGCGGCAGGAAGATAATTTCCAACAAAAAGTTGTTCTCAGCTTTATTGGAAATTTCTCATTTCACAAAACAAAGAACGAAATCGAAGGACGCCTCCGAACACCTTCTTGCTCACGCAATTTAAAAAAAAAAATTTTTTGTTCACCCTTGCTCGAAGCAAGAGGATTTTAACTGACCTCTATTTGCTGTTGCAATTCATATAAATGACATAATTAAGGAGACCTTCGAATGACACGCTCCTACACATTCCTCCAACACGATGTTGTAAATTTAAATTTTAATCCACTAAAAATGTCTGTAAGGATGAGATGAAATATTTTCTTAAAAAAAAAAAAAAATCCCCTCATTACAAGTTATGTAAACCTTGCGTGTGCACAAATCGTGTTACTTCCCACGCATGTAAGCCTGTTGAATATGCACACGCCCTTGGGTAGCTCCACAAAATACATTTTGAAGAACTCTCTCATGTTAGGGGTGGTTTACAGCCCAAACCATTATGATGACTAACTAAACTACGCTCTCCTTAAGTAAGCGAAAGTGTAATTTATCAATTTATAAGGGACTACTAGCAAGGGAGAAAAACAAAAAACACTGATAAGTTGGTATGCTTTCAGCAACAGTTAACATTGGTGAAATAGTGGGAGCAAGTGAAACACTGGGATTTTGCACAACACCATGACCAAACCACAATATACTCCGTTCCATTGGTGATGAATTTTGCTGCTTGGCTTGGCTCATTGTTGTGTGTTCTATCAATATCTATGGATTTTTTTTTATGCATCTTGTTGATATTTTCAGTGCTTCTTTGGGAATACTTTGCAATTAGATTGACTTTTATTAGCTTAGACGGATGGCTAGACGCAGAAAAGTTTTGGATTTTTTTTAGACGACAGGGACAATGTAAAGTAAAGTTTTTTTTTCAAACTCATTGAAGTAAATGTAAAGCGAAGTTTTTTATTGCAAACTTAGTGTTTTTAACTGGAATTGCGTCATTGTCAGAATGAATGTGAAATACTAAATGTAATGGTTTACATTTTGTTAGATTAATATTCCTCTTGAGAACGTCTGACAAACATCCAAGAGTATCAATTTTCATTAGAAGCTTCTCAAATTTGGCGTTCGGATTCGGCTAAAATTGTAGGTCCCTTCAACTTCGCAAAGAAAGTGGTTGGAGAAGCTAGGTTTTAGGCCCTTATGGGCCGTTAATGATTAATATTTATTTATTTATTTTTTTAATATTCCGATTGTGAATATGCACGTACTGATCAACTATGTCACTCGCATGAAATGAAATGTATACTCTTTTTAAAAGATGTTCAGCGTTGTATGCCGAATGTAGAGCTTTGCTATACAGTCTCGGTTAGCCATTGAATACAGTGACAATATTCAATTTTCGATTTTTTTTAACTTGATATTTGCAAGATTCAAGGTTAATCTTGGTTCAATTTTTCCAATTTGTTGGAATGAATGAACGACCGCTCAACTGACAGCAAAATGTGAAGGGAAGATTCAAAGCAAACATTGCACGGTCGACCCTTTAAGCCTAACCACAATGTACATAATCTTCCATATGGAACCGTTCTCAAAAGTACGAATGTATATTTAATCCCCTTCATCCAACCGCAATAGGAATAATCTGGAATTCGTATATTTTTTCAGTTTTGTTAAGCTTGTCTGACAGCACCCGTAAATTGCATACTGAATAAAAAGGCGCTGGAAAATTACGCACATGAAAATAACGCCCGAAAGTGCAAAATGAAATAAGCCCCTAAAATTTGCACGCAGTGCAACTACAACGAAAATTTTAGGCATTTTGGGTGTAATTTCATTTTATTGGGGCTTAATTTCATTTTTAGTATTGGTATGTTATTTCATTATGAAAATATATGGAAGGGCGTCCGCTTGGGTGAACTGTTGGATACCCTATTCTTATTCCTATCCCTCATAAGTGGGTGTGACAAAAGTCTTAGTATGGTAGAATTGTTAAGAACGCTCTACATATTTTGTTATATAACATTTAAAGGATTTTATCAAAAAAAAAAAAAAAAAAAAAAGCTTTTGTAAAAAACGCTTCCTAGCTCAAACATTGGTTTTTCAATAAAATGTTTTATTTAATTGTGGGCGTGTCAGTAGGCGGATTTAAAAAAAATTAACACATGACCATAAAAGACCCCTAGTGAGTATATATTATAAATTTCAGCTCCCTAGCTCAAATTTTGGTTTTTCAATAAAATTGTTTTATTTAATTGTGGGCGGATTTTGAAAATTTTATATCCCAAGCAGTCATAGATCATATATAAAAAAATTCAGCTTTCTAGCTAAAAATTCGATTTTTTCCAAAATTTTGTTTTTTGAGTTTGTGGGCGTGTCTGTGGGCGGATTTCAAAAATTCGTAAACTTGATTATTTCGGGACAGTAGAGAGTATATGGTTAAAATTTCAGCTCTCTAAGCCCAGTTTAAAGGCCTAATTTTTGCCGACGGACGGGCGGACGGGCGGACGGACGGACATGGCTAGATCGACATTACTATCGATGCTGATCATAAATATAGCAACTTTTAGGGGTCTACGGGCAATATTAAGGTATGTTACAAACTATGCGTCAAAATTAATATAGCCTTAGAATAGGGTATAAAAGGCCAAGATTTCTGAGAATAAAATTGGACCCTAAGAGTACCTACCCCAACCTCGCACCTACCCCAACCTCGCACCTACCCCAACCTCGCACCTGCTCCGAAGAAAATACGAAAGTATTTTCGGGCTTTAATTCCTTTTTTGGGGGCTTATTTTCGTTTTGTTGGGCTTAATTTCCACAGACAAATCTGGGCTTTATTTCATTATGAAATATAAGACCCAACATTATGGGCCTTTTTTAATTTTGCCCTTTTGGGCTTATTTCAATGGGCGTAATTTCGAAACACCAAATAAAAAGCCAATCATAATTGGGTATTGCTTAAGTTTTTCTGCGAAACCTGGGTCCTATTTCACAAACCACTTTTCACTTTGCAACTTTTAATTTTTTGTTTATATAGTTTTATTATATCAACCAAAAGAAACAAAATTATGCCTTACACAAGGTTGATAAGCTATCTCAAAGAAACAAATAAGACAGCAGAAAAAGTAAAAAAAAATTAGTATGCTAATTCAAAATTCAATGCTGAAATATACCAAACATCAATAAAGTAAGAAACACAAAGTAAAACAAACAGGTGATGAAGATCCTTTTATTGTACTATTTCTGTATACGAAATCTTTAAATTTGTTTAATTTCGCTATTTTGCATAGCCCAAAGCGTTTCAAAGCCTCGACAAACGTACGGAGAAAAATAATTCACTCATCACGGAACGGTGATAGGGTATTACCGAAACATTTCTTCTCGAAGGTAGTGACAAATCTGAAACTGGAATTTGTTAAAAGAACACCCCAGGAATTTTAAATGAAACAATCGAACGTGGCTATATCGTTTGAGAGAGTAGATAAATCGAATTGGTCTGTTGGAGATTAAACGCAACTTTTTCCTGACACTTATCGAGCAACCGGAGAATAGTTCACAGCCGTAAGTGAATAAAAGCATATTTAAGCTTTGAACAAGGTTAGTACGGTAGCTAGTGCGCAAACAATGTTGTGCTAGATTTAAAGTACGGAGATTGAGGTATGTCCAGGACAGACATTCATCGATTCTAAATCGAAGACTTTCCACACGACGTGAGAATGGAATTAATATTCCATTTATGTATAAATTATCGAAAGCAGAAGAAATGGGATATCGACATATATATGTATTGTTTAGAACATCATTCAGTTCGATGATTGAATTAGAAAGATAATTTAAGAGAGCCTTATAGACCACTAGAGAATTATCAGCATAAAGGTAATTCGAGACTGATAAGGAAATATCATTAATAAAGAGACTAAAAAGCAATGGTCATAAGACAGAGCCCTGTGAAACTCCTTGGCTTAATGTTAAAAAGCAAGATGAACTCGATTGAAGAACAACACATTGCTGCCTACCTTAGATACAACCACTAGAGTTTGCAAGAGATTCGTGAAAATGTAAAGTTAGTAGAGAATTTGCTACACAGAATATCGTGATTGATGATATCAAAAGCCTTAGTAAAATCAAGCAGTACTAAAATCGTTGCACATTTCCTATCGACATTAAACGGCACTGATCAGTTATAGAACTAAATGCCGATGTAGTACTATGATTTTTTTTGCAATTTCTGTTTCACCAAACGCAAATTTGCAAAGATGAAATTATTTTTTTAAAAAGTTGAAAATGTTTCATTTCCAAAATTCGTTTCACCAAATACAAAGTGACAAGTAAGATTTTGCACGCTCAAGGAGTTGTCGTTTTGCTAAGAATTATTCCATTTTGTTTCACAAATTAAATAAGCTAAGCACTTTACATGGAAAATTGTGTAGATTGTCAATTGCAAAAAAAAAATTGTAAATAATTTAAAACAACTAAAAATCAGAGTTAAGGGCCACAGTCCACTTAAGCGAACTGTTGGATACCCTATTCCTATTCCCCAAAAAGTGAATTGTTAAAAAGGATATGGTCTATACATTTTAAATGATTTCTTTTTGGGCTCAGTTATTATTATTAAGGTATCCGAAATCGATCATCAATATATCAATATATCAATATTCATTGAGCGGTTCGAGCAAAAGGACCAGTAAAGTGGCATAGTTATGATATATTTAATCCTGACTTTATCAGAAAAACAACCCTGTCACAAACCCCTCAGAAATATGCATGGAAAAAATATTTATATGAATAAAATAACACATAACGTGAAGGACGCAACGCTTATTTACATCAACTTTTTCGATTATACGATTGCTTTTAAATAGTGGGCGTGTGAGTAGATCCCGTCCAAAGACAGGCTGAATATATCACTAAGTACAAATCTTTGACTTTGCCCAATATATATACGTTGGACGCTGGGGCTCGGTGGCTTGACTAATGAACGAGAAAATATGATCTTATTACCATGTGAAAATTGAAATAACTCCCGGCGGCTTTTATTTCTAAAAAAAGCTTTGAAATTAAACCACATTCAACCATGGAAATAAGACGACATTTATAAAAAAAGAGAAACAGGTAATATGGCATTATTTCCACATCGACATAGAAAAAAAGCCACATTTGGGCCATTCTTTGCAACGCAAGTCTAAATAAACGTAAATTTAGTTAAGTTTAATTTAGTTTGGGTGGCGAAGTGGCGCAGAAGTTAGTGTGCTGGTTTTTCCACTGCCCCACCTCTTGCGAACGTCTGACAAACATCCAAGAGTATCAATTGTCATGAGAAGCTTCTCGAATTTGCGGCTTAAAATTTTAGGTCTCTTCCACTTTGCATAAGCAAATAGTTGGAGAAGCTAGTCCTGTATTAATATTAACGCCCCATTTTTATTTATTTTGCAGTTTAGTTTTTATATTTTATCTGGTGTGTACTAATAATTATTTTAATAATAAATCCAAAAAAGCACCTACCCTAACCTTGCACCTACTCCAAATCCAACAGTGACCCCCAGCAGTAAGCACCATGCCCAACACATTGCAATGTTTATGGGATCTACTTGTGATATTTATGGCGCCGTTGTTATGTGGAAACGCAAGTGGATCCCATAAACAGTACCTACATTGTGTATGCGGGAGCATAGTGCCCCTGCAACCACCCTGCTTGGCGTCACTTTTGGTTTTTTTGGGTATTGCATCCAGATGTTGGTTTAAATTGGAAATTTCGAGCAAGAGCTTTGGCATCCAGTTACTAGTGCTACGAGTGCCGGGCCGGTTCTTTTGATTGGCTTTGCCACACGAACTTCTGGGCAGCGTGGACTACACTGTAACATAACAGATATGTCCCTAAGTAACCAGTGCCAAGAATACAGCTGCCACGCATATTGCTGACAAAGTTCGGTGTGGTTGACTTGAATACCTCAAATGCCAGGAATCCAGGGATTGCTGTTGTTATAAATTGAAGTCTCACTGGTGCAGCAAGTAATGAGCCCAACAAGGGAGTGAGTAGCGAAGTCTGTTCGAGGTGTTTGCAAAACTTAAGAAAAGTGTTCGACAAGGTTTCCAAGAGGGCGGTATTATGGCTCAAATATCTACCATCCCAAGAACACTGCTACTCTAGTGCAGTGATTGCCTGGTCGGTTGTTTCGTTGGGTTTGAGAGCGAAGTTTCGTCATTGTGGGAAGCTTTTCTGCAGCATTTTGGATTTGGAGTAAGTGCGAGGTTGGATTTATGCAAAATTGGAGAGCGCCATAGTTGGAAAGACTTTGTAAATCATATTTTTTTTTTTCATATTTATTTTTTTTGCAATAGACCAAAACAAAAATCTTTAAGAATCTTCAAAAACAAGACCACATGACTCATATGGTCAAGGCCACATGTGGTTTAAATCCGTAGGGCACTATTTAACGTCACCACAGTTTAGGCCAAAATACTTTTACGAAATGTTATGGCCTGTAAATTATTAATTTAAAATTTAAGTCATACCTACTTGCTCAGTGCCGAAATAAGTTTTGGCTAGACAGAAATATTCTTCCTAATATCAAGTGAACTTCCCCATGATGTGCAGTAATTGCTTGTCTAGTAAATGTCAAAATCCCGCATTTTTAGCGAAAAGTTCTAAATTATATAAAAACCTGAAAAAATTGTATCTTGAACATTTGCCGAAGTTTTCCTCATAATAATATTTTATAACGCAATGGAAAGTCCCTGAAATGAGTTATTGTAGCTTTGCCAAGTAAAGGCCGTTTTACTAAAATCTTATTTGATTCAGTGATTACCTTTTCCCAACTTATTATGCAACTATGCGCTCAATTTGTTAAAAAACGTGCGTTTTAAGATACAGTCTTAACATTTACAACACGCACTACCTAAAGTTAATTTCAATCAATTACAAAGTAATGCCGAACATACAAACCAACAAGAATACATAATACAAATTATCTGTTAAACTTTGCATGTGTTCAGACATTAAGTAAAAAAACATAGTCAATAAACCAGGTTAGATAACAATAGCCTCCCCAAAATGGTCAGTCAAATAAACCTGTGAAACCTGTGGATACAGCTAAAACCATTTATTGCCTGACAATGGCCAATGTCGTGATGTTCTTTGTAAGTGTTCGATTCGGAGGGTGGGTGGATTTTTGTCACCCAGAACGAAATGAAATTCTTCACTGCACTCGTTATTCACTTTTGTTCGTGCTCTGTCTGACATCAATATCTACAACACAAAACGAATTTGTTTCTTTGTCTCACTGGAGGCCACCTTGAAGAAGAATGACGCATTCAGACCAAATAAGAAATCATTCTCATCCACCATCCAAATCCAAATACATAGATGTTCGGAACAATGGTAAGCAGAATAGTGATGTTATGTGGCATTTTCTATTTATTCATGATATTAATTATAAATCAATAAAAAATTTGAGATAAAGGTGCATAAATAGGCAGGCACCTATCGCTATCCTAAAACTCTCCTCACACCCATTTGTCTATTTTTTTTTTATTTCTTCTTTTGTAGCATAATCTTTGATCTCCAAAACTCTTTAATAACATCGTTTCTGAGGTATCTCTGAAAATGTTAGATTTACGTAACAACTTTGATTTTATAAGCAGAAAAGTACAAATAAAAAGGCCGCCCGTGTCGTCGTACGTAATATTTTGGATAATACACTTGTATTTCATTTATAGGACCGCGGTGAGAAGAGAGATACAACTTTATAGTAAGATACGAAAAATTATAGGGAACTGAGTAGGAGAAGAGAGAATACATGTCTCTTTCCAACTGAACTACATAGAAGCACCAAAGAGCATTCGTTGATTTATAAGGAATAATTTTTTTGTATGTTACTTAACAATAATTTATTTGTATCAACTACGCTATCGCGCCTCGCGTGCAATAGTTTGCGGTGAGTGATCCACTTTTTTTTACATTCAACGACAAGATAGAAACTTCGAAGCAAACCCCCCAACAAATCAAAATGAAAAAAAAAAAACACAAATTATTTGTATAGGTATATACCTCATCCGATAATAATTAGAAAATGAATCAACTTTGTATCTAGAATCTAGATGATTCTCTACAAATTTTATATTCTTTTCGCAGAAATTATATAAACAAGAGCGAAAGAGAAACCACGTAACAAGCGATTAGATAAAAGAAAACATTATTTTAACAACAAATCCTATGAAGCCTAGGCAAAGGCAAACAAAAAACAATTCTTGCAAATTAGGTAACACGTCAAAAAAAACCTATCTCAACTGGAAACTACTGACAATTTGAAGGAAAAACTAACAGTAATGAGACACTAACACTGCATCTACTGCATACGTAATCAAACTGCACGTAGAGCTTTTAGTATATATTTTTTTCAAATACGTTTAGAACCACGTAGACACTTTACATTCGAGATACAAAATATGCTACGCGCAAGAAGTCTGCACATTATGTTTTCAATTTTATATTTGTTTATGAGATTGTTTATATGCGAGAGGAATTGATACACAAATGGAACTGCTCACAATCCAAATCGGATACATTTAAAAATGTTCTACTCAGTTTTGGATAGAAAATTTTGTGATCCTCGACATTAGATACTCGCGCATAATTTGATAAAAATCAGGGTGTTTGGCGTGCGTCTCAGAGTGTGAGAGTGTGTTAAGTAACCGTCTCTGCTTGCTAGTAGCTGGTTTGCCATTCGTTCGTTGTCATAACGCACTTATGTAATAGGCGCACATTATGTGAATTTGCTACGTTGATTTGTATCACAGGCAAAAGAAAAACAGACCAAGAACTTCCAGATGTTATTTTTTTTTAAACCGCACTAGTTAGATGGGCAATGTTTTTTTTTTTTTTTTGTTTCAACAACCACAAACCTAAGTAAAAAACCGAACGAAAGATGGTATAAAACGAGCTATAAAAACGACGACGGCTGCGACGATTACGAAGGCTCTCGGAAAAACGTGTTTTTCGCCTTTACTCTGTGATGTCGTAATAACATACAGCACACACGAACCGACACTGAAATTGTTATAACTTTGTACAGATACTTTTTATAATTTTTACAAATTCGCACGAGTTAATGTATCTTTAATGGTCATGTTAATATGGGCGTTTTTCCCAGAAGAACAAAAAAAAAACTGTACTATCTTCTTATAGCGCGAAGAGTACATTCACTTTGACAAAACTCTATGTGATTTGCGATTGCAATAGAAGAAACGCAAAATAGAATGAATCTCACAAACTACCGCTGCTGTTCGCCAGCGAATGAGCTACGAACCAAAATCAAATTAAATTTTTACATCTCCAGTCCAGAGCCAGACCAGCGTCAGTTTGTAAGAGAAAATGTTTGTATTTTGTTTTGAAAGCATTTAAAAGCTTTCCTCGGTCTCTTTAGTAAGCCGCAACATGAAAATTGAGATCCAACAAAACCGAGGTGATAGACCGACTCTCTTAAAACAACAAAAGAAGCGACTCGACGTATAGCTGAGTATCTACAAAACAAATGGTGTGAGAGATACAAAACTTTTGTGTGAGGGTTGTTATCTAATGAAACAAAGGCGAATGATGCAAAAAACCAAAAAAAAAAAAACCAACGCAAAACGCGAAATACGGTGAAAGAAAGTAAAATTGTGCAGTTGCAAAAGAAAATGCTGTAAGAAAAGCACACACCAAAGCTATAGGAGCGGCGACGGCAACTTCACTATGGACTGATACTCGTTTGTTTGAGTTTTTTTTTTGTTGTTTCGTATATTCATTCGTATGTACGAGTAAGTAAGTGCAAGTTTATTTCAAGCTCAAGTTCACGATGATGTTTTATTTACACCCGTGTGTATCTGCCCATGGACTACCTACCTACCACCGCTCCATCTCTAGCTTCGATACGTTGGTTGTTTTTTTTTTTGTATCAATGGGACCTGTGCTATTCCATTACATATGTATATATGGATAAGTTATGTGTTTTTATTGCAACGGTTTTCATTGCGGAGATCTGTATCTCATCGCCATTTGCCAAGTTTGACTAATCGCTTGTTCCCTAGAGCAAGGAGAATAGGAGACACGGTTCTCGGTGTGGGAGGCTATTTCCTTTGTCCATACGATGGATGTGTTTCGGATACAAATCCACTACGCAGGTAGATACCTACCTACTCTTCCGATTTTTCGATAACTTGTTTATTTGCTTAAACATAACCACAGAGAGCTTTGTGTGTACAAAGTGTAAGTCGTAGTTTTTTTATTTCATTTTTACAGAGCCTTAAGGGCTTAAGTTTGTATGCACAATTACGCAAGACGATCATAGTCATGGTGGCGGCGAACATGGCGGAGTTGTGCAAGTGCGGCAGCAGTGCACTTTTTGAAATACACGTCAATATACGTTAGACATTCGACGACGACAAGGAAGTCGACCTGAAAGATGATGGGACTTGCATTGTAATCGCAATTCAAAGTGAGTGCGCCATTTAATATGATTAGAAACAAACTTAATCAGCCATTAACAATTTAATATTGCTCAAGGAAGTTGTTACACAACCAAAACGATAGTTTGTTGCATTTTATTTTCAGGTTACTGTTACTTGTAAAAAGTGCAAGTTTTTTTTGTCGCCGATTACCTTGTTACAACGAAAAGTAAACAGAAATGTATCATGTGATAAGTGATCTTAATAAGCAAGCAATTTAAACAAATGCAATTGGCAGGCGAGGACATAATGTACATAATTAGTTGCACATTTATGTGCATGCAAATGTTAAATGCGATTATCAGCTCGGTTTTGGTTTGATGTGTATTTATTGCTTACGGTGATATATAATTGATTAATTCTTTGCTTAGATATTACCTAATTTTTGTTTTGCCGATTCAACATATCACGTAGAGTATCGCCGACTCACACCTGTCACAGCTTAGGAATTGGATATTATTAATTATTAGCTAAAACCCCTCGAAATAGACTTTTTGTTTAGATTTTGAAGTCAAATATGTATCTAACAAGGACACAGGAATTTTTAATTGAAATACAACACAGAAAAATTGAAATATTACGCTGAAGTTTATTCCAGGTGTAGTATCTACATATGTTTAAGTATGAAGTTCGAGCGGTCAAATGACATGATGCCAGCAGCACCACTAACAACATTGAATTGCATATATACTTTATAGTAGTCTCACTTCGTGTACATGGCGATGCGCTACCTGGCGAGTTGACACCAAAACAAAGTCTTAATATCCATTCAATTAACTTATTCGGTTAAATAGTGGTATAAATGCTCCCAAGTACAAGTTCCATAGACCATATTCTTGTACGTTTCAATAAGTATAACAACTCAATGTTTACAAGTGAAGTGCACAATCATTAAATAACTGATCATCATTTCTGTGCGTTGCATGTTTATGAAATTGATTGTTCACCACGGAGGGAGATGGAAAGGGCAAAATTTGCTTTAGATTTCAACTGACTGCGTGAAAAATTAAGGTATGAATTTTGATCAGTGTTTTCTATAAATTTTCCATAAACATATTGAAAAATTCCAAAAGTTATTTGAATAACACAAGCAGAACAAAATGTTTGAGACCTTGGATGACACCAAGATTGTTGAAGCAAATAAAACTGAAAAATATTTTTGCCATAAAGTGCAAAAATAATCTAAAAAAAAATTCTATTCTAAGTTTTGCAAACGAGTAAAAAATCCAACAGCTGAGTTACGCAATTCTTATTATACCAACCGCTTGTTTCGTTTCAGGGTCAAAACTAAAAATTAATGAAAAGTAGTGTTTTAGGGAAGCAAACTAATCACACAATATTGCTAATATCCTCACCTACATATAATGATATTTCTTCCGACCCGCAATATAGCAAGTATTTTTAACAATTATTTTGTTAGTATTACCGAAGCTGTAAAACCCCTTGTGCCGCTTCATAATAGTTGTAACTGCACTATCGAAAAAATTTAAAAAAAGAAACAACTCGAGGGAGTAATTTTCGTTTTGAAGAGTTCTCGCCTGGAGAAATTTGTAAATTAATTCAAAGTCTGCAAAGTAAAGTTTGGTCGTGTACCAGTCTTGGTATATCTGCTCTTTTGTTAAAAAAAAACATTTTTTTTTACCCTGGGAGGTGGTAATCTTCAAAAGACGAAGACTCAGTAACAGTGTGGGATTTTTACCCACTTACCCCTTCTCCCTTCTTCCCGATTTCCCTGCGGTACGTCCGTCTTGGCATTTAATCGCGGGGCGGGGACAAATCAGCAATTTGTCTTTCATATCTTATATGTTATATATGTTTTGTATTATATTTGTATTATTAACTACAACTTCATTTCATGAAATGAGAACGTTTTGCAGGTACCTTCCCATTAGAAGTTCTTGCTAGCTCCGCACTTTAGACGCGGTTTTTTTTTTTGTTTTTTCTTTTTAAAAAAGGAAATCCAAATCCCAGAGCACTCAGACTCGGTAACGGCCCATTGTACTACCAGGCAGAAATCCTCCTTTTTGGTATAGAGGCATGTGAATGGGTGGCGTATGTTGTTGTTCCCCATGGGGATTGAACCTGCACCGCATGGGTAACAAGCCAACACACTAACCTCTACACCGTCGCCACCCTTTAGACGCGGTTACTTATAGCGCTAAGTCTAAAGGTTTGGTTCTTTGTAGGTAAATTTCTTTCATCCAAAACTTGACGGTTTTCCGTAGGCTCTTCGACTGTTTTACCTACTGCCAAGATAGCAGCGTCGTCAGTAAATGTAGCTAGCTCAGTGCCTTCTACGTGTGGTATATCACGGGTGTATAATATTTATTTATTTATTTCATTTCATCAACGGAGGTACACTTGGTCCTCTAATGAATTACATACATACTTAATTCGACAAATTATTAACATACTTAATTAACCTCACCAAAGTTTGTTAATAGCATAAGCAATTGATTTTTGAACGTATTTCTACTTATATTAGAGTGAAGATCAATGAGATTCCCAATTGAATTAGCTTCTCTTAAGCATCTAGTTATTGTTTCATTATATCCGTATTGTACTCTATGCATAGGCTCAACAAAAATATTTTGATTTCTCAATGGTATCACGGGTCTTCGATATCTGATCTGTGTAAGCAGGTAAGGACAATTTATATGTTTAGTTATTAGGTCTCTCACAAACATGATCGAAAAATACCTCCGCCGAATACATAAAGGCAAAATTCCAATCAGTTGGCATCTGATATTATATGGTGGCAAGTCGATATTCCAATTAAGCTTTTTTATCGCAGCTCTAGTAAACCATTTTTGAATCCTCTCTATCCTTCTAGAGTGAACCATATAATATGGATTCCAGATAACAGAGCAGTAATCTAGGGAAGACCTCACATATGCAAAATATAGGTATTTAAGGGTATGCGGGTCAGAAAAATCTTGAGAGTTTCGCAAAATAAATCCCATCATTGACCTGCATTTTGTGACGAGGTAGTCTATGTGACTATTGAAATTGAGTTTATAGTCAAATAATACGCCTAAGTCTTTTTTGGATGAGATGCTTTCCAAGGGTAGATTTGTTATGCTGTAGGTAAACTGAATTTGTTCCCGTTTCCGGCAGAATGTAAGGCTATTGCACTTTGAAACATTAAGATTTAAACAGTTAAGTGTACACCAATCTGATAATCTATTGAGGTCATCCTGCAACAATAAACAGTCCTGGGGTGATTTAATAGATCGAAAAATTTTCAAGTCATCAGCGAACATTAAGCATTCAGAATTAAGGATGACATTGGGAATATCATTAACAAATAAAAAAAACAACAAAGGCCCAAGATGGCTGCCTTGAGGGACTCCCGAAGTAGCGTCAATGCGATCTGAGACAATACCATTAATCCTAACAAACTGCGAGCGTCCTCTTAAGTAAGAATTGAACCATTCTAAGAGACTTGAGTGAAAACCATTGTTACGCAATTTATTAAGAAGGATATCGTGGTTTACCCGATCAAATGCTTTTGCAAAATCTGTGTAGATGACATCGCACTGCATACCATTTTCCATGTTGTTTGCTATAAAATTTGTTAAAATTGTCAGATTAGTCTCTGTGGATCTTCCAGCAATAAAACCATGCTGATACGAAGAAATTGTGGACTTAAGAAGAGCTGTAAGTTTACCACAAACAAGTTTTTCGAACAATTTCGGGATAGTGGGAATTTTCGATATTGGACGATAGTGAGTAACATCTTGTTTGGGACCAGATTTATAAATTGGTGTTATGAATGAGCTCTTCCAAGCATCTAGAAAAATTCCCTGCTCCAAGGAACTATTGAAGAGCATATGAAGTGGCACTGAAAGTTCATCCGCGCATCTTTTTAAAATAATGGGAGGAATACCATCAACGTCTCCTCTCATGTCGGATACTAAATCGGACAGCGCAACTACTACTTCAGAAATTGATAAGTATATGCTACCAACGTTAATAGAATTCGTGGAGTAGTCAGATATCGTACCTGCTCGTAAGATAGGCGTATTATTTGAATAAACAGATTTGAAATGGCTAGCAAACATGTTGCAAATAACTGAGAGGTCTGTTGAAAACGCGCCATTATACTTCATACTATTAGGAATTCCAGTCGATTGTTTTTTGCAATTGATGAAACTCCAAAATCGTTTACTATTGACTTTCAGGTCTGATTCCACTGAAAGGACATATTGCTTATATAAAAAGTTGTTAAGAACTTTAAAATCTTTTTGAAGAGTCCTATATTTCAGAAGTAATTCTCGATCAGAAGATGATTTGCGCAATTGTTTATAAGTCTTGTTTTCAGGTTATTTACATGGATTAATCTTTTATTAAACCATATGGGCTTTGAGTTTCTCCTAACTTTAACCTTAGGTGTGTTTACGTCGATTATGTCATTGACTATCATGATCAGGGTATTGTGTGAGTGTTTCAAGTCTATGCCATCAAATATTGAAGACCACGCAATACCATTTAGACAATTTTTAATATTACCAAAATTGGCTCTATGAAAATTATACTTAAAGTTTGAAACAGAAATTGGCTTAACAAATTTGTAGAACTGAAAATCTAGGCTTAAGGCAACATGGTGAATTGAATCTGGGACAAATGGAAGGATACATTTACTAATGTTGACGTTAAACTCAGTATCGACAAAAACTAAGTCAAGAGTACGGTCTAAAGAATTTTTAATATTATTAATTTGCCGAAGGTCAAATTGTGCAAAAGTAAAGGGTGATTTTTTTAAGGTTAGGATTTTCATGCATTAGTATTTGACAGATCACGCGGGATTTCAGACATGGTGTCAAAGAGAAAGATGCTCAGTATGCTTTGACATTTCATCATGAATAGACTTACTAACGAGCAACGCTTGCAAATCATAGAATTTTATTACCAAAATCAGTGTTCGGTTCGAAATGTGTTTCGCGCTTTACGTCCGATTTATGGTCTACATAATCGACCAAGTGAGCAAACAATTAATGCGATTGTGACCAAGTTTCGCACTCAGTTTACTTTATTGGACATTAAACCAACCACACGAATGCGTACAGTGCGTACAGAAGAGAATATTGCGTCTGTTTCTGAGAGTGTTGCTGAAGACCGTGAAATGTCGATTCGTCGCCGTTCGCAGCAATTGGGTTTGTGTTATTCGACCACATGGAAGATTTTACGCAAAGATCTTGGTGTAAAACCGTATAAAATACAGCTCGTGCAAGAACTGAAGCCGAACGATCTGCCACAACGTCGAATTTTCAGTGAATGGGCCCTAGAAAAGTTGGCAGAAAATCCGCTTTTTTATCGACAAATTTTGTTCAGCGATGAGGCCCATTTCTGGTTGAATGGCTACGTAAATAAGCACAATTGCCGCATTTGGAGTGAAGAGCAACCAGAAGCCGTTCAAGAACTGCCCATGCATCCCAAAAAATGCACTGTTTGGTGTGGTTTGTACGCTGGTGGAATCATTGGACCGTATTTTTTCAAAGATGCTGTTGGACGCAACGTTACGGTGAATGGCGATCGCTATCGTTCAATGCTAACAAACTTTTTGTTGCCAAAAATGGAAGAACTGAACTTGGTTGACATGTGGTTTCAACAAGATGGCGCTACATGCCACACAGCTCGCGATTCTATGGCCATTTTGAGGGAAAACTTCGGAGAACAATTCATCTCAAGGAATGGACCGGTAAGTTGGCCACCAAGATCATGCGATTTGACGCCTTTAGACTATTTTTTGTGGGGCTACGTCAAGTCTAAAGTCTACACAAATAAGCCAGCAACTATTCCAGCTTTGGAAGACAATATTTCCGAAGAAATTCGGGCTATTCCGGCCGAAATGCTCGAAAAAGTTACCCAAAATTGGACTTTCCGAATGGACCACCTAAGACGCAGCCGCGGTCAACATTTAAATGAAATTATCTTCAAAAAGTAAATGTCATGGACCAATCTAACGTTTCAAATAAAGAATCGATGAGATTTTGCAAATTTTATGCGTTTTTTTTTTAAAAAAAGTTCTCAAGCTCTTAAAAAATCACCCTTTATCAACTACTTCACTCTCAAAATCAAAATTTACATTAAAAGCAACGATTTTTAGGTCATCGGAATCAAGTAACCAATTTAAATTCGGCAAATTAAAATCCCCCATAATGAGGATATGCTGATTATCATTCAAGTTATTTAATACAGAACAACAGTTATCTACATGAAGTTTATATAATTCAAAAGAACTCTTTGGTGGGATATAACTTACGATACAATAAATGTTTTTGGTGTTGTCAATTCTTATCTTGACTATTATTTGGTCAACATCTAAATGATCGGATAAGTGGGGTAAATCAACTTCTACAGCATTCAAAGAAGCACGAACAGCAATTAACACTCCGCCGCCTCTCTCGTAACCAGTCAAATCAGCACATCGATCTTTTCGGAAAACCGAGTATTGCTGGTTATTAAAAATTTCGGCATTATGATGTTTGCTAGACAGCCAAGTTTCGGTGAAAGCCATGACGTCATATTGTAGCGAGGAGGAAAAAAGTAGGAACTGATTAAGTTTAGTTCGAAGACCTCCAATATTTTGGTAGTACAGATGAAAGCTTTGAGGATAAGGCGATGAGTCCGAAGAACTTAATCGTTTTTTGGATGGATACTGTCCGGGACGTTTAAAATCGCTTCCGTAATCAATGTTGCATTTAAAGCATTAGGTACCTTTCTCGGTCGCTGTACAAATTCATGCACCAAAGTTCCATCAGGCCAAAAACCTTTCGCAACGATTTTGACAAAGTCAATTTCATTTAGAATCAATTTAAAAGACGAGATATCCCTTGGTTCATTGAATTCATATTTAAAGCACTTTACGGGCGCTGAAGCTGAAGAGATTTTACTTTTGATGTATTTTAAAATAATAAGTATAACAATAGACCAAGGACGCTTCCTTTCGGCACCCCAGCCAATGTTTTCTTAAAATCTGAATATTCGTTCCCACATTTGACGCGCAATAATGTATCAGTTAGGTAATTCTCCAAAATATTATATAGATGCTCCGGCAGAACTTGTCGTAATTTAATCTTTAAGCCTTCATGCCAGATATTGTAAAAGGAATGCGCTTGAACAAATCATTTTTTCTTCAAGAGATTTTTCGATTACATGTGTTATTCCATGCACTTGTTGAACTTTAGAATGCCACTTTCAAACCGAATTGATGATCCGGAATGAGATGCCTTTCTTCTATTACCGGCTGTATTCGCCAAATCAATATTCTCTCGAACACTTTGGATATAATTGGAAGAAGCGAAATTGGTCTACAAGACGTTTTTAATTGGTTCTCCGGGCTTAAGAACCATTATGACTCCGTCGACTTTTCATTGCCTGGGAACATATTCTAGTCTTCTAGAAGCTTAATTAAAGCTTTTATAGGTAGAGCTTTAAGAATTTCTCCCGTGATTACGTCGTATCCAGGAGCTTTCTTAGGCTTAAGTTTCCTTATTTCTTCCTTAAGTTCGGTAAGGCTTGCATTTCTTTTTGCACTTTTGACCCTTTTGGGTTACAAAAACGTGCGCTTTCTTTTTATCATGCTTGGCCCATTAATCTTGATTTTTTCTCATTGGTGCAGCTTGAATTTGAGGTTGTTTAATATACGTTTTAAAGCCTTTCAAAGCGAATAATAAAAAGATTTTTCTGCCGCTAAACTTTCTAGGTAAGTTTTTATTTCATTATTCTTAAACTACGAGTATTTAGCAGATCCTGTTAGTGAGTTGCACAAACGGTCGAGAAGTGCTTTATGTTAAGGAGTCCAAGTTTGTTGCCATTTTTTACGCCCTTTTCTCTTCTCCTTAATAATCTCTTTTATTTCCTGTGAATAAGTTTGAATGTAATTGACCGACGTAAAAAAAACATCTTGGGAAATTGTGGATATTTTATGTTAGATTTTTAACTTAAGTGTTCGTATGGGAAAGTTTCCCAATTCTTAGAAAAGAGTCGAAGTTATTCCAGTTTTTAAAAAAGAGTTACCATAAAAACGGGGCTGATTATGAGCCCATCTCGTTGCTTCCTTCATTTTTGAAAATTTTTGAGAAATTCAATACAAATACAATGCTTTCATTTCTTGAAAAAATGAACTTTTTTCTGATGACCAATTTGGTTTCAGAACAGGTAGATCTACTGAAGATGCAATCCTAAAAGTATGTTGTGATCTATATAAGGGGATAAATGATGATCAATCTACGATGGTATTGTTTATTGACATGTAAAACGCCTTGTTCGATCATGAAATTCTTTTAAGCCAGCTATACAATACTGGTCTTAGAGGAATACTTTATGAGTGGCTAAAATCGTATTCGATCGGAAGGGAACACAGTGTGTTAGTAATTCGAGTTTTAAGTAATGTATTGAGGTTGAAAAATGGTGTTCCTCAGGGTTCTGTTTTGGGTCCGACTTTATTCTTAATTTACATTAACTCACTGTACCACCAGATATTTTCTGGAAATCGTAGAGCCTTTGCAGATGATAAAGCTTTCCATTAAAACGAATCTTCATATCTCGAATGTTTTTCTAACATGAGTATTGATTTACAATTGCTTAGAGCTTGGTTTGCGTACCGCAGATTGATTATTAGTTAAAAAACTGAAATCATGTGGTTTAAGCTACCCGGAAGTCTGCTTTACCTTTGCATGCATGTGGTAGAACAAAATCAGTTTTTCTTCCTAGAACAAAATCAGTGCTCGTGCAACTGCTTTCAAATTTAGCGTGTTGATTACGTTGATCACTTAGGAGTTTTCATTGACTGCAACCTTAACTGGAAACTTCATTCAACTCAAACCTATATAAATCTGATAACTCGAAAGATGTATCTGTCAAAGCCATGTGCTAAAAGAGAGTTTTAACCATTATCTACTACTAACTTAAGAATACTACCATTACGTCATCTTAATATTTTTAAAGTTTTAAAATAATTCTATAAACAAAGTGGTAATATTCCATCTAGAAACTCTTCAATATACAACTTACGGGTTAATAATCTAGCACTTGTTGATATTCTAGTTCCACAAAAGAGCACATTTTATGAATTTTTATTTAATGACATCGGCAATTCATTTCAATAATCTGGCCATTTGAATAAGAAGAACCTTTCATTCTTTCTTGAAAAAAAAACCAGAGACTGGTTTTTCACTCTGAACATGACCGATATAGAATTAGTTTATAAAGTAAGAACTTGAAATACGTAAAGATTTTTTAATAACTACGTTTATTCTTATTTATATCGCTTCATGTTATGTAATTTTTAAATATTATGTTTCTTTAAAACAACAATACTGTTGCAAACAAAATAAAATGCATAAGAACAACTGAAAGTACTTCAGGTCAGTTTTTCTTCTAGTTTGAATCAAAAAATTCTGGCGGCCATTCGGTAACTTATAAACTATAGAATTAAATGACCGCCAGATTTATTCTCTTGCTATTATTATTTATGAACTATTTTACTATATAAAACTTTTAATAGCATGTAAGTGAACCTTGAATAATAATGTAAAATATAATAGTCTGATCTAAATCTATTGACCAAGTCACTGGAGGTGCAGCATGGTACAATACTGAAAAAAATAATATGTTATTGCTTAGTAAATTAGATTAAATATTTCTGAATCAATTACTAAATAAATAATAAATAAGTAATAAGTAAATAAAGTAAAAAATCGGTAAATTTTTTTACAAGATGTAGTCATAATAGTGAGAGTGTAAAAACAAAAAAACCCATAATTTCTTATTTGATGAAAAATACCGAAATCAGTTTTTATTTCATATTTCCTTCAAAACGAATAGCCCCTTCGATCATCCCCCTCTCATCTTACATGCTACTTGCCGAGGCGACCCAACGATGTTAATCGTCAAAAAATCTGCTTGCATTATACCTACTCCTTCTTACAAAGAAAAACAAATATGTACTTAAATAATATCTGAATGAAACCTATTCGGCTTGACGAATGATTCGATAAAGACAGACAGTTTATTTGGTTTTCTTTCTTCGATTTTCTTCCAAATTCCAAGTTTAAAGTTTATTTATAGAGTTGAGAGCAAGTTTTTCAATGCGCTGTTATGATGGTATCTACTATAAAATGTATACACAGAGCAAAAAGTTCTGCAGACGCTGCACAATCCCAAAACGAAATTATTCTATTTTTTACAAACGATGCATGCGATGGTGGAACGAAAACTAAGAGACTATTCGAAGTAAAGCCAAACGCACCTGCACATGGGAATAATATGCTTACCATAAACAACCAAGAGTTGCGTAAATCAAAAAGGGTCTCCTGTCATGAAAACTGCGAGAAGCTTCAAAAACTTCCTATAGCGGCACGGCTACATGGTCGAAATGGAATTTGCTCGCGCTCACCAGGATGCACAGAGGCCGACTGTGAACTCTACCTATTACATCAACAACATCATGGATGAATATGTGGTTCCAATCCCATCGTTTGGTAGTCCAACACACTAACCTCTAAAGGTTCAAATCCCACTGGGGCAAAATAACACCTAAACGTTTTTTCCACTGCTCCACCTCTTGCGAATGTCTGACAAACATCCAAGCAAGCTTCAATTGTCATGAGAAGCTTTTCAAATTTGCCGTTCGGATTCGGATTAAAAAATTCAAGGTCCCTTCCACTTCGCACAGGCTTAATGGTTGGAGACGCTAGCTTTTTGGCCTGTATGGGCAGCTTTTATTCGCATCGTTTATTGGGGAAAAGTTCTCGCTAAAGGGAGACAATGCTAGTCCAAACGTCACTAGGTGCGTTACCGAGTACTTACAAGAGTGAAAATCGGCCTGCGATGAGCCCGGACTTGAATTCCATTGAAAACAATTGGAACGTCTGGCGAAATTGATTATTATGCGACCTGACACTCAGAGGCTTGAGATCTGCTCTGATGGAGGAACGGGACAATTTGGGCGACACCATGGTAACAAATCTTATCCAAGGTATGCCTCTGGGAATTACTGCTTATATGCTTGGGAATGCAATACACGCACCACTAAAGGAACGAGGACTCGTTAATTAAAAATGTAAAATGTTGATTTATGAAGTTTTTATCCATTTTCCTTTATTTATGTTTTATTGCTAACTCCTTCCTTTTTATATTTTTTTTACCATGAATTACTTTTTTTTTATATTCAGGGTGCCTCCAAGTTAAATGAGGGTGGCGACGGAGTAGGGGTATATTGTTTTGGCTTGTTACCCGTGCGGTACAGCTTAAATCTCCATGGGGAACAACAACATACGCCAACCACTGATGGAGAGGACCGAAAACGTCGTTTTCTCCAACGTTTACACCAAAAATAGGATTTCTGCCTGGTAGTACTGTGGACCCTTAACGAGTCTGAGTGGATTTTCTTTTTTTAAAAATTAAAAAAAAATTAATGTCAGTACTTTGGGGAAAATCTAAAAAAATCGTTCCACAGCAAGTCGGTATCTCAAATATGATCATCATTTACCGAGAATTTAAGGAAATTATCTCCGCTAACACTTACTGAAGAAACTTTATTTAGGGCTTCAATTCTAGAAGAAATAATACTCCTCTTAACTGCTTTTAAAAACCATTGATGTCTTTTTGAATTTACAGATATTTATTTTTAAGTCAGTTTTATTTTTCTTGCCCAGGAAAATGTTTGACTTTCAGGTCGCTTTTATTTAAAGGAAATATGTAGACGATATGCTTTTTAACAATTTACACTACAAAAAATGTTGCCACGCGCACTTCTTGGGTGATAGAAATAGGGTATACAACAGTGCGCCCAAGCGGACTGTAGCCTATCCTTGTGTTTTGTTAACAGAATTGCTCAAGACTTTGAAGCAAGCCCCACCCCACCCCAAAACAAAATCCTGGTTGCAAAACGTCCTTAGAATGGCGCACCAGGGAGTGTCTCTTCATCAATCGCAGTAGTTCCTTTTACCAAAAGAAGACATTTTAATTAAGGTCGAATTTTTCGTCGTTGAATATTCCGAGGACTTCAAATATCTTGGAGGATTAAGGCTTTACTGGAACTCTCACAATGGAAACAAAATAACGAAAACTATCAGAGCTTTATAGGCTTGTCGCCGCATGTGTTTTTTTTCCACGGGTGGCGTCTTAATTGCTTTGGGGAGATCTGTATTGTTGAGTGTATTCAATTATAGAAATCATGGCCCTGGTTGGTATTCGAACGGCGACCTGCCAATCCATCGCACCATTGCAACCCGCAGCTTGGCAGTATTGATCCGTAATTGGTTCAATCTCAGTTTGTCATCAATACTGGCACTTACTTGCTTTTTCAATCCAAACTTCCTTGCATTATTTAAAACTCAAAATTGTATTTTCAAAATTTGTATCTAAACTTTTATTGTTTCTGACATTTTTTTTCTTCAAAATTCAGTTTTCATTTATTTTTCTGATGACAACAAAATCAAAGAACAATATACAAAAAAAATGTATGTAACAATTCTCGTGATAATTGCAGTTAAATAGTTTAATATTAAATTATATAATATTTCTTTTATTATCGATTTTCATCATCACTATAATTTCTTTTTATATTAAACCAACAAAAAATACACACTTGTAATATACTTTACATGCATAGTTGTTTTTAAATAAATTTTAAATTAAAATTCGTATTGGTCTTTTAGCCATTGCGCACCAAAATACAAACGTTCTAAATTGTATAGCGAATAGGTACATATTTGTGTAAATTAACACGTGTATACGATTCATTTTTTTATGTTTTTAATGTTATTGTTAACATTATTAGCATTTTTTTTTTAATTATTTCTTATATGTGTATAAAATTATTATTTTTCTCAGTTTCGTCTCTTTTCCTTTCATGCAAAAATTTTAAAATGTAAATCAATGTAAATAAAGGCTCTTATCTTTTTTTTAATTTTCATTATTTATTCATTTATTTAAGATGCGTGTCATGCAGTGCATGGTTATAATTTTGTTTTGTTTTATTTAACTATGTATTTGTTCATAGTGGAATATATTTATATTTGAGTTTATTTTTTCTTCTCTTTGTTTAATAGTTAATAGTTAATTTATATTCTATATATATAACCTTTGTTTCTATACTTTATGTGTATATGTATAATATCTTCATTTGTTTTTGTTTATATAATTTTCTTATTTATTGAAGTTTAACAACGAACAGAATTAATACGTTTTGTTTTATTTCTTATAACAAGGATGTTTTTTAATAATAATAATAATATTTTCTATAATACTCCACATGCACTTATGCTGTTTGTTTAGTAATTTTTTTTTCAGGGAAAATCGTTATAATTATGTTGTCACTCACTAAAACTAATCAGGGTACTAAAAATCACTAAATTTGTATTTATATTGAATTTAACTCATTTTAATTTCTAAACGAATTTAAAAAGCAAAATAAACTAAATATATAAGACTTTTTGTCTTTACAACTTGCAGCTGTATTAATAATCACTCGTTGCATTTTTTCGTATTGTATAGCATTTCATTGAGGTGTGGAGATGTGCTTGGATATTATAAGACGTTGAGGGAATGAGTGTTAACAATGTTAAGTGGAAAATGATATTCTGTTGAAGGCGTAAGAATGTGTGACATAAAGTATATCCGACAAAGTCGAATAGGACTGTGTTAAAATATCAACAGCATTAAGATTAGAGATGTAAGCGGTAACCTAATATACGCACATCGCCGGATATCCTCTTAGTATCGCAGAATACAGAAGCAGCTTAGTAATAAAAGTAAATTAAACCATTACTAAGTATTAAAAGTTTAAAATATAAAATAAATATTCGACATTAAGGTCTATACAGGAGTAAAGTAAGTAAGGTAATATACAAATTAAACCTTTTAAGATTAATTTGCTTCATAACTTTGACTTTAAAATGATTAAATAATGTCAAGAGCGTTGATAATGCTATGGAGGAAATTAAAAATACAAATTGACAGCCGAAAGATACTCGAAATAAAAAAAAAAATTCTTTGTAAATGATGCAGAAAATATACTAAATGCCTACCTCTAATTTAAGTCTTTTTTATGTTATATCCCAATATCTATTCCTTTGAAACACGAAGTTTGATTAAATAATATAGAAGTACCTTCCTACATTAAATAACAATAGGTTGTTTAGATACCGTCGTTTCGTAAGACATGCAACACTGTAATCGAAATATCTGTTTTTGTGAGGATAATAGGGGACTTAAACATAAGCCTCCATGCATTAAATGGTATCCTCTCGGTTGATACTGACAACTTAATTCTTTATTGATGCACGATTTGTTTAAAGATGTAACTTCAATGACTTAATCTGATTATTAGTAATCTTGTTCCTTACTATCGTATTTCTGCTTCCATCATTGACGCTTTGCTGTGGGCAGATGTTTGTTTTTGTTGAAAGCATGTGCATACTTTATTTTGTCATCATTGTTTTAAAGGCCAACCAATTTTGCTTATTTTTCAATCTTCATGAAAGTCTCTACAACGCGACGGGTCGCGCGATGATATCGATATCGTCCGCGTACCGGGCTAACCAGCTATTAGTAACTTCAGTCAAAATCCTGCTAAGTTTCTTTTGAGTAGAACCGTGTGCACAAGCAATGAGTGTACATAATTACATAAGGAAGTAACTCAACAAGGACTGGTTAGTGATTTGCGTTACGTATCAGTTTAATTAGAGTAGCACCTTGTGTAGTCGAGCCAACTCTAAGAAAATTTGCTATTGATTTGGAATCTCACAAACTAAAAACTTATATTTATGGCTTTGGGTTAAATGAATCGCTTATTAAAAAAAATTGTTTAGGCTCAAAAACGGATAATGATTTTTATTCACATCGCACTCATTTTCAACTGCTTCACTAGTAAGGACAATGATTTTGAAATATTAAAGTTTAACATTGTCCTGCTTTGTTTGTTTTTTGTTTTTACAGAAACCAAACAAAAATACCAATTTAATATTTTAGATTTTTTTTCTCATTCTGCGAGATGATCAACAATCGATCAACAACATCAACAAATCGATTATTAATGTTGCATACTTGAAGTCGTAACACATGCTGCTGCTCCCATAAGAATACTACAATAAATTGTTATTGGACTTGTTCACAGTAAATTGTTGTTCACATCAAACAAGAGGTGTTATTTTAAATTCCACGTCATTGTCGAACTGTTAATATTCAACTATCATTGCGATGAGTTTTGATAAGTAAAAACTAGGAGGTAAGTGGTTATTAAGTACGGATCGATACACACTCGCACAACGTAATAAAATAGGGAAATATCGCAGGAATGTTTCGTAAAGTTCGTACTGCTTTTGGTCATCATTAAGCGCCTTTTCGCAAAGTTAGGATTAATTCGATCCAACTAAATACGAGTACTTACTCGATACTTTTGATACAAGTAAAATTACTATTGATACCCTTTTAAGTAATAAGCTTTCCTCCTCATATTCATAGAAGTAGATAGACACAGCTATTGCCGAAGTGATATCGTCTGGTGATTGTCGTCTCACCACCACCAATTCGTGATTAATCACAAAATTGTTTAGGAAAGTATTCGTTTCGATACAAGTAGGTATCAACCAACTTCACATTTATTGTCATTGCCATTACTTTCGACAACATAGCCAGTAAAGCTATTTGACGAAATTTAGTTTTTTTTCTTTTTCTGAAACTGATTGAATGCGGGCGGTTTGCAAGAGACAAAATCTTCTGAGTACGACATACTCGTACTAAAAAGCTTGCATACAATAGGTGCACAATGCTAAGCACTGTTTTTAAGTAATGGCAGGCATTCCGTCCGGTCCGGTGGTTGTGTTATGGTGGGATCAAAATTTTAATTTTCTGAAAACCTATGAACAAAAATATCAGTATTTTCTTTGGGTGTTGTGTCAAATGAAGCGTCCTTTTTCACTAATGGAGGGCAGGGACGAGAGTAGCTGAAATTGGTTTCAATCACCTTTGCCAGATGTGACTACCCCCTTACTTGACTTATACGACAAGTGGTGTTTTTTATATGGCGCCGCCGTGAGTTTTGTCGTTGCATGAGTTCAGAAACGCTTGTGTTCATAAAATTAAATCGCCCAAGATGCTGTCAAATCGGGACTATTCTAAAGGTATATTCATTTTGATTCTTAGTTTGTAACATACCTTAACATTGCCCGTAGACCCCAACAAATTTCTAACACCCCTATCATATAAAATGACGTATCTGATATTCACTTCACCTACGCGTTTCACTTTCACCTTGCATTTTTTGAAAAAGCCGGTGGTAAAGTTTTACTCGAATTCAAAACATTGAATAGTAAAGCACTTTCGAAGTTAAAGATTCAGCATCGATAGTAATGTCGATCTAGCCATGTGTGTCCGTATAACAAAATATGTAAACCATATCCTCTTTAATAATTCACCCAGACTTACATTTTTGCCATGCCCACTTTAAGAGGGATATGAAAAGGAATAGGATATCAAACTGATTGTAGCTTTTCCCTATGTGTTTGTTTTGTTTCTGAATTGCAGGAAAATGGCAGGAGAGTCAATTTAAAAATATAATTCCAAATAATTGTTATTTGCTTAGCATTTGAAATATAAAATATATAGCTTTGAGTTAAAGTAACAAACCTGGGCAAACAATCTGCCCAGGTCAATCAATTCAAATTGTATTGTAAAAATAATGCTATCATTTATTGACAATCTGTTATATTTACATTTATCAACCCGTTTTTACTCTAATAAGTGAACTAGTTCGCAGTTTCAAATTGTTTTAGATCAGTAGTTCATTTCAAGAATACACGACGCAACGCAACTGAGCGCTTTCTGTTTTCATATACGTTGCTCAGAGAGTAGTTCATTTCATTCTGCCCACCGGAGCACTGCAGTTTCTTTGAGTTGACCAAGATAATTTGCAACGCAACGATGCTCGAAGTGCTCGTTCTGCAGATTGCAGATTTGCAGGTTTTTTCACCGTTATCCCGTTTATGTGAGAGTTTCAATTCGAATTCAATCCGAATTGAATTCCAAATCAATAAATTCACTTAGTCCGATCACAAACTTTGCTGTTCAGTATTGTGTACAGCGAATTGAAAAATCGAGTTAGACAAGTGAGAGAGTGTGTGGTCGTCCTTATCGTTTTCCTTTGTTGAGTTTTTTTTACTGGAAATTGGTCGCCACTAATACAAGGTTCTACAAAACACGTATTTAATAGGAACCGTGAAACTCAATTATATTCCAATTCAATTCAGTTTTATTTCGATCTTTTCTCGCTGTGGAAAGTTAGCTAAGCTTCAGTAGTTTAATTCCGTATATCGAACATCGTTGATTTGCATGGCGTCGTGGACAGTTTCTGCGAAGACATTTTCGTCTTCGTATATGTACTCAAAATATGTGCGCGGTTGTCATGGTGTCATAAAGGCAATGTCTTCCTGGGTGATGCATGTTCATAATGAATATTGCATATCGGTTTGTTATGGTTTTCGTATGGTTGTATCCAATGTTATGTATGCAGGTAAATGACATCGAAGTAATACAAATGTATAGTCTTTTTATATTATGTGTGTAGTTTTATTAAATTCTGTGTTTCATTCTTCAGTTTAAATTTAAGAAAAGATAGCGCTTCCATTTAAAAAAATAATTTGACGACCAATCGGCGAACATCATTACAGATCCATATTCCCGAGACGTGCACTATATTGAACTAGAAAAACGAATTAGTGCAGTAAGTCAATTTGAACTAAACTTATAAGCACCGTTTATCAGTTGAGTAAATTCGTGTCCCGTCCACTAGTGCAAAATCTGCCGCTTCGGATTTAATGCTGGCTCAGCAAAATCTTCAATCAAAAACGAAAATGCAGGAACTCCGCAGAAAAATATATCGACGCATTTAAATAAATATAAAAATCTTAAATTTCAAAACGTCAATACAATTTAGTTATATGCCAAACATATGCAATATAAAACAACCGATTTTAAGATGGCTATATCACAAAAAACCCGCAAAATACATATCTGACGAAGGCTATACTTTGGTACTACACTAAGCCCTATATTTGACACCAACATTGTCGCCTTATGAGTATGTTATAAATATAAATACAAACAATATTAGGCATTAACGGCCAATACAGGGCTTAAAACCTAGCTTCTCCAGCCATTTGCTTGTGCGAAGTGGAAGGGACCTTTAATTCCTAGCCGAATCCGAACTGCAAATCTGAGAAGCGTCTCGTGACAATTGATACCCTTTATTGTTGGGGCAGTGGAAACAACTTTTTGTTTTACCCTCGGTGGGATTTGGAACTGAGACCTATAGATTATTAGTCCAACACATTAACCTTTGCGCCACTGCGCCCATTTTTTAAATATGTATGGCGTCGTATATAATGTTAATATATCGATTTGTCGATCACATTTTCATGACACTTATGAAACCTTTATCTTTCCAAGATTTCATATTTAAATGCATACCATCTCCAGTGATAAATTTATCATATAATATATCAATAGCGGATTGCTGATTGCTCTGTAATTTGAAACTTTTTTTTCCTACCTCATTTGGAAATAGGCAATTTAATTGAATTTTTCCGAGTAGGTGGAAATGTATCTGTTTGAAAATATAATATTCTGTGTAATATATATTATACTTTTAAGGCAATATACAATGTGAGTATGTATGTAAATCACATAATGTATAAAAGTAAAATATTTTATACCTTCATTTTACAAAAAAGAAACAAAATTAAATTTAATATTTAAATGCGTTTTCTATGCAGTTGTTGATAAAAATTGTTATTGTTAACTCAACTAATAAGAATCTCCAAGCACATTTGTTGTAACACTTCACAAAGTAAGAAAAAATTGATTTGCCTAATTTATAAAATCAAAAATTCAATCAAATAAGAAAATCATATATGTGTATATTTTCTTCCTTTATTTGTCCAACAGATCACTAATCTACAATTTCTTAAATCTAATATCTAACTACGGTCAAAATTAAACGAAACATAAACAAATAAAAAAAAACATATTATAACAAGTTTTTTTTTGAAAAGTTAACAACAGTAGGAATCGTTTATTAGCATAATAAAAATAATAATACATACTTAAAACAATCAATAAAAATCAAATTAAAACATCGTCAAATTTAACGAAAAGCTTTTTTTGTAACAAAAATGATAATTACTTCCTCGCTACAATATCTACAGATAATATTTACTAATGTACTAGTTTTATTTCTTTATATAGTAAATTCTTTTCAAATTATGTTTTTAATTTTTTGCAAGTACATAATACGAGTAATAATTGCTGCTGCTTTTTATTATGTTCTTGAATTTAATGTTTAGCCTTCGGGAAATAATAATTTCTCTTTCCAATTTCTAAATATTAGAAGTTTGACATCTACAATTAGTGTTTTTTTTCTTGTTGTTTAAATTAATAAATATCATTTCTTAAACACAAAACACGTAATTTTTGTTCTTTTTTTGTGATTTTGTAAGGTTTTCTTATTTTAATTATTATTATCTCTATTTTTTACCTTTTCTTTAAACTCAAAGGAAATTTAAAAAAAATCCTTTGAATCGATACGGTGTTGGTGAAGTATTTCTTATTTTTGTCAGCTGCCACAATAAGCTTTCCGTGTTTATTCTAATAACAATAATCAGTTTTATTTTAAAATGTATTCAAGGACGGGAATTAGTTGATTGATAAAACAAAAACAAATTTAATTGATAAAATTATATTCACTAAATTTACATGTTTTTTTTTAAAGGACCTGCTATCTTCCTTATTCATTTGCAATGATAAACATGAAATATAAAATTAATTTGTGTATGCAACAATTTAAGAATTACACTACCTTTTTAAACTGTGAGTAAAAGCGTTTTATTTCAATTTATTGTTCTTAAGAGATGAGTTTAAAACTAAACTGAGCTTCTGTTTTGCTTTCGTTTTTTTTCTTGTAAATTCGTAGCATTTCGTTTTTGGGGCGGTACTACAGTTTGTATCTGCAACTTATTCTCTGATAAGTCAAACGAGGAAATACTTTTTCGTTTTGTCAAAATTATCTTTTTTTTTTAAATTTGGTTGTCTTAAATGTAATCGTTTTTCTTTTCAATAATTTTATTTAAGTAATGTAATGTTAGTATTTAAATAATAACTTGTAGAATTTTTTTTAAAGCGATTATTATTAATTTGTCGTTAGGGTTTAATATTGTATGTTTTGATTTCTTTTAAAAACTCTTTGATGCATTTTCTTGTTGTGATTTTTGTTTTCTTTTTACTAATCCTGTAAAATCGCTCATAATATTATTTTTTATTTATTTTACATTGTTCTTCTGTGAAATTTAATAATTTATTTATCTCTTTTTAAATTAACGATATCCTAGTTAGGAGGTCATACTCTAGTAAACTTTTTTGGGATGATTTTTTCTTTTCAATGAGGATGTTGATTTATTTTAAAAATTCTACTGAACGAAAAATACAAGGATTATTTTCATATTTAATTTTTTTTTGTAAATTACTAATAACATTGAGAAGCAGCAAAATAGTTATAGTTAGTTTAAAATATGCTAAATTGTTCATTTGTTTGCTTTAGAAAAAATAAAGGCACTATCATTTCGATAAGTATGAGAAATTAAGGAAGACTCAAAGCACTGCATATTGGCAATGTTGCATTTTTTTGTTATGCGAATTGTAGAGATGATTTTGGAATCAGTTTTGTTACATATTTCCCAAATTTACGATTTATTAGCTGTAGGGACTAAATGGAATCAAATTATTTGGAATGGAAATTCGGATTTCATGGCCCTTTTGTCGATACGAGAATGTACGAGCTTTTTAACAGAGATCATTTAAAAACGCATTTAAACTTTAACTTAAATCCATTGGTATACTCTGCGATATTTTATGGAGCAAGTAAACATTCCGAAATTGTTGAGACTTGGATGGATAATACAAAATGCTTCAGCCATGGGATCTTCCATTCAGGATTTTTTCACGGATCGATAGTCCGCTAAAGTCCGTGAATGCCTTTCGTAACTCTAATGATAAGATGTACAGCAGGGACACACAGTAATGCATGCAGTGACGCAATTGAAACAGATATCCAGTAAGAAATTGTCATCTATCAGTACCTATGCTTTTTGCCTAACCCAAATATCACTGAACGACCAAATAGAACAATATACTGGTAATGCCAGAGAATTTAACAGCACCAAACATCACACTGGAAAAATGTGTCCAAATTGTACTGTTCTGCTTCTGGAGGTGCAGTTAAATTAGAAATAGGGACAACTTGCAGCACGAATGGATATGTAGCAAGCAATATGTCATTTTACTTACAAAATCATGCTACTCCACGCGATTTGCTGCACATCTGTTTTAAGCATAAGTGTGTCGGACAGTAGTTGTTGTAGTGATGTTAATTTATATAAAGTCTTCTGCTATGCATTTATTACTCTATTCATCTTGCAATTCTTTGATTTTACCTATATCTCCTCGTGCACGGAATTTTGAACTTTTACATACAATTCTGACAAATCGGAAGAATAAGCATTAGCATTTATATTTCTTGTATTAAAAATAGAATTAAGAACAATACAGGCGGAGCATTAGGGATGCTGTGAAGTGGAAGGGTTATGATCACTTCAGTACAAATCATAACCTCGTCGTTAAGGAAAAGAGTAAAATAGAGAAACATTAAATTAAGAAAGAAGACTACATAAATATGCTTTATAGCGAATCAGCATTTTCGTTGCCCAATTTTCCATTGAGGTCTCTGAATTCTTAAGAAAATACTTTGGAATTCACCCCTGAGACAGCAAAATTTGCATTATTTTAACTGCAGAAGTAACAACTCGATGTAAGCATCTCGGGGCCCTGTTGCAGCATATTCTAAGTGAAAAAAGGCATAGGTTTCATCATGCATTTATAGCTGTAAGTGAAAAAAAAAAACAATAACTGTGTGTTTACTCTTGACATCTTAAAATATATTTATATATGTACATTTGTACATCCTACCTACAGTACAATGAGCGTGCATTGTTTTCGATGTTTCATTTTTATAAAATATTTAAAAACACAAAAAAACATTCGACGGATTCCAAATGCTTGTATTCTATTGTATCGCATTAGAATTAGTGCAGTCAGAAGACAATAAGGACTTTCATCCTACAATCCAATGTACGGCGGCATTGCTACCAGTTTGCTCTTTCTAAGTGATTACGGCTTGAACTAAGATCAAAAACCCTAGCTCTAGACTAAATGATGCAAGCAGGATAAGCAAGCTTGATGTCAATTAGCTCATACTCAGGGTAGAAGTGTTTGCTTACGATAGTCGCCCCGGTGCGATGCCATTTAATATGTCTTCAGACAGCCCGAACTTAGTAACTTTATTCAAGAGGTGTTTTATCATCCAATTATATGTAACACATATTTCGTCTTAAAAAATAAAAAAATATTAGGCATTAACGGCCTGTGCGAAGTGAAAGGTACCTACAATTTGAAGCCGAATTCTCAGGCGTTTTTAAGAGGTGGGGCAGTGGAATCAACTTTTAGATGTTAGTTGTCCCCGGCCGGCGAGAGCTGAACCTGAGACCTTTAAAATTAATGTGGGCAAGAAGTGCGGTTAGGCCAGCTTTTATTGTTCATAATAATGCGTTCTTCATTACACCTGATTGTTTAATGCACAAAACACATGTGCAGAATATTTCTTGCAAAGAAAATAGAACATAAACGTTTGAATGGGCGAGAGCAATTTGACCCCAATTCAAAATCCGCTGCAGAGAGTATAGTCACCGTCAATCTCGCCACACCGTTTCCCGTTTGCCTTGTTTGGTTTTCCTTAAAATTAAGTTTGTTTTCCTTTCTTTTGTGCAATCTTGTGTCCTTGCACTAAAAGTATGACAACAACCCATGCAGTAACATAATTCTGAATGTATGTTTTACATGCAGGGATACATAACGCATACATAACTTCGGCACATGAATCGGCCAAATGTGGTTCGAAAAGACTGCATTCGGTGCGGCGATGTGCTGGTTTTCCTTGACAGTGGTAAATGGATACTCCAAAGCCAAACGGATACTCCAAAGCCAAACCCCTCGACAGCGCTGATAACCCTAAATGGCCCGTAGAACTATGAACCTTCATCTTTAAATGTGTCTTGAGACTGAAAATGTAAAAAAAAAATATTATTAGTCTTTCGGTATACACTTTTACATTTCGTTTTTAAATTTGGTGCATTATTTGCTACTCAGTTTGAATGTGCGACGCTATATTTTTGTTATGGAAGGAGTTTTATGTTTGAAATATTATCACCGAGAATCCAAAATTTATTTAATTTTTTTGAGTAAACGTACTTTTCTCCAATTTATAGGACTTTGTGACCCTAACATCGCGTCTGCACGAGCAATATTTTCCAGCATGCAATATTTCTATCTATGAATAGATGCTCGAAGAGACTACAAAATGTATTTCATGAAGAATTATTTTCTACTAGCTGTCCCGTGCTCGCCTTGCTTCGCCAGTCTGCCACTTCTCAAATTTAAAACAAAATACTTGCTGAAAAGAACTGATAAAGAAAATGTCGAGAGTGTCCCTACTCATTATATGGATATACTCTGAGTGGGACTCCCTCTCAATCTCATTTACTTTTCATACCCTATCTTTCTCAATCCCAAGGCCATGCGCCATAAAAAAACAACACAAACTGCAAAAGGTGCATAAAAAAAAGAAAGAAAAAGTACATTGCACAAAAGGTACAGGTAGAGAAACAGATTTGTGCCGCACACGCACACAAATTTGCCTCCACTGAACGCTGGGAAAATCCAATGATCTAGCTTCATTCGAACATTTTACTTTATAGTTTAATGCTTATTTTTCAACTTTAGGATAACTTACAAAGATGATTTATATCTTAAAATCTTTGTACATAATTGAACTTTGTATTAGAAAAAATCCTATTTCGTTTGGATGAGTCATTCCAAAGCTATGAGCTAGAAAGCATTCGAGAGTTACAACTTTTCTAGCCTATGTCCATTCTCAGGCTCTAGACTATCTGTGTACCAAATTTGATTTTGGCGTTAAAGTGAGACAGACAGACAGACAGACAGAGTTACTTTCGCATTTATAATATTAGTATGGATGTATCGCTCAGTTTAAAGCTTTCTATGAAAAGTATGCTTTGTGCTGTCATTTTAATGAAGTTCTTCTTGCTTTTGAAATATTAAGCTATGAAATGTGCACCGTAAATTTCATGGCATTCTATCTTTCTTTCTTTCCATTTTTTTTTTTTCGTTTTTTTATAATATACTGGTGCTCAAGGGGTTTTGAATACCCTTAAGATGTCAAAAACACATGACAGTAGGGGTAGTAGACGAGACAAAACAGAGACATGCAACGCGTTCCACATGCGTGTGTTGCTGGTTATAAAAGATTCTCTATATATGTAGTTAATCGTACGTTCGATTAATGGTTTAAGGGTAATCTTCTGAGCGTCCTTGAAGTACGGGTATTGCGGCAGAAGTTTTAAGGGGCAGAATGCAACTGGTTATTTCAAGGTGATATAAGAAGACAGAAACATTGCGACGATGTTAAAGTAGATCAATCGTCGACTATATGTGTGTCACCAATCAGTTTTATCGCACGTTTTTGTATCCTATCAAGCAGTTCAAAGGTATTTTTTGGGGCGCCTCACCAATTATGACTTTCGTACTCAAGTCTTGGGCGAATGAATGCCTTACAGATTGTAGCCAGATCAGAAGGGGTGAAGAATTTCATGCATCGGTAGAAAAAACCTAGATATTTTGCAGCGTTCTTATTGACATCGAATATGTGGACATTCGAACGGTGGTTGAATGGGGAAGACGACTCCCCTTTTCTTGGGCCGTACAAATGCTATTTGCCATCTACTGGGAAAGAGAACAGAGGAGTAGGACAAATTAAAAAGTTTACGCAGCGGTTTTGTCAGAGTGGCAGATCACCTCTTCCTGCGGATTTTGGAGAGTTGGATTTGTCCCATTGAACATTTTACGCGCTCAAGCACAGGTGGAGGCCAAGTACAATTTGGAAGCATAGAGCTAGCTGCGAAATGAACAGCAAGCAGATTGGCTTTATCCAAAGAGCTGACGACTGGAACATCATTGTAAACTAGAATTGGGATCGCAGACATGCCAGAATTTCTAATGTTTTTACGAAGGATCGAAATTGTTTACTATCCCTGGCAGAATTACTTGCCTCAATTTTCGGTTTTGAGAAAATTTAACACGTCGAATCAGAGCATTGCAATCGTTTCGGACATGTTACAACTTTTTTCGGTTTTCTTCGGTTGGATTGGTTGGATTCACGAAAACTCAGCTCTCTCAACCTGATAACCTTTTTACAGCTAAAGTCAAACCATGCTCTCTCCTTAAGGCCGTCCCAACTGACTTTATCGTATTGCCATAGGGTATGCAATTATGCAAACTTAAATTTATATAAACTTTCATGTGAAACTACACAAACTCCTTCGCGTAGTGAGTAATTTAACTTCATTTATTTAATTTTTCTTTATATAGAATTTCGGCGGACAAAAAAATCAAAACTTTCAAAAAATTAAATCCTATGAGTTTGACAGTAAACAAAATGATGCTCGTTTTCGTTGCAACCTTTGACGTTATTCATTTTTCTCTGAAAAAATGTTGGCCTACTTTTCTTTGAAATGAAAGATTCTCTCTCGATTTCGGAGATTTGATGTTATTAATTTTTTGCCAAATAAAAGTATACCAACGGACCTAACGTAAAGCTCGATATACTTTCAATATGGAACTCTTCGGTGGCAGTCTTATGACATTATAACCTATGCCTTGTTGAACATACACATATTTCATACATGCATGAGCGTCTGTGCAAATAAGAGTGATATTGCAACAAAGCGACAGCGCTGATCAGTGTTAAAGAATTATGCATACTAGGAATATTTTCGTTTCTAAGATTAGGGATGTAACAGAGCTTTGACTCCGAATCCGGACTCTCCAGTTTGAATTGCACCTCCGAATGCGGCATAATCAAAATGGAGATTTTGCGGAGCACTCTCAGTGACGACCGATGAACGACAAAGAGTGATTCAGTTGCGACACGTTACGTTACGACTGTCTTTTGAAGCTGAGAGTTTCCACTCTTGTTTTACCAATATTCTCATGAACAGTGGTGAAGAGAAGCATACTCCTGAAACGTATTCTGCTGCGGTTAACAAAACTAATTTTTTGGAGAGAGCTTTTAAATGATTTTGGTAGAGAAAAGCGTCTCAACTGGACAGAAGATACTTTGTTATGGTAAAAACTGTGTATGTATTTAGTTCTCGGATTTGACTTTTTGTCAGTTCCACCAGGGTTCCGAGCAAACAATCATTTAGCATAAATGGTTTCATTTATAGCCCATTATGGAACTGATTGGATCGTGACAAAGCAATTAAGTTCCTGTTTATAAAATACAGTTAAAACATTTTTAAATTATGCTACTCGTATTAGGTACTTTGTAATATTGTGGTTCTAATAAAAATTCATTGCTCCTAATTTTATATTTTCAATAATTTGATTCTGCGACCTCCGCCTCCGACTCCGGTATGAAGCTTTTGACTCTGATAAAACCACCTCCGTAACATCCCTAGCTAAGATTGGTTTATTATCCATCAACGTCCTGTACATTTTGTCAAAACCTTTCGGCCTCAATTATGTTTGTTTATCATCAATAATAACAAGCATTTCTAATAAGAATTCAGATTGTTGATTAACAAGGTATATTTGAATCGATTTGTTTAATTTTCTGCTACATAACAATGAAATATAAAAAAAAATGCCAAAACTTGATTTAAATTATGAATAATCAATTGGCATTGTTTATCATGTGGTGCATACTTTCCGGTTGACCCTGTTTTAAATTTCTACGTACACCGATACACTGGAAGAATATTTCTTGAAAATGCATCGCAAATATTGTATCAGAATTTTATGAAAACTAAAATTGCAAAAAATCAGTTCCGACTATCTTGTATATTCATTACAATTGCCGTAATTGTTTCCTAATATAATACATTTGAAATAAAAAAATTCTTAATCATTTATATAATTTTATTCCAAAAAGAAAAAAATAAATATATTGTTTGTATGTACTTTCAATGGTTAAAAAGAAATAAACGTTCATAAGCAAAATTATAGATCAAAAAATGTCCCTACAGTTTCTCTTCGTTTTTTTTTCATTAATGTACAAAAATAAATATATTTTTCTTTTAAATCAACATCCTGCTCGTTTCGCAAAATTAATTAAATCAATTTTTGTTTTTATTTATTTAAGCATTGTGTATAACGTTTAGATTTATATTTCAATTTTCGTCTGGATATTGTTTTTTAATGAATCTCAATTTTGGGAGCATTTATCTATAAATTAAAGAAAAAAATAAAAAAAAATTAAATATATAATAAAATAAAACTCAAGAAACATAAAAAAAAAATATTATATATAGTTTTAAGCAAGTATCATTATCAATTGACTCATCTTATCATTCTGATTTTTTTTTCTAATGAAAGTAATAATTAATAAATAATATTTAAAAGAATTATTTTACAAAATGAAAACATAAATAAAGTATACTAATTAAACTTAACATTAACAAGACAAATTTAACAATTGTTTGTTTCAATAAAAATTACATCCCAAAAGAAAAACTAATTTAAAACGATTTAATCATAAGAAAAAACGGTTGACGTTTGCGCCGAAAATGTAGGGAAAAAGATTAACAAAAAAGTAAATTGAATTTTTGTTAGGTACACGTTTTGTTTATTTTTTTTTATTTTCTTTTGTAGTAAAATTTGCTTTTATTTTTTTTTTAATTTTTTGTTTTTTATTTTGTTTAAGCTAGCTTCAGCAGGACTATTTATAGTATATTCTACAGCTTCTTCGGTGTGTAGAATTATTTATCTTATTGTTTAAATTTATTTTATAAATGTACCAACATTTTAATTTAACTTTTTTTGCATTCCATTTAACTAATTGATATTTTAATTTTATTTTTAAAATTATTACGCAATCCCGTTCAGTGTGTGTTTGAATGTTAGTTTTTGTTTTCTTTTTTGAATGTATACACATTTATTTTTTATATATATATAATTGCTCTCAATCGTAATAATGTAATAACAATATAACTTAAGCTAAGTTTTTTTTCTTTTTTTTTTCTTTATTTAGCTGTATTATTTATAATGTGTGTGTGTGTGTATTTTTCACTTTTAAAAATATTCTTTTTTTTCATATTGATTTATTTATATTTAAATAAGAATGGGGCCGACATTACACATCTTGGAATTTGGATAGACGTGCTCGCAAGTCCATGTTCTCTTGTTTCAACTGCTCAACTTCATGGTGTAAAGTTGCATTCTAAAAGCACAAAATTTACATTAGCAACAACAATAAACTAGAGGAGTTCAATGGAGCAAAAACTCACCTCCTTTTCTAAATATCTAGCCCTCATGGCGATTTGATTTTCTTTTTGTCGTCTTGCATCCCGTGACCGTTTCGCAGCAATGTTATTCTTTCGGCGTCGGGCCCAATACTTGTCGTCTTTAAGTTCATCTGGAACAAATTGTTTTCTTGATTTTTTTATCATTGGTTGGGGTTTAAGTTCTTCATCTGAGAACGCTCTGGTACGTGGATCGAAATCCCGCCCCGACGATGCAAATGAAAACGCTGAAATATCAAATACTAAATGTTAACAATGTTTCACAGACTGTCCTTTGTAAACTAAATAAGCAATGAATGTGGTTTTGGAAGATGGGAGGGCGTGGTGGGAATTAAAAAACGAAAATACAAAATTAGAAATTAAATTAAATTGAAAAATGGAAGAAAAAAATATGAACGCAAATGGGAAACACATTATTTTTATGTGAATTTTGTTTGATTTTGGAACTTTTGTTCTTTGAATTTTGTTTGCAACAATACTAGAAATATTATAACATTTAGCATTTGATAAAATCATCATTGACCACATCACCATTGAACATTTTCGTGTTTTATATAAATATTTTGATTTTCAATAAAAAAAAAACTTAAAACTAAATTAAATAGCTGAAAAATGTTACAAAACAATTTATGTTTATTTTTTTTTTTTTGCTTTATAAAACAGAGACAGGATATAAAATATTCAATGGCAACACTGGAAAAATGTTTCTCCACGAATTATATATGTACAATAATTTATTTAGTAAGAAATGTAAAATGTGTTTTTTTTAACAATAATAAAAGTGTTTCCATTTCATTTGCGTGGGATTAGTTAAAGTTGAGTTAAGGACGCGGTTGTGGTTTGTTTAACAGGTATCAACGTTTTGATAGTTTTAGTAAGAAGAGATTCTATTGCATACCAAAGTGTAAAAAAAGTAGATAAGTTGGGTTCCTCTTAGGCATTCATAAGGATAGACGCTAAAAGCAGGACATTCTAACAGAAAGGGATTAGTTTTATGTCTTTGTATTCTTTCATCAGCTCGCAAGGTACCCTTGAATCTGCAAGTACCCACTAAGCATCTGTCACCCTTACTACAATATGAAACCTTAAGATGAAAGGGTTGTTCTGACGTGAATACAAACCCGA
The DNA here is from genome assembly GCA_949715645.1 of Portevinia maculata. Classification (NCBI taxonomy): domain Eukaryota; kingdom Metazoa; phylum Arthropoda; class Insecta; order Diptera; family Syrphidae; genus Portevinia; species Portevinia maculata. The sequence goes on along the minus strand of OX454527.1, from coordinate 25,785,964 downwards.
GAATTGTTGTTTATGGATTTCGAAGGTGACGAACTTCTTAGCTTAAGCGCGTAGGCCCTAGTTTTTTACTCTGACCATTTTATGAAGCTCATTGATCAGACTGAAACTAGTGAGGAGACCAACTAAAGATAACAAGCCTTTTCTATTCAATCCATGCTCTAATAGTTTTGGGACTGACGATCAGCATCTTCCTGTGCAGGGACTGGCTAAGAATATCACTGCGGGCCCTAAAAAACTGCGCTTGTCTTTAAAGGCCACTTAGGAAGGAAGTCATTAGGAAAAAAATTCCAGTAAGCCTAGCGACACATTAAACGTATTGAACTCTTCCACAAATTGACATGGCTTCGCCGTCAACGCAAAAGAAGTTGATAAGCTTTCTCGAATTTCAGAATGTTATTCAGAATGTTGTCGACTTAGAATATCAGTACTTTTTTATATGCCCTTACCCGATTGGCTATAAAGTCGCAGTTTAAAGTTTTTTTTTTATCAAAAAGAGATACTTTTTCTTTAAAGACGATTGACCTCCACGTCTTTAGTGGCACAGTTCTTAAGCTTCACCTGTGAACGTATCTCCCTGTGAAAGAAACGTCGTCTCAACCTATAAAGTCCCTGACGTTCATAAAGAATGTGTTCAGAGTTTTCTTCATCCTCCATACAGAACGTGAATTCTGTCCTCGGATACAAACTCATTTTATTGATATGATAAACGTTCCTATGTACATATCTACAAACGCGAAAGAGAGGCAGTCCTCAAAACTCCTGGAACACAACAATTTGAACCGTATGTGAGCGCCAGGCGCACAAATGCTTAGGTCGCAAGTTGTCCCGAAAGTCAGACCAGCAAATCTCTATGTCGCGTTAGTGTTGCATTTGGGTAACAGGTCAATTTCGTCGAAGGAATTAAATGTACTAAGTCTTTTTGACAGAATACCTGGAGGGAGAACTTGACTTTGTGTTCTCAAAACAGATTTTTGAGTGACACTTTCGAGTTAACCTTCAAGATTGACTGGAATGAACTGGTGAGAAGTGGAATAACCTTAGCCCGGGGGATGCCATCGCTTACACGTTTGAGTTCCACATATAAAATCTATCTCCAGGGTTGTGAAGGAGCGAAAAATCTCTCCAGAAAACTCTCATCATCAGCCCTCATTCCTCCGCAACCATCTATTGGATGCTTCTTGTCTGTTCACAAACCTAATATGACTGATGTCGCCTGAAAATACTTGATTCTATCCCAAACTTTGACATGTTTTGCACCATCTCTGACCGTAGGTTAGGGAATACAATTTTGGTAAATTACTTGAGGTAGAAATATTGGACCGTGCTAAATCGGTCAAAGGTATCCCGGCACTGGACCAGAGAAATCTGGTCTGATACACCAACAGATCGAAAACATAATCTGGAGGTAGAGCTGGTGTCCTTGGACCCAAAACAAAACTCCTATACCTATGGAAATGTGTCTCACGATATTCCAGGCAGAAGATCATACAGATCTGCGCTGACTTCAATTCAAAAAGGAGAATTAAAGGCGAAAGAATATATATCTTTTCAAATAGTCAAGGAGCACTACAAGCACTGTCATCCAATGAAAATTAAAGAGATGCGTAGAGAAATTTGAAGGGACTTTCGCTAACGAATGGCCAGGTGAGTTGGTTCGCGTCATATCTGTTTCATAAGAAAGGTTGTGTTGAACAGAGAGGAGTTAATCACAGAAAAGCGGGTAGAAAAAGGGATGCACACAACATTTTTCTCAACAACAGGTCTTCAGTGAGGTATTTTATAACCCGACATATTTCGTGTTGCCTTTGCGACTTTGCTTTCGCTTTCTCGCGACGAGGAGTAGGCGGAGTAGGATGAAGATATGGATACACACAAATTTGTTCTTACCTAGCAACTCTCCTGTGACATTTTTATGACACGATATATGTCGGGTTGCTTTTACCTTCGCTTTCTCGTGACGATAAATATGCGGATGAAGATAAATGGATACACACAGCAAATACATAATTCGATGACTTCATTCATTTTGGTAGAGTTTCCTGTGTGTTTCGTTATCCTGTGTATGGTAGATACGAGTACTTAGATAGTGTTGTATAGTCGAAATTTTAAAAGGGAAGTCGGTGGGAATCTAGTTAAATTGACGCCACGCCACTGCAGACCAAGGGTTTGATCCGATACAGACACCTCATTATATATTCCCGAATTTCTGAATAAAATGCATTCTTCGCGTCCGGGCTTATAATGGCGTTGGCGCTGTATTGAGTGTGTGCCTACTTTTTAAAGCCTGCCCTTTATAGCGGATCGCGGGCTCTGTTTAGCTTTAGTTGGCGATAGTATACGGAGTGCCTTAGCCGCATTGATATAATTCTCAAAGCATTACCCTCGACATAGTGAATAGTTCAGGAGATACAAAGACATAGATAGCGCTGCTAGTAGTGCCAAGTCAGATGCAGAGATTTTGGTAGGAACTTTGATAAGAAAAGGCGCACTTATATCTTAAGTCTTTTTGAAAATCTCTGAGAAATACATATATCCAGTCTATTAGTTCAATAAGTTGACAGGTATTAAGTCAGTTAAAAAAAGATTTTAGGAGATGCTAGACGGCCCCTTACAAGTTCACATGATTGACATTATCTACTTCTTTTTGACGTCAGAATATGACCTGGACTAAAGAGATCTCTCACTGCATCCCTTCTGCTCCGCCTGGGGTATTAAACCCTTTTCTAAATAAGTGATCAGCAAAAGACCTTTAATCTGACGACGCGACAGCCAATAGAAATAAAACCACAAGCTGGTACCTGTTAAATATCCTTTAAATGCACTTATGTGTAACGGTATAACCCACAACCAGGTGTTAGCAAAACAATATACTTATTTACTAAAGCAATTTCAAAAATTATAGGCCCGCCTTGAGGAGGGGCTATAATTAGGAACTTGCGATTTTCTTTTAATTACAAAACAATTACTCACTTGATTCAGCTGGTGATGGTGGATTAAGAGTATCCGGACTAATACAATCCGACGGTGATGGCGACCGTTCACGTTTTGTTGTTATGTGTCCGAGACCTAGCGATAGGCCAGCAGAGTGCCCCAATGAGTCCGATCGATGTCCCAGACCTGCGCCATGTCCCAAATGTGTTCCGGGCAATCCATCGGGGATATTATTCTCTGATAGGAATTCATCCAGGTCCGCATACTTCATATGGAGCAAATAAAAAGAAGAAAAAATTCAAAGTAGAACACAAAGGAATTTCAAGGATAAAATATTTTTTAATTTAATTGTAAAAAATAAAGCAAATTGCTCGCTAAAATGCTGTTTACTGTATTGATTGGTGATGTTGCAAGCGTTTCCGCGAATGGGTTTGTAGTCTTATCGCTTTGATGAGGAACTCAGTCATCATGTGTGTAGTTCAATGATTAGATTTGAAATTAATCACATCGTATTTTTGCGGCGACTTACTGTGTTATAGAATTCACTAAAGGTCAAGTCGAGATAATAAAATAAGTGCGTGCTCGGAAATCTTACGGTGTAACAAATATTGCAGTTCACTTGCTCTTGCAGGAAGATTTAAAATAAAACACAAAATATTCTTCAAAATAGCTTTACTTCCAATAGTCAGTTGAATTACATGACAGACAGCGCATCTCGTTGCCGGAAGCCGGTACATGTTTGGAATAGTTCAGAAGAGCTGTTTCCATACTGCACATTGCATCGCGTGCTTTCCAGCATCACACGGCACAACTGCGTCAGTTTTGCCGGGATCCTGAATTCGGCCTTCGCCAAGTAGAGCTCCTGGCGATGATTGCTACCAAATGCGCCTTTAAAGTCGATAGAAAAGATGGAGAGTTTCGACTTGAAATTCATTGGTCTTTTCCAGGATTTGCCTAACTGTGAAGATTTTGTATATTGTCGACGTGCCGGGCCGGAAGCCACACTGGTATGCACCGATTAGTGTGTTGAAGAACGGCTTCAGACGTTCACAGAGTACGTTGGATAGGATCTTATATGCGACAAATGCCAGATGGACATAGGATAAACACAAATATTATTCCTTGTGCTTCGGTGGCTAGGTTTTCTTCTCCGTTTCGAAGAAATATCTGACTTCTTCAACTTATTTCTAGAGCAGATAATGCGCAAGGCAGGTGTCAACACGAAACGCACTATTTTCAACAGATCTGTCCAACGGACGATTTTGACATCCGGCCGATGTCAGTGCGCGCCGTATTAGAGGCTTTTATGGCGATTGAAGAACAGACAAAATTAATTGGCCTTGAAGTCAACGAGCACCAAAGGAAGTAGGTACTTCCTTTCAACAAACAAACATGGGGGCGTTTGCCTCGCTGGGAAACTTATGGTGATTATATGGATATGACTTCTAAGAGGGAAGTTGGAGAGTGCAGAGTAGAAGCAGTATGCACACGATTCCAAAATCCCTGGAGAGGAGCAGAGTGGAGTGACTGTTTTAGTCGAACCCCAGTTCTGGTCCAATTTTTCTGGAAACATACCGAGCGTGACCGCCTCAGTCTAACCACTTGTATCTTATCTGGCCCTACGTGTGGAGTGCTGAATGAAGTGACTGTTGCAGTCGAACCTCACGCGGTCCTCTTTCTTTGGCAGGACTACAGGCTGGGATGACTGATCTCAGTCGAATCCCAGCCTGTTGCTGGAAATCTCTGGTGGCGCTCTGGTATCTGCGACCGGTGTGCGGCTACTATGGCTGCATATCTTAAGGAGTGACAAGTGCGGTCGCGCACAACCCGATTCCAGAGCCCATGTATTGGGATCCGAGTGGGGTGACTGTTATCAGCACAAACCCCAGACTGATCCCGATTCACTGCGCAGCGGAGGGACTGTTTCAGTAAGAGCTCCTCTTGCTTTCTAATCTACGTATAGGAGAGTGCTTTGAGGTGACTGCTTCAGTCGAGCCCAAAAGACTACCCTCTATTCTCTTACAGGTAATACCGAGTCGGGTGACTGCTTCAGTCGAACCCTGAAAACGTTATTTGAATCCATGGAGAGGATGTCTGAATGGGATGGCTACACAGCCGATTTTTGGTTCTTGAGAAAAGTGGCTGAGGCACTCGAACCACTACGTGTCACTGGCGGTGGCGTCATTGGGGCGTTTTTTTCGTCGATTAAAATGACCGTCACGTTACGGTAAATGGTATTCGCTACAGACAAGTTGGAACGTTATTTCTTTGAGCAATTCCATGAATTTTACATCAGTGATATGTGGTTCTAACTAGATGGTGCCACAAGCCACACAGCGGGTGCAACAATCGAGCTATTGAAGTCTCGGTTCGGTAAACGTGTTATCTCGAGAAAAGGACCCGTCTATTGGGCACCGAGGTCGTTGGATTTAACGCCCTAGACTTTTTTTTATAGGGCTACATAACATCATTGGTCTATGCTAACAAGCCGGCGACGTTAGATTAACTCAGAGCCAATATTGAACGAGAAATAGCGGCCGTATCGGTCGAAATGTGCGGCCGAGTCATCGAAAATTGGGTTCAACGTATCGACCCCGACCGCTGCATACGTGCCCGTGGTGGACAATTTTTTTATTTTTTTTTTATATTTTGCTTACACTAAAGGGATTTTTTTTTTTTGTTACAGTACCCTTATAGTGCGTAACACAGCGTACGCATTTGTGTTTAACAGCAAGCAGCACTGTCGCATTTCATTGCATGTTTTTGGGTGCTACTTACTATTAGAAAGAATAGAAAGATAGGAAAGAAGTGTTTGGGTGCAATTGTAGGGTTTTTCTCCACGGGTGGTGTCTAAGATGCTTAGGGAGATTACGATTTCATGTATTCGATATAAAGTAATGGACTTGACCGGGATTCGAACGCACGACCTTCCATTCAAGCAGTTTGCATTTTATTTAAAGAGGAGTTGTAAAGTCATTAATGAAAAACCGTTTACAACAATGCCAAACTTCAGGAATAAAATAGATTTTAAGCTTTATCCGCTTGTCGATAGACGTTGCCATACCACTTTCTGGACCTCAATTCATTCATAATTGTCCTCTATTCTCGACTTTGTTATTTATTTAAATTTTATATTGTAACAAAAATGTACAACACCACAAAGCAAATGATTTTCTCTAATTTAGATATACTTTTTGAAAATTGAAAATTAAATTTTATATGATATAAATGGAATCTGATCGGAATACTAACTTGGGTTACCTTGAGGTCAGCATCGTATGGCAATGTTTTGTCCCATAAGTTCGGCCCTAGGAAGGCGGCCTGTGCTTCAACATTCCATGGATCGCCATCCTCTTTGAATTTGTCGTCACCGCATATCTCCTTGCTGTTCCCTGATTTTCCTGAATAGAGAGAAACTTTTCTTTAATTATAGACATAAGAACGGCGATTGTTTATTTACAAATGAATTAGTGTGCATTTTGTATTGATTTTCGAGAATTTCAATTATTTTTTTAGTAACGATAACAATAAAAAAAAGTTTGTTCAAATGAAAAGGGTATTTCGTTGGATTTTTTTATTTTTTGTTTGTTTGAAAAGATAACGAAAGACCTTCGATTTCAAGTTGCCTAGTTTCATGGCATTTATTGAATTGTTTGTTAAGCATTTACTGAAGAGTTCTTTTTTAAAACTAAAGTAAATAAATACTCAAATGTTTGTTTTTGCATGGAAATAGTAAAAAGTGGCTGTTGATAATTATAGGAATCTTTTTTTGAGAATGCCGAAGATTTATAATTTTCAAATAGAGACAATATTGAGTCATAAGATCGATGGTTTGTTATTTTAATATTACATCGACATCATGTAGAGCGGCTGATCTACAGCGTGTAACATTTGTTGACCCTTGCAATGTTCAACTCCCGTGGGGTTGAGTTTGAAAGCTTTACACTGCCATCATAACACTTTAACTGAAGTGATGAAGATATTCTTTTTAGATACTCGTAGATAGATAGATACATTTATTTCAGATAAAATCAAAGCAATACATACAATATTCAATTAGTTTAACAGTATTTTACAATTGGGAATTACAGAAATAAATTAGCTGGGACATTTTTTATTACATTCTTTTCAAACTCGTATCCTCTGTCGCAGTCCTAAGCTAAATTAAAAAAAGATGTTTTGGCACAAAGAGATAAAACCTTTTCACTTCTTAGTTATACCCTCGGATGACAAAGTCGAGTATTTTATTCAGACCTCACAAGATCCCAATAATCTTTTCCTCTTCCTTTATGTCGAGGTTTAAATCCGGATCAGAGGGTTCACAGTCATTCCAGTTCCTGGCATCGTAATGGTCCGCCTGCGGGGCTCGCCGAATGCACCTAAAAAAAAGATAGGCAGGTCACTCCCTTTCGGATTACTTCATCAGTGACACCAATCGAATGCTTGTGTTGTTGCATTTCTGTCATTCAGAGAGTTTTAAGGCCTACCATTCTTTCGCAATTGTTCAGGAAAGTTGATTGATATTGTTGGGGTTCATAGTATCAATCCTTTAAAATTACTGTATCAACTTTACAGGCCACTTTTTAATTAAAATAATAATATGGGGTTCATAGTATTGTTACATCCAGGCTAGGATTTGAAAAGATAAAACGTAATTCTATTTAATTAATCTTTATTAGTTCTCTTTCAATGTCTTTTACTTCTTGATTATTATTCTAATAATTCACTTATTTAATTCAACAATTCACTTTCACAATTAATCACTTTAAATAAACAATCACTTTTTTCTTATTCAATATTCTCTATACTTTTCACTACTGTCATCTATCGCCCTTCTTTATCGCGGTTCACAACTCGAATGTCTTGGGTGCTCCTGCGACATCTATTTATATCTCTTAGTGACACCTTTCGAAATTTCCAGATTCGTTGAGAAGGTTCGTTTAGAAGGTTCGAGAACAACATCATGTATGTACTAGTTATTCCACAGCTACTCAAACTGCTATTCAAATGCTGCCAAAATCGGTAATATGGCCACTTTCTACTAGATGGCGCAGTTGACTAATTAATGCTGAATGACACAGTTCAAGCATCATGCAACAGTATCAATCCTTTAAAATGACTGTATCAACTTTACAGGCCACTTTTTAATTAAAATAATACATGTTCTTTGAACTTCTTATTAGATCAAGCTGTGTTACTCCTTTTGTCAAGCGGGGCATCTTTCTCTAGCCGCCAGATAACAGTACCTGGGTGGCCTGGCTTATACAACGAGCGGTGGAAATTATAACTGCTTTCCGAGCTCCTGGCAGTCGTCAACATGCGCATGCGCCGCCGATGAAGTCATTGCCCGTGAAGTTATTTTTCTGCACCGGTTTAATAAGATCAAATCAGCAAAGAATAGCTAATGAACAGATAATCAAGAGCTGTAATAAACAGTAAAGGAATGAAAACGATTCCCTGGTGTACACCAACTTTGATTGGGTACCAAAATAAAAGATGGGGCATCTCACTCTTGTGTTTGCTTCCTTTCCCGTTTCCATGATTATCTGAAGGTAGGTTTCTGGAACATCTCGTTCTCTGACAAGGAACAGCAAACAAAAATGAGTCTTTTGCAATACGCTAAGGGATGTATAAGGATGGAGTATTGATGTATATGGCCTCGAGTATATATAGTTTGAGACATAGATTTATAAGCTAGTGAATTTCTAGAAGCTTAGTCCGAATCAGCTTAGGTAGTTTCAAAATGGAACAGCACCGTGGTGACGCCATTTTTTTACCTTGTCATAAGTCGTTGACCGCTAGAAGTATTTCTTATCAGCGTCGCAAGTTATGTCGACATACGAGTAGCTACGTTCGTCCAATCGTCACTTGATTTGATGACTTTAAATTTGAGTTGTATTCTCTACGGGCCCTAAACGTTCAAGCGAAAGATTAAGAAAAAAAAAAACGTTTACTAAAAAGTTGATAGAAATGACTCACAATAACCTTCACATTTTAAGAGCCTTTGTAACAAAAATATTAGGCCATTTCCAGTTACGGAGCGCTCCGAGACCTCCGAGTAAGTGGAACATGTCATTTAAGAATGACGAAACGGACTTTTTATGCTTATATTTGAGGAAACAGTTTTGTCAAATGCTTTTAAGTGTACAGAGAAAGTTTCTGTTGGATGTAGCAGAAAGATCAAATATGTGAACGTGTTGACAGATAAATTCCTCCTCTGGTGAGCATGTTATTCCACTTAATAAAAAAATTTCTGCTGAGGCAGCGAAGAAAAATCTCTGAGGGCTCCTTATTGAGTGGGACTGGCCTATTGTTTTCGCGTTAAGGTTCTTTAAAACGAAAAAAGGGAAAACAAAATATGTTAAGAGGGAAACAACTCAGCTATGCAAAGGTTTTTCCACGTTCACTTATTCGAGGACATTACGATTCAAATACAATTTTTATTAATCGAAAACCGAAAAATGGACAATGACTCTCAAAGCCAGGCCACGCCTAGGAACATTAATGCGGACTTGTATAAAAAAAAGACTGTCCAATCTGTCTGCAGCATATCCATTATGTTATGTATATACTAGCGTTTTTTATAATGTTTTATAGACACAGCCCCGGGCATTTGTTAATAACAGCTTACATTCATGCAATGCTTTTTTTAAATCCGTATTTTATTGCATACATTTAGGTGAACCCAAACAAGTAACGATTTATTGTCTTGAAATGGGTAAAAACAGGTCAACAAATAAGCGTGAGCAATTTTTCCACTGAGTTTCATTGTAGATTTCTACTTCATATTCGGTCAAGTGATTGACTACCAGATACTAAACATTTGTGTGAAGAATCTCAAAACATTATTAATTGAACGCCAAGGTCCTGACTATATTTCGACTTCAATTTCACAAATCAAGGGCCTCCTTAAATCGTACTGGTGTACTGTTTTTTGCATTGAAATTAAATTAAAGTCTCACGGACACATTATCAGTTAGATTTTTTTTGCATGGGTGCGGCCGCCATCTTTTTAATGTGAAGTAAGGAGCAAATTTAATTTAAGAGTTAAAAGCCCAAATGGAAGAGTAATCTTTTTTTTTTATATCTAATCATTATTTTTTATAACAAGCAAATATAATTTCCTTAAACTATCATAACACAAATTCAGGTATAATAAAGAATAGTTAGTGACATTTTGTATTCGAGAATTCAAATATCTAGTGATAAATGCTACTTCATAAATAAAATTCAGAATTATGTGGGGTAGGTAGGTACGGAATATGTAAATGATTATTGATATGACATAAAAAACGCGACAGAACTATACAATGTTTTTTTTTGAAAAACAAGCAGTAAGTAAGCAATTTAAGAAAATTATTTTAATACTAAGCAATATAAGGCAGTAGAACTTCAATTTGACTGTGATCAAAATCCAGATTAAAATTAAAAAAAGTTAAACTGTGGAACTTTTTTTAAAAACATTGACAAAGACCTGGCACACCGAAGAGTCATAGGAAACGTATTAAACAACTTGTAAGACACGATGGAGTAGACGTTTCTAAAATGCGTGGTACGAAAAGTGGGAACAGGAACATAATACCTCATGAAAGTACCAGAATCCATAGCAGATGTAATAACTGCTTCTTATTATTTTTCCGAATAAAAATAGACATCTATGGACAAGACAAATAAACGTCAGATAACGTGCATTTTATGTTTGACATATATTTATCAATAGGGATTTCGAGAGAGAATTATGCACCGCCCATTTGCGGGTTTATGGGGACGGGGGATCTGAAGGCGACTACCTCATACAGATCATCTGTGCTTACTTCTGCGCACCTTCATATGCTTCAAAGCTTCATGTTTTAAGTTTGCCTCTCATTTCTTTTAAAAGACGTTAGTTCTTTTTTAAGAGGAGCCGTTCTTTTCAGTAGTTAAGTTGGTGTGCTTTTTGAGTTGCTCACATAACCACTGAAATTCAGTTAACTTTACTTTAGCTTTCGAACAATTACCATACAGTTTGGCCAACATTGGTTTTATCGTATCTTAAAGTCGCTTAAACCAATCCCGATAAGCAATAACTTCATAGAAGAAAGTTGAAAGGTTTCGTGTAGGAACTTTGCTGATGCTATTGAGATTAAATATTCTCAACACTTTTAACGGTATTACTAAGAGAACAGAAATAATTGAAATCGAGATGCATCATATATATAATAGTTACCAACTTACTGATTTAATTTTCCAGCTGCATAAAAGGATCATTACTCCCTGGAAACCATCTAGACTTGTTATTAGCAAAACCTTTTAAGCTTTCCAAATCAAAAAGTCAAATACTTATACGAGTATCAGGAACCTCTTTATAGACCTATTAAAAATCAATCACAAAACCTGCCTAAAATCTCAATAGCCCATCCATATCGGATAAGACAGCTAAGTACCTCTTTAAATTATTTACTACCTGCACAAAAAAGACCTTTCTCATCTTATCACCGATCCAATCTAAAGCGATGTGCAATACTCATTTCATAGTAGTGTACGCCAACGACCATGCTTCAATGGGGCGTACCTATTCGTAACCATTCAAGAAGCGGAACTAGAAAGATCCAATACACGGAAGAGGCACACATAAAAAAAAGCAATAAGAGGATCTCATCTCTATCTACTCTAGCCCACCTCATTTCGCTTTCGTTGGCTCTGATTTTTCGCTTGTGACCTGGATTTCATGCCATAAATACAACAACAAAAAAGAAGCAGACACACACTCACTGTTTTTTCCAGTGATAAATCCAAGGAAGGAAAATTGATAAAATGCCATAAACGGGCGGCATATTTTTTTCCGCACATACACAAGTAAATTCATACGAAAATGCTTCCGCATCCAACAAACTGGAAACAGTTACTTCTTTTTTGTAACACACACACACAGATAAAATCCAAGCAGTGTCACGAAGAAGTGTGGTAACCAAGTGGAAAGAAAGTATTCATAGAAGATCAGTAGAGCCAAACAGGCATTTTCGCTGTTTTTATTTGGATTCGAACATAACTTGAGTTGAGCAAGGAAAAAAATCACACACACACACATAAACATATAAAACGAAACGAGAAAAAAGCGAAAGTGAAATTTCTTCTTAAGCAATCGAATTGGTTTTATTGTTGTTTGTTTATTCCTCTTTAAACTGTTTTTACGAGCCATGTGATTGGGTAGGTCGGTCTATGGGTCTATTATTTTCTGTTTGTTATGTTCTTTTTGTAACTTTTATTACCACTCTTGTGTGCAGACCAGAGCAGCAGTCTGAACAGCAGCGGTGCAGCGGTGTAATGGTGCATTTCATTTTCCGCTATCGTATTCACTCTCGCTTTCGTTGTAGAGTTACGCGCATCGCGGAAATTCATGTTCGCTTGCAGATAATACCCATTAGATGAGTTAGTTAACACTCGGTTTCATGTTAATATGATATGAATTTAAAATGGGTTTCGACGTCAAAATAAATTGAAAAACCGGCTAACTGCAAATAGATTTGGGGAAATGGGTAACGAATACTGCGGAGACGTGTTAATTATTTCAATTAGCGTGGAATGTGGGTTGAACATGGAAAAAGACATTTGGCTGCCACAAACTGTTAACAACATATAAAGGCGCGTTTTATTGGGAACTTATCTCAAGCTCAGCAATGGAAATCCCAATATAGCGATATGTTCACTTTTATGTTCACCTTTAGTTTGAATGTCAAATCTTGAATACCTATGAAGAACTTGAGTATAGGTGGCGTTATTTCTACACTTTTGTGCAACAGCTGATATTCAGTGAAACTAAAATGTGTTTTTAGACGTGAAAAACACATTTATCCTAATTTTTAGTTTCCAAATCAATTTTCCCTTCCACTATTTCTTCACTGTGAGCAAATGAGTGTGCGGACTACTATATCTTCACTTTTGGGTTTGTTGCTGTTTCGTATGTAAAATTTTGCTGAGCTGGGTATGAACTTACCAATAAAACGCGCCTATAGTTATACTTTCAAATCTTGAAAATTATATAGGAAAGGACTCCTGCTAATTCAGAAAATGATAAAGGACCCTACATAGCAACAGGTTCAATGGCTCGTTGGAAAATTTGTTTCTTTAAAGGCGAGGTTCTGATCTGAGGGGCCATAAACCTCCCACTTTACTGCATCCCTACCGGTCCGCCTGTAAAGTTGACCGGTTCGACATCAAAAAGTTCCAGCTGGTCTCTCGGTATCGGATCATTTCGTCACTTCATCGCTGAGGCCAAAAAGGCTGGTGTTGTGGCATTTTTGTGATTCATGAGTTCTTAGGCCCTCTTCTCTTTCGCGATTACATAGGATCGCTGATTAATATTGTCGTTTTGGATCATTATCGGCCTGCATTTTGCTTCTTTAGATGTTATTTTTTGCCCTCTCGCCAAGGACACAACTTTATAATCATCGGATCTTTTAAATTTCTATTCGATCAAGCTTTGTTAATTCAGATTTTATGTGAAGTCGTAATTTTTCAGTCATACTGTTTGTACATTGACCAAAATTGTGAATTGCATATCAGCTTGTTTCGATTAAGGAGATAATCAAGGACTGCAATAAACAGCAAATGACTTAAGACACTTTCCTTTGATAAGGAGCTCCTCAGTCACTCCAGCGAGGCATTTTATTCTTTTCGCTGCTCCATCATGGAAGTCCAGGAAAGACTTTATGTAGGTTTTAGATGCTCGTCGCTGTCTCACCTACACCCATAACAGTCCTCTGGGTTATCCATTTCCCGTCGACTGGTTCCATGTGCACATAGTTTTGAGGCCAAAAGTCAATAATTATAAGGTTAGGTTAGGTTTATGTGGCTGTCGGCAGAAGCTGACACACTTAGACCAATTTAGGTCCATTGTGATACCACGTATGTATTATCTACCTCAACTCTGTAGATGGGACTAGCCAACGACACGTGGTTGTTCTCAAACGGTCCCATATCTACGTACTAACCGCGCCCAACGTCGTTTAATTACGGTGATCTAACGAGAACCGATTAACTCGACGTGGTATGGTCGTTGGTTCAATAATTATAAGCTTATAGCTAAGTTTAGAGCGTCGGCATAAGGACTATTATTTTAGAATAAGTATCCTGTTAATTTTAAGTTAGATTTAATCATTTTTGTCTGGTATATAAGTTGATATTCAATAAGCAATAAAAAATGAGTTTAAAAATCAAAAAAGTTCGATTTGTAGGCATATCGTTCAGCGGAAATTGTGTCATTTTTCTTTGGAAATGCGCAATACCGAGCGGTTACAGTCAACGGCAGGGCGAGAACTAATTTGGTAGCCTGAATACGGAAATAAGGACTTCGACGACATGTGGTCTCAACATAATGGTACAACATTGAACTTTTTGCGGAGTTTCTTGGCAGGCCCATCTCAATGTCAAATGTCGGTTTTTTTTATTAATTAGTACTAAGTTCAACCGCCCTGAACCCGAGCTCCTCGCTGTGTAGAATTAGAACCAACAACTGAGAACTTTATATTAATTCGCTGACAAAATATGCCACTCGTCAATAATTGGAGCCAAGTCAACAGTTGAATTGGTTGTCGCTATAAAATGGCATTGAACTAAACGTTCCTTCGCGGAATTTGTTTCCTCTCAAAATTATGCAGCTGGATTTGTTGAAGCTCTTTTTATATTTCTCTCTGACAATCAAATAAGGAATATTCTTCGTAAGCTTTTTTTATGTATGTCTTCGCATTACTTCGTTAACCCGTCGTCTAACTTCCTTATTTGTTTAAAAATGTATCTTTTTCTTCTCCCATTAATGACGCTGAGGCTATGATCATGATGAATTAAAGGGATCATAACCCTCCCACTTAACTGCACCCCTACTGGTCCGCCTGTGGGGTTCGCCGTGTAAAAATGTATCCGTAATAAAATATATGTATTATCTTTTTGTCATGCTCAGTGTACGACGATGTAACTGCCAACAACATGTTTACATATAATAATAATAATAATAATATTGGTTAGGGTATGTTACACTGCGACCTATTGGTCTATTGTGTCCTCTGCTTGTACCTCGGAGAGGTTCGTGACCTCTTTCAGAGCCCTCTCTATATACTTCTTTGTGAAGCGTATCGAGGAATTGCTCTGATTTTTTCCTTGGCAGGTCACACACTCCTTAGAGCACAGCGTCCAGTCCAGTTTCTTTGATGAATCTGAGAATGAGTTGTATGTCCTTGTCTGTTATTTGGAGCCTGCCCAAATATTTCATCCTTTTGTGGGCCAGTGCCCCACAGGATTCCAGTATGTGGTCTGGAGTTTCGGCGGTATCACTGCAGAATCTGCAGAGCCCGTGCTCCGATATGCCCATTTTCCTCAGGTGCTCCTTGAGTCTGCAGTGCCCCGTGAGGAGGCCTGTTAGGATTCTTAGGTTGTTTTTGTTAAGGCCGATACAAGCTTTGAATCTCTTTTGGTTGTAATTTCCTAAAAGTTTCTTTGCTTGCCTCAGACCTTGGAGGTTGAGAAAGGCTTTTGCCCTTGTTTCTTCCTCCAGTCTCCTGTACTCTTCGCGGATAGTGTGTTCTCCTATCCCGCAGAACGGTTCAGGTCCTATGAAGGGTTCCTCTGCTCCTTTTCTTGCCAGATAGTCCGCTGCCTCATTGCCTGTAATGCCAACATGGCCAGGTACCCAGCAGATGGAAATTCAGTTATTCTTGCCTAGTCTATTCAGTCCGTTTAGCCATTCCCACACGAGTTTTGACTTGATAACGTAGGCGTCAAGAGCCTTTATGGCTGCTTGGCTGTCAGACATTATTGCTATGTTGCAATTCCTGTAGTTTTTTCTCGAGGTTGATTCGAACGCACCTGTCTATGACACATATTTCTGCCTGGAAGATGCTGGTACATTTGCCCATGGATTCGTAGTGCTTAGTTCCTGGCCCAAACACTCCTGCACCAGTTCCCTCGTTGGTCCTCGAGCCGTGCGTGTACCACTTTGTTGTGTGGTTGCTCAGTCCATAAGTTGTGGATTCATTGCTCCACTTCTCCTTATTGCTGAGCTTTATCTGGAAATTCTTCTCGATGTTGAATTTAATGATGCTATCGTCCCTAGGTATGCCAAGAAGTGGGAGTTTTTTGAGTAAGTCACCGTGTTCTTTCGAACCGATGCATTTCCCTCTCCCAATTCCCTCCTTTGCCATCCCAAGGATTGTTTTGTCTGCCTCGTTCATCACCATGATGTGTAGAGGGGTCAATTTCAAATGTTTACATATAACAGACCTTAGAAATCTTTTTGCAATAGTAGAAGATCGTAAAATCCTTTTTACCACCCAGCAAAGTGATAACTATGTGAAAGCTATGCATTCATTTTTCCATTCCACTGCAACAAATATTATCTTCTTCTTTTCCTTTACGGTGATGTTACGATCTCAATAATAGGGGTCGTAATCCTTCCACTTTATAGCATTCCTACCCGTTCGCCCCCTGCGTTCGCCGGTTTAACTCCAAAAAACATCGGCAAGCCTTTCGGTTTCGGATCACTTTTTGACTGAGGCCAATCAAATGTTGATCCTATTGCATTTGAGGAGTTTTTAGATCTGCCCGTGTTTTATGATTTCGACAAGTGCATACTCTTGCTATTGACTATTTTTTGAACGTCCTTTTACGACACCGGCGATTGCTAGTCGTGGCATCCCACAGGTTTCCATGTACACTTGCTGGGAAGTTTAAATATGTTAAATGCGTCGCAAGGCACACCTGGATGTTAAAATTCCGTAGATATGATTTGCCCCTTAGTCACCTTATGCGACAAGTATTATTTTTTTGGGGTAATAGAAGGGAGTGATATTGTTAGCCGGTCGCTGCATAAAAACAATATTGGTTACTCTAAAGATTGAACACAACGCCGACCTACAGGCCGGTGGATAAGTCGAGGAGATGTCCCATAGTGAGAAATCGTCTAATCCGCGAAGCAGACCACCGAATCAAAGCGTTCCATCCATCGATTTATATAAATTTAAATAACCAGTTGAACAGATGTCCCCGCATGGATGTCCCTCCAGGGTACTCCTTCCGGGCGCCTACAACACAAAACAACATGTATTCATAAAAAAGTTGTAGGTCTAACCATCAAATGTTATCCTCTATTGTTAAAGTATTATAAAAGACTAAGTCTTACTTGTACATGATGCTCAATAAATTAAATAAAATGAAACAAGTGAAATTCAGTTCAATTCGATATTGAATTTTACTTATTTAACAAGACTCGTTGTATTGTGCTATAGACCCCAGATCACGAGTTGAAGATCAGGATACAGTTTTTTTTCGGAAACAATGTCATCTTTTATTTCTTGACGATATTTTTATTTTTATAATTACCGCAAGATATTTCGCCTCGAGATCAATTGTTACCCATAAGCCCAGAATGAAAAACTAGGTTTATAGATATGCACGAGGATTCTAGTTCAGATTGTACAGTTTGGTATGAGGTGTGGCCACTTAAATGCCACCCCTCATAAAGGGTAAATCAATTTCCGATTTCACATGTTACCAGTCGCACTTACAAGCTTTACTACGTTCCATCAGCGATTAAAATTCTGAAACTGGTCTTTGTATAATGAATCTTAAACATTCTTTTTAGATTTTCATTTCAAACAGTGCTCAACCACAAACCGCTTTACATGTTTACATTTTTATTAGCGCCACCGTAAACCACTTTCGATTCCACGTTTCTAAAATAAAATATAACAATTAATCTCTTCTCAGATCGGTTTTAAAAATCATGAACAATTGATTCGATTGTAAATCAATTCGTGGATACAAACCTAGCAAGAAGAAAAAAAAATCGTAACAAAGCCCATCCAAAAAAAGAGAAAAAAATAAATAAACCATATCAACCCAAAATCGTCATTAAATGTTTTTTTTGGCAAAACACTTTCACTGACGATTACGAAATAGCTGACAGAACATGATGTGAATTTGATTAGTGCTTTATTTGCGTTAATTTTGCAATCTCGTGGCAACCCGATCATTGAAATGGTTTTGAAATGCTTTTTCGGGAAATGTAATTAAATTCACTTTCTTTCGGCTATATATGCTTTTTGAGAGAACGTCATAGATACAGTGTCTAACAATACGATGGAATTAAAATCCGAAATTAGCCAAAAATAAAAGCCTTTTAAGAGACTCCATCATTAACAAGAGAATTAATGAGTTTTCGTATAATTATGTACAATGCATAATGAACCAAAAGTTGGATGCTCTACCTTTATAGAGAAAGTTTGATTCCGCATTGCCATGGTCCAGTAAGATACGATTTACTATTTTCACTTCGTCGGAATGGTCCAATGCTTCTAATGAAAGTGAAAAAAAGCGCAGATTCATGCTGAACACTGATGTTCAAAAATATTGTAATAAGCGCCGAAAAAACTGTACAAAAACTGGTTTTTATGTAATAACGATTTTTTTGTTTTGTTAATTTTTGGCTGTGTGCCTTCCTTTCCGTATTCACTTTTCATTATGTGTCGCTCAAGATGATGCTCCAAAATCGGAGGAGATGGACGCGGAAGAAACTAGTTACGCACTCAGGTTTGGATTGTGGCTGTATTTTTTTGGAGCCTTTTTGGGGGAAATGACAAGTTTTGGGTACAAAAACGGGCTTACTAAGTGTATTAAAAAGTATTTTTTTCTTTTTGTATTTTTCGCTTTTTTGGGAGTTTCAGAAGAAGTGAAAGTGGAAAAAAGTAAAAGTAACGAAGTTGTTCGGTTGCCGGATATCTTTACAAGTTTTATATTTTTGGACATTTTTTGTGCTTATTTTTTTTTTTGACTTTTTGCTGACCATTCTCTTTGACTTTGACTTTTGTATCCGTATTGGATTGCGCAGTTTTGTTGTTTGTTACTTTTATTGCGTGCGGACTAAATTTTAAGTTGGTCAGCAGGAGACACAGTTCTTAAATCGAAGAATTTCACCATGACTTTTATTGTTGCGATGAGGCTTAAAGGCTTCTTTTTGTGTTCTGGGGCCAACCGTGTCGATGGGTACTGTCGAATGGTGAACGAATTTGAGAGCATGAATAGTTAGCACCTTTCTCTTTGAAGGGAACATGTAAAGGTTTTTTTTTTGTGGCATTAAGAAGGTTTCGATGCGCACAGTCAGGCGCCTTTTTATAGGTATTTACTCTTGCAGGGGCGAATTAAAAAAAAAAAGATGTCGGTAGAGACACAGTTCCATTTTGATGGGATGGATTTGACCAGTTTGGTTGTTGAAAAGTTTGAAGGAAATATTTAATACACTCATGGGTGAAAAATAATAAACTTAGACGTAGTGTGAAACGAGAAAGTCGCTCTTCTCAATCTATCTATAGAAAATATTATCCTCCATGGAGTTTCAGTTGTTGTAGTGAGCTAAATCAAACCCGATGAAAGGAATGGAACTAGAGAGCAGAGAGGATGTGATCATCAAACCACCCCTCTGCGTTATCTCGGGAACAATAAAGACAAAACTGTAAAAGTAACTGACCTAAGATGGGCAAATCTTGGTGGGCATAGGAGCGCTATGTCCACATTTTGATCAACAAATATCTAGGTAAATTTTAAAATTGAGTAGGGAACAACCAAGAACATGGGTTGGGATCCTGTCGTGACTGTCTAATGACGAAGGATGCCAAACCGCTCAGACTAGTCGACACGGATATTTCAATTTCAATTTCAAGAAGACAATAGCCCATATACTCTTTGAGTGTGGAAGAATATCGCGGAGTCATAGGAGATTTCTAGGACAATACTTCTTCGAGAAAATAAAGGAATCGGGTTGCACTTACT
Source organism: Portevinia maculata (assembly GCA_949715645.1). Lineage (NCBI taxonomy): Eukaryota > Metazoa > Arthropoda > Insecta > Diptera > Syrphidae > Portevinia > Portevinia maculata. The sequence continues at coordinate 25,766,239 of OX454527.1, read as the reverse complement.
ACAGGAAGCTAACTCATTTCAGAAAGGAAGTTAAATGTTTTTGAGGGAAAGTGTTAAAGTTCTTCCTTTTAAAGTTTAGATTCATTTGGCTGACAATGGATCGCGATGGACCCGTTTTAGTAACTACATATTGGTGAAATTGCCTTGTTATTGGGTTCTCTCCTATTTACGAGCATCTTTTACGGACTTTTACACAAATGATATCGAGTGTCTTAACACATAATTTATAGCATTTCCTTCAAAGGTATTGCCGTCAGTATTAATGCAAGTACATCGATTGAAACTACTAAAAATGGCCGCTTTTGCAAAAGGAAGATCAAACGAAAACCAATAACAGCATGCACTTGCCGAGATCCTTAAAAATGGTCAGGCATAAAAATCGCGGATCATATAAATGTAACAACACTATTGTTAGATTGGCATCATTGAGGAGTTGATCAAAAACCGGGAGACATGCCGATACTTTTTGAGGTCGAAACAGAGCACCCGCAACTTGAGCTGTTTCCAATCCCTACAATTCAGATCATAACCCCGCTGTTGATTAAAAAGAATTCAGTAATTAGTGGCCAAACAAACAATACTCTAGTCTCAGTGACCAGCTTGAATATAGATACTTTGTGGTGTCTATATTTAAGCATAAGTTAATGAGCAAGATCTTAGAGTCTGAGCTTACGAGTTTCAGTCAACTTATATTGTGATATTGACATGGCGGAGCTGAATACAGGCTCAGTTTCAAACGTAAAGAAATTGGCAGGGCATCAGCGGTACTGACTTGATGGATGCAGATGCTAGATGCATCTCAAAGCGCTCAGGCTGATTTTTTTAGATGCAATTTCTGTGCAGTGATTGTGGATAAAAAATTCAAAAAATCTAGAAGGGAAATGCTCTCGTGCTTTTGACATAACGTTCTGAGCACATGTACCATTAAAAACATGAACATTTACTATGCTGATGCCAATTTGACGTATCTGCAACGGCATTGCCTTATCTCAAAACTGAAGTAGCGCTTCCGTTTGCAAGCTTGTTTAAAATGCTGGATGTAAATCTTGTTTGAAATCACTTCACTCGATTTTGAGATTTTGGGCCGTTTAAAAAGTGCCGGTATTCGAGTATTCTTGGAAAAAAGCTCAGTTTTTTTTCTCGTCCTCACTTCAATTATCCTTAACTTTTAGCAAATCAAAATCGGAGCCGAAATTTTTGATAAAAAAAATTTGTTTATACATTTTTGTAAATATTGTAAAGCCGTTATTTTAACTTTAAGAACAAAAGAACAAAAACAGACAATCGCTGTGAGATATCAGCCCAAAAACTCCATATGCGAAGTTAAAAGAAAACGTCTGCTATGCCAACTGGACAGGACTTATATCATAACTCATTCTCAGTTTGAATACAATATTTCAGTACGATTGCGTAGCAATATAATCTCGTTTGTCTTTTCTGTTCGGTTATATGAACTTTTCTGATATATGAACCGCAAATTTTGAATACTGGAATTCAGTTATGTACATTTAATCTGGAACTCTATAAAATGTACTACAAGTTGATATACATAAAATTTAGTGCACAATTGCTTTCAAGGTTTTACTCTGCTTCTGTCGTATCTGTGTCTGCACGTGTAAGAGAGTTTGCGTGACTTATCGAAAGGGTTAAATTGGTTGGTTGGCTCTGCTTTTAGCAAACAAATAAAACGACTGGAACCAACAAATTATCATTGTCAAATACCTGAATATAAAGCAATAATAATAAAAAGAAGAGAAATTGTTTTAATATGGTAGGTTGGTTCCAATATATGACTTTTCAGTTATATGAACCGGCCCAGCAATCATTAGTTCATATAAGTGAGAATTCACCGTTTAGCGGATGCAGCCACGCCCTACCGCCCGTCATCAATGTTGGGCTGTTAAAATTTCAGCTAAAAAAATACATTTGGATTAAGGGGATCGAGATTATTAAAAGTTAAGATTTTTCCATTACGCCCACTTTGTAATAATAAGTGTTTTATCAAAAAAGTTTGAATGTTGCAAAGTATGTTGAAAAAGTCTTCCTTACCATACGAATTTGCTTGCCACGCCCATTTTTTAGGGGCGTTTTAAATTAACACTTTTTTTTTGAAAAATTCCCTAAATATGTAGGCAATGTCCTTTTTAACAATTTGGGGGCGTTTTTTTCGAAAAAAAAAACGTTGGTTATTTTGACAGAAAACCCAAATAAAATTGGTCCATGAGCAAAAAGATGCATACTCTCAACCAAATGCCACACCCGCCTTGGGGATATGAATATGGATAGGATATTCTGCAGTGCGCTAAGGCGGACACAAAAACTTTTTGGGACAAACATTGTTTTTTCGATAAAATCCTTTAAATCCTTGTTGACATTTTGCTTAAGAAAGTTGTTTTTCGCGCTTTTTGGGGCCTTGATATTTCGAATCAATGCTCAAAACAATACGAAGATAATATCCTCCTTAAAAAGTTGTTTGCCACACCCACTTTTGGAGACGTTTCGATAAAATTTTACACATTTTGGTTATTTTTTTAGAAACAAAAATTATTGCGAAAGGGAAAAGGACATTTAACCAAATGCCATGGACTGCAGTTTTGCCTTTTGTTTTCAAATTAAATTAAATTTTGTCGGGAACAAATTAAAGCGATGAATTGAAAAAAAAACCTTATTATGGAAATTAATGCATTTATTAATATCTATCCATCCAATAGTATCTAATTCCGATAGAAGAAAATATATTTGTTTTAGACGATGAATTTATTTATGGGTGGCTGAAGCAGTCGCATGCAGAAGCTGAAAAGCGAATTTGCTAATGAACAAAATAAAATGTAGAGATCTACGCATGTATCGGCTGTTTTTTGCATATATGGTAATGTCAAATACATGAACTTGTTGATATTTGCTGTGAGTTCATCGCAAAGACCTCGAAAATGGTATTTAGAAGCACTGTAGATATATCTCCGTTGTCGATAGCAGAAATATTTATTGCCGCTATAGTTCGCGAATTTTCGGTATCGTATTGTTGTATTTAACAAGGAAATAACTTTCTATCCCCACGTGCAAACACAATTATAATTACATTGCGCTCTGTGATTATTGCGGTTCACATACAGAAAGTGTATTTTTTCAACGTCGTAAAACCATCTTTATTGTTAAGAACACGATATAGGCGTTCGTCGATTAGCGGTTCTTAAACTGGATGCCTCGAACGCATGCCAGAAGTAAAAAAAAAATAAGTATTAGGCATTGACGGCCCATACAAGATTTTAAACCTAATTTCTCCAACCATTTGCTTGTGCGAAGTGGAAGTGTACAATTTCAAGCCGAATCCGAACGGCTAATTTGAGAAGCTTCTCATGATGACTAATACTCCTGGATTTTTGTCAGAAGTTCGCATGGGGTGGGGCAGTGGAAAAAACTTTAAAATGTTACTTGGCCCCGGCGGGATTTTAAGCTTAGTAGAAGAGATTAGGATTCCAACACACTGAGCTCTGCGTCGCTGTGCCCAGAAGTTCGACTGCAATATTCAAGAATAGCAAACTTCAGTTGCAAAATGATTAAAGAAGGCATAAAGATACTTAAAATTTACGTTGCCTACCATGTAAAGTGGCAGCTGAACGATGTTTCATGGCTTGCCACAGCTGATCGGTGCCTTTGAATAAGGCCAAATGCAAAATTGCGAATGCAAAAATGTGACTTTGTGAAAGTGAAAGCTTAAGCTTCAATGATTGTCCGTTTACACATTGCAAAAGCTTGAAAGCCCAATACTATTTCTCAAACACTGATTAAACTTTGCCTGGAGGATATTGTTAGTTGTATGTTAAGTTCAGACACGGCCAAGAGGAGAATTCAAATAATTTCAAAAACTTCGGAGAACGAGATTGAAAACTTTTTAAGCTTACAGCTTGATGAAAGTGTCGGCATTGCGGGACTTGCTGTTCGTCTTGTGCTTGTGAGGATCCATTCGAAATAAAACTAAAAGAATAACATTTGATGAGTGAACGGCTTAAAATTTACACCAGTGGCGACAAAATCATCATAGGGAAATGTATCAAGGTTGGAGCAAGTAAGAGCGCAGCAGCCACTGTGGCATTCATCAGCATTCACTGGCAACTTGAAGTATTCCGCACGATTTAAAAGTCGCATTGGAAGTCGTGCTGTGAAGAGGGAAATCTTGCTAAGAGCGGCCCGCTTTAAGTTCGCCTTATAAAACCTACCACCGAAGATCTTGATGCTTGCTGCACACAGAAGTGCGGTGGCTATCAAGCAAAAACGTTTTATACAGAATGCTTGCAGACTGTTTGCTTTTAGAGATGATCCTTTTATCCAACAATTAAATGATGTCGATTGGCCGCTCAAATTGGGATACCTTTCCGACATATTTGAAAAACTTAACGAAACCACCACCTCTTTTCAAAGGATGGGAGGAGCACAATTAGAAAAAATCAAAGCCTGCGCAAATTAATTAAATATTTCAAAATTAATTATTTACTTTAAAGCGTGTGTTGAGTGCAGAGACATCTCCAACTTTCCTCGGTTGCAAGAATTTGTCTAGACAAATGAAGTCAACCTTTAAACCAACTTTCTTGAAATTATTATATTCCAGTTGCAAGATTTGGAAAGAAGCATTGTTGATTATTTCCCCGAAATTGACTCTGATTTTTCTGCGACCTTGAACACAAACCAACTAGAATGAGAAACCAAAGTTTTTTTTCAAAACCTGCTTCGGATTAGCAAAGACAGCAGTTTAAAATATAAATACCTTGAAGGAAGCCAAGAAGGGGATTGGATACAGATGTATTCAGAAAACAATGCTGTTGGCATGGCTGCACGGAAAAGACTTGTGCATTTTACTTCAACCTTTCTCTGTTGTCTGCATTCTCAACGTGCAAGTCAAGTAATTTGAGGGTGACATTAATTAAAATTTCCATTAAAATAAAGGATAAAATAGTAAAATCATCCAAACAGTTTCATCAAAGACAACAGAGTGTTAAATTTGATATGTTTTTCTTCGATTTTTAAGTATTTAACCTACTCGTAAGTAGGGGTGCCTCGAAATTTGTTTAGCTCGAAAAGGGTGACAAGGCGAAAAAAGTTTGAGAATCCCTGGATTAGGGAAAACTTTAGAAGCGAATATAACAATTAAAGTTAACATAAAGTACTGTTTTCTGGTAAAAAAGACTTTTAAGAAAAAAATAATTGCAATACGAACATTTCGACGTACATATGTATGTTACCTGAGCAAAGGAAATATCGAGCTTAAAACTTAAACGCACGATCTCATGAAAGCAATTGCTTTCTCATTCTACGCAATGACTTACATGGCGCTTTCGGAATTTTGGAATCAGATTATTCTCACCACTCAATGGCCGCGCGCGCAGTGGCACAGAGGTCGATGTGTTCGACTGCTAATTTAAAGGTCTCAGTGTCAAATCCCACCGTGGCCAAGTAACGCTTGGAGAAGCTAGCTTATAGGACCAGTCTGAGCCGTTTATGGGCAATATTTATTTATTATTTAAGGATATAGCACACAAGTATTTACTTAGTCAGTCAATATGAGAGGGAACTCATTCCCCTGTCCACCTTACTAAAAATTTCAGAACTAATAACAAGCAGAATTTGTCTAAAATGCTCATTCCATTCTACAGTCTCTTCTTGTTGATTTGTTAATCAGTGGTAAATTAACAGCAAACTTAGACCAAAATGTGTGATGTGACTATAAACATGTCTACATTATAAGGATACTAAAAACCCCATTAGTGTGCGCAAGTTATAAAAAAAAGTGAAAGTCCAGAAGGCTCATTTCGATAAATCAGTTTCAAAGTTCAGGTCACAGCAACCTGTGATGAGTTAACCTTAGTCACCTTTTTTTATTTTTTATTTTATTTTATTTCTTGAATTGCTTAGACAGTAAGATACAATATCTTATAAATAAAAACGAGGTAATAAATGAATGCTACGAGTATATTGATAGAGGAAAAAAGAGGAAAAAATTAAAACTAAATTCACAAAAAAAAAAAAAAAAAATTAGGTGTAACTAAGAATAGCGGAAAAAATAGGTATTTAATTCTTTTTTCTAGCGGTATTATCCAATCTTCTTATACATTGAGGCAAAGAGTTCCACAATCGAGTAGCGTATATAAAAAATTGACGTTTAGATACAAGACAGTTGCATCTAGGTACAGTAAGCTGACCGGATCTGTTAGAAGAGGGGAATCTATTTTTTTCGTAAAGATATGCGGGTTGATGAGTAAGTATAATATCCGAAAAACGAATAAGTGTACGATACTGGAGAAGTTTATCAAAGGTCATATTGTATATAAACGTTTTGAGTAGGCAGAGACTCTATCAAATCTGCGCAATCCAAAGACATAACGTACAATGCTATTAAAAGCAACGTTTAGTTTCCTTTTGGAGTCATAACTGCAGTTGGCAAAGATTTCACAACCGTAAGTGAGTAGTGGCACGACCAATGTTTTTGCGAGTAGGGTGCGTGTCTCGAGCGGAGTGAAAGAGTGGGAGACCCATAATGTTCGAAGGACTCGATAGGTCTTTCCTACTACCTGTTGGATGTGCTTATCCCAGGAGAGATTACGACTATAGGTCATACCGAGGCTTTTTACCGATTCCACATACTCTACAGGGACATGACTAAGGTTGATGGAAGGAAAGTATGATAGGTTTAGAGGCTTTCTTGAGACTACAATGCACTTGGACTTTTTTAGGATTACGGAACAGACCATTACTTTGTGACCCTTACACGATTAAGTCCAGATCTTCATTTATACAGGTAGTGGCATGCTCAATTAAGCCCAAGGGACAGCTCAGTAAAAGCTGAACATCATCGGCGTACATATGTACTGAACTATGTATAATGAGACTACGAAGTTCGTTGACATATAATGGAAAAAGTAATGGTCCCAATATTGAACCCTGTGGCATGCCGCTGACTATAGGAAGAAAGCCCGATAGCACGCGGTTTGTTTATTTCCACAGCTTGCACTCTGTCTGTCAAATAGGAAGATATTAGTTTTATAGCACACGGGGAGAAATTGTATATTTGCGACAGTTTGAGGCACAAGGTAGAGTGGACAATCGCAGCAAACGGCTCGAAAAGTCTAACAGCACAAGAAATGACACTTTATCTTCATCAAGCACCATTCGAATATCATCGGACACCCCTAAAACGGCAACTGTGTTTCTGTCGAAAATCAGATTGTTTTGGAGACAATATATTATTGGAAGCAAAGTTTTGACTTAATTGCTTTTGCAATATCTATTCAAACACTTTAGACATAAAAGGCAGGATAGAGATCGGTCTGAATTCGTCACCCTTGGGTGTTTTCGGAACAGGAAGAACTTTGGCTGATTTCCATTGCACAGTAAAGATACATGAGGTTACGTGACGAAAAACGCATCCTATGCTAAAAGGAAGCTACTACACCGCAGTTGTGCGTCAGGCGCTCACATAGGGTACAAAATGTGGGACAGCGTATAAAAAGGGCATGACAGCAGCATACTAACAAAGCTTGATGGAATAAGAAGTTCCCCTATTCGGGGAAGCCTTTACGTCAAAGAACCTATATCAAATAAAATGGAACGCTACATAGAACCTCCTCAAAAAGGGAATGTAAATTAACGTTGCCTTACAGTCGTGAAAGAGCGACAGACCTTAAAACTCCTCAATTGCACAAAGGCAACAACACCAGTATTTAACTGCACTCGATGACGAAATGATTCGAAACTCGTAGGTCTGCCGATACTTTTTGAGGTCAAACCAGCGAGTTTCAAATGCGAACTAGTAGAGATTCAGTTGATTCCTTTAGTCCAGATCATTAAAGAAAAGAAAGGAAAAGAGCTCAGCTTGAAAAAACTTTTTTTTGAAACACTTTTCCATCATCAAATAAATTACAATAATAGTAATAAATGTTAAAATACATATTCGAATCCGAATTCCATATCAAAGATATGTACATACTTAATATATTCAACTCCACCATGTGCACGATAAAATAATGATGTTTAAATTTTACTTCCTACTATGACGACATCGATAGTCGTCTTATAACTCTATTACAACTCCTCACAATCACTTCCCACCATTAATCCCAACGGACCACGTCGAGCGGAAGAAAGTGAGAGTTTTCCACCAATCATGCCAACCACTACCAGTTTGACTGCATACTTACACTCTTCCATATTCTAGCCATCATCATAAGCACAGTAAGTACGGAGTTACCATCATCCACACCATTAAGTGCAGACGACGTGCTCTAGCTTCAGAATAAGCGCCACGAATGTTATGATAAAATAAAATAAAAAAAGCTTTATAAAGCCCGCCAAAGAATAGGCCTACTGAACTAAGATACCAAAACAGATTCGAAAAAAAAACCCCCTGACTATGGAAGTAGGTATGTAGTCAGGTAAAGCTTGAGCCGTTTTTCTTTATTTCTACGTCGATATTGCTTGAGAGATGGTTTCAAGCCGCACAATCGCGCTGCCACTATACCTTTGGTGTGATCGTATTGTGATGTGCCACAGAAATACACACACTCCTAGTTCACTTGCTTGCGAATGCAAGACCAAACGCGGTGTATTATGCAATTGGCCGTAGTCGGGGTCTATTTTGTTTGTTTTTGCTTATTTTTCCGATGTATCCAAGTTAAGCTATCTCCTCTGGTTGTGCATATCTCACAGCACTTCCCTTGTTTGGATATTTTGCGGGTGCACTCTCTTTTCAAGAATTTATGCCATGCTAATTTTACTTGATTGGTTCGCTTGGTATTTGAATACCCACTAATAAGGGTCTTAATGTTGGCTCATAGTTTGTTACATTATTCGTGTACCCCTAAAAGTAACTATAGGGTGTTTTTTTATTGAGGTATACAACTTCTAAGAGGGATAACTATCAACCTAGCTGTCATATTAATAAAGTGTGTTTGACTTTTTTGTTCAGTATACTTTGGCAAATAACCATGGAAAGACTAACACCAAAACAACGTTTACTAGTCGTGAAAATTTATTTCCAAAATTCGGGCTCTGTTCGCCAAACTTATAGAGCACTTCTTCCACACATGACTTTGTTGAGTCAAACGTTTGGTGCCCGAATCATTTCAAGAAATGGACCTGCGAGTTAGCCACCTAGTTCCTGTGATTTGACACCGTTGGACTACTTTTTGTACGGGTACGTCAAATCTCTGGTCTATGCTGATAAACCAGCAACGATTGATCACTTAGAAGCCAACATTCGACGCACTATTGACAAAACTTGGTTTGCTCGAAAAAGTGGTGCAAAATAGGACCGACAGGATGGCACTAATAAGGTGCAATCGTGGAGGCCATATACCAGAAATTATTTTTAAACATTAAATGCCATGAAATTTGTGAGCCAAAATTTGGGCATTCCATTAAATTTGTTGTGTTTTTAAAAAAAAAAAAAAATTGTATGCCTCTATAAAAAAACACCCATATATGTGATCAGCATCGAAAGTAATGTCGTTCTAACCATTTCCTTCAGTAACCAATTTTAAGGCCGTAAAATTTGAGTAAGAATGGGTCGTATTTTCCGCGAATTATGTAGGAGGAAAAGTGTTTTGGAAAACAAAGATAAAATCCTTTAAAATGTAACAAAATATGTTTCTTGGTGTTTTTGCAAAATATTTTGTTTTTCTATAAATTCCTTTCTTTGAATACGAAGGGATACCACTGCAATTAAGCATTAACAACACATACAGTGCTTCTTCCGACATTTTTGTATGCAAAGTTATATGTTTGACATTTAAAATTAAAGGATCCCACATTTTAACGCCGACTCCGAATTTCAAATTTGAGAAACTTCTCATGACAGTTTAAACTCTTCTATTTTTTGTCAGACTTTCACTAGAGGTAGGGAAGTAAATAAACTTTATATGTATTCCTGGATAGGATGCGAACCTCGAACCCCTCGCTCAGTGGTCCAATGCACCAAGCACTAAGCCACCCACGCTTGCGAGCAGACACTTAGCGATTCTCAATTCTCAAAAATAATGTAAATTATTTTTGGTAAGTCAAATTTAAATTGCCTTTTTATGTGCACAAACAGGCCTATCATGATCTATATAAAATCCATGCGCTTCCGCAAATAGTAACAAAGTAAAATCTCGCTCACTTGATTTACGGCAAAAAAAATGAGCGCCACTTGTTTAAATACCGACAACATCTGTCACAAAGTTCGTAAGTTGTTTTGTGTTTATACGCACGAGCGTGCGTAATTGATCTATGCTCACAGTTAATTCAAAATGTGTTCTTAATCATCCAGTTACTTGTATTTTGATCTTCTTTCGAACTTACTTATGTACTTCCAAATGAAAACATTCCATTACATACATTTTTTTGATTCATACATTCCCTACCTTCACTTGGATGATAAAATATTCGCAGACGTGATAGATTCCAACGAATAGTTCCAAATATCGCTGATTTATTACCCGCTTATCCGGTCTACAAATTAGTTAGCAAATCAGGCGAAAATCTCAAAACACTCAAAAAGAAATTAAAATAATTACTTTCGGCACCCGTATTTCGAATGCCACCTGCTCCGAACAACACTTAACAAACTTGCCATACCATTGCAGCTTCTATTCGAAGTCAAATTCTATATAATCAACCCTCACACGTGATCAATTCTAACCTTTTTGTTATAGTACCACACCATAAACTGTAGAGAAAAAATTAGCATAGATACAAGTTTTTGCCGAAGAACAGGTTCCGGTCAATTGACAGAAACAATATAAAATGTGTTTCCACGTTTATCGTTTTAAAATAAACTGCCCGTTCTACCTCTGCAGACATATAAACAAATTCTATCTTCAAAAAAAAATCTTGATTGACAAACATGAAATGCATAATTTACAAAAGCAAAAAACTAAAATCAAACAAACTGAAACGATAAACAAAACATTATACCACCTAACGAAAGAGTGGAAGCAATAACATTATAAAAAGAAAACAACTCCAAATGAGGAATAGGTGTGCGAAAATTACACTTTCACTGATTTTGATTAAAGTTGTCTGCCTCACCCCGCTATAAGTAAGATGGTCCATTACGCAATTACAATACCAGGCTATTATAGAGTCAAGACGAGTCATACTGTCTGACGTGCGAGCAAGTACTATAATATTTATCACGAATACTCTATGGATTTTTATGTAGGCGAGTATTTTGCTGCAGATACAAATTCAAAACATAATTGCAGTGGATCGCTTGCGCGACTTGTTCTGCATACAAATTAATTGAAGCATTTGTACAGAAGTAGCCAGGCAGAAGACGATGGCAAATAATAAAAAAAAAGTATTGAAGACGAAGCAAGCAACAAAAAAGAGGCATAAAAACACAAATTATGGAAATGTAGTGCACGAAATGAGATTTAAAGCGCATAAAATGTAATTTCAGTAGCTTCAGTATTTGAGTTTAAGTGGCCGGTTTCGAAGACGGTACCCATCAGAAGTGATAATGTCGATTTTGATTAGATTTGTTTGTGAATCGGGATCGCGATTCGTGCCGAAAGAGATTAAAAATAGATTTTTATGAAATTCACTTTTCTGATTTGATTTGGCAAGTTTATGATACTGACTATTTCATTCTTCTTATTCGACGAGGTTATAACGAGAATTAGGGGATCATAACCCTCCAACTCTACTGCATCCCTACTGGTGTGCTTGTATCAATCGACATCGGCAGGTTTCCGGGTTTCAAATCACTTAATCACTGAAGCCGATCTGGTTTTGTTGCATTTGTGTGATCCTGGCGTTTTTAGGAATGCCTCTTTTATACGATTTCGACACGTGCACGTTAAATGTGGTGCTAGGCTCACCTGGATGATGTTAAAATATCCTAGATGTGATTTCCCCCTTAGTTGCCTTTTTATACAAGCACTGTTTGGGGACGTTGCAGCAATATTTTAAGTCCGTCCCAGCACGGGAATTCTGAGTGTGACTATCCATTGCACTTATGTTAACTTGCGATTGGTCTTTGAGTATCACGAGTTTGTAAAAAAGGTAACTTTGGAGGAATCTAGTTTAACCTAAGGAAAAAGTTGACCTACAGACTTGCAGTTCCTTTAGTAGCTTAGCCTGGATAATAATCAAATCTACTTCCAAGCATTGACAAAGTCGAGAAAAACATTACTTTAGGAGAACATTACATGGATTAATGTGCAATGGAGCAAGAGACCTCGTGGATTTTGGAATCCTAATTTATTTTATTTTAGTGGCGTTTTAGTAAATTTTTCATTTCGTTGGGACATTTTTTTCACACTTAAAGTGTTTCCTTATTTCATTATGATTTTTTTTTTAATTTTCTGGGACTTATTTCGCACAACCGATAGGTATTGAACGTGTGTATTAAATTTGTCCGATACAACTCATACTCTGTCAAAATTAACTGTGCCTGAAAGTTGTACTGACGGCTGTTTTACGATTTTGCGTATTTACACAGCTGCTTGCCAAGTTAGGGAGATCATATTTGATTGACATACAAAGCAGCAGCGACAGTCAACACTTACATATTTGTTAGACACTTCTAAACGAAGGAGATGGAACCCAAGACCCGACGAAGAATGCCATTCTGAATTTTTTACAAGGACAATTTGGCTGTAGATACTTCTGAGTCCTTTAGCTGACGTGCTTTGTGTGATGCTTTAAGAGATTTAATGACCGTAAAGAAGTTGATAATAAAAATCTAAAAGGATATCATCATCAGATCTACGACGGCTTATGCTTCTGAGTACTAGGCAGCGGCTCATAATCGAAATCTTCTTGTAACTAATGCACGTAGAATTAGAATTCGATCGGCCGGAGTGACGATGCTTGAAAACGTCTCAATTGTTGTTGCTTGTTGATGCCAACAAGTCTATAATATGTAGGTATAAAGTTAAATCTGTTTGCATGAGGCATATAGGGCTTAAAACCCAGCTTCTCCAACCATTTACGTGTGTGATATGGATGAACCTACAATTTTACGCCGACTACGAATAATTTGTCTCTCACAGGCCGTATAGGACGTTTTGCTGGATTAGGTGCTTTGCAATTTTTTCCGAAATTCGTTGGCTTAGTAGTGTCATGCATTTTAAAATGGTCTGGAATAAAGACGAGAGTCCTGTTTCGAGGTGTGTCATGTAGTAAGATTCATTTCCTGGTAACCTGAAATTGTTTTTTTGATAAAGTATCTCATCAAGTTTTCGACTTCATCGTATTAACGAAACCCCCATTCCTACATCGCGTAACACATAATAGATCTTACTACCGCTTCGAATACTTTGTATCTAGCGCTGATGCCCCTTTTACGGAGCAGATTTTTCCATTAGCAATTTATTGCTTTTTTCATCAGTGTATCACATTGCGTGAACATAGATGGAAATCAAATGTTTATCATCAAAAAAGATGCAGAACCGTGGGATGCCTCCTTAATTGTTTCCTGTAGTGTTTTTTGAAATCCACTTTACGTGTTATACTAACTCCAAGATACTTGTACTCCTTTACAACCTTAAGCTCCTACAATTTCCCAGAAACATTTTCATCATTTACATAGCTACCCGAACCATTTCGTTAGACCATTACCTTTGACTTGTTGGTATTAACTTTCAAGTTACATAATCTGCAAAAGTCGTTGGTATATGCCTCCAATGTTGCGTTAGTTCCTGCTTTGTAAGCTAACAAAGAGCGAGCCAGGAGCTCCAAGGTGCAGTTTCTGAGACGCTCTAGTGGCGGCCACATGCCCCAAATCATCCTTCATCATTGAAACCATACAATTATGTATCGAATAATTAACTTGTGTGTGTGTTTTATTTCAATTTTAAATTCAATCAATCCTACGGATCTTAGAAAATACCCTATACATCGTCTTCATAAATTGAATCTCTCTCTCTGTAGACAGAATGTAAGTTTTGATTGCAAGAGAACGAATTGTGCGAAAACATTCTGTGTGCATGCCAGGCTCTATATTTGTTAAGAAGACGTATTTTTCTCAAAAAAAAACCTTTATCTAAGTAGAAAAGGAACTATGGTACTTAGAACGTATAAGCCTTCATTAGGGAGCTGGTACTTCCTTTAGGATAGTTAACTCTGTCATGCAAAATAACGTTAGATCGCAGTGTTAATCACAAAGGCAAGGGTAAGAAAGAATATTGGATTTTATAAAAAAAACTATGGTTATATTTTTTCACGGGTCAAATCTTGTTCTTACTTTTCTTTAATATGTGAAAAAAAGAAAAAAAAATTAGGCATTGGGTCGTTAATACAGGTCCTGTGCTCATTAAATTTTAATGAACACAATTAATACAGTTTCTCAGTCTGATGGTGGGGACTTAAGCCTTCATTTCTACTTAAACTCATTTTGGAAGCAGGAAAAGGGACTCCATGTGTGTCACTTAAATGCCCAAAGTTTATATAAGAAAATTGATGAATTTCGTACAAACTTTGTAGACTCCGATGTGGATGTGATTTGTGTTTCCGAAACATGGTTTAGAGAAGAAGTGAAAAATGACATATATAGTATTAGTGGCTATAAAATTTTTCGTGCCGATAGAAAGTCTACAGGTGGAGGTGTTGCACTATATGTCAAACAACGTATAAATTGTCGGATTGTGGTGGAGTCAGCTGTAAATAATCCCGTTGAATTCTGTTTTATTGAGCTTAGTAATGGCACATCAAAAAGGCTCCTTGGTTGCGTCTATCGCCCTGACTGTAATACAATTTTGTCCAGCTTTTATAACATTTTAGAAGAGTACTCATCTCAGTATGGGGAAATTATTGTGTTTGGTGATTTTAACTGCAATTTGTTATGTAAAGAGACGTCAAAGTCTTTTATCGAAAACCTTAAGACCTTATCCTTAGTGCCAGTCAATAAAACACAACCAAACCATTTTACGAATACCAGCAGTACCCTACTTGATCTAGTACTTGTTAATAATCTAGATAATGTTTTGTTTTTCGGTCAAACATCGGCGCCATGTTTCTCTCACCATGATATAATTTTTGCTACGTTTAAATCAGATGTGTTTGATAGTGTAAATGATCCTATACTTTTAAGAGATTTTAAAAATATTGACTTAGAGCGGCTTGAAAGTGATGTCGCTTGTATTAACTGGCAATCAATTTATCTCATCCGATCTGCCAACTCCCAAGTATCTTTTCTTCAAGAACATATTCGACAACTTTATAATACGCATGTCCAGCTTAAAACAAAGCGATTACCAAATAGGTCCAATCCTTGGTTCACTTTTGAAATAAATAATATAATAAAAAATAGAGACCTTGCATACAAAAAATGGAAGAGATACAAGCTTGCGGAATTTTATGAAGTTTTTCGTACTCTTAGAAATAAAACAAATGCAAAAATAAAAGAATCAAAGCGATCATATTACTCTAAGCGGATGGATATAAACCTACCAAGTAATATACTTTGGAAAAATATACGCGATCTAGGCTGTGGGCGAACAAAATCCGATGTGTTCGAGAATGTTGATCCAGACAAATTAAATTGTGTTTTTGCACAAACACAATCGATTCCCTCTTCATATGTCTCTTTTCCTTTTCACCATGACCAATTTGAGTTGTCGGAAGACCATGAATCTTTTTGTTTTTCGGGAGTTGATGATTGCGATGTCGTAAGCGCTATTTTAAAAATTAAATCAAGGTCAACCAGTTTTGACGAAATTCACCCTTCTTTCATTAAAATCATTTTACCCTACATTTTACCGTTTCTGACTCATGTTTGTAACACCGTTTTAACTACGTCCTCTTTTCCCTTGTTATGGAAAGATGCAAAAGTGCGACCACTTGTTAAGAAAAAAGCTACTCGTAGTCCACCCGTTGAATATAGGCCCATTTCAATCTTACCGTTTTTGTCAAAAGTAATGGAAAAATTGTTGCACCAACAAATGTCAGCGTACCTTCAGAGAAACAAATTAATCAATAGCATCCAATCCGGTTTTCGGGCAAAGCACAGCTGTGTTACTTCATTGCTGAAGGTCACAGAGGATATAAGGAATGCAATCGATAAGGACCTAGTAACTTTTCTGGTTTTGCTAGATTTTTCGAAAGCTTTCGATACGATTAATCACAATCTCTTGTTATATAAACTCAAAAATATGTTTCATTTTTCCTTCTCTGCGTGCAAATTGATACATTCTATCTATACATATCTATGTGAAAGAGTTCAAGCTGTTTCCGTTAACAACAAGACTTCAAATTATTTGCCTTTAAAGCGGGGTGTTCCACAAGGATCAATTTTGGGTCCCCTCTTGTTTACACTTTTCATAAATGATCTTCCGCCTTGAACAAATCACTCTTCCGGACATTTATATGCCGATGATTATCAGCTTTACCTTAGTTGCAAGCTAGGATTGATCGAGGATGGTATTTGCAAAATTAATGAAGATCTTGAAAAAGTAAATAAATGGTCTATAGAAAATGAGCTCAAAATAAATCCTGCTAAATCTAACTGCCTGGTTATCTACAAAAATGAATTGGACCAAAGCTATTTCCCAAAAATTCTTCTTGGCAATAGTCACATCAATTATGTCAATAGGAGTAAAAATCTAGGCGTGTGTTTCAACAGGACTTTTAGTTGGGATGACCACATCAAACAAATTATCGGCAAAATATACGGAATTCTTCGAAATCTTGCTTTTTCTCAACACTTTACTCCCCTAAGTACCAAGTTGTTAATTGCTAAATCTTTATTCGTCCCTATTATAACCTACGGTTGCGAAATTTTTTGCTTTCATAGTGCTGAAACGAAACGTAGATTAGTTGTTGCATATAACAACATAGTTAGGTACGTCTACAACCTCAATAGGCGTGATCATGTTTCTAGATTCTCTAAAACATTACTGGGATGCACAATACACACTTACATTAATTACCGAACACTTATGTTGTTGTACAAGCTTATAACCAACAAAGAGCCCTTGTACTTGTACAACTGCTTGTCTTTTGCAAGAACACCGCGTTCGATTACATTAATACAACCCCGGTTTACATGTCGCATAACTGAAATGCAATTTTTTGTCCATGCCATTAGATTGTTTAACTCATTACCACAAAGCATCAGGAGACTAATTGACATGCGTAATTTCGAGACCATTTTATTTAGGTATATGGCTACAAATGAAAATGAAAATTAGTTTTCATATCTTATATTTTCAGTTTACATATTTGTTTTTCATTAAAATTTAGAATTATTATGTATTAACATTGTCCGATTTCAAATAATATAAATTTATCGATACTCGAACATCTAAAGATTGTAAAGTCTATGTAAGAGATTTGAATTCTGGAATAAAATATCTAAATACCTAAATATCTAAAACCTAGCTTCTCCAATCATTTCCTTGTGCAGCAACTTACAATTTTAAGTAGAATCCAAACGGCGAATTTGAGAAGCTTCCCATGATAATTGATACTCTCTTGAATGTTTGTCAGACATTCGTAAGAGGTGGTGCAGTGGAAAACATTTTTAGATGTTACTTGGGCCCGGTGGTATTTGAACCTGAGACCTTAGTAGTAGTCCAACACACTAACCTCTGCGCCACTGCGCTCGCAAGAAAAGGAAAGCGCATCTAAAAAGATGCAAAAGACCAACAGAAACGTGGGTTATTTTATTCTTATAAGTAAAATCCAAGTATTCATAATCAACCATTTTGTTATTTAAATGGGATTATTTTCTTACAATTGCGCTGATGTATGGATGACTTCTTACAAAAATGACCATCGCTTTGAAAGTAAGAAAGGGTCGATAGATATGAAAGTGCTTGTCAGTTTTCTTACCTCACAAAACACTCGGGGCGCTCTGGTGAAATTGTATTCATTAATTGGGATCAATATTGAAAATGATGAGCTCCATAGAAAGTTGTAGGTACGAACTAAGCGCCAAATTATTAATTTCTTGTATGGTATACCCACTTTTTGTACGACCAACAGTTTGTTATTTTTTACTGTATACAAGTCCCAAATTTAGCAAATGTGGAATTGAGTTATATAAACAACCATTACAGCTCTTTCGCTCCTCACAGACACTGTGATTAACCATAAATTTCGACTCTCAACAGAAATAAATGACTCGTACTTCCTATCTTCCAGTCAAATAAATAAAATATGCTAAACAGGGCCTCATTTTAGAACTACTTTTATTTTAAATTTAAGCGAATAAAATAAATAGGTCAATCTTCGAGTTCCCACAGACCGCGAACAAAAAACAAATATACATAGTCACCTAAAAAAATAATAATAAATTCTAGTCTATATTTAGTACCTAGTCACAATACTAAAAATTTACTTTCGAATGAACGCACACCACCAACATCATTGAATATACGCGCAAATACATATGAAGCTGTCTGTTTATATTTTCGAGCATACTAGGTATATAAATAAAATCGCCGAAAAAGTGAAAGTTTACTACTGTTAATGAAAGTAAATTTGAAGACCCAACCACACAATCATACAAGCCACAGAGTTGCACACATTCTGAATGTGAGCACGAACCATGTTAATTCGGGAAAAGGTACCATCGCCGAAAATAAAATACAAATTCAAAAAATAAATAAATGTATACCTTCAAAAAAAGAAGAAAAAAAAAAAACAGCGAACATCGTATAATATGAGAAACAAACAAACAAAACAAAACCCGAAAAACAAATTAATGGTCACTACACAACCGAAAATGGAAAGTTTTAACACGCGGCATCTCTGTCCCTTTGGTCAAAAATACAAAAAAAAAGGCATGATCTTCACACACAGTTACTCGACCTAAATTTAAAAAAAAAAGTATCATCGCATTCTATAAGACCTATACACGTTGGGCAGCAACATCAATATTGTTGGACAGGTCAGAATCAGAACAAAACACATCAGAGACCAGAGTGCAGATAATTAAAAAAAACTGTTAAGAGATAGATTTTTAAAGCTCTCTTCATTGAACGTATTGCGCTTATCGATTAAAGGCCATATTGTATTAATATAAAGAACCTGCCACTATTGCGGGATTAGAACAATCAATAGAGTGACACGTTTTTTCCGCAAGGCCAGACAGACAGCTAGAGGCATTTGCATGAGCTGCGCTTAAGTTCTAGGTCAGGTTCGAGAACGAATTTTACCTTTTTCACATACAAACGTACAAATGGTATAAATAAACAAAATGCGAATGTGAAGAAGTGGTCGAAAATAAATCAATGAAATAGGTATCGGATAATTTAAAAATAAATTGAGAGACTTAATTAGTTTAGTGGTGCAAGCAATTTACATACAACATGCAAGCAAAGGGGAATGAAAAAAAAATAATAATGCCGTAGACGAGGTAGCGAATTGGTTTTGACAGTGAAATTTGGTGAGTCCATTTTGGCGGAAATTTATCCATTTCCTCTGCAGGAAGACTGTTAGAGTTTTTATGTACTAAAAATGTGGTTTTAAGGTTGTTCTAATTATGAGATACTAGCGGAACCCGTCGAACGTTGTTTCGTCGTCTGGCAGGCGCATATGTGCAAGTTGTCTGGTGGGCGCATATGTCAGCTTATATTTTTGAATCAAACCAGGTCAGAGTGACCCGCTTTGCGGCTTAAAGGAATGCAACTCTTTTCAATATTATTATTATTATTATTATTACTAATATTGTTTTGTCTTAAAACTTTTTTTTTTTAAGAATACACCTGTCTGTTCAAACTTCTCTAAGACTTGGTGTATTGCCAATGCTTTTTTCTATTGCGATCGAATCATTAGCCGCTATAATGTTCAAAATTGTTAAAATGATGTTATTTTTTCTTAAAACTATTAATTTTTTTGGACAATACATTTTTTTTTATTGCTCACTTGGAAACAATTCTCTCTTTTATCACTCAATTGTTCTTTTTCACATTTTTTTATTTATTTCTTACACCACTGTCAATCCTAACTTTGTTAAGATTAATCCAGACACCATGAAGAAAACACTCACAAAATTTCATCAAAATCCGTCGAGCAGTTCGTGAGTCTATAAAGGACGCACACATACATCGAGTCATTTTTATAAATTTTCTATATAGAAACATTAATATACATATTAATATGAACTTAATAGTCCATACATAGCTTTACAGCTAAAACCTAACTTGACCAACCTTTTGTGTGTGTTGGAACGGCGGATAAATTCCTCAGGGGAAAACACTCTTAAGTCAGAAAAAATCATTTGGATTTTAATTGTTAAGAATTGAACTGGCCTTTACAATTACTTGAAGCATGTCATGCAAGCCTGCCCAGCAGACGTAAACCTTATCCTCCTATAGCGGTCCATCGTAGTTAATGAACTTCTACTCAGTAAAGGGGTTTCTATATTAAAGCTTACGCGGATGATTTAATAAATTTGGAGAAATATCAGATTGCCTCCAGAGAGATCTTAACAACGTAGCTGAGTAATGCACAAAAAGAAGACAACTGGACAGACTTAATATCGCAACACTTTTAAGCTTTAGAGTTTTTGCCCGACAACAGTTTTTACCCAAAACCAGACTTATTTAGAACTCGCGTTTTGAAAGACCACAGACACAGCAAAGATCTTGCCATAGCCCTGCAAAAGTCTTCTTCGAGTAAATTGGGATCTAAACGCCACAATGAGCAATTGCCTTACCCACATTACATTAGCGCCCTGCTGATGGCTTGATTGAACAAACTTCAAAGACTAGCCTGTCTGTGCACATCGAGTGCACATCGATAACAGCACCACAACAGCACTTCACCTCGCCTACAGAAACTGTAATGGGTGATGTTTTAAGCTCTTCGTTTTTAATTGTCAAAAAAAAAACAGGAAAATTGTTATTTGAGTTGATAAATCAGTGCTTTCAATGTACTTTGTAAAGATTAATTCGTGTAAATGTTGGCCACGACTACGTTTTAAGTGGTCCATACGGAGAGCCCAATGTTGAGTCACTTTTTCGTGTATATTGGCTGGTATATGGTTAATAGTATACGTGTAATGTTGTCTTCCAGGTCTGCAATTGACGCTGGATTATATTATTATTATTATTATTATTATTATAGAAGAGTGATTTGGCGCACGATCTAGCCCGCCAATTCATCGGTCCAAAAAGAGAGATAGATGGGTCACCGAACTCATTTATGAATTGGTCCATTGATTCGAGTGCTGTGTGGCATGTAGCTCAAAATTGGACTCTCCGCATGAACGTTCATCTTAGTGGCCGAAGATAACTATAGACTAGTTCATTCAGATATTGTACAGAAACTCAGTAGGAATAATCTAATTTTAAAAACATTTAAAAACAACAACTGTCTGACAAGATACAAATTCAGCAATAACTTCAGAAAAATCGTTCAGAGCGCAGATACATATGATCACTAGATTCTTAACGGCTATGGGATTAGCTGAAGTTAATATTTTTTAGAAAAAGAAGTAACAGCAGACCATAGTATTATTCCATGCCACGGTAATTGCTTAGCAAGATCACATCTATGTATGTATGTACTATGTATTTTTTCTAGGTAAACTTTAAAAAAACAAAATATATAAATATTAGGCATTAACAGCCTATACACGGCATAAAACCTAGCTTCTCCGACCACTTTCTTTGCGAAGTAGAAGCTATCTACAATTTTAAGCCGAATCCGAACGAATACTCTTGGATGTTTGTCAGACGTTCGCAAGAGGTGGGCAGTGGAACAAATTCTAGATGTTAATTGGCCCCCGCGGGATTTGAACTGGGGACCTTTCGATTAGTCGTCTGACACACTAACCATTGCCTCACTGCGCCCGACAAGTTAACTTTACCCTGTGACAATAACTGTAAGCTGTACCAAATATTAATATAAAATCTGGCTTCATGAGCCAACTTTTAATAAGAGGACATCCCAATAGGTCCAAACGTGGGTGCGGTTTAACAATCTAACCTAATCAACTCAATTCGTGACCTAACTTGTTCTTTATAAAAAAAGAAGTAGCTGCTTCGGGTGACTATTGCACTGATTATATCATAATGGTTAGATGTTCCTAAAAATTAATGTTTTTTTTTCATATTCAGATGAGACGAACCTTTAATTTTGCGATATTTGTCGATAGCTGTTTGAGAGAAACGTCAATTTTTTGCCCTATTCATAAAAATATCAGTCAGACAGGCTACGTTTATGTAGAGCATAAACTGTGAACTCTTTTTTTGGTAGGGAGACTTTATAATCATCCGGCTTATAAAGATCAGAATTTGTTTGTGTTCATGAGTGATTTACTTCATTCGTAAAAGTAGATAATTTTCAGTCATCAAATCCGCATCGGGCTGATTGTGCCGAAATAAAAAATCTACAGAAAAGCAAAACAAAATATTTTTGATTCGCAGCAAGGTCAAAAACCTTCTTGCCACATACGGTTAAACTTTCGCAGATTACTGTATTTTTGAGTTCGCATTTTCCCCACCATGATATGAACACAAACTAATAAGAATTACTGCCGCCTGCCTGTCGACTGAGTGCAGAAGGAATATTTGGTTCAATTCCGCAGATTACTTCGTTAGTGGACCCTGAGGATATTCTGGCAATACATAAGGCTGACATGTGGGTACTATTTCGGTCTACGAAGATCGTGTTTTTTTCAAATATCTTTGTTCAATCTGAATCTATGTACGAAATTCTAGACTTATTTTCAAAAAAAATTTCCGAAGTATTGAAGCAAAAAAAATCTATAACATATTAAGTTAGAATAAATTTTGGAAAATCCTTTCACCTCCGAAAATACTGATCCAAAATATGTTGATCGATATTTTCCTTTTCTTTTAACTTGTTGAAATCTTGGAACATGCCAAAAGCTTTTCGGAGAGCAGCTGTTAAATCGCATAACCAAATTTAAAATTGTAAATATTGGGACTTTCTTGAATTCATACTTTGTAGCTAAATATATAGCGCAGGGGGGGGGGGGGGGGGCTAATAATATCTTAACAGCGCACCCCGCTTATCGTAAATGACGATTAAAGGGAGGGACACGTTTAGATAATCTAGGTAAACCCATAGACACATTTAACATCTTAAAACTGTACCGCAATTGCGCATGTGAATCCGTTAATTGACACCATATAAATCCTTTTCCCATTTTTTTTGTTTTATGCTAACGCACACTTGAGGATACGACATAAAGATACTGAGTACGATAGAGTCAACATTTCAAAAATAACGACGCAACACAAGTTTTTGATTTTGTGGTGTCTGTCATACTACCAAGTAAGTCGCTGTAGGTTAAGTTGACATTCGGATTACAGAGTACCAAAATTGGAGTAGCTTCGGATTGTAGAGTACACAATGAGAACGAATTGAGACTCAGACTAGCGCTATAATCGGATTAAGGGTGACTCGGATTAGCGAGACATAACCTTACTCATTTACTATAAGAAATTGCATTCCTAATATATTTGTTACTTTAATCAGCGTTTCCATGATCTTGGAAAGAAGGGACAGTGGTCGGTAGGAGGATGGGGGAGGAAGATTCGCATTTTTACAGGCTGAATGAAAGCCGTTTTCCACCCTTCCGGAAAGAGAAAAGATAGAAAAGCTTTTGCAGAGGTTTTGCCAGCGTAGAAGAACGCCTTTTCAGAACGATATGGGAAATACTGTCTGGACCAAAGGGATTTGTATATGTCCAGATCTCGAAGTACTCTAGCCACTGTATGAAAGTTAGGTGGTCTCATGGAGTATTCTACGCGATCGAGCAGAGGGGAGATAAAGCATTATCTGGGAGCCTTGATCTGGCTGCAAAATGAACGACAAGCAGATTGGCTTTATCTAAAGAGCTGGCAGTTGGAATATCATTGCAAATGAGTGTCGGCATAGATGACAAGGCCGAATTCCCTATGGTTTTCACAAACACAATGTATTGCAAGACTTGAATAAATCTTGTCAGGGGTAAATAGTATTTTAAGGTTTTGAAACATATGGACGCGAAGAAGAAACATGGATAAAAATACCCGTGTTCACTTTGAACTCAGTTTCATCAATCAATTAAATGAACTTGAATATTGTTTGTGACAGTTTGTAGGTAAAAAATACCTGAACAAACTTCTTCTTTTTTGGTAAGAAATGTTGCTTTTTCAGACAACACATTATATTAGGAAATCTCCTGCAATCTTAGTGATGTTTTCAAAATTTCTACTGACATAATTGAAAAAAAAAACCATACATATTAGTCGATGTCACAAACTCGATGACAATAATTTATATACTATCCAAGAACAACCGGTTGAATGAAGAATTTTAAATGCAATCAAGCTCAGTTTTTTTTTTTTGGAGTAAAAACCCAATCTAATCCGTTGATATACATAATTTTGTCGCAAATTATAGTATTAGATTCCTAAATACATTAACTATTAACCACAGAATTATGTATCCAATTTCTTAGTCATATTTTAGTTGATTTCTAAATTTAAATCACCATTATAGTAACTTAGATAACCACCAGTCACTTGACCACCAAAACGGAACTATTTACAAAAAAATATTGTCAAATATTCAAAATGCAAGTTAGAGAGTGAAAGTTTAAATTGCTTCAGACTCGATAGTTATTTTGTTTTATGATTATTTAATTTTTACTTGATTTTTTTCCTAACTGTTTCTATTTTATATATTTAGATGAAATACCAAAAATCTACATAAAGAGGTAGGAGTTATAGGTTGTCCAAAGTTCGTATGAATCATCTCAATAAGTTTGTCATAAATTGCAATATTATCTTTGTTTTTTTTTCGAAGATAAATCATCAAAATTCTTTATGCACTGCAAATGGGTTGTGTGGGGAAACTGAAAGTGGTTTCGAAATAATAGTCAATTTTGACTTAATTTTTTTATAATTAAATCATAGTTTCAAAACTGGGTTCAGACTAGTTTTAACATATTGAAAGCTTTTCTGCATACTAGGGGAATTTTAATTTGGAATTTATTTATACACATAAATATACAATATTATTAATATGAATAAATAATCAACAATAATCGAATTATTGACAAAATAAATGCTACAGAAACCATGCTCAAATCACAACCTTGATTCTTTTAAGTGTGCCGGCTTTAACCTAGAAATCTTTTTATTTTAACACGAGTCTGCAAATAATCATATAAATTCTTTTTAAAATATTAATATGTTAAAATGAAACGCTCACAAAATAATTGAATTGGACAGCTATATGAATCACACATTTGTGTAGAAGTAAGGACGCTTTTGTGACACATTGGGTAGTTGCTGAAATAACATTTTTCTTTATCAAACAAATAAACTCGTTTCTTTAAGAAAATTTTATTTCGAAGAGAAAAGAACAATCTCTGTTCAGTTTTGCTGTCAATTTTAAAAACATAGCTACATATTTCTTGTCGTTCTAATGTCAGAAGTTAGACCATTGAATATTAATTGAAATTGAAAATATTTTCATATTCTAAATGCTTTCAAACTGTTATTAATTAACATACACCGCAGAATATTCATCTGCTCATGAACTTGAACTTAGATTGTGTTTGAGGCAAATAACGAGTTAATGCAAATTTTTTAAATTGCTGCTAGTTTAAATATTGCAAAAAATGTATTTAGTCGAAATGTATTTTTTTGAACAGTAGGTATATTTCACCTTTTATGGATTTTAAATGTGTCGAATTTTGAAAACAAATTCATTGCGACTAAACTGAAATATTCCAAGCAATTGAACACGTACCTTAAAGCTTTCAGAGGTTGAAGCATCGGTGGATCACCCAGGGAAATCAATGCCATTAAAAGTAAGAAAAACACGTACTGAAAGTCAAACTGTTAATAAAATTAAAAAAAGTTCGCATGGGCAAATGCTCTTACAATCCGCCGGTGCATTATCTTAACCAAACGTCCCACAGAGTTTCACCGAATTTCCTTTAATTGACGTGGGGAAGGTACTGAATTTCACTGCAGCGGTTCTCAATATAAAACGTTTGTTGTTTACGGAGGCTTAGGTATAAAATCAGATCAAGGCAGTTTTAAATTTCAGGTGGACCTAGCGAAAACGTTTGTTACAACTGTCTCACAAGTATGCAAGTCAGACGTTCGACTCGACTGGAGATCACTAATGTCGTCAAATGAAGATCAAACAACAATCTTAAACAACTAAAAACTCCTGGGCCGTATAATTACATAGAACACCTAGGTGATAAATTTAACCGAAACCGGTAGGCCTATCGACATGTTTTGAATCTGCGACTGCGAACTCTACAGATGTAGTAAAGGGAGGATTATGATCCCTCTAATTCAGATCATCACCTACCCGTTGAGGTAGAAGATGCAGAATGGCACGAAATAATATCATATCTTGCAAGTTTCGCCTCAAAAAATAACTGATCAATTATAATCTATAAAGTTTATAAATATTTATATAGATACAGGACATTTGCAACTTCACTTTTGCAAAAAGTGGTTCAGTAATTTCAATTAAAATTTTTAACTGCTTTTTTGAAAAAAAGTAACAGAACTCTTTTCCTCCTTTAAAAAAACAAAACAAACCATCAGGTAAGCCGAACCTAAGTCAGCGTCCTTAGATCCGTTTTCGTAGCATCAAGTGCGTGGTTCGGTGGTGCGCATAAAATTGCATTTCATGTCATGTCCCATAATAATGTCTATAGTCTTTGGTCGCTCCACAATTCTTAAACATGTCTTGAAGAAGACGATACAGCGTAACACATTTTAGGTGGATGTCCAGCCCTCAATGAAATTAGAAGTAAGGCAGTCTTCAGGAAACAACTAAGTTCCGAAGATATTAAGATGTTCTCCGCTGGTTGAATTATTTGCTTTATATGGAAAGTAAAAAAACTACTAGCCTAAATAATTTTTGGCCCATACGGCACTATAGATCTTATAGGTCGCAGTGTTTTTTTCTTCGTCTTGAAGAGCCATAAGCTTAAAAAAAATACTCATAGGTTAACAGGATGGAATGATAGATCTGTTTAGTCTGAAGAGAGTAGTTAAACAACAGAGTAAGGACAAAAACAAGAGACATTTTTAGTGCCGTAAATTTATTATAGCTAGGCCCATTCAAAGGTTCACAAATAAGATTACATTAATGTGGCTTTCAGTGAAGTGCCGACACACTTAAGCCAGTATAAGATACCATATGAATCTTGGAAAAATTACTTACTTCTTCATTAAATCAATTGGAGCTTTCAGTGAAGCGTAATAGGGTTCTAATGTCTGTACTAGTCAAATCATTCAGAACTTAGAAGCTTAAACGTTTCAGACAAATTCTTTATTTTTGGGAGAAAGCAGGGCATATACAGAAGAGGGCGGATAAAAGTCTCTATCGACTCCTCATCGGTGTAAATTCTACGAAAGTCGTGTGAAGCCTTGTTCCATATTTGCTTATGAGAAAGTGTCCACTTGTGACATCTATCGTAGCGTTAATATGCAGTCAATTGAAAGATATCAAGCTCATGTACTGTTCTGATCCAGTTTGGATCAAATCTGTTTTGTCACGAGACATAATTTATACCAATTTCGAATCTAAAACTTGGTCTTTCCATAGAATCTAGGTTTAGCATACGTTTATATGTAACGAACGATATATGTAGGTAGCCTTTTTCTGGCAAGATAGGTATTGTATGCAGTTCCATACATCAGTTTAACAATTCGCTGAATTGTCCCTATTAGCCAGCACCCAACAAAGGTGTACGTTGAACGGATATGTCATTTTCCTTATTAATAATGGGCAGCTTAAAGTTACTTTATAAATAGTTTATAGACGTGGATTTCAAAGGATTTTATTGCTGATCAACTGCGTGAGAAGATGCAGATATCCTAACAATGTTTTCTTTTAGCTAAGATAAGGCTTCTTTTATCGCATTTATTTCTGCCTGGAACACGTTACAGTGATTAGGAAGACGGTAGACTAGAATCAGATTTAACTTCTGTCATTAGTTTTTGATCCGTCGCGGAGTAATTGTGAGCCGATTTCTTCCCGAATAAAAGTGCATCCAAAACCAAAATACTCGTACATAGCAAATATCAAGGGACATATTAAAAGTAAGCATTTCTTTTATCTAATGATTTACTTTTAGCATTATATATACGCTTCCAATTTACTGCAGGACACTTTAACTCGCACGAGCGAGTGTTTTAGAAGCTAGGTCTTAGGCCCTATATGGCCCGTTAATGCCAAATATTTATTTTATTTTTATAATCCATATGAATTATTAACTGACTGGTACACCGTTAAACTCTATTAAAGCTTCCACATTATAACAAATTAACTTTATGATTCAACATTTTTAGATAAATGTCCGTGTGGTGACCAATCAATTTTATGAACATTAAGGATTTGTATTATAAACTTTACAAGACCAGTTGGACGATGTCAAAATGATTATATATGTTGGAAGAGAATCTAAATACATACCCCCGTATTAATAAACAACGGATAGCGGCGAGTTAGCACTAACACACGTGTTAACTCTTAATTTTGATTAATAAACGTGTGTTAGCTTTCACTGACATGTGATAACGAGTGGATAACTTAACTCACCGAATTCGGCGTATAAGGAGCGGATAACTTCACACATTCTCAGATTGTATTTCATGCATTCACAAATTGAGAGGATGCGCATGGGTGTGTAGAAACATTCAGAGAATGTCACCTGTCAGCTGTCACCCATTTGGGTATATTACTCTTTCATAATGCGTCGACTCCATAGTAGTCCCATCGTATTGGAATGGAATACACAGAAATGAGTGTCAACTGATGAAATATGACAGATACACTCGATTTTTGAATATAATTTGGTTAAGTGCTGCCATATTGTAAGTGAAGTGCTGCCGTATTGTAGGTGATAAAGAGCAAACAGCTAACACAGGGGACAAATATTTTTATTAATCAGAAAAGTTATCCTATGGGCAAGTTCGCTATCCGTGTGCCAGCTAACTCGTGTGTTAAGGAGCGGATAGTGTTTTTCTATTAATATGGCTGATAGTATTTTGTTCTAATTTTTATATAAAACTTGCAGATTCTTCATTGTTCAACTTCGTCAAATATTTGTATAGTTTTTTTATTGATAAAACTAGCTAATAGCTTTGGTCCCAGTTTTCAACATGTACAATTTTCAATTCCAGAAAAATTTTAATTGACCGTTCAATCAAATCCTTCGATATTTACATCTGCCAAGTTATTATTAAACCTAATGAAATTTATCCAAACATCAGCCCCAATAGATGTCTAGATCCTGCTCTTTCGAAACATGGGTTTTTTCGGGAAGAATTTTAAGTCAGAAAGTGCTTTTAAGAAATTATAAAAAATCTTATTCGGGGATATAACACGAAGATTGGAAATGGTTTTATTTCGAAATTTCAAAGGGGCTTTGAACTCTGCAAAATGTTTTGAAAAAAAATTGCTAATCAGTCTTTTGTCTATTTTTATACAGAAGCTGTTATCCTTTGGTGACTTTGTGTTCACTAGGTATCGTTTTTTTGTGCGAAACTGAGTGTAGTTAAAAATCAAAAAAATTAACACATTTTGAACTGCTGTTAGAGTCATGAAATTGAGTTCATATTTTTAACAAAAAAAAAAATATGTTTGCTTTTTTGGCACCTTTTTAAAAATGTTGTGCCCAAATTTTAATAAAAAATCCCAAATCCACCAAATCTTTACCATTTAAATAGGATGCATGATGTTTCCACAGTTGTTGCACTTGAAATTGTGTCCAGCGATTGTTCTCGTCAGCAACATTGCCTCCAGCGTTGGTGTTATTATTATTGTTATTCGGTATGAGATTGTTATTATTAGTTGTTGTATTATTATTATTATTATTAGGAGTATTTGCATTATTGTTATTATTATTATTGCTTGCATTTGCTAAATGCTGCAAATGATGATGAAGAAGCTGACTACTTGGTGGCAAGTTGCCGATGCCATTCAATGACTGCAACGTATTACCATTATTTCGGATAATATTGTTATTTGTTGGATTGGCATTCGTACCAGCATTGGCATTGGTATTCCCAAGCAAATGTGGTAAATTATGAACAACTTGTAGTGGTAGACTACTTAATGATGGCAATGCTGGTGGTGGTTGCATAGTTCCAACAATTTGTTGTTGCTGATGTTGCTGCTGCTGTTGATGTACATTTTGTAAAATTTGTAAATGCGTTTGCTGCACCTGCACCGGCGATGGACCAATTTGTAAAGTCTGCGGTGGCGGTGGTGGTAATTGATATTCCATCCTCATTGGTAAGGACTTCATTCATAGATAATTTTTTTTATTTTTTTACTGGAAGAGGGGAGTTCAAGTTTCAAATTCTCAAATTGTTTGCACTTCTTTGATTTTTCACGATTCACTTGGCTAAAAACAAATCTTGTATCATCTCAACAAAAAAAAAGAAGACAAATTGTATATAAGACACAGAGAAGCAGCAGCAAAAGCTTCAAAACTGGTATCAGATTTGAAAGAAGAACACACTTGACTCTAGCTTGAAAAAAAATAGTAATTATAGACACTTTGGACGCGAAAAAAGATTCTAACGAACACCAGGGGAACACTTCAGAATTGCCGTGAACATGAACGTGAACGTGAAAAAGCTTTGAATTGTAAATAATAATAGTTTCACAAGCACTTCTAGAACCCCCAACACACAGATAGACAGATTGAATATAAAGGCACACGACGACACTCTGGGGTTGGCGGTTGGATGGAAAAAAGTTTGACCTTGAACGTGTTATTCCATGCGTATCACAAACTGATCATTACTTATCAAGTAGAATTCCCTCTAATGCACAACTAATGCAGTTTTTTTTTGTCGTTGTAACATACGAGCCGAGTAATTTGTATGTATCTTTTTGCGCTCAAGCTATTTACAAATTGCCAGATTAACTAT
Organism: Portevinia maculata; assembly: GCA_949715645.1. NCBI lineage: Eukaryota > Metazoa > Arthropoda > Insecta > Diptera > Syrphidae > Portevinia > Portevinia maculata. The sequence continues at coordinate 25,735,379 of OX454527.1, read as the reverse complement.
ATATTTTAAAGAAGACGATGGGAGCAGCGTTTCACACTTGCTTGCTCGAACAACTATCGCGAAAGTACTCGTTCATATGTATAAATTTTATTAATTTATTTACATATACATTCACTAGCTTGCAAGTGATAGATACTAGTACACTATCTATGGGGAATGTAAACACAAAAGTACACAACTATATCACAGCTGTTTGGAAATGTTTTAAATATTATTATTTGTTTTTTGTTGGGTTTTTTATTAAAAACTGACAAACGTTGGGGTCTGGGTTGACTTTTCGATAATCTACCCGTGACTGACTGTTTAGTCGGATACAATCGTGTGCACTCGAAGTAATGTATCGGCCGTTGATAACGAGAATTTAATGGATTTTAGATTTTTGCGAAAATTAACAAATCACAAACTAACGATCGAGTAGCTAACAAAAGTATCTATGGGAAATAATCGAGTATCTTGGTCACGGTTTTTTTTTCGAAGAACAGTTTGATGGATATTTGAGGTAACAGAAAAATGAATATCCAACGAGTCCCGAAATCAAACCTGAGCCGCCGGAATACGAATAAAGAGTGAGAGTCAAAATACAACTAGTAGATAGTTTGCGATTGTGAATCCCATTTTCTTTCACATTAAACACAAAAAAATAAAAAAAAAAAAACAAACGACGAAATGAAAAAACCTCTCCAGCCAACAACGACGATGACAAGTTACCAAAAGCTCGTCTCTGAGTATTTGTTTCTTTTTTGTATTGAGTTTTAGTTTCTACTTTTTTATATCGTTTACCTTATTACCTTTGGCTGGCTGAGTGGCTGGTTGCCTGCCGGTTTACGGAAGTGTTTGTAAGTTTGGTTTGGAATTCGGTGGGGTTTGTGTTGAATGAAGTGAGAGAGTGCTTGATGGGGCTGTGGTTGCATGTTCGATGGTGCCATTCTGGTTGGATGTTTGATGATATGGCTCTGGTTGGACGGGTTGACTTTAATGCGATTGGTATGTGTCGTTGCTTGTGTGGCAGAGTGTGCGTAGAATAAAAGTTTTATGTAGAAAATGAGCTTTATTCTGCTTGCATGGAAGATAAATGCACATAGTAATGATTGTTTTCTTTTGAAATTAAGTATTTTACAAAAGTACCCTTTAATGTAATCGACCCGAAAACAGTTGATACAACTTTTCATGCAATACTTTGGCTTTGCTATGGAGTTTTTTGTCAACCGACTTTGCACGGACTATACCTATATGATCATCAGTCAAAGTATACATATTGGTTGTGGTTTTTTTAATAAAATTCCTTGTGAATTCGGAAGCCCTCAAGTTCAATATCTTACTATCCACGCTTACAAATATAAAAAGAAAATTCACTGGAGATGGTATTTTTTGAAACAAAATAAATGAAACTGCTAATCTATAACCAGAAAATGGTTGATCTAGGAGAATAGCTGCCCAAGCTGCGACCATATACCTTGGTCACAATGTGATAGATTGATATTTGGTTAGGGTATATTACACTGCGACCTATTGGTCTATTGTGTCCCCTTGCTTGTGCCTCGGAGAGGTGCACGCCCTCGTTCAGAGTCCTCTCTAGATACTTCTTTGTGAAGCGTGTCGAGGTATTGCTCTGATTTATCCTTGGCAGGTCACACTCCTTAGAGCACAGCGTCCAGTACAGTTTCTTTGATGAATCTGAGAATGAGCTGTGGGTCCATGGTTTGTATGTCCTTGTCTGTTATTTGGTGCCTGCCCAAATGTTTCATCCTTTTGTGGGTCAGTGCCCCACAGGATTCCAGTATATGGTCTGCAGTTTCGGCGGTTTCACTGCAGAATCTGCAGAGCCCGTCCTTCGATATGCCCATTTTCCTCAGGTGCTCCTTGAGTCTGCAGTGCCCCGTGAGGAGGCCTGTTAGGATTCTTAGGTTGTTTTTGTTAAGGCCGATACAAACTTTGAATCTCTTTTGGTTGTAATTTCCTAAGAGTTTCTTTGCTTGCCTCAGACCTTGGAGGTTGAGAAAGGTTTTGGCCTTTGTTTCTTCCTCCAGTCTCCTGAACTCTTCGCGTATAGTGTGTTCTCCTATCCCGCAGAATGGTTCAGGTCCTATGAAGGGTTGCTCTGCCCCTTTTCTTGCCAGAGAGTCCGCTGCCTCATTGCCCGTAATGCCAACATGGCCAGGCACCCAGCAGATGGAGATTCTGTTATTCTTGCCTAGTCTATTCAGTCCTTGTAGGATAACGTAGGCGTCAAGAGCCTTTATAGCTGCTTGGCTGTCAGACATTATTGCTATGTTGCAATTTCTATAGTTTTTCTCGAGGTTGATTCGAACGCACCTGTCTATGGCACATATTTCTGCCTGGAAGATGCTGGTACATTTGCCCATGGATTCGTAGTGCTTAGTTCCCGGCCCAAACACTCCTGCACCAGTTCCCTCCTCAGTCCTCGAGCCGTCCGTATACCACTTTGTTGTGTGGTTGCTCAGTCCATAAGTTATGGATTCGTTGCTCCAGTTCTCCTTATTGCTGAGCTTTATCTGGAAATTCTTCTCGAAGTTGAATTTCCTGATGCTGTCGTCCCTAGGTATGCCAAGAAGTGGGAGTTTTTTGAGTAAGTCACCGTGTTCTTTCGAACCGATGCATTTCCCTCTCCCAATTCCCTCCTTTGCCATCCTAAGGATTGTTTTGTCTGCCTCGTTCATCACCATGATGTGTAGAGGAGTCAGTTCCAATAACACCTCCATGGCTGCGGTTGGGCAGCTACGTGGTCACAATGTAGGTCTGTTGAGAAATCTTACGGGTTACAAAACGATTAATGAACAGAGCTTTGCAACATTCATATACTTTTACTGGTATTTTAGGTAATGCGAAATCTTGCGAAACCTTACAAAATTCTGAAGGACATCCAAGAGTATCTATCAATTGTCATGAGAAGCTTCTCAAACTTAAATTAATCATTTGGAGTCTCGTCGTAGGTCCCTTTCACTTTGTAACGGTAAACGGTTGGAGAAGCTATGTTTAAGGCCTGGCATGGACCCTTAATGCCTTATATATATATATATATATATTATTTTTGTTTAGGAAAAGATTGTCAACGCAAAGATAAAACATATAGGTTCTAGTAAAACTGTATAGTGTTTCGATTCAGACCACCAATTTTTCGTAGTTTAACATTGGAAAGTTTATGAATACCTTCTGAAAAGTGAATTCTTAGAAAGGGTTCAGGATTTTGTGGTTCACCAAAATAGTGATGACATCAGTTTGTGTCTTGGACAAGTGAAACAATTTTTTACTTTAACAACTTTAAAAAAAAAAATCTGATAGACCAAAGCGGTCACAGAAGAGGAAGATATCAGCTTTCCCAGTTGTTTTATATGGAGTTTTGAAAAAAGAAAACATCGCCACAACTTAAAAGAAGCCATGGAATGACACAGTAGGTGTAAAATAATGTAAGATATTTATAAACATTAACCGAATGGATGGCGAAGCATATGGGAAACGAGGAAACGGATGAGCCCTTACATCTATCAGAACTCCGTTTACTTCTGAAGCCGATTGATACTAAGCTCACAGTTAGAACAAATCTAAGTTGCAAAAATCTTGAAACATGCAAGCACTCGAGATAACTTTGATGATGTATGCCAAGCAAGAAGAGATACAAATCCATTACCGGACTAAACCTCAAAAATGTTGCGTTAAGATAGAGACATTGAATAAATCACGCGTAATATACTCCCATTAGCAGATCAAGGATTCTTGGCAGTAAGTTCTTTGATGAACTGAAAGTTCTGGATAGGCTCCCAGAAATTACCTCAGATTTTTTTTTTGGAAAAAAAAACAGAAATATTTCGTGTATTCTCAAGATTGCAAATTTCAAATAGAATTTTTTTGGAAATATGCCAGAAATATTAGAAATAATGCGAGGCAGGTATAGAACAAGAAAGAGAATGGAAGGAAGTCTTCGTAGGAAAAAAGGCTTGTAGGTATGAATCTAAAATTTTCTGCCGATTTTTCCAAAAAAATATAGATTCTGGCCTGATTTCTGGGAGCCAACTGAACAAAGTGAAGCTGAGAAGGCTTCTTTAGAGATTTCTTTTTTAGACTGGCAACACTGTTCCCACAGATTGTCATTTTGACAGTTGAAACTTGATTTGCTGTAAGTACGTTTTGCCATTTTACGATGAATAGATTAACGCCAGAACAACGCGTGCAAATTGTGTAAACATATTTTGAAAACCATGGTTCCGCCCTCATTAGTTTTTTCTCCGATGAGGCCCATTTTTGGTTAGATGGATGTCGAGACGCCCTTACATCGATTAATACTCACTGTATGGTGTGGACTCATCGGCCCACATTTGTTTAAGGACGATGGCTGCCGGAATGTTACCGTCAATGGAGAGCGCTATAGTTCCGACTTTTTCGTTCCTCAGTTGAATGACATTGACGTCCTTCATTCGAGCTAGCCGTGGGGCGCATATGCCCGACATCATATTTAAACACTAATGGCATACAATTATCTATTAAATAAAGCTCAAGTGTTTTATTTCATACTGAATTTGTATAGATCTAAAAAAACACCCTTTACATGCATCTGCGTAATTCTTAAAGAAAATGTGTATTTAGTAAAGAGTTGTAAGCAGCACTTTGAATAGGTTTTCTATACAAAGTTTCCTGGACAATGGACACAATAGAACCAAACTACCCGTCACTAACTAAACGATTCTGCGAGACGGATTCAATTTAAGCCTACCTTCACTTCCGGATCCGTTTAAGCCTAACGAACTTGTAATTTTAGTTTTAACTTTTATTTGCCTGTGACCTGAAACTTAATCACTTAGGCTGTGTGAAATTTTCTTTTAAATCTTGGCTAAATTGTATCCAGTGGGGTTTCTACAGATATAAATGCAATTTTATCTGTTCGTTGTATCTGAAAACTGTCTCGGACGAATTTATAAAAACGAAGCATAAAAACCCCCAGCAAATCATTTTGTGTGTAAAAGTAAGTAGTTTATGTTTGCAATTGAAATGCTGTTTGTGGGCATAATATAAGAACAATCATTATGCATTGTTTAAATAACCCGAATGTCCCATTTAAACATTTCACAAAGCCACAACTCAATTTAGACTGTTCTCTTTTAAAATTCCCACCACGGCTAGATTCCTCACCGTATGCGAACATTGGATTCGACGAGCAACCACAAAACAAAAACAATTCGTTTTGCAAAATGAACAATATTCAATGAAACTTTTTTAAATAATTGTATTATTTCTTTTAAAATGGCTGCGTAAATTTGAGAGGAGTTAGAAAAACTTAACCTCAACAAACGCAAAATCTCGAATCTCTCTCGCTCAAAATTAAAGTGATGAATTCGTGATCGCTTTGTTCGATTTGACAAACAGAAAAATTAATACCTGAAATAACGAGTTTCGAAATGCAAAAAATTATTGACGAAACCATGAACATTTGGGCTGAATTTTGAATTTCGCTGAAATTACAATTTCGGTTCAGAGGAAACGTAGTATGAGATTTGCACGTTTATATTCACCATACCAATGTCAGAATTTAGCCGCTGGATACAATTAAACAATTGAAAGCTTCGTGATGCTGCCAGTTCAAGTTGATTCAGAAGAAAGTTTGACACAGAACTTGTATGACGAGTTCAGCTCTCCTTAGTCGATTTCGATTTCACATTTTAGTTCCCTCGACCGACCTTATCATAACAAGAGCAATTGTTAAGCTAAAGGCAATTAAATCGACCTCAAATAAATATGTAAATTTTTATCACTTTGGCAACAGTTTATCCTGTGAGCGAGTATTTACAGTATTCGAACATGGTGAGAATGTGAGCAAATTACTCATAGTTTCACTTAATTTTTTGAAGGTCTCCAAGAATACCGATTTCCTTGAATTCAATTCGATCCTGTGTAAACAAATTTATTGTAGAAATGATTTTGCAGCACATCGAACAAACAAATTTAAATTCTGATTCTTTGGCTATGAAACGCAATGAAGCTTTCTCTTCTGATCTTCTGTGATACCCAAGACAGAGCTTGGATTTATTTAAATTAAAATGAATATCCATCAATCGTCTGTGAATTCAATTGGTTAAAATTATTCAAACGCACTGAAAATAGAATCTCATTTAAAAGCCTCACCATACAACAGACACCAAATGAAGACAATACCAATAAATAATATTAAAGTATATTTTAGTGTATTTTTCGTGAACAGTTAATCACTTGTATTGTTTTATTATTCTTCTTTAATTGCCCACCTATAGTCTTTGGTGTGTAGACCACTATCCCACCACCAACAGCATATACACCACTACCATTCAACTTTGAAACGAAATCGAAAGCATTTCTCTTGCAACTTGGTCTTTGCCATTTCATTTTTCACTTCCTTATGTTATCGAATCTCTTTACTAACAATTTTCGTCTTCTTTTACCTATGCCTGAATGCATGCATCTGTACTGCTGCTACTGCCAATTGGCCCCAAAGCCCCAAGCTAAATCCAAAAAAAGAGAAGACATTTCTTCTTTGTTTTTCATCCGCGCCAGATACATAGGTGTATGCGGAACAATGCTGATCGAGAAGCTGGCTCTTCTCACGACCGATACATCCGTTCGTCGTCGTTCAATTTCGTTGCTGTTGGTGGCGAATGAAATTGAAATTGTATTTTATTTTCGTCAAAAATTTCATGATAAAAAACCAGTTGGACAAGAAACATTTTACTTTCATTAAAGTAGGTAAAGGGTTTTTTTTTTGTTTTTGTTTGGGGAAAAATTATTTCCCTCCTATACGTTGGACTTGCAGCCTTGCAGGCATTAAATTTCTGTTTCTGGTTTTTAATACATGTATGTACTCGTACTTACAAATGCAACAGATAGAAGAGGCATGACAATACAAATAAAATAAAAGTGAAGAAAAAAACGCATTTCTTCCTTTCTTTTTCCGATGAGCCGAGAGGTAGGAGTCGACTGAATTGAGATACAATTTTTGTATTTTATCATAATTGGGAGATTTACTTCCGTTTTGGTGGGGACAAGACACCGACGAATTGACATTTTGAAAAGAGAAGATAAATCACGACACGACAACGTTGAATTTTTACATTTTATTTAAATTGTAAGTTTTTTTTCGTGTTTTATACAAATGGCTAAACTTACCTTTTATAAGCCAAAGTAAAGATCAAATAATAATAAAATAAAGAAAGTTTTTGTATTTTAAAATTAATGTAAGGTTGTATAGAATGGTCATTGAATATTAATAATGTTCACCGTGCTATTGGGAATTAATTTTTATGCAAACCAAAAAAAAAAAAACAAAAATAATACAAGCTGTCGGATTCAATCAATTAAACATTGGGTTCCTATTTTTGTGAAAGGTAGTTGAGGAGAATTTGCATATGCAATTTTGGCACCTTTTATAGATCTAAGGAGGATAACGATCAAAGAGGTGGACATGCAAATGAGCACGTGCTGAGGGTAATTTCAAATAACATTCGCACAGAAGTGAGAAGATTTCTGCGAAGATCGCTATGTGATAAAGTATTCCATGAAAGATGTGGAATTCACCACAAAGTCGAGCCTCGAAATAAATTTATTAAAACATAGCGGTCTTGTGTCTATAAGAAGTCAGATAGTTTGATCACAACAAACCTTTACTTGTTCCGTTCCGACTCAAAACATCATCCATAAGCCATAACTAATGTACAGTCGGAATCAGAAATATGAGATATATGAAGTTGTCAATATTCGACATAAATACAGGCTTAGAAATAGGAGTCTTACTTTACTTTTAAGAGGAGTGGAAACAGCGCTGGATGACGTCATTATCACTTTGGAAAAGTCCCTTAACGACAAGGAATATACACTTGCAGCGTTTTTAGACATTTAAGGAGCTCTCCACAATGTCAAAACGTGGGCGAAAGGCAGAATTCCAACGTCGATCAGATGATCCTGCTTAATGGAAGAAAAGTCAATGAAGCACTAACCGATACTGACCTAAGAGTCCCTACTTCCAGAAGCACACCACAAGGTGGAGTAATTTCCTCCTTAATTGGGGTCTTCGTCAATAATGAAATACTCTTGAAATTCACTGACGCCACCGACTTGATTGCTGCAAATTGCCGATATTTAGGAATTTATTTATTCAATAAGGCCTGCTTAGGTTCGATTTGAATTTTTGCTTAGTGCAGATCCTTGTAAATCCGATGATAACGAACATAGGGCGAATGTGTATTGGGAGATCGGGCCGTAATTCCTTAAGCAAAATTCTGTAACGGAAAATGCTGTAGGCGAAATATTCTTTTAGGACAGAACATAAAGACAACAATCTCTTTTAAAATGGAAAAGTACTCCGAACGAATTATTTTAGGTTAGGATCTCTTTACTCCAGATCTCAACTTTGTCGTTAAAGAGGAAGAAGAAAGATTAACAACTTTTAAACCCATAAACTAATAAGTATTCAGGTGTGTCTGTGGGTGCAGTGGCTCAGTGGTTATGATTAGTGAGTTGAAATACTAATCGAGTGGTCTCAGGTTCAAATCACGCCGGGGCCAAGGACATCTTCAGTTTTTTCCACTGCCCCACCTCTTGCGAAATTCTGAAAATCATTTAAAAGTATCAATTGTCATGAGAAGCTGCTAGCTTCTGAAAAGCTCTGATTCGGCTTAAAATTGTAGGTCCCTTTTATTTCGCACAAGCAAATGGTTGCAGAAGCGAGGTTTTAGGTACTTTAGGGACCTCTTATTTCTAGTATTTATTTTATTTATTCAGGGGGTATATGCAAGTAAACCTTGCTGTATTTTATTTGGTGAGATAAATGCAATTTCGTATTTCATCGTATACGTATTTTTAAGAGAAACTTATTTAGTCGTTCATCCGAGTCACGCGGTACTTGAAAAATTGCTTCCACATACACGGACCTAATAGACTGTCATGCGACACGTTCGATGAATTAAAACATGCAGACTGTGCAAAATCAATCCATAAGACAGAAGAGCTACCTGCTGCTGCTTTCTTGATCTTATGTTAATACTACCTATGTATCTCTCAGGAATTCATTTAACCCGTGTTCACGAAGAATAGATAGAAAAACTATATTATAATACCTCGAGTTCGTGTAGATCTTTTTATTTGAATGAGATGATGGCAGTAAGGTTGTGAAAATACAGTAGCGGAATATAAAACATAGGCACTTACAGGATGCCAGTTTGGGATGTTTTTTACTTTCACCTCACTTGTATGCATTATGACATGTAGGGGCAATTAAAATGTTCATAAGAAATAAGGTGAGGTAAGGTAAGTTGTATAAGTTCGGGATTATTACTATTTTTTGGCATTTACTTAATTTATTTATTTTGCTAATAAAAATACGTTTAGTATGATTAATGAATAATTTTTCAGTGATTTGTGGAGAGACTTTAGTTGAAGATGCTGATTAATTTACCACTCCATCTTTGTCCAATTGTCTAGTTAATTATTTATTTTAATTATGGCACCAAATTGGCATCGATCAACACGTCAGATGAACTTTGTCTCCAACATCAACAGCTACCCGTATACGCGACCGATACCTCAAAGCCTTATCGGAGGAGAAGAGTTTAGTTCTCAGGCTTCAGCCCCAAAGTAAACGGAGTTCTGTGCATAAATTCTCCAAGTTTATGCTTGCTTATTATTTTTTGATAAAAGAGGTGTGGGTTTTCAATTTGCCATCCTCTTCGAATTTTGAAATCGATTCAAGCCTATATTCCGTACAATTTTTTAAAGAAAATCCATCATCGTTTGTGAGTGTTTTCAGTTTTCAGAATATTTAAGAATTTCGTTTTTTTTGCGGAAGGCGAACCTCTTAAAGATTGGCCCAAGTTTGGAAAAATGTTGGTCTCGTGAGAGTAAAACATAAAATAATATTAGTCACAAACGTCTTATACTTCTCGAAATATTTTTGTGTTCGAAATTATAGTTTTGGGACGAATGGAAGTACCTTCCAATTTTATACCGACTCCAAAAGGCAAATTTGAGAAGCTTGTGATACTCTTGGATAATTGTCAGACTTTCGCAAGAAAACGGTTAGTGTTAGACAAGCTTTGGGTGTTTTTGGCGCCCCACCGGTTTGATATGAATCTGCGACCACTCGATTAGGAGACCAACGCACTAACCACTGAGCCACTGCACCGCCCTCATGAGAGTAAATGTTGAAAAAAGGGAAATCATAGGCGGCAAACTGACTTTGAATGCCACGGCTGATTAAGTCGTCATCTAAATAACTAGAAATGAAGGCCAGACGGCAACTCTAAGCGTTTTTTCACAATTTTTACAATATTAGACTTGGGCTTGGTGCTCTTTGCAGTCATACAATTTACTCAAGTTTCAAATGCTTTGCAACTTAAAATGTGCTGTGCAAACCAGCAGACTATAATTTAATATCTGACTGCATAAGCTCGGCCACATCGAGAGAATAAACAATAATACTCCATCCAAGAAGATCTTTAACTTCTAGCCCCAGGTTCGAGACGGCAATTAAGACCGAACCTCCGTTAATTTTTGCGCTTTGAGATTTGTGTGGATGTATTAAGAAGATTTTTTGTTTTGCACAATCTTCGTCTTGCCAGATTACATTTAGACAACTAGAACATCTACATCCGGCTTCATTTGAAAGTTTTTAATTAACAACGTAGTATGGAGAGAAATATAGAAGAAGTTGGCTTAGCTATAAAAAAGCTTAATAACAACAAAGCCGCAGGCTCTGATGGCTTACCAGCGGAGCTCTTCAAATACGGTGGTGATGTTTTGGTAGGGCGCATGCACCAAATCATCAGCCAAGTATGGGTGGAAGAAAACATGCCCGATGACTGGGCTATCAGCTCCATGTGCCCCATCTACAAAAAAGGCGATCCTATGTCTTGCAAGAACTATCGAGGCATATCCCTGCTTAATGTCGCATATAAGATCCTATCCAACGTACTGTATGAACGTCTTAAACTGTTTTGCAACACACTTATCCGCACGTACCAGTGTGGCTTCCGGCCAGGCAGATCGACTATAGACCAAATTTTTACACTGAGGCAAATCCTGGAAAAGACCAACGAATTTCAAGTCGAGACACAGCACCTATTCATCGACTTCAAAGCCGCGTTTGATAGTATACATCATCAGGAGCTCTATATGGCGATGGCCAAATTCGGAATCCCGGCAAAACTGATTCAGATGTGTCGCGTGACTCTGGAAAACACGCGGTGCAACGTGCAGTTCGGAAATAGTTCCCCCGAACTATTTCAAACATGCACCGGATTTCGGCAAGGGGATGCGCTATCATGCGATTTCTTCAATCTCGTACTGGAGCAGATAGTGCGCAGGGCAGGTGTCAACACGGAATGCACTATCTTCAACAGGTCCGTTCAGCTGCTGGGTTATGCGGACGATATTGACATCATCGGCCCATCACAGCGCTCCGTGATAGAAGCTTTCACGGCGATTGAAGAACAGGCGAAATCTGTTGGCCTTGTAGTAAATGAGGACAAGACTAAATACATGCTATCAACAAACAAACAAACATCTGTCCGCCGCCTAGGACAAAACGTCACTATTGATAGCAACAATTTCGAGGTAGTTAAGGAGTTCATCTACCTCGGAGTAAACATGAACTCCACGAATGACACCTTAGTGGAGATCCGGCGAAGAATTACCCTAGGAAACCCCTGCTACTTCGGTTAGGCAAAACAACTGGGTTCAAAACTCCTAACTCGGAGGACGAAATGTATGCTTTACAAAACCCTTATCCTGCCAGTTCTGCTTTATGGCGCCGAGTGCTGGACGATAAGCAGGAAGGGAGAGCTGATACTGGGCTCCTTCGAAAGAAAAATTCTTCGGCAGATTTGTGGTCCTGTGTGCGAGGAAGGCGAATGGAGGAGAAGATACAACCGCGAACTCTACGAACTGTACCAAGATGTGGATGTAGTCCAAAAAGCCAAAATACGTCGACTACATTGGCTCGTCCACATCGAGCGAATGGACAATATTGCTCCAGCTAAGAGGATCTTCGAATTCCAGCCCCCAGGTTCGAGAAGGCAAGTAAGACCAAACCTCCGTTTCAAAGACCAAGCCATCGCGGTTGCCAGAGCGCTTGGTCTGGACAACTGGAAGCAGCGTGCCCGGGATCGTAGAGGATGGAAGGCTGCTGTGTCTCAGGCAGAGACTCTTCACCAGTCGGGAGCCCGTTAAGTAAGTAAGTGGAGCGAAATAAAAGTTGGTTTAATACCCAAAGCAGGCAAATGTTCTAGTGCAAGTCCAAAAGCTCTCAGACGTATCACTCTGTCATCTTTTCTTCTAGAAACTCTGAAACGATTAACTTATATCCATTAACGCACAAACACTGATGCGCGATTTTTGTCTACGGCTCAGTGTCAGCAGTAGCACACACTGTACGGGTCATTCAGTCCAAAGTGCATCCATTGATAGTCAACCGTTAAACCGTAGCACTTTTTTTTAAAAGAGCCATGGCGAATAACCGAACTGTCAATTTTAAAATATTCAGTAAAATCAACCTTTTCATCATAGTGAAGTACACGAAGGAAGAACGTTTACAAATAATTAAAATTTTTTACCGAAATTCCGAGTCGGTGGTCGCAACTTTAAGAGCGTCAACGCCAATTTTCGGCCGTAATTCTCGTCGCAGTAGACAAGCAATTTATAGTCCAGTGAAAAAATTTGAGTCAGAATGTTCGCTGCTTGATGTTGCCGTGTGAGACTACGTTTTGCCCGAAGTGTGGAGAATATTGCTGCCGTAGGGGCGTCCGTCGCAAACCAGCCAAATCAGTTAATTTCACGGCGTTCTCAAGAATTGGGCCTCTCCCAGACAACATTATAGCGAATGTGGGTAAGGATCTTGGCCGACACCCTTACAAGATCAAGCTGACTCAAGAACTAAAGCCACTTGATCATACGAAGCGACGTACGTTCTCGAATTCGGCTCTGGACATGATGAAGAAAATGAAGAATTTCATCGCTATATCATCTTCAGCGATGAAGCGCATTTTCGGTTAAACGGCTTTGTCAGCAAAATATGCATTACTGGACAGGTGAGCACCCTCTTGTGCTTCATGAAACAGCACTTCATCCGCAAAAAGTCACCGTTTGGTGCGGTTTTCATGCCGGTGGCGGCGTTGGGCCGTTTTTTTTCGTCGATGAAAACGACCGTCACGTTACGGTAATTGGTATTCGCTACAGAGACGTGTTGAAACATTTTTTCTTTCAGCAATTGCATGAATTGGACATCAGATATGTGGTTCCAACAAGACGGTGACACAAGTCACACAGCGTGTGCAACAATCGAGTTATTGAAGTCTCAGTTCGGTGCACGTGTTATCTCGAGAAACGGACCCGTCTATTGGCTGCCGAGATCGTGTGATTTAACGCCTCTAGACTTTTTTTATGGGGCTACATTAAATCATTGGTCCATGCCAACTAGCCGGTGACGTTAGAGGAGCTCAGAGTCAATATTGAACGAGAAATAGCAGCCGTATCGGTCGAGTCATCGAAAATTGAGTCATAGAAAATTGAGTTCAACGTATCGACCGCTGCATATGTTCCCATGGTGGGCATATGAACGAAGTCGAATTCCATTCATAAATGTTATGATAGTAGCTCAAGCCAATACAATTTTTTGATATCCCAAGTAGTTTTCACTTTATTTAAAATAGAAGTTGTCAAGTCGTTAATGAAAGACCCTTTATTGAGAGAGACCCTTTTGGAGAGACCTAAAATTTTAGGCCGAATCCGAACGGCAAATTTGAGAACATTCTCACGACAATTGAAACTAAATGTTGGTCAGACGTTCGCAAGAGGTGGGGCAGTAGAAAGAACTTTTATATATTACTTGCACCGGCGGGATTTGAACCTGAGACCTTTTGATTAGTACTCCAATACACCAACCTCTGCGCCGCTGCGCCCACATCCACGCCCATATTACTGACTGCCTTATGTCTCGACGTAAGACCGATACTTACATACGGCGTGGTTGTCTGGTGCACTTCCATTGATACAGGAACAAATCGCGGTTAGCTAATCAGCGGTTAAAGATCAGCATGTGTATTCACAAGCGGAGCATTTCGAGCCAGTCTCAACGAAGCAATGGACATCACCCCTTGACATTTTAGCAGTCAAACGGCCGCTAGTGTGGGTTTACGCCTTTCAGCAGATACTATATTGAATGCTTTCAGACCCTTCCAAGAAACATAGAATTGTAGCGACGGTGTAGAGGTGTTTGCTTGTGACCCTTTCGGTGCAGGTTCAATCCCCATGGGCAACAACAGCATACGCCACCCATAAATGGAGAAAAACAAACGAAACCTTGTTTCTCAAACCCCTACACCAAAAATGGGCTTTTTGCCTGGTAGTACAATGAATAAAAAATAATGTCTGAATTGTGTGGGATTTGGATTTAATTTTTCTAAAAAAAACATAGCCCAAACCATACCCCAATTACGTCGTGAAAATAACTTCCAAGTCACCATCTCCTCTTAGCCATCCTGCGAGGATGATGCATTCTTGGTGGATGAATCTATCCACTTTTACGACTTAATCGAAGTCTTTTTTCGTCCTTCCAACAACTGCAGTATGTTCCAGGCGGGAGTTACGGCGATCAAAGAAATCTTATCTTAGATATCAGCTAAAAAAATATCGCAATTTCTCAGACAGACAGCCTAAAATTAAATATTTTGAACCAGTAGTAGCCCTAGATTTTCGATTATGTCTTAAGAGGAGAGAGAACTGTGAATTTGGTATGCCTAAGCAGACTGTATTTTAGCGCCAGAATAGGGGTCATTGTGGAGCACTAAAGCAAAGGCAAGCATGTAACAAGGCTTAGGCTATTTTGTATTTTTTTTTGCAGAAGCTGCTCTCTCCTAGAAAACAAACCTCCATTTGGTTGCTTGCTTCTGCAACGATCTGAAGAATTTAACTAGCACTGACATCAAAAGTCTCCCACTCTTCATCAGAAGCTGTAACCGGTTTAACGAGTAGGGAGAACAATACGCAGCTCCACGTGATATCACAATGGACCTTATATTGGTCTAAATGTGTTGGTCCTGCTGACGGCCACATCAACCTAACCTCATCCACTTGACCTATCAGTTTTAAGCAATCGTCACAAAACTACAAATAATATTTTGACATTAAACCAAAAATAAACAGTTAAAATCAGCACAGCAGCAACTAAGCTATCAACCAGAGAACTCTTTGAAAAAAAAAAACTATCTCACGTGCTCATCCACGAACAATCGCTTCTTAAATATCGTCGAGCAACGGCTCATGCAATATGTTGCCTTGCATTTAAATTTAACAAATATAAATCCTCTACACACTATGTCGCCTTTTTGCGCCGATCGATTAGCTCCCGCTTAAGCAATACCGATAAACAAACGACAAGAAAACAACAACAAAACAAAGTATCTAAGTATCTATTCTTTGGCTTAACAACGAAAAAAAAAATAGTAAAACAAAACAAACTAATTAATTTCGCTAATTTTTAAACACATTCCATTACAATTCTTTTTTTTTCGTTTTGTTGTTAGGAAATTTTGTTTGTAAAAAAAAAATATACCAAACAGAGAAAAAACACATTTTTTATTATTATTATTTTTTTTTTTTACATCAGTACGTACGTGCGTATGCAAGTGAATTCACAAAACAGATTCCATCTAGAAATGAGAAATGTTTTTTGTTAGAAGATTTTTTGTATCTATCAGTTGGTTCATTTTGTTTTTGTTTTTTTTTTTTGAATTCTATTCTAACATGAATTTAGTAATTGATTGGCATACGTGATCCGAAAAACTATTCAATGTGGGTACGGACACAAGTTGGAATACGAGTATATCCCATTACTAAGGATTGCTCGCGTATATGACTTGGTGGGTGATTGGTTGCAGTATTGGTATTGCATTGAAATTTTAGTAAAATGTTTTTTCTTTTTTGGAAATTGGAATAGTAATGGTTGTGTGAATAGAATGATGGACCAAATAATGAATAGTCTGGAATAGGCCAATATGACCAGGGGTTATGACTAACACATAAACTTTTACAAATTATGTTCATAATGCTAATGAGATGCTGTGCTTACAAGTTAAGCCAGTGAGTTTGGCATATGGATGAGGATGTATTAGCCATCATCAGTAAGTACATGAATTGCATTGAATTCGGATGCGAATGTTTTGTGGTGGGAGATACGATTGCAAGTGATGTGGTTTTTTGTCTGTTAATAGAATTGGACTAGTTTGGTATGCCACAAAAAAAACAAGGACTGCCATGAGCCCATGAAATTATTGTGAAGAGGTAAAATTGGAAATACGACAGATTTCATACGATAAACACAAATAGTGTTAACGGGAGCGAATACTTTTAATATTTGCTTAACAAATTCTATTCCAAAGAAAATGACAATCTCAGATCAGTTTATAATTAAATTTAACATGGTGTAGGCCCTTTCAAAATTCCTTGTAAAATAATTGCCCAGTCAAACGCTAAGAAAACGCGAGTCGAACCTAATTAGAATAAATGGAGTGAACAAAAAACTTTCACAATGATTGCAAACCAATTACCTAGCTAGTGATTAATAGCTGACTGTGAAGATCTAAATTGGCACAGAACTAGCTGTGGTAGCCAACAAAGAAAATTATTTTACGTTGATATATATAAAGTTGTATGCAGGTATAAAAATCGGAAAGATTATTTAGCATTAAGTGAACTAATGCCGATCTG
This sequence comes from Portevinia maculata, assembly GCA_949715645.1. Taxonomy (NCBI): domain Eukaryota; kingdom Metazoa; phylum Arthropoda; class Insecta; order Diptera; family Syrphidae; genus Portevinia; species Portevinia maculata. The sequence goes on along the minus strand of OX454527.1, from coordinate 25,718,645 downwards.
TGATGATTTCGTATCCCACAATGAAGGTGGATCCCAAAATGTAGCTTGGTCATTTGTAGGTCTCAGTAAAAGGAAAGAGTATTAATTAATACTTAAGTCGGGTGCAAACAAACTTAAAATATAATACATATTAATGGTTTCCGATTTGGAAAGGAACAAGACATCAGTCGGCTTGACTCACATCGATGTACAGTGGATATGAAAGTTGTATTATATTTTTGGGAAGTAATCCAAGAAAGTGATATCGCCCAGTAGTCGGATTCAATCGTAGGCCAGATGTGTCATTCTGAAGCGAGCACAAGTTTAACATTGAGAGGGAAAGTGTACGGCCGCCTTATCCGCCTCAAAGCAGAAGTGAGTGCTGTAAGATAAGAATGGTTTACAGAATTTTGTTCAAGACACCGAAATCAATGACGAGGTCAATTTAAGTTTTAAGTCCCTCCTGCTCAGTCGAAGTAGATACTTAATGCATGAGATGAGACTGAGCTTGTGTGTGTGGTGGCCGGACGTTGAATCGGCGAAACGCAGCGAAGAAAAAACGTATGATCCCATGCATATTCTTGGTGTTACAGTAAACCTGGTCATAACTAAGCATGACCACCGATTTAATATTGCTTCAGTAAAATTTAATTACATTTTCAGAGAAAGGTACTTTACTAGGATGCAAACCTTCTCTATTAAGCACAAAGGCCAGGTAATGCGGGAAGATGGACAGAAACCCGAAAAACATAATTCGGAAAATTTGAAATTTCCAAAACCTAAAATCCCGAAAGGGGAACAAAAAATTGCTTTCAAGCTAGATCGTGAGTCGAAGTGTCCATAGTTTTTATGAGTTCTTAATATTCATTTTATTTAATAGAAACTGCTCTTCTCGCTTCTTCGCTTCTTGCTTTCCTGGCCAATTGCTATACATCTTCTAAAAGAGTACCTAGACAATGTCTAGTGCCCTCACACGTCTATTTGTTTTATTTCTTTCACTAACTGATAAAGGATCTGTAGGTACAACAATCGCTACATGCAAACTTATTTTTAAGCTATTCGCAATAGAGAGAAGAAATCTTAGGTGGACAAGTGATACCACATGTCTAGCGACTAAGCATATCTGGCCAAAGCTGGATCTGCGACGCTCTAAGTGTCTAATCTCAGTTAAACGATTGCACATTAGCTCGTATACTGGTGTAACTACAGGGCACTGTCTCATAGGCAAACACACATCAGGGTTTGGCGTTTATTGCAATTAATTCTGTAGAAGTTGCATGGACGAAGAGGAGAAGGAGACTACACTTCACCTTCTTTGTACATGTCCTGCTCTCTCGAATCAAATAAATCTCTATCCAGGAGCATTCTTGCTTAAGGATCTGAGTGACTTGGATAACGCTGATGTTAGAAGTCTACTGCTCCTCATGAGAAGTTCTAAATGTTTTAACGGGTCGAGGGGGAAACTCCCCAGATCCACGTGGTGACACAATCATTCTTAATGAAAGACTCTTTACAACCACCAATATTTAGAACTTGCATCCGAGAGATATATTTCCGGAAGAATAATTTAAGAGTAGGAGCAAAACTTGTACGAGAGCGTTTCGGCTAGGTTAGCGTTATAAAATCGACTTCCAAGAAAGAACCAATTACAATGAAGGGTCCTATTCCATCAAACGACCTTGAAACTTTTCATTTATTAAATTTAAGAAAAAATGCAAAGTAACAAAATCGTTTGGCGGAATTGTGCGCTGGATCCACATCAATTCGAAAGGCAATCATATGTACCGTACATAAACATTATTTCTCCAGTAAAGATCCTTCAAAACCATTCTGATAAATTTAGGTGTCCAAATAAAGATGACGACTGATCGGATTTCAATATGCGAAAATGCTCACACATGCTCAGTCGTTTATTTTATTTTAAATTGAATAGTTTATCGCTCACCGTTTGTATCTTTTTTGCATAGCTAACATGTTTCCTCGGATTAAATTAACAAAACGTGCATAATTAACATTTTTAAGATTTTGCGAACTAAAATCATAAAACCATAATAGCTAATTATGAATAAAAAGAAACAAATCGATTATATTTGAAATATATTTCGAATAAAATAAATGGTTATTTATTTCTGTAAAAAAAATTTCCAAATTTGGACCCACGGAAAAACGTTTTACTTTTGTTAGCACTTTGAGCCGGTGCCCACGAAATGCAACCCAAAAAGAACATAAAATAGAATTTCTCTATATCAAATTTAATAAGGCCATAAATCAAATTCCTTTTTTTGAAAAGTACAATTTGTAAGGAAAAAACTCACTCCTGTTGGGCACTGGTCACTTAATTTATTTGCAAATGGAATTCAACCCTCCAGAACCCTCCATTTAAAGTATAAAGCGATGCAACATATCAAGTAGCCTGTATTCTCGTGCAAGTACACTAGTACTATGAAACGTATACAAATTAAATGCAAACAACATTTAGTTTATGGGCAAAAGTTTGATTGCTCAAAACTTAGCTCTCACCATCACCACTACCGGCAATACTGCACATACTCGTATATTGATATTATATTCCCCAACAGCTTGGTTGAGCTTTCGCACGTGATCCACCCGCTGCACATTTTCATACAAAAATGTGTTCTGAGTTTCGATTGCCTCAACTGAAAAAAATTATCCATTCATCCGACGAAGAATGAAAACGATAACGACAATTTAATACACCAAAGTCGCATATAAATAAAAAAAATAAATAATTCCTTTTTTTGTCTCCTTGGACTTTGGGTGGTTGGTAACACCTTAGAAAAGATCACATTGACAAAGTGCCCATAGGGACAAGCAAAACAGTGATTATTCTCTTCTAACGTTTTACATATATGTGATTGTTGTGTGGTTGTCGACTGTCAATTGAATTAGAATTAATTTATTGCATATTTGTGCACGACGAACAACGAGTCAAATATAGGCGTGTTTATTTTTATGATAGTTTTTTATTTTTATTTTTTTAGGGCTGCTTTCTGTTGCTCTCTCGCTGTTTTTTTGCTATAAAGCTTTGGTGTATTGGCTAGATTGCAATTACAGCCACTTGGGATGATTGTTCTATCTATAATGACGTTTTACATGAGCAAATGGAAATAACTAACGCGTAGTTCTTCAGTTTTGTTTTGCTTGGCGTATAAGTGCATTTTTATGACTTAAGCTATTATTTTGTAGTGTCTATTTTATCAGCATTTAATGGATTTTATATTAAAAAATCTCTACAAATGGTTGTAGTATTATATTGTGGACTTAGCTAGGGGAAATTTTCAGTGATTTTACGAGTTTCTTGTTTTTAATAGCGTGATTTGTGGTACCCTTATATTCATTTAAACAACATGGAAACAATACGATTACAAAAACGTATAAATGGATATTACAGATCAAACTTTACAGTATCGCGTATCGCATTTCCTTTGTATTACAGAGGAAAAGGAGATACGCGAGACTGTGGTAAATACTGTTCAATCAAGCTGATGCCACACACCATAGAGATCATTGAGCGGGTATTAGATAGCCGAGTGAGAAAAATAATACGGCTATATGAAGACCAGTCCGGGTTTGTCGCAGGTAAATCAGCCACAGATGCAATCCAAAATATAAGGATCATGATGAAAAAATATTGTGATTCCTCAAAGGATTGGCTATGGTGTTGGTTGATTTTGAAAAGGCCTTTGATAGACAGTCAAGGGATCTGCTATGGGTGGCGCTATTTTATACAGTCCTTGATTATCTTCTTGACGAAAAAGTGACGGACTGCATTAGTTATTCTTTGCTGACGATGGAGCCATCGTTAGCGATGATCAAACGTCCCTGCAACCTGATATATGGGTGAAAGTTTTGGAGGGGAATGGGTATCGTTTTAGTCCGAAGAAAACAGAATGCTTGTACTGCCCGTTCTCTGATCCACTCTGACCTGTTTCATACTGTTTATATGAATGGAGGAGTAATTCCCAAGTGCAAAAAGTTCGAAGCTGTGATGACGACATTAATCATCGCGTAAGCGTAGTGTGGATAAAGTGTCGGGAAAACTCAGCCATCTTCTGTGATCGAAAAATGCCGCCTAAGCTGAACGCAAGCTCCACACCAGTTGTGCGTCGGCGAGCGAAAATTCATGGCAGCTGAGATAAAGATGCTTCGCATGACGGCAGGAGTAACAAAGATTGATGGAATAAGAAGTTCCAAGTTCATAGCATGCTTTCACGTCAAAGATCCTATCTTGAAGAAAATGGAGCGCTACCGCTTGTGATTTAACTTGGTTTTGTATGTGGTATCTCACAATTTTCCCGTTTGGTTTGTTTACATCAATTTCCTTTGTGTTGTTTTGAATGAACAACCATATTTCTTACAATTGCTACCACGTGAAGTGGACGGCTGGAATTACAGCGCTGTTTCACGGTTCGCCACAACCGATCATCAGACTCCTTTTTCTGTGGTATTTTTTCCTTGTATACCGAAAGTCCATTTACTTCCCACTTTGATTCGAACCTAGACTAGCGTGTTCTCAGGCATGCACTTATCCACTGTGCCATTGAAGCCACAAGTTTCAGTTCATCCAGTTTTTAATTTGATTTTCTTGAGCAGCCCAGCGCCTGTAAGTATATTATGCTATTCATTCAGGTTTTTCTTTCTATATTTTCTCTAATTATTCCACATTTTGGACTCAAATGGGTGATAGAGAGTGTGAAAGACACATTGGCATTGTGTTGTCAAGAAACTTATAATTTAACTTGGTTTTGTTATTTCCTTACTGTACTCCTTAATCACACAAATGTAGCAACATCAGCATTTGATTGGCCTCATCGACGAAGTGATTCAAAATCGGGAGGTTTTCCGCTTTTTTCTGAGGTCGAACTTGTGATCCCCTTAATCCTAATCACAGCCTCACCGCCATTAAAGGAAGACGAAGAAGACAAATCAATCGTTCTCGTAATAAGATATTTGCATTTGAAGCCAGTAATCATTGAAAATATATTAAAATGAATGTGTTGGTGATGTTTTAGAAATCAATGAAACTCTCACCACGTTAATGTAATCTTTTGTGACTTAAAATCATTAATGTCGAAGTTCTAACTAAAATGTACTTGGAGTTTTTTTTTCGAAGTTATACCTCTTTTGGCGCATTGAGATAAAAATTTGAATTGTAACGGAAGCATTGTAGCGGAAGCAATATGGCGGAAGAAATATAGCAGAAGCAATCGCAATTATCAGATTTTGGAACCCAGTAAGTTCGTCGCCATTTGCGAATTTTTCGAACTTCCTAAAAAATAGTCGAAAAAAATTGGAAAAGTATTGAAAAATGCATTAGATGGTCTCCTAAAAAGTATTAAATCACATTTGAAAGACCTTAAGAAGGCTTACATAAGGGCCTACAGAATTTCCAGCTATCCAATAAATATTATTAAATAGTCTATAATTGATTTCTCAAATTGAAATTTTAAAATGCTCATTCATTTGAAAGTTATGAACACTAAATGTGGACCCCTTTAAAATCTATTAATACTAAAATAGGTTCGTTTTATTCAATTACACAAGCACTATGGCAATATGATGGCTGGATTTGCAGTATGTGTCAATATAATATTGAAATTTACTTGAATGAATTTGAATTGAATTTTACTTGAAAATTGCCAAGATGTGAATTCTCCGCTTAGTCGCGCCTCTTACGACAATTGCTGCTTGAAACCCCAGCAGCCAATAACACCTACGGACGAAGACATCTAGCGCATGTGATTTAAACTTTATTCCACTCATACTTTAAAAAGCAATTCATTATTATAAAAAGCGAAAAAAATTATTAAACTGCAAATTTGGTTAACTAAATTTATTTTCGAACACAATACGGTAAATTTCATAATTATCTTTGTATTTAATGTGAAAACCATTTTCTAACCAACAAACTTCTGAACTTTCAAATAATGTAACAACTTTCAAACGTGTTTTTAATAACCCACAGATAAGCCGGGTGAACAATTGATTTTTGTTATTAGTCATAGTAGTCTTCAATAAGAGAAAAAAAAACAAAATTGGCTTGTGCGAAGGGACCTACATTTTTAATTGGATGTTTGTTAGACGTTGGCAACAGATGGAGCGGTGAAAAAAAAGGCTAGGTGTCACTTGACCCCGTCGTGATATAAACTTAAGAACCTTACATTAGAAGTCAACACACTAACCACTGCGTCCACAAATATACGAACATATCGTGGTGATATATCATTGCAAACCAATAGGTGTCGACTGAACAGTGTCTTTCCGATAACCACAATAAAACCACTTGGTAAACATTAGGCGTATGAAAAATTTTCAGAATGCGAATATCATATTAGTAATAATAATAAATTTATTTTTTATGTGGTATTTTTAGACGAGTAAACTAGTCAGTCCGATATAGATTTCAATATGTTATATCCGTCAATACCTAATAGTTAAATCTATCTATAAGTAATTTTCTGTACCAGAAGGAATCATTTACAAATTCATTTAGCTTGGTCCATTGGTCCTGCGATTTCCCCTTTAAGATCTGCAACATTTCGTCCTTTCCAAGGAAATTTATACGAAAATATTAAATCCATTGTCTTGCCATAAGGAGAACTATTTTGAATTTTTTTTAATTTTTTCTTAATCGTCGTATTTTCGCTGCATTCTTAAAAGTTTAGGTCGCATGTTCCCATGCCGATGACTGTATTTGCACTAAATTGCTGCCAATCTTCGAACCAATATCTTTTTTTCTCTATAATTTATAATTTAAGGAAGCCACTATTCATTCAATTCATATTGGAAGAGAGTTTTTTTTTGGCCTAAAGGCAAATGCATAACTGGCTCTCCCGATTCTAATTCCAGTTCATAATCGGTCAGAGTATCGTATTATGAAAACCGCAAATGCACATCTCACAATTTAATCCATTTTGAGATGATCACTTACTTAAGCTCTGCCTCTGTTCTAGTATAGATTGTAACTATACTCCTCCATTGCGTGAGTAAACTGAGTACTTGGCAGGTGTCAACTTTTTTTTGTTATTTGATCTTTGGACAAATTATTTTCACAAATTATAGTGTTTTTGAAGTCTGCGCTTTGTGAAGAAATAACATCTATGTTATTTTGGCGCAGGGACATGAGTCTAAAACTCGACATAAATCGCTAATTGTCATTGTTGAAAATTAGGCAGAAGGCTCGCAGGAAATGTCGTACTTTCAAGACATAAAGTCTAAAAAAACGTGAAGTATTTTAGTAATATACCCAACATAGCACCTACCCCATGAGAAGGCAAACTCAATAAAAAATACATTTTCCGCAAGAGAATTATGGAAATAAATTGTTTGTATTTTTGGAAAAACTGTATATGCCGTTTTCTTACATTTTTTGGGTTATTTCTACTTTGGAAACGCTTCATGCTACTGCTATAGCAGACTTCACCATTCTGTCACATTACGTTCATGAAACCTAGCCCAAGACGGGTCCCAAGTCCGTTTAAGAAAGGTAGGTGGAGTAATATTTCATCATATTTCTAGGAAAATTAGACCCCCAAATAAAGACCTCAATAAGGCTAAACAAAAAAAAAAAATATATATACATGCATTGCTCCCTCTCAGTACTAAATATTTTCCTTATTTTATTCTATCTGCTAATTTAATACTTTAACCAAACGAAATAGATAATTATTACATAAATCAGAATTCTAAAAAAAAAATCTCAAGTGATGTCACTCAAGTCGGGCCGCAGAAAGGCTTGTGTACACAAACGTGTTGCCATCAAGATGTGACAAATATAGACGTTGCCTTTATTTTTAGTTCAGTTACATGACTGGTATGTACAAAGTGAACAGCATTCGCACCGAAAATATAACTGAGCACACACGAACTAATTTTAATGTCTGTTGCAAACATTCAGCGAAGCCAGCAAAATCACGTTGCTGGAAAATTAAAAAAAAGGATAACTTATTTTCTTTTAATAAATTATAACAACGTCTACTTAGAAAACAAAAACACGTGCAATGCAAATGTAGTTGTGAAATTCAGTTGATTTCGGTTGAAAAAGATTTGAAGTTTGTTTCATTTTTTTCATATTGCTAGAAAACTACTCCGCGGGAATTTACTCCACCTCAATGTTGAAGTGGAACATTTCAGGTGGAGTAATTTCCCATTTGACGTTTGATGAATTTTCGTCAATTTCCGTGGCATTTCATGAGTGTCTTGATAATGGCTGTTATTTTTACTTAGTGCATCCTGTGAGGAAAAGGTTGAATTCCTGTTAGCAAGCGAAGCGACCCATCCACCCCAAACTTGAAATACCAGTGACTTTCTAAGGGCGCCTGTCTGAAAGTTGTTGTCACATCCTTAGCGGAGCGACAAAGTCGTGTGAGCGGCTAAGCCCTGCGGAGAAAAAGATGAAATCATGTGCGAAGCGAGCCACTCACCCCAAAACTTCAAATGAGCCTTTCTAAAAGTTGTCGACATGCCCTTAACGAAGCGATGAAGGTGAGCGACTAAACCCTGCGGAGAGAAATCATGTTAGAAAGCGATGGAATACCCACAATAAACTTGAAACACACCACACTTGCTAATATTCGTCTGTCTGACATTTGTTGATACACCCTTAGCGGAACGAAAAAGTCCGCTAGTCAGCTAAGCTCTGCAGAGAAAAGGTTAAGCGGCTAAACCCTGCAGAGAAAAAGGGTGAAATCATGTTAGCGAGTGAAGCGACCCACGCACCCAAAACTTGAAATACACCAGACGCGCTTAGAAATTACTCAACATTAATAGAGTGGAGTCATTTTGACAGGTGGTATTATTTCCCACTTTCAGTGAGTGGATTAATTTCCCTCTAGAGGTTAAGTTAATTCCCGTCAAGTAATTTCCCTGCACCCTTCTCTGAGGAACAACGAATCTATAACGCTGCAAAAGTACCCCGAGATGCTGGCAGATAGACATTGCTTCTATACTTGAATTCTTGCTAATTGTAATCTCCCAATAATATGTGTTCAAGCTTGCTAGTCCTGTAGAACAAATATTTTTTGTATGGTGACAAGTGCACGTCATGTTGTACATTAGATGCGTGGCTAGTAGGACGAGCAAATGATGAAGGGATTATTCCCTTTAATTTCTGATAATATTTCCAAAGAAAATATCTCTAGAAAATGCATGGTCTGCGAAAACTCTTCAATGCGTCTACGGCTCCATGTCAGTTGTGGGTCATCATTCAGATGATCATCTCTGAATACTGTCGAGTGTTTTTTTAGAAAATGTTTTAAAACGGAACTCTAGATGTGTTATGCACACTCCCTAACTTTACTTGGGCTTCTTAAATGAGAGGCTGCATCTAGTTTCAGATACAATAAAGTCCTTAAAAACCTGTTGTCACAAATATTAGATTATAATCCTTCATTAAGTAAATCCAAATCCTAGAGCACTCATACTGGGCAATGATCCATTGTACTACCAGCCGAAAATCCTCTTTTTGGTGTAAAGGTTCGAGAAACAAAGTGCCATTCTTTTCTTTTCATTATTAGGTGGCATATAACATAGTTCATCTTACAAATGTTACTTATAGCATACGGAAAGTACAGTCCGTGTGGACGACATATACCGTCTCCACCTGGTGCCTTAAATAGTTTGAATTCACATCTTACGGATACTTATTCTGTACAAGCCTAATCAGCATCAAACTAATACCTCAGCTAGCCTTCCCCAGAGTCAGTTCAAGTTAAGTAACCTCGCTACCTACCTTTTGAGAAAAAAATACAACCACAAATTATCCATCCGTTCTAATTGAGAAATGGGCGTATATTTGTCAATAAGTAATTTTAAAAATTGAATATTATTTAAAGCTAACCCATCACATGCAAACAGCATGCATATTTTGTCACGAAACGCGATCGTTATCAAAGATAATTGATATCTTTTCCAACATCATTCAGCAGGCATTAGACCATGTTCTCTTAGAAATTCCCATATGATAAGGAAACCCTTGAGGCGACTTCTCGCTGAATGTGCACGCGGATCTATTACGCCCTTATTATTGATAACATTTGTTTACCTAGTGTTATGTAACTTCAATGACATATGATAACAAAAATAATAGGTAATCAATGATTTGTTGACCAAGGTGGTGGCTCTCTGCTTGATGTGACCGCCACAATGGTGAGTGGATTTAATTTTGAATTGCAAAAGCCCTTAGTATAAATTGTATACTGTTATTTCTGCAAATCATACTCTACCCGAATGCATGAGTTCCATAGCCAATCACAGTGCCGGCCCTATGACGCACGCATAGGTGGTAGTTTATCAAGATAAACAACAGTTTATATCTACGCGATCATGGCATTGAATAATTAAGATAAATTCATATTAACAAACCTGAAGTTGGCGCTTGCTGGAATCGTTTAGAATTAATAGCTCCGCCGCCTCCACCGCCTGTTGCATGTTGATGGTGGTGATGATGATGATGCGGTTGTTGGTGATGATTACTCAGCAGATTGTCATTACCTGCTGCCACTGCTGGTGTTGCCGCGTTGCTGTGCGAATTGCAAGATGTATCTGGTGGATGAAAGTTTCGCTGATAATGCGTCTCATTGTAGATCCGTTGATAGCAGGACAGGCTGGGTATTGTCCACGAGTTGTTTGTTTTATAGTGGAAGTTGCCCGTACCGAATATTGAGTGAGTATTAGAAGCGGCAGGGAGTGAGTTAGGCGTAAGCGAGTGACTAATCGTCGACAAATGTAGGTGATGTTGATGATGTTGATGTGATGTTGGTGTCGCCGATGAATGTGACTGCTGTTGCTGCTGCTGGTGCTGATGTTGGTGTTGCGACAACTGTTGCTCATGTTGTTGTTGCTGTTGTTGCTGCTGCTGTTGGTTTGATTGAATCTCATTCCATTGATTATTCGGTGTCTCAGCAGATGATCCAGAATTCGAACTGTGAACACGTGAATTTGTCGAACTCACCGAACTGGTACTGCTAACGCTGGAATTTGTTGGAGAATTAGCAATGTTGTTGCCATCACTGCCACTGGCGTTTCCACCACTTGCACTACCGCCCGCAGTCGGAGTACTCACACCTGGTGAAGAGGACAGCTGTTGGAAGTAATTATTCAAAGCAGTGTTTCCTTGATTGGTGAAGAATCCATTGCACGTGGTTGTTTCGGATCCCATGCTGTTTTTCTTTTTTTTCTCACAAATCTAATAATATTCTTTGCAGTAGCGTCTATATAAATTGTAGAAATTGATGATTCGCTTAGTTTACATCATTGACAGACGTGTGGAGTTCGATTTATGCTGAAAGAGATCTTTCACTTTTTCACTGGTTCTGACCTTTTGAGGGTCAGGTTTTGCACTGTCGATCTTTTATTTGTGTTTGTTTTTTTTTTTTTTTTTTTATTGCTATTCTGAAAGTTTCTCTACATAGAGGAGGAAGTATGCCAGTTCATCTGGAGAGTTCTATTGTTAATTTCAAAGGTTACTCTCATCATAACAGTTTACCAGCAGGACAAAGTTGCGATATACTGCCACAATGAACGCGGAATAGTGAAATATAAAATTGATTGGTGCTTGCAGCTTTACGAATTGATAAGTTTATGAGACAGAAAACAAACTATTTGCATTTGAAAGTGGGGAATGCGTTCCAATTGAAGAGATTACTTTGCGAAATGCGGATGTTGCAGGTTTGTGGCTTTTTGTCGGGGGCGTATGTGGAACATTTTTTACAGCAGATTTTTAAACGCATTTTGATTCACACATTCGTTATTTACATATCTGCAATTTAAAAATCGGTTTTGTTTTCGTCTAATAATGGTTTCAAGTCCTCGACCTCTTTCATGTGTAGATAGTAGTTGAAGTCTAAGAGGAGGATTTATGATTCGTACTCGGCACGAAAATTTTTACTATATACTGTCAAAGTACGCCGAAGCGCGGTTGTAGACTAAAACACTTTATACTAAAAGCTATTTTATTTTCTAACCAAGTTCAATATCTTGTGGATTGAAGACCTGATTCGAAGTGCATGAAGATAACTCACCGCCAAAGAAAACTTCATTGCAAAATATGTGTTACAAATGAAAGTGGCAAATAACAGTAGGAATCAAGGCCAATGAATAAGAGTTGAAGAAATTTCAAGTGCGTTGCAAAGTTCGCTCTTTGTTGATGGCTTTAAAACCAGACTTAAAAAGGGAGTGTTCCTTCAAGCAAAACGCCTGCTTTTTAAATCGTTCACTGAAGAAATATCAATAGATAAGTTCAGTCAAAAATCAAGGAAAGAATTTTTAGGCATTTCTTTGGCAAAATGACTTTTTAAAAAATAATTTAAAGTATTGAAGTGAGTTCGAAGTTGGTTGAAATATTCGCAGCTTTACAGAAAAGCATTGGTATGAGTTTTCAAATTATTTTATTCAATTTGATTTGGCTACTAAGCAGTGCCCCAATGGTGAATGGCTGAAGTGCTAAAAAAAACTTTACCGGCCTTCAATATACAAGGTTTGACGAGGAATTATACGGTAAAGTGAGATTCAGCTAGAAAAGAAAGTTCGTATGAAGCGAAGCTGCTTTTTCGGAGTCTGCGGACCGAGTTATATCTTTTAAGACATTTCCAGTATACCGACGAAAAACTCCTTGGATTAAAATGATTTTTCTATAGTAAGAAAGGTATGATCCTTCAAAACATAACCTCGTCCTTAAAAAAGAAGAACCGATCATAATATGACATTGTGACAAAAAAAAAAAACAAATACTGATGGTAATAGACCGCAAAGGCATTACATCCAAGACCCTTGATCGAATGAATAAAACGCAGGTACGTGTCAATATACGCCAGTGTCAATAATTCAATAAAACATAAACTAACACAATTGTCGGGTAACATTCCCTCTGAAGTAGCAGTTTATGTACTTGTAAACTCTTCCAGGAAAAAAAAGCAAATAGGAAAAGAAAAGGAGTTGGGAAAATCCACAAACCCAGTGTTATGTGTGCCGCACCGGTTGAAAATTAGGTTGTATTTTTGAAACCAACCAGCTTCATTTTATACATTTGTACAAGATCCTGAGCAAAATAAAATTTGCCATGGACAAATTCATCGGCAATTTTGTTGAGAACTTCTGCAAAGTTAAATAATTGAACAAATTAATGTTGGCAAGGTATGATATCTTTTACCTGCCAAACCTTTTATTTCCATTTAACTGGTGCTCTTTATAAGTCTGAAAGGGCTGTTCGGTAAAGTACAAGAATTTAATTAAGCGTATTAATTTAAGAGACTTTGAATCAGTCAGCCAGCTTAGACATTCGCAAAAGAGTTAAACCTTTTTAATTAACGATGAGAAGCGTTATCTTAACATTGTTATGGAACCCGTGTATGGGATGAAAGTTGCAGTGATTTACATTTGTTCTTTCGTGCAGTCAGGTACACTTCTAACATTGTAGACAAATTGTATGCCTGCATGAAAAATAAGCCATTCAGAGACGGAATTGTTTAACATACATAAATGGAGCCTATTTCAGAAGTTCTTCATTGTCCACTGTGGTGCAGGGAAATAACTTCACGGGCAATAACTTCACCTGGGCAATAACTTCATCATGAATCATAAGGTATCTATTATTTTGGATCCGCAGTAATTCTTCTGAAAAAATAATCAGTATGTGAAATGCTTATATAGAAGGTCGGTTGGTTTAAAGATGGACGCAGTGTCACAGTGGCACAGAGGTTATTGTATTGAACTACTAAAATAAGGGTATCAGGTTCAAATCCCGCCGCGACCAAGTAACACCTAATCGTTTATTTCCACTGTCCTCTTGCGAACGTCAGACAAACACCCAAGAGTATCAATAATTGTTATGAGAAGCTTCTCAAATTTAGCGTTCAGCTTGGCCTTAAATTGTAGGTACCTTCCATTTCGCACAAGCAAATGGGTGGTGAAGCTAGGTTTTAGGCCATGTATCTTATATTTTCTTTAGTCTAAAGGTCGTATGCTTCCTTAATGGCGTGTATCGCATTTTGAATTACGTCCGCTATTTATGCTTTTGTTTTTATAATTTACTTAAGCTAAAGGGTTTTTTTTTTCAGTAAATCTTACAGTTCCCTTATTGTGCTAGGAACACAGCGCAAGCATTTTGTTGTTTAACAGCAAGTAGCACTTTGAGTTGCTACTTACTATTAGAACGAATAAAGAGATAGGATATAAGTGATTTGGTGCAGTTGGAGACATTTTCTCCACGGGTGGTGTCTAAGTTGCTTAGGGAGATTCAGGTTTCATGTATTCGACATAAAGTACTTGCTATGAAATTTCATAGATTTTGACCCACCCATTTCTGACTAGTGGCGCGTTCTCCCACATTTCAGAGCCGAGACTACAAAACTAACTTAGTTCGTACGTTCATAAAAAAGATTGGTGCGAAGTATCAAAGAACCTCGGTCCAGCAGCTTTTGACCTATAAGGCATTTTTCATAAATTGACATTAACCAAAAAATACAGTTTTTAATTTTTTTCACAATCCATAGACTTCGTCACGCACAAATGCATACGGCTGTGTATTTGTCAACTTATATAGATGTTCATTGAACGAAAAAGGTATGTCAATACAAGAAAAAGGTTTAGTAAGCAAACTAATAATTTAGTAATATTCGTCCAATAAATTCCACTTTATGAATGATTTGATTTGAATAACAAGTGTGGGTTCCTTAAATCAACAAATAGTATTACCAAATTTAATGTTCGAGCTCTTTGGTTAACTAAGAAAATTGTACCGTCTAATAAATGAGCCAACAAAATATTAATTTGACTTAATAAAAATGTTGGTAGATTATACGAACAAATTCCTTGATCTTATGGACTATTCGCTAATTTAAACAAACGCTTTATGGATTTTAATGTAACAATTTGTTGGTTTTAATGAAGAGATTTGTAATTTTCTTACGAAAAAAATGCTTTTGCTTAGCTTAATACACAATAAAAATTATTAAATTAAATGAACGAAGAGCAGTTGCACCTTTACATAAGTAAAAAATCTTCCATTAAAAAAAAGGAATGTTGCCCGGTCACTGTGCAAACCTTCTTTAATTGGTTCCGAAAACCGTAAACCAATCGAAAAAATCAGCTTTCCTTCTTACAAAAAAAACTGGACAACCTCTCTTGTGGAATAGTTGTGCTATAAGCGAGCAATGCTGAATGGAAATAACAAAAAATCGCTTCCGATCGGTTTGCTCTTTCAATTTGAGCTAAGCAAACGATTGTTTATCCCAATCCTAACAATTAGCTTTTTATTGTATCGTCGTTAAGGGGTTGAACTACCTAAAGGGGGGTCTTATTTGAACACGCAGAGGACTTAAATTTTTTGTTCTACTGCCCCATCTCTTGTTGAAAGACTGACAAACATCCAAGAGTATACATTTTCATGAGAAGCTTCTTAAATCTGATGTTTGGAGTCGGCTTAAAATTGTATGTCCCTTCCGTCCAATTCATACAAGCAAATGGTTGCAGAAACTAGGTTTAATGCCCTGCTTTTTATTTATATTTTGTGCATACAGGTTTGCTGAGCCAACATGTTTGTTGAATAGTTATAGTTTATAAGATAACCAACGCCTTGAGGACTTTACCAGTTGGTATATTCTCACTCAGCTGATTGCCGATCAACAATTAAATTTTAGAAAAAAAAATTTCCAATAATATATCAACTAGGTATTGAATTTAGCTTAATCCAAAATAAAATATCACCACAGGATTATTGCTGTCAATGTTTCTTAATTGTTAAATACAATACTGTTCTATTTGAGATTATCAAAAAAAAAAATATTAGGCATTAAGAGCCCATGCAGGGCCTAAAACCTAGCTTCTCCAACCACTTTCTTTGCGTAGTGCAAGGGACCTACAATTTTGGGCGGAAACCGAACGACAGATTTGAGAAGCTTCTCATGACAACTGATACTCTTGGATGATTGTCAGACGTTCGCAAGAGGTGGGGCAATGGAAAAAAACTCTAGATGTTACTTGGGCCCGGCGGGAATTGAACCAGGGACCTTGTGATTAGAAGCCCGACACACTAACCATTGAGCCAGTGCGCGTGACATTGAGATTATCACTGCGCATAAATAAAAGCAACACATTTGAAAAGGATTATTCAAAACCTTGACCATCGCAAGTAACCCTGACTATGTTTCAGATATGTCCGCTTCGCCCTCCCACCTATTTGACATACGACTCAAGTAAAACGAAACATATTTCCCTCAATGAAAAGAATCCAAAGAACATCTTTAAAATCCTGCAAGCACCAATGCAATCATTGATTTAATTATTGTATAACAAGACAGGGTATCAAAAGCGACCACACAAAATTTGCATAAGAATTCCACAAAGCCAAACAAACAGAGAAAAACCCATTGATAGACTAAACCAAGTCCTAAGAATTTGTTTTATTACTTAGTACAAGGTACTAAAGACTTTATTTTATGTACTTTAATTATGAACTTTAATGCTTTATATGGCTTTCTATATTATTACATATTTTTGTGTAAATAGATTTTGCTCGGTCGTAGTGAATACCTTATCTGGCAAAATATATATTTTGATAGCAAATAATATTCTTTTCAATATTTGGCTTAACACAAATCCATAACTTAGTTTTTTTTAACACGGGAAACAAATATCAATCGGCTGGAAGAAAGATTGTTTCTACAGTGAATTGTTTTTTTTTTTTAATTTGGATGCACAGAAATTTTTTCTTTTATTTATTTTATTTTTTTTTTTCACTTTTTCACTTCACTTGTAGAGAATTTCTCTTTTCTTCTTTCAACAATAATTTTTTGATTTAATATTCGTTAGGAAAATCAGTTAAATTTCATTCCGACTTTTAAATATGATTATTTTTTTTAAACCTCGCGCGCGATATTCCGTTTAGCGACAATTTATAGATCTTCAAGCTGAGAAGATACAAAACGAACTAGAAAGAATTTTATAGTTATAAAATGCACAGAGAAGCCAGCAGAGAGCCACACGAGCCACCAGTTGTACCTAGTTCTAGCTTTAGTTATGTATATACGAGACGATTGTTGGTACGGCTGAGGTACATCAAAAGGGTAAAATAAGCGAGAAATACCGTGTAACGAACGTTCCAATACCAAACAAACAACGAATGCAATTTGTTCTTGTTTTTTTGCTACTTTTATGTATAACAAATGTTTTTGTTTAAGGAGAAGGGAACATTTTCCGCTATCGCACTTCTCTCAACGACTAAGCCCGATTTCAATAGATTTGATTATTGCAATCTAATATTATTTTGTGATTTTTTTTTTTTTTTAATTTTTAGGAAGCTATAGACTTCTTCGTTGTATGCCAGTGTTAAAGTGGCAATTTGTGTAATAGAATATTTAAAACACAACAAGTTTTCTAAATGGGGTGGAGTTTTTCAAATCCACAGAACCCACGGGGGGCTATGCGGCTTCACTCTCTCGCTGTGCGCCTTGTCTGCCATGCTGTGGTTCTCTCTAGCCACCCCACATACAATATTATCAAGTGTATCAGTATATACAAATACAAAAGTATAAAATGTGAAATGCATACTGGAGAACTTGCACTGGGCTTTTATAAGTCACGCGGATCTCAGTATGACCTGGAACCTACTGTCTAGTAACGTTCTAAGCACGTGGATAGCCACACACTTTGCCATACATAAACTGCCACCTCTCCCACCCGCTCGTTTGCACGCTTGTTCGGTGGTGTGTCGGCGTCTCATTCTGGCTGACAGTACCTAGTTATAAGCTCCACCATCATTGTGATTATCTTCATACATGGATGATGGTAGTGGTCATGAATGATTTTTTTTTTCGAACAAACAAATGAATAAATTGTTTCTAAGAATGAATCGAATCGAAATTCATCCCCGAAGGGAGTCATTTGAGAAGGCTTTCCCGAAATTACATAAGTCATCATCACCTAGCTCAACAGGATGTTCGATTTACACCTAAAAGAAAGTACCTACAGCATCCACCCCAATCAGCGACCCACCAGTTGCTTTTCAATAAAAAAAAATGTCCCGGATTCGCTGAATAAAAATTCGCATAAAAAAACAAAACAAAAAACAAGATTCACATCCCAAATGTATATAAAAAATACACATAGAAGCAACAGCAATCGGTTTGCCTCGTATAGTCAGTGCATAGTTAGATACACATTCGTTTGTTTTGATGTCATTTTGATATCACGTTTTTCAACCACGTGCGCCACTTGAGAGTGTGATTACGAAAGGAGACGGTGGAAAATGTGCACACAAACACAAGCAAAGCAAATGTGTGTAATTATTTGCGAGACGCCTCGCAGCACAACGCTTAAAGAAAACACTGATAAATGAGAGAAAATCAGAAAAAAGACACAGTTTGTTGATGTTGCTCTTGCGGTGAGTAGGCGAAGTAGGTAACTTTTAAAATCAGCTGTCTACTGAAAGCTTTGCTTATTTTATTACGACAATTGACGTAGGTAGGTGCAAAACAGAGAAAGGAATATTTTAATGCAATAAATTCAACAAAAGTGATTTGCAAGTAATAGTTGATTGATATCGGCTATGCGAATTCCTTAACATTTGTGTAGTGGAAAAATGAAATTAAAACAGAGAGAAAAAAACTGTAACAGTAGAATAAAGTGAGAAATGGGTATTTGACTATTTATCGGTGTATGTACGTAGAGGTTTGATACAGCTTTCGACGTAGTCAATCAATATTTACCTGCGTCAGATAGCGTCAATATTTGCTCGAAATGATCGAAATGACAACACAGACTTTTCAGCCAATTAAGAAAGAAATAAACCTACATCATAATGACAGTAGGCTTAACAACGGTGGAAACGATTTTTTTGCCAAGTAGGTAAGCTCTTAGTAATCAACAACCAGAATACGTATTTCCAGAAGAACTCAGTTCTCAAAATACAAGAACAGAATCAACTGATCATCGCTGCTTCGACGAAAAGTGAAGACCCCACATATATGGCCCTTATTTGCTGGCCTGCCTTCATCAAAGTCTCAAAAAATACATAATTGGGTAGAGCTTAAAGACGCCTGGAATGGGAACAACCAGAGCCGTATAACCATGTCCAACCGAAGTGCTCAATGCGATTCGTTAAATTTTTCCCCTTGGTCTGGAAATTAAAACCATTGCACCATATAGTGCATTAAAGCTTAAAGGGCCAGGGTTGATTTTGTAGGTACATTTGAACCTTTTTCCTGTCTTTTTCAAATAAAAGTATTTTAGGTACAATTTGTTCAAATTATTTACAATTCCAAAAAAATGCCATTTGTAAAGGGTCTTTCATTAGCGACTTAACAACTTTAAACTTTCAGTGTGAACGGACCGATTACTAAACTGTCAATGTCAAAATAATAAGTAAAATGAACATTTTCATCAAGAAACAACGTTTATAAATAATTAAAATTTACTACCGAAATTCCGAGTCGGTGGTCGCAACTTTAAGAGCGCCAACGCCAATTTTCGGCCGTCATTCTCGTCGCAGTAGACAAGCAATTCATAGTCTAGTGGAAAAATTTGAGTCAGAATGTTCGCTGCTTGATGTTGCCGTGCGAGACTCAGTTTTGCCCGAAGTGTGAAGAATATTGCTGCCGTAGAGGCGTCCGTCGCACACCAGCCAAATCAGTCAATTTCACGGCGTTCTCAAGAATTGGGGTTTTCTCAGACCACATTATGACTAATTTTGCGTAAGGATCTTGCCCTACACCCTAACAAGATCAAGCTGACTCAAGAACTAAAGCCATTAGATCATATGAAGCGACGTATATTCTCGAATTGGGCTCTGGACATGATGGAAGAAAATGAAGAATTTCACCGTAAAATCATCTTTAGCGATGACGCGCATTTTTGCTTAAACGGCTTCGTCATAAGCAAAATATTCATTACTGGACAAGTGAGAACTCTAATGTGCTTCATGAAAGAGCAATTCATCCCCAAAAAGACACTGTTTGGTGCGGTTTTATGCCGGTGGCGTTATTTGACCGATTTCTTCGTCGATGAAAATGACCGTCACGTTACGGTAAATGGTATTCGCTACAGATACATGTTGCAACGTTATTTCTTTGAGCAATTGCATGAATTGGACATCTGTGATATGTGTTTAAAACAAGACGGTACCACAAGCCACACAGCGGGTGCAGCAATCGAGTTATTGAAGTCTCAGTTCGGTAAACGTGTTATATCGAGAAACGGACCCGAAAATGGCCGCCGAGATCGTGTGATTTAACGCCTCTAGAGCTTTTTTTACGAGACTACATTAAATCATTGGTCTATGCCAACAAGCCGCCGACGTTATAGGAGCTCAGAGCCAATATTGAACGAGAAATAGCGGCCGTATCGGTCGAAATGTGCGGCCGAGTCATTGAAATTTGGGTTCAACGTATCAACCGATGCATACGTTCCCGTGGTGGACATATGAACGAAGTCGAATTTCATTCACAAATAATTTGACAGTCATTCAAGCCAATAATTTTGTTTGAGATATCTCAAGTAGTTTGCAAAAATATATAAAGTCCTTAATTAAAGACCCTTTTTTTGTAATTTTTTCGGCAGTTTGGTTTTTGGTGCACTGAGTACCCCAGGTGATTTTCAAATTGAAAATTAATTTCAACGATTATTAATCTGAACGATACAATGTTAATACATACGCAAATAATAAAATCGAGCAAGTATTTGTTTACCGTAACATTGTGAATGCTGACAGATATCAAAAACTGTTTTCGTGTTGTGGTGCACTCAGTGATGCCAGTAGGCCTATTGGCTGATTGTTTGATTTGAAAGTACAAAAGCCGCCTACTTCAAGTTTATAATTTGTATCAGGAACGAGTCTCTGAAAATTAGAAAAATTTAAGTAAATTTGGAAACAATCAGTATTATTCCTTGATCAAATGTTTTTGTTTTTTTTAATAAATAAATAGACTATAAACAACAATATGAGAGGATTTGATTTTAAACATAAGGTAAAATTTTTTCATTTTAGGTAAATCGTTTTTATCGAATTAGGTACCGGCAAAATTTATAATATATCAACCCTGCTACCGACAAAGAAAAATCCTGTAGTACTACCCAGTGCTAGAGGGCCTAATTCCACCGACAACATAATACCCCAACTTCGCTCCAAAAAGTGTTTTGCAATAGGATTCCTATCCAGATCTGTATTAAAAGAGTTTGAAGTAACTATTTTTATATATCAGGTTGATGAGGTAGCAGAAACCGGAACGGGGTTCCACTTAGAACTATATGGATCCACTGTGATGCCCTTGGGGGTTTTAAATCTCACACTTGGAAGCCCATGAAAACCATCCTGAGGCATTAAAAACTTCAGCAAGTCACTAACGGTCGTGCCGTGAAATTCTTTTGGAAAGAATTTACCGAGGAATCTATTTCCCATGTGGCAGAGAAAGTGCATAGTGTTTAAGCATGTTATGTCCGCTGATAACACCCACGAGAGAGAACAAGGCTTTTTTTAATATGTCAAGTTTCACAAAATAATAAGGTATTGTATCTTAATTTCAAAGAAGAAATAAAACAAAATAAAACTCCATAGGTATTCGTGATAGCCACTTACAAGCTCGATTTTATCGCCCCGGCAGAAGGCTATTTAATTGCTAGATAGTAAGTAATATCTGCATGAGGTATTGCCATCCTTGCGATCTGTTTAGCAGCTGAAGTCACTGCCAGGACCTTGAAAAACGAAGGTGTAGTCAGGAAGTCTGATTGAATTATAAAGTCCGAGAGCTTCGGAATATAAACCCACACCAGTGCATACATACAACTTTTAGCCGCCAGTAAAGAAGGGTAGATATAGTCGATTGGTGAGCAGAAGTTCATCCGGTAGTTCTTCCCAGGTCTAAAATAAGTGGCAAAGGGTATTGCTACACCTAGATCTAAGTCTGTACAAACATTGTTCCCCTTGAATTTCTTACGGACCTGCGTATATCCCACCAAGTTGCATTTTCAACTACTAATCTGACAAAGATGTAGGACACTGTTTGCGGCAGTTTCTTTTACGTAAAGATGAAGGGTTCGGAATTTAGCCTCCAGACATATTGCGGGTGTGGCTCTTAACAGATCAGATTTTCATATGTCAGTACCGGCCACACTACCACCATGTAGAGCAATTTAAGGACTTACACCAATTCCGGCCGAATATTCTCTTGCAGCTTTTTTAGCTGTTTTATTTTTAAATTAAGACTCCACTTCAATTTCCGATTGAGATAACTCCAAGGTACTTGGCATTGTCAGATGTCTTTAGTGGAGTCCCTTCAGTTGCGGGCAGACTATATTCCGGAAGCATATGTCATGTATGGGCCGTCAATGCCTTATTATTTTTTGTATCAATAAGACCAACTACAATTGGTTTATGGTTTCTAGAAATATCTGATATATAAAAATCAATTCCCTCTATTGCAACGCTCATCGTTTATCCGATTGAGTTACTATTTAACGGGATCCCGATCCGTCAATAGCAGGTGCTTCCATTTGTCCAGACAAAGCACTCCGGCATCCGCGATGACTTGGTCTTTAAAACTGAGTTTCGGCCGTCCTAGCCATCTCGAACCTGGGGTCTGGGAGTCGAAAATCCCCATTGCTCGAGCATTATTGTCCAATCGCTCAATGTAGCCGAGCCAATAATTTCGTCGTGATTTAGATTTTTAGACTAAATCTACATCTTGGTTCAGCTTACAGAGTTCCCTCTTCAGCAGAGTACTTATGTAGAAGAAGCCAGCGTAGAGGAGATATTTGAAATTCTTATTAAAATAAACACCAAAAAGTAACTGGGGCCGACAACATTAGACCGGTTGATCTCAAAATTAGCGCCCAAATCTTGCCCCGGTTATACAAACAATAATTAATCGAAGGCTGGCACAAGGTTGCGTGCAAAAACTGATGAAAACATCAATTATTCGTCCAATTTAGAAGGAAGGCATAAGAAACAAAGTCGGAAACTATAAACCAATCGCAATCCTTTTAACCGTAGAAAACTGTTTGCAAGCAATCATTGTCAAACGACTAAACATATTTATATACCCACCAAGTTTTGCACCCAAATCAATACGGGTTTCAGAAAAGCAATAGTACAGGAAAACTGCTAGGAAAGTTCACAAATATAGTTAACGAAGGCCTTGGCCGAAATTAAAACGTCCTTTTGATATTCAGTGACTTTAGCAAAGCCTTTGAAATTTTCAGCCTTATAGAAAGGTTAAACAGAATCCGAGTCAGGGGATATTTGCCCGACCGGCTCATGACCTGCCTAACTGATAGGTCGATTAAGGTCAAGGTATCATCGACCTTGAATCCAGACAAATCCACCGCATATGGTGTTCCATAAGTTTCGAAATTGAGATACATTTCCTTTTTTTACACGAATGAACTGTTACGGTAACCAACGACCATACCACGTCGAGTTAATCGGTTCTCGTTAGATCACCGAAATTAAACGACGTTGGGCGCGGTTAGTACGTAGATGGGGGACCGTTTGAGAACAACCGCGTGTCGTTGGCCAGTCCCATCTACAGAGTTGAGGTAGATAATATACGTGGTATCACAATGGACCTAAATTGGTCTAAGTGTGTCGGCTTCTGCCGACAGCCACATAAACCTAACCTAACCTAACCTAACTGTTACGGTTATTTTAAAACAATAACGAACAAATAAACACAAACACTTAAACTCAGCAATAGAAATATTCCAAGACCATCTAGACACTGTAACCAAGTGGTGACATGACCCTGGACTAGTTATTAAAACTACCAAAACAAAAGTAATGCACATACGCCATCCATTGCAGTGGGAAGAAACTTTCAACAAACAACAAAACAAATGAAATCCTCAAAAAGATTTATATATGAGTTTTCTGACATTTTCTTTGGCGGGAACACGAACACATAAACGGTTTGTGTCTTCAACTTAAAAGGACAATGTTTGAGTTGGTTTATATTAAAAGGTTTTCGAATTCGATATGGGAAATGGAGAAATGCTTCACATACACCTAGATAAGATACTGACCCTATAACATCGTCAAATTAAATTAGTTAAACCTTCTAATACGCACTTCAAATGTCGCATATAAGATCTTATCCAACGTACTGTGTGAATGTCTCAAGCCATTTTCCAACCAAAATAATCGACACGTACCTGTGGCTTACGGGCGGCAGATCGACAATAGACCAACTCTTCACACTAAAGCAAATCCTGGGAAGGACTAAATAATTTCAAGTCGAGATCCACCACCTCTTCATCGAAGCTTAAATCCGCATATGATAGCATTTATCGTCAGGAGCTCTACGTGGCGATGGTCGAATTCGGGATCCCGGCTAAATTGATCCAGTTGGTTCGCGTGAAACTTGAAAACACACGATGTAATGTGCAGTTTGGAATTATTCCAAACTTGTACCGGATTCCGGCAAGTGGATGCGCTATCATGATAATGTTCTGGAGAAAAAAGTGCGAATGGCAGGTGTTGACACAGAAGCCAATATTTTCAATAGATCCGTCCAACTTCTAGGGTATGCGGACGATATCGACATCATCGTCCGTTCCCAGCGTGCGGGGTTAGAGGCTTTTACTGCAATTGAAGAACAGGAGAATTTGGTTGGTCTTAAAGTAAATGAGGACAATACCAAGTACATGCTACTCGTATCAACAAACAAACAAACATCTGTGCACCGCCTAAAACAAAACGTTTTCGAGGTAGTTAAGGAGTTCAGCCCAAGATTCTTCGTCGTATAAGGATCCTTCATTGGATTGGCTTTTGCTTCCTTCTGTAGGCCTAAATATGCACAGAGCATCACATTCGTTATAACAAAATTAAAATCAAAAGGATAAGGTTGGAAACTTTTTTTGTTGATATGACAAAAGGAAACTTCCTTCAAGAAAACTCTCAATGTTCAACAAAACTACAAATAAAACATAGGGACGGGCTACAGTCCGCTTGGGCGAACTGTTGGATACCCTATTCTTATTCCTATCCCTCATAAGTGGGCGTGACAAAAGTCAAAGTATGGTTGTATTGTTAAGAACGCTCTACATATTTTGTTATATAACATTTAAAGGATTTTATCAAAAAAAAGCTCCCTAGCTCAAACTTGGGTGTTTCAATAAAATTGTTTTATTTAATTGTGGGCGTGTCAGTAGGCGGATTTAAAAAAAATTAACACATGAGCATAAAGGGCCCATAGAGAGTATATATTATAAATTTCAGCTACCTAGCTCAAACTTTGGATTTTCAAAAAAATTGTTTTATTTATTTGTGGGCGTGTCAGTGGGCGGATTTTGAAAATATTTATACATGAGCTTAAAGGGCCTCTAGAGAGTATATATTAAAAATTTCAGCTCCCTAGCTCAAATTTTGGTTTTTCAATAAAATTGTTTTATTTTTTTGTGGGCGTGGCAGTGGGCGGATTTTGAAAATTTTATATCCCGAGCAGTTTTCGGAGTCTTAGATCATATATAAAAAATTTCAGCTTTCTAGCTCAAAATTCGATTTTTTCCAAAAATTTTTTTTTTAGTTTGTGGGCGATTTCAAAAATTCGTAAACTTGATTATTTCGGGACCCTAGAGAGTATATGGTTAAAATTTCAGCTCTCTAGGTCCGGTTTAAAGGCCTAATTTTTGCCGACGGACGATCATAAATATAGTAACTTTTAGGGGTCTACGGGCAATATTAAGGTATGTTACAAACTATGCGTCAAAATTAATATATATATATAAAGAGTGGTTTGAAATTATTTTCACGAATACATAATTCTTTCTATGAAACATCGAGTACTAGTATTTAAATTAGTTAAATAAGTTGTTGATACCTACCTTAGACATGTCCATGTTCAATAAATTAGAGATATTTCGAGTAAACTTTTAAAAAAAAACTATAAATGTTTGTGTCGCAATCAAACACCAAGAACAGATAAGTGTAAGGTGAACGCTGGCCAACTTCCGACCGAGGCCGTTGCAAACGAGTAGTGTAGGTGAACTAAATATGTTCGATTCTTCATGTATCTTAGAAAATAATAAATTTTCAAATAGGTACAAGCTCTTTCGCAAAATTGACAATTCTCCGGATTTTGAAATACCGCTATGTACGTCGTTCAATAATTTTAATATAGATTTTCAGAGTGTTATAAAACAAACCAAATTGCCCACAAAAATAGGATGAATTTTTAATTTCAGTAATCTTCTTCCCCATTGGTAGACAGCATTACGGACTTTCTGATTTATCCAACAATATCCTATTCATTATTATTATTTCTTAAGTATTGACAATGCCGATATATGAAACCCTCTGTAATAAATGTATGTACATTAATACGGTTCATTGTAGCCAACTTACCAATGAATCAAACCAAATTCACCCACTCCCATCTAAATAATATATAATACGTCTCACTTTCTGTAAAAGCTTAACATCCAAGCACGTGTTTGCCACCTTAAATAATATTTATGTATACGGATTGGTACACCAACATATGCATAACTAATAATGTGAAAGACCCGAACCCGATTCGAAGATATATTATGCGTATTTACAAACAATAGCTGCATGACATGACAGCTGAAATTCAAAATATGTTATTTTTATGACAAAGCTCTCAAAAGTCCGTACAACAGTCGATAACTTGGTCATTTGATAACAGATGGCACTGGACGTAAAGCTTTTAGTTTTCAGTTTCCGGTGAGAAAGTTTTGCAGTTTGTTTATCATTTTTAATGATAGTAAAATATTTAAATGTGATGGAGCGATGCATTTTGAAAGTTGTAAAAACGACAAGCTGAACAAATAATAAAATATTTGTAGACTTCCGTGATATTTTGAATGAGAATTCGAAAAAAAACAAATTACTCGTACATATGAATCGGTTAAAATAATTACTGTGATTAGTAACTGAAGCTTTATACAGCTCTTGTCGATTAAAAGAAAAGGTAATGAGAACTTTGTATTTCTCCGCCCTTCGTTCAGATGTAGATACTGTTTCTATGCGTTTATGAACTTTGTGTGCGTGTTTTGTTATTTTCATCAATTACCAATATACCAGCTAGTTCATAAACAGATTACAATTTCTATAATTATAAATAAGAAACTACGACCTTACAATCTTTTCCATAGACCGTAGATAAGCGGGGTCTAATTAGATTCTGAAATGTTGATATATAGTTTTTTTTTGCAATTCGTTGCTTTGGCATTTGGTGCTATTATTGGTCCATTTTACATGGTAAATATCTTTGTGTGTTAGATACTTAAAAATGAACGATTAACAAAAAAAGCAGAAAAACGAGAACTTGGCAATTTTCAAGTTCAAAGTCAAGTTTAAATAAAGAAATTTGGCTTGATTTTAAGCCAACTAGAGGCATCTATGAGTTTGTGCCAGTCAGTTACAGACTTGCTAGAAAGTTTATCAAAGTCGTGGACAATCAGGGATTATCCGGGATTTTATTTCTAATATGGCAGATTGCCGTGTATTGACAAAGAAAGGTGGAGTATCCGCACGCTCATCTTGGTCTGTACGATATATTTGCTGAGTTTCGTTTTAACTTTATCCAGTCATATCGAACAAAACATACGCTGAACTTCAATTCGACGCAGGAGCATAAGTCGCGAACTTTTTTTCCAGACTTATGTTGTAACGTGATAACACCCTGAATGACTAAAGAATCCCGGCTCAGAAGGAGTAGGTGTCGTAGACATATGGTCCCGCGGACAAATCTGGGTCGAACCCGTGAGGAGGACTTTGTTCCACTCACAGAGTCGTTTGACGTCCAATACACTTAAACGTCTTTCCCTCCTAAACCCAACCGTATCATCGGTTCTCCCGAATAGGTATTGTAAAATACATAGTTATAAGGTACAAATAAAAAGTTGCAATTACAATTTATTTATGGATTCTACAGCTGCAATCCGACCGAAGTATCAAGGTGAAATATAGATGAAGTGTTTGTGTTTTCTTTGGAAAAACCGTGGCACCGGCGAGCATACCTCGGAACAGGCAAAAAAAAAAACACAAATCACCCAAGTCCCAAATGAAACTCGATCTTTTGTTCTAGAATCTTTAGACATGCCTTCGTAGAGAGCTTGACGAAAATCCACATGATTATCCGTTAAACTACAAAAATGTTGCTATGGTCATAGCGCAGGTTTAACAAATCAGCAATGATACCGTTCGGCGGAAATTTCAGTTGAAAAATCACTACTTTTAAGACCCTGTTAATGACAAAGATCGTACGTTTTACTCAGGCAAACGTACTTCGTCTATATATAGGGAGGTCGGACATCAAATTAGACACTATCGGAAAGCACCGTAGATTCTACAAATGACGTCGAATGTCAATACGGTTTCCACATTGGTGAAGCAAGCAAAATTAGAATTTGTGTGAATAAGCAAAAGAAGGCTATACTCCTGAAGATCGCGGAATAATCGCGGAAAATCGCGAAGTTCTGAAGAAAACCATTGAAAATGTCGGAAAAATCGTCAACTCAGGCGGTCATTTGACCGATGTCATTTTTTCAACTCAAAAAATAAATATTAGACATAACGGCTAATACAGGGCCTTAATCCTAGCTTCTCCTACCATTTGCATATGCGAAGTGGAAGCGACCTACAATTTTAATCCGAATTCGATTGGGGAATAGGAGAAGCTTCTCATGACAATTGGTACTCCTGGATGTTTGCCAGAAGTTCACAAGAGGTGGTGGTAGTGGTAAAAACTATAAGATGTTAATTGGCCCCGGCGGGATTTTAACCTGAGACCTTTAGATTGGAACAACATTAACCTTCGCGTTGCTGCGCCCATATTTTTTCAACTTAATGTCATCAATTTTATACATTAAAATACATTTTTGGTGAAAACAGGATCCAATCGTTTTCATTTCTAACAAAATGGCAGCCAATTCACATTATGACTTGATATTACCTTTGCCCCACTCTGTATAACTGTTGTACAAATATACAAATATTTCTTTGAAGTTGAACAAATCTACATTCATCGTGCTTCACTAGTTTACAACCACAAGTTCCTGACCGCCGTCCGCGTCAACGTACCAACACATGTGGAAACTGATACATTAAACGCATCGCACCTCATCAGTTCCTCCCATTTTGAAATCTTACAATCACAAGACGTCTTGTCGTCTGGCTCCAAGTGTACAAATCTTATAAAAAAAATTTCAACATGAAATGTTCATCACCCAAACAAAATATCTGACATGTGAGATCTGACATGAAAAATATTTAATAGACAACCAGTGTTAACATAAATTCAATTCCATCGCAAGGTAATGAGACTTCAAAACACCCGTATACAAAACATCTTTGCTAGCATGTTTCTTCACATTTTTAATAAAAAAAATTAAATACATATAGTGAACAAAATGTTCTCCAAAAATAAAATACAAAGAAAAAGAAATAACTAAAAATGTTCCATTTAAATTCTTTGTCAAGGTAAAGAATTTCGTTTACTTTTCAAAAACAAAAATCATCAAACATCCATCTTGTTGTATCCTCTATCCAATATCCGCAAATAGTTTCATATGTGTGTGACCCGACCCAACTATAATGAATCTTCCTTTTTCAAAAATGAAATTCTCACCGTCCGACATTTTCCACATACAGAGTCTACTAACAATGAGTAAACAATTTTTCCGTAAAAAAAAACGATTTAAATTTTTAAACATTTCCATTTGAATGTGGAATTTATTTTTTGATACAGAAACACATGTCCAATGCTTGTGGTCTTTTGATATTTAATATTGAAATGGGAAAACATCGTTCATCTCCGGAATATTTCGAATCTCACGTATAATCGAAATGACAAACCACATTATTTAAAACAAACAAGGAAATTCGTCCAGTTAAATGTTTAGGTTAACAGAGTGTAATAAATACAAATGGCACTGCTTCGAATTTCTCTGGTTCGGCCACAAAACTTTTATTTCATAAAAATAATAGTGACAGCCATCCCTTTAATAAATATAATCGAAATAACAAACTAATGCGTCAGATGTCATTAAACAGGACTTTACAAATTAATTGCGATTTCCGTGTCGATTAAGACAACTACTTGATGTAGCAGCAGCTTTATCGTTATTTCGGCATACTTTTTTTTAATGTATGCGCACTAAATGGATTTTTTTAGTACCATTATCATGAATTGGCTACACAGCGCGGGCATTAAGGAAATTATGATTAGAAGAAAAGGAGAGATACCGATGTACGTTGGTCTTAAATGTTTGTCTATACTAAAGAGATTGATTTGATTGTTTGTTTGTTTTGAATAGCCTCCGAAACTACTGGACCGATTTGAAAAATTGTTTTACCATTAGAGGCCGACATTATCCCTGATGAACGTAGGCTAATTTTTACCGCGGGAAAATGCTTAATTCCTACGGGAAAACGGTAATAGAACAACGGGTAGGGTTGTGACCGATATATTAGTACTCATTAAAATATCCTTACTATAATAAAACTGTAGCTTTTTTTCTGGCTGTAAGGTGTTTGCCCGGATTTGGTTAAAAAAGTACTGCACGAAATTGATTTCGGTTTTCACAGCTGCATTGAAAATTGTCGAGATTACAAGATAGGATATGTTTTACCATTATCCGCTGTCCGGAAGCGGAGATTTAAGGTGATATGTAAGAAAAGTTGTAACTCTCGAATACCTTCTAGCTCCTAGCTTTGGAATGGCTCATCCAAATGAAATAGGATTTTTTTAAATATAAAGTTCAATTATGTACAAAGATTTTAAGATTTAAAATCATCTTTGTAGGTTATGCTGAAGTTGAACAATAAGCATTAAACAATAAATTTTATTTAATTCAAAAAAGTAAAATGTTCGATTGAATCTAGATCGTTGGATTTTTCCAGCGTTCAGTGGAGGGAAATTTATGTGCGTGTGCGTCAAAAATCTGTTTCTCTCTATACTGTGTGCTTTTTCTTTTTTTTTATGCACCTTTTGTAGTTTGTGTTGTTTTTTTTGGTGACGCATGGGATTGAGAAAGATAGAGTATGAAATGTAATTGAGATTGAGATGGAGTCACACTCAGAGAATATCCATATAATGAGTAGGGAGACTCTCGACGTTTTCTTTATCAGTTGTTATCAGCAAGTATTTTGTTTTAAATTTGAGAATTGGCAGACTGGCGAAGCAAGGCGAGCACGAGTCAGCTAGTAGGTTATAAAGTGAAGGAATAATAGAGCGCCGAAGAGTATTCCACATTCGTGTTGTGCTGCTGAGGAAAGATTATTTAAACATCACTGTACGTCCGAATACAGGCCTGAGGGTGAACTGATGAGCTTTCATTGCATGGCGGATTTGGTGGAGAAAGGATTGTGATTATGAGAATCAGGCAATTGGCTAATACAGTGGGTGAGCGAAATTGTAGTTTACAAGTAAGTGGCATAACTAAATAATTAGTTTTAAACTTTAACAGCCGAATTTAAAATTATTTTTATAATGGACTCCTGACTCGGGAAGATTCTCTTCCTGAAACACTGCATCCTTTCATCTTCTGCAATGCTGGGCACGCTGATTCTATTTGCTCGGTCCAACCAGTCTGACATCCGCGATAGCTGGGTCTTTAAAACGGAGGATCGGACCACCTTGCAATCTCAAACCTGGAGCTGGGAGTCGAAGATCGTCTTGGCTGGAGATTATCAATTCGCTCGACGCGGCCTAGCCAATGCATTCGATGTAATTTAGCTTTTTGGACTACTTGTACATCTTGGTACAGCTCATAGAGTTCATGGTTGTGTCTTCTCCTACATTCGCCCTCCTCGCGCACAGGTTCAAATATCCGACGGAGGAAGAGCCCAATATTGGCACCACTTTCCTACTTATCATGTGGTAATTTTCGCCGTAAACCAGAACTCGTAGGATTTAGGTTTGATAGAGCATGCAGTTTGCCTTTTATATGTTTTGCCAAACGGAAGTACCAGCAGTTTCCTAAGGTAATTCTTCGTCGGATCAGTGTGTCAGGTGTCATTCGTGAAGTTGATGTTTACTTCGTGGTAGATGTACTCCCTTACTTCATCGAAGGTGCTTCCATCAACAGTGACATTTCATCCCAGTCGTTGGACAGATGGTGTTTTGTTTGCAGGTAGCTTGTACTTGGTCTTGTCGTTATTAAATTCAAAACCAACAGATTTAAAAATTTATTCAGTCACCGTAAACGCCTCTAACATGGTACGCTATGAATGGCCGATGATGTCGCCAACTTTGACCTAAGCATCAAAAATGTATTTAAGAAGCCCCTTTTCATTTTCGAAAAATTTCCACAACCATATAAACACTACTAAATATCAATTTGTATTTTTAAACTTAGGAAAGAAAGAAAAAAATACACTTTAAATTGATTTATGTGCCATACATATCTATACATATGAATTTACTATGCCCCTGGCCGATCAGTTCAAGTCCCGTCAACACGTATCATTGATTAAGGCATTTACATTGTTTCTAATGGATGAGGCATTCATTTTACCAGCTACATCAAACAGCAATAGTCGTCGTTTGTCGAAAATGCTTTTAAAAATAGGAGGTTGAGGACCAAATCGTTTTCTTTTCTTTTTCTATTCCTCCTTTGTAATTGATTGGAGTATGCATAATGCGGTGCGTATATTCGGACTGAAACTGAATAGAAATAACTTGAGCTCATTGAGAACTACACGACGAAGAAACAGACTCAGACACAACGACAACGGCAGAGTAACAAAAGAATTTTTTTTATTCATGTCGACACAAGCAGATTTAAGAGCATCTTTCTCTATTCATTCTATCGACCTTCGAAAACCTTTTTGGGGGCGGGTAATTCGTCTTTTTTATATTCTTGTTTGTAGGTCTTAAATCACTTTAACGAACAAGAATATTATTGGTTTAACTATAAAATGTGGAGACGACGTTTATATGCCTCCGAAAGCTATTTCAATTCTTCTATATGTATGTTGATTTTGTGGAAACAAAAATTGTTGGCAAGTTAACAAGTATTCGTTAGAGATGCGTTCTTTCTTAAGAGGACGAATTTTCGCGTCCCTGCAGATGTAAAAAATAATAATCAGAGTTGAAGCGATTTGTATGCGAATTATATTTGCATGTTTTCGTCTCCCCTCTGAATGCATAGTGATATGCTTTAATGAAAACCACATGCGTTGAAATGCGTTGGCCGATGCATGAATGCGCGCTTGTGGTGCATAAAAACAAAAAGAAGACTCCTCGAAGTAGGTGGAACAGGTGGGCATACTGTCTTTGTTTTAAATTCTAATTGAATCTTTTACAGAACAATGCATTTGAAAAAAAATAATTCGTGGGAGAATTATATTATACATTAACTGTCACCGGAATAAAGATGGCTGCTAATTGAGCAGATGCAGTTGGAGTGTCATTGTTTAGAAGTCAAAAGTTTTGAAGGCAGAGGGGAGGGTATCTCGATTTGCACTCGCCACTAGAGCGCAGAAGTGTCATTTTAGTAGTGGGTATTTTATAATTCCGTCGTTATTAAAAACCGCATAAGCCAAATTGATGCTTTCCTTATAATAATGTAAAGGCCGCTTCATACCGCATCAAAAACTAAGATTTCGCAAAAAGACTCGAAATCTTAATCAAAAACCGATGATTTCGCAATTATCTTCCAGATTTTAAGATCGTATGGAAAATTTTGATAAAATCTGCTCAAAGCCTACTCGCAAGTACAGTTGTTGAAGCAAATACACCTTCGAAATATACATCACTGTTCACTAAGAGCCATATCTATTGACAGTGACCCAGAATCAGCAACAGTTTTTGTTTATTAATCTGTTCCTACTTAAATTGGGTCAAAAAGTACTTTCATTGAAATTAGAAGACCACTCAATGTAAGCTTGGAAAGCTCCAAGAACAATTAAATAAGGCCACTATTTTCACTGTTTGTTGAAAAAGATTTGGTAAACTTCCCTGAAGGTTCACTAGGCTTTCATATTTATAGAAGTAGATTTTCAAGGCTTAATTTCAAATATTATACGAGTATGTTAAGACTTAGTCTTATATGACATAATGTAATGTTATTTTTAGGTCAGTCAGGTTTAGGTAGTCAATATAATAAGCAATTATGTCAAGGCGGGTTGGAGTGAAGGAGGAATTAAGGGGCGATGGTTTGTCCCATATCCAGCTGTTTGCGAGTTTTTTTTATAATCAGCGTGCGCTAAAGGGGTTTCTTTTCTGTAATTGATACAGTAGTACCCTTATAGTGTGTATGCACAGCGCAGACAATTTTCAATACAACACCTACAAATGCAATGTCATCGTGGACGTATTTTATTGCCTACTATTAGTTGGTAGAACTAGGAAGAAGAAGAATGATAGGAAAGATAGGTTTGTGCATTGGTTAGGGTTTTTCTCCACGGGTGGCGTCTAAATAACTTATGTTGAAGTTTTGTATTCAAGTTTTATCCGCAGAAATTTAAACAATAATTTAAAGTGCACATAATGAGCAAGCATTCGCTGCATTTATATTAATTTTTTTTCTGTGGATTTTTGCTTCATGCACATGGTCGGGATTTGAACACACAACCTTCCGATCAGCAAGTGAATACACTACCACTGTACTGCTGCCACCCGTGATTGTCTGCACAATAAGAATTAAAGCAAACGTTGTAAATTCAAAGTTCAGCAGAAGTAGCTACGTAGAAAAAACAAGAATCATTAAATCAAATAGATAACTGCTTTTTTGTTTCTCGAGCGAAGCCCGGGCGGATCAGCTATTTGACAATAAAATGATTGTGCGCATCATTTTCACTTGTTGATGTTGTCACATTAAAAAGACAAAGCAATCGAAAAAAAAGAATTGTCCGTCCTCGTTAACATATTCGAAACACCGGGAAAGGATTCATGAGAAAAATAATTTCAGTGTTCATTGACACGTGACAATGTTTAAAAAAAATATTAGGCATTAACGGCCCATACAGGGACTAAAACCTAGCTTCTCCAACCAATTGCTTATGCGAAGTGGAAGTTACCTACAAGTTTAAGCCGAATCCGAACGTCAAATTTGAGAAGCTTCTCATGACAATTGATACTCTTAGATATTTGTCAGACGTTCGCAAGGCGCAGTGGAAAAAAACGTATAGATGTTACTCACCCCTTGTGTTCATTCAAATCACAGGTCTTGTAAAAGGACGATCAAACAACAGGAGCATGAAAGTGTCGAAATCGTAAAAAAGGCAGGCCTAAAGACTCCTGGATCACATAAATGCAATGATGATGCCTTACACACACTCACAACGGATTTAATATGCATGTATATAGGTACTAATGCTTACAGCAATAACTTTAAATAAATAATTCCTCTTTCTAGTCACAAAAAACTCTGACTGACTTAAATTCTGCCAAGAGCTTGAGAGCACTGAACTTGTTAAATTTATTTGTTGTTTTGTGACCATGCTGATAACAATAGAACGTATTTAGGTCGGAACCGATAAATTGTTGAATATATTCAAAATTGTAGCTGTCTAAAAATGTCTGTCAACAATCCTGTCAACAATTTTTTTACCATTCAGAATATCTTTAATCATTTCGTATTTGGAAATATGTATCTTCTGTTCGGATATTTCAGCCTCGATTTTCTGTTCTATTTTATTTCACAGTCATTTCCTTTGCTGATACAAATTTCAATTGATTTATTTATCTTTTTTTTCATAACTAATAATAACCAAAAAAAATTAAATAGAAATACAAAATAAATATAAAAATTGTGTTATATTATGTTATAAGATTTATTTCACATTCTTTACTTAAAGGAAAAAGCTTTTTCTCAAAAATAAATTTCGCATAAATGATTCACTTCGTTCACTTCGAACAACAGTTTGTCAAAATGTTTCTCCCATCAGAAATGTTTCTTTAACTCGATGATAAATATACAACAGGTTAATTTTTTTAGACTTGTTATTTGTTTTTTACAATGTAGGAGGCATTGGTTATTTCGGAAAATTAACTAAATTCCTACAACACAGTTGAACATGAAATTGTAAATGATTTTAAGATAGAAAACCAAACGCTTTTTGTTAAAAAGAAAACTTATAAATCAACCGTGCCAATGGGCAATGGTTTTAAAATTAAATAAACAATAACAAAAAATTGAATAATTGGAGTTTATCTCAGGGATGAACATTTATTTATGATTTTTTGTGTTTCCTTAGAAACTAAAAATGTTATGCGTTGAAATGTGGCAATTCGAGTTATTAATGTTTGCCATCTATTATTCTATTCATGCGGAATGAAATTAGGGAAACTTTTACGAAACACGAAATATGAAAGCAAATTTTAGAAAAGGACTATCATAATATCATAAATAAGGCAGAAATATAAGAAGCAATCAATGAAGAATATCAGTAAACGAATGCATCAAAATGGCAACTGAACAATCGAAGAAACATTCGTATTTTTAATATTTGTTACCTCCAAATCGATAGCAATAGGGAAGGCAATCAAAGGACCTGTTAAGTTTCAGCACGCCTATTAACTTTCTTGAATAATGCTAAAATCATTCATAGCTAGTAGAAGAATTCATTAAGAAATAACAAAGGCTTTCGGTTCAAAGCATTTTAAAGCAATACACTGAGATTTCGTCAAAAAGAGTATGGTGGAGACCTGCTGATTCTAAATAGTATTTTTTTTTAATAAGCTGATTTCGAAAACTTACCAAAAAAAGTCCCGAAACAGTAGTAATAATTTTTTGATACGTATCTGCAATGCAACTTTGATGCCGATGACAAATCAAAGTATTGAAAAACATTATCTCTACTATATCTTCTCTAACTTATAGTAACTCAGTCATTGAGATTAGAAAAAACGATCAATACTCACTCCGAACTCACTCTATTTTATTGGGGAAAAAACCAAAAAAGTTTTACGAGTATCCCCCTGGGTCATCGATATGCGAATTTTGTGCGACAGTCGTCCCCTTTTTGCGACTTTCGTTGCTCTAACTGAAATATAATTTAGAATGTTCATCATGAAATATTATTACTAACGTTATAATAAGGCACATAAAATGGCTTGATATTCGAGAGCTTTGATTAGATTGTAAACCAAGTGGGCAAATTTTCAAATTTGACCAACAAAATCTGTCAAATGAGTTCATGTTCGCTGTAGTGCAATCCTATCAGTATATCTCGAATGACCAGTTGATGAATATAAACATAAATGAGCAGTCTGATTTTGACAGATAAGCGTGGTATTTGGTCATATAATGTAATCAGTAGTTACGTACGTATGCCACAAAAAGACCAAAACAATCATATCCTATTTATGCACTTTTGAGGTGAAATATTTAAATTATGCTGCCACATTGCGAAAAACCACAAGCCCTGACTTTGGGGTGGGGTTCTGTGGCGTGGGCCCCTTACCAAAGTACGTAGGTACTTGTGGTTTTTAGCTTCTAGCCCGCAAACGGTGCGCTCAATCAAAAAAGATAGAGGGCAGATCTGTTTTTTGTCAAACACTTTTAAAATAAAGTTTAATATGGTTGTTTAGAGACAGAAATGTAGAAGTTATTATTTGCAGGCTTACGCTTGCTCTGAAATTATTTTTTTAAACTTAAGGCTTTTATTTGCAAAATAAAATATTGTCTGTATTTAAACTTAAGGCTTGTTTAGACGATCATATCAATTTTAGTTTCATGATGGAAAAACATCCATTTCTTTGCTAGACAACCAAGGGATCTGTTATTGGTGGCGCTAAGACAACGAGGAGTTCCAGAAACCAACGTATAGACGATCATGGACATGTTTGAGGGAGTTAAGACAAGAGTAAGATGCCCCGCCGGCGTCACGTAGGAGTTCGCGATCAAAGTCGGTGTACACCAGGGAAGCATCTTTAGTTCCTTGATATTTATTACAGTCCTTGGTTATTTGTTTGAAAGAAAAATGAGGGACTAAAAGTGCATCATTTATTCTTTGATGGCGATGGAACCATCATAAGCCAGGATCAAACGTCCCTGGAACGAGCACTTGATGTACGGGTGGATGTTATGGAGGGGAATGAGTATCGTAGATACGAGTCCGATAAAAACAGAATGTGCTTGTGCTGCCCGTTCTCTAATCCACTTCCGGCCTATTTCAGACATTTATATGAGTGAAAGAAGTGCGCAAAGTTTAAATATATGGCAGTTATGCTCAAGCGTATTGTGGATGTGGATGAAGTTGAATGGAAGGCTCTACACCGCATGTGTTCGCCCAGCGCTCACAAACGGTTCACAATATTGGACAGCGTAAAAAAAGTATGAGGGCAAATTAACGGCAGCTGAGATGAAGATGAAATATCCTGGATTACACAAATGCAGCAACACCAGCGTTTGATTGGCCTCAGTGACGAAGTGATTCAAAAAATGGAGGCCTGATGCTATTTTCTGAGGTCGAACCAGCGAACCCCATTGGCAGAGCAGAAGGGATGCAGTTAAGTGGGAGGGTTATGATCCCTTTAATCCTCATCATAGCCTCACCATTGAGGAAGAAGAAGAACAGTACCCTTATATAATAAACACAGCTCATTCATTTGTTTTTTTTACAGCAAGCAGTACTCACCTAGCAATGCCGTATTCCATTGCGTATTGTTAGGTGCTAATACTATTAGGAAAAATGCAGGATAGATATATGTTCGGATTTGTAGAGTTTAGTACCCTGGTGGACGTCCAACTAACTTGCGGAGAATTTCGCGAACAGGTTCCTTTGTATTCAATTTACGATATGAACTTGCTCTGGATGTGAACGCACTACCTACCACTTAGTAAGCGAAAAGACATTCCAATACATCCAGGAGGATGAGACGGAAATATATGCGCTCAGCGTCCTTGGAACTGATAGTGCACATTCTGGCGATTACTTTTCAGATTATCATTACTTATCACAGTGCAGAGGAGTTGTTTAGTAACGTGCTTATTCTGAGTGCTCTAGTGTAGAAAGCCTTAGACTCGGACAAAAAAAAAACTTGATTATACAGCTCAAACGAAGCCTCGAGAGTTGATTTTTTTTTTTAAGAAGCTCGTTGTGCTTTGCTTTCACGTCTCATATATATTCTGAACATTTCTTAAGCATGTTTGTTTTTCTCCCGATCGAACTCAAACAATTTGGAGTGCCTTCTTCACTTTTTAGGAACGAACTAAAGTACCTACATACTTAATTTTTAAGATAACAAACACTTTGAACAGACACTCAGCGTTTCAGTTCGCACTCGCGACTAGATGAAAATTTGGTTATAGCCTTATAGTAAAGCTGATTCCAACTAAATAAGAAGCCACGCTTTGGAGAATGACCTCAATCCAGATGAAAAGTAGAATACAGCGGTTGAATAAGTCAATATTTCAAAAATTTATCTTCGACATCTCAGCTTATCTTGTGATTTTAGATGGGGGAAGTCGGTGTCTGTGACGGCAGCCAGGGTCTGCCCCCAAGGGGAGTACTCCCCCCCTCTTATTGTCACTAGTCATTGACACTCTATTGGTCACACAGACTAGGCTATGTTTTGAAAATGGGCCAAAGGTGTTCCGGCCCTGGGTCGCTGAAGTCTGGTATGGTACACCGACGGATCGAAAATGGGATCTGGAGTTGGAGCTGGTGTTTTTGGACCCAACACCAAAGTCTCGATACCTATTGCAATGTGTCCCACGGTTTCCCAGGCTAAAGTCCATGCCATTGAGATCTGCGCCGTTTTAAATTCAAATAAGGGAACTAAAGGCGCTAGTATACATATCTTTTCAGATAGTCAAGTAGCACTACAGACACTGTCATCCAACACAATGGAATCTTTATATATACGGTATAGCCGGCAATGAATCTGCAGACGAACTAGCCAGAGCTGGATACGAATCTGTGTTCTTTGGACCAGATTCTTATTGCAGAGTCAATTGGGCTGCTGCTTTGGGGCTAATTAAGCACTGGGAACAACTGTTTTTTCTTTCAGTACCCTTTTTTCAGTAGTGCCATTATAGTGTGTATACACAGCATTCAATTCAACACCTACAAATGCAACGACATTGTGGACGTATTTCAATGCCTACTTTTAGGTGATATAACTAGGAAGAAGTAGAATGATAGGAAAGATAGGTTTGTGCATTGCGTAGGGGTTTTTTTTCTCCACGGGCGCGTCTAAATAACTTACGGAGCATTATGATGATGTTTTGTATTCAAGTTTAATCCGCGGAAACTTATATAATAATTAAAGTGCAGATATTGACAAGCGTATGCTGCACTTCTATTGATTTTTATTATGCGGATTTTTGCTTCATGGAGATGGTCGGGATTCGAAAGCACAACCTTGCGATCAGCAAGTGAATATACCACCACCACACTGTTGTCGCCAGTTTCTCCGTCATGAACATTGGGAAAGTGTCCCTAATTTAAGACAATCCAAAATATTAATTAAACCCTAGTCTTATAAAGAAATCCTTATGCTAAATAAATTTAATATTAGAAAGCTGGTGGGCTTTCTCAATGCCCATTTCGGCTTGTGATATCATCTTAACAAAATGACAACAAGGAACACAATCTCTGTAAATGTCCGGCTCCCCATTGGTTGATACGACGTCTCTTTCACAGCTAGATAAATTCACAGGTGGAGCTACGAAACTCTGCCACTAAAGACGTATTGGCCTTCACTAGAGAGGTCACTCGTCTTTAAGTATAAAGCACCCTTTTGATAAAAAATATCTTTTAGGTCGCGTTGTCGGCCAAAAGTAATACCCATTTTACTTAAAAAGAAAAGTTATAAAAAAGAAATACTGAACCGGTGGTGGAAATTAATTAGAGATTTTAATAATTTATTTTATTTATAAAGATATAAAAAGTGAATTATGTAATAAAATAAGTGAATTACTAAAATAATCGGCAATGAAGTTGGGTGAAAGAAAAATATTAAAGTCTGAATGCAACAGTGCATCAAGAATTTGGCAGATGCCAATTTTTAAATTAAATTTGACGGAGCTTTTCCTAGTTAATTATTAATAATGATTACTTTAACAACCAGTACCAGAACTATTTCGCGATACCAAACATTAAATAGGCGGGCAGCAGCAATAAAACCTGCACTTACTAAAACAGAGTAATAAAAATAAACCTCAGAAACTGCAGTGACACCATAATTAGAAAACAACATTAAACAAGCTATTAAAAATTTAGCCATCAGTTAAATAAAATCACATGATAAAAATTTAGGAGAGCTTCGAAGGAAAATTCACGTGAAATTAAATGACACCAAATAAAATATTTTATTTTACGATTATAAACATCAACAGGAAAAAATATAATTGGGCTACAATTTGTCTGGTATGGACTGTATATAACGTATATCGCATAAGTGGCAGGCTTTATTATTTCAACTATTTATATCGAAATATGTATGTACACCAAAATCTCAAACCGTATACAATGTAGACACAAAATGTTTATTCTTCCATCCTTCTAAACAACCCAAATTCTGTGTAATACATTTTCTTCAATTTTCAGAAAAATTGTCAACGAAAAATATACATTTACATATAATGTGTATATATTTGTTATTACTAAAGTTTTAATTCTTAAAATAAACTTTAGTGTTAGCACAGTACATTCCTGCCTCCTGTTGTCACAAACATTAGTCCGAATCCATAAAAATCATTTCGAGCGCTTGAAATGAAAAACAATGACTGTGCTGTCAAAATTTTGTATTTACTATGTACATGTTTTATTTTTTATTTCATTATATCAAATTTCTATTTAAAATGAAATATTGTCTTTGAAAAAGAGGTGTGAATTTGCCGAATGTTATATTTGAGGGAAATTTTATTGTTTTGTGGAAACAAATTTGTGCCGTTGAAATCATTTTAAAAATCATTTAATAAAATGTTGCGATGAAGATACAAAATTTTTTTTAAATTAATTTTAGATGCAAAATGAAAACAAAGATAGTGTCAAAAGTCCAGTACATGCCGATGGTGATTAACAGGTTTTTTGTAATTTGTTTAGAAATTCAGATTTATGAGTTGTCCAGAGAATTTTTTTCTCTCTAAAGAAATGGACTGCGTTAATTTTGGAATGCAACTAAGAGCCCTTACTAATTTACCCTCTGTGATTGATCGAATAACATTCGTGATCATCATTTAAAGGTTGAAAGAGAGATTGCAAATTGAATGTGCTCATTATACGGAAACTAAAAATACGAGTACTACAAAAGAAAATTGATGGTGGTATCGACACAAGGGATATTCTTCAACTTCAGCCATTCAACGAGGGGCTTTTGCACGGTGAAAACAGGAAGAACACACTAATGCTATTTTGAGAAGCCTCAATCACGTAACAAAATAAAAAAAATAAATCATATTTTTTTTACAGCCAGTCAATTTCTCGAGGTGCCGATGACTTCTCCAATTTCAGTTTCAGAACCAATCGTTATGACACGCTGCTACTGCTCCTTTTAAAACTTAAACACGTTGAGAATGTTCTGAACCGAGCGTGCTTAGAGCGTTTTGATTTGCATATGAAACATATTTGGTACTTAG
This sequence comes from Portevinia maculata, assembly GCA_949715645.1. Lineage (NCBI taxonomy): Eukaryota > Metazoa > Arthropoda > Insecta > Diptera > Syrphidae > Portevinia > Portevinia maculata. The sequence goes on along the minus strand of OX454527.1, from coordinate 25,676,162 downwards.
CTGTCATATGATTAGCAATCTTTTTTATTTTGTAAATACAAATTATTTAATTAAATTGTGATACCTTTTACGCCCAAAAAACAAGCCTTGAAGGCCATTCTACTATTTCCCTACTGTCAGTATGTCGTTGACAGCTGTGTCGCACTCAGCTTTTTCCTTTGACTGCTCAGTTAATTTATTCTGAGCTAATAGACACTAATTAATCACTGAATGAAAAATTAAATCCAATTCCATATGTAGCTTTGATGTGTTTGAGAACAAAAAAAAAAATGTGTTTGTTTTCCACCTCGGGATGCGCCGTGAAACAAAAAAGAAAAACTTTCCTTTGCGGCGAGGTTACGATCAGAATTAAAGGGATCTTTACCCTCCCACTTATGGTCCGGTCCGTCTGTGGGGTTTGCCAGTTCGACCTCAATAAACATGGGCCGGCTTCTTAACTGAAGCCAATCAAATACTGCTGTTTTTGCAATTGTAGGATCCCAGCCTCGCTTTTTTTTAGATTTCGATGCGTGTATGCTCCAGTAATTGATTTTTTTTTGTATCGCCCTTTTACGACACCGATGATCTTTCAATCGTAGCAACAAATGGATTTGCAGACGGGAGAGTTTCAAGATGTTAAATGCGTCGCTTTATTCACGTGGATGGAAAAATTGCCTAGATGTGATTTGTCCCTTAGTCGCCTTTAACGACAAGCGCTATATTTTTTAGGGGGCTGCAGTGATATGCGTAGACCGTCCTTGCACGGGAAAAAGAGCCTACGTTAGTTAAAACTGCAGAAGAAAGGCAGGAAGGAGCAAGAACTTCTTATTTTTAAAAATCACGTCTTTTGTTTAGGCGACTTTTTCATTTGCGAAGCGAACAGAACCAAAGTGCACGTTGACAAATCATGGATTCTGAAAGAAAGCGGAATAATTATATCACTGTGTTAAGGATGATTTTACAATGTAAATTCTTATGAGCGACGATGTGCATTTCCACTTATCCAGACATTTTTTTTTTTCATTTATAAAAAGAATACCAAATCTCAGAGCACTCAGACTCATTAATGGTCCATTGGACTACCATTTCAGGCAGAAATCCTCTTTCTGGTGTCGAGGTTGGAGAAACAAGGTGCCATTTGTCTCTCTATATAAATGGGTGGCTTGTGTTGCTATTCTCAATTGGGATTGACCCTGCACCGCACAGGTCACAAGCCAACAAACTGACCTCTATACCATCGCCACCCCTATGCAGAAGATACGTGAGTTTATACGCTAAATGATCACTTCTGGCTCACGAACAGCCATTACATTCTCTTAACTGAAGTTCACTGTTTGCTGCGACTGTCGTTTACAAATTAAATTTATTGGCTCATACTTTTGGGGAGATGACATCGGCAATACATATTGTTTCTGTAGGGCGATGCAACTACATACATACACGCCACGAGCGACAGTGCACATTCAGCCGCTTAAAATGTGTCTTGGTGCTTTTTTTTTTACTTACCGTAAGTTTGCCAAATTTCATCCTTCTAGACTTGTTTCTCTTATATGCAAACATTACTCAAGATGACGCTACTTTGTCAAATATGTATGTCATTTTAATTTGTTCATGCCTCATTAACGGGCACCGTACTATCCAGTCAAGTTTGGCACTGTTGACTCAATATCAGAAGGTTGGAATTCGTTTATTAAAAAAGTCCCCTCCCCGTCTTTACCTAATCCACGGTCAAATGTTCCGTTCAAGTTTTTCCTGGAATGAGCTTTTGATTTTACCTCCCTATCTATACCGCCTCAAGCTCATTCAATGGAATAGCCTTGAGAAACGCAAAGGCGCTAAAGACATCCCTTTTATTTATCGGCTCCTCTCTGACTCCGTTGATGGCGTGACTCTTTACAACTCTATTTTCTTCAACACAAACCCTCGTACTTCCTGCCAACTCGATCTCCTTCCCCATTTTTATCCTTACCGTTGAGTCCAAAAAATTAAGACATTTTTTGGTTGTAAACGAAATCTTGAAAATCAGGTAGGATTAATATTTGATATTTTTATTTTCTTAAAATTGAAGCGGCCAAACCTCTTAAAAGAAATATTTAATCATCTTAAAAAAAGATTTGAACAACATTTTTCACGACAGAAGCGAATTGCACAAACGATTTTTGCACCTGGAGGTACTCGTATGAACGAGTTATGCGAAGAATTAGAAAATGACACTCCCTAAAATACCCTTAGCCGACGGATAATATAATCATTTTTGCAACAGGTTTGACTTACTTTGACGACAGTAAAAATGTTCATCTAAATGCAATGAATTAGCTGATACATGAAATTATGGGAAATATGTATTATCTTTGACACATAAAAGAGTTTTGCAAAGAAAAAATACAAATTTACTCCTGATCCCGAAAGATATCCTGCTCGACGGACGATCGAGACATAAAAGAGTTTTGCAAAGAAAAAATACAAATTTACTCCTGATCCCGAAAGATATCCTGCTCGACCGACGACGACTGGTCTCCTCTCCATCTCACCAGCCACACAGTGACACAGCAACGTCGTTGGCGCATGCCAAAAATACACATTCAGCCTTATCGTGAATCCTCGGATTCGTGAATCCTACTTCGCAATACTCATATCGTGATATTCGTGAATGATGTTCGAATTAGGAAAAATAATTCGCAGGAAAAAAATTCCAATCGTGAATGAGAATTCTGGGGAATTTTTATTGGATTTTCCCTTGGATATTTCCGCCATTATCAAGTTTAAAAATTTATGAGAAGCAAGACCAAGTAGCCTGATTATTTTCTGAAAATTGAAAAATCTAGTGAATAGAATGTCAAATACAACTAATAAACAGGAACTTGATGTTTTAATTAATTTAATGGGTGTGAGTCCAGACATTTCCAGAGGATTTCATAAAAGGAGTTAGTACCTTCCTCAAACGTTTGTGACGATGCACAAAAAGAAAATGAGGAGCCGGACCTTGAAGCAGATTTATCCATCAACGAATCATCTAACAAGCCGACTCCCACAACTTCTAAGAACGTAAAGGCAAAAACTAAAAGTGCAGTAGACGTTCTTAAAAAAGAACTACAAATTCAAAACGAGATGTGCACAAAGCTAGGTGAAGTTACCGAGACTTTAAATAAGCATTACGGCGAAATCGAGTCAAGCATGAGAAAAATATATCGTTCAATTGATCGGTTACATGATCAGAAGGACGGCGAATTCCATGTTTACATACAGTGATTGCGGCAGTTCCAACGGATTTGAACAATCTCTTAAGCGTCTTCCATCTTCTCCAATTCTTCAGCCACAACTCAAAATGCAATGCTAATCATTATTTTTTAAAAAAATATTTCTTTCACAAAAATAAAATTGTAATCTTTGATTCTAACCAAATAGAAACTTTTCGGAATCAGCTGTTTTTCTTTTCGAGGTGACATTTTTGTTTCCTAGGGAAATCGAATTCTGTGGAGATTGGCGATAAGCGAATTTTATTCCTGGGAACATACGAATTCGGGAAAAGAAATATTTCCTCGGAATTCACGATAGTCCTGAATATAACGCCGGCCATTGAAAAAAGGGAAATTGACATGGGTGCTAAACTTCTCAAATATTTATGAATGAAAATTAGACCTTTTTTCATCTGTGGAATTCTTAATTTTTTATGCATGCGAATAACAGGTTAATTTTATATGTACATTTTTTTTCCTTTTAATAATTTTAATATTCATTGAAAATTTTCTGGAAATAAAATAAAATGACAAAAACGATAAAGTAGAGACAAGCATTAAACGTTTCATTCCATCAAAAATGTTCTAAGAGAGGAAAAATTCCTTGAGCGAAATTTTGGGGTAGTTTCTTTTGTTTTTAGTATTGTCCCTGTTTGTAAGTTTATGCAAAATGAAAATGGGGGTTGCATTTAGGTTTTGCAATATAAATATTATATGTAACATTGAATGAATGCATTGTTTTGTATGTTAACAATTTTCTTGAGTGGTTTTCTAAGGGTAAGTGCTTGTTGTCTGGCAAGCGCCATAGACTCTATAAATTAATCGCATAATTAAAAATATGATGTGCATTTTTGGGGTCGTCCGTTTATCGGGATTTTTTTTTTTTTTATAATTTGCGTGCGCTAAAGGGATTTTCTTTATTTTCTGTAGTACACAGTACTCTTATAGTGGAAACCACAGCGCAGGCATTTTGTTTGTTGCTGTAAGTAGCTACCAGGTCCCAGCAAATGATTCATTGCCTATTTCTGGGTGCTACTTACTGTATGAGAGAATAGAAGGATAGGAAAAAAGTTTGGTGCGATGGGATTTTTTTTTTCTCAACAGGTGGCGCCTAAATTGCTTTAGGGAGATCTCTTTATGTTGTGTGTATTCAATTTATAAAAATCATGGCCCTGGTCGGGATTCGAACGCACGACCTGCCAATCATTTTAGTGAATACACTACCATCGCACCATTGCCACCTGGGATATAAAGATTAAAACTAACTTTCCACTATTCTTAGTGCCCCTACGCAACTTTATTGCTCCGCCAAAGGTAAGTGCTTCTTGTCTGGCACGCGCAATAAACACCATGAAATAAAAGCCCAATTCCGCAAATGATGTCCATTTACTAACAGCATGTTCGCTCTGGGTGGCCCGCTTTGCGGGTAAATAGGGTCTCAAACTCTGAACTCATAAACCGGGCGGCCTTCGTCCTCACGTTTAGTTATTTAACATACAAACAAAACCAAAAGTAAGTATTCGATTTGCTATTGCAGTGGTAAGAAAAACAATTTTTTCTTTGAGAAATGTTCTTTTTGTTTATTTAATCTTAACAACTAAAAAAAAACACAACGCTACAGTCTGCTTGGGCGAACTGTTGGATACAATATTCCTATCCCCCAAAAAAGTGGATGTGGCAAACATCTAAGTTTGGCATTTAAAGGATTATATCGATGAAAAACATGTTGGTCAAAAATCGATCCTTAAAACTGGGCATGGCAGAGCACTTTACATAAAGTAATTTTTCTAAACGACTTTATCTACATTATTTGCAATTTAAGGCTACATATTCACATATGAGCATTAATGGCCCCTAGAGAGTATTTATTCCAAGTTTCAGCTTCCTAGTCAAAACTATGATTTTTCCATACAACACTTCTTCTTAAATTGTGGGGAGATTTTAAAAATTTTAATTCCCGAGGACGAACGGACCAATATGGCTAAATCGACATTGCTACCGATGCTAATCACGAATAAAGTAACTTTTATGGGTCAACGGCAATATTAAAATAAATATACCCTTAGAATAGGGCAAACAATTTTTCTAGATGTTTCCAAATTTTTTGATTTTTTCGAGATTTCGTTCTTCGGTCATTCGTTGGTTCCCCTTTCGTTTTTAATTAGTTTTAAGGCTTATTATTAAATTGTATAAAGCCGAATAAATGGGAGCTTATGTGAGGCCAGTAAATGTATACTGACCAAAAAACCCTATTTTAACCAAACATTCATAGGTCCGAAGTTTTATTTTTTGCGATGCCTTATGTTCAGTCTGAAATCTCATTTAATTAATTGAATTGAGAAGGGTTTTTCTGTACCTTGTTTCAAAGGGTTGATGGAATACAGAAGGAAAGTGTAAAATGGTGCAAATGTATTTAAATGTGCTTTTGGCGGGTTAATTCACTTCCATTTGTGGCCACTTAAATGACTTTACAATTTTGTTAAGGATTGCCGAGTTAGTGGACTGTAATCTATAACTCTTTAAAGGAAAATAACAAAACACAAATGATTAAGTTTAGATTGTGCATAGCAAGGCACGTCTTCTTTATTTCAAATATAAAACTGAAGTGAGTGCATGCTTTTGGGTTGGTGATGTGATGCCCGTAGTAAACACGCAGGTACAGGACCAGCACGATGGTATCTTACATCGATCATGCGGCGGTAAGTGTATATACATATGTACACCCTTCCTTTGGAGATGCCATCTCTTATCTCGATATTCCACTAATATCGAACATCCTGCCCACTTTAAGGATGCTCTGCTGGCTTAAGAAGACTTATGCTCGTCGACAGTTGAACATTTCTATCATTTATTTTTGGGGCTTTCTTCTGAATAGCATTTGCTCGTGGAGATTGGGAAAACCAAAGCTGGTAGCTTTCAGCCTTGGGTGCACTTGCCGTTATCTTCATACAATCTGCAGACCAGGAGATATTGGCTGCATTTATTCGTTCGAATCACTGTTTTAGCTAAATGCTCTATCCCCTTTGGTTCAGACCAAAACTGCATCTTGGGTAAAATATCACAAAACTTGTCTTGTTTGCCTTGCACTTCACTTTGCGTTAATTACTGTTCTTGTTTTTCAAAATGTAAAAATAAACCGCAAACAAATAGGGCCAGCTCAAAATCCGGCTCGAAGGACCTTGTTAAATATTGCCGAGCTAGTGGACTGTAATCTATAACTCTTTATACACAAACGAATAAGTTTAGACTGTGCGTAGCAAGGAGTACATCTTCTTTATTTAAAATGTAAAACTGAAGTAACTACATGCTTTTGGGTTGGTGAGGCGATGCCCGCAGTAAACACACAGTTAAAGGACCAGCACGATGGTAACTTACATCGATCATGCGGCGGTGTGCATATATACATAATGTACATCCTTCCTTTGGAGATGCCATCTCTTATCTCGATATTCCTAGAATATTGAACAAATTTAATGAATTAATTCCCCGAATTTCATTTCCGTCGCATTACACTATGTTTATTTTTTTCGATTTAAATTTTAAAAGCTAACATTCTACAATTAAAAATAAATATATTGCTGCAAAATTTTATTTTGATTTTGATATTTTTATCTTAGCAATAAATGATAATTTAATTAGACGGTCTCAGATGTAAAGTTTGGCATCAAGTGTTCGTGAATTTTTCTTGATTGATTTCGTTGACGGAAAATATATCCCAAATATAAAAGTCTACCAACGCATTCGTCATATTTATTCTCAACCTCATATGAATTGTTTCCCCTACACCCGGCCCTGCCTATGAGCTGTGCTGATCCACATTCGCAAACAAAATATAGAGCACTGCACAAGACAAAACAAATGTATCAGACAGTGGACGCTACTGAATCGCAGTATTAGTTTTTGCCCAGCTCAGTCGATTGAACAAAACAAAAAAAAAAACAATCCTCTAAGCTTTTAATAAATTCCATCCGCCGTTTATTATTAATCGCACGGCATCTGTCGGCACACTCTGTGGCTACCGCCAACAAGATTTATCCGGTTCGTAAAGTCTTCCAATTTTCAGTTGTAATTTTAAGAAGTATGCAATTTAAAATTATAGAAAAAATGATATATCACCAAAGGCATGAAAGCTAAAAAAAATCCATCAAAACGCCTCTAAGCAATTAAGAAGAAAAGAAAGAAAGAACAAATAAATTCTTAAAAGCAAAACATGTTTTACGAGTTAAAATAAAAAAATTAAATCTATCTAGGTAAATATCTACAACTACAGATTAACATCTAAATTCAATTGTGGCTGTTTAATTAGATGAAGGAGATGCTGTTTGGGGAGGGTTAAACTTGGCTAAAGGTGGCAACAAAAAAAAAAACCGAAAGAAAAAAAGCACTAAAATATCTCAATCATGTTTTGTGTATTTGTTCGTTTTAGATATTTTTTATACCAACACGACTAAATAGCTCATGAATTTGTGAACTTAAGTAAAATCACAAGAAAATAAGAACCACATTATCACACAGAGCTAACTGTGTGTAAATCTAACAATAATCACGAGGTATTAGTCTGCATGCGCACGTTAATTGATCTCGAAAAGCGGAGGCACGAAACATCCAACTGCAACATGTGCTAAAATTTGCCTTGCAAACATGTGACCAAAAATGTGTTGCCGTATTTTGGTTTTAATTATTGTTATATTTTTCTTCTGAGTGGCGGGATGAATGATGTTGAGGATGTGACATGATTCAGAAACATTTGGGGAGTACTTTGGAATGTGTTTTTTTACTATTATTGGCCCGGGACGAACCCGGACAAATTAATTAAACTTATTGCAAGTTACAAAAATGCTTATTGTACCCTTAAAAACTTACAACATTTACACTATGTATATAGGTTGGCCGGGGTAGGTATGGTGACGAAGGGGATCAAGGATTAGAAGCGAGGTGTGTTTACGAGGGTTTATTTGAGTGAGAGCTTGGTGCTATTAAGCTCAAATACATCGGCGTATTTGTTGATGATACGCAGCATTCTGGATATTGGTTGGTAATGAGTAATGACCATACTTGGCGCGGTGAGTTGCAAGTCTAAATACGGGTACAGTCCTGAGGTTATGTGGGTTCGGGGAAAAGGAGATCAGTCGAAGCAGTTGTGGGCTATCAATATTTTCGAACAAACGTTGGTGGATTAAAAGCATATCAGCAACTTGCCGTTTTAACATTGCATGACAATTAATTTCAAACGGAGATCATGAGGGGTATGAAGGGGCTGGTCCAACCAAGACCGCGAAGGGCGAAACGAATCTTTGTTGGACGGCTTTGATTCTTTGGACGTAGATGTGTTGGCAAGGTGACCATCTCGCGGCCTTACGATTATGGTATATAACGACTTTGTGACGTAGGAGTCGGAGAAATCTTCGGGCCACCGTTTCACATGGTCTTACATGGGGTTAGTGCGGTTTTTGTGCTTTCAATATGGGAATGGAAGTTCAGTTCACTATCATATAACACTTCTAAATCGCAAACGTTCGTTGTTGAAGGGACTAGCTAATCACAGCTGAAGTAGTTTCTCGAAGGCTGGGAAGACGTTTATGAGATTTTCTGGCATTTGCTGACATTGAGATCCAGAAATTATTTTTGGACCAATCTGAACAATTGTTTAGGTCCTTTTGCAAGCTGAATCCGAGCGCAATAAAATGATATTGGAAGTTTTCATAACATCGAAAGGGCTGACAAACCTGAATTTTTAATCGCCATGTTTGTATCATTTATTGTAAAGATAAAGATGATCGGTCCAAGATGACTTCCTTGGGGAACCCCGGGGGATGCTTTAATTAGGACAGATAATGAGGATCTAAAAAGGACTTTGTAATGCCGATCTTCCAAGTATGATTTAATTCATATGACAAATATGGGTTGAAAGCCAAGCATGTTACATTTAAGGATTATAAGTTGGTGAGAAATGTTGTCAAATGCCTTGCTGAAATCTGTGATAATAACATCAACTTCATTTCCTTCTTCTATTGCACACAGTATCCTAGAAACGAACTCAGTCAAGTTGGTGGTGGTTGCTTTACTCTTCACGAAATCCGTGCTGAAGGAAAGGCTTGTAGTCAGGGAGCAGTTCTCAATAAATGATGCTTTCGAATAGTTTGGTATTAAATGAAAGCTTAGCAATGGGCCTATCATCGCTTTTAGTTCCCTTCTTGTGAGTAGGAATGATGTAAGAGTCCTTCAACAGAAAAGGGAAAACTCCAATTGATTAGACAAAATAAGGCAGCTACGATTGCTGGCAAACCATCAGGGCCAGGAAAGAAGTCGTTTTTAAATTTACTAATTTTTTCGGCTACTGATGCTTACGTTATGTCCGTTGAGATTAAAGTCGTGTGTGGACAGTTCATTTATCTGAAGTAGCAGGGATCATCTTCTAAAATTGCAGACGGTTGATTAAGCGTTCGGCAAAGTGATTGCATACTAAACGACAATTAAGAAAGTCGGCATCTAATTGAAGGTTTGCCACAAACTATTTCTATGGTTGCGCAACGAACGTACATCCTTAGTATACCAGGGTTGAGATGAAGTATAAGTAGGGGACTGATTTCGCAAAACATGAAAATATTTGAGAATTGCATGTCGTAAGTACTAGGTCTATATTAATGTTATCAGCGATGAAAACGAAGTTAATATTCTAAATAAGATTATTAAAAGCGAAGGCCTTTTCCAAGTCGATTTGGATGTTACCATCTTCGTAGGAAAGGTTTAAAGAAAGGGGAGGGTGCAGAGGGTCAAGTGTCATTAAAGTAGATAGAAAAATTGAAGTTCTCAATGAAAATTTTTTCAGAAAATGTGAATCAAGTGAAAACCCTCTCATAAAAAACCTTATTTAAAAATAAAAAAAAATAAAAATATATATATAATATATTATATGATTTATATCTTCCCTATTTATTTCTTTTGTTACTTCAGTAATTTTGTTATTAAATTTGTTATTCATTTGTTATTTATTATTCCTGTCATTCTTACTTTTCTTTTGTACTTATTTATAATTAATGCATTTACGATACATACATATATTATACCCCACACATATCTTTTTATTTATTAGTATATTTATTTTATTTATCTCCTTATTTATTTATTTATTTATTTATTTATTTACTTATTTATTTGTTAATGTATTTATTTATTTATTTATTTATCTATGAAATAATATTAGTATTTGTGTTCATTCCATTAGATTTAAGCCCTATCTGTGATATAATTATAAACAAAATTTAAATGAAGGTTTTTCTTTCTTATTTTCCTTCAAACCTATTCATTTTGAAATACAAGCTTATCAGAATCCTAATATTGATTTTCAGTAGTAAGATACAATTTGTTATCAAATCTCTGTGCTGTGCAATGACTTATAAATATTGTAAACTATGTAATTTTTCCTTGAAACAATAAATGTATCTATATATATATATATTATGTTCATTATGTTGGAGATGCCACTTATTTGCTATAGGCCAGAGTTATCGATTAATAGCGTTTCTGACAAAGCTAGACCGGGCTTCAGAATGAGCCGTTTTTAGCCGTGGAAGGTTAAACTCTCCCATTAAGATTATACCATCTTCTGGGTTAACAACTTCTGTCAGAAAATCGACTGAATCATTCACAGGGTGATAAGACCCTATTTGTTCGGAAGAGTGTACATATGAAGCGTACTCTATCGCTATATAGGAAGCCCTTAGAAAGGCGGACTTTAGCACACAATAACTCAAGGCTATCGGTGTTAAGCGCGAAGAGTCAAGGCTAGTATGATCTGCTAGAAGGAAGCCTCGTCCAAAAGAGGTATACAGTCTTGTGAAACTATCCGATGAAAAGTTCCGAGGTATTGATATCAAGTGTGAGGTTGGTTTCTCTTAAGGCAATCATATCAAAAGGTAGTTTCTGTGAATTCAAGAAAACAAAAGGGAGTTTGGTACGTAGTCGCCTTACGTTTTTATAGTAAATCGAATAGCACTTGGGACTTGGTTGGTTAGGAACTATAGTAGTTTTTTAAAATTAGAGTGAGTTCTTTGAAGGTTAGAAAAAAGTTTGGATACAAGTTGTGTGGGAAGTGCACTTAAGTCATTTTTAAATTCATTCGGTGTGATGTCGAAACTTTCATGATTTCGAATGAAGATTTGCATCAGACTGCGAGACTTTACCGTTCAATTGAGACCATGATATTTATTTTAGTATTACCTTCAACACATATTGAATTGGGTTTGTCGTGTAAGTGTTCAAGCTAAAGTATGCAAGGATTTAGGGAGGGTGTGGTGGTTGGGTACGGTGCAGGGAAATAACTTCACGGGCAATAACTTCACCTGGGCAATAACTTCACCTCGAGTGGGCAATACCTTCACTTTTTTTTGTGAAGTTATTGCCCACTGATGGTGAGCAATAACTTCACCCAACATTTTGTGAAGTTATTTCCCACCTATAATTTGACAATTTGTCTATTATAACTAAAGACCCTTGCACCCACTCCAAATCAAACAGTGACCCCAAGCAGGGGGGTTGCATATATGCATTGCACTGTTTATGGAATTAGTTGCGAAATCGCAAGTAGATTCCATAAACAGTGCAATGCATATGGGGGGGGGGGCATGCTGCCCCCCTGCAACCCCCCTGCTTGGGGTCACTGTTTGATTTGGGGTTGGTGCGAGGTACGTTTCTTGAATTATCATAAAATGTTAAGAGAATTTATTTCCCACTAAAAAGGGTAGTTATTGCTCACCATCAGTGGGCATTAAGTTCACAAAAAAAAAGTGAAATTATTGCCCACTCGAGGTGAAGTTATTGCCCAGGTGAAGTTATTGCCCGTGAAGTTATTTCCCTACACCGTTGGGTACAGTTTTGGATGTTGAAACGTCGAGATTCAAGATATGAGAGCTAATGAGGTGTGGGTATTTATTCGAGGCGACTGATATTACAAATTGTATTTTTAAGTCCAAAAGAAGGACAATGAGCTGGGGTTAAGTTAAAAAAAACTCGCTTAGTAGGGTTAGTTAGTGATTTACTATCTATCTATCTATCTATCTATCTATCTATCTATATCTATCTATCTATCTATCCTTTTTCCTTCTCATTTGAAATATATGCGACTGGGCGTAAATCAGAGACATCTACACAAATATTTTTATTTTTAGCGCATATTACCAAATGCATTTTCATTCTAAATTCTTCTCTGACTCGCTTTGCTATGGTAAACATTGACTTTGTGTTGAAGTCTCTGCCCTTGTTTCACATTATGAATCGAGAAAGAAATTCCAAATAAGCTCAAACTTCTAGAATAGACCCTTCAGCAATTTTTCCATGCACCTCTATCCAACTTCAAAACACAACAGATAGTCTCACATTATTTAATAATTAACCCACCCAAGTTGCACAATTTACTCGCATTAATTATTTAGTCGATTATTTTCTTACTTCCTCATCAAACCATGAAATGAGAACTGCCCTCAACAAAATTTATCTCGAAGGTGTTGCTTACCATGACTCATTGCATTAACAACACCGTCTTCTTAATAAGAATACCTCAGACCCATGCACATAAATCCATCCGCTCAATTAAATATGTTTGCAATAAAAGAATGCTTGATGTGTGTTTCATCCCCGCCGCCATCGTCAGTCACCATCAAAATTCAGAAAAACCAAACGTCACCCACCACCATCTGGACGCGCCTAAAAGAAAACACAGGTCTTATGACCGATCATCATCACTCGCTATAAATATACGAGAATGCCTTGAATACGTAGGTATCTATTCATAATGAAGAATATTTGCATTTAATAATATTGGATGGCAGCCAGTTTGGAACTATTTTTGAAATATTCAATTTGTAGTCAGAGTAGGCCTAAATAACAAGTTCGATCGCAGGTAGACAGCCGCGCAGGCCGAGTGCATCCGTTACCCTTTCCCGCGATCTTGGGGAAATATCGGTTAATCATTTGGTGGCGCACTCATAATTTTTTCATAAATTTTGTACATAAATCATTTCACAAAAGCACACAATGCAATAGATACAATTGTATCTATTTTGCTACTCGCTCGGTTAGTCGGTCTAATTTAAATGTCACGATCGAAAAGTAATTTCGTTATAATTGTAGAAAGAATCTATTCGCTGTAGATACAGATACAAATAGAGGCTGGTTTCAGACAAACACCTTAATTGATTTGATTAACACTGGCCAGTGGATCTATCGCACCATCACTTCAGTAGCCATAACGATACATTCACGTCGAGTGTCTTCTTTTCCGATCCGATTTGCTATTCGGTTCGGTTTCTTGCTACCTACCAACGCGGTACATCTTCTAGATACACTTTTTCACATATCTATACTAATTGGTCTGAAATCGACAATCTTCTTCGACAATTGTTGTGCACCTATTTCACCAGGTTGCCCCCCCCCCCCCCCCCTTGCTTCTGCACTTTTCAAAGTACCTATCGAATACCTACGCATAAAATACTGTTAAGCGCTTTGCAGTGCAGAGCACACATACCCAGAGATACTTGTAAGTATCAACGACAATTGTTCGAATGAAATAGAGATTTATTTTATTGCCATTCGATTAACCTCAACCCTTTTGTTTCTGGCCGAGGGGAGCTGACGGCGACGGCTGAGGGATGTGTGCCAAAGAGGGATGAGCGTGTTGTTTATTGTATCTTTGGGTGTAGTTCTAAATCTCTGACAAGTATACTCGCAAGCCAATTCGTATTGTGTGCTGGGATTTTTCCGATTCAAAATCGGATTCAAAAATGCATCTATCATTTCAAAGAGCCACATGCATGTATTGTATACATATTCGTTGAGTATCTATAAATGCAATTTACAAACAATGGTATACAATTGGCGAACACTTTTTCAACAAGAGATGCGCACAACATGGGTACAGAGAGACGGAGAATGAATTTCAATTTGGTTTTAGAGTCATGTGCTTCATGGCAGCATAGTAACTAGCCACCATGCGCTAATGGGATTATATGTACTAATAGATTCAATTAATCAAATCTATTGATACTGAGTTTGTTCTAATGGGATTGATATAAAGCAGGAGATGGGTTTATTGTTTGATTTTCGGATCTCATCCACTAGCAAATGATTCATGAATGTGTTCAATAAACAAATAATATGCAATAATTTACAATTTAATCAAGCTAATTGTATTAGCAACTAAATTAAAAAGTAAACAGCAAACTTTTTAGAGGAATATCAATATTTTCTTCGAATTAGTGGGACCTATATCGATGACGACAGATTTGTCATGGGTAATAGTTTGCTTTTCAATTTGGTAACAAAAATTTGAATTGTAAATTGAGTTTGTCACGGGTGACTGGCACGAGTTAGATTGTTAGTTATTGGCGCAAATTATGGTATAATTATGGATACAATAAATGTGACTTGTCTGCTGTGTCAACACAGTTGAGGGTGTATTTTTAAGGTTTGCATTTGTAAATTTCACATTGGCTAAGGCTGAGGCTAGGTTTTTCTATTCAGAGAACTAGGCACCATCGCGATCCCTGAAGAAAATAACTAATTGTAAAGTTGTCATCCTAAACCTCTTTCTCAAATCATTTTATTTCCATACAAAAACTCACTAATTTGAGTCAGTCGACGCTATCTCTTCTAGAATATTAAAGAAATAGTTGTCAGTCGTCTTCTTCTATGTCGAGAGATAACCTCGCACTCACAAGGTATGTGCGTAATGTCTTCCGTGACACAAATATCATGGCAGTATCTGCACGCGTTGGTTTCCTAGAGCCCTAATTTTTTGGCGTGCTTCCTCAGAAGGCAATGACCGGAAAGGACGCCGATTGTCATTCTGATCTGATATCCACTTAGTTTCAGAATCGCCCCACTTTTCCTTTTGTTCAAGTTGAGCCACGCAAGACCCCGTGGCCTTGTTCACCTTGTGTCGTCATCCCATTAATCTTGAGATCTCTGCATTTATATAAGAGTTCTGAACTCTTAAAGTTCTAATTTTAATGTTTTTTATTTGCCTTGGATTTGGGATAACTTTATATATTGACATTTAAAATGAACTTCGTATATTTGAGTATTTAAAGCATTACGATTAAAACACCGGCCGTATTTTCATTCTTTTTTGGGTCTGGTGCATATTTCTGGGCCTTTTCTAAGTTTATTATTTTGGTATAAAAAATATCCCAAACACTGTCTATTTCGAAAGCTGACATAGGCGCCTGCCACGCAACTAGCACCTACCCTTAGCGGAGCAACAACGTTGCATGAGCAGGCTCAACTGTGTGCAGAAAAAGGTAAAGGCACTCTAACCCGCGAAGCGGTCCACACAAATAGTAATTAATTAAAAAATGTAAGGTGACGTAGGCGCCCGGGATTTTTGTGGATTTGGAGAGATTTTTCATACTTTTGGGTTGATGTTTAATTTTGTTGGGGTGGTATTAATTTCATATATTAAACATTATTTATTTCCTTCATTCTTGGGACACTGAAATGGCTCCATGAACTTTGGCCCCATAGCAAAATGGTCCCAAACCAATTTAATAAAAAGGACCCAACAAATATATAAAACAGCAACAAGGTTTTGTAGTCTGATTGGGGTGATTTTACATTACTTTGGGGCCTTTTGTTCCTTTTGTTTGGGACCATTTGTTTGGGGCCAAATTTTATGGAGCTGATTAAAACTCAGGACTGAATAAATGTGGAAAAGGGTTGGGCGGAATGACATAGGGACCTGCTAGACAAATCAAAAATTATTTGTTTCCTTCATTCTTAAGAACCGCAATATTTGGCCACAAAATACTGAAAAATCACCCAAATCAGACGAGATGACGTTGTTATTGCTTCATATATAATAAGTTACAGGCCTCTTTTTTTTTGAGCTAGGCCATTTTATGGAGTCAAATGGCAGCAGAGGTTTGTCGTACACATAGCAGACTGTTGGTGATGATTTTAAGAGGAAAGAGGGAAGGTTGTTTATTCGAAGGTCTGTGGGCAAAATATATTTTGCGTATTAAAAGTGGGAAATGCTACCCAAAGAACAGTAATGAAAGATTTGCATAGAGCGTTGGTGATTTTGAAAAAGCATAAGATAAACCACCAACTTCTTTTTTGGGTGTCGCAAGCACAATGAGAAGTTCCAGAAATAGACTAACAGATAATAAGGGAAGTATTTGAATGATCAAAGGCAAAGGTAAGGTGCCCTGTCTTGCCTATCTGTAGTCCTTCGTTATCAGCTTGTACCAAAATTGACAGACTCTAAGCCATCATAATGATGTTGATGTATGGGTGGATGTTTTGGAAAGGAATGTGTATGGCAAAAATAGTATATCTATGCTGCACATTCTCTGATCCACCCCAACCTATTCCAGACATTCATATGAATGGTAAAGTGATTCCCAGGAGCAAAAAGTTCATATATCCGAGATCTGTGATCAATAGCGAAGGAGCTATTATGACGACATCAATCATTGCGTACTTGGAGGGTGGATGAAGTAGTGGAAAAGTCAGCAGTATTCTGTGACTGAAGGCTCTACACTGTCGTTATGCATCCGACGCTCACAGACGGTACAACTATTCATATTCCAATCGCATACAAAATTATGCCCGTCTCTTGAACAATGGACTGTTGCCGAGTCTGAATGCTCTAGGATTCGGATTTCCTATTTTTTTTAAAAAAAAAGTCTATCTCATACTATTACTACTGTTCCGAAATAAATGGCATATCCATGCCTTAAAGCATCATTTAACTACTTCAGACACTTATTTGCTTATTTTTTTGTTATAATAAGATTCGCTGTACATAAAGAGTAAAACACTTATAAATAGTACAGGTACAAGTATTAAATATATTAAAAACAATATTTTTGAAAATTTATTTAGAAAGAAGAAAAGAAATTTGTTAAAGAAAAAAAAAGATAGAGATACAGAAGAAATTAAATATACACCAAGTAAACTAAACCTACGAAAAAAAAAATGAGTGATTTCAGTTTGGTACAAAGTGGGAAAAATACGCAGATTAAAATTGTCTATATTCGATGTTAGTCCACACCTGGTGAGGCAGATAGTTCCAAAGACGAACAGCATGAACAAAAAACTGACAGCGAGATGTCAAGCAGGTATGTGCAGATAGTTTTATATATTATACAACGGTGAGACCGGGGGAAGGAAAGTTTGTTGTACCAATACTCTGTTTCCTTCGCGTGGGTCAGTCACCTTGACGTGCGTACCATCATTGCATTCGATGGTGCCGGTGCGAAGGCTTGAGGCGTAGGTTCAACGGGCTATGTTGTCTAAGGGCCACCCATGACAGACAGGCTGTTGACGAGCGTTTACCAAGTACTGACCAGGACTCTACGTCCCCTCTCTCCCCCTTCTCTTTCTTGAGACGTAAGTGTGGTACATGTACTACTTTGCGGCCTCTACAGGACAGCCCGTTCTTTTCCCTCTCCCCCTCCTTATCCCCTGGGCTGGACGTAAGGTGTCATACGACCCGTGCCGAGAGTCAACCTGGCTGAGGGCCCAGTCTATCAAATAGCTCAGTCGTGTACGGAGTATCCGGATACCTGGCGACCTCCGGATTAACCAGCCTTATCTGCACAATGCGGATCTCTGTGCAGATGGACCTTTTTTTTCTCCGCGACTCGTGGGATCTCAACATGAATTCAAAAAAACACAAACAAACAAAAACAAAAAAATTTATGGCCGGTTCCCTTTTCAAACCGGGCGGTAGTACGGCGACCAAGCTGTCTACCGGCTTAGCTCTTATGGCACCAGATAGTGTTGGAACTGTGGACATTCATGGTCCCTCCACTAGTGGTTGCGAGCTAAAAAAATCCTTTTCCGACAGAGAGAGGACTGTGAATCATGGTCCCCCCTCTGCCGGCCCCACCAAGTCAACAACTTCGCTCATTGCTAATACGCTGTCTGCAGAACGGACTGTGGGGGACTGTGCATCATGGTCCCCCCACGGTTGGCAAAAGCGCTGCCCCCAAAAAACCTGATGGTGGTGGGACTGTGCATCATGGTCCCTCCACTGTCGGCATAAGAGCTGCCCCTAAGAAACCTGAAGGTGGTGGGACTGTGCATCATGGTCCCTCCACCAACACAAAGCGTCACCATAATCCGTCCACGGCGTCATACAAACACCGACGTAACGCCATCCGAATCCAGCGTATGTGTGGCACCATCGCGGAGAAGGATAGGACGCCAGCACAAATCGCCAAACTGGACTGGGCTCAGCAGATCCTTAAGGCCTGCGACCCGTCAATCAAACGTCAGAGGTCAGTGGAAGGAACCAGCTCGGTTCCTAAGAGGCAGAGAGTGCATAACACCGGCATCTCTCCCACTGTCACACCTCACAGATCTTTCAGTGACATCTTGAAAGACAAAATTGTGGTCGCAGTCATCGACCGCAATGACATCGATGGGTCTATAACCCATGAGAAGTGGGATAT
The DNA here is from genome assembly GCA_949715645.1 of Portevinia maculata. Classification (NCBI taxonomy): domain Eukaryota; kingdom Metazoa; phylum Arthropoda; class Insecta; order Diptera; family Syrphidae; genus Portevinia; species Portevinia maculata. The sequence goes on along the minus strand of OX454527.1, from coordinate 25,657,492 downwards.
GGTCAAGAGAGCGCTTTCGCGCTCCTTCTTCTCCTTCATAAAAAACCATCCCGGACCTCCTCCGCTTACACATGAAGGAGGGTGGCATCAAGGCCACATCAAATTGGTCGCGTGTGATGATCAAAGATCGGCCGATCTCTACAAGCTTGCAATAAGTAGGCTTGGAGAGGTGTGGCCCGATGCTAAGCTCGAGGTTGTTGCAAGGGAGGACATCCCCTGCCGACCAAGATCTCGTATTTGGATCACTGCGGATCCATCCACCCCTGAGGACATCCTGGAAGTCCTGAAATTCAGCAACCCTTCACTTCCGACCCACAACTGGAAGGTTGCCAAACTGGAAGAGCTGAAGGGCGACTACAGATGTGTCGTGGTTGTACTCAACCAAGAAACCCTGGCTCCTCTGGCCAAGAACGACTACATCATAAGATTCGCATGGGACGACGTCAAAATGCGGGTCTACAAAAAGGATGAAATGGATGCGGGTAAACTTCCCCCTCCTCCTCCTCCTCCCTCTGACTCTACGATCGTAGTCTCAGATCCTGGGGCTTCAATCTCCTTCCCCTCTTTAGAGGACGATGTACCCTCGCTAACCAACGAATCACCATCCATAACCGACGCTTTGTCAGATATGGAGACTGATGATCAAGATCAGGATAAGGCTCTTCTGAGTGAAGACGAGTTTCTCAACTCGTCCTCGGAATTGGAAGGCCTGAATAACACCGTGGTGGAGGCATCTCTGCCTGATTGTAGCGAAAATGCTGCAGTTAGTTCAGATTAACCTCCAACACTCCATAAAGGCTTCGGCCGCACTTATTCTTCGTCTTACCAAAGGCGCAGAAGACATCGTCCTGATACAAGAACCTTGGATTGTCAACAACCTGGTTCGAGGACTCAGGACTCCTGGATACTACTCACTGTATGTGACCGATAAAGGTAAACCTAGATCGTGCATACTAGTGAAAAGTAATATTAATGCTTATTTACTCCCTAATTTCAGCGATCGAGATACAACTGTGGCAAGAATAGAGACCGGTAGTAGATCATTCTGGCTAGTATCAGCGTATCTCGCCCACGATCAAGTGGGACCTCTCCCTGGTGATAACCTAGAGAGGTTGATCGAAGAAGCAAGGAGGCAGAAAGCTGACCTCATATTGGGGTGTGATGCCAACGCTCATCACACCGTATGGGGCAGCACAGACATCAATAACAGAGGTGAGTCACTTTTTGAATATCTCTTACGTACTAACCTCATTGTTTGTAACTCAGGTAATGAACCCACCTTCATTACCAAAAACCGACAAGAAGTCCTTGACATCACTCTTGTCTCCGATACCATCAACGACATGATTACGGGTTGGAAGGTTTCGGCTGATCACTCTTTTTCGGATCACCGCTATCTTCTTTTCAACCTAAGCGTTGAGCCTCCATGTCAACCCATTTTCCGAAATCCTCGGAAAACCAATTGGCCCTTATACAGAGACACATTACAAAATCGTATTAAATCTGTACACTTAAGTCCACCCTGCGACTCCAATGAGCTCGACAATAAAGTCGATGAACTCACCCTGGCCCTTAACGAAGCAATGGCGGAATCCTGCCCGCTCGTACAACCCAGGGGTAAGAAGAAGCCTCACTGGTGGACCCCTGAGCTAGGACCACTCAGAAAGGAGTGCAGAAGACTCTTCAATCGTGCTAAAAGCTCAAAAGCAATAACCGATTGGGACTCCTATAAGGAATCCCTCATACTATACAAAAAAGAACTAAGGAAAGCCAAAAGATCCTCATGGAGACTCTTCTGTGGCAAAATAGAAGAATCATCTGAGGCATCAAGGCTAAGAAAAATCCTCTCTTCTAATCCAATTATGCCTAGCTGCCTTAAGAAGGCAGACGGCTCTTGGACGACATCTAGCGAGGAATCGCTCAATCTGCTACTTGACACTCATTTCCCAGGCAGCTCTAATATTACCGGCAATTTACGCCCTCGCAGGTCATTTGCACAGGTAACTTACTCTCACGGTCTGATTACTAGGGAAAAGCTAACTTGGGCGCTACATAGCTTCAAACCCTTCAAGTCGGCAGGACCAGACGGCATAATACCTGCCGAACTACAAATGTCAGCGGATATCATCCTGCCTGTGCTGGAGATGATCCTGAAAAGCTGTCTAGACCTGGTTCATATCCCCCGGGCTTGGAGAGAAGTTAAAGTGGTTTTCATACCCAAGGCTGGCAAATATTCCCACGTCAGTCCAAAGGACCTCAGACCCATTAGTCTATCTTCATTCCTCCTCAAAACGCTGGAGCGATTGATTGATATCCATCTTCGCACGAACATAAATCCGCAATTATTGTCTGCGGCTCAGCATGCATACTGTAAGGGAAAGTCGGTGGAAACCGCTCTTCACTCCTTAGTACGCACTATCGAATACTCTCTTTATCACAAAGAGTATACCATGGTGGCCTTCCTTGACATAGAAGGCGCCTTTAACAACGTCAACACATCTGCAATCGCAAATGCACTGACAGAACTGAAGGTGGATAGCTCGCTTAGTGAATTGATTAATCTACTGCTTGAAAGTCGGATTATTAATTCAAAACTGGCCGTTGCTTCTTCTAGGAGGTCTGTCAGTAGAGGCACGCCACAAGGCGGTGTTCTTTCTCCCCTTCTCTGGAATTTGGTGGTGAATAAACTACTGATAAACCTGGAAGGGGAGGGCTGCAGGGTGATTGCCTATGCGGATGACGTTGCTATAGCCGTCTCAGGAAAACACCTCAATACCATTAGGGAACTCCTGCAAAACGCTCTTAACAAGCTAACGAGATGGGCTAATCGGTGTGGACTGTGCGTTAACCCCCACAAAACCGAGTTGGTCCTCTTTTCCAGGAAATATAAAATCCCATATATTGACCCTCCCTCTATTAGCGGTACAAGCTTAACCTTCTCTGAGGAAGCAAAATTTTTGGGTCTAATCTTCGATAGGAAGTTAAGTTGGAAACCCAATATACAAGAAAGAGTCAAGAAAGCTACAGTAGCACTTTTCTCTTGCAAAAAAGCCATTGGCAATAAGTGGGGTATACAACCCCGTATTACGCATTGGCTATATACAGCGGTGGTTAGACCAATTCTTACTTACGGGGTGGTCGTCTGGTGGACTGCCCTGGATAAAGCTATAAACCGCGACAAACTGGGCAAAGTCCAGCGATCAGCGTGTCTGTGCATTAGCGGAGCACTCCGTACTACCCCCTCCGCTGCACTGGACATTCTGTTGCACCTGATACCCCTTGACATTTTCAGCATGCAAACAGCGGCTTGCTCCGCTGTCCGCTTAAAAGCTACCTCGCAGTGGACCAACAAGAAGATTGGCCACTCCATCATTTTGGACTCCTTTAAGTCTCTACCCAGAAACATAGACTACACCATACCCCATCTGCAGTTCGGAAAAACTTCCAAATCACCATTCCTTCCAGATCATTCTCGGATGATGATGCATTTGCAGAAGATAAATCGATCCACTTCTACACCGACGGATCTAAAACCAGCGATGGGGTAGGTGGGGGCGTTTTCTCAGAAAAGCTAAATCTTAGCCTCTCTTTCCGTCTTCCAGATTACTGTAGCGTGTTCCAGGCGGAAATTTTAGCGATAAAAGAAGCCCTGTCGTGGCTGAAGAGGAATGTGATATCCTCAAAGGATATCCGTATCTTCTCGGATAGTCAGGCAGCGATTAAGTCCCTGGACTCAGTCTCTTCAAATTCCATCGTAGCCCAAGATTGCCGCTCATCTCTCTCGGAGATGGCAGAGCAGTTCAACATTCACCTCTGTTGGGTGCCGGGACATAGAGACATTCCAGGTAACTGTAAGGCAGACGATCTCGCCAAAAAAGGAACAACTTTACCTCTTTTACCTGATAAAGGTTCTTTAGGAATACCAATCGCTACATGCAAACTCTTGCTCAAGCTATCAGCAATCGAGAGAACAAACCTTAGGTGGACATGTAGCAATACTTGTCTAGCGACTAAGCGAATCTGGCCAAAGCTGGATCTGCGACGCTCTAAGTGTCTAATCTCATTAAACCGACTGCATATTAGCTCGACCATAGGTGTTATCACAGGACACTGCTTAATAGGCAGGCACGCCTCCAGACTTGGCGTGCACTCAAACGACTTCTGCAGAAGCTGCATGGACGAGGAGGAGGAGGAGACTGTACTTCACCTTCTCTGCACATGCCCTGCACTCTCCCACAAAAGAAATCTCCATCTAGGGGACTTCTTGTTTAACGACACAAACGACTTAGCCAACACTGGCGTCAGAAGTCTTTCGCGCTTCATAAGAAGCTCTCATTGGTTCAACGAGCAGTGAGGGAATCCCCAGATCTGTGTGGTACCACAATGGACCTAATCCTGGTCTAAGTGTGTCGGCCTTGCTGACAGCCACGTCAACCTAACCTAACCTAATACTCTGTTTGTTTGTCTGTTAATAATCTTGAAGAGCAAGATACAAAACCGACATTTTAAAAAGGCATCAAAGTCACAACCAAGAAGTTTGGGCCGTTCTGCTGAAACGTGGTCATATCACCGTAGATTGAAAACATGCCGAGCAGTCGAATTAAGTGCAGTTTTTATCTTCGGAAGAGAAATGTAGGCAGCGTCAGCAAAGATTTCACAACCATATGGAATAATAGGCACAAGAACTGTTTTTTCAGGTTTTAATTTAACTTCAACTGGAAGTATTGCTTTGCTTACTGATAAATCTCTGAGCGATCCATTTATTTTGGATACTGTGGAACAAATATGGTTGTTTCGTTTAAGCTCACTATTAAAAATAGTTCCGGGTGACATATTCTACATGGAAGGAGTATACTAGTTCAATAGGAGGAAAGATAGAGAGACATGGTTGATGCTTAGAGATAGGGATGATTTAGGTTTTTTTTTGGGATAAACTTGAGAGCATTTTTTGCGGACCAGTTCGTCTAGAGCGTAGATATTCGTTAATTTTTAAGACCGAATCTTCCACCATACCAATAGGAAGCTTAGGTAAAGCTGGACATTGTGAATATGGAAAAAAGTAAAGGGCCAAGTATAGATCCTTGTGGGACACCACTACAAACAGCACGATTGGAATTCTAAGAAACAGCGGACACGGTTAGTATGATATGAGTATGTAAGCTTGTTAGAAGGAACAGAAAAATTGAGCATTGTGGAGAGTTTGTTAACAGAATTGACGGATTTACATAATCCTAAGCTTTAGAGCAGTCGAGCAATGCCAGCAGAGTAGCTTTATTCTCATCGGTAGCCTGCCGAATGTGATCAGTTACTTTAAGTAAAGCTGTTATGCAACTGTGTGCTAATCGGGTATATACCACCAACTCCAGTGCTCCAGTGTAGAAAGCCTCGCAACCCGACAAAAATCGCGATTGTTCTGTATTCCGAGGAGTTTCTTCGGAATAGGGACAATTTAAGCTTTTTCCCCAGCGGTTGAGTAAGTGGAAGTCATAAGAATTGTATTGTATATAAGCGTACCATTGGGCGAAATGAAAGGAAGAAGTATTTTAATCAAATCTGGGTGGATGCTATCCAAACCAACAGATTTACACATCATAGATAATATCGTCATTCCAACTGCGTTTAATCATTTTGTGTGCTCGCTACAAACGGCTATTTTGTAAGACTTTCGGTAGATGTGAGGCAGTGAATCATCATGTAGGTGGTATTCGAATCTCGAACCTCTAACAACTTGCACACTAGTCCAAACCTGATAGATTACACAAATGAAAAACCATTTGATAATATGGAAGGGCTATGATCCCTATATTCCTAATGAGAACCTTGCCAATGTAGAAAGAAGAAGAGGAATAAAAGTGGAAAAATGCATAAAAGGTGGGCTGCCTTTCATTTAAATGCATCTACACTTTTAAAATGAGAACTCTGAAGGTTTATTATTTAAAAGATAGCAGTGATCTTTTCTTTCCAACGCGGTGGTTATTTCGATATCCCTGGGCAAACTTTTATTGACTCCCCGAGGGAATAACTGTCGTGATAAATTCTCTCTTATCTAAAACACGGATTTGGCGGATTCGCTATTTGTTTCCAAAATTATATAACTTCTTAGACATCAATAGATTTTTGCGGCACCTTTCATCACAATATATAAAAAACAATAGGAAAACTTTTTATATCGATTGAACACGAAGCCTTTAATAAATTGTTAGCCATTGCTCGATAACTCTCCTAATTGCTGGTTATTTTGTGCTTTTTAATGCTTCAAAAAGGACGGTGGCCCGATAACGCCTCCACAGTTCAATTGATGATTGGAGACCTCATGTGGATTTTTTGTCACCTCATCTACGCGGACTTTCTCTATATAAATAGCCTTAAATCAGCGTCTCTTTTGAAATTATATTCGATTTGATCTAGACCACATTGTGTTGCAGTTTTAAATGGATCTCAAATAGTCCAGCGTCTTGTACATAATGGAGATAAAGAAATAAATATTATGTATCGCCCTGGGATGGTGCACGGCTTTTTTTATATTCCAGTGATGGTACATCATCTTTCGTACACTCTTAAGAGAGGCGCTGTACTTAAAGCTGCACAGCGGCGGCGCCCTGAGATACCTCGTTTTAAGGTCGAATTCCGACCAAGATAACACAGTTATTTTATTTGTTTAACGTCGAGTTTTAATGCGCCTTCGTTTACCCCACAATTAATCTTTTTTAACTAATTTGTTATTCCATTCCGAACTTCCTACATATCAAGCGGGCTTTTTCCATGCGATATCTTCAATCGTTATCTGTTAAAAAAATAAAAGCTGTTGAAAAAGCAAACATGCTTTTCAATAATTAATGTTCAACCATTAATCATCAATTAAAATAATACCCGTTAATTCTCTTAAATTTCACGAAGAACAGCCACCCCAAATGGATGATCCGTAGCCTACGTCAGCACAACTGATTTTAGTCATAAGCAGCGCGTCAGATATCATCGCAAAAATAAAACTAAATCAATTTCAATCCTATATCTAAACACATTCATGTCGAACAAATGAAATTTTACGCTACGATCTTCTCGTTTTTCGAATCCCCAATACCAAACCGAGATCCCATTGAGGAATATCTACTATTCTCTGAGTGATGTTACTATATCTATAGCCAAAGACAAAACAACTAAACATCGCAATCACATTCTACACGTGTACGTCAGAGGGTATTTAAAATTAGATTTAAAACAAATACTTAAATCATAGTGAATGCGTAAGTAAAAAATTATAAAATCAGCTTACCTAGTTAATAGTAGCATAGTATAGGGTGGGGATAAGAGATAGCCTTCACTCATAAAAAATTAAAAAAAAAATATATATAATTGTTTGCGCTATCTCCCGTCATGACAACGGAGGAACATGCTCACATGATTCGAAATGCGTAACGCCTTGAAATTCCGAACAAATAAAAGCACAAAAACAGCCAGCACAAAAGACTGTTATAAACATTGTGAACGTGTGAGGGTAGTGGCGGTTTTAGAAAACATTAATGAATTATTAGTGCTTTAAATGTTCAAAGTAATCTTATCTTAGATATGTAATGAATGAGCAAAAGTCCATTGAATCCGAATTCATATGCAACAGCTCATGATGATAAGTCAAAGAGCCATAAATAAGGAGAACTTATTTCGAAATAAGGTGCCATTGGGGTATCTGCCTTATACTTGCCACTTCATTATGCATCTACAGTTTAAAATCTGTGTATCTATCAACAAAACCACGACATATGTTAAAGACACGCAACTATCAGCCGCATTAAAACAGTCAATTTTATTGACAACCAGGGATGGAATTTTGCAAACGTTACTTTTTTATTTGCTTAGTCGTAGGTTAGGTTAGGTTGACTTGGCAATAAAAGTTATATTGCAACACCACGTGTATCCATCATCTTCGTACTCGTTGAACCAGTTGGAGCTTTTAATAAAGCTTGACAGACTTTTAATGTCAATGTTTATAAGATCATTGAGATCGTTAAAAAAGAAAGATCCCGAATAGAGTTTTCGTTTTGAGAGAGAGCAGGGCAAGTGCAGAGAAGTTGGAGAACAGTTTCCTTCTCCTCTTCTTCCAAACAGCTTCTTCAGAATTCATTTGTATAGACGCCAGGCCTTATGCAGACTTGTCTATGAGACAGTGGCCGGTGATGACACCAAGTGTGGCACCACTGTGCAGTCTGTTCGGAGAGATCAAACACTTAGAACGTTTCAAATCCAAGTTTGGTCAAATCTGCTTTGTCGCTAGACAAGTGTTACCACTCCTCCAACTAAGGTTAGTTCTTTCGATGGCATCCCTCTTAAATATGAGTTTGCATGTAGCAAATGCAATGCCTTAGGAACTTTTATCAGGTAGAAGGGGCAGTATTGTCCCTTGTTTGGTGAGTTCATCAGCCCTACAATTTCCTGGGATATCTCTGTGCGAGAGATGATCGACAGGCTAGGAGACAGAATTTGGGGATTTTATCGCGGCTTGACTATCTGAGAAGATTGGGATGCCCATGGCGGATACCACGTTCCTCTTCAGCCGCAAAAGGACTTCTTTAATCACCATAAATTCCACCTGCAACACACTGCATTAGCTGAGGGCTGGTGTAGTCTATGTTGCTATGGAGGATTCTGAATTTTTTTAGAATAAAGGAGTGGCCGATTTCACTCTCGGTCCAATAGAAAGTTGCTTTAAGGCGGACAGGCGCACTAGCAGCTGTTTGCTTACAAAAGATGTCAAGCGTTGTCAGATGAAGCAGAATGGCCACTGCAGCAGAGGGAGTAGTGCGCAGTGCTCCACACATGCAGAGACACGCTGATCGTTGGACTTTGCTAAGTTTATCGCTATTTATCGCTTTGCCTAAGGCAGTCCACTAGACAACTGCCCCTTACATAGGTAGCGGTCTAATTACGGAGATGTATAGCCAGTTGGTAATGCGGGTTCGAAGACCCAATTTATTTTGCAAGAGCAGAGTGGTACCGTAGCTTTCCGAAGCCTTTCTTGTATGTTAGGCTTAAAGCATAGGTTTTTATCCAAAACAAGACCCAAGTATTTAGCTTCATCACAAAAGACTAAGCTTGTGCCCTTGATTGAGGGAGGGTCAATGCGTTTAATTTTATATTTTATAGTAAAGAGAACAAGAGTTTTTGAGAAGTTCTTTCAGGATGTTTCGGTGCTTTTCTGAGACGACAATTGCAACGTCATCAGTCTGCATAGGCAATCACCCTGCAGCCTTCCCTTTCCGGGCACTTTAGCAGCTCGTTCACTACTAAGTTCCAGAGAAGGACAGAGCTTCTGGCAGATGTCATACCCAGCTTTAAGTTTATAATCTGGCTTGTGAGCAGTAGATTAATCAGCTCACCAAGTGCGTCATCTATGTACTTTCAGAGTTGACAGTGCATTTGAGATCGCGGATGTGTTGACGTTATTAAAAGTGTCTGTTTCAACAGGTTTGCCTTTGCCCTTTGCATGTTGAGTCGTAGTGCTTAATCGTTATAAATTATATAAATTTAAAAAAAAACATGTTTCATGCTCTCCCGATTTAAAATAAATGAAGCAATTTGTTGCGCCTTTTTGCCTATTTTGCATTGTGCCGCTTCCTATAAAAAGTTTTGTTAAAAAAATACCTTTAAATCTGTTTTGTATTAAAAAAGTGCATGAATGTTTTCATTTGCAGTTCAGAATTTTTCGCTTAGAAACATAAACCTAAAACAATCTCAAGCAGACAGAAAACAAGTTTGCTTGCACTCAACACACAAAGATAATGAGGCAGTAACTGGCTGTTTTTTCATTGAAAATTTTTATTTTTGTTTTGAGTCATCATTATATGTAGATACGAGTATTATGTGCGTTATTTTGCACGGATCAAAAAAAACTCTGTGGTCTAGAACAGGGATGCTACGGAGCGTCGACTCCGAATCTGATATGTCGGAACCAGAGGTATAAATTGCACCTTCGCATCCGCTTGCGATATAATCAAACCGGAGGTTTTTCAAAACCTTCGGTGAAAACGAAAAACGATCGCGTTGCGACACGTTACGATACGACTGTCTTTATACTCTTTTATTTGTTTACATCAATAGATTCGCATATACGTTGAGAGTGTGTGCGTGAGACGCTTTTGTTAGTGATAGATAACTTATCGTTCTATATATTATATTAAGTAAAATAATTTACCTTATCATAAAAGGCGAACTACACAGGCAGCGGGGAAGTAGTTAAGTGGGAGGATTATGGTCCATTTATTTATAGCCTCACCGTCATTAAGGAAGAAGAAGAAGAATTTACCTAAACATATTCTCTTTTTTTTATTGCCGATCGACAGTGAACCCTACAGGCGGACTGGTATAGGGAATCGGAAAAGTGGGATCAAATTAAGGCCTCACCTTTAAGAAAAGAAAAAGAGATTCGTGTGTAATTAACTTCAAATGCATAAGACTCAAAAGATGAACAATTTTCATCTACAAAAAAAGACAGCAGTAATGTAAAAACTTATTTCCGGTCTAGATAGTATCACTTTCACACGAACTAGTCTTTCCCAAATTTTGAAATCTCAATTTCAGCTGTCGCCACTTTTCCAGCGCAACAACAAATCCACTTCAAGTAGTCTATACTCTGCGCGATTTTGGTATTTCAAATAATATCCTCTCAGACGATCATAACGTTGCAAATGAAAAAGCAGAAAGCTTTTTGGGTTAACCGTATGTCATCTCCTTAATGGAAAATCAATAACATTCGGCAGTTTAAGGGTTCATAAAATTATACAAAAGTGTAGCATCGAAAACAATTTTTATTGCCGTGACTTGGAAGAAAGCAATTTCGGTTTTTCTTCCAATTAAAATTATGGCGAAAAAGTTTGGAATTTATTTCGCCGAACCGAAATATCCCGATTTCCATTATAATAAATATCTAAGAGGATAATTTATGAAAGGATATTATTCATTGGGAGGATGTCATGCCAATAGACATGTTTGTTATTTTAATGGGTATTTGATTTTGAATGTCGATGCGATTGTTGAGAGGAAATAACAAAAGTGGGAGCGAATTTCATGAGAGAAATGTACGGAAGCGGGTACTCCTAAAATCAATTCACACCGAACGTGAAGAGGTACGACATTTTAGCCTATTTTCCGTTTTTTTTTTTGGAAAATGTTATCCTTTGTAAATTTAAATTTTATGGCGAATGAAGAGCAGGCGAAATTGATTGGCCTTGAAGTGAAAGAGGACAAAACAGAGTACTTGCTTTCAACAAACCAACATACATCTGTCCACCGACTAGGACAAAACGTCTCTGTTGATATCAACAACTTCGATGTAGTGAGGGACTTAACTAAACGAATGACACATTGGTGGAGATCCGTCGAAGAATCAACGTAGACGCCCGTTGGTTTCATTGGTTTGATAAAACAAAATAGGTTAAGAACTCACTCCTAACCCCGAAGACCAAGTGTAAACAATATTACTGTCAGTTTTCCTTTATGGTGCCGAGAGCTGGACGATAAATAGGAAAACAGATCTAATATTGGGTTCTTTTCCGACATTCATTAACAATGATAATCGAGCTTTTAGCTCTCTACAAAAAGCCAATCTGCTTGCTACTTACTTTGCAGCTAGCTCAATGCTTTTAGATTGTGCCTAAAGCGCGTAAAATATTCCATGGGACCAATTCACTTTTGCACTCGACCAGCACCTAGAGTACTTCGCGATCTTGATATACACAAATCCGCTTGTCCAGATGGTATCTATCGTTCTGAAGAGGTGTTTTTCTACACTGGCAATAGCACTGCGTAAGCTTTTCTATCTGTCCCATTCTTCAGGGCTCTTTCGTAGAAGATGGAAAACAGCATTTGTCCAGGCCGTCCAGAAAATGCTTCTCTTCACCCTCTTAATACCGACCAATTGCAATACATTCCTTCCTTCCAAGTCATGGAAACACCGATTAACCGTCAGCTTATGAAATGTTTAGGAATGTGGAACGCTCTTCCCCGGTCCATTTTTCCTACACATTATAATCTACAAACATTTAAGACCAGCGTGCATCGGCATTTCTCCCTATCTTCTAACCCTAATTTTCTTAACTCCCGCGCTGTGTAGCCAATACATTATAAGGGTAGGTATCCAAAAATCCCAAAAACCTCTTAATGACCGGCAGAAGAGTTTTCGCGGCAACGGGTCGTGATGTGATAACTTATCTAACCGAAAATTGCGACCAATCACTTCACCAGAGTGGTAAAAGTAACATCGTTGCGCTTGTTATTTCAAAGGCATTAAGCCCTCTTCTTCAATGGATTAGAAACCTTTCTGACCATTCAATTCGAGTTGTTTTAGACGGATTCAAGTCTGCATTTCACAAAATAAATGCTGGTTTTCCCCAAGGCTCCGTTTTCGAGACCATCTTCCTCATTCTTATAAATCCTGTCTGTTACTTCTAATCCAATTCATTCTTCTTGGGTGATGACAGTACCCTCAGCTTCTTATATCTGTTTCCTGGTTGAGACCCCTCTTCTTCGGGTGTGGAACTGAAACGGCAACGCATGTTAAGGTTATTTAATTCCGATCTTGCCAGCATAGTTCAGATCCCAACCAAAAGGGTGGAATTAAGTGCTTCCAAAGCACAATGCTGTCTTCTGTCATAAAAGCGAAACCTCAGCTCTATGCCATTATCCATGAATAGCACTTGCATCGCTGAAACCGAAAGGCTTTCCACTGTCGGTATGAGTGTTAATTACAACCTTCGTTGGAATGACCTTATATTCGATGCCGCCAAAAACGCTGCGAAATGTGTAGGCTTCCTTAAGCGGTGCAAGAAATATTTTACATCTTCTGATCTGGCTTCAATTTATATAGCGATTGTTCGCTTACAACTTGAGAATAACGCTTATATCGTGGCCGGTGCCCCAATAACATATTTGGAGATACTTTACAGAAAACAAGAACATGCGATAAAACTTATAGGTTTACAATTTCTCTTAGACATCGTCGTAATGTGTCCTGTCTATCGTTGGTTTACCGATATTTCAATAACAAGTGCTCGATCTAAATTACCAGCTGCATTCCACCGTTAGAACATTTCAACCTCAACACCCGTCATGCCATGAATGCACATCCGTTCACCCTCAAGTCACGTGCAGTTAAATACAAAGAATATTTCCGTTGCTGTTCAACACGAATGAGGAATGCCGTTATCCGCTCTGTGTTTCCTACCCATTACAATTTACAAACATTTAAGCCCAGCGTGTTTCCGTTTCTCCGCTTTCATCCCCATTTCCTTAATGCCCAAACTTTGTGACTATAAACATGTGCATATTAAAAGAATACTAAAAATCCCTTGGTGCGTGCAAATTAGAAAAAAAGGGAGTACGCGACTCCTTTTGAAAATGTGCGCACACGTGCCTAATAACATTCCCTTCTCTATCAACGTGTAAAGTTTCGAATTAGTGTGTGTAACAGTTCATAAGTTATCGCATTTTGTTTTTCAAAGCTATAAAAGTGTCTTTAAAAGGTCAAGTGAATTTCAGGTGCCTAGGAAAAGTTCTTCTATAGATACATTCTAAGGGTTCACTACATGTTCATTTGTATTTGCTATTATAGACCAAAATTCATCAATTCAATTTTATTCAAGGTTAATATTTTGCTCACTTCACTATTCCAAAGTAATACTCTACCTCCCGACTTCCTCCAATTTCTTAAACGAAATTTGCAAACAAACAAATTATTTTTACTAAAAATAATCAGATGAAAGCGCAAATATTTAACACAAGTTTTTGGAATAATTTATATTCATCACTAAGTTTCATTGCCTGCCATAAACATCAATTAGGTGTGCGTATCAAATTTATCGCCACTAAATACCAAATTCTTGAGCAAGCAGTGGGGTGCACTTTTTTCTACACCTTATTCAAAAATGACGAACAAATTGTTTTTGTATTCAAACAAACAAAGTACATACTTAATAAATGTATAAAAGTAAAATTTAAATTTAAAAATATATATTTTGTTCCGATATTTTGGGCAATAATTTAGATTTTAGTCGCTATAAATTAAAATCAAATCATATATCGTATATTCGGTTAGAGGGAGAGAAACCACTTTAACTTGACACTTGTGCCTTCGTTTCCTCCTTGCAATTCTCTTTTTTTTGCAATTTTTCGCTCACCGTCTTTCCACAAAATTTACAAGAAGTCTATGGCAGGATGAGAGGCAGGGTGGCATGCGGTTTAGAAATATTGGCATTTAACCAAAACTTTTCTACAAACTTTTTTTCTTATACACTGTTTCGTGTTGTGTTTTTTTCCTTATTTATATTTTTCGATTTTATCATTCCTTCTTTGGCTGGCTCTAATGGTGATTTCGTTTTTTGGTCGTATTATTAAGTACATATAACGTTGTATTGTACATTTTATTTGTATGGAAAGACTTTAGGCAGGATTGAAGTCTAAGGAAAGTGCCATCTATGCATATGTTGGAGAGCAAAGAGTGAGATAGGAAATTTTCTTTTAGAGCAGTGTTTCCATTTTTTGGTGAAAAATGTCAGTCGGTGGAAGACCTCTTTATTTTGCCACGTGCACATTTAACAATTGAAAGGATATTATTTGAGTTGATTGGATGATACATTTATAAACTTGGAATCGTTCATGGCGTGGAAGTCAGTTAAATGGTATTGTGACGTAAAAATGTCATTTATACGAGGAAGGGTAGTGAAATTGGGAAAATTTAAGGGGTGTTGGGTGTATTTGAAGAGTTTGATAATAAATATTATTTGGCATTGAGGCGAGATTTGTAGAATTGGTTTGTTTAAGTGGTTTTCTACGGACGGCGCACAGGCGGGGTAATTGTTCTGTTCAAAACGTATTTACTTTGACGGATTTTGTAGGACGCGAATTCAGTGATTTACTACCAATTGCAAAGTTATTATTATTTAACTATTTATTTCATCAACAATGTTAGCTTCTGCCATACGATAGAGCACTTCGCGAAGCTATCTCTTTCTGAAGTGTCGAATCTCTTTAACAAACGTAAAATTGAAGTATACGATTAGTGAATTTAAGAAACCGTATGTTAATAAAAAGTATATTTAAATGAAATAAAAAGCTACAACTACAAATTATAGACAAAAAACCTGATAAAATAATATTAAAGCAAAACAAAAACAATAAAAACAGTAAACGTGTTGACCAAAGGCACTTAGGCTACTCTTGATGTAGCAATTTAGAGGCAGTTTCACTTTTTTTTTGTTTAATTTTGTTATTAATTAATTGATTTTGTTCGTTTGTATTTAGTTGTTTAAAATGTATGTATAGAAAATATTCAACTAAATTTGTTTGCCACAACAACGCGATTCTCACGGTTTCATTTTTATTTTTTTGTACATTCCTATTATATCGTTTACTTTTTAGTATTCAAAAAAAGTGTTTGGATACTCCTTCTTCATTCTGGAACTTATTTTCTTTTTATAAGTCGCTTTATTATAAACTTATACGAAATATACTCTCCCGAAATAGAAATTCACTAAGTTCTTCCTTTAATTAATTCAACTGATGTTTTGTTTTATTTTTTCATTTAACGTTTACGTTGTCGCGAAGTACTCTATTAAACACAAAAACGAAGATACACATTTCGTCGCCTCAGTAGTGGTAAATGCCAAAACCACTTTCTTAGCAAATCGAGTTTGAAGTTTGAAAGCGATTTGTAAAAAATCTGGCCAACAAGATTTCTCAATTTTTTTTATCAAGGTTATGTGGAAATGAAGAACTCATTTCTTTAACTGTTTTATTTTGGTGCATTTGTTTAGAACGCAATTGAAGTAAACGCCATCTGACTTACCACTTTTGCCTTCCATTCACGCACCGTTGAGCAATCCTCACCTTTAGAACATTTGAGAGATATTTTTCACAAATAGTCCCCAAAAAACTTTTCGGTTGATTTGATATCCAATACAATGATTTCAATTGAAAACTATTGTGAAAACGAATTAACTAACCAAATTGTACTTATTTCAAACAGTTTAATTAATTAATATATCATGGTACATAAGAACGGTACAATGTTAATAGTGCATGGGAATGCCCATACAGATTTACGAGACAGCCCAAACACTCGAGATGGCTGCAAAATGAGCGATCGACATAGCGAACGTAGGCAACTTATGTACTTTCAGCAGATTTTAACAGGTTATGATAATTCTGGATGTAAGCTTCACATCGGAATCGAGCTCCGCAGGGATAGAAAACTAAAGAGTTATCGGAGATTACATGGGCACCGATCATCAACCCATCATTTCCAACCTACTATGTGAACTACTGAAAGCAAAGTCGAACACCAAGAGGGGAACGTTCACAGGCTCAACGAAGAGCTTCTCATGACTGTGATCTAGGAAAGGAAAAAGCACTGCCCTGGATACAATCAAAACTGCTGAAATAATGGTTGAAACGACAGTGCACTTTATACGGTGGCATGTGACGCCGCCGCGATGCCTCGTATGAGCAGCTCCAGCAGAAGTACGCCTTCAGTCTACTGGTGGGCCGACAAGATAGCCGTCTTTTGAAGAAGATGGCTCCACTTCAGATGGAAGGTTACTACGATATTCCCTCTATATGGAAGAAAAATTAACTCTTCTACTTCAGACGGAAGATAACTAGAGGAAGAAGAGGACACGCGATTCCTACGGACAACGCGCAGTCAGAATTCAGGACCATGAGATCTGAGCTCAAGAGAGGCATATATACGAGAAAAAAACAGAAAGTGGAGGATCTCCGCCGTGAGGTCAACAGTAACCAGTGGGGTCAAGGATACAATCTATTAATGCAAAAGTTGGAAGATAGTATGCCCTGTCCTAAGCCAAGAAAGGAGTGAACGCGTGAACGCAAGTACCAACCCTTCTCAACTCATCTTATCCGGAAACCCGACAACCCGGTCCTACGATATTCCCTGTATAGCGAAGAAAAATTGACTCTTGGAGCAAAAGCAGTGCAAAATCGCTAGGCGGTTAGACATGACGGAATACCTTCGGAAGTCCTTAAGTCGGTATTCGTTGAGAATGAAGAACTATTTTCACCTTCTTGAAAATAAAAAAAATAAAAAAGGGGTCTGGGTGCGACCCGCAATGTCCACACGACTAGCTTCCCACTGGGATTAATATGATTTATGCGATTAGTGGGAAATTTTGAAATGTGGTTAACCATAATATTGTTCATGGAAATTAAATGCTGTTAAAAACATAGGGACGGGCTACAGTCCGCTTGGGCGAACTGTTGGATACCCTATTCTTATTCCTATCCCTCATAAGTGGGCGTGACAAAAGTCTAAGAATGGTTGAATTGTTAAGAACGCTCTACATATTTTGTTATATAACATTTAAAGGATTTTATCAAAAAAAAACGCTCCCTAGCTTAAACTTGGGTGTTTCAATAAAATTGTTTTATTTAATTGTGGGCGTGTCAGTAGGCGGATTTAAAAAAAAATTAACACATGAGAATAAAGGGCCCCTAGAGAGTATATATTGTAAAATAAAAAAAAAAAATATATTAATTGTGGGCGTGTCAGTGGGCGGATTTTGAAAATATTTATACATGAGCATAAAGGGCCATAGAGAGTATATATTATAAATTTCAGCTCCCTATCTCAAACTTTGGATTTTCAAAAAAATTGTTTTATTTATTTGTGGGCGTGTCAGTGGGCGAATTTTGAAAATATTTATACATGAGCTTAAAGGGCCCCTAGAGAGTATATATTAAAAATAATGATTTGATCAATGACAAATGACAATAAATAGTACAAATAAAGGCAAATTATTTCAGTTATTTATTTACTAACAAAAAACGGCTGGACCAATTTCGATGGAAACTTAATCAGTTCTGAGTTACGTAATTACGCTTCGAATAAACCCGTGAAATCATCTTTGGTTCTCAAGATAATCGTGGCGAAAGATAATTCCGAACGCACATACGTACATACGCACATACGTACATACACACATCTCTATAAAAACGTTGGATTTGGATTCTAGTGGCCTTGAAACGTAGAGATATGTCAAAATCCGCGATTCACAAAATCGGCCCCATTACAAGAACTTCCACTGGGAAATTAATAAAAGATATGAGTTTTGTAAGATTGTACATATTATAAACCTTAAGAGCTGTATCCTGAAGGTACTATTCTTTAATTGCTTTGCATTTCACGAGTGTTGGTAGGTGGTACGTAGGTGCTAGTTGTCTGGCAGGCACCTATGTCAGTTCTGGTGTGTGAAAATGACAATAATAGCTATCCTTGTTGTAGACGGACTTGAGATGGGCATCTGGCATGAAAACTAGCACCTTCCCTAAGCGGAGCAACGAAGTTGCGTGAGCGGCTTAAAATATATTGTGAAAAAGGTGCGATTCCTTTAACCAGCGAATCGGCCCAAACACTGTTTGATTAGAAAAAAATAATCTATTTCACAGATGTGGATGCAGTTTTATGTTGAATTTGGCCTTACTTCTATTTTGAAAGCGAAATAAAGCCAAAAAGACGGAATGGTGAAAATGCGGCTTTATTTCCATAAGTTTTTGGCAATATTTCGTTATGGTAATGACATCAAGTAGAAACAAAACTAAGAACATGAAGTGGAGCATTTTTTTTTATTTTTAGTTTATTATTTTAACAACTCATAGCCATCTCCATTTTTCCTACACATTATAATCTACAAACATTTAAAACCAACGCGCATCGGCATCTCTCCCTATCTTCTAATCCTAATTTTCTTAACGCCCACGCTGTTTAACTATTACACTATAAGGGTATTCAAAAATCCCTTTAGTGCGAGTTCATTACATATAACAAAAGAAAAATCTAGTCTAGGAGTACGCGACCTGAAATGTAAGAAAACGCAGCTGCTTACTTAACACAGGCGCATGTGAAAGTGCATATATTAAAATAACCACTACATCATTCATATCGACAATCCTCCTTATCTCTATCCAGTAAAAGGCTCCAAGTACATTTTTCCTGGCATGCCGGACAGTGTCATTGGCTCCTAGGTGATGTCTTAGCTGGCTTTCAATGTTTGCTTGCAGCTTGGCTTTATTCTTTTTTTCGAGCCGCTTTTTTAAGTTGCTGTTTGAATGGAGAGATATGTACGTATTTTGTCGGACGTTCTTCTTTCTGTGGGAACTTTGAAGGCCCCTACGAGGCAAGGGTGCTACATCAAACACCGATCCAAATGAATGCTTTAATGACTGTGATCAACTAGTCTCATGTGTTAGTGAGTTCACCAAGGTAACAGTTCTTCAACAATTTTGTCCGAAGAACCTATGGTTGGCCACTGTCGAAGATGAATCGATCCACTTTTACGCCGGTGGATCCAAAACCGATGAGCGGGTAGGTAAAGGTAATCACTGCAGCGTGCTCCAGGTAGAAATCATTGCGATTAAAGAAGTCCTTTCGTGGTTGAAGAGGAATGTGATATCCGCTATGGACATCCGAATCTTCTCAGATAGCCAACCTGCGCTAAAATCTCTGGATTCTGTCTCCAAAATTCCATCGTAGTCCGTGACTATCGATCATCTCTCGTGGAGATCTCGGAGTAATTCAACATTCACCTGTGCTGGGTGCCGGGACACAAAGATATTCCAGGGAATTGTAGGTCTGATGAACACGCCAGAAAAGGAACCATACTGTCCTTTCTCTGATAAGGTCCCTTAGGCATTCCAATTGTTACATGCAAACTCATGTTTATGAGGGAGGCCATTGAGAGAACTAACTTTAGGTGGACAAGTGGCTATACTTGGGGACTATTCTCCATCTTCTCTGCACGCCCTGCTCTCTCTGAAAGACGAAAACTCCATTTAGGATCTTTCTTTTACAATGATCTCAACGATCTCATAAACATCGACATTAAAAGTCTTTCGAGCTTTATCAAAAGCTTCAACCGGCTCAACGAGTAGGAAGAAGATAGATCCGTGTGGTATCACAATGGACCTTTTATATTGGTCTAAGTGTGTCGACTTTTGCCAACTGCCACTATAACCTAACCTAACCTAACCTATGGTTGGGTAAAATTCAGGCTCAAGGACTGATGTAGAAGTCCTTGTCTCAGCTGGTAAAATGGATGAATGCTCTACCAAATATGGATCCAAACCAGATGTACATGTCTCTGACTCAGCTGACTGGATTAAAGCTGAAATGTTTGCTTCAGGTGATTCCAGAATCAATGGAAAAGTCTCTGCCTCGCTAGGCAAGATTGTTCCAGAACAATTGGCTTTTTAAATATATATGTTTTGCATGCGTACTTCTTTGAATTGAATGAACCAATCACTTAGCTTTAAGCAACCCAGTTCTCACCAACTAATGTATCAAGAATCCTAAACTCGACATAGCTTTTTTCTTATAGTTTAAGAAGGAATGTAACGGAAAACACATTTTAACTATCTGTGTGTGACCCCTCGAGAATATCAGGATTAAGTACGATATGTCATTTGTCGCCCAAGCCTTACCTTGTAACCAAGAACTCTCCGTATTGAATACAAAACACCTTATAATATTTATTCAAGGACCGTAGGCTTTCGTGACACGACGCAAAGACTAGGGCTTGCTCTATCTAGTCGTTCCCAACTTTTGATTAGTTATATACTTAAGTGTTCACCTTGCCTGGTAGAAGAAAAAGGAGAAAATATGATTACAATAAAAACCAGGTGGGGTGGAAGGGAATCTTATCAAAGCAACATCCATTGGAACAATTCTCAAATCCAATTAGGATCACGATTCCATTACTGCATCTTCTAGAATCCAACGAAAATTGCAGTCTCACAATCGTTTTGTAGCTTCCCAAATTTCCTCTTGACCCTCTCTCTATGCCGCCCTGTGAAATATGAATATCAACACCGTCCCAATTAGATCAATCAAAAAGCAAACTTGCAAATGCTACTCGTATATAAAATATTTTACCATTGAGATGATGAATATTCAATTCAATATACAAATCCAAATGCATTTGTAAACTATTTTTCTATTAGTCTTCTAAAAATAGCTTGTTAGAGATACAAATTTATTTATTTTTTTTGTTTGAAAATACCAGCAAGCAGCAGACCTCTTGCATACTCATTGGCACGATGTTCAAAAGACCACTGACATTTGAAATAATCCACTCCGCACAGCACCGTGCCACAAGGGAATATACATTTCCGCAAAGAACCAGTCGACTAAATCTAATTGAATTTCGAAAAGTGCTTAAGATATTAGAAATATTATAGGAACACTTTTTTTGCTTTGTGTTTACTTAAAGCATTTAGCATGGATGTCATGGGAACGACTGCAAATGCATTTACGACAATTGCAGTTGCAAGTCGTCTTTTATTTGAAATATAAACCTTTCCTTATACATAGTTCCAATGGCGGAAGAGTAAAATGCAAATTGTTTATATATATATATCTATTAACGGATAGAGAAAAATACAACAAAAATGTCAGCGTGTTGTAAATTCGGCAAAATTAAATGACCCGATATCATGCAATACTAAATCTGGTAGCGCAGTGGCGAGCACAACACTCATAAGCAACTTTAGGGTTTATTGTATCTTTGAAATGAAAACTGGAGTAACTGTACATATATTATATTAGTAAATGGGAAATCCCAGTGCTTCCTGTTGTTTGTTATCAACGAATCGGTTTGATTTTTTAGGTCTATGAAATATTTTTCATGAAATGAGCAAGAATGCAAGCGACACGCAAGGAACTTCCAGCACATGGGTAATCTAGTAAAAACAAAGCTCACTCGAAGCTTGAAAAAACATTATTTCCGCATTCTTTAGGCGTACCAGTCCATGTAGCCCAGAAAGGTCTAAAGAGAGAATCCCTAGTTAAACAAATTCTGTAAAGAATTGCTTCACAATCATCGATGTCAGTTGAATGACAAGTGACATATTTTGTTTAAAAAGTTGCTACTGGTTGAGGCTCCTGAATGCCTACCGTAAACACATATTTCTACGTCGATCAGGTAATTCCACAGACAAATATTAGCTTAAGTTTCATAGAAATAGGAAATTGGGGTTTGAAGGATTTTTCAATTGGAAAGCCCATTTATCCTCGGTTATGTATGAGTGCTTTAACTAAGTTTCAACTTTGTCAGTTATCCTAAGAAAATTATTATTACTTGTATTCTATACAGAGCATAGGGACGCGCTCAAACGGACATTCGTGAGTGCGCAGTTATATTTTTGGCATAACTGAAAGCGACCTAAAATTTTGCGCTGACTCCAAACAGCAAATTAGAGAAACTTCTCATGACAATTTAAAAACAAAAGTAAAAGGCATTAACGGCTTAGACAGGGCCTTCAAACTAGCTTTTCCAAAGATAAGTCCGTGCGAAGTAATATTAATGTCACAAGTGGAAGGAGCCTAGAATTTTACGATGACTCCGGCCGGCATATTAGAGAAGCTTCTCATGACAATTGATAATCTTGGATATTTGTCAGTTTTTGAAAAAGTTGGGGCAGTGGAAACAAACTGGACCTAGACGTGATTTCAGCTACAGATCTCTCGCCGCTCAGTAGTCCAACGAATGAGTTCTGATAGTCAGAGAAGGTGTGGCTGGGCCTCGTCGTCGTTTGAACCAGAGACCTCTCGCTGCTCAGCACCAACCACTGTGTCCACTGAGCAAATGCGCTCACATGAATAATTACACGATTAATTATTAACAAATTTTTGAAAACTATCAACTTATTTATCATAGTTCATTTTCGATTGCGACAAATTAATACGCATTAGTTCCGATTTTTGTCGTTTCACTGGTCCAGATAAATGAACAGTTTCCATGCCAACAAGGTAAAGAGATGCAAGGAGTACGGATAATATTGTGTATGCGGTCACGAGTTCAAGGCTCGTGAATAACCACCTCGGATTTCGTGCAAGGAATTTCAGTGATTTTTTCCGCCATTTAGATTTAGATTTATTAATCCATTGAATTCATATTACAAACAGAGGGACGGGCTACAGTCCGCTTGGGCGAACTGTTGGATACCCTATTCTTATTCCTATCCCTCATAAGTGGGCGTGACAAAAGTCTAAGTATGGTTGAATTGTTAAGAACACTCTACATATTTTGTTATATATCATTTAAAAGATTTTATCGAAAAAAACGATCCCTAGCTCAAACTTGGGTGTTTCAATAAAATTGTTTTATTTAATTGTGGGCGTGTCAGTAGGCGGATTTAAAACAAATTAACACATGAGAATAAAGGGCCCCTATAGAGTATATATTATAAATTTCAGCTCCCTAGCTCAAACTTTGAATTTTCAAAAAAAAAAAATTAATTGTGGGCGTGTCAGTGGGCGGATTTTGAAAATATTTACACATGAGCATAAAGAACCCATAGAGAGTATATATTATAAATTTCAGCTTCCTAGCTCAAACTTTGGATTTTCAAAAATTAATATACCCTTAGAATAGGGTATAAAAAAATTATTTTATTTATTTGTGGGCGTGTCAGTGGGCGGATTTTGAAAATTTTTTATCCCGAGCAGTTTTAGGAGTCGTAGATCATATATAAAAAATTTCAGCTTTCTAGCTCAAAATTCGATTTTTTCCAAAATTTTGTTTTTATGAGTTTGTGGGCGTGTCTGTGGGCGGATTTCAAAAATTCGTAAAAAAATAGATAAAGGAGGAAGTAAAGAAAAGAAAAGAAAATGAAAAAAGAAAGAAAAGGAAATGAAAAAGAAAAGAAAAGCACGCAGTGCGATAAAAAGCTTAGCAAAGGACGAAAATAGTGTATGAGGGGGATGACAGGAAAGGTAACGTCGATGCAATAGAATATCTCTGCGTAGTATTGGAAAATGTGTGCTGCGAAAGTGTTGTTACCATAAGATCGCTTGATGTGTAGGGGTAACGAATTCCACAGTTGAATGGCATGAACAAAAAATTGCCGTGAAGTGACCAAATACTTATGACTAGGTGGGATTAATTGCATAGCTATGTGGGTTCGCCCCATTCTAATTTTATTGTATAAGTATTCTAGTATTTTCGTGGTAATGATTTTGTGTAAGAATAGAATGGTCCGATATTTTGAAAGGGCTGTTAGGGAACAGCCAGTTATTCGTTGGGTGTAGCCGGAGATGTGCTCATGTCTGTTTATATCGAAGATGTACCTAGCACAGCTATTGTAGGCAACATTTAGTTTTCGTTTCACAACCGTGAAGAATTATTGGCAGAAGAAAGGACTTGACTAGCTTAAGTTTAGCACCTACCGGAAGATACTTTTTTGTTGGCCTCGAAGTGCACCGTAGATTTTCGCAACGATTTTGGATATATGTAAGTTCCACGTCGAGTTTCGGGTAAAATGGATATTTGATAATTGTTGAGAACAAGTTGTGGCATCACGCGGCTATGGTAGGTTCTGCTGATAATCAAAGCTTTCGTTTTGTTAGAGTTAAGTTGAAGTCTGTTTTATTTGGACCAAGAAAAAACTTTATCGAGCTCCTGATTTACTGTGGCTATGCAACGATTTATATGTGATTCCGGAAACATCAAATATAGTTGCACATCGTCTGCATATATATGATGATTACATATGGAGAAACTCGCGGCAATGTCGTTTATAAAACAGGAAAATAATAGCGGCCCTAATACGGAGCCTTGAGGAACACCGGAGTGGAGAGGTAGAACTGAGGAGCATTTATTTCGGTGTGTTACGTACTGATATCGATCGGATAAATATGATTTTACTAACCGACAAAAACTATCCCCGAAACCAAATTGTAGCTTAAGCTTATGCAACAAGATACTATGGTCAACGCAATCAAATGCCTTGGAGAAATCTAAAAAGACAATACAACCCATCATATTCAGGTCTAGACCCCCGCGTATATCTTCGCATACCTTAAGCAGAGCCGTGGTGCAATTATGATTTGCACGGAAACCCGATTGTAAATTAGTAATCAACTTCTTCTCATTGAGATAAGTCTTAGTTTGTCTACTTACAAAAATCTCCAAAGCTTTGCTTAGGAAAGGAAGGATAGTAATGGGTCGAAAATCATTGCTATTAGCTTTTGGGAGTGGAATAATTTTGCCAATTTTCCAGCTATTAGGATATGTTGTTGTTGTTAATATTGCATTAAATATATGTATGATATGAGGTAAGAGGATTGGTAGTAAGACTTTTACAAAGTCCGGGTTTATATTGTCCGAGCCTATAGCTTTGGATTTGATATTAAGAATTGCTACACCTACACATACCTTATCAAAACAAGACAACGAAAACCCACAACTCATGCTTCCAATTGGAGTATTAATATTCGAAACGGGTGTGGAAATAATTGGTTGGACAAATTGTACAGTTAGATCATTGCGATTTACATTATTCGGTAGAATATGCTTTTCTTTATTAATGCCTATTTGGCGAATATTTTTCCAGAAAAGATTGCTGGAATCACAAGCATTAAATTTATTTTCATAAAAGGTCCTTTTGTTCGTACGGATCAAAGCAGTTACCATATTACGGGTGCGTTTAAATTCATCGTAGATGCTAGAACATTTATATCTTCTCCACCTGGAGAATAACAGAATTCTAGATCTGATAAGGTCGCGGACTTCTTCGGTAAACCATGGAATATTCCCATTTCGCGTCTTTTTTGTTTTTAGTGGTACATACTTATTAAAAAGATAGAGAATATTAGAGTGGAAGAAATCGACTTGTCTAGATGTTTCGTTGGTTGTGTATAACGGTGCCCAATTTAATATTAAGAGAAATCAATAAATCTAATATTAGAGAAATCATGGAAAGTCACTGTCTCTTTTCCTGTATTTGATAGAAACAAATTATGTGTAAGAATAATCATATCATGATGGGAAAAGGCAGGTGCAAAAAGTTGATCCTAGTGGTTAATCAAATTGGAGTGTGACACGAGAAAAAGGTCGAGAAGAGACGGCGATTTGTTTGGCAAAAAATGAGTTGGCTGATTATTATTAGGCAATACAAAATTCAGCGAATCTATCATTTCTTTAAGCTCTTTATTTTTATTGCCTAGTATATTGAGATTAAGATCGCCACAGAGCACAATATCGGTATAAAGCGAATTAAATTGTTCGATCAAATTTCTAATTAATACGTGGTTTGCTACCTGGGGAGCCATATACAAGGTGGCGCAAAAGTAATCCTCCTATCAGAAAAATGCTATAAATTTTGCGATTGGCCCCTAATGTCAGTTCTGTTTTGACATTTGTGTAGTAAACACATGCGAAATACACGTTAATAAACAATGTTACTCTACACTGCTCCAGAACGCGGAATATTGGTGACTATTTATTTGAGCAATAATTTAAATTACAGCCAAAAAACATCGGAAGGTTATTTTTGCGCCACCTTGTATATGCATCCAACAAAAAATTTGCCAAGATTGTGCATTACCTCAACAAAGGCGTATTCTTATACATCGGTTGCAGTCGACTTTTTAATAATTTGGAACTTGAAAGAACTTTTAATGTATAACGCTACACCAACTCCTGTTCTGCCCACCCTATCAGCACGAATTAGGTTAAAATTATTCATTTTGAACAGCTCACTACACATCTCCGGTTTCAGCCAACTTTCAGAAATACACACAATATCGACCAGACTATTTTCAAAAAGAAAACGCAAGTAATCGATTTTGTGCTTCAAACTTTGGGCATTTAAGTGGCATATATTAATTCCGGTTCTTTCTCTAGAGACGATATTAACTAAGGATCTGAGTTCAACAGTGGAGCACCCCTATGAATGTTGTTATTCATTTTAGGGAAAGCTTGCGCCTTCTATAACAGCATAAACGAGCAAATTGCACCAACACTTTTACATTTAAGTATAAATTAACAAAATTGTAGTTTCTCAGAGGAAATTGTACAACATACTGTAATAATTTGCAAGATATAGAAAATAAGGAATGAGGGAGGGAGCAATACATATAAGAATAGTGTAGTGACGGTTAAGTGATTGGGCTCTTAGACAGGGCCGTAGCTAGCCATTGGGCTAGAAGTCTTGGGCAAAATGATTTATCGTGAAGATTTTGTAGAATTTGTTCCGATTTGCAGCCAGACTTTGGAAAAATAACTGCAACTCTCTGGTAACATTGTAAGAGCCTTGAAATGAAAAAAATGCACTGGTCAAAGTTATGACGAAGCCCCTAACATGTCTGGTAATGTCAGTGGCGTCCAGTCAAGAGTGAAGAATCTGTATCCATTGATGATGGACGTTTACTGTTATAGCCATCGTTTAAACCTTGCTCTGTCAGATGCCATGTCGGTTGCACCTGTTTGGAATTGTCTTGGGATTGTGAACGATGTGACGAACTTGCTCAGGAACCATGCGTATGCGACGAAAATTCTTAAAGACCTCATCCAAGAACATGCAGCGGAGAGCAAGAAGAACTAAGATTCATTGAACGACATAACAGCATACTATCCTTAGTCGAACTATTCAACATCATTCACATGGGATTAGAAAAAATATCTGCGAAATCTTGGACCATTTCAAAAACAGCGGTCTGCTTGCATGCACCACTTCAGAAAAGTGAGTTCGTCGTCAGTCTAATGATTTGTGATAGACTCTTCAGTATAACGCTTCCTTTGTCAGTTTGACTGCAAGAAAAATCATCACGTGATCAGCAGTAAAGCACGTTCACGATATTGTGGATGCGCTTCAAGAAGAACGCAAAAATGCAGACGTATCGTTCGGACATTTTTAGAGTAGCTGAAAAGCTGCCGAAAGGCGCGTTCGGTATGAAACTCAGCGTTCCAAAACTAACATTGAAGCAAACAGCTCGTTCTAATTATCAAACAGGCACCTTGCGTCGATACGCTGATTCAAATTTGTCGGACAAATTTTTTAACGAAAATGCAGAAATTCTTTCAAGCTTACATATACGCTGGACTTGCTACAACTGAAAAAGTAGATGAGTTGGATCATCTTGCTCCATACTTTAATGATCGAGTCGCAGAATTCGCTGTGACAACTGGGTAGGGGAGGACAGGGCACAGAAGACCAGCGGGGCACATAGGACTTTCTGTTTAAAACGATAAGTAAGAACCTTAGCCAAAAAGTTAAACGAAATAACAAAAGCGCCCATCTAGCTTCTCAGTTGGTTATTGTCTATCGTCCGCGCGAGTCCTCTCCAGCGGAATAAATTAAAATTTATTGTTTTTTAAGGTAAGTTTATAAAAAAAATGTGTAAAAGTGTGCGTGTTTACTTTTTAAAGGGTATCCAAATAAAAGTTTCAAGTTTTTATATGGAAAACAGTGAGTTTAGTGGTGCTTTGTGCAATTTTAATTTTGTGAAATATTCGTGATCAAACATGTCAATAGCGCTTTTAAAAAGGCATTCGTATTGGGGCACAGAGGACTAGGGCGATTAATTTTTAATTGTTTTTTGTTCCAGATGGTACGCAACTATATAAAAAAAAACCCAGAGCCAGGACAATAATTAAAATGGAAAAAGCAGTATCAGCCGTAAAATCAAAAGATTTGTCCATCAATAAAGCAGCCAAGATATTCGGAATCCTTAAAACATGCCTTCTTCGACGGCTTAAAAGCAATAACGTGAGTGGACTTCGAAATGATACGTTTAAACCAGTTTTTACCGTGGATCAGGAAAAAGAACTTGTAGCTCACTTACTTGACATGGAAACAAGCAGCCTTATTGCGAAGATCAATCGACAATTGATAATTGACTATTTTCAATGTGTGCTATTGTGAACGATCGATTCATTTGGTATTTTTGTCAATCGAATTTTTTTAATTGACTGCGATTGACAAAATCCTTTAGAATCGTTCGTTCACAATAGCACACATTGAAAGTAGTCAATTATCAATTGTCGATTGATCTTCGCAATAAGGCTCAAGATTTTATGGGTTGACTCCTCGTGATGTTCGAAAGCTTGCCTTTGAACTTGCCGAAAAAATGGGAGTTTCACACAATTTTAACAAAGAGAAAGGTGCCGCGGGACCGGATTGGCTATCATGTTCTCAACGGCGAAATCCCCAAATCTCAATAAGGGAACCAGAGGCAACAAGTGTGGCAAGAGCAGCTGCCTTTAATAGGGTTCAAGTAAATAAATTTTACACGATCTTAAAAGAAGTTTTGGAAAAATATGAAATTCAGCCAGACCAAGTATTTAACGCGGATGAGACAGGAGTTAATACGGTTCCAAAACCCAGAAAGATTATTGCTACAAAAGGGCATAAGCAAGTTGGGCGAATAGTCAGTGCGGAGCGCGGATTCAACATAACTGCAACTTGTGCTATATCGGCAATAGGACAATATATTCCTCCCTTCCTGCTCTTTCCGAGGAAACGCATGTCATCAGCTATGATGCAAGGTAGTCCTCCGGGATCGAGTGGGTATGCAAATGGTAGTGGATGGATGGATTCAGAACACTTTGTCAAATATTTACAACACTTTGTGAAATTCGCGAAGCCCATAGAAGAAAGAAAAGCTCTCCTTATTCTAGACAGCCACTCCAGTCATCGAAGGCAATAATCTTCCCACGTAACAATCATATAATAATGGTTTCGCTACCCCCACACACAAGTCATCGTCTCCAACCTTTAGTCGTCTGTTTTCTTAGCTCTCTGAAATGTCAACACGCTCGTGAATGTGATCTCTGGATGACAAACCACCCTTCATAACGAATAAGGGTCGATAACATAGCAGAGATATTAGGAAAAGCTTTCTTAAGAGCAGCAACTACAGAAAAGGCGGTAAAAGGGTTTATGGTAACTGGAATTATTCCCTTTGATCCAGATATCTTCTCTGATGACGACTTTTTGCCATCAGAAGTAACAGAGTTACCAGAACCGTTATCAGTCAGCTTGGAGATTCCATCTGAAGCAGACAATTTAGATAAACAGCAGATTCCACCTCTATCCCAGTTTCGGTTACTGCTGAACAGCGTAAATCTACAAATCTCCAAATCTCCGTTCATTCATTATCCCCAAATGTAAACGACACACCTTCAACAAGTCAAGCTGCCATAAAAAATCGTCAAGCCATCTTGGAAATAGTTTCCCTAAAACCAACGTCAAAGAGATCCCAAGGAACAATAAAACGGAAATCTCGAACTCAATACCCCGAAGAATTGACAAGTTCCCCGTTCAAGAACCTAAAGGAAGCCGAGGAGCAAGAAAGACAACGGAAGGCATCACTGGCAGCTACCAAAAGGGCGGGTAAAATTGCAAAAAATAAAAAGACTACCACTAAGTGCAATCCCAGGCGCAGAAGCTCGAGCTCATCTCAGGAAGACAACAATGACGCCAATCCTTGTTGCATTTATTGCACCGATACATTTTTTAAATCCAAAGAAAACGAAGGCTGGATCCAGTGTCGTGTTTGTAAAAAGTGGGCACATGATGCTTGTGCCGGAGCAGAGGACGACGACAATTATATAACGTGCATACATTGCGTTTAAATTCAGCTTTAAACAAAAATATTTATATTTATTTAATTTATTTAATTTTGAATAATGAAGTTTATAAAATGTTTAAGTTATTGATTAAAAGGAATAGAATAAATTTCTACAAATGTTGAAGATAATCCATACTTTTACTTTTGGAGCAGAAGTTGTTTCATAGGAAGCATAGAGGACCACCTAGGTCCTATGTGGCACAGCGGACCAAAATCACTTTTTATGCACTTTTCATTTTTAGAACATAAGTGATAAAGTTGTGATGGTAATTATTTATTTATTTAATATTGACACCTAAAGGTATGTGGTAAGGAAAATTCAGCCTTTTTCCTTCCTTCAATATGTTTTAATAAATTGGCAAACGTTAAGTGGTCCACTGTGCCCCGTCCTCCCCTATATATTATGGTGTGTAAAATTACCAGAACTCGAGAAAGATGGTCATTATTGACACTGAAAAGAATGAAAGCTTGCATATGGAACTCAACGGGCAATGTAACGAATCAGCGCACTCACTGTACTGTGAATTCATGGGGCCTTATGTGTCAATCCGAACGAAGATCTCGAGGTAATGGCAGCAAGGAAATTATCGCAGATTGAAATTTTGAATTTCTTCTCTTCGCTTAACGTCATTGCTCGGAAGTAAGGTAAAGGTATCGTGGATGAATTAAGTGGCCAGATCTGTTTGAGGAAGCCATTATAAGCTTCTCATAAAGATACAGGGGTTGTCGTGAGAGCAAAGTCACGGTGTGACACTGTAAGAGGTTATCAAATGTCAAACTGGGTCTGGAATAGCTTGACACATGGTCATAACTTTGTAGTCCAAAAACGTACCGAATTGCATTTTTAACGGTGACATAGAGTCTTTTTCTACTGGCAGAGCTACTCTTCCGAATATTTCGCACCCATAGAAAAGTGATGGTATGACCAAGCATGATATGGGTCTTAACGAAAGTAAAGAATTGAGTTGCCCACAAAGTTTTAACTACACCATGAGTATTTGTGATCGCGATCTTGATATGGTAATCCCAGGTCAAGATGCGGCTGAAAATCATATCGAGGTTTTTAGCCCATTCAAAATATCTAATAGGAGCATTGCCTAAGACAACTGGAGGAAAATAGGAAAAAACGATTGGAAACCTTGAGACAACTAAGCACTTGGACATTGTAAAGTTTAACAAAAGACCATTTGATGTAGACCAACGCACAATATTCTCGAGGTCCTCATTGACACAGCGCCATACTCTATAAGGCCAAGTAGGTAGTTTATGTAAATTTGCATATCATCAGTATGCATATGTAATGCGCAGTGTCTAGCAATGGATGGAAGGTCATAATCATAAACATACAGAGTAAAGAGAAGTTGACCTAAGATAGATCCCTGTGGAAAACCATTTATAGTTTCTAGGAAATCTGACTGAACTGAACGCTATTACATTGGACGACTAGCATTCTACCTGGATAAGAAAGAATGAATCAGTTTGACTGCACTAGTGGAAAAATTGAAAAAGCTTTTACAATTTATCACACAAATGAACTGTGTCAAACGCCTTGGAAAAGTCGAGCAGAAGTAAAAGGTCACCTTCTCTTCGATAGCTTGCCGCATATCCGCAGTAACACTTACATGGTACAACTGTCGTTTTTTTCGAAAACCGGATTGTTGTATATGTAAATTCTGAAAACGATATCACATCAGAAATCAAATGAAGAATTACACTTACCAACCGCTGTTCCTTTGGCCTAAGAAGGCAATTGACTAGTAAGGCCTTGTCAAGAAACACTAAAGAGGCTTTGTATAAGACTCCCATCATCCCAGTCCTGCTATATTGGGGGCGTAGACGTTATCAAAGGCGGATGAAGATCTTCTTGGTCGTTTCGAACGCAAAATTCTTCGAATGATTTTCGGTCCCGTTTGCGTTGACGGGCTTTGAAGGAGGAGATATAACAGCGAACTCTACGAGCTGTACATCGACCTTTTTTTTTTTATTTTTTTTTTAAAGAAAGGAAATCCAAATCCCAGAGCACTCAGACTCGGTAACGTTCCATTGTACTACCAGGCAGAAATCCTCCTTTTGGTGTAGAGGCATGTGATTGGGTGGCGTATGTTGTTGTTCCCCATGGGGATTGAACCTGCACCGCACGGGTCACAAGCCAACACACTAACCTCTACACCGTCGCCACCCTGTACATCGACCTGGTCAGAGAAGTACGAATCAGTCGACTAGGATGGCTAGGACATGTAGACTGAATGGACCACGCTCCAGCCGAAGAGTCTTCGATTCCAACCCGGAGGGACAATGCAGTAAAGAAAGAGCTCGTCTTTAGTGGCGTGCACAACTGAAAGGGGACCTCAACCATGCAACTGGAGGCGGTAAGCCAAAGATCGGGCTAACTGCAGATGTGTGTTGGTTGAGAACCCGGTCCACCCGGGACTGTAGCGCCACTTAAGAAGAAGAAGAAGTTTGTTGTATAGTCAACAACTTGCCATTGTTGGGGTATTAACCCATTTGATTTTGTAGTACCTATTCTTTCAAAAACTTTTGATAAAAATGACAGAATTGAGATAGGTCTAAATTCATCACACTTAGAATTTTTGGGAATATATGCGATTTTTGCCCATTTCCATTGAGCAGGATATTCACAAGTTGTTTAAATTGTATTAAATTTATGTGATATATGAAAGTTAGATTGGCAATATAATCCTCAAAAATGAAGGATTAATCTCATCCTGTCCTACAGCTAAGGATTGTGAGGAGACTTTCAACAACTTCAGCAGGGTCTACTGTTCTGAAGCCGAAACGAAGAGCCTCTGTTAAATGCGATAAAGTTTCACTGTCTGGGAGACTAGAAGAAGCATTCATAGAATTATGTGGTTGTGAGGTTGGAGATACAAATTTGCAATTGAGAGAATGTCATTTACGTGGTTGCAATCCCAAGTTGTTGCTGTTCACTCAAACATTCAAGGCACATTGTCCGATTTATGCGAAAAAGTAATGGAAAACTGCGTTCAAGGTTTTATCCCGGGCAATATTTTCGGTGAATGGCATTTGAATGATGTTGTGTTCCATAATTAATGACATCGATGGTACTTTAACCTGAATGGTAATTAGCCCCGAATGGACCTTAAGTCGGAATAAACAGCACCTTTTCTATTTAATATACGAAAAAGGGGGCTTCCTTGCAAACCCCTTTCCTTGTTAACTTTTATACCTTTCAGATGGGTTTTTATGCAACAGGTGCACTTTTAACCGGGAGGCCTGTCAATATTAATTGAAGTCGATATCGTAAACTCCACAGGCGAACCAATAGGTGTGCAGTAAAGTCGAAGGGTTATGGTCCATTTAATCCTGATCATAGATGATTTTTTGTATACCCTATTCTAAGGGTATATTAATTTTGACGCATAGATTGAAACATACCTTAATATTGCCCGTAGACCCCCAAAAGTTACTATATTTATGATCAGCATCGATAGTAATGTCGATCTAGCCATGTCCGTCCGTCCGTCTGTCGGCAAAAATTAGGCCTTTAAACTGGACGTAGAGAGCTGAAATTTTAACCATATACTCTCTAGGGTCCCGAAATAATCAACTTTACGAATTTTTGAAATCCGCCCACAGACACGCCCACAAATAAATAAAACAATTTTTTTGAAAATTCAAAGTTTGAGCTAGGGAGCTGAAATTTATAATATGTACTCTCTATGGGCCCTTTATGCTCATGTGTAAATATTTTCAAAACCCGCCCACTGACACGGCCACAATTAATTTTTTTTTTTGAAAATTCAAAGTTTGAGCTAGGGAGCTGAAATTTATAATATATACTCTCTAGGGGCCGTTTATGCTCATGTGTTAATTTTTTTAAATCCGCCTACTGACACGCCCACAATTAAATAAAACAATTTTATTGAAACACCCAAGTTTGAGCTAGGGAGCGTTTTTTTTTGATAAAATCCTTTAAATGTTATATAACAAAATATGTAGAGCCCACTTATGAGGGATAGAAATAAGAATAGGGTATCCAACAGTTCACCCAAGCGGACTGTAGCCCGTCCCTATGTTTTTTTATAATTTGCTTAGGCCAAAGGATTTTTTTTGTTGTTGCACTACCCTTATAGTGCTAAGAACACAGCGTAAGCATTTGTGTTTAACAGCAAGCAGCACCTGGCATAATACTTACTATTAGAAAGAATAGAGAGATGGGAAAGAAGTGTTTGGGTGCAGTTGTAGGGAAGAAAAAGATGCACTTTCAAATTGTTTAGTTTGATAATGGCTAGGGTATCAACATACTTTAATAATTCAAGTGCAGTCGCAAAATAAGCATCCTTCCTTGGAAAAAAAAATATAACAAAAAGTATATAAATTATCAACTTTCATTTTCAAAAAAAAAACATTTCATCAATAACACACCACAGTAATCCATTGACCCAAATTGATGAAATTTGTGCGAAGTTGATAGACTTAATTGGGAATTCAATATCACGATAAGCAAAAACACA
This sequence comes from Portevinia maculata, assembly GCA_949715645.1. NCBI lineage: Eukaryota > Metazoa > Arthropoda > Insecta > Diptera > Syrphidae > Portevinia > Portevinia maculata. Next base: position 25,622,587 of record OX454527.1, on the reverse strand, counting down.
CATAGCTACTAATAGCCTCATTAATCTCGATCAAGATTATTTATTAAGTTGCATTTCGCACCGCTTAAATGCGCCCACTGCCACTCCCAAAAAAAAACAGTATGTATTTCAGCAGGTACCCACCACTTACGCATTTCTCACGTTTTGGCGCCAACAAGTAAAATTTGTTTTCAATTTGAGTACAGCAATCAACAGAGATCAGTAGCACGCTGATAAAGCATCCCCATCGCGACAGTAAAAGAGATATACATAAGTACATATATACATAATGTATCTACAAGTTTGCTTTTCTGAATCAAAACACATCCAACACAATCTGTGTTCTTTCAAAATGCGTTACATGGCACTCGTATTCGTAGGCAGTGCAACGACAGCAAATTAGGTCTCATTTTTCACACACAGTGCGAACTGCGAACCACTTTGCATTTGCATCCACCACCACCTCAAAGTCAAACGCAAAACTAAGCAGAACAAACTCGAAACATTTACAAGCACCCAGAACCAGCAGTTTCTAGTTTTTCTGTCATTTTGTCTTCGCTTGCGACAAAATTTTAAACTTCACAAGTACCACTTCAGTAATTTCCTTTCACATGGTCGACCAATGTGAACGAAACTATGGGCGGCAATTATTAAAAAATTTTAATTGGCTACGCTCAATTAGATGTTTACATGCAAACAAAACGTCAGTCGACGCAATCGTACAATCGAATATGCGGTGGCCCTCATCAGGAAAGGTAGCCGCCAACATTAGACATAAATTGACGCACTTAATTTTTGTCACATGCTCAAATTCATCAAATTGGAATTCTCTCTTCGACTGCTGCTGACAGATTATGTTGGCCAGATTTTCGGGCAGAAATAGCTAAATAGTTGCATTCATGTTGTCTGACCCGCCATTTTGTGAAGAAAAAAAGAAATAACAACAAAAATATGTTTGGTGGGTAATTGAGCGAATTAAGTATTAAACTCGGTGCCAAAAAAAAAACTCAATTTACTTGGTTCTAGATGCTCAATTTAGTGCAAGTTAGAAAAATAAATTAAATTACATTGTTGCAAATAAACCTACAATGTAAACACTGGCTTGATGGTGCAGTTAGACCGAAGATGTATAAGCATCACTCTTATTCAATTTGGATCATCAATTTGACATCTGACTGTCTAAGAAGGGAAAAAAGGCAAAAAGTGCATGCATGTAATTTTCTAATTGTGGGCCAATAAACCTATTCTAGTGTGAGTTTAAGACTGAAAGGAGGTATACATACATAATCTCAAAATATTTAAAATAAAAATGTTTTTTACAAATTGCAAGAAAATGAGCGATGAGTAAAGCCACTACGATGTGGAACAATTTTTTAAAAATTCTTAAAAGTGTGTTGGATTACTTTTCGAACCGCGTAACGAAGACCGACCTTCTAGAATTCAATCTATAAATTTGCATGAGAAGCTTCTCAAATTTGCCACTTGGAATCGGCGTTAAATTGAAGGTTCCTTTCATTCAGGCTAAAACAAAGAATACAAGGTGGGGCAAAAGTAAAACAAAAGTTTTTTTAAAGGTGCATAATTGATGACATATCGTCGCCTGAGAATTGTTTTGTTCCATATGCCATTGGCACTTTTTCGAGAAAAACGCATTTAAAGGTTTGAGTACTTGGTACTCCGAAGCTGTGTGATGGGATTTTTTTATTATTTTTTTAACTTGAAGTTAATCTAATAAAGAGTTCACCTACCAATTTTCAAAGTGTTTTGCCAAACCGTTAACAAGCTACGTTAATTAACGTAAAAGTCTCCTTTTTTGACTTGTGTCCCACCTCCTATATTTTGAAACTGATTTTTTTGTCCATACACATGGAACACAAAAAAATAGATATGGCACAAAGCAATTCTCATCCAAAATATTTGAAAGGCAAGAAAGCATGGAGTTGGATGCTAAAATTTTAAAAGAAAAATCTATTTCATCTTTTTTATTAACAAAGTTTTTATTCGGGCGCAGTGGCTCAATGGTTAGTGACAGACAACACCCAAAGGAAGGTATGTTGAGATTTTTGCTGAGGTCAACAATCTCACTCAGCTTCTAAATGAGCCAACACGAATACGGGACATAAGCAGTCAAACCGCCAACACACTGGACTTGTTTCTCACCTCTCACCCGGAAAAATACGAAATAAACGTATTACCGCCTCTAGGTTCGTCAGACCATTGTGTCATATCAGCTAATTTCTCGTACTCCGGCCACATAGTTAAAGAGCAAACTCCTAAAAGAACCGTATGGCAATACGAGAAAGTCAATTGGGAAAAACTAAACGGTTTCTTTAAGAGTTTTAACTGGTCGCTGTGCTTCCTCGACAGCGACGTGTATGCTGCTGCTGATATGATAACAAACATGATTTTATTGGGTATGAAATGCTTTATCCCTAACCGGATAAAAAGTATCAAACCCATATGATGACATATCTAACCGAAAAGTGGAACCAATCTCTTCACCAAGGTGGTGAAAGTAAGATCGTTGCGCTTGATATTTCAAAGGCATTTGACAGAGTTTGGCAACAAGCTCTCTTGTCGAAAATGCGTGCATTTGGAATCGATGATAACCTTCTTCAATGGATTAGAAATTACCTTTCGGACCGTTCAATTCAAGTTGTCTTGGACAAGTCTGCAACTCACCAAATAAATGCTGGTGTTCCTCAAGGCTCCGTCCTGTCTCCGACTCTCTTTCTCATTTTTATAAATGATCTCCTGTCTGTTACTTCTAATCCAATCCATTCCTTTGCTGATGACAGTACCCTCAGCTTTTCATACTCGTTTCTTGGGTCGCGCCCCACTTCTTCTGGTGTGGAACTGGAACGGCAACGTATGTTAAGCTCATTAAATTCCGATCTTAACAGCATAACTCAGTGGGGTACAACCAATAGAGTGGAATTTAATGCTTCCAAAACACAATGCTGTCTCCTGTCATTAAAGCAAGACCCACACACACTGCCATTATCCATGAATGGCACTTGCATCGCTGAAACCGAAAGACTTTCCATTCTCGGTATGTATGTCAATGACAACCTTCGTTGGAATGACCACATATTCGATGTCGCCAAGAACGCTGCGAAATGTCTAGGATTCCTTAAGCGATGTAAGAAATATTTCACCCCTTCTGATCTGGCTACAATTTATAATGCGTTTATTCGCCCGAAACTCGAGTACAACGCTCATATCTGGTCTGGTGCACCAATAACTTATTTGGAGCTACTTGCCAGGATACAAAAACGCGCGATAAAACTCATTGGCGACCGAGACATCGCGAGATCGATTGACTCACTTAGTCATCGTCGCAATGTCTCCTGTCTTTCGTTATATTATCGCTATTTCCACCGTAAGTGCTCTAACGAAATAGCCAGTTGCATTCCACCCCTTGAACATTTCAACCGCAATACCCGCCATGCAAGGAATGCTCATCAGCTCACCCTCAAGCCTGTTTTCGGACGTACAGTGAAGTACAAAGAGTCTTTCCTCAGCCGTACAACACGAATGTGGAATACTCTTCCACGCTCAGTTTTTCCTTTACATTATAACCTACAAACATTCAAAACCAACGTGCATCGGCAACTCTCCTTTTCTTCTAATCCTAATTTCCCTAACGCCCGCGCTGTGTAGCCAATACATGATAAGGGTACCAAAAAAATCCCTTTATTAAATTATAAAAAAAAGTGTGTCGGACTACTAATCGAAAGGTCCCCGGTTCAATTCCCACAGAGGCCAAGTAACATCTTGAGTTTTTTTCAACTGCCCCACCTCTTGCGAACGTCTGACAAACATCTCAGAGTATCAATTGTCATGAGAAGCTTCTCAAATTTGGCGTTCGGATTCGGCGTAAAAAAATGTAGGTGCCTTCCACTTCGCAAAGTGGTTGGAGAAGCTAGATTTTAGGCACTCTATGGGCCGTTAATGCCAAATATTTATATATTTATTTTAAGTTTTTATTCAAAAAATACAATAAAATAAGAAAACTATTCAAAGCTGCGAAATTTCAAATAGATAATCCTCTTTGTTTTCTAGTGAGCATTGTACCGTCAATGTTTGGCCTGATGTCAATTTGATCTCAATTTGAACTCGTTTCATGTTATTCTTTCAAATTTTGTTGCATATATGTATATGCGAATATTTGTAACATTAAACTAAGAAATACGATATCTCAAGCCAAACAAATAAATCAGTTGGCATCAGTACAATTTGAATTTTGAAATTTGATACATTTTGCTCGGGTTGGGGACATAATCCCGAAAACCAAAATCCCGAAAATCCAAAATCCCGAAAACCCAAAATTCAGAAAATCCAAAATCCCGAAAAGCCGAAATCCCGAAAAGCCAAAATCCCGAAAAAAGAATCCCGAAAAATTATATAGAATGAAAAATTTGCGCAAATTTGTCATTTTATATAATTTTTCGGGATTTCGTTTTCGGGATTCTTTATTTTATTTTGAATGTAAAATAGACAAGTGTTTGTCCATTCCATTTACCGTAATAATGTTTTGCAATTGTTTGCGTTGTAATGTTATGCAATTCGCAATGTGCATTCAGTTGAGCTGATCTCAAATAGTGTGATAGCTGACCGACAGTGAACATCGTAATACAAAGTGAGTATCGTGCATGCCTTTATAATTAAAAACTTCATATTATCAGTGACATTTTGTGTTTGAAGTCTTAAGTAGAAATGAACGTGTCCATCGTGAAAACCAACAAACAGCGTGAGAAACTGCTTATTGACGGCTACAAAAAATACAAGGATACATTTTACTGGGAGTGTGAGCAGCGAACGCGTTCTGAAATAAATTATCTCAGATTGATTGCGTACAATATGAACTTGTATTAAATATTGTTTTGTCATGGATCGTTTTGATATGTTTTTGTAAGACTTGAACTGTTTTTGTTATGGTTTATTTTTTTGAAGTTTTTTTTATTTTGTTTATTTTGTTAAATAAATTTGCCAAATTTTTTTGTTGCTACAACAAAATTTTTAGTTTCATTTTCGGGATTTTGGTCTTTCGGAATTTTGGATTTTCGGGATTGTGGCTTTTCGGGATTGTGGGTTTTCGGGATTTTAGTTTTTCGGGATTGTGGCTTTTCGGGATTTTGGATTTTCGGGATTTTGGGCTTTCGGGATTACGTTTTTCGGGTTTCTGTCCGACTCCCATTTTGCTCACTTGCCCTATCTCTAAACCAGGTACAGAAAGCATGTGCTAAACTGATCTGCACAGCTTCATGGAACACAAATTGACAGAATGTAGAACACTTTCCGGCAAGATTTTTACTCATGGAACATCAAATTTTGTACTTTTCTGATTTTTTCTGTACTTATCCGTGTTCCCTTCGACCCAAGTTATAAGCAAATCGCACGGTACTATGCACTACTACCTTTAACTTTCGAGAGCTATGACTGTCTAAGTCACAAAAGACTGGATGTGCGTAAAAAAGAATGGACAGCAGAAGTGACTTAACCAACATCGCTTTGAACCTAAATGGCAGATCTTTTCCTACTTGATACAGAGCGCGCAGGGATTCATAAACTTTCGAGACGGTATTTACTATATGATTCTCCTAAGTGAGATTTTGGTTAAACGTTACACCGAGATTTTTTACGCTGGTGACGTATGTTAACTCTGATCCATCAACAAAAAGTTGAGGTATGCTTGTGTATCGATACCTAAACGGCTGATTGCAATTGCTTGACTTTTGCTGGAATAAAGCCTAAGCTTATTTTTCGCGACCATGTGACTACAGAATTGAGGTCGCTGAGGGGCATCCTCAACTAGACCCAATGGATAGCTTAAGTGCAGCTGGACGTCATCGGTAATAACACACTAATGGAATGTCATTATTTAATAAGGTGAACAATAACTGACCCATTATTGATCCCTGTGGAACTCCGGCTCTAGTTAAAATAAAGTTGTATAATGTCTCGTTGAAATACACAGCTTGAGTACGCCCATCCAAGTAGCTTTCCATCAATCTTAAAGCCATCGCGTTGAAATTAAAACAGTGTTTTAATTTAATACAGTCGAACTTCGATAACTCGAACCATCACTTGCCACAAAAAAAAATCGACTTATCAAGACTTCGAGTTATTAAGTAAAATACAAAATTGATATAAATACTTAATGTATTTATTTGCGAACATATATAACACAAAAAACGTACAGGAATATAATTATTATTTTAAATATTCTGTTATATAATTTGGATTTTAATGTTTTATTGAATTTAAAAAAAAAAAATTATGTTCTCGATGTTACTGGTTATGGTTAGTCATTAAATATAAACGCAAAATGCTTAACGAATTCACAACCAATTCGTCTGAAGGTGGTTAAATCAAATCATCCTTCAAATCTTTCTCCATTACATCACTTTCGCTGTCATCGTTATTGTCGAGCTGCGCAGATTTCGATTCACATCTGAATATCTCGAAAACATTTTCATTTGTGGGAAACTCCGAAGTAACAATATCGTCATCTAATACACACTGCACTGTTCATACGTATCTTCACTCTGTGTATGTATTATGTATTTTGTCTTCCTCTTTGTGTTTTTTTAAGCGCCTGCTATTTTTTTTTAAATAAAGACTAAGCTTTGAGTTCGTTTCGACCCATATACCGGCCTAGTACTGGTGTTCTAACCCCTACTAATAAGAAATTTGACACTTCTTATTCACACTAGGTACACATAACGAAATCACGACTTTCTACACGTATGTATACTAGGTCATAGGAACAACAGTGCCTCCGAAAGCGATGCATAATAAAACGAACTTGAAAAACAAGCAGAATTTGGGAATTCCAATTCATAATTCGACTTATCGAAGGTGACGCCAAATAATCTCCTCGAGTTATCAAGACATTCGAGTAATAGAAGTTCGAGTTATCAAATAAAAGCTGCATGTAAATTTCAGTCTTGGCGCTATTGCCAACCAATTTTATTCGAGTTATTGATTATTCGAGTTATCGAAGTTCGACTTATCGAAGTTCGACTGTAATTAATATTTCATGGGGCACTATATCGAAGGCTTTCGAAAAATATAGCAATATGAGCGATGTTACACGATCTTGGTCTAAAACCGGATTGGTGCGGTAAGCAGATTAAACTCGTTAAGGTATAAGTGAATGTGTTGGCTCATAAGGTTTTCAAAAGCTTACGATATGAATGGTAATATCGAGATGGGACGGTATTCTTTCTTCCTCGAGTTTGAGCTTTTAGGAATGTACATGTAGGTACTCCATGGATTATCATTTTTAAGAATTTTGGATGCATTCCATCCAAGCCGATGGCGTTCGATTTAATGGCGGTGGTGCCGTCGCGTCGGTTTTCTTAAAAAGTAGGTAGATCAAGCAGTAACAATACTTCCGCGTTCTTCAGGTGTGCATCGCTCGATTGCTTGTTGTCAACTAATTTTCTACCTGACTATCACATAAATGCACAGCACAATGACATTTGACGCCATTTGCAAAATTATGGCACATTCACATTATGACATTACTTTTGCCCCACCTTTTATAAATACGGACACTTACTGCAAATTCATGTTTTCGACCAAATTACTTAAATCATAATTTACTTGCGGAATTTCCCCATTATAAACATTTTTGACAGCGGCAAATGCTTGTCGGATTGTTAAGACAAACACACCTTTCCACACAGTCATGACTTTTCATCCAGGGTTACTTTTTACGGTTTTGAATAATAATTAAGTTCGTTGGATACCCCTGTTGAGACCTTTTTTACCAAAACCAATTGGCCTAGGTAAGTTTCCTATTTTTTGTAACATTTCGGATTTGAGCCCCTATTTATCGCATTATCGTATAAAATCAATATATATCGCAAATGGAAACCGCGTGTTAGCATTCAAAAGCTATAACAAATATTTGAAAGGAAGGAATGGGCTAGGGATGAGCAACTTTATATAGAACTAGAGATGTGCATGCATACAACGAATACTCAGTAAGAAGTTATAATAGTGTGCGAATAGTTATTATTTATTTTCTGTGCAGATCTAAGTTTGAAACCAAGAGGAGCGTTTTTGATTTATGCATAGCGCGGAGCTCAGAAAGCAAGCAAAAGGTACCTATGGGAGCACTTAAAAAACAGTACTGAAAACAAACACCTCGTAGAAGTAGTATCTCTCGGTGGATGGTGGGTTGCTGAATAACAAGATAGTGCCGCTACAATAGCCTGTTTGTGTTGATAAATTGTAAACGGGAGAGAACGAGCGTTCTGCGCCATAAAACCGGATAAGTGATGTTTGATTTGTGAACCAGCAAGCCGCAAATGTAAAACAAAATAATTGAAACACTTTGAAGATAGCTGGATGCGTTGGTATTACGAATAGGTACTTAGTTCGAATCTGCGCATCCAATATGCTGACATCAAGGACCGGTCTTAGAACTTCTTTACTAAAACCCACTTATAAACCAAAATACTTTTATGCGCTAACCCAAAGAGGATTTTTTGTGCAATACACCACTAAACTTTTATTATTTACTACTACTACTTCTCGAAATTTGCGCAGTGCTCGAGCATGATTTCAGTTGTTTCATAATTTGATTTCATTAGGAAGCCCTCCAGCAAAAACAGAACGAGTGGGATTGTATGTGTGTAATACCGGCAATGCATGAAATCCGGCATTCTCACATTCTCATTGTTTATTTATATTGAACTATTTTTTTTAAAAGTTATTAATAACGTGTCTTTAATTTTGCTGAAATTATGAATTAAAACACGGCAAACATTAAAAAAAAAAACAATTGATATCTCTCCGACTCTTTATGTATTTAAGTTTTCTTATGGTCAAATTCAAATGCTCTGTTTTGTTTCGCTTTCTTTTCTTCTTCCTTAACGATGACGAACCAATGATCAGAATTAAGGGGATCGTAACACTCCCACTTTACCATATCAGTACTAGCCCGACTGTGGGGTTCATCCAACACCAGCTGGGAAAAAGGAACCCAGCAAAAAAAAATGTGTTATCCTTTGTATTTGAGTTGACGTGGGCGAAATTAATATAAGCAATCAGAAGCAGTGTGCCTTCACGAAGAGCAAATCTGACAAGCTTCTCATGAAAATTTCAACTATTAGATCAGTGTTTAGTGCGTTGGACTACTGCAGGTTGATGTGCTCCCAATAACCGCCAAGGTGGAACTGATTTCCCAAATAGGATTCCGCTTTTCCAAGTGAATTTTTTTTTGTAGGTAGAGGAAGGCCTGAAAACAACGTTTGCAAAATATTTATCTTAAGAAAACGCGTAAAAATCCGAAAAAAAAATGTTTAAAGTATTCGGTTTTAACCTCAATCTGTCAATAAATTCCATTGAAAAGACATTCAGAAAAAAGCAGCATTCAGCGCTATTAATTGTGGGTTCATGTATTAACTAGACTATGAGAGTTTGAATGTGGATTCAATTCGAATTAAAATGCGAATCGAGTCAAAAGAGGATTGACTTAATGTAATCTTGGGAAATATTGTAAAAAAATGCTGTGAACGTTAGAATTCGCATTAAGGATACTATCCTTCAGAGACAATCGTGTTACTTTTGGATTTTCCTTTTCTAGATTGAGAATGCGTTTAGTTACATTGTGGAATCACTAGTAGATCACATAAACAGTACAGGACCCCTGCTTGGGTTCACTGTTAGCTTTGGGATAGGTGCGAGGTCAATTGTATGCTTGAGTTCACTGTTCGATTTGGGATAGGTGCGAGGTCCATTGTAAAATCACAAGTAGATCCCATAAACAGTACCTACAATGTGTATGGGGGGGGGGCATGCTGCCCCCCTGCAACCCCCTGCTTGGGTTCACTATTAGCTTTGGGATAGGTGCGAGGTCAATTGTATGCTTGAGTTCACTGTTACACAAGTAGATCCCATGAACAGAACAATGTGTATCAAAAACATAATAATCAATAACAAACCCTATTTACATTTTTGTTATCAATAATATATATATATATATATATAGATATAATATATATATATGTAAGTATTAATATATATATATGTAAGTATTAATATATGTACATATGTAATAAACACAACGTTTTCATGCTCAAGTGTGAACTCTTCCACTCAAGCATTTTGTTATCAACTCCACCTAGCATATACACCCACCCATGCAGCCATTTTGACATTTGTCACTGGTGAATTAAAAACATATTCTAAAATTATAACAGACATTTCCACATCATTAGTTTTTCGAAATTCGAAATCCTATTTGCGTAACCATAACCAACGATTGTCTAGAACACCAATTCGCCAGACAACGACGCGTGTGTGACCATAAAACAAATTTCCATCGTCCAGTGTTCATTACGTTCACTTTCGCTTAACACGTAAAAATCATGAAATCATGAATAATACAAATATTACGTAGGTTCCCTTACCACCAAAGCAAATTATTTCATTATTGAATTTTATTTAAGCTTTCAAGAAGTGTTTTCAAACAATTCTAGATTTTGTCTATTCGCTAAAATGAAATGCAACTCAGTAAACTAGAGCTTAACTATAAAATGAAAAAAATAATCTCATCAAGTCAACTTTGTAACGGCTCTGTAAAAAGAAAAACCTTTCTGAATCATTAAACTCGACTAGGAATGAGAATCCACAAACTATCGAGTTCCAATGAATTGTGAACAATTTCGCAAACATATATAGCTAGCAATAATTATCTCGTCAGTGATAAAGCATTTTTCAAACAACAACAATGTTTCACGATATTGGGGGTCAGTCTGATGGAAGCCTGCGTTTCAAAGCACTTTTTTATCGTTCCTATGACATTTATCTGAAATGTGTGCTACTGCACCTTACTGCCATAATTATGTTCAGCCGACAAACGTCATAAATTTAGGTTGCGGCTATAATATCAAGTATATATTGTACACTTGCCAAATACAGTCATGACATGAACAAGATAAAATACTAATGCAAGCCCAGACAAAATATATTTTTTTTCGAAGGGAACGAGGAGACCGACCTCCTTCCCGGGTGCACATAATTGAGCATTCGTGTCGTCAAGAAAGAGAGCGCAATCTAAACTAAGTTCTATGGTTTTCTATTCTCATGTTTGTATATTAAATTGACATTAGGAATATTGTTGGCTTGGAATACAACTGAAGTGCTCTGGTGTATGTAAAGTTGTATTCCGAGCCGGGTTTCGTCATTGAATTGATCACATGCTTTGATTTGAGCTTTAGCAGCCATTCCAACAACTGAAAGGAGGGGATTAAAAATTCGCCACAAATGAGCTGCCACTTAAGTTTGTATTGTTGTTTTGTTGTACGCTAAACGCAAGGCGATGTCGGTCAGCCGCAGCGCCGCCGCCGTGTGTCAGTTCAAAAGTCAGAATATGTGGTCTTTTATTTATTTATGATGGCGAATTTGTGTTAATTGGTCGCCATTTGTGTGTCAGTCTAATCATTGAAGTATAGTTAAGTTTTAATGCTGGTACATGCGGTGGAGGTGGTCTAATTTTGCGAGTAACTTACCGGTATCACCGACTCGGGCTGAAGGTTGTTCATTTCGAAAAGCAAAATCGCAGAGAAATTCGTGCGGGGGTGCATTTTCAGACTAAGAAATGAGCGGGCATGCGCCATGTTGTTGATGCACCTTTCTTCGAATTGGGTACTCTGGAGTTCGATTTTTTGTTCGTTGTTGGTATAAAAGGGATATATTTATATATGTAGCTATTAGCTACGGGTATAATCAGTTAAAAATTTATTTATTTTTTGCTCTTTTTCGAAATTCCGGCTTTTACAATTGTAGTCTAAAAAAAGATAGAGATTGTGTGCTTGTATGCATGTGGCTGGGGATATTACTTATGTATGTATATGTATACCTATTTAGTTAACAAATTGTTAGAAATATGAAATAACGTTATAATGAAAAATTAATAGAATGAATGATGATGACAGATAAAAGGGGCTAGTTAGCGTTTGATGTAATGAAGTTAAGACTATCTAATGCACACGGCATTGGTTGGCGATTGGGAGGAACCAGACATTTAAGTTTTGATTCCAAAGAGGAGGGGGTTAGAGACACATTTAATTTTGTTCACTGTCATTTATAAAGACGTTTTGAAATCGCATGAATATGAAGACACGACAATCCTTTGAAGTGTAACTATGTAAATTAGGTTGGTCTATGTAAATTAGGTCAAGAAGATACAAGCAAAGGCCCAAGTAAGATATGACAAGCCCGGAATTCCCCAACAGTAGAAAGTTATAACATGCTTTCTACGAGCTTGGTGGTGGCGCTTCTGAACCAATGGTTTCAAATCTAATTCTGAACAAGTCTTACCGATATTAGCAGTAAGTGCTTTTGTTTTCCACTAATATGTTTTGCGGGTGGCCATGCGGTGCAGTGGATTGACTACAAATTGGATTGCCGTCGATAAATATCCCCAGGAATCCAAAGCGGTCTAAGGGCACTAATCCAGCGAATAGATGTTAAAAATACTATGTCAGGGCCTGTTCCTTTCGGCATAGCCTAGTAGATACTATTTATTTATTCCCAGTAGAAGAGAAATGAAACACATTCTTTCTTCTGAAAGTTAATTCCAACCGAAATTCTCTGTGTTCACATACAAAATACCAAATAAATATACCTTCATAGGTAGGTACTTTAATCACTTCCTAATTTATATATACAACTTCGCCCAAAATAAATAAGTTGCTTTCGGCCATAAATTCACATTAGCTATTATTGTATTTCTCGGCCGGAAAAATATTCCTAATTATTTTTTTTTCTTTTGGAATTTTGCAGTGTCACATCGAACAATAACAATTTACATGTAAATTTTTGCAGTGATGGCGTCGCCATCTGGTGTAAATACTGGGGTAGAATCGGCTTAGTTGACAGTTGACACTAAAAATCATCGCTTTTGCTGTCAAATTGAAAATTGCAATTTGGCAATTGAATACGCTTTCATAAATTTTGTGCTATTTTCATATTTTAGCCATTTTAGTACTGTTTTACTATGAAGAATTTTAAATGTTTAAAAATAAGGAAGAATAAAAGGAATATGCAATAAATATTTGTTTAAATTTAACAGTGAATATTCAGAGGAATTTGCTTACGTTTTATATTCGTCATTTATGTAGAATGTCTGTGTATAGTTATTTCTAATTTATGTGGTCGTAAAGTGCAATGTTCATTTCATTATGCTTAAATTTAAGCTGAGATGGAAATGAAGAAATAGAGAAAGTGAATATAAAGTATTTAGAAATATAGTGAATAAAAAATTAGAGTATGCAAAAAATAGTTTCTACCAGAGTAAATTTTATGAAAACAGAAATAACATTAAAAAAACGTGGCAAACTTTAAATGAAATAATAGGCAAAAAATCAACTAGCCTCGACGAAACAATAACAAAGAATTTTAAAAATGAAAACTTGTCAGACCAGACAATATAGAAAAAACAATACATCAGTGCCAAATCAAGACAATACCAAATATAGAGCATATTACTCAAAACACCATATTTATAGAAAGTGCTAGTGAAATAGAAGTGTTAAACATTATTAAGGGGTTAAACGTTAACAAAGGACCAGGATATGACAATATTCGTGCAAAGGACTTAAGAAATAACGCTTCATCTCTAGCTCCTGTTATAACAACGTTAATAAACATGAGTCTAGAAAATGCGACAATACCTAAAGCCTTAAAAATGTCCATAGTTCGTCCGATATATAAAGGTGGCGTTAAATCTGAAGTCAACAACTATCGACCAATAGCAATCCTACCGGTTGTAGAAAAAATTCTTGAGGAAATCATATGCAGAAGACTAAAAAGTTTCATCGAAAAATTTAAAATAATTGAGCCAAACCAATACGGATTTCAAAAGGGTAAAAATATAAACCAACTCCTGGGGACCTTCGCAAATAAACTTAACGAAAGTCTGAGCAAAAACTATCATAGCTTAGCATTGTTTGTCGATTTTAGCAAGGCCTTCGACACTCTTTCACACCATAAACTCCTAACTTCCCTATATAATATTGGAATCCGTGGCAACTGCATCAAATGGATAGAAAACTACCTGTCACTACGAACATATCGCGTAAAAATTAATAAAGACCTAAGTGAAGAAATAAACATCACACACGGCGTCCCTCAGGGCTCGAAATTGGGCTCTCTGCTATATATAATATATGCGAATGGCATGCTGAAAGCGCTAAAAAACAGCACATCTTTTGCCTACGCAGATGACACAGCAATTGTGGTGTCGCACAAAAATATTGAAATTGCGATTGGAAGAATGCAGAACGAATTAGACATAATAACAAGATGGTGTCACGATAATGGACTGATAATAAACTCGGAGAAAACGAAACTAATGCATATAAAACCACCTCATATCCTGCATCACAATATCCGTCTAAAATTTCACGACACGCCTTGTATCCACGCAAACAAAAATACTATCTGCAGACCAGACGACCAATGCGAAACATTTATTCAACTTGTAAACAGTTACAAATATCTTGGCGTAATCGTTGACCATAATCTTAAGTGGCATGCACACATTAGTCAACTACAACGAAAACTTCGAGGAACATCATATATGCTTAACCATCTAAGCTATTGCAGTAACTATGCGGTACTTAAACAAGCGTACCTTGCACTAAGCGAGTCATACATACGTCATGGAATAACTGCTTGGGGCACCTCAACATTCTGCAGGCAACTGCAAAATAGCCAAAACTCTCTCCTTAAAATATTGGCCAGGAAGAAGGGACTAAATTACAACAACAGTAACGTGCCTCTGAGCAAACTAATGGGCATACTCAACATCAAAAACATATTTAAGTCTAGCCTGATCAATGAATTCTATGCTGATAACCGATACAGAATACCGATTGACCATCAACACAACACACGGAGAAGAGCAGAGGGGAGATTTAAAACAACGAAGTCCCATAACAACTATGGGGGCAACAGTTTAACCGCAATGTTACCAGCACTTTTTAACGAGCTACCAGTAAGTCTATTAAACATCAAGAATGTCATACAGAGAAAAAAGTTAATAAGAAATCATTACATTAATAAATAAAACTAAAAGATATATTTTTCATTACATTTAAATATAATTAAACATTACAAAAAATTGAATTTGCATAACACATTTTTTTTTTTTTTTTTTTTCATATTTTTTGCACTTTTGTAAAATACAAATAAACAATTTTGAAATAGAGTAGAAAATAATTGAGTAAGCACCAAATGAAACTACTTGCAATGTTTCAAAAAATCCTGCAGACAAGCTTTTAAGCTTCGTGGGATATTGTTATATTTTTTCTGTAAATTTTCAAAATAAAATAAATAAATAAATAAATAAAAAAAAAAAAAAAAAAATAATTATAGAAATGTTTGACTTAAAACTAACTTTAGAAATAAATCAAATGATATTCCAGGACTCCGAAGTAAAAACCTATACCTACATTTGTATAAGAACGCATATTTTTTGACGGATGATACAAACACAAAACGTTTAGTTATTTTCCAGTTGTTTGATTTGCCACCAATTGACCAGACTATCTGTGGAAAGATCAGCGATGTCAAGGTTCGTGTACAAGATGGCGTCAACAAAATGACCGGAATGGTCATATTTGCTTGTTTGACATTAAAAGTATTGTACTGAAAGTGAATTGTGGTAACACCGTTTAGTCAAAGTGAAAACAATATATTTGGCATTAACGGCCCACCTACAATTTTACGCCGAATCCGAACGGCAACTTTGCGAAGCTTCTCATGACAATTGATACTCTTCGATGATTGTCAGACGTTCGCAAGAGGTGAGGCAGTGGAAAAAAACTCTAGATGTTACTTGGCCCCGGTGGGAATTGAACCGGGGACCTTCCGATTAGTATTCCGACACACTAACCATTGAGCCACTGCGCCCGAAAAGTGAAAACAAACCGACAATAAAAACAAAAACCCAACAATGCGCATAAAATAAATAGGTGCAAAGAAGTTAATGCAGCAACAAAATGTCACAAGAGTCAACCAATATTTCAACTAAAAGACAAAACCACTAATTAACACACATAAATAAAACAAAACAGACACTTAAATAATTAACGCTTAAAATAATAAGAAACCCCAATTTCTCTGAAATTGAGTTATCAAGAATGACAGAAATGCCATCATCAAATTCCAATAAATTGCATAATATGATGCTGAGGTCATTATGCTGATATTTCTGCTCACTGTCGGATTACACCTCATGTATGCATTAATGTCAAACTTAGCTGTAAAATCAGCATGGTCATGTGTGGTCACATGTTTATGGAAATTTATGTCATTTTCATGAACATCGTTTCTACACACATATTCTATGTCCACAGCAACTTGCTGAGGATAGGAGGAAAAAACCGATTTTCGGTTCAGTTTAATCGACCCTTCTTTTCAACAATTTGAAATCTACTTTCTCGATGGACATGTCTTTCATTCCCAAGAGCGTGTGGCCAGGCACTTAGGTCATAACATCATTTGGGATATGCACATTGCACTTCATGACCCTATTTTGAGAGCAAGAACTGCCCGAATTGGTAATTAATTACTCATTTGGCATACAGTCTCATCTTATATTAAAACAAGTAGCTTAAGTAAGTTAAGAAGAGCAGGTAGTTTGTAGTTTCCTTCTATATAAAGTACAAGCTTGTACCCGGCGTGTGTTGCTGCGACCAACAAAAAGAAATACATGTTTTATATAACAATCAAAACTGCAAGGCAAACTTGGTGGACCGATTTTGACCAGACTTCACTCACAGAAACAATCTCAGGTCAATACCAAAGATTGCCTAATTCGAGCATAATCGGTTCGGTGGTAAAATGGAATGTCCCTTCTTCAGTGCAGGGCTTAGCACGCTCACAATACTTCGTTGCTCCGCTAAGTGTAGGTGCTAGTTATCTGGCAGGCGTCTATGTTCATTTTACTTTTCGAATCAAACAGCAACACGAAAGAAAGAAACTGCGATAGAATCACTTTTGATTCTCTTTCACACCATTTGTTGTAATCGAAATTACCGATTCGTGGTCAGACAAACCACTTTCCGATGTTCGATTTGCGAAAAAGATACAACCGCAGAGAAAATACGATGAGTAATAAATAAACAAATGTCGGAGCTGTTGACATATCTCGCAACGCCATCAGCGAAGGTGTGGATTAGATAAAAAGTAACGGACAGAAGATCAATTATAAAATTGAGAGTGATTCGGAGATAAAAACAAAGCCTTGGGGAACCCCAGTATTATTTGGTGAGTTGCAGACTTGAAACCGTCCAAAACAACTTGAATTGAAAGGTGATTTCTAATCCATTGATGAAGAGTCGCATCGATTTCAAATAATTTGGTCAAATAGAAAAGCTTACGGAAGAACATCTCTTCAGAACGATGGGAAAACACCATCTTGACCAGCGGATATGCCGGAAGGTAACAATTATAAGCTTATAGTATAAAAATCCAGTTAGTCTTGAGTTAAATTTACTCATTTTTGTCTTGTATGTACCTAAGTTGATATAAGTTAAAGTGAAATTAAAAATGAATTTAAATGTGAAAAACTGAAACAAACATTTTATCAAGGAAACTTTCCAATAAATGTTCAAAGTTATCGGAACCTTGTACAGCGATGTTTTATTTATAGACGCCATCGAGGAATGAGTAACAATGTACGAAACTATTGAGAATAAAATAGATAAAACAAACAAATTATGCAGGCATTCACTGTTGATACGGGCCTAAGACTTCTGTTCTGTAACCATTTGTCTTTGCGAAGCTGTATTCCTCAGGATTGGAAGACACCTACAGTTTTACGCCAATTCCAAAGAACAAATTTTTAAGAAGCTTCTGAAGCGAGTTCTGCAGGTTTTGCAGCAAATGTAACAACCCTACGTGTTATTGTAGTGACTTAGACGTGGGAACGCTCTCGGTCAGTAGTCCAACGCTATGGTCACTGAGCAACTGCGCCCACAATGCAACTTAAAAACTTTTCGAAGAATTCACTGTTCAATTATGAGGAACCTTTCAATTCAGTTAATTTGGTAAATAATCATTCAGCAGTAATGAAATTGTCGTACGCATTTCAACGCCTGGAGTCATCCAACCGTCAACGGTGAAAAGTATAAATAGCATAATAACCCAGCTTTTACGCCGTCAATTAAATGATATGAACCTGATAAATATACATTGACCGGCACACTGTATTTACTGCGATCAATGTCCAATCTACGAGTAAGAACCTTACGTTCCGCTTGATTCGGCGACATTTATTCAGTACAGACCACAGATAAGCTTTATGAGATAGTCGACTTCAAAAGATTCTCTCTATTTGCAACCAAACGAAAAAAAAAATAGCTGGAAAAACCCATTGCCCTTTATATGTATAGGTGATTGCAAGGAAATCAAATGGGAAGCTTACGCAAACGTTCTCGAAGCGACGGGTCTTTCATGGACACAGCCATTTTCCTAAGTGTGAAGTTAGGAGCAAAAATATTTTTCAGAGTAAAAAGCAGAGATGGCAAAGTAGTCTAAAAGTAACAACCAGAATCAACCAACGACCACACCACGTCGAGTAAATCGGTTCTCGCTGATAAAGATGCCAAGTTTTCTTAACAATTTTCTGGATGAAAGCATAATATGTAAGATTAGTTCGTAAAATAGTTTTTAGGCCAAAAGGCAATAATTAAAAGATAGAGTTAAGTTTAGGGCGTCCGCATAAGGATCAATAATCTAGAATAAGTATCCTGTTAATTTTAAGTTAGATTTAATCATTTTTGTCTAGTATTTAAGTTGATATAAGCTAATAATTAATAAAAATTAATTTAAAAGTAAATCGGTTCTCGTCAGATCACCGTAATTAACTTCCGGTAATGTCAATTTGCTTCCAAATGTAATCAACCTGAGCCTAGATAGAAGAATGTTCAAAAGTTATTTAGTTTAAAGTAATTATCTAAGATGAAAAATGGTAACCTGATTGTAATCTAAAAGATATTAGATATTATTGAAATAAATAAATAAAAAATATAAACGTTCGGTAATGTCATTTCTATATTTCAAATACATTCACCGATAGGGAATTTTGAGGAAGCAAAAGGCACCGCCCATTGGCGATTTTTATGGGACGGCGATGTAGAAGTCGACTATCTCAAATAATGTAGCTAATCTCGGGTACAGATACAATACAATATTTTCTGACTCAAAAGCAATCGATTCTTCTTCCTCTCTAAGTCTATTTGTTTGTCCTAGTTAAAAAGGCTTAATACCATATTATGCCCCATTCGTATATTTGTATATTTATTTGCATGCTTTTATTTTAAGATACAGTATCTTAATGTGTCAACGCCATTAACCTTACTTTTTAAAACTATTTAATTCAATAAAATGAAGAGACTCAACAAGTAGAATTAAAATTATTCTTTTGTACAGTTTAACTCCGAAATATTTATATTTTTTAAAAATAATGTAACATTTTTTTAAAAGAACTGACGTTTAGCAGTTAAGCACGAATACCGAGGTTGTATGAGTGGTTGCGATCAACTTGAGGACATTTGTAATCTGGTAAAGAGTTAACAAGGCTGATGACTTCAAAAGAATGATTGCGTATAGCTTTTGAAAATGACGATATGCTATCGTATCTTTTCAGATAAAGGTTATCAAGGACTCGAAATAAGATGCGAAGAAGATACACCTATTCGGCCGGTAACAGCTAAAGAACTTGCCAAAGAAATTAAAGAAAGCATAAATATAAAAAAGGCCACAGGGTTTGATTTAATTACAGGAGAAATTTTGAAGCAATTTCCACGAAAATGTTTAAAAAAACTAGCGCAGATTATTAATGCTGCATTTAAATTAAGATATGTGCCAAGCATGTGGAAAGTCGCGGAGGTAATAATGATACCTAAACCAGGCAAACCACCTAACGAAGTTACCTCATATCGCCCAATATCTATTCTATCAATGTTGTCCAAGTTATTCGAAAAAGTGCTGGTTAAACGTCTACAAAAAATAATAGATGAAAAATCGCTAGTCCCAATTCACCAATTTGGATTTAGAAATAAGCACTCTACAATTGATCAGGTGCATATAGAATCACAGATAGAATCGAAAAAGCATTTGAAGAGCAAAATGTGTGCTCTACAGTATTTCTTGATATAGCACAAGCTTTCGATAAAGTCTGGCACAAAGGACTGATACACAAACTACAAAAGTAACTGCCGAAGTAGTATGCGACCATTCTGGAGTCTTATATATCAGATAGATTCTTCAGAATTTAACAAGAGGCAGAGTACTCAACATTAAGAGAGATTAAACCTGGTGTACCACAAGGCAGTGTGCTAGGTCCAGTTCTATACTTACTTTTCACTAGCGATCTTCCTGATAGTGAAGAAACCACCATAGATACTTTTGCAGATGACACAGCTGTCCTTGCTGTGGAAGCAACTGTCGAAATAGCAACAAAAAAGCTTCAAACAGCAATAAACAATATTTCAGAATGTACTAAGAAATGGCAGATTAGATTAAATGACCTTAAGTCAGTCCATATTAATTTTACGTATAAAAACGTACCACACATTCCAGTCTACATTAACAACAATGTAGTGGAATATTCAAACACAGCCAAATATCTAGGCATGACTCTAGACGCTAAACTGCGTTGGAAAGCGCACGTAAAGAAAAAAAAGATGAGCTGAACATGCGATACAGTTAAATGTATTGGCTTATTGGGAGATTCTCATCCCTGTCCAACTACAACAAGTTATTGCTATACACGCAAGTTCTGAAACCAGTATGGACCTACGGGCTCCAGTTGTGGGCATGCACATGCCAAACAAATTTACAAACAATGCAGGTTTTCCAAAATAAAGTACTAAGGAACATAGTTAATGCACCTCGGTACATACGCAATGCCGATCTGCATAAAGATCTAAATGTTGAAATGGTTGAAGATGAAGTTAAGAAAGTTTCTCAAAGGCATAGAAGTAGGCTTCTCAACCACGTAAACACAGAAATAACAGAACTATTAAATAATGACAATGCAATCAGGAGATTGAGACGGGTAAAATCTCTTGATCTATAAGAGTTAGCTATGGCTAAGAAATCAGGTATTGATTTCAAACAAGAAAAAAGTTTAGAAATTCGACAAATGGCGGATTTATCTGTTAAATTCAACAAATATGTAGTTCAAAAACAAATTGCCGATTAGTCGTCGACTAGGTGCAATCTCATTCGGGATGGCGAATGTCAGTCCCCCGGTAGTTTTTTTAGATGGGTCTTTCACTATTGCAGAAGCATCCCTCGCGTACTAGCTCTGCAATGTCTTTCGATGATTTTTTCTTCCAGCGAATTCCCAACACAAAAAAAAATCTTTTCAGACCATATATGCATCTTGCAATGAACGCTACGTTATGTCTCCTCCTGCTATTCTACCCGCAGTTGCAATATTCTTCAAATCCATAAAGCAAAATGGGTATTAAAAGTCTTTCAACAAGCATTAATCAGGCTCTTATGGGGGTATAATATTGCGTGGCCCACAATGTACGAAGAACGCCATTCCTACTGCTCTATTGATGTGTCTGGCCAACTGAGATTCCGGTTAAACACGATTTCTTAATTCTTTGCAGTCTCAACGAATTCTATTGCAGTACCGTCAAGTCTAATTTGTGCAGAGTACGAAGATTCTACAGGTGTTTTGATTTCCTTGTGCTTAAAAAGAGACCATTGAAAGAAAACAGTTTTTTCTAAGTCCTCATTAATATTGCAGTCGCAGTCTTCGATTAGTCCGACAGTGCAACTTGTGTACATTTGTACGTCATCGGCATACATTTGAAAAGAGGAGGCAGACATTGTTTGGGGAAGTTCATTAGTATAAAGCGAAAACAAAAGGGGACCAAGAAGTGAGCCTTATGGGACACCTCTTAAAGTAGGAAGAAATCAATAAGATTGCCTTTCACCTCGACTGCCTGCGTTCTCCCGATTAAATGCGAATTAATCAGTTCAAACACCGAATATGAAAAGTTTTATAGCCTTGCAAGCTTTTTACCGGGCGCAGTGGCTCAATGGTTAGTGTGTCTGCCTACTAATCGAAAGGTGCCTAATATTTATTTTGTAAGCTTTTTACCAAGATACGTATGGTCAACCGTGTCAAAAGCTTTTGAAAAGTCCAGTTGTATTTATTACCTCCCCATCATCTAAGAACCTTCAGAAAAATTAGTTAAGAACGTAGTATTTACTTTGAACATGTTAAACGTTTTCATTCCGTCAACTAAATTTTTTTTCCAGTAACAGATTATAATAAAAGTCTCCGTTATAACTATTTTCGATGATTCAATAGGTATTTTATCCATCAATAGCAAAAATGGGTACAGACTGATGTGCTTATTTGGTCTATATAAAGTTCCGATAAGTAACTTTTCTTCGCCGCATACTAGACCTTACCTACTCCTACTCTGGTAATAAACTAATAATCCTGCACTAAGATAAAGTTTTGCTACAAATTTAATTCATTTTAATGACCAACAATGCCGGTCTAAAACGCATGCAACTAATAAATAGTACCAGTATGTCGCTATGTATTGGTAAACTTTATTGAAAAAGAAAACAAAAACAATCTGTACGAGCTGAGGTACAATTATATGTAACGTAATAAAAAGTAGTTATTACCTTTCATTTTGTGTTAAATTGTTTTATATTTTATTAAAGTGTCCCACAAAGTATTTTATCACAAAGAGCAAAACTAAACAGCCGACATTGTAACAGCTAAAAATATGAAAAAAAAAAACTTTTATTTGTCTGTCCAACCATATCTCGGAAAACTATTGAAGTGATTTGTTTGTTAAGTGCAGTCGGCTTGCTATATGCAGTAGTTTTACTCGAAATCGCTATCATATCAAACAGTTAAAGTAAACAGTATTTGACGTTTTAAGGAAGTTGCCATTGGAAGTATTTTCAGTAAGAGATAATTCTATAAAGGCGGCCAAAGATAAAAGTTCAGTTAATAGATTAAAGTCAATTAGTTAAATTGATTAGTTTTTTTCCGACTAGATATGAAACAACTATATAGGTTGACTGCGTAGAAAACTTTTCTATCTAATTCTCTATTGGAAAAATCCGTAAAATTACGGCCCGAGAAATTTGAAACTCAGCACGGTGGGCCAAGACGTTAGATAAGACGGGACTTTCGAAACTTCCTCCTTTAAGGGGTGGGGGTTCAAACTTTTCTTTTTTTGACTTCACTTCCTTCAACTTGCAATTTCAGTAACAAAACTTATTCAATACCAAAAGAGAAAAAGTTGTTTTTATACAATACCCTTCCGAGTATTTTGAAAGCTAAACTAAAGTTAATCGAAAATAGATTTTTTGTTATCAAATGCGAAAATATTCCAAAACGTTTGTTCCCAATCGTAGCTCTGCTTGATGGTTCTATTAAGCGCACACCGAAAAAACATGCACAAAGCAGAACGCAAAAAATGTATCTGGACAACTCTGGTGTGCTGTGTTTGGTGAAGTGGAACAAATTGATAGGTATAAGGAAACACATGTGATGTGTAAGCGCATCCGACATTCTGCCTTGCAAAATACGATTGTGATGTTATTATTTTGTCTGCCCCCCTACAGAAAAACCTAAGTGATTTAAAAAAAAAGTAATTTTCTAATTGTCAACATGGCAAATTTGCAAAACAAAAGCGTGGATGGTTGATCAGTGCTGAGGACGAGAGAGATTCTTTGTAAGAATAAATCTGTGATTGGAAACAGTGCTGCCGATGTGGAATATTCGTGCCTCCTTGGCAAATTGTTTCTAAAAGGGTACGGTAATATGCAAAATTTGTTTAAATCCGCCCGCCAATTTTTTTACAATTTTGTATGCAGTGGGGTACTTAAACCTATATTTCCATTGTGCTTCAGCATAGCTGCCCGCCTGCTGCTAACCAGAGATTAGCATTAGAGTCAGTATCGGAGAACCTGCCAGCGGCCTTTACAAAACGTGGATACTAGCGAGCTCTATCTCACCTAACTTATCTTCCTGGACGAATTGTTTACCTCAGCGTTGAGCCTGGTTCAGGCAAAAGCAGGAAATTCACAGATGAAATGAGATGCCGTTTCATTCGCCTCAAGGCAATACACAAATAGGGCCGAGCTCCTTACATAGATAGTTTTTAGATGCTCGTTGAGAGGACTGAAACCAGTGACGAGACCAACCAATGATCTCAAGTATTTCCTATTCAGTCAAAGCAAATACTTAGCTCTGCTAATTTTTGTACCGTCGGCAAACTTCTTCGAATTCCTGCATGAGGCTAGGTCATGTAAAAATAAGAATGCTGTCGACGTAGAGAATCAGTCATTTCACGTTTGTGAACAGATGAGCAGCTTCCTATGGATGGTTGTGTGCCAATGAAGGCGGTAGATTAGCCTTTCCTGGCCAGAGCACCAACTCTTTCATTACCCTGGATACTTTCGTGCCCAGGAACCTAGGTAAGTGTCATAGAGTTATACCTTCCCAACCTGTTCAGCTTAGCCATGGTTTCCTAAACAATTTTTGAGGTGAGAATGAAAGCCGAGTAGGCTTTGATAGCGGCTTGGCTATCTGACCAGATGTACTAGGTACCGCAAAAGTTGTCAGGTGGCGCAAAAGTTGTCACCCGATGTTCTTTGGCTGTATTTTTTTTAGGAATGAAAAACGTTGGTTCTGGTTGGTTTCATTTTGTTTACTGATATCTCAATACCTTTTCCTTAACCTTTTTCTTTATATTAGCGGCAGTAGCAATCGCAAATATTTCTGCTTGATAAACTGATGTTTGTCTACCCAAGGCTGCAGATAGATTAATCCGACAGTCCCTAGAGTAGACCTCGGCTCCGGATCACTGCCCATCCGTATAGACGACCGACGGCATCACCTGGCTTAAAGCCATTCCACCCGTCACTGTTCCATTCCTGTCGTTCAACATTGAGGACTCGAAAGGGCGCTGAAAGATTTGTTTTAAGCATACGGAGTCAAGTGCAATGACTTTCATTCCCATGAAAGCCGTTCTCACACAAATTGGAATTTTCATACGAACTTGCTAACTTTAGGAAGAAAACAACAGTTTTAGTAGACGTTCTTTCATGTACACACCGATAATTATCCCTAAAAAAGGATTTTCTGTGGACTTTCGGTCAATGGTTGATCATGGCTGGTATGGACTTGATCGATGGCTGCTTCTCCTATGGCCTACTGTATGTGGTTTGCTCCAGCTCACAGCCCAATACTATTGTGAACGTGTGATTTCATTCAAATACAGCCTCTGAGTGTGTCGCCATATTTGCTGCTAACGGTGTGAAAACAAAAAAAAACTATTATTTATTTTCACATAAATCGTTTATGAATGCACATTGTGTAAGGCTCATGTTTTCCACTGAAATTGCAAAAAATGTAATGATTGTAGATACAATGGCGTCAAAATCAACTAAACTGCTTAAGACAAAGCGTTCGCTCTCACATTGTTGAGCACGTAATTAGTTAGCTATTGCATTTTTCATTAAAAAAAAAAATAAGCGAACTGAGCACACCATCCTGTGTTTGTATTAAGTCATCTGCTGCAGCCATAGTTAGGTGATGAAAAAGTTTCATATTTGTGTTTTCTTGGTTCCCTTCTGACAGTTCATTGCAATTTTTTCACAAACTTACACATCGCAGGATACACAAAAAAGTGCATTGTTTGTAAACTGGAAATGCAATTCGATTGGCAAGACGTCTAGTCAAAATAGTATAGCTGACAAAATAAAGAGCAAACACTTCCAAACTTTGTATTTAACACAAAGCACCGTCAAGGAAACTTTCATTCATTTGACTACCTATTGACAGATAAGATTTAATGAACAAATAAAAATTTGTTCTTACTCAAAAGCATTTTACAAAATTAATAGGCAAAAAATTGTTTTCTTTTTGTGAACAAAATTTTCCAATGTCATCAGGAATAGAATGGATTTGCAAAGAGTCACAACTATTAATTGTTCTGTCATATCGTATTTAAATATCTCCACCCACAGTCCAAAAAATAGTTGTCATGTATTTGTAGCACTTAATTTTCTTAGTTGGCTTAATTGCAAAATTAATAGCTGTTAGAAAAATATAAATTTTACGACATTCATTAATGACAGCTACATATATAAACAATTGAGTTGAATTTTGTTTCATACGGGCACTTCCGTGAAGATTTGCCAGTATAAAATAATCTGCCCATCCATACATATGTACTGGACTTATGGCCGCAAGATATACCATGTAGAATTATTTAGTATTTATGGCTTCTCACATTCTTATACCATCTCTGTTCCACCCTACTGTTCTAAAGGTTTACAGTATTGTTAGTTAAAGCCGTTTTAGTTTCGTTTTCTTTATGCGCACACACCCTGTCTGTATGGGATTTGGTGTGAAATTATAATAGAATTTTGTTATTAAATTAAAAACAGTAGCTATTTCAAATTGTTGCTAGGGAAAAAGGGAATTGAAAAGATTAAGGGCACATGAAGGTGTCTCGATGAAAACATCATTTGTATGGGATTTATCCAGTTTACTTCTTCACAACCTAGTATTATTATAATGTTAATTTTCTGTGAATTATACCCAACATGAATGGCAGACATTGGAAGAAGATTTAAAAAAGTTCACGGTGTTGATGTTGAATGCAATGTACTGTAACCAACTCCAATGTAATATAAGCATTTGCCTTTTTGGCCCTTGCATTCGTTGTCCAGAAAGATGCTTTACTATCTCGTAACTTAATAACGTACTTTTCTGGTATCAACAGGGCATACTGCCTAGATTCTCCAGACATTCGTGCCTGCAAAGCGATATTTTTTACACGAATCAAAGGGACTTAAGGTTTAACGTCTTAAATATGAGAAGCTTGTCATGACATTTAAAAAGTCTTGGATTATATGCAAATTTTCCCAAGAGGTGGGCAGTTAATACAATATTATGTGTTCCTGTTTGCGAATTCAACTTTTAACTCCTTGCTAAGTTTTAAGGCCTCAAGCTTGGTAACGCTCGGACGGATGGACATGGCTAGATCGACATAAATTTCAATGCTGATCACAATTACCTATAGAAACTTTTATGGTTCTACGAGCAATATTAAGGTATGTTACAAACTCTGAGTCAAAATTCTAATAGGTACCTGTAATATTCTAAATAGGTATAATTAACAAGATACTTCCTCTAAATAACTATAAATAAAGGAAAAACTGTGAGTGCAATTGCAAATGATATACGACGTTCCCGAAAATTGGTGCATATGTAATACAATTCAGTACTTTCAAGAATATAAAATAACTGACACAAATGTTAAGGATGGACCAACCAAAAATGTCGGAACCATCAGAGTGAACACAACAAGAGGATGTCCACAAGGAGGGGTACTATCACCCTAAATGTGGTGCATAGTTTTAGACGAACTGCTGGAAAAATCACCCAACCTTGGCATCAACTGTCAGGCGTACGCCGATGACATTGTATTGTTTACCAGGGGTAGGTCTGAAGAAACCCTTGGCGACATCATACAAAGGGGGATTAGAGTAACCAAGGAATTGTGCCATACTGTCGGACTCAACATCAATCCGGCGAAAACAACGATAGTACCATTCACAAGGAAAAGACAACTTCATAGACTTAAGGACATTAGCCTATCAGGCACGACACTGATACCACTCAAAGAAGTAAAATATCTAGGACTTAGGACTTCATCTAGATAGTAAACTCCTCTGACGAAAACATACAGAGAAGATATCCAAGAAGGCCACACGCGCTCTCAAGATATGTAGGAGCCTAGCGGGGAAGGCATGGGGAATTGGGGATGCAGCCCAAACATCCTGCGATGGATGTACATTGCAATTGTGACTGTGAGACCAATAATCACATACGGAGCAGTAGCATGGGCGAAACGAACCAGTCTAGCCACAGCAAGGAAGGCACTCAGCAAAGTGCAACGACTGGCGTGCCTATGCATTACCGGAGCAATGCGTAGCTTCCCAACCGCAGCCATGGAAGTGTTATTGGAATTAACCCCTATACACATCATGGTGACGAGCGCGGCAGACAAAACAATCCTAAGAAGGGCAAAAGATGGTATTGGAAGAGGAAAATGCATCGGTTCGAAAGAACACGATGACTTACTCAAAAAAACGCCCACTTCTTGCCATAACTAGGGACGATAGCATCAGGAAATTCAACTTCGAGAAGAATTTCCAGATAAACCTCAGCAATAACCACCAACAAAGTGCTACACGGACGGCTCGAGGACCGAGGAGGGAACTGTTGCAGGAGTGTTTGGGCCAGGAACTAAGCACTACGAATCCATGGGCAAATGTATCAACATCTTCCAGGCAGAAATATGTCACATAGACAGGTGCGTTCGAAACAACCTCGAGAAAAACTACAGAAATTGTAACATAGCATTAATGTCTGACAGTTAAGCAGCCATAAAGGCTCTTGACGCCTACGTCATCAAGTCAAAACTCATGTGGACTGAACAGACTAGGCAAGAACAACAGAATTTCCATATGCTGGGTACCTGGCCATGTTGGCATTACAGGCAATGAGGCAGCGGACTCTCTGGTAAGAAAAGGGGCAGAGGAACCCTTCGCAGATTTTTTTTTTTTTATATATAATTTGCTTACGCTAAAGGGATTTTTTCTGTTGTTACAGTACCCTTATAATGCTTAGAACACAGTGTAAGCTACTTGGTATTTAGAAAGAATATGGAGATAGGAAAGAAGTGTTTGGGTGCAGTTGTAGGGTTTTTCTCCACGGGTGGTGTCTAAGTTACTTAGGGAGATTACGATTTCATGTATTCGGTATAAAGTAATGGACTTGGCCGGGATTCGAACGCACGACCTTCCATTCCGCAAGCGAATACACTACTACTGCATCATTGCCACCCGTGAATCCTGAACGTTCTGCGGGATAGGAGAACACGCTACGCGAAGAGTTCAGGAGACTGGAGGAAGAAACAAGGGCCAAAACCTTTCTCAACCTCCAAGGTCTGAGGCAAGCAAAGAAACTATTAGTGAATTATAACTAAAAAAGATTCAATGCTTGTATCAGGAGTATTTGCCCCTGTCCATCCCGCCTGACTCAGAGCCCTTTCACCACACTATATCCGAGTGTTTCTTTATTATCGATGTTGTAGAAAGGAACATTAACATTTTATTGCCAGCTTTCTTTCCGAGTTCGTGGTTTGCCCCGTGAAGTGAAATAAAGCCCAACGAAATAAAGACAAATTCCAAAATGTTTGCATTAGTTCAGCTTCTACTGCCTGATAACTTTTTGTTTTGTTGTTAGCTGGTATTCCTTGTTTATGTGCATTCTTCCATTATGGTTTCCAAATAAAAAATTAGATGAAGTTAAAATAATAATCACTTCTTTTTTGAAAGTACAGATTTGGTATTATTTCGTTGGTGTTTATTTCACGTCACCAGTTTAACCATAGTAAAAGGAACCAATAACTATTTCCCAGAACAACAAATAAAGCAATAAAATTAATTTGAAGGTAAATAAACAACATAGCCAGAAAGAAGGAAGATATAGAGAGCAACTATTCGTTAATCTGTCGGTATGACCCTCAAACATTTTTTGTTTACATTATTGTTTTTGTGATTTCATTTCGAAAAAACATTGCATAGTTTGGATACTTCAAAGTTCACGATTGTTAAGAAAATATGGAAAAATATGTCTCTTTCGTTCACAATTTTCTCGCAGAATCCAAAATGTGGTATAATTTAAATAAAATGCATCCAAAGTCAAATGAATGTTCGGATATATGTGATGTCTTGAAGCAGTTAGAAGAGTTTTATCCATCGGGTTTCTCAGCTCCTTACATTGGGCGCCATTGTTTTTCTTCTAATCCTAATTTCCTTAACGCCCGCGCTGTGTAACCAATACATGACAAGGGTACTAAAAAATCGCTTTAGTGCGCTCCTGCCATTCCAGCCACTACTAGCACCGCAGAACACCGATCGTGAAGCACTTTACGGAAGGCCAAATTGGCTTCGATCAACGACGAATGACACAACACCTGAGACCTGAGCCTTTATGTATGATGTTTATTAATCATAATCTTGTCAACGAACAAACAAATTTTTACAATGAGAGATAATCAACCGTTTTGCTAGAGAACCCAGGCGGTTGAAAATGTTTTTTTTTTTCAATGGAAAAACGCCTGAAAAAATATATGTATTAGCTTCTCAAATGATTTTTTCTTATTTTATGATAAGGAGAGATATTATATCCCGCCAATTTTACCATTCAAATGAGCTTAGCGGCACATTTAATATCTTGAAACTGTCCAGCAAATGTATGTAAATCTGTGGGTTGACAAGACTGGAGGTCACCGGTTTCGTACAATAAAAAATAACTGGAACGGGAAAATCGGGAAAAAGACTTATAAAATCTCCTGAGTAACACAAATGCAAAGACACCACCATTTGATTGGACTCAGTTATGAAATGTACCGAAACCGGGAGGCTAATACTCATTAAGGTGGAACTACATGCGGACCTTAATGATATACCTACTTTTAATCTTCTATATATATAAAAATGACTCGTTGTTGGTGTTTGTCCTTTATAGACTCATGAACCACTCGACGAATTTCTATAAAATTTTGTCAGTGTGTTCTTTATGGTGTCTGGATTAATCCTAACAAAGTTATGTTTATTTACTTTTAGAAGTAATGTTACAAATTAATAAATTGTGTCAAAGAATACTTTATGTGAGAAAAACTAATTGCTCCCAAGTAAGCAATCAGAAAAAAATATATTGTCACAAAACACAAATAATTTTAATTTTGAGGAAAGCAAAAAAGGAAGCTGGCAAAAGCGCCTGCCAGGCAACTAGCACCTTCCCCTTAGTGGAGCAACGAAGTTGCGTAAGCGTCTAAACCATGCGATTAAAGGGTTAAATCCGTTTTAACCGCGAAGCTGCCCACCCAAACACTGTTTGATTTGAAAAAGTAAGTTGACAAAGGCGCCTGCCAAACAGCGAAACGACGTTTGCCGGGTTTTGTTAGTAACAACATTTCTTTGCATTGTTGATAAATTGTTTACTATATATATAAACAATTTCAAAGGTATTTTGATAAATAATTATAAGTAATCACCTTCATTATTGTGGAAAATTTTCAACTGACCTGGCTATTAATAAAAAGATAGCAATTTGTATGAAGAAAAAATCACTTTAAATTTTTTTTTATAATTTTTTGTCTGAATTGATGGGTGAACCGAAAGGTGTGTTTGCTTTAACAATTTTGAAGTGATTTCATCGAAATCTTCTAAATGTATAGGTAATCTTACGATTTCCATGTAGATTTCGAGTGATTTTGATTCGGTGCGAATAGTCTGCATACATACTACAAGGGGATAAATCACATCAAGGCAATTTCAACATCCAGTGCCTACGTTCTATGTAAAACTCTGTCGAGAACATGTGAAACCCGAAATGC
Organism: Portevinia maculata; assembly: GCA_949715645.1. Classification (NCBI taxonomy): domain Eukaryota; kingdom Metazoa; phylum Arthropoda; class Insecta; order Diptera; family Syrphidae; genus Portevinia; species Portevinia maculata. The sequence continues at coordinate 25,591,097 of OX454527.1, read as the reverse complement.
CATCGTTTCTCGACCTTTCTGTGTCACGATTTCCCACTCCATTCAAATATTTAAGTAAACTGTTATTTCAAGATTGAACAAAAAGATTGAAACAAAAAATTGTGCCAAAAAAATTAAAAGGATAATATTGTAACTGCACATGTACCTATGGCAATTATTCATGGAGAACATTTCAATCGCCGAAATGTAATGCGTATCGAACGCCAAAGTCCCGGAGGTACCCACGACCCTTTGGCAATGTCTGAAGAGCAATTTCGTGTGATAAATCACTTGAGTTGCGAGTGTAATTCTTTATTAATTGACGAAGTGAGTCCCCATTGGGCAAGAAGCCAGAGAAAATCCTTAACTCCCATCCTGATACGAGCTTGTGATGGACTGCATTTCTTCGCCAGCGTCTCTTTTCAAAAACATATGCGCCAAGAGTTCACTGCAGCTTCGCCGTTTTGTTTGTCCAATAGTTTTGACAGATAAGTCGAGATATGTCCACCTTTTTTTTGTACAGAAACCGTTTTTCTATCGTTTCCAGACTTTCCAGCGATTTCATACGAAAATGTTTCACGTCGAGAAAAATGAGGTTTCAAAACCAGTCGAATTAAGGCCCCTTCGACTTCGCACACGCAAATGGTTGGCGGTCTACATATATGGGCTGTTAATGGCAACTAATATGTATGGCTTTTGTACGAACTTCACGAGAGCAAATTTTGCAATATTTCATAATGGGTTATGACAAGTTATCTCCGATACTCCCGCCTGTTAAAGCAACACAAAGCGAACGAGTTTATTTATCATCCACTCAGCAAAACAAATAATACCCCTAAAAATCACAAGTTCCGATTAATTGAAATTTAAACTAATGGCATACACAAATCGAGATTTAGGAATTTTTATTTTAGTATTGCCTTTCAATGTCATTTAGCCTTAACACCAGTCGCATTAATTTTGATGACATGGGTGGGCACTATCAGATGTGTCAAACAAAACTCCGAGTCAATGCACAATGTTGTCGGATTCAGTTTCGCTGATAATTCAAAGCTTTAATGAATTATCTGATGAAAATTGTACTTCTAAGCATCCCCAAATTGTCATACCAATCATCGTGATCAGTCAAACGAAAATCCTATCTACTCGTATGTATTAAAAACAGTTTTTATAACTACAAATATGACAATGCCTGTACGAGTACAATGAAATATACTCAGGTAATAACAAAAAAAAAAAATGAATACCAAAGAGAGAAGAAACTGAATTTTACAAACCCTGCGCATATTTAAACTTCGAATTTCGATATCGACAAAGAAAAAAAATTGTTTGAAAGCATGCGTTGTAAGAAAATCCTCCCCTTTTCCTATTTTCCACCCGCGAGAGTAGATAAATAATTTATATTTTAAAAAAATAATATAAGACTGTTTATAACTAATATTGTTTGTATATAATGATAATGAGGTGCATACATTTAAAATATATTTACACAGTGCAGTTTTGTAAAATAATATTTAGAATAGAATTTTATAAATAATATGTAGGCAAAGACTTACCATTAATACCGCTGATTAATGGATAATTACTATCCCGTCCGCCAATTAAATTTTTTAATCCGGATTCGATCAGAGTTGGGGACGATCGCTCCCTGTCACTCATTTTTTCATAAACAATTTATTTAACAAACTTTGTATCACAAAAAAAATAATAAATTTGTTTCACTTAAAAATACAATGTAAATTGTATTTTTACTTTTCTTTATTTTATCAATTTTTTTTTTTACTTTTTGCTTACTTTTTTGTGTAACTTTTAACAATAAACGATTGCAAATTTGTTGTTGTTGTTTTAAGCGTTGTAGATTATTATTTTATTTTATAAATAGATATATTTATTTTTGCTATAAATAAAGGCACCGCAAATTCATTTAATACTAGATAAGTGATTACTTTTCTTTTCTTTTTGGTAGTAGTAGGTGTTTTGTTTCTCTTTTTTTGTATTTACAACTTTGAAGACAATTATTATTTAATTAAATTAAATTTTCTGTTTATTTAACAACACAGCACGCACAGAGCTTTGCTTTTTAAAAACAAAAACAAGTTAACTATTATAAGCGAGAGAGATTTTCTTGTGAGAGGAGGAAAAACAAATTTAATTACTATTTAACAACAGTCAACAATAACAGCACTAGCACTTGGATTATATATATTTATGTATGTTTGAAGCTTGCTTTAATATTTAATAGTAGTATTAACAGCACCACTGTTGATTTCTAATATTCTGTGTGTTTTTAAATTTAGGTTGTTTTAATTTTTCACTACAATTTCGAGGATATACAACATCAAAACTTGGGCTATAACCGAAGAAAGGAAAAACAACTTTAATTATATGTATAGATACTTTTTTGTGTTTCTAGTAAGATTAATTTATATACAAATTGTTAGCACCGGAACTGTTAGGCTCTTTATAGGATTTTATATATTTTTTTTAATTTTATTGTTTAATGATTGAACGTCTTTTTATTTTGTATCCTGACGAAAAGGGACGAGAACGAAAACGATGAGCAATATGTATTCGAACAAGATGTCCTCTGACTATTTGAGTAGGCAATAGAGAGATCTGCTATCCTTTTTCAACGTTTGTAGCAGGTGGAGGTGGATGTAGGTTCGGTTTTACTTTTTTTATTTTTTTTTTTATAAAAATATTGCACACAGGACGAACTAGCGTGAATCAAAAAAAAAAAAGTAAACGAGAGAAAATCAATTTCTTTCCTCTTAACAAGAAGATTTTTTTTCAACTTTGTTCCCCCTTTTTGTATTTACACTGACAGAATTTGTTAATAATTTTATTTTTTATTTTTTTTTTTTTTGATTGTTTATCCAAAATTGAAAAGCAAAATACGTCAAAATAAACGTGCACTTCCCTTCCGACGACGAATCATTTGCTGGCGAAAGAAGAAGAATAATATCAAGAACAAGAGGCTTGATGATAGTAGAGATAGTGTGTGAGGGAGTGTGCGTAGTGTTGCTAGTTTGTGTTGGAGAGCAGAAAGAACTTCGGCAGCAGAGGAATTTTTCGATTTTTTCCCTTCCTTTGAGTGAACAAATTTAGCACCAGGATATAAGTTTGCACTATTTAGATACACTTGCAAGAAAAAACAACAACAAAGCAGGATGAAATTACGTTAAAAGAAACAATCCTTTCTGATTGGCATAGAATGAAATAGGAAATTTACGATTGTTTTGGAGTGTCCTTGTTTTTATTATGAGTTTGCTTTTGGTAAAGATATTTTTGGTTTTTGTGGTGTTAGTGTGAGTGTTTAGTTGCTGGACATCCCGAACATCACCCACTTAACACTTTGGCAGTGTGTTAGAGAAACGTGAAACAAACTTGAAAAGTATCTTTTAAGCTTTTGAATTCACTGGCATCGTACTGGGGTGGGTATCCTTTTTGACACATTTACTAGCTGCGATCCAACATTTAGATTTTGCGTTGTTGTTTTTTTTTTAATTCTCACAGACGATAAAAATAAACATCTTCGTCGGACACGTTTTTTTTTTATGCAAATTTCAGCTAATTATTCATTTCAATTGCAATATCAATTTATTTCCTAATTTATTATCCACTTTTTCTACTATACAATGTGCGCGCCCGCTCGATATTTAAAATTAAAGCACAAAACCGATCTCCTTATCCGACGATGACGAACCAACTATGCCTGTTAGGTACTTAGACAGAACTCGTGCTTCATTGCTTTTCTGTCAGCCAAAAGTTCAAGTAAAATACAATATAAAAAAAAAACATACGAAATAACAAGAATCGAAGCAAAAGCAAAAAAAAAAATACACACTACTTTATTTCACAGACACAACGATACCAAAATTACTACAAACGATGAATATATTTTATTATAGTTGTATCTTTTGCCTCTAAAAGCAAATTTCACACATGCAGAGTAGAAGCACTGGCATATTGTGCAAGTGTCAGTCTGTTGGTCGTTTGTTCGATGTGAAATAGTATGTTTCTTATCCGACGAAAGCGTCATTTTTTTTTTGTTAGCGAGCTAGAGATAGATACTATTTTTCCACTGCTAGATTCGAATGGGGAAAAATAAGATTGGAGGTTCCTTCTTGTGGGTATTTTTAAATTAGAACTTTTCTACTTCACATTTCTATTTTGTCTCTATTGTTGGTTGAACTCAGATACCGGTGGTGTTCCTATGAGAGGATCTGTTTTTAATTTCGTATCTTGAGTACCTTTGAATGTCAAAAGTGGATGAAGATAGTTTTATTTTCCTTTTTTGTTTGTCGTTATGAATGTAATATAAAATTTGGGATAGAGTACACCTTAATATGGAGTAATATAAATAGATTGGTAAAAAAGATAAGACGAAGCCAAATGTCTGATGCCAAGTTGAATAAAAAACAAAAAAAAAGAAGAACAGTGGAGGAACACCTAACGTTTAGCTGCTTCAGTCTATTATCACTCATAGTCATTGCTATGGCTGAATGGGTATTTCTACGGATCACGGGTATGTTTGTGAATAAATCTGTGCATGTGGACAGGGGAAAATTTGTAAAGAACCGAGCATATAGATGACGAGGTAGAATATTTGTGGCGGGGGGGACTACGAGGGCTTGAAAAAGCGCCGAATGTTTTTAGATGCGAAAGTGTTGCCAGCAGGGTTAGATTTGGTAGCTAATACTGTAACGAAATGAGAGGAAAAGGCAATATGAATATACCCTTGAGATCCGCCGAGTGTTGAGGGTTGCATTTGTTTAGTTGTTCAAGGACATGCCATAGGTTACCCCAAATGTATGACCCAATTTTCCCAGGCTTTATCTTTGGAATAGAATGAGAATAATTAGGGATGTTAGGATTCCAATTCCGATACCGATATATCGGCCGATATAATCAGTAGACTAATGTATTGGCAATTACTTACCAAACAATATAAAACAATTTTAAAAACGCTCCAAGCAACATGGCAGTGTTTGCTAAGCATTGTATTTTTTCGCGCCTGTTTTACCTCGCCGCGCAATATGTTTCGTCATCTCACTCTCACTCATTTCTAAACAGAAATTCTGTCCTGCTTTTACTCTGCGCCTGTTAGTTTTGTCAGTCTGAGTAGAAAATCGCTGCTAGACGACAAAAAAAAATTCGCGCGTGCTTAATTAAAAAATAGATAGTGAACTATTGATCGTGCTATTCGTGGTTTTGTTTATTCACAAAGTGATGTGAGGAGTATCAGATGATATTAAGTATGTATACTTTAAGTAAAATGGCGACGTCTTTAAAACGTTATTATTTCTTTTTTAATTATTTAATTTTACACTGAAGGTTGAATTTCTGTTTAGTATAGATAGGTACATTTAATGCGAAATAAATAAATACAAACGCGTGAGGTACACACTTTATTATTTATTCAATTTATTATCTACTAAGCTATCGATATCGGTGTCTGTATCGATGACGCCGATTTTCGCCTGAAGTTATCGGTATCGGTTCATTCTCACAAATTCTTATTCTAGTTCTGTTTGCTTCCGAAATGTCAAAACCAAATTGACATTCGACCTAATTGTAAAATCGATTGCACTTCCCGATAGGGTTATGGCCTGATGGCCCTCCCTGTATAAAGCCCACTATCATGATACTATGTACTATTGTGAATTGTAGCATTTTTTGATTTAGATTTTGAATTCAAATTAGTTCTAAGAGAATTGAGCGTAACTATCAATTGCATCGTTTGCGCCGGAAGATTTTTGTTCTTCGAGATATGGCATTGTTGATGCTGACGGTATTTTTTTACACCCTTTGTTTGTTTTAAAAAAAAAAAATGTGGAAAGTACCTTAACGCTCTCTGAAACCACGTCCTGTCAACAATGAAATATTTACTGAACGGGCTCGCTGCTTCCAGGTGCCCAAACCAAGCGCGTTGGCATCCGCGATTGCTTGGTCTTCCGGGTTCAGTCTTCCTTGCCGTCTTGAAACTGGGGGTTCGAAGATCCTCTTCGCTGCGGCATAATTATCCATTCGTCTAAGGTGGCCGAGCCAATAAAGTCTAATTGCTTAGCTTTTCGGACTGCATCCATATCTTGGTACAGCTAATAGGGTTCGCGGTAGCACCTTCCCTTCCATTTGCCCTCCTCGCACACAGAACGAAATATCCGATGGATTATTTTTCTTTCGAAAGAACCCCATATAAGCTCCCCTTTTCCTGCTTATCGTCCAGCTCTCGGCGTTATAAAGCCGAATTGGCAGTATCTGTGTTTTGTAGAGCATACACTTGGTCGTCCGGGTTAGAAGTTTTGAACGCTGAACCTATTTTTATTTTTTTGCAGAGGAAAAAAACTCAAATGGCATTTGCCAGTTCTGCGCGACCAACGTAGTATGGGAGTGAGACCTCAATGCACTAAAAATACCTCATTAATCGGAACCAATCCATGAAAGAGCGAGAAATGATTTTGCTTTTTTGTTAAACAAAATGTTGGCTCTCTAAGCAAAACACCCGCGTTGTTGAAGGGCTACCCTTCTAGACAATTTTAACATTCAGTCCTTAAAACTTCTGGATCACACAAATGCGACAACACCAGCATTTGATTTGATTGCAAGTGATCCTAAACCATATGGCCTGCCGAAAACTTTGGAAGGTCAAACCAGGTGTGACCATTTTTGTCATTCGAAAATGTGAACTTTTTTGGTAGTTAAGATTCATCTTTGGGTAGCAGAATTAAATTTGAAGACAGTATATTTTCTGCTAACCGTTTTGTCAGGGAATTCGTGTTATTATTTCATCCTGGCAGCGCCGGCGTGTGCACCATTCCTGTTAGTATTTTCTGGTATACTTTCCACTTTGCGATAGAATTTTTTAATTAGGAATAAATTATTTTTAAGCAATTAGACTGCGTTTTTCGTTCAACTCGATAATGTCAATCTCTCTCAAATATGAAAAGCCCACTTTTTAATAAGTTCACATTATCGAGATTCCACTGAAATAAGACTTGCCCTCCAAATAGCATTTTGTTTCTCATTACTTCTTCCCAGGGAGCTCAATGATTTCTGCCTACAAAGCTATTAAAAAAAAAAAAAAAATCGGCCGGTGTATGAGTCGATGACAACGTGTTCACTGACCAGTCGAAACTACTGTTTCGTATCTAACCCACAGAGGGAAGCGCTGATTGAAGTGACTATTACAGTCTAACCTCAAGCAGCCCTCTTTTCTTTGAAAGGAGTCGAAAATTTCCAAACAAATTAATATCCAGAAGCTCCCGTTTCCGCTGGCCCCCAAGGTCACCTGACCTGACTGCACCAAACTTTTTTTATAGGGTTATGTCAAGTAAGAGGTGTACAAAAGGAAACCAAGGAATTTGACTGAATCGAAGCAGTCTATTAAAACAATAATGAATAATTTGCTGATCAAGTGTTGCATATGCGTGGATGAGCATGGAGGTCATTTACGGTCTATCATCTTCAAAAACAATTAGTTAAATAAAATACAATAAAAAAAAAATTAATACATTGATTAAAAAAAAGTTATTTAATTTTTTTATTGTAGCACAGCTGGTACGCCACCCTGCACAACAACACGATACTCAAAATTCACTTACGATAGCGGTGATAGAGTATAGTGCTTCCCAAGTTCTTTGCAATGAACTTTCAGAAAATATCAACAAATTCATCCTTTGGACATTACCATGATTGCCAAACACATCATGCGTGAAATTCAATATTTTAGTTATTTACATCAGCCAATTCGCTTTTCATACCTCTGAAAGCAACGGCTTGAGCTGCGAGCCCACCACAGCTGAGTGACCGAATTGTTAGCATCGAACTGGCTGAAATTTGCACTGTCTCTCATATTATACCGTCGAATATTAGTTTTACACTACTTCCATATCTCCATTAACGACTTTCAACCATCGGTGCGTGCAGTGGTGCGGGGGCTGCAGTTTATATCGGGCTTTTATTTTTCTTCACGCACCTGAAATGCTTTTTATTATTTCTTTTCTCCCCCCAAACAAAGTGCAACACAAGGAAAATGTAAATTCTGATTATCTATAAATTTTGTAATCTGCTGACTCATAGAAACTGGTGTTCACAAAAGACCGCTTATCGCCACAAATTAAATAGATCAAAAAAGCCTGGCAGCACCCAGGTATCTTTGACTTAACTTCAGTTGTTTTAAGATTACATTTAATTTGATTTGGGGAAAAAAGCGATTGAGAACGGATAACTAAAATTAATGCGTACATTTAATAAAGAAAATAATAATTGTTTAAGCTATCTTCTATATTTATTTACAACAAGGAGAGGCAACATACTTTATTAGACGATATGGATAACCTTCACGATATGAAGCATTGGCTTGAATTCAGCATCAATCCAGCTATGGTTCGATTTTTACTCAGTGTTGTATGATTCAAAGAGTGTAATTCATTACTTCTAAAACACAATACTGTCTTCTTCTGCCATTAAATCAAAACGTAGACACTCTGCCATTGTGTATGAATCTTTGAAAACGAACCGCTTTTCATTCTCGGTATATGTGTTAGTGACAACTTTCATTGGAATGGCCTCCTGTCTTTAATTGTTTTATCGTTATTTTCACCATAAGTGCTCAAACGAAGTAGCCAGTTGTATTCCACCCCTAAAACATTTCAACCGCAATATCCGCTGTGCAGGGAAGGCTCATCAGTTCACACTTAAGCCTGTAATCGATACGGCAGTAAAATACAAAGAATCTTTCCTTAGCCACACAACACGAATGTGGAAAGCTCTTCCTCACTCCATTGTTCCTTCACATTATAATCTACAAACATTCAAAATCAACGTGCATCTTCAACTCTCCCTGTCTTCTAATCCTGATTTCCCTAACGCCCGCGCTTTGTTTACATTATACGAGTACACAAAACTCCCTTTAAAAAAATGGTTCGATCATGAATAACGACCTAACACTTACTGTCTTACAAACTTGCATTATGCCGTTTAGTCATAGGAGCAGTCTCACTCAATATTCTTTTTTGATTTACTCGTATTTATTTATCTACCATATTAAATATTCACAGATACTTTACTAAGAAACGAAAAAGCAATAATTCAAACCTGAAAAAGGAATGATTTTAGTTATTTAATTTATATTATCACTTTTTATTTTCTGAACTCTTTTTCGTGATCTAGAGCAAACATAAGACCAAAATCTGTTTCGCCGATACCTTTCTTTTGACTATGTGCAAAAGTCTGTTAAATTTGAGTTTGAGCTGGAAACTATCGCATAAGGTAGCAAAGGAGTGAATATTCTAACATAAAGAATACAACTACAGTGTCAAGTGTCCCTAATCGTTTTGATCAAAATGAAGTGTCATTATCTTTCTCCCGTTTCTTTAAATACATGTTAGCATTTTTAATAATTTATTTATTCCAGAAATTATATATCAAACAATATTCAAATATAATCCAATATACATATAATCTTAATATATAAAAACCTTTGTTTGTATCCACCTTATGTTTGAAGTAAAACTTTTTTACGCACGCTGGACTTGGGGAGTAAGCTGGTGAATGCGTCACGAAAGTGTAGACAAACTTACATTTCCGGCAATACAGATGTGTAGACAATCGTACACTTCCGGTAAAACGGAAGTGTAGACAAACGTACACTTCCGGCAAAACGGAATTTGAGAGGGAAATATAAGTTAGTGAAGATAGAAAGAGAGAGAGTTACGTTTCGTATCATACACTCTTTTGTTACAACCCATAAAATTTAGTCGGCGGAAAGGTTCGTGGAATGGGTAAACACCCTTGAATCTCCTCAATAGAGGGCAATGCTAAGCTCATCATCTATCCAAATCAATCCAAAGGAGGAAGCTATATCTAAAACAGTTGCCGACAGATGGAATTTACCGGAGGTGTGTAAAGTCATTGTGTCCATGAATCGCAGTTCATTAGTTGGAAATATAGAACGTCACCGTCATCGTCAGATTTTCAGGTCGGACCGCGAAAAACCGAAGTTTGAGCTAGGGAGCTGAAACTTAAAATATAGACTCTCCAGAGGCCCTTGATGCTCATGTGTAAATATTTTCAAAATTCGCAAACTGACACGCCCAAAATTTAAATTAGTTTTACTAAAGAAGTTTTACTTCAGTCGTGTGGTCTTAAGCACACTCATTTTTTTTTTTGTGTTAGACCCCCCCAGGTGGCGCTGGATTCGCTTTTTCAGAAAAATCTTATGTATGGACCTATTTGGCTCAAATTCAAACTTTTAGTGTGAACGCACGCTTAACCCGATTACCAAACTGTCAATATCAAAATATTAAATAATAGCAACATTTTTATCATGGTGAAGAACAAGAAGGAACAACGTTTACAAATAATTAAAATATACTACCGAAAATCCGAGTCGGTGGTCGCAACTTTAAGAGCGCTAACGCCAATTGTCGGCCGTAATTCTCGTCCCAGTAGACAAGCAATTCATGGTCTAGTGAAAAAATTTGAGTCAGAATATTCGGCGTCTGATGTTGCCGTCCCAGTGAGACTACGTTTTGGCCGAAGTGTGGAGAATATTTCCGCCGTAATGGCGTCTGTCGCAAACCAGCCAAATCAGTCAATTTCACGGCGTTCTCAAGAATTGGGCCTCTCCCAGACCACATTATGGCGAATTTTGCGTAAGGATCTTGGCCTACACCCTTAAAAGATCAAGCTGACTCAAGAACAAAAGCCATTTGATCATATGAAGCGACAGACGTTCTCGGATCGGGCTCTGGATATGATAGAAAAAATGAAGAATTTCATCGCAAAATCATCTTCAGCGATGAAGCGCATTTTTGGTTAAACGGCTTCGTCAATAAGCAAAATATGCGTTACTGGACATTTCAGAACCCGCATGTGCTTCATGAAACAGCACATCATCCGCAAAAAGTCACTGTTTGGTGCGGTTTTCGTGCCGGTCGGTGGCGTCATATTCGCTACAGAGGCATGTTGAAACGTTATTTCTTTGAGCAATTGCATGACTTGGACATCTGTCCAATCTTCCAACAAGACGGTGCCACAAGAAACACAGCGGGTGTAACAATCGAGTTATTGAAGTCTCAGTTCGGTGAAAGTGTTATGTCGAGAAACGGACCCGTCTATTGCCCGCTCAGTAGAGTAGCTCAGAGCCAATATTGAAAAAGAAATAGCGGCCGTATCGGTTGAAATGTGCGGCCGAGTCATCTAAAATTGGGTTCAACGTATTGACCGCTGCATACGTTCCCGTGTTGGACATATGAATGAAGTCGAATTCCATTCATAAATGTTTAGATATGAATTCAAGCCAATACATTTTTTTATATATATATCTCAAGTAGTTTGCATTTTCTTTAAAAAAGAAGTTTGTCAAGTCCTTAATGAAAGACCTAAGATCGTTGAGCGAGTATTAGATAGCCGAATGTTGAAAATAATACGGCTATCTGAAGACCAGTGCGGATTTGTCACAGCCAAATCAACCACAGATGCAATCCAAAATATAAAGATCATTATGGAAAAGCAACGTGATTATTTAAAGGATTTGCATATGCTGTTGGTTAATTTTGAAAAGGCCTTTAATAGACAACCAAGGGACCTGCTATGGGTGGCGCTAAGACTTAGGTCAACGAGGAGTTCCGGAAACCTGCGTACAGATGATCATGGACATGTATTAGAGAGTAAAAACAAGAGTAAGATGCTCCGCTTGTGTCACCGAGGACTTCGCAATCAAAGCCGGTGTACACCAGGGAAGCGTCTTAAGTCCCTTGATATTTATAATGGTCCTTGACGGAAAAGTGACGGAACCCAAAGTGCATCAGTTATTCTTTGCTGACGATGGAGCCATCATAAGCGAGGATCAAACGTCCCTGTAATGAGAACTTGATGTATGGGTTGAAGTTTTGGAGTGGAATGGGTATCGTATTATTCCGAAAAAAACTGAATCATTGTACTGCCCGTTCTCTGATCCACTCCGACCTATTCCAGACATTAATATGAAATGAATGGAAGAGTGATTCCCAAGTGCGAAAAGTTAAAATATCTGGGATCTGTAATCAATAGCGAAGCAAGCTGTAATGACGACATTAAGCATCACGTAATCATAGGGTGAATGAAGTGGCGGGAAAACTCAGTCATCTTCTGTGATCGAAAAATGCCCGCTTAGCTAAAAGGTAAGCTCTACACCGCAGTTGTGCGCCCGGCACTCGCTTACGGTTCATAACGTATGAGGGCAAATTAACGACAGACCAGATGAAAATGCTTCGCATCAGAGCAGGAGTAACCAAGATTGATCGAATAGGAAGTTCCAAGATCCGAGGAAGCCTTCACGACAAAGAACCTATCTGCAAAAAAATTAGCGCGACCGGTACTGACCGAAATTAGCGAAAAAAAAATTAATTCATTGGCAACACTTGCATACCTAATAATTATAACTTGCCTCTATGATAGCCATGAATACGAGTATGAGTTTTATGACCAACATTATCTTCGATGTTCGTTTAATGGTGTCGTGCCGTGCAGCTTTAATTTCAGTCACGTGAATAAGATATATCAACACAGGCACACACAGATCTTACTTTACTCGCATTTGTCATCATTGCAAGGCCTCCCAAAAAATTTATAGCTACCTCGAGGCAAGGCAGAGAACTAAAAAAAAAAAGATAAACTCAAAACGAGAGATAAAAAAAGTTAAACATTCGTATCTATCTTGGGCAACATTATCCATACTACAGTCCGTTCCATCAGTACTCGTATTTGGATTAATTTGTCAGTAAGATATCACACATTCGGGACATAGGGTTTAATTCTGGAATTACCAGAAAAAACCGCTCAAGATAAAAGTGACGTACAACCACGTGGTTTTGACATCTCCAAAAAATTAACTTTTCTGCTGATATCACTGAGTGGAGTGTCAAAATTCAGAACTCAAAAGCAAAGCGTGTGCTTTTGGTCTTCACCAGCGAAAAGCTAACATTAGCGCGAAATTTGTTCGTTACACACGCATAGCACCATGTCATGTTTAATTTGATTTGATTATCGCGCTAGCGCATCGCATAGATGTGTTGGTGAAAGAGTTAGATGGGTAAGAAAGTGATGAACGCATATATTAATAGTTTGAATGTGAATAGTTGCAGCTCGGGCTTAGCTTTTGGAACGAAGGGATAGACACATATTTGAAATAATGTAGTAAGCTCTCGCGACCACATGATTTGTCTATGGTGTAACAGCTATTACAAGTATATATACATGCTTGGATCCGTGTTCACATTGTGGAGGACTGTATTAACACAAACTTGGTATGACATAATACGTCATAACGTGCGCGCAATAATGGCTGATTGCCGTTGCACCATAGGTTTTTTGTTTATTTGTGTGGGGTGTAGTTTATTGCCCGAGTGGGGGGCTGAGTCGGTCGAGCTTTTATATTTGTTTTGATACAGAATAAAGCTCTTCGAATAAAATAAAAAGTGGGCTTTCTGTCTATCATGTGCCATCAGAGGGCAACTGTCAGATAGACATATTTCTTCAAACGCACAGTTTCTAGAGACGGTCGACTTGTGCAAGTGGGTTAGGAGCAGTGGTGGTCAAAGGCATATAAATTTAAAAAAAAAACATTAATAATAAACACGAAATTAGATGGGAATGGCTAAAAATAAACAAAGAGAACGTGAGAATCAGTGAAATATTTTGAATATTTTCCAAACACAACTCATTTTTTTAAGGCCTTTGTGGGTGGAAAGGACACATATTTATGACTTAGAATGATATTGTGTTAAAAGATTTATATCACTGTATTTCGGTTTTAATTGCCCTCCAGCGTCCAGCCAAGTCATATTCTCAGATGATTTTTATGTGTATTTGTTAAACGCATACATTTTATTAGTCTGCTTACAAATGAAATAAGTATTCAATTGAGCTGACGATGAATTGATGACTTTTAGAATATTAATTTGGTAGCATGGTTCAAGCATAGTTAATAGTAAATTGACATATACTTTTATGCAATGACACGCTGTTGAAATTGTGGTCATAAATTCAAATTTATCTAACAAAAAAAAAAACATGTTCGTGGGTAGGGGATAGGGGTGCAAAAAGGTACACAGGGCAAAAAGGACCAAACGAATTTGTGTCTTAATTCTCCATCTCATTATCAATATCCAGAACTTATTAAAAACATAGTTTGCCAACGCATCCCTAAGCTTTATGGACAGAGTGAAGTTGGTTTTAGTACAAATCATAAAATTATGAAAACACTTAATTTGCAAAATGAAAAACGTTCAGTTTGTAAAAGACATCTAGACAGACGATTTATATCCTGGCAATTTTTTTTACAAAAGTTTTTGTAATTATGTACCTATTTGTACCTACTTATGGGATAAATATAAGAAAAGGTTAATTTTCAGAAAAAAAATATAAATATTTATCCTAAAAAACAGTTCGAAGGGAAGGCGAACCAGAACAGCATGGGGCTTAATGGACTACCAAAACGGACGTTCTTCGTTTCGCCTTTTCAATTCAGATTTATTTATTTTTTTAATAATTTGCACGCTAAAGGTTTTTATACCCTATTCTAAGGGTATATTAATTTTGACGCATAGTTTGTAACATACCTTAATATTGCCCGTAGACCAATAAAAGTTACTATATTTATGATCAGCATCGATAGTAATGTCGTCCGTCCGTCCGTCTGTTGGCAAAAATTAGGCTTTTAAACTGGGCCTAGAGAGCTGAAATTTTAACCATATACTTTCTAGGGTCCTGAAATAATCAAGTTTATGAATTTTTGAAATCCGCCCACAGACACGCCCACAAACTCAAAAAAACAAAATTTTGGAAAAAATCGAATTTCGAGATAGAAAGCTTTTTTATATATGATCTATGGCTCCTAAAACTGCTCGGGATATAAAATTTTCAAAATCCGCCCACTGACACGCCCACAAATAAATAAAACAATTTTATTGAAAAACCAAAATTTGAGCTAGGGAGCTGAAATTTATAATATATACTCTCTAGGGGCCCTTTAAGCTCATGTGTAAATATTTTCAAAATTCGCTCACTGACACGCCCACAATTTAAAAAAAAAAAAAACTTTTTTGAAAATCCAAAGTTTGAGCTAGGGAGCGTTTTTTTTCGATAAAATCCTTTAAATGTTATATAACAAAATATGTAGAGAGTTCTTAACAATTCAACCATACTTAAACTTTTGTCACGCCCACTTATGAGGGATAGGAATAAGAATAGGGTATCCAACAGTTCGCCCAAGCGGACTGTAGCCCGTCCCTATGTTTTTTTCTTCGTTTCGCCTTTTCAATTCAGATTTTTTTTTTTTTTATAATTTGCACGCTAAAGGTTTTTTTTCTGAATATTTACAGTAACCTTGCTGTGTTGGAACACAGCGCAGGCATTTTTTGTTGAACATTAAACAGCACCTAGTAATGATATTCCATTGCATGATTTTAGGTGCTACCTTACTGTTCCAAAAAATAGGAGGATAGGAAGGAAGTTTGGTGCTTTTTGTAGAGTTTTTTCTCCACGATGGCGCCCAAACTGCTTAAGGAGATTTGTGTTCGTGTTCGAACAACTTTAAGAACCACCTTATTAACTAACCTATATGTCTATTTATTTATTTGTTAGTTATTCTATATATTATTTATTTATTTATTTGTTAATTAATTTATATATTTATTTACTTGTTACTTAAACTATATGGTGCTATATGTCTATTTATTTATTTTTTCAATATATTTATTTAATTTATTCAATTTATTTGTTTATTTGATTTATTTAATTTATTTATTTATTTAATTTATATATTTATTTATTTATTCATTTAATCTACTTACCTATTTATTTGTTTCCTAATATATATATATACTTATTTTTTCATTCTGTTGATAGTGATATGCGTCTTATATATATATATATATATTTCTGTTATATCTTTAATTTTATTCTGTTTTTAACTGTATACACATGTTTTTAGAATTAAGAACAATTACTGTTAAATATTTATTTATTTCTTATTTTTTTTTCTCTTACATTGAAGGTTTTTTTATATGTTTCCTTCAAAATATCAATTGTACTTATTAATAATTTATCTTTTGTGATGTTATTATTATTTTTTCAGTAGAAAGGTATGCAAGTATACCAAATCTCTGTGTTGCAAAATGTGCGGTAATGAGCCTATGTATAATTTTTCATACAAAATAAAAATATCTATCTATCTATCTATCTTTAAGAGCCACCACATAGACCAGTGTCTACGAAAAACTATCGGCGCTATGAAAAGAAACAAAATGACAAAGCAAGCAAGATATTTAAGATTCCAAAAACTTCCATTATTTGAAGACTAGAAAAGAACACAATTTAGGGATTTTTTTTAAACTCGTATACCTCCAGTAAATTATATTTATCTGAGGCTTCATATATCTGTCATAACAAGTCGAGACCCACCACCTTTTCATCGACTTTAAAGCCGCTTATGATAGCATTCATCGTCAGGAGCTCTACGTGTCGAAGGCTGAATTCGGAATCCCGGCAAAACTGATCTAGTTACGTCGCGTGACACGCGGTGTATTCTACAGTTTGGAAGCGGCTCTTCCAAATTATTTCCAACTTGTACCGGATTTCGGCAAGGAGATGCGAAATCATGTTTTCTTTTGAGTGTTGTGGGGTGAACACACACAGAAAATTGAGAGTAGATCTTTGAGCTCTAACCTCCCGTAAATCCATTTATTTTTGAATTAAAGAAACAACTAAAGTCGTTATCTGTTTGTGAATCATAAAATACAAATCTGCTAACAAAAATTGTACAATGCCTTGTTCATGCGGTTCAAAAGTTGATCGCGCAGATGCAAAAATTCAATGTGGTGCATGTAAAGTTCTATATCATTTCAGATGTGAAAATCTACAGCAAAGTGATTGTGAGTTCATGAAAAAAAGAAATGTACCGCATATCTGTGCATCATGTACAAAGCGTAGGCGAAACTCTCTGCGCTCTCCACCAGCCAGCCTTCGTAATGTGGTCTCTTCTGATGTTAGTAACAACAATACACGATCATCATCATCAACTGCTGCTGAGGAGGCTACTCTGTCTCGCTCCTACATGCCACCGACATCGCCAACAACAGTCAACTTAGAAGCAAACAGTACGCCTCCCGCAGTCATCACACTTGATGTGCTTTACACTGAAATTATTGCTCTGAAGCTCATGAACTCCAAAGCTTTGACGCTCATTAGCACACTGCAAGAAGAAAAAGAAACGCTTCTGAAAAAGGTGAATTCTTTGCAACACATAGTGAATTCACTGTAGCAAAATCCCCTACTCAAGTGCATTGATATTGTTGGCATACCAGCTGTCGACAAGCATAATGCTTTGAATTATGCTGTAAAGCTACTAGCGGAAGGTGTGGACAACAGTATTACTCATGATGACATCAAATCCTGCTATATAAAAACAATAACTACAAAGAAGCAAACGCAAAACGTAAACAAAAAAACTGGATCAACATCTTCGCCAGCGAGAACGATGAACATTTTATGCGTAAAATTGAAAAGCTTGGAGTGCAAACGAAAACTACTTGATAACAATCGTAGGAAGAAGCTGTCAACGAATATTCTTGGTGCTGAATTTGGTAATAAGCCTATATTTATAAATGAAAGTTTATCAATCTATAACAGATCATTATTTAACAAAGCAAAGCAGATTAAGGTAGATAAACATTTTTCGTTCTTATGGGTCAGAAATAGGGTTATTTTACTAAGAAAAAAGGAAGGAGAAAATCGCATTAGAATTTCTTCTTTTGATGATCTAGACGGTTTGTCTTAAGTTATGGTTAACATACAAACTAATCAAATTGAAGTTCCTCCAAATAGTAATTTAACCTCATTCTGCAAATATGATAAAGATTTTTATGATTGTATATATAATGCAAATGTATTACATAAGAGAGGAAGAAGAGGAGACCATCAGTCACTTCCTTTGCACGTGTCCTGCACTCGCCAACACTAGGAAGGCTACATTGGGTGAATACCTTTTCAATGATCTAAACGATCTTAACAACGCCTGCACAGCAAGGATTAGCTCCTTCATTCAGAGGAGCAAATGGTTCCCTGAGTAAGAGGGTGACCCACCCACCTTACACATCGGCAGCACAATGGACCTACTTCTGGTCTAAGTGCATCCTCATCGAGGGCCGGTTTTCAACCAACCAACCAACCATTACATAATAACTTATTCATTATACACCAAAATATCAGAAGCATGCGCAAAAACTTTGATTTATTTTTAACACATTTGGATTCGTTCCTAAAAAAACCGGATTTGATTTTTCTCTCCGAAATATGGATTTATGACAATGAAAAGGATTATTTCAATATACCTGGATACAAATTTTATCCTAAATGTAATAATTCATATGCGGCGGGTGGTACTGGGGTTTTTGTCTGTGATAGTTTGAATGAGAATTGTGAGATTTGCAGCCCTGATCTGATAGGATCTGATATGATCAAAATTTCGTGCCTTAGAGGCGATAACAAATTTGTTTTTATGTGTTTTTATAGACTACATGAAAAAAGTAAGGATGTTTTTCTTGAAGAGTTATCTTCTCTCTTGCGTGATGAACGCTCAAAAAATTTGTTCATTATAGGTGATATGAATATTGACATTTTACATGAATCTATAGTAGTTGAAAGATATCTTACGTTAATGTCTGCTAATGGGTTAGAGTCTTGCATCAATGAACCAACAATGGCTTCTGGTAATACTCAAACTTGTATTGACCATATTTTTGCTAGGTTGGATCTAAATGCCAATCTCTCTTTAATAAGTACAATATCAGATTATACAATTACTGACCACTGCATGACTTGCCTTTTCTTTAACAGTCATACGACTATACGTCCAAATAGCACAGTGCCTGATGTTTTAACTCGGAAAACCAATTTCAATTGTCTTAATGCTCGCTTGCTACAGGAAAACTGGATTGGTGTATATAGAGAAAACAATCCTTCTATTGCATTTGATATATTTTGTAACATTTTAGATTGCCACGTTGAGTTCTGTTCGGCAGTATCAAAAAAGAGAAGAGCTAAACATAAAAGACTAAAGCCTTGGATGTCTGATTATTTATTACAGCGAGTTGTAGAGAAAAATAAACTACGGGCAAAATGCAAAAAACAACCTAGAAACTCACAACTAAAAGACATGTATAATCAGATCTGTAAAGAGGTAGCCTCTGAAGTTCCTATATGCAAGGAGAACTATTACATAAACAAATTTCAGAGTGCGAAAGGTAACATAAGAAAGGAATGGGAAATCGTCAATAACTTTCAATAAAAATGTCACTTTTGATGGACCCTCGTTAATAAAGATTAATAATAAGGATATTACTAGTTCTGTCGAAATGGCTAATGTCTTCAATGACTTCTTTATTAATGTTCCGATAAATACTCTTTCTGATGCTGGTTATAATACAGCGTCTCAGTTTTTGTGTTCGGATGACTATCATAATATAGAAAGTAGTCAACAAAATAGTTTTTTCTTTGAACCAATCACTTCTCTCGAGTTGTTTAGAAGCATAACGTTGCTAGATAACTCGAATTCCGCTACGCTGAATAGTTATTCAAGTGTTTTTCTGAAAAAAATCAGTTTTAATGTTGTTGATGTCTTAGCTCACATTTTCAACAAAAGCATATACCGTTCCATTTTTCCAGATAGACTGAAGATAGCCGAGGTTATACCCATATTCAAAAAAGAGGATAGGACGAAGCTGAATAACTACAGGCCTATCTCTCTTCTTCCGGTGTTCTCAAAAATCTTTGAGAAGGCAATAAAAAGCAGAGTTGTCATTTTTCTCGAAAAAAATTGTTTCTTTAGCTCAAACCAGTACGGTTTTAGAGCTGGTAAATCGACGGAAGATGCGCTTCTTAATTTCTGTGGTCAGGTACATGATAGTTTGAATTGTAAAAGAAACACCGCTGCTCTTTTTATAGATATCACTAACGCCTTTGACACTATTGACCATGATCTCCTATTGGTTAAATTGGAAAAGGCTGGTCTCAGAGGCTTCATTCTTAATTGGTTCGCTTCATATCTCAAAGATAGGAAACAAATGGTTAAGATTGGACATTTTTTCAGTGAAAGTCGTAACGTTCAGATCGGTGTTCCACAGGGCTCCGTTCTTGGTCCTCTTTTATTTATAATCTTTATAAATTCTATCTTTAACCAACATTTAAAGTGTAATCAAACTGGATTTGTGGATGAGATTGGGTGCTCATACTCAAATATGTCTGTACTGGATTTGATTGCTGATATTAATCATGATTTGGAAAAATTAAGGCATTGGTTTGGCATACACAAGCTAGTTATCAGTGATAAAACTAAAATCATGTTTTTTAACTTACCTTCATTAGATAGACACTCTCCTAACTGTATCTTTCATAGTTTTGATTGCAAGAAAATGTGTTTTAGAAAAAATACTTATAATGCAAATAACTGTCTAATAAACTCAAATACGAAAAGCCTAACCTGCTCTTCAAAATGTTTTTCTATTGAAAATGTCAATGCTTTTAAATATCTGGGTTTAACTATCGACAACAATATGAATTGGAATATACACACGTCCTTACTTAAAAAATATGTTCTAAAAGCAACATATATTTTGTATCACCTAAGGCAACTATGCTCTCATAAGCTTTTAGAAACAATTTATTATAGTTTGGTACAATCTAAATTGCAATATGGGCGAGTATGTTGGGGTGGCACTTATAGTAATAATTTACAACCCCTGATCGTATCTCAGAAACATATTCTAAGATTAATATGGAAAAAACAGCGCCGTAAACATAGTTTTTGTTTGTTTTGCAAGTCAAAGATACTTCCGCTGAAACATCTTTATTTTTACAAAGTTTTAAAAATATTTTACTTAAGAAGTGGAAACCTACTAAATCAGAATTTAACTACGTATGGACTTCGTAGCACAGAACGATGTCTAGCTAATATCCCACCTCACAATACTCATCGATTTTAACAATTTTATACCTCAGTAGCACCCAGGCTATTTAACAGGTTACCTATCGAAATTCGAAGCATAAAAAAGATATTTACATTCAACAGAGAAATCAAAAAGTGGCTATTTAGGTTTGACTTCAATGAAATAAATAACTTAATAAAAGTAATTATATAGCGTGGCTTATACTTAAGAATAAACAGTTTTTCGTTCTTTTTTTTCTTTTTTATGCAATTAATTTACTTGTATAACGTATCAGTTTATATATCTTAATCACCCCACAACAATTGTATTCATCTCAAGTTATTAATTTCTTTAAATCGAGCCTTAGCTCTTTAATGCATCCGTCACTAGTTTTCTTAACTAAAGGATGTATCCCATATTCCTCAATGTACATTTATGTAATATCTGCTGTTTTTAATGCAGATACTTATTTATATTGTTTACTTATTTTCTTGCTAACTTAAACTTACTTATTGTTAATTATATGCTCATTGATTGGAATAAAAAAAAAAAAAAAAAAAAAAAAAAAAAAAAAAAAAAAGTTACTTTTTCAATCTTGTTCTTGAGAAAATAGTGCGAAGGGCAGTTGCCAACACGGAAGGCACTATCTTCAATAGATCCGTCGAGCTACTGGGGTTTGCGGACGATGTCGACATCATCGGCCGTGTTAAAGGCTTTTATGGCGATTGAAGAACAGGTCTTGAAGTAAATGAGGACAAAACCGAGGACATGATATCAACAAACAAACAAACATCTGTCTACCGCCTAGGACAAAACGTCACTGTTGATAGCAATAACTTCGAGGAGTTAAGGAATTCGTCTACCCAGGAGTATACATCAACTTCACGAATGGCACCTTACTTTGTTAAGCGAAACGAATGGGTTCAAAATCGTCACTCGAAGGACGAAATGCATGCTGTATCGAACCTTCCTACCATTCCTGCTTTATGGTGCCGAGTGCTGGACGATAATTAGAAAACTGGAGCTAATATTGGGTTCTTTTGAAAGAAAAATACTCGGTCGGATATTTGGTCCTGTGTGAGAGGAGGGCGAATGGAGGAGAAGATACAACCGAACTCTATGAGCTGTATCAAGATGTGGATGTAGTCCAAAAAGCTAAATCTCGTCTACTACATTGGCTCGGTCACATTGAGCGAATGGACAATAATGCTCCAGCCAAGAGGATCTTCAACTCCCAGCCCCCTGGTTCGAGAAAGCAAGGAAAACCAAACCTACGTTTTAATGTCATATCGGCTGCAAGAGCGTTTGGTCTGGACAACTGCAAGCAGCGTGCCCAGGATCCCAGAGGATTGAAGGCTGCAGTGTCTCAGGTAGAGACTCTTCACGGGTCGGGAGCCCGTTATGTAAGTAAGTGAATAGTAAATTATATTTATGAAAAATATCGTCTTATAAATTCTTTCTTTATGATTTTTAAAACAAAATCCCACTGGTCTATTTTGTCCCATTCAAAGGTCCGGACTTTTGATATCGTGCTGTGTTTTTGATTAGCTTTACTTCCAGCTTCAAACAAAAACTTCTACTATATGATCTGAGTAGTTCAGCGGAGTATTAACGCATTGTGTATGAAGTGTAAATTGTAAATTAACGTTATTTGATGTGACATTTCAAAATTTCCGGAATTTTCAATATTTTTTCATCGAGAAATACATAATATTGTGAATCTATGACCGGCACCAATGAATCGGCCTGTTAAGGCACATACCTAGAGTAGAGCTAACGTGCAGTCGGTTTAGTGAAATTAAACACTTATGACGCTTTTCATTGAAGAAAACATTTGCTTTTTTGCTTAAAAGAACAAATCTTTTTTGGTTTTGCATGTTTCATTGAAGAAAAATAGCAATTCTGGATTCGAAAACCTCAAATTTTTGAGAGATTTACTCTGTAATTTACCAAAACATACCAATAGCCTTGCGTTAAATGTCAAAGTGAGGAAAAGGCGTTTTTGATTTATTGTGAAATAATTTTAGTAAGTAGGACAGACCCTGACCAACACAACAATAGTCAACTGATCAGAACCAAAACCTGTTTCATTACTTACTTACTTACTTAAGTGGCGCTACAGTCCGGAATGAACCTGGGCCTCAACCAACATGCCTCTCCAATTAGCCCGGTCCTTAGCTAACTACTTCCAGTTGCGCACTCCAAGTTGGTTGAGGTCGGTTTCCACTTGTGCGCGCCACTTAAGGCGAGGTCTTCCTATACTGCGTCCGACGTCTGGCTGGGAATCGAAGACTCTGCGAGTCGGAGTATTGGTGTCCATTCGTTCTACATGTCCTAGCCATCTTAAACGTCCAATGCGGAGTTTTTTGACCAGGGGCATGTCGCTGTACAGCTCGTATAGTTCTTGGTTGAATCTTCATCTCCATAGCCCGTCAACGCAAACGGGACCGAAGATTTTTCGAAGAATTTCCCTCTCGAATCTACCAAGGATTTCTTCATCCGCTTTTGATACAGTCCATGCTTCAGCGCCGTAGAGCAGGACTGGGATGATCAGGGTCTTATATAGGATCTCCTTAGTAGTTCGAGTGAGGGCTTTACTACTAAATTGCCTTCTTAGCCCGAAGAAACAGCGGTTGGCAAGAGTAATTCTTCGTTTAATTTCTGACGAGATGTTGTTGTCAGAGTTAATAGCGGAGCCGAGGTAGACAAAGTCCCGTACTACCTCAAAGTTATATCTGTTAATGGTGACGTTCTGTCCAATTCGTCGATGTTGTGAGTCCTTTCGTGATGACAGCATAAACTTAGTCTTACCCTCATTTACTGCTAGAACCATTTTCGCCGCTTCCTTCTCTATACTAGCAAACGTGGCTATGACATCACGTTGAGTCCTACCAATGATGTCAATATCGTCAGCGTATGCTAGTAGTTGCACCGACTTTTGGAAAATTGTGGCTCTGGTGTTGGCTTTGGAGTTTTGCACAATCCTCTCAAGAATCAGATTAAAGAAGTCACATGACAGC
The DNA here is from genome assembly GCA_949715645.1 of Portevinia maculata. NCBI lineage: Eukaryota > Metazoa > Arthropoda > Insecta > Diptera > Syrphidae > Portevinia > Portevinia maculata. The sequence goes on along the minus strand of OX454527.1, from coordinate 25,567,129 downwards.
GCATCGCCTTGCCTAAATCCTTTTTTGGTATCGAATGTGTCGGTGAGGTCGTTTCCGACCGTGATAGAGCAGCGAGAATTCTCTACCGTCATCCTACACAAACGGACGAGTTTGGGCGGTATACCAAAACTAGACATGGCTCTGTACAGTTCGTCTCTATAAATGCTGTCATATGCGGCTTTGAAATCGATGAATAGGTGGTGGGTATCGATTTGGACATCTTGAGTTTTTTCCAGGATCTGCCGAAGTGTGAAAATTTGATCGGTTGTGGACTTTCCTGGCCTAAAACCACACTGATAAGGGCCAATCAGGTTGTTGGTAAACGGTTTCAGGCGTTCACATATTATGGCAGATAGGATCTTGTAGGCGATGTTGAGGAGACTTATGCCTCTGTAGTTGGCGCAGTTCAGATGGTCTCCTTTTTTGTGGATCGGGCAAACGATGCTGAGGTTCCATTCTTCAGGCATATTTTCATCCGACCAGATTTGGCTTATGAGTTGGTGGATGTTACTTACCAAGTCATATCCGCCGGCCTTATAGAGCTCAGCGGGAAGGCCGTCATTTCCGGAAGCCTTATTAAGCTTGAGTTTGGATATTGCTATCCTCACTTCACTTAGGTCGGGTGGTTGGCAGTTTTCGCTGTCGTTGCCAATATTGAATGGTTCGTTCTGCCTGACAGCGGAATGTTGTTCGTCATCGCCGTTTAACAGTCTGCAGAAGTGGTTCTTCAATATCCTCAGCATCGACTGTGTCTCAACTACAATATTTCCTTGTTCATCTCGACAGGATTCTGTTCGAGCCTTGTATCCTTGGCTTTGACGTTTTACACTTTGGCAAAACTTGCGAACATTGTTCCTGGAGTGCCACCTCTCTATATCCTCGATCGCGCACTTTTCTTGCTCTTTTTTCTTCTTGCTGAAAAGCCGATGTTCTTCCCTTCTTCTTTGCCTATAGAGCTCAATGGCAGCTCTCGTCTTCACCTGCAGCTTAGCCTTATAGGCCTCGTTCTTGGCTGCGAGCATCTGTCGGCATTCCTCATCAAACCAGGGGTTTCTTGCTGGTGGGCGCGAGAAACCTAGCACATCAGTTGCGGCTGATCTAATGGCCTGTTGGCATCGTTGCCATTGCTCTTCGACATTCGATGCTGGTGGTATGGTGTTAATCGAGAGGTTAAGGGATACGCGTTGTGCGAAGGTCTTGGCGGTCTCTTGCAATTGCAGTCTTCCGACATTAAATTTTTTCACAGTATTTCTGGATTGTTGTGGCGTGGTGGATATCCGCATTCTTACCTTGGCTGCTACAAGGCAGTGACAGTAAAATCAGTCCTTTCCGAGGCTATTGGTTGTTTCATAACAATCTTTTTTTTCTGTATGTGGGTAGTTACCCCAAAGCACAACCCCCAACCTGGAGGGCCAGTTCCAATTTATTAGATACCCCTAGGACACGGGGCCATCAGTATCCACTACGGGATTGAGCGCTGCCGTTGGCCTTTCGGTTCATCCGCCACCATCTCTGTTCAAGCGGCCTGACTAACCCTTGAAATTCCTAGACAACCTGTTGTCCGAATATGTCAGAGCAGCTCATCTAGGTTCGCCTGGGACAGCAGGCCGGGTATTCATCCGTGCCATTCTCACCAGGGTGTTTATAGTGTTGCTGTTTTTCGTCGTGTTATCAACACTCGCACTTATCGTTTAGCAAGTCAAATCCGGTTGGATGAGACCAGTACCCGATGGTTACCACTTGGAGGTAAAAATAAGCACATTTGATGTGTAGTCAGAGTTACAACACTGGGCATTGCCAAGTTAACGCCAATCAGAGTCTACCCTCGTTCTACAGCACCCAACCTAATTCTTTGAAAAGTGAAATTCAAGATCTTAAAAGCAATTCCTTCGATTTTCAACGAAAACGCTATTAAATCCTCGCGGGACAGATCTGTTTTATCGCTAGCCATGTGCCACTCTTTCACCTAGAGTTTGTTCTCTCGAGTGCTATGCTTGTTCCCTCGATTGGTATGCCTAGAGAACTTTTGTCAGGTAAAATAGGTAATTTGGTTCCTTTTTTGGCGAGCTTATCAGACGTACAGTTCTTCGGAATCGGGATGTCCCTTTTCCCTAACACCCAACAGAGGTGAATGAGGGTAAAATAAGAGATGATCGGAAGTCTAAGTCAGCGATGGAGTTTCAAGAGACTGATTCCAGGGACTTTATCGGAGCTTGGGTATCCGAGAAGATACGGATGCACTTAGCGGATATCACACATATCTTCAGCTTCGATAAGACTTGTTTGATTGCCATAAATTCGGCCTGAAACACGCAACACAGTAATTAGGAAGACAGACAGAGAGACTAAGAGTTAGTGTTTCTGAGAAAACACGTCCACCCACGTCACTAGTTTTTGATACATCGGTGTTGATTTATTTTCCGCGAATGCATCGTCCTCCCAGAAACACCTTGTGAGGATAGAGATTTGGAATTTCTATCCAAACTCTAATTGGGGAATGGTGAAGTCTATGTTTCAAGGTAGAGACCCAAAAGAGTGCGAATGATCGAGTGGCCAATTTCCTTAGTCATCCGCCGTAAGGTAGCTTTTATGGTAGAAACAGATAAACACAGCAGTTCAAAGCCGAGTCAAACACATTGAAAAATGCAACTTCGAGAGCGAAACAAAAAATGATTGAATTCAAAAGAGACAATTATTTCCATATACGAGTACATACAAAGATGACAGAAAATCGCTCAATTAATAAGCATTTGTATGTTGGAAAAACTGAAAACACCGTCGCAAAGTTGGTGGGATTTGCACTTCAACATCGATTTCAAGATTTAGTTCTAACGTTGAAGTTAAAATTGAGGTTGAGGTGCCAATGTGTTCCATACCGTCTTACACCCACGCCATAATGATCTGCCATGTCCATTCATCGAGGAAAACTGAGGAAGTTTTAGATATATTTCCACCGCAGAAGGCCAGAAGATTAAATTTAATTTTATTAAAATGATTAATACCTACATGTTATGTAATACTTTTTGTAATAATAAAATCTTAAAGAATGATAATATGTACCTAATAAATAATAACTTAAAATTATTTAAAAAAAATATTGAAAAAATCTTTTAGTTCTTCAAATTTTTTTGAGAGTTTTCTTGAAAAAACTAAGTATGCAATAGTATTTTATTAGCAGTAGTCTACCTAGGAAAAAAAATATTGAAAATCGTTAAAGCAGTTTTTTTTTAATTTTTGAAAAATATTTTGTAACTTTTTGAGTATTTCAATACAAGGAAATCTGTAGTTTTGATCTGGAAAAAATTTGGAAAAATGCAATATACCCTTTTCCAACATATTGAAAAAAACAAAAAAGTTATGTATGAATTTTATTATAAAAGCCTTCCTAAATTTTAAATTTAATTAAAATCAGTTTTGTTGTTAGCGAGAAATTCTGATGTTAAGAAATCGGTTTTAAAGGAGTTGCCGTTTTAAGATAAATCTCGCAAAATCCATTCTTACCAAAAGATAGACTGTTTTATCTAAACCGTTAAGTCCGTTTTTAGACAAATTAAGTTTTAACAAACCGTTATATGACATATACCATTGTTTTAGAACTAAAATTCCAATTACAGCAACGCCTAGTGCGAGACTACTAAATAAACATCATGAACCAAGTTTGCAAATCGGCGCATCCGCTTGGGCTGCAGATCTGCAAACAGGCAGACGGATCATGTCATGTTTGATGTTTAATTGTTATCTCAATTTTTGTTTTCCACCAATCAATAAAGTGCCTCATACATAGTATAGTACCATAATCCCAATTAAAAATCGTGTTTGGTCGATTTTCGGCTAAAATAGGCTGAATTAATTTTATTTATTACATCTACCATTCAGAGAGGTACACACTGATTGGTGTATGGAAGACGGTATGCCACTTTCGACTCCACGTGATATCAGTTATTGCAAAATCAATGCGCTGACCTTTGCGTGCCGGATTCAATAACTGTATCTTTTTAGTTTTTTGGTGACTAATAGGGTGGCCTGCTGTATCACGTCATGAACAGTGTTGATCTACTAGCTTCAACTTTAGTTTTTGCATAGATTTTACTTACGGAAGGGCTCCAATTTGAAGCAGCTCTCAGTATCACTCGTCGATCCTGGCTTGTTGTTGCCTTGCTTACCCTTACTTTCCAGTTTATTTTCCATAGTTCTAATGGGTCTTAAGATAGCTGTGAACAACAGTTGGTCCTCTTCCAATCTCACCGGATATAAAACGGATAGATTTCCCTTGCTCCTTGTAAGCACGAATTTGGCCTATTTCCTCCTTGGTTTATGAATTTCTTTTACCAATAGTTGCTGTTTCTATAAAATAATTTTATGAACTAAGGTCCCTGTACTCTTAAGGCCTTTATATTTGATTTAAAATATGACAAAAGTAGATTTAGTTACTGTTCGTAATCAGGTGAGACGAAAAAAGGACTGATTTTTTGACCTCATTTGGAAAAGTATCATTTAAATTGAATTTATCTGCGTAATCCCAATTTATTTTACAAAATAAACATAGCATAGTCTACTTTCATTCTGCATTTGGTTTTTTTCCATATTATCGAAGGATTTTAAAAAAATTCGTGAAACTAAATCAAGAAACTACCTGTTCGTAATCAGGTGAGACAGAGTGTATATCAATGAAAATCTTCCTTTCTCAACAGCACACATTTAAAATTAGTCAATTATCAGTTGTTGTCAATTGACACTCGCAATAGGGGTGATAATCTTAGTAGTACATATTACAAAATACAAATATTATCAATCAAAAGATTATGGCAAATATTTATTAATTTCTTATTTTAGAGTTGAAGGTCTTTTAATCGAGCTGCATGACATTTCACTTTTCTTCAGTCGGCTAAGGTTTTATATTTTAAATTATGAACAGAATATGGTTGATTAATCTGAATTTTTTTGGTGAATCTAAAAGCGAGTTTTTTAGAACGAGCCAAATTTTATAGTTTTGTTTTTCCACTTATATTTTATGGTTCATGATTTATCAATCATATTAAAAACCTAAGGGAAAATACATAGTCCTTACTTCGTTGCCTCCGTCAGACTGCCGCACTCGTAAATGATTGCAATCATTGGCCCAAATTCTTTATACAACATTAGGAGGAACATTTATTTATCATACTTTTTTTATCAGCCAAATATTTTTGGAGATGTAAACAAGAGTCTGGCGGGCTAGTCTTCTCTAGAAATAAAATAATCCCGTTCATGAACTAAATTCTCGAAGGTCAATAAAAAGCTTAATCATGGCCACCAACATACGACAGCCATTATATAGCCACAAATTGAATATTTCTGATCTTAAAAGCGGTTTATAGAGTTCCAAAACATTTAAATCAATTTCTGAAAACATCACTAGTCCGTTCCAGAATCAATCTCACACTCATTCACTAATCTATATTGCGAATCGTTCACGCCACTGAAACTAATTGTTATCCGTCTACACATTAGCGACCTCTTGATCTGAACACTGACATAAAAAATCACAACGTTCTTTGAATGTATCACCGCTAGGTAACTGACAAATTGTCAACAGAATTAACTTCAATTCTAAGTAAGTGAGCCAAATCACTCCAACACGAAAAATATTAACCTTATCAATATTGGCATTCCCGAATCCTCTCTCCCAACAAAAATATTGATAACATGTGGGAATTAGTCGCGGAATGTCGAGGTAATCATTAAGAGATCACCCGATTCATCCCAGAGTTGGCTGTTCTTCGATCATTAAACATGAGTCCATGCATTCGAATTGATAATGAAATGAAAAAAAAAATTGCTTTCCAGTTCATGCCCTCCAAAGGACAAGAGATTAACAAATGCTACGCGATCACAAAATATTTTTGTATGATTTGGTACCATGCTCGAAGCCACTGCCAAAACTAGTATGTGATGTCTAATGGAGACATGGGGTCCAAATGGCTCATGATTCTCATCGCCAAACAGATGAGAGGCGATCTAATGCCTAACCAGTGGAGGGAAAGTTGTCGTCTTCCAATGTACAATGTACAAAGGATACGCGAGACTGTGACCGTTATCGTTCAATCAAGGTGATGTACCACCCCATGAAGATCGTTAAGCAGTTATGGCCGAATGCGGAAAATAATGCGGATATCTGAAGACCAGTGCGGGTTTGTCGCAGGTAGATCAACAACCGATGCAATGCAATATATAAGGACAATGGAAAACATCTGGATTCCTTAAAGGATTTGCGTTGGTTGATTTTGAAAAGGCCTTTGATAGACAACCAAGGGATCTGTTATGGGAGGCCCTAAGACAACGAGGAGTTCCAGCCATCTACGTTCAGATGATCATGGATATGTATGAGGGAGTAAAGACAAGAGTATGATGCCCCGTTGGTGTCACCGATGAGTTCGCAATCAAAGTCGGTGTACATCAGGGAAGTGTCTAAAGTTCCTTGATATTTATTACAGTCCTTGATTATCTAAAATAAATAAATATTAGGCATTAACTGCCCATACAAGGCCTAAAACCTAATAATAATATTTTGTTAGGGTATATTGCACTGCGACCTATTGGTCTATTGTGTCCCCTTGCTTGTGCCTCGGAGAGGTTCGTGCCCTCTTTCAGAGCCTCTCTAGATACTTCTTTGTGAAGCATGTCGAGGTATTGCTCTGGTTTATCCTTGGCAGGTCACACTCCTTAGAGCACAGCGTCCAGTACAGTTTCTTTGATGAATCTGAGAATGAGCTGTGGGTCCATGGTTTGTATGTCCTTGTCTGTTATTTGGTGCCTGCCCAAATATTTCATCCTTTTGTGGGCCAGTGCCCCACAGGATTCCAGTATGTGGTCTGGAGTTTCGGCGGTTTCACTGCATAATCTGCAGAGCCCGTCCTCCGATATGCCCATTTTCCTCAGGTGCTCCTTTAGTCTGCAGTGCCCCGTGAGGAGGCCTGTTAGGATTCTTAGGTTGTTTTTGTTAAGGCCGATACAAGCTTTGAATCTCTTTTGGTTGTAATTTCCTAAGAGTTTCTTTGCTTGCCTCAGACCTTGGAGGTTGAGAAAGGCTTTTGCCCTTGTTTCTCTCTCCAGTCTCCTGAACTCTTCGCGTATAGTGTGTTCTCCTATCCCGCAGAATGGTTCAGGTCCTGCCTAAAACCTAGCTTCTCCAACCACTTTCTTTGCGAAGTGGAAGGGACCTACAATTTTAAGCCGAATCCGAACCTCAAATTTGAGAAGCTTCTCATGACAATTCATACTCTTGGATGTTTGTCAGACGTTCGCAAGAGGTGGGGCAGTGAAAAAAAAACTCAAGATGTTGGCCCCGGCGGGATTTGAACCATTGACCTTTCGATTAGTAGTCCGACGCACTAACCATGGAGCCACTGCGCCCGAACTTAATTATCTGCTTTACGGAAAAGTGACGGACCCCAAAGTGCATCAATTATTCTTTGCTGACGATGGAGTCATCATAAGCGATGATCAAACCCGCAACGAACACTTGATGTATGGGTGGCAGTTTTGGAGGGGAATGGTTATCGTATTAGTCCGAAAAAAACAGAATACTTGTAATGCCTGTTCTCTGATCCACTCCGACCTATTCCAGACATTTATATGAATGGAAGAGTGATTCCAAAGTGCGAAGAATTCAAATATCTGTGATCTATGATCAATAGAAAAGCAAGCTGTGATGACGACATTAAGCATCGCGTAAGGGTAGGTCGTATGAAGTGGCGGCAAAACTCAGTCTTCTGTGATCGAAAAATACCCCCTCTAAAAGGAAAGCTATACACTAGAGCTGTGTCAATCGTGATTGATTCGATCTTTTTGACCCGATCACAATAAAGTATTGCTGATTGCAATCACAATGCCCGAAGTCAATCGTTCATCGAGTCAATACTTTTGTTCTGTTCTGACTACTTCATTTCTTTATTTCATTACTCAACTTTCACACAACCAAACTATTTTTTCGTATTATGCAAGAGCAAGACAACCTTTTTCAGTTGCAATCGTGAAGCGTTGCATATGCATACACACAGACAACCACCGCCATCTTGGTTGTCTGTTGACACGCAACTTTTCGCTTAAGGTTGTGTTTGGCAAAACCGAATTTTGAATTACAACCAAGAGACAACTCAACTGTTTTACACAATAGGGGCATTACTGATTACTGATTTCTTATCTACTGAACCAATAAATGTGTTAATATATCAAAATATTTTTATTTATTTCGGCTTATTTCGTTTTACCAACACATATTTGTTCTACAAAAATATCGCTTCTGTTCAATAATCTCCATTTCCTAATTATTTGTTGCAGTTGCAGTTTGTTGTTATTGAGTGTATTCACTCTTACAATCCATTCGAAAATCGAATGTATCTGTCTCTATCGAAACTAAATTGAACGAATGATGATTGGTGTTTTTGATTGTATTGAAATTGAATGGAGCAATACAATACTCCCATGTCCCATCTGTTATTGATTGATTGAATGATTGATTGAAATGACCGAATCATTTTTTCAACCAATACTTGAACGATTCGATCATTAAATTTGAACGATTGACACAGCTCTACTATACACCGCAGTTGTGAGCTGCGCACTTGCATACGGTTCACAATGTTGGACAGCGTACAAAAAGTATGAGGGCAAATAACCGGCAGCTGAGAGGAGGATGCTTCGTATGACAGCAGGAGTAACAAAAATTGATTGAATAAGAAGTTCCAAGATCCGAGGAAGCCTTCACGTCAAAGAACCTATCTCGTAAAAAATAGAGCACGTCCGGCTCAGTGGGTATCGTCATGTTTAAAGGAGAGATCCTTGGAACCCTGTCAAAAAGGCAATATCAATCAACCTTTCCATACAAAGAGAGGCAGGCCTGAAAACGCCTATGTCACACAAATGCAGCCACATCAGCATTTGATTGGCCTCAGTTGCGAAGTGATTCAAAATCGGGAGGCCTGCCGTTATTTGCTGATGCTTTTAATCCTGATCACAGCCTCACAGCCATGCAAAGAAGAAGAAGTGAGGTACAATACAAGCACCGTTATCGATCTCAGCATATTTATTTAATTTGTCTGTTTCTGCACGAATGAAAAATTCCATCGAACGAATTTACGCAAAGCTACCATGATGGATTAATATTTTCAATATTTTTTGTTAAACACAACAATTTAATGGGCACGTGTTTGGTAATTGGTATAACTATTCAATACAAATATTTATCTAAACACGCCTTTAAAGATACATTTTTTGCACAGTTAGTATTTTAAATTGATCATATTGATCAGAATTTTATCTCCCAGATAAGGTTTCTACAGATAATAAAAAATTGGGTATTGGTAGGCAAAGTAATGAGTCATCATGGTCAATAATTGTCAACTTGTTCATATCAGTAGTTTCTCCATATATATTCCAGAGTATGATGAAGAAAATTAAGAATTTCATCGCAATATCATCTTCAGCGATGAAGCGCATTCTTGGTCAAACGGCTTAGTCAATACGCAAAATATGCGTCGATGAAAATGACCGTCACGTTACAGTAAATAGTATTCGCTACAGAGACATGTTGGAACGTTATTTCTTTGAGCAATCGCATGAATTCGACATCTGTGATATGTGGTTCCAACAAGACGGTGCCACAAGCCACATAGCGGGCGCAACAATTGAGTTATTGAAGTCTCATTTCGCTTAACGTGTTATCTCGAGAAACGTCTATTGGCCGCCAGGACCGAGTGATTTAACGCCTCTAGACTTTTTTTTATTAGCATTAAATCATTGGTCTATGCCAACAAGACGGCGACGTTAGAGGAGCTCAGAGCCAATATTGAACGAGAAATAGCGGCGGATAGATCGATATGTGCGACCGAGTCATCGAAAATTGGGTTCAACGTATCGACCGCTGCATACATTTCCGTGGCGGACATATGAACGAAGTCGAATTCCATTCATAAACGTTTTGATAGTAATTCAAGGTAATACATTTTTGTTGATATCTCAAGTAGTTTGCATTTTATTTAAAATAGAAGTTGTCAACTCCTTAAGGATAGGCCCTTTATTATGGGATCTACTTGTGATATTTATGGTAGATCCTATATGATTATAAAATAATATGATAGTCCCTCTAACAACACCGTTGAGTTCCAGTTGTATCACCCCACGGATTTGCATGCACATTTACGTGACACTCGCACATCTTATCCACTATCCCAAACTTTAAAACAGACCAGATCGTAAGTAGAGCAGTTTTTGAGAAAAGCACTGCGTTAAAAACCAGTTTTATCGTAGGAACAGTTGTTCAAATTGATAGAACAAAACGAACCAACTGCCGCCAAATACGAAATTTACAGAAAATCCGTCGACCAGTTCAGGGCCTTATGCTCGGTGACAGACGGATATACACATATAGAAACTGATCGACGAACGGAATTGGGAGCCATACTTTTTTAAAACTTCTCATACTTTCATTTCTCATACAGAATTTGAGTTCGAAATTTCAGCACGATTCCAAAGTCTTTCTCTTTACTTTAACTACATATATACTCGTATAAGGCATATAGGGCCTAAGACCTAGCTTCTCCAACCATTTGCTTGTGCAAAGCGAAAGGGACCTACTTAATTCTGAAGCCGACTCTGAACGGCAAATTTTAGAAGCTTCTGATGAAAATCGGTACTCTTGAATGTTCGTCTGGCTTTCGAAAGAGGTGAGGCAGGTGTTACTTGGCCCTGTCTTAATTTGAACCAGAGACCCTACGTTTGGTAGTCCAACACACTAACCACTGTGCCACTGCGCCCTCTTTAGTATACCAAAGTATTAGAGATACATTTTTGTTTATGGAAAATATCCTCAGGCTACCTGAACTTCAATTAAATCTAGAATTTTTAATTAATTATTTACTATCTTTTATCTTAAGCAATATGCCAACAACGCAACGATTTGATGAGATAATCGAAATAAACGAAAAAAAACGCAACAAACAGAACTCAAACTTAGTCATACGCATTTAATAATCAAATGACTGCAATTAAAGTCGTTTGGCCGTTAGCCAAATACGTTTAAATCTGACAGCTGGGTACTTACCATAAGAACACCTTGAAACTTAAAACATGCAAACAAAACATTTCTCATTTTGTCCGCCGGTGTATTTTGCGACGGTTGGTTTGTATTTTATGGATAGCAGCGAAGTGAATAGCAAACCTGTTTATTAGTTTCATAAACAGTTTAAATTACTAGTCGGCCTACCGGCAAGAAAAGAACCGCCCATCCTTTTCATAACAAAAAAGAAGAAGAAAAGTGTTGACAATGACTCATCAATTCTTGAAGCACTCTTCCCCAGGGGTATTTACGAGTACCTACTCTTCTGTATCAAATCGTCGTGCGCCAAGGCCAACATGGAAAAATCAAGCTAAGCTGTCATGGCATTATCAACTATAGTTACTAAGAACGGCTAAGCAGGATGAGCTTTAGTTCAAACAGCAACGTCATAAAAAACAGGAATTCTAGATTTCAGATTTGTTGAAGCTTATGTCAAGGCGCACTTTAAGGCGGGCACGCCAAAAATTTGGATTCCTTGTGTGTCAAAACCGTGGAATATTGAACTATGTCCACTTTATCTACTAACTCGAAATTTTGAATAGGTACACAATGTTTCTGATTTCCACATTGGAAGAGGTATTCACAAAATATGACACAAGCTTCCTCTGTTGTAGGCATTTATATCATACCAAACCTCATAACTTATATGCGTCATTAACTGTCTAATTGTTCTTAGTTAAAAATTTACCACAAAACCTAGGAATATCACCTCAATAGTGAAACCACGCGTCGGGTTTAAATCAACAAAATGCGATTTTTAAAATTAATTGCCTTGCAAACGTATTCTTCTGAGAATCAAAGCCGCATAATCTTTTCTAATAAAACAAAGTAATTCATTTTAATCACAAGGCAAAGCAATTATCTACTCGTACCAGGGATGGAAAAGTTTATACAATTGTATCGAATGCAATACAAATGAGTTTGTTCAAGTACAAAAGTAGAATGTGCCTTAATTCGATACAATTCATCAATCTGCATATTTCAAATTCTTTTGCGATAATCGAATCAATTAACGAGCGAACCATCTACTTGATTTAATTTTTACACACAGCGTTGACGGGATTCTACTTTTTATGAGCCACCGCTCTGAACGAATTCAACTCAATTATTTCTGCTGTGTCCCTGGACATAGGGACATAGATACATATCTGCGGCAATGAGCGAGCTGGTGAACTGGCAAGGGTGGGACGAACGTGGCTAGCAATGGTGCGATGGTAGTGTATTCAATAAGTGATTGGCAGGTCAGCACACCCGTTAAGGAAAACCCCTACAGCAGCTCCAAACTATTATCCTATTCTCATATTCTTTCATGTAGTAAGTAGCACCCAAAAACAGGCAATGAATCATTGGCTGGGTTCTGCTTGCAGCAACAAACAAAACGGCTGCGCTGTGTTTACATTATGAGGCTACTGTATCGCTTACGGAAAAAGAAACCCTTTTAGCGCCGGCAAATTATAAAAAAAGGAAAGGGTCTGCGATGGACCAAGAACAGACACTTCAGTTGTTCAAACCACCACTCCGTAGTCTCTGAGAAGAATGGAATACAAGATCCTAATGAATGAATGACCAACAAGGTTTTACGTTATGACATCATTGTCTACGTTCATTGGAACTCTTACCGGTCACAATTTGCTAAGGAACCACACAATGAAACTAGTTCTCAGGGATGATGACATCCATGAGGATACACCTCACTTTCTCTGTCACTTCTCAAGGCTATATCACCTGAGGAACTTGGAAGATACTTCTTCCAAGGCATTCAAGAACTGTTTGATGTCTCACTTTCAAATCTTTACAGGTTTATAGGGACATCCGAATGGCTGGACAACTTTGAGTAGGGAAAGAAAACCAAGGATGGAGGACCAGAACAACGAGGACAACACTCCGAACATAGCGTACCACAATGGGTTCACATGGACCTAAGTGCGATGTAACAGATTACCAGATTCGTGCTGTTCCATCAACCCGGAAACCTTACCCTACCTAACATACCCAGGTCTCATGGAAGTCCCGATGATCGGTTGTGGCAAACCGTGAAACAGTACTGTAACTCCAGCCCCCACTTCACGTGTTAGCATTCACAAGATACTTTTGTTCATTCAACCTTTTAAAGTATTTTTGTTTGTATGGTTTTGTTATAAAGTTACCTTTATTTATGTAAATTTATTATTAATTTCTTTTTGTTTGTTTATGTTTTTAAAAATAAAGTTTTCATTTGCTCCGTTGCAGTACAATCTTAACCCACATACTCCGGGTAATATTTTTTTTTCATTTTCTTAATATTTGCTCCATTGAGCGGATATTTTATTTTATATTAAGTTTACCAAAAACTATCCTGAAAAGTGGAATTTTAAGATGTGACATTATGTCACACTAGGAATACTATGTGTTAAAGCATGTCTAAAAAAAAAATTTCAAGACCAATGAAAGAACTCAAAATTATTTAAATATATTTTATATTTGAAAATAAATTATTCTTTTGTATGATATGTATAAAAGCAATAATAGTGCAATGCAACATCGCATTTATTACATTTTGATGGTGCATTTTGATGGCACACCCGGCATCTTATCCGCTTATCTTGCCTTATTATGATGTGATTCATTCGATCATATCTTCCAGCAAGATTTTCTACAGTAAATGGGCGGGATGACATCTTCTTGAAAGGGTTTCTATTTTCTTCTATAAGACATAGAACAATGCGACGGCGAAAACCTGGCTGGTCAAGTTTTCCCCCATTAAACTTATGTAGCTGCCATGCATTAGTAGCTGCCATTTCTATGCAATGGGTTATTAAAGGGAAATACCACTTTTTTCCTTGAATCTCACACCTGTAAAGGCTTATGTTTTGGTCTGACCGATCTAAACCTCCCATTTCCTTATTGTAAGTACTTATAGCTTTCGGCTGTTCTATGCTAATGTACCTTTTGTCCGATTTGCTGAATCGTTTGGCCATTTGTGTAGGTAGAGCCGGCACTATGTTTGAGGCAATATGGACTTCACTGTTATCATTCCATTGAATGAGTACAACTGTTCCATTTTCGATTGTAGCATAATCATAGAAGCCCCTTTTAGTTTTTGTAGTAATTTTTTGGAAGGGATAATTTCTAATCCTATTCTTTCTTATGGTTCCAATGGCCCCAATATTTCTCGATCTTAATTCATTCAAAAGTTCGATAGACGCAAAAAAGTTGTCGAAAGAAATTCGACAATCAAGATTGAATGGTCTATCCTTCAACAGACGGTCACAAAATTTCAAAACTACCTTCGAGCCAAGGGGGTAACCATTGTACAAATCATCCACAGTAGACTGTTTTCCTTGATAGGGATCAAACCATACTATATAGCCATTCACAGTTGGGCCTACCCAAATTTTGTATCCCCATCTTATAGGTTTCTTCTGCATAAACTGTTTTGTGCTATGGCGACCAAAGTACGGCACCATGGCTTCGTCGACACTATATGCAGTTTTTGGTGGTGCAAACTTAAGGAAGTTATTGTTTAGTACTTCAAATAAAGGTCTTACTTTGGCGAACTTATCACTGCTTTCGAGCTTATTGTTATCACAAACATGTAATGCTGACATGATAAAATTAAATCGATCGCGGGACAAACATTCTGCAGCTCCTTTTGAGTAAGTATCCAAAGCTTTCTCCCAATACATTGATCGCCTGGAAAATCCATTGTAACCGCTAAGCAAAAGAATCCCTACAAAGGTCTTCATTTCCGCAAGAGTTACATTTCCAATTAAATTCTTCTTCGCAGCGTATACATTGGTATAATGGGTTATCAGATGCCACACTTCTGCGTCAAAAAATTGCGAAAATTCGTCGAAGTAGCTGATTTTTTGCCAAAGCCATATCTACATCATGAATTTTTGCTCCACTCTTAAAGTCAACTTGTGAATTCCATTTGTAAGTTTGCTTCTGATAGGGCTTCTGGATTCTTGGCATTGACGTCTTGAGAATAGCGAGGGGTATTTCGTCTTCTGATTCCCATTCACTCTTACTGTCGTCATCTCTCATCTGTACAAATAGCGCCGGGGCTTCGAGGTGTTGTCTTGGCAAGTTATTAACAATCACATTATCGTCATCACCGGAGTCTTCATCTGTCATGTAATCATTTGCATTATTGGGTGGCAAAATGTAAAAAATTTCATTTTCTAGTTCATTGTCCTCTTCTAGAACATCCTGAATTTCGTTAACGGTTAAAAATCTTAAAATATAAAAACACAAAAGAATAGTAGTACTCCTACTGATACATTGTGTCACAGTAATTTTTCAAGCTCAATAATATAAGAAATATTAACTGCATTGGAAAAATTACTTTTCTAATTTAAAGCTGCATTTATTGTAAATATAAATAATGCAAGAAATTATCTCCACATCAATACGTAAATAATATATTACATACCTTTTACTGCACATTCTCAACTTTTTTAAAAACTTAAAATTTCAATGGGAAAATATACAGATACGATCGCACGATTACACGAAAAAGACTTAATTCTGAAAGATGGACAAATAGAGTCATGTGACAGCAATTTGAAAAAAAACAAAGCCTGCTATGGACGTTTGGGATTTGATATATTTTGCTGTTACATAATGTATCGGTAGGAGGAAGTGGGTTAAAACAGTTTTAAGTACAACTCAAAAATAAATTTTCCATCCCTGACTCGTACCTGTTGCTAGTATCTAAATAATTTAACAAAATCTCACCGTGGAACAAAAACAATCGCCACAGAACCATTGAAATAAGTGATAACTCTTTAAGTACATCATGCAATTCAGAATTCAGTTATGTTCTCCACTGTTGTACAGGTATTTGTGAGATATTTTATCTCAATGTGTTTCCCCTACTCGCTAAGCTAGACAATCACAAATGCACTTTTGCTGCAGTGGAATATAACATAAACAACTCGTCCCGTCCCAGACGATATGCTCGATTGCAAACAAATGCACGAACACGTCGACCTTATCAATGTTATACCAGATCAATTAAAATGAATTGTGCAACAAATTGCTGGTTCTAAGTGCTGGTGTCTGATTGTACAATCATTGTGAAGTGCTCATTTTTTACTCTTATCATCCGTTTGCTGGGTATTAGGAAGATGTCTTATCAAAAGTTGAACTGACTTTGTTAACACGCGCCGACGGGGATGAGGATGACCGATATACATCAACGTTAATTGGATGTCAAAGTTCCACATATGATTATTGGCAGCCAGCAATGTCAACGATGACTATGGGAATGAATACCTGTTTTAAAGTGGCTTACTTTGACAGCGTGATAAGTTATCGTGAAGATTTTCATAATATTTTATTTTCAGAATTTGGCCAGAATTGCACTAAAATTTGTAATACAGTTTTTACTGCGTTTTCTACGATATCTTAATATGTCGTTTTCTGCGACAGGGGATTAAGCTGACACGATTGGCGAATAGTTATTTCGTTGTACTAAGTTGACTACTTGTTGAACTCTCCATTAAATTCCTTCATCATGATTTATTCAGGCATATACGAATGTGTTTAATTGACTAAATTGACCCACCACTGAGCGAGAGGTTCGAGGTTAAAATCCTTTCCAGGAACACTATAATATTTGTTGCCCCCTCTGACAAACATTCAAGAGTATTAACAAAATTTGACGTTCTGAATCGGGGTGATGTTTTTTTTTGTCGGGGTGCGAGGCTTTCTACACTGGAGCACTCAGACTTATTACTGATCCATTGTACTACCAGGAAGACACGCCACTTGTTTTGTTTAAATTTACTCGTTTTCCTAAGAAGACGAGTAGGCGCTTAAATCATAAGGTCGATTCGTTGAACCCAATCTTCGATGGCTATTTCTCAATGAATATTGGCTCTGAGCTCCTCTAACGTCGCCGGCTTGTTGGCATAGACCAATGATTTAATGTAGCCACATAAAAAAACTCTAGAGGCGTTAAATCACACGATCTCGGAGGCCAATAGACGGGTCGGTTTCTCGAGACAACAAGTTCACCGAACTAAGACTTTAATAACTCGATTGTTGCACCCGCTGTGTGGCTTGTGGCGCCGTCTTGTTGGAACCACATATATTTTTTTTATTTTTTTTTTTTTTTTTATTTTTATTATTCATATGATATATGTAACATAAACTTAGAACTATAAAACAATGATTATTGAATATTCGTGTTCATTCTTTAACTTGAAGTTAGTGGTGAATGACACATCAAGGTTAATATTTCATTTGTTATTTGAAGTGGGGTGACAATCAAATATTAATTTAATTCAGATTTAAAATTTAGATGAAGCAAAAGGGGGAGAAAAAAAAAATCAAAAATTTAATTGATATTAATAAATCATACGTAACAATTCATAAATAATATAATTTACAATTTCATTTCATATTACTAAAATTTTGTGCTGTTGATGAGATAAATGATTTAAACAAAGGATTCAATAAATTCATAGCTTAACGTGAATAGCCAGTCTGTAACCTTTTTGGTGAAATGTGAAAAACGTCGCGTATCTCTTACAAATAAAGGCAATTTATTAAAAAAATTTGGAGCCGAATATGTGTAAAAATGTGTAAAATGTGTTTTATGTGCGAAGGGTACATTTACTAAGTTCATATTGTTCACACGTAGATTGTACATTTGAATATTCCTACTAGGAATATTTCCGCTCTGCTTAAAGAATTCTTTTAAAACTTTAAAAACATATAAATGCCTGATTGGCAGAATATGCAATTCTTTGAATAAAGGCCAACTTCGAGCTAGACGATTTTGATTCAAAATAATTCGTACTAAATGTTTTTGTGCCGTTAATAAGGGTCTCATAGTATTGGTATAAGAACCCCCCCCCAGCTTGTTATGCCGTATTGCAATTTCGAGTGTGCAAGACCATAGTAAATACTTGTTAAAACTTTCTGAGAACAAAAAGGCTTTAATAAATACACTTTACGTGTGACCAATAACAAATAATTTTTAATCGTTTGAATATGATTTTTCCAATTTAAGTTGAAATCAATTACCACACCTAAATATTTAAAATGTTGAACCGATTCGATTTTGATGCAATGCTCAGTGCAATGCGCACCACCTACAAAATTACCTTTTCCACACTTATGTAAAGGTAAGGAGAACTGTTTACAATCGTGAGCGTGAAACCATAAATTAAAATCGTTCAGGCTATTGTCAGATACCTTAAAACACATCAGTTTAGTTTTCTCACTGATAATCAATTTATGATAAGTAAACCACAATCGTAAGATTTCAAGATCTTCATTTATCTTTACTATACTTTCGAAAATAGTTTCAGATTCGTACGTAAAAACTATGTCATCCGCAAAAGCAGTTGAAGTACCATTTAACTTGAGTTTGAAAATAGAATTTATGTATATCAAGAAAAACAGAGGGCCAAGAACAGATCCCTGAGGAACACCGTTCTTTAAATGTCTTGGTTCACTTGAGATCCCTTCAATAATGACACTTTGTGTTCTATACCTTAAATAAGAATTTAGCCAATTAAAAATGTTGCCACGAAAACCAACTTTATAGAGTTTAGCTAGCAAAATATCGTGGTTGACCAGATCAAACGCTTTTGTCATATCAATAAATAGTCCAATAGTTGATTTGTTGTTATTTAAACTTCCATAAAGCTGACTACACACCCGTAAGATGGCGTCCTCAGTTGACAAACCTGCTCTAAAACCAAATTGATTGTTACAAAAGAAGTTAAACTTATTCAAAAATGAGACAATTCGAACCTTGATTAACTTCTCAAAAATTTTGGAAAAGGTCGAAAGTAGTGATATTGGCCTGTAATTCGAAACATTTTTTCTATTCCCTTTTTTGAAAAGGGGTAGAACTTCAGCACATTTTAGATGGTCAGGAAAGCAACCCATATTTACACTTTTATTAAAGAGGAAGGACAATATATCAACCACATACCAGGAAACATTTTTTAATAAACTGCTTGAAACACCATCACTTGTGCAAGAAGTTTTATTTTTTAGTTTATTTATACTCCAGTCAAATGGTAGTTTGAAGTGGAAAGTTCTGGTGTAATTGTGTTTAGTGGCTTATTTTATGGATTAGGGGCTGCTGAACACGAATCTGAAGTTCTCCAACAAAATTTCGAATGGCAAATATGAGAAATCGTCAAAAAAAACCGCTGAAAATAAGGCTTTTTTGTGGTTTTTAACTTGAAAACTAAGCTTTCTACGAAAAAAATTTCTGAGGGTAAAATAAAGAAGAAGAAATTACTTACAATTTATGTAACAAACATTTTTTTGTACGCTCAATTGTTTTCACGCAAAAGAGTGTCAAACTATCAAGCAAAACAGACAATTTTCGAAAATAGCAAAAAATAAATACTTACATCATTTTGAACCATCCCTTTAAATTAACGGCACATCGCGCTGGGGAGTCGTAATTTTCATTTTTGGAATAGTTTGTTTTTCAAATGTTTCGAAAATAACAAAAAAAAAGTCTATTCATATATATATATATTTTTAATTCCATGTAGGAAAATAGTCTTTCATACGATTTTTAAAGATGCAACCATAAATTTTTCTCTAAAAACTGATAAGAGTCCTAGACACGGGTTCCATAATTTATTCAGGGCAGCCTTCTGGTTGTATTCATGAAACGGATAAACAAATAATCAGTGACCTAATTCCGAATACCTCATAATTTAGTGAATAGATCCGAAAGCAGTATAAGTGAGTAGCTATAGCGAGTCAAGAAATGAAGTAGATAGCTTCAAGTATTTCAGGGCGGTCCAAGTCTTCATCTGCTTCTTCTTCAATTTCTGCAATGGGCATGTTGTTGCAGCTGTTTTCGCAGTTCAGGCACATATTGGAACATTTGAGGCCTGCTCTTTTGCATCCACAGTTGGTCTGACAGGTCTTTGTGCATTTGCAGGATATAAGTTTTAAAACCTTTTCTGGAGCTGGTGGCTGTAGCGTTGGCACTGGCTGTAGACCATCGCTGGTTTTCTTCCAACCCCATTCCTCAGGATCTTTTTCATTTCCAAGCCATTGCCAAATAGGTTCTGGTTTTATTGGCAGACCTACAATAATATTTGTATCTTAGTTTGCTCAAAGTTGTCCCTTCCTTATCAGTCAATTTGTGCAACGCAGCGAAGAAGATGAGTCCAGCATGAGTAATATCAGCTGTGTTTTATTATCCATGCGGATCTGGATCTGGATCAATTTAATACGTAAAACAAAAACAACACAGGATCTTGCTATTTATCGGGATCATTAATCGTGATCCAAAATGTAATTACAAAACTCACTACACTATTAATAACACAAAAAATCAATTAGCATATTTTCATATTCGAATAATTTACCACTGCGACTTTTGAGACGTTTTGCTTCGTAATATAATACACAAAAATTAATGGAAATATTACGAGTAGCAGTACACTGTTAATATGTTGCATATTTGAACATAACATTTGAACATAGTTTCTGAAAAAAAAATATTGAGTGCAAAATGTATGTTGATTTGTATTCAAATGGCAACACCTCCGACACAACAAGCGATCATATTGTGACGTCACATTGTACCCTATATTTGCAATATGGCTGAGTGCCAATCAAAACTTGAAATACCTGGTATCGTCTGTTATGTGTTAAAAACAACTGTTGCCACAACTTGCCACTGATGATCCAGATCGTTTTATTATCAGATCGGATCCGTATCAAGATCATTGGGATAATAAAACGCGGCTATCTTCAGCTTGCGCCGTAGGATCTTTGAAAATTTCGATTTTGTTGATTAAAGCAGGTTTTTTTTTAGTTTTTGGAGAAAACCCATCTTTCCAACTTTAAACGAGGCTGACGTGGTATCACATCCTCCCATGGCATGCAAAAACAGTATGTTGTCACAGACAGATTGGTCTGGATGGCAGTCAGGAGAAAAAATTCGTTGTGCAACTGTCTCCTTGCCCGGTTTCAGAAAGAATACATTTGAATGTACTACGCGACAACGACCAATCATGATAACCAGCAAATCTACATCTTCACCCACAATAATCACAGATCTATGATGTTGGGCGAGATCCATTGCTGTGGTTACAATAAGTGTATCTGCATCCTCGTGTGCCTGTTTTGTGATTATACCAGCTGCTGCAAATTTGTCCTGTAGCATTTCGATGAAACGGTTTTTATTCTTTATATTGGCTGGGAACTTTTCTTGTGGCACTGTCCGGATCATTGTTCCATCGAATATGACATCCATTGAAGTATGTTTACGTGATCTTCTCGCTCGCTCAATATATTTAGTACCTTGTTCAGGGTAACCATCAAAGACGACTACAGTGCTTTCCTTGTACCTCGACTTAGCAAATGAAACATAGCTTTCACAAATTGATGAAAATGTTTGACCCCTGGTCCACAAGACTTTGTGCAGCAAGTATCCACCATCTATAACGTGAACACAGCCGTGAAGATTTGCCTCTTCAGTTGGTATGAATGCTTTGTATAAAGTAGATTTGGTTCCTTTTCTCATACCATAGTCGTCAAAGAGAGACATCGGATAAGGGCACAGCTCGTATTTTAGGAAGTCTTCAAGTTCTTCATGGTTGTAGGATTGATGGAGACGGTTTCGTTACTTATTGCATTGCGACCGATTTGTTGCATAAATACCATCTCAATGAAAGCAAAAGCACTCAAAACAAAAATCTTTGAAAGCTAAGAGAAAAAAAGACAAGAACGAGTCGAAGAACTAACTGATTACCGTTATAATGTTGCAATGTATCTCAAGAAAAATACCCAGAATGGAAAAAAAACTGCTCCAGAAACGAAAATTACGACTCCGCGGCGCGATGTGCGGTTACCATGCAGGGGTTGAATTTATTCATGTAGGTAGGTATGTTTTGCTACGTATTTTCGAAAAATGTCTGTTTTGCTCGATAGTTTGACACTCTTTTGCGTGAAAACAATTGAGCGTACAAAAAAATATTTGTTACATAAATTGTAGGTAATTTCTTCTTCTTTATTTTACCATCAGAAATTTTTTTCCTAGAAAGCTTAGTTTTCAAGTTATAAGCCGAAATCCGCAAAAAAACCTTATTTTCAGTGGTTTTGCCGATTTCTCATATTTGCCATTCGAAATTTTGTTGGAGAAGTTCAGATTGGTGTTCAGCAGCCCCTAATCCATAAAATAAGCCACTAAACACAATTACACCAGAACTTTCCAATTCGACCCTTTTTTTGCACCATTTGACTGGACTAATATCACTGACGCCCAATTCATGCAATTGCTCAAAAAAATAACGTTCCAACATGTCTCTGTAGCGAATACCATTTACCGTAACTTGACGGTCATTTTCATCGACGAAAAAAACGGCCCAACGACGCCACTGGCATGAAAACAGCAACAAACAGTGACTTTTTGCGGATAAAGTGCTGTGTCATGAAGCGCATGAGGATTCTCACCTGTCCAGTAATGCATATTTTGTTTATTGACGAAGCCGTTTAACCAAAAATGCGCTTCATCGCTGAGGAAGATATAGTGATGAAATTCTTCATTTTCTTCATCATGTCCAGAGCCCAATTCGAACCTACGTCGCTTCATACGATCGAACGGCTTTAGTTCTTGAGTCGCCTTGATCTTGTAAGGATGTAGGCCAAGATCCTTAAGCAAAACTCGCCATAATATGGTCTCGAAGAGGCTCAATTCTTGAGAACGCCTTGAAATTGACTGATTTGACTAGTTTGCGACGGACGCCTTTACGGCCGCAATATTCTCCACACTTCGGGGAAAACGTAGTCTCACTGCAACATCAAGCAGCGAATATTGTGACTCAAATTTTTTTCACTAGAACCTGCTTGTCTACTTGGACGAGAATAACGACCGAAAATTGGCGTTAACGCTCTTAAAGTTGCGACCACCGACTCGGAATTTCGGTAGTAAGTTTTAATTATTTGTAAACGTTGTTTCTTCGTGTACTTCATGTTGATTATACCCTATTCTAAGGGTATATTAATTTTGACGCATAGTTTGTAACATACCTTAATATTGCCCGTAGACCCCTAAAAGTTACTATATTTATGATCAGCATCGATAGTAATGTCGATCTAGCCATGTCCGTCCGTCCGTCTGTAGCCAAAAATTAGGCCTTTAAACTGGACCTAGAGAGCTGAAATTTTAACCATATACTCTCTAGGGTCCCGAAATAATCAAGTTTACGAATTTTTGAAATCCGCCCACAGACACGCCCACAAACTCAAAAAAAACCAAATTTTGGAAAAAAAATCGAATTTTGAGCTAGAAAGCTGAAATTTTTTATATATAATCTATGACTCCTAAAACTGCTCGGGATAAAAAATTTTCAAAATCCGCCCACTGACACGCCCACAAATAAATAAAATAATTTGTTTATACCCTATTCTAAGGGTATATTAATTTTTGAAAATCCAAAGTTTCAGCTAGGGAGCTGAAATTTATAGTATATACTCTCTATGGGCCCTTTATGCTCATGTGTAAATATTTTCAAAATCCGCCCACTGACACGCCCACAATTATTTTTTTTTTTTTTTTTTTTTAAATTCAAAGTTTGAGCTAGGGAGCTGAAATTTATAATATATACTCTCTAGGGGCCCTTTATTCTCATGTGTTAATTTTTTTTAAATCCGCCTACTGACACGCCCACAATTAAATAAAACAATTTTATTGAAACACCCAAGTTTGAGCTAGGGAGCGTTTTTTTTTTGATAAAATCCTTTAAATGTTATATAACAAAATATGTAGAGCGTTCTTAACAATTCAACCATACTTAGACTTTTGTCACGCCCACTTATGAGGGATAGGAATAAGAATAGGGTATCCAACAGTTCGCCCAAGCGGACTGTAGCCCGTCCCTATGTTTTTATTAAATATTTTGGCATTGACAGTTCGGTAATCGGTTTAAGGGTGCGTTCACACTGAAAGTTTGAAGTTGTCAAGTCGCTAATGAAAGACCCAGTATAAACATCGAAATCGATTAATGAAATTCTTGTTCTGTCACTTTGATAATTTTCCAATTTTAACGAAATAAAAGGTCCGTTGGCGTACTTTTGTGTAGAAAAATAAAAACTTCTCCAAAATTGAGAGAGAATTCAAAGTATGCGAACGCTTTTGTGTAAAAAGATGAAAAACGTCAAAGTTTGGCTTGAAAAGAAGCAAACGGTGGTTTTTTTTGCTGGCAAACTCGTAGAATTTCATCATCTGACAGTTTCAATTTTCTTGCCAGCAGAAATTCTATGTGAAGAAAAATGAACGAAAGTAAATTTTTCTTTCGTTGATTGTTTTAACATTTTCTCAGTACGCGAACGCGTCTGTGTAGTTTTGCACGAAATTTTATATAAATAAACGTTGGCATGTTAGTACGCAAACGGACCTTATGTTTACATATTCAACCTGTTTTGGGGGATTAATTTTTGTCTGAGAGGGAAGTGATTTGTCCATTTTGTTCGCACAACAATTAATCGATATTTGTTTTAGCGTTTTAACAAATTAATTTGGCATCTGCATTTCACGTTTCATAAATACAACGACGCTTACACTTGTTAATTAAAAAAGATGCGTTTCCTTGTGTTATTGGCATCCCGATCCCGGACCGGCAAGTCTCTGCTGGATAACCAATCGAAAACGACATACATATATAAAGGAATCTAAAGGGTCCGTTCGCGTACTTTATGTGTACAAAAATTAAATGTGTCAAATCCCCAAAATCGAGAGAGAATCCTCTCATTTCTAAGAAAAGTACGCGAACGCTTTTGTGTAAAAAGGTGAAAAGCGTCTTAGTTTGGCTTGAAAAGAAGCAACAGCTGTTTTTTTTTTTTGCTGGCAAACTCATAGGATTTCATCATTTCACAGTTTTTATTTTCTCACCAGCTGAAATTCTGTGGGAAGAAAAATTAACGAAAGTACATTTTTCTTTCGTTCATCTTTTTACCATTTTCTCAGTACGCGAACGCGTTTGTGTAGTTTTGCACGAAAGTTTATATAAATTTACGTTTGCATATGAGTTCCCGAACAGACCTTAAGTCACAAAGGAACACCTTAACTGGAGAACAGAAATGGAGAAATACTCTGTTCAGACGAGTGTAAAACAGTTTTGTTCGACGGAAAGAAATCTCGTTACCTAATGTGAAAATCGGGCTCCAAATACAAAATATAATCCTCGAGAATCCAGCATAATGATGTTTGCACTTTTTTTTTCTATGGTGTTGGTCCCATACACCAAACGGAAGGCATCATGGATCAACATCTCTGCTACCAAAATCGTGCATGAAGTAATTTTTCCATATGGTGAAGAAGGAATGTCCTTGGTGTTAGACTTTCAACGAGCCAATGACCCAAAACCAGCAAACTTTTGAAGCAGTGAGCTCAAGATAAGAGGGAATGACCCTCACAGTCCCCAAACCTTAGCCGCATACACAGGTATTTCCTTATTTTTGTATAGGTACCTAATTGTTGTTGATGTTGTGTCAGTAGACCCACTGGTATTAATTTGACCACTTTTTCTTCGTCTTCGTTTTCTTAGCTACGGACTGGTCCGCCCGTTTGACCTCAATAAACATCGGCAAGCCTCTCGCTATCAAATCACTTTTTTACTGAGGCCAATTAAATGCTGGTGTCATTGCATTTGTGAGATTCATCACGATTGGCATACAATTTGTCAAACGTACTTGTGGGATGAGTTTCAAGATGTTAAAAATGTGATTTACCCCTTAAGTCGCCCTTTACGACGAGCGCTGTTTATCAGGGTGTGATGTAGTGATATTGTGGACGCCGAGGTTAGTGTGTTGGACTTCTAATCAAATGGTCTCAGGTTCAAATCCCGCCGGGGCCAAGTTACATCGTAGTTTTTAGTAAGTTTTTTTTTCCAATGCCCAACCAAGAGTATCAATTGTCATAGAAGCTTCTCAAATTGCCGATCGGATTCGGCCTTAAATTATAGGTCCCTTCCAGTTTGCACAAGTAAATTGTTGGAGAAGCTAGGTTTTAGTTGTATGGACCGTTAATGACTTATTTATATATTTTCATTTTTAAAATAGTTATATTGTTATCCCGTCCATTACCGAGGAAATTTGATCACTATATATAAATAGTAAATAATATCAGTTTTGTGTTGGTATGCTATGTTCCGGATCCGGATGTTCCGCAGAAAATGCGATCCACTAAAACCAAAATAACCCTAAATGTATGCAATAACTATTCTTCACAAATTAATCAAGAGTGGATACTTTATAATCATATTCTTCATATACTCTTAGGATGACTATTAAAGGGAATGCATAACGAAAACTAAATTTTAAACATGAAACAAAATTAAAGGCATTTTCCAAACAAAAAATGGTTTCATGTTCTTATCTTATTCAGCCTAGAAGAGAAACCAAGCGACTAAGAATTAAGTTTTTTTTACAACGAAGCAAAAGAGAACAAATTTTAAGAGAAGTCGATAAAATGATGGAAACATCTGTTGCACTTGCAATTTCGCAAGTAAACACGCAGGCCTTTGAAAGTATTATAAATTGAGAATTGTGTAAGACTACATGGAACATGGAAGTCTATACACATATCCACATGACAAGTTGATCGCGATCGTTAACACTGGAGGAAATGAAAAGAAAAGACAAAGCAGAAGTGGAACACATTTGAATAAACCGATGTGTTTTAATTCCAGTCAGCTGTGGAATTTGGTTTGTGGAGTATCTACCTAGAACCTAGAAGAACTATTATACTAAACGATGTGAATGTGTGCTGTCACCAGCGTTGCCATTTTGTAGAAAAAATACTATGCCGACTGGAAAACAACGAGAAGCTTATTTTCCATATAAAATACATATATCTTATTTATTTTTACAAAATTGTAAAAATAATTCTCTATAGGTACCCATGTTTGAAAGCTGTTGTTTGCGTAATAAAATCACGTTAAACAAACTAACTAAATTAATTAAAATGAATAACTCAATTCTCCTCCAATGATGAATATTTTTGCATTTTTTAGATTGTGACCAACACCAACACAACATATATATTATGACAAGATGACATTTCAAGGATTGCAGTTGAGTTTAACCAGCAGTTTAAAGTTCAAATACTTAAATGTATCTAAAGCAAATTGAAACAAATGAAACTTACTGGGATTCCAAAAAAATTACAATTTTAGGACAAAATCTAAACGACTTAAACAAATTTTAGGTTAGGTTTATTTTGACACACTTAGACCAATTTAGGTCCATTGTGATACCACGTATATTATCTACCTCAACTCTGTAGATGGGACTGGCCAACGACACGCAGTTGTTCTCAAACGGTCCCCCATCTACGTACTAACCGCGCCCAACGTCGTTTAATTTCGGTGATCTGACGAGAACCGATTAACAAACCGACTTAAACAAAGATTCAAGATCATATTCATCTGTCAATATGGCACTGTACTGTAGATGATGAACTACTTGATTTTAAATTTTTTTTTTTTTATGAAAGTTAAATAATAGTTTCCGAGGCATTCGTACTGTGGCATCAGTGCTTTGAGATGATAAACATTTTAAGATATAAGAAATGTGTCAATTATGAAAGGACAAATTTAGATTAGTTTATGGCGGTGATAATGAAGGCTATAGAGGGAATAAGTTCCCTTGTAGGCAATATAAATCAATGTAAATCATGGTGCTGCTTATCAGCAGATGATCAAAAGAACAAAAGGGAATTAAATATGGTGTCAATAGAGTACTTTGCGAAAACGTCAATGTCTAATGAAAAAAAAAAATTGCTGAATTAATTGGAGGAAAACATTGGAAAATTTCTATGGCAGGAGGAGAGTTGTGCGCGAATATTTAATAAAAAAATTAATAATAAAAACAAAAAAAATCCGAATTTGAAAATTATGTCCAAACAGAATTTAAAAAAGCTTAGGTAAATGAAATCGTTTCCTTCCAAAAACCACCACATTTGCTTAAAATACTTCTAAACAGACTCAGTGGATTCGTTGCTGGCTTGGCCGGATTTACTATCACGATGTTTAGCCGAATGAGTTTTAAATTACAAATGCAGATTGGTCCACTTTGCTTTATCCGACGTGAATTGGCCAACATCATAAGAAATTTGCTTCCACGTCGGCGTTTCGGGCAATTTGTATTCCGTGGCGGATATATCCCAATTTCATTTTTCAATGTCTTCGTGTGACCAATCTCCTTTCGAATTAGTTCTTATTTGCTTGTATCTTATTTTTTGTTTTATGCCACAATCGGACTCCTGCGAATCATCCGGATCTCTTGGATCGTTGATTTTTTATCGCCGCCCTCAATAATAAGCTGCGAAAAGAATACATCTTCTAACAGCAAAAAACATGATAATATAAGCGAACAAATAAACACGAAAATATTAAAAAATGTGGCGTAGATATGCCGTTGAGCCATTTTAAGCTCGTCAGCATAATATCATACGACTCAACACACGCCAAAAGGATGATTACGCGATATGCTAAAGTCGCCAATATACATACGCTGACTAGCCAACTTTTTTCCCAGCGAACACCCTTCAGCATACATATGACCACAGAAATTTGACGATTAGACAATATTCTGCGATTAGGACAGAATATTCAGCATACGTATGCTGATTCATCAAATCATCTCATCCCACCTTAAGGCCTGTAACCGTTAAATTTCGCCCAAAATTAAGAATCCTTAACAAAAGCAATTCATTTAGTCTTCTCAATGGTAACTGTGGGCGCAGAGTTTAGTGTGTACTAAAGGTCTGAGGTTCAAATCCCGCCGGGGCCATGTAGCATCCAAAAGTTTTTTCCATTGTCCCGCCTCTTGCAAACCTCAGACAAACATCCAAGAGTAGCAATTTTTATTAGAAGCTTCTTCGATTTTCCGTTCGGATTTGGCTTAAAATTGTAGGTCCCTTCCATTTCGCACAAGCAAATGGTAGGAGAAGCTAGGTTCTATGCCCTATATGTCCCATGTATGTTTGTGCCCAATTTTTTTTATTTTTCAACGGCGAATTCACGATAACAATTTTACATACAGCTGTTTTGCAATTCGTAAATACGGCGGAAAAAACATATTTAAATAATACACGAAACAATTTCTATATCGATACGCTCTGACTGCTCATTAATTTTAAATTTCATCTGTATAGGCGTGGACAGAGTTCATTTCTGGAACACCTAGGTTCCTCATATCAGTCTAACCAACGACCATACCACGTCGAGTTAATCGGTTCTCGTCAGATCACCGTAATTAAACGACGTTGGGCGCGGTTAGTACGTAGATGGGGGACCGTTTGAGAACAACCGCGTGTCGTTGGCCAGTCCCATCTACAGAGTTGAGGTAGATAATATACGTGGTATCACAATGGACCTAAATTGGTCTAAGTGTGTCGGGTTCTGCTGACAGCCACATAAACCTAACCTAACCTAACCATATCAGTCTGCTCAATGACAATTATAAGATTACCCCCTAAAATGAAGGTAAATTCTTCTATTGATTGACCAAATATAAATGAAATAATATGAAAGCCGACGACCAGCAGCAGTACCGTTCCATATCAGAAGCGCCAACCGTCAATAAAATAAATCGCGCGAAAAATGTTTTATTAAACCAAACGTTTTTTTTATAGATTTGGACGCACTAAGAACGTAGCGTATTTCACCCACTTGTTTGCTGTACTCCCACTCGGCTCAATGCCGGCAACACTTTTGACTCCATTGATTTCCCAGTCTGTTTCGGCAGAACTGCCATGCCGACGCCGAGTCGATTCATCATTGTGCCGATGGAAAGTGCGATCTGTTCCATACTTATCCACAGTAGTCCACACACACACACATTTTTTTCTCGACAGTTGTGCTTTTGGAAATTTCATTTCTTGATTCCGCACAGTCTGAGTTTGTGCTTAAAGACCGTTGATGATGGATATTTTTGTTGAGTGGGTCTCGTCGAAGTGCCGTTCCGTTACGAACAATTTGTCCGTTTTATCAATGTCGTGTTTTTGTTAGGATTACTAATCAGCTCGCGTTTCTCTCGATTTGTGTGAATAGTTTTTATTTCAAAAACGAAATACTGTGCTTGAAAAAAAAACTAACCCGTGATCCAGTGAAAAAAGGATAAAAACAAACATACATATTCGCCCGCCCAAACCCCATTAGAATTGTGAAAATCAAAGTGCGCGTTTTTATTTGTTTGTTTTTTGTCTCTTAATTTTGAATTTCAAATAAAAAAAATTGTGTTGTAACAATTTGTTTGTCTAATCATGTCCAACTATGGATTCGGTCATTGAATCTCGCGAGAGCAAACAAAAATTGTCAAAACAAGAAGCCACCAATAGTTCCGTGAAGAACGTGATGATTGCCAACAATCCACAGCAACCACAATCACAACAACCAGAACAACCGCCAAACTTGG
This sequence comes from Portevinia maculata, assembly GCA_949715645.1. Classification (NCBI taxonomy): domain Eukaryota; kingdom Metazoa; phylum Arthropoda; class Insecta; order Diptera; family Syrphidae; genus Portevinia; species Portevinia maculata. The sequence continues at coordinate 25,536,633 of OX454527.1, read as the reverse complement.
AGGAGGGACTGCAAGTTCCAGATTTACCTCCGAAAGAGTTCGATTTCAATCTACCATGCGAGTACTTCAAAAGCTCCTTCGCTAGATCGTTATCGTTGAACAATCCACTCAATCAATCCAAGTCAATGGATTTTATTAACCTTAACAGGAACGGCTTCCAATCGGTGCCACCAGCGCTTTCTGCTCTAAATCGAAAGTGCTCCACCGGCAATCGTAGCAACGGGGGTAATACTGCTAGAAATTATGAAACATTACCAACTGTTGCGGTGCCCCCGATTCCAGCTAGAAGGCAGAACATTGAAACATCTACCATTATTCCCACAGCAAGTGTTGTCAATGCTTTGCACCATTTAAGGAACGGTTGTGCCAGCAGCAGCAGCACCAACAATAACGCAAATCGTGCAACCGCCACCAATGGAAGCGACAGCATTATCAGTGCAACTAGCCGATCAGCTAACGTAACTCACGGCAGCAGTCATTTTGTAAGGAGAAACGTCTGCTGGCCTCCAACATCATCGACGTCGTCCTCCGGAGAACAGGTTCGTTTGGTTTATTGTTTGTTTTATTTTTAATATTTAAGCAAGTTTTACAGTGGATACAGTCAGTTTCAGTTCTTGATGACAATGTCTATTCAACATTTAGGACGGGAGAGTTTATATATAGATGAGATTTTTTTGTAGCCAACTGGCGACAATTGTTAACTTGTCTGCATTCGTATTTCTTGACCCAGAAAACGGTCATAGAAGCCGAGAATGACAGAACAGAAATCGTGCTCTTTTCTATAAAATACTAAAACCCACACGTTGAACCTCCCTCTATCAATGACACTATGTATGTAGCTTAACAATTTGTTGATAAATATTTGGGTCTTATTCTAGATAGCAAGTTAAGCTGTATGATACGCATGGTATACAGTAGCTCTTTTCTCCTGCAAGAAAACCATTCGCCTATACGTCTCGCTCATAAGACCGACCGATACAAACGTGCGATGTGGTTGTCTGGTGGTCAGCCTTGGATAAAGCGATCAATCGGTAAAAGAAGTCTTATCTTGGCTAATGGAAAGCTAAATACCTACTTGCGAAAGTTGTCCACATCTTCTAAGACAGACAATCGCCAGTCATTGGAAAGAGTCTTTATAAAATCTTTAATAGTCCTAGATTGCCAATCACTTCTTAAGGGCAGCTCAAGATTCACGTTTTTTTGGGTGCTATTAGGCTGATGTACTCGTCAGGAAAAGTTGTATTTGGTTATACCGATCGCTGCATGCAAACTTATGCTACCAAACAAACTTTAGATGGACCTGAAATGAGAATCTTTACGTGTTCACCTGCCTAAACGATTATATAACACTGAGGGCCTACCCATTTAAGATTGTGAAATGAAAAGCATACTCATACACCATGCACCAGGAAATATCGCAGTACAATATCGTAGTTCATGTACATATAAGGCATGAACTTCACTCCTTGCTCCAGAGCCAGGTTTAGTTAACGCATCTTCTGTTCCTGTGATTTTAGGTAACCACAGGCCCACCATTCTCCCACTAGGGGGCTTACCTCAAAGACTGGCTGGGCAATGTCTCTATTGTAACTTCTTTTATACGCCATCCTTTTCTTTTTATCTGCCTCTGTACACCCCACACAAGGTAACAATATCCAAATGAGGCATCATCTCTATTTGTATACCCTATTCTAAGGGTATATTAATTTTGACTCATAGTTTGTAACATATATTGCCCGTAGACCCCTAAAAGTTACTATATTTATGATCAGCATCGATAGTAATGTCGATCTAGCCATGTCCGTCCGTCCATCCGCCTGTCGGCAAAAATTAGGCCTTTAAACTGGACCTAGAGAGCTGGAATTTTAACCATATACTCTCTAGGGGCCCGAAATAAACAAGTTTGAGAATTTTTGAAATCAAACAAACTCGAAACAACAAATTTTTCAAAAAAATCGAATTTTAAGCTAGAAAGCCGAAATTTTTTATATATATGATCTTTAACTCCTAAAACTGCTCGGGAGATAACATTTCTAAAATCCGCCCACTGACACGCCCACAATTAAATAAAACAATTTTATTGAAAAGTCAAAGTTTGAGCTAGGGGGCGTTTTTTTTACAAAATCTTATTTTTTCCATTAAATCCTTTAAATGTTATATATAACAAAATATGTAGAGCGTTCTTAACAATTCAACTATACTTAGACTTTTGTCACGCCCACTTATGAGGGACAGGAATAAGAATAGGGTATCCAACGGACTGTAGCCCGTCACTATGTTTTTTTTTAAATAAAGATGTCACTAACTATTCTGTGTGTACGAGCATTACCTTCATGTAAAATTGTTTAAATAATTTGTAAACTAATTTCTATACTAGGTTGGTTGGTTTGAACCGGCCCTCGATGAGGATGCACTTAGACCAGAGGTAGGTCCATTGTGCTGCCGATGTGTAAGGTGGGTGGGTCACCCTCTTACTCAGGGAACCATTTGCGCCTCTGAATGAAGGAGCTAATCTTTGCTTTGCAGGCGTTGTTGAAATCATTCAAATTATTAGACGGTATTCATCCATCGTAGACACGTGCAAAGGAAGTGACTGGTAGACTCCTCTTCCTCCTCGTCCCTACAGCTTCTGCAGAAGTTATTGTAGGGAATGCCCAGCCTTTGAGCATGTCTTCCTATAGCACAGGGCATTTACTAATTTGGAGAGGATTCCTCTCTTATGCCTTAGAAGTCCGATGGACTTGGGTTTATTTAATGACGGCCAGAGTAGCCTTGCGGTTTTGCATAAGACGTTTAACATAAGATGTTGGGGCCTCAATGTCGGTGACGCTTATGCTGTTTAAACCAGAAGAGCTTCGTCGAGCCAGTTCGTCAGCTTCGCTATTCCCTGGTATGTCACAGTGACCCGGCACCCAGCAAAGGGTGGGGCTATACTGACCGGCTATGTCGTTAAGAGATGCGCGGCAGTCTTTCACTGCCTTGGATCTCGTAGTGCTGGATGCAAGGGAATTGATGGCCGCCTGACTGTCGATGTATATTACAATATCTGATTTCGATATCGTATTAACCGACAGCCAGTCAGCGGCTTGGCGGACGGCGGTGACTTCGGCCTGAAAAACGCTGCAGTGTTCTGGAAGGTTAAAGGAGAGGTGAACGTCCAGGTCTTCAGAGAAGACTCGGGCACCGACTCCGTTATCCGTTTTGGACCCATCCGTAAAAATTGACAGCGATTCGTAGTGTAGGACGTGACGTTGTGTCCACTCGGTTCTGTCTGGGATTAGATGTTAGTAGCCCAGATTGAAATTGTATTCAGTGGGCAGTTGGCCTTAGGAAGATGTCGATACATCGATAGTATATTGTCATGTCCAGTGTGTTGCTGTTTCCATTGTTTGGAGCTTCTCAGTCTTGTTGCTGAGCTGCCAGCCAACTGTTTGCCGACGATGTCAGTCAGGAGAAGGTGGAGCATGGCTTGGAGCGCCGCAGTGGGAGAGTTTCTCAGCGCACCGGTGATGCTGAGGCATGCAACTCGTTGAGTTTTGTCTAGCAAGCTTAGGTTGGACTTCTTCTCTAAGGCGGGCCACCAGACCAGTACTCCATAGAGGAGAATCGGTTTAACTACCGACATGTATATCCAGTGCATAATTTTTGGTTGTAGGTCTCACGTGGAACCTACCGCCTTTTTGGATATTGTCACATATTTTTTTGCAGAGCAAACATCAATTGTGCAGACAGTTTCACTAAATCTAATTTCTCTTTCCAACATTATCTGCCTACGAAGATAACGTTGAAGAGATCGAGTAATATCGTAAGCTTATATCGTAAGCCCAGTTTTGTATGTTAGTCCATAAGCATTTTTAGTTAGTCGACTCTAGATGTTCTTTTGTTAATGTGTCCGGTAAATAAAAGTATTATTTAAACTTAAGAAAAATGTTTCATCTATATTTCATCTATATTTCACCTTGGCGGATCCTCAATTAAGGAACGAGGTCAACCTTTGTAGTGTGAGATTTTGAACCGCCGAAGTGGTTTTCATTTTAACGAACCAACCACATAACTATATATAAAGAGCAGCTAGGAATTTCCTGGCACGTTCGACTACATTTTCCCTCCAAAGTACGAGTAGCTTGTGATCAAGCTTCAGTCCTAAATAGCTAGCGCTATTTGAGAGTGCCAGGGAGTTTATGTCTTCGTGTGAACAGGACCAGCTCAGTCTTTCTTGGATTAACGGACCGGCCGCATCTTTCAGTCCAACTTGTTAATATGTTGATAGCAGTTTGCATGACATCGGCCAGGGTCTGCGGGTATTTACCTGTGACAAGTATAGCAACATCGTCCGCATAGGCGATAACTTTGCATCCAGTGTATTCAATGTTCAGAAGGGCTTCGTTGAGCACTAAGTTCCACAGTAACGGAGACAATACCTTGGGGGTGCCTCTGTGTGCACGTCGTTTGACAGTGCCACTTCCGAAGGATGCAGTTATTATCTATGTCGAGAAATGTCACTAATTTCTATACTATGTACATAATGTATTTGAATAAATAAAATTGAATTGAATTGAAAGTTCTGTATCATCCAAAACCTTTCTCTTACAGAGATAAAGTGAACGTTGTTTTCCTGCCCGTACTGTACCTATTCATTCAAATTCTTTTTTGTTCATCGTTTTCTACTCTTTATTCGAGTGCGTGCGACTTTGTATAGCTCGCGGCACCCCTTGAGTCGTAGAGATACATTATTATAAAACGTTGACATACCAGTTATTTCTGTTTATAGGATTGGCCTGATTTTTTCTTTCTTTCCTTGCGCTAAGAATTCTTGTTCAACACAATCCCCCCTTCATCTGTTTGTTGGTTTCCTTCCATATCAATTGCAAAGTTTGTCGCTAATAAGGAAGGATCGCCGCGCATCGCGAAAAAAGAGCTGCGTTAAGTATCTATGCGCGATTTTTTTTTTTTATTTTATTATTTTATGCTTCTGGCAGCGATAAATCTTGCAACTCATTGTTGGTGTTAATAACTTGTTTGGTTTTCTCCTTTTAGAGACTAGTCCTATATATTAAACATGTAAAAATCACATACAAGGATAGCGAAATATAGTGGCGTGCAATTCCCATATTTGCCTTTGCTTACCAGATAGGTGCTGCTACTGTGCGCTGCGAACAAATTGCGATGAGATTTTTAGCAAATTGATTGTGACAGGAGACGGCGACAACCCCCACCGAATAGTTAATTAAATGTTTTCCTTGTAAAAATTAACGATTGAATAATGCGATTAAAATGCCTCAAATTGGCAGTCACATAGTTTTCACTGTCTGTAAAGAAACGAGATTTTTTTCTTTTTTCTTTTGATTTTTATGGCAAACGGTGTTAGCTGGACTGAAGATGGCATTAATTGATCTGTAGTGCGTCCAACGAAAAATGGAGATTAAGTGGCAAGTGATGGGACAATGTGACTATTTTTGGAGAGATTGCCTTGACCGTGCGTGCTGATGTAGAGCTATAAATGGAATTCGAAGGTAAAAGTATGAGCTTGTAGCAAATGGTTGAAATTCCAAGCAAGATGCTTGGGATTGCCTCGGTTCTGATAGTTCGATGCGTACCTGTCTTTGGCAGGTTTATTTGCCGTTTACCTTTTATCGAATGTCTATGCCCCTTATTTGTTACAGTAAGTCGTGTTGACACTTCTATTGAACCATTAATTTGCACTTGCATTTCTTTGCCAAACCAGCTGATAGACAACACTAGTGGTAGACATGTTACTTGCCAATCGATTAATCTGTCGTATAAACTTTGGTTCCTATATCCTTATTCCTAATGTGGATCCCAGGACAATCTATAGGCCTCAACTACTGCGGTTTTACTTTTTGATGCAAGCTTTGTACATCTGCCGAATCTCCGTCACTCTAACTCAGACTCAGAAACTGATCCAAGCCGATACTTCCTTTCACTAGATTTAGCAATCAATTCGGCTTATTGAAAAAGCCGATGGTCTGGAGCATTGTATGAGTAAAGGCAAAACAGTCGCAGAGACAGTGGTCTTCCACCTCTCGACAAGCGTCACAGATGATTGTGTCGCTTAAGGCCGTGAGTATGTCTGCTACGCCGTCTACTCTGCAGAGTGCCGGCTATGTCTTGAAGAAGACGAAAAAGCTGAACACATTTAAGGTGAATGTCCAGCCCTCAGTGAAACAAGGAGGTAGATATTCTTCAGCGAACAATTGAGTTCCGAAGACATGAAGCAGTCCTTTGCTGGCAGCATTATCCGCTTTGTACGAAAAGTAGAAATGCTAGGTAGGTAGGTAGGAGTGGCTGCCCGGTGCTATTTGTACCTGGACCCATTTAGCGCAAAGACGCCGTTTCGATGCCACCACTCAAGTGACCAATGGTGTCAATTTGTGTTTTAAATCCATCCTTGGAATTAAGAAACTCGATGATATTGCAGAATTTAATATTGCTCAATTCTGATAGGTTGTCGAAGAATGTTTTGCCGAGTGTGCGATGTCCAGCTCTAGCTAGGACCGGACATTCCAGATGAAGTGGTGGAGGGTCTCTTTTTCCACTGGATCCTTGCAGCTGCGGCAGTGTGGGTTGAATGGGATGCCCAACCTTGCAGCGTGAGTACCGACGGGCCAGTGTCCAGTGCTGACCGACAGAATTCTGGCAATCTCCTGTCGGGTTCTATTTGTTAGATCGTGGGGTCTTTTGGCATCGAAGCAGGGCCACATCTTCCTGGATATGACACAGCTATTTAGGCCGCTCCATCTGAAGCTGTCTAAATATGGGGTTAATGGTACTGCGTTGGAATGGTTAAGAAACTATCTAATACGTCGTTTCCAAATTATGAATGTGAATAACAACTATTCGGAGGTTTTACCAGCGATGCTAGGAATACCACAAGGCTCTATCCTCGGGCCATTGCTTTTCATTATTTACATTAACGACATGCAGAAAGTTGTTACTCACTCTACACTTGCTTTATTCGCCGACGACGCACTTTTTTTTACATCGAAGGAAACTCCGCGGAAGAATGTCAACGATTAATGATGGAAGACCTCCAAAATATTAGCCTTTGTTTAAAAGGCAACAAATTAAAACTAAATGTCCAGAAAACAAAATGTCTAATTATAAATGATTATGCAAATTTGAATTTATCAATTGATAATGAAACAATCGAGCAGGTAACTGATGTAAAATATTTGGGGATTACGAGGGCGGGTCAATAAGTCCGTGACTTTTTGAATTTCTGACCTCTTTACTGAAACAGCAACACTGCTCCTGTCAACAGGTATCTGTCAGTTGACTCCTGTCAAAATTTAAACTTGCTGCGTCAGTTAGTTTGTGTTTGACAGCTATTTTTATCAGACTACTCACTAATTTGAGGAGAAAATGGAAAAAAGTGAATTTCGTGTGCTTATTAAGCATTATTTCTTGCGAAAAAAAACCATTACCGAGACCAAGGCTAAGCTTGAAAAATACTATGGGGACTCTGCACCATCGATTTCAATGGTAAAAAAGTGGTTTACTGAATTTCGTTGTGGCCGTACAAGCACTGAAGATTCCGAACGTCCTGGACGCCCAGTTGAGGTCTCTACACCCGAAACAATCGAAAAAATTCACGATATGGTGTTGGCCGACCGAAGATTGAAAGTGCGAGAGATTGTGGAAGCCGTAGGGATCTCGCATGGCTCAGTGGTTTCAATTTTGAATCATCACTTGGGCATGAGAAAGCTTTCCGCAAGATGGGTGCCGCGTTTGCTCACAGTCGACCACAAACGCAATCGTGTAACAACTTCACAGGAAGGTTTGGCGTTGTTTAATCGCAATATGGAGGAGTTTTTGCGCCGTTTTGTAACCGTGGACCAAACATGGATCCATCACAACACACCAGAGACCAAACAACAGTCAAAACAGTGGGTTTCTAAGGGTGAATCGGCGCCAAAGAAGGCCAAGGTGGGTTTGTCAGCCAATAAAGTTATGGCGACTGTTTTTTGGGATGCACGCGGGATAATCCACATTGACTACCTTCAAAAGGGAAGAACAATCAATGGGGAATATTATGCCAACTTAGTGGACCGATTCAATGACGATTTGAAAAAGAACCGACCTCATTTGGCCAAGAAAAAAGTTCTTTTCCACCAAGACAATGCAAGGGTGCACACATGTGCAGTTGCCATGGCAAAAAACCATGAATTGGGCTATGAATTGCTCCCTCATCCACCCTATTCTCCAGATTTGGCTCCGAGCGACTACTTCTTGTTCCCAAACCTGAAGAAATGGCTTGGTGGAAAAAGATTTGACTCCAATGATGAAGTCATCTCGCAAATAAAGGCCTATTTTGAGGATCTCGACAAATCATGTTTTTTGGAAGGGATAAAAAATTGGAGAAGCGTTGGACAAAGTTTATAGAGCTCAAGGGAGACTACGTTGAAAAATAAAAAAAAAAATTTTATCAAAAAATCTGTGTTTTATTCCAAAAGTCACGGACTTATTGACCCGCCCTCGTACATATACGCCAGAGCTAAAAAGCCCAATCGACTGCTAAGTACCCAAAAAAATGTGAAAATAGAAAGACATAATTTAAAGTCTCTTTTTAACTATTCAATGAAAAGATTTATAAACATAAACTTGAAGATCTCACTTAAACTAAGCTTAGTGCGTTTAATCTCCAAACAATAAAGCGCATCTTAAAATAGTTTATACTAATTTAATAAATAAAGAATTGACAACTTTCGGAAAGCGTTAAATTGACTCAGTCACGAATGCTGCTACCAACGAAATTATAATTTACATAAACTAAATGTTAAAAAATTAATGAAAATGAAAGCGTGTCATTGGTATTTCCTTTTAACATAATTCTTTTCAGATTGAGATACATTTTTTTTATTCATTTATTTTTTAAACAAAATGTCACTGATTAGTGACCAATGGAATGTGGATTATTTCTTGTAATTGGTACTTCTTAAAGTTTTGAATCAGTGTTAAAGATAATTATTGCATTAAAATTCTTTCACTTAAACAAAATGGTTTTTGTTTTTTGTGAAAGGCTGAACAGTTAAATTGCATCAATGGAAGGTTTTTTTTTTAAGAAATGAATTCTTTAGGTAACTGCTGTCGGTAACTGGGCCATTCATAAGTGGTGTGAAAGTAAAGTAAAATGCTTTTTAATTAAATCTCGTGGAACTAATTGATAAAAACATATTGCTTGCTGTTTGTATTATTTAAATGTTCATGTAACATTCGGATGAAAAATTATTCAACGTTTTACAAAGCGAGCGTTTAAAGCTGTTCGTGCTATGCAATTACTGGGCGCTGAAAACTTTGATTGGGTCAACAATGCACATAATAACCGATTTATTCGATCAATGTTGCCGTGCCAATGAAGTCGGTGTTGTGGAGCTCTTTGGACTAATCCACGTCTTGGCACAGCTCGCATACAGGATCAAATGTCCGCAACCAGTATCAGCTCTCGTTTGCTGCGCCCAACACTTTTTTTTTATTTCTTATTTTTTATACTCGTAAATAAAAGGGAATCCAGATCCCAGAGAACTCAGACTCGGTAACGGTCCATTGTACTACCAGGCAAAAATCCTCTTTTTGGTGTAGAGGTTGGAGAAACAAGGTATACTTTGGTTCTCTTATTTAATGGGTGGCGTATGTTGTTATTCCACATGGGGATTGAACCTGCACCGCACGGGTCACAACCCAACACACCTCTACACCATCGCCACCACATTCGCGTCCAGCACTTGACGTCATAAAGCAAGACTCGCCGGATTAAAGATCGGTAGAGCATGCACTTTGTCCTTCGAGTAAAGAGTTTAAAATCCATTTTCTTCAGAACTCACCTAGACCTTTGAATTCAAAAATGGATTTAGACAAGGCGATGCGCTGTCATGTAACTTCTTCAAAATCATTCTTGAAAGATGCAAAGAAAGTGCAAAAATCAAATGCTAACACCAGAGGCACTATCTTTCAAAAGTCCGTCCATCTACACGCCTACGCCGACGACATCGACAAAATCGGCAGAACGCAGCGGGATGTCACTGGCGCGTTCGTGAGTATTGAGACGGAGGCGGCGAAGATGGGTGTGGCGATCAATGAGGGCAAGACAAAGTATATGCTGTCATCAAGAAAGGACACCCAACACCGACGTCTCGGACAGAATGTCATTATAGACAGATATAAGGTGGTTAAGGACTTTGTCTACCTAGGCTCCGCAATGAACTCAGGCAATGACACCAGCGCTGAGATTAAACGAAGAATAACTCTTGCCAATTTCTTTGGTCTAAAAAAGCAATTGAATAGCAAAGCCCTCTCTCGAACAACTAAAGTGACCCTTTATAAGACCCTAATAATCCCAGTCCTTCTCTATGGTGCAGAGGCCTGGACTTTATCAAAAGCGGATGAGGTCACTCTTCGTTGTTTTGAGAGAAAAATCCTTCGAGTAATTTTTGGTACCGTCTTCATAGACGGTGAATGGAGGAAGAGATACAACGACGAACTGTACGGGATGTACAGCTACATCGACTTAGCCAGAAGAGTAAAGGGCCAACGACTGAGGTGGCTGGGTCATGTAGAGCGAATGGACGTGAATGCTCCGGCCCGGAAGATCTGCAAATCCACACCCAAGAGACGGCGCAGTAGAGGCGGCGCAAGCAGGTGGACCTTAACCAACCTAGCGTGCGAAGCCTAACCTTCCGTTAGCATAACATACAAGCTCACTTCCCTGTCAAAATTCGGTGCAAGTTTGCAAAAGTTCCGAAAAGCTATTTCAAAATTTCACATTGCGTGTTTTGCATCGTCAACCGCCAGAGCTGGATCAGTTTTGCAGGGATACCGAGTTCGGCCATCGACATTTAGAGCTCCTGACGATGAATGCTATCATATGCTTTTTTAAAATCGATGAAACGATGGTGAGTAGGTATCGACTTGGAATTCGTTGGTCATTTTCAGAAATTGCCTGGGCTCACATCACGTAACTTTTCAGACGAATATCGTCTAAGCGATGATAGTGAACGAGATCGTCATCAGTTTGCTTCACGCAACTCTACCATCACCGTGTCGTCAATCGTATAAGAATAAAATTAAGAAATCTGTTACGAATCTAGATACAATCATACTCCTACTTAACTATATGGGGGTGGCATCAGTAGCAGTGTAGTCGCTTAGTAATTAGAAGGTCGTGCGTTCAAATCCCAGCCAAATTCATTACTTTATTTCGAATATACGTAAAACTTGATCTCCCTAAGCAACTTAGACAACACCCGTTGAGAGAAACCACACAACTGCACCAAAAACACTTCTTTCCTATCTCTCTATTCTTTCTAAGGTAGCACCGAAAAGCATGCAACGAAATATAACATTGATAGGTGCTGCTTGCTGTTCACAAATGCTTGCGCTGTGTTCATAGCACAATAAGGGTACTGTTACATTTACGGAAAAACCCCTTTAGCGTACGAAAATTATAAAAAAAAAATAGACGACGTTACTCTTTTGCGAATTAGCTGATTTTCGTTGAAACTAAAATGTGTTTTTATACGTATATTCACGAAAGCAAGTCTCAGTTTTATTATTCCCGTACACTTTTCCTTATTTTTGCTTTCTAAATCAATTTTCCTTTTTAATATTTTTCCCTTGGAAGCGAATTAGTATCAATGGTTGCGAAGTATTAAATTTGTCAAATATTCGAACCTTTTTAATGTCTTTGCTATCCCACTGACGACATAAGCGGATACATATATTTAACTGACATTTCTGAATCGCAAAGGGAATAGCAATCAAATAGATTTTCTTATTTAAAGAAAATAGCGAAAGTCAATTGTACACTTTAAAAAAAAACATGGAAACTGCTGATGGTGTTTTGACGTTTCGTGAATTATATGACGTTGAGACGACACCCAATTAAAAGGTTACAGGAAACAAAACTATATCGTCCTACGTGATGAGGCCCCTGAAAATTGAAAATTCTGTTTATTGTCGATCTGCCGGGCCGGAAGCTACACTGGTACCTACATGCCGATTTGTTCACTTTTCTTCCAACAAATATAATTTACTCAAATTCAATGTGCGGCGTAAACTTTTTTGTGTAAAACTTTTTCAACGTAGCCAAGTTTACTCAAACCTCAGAAGCACAAAAGTGAGCAAAAAGTGAGTATGCTGGTTCTATTAACACGCAAAAGTGGCGTAGGCTGTAAATATCCTTTTTTATAATATCCTCGGTCAAAATATCCCCGGAAAATATTCTTTTTTTAGAGGTGTCCAGGTGTCCAGACCCAGGTACTGTTATAGGATCTACGGTTCAAAGAGGTGTCCAGAGTTTTAATTTTTGTGAGTCCAAGAATTGTCAAGAGTTTTAAACCCTTTTACCCTTGAAGCGGGTCACCCAGGTACTGTTATAGGATCTACGAATCGAAGAGGTGTCAGGAGTTTTAAGCCCTTTTTCCCGCAAAGCGGACCATCCAGGTTCTATTATGGGATCTACGAAGAGGTGTCCAGAGTTTTAATTTTTGTGAGTCCAATAGGTGTCCAGAGTTTTAAACCCTTTTACCATCGAAGCGGGTCACCCAAGTACTGTTATAGGATCTACGAGTCGAAGAGGTGTCGAGAGTTTTAGTTTTTGTGAGTCGAAGAGGTATTAGGAGTTTTAATGAGGTATCCACAGTTTTAAACGCTTTTGCTATTTTGGGATCAGGGGAGATTTTCTCCAGAGAAATTTGGATATAGCGTAGATACGAGGGCGGGTCAATAAGTCCGTGACTTTTGGAATAAAACACAGATTTTTTGATAAAAAAAAAAATTTTATTTTTCAACGTAGTCTCCCTTGAGCTCTATAAACTTTGTCCAACGCTTCTCCAATTTTTTTATCCCTTCCAAAAAAAATGATTTGTCGAGGTCCTCAAAATAAGCCTTTATTTGCGAGATGACTTCATCATTGGAGTCAAATCTTTTTCCACCAAGCCATTTCTTCAGGTTTGGGAACAAGAAGTAGTCGCTCGGAGCCAAATCTGGAGAATAGGGTGGATGAGGGAGCAATTCATAGCCCAATTCATGGTTTTTTGCCATGGCAACTGCACATGTGTGCACCCTTGCATTGTCTTGGTGGAAAAGAACTTTTTTCTTGGCCAAATGAGGTCGGTTCTTTTTCAAATCGTCATTGAATCGGTCCAATAAGTTGGCATAATATTCCCCATTGATTGTTCTTCCCTTTTGAAGGTAGTCAATGTGGATTATCCCGCGTGCATCCCAAAAAACAGTCGCCATAACTTTATTGGCTGACAAACCCACCTTGGCCTTCTTTGGCGCCGATTCACCCTTAGAAACCCACTGTTTTGACTGTTGTTTGGTCTCTGGTGTGTTGTGATGGATCCATGTTTGGTCCACGGTTACAAAACGGCGCAAAAACTCCTCCATATTGCGATTAAACAACGCCAAACCTTCCTGTGAAGTTGTTACACGATTGCGTTTGTGGTCGACTGTGAGCAAACGCGGCACCCATCTTGCGGAAAGCTTTCTCATGCCCAAGTGATGATTCAAAATTGAAACCACTGAGCCATGCGAGATCCCTACGGCTTCCACAATCTCTCGCACTTTCAATCTTCGGTCGGCCAACACCATATCGTGAATTTTTTCGATTGTTTCGGGTGTAGAGACCTCAACTGGGCGTCCAGGACGTTCGGCATCTTCAGTGCTTGTGCGGCCACAACGAAATTCAGTAAACCACTTTTTTACCATTGAAATCGATGGTGCAGAGTCCCGTTAGTATTTTTCAAGCTTAGCCTTGGTCTCGGTAATGGTTTTTTTTCGCAAGAAATAATGCTTAATAAGCACACGAAATTCACTTTTTTCCATTTTCTCCTCAAATTAGTGAGTAGTCTGATAAAAATAGCTGTCAAACACAAACTAACTGACGCAGCAAGTTTAAATTTTGACAGGAGTCAACTGACAGATGCAGGAGCAGTGTTGCCGTTTCAGTAAAGAGGTCAGAAATTCAAAAAGTCACGGACTTATTGACCCGCCCTCGTATTATAAAAAGGGATATGAACAGAGGTAACCTCGAAAAGTTCCAAATTTCAAAGTTGAAAAAACAGTGCTGTACATGACTTAGCATGGAAGATCACTTCCTGAGATCTAGGGCGCCATCAAAATATTGAAAATAAATTAGGAGATTAGAAAGAGAGAGGGTCACCAACTAGTATAGTAGTGATTCAACAAGTTTGGATAAAAGATTCGTCCAGTTCTGTTGAAAATAAACTTGTCAAAATTCTAAAAACAGAAGTACCTAGATGCGTTTTGCTGCGCTCTAGATTTTCGCTTCAGCCAAATCGCGGTAGATCTTCTCCTATAGGAGAAGGGTGGTATCCCTTACCATACCATTGAAAAGAGCGCCGAAAGATGCATGGAAAAAGCTGAAATTTTTAATAGATTGTCTTTAAGGGCTCAAAATGCTCGTGCGTTAAGATTTTTAAAATCCGCTCACTAACGCCCACAATTTAAAAAAAAACTGTTTTACCGAAAAATCTAAGTTTGAACTAGGAAACTAAAATTTGGAATATATACTCTGCAGGGGCCTTCAATACTCATGTTTAAATATTTCTAAAATCCGCCCACTGACACGCCCACTTTTTAAGAAAAACCGTTCTTTTGAAGAAATTGTAAATTATGCGGATAAAGACGTTTTGAACAATTTCTTTATATAAAGTTTTCTTCCATACTCACTTTTGAGCGGCGTTTTCTTACAACGACTGCTTTTTCGATAAAATCCTTTAAGGGTCAATTTCAAATGTTTCGGATAAAGTTTCGGATAGTTAGCCGACACATAACCCTATCCACCAGATAAAAGTTGCTGATAATTTTTTTCTGTTTCATCGTCAAAGTCTCCGATAAACTAAATGGTGGAAAAATTTATCAGCCAGTTTGTTTGTTTTGAATCACATGTCATTTGTTTTGCTTTGTTTGTTTCGTGTTTTCTAGAAGCTTAAACCGATTAAACTCATAAAATTGTATTGTTGCGTTTTAAATGGATACAGCTAGCGAAAATTCAAACTTAATTCTCTTCAATTGTTCTGGGTTTCATTTTTAGCAATGCAGTTTGAAAGACTTGATGTTAGTGTTACTAAGATCATTAGGATCATTATAGAAGGATACTCCCAGATGAAGTTTTGCGTCTTTATAAGAGAACAGGGCATGTGCAGAGAAGGTGGCGAATAGTCTCCCCCTTTTCTTCGTCAAAACAGCTTCTGCTGAAATCATTTGTGTACGCCAAGCCTTGTTGCATGCTTGCATATAAGACAGTGTTAATGTTCCACCTGTATAAAGAGATTGAGCGTTTTGGCCAAACTGGGTTTATCGCTTAGCAAGGTACCATTTATCTACCTAAGGTTCATCAGCCTTGAAATTCCAAGGAATGTTTATTTGCCCCGGCACACAACACAGGTTAATGTGTAACTTAGCTAAGTAAAACGAACAGCGTGACTTTGCAGGTGTGAAACACTCCATACTACTTCTGCTATAATGGACAATCTGTTTCACCTGACATCCTTCCTAGTAAGATAAACTACACCACCACTCAGCTTCGTTTTGACATAAACTTCTCTGTCGCCATCCCTCCTAGATCATTCTTGGAGGAAGGTCCCCTCCAAATTTATACAAAGAAAAATTTTAGAAAAGGAGTTGGAACACAAGGACACTATGTATGAATTAGAAAAACAACATCTTCTTCTTAAAATTGAATTGTTGAAAAAAGGTTTAGGAGAAAAGTGAATAAAATGTTTCTTTCAAAGTCGAGCTTTACTCTATTCATTCATTCAAATTATGGTTAAATAAGAACAAAGATAAGGATATTTTGCCAATTTTATTTATTTAAAAAGGCACAAACAAATTAATTATAACAGAGACGAAAAATAGTAAATAACAGAATTTCTTACAATATTTCGACTACTATCTCTTAGTAAACTATTACTAACATCATAAGTTTCATCAGTATCATCTTGCATACTATTTTCAAAAGTTTCTTCACCCATGTCTGTGGCTATATTGTGGAGCACTGCACATGCAACAATAATTGCTTGTACTTTCGAATGGTGCAAAATAATTTTGTTTGACAAAACTGGAAATCTACTCTTCCATACGCCATATGATCTTTCTACTACATTTCTCGTTCTGATTTGTGACTCGTTGTACAAATGCTCACCAGGTCTCCGTGGATTGTGAAGGGGAGTTAGCAAAAAATTTTGAGTCCACTACTGTTTGAAAATTCATTGAGAAATTGCCTCTCCGGTGTCTGTACAATTCGGCAGTTTCTCCTCCTGCCAACAAGTGAAAATAATTATCATTTCTGGTACCTGTTATTCTTGAAGGTACTTACCTGGTGATTTAATGATAATGTGAGTACAATAAATGACTCCAACAACCCTGGGAATTCTTGTAATTTCATAAAAACTTTGTGTTATTAACCAACGACCATACCACGTCGAGTTAATTGGTTCTCGTCAGATCACCGAAATTAAACGACGTTGGGCGCGGTTAGTACGTAGATGGGGGACCGTTTGAGAACAACCGCGTGTCGTTGGCCAGTCCCTTCTACAGAGTTGAGGTAGATAATTATACGTGGTATTACAATGGACCTAAATTGGTCTAAGTGTGTCGGCTTCTGCCGACAGCCACCTAAACCTAACCTAACCTTGTGTTATCTATGTTTTCTGTATCTAATGGGAATTAAACATACAAAGGTCTTAATTTAGATATTGCTTCTGAGACCTTGTGTATGATCCTGCAAGCGGAGGCCTTATGCTTACTCTAGCAAAGTCGCCACATACAAGGTGGCGCAAAAATAACCTTCCGATGTTTTTTGGCTGTAATTAAAAAAAAAAATGAAAAACTTTGATTCTTCTTGTGTATTATTTTTATTTGGTCTTTTAATTTTGTTTACATCAAGTCGAGAATATGATGTCATGTAAATGGCCGCCGCCACAGTTGATTCTCATTTGAGCCCTTTTTATGGCATTTTCCATCACTTTGGCCAAAACTTCCGGCGATAGGTCCTCACATTGTTGACGGATATTGTCTTTAAGAGCTGCAAGAGTCTGAGGCTTGTTGACATAAATCCGCGACTTCAAAAAGCCCCACAAAAAGAAGTCTGGAGCGGTCAAATCAGGCGATCTTGCTGGCCAGTGCAAATCGCCAAAACGGGAGATTAGGCGCCCGGGAAATGCATCAGCATATCGGTTGTGGCACGTGCAGTGTTTGCCGTTGCACCGTCCTGTTGGAACCACATGTTTTCCAATCCCAATTCATCAAGTTGCAGCAAAAAGAACTCGTTGATCATTGCTCTGTAGCGCTCACCATTCACAGTAACCGTTTGGCCCGCGACGTCTTCGAAGAAAAAAGGTCCGATGACTCCTCCAGCGAAAACAGCACACCATACAGTGACTTTGAGTGGGTGTAATGGCTCTTCGTGGGTTACACGCTTATTTTCAGTGCCCCAGAAGCGTAAATTTTGCTTATTTACGTACCCGCTAAGATGGAAATGGGCCTCTTCACTCATGATTATTTTTGATGAAAAATCATCTTCCTCTTGGTGGGGATTAAGGATGGCTTGAGCGTATGTTAGACGCGATTGGCGGTCAGCAGCTAACAGCTGATGCACCGTCTGGACTTTGTACGAAAACATCTTCAAATCTTGTACCAAAATTCGCTGTAAAGACCGTCGACTGATACCCATTTGCGTGGCACGTCGTCTGGTCGATGTCGACGGCGCTTCCATGACATCTTCGGCTACAGCAGCAATATTCTCTGCAGAACGGCTACTCCGTGGTCTGCCACGCCTGGCAGCATCTCGTGTTGTGCCAGTCTCTTCGAGGCGAGCGGCTAAACGTTGCAGTGTTTCACCAGTAGGCGTTGGACGGGTAGGAAATCTGCGACGAAATTCACGTTGTGCCAAAGTCACCGACCGATTATTGCTCAAATAAATAGTCACCAATATTCCGCGTTCTGGAGCAGTGTAGCGTAAAATTGTTTATTAACGTATATTTCGCATGTGTTTACTACACAAATGTCAAAACAGAACTGACATTAGGGGCCAATCGCAAAATTTATAGCATCTTCTGATAGGAGGATTACTTTTGCGCCACCTTGTACAATTAAAAATGTCCCAGTTGCAAAATATCGGAGAGTTATAAGTTATAAGTACAAGTAATCGTTGCATTGGTGGAACTGCAAAACTACTGAAAATCCAATAGGCAATGGTAAATAAGTTAATGTCATATTGATATTCTACTTACTAGTCAATTGAAGTTTTTATATCACTTTCTATTAATGTAAGGATATTTCTTACAGATGTTTTGGTGAGCCGAAATCGAATTCTGAAATCTTCATCGTCGAGTGTTTCAAAATAGTTTGGCCTTGGGCGAAACACTCTGTTCCTACGGAGCCGTCTAATATGATTGTAATATTCTTCAAATTCGTCTTCTAAAAATTCAAACAAATTCATGTTAGGGCACTTGTGACTGCTGTCTACGGTCGTCAACGAAGGAATGCTCTGAAACTATATTTTTTCCAGTCACTTCAAATAAATATTTTGTTTATCTTCCGGATAAATAATTTAACAGCCACTTGAACCGGCCGATAGGCTATCCGAGAGTATATCTGTCGGATATCACTATCCGAAACCTTTCAAACCAAAAGTTCATGTTTAGCTGACAGATAAGTTCCGGATAGGCTATTAGAGACTTTATCAGCTAGTCTTGAAACTGCCCCTAAATGTAGTAAAAAAATAGTATGTACAGGGTGGTTCAAAAGTGACTTCCTAATTTAGAGTGATAATAACTTTTATAGATTTAATTTTTTATTAATAATTTATTTAGTATGATTTATGGAGATTTTTGCCGGCTAAGTATGGAATATAATGCCCCTCAAACGAGCACCAGCTTCATGCTCACAGAGACGGGCTCTTTCTAGAGCGTTTTCCATAACACTTCGTATGACATCTGGGCTCAGCGCCTGTATTTCAGCACGATAATAACCCCACAGAAAAAAGTCTGGTGCAGTCAAATCCAGAGAACGTGGTGGCCAATTAAATCCTGCATTTTTGGAAATTATTCCGAACTGCGTAAACAACACGTTTTTGAGGATCTCCTGGCTTTCATTCTTGCCCAAATTGGATTTTGTATGGAAACAGCTGCAATTCGGTTCTTAGAACTCTTCGCAATGAACTGCGGGAAACATCGAGTTGACCAGAGCGCCTTCGTGTCGATGTTTCTGGACTCTCCACAACACTTGCAAGAATGCGTTCCACATTCGCTTCGATTCGGGCACTGCGAGGTCTTCCAGCTCGAGGAAAATCAACTACAGTTCCTTGTTGACGAAATCGCGCCACCAGTGTCGTTATCATGTGCGCAGAGGGTGGATTTCGCACATAAAAATGACGCCGATAAGCTATCTGGGTTAAGATAATCGAGTGATTATTTTCAAAATAATATTCAATTAGTTTGGTCCTCTTTACAGCGCTGTAGTTCATTTTAGTAAATCTCCCAAGATTGTTTTATTACCTTAAAAAACAAAAGAGTTATAATTTCGTTCTTAACAATTCACCTATAGGTACTTAGATTTTTGCCACGCCCAGTTTACGAGGGATAGGTTATCCAACAATTCGCCCAAGCAGACTGTAGCGTTTGCCTATGTTTTTTTTTTTTTTTTTTTTTTTTGAAAGAGCTGACGAACGTCGAAAAAAAAGAAGACACAGTTAATTAGACAGCCGGGCACCCCTCTTTTGAAATACCATATTGACCAGCGTTTGCGAGATCTAAATCAGTTCCACACAATTTTCCCTATACATGCATATTTCTTAGCCTAATTCCACATCGAAACACTCACTTATAAGTGTGGCATAGAAAAACAACCTTAAACGTCGGTCACTGGCCCCATTAATTCTAGTATTTATTTCGGTTTCTCGCTAAAACGGAAAAAAAGAACCTCTACGTTCTCCTAAACGTGTCAGATTCATTAATTTGCTAATTACACACCTGTCCCTGTTTCCGTTCTGAGTACGTCTTCATTTTAATTGCTTATTTCATTGCAGTTACACGGTTATAAAGGCAGTGAGAAGCCAGAACTAGACAGAAACAAAACTGTCAAAACGATTTTATAAGCAAATCAAACTTCTCTTCATACAGTTGATGCTGTACCTTGTATCGCTGTTACCTTCAGCGCAGCGCAATGGCTCTTGTAAATTCACGCCTAATTGAAACTTTCAACTATTTACAATATAAATTGGTTTGCAGTAATCGCAATTTGTGTTCCTTTTGAATCCAAGTTACTGCCCAGCCAAACTACCGGATCCAGTAGACCAGTATAAAGCGTTTGAAACCAGCAGAGTAGGTAGTAATAAACGGTTTGCATTTCCCGGAAGCCGGAATGATCGAGTGAGTTGTATAACCGCCTCCAAAGTGTTAAAAATTGCTACCTTTCGAGATGAGCTAACAATAATATGTTTAGATCTTCCTGATCGGTCCGCGGTGATAGATTTGTTTTTTTTTTTTTTTTCATAAAACGAAAATTTAAACGAATCATTTAAATGCAACTTCAGTACAAGCGGTATTCGATCAACATATCCAATGGATGACTGTTTCTGCATACCTATCGCGGGGAATAGGTAACTCATGCATAGCGCACTTCGTATGTTTATTGATTGTGGCCCATAAGAAGATGGGATAGTCTATTTTGCTTCACCGTTTACTTGCTGAAACATGTGAATTATTTTAACTGTATTAACTGGAAAGGAATTGAGTATGTCTATTAGATACGACTACGAGTAACATATTTAAGTGATTTTTTTATGTCTTTTCACTGTATAATGTAGTTATACTAGAGATGGAGACTTTACTGAGTCTGCATTTTTCCGCTAAATAAAGTAAAATGGAGGAAAAATGCCCAATTGCTCGTTTGTAGAGGATATGTTTTGTAGTTTGAAAGAAATTGCAAGGAGGGGCTGTTTATAGTGAATGAAGACTCTACTTTATTAGCACGGACAAATTGAGGGTGGCGAGGTCTTTATATATATAGTTGTCTCTACCATTTAAAGTGACTTGAACATAAGTTTACATGTTGCGATAGAGAAAAAACAAATAATAATACTAATATAATAAATCGATTTATATTTAAATCTATTCTAGGTAATAGCTAGTGTTAATAAAACATCGATTGTTGGAGTTTTCGATAGTTGTTAAAAAACAATCGATTGATCGATTAACAATCCATAGTGTTATTCATATAAATAATTAATAAAAAAAGTTTTGCAAATAACACAATTTCAATTTTTTTTAAATAACATTTTCATATTACAAAAAATTAAACATTTTTCAAATTTTTAAAAAGATGTTAATTACTTCTTTTTTAAAATACTGTCTTTAATATAAGTGTTCATATAAAACGTTTTGGTAAACAAATTTCATTTCAACCGGCTAAAAGGCTTATTTGAAAATCGAACCCCAAAAAATATTCCATGGCCGTTTTCCATGTTTGACCGTTACCCCGAGCTCAATTTTTTTCCGAATCCAAAACTTACTAATAAATAAAAAATTAAATGAAATTCACAATCAAGTTAAATAATTTATTATATTTATTTTAAAATAGATTTCACTTTACAAGATTTTATATATCATTGGACGTATATATATAAATTGGACGTATTTCCTGAGTGTTTATACTCCTGGCCACAGAAATTGCATGTGCAAAATTGCCCTTTTTTGTTAAAACAATTCCAAACCGACGATTTGTTTTTTCTATTCATATTTTTTGCCAATAAACAACAGAGACACTGAAAACACGAACGACGAACAACTTGAAAAAACCGTATTGCAATGAAATGCCGATGCGGGACTTCCCCTTTTAAAGCAGTGAAGGTTAGGTCAGGTGAACTGAACTGTCAATAACAGAACAGTGTTAATAGAGTAGGGTCTAGGGTACGTTCAAGAACTAACTGAACTTTAGCTCAATTCAGATTTTTGTCATCCAAGGACGATTCTCAGTTTTTCTTAACATTTTTTTTTTCCAACGACATAAACACATCAACTGGACGACTATCGATATTTTTTTCCAAACTATCGATAGTCTCGATAGTTTAAAACAATCGATTAATCAATTAAACTATCGATGTTTCATTAACACTACCTAGAGCACCTGTATCAGGTAAAAGTGATAAGGTGCAATACAATTTCCCGGAATGTCTCTATGGCCCGGCACCCGAAAGAGGTGAATGTTGAACTGCTCCGCCATCTCCTTAAGAGATGATCGGCACTTTCGGGCTACGATGGAGTTTGAAGAGACTGAGTCCAGCGACTTAATCGCTTATCGAGAAGATAACGATGTCCTCTGTTGATATCACATTTCTCTTCAGCCATGACAAGGCTTCTTTGATCGCCATAATTTCCGCCTGGAACATGCTGCAATGATTAGGAAGACGGAAAGACAGACTAAAATTTAGTCTTTTCGAGAAAACGCCGCCACCTAGCCCATCATCGCTGTAGACATGGATCGATTTCTCTTCTGTAAATACACCATGTACGGAGTGCTCCGCTTTTGCACACACAAGCTGTTCATTGGACTTTGCCCAGCTTATCACTATTTATCGCTTTGTTCAATGCAGTCCACCAGACAGCCCCCCGTATGTTAGAATTGGTTTAGCGACCCATACATATAGCCAGTGACTGATGCGGGTTTGCAGGTAGCAATGGTGCGATGGTGGTGTATTCACAAAATTAATGGCAGGTCGTGTGTTCGAATCCCGACCAGGGCCATGGTTTGTAAAATTGAATACACACAACAATTCAAAATCTCCCTTAAGCAATGAAGGCGCCACCTGTGGAGTAAAAACAGTATCGCACCAAAACTTCTTTTATATCCTCGTATTCTTTCAAGTAGTAAGCAGCACCCAAAAACAGGCAATGAATCATTTTGCTGGGTGCTGCTTGCAACAAAAAAATGCGTGCGCTGTGGTAACATTAAAAGGGTCGTTGTATCAATTACAGAAAAATAAAAAATCCCTTTAGCGCATGCTAATTATAAAAAAAAACAATGGTTTTTTTGCAAGAGAAAAGTGCTGCTATAGCTTTTTTTCCTCTTTCTTGTATGTTGGGTTTCCAGCCTAACTTCCTATCGAAGATAAGACCCAAGAATTGGCTATCTTCGTCGGAAAAAGTTAAGCTTGTACCATTAATTTAGAGTGTGGGTCAATATATGGGATTTTGTATTTCTTGGAAGAAAATTATGAAAACTACTTGTCAACAGTTTTCTTAATCAACAATACCTAGGTGCCCTTGTTATGAAAAATGCTTGTATGTATTGTGTCCTTCTACGAAATACGTTTAATAAAACGTATGTACCCCAACAAATAAATGTTAATAAGTCTTTGTAATTTTCAATTTTCTCGAAAACCAAAAGGCCAGAAGACCATCTGGTTTTTAGCGTTCGATAACAACTTGACGGGATCAGTTCAGCCAAACTTTTTTCAAAATTCGAATTTGAATGTATTGAATGAAAAAACTTTTCATTGAAATAGCTTGATTTAAAAATATAAAACAAGAAAAAACAAAACAGATTTCTGGCTTTAAAAACAATTACGTATAGATATTAATAATTGTTAGTGTTGCCGTTGTTATACCCTATTCTAAGGGTATATTAATTTTGACGCATAGTTTGTAACATACGAGTACCTTAATATTGCCCGTAGACCCCTAAAAGTTACTATATTTATGATCAGCATCGATAGTAATGTCGATCTAGCCATGTCCGTCCGTCCGTCCGTCGGCAAAAATTAGCTCTTTAAACTGGACCTAGAGAGCTGAAATTTTAACCATATACTCTCTAGGGTCCCGAAATAATCAAGTTTACGAATTTTAGAAATCCGCCCACAGACACGCCCACAAACTCAAAAAAACAACATTTTGGGAAAAATCGAATTTTGAGCTAGAAAGCGGAAATTTTTTATATATGATCTATGACTCCTATAACTGCTCGGGAATTTTTTTTTTCAAAATCCGTCCACTGACACGCCCACAAATAAATAAAACAATTTTTTTGAAAATTCAAAGTTTGAGCTAGGGAGCTGAAATTTATAATATATACTCTCTATGGCCCCTTTATGCTCATGTGTAAATATTTTCAAAATCCGCCCACAATTAATTTTTTTTTTTTGAAAATTCAAAGTTTGAGCTAGTGAGAAATTTATAATATATACTCTCTAGGGGCCCTTTATGCTCATGTGTTAATTTTTTTTAAATCCGCCTACTGACACGCCCACAATTAAATAAAACATATTTATTGAAACACCCAAGTTTGAGCTAGGGAGCGTTTTTTTTGATAAAATCCTTTAAATGTTATATAACAAAATATGTAGAGCGTTCCTTACAATTCAACCTTACTTAGACTTTTGTCACGACCACTTATGAGGGATAGGAATAAGAATAGGGTATCCAACAGTTCGCCCAAGCGGACTGTAGCCCGTCCCTATGTTTTTCTATAGCTTTGCCGACTTCAGAAATAACTGTTGAAACCGTCTATTGCGCCAGCCCACTGAATCGAAGTCGGCCTATTTGCTGCTGGTATCCACTTTGTGTAAGAAATTTAAGCGTTGCACCTAGTTTTATCATTGTAGGTATTGAAGAAGATCTTTTCCCCTCCGTTAGATTAGATCATCACTTATGCTGAAAACTAAAAATAATATTTAGTATAAATAAATTATTTCGTCACTAAATTTTGTTTTATATCACATTACCTTTTACTTGATAAACCCATTATGTTGGAATTGTCTCTTATTATCTTTCTTTGAATTTTTTCTTCAGCACAAAATTCTCCATCAAGCCACAATGCAGCAAAGGTTTCTTTGCAACACATTCTTTCGATTCGAAAGTTATACAGAGTAACATTTGAAATAAGAATCGGAAACAACTTTCGAACAGTTTTTACTTTCGAGTCGAATTACAGAGTTATACCCTATTCTCACCGCATCGAAAACCGTGTTTTCGTCAAAAAGTTTACGAAAACTCGTCGATGCATTCACACGAAAACCAACCAGTTTTCGTTTGCCGTTTCAATCAGCTGTGAGACACTTACTAGTCGTGAAACTTCTGTGCAAACTATTTTGGTTAAAAATTTCGATCTCATTAATTAATAAATAAAATGAATTCAGAGCATTTAAAAACAATATTAGCCCATCAATTAAGTGTGGAAAATGAATTCAATATTTTGGCAGCAGCCTTCGATTCCCAAGCCAGCCGATACAAAAAAAAAACGCCGTCGACAAATGTCGCTCCTACTGAAACTCCAAAAGAAAAAAGCTATTCTTATAAAAGCAATATCAAAACAACAAACAATAATTATGT
Source organism: Portevinia maculata (assembly GCA_949715645.1). Lineage (NCBI taxonomy): Eukaryota > Metazoa > Arthropoda > Insecta > Diptera > Syrphidae > Portevinia > Portevinia maculata. The sequence continues at coordinate 25,511,263 of OX454527.1, read as the reverse complement.
TGTCAGTTGTCACTTTCATTCGGTCAGCTGTTCTGCTGAATTTGCTGAATATTGCAAAAGGTGTGTTTATTTCAACAACCCAACGTCTGGAAGTCGTTTTCGTTGTGTTTTCGTGGAAAACGACTTTAAACAACTCGTTTTCAAAACTGAAAGATGTATGGGAAAACTTATGTTTTCTATGAAGTTTTCGAGTGTTTTCGCGAAAACCCAGTTTTCGGCTCGGTGTGAATAGGGTATAATGCCCCTGCCCCCCTGGTTTTAAGCGTTCGACAAATACTTGAAAAAAAAATTTAAAATAAATCCGTGCACAATTTATTATTTCAAGCCGCTTTCTATTATACTCGTACATACTTCGAAATTGTTTATTTTGCTTGTTTCCAGCTTTAGAAATTATTCGGGTGGTGGTATACTCACGAAAGTTAGAGAAAAAAGTAAAAAAAAATTAACGCAATTTTTGTTTTTAAAAACATGTTTTTTCTCGCCATATGAAGTGATCATGACTCATTCATGAGTCTTTTATTCCATTTTCGTATTATGTTTATGTCCCCAAAAAGGGGGTGGGGGACTTATGTCCCTACGCATATTTTATTACGTTGGGCAATCGTCACAAACGTCTATTTTTTCTTTCTTTGCCATTCTGCATACACATATCTGCGTCGCGTACTCCACATTGAAAACGCCTTTTACGCGGCCGGCGCAGGGGCTTAATCCCGAAATATTTTTTCAGGACTTATGTCCCACTCCAGACTACAAAAGGATGTAACCCTTTTCTCCTCAAGGTTAAGTTAGCTTACACAACTTCGTTGCTCCACTAATTGTCTGGCAGGCGTCTTCGTCATCTTACTTTTTTTTTTTTTTTTTTTTTCTCTCTTTTTCACTCTCTTATCTACATGTAGTTTCAACTTAGATTACCTTTTGATAAAAACACTCTTCCTTTTTTATATTATTTTTATAGTCAATTTCTTTTAATTTTAAGTTCAATTTTTAGTTATTATTACCACTTTTAAAACATTGTACAAACTTATAAGATTCCTGTTATCTTAATGTACAACTACGTTCTTGAATAAATATTAAATACTAAATACTAAAAAATACTTTTTCGCCTCAAACAATATTTGGATAGGCCTTGCGGGCTAAAAGGATTTAACCCTTTTCTCCGCATGGCTTAGCCCACTCACGCCAATACGTTGGTTCATTAAGGGTATGTGCTACTTGTCAGGCAGGTGTCTATGTCAGCTTACTTTTTCGAACCATTGGAACCGACTGCGGCTCCCCCTACATGTATATGACCTCTAACATCTTTCTTAATGAAGCTAGAAGTTTGAAATTTTGCTAACATATTTTCAGGGGCTTCTGCATTTCGTATGAAAAAAAAGACTGACTACAGCGCCCCTACATTATCTCTCACGAAGCAATTTAAAATTTAGCAAATAAATATTTTAGGGAGCCTGCTTTTTAGATGTAGGCATCGACCAACTGTAGCTCGCGCTACATATCTTCCAATTTTAACTTCTTTCTCAATAAAGCTATTTCTCCAAAACTGATCAAGGATCTGGTGCTGGTGTTTTCATGGAGAGCGACAATATTAGACTTTTCTTCTCGTTAGGCAAACATGCATCAGTCAATCCAAACGGAGACTTATGCTATCCTAATGGCTATGGACTAGGCCGTGAGGAACAGGTGGAGGGCGCGAAGTATCTGCATCTGTAGCGACAGTCAGACCACCTTCAAAATACGAGTAGTTCGTGAATGCAAGATCTCTCTAAATTCGGTCGGAATGCTGAATTCATTAAGACTTATCTGGGTCCCGGGTCATAACTGGATCACAGGTAATGAGATATCCGATGAACTTGCTAGACAGGGCTCAGAAGAAGACTTCTCAGGACCTTAACCGGCGTTATGTCTACCTGGGTCTTCGGTCAGGGCTTCCATTGACGGTTGGGTTTCATATGAACAAAATCGCAGCTGGCATGACTCTCCAGGCGGCAGACAACCTAAACGAATTCTCCCCGACCTCCGTAAAAAATCCGCGGCATTCTTGTTATCTCTCAACAGGAAAGACTGCAGACAAATCACTGGCGTTCTTACGGGCTATTACGCTTTTGCCAAGCATCTTAAGGTGCTAGGCTTCAGCGATACCACCAACTGCGAAGCCTGTGGAGAAAGCGATGACACTGCAGAACATTTCCTCTGTGATTGTCCTGCTTTTTATCAGGTGGCAGGTATTTGTTGCTGCGATGTGGTGAGTGCTGTAAACCTACGCTCCTTATCATTGAAGCGCCGACTCGTCTTTCTTAGGAAAACGTGATACTATAGACCAGTATTGAGTCGGAGTGTAGAAAGCATCGAACCCCGAAAAAAAGGAAACTATTTCTTTGAATTTTTGTAAAAAAAAAAAAATTCAAGAGCTTTTTCGGTCAAAATAAGCGAATTTTTCTTTAACGCTCATCAAAAAATAAAATAAGATTGCTTTAATTTAATTCAAGATACAGTTTTTTGCTAAAGAGAACGCACAGTTCATACTTTATTTATTTCGAAACTCAGTTTCAAGACTGAAGAAATTAACCAAAGTAAGATAGTTTTTTCTTTCTGTTTTTATATTTTCAAAGTCTTGCAGAGTCAATGTTGAATGGAACATTTTTAAATGTTTTAAATATAAGACCCGGACAATCCGAATACTATCCCATCCGATATTTAAATAAAAACCAAAACTTTCAACTTTAAAGGTTTTTGTCGCTTAGTACCTATAAGCCCTGGTGTTGCGAACGCACCCTTAAAATCGAACGACAGCCTGACCAACGACCGTAACCTGTGAGGAAGCTGAATTTCAAGCTTCTTGCTTCTAACTTCGGCTGTGAGATCTGTCAAAAGAAAAGAAAAAAAGCACGAGACGACCAACGTGGTAAGAACAGAAAAAAGCTAAAATAAATTTGTAATTAACGATTAAACATAAAATATAAGGAAATAAAACTGAATTTAACCAAAAGAAGTCGTTTATTGACAAATTTAATAAAGTTGCGTAATTGCCGCAACACCTGCACAACGCCAGTTATCATCCGCTCGTATACATATAAAAAAAGGAAAATACTTCAAATCACAACTTTCAACATTGAGGGTTTTTGTCGCTCAGCTGGATATAATCTTTTTTCATTTCCAATTGCAACATCCGTCGGTGAACGGATGAACCCATTTCAGTTGCTTTTCCTTCATTGTCCGTTGCAGACGATTGCAAAATGCAAACTCACACAATCCACAACCATCCTTTGGTTGCCTTCGTTTTCCATCGAAACCGAAAGTCATACATACGCGGCGTGTGTGTGCTCCTCCATTTCGCATAACCTGTGCAATTTAGTGGAAATACCCTCCCATGTAGCTGGCCCAGCCGGATGGTATAACTCTTCACTTTGAAGAAATACCTTATCGTTGACAATCGCCCATTAAATTTAATATTTACCGCCGACCGTGGGAAAGCTTGCAACAATAACCGCTCGCGCACCCACCACTTTGACATTTAAAATTCTATCCGTCGAACAAGCCAAATTAAACAGCTAATTTGCATGCATGCCGGCAGACAAGTAAACTATATCTGTCTGCCATTCTCACATTGCCAAGCAGTTTGACTACACTCTTAACTGTCAGTAAACACTCGCCGAACAACAATAGCACAATGCAGTTTCTGGCCTAAGTAGGCGGCTATAATTCTAATCTACGGCGCCAGCCTGTGGACGTGTGCTCATCAAAGCTTCAGCGAATTCCACTTGCAAGCCTCTGGTGGGTGGCTAGTTAGGTAATAAAATTTAAAAACGAATTTCATGAGCCTACCGTTATGATCTATGATAATGGTAATGATAGTTTCCAGGAGTAGAATAGATGATTAATTGCGGCCGGGTCCTTACCGATCGTAAACCATTAAATGTTACCCAATGCTGGGAAATGCAATACCACCGTTGGATGTTGGGCAAAGTCTCAAATGATCTAAAGGATATCACTTGGGTGGGGCGGACCTCGCATTTCTAAGAAATTTTATTTCGAAATTGATGTTTGTTTCACTTTGCTTTCAGCCGGTCGTGGCTTATATTCAACCTGAGACAACACAAACACAATGACTGCGGTATTTGTTGCTCACATGCGGTATCCGTTCGGAGACAGTCCCCCTCATTGAAAAGTGGTTATTATCCGCCGTGGCATGGCTAGGCAAAGGGGTAATTTGATGCGACTGCGAGGTTCGATGATCTGCTTAGAGGCAGGGACAGCGGTGGCAATGGTGGCTTCTCTCTTGGTTCATTATTATTTGAACCAATTGAGTGCATTAATATAACGAGAAGGTCAACATAATAAAACAAAAACAAATCCAAATGGTTAACAAATGCGACTTTCGGATTAAACAAAGTGTACCGAGGAGTCAGACAATCAGCGCATCAACGACCTCAATGAGCAAGAGGGTTTTGTTGCTTAGAAAGTGGTTATTTGTCGAAATCATCATCACAACTAATTTTTGCTGATTCTATCTGGGACATTTTCACTGTTCGGTGGTGTTGAGGTTATAACAAGGTTGCTTCGAAAGATTCTTGGTCTTTAATGAAACACGCGTTGTTTTTTTGGCAATAATTTAGGTTACTTTTGCCAGTTGGTAGGTACTCATCTGGGTATTCTGATAGATAGCAGCGGTACATATGTCTGAAGTACTTAGCGACTTGTGTTTTTGAAGCAATCCAAGGCAGACTAAACAGATTCTAAGAATATTGTTCCGAATGGAAACTCAACACCAATCCCCAATAAGACGTGGAATTCAAATTTGAAACGTTACTAAAAAAAGTCTTCAAATAATGAGTTTAAATGGTCTTCGGATCGAGTCGAGATTGTATATTCTTCCACTTTGTCAGATGTTGAGTTTCTTCGTGTTGAGGTCAACAGTGAATGTAAAAAATGCTTATTTGTGACAGTTTACTGCCCCCCTGTAAATTTGAAGATACCTAAACCAGGTTTAGTCCTAATTATAAGAACATTTTGATTGGTGGAGACTTTAATGTGAACTACGTAGAAGTGAATAGTACTACTTAATTGTTTAAGTATTTCTGTGATAAAATATGATGAAGTGTTTTGAATACACAATGGCCACCCTTTTTTCAGTCAATTCGAAACCCGTCGCTGATTGATATGTTTCTCACGAGTTTAAAGCAACAAATAATTGGAAGCCATCAAGTTCGGCTTACGTCCGATTTCATCCATGACCTTCTATTTTGCTCGTTTAAGTTTGATATGATTGGTTCTAGTAAAGTTAAGACAATTTCTTACTAGTCTTTTCGTAATATAGACATCTCACAACTCCATTAAAATATTGGCAACTTTGGCCCGAACAATATTTACAACGTATCTGACATTAACTCAAAAGTTTCCCTGCTTACTACAGTATCCGAGCTCTATGACAACTATGTTCCTACTGTAACAAAAGTCATTAAGTTCATTAAAGGGAGCGCTTTTTCAAGAGGTTTAAGAGAGCTCCTTCTAATTACAATAGGAGGCAATATTTCTTCGCTCGAAATAGAGTCACTGACGCGATACGTTCTGCTAAGCGTTATTATTTTCTGCAAAGACTTGATCCCATGTTAAGCTGTAGAGTCCTGTGGAAAAACTTGAAGGATTCAGGTGTGGTTGATAATGAACTACCAGGGTGTGCGTTCAGTCCTACTGAAATATGCTCCGTTCTCATTCCTACTTCATCGATTGCTATGTTAACCTCAGTGACTCAAGTTCAAGTGAGTGCTTTGCTTTTAGATGCATAAGTAATCTGGATGCTGTAATAGCAATTCGTTCGGTTAAATCCAATGCATCTGGCCTTGATAATATCTCGCCAAAATTTATTAAAATTATCATCCCTCTTCTTCTTCCCTATATAGTTCATGTTTTCAATTACTGTATGTATAGCTCTCAGTTTCCAGAGCAGTGGAAGTGCTCCAAAATCATTCTTATTCCAAAAAATCAAACCCCACTAACCACACTGAGTTTAGCCCCATAAGTGTACTTCCCTTTCTTTCAAAAGCTTTTGAAAAGATTTTGTCGCACCAAATTCAAGAAGTTTTGGATAGGCGGAATAAGCTCTCCAAGTTCCAATCCGGATTTCGAAGGAAGCACAGCTGTGAATCAGCCGTAATTAAGGTCACAACCGATTTAAAGACAGCATTGGATTTAAATGAAATAAGTGTATTGCTGACTCTAGATTTTTCTAAAGCGTTTGATTCAGTTAATCATTCAATACTAATAAACAAGCTTAAGAATAACTTTCAGTTCACTCGTTCTGCCGTGAAACTGAATCTCACTATCTATGCGATCGCTTACTGACAGTTCAAACCGATCAGGGAAGCTCCAGTCCATATAGGACCACTTCTTTTTTCTGTTTTTAAAAATGACCTTCCTGATATTATCGAAAACTGCCAAGTTCACCTTTATGCAGATGACGTCATTATATGCATGTCCAGAAAACAAGGGCCGATGGAAGATTGCGTGGCTAGAGCAAATGAAGATTTGTCGCGTATTTAGATGTGGTCTGATCTAAATACTCTAAAACTAAATCCTGCTGAAATCTCATTACTTGATGTACCTCCTCTTGTTGTGAACGTTGTCACTATTCCCTATGTGAAGCAGGTCGAATACCTTGGATTTAGAATTACGAGGTGCGTTCAATATATTCTCGGTATCGGGGTGAAGCTGTGTTTGTATATATAAATTGACTTATTTATCAAGTAATACTATTATTTTAGTGCATTCATGTAAAATTTCATATAAATGTGATTATTAATTCGCGTTTTATCTCTAGTTAAAAAGAATCATAATGGCAACTGAGACGATGATGGTGAAAATTGAGCATCGCGCTGTAATTAAATTTCTCACTAAGCAAGGAAAAAGTCAAAAAACTATTCATGAAGAGATGGTGGCTGTTTACCAGGGTTCCGCACTTCATTATCAACTGTGCAAAAGTGGTCAAGTGAGTTCAAGAGAGGCAGAGAGAGCATTGAAGACGATCCCCGCTCCGGCGCCCCGGCTACTGCTTGTACGGGAGAAAGCATCAAAGAAGTCGAAAAACTTGTTCTTGAGGATGCCCCAATAAAGGTGAAAATGATGGCAGAGATCACCATGCTTTCAATTGGTACCATTCACACCATTCTTCATGACCATCTTAACCTTTCAAAGTTCAGTGCAAGGTGGGTGCCACGAATCCTCACAGCGCCTCAGAAAAAAGTGAGAATCGCATGCTGTAGAGAGCTTTTGGAGATGTGTAGTGAGAACGCGGACGATGTTATGGATCGAATTGTTACTGGGGACGAAACATGGGTTCACCACTATGACCCTGAAAGCAAACAATAGTCCATGCAGTGACATAAAAAAGGAACAGACCACCCGAAGAAGTTCAAAGTCACTCCGTCTGCCGGGAAGCTCATGGCCACAGTTTTTTGGGACTAAAAGGGAATCTTGCTCATTGAGTACAAAAAACATAGGCACGGGCTACAGTCCGCTTGGGCGAACTGTTGGATACCCTATTCTTATTCCTATCCCTCATAAGTGGGCGTGACAAAAGTCTAAGTATGGTTGAATTGTTAAGAACGCTCTACATATTTTGTTATATAACATTTAAAGGATTTTATCAAAAAAAAACGCTCTCTAGCTCAAACTTTGGATTTTCAAAAATTAATATACCCTTAGAATAGGGTATAAAAAAATTATTTTATTTATTTGTGGGCGTGTCAGTGGACGGATTTTGAAATTTTTTTATCCCGAGCAGTTTTAGGAGTCATAGATCATATATAAAAAATTTCAGCTTTTTAGCTCAAAATTCGATTTTTTCCAAAATTTTGTTTTTTTGAGTTTGTGGGCGGATTTCAAAAATTCGTAAACTTGATTATTTCGGGACCCTAGAGAGTATATGGTTAAAATTTCAGCTCTCTAGGTCCAGTTTAAAGGCCTAATTTTTGCCGACAGACGGACGGACGGACGGACATGGCTAGATCGACATTACTATCGATTCTGATCATAAATATAGTAACTTTTAGGGGTCTACGGGCAATATTAAGGTATGTTACAAACTATGCGTCAAAATTAATATACCCTTAGAATAGGGTATAAAAAGGTGAAACCATCAACGCCACATCCTACGCTTCCACTTTGCATAATTTGCGGGAGGAAATTAAAAAGAAAAGACGGGGTAAACTCGCAGCGGGTGTGTTGCTTCTTCATGGCAACGCTCCTGTTCACACGGCGCGAGTTTCCAAGGCTGCTGCGCGAGATTGTGGTTTCGAAGAAATCCAACACCCACCCTATAGTCCAGACCTTGCCCATAGTGATTATTTCCTGTTTCCGGATTTGAAAAAATGTCTTCGTGGAAAAAGATTTTCGGATGATGAAGAACTCGAGTCGGCAATAAATGGGTATTTTGCAGAGAAAGAGGAAATTTATTTTTTTGAGGGTTTAAAAAAGCTTATCTCAAGATGTAACAAATGCATTGATGTTAGGGGAAATTATATTGACAAATAAAGACAATTTAAATTGAATTGGCATTATCCTTCATATCGATACCGAGAATATATTGAACGCCCCCGTAACAGAAAACTAAGTTGTTGTGATGCCACATCTGATACTTTTTTTTTATTATTATTATTTTAGGTTAATCATGATAGTTACTTAACAATTTTTATAAGTTCCTGCGGAGCTTTGGCTTGTCTGCAGGAGATTATGTTTCTTAAGTTTGTTTATATAAAAGTAAGAGTGAGCTTAAGAGTAAAAAATTATATAATTCAAAATATGTATGCAAGTATATTTAATTAATTATTACGATTTAAAAAAAAATTGTTTTATTTGTTTTTTTCTAGTTTTAAAGTTTTCTATATTTATAAGATCTCTAGGTTATTCATTTATAATTGAAGGAACGCTAAATTCAAGTTGTCGCCTACCATAATTGTTGCTATTTCTAGGTACTTGGAGCATACCTTGGGCCCGTCATCTTGTGTTTATTTGATGATCTACTGGTCGAATAAAGCGGCTATCGTCAAAGTTGGAGTTGTTGTTATACCCTATTCTAAGGGTATATTAATTTTGACGCATAGTTTGTAACATACCTTAATATTGCCCGTAGACCCCTAAAAGTTACTATATTTATGATCAGCATCGATAGTAATAGCCGCGTTTTATTATCCCAATGATCTTGATACGGATCCGATCTGATAATAAAACGATCTGGATCATCAGTGGCAAGTTGTGGCAACAGTTGTTTTTAACACATAACAGACGATACCAGGTATTTCAAGTTTCGATTGGCACTCAGCCATATTGCAAATATAGGGTACAATGTGACGTCACAATATGATCGCTTGTTGTGTCGGGGGTGTTGCCATTTGAATACAAATCAACATACATTTTGCACTCAATATTTTTTTTTTCAGAAACTATGTTCAAATGTTATGTTCAAATATGCAACATATTAACAGTGTACTGCTAATATTTCCATTAATTTTTGTGTATTATATTACGAAGCAAAACGTCTCAAAAGTCGCAGTGGTAAATTATTCGAATATGAAAATATGCTAATTGATTTTTTGTGTTATTAATAGTTTTTCATATTTTGGTCTGGCAATATTATTGTGTTCTTATAATTTCCTATAATTTAAATAAGCAACGCCACGAAAAAACAGGTAGGGAGTTTTGTAATTACATTTTGGATCACGATTAATGATCCCGATAAATAGCAAGATCCTGTGTTGTTTTTGTTTTACGTATTAAATTGATCCAGATCCAGATCCGCATGGATAATAAAACACAGCTAATGTCGATCTAGCCATGTCCGCCCGTCCGTCCGTCCGTCCGTCGGCAAAAATTAGGCCTTTAAACTGGGCCTAGAAAGCTGAAATTTTAACCATATACTCTCTAGGGTCCCGAAATAATCAAGTTTACGAATTTTTGAAATCCGCCCACAGACACGCCCACAAACTCAAAAAACAAAATTTTGGAAAAAAATCGAATTTTGAAATAGAAAGCTGAAATTTTTTTATATGATCTATGATTCCTAAAACTGCTCGGGATATAAAATTTTCAAAATGCGCCCACTATTAAATAAAACAATTTTTTTGAAAATCCAAAGTTTGTGCTAGGGAGCTGAAATTTATAATATATACTCTCTACTCTCTACCGCCTACTGACACGCCCACAATTATTATTTTTTTTTTTTTTAAATCCAAAGTTTGAGCTAGGGAGCTGAAATTTATAATATATACTTTTTAGGGGCCCTTAATGCTCATGCGTATTTTTTTTTAATCCGCCTACTGACACGCCCACAATGAAATAAAACAATTTTATTGAAAAACCCAAGTTTGAGCTAGGGAGGGTTTTTTTCTTACAAAAGCTTCGTTTTTTTTTAGATAAAATCTTAAATGTTATATAACAAAATATGTAGAGCGTTCTTAACTTATGAGGGATAGGAATAAGAATAGGGTAGCCAACAGTTCGCCCAAGCGGACTGTAGCCCGTCGCTATGTTTTTTTATTATATTTGTGTTTATTTCATCATACTTTGCGCTTAGAAAAACGCAGCTAGAACAGATTTCCTTAATTTGGTTTCTCAAAAGGCGAATCTCAGCAAGAACCACTGAGTTGTTGTCATCAACGTCTTTCTGTGTGTTTACTGGGCTATTTGGTGGTCGTATTCTCTTCGGCGCTTGTACATCATGTGTTTGTTTTTTTTTTTTTTTTTTTTTTTTTTTTATAATTTGCTTACGCTAAAGGGATTTTTTTTTCTGTTGTTACAGTACCCTTATAATGCTAAGAACACAGTGTAAGCTACTTGGTATTAGAAAGAATAGAGAGATAGGAAAGAAGTGTTTGGGTGCAGTTGTAGGGTTTTTTCTCCACGGGTGGTGTCTAAGTTACTTAGGGAGATTACGAACTCATGTATTCGGTATAAAGTAATGGACTTGGCCGGGATTCGAACGCACGACCTTCCATTCCGTAAACGAATACACTACTACTGCACCATTGCCACCCGCAAGATCCGTAGCTGAGATCCAGACACACCGGCATTGTTATTAGCAGTAGGGCCTTGAACATCTTCAGCGTTTCTGCAAAACTGAAACTTCCACACGTCTTTCCTTCCCCCCATAGTTCACCAAGTTTTTTCGGTGATCGTGGTGCACTCAAAGGGGAGCTTGCGTGTGCACATCGTACATACCGCAAAATCACCATCATATGGGAGTTTATCACTACAGTTGCCACAGACATTCCTATTTAAGGGGAATAGGTAATCGTATGTACTGATAAAATAACAGAAATATGGACAAGTTAAAGATTTCAAGGGGAGAACAAAAAAGAAGAATAAACTGTATTAAAAAATGGGTTTAGTTATAATTTGGAGTTTATTTTAAAAAGTCACTCAGCTATTTTCCAGAAAACGAGTGAAATGAAATCGAAAGTGAAATTGTAAATCGAGTGAATTTGTTTTCCGTTTTCCACATTTCACCCATTTTATAATATTCGAAACTTTTTCGAAATCACTTCAAGTGAAATTAAAAACAGCTTATCTGTCATTTGAAATGTCGCAAAAATATATTTTTTGTAATAAATAGTTTGTTTGTTTTAAATTTCGTCTCGTTTTCGCGATTTATTTAAAAAATGAGTGCTGTGGTAATTGCCGTGGTGTTGCACAACATTTGTAGACACTTTAAGCTACAAAATGAAGAAGAAGAGAGTTTTGAGGTAGGGTACGAGGCAAGTGAAATTGAAGAAGACGACGAATTTACGGAAGAAGCTGCAAATTTCAATAAAGCCAGCCAAATAAGAAACCATATTGCTAATGGTATACTCTTTATTTGAAAAGGCTGTAAAAAGCAACAAAAACTCAGTTCAGTCAGTTACGTCCTTCTGGGGGTGGATCGTGGCAATTAAGATCGTTTTTTTAGCTCGTTACAAAGAGCATCTGCAACAACACGATCGCCTTTCATGAATCCTCTAGAAAGGTCCTTATTTATCGACATACATTTAATGAATATTCATCTTGTAAAGTATTCTTATGCTTGCCCCTTTTTAAATATGTAATTTTTTAAAAAAATAAATGGAAAGAATTTTACTCTAATGTAATTATTATTATTATTTACTTACATTTTCAAACACGTCTATCGTCTGTTTCCACTATTTCACACTGATGGAAATGCTCGATTTGAAATCACTTTCAAATCAATAAAATCGAATTGTGGAACCTGCCAATTTCACTTTGTTTCAATTTCGAAAAATTTGAAATCGATATCGATAAAAGTGAAATGTAGAACACCAAAATCTATTTTCGCTCGATTTCAATTTCATTTCGAGTGAAAGTGAAATGTGGAACCTGGCTGACTGTCTTATTATTTGCTTTTCTTCGCACTAAGGGAAATTTAAAATTCCAAACTGGGCAAAAAACCAATGAAAACTCGATCACTTTTATTACACTTGTTAGCCGTACTGCACTCACTCTCTGTGTGCAATCAATACGATCAGAAAAGTCTACGGTTTGCTACGAAGCTTGAGAACATCCGCGCATAAGCTCCTTCCCAAGATGAAAATGCATCTGATAAAAAGCTTGGTGCTCCCATTTTTGTCCTACAATTGTACAGTGTACCCCAGTTTGGATTATGAATGCAGGCGTAAAATGAACGTTGCCTTTAACGATTGTATTCGGTATATATATGATATTCCAAGATGTTGCGCAACTGAAAAGGTCTCTGTTAGCAATTATGATTTTAGAACCATCCTTAGGCTTCATTGAATTGTTCATAACAAATGTCCTGAATATTTGAGTGAGTATATTACGTTTGTTCAGTCATCAAGAGGTCTTAGGCTTCTTTTACCGCGATTCACGCACACAGTGGGAGAGCGATCTTTCTTCGTTAAAGCTGCTCGATTGTGGAATTTTCTTCCACTTCAATTGCAAAGAATAAGTTCGTCAGTTGTATTTCGGGAAAAACTATTTCTACACATGTCGCAACAGAATTAGTCGTATTATATCAATTAACATAAAATCGTTAAAACCTTCCTTTTATCATTCATTATTAGTTATCTGTAATCTATACAAAATTCGATACTTAATTTTAAGAATTATTTTCTTGTTGTATACTGTAAGCTTCAAACAAAATAAATAAATGAAATGAAATGAGTCAAAGACTGTTGTGAAGTACTTATATATGTTCATTTGAACAAGTTTTTGTACTCCAATGAACACATATATATACAGTCGCAAAACGCTAGGGTGGCATTTATGTATCACAGGAACCTATTCCAAATATCTGAGACCTGATGTGAAGATCATTTGTTACCAAGCGTTCGTTAGTCCATTTCTGGCGTATGCGAGTCTAGTAAAAAATATTATGCATTAACGGCATATATAGGGCCTAAAACCTAGCTTCTCCAACCTTTTTTTTGTGCGAAGTGGAAGGGACCTACATAAGGACTAAGGTTTGGTTAGGTTAAAAATTGATATTCAATCGCATACAGCACTAGGCAACAAAAACGGGCCCATTGCGATCACTGGGTCCTAATGACTTACTACAAAAACATAATTCTTTTTTAAAGTTAAGTACATACTTCCACTGAGCAAATCTGGAAGCAATGTCAAATTGATGAAAGTCAGTTAAACTCGGGGAAGACTTAACTGCACAGAACACAAACAATGTGTGCACCATTCGACCAACACTTGTCTTAGCTCGGTGATTAGGCTTTATCCATTCTTTGTTACATTTTTTAACCACCTTTGCCATGATGTCATCAACCTTCATACTTAACCGCCCGCAAGAAGATTATCTCTTCAGTCTCATTCGATCGCTTGGCGAGCGATTAAAAAACAAAAATCACTTGTTTCCGTGCTTTTGCAGAAAGAACACCATCAAACTTGTAATAGAACTCAACAGAGCATTAAATTCAAAAGACCAAAGCGCCCCTTTGACCGTGGTAGTGGCCTCACGGTGCTGAATATGTTATTGTTCCTCGCCAGTGAGCACCAAACCATTCCCTAATTGCCCTGCATGACGCATCATTCCTAAGAAAAGGATTTTATTTATTAGCAAGTGGCAGCGGTTCCCATGAAGCGAACCAACCTGTTGCGCAAAGAAGTTTTTTTCTGTTTCTTTTTGTTGACGTAACGACAGTTGATGATACGAATACGAATTACCTATTCGCCGCATAAAGTGCGGGCTATTACAATCTTCCAGAATACTTTGTTCTTTGGTTTGAATTCTTTTTAAATTGTTTTTTTTTCGTCGAATGATTATTTTGGTTGAACTATTATAAAGTTCAGCCATTTTTTTGTTGTTTTAATTTTTGCCCAGCTTGGGTGTTATGCTGATGAGGGCACCTCAACCTCATACTCGGGGTCGGCTATCTCATACTTGTACTTGCATATGTGTAAAATAAATGGGAAAATTGCTTTTGTTCCCACGAGTTGATATTATGTTCCCCTCCGATTTAAATTTGAATTTCCTCTTTTTAAATTCTTAAACTGTCTTTTTTTGTACAAAACTAGCGGCGAGTGAACTGATGCAGATAGGGGAAGGGCACTCTAATTGTAGTTAAATAACGTTTTAGTAGAGATTTCTTGGATAAATCAACTGAAAATGATTGATTGATAGATCCGGCAAAGCCCACAGGCGGATCAGTAGGGACGGAGTTAAGTAGGACGGTTTTGATCCAGATCATAACCTCGCGTTAAACAAAATGAAGATTGATAGATGCATTTCTTATTGCAAATTGTGTATCATCTTTTAAAAAGTAAAGGGAACTAACACTCAAGCTATTCGGCACCTTTGTTCTTTGGTGTTGTGATCTGCCGATGCAAATTCTTTGATTTTATACCAGCTTTCTGGGGTAGTAAGATGCCTTCTTCACTTGAGTTGATTTCTGAAAAGACCGCTGCACTTAGAAAACTCTGATTTATTTAGTACACCTACGCCAAAAATGACTCTTAAATTGTAAGACATTTACCAACAAAGTTACAAACGACGACGATTTTTGTTTCAATTCTTTATTGCAACTGACCACTTGGTTTCGACACTCATTAGCCTAGCGTAACATAAGGTATGTATGTATACTTGAAAATCTGGGGAAAAATGAAGGCTAAACTGTGACATCGTTCGATCAGTCTAATTGTTATTTAAAAACATAGGGACGGGCTACAGTTCGCTTGGGCGAACTGTTGGATACCCTATTCTTATTCCTATCCCTCATAAGTGGGCGTGACAAAAGTCTAAAAGTATGGCTGAATTGTTAAGAACGCTCTACATATTTTGTTATATAACATTTAAAGGATTTTATCGAAAAAAACGCTCCCTAGCTCAAACTTGGGTGTTTCAATAAAATTGTTTTATTTAATCGTGGGCGTGTCAGCAGGCGGATTTAAAATAAATTAACACATGAGCATAAAGGGCCCCTAGAGAGTATATATTATAAATTTCAGCTCCCTAGCTCAAACTTTGGATTTTCAAAAAAAAAAAAAAAAAATTATTGTGGGCGTGTCAGTGGGCGGATTTTGAAAATATTTACACACGAGCATAAAGGGCCCATAGAGAGTATATATTATAAATTTCAGCTCCCTAGCTCAAACTTTTGATTTTCAAACAAATTGTTTTATTTATTTGTGGGCATGTCAGTGGGCGGATTTTGAAAATTGTATATCCCGAGCAGTTTTAGGAGCCATAGATCATAAATAAAATTCTAGCTCAAAATTCGATTTTTTCCAAAATTTTGTTTTTTGAGTTTGTGGGCGTGTCTGTGGGCGGATTTCAAAATTCGTAAACTTGATTATTTCGGGACCCTAGAGAGTATATGGTTAAAATTTCAGCTCTCTAGGCCCATTTTAAAGGCCTAATTTTTGCCGACGGACGGACGCCTCCTTTTGACACGCCCACAATTAAATAAAACAATTTTATTGAAACACCCAAGTTTGAGCTAGGGAGCGTTTTTTTTCGATAAAATCCTTTAAATGTTATATAACAAAATATGTAGAGCGTTCTTAACAATTCAGCCATACTTTTAGACTTTTGTCACGCCCACTTATGAGGGATAGGAATAAGAATAGGGTATCCAACAGTTCGCCCAAGCGGACTGTAGCCCGTCCCTATGTTTTAGTACATATAAATAACAAAAATACAAGTGCAGATGATTTAACAGTTTTAACATTAATTGAAATATGAAAAGTGCAAGCTTTACAAAACACCGATTGTACCAGTTCTGCTTTATGGCACGATTAGCAGGAGAGGATAGCTGAAAGTCGGCGTATATGTGGTCCTGTGTGCGAGAAGCGCGAATGGTGAGTAGATACAACCACGGACTCTATGTGCTGTGCCAGGATGTCGATGTGGTCCGAAAAACTCAAACGGCAACATCAATCGAATGGACAATAATGCTCCTACAAAGAGGAAGACCAAACCTCGGTTTCAAAGCGCAAGCTATCCGAATATAGCGTATATTGGCTTGATCTTGCCTCATACACCAATTCTAAGAAGCTGAATGACGGTCCTAAGACCAACAGAGAAAAATATCTATCGACTTAGTTACTTAACGGACTGCCGACCCATGAAGAGACTGCCTGCGACACTGCAGCCTTCCATCCTCTGCGATCCTGGGCACGCTGCTTTTAGTTGTCCAGACCAAGCGCTATGGCATCCGCTATGGCTTGGTCCTTAAAACGGAGGTTCGGTCTTCCTTGCCTTCTCGAACCTGGGATCTTGGAGTCGAAGATCCTCTTGGCTTGAGCATTATTGTCCATTCGCTCATTGTGGCCGAGCATATATAGTCGACGTGAATAAGCTTTTTCGACTACATACACATCTTGGTACAGCTCATAGAGGTCGCGGTTGTATCTTCTCCTACATTCGCCCTCCTCGCACACAGGACCAAACATCCGATGGAGTATTTTTCTTTCAAATGAACCCAATATTAGCTCCCATTTTCGTCCAGCACTCGGCACCATAAAGGAGGACTGGCAGCATTAAGGTTTCTTAGAGCATGCATTTTGTTCTTCGAGTGAGGAGTTTTGAACCCATTTGTTTGTCCAAACCGGGGTAGAACCCAACCAATTTCCCCTAATCTTTAATCGTCGTAAAAGCACGTAAACGGCACGCTGGGAAATCCGATGATGTCGATATTGTCCGCATACACCATCCGGTGCAATCTTGGAATAATTCGGACGAGCTACATCCAAACTGCAGCTTCAACGCCGTGTTGACTCAGTTGAATCAGTTTTGCTAGGATTCCGTATTCGGCCATCATCATAAAGAGCTCTTATCGAATAATGCTATCATATGCGGCTTTAAAGTTCATAAAAAAGTGACGAGCCTCAGCTTGAAATTCGGTGGTCTCTTCCAGGAATTGCCTCAGTGTGAAGATTTGGTCTCTATTGTCGATCTGCCGGGTCGGAAGCCACACTACTACGTGCCAGCTTGAAAGGTTAATGCAATACGTTGGATAGCATCATATATTACCCCCTTAGAATTGTTGACTGGGCAGCCTAGAGCTGTGAGCTTACTTAGCAGTACGTTCACTACTAAGGTCAAGAGAAGAGGAAGCAAGAGGTTGACTGGACTGGGAGCAACCCCACTTGAGGGTGTTCATTTTTGTTTCACGCGGTTGCTTGGAAACTACTCGTAGCACACAACCTTTCAAATGTCGAAATCAATTTGTTTAGCAACAGAATAAGTCCATTGCCTGTATTCAAATTTAAAAAAAAAAAAAACAAACAAATAGGCATCTATTTGTGAAGTAATACTTTAAAGGAAAAACTATCACTTTCTTACCTAAGAACGCACAACAAAAACCGACAGAGACATATTATGTGTGCCTGATGTCAACGGAAAACCGACAGACGGATATGGATTCCATAATGCCGCCTGCATACTAAACACCTCGCAATGAAACTATTTCCCTAGAGAAAAAGAAATTCAACTCAGTGCGATTAATAATTTTACCAACTCAGATGGACTTACCATGATTTATGTATATGTCACTTGGAAAATATGTTACAAACAAAATATTGTACATTGTTTAGCCATACATCCAGGAAGCTGGTTCCCATCGCAAGCCATTTTTGATTGCTCCAGAAACTGGAGCGACTTATTTGGTGAATGGAGGAGAGTGCATTGCATATCTCTTTCAAGTGACACGCGAACTAGACTTGACGCCAACACAAAAGATTCCCTTGTAATGTACATCTAGATAAAAACGGATCACTAACTAGATATACATTGCAGTAAATTGCACATTGTGTACTGCTGCAGATACACAAGTATCTACATGATGTGAGAAAGAAAGTTTCCTTCTATCCATTCATTTCTCGTGCTGGGATTTAAATTTACGTGGATAGGTCATTAATCCACGAAAACACCAGCCAAACCGATGCACATAGATACTACCTCAGACACCAAAACCGGGTTAGTTAAGGAAGATGTGCGCGAAATGCTGAACATATGCATTCCATAGATTGCGCGCTAGCAACGATGATGGCATTTCATCGTCTACGGTATGTGGGAAGCTAAAGTTTCACATAAGAGAGAAATTTTCTAAGATAATCACTCACAAAAGAGAGAACCGACTTAAATATAGAACTCGCACGGAAATATTGCAAAATGTCTATTTTTATTTGTTTTTAATAATTTTTATTTGGGTCCAATGTAGAGCACGCGCTTCCAAAGAGTGGACAGCTAAAGGGATATGTTCGAGCAAATTTTATTTATAGATTACCGCTGACCATTCGCTTGATCAACTTGCAAATCTTACCGCTACGTACTAGAGGGTCTTCGTGCTGGCAGAAGACTTAGAAATCATGATAATCATGATCAACATCCATCAACATCATCATCATCAAAAAAATAATGTTTTATTAATTTGTTTTCATTAATTCAATTAACGATCAACTGGAGGCGCAAAATTAAAAAACCAAAATTATGGAATTAATATCGCAGCTCATTAACGGATTGGAATGGCCATTCAACTTTGGTTTTCAAAGATAAATATCGCATCGCAAGATTTATACAAAATTTTGTTTATACAAAAAAAAAACCCCAAATCATTTCCCACACCTACGTTTAGTTGTTAAGATTGAGATACTTTTTTCACACAATTTAAGTGCGAATTATACAAAAAAAAAGTGAATGGCTTCCGTTGGCGTTGCTTAATTTATTTGCTTGGAGAATTTATATTGGCACTTGGACCAATGAATGGCAAATAATTAATTTCTTCTGTTTTTCGAGAATAGAAAGCGATTTGGTGAAAATTAGTTACTTGGGGCGGACGAGAATACTTTCTGTTTTTATTTCCAACAAAATAAACTCTGAATAAGATTCAGTGAAAGTGACCCTCACAAAGACCACATGTGTTTTGTTTAAGAATTATTTAAAAGCTGCTTTAGATTAAGTTAATAAATTACCAAAAAAAACGGTAATGTAGCTGAATAATATTTTGTTTTTAGTGGGCGCGAACAGCCAGAAATTTGAATAAATTAATATCAATCGGAAGCTAGCAGACGTTATGTGTACAATAAATGTGAAGAAAAACAAGGCATACACCGATATCTAGTTTGGGGAAAATGTTAAGGTAATGGGCGTACCTATGTATTGAAGAAGATGATTTTGAAAACCCCTTTTTTGTTGTCAAACACGATCTGACTTCGATCGAACTTATATGGCTGAAATTGTTCACAAATCATGGATCCATTGTCGAGTTTCCAAATTCCAAATATGCATTATCATGTGATTTATTTCATCGTTTTCTAAAGCAGATAGTGCGCGGGACAGATGCCAACACTCCAACAGGGACGGAAATATCTTTAATCCATCCAGATACACGAAATCGACATCATCGACCATTCGCAGTTTGCCATGGTCGAGGCTTTACCTTGAAGGACAAAATGCATGCGCTACTGGTCTTCAATCCTTCAACTGCTGCTTTTTGACCTCGAGTTATAAACGGTTTACAGAAACAGACCAAATATGGACCTAAATCTGAGTGCAAGTCGAGAAAAAGATTCAACCGCAAAATCTTTAAGCTGTATCAAGATTTGGATGCAGTGGCAAGAGTAATTAGAGAGCTTGACATACACAAATCCGCTGGTCTAGACGGTAATTGCACTATCGATCTGATGAGGTGTTCTTCAACGCTAGTAAAACCACTGCGTAAACTTTTCTATCTGTCCTATTCTTCAGGGCTCTTTCCGAGAAGATGGAAAACAGCATTTGTCCAGCCTGCCCCAAAAAATGGCGAATCTTCTTCTAAGTCTTCCTACCGACCAATTGCACTTACGTCCCTTCTTTCCAAGGTCATGGAAACGCTGATTAACCGTCAGCTTTTGAAAGATCTTAAATCCCGAAAACTCCTTAATGACCGGCAGTACGGTTTTCGCAGCAACAGGTCCACTGGTGATTTGATGACTTATCTAACCGAAAAGTGGAACCAATCTCTTCATCATGGTGGTGCAAGTAATAGCATTGCCATCGATATTTAGAAGGCATTTGACAGAGTTAGGCATTAAGCTCTCATGTCGAAAATGCATGCACTTGGAATCGATGACACTCTTCTTCAATGGATTAGAAACTACCTTTTGGACCGTTCAATTCACGTTGTTATGGACGGTTATAAGTCTGCAACTCACCAAATAAATGCTGATGTTTCCCAAGGCTCAGTTTTATCTCCGACTGTCTTTCTCATTTTTATAAATGATCTCTTGTCCGTTAGTTCTAATCCGTATCATTGCTTCGCAGATGCCAGTTCCCTCAGCTTCTCATATTCGTTTTCTGGTTCACTCCGATCAACTTCGGGTGTGGAACTGGAACGGCAGAGTCTGTTAAGCGCATTAAATTCCAATCTTGACAGCATGGGTACAACTAATAGGGTGGAATTTAATGCTTCCAAAACATGATGCTGTATTTTGTCGTTGAAGCGAAACCTCAACAGTGTGTCATTATCCACGAATGATACTTCGCTGAAACCGAAAGACTTTTCAGTCTTAGTAGGTGTGTTAATGACAACCTTCGTTGGAATGACCACATACTCGATGTCGCCAAGAACGCTGCGAAATGTCTTCTTAAGCGACGCAAGAAATATTTCACTTGTTCTGATCTGGCTTCAATTTATAAGGCGTTTATTCGTCCCAAACTTGAGTACAACACTCATATCTGGGTTAGTGCTCCAGTCACATATCTGGAGCTGCTGGACAGACAAAAACGCGCGATAAAATTCATTGGCGATCAAGACATCACTAAATCGCTTAACTCGTTGAACCATCGTCGTAATGTCTCCTGCCTAACGTTGTTTTAGCCAGCTGCATTCCACCCCTAGAACACTTCAACCGCAATACCCGACATGCCAGGAATGCGCATCAGTTCACTCTTAAGCCTACTCTCAGACGTACAGTGAAATACAAGGAATCGTTCTTTAGCCGTACAACACGAATGTTGAATGGTCTATCACGCTCTGTTTTTATACCCTATTCTAAGGGTATATTAATTTTGACGCATAGTTTGTAACATACCTTAATATTGCCCGTAGACCCCTAAAAGTTACTATATTTATGATCAGCATCGATAGTAATGTCGATCTAGCCATGTCCGTCCGTCCGTCCGTCCGTCCGTCCGTCGGCAAAAATTAGGCCTTTAAACTGGACCTAGATAGCTGAAATTTTAACCATATACTCTCTAGGGTCCCGAAATAATCAAGTTTAAGAATTTTTGAAATCCGCCTACAGACACGCCCACAAACTCAAAAAAACAACATTTTGGAAAAAATCGAATTTTGAGCTAGAGAGCTGAAATTTTTTATATATGATCTATGGCCCATAAAACTGATTGGGACATAAAATTTTCAAAATCCGCCCACTGACACGCCCACAATTAAATAAAACAAATTTTGGGAAAAATTGAATTTTGAGCTAGAAAGCTGAAATTTTTTATATATGATCTTTGGCCCATAAAACTGCTTGGGACATAAAATTTTCAAAATCCGCCCACTGACACGCCCACAATTAAATAAAATATTTTTTTTGAAAAACCAAAATTTGAGCTAGGGAGCTGAAATTTTTAATATATACTCTCTGGGGGCCCTTTATGCTCATGTGTAAATATTTTCAAAATCCGCCTACTGACACGCCCACAATTATTTATTTTTTATTTTTGAAAGTCCAAAGTTTGAGCTAGGGAGCTGAAATTTATAGTATATACTCTCTAGGTGCCCTTTATGCTCATACTTAAATTTTTTTTAAATCCGCCTACTGACACGCCCACAATTAAATAAAACAATTTTATTGAAAAACCAAAGTTTGAGCTAGGGAGCGTTTTTATTTACAAAAGCTTAGTTTTTTCGATAAAATCCTTTAAATTTTTGTCACGCCCACTTATGAGATATAGGAATAAGAATAGGGTATCCAACAGTTCGCCCAAGCGGACTGTAGCCCGCCCCTATGTTTCCTACACATTCTGATTTACAAACATCCAAAACCAACGTGCATCTGTTTCTCTTCGTTTCTACTTCTTCTTTTCCTTAATGCGCGTGCTGTGTCACTATATACATTATAAGGTTGACAAAAATCTCCTTTCCCCATGCAAACTATAAAAAAAAGTTTAAACACGTCGACTACATTGGGTCGGCCACATCGAGCGAAAAGGATCCTTGTTCCCCAGCTCCCAAGTTCTAGACGTAAAGGAAGACCGAACATCCGTTTGGATACCAAGTTATCGCGTATGTGGAAGCGCCTGGTTTGGACAACTGTAATAAATGCTTCGCAGTTGGTGGTATCGCTTAAAAAGCGTAATGGCCCGTAAGAACGCCAGTAATTTGTCTGCAGTGTTTTGTGTTGGGAGACAACAAGATTGCCGCGGATTTTTTACGGACGTTGGGGAGAATTCGCTTAGTCCGTCTGCACCCTGGAGAGTCATGCCATCTGCGATTGTGTTCATGTGAAACGCAACCTTAAATGGAAGCTCTGACCGAGGAAGCGGGCAGAAATAACGTCGGTTCAAGTCCTGAGAAGTCTTCCTCTGAGCCCTGTCTAGCAAGTTCATTAGTGATCTATTTCGCGTGGTTCTGTAAAAACAAGGGACCCAGAAAAGTCTAAGTGAATTCAACCTTCCGAATGAATTCAGAGAAGAAGGCCTGAAGCGCAGCCGGACTGTCGCTACAGACGCAGATACTTCGCCCCCTCCACCTGTTCCTCACAGATTAGTCCATAGCCATTAGGATAGCATAAGTCTCCGTTTGGAAGACTGACCCATCTTTACTTTACGAGAAGAAAATTCTAATGGTGTCGCTCTCCATGAAAACACCAGCACCAGATCCTTGATCAGTTTTTGAGCCATCCGTGAAGATTCGACTGCATTCCTTTCCAAGGTCAGAGTCCAGCCAGAGCCAGTCCTGAACACGGGGAAGGTCGACTTTATAATTCCGCATTAGTCATTGCATCGGACGGCACATCCATAAGACAGGAGTCGAAGGACAACCGTCGCGAAAGTTCTTTAAAACTACAGTGCGAGGTATACCAAAAGCCTATATATATATATAGAGAGAGAGATAAACCTCTTCTTAGACGTAAGATAGATTCGATTGTGCAACCCATGATGTTAACATCAAGGGGCGGGAGTTTCAACAATGCATCTAGATCGGAGCCAGGCGTGCTGGAGAATGCCCCTGTGCAGCCGAGACATACATTCCTTTGGAGTTTGACGAAAGCAGCAGAAACATATTTACGTGAACGCTTATTCCACCAAACAACCGATGCATATGCTAGAAATAATCCTATTACGGCTATGATCCACGGTAAATGCAAATTTTGACTCATACCTTAATATACATGGTTGCCACTGGACTGGAAAATCAGAGAAAGTCAGGGAACGAACATTTGGTCAGGGAATGTCAGGGAAAGTCAGGGAATTTCGAAAACAGTCAGGGAAAATTCCCGTTGTGTGTATTTTTTTTTTATAATATTAAACAAAATTTGTATGTCGAGCTCTGAAGTTTACCCACACAAAATTTTATTTGTGAAAAGGAACACAACTTTATATCTTTTCTGTTCTGTGCAATATTTTTGAATAAAATTTATGTGGTTTTCCATTGGGAGCAAAAATGTTACTTTTCATGAATCCACATTTTTTCTTATTTTGGGATCACATTTCGCAGATCTCGATATCTTTCAAGATATACCCACGCACCATTTCACTAATCCACCACTATTACCTAATAATGTATATACCGTGGACATTTTTAATTTGATTGATTGAGACGATTTTGGTTTCGAGAAAGTATAGCGTTTGCACGCAGTTGTATTAATTGCTAAACAGCTAATGGAGATGCCAAGTAGCATTGAAAAGCATATCAATCCTATTTTTCGATCCATGCGCTACGAAAAGTCTGAGATAATGCTTAAATGGAAAACCACATCTTCATTTTTTCCGAAAAAAAAAGATATGCAAACTTATACATCAAAAATCAAAATAGTCTATTTCGATTGACTTTGTTTAGCGAAATTTGTTCCCTTTGCTAAGGAAGATTTTGTATAGTATAGTTTTTATTTTAAGGCAATAACGGCAAAGCAAGATGCAAATTATGCAAAAACGAATTTGAGTTAAGCAACATGGGCCAAAGGGTTTTGGTGTCGCATCAAAATGGACTAGCGCATAAGTCAAACTCTAAGGCTTTGACGTCACAAAAAATTGATACTTTCTTCGCTGCGTCGCATTCATTGGTCGCCTCTAGTAGTCAAAAACATCTCAAAATACACAATACAGAAAATATTAACAGTCAAAATATTTTACTTTCGACAAGACCGGTTCCATTGTCGCAGAGATAAGGTGGTGTCTGTATATTATTTCCACCAGAGCGTCCTTGAACTCGGCTGTGGAAATTAGTGATCTTTTTCGATTGATGTTCCCAGACAGCCAAATTGCTGAAAATGTTAAGTTAGGAAGAACTAAGAGTTCCTACGTTATCAACCACGGTATCTCCCCATATTTCCATAACAATCTTTTGGATAAAGTAAACAAATGTGACGACTTTGTTATATGTTTTGACGAAGCACTGAAGAAAATAGCTCAGAAAGGACAAATTTATTTAGTTGTCCGTTTTTTGATGAGTCAAAAGGATTTGTTTGCAATAGGTACTTAGAAAGCGAGTTCATGGGATCTTCAAAGTCAGATGGCATTTTAAAACATTTTGACAATGGAATCCGATTTTTGAAAAAAGAGAAACTTCTTCAAGTATCTATGGATGGCCCAAACGTAAATTTATCTAATTTAAAGAAATTTAAACAACAGCGAAATGAATTTGATCCGGATGGTACGCAGCTACTAGAATGTGGTGTGTGTGGTCTACATGTAATACATGGAGCCACGAAAACTGGACTTACAAATTTTTCATGGGACCTGTACATTCTTTTAAGGCATATGTTTTCAAAGAAGGTCCTGCAAGAAGAAGCTTATTTACCTCCAAAACTGATTGTACTCGATTTCCCCTGAAATATTGCGGTGTACATTGGCTAGAAAACAAAATCTGTTTAGAGAGTTGAAGCACTTTTTTTCTATGACAAATTCAGATTTACCAAAAACAAGGCCAATTGAAAACGTAAAAAAATACTTCCAAGACAAATTGTTAGACTGCAAACTTGCATTTTTCCATACAATTACAACTGATTGGGAACCATTTTTATCAAAATTTCAAGGCGAGAAACCATTTATATTTTACCTTTATGAAGATCTCCTCATATTGGTTAAAAACTTATTGCATCGCATCGTCAAAAAAAAGTATATCAGCGAATGCTCCATAGGATCTCAATCGATCTTTCAAGTCAATCCAATCTTCTGGAAATAAAAAACGTTGACGTTGGCTTCAAAGCAACGATCAATCAATCAATCAATGCAATAAAACAAAAAGACAATTTTTCGAAAAAAAAGATATTTTAAAATTTAGACTGGATTGCCGCAAAATTATTATAAGCATAATATCAAAAATCGAACAGTAAAAGATTCAAAAATTTGCTTCAAATTTTATATAATGCCAACAGATTGTTTGATACATGCGCGGAAAGGGCAAAATTGCAGTACATAATGCATGTACAGTTGCAAAGTTCTACTTTCAGCTTTATGGCAAAAATGAAAATTTTATAGATCTTTGGCATGTTATAAAAATGTGTTGCATATTATCGCACGGAAACGCCTCAGTTGAGAGTGGCTTCTCAATTGACAAGACTCTTTTGGTCGAAAACCTCCTTGAGGAGTCACTAGTCGCTCAGAGTTATTCGACCAGGTACATTAGCTGTTCGTTTAACAGCTAATATAATTGCTGGTCATTTATTATTAACATTATTAGGAAATACAGGACCTTCTTTATCTTCAATAATTATTATAATTTTATTAATTACACAAATTGCTTTATTAATATTAGAATCAGCTGTAGCTATTATTCAATCTTATGTATTTAAGAGTCTTAGATGGCGTGAAAGAGGCTGGGGGGGAGTATCGAAAGTGGAAATAAATTCGAAATTAATATTTAATGTTCGATCCTCTCATAGCCGCTATACACAGCAGTTAGAAGCAAAACTTAAATTTAAAAAAAGAAGATGGAGTAAACGAATTAAAAAGAAAAAGGGAGGAAGAAATAAAAAAAATTATAAGGGAAAAGCAAAAATTCGCATTCAAGAAGAAGAGAAAACAAATTATCAACTCTCCCTTTTAAAAAAATAAGGTATATCCTGTTCTCAGCTGATTGTTTCATTGATATTTTTTAAAAGGAATGTTTAGAAGTACATATACAATTTGTCTGTTCTTTAAATATTTGGGACTAGTGTTTAAATGCGTCATTTTGTTTGCTATATTTGCAAAATTTGGTCAGGGAAGTTTTTAAAACTGGTCAGGGAAAGTCAGGGAAAAGTCAGGGAATTTTTTTTTTAATAATAGTGGCAACCATGATAATCTAGTCGGCAAACATTATTCCATAAGACTCGAGCTACAAATCTGAAACTTGGAATATGTACTCTCTAAGGGTCCTTTATCTTCATGTTTACTAATTTGTTTTTTAAATCCGCACACTGGCTTGCCCACAAAATGAAGATCCTTGGAATATGTACTCTCTAAGGGTCCTTTATCTTCATGTTTACTAATTTGTTTTTTAAATCCGCACACTGGCTTGCCCACAAAATGAAGATCCTTCTTAACAATTCATCCATACTTCTATTTTAAATTAGGTTTTGGCATAACCTACAGTTCGCCCAAGAGGACTGTTTCTTTCCCTATATGTTTTTATATTCGCTTATAATCCGCAGAATCCTCTCGGCGAAGCTATGATCAGGATTAATTGGATCAGAACCCTCCCAATTAAGTGCATTCCAACTGGCCCGTGGTTCACCTGTTCGACCTCAATGACTATTAGGAGGCCTCCAGGTTTCGGATACCTTCATCACTGAGGCCAATCAAATGCTGGTGGTATTGCGTTTGTGTGATCCAGAATTTTTAAGGCCTGCCTATGTTTTTTTACGTTTACGTTTACGCGACGTGCATAATAAAAATAATTAATATTTGTTTATATTAAAAGGGGGAATTCAAATCCCAGAGCACTCAGACTCGGTTACGGTCCATTGTACTACCAGGCAGAAATCCTCCTTTTGGTGCAGAGACTGGAGAATGGGTGGCTTGATCTTCGTTTTACGACACTGGTGACTCCAGTCGTATTCGCTTGCGCACTTGTGGTACCGTTACAAGATGCTTGAATGCTCCAATGAATTTTAAAATTGCCTAGATGTGATTTCTCTCATTATTCGTCTTTTACAACAAGTGCTGGTTTTGGGAGTTGCTGCTGTGATATTATTTGCCCGTTACCGGCAACCGAAATAGTCCCTAGAATCCTATTCAGGGGTAAATTAAGCTATTAATCATCGTTATTCTTGAATATCAATAGAAAGAGGTGTGGCTTGCCTTTTTTAATTTATTGAACGATTGATACGAAATACATATTCCTAAAATTGGGGGCTAACCCCACAGACGGGCCAGTAGAGAGCGTTTCCTGGTCCTAACCCAGACCATAAACTTGCCGATGACGAAAGAGGAAGAATAAATGATTTCCATTGAATCGAAATTTCAACACAAAAAAAAATAAATATTAAAAAAAAAATCCAAGTTATACTTTTAAAAATAAACACACATTTTTTCTATGCAATATGTTTCTAAATATTTCACATAAAGATACATTATTTCACATTTTTGTTATTTTTATTTTGCTTCCTATACTCGACATTTTTGTGCAATCATTGACTGCCATCTACTTTTATCGTTGATTTGCTTGGGTTTTTTGTTTTTCTTCCTCCTTCAGTTGGACTATTTCTATTTCTTGCAAAAGATACCAATGTCATTTTGCAACGCATTAGCAGACATTTTTGCCATCTTTGGAATAAATTCCAGAAACTATTTGGCTTGTCAGCCTCTCCAGATGGATGATACGATAAAGACGAATTGTTTTAATTGTTTTGCTCTTTTTGTGTTGTCCTTGAAATCATTTTATTTGTTTTTATATATTTATAGAAGGTTTGTCTCGATGGAGAATAAGTTTCACTGGGAGATTGTGTACGCAAGGAAATGATGAACGAGCGATATAACATTTAAAACGCCTAATAATTTTTAATGATTTAAAATGAATCATTTAAATAAAAAGCACGTATAATGTTTTTTTCTGGCCTTTTGTGCGAAATTACCTTTGATGTTGAAGAATGTATAATTTTTGATTCATAATTATGCATGGGATGAAGATTTGTGTTTTGAAAAAAATACAATAAAAGGAAGGAAATTCAAGAGATATTTTTGTCTTGCTGTCGGCATTCAAATTCAGATGGCGTTTTCTCGTCGATTCTTTTGTTGTAAATTTGATGTCAGTTTAAGATACATGGAACGAATAATAACTCGTATTTGGGACTAAATTTGGGAGTTATTCTAGAACGAGATGGGAATGATAACATAATTTCAATTTCGCCTGTGCGAGGTTGGAGTCTAATAAATTTGTCCCAGGGTATTTGGTCATTAAATTCCCACTACAGGGACAGAGATAAATAAGTTGTTCAGGAGGAAGAATCACAATGATATTCCTTGTGTCCGAATCTCCCAGACTACAGAGAACAGACAGAAAGTATTGACTGCTGGAAAAACTCCGAAAAGTGTCGTATCAAACGAGGTATTTTAAAGTGGTAGAGGACCCACAGGAGAGTGTTGATTTGCTAGGCTCTTGTTTCGAGGCCGCCTATACGGTGACCAATCCTTTTCGCGGTAACCACGCCATTAAAGATAAGGCTCTGGGGAGCCATTTCTATCAGCGCACAGAAATTGAGAATTGACGATCTGAGAATGAGGGATTCACCGTATTCAATGATGAAAACCATGCTTATGCAGTTGTCACCAATGGCAGAGATGTTTGGCACGTGTTCGTGTTTGATGATCTTCTGTGCATCGTCTAGTCAATGAAAAATTTAAAGCCGTCAAGGGTTGGATGGTGTCCCAAATGTCGTATTGAGACACCTGCCTCTGAAGGCTGTAGATATTTTTACCACGCTGCTTAACAATACGCGAAATAATGCAGAGTATACGTCACATTGGAAGGTAGTTGAGGTACACCCTATCAATAAGGGGGTACAAATAATACGAACCCTGTCAATCTCCGGTCGATTAGTTTCCTTGCGCATACTAGCAAGTTCCTTGAAAAGGTTGTCAATAGAGCCCTGTTGAAGTGAAGGGCCTTATTAAACATAATTCCGGATAACCAGTTTGGTTGCAGGTCGGTGCATGACACTATTGGTTTCCGACATTCAGTGGAATAAATGCAAGAACCAATGCATGGGTGATTGTCTGATTAATTTTGAGAAGGCATTCGACACTGTATGGTTAGAGGAACTTTTCTACAAGTTGACCAGGCGGGGAATGCACAAACATTTGTTATGTAATACCCGCCATGCAAGGAATACCCGCCATACAAGGAATACCCGCCATACAAGGAATGCCCAGCAGTTCACCCTAAAGCCTGTAATCGTACGAACAGTGAAGTTCAAAGAATCTTTCCTCATCCGTACAACACGAATGTGGAATACTTTTCCACGATCTATTTTTCCTTCACATTATAACCTACAAACATTCAAAACCAACGTGCATCGGCATCTCTCCTTTTCATCTAATCCTTATTTCCTTAACGCCCGCGCTGTGTAGCTACTAGATGATAAGGGTACTAAAAAATCCACGTTATAAAAAAAAAAAAAAAAACAGGCATTGGCGGTGAAAAACGTAGTGGATATCTGGCTCGACCAGGAGACTGTTTCATAGCAGTCAACTTGACTCCAGAGTGATGGTCATATGCTGCGTGGCCCTTATAAGGACGATCATCGCTCATGGTTGTCCGTTGTGGTTCATGGCCGGGACAATGTCTTAGGGCATGTCTTCGGTTGTTTAGACTTAATGAACCCAACTATATAAAATACTATCCCAACAAGGTCCTACACGATAAGGCTCAGTTGAAAAGATTGACAATTTCCTCATTAAGGTGACTCGAAGGCAAGTGGCAAGGGCGATGGCAGGCGACAATAGTCTGATCTTTGGGGCTTACTACCCCAATGAAATGTACATAGAGAGTACGCTCCGGTCTGGCCTTATCCCGCCGGAAGCATTTATCCATATTGATGCTAAGGGGCTGGTACAGACGAGGGATGGTCTCCCGATATACACCGCCACCGCAGCGCGAGAGAAAAGCGACTCATTAATGGCGGGGACGTCGCCAATGCTCATGAGCTTCTCCGTTTTAGTACCGCGATGGCGGAGAGAGATGAAGCTAATGCGGAAAAGCAATTCGCCAAATTTTGGTGGTTTTTTGAAAGGGAAGGGGTCAACAAGCCCTCCCAGGACGGTGCGTTACTCTAGGTAACTTCTTCTTAGTTGTTAAGTAAGGTTAAGGTAGCTAGGGCGTTTCTGGGTGAGGCCGAGCTCGCCAACTTAAGATGGTGCTTCGTGAGGTAACTGGCACTGTTAGATTTAGTCGGCTCCCTGCGGCATATGCGCACGTTGACGACTGCCAGGCGTTAAGCGGACGCTCTTCACTTAACTATAACCTTATAATTATTGCATTTCAGCCAAAAAACTAATCTTAAATATGTATTCTTTGAGGAAAGTTTATATTTTTATAAAAAAAAAACTACAGACAACCTACACTACCAAACTTACTTAAGCTACGTGACTTATATCGACTATAATTGTTGCCTTACGCAACAAGTGGTCATAATTCCAATTGCTTTCCGAGCGCCTGGCAGTCGTCAACGTGCAAACGCGCCGGCGTGAGTCGACTGAATCCTTACAGCGTCAATCACCTCCCGGAAGCACCACCACAAGTTAAGCCCGACCTTTACCAAAAACGCCCTAGCTAACTTAATCTAACTTATAAACTACGAAGATGTTACCTAGAGTAACGCACCGTCTTGGGAGGGCATGTTGACCCCTCCGCCACTCAATAATTCGAATTTATCCCTCTCCGCTATTGCGGTACTAAAACGGAGCAGCTCATGAGCATTGGCGACGCCCCCTCCGCGGATGAGCCGCTTATCTCTCGCGCTGTGGTATCGGTGTAGAATTCCTTCACAATACTGTTGCCGTTGCCACCTGTGTAGTATTTTGTCGTCATCCACAAGAAGCAGCGCTCGCGATATAGACCCTCCACACACTTTGCTCTTGAATATGAGCACACTTTCTCTTTGCGAGCTTCTTGCAAAGTCTGTATTCCAATTCGAGGCGAGCTTTCTCATCTCTATTATTAGTGGAGCACTTTGACCAAGCTTTGAATGCCGCTTTCTTGTCACTTATCACTGCTTTAGCTTCATTAGTCCACCACCATGTTTCTTTGTGGTGTTGAAAGTGCCCTTTTGAAGCCCCTAGCAGTGATTAGGCTCTACCCAAGCAAGGTCGTTGTAGGCAATTCCACATATCTTGTGCTCTGCACTCTGCACTTTGTTGATGACGTGATAGAGGGAATTTTGCATATTTGCAATAAATGCTTCGCCTTTCTCTTTAAACAGATTGTACCATTTGATTCTCGCAGGCACTTTTGTTTGTTTTGTTCTGTTCCTCTCCGCCGCAATATGTCTGTCAGGGGGAGGAGGCAGTGTTGCTTGGATTACCTCTTCTAAGATCATTTTTCAATCTATAACCCGGGCTTTATGAAACGTATTACCAAATGCTTACCAATCTGGGTTTCACTTCCGCCGCTGCTGTAAGTGACCAGGTGCCGGCTTTGTTTGACGAACATGGTATTTAGAACGATAAGACCGTATGACTTACACATGCTTAGGATATCTTCAGCCGGAGAGTTCCTGGTGCCGTATCCCAGTCCTCCATGGCAGTCTTCATAGTCTTCGTTTAACTTCCCGACATGTCCGTTCAAATCTCCGCCAACAAACAAAAGTTCTTCTTTTGGGATGTTCCTGATGAGGTTGTGAAAATCAAGCCAGAATGCATCTTCTCTCTGCTCGCATCCAACTTGCGGCGAATGTTCGTTACGGATCTAAAAAACATAACACGATCATACGTTGTTACAACCCGTGCGACTTTGTATTGTTTGCCTCAACCTTTGATCTTAGGAGAATTTGACCGTATCTGTGTCGTCGTCACTGTTTCCGGCTATCCTCAGATGGGTTGGGCTTATTTGATCGGAATTTTTTATTTATTTTTTTCACTTCCATTCGAACCGCCACCAAGCTGTGACTAATGAATGCTCCTTAACACCATCGTCGCGTAACAAACAAGCATGGGACTGCGGTGGTTCTACGTATAATGGCCTTCTCTTTTGGTGTTGAAGACCTCACAGGCACCGAGGAGAAGTACAGATAAATACAAGAGAACCACCTCACCTTTGGGTTTGCAACAAACTCTGTACATATCTTTGCAGTGTTAATTCCAACATCTCTGGAAAATCTGCTAATGTCTTGTTTACATTATGAGCTACTGCGTTTAACTTGGACGGTATTTCAAAATGCTATTGCACCTTAGAGAGACCATAAAATGTAGTGTCTAGTAATTGCTTGTTACCTTTGAGATAGTCTTCTTTTCCTCTTAAGAAACCTCACTTAAACTGTATCATCATCCTATTACCATGTTACTATATAACTTTTATTTTGTAATCAAATTTATTCATTTGTGCTTGTGTTGTAAACATGAAAGTCAGTAATATACCATAAATCAGGCCGAATATACTCGGATTACTATTTCCCAGCTACCATTGGTTTGACCTTTCCACGCTCAAGCGCTAAATCAATTTTTGATGTGAATACAATTTATCTATATTACTGCACCGACAGCAGCGAACTCGTATACACATTTCATTTTTCACCAAATGAATCTTAGTGAATGCCATCACAAACTTACCATAGGTGAAGCACATACACGTATCTCTGGGTGTTTCACCGATCAATGGGCTAACGTATAAGTCTCTGGCAATTGGTTAAAGTGCTCATGCATGGTTTTTTCAACTTTTTTTTGACTTAAAAAAAAACAAAATCACATTTTAATCATCTTTTACCTAAAGCCTTCGATGTACAAAGAAAACACATATCACTCGTATTTCAATTGAATCTTAATGTGATTTTAATCAAAGAGCTTGGAAGTGATTTTTCTGATTGTATCCGGTTTTACCAAAACCGCCTTTTCCTTTAAGACAAACAAAATTTACACAACTTGCGAACGGAAAACCAACTTCAATCAGAGACATTTGTGTCTCCCCAAAGAATGTAAAAAATAAATTTTATATCGCCTGACAGATACAGGTCGTGCAAAAATGTACCTCGCTTTGTCAATTGTTTTGTTATTCGAATAATGCAACAATTTGTATCTATGGATGTAAAATTTCACATAAAAGATACAGGTCAACATTTTACAATAGAGAGGGCGTTTTGCTAATGCAAATGCATATCTATTAGTCTACAAATTTATATGACAGATGCAGGTCGCGATGCGTGTCGCTTTCACAACAAAAACGATCGTTTAGCTCGGTATATTAAATTCCTCCATATGGTATGCGGCACTATAGGCGCCCATCTCAGCCATTTCTATCCGTTAAGATCTTGACCTATATAATGTGCTTTGTTTTTTTTTTGAAAATTCATTCTCTGTAACGAACTATTATTAGAAAAAAAAGAGAAGAAAAATGCTCAATTCTGTGACTAACCAGTCTCGGGCTGTATGTGAAACAAGCGAAAGATACAATAGATAGACAACTCTCTCAAACTCGAAACATAAATCGACATCCGTTTAACAATGAAAACCGTGAACAGCTATCAAATACCAAGTGAGGAAGTGGGAAAGTGGTGGACAGTCGGCACCATCATCCATCCGCCACCGGCTAGTTAGTAAGCTAGTTGGCCCTGAATGTCAACGACAAACAACACAACGAACACGAAAGGAAGTTCATGTTACATGTGAGACTGCAGACAATTGTTGTTTTGTTAGATATATAGATAGTCAATCGATAAGATTCGTGCTTAAAAGGCAAAAAAGGAAGAATAAAAATGAAGCAAGAAACAGTTAGAGACACTTCATGTACGTACTGCTCGTAGGTACTTAACGATGGTGGGCGAACTTTAAAACTCTTCAAACTAGAAACAATTTTATGTAACATAAAAGACCGATACAAGTATAAAAAAAAAATATCACCGTTCACAATTTTGATTGTCAAAGATTGTACATGGATTGAATTTTAATTTGCGTTAATTGTCTTACCGCTGATGATGGTGGTCGATGACATTTTAATGTCGGGTTTTTCAATTCAAGAGAGTTACTCGTACGTTACGAAATAAAATGGTAATGGGCAAGTTTGTGGATGGACTAGAAGTGGCTGAAAATGGTATTAAAATTCATTTCCCAAACAAAGAGGAATGTTTTTGCGGAGTGTTAAACTCAAAATAGAAGACTTCTTAATTTCTTTATTCTGTTCCCGTTATTTGAAGCATAAATTACTTTTAAGAGCTTGTGAATGACTTGCTTAAATATAATCCAAGCGAGAAAAGAATGTTTAGCGGATAAAGTATTTATTACTTCCCAGTACTTCGTAAGTTATTGTAATCGGTGTTATGACATTCCTTACAGTACAATCATCTAAAGCACAATGGCCTACTATTTAAACCGGCTTGAGAAAGCCTTATTAATAATCTTTAACTATATCCAACTTATACGACAGCATTAAATAGGTCAGTAAAAGGAAATTCGTGATTTACAACACACAGTACATTCTCGATTATCGCAACTAATTAAAACAAGGGTGGTTGCAATGACCGAGGTTGTTGCCATAACCGAGTAAATATTTTTTTAGGCTCAATTCGAGATGCAAAGCGAAAATCAGAAAACCAGCATTTGTTTTTATACCCTATTCTAAGGGTATATTAATTTTGACGTTTAGTTTGTAACATACCTTAATATTGCCCGTAGACCCCTAAAAGTTACTATATTTATGATCAGCATCGATAGTAATGTCGATCTAAACATGTCCGTCCGTCCGTCCGTCCGTCGGCAAAAATTAGGCCTTTAAACTGGGCCTAGAGAGCTGAAATTTTAACCATATACTCTCTATTGTCCCTAAATAATCAAGTTTACGAATTTTTGAAATCCGCCCACAGACACGCCCACAAACTCAAAAAAATGTTTTTCGAAAAAATCTATTTTTGAGCTAGAAAGCTGAAATTTTTTATATATGATCTATGGCTCCTAAAACTGCTCGGGATATAAAATTTTCAAATCCGCCCACAATTAAACAATTTTATTGAAAAACCAAAATTTGAGCTAGGGAGCTGAAATTTATATTATATACTCAAGCTCATGTGTAAATAATTTCAAAATCCGCTCACTGACACGCCCACAATTTAAAAAAAAACTTTTTTTGAAAATCCAAAGTTTGAGCTAGGGAGCTGAAATTTATAATATATACTCTCTAGGGGCCCTTTATGCGCATGTGTTAATTTTTTTTAAATCCGCCTAATGACACGCCCACGATTAAATAAAACAATTTTATTGAAACACCCAAGTTTGAGCTAGGGAGCGTTTTTTTTTCGATAAAATCCTTTAAATGTTATATAACAAAATATGTAGAGCGTTCTTAACAATTCAACCATACTTAACTTTTGTCACACCCACTTATGAGGGATAGGAATAAGAATAGGGTATCCAACAGTTCGCCCAAGCGGACTGTAGCCCGTTCCTACGTTTTTTTATAATTTGGATTTAGTGTACCCTATTTTAAGAGTAGTCGATACTCGATTATCCGGGATGGCCGGGACCAAGCTTATCACGGATAATTGAAATTCCCGGTTAATAGAATTTGTTTTTAGACAGAAAAAAGTCATCTTATATTCAGGTTTTTTTAATATTTTCTTGTAAAAAGCAAAAAAACATTTAATTATTCAAGTAATTAACCATTCACTAGACGAATAACAAAAATAATAACTGTCTTTAATATTAAAAAAATCTTAATGACACTTGAGACTACGAATCACGCCCTGGTCCATTGGGTGAATCAAAGATGTGCAATTTGGTGGAAGGTATCTCACTATTACGTTTGCGACTTTGACCCACGTCTGGGCGAGCTGGACAGTTATCCAAGAGCAATAATACAAGGTGGCGCAAAAGTTGTCATCTGTTTACTTCACAAATGTCAAAGTAAAATTGACATTTGCCGCTATTTGCAAAAATTATAGCATCTTCCGATAGGGTTTTCAGCCCTTGGGTGTGCCTTAGGCAATTCTGGTGCCAATGTTCTAAATGATCCACGACGTTTGACATCTATCCTATATAGTTTTCAGTCGGATTGGTGAACGCCACTGGGTGATGACTTTTGCGCCACCTTGTACTTTAGAATCTTTGTCAATATAGCTTTTTCCAGGTGGGCTTTTACTTCTGGGCCAACATTTTTGTTAAACCATTCAAGGAATAGGTGTTGGGTTGCCCAAGCTCGATTGTTGGCTTTGTAGATAACTGGAAGCTGTTCAGCGTTTTTCAAGGCCCTGGATCGAGCACTCTTACCTATCACCATCAACTTGCATTTATGAGTTCCTGCAGCTTTGGGGGAAACCAGTGATGTGAGCCGTTGCTTCGATTCTTTATACCCGCCAACTGAAAGCTCTTCATTGTATGCCAAAGTGTTAACGCCTCCAAAAAAAGACTGGTTTCATCGGCGTTGTGTTCCGTTCTATAAAAAAACGTGGCCCCTTCATAGTCAGCAGATTCTTTCTCACCTGTTGATTTTATTCCATAGATTCCCTCCCAACCGTGAGAGTATACACATTCGAAGGCTATGTTAAGTTTGGCATGAACAAATTTAGCCTTTTCTACTTTGCTGACGAAACCATGCGTCGACTTTAGGATTTTCAGCTTGTTTGACGGTTTTTAAATTGCACTTTTTCTTTTATTGATAGCACTTTACGTGATCTTTTAACTGCAGTGGTAGAAGGAGATGCCATTATCCTTTCACTTAAATTTTCGCAAAAACTGAACAAAATGAATCAGAACAATCTAGAACACAACCCGAAAGATGTAATAAGCCCATTACTTTCATGTGCGTGTCTGACTTGTGCAATCCAACAGATACATGAATTCCGTTAGTTTTTAGAAGTCAATTAAACTTGTTTGATTAGTTTTCTTATGCAACGGATATAAGAGGATGTAAGAGTTAAATGTTAAAAAAAAATCTGTTGTAATATTTATTGAGTGAATTATTTTTTGTTCTATTACGGATACTAGAGTAAATGTCGGTTAAAAGAATTATAAATATAAAATAATTTTTCAAGAAAAATCCCGGTCAATAGAGTACCACGGTTAAAAGAA
The DNA here is from genome assembly GCA_949715645.1 of Portevinia maculata. NCBI lineage: Eukaryota > Metazoa > Arthropoda > Insecta > Diptera > Syrphidae > Portevinia > Portevinia maculata. The sequence continues at coordinate 25,473,414 of OX454527.1, read as the reverse complement.
TCCCGATTAGTCGAGTCTCGACTGTATATTAATTTTGACGCGAGGTTTGTGACGTTCCTTAATATTGCCCGTAGACCCCTAAAAGTTACTATATTTATGATCAGCATCGATAGTAACGTCGGTATAGCCATGTCCGTCCGTCCGTCCGTCTGTCGGCAAAAATTGGGTCATTAAAATGAACCTAGAGAGCTGAAATGATAACCATATGCTCTTTAGGGGCCCGAAATAATCAAGTTTAAGAATTTTTGAAATCCGCCCACGAACTCAAAAAAAAAACAAATTTATCGAACAAATCAAATTTTGAGCTAGAAAGCTGAGATTTTTTATATACGATCTTTGACTCCTAAAACTGCTCGGGAGATAAAATTTCTAAAATCCGCCCTCTGGCACGCCCACAATTAAATAAAACAATTTTATTGAAAAGTCAAAGTTTGAGCTAGGAAAGTTAAATTTATAATATAGACTCTCAAGGTGCCCTTTATACTTATGCTTAAATATTTTTTAAATCCGCCTACTGACACGCCCAAAATTAAATAAAACAATTTTATTGAGAAACCTTTAAATAAATGTTATATAACAAAATATGTAGAGTGTTCTTAAAAATTCAACCATACTTAGACTTTTGTCACGCCCACTTATGAGGGATAGGAATATGAATAGGGTATGCAACAGTTCGCCCAAGCGGACTGTAGCCCGTCCCTATGTTTTAAGAAGAAATACGTTCGTCAGCAGAGTTGAGGAATTCTGCTTCCCTGGGATATACTGACTTTCAAAAGAAAGATGGAACGTCCCTTGGATTAGTAAACCCTTTTCTTAGTTCTTTCAGGTCACAGTGTCGCAATTGCTTACACACCCAATTTTAGTACCCCAGAAGCGATAATTTTGGTAGTCGTACCCGTATAGAAAGAAATAAGACTTGTCCCTTATGATGATTTTTAAGGGTCAACACAATTATATCGCGGTCTTGAAGAACTAAGCGATCTTAATTTAAGTGTATTCCGCTTCTGTTTATTTTGAGAAATGTCAAAGTCGCGATGCCATAAGACGCCATTTTGCAACAATAACATTTTTGGATTACTTTTGACCTTGCTTTAAACGCCAGTGCCAGCGGAATGTTATATATTTTTAAATTTGCAATTAGCCTCTCTCAACTTCAGAGACAAACGATATTTTTTTGTTATATTTTCGGATTTGACTAGGCGACAAAGTGGGTCAATTTCGAACGTGTCCGACAGTCGAGGATCTCGTAGAATCATTTTGTTTCTTTGGGAAACTGCGTTGTAAAAAACAAACAGCTTCGTTGTATATATATCACAAAAAAAACGTTTCAATTACACACACAAGAAAAAACTTCTTGAAGCAAGCCCAATTCAATGTCAAAAATCCGCTTATAAATTAACAGTTTCCATGAAACAATTTAAAACTAAATCCCAGAGACCCATTTAGCTCCACATGCCCAGAAGATTGAACTTGACTTGAGTATAAATTTGAAGGTGAAAAAGAATTATTTTGCTTTTATGTTTGCGCCTTCCAATTTGTGTAAACAAAAATGGAATTTAAACGATCACACGTGAAATTGAAATTGATTTCAGAAATAAGAAGCCTTTAGTGAGTTTCTTTTTCCCCTGAAAAAACATCGTTCGCTAAGATATACAAATAGACGCCAGCAACTTGTAGTGGCTCGTTAAACTACTTTCGACACAAGTCGAATCAATGAGCCCCATAAATAGCTCCGAGTTAATAAATCTGATAAATCAAAGCAGTTCGCTTTTAGTTCTCAACTATTTGATTGTAAACCGAGTCCGAGTACATGTTGAATGCGAAATCTTGAAGCGAATCGGGTGGAGTTTTTTTTAGGTGAATTAGGCTTAAAATAGGACCAATCAATTTTGTTTTTTATATTTCAATGTGACAATAGATTTCTGAAGAAACTCTCACACAAATTTCGCGAACTGTTCCCACACGTTCTGGTTGTTAATTCTCAAGTCATGTTATTGATAGTGAGGTGACAATAAAATATTTTTCTCGACGCAGGAAAACATTTAACAAAATCAACAAAAAAGATTTTTAACGAGCCATTGTTGTCGATTTTCGTTTAGTACAGCTAATTGAGTACTTCTCCTCCATTGACCATCCTCGCACACAGGACCAAATATCCGACGAAGATATTATTTCTTTCGAAGGAGCCGACTTATAACTCTTCTTTAATGCTTATCGTATAACACTTTACGCCTAAAGGATAACTGGCAGGACAAGTGTCTTGTGGGGCTCCCGGAAATTACGGTTTTTTTTTTTTTTTTTTGAAAAAACGGTAGAATATTCTTCATACAAAATTATAGTCTTTTTTCCTATGAAAAAAGGTCAAACTTTTTTGATACTTACTTACTTACTTAACGGGCTCGCAAGCCGTGAAGAGTCTGCCTGAGACACAGCAGCCTTCCATCCTCTACGATCCCGGCCACGTTGCGTCCAGTTGTCCAGACCAAGCGCTCTGGCACCGCGATGGCTTTGTCTTCGAAACGGAGGTTCGGTCTTCCTTGTCTTTTCAAACCTGGGGGCTGGGATTCGAAGATCTTCTTAGCTGGAGCATTATTGTGCATTCGCTCGATGTGGCCGAGCCACTGTAGTCGACGTATTTTGGCTTTTTGGACTACATCCACAAATTGGTACAGCTCATAGAGTTCGCACTTGTATCTTTTCCATTCGCCCTCCTCGCACACAGGACCAAAAATCCGCTGCAGAATTTTTCTTTAGAAGGAGACCAGAATCAGCTCTCCCTTCCTGCTTATCGTCTAGCACTCGGCGCCATAAAACAGAACTGGCAGGATAAGGGTTTTGTAAAGCATACATTTCGTCCTCCGAGTTAGGAGTTTTGAAACCAGTTGTTTCTCCAAACCGAAGTAGCAGCGGTTTCTTAGGGTAGTTCTTCGCCGGATCTCCATTAAGGTGTCATTCGTGGAGTTCATGTTAAGTCCGAGGTAGATGAACTCCTTAACTACCTCGAAATTGTTGCTATCAATAGTGACGTTTTGTCCTAGGCGGCGGACAGATGTTTGTTTGTTTGATGATAGCATGTATTTAGTCTTATCCTCATTTACTGCAAGGCCAACAGATTTCGCCTGTTCTTCAATCGCCTTGAAAGCTTCTATCACGGAGCGCTGTGTCTGACCGATGATGTCAATATCGTCCGCATAACCCAGCAGCTGAACGGAACTTTTCATAGTGCCCTCCGCGTTGACACCTCCACCTCCAGATTGAAGAAATCGAATGATAGCGCGTCTCTTCCCGAAATCGGGTGCATGTTTGAAATAGTTCCGAGGAGCTACTTCCAAAGCGCGTGCAGCGCGTGTTTTCCAGTGTCACGACATATCTGAATCAGTTTTGCCGGGATTCCGAATTTGGCCATCGCCATATAAAGCTCCTGACAATGTATACTATCATACGCGGCTTTGAAGTCGATGAATAGGTGGTGTGTCTCGACTTGAAATTGGTTTTTCTTTTCCAGTATTTAACTCAGTGTGAAAATTTGGTCTATAGATGATCTGTCTGGTCGGAAGCCACACTAGTGCGTGCCAATTAGTGTGTTGCAAAACGGGCAAGAAAAAGAACGCACACACACACACACCCCTACATCTTCTTAAAAACATTTTTGTCGAATATAAGTGGGCTTTAACATTTTTAATTACAGTACGTTCTCGATTCACGCAACTCCTCGATTTTCGCAACAGCTGAATTTATATTATTCTTGACGCAGTAATCGCAACTCTTCAAAAAAAATTGACTCGATAAGTGCAACTTTTGTTTTTATATGCATATCTTTATTTACTCAGATTCTTGGCCATGTTTGTTTTTGTCTGTTGCGTTGCATTTTGTGTCGGCAGTTATTTTACCGCTACTTTTGAGCGATGGTACGGGAAGTTGTATGAATGTACATCATGTGTATCTATACAATGCAAGATTTTCTTGTTAGTTTAATAAATTTTACCCAGTGATCAGTCGCTTGTGTGTTTCGAAAAAAATTAAATCATTATACCGGTGAGTATAATGTTCATAAATCTACAGTCAGCAGAATAAAACGAAGAGAGGGTGCAATAAGAAAGTTTATTTCTAATGCTGAATGTGGACCCGGAAAGAGGATTACATTAAAAGGTGGCGAATACCCTAAGATGGAAAAGGCTTTGTTCAAGTGGTTCCTACATCAAAGAAAGCAAAATGTGCCATTTTCCAGCGAGGTCCTAAAACAAAGGCGTGCTCATTGCATGAAAAAATTAAAGAGAGGCCAGGATCTTTTAATGCGATTAATGGTTGGGTGACAAATTTTAAGAAAAGACACGGAATTCGCCTGTTGAAAATTTGTTGTAAAACTTTCAGACAAACCGCAGCTTGTAGAGCCATTCTTAATTAAATTTAAGGAAAAAGTCGGAGAGCTCGATTTGACTCCTAATCAAATGTATAACGCCGAAGAGTCCGGGTTATTCTACCGACATATGCCCAACAAAACCCTTGTAGGTTTTAAGGTATCGTCAGCTCCTGGCCGAAAGACAACGAAAGAATCACCACGTTCCTCGCCTGCACCAACGCAACGGGTTTACATAAAGTTAAGATCTTCGTCTTCGGTAAATCTGTAAACCCAAGATCTTTTAAAAATTTTGACCACATGCCCGTTGCCAAAAAAAAATGCTTGGATGACGTTAGCATTCTTTGAACAATGGTTTCACTCGGCATTTGTGCCCGAGGTAACAAAATTAAACCGGCCACAGATAGGTCTTTTTGTATACGTTTTTTGGTACGACTCTTTTTAAAATCGAAAGGACTTCCAACAAAAGCGCTCTTACTTTTGGATAACGCTCCTTGTCATCCAAACGATGGCGAGTTAATAAGTGATGACGGCATGATCATTGTTTTGTGTTTTCCGACAAATTGCACAGCTGTTATTCAGCCAATGAACCAGAACGTTATAAATTTGACAAAATTGCACTACAAAAAAAGTCTATTGGCGTTCTTAGTTGGATGTGAGGGATCAGACCTTGAATTAAAAAGCATTTAATCTCCGAAGTGCAATTTGGCTTCTATCTAACTCATGGGATGGATTGTGTTGATGGCTTCTCATAATGATTTTGAAGTTTAGGATGAGCTACTTTGAGCACAGTTAGAGCTCAAGTTATCATTGGTCGTAGAATCCATATCATCTCTCCTCAATGAAATTTCCGGCAACGAATCCATTCCGAATGAAGACATGTATGATTGGGTATGCGAAACCATTATAACAATGAGGAAATCTATGAAGACAATTAAACAGTTGAAATATCAAATGAAAGTGGCCCCGAGGTTGAGATTCCTGCTCCCAAAATAAAGGCTGAAGCTGCAATACAAGCTTTCAATACAGCAATTCGATGGGCTGAACAGAACTCTGCCCCTATTTAACAGATGTTGAGTCTTCAAAAACTGCAAGAAATGGCGATTTTAAAAAATCTCAAAAACCAAACAAAAACGTAAAAAAAATTTCCAAAGCAAATAATTATATAGAGAACTAAACATATGTATTTATGTACTTATATCTTAATGAATTAACTTATTTTTGTTTTGTTTCTTATTATTTATTTGTTATTGAATACAAATTTGTTGCATTAAATACTCGTATATTATATATATTATATATGCGGGTGGCGATTTTAGTGTATTCACTAAGTGATTGGCAGGTCGTGCGTTCGAATCCCGACCAGGGCCATGATTTTTAAATTGAATACACACAAGAAAACAGATCTCCCTAAAGCAATTTAGACGCCACCTGTTTAGAAAAAATCTTATCGCGCCAAACTTCGTTCTTATCCTTCTATTCTTTCATGCAGTAAGTAGCACCTAAAAACAGCCAATGAATCATTTGCTGGGTGCTGCTTCAGCAACCCACAAAAATGCCTGCGCTGTGGTTGCGTTATAAGGGTACTTTATCAATTACAGAAAAAAACATAGGGACGGGTTACAGTCCGCTTGGGTGAACTGTTGAATACCCTATTCATATTCCTATCGCTCATAAGTGGGTGTGATAAAAGTCTAAGTATGGTTGAATTGAAGGGTGGCGACGGTGTAGAGGTTAGTGTGTTGGCTTGTGACCCGTGCGGTGCAGGTTCAATCCCCATGGGGAACAACAACATACGCCACCCAATCACATGCTTGTACACCAAAAGGAGGATTTCTGCCTGGTAGTACAATGGAACGTTACCGAGTCTGAGTACACTGGGATTTGGATTTCCTTTTTTAAATATAAAAAAAAAAAAAAAAAATGGTTGAATTGTTAAGAACGCTCTACATATTTTGTTATATAACATTTAAAGAATTTCATCGAAAAAAACCAAGCTTTTGTAAAAAAAAAAAATAACTCAAACTTTGGTTTTTCAATAATTTTTTTTCATTTAATTGTGGGCGTGTCAGTAGGCGGATTTACAAAATATTTAAATATAAGTATAAAGGGCACCTAGAGAGTCTATATTATAAATTTCAGTTTCTTAGCTCATACTTTGACTTTTCAATAAAATTATTTTATTCAATTGTGTGCGTTTTGAGAAATTTTATGTCCTGGGCAGTTTTAGAAGTCAAAGATCATATATAAAGAGTTTCAGCTTTCTAGCTAAAACTTCGATTTTTTCGATAAATTGCTTTTTTTGAGTTTGTGGGCGGATTTCCGAAAATTCTTAAACTTGATTATTTTAAGCCCCTAGAGAGTATATTGTTAAAATTTCAGCTATCTAGGTCCAGTTTAAAAGCCTGATTTTTGCCAAGGGACGGACGGACATGGCTAGATCGACATTACTATCGATGCTGATCATAAATATAGTAACTTTTAGGGGTCTACGGGCAATATTAAGGAACATTACAAACTTCGCGTCAAAATTAATATACTCTTAGAATAGGGTATAAAAATGAATTGCCAACATTCACAGAGAATGTTCCTAGAGGATTCATCCTTCTCTAGACAGAACCTACATTCTATCTCCGAACACAAATTAAATTTGTTAAGATGGTAACTCAATCCGCAATGGCCCGGTAGAAAGCTCGCAAGCTCCCTAATGCTTGACTTATCAAATAGAAGAATTCCCTTAAATAAGTAAGGCCAGATCCTATGTCTTCGCAAATCTTCCCAATTCGGAGTTTTTTTCTGTGAGTTTTTTTCTGTGTAATCGTCCCACATTTTTATACCCTATTCTAGGGGTATATTAATTTTGACGCATAGTTTGTAACATACCTTAATATTGCCCGTAGACCCCTAAAAGTTACTATATTTATGATCAGCATCGATAGTAATGTCGATCTAGCCATGTCCGTCCGTCCGTCGGCAAAAATTAGGCCTTTAAACCGGACCTAGAGAGCTGAAATTTTAACCATATACTCTCTAGGGTCCCGAAATAATCAAGTTTAAGAATTTTTGAAATCCGCCCACAGACACGCCCACAAACTCAAAAAAACAAAATTTTGGAAAGAATCGAATTTTGAGCTAGAGAGCTGAAATTTTTTATATATGATCTATGGCCCATAAAACTGATTGGGACATAAAATTTTCAAAATCCGCCCACTGACACGCCCACAATTAAATAAAACAAATTTTGGGAAAAATTGAATTTTGAGCTAGAAAGCTGAAATTTTTTATATATGATCTTTGGCCCATAAAACTGCTTGGGACATAAAATTTTCAAAATCCGCCCACTGATACGCCCACAATTAAATAAAATATTTTTTTTGAAAAACCAAAATTTGAGCTAGGGAGCTGAAATTTTTAATATATACTCTCTAGGGGCCCTTTATGCTCATGTGTAAATATTTTCAAAATCCGCCCACTGACACGCCCACAATTTTTTTTTTTTATTTTTGAAAGTCCAAAGTTTGAGCTAGGGAGCTGAAATTTATAGTATATACTCTCTAGGTGCCCTTTATGCTCATACTTAATTTTTTTTAAAATCCGCCTACTGACACGCCCACAATTAAATAAAACAATTTTATTGAAAGCCCAAAATTTGAGCTAGGGAGCGTTTTTATTTACAAAAGCTTAGTTTTTTCGATAAAATCCTTTAAATTTTTGTCACGCCCACTTATGAGATATAGAAATAAGAATAGGGTATCCAACAGTTCGCCCAAGCGGACTGTAGCCCGCCCCTATGTTTGTATGTTTAGCTTGATTAAAGAGTTTCCTAACCTTGTTCCTGATTTTAGCAAGTTTGTTATTTCACCAGGGAACCTTACGTTTCTTCATACTGGTTTTACTGACATAACGACTATGGTAGGAGGTTAGCAACACCTTATTGAGCTGATATGCTGCTTCATCAAGGTCCCACGTGGATGGATAAAACGAGCATATCTATTTTTGAGAGGACAAGTCTTCGAATCCTTTTCCAGTCCGTCGACTTAGGGTCGTGTCTATTTAGAGCCTGGTAAGTCAAACCTTATGTGCTGGTGGTCTGACAACGAGGCTTCATCCGACACATGCCAATTTTTAGTAAAATTTGCTATAAATGGACTAACGAGTGTAAGGTCAAGTACCTCTTCGCGAATCTCATTTATAAAGGTTGGTTTTGAACCTTTGTTAAGAATATCTACAATACTACCAACGAGAAAAGCTAACAAATGCTCACATCTTTTGTTGTTGTCGCTGTTGTCAGATTATTGTGCGCGTTGGCATCGCACCCGGACATTTAATGGCGGTATGTTGTTGTCATTTGCAGGAAAATACGACAAGGCACATACGATGTTTTGGGTGCCTCTGTCTGTCGGTACTTCTATTTTTAGTATGGCAACCAGGTCTTTATTGATGAAATCTGGAATGGGAAGAAAGTTAGTATTTATGTCAAATAAGCAGGCCGCCCTCGGTGAGCAAGTGCCGCAATTATAAATAAGCTTACCTGCCCTATTCTCGGGACATTTGATATGTCATCGGATAAGCCAACGGTTCCTGGATGGGACTTAGGGCTATCTTCTCCTCGGCGAACCGTTTACTAAAGGTAGCGGACGTACCCTTGGCGTTTTACGATATAGCTTGCCGAAGTAGTTGAGTTTTTTAGGGTCCTTTCCTTTTCGGCAAGGAGTAAGTCCAGGACGACCTATAGTTCTATCACTGGCTGACTCGTCTCTTTTATTTCCATTTTAGTTATCACGCCTAGGGGCAGCACTAACCGAGTTTGAGGGACTACCTAGCAAATGTGCCCTTTCCCTGAAGGTACGAGCGAGCCGATGAAGCGGTTGCCGTTGCATTACCACTTCCAGAACCATTAGGGGTAGCCTGCCCAACAGGAATATCACTTTCTTTACAAGTTGTTTGGGTGCGGTCTACAGGAACGGCCATCACTGTCGTCCTGCCGATAAGTGGTACGATGATTCGCTTAAGAGGTACCGCTGTCAGACCCTAGATTCTAATAGGTGCTCTTAAGGATCATTTTGATAAGGATGGAATTAAAGTTCCTACTGCAGGTTTGGACACATTCAAGGCAAGGTAGTTTTATTTGCACCAGTAATGGACTAATCTATTAGTATCGTTTTGCATACATGCGCAATCCTCAACTGTTTTGATTGCTCGAAAAAAGCTTAAGATCATTTGCAAATAATAAGCACATGGAGTCTTGTATTTATAAGGTGATATCATTTCTGAAGAGGACGAAAAGTAGAGGACCTATGTGGCTACCTTGCGGAACTCCTGAAGTCACTTCAAATAGGCTCTGAAAAACGTGAACCAATTTTAACAAGTAGAACTCGATCATGAAGGTTTGGGGAGTTCTTATGGAGCAGAACTTTGTGATATAACCTGCCAAAGGATTTTGCGAAATCTGTAAAGATAATATCGGTTTGGCAACCATTTTTGAATCGAAGCTGTCAACTCGAATCCAGGCTGAAAATTCGAAATAACTTCTTGGTCTGTAGGTGCAGATATTGTTTTGTTTAGCAACAGACTTAAAAATAGGCTATATGAAAGATACCTATACAAAATTATACACAGAGGCAGGGCAATGGAATAGGTACATTTCTTTATTAATAATGGAGAGATTTCACGTGGGACATCCCAGTTACTTACGTTCAGGCCAAACAAAGCGCTTAAAACCTTCGAAAGACTTAGTTTATCACTCCCAATATTTATTATATTTGATGGAGAGGTGTTTTCAATCAGTTCAGGAGCCGAGGTACAGTAAACAGATTTAAAGTAATGCCAAAAAAATTGCATATAGTGGTTGCATCACTTGAAGTTTCATCAAGATATTGCGTTTAATATGGCACACCAAACGATTTTCTCTTCACATTGATATTGGTCCAAAAAGGTTTTCTATCGTCCTTAATTTTTGATTCGATACTTAAAGGAAACCTACTGTACAAGAACTCGTTTAGAAAAAAAAATATATAAGTTCAAAAAACCGGGTTACCTTTGTCGCGTTTGTGGAATTTATTATTTTGGTGAACCAAAAGCAGAGTTACCAAGCATCGGCGCACAGTGGCGCATATTTTTTCTTTTTTGGTTGCAAAAATCATAGCTCGTAAACAAATAAAGATATCGTAATAATTGTTTTTTCAGCTTGAAGAAAACTTTCAAAGCTTTACATTTTGTGAATTTTAAGAAAAAATATTACAGGGTGTTTCAGAATTTTCTGCTGAAATACGACTTTCTCCCACTAGGAAATATACTAAATATTTTACTTTAAAAAATGTCAATATTAAATAACTGAAGGAAAAACAGGGTGTTATAAAGTGAAACAAAGTTACAGTGGTGTATAAAAGTAAACAAACAATACATTTTTTTAAATATTTCTGCATATGTATCAAAAGCTTAAATCAAATTTAAGAAAAATGCTTTACGGTGTTCCAGAATTGCATGTTAAAATTATATTTCAAGTTGAACAGTGGAGAATAAAAGAAATTAATAAGTAAAAATAAATAAAAAACAAAAAACTAGATTTCTTGGGAACTTTAGTCAAAGTTCGAGGTAATTTTTAATAAACCAATCATTTCTGAAGAGTATCGTGCTTTGAGGTCTTTTTCAGTTCTGACATGCATTAGCAAAGAAATAGAGGGTCCGATGAGGCTGCAAACATATTAAATAGGTCTTCAGTCTGCCGCATCCTTGAAAGCTTACAGTCATTTTGGTACCTATATTGTGTGTAGTCTTTATTTTTGAATGCCTGAGCTTCTTCTGACAATTATCCGATTGGTAACGACTGGTACTCGCTTATACTTTGGCCATGAGCAAACATTGCATTAGGAGTTGTAAGTTGCTTTTCGGAATATTTTTCTTTCAATAAATTTGTTGTTTCCATTGCATAAACTCCAAACTTTGAACCGTCAACATTTTCTCTGTAGTTTAGAACGTTAAGTATTACTTGAAGAATTCTTATCACCTCTATATTGACTCCAGTTATACGAGCTGTTACATCTGGTTCTGCAAAAACTCTTCTCGATGTATTTCCGTCATTAGTGTTTCAAAATCCTTGTGCTGGCTTATCCACATCGAGTCCCATTTCCTCGCGAAATTTCCTTTGGATACATTGCTTCGTTATTCTTTCTGCCTCCTTAATTCCAATACTTTCATCAATATTTTTTCCATCTTGTTTGAGTGTATATGCAAGTTTCAAAATGAATTCCATGCATCTGATTCTGGCATGTAATGGAGATATTCCATATTCGTAATTATATTCGTCATTTGTTGACTGGTCTTCATTGTTGAATTTCTTTTGCCTTCATTTGCAAATGGGACATGACCGTATCGACTTTGTTTCATCGATTGCATTCAACACTTTTCCGTCAATCATCGTTAAAAATAGTTCGTGGTTTACAACAATAACAGCTTCATCATTCGTTAAAATACGAGTAGTGTCTATTATTTATCAATTACGTGTTTGCTTTATAACTTATTATTTAAACTATTTTTTTTTTTATATTTATATACCTACTTCTTTTCTGATTATAATATGTATAGGTACCTAACATTGTTATTGCATTAAATAAAAAGGATTACACAACAGGTACTTGATCTGTCATAAAAATTAATAGATTTTTCAAATCACGAAAACTACATGAATTAAAAAAATATTACCTAGCCCCATACCCATGTCCCAATTCTTTAAATTTGCGGTAGGCAAAAAATTACTGGAGGACCATAAAATATTTATTATATAAAGTTAAGAATACATTTTTATATGTAAAAAAAATGTTTTTATAATCACTTGCATTTTTAAGGATATAATAAAAAAAACATAAAATAATAAAAGTAACCTCCTTTAATAAAATCACTCTTAACCGCAAATAGGCAAAAACTGGCAGCTGGTTATCTTAGTAAATGTTTCAGAAATAGTCAAATATTAAATTTCCGTTGAGTTTAGACCAAAGACTCTTAAAGGATTGTTTATAACTCAAATCAAAGTCAAAAAAAATTGGGCCAAAAACAGTTTTTCGAAAATCTTAAAACTTTGCAATTAAAAAAAAAAACAAGTTGGAACATAATTGTAATACAAATGGTTCTTTTTACAAGCTCAAATAAAACAAAATATAATTTTTAAACAAGGTTTTTAGATTTTAGCGTCGAAACTCTGAAACTTTTCATAAACAAATATTTGATTTTAAAAATAAGGAAACTGACTACCTGTATCATCCGAATCCTTCGGCCGATTTTAAAATTTCTTTTGGCTTTTAAAGCTTCCAATATTTCCTAATCCAGTAAATTAATTAGTTTTGGATTTTAAGCACACACAAAAATTGAATTTTGGAAGCACTTTTGCAAAAAGGTGCCACAGTGCGGCAGCTAATATTTGCCACTTTTAATGAAGGTAAGAAAGGTTATCAAGTATAGCATTTAAAATCAAACTGCTTAAGCGGCGTCGACAAATTAATGTACATATATCCAACCCAATGTGCCAAATAATTTTATATTTAATATCCTTTGCTATTTTTCTAGCCGATATACAAACCACCTGCAGTAAGGTTTATAATTGTGTTTTTTTTTTTAGAAGACGACAGAATTAAATTAAAAAAAGTAGATAAATCAATTTCCCGTAAGGCGAGACCATATGGCATTTTTGCTGCCCAAAAAGCGCCAGCTAGTCTATAAAAACAATACAAATTAAAGCACATTTCAATTTGGAAGCCGATAAAACATCGCTCTCCTTTAGGTTAGCCACACACTGAAATCCATCCATCCATCGCCATCCACCTGTTGCACTCTCTTCATGGATGATAATGCGTACAAATACATTAAGGTGATCCACTGGTGGCTGCACTGTTACAACATTTCCATGTGAGCTGCATGGCTACATTTCCTCTTTCGTGTTTGTTGTTCCCCCGTTTCATTTTCCTCCGTTTGCCATTGTAGTGCAATATTTGTGTGGTTCTGATTCACTGTTCTCCTCTCTCCGCGCTGCCGCGGGCGTTCCACTTTCAGTGCTCCAATTTTTTAACAAATAAAAAAAAAATACATTATTATGTCGACTCGACCCCTAGGGTATGGGAATAAGAAGAAGCCCTTCTGCTTGGCTGTTTAAATTTGTAAAACACCTGAATACAGTGCTGATGGTTTCCTCCTCTCAGAATTATCCGAGCGTCACAAGAATGCATCTCTTGCTTCTCCTCTGTTATGGTAATCTTTCAGATATAACTGCGTATCTCTTCATGGCCATCAACGTGTGACGTGTATGTGTGTGGCTCCGAGTGTGTACATAGGATTCGGTGTTTTTAATTCTTTTTCCCTGCTTTTGTGCTTGGAACGATGTGTGGGTGGATGGCGGTGGCGCTGGGCCACTGGCTTTAAATGGATATACATTTCACGCCAGCGGTAACCTGTTGTTTGATATGCAGAACAGAATCTTCCCATTGTAACTGTTCATATCTAAGTGATTTTTTTTTTTCTCATTTTAATTTTTCGCCATCTTTGTGTGGGTGATGTTTCTGTCAGCCTGGGGGGGCCGGGGCACAAAACATTGTTTAAGTCCATCTTCCATCGATCTGCAGATTGTGAAAGACCGTATTGTTCTCGGAAGTGAAGTATTTCATAGACAATCTTAAAAGCGTTGACCTTAATAGGGATTACAATATTTTATGACTGATGACACGCTGACGTTAATGTGTACATTTTTTTCGCAACTGAGGCAAACCAACAGATTTACCCATTCGAAGCAGTTGTCTGTGTTCTTCCGTTTTGCATTCCATATGAAATCATAAAGAAATAAAAAATTGAGATGGTTATTTTTAAACAATTAAGTTGGACAGTCAGACTTTGTAACAACAAAACACAGCTTTAACTAGATCAACAGCTACTTTCTAGTTTTTGGCAAGTACTTTCTGCGATGAACATAGGCTTTCGCGCGGTTAGTGACAGACATTGACAGTGTGTAACCAGTTAAAAAAGCCGGAAGTTGTAGTGACATGTGTATTTATTGTCATAAAAGCAGGGAAACAAACTCAAAGTAGAAAACTGCTCTAATTTGCGAAAGAAAACAAGGGTTATACAAAAGTGTTGTTGTAAAAAGAATACAATATGTTTTGAGTAAATTTACAAATAGGTACCTATGTCAATTGTTAATGCTCGGTAGTAAATAGCCTACTAGCTCAGCTTCAAGGGTATCCAATCCAAATACACCCGATTCCTTTACCGTGTATTATAAACTCCTAATACGATCACTACAAATTACTCAGATCAAAATTGATACTCTCTTCCAGTACCTACTCGTCACGTCATTTTTTATTACTCGGATTAATTTCATAGCCAAGTATCAGGCACAAATACTCCTACAAACATTTTTTACAAAATAATTTTGAGAGAAATGACAGCTAGTGCTTGAAATGATAAATTGAATTAAAAATAGCTAGACAGCCATGCTAACAAGTAGTTTTCCATAATAAAATGCTTGCAGGTCCAGCAAGACTTGTACGCCATTATGACATGATAAATATGTTTCCGGAAATATCATTAGATACATATCTGTTTAAAAATAATGCAAATCACTTTTCTGAAAGAACAACGAAAATAACTAATTAAGGAAGGTGCATAATAGAAATAACTTCGCTTAGAGTGGGAAATACACTGACGATCACAAGGATGAGGCCATATATTTTGCAATCGATTTTCAGTCAGTAGTAGTCAGTTCAGTACCTGTGAACAGGTACATATATTCCCAACAGTAAGTCATAAAATTTAAGGGTAATTAAGAAACGACCCCTGGAATTTCTCAATATCCATCAATGAACTACTTGTGTCCTTGTCTTCAATTGTCTGCCGCCTTCATACCTTTTTCGAGATAAGCATGCCCAAACATTTTCGTTTATGTTTAAGTCCGGTGAGTATGGCGGTCATGGCAAAAGTTCCACGTCTTCTGATTGAATCCAACTTCTAACAACCCTGGAAGTGTGGATAGGGGCATCGTCTTGTTGGAATATCCAAGACAGGGGTCCGAAAATGTTTTTCATTTTTTGCACCTGATGTGCGGCTATGATGTCTTGCCAAAATAAGCTCCTCCTTTCTTAGATCATGGAAATAAATGTTGTAACCATCCGGACCGTCAAGGTTAAACTTTTTGTCATCTGAAAAAACAACGCGTTTCCATTCACTGCTCCAAGCGACATGAGTCTCCTTGTGTACTTGCTTAAAACAGGTTTCTTAAGTTTTCTTCTCTGTGTAGTACCACTTTTTCGTATTATCCTTCGGACCGTTGCTATGCTGGCTGATATTCCGCTGTTGGCCCTTATTTAAGTCACTGGTAGAGTAGAATTTGAGGCAAGGCGTAAAATAATCCGATTTTCTCGCAATGTTGTTGCTTCTGCCGTGTGCCCTTTTTGATTTCTCACATATTATTGTGGATCCGCAAGATACCTGTTTACAACAGTGTTACTTCTATTTAGCCTCCTTGCAATTTCTCGGCCTGAGAGTCCCTAACTCCTTGAAAGCATCTATTTTTCTTCTTTCTGTCGCTGTCTTTCCGGAACCCATTTTTTTTTAACTAAATAAAAACAGTTCTTTTCAACGCTTTTTTAAATATTCTTAACAAAACAAAACTTTGAAAAAAATCGCTGATGTGAACTCCTGTAACGAGATATTCGCCTGCAACGAAAAATACGCTTGTCAATTAGTTCATTGTTTGATCTTGGGAAATTCCAGCGGTCGTTTTTTATTAACCCTTTAATTTTATGACTTACTGTGCAATGGCCTCATCCTTGTGATCGCCAGTGTATATACAATTTTGGAATGTGAAGTTGTTTCTCACTTAAGTGGGCCTTGCATGAAATTTCGATGGATTACTTTCCCAGTTAACATTTTATGAATTTTCTTCGATTTCTGTAGCATTTCACGAGTTTCTGAGGACTGACAGTATTGGCTCCTAAGCGGTGCAATAAAGTTGCGTCAACAGCTAAACCCTGCGGAGTTAAAGGAAAATATCCTGTTACCAAGCGAAGCGAGCCTCAAACAGAAAGCAGAAACGCGCCAGACTCGCTGATAGGCGCCTGCCTGACAGTTGTTGACATCCTCTTAACGGTGCGAGAAAGAAAGGAAGAAATCCTGTTAGCAAACGAAGCGAGCCATCCACCTCAAACAGAAAGTAGAAACACACCAGTCTTGCTTATAGGCACTTTTATCGGAGATTTCCTTTCTTTTTCAGTTGTATCATTGCAACTGCGGCAGTGAGTTTTGTATGGGACGCCTACTTTGGCCGTATGATCTCCTTTACGCCAGTATCCTGTGACGATCGCTGTTATTCTGGCGATGTCTTTTCGGGTTCTACTTAGGAGGTCGATTGTTGTAGTTTGGCCACATCTTTATGGATATGAGGCATGTTGTCAGCCTACTCCATCTAAGGTTGGCTTTTGTGAGGTATTCTGAGATGATGTTTGCCGTTGCTGCTTCGAGAGGAACATTGACTGGGTTTGCTAGTGAGCAGTGTAGAGCTGAGCCTTGCCTGGCCAGTTCGTCGGTGAGTTCGTTTCCATAAACTTTACTATGCCCTGGAACCCAGATCAGGGTTGCCTTGAACTGATCTAGCAGGGCTAGCTTATTACGGCATTCTGTACTAGTTAGAGGATAAAGTGCCTGACACGATCGCTTTAATGGCAGCCTGGCATTTTTTTGCCTCGGCGTTATGTTTGAGTGTAGTTTGATCTGGCGACAGGCTTCACGATTAGCTAGTAGCTCCGCCGGGAAAACGCTGGCAGTAAATGGAAAGCTATAGGATTTTGAAATGTTTAAGGATTCCGAAAAAACTCCCGTCCATTTTTGAACTGTCAAATTAGTCGATGGGATAAAACTATTGATTTTGTATAGGTGACCGTATTTTAAATGGGATAATCCCGATACCATCTGTCATGAAAATTGTATTGTCGGTGTAAATCGTTAGATCGAAGTCCTTAGTCAATTGTCCAGTTTGCCATTTTGAACTTGGGGAGAGCTGAACGTCAAAATGCTTTATGGAAGACATTCTGTGAATAATATAGTCTGTTGATGGCGGTACGAGTTCTCTCGGTAGGGAATCTAGAATGATACTAGCGACTAAGATGGTTTTCTGTTCTCAGCTCCCTCAGGGACTCTAGAATTGCTTCATTGCGCACTTCTACATATGTCCCGAAAAGTGGCCAATGTGTATTCCTTGTAGTCTAAGTTTCTATTGTTAGCACTGCCTCGCGAAGCGCTGTTTCTTTGAGGTATGCTTGTTGAGACTTGGAATGGGACTTCTATTATACCTCTCAGGCATCTAGGAGACATACGAGAGTCTTCAAAACGAAGGAAGTCGATTGGTCAAACATCTTTCGCGTTTTCGTGACCGCGTCTGCCTTCGGAATGAAAACAACTCGCACTCGTCTCCATGAGTGGTCCATGATTATGGAGTATAAAACTTCTGTTAACCAGTGTGAACCACGGAACTGCTAGATCCATTTATTTCTGACGGATGTTGATGGTCCCGGAGGATCTAAATGAACCCTTGTCCCTTCTTGTCTCAACTTTTGAACCCACGACCTATTTAGTTGCGTGGTCGGTCCTTCAATCACCCGTCCATTATAAAAGTGAGTAAAAAACGCACGAACTAACGAATCACTGCATTTGAAATATTGCTGAAACTTGAACGACAGTTGCGCTTCCAGTGCCCAGTGACTCATTGCGACAAATCCGCGTCGAACGATAACCCTGCTACTAACTTCACGCTGCTGTAAGTTTACGAGCAATTACAATTTAAACTTGACCATTTTCCGCTGGTCAACCTTTATTTCTATGAGTTTTCGCGTTATGTGTTAGATCTTGTCAGGAAAATGCTGTTGCCGTTAAATAATATTTAAAATAATATTTTAGGTTCGTTTTTCTGTTTTCAGATACCTAGCTCTAGAAAAAATCTCGTTCTGTATCTTGAATTTAAGCAGACAAAAGCAGCTGATGTTGAAGTGTCAAAATGTCATGCTCTCAAAAAATCGACGGGCATTTTTTATTTTTCACTCCAGTAACAATTTCGGATTGTATCGTCGTTTTGAACAGAATTAAAATCCCTGCCAAACAATTCAAAAGGACTTCACAATTGAAATGTGCTCCGATCGATCCTCCCAAAGCGGTTAATCAAATACCAAATTATGTATTGATATGACTCAACTTGCAACACAAACACACAGTTGCATTTCTATTTTTCTCTTGATAGTGTAGTGTATGCAAAGATTAACTGTCGCGTAACAAACGGATATCACTGGTTCCACTTCACAGCCCGTGAATCCATGGACAAGCATGCAATATAAGGGAGCAAGCATTGTGTACATGTTTAATTTGTTTCTCTGTATTTATGCCCCAATGGGGCAGTTATTAAAATAAACAAAATAAACTCATTTGTCTACAAAAAAATAAAAAATTAGGACAATTTCCAATGGAGTGGTAGATTAATTCCTTTTTAGCAATTCATCTGTCTTATTAGTGAAGTTAGGTGTAATACAATGTTTTCGCTAATTAAAACATTTAACCAATTAAAGTAGCGGGTGGCAAAAAGCAAATAGAAAAAACAAAACCGCAATTAGTTACTAAGACAAGTTAAACTTCTTTTGAAATCCACAGAGAGCTTAATGCACAAACGCTTTGATTCCATAATTAATTACAACTTAATCTCAGGCATTTGAAACTGAATGGGTTCGTTCCATTACACTGCCGGAGGACAAAAACGACTTCAATTAGGTAATTTTTATTTTGTTTACCTTTTGGCATTTTTTGTTTGAAGTATTTTTGAAGCCTGGCAGCAATTTAATAAATTCCGCGAGATACGTGTGAATTCGCGAAATAGTACTAAAGAACTTTTGTCGGCTTTTCTTATTGATGTTGGTTTTTGGAATACGTAAAGGGGCATACAAATGAACAGTACCTGATAGACATAATAATGTAGATATAAAAGAGACATTAAACAAGTGTTTCTGGTATTTATTAAAACCAGTCCGTGGCTGAATGAATTCTCATTTTGAATAAGATTGGGGGGAATGGGCACAATGACAATGCTTGTCAATCGTACATAGGTACTTCCTACTAATATAATTTGATTAACATTTTTTGTAATTCATTCACGCTGAAACGGCTGAACGGATTCGGATAAACATTTTTCGAACTTGATACCATAATTAGACCCATTGACCCGCCCACATTTTAGAAAAGATCGTTTTATCAACAAACCTGATGAAAGAGTAGATTATGTTCTTCGCAAAATTATAGGCAACATCCTTGTACACTATGCAAAGTTGTTTGCCACCCCACTTTTTCTCTTCCTCTTCAACACACTGAACTACCTAAACGGAGCGGATTAGCAAGCCCATACAATTCGTGGATCGGTCCAACGGACAGCAATATATGTATAGGGTTTTTTTTTATGGAGGTATAAAATGTCTGATAGGGATAACCAGGGCCTGATTAACCCTTAGGCTAATTAGGCTGCAGCCTAGGGCGCGAGGACCGGTGGGGGGGGGGGGGGCGTTGAAATCTTGAGAGTCCCTAATACAGTTCATACAAAGAAGTTCTGGAAACATTAAACTCTATTTGCGAAGATGAAAATCAAAGTAGAGAGACCAAAATAGAAGCAAAAGGAATATTAGAAAAAATTAAAACTCTAGAAATTACAATAAAGTTGTGCTTTTGGAACTCTGTGCTCGTAAAGTTTCAAATCGTTAGTGCACGCACAGCTACAAGCAAGTTCTGTTGATTTATCTAACGTTGTTACTCTTTATGAGACATTACATGCTTATCTTGATACGTTGCGTGACGAAAAAGAGTTCGAAAATTTTGAATCAGAGGCAATCAAGAGATGTGAGAAGAAGAAAGAAACCAAATTTTCATTTTGATGAAGTAAAAACGGGGCACATTGAGTTAGTAGGGAGACGATCTTTCATCGTTGATAATTATTATGCAGCTATTGATTGTCTTAAAGTGCACTTACAAAACCGGCAAATTATTTATAATACAGTAAACACAAAGTTTGGTTTCTTATGGAAACTGCATGAACTAGACGACAGCGAATTTATTAGAAGTAAAGCAAAGGAGTTAAAACAACTATATGCCACTGATTTAGAAGAAACCTTTTCAGAAGAATGCTTCCATTTGGTGCAGTTTTTCAAATCTGACGCCGAGGCCGAGCATTCTATTTCTGCCAGAACCCCAAAAGAGTTTATTGCAGTTAATAAAAAGTTTTAATATTTCATGCATGTTACCGAATGTGGAGATAATATTAAGAATTTTTTTGACAATAAGTGTTACCAACTGCAGCGGCGAAAGGTCTTTTTCAGCACTTAAAAGTGTAAAAAATTACTTGCGCTCCACACTCCGCCACTAAAAACTTGCAGCGCTCTCGCTAATGTACATAGAAAGTGATTTCTTACAAACTATTAAATTTAAAAAAAAAAAATTGTGGAAAGATTTGCAAACGCTAAAGCACGAAAAAGGACTTTTCTAATAATAATATAATTAATCAAATAAATCATTAATCAGTTGCAAAAATGTTTCACTTGTATGATGCCTCTTCTCTTTTTTTTAACAATAACAGAAGTGTAAATATTTAAAAAAAATACTCAAGTCGAAGCAACTTCACACACTAGATGACCGGCAACTAAGTTGTCTATAGAAACTAAGCCAATACAAGTCATGCGGCCAAACACGACATGGATTTGGTTTTCTACTTGGTAGCCTGCAGTCACTTGTCATGATTTTGGTCTTATAATGCGCGAGGTACTTTGCCTTTATGTACGGTCAGCTTAAAAAATGGTTTGCCACCCTAAGCTTGAATGCCATGCAGATTAAAGGACAACGTTAGTTTCGCTTGCAGATCGATCTGAAAACTTTTATAGGTAGTATGAACCATGTTACAATTTTCAAACCTCTACTCTACTCACTTACTACTTTTTAGGCCGTCTGTAACACACCTGGCGGTGGTGGCGCGTCCTCATATTTAGCCTAGGGCGGTCAGAACTCTTGATCAGTCGCTGGGGATAACTGTCAAACTAGCTGTGAAACTAATAATTGTTTTCAGTATAGAGTGTGTGAAAAAAGAAAAAAAAATCCACATAGAGCCAGTGCCGGTGGCCGGTGGCAGTGATAACGAAAAAAGCGAAAAAAAGCAACAGCGTAGGGTCTTCCTTCCGTCCCCCATCCCACTTCATCACTGTTGCTCTTTCTTGACTATTGCATGTGTCGATCGATTATCGTTTGTGCACTTGCAATGTTTGGGTAAAGGCAGCATCGGGCGAATAGCGGGTCGTGAGTTGTTGATTCTGTTAGTGGACCAAACAAATTACCGTACGGGCATAACACCTGCGGTAGATTGTTTTGCAAATCTAACGTATATTTTCAATTCACGGCCTATGCTTAGTTAGCGTCAGAGTTGTGTTTTTTTTATGTTTGTTTTTTATAATGTGTAGGAATTTCGTTGTGGATATCAGCAACATTCGTGGGTTGAGAAAGAATTTTTTTTCATTATACGCCCATGTTTTTCACAACAAACCAGCTGTTTTGGCACTTAGTGAAACCCAGGTTAGCGTTGGCTCTGATTTAACAGAGTTTAGTCTACCTGGGTACAACTTAGTGCCTTTATTCTTTGCCCATCGCGGTATCGCCGTTTATATACGTAGTGACGTAGCCTACCAACTTCAGCCTCAATATGGCCAATGTGCCAATCCAGAATTTAATTTCATTTGGCTAAAATTCCATGTCCGTAGGCAATTAATTCACTACTGTTTTATTTACAGAAGCCCCAACTTGGACAGACATTCAACTTATAATGAGTTTGATGCCCTGTCTGATTCCACTACAAGAATTGTGACCCTTCATCCTCGTTCTGAAATCGTTATTGCGGGCGATTTCAATATACACAATTCAAGCTGGCTTCGACATTCTGGTCAGACAACACCCGAAGGAAGGTACGTCGAGATCTTTGCTGAGGTAAATAACCTGACTCAGCTTGTAAATGAGCCGACACGAATACCGGACATAAGCAGCCAAACTGCCAGCACATTGGACTTGTTTCTTACCTCTCACCCTGATAAATACGCTTTGAACGTATTATCGCCTCTAGGTTCGTCAGACCATTGCATCATATCAGCAAATTTCTCGTACTCCAACCACATAGTTAACGAACAAACTCCTAAAAGAACCGTATGGCAGTACGAGAAAGCCAATTGGGAAAAATTAAACGGTTTCTTTAAGAGTTTTAACTGGTCGCTGTGCTTCCTCGACAGCGACGTGGATGCTGCTGCTGATATGGTCACAAACATAATTCACCTGGGTATGAAGACTTTTATCCCTAACAGGATTAAAAGTATCAAACCCAAGGTTAACGCGTGGTGTGACTCGAGCTGCAAAGAGGCTATCAGGTTAAAAGAGGTAAGTTTTCGGCTATTCAAAGCCAACCCATCTGAGGAAAGGCGTAAAAAGTTTAAACGAGCCAGAAATGACTACAATGCCCACATTAATCGTGTCAAATTCTCCTATGACCAATAGTTGAGGCAAAAAATACTACAAAGTCCCACTGGTAGTAAAAACTTTTGGTCATTTGTTAAAAACATCAAGAATTCGGCCTCGTCATCTATCCCGACACTCATTTACAACGACATTCCAGCTGTCAGCTCTACAGATAAGGTCAATCTGCTTGCTGCTCACTTTGCAGTCAGCTCAACGCTCCCAGATTGTGCTTTGTCTCCCCCTGTACTCGAGCGCGTAGAATTCTCTATGGGACCAATCCACTTTCGCACTCGTACAGTGGCTAGAGTACTTCAAGATCTTGACGTTCACTAATCCGCTGGTCCAGATGGTATTTCCCCTATCGTTCTGAAGAGGTGTTCTTCTTCGCTGGCAAAACCATTGCGTAAGCTTTTCCATCTGTCCTATTCTTCAGGACTCTTCCCGGGAAGATGGAAAACAGCATTTGTCCAGCCTGTACCAAAAAAAGGCGAATCTTCTTCTCCCTCCTCCTACCGACCAATTGCACTTACGTCCCTTCTTTCTAAGGTCATGGAAACGCTGATAAACCGTCAGCTAATGAAATATCTTGAATTGCGAAAACTTCTTAATGACCGGCAGTATGGTTTTCGCAGCAAAAGGTCCACTGGTGATTTGATGAGATATCTAACCGAAAAGTGGAACCAATCTCTTCACCAAGGTGGTGAAAGTAAGATCGTTGCGCTTCATATTTCAAAAGCATTTGACAGAGTTTGGCACCAAGCTCTCTTGTCGAAAATGCGTGCATTTGGAATCGATGATACTCTTCTTCAATGGATTAGAAATTACCTTTCGGACCGTTCAATTCAAGTTGTTTTGGACGGCTTCAAGTCTGCAACTCACCAAATAAATGCTGGTGTCCCCCAAGGCTCTGTTCTGTCCCCGACTCTCTTTCTCATTTTTATAAATGATCTACTGTCTGTTACTTCTAATCCAATCCATTCCTTTGCTGATGACAGTACCCTCAGCTTCTCATATTCGTTTCTTGGGTCACGCCCCTCATCTTCGGGTGTGGAACTGGAACGGCAACGTATGTTAAGCTCATTAAATTCCGATCTTAACAGCATAACTCAGTGGGGTAAAACAAATAGAGTGGAATTTAATGCTTCCAAAACTCAATGCTGTCTCCTGTCATTAAAGCAAAACCCACACACACTGCCATTATCCATGAATGGCACTTACATCGCTGAAACCGAAAGACTTTCCATTCTCGGTATGTGTGTTAATGACAACCTTCGTTGGAATGACCACATATTCGATGTCGCCAAGAACGCCGCGAAATGTCTAGGCTTCCTTAAGCGTTGTAAGAAATATTTCACCCCTTCTGATCTGGCTACAATTTATAAGGCGTTTATTCGCC
Organism: Portevinia maculata; assembly: GCA_949715645.1. Classification (NCBI taxonomy): domain Eukaryota; kingdom Metazoa; phylum Arthropoda; class Insecta; order Diptera; family Syrphidae; genus Portevinia; species Portevinia maculata. The sequence continues at coordinate 25,449,118 of OX454527.1, read as the reverse complement.
CGAAACTCGACTACAACGCTCATATCTGGTCCGGTGCACCAATAACTTATTTGGAGCTACTTGACAGGATCCAAAAACGCGCGATAAAACTCATTGGCGACCGAGACATCGCGAGATCGATTGACTCTCTTAGTCATCGTCGTAATGTCTCCTGCCTGTCGTTATTTTATCGTTATTTCCACCATAAGTGCTCAAACGAAATAGCCAGTTGCATTCCTCCCCTTGAACATTTCAACCGCAATACCCGCCATGCAGGGAATGCTCATCAGTTCACCCTCAAGCCTGTGTTCGGACGTACAGTGAAGTTCAAAGAATCTTTCCTCAGCCGTACAACACGAATGTGGAATGCTCTTCCCCGCTCCATTTTTCCTACACATTATAACCTACAGACATTCAAAACCAACGTGCATCGGCATCTCTCCTTTTCCTCTCACCCTAATTTCCTTAACGCCCGCGCTGTGTAGCTAATACATTATAAGGGTCCCAACAAATCCCTTTAGTGCGCGCTAATTATATAAAAAAAAAAAAAAACTTTTGCACATCACAATGGAAAGACTTACACCAGAACAACTTTTACTAATCGTGGAAATTTATTTCCAAAATTCGTGCTCTGTTCGCCAAACTTAACAACCACCTCGTGCAACCATGACTTTATTGAACCAAACGTTTGGTGACCGAATCATCTCAAGAAATGAACCTGTGAGTTGGCCACCTGGTTCGTGTGATTTGACACATTTGGACTACTTTTTGTGCGGGTACGTCAAATCTCCGGCCTTTGCTGATAAACCAACAACGATTGATCACTTAGAAGTCAACATTCGAAGCACTATTGACGAAATAATAACTGGTATGCTCGAAAAATTGGTGCAAAATTGGACCAACAGGATGGCGTTCACTCGTGGAAATTATTTTTAAACATATGCCATGAAATTTTGTGAGCTAATAAAGCCAACATTTGGTCATTCAATTGTGTTTTATTTTAAAAAAAAAAAGTTGTATGCCTCCATAAAAAAACACCCTATAGAATACACGCATTCTCTATTACGGTTGTCCATATCCAATGGATCCGTGAGTGTTGATGGATAAAGTAGGTATACTTTCTACTTTTGTGTCGACATATGCAAACATTTAAACATTGAAGTTCACGCATTACAAAACTGAGAGAGATGCATACATTGGTTGAAACATTGGAAAATCAGAGAAAACTGTAATTGCCGATTGACAGAAAGTTCAGTATACCAAAGCGAAACTGCAGCTTTACCGCTATTTTGTTGAAATGGCTTAAAATAGTAGGGATGCTTTTGACATTCGGTTAGAGAGTAAGGTGAGAAATGAACAATAATTGTACTTTACTGGCATCTTAGGCAGTTGGATCATTCTGTGGTATTTAGGTAATTATAGTCTAGGCAAAAGGCAAATGCGGCCAATGTGTTTTCGGCTAACAAAGTTGGCGACGGATTCTGTGGGACGATTCTTTCCGTAAAGTGCGTTAACGCTGACAGATACGTCGAAACAACTTATGTGACGTATTCTATGGGTTGTGCCCTTTACCAATCAGCCTGCATTGAGTGATTTCCTTTATACAAGATGGAGCAAAAGTAATGTCATAATGGGAAATGGCTGACATTTTGTTAGAAATGAAAAACAATGGGGCTCTGCTTTCACGTAAAGTTTATTTGAAGGTATATAAATGATGGCATTAAGTTGAAAAAATAATATCGGTCAAAAGACCGCCTCCTGACTTGAGGCACATTTGTGCTCGTTTTACAGCATTTTTTTGATTTGTTCCTCGCAAAACATCTAGCTGCAATCCACTGCTTGTTGTCGCAACTAATTCTCTATTTGTCAACAACATTAATGTCAAAGCAATATTTGACGCCATTTGCAAAAATGATGGCACATTCGAATTATGACATTACTTTTGTTCCACCTCGTAGTTAAGGGCATCTTCACAGGGACCTACTCAAAAGTAACTTCGCTGATTGGTGACTGAAATTATTATCCAGTGTTTTACTTATTAGTGACGCAGCTCTGCGCATGACACGAGTCTACTCGAAGGAGAAATAAAAATAGTAGACTCTTCTGAGCAACCATGAAGGAAGAAGCACTATTCTAAATAATTTGACATTGTTTGTAGATGTTATTAAGTTCTGCCACAAATAAAATACTAGATTGTTGATATTTCTCACTGTGATACTAACCATTCTATCAAGCTGGGCTTTACCACGAAATCTAGAAAGCAATAATCCAGAAAACAAAAATCTCGAAAGTAAAAATCTCGAAAACAAAAATATAGAATTAAAAAAAATCGCGAAAACATAATATCTGGAAATACAAAAATTTAGAAAAAAGAACTCGAATGCAAAAATCTCGAATGAATATATTAATTTTTGAGACAATGGTTACAATTCGCGCGAATTGTCTCAAAAAATAATATATTTATTCGAGATTATTTACTACTCTTTAACATCCACGATTGGCTAGCAAACTTCCCATGCAACTGTAAAGAAAGGTACCTGAAATTAGTGTTGTTTGGGATCGTGTGTTATCACAACGTGAGTGCAACTAAAAACAATTAAAATGAAAGTAAATGAAATCATTACAAATAAAGGAAATAATCAAATCGAAATCGATGGATTAATTTACCGGTGCCGTGAAATAAATTAGATGGAAATAATGTCGATCGACTTTATTTCCATAAGAAATCGGAAGTAATGCCGAAATTCACCATTTTCTATTCTCTCACTTTATTTCCAAATACATATGTAGTAAAAAAACATAGGGACGGGCTACAGTCCGCTTGGGCGAACTGTTGGATACCCTATTCTTATTCCTATCCCTCATAAGTGGGCGTGACAAAAGTCTAAGTATGGTTAAATTGTTAAGAACGCTCTACATATTTTGTTATATAACATTTAAAGGATTTTATCAAAAAAAACGCTCCCTAGCTCAAACTTGGGTGTTTCAATAAAATTGTTTTATTTAATTGTGGGCGTGTCAGTAGGCGGATTTAAAAAAAAATTAACACATGAGCATAAAGGGCCCCTAGAGAGTATATATTATAAATTTCAGCTCCCTAGCTCAAACTTTGGATTTTCAAAAAAATTGTTTTATTTATTTGTGGGCGTGTCAGTGGGCGGATTTTGAAAATATTTATACATGAGCTTAAAGGGCCCCTAGAGAGTATATATTATAAATTTCAGCTCCCTAGCTCAAACTTTGGATTTTCAAAAAAATTGTTTTTTTTATTTGTGGGCGTGTCAGTGGGCGGATTTTGAAAATATTTATACATGAGCTTAAAGGGCCCCTAGAGAGTATATATTAAAAATTTCAGCTCCCTAGCTCAAATTTTGGTTTTTCAATAAAATTGTTTTATTTTTTTGTGGGCGTGGCAGTGGGCGGGTTTTGAAAATTTTATATCCCGAGCAGTTTTAGGAGTCATAGATCATATATAAAAAATTTCAGCTTCCTAGCTCAAAATTCGATTTTTTCCAAAATTTTGTTTTTTTGAGTTTGTGGGCGTGTCTGTGGGCGGATTTCAAAAATTCGTAAACTTGATTATTTCGGGACCCTAGAGAGTATATGGTTAAAATTTCAGCTCTCTAGGTCCAGTTTAAAGGCCTAATTTTTGCCGACGGACGGACGGACGGACATGGCTAGATCGACATTACTATCGATGCTGATCATAAATATAGTAACTTTTAGGGGTCTACGGGCAATATTAAGGTATGTTACAAACTATGCGTCAAAATTAATATACCCCTAGAATAGGGTATAAAAAAGAGTAATAATATCGAATAAGATTTCGGAGATCGACTTTATTCTAATTGAGATTTCGCAACTCATCCCATAAACAGTGCTTGGGGTCACTGTTTGATTTGGATTAGGTGCGAGGTTTTCAGGGGTGCAAATCTGAAAACGGTTATTAATCTTTATCTGATTGTGTAAATAAATTAAAAGCGAAACAAGGCCGATTCGGCTTTATTTCACTTTGCCAAAGTGAAAGAAGACCGAACATGGAAATTCGGCGGTATTTTACTCGGCGTTATTTCACGGCACTTTATTTACTACTATTGGAATTTTTACAATTTTTTATAATGTTTTTTTGTTAAATATTGATTTGTTGTTAATTTACCGAAAAAAATAAATTGCTAAATAAACTAAATATGTAATGCATTTTCTTTAAGTTTAAACTCTTTAAATAGGTAAGAAAAAAATCTCGAATTAACTTTTTTTTCGAGATATCATCTTTGGAGATTTTTTGCTTTTGAGATTACGTCATGATCCCATCTAGCTGATGTACTTGGAACACACCGTGGAAATCGTTGAGCGGGTATTAAATACCCGATTGCTGAAAATAATCTCATGACCAGTGCAGAAACCTAGGAACATATGCTCATGGACACGTACGAGCGAAGAGTAAGATGCTTAATTGAAGTCACCGAGGAGTCCTTGATTATCTAAAAATGAACTCAGTTTTATTTATAACCAAAGGTGATCGGTGTAGGTAAGGTAAGGTTAGTGGGTTGAAGAGGTAGGCGGCGTTGATGCTTCTTCGTCGCACTCAGGTGAGTGTTGACCCATTGTGATGCCCATAGGGTGTCCAGGTGTTTTGTGGTGTCTTCCCTTGTCTCGTTGGTGATGTCCGTTTAGATCCCCTCCAGTCAAAATGAGATTGGAAAAAGGTATTTCGGATAGTTACTTCAGGTCGTGAAAAAAAATATTTCCTACAGTTTTTTTTTAATTGACTGATTAAGGGCAGTGGCACAGAAAGTGGAGGGTGTCCTCGTGAGTTTCCTCATCACCGTCTCTACACAGGTCGTCATCAGTAGGATTCATTTTCAGTTTATGGTTTTTAGTAGTAGTGTTTTCGTTTACTGATTTCAAGGTCGTGCGTTCAAATCCCGGTCAAGTCCATTACTTTAAGTCGAATAAATGATAACTTAATCTCCCTTAGCAACTAAGACACCACCCATAGTAAGTAGCACCGAATAGCATGCAATGAAATACGCTTTGGCAGGTGGTGCTTGATGTTGAACACAAAATGCCTACGCTTTCTTAACACAATAAGGGTACTGTAAAATTTACAGAAAAACCCCTTTAGGGAACGCAAATCATACAAAAAAAAAAAGTATTCCCACCAACATCGAAACAGATTTCCTGTTTGTTTTTTGAAGAAGTTTGTGGGTTCTCGCTGTGTCATACTCTGGCCACATTTTCTTGGATGTTCCACCTGTTTTTTGCGACTTCCATTTTTAGCCGCACCCGTCCTATGAGGTCGAATAATGGCGGTTTCACAAATTGGTCTGCCTGTGCAGGGCTCGTCGTAGAGGCTTTTCTGGCAAGCTCATCATCAATTTTATTATCCTGTATTTCCCTATATCCAGGGATCCAACAGAACTTTACATTTTATTGACTTTTGCCAAAAACCTTCAGCTCTTCACGACACCGTTGCACAACCTTAAATTTTATTTTGAAAGCGGAGATTATGTTAATTGCATATTGGCTATCATGCTGATCTAGCTGCCTCTGCCACTACCAATATTTCCGCCTGAAATAGGTTAGGTTTGGTTTCCGTTCGTTGGGAGTGTTGGCCTCGCTGATGTGGCGTTGGCCTTTCGGCCTTTGTTTTCTGTCTCTACTCCAGGTTGTCCAGTCATTTGAATGCCCTTATAAACATGTAAAGATTGGAAAGTAAGACATTAGACAGTTCTTGAATGTCTTGGAAGAAGTATCTTCCAAGTTTTCTGTTCCTCAGGTGACATAGACTTGGGTTGTGTATCCTCATGGGTTTCCTCATCAGCGCAGCCTCTATAGAAACTTAATCTCGTCATCCTTGAGATTAAGTTTCATTCTGTGGTTCCTTAGCAAGTTGTGACAGGTAAGAGTTCTAATCAACTTAGACAGTGATGTTTGTTTGTTGGTCCGGTTATTATCATATATGGTAAGTGATTTCCACCTGTTGTTGGCTTCCAGTCGAGTCTTGTATTCCACTCTTTCCCTGAGATTACAGAGTGGTGGTTTGACCATTGCACTGGTCTCTACAACTTCTCCGTATATCAAATTTAGGTCCTACAGTCGCCTTACACATACATAAAATAATCCCCGAGTTAGGACGCCAGTTTTTCCCAAATATTCGACTACATGTATAACAAACTCATTTGAGCTCCTTTCTTATTTAAAAGCCATTGTCTTCTTGGCAAGCATAAAGAATACCACCGCGTGGAATACATAACTGCTGATGGTTATATTGTGTAATACACAATTTCGAAATCCCGTCACACAATCAATTAAAGATTTACACTCAACACACAGATTTAATTGCACTTTGCCACAGATGGAAGAGGTTATAACTTCGAATCTCAATAAAAAGTCTTGCGACCACGATGATGGATTTATTAGAGAAATAAACAGTCCCGGTAGCAGACAAAAATTCACTGCAATTTTATCTTTGTATTCGCATTTATTCATTCATCTGATTTACAAAAAACGGCCACATGAATCTTCTTACGAAAGGCAGCTGAATGCCTCGAGATATCAGCGCGAGTATCAAATGTTACAAATTCATCAACCAAAGCGACTCAAAGAAAGTGATAAAAATGAAGTAGCATTATTCCCTATGCGAAGTTTTCTAATCTGCCTATTATTTCGCTTTCTAACACAATCCGTTTCATTTAATTTGTATTTCATTTGAATAAAAAATTGATCGATTAAGTTGTTTTCTAATTATGAAGTGTGTGCGCGCTTGAATTGAGCGCAGACAACGTCAACGAACTTTTAGCGCTTTGTGCCAATTTGCAGCTCTTAAATCATCAATTACACTGGAAACCTGTCTCGAAGCCTATGTTGCGCCTTTCGGGAAAGCTACCAATCAACTATAAGAGTACCCGGTGAGAACATTTTTAGTTGACATAAGATTGTTAAAAAAAATTAATGTCGAAAGGGGTCAAGTGAACCAAAAACCAAACACAAATCTTTTGCAGTGTCTTCTTATAAGCATAAGATATGCCGGTTGAGTAACTTTAGACAAACTAAGTACATACTTACATCATGAACTAGTAGGCCCATCTTATGATACTCGAATTTCCAACAGCGATGATGGTTGATTAACAAGTTTGCAAAACTCCTACAATTGAATTGTGTATACGATTTAGTGAAATTGTTGTGTCTGATTTACTTAATAGATTACACATTATTAATGGTCATTTTGTTGTTTGTTTTGTCTCTTCCAGGAATGCCAACTGCTTGACGAAACAGATCTTGAGATGAAAATTAATGGAGATTACGCAGAGAATCGATTTGAAGTTGTTGCGGATCCAACGGCAACAAATGTGGAAGCTGTCATTTTACAAAATCAAGTTGATACATTACACTGGCAATTAAAACAGGTAAGTTGGTCGATATGGCAAGCATTTGCATTTGCCAACTGGCAAACTTTTGTGGTTCTTGGTGAAATATGAAAGAGTTGAGTAGCGAACTTAACATTAAAATTTATTATAAGCACCTGCAGTTTAGTTTAATTTGGCTATTTTCAGCCATCTTTTGGTGAATGCCCATCATATGTGTAGGTTGCATAAATGAAAAGTACACAAAAAAGCTACAGAAGAAACTGGTAGTCGCCTTTATTGTCCAAATGAATTTTGTATTCGCCGCCTCATTGGTATGCTAGCACCAAATGACTGCTACAACAACCCATGTTGGTACGAGTAATGTGGCCGGTCAGAGGTTAACATGTTTATATCATTTAATTAACATTGTATGTTCTGTCGGAGCATACCAGCGTCTCAAGTCCCTTGATATTTATTACAGTCCTTGATTATCTGCTTGAGGAAAAACTGACGGATGCAAAGTGCATCAGTTATTCTTTGCTGACAATGGAGTCATCATTACCGAGGATCAAACGTCTCTGTGATGTATGATCAATAGGTAAGCCAGTTGTGATGACGACATTAAGCATCGCGGATGCGTGGGGTGGATGAACCATCTACTGTGATCGAAAAATGCCCCCTAAGCTGAATGGAAAGCTCTACACCGCAATTTGTGCGCCCTGCGGTCACATACGGTTCGCAACGTTGGACAACGTATAAAAAGTATGATGGCAAATTAACGGCAGCTGAGATGAAGATGCTTCGCATGACAGCAGGAATAACAAAGATTGATCGATTAAGAAGTTCCAAGAACCGAGGAAGTTTTCACGTCAAATAACCTATTTGGAAGAAAATGGAGCGCGACCGGCTCAGTTGGTACTGTCATGTTTAGAGGAGAGATCCTATGAACCCTGTTAAAAAGGCAATATCAATCAACGTTCCAATACAAACGGGAAAGAGAGGCAGGCTTGAAAACTCCTGGATCACACAAATGCAGTAACACCAGCATTTGATTGTCCTCAGCGACAAAGTAATTCAAAATCGGGAGGTCTGCCGTTATTTTATGAGGTCAAACCGGCGAACCCCACAGGCGCACCAGTAGGGATACGGTTAAGCGGGAGGGTTATGATCCCTTTAAACCTGATCATAGCCTCACCGCCATTAAAAGGAAGAAGAAGAACATTTTCTCTTCTGCGCTACTAGCTTACTTAAGGGGCTCCCGACCAGTGTGAGTCTCTGATTGAGACACTGCAACCTTCCTTCCTCTCCGATCCCGGACACGGGAGGGGGCTGGGAGTCGAAGATCCTCTTGGCATGGAACATCAATGTGGTCGAGCCAATGTAGTCGACATGATTTAGCTTTTTGGATTACATTCACATCTTGGTACAGCTCATAAAGTACGCGGTTGTATCTTCTCCTCCATTCGCCCTGCTCGCACACAGGAGCAAAAATCCGACGGAGTATTTTTCTTTCCGAATGATCCCAGTATTATCTCCCCTTTCCTACTTATCGTCCAGCACTCTGCACCATAAAGCAGGACTGGCAGGACTAAGGTTCGATAGCGATAGAGCATGCATTATGTTCTTGAAGTGACGAGTTTTGAACGCATTTAACAGCGGTTTCCCAAGGAAATTTTCCGACGGATCTCCACTAAGGTGTCATTTGTGGAGTTGAAATTTACCCCAAGGCAGGTGAACTCCTTTACTACTTCGAAGTAGTTGCTATCAATAGTGACGTTTTGTCCTACACGGTGGACAGATGTTTGTTTGTTTGCAAATAGCATGTATTTAGTCTTGTCCTCACTTACGTCAAGACCAACCAATTTCGCCTGTTCTTCAATCCCCCGAAAAAGTCTCGTTGGAAGGATCTATTGAAAATAGTACAGGAATTTGCCTTGATAGTTCTTGAAATACATAGGATCGCCTTTCTTGTTGGGGGCATATGATGCTGATAGTCCAGTCATCGGGCATACTTTCTTCCACCCATACTTGGTTGATGATTTGGTGCTTGCGCCTAATCAAAACATCATCTCCGTATTTGAAAAGCTCCACTGGTAAGCATCAGAGCCACCGGCTTTATTGTCTTTAATCTTTCTTATAGCTAAGCCACCCTCTTCTATACTGGGTGGTGAAATCTGTTCTTCATTGACAGGACGTGGGTTCTCTTCTTGCCCTATCACTCTCTCTACAAGATGCCCATTTAGCAGCTGTTAAAAACGGTGCTTAAATACATCTACTGTTCCCTGCGCTTCGGTGACTAGGTTTCCGTCGTTGTTTCGAAGAGCCTGTTGTTGTTTCGATCGCGAGACTATTCGATTTGAGCTGGGAAACTGCGTACGCCCTCTTCTTTCTTCGCAGGATCTTCATCTCCTTATGAATTAGATCAATATAAGCAAACTACCTTTCTTCGAAAAAAAAATACTACAAGATAAGGAATGGTTAAAAATCAAAAGAAGAGGAGTTGACAGCGAATGCACGACATACCTTTTAAATACCTTTTATGATTTAATGGCCCTCGGACAGTCCTTCTTCAGTCATTCCCTTTCTCTTTGAGGGCATTGATTGATTTGTTGTCACACTACCAGCACCTGTTTGCAGCTTCTGGGACTTCGCTACTATAGTTCTACGGAAATGGTGCCATTCAAAAATGGATTTCCTGTTTCCCATCCCACTTTCTCGATGAAAAATCACACTGACCTTGCTCCATAATCTGTTTCACAAATCACTTTTCTCCAGCTGTTCCAGGCCAGGTATTTATCCAGGTTCAAGTAGCCTTTCCATAAATCTACTTTTCTTTTATTCTAATGATACGAGTATTTGCACATCGATTTCGCTTTTCGCAAGCCCACTTCCTCTACATTGTTTCTTACCCCAAAGCTATGCAATTATCCATTGTATCTGCGCTTGTGGCACGATTGCAAGAGTAATCTCGCCGCAATATCGCTGTACAAGAGGTACATGTGGTGCACGAGCACCACAAACCGCACGATCGCTGCAAGAATCTGCTCAAAGATGATAATGGCCATCATCGCAGCCATTGAATTCATTTAATAAACAACATCCATCAAATTGCATACACCATTCAGTGCAAGCGATGAGATGTAGTTCGCGATAGATACTTGTTGACCGACTTCTATTAACCCAATTGGTGTACGCTCCGCCAAGTACACACTGTGAGATGTAGAAGATTTGAATTTTTTCTCGCCTTAGCGTGTGCATAACGATGGTGATGATGATCGCACTTCATTTTCGGTTTCTCTTATCTGGTGGTGGGGTTTTGCTTCCATCTTCCGTTTTGGGGGCATTGCCTAATCAAACGACAGAAATGGAGTTGTATATCTTCTTAATTAACTAGTACCTCAACCTCATCGTTGTTAGTTTCGCTTGAGCTACAATTAAATGACAAGTTACTATTATTAAACTGTTTTGTTAACAGATACTTTCACTTTTTTCACATTTCTCAAAATGTTATTTTTTATTTGTCGAATATTTCATGGTGTCGCGACTGCTGCTGCTGCTGCAAGATGCATGCTATTCTCCATCTAGTCGTTTAGAGGAGTTTCCAGTTATTGCTGCAGTCCTTCCCCCGCCCCCAACCTCTCAGCATGTGGTGTAACATGTTCGTAAAGTTTGTTTGTTTGTTTTTATTTTGCAGTTGGTTTTTGTGCAGAAAATGATTGCTCATGGAAAAGATCCTGAGACCAGATATAGCCAAACAGCCAGGCCTTATGTCTAATGTCATGATCTTATGATCCGCACATTCATTAGGAGAGTTTGTAGCCAGGCGACAGGTGGTTTGTTGCCGTCATTGGTAGACGGACGACGATTGGTTGATAATATCTTTGAGCAACCGATGGAATGTGTTACGTAATTGGATTTTCAACGGAAGCTATCGAGTTGAAAGGGCGGTACTTGGATAATGCGTATTTAATACGTGAAGCAGTGGCTGGGGAGAAATATTTGTCTTGGAGTGACCATCAGGCAGGAACCATTAGATAGAAAATCACATCTCGAGGAAGGGCTACAAGTGTTTCCTTGTTGCAATTAAACTGATTGAATCGTGATTGCGTGTTTGAGATAAATATATTTCGATTTTATTTTTTAAAGTTTTTTGTAGTTTTTTTAAGGGTGTTTCTGGTGTTATAGGCTTACTTCAAAAATTTGTTTTTAGTTCATAGTTCATATTTACTTAATAACAGCAGTATAAACGTGTCAAAATCCTTGCAAAGGGAAAGAAGAATAGTTCATATTTACTACGAACCCCACAAGCGGATCGGTCGGGTAGCAGTTAAGTTGGAGGGTTCTGAGCTATGATCTTGGACCCCTGTCATTAAATAAAAAGAAAAAGTAAGATCTTCTTTGTTATTTTTTTTTTTTTGATAAAATCCTTTTAATGTTGTATAACAAAATATGTAGATCCTTCCTAACAATTCACCGATGCTTAGATTTTTGCCACGGCCACATTATGAGTAATAGGAATAGGGTATAGAACAGCTCGTCTTCCATATGTGTATACCCCATTCTAAGGGTATATTAATTTTGACGCATAGTTTGTAACATACCTTAATATTGCCCGTAGACCCCTAAAAGTTACTATATTTATGATCAGCATCGATAGTAATGTCGATCTAGCCATATCCGTCCGTCCGTCCGTCCGTCGGCAAAAATTAGGCCTTTAAACTGGGCCCAGAGAGCTGAAATTTTAACCATATACTCTCTAGGGTCCCGAAATCGGCCCACAGACACGCCCACAAACTCAAAAAAAAACGAAATTTTGGAAAAAATCGAATTTTGAGCTAGAAAGCTGAAATTTTTTTCATATGATCTATGACTCCTAAAACTGCTCGTGATATAAAATTTTCAAAATCCGCCCACTGACACGCCCACAATTAAATAAAATAATTTTATTGAAAAACCAAAATTTAAAGTAGGGAGCTGAAATTTATAATATATACTCTCTAGGGGTCCTTTAAGCTCATGTGTAAATATTTTCAAAATCCGCCTACTGCCCACAATTTAAAAAAAACTTTTTGAAAATCCAAAGTTTGAGCTAGGGAGCTGAAATTTATAATAATACTCTCAAGGGGACCTTTATGCTCATGCGTATTTTTTTTAAATCCGCCTACTGACACGCCCACAATTAAATAAAACAATTTTATTGGAAAACCAAAGTTTGAGCTAGGGAATGTCTCTCTTAAGTTTACTACAAAGGTAGTTAAGAATGGTTTTATCCTGTGGAGCGGGAGCTTGTTTCCATCTTTTGCGCGCTTTCCTTTTCTTCTTCAACAATTGAGTAATTTCCAAGGGATATTTTATTTCGCAATTCGTGGTTATTTTCCGTTTATGGGGAGTATTTTTCCAGGCTGAGCATTGTACGACATCAATAAATTGATCGACTTCGTCTTCAAGTTCGTGGGGTGTTCGAAAAGACACTTTGAGATCGATTTTACTTTCACAGTATTTTTTAAAGAATTCCCAGTTTGTTTTCATGTTAGTTAGTCTGGGCGGACCTTCTTTTTTTCGTAGACAGCAGTTAATTGTCAAAATGACCGGTGAATGATCAAAAGAAAGATCGAAGCATTCCTCAACTACAATAGAGTTTCCCGACAACCCTTTTGTGATGAAGAAATCGATGAGGTCTGGTGTTTTGCCGTATCCGAGTGCTAGTACGTCGGTTTACCGGGGGAATGAAAGATTTGAAAAGAAATGATTTTCTTTTAATGAAATTTATAAAATAAATTTCGTAATTCGGGCAACGGTGCGCCCAATTGAAAAAGTGCGAAGAGCTGATCTGTTTCCCTGACAATCACCTTTAAAATAAAGCTTAGCAGGTTTCTTTAGACACAGAACTGTAGAAGTAATAATAAAAAAACACACGCTTCTATAATAAGTACAATCATACATACATACATAATAATTTTAACAGTTTATATTTATGGAAAGAGACAAAATAAATATTTATGTATATGCTTCCCATTCTCACTCAATGCCTAACCGAGTTCTATAAGCAGCAACCAGATTTGTTCCATGTCATCTCTCAGTTTTAAAGAAATCAGCTTTGTCCAACTTTCACAGTGTCTCGATGCCAAACCGAAACCGACGGCTTTTGCCACAAACCGAATCAGACCGAATTATCTAACGGCTCCAGCCAACTCCGTTTGGGAAAAATACTGAACCGAACGGAAAAGCTAACATGGTTTGTGAAAAGTCTAAACCGGTTTACTCGGTTTGTACTCAAGCCGGTGTAACCAATTTTCGCAGAAAATATATGATTCGTTCTCTCATGAAAAGTTCGAAAGGAATTTGTTTCGGTTCGTTTAAAACTAAAATTCGTTTTCACGATCGAATCAAATCTGTAGCAATCTGTAAAATATAGTTCGTTCGCGAATTTATCACGTGCGAACTATTGCAGATCCATTCGCGAATGGTTCTCATAAGGAAAACAAAGTCATTTTACATGAAAATTATATTACATATTTTAATATTGAAAGAACATAAGTGGAAAGTATTTTTATTACATGTTAAGATTTTGGAATAAATTTGCATTCAGTTTAACTAACAAAAGCCGTGTTTCTTTGCACGCGGATATAGGGATGGCATCAGAAAACGACCATCGCCGCTTAAGAATTCATCAAAAAAAAACTTGACAGCACACATGCACCTATGACATGCACCGGCGATAGCTATCCCCGCTAAAGTTAGCGTATATAGTATAAGTTGTTGTTGTATTTTACTTGCAAATTTCAAATTATCCCTATATCCGCGTGCAAAGAAACACGGCTAATATATTATTTATTGTTTCTTCGGATAATTTGTTTCTGTTTTTCGTCAAAAAAAAACCGGTAGAGCGCTAAAAGCCCGTTCAACAGAGACTTGAGACTTCTCAAATTTAAAACAAAATACTTGCTGATAAGAACTGATAAAGAAAACGTCGAAAGTGTCCCTTCTCATTATATGGATATACTCTCAGTGTGATTTCCTCTTAATCTCAATTACATTTCATACCCTATCTTTCTCAATCACATGCGCCACAAAAAAAACAACACAAACTACAATAGGTGCATAAAAAAAGAAAGCAAAAGCACACAGTACAAAAGGTACAGAGAAAGAAACAGATTTTTGCCGCACACACACACACATTTTCCTCCACTCAACGCTGAAAAAATCCAGCGATCTAGCTTCAATCGAACATTTAACTTTTTTGAATTGTATAAAATTTATAGTTTAATGCTGTATCCTCAACTTCAGTATCACCTACAAGGATGATTTTTATCTTAAAATCTTTGTACATAATTTAACTTTATATTAAAAAAAATCCTATTTCATTTGGATGAGTCATTCCAAAGCTAGGTGCTAGAAAGCATTCGAGAGTTACAACTTTTCTTAGATATCAGCTTAGATCTCCTCTTCCGGACAGCGGATGAAGCATTTTCCTATGTTCATCAGGTATAATGTCGGCTTCTAATGGTAAAACAATTTTTCAAATCGGTCCAGTGGTTTCGGAGCCTATTCAAAACAAACAAACAATCAAATCTTTCCTCTTTATAATATTAGTATAGATTGAAAATATAAATCGCGAATCGAGAACGATTTGTTTTATGGATCCTTATACTATCGAAAAATCGCTGTATCACAAAGAATACACGATGGTATCCTTTGTGGATATAGAAGGGGCTTTCAACAATGTCAATACAGAAGCCGTCACGAACGCACTCCTCAGACTAAACGTGGACAACTGCCTCTGCACCTGGATAAAGAACATGCTAGACAGCAGGCTGATCCAGGCGGAGATTGGCAGCTGTCTAACCAGGAGGTCAGTGTACAGGGGCACACCACAGGGAGGAGTGCTCTCACCGCTACTATGGATCTTAGTAGTCAACGAGATCATCTCCAACCTAGAGGAGGACGGATGCAAAGTGACGGCCTACGCGGACGACATTGCCATTGCCATAACGGGGAAATTCCCCCACACGATCCGAGACTTAATGGAATCGGCTCTCAGGAAACTATCCTCCTGGTCCATTAAGGTCGGGCTCAATGTTAACCCATCCAAAACCGAACTGGTTTTATTTACAAGGAAAATTAAGGTTCAGGAGTTAACGCCACCTACGCTCAACAACGAACCACTAAAATTTTCCAGCCAAGCTAAATACCTGGGAACGATCCTAGATAGCAAACTCAGTTGGAAACCAAACATCCACGACCGCATAAGGAAGGCTACGACTGCCATTTACACCTGTAAAAAGGCCTTAGGCTCCAGATGGGGTCTACAGCCTAAGATAACACACTGGCTGTACACGGCGGTCGTCAGGACTATCCTCACTTACGGTATCATAGCATGGTGGCCTGCAATATCGAAGCAATGCCACGCAAGCGCCCTAGAACGAACCCAGAGGGCAGCCTGCATATGCATCACAGGAGCCTTAAGATCCACACCAACGGCAGCCTTAACGACTATTTTAAACCTCCTCCCCATTGATATCTATGGGAAGCTGGTGGCCACTAAGGCGGCCCTGAGATTAAGAGAATCCAATTCGTGGCAAAGTTCTCACATCGGCCACAGTAATATCCTAACTGCCCACAAGATTCCCAACAATACGGATTACCTAATCCCAACACTAGATTTCAGTAATAAATACAAGACGGCCATCCCAGACCGAGCCAGATGGGAAGACCGTCGTATTGTAAACAATAACGCCATAGAAATATACACCGACGGGTCAAAGACAGCCGTCGGCACGGGGCGGGCGTGTTTTCAGACAACCCTGCGCTCAACGTCGTACTACGACTACCTGACCATTGCAGTGTATTTCAGGCAGAAGTCACGGCTATCCGCGAAGCAGCACGCAGACTCTATGAGCCCGATCACCAACAATAAGATCCAAGTTGGTAAAACAATGCCGCGAATCTCTTAACGAGATCGCGGTCAGATGTAACACTTCCCTGTATTGGGTACCCGGTCACAGTGATATTCCAGGCAACTGCAAGGCGGACGAGTTAGCCAGACAGGGTTCCGCACAAGAACTCTCTGACAACAGAGAGACACCGGCGGTACCCATTCAGACACTGAAACGCAAACTTCTAGATAATGCGTTAATAGAAGCAAACAATAGGTGGAATAGCATCAGTACATGTGTGTCCTCAAAGCAAATTTGGACCAAATACGATGCAAGAAGAACATCCAAACTTCTCTCCATCAGTAGGAAAAATATCAGCTCTGTAATCGGAGCAATCACTGGTCACTGCCTTTTAGGCAGACATGCCACCAGATTGGGAGCTCCCTCAAACGACTTCTGCAGAAGCTGTAGAGACGTCGAAGAGGAAGAAACCACCACACATCTCCTGTGCAACTGCCCCGCACTAGCCAATTCAAGGAAACAAATCCTCGGCAACTATTTCCTCGATGATCTAAGTGATCTCAGTGAGACAGATATCGGCTGCATCAGCAGATTCGTCACTAGGTCCAAATGGTTGAACTGAAATGGAGGACGGATTGGACGATGACTTGAGCCCCTCCCGCTCCCCTCCCGCAGATCACCTCAAACCGATTCCCCTGCAAAGGAAAAGAGATCTCACTGAAGTTAGATTGTATCAGTCACTTCAGTCAGAACTCCACTCCGAGGGCGAGACAGTAACCCGGCGCATCGACTGAAACGGTCTCCCCGGCCTTGCTGCCTTCCTGCTATGCAGACAAAACGAGAACAGAGTTGAGGTTAGATTGTAATAGTCACCACACTCTGTCTCTCTCCCATGCCTCAAAACCCGTACCACAAACCCCCGAACTCAGTCACCATAATCCAAATCGACTATCAAGGCCGCCCCTCCCTGCTCCCTTCCCGCGGAATGGTGTAACTTGAGGCTCGTACTGCAACAGTCGCCACAAGCCGCACAACCCCGCGATGCGTGTGGCACTCAGGGTTGGACCACCTTCGGTCACCCCCTCCAGAACAATTTTTCAACCAACTACTTGACTGTGCAGCCGGTACACCCCGACCCCCCCTCCAAGGAATGTAATAGCTTGCTCGGGATTCGACTGTATCAGTCACCCCGGCACGTTGTTGCCTGCAAAGAGAGTGAAGAGCACTTTAAGGTACGATTGTAACAGTCACCTCAAAAGGCACTTCCCTCCCCCGGTGATCAGGTAGCAATAGCTGCCCCTCCGCGGCGCAGAATTTGGGATCGACCTGTGGTTTGATTGCATCAATCACCTCATCTCGATCCCAACCCTTGGTTCGGATGTCGGGCGAGAGTCGCCACTGCACTAGTCACTCCAATACATCGCAACCCATTCGAAATACAGCCAGGCTGCACACCCTGACCCCTTCAGGATTATCTCCCCCCATAAAACCACTACCTCGCAGGAGGCAATCACAGGGAACCCAGTAGGCCGAGCGACGATCGGCAGAACCCCCCCCCCCCCCCCCCCCTTTTTGTGGTATCACAACGGACCGAAACTGCGGCCTAAGTGTGCCTGGGCTCACTCCCTCGCAGCCACCTTACCTTACCTTACGGATCCTTATCGCGAGCGAACCATATTCTACCAGAATTTCTTTTTTCCGATCTCTTACGAGGGAGAGATACAGAAAAAAACGATACAGTTCGTTCGTGAGAGAACTATACATTTTTAAAGATCGAAAATTGTATCGTTCGCGAACTTTCTTTTGTATATTTTGTGAGAAGATCGATAAAGAACGATAAAGATCCTTATTTTATCGTTCGCGAGCGATATTTTACGAACCCTAAACCGGTTTGTAAACCGAGTTGATACATCACTAAAAGTCGTCACAAAATTTAGCAAAACAACGAACCACAAACAATAAATTAAATAACTTAAACGTCGAATGAATTACCTCATCACAATTACATTTTCCTTGACAGGGTTTCACAAAAGATGTATAATTTGTCAATTGACAATCATAACACCAAAATGTCGATCGATTGATACATTTTGTCGTTTATAAATAATAATAATTGGTCTTTGGCAACCATAATAAGGGTGTGTTGTTCCCTAATTCATTCTAATCTATTTATCCGGCGGGCGGCTGAAATTAAATTTGGCGTGACTTAAACTTGCATAACTCCAATTGGCTACACTATAACAACAGAACTGATGAGGTAGAAAATCAGGCCAAGACGTTTGTTGTTGGTACAGTCATGTTCAAAGGAGGCATACGAAACCCTTCAAAAAGGCAATATCAATCAATGTTCCTATATAATTACAAAATAGAGACAGGCTGTAAAACTTCTATATCACACAAATCCAACAACACCAGCATTAATTGACGAAGTGATTCAAGCCGGGACGGCTGCTAATACATGTTAAGGTCAAACCTTGAGTGACTTCCGTCTCTTTATAAAAGCATAGCATTTTCCAAGCTCGTCGAACTTCTTTGACAAGCAAAGAGTGGTCAGTTTAATCAGCAATGAAACATCGACCTTTTTCCATTCTCTTGAAATTTCTTCATTCAACCATCACGTCATTAGTTTGTTACTCTACTCCTCCTTTGACCATGACATCCATATCAGTCGCAACCTCGCAACGCATTTATTTTTGCCCATAAAATATATCACTATATTGCTAAACAGTGTTGTTCATGTTATGCCATATATCAAATGCGCCTCTAATGGTCTTTTACAAACCTGCAATAGGAAGTAGTTTCGTCTTCTTCGAACGGAATAATGTCAAAGACTGTTTCCGCTCGAGAACACATTGCGTGACTCTGGCTGAATAGTGCGCAGATAATTGAAAATCACTGCAACGATTACTTTCTTCAGTTTCGTTACTAATATACTATAATTAAGTTATAAATAAATACATAAAACAAACAATATGTGTAAATTCTCTTTTTGATTGCAAATGCAACACAATGTACCGACGAAACAGGCACTGCAACTGCACCTGCCTTAAAATGTTAATGGGTTTTGCATTAATTATTGGAATCCGAACCAGATTCCTGACCAGTGCTGTGGTGCTATGTGACCACTCCGGTATCATTTTTATTGTTTTCTACTCCAGCAAATGGCGTCAGTAGCTATGAGATCATGATAGCCGATTGTATGCACGGACAGTGCATTTTCTGTGGTCTCATAATTTGAGGTTGGGACTAGTGTTAAATGGATGCTGAGACTGTGGGGGCTAAAGCTGAGGGTAATTAATCATTTGTTGAATAGTGTGTAACTGTAGGCATACAAATCGAATTTACCTTTTACTTTCACACTTACATAATACCGTTATGACATCTACATCATTACCAATATCAAATCAACTCCCTTTCTTGTCGTAATGGCTTTTCCAAACTAATGTATCGATAGAAAACGGAACTTTCTGATTCTTGAGGCATTATATGTCTTCCGAAACTATTTTTAAGTGAGTCGAAAAAGTCCCAAAAACACACCATGATTGACATCGATCAATCTTCTCCAGATATTTTCCTATTCAGTTATGAACAATCTTCTTTAAGTCACTCATTATCCTTTTCAATTTGCAGGCAGAAACAAGCTGTGGAATGTATCGCGCCGTGATGGAAGAAGTTGCCCGGTTTCTGGAACGCTTTCAAACGAATTCAGCCTACAACCGGAGCGAACAGATCTCACGTTCGAAGAGCATGCATCATGTCTATGGAGGCCATGATAAATGCTCCGATTCAGGCAATTCATCAGCTTATCTTCGAGCCAGAAGTAGCACAAATTTGATTGATTTGAAGCGAATGTCACCCAATTCATGTGGCGGCGACAGCACAAAAAGTAGTGGAGAAGATCACTACGATCTGGTGTCGCCCGTTTATTCGTACAACACATTCAAGGATTTCACATGGTAAATAAAGATCCTGTCATAAATTCACCTCCATAATAGTAATTGCATGTAATTTGTATGCTTCTTTTTTTAGGCGTCGATCTCCGAAGAAACGTTGTGATTCGAAACTCTCACCCAGTGATGAAGCCGAAGAGAAACTCAACAAAGAAGCATTCAGACTCTCAAGGACTATCCACAACCTACTGCACACCCAACAACCTGATCTAACCCAGCACAGACAATCTCTCGGACCCAGAATCAAGCCGATACCCAATGCCAATCTACTGCCAGACACACCGGTCCACCAGAAATCCAATCTAGCCGCCGCCGATATGCTATTTCTACGCACGATGAGAGATTCGCGTCTATCGTTACGAAGCAGCACCGATAGTTCGGTTCATTCAACATCCTCATCATCAAAGGTGGAAACTGATGAGGAGAACTACTCACCGCCACTGCTAAGCAAACAGTGCTCCAATTTGTGTTCAACTACAGAAGATGAGAGTGGATTCAGCTCAATTAGTTCATTTCAAGAGATCGGTGTTCCGCTGTGCTCAACAATGATATCCAGCTCATCGCACTTGGACGATACCATCGATCAGACTGACTTCAATTTAGACAGTCGAAATTCCACACTCAAAGCAGTGATGCAAACGCCAGCTGGGCTCACAAACAATGTAGGCGTACCCCTGAACACGGATGCCAATCGATGGGACTCGAAAACCTATCGAAAAAACAAATTCCAGAGGTTCTCGACGCTTTCCAATGAAGATTCAACCACCGTCTTGTGGGTTTAAATTTACCTACGTACATCGTTTATTATTATTTTCTCTGAGAATGCATTTTTTTATTAACAATTTATTTATTTAAGTTTTAATTTTTAAGTTATTTTTTATTGAAAACAAATTCACTGTTTAACAGCGCCTGCCTCTGTTGAAATTTAAACTTCTGCTCATATATTTATGTAATAAACAAATCAACGCGAACTCGCCCTGTAGATAATAAATTCTCTTGAAATAAAAATGTTAAATTAAATATTTTAATGAACCACCTTGCAGGGTTTTTTAAAATATTTTATTTAATCACAATGTTTTGGCATGAGTCATGCGCGTATTGATGCATCCAATGATTAGAATCTAAGGATTAATTTATCTGTTTTAATTTTCAAAAATTTTATTTATATTTCGCACAATTATGTGAAACGTTGTAGAATTTTAAAAATAATTTAATAATATTTTTGCTAATATTATACGAGTATTACAACCCTAAGTGCCGAGGAGTTTATGAATTTTATGGTTTGAATGTAGAATTGTTATATCTATCCACACAAACTTTAATATTAAAATTTGTAGAAACTTCAAATTTATTGTTTCATTTGGACAAACAGCTTAACTAGCGCCCAGAGATGGTTTCAGATAAGTTTTACTTCTACTCTTAAATTATTGTTAGTTGTATTCTTCCGGAAAGATGTTCCTCGGAACCGACAGTTACTTTATGCTCAATAATTTAAAATTTACGGCAAATTTTTCCCATTCAACAATTTTATTTACATTGCTGACAACGGAAAAATTCCCATCAGCCGACGTTCACGATAGCCCTGTGCCCTGATAACGAATTACGAGACGAAACTCACGGCTTACGATTTTGACGTAACGATACCTATGACCTATTACAAATTACGACAACAACCATATGCAATCATCATTATCACAATCATAAGCTATCAAAGGAAAAATATCTCAATACTACCTGAACTAAAGATGGATCAACCTAAAAAGCTGCGTCATGTCCAGGAAGATATGGCCCTACTTCAATGCCAAAAGAACTCCCGACCTAACAAACAGAACCCGATAGGAGATTGCCAGAATTGTGGCAGTCAGAACTGGACATTGTGCTGTAATCACCCACGCTGCCAAGTTGGGCATCCCATTAAACTCATACTGCCGCAGTTGCAAAGATCCAGTGAAAAAGGAAAACCTTCATCATTTCCTCTGCGAACGTCCGGTCCTAGGTAGAACTAGACGTCGCACACTCGGCAAAACATTCGTCGATTCTTTGCAATTCTGCAATGCCATTGAATTCCTCAATTCCACAGACTGGTTTTGAAAATCAAATTGACATCCTGGGTCGCTAATTGATTCGTGGTGAAGGTGAACTGATAACAAAAGGCAGTCACTCCTACCTACCTTTCTATGCAATTATTGTTTAAATTGGGGACGAAAAATTTGCTAATTGTGTTGGTTGGTTAGAAATGGCCCTCGATGAGCTACACTTATACCAAATATAGTTCACTGTATGCCATTGGGAAAGGGCATGTGGGTCACGCTGCCCGCTCGTACAACCATCTACTTTTCTTTATAAAGTTGTTGATATCAGCCGTGCAGGCATTGATGATATCATCTAGATAGCGGAAGAGGTATTGGCCTAAGGTAGCCATCCTCATGTTGGCGAGTGTGGGAAATGTGCATAGGAAGTGCAGGGCTGTCTCCTCTCCTTCCTCATCTCTATAACTTCTGCAGAAATCGTTGTAGGGGATGCCCAATCTCTGATCCGTTGCACAGTGTCCAGTGATTAGGTAGAGAGGGTTCCTCTTTTAAGTCTTAGAAGTTCGTTGGATCTTGTCTGTTCCAGCTTTGTCCATAATTGTCTAGCGGTGACTTGCTAAGCTGGCTCTATCAGAGGTTTGATTTTTTTAGCCCGTCGGCGTGGATGAGATACCTAGCAGACGACATTGGTACGTCATGTTGTCTATTGTTATGCTATTGTACCAGAGGAGCCTCGCCAATTCGTCAGCTTCGCAATTCCCTTGGACATCGCTGTGACCTGATAATCGTTTTCCGAAAAGGCAAATCAGACATGCGTATGTTCTAATCAGGCCTCAAAGGCCGTGTACGAGTATAATAATAACTAATAAAACAGTGCAATATCAATAAACATTTTGTTTTGGATATTTTGAAATTCAAGTAACTAAATGTGTTTCCTTTTTATTTCTATGAAAACTTGTTTTAACTTCCAAATAGTATTTATTTGCAAATAAAATCATTTTATTAAAATCGAAGTACATAACTAAAAGTATTCAACAAAAGTGTTTTCTTCACTGTCGCTCGCCTTTCATTTTTACATAACGACTGCTGAAGTGGTGTGGTTGGGGTAAAGACACATGCGACCGATCCCTTTAGCGTAAGCAAATTATAAAAAAAAATGTAATTGCTATTTTAGAGTAACAATAGTCAGGCAACCAGAATCGTAGTTCGTAATCAGGGCCCTGAGTATGTTCTACTGGTATGACGGCAATTGCAGCAGGCTCACCAACTATTGATTGATTATGACAGGTAAGTTTCGTTAAAAAATTATTTATTTCATCGGCTAAGTACGATAAAAAGCCGCATTTGATAGCATCCATCGTCAGGAGCTCTACATGTCGATAACGGAATACGAGATCCTGGCAAAACTTAAACTAAAATACGCGGTGTAATGCGCGGTGTTATTGACACAAGTCATGAGGTGCTTCGCATGAAGCCTGCCGATGTTTATTGAGGTCGAACCGGCGAACTCCATCCCAAACGAAACGGAGAACCTCCTTTGAAATTACAGAACATCTTTTAACAATCTGTCGAAAAACAGCAAACTGACAAATTCTCCATATCGTCAATAGTCATGCTGAGTTGAGGATATTGCATTAAACAGATAACAAGGAAAGATTGAGGCATCAAAGAAGCAAAAAAGTCGGGGCAAAAAATTCACCAGGAAAAGCCGACTCGACCGTGGACACTATCTGTACGGTTGTAGATAAGACAAGGGACAGTAAATGTTGAAATATATGTTAATCGATATATTCGTGTATACATAACTGCCATCAAGGCGGACCCAGCGGCAGTCGGACCCAATGCGCGCCAACTGCTTAACAGGGACTGAGTTCCAAAAAGTCAAAAATATGCGTATCGTGAGTGTATCTCTGCACTTTTAATGCGTTATTGCGAAGCTTTTATGATGACGTTTTGGAATGACTTTGAGTGAATATAATTTTCTTTTGTGATTCAACAAAAAAAAAAACATAAGGAAAGGCTACCGTCTGCTTGCGCGAACTGTTGGATACCATATTCCTTTTCCTATCCAACAAAAAGTGTGCGCGGCAACAATCTTAGTATGAGTGAATTGTTATGAAGGATATTCGGCCTTATGACTGTCAGCCCTATTGTGTGGTATCCGTTTAGGAGAAATTCGAAACGAAGGGCAAATCTAATCGGAACTCAAATTGCTCTTGAGCTATCCATTTCTGACGAACATAAATAAAGCTGTAGTTTTGAAGATTGTAGAGTAGAAGTGGTAGAAGAAACTCGGATCACCGCGCCCACAAGTGGGCCTATTGTGATATCCTCTAGTTTAAAGCTCATCCATGATGCCGCAGTTTGTAATAAAATGGGCTAACTCTTTGGGTGCGCTGGCAGATATATCCATTGCTTCAAGGTAAAAACGGTTACGCAGACGTGTTCTGACGAGGCAGTTGCAGTCGCATAGTATGATCCGCCATTTCTTTACCTTCGTTGCATATTACAATAGGCGTTTTTCTTTTTTAGCCCCGAGCGGGGAACAGAGCAGGGCCCGAGCGATCAGAGCTCGCTCCGAGCTGAACATAACCTGAGCGCTCCGAGCTAATTAAGAAACAGAATTGGGCACTGAACTGTCATTAGATAATTTTTTTCTATTAATTTCCAAAATAGTCAGGATTGCTTCTGAAATTGGTGTTTGTCAAGGATTGTTCCATTTAAATTATAATTTCTAGTAAATAAA
The DNA here is from genome assembly GCA_949715645.1 of Portevinia maculata. Classification (NCBI taxonomy): domain Eukaryota; kingdom Metazoa; phylum Arthropoda; class Insecta; order Diptera; family Syrphidae; genus Portevinia; species Portevinia maculata. The sequence goes on along the minus strand of OX454527.1, from coordinate 25,424,167 downwards.
CTATGGAAAAAGCACAAAATAATGAATGAAGTCAGCCGTGCTCAGCTTTTCGCTCGACGTGCTCGGTCATTTTTAATCGAGCTCATCGAGCGAGCCCTGAGCTAGCTCAGAGATAAAAAAGAAATACAAATTTTGTGCTCAGAGCGCTCCGAGCTAAAAAAGTAACACAGTTCTTTTTTTGAAAGCTCAGTGCCCCGCTCGGAGCTAAAAAAGAAAAACGCCTAATGAGTGACGTTTAAGTTGATCCGCTCTTGTCTTTATTTGAGCCGTGGGGGTTTTGTGTCGTTTAAGTGTCGGTATTACGAGAGCGAAACGCCCCGAGTGTAGTTAATTTTTATTCCACATACGTTCTACAGAAAAAACTAACACTTAAGCACCATTCAGATGAGAGCGACCAATTACCCGCGTCCGAAAGATTATTGTTGGCACCTAATTCACATGACAGACGGTCGCGGATTCCAACTGAAACTACAAGCAAATCCTACTACGAAGGATTTTCTAAGTCGTCGGTAGGTGGAACGCAACGAAATGTTGTGCTCATATGAAAAGTCCATTACCACAGTTGCACAGACACATGCTACTATTTGTATTTTGTTAAGCTTGGCCTGTGCAGACGTTTTTTTGTTTTACGTCACCATGCGGGTGCTGCGTATGTTAAAATTGGTCTTGCTATTGTAGTGTACCTACCTACATTCATAGCGTCATTTTGGGATTTAACTCCCAATTTTTACAAGTAGACTTTTTCTGTGAGATCCTGGCTTTGTCTATGGTCTTAGTAAGGTGAGAGTAAACAAAGCATACAAAAGCGTTCTCATTTGACATCGATTCAGCTGTTTTAAATCCATTACAGTGTGAAAAATGTTGTGATAATTTTTTCAATAAAATTTTAAAGTCATGGATAGTGCGGCTCGTGTTGAATACTTACAAAATACAAATCGAAGAAAATTTCCTTCCGAATGGATACCTCGATAGGGCCGGTTTTACCATAAAAGTAGGTACATAATAGGTCCGTTCGCGTACTTTATGTGTAGGAAAATGAAAAGTGTCAAATCTCCAAAATCGAGAGAGAATCCTCTCATTTCTAAGAAAAGTACGCGAACGCTTTTGTGTAAAAACTTCTTAGTTTGGCTTGAAAAGAAGCAACAGCTGTTTTTTTTGCTGGCAAACTCATACGATTTCATCATTTGACAGTTTTCATTTTCTTACCAGCTGAAATTCTGTGTGAAGAAAAATGAACGAAAGTACAAGTCCTGTAGTGGCACCTATAGTATATATATAGTACAGTGGGTTTAGTGAGATTAAACACATAGAGCGTCCCAGGGCTCAGCATTGGCTAGGCATGTATTGACATGATATAATGGTGTCCGTTTAGCATAAAAAATGAATCGTCTTTCCTGATGAGAAAGCATTGTGTCTGATCTATCCTTGATGCATACAGCAGCAGATCTTATCACATTAACAATGACATCAGTTTGATGTCTTCGATGAATTCCTTTTGTGTTTGGCGATTGGGTAGATTTGAAGCCGCGCGTACGCTTGACAGACAAGTGTATCACTGCGACTACTTAGTTCTTCGATAACTTTTGATATAAATCGAGACTACTTGATTCCGAAAACAAAGAAAACAAACAGGTTTTGGTTTTAAATAGATCTTAATTAAATATATCTGATCATTTATCATTAACTTTATAGGATGAGCCATAAGATTATCGAATAATTAATTCTTTATTCAATATCTTAATACTTAATACAAAAATATCTACAGATATGTAAATATATTCCGATCTTATTTCTAATTTTTAAGAATAACTTAACACACTACTACGTTTAAAAAAATACAGTAAACCATTAAATTAAAATATCCTCACGCGTAAAATTTCATTTGTAAAATTACATATAATATGTATAGTAGAGATTATTATTTGATTTTATGTTAGCATTCATACATACGATCATGGAAATTATTGATAATAATATAATGACTACCTTGTCATCGTAATCGACTCTGTCGACAAATACACAGCGTCAAAGACATGGAAGGAGTATTTCTTTAGTAACGCACACATTCATGACACTTGGATATACAAAACTATTTATGATTCTTACATTGAGTCAATAAATACACAAAGTTTCTTTTGACGAAAGTTGTTAAGCGAACCCGCTCAACACGCTGTTATGATCAGCTTTTTACACAAAACAAAAAAAAAATACATATGATGTGGCTAGCCTGTGGCTTGGAGTCAAAGTGAATAAATAGGTCCAGCTAGCTTTGATCCATGAAACCACAGGAACCACACATAGTTGATTGTCATTTAGCAATGCTTAAAAATCTGTCTAAAGTGAAACTCTAGACGGCAATAAACACAGATAACAGGAATTAAGACGATTGCCGCTGGGAGGGTTTCTCTCAAAAAAGATACCGCCAACGCGCGTAGACAAAAACAAACAAAATTGGTGAATGTCCTCCTGTCCCCCTTGAGAATTGTAATACTTGTTGTTGACTTGTTGTGATGTCTTCTCTGGGTTGAGGAGGTTTCAGCCACTATCAGATGCGTCGCAATCCAGCCATAGACATTGTTGAGGATTTGGTTTTCCTCGTCGGTTGAATGGATAGTGGGGCGACCAGTACTTCGGATTGTGATGTGGGGGAACCACAGCGACTGCTTTCTTCACCCACTACCTCCTGAATGGAGAAATGATTTAAATTAAAGTGAATTTCGTTGAATGAAGCAGTGGGAAAACTTGCATTAATGTTTGTGCAGCTGGCCAATCTCATTTGTGCCAGCTGTGAGGCGGGTGTCAGAGAGTTTGTGCTTCCAAATGGTGAAGTCATCATTGTGGAAACGGCTCGTTTTAGCTTCGATGGGGTTTTGTTGAAGGAAAATGCTCTGCCAACCTGAAAATAGTTCAGCACTTAATACCAATTGGGTTTACGTTGTAGAAACCCACCTTCAACCTCGTTCTAGCAGCCAATTTAAATGCCTTCGAGAGAGTACTCAAATTCACATCGCTAATGTCAACCTCAAGCTCTTGTGATGTTCTAAATAGGAGCGCTTTATCCTGCAATGAAATCCTGTTAAAAAGGAACATAAAATGTATAATTATTTCTCAAGCCAACCGTATCAGTTCGACAAGCATTCTCGGCCATCTGCTTGCAGAGGGTTTTCAAATAGACAACCTTGTCAATTTCCTCATCGGCTATGGTAAATGAATGCAATTTATCTTTATCTTGGCGACAAAGCATTGCAAAAGCGCGCGGACTATCTGTGATGTCTATCACAAAACGTATCGCATTCAACGACATCAGCTTGATGTGCTTATATGATTTTGTTGTGCTTGGCGATTTGGCAGAGTTAAAGCCTCGCGAACGCTTCTTACACACTTCAATTGTGTCGGAAAAAAGGTGAAGCACAAGTGTATCACCGCGACCGCTTAAGTTGTCCGATAACTCGGTGACTTCACATTTTGATATAAAGCTGCGATTCGAGGAGACTAGATGGGGCTGAAACAGAAACAGAAAAAAATACTTTAGCAGCATAAATAATTATTCGTCAGCTGACTTACGGGACATCCTTCAATATCGTTAAATATATCGAATAAGGCCATTCGACCTTCTGTCTTTCTCTTATCCTCATTAATGTGCGCCATTACTTCTTTGATGGCTTTCAATGCTTCATCCAATTTCTGATAATCTGGGTTATTTTTATTTGTGTGCTTGAGAATGTCTGCAAAGAGAGAAGGAAATTCGTTAAAAGCTGTAAATATGGCACGCACCGCCAATTTAAAGCCGAACTTACCGTTTAACAATAAACTTATACTAGGCAGTCGCTGTACAGGACGAATCATCAAGTCTTGTAGAGTTTGTCGACCGCACTCGGGCTTGGCTTGATTGATTTTCAAAAATGCATGAAATCTAGGATTTTGCGTATCACAATGTATAAGACACTCCTTCATTTGTTCGAAAAAATTCACATATGGCGGATATGCTTTGATCAAATCATCACGATGCTGGAGAATGATTTCCCCAATAAGACAATCCTCACGCCATTTAGTGTTGATCTCACGCAGACGCTCCAGCATTCGTTGATGCACCTCATGGATGGGTATAAAGTTACCGAAAATTGCTCTGATTTCCGACTTGTTGAGCAGCGCATTCGGCTGTTCGGCAGTTTCTTCAAGGGGATTCTTAAAGAGCTTTAAAAACAAAACCATAAGTTGGGAACCGAGCACATTCCGTATCTGTAATCAATACTTACTTGTACAATGGTATCTAGAATACCAACATAATTCGATTCCGTACTAAAGAAGTCCATGAAATGATTAAATCTCATGGACTTGTTCTTCGGTGTTTGTTCTGCTGTTGATTCCGGCTCAGACAAAAGTTTTCCAGCACTTTCGAGCTTATCCGGACTTGTGGTACTATCAAAAAAGCTCCCCGAAACAGAAAGCAGGCCAGCATCAGAGACGGAAGACCGTCGCTTGCCTATGCCGATTGGTGTTCCTTCTAACTGAATGCGTTGCGAGAAACGTTTCCGTTTCCTTTTGTTAAAACTGATCGGTAACGAATCGCGTCGATCCGTGCTTGGAGTGTTAGCTATGCTATCCAAATACTGAGAAAACAAAAGAAGATTAAGCTGTCTTTTCTTTGTATGGAAGAATAAATGTAAACTTACATCGCCAAATAGGTAATCCTGTTCGAATGCATATCCATTTTGTATGGTATACCAGAACCAATCGGATTTTAGTATATGCGTCTGATTGTTCTTCGGCTCTGGCTTAGCTTGCGTGAAGTGCTCATCTACCACCTGTTTTTGAATGGAAAATGAATATAACATTGCTTGCAGATGTCTATGACAAGATGGCTCTTGATTTGATGCAGTGAGTTCTTGAAGGAAGTGAGTTCTTACATTGTGGTGCAATTGTATGGGTGCGTGGTCAGGCACATGCAATTCAAGTAAAAATTTGTTGAAAAACTGGTTTATTGCTTTCACGGAAGATAACTAAATAATGATGGACAGAGTAGGCTACAAAGCGGCATCGATCGGCTTCGAAATGACTGCAACGGAGTGCTCTTTGAATTCATGTATAGGAGACAACAAAGTAGAAGCACCGTTCGCCACACACAGGTGTAAGAAGCAAAAGAAAGGTGACACATTTATCTAACATTAAGTGCGATATAGGCCGTCTGTGAGGCGTATTGTTCTACGGAGACGTAGTAGAAGAAGCTTATGGTGACGAAGTGAACTACAAAAGTCAGAGTTTGGATCTTAAGTTGGTATCGTCCCGTTAATAATATTAACAGAGTGGAGATGTAGGCTAAACGTCAAGCTTAGTCCAAATAATAATTATTGCATTTGTGTATCGCAATGTGAGAAACATTGAAAAAGAAATTTTACCAACATCGCTACTGGCTGAACTGAAGCTTACTATAGAAGCATGTTGGTTGGTTTAGTGCTAGAAACTTGCTTGAGCATTATGAATTTTATTTTAAAAATGGATTACAATGTGTCTATTCTTAAAACTCGAAAACTGACTAACCAACGGCCGGCAGCACAAGTTTACTATGGCGATTCTTTCCACACAAGTGACGCGGTTCCTGATTGCCAAGAATCTGTTAACAGAAGGGCAGCTAACACAGCAGAGGGGCAAATAAGTAGTCCTTGTCTTATATTCTTCAATGGTCGCGCCACAAAAATGTAATGTGGACAAAATCAAGGTGCAGTACAACCTTGCTAATCAGGATTTTCGGCTCCGCCTGAATAAGGACAATTTCATTATCGACGAGGATATTTGACTAGAAGAACCTTAACACTTGCACTTGACTCCATTCCTACTGGTCCGCATGTGTTGTGGGATCGCAAAAAGTATTGGCAGATTGATTCCAGATCACTTCATCAATGCTGGTGGCATTGCATTTGTATGATCCAGGAGTTTTAGGGCCAACATTTTTCTTATCTAACTCCAAAGTAGTTCACTCAGACTTTGTATACAAACTGTCTTCAGCATTAACATAGTATATCTCCTTCTAATCAAAATCATGAGTAAGCAAATGGCTGCCAACTCATCACTACGACTGAGAAACTCTCACCAATAAAGATAGCAATACACTGGCCATCCCGACATACTTGAGATGCACCGCTATCTTCCGCACTCTACGTATCGACTGCCTACAGAAATGAACTTCACTCAAGGCTTCAAACACTCAATATCGGACAGATTAGAGTGGACGCAACGCGATGTCCTTAAAAATGACTCGCTGTCAATACTCACGGATGGGTTCAAGACCCAAGAAGGAGTCGGTGCCGGAGTCTTTTCAGATGACCTGGACATTCCCCTCTCTTTAAACTCCCAAACTATTGCAGCAGTCTTTCAAGCCGAAGTCAAAGCAATTCGCCAAGCCGCTGACTAGTTGACGGTGTATATAATACCACAAAGTAATATCGTCAGTCAGGCAGCTATTAAAGCGCTTACATCCAGCACAATTAGATCCAAGGCAGTGAAGGCCTGCCGCGTATCTCTTTACGAGATAGCTACACAGTGCAACATCACCCTTTGCTGGGTATCAGGTCATAGCGATGTCCAAGGGAATTGTGAAGCTGACGAATTGGCTAGACGAGGCTCCTCTGGTACAAATAGACAACATTGACGTACCAATGTCATATACTAGGTGTCTCATCCACGCCGATGCGTTAAAAAAGCAAACCTCCGATGGAGTCAGCTTAGCCAGTTTAGCACCGCTAGACAATCCTGACCAAAGCTGGACCAAAGAAGATCCAATGGATCTTCTACCCTTGCAAACATAATAACTGGGCGCTGTGCAATGGGTAGGCATGCTCAGAGAATGGGCATCCCTACAAATATTTCTGCAGAAGTTGTAGAGATGAGTAAGTAGAGGGACAGTCCTGCACTTCTTGTGCACGTGTCCCGCACTCGCCAACATAAAGATCGCTACTCTAGGTCAATCCGATTGGATTAATCTGCTTTCATATTTCCGAAGATTGTTGTACGTAGTGAAATTCACTATGAATTTATCTTTTTTCGTTTATTGGATAAACACCATATCTCTTGTTACTGCAGTTTCTTCTATATATGAAGACCAGTTTCTGCTAGGGCTCGACAGCGAACACCACTTGGCAAATACATTTTCAAAACTCAATAAATAGCCAGTTGTTAAATGAACTTGTCGCTCTACAGCTTTGCCACTCTGTCGGCCAAGCCCTTAGAGGAAGTCCTTAACGGGTTGGGGTCACATTCCCGAAAACCGAAATCCCGAAAACCCCGAAGTAAGTAGACAACGCATAAACCACCTGCTTGGTGTCACCGTTGGATTGGACACCTTACAGCATGGGAAGCCCTACTAAAATTGCTCCTCGGTATCCTCGGGTCCTACTGAGCATCTCCACCACGGCAAGGTAAGTAACCGAAGGAGATGATATGCGAGGTTGGGTATATGCAAATTTAAACGGCATATTTTTAATTTTATATAATTTTGCGGGATCTCGTTTTTGGGATTTCTTCCTTCGGGATATTGGATTTTTTGGATGAGGTTTTTCGGCATTCTGCCCGACTCCCTAAAACGTGTAGGTATAGAAAATTGAATTGGCTGACAATTGGCTCGACAAATTCGAGTTAGAGGAGTTTCGACTGCATTTGTATTCATATTCCGCGCTTTGTTTATTTTGTCCGAATCTTTAGGGTGCAATTTAAAAGGTGGCTGAAACATTGAATTTGATTTGGTATGCATTTTAAGCTGAAGGTTTTCAAAACTGCATTAGCCAATCAAATGACTTCCTTCCCTCAAAAGACTTTATGTAACCTTTGTCACGCCATAAAATTCACTTCAAACAAACGACGAACCCAATCTAATTGCAAGACTCATCGCATCTTATCAAATCAAATCTTAATTTATTACCAAAATGGCTGAATGAAAAAAAAGTAACCAAAATATTATATAACAGAAAAAAACAAAACATTACAGCTAGAGAGTTAGTGGCATTATGAAATACTGGATAAACAGCACAATAAATTAATTCTTTGTCTAAGCAACAGTTTATATGAACTTTTATGTAAATATTTTTTTTTTTAATTCAGCCATTTTAGGTTATAAACAAAATTTATAAACAACATTTAAAGCATTGTGATGATTATTAAATATTCTTTCAGTGTAAAAATAGAGATACAATCATTAACTATAGAAAAATGCAATTTGCGAAGCATCAAATAAAATTTATTTTTGTGTTTTGTAAGATTACTTAATTTAATGTGCTGTTTTTCCAAACAAAAAAAATATATATATATATGTATTATGTTTTGCATTTTACTAACGACTAAAATCCGCCCAAGTAATTCAGATACAAAGCAATATTTACATACATAAAATACTGAAAAACAAATATGTAAAATGAGTGATTTATTTCTATAGGTGTTGAAAATGTATACGTATAAAAATGCATCGCAAATTGCAAAATTTCTTTTTTTCTTTATATGATTTTTGTTTAGGGTGTGGTTTGTGTGAGTTATTGTTATAATGATATCACAAAGTGTGGTGTCGATGTCGATTAGTGGTTCTGGAAAATTGAGTCGCTTAAGTCACCAAACAGTTTCCCGTTCGACACGACCAGGAAAACCGAATCTCTGTGTCTTCAAGGCCCAGATCAGAATCGAACAGAAAGAAATCCCTAGTCCCAGCGATGTAAAATATTTTCTTTAACGAACGTGTGGAAGAACTTACACACGTATTAACTGGTCTTACATTTCAGAAGATTGCAGTAGTCTAGACTGACTACATAATGGGCTTGTTAAGAATCATAGATTTTCGGCGCAAGATCCATTTATAGTTTGCACTAGTCTGTGCTTTCAAGTGCCTATGTTTCTTAAATCTCTTGGCCATGTATACAACATAGCCATAGATAATAAAGACATTTTGGACTTTTGCTTGCATAGCAGAAAGCGCGATGGAAGGCTTCAGTCTCGTAGGCAGAGACTCTTCACGGGTCGAGAGCCCGTAAAGTAAATAAGTAGGCATATTTTCTACCAACAAAGACTGATCGAATAAAAAGATTCAAGATGGTGCTGTCATGTTCAAGAGAGATCCTACGAATCTTGCCAAAAAGGCAATATCAATCAACGTTCCCAATCAAACGCGAAATAGAGACAGGCTTAAAAGCTCCTGAATCATAAAAATGCAGCAACACCGGCATTTGATGGGCATCAGCAACGAAGTTATTCAAAATCGGAAGGCCTGCCGTTATAATCTGATTTCGAACCGGCGAACCGCAGGCGGACCAGTATGGATGTAATTAAATGGGAGGCTTATGATCTCTTTAATCCTGATCATTACCCGTGCAGAGACGGCTAAGAATATCACTGCAGCGTCCCCCGGAAAAACAGCGCTTGTCGTAAAAGGCGACTAAGTCGTAGAATCACATCTATGCAATTCAAACATCCAGGTGAACCTAGCGACACATTTAACATCTTAAAGCAGTCTTGCAAGTGCGTATGCAAATCCGTGGGTTAACACGACGGGAGATCACCGGTGTTTTAAAAGGTCGATCAAACAACAATCAATGGGTAGGTAGGTAGGTGTGGCGGTTTGATAAAGACAAACCCAATTAGCACCGAGTGCCATTTTGTTACCACAAACTCACGTAAACCTCGGTATTATCGTTTGGTGGGGGAGACTGAATCCAACCTCTGGAGTTCAGGAAAGTTATCAGTTCCTTGATACTTTTCTCGGAGACTTCCTCAAGTGTATTGAAAAAAGGGCTCCCCAACAATCAATAATGGAACCATTTACTCATGATAAACTGATTTGTGTATACTAAGTAAGGTTAGGTTAAGAAGCTGGGTTAACGGGCGTCACACTAAGGTCAATGTAGATCCTTTGTGGTAACCTGGGGTTGATGGTTGCCATACTTTGTAACTAAATGAAAAACCCGGCAGAACCAAATGGGCTTACAGTCCATCCCGATGCATTTATGAACTTGTACAAGTTGTTTACAGGCTTGAAAGAGAGTTCTTCTAAATCCTGCAAGAAATGTCTTCCGACGGCGTTATTTCAAATACGACAAAGTGCAGGGCAGTGACAGAGGAAATGAAGGGTGTCCTCGGTCACTTCCTCGTGCACGCATCCTCTGCAGAGGTCATCTGTGCAGAGTTTAAATTTCTTTGTACGATAGCCCAGCATATTTTGACAGGATAAAGATTTTTTATTCATTTGAAGGATTTTCTCGGTCTTTTGCTTGTTATATAGTGGCCACATTTTCCTGATTATAACACAGGAGTCGAGGGCACTCCAACTTTCGTTTGCTGCCACCAGTGTTTTATACCCAATCACATGTTTAAGGTAACAGGGTGGGGTTCTTACTGTAGTATCACCCTGTCTTAATTGAACGGATGACCCTATGTCTGGGGACCCAACAGAGTCTTACAATGTGCTGCGCGCCAAGAATCCGTAGCTCTTCTTACAATCTTCGCTTTTATGTCTGTGGTAGAAATCGCTTTTATTGACGCTTGGCTGTCAATGAAGAAGGTAACATCCGCCTGTAGTATTGCCATCATTGCAATATTGTGTACTAATTAGTACTAAATGATAAATCTTGCCAGTATGTGATTTCTTTTGCTTTTTTGGAAAATTAATATTATTTTGACTGTGAATAATGTCCGAAATTATTATTGGTGTAATTTTCAATAAAAGACGTATCGAACAAAGAAATTTACTTTTCTTAAATGGTTGTTTGTTCGAAGAAAAAATATGATAATTTTTTTGTTTTCTAGAAACAAACTAAGGATATGCGGCGCTTCTTTCGAGATCGGCAAAATTCCTTCGAAGTAAATACTGAGGAGCACTTTATTCAACTGTAGAATTTCAAGAAACATCTATGTATGGATTTCATAGGAGAGTCAAAGCCAAGGATTCGAATTAACGAAGAAACGCACTTTTGGGGAATGTACAATTGTAAAATGATTACAAAGTGGATTGAGATGGCGAAAAAACACATTCACTTTCAATACTGTTATAAAATCCAAAAAAGAAGAATAAACATTTAAGAACGACATGATGTTTAAATTATTTTTTATTACTAGTTGGAGCGATTCATCACGTTTTGTGTTTATTTGTGTTTCCATGTTTTTATTTGCATGTATTAATTCAACTTTTTGTTCTTCTGTATCCATTTTTTTTTTTAATTTGTTTAAAAAGAGCCAAGACGTTCGTTTATTTTGCCTGCCATTGCTACTTACTTTCACAGACTGATAATTATCATGTGAACAAAATTTTAGAGTTTGTATCGTTTTTCGCTTATCGAGAATGGAATTAAGCGTGATGCTGGGAAAAAAATTATCACTTCACAGCTTCACAGATCGGGAATCGATCCCCAGAGCGAACCAAAATTGGGTTTGTGAGAGCGTTGGAGGGCTTAATAATAAATTTAGAATTAATAACGTAATTTCACCACGTAATGGATTTAAGGATCAACATTAATCAAAAGTGCTTGAACCCCGTAGAGAGGCGAGTAAGAAGTAAATCAGTTTTCCAACAGCGGGCTACCTAGAACATGGAAGGTTCTTGGTTCTCCAGGACGAACCAAAACGGGATCTGTGAGCATTCGAAGGCTAAATAATAAATTTAGAATTGATATTGAACCTCCGCCACTTAATGGATTTACGGATAAACATTGATCAAAACTACTTGCACCCTCGTATAGAGGCGAGTACAAAGTAAATCGGTTTTCCCACAGCAAGCGACCTAGGAAAACTAAGATTCTTAGGTTGGTGAAGCGGAACAACGTTTACTTCAAGTTCAACCCACTTAGTCCTTGTGAATCCATTGTGATACCCTTCGCTGAGGATTAGCTGAGGGCCTCAATTTAAATCGTTTTATTCACAAAACTTCTTAATCGCGATACTTGACATAATTTGAGTATCTTCAGATTAAAGAGGTGGCAGAGATATAAGTATGTATGTCAAATATTCTTACCTGTTTTCTTTTAAATAGTCAGATTTGAAGCCTATATGCCAGCAATGAAGCCATTTATAACTTTAGGAGCTTTGTTTCCGGAAACCCCACAGGCGGACCAGTAGGTATCCAGTAATGTGTGAGGGTTTTGTTCCCTTTTAAAACTGATCCTAACTTCCCAGTCAAGGAAGAACATCAAATTTCTTACTAGGAAGGATTGCCATGCAAATATGAATTTAAGTCGAATAAGTGATTTAGAGGAGGTTAAGGAAAGGACCAGTAGGTATCCAGTAATGTGTGAGGGTTTTGTTCCCTTTTAAAACTGATCCTAACTTCCCAGTCAAGGAAGAACATCAAATTTCTTACTAGGAAGGATTGCCATGCAAATATGAATTTAAGTCGAATAAGTGATTTAGAGGAGGTTAAGGAAAGGCCTATATTAACTAAAGACTGACCCCTAATGGGGGCCAGCACCATAAAAAAAAACCTAAGCGCATTGAGAAGTCTATAACAAGAATAACTCTTATTTGTGCAAAGGAAAAGAAGCTCAAACCTATTGGCTTGCAGCATAGGGCGAAACCCTGGTGGGTCCCGGAACAGGGGGACATATCCGGCAACGAGCGAGCTGATGAACTGGCAAGGAAAGGGTCTGCGATGGACCACGAACAGGCAGTTAAGTCGGTCAAATCGCCACTCTGTAATCTCAGAGAAAGAGTGGAATACAAAATACGAATGAAAGCCAACAACAGGTGAAAATCACAAACTACTTGCGACATGTCACGCAATCTGCGGCCAAAATATAATAAGAACCGAACCAACAAGCTTTTACGTTACGAGAGAACACCGCTGTCAAAGTTAATTGAAACTCTTACCGGTCAAAACTTGGTAACGAACCACACAATGAAACTGAAATCTCAAGGATGACCACGTCTGTAGAGGCTGCGGTGATGAGGAAACCCATGAGGATACACCTCACTTTCTCTGTCACTGTCCAAGCCTATGTCACCTGAGCAACAGAACATTCGGAAGATACTTCTTCTAAGAAATTCCAGAACTGTTTGATGTTTCACTTTTGAATCTTTACAGATTTATAAGGACATCCCAATGGCTGGACAACCTGGAGTAGGGAAGAAAATCAAAGACACGGGAAGAAGGTCAGAACAACAAGGACCTTAGTGTGGTGTAACAGATTTGTTCTGTTCCATCAACCCGAAAACCTAACCTAACCTGTGCCAAGGAAAATGTGTCTTACTTTTGGGTCCACAGGTTTAGAGTCTGACGATGTATTCATGAAGTTTTTGGCTGAAGTGTAAGGAGCTCAGTGCATCTTTTCGCATTGGCTGTTTGAAGCCACGTGCAGCTCAAATGAAGCAAGAAATCTGCGATTTAGGAAAATATTAATCGACATGCCCAGCATATATCTCGCTTAAGTAATAAGGATCCCTCAGCTGTGGATTACTATTCATAACGACTGATCTTAGGCCTTTATTGGAAACATTGGTGCTGACTTATTTAGGTGTGAAAATAATGCATTATTTTTTACTGAAATCACCGCCATTTAGAAACTTCAATAGGAATAGATTAACTAAGTATTCATTGGCACGTTCGACAACAAATTCATTCATTCTACAAAAACCTTAAATAATCACAGTAATTATTTATAATTGAACGCCCTACTAGTTTCCATTTCAGAACCACTAAACACACTTTGCAATATCATTCCAACTTTTCCTTACATTAAATTGTTTGTCTCTTTACTGAAAAAAAAAATATTTACGAATCAAAAAATAAATAAATTACAATAAACAGAAAAACGCAAGTACCGTTAAACGTCGCCGATCATTTGCACACAAACTAGAAATATCACACTCATTCTCATTTCGAATTGTGCTACATGCAGTTGCAGTTGTAGAAGCAGCAGCAGTCACCCCAGTAAAAGTAGTATTAGCAGAGGAGTATAATATTCTATCAAGTGTGCATGAATTGCTAACTGGTGGTTGTTGCACTAGCAAGGGTGATTGTGATGGCAATGGCTCTTGGTTGCACAAGTAAGTAGTAGCAGTAGAAGAATTAGAATTAATAGTGTGAGAGTTAGTGATAGCTAAGGAATTATTAGTTGTACTAGTACCAACACCAGAGTCGCCGCACCTATCTTGTGTTGCGGTTGGGAAGTAGGAAATCTGATTGTATGAAGAGTTCTTTACAAATCTGGGAGCTTTGGGTGTTTTAAAATCCGTCGCATCGTTGGCAACAGAAGCGGCCTCTAAATGATCACCCCTTTCGGGTGTAAGTTGGTTGGGTTTGTTCTTTGTCAACGTTCCATGTAGCGACTTTTGTACTTTCTTGCTAGGTATCGATGATGTTGTCGCTGAACTCCTCGTAAAACGATCGCACAGACTGCGTAGCTTCTGTTTGACTGGCTTCTTAATTGACTCATTGAATGTGCTCTCGAGCGAGGTCATTGATGAAATGGATGCATCTGGATCGACTGAACTGCGCCGCTGTCGTAGCATCTTAGCAATTGGCGTTCTAATGGCAACGAAACTCATGCTGCGCTTAATACTTCGCGTTATCGAGCCAGTGCGAATTAGCTTGGGCTTCTTGGCACTTTGCACACCCGTAGGAAACGCAAATGAATCGACCGACATAATGGACAAACTGTCCAGACTGTCACGCTTACGTTTTAAATCTTTATTGATGTCGAAGAATTCGTCGCTAACAGTTTCATTGTCCTCCATCTCATTGTCATTATCATCAATGCGACTGGCACTATTTTCGATTATTGAGCTTAGTTTCGTCGCCGAACTAAGAATGGGCGAGATATTATTTGGATTTTGAAACGCATTCTCATCGTTCAGGGTGAGTACAATGCCGTCGGGTTTTTGCACATTCTCTGGCGTGTGTGGCGATGTGACCACATCGACTTCCATCATTTCATTCGAAGTCTGTTGTTCATTGTGCTCGGAAATGTTATTGTTATTCGGGGAATTGCTACTAGTAGGAGAGGAGGAGGATACATATTTGAGGGAAGAGGAGAGGTTCTCTGGGAAATAACCACCAGTGTTAGCCATAACCTAAAACGTCACCAGAAAGAAATGCAAACATGTAACAGAAAAACACAAATGGATTAGCAAAGGAAAAAATAACAAACAAATAACAGTTCATCAAATGAAAATGAACGGTGTGTGTGTCTGTGTCAACTCACAACATGCGAGCAATCTGGATCGTCCAATTCGGCAGGTACACCTCCATTACTTCGAAGCACATCCACCATGTGCTGGTGTTCATCTGGTGGAAAGCCAAAGAAACAAATCTTTTTCCCGTCGAAAACCTTCAATTTGTGATCCTTGGTAAAGTCTTCCGCGGTTGCAACAAAATATGGATCATCACGTTTTTCAAAGGCGTCGTACAACCACTGCGAGTGCATCACTGGAATGCCCAATACTTTCGCACAACTACGACGGAAACAACGATTTAATTAATGAAGAAAATTCTCAGTTCCAGCGTTTTTAACTTACTGATATTTGTAACCGCCACTGGCTTTGGTTATGAGATGTGTAACTAAATCTTTATCATTTGCAGGATTTGTGGGATCCTTAGGATCGGTAACCTTAATATCTTTCCGAAAACTACCGCCCATCAAGTGCAGCAGTTTGATGAGTTTTATCTGAAAGCACAAAAATAGACTAAGTGGAGAATTTACATTTTAAAGTAATTTAATACGCACCAACTCGTCTTTCTTGCGTATGCCTGTAAAGCATGTGATTACTCCTTTCATGGAGTAGTTATAAACTGGTCTTTTACGACGTACTAAGACGCTGTTCATGTTGGCCAGATATATTAACGCAGGTGGTCCCATTATTCTGAAATTGAAAAGAAAACGCAATTTTAAAAACAAGTCCTGAACATTTATGGTTTAAATAAATGAAATAAATCAGTCTCGTGGCAATTTGAAGAAAAGCTCTTCCACCATACTAGGTAGGTGGTAAGTGCATGGGAAAGATAATGGAAGAAATTATATCAACGCGATTGTATTGGTGTACTGAAAAAAAAAAACAAAAACGTAAATATTAATCAAGTAGCCTTTAAACATAGTCGAAATACAATGGATGCAATCTTACATGTTGAAGATTTTATGGCAACAGCTCTATCCGAAAAAACACGTCTCAATACTATCTATTGATTTCGAAAAAGCATTCGATCGGATCGCATGACGTGCTGTTGTTTTGTTTAACGCGCACCCGACCCGCGAAGAGTCTCTGCCTGAGACACTGCAGCCTTCCATCCTCTGCGATCCCGGGCACGCTGCTTTCAGTTATCCAGACCAAGCATCTGAGATCTTGGTCTTTAAAACGGAGGTTTGATCTTAATTGCCTTCTCGAACCTGGGGGCTTTGAGTCGAAGATCCTCTTGGCTGGAGAATTATTGTCCATTCGCTCAATGTGGCTGAGCCAATGTAATCGACGGATTTAGCTTTTTGGACTACATCCACATCTTGGTACAGCTCATAGAGTACGCGGTTGTATCTTCTCCTCCATTCGCCCTCCTCGCACACAGGACCGAATATACGACGGAGTATTTTTCTTCAAAAGAAGCCAATATTAGCTCCGCTTCTCAAATTATCGTCCAGCACTCGGCACCTTTAAGCAGAACTCGCGAGATTAAGGCTCGATAGAGCACGCATGTTGTTCTTCGAGTGAGGAGTTTTGAACCCATTTGTTTTGCCAAACCGAAGTAGAAACGGTTTTCTAAGGCAATTCTCCGTTCGATTCCCACTAAGTTGTCATTCTTGGAGTTGATGTTAACTCCTAGGTAGATGAAGTCCTTATCTACCTCGAAGATGTTTCTCGTTCTCGAATTGATCTCTGGACATGATGGAAGAAAATGAAGAATTTCATCGCAAATTCATCTTCAGCGATGAAGCGCATTTTTGGTTAAACGGTTTCGTCAATAAGCAAAATATGCGTTACTGGACAGGTGAGAACCCTCATGGGCTTCATGAAACAGCACTTCATCCGCAACAAGTCACTGTTTGGTGCGGTTTTCATGCCGATGGCGTCATTGGGCCGCTTTTTCGTCGATGAAAATGACCGTCACGTTATGGTAAATGGTATTCGCTACAGAGACATGTTGGAACGTTATTTCTTTGAGCAATTGTATCATTTGGACGTCAGTGATATGTGGTTCCAACAAGACGGATGCAACAATCGCGTTATTGAAGTCTCAGTTCGGGAACGTGTTATCTCGAGAAACGGACCCGTCTATTGGCCTCATCGTGTGATTTAACGCCTCTAGACTTTTTTTATGGGGTCACATTAAGTCATTGGTCTATGCCAACAAGCCGGAGACGTTAGAGGAAGTCACAGCCAATATTGAACGAAAAATAGCGGCCGTATCGGTCGAAATGTGTGACCGCTGCATACGTTCCCGTGGGGGACCTATGAACGAAGTCTAATTCCCTTCATAAATGTTTTGATAGTAATTCAAGCCAATAATTTTTTTTTGAGATATCTCAAGTAGTTTCCATTTTATTTAAAAAAGAAGTTTTCAAGTCCTTTAGATGAGACACATCTTTTACAACAAAATAAACTTGAGTTTAATAGCCGTGAGCCCTAGCAGCTAGTGCCCAAACCCTAAGGTTGATATTGTTATTTCATTACATATTAATAAAATACATAAATACATAGTAATAATAATATTCTGCGATTTTAAAACCAAGTCCTGAGCATTTATGGTTTAAATGAATCAAATAAATCAGTCTCGTGGCAATTTGAAGTAAAGCTCTATACTCATTTATTGTACAAATATTAATTTGTTTGTGTATGGATTAGCTTTTATTAAAACATCTGTTTTATTTTGCACATCGGACAAGAATTTCCAGGGTTTATTCTGTGAGTCATTGCAATTGATTGTTTTCTGAGTGAAAAAAACTTGTCGTGCCTAAAGAGGCGTTTTTAGGCATTTCCAACTCGTAAAGGCTTGGGCTGTGATACATAATACGGCTCACCATTCCCCGCCATCAATCCCCATACAATACATTGGAGAACGAAAACTACACAATCCTTGTGGATTTCCCACGCGTGTTCAAACAGAACGAAAACAATTTGAAAATTAGTTCGCCCATTAGTTACACCACATTGAGATGTCAAAACTTATTTTAACACTTGCAATTCTATTCATAAGGAATATTTATTTGGCAGTTGTTTGTCTCAGTGGCTTAGGGATTTTTTTTAATTTTTAAGGGCATGACAGAAGAGTACATTGTCCAACCAATTACTACAATAACGATATGCAGAGTATTATTGGATATTTTATGCATGCCAAGTACACGCGATCGCAAGTGCCACGTAAAAGTGTTCGGATCACTCCCTTCGAAGTGGCAAGGAAATACTACGTAGCAGAAGATATGCCAAAGATATTGCCGGATGAAGATGATAAATTTATCACGCACACAAAACAATCGCTTACCGTTCTTGAAACAAATTTGTTTTTTCCAGATACGTCGTACGCTGGCCTTCCATAGTTTCCATATCTCTTTAGGCAGCAGATAAAACAATTCTAAAACTAAACCAATCTTCTTAAAGAACCGCACTGAACTCCCAAGTCACCTGCTTCGTTTCAAATTAAACACCAGACTACAACAAACAATTTGCATCTGCACAATTCAGACTCGTTTTTTTAAACAAACAATTAAGCAACAATAACACAGCACAAATGTCGTCAATTGAAATGTAAACATAAAACGGGCCAAGAATATAAAATAAACGTTCTCAAATACAGCACATTCCTGTCGCCTTACTGGAGAGTAAAACAAAAACACAGAAGTTGGAAATACCCCTCTGGCAATGCAGATAAAACACCTAATAACACAAATTCCTTACAAGCTTCTGTTGGTACCTGCGGAAGCACTGGCAGCAACAAAACCCCCATTAAAAACGCTAGAATTTGTCGCCCGTTTTCTTTTTGATTAATTTGTTGATTCGCCACGACAACATCACACTTTGATTGTAAAAATGAAAGAGGACTATCACAAATAATTTATATTTGTTTAATTTTGTTTTGAGGAGAAATACATTTAGCTACAGGCGAACCAGCGCAGCCCAGTTGAGGTTGATTCTGCCTTGCGTTTCATGGTGACAATTACATTTATTTTTGGAGGAGACATCTCTCGTAGCGCCGCCGACGTTGCCGCGCCAACAGCGATGACATGGACAAGCATTCATTCATTGATTTAATTTTTTTGGTAAATTAAAACAAAAATAAAATAAATTAAAACAAACTATACTAGAACTTCCATGATCAATGTGTATTCGCGTGCCTTAGTATAGATGAGTTCTATTTGATTCAAATACTTATATAGAGGGGATTGGATGCTGCCTCTGCTTACAGAACCAATTGGGGGGCATCTTGTAGTTGTAGTGTGAGTATTTTAAGAAAACGTTTGCGAAACAAGGAGTCTTAGTGTTGTGGCGCCACATGCGACGTAAATATTTCACAAACCCAGATACCGTGTGCTTCAAGAGTTATGTTAAAAGCCATAATATTATTATTTAATGCTCGCCTGGAGAGCGCTCTGACATTGTAGGCCACAAAGTGAAGCGTAAAGTATCCTCGCGCATTCAAATTTTATACATTTCTGAATTTATTGAAAATTTTCCAAATTCACGTAAAATGATGAAATAATCGTAAAAGCGTTTTTTCCCCCACAAATTGTTTTCTTCTTTGCACGAAAACTGAACAGAGGTCAGGATTTAATAGGTCTTTAGCTTGTTGGGTAGTATCGTCGTGTACAACAGAAGAGTGGACCTCCGACGGTCACTGACTTGGGGAATTCGTAGATGAATTTTTCGCTGAATGTTCTCATGATTTCTGTAACAAATGAAGGTAAGCTATATTTTTTTATAATGTTCACATACTGAAGGGATTTTTTAGTACTCTTATATTATAAAAGCTACCAGCGCGGGCGTAAAGGAAATTACGATTAGAAGAAAGAAAGAGATGCCGATGCACGTTGGTTTTGAAAGGAAAATGGAGTGAGGAAGAGCCTTCCACATCCCTGTTGTACGACTAAGCAAAGATTCCTTGTTTTTCACTGTACGGCCGAATACAGGCTTAAGTGTGAACTGATAAGGGTGGCGACGGTGTAGAGGTTAGTGTGTCGGCTTGTGACTCGCGCGGTGTAGGTTCAATCCCCATGGGGAACAACCACATACGCCACCCATTAATGGAGAGGAACGAGTGACAACTTGTTTTTTCCGACATCTACACCAAAAAGATGATTTCTGGCTGGTAGTACAATGGACCGTTACCGAGTCTGAATGCTCTGGGATTTGGATTTCCTTTTTTTATAAAAATAACAAAAAAAAATGTAAACTGATGCGCATTCCAGGCATGGCGGACGTTGCGGTTGAAATGTTCTATGGGTGGAATGCAGCTGGCTATTTCATTTGACCACTTGTGGTGGAAATATCGATAAAACAGCAATACAGACATTTCGCCGATGACTAAGGCCGTCAAACATTTCCGCGATATCCCGATCGCCAATAAGTTTTATCGCGCGTTTTTGTATTCCGTTGAGTAGCTCCAAATATGTGATTGGGGCACCGGCCCAGATATCTGCGTTGTTCTCAAGTTTGGGGCGAAGATCAGAGGGGGTAAAGTATTTCTTGTACCACTTAAGGAAGCCTAGAGCCTTCGCAGCGTTCTTGGCGACATCGATTATGAGGTCATTCCAACGAAGATTGCCATTAACACACATACCGAGCATGGAGAGTGGTTCGGTTTCACCGATGCAAGTGCCATTCACGGACAATGGCAGGACGTTTGGGTCTTGCTTTAATGACAGAAGACAGCATTGCGTTTTGGAAGCATTGAATTCAACTCTAGTTATGCCCCACTGAGTTATGATGTCGAGATCGGAATTTGGTGAGCTAAACATACGTTGTGTTTCCACTTCCACAAGCGAATGTGAGGGGGCGTGAACCAAGAAACCAATATGAGAAGCTAAGGGTACTGTCATCTGCGAAGGAGTGGATTGGATTCCCATTATTTATACGTTTTTGTCAGACTCCAGTAGTCACGCAAGTTCAAACCAGGTGAGGGAAGTTACCCAACATTAGCTCCCCTTTTCTACTTATCGTCCAGCAAGACTGGTTTGATAGAACATGCATTTTGTCCTTCTAGTGAGGAGTTTTGAGAGGTAACAGACAGGAGATCATTTATAAAAATGAGAAAGCGAGTCGAAGACAAAACAGAGCCTTGAGGAACACCAGCAATTATTTGGTGAGTTGTAGACTTGAAACCGTCCAAAACAATTGAATTGGACGGTCCGAAAGGTAATTTCTAATTCATTGAAGAAAAATATCATCGATTATAAATTCAAGCATTTTCGACAAGAAAGCTTGGTGCCAAACTCTGTCATATGCCTTTGAAATATTAAGCGCAACGTTCTTACTTTCACCACCCTGGTGAAGAGATTGGTTCCACTTTTCGGTTAGATAAGTCATCAAATCACCAGTGGATCTGTTTCTGCGAAAACCGTACTGCCGGTCATTAGGAAGTTTTCGGGATTCAAGATTCATGAGCTGATGGTTTATCAGCATTTCCATGACCTTGGAAGGAAGGGACGTTAGTGCAATTGGTCGGTAGGAAGAGGAAGAAAATTAGCCTTTTTGGGACAGGTTGGACAAGTTCTGTTTCCATCTTCTCGGAAAGAGCCCTGAAGAATAGGACAGACAGAAAAGCTTACGCAGTGGTTTTGCCAGCGTAGAGGAACACCTCCTCAAAACGATAGAGGAACCAGCGGATTTGTGAACGTCAAGATCTTGAAGCACTCTAGCAACTGTGTGAGTGCGGAAGTTGATTGGGCCAAGGAGTATTCTACGCGCTTGAGTACAGGGGGAGATAAGGCACAATCTGGGAGCGTTGAGCTAGCTGAAAAGTAAGCAGCAATCAGATTGGCTTTATCTGTTGAGTTGACAGCTGGAATGTCGTTGTAAATGAGTGTCGGGATGAGGACGAGGCCGAATTCTTGATGTTTTCAACAAATGACCAGACGTTTTTACTACCCGCGGGACTTTGTAATATTGTTTGCCTCAACTTTTGGTCTTAAGGAGAATTTGACACGATTAATGTTGGCCTTACAATCATTTCTGGTTCGAATAAAACTTTTTACGCCTTTCCCCAGATGGGTTGGCTTTAAATGACCGAAAACTTACCTCTTCTAACCTGATAGCTTCTGAGGCACACCACGCGTTTACCTTGGGTTTGATACTTTTTATCCTGTTCGACATGAAAGACTTTATGCCCAGGTGAATTATATTTGGGACCATATCACCAGCAGCATCCACGTCGCTGTCGAGGAAGCACAGTTAAAACTCTTAAAGAAACCGTTTAGTTTTTCCCAATTGGATTTCTCGTATTGCCATAAGGTTCTTTTAGGTATTTGTTCTTTAACATGTGACCATTGTGGCCGGAGTACGAGAAATTCGCTGATATGACACAATGGTCTGACGAACCTAGAGGCGGTAGTACGTTTATATCGTATTTTTCAAGGTGAGAAGTGAGAAACAAGTCCAGTGTGTTGGCGGTTGACTGTTTATGCCCGGTATTTGTGTTGGCTCATTTACAAGCTGAGTGAATGAAGAATAATGTCATTAAGTTGTACCCAGGTAGCCTAAGCTCCATTAAATCTGATGCAACGCTTACCCGTGTTTCACTTAGTGCCAAAAGAGCTGGTTTATTGTGGAAAACATGGGCGTATAATGAAAAGAAAAATGTTCCCCTTAGCCCACGGGTGTTGCTCACATCCACTACAAAATTCCTACACAATATAAAAGACAAACACAAACTCTGACGCTAACTACCTAAGCAGAGTCGTGAAGTGAAGATCTTCGTTGGATTTCCAAAACTATAAGCTTAAAAATCATCGCAATTTAATTGTGTTTACGTTTGCAACAGGCAATTTTGTTTTTGTTTTTTTTTTTTTTAGAAAAATTGAAGAATTCATTTTGTAAGTAGATCGAATAACATCAATCAGAATAAATGTTCTAATGATCATGAAGGAAACAGGTATTGTGGAAAATCTTAGACACTTAATGTACTCGAACCGAAGGTTATTTGGCAGCTAGCCAACATATTATTTACCTGGATTAACTTCAGAGCTATTACCGTAATGAAGGTGGTCTTAAAAAACAAAATACCCATTACCTCCAATACCAGTTCTTGAAAATCACGCGAAATGATGCATAGAATAAGTTACTAACGAAGGCTGGAGCCGACAAGCTGACTTACAGTCAAAATAGCTAAGAGCTATTAAGCCAAGTTCAATAGACTCTCAAAATCGACGGTCTATTCGCACCATTCACTTCAAACGCCAGCTCAAATTTGTTTAGACCGCAATAAAAACGGTTTAATATGCAATTAAAAAAAGAATTCGCCAACGTAAACAGCATATAATTCCGGAACAATAAATGCCCTTGCATTGCTTTTAATTGAGTCAATAACACATCATCCATCCACTATCACCATCTTCATCATCATCCATCGCAGCAGAACGTCTTTAATTTCTCAAAACATGTCTCAACTCTCATCAAACCATGAAATATTGCTAACAAAACATTTATCATGCAAACACGGCTACTTGTGCTGAAGCCCACGACGAAGACGACGACAACGACAACGGCGACGATGCAGATGAAAATGAAGATGAATACGAAGGCGATCTAAAGAGTTTTACGGTCAATGCGCAGCGCACTGATGTTGATGAAGATGATCGCTTAAAATGGTAGTTTACTAAAGTACACATTTGCGTGAACGACCGCTCGATACCGCGAATTGAATGCACGAGAAGAAAGGCCAGCCACAGCTACTGCCGCCACATGCATTCGAATCTATTGCATCTTGATTCGCTGATTCGTTATTCCGCGCCAGTGCCGCTGACATCCATCGCCCGACAGTCAGTAGTGTGTTGTATATGGATGGTGTGACCAGTTGATTGTTATGCAAATTAGACCAATGACTGGCTGAGTGGTCGGGATGGGTTGGAGTGTTGGAAAACGAGATAGAGCTCATCTAAAGAATCTAAATCAATTGAATTCGAGAGATCTGTAATTAGCAACAACCCTCTGCTGAAGTGTATCTCTGGCGACAGATCTCTTTTAAGTACAACGACATAATAATGATTACGGCGACATAGTTCTATATCTGTAACCTTAACATTGATGTTCAAAACACCGTAAAGGGAGAGAGCCAATATATTACACATGCTTTTCGAAGTTTCAGTGCACCATTGAAGAAGATTACCTACCGATGGCGTTGGGTAAATTAATGCAAATTGATTACATGCAAGAGATACTCACGTTTGTTTAGTCTGGTGTATCGCCTCGAAGGTGGGACCGTCGAACTCTTTCATTACAAAGTATGTTGTCCATTCTGTATCGGATAAGATTTCCAGACCTGTTTCCGATGTGACGACAGGCACACAAAATGTTCGCGCAGCTTCTACAACGGACTGATCGTCTACAACGCTGCCTACCAGACATATTCTTGGGTTCTCTGGTGATGGCGATATTGACATTTCTGCAAACATAAAATGAATTAATGGTTAAATTTTGTTTACGCAAAAAAAAAGATGATTTTTGTATTTTCTTGGTTACCCCAGTGAATCAGGAACCCTTTTAACTATCATGCAGGATTCAAAAAACACAAAAAAATCAAGGCCAGGAATACGCCTACTTTTGTACTTATCCACACTGCTACACACCACTGTTCATTGACTTCAGTAAAACTTTTGACACCTTAGATCATCAAAGGCTGTTGGAGGCTGTTTACAGGGTGGAAATTAGGTTAGATTACCTCACTGATCATCATTTCAAAATGAAAATCTATGAAAACTATAGTGAACCGAAAAGGACTGAATACGGCGTACCACAGGGGACAGAACTGGGTCCATTACTATTCATTATATACACGAACGAACTGCTGCGAGTCTTCACAGGAAGCATACCGTTTGCGTACGCCGATGATACAGCCATTGCAGAAAGACATCGAACGCTGGATACCGCTAAGCAAATAAAGCAATCCGAATTTATAAGATATGGTCACGACAATTGCCTTGTTATAAATGGTTCAAAAAAGAAACCGATACATAAAGGTTAGTGTGTTGGAATGCTTATCGAAACAACTCAGGTTCAAATCCCACCGGGGCCAAATTACATCGTAGTCTTTTCGTTCGGATTCGGCTTTAAATTGTCGGTTACTTCCACTTGCACAAACAAATGGTTGGCGAAGCTAGGTTTAAGGCACTGTATGTTAATGCCTAATATTCATTAATTTTTTAAATATAGGCATCACTTATCAAAACACCGATTGCCCAGGCGTATCTACGGCCTTATGTGTCGAGGAAGTAAGGCCTACAAGTACTTAGGGATCAATATTGACTGCAACTTCAGATGGGATTCACACATAACAAATCTTCGCCGTTAACTAAAGAGAGCCTTGTTTGCACTATTTTAAAATTTGTCCCAGTAAACACTGGTCAGGATTTCATTACGTAAACGTATATGGAAGTGAGTTGGTAACGCACACAAGATTGATGCGTAAGTTAGGTTGGAAGACTTGAATGCGCATTTGCGCAAGTTTACTTGCTTTTACTTAACGGGCTCCCGAACCGTGAAGAGTCTCTGTATGAGACACTGCAGTCTTCCATCCTCTACGATCCCGGGCACGCTGCTTCCAGTTGTCCAGGCCAAGCGTGCTGACATCCGCGATAGCTTTGTCTTTAAAACGGAGGTTCGGTCTTCCTTGCCTGCTCGAACAAGGGGGCTGGGACTCGAAGAAACTCTTGGATGTTTCATTATTTTCTATTCGCTCGGCCCCATCGTAGACGTGATTAAGCTTTTCGGACTACATCCACATCTTGGTACACAGCTCTTAGAGCTCGCGGTTGTATCTTCTCCTCCATTCGCCCTCATCGCACAGAGGATCAAATATCCGACGGAGTATTTATCGTCCAGCACTCGGCACCATAAAACAGGACTCGCAGGATTTTTTTTTTATAATTTACGTGCACTAAAGGTATTTTTGTGATACCCTTATCATGTATTGGCTACACAGCGTGGGCGTTAGGGAAATTAGGATTAGAAGAAAAGGAGAATTGCCGATGCACGTTGGTTTTGAATGTTTGTAGGTTATAATGTAAAGGAAAAATTGAGCGTGGAAGAATATTCCACATTCGTGTTGTACGGCTGAGGAAAGCCTTTTGTACTTCACTGTACGTCCGAATACAGGCTTGAGGGTGAACTGATGGGCATTCATTGCATGGCGGGTATTGCGGTTAAAATGTTCAAGGGATGGAATGCAACTGGCTATTTCGTTAGAGCACTTATGGTGGAAATGACGATAAAATAACGATCAGAAGGGGTGAAATATTTCTAACATCGCTTAAGGAAGCCTAGACATTTCGCAGCGTTCTTGGCGACATCGAATATGTGGTCATTCCAACGAAGGTTGTCGTTGACACACATACCGAGAATGGAAAGTCTTTCGGTTTCAGCGATGAAAGTGCCATTCATGGATAATGGCAGTGTGTGTGGGTTTTGCTTTAGTGACAGAAGACAGCATTGTGTTTTGGAAGCATTAAATTCCACTCTATTGGTTGTACCCCCACTGAGTTATGCTGTTAAGATCGGAATTGAATGAGCTTAACATACGTTGCCGTTCCAGTTCCACACCCGAAGAAGTGGGGCGTGACCCAAGAAACGAGTATAAAAAGCTGAGGGTACTGTCATCAGCAAAGGAATGGATTGGATAAGAAGCAACAGACAGGAGATCATTTATAAAAATGAGAAAGAGAGTCGGGGACAGGACGGAGCCTTGGGGAACACCAGCATTTATTTGGTGAGTTGCAGACTTGAAACCGTCCAAGACAACTTGAATTGAACGGTCCGAAAGGTAATTCCTAATCCATTGAAGAAGATTATCACAAGAGAGCTTGATGCCAAACTCTGTCAAATGCCTTTGAAATATCAAGCGCAACGATCTTACTTTCACCATCTTGGTGAAGAGATTGGTTCAACTTTTCGGTTAGATATGTCATCAAATCACCGGTGGACCTATTGCCCCGAAACTCGTACTGCCGGTCATTGAGAAGTTTTCGAGATTCAAGATATTTCATTACCTGACGGTAGATCAGCGTTTCCATGACCTTAGAAAGAAGGGACGTAAGTGCAATTGGTCGGTAGGAGGAGGGAGAAGAAGACTCGCCTTTTTTGGTACAGGCTGGACAAATGCTGTTTTCCATCTTCCCGGGAAGGGCCCTGCAGAATAGGACAGATAGAAAAGCTTACGCAGTAGTTCTGAAAGCGTAGGACCAGCGGATTTGTGTATGTCAAGATCTCGAAGTACTCTAGCCACTGTACGAGTGCGAAAGTGGATTGGTCCCATGGAGTATTCTACGCGCTCGAGTACTGGGGGAGACAAAGCACAATCTGGAAGCGTTGAGCTAGCTGAAAAGTGAGCAACCAGCAGATTGGCTTTATCCAAAGAGCTGTAGGCTGGAGGAATGTCGCTGTAAATGAGTGTTGGGTCGTTGTAAATGAGAGAGGACCTCCCTTGCCTCGGCCCAGCCCTTCAAGAATTCCGCTTTTCTTGCATAGGAGCGGGTTAGCTTGGAAGAAGTGGCGGGAATGCCTATTTTAGATCTAAAAAGAATAATTGGCAGATCCAAACGGTTGTGTAAGCCACATATCTGATCGTGTAACAAATAGGGATCTTAGAATGGGCCACTTTGGTCTTCGGTAAAAGTTGCGCAAAAGTAATAGACTTCAAGCCGATAAGTGGTCACCTGGCTATGATCCGCATTAAAGCTAGATTTCAACACATAAGCCTAATATGTGCACACAACCCTACCGACGAGGCAAGGAGGAGTTCTATGTCCTCCTGGACGGAGCCTACGGAGCCAAGTCCGGAGTACGATGTACTCCGTTGTTGCACTTTGCCTGACTGCCCACGCAAATGGTTAATTGCATCGCTGGTAGTTCCAAAGCTATAAATGTCTGAGCTGATTTCTGAACTGCGGATATCACAGCTTGGAAAGTGCTGCATCTTTGGCTGCCAAGTTCTTTGTAAAGAGCTCTGCTGCGTAAGGTAGCGTACATTATACAAGAATTTTTGGCTCTTTCAAGCAACTTAGATTGTATTCTTTTGCGCACATAAGTGTGTGTGCGTTTCCCTATTCTGAGCCCAACAAAATGATAAGATGGTTTGAATATTGCTTACGAGACGTATCAATCATGTCGGAAAAAATAACTTTTGGGAGGCCAGTATACGAAAAAGGAAGCATCATTTATGTCGGAGACATCGATCAACCTGTCGAACATTACATCCTATCACAGGGGCAATGATTGGCCTGTCCCAGAAACACACTGTATTGAGGTTCATTGATTAAAAATACCCTAGGGGGCTTCTTTTGGGAGAGGAACCTTAGGGTGCGTCCGTTGTGAACCAGCTTCTCGCTTACTCCCTTGCCAGCTTCTAGGCGAGATTTACGCTGGTACACAAAGCGAATGGGGGGGGGGGCTATTGCCGACAGATCTGAGCCGCTTTCTTAGGGCAATTATTTCGCTCTCGAAAGTCAAAATTCGAACGTCTCAACAAACCAAACCACTTTCATTGGCATCACCTCTCTCACATATTTCTTGCTGCCTCCACATTCAAAGTGCCATTGCAAATCCTTTATAAAATGAAGGTTTGAAGCTCGCACCTCAGCTGAACCCCGAATGGATTTAAAAAAATGTATCACCAATTATCCATTAAGAAGATGTTGAATACTTTTCTTCTCAGTAGGAGAATCTCCTTCAAATAAAATACTAAGTTCTCAAGCAATTAAAAAAGAATTGAATTCGTATTATTCTTGAAACCCCCCATGGAAAATTGTTTACACTTTCCCCTTAACTGTACAAATGAATGAGAGGTTAAAATAAAAAACCGATTCAAATCATTTGTTTGCATAACGCACGCACGTCTCTTCCTATGATCTTTGCTGCTGCCTTCATCTGTTCTCATTGATTGCGAAAAGAATGCAGAAACGCTTGCAAACCAATTAAATTCACAATTCCTTGGAACCAATACCCATGCAAGCATCATTAAAGAGGTAATCCCCAGTACCTCGACGCATCACTAGGTGAGGTTCACATTTGTGAAATTAATTTCCATTTATCTGGGCTAATCCGTTTTCATAGCCATAAATCTTGGAAAGCAGCAGTCAAATGGTCATTTCTTATAAGTTATGTATTTATTTTTAATTTTTTAATTCTGACAAAAATAATTGATTGGGCTTTATTCGGTTTTCTAACGCAAAAACACCATTATCTCTTGTCATGCTTTAAATTTAACGACAAAACTGTCAGATTGTATCGCATCCACGAGAGTTGGAAAGTATATGTGAGCGAGGTTGTAGATACGTTTAAAAATAAAACTTATCAAATTTGTCAATCAATTGAAAGTCCTTACCACTGTTCGAACAGTCAGTTCGGTGTGTGCGTATTTATTTGAGTAATGTAGTAACTTTTCATGTTCAGATGAGAAGGTCTTTTTTTTAAAGTGATTCAAACCCACGTGTGGACTCTTAGATTTAAGGATTTTTCACTAGTCAATTTAATGTGTGTAAAAAAAACAAAGACAATAAATACAAATAACAAACACAAACAAAATGTATTTTTTGTCAATTGCCCACGTCAATGCACACAGTGGGGAGAAAAAAGCATGACCGTGAAAAGTTGGACGAAAAAAAAACTTTAAAATGATTTAGAAGAAAAAAGTGATTAGAAACTAATTGGATATGTCATCAACGAGAATTTAGTAAGCGATAATTGGCGCATTGACATGCTCTTTTGCCTAACACAACCTAACCTAATTCCAACTGAAACACCGACGATGCCGACGAGATTTGTATCACTGAGTTTTAAAACTCTGAAGAATAAGATAAATGTTTTATAATCGATGGTTTTGAAGATGAAATTTTAAGCAAGTGATCTCTCACTCAAGAATTCATTTTGAGGTGTGGTACAAATGTTAACTTCTTTTACGTTCTTTGTATAAGTCAAAAACCTCAATAATTTCAAATTCGTAGTTTTCGTATTTTATTGTTTTTTTTTTAAACAAAACAAACCAAACTGGGATAAGGCACAATCACAGCGTGAAATGTTCGCTGGATTATGACGGATGTTTTGGACATTTCTCGATTGCATTTCATTACATGACCTTATTTTTCAAAAATCGCCCTTAAATTTTAGCCATTTCAGCCAATCAGTGGTCGAGCCTAAGTTGGGCTGTCGCATACTGAATGCCCTCCTTGTAGCAATCAACTGACAGGCGGGGGCTGCTGTAATGTCAATGCTGAGAAGATCGCTGAAACATAAAGTTATATTCATCTACACTATTTTACATCTATTTAGATAACAGCGAGCACCACGAGACACTGGCGCGTAGGTGACCATGCAGTGAAGCTGGACATCCCATACAATAACCACTGCCGCAGTTGCAAAGTGACAACCAAAAAAAAAGCGGCCAAGTGCTAGTCAGACTCACTCATGAAGTGTTCCGCGCGAATTATAATTATTATTTACTTAGGCACCTATTACAGATTTATTATTAGAAAATAATGGTTCACGGTTTACGCATAAGGTTTATTTTTATGAAATTAAATGTTTTTTTTTTATATTTGAGTTGATTTAATGAAATGTAAATTGAGGTTTACGATTTATGACGTATTAAAAAAAACTACTTGCTGGATCTCGTTCAAACCAATTTTCGTTGGAAGTTTGCATGGTAATGTACATTATATATTTTTTTTTAGTTTTATCATTCGCTTATTTTAGAAGTTAGAGGGGGGGGGGGGGCAACATATTACCACTTTGGAAGTGTCTCTCGCGCATACTATTCAGTTTAGAAAAAAATGATATTTGAAACCTCGATATCATTTTTGAAGACCTATCCATAGATACCCCACACATATGGGTTTGATGAAAAAAAAAATTTAGAGTTTCAGGTTTCAGTTCTAAGTATAACCCCCAAAATTTTTTTTTTTTCTATTTTTTTGTGAACATCTTAATGCGGTTCACAGAATGCATCTACTTACCAAGTTTCAAAAGTAAAGCTCCTATGGTTTCGGAGAAAAGTGGCAGACAGACAGACAGGCAGACATGACGAATCTATAAGGGTTCCGTTTTTCGCCATTTGGCTACGGAACCCTAAAAAGAAACTCTAATTCACTTTTTATGCACCTGTCCGGCTTTAGCTAGGACCAGACTATGAACATTGGGAAGCCCTTTTTCAATACAAATGAAGAAGTCTCCGAGAAAAGTATTAAGGTCTCCCCCACCAAAACGATAATACCCAGGTTTACGAGAGTTTGTGGTAACAAAACGGCACTCGGTGCTAATTGGGTTTGTCTTATCAAACCGCCACACCTACCTACCTACCTACCTACCCTACACTATTTTTTCAAATTAATTTTTTTTCATCAAACTTACATTCCGGGACCTTGCCAGCAATTCCAATCAAATTTCTGAATGGAAACAGTTCCCTGGGAAAATTTATTCGCGATTGGCCTAAGTTTTAAAACTTTTTTTTTTTTTTTTTGAGAATTCACTGGAAGTAAAAAATTATCGAAAGACATTGCAGAGCTAGTACGCGAGGGATGCTTCTGCAATAGTGAGAGATTTTAACTCATCTAAAAAAAACTCCCGGGCGACTGACATTCGCCATCACGAATGAGACTAATCGGCAATTGGTTTTTGGACTACATATTTGTTGAATTTAACAGATAAATCCGCAGTTTGTCGGATTTCTAAACTTTTTTTGCTTGAAATCAATACCTGATTTCTAAGCCCTAGCTAACTCTTATAGGTCAAGAGGTTTTACCCGTCTCAATCTCCTGATTGCATTGTCATTATTTAATAGTTCTGTTATTACGTGGTTGACAAGCCTACTTATATGCCTTTGAGCAACTTTCTTAACTTCATCTTCAACCATTTCAACATTTAGATCTTTATGCAGATCGGCATTGTTTTAAAACTAACAACTCTATGACAGCTCATGAAATATCTTGAATCCCGAAAACTTCTTAATGCCCGTCAGTACCTACGGTTTTCGCAGCAACAGGTCCAGTGGTGATTTGATGCCTTATCTAACCGAAAAGTAAAACCAATCACTTTACCGGCGCGCTTGATATTTCAAAGGTATTTGACCGAGCTTGGCATCAAGTTCTCCTATTGAAAATGCGTACTTTTGGAATCGATGATATTCCTCCTCAATGGATTAGAAATAACATTACAGACCGTTCAAATCAAGTCGTTCTGGACCGTGTTTCAAGTCTGCAACTCAACAAATATCTGCTGGTGTTTTCATAAATTATGTAATGTCTGTTACTTCTAATCCAACCATTGCTTCACTGATGACAGTACCCTCAGATTCTCATAAGCCTTCCTTGGATCTCGCCCCTCATCTTCGGGTGTGGAATTGGAACGGCAACGTGTGTTAAGCTCATTAAATTCCGACCTAGACAGCATATCTCGGTGAGGTACAACCAATAGAAGGAAATTTAATGCCTCCAAAACGCAATGCTGTCTTCTGTCATTAAAGCAAAATCCTAATACTTTGCCATTATCCATGAATGTCATGTACATCGCTGATACCGAACGACTTTCCATTCTCGGTATGTGTCTTAATGATAACCTTCGTTGGAATGGCCTCATATTCGATGTCGCCAAGAACACTGTGAAATGTCTAGGCTTCGTTAAGCGGTGCAAAAAATATAGTACTCCTTCTGATCTGGCTTTAATTTAAAAGGCGTTTATTCGCCCTTGTGTATAACGCTCATATCTGGGCCGGTGCCTCAATCACATATTTTAAGCTACTTTAAAGAAAACAAAAATGCGCGATAAAACTTATTGGCGAATGAGATATCGCGAAAGCGTTTGACTGGATTACTCTTCGTCGCAATTTCTCCTGCCTGTCGCTGTTTTATCGATATTTAAACCACAAGTGCTCAAACGAAAAAGTCAGCTGTATTCCACCCTTAGAACAATTCAACCACAATACCCGCCAGGCCAGGAATGCGAATCAGTTTAAAATCATTCGGACGTACAGTGAAATATAAAGAATATTAGCCGTACAACGCGAATGTGGACTGTTCTTCCCCGCCCTGTTTTTCCTTTCCATTATAATTTGCAAACATTGAAAACCAACGTACATCGGTTTCTCCTCTGTCATTCTTATTTCCATTTCCTTAATGCCCGCACTATGTAACTTTGAACAAATTATCTTCATTATTAGGGTACCAAAAGTCCCTTAAGTGAGCGTTTAGTATAAAAAAAATCTTATATAGGGTGTCCATTAAGTATTTGAAATTTGAAAAAAAAAACCCAGTGTTTATTTGAAATGTTGTAATGGTTTTATTGTATTAAAAAGTGTAGATATGGGAGTTATGTATGGAACACAATATGCGATAAAGTGGCCACCTATTTACTGATGGCACAATTCGGTCCTTCTGACGAGATTTTCGATAACATTTTGACATGGTGCCGGGTGAATTTCATCAATGGCGCATCGAATCTGTTCTTGTGTTAGTGGCATACACCTTTCCGTCACAAAAAAAACACAAAAAAGAAATTCAATGGTGTCAAATCGCATGATCTTTCTCGATTACTCGGGCCACCGAAAAATGCAGGTCACTTTCGAACCGTCTCCTCAAAAATCTCACTACTTCAGTAGCGAATTCTCACAATTTCCATGCGTTGTGCATCCGTCTAATTCCCCCATGACTAAACCTTAATGTTCACACCTGACAGCTGTCAAACACCAACGCTGCACTTAGAAACTACCTACTCTACTTTGCTAATTCTATAATTTGGATGGTCAGCGCTCTTGGCTTCGCCACCCGAGTCGTTGCCATCCTAATTGAATTACGGGCGCCTAGCAGTCTCGCTACGAGCGGCCGGGAGCTGGCCGAGGCCTGAATCGTCAGTCACCCCTCGGATATTACATGGATGATCCAAGATTTCTTCAGCCAATAAGACACAACCATAATACGAAGACAAGCACAGGGGATGCTTGAAGTACCTGCACATTTTAATATTTACGGAAAACGCGAATTGAGATGTGTGATTCCTAAAACAATCAATTGAATCTCACAAAACATAAAAAACTTAGTAAATTTAAAGAAAAGAAAAAAAAACATAGGGACGGGCTACAGTCCGCTTGGGCGAACTGTTGGATACCCTATTCTTATTCCTATCCCTCATAAGTGGGCGTGACAAAAGTCTAAGTATGGTTGAATTGTTAAGAACGCTCTACATATTTTGTTATATAATATTTAAAAGATTTTATCGAAAAAAAAACGCTCCCTAGCTCAAACTTGGGTGTTTCAATAAAATTGTTTTATTTAATTGTGGGCTGTGGGCGTGTCAGTAGGCGGATTTAAAAAAAATTGACACATGAGAATAAAGGGCCCCTAGAGAGTATATATTATAAATTTCAGCTCCCTAGCTCAAACTTTGAATTTTCAAAAAAAAAAAAATTAATTGTGGGCGTGTTAGTGGGCGTATTTTGAAAATATTTACACATGAGTATAAAGGGCCCCTAGAGAGTATATATTATAAATTTCAGCTCCCTAGCTCAAACTTTGAATTTTCAAAAAAAAAAAAAATTAATTGTGGGCGTATCAGTGGGCGGATTTTGAAAATATCTACACATGAGCATAAAGGGCACATAGAGAGTATATATTATAAATTTCAGCTCCCTAGCTCAAACTTTGGATTTTCAAAAAAATTGTTTTATTTATTTGTGGGTGTGTCGGATTTTGAAAAAAATTTATCCCGAGCAGTTTTAGGAGTCGTAGATCATATATAAAAAATTTCGGCTTTCTAGCTCAAAATTCGATTTTTTCCAAAATTTTGTTTTTTTGAGTTTGTGGGCGTGTCTGTGGGCGGATTTCAAAAATTCGTAAACTTGATTATTTAGAGTATATGGTTAAAATTTCAGCTCTCTAGGTCCAGTTTAAAGGCCTAATTTTTGCCGACAGACGGACGGACGGACGGACATGGCTAGATCGACATTACTATTGATGCTGATCATAAATATAGTAACTTTTGGGGGTCTACGGGCAATATTAAGGTATGTTACCAACTACGCGTCAAAATTAATATACCCTTAGAATAGGGTATACAAATATTTGCTTGATTTTTATTATGTTCAGTAGCAAAGATAGATAGATGAATTTTACTTAAAACCTAATCATAAATTTAACAATGTTAAGCTGAAATCAGATAAAAAACTAAAACTACCTACTTCAAAAATTTCAATCCTAAAATTGTTTCTAACCACCCGCAGGTAAGCACTTTGCTTTGCGGGTAAGACCTTTGTAAATGTATAAATGTGAATAAATAAATTAAAATAAAATAAAATAAAAAAAAAATTACCATTTCATTTAAGAAACCCGAATATTCCGCTGAGAAGATATATGTATAT
Source organism: Portevinia maculata (assembly GCA_949715645.1). Taxonomy (NCBI): domain Eukaryota; kingdom Metazoa; phylum Arthropoda; class Insecta; order Diptera; family Syrphidae; genus Portevinia; species Portevinia maculata. The sequence goes on along the minus strand of OX454527.1, from coordinate 25,388,682 downwards.
TTCTTAAAGTAATTCAAAGCCACCTGTGGACTTAAAAAAATCACTAAAATGTGAAAAAAAACAATATGTAGGTGCATTCAAAAAATTAACACAAAAAACTTTTATTTCTGGTCAGTTGCCTACGTCAATGCAAACAGTGGGGAAAAAAAAGCAAGACCCAAAGAAGTTGCACAAAAAAATAGTTGGAATCGAATGGAATCGTTGTTGGTCTAAACCGCATAGATCAACTACTTTAAATACCCCGCCGAAAATTAGCCCAGCGGCGTTAAATGACGCACACAATCGAGCCAGGCTAGAGGTAGATTTCTGGAGTTAATTTGGTCATCGAACCTACGTTTTAAAGACCAAGCTACTGCGAATGGTCGGTCATAAATCTTATCGTCCGAACCGAAAAATCATAAAACGCAGAAATAACGAAACCTTGCCCAAATCCAAAAAGTAAAGGAAGAAATGGTAAGAAAACCAAAATGAAAGGACTTATGGCAAAAACTAATTGGGCAGGGTGATATACAGGTAAAGCTCGACAATTAGAAAAAAAAATTTAGGCGAATTCTAATTATCGAAAATTTCCAATTTCCAAGCATTTTTTTTAAAGAGGATATCTATCGTTGCTTAAGCTTTATTCTCACCTCCAAAGTAAAAACATAAGTCGCAGTAATAATAATTTATATGTAAAGTTTATTCAAAGAAAAAAGAAACTCAAAAGATACAGTTATTTGCGTTGAAAGAAATCGAGCATGGTTGACTGTGTTTTTGCCAAAAGCTTTGTTTGCCAAAAGCTTAACCGCCTTATCCCGAACGTTCTGGATAGCAACAATTTCCGATGTTGGAACATTGTTCCGCCTAGTCCACGTCAACAAACCGTTTGCAAAAATAATTGCATCTTTATGGGAAATTTCTTTCGCAAGATCTTCTTCTGAATCGGCTGCACTTACGCTTGAATCATCTTCAGTTGAAGGGGCTTCAATAGAAATGTTGTCAGCATTCCACACTTCAAATTCGTCAGCTATAACAGGCTGGCCAAGAAGATTAAGCAGTTGAATTGTGTCCTGAACGTGAACGTTCGGAACCAATCTAGCAAGGGGCACATCGTCATCTTCATCGAAGTCCATATCTCCCAATGGCTCAACCAGTTCTGAGCTGCCGGCATTTTCGTGATAAAATATTTTCTTCCAAAACTTTTCCAATTGCTCTGCTGTAACTTTATCCTAAGCCGATTTGAGAAACAGAATGGCGTCTCTTATTGTAATTTTCTTAAGGATATCTGCAACTCCCTCATTTTCCTTTGCAATAACCATCGACAACAAACTTTGTCTGTAAAAATGTTTGGTCAACCATATGACATTTTGGTCCATGGGTTGCAAAATTGGCGTAACATTTGGTGGAAGAAACATCACGACAATGTTCCCATCATCGCTTGTTGCATTATCAAGCAGGAGTAATGCTTTCATCGGCAGATTGTGTTCATCCATAAAGTCGCGAACCTGTGTGAAATGAAGTGTTAGAAAAATTAAGAATCTCACACATTTTGTTTTTAGAACCTGTCGCACGAATGATTTGAACCAATTTTGAAAAATATATCTGGTCATCCACGCGGATTTCGATGAATCGTACTCAAGTGGGTTCTCAAAATGTTTGAAACATCTTGGCTTTTTAGACTTGCCAATAACAAGCGGCTTAATTTTGTGGGACCCGGAAGCATTGCAGCACAGCATGAAAGTTATTCTTTCCTTAGGGGTTTTGAGTCCTGGAGCATTTTTTCGTTGTTCGGGACAATAATTGTTTTGTCAGGCAGCAATCTGTAGAAGAGTCCAGACTCATCTGCATTGTAAATTTGATCCCGTGTCAGGCACATTTGCTGAATTTTGTCGTCGAATTTTTGTTGAAAGGGCATAACCGCATTCACATTACACGATAACCTCTCGCCGCATATTTTGAGATACCTTAGCCCAAAACGTCGTTTAAAGTTTTGCAACCATCCATCGCTTGCATTGAAAGATGCGTTACAATCTAATGACTCCAAAATTGCTGCCGCTTTTTGCTTCACTATTGGCCTATTTATAACACAGTTCCTTTGGCGTTGTCGCAAGATCCAGGCGTAAAGTTTGCTCTCCATTGTCGGGAATTCAGCAACGTGAAGTCTTTTTTTTTAGTGGCAAATAAGCATTTTTTACTTTGTCCATTATAAGGACTTCTTTTTTTTAGATAAGATATAAAAGATGGTGCCACTCCATATTGCGTAGCCAATGTTTTGTTTGAAAATCCTTTTCGAATTTTCTCAATGATTTCCGATTTCACTGCCAAAGACAGAGTGTTCTTTTTTCTTTTCTTTTCAATTGGAGGCATTTTCCAAAGACACTTAAAAATTAAACTTTGTTCTGAACACCCTTATGCCTTCCGAGGTACTGATAGTCATTTCTACTTGTGGAGGTATTGAACGAAATCAAAATAAGGAATGCGGAAAGGTTCCGTTATAGACGCATTTATCGCCTTGAAACGGAGGCAAACATTGACTTGAAGAATGTCTATCTTTGAATACAATTCAACCGTCTGTCGATCTCCACTTATGAGCTAAAATATTTCAGCTCTGAAATTAGAATAATTCTAATTTCCAAGCTGTGCTCGAATTTCCAAGCAATTGTAATTTCTGCGAGTTCTAAATTTCGAGCTTTACCTGTAGTAGGTAAATGGATGTCCTTGTGACAGGTGTCACGGCTTTGGGTCCATTGTGTCCATTGTTGGGAGTTTTACAAAATTTTTAAGAACCTGCAAATAAACCAAAAATATGCCGCTGTTTCACAGCTCGATCCGCTGTTTCACAGCTCGATCCGCTGTATTCGAACTACCCGGAAATATATGTAAATCTCTGGAGTTCCCTCAGCTCAATATCGGTCAGATCCTCTAGCTCCTCAAAGTAGCTGCCAAGAATCTTGAATCTGTTAGTTCTAAGGGCAGGTCATTCACATAGTAGGTGACGAATAGATTCTATTTCTTTGACGTCTCTAAAGCTCCTGCAGTAATCGTTGTGCATTATGCCCAGCCGTTCCGCGTGTAAGCCCACTGCGCAGTATCCTGTGAGGACCCCCGTCAGTGTGTGTATGTCTTTGCGGTTTTGCCCGATCACGACCTTAGACTTCCTTTTGTTTACCGCTGGCCAAAGTGTGTCTGCATGTTCCGAAGCTGGTCCAACGTAGGTTTGTTTTTCGTTGTAAGCTTTTTAAAAGTTTGAGCAAAATCACGCGTTGGGGGCTATGACTTCTATAGCTGCCATTTGTCTTGACGACGCACTCAAACGCAGGGCATGTGCCTTCCTTAACGGCCTTGTCCGAAACGTTGATTTATTCCGCATTAAATTTCCGTATGTGGTCATCCGAAAAGGCCACCGCCAACCGCAAATCGGTCAAGGCGGAGTCGGAAAAGCCTTCCTTTGCAAGCGGGGGTCCTGCACCATAATTTCTAGTGCAAGTCCTATTTGAGCCTTTCGCCACCTTCACAGCAGTCCTACATTACCCCTTAGCCACAGTTATGCCAGCCACCTTCACAGGCTACACTGTTTCAGTGAACGTCTCTGACGGGTGGGGAGCGGTCAGACCAGAAGCCGTAGGGACGGCCACAGAAGATTTGGGGTCGGCATTAACCTCGCTTTTTCCTTCTCCGCGATTGCATATTTTACGCTTTCTACCGCCTGCCCCTTGGTGGTCTCAACGCGAACCGGTTTGCAGGGCTCGTCAAACGCCGGTGGGAGTCTTCTTATCTTCCTCAATGAAGATCTTTTAGCTTTCTCCTGAGGGGGCGCATGCTTCCTGGAAGGACTGCAGAGGGGAGCATCGCTTTACGTTACGTACTCGACCCGAATTCACTTTGTCAGGTTATCTGTCCCTGCGTCACTTTGAAGAGCAGTAGCAGCGTGAGTCTCAGCCAGGGAGGACCGCTCAGAAAAACTCAAGAGCACATTCACAGCATCCGAGCTCCTCGTAGCAGACAACCCACCGACTTCGCTCTTACCAGCAGTAGCATCAAGTTGACTGCATCCGAGCCTCAACTCTTGTCAGTTCTTAGCACCGGAGAAGAAGTTGTTAGTTTGTCTTGTATCGTAACCTGGTGCGGCAGTCTGTTCTGTTTGCGTTTCTTGTTCCGTTTAGTTCGTGATTTCGTGTTTGTCATTGTCCTATTAGTTGAAGCCGCTGGCGATTCATCACCCCAATTGATAATGGCGCCAAGCCCGATAGATTCATAATATAATTTATTTTAATTTTAATTACAATTTTGAGCCGAATCCGAACGGCAAATTTGAGAAGCTTTTCATGACACTCTTGGATGTTTGTCGGATGTGGGGGTTTAAAAAAAACTCTAGATGTTATTTGGCCCCGGCGGGAATTGAACCGGGGACCTTTCGATCCGACACACTTTTTTGCATTTTTTTTTACTTTGAAATTCATTTTTTATTCATTATTAGATATTTTCTTACTAGACAAAAATGATTAAATCGAACTTAAAATTAACAGGATACTTACTCTTATTTATTTGTCCTTATGTGGACGCTCTAAACTTAACTATAACCTTATAATTATTGCCCTTCGGCTTAAAAACTATTTTACGAAATATTCTTACATATATATTAGTCCGACACACTTACTTTTAAATTCATTTTTATTAATTATTAGCTTATATCAATTTAAATACTAGACAAAAATGATTAAATCTAACTTAAAATTAACAGGATACTTATTCTAGATTATTGATCCTTATGCGGACGCCCTAAACTTAACTCTATCTTATAATTATTGCCTTTCGGCCTAAAAACTATTTTACGAACTAATCTTACATAATTATGTTTTCATCGAGAAAATTGTTAAGAAAACTCGGAATCTTTATCAAATTTTATATTTTTATATAAAAAAAAAACAAATAAAAAAAAAAAAAAAACAAATTACAAACTACCTACTCTACTTACTTAAACTACTTAGCATATTCTAACTATAATTAGGATTCTGAGCACTCGTTGCCTTGCGCAACAAGTGGTCAAAATCCCAATTGCTTTCCGAGCGCCTGGCAGTCGTCAACGTGCACACGCGCCGCCGTGAGCCGACTGAAGCCTTACAGCGTCAGTCAACTCCCGGAAGCACCACCACACGTTGGCGAGCCCGGCCTCTCCCAAAAACGCCCTAGCTGACTTATAAGCTAAGAGGATGTTACCTAGAGTAACGCACCGTCCTGGGAGGGCATGTTGACCCCTCCCCCCTCAACAAGCCACCAAAATTCGGCGAATTGCTTTTCCGTGTCGAATTGATCCCTTTCCGATATTGCGGTACTAAAACGGAGGAGCTCATGAGCATTGGCGATGCCCTCGCCGCGGATGAGCCGCTTATCTCTCGCGCTGCGGTAGCGGTGGTATAATACCGGGATACCATCCCTCGTCTGTACCAGCCCTTTTGCATCAATATGGATAAATGCCTCTGGCGGGATAAAGCCAGACCGGAGCGTACTCTCTATGTACATTTCATTGGGGTAGTAAGCCCCAAAGATCAGACTATTGTCGCTGGCCATCGCCCTTGCAACGTGCCTTCGAGTGACCTTAATGAGGAAATTGTCAATCCTATTCAACTGAGCCCCATCGTATAGGACCTTGTTGGCATAGTATTTTATATAGTTGGATTCGGGCGTTCAGAACAATCGGAGACAGGTCCTAAGACATTGTCTCTCCAAAACCCGAATCTTTTCCATATAACTAGGCGCTATATTAAACCACAATGGACAACCATAAGCGATGATCGGCCTTATAAGGGGCACGTAGCAAATGACCTTCACTCTGGAGTCAAGTTGACTGCTATGAAACAGTCTCCTTGTCAGAGCATAAGCCCTCTTGGCCCCAGCAAGACAAGCAACTATATGTCTATCGAAATATAGATACTGGTCAAGCCAGACACCTAGATATCTAACTACGCTTCTCACCGCCAATGGCTGCCCATTTTGTCCAATAATGGCCAATTTTTTCCAGTTTTTTCTGGTATCCCTAGAGGCCCCAGCCAATGGAGTTCTGAACAAGATTGTTTCCGTCTTCTGAAAGTTGATTTTCAACTTCCAGTCGTCGCAATATCGCTTAATTTGATCGAAGTCACGCTGCAAAAGGATATTAATGACCTCGATTTTAGGACCTGATCTGTATGCCACCAAATCATCGGCATACGCTATAGCATGTCTGAGTGAACCTACCAGATCACTCGTGTAAATGTTAAACAGGATCGGAGAATTGACCGCCCCCTGCTGTAAACCGTTTTTAATTTCAAAGACTCTGCTCGAAGTCACGTTGCCACATTTGACAACGAACTTCTTTCCCATAAGCATATTATAAATTACATATAGCAAAGGTTTATGCATCCCCCGCCTGGTCAACTTGTAGAAAAGTCCCTCTAACCATACGGTGTCGAAAGCCTTCTCAAAATCAACCAGACAAGCACCCGTGCATTGGTTCTTGCATTTATTCCACTGAATGTCGGAAACCAGTTTCGACGCGGCATGAATAGTGTCATGCCTCGCCCTGAAACCAAACTGGTTGTCCGGAATTATGTTATTGTCCTCGACCCACTTTAACAGGGCTCTATTGACAACCTTTTCAAAGACCTTGCTAATATTCGGAAGCAAGCTAATTGACCGGAGATTGGCAGGGTTCGTCCTATCTTTACCTTTTTTCGGGATAGGGTGTACCACAGCTACCTTCCAATGCGCCGGATAATGTGCATTATTCAGCGCATTGTTAAACAGCGTGGTGAAAATATCTACAGCCTCCAAAGGCAGGTGTCTCAATACGACGTTTGGGACACCATCCATCCCCGCCGACTTTTTATTCTTTAGTGACTCGAAGATGCACAGAAGATCATTCTTCGACACGAACAAGTGCGATGCATCTCGGCCATTGGCGACAACTGCATTAGCATGGTTTTCATCAGTGAACACGGTGAAACCGTTATTCTCAGATCGCCAATTCTCAAGTTCGGTGCGCAGATAGAAATGGCTCACCAGAGCCCTATTCTCAATGTCGTGGTTACGGCGAACAGGATTGTTCACCGTATACACGGCCTCGAAACAAGCGCCCAGCAAATCCACTTTCTCCTGTGGGTCCTCGACCATGAAAAAATCGTCGTTTGAAACGACACTTTCTGGGCTTATTCCAGCAGTCAGTACTGTCTGTCTGTTCTCTGCTGTCTGGGAGATTCGAACACAAGGAATATCATTGTGATCTTTCCTCCTGAACAACTTATTTATCTGTGGGAACATATTCGGACTACATGTTTTAATAGCCCGAATTTTATTGCCCCAATACAGACTTACAGATTTTCTGTAATTTTCTTTTATCAGCTGTTTCAGGATTCGGATCTCTGACTTCAGCATCCTTACCTCCGGGTCGTCGCGATCAGTAAATTGCCTGTACAGCCGTTTAAGCCTCGAGAGCAGTCTACTTTTCTGTCGGTATAGTGCGTCGATTGTAGGGTTTCTGTACTTTTCTGTCTGGTCGTCGTCGGAACGTCCTACCCGAGGAATAGTTCGTTCCATAGTTCGTTTGATGGCGTCGTCCATTTGCAATAAATGCCGATCAATGTCATCATTTGTCATGTTACTGTTTGTCGGTGGGTCGATCCCACTCGAACGTAAATCTCGCTTTAAAAATCTGGAGAAGCGCGACCATTGTGCCCTCCGATAATCGAATGAACACACTGCTTCGTACTCCTCCAGCAGCGTTTGCTCGTTCGGGATCCGTATTGCGGCGGCGAGTCCGTAGTGGTCACTATCGTACTCAAACGCACGCAAACAGTTCCGCGTGTATTGGTCTATGGTTGTCAGTTGAAGTCTTGCGTCCGTTAAGGCCAAGTCCAGGAAAGCACCGCTTCTTGGGAAAGAAGGGATATCCGTCGCGTACAACTCGAGTTTGTACTCAATCATATTGAGGCGCCACCAGTCGTGAAACTGGTTGCCCCTGGGATTTGCAGTAACATTTCCCCATGCCGCATGTTTGGCATTAATATCTCCGGCCAAGAAGTAATAATTCTCCTCCGAGTTCAGCTGCAGACTACGAAAAAGTGTCTCGAGCTCCGTCATAAATTGGTTGGGTGGAGGTGCTGCAGGTGCGTAAAGTGACACCACATACACTCTCCTCCGGCTATGGAGAGGAATGCATATAATGCATGCCTCCAACAACTGGAACCTACGCACGTCCCCGCTATATATAACCCTATGGCGCAGGCCTTTTCGAATTAAGATTCCAACCCCACCTCCTTGAGTGGAGTGAGGCCGGTCTCTTCTTATTACATGATAATTTTTGTATCCCAATTTGTGCTTCTGATTTAGCTTAGTTTCGCTAACCAAAAGCACATCCGGGTTTTCGGTTTTCAACAAATTGGCAAGTGACGTTCTTTTCTCGATCCTGACTAGTGAATTAACATTCACAGCAAGGATCTTTAAGTTTCCCTCATCCAGCGCAGCCATTAGATTTATGGCACACCAGACCCCACAAACAGCTCCGAATAGATAATGTCAATTCGGGCCGCTTGTTCGTTTAATTGTTTCTGGAACTTATCGATCTTTCCGTGCAGAGACAGAAGGATCGATTTTAAGTCTAGATCCACCTCTGGTGCCTTTTGGGCTACCTTTGGTTGGTTTAATGTCATTTGGGCTTGACCCGGTCCAGCTGCCATTTGGGCAAAGGACACGTTGGGTGCCACAAATTAGAGAACGAACGACTCTTTTGACGCCTATCATCTTCTGATTGCCGTTTGCGGGCCTGGACTCTTTTTTTCAACTCCTGGTACTTTGGGCAACCCCTGAAGTTGGCGGGATGCCCAGAGTTCCTGCAGATCACACAAGAAAGGACACTCCGGTCTTCGACTCTTTCCTTGCCAAGAGGACATTCACCATGTTTGTGGTCCATATCGCACTTAACGCATCTGAACTGCATGTTGCAGTTAGCTGCGGCGTGCCCGAACCTTTGGCAGCGCATACATTGAAGTATGCGATCTGACCTTTTTATTTTCTCCCATCTTACAGCATGATAGTACAAGTAGCGGATATTTCGCAGCCTGTCAATTTTGCTGTCGGGAGTGAGCTGCACTAAAAAGAATGGTAAGTAACGGCTACCACCCCTTGCCACAACTGAAGAAAACGGCTTGACCCCCACAAACTTGAGGTCGTCGCTTTCAAAATTCTTGAGCTCTCTTTCAAGCTCCTCTGTTTTAATTGAGGGATCAATTCCCTTCAATACCACGGTTTTTAACTTTTGCTCCCTTGGGGTGTACGTGAAGTACTCGGTCTTAACCTCTCCCAGGGCGGTGCGCACCCTATGGTAATCCTCTATTTTATCACATATAATTATGTGGTTGTTGGCAGATAGCCTTTTGACATGAAAGTCTTTTGTAATTAATTTACATAGCCTAATACTGTCTATAATATCAAAGTTACTCACATTTATGGGCGGAATCCTTGACTTCCGCTGTTTTTTTTGTTGCTGCTGCTGTTGTTGCTGCTCTGATTGCAGGTTTTGTTGCTGATGTTGTTTTTGTTGTTGCTGCTGATGTTGTTGCTGTTGGTGTTGTTGTTGTGGCTGTTGTTGTTGCTGCTTTAATTGCAGCTGTTGCTGCACCTGCTGCTTTAGCATAACTTGTTGGTGTTGTTGCTGCGTTTTCTTTAGGCGCAACTGGTTGCGCTTTTCCAGCAATTCTTTTATTAGCTTGTCCAGCTGCGCCTCCTCATCTTCTTCCTCGTCCATTTGGACGGTGACCTCATCATCGACCGGTAGGTCCTTGAAGGAGTTTCCCTCTCCGACATACCGACCCACTACACCTTCAGCCTCGTAAGAACTCGAGTTCTCTGCGTCTTCATCGCTTCCAGCGACCGATGAAGCCACGCTAGTGCCTGCCAAGTTCACCCTTCTTTTGGCAGAAAGATTCGGCTTCGGTTTTAACTTCCGTCGCCTCTTCTCCACCTTCCTGAACTCCGCACTGACTACAGCCACTGCTGACACAGCTTCAGTGGCTTTTACTTGTGGTATCGTGGCAGCTTTTTTAGCTGCCATTTTAGCTGTTGCCAACGCTGTTGTTGTTTTCGAAGTTGTTGCTGGTGTTGCCTGCGAGAAAACTCGCCTGGGCAACGACCGGTCCGTTGTTGTTTTTGCCACTTTTAGTGTGCTTCCAGCTGTTGCCCTTGGCATACACACTGCTGCTGTTATTGTTGCTGCTGCAGCTGTTGTTCCTGCTGCTGCTAGTGTTGCTGCTGTTTTTGTTGTTGCTGCTGCTCTCGTTGTTGTTGGATTTGGTTTTGCCGGCTCACGAGTTTGCACCACGTGTCGCAACGGCACACCAACACCCGTACGCGGGACCACCGTTTTTCCGTGGTCCATCGCCTACACCGTACGGAACTTTTTACACTTTTATTTAATGTCTCTATCACTGTTTTTATATAATTATAAAAATATAAATTAATATTCTGCTGGGAATCGAACCCACACTTCTGACGTTAGAATCAGACGCTCAGTCTACCAGGCCAATCTCACAAATATAATCTATTTGACTAATCACCACTACTAATCGCTTTTCCGTTTTCCGCTTACGATCTTCACTAGCCGACCTGTCTCTATGAAAGTTGGGAAACGACTGAGTCCGACACACTAACCATTGAGCCACTGCGCCCGACGGATAAGAACCGAGAAAATCTATAAAGATCATTTTGAAGGGTCTCTCGGCAACAAATGCTTTACCAATGGGCGGTCTTAGTACATTATTTGGGGCTTTTGAACATTTAAAGACATCCCATGATATTTCGTTACAGGTGGCCGGTCAAGTAGAAGCAGCATGTCGGAGATCGCAGAGAATGAAGTGATTGAGTATCTCCAGCAGTGACTGTCCACGGGTCGGGGCCCCGTTAAGTAAGCATGTTTATTTACGAATCCCATAAGTCACGATAGCGCCTCAGTTTGTTGTGATCATCAGTATCACTGTCAGTGAATGGTCGGCGAAAATTTTAAGGTTATCAGCGTACTACAAAACCTTTACCGATAGTTGCACAAACTGTATATCCCAAACATTCACGTATATCATCTATGAAGAATGCAAATTTAATAATTGGACTTAAGATGCAACCTTGAGCAACACTTGAACACTCTTGAAACAACTGTCTACCCCCGAGGGCTTACATTTTTTCTCATATATTTTTATAGCTGCTTGTAGTTCGGACATATTAATTGAACTATTCACCTCAGAAATCGAAACATGAAGTAACGCATACTGAAATGATGATTGACACACCAAAAGGCTCAAAAGAACAGCCCATGAATTGAATTGTTGCTAAAAATTATTGTGGATAGGTTTACAAAACTGTTTACAAACACATATGCACTCAATTACTATAAAACGCTTTATTGTCACTTTTAAAGTTTATTATAAGCACCGTGGTACCCCCAGCCATAATATCTCAAATATTTTGTACTTGCCAAAGCTAGAGGTTTTTTTCGTTCGTTTGTTTATTTAATTCTTCGTCATCTACGTACACAATTTGTGAATATTTGTTTATTTTTAGGCAAAAAAACTGTTCAAGTTGTCAAAACTAAAACAATACACCCATCAGCATTCAGTACTATGCTTTTGGCAAATAAAAAAAAACACATTAAGCACTGCAATGGTTTTGCGTCTTAGTTATGACAATAAAAAAAAAAAAAAAATATTGTGAAAAATATGTGAAGATAAAAGAAAACGCTAGGCAGGAAATTAAAGTTGAGTAGGGGGAAGTGCGTTGCCTCTCTACAATACACCACTTTATTTAAAGAAGACAAACGAAGAATATAATATGTATGTATACAACGGACACACGCAAAATATACACATACAAAGAATATTAGCGTTTTGGCAATTCATCAATGTTTTAAGCGTTTTTATGAATGTAAAGACATTCGTTCGGGTTGGCATCCGCTCTTGACTAAGCAAAGAGTACTAAAAATAATGTTTATTAAAACAATAAATCAAACAAGTTGCTGCCACTATCTGTTAACACATTCGGGGGATGTGTTTGAAATGTATTTTGACCGTTTTCGGATTTTAGGGCTGATTTTGTTCAGGTTTTTTTTTCTGATTTTCTGACGAAGGAATGAAAAATTCAATTTAACCTTCGAAGAAAAAAAAAACAACATATAAATTATATTTTATTTTCCTGAAGACTAATTGGGTGACGAGTGATCTGGACAAAGGTATATTTGCCATTTTTCTGTAAATAACAAATAAATTAAAATTAAAATGTTGACGACTTTTAACAAGGTGTTGAGCTAAGAGTTACTGACACTGATGAGACATACTTGTCTGAAGATAAAACTAATCACCCGAATGAACAGCGTCTGTCTGGTGACACTGCTTTAGTTTAGTAATTTTTTTAGAAAGTCTACACTGGCAAGGCTAAATTGAGAAAACGTCCCCGAAGAAGATTGTCGCAAATCCAAAGCACGTCGCGTGCAAATTCCAGTGCGGAATACGATAAGCCTTACATAATTTATTTAATTTATGTTAGCGACATCAAATTTCGAAACATGATTGACCTTCAAATCTAGATGCAGAAAGATCGCACTTTTCGCTAGACCACGTGCAGTCGAATATGGAAAAAAACCCAAAGAAAACGAAAGCTAAACAAAAAGCTTCAAAACAAAATGATGGAAGATGTATACGAATATTTTATTAAAATGCTGGCAGTGGAATTCCTTCGTCAGTATATATAACTGCGTTTTGACCTTTGTCTATTTTTTCATTGAACATTCCGGGTTTGGTATTTTGACGTAGTCAATGAAAAAAAACTATGTTTAGATTTACTAATTGGTTGGATTATTGAGAAAAACAATTTGTCTCGTATTCATGTTACTTAAGGGACCACCTCTTGAGTGTATTAAGAGCTGCGAATAATATAGAAGAGCTTATCTGCTTGACGAAAATCCTGGTTACATCTATTTGTATGTATTTTATAATATCCTCGGTCAAAATATCCCAACTTCAAAATATCCTTTTTTTTGTGAGTCAAAGAGGTGTCCAGAGGATTTCTTCTGTTTATATCCTTTTTTATAATATCCACGTTCAAAATATCCCGGTAAAAAATCCAAATTTCTCTGGAAAAAATCTACACTGATCCCATAATAGTATACCGATGGTTCAAAGATGGAACGCGGAGTTGGCGCGGGTATCTTCTCAGCGGAACTGAATATATTCGAATTATTCCGACTCCCGGACCCCTGTAGCGTATTTCAGGCAGAAATACTTGCGATCCGGGAGGCGTGTAGGATACCCATACTCTTCCCCATAACCAAGAGACATGGACATCTTCATTGATAGCCAGGCAGGTATTAAAGCTCTCGACTCACACTCCATATCATCCAAATTAGTCGCACAGTGTAAAGACGCAATCACTTGTCTAAGCGGCTACTTCAACATTACTCTCCTCTGAGTTCCCGGCCATAGTGGCATAGAGGGAAATGAAAAGGCCGATGCGCTGGCAAGACACAGCTCTATCCTTGATAGTTCCCTTGCGGAGACCGTCTCTCCTTCCATTGGAGCTGTAAAGGGTAAAATATCCCAGTACTTTCTTTTGCAGGCGAACTCCAGATGGACCGGCCTAAATAGCTGTGTCATATCCAGGAAGATGTGGCCCTGCTTCAACGCTAAAAGAACCCACGACCTAACAAGAAGAACCCGACAGGAGATTGCCAGAATTGTGGCGGTCAGCACTGGACACTGGCCTGTCGGTACTCACGCTGCAAGGTTGGGCATCCCATTCAACCCACATTGCCGCAGCTGCAAGATCCAGTGGAAAAGGAGACCCACCACTTCCTCTGCGAATGTCCGGCCCTAGCTAATTGCATCCTGGTTGCACCGGGCAGTCACTCCTACCTACCTACCTACCTACCTACATTGGTTGGCTCTCTTCGACTCACAAGAAGTAAAATTCTTGACACCTCTTCGAGTCGTAGATCCCATAGTAGTACCTGGGTGGCTCATTTCGCGGGTGAAAGAGTTTACAACTCTGGACACCTCTTCGACTGACAAAAAGTCAAATTATGAACACCTCTTGGACTCGTAGTTCCCCTAATAGAACCTGGGTGGATCGCTTCGTGGGTGAAAGGGTCAAGCACCTAGTAGCACCTAGGTGGCCCGTTTCACGCGTAAAAGTGTTTAAAACTCTTGACAAATCTTCGACTCACAAAAACTAAAATTCTGGACACCTCTTCGAGTCGTAGATCCCATAATAGTACCTCAAACACCTCTTCGACTAGTAAATTCCCAACTCGTATGCACCAACATCTTGTTTCGTCGAGCTGTGAAGCACTTCAAGGAGAACGAATTCAGGCAGATGCTGGACGTTATAAAACGAGGCCGCGACGCCTTCAAGAAAATCAACCTGCTGCTTGAAAAATCTAGGTCAATGTCATGAAACCATTGGACACGGACAGCATAAATCCACCACAGCAATTGAAAAAGTCGAAGAATTTGCTACCCACTTCGAAAGAAATTTCCGGGTCGACCACCGACGCACCTTCCAGAATTTTTAGAAGCAGTGGAGGCACAAGTTTAAGACTTTCAACACGGAGAATCCAACAGATGACCCAAAAAGCGTTGAAGTCTTCAATAATTTTTTATTTTTTTTATTTTTTTTATTTTTATTTATTTTATTTCATGAATTGCTTACACAGTAAGATACAATATCTTATAAATAAGTGATAAGCATAAAAACGAGATGATAAATGGATGGATGCTACGAGTATATTTATAGAAGAAAAACATAGGGACGGGCTACAGTCCGCTTGGGCGAACTGTTGGATACCCTATTCGTATTCCTATCCCTCATAAGTGGGCGTGACAAAAGTCTAAGTATGGTTGAATTCTTAAGAACGCTCTACATATTTTGTTATATAACATTTAAAGGATTTTATCAAAAAAAAAACGCTCCCTAGCTCAAACTTGGGTGTTTCAATAAAATTGTTTTATTTAATTGTGGGCGTGTCAGTAGGCGGATTTAAATTCCAAATTAATTAACACATGAAAATAAAGGGCCCCTAGAGAGTATATATTATAAATTTCAGCTCCCTAGCTCAAACTTTGGATTTTTAAAAAAATTGTTTTATTTATTTGTGGGCGTGTCAGTGGTCGGATTTTGAAAATTTTTTATCCCGAGTAGTTTTAAGAGTCATAGATCATATATAAAAAATTTCAGCTTTCTAGCTCAAAATTCGTAAACTTGATTATTTCGGGACCCTAGAGAGTATATGGTTAAAATTTCAGCTCTCTAGGTCCAGTTTAAAGGTCTAATTTTTGCCGACAGACGGACGGACGGACATGGCTAGATCGACATTACTATCGATGCTGATCATAAATATAGTAACTTTTAGGGGTCTACGGGCAATATTAAGGTATGTTACAAACTATGCGTCAAAATTAATATACCCTTAGAATAGGGTATAAAAAGAGGAACAAAAAAAAAAGGAAAACTTAATTCACAAAAAATACTTAGAAATAAGGAGTAACTAAGAATAGCGGGAAGAATAGGTATTTAATTCTTTTTTTAATCTAGCGGTGTTATCCAATCTTCTTATACATTGAGGCAAGGAGTTCCACAATCGAGTAGCGTATATAAAAATTGACGTTCAGATACAAGACAGTAGTTGCATCTAGGTTACTGTACCGGATCTGTTAGAAGAGGGAAATCTATTTTTTTCGTAAAGATATGCCGGCTGACGAGTAAGTATGATATCCGAAAAACGAATGAGTGTACGATACTAGAGAAGTTTATCAAAGGTCATATTGTATAAACGTTTTGAATAGGCAGAGACCCTATCAAATCTCCGCAATCCAAAGACATAACGTACAATGCTATTAAAAGCAACGTTAAGTTTCCTTTTAGACTCAAAACTGCAGTTGGCAAAGATTTCACAACCGTAAGTGAGTAGAGTCACGACCAATGTTTTTGCGAGTAAGTTACGTGTCTCGAACGGAATGAAGGCGTGGGAGACCCATAATGTTCGAAGGACTCCATAAGTTTTTCCTACTGCCTGTTGGATGTGCTTATCCCAGGAAAGATTACGACTAAAGGTCATACCGATGCTTTTAACCGATTCAACATACTCTACAGGGACATGACTAATGTTGATGGAAGGAAAGTATGACATGTCTAGAGGCTTTCTTGAGACTACAATGCACTTGGACTTATTGGGATTAAGGAACAGACCATTACTTTGTGACCATTGCACGATTAAGTCCAGATCTTCATTTATACAGGAAGTGGCATGCTCAATTAGGCCCAAGGAACAGCTCAATTCGAGCTGAACATCATCGGCGTACATATGTACTGAGCTATGCATAATGAGAGAAGGAAGTTCGTTAACATATAAGGAAAAAAAGTAATGGTCCCAATATTGAACACTGTGGCACGCCGCTGACTATAGGAAGAAAGTCCGAAAGCACGTGGTTTATTTCCACAGCTTGCACCCTGTCTGTCAGATAGGAAGATATTAGCTTTATAGCACTTGGGGAGAAATTATATATCTGCGACAGTTTATGGCACAAGGTAGAGTGGACAATCGTATCAAACGCCTTCGAAAAGTATAACAGCACAAGAAATGACACTTTATCTTCATCAAGCGCCATTCGAATATCATCAGATACCCCTATAACGGCAGTGGTGCAACTGTGTTTCTGCCGAAAACCAGATTGTTTCGGAGACAATATATTATTGGAAGCATTGCATATTGTTGACTTAATTGTTTTTGCAATATCTTCTCAAACACTTTAGACATAAATGGCAGGATAGAGATCGGTCGGAATTCGTCACCCTTAGGTGTTTTCGGAACTGGAACTTGGTTGGCGAAATTATCCATTCATCTGGAACTGAACAAATTAATAACTTTTTGTTTAAAAAGTTACGAAGCATGGCCATCCTTGTGCTGACTACCATTTTTAAGAACTGTATTAAGAACAGCTATTTTCCGCAATCGTGGAAGGAGCAAAAGTTGTGGCAGTGCCCAAGAAGACGGACAGAACGAATGTCTATGGATACAGACCAATAGCACGGGACTCAACAAAAAGGATACAACTGAAGTCTGCTTGCTGGACATCAAGAAGGCATTTGACAGCGTCTGGATTAAAGAATGATCTTCAAACTAATGGAGTATGGTTTTCGGCTCAGTATGGTTAGACTAATTAATAATTTCCATAAACACTCCAGTGAAAGCGACCAGAGGACGACCAGCCGCTGTCGTAACATCAAGCTGAAACTCACAGATGACACCGTGGTTCATACTAGACGAAATATCTGGAAATCAACTTCAGCGAAAGATTCAAATTCAACCCGCATCACCCTCAAAAGGGCTAACTTTGCACCATCGAGAATAAAGACGATCCAGCTTTTGGAAAGGAAAGTACTTTGGATCTGCACAGGACTTTGGCGAAACCCGACAACTCTGAAGAATCATTCAACAAGAAGACTCTACGAGGAGGCAGAAATCGCACACCCGATCAGCGAATTAATGATGAAACTCTCAGGAAGACTCACCCGAACGGTGGTCTGCAACCCAAACACAGAGCTCCAGGAATTAACCCAGCAACAAACGGAACCATCATCATTACCTCGTGACATCACGGATGCGAGATTTGACGATATCATCCACAACGAAGATACTCCGTTCGACGAAAAATCGGTAAGACATTACGGGGGGTAACTAACTCCCTGTAATTGACGCTTGGAGGGACGCTATATTCTACGAGTGAATCCAAACAAGTCAAATTATCTCCTTGAAACTTGTTCTTATTTTCAATAACGACGAGGTTATGATCTGGACTAAAGGGATCACAACCCCCCACTTCACCCTTCCTCACTACTGGTCCGCTGAGTGGTTCGCCGATTTGACTTAGAAAGAATCAGCAGGCTTCCCAATAATATATTGTCAAATGAAAAAAGCAGAAGACTTCTTGGCGTACGTAGTTTGTTGATCTGAATCAAAATGACAAAGCTTCTTTGTATTTGTATCTGAAACTGAAAAATATAACAACAAAAAAAAACTATAGGCAATAACGATACAGAACCTAAAACCTAGCTTCTTCAACCATTTACTTGTGCTAAGTGGAAGGGACCTACAGTTTTAAGCCGAATCCGAAAGGCAAGTTTAAAAAGCTTCTCAGGACAATTGATACTCTTGAATGTTTGTCAGACGTTCGCAAGAGGAGGGGCAGAGGGAAAACTCTAGATTGTTGCGTTACTTCCATACCCGATTCACTTTTTCGTCCCGGTCTGTCCATTTTTGCGTCGTTCCTACTGGGAGATTGGTTAACTGGCCGCCTCTGGTTGATTCCGATCAAGGTCGCTCGTTTCCATGAGTTCGGGGGCCGACAAAAGCTGGTATCGAGGCTAACGGACGGTTGGTGTCTCGACAACAATGGGTGGGGGGAGGACGATCCCGTGGCACACCCCAACGCGAACAGAAAGGGTAGTGAGAAGGATCCTTTACGATATCCCAACAAATCAGCAAAAGGGTGTGGGTAGATACACCTTAAATAAGCACCCCAACAAACATAGCTAAACCCAATTAGCAAGTTATACAAGTAGTATATGTACATTCACGACTCGAGATTGAGTGTGATTTGTTTTTTCCATTTCAAATGTTTCTTCAATTCGAAGAATTAACATAGGAAATGATTGATGAATGATAAACCCAATTAGGGCAGGGTGCCCACAGGTTAAAAGGCGGTGGCGGACCCCCTTATACAAATCGCAAACGACCAGATGGTAGGTCGCCCAAGTTGACACATAAAACAACGCAACGCCGAACTATTAAAACGAAACACTGAAGAAAAAGCATCAACGTTGCAACTAACAGAACGCAACACTGAAGAATAAATACCGAATATGCAGACAATACATCGAAACGAAGACATCAATTGCCAAGGCCCAACGAATACAAACATTTTAAGAAATGGCACGCTATCCAGGTTCGCCTTCCCCCAAATCTGGTCGAGAGTCCACCGGGTTAGAAAAGTTTCGCGGAGAGTAATTTTGAGCTTCCTTCTTCTCAAACACTTCACAGATTTTACCAATTTGGGGCATCAGCTGGTATAGTTCGTCTTTTCTTTTTTCTTATTTTTTTTTTCTTAATTAACTTCTTCTTTCGTGGGCACATTTTCGCGTTCCAATTACTTTCTCGTTTCTCTCATTATTTGTCTTGTCTAAGTGTTTAAGTGTTTAAGTGTTTGTGAACTCGTCCCATTAGGAGCGTTTGGGGAATTTGGTGAATGCGCCCATCGAATCGTTCGGCCTGAGAAACCTGCTCAGAGTTTGGGCGAATTCAGAAACGGATGAGTAAGTGAGACGGAGACGGTGGCACACTACAGTAAAGTGACTGAGTGATCGTTTAAGTAGGCCGTAGTGGATTCCGCCATTGCTCAAATGTGGGTGTATGAGTGAGAGAGGGAATGGTCCACGACGGACAAATAATCCTCGAAGTGGACAAGCCGATACATCAGAGGTAGTAGAGAGTTTCTTTTGAAAATCGGGCAGGGCTATTTTTAAACTTAAATTACTAAGTAGTCTAAAGGGAGTTTAGACTTTGTTTTGATTTTTTTAAATTTTGTGGAAGACCGCACGGACGGACCCAGGAAAGAAAAAGGCAGAAGACGAGCTGAGGAGATAAGTTGCAGGACAGGCAGCGAAATCCCACTTTTGACTACCAGGCAGGAGTGTTAGAGGAGCAGGGAATCACAGATAAGAGTATCTTATCATCTTTTTTTAAAATATGCAATGCGTTTATGTTTGTGCTCGGAAAAGCCGGTAGGCTTTCGTTCCTTAAATTTCCTAAGAATTACATCCCTTCATTTTGTCCGCGATAGCGAGAAATTCCTAACGGCGATCTTTAAAATCAATTTTAATAAATCGACCGTTGCTTCACGGAGCTATATAACGATTTGAAATTCTTCTTCTTTTATTTCATCCCAATCCCATTTTATTTTCAGCATTTCATCGTCGGGAAATTCTATCAAAGGTTTCACAATTCCTTTTTTCAAAAAGATTTTGTGGCGCCCATTTTACTCCTTTTTCACTATCCAATTTGTCTGCGAACCCACCCCAGCTGAGCGACAGAGTCGGTAGTATACAACCAGCTACCCGTTGCACTTTTCCCATATTGCACCGGCGAATATAAGAAGTTGACATTTCTCATCGATCGACTTTCAACCATCGGCACAGCGGCGGCTGCAATTTGTTCGCGTTTTAATTTGCTCTTTTTCACGCATTTAATCTCGTTTAATTAGTCATTTCAAACCCTAATAAAAGTGCAACAAGATGTTATTTGGCCCCGGCGGGATTTGAACGGGGAAACTTTCGATTAGTAGTCCAACACACTTCTCGCTGAACCACTGCGCCCGACATGGAGCATACGCTATTTCACCTATATTCACCTTTCGGTTTTCAGTATCATTGCCCTCAATGATCAAAAACCTGGGAGTTAAGGGTGGCTGTGGCTGGTAACATATGGTGCTCTCACCTATCTATTGATGACGTCGCTATAATATGTTCACATATTGTTGGCATCTGTGGCTCTGAATTTAGGCGCAACAAGAAAATAGTCAGAGTGGACGTTTGCCCGTCGAAATGTGTGCACGTTTTAGATGGTCGATGTGTGCCTCGCGTCGATAAGCACGTTGGTCGATTTGGTTGGCGGTTCCATCATATGGAAAGTCTCAGTTTGCTTTTTTGATAAGCAGTTGTGCGAACCCTTTGTTTTTCACTGCATTACGAGGTGCTGCAAAGTCGATAAGCTGAAAGCCGTCTCGTCGTCTTTTGTCGTGTCGTGAATGCTGTGCATGCCAACTTATTGGAATTCAGCACCACTTAACGGCCGAAGATAATTAACATAACATTAAATGGTAGCCCATTTCACACGACGAATTCGTATCCTAACATGTGAATCCTTTTGTGACAGCTGTAATAAATGTCGCATTGCAGTAGTTTTTGCATACCCGATCATAGCCATGGTATCTCCTGTATCGCGGTAATATCTGCAGGGACGGATTTGAGTTTTGAGAAGCACCAAGAGTTCACAAAGCGAAATAAAGCCAAAAGTTAAAATTTGGCCTTATTTCGTTTGGCGTTATTTCACTCCACCGTGCATACTCAATTCACAGTCTTTTGAGGTTTCAAGTCGTGATCCAAAATGAGGGTGTCCATATCCAAGGCTGGTGTCTCTCTAATAACTAAATTCATTTTAACGTAGTAGGGAAGTTACCCCTGACGGAACAGCCCACAACATGGAGCGCCAGCTCCAACAGTTCTACTGAAAGGGATATCAGTAATCCGCTTCGGGAACATGAGCGCTGTCTTTGACCACTTAAGGGCTCATCCACCACCATCTTTTTTAACACCCTGACTTAGTCTTGAAAATCCTTAATGATCTCAGCTCCAAATACATATATCGGAGTAGCTCATGCCTCATGGTATCTACGATCTACCATACGGGTGTTCACCTTCTGATTTGCTCATATAAGACTTCTGAGGCTCATCAGACAGTAATTTTCAACAGAACATCGTTGTTTTTTTCTTCAGGTTCAACATTTGCGCTTATAAATTTAGCAAGCCAGGTCTGGGCGAAATGATCAGTACGCCGCGGTTGATACCGCTCAGTGTTTACCCTAGTCGTACAACACCCATTGTAATATGCTTAATCGTGGTGTGTCTGCTCCACTGCTTGATAGCATGAGTTCACTTCAATCTTATTGGTTCCTACGCACTTTGTCTGCTCCCTCTAGTACTCTGCTGGATTCATGTTCTTGCTGTGTTTTAAGATGTTGACACTCTAGAGACTTATATTTACGAGCATTTTTGAATTAATAAACGCTGATCTACTTCGGGTAGATTTGTTAAGAGTTTATTCGTAGACATTTTAATATAAGGCTTCAGCTGACTAATTTGTTAATCAATGTCATACTTAACCTTTTAACTAGACATGTCCCCATTATTTTAAAAACTGTCACAAATCCAGCAACATCTTGGCTTACCTTCGAGATAAGGGAACCGAGAAATAGGCGCGACATAGCACACACCAAAATCCACTAAAAACCAGATTAATGTTAGCAAAAGTGTTTATTGTACCAATCATTCTATTTGGCTGTGCAATTTATTATAACTGTAAAGCTGAAGTCATCGAGGACAAAACGAGGTACTTGCTTTCACCAAATAAACAAACATCTGTCCACCGACTAGGACAAATCGTCACTGTTGATAGCAGTATTAGTAGTGGAGTAAACATCAACTCAAAGTAAACATCAACTCAAAGTAAACATCAACTCAAAGTAAACATCAACTCAAAGTAAACATCAACTCAAAGTAAACATCAACACCACAAATGACACATAAGCGGAGCCGACGAAGAGCTACCCTAGAAAACCGTTGCTACTTCGATTTGGCAAAGCAAATGGGTTCAAGATTTCTGACTGGGAAGACCAAGGCCTACACAACACTGATACTGCCAGTTTTGCTTTACGGCGCCGAGTGCTGGACGATTAGCAGGATATGAGAACAAATTTTGGGTTCTTTCGAAAGAAAAATACTCCGCATGATATTTGGTCCTGTGTGCGAGGAGGGCAAATGGAGGAGAAGATACAACCGCGAACTCTATGAGCTGTACCAAGATGTGGATGTAGTCCCTCCTCGCACACAGGACCAACAATCCGACCGAGTATTTTTCTTTCAAAAGAACCCAATATTAGCTCCCTTTTTCTACTTATCGTCCAGCACTCGGCACCAGAAAGCAGGACTGGCAGGATTAAGGATCGATAGAGCATGCGTTTTGTCCTTCGAGTGAGGAGTTTTGAACCCATTTGTTTCGCTAAACCAAAGTAGCGGGTTCCTAAGGTAATTCTCAGCCGGATCTCCACTAAGGTGTCATTCGTGGAGTTGATGTTTACTCCTAGGTAGGTGATCTCCTTAACTACCTCGAAGTTATTGATAGCACAATATTTCTGCTGATAGCATGTATTTAGTCTTGTCCTCATTAACTTCAAGACCAAGCACTTTCGCCTGTTCTTCAATCCATTAAAAGCCCCTAGCACGACACGCTGGGAACGGCCGATGATGTCGATATCGACCGCATACCCCAGTAGTTGGACGGATCTATTGAAAATAGTACCTTCCGTGTTAACACCTGCCCTGCGCACTATTTTCTCCAGGACAATATTGAAGAAGTGACATGACGAAATTCGGTGCAGGTTTGGGATAATTCCGAAGAGCTGCTTCCAAACTACACAATACACCGCGTGTTTTCAAGTGTCACGCGACATAACTGGATCAGTTTTGCCGGGATCCCGAATTTGGCCATCGCATCGCCACGTAGAGCTCCTGATTGCTATCATATGCGGCTTTAAAGTCAATGAAAAGATGGTGAGTATCGACTTGAGATTCGTTGGTCTTTTTCAGGATTTGCCTTAGTGTGAAAATTTGGTCTAATGTCGATCTGCCCGGCCAAAAGCCACACTGGTACGTGCCGATTCGTGTGTTGTAGAACGGTTTGAGACGTTCAACCAGTAGGTACATCAAACAGCGATACAACTGTAAGAATCATGATGGAAAAACATCGCGATTCCTTAAAGGATTTGCATATGGTGTTGGTTGATTTTGAAAAGGCCCTTGATATTGGTTGTCAACAATAAATCTGTTATGGGTGGCGTTAAGACAACGAAGAGTTCCAGAAACCTACGTACAGATGATCATGGACATGTTTGAGGGAGTAAAGACAAGAGTAAGATGCCCCGTTGGCGTGACCGAGGAGTTCGCAATCAAAGTCGGAGCACACCAGGGAAGCGTCTTTAGTCCCTAGATATTTATTACAGTCCTTGATAATCTGTTTGAAGGAAAAGTGACGGACACCAAAGTGCATCAGCTATTAGCGTTGATCAAACGTCCCTTCAACGAGCACTTGATGGGTGGAAGTTTTGGAGGGGAATGGGTATAGTATTAGTCCAATGCTGTCTCCTGTCATTAAAGCAAAACCCACACACACTGCCATTATCCATGAATGGCACTTGCATCGCTGAAACCGAAAGACTTTCCATACTCGGTATGTGTGTGGCAACCTTCGTTGCATTGAACACATATTCGATGTCGCCAAGAACGCTGCGAAATGTCTAGGCTTCCTTAAGCGATGTAAGAAATATTTCATCCCTTCTGACGCGCGCGATAAAACTCATTGACGACCGAGACATAGCGAGATCGATTGACTCTCTTAGTCATCGTCGCAATGTCTCCTGTCTTTCGTTATTTTATCGGTATTTCCATCATAAGTGCTCTAATAAAATAGCCAGTTGCATTCCACCCCTTGAACATTTCAACCGCATGCAATGAATGCCCATCAGTTCACCCTCAAGCCTGTATTCGGACGTACAGTGAAGTACAAAGAATCTTTCCTCTGCCGTACGACACGAATGTGGAATACTCGTCCACGCTCTATTTTTCCCCTATATTATAACCTACAAACATTTAAAAGCAACGTGCATCGGCAACTCTCCCTTTCTTCTAATCCTAATTTCCCTAACGCCCGCGCTGTGTAGCCAATACATGATAAGGGTACTAAAAAAATTCCTTTAGTGCGCGCAAATTGTAAAAAAAACTTAGGGACGGGCTACAGTCCGCTTCGGCGAACTATTCTATTCCTATCCCTCATAAGTGGGTGTGACAAAAGTCTTAGTATGGTTGAATTGTTAAGAACGCTCTACATATTTTGTTATATAACAATATAACAATTTAAAGGATTTTATCAAAAAAAAACGAAGCTTTTGTAAAAAAACGCTCCCTAGCTCAAACTTTGGTTTTTCAATAAAATGTTTTATTTAATTGTGGGCGTGTCAATAGGTGGATTTAAAAAAAAAAACACATGAGCATAAAGGGCCCCTAGAGAGTATATTATAAATTTCAGCTCCCTAGCTCAAACTTTGGATTTGCAAAAAAAATTGATTTTAAATTGTGGGTGTGTCAGTGGGCGGATTTTGAAAATTGTATATCCCGAGCAGTTTTAGGAGTCATAGATCATATATACAAAATTTCAGCTTTCTAGCTCAGAATTCGATTTTTTCCAAAATTTTGTTTTTTCGAGTTTATGGGCGTGTCTGTGGGCGGATTTCAAAAATTCGTAAACTTGATTATTTCGGGACCCTAGAGAGTATAGGGTTAAAATTTCGGCTCTCTAGGCCCAGTTTAAAGGCCTAATTTTTGCCGACGGACGGACAAACGGACATGGCTAGATCGACATTACTATCGATACTGATCATAAATATAGTAACTTTTAGGGGTCTACGGGCAATATTAAGGTATATATCCTTAGAATAGTGTATATACCCTTAGAATAGGGTATAAAAAGCGAAGCAAGCTGTGATGACGACATAAGGCATCACGGAAGCGTAGGGTGGATGAAGTTGCGCAAAAACTCTGTCATTTCCTTTGACCGAAAAATGCCCCCTAAGCTGAAAGGAAGACTCTACACCACAGTTGTGCGCTGGCGCTCACATACGGTTCACAATGTTGGACAGCGTACAAAAAGTATGAAGGCAAATTAACGGTAGCTGAGATGAAGCTGCTTCGCACGACAGCAAGAGTAACAAAGATTGGTGGAATAAGAAGTTCCAAGATCCGAGGAAGCCATCACTTCAAAGAACCCATCTCGAAGAAAATGCAGCGCGATTGGCTCAGTTGGTACTGGTATGTTCAAAGGAGAGATCCGAGGAACCCTATCAAAAAGATCACATTTTGTCGCTTCAGAGGTATGCGATTGTTAAAGCTTTCTTAGAATGCTTATCGTATTTCGCACGAGATTTGATTTTGTTGAAAACGTCACTTCGGTCCCGTTGTATTTAAAAAAAAAATAATGAAAAGATTCGCAATTTAATTTTTGAAAATTTCATTTAGTTAAAAAGATTAATTAACAGAATTAAGGTCTAATTTGTTTATTTCCTTTGTCCACTGGGAATTAATTAAAGTATTTCTACATCGGCATTGTGACTAGGAAGAGCAAAGGAAAACTCCGAGATGTTAATTGCTCCCTCAAACCCAGACATTTATCCGCATAGGCAACAAAGAGTGCATGTCCCAAAAAACCGGACAGATGGCAACGCTGATTGAATGTCAACTTTAACTCAAACAATTCTTGTTGAGACACCATACAAATTCAAAATCAACTTGTAGTACCCATTCGAAGCAGAATCATCCACTACCCGCAGATTGCCCAGTACTCCAATGATTTGTTGTAAAATGTTTCCAAAAAACCACAAATTTCTTTCGATTAAAGTAAACATTTCCAAACACCATCTGGCTAAAACGCGCCCTAAACTAACACCATCTGGCTTCTCAAAAACATCGTGTATTTCGAAAATTGCCACTTTCCTCGTAATTCCCTTGTCACTTTGCTTTAATAAACATTTAAATAATAATAATTCTACACCGTCATGCATTCCGTTAAACAATGCACTCACAATTTATATTCCTTTGATGTACTCGTGCTCGGCATGTACGAATATATTCCAGGAATACCAGCGCACTCTTCTCAACGCCGCGATGCAATCCGCTCGCATGTGTATATATTTGCAATTCAATTGCAATCATCTAAATGTAATTAAAACCGAAAAACTATTGGCGTAAACAGAAATCTTGAATGAGTGCTTTTTTGCTTCATCGTACAGGCTAGAGCTGGAGCTAATTCAAATTGCCGCCCCTGTCTTCGCGCCTCCGCCCACTTGTTAGCGAAATTTATTGAAAAATTCTAACAAAACCAGACGCTGGTTGATTGCATTCCTGAAACGGGCCAGATACATCCCATCCAACACAGCAGAGTACCGCATCTCGCTGGATAGATGTATTTTTCAATTGATGTGTTTCCTTAAATAATTTTATCACTCTATGGAGTGGAGATTGTTTTTTTTTTTTTAAATCATCAACCATTGGCCGATGGTGTACCTACTCTTTCTGTCCAGCGATATTTGCAAAAATCTGTTTTAGAAAAAATGTTCAAAAAAGGAATTGTTTACGCTTGGCCCTTGAATGGTTGAGTGTATTTTTAGAAGTTGCAGGTGCTGTTTGATTTTTCTACACGTGCCCAGCTCCCTTAGGCATTCTACTCCGTTCCGAATTGCACTCGAACAAAATGTCAAAGTGCTGCTGGGTCAAGGTTGCATACTGGATGCGTGTCTCAACTCAGAATATGACAGCTTTAGTGTGAAATCTGTTTCCATTTTCCTTCAGATGACAGCTATTTCAACGCTTATGTCAGTCAGGGATCTTCTGGACAACCCTGACCGATATAAATCATGACCAAGAGACCATGCTGTGTTCTGGTAAAGTCAATAGCCCCATCATGATGATGAGTCATAAATTTTAAGCATACTTAGCTGTGTCGAATTTTAAAATATATAAAGTCGATGGCTCTTTTTATAGACCATGAGTGCCAGAGTCCATAAATAAAAGTATATTTTTTCGCGTGGGTATATTTGGATTATACTTTATTGTTATACGAGGAAGATGTTTTAACTTGGAAGCACTCTTGTATGAGAATTAATATTCAAAAACATGGCATTACTTGTATCAAAGCCCACGCGGCGTCTGCTGCGAATCTAAGTCAGGAAGAGTAGCGCAGCGCGTTAATTAAATCGAAAAATCTGTGATAATGGAATCTAAATGGAAGAACATTTTTGAAATACGAGTATTTGACGAAAAGTTTTTAAAAGTTTCATTAGCAAAAGGAGGAGTTTTGGGAAATTATTTGAGGTAGAATTATTGGGCCGTTCTAAATGGGCCGATGGTGTTCCTTCACTGCCCCCGAGAAGTCTGGTCTGGTATACCGATGGATCGAAAATGGAATCTGAAGTTGAAGCTAGTGTCTTTGGACCCAACACAAAAGTATCGATACCTATGGGAATATATCCCACGGCATTCTAGTCAGAAGTTCAAGCCGTTAAAAGTGGTTAGTATGTTGGACTTCTAGTCGGAAGGTCGCTGGTTCAAATCCCTCCGGTGCCAAGCAACATCTAGGTAGAATTTTTCCGCTTCCTCATGTCTTGCCAACGTCTGACAAACATCAAAGAGTATCGATTGTCATTAGAAGCTTCTCAAATTTGCCGTTCGGATCCCGCTTAAAATTGTAGGTCCCTACCACTTCGAACAAGCTGGGTTTTAGGCCCTGTATGGGTCATTTTTTTTTAAAGCTCCTGACCCGCATAGGCGAAGAAAACGGTACGTCGACCTGGAAAGATCTATTGAGTTCTTTGAAGAAGATCCTCTTTCTGATTCCGTAGAGGGCTGGGCATTCGCACAATATGTGTTCCGTGGTTTCATCGTCCTCGAGGCACAGCCTGCACTCTAAAGAGTCTGCTAAGTTAATTTTGTTAAGATTGTATCGTAAACCGTTGTGACATGTGAGGCAGCCTATTAGATTTTTGATACCATGCCTACGGAGGTTTAGGATCCTGCTGGCATTGTTTTTAAAGGCTGGAACTATAGTCTACACTATAACATCAGAAAACTCTCACTTCTCATGCGATAGTTTTCTTCAAAAGCAATCATTTGCAAGTATGCTCCTTGCAAGTTTTTGAGATCGAAGAATGTTTCATATCAGGATCGTACCAAGGGAGAGAAATATCTCATTCTCTCTTGCAAATAGTATATTTTAGAAACTCCTTATTTGTGTTTTACTAACTGAGAAAATTTCAACCTCACTCATGTAATTATTTGCCTGATCATGAGCATTCCTCGTTTGAATTTCTGTCAGCAGATATTCTTTGTTCGTTTCTTTCAAATTATTAAGCTGAGAAAACCTGTACCTTCTCTCATGCGATCGTTTTTCGTCGGTGGTAATTTCGTCGGTGGTAATTTCACATACTCATTGGTTCTGTTAAAAGTAGTCTGTAGGGTATACAATAACAGTCTAGAATACCATAGCCAAGGAAACTATCAACTTCTGTCATGCGATAGGTTTCTTCAAAAGTAATCATTTGCATGTATGCTCCTTGCAAGTTTTAAAGGTAAAATGTTTCAGGGTACTACCAAGGCAGAGAAATATCTCCTACTCTCTAGCTTTAGTATTTTTTTGAAACTCGCTAGTTCTGTGTTACTAACTGAGAAAATTTCAACTTCTCTCATGCGATATTTGGCATTCTCCGTTTGAATTTTTGTCAGCAGCAATTTTTTTTAGTTCTTTTTAAGTTAGTAAGCTGTGAAAACTTGTACCTTCTCTCATGCGATCGTTTTCGTCGGTGGTAATTTTTCACACATACTCATTGGTTTTGTCAAAAGTGGTGTGCGGGGTATACAATAACCGTCTTTAATACAATAGCTTAAAATATCACCTTCTCTCATGCAATAGTTTCGCAACCAAGTGATTTGATAGTTAGTTGAATTGTATTCGCATTCACAGAGAACTACAAAAAGACATTGCTTAGTCTTTTGTGGTGTTTTATGGTGTGAGAGAAGGTGATAGTTTCGTCATAATAAGCTCGCCGAGGTATGAACTTCACCGAGCAGACCAGCGAATTCCTACTAATCAAAATAAACACATTGGGCCTTACCAAGAACAAATTTTATGCGGAGATTTTTAGATTTCCTTTTGCACATGATCAGCCAATTATTTCATGATGTACTCGTATCTCGTAGCAGATAAAATCGACCGTAAATGGATTTGGGAATTTCAAAAATTTGTTTGTGTGCTGCGAAAATTACTATTTAAAAAGATTTTCAATTATTTTGACTACCTAAATCCGCAGCGATTGCCTAATGACTCTATTTTACTGTCTCCCAGTGTAGTAAAGGTAACTCGTTCGACGTATCATCGCAAGTCGTTAAAGAAATATGAGTAAATACCCTACAAATGAAATATTATCTAAACAATTTCGAAAGAATTCGAAACGTTATTATACTCATTTTTAATTGCTACTCAAAAAGCGATCAAGAATTTGCGATTCATGCCGAGCTCATTTCCTTTGGTCGCGATTTACCCATTCAAACCTTGATTAACGGCGTACAAAACCTTACACGCCCCCACAACTCAAGCCCTAACCTTAAAATAGCTGCATATTTTCTAAAAATTACAAAAATATACATAACGACAAATCGAAGAAAAAAAAAATAATCCCATTTTTGTCCTTGACAAGAACTTATAAATTCTGGTCGAGCATAAAACACATTCGCTGTGCACAAGCAAATGTATTTCAACTATTTGCGCTCACACCAGCAGCGAACAGCAAACAGCACAAGCTATCACTCAAAATTCCGCATCACCGAAATTTGGTCGTTGTCCACCATTAGCGATATAGACTCACGCAAACGTTTTACATTTCATGAGTGGACAAATTTCAATTAGTTTGTTTATACAGCATGCAGTGTGTTTGTCTCTTTCTTTTGGATTTAATTAGCTTGGCGCTGTGCCAACCGTCTGTTCGCGCACAGAACAAAGTTGTCAGTTTGAACAATTAAAGCGACACAGGTGACGAATCACTCCCACTAGTACAACCGATAACTATTTTTGTCAAATGTACTATCATCGCTGCAGGCAGCCAGCCACATAGTACCTACAGGTGATTGTTTGTTTGTTTTTTAATTTTATTACTTTTTGGGGCAGTCCTAAAAACGGAGCCGTTACTCACTGCGCGGCGTGCCCCAAAAATGATACTCAAAATAACTGAAGATCACTTAAAATGGGTGACAATTTTTTTCAGAAACTCACTTAGTCAGAGTGATGTTTTTGAGGACCACCTTGCACGCCTCTTGATATTAGGAATTATAGAACATTGCACAGGAAGTTATAAGGATTTCCGTTGCAAATTTTCGAGAAATGCACTGTGTCTTTTTTATTTTTTATTCTCGATTCTATATTCTAAATACAAAAATTTATTTTGGTGTTTAATACAAAATTATTGTCATTATTTTTGACGCAAGAGGAAGTGGTGATGAGTGATTCAGTTTGATGTGAAAGTTCGTTCAGTTTTTAAGAATATTACATTGTGAAATAGTTTTCATTTAATATGGACTTCCATTTATGTATATTTGACCGTAAGAAACGAATCATTGCATTATTTCGGATTTGTAGGAATTTTAACCTTAAAAAATGATTGAGTGAAGCTAATTTTCTGGTAGATCCATATGTTATCCAAAGACCCCTACAATTTCAGTCCTAGAAACCAAAATGGGACAAATAGTTGAGACCCTATTTTCGCCAAAAAAGTACAGAGCTCGGTAGGCAAAGAATTCAGGAAATTGTGCCTATACCCATCGTAACACGCGAAGAATTATCCGAAACTTGTAAGAAGGTACGCGATAGAAAGGCTACGGGACTGGACGGTATTCCAAATAGAGCCCTAAAAAACGCAGTTAAAACACGACCTGACTTATTTGCCGAAATGTTCAACGCGTCTCTTCAGGAGGGCATTTTTCCTGAACCTTGGAAGCGCCAAAGACTTGTCCTACTGCCGAAAGGAAAGGGTAATCCAAACGAACCATCCTCCTACCGTCCTATTTGTTTACTAGACACGATTGGTAAAATTCTCTAGCGAATTATTTACAACAGGCTCCAGCCAGCAATTGAAACGGCTGGAGGCCTCTCGGAACACCAATACGGTTTTCGTAGATCAAGATCTATGGTAGATCAATCAATGCGGTAATAACGTGAGCCCGAGCCGCTAAAGAAGGAAGGCGCTGGAAAGGAGGAACCAAAAAATACTGCGCCGTTATAACGCTCGATGTAAAAAACGCGTTTAATTCGGCGAATTGGGAACGTATCATTAGCTGTCTCTACAGTATTGGAATACCGGACTATTTTCGTAAGATTATAACGAGTTACTTCTCGAATAGAGTTCTCCTCTACGACTCTGATGAGGGAATAAAAGAGTATGAAGTAACGGGCGGTGTGCCACAAGGTTCAGTTCTAGGCCCCTTGCTATGGAACGTTATGTATGACGAAATTCTGCGTCTACCTATTCCAAGAGAAGCGTCGATTATCGGCTTAACAACATAGCCGTGGTAGTTGTGGCAAAAACAATAGAAGAAGTCGAGCTGCACTGTAATGAGACAGTTGCAAATGTACTAACATGGCTATCTAGCGCAGGTTTGAAACTCGCCGACCACAAAACGGAAGCAGTACTTATTACGTACGAGTAGGAAAGTGCGGGAAACGATAACGCTTAGAGTAGGAGAGCAAGAAGTAGTTTCCCAACCGTTTATTAAGTACCTCGGAGTAATTATAGACGCTCGCCTAAGCTTTTAACATCATCTTGAATATGTATGCAAAAAGTCAGCAAAAACTGTTAACGCGCTTTCAAGGGTGATGAGTAATATCGGGGGCTCGAGCAAACAAAGAGACTTTTTCTTGCAGGAACTGCCAGTTCTATTCTCATGTATGCGATAGAAATATGGTCAAGTGCAACGAAAGTTAAGTCTTAAATGAGGGGAGTCAAATGTGTCCACCGTCTTAGCGCACTAAAAGTCGCCTGTGCGTTTCGGACAGTTTCGAACGGACTATATTTGTCGTATCTTCAATGGTACCTATCGATATACTTGCTGAGGAAATGGTAAAATTAAAAAGCGAGCGAGTCCGAAATGGTCGGGTAGATAACGACAAAAGAAAATATGAAAGAAGTCTGAGTATAGCAACTTGGCAACAACAATGGAATGAATCGTTAAAGGGAAGATGGACGCACAGGCTTATACCAGTGATCGATGTATGGATCAAAAGGGAACATGGTGAAACAAACTTCCATCTGACTCAGTTCTTGACTAGTCATGGCTGTTACAGAGAATATCTCTTCAAACGCGGACATGAAACCAGCCCAAATTGCCTGCATTGCGAAAATGTTTCTGAAAACGCGAAACACGTGTTTTTCCATTGCCAAAGGTACGAAACCGATCCTCTCGGTTACGGAACCAATTCGGAGAGTGGCCCACTCCCGATAATGTCGTAAGCTTTATGCTTCGGAATGACGAAAACTGGACCACTGTGAGTAACGTGGCGTATACTCAGCGATCTTAGACGCTTAGAACGCCAACGGAAAGCTAATAGTTCCAACAATGGAGCTGACCCCCGCGAAGTAATGTCTTACGGCGGTTCCCCAGGCGAAACGCATCGGCCTGTTCGGGAAGGGAGGTGGTTTTAGCCGGAATACGGCACTATAAATGGACGAAGAACCATTGGTGCCTCATGCAAGGTTACCAACTTCCAGCGCCAAAAAAAAAACAAAATGGGAACTCGAAATGGCAATGTTTGTGTCGGTTGTGCTTAAAATGCCAAACTCCGAGTTTTAAGTCCCGCAGGTTTTAAAATCGAACCAAGACTTCAAAATAATAAAAACGCTCAGATCACGATCTAGATTCCACGATAGCTTACTCTATCATATCTATGAAAACAGACAGAGACCGCTTTCGGTCAACGGTTTTTTTGGCGATATGGCCGATGTCCTCTCCAATGTTTTTTTTTTGTATACCCTATCCTAAACAATAAGGCATTAACGACCCCTACATGGGGACAAACAAAAATAAATAAAAACATAGGGACGGGCTACAGTCCGCTTGGGCGAACTGTTGGATACCCTATTCTTATTCGTATCATATCTATGTATGGTTGAATTGTTAAGAACGCTCTACATATTTTGTTATATAACATTTAAAGGATTTTATCAAAAAAAAACGAAGCTTTTGTAAAAAAAAGCTCAAACTCTGGTTCTTCAATAAAATTATTTTATTTAATTGTGGGCGTGTCAGTAGGCGGATTTAAAAAAAATTAACACATGAGCATAAAGGGCCCCTAGAGAGTATATATTATAAATTTCAGCTCCCTAGCTCAAATTTTGGTTTTTCAATAAAATTGTTTTATTTAATTGTGGCCACTGACACGGGGCGGATTTTGAAAATTTTATCTCCTGAGCAGTTTTAAGAGTCGTTGATCATATATAAAAAATTTCAGCCTTCTAGCTCAAAATACGATTTTTTCGAAAAATATGTTTTTTTGAGTTTGTGGGCATGTCTGTGGGCGGATTTCAAAAATTCGTAAACTTGATTATTTCGGGTCCCTAGAGAGTAGAAATATGGTTAAAATTTCAGCTCTCTAAGCCCAGTTTAAAGGCCTAATTTTTGCCGACAGACGGACGGACGGACATGGCTAGACCGACATTACTATCGATGCTGATCATAAATATAGTAACTTTTAGGGGTCTACGGCCAATATTAAGGTATGTTACAAACTATGCGTCAAAACTAATATACCCTTAGAATAGGGTATAATTAGCTCCATCACGTCATCGATGAGGTTGAGGATGAAGAGTGCAGAGCACAAGACATGTGGAGTTCCCTACGACGACCTTGCTTAGACAGAGCCAAATTACCGCTAGGGGCTTCAAAACGACACAGGTGGACATGTGAAGCTGAAGCAGTGATAAGTGACAAAAAAGCGGCACTCAAAGATCGCCTCGAATTAGAACACAGACTTTGCAAGAGGCACGAAAAGAGAAAGTGGTCTCAAATTCAAGCAAAGAGTGTGGAGGGCCTGTTTCGGGAGTTAGAAGAAATTTCTTCTTCGGCTGATAGAAACCAGGCCATCCTCGAACTCGGAAAAATCAGCTTGAACATCGTCACAACCATTTACAAAATAGCCGCTATAAAAAGACAAGTTCCCGGGAAATCCGTTCTGCAAAGTTCATCAACCATGCTCAAGGCCTGCTTCTTGTGGATGACGAACAAATGCAACTCAGACGGCAAAAGTAAAAAAAAAAAACAGTATACTTTCGCTGGCCGTTCTCCGATCCATCCCGACCTAATCCAGACATTTATATGAATGGAAGAGTGATTCCCAAGTGCGAAAATTTCGAATATCTGGGATCTATGAACAATTGCGAAGCAAGCTGTGATGACGACATTAAGCATCGCGTAAGCGTAGGGTGGATGAAGAGACGGGAAAACTCAGCCATCTTCTGTGATCGAACAATGCCATTTAGCTGAAAGGGAAGCTCTACAAAGCTGTTGTGCGGCGACCGGGGCTCATATACGGTTCATAATGTTGGACAGCGTTTTAAAAGTATTTCCATCAAGTAAGTAACTCGATGTTTTCCCCACGGCAGTATTCCATACCTTAATATCGACTCTATCAGTGAGAAATATACCTGTTCTTTTTAAGAACAGTGTAGCAGTTATAAATACTCAAGTGGTGAAGAGCATAAACTGCTTTTCGAAGTCTCTTGCACAGTTGCGTTATATGCAAATCCCATTTAAAGTAGCAGTCTAAATCCACACCAAGATATTTAAAATGTTGTTTACAACTACAGACTTGTCCTCGCCCCATTATTATGTAGGCATGTTGTTTCATGGTATTTTATCATAACTTTTGTTTTCAGGACATTGTGTTGGTCTGATGTGCATTAATTTAGTTTTTTTAGCGTTAATAATAAGTCCGAAATCGTGACACCATCGGACCACATAGCCAAACTCGATTTGCATGATGTTGGTTGCTGCTGTTAAGTCCATGTGACTGACTACCATCGCTCAAACGTCCGCAAAAGAAAATCCAATACTATCTCGCAAAACTGTTAGAATTTGATTTGCGTATATAATATAAAGTAAAGGTCCCAGGATGGAGCCCTGGGGAACCCCGTATCTAAAATGTTTTCTTGGGTATTAATGTCCGAAATTTTCACTTGCATTCTTCTATTTTTAAGATGGCTCTCAAACCATTTCAAGATATGCCCTCGTATTCCGATTTCTCCAGCATTTCTAGGAGTCTCGTATGCTTTAGGTGTCGATAGCTTTTTTAAAGACGATGAAAACAACGAGACGTGTTGCTTTTTGTCTATGATTTGGTGTTTATTGATATACTCGTACACTAAACAGCAAATAAACCGGGCCACCCGCTACATTCCAACTCTGATTCGATTTTCTTTTAAAGTATAAAACATACACCCAAAAAAGTATTACCAACAGAAAGTGCGTTATATGTTGAATGAAATGAATGGAAACTCATTGGGATTATTCAATTAATTCTGTGTTTATTTAAGGTTATACAAAAAAGAGTCGCTTTCCAGTTGTGTTAATTAATGTAATCATAAAATGAAAAAAAAAAAATGAAATCCAATAACAAAGAAAAAATTTAAAAAAAAATGTTGGTAATATCTGGTATTGACTCCTCTTGCTTGGATAACTGCCAGTATCCTTGCATTCATCGACCTCACGAGCCCGACGATGAAATTTTGAGGAATAGCATTCCACTCCTCTTCAAGTGCGATTCGCAGCTCTGGAAGCCTTGTTGGAACAGGTATCCGGCCTCGAACCCGACGCTTCAGTTCATCCCATAAATGTTCTATCGGGCTTGGAGCTAGCCAGTCCATCGTACGAAAGCCGACGTCCCGTAGATACTGGGTGACCACATATGCAGCATGAGACCGTGCGTTATCTTGCATTAACAGCATATCCTGCCCGATATATCCTGCGAAAGGTAACACATGGTCTGCGAGGATTTCAGAAATAAACCGATGAGAAGTCAATCCACGTGAAAACTTTTTTTTTCTTTTTTTGCGTGTAGCTAGGTGAAAATCGTTAAAAGACATCGCTTTCGAGCTTTGCGATAGTGTGGGACTTGAATCATCTACTAAAAACACCCAGGGAAGGCACAATGTTACCATCCTTCCAGTAATCGCACCTAGTCTAAAGACTAATCAGCAATTTTGTTTTAACATTTGCTTATGTACTGTTTTTAGGAACTAACTTTGGTTTGTTACCTTTTTTTCTTAATTCATTATCACTTTGTTCGTGTGATTATATTGTAACAAATATTTTTCTTTCCTAATTACCTAGTTAACTAGTTCAAATGGTTTAACTCTATGTAATCTTCTAATTAAATTGTTGTTATTAAGTAGTTGAACTACTTCTATTTAAGTTAGCATGGTTGCGAAGCCTAACTTCATGTCTTCTTGCGACCTTCCGAACCTCGTCCTCTACCATTTCAATTTTTAGATTCCTATGTAGCTCAGCATTTCGTATGTACCACGGCGCATTAACAATATTGCGTAATACTTTGTTTTGAAAGCATTGTATGCTTTGAAGATTTGTCTTTCTTGTGCACCCCCATAACTGGAGGCCATATGTCCAAATTGGTTTTAATATTTGCTTGTAGAGAAGCAGTTAGTTGTAAATTGAGAGGCATAAATTCCTCCCTATGAGCCAATACATTTTATTGTATCGTATATTTAGTTCATCTGGTTTTTTTTTGACATGTTGTGTTTTCCAACGCAACTTTGCGTCCAAAGTCAAGCCTAAATACTTAGCTGAGTTCGAATGCAGAACTACTTTATTATTTATGTACACAGGTATGTGTTGTACGTTTTTATTCGTAAAGTTAATATGAACCGACTTTAGTTGATTTAATTTTATTTGCCATTTTTTGGTCCATTTGGATATATCATTTACTGTCCTTTGCAGTTTTTCTGTAACTTCTTGTGCGGTTTTTCCTACTGCAAGTACAGCAGTATCGTCTGCAAAAGTGGCAACAGTAGTTTCGTCAGTGTGTGATAGGTCGTTCGTGTATAGGAGGAACAGTACTGGTCCCAACACACTACCTTGCGGTACTCCAGCTTTGATGTGTTTCAATTCGGAGTACTCATTCTCTTGTTTAATTCTAAATAATCGTTGCATTATATACGACTCTAGTATTTCATGATACTATTTTGGAAGATATTTTTGTAGCTACGGATTAATCCTTTGTGCCAGACTTTATCAAAAGCTTGTGTTACATCAAGGAAGATGGCAGAGCATATTTGTTTTTCTTCTAAAGCTTTTTCTATTATATCAGTTATTCTGTGGAGCTGATCTATTGTTGAGTATTTATTTCTGAATCCAAACTGATGGTTTGGGATCAGTGTCTTTTCTCTTAGAATCGGATGGAGTCGTTTTAGGAGCATTTTTTTTTCGAATAGCTTTGACAGGATTGGCAGCAATGATATCGGCCGATATGACGTTACTTCACTGGGCAATTTTCCCGGCTTAGGTACCATGATAACTTCCGCAACCTTCCACATGCGCAGAACATACCTTAGTCTGAACGCAGCATTTATTATCTGTGCTATTTTTTTCAGGCAGTTTTTTCAGAATTTCACCCGTTATTAGATCAAATCCCGGGGCTTTTTTCGGGTTGATCTTTTCTTTTATTTCTTTGGCTATTTCCCTAGAGGTTACTGCTGGAAGCGATCTCTCGTCTTCGCACATTTCTTCCGTTTGTTGGGAAATATCATTATGGTCGTATGGCTTGAAAACGTTTTCAAGATGTTCCGCAAATAGATCCGCCTTTTGTTTGTTTGTTTTAGCCCAGTTATCACTTCTGTTTTTCACTGGCGGAATGTATGCCGTTGGTCTTTTAATTTTTTGTGTAGCCTTCCACAGTGAGTATTCTGTACTAGCATTGTTTGTCAGATTTGTAAGGTATCTTTCCACCGATGCGTTTTTAAATTCTGCTATCCTTTTTCTGAGCTTATTGTTTAAGCTATTAAGTCTACTTTTATCACTTGGAGCTCTTGACAGTTGCCATCGCTTGCGAGCTCGTCTCTTTTCTGATATAATGTCGCAAATTTCGTTGGGATACACGTTTCTTTTTAATTTGCTATTTAATTCAGGCGATGCAGCACATGCAGCCTTTTGTATAGCTAGGGTGAAGGACTGTACTTCACTTTCTAATTGCTGTATTGTATTAATTGTTGTGGATAGTTCGATGCGTTCATCTATTAAATATCTGAAATATGTCCAGTCAGTTAGTTTGTTTACTAGACATGGGTTGTGTTCCTTCATTATAATTTTATTGCCAAGTGTTAGCAGCACAGATGAGTGATCTGAGTCAAGATCTGGCCCTTCCTTAACTTGGGTAGTATTTGAGGAAATATTCTTAGTTAAGAAGAAGTCGACAACATCCGGGATTTTGTTCCTATCTGTGGGCCAGTAAGTAGGATTTCCCGTTGAATGGTACGAGTAGTTAACATTGTTTTTTTTTAATATATTCAAGGAGTTCTCTTCCTCTTGTATTTGTTAATCTTGATCCCCAAGATATGTTCTTAGCGTTGAAATCTCCGCCTATTATGAATCTATTTCCGAATTTACGGAAGAGGCTTTCAAAATTGTTTTGTTTCAGTCTGTAGCTAGGAGAACAATATGCCGCTGCTACCGTTATCTGGCCGCTACTTGTTTTTATGTTTACGGATTTCGCTTGTATTTCACACGACTGATATTCTTCATCTTCTTCGTGGCTAACATCTTCCTTAATTATAACTGCGGCCCCTCCTCTTGCTGTATTTTGAGGATGTGGGGTTTGGTATGTCTTGTATCCGCGAAGTTCGTATTTTGTTTTTTATTTTAAAATGTGTCTCGGAGACTAGACATATGTCAATTTTGTTTATGTCGAGAGTCGCTTGCAATTAATTCGTCTTTACGATTCTCGAGACCATTAGCATTCCATAATAAGATTTGTATGTTTTTAGCCATTATGATCTTTTAGGTACAGTTCTTTTATTACTGTTTTGTTTTTCAAGGAGAGATATTCTTTCCAGAATGTTCTTATTATTCTTTTCCATGTCTCCCATTCTGTAAAGGATTCTTTGCATGATATCCTCCATAGCATTAATGGGAGGCTTGGGGTTTCCGACTGGTTTTACAACGTTTTTCGAAGCAACCTGTGCATATGTTTTCTGTGGACCGGTTATGAGGCTTAAGTTTTCATTTTCGCTTAAAGGTAGATTTCCTTTAGCTCCTTTAGATTTCGGTCTCAAGCCTTTTTTGTTTCTTTTTTCTCCGTTTTTGGTTGCGTCTTTTTGAACAGGCTTTTGCATTTTCTTTTGCTTGTTGTCTTTTACCTGCTGAATCTCTTTTGCAACTACACACCCTCTGTAGTTAGCTGGGTGTCTTTCGCTACAATTGGCGCATTTAGGGGCAGCATTTTTTCCCTTATGCAGTCTTTTGTATGGTGGTCTCCTGCACATTTAACGCATTTCGGGTTTGAGTTGCAGTATTTGTGAGTGTGACCATGCTTTTGGCAGTTCTTACATTGAGGAACTAGCTTTGATTTCCGCAAAGGATGAATTTGAACTTTCATTCCTAAGATATCTTTAATTTCATAAATTTGTTTGATGTCTTCATCTTGCTCAAAAGTAAGCATGAACATCGGGAGCGGTGCTTTACTCTTGTACTTAGCATGTTGACAACTTCAAGTATTTTGAAGTTTTTCTTTATTAGGTCATTTGCAATGCGTTCAGGTGTGCATGAGTAGTGTAGTTTCTTTGCAACAACCTTTATTGGTCTTATTTGTTTATTTTCAAAGGAGTACCATTGAACTTTTTTCTGGTTTAGCAATTTTGTTAAGTTTCTGTAGGATTCTTCGTTATCCACATTAATTTTAACATCATTGCTATTTAGGAGAGCTGTATTAGCTTTTATTTTATTTTCCTCTAAAATATTCAATAAGCCTTCGTACTTCGTAATACAGAGCACTATAATTGGTGGAGGCTTTATTGTTTTGAGTGGTTTGGTTTCTTTACCTTTCATCTTTTCTGGGCTTTTCTGGGTCACTTTTGGTGGTGAAAGCTCCGGAGACCTGCTCATTCTTTTTTTGTTCCTTTTTGTTCCCTTAAAGGGTGGTTCTGCCTCTCTTTGCAGTTCTTCTTCATCCGTAGAGTACACTACAGTTTTATGTATCTGCTCATTTTTATTGTTATTATTGACCTGTTCTTTAAGCTGCTGTAGCTCAAGCTTTAGTTTATCAATTTCGCTTGCGAATTTTTTACTGAGTTGCTTAAAATTGTCTCTTTCTTCACCGGCTTTTTTGTAACAAGCTTCCAACATAGGATTTTCTCTTGTTGGTTGGGATGGTGGTGTTCTTACCAATTTACGACTCTTTATGAAAGGGTTATCTTTTAGCAATAAATGGTTCCTCCCAGAATCCATGGAACCGGCCTCCGAAGAGGGTGGATTTACCAGTTTACCTGGTGTACCACCTGGGGTAGTTATATCATTTGTTTTGTTCATTGCATATTTTCGTTTTTTTTTTTAACTTTTTTCAAAAAGTTTAAAAATTCGGGTAAATTCTGGCCCCTACCCGAAGGGGGGA
Organism: Portevinia maculata; assembly: GCA_949715645.1. Lineage (NCBI taxonomy): Eukaryota > Metazoa > Arthropoda > Insecta > Diptera > Syrphidae > Portevinia > Portevinia maculata. Next base: position 25,347,542 of record OX454527.1, on the reverse strand, counting down.
TTTGGATTTTAGTCGCCTCTTACGACCGGCATGCCTACCTCGGGTAAATTCTAACCCCTATCCCGAAGGGGGACGTGAAAACTAAAGCTGTATATGCGGTTTAGGAGATGCCGCTTCAGACCATTACAGATCCTCCTCCATAAGCAACAGTTTCCTCGATGCAACATTAAGAATATCGTTCACCAACGCGACGATATACTCTCTGACGTCGATCACTTACATGTAGACTCACCCTGGACTCATCAGGAAAGTGTATATTACCCCATTGCTCCAACGTCCAATCCCTATGCTCTCGAGCAAATTTAAGGCTTGCTCTACGGTTAATGCTGGGCCTGTTGCAGCTCTCTTTGGAGTTAGGTTCTATTCAAAAAGTCTCCTTCTGACGGTATCTGAACGGTGCCGTGACATAACCCCAATCTCGAAATTTGGCCTTATGTCGCATTGTGAAAGTGACATTTTAGCATTTGGTATTATGACACCTTGAAAAATCGTCATAAGGCCAATTTGGCTTTATGACACTTTCGCTTGGTGCTGTTTTCAACAATTTGCCCTTGCACCTACTCCAAATCAAACAGTGATCCGAAGCAGGGGGGTTGTTATGTCACTTTCAAAAAGCGACATAAGGCCAAATTTTGAGATTTGGGCTTATGACGCTTGGGGTTATGTCACGGCACCATCTGAACTTATGAACACTTCGTCCCGCAGACCTTGTTGGACTTGAACTGCATTTAGGCGGCGATTTCTCAGAACAGTAAGTTTAATAAGCCCATCATCTGCTGCTGATGTAGCCCTAGGTCTGCCCGTACCTGGACGCCGATCGAATGCCCCAGTCTCTAGGTATCTTCTGTAAACTCGTTGCACCGAAGATCTGCTAATTTGAAGTCTTCGAGCGACCTCACTTTGCACAACGCCTGCTTGAAGTAGTGCTTCAGCTTGAGCTGCTTCCTGAGGTGTCGTATCCACTATTAACAACGTAAAAAACGAAAAAAATACAAGCGGCTAAGCAAACGCTGAACTATATTTAAAAAAATTATAACAGACACTGACTAACCTCATTGTAGAAAAAAGAACGGTAATCGCGAAATCTAGACAAAACAAAGCAAATCGTTAGCATTGTGTATTCTTGCTTGGTTACAATGTGAGTTAACGGTACTTAAGAATAAATTTAAAATCATTTTAATTGGCATGAAAAGCACTTTCTGTAGGCACCACTTTTTTAGTTGTATGTGTTATACTTTTAGAGAAAATTGAATCAGAGCTGGAACTTTGTTAGAACACGAGTTTCATCATCCCAGTTTTGGGTTTGTTTCGGTTCGGTGTGAGGATGTTGTCGAAAGTATACTTTCCGTTAAGTCTAGCGCCATTGGGCTGGATGAAATGCACCCTACTTTTCTGAAACTGATTCTTCCAGTAGTTCTTCCGTACGTTACTCATTTATTTAATACCATTTTTACAACTGGAGAATTTCCTGACGATTGGAAATTGGATAAAATTTTGCCAATACCCAAAAATGCTAAGTGCAATGAGTTTAGACCAATTTCCATTTTACCATTCCTTTCGAAAGTTTTCGAACGGATTTTAAAAAAGCAGATGAGCGAATATCTTATGGCATACAATTTGTTAACCTTAAAGCAGAGTGGCTTCCGTGAAAAACATAGCTGTGTTACCTCAGAGAAAGAGTGGAATACAAAACACGAATGAAAGCCAACAACAGGTGCTTGTCACTTACCACTTGTGACATAACTCGCAAGCTGTGGCCAAAATACAATAAGGGCCGAACCAACAAACTTTTACGTTACGACAGGACATCGCTGTCAAAGTTGATCGGTACTCTTACTGGCCACAACCTGCTAAGGAATCACACAATGAAACTAAATCTCAAGGATGACGACATCTGTAGAGGCTGCGGTGATGAGAAAACCCATGAGGACACACCTCACTTTCTCTGTCACTGTCCAAGCCTGTGTCACCTGAGGAACAGAACACTTGGAAGATACTTCTTCCAAGACATTCAAGAACTTTCTGATATCTCACTATCAAATCTTTATAGGTTTATAAGGACATCCAAATGGCTGGACAAACTGGAGTAGGAAGAAAACCAAGGACGAAGGACCAAGGCCAGAACAGCGAGGCCAACACTCCCAACAAAGGGTATCACAATGGGACCACATGAACCTAAGTGTGGTGTAACAGATTCGCTCTGTTCCATCAGCCCGTAAACCTAACCTAACCTACTGCTCTGTTGAATGTTATAGAAGATCTTCGGCAAGCACTCGACGAGGATAAAGTAAGCTTCCTTGTTCTTCTCGATTTTTCGAAGGCATTTGACACAGTGGTACATAGAAAACTTGCAGATAAACTTCATCTGTCTTACAATTTTTCGCCTGAAGCTGTAAAGCTTATATTATCCTATCTTACAAATAGAATGCAAGCTGTAAAATTAGATGATAGCCTATCAGACTTTCTTCCAACTAGTAATGGAGTCCCACAGGGTTCAATACTAGGTCCTTTATTGTTTTCATTGTATGTTAATGAAATTCCATCTATCGTCAAAAACTGTTCGTCTCATATGTATGCTGATGATGTACAGATGTACTACAGCTGTAATCTCGGTCTCATCGAAAATGGTGCTTGTTGCGTGAATGAGGATCTTGAGAAAGTAGCTTATTGGGCTCAACTTAATGGTCTCGCTATAAACCCATCAAAATCTAAGTGCTTGGTTATATTCAAAAGCAAACTCGACCTTTCTTATTTCCCTCGCATTATATTAAATAATGCATATATTGAATATGTCGAATCGGCTAGGAACCTCGGAGTTGTTTTCAACCGTTACCTCACATGGGACCATCACATTTCCGTTTCTGTAGGAAAGGCATATGGAGTGCTACGCACTCTTTGGGTCTCCCAGCGGTATACCCCTTTAAAAACGCGTGCTATGCTTGCGAAGTCCTTAATTTTACCGATCTTGGCCTACGGCTGTGAAATTTTTTGTAGTTGCAGTTACGTGAGCAAAAGAAAGCTCAATGTCATTTTTAATAGCATTATTCGCTATATTTTTGGGCTCCGTAGATACGATAGTGTCGAGTTTTTCTACTCGTTTTCTCAATATGCCGCTGGAGAGCTACTTTGAGCTTCGAACTTTAACTTTGCTTTCTAATATACTGCTTACCCACCAACCATCATACCATTATGAACGATTTACGCGGGCCTCTTCAGTTAGGTCTAACCAATTAATTCAGCCTCGGTATGACTCCCTGACATCTGAGCGTCAGTTTTTCATTAACGCTACTCGTCTTTGGAATTCTTTGCCGCGCCACATTACAAGAATCTGTGATCCTACAAGATTTCAAAAAGAACTTAGACATTATTTTTCAATCTTATAAACACTCTACTCTGTCTTACTTTAATTTTCCTCTTCTTTCTTTTTCAGTCCCTCAATATCCACCCCTTCTAACTTCTATCTCCATTTTCTCTTCCTTTTCTGTTTTCTTTTCTTTTCTTTTTGAATTTTTTCTGAATTTTATATCGTAAATATATTTTTTTCTCTTCTCTTTTTTTATAATATTAGATTTAAGCTCTTTTTTTCAAATGTATAGCCTATCACTAGTTTATAAGATATTATATCTTAATGTGTATAGGTGTCTCAAAAATAAATAAATGAAATGAAATGAAAACTTAGCGGGTGGCCCGGTTTATTTGCTGTCGAGTGTAGTTCGACCATTGAAACACAAAGGGGCGTAAGTACCAAAAACCCCATTTTGAGATTATTACATAAAACAACTTGTTAAAGCAAGTTCTTTGGCATCACAAAAGGTCGTAAATGAATTCGAACCCATTGCTGAGATTTCGTCTTTTTGTTTTGGGGTGTAAGTCATATTTTGTAGGTAATTGTTTCGTAGCACGAATAGGCGTATGTGAGCTTACGCCTTTTTTGATTTTCTTATTATTCTCGGAAACAGAAATGGGCGTAAGTGATGTGACTGATGATTCGCAATAAATAAAATTAATTTTAGGCCTCTATTTTTAGAAGAAATAATAGCCTTTGTAATTGCATTTATATAAATTTTATATCTTAACTCAGTCTTAAGATATCCAATTTTTAACCTGTTCCATTTTTCCTGTCCATGCTAATTTTTTGACTTTCGGTTCAATTTTCTCCAGAAAATGCGTAATAAACATAACGTTAATATTTTTTTTGAATGAACGTAACAATAATAAAAATAAAAGTTTACGACAAGTTTCTAGAAAAACTCATAGATTTTATGATACTTGGGAAAACATGGAACAGGTAAAATCGGAAAAAAGGTATTGCTTTAAGTTGCAAAAGTTATGAATGAAAACGATTTTTTTTCCGGTTTAGGTAATTTTTGTTTTAATGCGTGTACTTTAACAGGAAAAATCCATAGATTTTATGATACTTAGGAAACCCTGCGGCAGGCTAAGCTTTCACCGACCAAAAAAGGATCAGTGCAGTTTGTGTATGACATACATGTACGGAGATAGTCAAGTTAAAGATAAACTAGAGAAACTATTCAATGCTCATACCTCTGAGAAAAACAAAGTGAGGCAAATTAAGGAAACTCTTAAAAATGTTGCAATGCAAAACAAAAAACACGTCGTTGCAGTCTTTGACCTACAGCAAGTTATTTATCTCGGTTGGGGACACAATCCCGAAAATCAAATTCCCGAAAATCCAAAATCACGAAAATCCAAAATCCCGAAAACCCAAAATCCCGAAAAGCCAAAATCCCGAAAAACCAAAATCCCGAAAAAAGAATCCCGAAAACGAAATCCCGAAAAATAATATATAAAATGAAAAATTTGCGCAAATTTTGTCATTTTATATATTATTTTTCGGGATTCTTTATTTAATTTTGAATATAAAATAGACAAGTGTTTGTCCATTCCATTTACCGTAATAATGTTTTCCAACTGAATGCACATTGCGAATTGTAAAACATTACTACAATTCGCAATGTGCATTCAGTTGAGCTGATCTCAAATAGTGTGATAGCTGACAGCCTAGATTTTTGTTAGACAGTGAACACGTAATACAAAGTGAGTATCGTGCATGCCTTTATAATTAAAAACTTTTTATTATCAGTGACATTTTGTGTTTGAAGTCTTAAGTAGAAATGAACGTGTCCATCGTGAAAACCAACAAACAGCGTGAGAAACTGCTTATTGACTGCTACAAAAAATACAAGGATACATTTTACTGGGAGTGTGAGCAGCGAAAACATTCTGAAATAAGTTATCTCAGATTAATTGCGTACAATATGAACTTGTATTAAATATTGATTTGTCATGGATCGTTTTTGATATGTTTTTGTAAGACTTGAACTGTTTTATTTATTTGAAGTTTTTTATTTTGTTAAATAAATTTGCCAAATTTTTTTGTTGCTACAATAAAATTTTTATTTTCATTTTCGGGATTTTGGTCTTTCGGAATTTTGGATTATCGGGATTGTAGCTTTTCTGGATTGTGGGTTTTCGGGATTTTAGTTTTTCGGGATTGTGGCATTTCGGGATTTTGGGCTTTCGGGATTACGTTTTTCGGGATTCTGTCCGACTCCCTATTTATCTACCTAAGTCTAATGAAGGTGCAATATTTTACAAAAGAAGATTTGCAAACTTCAATTTCACCATATACAATTTGGCTGCAAAAGATTGCTACTGCTACTTCTGGCACGAGGCCATCAGTAAAAGAGGAGCATGCGAAATATCATCCTGTGTTTTTCAGTTTTTGACACTATACGCTCAAAATGGAGTCACTCACTTTGATCTCTTCAGTGACGGCTGTGCCGGCCAAAAAAAACACAATTGTGGTGGCCATGCTGCTTTGGGCAGTGATGAAGCTTCCTATTCAAGAAATCAGTTTGCGATATTTCGAAACCAATCATGGTCAAAATGAAGGTGACTCTGCTCACAGTGCGATTTCATATGCCATCGATCATGCAGGAGATCTCTTCCTACCATCACAAATTGTGCCTATAATCCGGTTAGCAAGAAGCAGCAAGCCCTATATTGTCAAACAACTTGAGACAAGCGACTTCTATGACTTCAAGGAGGTCTCAAAAAACCTACGAATCCTAAACGAAAGAAAAGATAATGAAACAGGCAGTCCGATCAATTGGACAGAAATTAAAGAAGTGAGAGTAAAGAAAAACTGTCCTGGAATGATAGAATTTAAAACATCACACAACAGTAGGTCTTATAGATCGATATCATTACAGAGAATGGCGGACAAATCGTTTAACAAAGATTTAAAAAATCTAAACAAAGAACCGCCTAAAGTTCCCGTTGCAAAATACAAAGATTTGATATCATTAACTGAAGGACGAAATCTCGTCATTCGATTTGACGAACACAAGATCTTTTACAGAAATTTACCACATTAAAACAACAACAACTCATCCATAAGTAGTTTAGTTACTACTCATAAAGTAAACGTAAATAAATAAAATTACTATCAATAGAACAAAATAAAAAGTTTGTTTTATTCATGAGAAACAAAAAAAAATACCTTATTTCAGTTTTAATCAATGGTCGTAAGTAACTCTCCAGTATTCCGAAGCAAGACAAAGATACGCCTCTTTGTCTTGCTTGTGGCAACTTTTGACTTTCCAGAGCGATAAAATCACTTCAAAAAGGAGAACTCAAAAACCGAGCCAAAATATCAGTTCTAAACAATTTTTAAAACAATAAAAATATTTGGTCAATAAGAAAACCCCAAAAATGTCAATACACTTTAATAAAGGAAAATAATTTTATTTTTTTTTTTGCTCTCCTGTAAAATTGGTAAATATCACTTACGCCCCTTTGTGTTTCAATGGTCGGTTTTGAAGCCGAGATGCATTACTTGTTCATTTTGTCAACAGCAGGGAGTATTGAAATAGGCCTATAATTGAGGACATCTGATTTCGTACCAGCTTTGTATATTGGTCGTACTATGGCTACTTTAAGGTCCTCTGGAACACATGACTGCTCCAAGCTTAAGTTGAGGATGCGTTCTATTATCGGTGCTAAAACTTCAGCGTTAGATTTAAGGTATTTTGACCAAGTTCCATCCAATCCTTGCGATTTACTAGTTTTTAAGTTTGCTACATTCGCTACTATTTTGATTTAAATCAACAAGTGTAACCGTTTGTTGCACTACAACATCGACTCAGGTGCAGAAGGTCACATCAGTCAAAGGCATATAAGATCGACGTATACTACATGCGTATAAAAAATGCCTTTAAAAAAATCATAAAAGTCAACATAATGTATTAAAGTTCAAATAATGTTTAATATTTCCGGGTGGGCACGCTTTTTATTCATACACTTATAAAACTCACAAAATGTAAGATCTGCGCATCACATTTTCCCATTGGTGAATGATACAAAGTTATGAGTGCATTACGCTTTCCAATTAGTTCGGAATGGAGCTGCGATGCTGTAATGACAGATTATGAACGTCAATTAAAGTTAATGACTGATGAGTTAAGGGGCGGTCTCACTAATCTTTTCGAACACCTTGAAGATGTAAAAATCCATCAGATTGCCGAACTGTTTATGGTCTTTCAAGCGCAATTGATAGCGTTGTGACCTACTTGTAACCTACGACAACTGCATCGTTAAATTGGCCATCACATTTTCGATGGTCGAATGCTCGAATTGAAGCGACATTTTATTGAAGGTATAAGATCTCCTATTAGGTACTTCCTTTTCAGAAAAATTTGATACTATATAGGCTATTTACGCCGAGGTGGCACCTCCAGTAAAAGTGTTTCCAATGCCTTTTTTTATATGAAAAAGGAGATCCAAATCCCAGAGCACTCAGACTTGGTAATGGTATATTGTACTACCAGGCAGAAATCCTCTTTTTGGTATATAGGTTGCAAACAAGGTGTCACTCGTTTCTCTCGATTAATGAGTGAGGTTTGTTGTTGTTGCTCTTGGGGATTGAACCTGCACCGCACGTGCACAAGCCACTGCCTTTCTTCTTGTGGAGATCTGAAGAGCTCTGTCTAAAGCATCCGTCGATTTGTTGCGTTGACGCCAACTTCACAGCCATAACGCATTTAACGGAAGGAACAGTCAAATAATAATAATAATAGGTACTAATAATTAGTTAGGGTATAATACACTGCGACCTATTGGTCTATTGTGTCGCCTGCTTGCACGTCGGAGAGGTTCATGCCCTCCTTCAGAGCCCTCTCTAGATACTTCTTTTGTGAAGCGTATCGAGGTATTAGTCTGATTATCCTTGGCAGGTCAAACTCCTAGGAGCACAGCGCCAAGTCCAGTTTCCTGAATCCGTCGTAAACTTTGACAGCTTTGCATTTAGCCTAACCTAAAATAACCTTAACACCACTGAACGATCCAATTGCCTTATATTTTATAAATGTCAGTCCAGTACATTTTTTGACATTTCTCAGTTAGGTAAGAGTTGTCGAATGGTAAAAAAAGCCTAATAATTTTAGCCATTTAAATCATCAGCGGTCGAGCTACGGTCGGGCTGTGGTTGTATACAGTACTGGTAGTAAATCGGCAATGACAGTTTTCTCTCTTCTATGGGTTGGGCCCTTGACAAACGTCCAAGAGTACATAATTTGTCATGAAAAGCTTCTTAAATTGTCTGTTCGGAATCGTGCCAACAAAATACCTTACTTCATTCATTGAGTTGGTAAAAGACTTCTGGCCATGCCGCTAATAGCGACACCACGACAGGCTGAAAAAAGAAGCAGCAGATTAATTGGATTGCTGATACGTTAGAAGTGAGTAAGGAAGTGTTTGCTTAACTTAACCTAGTGAAGGGCACTACGCCTTTAGTGGCAGAATTTCTAAGCTCCACCTGTAAACGTTTCGCTCTGCGAAAGACACGTCGGTCGTCTCAATTAATGTAGTACCGGATATTCACAGAGATGCACTCTGTCTCCGGACAGAAATTCATTCTGTTCAAATGATATCTCAAGCGGCAGTGGCCTGAGAGGGAGCCCAAAAGCTTCCTCATATTTGCATTATTTAGCATGAGGATTTCCTCGTAGCAGTAAGGGCTTTTTTATTAATCGTTTGAATTGTCTTAAACAGTGGTTAACTGTTGTTCCGAATCTTTCTTGTTCTCAATTTTTAATAAGCCTTAAAGCAGCAGCCCTATTGACTCTGCAATAAGGTTCTGATCGTAAGAACGCAGATTCCGTTCCAGCTCTAGCTTGGTCGTCAGCAGATTGATTGCCTGCATAACTTTGGTGGCCAGGTTCCCATCCAAGTTTGACTTTGTTGTGTTTGGCTAGATTTTGCAAGGCAGCGTAGCAGTTCTTTACAGGAAAAGATTCCATTGTATTAGACGACAGTACCTGTACTGCGTGACTATATTCTGGAGCCTTTGATTCAAAAAATAAAATAAAGTTATTATTAGTTATTAACGGCTCAGCAAGTCTGTTACAAACGAATGATCTTTCTTAGTGACCACCCGGAACTTATGACGCTGCTCATGAACTTGACATGATCTGCGCGGTTACAGACCGGCTTCACAAAACATTATGCTTCAATAAACGATTCTCTATGGAGATACTAAATAGAGAAGCATGGGCCAGTAATAGCCCACCGAACCGCCAAATCTGATTAAAGTGGTATACGGATGGTTCTAAAATGGAATCGGGTACAGGAGCTGGTTTTCACGGACCAAACCTCAACGTCTGAATATCAATGGGAAAAAGCCCTAGTGTATTCCAGGCAGAGCTCCTAGCCATTCAATAATGCGCTAACCACATCTTCGACACTGGTATCAAAGGCAGTGAAGCAGCTATAAAAGCGCTTAACTCACACACAATTGACTCCAAATCAGTCTTACACTGCTTCAATACCATCCAGAAAGTCAGCCACAGAAACAAAACCAAACTGTGGTGGATTGCTGGCCATGGGAGTTTTGAAAGAAATGAAAAAGCTGAAAAACTAACCAGAGGTGGTTCAGAAACCCATTTCACAGGACCTGAACCCTTCTGCCACAACACCTAAATCAGCTACTTATTTAGCTATTAAAAGCTGGGAACACTCAAAAGGTATCTCACACTGGGAAAACACTCCAGGTCTAAGACAGGCCAAATGAGCCATATAGCATATACCCCTAATTAACCTAACCTTAACTAGACTAATAAGTCTACCATATGTTGATATAATGTACTCCGAACCTTAATCCTGCCAGTTTATGCTTTTATGACGCGCAATGCTGGACGGTACTCAGGCTCGGAAACGGTAGGGATAGGTGGTTAGGTTATAGTGGCAGTCGGCAGAGGCCGACACACCTAGACCAATAAAAAGGTCCATTGTGATACCACACGGATCTATCTTCTTCCTACTCGTTGAACCAGTTGGAGCTTTTATTGAAGTTTGACAGACTTTTGATGTCGATGGTAATGAGATCGTAGGAATTTTCGTCTTTGAGAGAGAGCAGGGCATGTGCAGAGAAGGTGGAGAATAGTCTCCTACTCCTCGTCGTCCATGCAGCTTCTGGAGAAGCCATTTGTATAGACGCAAAGCCGTTGCATGCTTGTCTATGAGACCGTGTCTGGTGATTACACCAATTGTAGCACCAATGTGCAGTCTGTTCACAGATATCAAACACTTAGAGCGTTTCAGATCCAGCTTTGGCAAAATCTCTTTTGTCGCAAGACAAGTGTTTCCACTTGTCCACCTAAGGTTAGGTTGTCCAATGGCCTCTCTCATAAAAATGAGTTTGCATGCAGCAATTGGGAAGCCTTTATCAGGTAGAAGGGGCAGTATGATTCCTTTTCTGGCGAGTTCATCCCCCCTCCAATTCCCGGGAATATCTGTATGTCCTGGCACCCAGCATAGGTGAATGTTAAATTGCTCCGCCATCCCCACGAGAGATGATCGGCAGTCAAAGACTACGATGGAGTTTTTGGAGGCAGACTCCAGAGAGTTTAGCGCAGCTTGGCTATCTGAGAAGGTCCGGATGTCCATAGCGGATATTACGTTCCTCTTCAGCCACGATAGGACTTCTTTAATCGCCATGATTTCCGCCTGGAACACGCTGCAGTGGTCAGGGAGGCGAAATGAGAGCCTGAGGCCTGTCAGAGAACACACCTACACCTACCTCCACGTCAGTTTTGGATCTCGGTATAAAAGTGGATCGATTTATTTTGTTCTGGGAGGGATGTTGCCTTTGAAGTTTTTGTCAAAACGGGTCTGAGGGGTGGTGTAGTCTATGTTTCTAGGGAGGATTCAAATTTTTTTTAGATTAGAGGCGTGGCCGATTTCATTCTCGGACCACTGGAACGTTGTTTTGAGGCGGACAGCCGCACTAGCAGCCACTTGCTTACTAAAGTAAGTTGTGTGCAGTGCTCCACTCATGCAGGGACACGCTGATCGTTGAACTTAGCTTAGCTTATCGCGATTTATCGCTTTGTCCAAGGCAGTCCACCAAACAACCACTCCGTACATAAGTATCGGTCTTATTACCGAGTGTAGCCAGTTGGTGCGGGGTTAAAGGCCCCATTTATTACCAATTACTTTCTTGCAAGAGAACAGTGCTACCGTAACTTTACGAGCTCTTTCTTGTATGTTAACGACGAGGTTATGACCTGAACTAAGTGGATCATAACCCACTCACTTTACTGCATCCCCACTGGTCCGCCTGTATGATTCAAGTGAAAAATGTTTGCCGGATATTTGGTCCTTTGTGCGAGGTCTGTTTATAAATTGCATCACTAGAACACGTCGGTTGAATTGGCTTAGCAATATTAGGCGAATAGACAGTACTGCTTCAGCCAAGAAGATCCTCGATTGACATCTCGAGATGACAAGGAAAATCAAATGACCAGACTGATGGCAAAGCTCTTAGTCTCGGCAACAGGATGTAGGTTGCCTGTAGATAGAGCTGTAGTGTACCAGGTAGAGATTTATCTCGGGTCCGTTAACCTAGTCCGCAATCATTGTGGTGTAAAAAATCGTCTGGGTACTGCATCCCTTATGGAACATACATATATAAATGTTTTCAGAGAGAACTTCTTCTGCAGACTGTTTAATGGCGATGACGAACTAAATCCCGCTGTCAGGCAGAATGCATTATTCAACCTGGACGATGAAGACCAACAATTCCGTCCACCCGACCTGGACGAAGTGAAGATAGCCATATCTAAGCCTAAGTCCAACAAAGCCGCTGGAGCAGATGGCCTAACCGCCGAGCTATTCAAGGCGGCAGGCGATGACTTGGTTAGGAGCATGCACCAACTCATCTGTAAAATATGGTCGGAGGAAAGTATGCCCGATGAGTGGAACCTCAGCATTGTTTTTGTTTGCCCGATCCTCAAGAAAGAGACCCTCTGAACCAACTACAGAGGTATTAGTCTTCTTAACATCGCCTACAAGATCTTATCTGCCGTGCTGAGGGAACGCCTGAAGCCTTTCGTCAACAACCTGATTGGTCACTATCAGTGTGGCTTCAGGCCAGGAAAGTCTATCATCGACCAAATATTCACACTGCGGCAGATCTTGGAGAAAACCCAGGAAGTTCAAATCGATACCCACCACCTTTTCATCGTCTTTCACCTATTTGTCATAATGCCAAACTCGTCCGTTTGTGCAGGATGACAATTGAGAATGCACGTTGCTCCATCAAGGTCGGTAAAGACCTCACCGAGGCCTTCGATGCCAAAAAAGGATTTAGACAAGGCGATGCGCTGTCATGTGACTTCTTCAACATCGTTCTTGAAAGAATACGACAAAACTCAAATGATAACACCAGAGGCACTATCTTTCAAAAGTCTGCCCATCTACTCGCCTACGCCGACGACATCGACATAATCGGTAGAATGCAGCGGGATATCACTGGCACGTTCGTGAGTATTGAGACGGAGGCGGCGAAAATGGGTTTGGCGATCAATGAGGGCAATTTAAAACTTTGAGGTGGTTCACGATTTTGTCTACATAGGCTCCTCAATGAACTCAGGCAATGACACCAGCGCTGAGACTAAACGAAGAATAACTCTTGCCAATCGCTGTTTCTTTGGGCTAAGAAACCAATTGAGTAGCAAAGCCCTCTCTCGAACAACTAAAGTGACCCTTTATAAGACCTTTATAGGACCTTAATAATCCCAGACCTTCTCTATGGTGCAGAGGCATGGACTCTAGCAAAAGCAGATAAGGTCACTCTTGGTCGTTTTGAGAGGAAAATTCTTCGGGTAATTTTTAGTCCCGTCTGCATAGACAGTGAATGGAGGAGATACAACGACGAACTGTACAGCGACATCGACTTAACCAGAAGAGTGAAGGTCCAACGACTGAGGTGGCTGGGTCATGTAGAGCGAATGGACTTAAATGCTCCGGCACGGAAGATCTTTGAATCCACATCCACACCCAATGGACGGCGCAGTAGAGGAAGACCGCGACTCAGGTGGTGCACGCAAGTGGAAGGGGACCTTAACCAACTTAGCCGGCCAAAGATGGTTGAGTCCCAGCTCCACCCGGACTGTGGCGCCACCCTAACTAAGTAATATTGATGTCGATCACAAAAAATTGTTTTCAAGGTTAATCCGAACATGTCCTGAATCTAGCCTGTGAAATAGTTTATTATCAAAAGACGTATCCGTTTCTACCTATAATTATTATTTAATAATTTTTGAAACCCAAATGGTTGTTTACAGAGATTGATTGGAAGGCTATTCCTTCAATGAGCGAATGACATCATTGGTTGGCATGTCAACCTAAAAAAAATTTATAAGCATATTCTATTCGGAAATCTTCCACTGAACTAAAATTGAAGGTCTCAGTTGAATTTATTACCCATTAATGTAATTTGCTTCCGCGCACATTTTCCAACTCAATCATGGGCGAATTTCCCCCCACAAATTGTTGTTCAATATTTGCGTTCTTTTCAAATAAAAATGCTTTGATCCTGACCCACATTATAGAAATGTGCCCACTCTGTGTAAGACAAACATGGCCTGCTTGTTTAGCGGCCAATGAACTTGAAAGTTTATAAATGTTCTACATTAGGCGCGAACATTTAAAAAGAAATTCAAGAGCAAATGTGTTATAAATGCTTTTTTTGTTGTTGTATCGAATTTATCAAAACACACAACCAATGATCGTTTGAGCGGATCCAACATCGGACAATTTGTTGTGGGGGGCATTTCAGTCAAGTTCTTGTCATTTTTTTCATCGTTTTTCAATCGGTGCCGAAATGAATGTTAAGTGATGATGTCGATTAAAATTTCTTGCCTGAGTGTGAGATAAGAAACGAAAAAGATAACAAAATAATGAACGCCTTTTGTTGCAATGCATTTTGCCACCAACCACAGGTAGACAAATTTCAAGCAACAATAAGTTCGATATTTGCAGAATATTTATGAACTTCCACGTAAATTTTGAGCGGCCTACATACTGCCAGGTAAAATAGGCTCTCGGGAATAGCTCAGGTAAAAATGAAAACAAAATGGCTGCATTTTGTGTTGGTTACTAGCGGAACAACTCTCTGAATAATATATTTGTTTTGTGCATATGACCCGTGCTCGTAAACAATACAACGACATGCGTTGGCAAATGTCGAATCACCCTAATTTGAATCCTCCCTGGAAATACCAGCAGATAGTTACAGGCAGTTCAATGGAATTTTCATCCCTATTGTTGTAGCATTCGCGGATCCTGTTTTTGTAGGGATGAACAGGATACATTTAAAAATGCGTTTACGAATATTGGTATCGTATTAGTTTGACGTATTCAAGATGCTTAATGGATGATTGCCAAGCAATACATTTTTTGAATCAGTGTCTGCATTTCGTTTAACTTTTTATTTTAAATGCCAGGATTTTTATTTACGCGGTGCTTTCATAGATTGTTTGTGGCAGTAGTTAGACGGCGTCATGCTTGTCATTTTAAAACCAATTTGTCAACAATATTAGCCGTGTTTCTTTGAGAAATGTATCCACAGGAGAGCTTGAATTCACACGTTAAACAACAACAACATTGTATCGCCAGCATGACATCCACAGCAGGTCTGCTTTATTAGCCCTGTTTCTTTGAGAAATGTATTCACGGTTGCTCATAACAACGATTACAAGAAAAATTGGTAACACCAGTGCAAAATAAAAAAAACAACGAAATTTTGTCATATTGCATGTGTCTGGCTGCTATTTCGGTACAAATTACTATGAGTGAAATGGAATACGAACCGTTGCCGACAAGTGCCGACAATAGTTATTTGAATACCCAAAGTACAAGAAAGTCGAGCAAATTAGACAAAACGCAGAAAATAGGCATAGGCATAGGCAAATTGGCTATTCGTGGAGCGACGAAGAAGAATCAAGTTTGAATGTGGCGGTGCAAAAGCAACGGGCGCTTTGGGATAGCTCAGTTCCAGAATACAAACTTCAACATGTCAAAACCGATTCTTGGGCAATTGTTGTACTAGAGCTGGCCATCGACGCAGTTGATTTACTGCAGTTGAAACTGCACAAGACGAAGTCCGGTCAAGGTCAATGTCTTCGTGAACCGCTTCGCTACAGCTTCCCATTCGGCTTCGTTTTTCGGAATCTATCGACAAAATAAAACATAAATAATTGGTCGGCACACACCTTAATAAACTCACCAACAAGAACCTTGTTAATAGCGTCGAGAACTTCCGCAATGATGCACGTTATCGTTGGCTGCGATACGCGGAAAAGGCATCGCAGCGATGGAAAACTATCACCAGGTAGCGCAGCGTGATTACCAGTCGTGCTTCCGTTGAAACGCTCTCTATCTTATTTGTGTTCTGTTTTTCGATGTGTGGCTTCACCAACCTCAACAAATAATCGAATTGATTGGCTGACATACGAAGGACATTGCGATATAATTCAGGTTGTGCTTCCCGCAATTCGAGCAGTAATCCAGCACAAAATCCACTCTTCTCGTTACGGCTCAACCACCTTTTTGCCAAATACTCCGCTTTCGTCACGTTGGCTCGTAATCAAGATCGTCTTCACTGCTTTCCAGCACACACGCTGCCAAATACGCCGTCTCCGCAATTTCCACCATCATCGCTAAACTTCTTTTTGACATTTTTTATTTAGATGAGAGAAAAACACTAAATTACAGTAGCCCTATATTTTTCTCATTGGTCATTACGAAATCGAGATATGTAATAGGAAAGGTGACATTTGTCATTTAATGTGATCGTCATTTTTTGCTCGCCATTTAATGGCATCCCAACGGAAAATTCTAAATGACTCGCAGTGTCCGTCATTTGATTTTGGGACAAAAATGACGATGATAGTCATTTCGTGTGATCGCCATTTTTTCGCAAATGATCAATGACGAATCGTAGCTTGAATGTCTCTCTAGTGCGACATTTTTTCCTGACGTCACAGCGTCATTTAAATGACTCGAAAAAATGGCCGTGCAATCGTATATTATGCAGCTATGTAATAATCGACAACGACGCTGGTTTTAAAACGTTTTGTTTTATTCGGTGCTTTTTTTATATAATACCCTTGACCTATTGGCTGATTCTGCGACCTAAAAGATCTTTTGTATCAATACCAAGTGTTGATGGTGTCCTGTCGTGTACCGAGACTCGCGGAAGAGTTTAAGCGACGTCGAATGGAATTTGCTCGCCTTTACCAGGATGGACAGAGGGCGACTGGGGTAGAGCGTTTTTCCCGATGAGTCTAAGTTTAATCTGCGCTCGCTGGACGATCAGGTGAGAGATACTTTCGGCAACAGTTGGCCAGAGGCAACATTTCTGAGAATTTCCATGCACGGAAAACCGAATGGTTCTTGTAGAAGGATCGATGGAATCTACCTATTATATGAACAACATACTGCAGGAATATGTGGTTCCATTCGCACTGTTTATTAGGAAAATTCACGTCGCCAGGTGCATTACTGGGTACATATTTACAAGAAGAACATCGTCGTTATGGCTTGGCCTGCGATAAGGACGGACATGAATTCCAATAAACACGTTCGGGACATGCTAGGGGAAAATATTAGAAATTAGGATGCCACCTGCCCTTCCAGATACTCAGCGGCCTGATATGCCCTAATGGAGGAACGGGATTAAGGCGACACCACGGTATCAAATCTTGTCCTAGGTATGCTCCGGCGAATTACTGCTTTATTGGCTGCTTGGGAGGCGATACCCACAACTAAAGGAACGAGTTACTCATTAAATAAAAAAAAAATAAAATGTTGATTTATGAAGTATCTGCACTTTTTTTTATTGCTAACTTAGGAGATAGTTTCATTTTTTTTGACTAAATTAAATATTTTTATAAAATAAACAAGTGTATGAACATTTTTAAACTATGTAAGATACTTGAGTTATTGTTAAATTTAATGTGCGTTACTTTTTTTATCCCCCCTATTACGGTTAGCGAATCGAACGAAAAAGTAGGCGAATGTGACTTCAAATACTTTCGGAGAAAACGAAGACATATCGTTGCCTCAATTGACCGAAAATATTAAAAATGATGAAGAACAGCAAAATACGCCCGCACAGACTCCTCTGCTTAGTACTAGTCGAGTGAGGAGAGGTAGTGCACTAAATGTGCACTTTTCAACTCAAAGGGAACTCCTAATTACAAGCAAGTCGATGCAAACAGCTTTGTTAGACATAGCTAGATACACCCTAAGATCCTATGAATTGAAAACGGAGAAACTTCTGTTATTGCAAGCCAAAGAGAAGAAGAAGAATTCTGGACTTACCTACATATTATCTGAAAGCTCTAAAGGATTTGAGCTGTCTCGGATTCCTCGCCGCATCTGCTCATTGTCACATTTCCTTCTTCTTCGGAGACATACATATATGTGAAGAAATCAGTAAAAATGTCAGTCTATTTTACAGAATATCAAAACAATTTCTTTTGTTGACACCTCACAGCTGACATTAAGATTTTCTCAGGTAGCACTGATTCTTTACTCGAATAAAAACGTTCGCTATCCGTAATACCAAAAAAGCAGTAATTCGCCTGGGAGTTCGAACGAACGCTAACCGTAATAGGGGGGTATAATTTGGTGTTGTTTCATTATTGCTTATCACTCTTCTGTTAGTATTATGATTTTGACTCATAAATTGTAACATGCCTTAATATTGATCGGAAGACTTCTTCAAGTTACTATAGGCGCGTTTTATTGGGCAGTTTATACCCAGCTCAGCAAAATTATACACGAAAAACAACAACAAACTCAAAGTGAAAATAAATAGGTCAGCACAGGACTGAACATAAAAAGTGAAGATAAAGGTTTTGCAACCTCTGGAATGGAATAACTCCCAATCGAATTGATTTTTTTTACTAATTTTTCACTTTTTTTGTCATTTCTATCTCTTAACTCGTATTCAACTCTTTCTCAACTCTAATCTAATCCAACCTGCATACAAACATCAATCTTAACTTTGCGGACACATTCTTAAACTTATTCGAAACGTCAATTGTTATTATTGACTTCAATGTGGATATAAAAGTGAACATAGCTTTTTATTGGAGCTTGATATAACTTCCCAATAAAATGCGACTTATATTTGTGATCGACATTGAAAGTAATGCCAATCAAGCAATGTCCGTCCGTCCGTTGTTAATTTTGGGGAGGGTCCCAGGGCCCAAACTGCTAGAAACATTTTCAAAATCCGCCCAGTAGATATCTCAGAAATCCGTTTTATTAAAGAAATCAATGGAAATGAAAGTGCTTTTCTTCGCAAAGTATGAAGATAAAGTTGTTCTTAACAATTCCTCCATATCAAGTTGATTACCACGCCCACTTTTAGGGGACTTTTATGCAAAATCATTCCTTGTGCAAAAATATTTAGACCCTTCTAAACGATTCATCCATACTAAACAAATTGACAGGGTCAGTTTTTGGTGGATAGAAATAGGGTATCCAGTAGTTCACCCAAGCGGACTGTAGCCTTTCCTTGTTTTCAGAATTGATCGTTAGGCTTTGAAGCAAGGTCCCCACCATACGAAATCCTGCCCACGGCCCTGCCTGTAGGGTTTGCCGGTTTGGCCTCAAAAAGTATCGGAAAGCCTCCAGATTTCGAATTATAAAGTCACTGAGGTCAATCAGATTTGTGATCCAGGAGTTTTTAGACCAGCTCCTCTTTCGCGATTGTATAGGAACATTGATTAAAATTGCATTTGGAGGATTTCTTATTCGAACATGACAGTACTAACTGAGCCAGTAACGCTCCATTTTCTTGGAGAAAGGCTCCTTGACGCGAAAGCTTCATCGGATCTTGGGACTTCTCATGCTTTCACAAACGCTAGTGTGTTAGACTACTAAAACCAACGACCATACCACGTCGAGTTAATCGGTTCTCGTCAGATCACCGCAATAAAATGACGTTGGGCGCGGTTAGTACGTAGATGGGGGACCGTTTGAGAACAACCGCGTGTCGTTGGCCAGTCGCATCTACAGACTTGAGGTAGATAATACATACGTGGTATCACAATGGACCTAAATTGGTCTAAGTGTGTCGGCTTCCGCCTAACCTAGACTGCTAATCTACAGGTCCCCGGTTCAAATCCCGACTTTTTTTCTACTGCGCCACCTCCCTCGAACGTCTGACAAGCATCCAGGAGTATCAACTGTCATGATTCAGTTTAAAATTGTAGGTCCCATCCACTTCGCACAAGCGAATGGTTGGAGAAACTAATTTGTAGGCTCTATAATATGGGTCGTAAATTTCTAATACCTATTTATTTATTTATTTTAAACCAAATTTGTGATCTGAAAACTATTCCAGTATGATTATGATTCCAGACTAACGATTTTATGTTATGTTGTTTTCCATTGAGCTTTTCAGATTTTGCGCAGATCGTGCCATTAAAATAAAACGAGATTGCTTTTTTTGTAGTAGTCTGCCATCTGACAGAAAACACATTTTATTTTCCGATGTAGCAAACATGCGATACCAAAAACTTCAAAGTGACGTGAGTAGTGTCAAATGTTTTGAGTGCAGGGCTTGAATCTGGCTCCCAAATCGAGATTCGCAAAAAGTTCTCTAAATCCGAACTGTTTTTTTTGCGCCCAATGAAAATCAAAAATTACTTTAAGAGTAGAAATATAATCACGCCTATTTTGACATTCGATTTCGAAAGCGTGTCGTTCGAAGAATCTGTAATTTAAAGTTCAATCAAATAGGAAGTTTTTTCGAGAAGAACCCGTCTCTATTTTTTTTATCCGAATCTAAAAAAACAGGAGTGACTTTTCAAAATCAGTCAATTTTTGACAGCTCAAAGTTCACTGCAACATTTTCCTTATTGTCACCATTTCAGAAAATTATTTTGCAGTAAAGAGTAAAGCACCAATTTTGAAACAAAAGCAAATGCAATTCCATTAACGTTATCAAAGTGTGTTAAGCATAATTACCAACTTATCACCTTCAGCCCAATATTTGTACCAAGACCAACCATCGACTGCCTGTGTGCGGCATGCCTAACAACCTTTCTATCGCGGTAGTTGTGTTTGCGGATCCCTTCGTGTTTTTTTTACATGGCAGTGGCACTCACTCAGGGCGATGCATTAACATTATTGTTTCGTCTATTTCCTGAACCGACAAAAACACTTCTGCGCAAAAGATTAACTACATTTGGTACATGTTCTTGGACTCGGGCAACAGATGATTAGACGAAGAGTCAAATGGAGGACAAAAATAAACTCAAAGATGATTGAAAAGAATTAAGAGGGAGGCCACAAGCAAATATAGCGAAAACGAAAAAAAAAATGCTGCCAGCTAAGACAGCATTTCTATTTATTTTTTTTAAATAACCGCCGTAGAATTTCCTTTTTTCGTTCGCTTCTTTCCTGCGGCACCCATCACGGCACTCCGTATACTCTACACTTGCTGAGAAATTTGACGAGGAACAATTTGTTTTCTCCTCGCGTGGGCAATGAAAGACAAAACAAATAAAACTTTCAATCGTTACAATTTTGCAGAAGACATTTTCCATTTTCAAACGAAACTTACCGTCACTTTTGCTTGACGACTGCTCATCGATCGTCTCCATAGATGTAATCCGTAAAACAAATTTCCTATCAATGAAATACAATAACACAATATCCTTGATGTATTATTCTTTTTTTCAAATGTTAACTGTTTTTATATTAACACGCGGAAGTTGGTCATTTCGCACTAATTGAGCAGAATGCGCTCGATAGCATTTTTCATGGAATCCATGAAATTCTTATTCTTCGGTGCTGCTGAAGGATTCATTTCGTGTCCCCGTAAATTACCACAAAAAGGTAGCCAAACAAATTGTGTTTCCGACGTACAGTTAACTTTTTTATTGTCGTCACGAGGAAATTAATTGAATTTCACTTTTTGCACAGATTTAGAATAAAGATTTGTTTTGGCGGAAGGATAACTTTCAAGCACAACCGTTTATGAGGGAAAAATCAAATGAAAATTCGAGGAAAATGGGTGAATTATGATTTTCTTTTTTTCTTTTTGCGTGCGGACAAACGGGAGCGACAAATTGACAAGCGAAGCCGCGAAGCAGTGAAACGACTGTGTGCGTTAAATTGAAATTCCAACGGCCTGCGAGACGCGATTGTATGCGATGAGGGGCGATGTGCGTTGGAATTTGTGCGATCGGCACGACAGTGGGCAAGTTCGTGAACAACTAATAGTTGGTTATGTTCAGAGAGTGAGTGTGGGGATTTTGTTTTGAGATTTTTTTGAATTATATAGAATATAAAAATTAACACCCCATTCTGCCGTTGTTCTGACTCAGTTTTAACTCTTAAGTGGTTTATTTGTTTGAAGATAACTGCTTAAAATCATTTTCATCAAAAGAAATCGCTGGCCGGTCTGTTCGTGTTCCCACTCGGTTAACATTAACCTGTGGTTATTACAGCTGGTAACCGTCAAATGTGTTTGTTCACCAACAGTTTAACCTGAGAATCCGCGATTCAATTAGTTAACCTGAGAAATCGGTAACCAGGTGGTTATGTTGGCATCTATATGTCACATAAATCACTTGTTCGAAAATAAAAACTCTCAAATGATGAAATCCTATGAATTTGGCAGCAAAACGAAAGCGGATGCTTATTTTTAGGTAAACTTTGACATTTTTCATTTTTTCTGCAAAAGCGTTATAGTACTTTTGAAAAATGAGGATTCTCCAATGAATTTGGAGATTCGACAACTTCCTTGATAATGTCGAAAAATATTTATATATATGAAGAGGTATTGTTTATGACGTCTCACAAAACAACGACACATAAACTTCGATCTCAAATAAGATGTTTTTTCTTGTTCCACTGGCCTCCCGGAACGAAGACCTCTTCCGCATTACCAATGGAAAACAACATCAGTTGTACGACTTACGATGACATTTAGGTGAACTCATAATATCCCGTACTTGGAAATATTGCGCGAACATCGTAAAATAATAAGAAAAAGTTTCAAAATTATAATAAACTACATGATTCGGACAAGAAATAATTTCGTTCATCAAAAAAAAACCTCAGGGGTGTCCACGATCCAGGTCGAGTCTCATTGCAGAAGTGCAACATTTTCCTGCTCTACAACAACAAAATACATAAATAAAACGACTGACAGTCTTGCACTTTATCTATGCACCATACTCCAACCCTATTTTTCTTCTTCCTCTTTTACACTCTAGCCCTATTTCAACAGAAAAATGCTACTGACTGCTCGCCAAATGTCATCGTTACTCTCAGCTCTAATTTGTTTGTTATGTGAATTTATCAATTTTTTTTTTATATTGAGTTCGTTTATATAAAATCACGAGGTGATCTGAAAGCTGTGTATATCAACGAAACACTATCTGCCTTCCTTGAAACCAAAGCTGTTGTTCCACAAGGGTCAATAATGGGTCCGCTGTTGTTCACACTGTTCAACAATGACATTCCATCAGTTCTGAAGCACTGCAAGATCCAAATGTATGCAGATGACGTGCAGCTGCATTTAAGCTACCCTTTTGGACTGGTGGAAGATGCAACGGAACGATTCACTGATGATCTGAATTCTATTGTTTTATGGTCCCGCAGAAACAAATTGACGCTTAATGCCGGCAAAAGTCAGGCAATCTTTATAGCCCGATCACGTATAGATACCCTAACCATACCCCAAATTATAATTGATGGCTCACCCTTAATTTACGTCTCCAGCGTCAAAAATCTGGGAGTAACATTTAATCAAACTCTTACGTGGGAGGACCACATCACAAAAACAGTTGGTAAAATTTACGGCTCGCTGCGAGCTCTTCATCCAGCGCGAAACTGTCTGCCCCTCAATATTAAAGCCATGTTAGTGAAGTCACTTCTGTTACCTATCCTTGTTTACGCCTATCCAGTTTTCTGTGATTTAGACAGCCACAGTTTCCATAAGTTTAAGGTCGCCTTAAACAGTTCAGTGCGATTCGTCTACAATTTAAGTAGAAGAGAACACATTTCCAGCCGTGTGAAAGAATTTCTGGGAATGGACCTGCAACATTATATGGATCACAGAACATTGACTTTCCTGTTTAATCTGAAAGACAGCCAGGCACCAGATTATCTGTTCCAAAGATTACAATTTGCTTTTTCAGCTAGAAGCAGAATTCTAATTTTGCCGACCTATAAATATAATACAACGAAAAAACATTTTTTTGTGTACGTCATTCGACTGTGGAATACGCTTCCGGTGTTAGGAGATCATCATGCTTCAGCGACTTCCAGAGTAAGCAAACAAACAAACAAACTAGTACGGAGCTCACAGTTGCCTTACAAATTGAACGATCCCATTGATTTCCTATACATCGTTCAACTGGAAGCGTCAACGCGAAGTTCCAAAGCGTGATTGTGTTTTAGGGATGATTGTGATTAGGACATAGTCACAGATTATTGAGTGATCGTTCAATCGTTCATTCAATACTCTGTGGGCATAATCCTCCTTAGGTAACAAATTTAATCCGATGAAAGGTCCGTTGTGATACCACATGAATCGATCTCCACCCTACTCATTGCACCAGTTAAGCTTCTTGCGCCTTCTATTTTCACGAACCATAATATTCGATGGAACGTACTAGCGAAAATAGAGCTACTTCAACAGATTTGCCTTTTCAATATGGATTTTAGTCCGTGCACAGGAGTCTTGTTTTAATGTTAGTAGATAGATGGGTATCAATTAGGCTTTCTAGATTTAAAAAAAAAGTTTGATATTGTGGTTCTGAGATCCTTTGCATTTATCGACTTTTGGTATGAAGACCACTTTTACTTCTTTCCATAACAGCGGAATGTCCACCTTGTTGGCCCTCAATCCGAATATCCTTAGAAACCTGCCATGGTCAGATAGTGAGATAGAAGATAGATAGTATCTTCAAGTGATATGTTCCTCAGGTGACAGAGACTCGGATATTGACGAAAGAAATGAGGTGTATCCTCCTAGATCTCTGGATTCCAGCATTTCATCAGAGTCTCAGACAGACTATTCACACACCACGATGTTCTCAAAAATCCAATTACTTAGGGTCTGTTCGCGAACTAATATGCCAATGTAAATTTAAATAAACTTTCGTGCAAAACTACACAAACGCGTTCGCGTACTGAGAAAATGGCAAATAGATGAACGAAAGAGGAATGTACTTTCGTTCATATTTCTTCACACAGAATTTCAGCTGGTAAAAAAATGAAAACTGTTAATGATGAAATGAGATTGGCAGCAAAAAAAAAACAGCGGTTGCTTCTTTTCAAGCCAAACTTGGACGCCTTTTATCTTTTTACCCAAAAGCGTTCGCGTACTTTTCTTTGAAATGAGCTCTCTTAATTTTGGAGAATTAACAGTTTTCATTTCTCTACACATAAAGTACGCGAACGGACCTTTTATCTTGCATACTTTCCAGTTAAATTTCTCTGAAAATACACTCGTTGCAACACTTGTCCTTGCGATTTGGAGATAAATTTCATGAACAGATGATTGTTGATTTGAATACCATTAACGGAAATGTTTCCGAATGTCTAAGGAAAGCCGAAGAACACATTTAACAGATTTAAAATAAAGCAACCGTGCCAAATGCAAACCATTGGGTTGTTATATGTCAACATTCTTACTATCATTTGACTACATTCACAAAACTCAAAAACCGGCAAATAAATTAATTATCCTAGAAAACAAAAGGAAAAAACATGGTCGAGCAAGTACACCTCCCAGCTCATCCTCTAGTCCATGTTATGCAACTGCGTCACTGTCCGAGCGCAATATAAAAATGGAGACGCTGCAGCTAGTAGCAGTCCCGCGCCAACCCATGGTCGATGCATCGCCCATGCAACCGACGTGATAACCAGAGCCATCGAAAGCGACAGTATAAGATTTGTTCCAGCTGGGTATCGAGGATCTGGTGCCAGAGATGAGAGATAATACATTTGGGACACTGGAAGACAAAACAAAAATTAAACATTAACATCTTACAAAACTTACTTTTAAGACTAACGTATTATTTGCAGCAGGGAGGCAGTGCAAGTGGCACCAAAGAACAAGCACACCCATCCCATGAGCCGAAAGCCCCAAGTGGTCAGATACTGAGCGTGATGTTCCTTTTTGAAAACTTCCGCGAGTTTTAGTTCGCCTGGGTAAACCAAGAGTACTTTAGCGTTCCGCGAAGTTACATACGGTACAACCTTGCCATTGTGCATTTGGCCAACCACTGTGTACTGCAATGGGGAGTGTTATTTAGTTTTCATTGCAAAAGGGTGCCACAATCCTACCAACTCTCCCTCCATTCCAGCCAAAGAAAATAGCAATCGAATGTCACCAATTTCTGGATTGAAAATGTCATTGCTGTGGTAGTACAAGCCTAAATGCAGCTTGATTGATGGGTCCTCTGGCCTGGTGTCTGAAGTGAGCTCGACAAAGTTGTTGAATTTCTTTTTAATCTCGTTGCCCAACTCGTAGCGACCAAGATAGACACCCTCAGCCAACTGTGTTTCGCTCTCAATTGGAAACTTCTTTGGGTTGTGGTGGCCAGTTTGAATGTAGAAATGCCTGGAATCTATGAGCTTATCTCTCCACTGCATGGTGTAGTAATAGGTCTTGCTGTCTGTCTGCACAGTGGCTACTGAGTCGCCATAATTCTGCTCCCTGAAATTGAGAGTCAACGTCATACACATAAAGCAATTGTTCATTTTGACTTACATAGTTTCCTCGACCCACTGATACATCTGAACACGTCGCCGCAGTTTCACGGCCAATACTTGTATGTTGTAGTCCGGTTCGGTGAGTGGTTCTCCAATGACAATGGGACCCATGATATGGATGATTCGCCCCTCGTACGTACTTTCAACATCCTCGCCGGCGTTGATTGAAACCGCTGCATCTAGTGCTTCGTCCAGAGACATTATTATATGAACAGCTCGCCCCTGTAAGGATTGTACCATTGAAACTGCGTATCATAAGCGAGAAATTAGGTACCTACCTCATTCCAAAAGAGGACTGTTATCCCAGCACCAAAGAGAACGCAACCAATTGTGGCAATTAGCCAGCAGGAACGAAATTCTTCACTTAGTGTCATAGCTAAAGCATTTTCCCACAGAATTAACTGCGAAGCTTATTCCATTGAAATTTTATTTCAAAACAACTTTTACGTGAATTCGGCTGGGCGGAGAAAAGTATTTTGCACAACTGACAGCCGCTTGAAGAAGAGACGTCAGCTGGTGATGGTAAGGCGGTGTTCAGCGCGAGTTTCTTAAGAGGTTATAAGTGAGGCCACAAAAATAGATGTTGACTGTTATACATGATGAAGAAAATTGATTTAAAACTTGTAACGGCCTTATGATAGAAACAGATCAACACAGTAACCCCGACGTACATCCATATGAATAATATGGACTGGTTAATAGTCCATATAATTCGTTATTGAATTCAGTAGTTTAAAAGCGGGTGTATAACAGTTTTAAATTCATTTTAAACCGTTTTTCGAACCGTATAAACGCTACGAAATGTCAAAATCCATATAAAATTACATTTAATATTGTGTTTTACATTTCACATGCGGTTGTTGGTTATATTTGTTCCGAGTGTCAGTTCAAATTGACTTAAATTTGACAAAATTATGTTTAATGTTTATTTGCTTTGCTTTTAAAAGTTATTATATTTGTGATCAGCAGCAAAAGTTATGTCTATCTAGTCATATATATTAAGGCCCTAAAATTCGATCTAGAAAGCTGAAATTTGGAATATATAAGCCGTGTTTCTTTGCACGCGGATATAGGGATGGCATCAGAAAACGACTACCGCCGCTTAAGAATTCATCAAAAAAAACTTGGCAGCACACATGCACCTATGACATGCACCGTGACACAGCTGTAAGTTGTAGTTAAGAAATTTGTATTGAAAATCCTGAAATTGAAAAATATTTTCTTCCGCCAATTGAAATTAATGGCAAACATATTCTAAAATTATAAAAAACACTTTCAGATTAACAGATTTGCTAAATTCAATTACCCTTTAAATGAAGTTTGAAAAATAATAAAAATAAAGGACTTAGCGGCGATAGCTATCCCCGATAAATGTTAGCATATATAGGATAAGTTGTTGTTGTATTTTACATGCAAATTTAAAATTATCCCTATATCCGCGTGCAAAGACACACGGCTATAGCTACCTACTCTCAGTTAATATTTTACTTTTTATAAAAAAAACATTTTATTGAAGAAACCAATGGAAATAAAATCGGTATTACAGTCGTTTTTAACAGTTCTTTCATACAAAGTTTTTTTTTACAAAAACATGGCTTTTTGTCGGTAAAACCGTTAAAAAAAACATTTAGGCGAAATATATAGACAATATCCTTTTTAAAAATGTACCCATACTTAGAGTTTTGCCGTGCCCACTTTTTGGGAGATAGGAATAGGAATAGGGTAGTTCGCCTAAGCGGTTCGAAGCCTTTTCTTTTGTTTTTATATAATATCGAAATGTCAAAGAAACAACACCGTAAGAGAATAGGTGGCGGTAAGGTTAGCAATGATTATGAAAATGGAGGAAAACGCTTTTCTCAAAGCGAATCAAATTTGCTGTTGTCATTGGTTTTGTCTTCAAATGTCAACAGCATGGAGACAAATCGAATGACATTTTTTTTTTTGTTATAATAAGCCCGCACTAAAGGGATTTGAATCCTTGTAATGTATTAGTATTAGGGAAACAATGCGTGGAAGAGTGTTCCATATTCGTGTTGTACGGCTGAGGAAAGGTTCTTTGAACTTCACTATACGTCCGAACACAGGCTTGAGGGTGAACTGATGAGCATGAAATAACGATAAAATAACGAAAGGCAGGAGGCATTACGACGATGACTAAGAGAGTCAATCGATCTCGCGATGTCTCGGTCGCCAATGAGTTTTATCGCGCGTTTTTGGATCCTGTCAAGTAGCTCCAAATAAGTTATTGGTGCACCGGACCAGATATGAGCGTTGTACTCGAGTTTCGGGCGAATAAACGCCTTATAAATTGTAGCCAGATCAGAAGAGGTGAAATATTTCTTACAACGCTTAAGGAAGCCTAGACATTTCGCGGCGTTCTTGGCGACATGACAACCAAAGTGAGCACGCTTCATCATTCAATGCCTCGCCCGTGTCTTGGTGAGTGTTTCATTTATTCGTTGTTCATTCCTGTATTTTCTAATTTTGTTTATTTAAAACAGTCCAGATTTCAAAAAGAATACAATGTAGCCACTGGCGGAGACCACCGTCCACCGCACAAACCGCGTCATTTTTTTTTTTTCAAACTTTCTGAGGCTGTAAAAACAACACAGTTTCTCTGCATTCCGTCATTATTAATATTGCTACATCTATTTGTTGACATAATGTTTTAAGTTCATTCTAAGAACACAGCTGAAACGAAACTTAAACTTTTTTCTGCTATTACATTTTTTTCTCCAAATGTAAGCTTAGATCTTAGTAAAACGACTTCCGAGGAGGGGATATAACCGTTGCCAATTTATAATTTTTAGAGAAAGGGCTATTAAGACCCCGGTGGTTCCTGTCTAGCAATTCATAATCACCTACCTATCTTATTTAGCGGGCTCCCGACCGGTTAGTCTCACCATGAGACACTGCATCTAGCCTTCGATTCCCTGACCCCGGGACCGCTTCCTCCAGTAGTTCAGACAACGCGCTCTGGCATCCGTGATGGCTTGGTCTTTAAAACGAAGTTCGGTCGTTCTTACCTTTTCGAATCCGGGGCTGGGAGTCGAAGATCATCTTGTCTGGAGCATTGTTGTCAAGTCAATTCTCTCGACGTGGCCGAGCCAATGTATTGTTGACGTCCTTTAGCTTTTTGGACTATGTTCGGCTCAAGGTAGATGAACTCCTTAACTACTTGGAAGTTATTGCCATTAACAGTGACGTTTTTTCCTAGGCGGTGGACAGATCATTGCTTGTTTGTTGATAGCATGTGCCATTCACGGACAATGGTAGGGTGTTTGGGTTTTGCTTTAACGACAGAAGACAGCATTGCATTTTGGAAGCATTCAATTCCAATCTATTAGGTATGCTCCACTGAGTTACGATGTCGAGATTGAAATTCAATGAGCTTAACATACGTTGCCGTTCCAGTTCCACGCACGATGATGAGGGGCGTGAACCAAGAAACGAATATGAGAAGCTGAGGATACTGTCATCGGCAAAGGAATGGATTGGATTAGAGATAATTGACAGAAGATCATTTATAAAATGAGAAAGAGAGTCAAGGACAAAACTGAGCCTTGGGGAACACCAGCATTTATTTGGTGAGTTGCGAACTCGTAACCGTCGAAAACACCTTGAAATGAACGGTCCGAAAGGAAGTTTCTAATCCATTGAAGTAGAGTATCATCGGTTCCAAATGCACGCATTTTCGAAAAGAGAGCTTGGTGCCAAACTCTGTCAAATGCCTTTAAATTAAAGGGTGATTTTTTAAGAGCTTGAGAACTTTTTTTTAAAAAAAAACGCATAAAAACGCATTTGCAAAATCTCATCGATTCTTTATTTGAAACGTTAGATTGGTCCATGACATTTACTTTTTGAAGATAATTTCATTTAAATGTTGACCGCGGCTGCGTCTTAGGTGGTCCATTCGGAAAGTCCAATTTTGGGTAACTTTTTCGAGCATTTCGGCCGGAATAGCCCGAATTTCTTCGGAAATGTTGTCTTCCAAAGCTGGAATAGTTGCTGGCTTATTTGTGTAGACTTTAGACTTGACGTAGCCCCACAAAAAATAGTCTAAAGGCGTCAAATCGCATGATCTTGGTGGCCAACTTACCGGTCCATTCCTTGAGATGAATTGTTCTCCGAAGTTTTCCCTCAAAATGGCCATAGAATCGCGAGCTGTGTGGCATGTAGCGCCATCTTGTTGAAACCACATGTCAACCAAGTTCAGTTCTTCCATTTTTGGCAACAAAAAGTTTGTTAGCATTGAACGATAGCGATCGCCATTCACCGTAACGTTGCGTCCAACAGCATCTTTGAAAAAATACGGTCCAATGATTCCACCAGCGTACAAACCACACCAAACAGTGCATTTTTTGGGATGCATGGGCAGTTCTTGAACGGCTTCTGGTTGCTCTTCACTCCAAATGCGGCAATTGTGCTTATTTACGTAGCCATTCAACCAGAAATGAGCCTCATCGCTGAACAAAATTTGTCGATAAAAAAGCGGATTTTCTGCCAACTTTTCTAGGGCCCATTCACTGAAAATTCGACGTTGTGGCAGATCGTTCGGCTTCAGTTCTTGCACGAGCTGTATTTTATACGGTTTTACACCAAGATCTTTGCGTAAAATCTTCCATGTGGTCGAATAACACAAACCCAATTGCTGCGAACGGCGACGAATCGACATTTCACGGTCTTCAGCAACACTCTCAGAAACAGACGCAATATTATCTTCTGTACGCACTGTACGCATTCGTGTGGTTGGTTTAATGTCCAATAAAGTAAACTGAGTGCGAAACTTGGTCACAATCGCATTAATTGTTTGCTCACTTGGTCGATTATGTAGACCATAAATCGGACGTAAAGCGCGAAACACATTTCGAACCGAACACTGATTTTGGTAATAAAATTCTATGATTTGCAAGCGTTGCTCGTTAGTAAGTCTATTCATGATAAAATGTCAAAGCATACTGAGCATCTTTCTCTTTGACACCATGTCTGAAATCCCGCGTGATCTGTCAAATACTAATGCATGAAAATCCTAACCTTAAAAAAATCACCCTTTATCAAGCGCAATGATCTTACTTTCACCACCCTGGTGAAGAGATTGGTTCCACTTTTCGGTTAGATAAGTCATCAAATCACGAGGTGACCTGTTGCTGCGAAAACCGTACTGCCGGTCACTAAGAAATTTTCGGGATTCAAGATATTTCATGAGCTGACGGATTTCAGCGTTTCCATGACCCATGGTGAAGATTCGCCTTTTTTGGGGACGGGCTGGAGAAATGTTGTTTTCCATCTTCTCGGGAAGAGCCCTGAAGAAAAGTATAGATAGAAAAGCTTTCGCAATGGTTTTGCCAGGGAGGAAGAACACCTCTTCAGAACGATAGGAGAAATACCATCTGGACGAGCGGATTTGTGTTTGTCAAGATCCTGAAGCACTCTAGCCACTGCACGGGTGCGGAAGTGGATTGGTCCCATGGAGTATTCTACGCGCTCGAGTTCAGGGGGAGACAAAGCACAATCTGGGAGCGTTGAGCTGACTGGAAAGTGAGCAGCAATCAGATTGGCCTTATTTATACAGCTGACCGCTGGAATGTCATTGTAAATAAGTGTCGGGATAGATGATGAGGTGGAATTATTGATGTTTTTAACAAATGACCAAAAGTTTTGGGACTTTGTAGTATTTTTTGCCTCAACTTTTGGTCATAAGAGAATTTGACAGGATTAATGTGGGAATTGTAGTCATTTCTGGCTCTTAAACTTCGTACTGTTTTCTTCAGATGGGTTGTCTTTGAATGACCGAAAGCTAACCTCTTTTAGCTTGATAGCCTCTTAGTCACAACGCGCGTTTATCTTGGGTATAATACTTTTTATCCTAGGGATGAAAGACTGCATGCCCAAGTGAATTATGTTTGTGACTATATCGGCAGCGACCATCAGTTAAAACTTTTAAAGAAACCGTTTATTTTTTTCCCAATTGGTTTTCTCGTATTGAAATACGGTTCTTTTAGAGTTCGTTCTTTAACTATGTGGTTGTAGTACGAGAAATTTGCTGTTATGATACAATGGTCTGAATCGCAATTACGATTTCAGTACGAGGATGAACGGTCGCAATTCTTGTAATGGAATCAGACAGGGCATCAAATTCATTATAAGTTGAATGTCTGTCCGAATTTGGGCTTCTGTAAATAAAACAGTAGTGGATTAATTGCCTACGGACATGGAATTTTAGCCGAATGAAATAAAATTCTGGATTGGAGCATTTGCCATATTGAGGCTGAAGTTGATAGGCTACGTCACTACGTTAATAAACGGCGAGATCGCGATGGGGAAAGAATAATGGCACTAAGCTGTAACCAGGTAGACTAAACTCCATTAACCTGTGTTTCACGCAGAGCCAAAACGATGATTTCTACACATTATTCTCTAGTTTGACAAAAGAAAACAGATGAAATGTCAAATGACAGCCAGCATAGTGCTGCCAAATTACAGTCGAGCGTTTTTTACTCTTTATATCTAATCCTTTATACGCATGAGTAAAAAAACACACCTTGCTTTCACAGGTAGTTGGTGTTTTTCTAATTTGTCTCCCTCCTGAATTGCTCCAAAAGTGAATTTATTTCTCGTTATAAAGTTCAAGTAAATCGAGAATTATCAAGTGTCATGAGAAGCTTCACAAATTTGACGTTCGGCTTGATGGAGATGCCAGGTTAAAGACCCTGTTTACGCCTCATATTTTGTATTTTAAAGTTGTTTAAGTTTTTATAAATGCCACTTAACGAACGTGACGGTATATTTCTGCACTTTAATCCACTTTAGAAAGACAAGTCAAACCCAATCATTAAAACAACGAGAGACACTCAGCTGGATATCAAAAATGCATTAAGTTTGGATGAGAACCTCTTTATTAGTCCCCGCATAGATACAGTGACCGAAATAAGTATAAAGACACACTCAACTTCAATGCTCGGTTGGATTTAAGTACAAAAATAATAGAAATTATAAGTTTATTTTATCGTAGATAGTAAGTTTATTTTATTCAGTAAATAATGAAACGAAAAAAGAAAATATTTATCACCACAAAGGCTAGTTTTTGAGGTTCACCTTTAGGGAATTCCAAAAACGTTTAATTTTCCTGCGAAATAAGTATAAAGACAGTCAATATTTAAAAGCATTTAAACACCGAATTTTTTGGTTGTACCTATCAACCTGAAAGTTAGTACTTTGTACAACCTCCTTGATTTTCAATAACTTGGAAAATTCTATTAGGCATAGAATTTATCAAGTTTTGTAGGACTTCTTCGGTGATCTCAGACCATGTCTGTGTTATTCCTCTTTTAAGCTCTTCCAGATTTCTGTACTGCTTCCCATTTGAATAAAGGTTTCTTGCCATAATACCCCACAAATTTTCGATTGGGTTAAAGTCAGGACTACACGAAGGCCATGGTAAACACTGAATTTGACTCCTTTCAAACCATTCGCGGACCGTACTGGCATTATGAATAGGAGCATTGTCCTGTTGAAAAATAAAATTTTCACCCGCTGGAATGTCTCCAAATGCATCCAAAGCATATTCCAACATCTCCCTGTATTTTTCACCATTCATTCTAGGTTGAACGAACATCAAGGGGATTTTACCATGAAAACCAAAGGCACCCCAAACCATCAAACTTCCGCCTCCAGAGTGCCGACTCATTTTTATTGCTTTTTCGTCCCTCAAATCACGCCAATAAAAGCTAAAACCGTCCGGACCATCCAAATTAAATTTCTTTTCATCACTAAAAATAACGGATTCCCACTCCCTGGTCCAAGCCATGTGACTTCTTGCAAATCTTAACCTTGCTTCTTTATGATGCTGTTGCAGGTTGGGTTTTTTCGTCATTTTCGTGTAACGAAGGTTATGATTTGCCTTCAACACTTGCTCCACTCTTCTTACCGTCACTGGGAGATCCAACTTGCGCTTTATCTGGCCAGCATTCAGCTTATTACGCCTTGCTTCGTGGTAAATCGTTTTTTTGTTGCGTGAGGTCAAGAGGCTTGGTCGACCAGATCTTCTTGCAGTGCTATAATTTTGGCCCAAATTTAAAAAATTACATACGACGGAAAGAGATCGTCCAATTTTCCTGGCAATGGATCGGTTGGATAAGCCGTGCTCCTTATGAGTCGTAATAATTGCCCTTTCTACTGTCGTCAAATGAGTTCCGCGAGGCATGGCTTAATAGTTTAATGATAACAATTTATTGATAACAATTTTTGTGCCAACAAGCGAAACAATTTACCTTTTATTGTTTTTCACTCTTTTTATTTAAAAAAAATTGCTATAAAATTGGAATACTTTTGGATAACCGAAGTGTCTTTATACTTATTTCGCAACTTTTTCACAATTTTTTTATTAGAAAAGACAAATCAGTCTCTTTCTAACACGATATGACCGATAACGGTACAATTTTTTTTTGGAGTTAAGAGAAAATTAATTCTCCAAACATTTATTGAACAATTTTGTTGCATATATTTAGGCGCTAAGCCTACAAGCCAAATTGAAGAGTTTGAGAATTACTGTCTTTATACTTATTTCGGCCACTGTATAGTGCAACAATGGAACCAGGCACACTTCCGATCACTTCCTTCCGACCGACGCACTAACAAATCGAAGTATTGCCTTATACCGAGCTTTTACTAAAGCCTACTCCAGTAGTACAGTCTTGCACTCCTATTAATTTATTCAACCCCTCGGAAATACGAAACTGCCCTCTATTACATCTAACTATCCTCCATACAAAAGAGGTACTGGAAGTTTCATTATTACCACGAGATACATACGATCTGGTGACTACAAAATTGCTTTCGGCTCAAGGCAAAAAGACTTCTTCCACCTTCGTTCCCACGTAATAAAATCGCATTAATTAGTCAGAGGAAAGCAGTTAACCCCCGACAGCTAGATACATGCACCGTCGTCGTCGTGAGCATGACACGTTTCCAGAGCCCAGTGAATATTGCCAAAATTACCTGCTTCCTGTCCAGCTACCTTAAGGAATGAGTAATGCTGGCAGTTTGCCGCACCATGGTGACATAGAAACGATTTTTTTTCATTGCTCCATCGAATTTCGAGATTGAAACAGAAATGAAGTATATAACTCCTCGTTTGCTCTTCGGAAGCACAGATGAACTGGACTGTTGGAGTGCACGTTACGTAGGCTCAGCTCCACCTTAAATGAGGCATAACCTGTTACCGGGGAGACTAATTTGTATTTCTTATTTATGACGCGCACTGTGCATGAAAACATGAGGAGTACAAAGTGTGGACTGTGGAGTAGGGGCTGGACCGAAGAAAAACCTTTTCTAGGAACGACCTTTTGATGGTTTCCCTTTGCCCCACAGCGCACCATTTGTGTTTTATGTATGTGCGAGTACGAGTACAAGAGTATGTGTTATATTCGTCGCGTATCTTACCCTTGTTCGGGTTTCAGAATGGAAAAGGTTATACAAAAGGCAAGGGACTGTGCAGGAATTCCGAGGATACACATACACAGAGTGAAAAACCAGAAAACTCGCAGTCGCAAGTTGAGGTCAGACCAGATGAAGAATTTGTTTTTATTTCACTTTTATGAGAAGAGTTCTTGAGTTGGGATGGCGATGGAACACTTGCAACACAAGGAGTCTCTTTTGGAATCTCAATGTCACCTGTTAGTTGTGTTTATGTGTGAAATTGACTTTTATAATTGGATTTTTTTGACGGTGGCTGGGAATCGTTCTAGCATTGAATTTGAGTTGGAGATACATGTTTTTGTTGTTGCGCAGCAGACACCGACACAATAACTGCGGGTGGATTGACGAACAAATCAAGTGAAAAATCCAGTTTCCTGGTCAATGTTGTTATTAAATGAGGACAGTGTCTTAACTTTACAGGAATTATTACCAGAAGCAGCTGCAAAGGAGCCGCAAACTGGAACAAATCAAAAGGATTTATCTCTTTGGCGAGAACAGCGTTCGTTGATGGCATTTTCTGTTCCGGTCATCAAAAAATTGCACACATGAAGGGAATTTCGAAGAATGTAGTTCGAAAATACAAAGCGATATCTTGAATCGCACTCGTACTTTCTTGTAAAGCCGGCGTTACCCGTCTATAGCCGTGTTTCTTTGCACGCGGATATAGGGATAATTTGAAATTTGCATGTAAAATACAACAACAACTTATCCTGTATACGCTAACTTTAGCGGGGATAGCTATCGCCGCTAAGTCAGTTAGCGGGGATAAACAGTGCTTCCAAAACCCATTTTCTTCGTTTCTGATGAACCGATGCGATGAATTTTTCAGGAAATGTCAAAATTTGACATCCCTCCGACCACTAACACATCCCGCCGAATATTTTGTTTGTGATTTTATTATTATTTTTTTTCAAACTTCATTATAAAGGTAATTGAATTTAGCAAATCTGTTAATGCGAAATTGTTTTTCATAATTTTAGAATATGCTTGGCATCAATTTCAATTGGCGGAAGTAAATATTTTTCAATTTCAGGATTTTCAATACAAATTTCTTAACTACAACTTACAGCTGTGTCACGGTGCATGTCATAGGTGCATGTCTGCTGCCAAGTTTTTCTTGATGAATTCTTAAGCGGCGATGGTCGTTTTCTGATGCCATCCCTATATCCGCGTGCAAAGAAACACGGCTTATATCTATCAACGGCAATCGGTGAAATTTTCATATTTGCAATTTGCAAATGGAGTGATTTTTGGAAAACGCAGGTAGGTAGTTCGAAATTACATAAGAGACATTTTGGCTAGTGGTTGAAGCAATTGCACTTGCAATTTCTCGTTAAGGCAGCCTTACCTATCTCTAGTAAAATAGGTATCTCCCTACCGGCAAGGCCGTAGCCAACCCCTGTGACCCCCCCCCCCCCCGATTTTTTTTAAAATGGCATCTGTAAATCATAGTTTTTCGAATTGAAATTTGTACTCAAATAATTATTGATTATGTTCAAAATTTCTAATTTTAGTTTTAAGCCGAAGTAGTAGGTACCAACATAATTTTCGATGAATTTAATAAGGTAACTCTGACAATTTTTAAATACAACCCTAAACTACACATAGACCCAGACCAAGATATTTAAGTATGCGGAAAAAAAAATGAAATGTTCTTCCCAAGGTTCTACACGGCAATTTTTGTATGGGTGGTGTAAATTTTTTATAAATCATCAAAAAGACAATCTTTTAAGCTTTCTTGTAATCCCTCATACTTGCCAATCAGACATGTAGGTACTTTAGAATCTATAGCAGTTTTTCCACACCTAACTCCGAACTACCACTATCCGGCTACAACAGAAACACAGAACATAGCAGCCGACCAAATAAAAAATTATTTAAAATTCATTTTATTTGAATCATTAACCAAGCAACCCATCGTTGACTTTTTCACTTTGCTAATATTTTGTGAAACCTTGAACATTAAAAGCAATGAATGCGAAGCGGTCGGTCGTATATGCATCGATAATATTTCAACAAAATAATTTTCAAGCTTAAAAATTAAGTTTTCTTTCAGACAAGTGAAGTAGGTAGGTAGATACGAGGGCGGGTCAATAAGTCCGTGACTTTTGGAATAAAACAGATTTTTTGATAAAAAAATAATTTTATTTTTCAACGTAGTCTCCCTAGAGCTCTATAAACTTTGTCCAACGCTTCTCCAATTTTTTTATCCCTTCCAAAAAAAATGATTTGTCGAGGTCCTCAAAATAGGCCTTTATTTGCGAGATGACTTCATCATTGGAGTCAAATCTTTTTCCACCAAGCCATTTCTTCAGGTTTGGGAACAAGAAGTAGTCGCTCGGAGCCAAATCTGGAGAATAGGGTGGATGAGGGAGCAATTCATAGCCCAATTCATGGTTTTTTGACATGGCAACTGCACATGTGTGCACCCTTGCATTGTCTTGGTGGAAAAGAACTTTTTTCTTGGCCAAATGAGGTCGGTTTTTTTTTCAAATCGTCATTGAATCGGTCCAATAAGTTGGCATAATATTCCCCATTGATTGTTCTTCCCTTTTGAAGGCAGTCAATGTGGATTATCCCGCGTGCATCCCAAAAAACAGTCGCCATAACTTTATTGGCTGACAAACCCACCTTGGCCTTCTTTGGCGCCGATTCACCCTTAGAAACCCACTGTTTTGACTGTTGTTTGGTCTCTGGTGTGTTGTGATGGATCCATGTTTCGTCCACGGTTACAAAACGGGGTAAAAACTCCTCCATATTGCGATTAAACAACGCCAAACCTTCCTGTGAAGTTGTTACACGATTGCGTTTGTGGTCGACTGTGAGCAAACGCGGCACCCATCTTGCGGAAAGCTTTCTCATGCCCAAGTGATCATTCAAAATTAAAACCACTGAGCCATTCGAGATCCCTACGGCTTCCACAATCTCTCGCACTTTCAATCTTCGGTCGGCCAACACCATATCGTGAATTTTTTCGATTGTTTGGGGTGTAGAGACCTCAACTGGGCGTCCAGGACGTTCGGCATCTTCAGTGCTTGTACGGCCACAACGAAATTCAGTAAACCACTTTTTTACCATTGAAATCGATGGTGCAGAGTCCCCATAGTATTTTTCAAGCTTAGCCTTGGTCTCGGTAATGGTTTTTTTTCGCAAGAAATAATGCTTACTAAGCACACGAAATTCCCTTTTTTCCATTTTCTCCTCAAATTAGTGAGTAGTCTGATATAAACAGCTGTCAAACACAAACTAACTGACGCAGCAAGTTTAAATTTTGACAGGAGTCAACTGACAGATGCCTGTTGACAGGAGCAGTGTTGCCGTTTCAGTAAAGAGGTCAGAAATTCAAAAAGTCACGGACTTATTGACCCGCCCTCGTATTTATTTTCTGTGTAGAAAATAGTTAATTTCTTTGGTTCGCATTATGTTCTAGATCTATTTGAAAAATGTCAAAACGAACACAAGAAAATACATTGTTTAACTACATGTTCAAAAAACCTAAACCAAATTCTGATGGGGAGAGTACTGTTCCTGATGCACCCAAAAAAACTGACGTACCTGAATCTACAGATATTTCTCAAGAAAATGTTGAAAAAGCTGATTCTGTAAAACCCACTGATTTTCAAGATAATATTCAAGAAGATACATTCGATTTGGGTAAGGTTTTGTGTCCCAAAAACAAAATTGACGATGCCTTGAAACCCGAAAAAACATTGACTTTCCCTATAACGAACACCAAAAGGAAAATACTCGTAAAATTTCAAATACTCGTACATTGGTTTGATAAATTCTCATGGCTCGTTTATACGACAAAAGGGGAGCAAGGTGCCTTATGTAAATATTGTGTACTATTTTCCAAAGAATGTGGGGGTAAAGGCTGTCATCAAAATCTAAAATCCCTAGTTACAAACCCTTATAACAAATATAAAAATGCAATAGAGAATTTCAAACACCACAGTGGATGTCAATACCATAAAACGTGTACCTATGTTAGCAGCTGATAACTTCATAAATGTTCACAAACGTTCACAAAAGAGCATCATAAGCCAACTTGACACTGGTCGTGCTTTTCAAATTGCAGAAAATAGGAAAAAACTTGCTCCTATTGTTGAAACTGTTAAGATTTGTGGACGGCAAGAATTGGCCTTAAGAGGGACATGTGACTCCGGTTCAATAAAATTTAATGAGCCAGCACCCAATGTAAACGATGGTAACTTTCGGGCTTTGCTACGGATGCGAAGCAAATGCGGTGATGCAAATTTAAAAAAATATTTTGAAAGTTTGTCGCTGAACGCTACATATTTAAGCCCAACTGTTCAAAACGAATTAATTGCTGTGTGTGGGGAAATCGTTCAGAAAAAAATAGTTCAATCTATCAATTCTGCAGAGTGTTTCGCAGTTCTAGCTGAACCTACTGACATCTCACGTAAGGAGAAGATGTCAATTTGTGTTCGATACGTCGATTATAAAGACGAAATTTTTATCTTGCGTGAAAATTTTCTGACATTTATTTATGTAGAAAACACGACTGGAAAACATTTAGCCAGAACAATTCTGTCTGCACTTCAAAACATGGGCATAAATTGCAGAAATTTGATTGGACAATGGTACGATGGTGCTTCTGCTATGAAAGGCAGTTTTAACGGAGTTCAAGCTGTCTCATCCAGAAGCCTTATACGTGCATTGTAGCGCACACTCTCTAAACCTGGCTTTAGGGCATTCTTGTCAAATTCAGCCTATTCGCAACACTATTGGTACCATAAAATCCGTTGGAATTTTTTTTTTAAATTATCGGCAAAGCGCACACATTTGTTGCAGGAAATGATAAAACAAAATTATCCTCAAAATAAATGGAAAAATTTAACAGCAATGTGTGAAACACGCTGGGTGGAAAACCATGATGGGTTGATGAGGTTTAAGGAAATTTTTAAAGCGATAATTGATGCTTTGGAAGAGTTGTGTACTGATAAGGACTCTGATACGTCATCGAAGGCGAGTTGCTTTTTAAGATCTATTTCAGCTAGTGATTTTGCAGTAAGTTTGTGTTGTTTGGGTGTTTTGTTTACATATACATTGCCACTTTGTAAGATCTTACAATCCCCTTCATGCGACTTAGTGTCTGGATTGGAACATGTGGAGTTAATAACAAACACATTCCAAGGAATACGCGAAAATATCATTTCCGGAATTTAAAACAATTTTTGAGACTGCACAAAACTTAGTGGATGAAAAACTTAAAATTCCAAGTAATTGGAAACATAAGCACAACAGATCCTGAAACATATTTTAGGATAAGTATAATGATTCCTCTTTTAGATGACTTTTTCAGTCAGCTTAAAATGAGATTTAAAAACCATAAGTCCATACTTTCCTCTTTGTGCATTTTGATTCCATCGACAATTGACAAAAACGAACAAAATTATAACGAAGAAAACTTCAAATTTTATAAATCTTTTTTGGATTGGGACACTTTAAAAGCTGAATTTACTCTATGGAAGACAAAATGCCATTCACAAAAAGATACACAGCGTTCAAGGAGTGCAATAACAGCTCTTGGGGAATGCAATAAGGATCTGTTTCCTAACATCCACAAGCTTCTTAAAATTTTGGCGACACTACCGGTTTCAACATGTACACCGGAAAGAACATTTTCGACAATGAAACGTCTAAAAACTTATCTTAGAAATCCTACCGCACCGGTGAAGAAAGATTAACAGGATTGGCGTTAATGTCAATTCATCGACAAATTGAGATTGACACTGAGGAAGTTTTAGATATATTTGCAGCGCAGAAGGCCAGAAGATTAAATTTAATTTTATAAAAAATGTTCCTACCTACATGTTATGTAATACTTTTTGTAATAATAAAATCTTAAAGAATGATAATAATATGTTCCTAATAAATACATAATATGTATTTTAAAATTATTTAAAAAAATATTGGAAAAATCTTTTAGTTTTGCAAATTTGTTTGAGAGTTTTCTTGGAAAAACTAAGTATGCAATAGTATTTTATTAGCAATAGTCTACCTAGGAAAAAAAATATTGAAAATCGTTAAAGCAGTTTTTTTTAAACCGGTATTTTTTTTAATTTTTGAAAAATATTTTGCAATTTTTTGAGTATTTCAATACAAGGAAATCTGTAGTTTTCGTTTGAAAAAAAATTTGTAAAAATATCCGTTTGCAGCATATTCAAAAAACCAAAAAAGTTATGTATGGATTTTATCATAAAAGCCTTACTAAATTTTAATTTAATTGAAATCAGTTTTGTGGTTAGCGAGAAATTCTGATGTTAAAAAATCGGTTCTATAGGAGGTACCGTTTTAGGATTGTTATGTATCTATGTAGTTAACGTTAACAATATGTACAGTCTCTTTAACGTTACCATCACACCATGACAAGTGACAAGCGGGTGTTTTTGCTCACGGCCGTCACTCACGTTTAAGTCGTCGACTAGG
The DNA here is from genome assembly GCA_949715645.1 of Portevinia maculata. Lineage (NCBI taxonomy): Eukaryota > Metazoa > Arthropoda > Insecta > Diptera > Syrphidae > Portevinia > Portevinia maculata. The sequence continues at coordinate 25,305,491 of OX454527.1, read as the reverse complement.
TAACTACTAACTAGCATAAGCAATCCACTGTATATTTTCATGAAATAAATATTAATAAGTGAATTAATAAGTCCGCGTTTTATTTCGAGCACCGAAAGACAGAACATTAAATTGGCGACGAGGAAAAAAGGAAATATAAAAAAAAAGAAAAAGAAATTTTAATCTCTTTGTCATCCAGTCATAAAACACGTGTGCCATCAAATGTCAAAGTTAATTGGTTTTGTCGAGTCCTACGAAATCGGGGATAATTTTAAAGATTACGAAAATCGTTTAATTAATTTCTTTAAATTAAACTCAATTAAAGATGTGGACAAAAACATATATTTCATTGGAATCATGGGCAAATCGATGTACGAACTGTTAGCGAAGCTCACCTATCCCGCTAATCCAAGTGATAAGTCGTTTGCGGAGAATATTGCGTTGTTGCGCAGCCAATTCGCGCCAAAGCCAAACAAAAGAGCAGAACGGTTCAGGTTCCATCATATTGTCCAACAACACGGCGAGTCCATCAGTGAATACATAGTGAGACTAAAAGCTGCGTCACAGGAGTGTTGCTTCGGTGACTTTGTAGATAAGTTCGTCAATGTCCCCACCCCCGCTTCAACCACCACTGGTCAACCACAATCCGATGAGTTCAAATTGGGTGTCTACAAACTTCAGATATTAGACGATCAGTTGTCCGATCGTTTTATAGTGGGTCTCAAGCACGAGAAAATTCAGCAATCGCTTCTGGAGCACGACGATCTCAGTTTTGAACAGTACTGTGACAAAGCCTTATCCATCGAGACATCAGAGAAAGCCGCATCATCGGTACATCTACCGGTATCAACAAATGCTGTCTACAAGTCAGACAGATCAACGTCCAGCAACAAAAATCCACCGTCAAAATATTCGCAGTCAGGGAATTTTCCATCACGCATGTCATCGTCATCACACAGCACAAAACGTCAAAAACCCAACAGTCAGGGGAACAAATGTCAGCGGTGTGGAAGACCTGCCCATCGAAATTGTCCAGCAATCAATTGGGAATGCTTCGTATGTGGGAAAAAAGGTCACACCTCTACCATGTGTCATTCGAGAGCGAGTTCAAGCATAAAAGTAGTGAACAGTGTCAACGCAGTTAGTCAGCCTCAGCAGTGTGCCGTCTCAATCAATGGCAAAGATGTTTTAATGGAAGTCGACACGGGAGCCGCAACATCAATAATGAGTGAAGAATTATATAAATTAACATTTTCTAACCATAGTCTTGTAAATACCTTTGCTAATCTCGTATCAGTTACAGGTAAAAAGATCGAGGAATTAGGAGTCATGGAGTCCGAAGTTGAGCTTGCCGGTCAAAAGTATTTTTTGCCAATTGTCGTCGTCAAAGGTGACAAGCCGAAGTTATGCTTAATGGGTCGTGATTGGATCGATAGAATGTTTCCAAATTGGAGAAATAATTTCGTGAATATTTTCGCAGTAAGTCAAGTCAAAAATGATTTAAATGTTATCGCTGAAGTCAGGTCCAAATTTCCAAATGTCGTGGATTCAAATTTAAAGTCGACTATAATCGGGTTTGAAGCAGACATTGTCTTAAAAGAAGATGCTGTTCCTATCTTTCACACTGCATATAGTGTTCCGTTCAAGCTTAGAGACAAAGTTGCAGCTGAAATAGATCGGTTGCTCAAGGAAGAAATTTTAGTTAAAGTCTCGGTTAGTCGTTGGGCAAGTCCCATCGTGATTGTGCCAAAAAAAGACGGCGCAATCAGAATTTGTGTTGACTGTAAAGTCACCCTCAACAAATGCATTCATACGACCCACCATCCGTTTCCAAAAATCCAAGAAATTTTTGCCGAACTGTCAGGTTGCTCATGCTTTTGTGTGATTGATCTAACCGGGGCATACCTACAAGTAAAAGTGAGTGAGTCATCTAGAGATTTGTTAGTCATCAACACGTTTTTAGGCCTTTTCGCGTACACACGTCTTGTACTCGGTGTAAGTAGTCTCTTGCACTCACGTTACATTATCCCCCTCTTACACCTTGATTGGATCGACATTCTCCCGAATTCGACGAATTACATTGACCACTATCAGTTTGCCTAAGAAAGGACATCATCATCGCTTAAAATCGCGTGACAATCCAGTGGACATCAAAAGTGCCAAAATATTCTGTATTAGAAAGTTCGAGAATAAGAGAATTTCCCGCTATTTATGGGGATTTCCATGGAATTCTAACTGCGCTAATGGCTGCTCTCAAGCAGTAGTAGTTTCTTATAGATGGCGCTAGATTCCACTGTTTTGTATTCATGTTACAATACATTAGTAGGTACGTGATTTGGCTGCGAAGAAAAGACAACACAAATCCATTCGTCAATAAAAAAAAGATGATTATTTTTCTATGCAACTGTAACTTTGAAATACATGTAATACTTTCTAAATACCATGTATAACGCTTCTTTTGCACCTTTATTTTTATTTTCTTGTTTATTTATTTGTTTATTTATTTATTTACTATTGTGTTAATACGTAGATACAAAATCCATTAATTGTGTAACAGTTATAAAAGGTTAATTTCGAAAGTACAGAATTTCAAATTAAAACAAGGATTTAGAACAAAATTAAAACTACATACTTATAAAAAAGTTGAACAAAAAAGAAAAAAAGAATGAAATGAAATGAAAACAAAAACCCTAAAAAACCTAAAACAAGTTTGGAATTATGTGCAAAAATATTCTTTTAATTTTCTCTGGAAGTCGCTGAAGCCTAATGATCTCCTAATGTTAACCGGTAAGTCAATGTTCTGTGATCCATATAACGTTGCAGGTCCATTCCTGGAAATGTGTTCTGTTCTACTTAAATTGTAGACGAATCGCACTGAACTGTTTAAGGCGACCTTAAACTTGTGGAAACTGTGACTGTGTAAATCACCGAAAACTGGATAGGCGTAAAAAAGGATAGGTAACAGAAGTGACTTCACTAAAATGGCTTTAATATTGAGGGGCAGACAGTTTCCCGCTTGATGAAGAGCCGTAAATTTTACCAACTGTTTTTGTGATGTGGTCCTCCCACGTAAGAGTTTGATTAAATGTTACTCCCAGATTTTTGACGCTGGAGGCATTAAATAAGGGTGAGCCATCAATTATAATTTGGGGTATGGTTAGGGTATCTATACGTGATCGGGCTATAACGATTGGCTGACTTTTGCCGGCATTAAGCGTCAATTTGTTTCTGCGCTACCATAAAACAATAGAATTCAGATCCTCATTGAATCGTTCCGTTGCATCTTCCGCCAGTCCAAAAGGGTAGCTTAAATGCAGCTGCACGTCATCTGCATACATTTGGATCTTGCAGTGCTTCAGAACTGATGGAATGTCATTGTTGAACAGTGTGAACAACAGCGGACCCATTATTGACCCTTGTGGGACACCAGCTTTGGTTTCAAGGAAAGCAGATAGTGTTTCGTTGATATACACAGCTTGATTGCGGCCTTTAAGATAGCTTTCCATAAGTTTAAGTGCCGTTGAGTCAAAGTGAAAGAAGTATTTTAATTTATGCAACAGTATTTCGTGGGGTACTGTATCTAAAGCTTTCGAGAAATCTAATAATACCAGTAATGTTACATTGTCCTTGTCCATTTCAACACGAAAGTTTTCAACTAAATTCACAAGTGCAGTAGTACAGCTATAATGCGGTCTAAGGCCGGACTGGTGTGCTGAGAGAAGACAGGTCTCGTTAAGGTATGCATTTACTTGTTGACTTAAAAGCTTTTCGAAGGCTTTTGAAATAAAAGGTAGTATTGAAATTGGACGAAAATTGGATGCTGCATTGCGATTTGCTGAGTTCTTAGGAATAGGAATAATCTTAGAGGATTTCCAGGATTTGGGATAGGTGGAATAGGTTAGGACACTGTTAAAAATATACGTTAGTTCTGGCAGTACCTCATGGATTATTAATTTAAGGAATCGCGGATGCATGCCATCCAGACCAATAGCATTCGTCTTGATAGCGTTAACGGCGCTAAGTACATCGCATTCGTACACTCTATGAAAGGAGAAATTTCCTGACGTAATAGAATAATTGTTTGGTGTTAATAAACATTGAGCTTCGCTATCATTGTATTGTGCATTTGAGGCTACGGCGAATTCGGCGTTTAAGTAATCTGGACTGACTTCACTTACACAAAGCAGAAGTTCTTTGTTTACCAATACCTAACTCCTTAACGTACCTCCACGTTTTGGTTCGGTTGAGATCTGGATTGAACTTCGAAAGCAGAGAATTCATTTTCGCCCTTCTTATTTCTTTTTTTACATTGTTCCTTGCAATTTTGAAAGCATTGAAAAGTTCAGAAATTTCTAACCTTTTCTATCTTTAATACGCCTTGTTTCTTAGTTCAAGAAGGTGTTCAATTCTCATACTGAACCACACACAATTTTTATTTTTAGGGGTAAACGTTTTTAAAGGAACATGGGACTCAAAAAGATTATTAATTTGCAATGCAAAGAAATCTAACTGTTCATCAGCGGACGCCATCTGATGAAGTCTCTCCCACTCAATACTAAAAATATCACGCAACAAGGAGTCGTTATCAACCCTCCCTAAAAGTTATTGTATTAGCTTCACTGCCAGAGATGTTAAGATCTAGATCATAAAAAAGAATAAGTAGATCATGCTTCGAGAATCCTGGCACATCCAATTGGCCGTAATCATTCACTCGTTCCATATTATTAACAATAAACAAATCTAGTAATGTAGAACAGCTATGACTGAAGTGAGTAGGGAAAGCGTTATTAACCGAGTATAGTTGCAGGGATTTCAGATTATTTACAAATCGATCAACACTTTTGTTATTTTTATCTAAGAGGTCTATGTTTAAGTCACCACAGAGTAATATGTGATTATAACGCAATGATATGTCTTCAAGCTTTTTGGTAACATGAGTGGTGTCGGAAACATTTGGTGGCTTATAAATAACTCCTACCAAGCATTTATCAAATCCGCATGCAATTTCAATTAAGATGTATTCAATGACATCGTTCGCCTCAGAAGCAATTAACGGTCTACTTTGGATGTAATCTATCTATATATACAAAAATAACTCCATATTTGAGTTTGTTGCCGGTGTTTGGCCAAACGCGTTAACCGATTCCAATGAAATTTCTTTCCATGAAAAGTGACGTCTGTACAAAGGATGTTTTCTATGTGCGATGTCTGTATCTGCATCGGTGTGTGAATTATGGGTATTTGAGTGAGTACACAAGCATATGTGCGTATGCGTGTAAATTCCGATGCAGATACAGAGACCGCACATATAAAAAACCATCGTACAGACGTCACCTATTTTGTTATCCGGACGCGCATATGAAAGAAGGAGACCGCACGAACGTTTCAAGCCTATTGTGGTGTTTGTGCGCTCTTTCATTCTTGAGATATAATTTGTTCAAAGTTGTATTCAAATAACTCTTATTGAATTTTTTTTGTGAATCGGACATCGGAAAGTTGCTTTTCCCACATTGATAACAATCGGTGTGAAAGTAAATGAAAAGTGATTCTATCGAAGTTTTTTAGTTTCGCTTTTTTGTTTGATTCGCACAAGTAAGCTGACATAGGCGCCTGCCAACAACAAGCACCTACCCTAAGCGGAACAACAAAGATGTGTGAGCGGCCTAAGCCATGCGGAGAAAAACGTGCAGTCCCTTTCACGGGTTGAGCTCAAATCAGGCAATCTTCGGCATTGGCCTGAGAGTGATTCTCTGAGGTTTGGCCAAAATCGGTCTTCTTTTCTTAGGCGCAGCAACATACGCCAACATATATAGACAATAATAAGGAAGTCTTCTCGAACATATTGGCCAATAGAATTCTCGGGCACGGGCAAAGCCGGGCGGGTGCAGCTAGTTTTTAATAAAAATCGCTCCCCCACCGCCCCTTCTACCAATTCTGTCGGCCCGATACGTCCTATAACCATTTATATTAATGATTTCACTGTTAATAGCAGGACATAGCCACGTTTCGGATACACAAATTTCAATTAGTAATTGTTATATTTAATTTAATTCATGATCAGCAAAATAATTTTGATCTTGCTACTCCTTTTTGTAAGTTTGATGAAGAATTATTTAAAAGTGTTTTTCATTCTGTCAATTTGAAAAAACAATTCTCTATTATTCACCAAAACATTCGAAGCATTCGCAAAAATTTTGATATATTCCTAACCCATTTAGAGTCATTTGTTAACAAGTCAGATTTTATATTTCTCTCTGAAATTTGGATTTTTGATCATGAATAAAACAACATTATTCGTATAATAAATTCAAAGAAGCTATATTGGCTTTTTATGCGATTTAGGCTTGTTAACCTTTAAAATCCTATCTGAAAATTGCTCGTATTAAATATAAAACTGCTTATTGTTATTTTTGTTATTCTTGTTAATGCACTGGGTTATTGCTTTTTTACTAGTTTTTTTTTTTTACTATTTTCTAAAATGCTAACGAATTTATTGTTTAATTATTCAAACACATCTATTGTTCTTTGTTTCTGATGTTTTTCCCTTTGCAAGTACTTCAAGAAGATTTACTCTTACTTGTACTTTATTAATATCAAATAAATAAAAATAAAAATAAAAAAAATAAAAAAAAAAAAAAAAAAATAGCTCTTTATAGTATACTCGGGTTTAATTTTCATGCTAAATGTAATGAATCATATGCGTCAGGTGGAGTAGCTGTTAACGTAAATGAAAAATTAAACTATGAGGTCAGTAATCATAATATGGAAACTGCGGATATGCTTAAGATATCATGCACTATTGATTCACAGAAATTCATTTTTATGTGTTTTTATCGACTGCATGAAAAGAGTAAGACAGTTTTTGTTGAGGAGTTGAGCTCACTTTTGAGTTGCGAAAAGACGAAGAATCTATTCATCCTAGGTGATATGAATTTAGATATTTTAAGTGATTCCTCTGTTGTGTCTAACTATATCTCCGTATTGTCGGCAAATGGGCTGGAAACTTGTTTCCTTGAACCTACTAGGCTAACTCAGTTTACGCGTACCTACATTGATCATATTTTTGGAAGACTTGATCGCAGTTCTAAACTATAACTTATTAGTTCCATATCTGACTATAAGATCTCTGATCATTGCATGATAGGTTTATTTTTCTTTTGTGATAAGACCAAACAAACAAATAATTATACACCTTTTGAAAGAGCTGAATCCATTAATTTTGTATCTCTTAACGCCTCTTTATTGCAAGAAAACTGGATGGACGTTTACATTGAAAATAACCCCTCTACTGCGTTTAATATTTTTTCAAAAATTTTGAAAGATCATGTCTCTGCATGTACTCGTATTACTGTATCAAACAAATGTTGTAAACTAAAGAGACTTATACCATGGATGTCAAAAACCTTGCTTTTGAAAATACAAAAAAAGAATAAACTTCGAATAAAATGTAAAAAACATCCTAATTACGTTCACCTTCGTAATTTTTATATTAAAATGTGTAAAGAAGTTGCTGCTGATGTACCGGCCTTTAAGGAAAACTTTTACATTAATAAATTTCAACTAGCCAAAGACAACTTAAAAAAAGAATGGGCAATTGTGAATGAACTTCTTAATAAACGAGTTCCTCTAAGTCTACCATCTAATATAATTTATAAAGATAGAGTTATCCAAAATTCTGGAGAGATGGCAAATGCTTTTAACGAATATTTTACTAATGTTGCCGCCAAAACACTTTCAGAAGCGGGGTACGACAATACTTCCAATCCTTGTGCGGAGGATTGTTTCAGCAGTGAAAGGTGTGAAGTATGTAGTTTCTTCTTCGAACCAATCTCTTGTTTTGAATTGTTTAAAACAATAAAGCTGCTGACCAGTTCTAACTCGGCGACAAGAGATAGTTGGTCTAACAATTTTATTAAAAAAGTTTCATATAATATTGCTGATGTTTTAGGTCATATTTTTAATAAAAGTATTTATTGCGGTATATTTCCCGATTCCTTACAAATTGATGAGGTTATACCTGTTTTGAAAAAAGGTTATAGTAAAAATTTGAACAATTACAGGCCTATATCCCTTCTTCCTGTGTTCTCAAAAATTTTTCTAGTTAAAACCAGGGTTGTAGCTTTCTTAGAAAAAAAAAACACTTTTTTAGTTCAAACCAGTACGGTTTTAGAGCAGGTAAATCGACTGAGGATGCCCTTTTACAGTTTTGTAACTTCAATTGTGATAGTCTAAATAAAAGAAAATATACCGCTGCGCTTTATATTGATATAACTAAAGCGTTTGATACAGTGGACCATGACTTGTTACTAATGAAATTAAATAAAGCTTTCTTCAGAGGTTTCATGCTTCGCTGGTTCTTCTCATATCTCAACAACCGCAAACAAGTGATTAAACTTGTAGATAAATTCAGTGAAAGCTTAGATATCCGTATTGGAGTACCACAAGGTTCAGTACTTGGCCCCATTCTCTTCTTGGTATATATTAATTCTATCTTCAGTCTAAACTTGAAAGGAATTCAGACAGGGTTTGCGGATGACATTGCTTGTTCATATTCTAATTATTCTGTTCTAGACCTAATTGCTAATATCTGCTACTACTTAGAACAGCTCAGACATTGGTTCAGTATGCATAAACTAGTCATAAGTGATAAGACTAAAATTATGTTTTTTAATCTTTCGAATAACGTGGTTGAATTTCCTAATGTAACCTACCATAGCAATAATTGCCAACACATGCTACTTAGTGCTGACACTTGCTGCAAGAGAAGCTGTTCTAATACGTATAACTCTAATGTAAGCTGCTCCCCCAAATGGTTTATTATCGAAAGAACTACGGTTTTTAAGTATTTAGGACTTGTGTTTGATAGCGGACTGAATTGGGGTGAGCATACCGCTTTACTTAGAAAATACTTGATACAAACTTCTTGCATAATGTATCATCTGAGACTTTTTTGTTCACGTAAACTATTAGAAACAGTTTATTATGGCTTGGTACATTCTAATAGAGCTGTATCAATCGTGATTGATTCGATCTTTTTGACCCGATCACAATAAAGTATTGGTAATTGCAATCACAATGCCCGAAGTCAATCGTTCATCTAGTCAATACTTTTGTTCTGTTCTGACTAATTCATTTCTTTATTACTGATTTCTTATCTACTGAACCAATAAATGTGTTAATATATCAAAATATTTTTATTTATTTCGGCTTATTTCGTTTTACCAACACATATTTGTGCTACAAAAATATCGCTTCTGTGCAATAACCTCCATTTCCTAATTATTCAAAGGCGTTTTGGTATTTTTGAGTGTATTCACTCTTACAATCCATTCGAATATATCTGTCTCTATCGAAACTAAATTGAACGAATGATGATTGGGGTTTTTGATTGTATTGAAATTGAATGGACCAATACTCCCATGTCCCATCTGTCATTGATTGATTGAATGATTGATTGAAATGACCGAATCATTTTTTCAACCAATACTTGAACGATTCGATCATTAAATTTGAACGATTGACACAGCTCTACATTCTAATTTACAATATGGTTTAGTTTGCTGGGGCGGTACTCACGGTAATAAAATTCAACCTCTGATTGTTGTCCAGAAACATATAAGGAGAAAGGGACGTATGGAGAATAGCTTTTTTTTACTTCTGTAGCTCCAAGACTTTATAATAAATTACCACTTGTATTAACCCATTTAGACCCAGCGTTGCGTTTTCGCAACAGTGGACACCATGTCACGATTTTTCTTAACTGTACCGTTGCTTGCAGTGAATTTTTGTTTGCTCTATTCTCTTGTGCATGAATAATCTTGCACAAACGGATTGCGTTTGCTGTTATTATCGCGTTGAGTTGTTCTTCAAGTCTACTTTTTTAGGAGTGCTTATTTTTTTGTGAAAAAACATAAACTCAAGAGGTAAGTTTTCGGCTATTCAAAGCCAACCCATCTGAGGAAAACCGTAAAAAGTTCAAACGAGCCAGAAATGACTGCAATGCCCACATTAATCGTGTCAAATTCTGCTATGACCAAAAGTTGAGGCAAAAAATACTACAAAGTCCCACTGGTAGTAAAAACTTTTGGTAATTTGTTAAAAACATCAAGAATTCGGTCTCGTCATCTATCCCGACACATTTACAACGACACTCCAGCTGTCAGCTCTACAGATAAGGCCAATCTGCTTGCTGCTCACTTTGCAGTCAGCTCAACGCTTCCAGATTGTGCTTTGTCTCCTCCTGTACTCGAGCGCGTAGAATTCTCCATGGGACCAATCCACTTTCGCACTCGTACAGTGGCTATAGTACTTCAAGATCTTGACGTTCACAAATCCGCTGGTCCAGATGGTATTTCCCCTATCGTTCTGAAGAGGTGTTCTTCCTCGCTGGCAAAACCATTGCGTAAGCTTTTCCATCTGTCCTATTCTTCAGGACTCTTCCCGGGAAGATGGAAAACAGCATTTGTCCAGCCTGTACCAAAAAAAGGCGAATCTTCTTCTCCCTCCTCCTACCGACCAATTGCACTTACGTCCCTTCTTTCTAAGGTCATGGAAACGCTGATAAACCGTCAACTAATGAAATATCTTGAATCGCGAAAACTCCTTAATGACCGGCAGTATGGTTTTCGCAGCAACAGATCCACTGGTGATTTGATGACATATCTAACCGAAAAGTGGAACCAATCTCTTCATCAAGGTAGTGAAAGTAAGATTGTTGCGCTTGATATTTCAAAGGCATTTGACAGAGTTTGGCATCAAGCTCTCTTGTCGAAAATGCGTGTATTTGGAATCGATGATAATCTTCTTCAATGGATTAGAAATTACCTTTCGGACCGTTCAATTCAAGTTGTTTTGGACGGTTTTAAGTCTGCAACTCACCAAATAAATGCTGGTGTCCCCCAAGGCTCTGTTCTGTCCCCGACTCTCTTTCTCATTTTTATAAATGATCTCCTGTCTGTTACTTCTAAACCAATCCATTCCTTTGCTGATGACAGTACCCTCAGCTTCTCATATTCGTTTCTTGGGTCACGCCCCTCATCTTCGGGTGTGGAACTGGAACGGCAACGTATGTTAAGCTCATTAAATTCCGATCTTAACAGCATAACTCAGTGGGGTAAAACCAATAGAGTGGAATTTAATGCTTCCAAAACTCAATGCTGTCTCCTGTCATTAAAGCAAAACCCACACACACTGCCATTATCCATGAATGGCACTTACATCGCTGAAACCGAAAGACTTTCCATTCTCGGTATGTGTGTTAATGACAACCTTCGTTGGAATGACCACATATTCGATGTAGCCAAGAACGCCGCGAAATGTCTAGGCTTCCTTAAGCGTTGTAAGAAATATTTCACCCCTTCTGATCTGGCTACAATTTATAAGGCGTTTATTCGCCCGAAACTCGAGTACAACGCCCATATCTGGTCCGGTGCATCAATAACTTATTTGGAGCTACTAGACAGGATCCAAAAACGCGCGATAAAACTCATTGGCGACCGACACATCGCGAGATCGATTGACTCTCTTAGTCATCGTCGTAATGTCTCCTGCCTGTCGTTATTTTATCGTTATTTCCACCATAAGTGCTCAAACGAAATAGCCAGTTGCATTCCTCCCCTTGAACATTTCAACCGCAATACCCGCCATGCAAGGAATGCTCATCAGTTCACCCTCAAGCCTGTGTTCGGACGTACAGTGAAGTTCAAAGAATCTTTCCTCAGCCGTACAACACGAATGTGGAATGCTCTTCCCCGCTCCATTTTTCCTACACATTATAACCTACAGACATTCAAAACCAACGTGCATCGGCATCTCTCCTTTTCTTCTCACCCTAATTTCCTTAATGCCCGCGCTGTGTAGCTAAATACATTATAAGGGTCACAACAAATCCCTTTAGTGCGCGCTTATTATACAAAAAAAAAAAAAGAAAAAAAAAAAAAAAATTCATTGGTAAGTAAAGGGTGATTTTTTAAGAGCTTGAGAACTTTTTTTAAAAAAAAAACGCATAAAATTTGCAAAATCTCATCGATTCTTTATTTGAAACGTTAGATTGGTCCATGACATTTACTTTTTGAAGATAATTTCATTTAAATGTTGACCGCGGCTGCGTCTTAGGTGGTCCATTCGGAAAGTCCAATTTTGGGTAACTTTTTCGAGCATTTCGGCCGGAATAGCCCGAATTTCTTCGGAAATGTTGTCTTCCAAAGCTGGAATAGTTGCTGGCTTATTTGTGTAGACTTTAGACTTGACGTAGCCCCACAAAAAATAGTCTAAAGGCGTCAAATCGCATGATCTTGGTGGCCAACTTACCGGTCCATTCCTTGAGATGAATTGTTCTCCGAAGTTTTCCCTCAAAATGGCCATAGAATCGCGAGCTGTGTGGCATGTAGCGCCATCTTGTTGAAACCACATGTCAACCAAGTTCAGTTCTTCCATTTTTGGCAACAAAAAGTTTGTTAGCATTGAACGATAGCGATCGCCATTCACCGTAACGTTGCGTCCAACAGCATCTTTGAAAAAATACGGTCCAATGATTCCACCAGCGTACAAACCACACCAAACAGTGCATTTTTTGGGATGCATGGGCAGTTCTTGAACGGCTTCTGGTTGCTCTTCACTCCAAATGCGGCAATTGTGCTTATTTACGTAGCCATTCAACCAGAAATGAGCCTCATCGCTGAACAAAATTTGTCGATAAAAAAGCGGATTTTCTGCCAACTTTTCTAGGGCCCATTCACTGAAAATTCAAGCGTTGCTCGTTAGTAAGTCTATTCATGATGAAATGTCAAAGCATACTGAGCATCTTTCTCTTTGACACCATGTCTGAAATCCCGCGTGATCTGTCAAATACTAATGCATGAAAATCCTAACCTTAAAAAAATCACCCTATAAAAGTGGATGCAATAATAAGAATATTGTTTAGTTGTTCCGTTTGTTTACATACCAAACACAAAAATAAAGGAAATCAATGCGAATAAATCTAATTGGTTTACGTTTATTGACTTCGCAAATTCAGTTGTTGCGAAAACGCAACGCTGGGTCAATGTATTGTACATACATATAAGCACATAAAGGTTTTTGTTTTTTTTAGGACTAAACCTTTGACTCTGTTGGAGATTTTGGACGAGCTGGAATATAATAATGAAGCCCCTGAAACTATTTTCTTGCTACCACCTATAGACGGTGTAATTACAGACGAAGACTCTGGAGAAGAGGATTGTGCTGACCCCAATAGAATGAACTTCAACCAGCTTTTAGTTGAGGTAGAAGTAAGTGCAAAAAACAGTGCTGCAGATGTTGAAGAAGAGTGGCTGAACATAAGCAAAATTGAGCAAAGCTGGGGCAAAGGTGATGAGGATGGCTTCCACCTAAACTCATTTTATTATAAATTAAAACCGTGGGAAGGAGCATTGTAAGGGAAAACAGGCTAAAAAACATAAATATGGTAGATAAAAAGTAGTTCAACAGGGAGAAAAGGGGAGTGTACCTACCAATCTTTCGTTGACAAGAACAATCAACTTCTTCTTACTCGTTGGAAGATAATCAGGCCCTCTCAATGCTTTCTAATGTGCACGGTCTTCATCCAATTGGTGGTGCCAAGAGGTTCAACAACGAGACAAAAACAAAATGCGATGTTCCGCAACCTTTCGCCAACAAGCAATACAATAAATTCATGGGCGGAGTTGACCAATTAGACAACAATGTATCGAATTACAGGATTTCAACTCGCGGAAAGAAGTTGTACTGTCCTATATTTATGTGGATGCTACGAGTAGATGTTGCGGTTGCGAATGCCTGGACACTGTCGAGTAGCTTTGGGATGAAATTGGATGCGCTGGAGTTTCGTCGTCAAATAGTTGCTGCAATCGATTCGAAGTATGGTTCTGCGCCACTGGGTGCTGGACGTCCTTCAAAATTTACCACGTTTCTTCGAGCTGGTAACCATATAATGGAGCATTGTAACAAGAGGCTGCGATGTTGAACTTGTGGAAGCTAAACGGTGAAAAAGTGCGGAACGTGTGATGTTGCACTTCACGACAAATGTTTTTCAATTTTTCATGCGAATCTAAAATAGTCTCACTTTTTTTTCTTTATGTATAGTTTTCTTTAAAAGTGAATTAAATAAAAATAATAAAAAAAAATTGTGTGTACGTGTATGTACTTAGACCCAGTGTTGCGTAATCGCAACACCTCATAACTCCACTTTCACTTATGGGGAAAATATTTCGACTTGACTTATTGATTTTAGAGCAGAATACAATCAAAACCTGAAAAAATCATTAAAATTGGAAGGAAAAATTAATTCGGGTCTAAATGGGTTAAGAACCATTAGTAATTTTCTTTTTTTCAGTCGAGAGAATAAAAAATGGCTTTTTAATTTTAATTTAATTGAAATAAATAACTTACTCAACGTTTTACGCTAAGAATTGAATTGAAAAATGTTGATAAATATTATATAGATTTTGTTTTTTCAATAACCATAATCACCCCACTACCACCATTTTATAGTACATGTAATAATACATTTTTTGAGAAGATACATTCGACACTAGTTCTTTGAACTAAAGAGTGTATCTATAATATTCTTCAATAAATAATAGTAAAAATGCCTAATGAAAAAAACTTAATATTTATATATTCACAAATTATTAATTTTTTGTATAACTGAAATATTTATAAGCAATATTTATATACGAACATACCTATTTGTGAAATCTAGTTTATTTCAGTTTTTAAGCTCTGTAAATATTAAGGATTAATGTGTCCTATGTATGTATATTTATTGAATTGGAGAATAAATTAAATGAATGAAATGAATGAATGATGATGAATATCGACCTTCCCACCACCGAATACTATTTGAAACTCGTCAGAATGTTTAACTAAGCTTTGAGCATTTATATGAGAAAAAGAAATTTCAGGGTATCTGCTACAAAAAATATTCAGCATAATATTTTTGTAAATATGTTATAACACAGATAGGTAATGTGAAATATCTAAAACAAAAAGTGCGGACATGAAATCCATTAATTTATGTACCTTCATACATGTATGCCTTTGGATTCACTTATATGACTGTTGAGGAGCGACCAGGCAACTGATTTTTATTCAACCAGCTTATGTGTTAGGTTAGGTTAGGTTTATGTGGCTGTCGGCAGAAGCCGAACACTTAGACCAATTTAGGTCCATTGTGATACCACGTATGTATTATCTACCTCAACTCTGTAGATGGGACTGGCCAACGACACGCGGTTGTTCTAAAACGGTCCCCCATCTACGTACTAACCGCGCCCAACGTCGTTTAATTGCGGTGATCTGACGAGAACCGATTAACTCGACGTGGTATGGTCGTTGGTTAGCTTATGTGTTCGATTATCCGAATTTGTTGATCAAATTTGATTATCCGAACCACCCCCAGTCCAAATTCTTTCGTATAATCGAGGCTCTACTGTAGTTCCAAGATTTGATAAATGAACGTGTCAGAATCCATCTAGTTTTTCCCATTTTCAGTTTCATTTAGTTAGAGTTGTTCAGTGTCTCCAACGAATTGCTCGTTAGTTTCAACACTTGAGTGAATTCGCTGTTGACTTGGTAAGAGTAAGAGTATTCTTCCATTTATGTCCGACCGGGTCGGGGCAGGATCGAGATTTAAGATCCCACGTCTCCATCTCATACCTCAACCTTATCTCATCGCAATTCGCAAAACCTTTTCTGACCTCATACTCATACTCAATCTGAATCTGCCTGCCTGCTTCTGCTTGTCATTTTCTTATTGCTCTCAAACTCACTCTTTACCAAATGATGAAAATAACTCAAGACTCAACCCATTCTTGAGTCGTCCATGACTCACGCACCATCTTCGTTAAAGGTTTTTTGTTTGATTACAAATACCAGCCAACATACATGAACATGTGTATGAGAAAATGTTAGCTTCCAACAGGACACCCGCACCGGGCTAAACAGGCCAATGGATTTGAATGCATTAATAAAATAGGAAACACACAAAGGTGTTGCTTCTCCGCCTTTGTTGAACATCAAGTTTGAGCATCTCTTGTAGCACCTTCCTTTCTGTTGATTTTCTCCTCCGCATCGTTCTTATTGATGTTGCGCCTCTGGTTTATTTTTATTAATTTTTTATCATCAAAAAAAGCGACGGTGGTAAGGGGATAACGATATAGGTAACCGAGTGCAATACGCACAAAAGGTTTGAGATACTTTGTAATCGTCTTGTTCTTACGATCAGGCCAACTCCAGACCAGACTTCAGCCTCAGGCTGGAAATCCATTCTACTGGATGCTAATTAAATGTGCGTGCATGTGTGCTCAGCGGGGTGAGGTGGCGGTGTTTCGTGAAAAAGGAATAAATTGGAGCTACAACCAAATGACACTCAACGCCTTAAAGACAAAAACGCAAAAAGGGAACTGTGCCCTGTTCACCGAAACCAGGTTCAAACATGAATTTGAAGTTTAGGTGAA
The DNA here is from genome assembly GCA_949715645.1 of Portevinia maculata. Lineage (NCBI taxonomy): Eukaryota > Metazoa > Arthropoda > Insecta > Diptera > Syrphidae > Portevinia > Portevinia maculata. The sequence goes on along the minus strand of OX454527.1, from coordinate 25,289,037 downwards.
GAGGAATGAAGGCAAAGAAGAAGAAGAACGATGGAGACGATATTCGTGGATGGAGCGGCGAAAAAGAACCAGGAGGACCCTGCACGCCACACACACCGTGTCGTACAACTATGGAATTTCTCGAAATGGAAGCGATATTTTATTTCTGGACCCAACTAGCCGGCACATTATCGTATGTAGAATATTGGATCAGTCAGGAGGACCAGGTGAGATCATAAACCAGATAAGAGAGTTCCCTCTATTGAAGGTATAGACATTCCAGCGATCCGATGGGTACGATCAGCTTCAGAAGGGCGATGTGACGACCATTTCTGCTCTCAGTGCTTTCGCGCGATATTTGTCCTTGTGGAGTGGAATAACGAAGAAATCTTTCTTGGTTCGTATGTGTTGTTGTTGTTGTTTTCTTATTATTTATTTTCTGTTGCATTGCAGTTCTGTGTTAAGTAGTTGCTATGCAATGAGAATATTTCAGTTTGGAGATGCGCTTTCATTATTGTTGTTGTTCCTGCGGCTGAATTGGTGTGTTTCTGCAGACCTTTGTTTCTCCTGTTTTTTGGGGCTGTTGTTGCTGCCACATCACAGAGGTGATACATTTCGGGTGCAATGATCTTTGGAGGAATTTCTACTTTGTAATTTTTGGAAAATATTGTTTTTTTTTGGATTTTGGTTTTGGGAAGGGACGAATCAAGTGAAATGTAACAAGGACATGAATATGGGTAACATGAGCTTGCTTAAAAATATGTAAACGTAGTCAGCTGTCGCTCCTAAAAATGGTTTCTAGGTAGGTGCATTATGTATGCTTGATTGAACACGGGAGAACCTATTGATTAATCCAGATGCAGTAGCTGAAGCAAAGTTGGCTCCGAAGCAGCGGCAATTAAGAACAGGGTCATGTTATCTACTTATTACTTCAAACGTTCTAAGTAACCAAGGGCATTGCTCTCTCTGTACCGCTACCTAACCGGGTGGCATAGGTGCAGTAGTAGTGTATTCGCTTACTAAATGGCAGGTCGTGCGCTCGAATCCCGGCCAAGTCCATTACTTTATATAGAATACATGAAATCGTAAAAGCAACTTAGACACCACCCGTGGAGAAAAACCACAAAACTGCACCCAAACACTTCTTTCCTATCTCTCCATTCTTTCTAATAGGAAGTAGCACCGAAAAGCATGCAATGAAATACGATAATGCCAGGTGCTGCTTGCTGTTAAAATACAAATGCTTACGCTGTGTTCTTAGCAGTGGAAGGGTACTGTAACAACAGAAAAAATCCCTTTAGCGTAAGATAATATTATGAAAAAAAATATTTAACTTTTATGCTTTGCAGGGATCATAGAATTGGTAGTACCTAGGTACCCGTCTTATTCTCATTTTGCTTCGAACTGCGAGACCTTCGTAAAAGCGATCTTTGCTTCATCTTTCAAAATTCGTAGAAAGTGAAACCTACCTTTAAAAGCTGATTAAAAGAGCTAAGCTTTCGGTCTTAGAAGGCCAACCCATCTGAGGAGAACCGGAAAAGTTTAAACGAGCCAAAAATGACTGCAATGCTCACATTAATCGTGTCGAATTCTCCTACGACCAGAAACTGAGGCAAAAAATACTATACAAAGTCCCACGTATAGTAAAAGCTTTTGGTCGTTTCAAAACATCAAGAATTCGGCATCATCATCTATCCCGACACTTATTTACAATGACATTCCAGCGGTCAGCTTTATAGATAAGGCCAATCTGATTGCTGCTCACTTTGCAGTCAGCTCAACGCTCCCAGATTGCGCTTTGTCTCCACTGTACTCGAGCGCGTAGAATACTCCATGGGACCAATCCACTTTCGCACTCGTACAGTGGATAGAGTTCTTCGAGATCTTCCCCTATCGTTCTGAAAAGGTGTTCTTCTTCGCTGGCAAAACCACTGCTTAAGCTTTTCTATCTGTCCTATTCTTCAGGGCACTTTCCGAGGAGATGGAAAACGACATTTGTCCAGCCTGTACCAAAGAAAGGCTAATCTTCTTCTCCCGCCTCCTACCAACCAATTGCACTTACGTCGCTTCTTTCTAAGATCATGGAAACGCTGTTCAACCGTCAGCTAATGAAATATCTCGAATTCCGAAAACTTCTCAATGGCCGGCAGTACGGTTCCATGCAACTCACCAAATAAATGCTGTTGTTCCCCAAGGCTCTGTTCTGTCCCCGAATTTCTTTCTCATTTTTATAAATGATCTCCTGTCTGTTACTTCTAATCCAATCCATTCCTTCGCTGATCTCAGTTTCTCATATTCGTTTCTTGGGTCACGTCCCTCTTCTTCGGGCATGGAACTGGAACGGCAACGTATGTTAAGCTCATTAAATTCCGATCTTAACAGCACTTATCAGTGGGATACAACCAATAGAGTGGAATTTAATGCTTTTTATAAGCAATGCTGTCTTCTGTCATTAAAGCAAAACAAAGTATGTAGGTACATTAATGACAAACTCCGTTGGAATGACCACATATTCGATGTCGCCAAGAACGCTGCGAAATGTCTGGGCTTCCTTAAGCGATATAAGAAATATTTTACTCCTTCTGATCTGGCTACAATTTATAAGGCGTATCCACCCCAAGCTCGAAATAATAACTTATTTAGAGCTACTTTTCCAGGATCCAAAAAAGCGAGATAAAACTCATTGGCGACCGAGACATCGCGAGATCGATTGACTCTCTTAGTCATCGTCGTAATGTCTCCTGTCTTTCGTTATTTTATCGTTATTTTCACCATAAGTGATCAAACAAAAAAGCTTGTTGCATTGCACCCCTGGAATATTTCAACCGCAATACCCGCCAAACAAGGAATGCTTATCAGTTAACCCTCAAGCCTGTATTCGGACGTACAGTGAAGTTCAAAGAATCTTTGCTCAGCCGTACAACACGAATGTCGAATACTCTTCCACGCTCTATGTTTCCTTCACATTATAATCTACAAACATTTAAAACCAACGCGGGTCGGCATCTCTCCTTTTCTTCTAATCCGAATTTCCTCACGCGATGCTTAATGTCGTTTTCACAGCTTTCTTTGCTATTGATCATAGATCCCAGATATTTGAACTTTTCACACTTCGGACACTCTCCTCCATTCGTTTAAATGTCTGGAATAGGTCGGAGTCAGAGAACGGGCACCACAAGTATTTTGTTTTTTGTTTCCGACTAACGATACCCATTCCCCTCCAAAACTTCCACCCATACATAAAGTGCTATTTGCAGGGACTTTTGATCTTCGCTAATGATGGCTCCATTGTCAGCAAAGAATAACTGATGCACTTTGTGGTCCGTCGCTTTTCCTTCAAGCAGATAATCAAGGTAATAAATACAAGGTGGCGCAAAAGTAATCCTCCTATCAGAAAATGCTATAAATTTTGCGATTGGCCCCTAATGTCAGTTCTGTTTTGACATTTGTGTAGTAAACACATGCGAAATACACGTTAATAAACAATGTTACGCTACACTGCTCCAGAACGCGGAATATTGGTGACTATTTATTTGAGCAATAATCGGTCGGTGACTTTGGCACAACGTGAAATTCGTCGCAGATTTCCTACTCGTCCAACGCCTACTGGTGAAACACTGCGACGGTTAGCCGCTCGCCTCGAAGAGACTGGCACAACACGAGATGCTGCCAGGCGTGGCAGACCCCGGTGTAGCCGTTCTGCAGAGAATATTGCTGCTGTAGCCGAAGATGTCATGGAAGCGCCGTCGACATCGACCAGACGACGTGCCACGCAAATGGGTATCAGTCGACGGTCTTTACAGCGAATTTTGGTACATGTTTCCGTACAAAGTCCAGACGGTGCATCAGCTGTTAGCTGCTGACCGCCAATCGCGTCTAACATACGCTCAAGCCATCCTTAATCACCACCAAGAGGAAGATGATTTTTCATCAATTATGAGTGATGAGGCCCATTTCCATCTTAGCGGGTACGTAAATAAGCAAAATGTACGCTTCTGGGGCACTGAAAATCCGAGTGTAACCCACGAAGAGCCATTACACCCGCTCAAAGTCACTGTATGGTGTGCTGTTTTCGCTGGAGGAGTCATCGGACCTTTTTTCTTCGAAGACGTCGCGGGCCAAACGGTTACTGTGAATGGTGAACGCTACAGAGCAATGATCAACGAGTTCTTTTTGCCGCAACTTGATGAATTGGGATTGGAAAACATGTGGTTCCAACAGGACGGTGCAACGGCACACACTGCACGTGCCACAACCGATATGCTGAAGGATGCATTTCCCGGGCGCCTAATCTCCCGTTTTGGCGATTTGCACTGGCCAGCAAGATCGCCTGATTTGACCGCTCCAGATTTCTTTTTGTGGGGCTTTTTGAGGTCGCGGGTTTATGTCAACAAGCCTCAGACTCTTGCAGCTCTTAAAGACAATATCCGTCAACAATGTGAGGACCTATAGCCGGAAGTTTTGGCCAAAGTGATGGAAAATGCCATAAAAATGGCTCAAATGACAATCAACTGTGGCGGCGGCCATTTACATGGCATCATATTCTCGACTTGATGTAAAAAAAATTAAAAGACCAAATAAAAATAATCCACAAGAAGAATCAAAGTTTTTCATTTTTTTTTTTAAATTACAGCCAAAAACATCGGAAGGTTATTTTTGCGCCACCTTGTATAAAGGGACTTAATACGCTTCCCTGGTGTGAACCGATTTTGATTGCGAACTCCTCGGTGACGCCAACGGGGCATCTTGCTCTCGTCTTAACTCCCTCATACATGTCCATGGTCATCTGTACGTAGCTTTCTGGAACTCCTCGTTGTCTTAGCGTCACCCATAACAGATCTCTCGGTTTTCCATCAAAGGCCTTTTTAAAATTAATCAACATCATATGCATATCCTTTAAGGAATCACGACGATTTTCCATCATGATCCTTATAGTTTGGATTGCATCGGTGCTTGATCTACATGCGGGAAACTCGTCCTGGTCTTCAGGTAGTCGTATTATTTTCCGCATTCGGCTATCTAATGCCCAGTCAACGATCTTGATTGTATGAGACATCAGCTTGATTGAGATGAGAATCATGAGCCAATTGGATCCGATGTTTCCCATCTTTTTCCAGAGCTCAGAGGGTATATCGTCCGGCCCAACTGCTTTTCGCTTTTTGGAGTCTTTGACCGCCTTCCTAACTTCTTCGACTGTAATGTCGGGTACTTCTCCCTTCGGAAATCATTTACTAGTCCTTCACAATACTGCTGCCACCTGTGTGGTATTTTTTCGTCATCCACAAGCAGCAGCTCTTGAGCATTGTTGATGAGCTTTGGCGAACGGATTTCCTTGGCATTTCTCCTTCTCTGGGCGGCTTTTTTTGAAAATGGTTATGTGCCTGCTCAAGCTGGTTTGTCTCAAGAACCCAAAGCCTAGAACCCGTAGCTCTTCGCGACAGCGACCTACAAGCTTCGATTTTATCTCTACGGCAAAAATCGTTTTTATTGCCACCTGACTGAAAAAAACAATATCTGTATGAGGTAATGGGCGCGTTCAATGCGCAAGACAACTGCGAGTTCCCTACTAGTTAAATCTCTATCCATTGCCAAACGATGGCCACGTGAGTTATTCGATCAATGAAGAAGGGTAAAATACTCTACAAACACTATTCCCCGAAAATTCCTTAAGGATATATGCGTTTCCTGTCTTGCTACAATTCCAGCTGCTATAGTCTGGTTAAGCCTGAGGACACTGTTTGCGGCAGCTCCTTTTACAAACAAATCAAGGAGTTTGAGGTTTAGCATGGCCTCAATACTGCTGGGGGTGTTGTTCTCATTGCCCAGGCGGGTCGTTGGCTCTTGGTAATGGGCGCGTCATTGTCTTAAGGCTAATGGGCCTGCCAGTAGATCAGATTTCATATGTCAGTACCGGCCTTACTAGCGCTGTGTAAAGGCACATAACAATTTTGGTACAAGTATACCTCAGGTTCTGCTGCATATTCTATTGCAGGCATAGAAAGCTATCAATGCTTTCTTAGCCCTTTCCTCGATGTTTAGATTCCAGTTCAATTTCCAATCAAGGATAATTCCAGAGCCCGTTAATCTGTAACTCGACTCTATACTATATATGCAAAAAGATAGAAGAAAGAGGTTGCTCTGTTTTGCAGCTACAATACAAGTTCTATTCTAACTGTTTGTGTCTACATGTGCTGTTTTGTACAGAACGGGTCCTTAAGAGTTAAATCCTCTAATTTTAAAACCTGCTGTACAGGGCTTTTGAATTAGAGCCAAGTCTATTTGGCTCGATGAGGTAGACCAGGTTGGCGCCAGCCTTATTGTGGTGGAGATTGATTTGAATTATCTTCATCGTCACAGTTTTTTGGCGCCGTCTCATCCTTGTTGATTTTATTCGCCGTATTGGCGATAAAGCCCCGAAGCCATATAAGAGTGTTTCTGTCTTTACATGTCAGGAGTTTGAACCCTTCGATGGTGGTGAGAGTGCCAAAAAGTGGGAGAGGTCCTCTATGCTTTATTATGGCCTCATTTACCTCGTCAAGGATCCGAAGTTCAATCAGTTGCCATTGGTCTTCCGTCAGTTGCCTTCTTGGACTGCCGTTGCCCACTACAGCGACTTGTTGTCCGACCACAGTTACAATGGAGACCTTGGCTTTTTCCCGGAAATTCTTTGGTGGTAAGATAGCGTCATTTGGTCTGGCTCTTTTTGTCGGACTCGCAATCGGCTCGATATTGGGTTGCGAGTCCATTACGGGTCTCCTCATTCTGTCCATGATTGGGGTAGAGGGCAGGTGGCCCTTCTTCCTCTTCATGGACGTTATTTTATCGTCTTATGGCCGTGCGTGTTACTTCTATCCGAGTCAGTCGGTTGTTCCCAGATTCTAGTTTTGCCGTTGTCCAGAGCTTTCTTTTCCTTAGATGTAAAGGTATCAGGATCCCGTTTACGCAGTCTTTGGACAATTCTCACTGAACTCCGTCGCCTTCGCAGGATTTCATGCTTTTCCAGAGATTTGGATTTGCGATCGGGAGTACCATTGTTTTCCCCCCACTTGATGCCGAGAAGTACTAGGTCGGACCTCAATGACGATCTTGTCGCTCTTAAGGGTCGAGTCTTTGAGGTGTCTTGGCCGTTGTCGCCCGGCTGAAGGGGGGTGTTCGCTTCCGGATTGCATATGGGGCTGTGGCCCTGAATGTTCTCCGGATACTCTACCCAATCTCCCATCTTTCCAGTAGTCATCTTCTCCCCTACCAAACCCGCACAGGCAGGTGACTCGACGCAACGTCTGGTTAAAGAGTGCGATGACTTGTTGTTTGGTTTACGCTGCTGTCTAGTCTCGTGAGTCTTCGGATGAGAGGATTCCGTCTGTCCACATTTTCCACATTGATTAATATAGCGTTTATCAGTCCACATCGTTTTTGTTTGCCTCGTAACCGTCTTCTCCCCCCGTTGGACAAGTATGGGTCTTCCGTCGTGGAAGTTACACGATTCTATGGTACCATGCTTGTAGATAAGCAAAGCACGTTCATTGTGTAGTCGTTTGCGTTCCTCTTCGTTTAACTCGTCCCATCTTTTAGGGCCTAGTCGTTTTATTGTATTCCTGCTGGTGGAGATTTTATGTCGCCTGGAGGCATTAGGCTTCAGCTGGGGATTCAGCAAGTTTCGCATACCCTCAGATTGGCGACATAGGTCGAGTAGAAAGTTTCTTTTTTCTCTGTCAGTTGTTCTGTCTGGGGCACGGTGTTTATGGAAACTGAGGTGCCCGATCCTTGCACTTTTGTTTGTTGTGTTTTGTTTATTCATTCTTAGATCCCACGAGTATGGATGAAAAAGGATAATAGGAATTAAACCAAAACTGGAGGTCCCCAGGTATCCAGAGTTTGCGCTCGCGAATGAACAGCAAAGAACAACTGATGCACTTTGGAGTCCGTCACTTTTCCTTCAAGCAGATCAAGATCAAGGACTGTAATAAATATCAAAGGACCTGTCTGGTGTACATCGAATTTTATTGGGAACTCTTCAGTGACTCCAGCTGGGCATCAGACTTTTGTCTTTACTCGCTCATTCATGTCCATGTCATCTAAGCCCTCCTTCTCTAGGCGCCACCGATAACAAATCTCTTAGCTGCCTATCAAATGCCTTTTCACAATCAACCAGCGCCATATGCATATCCATTTTTTCAGACTTTCGTGTTGTACTCCACAATCCCCCAAGGACATTTTGTTTGAGCAGCACTTACGCCAGCTGCTGGAACAATTTGAATCTTTAAAATAGAGTAAAGCCATAATTGTTTCCAATTTTTGTCCTAATGTCCCGGGCAACACATAAATAATAAAGTGACAGTAAGGTTGCCTCATCGAAGCTCCACGGGGAGCTATATTCTGGTACCACGGGAGACATTCGACAGGCTCGGCCTCGTATGGTGCGGTAGGCGCGCTAGGGAAGTAATCGACTAATCGAGGTGACTGGATAATCTAAAAACATGGTGTTCCTGAACACAAGAGGTGTGGGTTGGTCTCGCTACTCTGTGGAATTATACGTGGGCTAGAACACCTACTATGGATCGTTTTGTTAACGTTTTTCTCAGGGACCAAATGTGGGTTGGCCCTCGGTGTAATGGAGCCGTCAAGGCAGGTAAGTGATCCAGAATCAACGATTGCTGCATTGCAATTCTCATATTGACAACAAAAACCGCATAGTGGAAACCTTCCCAGTTGCACTTGAAACATCAAATATCCAGTTTTGCCACTTCAAATCCCTTCGAAAATTGAATCGACCGAAATGTTTCTTTAGTACTTCAATAAATTTTGCCAGCTTAAACGCCACCCAACCCTGGCGCTCACTGACTTTTGTCCAGTCATTATCCCGAGCACGACCGTATCCGTCATTCAGAGCGGAAAGATGCAGAATAGAAAGAGAAATGTACCAAAAACCATTCACATATCACATATGGAGGGGCAAAAGCCACTTCACAGCACTGTTAGACCGTAGTTCTTGAATTGTCCCGATTATTATTGTTCATTTTTTCCCCCTGAAATTCTTTATTGGTGACACAATTTGCAGCAACTCGGCATTATGTCCCACATCCTTGCAAACATATCTGCATGTGTGGAAATGCGTTCGAAATGCATAAGGCATAAGGGAATCAATATAGCTTTGCCGGCGCCAGCCATGACCACTGCAGGCTATGTGTAGCAGCCGCCACACAAAAATGTCCTGCAAGTTTTTGACAATGAAGTGTTTCTATGGTGATAGGATGTAGTTTGTGATTTATTGTGCCCTCCATCCAATTGGGGCGGAATAGCAGTGTAGCCTGCCTATGCTGGTAAATGGTAGTCGTGCCAATTCCGTTTGACCTTCCCTGCCAGAGTCTTAGGCAACTCTTTCGCCTCTCCTTCCCCTTGGCCCAAGAAAGGGGTATCTTTTCTGTAGAAGGTATGTATTTGGGCGAAAATTGAATATTATGCACAAAAGTACAGTATAACAAGGAAAGCAATGCAAGGCTCAAGCATTTTTAAAGATACGATATGTTCTTACGTGAAGAGGAAATATATTCTTGAGCGGCAAGAAAGATTTTGGTGGAACTTTTGAGGGCAAAGCAATTTGGCTGGATTTAGTGTGTAGTTAGTGTTGACGGTTTTTTTTCCTCCTCTCTTTTTTTTGAAAAGACCGGAATGGGAGAAAACGGAAAGTAGGTACTATGGCAGATGGGAGGGAAAACCAGAAATCAAGTAGAAAGGATGTCAAGAGAATCTATCGGATGCTATACATACTGTGTGCTAGTTTATCCCGCAGATAAATATTCTTGTTGGTAATTGGCAGGCTTTCAAGAATAACATCTAACCTCTCCGTTGGTACACACATAGTTACTTGCTTACATTCGAAAGTATTAAGTGCTTTTATAGGCCTTATGATTTTGTGAACTGGGTTTGCCCGAGGTAAGATATTGTATTGATCTTTATGGAAGTGAACTAAATAGGTGGATAATGCGCGTTGCAGCATGCTTGGCAGTCCATATACAAGATGATGAACAGAATTTACTAAAAAGAGTTTATAGATAGATATCATATTGGGTGCAGTCCCTTTGAGGTTAGTTCGGTGGACGACTGACCACGGAGTCGCAGGTTCTTATGTCGATTGACAGAGAGTTCAGTTGAATGCCACAGCCTAACTGCAGCTCGATTGCTGATTGGTTTAAAATAGCTAAGATTGCAGGGCTATTTCTGACATTTCCTGGGTCATTCAGTGGTACTAAGGCAATGTTAGGTTAGCCTTAAGGAATACTTCGTTCAAATATGCGCTAAAGTTGTGGTAGACGGAACGGATGCTATGGTCTGCGGCCTAGGGTAAGTTGTGCAATGTTTTGTCCGTGCTCGGACGGGCGAAAAATATCACAACAGCTCCCCCAAAAAACAGCGCTTGTGTAAAAAGCTACTAAGCGGAAAAATCGCATCTAGGCAATTTTATGTGAGCCTGGCGGAACATTTAACATCTTGAAACTGTTTCGTTAGTGTGTAGGTTAGGTTAGGTTAGGTTAAAGTGGCTGTCAACAGAAGGCCGACACACTTAGACCAGGATTAGGTCCATTGTGATGCCACACGGATCGAGGGGTTTCCCCACTACTAGTTAAACCATTTAGAGCTTCTTATGAAGCGCGATAGACTTCTAACGTCAGCGTTAGCCAAGTCGTTAAGATTGTTAAGCAAGAAATCTCCCAGATAAAGATTTCTATAATGGGAGAGAGCTGGACATGTGCAGAGAAGGTGAAGTATAGTCTCCTCCTCCTCCTCGTCCAAGCAACTTCTACAGAAATCGTTAGAATAAACGCCAAGCCTCGATGCATGCTTGCCTATCAGACAGTGCCCTGTAATGGCACCTATAGTGGAGCTAATATGCAGTCGGTTTAGTGAGATCAGACTCTTAGAGCGTCGCAGGTCCAGCTTTGGCCAGATGTGCTTAGTCGCTAGACATGTATTACTACCTGTCCACCTAAGGTTTGTTCTCTCGATTGCAGATAGCTGGAATAAAAGTTTGCAGGTAGCGATTGGGATACCCAGAGAACCCTTTTCAGGTAAAAGGGGGAGTTTGGTTCCCTTTTTGGCGAGTTCATCAGCCCTGCAGTTTCCTGGAATATCTCTATGCCCCGGCACCCAACAGAGGTGAATGTTAAACTGCTCCGCCATCTCCATAAGAGATGAACGGCAGTCGAGGGCTGCAATGGAGTTTGAAGATACTGAATCCACGGACTTGATCGCGGCCTGACTGTCCGAGAAGATACAGATATCCTTTGTGGATATCACATTTCTCTTCAGCCACGTCAGGGCTTCTTTTATCGCCATAATCTCCGCCTGGAATACGCTACAGTGATTAGGAAGACGGAAAGAGAGACTCAGATTTAGTCTTTCGGAGAAAACGCCGCCACCAACCCCGTCACTAGTTTTTGATCCATCGGTGTAGAAGTGGATCGCTTTAACTTCCTCAAATTCAGCGTCCTCCCAGAATGATCTGGAAGGAATAGTGACTTGAAAGTTCTTTCCAAACTGTAATTGGGGTATGGTGTAATCTATGTTTCCTGGTAGAGACTCAAATGAGTCCAGAATGGTGGTGTGGCCAATGTTATTGTTAACCCACTGCGAGGTAGCCTTAAGGCGGACAGCAGAACAGGCTGCTGTTTGCCTACTAAAAATGTCGAGTGGTAACAGATGTAGCAGGATATCTAGTGCTGCAGAGGGGGTGGTACGGAGTGCTCCACTTATGCACAAACCAGCTGTGCGTTGGACTTTGCCAAGCTTAGCACAGTTTATAGCTTTACTTAGGGCAGTCCACCAGACAGCAACCCCATATGTGAGAATCGGTCTTACGACCGACACATATAGCCAATGCGTTATGCGGGGTTGTAGACCCCACTTGTTGCCAATGGCTTTTTTGCAAGAGAAAAGTGCCACTGTGGCTTTTTTTACCCTTTCTTGTATGTTGGGTTTCCAGCTTAACTTCCTATCGAAGATAAGACCCAAGAACTTAGCTTCGTCAGAGAATACTAATCTTATACCACCAATAGAGGGTGGGTCGATGTGCGGAATCTTGTGTTTCCTGGAGAAGAGGATTAATTCTGTTTTGTGGGGGTTGATACCCAAGCCACAGCGATTAGCCCATTTTTTTAGCTTGTTAAGAGCATTTTGCATGAGTTCTTTTATAGTGTTAAGGTACTTCCCGGAGACGGCTATAGCAATGTCATCCGCATATGCAATCACCCTGCAGCCCACCCCTTCCAGGTATATCAGTAGCTCATTAGTGTGTAAGTTAATAAACGAAACAAAGAAGAGTTTATTGACAAGGCGAGGCACAATCAATCCATAACAAAGTAGCAGAGTCGAGCAAATTTTGTTGTCGAAATTCTCAGTTTTAAAAATAAAAAGGAAGACCGATTTTGTTTGTTAAAAGATATTTTTATTCAATGAAAATATAACTAGATCAAGACCCCTTACCACTGGTGATGGGAAGTCTATCAACTACGAACTAATCACTATACTCTCTTCGATCTCTGTCGAGTCATCTTATTTATACGCAATATCTGCTTATGTTCCGTTTCTCGGTTTTTTGCATGTGTGTCGTCGCATAAACAAATCTGTAATTGGTTTGTCTTGGTCGCATAAATAAACTGTGTGTGTATTTATCTTCGTCAGCACATCTTACAGCGAATATGCTGGGGATGTGTTTTCTGGGTATAGCTTCAGTTATGCTATCTAACATAACTAGCACGATCATTAAATAATCACATTAAATAATCGATCCACTGCACAACAAAGTAACAGCCATCCCAATCCACCAGATACCTACAACAAAGTCGGTCGTCACAAACAGTGCAATTAGATTGACCATTAACAACAATGTTATGCACAAGAAGTGCAGATGGCACAAAATTTATGCTGTTATGACCTAACTTAACCTCATTTTCTCATTCTTTTGATACATTTTGCATGAAACTACAATTGTTCCGCTTGTGTGGACACATGGTTACCACTGCAAACAATTTTAATTCGGAACATCTACTTCGCGACACAGTGTAGATAATTTTTTGATACACAGATATATATATGCGCCCTAATAAAAGGTATATCAATTCAAAGCATATACGTACTATGCGTTGTAGTCACAAACACGTAAAATCACGAATAATGATATATATTCACATTCGAGAAATGTCGTTTTCTGTATCGTACATATCTCACGTGTTCGACATTTTAAATAGGGCGCCAACAATACTGCGATGGCAACGCCGCGGCGTAAGATTTTCCCCGAACTGCTTAAGCTGTGACTGTATACATCTGTCATTCAGACCATTCAGTCATTTTGTCGTGGTCTGTAGTGATGTCGAAGATTATTAGAGAATTGCCTTCCACATTCCTTTCCTTGATACTTACATTTTTCATCTCCAAAGTCGGTTCGAAAAACACAAATCGATCTTCGACAGTTTCGGACAACTATTTCCTTCCAAGCAGGAATTTCATGAGGAAAAATGCGCAGATCTTTACAAGTTTTATGACGAAATATTGGACTGTTCAGAAAGGAATTTCATCTCAGAGATCAGAATGTGGAGGCAACGGATCTCCGATCAAGATATTCAAAATGAGCTCGATGCACTATCAGTGAGTAACTTGAGATCGGAATTTTTACTTCCAGAATCAGTTTCTATAACCCATCGAATACTTAACTGTCAATGGTTACGTTATTTTTTAGGTTATCAATGAAAAATGTTTCAAAAACGTGAACACGATCTTACGAGTATTGGCAGTGTTACCCGTAACAACAGCAACTCCAGAACGATCATATTCGACCCTAAGAAGAATAAAAAACTATCTTAGAAGTACAATAGGACCGGAGCGCCTGAATGGACTCGCTTCATTGAGTATCCTGAAATTGGACTAACGGAAGACGAAATTCTGCAAGAATTCTTCAAAAAACCGCGGAATTTAAAAAACGATTAAGATTTTCTCTAGATTTCGCACTATTGCTAATATGTTGTAGTAACATGAATTGAATAATAATATTATGCATGACAAAAATACGAGAAATCATTTATTTGCACATTACAACTTTTTTCCCTGCATCCGCCACTGCGGTGAGGCTATGATCACAATTAAGAGGGTAATAGTCCTCTCACTTAACTGCATCCCCACTGGTCCGCCTGTGGGGATCGCCGGTTTGACCTCAGAAAATAGCGGCAAACCTTCCGATTTTGAATCACTTCGTCGTTGTTACCAATCTGGTGTTGCAGCATTTGATCGATGTAGGAGTTTTAAGGCCTGCCTCTCTTTCGCCTTTGCATTGGAACGTTGAATGATATTGCCCTTTTGACAGGGTTCGTAGGTCCTCCTTTGAACATGACAGAACTAAACTAAACTGGTCGCGCTCCATTTTTTTCGAGATAGGTTCTTTGACGTAAAGGCTTCCTCGGATCTTGGAACTTCTTATTCGATTCGCATGGTTGCTCCTGCTGCCATGCGAAGCATCTTCATCTCAGCTACCGTTAATTTGCCCTCATACTTTTTGTACGCTGTCCAACATTATGCACCGTATGTGAGCGCCGGGAGCACAACTGCGGTGTAGAGCTTGCCTTTCCGATTAGGGGGCATTTTCGATCACAGAAGATGGCTGAGTTTTCCGCCACGTCATCCACCCAACGCTTACGCTATGCTTAATGTCGTTTCCGCATGCCGCAGCTCCCAAAAATCATATCAATATTCAACTGTGCGAGTCCGCTTGTTTTCCCTTTTGTTCATTACGTATAGAAACACAAAAGAGAGAAGAACAATTTTTTTGTTCTAAAAGGTGAGGGGAGAAATTGTGTTTTGTTTTGTTTTACGCTCTCCTTTTTGGTGTGGAAATTTTTCAGTACAATGCAAATAATTGTCGAGAAAGGAAGTCGAAATGTGTTTTTGTTGCAAGTGAGTATTTTATTTTATTAAGTGGTCATGTTGGAAGTAGTTCCTGTGATTTTTTTTGCACTTTTGTTTTTTTTTAACTGTCTTGGTAGAGTGCGGCATCTGTCCCTCTACCTAGATATAGATGCCGCACTTTTGTTGAGGTAAGATGCCGCATATTGAGCTTAATGTTTACAGGGAATTTTAGACTACAAAATGCCACGAAAATATACAAGCAAGACCTCTAGAGGAAGTTGGACCAGTAAAGCTTTAGAGGAAGCAAGAAAAAGTATTGAAGATGGGATGTCCTTGAGAAAAGCAGAGAAGCCTATGGTGTTTCAGCTAGAACCCTTACAAGACGCCTGAAAGAAGGCAACTTTCAAAAGAAATCCCTTGAACCGATGGGTAATAATTACCTAGACTACTTACGACATTTTACTCATTAATTTTTTCATATAACTCTTCCACATTCCTCTTCATGCTTCACAAAACCCACGCCACCAAAACTACTTCAGGAAATTTCACCTTTACCGAAAATTCCGGTGCCCTTTAACACCAGGAGAAAGCAATTTGCAGAGGTTTTAACATCAGTTGAAACAATAAATAAAAAGAAAAACATTAAGACTCCGAAGTGTCTTAATAAGCCTCAACAAAAAGAAATTGTTAAAAGGAAGATTGAACCGGTTGCTGATCCCAATTCATGTGCAGAATGCTGGGAAAATTATTTTTCAAAGACAAAAAAAGTAGAATGGGTACAATGTGCAAGATGCACCAAATGGCTGCACGAAAACTGCACAATTTATAAAAGAAACGAATCAATCTTTTGTGACTGTGAACGGGATGAGGAACGTAAAAAACATGCTCCACAGGCAAAATAAGCGTTAAAACGCAATGTTTTTAAACTGCGGCTTCTCTCCCGCACTTGCTGGGAGAGACGCCGCAGTCAGTACAAATTTTTTTCATTAATTTTTATTTAAACAATTATTTTTTACAAATTTTTTTCATTAATTTTTATTTAAACAATTATTTTTTTTTAGTTTAGTCTCTTTTAATGGTGGAATATAAGTCCATTCTTCAGTTTAATAAAAAAAAAATAAAAACTTTTTTGGCTTAAACAATATGTAAAATTGAGTTTTAAAAAAGCGCGGCATCTATCCCGCAATTACCCTATATTAGGTGCTCGTTGCAGGGACATTTGATCTTCGCTAATGATGGTTCCATCGTCAACAAAGAATAACTGATGCTCTTTGGGGTCCGTCGCTTTTCCTTCAAGCAGATAATCAAGGACTTTAATAAATGTCAAGGGACTTAATACGCATTCCTGGTGTAATCCGATTTTGATTGCGAACTCCTCGCTGACGCCAACGAGGCATCTTACTCTCGTCTTAACTCCATCATTCATGTCCATGATCATCTATACATAGCTTTCTGGAACTCCTCGTTGTCTTAGCGTCACCCATAACAGATCGGTGGTTGATCTACCTGCGACAAGCCCGCACTGGTCTTCAGATAGACGTATTATTTTCCGCATTCGGCTATCTAATACACACTCAACGACCTTCATTGTGTGGGACATCAGCTTGAATGAACGGTAATTGTGCCAGTCCAACAAAGGAAGAAGAAAACTTTCCTTCCACTGGTGAGGCATTGAATCGCCTCTTTAGAGATGAGAATCATGAGCCAATTGGACCCGATGTCTCCCATCATTTTCCAGAATTCAGGGGTATCTCGTCTGGCCCAACTGCTTTTCGCTGAAGATAACGGTTTTAACATTACTCAATAAGTTGTGTTTTCTCCTTTTGCCACAATATCTTCTGCAAGGCGTCTGCGCATAGAGTCTTTTAAAACTTGGCCTACACGAATGGTACTCCAAGCCGTTATAAAGTTTGATCTGCTTCTGCCAATGCTTTCGGGAATTTTAGATTTTAATATATATATTTTACTTTTTTTGAGGTCGAACCGGCGAACCCGACAGGCGAAAGCAGACTTTGTGCCCAAGATTTTCTATAGCATAAAGCCAGGACTTTGCGGTGTCCATCTTTTTGCTTCACTGCTGTGTGTATCGGGGACCTGCAACAAGTGCAACCTCATTTGAAATGTTCAAATAATGTGACTGTTTCATGTTATCGGAGCACCCTACAAGTGGACCCACTCCACTATTTGATATGCAACCCCATATCATGATCTTGGCTCCTTTGGAATGCCTTGTGGGTTGTGTGAAGAGTTGTTTGGCCTTCATTTAAGGGTCGAAATAATAATAAAACTTTCGCCCATAGGTACCGTCCAAGGAACAAGCATTTTTATCCGTCCAAACAATGCTCCTCCTAAATGCTGGTGACTTGTTGATGTGGTCCCTTGCAAATTGTAGCCTAACTTTCTTGTTTTTAGGTGTTGTGTGCTATGCTTTTTCTGCATAGCTTTTCTATCTGTCTTATTCTTCAGGGCACTTTCCGAGAAGATCGAAAACAGCATTTGTTCAGCCTGTCCGAAAAAAGGCGAATCTTCATCTTCATCTCCCTCTTCCTACCGACTAATTGTGCTTACGTCCCTTCGTTTCATGGTCATGGAAACGCTGATTAACCGTCAGGTAATGAAATATCTTGAATACAGGAAACTTCTTATTGACGGACAGATTGGTTTTCGCAGCAGTAGGTCCACGGGTGATTTGATGACTTGTCTAACCGAAAAGTGGAACCAATCACTTCACCAGGGTGGTGAAAGTAAAATAGTTGTGTCTGATATTGCATTTGACAAAGTTTGGCATCAAGCTCCCTTTTCGAAAATGCGGGCATTTGGAACCGATGATACTATACTCCAATGGATTAGAAACTTCCTTTTGGACAGTTAATTTCAAGGTACTTTGGACGGTTACAGGTTCGTAACTCACCAAATAAATGCTGGTGTTCCCCAAGGCTCCGTTTTGTCTCCGACCCTCTTTCTCATTTTTGTAAATGATCTCCTGTCTGTAACTTCTAATACAATTCATTCCTTCGCTGATAACAGAACTCTCAGTTAATATTCGTTTCCTGGTTCACGCCTAGTTCCGAACTTCCGAACTTAACAGCATAGTTCAATGGGGTACACGTACAACCAATAGAGTGGAATTTAATGCTTCTAAAACGCAATGCTGTCTTCTGTCATTAAAGCGAAGTCTTAATAGTCTGCCATTATCCATGAATGGCACTTGCATCGCTGCAACCGAAAAACTTTCCATTCTCGGTATGTGGGTTAATGACAACCTTCGTTTGAATGACCACATATTCGATGTCGCCAAGAACGCTGCGTAATGCATAGGCTTCCTAAAGCGATGCAAGAAATATTTCGACCCATCAATTGAAAAGGCGTTTATTCGTCCCAAATTTGAGAACAACGCTCATATCTGTGCTGGTGCTCCAATCACATATTTGGAGCTGCTTGTCAGAATACAAAAACCAGCGATACAACTCATTGACGATCGAAATAGGTAGGTACTCGAAAACGCTTGACTCTTTGAAACATCATCGTAATGTCCTGCCTATCGTTGTTTTATCGATATTCCCACCAAAAGTGCTCTAATGAAATAGCCAGCTGCATTCCACCTCTGGCACATTTCAACCGCAATACCCGCCTAGCCAGGAATGCGTATCAGTTCACTATTAACCCTATTTTCGGACGTACAGTGAAATAGACGGAATCGTTCCTTAAACGTATCACGAGTGTAAAATGCTCTACCACGCCCAGTTTTTCCTACACATTATAATTTACAAACATTCAAAACGAAAGTGCATCGGCTTCTCGTCCTTCTTCTTCCTCTTTTCCTAAATGCCCGTGCTGTGTAATATGTAGGTACCAGCGTTGCCAGACGTCCGTCGCTTTTAGCGGGACGTCCCAATTTTTAAATCAAAATTAATTATCCCGCGCGGGACAGCCTCAGTCCCGCTTTTCGGGGAAATAATTTTGTTTTCATGAATCTCGTTGACAAAAACGAAAAAATATTAAAAGCTAACTGTTCAGTTCACATCTTGCATAACATGAGCAAATTTGCATGTGATAGATTAGACATCGATGTAGAAGCTATCATCTTAAAAATATACGACCATTTCTCACATTCAGCTAAAAGTTGTGCGGAATTGAAGAAGATATTTGAAACTACGGAAATGGAGTTTGTCGAATTATTACGTCACATAAAAACAAGATTTCTGTCCCTCTGTCCTGCTGTTGAGAGAGTAATCAAGGTTTGGCCTGCTTTGAAAAGCTACTTTGATAAGCAAGAATCATGTGCGAAAGCCATTGAAAAGAATTTTTACTCTGAAGCAGAGGAAACGAAAACTCTGGCCTACTTGCATTTTGTTCATAATGTGATGAGTGCTTTTGGTACATTAATAAAAGAGTCTCAGGGAAATGATATTGTCATTACAGAAATGCACGAGTCATTGTGCCTCTTCCGCTCAAGGTTGACTCAAAGGCTAAATGATGGGGTTTTCGGCTACCAGACAAAACAGATTTTAAATAAATTGGTTGAATCTGAATGGACCCAAAGCCATCGAAGACTTCAACATTTTTTACACAAATTGCCAACAAACAAATATATAGACAAACGTTATAATTTTTCAGATGAAAATATTTTTTCTAGACTCAAATTCATAAACGTGGAAAGTGAAGTTAGTTTTGACATGATTGAAAATGCTGTATCTTTAATAAAATTGACAGCCGATATTTCGGTAGATAACTTAGGTATATGAAGATTTTAACTTGTTCAAATCATCCTTGGACGTATTTGTAGGAAATTGCAGACACCACTGCCACCACCGCACAGAAATGGCACCGGCTCTTTCCACAGTTTCCAAAAAAAAGATACCATGAATATATTTAAACTAGTGTCTTTCATATTAGGTAACGAACGCGAAAAAGGAAACTTTAAAAGAAGTTAAATCTTCACAGAAATATCATGAATAAGTAATTCTTATAAGTAATTATTCTCTTATTGTAAGTTGCAATTTGTAACACTCACTCCACAGACTATTTTTTAAAACGCCATATTTTTCTATTGAATAAAACTTTTTTGATTTTGATTTCTGTTTTTTTTTTTTATCCTGAAGACGAATAAGAATCATCTATTCAACGATAGGGTGAATCTAATTTAAATATATTATATTTTTATCAAAATACATTGTCTATGGATATTTTTGCTATCTATTAAACGTAAACGTAATTTTAATTCAAATAAAAAGATAAATATTTGAAAACTTCTGATTATGTACGTTTTTTAACTATGTCCCGCTTTCGACGAAAGAATCCCGCTGTTTTCACTCAAAAAGTTCCAAAATCCCGACTTGGCAAAAACAAAAAATGGCAACGCTGGTAGGTAGGGTAGTGGCACCAGTACCGAACACTTAACGGCGATTCGGAAAAAAAACCGCTGTCAAAATGTATGTTTGGGAGAAAAATTATTAAAATAAATTGAATATGACAGATAGGTACAGAGCTCTCTATGACAGCCTACCTGGCCATCGGGGAGGAGCACTTGACACTGTGTGCATGAAGCAAGTCTTTGAGCGCCGTTTTCAGGTCATCCTTCCTGAACGCCAGGAATGGAACAGTGAGGGGTGGAATGGCTTTAAGCCGGTTGATGTCATCGTCTATACCGATGGCTCACTCATTGACGGTATCTCCGGAGCCGGGGTCTACTCTAGAGACTGTCGGATAAATCTATCTGCAGCCGTGGGTAGACAAACAACTGTTTTTCAGGCAGAAATCTTTGCGATTGCTACTGCCGCAAATATCCTGTTAAGGAGAAGGATTAAGGGTAAAACCTTATACATCTGCTCAGATAGCCAAGCCGCTATCAAAGCCTGTTCGGCTGGTTCTCTCAAGTCAAAAATAGTTGAGGAAACCATGGTTAAGCTTAACCGTCTGGGTAGATGTAACTCGGTATCACTTGCCTGGGTTCCTGGGCACACAGGTATCGAGGGAAATGAAAGAGCGGATGCTCTGGCCAGGAAGGGCTCTTCAACAGCCTTCATTGGCCCACAACCATCAATAGGATGCTGCTCATCCATCCACAAACGTGAAATGGATTCGGCTCTACGCCAACAACATTCCGAATACTGGCATGACCTGGTCTCATGCAGGTATTCGAAGAAGCTAGTGGACGGTCCGAAAATCAGCAGAGCTAAGTTTTTGCTTGGACTAAACAGGAAAGACTTGAGACCCTTGATTGGTCTCGTCACCGGTTTTAGTCCTCTTAACGAGCACCTCAAAACCATCCACATTAGGAGCTCGGGCCTATGTGAGTGCTGTTTGGAGGCGGATGAAACGGTATCTCACTTCATCTGTGAATGTCCGGCTTTCGCCAGAACCAGGCTCACCACTATAGGCAAACAATTCGTCAACGAAGATGAGATGGGGGACATTGAACTTGCTAACATTCTTCGCTTTGCCAAGGGTACTGGTAGGTTCTCCCTCACTATATCTTACTTATCGCCAATAACCAGCGAGCGGGCAGCTATGCTGAAGTACAATGGACCAATAGGTCTAAGTGCTTGTCATCTACTGATGACCCCACTGCACAAACAATACAATACAATGATAGATGAAACTTTATTTTTTTACAAAAAAATAAACTTGTGCCGATGAATACAAGCATTTAAGAGAAAAAAAATAAAAACTGAAAGATGATAATTTTTGCCAGTAGTCGAACATGTGTTTCCTTATTCCGAACATATAGTTTCCTGGTTTTCGAACACAAGTATTTGAGACAATATCTGAAGTTTTTCTTAAACAAATTTATTTTAACATTGATCTAAAACATATTGACGGGCTACAGTCCGCTTGGGCGAACTGTTGGATACCCGTTTCTTATTCCTATCAGACACCTAGAGAGTCTATATTATAAATTTCAGCTCCCTAGCTCAAACTTTGGTTTTTCAAAAAAAAGTTTTTACTAAATTGTTGGCGTGTCAGTGGGTGTATTTTGAAAATATTTACACATGACCATGAAGTCCCCCTAGAAAGTATATATTATAAGACGATATCTGAAGTTTTTCTTAAACAAATTTTTTCTAACATTAATTTAAAACATATTGACGGGCTGCAGTACGCTTGGGCGAACTGTTGGATTCCTATCAGGCACCTATAGAGTTTATATTATAAATTTCAGCTCCCTAGCTCAAACTTTGACTTTTCAATAAAATTGTTTTATTTTATTGTGGGCGTGTCAGTGGGCGGATATTAGAAATTTTATCTCCCGAGCAGTTTCAGGAGTCAAAGATCATATATAAAAAATTTCAGCTTTTTAGCTCAAAATTCGATTGCTTTGAAAAATTTGTTTTTTTTTTGAGTTTGTGGGCGTGTCTGTGGGCGGATTTCAAAAAGTCTTAAACTTGATTATTTCGGGACCCTAGAGAGTATATCGTTAAAATTTCAGCTCTCTAGGTCCAGTTTAAAGGCCTAATTTTTGCCGACGGACCGACGGACATGGCTAGATCGACATTACTGATGCTGATCATAAATATAGTAACTTTTAGGGGTCTACGGGCAATATTAAGGTATGTTACAAACTATGCGTCAAAATAAATATACGCTTAAATCTGACACGCCCACAATTAAATAAAACAATTTTATTGAAACACCCAAGTTTGAGCTAGGAAGCGTTTTTTGTGATAAAATCCTTTAAATGTTATATAACAAAATATGTACAGCGTTCTTAACAATTCAACCATACTTAGACTTTTGTCACGCTCACTTATGAGGGATAGGAATAAGAATTGGGTATGCAACAGTTCGCCCAAGCGGACTGTAGCCCGTCCCTATGTTTTTGGTTTAACTTTCTCGCATTTATCGTTTTTCTAGGTTTTTTTACTATTTTATGATATTTATTCAACTGTCTCAATCTCTTATTTGCATCAATTTCTTTAGTTCTTCTTTCCTTGGCTTCGGCTATATTTTTATGGAATTCCATCCACTTTAGAGACGAAATCGACATTGGTGGTCTATTTTCTGGAAGAATTTCGAGTCCCTTTCGAATTGATTCCTCTGTTACTATTGCTCTTGCCTTACATACGGTCTCTGAAGCTTTCATAGACAGCTCCTTGTGATGCTTTAAGAAGCCATAAAAAAAAAATTTTCTACGCCTTCCGTTTTTAAAAGTTTTTCGTCTTGAACAATTTTTTGATCCACGTCCAGTAGCTCATTGGGTTTTTGTGGGAAACCACATTTTTCTATATTCACAAACCACTCCACAACCATATTTTCTTCACGATCTGTAAGGACAGTGGCAGGACCTTTCCTTGTTACCTCGTCTTGCCCTTTTCCTTTAATCCTGTCGTGAAGGGTTGTGATTGGGACTCCAAACTCTCTACTTGCTTTTCTTATACCCATAGCATTGGTTCTTATTGCCCTCAATGCAACTGCCAGGAAAGAGTTATCGTATTTTTTGAGGGAGCGTTTTTACTATCTACCTACTAATGTATCAATTGTAAGATAACTTGTATAATCTGGAAGAAGTTTTAATATGTTCGGACATAGGATACAAATATCGCTGTAGTTTCCTTTACCCGAACACTAAAGAATATGGTGTTCGCTTACTGGAGAATTGATTCATTGGGCCATTTTTCATATTAAATACAGAAGAGAATTTATTTTTCCCCAATAATTACTCTCAAAATGCTAAAAAATATAAATCACGCTGTTGCCTAATTCCGAACACTAGTGTTTGGGAAATGAAACTCGTAGCATTTAGTTTCCTCTGGCCGAACAGTTAAAAACATTAACAAATTAAACAAATTTTGGACTAATCAGTGCAAATTATAATAATTATATATCTCGACTAAGAAATAAAAACTTTTAAACGAACTTACACGTTATATTTGCCCAATTAAACACTATTTTCCTTGAGCATTTTAACTATTTTTTTTCTGAAGCGCTAAGTCGTCTGCACTAGCGAGAACCTTGCAACGAACGGACGACTGTTTGAATAAGAAATAGTAAATGTATGAGTGAGACATCGCGTATATGTATAGAGAAAAGCATACAGATTCATTTTCTTCCGTTTTTTTACTCAGAGCAAGAAAAATAACGTTATTTTAACGATTTTCAGTAAAAGTGTTCGACTACTGGAGCTGTTCGGAAATAGGTGCCACTACCCTACCTACATTATAAGGGTGCTTAAGATCCCTTTTGCACGCGCAAATTATAAAAAATGGATTGCGCATTGAAATGTGTTAATAATTTTGCCAGTGACTGTAAGCATTTACTTGTACAGTTTTCTAAATAAATTTGAACCAGAAACTCCTTACTTAATTGGCTGTCTATATAATCGCGCTCAAACCTCAATTTATTTTATACCGAAATCGGAATCATTCATTTTGAATGCCCAATAATACTGTGCCAATAATGGTTTTAAAATGGTCCCGTTTAACAAAGAAGCACCACAAAAAAAGGATAAACATTTTTGGTAGGTAGGTATCCGACGACTGAAAGAATTTCTAGTCCAGTTCTGTGGGAATAAGAAATGCATACGATACTTATACATATGTAACTGTACATAATACATATCCCCAAAACTCGCTCCGACTTGGCTAAGGAATGCGCTGCTGATTCATCATCTTTGGACGATTTTTATGTCTTATTTTTGTTCCTCCTGGTCATGTGTTTCCATTATCGGCAACGGGGGTTCAGGATACTTGCGCCTCACACCAAAATACACAAACAATAAAACAACAACTGTGTAGATAAATGTGTTTTCCATCCAACAAAAAATTATGTGTTCCTTTAAAAGTTACCAATACACATACGACAACAGAACAACAAGAGGATGAACAATGGTAAACCAAAAAGAACGAACCACAACCAACGTTGAACGTTGTATAACTAACCAATCTGGTGACCAATGAAGCAAACAAAATCTCACTAGGTAAGGTATACCATTATAACTGTTGCTTTCGTCGTTAACTGATCCTCAACCTTAGCAGAATCCTTTTTTCAGACGGGGATTGCTGATTGCTCTGCTGCGGCTGCGCAACGTGCCGTCGTCGATTACGGTCAATCCGGCAGAAGAACATTTGCAGTGTTTAGCAGACGTGAAGGTTTTCTGCGGATTCGTTTTCTTCATTTTTCGCCTGTCCTTCGGTGTCGGCATTTCCATTATGTTTAAGTTACTACAATCTACAAGGGTGCCTGAGACGGGACTACATCCACAATATAATATATATAGGTACCAATCGGTTCACCTCATCTTTTACCTATATCTGGTTTTTCTTTGCATTTGTTTTTTGTTTATTTGCAATTTGCACTCCGTTATGGTTAGAATATAATTTTATTAAATGCATACATATTTGTAATGATGTGCGCATAGGGCTACAATATGCACCTTAGGGGGTTTCGGGACGTACGGACTCGAACTTCTCTTCGCGGTCTAATGTTCGATGGAAACACTGATGGTAACTAACAAAAATAAAAATCCCTACCGGCGAGGAGAAAAATCCCTCCTTTTTCCCACGCTTATGTAAATAAATAAAAAAGAATTAAACAAATCGTTTTATTTTTTAGTTTTAAATGAAGCAAATAAATAAAAACAATATAAAAAAATAGATCGGGGCTGTAATCGGCTAAGGTGATAGTTGATTGTCGCTTTTGTGTATCAACTCTTCTTTGCTCTGCGTAAAGCGATCGCTAAAAAATGATTGATTATTGGCAGCACTTATAGAGTTCTAAACGTCACTTCCTTGATGACGCTGTCATTCCAAGCAGCTGAAATATGAGAAATGTAAGTGAATTTGAGAATAATAACCACCCCTATCGTGGAATCCGTCGGATCTGAGATTCACTTCACTTATTCGATTCACGTGAACAGAAAATTGCTATCGTGGGATCCGTCGGAGACTCTCCCTTACCGACCACTATTGGTGATTCGGAAATTCAATTGTGACAGCTCATTTCAAACATTTGTTTTGTAAAAATTAAATTCAGTGAAAAGAAAATTAAAATTGCGGATGTAAAAAATGCATGGATAGATTCGATCAGTTCGTTTTCCACGATACAGTGAATTTCATTCACGTTGCCGACATGTGGATGGTTCACGTCTGCGGATTACACGATGCAAATTGTTCACTATTAGCGGATCGTTCGCCCCGACGGATTCCACGATAGGGGTGGAACATGTTAACAAATTGCAATATTTTTGTTTTTTTTTAAGGTCTTAAGCTAATAAAGAACAAATAAGGATCCTTTCCACTTATATGCAAGAAAATCAGAATTTGGCTAGGTCCTGTAATGCTCTTTCAAACACTGCAGGACTGCCCAGAGGCAGTAATGGGAAGCGCTGACAAGGAAATTAAATACAAATGGACCTCCAACAAAAACTGTTGCTGAGTGGAAAAGAGTAAGTAATGAACATACACGCCAATTGTTAAGCTTATAAATTTATTAAATATGATTTTGTTGAATATTTAGGCATAAACTTTATCATAAATGGGCAAAGTATTGACTGCATTTTTTTAATGACTGCAGCAGTAATTTCAGCCACCGTATGTACTTTCACCCATTGGTGCAGCCCAGTCAGCCTCAACTTGTCTTTGATAGCCACCACCCCTAAGAAGATTTAAAGTTGCAGCCAATTGAAGGATCTGTGGAACATGCGTTGACCTTATTCCAGTTGGTAAATCAAGCAGTCCAAGTCCTTCTTTTGATAAGCGAAAGTTTTTCAAAAATCTAAAATACACAGTAATAAATGATACCAATCAACAATGAATATTTAAAATTAATTCTAACATCGGGTTTGGAAGTTCCAAGATATTTTCCTTATTTCTCAGGTTTCTTCTTAATAGTTTGACAGTTTTGTAATTATTTTCTTCAGTTGTGTAGAAAGGTTCTAATGAAGTAAACAGTGCACTTCACGAATTTTCAAATTTCACTTTTTTATTTAAATTTATTCCAATATTCTTTTTTCACGAAAGTATTTAATTTATTTGAAGTTGAAGCAGAGGTGAAAATGACACAAATGTATGAAAGCGGCACCTAAGTAGCTGTCACATGAAATGGATCGCAAAAAAGCTATTGCCGATTTGATAATCACCTTACGTAAGAGGCCCTCAAGCTCTTTGTCCTTCAATTTTCCATAGCTGTTTTCTCTACACGTAAAAGAAATGCGTTTAGTTTGCTCCTTCTTTTTTGCTCTTCTCCATCTGTCACTAGTGAAAATATTCTTTCTGCATCAGCATTTGAATGAGGAAGACTCAGGACGTATTTTGCAAGATAAGCTAGATTTGGAAACATAAGTTCATCGCTGAAATTACGGAGCTTACTAATTTTTATTCAAAACTGTTAAACATTTAAATCAATCATAAATTTTTTGTCTACTTCGCTAAAATTGTACTCAATTGATCTTCATTCCAATGAAAGTTTGTTTTAGTCCAAAAATAGTTATGGTTAAGAAGATCAAAAGAAACTTCAAATCTGTTGCCATCTAATCCTAATACGAGTTTAGCATTTAGGTGCGTAGATAAATGGCTGCCATTGTGACGGATGTCACGACTCATTTAGACCATCAATTTGAGTCCATTGTGTCCATTGTTGGGATACTTTTTTTTTGAAACCTGAAAAGAAACAAAAAGATACCGCTGTTTTACAGCTCAGTGATCCGCTCTTGCGAACGTCTGACAAACATCCAAGAATATCAAATTGTCATGAGAAAGCTTCTCAAAATTTGCCCTCCACTTCGCATGAAAGTGGTTGGAGAAGCTAGGTTCAGTCCCTGTATGGGACGTTAAGGCCTAATATGTATGTAGGTGTGATCCGCTGTATAAGAACCACCCGGCTTTATATATAAATCTCAGGAGTTTCCTCAACTCTATATCAGTCAGATCCTCCAGCTCCTCAAAGAGGTAGCTGCCAAAACATTTGAATCTGTTGGTTCTAAGGCTAGGACATTCGCATAGTATATGACGAATAGCCCCTGCAGTAATCGTTGTGCATTATGCCCAGCCGCTCCGCACGTAAACCCACTGCACCGTGTCCTGTGAGGACCCCCGTCAGTGTGCGTGTATCTTTGCGGTTTAACCTGATCATGACCTTAGATTTCCTTTTGTTTACCGCTGGCCATTGCTCCCTTGTAAGTCTGGATGCTTTGACGTTGGTCCAACGTCGATTTTCTATGTTAGTGTCGGAGTTCGTATAAATTGTTGGGCCAGAGATGCATCCATGTCACATTCGTATCTTGCCAGCTTGTCCGCTTCCTCGTTGCCCGAGATGTCATTGTGCCCCAGTATAGGGTCACCGTTTTGGCAGTTGATATCTCGTCTAGGTGTTTCCTGCACTGTAGCAGCGCCCTTGATTAGAATACTACTGACTCCATGGCTTTTATAGCCGCTTGGTTGTCAGAGTGTATGCTGATCTATATATCGGCTAGTTTGCGCCTCTTCAGCTCCTTGTCAGCCTGAGTGATCGCAGCTGTCTCTTCCTGAAACACGCTGCAGTTTAGGGTTGAAGAATCCAATTTCCTAAGCATTCTTTTATTTTTTATGGACAACCTTTGCTGATTTTCTTTCAATGAAAGAATACAATGCAATCAATGTCAGATGACATCAAAGAGTTCTCGATGGTATCAAACTAGTTCTGAAAGAGGTTTTAGTGAAATAAGACATAAGTAGGTACTTTTTGAAAATAAAATCTGCAAATTAACTAAATTCCGTCATTTTTTCCCTGCGGCTTCATTTTTGAGCTGAAATTCCTTAAGTTGGGACTTTTCCCTACACTTAGGAACACTGGATGGAGGCGAAAAGTTGTGGAGGTGATTTTTCGATTTCGTTTTAAGGCATTTGGCGAGAATGATATAACTGCAAGAATATTTTTGGTTGTATGGGGGGTGTCCTGTCGAGTGTCTGAAAGTGGTCGGAATGCAGTTTAGGGCAGTTGTTATAAACACGCTTATTCTGAGCGGGATTTCTATTGCTTGTGGCGTGGACGAAGGCAGACAAGTTTTCGAATGGATAGAAATGTGTATGTGTGACTTAACATTCTTTATGCATTTGCATCATAATTTGGCACTGTAGATTTCGGGTTAAAAAAGGAAATGAACAATCGTACCTTTCTGCAGTGCAATGCATCATGGTCAAATAAGAATTTTTAACAAGTCTCGTCTGACAGCACCCACTCATTTTAAAGACGACTAGCGTTTGTTGCATGTTACTAAAGCCAGAGTTCATAAACGACGGGCGGTGCATTGTTGTTAGGTTGGGTAAAGAAACTAGCATCCGGCCACATTGTCCATTATTGAAAAGAAATCAGCGCATTTCACTAGAATATTGTCAAACAGCTATGAAATACCTAACGAAGCTTTATGTGTAGTGCAAACAAATGCAAAGTTCCAAGTAAAATAGCGTAAAATAGTCTTCTGTAAAAGTTGCACGTCCGTTAGTGTCTGAGGTGGAAGAGAACGCTAGTCGATGCTGTGCTCTGTACGGAAAGAAATAGTGCGACCATCTAGGAGAGATAAGTACATATGTAAGCACTAGGGTAAAGTAGCCTAATGCTGGCCTTCTTGAGTGGTCAGCCACCCTAAAAAAACGCGACGTAGATAGTAAAACTATAGGCCTAGGTCTTTGTTTAATGCCTTCAATAGATTAATAATAATAATAATAATTAGTTAGGGTATATTACACTGCCTCCTATTTTTCTATTGTGCCCCCTCTAGACACACCTCTTTTGTGAGGCGTATCGAGGTATTGCTCTGATTTTTCCTTGGCAGGTTACACTCCTTAGAGCACAGAGTCCATTCCAGTTTCCTTAATGAATCTGAGAATGAGCTGTGGATCCATGGTTTGTACGTCCTTGTCTGTTATTTGGTGCCTGCCCAAATGTCTTAT
Source organism: Portevinia maculata (assembly GCA_949715645.1). NCBI lineage: Eukaryota > Metazoa > Arthropoda > Insecta > Diptera > Syrphidae > Portevinia > Portevinia maculata. The sequence goes on along the minus strand of OX454527.1, from coordinate 25,259,302 downwards.
CCTTTTGTGGGCCAGTGCCCCACAGGATTCCAGTATGTGGTCTGGAGTTTCGGCGGTTTCACTGCAAAATGTGCAGAGCCCGTCCTCTGATATACCCATTTTCCTCAGGTGCTCCTTGAGTCTGCAGTGGCCCGTGAGGATGCCTGTTAGGATTCTTAGGTTATTTTTGTAAAGGCTAATACAAGCTTTGAATCTCTTTTGGTTATAGTTTCCTTAGACTTTCTTTGCTTGCCTCAGACCTTGGAGGTTAAGAAAGGATTTAGTCCTTGTTTCTTCCTCCAGTCCTCCTGAACTCTTCGCGTGGAGTGTGTTCTTCTATCCCGCAGAACGGTTCAGGTCTTATAAAGGGTTCCCCTGCCCATTTTCTTGCAAAAGAGTCCGCTGCCTCATTGGCTGTAATGCCAACATGGCCAGGTACCCAGCAGATGGAAATTCTGTTGTTCTGGCCTAGTCTATTCAGTCCGTTTAGGCATTCCCACACGAGTTTTGACTTTATGGCTGCTTGGATGTCAGACATTATTGCTATGTTACAATTTCTGTAGTTTTTCTCGAGGTTGATTCGAACGCACCTGTCAATGGCACATATTTCTGCCTGGAAGATACTACATTTGCCCATGGATTCGTAGTTCTTCGTTCCCGTCTCAAACACTCCTGCACCAGTTCCCTCGTCGGTCCTGGAGCCGTCCGTGTACCACTTTGTTGTGTGGTTGCTCAGTCCATAAGTTGTGGATTCATTGCTCCAGTTCTCCTTATTGCTGTGCTTCATCTATAAATTCTTCTCGTAGTTGAATTTCCTGATGCTATCGTCCGTAGATATGGCAAGAAGTGGGAGTTTTTAAGTAAGTCATCGTGTTCTTTTGCCATTCTAAGGATTGTTTTGTCTGCCCCGTCCATCACCATGATGTGTAGAGCGGTTAATTCCAATAACACCTCCATGGCTGCGGTTGGGCAGCTACGCATTGCTCCGGTAATGCACAGGCACGCCCGTCCTTGTACTTTGCTAAGTGTCTCTCTTGTTGTGGCTAGACTCATTCGTTTCGCCGATGCTACCGCTCCGTATGTGATCATAGGTCTCACAATTGCAATGTACATCAATTGCAGGATGTTTGGGCTGCATCCCCATGCCTTCCTTGCTAGGCTCTTGGTCTTCTTGGATATCTCCTCTGTATGTTTTCGCCAGACGAGCTTACTATCTAGATGAAGTCCTAGATACTCGTACTTTACTTCTTTAACTGGTATCAGTCTCGTGCCTGATAGGCTAATGTCCTTATGTCTTTGAAGTTGTATTTTCCTTGTGAATGGTACTATCGTTGTTTTCGCCGGATTGATGTTGAGTCCGACAGTATGGCACCATTCCTTGGTTACTCTAAGCCCCCTTTGTATGATGTCGCCAAGGGTTTCTTCAAACCTATACCCCTGGCAATCAGTACAATGTCATCGGCGTACGCCTGACAGTTGATGCCAAGGTTGGTTAATTTTTCCAGCAGTTCGTCTACAACTAGGCTCCACATTAAGGGTGATAGGACCCCTACCTATGAACTTCCTCTTGTTGTGTTCACTCCGATGGTTCCAGATGGTGTTTGAGTCTCTGCTGATCTAGTGCTCAGCAGCGCACACATTGATATTTGTGGAAACTATGTCGTAAGTGTTTTAACATCGGTTTTTTATTTTGGCTTACGAGGCCGAATTTTGAGGTTGAATAAAATGAAAATTCTGAATAACTGGACTATAAAAGCCGTCAAATTTAAAAAAAAAATCCTTTGCAACAAAAAAACCTAGCTGCTGAATATTGAAGCAGTGTGTCTTCGGCCCCTCGGGAGGTTTTTGAAAAATAAATCATTTATTGCTGCAACTATAGTATTATGACAGTTTTAACTAAATTTTAGTTAACAGACTTAAGCGACATGAGTCGTCCACCTGAGCAGAAGCGTGTTATAGCCTACAAAGTCACAGATTTTGCAGAAGCTCTATTTGAAAATGCCTATCAGGGAAGTTTATAGGAAGTTTGGGATTCATAGAGCCACTATTTAAGACCGGATTCGCGGAAGAGCATTTGTACTGTGCTTTCAACTGAAGAAGAGGCGAAGCTGGTTAGCTGCCTAATAGTTTTGGCCTAGTATGGTTTACCTCAAATACACGACATTTTCTTAACACAGTTCAGAATATTTTAAAAGACTAGGGGTCGCCCCATGGTCGAAATTCGACCAATTTATTCTATAAGTTGAAAAAAAACAAAGTCGACTGTTATACATATTAATCGGAAAATGAAATTTTTCGACATTGCATTCTGCATGTGAAATCAGTTTCACATGATATAAAATTTTTCCGGCATTTTCAAGTAACTTCAAGCATGTCCAAGTAACTTCAAGTATGTTCCAGCATTATCAAGTAACTTCAAGTTTTCAAGCATTTTCAAGTAACTTAAAGTAACTTCTAGCATTTCCAGGTAGCTTCAAGTAACTTCAAGCATTTTCAAGTAACTTCATGTATTTTCAAGCATTTTCAAGTAACTTCAAGCATTTTCAAGTTACTTAAAGTAACTTCAAGCATTTTCAGGTAACTTCAAGTAACTTCAAGCATTTTCAAGTAAATTCAAGTATTTTCAAGCATATTCAAGTAACTTCAATTAATTTCAAGCAGTTTCAAGTACCTTCAAGCATTTTCAAGTAACTTCAAGCATGTCCAAGTAACTTCAAGTTTAAGCATTATCAAGTAACCACACAGCAATGTTGTTGTTGTTGTTGTAATTTCATCTAATTCGCTTCATTTTACCTGCTGTAATTCATAATGTGTGTAATATATGTATGTGGATAATTTTTGTATTGTGCACTTCTATGTATTGTCCCCTACCCAAATATATATAGTGTTGGCATATCTATGTGACGTATAATAGCAAAAATGGGTGGAAACACGTTATAGCAACTCCGTATTAATATATAGATGAAGGCCAAAAAACTCTGTACAAAGGTAGCAAACGAGGAAAAAAGGTATTACAACTTGCTGAAGCGTTATCCTACATTAAGATTACGAACATCTGAATCCCTAAGGATATATCGAGCTGGAATTACAGAGTAAGGAATTGGTTCCAGTACTGTTGAATCTCCTCGTTGTCAACACTCATAACAAATATGTTGGTTGTCTACCTTCTCTTTTTAAAATCAACCAACACCATATGCAAATCCGCAATATTTTTTATAGTGAAATATGTGGATGATTGACCTGCGAGAAATACGCACTGGTCGTTAGATAGCCGTATTATTTTCCGCCGCCGGCTAACTATACTTTATCCAACAAAATTTGTCAGTACAGGCAAGATAGGATGTTTGGCTCTCAGTCTGGTTGCAATGACTTACATAAATCGGTCCCTATAAGAGCTTTAATATTATAGGGTTACCGTATTGTGTATGATAATTCGCCATAACGCAGAGAGCAATTCTATTAGGGTTACCATCTTCCAATTTAAAATAAAAATATTGCGGAACGAAATAAATTCCGTTTATTTTTTTCCTTTTCTGGTAAGATAATAATAGGCGCGTTTTATTAAGGGTATCTCCAGTAGATCAACAAAATATATAAATTTCGTAACAGAAAAAAAAATCAAAACGAAAAATATATCACTTGAATTACAGTGATATATTTTTCGTTTTGATTTATTCATTATAAATATTGTAAAACATAAAATACTAATTTCTAATATCACTACTCAACTAATCCGATGAGTAATTACTGCTACTGCTCTCGATATTTGGGTCTATTATTAACTTTTCACATATTTGGCTCAACAACCTAATCAACGTGTTGGACACATCGATGCCATTTTTCCTTGTCAACCCTTGTAAGTGCTGTCGTTAGTAAGTCTCTTATTTCAGCCATTTTAAATGACTTGTTTTGGCTTGCTACAAACACTTTCACTTGAGCCCAAACCAATTCTATTGGATTAAGGTCACAGTGATATGGCGGCAAGCGAAGCACTTTATGTCGCGCATTTTGAGCCATTTCATCCACGACGTATGTTTCATACTTGCCTTTGTAACGTTTAACGATTTCAAGCAACTCTGCTTTAACCATATCATCCTCGAAACCTATCCCATTAGACCTCAACCACTTTTTTATTTCATCTTTTCTCGTGGAAGTGGATGGTGCTTTCTGGAAGTATAGGAAGCATTGTCCAAAACTATGACGGAGATGGGTTCCAGGCGTATTAAAATATCTTTAAACCATTTCTCGTACACATCAGCGTTCATGTCCTCGTGGTAGTCTCCGGTTTTTCCCGAAATGAAGCATAAAAGTCCTCCATCGACGAAAACTGTAGAACTTCCTCGTTGAGCCAGGTCTCATCAGTAAAAGAACATTTTTCTTTTCTTTTCTCTAATTTTTTTTTACTTTGCGTAAATATCTTCGGCTCCAAGAAATAATGTCACTTCTTTCCAACAACAGATTCTTTCGCTGACGTTTGACGAGTTTAAGTCTGAGATCTTTTTGTAATTTTGTATGCAAAGTTAATCTGCTTATTTTCGTTATATTTGCATTTTTTTGTAGTTCCAATAAAATCTTGTCTAGCGTTGGAAGGTCATTATCCATAAAAAACTGATGGACTATCTGCCTAACGGCACATTTGGCAAAATCACCGACCTTGCTCTTGATACCAGATTTATATTTCTACTTTGTAACAGAAAAAATATTAGCTGCATTTCGTGTGGCTTCCGATTAACTTTTAAAAAGGCCATAGAATTTTGCAGTTGCATCAACAATTTGTTGTTTCTTTTCTACACTTAGATCCTTTGAAGACTTTGAAGCCATGTTTCTCTTTATTCATATAAACAATAAAGTAAATCAATTGAACTTGGTTTTGTATGTGGTATCTCACAATTTTCCCATCAAAAAACACAAACTGGATGAACTGAAACTCGTGGCTTCAATGGCACAGTGCTTGCCTGAGAAGCAGCTGGTGTAGGTTCGAATCCCAGTGGAAGTTAAAAAAATGGATTTTCGTGATACAAGGAAAAAACACAGACCAGTACCATAGAAAAAGGAGTCTGATGATCGGTTGCCGCGAACCGTGAAACAGCGCTGTAACTCCAGCCGTCTACTTCACGTGGTAGCAATTGTAAGAAATATGGTTGTTCATTCAAAACAACGCAAATAAACCAATTGTTTAGATGCACTATCAGCGATTTAGATAACAACCATTGTTTCCGCGTTGTAAACACAATCAGGCGATTAGAATACAAAATTATATAACCACGACGCAATGTCATATACCTAAACAGATGGTAAAAAAAACTGCACTTGTGCAGCTGTACAAAACAAATAAAATAAAATTAAAACCGAATGGCAACACCCACGTAATAATTCGTTCTCAAAAGCACCAAAACCGAAAGTTCTTTGACAAAATCCATAGAAAAACCCTTAATGATATGCTTCATTGTAGAGATGGTAATACTCTTCTGATGTGCTTCAGTCACACACACTGCTCATTTTGGTGGATGATAATAGCAAGCGAACACAAGACGATCATGCTCATTCCCATTCGGCTGTGGGGGAGACTGGTTGTGGTGGGTTTGGGTTGTATGTGAATTTTAGGAAAATTACAACAACAATTCATTGGTATGACAGTGGTTTGGTTTTTATTTCAGTTGCAATTCTTGCGTTTGAGTGCCGTGAGAGTATCTACAGGCACCACTGGTAGAAAAAAAGCTCCTCCATTTTTTTTTTTTTTTGTAATAAAGGAAATCCAAATCCCAGAGCACTCAGACTTGGTAACGGTCCATTGTACTACCAGGCAGAAATCCTCCTTTTGGTGTATAGGCATGAGAATGGGTGGCGTATGTTGTGGTTCCCCATGGGGATTGAACCTGCACCGCATGGGTCACAAGCCAACACACTAACCTCTACACCGTCACCACCCAAGCTCCTCCATAAGGCCTGTACTGACAATTTTTGTTGGATAAAGTATAATACCCGCTAAACGATCTGGTGCAGCGTCAGCTTGATAGAACGGTCTTTTACTGCCTTCCCCACTTTTTCGACAATAATGTCGGGAACCTACCTACTTCTTCATTGTATGGAACGGCTGTTGAAAATTATATCAGAAGAAATTGTTTGTTAAGGAATCCTTCACAAACTGTTGCCACCTGTGTAGTTTTTTTTCCTCATCCACAGGAACCAGCCCTTGTGCATTATTGATGGAGGTGGCGACGGTGTAGAGGTTAGTGTTTTGGCTTGTGACCCATGCGGTGCGGGTTCAACAACAACATACGCTAGTGCTCTGGGATTTGGATATCGTTTTTATAAAAAAAATACTGACGAACTTTATCGAACGGATGAGCGGCTATTTCTACGATGGTTGTGCCCCAGCCCTGGCTCTAAAAAATTGTTATAATAAGAACGAAACATAGCTAGCTACTACCGTTTTAATTGTCTTTCACTTCTATTTTGTTAACGGGGAGAAGAAAACTGTAAATTCACGAATGTGCTCGTGGGTATGCTTTTTTGGTAACTTCTATACCTATTGCTTTTCTGACATAGTGCTGCCAAATTGCTTATCGTTCCGTTAATATTTGTTAAAATACAGGGTGGGTCAAAAGTGACTTCCTAATTTAAAGTGATAATAACTTTTATAGATTTAATATTTTATTAATAATTTATTTTAGAATCACAAAGTATGATATATGGAGATTTTTTTCGGCTTAGTATGGAACATAATGTCCCTCAAATGAACACCAGCTTCATGCTCACAGAGACGGGCTCTTTCTATAGCGTTTTCCATAACACTTCGTAGGACATCTGGGCTCAGCGCCTGTATTTCAGCACAAATGTTCTCCTTCAGCTGCGGGATAGTGGTGGGTTTATTTACGTACAATTTACCCTTAAAATAAAACTACAGAAAAAAGTGTGGTGTAGGCAAATTCGGAGAACGTGGAGGCCAAACGAATCCTGAATTTTTGGAAATTATTCCGAACTGCGTAAACAACACGTTTTTGAGGATCTCCTGGCTTTAATTCTTGCCCAAATTGGATTTTGTACAGCTGCAATTCAGTTCTTAGAACTCTTCGCAATGAACTGCGGGACTCATCGAGTTGACCAGAGCGCCTTCGTGTCGATGTTTCTGGACTCTCCACAGCACTTGCAAGAATGCGTTCCACATTCGCTTTGATTCGGGCACTGCGAGCTCTTCCAGCTCGAGGAAAATCAACTACAGTTCCTTGTTGAAGAAATCGTGCCACCAGTGCCGTATTCATGCACGCAGAGGGTGGATTTCGCACATTAAAATGACGCTGATAAGCTCTTTGGGTTAAAATAATCGACTGGTTATTTTGAAAATTAAAATTCAATTAGTTTGGTCATCTCTAAAGCGCTGTAGTTCATTTTAGTAAATTTCCCAAGTAAAGAAAAACAAACGAGTTATGAATTAGGCAGTCACTTTTGACCCACCCTGTGTAATGCTATGTTTGACACTATACTCTACCCGGAAACAATAATCAGTACAGCGCTTATGGAGAGAGAGATGCCACTCTAAGTATGCCACCATGAATCATTAACAAAAAAAATTTGTGACGGTCAATATTGGAAGATGTGGCAACCCTGAGAAAGCATTAAAGAGAGACAAGTTTTATGTAAAGCAGTATAGCCAGAAAGAGAAGCAAACGTCCTAGCTTCACTCTACTGACTATTAATTCCGGATGGAGTGTACCAATTATCCTTACTCTTTTATAGGTGTACTTCGTTGACGTGCAAACTTTAAAGTGTTTAATTAATAAACATAATCATCTTCGCAGTTCTATTTTACTTGCAATTTCTGAACTTCTTCATTTTATGTTGCAAAACGAAACAATTGAATAATTTTTCCAGATATAAAATAAAATTAATGTATTTGAAAATGCTTCGAAAACTACCATAAGGGTAGGTATAGGTAGGCAGGCACTCCTCTGTGATTAGGATTTATAATATCCTCCATTGATTCCTACACACTCGTACCTAAGCAACTTTTCTATGTCAAGAAAACATTCCTATCAAATTCCAGATTTAAGAACTAAGGTAAAGCTGAGAAGAACTCCAGATGGAAAAAGCGTTAGCAATAAATGTTGTATGTGCTGAAGACATGCGATTGCAAGAGGACAATCGAATGCTCGTAAGCCTTCATTAATTGGAAGCGGTGGAACAACACAGGAAAAGTTGGTAAGGGATAAGGATCTCCGGTTGGGAAAAGTCCAATCAAGCAATACAATACGTTTAAAGATGTTTGTGGATATGTCAATGAAAACACTTTCAAAACCACAATGCTCGTAAGTGTTTGTGTGTGTTGGTGGCGACTACGACGTTCTAATTATAGAGGAACTTTATGCCAGGATAATGAAATTAAATATTTTCCTCCGGACTTAAAAGATCTCCAGAGAATTGGGCCACACAAGGATCGAACTACATTTGTCCGTAATGGCGTAATCACGCACAAGGATTTCCATTTTGGAACCTACATACCTACATACGTTACGTCGTAGCGTATATAAAAGTGCTATACAGCGATTGTTGTTCGGCGTTAGGAAGGTCAGGCAGGATATTGGGTGGGTGGAATATCGATGAGAAATTGAATTTGAATATAGAATGAGGTGTTTAAGATATTGCATATCTGACGGGATGTATTTTTTTTTTATTCTGCTTTGGTTTCGTTTTTCCATAGTCAGTTTATTCAAGGATAATTGCAGGATATAAACTATAGCAGATAGAATGTTGGAGTTAAAGGGGGAATACAAATAAATGCAGTACCAGCATAAATATATCTAGGTAGGAAAGGTGGATAGGTACCTTCCCGTCATTGAATGCCGGCAATAATAATTGCTTGTGTGGCGAATTTATTATTCATTCAGATCAAGGGTTCAGTTACACGCAGGTCAGTGTACATGAACATGAATGTTCACAGTGTCAAACAAACTCAATAAACACTCAATTATAAACATAACGATTGCATGTGTAAAGAGTTGCCGTTTTACTATAGCCAAATAAGTAGTAGAAAACATTGTTTTATTAAAAAGGTGATTAACAGCAGTACCAAATCTAAGGACACTTTACAAACACAATAATCCACTTTTGGATTGAAACTCAAGTTAACATAATGTCAGTAACATAAAAGCTCTAAATGAACAGCCATATCTGTGTAAAATTGTTCATTAATAAACCAAGCTATCTGTGTGTTAAGACATTTATTTAACATGCTGTTTTAGAATGCCGCAAAGGCTGCAAACGAATATAGGTACTTGGGAATGGAGATACGCCAGCTAAACAATCAATAACTAGAAATAAATGAAGATCAAAATGCATTTCTTTACACAGCCTGTATAATTCGTTGCATGATGACATTTACTTTTGGAAATTAAATTGACATTAGGTACTGCAATAATGATGACAAAGCATTTGATCCAGTTGGGAGATATATTGACATTTTCTGTGATCAAACAACGAGCGTACACAATTCTATTTATATTCAAATCCTTTTCCCTAAGGTTTCTATTAAACACGATTGAAAACGTAATATGAATACACAGAAATGGAAAAAAATGTTGACACAAGCAATTGCTGGAGTCAACAATACGAGGAATTTCGTGTTGAATTGAGTTTTATCGTGCAATTCGAAAATGACAGTATTAAAAATATGAACACAATTTATCTGGAGAGTAACAACGTAATTATAGTGAAAGTAGAGAATTTTTTGTATTAATTCTGAGCATTGTGGACATATTACATCGGAGAATATGTAGGGATATGCATTGTCCTCTTCTGCGTAATCCCTCTTAAATGTAATATTCCATTTGCATGAACAAAAATACTCAGGTCAAATCGATACTCTATCTCGTCAATCCAATTGCAGAACTTTTTGTGATTGAACTGAAAGAGCAACTATTAATTTTTCACTCCTAACATAGTCGATTAGTTTTCGTCAACATTATGATGTAAGGCTGTTCAGTATTACACCGGGTAGGATCTTATAAGCGACGTCGGAAGAACATAATATAGAGGTACCTATGTACATAGATATGTAAGTACCTCTGGTGCTTGTTCAATTGGGAAGTTGATATTGGTCAAATGGCCGCCGCAAGTGCTTATGCACATTAGCCCTTCTTTCACAGAATTTCCTATGACTTTCCCCAAAACTTCTGGCGATGAATTCTCCACTCTTTCTAAATATTTTGAATAACCAAGTGACTTTAAGCTTCCAAAGCAAAAAGTGTGAGCCTGTAAAATCGAGCGATCTTGTGGGCAATTCGCCAGTGCGAGCGATTAAGCGGCGGGAGACAGCTATTGGCACTGCATCAAAAACTGAGGTCGAAGCATTTCGCACTCTTACCATATTTTGTTTGATGTTTGAATTACTTTTACATTTGCTCTGAAAATTGTTTGTTGACTAAAGACTTTTATTTGAATAATAAAACATTGTGCGTATTTAATTTTCCTTTCATGATTTGTTTATTGCTAAAAATATAAAATACTTAAAACAAAATAACAAATCATTAACAAATTTTATTTTGACATATTTTTAATCAGCCGTGTTGCTAATGTGAACACAGTGGCGTACTTAGAGTGAGGCAGATATAAGGGATCAACCCTCCGCCAAAATGTTAAAACATAAATAAACATTGGGCGTTACCGGTAAATACAGGGCCTAAAGCTAGCTTCTCCAACTATTTGTGTGTGCGAAGTTATTTTTTTGACACGAATGAAAGGGATCTACACCTTTATGGTAAATTTGAATAGCTTCTCATGACAATGGACACTCTTGGATGTACGAGTATGTCAGACTTTTGCAAGAGCTGGGACAGTGGAAAAAGACATAAGGTGTTACTGGGCACCAATGTGATTAGAACCTGAGGACCTTCGCTAAGTAGTCCGGTGCATAACCATTGCTATTGGTATCGTGGCGAAATTGGCTTGGTTTTACTCAGCTCTTCGCAGAGGTCTTAACTTCATTGTAGCTTTAAAATCCATATACGACAAAAAAATGTAAGCGACGATTTTGAAAAAAAAATGAGAACCCCCACTAAACTCAATTTCTATATACGGTCCTGTGTGAACAGTGATGAGCGATAATTATTACGAAACGTGTGTTTGCTTCAACGACTCTACGATTTTAAGTAGATTTTTAAAGAGATTTCATCAACATTTTCCTAAATCGCAAGATTTCGAAATCTGGAATATATATGGCAAACTTTCTGTTTTTGATGAAGATTTCGAGCGTTTTCGAGAAATATCGGATTTGGAAATGGAGTAAATAAGATATGTATAAGCAAGGAGTTCTGAAGCGCTCTTCAGTCACATTAACTGGCGTACTGGAAAGGCTGCCCAAACACATACATTAAGAGGATGTAATGGTATTTTCTTCATGGCACGCGGAATTTCAGTGCCCCAAAAGTGACAATTTTGTTAACCTTCATCATAGGCGTAATAGTTGTTATAAAACAAGGGGCTTATGACATTTGCGTCACCTAGTTCTAGGGCTCCAATCATCGGTGATGGTGTTTGAACAATTACCTATACATGGTACAGAACCACAGAACGTTTTGAAAACAGTTCCTTTTAAAAAGTCAATTTCTGCGATAGGTACTCTTTTGAAGAGGTAGGTATATAGAATTCTGAATATAAGGAAGGTTGGTAAGTTCACCGTTGCAGGGACGAACTAAGAATATCACTTCGAAGCCCCTTCAGGTCTCGTCCCCGAGCCTCTTTCTAATTTTTTTTATAAATAATCTCCTGCCTGTTATTTCTAATCCAATTCATTCCCTCGCTGATGACAGTACTATTGGATTTTCATATTCGTTTTGTATTCGATGTCGGCAAGAACGCTGCGAAATGTCTAGGCTTCCTTAAGCGGTGCTAGAAATATTTTACCCCTGCTGATCTGGCTACTATTTATAAGGGGCTTATTCGCCCTAAACTTGAGTATACCGCTCATATCTGGGACGGTGCCCCAACCACATATTTGAACCTACTCGACAGAATACAAAAACGAGCGATAAAACTTTTTGGAGATCGATCTTTTGCGAAAACGTTTCACTCTCTTAGTCATCGTCGATATGTCTCCTGTCTGTCGCTTTTTATTGGTATATTCACCAAAAGTGCTCAAACGAAATAGCCAGCTGCATTCCACAGTTAGGAAATTCCAACCGCAAAACCCGTCATGCCAGGAATGCGCATAAGTTCACCCTTAAGGCTAAACTACATTCGGCAAAAAGTAAAGTGTGTGCACGAAAATAGAAAAGTGAAAGCTCACACACATACGCATCTGCGTCCTGGTAGTCAAAAGCTAACCAAAAAAGCTATTTTTTGACATCCGAAAGCTCTGCAAAAACATAAATAAAGCAAACAATTGTACTTATTATTTATAAGAGGAAGTAAACAAAAAGTGTTTCAAGTGCAACAAAATGTATTCAACTTCAAATCAAGTAAGTAATGAACTCAGGTAAAACTTATCATCAACAATTCCCTTAAAAGTTTTCTTTAGCTTCAGGCATTGGAAAAATTGGCCAACGATATCATGAACATCGCTCAAATTGTCCAGGAAGTCGATGAGTGGGCAAAAACAAATCGCCGATGGTGGGTTCATCCAATAAACGAAAATAGAGAAGCTCAGGGTGATTACCAGAATTTATTGGAAGAAATAATGCGGTGCGACGAAGAAAAGTTCTTCTGCTACACAAGAATGGAATTCAAACAATTCAATTACTTGTTAAATCGTACGAAATCTAGTAATCGGAAGGGATTACCAGAAGCATTGCGATTGTTTATCACATTGAGGTACCAAAGTCTAGCTACAGGAGAAGGCTACAATTCTCTGGCATTTGCTTTTCGGGTAGGCAAATCAACCATAAACAAATTATACCCGAAGTTTGTGACGTTTTATGGGATGTTTATGGGTTGTTTATTTCGATATTTCTTGCATCAGACCCATCTAACGATGAAATCATGAACTACCGCAAGCTATTTTGTAACTTACTTGAAAGTTAGAGGTATACCTAACTTTCAAGTAAGTTACTTTCTGAAAAGTTGAGAGAAAACAACAGATCCTAAATGGTGTGAAAAGAGAAAAAACATTTTCGTGCACACACTTTACTTTTTGCCGAATGTAGTTTAGAAACGCTAGTTTCCAGACATACAGTGAAATACAAAGAATCCTTCCACGAATGTGGAATATTCTTCCCCACTCTGTTTTTCCAACACAATATGAATTACAAACATTTAACAAAGTGATGATTACGAATCCTGGAAGTTTTGGTATTGAATTTGTCTTTTTGCTTTAAACAATGTATCCATTATTTTCTGCATGGGAAATGCTTGCTCGTATTTAGAGATACGAGTACCTATATGAATTATATACTGTGAGACTTTGATTCATGGTTACTACTGTGGGTGGCAATGGTGCGATGGTTGTGTAATCACTGAGTGATTTGCCGGTCGTGCGTTCGAATCCCGACCAGGGCCATGGTTTTTAAATTAAACACACAGAACAAAACAGATCTCCCTAAAGCAATTAAGGCACCACCTGTGGAGAAAAAACCCCATCGCACCAAACTTCTTTCCTATCCTTCTATTCTTTCATGCAGTAAGTAGCACCTATGGCAGGCAATGAAAAAAAAACTACTTGGAATAGAGAGTGCAATTTTGTACAGAATTTTTTTTTATTAAAATCTCACAAGTAGCACTATGTTGTGTCTTTTTGTTACCACGACTCGTGTGACCTATGTTGTAGTGATTGTAGAGGATGTGTTGCTATATCCAACCTGTGGAGTTGAGAAAACGGATAAAATCTTGTATCCCTTTGCCCGATATATCGCTAAGGTCGTCGAAGAATGGTTGGTTCAGTGCCCGCAGTCTGGCTCTTGCTAGTGCCGGACATTCGTAGAGGAAATGGAAGAGAGTTTCTCTTTCATTTGCATTCCCGCAACTTCGACAGTGGAGGTTAAATAGTATACCTAGTTTGGCCGCATGGTCTCCAATTGGCCAATGCCCCGTGATTATCGCAGTAATTCTGGCCACATCGGGGCGGGCTCTGTTTAGAAGATCCTTTGTTCTTCTTTTGTCATAAGTAGGCCATATCTTCCTTGATATGATGCAGTTAGTTAACCTTCTCCATTGAAAATTGGCTTTCTGCAGGAAGTATGAGTGTATTTGTGTCTTAACCGCACCTAGCGGAATGTAAACTCTTGCCGCGAGTGAGTCGTCTAGAGCTGAGCACTGCCTGGCCAGCTCATCTGCACGCTCGTTTCCTGTTATGTTACTATGCCCTGGAACCCAAAGTAGTGTAACCCTGAAACGTTCGCCCAGTCGAGCAAGCTCGTTCCAGCACTCCTGCACCAGTTATGCAGTCCTATAACGATTTCACTCCCATAACGTTTATAATTATCCCGAAACCAAGACGCATTTAAAATTTCATAATCTTGCGTACTTGAAAGTTTGCCTACAAACTCCGCCAGCCACATTGGCAACACTCATGCTATCACTCAAGTTTGGCAAACCCTCTCGATTTGCAAAAAATACAATCATACAAACGGTTGCCACTCGATGAAAATTTGTTCTACGAAATACTCAACAAATTTTACGAAACCGGGAAGAGTTCTACGAAAAAAACGGTTTCATCCATTTGTGCCAAAAATATAACTTTGCACACACAAATAGTTGGAGATGTTTGGTCTTAAGCCCGAATCGGGCCGGAAGTAGGTATGGGCACCTAATTTTTATTTTGTTCACAATTTGTCCAGCCAACTCTAATACAATTCCTGCAGAAATCTATTATAGTGGCAACCGTGCTCAACTTAAATCTCTTCATACATTACATTGCATGCAAACACAATACCGCGCCGCGAATCATGTTGAAATTGACTTGAGTCATCAAACTAATTAAAATGCTGCGGTGAATCTTGAAGACTCTATGAATACTCTACATTGCACACACAACGCCACCGTCACTGTGTCTATCGCCTATAATAATTGTCAAGTTAAGCATTTTGTCTACCTGGCCACCCCATTCATACCCTCCAGACAGTGGTACACGCAGTTATTATGTTATTCATTCTAACACGAGTACCTTCAATTCTGACGTTATTTATTTATTTTCCTTCAACCACATCCAAAAGTGAACTTAATACGCAGGTATATCTGAATGTTTCACTCCTCGGCGTCATTTAACAATAGATGAGTTGATTCTACTTTTTGGAGATTCTCTTTCGTCTCATGGTTCATGTTTTTTTTTCTTGATTTTGGTGTACAATTTCTGGTCTGACAGGTTCCACTCTGACTGCCTTGGCAAGTTCTTATTCCTTTTTCAGCCGGTGCGCGCTGCCAGTACCAAGAAAGCCAAACAAACGCCGCATCATATTGACACAACACATAAATATGCAATGTTCGAGTGGCGTTTGAAGCGAACATATAACCAAGTTTGAGTGGTTTCACTGTCAAACAGCTGAGTTTGGTTGGTTCGGTCGGTTCGGTGGTGGCTGGCGGATTCTCTTGCATTGTTCATTTTCAGTTTCGGACGAATATTACAAGCGTTGGGACGTGCGAGTTTTGTGCTACGGGAATCTCCGGAATTCTATTCACTTTTGCATTTTTTCTTTTCAACATTTTTATATGTGCATGAAACTTACTACTTTTCACGGGAACCTGCGACTGACCCAAGTGTGTTTGTGTCACTTTTTGTGCGACCAACAATAATAAAAGAATAAATAAAACAGTCCACCAAATCAACTCTTATTATCTAATCTAATCGTCGTCGTCGTCGTGGTCTGACTTAGAAAAAGTCCATAAAAATAAATTTCTTACACGAGCATTGTTCTAGGGAATTGTGTTATTATTCTTTTGAGTTTGCTTTTTGACTTATTTTCATTCATATCTAATCGGCAAGGTAAAAAAAGACTTTGATTTTATACCGCAGTCGGTGATCCCAAGCCCAAGGAGAGCTGCTGTCCCTGCCACATTGAAACAAACGTACAAAGTGCGTTATGTCATTGCGAAACTAAGCCGTTGTTTGAGTGCGACACAAAATAAATCAATGAACGACCAATTACCACATAAAAAAAAATTAGTAATATCGTGTTATCTGTCAAACTGACAGTAAAAAAGTGTATTCATGTGAGAGGCCGTTATCACTCTTGGGAGTTGGGATATACGTCGGACGATCTATTTTCCTCTTCGATTTCGAATCTAATCCAAATCAGTGCGAAAAATTCTAATCTTGTCCTGCTAATTGTCGTGTGTGGTGAGGGGAATAGAACTATAGTGAACTATTTTGCCGTTGCCGTAACTGACAGCCAGCCAGCATGAGTATCTACCTACATATGAGTAGCTAAATATATCCCACGCAGTATAGATGTGTCTTATACTAGATTGAATTGAACTGCCAATTTTTGCCCCCATCTAGTAAATTACTCAACACAGTTTCTAACTTAGAACAAAGTATTTTTGTGTGTAACAAAATTCACCAACACCTCCAAACCGAACACATCACTTTTGAGTGGTATTTCGCGTGTGTGAAACGAAACAGACAACAGCAACAACAAAAAAATATGCAAACGTGAAAAAGGTGCAAATCACACACTCGCTGTCGTCGGCCGTATGGTTTTTGTTGTTTTGTTCGATCAGTGTGCGCGCTGTGTAAACCACTGTTGTGCCGTTGAGCTGCATACACAACATAATCGCCGCTTTTGTCGATTGCCGTCGTCACTGCCGCGTTCCGTTTCGCGGTGCTGCTTCGCCGCTACTATTTTGGGTTATAAGTGCATTCGATCGTAAATAATTCGCTACCTTTTTAAGTTTTCGATTTTGATTTCGATATTCTTTCTGCAATATTCAGCTGATTTTGTAAAGTTTTTTTTTTAAATAAAAAATAAATAAATGTCAATCATGGCCTCATCAAAATGCCACAAAAAGTGCAATTACCAAGTGGTGTCGTTGTTATGTTTTCAATTGGTATTTCTACTAGTGAGTGCGAAAAATTTAGATGATTCTACAGTGTCATCTGGTGGCGGGGGTCATCATTTACACGCCGATTCGAATAAGGATACGATAAGAGAGGCTTGCGACTCGGTTAGCGGGCATTTCGAGTCGATCGATATCAAAATTGATGGGAATTACGATTTTAAAGGTGAGCAGTGTTTTTGACACTTAAGAAAATTGAAACTATGTTTAATATTTTGTAAAGAATATTTTATAGATTGTCGCTACTTGTTGACTTGATTTGTCATTGACAGTTTAGACCTGCTACAACTTAGAATAGAATGAATACAAAGACATAAAATTAAAGATCTTTAGATACCGCGATCTAAAAATGGTAGCTGACATGTTAACTGTTATGGCTAACATCTTCGTTTACTATGTAGAGTATGACCTCAGTTAAAGCAACCCTTGATATGTTCAACTCCTCGATAAAATATCATTGTTGACTCAGTAATTGCAACTTTTCAAAAAAAGCGACAAGCAGAAAAAAGCTTGCAGTTTGTATCTCCTTCTTTTGTCTCTACTTTTTCTATGTCTGAACAGTAATTTTACAGCTGTTCTTCTGAATTATTAACGTGTGTATTCATGATTCGATTATATTGCACAGTCGCAATCATTGTACCTATTACCTTTTCTGTGGTCTAAACAGTATAGAAAAAATGTCAAATGACACATATGGTCGAAAGCAAAGGGCCAGTTTAAGAGAGCAAGATCAAGGCATGTCATATACCTCTTGGCTAATGAATGGGACACGGTGCAGTCAACGGCAATTCGGAAATGTTGGAACCCTTTGATCTATCCAAGCAGTGATTACGACGAAGAAGATGAGATATCTTTAAGGGTAGTTTAGCATACCTACTCTATTTTTATTGGCCTTTCGGTTTAGAGTTTCATTGCCAAGGCAAGCAAAGAAACTCTTAGGAAACTAAAACCAAAAGAGATTAAAAGCTGGTATCAGCCTTTACAAAAACAACCTAAGAATCCTAACAGGCCTCCTCGTCCGCACGGTGCACTGCAGACTCCAGGAGCCCCCGAGGAAAATGGGTATATCAGAGGACGGGCTATGCAGATTCTGCAGTGAAACCGCCGAAACTCCAGACCGCATACTGGAATCCTCTGGGGCACTGGCCCACAAAAGGATAAGATATTTGGGCAGGCACCAAATAACAGACAAGGACATACAAACCATGGAGCCACAGTACATTCTCAGATTCATCAAGGAAACTGAACTGAACGCTGTGCTCTAAGGAGTATGACCTGCCAAGGATAAATCAGAGCAATACCCCGATACGCTTCATAAAAGAACTGTGTCTAGAGGGGCCTCTGAAAGAGGGCATGAACCTCTGCGAAGTACAAGCAGGGGATACAATAGGCCAATATGTCGCAGTGTAATATTATTATTATTATTTTTAAGGGTCATAAGAGAGCAAATTCTAAACAAACGCGAAATAATTGCTTCATGATCAGTTTGCTGCAAGAGCACTGTTTCGCAATCCTGGAGTCGAAGAAATTGAAAGCGATGCCGAAAGCACTGTTGAGGAACTCCGCGGCCAAGAGTTAAATCTAAAGCTGCAATTCGAGCACTCAACACGTGCCTTCAATAGGCTGACAAAAATTCAGCTTTACTGGGTTACATCTTAGCTCTGCAAAATTTTAGACAGTCAACAGTGGACTAGAATTTGGCATCAAAAAAGGTTCAGCTTAAAATTTCACATTTTTTGAAACAAAACTAAACAAAATTATTACATCTCCTTCATCCTTTACCGCGAGGCTATGATAAGGATTTAGGGTGTCATAACCCTTACACTTTATTGCATCCCTACTGTTCCGCCAGCGAGAATCGCCAGTTCGACCTCAATAATTATGACCAGGTTTCCTGGTTTCAGATCCATTTATCACTGAGGACAATCAAATGCCGATGTTGTTGAATTAAACTCGTTTTGTGTAGGTAGGTTTTTAACTTGTTCCATTTTTCAAACCAATATCGCAACAACCTCAATAAACGCAACTGCCAGAATTTCTTTTAGTTGCTTTTATCGAGGTTGTACTGTATACGTATGTATGCCATTTAAAAAAAAAAAAAAAATTGACAGTTGTAAAAAAAACAGGCAACTATAATAGGCGGACGAAAGCTGAAGCTAATACTATATTTGAACGAACCGTTCGCTTACGAGCTATCAAATGCTTAATAAGCTAATAGTAAAAGTATGCGAACGGAAGCAACTACCTGGGTATTCCCATCCAAAAACCTAATTGTTAAATTTACGGGTATAAAGTGCTGTTTTAGGACGTAAATAGAAGTAAACAAAACTGGACGAATCGAAGAAATCCGCTATTATGGACACCCAATACAATTTCTTTGTATACGCTTAGTTTTGAACGGCATCGTACCCACAGCTACGACTTTCTATCTCTCTAAATAAAAATCGAAAAACTTCATATTCATGATAATATATATCTATGTACATAACTAAGGATCTAGATCTGCATTATTTTCCGCATGCTATGTCTCAATTGTGTAAACCAAGATTGAATAAGTAGAATCGGTTTGTGGTAGCACTGTCGTAAAACTTATTAAATCTAAGAAGTAAAGCAATTTACTGGCGCGAATATTGCGAAATATATTGCACATAGTTTCTGCTGTTTAATGCAAAATTTATTCAGTTCCTACTTACGTTTTTCTACGATAAGCAAAGCTGTTGCACTTGTAAAACAAATAAATATTAAGCATTAATGGCAACCAAAATGGTCATATATGTATAATCTCTTTTGTAGTACTCTACTGATGCGAAACAGAATTTTCCAGTGGTCTCCAAATTGAAAGCGGAACGTCCATCGAGTCAACGAATACACAAACAAAATTGAATTGCATTTTCCGTCAAAAACTTTTTATTGGAAAAAGTTTAGGAATGAATAAAAATGTCGATTCAATTTAATAATTTACATTTTAAATTTACCAATCAGCAATTTCAAAATCAATTTCAAATCATAATGCTGCTCGCGCTAAATTTGAACTCCCATACAAAATGGTCTACAAATATAGAATTAAGCGTGGCAGTTTAACAAAGCACTATCCTGCTCGCACGTTAAATTATTACTTTTATGTAGATGGGCCGCATAAAATGTCAGTTGAGTATAACAAAATTATAGGTCCGTTCGCGTACTAATATGCAAACGTAAATTTATATAAACTTTTGTGCGAAACTAAACAAACGCATTCGAGTACTGAGAAAAGGGTAAAAAGATGAGCGAAAGAAAAATGAGCTTTCGTTCATTTTTTTTCACACTAAATTTGAAATTTGAAAAAATGAAAATTGTCAAATAATGAAATCCTATGAGTGAGCAGGCAAAAAAAAACAGGTGTTGCTTCTTTTCAAGTCAAACTTCGACGCTTTTCATCTTTTTACGCAAAAGCGTTCGAGTACCTTTCTTTGAAATGAAAGGATTCTCTCTCGATTTTGGAGATTTGACAGTTAATTTTGACACATAAAGTACGCGAACGGACGTTATACGTAGTACACAACGAAAAGTCTTCCCTCTTTTATCTCGCAAAATAAATGTCCGGCACATTAAATCGTCGTTTCTGACGTTTCGGAAACAGTATCCTGACACAATAAGTGATTCTTCCATCGAAATGGGATATATCGATATATCGATAAATAGCTTTAAGAAACAGGAAAAATGCAAGAAAAAACAAGATTCACCTGCATGTAGAAGAGAAAATTGTCTGGGATGGTGGAGGAAAGGTTCAGCCATTTATAATTTGAAAAACAAACAGCAGTGCAATATTGCGATAGTTTTCGATCTTTTGTTTTACTTTTTTGCAAATATGGATAAACGCGAAAAGTAAGGAGTTTTTGCCCTCTCCTTGCTACCATAGCAAGCTGCTGCACTTATAACTTTATCTTCTTCAATGTTTTGTAGATCCATTTCTAAGTTAATTTGGTTGACTTTGATCAATTGCAGGTGACGCGCCCAATTGAAATAACATTTACTGTCATCTGTCAATAACATATGAATTTTTGGCTTATCTATATCCCGTAAACAAGCGAGTATGTATTTATCTTTGGTGTGGAGAGACTAATTAATTAAAATTAAGGGCGAGCCGGATACTTGGCTAAACGGTCAACGAATTCATAAAAAAAATCGAGTTGTCAAAATTTCGTGGTGACTTCCACCGAAAAGTCAAAATACAATTATCCACCTCAGCATCATTTCGCAACGGAACAACGTACAGCAAAACGGAAATTTTTAGTTTTTGATTTCGTCGTGTCAATTATGTATGGGAATTTTCATTTCGCATCAGCAGCTTACCAGGCTTACACAGGGAGAAGCAGGTGACACCTGTCAACAAAGAAACAATATTATTACATTCATTTAGTACAAAAATCTAGTCAAGGCTTGCATATTTGCGATGAAAAAGAAATGGTATTAGAAATACAATCTCTGCAAGCTTCTACAGGTACAGCATCGGTAAAGGTAATAAGTGATAATCGCTTTTGACAATCAGCCATTGTTTTCTTTGTGTAAAATGATCACAAGGTAATGCCTAGAACTCGAAAACACTAGCACATTTCCTTGGTTACGCGATATTTCAGACAGAAAAACAACAGAAATTTGTTCGTTTTTTTCTGGTTTCGGTTTGAATATTTGAAATGTTTTTTTCTACATTTGAAAGTGATACAAAAAAGTTGTCACTCAAAATCGAAGTGACAATCGCCTTACAAAGAGCAAAAATGATGAAAGTGACTATCAACTATCACTTATCACTTATCCGATTCCACCCCTAGGTGATGCTATTTTTTTCCACAACAGCGCTGAGGTATATATAAAGGGTTACTGACTCATTTTATTGTGCATGTAGGTTAAACCTTTAATCCTATTACTTGTAAAAACATTGCATTGCAAGTTCATTTCTGCACTTAGGTGCGTATTAAATTACGAATCGCTTGCAAATTGTTTTGTTTTTATCTTTCTAAAGTGTTTCGTGAGGTGTATGTGTTGGTTTTGGTTTTCAGTTGGGTGTGTACGATTTGTTAACATTGAAAAAGTGAGCTATGGATAGTAATCGAGATAAGTTGAGTAAGCAAAATCTACTACTTTAATGATATTGTTATTCTGATAGTCCTGCAGCGACAACGAACGAAAGCGCCTTCGATTCTTTTCTCTGTCGGAAATATCTCACAAACCGAGATCAAAACTGTCATGAGAATGCAGTTCCTTCTTAAAAATAGAACTCACATTAAAGGCAAAAATATATGAAACGTTTATAGATTTGTCCGTAACATTCGAAATGCAGCATTACTTTTGAATTGAAAGTGCCCACGTATAGCTGTCGTTGTTACTTTTTTTCACAAAGTCATCAGCCGTATACATGACAGTCTTACCGAGGAGTTCGCCACAATGTCAGTGTCAAAAACCATACCACGTCGAGTTAATCGGTTAGTACGTAGATGGGGGACCGTTTGAGAACAACCGCGTGTCGTTGGCCAGTCCCATCTACAGAGTTGAGGTAGATAATTATACGTGGTATCACAATGGACCTAAATTGGATAAGTGTCGGCTTCTGCCGACAGCCACCTAAACCTAACCTAACCTAACTTTTTGGTATTCCAAAACGTGGTTTGGATACTCCTTAGTTCCGGAACTTTTTTTTTGTTAAAATTGGCTTTGTTATAAACTTTTTTTGGAAATATTCGCGAGGAACGTATTTCCCGCCATGCAAATTCGCCATTGTTTTTCTTCATTTCATTCAGCTGTTGGTTTTTTTGTGTTCATTTGACACTGACGTTGTCGTGAGGTACTCTATTGCAAACCTAACTGCATTTTAGCCCATCCAAACACAAACGCATAGACTCAGACTGCTCTTATTACCGCAATAAACATCTCGTGTATAACTTCATTATCTCTATACTTAACAGTTATGTTTGCTTGTAAAATAATCCACACTCATTCTCGTGTTAAAAAAAGTAATTCGCTTTCATAAGTTAAGCAACACGTGAACCATATCAATCCATCTGACCTGTACTGTTAAATTGCGGTTAAAAAAAACAAAAACAAATTGTGACTTTTCAGCTTAGTTGAGTTTATTTATGTATTAACTTTTTGTTAACTGAAGTTCAGTAACGTAACGTATGTACCTACCTATCCGTGTTATGCAAGCTATCACGGGAGCAATCAATTAGCCCCTTCATTAAATGTCGCTATTAGTAAGCAGGCATATGAGGTGACAAACAGTCTGCTTTGTTGTTAAGTAGTGGGGAAATGTAGAACACAGAAATAGATACCCACCCACCATCATTAGATTATCTTCTGTGTTTTTATTTTTGTTAAGTTGACTGTTTTTGTTATGAAACTTAATTATGAGCATTCAAAAGATCGATTGAGTTCGTTGCTGTGTGGCATGTTGCAACATCCTGTTGAAACCACATATTCTGCACATTAATATCATCCAATTGACTTCACAAAAAGTTTTTAATCATCGCTTGATATCGAGCTCCATCCTCAGCAAGCAGTAACAGTAACTTTTTTTTGGTTTCATTGGCCTTTCAAACAATCCTCTAGGATTTTCTTCGCTAATTTCAAAATCGGTGAAGATACGAGTAATTTGCTTGAAAAAATTGTCATGTTGTTGTTGCTTGTCTATGGCTTTGTATATAGACTAGAGTGTATATACAAAGTCTATGGCCCAATAAACAAATAGCCGACGCATTGCGTTGCCAGTTTTCTTTAATTCTTGTGTTAACTGTATTTTGTAAGCCTTACATGCAGATCTTTGTGCAAAATGTTAAACAAAATTGTTGGTTTGAGGTTTAATTGCTGTGAACGACAACGAATTGACGTCCTTGCTCCTCAGCAACACATCTGATAGGCTTTACTTCTCTGATCTTGAACCGAACCAGTTTCTTCAAATTTATGAACGATAAGTTTAATATCACGGTTTGACGGAGCCTTTTTGTCTACCGTATTTTGAACGAAATTTTCATTCAACCCTGCAAAACTTTCACCATATTTAAAGTAAGTTAAGAATCAAAAACACGATGCTCAATAGTGTACCGATCCATTTTAGCTAACGGGAATGTATTTACTTCATAACTGAAAAAAACTTCGGTGTAATCTAATAGCTGTAAAAAAGTGACGGCCAACTTAAAATGATACGTCAAATTTGAACACCCTTTAGATCTGCCGTTGTGCTTGATTGAATTGGAAGACAACAAAGGTGACAATACCTTTAGGGAATCACGATGTTTTTCCATCATGATCTTTATAAGTACTTTGGAGTTCATCTGTGGTTGATAGCCGTATTATTATCCGCAATCAGGTATCTAGTACCCGTCTTACGATCCTTGGGTCGTGGGTCGCCTTTTCACTTCCGGAAAACAAGTGTCAAATATGCTGTCATATCATAGTTGACAGTTTTTTCTTCTTTTTTTCAAAATGATTGACATAAGATCCGGTCTATTCACCTACTCAAAAAATTTGTCTATTTCCCCCCGCGCGACCAAATTTCTGCTTCCTGTGTCACTGGCCTATAAATCTAAAACTCGAACGGGGCAAATTAAAAATGCTTAAGCAATTTTCAAAGCAATATTTAAATTAGCCACTTGTGCAGTTTTTCACAAATTTTGCTTTTTATTTATTTTTGCTTCAACAAGAAGGCAATATTTTCCAGTGGAATAAGTAGGTACGTGTCGTCATTTTTTCACTTTGTTTGCTTTTTTTTTGTGCGAAATTATTTATGCAGGTCAGCTTTGAGTTCATGCTGTTTTGATGGATGTCTTTCAGCTTCAACATGCGTCAGTAACATTGATTGTCATCGGCAGTATAGTGTCAGTGGGGTTTTGTGTTTTCTTTTTCTTTATAGATTTCTTTGAGTTAATTAGTATTTTTGGCAAGACATATCTTGTGTTTGAAGAAATTCATTGGTAAATTATGTTAAAAAAAGGCAACATGGCGAAAAGTGACTGCAATAAATTATAGCAGTTAGTTTTTTGTCGATGTTGTTTGTTTTTTTAGGATTTGTGTGAAGGAAGAATATTAATCAACTGAACGTACAGTGTGTCCTTGTTATATGCTTATTCGCAAAAAGTAGGACTACATAGATATAAAAGTCAAATAAGCATTATTCCTTATTTCTGTTGAATTGACTGCAGGTGAACCAAGAATATGAAGCTAACATAATTTGTATGTGTTACCTCTTTGAATTGATTCAAAAATGATGAAAAAAGGGATTTTGGACGACAGTGGGACAAGGGAGTGGCCAGATTTGTTTAACAATTAAGATACATAATAACAAAACTCATCGTACTTGATATAAGAACTAAATTTCACGTTCTTAGCGCTGTTGAGAAAGAAATAACTGAAGTAAACCAATAGTAATTCTGCTTGGCCAAAATGTTAGCATTAAACAAATAACAATATCGCCGAAAAGGGCACAAAATAGCAGATACAATTTTGCATACGGTTTTACAAATAGTGCAGGTCGAATATTTTGGTAATTTGTCCCTGGAAGTATGAAGAATTTTCTTGTTGCTCTGTTCAAACCTCAAAAATTGGTCAAAAATGTGTTTTTTGGATTTTATTTATTAAAAATATTAGGTGATGTTTTTTTGTTTATTTGACATTTAAATTTCTTAACAAACAAAACAACTAAGTGAAATTCAACGAAACTAAAAATGTTCACAAGGTTAGGTTAGGTTAGGTTATAGTGGCAGTCGGTGTGAGCCACGCTGCACTCACGGTATAGTTGATGTGTCAGTGGGCGAATTTTGAAAATATTTACACATGAGCATCAAGGGCCCTTGGAGAGTCTATATTATAAATTTCAGCTCCCTATAGGCCAAACTTTGGTTTTTTGCCGTCCGACCTGAAAATCTGACGATAACGGTGACGTTGAAAATCTGACGATGACGGTGACGCTCGATATTTCCAACTAGCCCCAACCGAGAGCAAAGATTTTTACACATCAAAAGGTCGATTGTGATACCACACGGATCTGTTTTCTTCCTAATCGTTGAACCAGTTGGAGCTTTTGATAAAGCTTGGAAGACTTACTTTTAGTGTCGATGTTTATGAGATCATTCTAAAAGAAAAATCCTAAATGGACTTTTCGTCCTTGAGAGAGAGCACGGCATGTGCAGAGAAGGTTGAGAATAGTCTCCTCCTCCTCATCGTCCAAGCAGCTTCTGCAGAAGTCATTTGTATAGGCAAGCATGCAGCCTATGAGACAATGTCCGGTGATTACACCATTGTGCAGTCTGTTCAAAAATATCAAACACTTAGAGCGTTTCAGATCCAGCTTTGGCCAAATCTGTTTTGGCGCTAGACAAGTGCTTCCACTTGTCCACCTAAGGTTAGTTCTCTCAATGGCCACCCTCATAAACATGAGGTTGCATGTAGCAATTGTAATGCCTAAGGGACCTTTATCAGGTAGAAGGGACAGTATGGTTCCTTTTGTGGCGAGCTCATCAGCCCTACAATTCCCTCTAATGTCTCTGTGTCCCGGCACCCAGCATAGGTGAATGTTAAATTGCTCCGCCATCTCCACGAGAGATGATGGGCAGTCTAGGACTACGATGGAGTTTTTGGAGACAGAATCCAGAGATTTAAGCTCAGCTTGGCTATCTGAGAAGGTTGGGATATAAATAGCGGATATCACGTTCCTCTTCAGCCACGATAGGACTTCTTTAATCGCCATGATTTCCGCCTGGAAGACGCTGCAGTGATTAGGGAGACAAAACGGAGAGGCTGAGGTTCAGCCTGTCTCAGAACACACCTCCATCTTTCCCCTCGTAGGCTTGTAGCTGCACTAGCATCCGCTTGCTTACTAAAGGTTTCAAGGGGTGTTAGGTGAAACAGAATGTCCATTGCAGCAGAGGGAGTAGTGCGCAGTGCACCATGCATGCAGAGACACGCTGATCGTTGAACTTTGCTTAGCTTATCGCGATTTATCGCTTTGTCTAAGGCAGTCATCCAAACAACCCCCGTACATAAGTATCCGTCTTATTACCGAGATGTATAGCCATAGCCAGTTGGTAATGCGGGGTTGAAGGCCTCAGTTATTACCGATGGCTTTTTTGCAAGAGAAGAGTGCTACCGTGGCTTTACGAACTCTTTCTTGTATGTTAGGTTTCCAACTAAGCTTTTTATCCAGAATGAGATACAAGTATTTAGCTTCATCAGAGAAGACTAAGCTTGTGCCCCTGATTGAGGGAGGATCAACGTGTAGAATTTTATATTTCCAAGTGAATAGAACAAGTTCGGTTTTGTGGGGGTTAACACCTAACACACAACGATCTGCCCATGTCGTTAGCTTATTAAGAATGTTTTGGAGAAGTTAATTCAGGGTGTCTAGGTGCTTTCCTGTAGTGGCAATTGCAACGTCGTCTGCATAGGTAATCACCCTGCAGCTCTCCCTTTACAGGCATATCAGCAGCTCGTTCACCACTAAGTTAAACAGGAGGGAAGATAGGACTCCGCCTTGTAGGGTTCCTCTGCTGACACATCTACTGGCAGATGTCACACCCAGTTTTGAGTTTACAATCCGGCTTGTGAGTAGTAGATTATTTAGTTCACCAAGTGAGAAATTTTCCACAAAATATGCCATAATTGCAAAAGAGAAAATAAAGAAGTTTAATTTTTGTTTCGTTTTTTTACTCTAGAAGAAATTTACCAAGTTCAAAGAGCTCTATAAATCAAACGAGTTATGAGAAAATTATGTTGTTTGCTGTTTATGAAGCTCTGCTAATATTTCTATTAGAAATCAAAAACAAAATACATCATAAAAAAAAACATCGGATTTTTTTTTTTGCCACGACTTGTAGCATTTCGGACCCCTGTACGGCGGCGAACCCCACAGGCCGATCAGTATGCCTGCATTTGAGTGGGAGGGTTATGATCCATTTAGTCCATATCATAACCATGTCCTTAAAGAGAAAGAAGAAAATGAGTTATCCGGCAGTGTTTGGCGAAAAGCACTTGGAATACTGGAGTTCGACTTTGTCGTTACATAAAAGTGGGTATGCGCATGTCCGCAAATTATAAAGTGTTTCCGAAACCGAATTTAATTAGAAAAAGAAATATCAACAGGAATTTTCTTTTTCAACGATATCTCCTTCAATTCTATCTGTCCCACAAATATTATTGACTGTTTCCTACATAATTGCAATTTCAATATTTGTTTTTTTTTTTTTTTAATATTCCCGAGATTAGAACTCCGATACGACCACGACTCACACTGAAGGGGGGTCAACAGCATTGAGTTAGCACGCAATTTATATTGTTTACAATCACTATCATCTTAATACAGTGAACCAGAAGTAGGGACATGTGCGAATATATTATAAATAATTTATAATCATAATCACAAGTGCGAAAAATGACTATATTCATTGGATTTGTTATCAGCTAAACGGAATTAGTTGAGTATGCAATAGTTCACCAACGGAGGACAAACTATCAACTGACACATTATAACACAGCTCGTGCAACATTGGGAGCATATGCATACGTTTTGCAATAGACAGTGCAAGCATAACGCTGACGTCCAGAGTGAACAAAAATAATGTCAACGGAATATTATAAGAGCGAAACATGTATCTTGACAGGTTTAGTCATTTTGACGGGGGGCTTTAAGGAACGTGTGTAACATGAACTATTATTGTTGATATCGAAGTAATATTGGATTCTTTTTGGTGAATTATGAAGTCATCAATGCTGCCGAATAAAGTTGTGATTTCTGCTTAACTTTAAAAATCGCTAAACAAATGGCGTAAGGATAATTTTTTTTTTTTTTTTTTTTTTTTTTTTTATATAAAAAAGGAAATCCAAATCCCAGAGCACTCAGACTCGGTAACGGTCCATTGTACTACCAGGCAGAAATCCTCCTTTTTGGTGTAGAGGCATGTGAATGGGTGGCGTATGTTGTTGTTCCCCATGGGTATTGAACCTGCACCGCACGGGTCACAAGCCAACACACTAACCTCTACACCGTCGCCACCCTGCGTAAGGATAATGCTGAAATATTTATGTCCAATGTATTTCAGCATTTCAGCGTAAGGATGATGCTGAAATACATTGGACCTTCTGGTCTAAGTGCTTGTTGTCGGTATATGCCTTCAATATAAATTTACACGGTTTTCCAATCAGACGTGTCATTTTGAGTAGCCGGCTATTTTGGCATTCCAAAAAAAAATTTGCTCTCCTTTCTTGACAGATGACAAATAAAAGCTATGCCATGCCATTAATACAAATGGAAAGATACAACGCCTTGATGAGTTCAAACGCTGAAAAAGTTCAAAAAGCTTAAAGTTTTCTCTGCCGACGTGAAGCACCATCTCGCCTAGCAATTGTTAAATTGGTTCAGAAATTTGAGCTATTGGGACAAGTGTGAAGAACCGCAATCGTCCCCATCGCAGAAGAACACCTGAAGATATTGCTTCTGGCAGCCGGCAAAATTGCTACGTATATATTCTTTAGATTCCATTAAAAAAGGATTGTAGATGAAATTAAGAATTTATAGACCGAAGTGTGTCCGAAACCCAGAATTCGTCAATTCGACGTCGGTGTTAGCACTGCAAAAACGTCAATTTAAACGTCAAACGAATGTCATTTTATGACACAGAAGCTGCAATCGTCAAATATGCAGTGCAACATGATGGCACATTTGCTTTGATCATCGTCAATGACTATTTTCTATGCACTTGGAAGCCCCTCAAAAAGTTAATCCCGGAAATCGTTTTACAGAATCTTACTGAGAGCTTCTACAACAATTATTATAATAAAAAAGAAATATTATTAAGAAAAAGAAAGTTCATTATTTCAAACACACGAAATACCAAGACAAAAATTCCAAAGGTGCAAAAGTATCGGAAAGTTTTCAATCAGTTTTCAGACGACCAATTCTCACTGCTTCCAGTTGTCCAGACCAAGCGCTGTGGTATCCGCTATGGCTTGGTCTTTAAAAAGCCGGTTCGGTCCTGGGTGCTGCGAGACGAAGATCCTCCTCGCTGGAGCGTTATTGTCCATTCAGTCGATGTGGCCGACCGAATGTAGTCCGCGGTTGTATATTCTCCTCCATTTGCCCTCCTCGCACACAGGAGCAAATATCCGACGGAGAACCCGAAATTACCTCTCCTTTCCTGCTTATCGTCCATCAGTACTTTGTAGAGCTTACACTTGATCTTCGGAGTTAGGAGTTCTGAACCCATTTGTTTTGCGAAACCGAAGTACCTACGATTTCTTAATTCTTCGTCGGATTTCCACTAAAGTGCCATTTGTGGGGTTGATCTTTACTTCGAGGCAGGTGAACTCTCTTACTACCTCGAAGTGATATCAACAGTGATGTTTTGTCCTAGTCGGGGGTCAGATGTTTGTTTGTTTGTTGAAAGGACGTATTTCGTTTTGTCCTCGTTGACTTCAAGGCCAACCAATTTTGTCTGTTTTTCAATCGCCATGAAAGCCTCTAATACGGCATGCTGAGTTCGGCCGATGACGTCGATACCGTCCGCATATCCTAGTTGTTGGACGGATGACGGATCTGTTGAAGAAAGTGCCTTTCGTGTTAACACCTGCCCGTTGGATCGACCTTTTACGACACCGGTGATCTCCAAAGTTGTGGATTCATTGCTCCAGTTCTCCTTATTGCTGAGCTCTTCTCGAAGTTGAATTTCCTGATGCTATCATCCCTAGGTATGGCAAGAAGTGGGAGTTTTTTGAGTAAGTCATCGTGTTCTTTCGAACCGATGCATTTTCGTCGTCCAATTCCCTCTTTTGCCATCCTTAGGATTGTTTTGTCTGCCGCGTTCATCACCATGATGTGTAGAGGTGTTAATTCCAGTAACACCTCCATTGCTCCGGTAATGCACACGCACGCCAGTCTTTGCACTTTGCTGAGTGGCTTCCTTGGCGTGGCTAGACTGGTTCGTTTCGCCCATGCTACTGCTCCGCCTTGGTCACTTGGTCTTTTATAAACCGTTCGCGGCAAGTATTTTTAGTTTTCGAACATTTGTCTTGAAAACTTTTTGAAAAAATCTAAATCTACCCATACATTTGAACTTTATTGCGACTTCACTTATTACTTAAGATCAACTTAACAAAACGGCAATAACGCTTTTTTTGCGTTGTGCTTTGTTTACTGTCCATTAAAACAAACGACTCGTCGGCGTCGTTTGCTATTCATTAATAAAAATAATCAAAAACACCATTAGTGTTTTAAAATTGTCAATGCAACCTAAATTCGTGTCAGTTATAATTAACAAAAGAAATAATTTAATGAATCAATACAGCTCAATCTCTTGCATAACTTAATTTCATTCATCAATCCCATAACCGAAGAAAAAAACCCAAACAAAAAATCCAAACAAAGAATCCAAAACCTGCTTCAAAGCCACCCAATGATAAATAAATATCGCTTTTTGTCTGTTGTTTTTGTTTTAGCCACCCTCTTTTTATCCCACAAATAAAAGATACATTTTTTGTCGTGTTCCTGGCTTTTATCGATCACTTTATGCAAATTAAGAGTGTGTCGTTATTTAATTAGCCTTAAAAGACAAAACAAAAAGAAATACACACTCCAAAGTTAAGAACATTATTTTCACATTCGAATCCGAAAATCCCAAGGAAAAAGTCAGAACAAGTTTCGGCATTCATAGTACTTAAAACCACCGACAAATACATTTCTATTGTACCTAGGTCGTCAACGTCATTTTGTATGTCAAACGCAAACGACAACGATGTACACAGGCAGGGAGAGAGAGAAGAAAAAAAGACCATACCATAGATACCCCGACCCGATTCGGAGGTGGTAAGCAAGGTAATTTAGTCCCTGAATTTTGAACTGTGTTTGCACTGGCTTTGCGCTGCGCCTTGTGCGGACGAGCGAGAGATAAGATAAACTATAATCTTTCTTGTCATGGAAAACGAAATAAAAACAAATTCACATAATAATCGTGTGAAAAACGTAAGCACAGCAGGTAGATTTGTATCTCTAGAGTTTAGATACGACTCCAAGAGAGCCTACAACAAGTCTTCCTCCTGCTGCAATCAAACCAAGAAGGTAGAAAAAAAAGTCCGTTTCGTTTTGTTTCCTCTTTCGGGGTTTGTTTATTATTATTTTCGTTCATTTTATGTACTCGTACTTAGAAGTAGAAATGCTCATGAAAGGGAGAGGCAGACTAAAATGCCGTGTAATAGAGAAATGAAGTCGCCACCTTGAAAAAAAACAAAAAACAAAAAAAAAAAACATCAAAAACCCGAATGACTTTAGTTTTTATTTATTTTTTATTTTGTAAGGAAATAATAAACTCAGAGAAGATACATGCAACATCTAGTACCATTTACTTTGACGGTAAGTCATACATGAGCATCGGGTGCATGGCATGGCAATGTACCTACTTGTAAGTTGCCGACACAGAAAAGCGAGTAATTACGGACCAGTGGCAATCCTATGACTTGTGTGGGATTTTAAGGATTTCATTGGATTCAGCTGTGTTTGGTGTTTTTAAAAATATTTGCTCAAGGACATTTGCGGGGAAATAATTTCAGTTTTGCACACGAGTTTGTCCTGTTGTTGGGTTCCGAGAAGGAAGAAACTCATTAGAAACAGCAGTAGGTGTCACAGTTGCATGAGTCTTGTCTTTTGGATTTGCACAGTTGTATAATGTCAAAAGGAAGGAAGTGTTTCATGCTGCAGCAGAATAACTTGTCCTTGATGGTTTTCCTCTTCGTGTTTTTGTTGTTGTTATTGCAAATAGCAACCAATTAGTTAACGTTTCTTTGGTGTTGTATCTCGCGTTCGTAGTTTGTTTAATTAATTTGTAAAAGGAGACGTTTTTGAGAGCAAAGTTGTCCTGGGTCAAAGTGAGAGGAGAGTGAATTTGACTGGATTTGAGAGTGTCATGTTGGGATAACAGTGGCAAAAGGATTAAACTTTAGCTAGGGGAAGGTGAATTGGTGTTGGGCTTATATTATGATTGTGGGTCAATTTCGATGGCAATTTACTGGCATTGCCATGGAGACGGTCATTGGGTCAGAAAGAAACATTTGATCTTGTATACAAGTCTGACGGAAACTCCCCAAATTATCTGAAACTCCATCAGACGTCTGCATTGATCGTTCTTAGAACGGGGTACGTGAAATGCATTCAACCTGGGGCCTAACTCTGTAATTCGATTCTAAAGTTAAATCGTTCGAATTCGGAAAATATGTACTCTGTAATTCGAAAATCGGAAATTGAAATCCGAATTTCATTTATCTAGATACATTTGCTCAAAAATCGTTGCTAAATACATTCGAATTTCGGATATTTCATTCGATATCTATTCTGCCGTGCTAAGCAAAAAGGGCGCATCTCCATTTTAGTAGTTTTGAGATAAACGCATTTAACGGTTTTTTTGTTTTCGCATCTTTAAAATAAATCTTTTTCAAAATTTGAAAAATCCAGTTCTAATTAAAAAAAAAAATGTTATTCTATAGTGCGCATAAATTTCGTGAATTTTGTCGATAACTTAGAGAAAATTGACTTGCGCCCTTTTTGCTTAGTAAAATCACAAAAAAAAAAATTGCTTGAAACTTTGAAAATGGACTTACGCCCTTTTTGCTTAGTAAAATCATCTAAAAAAATTGTTTGAATCTTGATAAGTGGAAATGTACAAATAAATTGAAACATTTTTTTTAAGTTTTTAAAAACATAAATTAAAATTTATTTGATTGTATAAAAAAAAATTGAAAAGAAAATTAAAGAGTTCCTGTTCCTGGCATTTTACATGTTTAAGCATATAGAATTTTCAATGCTTTAGTCGTTGTCATTCGATCCTGTTTCCAGGCAAAATAGCTGAAAGTTTGTGCACAAGTTCCTCTTTCCTTGCTGCTGGAATACCTCGAGCTATTTCCTTAGTTTTAGGCTTTGAAAGCCCGTGTTTAATTGTTGTTGCGCTTAGGAAATCTAAATTTGTGTAGCTGGTGTCCGAAAAACTTTTTTTGTAGAATAAGGAATAGTTATTTTTAAAAAATTTGATTTCTACCATATCACTAAGATATATCCTAGGATTTTTTTTAAGCTTATATTGTGAAGAAGAGTCTTTCCATTCATAGAAGTCCTCAACCTTCATTTCGATGACTTCAACTCTTCCTGAATTACTTCTCTGCACACAACCCTTGAAATCCGTTAAGTCGCAGACTTTTTTTTGTTTTTTCAGAGAGTGCTCCACTTGGTGGTGGAAGGAGTCCGCCGACATGAAAGTATGCCCTGGCTCGAAGAACTTTATATTGATTTCCTCAATGTCGTGATCCCCGGAGTTCACAACAACGCCCAATTCTTGTCCTTTTTGCGACAAATTCCATTGCAACCCTCTTTGACCGATAACTTTAAACTTCTCTGTTTTCTTTTTTCAGCTGCTCTTGATTTCGGAGATTTTATGAATGATTTCCTTTTTCTGGGAAGTCCCGTTTTAGTTCGATGTAAAGTTGGAGTCTCTGAATCTGATGACAATGCATCATTTATAGTAGCTTCTTTATTTGACTCATTTGTGTGTGGCATAGGTGGTGGAGGTGAAGGTGATGACGTGGGTGTCATAGGTGGTGAAGGTGACGGTGATGATGTGGGTGGCATAGGTGGTGAAGGTGACGGTGATGACGTGGATGGCATAGGCGGTAAATGTAATGGTGATGACAATAATTGGTGCGAAGTTGATGCCGATTGTAATGTTGTAGCCTGGTGTTGCTGGTATGAAGCTCTTTTTGCATTTTTTTGTGGAATTTCCGAGTAATCGGGATCATTTTCGCACTCTTGTTTTGAATCTTTTTTAACAAAATTTCCTTTAAACTTCCACTCAACCTCAATTTTCGAATTTTGGCGTTTGCGCCCTTTTTGCTTAACATGGCAGTATTTACCATACGGAAAAGTTTTGCTGAAAGCTAAAATATAAGTATTTATGTAAAAAAAAGACATAAATAATATTTTTTGATAGAATGTTATAAATTAATTGAAGAAAACATAATAAATATTAATATGATGATATGAAGATTGCAAACATGTGGGTCGTGGCATACTCCACCGTATCATCCAGTAACAGCTCGGATAATCATCTGGTGATCACATATCTACAAGAAACAAAGCTTCATAAATTAATTAAAGGAAATCAAGAACTAGATTTTAAAGTGAACTTACCACCATTGCATTTATGCTGTACTTCAGTTTTCGATTGAAAAATAAATGTTCATTGTTAATCGGTCTAATCATTTGAATGTGTGTCCCATCCACGACTGCAACAATTCTCGGTATGCCAGATTTCAAATGGAAATATTTTTTTGCTTCTATGTTTTCCTCATTGGTC
This sequence comes from Portevinia maculata, assembly GCA_949715645.1. Classification (NCBI taxonomy): domain Eukaryota; kingdom Metazoa; phylum Arthropoda; class Insecta; order Diptera; family Syrphidae; genus Portevinia; species Portevinia maculata. Next base: position 25,223,993 of record OX454527.1, on the reverse strand, counting down.
ATATTAAAATCTACTCGTATATGTCTTGGACACACCTGTTTTTCCATAGCTTTACAGACTTCGGAAATAACTGTTGAAACCGTCTGCTGCACCAGTCCAGTGAATCGAACTCTGCCTATTTGCTGCTGGTATCCACCTTGTGCAAGAAATTCAACTGTTGCACTTAGTTTCATCATTGTAGGTATTGAAGAGGATCTTTTCCTTTTCCTAAGATCATAACTTATGCTGTTCAAAACATACACAAATGCATCTTTTGAAAGACTAACAAAACTAGAAATAATATTTAGTATAAATAAATTATTTCGTTTTAATGTGATATTACCTTTTACTTGATAAACCCATTCTGTTGGAATTGTCTCTTATTATCTTTCTTTGCCACAAAGCAACTGAATCCATATTCAAAGTGAAATTCAATTATCAACGAATAAATTTTATTAATCAAAAACGAATTATTAGAGTTTTTTTTGAATTTAAAATGAGATTTTTGACAAAAACAGCGCGAGTCTCGGAACATTTATTCGAAAGTTGCAAAGGTTTCTCTGCAACATTTTCATTCGATTCGAAAGTTATACAGAGTATCATTTGAAATTAGAATCGGAAACAACTTTCGAACAGTTTTTACTTTCGAATAGAATTACAGAGTTAGGCCCCTGGCTTCCTCGGTGTAAATCTTTATTTTCACACTGTAATAGCGACAGGAGAAGGGAGAGTATACGCGGTCTCCCATAGGTCATGAATATTGAAGAATCTCGCGATCGAAACAGCATCCGGATGTTTTATAAGAAGGTCAAGCAACTGGAAGTTGCCTGGTGGAACTCGGAACTGCGGAGAATCCGAAGAGAAGCTAGAAAACTTCTAAATAGGTTACTCAAGACTGATTTGGAGGAAGACTGGAATCTCTACCGATCGAAGCAGAAGGAATATAAGATGTTAATTCGGGTATCGAAAAGTGTTTCTTATAGGAATTTTTGCGAAAAGATTGAAACACTGTGTGAAACTAGTAGGGTGGATAAAGTTCTGAAAAAGGGCAAACCAGCCAAACTGGAATCACTTAGAAAACTTGATGGCAGCTTCAGCGAGACGAAAGCGGAAACTCTTAGTCATCTGCTGGAGTCTCACTTTCCGTGTAATCAGATTACAATTGGTTCGCAACCAGCCCCTACTACAGAGACTGTGAGTGAGCCAAGACAAACAACTCGGCGTACCTGGTATATTGCGAGGCAACGGACGAGGCCATTAAATACGTTTTTGTGTCTTTTGACGGCTTCAAGTCACCTGGTACGGACGGAATATACCCAGCCATGCTGCAACAATGTACAAACCAGTTGCTACCGACTATGAAGAAAATCTCGACCGCTGTCCTATCACTGACATACATTCCAACACCCTGGCGGTCAGTTGGAGTGACATTTATACCAAAAATTGGCAGAAGTGACTACTCACTCGCCAAGAGCTTCAGACCAATCAGTCTGACTTCCTTCTTGCTGAAAACCATGGAAAGGCTGGTCGAGCTTTACGTGCGCAAAACTGCTTTGCGATTGCACCCACTATCTCAGATGCAACATGCCTATCAACGCGAAAAATCCTGCGAGACTGCGCTCCAAAATGTAGTTGGTAGAATTGAGGGCGCGCTTGACATGAAAGAATACGCGATGGGCATTTTCATCGATATTGAGGGTGCTTTTGACAATGCGCCTTTTGACAGAATGTACAGCTCTGCCAGACAACACGGCGTAGATGAATCATTTGTGCTGTATATTAAAGCAATGCTAATGAATAGAACGTTTGTTGTGGATGCGGATTGTGGCCGTTATGTTATGGCGGGGGTAAACAGAGGCTGCCCGCACGGCGGCGTTCTATCTCCACTGCTGTGGTGTATGCTGGTCGACTCTCTGTTGAACGCACTCAACAGTTCTAACGTATACGCTCAGGCGTACGCGGATGATGTTGCTGTGCTTTCTGTTGAATCATGCCTAGCGACTGTATGCACCAAGGCGCAGGCAGCCATTGACGTGATCGACGAATGGTGCACTAGGAATGGGCTCTCGGTCAATCCTCTTTAAACTGAGGTTGTTCTCTTTACGAGAAGGAGGAAGCTGATCGGGTTGACTCAGCCAGTGCTAAAAAGCGTCACAATCCAACTCTCCAATGAAGTAAAGTATCTGTGAGTCATCCTTGATAGCAAACTTCTTTGGTCCAAGCATGTTGAGGTGAAGACTGCCAAGGCGCTGTCGGTTTTCTGACAGTGCAAGGGCATTTTCGGCAATACATGGGGCTTATCACCAAAAAAGAGTCCTATGGATTCATACGGCTATGATAAGACCATTTCTAGCATACGCATCGGTTGTTTGGTGGAATAAGCTTTCGCGTAAATGCGTTACTGCTACTTTTGCCAAAGTTCAAAGGCAAGTATATCTCGGCTGCACGGGGCCCTCCCCAGCACGCCTGGCTTCGGCCTAGATGCACTATTGAACCTCCCGCCCCTTGATGTTTACATCATGAGCTGTACCTTCAAAGCTATATCACGTTTAAGAAGAGGTGGTGATGAACTTGCGCAACGGTTGTCCTTCGACTCCTGTCTTATGGATATGCCGTCCGATGCAATGACACCGGAACTTCGGCTAAAGCGCAAATACAAAGTCGACTTTCCTCGTGTTCAGGACTGGCTCTGGCTAGTGTCTGAGCCTGGAAAGCAATGCAGTCGAATCTTCACGGATGGCTCCAAAACCGATCAAGGATCTGCTGCTGGTGTTTTCATGGAGAGCCACAACATTAGACTTTTGTTCTCGTTAGGAAAACATGCGTCAGTCTTCCAAACGGAGACTTATGCTATCTTAATGGCCAAGGACTATGTTGCGAGGCACAGGTGGAGGGGGTGAAGTATTTGCGTCTGTAGCGACAGTCAGGCTGCGCTCAAGGCCTTGCTCAACCCCTTAACCACCTCCAAAATAGTTGGAGAATGCAAGATCTTTCTAAATTCGGTCGGTAGGACTTGTCTGGGTCCCGGGTCATAACGCGATCACGGGAAATGAGATCTCCGACTTCTCAGGACCTGAACCAGCGATTTGTCTGCCTGCGTCCTCGGTCAGGGCTTCCATTGACGGTTGGGTTTCATATGAGCACAATCGCCGTTGGCATGACTCTCCAGGGTGCAGACAGACTAAGCAAATTCTCCCCGACACGGTTGTAGGAAATCCGCGGCATTCTTGTTGTCTCTCAACAGAAAATACTGTAGACAGACTACTGGCGTTCTTATGGGCCACTATACGCTTTTGCCAAACACCTTAAGGTGCTAGGCCTAAGCGATACCACCAACTGCGAAGCCTGTTGCTGAACATTTCCTCTGTGATTGTCCTGTTTTTGCTCGTATCAGGTGGCAGGTATTTGGTGTGGATATGGTGAGTGCTGTAAACCTAAGCTGCTTATCATTGAAGCGCCATCTCGTTTTTCTTAGGAAAACGAGTAAATTCCCACAGTAAAATGTGGTGTGTCTGCCTGGTAGTACAATGGACCAGAATTGAGTCTGAGTTCTCCAATGTAGAAAGTCTTGCACCCCAAAAAAAAAAAAATATGTCAGCAGCAGCATCCACGTCGCTCGAAACGAAGCACAGCGAACTTAAAGAAACCATTTAGTTTTTCCCAATTGGCTTTCTCGTATTGCCATACGGTTGCAGTTTGTTCTTTAACAATGTGGTTGGAGTACGAGAAATCAGCTGATTTGATGCAATGGTCTGACGAACCTACAGGCGCCAATACGTTTAAACCGTATTTATCGGGGTGAGAGGTAAGAAACAAACCAGTGTATTGGCAGTTTGACTGCTAATGTCCGGTATTCGTGTCGGCTCATTTACAAGCTGAGTCCGGTTATTTACTTCAGCAAAGATCTCGAAGTACCTTCCTTCGGGTGTTGTCTGGCCAGAATGTCGAAGCCAACTTGAATTGTGTATATTCAAATCGCCCGCAATGACATTTTCAGTTCTAGGGTGAAGGGTCACAATTCTTGTGATGGAATCAGACAGGGCATCAAACTCATTATAAGTTGAATGTTTGTCCAAATTTGGGCTGCTGTAAACAAAACAGTAGTGGATTAATTGCCTACGGATATGGAATTTAGCCAAATGAAATTAAATTCAGGATTGGATCATTGGCCATATTGACAGTGAAGTTGATAGGTTACGTCACTACGTATATAAACGGCGACCGCAATGGGAAAGACTAATGGCACTAACTTGTAAACAGGTAGACTAAACTCCATTAAATTGCTCACTTAGTGCCTAATAAGCTGGTTTATTGAGGGAGACATGGGCCTATAATGAAAAAGAAAATGTTTCCTCAACCCATGGATGATGCTCACATCCACTAAAAAATTTCTACACATTATAAATTACTAATATAAATAAAATACAAACTCTGACGCTAACAATCTAAGCAGAGCCGTGAAGTGAAGACGCGCGTTGGATTTCCAAAACAATTTACTGCAGGTGGTATGCCCTTACGGCAATTTGCTTCGGTCAACCAACAAAATCAACACCACACGATCCGCTATCTGCCTGATGCTGTCTTTACCCAACCATTACAAGTACACACACGAGCATCGTACGGCACTTGCAATAGCCAAGCAAAAGCAGCAGCGATTGAGTGGGATGGGGCACTCTGTGGCCTTTTTTTCCACTGACACCGATTTCGTTTTTTTTGTCTATATGCCACCATATGGTGGTTTTACGTACAAACATTGTCAAAACTCATTTTACGAAAAATACGAGGAAAACCCTTTTTTTCAGCTACTTCAAACAAGTTGAACACCTATAAGATTTTCTAAGTTTTTGCTTTTAAATAAAATAAAACTATTTAATTCCAATAATTTTTTTTTTGTGTTGGGAATTCGCTGGAAGCAAATAATCATCGAAATACATTGCAGAGCTAGTACGCGAGGGATGCTTCTGCAATAGTGATAGACTTTAACTCATCTAAAAGAACTCCCGGGGGGGACTGACATTCGCCATTTCCAATGAGATTGCACCTAGTCGACGACTAATCGGCAATTTGTTTTTGAACTACATATTTGTTGAATTTAACAGATAAATCCGCCGTTTGTCGGATTTCTAAACTTTTTTCTTGTTTGAAATCAGTACCTGATTTCTTAGCCCTAGCTAACTCTCATAGCTCAAGAGGTTTTACCCGTCTCAATCTCCTGATTGCATTGTCATTATTTAATAGTTCTGCTATTTCTGTGTTTACGTGGTTGAAAAGCCTACTTCTATGTCTTTGAGCAACTTTCTTAACTTCATCTTCAACCATTTCAACATTTAGATCTTTATTCAGATCGGCATTGCGTATGTGCAAAGGTGCATTAACTATGGTCCTTAGTACTTTATTTTGGAAAACCTGAAAATTTGTAAATTTGTTTGGCATGTGCGTGCATGCTGGAGCCCGTAGGTCCATACTGCTTTCAGAACTTGCGTGTATAACAATAACTTATTGTAGTTGGACAGGGATGAGTATCTCCCAGTAAGCCAATACATTTTACTGTATCGCATGTTCAACTCATCTTTTTTTTTTTCTTTACGTGCGCTTTCCAACGCAGTTTAGCGTCTAGAGTCATGCCTAGATATTTGACTGTGTTTGAATATTCCACTACATTGTTGTTAATGTAGACTGGAATGTGTGGTACGTATTTATACGTAAAATTAATATGGACTGACTTAAGGTCATTTAATCTAATCTGCCATTTCTTAGTCCATTCTGAAATATTGTTTATTGCTGTTTGAAGCTTTTTGAAGTAAAACTTCTTTACGCACGCTTGACTTGGGGGTAAGCTGGTGAATGTGACACGGAAGTGTAGACCAATGTAGACTTCCGCCGAGACGGAAGTGTAGACCAATGTAGACTTCTGGCGCAGTGTAGACCTTACGGTGTAACGGTAGTGTAGACAAACGTAGACTTCAGTGATGGGACTTTGTATTACTATTCAGTGATGCAACTTTGTGAAAAAATGTCCCAAGTAGATTCGTTATTTCGTTATACATTTTCCAGTTTTAATTATGTTCAATTTTAGATATTATTATGTCCTTACGAAACACCGGGAAGTTGTGTGGAAGTAGATTTGTTTTGAATAATTGAAAGGTCCTTGCAACAACAAAAAAGGTCCTTAAAAAAAGTCGAAGAAAGGATATTTTTCCAAAATGCCGTTAGAATCCATACGGTACATCTGTGTTCAATGTTATTTGACTAAGAGGTCCTTGCAACAACAAAAAAGGTCCTTAAAAGTCGAAGAAAGGACATTTTTCCAAAATGCCGTTAGAATCCACACGGTATATCTGTGTTCAATGTTATTTGACTAAGAGGTTCTTGCAACAAAAAAAAGGTCCTTAAAAGTCGAAAAAAGGATATTTAACCAAAATGTTTGTTGTTCCTAGCACCCCTCATTCAAATAACATTGAAATCATAATACCGTGCCGTTTCTAAAGACATTTTTGGAAAATATCCTTTTTCGGGTTTAATTATTGTGGCTCCAAGGACCTCTTTGTAAAATAACCTGATGTAAAATAAAAGGGACATTCAATCAATTTTTATTTTAAACGCAATATGCATAATAAATCCCAATAAATTATCACCATTATAGCAAAATAAATTTTTTTGATTTAACCTAGGCAGCTGAAAAGCTACAGCTAAAAACTAACCAACTTTTAGTTGTCATCCGCAACTAACTTTGGCAACCTAACGAGCTTAGTTGCACAAACTGCAAGATAACAAATTAGGTAGCTAACGCGCAACTGTGCGTACATGTTTACACATCAACTATACCGTGAGTGCAGCGTGGCTCACACCTTTTTTTCTAATTTCTAATAATTCTTTGTTTTGATTTTTACAGCAAAAGTAAACAAATTCATTGAATAATATTATACATTTTCATTTCAACATTATTACAAAAATTCAATTTGGGAAAAACCGAAAATTATTGAAGTAAAACTTTTTACGCACGCTTGACTTGGGGAGTAAGCTGGTGAATGCGACACGGAAGTGTAGACTTCCGGCGCAAACGTAGACTTCCGGCAATACCGAAGTGTAGACAAACGTACACTCTTTTGTTACAACCATTCGGCGGAAAGGTTCGTGGAATGGGTAAACAAGCTTGAATCTCCTCAATAGAGGGCAATACTAAGCTCATCATCTATCCAAACCGGTTCAAAGGAGAACAGTTGCCGACTCTGTCTTTTGTAAATATTTTCACAATTCCCCCCCTGACACGCCCACAATTTAAATTAGATGGAGCGAAAGAAGTTTACTTCAGTCGTGTGGTCTTAAGCACACTCATTTTTTTGTTGCTAATTCGACAGTTGCTCCCACAGCAAGGACAGCTGTGTCATCTGCAAAAGTAGCTATGGTGGTTTCTTCACTTTCGGGCAGATCGCTAGTGAAAAGTAGGTATAGAACTGGACCCAGCACACTGCCTTGCGGTACACCAGCTTTAATTTCTCTTAATGTTGAGTACTCTGCATCTTGTTTAATTCTGAAGAATCTATCTGATATGTAAGACTCCTGAATGGTCGCATATTGCTTCGGCAGTTGCTTTTGTAATTTATGCATCAGTCCTTTGTGCCAGACTTTACCGAAAGCTTGTGCTATATCGAGAAATACTGTAGAGCACACATTTTTCTCTTCAAATGCTTTTTCGATTCTATCTGTGATTCTATGCACCTGATCAATGGTAGAGTGCTTATTTCTAAATCCAAATTGGTGAATTGGGTATAGCGATTTTTCATCTATTATTTTTTGTAGACGTTTTACCAGCACTTTTTCGAATAACTTGGACAACATTGGTAGAATAGATATTGCGCGATATGAGTTAACTTCGTTAGGTGGTTTTCCTGGTTTAGGTACGAGGGCGGGTCAATAAGTCCGTGACTTTTGGAATAAAACACAGATTTTTTGATAAATTTTTTTTTTTATTTTTCACCGTAGTCTCCCTTGAGCTCTATAAACTTTGTCCAACGCTTCTCCAATTTTTTTATCCCTTCCAAAAAAAATGATTTGTCGAGGTCCTCAAAATAGGCCTTTATTTGCGAGATGACTTCATCATTGGAGTCAAATCTTTTTCCACCAAGCCATTTCTTCAGGTTTGGGAACAAGAAGTAGTCGCTTGGAGCCAAATCTGGAGAATAGGGTGGATGAGGGAGCAATTCATAGCCCAATTCATGGTTTTTTGCCATGGCAACTGCACACGTGTGCACCCTTGCATTGTCTTGGTGGAAAAGAACTTTTTTCTTGAGGTCGGTTTTTTTTCAAATCGTCATTGAATCGGTCCAATAAGTTAGCATAATATTCCCCATTGATTGTTCTCCCCTTTTGAAGGTAGTCAATGTGGATTATCCCGCGTGCATCCCAAAAAACAGTCGCCATAACTTTATTGGCTGACAAACCCACCTTGGCCTTCTTTGGCGCCGATTCACCCTTAGAAACCCACTGTTTTGACTGTTGTTTGGCCTCTGGTGTGTTGTGATGGATCCATGTTTCGTCCACGGTTACAAAACGGCGCAAAAACTCCTCCATATTGCGATTAAACAACGCCAAACCTTCCTGTGAAGTTGTTACACGATTGCGTTTGTGGTCGACTGTGAGCAAACGCGGCACCCATCTTGCGGAAAGCTTTCTCATGCCCAAGTGATCATTCAAAATTGAAACCACTGAGCCATGCGAGATCCCTACGGCTTCCACAATCTCTCGCACTTTCAATCTTCGGTCGGCCAACACCATATCGTGAATTTTTTCGATTGTTTCGGGTGTAGAGACCTCAACTGGGCGTCCAGGACGTTCGGCATCTTCAGTGCTTGTACGGCCACAACGAAATTCAGTAAACCACTTTTTTACCATTGAAATCGATGGTGCAGAGTCCCCATAGTATTTTTCAAGCTTAGCCTTGGTCTCGGTAATGGTTTTTTTTCGCAAGAAATAATGCTTAATGAGCACACGAAATTCACTTTTTTCCATTTTCTCCTCAAATTAGTGAGTAGTCTGATAAAAACAGCTGTCAAACACAAACTAACTTACGCAGCAAGTTTAAATTTTGACAGGAGTCAACTGACAGATGCCTGTTGACAGGAGCAGTTTTGCCGTTTCAGTAAAGAGGTCAGAAATTCAAAAAGTCACGGACTTATTGACCCGCCCTCGTATCATTATTACCTCCGCGACTTTCCACATGCTTGGCACATATCTTAATTTAAATGCAGCATTAATAATCTGCGCTAGTTTTTTTTAAACATTTTCGTGGAAATTGCTTCAAAATTTCTCCTGTAATCAAATCAAACCCTGGGGATTTTTTTATGTTTATGCTTTCTTTAATTTCTTTCGCAAGTTCTTTAGCTGTTACCGGCCGAATAGGTGTATCTTCTTCGCACCTTATTTCGAGTCCTTGATAACCTTTATCTTCATAAGGTTTGAATACGTCTTCAAGATACTCAGCGAAAGTGTTTGCTTTCTCTTGGCTGCTTTTCGCCCAATTACCTTCTCTGGTTTTTACTGGCGGAATGTGAGCTATTGGCCTGTTCATTTTCTTTGTTGCCTTCCAGAGCGAGTAGTCGGTACTAGCATCATTTGTAAGACTTGTGAGGTAAGTTTTCAAAGACTCATTATTGAATTCTCTTACAGATTTTCTGAGCTTATAATTTAAGTTGTTCAGTGTGGTCTTATCGCTGGCGCCCTTGCCTGTTGCCAGCGTTTTCCAGCTTTCCTCTTTTCTGTAATAATTTAACATATTTCGGGAGGATAAGAGTTTTGTTTGATATTTTTTGGTGTTTTGTGAGTTGGTCTTCTGTTTGAATAGCTGGTGATAGTTGGATACTTTCTTCGAACTTCTGTCTGAAGTAGTTCCAATCAGTCAGTCTATTTACTAGTTTTGGGATATGGTCTTTTATTATTATTTTATCGCTTAGTGTTAAGAGTAGAGGAATGATCTGATTGAAGATCAGGTTCTTCCTCTATGCTTATTTTATTTGAAGATATATTTTTGGATATAAAGAAGTCGACCAGATCTGGGGTTTTATTTCCAATAAAATAAGACTAATTTTCTACAGATTTTGAAAAGAGTTCGCAAAAGTTGACAAGCTCTGGGACATTTCGATCAACTTTTCCGATCTTCTATTGTATACCATCAAGATCCGCCTTTCATCTTCAGAGCTGGTTTTCGATTGATGAAAACAGATTTATTTGGAACATGATTGAATTTTAGTAAAAAAGATGGCCTAAGTTTTCACAGAGGGAATCCACCAATCGACATTCAAAATTTGGCCAAATTTGTCAAAGCCGTTTTCGCAATATTAATCAAGTCAGTCGAATTGACTTTTTGGACTGCAGCCACATCTAACACCTTATAAAGATTGGTTTTGTATGTTTTCCTCAATTCACACGCAGGAAAAAAATCAGAGGGCTCCAACGAGTTCAGTGTCCCAGCAGCATAGCAGAACTGATAAATTCCGTGCATTAAATTATAGCAAATGGACGTCCAGGTGCTTTTCTTGGAAATTCTTTAATAATCCTTCAAACATTATGCCAATCATTCCTACACTCTTCTTGTTTCAGGAGCTATGAAACGCCAATCTCTCTTAATTTATTCATCATTAACAAGAATTGTGGGCAAAATTCCTCTTGTTAATGTCACCTAATTCTGGTCATGATTGTGGTGTCCTTCATTAACCTAAATTGCTTGGAAATTAATTTAAGAATTTGTCATGGCGGCGATAACACGGAATTCCTATTTTTCTTCAAAGAGCTTACCACACAAACAAAGCCTTCTCATAAATACAAATTCAAAAGTTCGGCTCTTGCCATTTATTCTTGTCCAGATTTAGGTGGAAATTCTTTTGATAGCTCGGACCATTATGATTAATCCTCCGGGACCTAGGTCAACGTCTACATTTTGCCTAATTAATTCCACATCGTGTACTCATTGTAAGGGGCAAAGAAAAATGTCTGAACCGCACAGTAAAATTAATTAAAAAAGTAGGTTAAAGCCTACACAAAAGGACTCAAAAGCATAAACGGATTTTTTGTTTAGCTGACTTTTGACTCATTATGTGCGAGCATAACTTTTGAAACCAAAACAGACAGAAACTGGAAATCAATTAGTTAGAGAGCCAACTTCATTTCGATTTGAAAGCTTAAAACTCGAACATCGTAAATTATAAGGACGATCATAGTCAGCAGCAGCAGACAGCGACGAATACGATATTACTCATTTGCATAAATATTCAATTAAATCTCGAATGTAATTCATTTAATTCCACCACACAGCCCCCTAAAGAGCAATAAATAAAAGAACAACTTTCAATTTACTATCCAACGAGAGTAGACATAGACATTCAGTAAACCAGATACAAAAGTATCCTTAAATTTTTTTGCCCGCGTCATCGACATCAACATTCCTACATCGCTAAATACAACGGGAGCAAAAGTTACAAAAAAAAGGAGGACAAAAAACAAATCGTTATATTCGTATCTGTTATCTGGTATCTGCCCGCCGCCATCGAAATTAAATAGGGAAGAGATTTCCACTTATACTAGGACAATTAATAATCTCGCTGGTCGTTCGGTACAGTGCAAATCCACCTCTTACTCCCCAGTGTCAGAAACATCCTTGCGACGAGTTGGCTATTCTGATGCTGATGTTGCTGCTTCTGCTGCTGGCATTGCCGTTGCCGCCTGCCCTTCGTGGTGTTAGTCGGACAGAAAGTTATCCTTTTCGTAGATATTTCATTTTGCTTAGTCTTTTTGTTGGCCCGAAAAATTTCCGGATGGCATTCCTTCTCCTCGCTCCGTCTCTGGGTATGGAAATTTTATTTGCGCCCACACAATCACCATTGAGATGAGACCAAAAAGGACGAGAGAGAGAGAGAAATTAAGCGGCAGCACAAGGAGATTGAAAATTTACAAAATTACTTTCTAATTAAATTTAATTGGAGTTTCTCCTTTTGTTTTTGATTATTTTTTGCATTTGCGTTTTTTTTTTTTTTTTGGAATTATAATAATTTTGTAATTTGTGTCAACAACCTTCGTATTGTTCTCGTGTTAATATTATATCTCGTGTTACGCATACTTAAATGGTTTTTTTGTTAAGTGATGGCGCACGTTTTTATTTAATTAACTTCTCATGTATCTGACTGGGTCTTGTTGTGGCCTTTGTGTGTGTTTTTTTTTCTCTAAAAGATGTGGATTCTGCTTCGTTTGCCTCCCTGTGTAATGCAAATTTTGTTTATTAAATATACATGAAATATTTTTAAATATTTCGTTTGAATTCACCTGCTAAAGGTGAATGTGTCGCATAATACTTATGGTTTCTGACTGTTGTGTCAACCAATAACTATTAGTGTGATGTGGGCGAAGGCGATGGCGGTGACGGTGGAATAGGTACACAGTGAGGTCGGTTTTTTCTTGGAAGGAGGAGATGAATGTGTAGTGAAATATAATCGGTTCGTGAGTTTTTAATAAAACAACTTTAGAGCAAAATCCACTGCTTTGATGGATGTTTGGTTTTTTAAATATGGAGATGGGTTCGTGTTTCATCGATAGGAAAATAATGTCACAAAACTTCCATTGTTCGAAGTGGCTATTTGTATTATTTATTTGTTTTTAACTCATATCAGCTAGTTTTGTTCATTTAGTTTAGTTTTTTTTGTAGAAAAAGGTATACAGTAAAACCCGTATAAGTGCCTCTCGCTTAAGTGCTTAACCCGCATAAGTACCTTTTTTTTGAGAACCAAAATTCTGAGGATTTTTTCATATATGTCAAACTCATCTTACAAAGTACCTTTCGCTTAACTACCTTTCCCGCTTAAAAAATTTACCTGAAAAAAATTCTTTTAAGTATCTACACATTTTTGAAATCAGCTGAAAAAATACAAAAGCTTTTTTTTCCCTTAGCGCTTCCTTGTGTTTCATGCTTTAAAAATAAAAAATGAAAAAAGTAATAATCTTAATCTACTACAATGGTGGACACTGACTGGGTAGCTGTCACTGTCAAAATTTAAACTGTCAATGTAATTTTGTTTTGCGAAGGTACACGTTTATTCATAACAAATAAAATCAGATTCCATAACGCGACTGACTGATTATTTTTTTTCATCAATATAAAGTTTTCTGTTTAAAGGTTACCGATAATAGTCAGTTAATAGAATGTATTTTCTTATTTTTAAAAAAAAATTAAATGTTTTTTTTGTTATAAAAAAAATTTGTTTTTATTTTTTTTTTTATAAATTTAGAGATAAGTGCCTATGTGCACTTAAGCGGATTTTTAATGTTTTTTTTGTTATAAAAAAAATTTGTTTTTATTTTTTTTTTATAAATTTAGAGATAAGTGCCTATGTGCACTTAAGCGGATTTTTTTTATAACTGCCTAACCCGCATAAGTGCCTATCAAAACGGAGCATTTAAGGTGAGGCACTTATCCGGAGTTTACTGTACATTAAGGCTTGGTCTTTTAAAGTACAGTAGTGAACGTCAGTAAAGTGTACAACTGCAACGCAAAAATACTGTAATATGTATCATAAAAAAAAATTAAATTTAATTAAATTCAAAAACTTACTTACTTTACTTAACGAGCTCCCGACCCGTGAAGAGTCTCCATCTGAGTCACTGCAGCCTTCCATCCTCTACGATCCCGGGCACGCTGCTTCCAGTTGTCCAGACCAAGCGTTCTCGCGTCCGCGATGGCTTGGTCTTTGAAACGGAGGTTCGGTCTTCCTTGTCTTCTGTAACCTGGGAGCTGGGATTCGAACGTCCTCTTAGCTGGAGCATTATTGTTCATTCGCTCGATGTGGCCGAGCTTATGTAGTCGACGTATTTTGGCTTTTTGGACTACATCCACATCTTGGTACAGCTCATAGAGTTCGCGGTTGTATCTTCTCCTCCATTCGCCCTCCTCGCACACAGGACCAAAAATCCGCCGTAGAAATTTTCTTTCGAAAGAGCCCAGAACCAGCTCTCTCCTCCCTTCTATATCTTGACAGCTCCTGCAGTAGTCTGGTGATCTGATGCCCAATCCGTTTGCCATTACAGCTATGGTGTAGTGGCCTGTCAGTACGCCCGGTTAAGATACGTATTTCTTGCTTGTTCATTTCTAGATTCTTGGCCATAGACTGCGAGTGCCGTGCCGTCGTGCCTTTGGGACCAGGTAGTGTTAATTTGTTTCCTCAGTTTTTGGTCAATGTTTCTTTTTGCTGCACTAATTGGGATGTCTATTGACGTAATGGCGTCCATTGCGTCAAGTTCTGACCCGATTCTTGCTAGCTCGTCTGCCTTTTCATTCCCAACAATGTCGCTGTGACCGGGGACCTACATAGCAGAGACTGATCCTGTGTCATTCGCCTGTTTCGTTAAGAGATTTTGGGCAGTTCCTGACTGTTTTTGAATTTATAGTTTCGCTGTCTAGTACTTTGATCGCCGGTTGACTGTCTACGAAGATTGTAATCTTGGAAGGGTCCAGATTCTTCGCGGAGATTGTTTTTGCTGCCTTGTCGGTGGCGACTATCTCAGCTTGAAAGACGCTGCATTCATTGGGCAGTCTGTACGAGTCCTTTATGTCTAGGGGCTCGCAGAAAACTCCTGCTCCTGTACCTACATCCATTTTTGACCCGTCCGTATAGATATGGATTTCTTGTACGCTGGCGTGCGTGTTCCAGTTCTCTCTTTGGGGTATGTATGTATTAGAGAAGTTTTTCTCGAAGTTTCGTTTGGGGTTTATGTAGCCCGTTTTTCGGAATAGATCGATACCCAAATAATTGTGAATTATGGAGCCGTGTCCAATGTCCATAGGAGCTGTGCCTCCAGATGTTTGCCTCCTAGAGGCGGAGGGCTCCTTTGGCTGCCGTGCTGCGAATATATTCACCAAGGGGGGGTAGGTTTAAAATGACTTCCACCCCGGCTTGGGGTGTTGATCTCATTGCTCCTGTTGTGTCGATACATGCTAATCTCTGTACCTTTGAGAGGTTATGGAGATAGGTAGTCCTTTCTGTTGCGTTCCACCATACAATTGACCCGTATGTGAGTATGGGTCGTATGATCGCTGTGTACATCCTCTGGAGTAGCGTCCCTCAATTCATTCGACCGCTCGTAATTAAATTTAAGAAAAAAATCCACCTGGGTGTGTTCTTCCATAACGATCTAAACGATTTAACTAACGCCGACATCAGAAGTCTTCTACGCTTCGCTAGAAGTAAGTTTTACAGAGTAGGGAGAAAACATTTCCCAGATTCACGTGGTATCACAACGGACCTCTTTTTGGTCTAAGTGAGTCGGTCTCGGTATACCCAGTAGGGTTCCAACTCTCACTACTGGACACCTTTCATTTCTCAATTATGATCGTATGTATCTTTTTGGTATGGAGATATGGAGGGTGTACCCCGCCCAGTAGCCAGAGATGGAACCCTGCTGGATATACAACATATGCGATTTGTTTACAAATTGTATAAAAAAAGAAAAAGCATAAATTAGTTGCAATTTAAATGTTGATTTTAAGAAAAAAAAAAACAATTTAAATAGTAACAGACGAGCAATGAATAAAATATATAAAATATGTTTTCATATTTCGAATCGAAAATCATGCCTGTTTGAAGGCTGCTATGCAATCAATTGAGAAAGCAAATATTTAGCGATTAAACATTGAATTCACAGATATAAATAAACTCTACAAGGGTGATTTTCTCGCTACCAGATATCGCAGGCCAACTTGCTTATTGCCCAATACCGCCGTGTAAATCTCGCAATCAGTCTCTTTGAAAGAGAGGTGGGCGGCAGTTCCATGTACAGCGATTTCTTTGTTTACATTTGGCCACTTTATTGACGATTGGAGGCGAACATCTATCGGCCTGTATTATGTTTGTGCAAAAATAAAATTAAAAACTTGTAAATATTAATTGTGGGAATGAAAATAAAATGTTTGCAAAAATACGAGCATTTAAATTTGTTTTTAACGTGATCAGAGTGAGAGAAACGAATGCTACAGGGTGGCGCACAAAAACAAAACGAAATAGCTTTTTTCTGTGTAATAATAGGCGTAGTAATAGGCTTATTTTTTTTATTGGCGTAGAAAGCAGAGAAAGAAAAATCCCGCGATCGAAAAAACATCCGGATGTTTTATAAAAAGGCCATGCAACTGGACGCTGGCTTAAGCATCGGAACTCAGGCTCTTCGAAACAGAGAAGGAAACTTATAGTCACCGAAGTTCAGGCAGTAGTAGATGTGTTTAACCATTATTTCCAGCAGCTGTTGGGTCTCATGATCATGTAGAGATAGTGAAAGGCTAAGAAGAGAACTTACACCCAGTCAATAGAAAACCGGTTCCACCACCCAGTATTGAAGAATGTGGCATGACTGTAGAAAAAGCTAAAGAACACCAAGGCCGCCGGGTGTGATGGTCTTGCAGCGGAGCTCTTCAAATACGGAGCTGATGTTTTGGTAGGGAATACAACAAATAATCAACCAAGTATGGGTTGGGTGGGCGCAGTAGCGCTGAGGCTAGCGTGTTGGACTACTAATCTAAGGATCTAAGTTTCAAATCCCGCCGGGGCCAAGTAACATCTAAACAGTTTTTTCCACTGCCAAAAACCTCTTGCGAACGTCTGACTAATATCCAAGAGTATCAATTGTCATGAGAAACTTATAAAATTTGCCTTTCGGATTTGGATTTAAATTGTAGGTTCGTTCCAGTTCGCACAAGCAAATGGCTGCAGAAGCTAGATGTAAGGCCCTATTTGGGCCTTATATTTATTTTTGTATGAGTTGCTGAAAGCATGCCCGATGGATGACTGGACTATCAGCTCCATATGTCTCATCTACAACAAATACGATCATGATTTTATGCAGAGTACTATGTCAACGCATAAAGCAATACACTCATCGGCACGTTCCAGTGTGTCGTCCGACCCGGCAAATCGACAATAGACTAAATTTTCACACCTGCGAATCCTGGAAAATTCCAATGAATTTTTTAAAGTGAGACCCACCATCTTTTCATCGAATTTAAAGCTTTATCCATCGTCAAGAGCTCTAGGTGGCGATGTCTGAATTCGGTAACCGCTGTCATACGATTTCTTCAATCTTGTTCATGAGCAGGCAGCTGTCAATATGGTATGCACTATTTTCAGCAGATCCGTCCAACAATTCGGATACGCGGACGATATCGACATCATCGGCCGATCTCAGCGTAGAGTGTTAGAGGCCTTCATGGCGATTGAATAACAGGCGAAATTGGTTGGGTTGGGCACCCTATCCTCAAAACCATCAATGCCGCCACCCTACAACCCCCCGCTTAGAGTCACTGTTTGATTTGGGGTAGGCTCAAGGGAAAATTGTTGAAAACAGCACAAAGTGCAAACCGTTTGTGGATTTTGTATTTGGGGATAGTCGATTCGGGTATTTTTCAAAAGGTGGGGATTTTGGGCATTTTATCAAGCTGTTTTCTTCTTCGGTCATTTCAATCATTTTTGGGCAAAATTCCAGGCGAATAGGCAAATCCAGAGGGTTTAACTTGCTTGCAATTTGGACTTTGTAAGGAAACAAGTTTAGGCGCAGGGACATACATTTTTTTTGGGACTTATGTCTCACTTAAGTGGGACATAACTCACACAATAAATTGAAACACGTGTACATATATTTCCTCCGACTTACTACTCATTAGCGGTGCCGTGAAATTTATTTACCCAAAGTGCAATAAGGCCAAGTAATCACATAAAACCTCGCACGTACTCTAAATCAAACAGTGACCCCAAGCAGTGGGGTTGCAGAGGGGCAGCATGCCCCCCATAGGCATTGCACTGTTTATGGAATCTACTTGTGATTTCGCAACAAAACCCATAAACAATGCAATGCATATGGGGGGGCATGCTGGCCCCCTTCAACCACCCTGCTTGGGGTCACTGTTTGATTTGGAGTAGGTGCAAGGGCAAATTGTGCCTTATTTCACTTTCGCATCATTTGGTGAGACATAAGTCCCAACTTTTACTTTTGGGAGTTATGTCCCACTTGAGTGAGACATAAGTCCCAAAAGTAAAATTTGGGACTTATGTCCCTGCGCCGTTTAAATCATCATGAATTATCCGGTGTAATGACTGTCTGCTAACCCCGATTTGCGCCGATAAGTTTCGAGTCGAAACGCTTGAATTTGCGTGAATTGACGATGCTACAGCCGTGGTTGTCTCTTGAACCCGAACATAGGGATCTCGATGGTACGGTCTTCGTGCTATGCTTCCAGATTCGCCAAACATGTTTACCATCCTCATAATGGTCCATATAATCGGGGGAGTGCTGCCAAACTACAGCTTAAATTCCCTTTGGACGGAAATGAAGGATTGCATAGCATGGTATCGCTGCACTATCCAAATCCTCTTTTCAGTATCCCAAGCATTCACCTTAATAAATGTAAATACTAACCTGCCAATTACTCACACAGAAAAAAAAACAATTACGTTTTGTTTTTGTAACACGATTCGTGCGCCACCCTGTAGTTATTAATTTTTCTTCATTTCAACTACCTACCTTCTTCAGTAAACTACTCAAAACAAAATAGGGCCCACTAAGTTTTTTGCCTTTCATTTGAAAAAAAAATAGTGATTATATTTTTTTTGGTTATATGAAGGGATCGGATTTTCAGGCAAATGCATATTTTTTTAGGAACACTTTGGAAGCAAGGCAACGAATTATGTATACGAATCAGGAAATTTCCATTAAAATTGCATTCAATCGTTAGTGCATATTTTTACATATTTCACTATAAATGCATATTTTGCATAGTTTTGCATATTTTTATAATAAAATCATATTTTTAGAGTATATTGTTCAAAAACTTAACTAGACAGTAAAAAAATATCCCTATATGTGAGTGCAAACGAACCCTAAAACTATTATCTACTTCTTTTATTCATTTCACAATCTTGAACCATCATCAAACCCCACATTACAATGCACTATATAAACAAAGCTTCATGTATGAACTTGACTAGATTGTGCCGGCAAAACATTGAAATGAAAAAAAAAAACCAAGACTGTGTGCGACTGACATGAATGAGATCGAAATTTAAACGATATACCTTTCCTAATTGCTACCGAGAACCGCCAAAATCTCTATAAAAAGCTTTGTTCTTTTTGATTAAATATAAGTTTCGTTGTAACCTATTATTTTATTTAATAATAAAAATAAAAAATTGAACTTATTGTTGAGGACTGAAGAAATTGTGTTTTTAAATTGAACGAAATTAACATAGATTTAAAGTGCATATTTTAAATGCAAATTTTGCATTTTTGAGCGCATATTTTCAGATTTTAAGTGCATGCAAATCACCTAGTTATATGCATAAGTTTAGCTTAGTATTAAGAAATTGAGTACATATAATCAATACGGGAAAAAAAAATAATTCAAAATTCAATTTACACACAAAAAACATTTTATGCGAAAATTTTCGAAAAATAATCACCCGTATCGTGGAATCCGTCGGGGGGAACGATCCGCTAATAGTGAACAATTTGCATCGTGTAATCCGCAGACGTGAACCATCCACATGTCGGTAACGTGAATGAAATTCACTCTATCGTGGAAAACGAACGGATCGAATCTATTCATGCATTTGACATCCGCAGTTTTTATTTTATTTTCACTGAATGTAATTTTTACAAAACAAATGTGTTTGATATGAGCTGTCACAATTGAATTTCCTAATCGCCAATAGTGGTCGGTAAGGGAGAGTATCCGACGGATCCCACGATAGCAATTTTCTGTTCACGTGAATTGAATAAGTGAAGTGAATCTCAGATCCGGCGGATTCCACGATAGGGGTGAATGAAAAATAAAACTTTACATATCACTTTTTGTATACCCTATTCTAAGGGTATATTAATTTTGACCCATAGTTTGTAACATACCTTAATATTGCCCGTAGACCCCTAAAAGTTACTATATTTATGATCAGCACCGATAGTAATGTCGATCTAGCCATGTCCGCCCGTACCTCTGTCGGCAAAAATTAAGCATTTATACTGGACCTACAGAGCTGAAATTTTAACCATAGGTATTTTTTTTTTTTTTATTTTTTTTTTTTATTTTTTTTTTAAAAAAAGGAAATCAAAATCCCAGAGCACTCAGACTCGGTAACGGTCCATTGTACTACTAGGCAGAAATCCTCCTTTTGGTATAGAGGCATGTGAATGGGTGGCGTATGTTGTTGTTCCACATGGGGATTGAACCTGCACCGCACGGGTCACAAGCCAACACACTAACCTCTACACCTTCGCCACCCTAAAACCATAGGTATACTTTCTAGAGGCCCCACAGAAACGCCGACAAACTAAAAAAAAAAAACAAATTTGTCGAAAAAATCGAATTTTGAGCTAGAAAGCTGAAATTTTTTATATATGATCTTTGACTCCTAAAACTGCTCGGGAGATATTTCTAAAACCCGCCCACTGACACGCCCACAATTAAATAAAACAATTTTATTGAAAAGTCAAAGTTTGAGCTAAGGAATTGAAATTTATAGTATAAACTCATGGTGCCCTTTATACTCATGTTTAAATATTTTTTAAATCCACCTACTGACACGCCCACAATTAAATAAACAATTTTATTGAAAAACCAATGTTTGAGCTAGGGAGGGTTTTTTTTACAAAAGCTTAGTTTTTTTCGATAAAATCCTTTAAATGTTATATAACAAAATATGTAGAGCGTTCTTAATAATTCAACCATACTTAGACTTTTGTCACGCCCACTTATGAGGGATAGGAATAAGAATAGGGTATCCAACAGTTCGCCCAAGCGGACAGCCCGTCCCTATGTTTTAGTTATGATTTGTTGTTGATTTATTATGCTTAGTAGTGAGTAGAGCCTCCTCTACTCCGTATGCACCGTATTAGCCTCTGGTACGCTTTCGATCAGATGCGCTACATTTTGTTCCGGTATGCGCTCGCAACAGGCTTTTATCGAATTTATCAGCTCCTGCTTAGTGTTAACATGGCTGTGATTTTCTTTGAGGCTTCTTTTTAATTGGTCCCATAAATGCTCGATGGGATTGAGGTCTGGGCTTTTTGCTGGCCGTGGCGAAAGTGAAATATTGGCGTCAGAAAGAGTTGCTTGGGTAATACGGGCCGGGTACGTGGTCGAGCATTGTCTTGCATAAGAATAAACCCATCGCCAACTCTCTGTGAAAATGGGATCACAACAGGTCGTATTAACATCTCAACGTAACTGGTGGCGGTAACGGTGCCCTCATCCAGGATTACCAGCTCTATTGTGGCTAGCAAACTTATTCCAGCCCATACCATAACGCTGGGGCTCCCAAATCGGTCACTTCCGTCAATGCATGGGTCGGTTAAACGTTCACCTTGTCTTCTCTCTACGCCGTTTATCATCACTAAAAACTTTATCTTGCATTCGTCTGTAAAGAGTACAGAGCTCCAGTTGTCCATGGTCCAATTTGAATGCTCACGGGCATACCTTAAGCGCGCTGCCCGATAAGTTTCGGCAAAATAGCACGCACTCTGGAACGTTGACCATCTTCGTAGAGTCGATCGCGAATGGTTTGATCGCTGACTTGAGTGCCATTTGAATGCCGCAGTTGAGATTGTAAAGCCCGGGCGGTTACGGTACGCTCCCGACGTGCAGATATTCGAATGTACCGGTCTTCTTTCCGAGTTGTGGCTCTGATTCTTCCCGAACCAGGTCTCCTTGCTAACTCCCGGTCTCCCGGAAGCGTTTCCACACGTTTCGGATAGCTCGTCTCGACACTCCGATACGATTTGCAACAACCCTTTGAGACTAGTGATGGCAAAAAAAGTCAGTAATCGATTAATTGATAATGTGATTCATCGAAGGGAGCGATTATGAATCGCGATTAATTGCAACAAAATTAACCGATTAATCGGTTTTTCGGTTAAAATTTTATATTGTTATGAAAAAGAAAATAATTTCAAAAATAAATTGTTTGCTGAGTACGAAAATAATTTATTAAGCGTTTAATTCACTAAATTTAATTTAATTTATACATAAAGAAAAAAAATACATTATTTGTTAAAAACTGAATTCAAAGACAAGAGTTCTGACAGGTGTTTCGTCGTTAAACGATTCCGTTTTTCCGTAGCAGTTGCACCTGCTTTGGAAAAAAGCCATTCGGATGGTACGGAAGTCCCAATCAAAAAACAATATTTTTCGGAGAAAGTATATAGCTTCGGGTAAACGGATTTCATCTCTTCCCAGGCATCAATCACATTTCGTTTTAGCTCGAGAACCGGAGCATTGAGGAAGAAGCTCAGTTCGTCTTGAGGATGTGCTAATTCATTGTCCGTTCTTCGTCGTTTGTGCGCCAAAGTCTTATGGTGAGCCCATAAATCGAATTCATACCACCCGTGGAAGACGATTCACTTCCACTACCAATGCTGTCGTCTCCATGTCCAATTTCAGCCATTTCGCTTCGCATGGTTCTCATATTTTTGGACAAAGCTATGGGATCCTGAAAATGGATTTGTTTGAATCGTGGGTCTAGGAGTGATGATTCTGCCAGTAGAAACGAATGTTGCATTTGTCCAAAGCGGCGGTCAAACTGGTTCAAAATATTTGTTTTTAATTTGTTTGCTACCACGGATGTACAACAAATTTTTATTATTTGTTGACGCCCGCACTCAGCAAGTGGAATTGCTTGACTTAATGTGGCGTATTTCTCTCCACTTATTTGTGTAGTCATAGCTTCTAATGGTCTCAATAAGGTAAGCATTTCCACAATTTCCTCTTTGTTTTTTGTTGTTATCATGAGTGGTGCATCGGAATAGTTTATTAAAATTTGGCTGATGTATGGTAATAATTAATTAGAGTCGTCCTCGTCGGTCGTCTAATATTGATTACTTTTGCGCGCAGATGTTTTATTGCTGGTGTTTCCGCAATGATCTGCGCTGTCTTGTTGTAGACAGTATTGCTTTAGTAGTGATGGTTTTCTTTCGATTATTTTTTGAATTAATCGATTATTTTGTCGATTAATCGAAAGGGAAAATTCGATACAATTAAATGGTTAACCGAAAGAAAATAACCGATTAATATAAAATTTTCGATTAATCGTACCATCACTATTTGAGACTCTCCTTGTTCCAGCATATTTACGGTTCTATTGCGTTTTCAGTATCCAAATGACGTCTAGAACCGGGCATGGTAATCTAATCACGTTTAATCACGAAGAAATAAAGAAAAACAATTAAAGAAAGTAACACTTAGCAACAACGCTAGAATCGGACGGAGAAAACAAGTGCAATCATTTTTGAATTGACCGTTTTTCGAGCCATTGTCTTTTTTTGCCTGCTCACTTGGAGGCAACGATAAAATTGTTGTTCAAAGCATTGATACGGACTCATACACATGCAAACTCTACAATAAAATGCTTCGTTTCGATAATGTTTACCAATTAAGTATTTTTTAGGCAAAATACAAAATAAATCTTGGGTGGGCCCTATTTAGTTTTGAGTAGTTTATTTTGCCGTCATCCAAAAGCGCCTTAAAATACCCTTGCCTCTTCTTCTTCAGAATTTAGATGATCCTACCTCCACGACCGGCAACAATAAATAAGCGCATTATTCCCATCTCCCGAGTGTCATTTATTATATGACCAAATCTTGTAACAAGCTAAATAAAATCCAAATAGACAAATGGGTTATCTATTGGTCCCGAAGTCCTGTGCCTATCATCTCTATTTCAGATGAAAAAATGCAGTATTTCAAAATTCCTCTGCTATAAGAACGTGCTTTAAAAGCATTTAAGTTGAAGTAATAATGACGTGACAAATGTCTTAAAATGAATTTTTGATTAATGTACGGATACGATGCCCAAGTATTTCAGGTATCTTTTTTGTTTTCTCTCCAAAATCGTATTTTCATTCTAAGCCTACGAGATGAACATAAATTGAGATCCAAACATGTTCAACTATCCGGCACCACTGTTCTCAAAAATTTGGTTTGACGCCCATTTAGGTGATTCATTTGAAACCCAACTCGAATATCGTCATTTTTAGTATCCGAACATATTTTGCGCACAATAATCGTTGTCTTTGGATTAGCATATTTAATGCGATTGATTGTGAAAAGAGCTTGATTATCTTTCTTACGATTAGGTAGGTGATGGGGCGGCTGATGCTACCTGATGGCTCCTCCGATTGAGTTGAGAATTAAGGTGGAACCAACAAATTTTCACAAGAAATGGCGTTAACTCATCAACAACTTCTCTCAGCGATGAAATGCAAGACCATGTTCATGAATGATCTTGAGAAAGGAATTCAGTGTTGTTTTTTTATTTTTTGTTCCCTTGCTTTATTCTTTTATGTTTGCCATGGTAATGGAGAAATAATGAAGGAATGGAACCGGTTATTGATGGTTTTAGGTTGAGAGTTTGCCCCGAAAGTCCATGTCCAGTTCGCCGCGGCACGGTCCATGTGAAGTTGTCTCAAGTCTTGTGGCTTTGCAGTCGCACAAAGGGTATGGAGAATTTTTTCTTACAGAAAAAAAGAACACAAAAGAGGCAATAAAAAGAAGTAACTACCAAAATGGAGTGAAAGAAACAAGTCCCGCGGGATAGAAGGAGCAGAAATACCTGCAAGTGGGATTATTCGACGAAAAACGCGCTCAATATTCAGATCACGATTTAATGTATCTTTAAACAATGAACTCGAGAGGAATGATGGAACCAAAGAAAAAAAAAATCCCAGTTGGATTTAATTCTTGTTTGGAAGTTTCTTCGCAACATACTTCCGGATTGTAGTTTAAATAATTTTATGTATTTTTCGAGTAAAAAGGGAACCGAGTTGGTCTTACAATGCCATTACAGGATTCAGTGTGTGGTGCAGAGGAATGCGGTTTGGCTAATAAGTAACAAGTGAACCTACATCGCTGGACCTTTTGCGGTGTGTGACTTTGAACAGATACCTTTTACGGGGAATATCTAAAGTATGTAAAGACAAATTTGAGAATGTTGGAAATAAAATGGAATGCTTTCTACTAATTAATGCTGCATGATGTTTCTTTTGGAGTTGAATTGGATTAAGTTGAATGTAAGTTTCTTAATTAGTGTGAATGTGTCGTTAGTGATTGCCGGACAATTTCGACTAATTTATTCATGCAAAGCTCTTTCTTTGTATCCATTGGTGCAGATGGTTGGTTTGATGTGGGAAATTGCATTCCGATGTACTGATTCAATCCATTACATCTATGAGGACTTTAATGCTGCATCTTAACGATTGAGCTATACTTTACTTACTGCCTGACTACAGCCTTGCATCCTCTGCGATCACGGGCACGGTGCTTCCAGTTGTCCAGACCTAGCGCTCTGGCCTTCGCGATGGTTTGGTCTTCAAAACGGAGGTTCGGCCTTCCTGGTCTTCTCGAACCTGGGGGTTGGGAGTCGAAGACCCATTATTGTCCATTCGCTGAGTCAGCTTTTTGAACTACATCCACATCTTGGTTCAGCTCATAGAGTTCGCGGTTGTATCTGCACACAGGACCAAATATCCGACGACGATTATTTTTTTTTTATTATGTGTGCGTACACATATGTACGCTGCACAGCGCGGGCGTTAAGGAAATTAGGGTTCCAAAATAGGGAGAGACGCCGATGCATGTTGGTTTTGAATGTTTGTAGATTACAGTGTGAAGGAAAAATGGAGAGCGGAAGAGCATTATACATTCGTGTTGTACGGCTAAGGACAGATTCTTTGTATTTAACTGTACGTTCGAATACAGGCTTTAGGGTGAGCTGATGCGCATTCCAAAGCGGTATTGCGGTTGAAATGTTCTAAAGGTGGAATGCAACTGGCTATTTAGTTTGAGCAACTAAAGAAGATCCGCTTTTTTTGGGGACGGGCTGGACAAATGCTGTTTTCCATCTTCTCGGGAAGACCCCTGAAGAAAAGGATAGATAGCAAAGCTTGCGCAATGGTTTTACCAGCGAGGAAGAACACCTCTTCAGAACGATAGGGGAAATACCATCTGGACCAGCGGATTTGTGAACGTCAGAATCTTGAAGTACTCTAGCCACTGTACGAGTACGGAAGTGGATTGGTCCCATTGAGTATTCTACGCGCTCGAATACAGTGGGAGACAAAGCACAATCTGGGAGCGTTGATCTGACTGCAAAGTGAGCAGCAATCAGATTGGCCTTATCTATAGAGCTGACAGCTGGAATGTCATTGTAAATAAGTGTCGGGATAGATGATGAGGCCGAATTTTTAGATGTTTTTAACAAATGACCAAACGTTTTTACTACCCGTGGGACTTTGTAGTATTTTTTGCCTAAACTTTTGGTCATAGGAGAATTTGACACAATTAATGTGGGCATTGCAGTCGTTTCTGGCTCGTTTAAATTTTGTTCTCCTTTCTCAGATGGGTTGGCTTCGAATTACCGAAAGCTTACGTCTTTTAACCTGATAGCCTCTTAGTCACACCACGCGTTTATCTTGGGTTTGATACTTTTTATCCTAGGGATGAAAGACTTCATGCCGAAGTGAATTATGTTTGTGACCATATCAGGAGCAGAATCCACGTCGCTGTTGAGGAAGCACAGCGACCAGTTAGAATTCTTAAAGAAACCGTTTAGTTTTTCCTTATTGATTTTTCGTATTGCCAAACGGTTCTTTTAGGAGTTTGTTCTTTAACAATGTGGTTCGAGTTCGAGAAATCAGCTGATATGATACAATGGTCTGACGCACCTAGAGGCGATAATACGTTTAAACCGTATTTATCGGGGTGGGAGGTAAGAAACAAGTCGTGTGCGAAAACTGCAGTTCCTGCTTAAAATACTGTGGACAATTGCCGAACACAATTTTATGCATTATTACAATATTTCTAAATTTATAATAGTCATCGAAACAGAGTCCCAGTAGCGATGCCCTAAGATGAGAGACGCTTATAAACCTCGGCTTATTGAAAATGAAACGCAGACAATCGTTATAAGCAACGTTAATTTTTCTCCTACACTCATAGGCAAGTCAGGGATGTACAGTGCAGTTAAAAGTGAAAAATGGTAAAATAAGGCTCTTCACAAGTCGCATTTTCATACCTGAATGCATTAAATCAGCAGCGCACCTCAAGCAACGAAGGCCATCATTTTCCTTATTGTAACAGTAACGGCGTCACAACAGCTCAGGTTACTGTTCATTGTAAACCCTAAGTACCTGACCTTACTCACATACGTGATAGTGTCTCCATTTAATACGACAGGCGAAAAATCCACTGAATCGACTGCACTCCTACTGCAGAGCATAGCTGCTGTTTTTGATGGATTGAGTCGCAGTCGATTAGAGTGCGCCCAGTGCTGTATTAGATCCAATCCAAGTCCTCGTTGATTCTAAACACAAGGTCTTCTTTTAGACCAACCTCACGTGAGAAATATATCAGTACATCATCCGCACACATATGAGTGTTGCTGCTAATGACAACATCAGGAAGATCATTAATAAAGAGCGAGAATAAAATTGGCCCTTGCACAGAGCCCTGCGGCACACCATTATTTGTAGTAATTTGATAAGATGACCATGTAGGTGTAACAATTACTTGAACCCGATTTCTAAGATACTCATCGATGAGTCGTAGAGATGGACCGGAGAAAGCGAACAGATTTTTTAACTTCGATAAAAGTATTGAGTGATCAATGCTATCAAAAGCCTTGCAAAAGTCAAGGAGGACTACAAGACCAAATCCAAGATCTGTAGTAACTTTAAGGGCTGCCGTTTCGCAGCTGTGATTCATGCGGAAACCAGATTGCCACTCTGACATTAGATTATTGACGTTTAGATGATTTTGGATTTGATTGGCCATTAGCCTCTCTAGGACATTAGCCAGAAAGTGTAACAAGCTTATTGGCCTGAAATCCGAGGGGGCAGGGGGCCGCGCCTTTTTCGGTAAAGGACTATTTTTACAATTTTCCAAGTTTCTGGAAAACGACAACTAAAGTTACATACATTAAGAATATGAAGTATATACGGAAACACAAGATTAGCTTCAAGAATTTGGGAGGAATATTATCTGAAGCCTTAGACTTAATCGAGCTAATTGCTATTCTCAGTTCATCAGCATTCACAATCGAATGAAAAACTCGCTTCGACAGCGAGCTCACAGGGCACAATCGCCATGTCATCCGACCCGAGGCAAGGTGAGACAAACGATAAACTCATTTCCTCTACGCTAAAAGGGCACTCGCACGAATTTTTGTCATTAGTTACCCCAATTTTCTTCAAGTTTTTCCAAAGCATCTTACACCCTATGGAGGGGTCAAGTTGTTGAGTTAAATATGATCTTTTGAAAGATCGTATGAGATCAGTCACTCTATTTCGGGCAACAGTGTACTGCACTCTGTTCAACTCGGAAGGGTGCCGTTTATATTTTTTGGAAAATCTTTCCCTTTTCTAAATAAGAACTTTTGTTTGGTCATTAAACCTCGGACGGAATCTTGGCTTCATTTTTTAACAAGAGGTACTTCCTTTCAAATAGTGTATTAACTAGGGCGTTGAAGAGAGAAACTTTGTGATCCACATCAATTGTACTATAGATAGCGGCCCAATTATAAGTACTAGATTCACCTAAAAGTCCGCGGGCGTCGAAATTTCGATAGCACCCGTACTCGTAATGTCTCCTACTTGAGGAATTAATATTAAACTGGAAAGTACAGGAGATAATATCATGGACGAATTCAGTGGTAGGTCTTATTTGATCGTTGTTTAGTATTTTGACTGTGTAGATCCAGTGGACGATCTTTGGAGAGATTCCCCAGGTTCTACCATATGTGCGACGACAGGTCCATAAAGCTCTATTAGCTTTACTGATTTTGTTGTTTATGTGAGAGTTCCAGTTAAGTCTCTTGTCCAGGATTACTCCAAGATACTTGACTTCGTCGGAATACTCTACGACCGCCTCGTTTATTGTGTTTAGGCCTAGGTCTAATTTCCTCATTTTAGTGAAAGGAACGATGACGGCTTTACTGGGATTTATGGAAAGATTTTCCTTAATGCACCAGTCTATGGCTGTCTTTAGAGCATTTTTCATTTTTGATGTGACTCTTATTGAGTCTTTGCCCCTAACTATGATGACAATATCATCGGCGTACCCAATTGTGGTGTAGCCCAAATTGCTCATCTTGTGTCTTTTTTGACTTTGAAATTCATTTTTTTATTCATTGATAAATATCTACTTACATACTAGACAAAAATGATTAAACCTAACTTAAAATTAACAGGATACTTATTCTTATTTATTGGTCCTTATGCGAACGCTCTAAACTTAACTATATCTTAGAATTATTGCCTTTCGGCTTACGAACTATTTTACGAACTAATCTTACATATATATTCCTCGAGAAAATTTACTAAAACTCGGTTTCATTATTGAGATTTTATATAAAACAAATTACAAACTACCTATTCTACTTACTTAAACTACTTAACGTATTCTAACTATAATTAGGATTCTGAGCACTCGTTACCTTGCGCAACAAGTGGTCAAAATCCCAATTGCTTTCCGAGCGCCTGGCAGTCGTCAACGTGCACACGCGCCGCCGTGAGCCCACTGAAGCCTTACAGCGTCAGTCAACTCCCAGAAGCACCACCACACGTTGGCGAGCCCGGCCTCTCCCAAAAACGCCCTAGCTGACTTAGTCTAACTTATAAGCTAAGAGGAAGTTACCTAGAGTAACGCACCGTCCTGGGAGGGCATGTTGACCCCTCCCCCCTCAACAAGCCACCAAAATTCGGCGAATTGCTTTTCCGTGTCGAATCTATCCCTCTCCGATATTGCGGTACTAAAACGGAGGAGCTCATGAGCATTGGCGACGTCCCCGTCATGGAGGAGCCGCTTATCTCTCGCGCTGCGGTAGCGATGGTATAAGACCGGAATACCATCCCTCGTCTGTACCAGCCCTTTTGCATCAATATGGATAAATGCCTCTGGCGGGATAAAGCCAGACCGGAGTGTACTCTCAATGTACATTTCATTGGGGTAGTAAGCCCCAAATATCAGACTATTGTCGCTGGCCATCGCCCTTGCAACGTGCCTTCGAGTGACCTTAATGAGGAAATTGTCAATCCTATTCAACTGAGCCCCATCGTATAGGACCTTGTTGGGATAGTATTTTATATAGTTGGATTCAGGCGTTCGGAACAATCGGAGACAGGTCCTAAGACATTGTCTCTCCAAAACCCGAATCTTTTCCATATAACTAGGCGCTATATTAAACCACAATGGACAACCATAAGCGATGATCGGCCTTATAAGGGGCACGTAGCAAATGACCTTCACTCTGGAGTCAAGTTGACTGCTATGAAACAGTCTCCTTGTCAGAGCATAAGCCCTCTTGGCCCCAGCAAGACAAGCAACTATATGTCTATCGAAATATAGATACTGGTCAAGCCAGATACCTAGATATCTAACTACGCTTCTCACCGCCAATGGCTGCCCATCCTGTCCAATAATGGCCAATTTCTTCCAGTTTTTTCTGGTATCCCTAGAGGCCCCAGCCAATGGAGTTCTGAACAAGATTGTTTCCGTCTTCTGAAAGTTGATTTTCAACTTCCAGTCGTCGCAATATCGCTTAATTTGATCAAAGTCACGCTGCAAAAGGATATTAATGACCTCGATTTTAGGACCTGATCTGTATGCCACCAAATCGTCGGCATACGCTATAGCATGTCTGAGTGAACCCACCAGATCACTCGTGTAAATGTTAAACAGGATCGGAGAATTGACCGCCCCCTGCTGTAAACCGTTTTTAATTTCAAAGACTCTGCTCGAAGTCACGTTGCCACATTTGACAACGAACTTCTTTCCCATAAGCATATTATAAATTACATATATCAAAGGTTTGTGCATCCCCCGCCTGGTCAACTTGTAGAAAAGTCCCTCTAACCATACGGTGTCGAAAGCCTTCTCAAAATCAACCAGACAAGCACCCGTGCATTGGCTCTTGCATTTATTCCACTGAATGTCGGAAACCAGTTTCGACGCGGCATGAATAGTGTCATGCCTCGCCCTGAAACCAAACTGGTTGTCCGGAATTATGTTATTGTCCTCGACCCACTTTAACAGAGCTCTATTGACAACCTTTTCAAAGACCTTGCTAATATTCGGAAGCAAGCTAATTGACCGGAGATTGGCAGGGTTCGTCCTATCTTTACCTTTTTTCGGGATAGGGTGTACCACAGCTACCTTCCAATGCGCCGGATAATGTGCATTATTCAGCGCATTGTTAAACAGCGTGGTGAAAATATCTACAGCCTCCAGAGGCAGGTTTCTCAATACGACGTTTGGAACACCATCCATCCCCGCCGACTTTTTATTCTTTAGTGACTCGAAGATGCACAGAAGATCATCCTTCGACACGAACAAGTGCGATGCATCTCGGCCATTGGCGACAACTGCATTAGCATGGTTTTCATCAGTGAACACGGTGAATCCGTTATTCTCAGATCGCCAATTCTCAAGTTCGGTGCGCAGATAGAAGTGGCTCACCAGAGCCCTATTCTCAATGTCGTGGTTACGGCGAACAGGATTGTTCGCCGTATACACGGCCTCGAAACAAGCGCCCAGCAAATCCACTTTCTCCTGTGGGTCCTCGACCACGAAAAAATCGTCGTTTGAAGCGACACTTTCTGGACTTATTCCAGCAGTCAGTACTGTCTGTCTGTTCTCTGCTGTCTGGGAGATTCGAACACAAGGAATATCATTGTGATCTTTCCTCCTGAACAACTTATTTATCTGTGGGAACATATTCGGACTACAGGTTTTAATAGCCCGAATTTTATTGCCCCAATACAGACTTACAGATTTTCTGTAATTTTCTTTAATCAGCTGTTTCAGGATTCGGATCTCTGACTTCAGCATCCTAACCTCCGGGTCGTTGGGGTCAGCAAATTGTCTGTACAGCCGTTTAAGCCTCGAGAGCAGTCTACTTTTCTGTCGGTATAGTGCGTCGATTGTAGGGTTTCTGTACTTTTCTGTCTGGTCGTCGTCGGAACGTCCTACCCGAGGAATAGTTCGTTCCATAGTTCGTTTGATGGCGTCGTCCATTTGCAATAAATGCCGATCAATGTCATCATTTGTCATGTTACTGTTTGTCGGTGGGTCGATCCCACTCGAACGTATATCTCGCTTTAAAAATCTGGAGAAGCGCGACCATTGTGCCCTCCGATAATCGAATGAACACACTGCTTCGTACTCCTCCAGCAGCGTTTGCTCGTTCGGGATCCGTATTGCGGCGGCGAGTCCGTAGTGGTCACTATCGTACTCAAACGCACGCAAACAGTTCCGCGTGTTTTGATCTATGTTCGTCAGTTGAAGTCTTGCGTCCGTTAAGGCCAAGTCCAGGAAAGCACCGCTTCTTGGGAAAGAAGGGATATCCGTCGCGTACAACTCGAGGTTGTACTCAATCATATTGAGGCGCCACCAGTCGTGAAACTGGTTGCCCCTGGGATTTGCAGTAACATTTCCCCATGCCGCATGTTTGGCATTAATATCTCCGGCCAAGAAGTAATAATTCTCTTCCGAGTTCAGCTGCAGACCACGAAAAAGTGTCTCGAGCTCTGTCATAAATTGGTTTGGTGGAGGTGCAGCAGGTGCGTAAAGCGACACCACATACAATCTCCTCCGGCTATGGAGAGGAATGCATATGATGCATGCCTCCAACAACTGGAACCTACGTACGTCCCCGCTATATATAACCCTATGGCGCAGGCCTTTTCGAATTAAGATTCCAACCCCACCTCCTTGAGTGGAGCGAGGCCGGTCTCTTCTTATTACATGATAGTCTTTGTATCCCAATTTGTGCTTCTGATTTAGCTTAGTTTCGCTAACCAAAAGCACATCCGGGTTTTCGGTTTTCAACAAATTGGCAAGTGACGTTCTTTTCTCGATCCTGACTAGTGAATTAACATTCACAGCAAGGATCTTTAAGTTTCCCTCATCCAGCGCAGCCATTAGATTTATGGCACACCAGACCCCACAAACAGCTCCGAATAGATAAAGTCAATTCGGGCCGCTTGTTCATTTAATTGTTTCTGGAACTTATCGATCTTTCCGTGCAGAGACAGAAGGATCGATTTTAAGTCCAGATCCACCTCTGGTGCCTTTTGGGCTACCTTTGGTTGGTTTGATGCTCATCTTGTGTAGCAGGTCATCGATGACCAATGACCACAGAAGGGGTGAGAGTACTCCCCCTTGTGGGCAGCCCCTTACGGCTGTTACTGATACTGAGGTCGTTCCTGACGAGGAAGTTATTTTGCGACTTTCCAGCATCGCTTTGATCCATTTAATAGTTGGTTTATCTATGTTTCTATGGTACAAAGCATTTGATATGGATTCATATCCAGTGTTGTCAAAAGCACCCTCTATGTCCAGAAAGGCACAAAGTGCGATCTCTTTGCAACGGTAGGCGTTTTTTATCTCTGTAGTTAGTCTTAACAGAGCGCCTTCCGTGGATTTGCCCTTTTGGTACGCATATTGGTGAGGGTGCAGAGGCATGCTTTTTGATATGCATTCTCTAATGTGAATGCCAATAATCCTTTCCATTGTTTTCGGAAAAAACGATGTCAGGCTTATCGGACGATATGATTTAGGTAATTCTCTCGGCTTGTTTCCCGGTTTAGGTATAAATACTACGTTTACCTCCCTCCAGGTAACTGGTATATACCCCCAGTTGAAGCTGAACCTAAATAAGGCAATCATGGATAGTAGTAAAAATTCTATTCCATTTTGAATGAGGGCTGAAAAAATACCGTCTGTACCTGATGCCTTGAATGGTTTAAATGAGTTAATTGCATTTAACCTTATCCGGAGTAAAAAGTGTTCCAGATAAACTTTTAATTCTGCTTAGGTTTCTTGGAATTGAGACCTCCGCTGTATGGTCGTCTGTAATGACCATCGTGTGAGAACCTGGGAAGTGAGCCTGAAGCAAAGTTTTCAGCGTTTCTTCCCGGTCGCGTGTGATTAAACCATCTGATTTGATTAACAATCCCAAGCCTTTTTCTTGATCCGTTGACAGGGTATTAGCACGAGTTAGCCAGCTAGCATGGGAAATTTTTCCGGGCGATTTGTTTGCCAAATCGATGGAAAACTGCCCTGTTATCACCGCCTGTACTATTCTGTAAAGTTTAAATAAAAGAGAGGTTTAATATTTTTCTTTTTTATTCTTTAATTTTTCAAATTTTATCACAACAAATTTTATCATAACAAGTTGTGATAAAATTTGAAAAATTAAAGAATAAAAAAGAAAAATATTAAACCTCTCTTTTATTTAAACTTTACTAAATTAAAACGCAACTGGAGACAAAAAACAATAAAAATGTATTCTATAAAGATATTTTTGGTCTGTGCTAATATCTTTTGAAGACACCTGAGGCAACTCCCCGGGAATGGGCTGATACTTCACAACAGGTTTATTTTCGCAGTTTTCTAGACATTTTCCAATAGAGCCTGAGAATGTGTTTGGTCCTGACGTGCTGCCATCAATGTGTAGAAATAAGTGGCGAAATGGCAATTCGTTCATGTGGAGAAGACAGATGATCCACTGGAACGGCCTGTTCAATCGTTTTTCGACAGACGAATGATGCCTCCTTGCTTACCAACGTTCACGTTTGTTCCTTCACACCCAACCGCTACTAAGGAGTTCATAGAAATTTCTTTTTTTGAACAGAAGTCGACGATACTTTTTTCTGTACACTTTGAAGTGCCCGAATCGGGTGTGATATAACCCAGGAATTTAGTCTCCGGCTCTGTTATTAATGAAATGTGCTCTTCAACAACAATCTCTTGGTACATTTTTCCATCCTTTTTCGATATAAACAAAGTTTTAACTTTCCTTCCGTCGAAGTATAAAGCAGGTATCTCGGTGACTTTTGCTCGCATCACGGCACATTTTTTAGTTGGATCTCGTTACCGGCGAATCCGGTTTTTATCACTAACTTCTGCGCTGGATGCATGGAGCACTGCCGAGGTGATTGCAGCCGCAGCTCTGTCAGAGACACCGAACCTATCACAAGTTTTCGAGAGCAACTCATAGTCTAAGCTTTCAGAAGACAGTTTTTTGGAAGGAGTTGCCGATGGCTTGACTTGCTTCAGCGGTGGTTCGAATTCATCATCTTGATCCGATGTAGTACATTCTGACTTAGATTCCGACGAAAAAGAAGCATTAAGCTCTTATGTGCCTTCATTTTCCACCTGAATCCTTTGGGTTTGCACTAATACTCGTAACTTTCGTTTAAACGTGTTTTGTAGTTTATTAGTTGTTATAGTATCAACGCTTCCAATAAACATTTTTCTTGTAGTTCGTTGGTCGATCAGGAAGCTGCGTTCTCTTGCAGGTACTTTTTTTTCTCTAGGACAGGTACACATAGAAATGTCTTCACATTTACAGCAAGAAATATCAAACAACTTTAGCGTGACGGCGAAATTCTTCGAATTTTTTCTTGCGTATTTTTGGTGGGATTTTAGGAGGTTTCTGCATTTGAAATGATATGACTTTAACATTACTCTGATTCCTTTGAGTTGAATAGTAGGGATTGAAGCCTTACCCCATATTTCAGTAATTGTTGACACTACGATATCTTCGATTTCTTTATACAAGGTGGCGCAAAAGTCATCATCCTATCGGAAGAAGCTATAATTTTTGCAAATGGCGGCAAATGTAAATTCTACTTTGACATTTGTGAAGTTATCTATACAGAAAAAACTTAAGACACCAATTAACATAATCCAAAAGCAGAACCAAAGTTTTTCATTCATAAAAAAAATTACAGCGAAAGAACATCGGGTGACAACTTTTGCGCCACCTGACAACTTTTGCGCCACCTTGTACGTGGGCTCCTTTTTTGTGCACTGCTAGAGTTTAATTTTTCCACTCATAAAACTTCATCATGTCTTCATATGCGGGTAAGATGTTGTCTTTTAACTCACATGTGTTACCAAATAACGGGCAAATCCGCTTTTCACGAGTACAATTCATGTTAAAACGCACAAATGAACGCAATACAACCAAACCATAAACAAACTATAACTAACTAGTCCGTCAACTGCGAGCCAACTAAGGGGAACTGCCAACAAGCTGCCTGCCAAGCTGCTTTCTGCGAAAGTATGTGTGCAATGCAAATTAAATGGGGGACTCGCATACACTTGCACCTAAGGGCTTTGACAGTTTATTGTTTGTGATTAGCTTTTGCATTCACAGACGTATCACAAATATTTTATATTTATGGGGAAAATCGCGTAGGTGCGCGGAAGTCGACAGTCTATTATTGTTTGTTTATGACTAAAGCGCGCGCGAACCAAATTTTGGCGCGTAATTTTCCCCCTTTACTATTTTATTAAATAGCACGCTTATTATTTGATTTTAAGTACCTAATCTTCATGCAACAACTTACCTACAAAACGTGAAAAAAATGTTTTTTTTTAAAACTTTGACAACGATCCGGAGGCAGAAGGACTTTTTAGAATGTAATAAGATTTTACATATCCCAATTTGAAGTAATTCTGCACCATTTCCACAATAAGCCTCTTAGAAAAGTTAAAAAAAGTAAAAACGGCCCAGCCTACTGCACATGCACAAGGCTAAGGGGCTTTCAATTTAACGTTTGTAAAGAGCGACTCGTCAAATAGAATCTGAAAATTGTTTACCAAATGACAGGGCCTAACCAAAGCCTCAAATTCAGCGGTAAGAGGTCACGTATTCACCTGTTTGCCTACCAAAGAAACCTGATGATGAAAAAGTAGCCAAAAACCGTGCTGGTAAATCTACAGGAAGTAGTTGTTGCACATATCGTGGTCATGGAATCATTTTACTCTCTCCAAACAGAGGAATCTAATGATGGACACGGGAATGACTTCTAAAAATTCTTTAATAAAATCGTATCACCTATTTCTTACAATATTTCTATTTTTCTTACTTTGGCGGCTCACTTAAATAATTTTTTTTTTTCGACACGACAGCCTCACTTTTCCGCTTTAAAATTAGTCCCGTCCCGAAATGATCGCGTGTCATCGCATTCTTCCCTACAAAAATACTATCAACCTATTAAATATTCCTCCATGACTTAACTTTTCTCTAAAATTTCTCCGGAAACTTCAAAACGAAATGCGTTCGTTGTTAATTTTTGTTTTTTTTTTCTATATACATAAATTCAAAGAAATCCGCAAGTAATTAGCATTTACGTCAGCAAAAACGGAAATTGCACGCCAAGCATTTTACATAATCATAACAAAGAAACTGGGCCGCAAAACATATTAACGTAGAAAGAGAGCGAAAAAAACACACTTAATGTTTCTACTTTTAAATAATAAACATTCATTCGGACTCGAAGCATTAGACAACATCCCAAAATACCCTCAGTAAAAAACAGAAGAAAAACGTTCTTCGCCATTACATCCTGACCATGAATAAAAAACTCTCAAAGCCCCTTCATGCATCCATCTGTCTTAAGTTTGTTTATGTTCAAATTTTAAATGTAAAACATTTAACTTTGCACGGGTACTTTGCGTTGGTCTCGGTTTATAATTGAAACAAATTCATTAGTAAGTGCAAATAAAAATCCAAATTCCACCCGCAAATTATAGTTCGTAAGATACAAAAGCTCCCTCCCGTGGGGGTGAGAGGCGCGATACCCGTATATAGATCCGGTGGTGATGGTGTGAAGTCTATTATTAAAAACAAATATGCGGCGTCGTCTAGTCTAAGTTTTCCAATCGTTGCATCACGCATGAACAATTTATTTAAATTTTTCTTATTAGTTGGCGAACGAACGCGAGTGGGGGTTAATTAATTTACCATTTATGCAAAAAGTTTACTGCTCGCAGCCGCGTTGCAGTGCGGCTGATGTGGTAGCTTTTTATGCCATGTCATCTGTGCTGAAAACAAAAACACGAGACTCTTTGAGAGCTAGGTTTTCGTGCCAAAAAAAAAAAACATTGTTCATGTTCCTTTGGCAGAACATCCGATGGTATTTTATTTTATTTTTTGGGGAAATTTGTGCACCCTGTCGGAAATAGAATATCTTTACGGTTTCAGCCCATGAATGAGAAGCTGACTCATTGTTTGGTAATTTAGTTGTGCTTCCGAAGAAAAAAAAAAAACAATACACAACCACAAATGCAAACATACAGTGCGTACTCTTCATCTTATCCTTGGAACAAAAGCAAACAAATGTGTAATTAATTCTTTCTGAGTTAGCACAGTTTAGAATTTAAACAGGATGACTAAAGCTTGTGGTTTGTTATTGTGTGTGAAATCTATTAGATGAATTGTACTTTCGGGACGGAAGACGGCGAGATTTGCGTCACGCAATCTTGCGGTGTAACTGCACGATGGAGTGCACACTTAATTGGATAACATCCAAACCAAATAGTGACCATAAACGCATGGATGCATGCGGTGATCCGCATTCTTGGGGAAATTAAATCTTTGGATTTCATTGCAAGGATGCGCAGTGATTTTGCAATGGTCTCACCCCTGGTAGCGATTGCAGATTGTTTATTTCTTCGTTTCTCTTATTACACTGTCAATCTGGTTGTACGTATTTATAGACGACGCGCCAATAAAAATATATGGACAAGTTGGAGAAGACTTGTACAAGGTGGCGCAAAAGTAATCCTCCTATCAGAAAATGCTATAAATTTTGCGATTGGCCCCTAATGTCAGTTCTGTTTTGACATTTGTGTAGTAAACACATGCGAAATACACGTTAATAAACAATGTTACGCTACACTGCTCCAGAACGCGGAATATTGGTGACTATTTATTTGAGCAATAATCGGTCGGTGACTTTGGCACAACGTGAATTTCGTCGCAG
Organism: Portevinia maculata; assembly: GCA_949715645.1. Classification (NCBI taxonomy): domain Eukaryota; kingdom Metazoa; phylum Arthropoda; class Insecta; order Diptera; family Syrphidae; genus Portevinia; species Portevinia maculata. Next base: position 25,185,174 of record OX454527.1, on the reverse strand, counting down.
ATTTCCTACCCGTCCAACGCCTACTGGTGAAACACTGCTACGTTTAGCCGCTCGCCGCGAAGAGACTGGCACAACACGAGATGCTGCCAGGCGTGGCAGACCCCGGAGTAGCCGTTCTGCAGAGAATATTGCTGCTGTAGCCGAAGATGTCATGGAAGCGCCGTCGACATCGACCAGACGACGTGCCACGCAAATGGGTATCAGTCGACGGTCTTTACAGCGAATTTTGGTACAAGATTTGAAGATGTTTCCGTACAAAGTCCAGAAGGTGCATCAGCTGTTAGCTGCTGACCGCCAATCGCGTCTAACATACGCTCAAGCCATCCTTAATCACCACCAAGAGGAAGATGATTTTTCATCAAAAATAATCATGCGTGATGAGGCCCATTTCCATCTTAGCGGGTACGTAAATAAGCAAAATTTACGCTTCTGGGGCACTGAAAATCCGCGTGTAACCCACGAAGAGCCATTACACCCGCTCAAAGTCACTGTATGGTGTGCTGTTTTCGCTGGAGGAGTCATCGGACCTTTTTTCTTCGAAGACGTCGCGGTCCAAACGGTTACTGTGAATGGTGAGCGCTACAGAGCAATGATCAACAAGTTCTTTTTGCCGCAACTTGATGAATTGGGATTGGAAAACATGTGGTTCCAACAGGACGGTGCAACGGCACACACTGCACGTGCATCAACCGATATGCTGAAGGATGCATTTCCCGGGCGCCTAATCTCCCGTTTTGGCGATTTGCACTGGCCAGCAAGATCGCCTGATTTGACCGCTCCAGACTTCTTTTTGTGGGGCTTTTTGAAGTCGCGGGTTTATGTCAACAAGCCTCAGACTCTTGCAGCTCTTAAAGACAATATCCGTCAACAATGTGAGGACCTATCGCCGGAAGTTTTGACCAAAGTGATGGAAAATGCCATAAAAAGGGCTCAAATGACAATCAACTTTGGCGGCGGCCATTTACATGACATCATATTCTCGACTTGATGTAAAAAAAATTAAAAGACCAAATAAAAATAATCCACAAGAAGAATCAAAGTTTTTCATTTTTTTTTTTTAAATTACAGCCAAAAAACATCGGAAGGTTATTTTTGCGCCACCTTGTATAAAGCAACCTAAGTGGAATCAAACAGTTAAACAAGAAATAAATCTTCTCGACGACATCCACTGAGCGAATAGTTAGTTTAAATTTTTTTTTATTCAAAATGTGATGCCATGGCCATGGTAGACAAAATTCTGTGACAGACTTGAAGTCATTCAAATTTATTAACGTAGCACGAGTTGCGAAAGTATTTTTAAGGGTGAGCATTTTGTTGTTTATTTAAAAATAGGTACATAAATATGAACGTATGTATATGTTATGTAGGTCTGACAACCTGAACGTGATTAGAGCGAGAAACGTTGGGTAATTGAAATATTGTGTAAGGAGAAACATTTGACAGTTTATACGTGAACCCTTTAGAACGAACAAATTCGTGTTGGTGAAATAGGTAGACATAAACTGGCATAGACAGATACAAAGTGAATGACATTCGACATTCGTAATGTTCTTTAAACAGTCAAACTTGTTACATGCAGGTTATTAAAAATTCGGAAGATAAACTAAACTTTCCTGACTGGGCTCATTTGAAATGAACATGAACCCCCTATTACGGTTAGCGAATCGAACGAAAAAGTAGGCGAATGTGACTGATTCGTATTACTGTTAGCGATTCGAAAAAATTCCATTCGCCTCAAACGTCAAAATTTTAGGCGAATTATCACTTCACTCTATTACGGTTAGCGAACGTTCGAGCAGAACTTCATTTCTTATGTCAAAATCAGTCGAATTAAACTTCTTTGTGACTGTGGTAGTGATAGACATGAGCAATTCAAGAAAAAGGTAAATTAATACAAAACAAGAACTTCCACTGGGATGTTAAAAATATATATAGGGTTCGTTCCTTATCGATTAAAACACACGGTTAAACATTATAAAAATTAGCTTTATTCTCTTTAATTCAACTGTTGGGTGATTACTCGCGAAGCGCACTGCAAATTACTACTACTCTCTGTGGTGGTTGGCGACTGACTGATGTCTAGGGTTTTGGTCGTCGCTTGTCAGCTTTGTCAGACATAGCGCGGTACATCAGAAAATCGCATGAATTGAAAAAGGAAAAACTTCTGTTATTGCAAGCCAAAGAGAAGAAGAAGAATTCTGAACTTACACATTATCTGGAAGCTCTAAAGCATTTGAGCTGTCTCGGATTCCTCGCCAATGCACTCTTGTTGTTCTAGGTCTACACTACTCTTTGGGAGAACTTTCTTGAAGCAACCACGTTACTGCCCATATCGGGATGTATCCTTTACTGGGTTGGAACCTGGTTTTCGGATTCGGGCCTATTCAAGGCGAAAGGCTATTCGCATTTCACATTTCCTTGGCGCTTGCATACCTTATTCTGCCTTCTGTCTTTGAGGCCACGAGCCCTTTATCTGTTCCGTTTTCTTTTACGTGAAAGAAAATAGGGTCATGGTTGCTAAACCTACTTATCTGTCGGAAGAACATTTGAAGCCATCGTTGTTGTTTGTATGTTTATTTTCTCAACTTATTGATCGTATCCTTCCTATTTACGGAACTTTCTAGCTCCAATTGTAATGGATCCAAAATTGGTGCCAAAGCAACGATTATTGATGCTAATCCCAAGGATATACAAATGTATACTTTGGAGATTAACGAGCAGTATTTCTCTGTGCTACCAACTTTTTGACAAAATAAATGTACCCCCAGAATTCTAGGACCAAAGCATCCCTTTTTCTGAAGTGATAAATGAGTCACCGTAATGAGATATTCTCCTTGTTGTTAATTGTACTGTTTGCCGACGATGAACATTAATCGCTGGCTTGACGTCAAGTTTAAACGCACAACTGGCCGCAGATTGTTCGTTTAAATTTGAAGTCAAGCAAGCGATTAATGTTCGTCGCAAATCATCTTGTTTTTTCTTTGTTCTATGAACAAGTTCGAGACCATCACTTGAAGGGATAAGCACCCCGACTTCACTCGTCTTTGGTAGACCAATGCCAATCAGCCACCAATCATTCAGAGTTTTCCCTCTTTGCAACCATTCGCACTGATCCAAAATTCGTCGTCATTCTACATCCACGATTTTGCAGCCTTTCTATGCTATAACTGGTCCCATGGTTTGTTCTGGGCAGTGTTGGCAACATAAGTTACTCTGAGTAAGTTACCCATATATAATATGTAGTTACGCGTAACTAATTGTAAATACAGTTCGCTTCAACTGAATAAGCACAAACATTCTCTAAGCTACGTTGTCCATTTTTTTCAAAACCTTGTGCCGTAATATATCATTTGATGATGCAAACTGTTTGCGTATGATGATAAATCGGAAAGAATAATTCAAAAAGAACCGCTATTTTTCCCTGGTTCCCTTGCAAAGCATTCAATATGGAAAAATTCAGTTTTATTTTGCATCAACTGAATAGACACAAGGTCATTATTTTCACTGTTTATGAGTATTCTGTGGAGATTGACACATTAGATCAACAATTGAAGTGCTTTAAGTGAATTTTATTTGATTAATTGTATTTCAAAGAAAAACAGGTAGTTCAAAACCTCTAAATAGTGTTGAAAGAGCTCAAATCGATTTACTAAAAGAACAAGGACTATCCAGGCGTTCTATCGCTGACAAAATTGTACGAAGTTCTAGTGTGGTCTATTCTTATTTAAGAAGCAAAGATTCGCACGGAAAACACATGAAAGGAGGTCAAAAAACGACAACAACAGCAGTTGATCGAAGAGCAATTTTAAGATGTGCTTCCAATTCCTAAGACTCTGCGGCAAAAATAAAGCAGAAAGCCGGTGTTACTACAAGCATTTCAACAGTGCGAAGGGTTATCAAAGAGAAGGGTGCCAAACATCTAAAACGGTTAAAAATTCTAAAGAAACCAGCACTTAACGAGAAACGGAAGTGTACCTATGCGCTTAGAATTCTCTAGACTCCATATGAGTTTTAAATATGAATGGCGTCACATAGCTTTTTCGGATGAGAAGAAGTTTAATTTTGAAGGCCCTGATGGGTTTAATTATTACTTCCAAGATGTGAGGAAAGAAGAACGATTTTTAGCGCGGCATCATAGTCGACGCTATGTCGGTGCTATGGTATGGGGAGCAGTTAGCTACTATGGCACTGTTGAGCTTGAGTTAAAAACCTCAAAAATTGTTGCATTAAGTTATAAAGGAAATTTGAAAAGAAAATTTCCTAAATTTTCAGGCATTTTTGGACCCATAAATTGAACTTTTCAGTAGAGCAACGCCCCCATCCACACGGCGCGCATAGTAAAAAATTGGATAGAGGAGCAGAATGTGGAATTGCTTCAATGGCCGCCCGGACCTGAACCTTATAGAAAACGTTTGGGGATGGTTAGTACGAATTAGTTTGATCAGACAGAGAATCCCTTATTGCAGCCATTAAATTGGCCTGGAGGGACATTTCGCTGGACTACATAAAGAGGCTGTACGATTCCATGCCGGATCGAATTTACGAAACTATTACGAATAAAGGCGGCACTACCCACTACTAAAATTAACCAATAAAAAACTATTTTAAGAAAAACTTGTTTTATTTAATCCCAATAACTTTTATTTCCAATTTCAATATTTGTGTCTATTCAGTTGGCGCAAAATAAAACTGCATTTTTCCATATTGAATGCTTCGCAAGGGAACCAGCAAAAAAATAGCAGTACTTTTTGAAATATTCTTTCCGATTTATTTTGTCAACATCATACGCAAACAGTTTGCATCATCAAATGATATATTACGGTACAAGGTTTTGAAAAAATGGACAACGTAGCTTAGAAAATGTTTGTGCTTATTCAGTTGAAGCAGAGTGTAGATACGTCTCATTTTTCACATACGAGTAACTAATGTAACTTATGTAACTAATATATCTAAAAATTTGTTGACTGAATAGTTAAAATGATAAACAAAATATAGCATAATATTCATAAGGAAAAAATATTTGTATTCAATAAAAAAACCTTTAACAAAAGATAGAACATGAAGAACTAAGAGAATGTATTTAACTTAAATACATAGATATGAAATAAATTTAATTCGTCAAAGTACTCAAAAGATAAATTTGTATCTTCCATTCTTAAAGTGCCATACAGAAACATTAATTTTTTTGAACGTTCGAAAGATAACCGATTTCTCATGGGGTGTGAATTAATGACCATTTTGAAAAAGTACGTTCAATTTCTGCAGATGGAGCTGGAATTTTAAGCAATTAAAGTACAACTTTTGAAAGATTGGGAGCATGGAAATCAGCTGTCTTCCAAAACAAAATTAGATTCGTAACATTTTTTTCATACAAAGTTTTAAAAATTCCATCTTTGGATTTAAAATCCCATCGCTTAGTCCATCAGAATTCACTTTTTTTAAAAGAAAGTAGTTATTAATCTGAAGAAGATGATTGTTATCTAATTTGTCATTAGTATAGAAAGGATGCAAATAGTAAGACGCTAGTGCATATATATTAAGCGAGTTATCAAGACGGGATTTGTAGTGATTTTCGAATGGTTTTTGAACTTAATTCTAACCAAAACTTGTCAGCATCAGGCAATGAAGCAGTTGAATGTTGGCAATTATTTCAATTGACAAATTGGATCGAACTACTCAATATTTTTGTTGACACTCTTGATAAACTCTTCGTTAAATAATAATTTCAGCACATCTGGTTTAATTATACCCTATTCTAAGGGTATATTAATTTTGACGCATAGTTTGTAACATACCTTAATATTGCCCGTAGACCCCTAAAAGTTCCTATATTTATGATCAGCATCGATAGTAATGTCGATCTAGCCATGTCCGTCCGTCCGTCCGTCGGCAAAAATTAGGACTTTATACTGGGTCTAGAGAGCTGACATTTTAACCATATACTCTCTAGGGTCCCGAAATAATCAAACTCAAAAAAAAAAACAAAATTTTGGAAAAACTCGAATTTTGAGCTAGAAAGCTAAATTTTTTTATATATGATCTATGACTCCTAAAACTGCTCGGGATATAAAATTTTGAATATCCGCCCACTGACACGCCCACAAATAAATAAAACAATTTTCAAAATTTGAACTAGGGAGCTGAAATTTGTAATATATACTCTTTAGGGGCCCTTTAAGCTCATGTGTAAATATTTTCAAAATCCGCCTACTGACACGCCCACAATTTAAAAAAAAACTTTTTTGAAAATCCAAAGCTTGAGCTAGGCAGCTGAAATTTATAATATATACTCTCTGAGGGATAGGAATATGAATAGGGTACGCAACAGTTCGCCGAAGCGGACTGCAGCCCGTCCCTATGTTTTTATTTAATTTCGCTACGACCATTTCCATAACATTAAGGTCAGAACTTTGCGGGAGCCATTTTAAAACTTCTTGACCCACTTCTGCCAAATACTTTTTAATGTTCCAGGCTGTGTGTATCGGCACATTGTCATGTTGAATGATAAAATCGTTCCGGTATATCTTGAACCAGCAACCAGTGCAACATCATTTAAAACTTTCAAAAATTGTGACTGTTTCATGTTATCCGACCGAGCGGACCCCCACTCCACTTTTGATATGCAACCCCATATCATTATCGTGCCTCCTTTGGAATGTCTAGTGGGTTGAGTGACGGGTTGGTTCGCCCTCATTATTGGCTTGAAATGATAAAACTTAAGCCCATAGTTACCGTCCAAGGAAACAAGCTGTTTCATCCGTCCAAAGAATGCTTCTCCAAAACTCTGGTGATTTGTTGTTGTGGTCCCTTGCAAATTGTATCCTACGTATCCTTGCTTGTTTTTGGGTGTTAGATGCGGCTTTTTTTGGATAACGTGGGCATTTATTCCGTTTTCTTTTAATTTTCGTCGCAATGTTCTCTCACTTATAATTTTATTTTCGCGATCTTTGTTTATGTCCATGAGTACACTTTTAACACTTTTACGTGGGTTACATTTGAAAGAGCGAACAATTTTAGCATCTTCCCTTTTTGATGTTATTTTTTTCTGCCTCTGCCAATTTTATTTTTTACACTTCCACATTCGTTAAACTTAGAATTAATATTATAAATTGTTTTCCGGCTGCAACCATATTTTTTTAGAGAGTTTCACTGCCGAAACACCCCCCTGGAATTCTGCAATAATGGCCGCTCTTTTTTCAAGGGAAAGCTCAATAGTTTTTGCCATCTCGTACAACCTTTCTCTAGTATACTCGTAGACCTAGCAAAACTGATCGCAATATTTGGACACAACGCAAAATATCATTTAACTTCAGAAATTTAGAACCGTTACTTTTCCAATGCAGTTATTTGCACTTGTGTAAATAATTTTGCCTGTGTTCGATGTGTAAATAATTGTTTTTTTTTTTATTTTTTTTATTTTTTTTTATAATGGACACGCACTAAAGGGATTTTTTGATGCCCTTATAATGTATTAGCTACACAGCGCGGGCGTTAAGGAAATTAGGGTTAGAAGATAGGGAGAGATGCCGATGCACGTTGGTTTTAAATGTTTGTAAATCATAATGTGTAGGAAAAATGGAGCGGGGAAGAGCATTCCACATTCGTGTTGTACGGCTAAGGAAAGATTCCTTGTATTTCACTGTACGTCCGAATACAGGCTTAAGGGTAAACTGATGCGCATTCCTGGCATGGCGGGTATTGCGATTGAAATGTTCTAGGGGGGGAATGCAACTGGCTAAAATAACGACAGGCAGGAGACATTAAGACGATGACTGAGAGAGTCAATCGATCGTTTTTGGATCCTGTCAAGTAGCTCCAAATAAGTTATTGGTGCACCGGACCATATATGAGCGTTGTACTCCAGTTTCGGGCGAATAAACGCCTTATAAATTGTAGCCAGATCAGAAGGGGTGAAATATTTATTACAACGCTTAAGGAAGCCTAGGCATTTCGGGGCGTTCTTGGCGACATCGAATATGTGGTCATTCCAACGAAGATTATCATTAACACACATACCGAGAATGGAAAGTCTTTCGGTTTCAGCGATGCAAGTGCCATTCATAGATAATGGCAGTGTGTGTGGGTTTTGCTTTAATGACAGGAGACAGCATTGTGTTTTGGAAGCATTAAATTCCACTCTATTGGTTGTACCCCACTGAGTTATGCTGTTAAGATCGGAATTTAATGAGCTCAACATACGTTGCCGTTCCAGTTCCACACCCGAAGAAGTGGGGCGTGACCCAAGAAAAGAATATGAGAAGCTAAGGGTGCTGTCATCAGCAAAGGAGTGGATTAGATTAGAAGTAACAGACAGGAGATCATTTATAAAAATGAGAAAGAGAGTCGGGGACAGAACAGAGCCTTGGGGGACACCAGCATTTATTTGGTGAGTTGCAGACTTGAAACCGTCCAAAACAACTTGAATTGAACAGTCCGAAAGGTAATTTCTAATCGATTGAAGAAGAGTCTCATCGATTCCAAATGCACGCATTTTCGACAAGAGAGCTTGATGCCAAACTCTGTCAAATGCCTTTGAAATATCAAGCGCAACAATCTTACTTTCACCACCTTGATGAAGAGATTGGTTCCACTTTTCGGTTAGATATGTCATCAAATCACCAGTGGACCTGTTGCTGCGAAAACCATACTGCCGGTGATTAAGAAGTTTTCGCGATTCAAGATATTTCATTAGCTGACGGTTTATCAGCGTTTCCATGACCTTAGAAAAAAGGGACGTCAGTGCAATTGGTCGGTAGGAGGAGGGAGAAGAAGATTCGCCTTTTTTTGGTACAGGCTGGACAAACGCCGTTTTCCATCTTCCCGGGAAGAGTCCTGAAGAATAGGATAGATGGAAAAGTTTGCGCAATGGTTTTGCCAGCGAGGAAGAACACCTCTTCAGAACGATGGGGAAAATACCATCTGGACCAGCGGATTTGTGTATGTCAAGATCTCGAAGTACTCTAGCCACTGTACGAGTGCGGAAGTGGATTGGTCCCATGGAGTATTCTACGCGCTCGAGTACAGGGTGAGACAAAGCACAATCTGGGAGCGTTGAGCTGTATGCAAAGTGAGCAGCAAGCAGATTGACCTTATCTATAGAACTGACAGCTGAAATGTCATTGTAAATGAGTGTCGGGATAGATGATGAGGCCGAATTCTTGATGTTTTTAACAAATGACCAAAAGAGTTTACTACCCGTGGGACTTTGTAGTATTTTTTGCCTCAACTTCTTTTTAACACTCACGTTCCTCTCATTTCTAAGTCCATTAGAACGAATGATCGTCCTTGCCCTTGGTTTACTTATGGTATTAAAAATCTGATCAATCAGCGTGATCAAGCTTACAAGCGCTGGAAAAGATTTCGGCTTGATGTACTTTCTAATGCGTATCGTATTCTAAGAAACAGGGTAACATGTGAAATACAAGAGGCAAAAAGGCGTTATTATGCTCCGCGACTTGATCCCTCCCAAGCAAAGCAAAAACTCTGGAAAAACTTAAGGGATATTGGAGTAGGAAAACAAAGAAATATTTTTGCTAATAATGTTGACTGTAATGAATTGAATAGGAGTTTTGTTTCAACCTCATTTCCGAATGCCTTTCCGATTGCCGACGATACTACGGGTGTATCTTCACTACCGAACATCTATGACTCTGCGAACATCTTCCCAGGCGAGAACAATGATGGTCGCATGACTTCTTTTAGCTTTACAGATGTCGACGATGCAGATGTTTTAGAAAGCTTTTTATCCATCCAATCAAACTCGACTGGGTTTGATGGCATTTGTCCGGTTTTTGTTAAGGCCATTCTGCCGTACATTTTGAAATATAAAACGTACATATTTAATCACATATTTATGACGGCAGTTTTTCCCTGTACTTGGAAACGAGCCAAAATAATACCAGTTCCTAAGAACCAAAACGAATTTAGGCCGATTGCGATATTACCGTTTCTTTCTAAAGTGTTTGAAAGGATTGTGAATGTTTAGATACGGAGATTTCTGAATGATAGTAATCTACTATGTGCTAATCAGTCTGGTTTTCGCCCTAAACATAGTTGTACTACTGCGTTGATAAACGTAACAGAGGGAATTAGACAAGCAGTTGATAAAGACGAAGTAACTTTTCTTACCTTGCTCGATTTCTCTAAAGCATTTGATATGGTAAGTCACAATGTTCTTTCTGGTAATCTACGAAATCAATTTAATTTTTCGGTTTCGGCTACTAATTTAGTAGCCTCGTATTTATTTCAGCGATCCCAGGCTGTTGTGGTTAATAACTCAACATCTGATTTTCTTCCACTAAGGTTTGGTGTTCCTCAAGGATCAATTTTGGGTCCGCTATTCTTCTCCATGTACGTAAACGACCTTCTTTCATATATTTTAAATTCTTCTATTGATATGTATGCTGATGATGTGCAGGTACGAAAGAGTTTTCCTTTGGGTCTTGTGGGAAATGCTGCATGTGAATTAAATGAAGACTGGAAAGGATTCTGTGCTGGTATCGAGCAAATTGCCTCCGTTTAAACCCGTCAAAGTCTAAATGTTTGGTTATTTCTAGGAAGCAGGTTGATAATCTATGTTTTCCTAAAATATATCTCAATGTTTCCTCTATTGAATTTGTCGAATCTGCAAAAAATCTTGGCATAATTTTTAATCGAACGCTTACTTGGAATAACCACATCCGACTGGCTCTATGCAGGGTTTATGGAGGACTTCGCATGCTATGGGCTACACAAAAAGTCACACCTCTAAAAACAAGAAAAATTCTTGCCAAAACGCTTCTTATTCCAATTCTGATGTTTGGTTGCGAGCTTTTCAGCAACTGCGATTATGAGCATAGGCGAAAACTCAATGTAGCCTATAATAGTATCGCCCGATATATTTATGGACTAAGAAGATATGATCACATTTCCTCTTTTTCACAATCGATTCATGGCATTTCTCTTGATAACATTTTTAAGCTGAGAATATTGATCTTGCTTCATAATATTCTTCAGACGCGCCAACCATCTTACCTTTTTAGCAGGATCCGTTTTATGCGTTCAACTAGGACTTTTGATCTCATAACAATGCGCTTCAATTTCTTGGTTTCTGAGCGACAATTCTTTATCCATGCGATTCGGCTATGGAATTTCCTCCCCCAGCATATAAGGTTAATAAGCCACAAAGCACTGTTAAAAAAGGAACTCAGGCAATACCTGCAAGCACTTCGATGATGATGATAAGTTGTTTAAGTCTTTTGTTTTTATTTTTATTTTCTTTTGCTTTTATTTCTTACTTTATTTTTTTTTTCTCATTTTCATTTTCTATTTTTGTTCTTTGGAATTTGTATTTGTAAATAAGTATCCATCTAAACTTTGATACTTTTTATCCTGTTAGGGATGTAGGACTTCATACCCAGGTGAATTATGTTTGATACCATATCAGCAGCAGCATCCACGTCACTGTCGAGGAAGCACAGCGACCAGTTAAAACTCTTAAAGAAACCGTTAAGTTGTTCCCAATTGGCTTTCTCGTATTGCCATACGGTTCTTTTGGGAGTTTGTTCTTTAACAAAGTGGTTGGAGTACGAGAATTGAGCTGATATGATACAATGGTCTGACGAACCTAGAGGCGATAATAAGTTTAAGCCGTATTTATCGGGGTGAGAGGTAAGAAACAAGTCCAGTGTTTTGGCAGTTTGACTGCTAATGCCCGGTATTCGTGTCGGCTCATTTACAAGCTGAGTCAGGTTATTTACCTGAGCAAAGATCTCGACGTACCTTCCTTCGGGTTTTATCTGGACAGAATGTCGAAGCCAACTTGAATTGTGTATATTGAAATCGCCCGCAATGACGATTTCAGTACGAGGGTGAAGGGTCACAATTCTTGTGATGGAATCAGACAGGACATCTAACTCATTATAAGTTGAATGTCTGTCCAAATTTGGGCTTCTGTAAATAAAACAGTAGTGGATTAATTGCCTACGGACATGGAATTTTAGCCAAATGAAATTAAATTCTGGATTGGAACATTGGCCATACTGAGGCTGAAGTTGATAGGCTACGTCACTACGTATATAAGCGGCGAGACCGCGATGGGGGAAGAATAATGGCACTAAGTTGTAACCAGGTAGACTAAACTCCATTACATCGGAGCCGACGCTAACCTGTGTTTCACTTAGTGCCAAAACAGCTGGGTTATTGAGAGAGACATGGGCGTATAATGAAAAAAAAATTTTCCTCAACCCACGGAGGTTGCTCACATCCACTACAAAATGTCTACACATTATAAATCACAAACATAAAAAAAAACACAAACTCTGACGCTAAGCAGAGCCGTGAAGTGTAGACGCACGTTGGCTTTCCAAAACAAATTACTGCAGGTGTTATGCCCGTACGGCAATTTGCTTTGGTCTATCAACAAAATCAACACCACACTTAGCGCTATCCGCCTGATGCTATCTTTACTCAACCATTGCAAGTACACACAATGTGCCACTTAGTTTTGTGTGATTTTACCAGTTACTTGTTGGAATTTGATTAATTTGTTTTATTTACTGTTTGAATAAAACTGCAAACATTAAAAATGAGAAAAGTTAATAAACAATTTGTTCTTATTTCAAAAGTTATCCAGCCTTATAGGTTGGTTAAAGTGCGAGCAAAGCAATGTGTAAATAATTTTGCCAGTGACTGTATGTAATTTCAATCGTTGTAGAGCAGTGTTTTGCAATTTTTTATTGCAAATTTTGCACAACACCTCTAATCTTGCATTTTCAGCGCATCTTTTCGGTACGAATCCGAGATTCTCGTACGAATTGGAAACAGGTCTTCCAGACTGACGGTTTGTTTTATTTTTTGATTGAGACATTTTGTAGCTTGAAATTTGAACTTTCAAAAGTCGTGACTTGTTCCTTCCAATTATATTTAGTTTAGTTTAGTTTATTTCATCAAACAAAGTTACAATAGTACTTTAGTGATTACTTGATAATAATGCAATATAATAATATAAATAATATAAAAGAAATAATAAATAAATTACACATTGCCACCATTAAAGTTACTTAAGATTAGTAGCAAATTATTTTTAAATGAAAATCTACCAAGACTAAAATCGATCATATCGCAAACTGTATTGGTTACTCTGAAGCACCTAGTTATTGGTTCATTTGCAGCATAATTTGTTCTGTGGTTAGGAATGTTAAAAAACAATTGGTTTCTAAGCATCGTCGCAGGAACATTAAAGTTAATTAAGGCCAGAATATCGGAACAATCAATATGATTTGTCAATACGTCACGAATAAACATAACCTCAGCGAACTTTCTTCGAATTTTAAGAGGCAGGATACCAAATAATTTGCACCTTGTTTCATAGGAAGGCATATCCATGTCCCAGTGAAGCCTTTTCACTAATACTCTTGTAAAACGTTTTTGTATTTTCTCTATTCTAAAAGAGTGAACTTCATACAAAGGGCTCCAAATCGTATTACAATATTCAAGAGTAGATCTAACAAACGCAAAAAACAGACATATCAACGTGTGTGGATCGCAGAACTCTTTTGAATTGCGCAAGATAAATCCTAACATAGAATTACCTTTGGCAACTAAAAGTCTATATGTTATACGAAATCAAGTTTTTGGTCAAAAATTACCCCAAGGTCTTTCTTAAAGGTTACACTTGAAAGAAATGCACTGTTTATTTTATAAGAGAAGTTAATTGAAGAACGATTCCGACAAAACGTTAAACTTTGACATTTTGCAATATTAAGATGTAAGGAGTTAACCAAACACCAATTCGATAATCTCTCAAGATCTTCTTGTAATGACATGCAATCAAGTTGAGTTTTTATACACCGAAATACTTTCAAACATCCGCATACATAAGACATTTAGAATTTAAAAATACATTTGGAATATCATTGACAAATAACAAAAAAAAGAGCGGTCCAAGATGGCTTCCTTGCGGCACACCCTATGTAACATTTATAGGTGACGAGAGAATGTTACTTATACGAACCTGAAGACGACCCTTTAGGTATGCATTTATCCAGTTGAAGAATTTAGAGTGGAATCCTATTTTATTTAACTTCATAAGTAATGTATCATGACTAACCCGATCGAAGGCGTTGGAGAAATCTGTATAGACTACATCAAATTGATACTCTTTCTCTAGTCCGTTTAATACGTAGTTTGAAAAAAGTGTAAGGTTTGTGCTAGTAGATCTACCAGCAACAAAACCATGTTGATAGGGAGAAAAAGTACTTTTAAGAATTTGAGTTAATCTTGCATAAATCAGTTTTTGAAAATTTTTTGGAAATGTATTAATCTTGCAAATGGGGCGATAGTTAGAAACGTCCTGCCTACTTCCTGATATATATTTTGGGTGTAATTATAGAACGCTTCCAATTATTTAAAAACTCTCCACTTTCAAGGCAACGATTAAAAATTATTTTCAAAGGTACAGCAAATACTTTCGCACACCTCTGTAAAATAATAGGTACAATTCCATCCATATCTAGCCGTGTATCCACCTTAATCTTAAAGCTATTTACTCGTATATTTCTGATATGAAGATTTTTGTGAAGAACTGTCAACATTTAGGAGAAGTTAAAGTTACATTTGTTACGTTAGTTACATGAGTTACGTAACTAATTCAATTAGTAACATTAGTTACGTTAGTTAGGCGTAACTAAATAAAATTGATGATAAACCGATTCCTGTCCGTCATCCAAAGCGAGAAACCACATGACTGCATAAATCGCTTTACGAAATTATTTTTTTTCTGTAAAAGTTCCAAACCTACCCACACCCAGTTCAGTATTACTCCTCACCCCAAAACATTGATTCCACTTGATTCCCTTGGAAACCATCGCTTACTTCTCCGCTAGAAACATTTCGCCCTCCAAAATCGTTTTTACCAAATTCCCCAAGGAAGTCTATTCCCTTATCTATTGAATTATTTAGACCACAATTCGGATTTATGATGCCAAAGGTCATTATCCTAATACTCTTCTGTATACATTCAGTTGCATGAAATAATGTTGAATTCTTAAAAAACCGTCACTTCCGGCGACGACGACATTGCCGTTGTTACAGCTAGCGCAAACCATTTCAAAATTTCAAAGGTTCTCATCATTTAAATCCCAATTGTAACCCCTACTGAATAACAAGGGTTGAATTAAACTTTTATACCCTAAAAGGTTTTTCTCATTCATTCCTGAACGCCGCCGCCGCCGCCGCCGCCGCCGCCGCCGCACCGGCCAACCTCAAATACTACTCGTAGGGGGAAATGCCTTCAGCGAGTCTGAATTATTTACATATTACTTAATGATAAACCGGTTTAAGCTTTTTTCCTGCCGCCCGTATCCGCCCGTGCACAGCCATCACTGACTGAGCATAGATAAATTCAGGTTGTCTGATTGAGCCTATGGATTTAAAATGTCATCGTATTCGACAGAGGGTGGCGTTGGTTTTGTTCGCAGAGGATTTTTCTTTTCATTTTTTTCCGAACAAAAATGCTGAAAACTTTAGAGGAGCTGGCAAATCTTTGAATTTGTTATGAAAGTAATTTGTTAGAGCTAAATACCAGACTACGCCAACAACAACATGAGCCGAAGCGTGTACATCTGTCGGATGACTTAGATTAATGACATACAAGAGTGTATTATCATCTACACATGAACGCATGTATTGTTCGGACAATAATCGAAAAGACTTCTCGGTATTGGTACCGCCTTGACTCTTGTGTGGTTTTTGACTTTGAATTGAATGGAATGGAATTCTTCGTTTCGGTGGTAAATTAATGACAACATAAGTGCTCTGGATGGCTGAAAAGAGTTTGCTCTTGCTGGCCGAAAATTGATTGGTGCCAACCTAAATTGAAGTAAAATCATTTGAAAATTGGACAGTTCGATAATGGCTGAGAGATTGGAAAACTCGTTATATGGTGTTTCACTGGGAATGACTGATGATTGTGCGTAAAGAGTCGGAATGTTAATGAATTCAGAACGAAGGGGAGGCAGATGAATGATTTTCTATTTTAAAATCACCTTGGTTCGGGTCCATTGGTGTTTTGTTGTTCACTTTTATTTTAGCAAGATTTCAAAGAGGAGATGGTTGAATTTAAAAAAAGATACTTTCCACTAAATTTTGTGATCCAAATTCCAGCAAGTGTCTATTTTTATTTAGCTCCATTCATCGAGAGGATAGACCACTCAACCTAAATTAAGGAGGAATGTGGAGTCTGTTCTTCAGATGTCAAAATGATGAAATCTTTTCAGCCTATTGTTAGCTAGCTATGTCATATATTTGTGTTACAATGTCAGGATAATATGTCTCAATTTAGTTTCATTAGTCGATTATTGTTGTGTCCTTGCATTTTCTTGTTGATCCATAAAGATGTGACTTTGATTTATTTTTCCATGAAATGGGGGTCTTCTATTTTGTCTGGGGTTTTATGGATTAACAAAAAAGGATATAAGGGAGGACTGAGCATTTTATGTCTTTTTGTGGTTTAAGTTTTGAAATACTTTGTTTTTTTTTTTAGTAAGAGCAATTTTTCATCATTACGACGTGCCTTCAAATGGTACTGGGGCTTTAGTTTGGGGTAATCCTTTAACTTATCCTGGAAGATGAGGATGTTTGCCTGGCCGGATGGGGTTGTAATTGGGGTTTGGTGTAGGTACATAAGTATTTCGGTTGGAATGGGATACGCTGGTTCCAAAGGGCCCAACCCATGCTTTGTTTCGACGGATCCGTTGACTTTGAAAAACTTGACGGAAGGAACCGTTCCAAAGAATCTGATTGTTGATTTTAAGGTCCTTTTTGGACCTGAATTTCCCTACAAGTAGTTGTTTTTCCTTACACTTATTATCACTGCTGGTCGAATGTCCCAAAACATCCCTACAATTTTAAGCAACTTCAACCAATCAGCCGTCGAGACGCAGTTTTGCTGTTGTATACTGAACTGTCTGTCAATCGGCAATGGCAGTTTTCTTCCATTTTTCCAACGTTTTGAACAATGATTGTTCCTCGCTCACTTTTGTACTGCGTGAACCTCAATTCTAGAATGTGTAAAGTGTAATTTTTGAATGTATGCACACCGCAACTGACAGGCAAGTAAAAAGCAGACCTACTTTTATCCGTCGAAGTTCACGGATCCGTTGGTTATGGGCTACCTTCCATAAGAATACGTGTATTCTATATTGCTCTCCTTTGAATCAACGGATCTGTTGGATTAACTGATTCTATGGGTTGGGCCCTTAACTTCAAATATCAAACTGACGCTCTCGAAAACATTTTGAGTTTTAAACCTAATGATGCAGGACGAAAATCTACGAAACAGGACCGATAGAAAATAAGTAAATTAAAATAAATATTGGTGATCAATACACATACAGGGCTGAAAGCCGACTCGAAGCGGCAAATTTGAGAAGCTTCTCATGACAATTGATACCTTTGGATGTTGGTCAGACATTCGCTCGAGATGGGGCAAAACCTAGCTTCTCCCACCGTTTACTTGTGCGAAGTGAAAGGGACCTACAATTTCAATATTCTCTACTGAGAGAACTCGTACCGCCTTCAACAGACTATATCATTCCCAGAACTTTTTTCACAAAGCATGTAGACGTTCAGCTCCCCACAAGGTCAGAATGGCAAAATGGACACGACTAGCAATCTTCACCGATGGATCAAAAATGAACTGCGGCGTGGGTGCGGGAGTTTTTCGGAATCCTTAAACATCTCAAAATCCTACAGACTTTCGGATACCGTCAGCGTTTTCCAGGCGGATCTACTAGCTACCATGAAGTCTGTCGCCAGATCAACTAAACTCAAACATCCCCACAGAATACCTCATGAAAGCCAACCTTTGCTGGGGTAGGCTGACAACATCCGTCATATGCAGAAAGATATTGTCAAATTACAACAAGGTAAAAACAATCGACCTCCTATGTAAAACAAGTCAGAATATCGCCAGAAAAACAGCGATCATCACGGGACACTGGCCTTAAGAAGGCAATGTGGTCAGTACAAATACAAAACCCACAGCTAAGTCCTTTAGCGGGGATAAACAGTGCTTCCAAAACCCCTTTTTCTTCGTTTCTGATAAACTGTTGCGATGAATTTTTCAGGAAATTTCAATACAAATTTCTTTACTCAACTTACAGCTGTTTCACTAATAAACGTCATAGGTGCATGTGTGCTGCCAAGTTTTTTTTGATGAATTCTTAAGCGGCGATGGTCGTTTTTTAATGCCATGCCTATATCCGCGTGCAAAGAAACATGGCTAATGCCAACGTTAAAATGTTGCCTTATTTCAATTGCTCTTATTTCACGATACCGTTTTCAACAAACCACCAAACCTACCTAGACCTACCTACCTGGTTATCGCCTATGGGGACGATGTCACTATACTTGTCACAGGTAAATACCAGCAGACGCTGGCCTATGTCATGCAAACTGCTATCAACATATTAACAAGTTGGACCGAAAGATACGGCCTGTCCGCTAACCCAACAAAGAATGAGCTGGTCCCGTACACATGAAGACATAAACTCCCCGAGTTCACTCCCCCGAAGATAAGAGGCACTCCTCTGGCACTCTCACATAGCTCTAGCTATTTTGGCCTGAAGCTTGATCGCAAGTTACTTTGGAGGGAAAATGTAGTTGAACGTGCCAGAAGTCCAACCTAACCTTGCTGGACAAAACTCAACGAGTTGCATGCCTCAGCATTACCGGTGCACTGAGAACCTCTCCCACTGCGGCGCTTCAAGCCATGCTCCATCTTCTCCCGACTGACATCGTCAGCAAACAGTTGGCTGCCAGCTCAGCAATTAGACTGAGAAGCTCCGAACAACGGAAAGAGCAACACACTGGACATGCCCAATTACTATCGATTTATCGGCATCTTCCTTAGGTCACCGACCACCTGCCCACTGAATACAATATCAACCTGGGCTACCAACACCTAATTCCAGACAGAACCGAGTGGACACAACGTCACGTCCTACACCACCAATCGCAGTCAATTTGTACGGATAGGTCTAAAACGGAGGACGGAGTTGGTGCCGGAGTCTTCTCTGAAGACCTGGACATTCACGTCTCCTTTAATTTTCCAGAACACCGCAGCGTTTTTCAGGCCGAAGTCACCGCCGTCCGCAAAGCCGCTGACTGGCTGTCGGTTAAGACGATATCGAATTCAGATATTGTAATATACATCGACAGTCAGGCGGCCATCAAATCCCTAAGCGTCACCGATATCGTGGCGCCAACGTCTTATGTTAAACATCTCATAGACACCAATGCGGTGAGCGAAGCCAAACGTTGTTGGCACCAACTCGACCAGTGCTACACCGCAAGGCTACTCTGGCCGTCAATAAATACATCCAGGTCCATCGGACTTCTGAGGCATAAGAGAGGAACCCTCTCCAAATTAGTAAACGCCCTCACCGGGCACATGCTATAGGAAGACATGCTCAAAAGCTGGGCATTCCCTAAGAAGAAGAGGCTATCAGTCACATCCTTTGTACGTGTCCTGCACTCGCCGACATTAGGAAGGCTACACTCGGTGAATAACTTTTCAATGATCTAAACGATCTCAACAACGCCTGCACAGCAAAGATTGGCTTCTTCATTCAGAGGAGCAAATGATTCCCTGAGAAAGAGGGTGATACACCCACCTTACACATCGGCAGCACAATGGACCTACCTCTGGTCTAAGTGCATCCTCATTGAGGTCCGGTTCCAACCAACCAACCAACCTACCTACCTACCTACCTACCTTTCTACCTTCAGCGATCGTTGCGAAAAACTTAAATCTTTCCAAATTTTTTTTTTGTCTGATTTCCAAACAAACTAAAAACATAGGGGCGGGCTACAGTCCGCTTGGGCGAACTGTTGGATACCCTATTCTTATTCCTATATCTCATAAGTGGGCGTGACAAAAATTTAAAGGATTTTATCGAAAAAACTAAGCTTTTGTAAATAAAAACGCTCCCTAGCTCAAACTTTGGTTTTTCAATAAAATTGTTTTATTTAATTGTGGGTGTGTCAGTAGGCGGATTTAAAAAAAATTTAAGTATGAGCATAAAGGGCACCTAGAGAGTATATACTATAAATTTCAGCTCCCTAGCTCAAACTTTGGACTTTCAAAAATAAAATAAAAATAATTGTGGGCGTGTCAGTAGGCGGATTTTGAAAATATTTACACATGAGCATAAAGGGCCCCTAGAGAGTGTATATTAAAACTTTCAGCTCCCTAGCTCAAATTTTGGTTTTTCAAAAAAAATATTTTATTTAATTGTGGGCGTGTCAGTGGGCGGATTTTGAAAATTTTATGTACCAAGCAGTTTTATGGGCCAAAGATCATATATAAAAAATTTCAGCTTTCTAGCTCAAAATTCAATTTTTCCCAAAATTTGTTTTATTTAATTGTGGGCGTGTCAGTGGGCGGATTTTGAAAATTTTATGTCCCAATCAGTTTTATGGGCCAAAGATCATATATAAAAAATTTCAGCTCTCTAGCTCAAAATTCGATTTTTTCCAAAATTTTGTTTTTTTGAGTTTGTGGGCGTGTCTGTGGGCGGATTTCAAAAATTCTTAAACTTGATTATTTCGGGACCCTAGAGAGTATATGGTTAAAATTTCAGCTCTCTAGGTCCAGTTTAAAGGCCTAATTTTTGCCGACGGACGGACGGACGGACATGGCTAGATCGACATTACTATCGATGCTGATCATAAATATAGTAACTTTTAGGGGTCTACGGGCAATATTAAGGTATGTTACAAACTATGCGTCAAAATTAATATACCCCTAGAATAGGGTATAAATAGCCAGAATCTGAAATTTCAAGTTCTTAGATCAACGGGCCGTCGTAAATGGGTTAAAAGAGGGCTTTGTTGCATACCAGTGTAATCTAGAAAAGGTAGTGTCGATTGACTGCAACAAATTAGTGGGTTTTAGCGAAATAAAACGCTCTGGGGAGGAGGTTTAGGTTGTTGAACACTATTTTAACAGTGGGTGCACCCAGGGATCGCGATGGGCCCCTTATGGTTGCTAGTGTTTCTATGACAACAGTGTCATAGCCCTGCCCTAACCTAACCTGAACTAGAATGTCACGAAATCAAGCACAAACTCGTATTTTCCAATTTTCCGTCGTTAAAAGTTCACAATAGCTGTAAAAATACAGTCTTTCCAAGCAAGTGCCATATGCCAAAGACACTTCATGATTCCTTTTGAATAAATGATCTTGTCATCAGATTTGCAACCCAGCTGTTATCTATGGTAATGTTTTACGATTTAAAGGACCCACCCCAAACCCTTACCAACATTACCAGCACTGCCATTCATGATGTAAGACTATTGACAATGACACTTCTTTTGAAGTTCACTTTTTTTGACACCCATATCACTTTGCAAGAACATTTAGAAACGACATCATTGACACAATCTTGATACCCATAGAAATCTCCAACATAAACGTATCAAAGTCCCCACACGAAATTGGGGCTTTGTTTTTATCCACTCAACCTTTTTCTTTTTGGCTAAGGGAGGAGGGATTCTTGGAAAGTTTACTGCCATTTTCGCAAAGGTACGAGTAATGTCAAAAATTCAATATATTCAATAGGGAAGAAACTTCAAATAGATTTTTCAATTGAAAACGAATGCCAACAACCGTTCAAAGCATGGATATAGTGATAAAGCTGTCTCGGGTTACATTCGAGGAGGAAGTATAGAGAAAAACTATTAACACCAATGTGAGCCTGACAGGACGGGTGGTAAGGGGCTTCTCAATGGAAATGAAAATTTAAATGAAATACTAAAAAACAAACCGTAATTCATTCTCGTTTCAGATTCAGAGGTTGGTTGGCATTTTCTGCTTCTTTTTTTTTGTAGTGTTTATTTTTTATTTTTTTGTTTGTTTTGTTCTGTCATTCGTACACTCGTCATTTCTCTGTGTGATTAAAATTGAAATGAGATCTGAAACGATAAGCGCGGTACGAGGCGTTCGTAACTAATCCTCTGATTGAATGGGCCACACCAGATATACACAGAGATGGTATAGAATGCGACGCGTTCAGATAATGGCTTAGAACGTGTTGAACATGGGTATTTTATGTGTCAATCTAAGTGGGTTTTCTTTTGTGTTGTTTACTTTGTTTATTTTTGTTTTCAAGTGTCAAACACTGAATTGCATAGAAATGGATAGATTTAAGTGGAAATTATGTTAAGTTAACATGTTAACTGAGGTACTAAAAAGCTTAATAGGACTTGAAGACCCCTAAAAAAAACATATTTAATTTTATTGTGTGGCTTGTGACTTTGAAAGATGGCGGATCAAGATGACAGAAATTATTGGCAAATGTGCTGTAAAAACTGTTTTTTTATGTGTAATTTGCAGGACAGCAGGTACAATAGCAAGTCATAAAAATTAGACGCTGCAAACTAGAAACTGCACTCATAGCTTTTGTAGCCAGGACCCCTCGTCAATAGAATTCTAAACTACCAACATGCGGGGTGAGCATCTGAAGCCGCTGCTATATGGTGTGATTTGAGGCAATGCACCACCCTATCGGAAGATGCTATAATTTTTGCAAATGGTGGCTGATATCTGATTTCGATATGTCAATTCTACTTTGACGTTCGTGAAGTAAACTGATGTACACGTCAACAAGATATGATTTATATTATATAGTCCTAAAGAACGCGGAGTAATTGTTTCGATTTTTTTTGCGGAATAATTTGTCGGTGGTGTTGGCGCAGCTTGAATTTCGGCACAGATTTCCCGGTCGTCGGACACCAACTGGGTAAACACTACGACGTTAAGGCGCTCGCCTAGAAGAGTATCGGACAACACGAGATGCTGCCACTGGCCGGCCCCGGAGCAGCCGTTCTGCTGAGAATATCGCACCTGTTGCTGAAGATGTCACAGAGGACCTAGGATGGACCCCGTATGGACCAGACGACGTGTCACGCATTTGGGCATCAATTGGCGGTGTTAACATAGAACTTTGGCGAACGACTTGAAGATGTTCCCTTACAAATTGCATCAGCTGTCAGCTGTTGACCGAAAAGCGCGTTTAACCTACGCTCAAGTCATCCTGAATCTCGACCACGAGCGAGACAGCTTTTTATCGAAAACATTATGAGCGAGAGGCCCATTTCCATTCTATGGATGTGTGAATAAGCAAAATTATCGCTTCTGGGGCACCAAAAATCCCCGTATATCCCACGAAGAGCCATGACACCTGCTCAAAGTTACTGCATGGTGTGCTGTTTACGCTGGAGGCGCTATTGTGGCTTATTTTCTCGAAAATACCGCGGGCCAACGACTACTGCGGGCGGCCCTAACAGGATAAAGAGTATCAAACCTAAGGAGTATGAAACCTAAGGTAAACGCATGGTGTGACTAGAGCTGCAAAGAGGCAATCCGGTTAGAAGGCCAACCCATCCGAGGAAAACCGAGACAAAGTTTAGGCCAACCAGAAATGACTGCAATGACCAAATCAATCGTGTCAAATTCTCCTACAACCAAAAGCTGAGGCAAAAAATACTACAAAGTCCCACGGGTAGTAAAAACTGTCGGTCGTTTGTCAAAAACATTAAGAATTCGGCCTCGTCTCTATCCCGACACTCATTTATAATGACACTCCAGCTGTCAGCTCTCTAGATAAAGCCTATCTGCCTGCTTCCTCCCTTAAAAGGTTTCAACCGCAATATCTGCCATGTCAGGAATGCACATCAGTTCACCCTTAAGCCTGTATTCGGGGTGCGAGACTTTCTACAGTGGAGCACTCAGACTCAATACCGGTCCATTGTACTACCAGGAAGGCACACCACTTTTACTATGAGAATTTACTCGTTTTCGTAAAAAAGACGAGAAGGCGCTTCAATGATAAGGAGGTGAGGTTTACAGCACTCACCATACCAGCACCAAATACCTGTCCCCTACCTGATACGAGCAAAAGCAGAACAATCACAGAGGAAATGTTCCGCAGTGTCGTCGCTTTCTCCACAGGCTTCGCAGTTGGTGGTATCGCTTAGGCCTAGCACCTTAAGGTATTTGGCAAAAGCGTAATGGCCCCTAAGAACGCCAGTAGTCTGTCTGCAGGCTGTGCTCTTGCCGCAGACTTTTTACAGACGTCGGCAAGTATTTGCTTAGTCTGTCTGCACCCTGCATATGAAACCCAACAGTCAATGGAACCCCTGACCGAGGGCGCTGGCAGACAAATCGCTGGTTCAGGTCCTGAAAAGTCCTCCTCTGAGCCATGTCTAGCAAATTCGTCGCACGTTCCCGTGATCCCGTTATGACCCGGGACCCAGACAAGTCTAAGTTAATTCGGCCTTCCAAGCGAATTCAGAGAGATCTTGCATTCACGAAATATTTTGGAAGTGGTTAATGGGTTGAGCAAGGCCTTAAGCGTAGCCTGACTATCGCTACAGACGCAGATACTTCGCCCCCTCCACCTGTTCCTCGCAACATAGTACATGGCCATTAGGATAGCACAAGTCTCTGTTTGGAAGACTGATGCATGTTTGCCTAACGAGAAGAAAAGTCTTATGTTGTCGTTCTCCATTAAGACACCAGCACCAGATCTTGATCGGTTTTGGAGTCATCCGTGAAGTTTCGACTACATTCCTTTCCAGGCTCAGAGTCTGGCCAGAGCGAGTCGTAAACACGAGGAAAGTCGATTTCGTAGTCGCGCTTTAGCCGAAGTTCCGGTGTCATTGCATCGTACAGCATATCCATAAGACAGGAGTCGAAGGACAACCGTTGCGCAAGTTCATCAAAACTCCAGTCCGAATTATACCAAAAGCCACCTCTTCTTAGACGTGAGATAGCTTTGATTGTACAGCCCATGATGTAAACATCAAGTGGCGGGAGGTTCAATAGTGCATCTAGGCCGAGACGTACCTGCCATTGGAGTTTGGCAAGAGCAGCAGTAACGTATTTACGTGAAAGCTTATTCCACCAAACAACCGATGCGTATGCTAGAAATGGTCTTATCATAGCCGTATAAATCCATAGGACTCTTTTCGATGAAAAGCCCCATGTCTTGCCGAAAATGCCCTTGCACTGCCAAAAAACCGACAGCGCCTTGGCAGTCTTCAGCTCAACATGCTTGGACCAAAGAAGTTTGCTATCCTGGATGACTCCCAGATACTTTGCTTCATTGGAGAGTTGGATTGTGACGCCTTTAAGCACTGGCTGAGTCAACCCGTTCAGCTTCCTCCTTCTCGTAAAGAGAACAACCTCAGTTTTAAGAGGATTAACCGAGGGCTGCCTGCCCCTTGGACAGTCGCTAGGCATGATCCAACAGAAAGCACGGCAACATCATCCGCGTACGCCTGAGCGTATACGTTAGAACTGTTGAGTGCGTTCAACAGAGAGTCGACCAACATGCATCACAGAAGTGGAGAGAGAACGCCTCTGTTTACCCCCTCCATAACATAACGGCCCCAATCCGCATCCGCAACCAACGTTCTATTTCAAGCGCGCCCTCAATTCTACCAACTATTCGGGCGTACAGTGAAGTACAAGGAATCGTTCCTTAGCCGTACCACACGAATGCGGAATGCTCTACCATGCTGTATCTTTCCTTCGCTTTACAATTTACAAACATTCAAAGCCAACGAGCATCGGCATCTCCTGTATCTCTCCAAATTCTGTAGAGGCTGTGGCGACGAGGAAGCTCTGGAGAATACAACTCACTTCCTATGTCACTGCTCGGGTCTCCAACACATCAGGTACAGATTCCTGGGGAGACATTTCTTCCATGACCTAGACGAGCTCTCCAGCACACCGATAGACCGGATAATGAACTTCACTAAATCCACAGAATGGTTTGTATCGAACAACACGGTGAGTAATTAATCTCAGTTTTTGTAGACAGGGCTAAAAAATGAGTAAGGGGCAACCCTCCTCTCCCGATGGGCATC
The DNA here is from genome assembly GCA_949715645.1 of Portevinia maculata. Lineage (NCBI taxonomy): Eukaryota > Metazoa > Arthropoda > Insecta > Diptera > Syrphidae > Portevinia > Portevinia maculata. Next base: position 25,159,259 of record OX454527.1, on the reverse strand, counting down.
ACAATGTGTCAGTATTGACCTGAGTGTGGCACTAAGCCAGCCCGCCTACCTAACCTAACCTACTCTCCAATCCAAATTTTCCTTCGGCCCGCGCTGTATATCTTTTTACATTAGCCGTGTTTCGGTGCTAAGTGTATACCCAGCTCTGCATAATTTTACACGTAAACAATAACAAAAAGGAGTGCTGAAGATAAAGAGGTCAGCAGTCGACGACTGAGACGAAGTGAACATAGACCCCCGTATTAATAAACAACGGATAGCGGCGAGTTAGCACTAGCACACGTGTTAACTCTTAATTTTGATTAATAAACGTGTGTTAGCTTACACTGACATGTGATAACGAGTGGATAACTTAACTCACCGAATTTGGCGTATAAGGAGCGGATAACTTCACACATTCTCAGATTGTAGTTCATGCATTCACAAATTGAGAGGATGCGCATGTATGTGTAGAAACATTGAGAGGATGAGAGAGAACACTGTCACCCATTTGGGCATATTACTCTTTCATAAAGCGTTGACTCCATAGTAGTCCCATCGTATTGGAATGGAATACACAGAAATGAGTGTCAACTGATGAAATATGACAGATACACTCGATTTTTGAATATAATTTGGTTAAGTGCTACCGTATTGTAGGTGAAGTGCTGCCGTATTGTAGGTGATAAAGAGCAATCAGCTAACACAGGGGACAAATATTTTTATTAATCAGAAAAGTTATCCTATGGACAAGTTCGCTATCCGTGTGCCAGCTAACTCGTGTGTAAGGAGCGGATAGTGTTTTTCTATTAATATGGCTGAGAGCGTTCATGCCATGAAGCGACTAGATGGCGGTAAAATAAGTTGGGAGCAAAAATATTCCGATTGTTATGCAGAGATAGTGGATGTGTTCGTCGATTAAACAAAAAAAAATCCTCATTTCAAAGAAAATTATGCGAAGAAAATTAAAAAAATAAAAAAAATGGCAAAAATAAGCATCCGTTCTTTTCCTTGCTGTCAAACACAAAGGATTTTATGATGTTCAAAAATCTTTCAAAAAATACGTTTGGATTTGCATCCTTGCTTTAATAATAATCCAAATCGCACTCTTTTAAAGTACAAACACTGCGAACACATCCTTCAAAATGAAAAGTGAATATAGAATACGATCTAGGCGTTTTATTTGTAAAATTATGCTGAGCTGGGTATATACTACCACCGAAACACGGCTATTATAAGGGTACACAAAATTCCTCTTCGCTCATGCAAATTATTAAAAAAAAAACAGCCATACTCACGACTTTCCCCTTCCTTAATTGGATGAATTGGGGCTAGAGAAAATGAAAAGACATTAGACTTTTCTTCTCGGCGAATACTCCACGAGCTCTCTGGCCGTCAAGACCGTCTAATTTAACAGTTCTAGACTTTTTTTGTGGGTTTTTTTTTTTTGAAGTATCGGGTCTATGTCAACAAGCCCCAAACACTTGAGGCGCTCAAAGAGAATATTCGTCAATGCGAGGACCTATCGCGGGAAGCACTGGCAAGGGGATGGGAAATGCCATAAATCAGACCCGAACGGTCTTCAATTCTGGTGGCGTCCTCTAAGCCGAAATCATTTTCTCGTCTTAATGGAAAAAAGTTTAAGACATCAATAAACATAATCCAAAAGCAGAACCAAAGTTTTTCATTCATTGAAAAAAATTAAACCCAAAGAACATCGGGTGACAACTTTTGCGCCACCTTGTATTAACTGAATTTAGAGCCAGCGACCGTCCTTTGGTATAGTTTTGCTCTTTGAATAGCACCCACGCAGGCAACCTCCCCACGGAAACCAATCTCGCTGCGCCCAACTTTCCAACATTTCATTGCCTTTTCAATGACAAGAGCCCTCTTTTGTGGCGGCTGACAGATCATGTTCAAAGTTCCTACTCAAAGTATCGAATTTTACGAGTTGAGGTCGGCTCGCGGTGAATCTTTTCGTATACCATTTCTATGCAAATACACATCCACGGTACAACAAAGGCAATTTAATATTCCTCTCTGCCCGTATCCATATCTCCAGGTTATTGTTTGTAAATCATTAAATGCCTCCATATAGGTCCAATAAAGATTTCCGAATGTTCTGCGACAGGAACACGTTCAACATTTGGTCCCTTGCCCACTGCAATATTCATTGGGTTAATGTTTTACTGATAGCGTGGCTATACGCCCCAGACGTCGATTATTCTCTTTGGCCAGCAGACAAACTACCCATATAAATTCTCTGTAAATAGAAATCAATGTTCCAAATTTTCCTATGTATAGGCACACACTCGGATGCAGAGTCTTTTACATTGATAACCCTGCCATGGCCCCCTGGTCGTGCTGTTCCTGCTGTTGCTTTGCTCATGGACCCTAATTGGATAACTTGTGTCCTGGGTTTTATGGCAGGAATGGGAACTTGTACAACAACAAACAAAACGTTGAGTGCTCCGTGACAGCAACAAATTGTCTCCCACTTCCGGGATTTCCTCTGGAGCTACTTAGGGACTGGGGTCGTCGCCTGTCAACGCAACACAGGAACGCTGTGTGCTGTCAATGTATGCCAAGTGTTCGTCAGGAAACAAAAAGCAAACAAATTCAACTTAAATTCGTTCTGTATACACTCGCATAGATACATCTGCACACGCACAAGGAGTATCTAGTGTTTGTATAGTGTTATACAATTTTCTTTTTCCTGTATCTTTTTGTCGAAGGATATAGTATTTGCGCTCTGTAAAGGCCGATTATAAACAATAAACACGTCGACTCTCTCTTTCTGTAATGTGTCTGTCTATAGATTCGAGATACTCGGAGCCGTGCTCTAGTGCTTCGGAGTGTTTATATTGTCCCAGCTGATAAGACGGTCCGGCCCGGTCAATGTGTTTTTAACAAACTGATAGCAATGGTTGTCAGCTTATCGGGTGTATGGTTAGGTGACGATGTAATGAACGGCTTTATATTTGAGGCTATGAATTTAGATGGGATTTACTTGGTGGCTGATAGGACTTTTGGTTATAGTGGCATTTGGAGTGAGGTGGATTGACGTGACGTTGACATTTGATAAGGGCTCTGTTTGCTATTGTGTGACTTGTTCGAGGACATTTTTTTGGATTTATATATGTACTTATGTTTGCAGTTCTTTGTTTGAATAGGAAGGTTCGAGAAATTGAAAATTCGTTCAATTTGGTGAATGGCGAATGTTAGCTCAATTCGTGCGGCCACTTTTATATGTGAGCTTCATTATGCTACGTTTTCACCAAGCATTAAACCGAGATGACAATTAAACTGCCCTAAATTTTTTCATATGCCCGGCATTCGCCAAACAAATCTAGAGATCTTCATCAGTTCAAGACGCCAATAATTAATAAGAAACAATTAAAGGACCTGCGAGGAGGCGACCCTTCTTAACTTCTCAAGATATACATCAGTTTTTTTTTGTTTTCTTTATACACTATACACTATCAGCTCTGTGTCGTGGAGTGCTTAAAGCAAGCAACTATCAGGAGCAGAAATTGCCGGCACTAAAAGTGCTCTCACAGGCTCATCATTTAGAGCAGGTGTAAGGACAAAACAATTAAAAATACAATAATTATGTACCTATAAAATACTAACACAGACACAAAATAATGCAAACAATTTAAGACATTAAAGCATTATTACGCAAAATATTTTTTAGCTTAATTTTACTAACATGCAAGTCAATCACATGATCATTTAGATTATAGATTCTACCCATGCGACTAATAGGCTCATGCCTCCCATAATTCATTCTATGATGGGGGCTGAACAACAATTCAACACTGCGTAAATTATGGGCACCACCACGAAAATTAAAGCCAATAGACGACAGCAAGTCAGGTGCATCTATTTGACCGGATATAAGCTGCTGTAAAAAAATGATATCGCTATTAAGCCTTCGTTGAGAAAGGGGTAACATTTGAAGAAGCTTAATACGCTGACAGTAAGGAGGAAGGTTAAAAGGATCATCCCTCTATTCGATTTGAATGAATGTTGTAGAACGGTGTCCAAACTTGAGAGGCATACTCTAGAATCGGACGGACAAAACAATTGTACAATGACATAGAAACGTAAGGGTCATTAAATTCGTTGGCCCACCTTTTTACGAAGCCCAACATAGAATTAGATTTATTAATAATAGAATTAATATGCTTAGCAAAACCCAGTTTGGGGTCGAAATAAACCCCAAGACCCTTAAAATTATCAACATTACAAAAAATATGTTGAGACAGAGAGTATTGAAAGGTGGAAGGGATATTCTTTCTAGAGAATGTCATATGTTGACATTTAGTTGGGTTCAGGGATAAACCGTTTTTATCACACCAATTGGCGAAGCTATTAATGTCAGATTGAAGAAAACTTCTGTCTTTCTGACTAGTGATAGATATACAGTGGCCGAAATAAGTATAAAGACAGTAATTCTCAAACTCTTCAATTTGGCTTGTAGGCTTAGCGCCTAAATATATGCAACAAAATTGTTCAATAAATGTTTGGAGAATTAATTTTCTCTTAACTCCAAAAAAAAATTGTACCGTTATCGGTCATATCGTGTTAGAAAGAGACTGATTTGTCTTTTCTAATAAAAAAATTGTGAAAAAGTTGCGAAATAAGTATAAAGACACTTCGGTTATCCAAAAGTATTCCAATTTTATAGCAATTTTTTTTAAATAAAAAGAGTGAAAAACAGTAAAAGGTAAATTGTTTCGCTTGTTGGCACAAAAATTGTTATCAATAAATTGTTATCATTAAACTATTAAGCCATGCCTCGCGGAACTCATTTGACGACAGTAGAAAGGGCAATTATTACGACTCATAAGGAGCACGGCTTATCCAACCGATCCATTGCCAGGAAAATTGGACGATCTCTTTCCGTCGTATGTAATTTTTTAAATTTGGGCCAAAATTATAGCACTGCAAGAAGATCTGGTCGACCAAGCCTCTTGACCTCACGCAACAAAAAAACGATTTACCACGAAGCAAGGCGTAATAAGCTGAATGCTGGCCAGATAAAGCGCAAGTTGGATCTCCCAGTGACGGTAAGAAGAGTGGAGCAAGTGTTGAAGGCAAATCATAACCTTCGTTACACGAAAATGACGAAAAAACCCAACCTGCAACAGCATCATAAAGAAGCAAGGTTAAGATTTGCAAGAAGTCACATGGCTTGGACCAGGGAGTGGGAATCCGTTATTTTTAGTGATGAAAAGAAATTTAATTTGGATGGTCCGGACGGTTTTAGCTTTTATTGGCGTGATTTGAGGGACGAAAAAGCAATAAAAATGAGTCGGCACTCTGGAGGCGGAAGTTTGATGGTTTGGGGTGCCTTTGGTTTTCATGGTAAAATCCCCTTGATGTTCGTTCAACCTAGAATGAATGGTGAAAAATACAGGGAGATGTTGGAATATGCTTTGGATGCATTTGGAGACATTCCAGCGGGTGAAAATTTTATTTTTCAACAGGACAATGCTCCTATTCATAATGCCAGTACGGTCCGCGAATGGTTTGAAAGGAGTCAAATTCAGTGTTTACCATGGCCTTCGTGTAGTCCTGACCTTAACCCAATCGAAAATTTGTGGGGTATTATGGCAAGAAACCTTTATTCAAATGGGAAGCAGTACAGAAATCTGGAAGAGCTTAAAAGAGGAATAACACAGACATGGTCTGAGATCACCGAAGAAGTCCTACAAAACTTGATAAATTCTATGCCTAATAGAATTTTCCAAGTTATTGAAAATCAAGGAGGTTGTACAAAGTACTAACTTTCAGGTTGATAGGTACAACCAAAAAATTCGGTGTTTAAATGCTTTTAAATATTGACTGTCTTTATACTTATTTCGCAGGAAAATTAAACGTTTTTGGAATTCCCTAAAGGTGAACCTCAAAAACTAGCCTTTGTGGTGATAAATATTTTCTTTTTTCGTTTCATTATTTACTGAATAAAATAAACTTACTATCTACGATAAAATAAACTTATAATTTCTATTATTTTTGTACTTAAATCCAACCGAGCATTGAAGTTGAGTGTGTCTTTATACTTATTTCGGTCACGTATATATATTTTCATTTCATCAGCGTAGATCAGGATATTACTGTGATTTATACATGCTTTAACATCATTAATGGCAAATATAAATAAAATTGGTCCGAGGTGACTTCCTTGGGGAACTCCAGACTGAGCTGTGAAAGATACAGATAACGATCCTCTAAATTTCACTTGATAAACCCTTGATCTAAGGTAAGGTATGAATTAACCCATTTTATGAAACTTGGTGGGAAACCAAAAGCCCTGAGCTTAAACTCGATTATTTCATGGGACAGCTGGTCGAAAGCTTTAGAGAAGTCAGTGTATATGCAATCCATTTCGTCCTTATTCTCTAAGGCATTAGAACAATCATGCAAGAAACTTAACAGATTAGTGACAGTGGATCTGTTTCTTACAAATCCATGCTGTTCATTACAAATTAAATTGCGACAAAGAAATATTAACTTTTCGCAAACAATTTGTTCAAAAAGCTTAGGGATACACGAAAGCTTTGAAATAGGCCTATAATTAGTGATATCACCACGTTCGCCTTTTTTAAATACAGGTATGATAAAGGCACTTCCATAGATTAGGGAATTTACCAGTACTGATGGACAATTCATATAGATATTAAAGATATGGATCAATTGCATGACTACATTTTTTAAGAACGATCGGTGCAATGCCATCAGGACCTGATGAATAATCATTCTTGAGAGAAGAAATACATTTTAAAATTGTTTCCAAATCGAATGAGATACTACTAAAACTTATTTGGGAACAGCTAGTTAGATAACTAAAATATTGCTCATCTATGTGAAGAGGGGTCACCCTAAACGACTTACTGAAATAATCTGCAAACATATTGCTTGCATCTAGCGAATCAGCAGTTGTAGAACTATTGCAAGTTAGTATCGATGGATAACCATCGGTGTTTTTCTTAGAATTAACAAATCCCCAAAAAAGTTTGGGGTCCAATTTTAGAGAGCATTCCATTTTACTTATATAGTCAATATATAAGTTGCAGGATAAAGATTTGAACTCATTGAATAATGTGAGATAGAGTTCAAGATCTGAATGGCGGAGACTTTTTAAGTAGTTCTTCCAAGCCCTATTACGTCTGCTTCGTATCGATTTGAGCTCTTTAGTATACCAGGGATGGGACGTTTTCATATTCCTAGAGGATTTGACAGGAATCACTTTTTGCATGCAGTTATCCATCAAAGAATAAAAAGCACCGACTGCATCTTCAATATTATATAACGGAGTAAGATTAAAATTAAGGCTATTAATTTCATCAGAAAGCCTTTGAAAATTTGCTTTCCGAAAGTCAAAAGATTGCGAACGATCATACGAATTACTGTTTTCGTACAGATGTGCACCCAGTTCAATAAATACATCCAAGGGTGGATGATTGTCATCTATGTTAGTTATACTGAAGTTTTAAAGGGTACATGGCCTTCAGATGCTTCTAAGGCAACGTCGCTTGCTTACTGACAGTGGTTCGTTATTTTTTCTGCCATGCCATGCAGGTGGCAATGGTGCGATGGTAGTGTATTCGCAAAGTGATTGGCAGGTCGTATGTTCGAATCCCGACCAGAGCCATGCTTTGTAAAATTGAATGCACACAACATAATCTCCCTTAATCAATTAAGGCGCCACCTATGGAGAGAAAAAACCCTATCGCACCAAAAAAAAAACTTCTTTCCTATCCTCCTATTCTTTCAGTAGTAAGCAGCACCCAAAAATAGGCAATGAATCATGTGCTGCAACGAAAATGCCTGCGCTGTGGCAACATAAGGGTAATGTATCAATTACAGATCCTTTAGCGCACGCTAATTTGAAAATATTTACACATTAGCATCAAGAGCCCCTGGAGAGTCTATATTATAAATTTCAGCTCCCTAGTTCTAACTTTGGTGTTTTGCCGTCCGACCCGAAAATCTGACGATGACGGTGACGCTCTATATTTCCAACTAATGAACTGCGATTCATGGACACAATGACTTTACTCGCTTTTGGTAAATTCCATCTGTCGGCAACTGTTTTAGATATAGCTTTCTCCTTTGGATCGGTTTGGATAGATGATGAGCTTGGTATTGCCCTCTATTGAGGGGATTCAAGGGTGTTTACCCATTCCACGAACCTTTCCGCGCGACTAAATTTTATGGGTTGTAACAAGAGTGTACGTTTGTCTACACCTCCGTTACGCCGGGAGTCTACAGTGGTCTCCACTTCCGTGTCGCATTTACCAGCTTACTCCCCAAGTCAAGCGTTCGTAAAGAAGTTTTACTTCAAAAAAAAATTGCCAATACCAAACATTGGTCAATAATTGATTCCTTTAATAGTGGCGTACATAAACTATCAACAAACAACAACAACAAACGAAGATGGTGTCAAATGGAACTTACTTGCGAATGAGTCCAGATGGAGAGCAAATTGACTACCTACATATATTGGATAAATTCTTGCCTCTGAACAAAAGGAAGAAAACAATCATTCAACAGCGTATCAAAAAATGGCTGGAAACAACTTTGGAACATTCGAGACGTTCTGGAAAAGAACACATCATCCAATACAGTAAAATAGTTAATGGATTCTGCTGTTCTTTCGGTCCTAACATATGGATCCCTAACTTGGTGCACTAATATGAATTGTATGGCCCGATTGGTGGTATGCCAGAAGTCAATGAAACGATGTATCTAAAAAGTAAGCAACACACCCCGAACGCAATTATCATGAGAAGGATGAAGTTGGAAGATATGATACAATAAGCTAGGCAACTAAAAAGAGCATGAGAAGTTCACGATCGAAGATATTGAGAGATTAAACTCCAGGAATAATGAACCGATGTTTTACCAACAGGTAAAAATAACGTGTCAGGCCAATAAGACCCGTAAAGAACCTGTAGAGATGAAGAAGGAATAAACTTCGTATTACACAACCATGTTCTGCATTTCGATCGAAATCGAATTTAATTCACTTTTCAATTTCACTCGGAATGAAATTTGGTGTTATGCATTTCGATCGTTTTAGATTTTTTCAAATTCACTTTCGAACTGTATAAATCCTAAACAAAAACAATGTTTGCTTTTAAGTCAACATGGATGCAATAGTTTTAGCAATTTTCAATGGAAAAATGATGGATTCGCATTTGAACCATTCGTAATAACTCCCTACAGATTTGCTCCAATTCACAATATTCATTCCGATCGGAATGCAGAACACACAATTTCACTTTCACCTTTGCAAATTCACAAAAAGTGGAATGCAGAGCATGGGCCACAGTCACGGTCGTTGAGGAGAATATGGAATTTCTTCTGCAGACTGTATAACGGCGACGAAGACCAACATGGCGCAGTCAGGCAGAATGAACCATTCAACATAGACGATGATAGCCACCATTTCCGTTCAACTGACCAAAGCGAAGTAAGGATAGCAATAACGAAGCAAAGACTGGCGTTCCTGTGCATTACCGGAGCAATGGAGGTGTTATTGGAATTAACCCCTTTACATATCATGGTGATGAACCGGCAGACAAAACAATCCTAAGGATGGCAAAGGAGGGAATTGGAAGAAGAAAATGCACCGGTTCGAAAGAACACGGTGACTTACTCAAAAAACTCCCACTTCTTGCCATACCTATGGACGATGGCATCAGGAAATTCAACTTCGAGAAGAATTTCCAGATAAAGCTCAGCAATAAGAAGAACTCAAGCAACGAATCCACAACTTATGGACTGAGCAACCACACAACAAAGTGGTACACGGACGGCTCGAGGACCGACGAGTGAACTGGTGCAGGAGTGTTTGGGCCAGGAACTATGCACTATGAATCCATGGGCAAATGTACCAGCATCTTCCAGGCAGAAATATGTGCCATAGACAGGTGCGAGAAAAACTACAGGAATTGTAACATAGCAATAATGTCTGACAGCCAAGTAGCCATAAAGGCTCTTGACGCCTACGTGATCAAGTCAAAACTCTTGTGGGAATGCCTACACGGACTGAATAGACTGGGCAAGAACAACACAATTTCCATCTGCTGGGTACCTGGCCATTTTGGCATTACAGGCAATGAGGCAGCGGACTCTCTGGCAAGAAAAGGGGCAGAGGAACCCTTCACAGGTCCTGAACCGTTCTGCGGGATAGGAGAACACACTCTACGCGAAGAGTTCAGGAGACTGGAGGAAGAAACAAGAGCCAAAACCTTTATCAACCTCCAAGGTCTGAGGCAAGCAAAGAAACTTAGGAAACTATAACCAAAAGAGATTCAAAGCTTGTATCAGCCTTTACAAAAACAACCTAAGAATCCTAACAGGCATCCTCACGGGCCACTGCAAACTCAAGGAGCACCTGAGGAAAATGGGTATATCAGAGGACGGGCTCTGCAGATTCTGCAGTGAAACCGCTGAAACTCCAGACCACATACTGGAATGCTGTGGGGCACTGGCCCACAAAAGGATAAGACATTTGGGCAGGCACCAAATAACGGACAAGGACATACAAACCTTGGACCCACAGCTCATTCTCAGATTCATCAAGGAAACTGGACTGGACGCTGTGCTCTAAGGAGTGTTACCGGCCAAGGATAAATCAGAGCAATACCCCGATACGCTTCACAAAAGAAGTATCTACAGAGGTCTCTGAAAAAGGTACAAGCAGGGGGGACACAATAGACCAATAGGTCGCAGTGTAATATACCCTAACTAATATTATTATTATTAACGAAGCTTATGCTGGACCTGACGGCCTACATGCCAAACTTTTCAAAGCAGCTGGAGATGACTTTGTAGAGAGCATAACCGAACTCGAGTCTAAAATTTGGTCAGACGAGTGTATGCCTGGTGAATGGAAGCGACAGGAACGTCAACAGGAGCTGATCCACAAGAAAGGAGATCGCTTAAAGCGCCAATTACAGAGGTATTAGTCTGCTTAACATCGCGTCTGACTCCAGACTGCGTTGTCCCTCCGGGTTGGAATCGAAGAGTCTTCGGGCCGGAGCGTTGGTGTCCATTCGCTCTACAGGTTCTAGCCATCTTAGTCGACTGATACGTACTTTTTGACCATGTACAGCTCGTAGAGTTCGCTGTTTAATCTCCTCCTCCAAGGCCTGTCAACGCAAACGGGACCGACAATAAGTCGAAGAATTTTGCGTTCGAAACGACTAAGGAGATCTTCATCCGTTTTTGGTAGGGTCCACGCTTCTGCGCCGTAGAGCAGGACTGGGATGATAAGGGTCTTATATAGAGTCTCCTTTGTTTTTCTTGACAAGGCCTTACTAATCATTTGCCGTCTTATTCCAAAGAAACAGTGGTTGGCAAGTGTAATTCTTCTTTCCGACAGAGCATTATGTGTTGCTATTTTCTTCTTGTTCAACACTCGCGCTTATAAGTTCAGCAAGTAGCTACCACTTGGAGGTAAAATAAGCACAGTTGATGTGTAGTCTCAGTTACGGCTATTGTCCATCGCCATTCGCCATCAATGCTTACCCTCATTCTGGAACACCCAACAATCAAAAATTAGTACCGGAAATAACGATCCTGAATTTTCCTATGATTCGAATGGACCAAACAGATACACATATTTCCGCCATCTTGGTTTCATACAAGTGAAGTTGTAATCCATTTGTTAAGAACCGAATCGCGCGGTCTCCCATAAAATAAAAAAAAAGCATAACCCCCACTCGTACCTAACCATAAGTCCACTCGCAATTTTCCAAGCAAAAAAATATACATCTCATAAAAAGCCGTTAAACCGTAAATTATCCGAAATTTAAGTTCATTATTCTAGATGAAAACTTATCTCAGAACAAATCGTTCGTTGTGTTTTGTGTGACCGACGCCCAAACCAGCGGAGAGTAAACTGAAACGACTCCGAAGGATACAAACACCACACCAGGACACAAGACCTTGCTCAAAAAAAAGGCAAACAAATTTAGGAACACGAAAGCAACGCTCTGACTCATTCAATGTTCCGCTTAGGCAGGAAAAAATAATATTCTGTATTTTCGGTTCGCTGATTTTTGCACCCTTGTCGTATTAGTATCCACTAGAACGCTCAAACATGTGGCTGTGGATTGCTTATGTTGAATTCCTTTCTGTAGGCCAAACACAGCCATATACAAAATACAACTCCTGTTCGAATGCCGTTGCCGACAAAACTCCATTGCCAAGTCCAAACTTCAATGGCAATGTTCTGGTTATGGTTTTCGTAAAAACGGGCACCTTTTTTTTTGCTCTCACATGTTTGGTATACCATGGCTGACTCCTTAGCAGGAGGAAAGAAATTCTTCGCAAAGTGGGGTTGAATTGTGTGTGTGCTTGTTTGACTCCCTATATCCCAGCTGTTTCATTTTTGGGACATAAAATGTTCGTGTTTATAACTGGAGCGGTGGATTTTGTTTGCATTTTTTTTTGTCAAATTATATCTGGATGAGTTGTGTTCATTTTGTGTTCTACACCGACCAAAGTAATTTACACTTTACTAGCGATACTGTGTCGGTGAATAAGAACTACATTAACCAATTTTATTGGCTTTCAATTATGTTGTTGGGTTGGCAGCACCCTTGTCCACCTTCCAGGCGGGATGAAACCACCAATTAAGTGCTATTAATAAAAACAAACTATTCGATGCGGGTCGTATTGCTTGCGCTCACTTGGCTCGCGGCCGGGACACACAGCATAAAAACGCTTCGCTTAATGAACACTGTTTATGGCATTGTTAGGACAGAACCGGCCATTAACTTTGACGATGACGATGTCATCGTGGCACGTCGTTACGACTTTGCAAATCATAAATTGTCGTAAATTAAGTGTTCATGTTAAAAATAAGGGAAACTTTTATTAGTCTTTAGTTGGGGGTGTGGCATTAAGCTGACTCTGTTGTCAAACTTCTCCCTTCTTTTTAAGGGCTAGACCACTTTGATTGTTGTTATTATTTATGCCAACGAAGGGAAATGAGGTTTTAATAATTGAATTTTGAAGGAAGATAATGACTTTGTTTACGAGCAAATTATAAACAACTTTAACGTAGATATAGTGTTCGCTTTTGTAAGGGCTAATTAGGGGTGACTGATCGTTGATCGATGTTGTTGTTCAGGTCGCATCCAATGAACCATAACAGCCAACCATAAAACTTTGTATAAATGCATCGGGCACGATAAGAAGTTTGATTGCAACGTACTTTCTTGTTTCCCCCAAGTAGTTTTTATGACAGAATGTCACTATAGACAGATATAACTTTGAGGTGGTTAAGGACATTGTCTACCTAGTATGCGCAATGAACAGACAATGACACCAGCGATGAGATTAAACGAAGAATAACTCTTGCCAATCGCTGTTTCTTTGGGCTAAGAAAGCAATTGAGTAGGAAAGTCCTCTCGCTAAAGTGACCGTTTGTAAGACCCTAATAATCCCAGTCCTTCTCTATGGTGAAGAGGCATGGACTCTATCAAAAGCGTATAAGGTAACTCTTGGTTGTTTTGAGAGGAAAATCGTTCCAGTAATGGTTGGTCCCGTCTGCATAGACGGTGAATGTATGGACTGCACAGCGACATCGACTTATCCAGAAGAGTGAAGGTCCAACGACTGAGGTTTCTGGGCCATGTAGAGCGAACGGACGTGAATGCCTGGAGGATCTTCGAATCCACACTAGAGGGACGGCGCAATAGAAGAAGACCGCGACTCAGGTGGCGCACGCAAGCGTGCAAAACTGGAGACAGCTTTTTTTTATAAATCGCTTACGCTAAAGCGGCTTTGTTTTTTTCTGTATATGTACAGTACCCTTATAGTGTTAAACACAGCGCATGGATTTTTTGTTGAATAGTACGCAGCACCTAGCAATGAAGTATTGTATTGCATGGTTTTAGGTGCTACTTACTGTTCGAAAGAATAGGAGGATAGCAAATAAGTTTTGGTGCTTGGTATTTTTTCTCCATAGGTGGCGCCTAAATTGCTTAGGGAGATCTCTACGAATGTAAATTCAATTAAAAATCATGGCTCTGGCCGGAATTCGAACGCACGACCTGCCAATCAGTTAGTGAATACACTACCATCGCACCAAGCCATGCTGGCTGGAGACGCTTGTTGGTTGAGGCCCAGCTCCACCCCGGACTGTAGCGCCACCTTAAGTTAGGAACTAAGTTTTTATGTTCCTCTGTATCTTCCCTAACTAGCGCCACTGTCATGCATGCGTTATAACCGTCGTTCAATCCGTATTTTTATACAATGTGCAAGTCCTTAAAACAATAGCAAAGGATTAAAAGGCTCTTGTGGTGATCATTAATTTTTCTCAGTTTTTTTTTTATTAGGCCTGTTTTTTAGTGAAATGTATCTACAGCAATGTTCGAATTTAAACGATTAACGAAAACAACATTTTTCGATCAAAGAAGATGATTGAGTTTTCCTGCGACTTGATCCCGTCGATATTGCAGCACGCTTCGCCATTGATCATAGATCAAAGATATTTGAACTTTTGTCACTTGGAAATCAGTCTTCCATTAGTATAAATGTCTGAAATAGGTCAGAGTGGATCAGAGAAAGGCCAGCGAAAGTAGTCTATTTCTTTTACTGCCGTCACCCGTTTAGTATTTTTTTGTCATCCACAAGAAGCAGCCCTTGAGCATTGTTGATGAACATTGGCGAACTAATTTCCTGGGCATTCCTCCTTCTCTAAGCGGCAATTTTGAAAATGCTTGTGCCCCGCTTCAAGCTGGTTTGTCGGAGTTCGTGGACAGTCTGGTTTCTATTAGCAGCGGAAGAAGAAATTTCTTCTAACTCCCGATACCGGCCCTCCACACACTTTGCTTGAATTTGAGCGCACTTTCTCTTTGCGAGCCTCTTGCAAAGTCTGTATTCCAATTCAAGCCGAGCTTTTTTATCTTCATTTGAATGCCGCTTTCTTGTCACTTAGCACTGCTTTAGCTTCATCTGTCCACCACCATGTTTATTTGCAGTGATTTGGCTCTCCAAGCAAGGTCGTTGTAGGGAATTGCACATATCCCGTGCTCTGCACTCTGCAGCCTTCGTTGATGATGCGATAGAGATAATTTTCCATATTTTAAATAAATGCTTCGTCGACTGCATCTTTTTCTCTTTCTGCTCCCATCCAACTTGGAGAGCTATGGACTCACATTACTCACACCTCACCTTGCATCACCAGTTTGAGAGACATCAAATGATCACTGGGTTTTAAAATGGTCAAGACGCTGCCAAATTCCAGTATATACATTTCCGAAACTGAAATAACGTCCATGAACCCGCTGTAAAGCTCATGACTCATGAGGTATGAAATAGTTCAACAGTAGCTTGGTGCCCGTTTCGTTTGTAAAAGGGTTTAAAACTCTGGACACCTCTTCGACTCATATACCGTCCGGGCTTAGGCCCCACATGCAGTTGCTCAGGGCGACGCTACGCGGCGTGCTTGACAGCTCATTAGGCATGAAATAATTCAACTGATAATAGTACCTGGGTGGCCTCACAAAATTAAGCACCTGCATGTGAGGCCAAGTGCCGGCCGGTGTATGAGTCGAAGAGGTGTACAGAGTCTTAAAGCCTTTTGCCCGCGAAGCTGCACATAAACAAGTAAACATAGGTAAGGTATACTTCTGCCATAGTGAAAGGTCAAATTTTAAAAGTCGGCGTTATTCCGCTCGGCGCACAGACTTTTGGAAAATTGTGCCGCTAGTGTTGGCTTGCGAGTTTCGCACAATTTGCTCAAGTACGATGTTGAAGAAGTCACAGCTCTATGCTCTCCACCAGGTCATCTCCCGCTGCCTTAAAAAGCTCGACATTTAAACCGTCTGGTCCAGCAGCTTTGTTTGACTTAAGCTTAGATATCGCTATCCTCAATTTGTGTTGTCTTCGCCGTTCAACAGTCTGCAGAAATGGTTTTTCCATGTCCTCAGCACCGACTGTGACTCTTCTACAAGATTTTCTTGTTCGTCTCTACAGGTCTCTGTCCGGGTCTTGTTTCCGTGACACGTCTTTTGTACATTTTGGTAAATCTTCCGAACATTGTTCCTATAGTAGCACCTCTCTATTTCCTCGATCGCGCGCTTCTCATGCTCTTTCTTTTTTTTCTGGAGAAGCCGATGTTCTTCCCTCCTCTTTTGCTCGTTGAGCTTACGAGCTGCACTGGTCTTCGGCACTTGATGTTGGCAGCATTGGACTTCTAGAGAGGTTGATGCATACGCGATCGGCAAAGGTACTGTGTACTCTCTTGCAGGTAATTCCGAGTCAGGTGACTGATAAAACCGAACCCTGAACACGTTATTTGATTCCACGGAAGGGGGATCGTTATTGAGAGAGTGACTGAAGCGTGCTAACCCCTGAAATGCTGTGCGCATCGTGGAGGTAGTGCAGCTTGAAGTGACTGCTGCAATACGAACCTCAAGTCACACTGATCCACGGAAGGGGCCAGGGCACAGTCGATCGTAGGAGGAGACCCATCCTCAAATAAGGTCAACCATTTGGATTTTGTGACGAATTTGCTGATACAGCAGACCTGAAATTCCTGGATTTTTTTCCAAGATCTGTCGGAGTGCGAAAATTTGGTCGATGGTTATGGGCCGATCAGGTTGTTGGCAAATGGATTTAGGCGTTCACGCAATACAGCCAACAAGAAAGGAGACTTATTCCTCTGTAGTTCGAGCCATTCCTTTCTTGTGGATGGGGCACACGATGCCATTCGTGGGGGCATGCTTTCATCCGACCAAATTCTACAGATGAGTTGGTGCATGCTCCTTACAAAGCCATCTCCCGCTGCTTTTAAAAGCTCGGTCGGAAGGCCATCCGATCCGGCAGCTCTGTTGGACTTAAGTTTGGATATCGCTATCCTCACTTCGTGTAGGTCGGGTGGACGGAAGTTTTGGCTATCTTCGTCCAAGCTGAACAGATCATTCTGCCTGACAGCGGGTTGTTGGCTGTCTCCGCTGTTTAACAGTCTGCAGAAGTGTTATTTCCAAATCCTCAGCTGTAAATCTACTAAGGAGGTGTTGTCGCGCAGGCTGTGTTTTCCGACTGTAGAGCCAAAGATGCCCCCCTTTCCGGTGTTTGCTTTAAAGTCGCCAAGTCGCCTATCTTGACGTCGTACTTCTGGCACTTATCATATGTCTTCTCAAGAAGATCGTAGAATGCTTCTTTGGCTGTTTCGTCTTTCTTCTCTGTCGGGGCGTGAACACAGATCAGCGTGATATTTTTAAATTTCGCCCTGATGCGAACTGTTATACTAGGCGATTGCTAACATTGCGAAATCCCAAGACTTCTTGCCTAATTTTGGTGCGGGCATGCGCCCCCATTTATTCGGCTTAATACGAGTACAAGCTATCTTAAAACAAAACTAAGACTTATAGCTAGACTTAAAAACTAATACTTACAAGCTAGAGATAAAGTTAGGGTTTATGAAGAAGGAGGCTAAGATTAATGGGGGGAGTGCTGCGGTTGAAATCAAAAACGGAAATGTTTGAATTTACCTTCCGTAGCATACGGGAAATTGGTTCGTTGGAGCCATAGAACGTGCGGTGGGTTGGTAGATAGAAGAGACGGGGATGTCTTAAATTACGAGGATTAGTATTAAAGGAGATGGAGTTGTAAAGGGACGGGCAATCGATAGACCCGCAGAGGAGGCGATGAATGAAGAGAATGTCTGCTGCATCCCTGCGGTCTTCAAGGCTATTCAAGTTAATAAGTTTGAGGCGGTCTAGATAGGGAGGTAGAATTAGGGGATCGTTCCAAGAGAGTCCGCGGAGGGCAAATCGAAGAAAACGTCGTTGTATGTTCTCGATTCTGGTTACATGAACTTGTTGAAAGGGTGACCACGTTTGGCTGGCGTATTCGAGGAGGGGGCGGACAAAGGTAATGTAGAGAGATCTGGTCACGTATGGATCAGAGAATCCCTTTGACCACCGTTTAATGAACCCAAGGGATGAATTGGCTTTACGAATTATCTCGTCAATGTGCGAACGGAAATTAAGCTCGCGGTCGTACAATATGCCAAGGTCACGAAGAGACTGCACGATAGATATAGGTTGATCATTAAGAAGGTAAAGACGGGGAGGGGACTTATTGTATTTACGTGATAAGGTTATGGATTGCCATTTCGCAACATTGAGCTCTAGGCAGTTTTTGAGACACCAAATAGAAAAACTATCTAGATCCAAAGTCTTTCTCTAATCACAAATCCACATCTAAATAGCCGCTGACGCCGCTCCCTGCGGCACTCGCCGAAGTAGATGTCACAGGTTTTCGTCCTTCTTGTGCCTTCACCATCCCATCGAACTTCCTGGATGGCCGTAATGTCGGCTTTACCTATCCAGGGTCTCTACAAGTTGTTCGACTGCACGCGGTCTGTTTAAGGTCCGGTATTCCACGTGCAGATCCGAAGCTCGTTGTCGTTATTTCTTTTGCTAGGGTCGTCAACATTTGAATCATCCATATCCGAAGCTTGTCGTTGCTTCGTAACATAATCTTTTTTCCGTGATTGGGTAGTTAACCCCACGCACAACCCCCAACCTGGACGGCCGGGCCCTTTGATAGACCCCTTGGACAAAAGGGGTCGGATATTCCAGAGTCAGTAACCCACTTCGGGGATTTGAGAGCTGCCGTGGTTCCATTAAGGGCTCCTTCGCCACCATCTTTATTTCATCACCCTGACTAGTATTGAAAATCCCTAATGACCTCAGCTCCAAATACGTCGAAGTAGCTTATTAATTTATCTGCCGTGTTGACTGTTGAAGCCACCGTTTATTCAATCACGTGAATTCATCCGCCGTACGTCCTGTTTCTGAGGAGCTCGTGTTAGACTTCTGAGGCTCGAGCAGACAGTCAATGTGGTTTAGGCCGTTTTGGCGCTGAGCGGAATTAAGCACCTGCCTGAGTTTCTAATAGGCCAGATGGTTTTATCGAGGTCTCGCAGTAAATCGCAATGTTAATAATTTAACAACTTTTTATCTAAAAATTAATCCGTTTATTCACACCTACCTGCAAGTTTACATTCGATGGTTACATCGCCATCTGGCGGCGGGACGGCTTCGTAGTTAATTTCCTCATTCATTTTCTCATTTTCTATGCAAATTTAAATCGGGCAAATCCCTTAAGCAACTTCTTTCACAACTCACCCATTGGGACTTGTTTATCACTTTCTGCTTAACCATCCGATTGTGTTCCAAATTCCTAGACAACCTGCGGTATAATGGTTTTTGGGGATGTTTTTAATGTGCACAGTTCGGCGGCATAATTAAAAGTAAACGTCGCACTGTGGCGAATCTATACGCATGGCACGACATCCACGGGCAAGGCGGACACTACGCCGGAACACACTTTTAATCACCGACATGCTGCGAGGGAATTAATGAATGTGTCCGCATGAGTAAGTCCCCTGTAATAGTAATCCCTCGCAAAGTTGGAAAACATCATCTTGCCGTTGCCGTTGCCGGTCGTCTAGTTCATTGTTGTCACACTATAAGCAGTACACAGCAACGTGACAATCTGCTTCCCCGCAATCTCGAAAGAGAATGATAGATGGCAGTGCGTCGACTAAATAGTTGATAATATTCCTGGATGGATTTTATTGTCTAGCTTCTTACTACCCTACTATTCCTATCGTCCTCGTTCCAAGAATGCGTGACGTGACTAGATTCTATATACAGGGCACACATACCCGTCCCCTTAACGTGTGAGGTGGCGACAGGTATTAGTTCGGATTTGTGCGCTGTGCCGCAAACAAAATGTCAAGGACTTAAATCGATTGGGGCAAGTGTGTGGAAGGAAATACGCCGACTTAGACCTATGTTTATGTTTTTTTAGTTAACTGACTGCGGCTGGTGCTGGGGCTGGCGAAACCAATTGGTTAACATCTTGAGCTGATTTCGGTTACGTGTGCTGACTCCATTTCCCAGAAGACCCGACGAAAGACGAAGAGAATAAAAAAATCGTTAAATAAATATCAATCACTTAAGCTATTTTGAAGTGGTGTGCAGAGTGTGTGCAGAGTGTGTGTGTGTGTGTGTGTGTGTGTGTGTGTGTGTGTGTAGGCGTTTTGGAGTAAAGTACTGGCACTGCTGTTGGAATAAGGTAGATGAACATACAGCAAAAATCATCATTGTTGCTGAAGTCTTTTCTCCTTGTGATATTGCGTAATATTTTACGCCGCCACCATGGAGGTGGGGAAGAAATAGGAACTCTGCTCCGGTACAGCATGAGAGAGAAAAAAACTGGCTTAGAATGTGGCGGCAATTTATTTTCTAATATTTTCTTTGATGGAGGGAACTGGGTTTTTTTTATTGAAGTGTGAAAGGTTCGGGATTAGATTTTATCGGAGGAGTGAGCGAACCACAAAAAAGACGTTAAAATAGGTGACGAAAGGCAAGAAGACAAATGCTTTTTGTTATGATTTCTCGTTCTGCTTCTGACGGAAGGTATTGTTCGTGAGAATGAGCTTTGAAAGGGGAGAAATGGATGACAGTTTGGGTTGGAGGGGATTTTATTTTTGGATATGAAGGTGCTATTCAGATTGGAAGGTCGGATAATGAGACAGATTAAGTCACTATATTGCACAAAAAAGTGTCAGGTTTTCGTTTTTTCCTTCAAAACAAGTTTCATAAACCACAACGAAGACTCCCACCGTGGAAAAGACAAATTGCTTCATTTATCTTGCAAGCCAAACGTTCCAATGAATAGATGTAGTGTCTTCCGATTTGTTTGCTTTAGGAATTAAGTTTCAAGGTTTCTTATACCGGACTTGTGGCTCAGATAAATATTCATAAAACGCACAACGTGTAAACAAGCTTGGAATTTTTGAATATTCTGCATGCCCTTTCAAACTTGCTTATTTACTTTATGTGCTCCCGACCTGTGGAGAGTGTCTGCTGAGACACTGCAGCCTTCCATTCTCCGCGATCCCAGGCACACTGCTTGCAGTTGTCCAGACCAAGCGCTCTGGCATCCGCGATGGCTTGATCTTTAAAACTGAGGTTCGGTCTTCCTTTTCGTCTCGAACCTGGGTGCTGGTGCTCTTCGCTGGAGCATTATTCTCCATTCGCTCGATGTGGCCGAGCCAATGTTGTCGACGTATTTAAGCTTTTTGGACTACATCCAGATCTTATTACAGCTCATAGATTTCGCGGTTATTTCTACTCCTCCATTCGACCTCCTCGCACACAGGACCAAATATCCAACGGAGTATGCATTTTTCTTTCGAAAGAACACTCGGCGGTGCCGTAAAGCAGAACTGGTGGTTTCAGTGTTTTATAGAGCTTACACTTGGTCTTCCGAGTTAGGAGTTTTGAACCCATTAATTCTCCGTCGGATCTTCACTAAGGTGTCATTTGTGGAGTTGATGTTTACTACGAGGTAGGTGAACTCCCTTACTACATCGAAGTTATTGCTATCAACAGTGACGTTTTGTCCTACTCGGTGGACAGGCAAGTACTTCGTTTTGTCCTCGTTGACTTCAAGACGAACTAATTTGGCTTGTTTTTCAATCGCCATTAAATCCTCTAACACGGCACGTTAAGACCTGCCGATGATGTCGATATCTTCGGCGTATTCCAGTTGTTGGACGGGTCTGCTGAAGATAGTGCCTTCCGTATTGACACCTGCCCTTCTCACTATTTGCTCCAGAACAAGATTGGAGAAGTAGCTAGACGGCGCATCTCCTTGCCGCAACCCGGTACATGTTTGGAAAACTTCGCAAGAACTGCGTGTTTTCCACCGGCACACCAGGATTTCGCCCTGCCCTTTCTAATATGTACCTTAACTTTAAAGCACTAAATAGCTTTGCAATATCTTGCACACTGTTGATCCGTAAAATATATTAGGCCTGTTTTATTGCGACTATGTACCCACTTACTTTTTACAAAAAAACGCTTATAAAGGGTCTTTCATTAGCGACTTAACAACTTCAGAAAATGTTGATTTTACGGAATATTTTGCGTTCACACTGAAAGTTTGAAGTTCTGAAGTTGCTATTGAAAGACCCTTTATTTATATGACAGCGCATAACCTTGTCCAAACACCTTTCTGATTTAAAGTTCTGGGTTATATTGTTTCCAATCTTTATGGAGTAGCGAACGCCCTGCAAAATCTGGCGAGAAGGCAGGGATGCCGAATGAGATATGGCTAGATATGGATATAAATGCTGCATTGTACGACCTTAAAATCAGTAAAAATGTGTTGAGTTTAGGATTTCTTCAGGGCCGTAGCGTAAATATTCGGTCTATGGTAAGCTTGCAGGGGACATAGTCGCACTGATAAAGGCCAATGAGATCGTTGATAAAAGGTTTTAGGCCTTCACACAATACTGCAAACAGAATCTTGCATGTTAAGTTAAGACTCAGCCGCAGAGGGTCTCCTTTATTGTGGACCGGGCAAATAATGCTGATGTTCCATTTATCAGGCATACATACTCGTACGTTCCTCTGACCAATTCTTGGGAAGTTGGTAAATACTCGCTACCAACACCGAAATATTAGGCATCAACGGCCCATACAGCGCCTAAAAGCCAGCTTCTCTAACCACTTTCTTTGCGAAGTGGAAGGGACCTACAATTTTCAGCCGAATCCGAACGGCAAATTTAAGATGCTTCTCTTGACAACTCTTGGATGTTTGTCAGACGTTCGCAAGAGGTGGGGCACTGGACAAAAACTCTAGATGTTACTTGTCCCCGGCTGCAATTGAACTGGGGACCTTTCGATTAGTAGTCCGACACACTAACTATTGAGCAACTGTGGCCCTAAATTATTTAATCAATTACCACACGAGATTAGAATAATTAATACACAAAGTTTATTTTTGAAAAAAGTCAAACTATGGTTATTTAGTATGGATATTTCTCAAGTCAAAAATTTGTTTATGAGCACTGTTTGACTTGTTTCGTTCTTTTTTCATATAGTCTCCGTAAATGTATATTAGTTTTTTCATATAAAGTCTTAAATTATTAATATGTTGTTTCCTTTTCACTTTTTTTTTTTTTTTTTTTTTTTTTTTAAAGGAAATCCAAATCCCAGAGCACTCAGACTCGGTAACGGTCCATTGTACTACCGGGCAGAAATCCTCCTTTTGGTGTAGAGGCATGTGATTGGGTGGCGTATATTGTTGTTCCCATGGGGATTGAACCTGCACCGCACGGGTCACAAGCCAACACACTAACCTCTACACCGTCGCCACCCTTCCTTTTCACTTAATTACAGTTTCAAAAAAAAAAAAAAAAAATTATATCCATTTCTCTTAATTTGTATAAAATCTCAATTTTTTTTTTTTTTTTTTTTTTTTTTTTTTTTTTAATACACTATCAGCTCTGTGTCGTGGAGTGCTTAAAGCAAGCAACTATCACGAGCAGAAATTGACGGCACAAAAAGTGCTCTCACAGGCTCATCATTTAGTGCAGGTGTTAGTAAGGACAAAACAATTAAAAATACAATAATTATGTACCTACAAAATACTAACACAGACACAAAATAATGCAAACAATTTAAGACATTAAAGCATTATTACGCAAAATATTTTTTAGCTTAATTTTACTAACATGCAAGTCAATCACATGATCATTTAGATTATAGATTCTACTCATGCGACTAATAGGCTCATGCGTCCCATAATTCGTTCTATGATGGGCGCTAAACAATAATTCAACACTGCGCAAATTATGGGCACCACCACGAAAATTAAAGCCAATAGACGACAGCAAGTCAGGTGCATCTATTTGACCGGATATAAGCTGCTGTAAAAAAATTATATCGCTATTAAGCCTTCGTTGAGAAAGGGGTAACATTTGAAGAAGCTTAATACGCTGACAGTAAGGAGGAAGGTTAAAAGGATCATCCCTCTATTCGATTTGAATGAATGTTGTAGAACGGTGTCCAAACTTGAGAGGCATACTCTAGAATCGGACGGACAAAACAATTGTACAATGACATAGAAACGTAAGGGTCATTAAATTCGTTGGCCCACCTTTTTACGAAGCCCAACATAGAATTAGATTTATTAATAATAGAATTAATATGCTTAGCAAAACCCAGTTTGGGGTCGAAATAAACCCCAAGACCCTTAAAATTATCAACATTACAAAAAATATGTTGAGACAGAGAGTATTGAAAGGTGGAAGGGATATTCTTTCTAGAGAATGTCATATGTTGACATTTAGTTGGGTTCAGGGATAAACCGTTTTTATCACACCAATTGGCGAAGCTATTAATGTCAGATTGAAGAAAACTTCTGTCTTGCTGACTAGTGATAGATTTAAATATTTTCATATCATCAGCGTAGATCAGGATATTACTGTGATTTATACATGCTTTAACATCATTAATGGCTAGTATAAATAGAATTGGTCCGAGGTGACTACCTTGGGGAACTCCAGACTCAGCTGTAAAAGATACAGATAGCGATCCTCTAAATTTGACTTGATAAACCCTTGATCTAAGGTAAGGTATGAATTAACCCATTTTATGAAACTTGGTGGGAAACCAAAAGCCCTGAGCTTAAACTCGATTATTTCATGGGACAGCTGGTCGAAAGCTTTAGAGAAGTCAGTGTATATGCAATCCATTTCGTCCTTATTCTCTAAGGCATTAGAACAATCATGCAAGAAACTTAACAGATTAGTGACAGTGGATCTGTTTCTTACAAATCCATGCTGTTCATTACAAATTAAATTGCGACAAAGAAATATTAACTTTTCGCAAACAATTTGTTCAAAAAGCTTAGGGATACACGAAAGCTTTGAAATAGGCCTATAATATCACTAATTATAGGCCTATTTCAAAGCTTTCACCACGTTCGCCTTTTTTAAATACAGGTATGATAAAGGCACTTTTCCATAGATTAGGGAATTTACCAGTACTGATGGACAATTCAAATAGATATTAAAGATATGGATCAATTGCATGACTACATTTTTTAAGAACGATCGGTGCAATGCCATCAGGACCTGATGAATAATCATTCTTGAGAGAAGAAATACATTTTAAAATTGTTTCCAAATCGAATGAGATACTACTAAAACTTATTTGGGAACAGCTAGTTAGATAACTAAAATATTGCTCATCTATGTGAAGAGGGGTCACCCTAAACGACTTACTGAAATAATCTGCAAACATATTGCTTGCATCTAGCGAATCAGCAGTTGTAGAACTATTGCAAGTTAGTATCGATGGATAACCATCGGTGTTTTTCTTAGAATTAACAAATCCCCAAAAAAGTTTGGGGTCCAATTTTAGAGAGCATTCCATTTTACTTATATAGTCAATATATAAGTTGCAGGATAAAGATTTGAACTCATTGAATAATGTGAGATAGAGTTCAAGATCTGAATGGCAGAGGCTTTTTAAATAGTTCTTCCAAGCCCTATTACGTCTGCTTCGTATCGATTTGAGCTCTTTAGTATACCAGGGATGGGACGTTTTCATATTCCTAGAGGATTTGACAGGAATCACTTTTTGCATGCAGTTATCCATCAAAGAATAAAAAGCACCGACTGCATCTTCAATATTATATAACGGAGTAAGATTAAAATTAAGGCTATTAATTTCATCAGAAAGCCTTTGAAAATTTGCTTTCCGAAAGTCAAAAGATTGCGAACGGTCATACGAATTACTGTTTTCGTACAGATGTGCACCCAGTTCAATAAATACATCCAAGGGTGGATGATTGTCATCTATGTTAGTTATACTGAAGTGGGATTCCAGAACCACAGTACTAACAGAGTCAGAAGAAAAAACAAGATCGAGAGTTCGATTTTTGAAATTTTTTATACAGCTAGTTTGCTGTAAGTCAAAAGACAAGATGTTGTCCAGTAAAGCGAGCTCTTGTTGGGCGGAGTCAAAGGATGTGATGAGATGAGAATCATCCTCAGAAGGTACCCATCCAATATGTGGCAGATTGAAGTCGCCTATAAGTAAGACAGTGCTGTCACAACAAGATATGTCAAAAATATGGTATAGTGCCATAGAAAGTTCCGAATACAAGGAACACAGACGATACGATGGAATGTACGCATTAACAACATATAAATGCTTGTTCTTAAGTGTAATTTTTACACAGATAATTTCGACGGTTAGTGGAAATGGAAGGTCAATCTTTCGTGACTCAAGGTTGGAACGAACAGCAATCAGGACACCTCCTCCAAGCGCTTTCAGGTCATTTCGATGACGATCGTTTCTGAATACAGAGAACTCATGATTGAAGAGTTCCGTGTCTAAGATTCCGGCATTAAGCCATGTTTCCGTCAAGGAGAAGATATCATGAGGGAGGGCTTGGGAGTTTAAATATACTTCAGCGGTTTTTGTGCGGAGTCCCCTTACATTTTGATAGTAGAGGGACAACCTACTGGGTTTTTTAACACTGACGGACAAACTTTCCTGCGACTTTTTGTCGACCGGGGAGTAAATTCTTTTACTAACGTATTTTGAGGCCATGTAGTACTATTGCACAGTATTTCGAAATATATTGGAGGGGCGACAATTTTGAAAGACGCAACAAACCCATCAGCCTTACTGATTTTGGTGCATTTGATTGAGTCATCTTTTGGAATCAAATTTCTCGAGACCAAATGATTCAAGACATCGTCTGAAGAAGTGTTTGGTTTTAGTCGAGAAATGAAAATGGATTTTGGTCTGGGAATCGATTCAATAGATGCAGATTCCGTACCTATGGAATGATTGATGCATGCGGGACTAACATTAGGAATGGGGGCATCGTTACAGTTTTTTCGCTGACTCCTAAGATTAAACCTTTTTGCCTTTGGATTTAGCGCAGAGGAAGGCACATCACGTTTCCTTTTTCCTGCGAGTAGAGTTGATGAAGACGATGCCAAATTAAGAATGGGCTCAGGGGTCGCTTCAACAGTAAGGGAACCTATTGAGTCAAATAGAGTCAATGTATCCATGGCACGTTGGGTACACTGATTTTCTTCATTAGTCGGCAGCTCAAGGTCAGTAGACGTTGAGGCGTCTGCCGAACTATGACGATCAGAGAACGTTGATACATTGAAGACAGCAGTATTGAAGTTGTCGAGTAATTCCTTAAACCCCTTAGACAATTTTTGTATGTCAGCCTTGAATATTGACATTTTAAAAGCAAGGTTAGACAGTGATAATTTTCGACACGGGGAGCAATACCATAAGGCGATCTCCGAACTTTTTATTTTATCCATAAATGCGTTGGTTGAACCAACACATTTAGCATGGAACATCATGCCACAAGGGCCATAACAGGCAAAAAGGGGATTGGAGGAATTTTTAGATTCCAAGCATTTTTCAGCGCTGCAATTCCATTGTTTTGTTCATTATTCTTGTTATAAACAAAATAAAACCCCACACCTATTGTATATTTATTTAACCAATGGGCCATTCGCCTCTAGTCTTCACAAGGCTATAGAATGTCACCCTTATACCTTATTCCATACTTTTGTCAAATTTATATGTATTTGATATTAAAACATCATCCCTGGAATAAAATATGTTAATTAAAAAAAAAAAAGATACATATTGTTATTTCCGGCTTAAGAATGGTTTTGTTTTATCGGTGTAGGTCTTTTGTATGAAGCGTCATCGTAGCGTAGTATCGGGCGCGTTATTCTCTATGAACTTTTCTAGATTCACGGCGACATATTTGACTTTCAGCACAATTAAAATTGCAAAATAATCCAACAAGTCTAACTTTTGGACACTAATAACCTAACTTAACCTTAAATATTGTTTTTTTTTTTAACCGAAGAAATTACGATTGTAAAACGCTTTTTTTTTCTTTTACTTCCAGGTAAGACCCTACGAGTTAATTTTAAGCAACATATTTTGGGTGATTATTCCCGAAAGCGGCACTAAATGGACTACATTGTCAACAAGCTAATTCAAATTCATTCAAAATGGAAAAATTGGGTTATACAAATGAAGTAGTCCGAGGAATTCAAAAAGAACCAATGTCAATTCAGAGGAGGCATAATGCTCGCTGCTCTCCGGAAGATCAAGTCATTTCGTTCGACCGTTTGTAAAGGCTTAACATTTTGGCCATCTAAAGCTCCGCATCATAGCATTTACCAAACTAAGGAGCAATCACTTTAAATAGCGAAGGCGTAAGAAAGCAACTAGCTGCGGAGACATCAGAGGTTAATGCCAATAGCTAGATAATTTGCTGCTAAGATTTTCTACGTTTCCCAGATGTCAACTATTAAAAACGAATCCGTACCACACATATTCTTGGTGTCGGGCGTAAATTGTCATAACCGCTTATCAAATACTGCAAAGTCTGCTTCTAAAAAAAATTAAGTTCCCTAGTTTTTAATTATTTTTTATTTCAAATCATATATCGACTTTTTTTTGTCTCACACAACAATTGTTCCAAATCCGGATTGGCAGACGTTCGTCATCGTTCGCCTTACAGCGTTGGTCACCTCATGGAAACACGACGACAACTGGGTGAGCCCAGTCCTTGTCTAAAACAAATTGGGTTACCTTTTCAGAAGAAAGAGGTCCTTTATCTCAAAGCAGCTCCGTGCCCTCGATATTTTTAGCAGGCAAATATCTGCCTGTTCCGCTGTCCGCTTAAAAGCGGACTCAATTGGGTCTCTACTACACCATACCCCAATTACAGTTCGAGAAGAATTCCCAAATCATTATCCCCACCAGATCATTCTGGGAGGATGTTGTATTCATGGAAGATTAACTGATCAAACCTCTACACCGACGGATCAAAAACTAGTAATGAGGTAGGTGGGATTGTTTTCTCAGAAAGACTAAATATTAGTATCTCTTTCCGTCTTCCTGATCATTGTAGCGTGTTCCAGGCGGAAATCATGGCGATTAAGGAAGTTTTGTCGTGGCTGAAGAGAAATGTGATATCCACTAAGGACATCCGTTTATTCTCGGACAGTCAAGCGGCGCCAAAGTCACTGGACTCAGTCTCTTCAAACTCCATAGACTGCCGTTCATCTCTTGAGGAGATGCCAGACCAGTTCAATATTCACTTGTGTTTGGTGCCGGGGCATAGAAACATGAGATGAACTCACCAAAAAAGGAACCGCATTACCTCTTTTACCTGATAGAGGTATACCTATCGCTACTTGTAAACTTATGCTTAAGCTATCCGCAGTCGAGAGTACAAACCTTAGGTGGACAGGTGGTAATACGTGTCTAGCGACCAAGCATATCTGGCCAAAGCTGGATCTGCGACGCTCTATGGGTTTGATCTCACTTAACCGACTGCACATTGGCTCTGCTATAGGTGCCATTACAGGACACTGTCTAAAAGGCAATCACGCATCAAGGCTTGGCGTCTATTCAAATGATTTCTGTAGAAGCTGCAGTGCCGAGGAGGAGGAGGAGACTACACTTCACCTCCTCTGTACATGTCCTGCACTCTCCCATAAAAGAAATCTATATCTAGGAGCCTTCTTACTTAATGAACTCAGCGACTTAGCTAACACAGACGTTAGACGTCTATCGCGCTTCATTAGAAGCTCCAAATGGTTTAGCGAGTAGAGGTCGAAACTCCCCCGATCCACGTGGCACCACAACGGACCTCATTGGTCTAAGTGTGTTGGCTATTAGCTGACAGCCACCCTAACTTAACCTTACCTTACCTAGATGTTATCTCATGCCCGCCTATCATAGGTGTATAGTAGCGCTTCTGTTTTTTTGTCAGCTTGTATTACACAAACGATTTCTTAATACGGATGTTTTTTTTGCGATGGAAACCTTGCAGAGGCACCAATGGTCCGTCGTCCACTGGGACTGCCGGATTCTTACCGGTTAAAACCACCTCCCTTCCTGGACAGACCCATTATAAATATCCCCGGCGGATCCGTCGTTAGGCATTTATTACTTCACGGGGTTCGGTATAGAGCCTTAGCTTAATCTAACTATGATTAGCATTATCCGCTTGACGTTGGCGCTCTAAACGCCCAAGATCGCTATGTATGCGCACCGCAACGTTTCTTACACTGGTCCAGTTTTCAGCACTCTGAAGCATGTGCAAGACTAATATTTAGTCAATGTTTCGCGTTTTCAAAAACTGTTTTAAATGTGGACAGTTTGGGATGGTTTCATGTCCGCGTTTAAAGAGGTATTCTCTGTAACACCCATGATCCGTCAAGAACTGAGTCAGATAGAAGATTGTTTCGCCATCACTTCGTTTGATCTATGCATCGTTCACTGGTATAAGACGATATGTCCATCTTCACTTTAAGGATTCGTTCCAGCGTTGTTGCCAGATTCCGATACTGCGATTTCTTTCGAGATTCCTTATTTCGCCATCTACCGGGCCATTTCGGAATCGCTCGGTTCTTAAAGTTTTTATTTCTTCAGCAAGTTTATCGCTAGGTAGCATTGAAGATACGACTAGTATAGCATCGTTCGAAACAGTTCGAAATGCACAGGCGACTCTTAATGTGCTAAGGCGATGGACGGATTCAATTCCCCGCACATAAGACTTAACTTTCGCGGCATTTGATCATATTTCTACTGCGTACATGAGTATTAAGCCGGCAGCTCCTGCAAGAAGTATTCTTTTATTCTGCTTCGGTCCTCCGATGTTACTCATCAACCTTGAAAGTTCACTAACAGTTTTTAAAGACTTTTTGCATACGTGCTCTAGGTGATTTTTGAAGCTTAGACTTAATGAACAGTTGAGAAAAAATTAGATGCTCTTCTTTTGTCTTATGTTCTGCGAGTTGCAAGCCCGAGTTACGATATGGTTCCCCATCTCTACACAACTAGCATTTCCACCAGCGCTACAATGGCTACACTCAACGCTCTTAAATAACAAAACATCATCATAGGAAATCTCTGTTACTACGCCAATGTCTCCAATACTCTCGTTAAGCCTGGCTTTATTTTAAATAGAGTAATGCCATATTTTTCATTTCCTTTTGGTGCTCTTTTCCAATCGTGAAATCTCTACACCTTTTTTTCCAAACTGTGTTAACTATTAGTTTTAAGTCAGTCTGTACAAATATCTCAAAGAATAAAGATCTTACTCTGTAGACGGACTAGTATTATTTTATTCTACTGAGTAATCTTTTATACTCGTATCTTATCTTCTATAGTTTTCGCCACAATAACCACGTCGATGTCATCTGCGAAGCCGATAATTGACGATTCTCTTGGAATCACTAGGCGAAGAATTTCATAATACATTACGTTAAACAGCAAGGGACCTAGGACCAAGCCTTGTGGTACACCGCCAGTTACTTCGTACTCTTTTACTCCCTCATGAGAGTCATAGAGGAGGACTCTATTCACAAAGTAGTTCTTTATAATTTTACGGAGAGAGTCTGGTATTTCAATCCGGTAAAGAGAGCTCGTCATACGTTGCCAATTCGCCGAATTAAACGGGTTTTTTCGTCCAGGGCTATAACGGCGCAATGTTTCAACTGCTGGCTTTAGGAACCTGTTCTAAATTATCCTCTCAATAGATAGATAGATAGATAGATTTATTTCGCATAATATTGATTTACATTCGGTACGCTACCACACATTTTACATAAGTACAGAGATATGATATTTTTGTATCTTACTACTGAAACAATATTTGTATTTAAAAAATCTAAAGAGAATTATTATTTAGCAAATAGCTATCTTTTTAAAGGAAAGTGCGAGAAAAACCTCCAATTTATCAAAATAAATAAATATATAAATAATTAAAAAAAAAGTAAATAAATAAATAAGTAATAAATAAATAAATAGATAAATAAACAAACAAATAGATAAATAAATAAATAAATAAACAAATAAATAAATAAATTAATAAATAATTAATTGATAAATAAATAAATAAAAAGTCAAATAAATAAATAACCAATCGTGTCTAATAAACAAATAGGACGATAAGATGATGGTTCGTTTGGATTTCCTTTACCTTTCGGCAGTAAGACAAGTCTTTGGCGCTTTTATGGCACAGGAAAAATGCGTTCATAAAGACAAGCGTTAACAATTTCTTTAGGGCTTTATTTGGAATACCATCCAGTCGCGGAGCCTTTCGATCGCGTACCTTTTCATATGCTTCGAATAATTCTTCTCGTGGCTAACACGGATGGTGTCGTTGCTGATTTGCACTACTTCCAGCAGTTTCGCTACTTCTAGCTTCTTCTTGTATGTCTAGTCTAAAAATACCACCATACATTACGTTCTACAGGAACAGTAGGGATGGCCTAAAGGGAAGGGCTATGATCCTTTAAATCCCGATCGCAGCCTCAAGATGTATTTGGCAATCATACAGAATCTAAACATAGTGAGTTATTGACATCTTATTCCAATATCTTACAAACAATAGCAAATGTTTATTATGAATCTAATTATATCTAATTTCTCTATTAATATCTTAACATAAAAGTCAGAACGGAGCAGTCTAAACAACACTAAGTAAAATATAAAAGGCTATCAAGTTCCATGGATTCTCAATCTGTTCTTGAACTATAACAATCGTTTCTCATCGCTACAGAATCTCTGCCCAGGCGCCACATTTTCGGGGCATTAAATTAGAAACAAAGAAGAGTTTAAGAGCTCAATCAACCAGTATACATGTCCGGGCACCCATTACTGCGCCATGGATTCGCTTCAAACAAAAAAAGAAGAAAGGAAATAATTGAACCTACCCACATCCTATCCTGTGGTCATTAACAACACTTGTGTCGTTTAAATTCCCATTAAACTCAACAACCATCACAGTTACCGATGTGTCAGTCCTTTACAGTCACTGGTGATGACTCATCATCCGTCCTGACGATATGACCAACAAAAATGAAACCTATCTGAACGTGTGTGAATTCATTACTAAAATCATAAAGTATTAAATATGTATCTCGGAAGTGTCAATATTAATTATGGAATCAAACAGTAACTGATTGACGTACGGATTATGGAACCATATGTAGGCAAAATTGTCGACCCGAAAACAGATACCACCCTCCCCGAGCACCTATCGGAACGCTCTCAACAGACGCTTTATAAGTTTTGCCTGTTAGTAACACACACACACAGAATGTCCTTGTGTACAGTGTACACATCCCATTGTTAAATAACATTGGTCTGGAGGACATCGAACCGAAAAGCTCACAAAACAACAATCAATAGTCCTGACAAAATCAGACACACACAGTTCAATTGGCAATATGAAGTGGTCTCCACTACTGCAGATTACACCATAGAACACTGCGTCAAGCTGAATCGTCCGCCGCCGCCGCGCCGCACATAATCACAGACCGGCGATGGCTATAAAAATAGCACAAATGACGTTTACCACGCCTGCCTCATTTGGCACAATACATCCAGATTCAGTATAACTGCTCTGTAGATCATTATTAACTCATCTCGATGTTGCTGTTGCCGTGGCTGTGGCTGTGGCTCTGTATCCATGTAGGTAGCCAACAACCCTGTATTGTCGGACTTCGATTTTATGTTCGAGTTTCCTCCAGCTATATGGCAGTTATTCGTTTCGATTTCAGAGAAGTGAATCAGTCAGGAGAACAAAAAAAAAAAAAACCACTTCTGATATTAAGTAGAACGAAAAAACAATCCACAAACGTGCAACAAAGCCCATTGAGAACATTCACATGTTTTTGTCACATCTGTCAAATGACAAGCTCTTCGACCTGCCTTCGATGGTTTATGATGACTATTGATTAAACGTCTCTGTCCATGCCCATTCGCTTCCAACTGCTCTCTAGCTGTGTGTCCTTATCATGTATTAAAAGAAACAAAAACCATTAAGTTTGCACTTTTATTAGGTTTTTGAAAGAAAAAGGGTGAAATGCAGGGGTTGGCGTTTAGGTGGTCAGCGGGCCAGAAATCAGAAGGCTGTTATTTTTATAGTGTGCTTAAAATTATGACACACAATGACTCGATACATTTCTAAATTGAATTAAAAATTACATCATTTCCCATTCCCATACAGATTTCGAAATAAGGTAAATGAAATGAGGTGAAACACAATCGAACATTCCTAAACAATTGAATCTGAATGAAGATGTAAAATTGTACACTGGCGATCACAAGGATGAATCATTATGGAATCGATTTTCAGTCTTTATACCTGTTGGAAACTTTATACCCGGAAACTGTAAACAGGTAGATATTTTCCCAACAGTAGGTGATAAAATTAAAGGATAAATAAGAAACGACCGCTGGAATTTCCCAAGATCAAACAATGAACTACTTGAAAAAAATATAAAAACATAGGGACGGGCTACAGTCCGCTTGGGCGAACTGTTGGATACCCTATTCTTATTCCTATCCCTCATAAGTGGGCGTGACAAAAGTCAAGTATGGTTGAATTGCTAAGAACGCTCTATATATAACATTTAAAGGATTTTATCAAAAAAAACGCTTTCTAGCTCAAACTTGGGTGTTTCAATAAAATTGTTTTATTTAATTATGGGCGTGTCAGTAGGCGGATTTAAACAAAATTAACACATGAGAATAAAGGGCCCCTAGAGTATAGTGACCAGATATTTTTTAAGACATTGCGGGACACAATTTTTTTAATTGATGAAAGTATTTTATTTTCTTTTTAAGTACTACAATAAATAAATAATAAAAAATACATCAACATGTACAACATATTTCATAGGTTGATATAACTAATCAGTCTTTAAGATACAAAAAATCACAAAACTTAAACAAATTTCTTCTTTATAAAATAAAATAAAAACATAAACATAAATATACTTAATATTCTGTAAAACAAAATTTTTTGCCCAGGTCGTTAGTTATATTTTTCACTGGTGTGAATTTTTTCTAAAACTTCACCATTATTCTTTATAGAATCATAAAAAAACTACAGTCATTTTCGTAAAATAATTTAAGCAAAACAATAGACTTAACTGTTTCAACTTTCATTCGGGTTTTTTCTTGCGTCCACAAATGATTTATTATCGAAAATATTCGTTCAGTGGAAGCTTTTGTTCCAGGAAGACTCAAAATATATTCGATAACCATTAACAGATTTTTGTGAGGTACATTACTTTCGTCGAAATATTTAAATATCTCCACTCACCTTAAATTAATTGAGCAAGCATGGTCGTTCCATTGTTCAATTTTTTGCGGACTAACATATTTTTTTTAAATAAGAAATTTCGTCAAACAAGTCGTTCTCAGCAATTGAATCAATCGTTTGCATTTTCTAGTATGAACGACAGTCCTTTTTGAACTTCCTGCCACTCAATTGATTTTTGGAGACATACCCATTGAAAATATTCGGCGTACTTAAATTGAGAAGTCCACTTCTCGAGGTATTGCAAGCAGTTTTTGTAAAAGTTTTTAATATGAGAAGTGAACCACGTTCTGTTAATGGCACCACATTCTTCCAAATTATTTAAATTTTGTCTCATTGTGATTGAAATGAACTGTTCCTCCATTCTTTCTTTCAATTTGAACTTTAGGCTCGCAATTTGGTTGTGGATTTCCATGATGGTTTTGTT
Source organism: Portevinia maculata (assembly GCA_949715645.1). Classification (NCBI taxonomy): domain Eukaryota; kingdom Metazoa; phylum Arthropoda; class Insecta; order Diptera; family Syrphidae; genus Portevinia; species Portevinia maculata. The sequence continues at coordinate 25,123,813 of OX454527.1, read as the reverse complement.
ATCGCCTTTTACCTGCAAAATTGCATTATGGAACAAAGAGGACTGGTTATGCAAGAACATCAACCACAACTCTGATTTCGGGTCTTCAAAAAAATGTTTTAAAACGTTTGGACATTTGTCAAGGGATAAAAAATATGACTTTAACGCTTCGTATATCTTTAACACTCGTTCAATGGCAGGTAACAAGGCTAGCCATCTTGTTTTGCAAAAACCAAGTAGTTTACTATATTCGACCTGGGCATCACAGAAGAATTCTTTCAATTTTTCAACCCTAACAGTAAATATATAAAAATGAGAATATATTTTCACAATAATATTTTCTAAATCAACAGGAAGCAAATCAGCGGCAGTTTGAATTGTATTATGTATTATGTGTGCTGAACAACCAACACCGATTATGGATTGTTTTAGTTCTGTATTTAACCTGGCAAAAACATTATTGGTTCCACTTCTAGACAATCCACCAAAGTTGGTATTCGCGTTATCTGCGCAAAACCCTACCACCTTATCTAACAAATCAGAGCGTCTTAAAATTTGCAAGATAGATTCACTTATCATTACTGAATTTTCTCCAGGTAGAGAAACTAAATCCAATAAGCGAATTCTCAGACCTTTTTTACAGTTAAAATACCGGACCAGAGTTGGAAACAGTTTTATATCTTTTTTGTTCGAGGCATCCGAATATATAGATACGAAACTAACCTTGCTCAACTCTTCTTGTTGTTCTTTTGCTGCAAATGGGCACAAGACATTCGTTATGATGGCCTCACATTTGGTTCGGGCAGAAGCAAATTTGGAGTCGAAAAGCATCTGTAAAATCCTAGACGTGCAATACATTGACCTAAAACTTTGGTTGTGGCAAATCGTGTGAAATGCCATGACGGCTTCGGAAATGGCTAATTTTTTTTCGTTCTCACCAAATGCAACTTTTCGAAAAAATGAATCAAGCTTAGTCGTGTCGATGGATGCTGCGACCTTTTGCTTGTGTTTGTCTGATTTTATGTGACGGACAATATCGTTTTTTCCACCCGAAGCAATGGAAAATTCGCTTCCGCAAATATTGCATCCTAATAAGGAACTTGTGTTTGACATTCTCATGTACGTATATTCTTTTTGCAACTCGGCAGTAAACTTACATTCTCTTTTTGTCTTTTTAAATTGCTTTGATGTTGAGCTTGTTGACGCTATCCTAAATAAACAATAAACAACAAATATTTTACTTCCAACGCCTTTATTTAAATAATTACTTAACTTGCACAGTTCCAAACCAACCACTTCAAATTCAGATTCAGAGAGATTTGAGAAAATTCCAGACAAAAATGACATTTGACATTTATAATTTTTAACGCAATGTTTACATGTGCACGGTTACAAAAGTATCTATTTGTAACGAAGAGTTGAGATGTGCAGATGTGCATATTAGCAACTTTTTCATTAGATATTCTTGAATATTTTGGTTTTGCGGGACTTTGCGGGACAAATTAATCAATGCAGGAAATTTTGCGGGACAATTTATGGTGCGGGACAACTATGTGAAATGCGGGACAGTCCCGCACAATCCGGGACGTATGGTCACTATACCCTAGAGAGTATATATTATAAATTTCAGCTCCCTAGCTCAAACTTTGAATTTTCAAAAAAAAAAAAAAAAAATTAATTGTGGGCGTGTCAGTGGGCGGTTTTTTTTTTAAATATTTACACATGAGCTTAAAGGGCCCATAGAGAGTATATATTATAAATTTCAGCTCCCTAGCACAAACTTTGGATTTTCAAAAATTAATATACCCTTAGAATAGGGTATAAAAAAATTATTTTATTTATTTGTGGGCGTGTCAGTGGGCGGATTTTGAAAATTTTTTATCCCGAGCAGTTTTAGGAGTCATAGATCATATATATATATATCATATATATATATACATTTCAGCTTTCTAGCTCAAAATTTGATTTTTTCCAAAATTTTGTTTTTTTGAGTTTGTGGGCGTGTCTGTGGGCGGATTTCAAAAATTCGTAAACTTGATTATTTCGGGACCCTAGAGAGTATATGGTTAAAATTTCAGCTCTCTAGGTCCAGTTTAAAGGCCTAATTTTTGCCGACAGACGGACGGACGGACGGACGGACGGACGGACATGGCTAGATCGACATTACTATCGATGCTGATCATAAATATAGTAACTTTTAGGGGTCTACGGGCAATATTAAGGTATGTTACAAACTATGCGTCAAAATTAATATACCCTTAGAATAGGGTATTAAGATGCGCCACTAGGATGAGGACATTCCGAATATTTCATTGCAGGAGTTCACATCAGCATTTTTTTTTTTAAGTTTTGTTAAGAATTTTAAAGAAAGCGTTGAAAAGAACTGTTTTTATTTAGTTAAAATAAATGGGCTCTGGAAAGACTTTGACAGCGACAGAAAGATTTTTTTTTTTTATTGTTGATTATTTTATTTTCAAGATTCAAAACCATATGTTATTATTGGCCTGTGAAGCCAATTGGCTTATCTGCAGGAGATTATTTATAAGAATTTAATTCTAACAAAAGGTTACTCACTATCTACTTCTACATATGTTAGAATTTATAAGTGTCTCATCTCAATTTTTTTTTTACATTATAGATAATAATTCATATTTAAAATTAATTTTTAATTATATTAATATTATTAAATTAAAATTGTATTTGAAGTAGTTCATTTAATTTGGGTTTAAAATTAAGTTATAGCTTTTTAAAAAAATTGTTTTAATCTTTGTTTCCTGACATTAATTTGGTTGATGTTTCTCAAGTGTTGGGGAAGGTTATTTAGTACATTCGGCACGGTATACATCAGCCTTCTTCTGCCATACTCATTTATAATTGTTGGGAGTTGATACATTCCTTCGCCTTGCCTTCTTGTACCAAACTGATGACTTATTGGAGTGCGGAATCCTGCATCGTCATATTAGCCCAGTGCCACGCTCATATTAAATATCTGCCTAATTTTCAGTACCTTAATGCGAGATCCAGTTCCTCTTGACATCAATTTGATCGCACTGTGTTGGATGTTTTGCAGTTTTTCGATGTGTGTTTGCGTTGCACCTCCCCATGCCAGTACACCGTAACGTAGCATCGATTCTATTAGTGCGTGATACACTTGTTTTTGTACACTAATCGAGGCTTTGTATTGAAGACAAGCAAGCGCAAACAGGGACCCTCTCAGTTTCTTTCGTAGATGATTTCTGTGTGGCTCCCAGCGAAAGTATCAGTCAATGATAATACCAAGATACTTGTATGTATCCACGACTTCATTTGCTCAGAGTCAGACACACTATCACATTTAAAAGTTTTAATGACGATTTGTGACGCTTCGAAAAAATCGGGCTTCGAATGTGCGCATAAGTTTTGTTTTGTTTTTTTTTTCATTTAGTACAAGCCCGTTATCGTGACACCATTTTGAAACTTCGTCGAACTCCTCCTGCATCACCGTTGTAGTGTTTTCCAATGACTTACGACACACAACGATAGCCGTATCATCAGCATATGCAAAAGGTATACTTTGTTCAGCATTTAAGCATTTCGTTTGTGTGCAAAATGAATATAAGAGGGCCAAGCTTCGAGCCTTTTGGTACTCCATATTTAGCTTTATGTGCAACAATACAGCAATTCATGATTTTGACTAGGAAGGTTCTGTCTGCAAGGTAGTTAGTTAACCAATCCGCCAGTCTTCCTCTAAGTCCTATTCTGTATAAAGCGTTGATGAGTTAAGTGTGGTCGAGCGTATCAAATGCCTTGCTGAAATCCAAAAACAGCACGAGGACATGTTGTCTCATTCTGAGGGCCGTATTGACTAAATTCGCGAAGTCACCAAGCAGTTTGTTTGTGCTTTTTCCCTTTTGGAATCCGTATTGGCTTTTGCAGATCAAATTATGCTGTTTTACAAAGTCCCATATTCGATCCGAAACGATTTGCTCCATGACTTTTTCGATGGCCGGTAAGATTGTAATTGGCCTATAGTTTGTGAGTTACTTTTTAATCCCTCCTTTATATATTGGTCGTACCACTGCCTCTTTAAGTTTTTTAGGAATTTTTCGCGTATTAAAGCTTAGGTTAATTAGTTTGGTTAAAATGGGGACAAATATATCGGTATTACGTTTAATATCAGATACTCTAATACCGTCTACCCCGGGTGCCTTCTGTATGTTTAGGCGATGTACAAAACCTTCTACCTCTGCATCATCTGTTTCTCCAAAATATATAGAGTGACATAATCTCTTATGGATAGCATCCATCTTTATACCCTATTCTAGGGGTATATTAATTTTGACGCATAGTTTTGTAACATCGTATCTTAAAATTGCCCGTAGACCCCTAAAAGTTACTATATTTATGATCAGCATCGATAGTAATGTCGATCTAGCCATGTCCGTCCGTCCGTCCGTCGGCAAAAATTAGGCCTTTAAACTGGACCTAGAGAGCTGAAATTTTAACCATATACTCTCTAGGGTCCCGAAATAATCAGTTTACGAATTTTTGAAATCCACCCACAGACACGCCCACAAACTCAAAAAAACAAAATTTTGGAAAAAATCGAATTTTGAGCTAGAAAGCTGAAATTTTTTATATATGATCTATGACTCCTAAAACTGCTCGGGATAAAAAAATTTCAAAATCCGCCCACTGACACACCCACAAATAAATAAAACAATTTTTTTGAAAATCCAAAGTTTGAGCTAGGAAGCTGAAATTTATAATATATACTCTCTATGGGCCCTTTATGCTCATGTGTTAATTTTTTTTAAATCTGCCTACTGACACGCCCACAATTAAATAAAACAATTTTATTGAAACACCCAAGTTTGAGCTAGGGAGCGTTTTTTTTTGATAAAATCCTTAGAGCGCACACAATATGTAGAGCGTTCTTAACAATTCAACCATACTTAGACTTTTGTCACGCCCACTTATGAGGGATAGGAAGGAATAAGAATAGGGTATCCAGCAGTTCGCCCAAGCGGACTGTAGCCCGTCCCTATGTTTTTAATTAGCGATATCAGCAGACTTTCTGGGTTAGTTTCTTCCAATAAGGATGTCCAATCAACAGCTCAAATTAATTCATTAACTCTCGTCGGAATTATGAAGGACTTAAGGGGAGTATTATTTTCGAAAAGATGTTCCTCGTAGATTCCATATAGTGTAATGTAATGGTCTGATATCTCATTTTCTATTACAGTTGAAAGCATTCCAGCCTCTTGTATACTGACTAAAATATGATCGATAAGTGTGCCGCTGCCAATTTTTAAGTCCACTCTGATTGCACCCTTTGATTGCATTGAAATGTCCCCTCGATGCCAGCAAATCCTGATAATTAAGAGCCAATGCATTTAAATCATCTTTTGTATTATATTAATGTCGCCCAGAATCATTGTGCCACAATTTCCTTCTTTCGAGTTAAATATCTTCACCAAGTCATCGAAGAATACAACTGGGTTTTGCTTCGGCGGTCTATAAACTCCACTTATAAATTTCTCTTTTTTTATAGGACAGCAATTTCACGGTCAGGTTTTCACAAGCTGTTGTATCGATTTTCATTTTTTCGTAATTGATATTATCTTTAGTAAACATTACGATACCACCACCTTTTTTATGTGCCCTGTTGGCAAATTCAGCAGAGAAACCATCTAAATGATAAATACAATTTTCTTCTGTTTTTATATTTATTTCGACCAGGACAATTACATTAATATAATTCAAAATTGAACAGATACGAGCACAAAAAACATCCCAATTTTTTCTCAGTGACCTTATGTTTAGACATAAGCAACTAAAATTAGTTTTCTTTAGTTCTTCTTCTGCTTGATTAAAATCATCAAACTCCATGTAATTCAGATCACACAGTTCTTCTATGTTTTCATCCATCATACGAGTACACAAAACAAAAATTATTCCTCACATACGCACACATACACACACAACAATTACTGACGTTTAATTTTGTTAATATCGCCCGGAGATCGAATGAACAAAATTTTGTATAAACAGCTAATCAAATTTACCAAATTGTATAATATTTTGTGTTTCAAATCACGTTAAAATTGATAGCATTGTTTTATATAATAATATTTCTTCATATCTTTTGTTAAACATTTTTTTCTTTTTTCCTTTTCTTTATATTTTAAAATTTTTGCTTTTTATTATTTCTTTTATTTTTAAATCATATTATGAAATGTCATCTCAGGCAGACGGCAGTATTGCCATGTCCTTATTCTTAAGTATACCAATTTGTAAACTTTATGATGAAAAAATAAAGAATCTATCTATCTATCTATCTATCTATCATTAGACTCTCGGTTCTGACTCCATTGAAGGTTGTCCATAACATTCTTGTGGTGTGGCAAGTATCTAGTGGCGTTCATCTAAGGTTCGGCTCTCTTATTGCCCTTCTCCCTCCTTTAAGCCTGAGTGTTCGAGGCGGGATAAGTACAGAGGGATCAGCTTATTCTGACCCAGCTGCCGAACCTTGTCTTGCTAGTTCATCCGCTTTCTCGTTTCCTAGAATGCCTTCATGTCCCGGAACCCAGCAGAGCGATACTTTATGCTGAGTACCAAGAACCTTGAGTTCTTGGCGACAGCGTTTCACTAGCTTGGATTTTATTACTGCTGCAGTTAAGGCTTTTACTTCTGAAGGGATGTCGATAAAGACGGTAATACCATCGGGTGGTATTGCCCTTACCACAGACTCACGGGCTGCTGTTTTCACTGCTAGGACCTCTGATTCGATGACGCTGCTGTGGTCGGGGAGGCGTACAGATTTTGATATGCCCATTGGTGCGAAAAAGACGCCCGACCCCAGCCCCGTTAGCATTTTTGAACCGTCCGATGGCTTGCGTGCGGGGGACTAGTCGGTTTCTGCATTCTTCCCTGCTGGGATAGGCACTCGAGAAAGGTCTTGTGAAATCTAAGTATGGCGTGATGTAGTTCGTAGTTGGTACATGGCAAATTCTCATGGCACTAATGGCGGCTGTTGAGATGTCTAGCGGAAGCAGGTTGAGGATAGTCTCCAGTCCCACGGTTGGAGTTGTCCTCATCGCGCTTGCTGTGCCGATGCGCGCTAGTCTCTGAACTTTCGTAAGAGCCTTTAGGTAGATGGCTTTATTGGTTGCCTGCAACCATACGAGACTGCCATAGGTCAGTATAGGTCTTACTATTGCCGTGCACATCCACAGTTTAATTTTGGGAGATGGTCCCCAGGTTTTCCAAAAAATTTGCTGCATGAGTAAAAGGCTGTTGTGGCTTTTTTGATTCTCTCATTGGTATTCATTTGATAGATAGATAGTTTATTCTTGCTTCATGAAATAAAAATACGTTGTCGCCCAATTTACTCGTACATTATAATATAATTGCAGAGATTTGACATTTTTTGTTTTTTGACTTTCAACTGAATCATTATTTATTATTTAAAAAAAAACACAAATAAATATGAAAATGTTATTATTAATGAGGAAAGTCATGAGAAAACCCTCAAATTAAGAGAAAAATAAATAAATAATAATAATAATAATATTCAAAAGAATAAATAAATAAGTAAATAAATAACAAAATAAATAACTAAATAAAATAAATAATAAAATAAATAATAAAATAAATAAATAAAATAAATAAACAAAATAAATAAATAATAATTAAATAAATAAATAAACAAATAAATAGATACATACATAAATCCATAGGTATATAATTATTTGAACAGTTAAATAAATATTATTAAGTTAACAAAAACAATTTAAATAAGAAGTGAAAATATATTGGTATTAAGTGAACACAAAATATTTTATATGTCACGATGAAATTAGTTCATTGACTAGCGGATTGTTAAAGATATTACATCTCAGTTTGAATGTATCATTTAGCTTGTATATCCTGGAGGACATCAATTCAACCTTAGCTCTACCATGTAAATCTACTGTAGAATAATAGCAGGGAGGACTTTTTTTTTTTTAATTCTGGCTCGCCAAGGCGATTTATAAGGGGGGGGGGGGGGGGGGGGGCACTTCGACCTAAAAAGATCTTTTGTACCGTATGGGCCAGAACAATTTTATCTAGAAGAATTTCCACTTTCCGTGTAAAGCGGACAATTTTACCAGTAGAAGAATTCTTTATGTCCTCGGGGCTGATTTGTTCCCTGAAAAAGATCTTCTTTCTAATTCCATTAAGGGCTGGACATTCACATAAAATGTGTTCGGATGACTCGTCCTCTTCAAGACAGAGTCGGCACTCAGGAGAGTCTACTATTCTCATTTTGTGTAGATGATATCTTAAACCATGGTGACCAGTAAGGTAACCTACTAAGTTTTTGATATCATGCCTGCTTAGGTTTAGCCATTTGTTGGCATTTTGATTGAAGGGCCGAATGGCTCGTTTGGCCTGTCTTAGACCTGGGATGCTTTCCCAAAGATGGATACATTTTCTATGTTCCCAGCTTTTTATTGCTGCCGTTGCTGCTGATCTAGGAGTGCAACAGAAAGGTTCGGGACCTATGAAAGGTGTTTCTGAACCTTTTCTGGCCAGTTCGTCGGCCTTTTCGTTCCCTTCTACCCCGAGATGACCCGGAACCCACCATAATTTGGTCTTGTTTCTTATTCCGAGTGTTTGTAGCATATTGAAGCAGTACATGACTGATTTGGAGTCAATGGTATAAGAGCTAAAGGCGTTTATAGCTGCTTGACTATCCGTGAATATATGGATTGTGGCACCTTTTATGCCAGATAAATTAATGTGGCTGGCGCATTCTTGAATGGCTTGGAGCTCTGCTTGAAATACGCTGGGACTTTTGCCCATGGGTATCGTGAAGCGTTTTTGTGGTCCGTATATTCCCGCTCCTACCCCCGTTTCCATTTTAGAACCATCCGTATACCACTTTATGCCGTTGTGGCTGTTTGGTGGGTTATTACTAACCCATGCTTCTCTCTTGGGGATCTCCGTGGAGAACCGTTTGTTGAAGCATAGTGTTTTTTGAATGCGGTCTGTGACCGCGCAGTTCATCGAGAAGGGTCTTTATTTCCGGATGATCATTAAGATTGATCTCGTTTAACTGTATTAAACGTATTGCACTGCGGATCGCCACTTTTTGAATGTATTATGTGGAGAGGTGTAATTCCTGTTATTGCCTCTATGGCAGCTGTTGGACAGGTTCGCATGGCTCCGGAGATACCAAGGCACACAAGCCATTGTACCTTTTTGAGCTTCTCTATTGCGACCTTTTGTGTGGATTTTGTCCACCATACTATGGAGGCGTATGTTATAATGGGTCTTATCATCACTTTGTAGATCCCGTGGACGATCTTTGGAGAGATTCCCCAGGTTCTGCCATATGTGCGACGGCAGGCCCATAAAGCTCTATTAGCTTTAGTGATTTTGTTATTTATGTGAGAGTTCCAGTTAACTCTCTTGTCTAGGATTACTCCAAGATACTTGACTTCGTCGGAATACTCTACGACCGTGTCGTTTATTGTGATTAGGCCTAGGTCTAATTTCCTCCTTTTAGTGAAAGGAAAGATGACGGCTTTACTGGGATTTATGGAAAGATTTTCCTTCATGCACCAGTCTATGGCTGTCTTTAGAGCATTTTTCATTTTTGATGTGACTCCAATTGAGTCTTTGCCCCTGACTATGATGACAATATCATCGGTGTACCCAATTGTAGTGTAGCCCAAATTGATCAACTTGGGTAGCAGGTCATCGATGACCAATGACCACAAAAGGGGTGAAAGTACTCCCCCTTGTGGGCAGCCCCTTACGGCTGTTACTGATACTGAGGTCGTTCCTGACGAGGCAGTTATTTTGCGACTTTCCAGCATCGCTTTGATCCATTTAATAGTTGGTTTGTCTATGTTTCTATGATACAAAGCATTTGATATGGATTCATATCCAGTGTTGTCAAAAGCACCCTCTATGTCCAGAAAGGCACAAAGTGCGATCTCTTTGCAACGGTAGGCGTTTTTTATCTCTGTGGTTAGTCTTAACAGAGCAAATATCTGCATCATAGCTATGCATGCATAATTTGATTTCGAGTGATAAATGAAGATACACATTATGTTACTTGTCAAGATTGATTTCTAACTATATTTATTGTCTACGTTAAATTGTTGATTTACTCTTTAATAAATTTAAATAAAAAATCATGTGTCATTGGTACACCGGACAAAATGTGCATTTTGAATAAAATTTAACTTTGGAAGACCTTTTTGGCTACTCAATCGAAATAGTGAACAACCTCGTTTTAGTGAACATGCCTGGTTTTTATTAGTTCACTGTATCGAATGTCCACTGTATTTGAAAGTAATGATTTCCTGTTTATAAACGGATAAAGCATTCGTATGGAAATATTTACTTTATTAGTTGTTTCTAAAATGTATTTGTTAAATGTAAGTTTTTGATCGAAGAGTATGTCCAGGTACTTAACAAATGGTTTCCATGCTATTAAGTGGCCATTTAATCTTAATTGATGAGGTGGAAGAAAGCCAGACTTTCTTTTTCTGGTGAAAAATATAGCTTGGATTTTTTCTGCGTTTGGAGAGATAACATTGCAATATTTCAATCGCATTTTTTAAATTCGTCTCAATGTCGAGACCGAACTCATGCGAAGGAAGTATGTCGATATCGTCAGCGTAAAAACCTGTGGAAGACTAACGAGATCAGATGTAAACAAATTATGTATAAAGGATAGGGCCAAGCACAGAACCTTGCGGTACACCTGCACAAAAATTGACTACATCAGACGCACTACTATCAACAAAAACTCTCATTGGTTTTCATTTGCAAATCTATCTTTTTGTCTAGTATGAGTCCCAGGTACTTCGCACTGTCAGAGATTCTGAGCGGTGTACCGCCAACAGAAGGTATGACAAACTGTTATTTTCCTTTTATTTGTGAAAATTACCAGTTCGGTTTTCTGGGGATTTACCATTAGGCCGCAGTACCTGGACACCATAATTAATTTCAAGTTTGTTCGATGGTATGTCATAAATGATGAGCTAACTCTCAATTGTTACCATTAGTTGTGCGATTTTCACGAAGCCTCACAAAGAAATCAATTTTGTTGATAACTGTTGAAGCTTTGATGACCATCGCTGTATTTTACCTTTCAAGGAACTTCAGCAACCAAAGCCATTTACATATATTTAGAATGGCATTAATGACATTTTTTTAAGAAACCTTGTCAAGATGCTATTCTAGGCTATTCAAAAGCCCCACCCCTATTTCACTATTAGAATTCGAGCTCACTGATATATGGCACTGCTTGCAAATGAAGAGCAATCCATTAAACCCATCCAACAAAGGATATGTCACATAAAATTGCTTTGAATTTGTGATTCAATCACTTTCCTCTTTCCACTTAACGATAGACAACAAGCCGTCAACGTCAGATGTTTTTTTTTTATCCAAGGCACACACATGATGTGCAATACATCCAGCTGTTGTCATTCGTATCTCTTGCTCCATTCAACACAATTATCTAATCTCTCGACGAGTCCAAGTGAAAAATTACTATAAAAGGACAGATAATGAGAGTAAAAGTCGTCTCTGATTGTGGTGGACCGGTGTGTTGCTGAACCTGTTTGCACCGCTTCGAATGCGTTATTAATTCAAGTTGCCATAGAGATACTCGAGTAACTTATTCGCACTCGCACCACGAAGATAACATAGACCAAGCCCATATCTATTCTATCCGAGAGTTGAAGACGACAACTTGGTCATGTCGTCGTTCAGTTCATACAATCGATACCCCATTACAAAATTAGGTATATAGGTAGGCGCACAAATTGGTACAAACATAGATAAAAGTGCCCCACCACCATGGCCTCCACTGTAGACAAGATGACGACAAAATATCCATTAAATGACTTCAGGGACTGGATGCAGCTGCTGCTGTGTAACTGCAAGACTATGAATAAGGCATGTTCTTCTCATATAGTCAAGTATCTGAAAATGGCAAGGAAAACGTATCTCATAGCTACAAAAAAAATAAAATAATAATAACAAGACTGACATACCAACGAATGTGCAAGGAAACCAAAGAGTGGGAGTTATTCTTTGTTCTTCCTTAAAGGATACACATAGTTTGTAGTGCAATTCAGTTGGTAGCGTCAGAGGGACAGGAAGTATAAATATTTATATTTTTGCTCTACTATAAAATATATATTCACCCACACACAAGGCTAGGGCGGGGATCCATAGCAGAGTTAACATCTAGCTATAGATAGATACTTTTTCCTGCAGGGGTGCTTTGGCTTAAGATACGAACGACAATATGAGGAGGGTGTACGACCCCCCCAGTAAGGATGCAGACATCAATAAGAAAACAGATTGCCACCATGAGGGAAGCGTGAGTTTGGAGGGTGGAAACATTTTTTTGGCAGCCCTAAAAATCCGTCTTTCAGAGGTTAAAGCAATCGTTTTGGCTGCTGGAAGTCTGCAGGAGCAAAAAAAAAAGAAAAGGAAAAACAAAACTAAAAACTGTCTCTATGTTCCCTGACCCCAAAATGGCAAATAAAACGATATTTTTCGTTTCTTTATTGATTTTTTGTTCGCTTTGTGTGTTGTTCCTTCGGTGGCCTTCCTGTAATCACATTGAGAGAGTCACACCAAAGAAAAGTCAGCGTAGGACATGGGTACATGGAGGATAAATTGCACTGGGGTAAGTGGGTAGTCGCACAGTAATCCATTTGAAGCAACTCGCTATCGCAAGTCAAAACGCAACCCCTGTCAACAACATCTTTGTTTCATTGTGTATTTTTAGGTCTAAAAATCAAAGTTGGGTGAGTTAATATTATCCTGGAGCGGAACGGTGGAGTGGAATACGGTTCGCGTGCCAATTTGTATTCCGTTTGAGCAAAAGAAAAATAAGTAAAATGCCTAAAGTTGGGATTTTGAGTGATGGCTTACATTGGTAAGCCATTTAGCAGTTCACACACAAATACACTCATCCATTGAGAGGGGTTGTAAAATCGATAACGCAATTATGCCAAGGGAGGAAGTAGAAATGAGAGAAATTTGTTGCAAGAAGAAATGAGAATTTTTCCGAGTTAAAAGGTTACGACAGCGACAGATGAAGGTTTGTTTTTTTTTTTTCTCAAAAGTCAAAGTGGTGTAGGGACAGGGACAGGAACAGATGTGCTTGGGAGGATTTTAGGATTTTCTCTGTTGACAGTGTTGAAAGTGCCATGTTGGATGTTATTACAATAATTAAGGGAATAGGAATGGTAGTGGTGTGTTGTTTTTTTTTGTTGTTGTTCTAAAGCTTTGGAAAACGTTGAACTTCAAAAAAGGTCAGAGTTAATGGTTCTCTGTTTGAGGCACAATAAAATGAAGAATTACTTTGTAGACGAGCGATATGACAGCAGTCAAATGTGAGACGATGCTACTTTGAAAGAGTGTCTACAGAAGATGAAGGTAAATTTTACATGGCAGCGCAGTTATATGGAGTTTCAAGTTTCGTCAAGTGGATTATCATTTCTTCAAAGAGGATGGGCTACCTTAAGGGATGAGGGATATAACTGGGTGTGGAACTGGGGATGTGCGAAAGTTTCGAACTAAATTTAGTTTGTAGTAGTAGTTTAAGTTTTGAAGATGAAAGGACGTCTTTCGGGCGGTCGGTCATGGATGGTCTGTCAATAGAACTGTTGATCAAGTAAATTAAGCTGGGATTATAAGTTCGTATAGAAACCATGATGCTTGTCACATTTTATAAAATAATTTGGTTAACAAGTTTGTATTCCATTACTTCTTCTTTATCTCTTCTTTAGGGACGAGGTTATGAACTGGACTAAATGGATCATAACCTTCGTACTTCACTGCATCCTTACTGGTCCGCCTGTCGGGTTCGCCTGTTTCACCTCAAAGAGTATCGTCAGGCCTCGTGGTTTTGAATCATTTCGTCACTGAGGCCAATCAAATGCTGTTGTTGTTGCATTTGTGTAATCAAGGAGTTCTTATGTCTGCCTCTATTTCGCGATGGTATTCTTTTGACGGGATTCGTAGGATCTTTCCTTTGGACATGACACTACCAACAGAGCCGGTCGCACTTCTTTTTTTTTGGAAATTCTTTGACGTGATTTCCTCGGATTTCGGATCATCTTATTTCTTTATTCTTTCGATTACTATTGAAAAATAAGGAAAATTAGCAACTAAAGGCTGTTTCATTAAGGACTTGACAACTTCTTTTTTAAATAAAATGCAAACTACTTGAGATATCTCAAAAAAAAAAAAAAATTATTATGTCTTGAATGACTATCTAAACATTTATGAATGGAATTTTGACTTCGTTCATATGTCCACCACGGAAAAGTAGGCAGCGGTCGATACGTTGAACCCAATTTTCGATGACTCGGCCGCACATTTCGACCGATTCGGCCGCTATTTCTCGTTCAATATTGGCTCTGAGCTCCTCTAACGTCGCCGGCTTGTTGGCATAGACCAATGATTTAATGTAGCCCCATAAAAAAGTCTAGAGGCGTTACATCACACAGTCTCGATGGCCAATAGACGGGTCCATTTCTCGCGATAACACGTTCACCGAACTGAGACCTCAATAACTGGATTGTTGCACCCGCTGTGTGGCTTGTGGCACCGTCTTGTTGGAGCCACATATCACTGATGTCCAATTGCTCAAAGAAATAATGTTCCAACATGTCTCTGTAGCGAATACCATTTACCATAGCGTGACGGTCATTTGTATCGACGAAAAAAACGGCCCACTGACGCAACCGGCATGAAAACCGCACCAAACAGTGACTTTTTGCGGATGAAGTGCTGCTTCATGAAGCACATGAGGGTTCTCACCTATCCAGTAATGCATATTTTGCTTATTGACGAAGCCCTTTAACCAAAAATGCGCTTCATCGCTGAAGATGATTTTGCGATAAAAATCTTCATTTTCTTCCATCATGTCCAGAGCCCAATTAGAGAACTTACGTCGCTTCATATGATCCAGTGGCTTTAGTTCTTGAGTCAGTTTGGTCTTGTAAGGATGTAGGCCGGATTCGCCATAATGTATTCTGGGCGAGGACCAATTCTTGAGAACGAGGTGAAATTGACTGATTTGGCTGATTTGACGCGACAGACGCCTCTACGGCAGCAATATTCTCCAGACTTCGGGCAAAAAGTAGTCTCTACTTCACCATTATAAAAATGTTGATTTTACTGAATATTTTGACATTGACAGTTCGGCAATCTTCTTAAAGGTGCGTTCACACTGAAAGTTTGAAGTTGTCAAGTCGCTAATGAAAAACCCTTTATTTGAACTAGGATACACCAACAGAGGTCCTCTCACTATAATGACCCTCTTAGCTCTTAGTAATGTGTAATGAGCTTCTTAAATATTCTACTCTCCCATGCAGGGACGTGCTAGGAACATTTCTGCAACGTCCCAATAAAAACAGCAGTTGTTTTAAAAGGAGACTAAGGAATGAAATCACATCTAGACAACTTCCAGGACATTTAACATCTTAAAGATGTTCCGCAAGTTTGCATGCAAATCCGTGTGTTGACACGCATCGAGATCACTGGTGTCGTACAATATCGACATCATCGGCCGAAGTCAGCGTGCCGTGGTAGAGACTTTCATGGCGATTGAAAAATAGGCGAAATAAGTTCGGGTTGAAGTCAACGAGGATAAAACCAAGTACATTCTTGCTATCAACAAACATCTGAACATCAGATCATGAAACGATTATCAATTACTGGATTATGTACGCGTCGAAATCGATAAAAAAAGGCAGGCTCTAAAACATCTGAATCACTCGACTGCAACAACACCAGCAATGAATCGACTCTAAACCGGGACACCTGCCGATATTTATCGAGGTCGAACCGGGGATGCAGTGGGCGGCTTATGATCTCCTTAACCCTGATCATGACCTCGGCATCAAAGAAGAATACTAATGAGTCTCTAACTAAGTCAGAGTGGGTGATTTTCTTTTGTGCTTGTCAAGAGGCTTACACTACGTTATGTTTTGTTCAACATCAACACGAATTTGAAAACGTCTTACTCGACATAGGCGGGAGCAAAAGTAGTGGCGTTTGAAGGTTTGTGTCTTAAATTTTGCTGTCTCTCTTTATCGAATCATTCTGATATTAAGTATTTTTTTTTTTTCTGTGTAGCAGCCGAATACTTTTGATGATTTGCAATGTAGCGTCGCTTCGGCAAATAGTATGTAGGATGAGAGGGATATTATGGAAAAATTAGAAATCTGGCTTTGTCGTCTGCGAGTAAAATGTATGATGAAAGAGGCGATTCGTTTGAAAGGAAAAATTGAATAAAAGCTAATTTCGGTATTTGATGGAAAAAATAAGGAATTGTGAATTTATGGATTTTTAGACTTTTGCTATTTTCGCTGTATCTCGTTTAAAAATGTACCGATTTATATCATTTCTTAAGTATTTGATTCGGAAATATTCAATTTGTGTAGTATCAGCCGTTATTCAAAGAAATAGTTGTTGGATAAGTATATTTATGTATTAGCGAATTGATGACCTACATTAATATTGAGGCAGGTCACCTGTCGTTTTGCAGTTTTTTGTAATATATTCGTGGTCAGCATAGATGGTAATGTTTACCTACTATGTTCGTTCGTCCGTCCGTTCACCCGTCGGCAGAAATGAATTCCTTTACACTGGAGCTAGAAGGCTGAAATTTAAAACGTATACCTACCTACTCTCTAGGGGTCCGAAATAATAAATTTTAAGAATTTTTTAAATCCGCCCACTGAACAAATTTGTGAGCAAGAAAGCTGAAATGTTGAACAACAGATCCGTTGGTTGTTTATTACAGGACTTTCCAAAATCAAACAACACCATACCTATGCAAATCCTTCAAAGAATCACGATGTTTTTCCATCATGATCCTTATACGAGGGCGGGTCAATAAGTCCGTGACTTTTTGAATTTCTGACCTCTTTACTGAAACGGCAACACTGCTCCTGTCAACAGGCATCTGTCAGTTGACTCCTGTCAAAATTTAAACTTGCTGCGTCAGTTAGTTTGTGTTTGACAGCTATTTTTATCAGACTACTCACTAATTTGAGGAGAAAATGGAAAAAAGTGAATTTCGTGTGCTTATTAAGCATTATTTCTTGCGAAAAAAAAACCATTACCGAGACCAAGGCTAAGCTTGAAAAATACTATGGGGACTCTGCACCATCGATTTCAATGGTAAAAAAGTGGTTTACTGAATTTCGTTGTGGCCGTACAAGCACTGAAGATGCCGAACGTCCTGGACGCCCAGTTGAGGTCTCTACACCCGAAACAATCGAAAAAATTCACGATATGGTGTTGGCCGACCGAAGATTGAAAGTGCGAGAGATTGTGGAAGCCGTAGGGATCTCGCATGGCTCAGTGGTTTCAATTTTGAATGATCACTTGGGCATGAGAAAGCTTTCCGCAAGATGGGTGCCGCGTTTGCTCACAGTCGACCACAAACGCAATCGTGTAACAACTTCACAGGAAGGTTTGGCGTTGTTTAATCGCAATATGGAGGAGTTTTTGCGCCGTTTTGTAACCGTGGACGAAACATGGATCCATCACAACACACCAGAGACCAAACAACAGTCAAAACAGTGGGTTTCTAAGGGTGAATCGGCGCCGAAGAAGGCCAAGGTGGGTTTGTCAGCCAATAAAGTTATGGCGACTGTTTTTTGGGATGCACGCGGGATAATCCACATTGACTACCTTCAAAAGGGAAGAACAATCAATGGGGAATATTATGCCAACTTATTGGACCGATTCAATGACGATTTGAAAAAAAAAACCGACCTCATTTGGCCAAGAAAAAAGTTCTTTTCCACCAAGACAATGCAAGGGTGCACACATGTGCAGTTGCCATGGCAAAAAACCATGAATTGGGCTATGAATTGCTCCCTCATCCACCCTATTCTCCAGATTTGGCTCCGAGCGACTACTTCTTGTTCCCTAACCTGAAGAAATGGCTTGGTGGAAAAAGATTTGACTCCAATGATGAAGTCATCTCGCAAATAAAGGCCTATTTTGAGGACCTCGACAAATCATTTTTTTTTGGAAGGGATAAAAAAAATTGGAGAAGCGTTGGACAAAGTTTATAGAGCTCAAGGGAGACTACGTTGAAAAATAAAAAAAAAATTTTATCAAAAAATCTGTGTTTTATTCCAAAAATCACGGACTTATTGACCCGCCCTCGTACTTTACCTGCGACAAACCCGCGCTGATCTTCAGATAGCCGTACTATTTTCCGCATTCGCATTATGGTGTGTGACATCAGCTTGATTAAACGGTATTTATCAGTCTCGCGTATCGCCTTTCTCTTTGTTCAAAATAAGAAAAAAACTCTCCCTCCACGGGTTAGGCATTGGATCACCACTCATAATCATCAGTTTAGAGATGAGAATCATGAGCCATTTGGACCCGATGTCTGCCATCTTTTTCCAGAACTCAGAGGGTTTCTTGTCCGGCCCAACTGCTTTTCGGTTTTTGAAGTCTTTGACCGCCTTGCTAACTTATTCGACAGTAATGCGTATACTTCTTCAGTGTTAGAAACGGCTCTCGGAAAATATATCCGAGCAAATTGTTCAATTAGAAGTTGTTCGTCATCCACAAGAAGCAGCCCTTAAGCATTGTTGATGAACTTTGGCGAACGGATTTCCTGGGCATTCCTCCTTCTCTCAGCTACAATTTTTGAAAATGGTTGTGTTCCTGTTCAAGCTGCTTTGTCGGAGTTCGTGGACAGCTTGGTTTCTATCAGCAGCCGAAGAAGAATTTTCTTCTCACTACAGATACAGACCCTCCACAAACTTTACCTTTTGAGCGCACTTTCTCCTTGCGAGCCTCTTGCAAAGTCTGTATTCCAATTCGAGACGACCTTTTTCATCTCCATTATTAGTGCAGTACTTTGAATAAGCTTTAAATGTCACTTTTTTGTCACTAATCACTGCTTTAGCTTCATTTGCCCACCACCATGTTTCTTTGCCGTATTGACAACTTTGTTTATGATGCTATGGAGTTAATTTTGCATATTTGCAATAAATGCTTGACTTTCTTTTGGTCCAGATTGTACCATTTGATTCTCACAAACACTTTTGTTTGTTTAGTTCTGTTCGTCCCCGCTTACATGCTTAGGATACCTTCACCCGGAGAGTTCCTGGTGCCGTATCCCAGTCCTCCATGGCAGTCCTCATAGTCTTCGTTTGACGCCAACAAACAAAAGTCCCGTAGTAGAACATCTTGAAAGCTTTTGTCCTAACGTCCAAGAAACGCGACCGATTTCCGGTGTTTTGCGGGATGATATTTTTCTAGGATAGACTCACAAAAATTAAAACTCTGGACAACTCTTCGACTCACAAAAAAAGATATTCTCAAGGTGGGATATTTCAACCGTGGATATTATAAAAAAGAATATAAACTACAGTAATTATTACTAATTTTTGGAGTTGAAGCGGTCAACCGCTAGTGCCGGTTCCCTACCTACTCCACACACCCATCAACGCAAACAACTTCGAGCATTCTTCAATAGAATTCGCTTTAACATTTCGAAATGATTGCATATCTTCTTATGCAGTGTTTAAATATTTCTCCAGCCTTTATGCATAAATCCTTATTCATAAAACAGTGTAAAAAACATATAAATTATGCACAGTTTGTGTCGATTAAAGTATCAAAAAGAATACATTAATCAATTACATTTAGCTGTCCATACTGTCGAAATCAATTGTTTGTGGAAAACCAAATGAAAAAATTCAGCTTATATGTACATAATATTCAGAAATTTATTTGTGCAAGATAATGCAATCGCAATATGCACATAATATGATTTTTGATACCGATTATGAATGAATGAATACCTACCCCTGACCTACCGCAAACTTTCATCAAAACCAACAACTAATATACCATCCATATACTGCACCCCTCTCACCCACACATCATATCCCCATCATGAGAAGTAAAAAAAAAAAATTCGATAAATAAACGACAAACCACACACTTATGAAAAACTTTCATTAAAAACAACAAATAATTTACCAACCATATCCCGCACCCCTCTCACCAACACATCATATCCCCATCATGAGAAGTAAACAAAATAAATTCGATAAATGAGGAGAATGGAAGACAACAAAAATAACTACGAATATGCATATTCAAAGGCATACTAGCATTTTGTAGAAAAGGTTCTACAATATGGTTGTATAAATGTAGCTTTTTTTATGACATACTTAACCCTCCGATGAGCGTATGGGTCTGGCCAGACCAAACCGATTTTGAAATATGCTTACGTTTTTTTCTTGGTATTTCTGAGTAGCAGCAGTCCATGACTTCTTCAAATATGCTGAGGTGAACACAAAGTACCGGTAAACAATACGTTTTCGATATATTTATAGTGGAAAAATTTAATTTTAAACGACTTTCGTGAATCATACACACATGGGTCTGAGCAGACCCACAGTAGATGCGTAGGATTCATAGTGCAAATATCGAAAGCAAATTGACTGGTGATTTGATATTGGAATATTTTCATGTGTTATTTAGTTTTCTATCGACAAAATTGCAGGTTAGTAATACTGGTTCATTGAATTTTATCTTTATTTCACGTGTTTTATGATTATTTTAGGAGATATTTTGCTGCCGGTTGTGAATAGTGTTTGGCTCGTGTGTCAATTTTGTCGTGTTTTTCGTTTGCAGTAAAATGGAGCGAGAAGGCAGTGATGTTGATGACAAATTTGGTTCGTAAACTTAATGCACCAAATTTGAATCCGGAAGAACGAGAGCGACTTGAGACGCAAATTGGACAATTTATGGGCTCGGAATTCGACCCACTCGAATCAGGTGACGACTTGGACGATGAAGACTACGTGCCAGAAGAAGATGAAAATGTAGATGAGGCGTCCGATATTGAACAAGAGATTGAGTTGGAGGCCGCTTTGGATGATAACGATGATGATTATGCGGAGGAATTATACACAGAAGCACCAACGGCAAATCCCTTATCCAGTCCTGTTGCATCAGACTACTTGGGTGCTCCTGTTCAGGAAGAGGCTAATCGTTCGAAAGATGGCAAGATATGGAATGCGAATCCACCACCTTCTGGAAGGCCACGTTCGCATAATGTGCCAACGACTACACATAAAGGGCCATTACGAGGAACATTGCCGCATCAACGAGCCATCTTCAAATCGTTGTTGTCACCCGAAATCGTGAACAATATCGTGCGTGAAACTAATCGAAAAGGCATGGAATTCTTTCGACTATGGAACGAAGAGCATCCCAATAAAAAACAGCAAGTTTGGATGATGACCAACGAGGACGAAATGTATGCCTTCTTTGGGATGTTGCTGTTTGCTGGTGTGTTCCACTCCAATTCGCAGAATTGTGGGCGAGTTACCGTATGCCCATCTACAAAGGCAACATGTCCTTCAACCGGTTCAAGCAATTGACCACATACATCTGCTTCGATAACGGTAACATTCGTGCGGAGAGGCTTCAACAAAGCAAATCTGTGGCAATAGACGATGTATGGCTCATGCTGATGGCTAATTTAGAGAGAGCATACACCCCGGACTGCCAACTGACCGTCGATTAGCAGTTATTTCCGTATCGCGGACGAACTAGGTTTACTCAATATATTCCGAGTAAGCCCGCGAAATACGCAATAAAGGTTTGGTGGATCTGCGATTCCGTGTCAAATTATCCCCTGAAAGGAATAATTTATACGGGTAACCACCAGGTGGCCAACGAGAGACGAACCAAGATTTAGATTTAGTAATAAATTAAGGTACCCGCACCTTTTCAAACGGACTAAAACATTAGTTTTATCATATTTTTATACACCCATACCCACATACATACATACTAGCCGCATATACTAACACAAAACCATACATTTAGTACATCTCTGGTCATCTCCCGTTCCCTGTCCTGAAATATACGCATTTAATATGTATGGGTCTGGGCAGACCCTTTACGCTCCATTTACCGTTTAATATGCCACCGCTCATCCGAGGGTTAAGTCGTAAGATGGTGTGTAAGTCGAATACTCGAAGTGAGACTATTATAGAACTCTATATACAAATAATTGGCCCTTTAAAGTTTCTGATTTCGCGTTGCCCGAATCAGCTGCTGTTGCTTGTTCGCTTATTGTAGGCAACGCTGCAGATTGCATGTAGAGGTAGACACACCTGAAGAGTGGAATACCAATTAGACAAACTGGAGTACCAAAAGGTTCATTACTTGGACCAATTCACTTTATTCTGTGCAAAAACAACAGATGAGTATTTGAGGAATACCCGATGAAAATAATTGCTATTTGACTTTTTTTTTGAAAATTGTGGGGGCTAGGTATTTTACTTACTTATTCAATTAGGTCCTGATTTCCCTTGTGAGTTCTGGAGCCTCTACTAAACCTACGCGATATCGTTTACTGTTTATCTCGGTTCTCTTTAACATTAATTCTGTCCCAGTTCCTCTTCCCTAATTGGTATGCGCCATGCATTGAGCTATCAATTATTACCAACCTTTTCGAGGTGTAATCCGTGACTGCAGGTCTCTTCCGGTCGTGCCAAAAATGTGAATTCGCATACATGACTGGTTAAAGAAGCTAGGCTTTAGACCCCTACACTTATTTTAAATGACCTTTTTTTACGAATTGTGATTATAATTAGGGTTATGCCAAAGGCGGTTTTGTTTCTCTATCAAATTTTGTGTATTCAGTTGACTGGATGCCTGTTTTAAGAAGTAATAATTTAACTGCCGCATATACATCTTTCGCAGATAAGCTGAAAGATGCAATTTATTTATTTAATAATTCCTAGAGTCCGATGCTTTCAGTAGTTAATGGCAATGCGTGGGAAATTCTGTCATTCAAATTTAAAACTTATTTTTTTTTCAAAACTTCCTACTCTCAATTAGTCACTTTGGAAACTGGGAGCTTCTTGTTTCCGTTTGTCAATGTGTCAGCATCTTAATTGTTGAATCATAACAAACATAGTCATGAGGTCTTTAATCAAGAAATAGCCTTATACAGTATCTAGCAATGAGTTGCAACATTTTGCACTAAACAATTGAATCACCCACTCGCAAATGAAGCGCCCTCAAGATCACGTACTCTCTCAAAGTTGATAAGATTTCTTGTGTGTGAACGACTTTTGTGTTTTCGATTAAAGTATACCCTTAAGGGCATTTGAACAAAAGGCATGACTAACCTATAAGTAGGTTGGTATTAAGAAAATTAATTGTTAGCTTGTTCATATCAAGGCTGAAACAGATCTTGATGTTACTAATAATCGAGGAATAAATGAATTGGAAAACTGTTCAACTGTGGATTACCATAAGGCTGTATGTTTGGTCCACATTTGGTTGGTTTTGTGCATCAGGGAATAACCTACAGCAAAAGCTCAGCATGTTTGTAATTCTCAATGCGTCCTCTCTGCCTATATAAAATTAAATATTGTGCTCTCAATGGACAACCAAAGATCTCTTTGACAGCCAGCTGTTGAATATTGGGTTGGGGATATTAATTTGACAGCCATAAAGGAGTTTCGGAGAAAATGTCAAAATTAATTTAATTTGTTTGGTGGAAACACCATTTTCCATTAAAAAAATAAGAGAAATATTAAGCATTAACGGCCCATGAAAGTCCCAACCATAATCGACTTTAGTGGGATTAAACTTATGTCGAAATCGATCGGAAAACCCGTTCAATTTCTGTCAAACGACCTAGTTGCCCATAATGAACCTAAGCAAATTTATGACATTTCAAGTCATGTTCGTTTGGTTTGTCACCTGTCAAATTTACTTAAGATAATGAATACTTGTCAAAACAAGCCCATTATGGACATTTCCTAAACCTGGCGTAGGCAAAGTCCATTATGGTTGGCCCTTTTTTGGTCTTAAACCAAGCTTCTCGAACCATTTGTGTATGCGAAGCTATATTTTTTGCACGGATTCGGGAGGGACAATTTGAAATGCTTCTCATGACAGATTATACTCTTGAAAGTTTTGTCAGACTTTCGGAAGGGTTATGGCAGTGAAAACGCTGAAGGTGTTACTGGAGTGATTTGAACATGGAACAATTTGATTAGTAGTCCAACGCAGTTACCCTTAAACCAGTGTATCCCTTTTCATTCAGGTAGATAAGAAAAATCATTGGTTCCCACCGCCAACATGCAATGAGAGCTTAAGCTCCGTTTTGAGACCACCGGGGGACGACAGGTCATCAAAGAACGTCTTGCCTAATACGCAGTGTGCATACGCTTCGTAGGATATCTGGGTTCAGCGCCTGTATTTCAGTATAAGTGTTCTCCTTCAGGTGCAGAATAGCGATCGGGTTATTTATGTACTCTTTGCCCTTAAAATACCTTCAAATCACCTCACAGTCTGAAATATGTTGCAATCCAATCCGAAGAACGTGGAGGCCACGCAGCTTCAGAATTTTAAGAAATTAATCGGTATCCGCAATAGCGCCATGGTGGTCGGACCAGCGAGAAGGCGCCAGTAGCTCCATCATACTAAAAACACTTTTTCGAACATTTTTTCAAACATAGTCGGAAACTTTCACCGTTCCATTGCCAGCATCGTCTTCAAAGAAGAAAGGCTCACACATTAAATAAATAAATTGCCGCTTGGGTTCACAGCACTCTATCTTTCATAATGTTGCTGAGGATCTCATGGCTTTAACGCTTGCTCAAATCAGATGTTGTATAGAAACTACTACAATTCGGTTAGAACTCCTTGGAACGACCTATGGAACACCAGTTGCCCAGAGTGCCTTCTTGTCGGAATGTTTCTGCATTCTCCAAAACACCTGAAAGAATGCGTTCCACGTTCGCTTCAGTTCGGGCAGTGCGAAGAATTTCCACTCGGGGAATTTCGACTCAACGGTCGTTTAACCTGTCGTCGAAGAACAAGAACAAGAACAAGAACAAGAACAAGAATAAGAACAAGAATAAGAACAAGAACACGAACAAGAACAAGAACACGAACACGAACACGAACACGAACACGAACAAGAACACGAACAAGAACAGAACAAGAACAAGAACGAGAACAAAAACAAGAACAAGAACATTAACAAGGGCAAGATCAAGAACAAGAACAAGAACAAGAACAAGAATAGGAACAAGAACAAGTACAAGAACAAGAACAAGAAAAAGGACAAGAACAAGAACAAGGACAAGAACGAGAACAAGAACAAGAACGTGAACAAGAGCAAGAACAAGAACATGAACATTAACAAGGGCAAGATCAAGAACAAGAACAAGAACTAGAACTAGAACTAGAACAAGAACAAGAAAAAGAAAAAGAAAAAGAAAAAGGACAAGAACAAGAACAAGAACAGAAACAAGAACAAGAACATGAACATTAACAAGGGCAAGATCAAGAACAAGATCAAGAACAAGATCAAGAACAAGAACAGGAACAAGAACAAGAACAAGAACAAGAAAAAGGACAAGAACAAGAACAAGGACAAGAACGAGAACGAGAACGAGAACAAGATCAAGAACAAGAACTAGAACAAGAACAAGAACAAGAAAAAGAAAAAGAAAAAGGACAAGAACAAGAACAAGCACAAGAACATGAACATTAACAAGGGCAAGATCAAGATCAAGATCAAGAACAAGAACAGGAACAAGAACAAGAACAAGAACAAGAACAAGAACAAGAACAAGAACAAGAACAAGAAAAAGGACAAGAACAAGAACAAGAACAAGAACATTAACAAGGGCAAGATCAAGAACAAGAACAAGAATTGGAACAGGAACAAGAACGAGAAATTTCAGCCATCAATGCAAGCTCATACAAGGGACGCAACACAGTTTCAGGTGCTGAGAAGTCACTCTATCCTGATTTTTTTTTTTTTTTTTTTTTTTTAATTTTCGTGCGCTAAAGGGATTTCTTTTTTCTGTAGTGACACAGTACCCTTATAATGGTAAAACCACAGCGCAGGCATTTAGTTTGTTGCGCAAGTAGCTCCCAGCAATTCATTGCCTATTTTTGGGTGCTACTTACTGAAAGAATAGAAGGATAGGAAAGAAGTTTGGTGCGATGGGTTTTTTTTTTTTCTCAACAGGTGGCGCCTAAATTGCTTTAGGTAGATCAGTTTTTGTTGTGTGTATTCAATTTATAAAAATCATGGTCGGGATTCGAACGCACGACCTGCCCATCACTTAGTGAATACACTACCATCGCACCATTGCCACCTGCGCGTGTTTGTCGGACATCTTATTTTCCAAGACTGCAATATGACCCAAAACCCAGACAAGGCTCAGTGTGCTTAGGATTCCGGGTGAATTAAAAGAGTTCTTGAGAAGAAGTCGTCTTTGAAGTCGTTCAGAGATTAAGTAAGGTCTTGAGTGCAACTTGTCAGAAACTTCGCGCCCTTCACCTTTTCCTCACTATGTCATGCATAGGTATTAGGATAGATAAATATTTGCTTGGAATAGCGACGCATATTTATCTAACGAGGAGTGAAGCCATTCCACGAATACACCAACGCCTGAACCCCGACAGATCTATGAACCATCTTTGAAAATGCGATCACTTTCTTTCTCCTGGCTCAGACACTGACCGGAAACACTCTTGACTTTGGGGAAAGTCGACTTTGAAATTTTGGCACACCCGGAGTTCTGGTGCCATTGCATCTGACGGCATATCCATGGGCCAGTGGCCAGTGGTCATAGAACTATTCTCGCTCAGTGTCATCGAAACTCCAGCACGAGTTATACCAGAAGCCATTCCTTTTCAATCGAAAGATGGCGTCCAGAGCCTCTACACCAAAGCCAAGCGTGCTAGGTCAGGCCTCTATGTAGCCGTTATTTCCGTGAAAGCTTGTACGACAAAACAACCGATGCATGATTTAACAACTGTCGTCTAAATCCATTACATCTTTTTGGGTGACAGTCTTCATGTTTTTCAGTAGGCATACTTGCACTGCAAGAAAGCCGACAACGCATTGTATGTCTTCTATATCTAGGATGACTCTGATAAGATATGTAGCTTTCCTTGATGGGATTCCCGTGCAGCGACGGGCTTAGAAAATCACCGCAGCGCCCTCCAAACAGCGCTTGTCGTAAAAGGCGACTAAGGGAAGAAATCACAACTAAGCAATTACACAGTTTACATCCTAAAGCTGTCCCGCAAGTGTGCATGCAAATCCGTGGGTTGGCACGAATATAGTTCACCGGTGTCGTAATAGCAATTATCAACTATAGGAGCATGCACTTATCGAAATCGTACAAAGAGGCAGGCCTAAAAATGCCTGGATCACACAAATGCAAAAACGCCAGCATTTAATTGGCCTCATTGATGAAGTGATCCGAAACCAGGGGCCTACCGATGTTTATTGAGGTCGAACCGGCGAACCATACAGGCAGGCGGACCAGTAGAGGGAGAGTTCTGATTCCTCTAAACCTGATCACAACCTCGTCATAAAGGAGGAGGAACATATACCTTCCCTTGATCGCTCTTATGTGACGCCAATAAGTACTTTCTGAGACAGACCGATCAGATTCTTCCTTCTCATAAAAAGACAAACCTCAGTTTCGAGAGTTTTTTACTCCTGCAAAAGCTTAAAAGCAATCGTCGATCACGCCCAGCGCCGTCTGCGCTGTCACACAATCGCTTCCTAGGCATGATCTGCCATAGAGAACAGCGACATCGTTCGCATGGACCTGTGGTCAGAGGCTCTGAGCACGGCCAAGTAAGAGGTGACCGTCATGCATCATAACATTGGAGGCAGAACGCCGCCTTATGGTGGTTAGTTTAGTGATGTTGTAGACTTTGCTTGAGGCAGGCAGGGACCCGAATACCTTTCCATGTAGTTTAGGTTAGGTTATCATGGCGACTAACCTAGGTTAGGTTATAGTGGCAGTCGACAGAAGCCGACTTACTTAGACCAATAAAAAGGCCCATTGTGATACCACACGGATCTATCTTCTTCCTTCTCGTTGAACCAGTTGGAGCTTTTGATAAAGCTTGAAAGACTTTTAATGTCGATGTTTATGAGACCGTTGTGATCATTGCAAAAAAAAGATCCTAAATGGAGTTTTCGTCTTTTAGAGAGAGCATTGCATGTGCAGAGAAGGTGGAGAATAGTCTCCTCCTGCTCCTCGTCCAAGCAGCTTCTGGAGAAGTCATTTGTATAGACGCAAAGCCTTGTTGCATGATTGCCTATGAGACAGGGTCCGGTGATTACACCAATTGTAGCAACAATGTGCAGTCTGTTCGGAGATATCAAACACTAAGAGCGTTTCAGATCCAGCTTTGGCCAAATCTGTTTTGTCGCTAGACAAGTGCTTCCACTTGTCCACCTAAGGTTAGTTCTCTCAATGGCCTCCTCATAAACATGAGTTTGCATGTAGCAATTGGAATCCCTAAGTTACCTATATCAGGAAGAAGGGGCAGTATGGTTCCTTTTCTGGTGAGTTCATCAGCCCTACAATTCCCTGGAATGTCTCTGTGTCCCGGCACCTAGCATAGGTGAATGTTGAATTGCTCCGCGAGAGATTATCGGCAGTCGAGGACTACGATGGAGTTTGTGGAGACAGAATCCAGAGATGTAACTTGGTCCAATGTTTGGTCGACATCTTCTTAGTATGTAGTATGTATTTTGTTTGGTTCTCATCTTTGGGATAAATGAGAGTCAGTCAAAACCCCATCTTCCTTATGCGGATTAAGTTGATATAGCTACTGGAACAGTTTTTTGTTTCCGCTTTGGGTTCGAATTCCGATATTACTTCACAGAATGCAGGCAAACGAAACGGGCCATTAAAAAAGCTTCACCTGTCCTCATAAATCATACTAACTGTAATCCCTGTCAACCTCAACATAATGGGTAATTTAAAACTTTTAAGACAAACACTCATTCAGTTCCTTATCACTTCCTCAAGTATAATGGTTAAACTTATGCTTCTTCCTCACCTCCCATCATGCCAAAGTTTAACCTTTCTTTTGTGTTTTTCTGTAAATAAAAGAACAGCTTAACACCTTCACACTCAGATGGGGTAAGCAACAGCAGTCGGAGCGCTCCCCGTCCTCAATACCTGTACGTCTATTTACACAAAACTTATCATCGTTCCGTTGCCGTCATATTCGCTTCCAAGAGCCAGCTACACATAGCCTTAACCGGAAATATCCATAACTAAATTTCATCCCCCGTTGGTCCTCATAAATGTTAACACACACACACACACATACACAGCATGGTGCTTCCCTTGGCGTAGGCAAGGCATACAACAGCAAAAAAAAGAAGAGAAGATTAAACTGTCTCCTCATTGTTGAGCAGCACAGTCAGCTTGGCGACACGCTTTGTGTTTGTCAACGCAAAAGGAGGGTATCCAAATTAAAATATGAAATCTTTCCGCATGCAGAAGATACATTCAAAACAGTGAATAAAACAAAAAACCTCCAGACTCCCACACGTACCAATCTCTCGCATATGAGGAGGCTTGGGATTGCACATGTGTCTCAAAGCCCCATCCCACCAACCTGCAACATACTGCTGCCGAAATGACAATTTATCGGTACGCACACAGATACGGCCGCCGCAGATACAGTATTAATACTTTTGTGACCCCAAACACACAGCTTTGCAGCTTTTTGCGATTGACGATGACACGACCGACGTATTAATTACAATTAATGGATCTTAATTTAGTTCCTTCGTTAGTGAGATTAAAGTTTTAAGTTGCCCCGAATAAAGAGTGGCGGCTTTGCTCTCTGACACAATTCACTTATATTTGTATGAGATACGGATACGAGCACTCGCACCAAGGGAAATGAACAGAGAAGGACCTGTGTATCGCTTCGTCGTTTTCATTTGTATTAAAGACGACCGAGATTAAGTTGAATCTGGCAGGAAATGTATTGCAAAACTTTGTTGCATTGCATTATCACAACCAGAACCGGAGACGGAGATGGAGGAAGCAAACGGACAAAAGTAGTCAGCAATTGAGTGAATGAGTGTTCTTGGTTTTGCACTCGTAATCTCTATATATGTATTTACATATTAATCTTGCCAAGCCGAGGACGTCTCATAATCTCTGAGTTCCTTGAGATATCATGTGTAGTCATTGAAGTGGTAAAGAGAACAAATACCTAAGTGATTACTCACAGTGCTGTCAGACGGAGGCGTTTTCGCACAAAGAAACCGACATTCCACTAGGGCAGGAAAGTTCTTCCAATTTGGAAAAGGTTTTGGTTGCAAATGGTTGGTCGTTGTGGGTGCTTTGTTCTTGAGGAATTCTTGACATTTTGCACAATCATGTTGATCGTGAGGTGGGTAAGATTGTGTCATATGGAATGATATCCAAGATGCCAAGGATCACTTAAGATTTTGTGGCTTAAAACGTTGAAGTGGCAAACCAAGCTTTTGACATTAAGTTCCATTCTATGGCCTATTGAAGCCAAAGCTATTTCAACCACTCGTTAACGTGCATTTTGGCAGTACCTATCTGCGACAGAATCTTTTTCGTGTTTTCATAAATTTTAACCACCACAACAGCTAAGATCCCCTTTTGGCTTAAAATAATAATAATAATAAATTAGTTTTAATTAATGCGACTTATTGGTCTATTGTGTCCCCCCTGCTTGTACCTCGGAGAGGTTCATGCCCTCTTTCAGAGCCCTCTCTAGATACTTCTTTTGTGAAGCGTATCGTGGTATTGCTCTAATTTATCCTTGG
Source organism: Portevinia maculata (assembly GCA_949715645.1). NCBI lineage: Eukaryota > Metazoa > Arthropoda > Insecta > Diptera > Syrphidae > Portevinia > Portevinia maculata. Next base: position 25,093,140 of record OX454527.1, on the reverse strand, counting down.
CAGGTCACACTCCTTAGAGCACAGCGTCTAGTCCTTGATGAATCTGAGAATGACCTGTGGGTCCATGGTATGTATGTCCTTGTGTGTTATTGCAGAGTCCGTTCTTTGATATACCCATTTACCTCAGGTGCTTCTTGAGTCTGCAGTGCCCCGTGAGGAGGCCTGTTAGGATTCTTAGGTTATTTTTGTTAAGGCTGATACAAGCTTTGAATCTCTTTTGGTTATAGTTTCCGAAAAGTTTCGTTGCTTGCCTCAGACCTTGGAGGTTGAGAAAGGTTTTTGGCCTGTTTCTTCCTCCAGTCTCCTGAACTCTTCGCGTAGAGTGTTTTCTCCTATCCCGCGGAACGGTTCAACTCATATGAAGGGTTCCTCTGCCATTTTCTTGCCAGAGAGTCCGCTGCCTCATTGCCTGTAATGCCAACATGGCCAGGTACCCAGCAAATGGAAATTCTATTGTTCTTGCCTAGTCCTCGAGCCGTCCGTGTACCACTTTGTTGTGTGGTTTCTCAATTCGTAAGTTGTGGATTCATTGCTCCAGTTCTCCTTATTGCTGAGCTTTATCTGGAAATTCTTCTCGAAGTTGAATTTCCTGATGCTATCATCCCTAGGTATGGCAAGAAGTGGAAGTTTTTTGAGTAAGTCATCGTGTTCTTTCGCACCGATGCATTTTCCTCTCCCTATTCCCTCCTTTGCCATCCTTAGGATTGTTTTGTCTGCCGCGTTTATCACCATGATGTGTAGAGGGGTTAATTCCAATAACACCTCTATGGCTGCTGTTGGGCAGCTACGCATTGGCAGCTACACTTTGCTGAGTGTCTCTCTTGTTGTGGCTAGGCTGGTTCGTTTCGCCCATGCTACTGCTACGTATGCGATTATTGGTCTCACAATTGTTTGAGCTGCATCCCCATGCCTTCCCTGCTAGGCTATACATATCATGAGAGCGCGGGTGGCCTTCTTGGATATCTCCTCTGTATGTTTTCGCCAGAGGAGTTTACTATCTAGATGAAGTCCTAGATACTTTACTTCTTTGACTGGTATCAGTGTCGTGCCTGATAGGATAATGTCCTTAAGTCTTTGAAGTTGTCTTTTCCTTGAGAATGGTGCTATCGTTGCTTTCGCCGGATTGATGTTGAAGGGGCAGGTGGGTCACTGCCCGCTCCTAGAACCATCTACTTTTTCTTTTTGTATAAAGTTATTAATATCAGCCGGGCATTGTTGAGATCATCCAGATCGTGGAAGAGGTTTTGTCCTAGAGTAGCCATGTGCAGAAGGGCAGGACTGTCTCCTCTTCGTCCTTATCTCTACAACTTCTGCGGAAATCGTTGTAGGGGATGCCAAATCCCGGAGCATAACTACCCATTGCACAGTGTCCAGTGATTATATGTGTAAGGGTAGAGAGGGTTCCACTTTAATATCTTAGAAGTCCCTTGGGTCTTCTCTGGTTCAGCTTTGGCCATTATTGTCTTGCGGTGCTACACTGGCTAAGTTGGCTCCGTCAGAGGTTTGCTTTTTTTCCGCATCGCCCTGGAGGAGGTACCTAGCAGACGACATTGGCATGTCAATGTTGTCTATTGTTAAGCTATTGTACCAGAGGAGCGTCGTCTAGCCAATTCGTCAGCTTCACAATTCCCTTGGTCATCGCTGTGACCTGCTACCCAGCAATCTGATGTGCCGCTGCTGGAAAGATTCTCAGTGCCCCCGTGATACTGCGCCTGTTGAGTGATTCTTCCATTTATTTATGAGAATGGCTTTCTTTTCTAGGGCGCTCACCCAGACGTATAAGAGAATCGGTCTTACTACCAACACGTATACAGCCAATACATTATATGCGGTTGTAGGCCCCATAACCAGCCTAGTGGCCTTTTGCAATTATATAGGGAAACCATGGCTTTTTTGGAACGTTCGTTAACGTTTTCAATTGAAGGCATAACTAAACAGCCTGTGCGAAGCAATCTGTGATGGCGACAACTGAACGTAAGGGTAAAGCCAATTTCTGTGCCCGAAAAAGTCCCATCACAATGTTGGACAGCGTACAAAAAGTATGAAGGCAAATTAACGGCAACTAAGATGAAGATTTTTTACATGACAGAAGGAGTAACTAAGCTAGATCGAATAAGGAGTTCGAAGATCCGCGAGCCAAGATCTCTTGACAGTATCAAGCGCCACCGGCTCAGTTTATACTGTCATATTCAGGCAAGGAGATATCCTTCGAACCCTGTCGAAATGGCAATATAAATCAACGTTCCTATACAAACGCAACAATAAAAACCCCTGGATCACACAAATGCAGCAACTCCAGCATTTGATTTGCCTCCCTAACGAAGTGATTCGAAATATAGAAACCACTATAACCAGGACTCAGCCACTGTCTCTGCAGCTTCTTCCAATAGGGACCCTCAAAGTGCGAAACGCACCCTTATTGAATGGGAGAGATCAGGCCATTGTGGCCCATCTATTGCTCAAACAAAAGGCCATAAAGAGGAAGAGACTGCGAAAAACGCAGTGCGCATAAGTGCCGAACGCTTCTTTCGTAGTAAGCTGACAAAGGCGCCTACCAGACAACTAGCAGCATCTTTCTTGGACTTCTTTCTTATTTTTTTCACGGTAAAAATTGAGGAAATTACGTCCCGATGGGCTCGGACTGTTGGACTATTAATTGTCAACCTGTGGTAGTCAGGTAGGCTGCCTGGTGTTACATCAGTACACCAGGATACAATTAGCGTGAAGGCGTTTTGATCCCTTCTTTCAAGTGACCCAGGGTGTCAATTTGTGTTTCAAATCCAATCCGTGGAATTGAGGAATTCAACGATATTGCAGAATTTTATATAAGTAAATTCTGATAGATCCTCGAAGGTAATATTCCGAGAGTACTATGTTTAGTTTTCGGTCTTCGTGGAGTTGCCTGAGACTTCGAAAGTATTCTGTTTCGCAGATTGTCTTGGATGTATCTGTCCAATATGCGATCGAGGGTATTCAGAGCAAAGGATGGAAGGCAGATGGGTCTGTAGCCCTTTGCGGATTCGTTGCCGCTCTTACCGACCTTTGGATTGAAGACGACTCGGAATCTTCTCCAGGTCTGAGGTATGCAGTTGAGCCTAAGTCAGCTTCGATAAATCACCGTAAACCAAGGTATAACCTTCTTCACTGCACAAAAGGTCTTAGAGGTCGAAGTGCCTTTTCCATCGCCTTGGTGAGCCAGAAGCTTTTAACCGTCTCCAAGTTCTTTTGGGGCATTATCGTCGACCTATACTCAAGCCTTTTCTAAAGTAAGCATTAATTGAGGTTAATGGTCATCAAGTCAAACCCTTCTCGTGGGATCTTTGCTTGTTTCTCAGCATAAAACCAACATAAAATAAATACATATTAGGCATTAACGGCGTACAGGGGCCTAAACCTAGCTTCTCCAACCACTTTCTTGTGCGAAGTGGAAGGGACCTACAATTTCAAGCCCAATCCGATCGGCAAATTTGAGAAGCTTCTCATGACAATTGATACTCTTGGATGTTTGTCAGACGTTCGCAAGAGGTGGCAGGTGGGGCAGTGGAAAAAAATGAGTGTGCTTAAGACCACACGACTGAAGTAAAACTTCTTTCGCTCCATCTAATTTAAATTGTGGGCGTGTCAGTGGGCTAATTTTGAAAATATTTGCACATGAGCATCAAGGGCCCCTGGAGAGTCTATATCATAAATTTCAGCTTCCTTGCTCTAACTTTGGTTTTTGAAGTCCGACCTGAAAATCTGACGATGACGGTGACGCTCTATATTTCCCACTAATGAACTGCGATTCATGGACACAATGACTTTACTCACTTCCGGTAAATTCCATCTGCCGGCAACTGTTTTGGATATAGCTTCCTCCTTTGGATCGGTTTGGATAGATGATGAGCTTAGTATTGCCCTCTACTGAGGAAATTCAATGGTGTTTACCCATTCCACGAACCTTTTCGCCGACTAAATTTTATGGGCACACACGAAAATTGAATTTTGCAAGAACTTTTGCAAAAAGGCGTCACAGTGCGCCGAAGATGCCTCAAATCGTCTAGAATCATCTTAAAGACAAAAAGATTTTTTATTCAAACTCAATTTCTGTTGCTATAAGATATTGAACAAAAAGTTCTAGAGGCAGCTCTTAACAAACAAACTTTTTTGTCTCTCTGCCATCGTATGGGGTGCAGAGTGAAAACTCAATATTGTTTGGTCTGATATCACAAAAGAATTAATCAAGTTTATTTGTTATTCTGTACCGAAAAATGTTGCATAAGCTGCAATCAAAAGACAGCAGTTGTGCATCCGACGCTCACATACGGTTTATGTTGTTGGACAATGTTTAAGAAGTAACACAAAGAATAAGAATAAGAAATTCAAAGATACGAGCAGAGAATCAGTCACAAAAAGTCGGAGCGACTTAGTTCGTTCCTTTTGTCATGTTGTGCAAAGGATATAACCTACGCACACTGTTAAAAAAAACAATATCAATCCACTTTCCTATGCAATCGCGGAAGAGAAGCTGCCTTAAATGCGTCCACTTCCAGGTATTGATGGCATTTGTCCTATGATGCTACAAAGATGTGAAGAATATAACCCCACATTTGAGAAACATATTCCTAAGTAGCCTAAAATGGGTATATGTACCCAAAGTATGGCTAGAAGTTAAAGTGGTTTTTATACGCAAAGCTGGAAAACCCAGTCACACTACCGCTAAAGGCTTTAGGCGCTTAACTTCATTTGTTTTAAAAACTTTTAAGAGACTGATTGACAGTCTCAGAGTTAGGTGGTGAAATAATTAAGCCGTCAGCATCTAGAGGAACTCCTCAAGGCGGAGTCCTATCACCCCTTCTATGGGCACTCGTTTTAAACGAAATTCTGATTGAACTTAGACTTAGTGGAGTCAAGGCAGTAGCATATGCAGACGACTTAGCGCTGCTAGCGACAGGGAAATTCCCATCCACCCTAAGCGAACAAATACAGAACACCTTATCTATGGTTGGTACCAGGTTAACCAACAGAAGACAGAAATGGCCTCTTCACCAATAAAAGGATTATACCGCAATTTAATCGGCCAACAATTGAGGCTACTCCACTACAAACATCGGAATACGCGAAGTATCTTGGCGTGATTCTAGATAGAAAATTAAACTGGAGCCTCAACATAAAAGAAAGAGCAAAGAAGGCAATAATAGCCCTATTCCCTGCAGGGAAGAATGACATGAGAATCAATTCCCAGTCCATGAAGCATCAATCCCCATCTATACAGATGGTTACTGGAAATACTCGGAATATCTGGCTCGATCAGATTCCCCGACTACAGCTGCGCCTTACAAGCTGAGGTTCTGGCGGTGACAACAGCCGCTAAACGGGTTGCAATGATGGCAATACCACAGGCTGATATTACCTTCTTCATTGACAGCCAAATCGATTTCCGCCACAGAAATAAAATCGAAGCTTGTAAGTCACTGTCGCGAAGAGCTGCGGTTGTAAGACTCTGTTGGGTCCTTGGACACAGTTGTGTTCCAGGAAACGAAAGAGCCAATGAACTGGCAAGAAAAGGATCATCCATTGAATTAAGAGAGGCTGACACTACAGTAAAAACTCCACCCTGTTATCTTAAACAGGTGATTGGGGATAAAACACTGATGGCACCAATCGAAAGATAGAGTGCCTCCTGTGTCATAACCAGGAAAATGTGGCCACTATATAATAAACGAAAGACCGAGCGAATCCTTCAAAGGAATGGACCGGACACAATATGCTGGGCCACCATGCTAAGAAATTGAAACTCAGCACAGATGACCTCTGTAGAGGATGCGGGGACGAGGAGGTGAATGAGGATACCCCTCATTTCCTCTGTCACTGCCCTGCACTCTGTCATATTAGAAATAATGTCCAATGGCAGACATTTCTTCTAGGATTTAGAAGAACTCTCCGGCAAGTCTGATGTGAACGACTGGCACAAGTTCATAAATACATCGGGATGGTTTGTGAGGTGCAGGGAAATAAGTCCACGGGAACTAAGTCCACCGAGGGGCTTAGTTCCCATTAAGTGGGAAATAAAACCACTTTCGCGAAGTGGACTTAGTTCCCATGTAAGGTGGGAAATAAATTCCCAAAACTCTGAGTGGTTTTAGTTGCCTTTTAATGTGAAGTAAATTCTCACTGTCGACTAAGAACAAAATAAAATTAAAGAGTCAAGTAGGTACTTTGCAATTTTTATTAACAAAATAGAAATTAACTTCTAACTGAGACAGAGTAATATAGGTACCGTGACCTCGCACCTACTCCAAATCAAACAGTGACCCCAAGCAGGGGGGTTGCAGGGGGGGCAGCTTGGCCCCCCCCCCCCCCCATATGCATTGCACTGTTTATGAGATTAGTTACGAAATCGAAAGTAGATTCCATAAATAGTGTACTGCATATGGGGGGGCACGTTGCCCCCCTGCAACCCCCCTGCTTCGGGTCACTGTTTGATTTGGAGTAGGTGCGAGGTACGGTTTTGAAACTTTGGCTTTATGTCACCATGATAAGCTTAAGACTTTGCTTAAAGAGTGTGATAACTAACTGCACTTTACAGTTTTTTTGTTTAATTCGAAATGTTGGATGTTAGTTCCCTCTTCTTATATTTGAATGTGGACTAAGTTCCCATAAAAAAAGTGTGGTTTTATTTCCCACTAAGTGGGAACTAAGTCCCTCAGTGGACTTAGTTCCCGTGGACTTATTTCCCTGTACCGGTTTGTGAGCCCGCTAGGTTTTTCATTGGTTCCTAAGTAAGGGAATCATAATCATAACCCTCAGGGTATCGCAAAGGGTCTATATTGACCTAAGTGTGACGGGCGCAGGATTAAAGTAACTTAACTTACCTAAATGCGTCTACTTTCTGAGGTCGACCCGGCGAACCCATCGTGCAGTAAAGTATGAGACTTATGATCCGTCTAAAACCCCGAAGTCCTTAAAAGCGTACAAAATCGTCTGCTTAAATGCGTTTTACAAATATTCGTACACAGCAAAGTGCAACTCTTTATTCCCAGTTCTGCTTTCTTTCAAAATTTCCAAACGCGCGAGATCGCCCAATATCGAGGACACCGTTTTGTCCTCTGATAAAAAAACTAAAATCCCTATCGCTACCTATAATGGCAGCAAAAAAGAAGGATCCCAAGTCCAATAATTATTGGAGCCCTTTACAGTGCTTGCCGGATAGTGATTTTTTTTTTTTTTTTTTCTTTTTTATATAAAAAAAAGGTGTGAGCCACGCTGCACTCACGGTATAGTTGATGTGTAAACATGTAGGCTCGTCAGTGTTGACTGTGGAAATATCACAGAGGTTGTAGTTTTGATAAACAAGAGATTTGGGTATTGTATTGAAATAAAACCATGATATATATTTAATGTCAACGACAAAATTTATTTAACGTTTGACCGAACAAATAATTGGTTTGTGAAAGCTGAAGTAGGAGACGTACACCGTCGACTCAAGTGTGTCGATGTACCGGGAAAATATAGCATCGATTGTCGTTTAAGTGACATTCTTAAATCGGCCATCGGTTACCGAAGTACAAATTGATATTTTTCCTCTTACCTTCAACTGATGTACAACAAACTACAAGATATACAACCTCAATATTATTCAAAACAAATCTACTTCCACACAACTTTCCGGTGTTTCGTAAGGACATAATAATCTCTAAAATTGAACATACATAATTAATAAAAAAAAAAAAACAACGACACGCGGTTGTTCTCAAACGGTCAGCCATCTACGTACTAACCGCGCCAAACGTCGTTTAATTGCGGTGATCTGTCGAGCAGCGATTAACTCACGTGGTAATGAAAATCTGACGATGACGGTGACGGGAAAATCTGACGATGATGGTGACGCTAGATATTTCCAACTAGCCCCTACCGAGAAAAAATATATTTATTCATCAACGAAAGCAAAAATGTTTACACATTAAAAGGAAATCCAAATCCCAGAGCACTCAGACTCGGTAACGGTCCATTGTACTACCAGGCAGAAATCCTTCTTTTGGTGTAGAGGCATGTGAATGGGTGGCGCATGTTGTTGTTCCCCGTGGGGATTGAACCTGCACCGCACGGGTCACAAGCCAACACACTTAGCTCTACACCGTCGCCACCCCCGGATAGTGATAATGACAGTGATTGTATGGATGAACATGTGTTATCAAACAATAACGCGAAAGTAGTTGTTCCCCCCATTAAAGTCTTGCAAAAACAGTGTGAATATGTGCTGTGCATACACTAATGAAGAATATGAATATCTCCGACTATTCTATTAAAAAAATATCCATTGGTATTAAAATTATCTGTGAAAAAATGGACACCTACCAATCTGTTTTAACCAAACTAAAAAATTAAAACTGCCAATTTTTTACACACGATATGAAAAGTTCTAAAGCGTTCAAAGTTGTTTTGTATGGTCTAGATGCTATTGATACCAGCGTAGTAAAAACTGAACTCATACGACTTGGCCTGAACTGCCAAGAAATTAAATTGGTAACAAAGCAGTATGAAAAGTGTTCTGACTCTTTCTACATAATTTCATTAGAAAAAGGCACAGCCAAATTAAGTGATCTGGAAAAAAATATTCGTTCAATCTTTCACACACAAATAAAATGGAGCTTTCAAAGAAAACAAAGAAATAAAGTGACACAGTGTCGAAATTGCCAAATGTTCGGACACGGTGAGAGAAAGTCACATAAAAGCTTATTGCTCGATCTGTGCTGGTCCTCACAAGACTAATGAATGCATCAACTCCAACTTGCAAAAATGCGCAAACTGCAATGGAAACCACAAATCTACTGACAGCGCATGCGTCATCAGAAATAAATATATGGAAATGAGAGAGAAAATCTCAGTCAAAACAAATCGCTCTGCTCCAAGAAATAACGTGTACCCACCAAACAACAACAATGCAAATGTGTCACTCCATTCAATGAATGATTTCCCGGCTTTACCTAAACGCTTCGTTTCACCAGCTGCTAGGCGCATGGAAGCCGATACCAACACTATTGCTCACCCAAAAGGAGCGTGGGAATGTTTTACGTCAACCAGCAACAACACCAACAACAATGCAGTACCAAATTCTAATGCCTAGCTGTTCTCCATGGAAGAGTTAAATTCGCTGGTAATGGAAATGGTAACAAAATTACTTACTTACTTAAGTGGCGCTACAGTCCGGAATGAACCTGGGCCTCAACCAACATGCCTCTCCAATTAGCCCGGTTCTTAGCTAACTGCCTCCAGTTGCGCACTCCAAGTTGGTTGAGGTCGGTTTCCACTTGTGCGCGCCACTTAAGGCGAGGTCTTCCTCTACTGCGTCCGACGTCTGGCTGGGAATCGAAGACTCTGCGAGCCAGAGTATTGGTGTCCATTCGTTCTACATGTCCTAGCCATCTTAAACGTCCAATGCGGAGTTTTTTGACCAGGGGCATGTCGCTGTACAGCTCGTATAGTTCTTGGTTGAATCTTCGTCTCCATAGCCCGTCAACGCAAACGGGACCGAAGATTTAAGAAGTCACAAAATTAGGTTCCTGTAAATCTAAGTTAGAACAATTTAATGCTATCGCACAATTAGCAACTAAATTTTTATATTCTAATGTTAAGTAACATAACAGAAAGATATATAAACATTATAACATGGAATGCTCTAGGTATTCGAAATAAACATGTTGAATTCATAAACTATTTAAATAGCAATAAAATAGATATTGCCCTAGTCACAGAAACATGGCTTAATTCTCAAATTCAAATTTCTACTTTAGATTTTAAATGCTACCGAGTTGATAGAACCGAGAGAAGAGGTGGAGGTGTCGCTATTCTTATTCGGAGGTCAATTCAACATACGCTTCTGCCCTGTGTGCAGACACGATATGTTGAAAATGTAGGCATTGAAGTCAAATTACAAAATCAAAAGACAATAAAGATATTCTGCGTTTATTTTCCTGGTCGTGTTAGATCACATGAATGTTTGAAAAATTATTTAAGGAAGCTCTTCAGTTTAAATAGTAAGTTTCTTATTGGAGGTGACCTTTTTTTATAATTATAATTTTTATAATTATAATTTGCGTGCGCTAAAGGGATTATTTTTCTGTTGTGACACAGTACCCTTATAATGGTAAAACCACAGCGCAGGCATTTAGTTTGTTGCGCAAGTAGCTCCCAGAAATTTCATTGCCTATTTTTTGGTGCTACTTACTGAAGGAATAGGAGGATAGGAAAGAAGTTTGGTGCGATGGGATTTTTTTTCTCAACAGGTGGCACCTAAATTGCTTTAGGGAGATCAGTTTTTGTTGTGTGTATTCAATTTATAAAAATCATGGCCCTGGTCGGGATTCGAACGCACGACCTGCCAATAACTTAGTGAATACACTACCTTCGCACCATTGCCACCTGCAAACGTAGGGATTGGGGTTGTCGTAGAGCGAATGCCTGGGGTAATGTTCTATCAAGTCTTTCTGTTATGTTGCCTATATCTGTTTTGTTTCCGCCTAGTTCTACGTACGTCCCTGTTAATTCTCGTGGATGTCCGTCGGTGCTTGATTTATTTATTACAAATGTACCTAATTATGTATCTCAACCAATATCTGTTAACGAACTCAGCTCTGACCATAATCCAGTATTTTGTATGATTCGTTGGTCAGGTGAAAAACAAGTGCAATATACATTAGACTTTAAAAATACAAATTGGAAACGTTTTCGCTCGGAAGTTAAAAGAAAACTATTAAACATGCACACAAACCTGGAAAATATTACTAACGAGCATGATGTTGATGATACTATTCATCAATTTTCACAGCACATTTTGAGTTCAGCTGATGCAAGTGTACCAAAAGTAGTTAAGAAACATTATTGCATGAAAATACCAGCTCATGTTCTTAAAATTATTAAATTGAGAAACATGCACAGACGAAATTGGCAAAGATATCGAGAACCTGTTTCTCGAAACCATGTTGCATATCTCAACTAATTAATTGTCAAACTTATTCAAAGTCAGCGAAACCAAGTGTGGAATAATAAACTTAATACCTTAGACAAAGCTTCCAAACCATTTTGGAACATAATGAAGCTAGTTAAGAATAAAAACAAACAAATTCCTTGCCTTAAAACGGCTACAAACACATACATTGCAGATGTTGACAAAGCAAATGTGCTTGGTTTTACCTTTTCTCAAAATCATAAGGTATCGCAACATTTGGGAGATTCAAATACGGACTTAATTGTTAACAACTCTGTGCAGGCCCTTAATATATCCAATTCTGAATTACCACCTCTTGAATTTATATCTGAAACGGATATACAGTTTTTTATAATCGAATTGAATGTTAAAAAGACAGGTGGACCTGATAATATTAAAAATATTTATCTTAAAAAACTACCAAAAATAGGGGTAAAGTTCTTAGCCTTTGTTATAAACGCTTGCCTTAAAATGCAATATTTTCCGTATCGCTGGAAAATAGCCAAGGTTATACCTATTCCAAAAGCAGGAAAACCTTTTGATAGTCCGGGCAGCTACCGACCAATAAGCTTACTAAGTAGTCTTAGCAAAATATACGAAAGGGTCTTGAAGGAAAAAATTGAGAAAATAGTTTATGAGGGCTAATTATTACCTGAGGTGCAGTTTGGTTTTAGGCGTTTTCATAGCACTACCAATCAGGTAATACGCATATGCAATATCGTTAAAAGAAACCGAGAAATAGGAAAATCAACGTATGATCCTACTTGACATAGAAAAGGCATTCGACTCTGTGTGGCACAATGGCCTGGTATATAAATTGATTACTCTTAATTTTTCCCAATTTATCTGTAAAATAGTTCAAAGTTTTTTGTCCAATCGCTGTTTTAAAGTCTGTGTTAATAAAAGTACTTCTTCTTTAATTAGTTTTTATGCTGGTGTACCTCAAGGCTCAGTACTGGGTCCGCTATTATACAACTTATACACCTCAGATATCCCAAGTTTACCGAACTGTGAAGCAGCAATATTTGCTGATGATACTGCTATATTTTCGTCACATGAATGTGGTATAAATGTTCAATCGAACCTAGAAAACGCAACGAAAATATTAGAACAGTACTATACAAAATGGAAAATCAAATTAAACGCGGGAATAATGCAAGCCATATTTTTCACTCGAAAAAGGAAACCTTGTTTTCTTCCCGCTAATCAACTGTTAGTGAATGGTCAGCAAATTTCGTGGAAGCACTCCATAAAATATCTAGGTATTCATTTAGACGAAAAGTTGACGTTTAAGGAACACACATCACAAACTCTGAAAAAAATTAATATTGCTATCAAAATGCTATACCCATTTATTAACCGAAAGTCCCTATTATCAAGGGAAAATAAAATAATAATATGCAAAGTTACTTTTCAAGCAATTCTTTTGTACGGATGTCAAGTTTGGGGTGATTCTGCGGATTGCCATATAAAAAAGCTGCAAATATCCCAGAATAAAGTGTTAAAAATGATGATGAATTTGCCCTGGCATCATTCTACATCGGATCTACATATTCGCAGCAATATTGAATTGATCTCCGATAGAATACGAAAACTCACTAACACATTTAGAATGCGATGTGATTACTCGGATAATCGATTAATAAATCAACTACATGTTTCTTCTTAGTACCTCGGATTTCTCTCTAATCACTTTCCATTCGTTTTTGTTCAATGGTCTGTTAAATCGATAATAGTTCTGTAGAATGTTAAAACGATAATAACTTGCCGAATGCTACCAGGCGAAACTTTCACAACACGACACTGCGCCCGTTCCTAATGGCCTTCTCGATCGAACTGGACATTCAACCAAAAGACCACTCACAGTGGCGTGCTGCGTTAAGCAAATCGTTTTTACTCAAACGAGGAAGATCCTTTAATGAGACGGGGTTTCTCTCACTTCTCTTCTCTCTCACTCCAATCGCTATGATTGAACAGTAGAGTTGAGTTATGGTTTTATGAACCAATCTCGAATGCGTTCAACAGGTCTAATTAATTTATAAAAGTTATTTATTTATTTATTTATATTCAAAAATATGTACATACTTATTTTGTTTCTAATTTAACATATTCTTTCATAATCTAAATGTTGTCTATTAATTAATTTATTACTTTTTGTTTTTCTATTTTTAGTTGTTATTTTTTTCCCCCCTATGTTATATGTTGTTTATTTATTTATTTATTTTTTGTTGATTTTTGACAATTTTTTATTTTTTTGTTATCGTTTATTTTATTTTTTGGGTAATTACATAATTTATTTATTTGTTAATTTATTATTATTTGTATAACATCAGTTTTGTCTTTATGTACTTATTATACCTAATTTAAGTGATCATATAAATAGACTGAACATGATTTCCTTGTTAAATAACTTCATTGCTGGTTCTTTTTTTAACTTGTGAATTATTTTATGGGATAAGCATTTTTTTTTTGTATCAAATTGGGGGTTTTGCCCGTTATTTCCTCCAGAATAAAAATGTTTCTTGTATAAGCATAAATTTTAAGAAAATATCAGATAATATTTCATTAGAAAGATACGTAGTAATATCATATCTCTGAAGTGTAAACTGTGCGGTAGTAAGCCTTATATATTAAAACGAAATAAATATATATATATAACTCTTTATTCCGTAGGTGCGACCAATTTGGTTGGATACATTCAGCATAGTGGGTTATTTCGTAGGTGCGACCAATTTGGTTTGATACATTTAAGTCCAACCCCCGGCCTTAGAATAAGGTTTTTTTGTGTGCCCCATTAAACTACCATCAATCAGAGTCGATTGGTTAATAAGCACCTTCACGGTCTGTTTGGTTTTCAATTTAAGCTTTGTCATTTGCCCCTAGCCACCCAAAATTAATATTTTATACCCCATTTATGAGTGACTTTGGTATCCTGCAGCTAACCTGTCATTCCGATCAACGAAAAACACACTTTTCGTACCACCTCCCCGTCAACTTCATGATTGAACTACTACGCCTTGTCACAACGAAAAAAAAGACCCCCTAAATCACTTTTTATACTGACGGTTTTATTTGCCGAGAAATACAAATACTCCCCAAGACAGTGAAGAATGAACAAACCCGTCTCGCGTTACCGAACCCCCTCCTTTGTGCCGCACTCTTAACCCCAAACTTTCACTTACAATCGGTGGCAGTATACAAAGCAACGTCAACTCCAATTTGTAAATCATTCGTTTGTCAATTGGGGCGGCTAAAATATGTATGCAAACATTAGAACAGCCAAAAACGCTGCTCGCCGCCTTCAACCGTTCTGAAGGCCAATCAAACGCAAACGGAACGTTACCAACAACAATAAAAACATTTATGGCTTTCAATTTTTCAACGTAGCGGCGTTTTCGAAAAGTCAATTCGAGATACGAGTGCCGTCCTCAATCATGCATACGTGATCAATCGTCACACACACACACAAACAGCAATGCAATTTGTCAACTCGCTTCCACACCCATTCAGCAAATAGCCTGAAATTCGTTCTCTCATTTTGTTCAATCGGAATTGAAATTCATCTTTTTTGAAAGGGGGTAAAGGAGGCGAAGAATTTTCGAAAATAAATCCGCGCATAAAAAGAACAAAATTAGCCGAAATATTCGGATGAGTAGGCAAGTTGCCCTCGTATTTTATGAGTCAAGCTACGGGTGAAATAAAAACGCCCCCGAGCACAATACTACTGACAGGAGCGTTTCGGTGGCTTTCAATTTATGCAATCGTGCATCATAGATACGTTTCACGATGGAACAAGATGAAAGAGATACAAATACAGTTGATGGCTTTAAAAATGCGTATCTTTTGACATTTTTGTATCGCGGAGAACGAAAATAAATATTTTTTTAATAGAATATGTCGCGTCACACAGAGATGTTATTTGCGAATGTTTAGACTTTTTTGTTGTGGTTGTTGTTGTCTTTGTCTAAAATTACACTACACGTTGACTTTTTTTTTATTTGGTACCGGCCTGATCGATACAATGTGCGGCACGGCACGCCAGTATAATTATCAGAAGTTTTTTTTAGTGGTCTTGCAGCTGACAGGGTGTCTTAAGGTCATTTAATTTGTTCCAGTTTAAAACGCTTTGTGTGCAACACTCATATGATCTCGACTGTATGGTGTTAGGGGGCCCAACATTTACTGCAAGTGCACAGTTAATTTTTTTTTTGGAATTCCTCAAGCTAAAAATACCAACTCACAAATTGTATTTTATTTGTGTGCACATGTGTATATTTTTTCGCTGCTGTTGCACTCAGACACGAAGTTTATTTATTTATTTATTTTTTTGCTGTTGAATGTTTTATGGCCGCCTTGCATATGCGATAGCATTGACATGTCATATGAGCACGATCCGGCCGCTACTTGCTGCTACTGCTACTGGTGGCGGTGTGTGTCAATTGGTCGCAAGGCTAAGCAATTGAATGGCTTGGCTTGTTGCTGAGATACATTCGTGGTTTGTCCCTCTTTTATGACCTCTATATTTAAGAATGATGGAGACTTTTTTTTTAATTTAATAATAAGCAAAAGTTGAACAAGAGGTTATATGGTGGTCAAACGAATGGGAAACGTGCAGACAGACATTTGACAGGGAATAAATCGGTTGACCCTAGATAGCAAGGTTCAGATACTTAGTTAATGGCAGCGCGCTGGGAGTGCGGGTGCATCGAGAAGACTCAAAAGGTAAAAGTTGAAACACACTTACGTAAAAGTATGCCATTATGTTGCGCGCAGTGGCTCAGTGGTTAATCGAAAGGTCCCCGGTTCGATTCCCGCCGGGGCCAAGTAACATCTAGAGTTTTTTTTGAAGTAAAACTTCTTTACGCACGCTTGACTTGGGGAGTAAGCTGGTGAATGCGACACGGAAGTGTAGACCAATGTAGACTTCCGGCGTAACGGAAGTGTAGACAAAAGTACATTCTTTTGTTGCAATTCGTACAATTTAGTCGGCAGAAAGGTTCGTTGAATAGGTAAACACCATTGAATCTCCTCAATAGAGGGCAATACTAAGCTCATCATCTATCCAAACCGATCTAAATGAGAAAGCTATAGATTTCGATTTCGGGATTTTGGCTTTTCGGGATTTTAGATTTTCTGGATTTTGGGTTTTCGGGATTTTGTCCCCAACCCGTCATAGACACTACTTGTATTTTAACAAACAAATAAGTTTAAAAGAACTTAAAAATGGAAATATACTACAACTACAATGATCTACTTGAATTTTGTTTCGATAAAAAGCATACAGAAGAAAAATTCATCATAGGTGTAAAAAATAAATATAACCTTTTAGCTGACTTGAAGGAATAACTACATAGTTTAACAAAACTTATTGGAATACCATCTTCACCAGTCGCATTAGACCTTATTAAAGCTATGGCGGAAAGGACTTTGTGCTCTGTCACCACTTGAAACTCAGTCTGACCTGCAATGCCTGGATCTATTTCTTCAAAGTTAGAGACACTAGTTACTGAGTCATTTTCCAAAGTCGTTTAGTTCAGTTTCGAAAACGCAGTCTTCAATGTTCAATATTCTATTAATTAACATATTATATTAATATATTCATTTGTTTATTATAATTGTTTATTTAATATATAATATTTATTTACTTATCTATTGATTATATTTATTTATTTATCTTTTATATTTATATAACATTTATTTAGCTTTTATGTCAATTCATTAGATTTCCTACGAAAATACGTAATAGCTTTTTGTATAATTATATACATCAATATCTGTGATAATTTAAGAAGCTTTTTCCTTCAGCAATCTGTCAATTTGTTTTATTGCTTGCATTCAATTTGTAATATTTTCATTAGCAAGGTAGATTCATTCCATAACTACAGTGAACAGCAAAAGTGTTGATACCTCTAATTTTTTTTCCTTGGCCCAATTATAAAAACATAGCAGAATTATATATATATTTTTTAAATATTTGTTTACTTGTATTAACTTAAATTTAACAAAAAAATCTAAAAATAATTCAATTGTAACAGAGTATTTAAATAAAAATGTAATATAACATCGGAAATTAACACAGCAAAAGTGTGGATACCCTTAAAATAAATAAAGAAACCTTTTAAGACTTTATTTGAAAAAATAACACTTAATTAATATTTAGTTGAGTGCGCGATCGGGCATGGAATGTGTAAGCTTTTGGAGGTATTCACATGATATTTCTTGCCACTCTGACAAAAGCTTTCAGTTGAGACTTCGACTTTATCTCGTGTTTTCTCAACCTCTTGTCTAAATGATCCCAGAATTGTTCGATTTGGATCAAATCCGGGCACTGTGGTGGTGTTACAAGCAACTAAGGAACTCTATGAACCAACCACATCTTCACAATGTGAGTGACATGTTTCGGGTCGTTATCCTGTTCGAAGTACAAATCGTTGAAAATCCCCATTTTTTGTGCAGTTTGTAGCAAATTTTGTTGTAAAATTTTTAGGTACACTTCTTTTGTCTTAATGTCATCAATTATGATCAAGTTACCAACCCCTTTACTGGACATACAGCCCCATACCATAATTCCCCACCTCCGTGTTTGACTGTTTTCCGTGTATTTTTCGGATTTAAATCTTCGTTTGGCTTCCTCCATACTTTTAAACGCCCATCTGTGCCAAAAATATTGAATTAGGCTCGTCAGAAAAAATTACCTTATCCCAGAAGTCCAAACCTTTGTTTTTGTAGTCATCGGCGAACTTTATTCTTTTCTTCTTATTCACTTCACTAATAAAAGGTTTTTTCCTTGCCACACGTGATTTATACCCCCCTCGTTCGATGCATCTACGCGCAGTGTCTGCCGATACAGATGTATTCAAGGATTCTTCCAGCGTTATAGCGATCTTTGGGGCACTTTTAAATGGATCCTTTTAAATAATTTCCTGTTTCATTTTTTTATCCCTAAAATAAAGTTTCCGAGGGCGTCCAGACCTTGGCTTGTTTTCAATGCGCTTTTCCGACTGGAATCTATCAATTACTTTTTGAATTGTCGCCTTGCTTCTTCCAACTAGTTGCCCAATTTTTGAATAAGATTCTCCATTTTCATGACATCTTAAAACCGCTATTTTAGAGATAAGAAAATTCATACAATGACCACCACTTTTGCGGTGTTAATTTCCGAAGTTGTGTCAAATTTTAATTCCAATATTCTGTTATATAATTGAATTATTTTTAGATTTTTTGTTGAATTTAAATTAATACAAGTAAACAAATATATAAAAATATATATATAATTCTGCTATGTTTTTATAAGCATAAATCTTGGGCCAAGGAAAAAAAATCAAAGGGAATCAACACTTTTGCTGCTCACTGTATGTACAAATAGAATTAATAAACCATTGTTACAATAATTTTGCTACCAATTAAATTAAACTAATTAGCGACAAAATGGGTGTTGTATTATTCAACGGCATTTGAGAGGTCATTACACTCGCGTATATCAGCACGTGCAGTACTACACCCGATCAGAAAAGTGCATAGATCTATGTTTTCTTGTGCTTGGGTATTGGGATTCATTCAGTCTCCGCTCCCCACTCGACCGTGTCCACATATATATTAAATATCACTTCGAAACAGTCCAATTACACCATCTCATATTCCGCCAGTGCCCCATAATTATTATCCTTTGTGTGGTCATTAAACATGAAAATGTGCAAACAAAATAACCACTGCCCCTGTTAACCCCAATATTTTGGCAGTTCATGACTCAATGTGCACCCCTTTGTCGGTGGTAATTCTAAACTTCTCCTAAAAATACATGTCTCGCCGGCCGGTTCTAATGTCACGACCCAAGCCAGCTGCAAAAAGCTCATGAATCAGCAGACACGCCGCCCGAATCATACCACCAATTACCATATACCACATGTCTGGCTCATAAAACAAAGCCAAAGTACAAGAGCAAGACTCTGAACAAAAGAAGACATAAAAAAAGGCGAACAAAACAAAATTAAAAATTTAAGGCATGATGCCATCAATGAGTAATATACCTAACATTACAAAATGATTTCACATCTGTTATGGTATAGGCGCCGTGCCGTCCCTTATACAGTATTGGATTCCATAAGAACGAAGTACTGATGGATTGGTGGCAAAACGTGGACTCACTTAGAAATTCCCAATACACTGTGGCGACCAATAGCCGCAGCGCAGTGTCACATTTCACTTAAAGCCTATTCAAATAGCCATAAAATTCGTACGCGCCGGTATGTGATAGTTCGACAGTAGAGGTGGTATGTAACTACGTATCTCACCCTGTGTCTGTGGCTCTGCAAGTCTAATGATCCCTTAAATCAATCAGCAGCTCGTCGTCGGAACCTAACCCAGTTTTTTGCGAACTTGTGAATATTTCACGTTATATTCCGTAGAATCTGCCACAAGATTTTAAATATTCTAAGTGCAGGGAATAGAAGCAAATGGCGCAGTCTTTGGGATCACCTAACCCTTATCAACAATTTGGAGCACGTACACGGGGTAATTGAATTATAATTAACTGTGTATTAGTTAGGTAATGTGCTGCTGTCATGTCATGTCTAAACTTTATGAAACACACACCCAGAGATAATCACACAGGCGATACACGAATGGGGATGTGCAGATCCATGCGATACGTGTAAGTAGGTACATCGGTGCGGTGCTTAAGTGCGACGATACACTTTTAATCATATGCTGAAGGCGGTTGCTGCTCTGAATTAAGCTTAATTTGCATTTAACATTGAATCGGCTGGAGTTTCTGGAAGCATCCATTAACTATCGATTGCTTATTAAATAGTTGCCATGAAAAGTATCTGGCCTTGTTGATGATAACTTCCTCTCCGTATCCGGTAGTGAAATCTAATTGTAGTTCCACAACTTAATTAACCCAAAGTGGTGGTTTACTGTGTAAAGTAGTTTCCTCCCGCTTCACCCCGTATGTCAATGGATACATTACATGTATGGTAAAGGAAACACGTAGAAGGAGCGAAAAAGAGAGAAAAAAAAACGTATCAAACTAATTACCCCAGTATCATGCTGTGGGTGTGACTAATTGAGTTGATCGTTGCTGGCAGATTTTTCTTAATTCCAGCGTAATCGATAGGAATGCTCGAGTTGAGTTGGGACTTTTATATTTTATGACAAAGCAAATATAATCCGATGAAATGCAAATAGAGCGTGAAATTTTCATTAAAACCGCAAACAGAAAAAAGGTATTCAGCAAATTGACATCTTTCATTGAGAGAAATATTAATAAAGTTGAATGCGATCGTGCTGAGCTTTAAGGTGCGCGAGAAACATGACAACGTGTTGATAAAAATCTGCGACCTTATTAAGGTAATACAGTCACTGGAAAAATTATTTACACATTGCATTGCTCGCAATTTAACGAATATATTAAGCTGGAGAACTTTTGAAATAAGAACAAATTGTTATTAACTTTTCTCATTTTTAATGTTTGCAGTTTTATTCAAACAGTACAAAAAAGAAAATTAGCAAATTCCAACAAGTATGTAACTGTTAAAATCATACAAAATTAAGTGGCACAATTATTTACACATCCATCGAACACGGGCAAAATTATTTACACAAAGGCAAATAACTGCATTGGGAAAGTAACGGTTCTAAATTTCTTTAGTTAAATGATATTTTGCGCTGTGTCCAAATATTGCGATCAGTTTTGCTAGGTCTATACTAGAGAATGGTTGTACGAGATGGCAAAAACTATTGAGCTTTCCCTTGACAAAAGAGCGGCCATTATTGCAGAATTCCAGGGGGGTGTTTCGGCAGTGAAACTCTCTAAAAAATATGGTTGCAGC
This sequence comes from Portevinia maculata, assembly GCA_949715645.1. Taxonomy (NCBI): domain Eukaryota; kingdom Metazoa; phylum Arthropoda; class Insecta; order Diptera; family Syrphidae; genus Portevinia; species Portevinia maculata. Next base: position 25,072,344 of record OX454527.1, on the reverse strand, counting down.
CGGAAAACAATTATTACATATACAAATTCGAAGTTTATCGAATGTGGAAGTGTAAAAAATAAAATTGGTAGAGGCAGAAAAAGGGTAACACCAAGAAGAGAAGATGCTACAATTGTTCGCTCCTTCAAAAGTAACCCACGTGAAGGTGTTAAAATTGTAACATAAACACAGATCGCGAAAATAATATTATAAGTGCGAGAAATTACGACGAAGATTAAAAGAAAACGGAATAACTGCCTACGTTATCCAGAAAAAGCCGCATATAACACCCAAAAACAATCAAGTTAGGCTACAATTTGCAAGGGACCACAACAACAAACCGCCAGAGTTTTGGAGAAGCATTCTTTGGACGGATGAAACAGCTTGTTCCTTGGACGGTACCTATGAGCGTACGTTTTATTATTCCAACCATAAAATAAAGGCCAAACAACTAGTGATGGGCATAATCGAATGATTTAAAGAATCGAGATATTAGTATTGTAATGAATTAAACAATCGAATGATCATTCGAATGATCTTCGAAGCAAAGTAAACTACTGATTATAATTTAATCTACCTACCTTTATTGCCTTCCAAAAAAATAAAACATAGACAAAACATTCATAAATTACTCTTATCGTACCTTCTTCAGACTTCAGCACAGAACCAACGATGCATCGATTGCGAAAATGAATATAAAAAAATAAACCCAAAGTGGTGAATACACACACGAGATACACAAATAACCAACTTTTCGAGTTCTCGATTTTGTGTGTTTTCTTCTTTTTTGTTCTTTCGTTCAATATTCTCTTCTCGGTCTCGAATCGGCACTCGAGTACCGAGTTCTCTTTTCGCATAGGGTAAGTAGATGTGAGAAATCATTCGAAGGATTTCAGTGAAGAATCGAGATATCTCGAAATGTTGTCTGAATCGATTATAATCGATTATATCATTCGAATGCGCCCATCACTGCAAACAACCCGTCACACAACCCACACGACATTCCAAAGGAGGCAAGATAATGATAGGGGGTTGCATATCAAATAGCGGAGTGGGCCCGCTTGTAAGGTGCTCCAATCACATGAAACAGTCACATTATTTGAACATTTTAAATGATGTTGCACTGGTTGCTGGTTCAAGATATATCGGGAGCGATTTTTTCCTTCAACATGACAATGCGACGATACATACAGCCTGGAACATTAAAAAGTATTTGGCAGAAGTGGGTCAAGAAGTTTTACTTCTTAACTGACCTTAATGTTATAGAAAATCTTTGGCACATAGTATAATCTAAAATTCGTGAAAACATTGACAGAACTGCAGATCAAACTTGGAAGGACTTTATAACGGCTTGGAGTACCATTTCAGTAGAGCAAGTTCAAGGCTTAATAAACTCAATGTCTAAACGCCTTGCAGAAGTTTTTGCTACAAAAGGAGGAACCACAACCTATTAAGTAATGTTACTTTAAATAAGCTTTAACTTCAAACTTAAAAATATTTTTCTTGTTCGCTTCCAGATGTAGTGAAAACGGAAAAAATGGATGTGTAAATAATTGTGCCACTTAATTTTGTATGATTTCAACAATTACTAGTTGGAATTTGCTAATTTTTTGTTGTTTGCTGTTTGAATAAAACTGCAAACATTAAAAATAAGAAAAGTTAATAAACAATTTGATCTTATTTCAAAAGTTCTATAACTTTATAGGTTGGTTAAAGTGCGAGCACTGCAATGTGTAAATAATTTTGCCAGTGACTGTATGTGTTTAAGAAGTTAAGAAGACACTAACTGAGAAATATTTTGAATTTTTGAAGTATGACTGATAGACTTTTTTAAACTTTTCACTTTCCTGACATGAAAGGACCTTCAATTATCTCTTTCTTCTCCTTTAGCATAATGTTGTGATCGGGATTAGAGGGATGATAACCCATTAAACTCCATCCCTACTGCTCCAGCGCCGAACGGTAGTCGTTGTTAATGTGTGGAGTTAGTTTTACCAGGGCGCCTTCTGTTGATTAACTTTTTTGATAGGCATATTGACAGGGGGTGTAGAGGCATGCTAATGGTTAGGCATTCATTGATATGAACGTCATTTATTCTTTAAATTGTTTTCAGGAAAAACGATGTCAAGCTTACAGAACTATAGGATTTAGGTAGTTCACTGGGTTTGTTGCCTGGTTTGGGCACAAATACTACATTGACCTCCCGCCAAGTGCGTGGTATGTAGCTCCAGTTGAAACTGAACCTAAATAAGGCGATCATGTTAGGTAGGAAAAATTCTATGCCCTTTTGAATGAGGGCTGGAAAAATTCCGTCCTGTCCTGGTGCCGCCTTGAATGGTTAGATTAGATTATTTTTATTCAATTTACATTTTTTCGCACAATTTCCAATTTTACAAATTCTTGAATAATTTATTATAAAGGACATGACAATTATCTGTCGTCTGCCTGAGTGGCAATATCATTTTTAAATTCGTTTAAGATATATTATTTTAGATTTAGTTTTCCATTTCTGAAGCAAAAAAGAAAAAAAGGTTTTATTACAGTATAGAGATAGGCACAGTTTCCTAGTAATAATTTAGAATTTTTTTTTTTGTTAAGTGACACCTTTTTTGACTTTTAGATTAGTTAAATCGGAATATTTTGATAGACTTTGAGTTTAGTGTAAAACAAATTATTGAGCAAAAGCGCTAAGAAATTAAAAGCTTTCATGGATAATTCTCCTTCTGTAGGATAGAGCTCCTTTGCAGTATTCATAGAGTACAAGCCAATTCATTCCGTACTTTTTTTTTTTTTTTTTTTTTTTTTTTTTTTTTTTTTTAATTTGCTTACGCGAAAGGGATTTTTTTTCTGTTGTTACAGTACCCTTAACACAGTGTAAGCTACTTGGTATTAGAAAGAATAGAGAGATAGGAAAGAAGTGTTTGGGTGCAGTTGTAGGGTTTTTCTCCACGGGTGGTGTCTAAGTTACTTAGGGAGATTACGATTTCATGTATTCGGTATAAAGTAATGGACTTGGCCGGGATTCGAACGCACGACCTTCCATTCCGTAAGCGAATACACTACTTCTGCACCATTGCCACCCGCACCTCAAGATTCCACACTTTGCAATATTCTTCTAGCCTATTTACCATCATTTGCAGGGAAGAGACTCCGCCAGAATAACAATGTCATCTGCGTACATAATTACTTTGAATCGCGTGTTATTAAATTCAACTTCACAGGGCAACCATTCGACTATATCGTCAAGAAAAAGTGCAAATAGCAGCGGGCTTAGATTACAGCCTTAAATGGTTTAAATGAGTTTATGGCCCATTTTACCTTATCTGGAACAGTTTTCCAGATATTATTTATTTATTTATTTTCTTCATAACTTAAAGCTATTATACACAAATTTTCTTCAGAAGGTATATAGTGGAAAATAATGGTGATCAATCCGTAACTTAAAAGTTAATGTGGAATGACACAGCGATTTAATTAACAAATAAATAAGATGTCGGTTACAAAATATAGTTCATGAACTTCATAAAAGATAAAATACAATTAATAAATGATAGGGAAACAATTTAAATTTAAATATAACAAGTAAAAAATTCATAAGATAAACAATTTCAGAAAAAAACTGACAGTAAACTTAGACATTGATTTGTGCTGTTAGCAGATTACTTTTTAAAAACAATTCAAGGACAACATAATTTATAGTAAAATTAAAATATATGACTGTCCGGACAGAGAATGGTAACTAATTAAACATTAAAGGGGCTGTAACAGTGTAAAAATTTAAAAAATGGGTACTGTTAGCGATTGGTGCATTGACAAGATTCATGCTATTTATACGAAGACTATACAAAAACTTCTACTGGGAATATTACCGCTTTGCTTGAAAAAGTTTTTTTTTTAATAAGGACCAACTTTGATAATACGATTTTTGTTACAAATAATCCTGATTAAATGTTTCTGAGCTATTAACAGTGGTCTAAAAGAGCTACTATAAGAACCGCTCAAACTTGCGATACCATACTGCAACTTAGAGTGAGCAAGGCCATAATAAATTGATTTTAGAACTTTTTTAGAGCAATATTGCTTTAACGAATACATTTTGCGCGTTACTAGTAACATACAGTCACTGGCAAAATTATTTACACATTGCATTGCTCGCACTTTAACCAACATAAGCTGGAGAACTTTTGAAATAAAAAAAAATTGTTCATTAACTTTTGTCATTTTTAATGTTTGCAGTTTTATTCAAACAGTAAACAAAACAAAAAAAATAGCAAATTCCAGCAAGTAATCGTTATAATAAAAAACAAAACTAAGTGGAACAATTATTTACACATCCATCGAACACAGGCAAAATCATTTACACAAGTGCAAATAACCGCATTGGGAAAGTAACGGTTCTAAATTTCGTTAGTTAAATGATATTTTGCGCTGTGTCCAAATATTGCGGTCAGTTTTGCTAGGTCTATACTAGAGAAAGGTTGTACGAGATGGCAAAAACTATTGAGCTTTCCCTTGAAAAACGAGCGGCCATTTTTGCGGAATTCCAGAGGGGTGTTTTGGCAGTATAACTCTCTTAAAAATATGGTTGCAGCCGGAAAACAATTTATAATATAAATTCTAAGTTTAAAGAATGTGAAAGTGTAAAAAATAAATATCAAAAAGAGAAGATGCTAAAATTGTTCGCTCCTTCAATAGTCACCCACGTGAAAGTGTTAAAACTATACTCATGGACATTAACAAAGATCGCGAAAATAATATAAGTGCGAGAACATTGCGACGAAGATTAAAAGAAAACGGAATAAATGCCTACGCTATCCAGAAAAAGCAGCATATAACACCCAAAAACAAGCAAGTTAGGCTTCAATTTGCAAGGGACCACAACGACAAACCGCCAGAGTTTTGGAGAAGCATTCTTTGGACGGATGTTCCTTGGACGGTACCTATGGGCGTACGTTTTATTATTCCAACCCTTAAATGAAGGGCAAACAACCCGTCACTCAACCCACACGAAATTTCAAAGGAGGCAAGATGATGATATGGGGTTGCATATCAAATAGTGGAGTGGGTCCGCTTGTAAGTTGCTCCGATAACATGAAATAGTAACAATTTTTGATAATTTTAAATGATGTTGCACTGGTTGCTGGTTCAAGATATATCGGGAAAGTTTTTATACTTCAACATGACAATATGCCGATACACACAGCCTGGAACATTGAAAAGTATTTGGCAGAAGTGGTCGAAGAAGTTTTAATATGGCCCCCGCAAAGTCCTGACCTTAATGTTATAGAAAACGTTTGGCACATAGTAAAATCGAATATTCCTGAAAACATTGGCAGAACTGCAGATTAAACTAAGAAGGACTTTATAAGGGCTTGGAGTACCATTCCAGTAGAGCCACTTTAAGGCTTAATAGACTCAATGCGCAGACGCCTTGCAGAAGTTATTGCGGCAAAAGGAGGAAACACAACTTATAAAGTAATGCTACTTTAAATAACCGTTAACTTCAAACTTAAAAATATTTTCTTTTTCGCTTCCAGATGTAGTGAAAACGAAAAAAACTGGGTTTGTGTAAATAATTCTGCCTGTGTTCGATCGATGTGTAAATAATTGTGCCACTTAGTTTTGTATGGTTTTAACAGTTACTTGTTGAAATTTGATAAACTTTTTTTATTAACTTTTTGAATAAAACTGCAAACATAAAAAAGGAGAAAAGTTAATAACTTATTTCAAAAGTTCGCCAGCTTTATAGGTTAGTTAACGTGCGAACAATGCAATGTGTAAATAATTTTGCCAGTGACTGTATGTTTTTTGATGGTGTGGATATGATCTTTCCAATTCAAATTTTGATGAATTAATACTCCCAGATATTTATAGTGATGAACTGATTCAATTCTAAAACAATTATTTGAGCAGGGTGAACTACTTCCAAAATTTGATTTTCCGCAACTATGTACATGTAGACAGAATTTATTACAATCAAATGCATGGAAGCTTCTACTGAGGTTTGTGCGGAATGAAACCTCAGTAATATGATCAGTTGTATGATTCATAGTGAGGGAACCAGGGAAGTGAACTTGGAGCAAGGTGGTGAGAGTTTCTGCCGGTCGCTTGTGATTGTTCCATCAGGTTTCATAAGCAATCCCATGCAGTTAGAAGGATCTTTTGATAGTGTTCTTTGGAGACGCGCCACTGCTGGAAGTTTTTCAGGCCTTTCGCAGTTTTCGCGCCATGAGGCCCTTGTAGATCTTCGCAACTCTTCGTTGTATTTGGTTAAAAGAGATCAATATTGATCCCATACGCCGGTGCGTTTCGATTTGTTGAATTGTTTTCTCACCTTCTTTCGGATAGTTTCTAGGTTTTCGTTCAACCATGGTATGATCCTTTTTACCACGGTGTGATTTACTTACAACTTCTCTTAAAATATGAGATCATGATGTCGTTAAGCTGACATTGTGCTGCGTCCGCATCACTTGGTGTTAGTTTCGAATCTGGTAGCAGAACAGTTCTCATCGCCAGATTTTCACTATAGGTTCTCCAGTTTGTTAGTTTGTTATTGTATCTGAGCGGCGCATTCGGTGCTGCATCGCAGCCTGAACATAATATGCATCTGATCCGACAGAGATGCTTCATCGGACAAGTGCCAATCCTCTAAAATATTTTGTATAAAAGGAGATGAGAGAGTAAGGTCTAAAACTTCTTCTCGTATGCAGTTTCTAAAAGTGGGCTTATCGCCCTTATTTAGTATAACTAGGTCTTTACTGTATAAATAATCTACAAGTAACGTTTGTTCGTGTCTCGTCTGCCCCATATCTGATGATGTGCGTTTGCCTCGCAGCCGATAACGAGTTGTACTCGCTGATTTTGGCAGTACTGAACAAGTTCCTGTACTGGAGTAGGTGATACCTCCTCGATGTCCCCAAGTAAAATACGCCGATACGCATACATACTTGTGCAGCTCATGGCCATTGTGGCGTTCAATTAAAACGGCCACCACGGCCCTAGTTTTGAAACCTGGAATGAGAGAGAATTTTATATCTTTCGCAATGGAAAGAGCTGCCCTAGGTCCTGGTTCTACGGTTAAGACCAAAGATCTTACCTGTATTTGCCCATGGTTCTTGAGTTAAACCAAGAGCGACGTTCCTTTCGGCACATCTTTGTCTATAGGTGTCCGAGGCACGCATAGCGCGTTGCAGATTTGCCTGCAGCACGGATGGAGACGACGTCATCGTTTCCTCACGTACTCGGGATTACGCACTCTGTGAGGTTTGTTGTCACCCCTGCGTCGTACGTAACCCTGTTGAGAGAGACCACTTTGTCTCCCCCTTGAACTTCTGCTGTTCTGTCCACTTTTAGCGCTTGTTTGGGCCCGTTCGGCCGCCAGTTTGGAATAAAGCGATTAATCAACAATAGAGTAAGCATCGAGGTTTTTGAGGTCTAAAGGGGCTCCGTTTCCCTAACAAAAATATATTGGCGAAACATTTATAAGTTTAGATTGATCTTCTTGTGCCAATTTTTTAATTTCCGCTTGATTGTGTCTAAACAGCTTTTAAACCGTCTCAGTCAAAGAAAACATACTTTCATATCTTCCTTCAAAGTAAATAATTTAATTTTTTTCAACCTTTGGACGGCACATGCCTTCTTGCCAACGTCAATTATCACCTTTTGCCTTTGTCTGCAGACCCAATTCTACCTTTTTTCCCCATTAGGCATCGCTTCACATTCACGCTGACAAATAATAATAATTATCCATAAATCTCGAGGTCACCTCTTTTGACTTAATGATACAGAAGAGGAATAAAATTACTGTTTTTCACGATTTTAAAAATTACACTCACATTTTCCCTTGGGCTACATGTTCTTGCTGCCTCAACAATCTGTGTTGGCCAACATTTAGTTCACCTTCAAAAAAAAAAAAAAACAACGGACCCCAGGTGAGAGATTATAGGCCACATTTACGCCCAGAGCTCTCTCATTAAATTCGCGTATTGTCATCGTTCACTGCCAGCCAAATATAAGACCCATCGTAGGTCAACCAAACAATAACAACCAACTGGCATTACTTAACCTATTACCAGATACAGTTACAATAATAACATAGCAGCCTTAATAAAATCATATGTTCCATAAAACTGATCCTGTTTTCATTATTCCCTTTCGAAAAGAGCAGCACTACCGACAACGACGGTGATGACCGTATCCATCAACAAACAGCTCCGTGTGTATGTGTTTTCCTCCTCTGCTATTTGATTTATAAAAAAAAACATAAAAAATCCACCACGAAGTAAGATTAAAAACCTCACTCGATGGGTGTGCTGTGCAGATACATATACAGACGAAATCCCCCAGCAATTTTATATTTTAATTGCACAGACATTAAATCGTATATTTCGTGCAAAAAATACAATAAAAAGGCGACACAGGAAACCGCATAAAAATACTCTCATAGCCTGGCACAAAAGTATGTATCTACCAACAGAAGCAGCATCCAAACGACGAGCATCGCGCAATCCTTACAACAAATTTACATAAATAGATAGATACGGAGATGGCATAGTGGAGCTGCGACTGTCGGTTGATTTTAGGGTTTAATGACAAGAAAGGGACGTGGACAAATTAAAAATAAATTTAGTGTATAAAATAAAATCGAAAAGTGTTTGCCTCGCGTTTATTTCAGCGGCCCTGCTGGTTCGTGCTGCGGTGGTCATCTAGTGCGAATTTTTGTAGCCAATTTGTTGCACACGTACCTACCTTATGTTAGCTAGGTGCGTGTCCAGTCGATAAATCACCTCAAATAGAATCGGTCTTTGCACCGTAAAGTTGCGTTCATTGCACCCAATTTCGAGCACAGAAAATGTATTTGTTGTTGAAAATCCATATCTCTTGATAGTAGATTCGCTCGTATCGTTTCTACCCCTCGAAACAATAAAGTTAATAAACTCAACAAAGTCAAGCGCAGATACAAGGATGAGAGGGTGGATGGCAGCATAAGCAAGATTGAGTACCAGATGAGCTCTGACATGACCCAGTCCGGGATGTGGTGCTTTACTATGAGAAACTCGCGTATCTAACTTCGACCTACGAGTGTATAAGTAAGCCGTTTTGACTTTATGGTACTAATGCAATTTTACGATATGTAAGTCTTTTACGAGAGTTCCCTATCTGATGTATCTATTGTTTGTTTCTTTTATATGTTGGTCCTGTTTATGTTTGTACGGTTGGTATACGAGGATGTTGTAGTTTTGGTACACTTTAAGATGCTTTTTTCGTGTGAAAATATTTTGTTGTCTTGACGGTGGGTAAACGACCGACGATTTATCTGCAAAAAAAGAAAAGAAAAAGAGAAATAAGCAACTTTTAAGTGGGGAGAATATGTTGTAGATACTCTTGTACTGTTCTTCAATTCACGAAGAACTTTGTGTGAATGATTTTTATTGTTCGTTATTGTTTCCTTAAGTTTGCATTGGCCACTTGCTTTTTGGATTCCTTTTTATAAAAAAAAGAATAAATACTTGATGTCTCTGCTTATTGCGTGTTGGCAATGGTATAGCGCCGTCGGTCGGTGATGTGAAAAGGACAAGAAAAGTGTAGGCTTGCTGCTTTTAAGTGACTTTTAAGATTATTTGGTGTGTGCAGTCGCTCAGTGGTTAAGTAAGCGACACTGTCCGATCCTTGCGAAAGTCTGACAACCATTAAAGAGTATCAATTGTCATGAGAATAAAAAAATAAATAAATATTAGGCATTAAGGGCCCATACAGAGCCTAAAACCTAGCTTCTCCAACCACTTGCTTGTGCGAAGTGGAAGGGACCTACAATTTTAAGCCGAATCCTAACGGCAAATTTGAGAAGCTTCTCATGAAAATTGATACTCTTGGATATTTGTCAGACGTTCGCAAGAGGTGGGGCAGTGGAGAAAACTCTAGATGTTAATTGGTCCCGGCGGGATTTGAACCGTCGACCTTTCGATTAGAAATCCGACACATTAATAACTGAGCCACTGCGCCCGAGTCATGAGAAAACGTACCAAAAATATAACTTCGCACAAAATGTTTAGATATGCTAAGTCTAAGACCCTTATGGGCTCATTGGTTAATGTGCGGGACTACTAATCCAAGGGTCTCGGCGTCAAATCCATCCGGGGTCCAATAACACCTAAAGTTTTTTACCACTGCACGTCATGCGAAAGCCTGTCAAACACCCAAGAGTCTCAATTGTCCTGTGAAGCTTCTCCAATTTGCAGTGTGGAGCCGGCTTAAAATTGTAGTTCCGTTCCACTTCGCAAAAGCAAATGGTTGAAGAGGCTAGGTTTTAGGCCCTTTTTTATAATTTGCTTACGCTAAAGGGGCTTGGTTTCCTCTGTATATCTACGAGTACAGTACCCTTATAGTGTTGAACACAGCGCATGCATTTTTTGTTAAACAGTAAGCAGCACCTAGCAGTATTGCATGATTTTAGGTGCTACTTACTATTCGAAAGAATAGGAGGATAGTAAAGAAGTTTTGGTGCTTAGTATTTTTTCTCCAAGGGTGGCACCTAAATTGCTCTATGTACATATGTGAATTCAATAAAAATCTGGCCGGGATTCGAACGCACGACCTACCAATCGGACAGTAAACGATGGAATATTTGGCCGTATCAATGTGGCTTTCGGCATTGCAGGTCGTTAATAGACCACTTTTTCACCCTTATCCTGGAAAGGCCAAAAATTTAAAGTCGAGTCCAATCATCTTTTGATCGAATTTAAGCCGCATATGTCAGCTATCATTGTCAGGCGATAAATGGCGATGGCCGAATTGGGGATCCCGGCAAAACTGATCAGGTTCGCTCCACAACCCCCTGATTTAATCGCCCTCGTTTTAAATCTTTGGGCGAATGCTTAATGACACCATAAGTCCAGAAATCTACGAGAATGTTATCAAAAATATGCTTGAAAGATTTCGTATTTTTGTCGCGGACAGAGCTGCCATTTGGACGGTATCGTGTGTCATACAGAATTTGAAGACTGTAATAATCAATCAATCCATACTAATATTATAAATGCGAAAGTAATTCTGTCTGTCTGTCTGTCCGTCTCGCTTTAACGCCAAAACTACTGAACCGATTTAAATGAAATTTGGTACAATGATAGTCTAGAGTCTACTTTTTACCGCGTTAAAATGCTTCATCCGCTGTCTAGAAGCGGAGATCTAAGCTGATATCTAAGAAAAGTTGTAACTCTCGAATGCTTTTTTTTTTTTTTTTTTTTTTTTAAAGGAAATCCAAATCCCAGAGCCCTCAGACTCGGTAACGTTCCATTGTACTACCAGGCAGAAATCCTCCTTTTGGTGTAGAGGCATGTGATTGGGTGGCGTATGTTGTTGTTCCCCATGGGGATTGAACCTGCACCGCACGGGTCACAAGCCAACACACTAACCTCTACACCGTCGCCACCCATTCTCGAATGCTTTCTGGCACCTAGCTTTGGAATGACTCATCCAAATGAAAAAGGATTTTTTTAAATATAAAGTTCAATTATATACAAAGTTTTTAAGATATAAATCATTTTTGTAGGTTATCCTGAAGTTGAACAATAAGCATTAAACTATAAATTGTATACAATTCAAAAAAAAAGTAAAATGTTCGATTGAAGCTAGATCGGCACAATCTGTTTCTCTCTCTCTGTACCTTTTGTGCTGTGTGCTTTTTCTTTCTTTTTTTTATGCACCTTTTGTAGTTTGTGTTGTTTTTTTTTGTGGCGCATGGAGCGCATTGAGATTGAGTGGGAGTCACACTGAGAGTATATCCATATAATGAGAAGGGATTATAAGGGATATAAGGATTTTTAAAAATAAAGTTCGTCCTGTTTTTTTGACAGAGGTGTGGCAAAGCTTTTGAGGTGAACTGTTCTATGATAAGTCCGGCGAATTTTCCTGGTCCTGTTCACACGAAGACATAAACTCCCTGAGTTCACTCCACCGAAGATAAGAGGCACTCCTCTGGCACTCTCACATAGCGCTAGCTATAGTGACAGGAAATCCCTAGCTGCTTTTTAAGGGCGGGCCAATAAGTCCGTGACTTTGGGAATAAAACACAGATTTTTTGATAAAAAAATAATTTTATTTTTCAACGTAGTCTCCCTTGAGCTCTATAAACTTTGTCCAACGCTTCTCCAATTTTTTTATCCCTTCCAAAAAAAAATGATTTGTCGAGGTCCTCAAAATAGGCCTTTATTTGCGAGATGACTTCATCATTGGAGTCAAATATTTTTCCACCAAGCCATTTCTTCAGGTTTGGGAACAAGAAGTAGTCGCTCGGAGCCAAATCTGGAGAATAGGGTGGATGAGGGAGCAATTCATAGCCTAATTCATGGTTTTTTGCAATGGCAACTGCACATGTGTGCACCCTTGCATTGTCTTGGTGGAAAAGAACTTTTTTCTTGGCCAAATGAGGTCGGTTTTTTTTTTCAAATCGTCATTGAATCGGTCCAATAAGTTGGCATAATATTCCCCATTGATTGTTCTTCCCTTTTGAAGGGATTATGTGGATTATCCCGCGTGCATCCAAAAAAACAGTCGCCATAACTTTATTGGCTGCCAAACCCACCTTGGCCTTCTTTGGCGCCGATTCACCCTTAGAAACCCACTATTTTGACTGTTGTTTGGTCTCTGGTGTGTTGTGATGGATCCATGTTTGGTCCACGGTTACAAAACGGCGCAAAAACTCCTCCATATTGCGATTAAACAACGCCAAACCTTCCTGTGAAGTTGTTACACGATTGCGTTTGTGGTCGACTGTGAGCAAACGCGGCACCCATCTTGCGGAAAGCTTTCTCATGCCCAAGTGATCATTCAAAATTAAAACCACTGAGCCATGCGAGATCCCTACGGCTTCCACAATCTCTCGCACTTTCAATCTTCGGTCGGCCAACACCATATCGTGAATTTTTTCGATTGTTTCCGGTGTAGAGACCTCAACTGGGCATCTTCAGTGCTTGTACGGCCACAACGAAATTCAGTAAACCACTTTTTTGCCATTGAAATCGATGGTGCAGAGTCCCCATAGTATTTTTCAAGCTTAGCCTTGGTCTCGGTAATGGTTTTTTTTCGCAAGAAATAATGCTTAATAAGCACACGAAATTCACTTTTTCCATTTTATCCTCAAATTAGTGAGTAGTCTGATAAAAATAGCTGTCAAACACAAACTAACTGACGCAGCAAGTTTAAATTTTGACAGGAGTCAACTGACAGATGCCTGTTGACAGGAGCAGTGTTGCCGTTTCAGTAAAGAGGTCAGAAATTCAAAAAGTCACGGACTTATTGACCCGCCCTCGTATATATGCAAAAACGCGGTAGGATCCACGTGGGGCCTACAACCAAAAATTATGCATTAGCTATACATGTCGGTAGTTAAACCGATTCTCCTCTTTGGAGTACTTGTCTGTTCGACAAGGCTCTTCTAGTGTAAACATCACAAGCGTCACCGACATCGAGGCGCCAACGTCTTATGTTAAACACCTCATAGACACCAATGCGGTGAGCGAAGCCAACAATCGTTGGCACCAACTCGACCAGTGCAACACCCCAAGGCTACTCTGGCTGACATTAAATAAATCCAGATCCATCGGACTTCTGAGGGATAAAAGAGAAACCCTCTTCAAATTAGTAAACGCCCTCACCGACCACTGTGCTATAGGAAGACATGCTCAAAGGCTGGGCATTCCCTACAATGACTTCTGCAGAAGCTGTAGGGGCGAGGAGGAAGAGGAGACTATCAGTCACTTCCTTTGCACGTGTCCTGCACTCGCCACCATTAGGAAGGCTACACTGGGTGAATACCTTTTCAATGGTCTAAACGATCTCAACAACGCCTGCACATCAAAGATTAGCTCCTTCTTTCAGAGGACCAATTGGGTTCCTGAGTAAGAGGGTGACCCACCCACCTTTTCCCACACTATCAGAAACCTCATGAAATCAGCCCTCAGGAAATTATTATTATCATGGTCCAAGCTGGGTGGTCTCAATGTAAACCCAGCAAAAACCTAGCTAGTTTTATTTAGTAGGAAACTTAAGATCCCGGCGATTGGCACCCTACGAGCTACTTTAATTGTCTAACCAAGCTACATATCTGGGAGTAATCGTAGACAGCAAATTCAGTTGGAAACTGAATATACAAGACCGCATAAGGAAGGTGCCGATAGCCATATGCTCCTGCAAGAAAGCCCTGCGCTCCAGATGGGACCTGAAACCTAGGATAGTCTATTGGATGTCCTTGGCGGTTATCAGACCAATCCTCACTTATGGTATGGTAGCTTGGTGGCCTGCGGTATTAAGGAAATTCCACTTGAGCGCCTTGGAACGAGTCGAAAGGTCAGCCTGCATCTGCATTACACAACCTTGGAAACTATGCTTAGTCTCCTCTTCTTGGATATTTTCGGGAAGTTGGTAGCTTCATCGTTACGTAATAATCGTTGTGGCTATCGAGTCTGATTCCCTTCTATGCGTTTAAAGCTTCTTTTTATGGCAACTTTATCCGATAATGCGTTTTTCAATGATCGTCCTTCCGGCAATCATTCCAGTACCAAGTTCCTCAGTATGATCGTTGATCGCGAACGTATAATTTCCCAAAATTTGGGGTTTTTCTTTTCCGATGAACAATTCAAATTAGCATAGTGATTAATTAAAAATAAAATATTTCTACAATAATAATATTAATATTAAAAAAATTAAATAATTTTATAAAAAAAAATTCTTTTTGTTTTCAGGTAAGATCCTTATAGTCTATCACGTCTATATCACCTTTTTTTTTGGTAAGTTAAAATAAAGAACCTCGACACAATTTACTTACTTTTTTTTAACAACATTTAACTTGCCTAAAACCTAGATTTTGCAACCATCTGCTTGGGCAAAGTTATATTTTTGGCACGAATGGAAGGGACTTTAAATTTTCGATCCCGATCGTCAAATTCGAGAAGCTTGTCATGACAATTCATACTCTTGAATATTTTTCAGACTTTTGCAAGATATACAGGGTGCGCCATCTTCCATGTCGGTATGCAAACTTTAAATAACTGACATTTATCAACCGATTGACTTGAGTACACATGTTTTTGAAACGTCAATTCAGTACAATTTTAACCATGAATCGCTTCACAGCGAAACAACGCGCCGAAACAGTGACGCTGTACATTGAAAATAGTCGTTCAGTTGTGTTAACTCATCGCTGTACTTTTAAGCTTTGTACTGCACTCAATTGTAAGTGTAATAAATATAAATAATAAAAAGGGTTATGATATCTTCATTCGTTTAAGAGCTCTGATATTTGCAACCATAGAGTCAAAGGGAGCCACAGTGCGCCGGTGTTTTAAATGTTTAGCCTTCCATTACCGTTTACCTACTCGTTCGTCATGACTTTCAAAACACGTGGTCAACTAATAAGTATATTATTTTGTGTATCTAATATACGTGTCGCGCATATTAATTGCTTGAGATTATATTTTATTAATTACGATCATTAATGGAATGCATGTATGCCTTTAGTAATTAGAAATTACAGCTTGTATCGATGGCAGAGCGTATATTGCGATTTCGCATTTTGGTGTCTCTTTTTGCGAGATATAAAAATATTTGCATAGTCGTTTGCGTTTCCTGCAAACCAACGTGTGTGTGTATGATGCGAGCATGTTTCGTTTCATTAAATGTACGATTTATGATGGCGTACCCGATACACACACACCCTGAAGATAGGAAGATACATTTACGCAACAACACAGTGGACAAGCTGTTTGATTTAATGTACAATCCACAATGTTACTGCGTGTAACAAGAAAATAATTTATGTCTTTTGATAAATGACCCGGAGCGCGGGTCGAACGAACAGAATTACATTTTACAGATGCGAACAACGCTTTAATGCTTTCGGAATCCTTTTGTAGATGAATTGCAAAGCAATAATTTCTGTTTATCAGGGATAAGCTGGCTGTTAAAATAAGGTTGGGTAATTAGCTTAGGTGCTGAGTGCGTTTCTATGTAGTGGGTTCCGGTCGTTTGCCCTGCGGCCAATGGGGTATAAAACAGTTCATGTTTTATGCTCTATCAAAAAGGTGATATAAATTTGGTGGATGAATCGCAATAATAAGAAGATAGTAAAATCGTCGGCACCAGCAAGATACTACGGTCTAATGTGTTATAAAACAATCCTAATATTCCACTGTCAAACGGAGCGTGCATAAAGGGTGTGCCAAAATTTACGCAAGAACTTATTTTGATAGCCGCATAATTGCGTTGTAATTTTTTGATTGGTCCCTGAAGAAAATAGTACAGTATGTCTTACAACCAGCTTTGAGACATTAAGTATACACTGACGATCACAAGATGAGGCCATACATTTCGCAACCGATTTTCAGTCTTTATACCTGTTGGAAATTTTATACTCGGAAACTTTTACTACCTGGGAACAGGTACATATTTTCCCAACATTAAGTCATAAAATAGAGAAACTCAAAAAATACAACGGCTGCGTGCCTAAGTATCTCCGGAGCAATGCGAACCTGTCCAACAGCTGCCATAGAGACAATAACAGGACTAACACCTCTCCACATATATATCCAAAAAGTGGCGATCCGCAGTGCAACAAGTTTAATACAGTTAAACGAGATAAGGCTTAACGACCAGCCGGAACTTAAAACCCTACTCGAGGAACTGCCAGAACTTAACATGAACCGAGCGGTCACAGACCGCATTCAAAAAACACTATGCTTCAACAAACGTTTCTCCACGGAGATCCCCAAGAGAGAAGCATGGGTTAGCAATAACCCACGAAACAGCCACAACGGCATAAAGTGGTATACGGATGGTTCTAAAATGGAAACGGGGGTAGGAGCGGATATACGGACCAAATAAATGCTTTACGATACCCATTGGAAAAAGTCCCAGCGTATTTTAAGCAGAGCTCCGCGCCATTCAAGAATGCGCCAGCCACATTTATTCATCTGGCATAAAAGGTGCAATCATCCATATTTTCACGGATAGTCAAGCAGCTATAAACGCCCTTAGCTCGCATACCATTGACTCCAAATCAGTCATGTAGGTACTGCTTCAATACCCCTCAAACACTCGGATTAAGGAACAAGACCAAATTATGGTGGGTTCCGGGTCATGTCGGGGTAGAAGGTAACGAAAAGGCCGACGAACTGGACAGAAAAGTTTCAGAAACACGTTTCATAGGTCCCGAACCTTTCTGCTGCACTCCTAGATCAGCAGCAAAGGCAGCAATAAAATGCTGGGAACATAGAAAACGTATCTATCTTTTGGAAAACATACCAGGTCTAAGACAGGCCACACGAGCCGTTCGGCCATTAAATAATAATGCCAGCAAATGCCTAAATCTAAGCAGGCATGATATCAAAAACTTAGTAGGTTACCTTACTGGTCACCATGGTTTAAATGTCGACTCTGTGTCTTGAATAGGACGAGTCAGCTGAACACATTTTATGTGAATGTCCAGCCCTTAATTTAATTAGAAAGAAGATCTTTTTCAGGGAAGAAATAAGCCCCGAGGACATAAAGAATTCTTCTAAAAAAAGTAAAATTGTCCGCTTTACACGGAAAGTAGAAATTCTAATGGTTTAAAATTTCTCTGCCCCCTATTAAATCGCCTATTAAATCGCCTTGGCGAGCCAGAAGTTGAAAAAAAGTCATAAAATTAAAAAGTAAATAAGAAACGACCGCTGGAATTTCCCAAGTTCAAAGAATATTTTCTCAGCCGTACAACACGAATGTGGAATACTCTTCCACGCATCGTTTTTCCTTTACATTATAACCTAAAAACATTCAAAACCAACGTGCATCGGCATCTCTCCTTTTCTTCTCACCCTAATTCCCTTATCGCCCGCGCTGTGTAACTATTACATTATAAGGGTCCCAAAAAATCCCTTTAGTGCGTGCATATTATAAAAACAAAATCAAACAATTAACTACTTGAAAAACGTATAAAAAGATACGCCACTAGAATTAGGTCACATGCAAAATTTTCGTATTGTATTGTATTGTATTTATTGCAGTGAATATTTATACATTATTTTCTGAAACTATATTGCAGAATTTACAGAGTTATGGTATAAAACTACCTTACTACTGATAATCTTTTAGACATTTTAATAAAGAAGAAGAACTAATTAACAAAGTATTTGAAGGCGGCAAAGCTACAGCAAAAAACCTTCGTTAGAAAAAAAAACAGAAAAATAATTAAACAACGATAATAATATACAACGTAGATTGAAGAGAAGAAGGGTGGGCGGTGCGGGACCTTTTTCAACCCAAGCTTTAAGTGTTACATATAAAAAACAAACTAAAAATGATTATAATTTACATCAATGTGAATAAATAAATGAATAACTAAATATTAAAGGGAAATGTAATAAATTAACATGAAAGCAAAATAAACGATAAACGAAATAAATAAAATAACTAAGTACAATGAACAGGTAAGAAAATAAATATAATATATTGAATAAATAAATATAATAAGTTAATTGATACAATAAATAAATAAATTAAAATTATAAAATAAGAATAAATAAATAAAGTACATAATAATATATAACAACAAGTAAGTAAATATAATAAACAAAATAAATAATTACAAAAAAGCATATAATAAATAAATAACGAATTACAAAAAATCATACAAATAGTGAATAAAGGAAATAAATAATTAAGTTTAATATCACATAATAAGTTATATTTTAAATAAAAGACCTATAACTATAAAGCTAGGTTTGAAATTAGAGGGTTATCTGAAGATAAGCAAGATGTAAGATAACGTTCATTAAGTTTGGCAATTCTAGTTGATACCATTTCCGTATTTGAAATATCGTGAAGTTCAGCTGTTGAAAATGACCATGGAAGCTTAAGGATCATTTTCAAAAGCTTGTTTTGAGCTACTTGGAGTCTGCTAATATGACTAGCTACACATTTACACCATGCTGGTGAACCATAAAACATAATTGCTTGGAACACGACTTTAAAAATCAGCAGCTTGTTTTCATTGCTTAGTCTGGACTTCCGATTTATAAAGGGATAAAGAGTTTTAATGGTTATATTGATCCTTTTAATTACTTCTTGTACATACCACAGGTTAAAGTTTTATCAAGATGGATTCCAAGATACTTAGCACTTGAACGCCATTCAGTGTTTACACCATTTACTTGAAGATTCTTGCTCGGAAGGAAATAGGCTTTTCTTTTTCGCGTGAAAAAGATAACCTGTGTCTTTGAGGCATTTATTCTAATCTTCCAGTCGAAAAAGTAATTTTAAATGGCATTTAGTGCAGATAGCAAATTTGTTTCAATGTTGAAACCAACTAAATCTGACGAGAAGATACAGGTGTCATCCGCAAATATTGCTTTTTCGCAGTTGTTTAAACATGGGAAATCGTAAGTGAATATAGTATACAAGATTGGACCAAGCACCGATCCTTGAGGTACACCTGCTGAAATGTTATAAATATCAGAGTACCAATTATTTATCGAAACCTTGAATTTTCTCTCAAACAGAAATGATTGAATTGTTTTGATTATTTACATAGGAAACTGAAGTCTAAGAAGTTTATGTAATAAAGCATCATGCCAAACTGTATCGAATGCTTTTTCGAAATCAAGAAGTACCATTCCTGTACTTTTTCCTGTACTAAAATTTGTTTTTACATATTTGTTATTCGATGAACTTGGTGGACTGTACTATGATGAGCCCTAAAACCAAATTGTTCAAGTGGTAAAGTGTTATGACTTGTTATTTGAGAAACAATTCTACTTTTAATAATTTGCTCAAACCATTTACTTAGCGAGCTTAACAAACTTATTGGTCTATAGTTGCTTGGTATGTTTGCGCTTTTATCAGGCTTTAAAATTGGTATAATCTTAGCTGTTTTCCATGCATTAGGAAAGTAACTTGACTTCAGACAACAGTTAAATAGTAGTTGTAAATATTTGATTCCCGATTTCGGCAAGTTCTTAAGATATACATTTTTAATGCAATCAAAACCTGCAGATTTTCTTGATTTCAGATTCAAAATTCGAAAGAAAGGAAAAGATTAATAAAACATTTATTTATTATGTTTTTCTACATTAATAGCTTCGATTAAAGTGTCCTTGTCTTCAAATTGTCTGCCGCCTTCATACAATTTACGAGATAACCATTCGCGAACATTTTCGATTATGTTTAAGTCCGGTGAATAGGGCGTTGTACGTCTTCTGATTGAATCCAACTTCTAACAACCCTGGAAGTGGGGATAGATGCATTGTCTTGCTGGAATATCCGGGGTCCGAAAATGTTTTTCACTTTTGGAAATGACCGTTCCAGCAAACAATTGTAGTTGTTTCCGTTCATTGTTGTGGACAAAAACTCCAACTCGATTGTGCTATAGTTTTTAATAGCTCCCGACACCATTACAAGTGATGTACGGCTGTGATGTCTTGCCAAAATAAGCTCCTCCTTTCGTAGATCATGGAAATAAAAGTTGTAACCATCGGGGATGTCAAGGTTAAAATTTTGTTCATCCGAAACGACAACGCGTTTCCATTCACTGCTCCAAGCGACATGTTCTCTTGCTAAATTCATTCGATGCTCCTTGTGTATCTCCTTACCTCAAAACAGGTTTCTTTTTAAGTTTTGTTCTCTGTATAGTGTATAGTACCACTTTTTCGTATTGTCCTTCGGACCGTTGCTATGCTGGCTGACACTCCACTGTTGGCCCTTATTTTAGTCACTGGTAGAGTCGAATTTAAGGCAAGCCGTAAAATAACCCGCTTTTCTCGCAATATTGCTGCTTCTGCTGTGCGTCCTTTTTGATTTTTCGCATAGTGTTGTGGATCCGCAAGATAAATGTTTACAACAGTCTTACTTCCATTTAGCCTCCATGCAATTTCTCGGCCTGAGAGTCCTAACTCCCTGAAAGCAACTATTTTTCCTCTTTCTGTCGCTGTCAAAATATTTCCGGAAACCATTTTTTTTTTGGTATCATGACGTTATCTCTAATGACAAAAATCTCGAATGCAAACAAATTTTTAATCTAGAATGCAAAAATCTCGAATGGACAAAAATCTCGAACGACGATTTCTCGAAAAAAATCTCGAAAAAAAAAGTTAATTCGAGAATTTTGTTCTTACCTATTTAAAGAGTTTAAACTTAAAGAAAATGCATTACATATTTAGTTTATTCAGCAATTAATTTTTTTCCGTAAATTAATAACAACAAATCAATATATAACAAAAAGAAAAACATTATAAAAAATTGTAAAAATTCCAATAGTAAATAAGGTGCCGTAAAATAACGCAGAGTAAAATAACGCCGAGTAAAATAACGCCGAATTATGAAAGCGAAATATCGCCGAATTTCCATGTTCGGTCTTATTTCACTTCGCCAAAGTGGAATAAAGCCGAATCGGCCTTGTTTCGCTTTTAATTTATTTACACAATCAGATAAAGATTCCTAACCGTTTTCAGATTTGCACCCCTGAAAACATCGCACCTACTCCAAATCAAACAGTGACCCAAGCAGGGGAGGCATTGCACTGTTTATGGAATGAGTTGCGAGATCTCGAGTGGAATAAAGTCGATCACCGAAATCTTATTCGATATTATTACTCTTTTGTTCTAGGTACTACATAATTGGAAATAAAGTCGATAAAGAATAGAAAATGGTGAATTTTGACATTACTTCCGATTTCTTATGGAAATAAAGTCGATCGACATTATTTCCATCTACTTAATTTGACGGCACCGGTAATAAATCCATCGATTTCGATTTGAATATTTCCTTTGTTTGTAATGAATTCATTTACTTTCATTTTAATTGTTTTTATTTGCACTCACGTGATAACACACGATCCCAAACACCACTAATTTCAGGTACCTTTTTTTACAGTTGCATGGGCATTTTGCTAGATAATCGTGGATGTTAAAGAGTAGTAAATAATCTCGAATGAATATATTAATTTTTGAGACAATGGCTACAATTCGCGCGAGTTGTAACCATTGTCTCAAAAATTAATATATTCATTCGAGATTTTTGCATTCGAGATTTTTTTTTCTACATTTTTGTATTTCGAGATAATGCTTTCGAGATTTTTTCAATTCTAGATTTTTGGTTTCGAGATTTTTACTTTCGAGATTTTTGTTTTCTGGATTATTGCTTTCTAGATTTCGTGGTAAACCCATTTTTTTTTAACTAAATAAACTAATAAAAACAGTTCTCAACGCTTTTTGAAATATTCTTTACAAAACTTTTAAAAAAATGTGAACTCCTGCAGGGAAATATTCGCAGGCCATCATAGTGTCGCATCTTTTTATACGCTTTCAAGTAGTTCATTGTTCGATTTTGAGAAATTCCAGGGGTCATTTCTTATTTACCCTTTAATTTTATGACTTACTGCTGGGAAAATATGTACCTGTTTCACAGGTAGTAAAAGTTTCTGGGAATAAAATCCAACAGGTTAAAGACTGAAAATCGATTGCAAAATGTATGGCGTCATCCTTGTGATCGGTAGTGTTTTATTTGGTGTACCTACTCAACTCATTTCGTTCGTAGATACGAGGGCGGGTCAATAAGTCCGTGACTTTTTGAATTTCTGACCTCTTTACTGAAACGGCAACACTGCTCCTGTCAACAGGCATCTGTCAGTTGACTCCTGTCAAAATTTAAACTTGCTGCGTCAGTTAGTTTGTGTTTGACAGCTATTTTTATCAGACTACTCACTAATTTGAGGATAAAATGGAAAAAGTGAATTTCGTGTGCTTATTAAGCATTATTTCTTGCGAAAAAAAAACCATTACCGAGACCAAGGCTAAGCTTGAAAAATACTATGGGGACTCTGCACCATCGATCGGATTGGTGAACGCCACTGGGTGATGACTTTTGCGCCACCTTGTATGTGAATTAATTAGTAATCTTGAACGCAGAAATACTGCGCGGTTCCTAAATGCATTTTGTAAAAATACCCTTTTTAATGGTTTTGAGGAAGTTTCTGAGGCTCCAAGGTCCTCTTGGCTAAATTACAGAAATACCTCGCGGTTTCTAAAGGCATTTTGGAAAAAAAATCCCTTTTTTAGTTTTGATGACAATTTCTGGGAGAGTTCCTTAAAACACCTCTTGGTAAAATATAATTTTGAATAGAGAAACATTTGGCGTTTCCTAAGGGCATTTTGGAAAAAATATGGTTTTGAGGACCTTTTCTGGGGTTCCAAAGAGCTCTTGATGAAATAACCTTGGAACAAAACCAATAAGCTGATCCACATAGCACTCGCATTAACAGGATTATTCATATAATGCTTCTTTCCCATTATATGTATATTCCTGTAATATTCGCCTAAACAGGTGCATTTATTTGTTAGATCACTGCAAGGGCATAGGCTTTCTCAAATAGTCGTTACGAATTGGGTGCACGAGGCATGTGAATCTATCAAATGAATACATTCACGCAGACAGTTTAGGGTTATGTTATTATAGAAAAGTATATCGGGTAAATGGCCTCTACCGCTTTTCTGGCACATAACGCAATCTTCTGTCGATTTTTTCCACGACCGTTTTGCTTCAATTCAGCTGAATTTTGTTGATACAATGCTCAATTTGTTCCTTCAAGGCGTAGATAGTCGTGGGCTTGTTCGGATAAACCTTTGATTAAAAAAAAAAACCCAAAGAAAAATGTTCAACGGTGTTAAAACGGGAAATTACACAACCAGGGTCCTATTTCATACAAAATGTCACTTGCGACGAGTGACAGGTTCAGTTTATAAACTGATGACTTTACAATTCAAACTCAATCATTCAAATTTCTGTTTTATAAACAATAACAAACGGGTACTCGGCGTGCATTGCTGCTGATTTTGAACGAACACTCTCGAGTCAATACCAAAGATTGATGGAAAAATTGAGCTCCATCGGTACTTCGTTGCTCCGCTAAAGGCAACTAGCACACCTGGCAGGCGCCTATTTTAGCTTACTTTTTCGAATCAAACAGTTTTTGGGTGTCCACTCGCGGGTCAAAGGAATTTCACCCTTTACTCCGCATGTTTTAGCCCATGTTGATAGCACTTTGTCATAAAATGTGGCGCAAGTGTCAAGAACAACTGCACAAAGTTTGAACTCAACCGGATAAACGATACGCGAGTCCGACATGCGCGCCACCTGTTGTATGCCAATGATACTATGCCAGAAACTTTAACGCAAGGGACAACAACACCTTTTCTCATTTTTAACTCGCGCGCCATCAAGTGTACGTTGATGGCACAATGTCAGAAAGTTTCACGTTACTGCCAATAACAACTGTACAAAGTTCTAACTCACATATAATAACGCATAGAGGGCGAACACGCAACATTAATTTTTATATATAAGATTACGTAGAGCGAAAACATTTGTGGGCAAACGTGCATTGTGTCACGACAAATTTGTCGTTGTATTTAACTGACAATTATGGCACCTGTCAATATTTTATGAAATGAAAATTTTTCACGCAAGTGTGACAAATGGGCACAGAAAATCAATCATGCAGTAATTGAATTCTTTCTGATTTTCTTTTTATGTCCTTTAAAAATTCGCTTTATTATAAACGTACGAAATATTCGCGCAAAACTAGTCTCCCGCCATACAAATTCGCCATTCTTTTCCTTAATTTCTGCTGCAAGTTCTTTTATTTATTTTGCCACTGACGTTGTCACGAAGCACTCTATTGGCGCAAAATTCAAATCTTACTTGAATTTTGGAGCACCCTTTATGCGAGTAACTTAATAAGAAAACTGCAAAGTCGCTATTTTTTCCCCACCTTTTGCGTCTCCCGCCATACAAATTCGCCATTGTTTTCCTTCATTTCATTCTGCTGCAAGTTTTTTATTTTTTTTTATTTGCCACTGACGTTGTCGCGAAGAACTCCATTGGCTCCAAATACTAATCTTGCGTGAATTTCGAAACACCCTTTATATACGAGTAGCTTAATAAGAAAACGTTTTGCAAAGTCACCATTTTTTTCCCGCCTTGTGCGTCTTCCGCCACACAAATTCGTCATTGTTTTCCTTCATTTCTGCTGCAAGTTCTTTTATTTATTTTGCCACTGACGTTGTCGCGAAGTATTCTATTGGCGCAAAATTCAAATCTTACTTGAATTTAGGAGCACCCTTTATGCGAGTAACTTAATAAGAAAACTGTAAAGTCGCTATTTTTTCCCCACCTTTTGGGCCTCCCGCCATACAAATTCGCCATTGTTTTCCTTCATTTCATTCTGCTGCAAGTTTTTTATTTATTTTTTTCATTTGCCACTGACGTTGTCGCGAAGAACTCCATTGGCTCCAAATTCTAATCTTGCGTGAATTTCAAAACACCCTTTATATACGAGTAGCTTAATAAGAAAACGTTTTGCAAAGTCACCATTTTTTCCCCGCCTTGTGCGTCTTCCGCCACACAAATTCGTCATTGTTGTCCTTCATTTGTGCTGCAAGTTCTTTTATTTATTTTGCCATTGACGTTGTCGCGAAGTACTCTATTGGCGCAAAATTCAAA
The DNA here is from genome assembly GCA_949715645.1 of Portevinia maculata. Taxonomy (NCBI): domain Eukaryota; kingdom Metazoa; phylum Arthropoda; class Insecta; order Diptera; family Syrphidae; genus Portevinia; species Portevinia maculata. The sequence goes on along the minus strand of OX454527.1, from coordinate 25,046,841 downwards.
TCTTACTGGAATTTTGGAGCACCCTTTATATACGAGTAACTTAAAAAGAAAACGTTTTGCAAAGTCGCCATTTTTCCCCGCCTTTTGCGACAGTTTGCAAATATTTCATATGACAAGTATGCGTCAAACATTTATAGTTTTATACAATCTTACTCTATCTATATCAACCTATCTAGAAAAATAATTCTCAAGAATATCCAGTAAAGTACTCTCGTTGAACTCGTTAGCCTCTCAAACAATTGTTGGCAAGTTCATGGACACAGCTCTTAATCGTTTGCTGAACTCGTCTCCGTTTATTTGTTTGTAGGCCCGCCTACTTTGTCTCGTTTCTTTCTTTGTTTGTTTCAATGAACCATTTAACAATTTCAGCCATTTAACCGAATTAACCTTAAAAATTAAAATTGATAATTATACTCTCGTCCGTCCAGCGGTTGTCAATCTCGCTCAATAAGAGATCTCTGAGATCACCTCCAATTGAATTAAATGAAGTTGCGTGTAATTACCAAACGGCAACTTATCTGTTAAATTTCGAAATTCAGTAAGGTACGATTGCTCTGTGAAAACAAATTTCATTTCGAAATCCAATTCAATTCCAAATATCAGCTTTGTATTGAATGCAACGACTGACATGGTTTTAAATATTATCAAAAGGTCAATGGGTGCGTTTGGTGTTCATTAAAACAAAATTAAAGAATTTCAATTTGAATCTACTCAGCAATACATTGTGTTAGCTACATCAGCAAGTGTATCTACATGTTTCGAACATCCCGTGTATGTAAGCTATTTTCGGAATCTGTTGTTTATAATATGCGAAGATACAAAGATGTTTTGAAAGCGGAATCGTAACACTCATCTGTCTAAATGTATGTACGTGGGTAACCCTAGAGATAAACAGATTTTTTCTTCGTCCTCACTGCGATGCAGCTCTATGTAAAAGAGGACAAGGCGTTAGAGTTATGCGTTCTTGTTTATGATTTTTTTAATGGCGTTAAGTCATAATCAGAATGTGTGTGCGTGTGTATTTGGATGGGGGGTGGTTTAATGTCGACTCTAAACGATCGTTTATATGGCGATCAACTTGATTAATGATATGGGGGGCTAATTGTATCCCAGTGCGATGATTCTTCACTATATTTCATCTTATTTGTAACTTTTCGGAGGAATGTTTGATGAGTCTATCTTTCAATTTGGTGATAAAGTTTTCTACTGAGAAGATGGTAGTTCACTTGGCCAGAAGTTAGTCATGAAGTTGTTTGATTTGATTCATGACGGGTACTTGATAAAAAGATGGCAGGCAAGTGTTCGGGCAGTTAAAGAGTAAGCGCCGTTTTGGGCGGTACTGATTATTCTGTGACACTTTTTTTATGTATTGAGCGGTACTGGGAGTCGGACAGAATCCCGAAAAACGTAATCCCGAAAGCCCAAAATCCCGAAAATCCAAAATCCCGAAAAGCCACAATCCCGAAAAGTCACAATCCCGAAAATCCAAAATTCCGAAAGACCAAAATCCCGAAAATGAAACTAAAAATTTTATTGTAGCAACAAAAAAAATTGACAAATTTATTTAACAAAATAAACAAAATAAAAAACTTCAAATAAATAAAACATAACAAAAACAGTTTAAGTCTTACAAAAACATATCAAAAACGATCCACGACAAAACAATATTTAATACAAGTTCATATTGTACGCAATTAATCTGAGATAACTTATTTCAGAACGCTTTCGCTGCTCACACTCCCAGTAAAATGTATCCTTGTATTTTTTGTTGCCGTCAATAAGCAGTTTCTCACGCTGTTTGTTGGATTACACGATGGACACGTTCATTTCTACTTAAGACTTTAAACACAAAATGTCACTGATAATATGAAGTTTTTAATTATAAAGGCATGCACGATACTCACTTTGTATTACGATGTTCACTGTCTAACAGAAATCTAGTCGGTCAGCTATCACACTATTTGAGTTCAGCTCAACTGAATGCACATTGCGAGATGCATAACATTACAACGCAAACAATTTCAAAACATTATTACGGTAAATGGAATGGACGAACACTTGTCTATTTTACATTCAAAATAAAATAAAGAATCCGGAAAACGAAATCCCGAAAAATTATATAAAATGACAAATTTGCGCAAATTTTTCATTTTATATAATTTTTCGGGATTTCGTTTTCGGGATTCTTTTTTCGGGATTTTGGCTTTTCGGGATTTCGGCTTTTCGGGATTTTGGATTTTCGGGATTTTGGTTTTCGGGATTATGTCCCCCACCCAGCGGTACTCTATATTCTCATAAGAGTATCCCTATCCAATGGCCTTTCTGGGACACTATAATCACAACGGACTTAATAGACAACTACGCTTTTATTTCAAGCTGAGGACTTCGAATGCCACATTTTCGATTGCTAACTATCGTTTGTAGGATTTAAGTTCCTCTTAAGTTGATCTTCTTCTTCCTCCCCTCGTATAAGGCAACCAATATCCAATATACCCTCAGTCACAACCACCGTTCACCACACGTCGAATTCTAAGCCATCTAAGCCTCAACGTAATCGTGTGTCTTTTAGCCTAAACCCAGTCTCAGAACTCACCTCAAACCTTACCAGAACCACTGCTACCACTTTCTACTCCAATTACCCAAACGTCGTTCACTCTCACACTCTAAATTCTACCCCACCTACTCCCGCAAGACCCACAAATCCTGTCCTAACTACTTTTTCCAAACCCCCCGTCATTTTCGATCCTTTACTTCCTCCAAATGAAAGACATACCCGCAAGTTTATGGACCCTTTGTCCAACTTTGACGGCCGTTATGTTATGGCACGTCTCAGGGATCACCGACTGTTTTGAAAATGTCCGCATCTACCTTGCGTTTTTACATGAAAAGCCGGATTCCATCTGCATTGACGGCAAGATAAAGACAAACGTCCAGGTCTCTATTCGGAAAGAAGGTCTTCCAACTGACCCCACTGCACTGCGCGAAATTTACACGCGCTATCACGAAGGTTTTAACATTTAAACTAATACTGTGGCCAATGCCCTCTCCGCTTTTGCTTCCCACATTAACTCTAGACATATCTCTCATCTCCAACGGAGCAGAAACGACCAAAACTAATTTTTTCGTTCCTAAATTACCACCATTGACAATACCTCCACCTACTTCCACTACGCCTCCCTGCTAACAACACCCCCCCACCCCCCCCCCGCTCTTTTTATTATCAGAACGTAAGAGGCCTCCGCTCTAAAACCCAAAATGTCTTGCGTTAATCACATACTCCTCCTTTTCACATCTATGCTTTGACTGAAACCAACCTAACGCCAGATATAAAGAACTAGGAGTTATTTCCACCGCTTTCAATGTTTTCCGCGGTGATGATGTCGCCCGTCCAAAGGACGACTCACCCTGCAGAGGCGTACTACTGGCTATGAATAATGACCTAGACTTATCTCCAATAGCCACTTCATCTTCTTCTTCTAAAGTCGACTTCGTCTCAATAAAAATAGCTCTCCATCGACGGTCTCTATTCGTCATGTGCTTTTACATCCCACCGGCCCAACATTTCGAATCTTACCAATTTGCTGTTGATGTGATTGACCAGATGACCGACTCGTCAGACCCCCGTGACGACATCATGATTTTCGGCGATTTTAATCTGCCTCATCTGCACTGGATTCCATCGTCTAACAGACTCTAGCCTTTGCCAAGTTATTGGCGTCTCTAATTATATGGGTAGGCAGCTAGACCTTATATTCTCTACTGATCCCATTAACTCCTCTCTCTCGCTTTCTCCCCTGTCTCTGTCGACCATTGATAATTTTCACCCCCCACTTCTTCTTTCTTTTTCCCATGACTCCACCACAGCCCTCGCCCGCGACAAATCTCCCCTGTTACGATTTTCGCAAAGCAAATTTTCACAAAATTAACACCTATCTAAGCAGGGCCGCTTTCGACTTTGCCAACCTCTCTCTAAATGATGCTCTATCCGTTTTTTACACGGAATTATTTAATTCCCTTTCTCTTTATGTTCCCTTCTCTCTCCATAAGACATCTTTTTCATCACCCCCGTGGTATAACCTCAAACTTCGGTCTTTACGTAACAAGAGAAATAATCTATGGGCATTTTTCCTTCGAAATAATTCCCCCTCCAATTATTCTAATTATCTCGGCTCATATCTTCAGTTTACCCAGCTTTATAACCCTCTCTACCAGCAATATCTAAATAAGGCAAAAGTCAATCTTATTACCGACCCTAAGTCCTTTTACCGATTTTTTAACTACAACTTCTTATTGAATCAATCTTTGTTACTCCTGCTGTCATGCGAAGCATCTTCATCTCAGTTGCCGTTATGTCGCCCTCATACCTCTTGTATGCTGGCCAGCATTGTAAACCGTGCATGAGCGCCGGGAGCACAACTCCAGTGTAGAGCCTCCTTTTCAGCATAGGGGACATTTTTCGGTCAAAGAAGATGGCTGAGTTTACTCCATCCGCCCTACGCTTACGCGATGCTTTATGTCGTCATCACAGATTATACGAGGGCGGGTCAATAAGTCCGTGACTTTTTGAATTTCTGACCTCTTTACTGAAACGGCAACACTGCTCCTGTCAACAGGCATCTGTCAGTTGACTCCTGTCAAAATTTAAACTTGCTGCGTCAGTTAGTTTGTGTTTGACAGCTATTTTTATCAGACTACTCACTAATTTGAGGATAAAATGGAAAAAAGTGAATTTCGTGTGCTTATTAAGCATTATTTCTTGCGAAAAAAAACCATTACCGAGACCAAGGCTAAGCTTGAAAAAGACTATGGGGACTCTGCACCAACGATTTCAATGGTAAAAAAGTGGTTTACTGAATTTCGTTGTGGCCGTACAAGCACTGAAGATGCCGAACGTCCTGGACGCCCAGTTGAGGTCTCTACACCCGAAACAATCGAAAAAATTCACGATATGGTGTTGGCCGACCGAAGATTGAAAGTGCGAGAGATTGTGGAAGCCGTAGGGATCTCGCATGGCTCAGTGGTTTTAATTTTGAATGATCACTTGGGCATGAGAAAGCTTTCCGCAAGATGGGTGCCGCGTTTGCTCACAGTCGACCACAAACGCAATCGTGTAACAACTTCACAGGAAGGTTTGGCGTTGTTTAATCGCAATATGGAGGAGTTTTTGCGCCGTTTTGTAACCGTGGACCAAACATGGATCCATCACAACACACCAGAGACCAAACAACAGTCAAAATAGTGGGTTTCTAAGGGTGAATCGGCGCCAAAGAAGGCCAAGGTGGGTTTGGCAGCCAATAAAGTTATGGCGACTGTTTTTTTGGATGCACGCGGGATAATCCACATAATCCCTTCAAAAGGGAAGAACAATCAATGGGGAATATTATGCCAACTTATTGGACCGATTCAATGACGATTTGAAAAAAAAAACCGACCTCATTTGGCCAAGAAAAAAGTTCTTTTCCACCAAGACAATGCAAGGGTGCACACATGTGCAGTTGCCATTGCAAAAAACCATGAATTGGGCTATGAATTGCTCCCTCATCCACCCTATTCTCCAGATTTGGCTCCGAGCGACTACTTCTTGTTCCCTAACCTGAAGAAATGGCTTGGTGGAAAAAGATTTGACTCCAATGATGAAGTCATCTCGCAAATAAAGGCCTATTTTGAGGACCTCGACAAATCATTTTTTTTGGAAGGGATAAAAAAATTGGAGAAGCGTTGAACAAAGTTTATAGAGCTCAAGGGAGACTACGTTGAAAAATAAAATTATTTTTTTTATCAAAAAATCTGTTTTATTCCAAAAGTCACGGACTTATTGACCCGTCCTCGTATATCCCAAATATTCTAACTTTTGGCCTTGGGAAACGCTCTTCCATTCATATAAATGTCTGGAATAGGTCGGATTAGATCACAGAACGGCCAGCACAAGTATTCTGCTTTTTTCGGACTATTACGATACCCAAACTTCCATCCATACATCAAGTGCTCGTTGTAAGGACTTTTGATCCTCGCTAATGAAGACTACATCGTAAGCAAAGAAAAAGTAATGTCATTGCAAAAAAATACCTAAGCAGACATTTCTCCTAAAACGGTTCAGTGATAGACGGTTAGAAGGAATATGAAAGGTAAGTTGCTGGTAAGACGCTCGTCTGGTTGTTGATACTATGGAACGTTTTTCGCGACTACAAAGCCGAGTACAACAAACTGAGACTGCGAAAACTCGCAGAGAACGAACAGCAAAGCCAACAAAAGTTGGCGCGGAGGTCGCACGTAACACTATTGAAGAGGTGAGCTCCATTATATCCGCGTGCAAACTGCAATAAAGTTATATTCTTTTAATAGGTCTCTCGTGAAACTTTCTACATCTACCCAAAGCATACTGGCAAAGAGAGCTCGGAGAACGAGGAAGGCAACGAAGAAAAACCTGGAGGAACAGAACCTAAACCAATTCTTCGAGCAGCGCAAAACCTCCCAACAAGAGAAACACAATAAAGCAAACCCTTCATGTTTTCCATTCATATATTTCTTCACTTTTAACTAACTTCCTTACTTAACGGGCTCCCGACGCGTGTAAAGTCTCTGCCTTAGACACTGTAACCTTCAATCCTATGCGATTACGGGGACGTTGCTTCCAGTTCTCCAGACCAAGCGCTCTGGCCTCCGCGATGGCTTGGTCTTTAAATCGGAGGTTCGGTCTTCCTTGCCTTCTCGAACCATGGGGCTGGGAGTGGAAGATCCTCTTGGCTGAAGCATTATTGTTCATTCGCTCAATGTGGCCGAATCATTGTAGTCGACGTGATCTAAGGTTTTGGACTTCATACACATCTTGGTACAGCTAATAGATTTTGCGGTTGTATCTTCTCCTCCATTCGCCCTCCTCGCACACAGGACCAAATATCCGACGGAGTATTTTTCCTTAAATGGAACCCAATATTACCTCCCCTTTCCTACAAATCGTTCATATCATAAAGCAAGACTGGCTGGATTAAGGTTCGACAGAGCATGCATTTTGTTCTTCGAGTAAGGAGTTCTGCACCCATTTGTTTGGCCAAACCGAAGTAGCAGCGGTTTCCTAAGGTAATTCTCCGTCGGATCACCACTAAGGTGTCATTTGTGGAGTTGATGTTTTCTCCAAGGTAGGTGAACTCCTTGACTACCTCGAAGTTATTGCTGTCAACAGTGACATTTTGTCCTAGGCGGTGGACAGATTTTTGTTTGTTTGTCGATAGCATGTTTCTAGTCGTGTCCTTATTAACTTCAAGACCAACCAATTTTACCTGTTCTTCATTAATCCAAAAAGCGTCTTACACGCCACGCTGGGAACGGCCGATGATATCGATATCGTTAGCAAGCCCCAGTAGTCGGACAGATCTATTGAAAATAGTGCCTCCGTGTTGACACCTGCCCTTCCTAATCTTCCTGGAATCTTGAAATAATCGATCGGAAAATAATCCCACTTAATAAAGTATCTCGTCCGTAACGCCACTCAGATTCATGGTTCATCCATTTGACGCGTTTCTACTGTATAATTTATTGGACCACTATACTCGTCCAGCTACAGTTTTATTAATTTTGCACTCAACACCAATTTACTGTTATATCTTGTAACAATTAATCTACCCTGACGACGCGGTGCAACATTATGTGTCGCAATGCACCGTCCTCGATTTCGGACAATGAAAGTGAAACGCAATTATTCGCGCTACACATACTAGAAAACGCTTGAACCATAGAATCGGACGACAACGCGTCGCGTGTTATTCTTGGCCCGTGAAAGTGACGATATCTGTGGAATTTAATGCGATGTTCTAGAATTACATCCCGCTGAACATTGTTAGTTGCCGCGTTGCTAGCTTGTCTGTTTTCTCTTTTCTATGTTGCACTTATATTTTTTTTATGTTTGCTGCCACGCAACACCCGGCGAAGATGTACCTATTGTCAATCATCACCTGTCACGTGATTATACCCAATCGACATGTGCGCATGATACAGAAATGACGGCAGGTAGGAAGTAATGCAACCCAACGACCAACTTACGGCATTGACTATAGATTGGAGCTGCATTGCCTTATTCGGACGAACTCGTTACAATGAACCTTCCTAGAAGCTTGTCAACAGTATAAGAGTAGACGTTCTGTCTATAGCATTGGATCACTAACCAATTATTTCTATGTTCAATGTGGGTGACTATGAGGACTATGCCAAGCACTTCTTTTCCGTCGAGTGCTGTATCTGTATCTGAAGTATCTGGCGCACGGTCTTAAGCATTTTCGCGATAAGTGTGAATGCTTATTATAAGTACATAATTTATTTATCGATTTCTGTTGAGGTTAATCAGTTCGTGGTATTATTTCCTACCCGCCACTTCCAGACACGGATTTTCGGCTTAATGAGAATGTTTTTGGAATTGTTGACGTTTGACTCGAGCTTGGTACACTTTGTTTAGTTAGGAGGGTTGCTGTTTGCAGTTGGATAACTTTGCTCGATTTTAATAAAAAGGAATACAGTGGAGTAAGAAAGTTATGAGGTGGTTGTACGCGATTTGTCTTTAACGTGCGATATGCTGCAAAGAAAAACTTTTATACCGTTTTCTAATAAAAAAAAAAGTTAGTCGTAGGTCTTTCATGTGGGCCACGTGGGGACATTATCTATTTTTGCCAAATAGTTTTACTTTTTCTCACCTATTTAATCGGTGTTAAGTCCGACATCTCAAATGGTTTCGGATTTACACTTTTTCGATTGGTGTCCAGGCTAGATTGGAAAATAACCTATTTCGTTTTTTCTCCGACATTTTTTGCGTTTCCTTTCTGCTGAATGCGTTGATGCTATAATCAGGGTTAAAGGGATCATAACCCTCCCACTTAACTGCATTCCTCCTGGTCCACCTGTGGGGTTCGCCGGTTCGAACTCAGAAAATAGCGGCAGGCCTCCTGATGTTGAATCACTCCGTCGTTGAGGCCAATCAAATGCTGGTGTTACAGAAGGAGTAATAACCGATGAAAAGCTTAACTGGGCAATTGATACACTATCTCCCTTCAAATCACCTGGGAGAGATGGGTTTTTTCTTATTATGCTCCAGAAGGCAAAGACCGTCATCATACCGATTCTCAAACGACTTTTTACACGAAGTCTGGAGTGCAGCTACATTCCTAAAGCCTGGCGGGAAGTGAAGGTGGTATTCATTCCCAAGGCAGGAAAACCTAGCCACATCTATGCCAAGGACTTCAGACCGATAAGTCTGACATCTTTCATCCTAAAAACGTTTGAAAAGCTACTGAACATCCATATTCGCAGTCGACTCGACTATAGCGCGATCTCCTCCGCCCAACACGCTTACACTAAAGGCAAGGGAGTAGAAACTGCGCTACACGACGTCGTCAGCACTATAGAAAAGTCTCTCAAGGACAAAGAATACACACTTGCAGCGTTTTTAGACATTGAAGGAGCATTCAACAATGTGGAAACGCGAGCAGTGGAAAGAGCATTGCAGAACTCCAATGTCGATCAGTCTCTCACTAAGGTGATTATGAGCCTGCTCAATGGAAGATACATCAATGCAACACTAGGCGATAATGACCTAAGAGTCGTGGCGTCCAGAGGCACACCACAAGGTGGAGTTATATCCCCCTTACTCTGGGTCCTTGTTGTCAATGAAATACTCCTAAAGTTCAAAAACAGAGGGGTCAAAGCAATTGCATACGCGGATGACGTAGTACTGCTTGCGACAGGAAAATTCCTATCAACTCTGAGCGAACTGTTAGAAAACTCCCTGCGGACACTCACTACGTGGACAAGACAATGCGGTCTTGGGATCAATCCACAAAAGACTGAAATGGTGTTGTTCACTAATAAAAGAAGAATACCAGAATTCAAACCACCAGAAATTGAGGGAATGCCCTTGAAGGTGGCGGAGAGTGCGAAATATCTAGGAATTATCCTCGACAGGAAGCTGAGTTGGAAGCCAAATGTCGATGATAGAGTTAGGAAAGCGGCCAACGCTTTATACGCATGCAACCGTATCTTCGGCAAACAATGGGGTCTAAACCCAAAAATTATCCTGTGGATGTATACGGCAGTTGTGCGACCAATACTCACATACGGCAGCCTAGTCTGGTGGCAAGCCACAGACAAGGCAACCAATCTCAAGGTGATGGCAAAAATACAAAGACTTGCATGTATAGGGACAACCGGAGCAATGAGAACAACCCCAACCGCTGGCTTGGAAGCCATTCTCAATCTGCCACCATTGGATCTATATATGCAGGAATCGGCTGCAAAAAGTGCCTTGAGGATCAGCCAAACAAACAGCTGGAACCCGAGTCATTTTGGACATGCACTGATTCTGAACATGTACATAGGGAACAGCGTCATATCTGACTACATGTCTCCTTACTTAGATTTCGAAAAATTCTCTTGTTCATTTCCGAGCAAGGAGGAATGGTACGCAAACGAACCCATGAAAAGGAAATCGATTTCCATTTTTACAGACGGATCAAAGATGGACTGTGGAACGGGTGCTGGACTATTCTCAGAGGAACTACACATTAACAGATCGATTAGATTACCTGATCACTGTAGTGTATTCCAAGCAGAAGTCTTAGCAATCACTGAAGTCGCAAGCATGGTATCAATGATGGCGATACCACGCAGTGATATTACCATTTTTTATTGATAGTCAGGCGGCCATTAAAGCGGTTTCAGCTACAGAAATAAAGTCCTTGCTTGTTCGTCGTTGCCGCGAGGAGCTCAAAGCTCTTGGCACAAAGCACAAAACGAATATCTGCTGGGTCCCTGGACACAAGGACATATCCGGCAACGAGCGAGCTGACGAACTGGCAAGAAAGGGGTCCGCGATGGACCATGAACAGGCACTTCAGTCGGTTAAACCACCACTCTGTAACCTCAGAGAAAGAGTGGAATACAAAACACGAATGAAAGCCAACAACAGGTGGTTGTCACTTACCACTTGTGACATATCTCGCAAGCTGTGGCCAAAATACAATAAGGGCCGAACCAACAAACTTTTACGTTACGACAGGACATCGCTGTCAAATTTGATCGGTACTCTTACTGGCCACAACCTGCTAAGGAATCACACAATGAAACTAAATCTCAAGGATGACGACATCTGTAGAGGCTGCGGTGATGAGGAAACCCATGAGGACACACCTCACTTTCTCTGTCACTGTCCAAGCCTTTGTCACCTGAGGAACAGAACAGTTGGAAGATACTTCTTCCAAGACATTCAAGAACTTTCTGATGTCTCACAATCAAATCTTTACAGGTTTATAAGGACATCCAAATAGCTGGACAAACTGGAGTAGGAAGAAAACCAAGGATGAAGAACAAAGGCCAGAACAGCGCGGCCAGCACTCCCAACAAAGGGTATCACAATGGGACCACATGGACCTAAGTTCGGTGTAACAGATTCGTTCTGTTCCATCAGCCCGTAAACCTAACCTAACCTACTGGGATTGTGTGATCCAGGAGGTTTTAGTTCTGTCTCTCTTTCGTGTTTTTTTTATTTTTTATTTATTTTATTTTATTTTGTAATGCCTATACACCGTAAGATAAATTATCTTATTAATAAGTGATAAGCTAAGACTGCAGATAAAAGCTTCAATATAAGGGAAGACTTAAATGATTTAACAATATAATACAAGACAAAAGGAGCTAAGTAAAAAGGAATACAATACTGTTCAATTAAGTTTGTGCAAAATAAAAAAAATAATTCGTTTTTAAACCTTGCTGCGTTTTCGATCCGTCTAATAGAACGCGGCAAAGAATTCCACAAGCGGATAGCATTAATAAAGAACTGACGCTCGGAAGTAAGGAAAAAGTATTTTGGATGAATTAAGTGACCAGATCTCTTTGAGGAAGCCATGATTAGCTTCTCATGGAGATACGGGGGCTGTCGTGTGAGAGCAAAGTCACAGTGCGAAACTGTAACAGGCTATCAAAAGTTTAAGTCGAAAATGCGTCTGGAATAGGTTGACACATGGTCATACCTTCGTAGTCCAAAAACGTACCTAATGGTATTGTTAAAAGTGACACGGAGTCTTCTTTTACTGATAAAGCTACAGTTACCGAAAATTTCACACCCATAGATCAGTGTTGGTATGACCAAGGTTTTTCCCAACATGATACGGGTCTTAACGGGAGTAAAGGGAGTTGCCCACAAAGTTCTAAGTTCACCATGAGTCTTTCCGATCGCGGCGTTTATATGGTTATCCCAGGTCAGGCTGCGGTTAAAAATCATGCCAAGGTTTTTAGCCCTATCAACATATTTGATAGGAGCATTACCTAAGACGTCAGGAGGAAAATAAGACAGGTCTAAAGGATACCTTGAGACGACTAAGCACTTGGATTTTGTAGGGTTCAACAAAAGACCATTAGATTTAGACCAACGCACAATATCCTCGAGGTCCTCATTGACGCAGGCTACGCAATGTTCGATAAGGCCAAGTGGGCAGCTCATGTACATTTGCACATCATCAGCATACATATGTAATGCGCAGTGTTTAGCAATGGATGGAAGGTCATTAATGTACAGAGAGAAGAGAAGTGGGCCTAAAATAGACCCCTGTGGAACACCATTTAGAGTTTCTAGGAAATCCGACTGGATGCTGTCACATTGGACAGCTTGCATTCTTCCCGATAGGTAGGAATGAATCAGTTTGACTGCGCTGGTGGAAAAATGAAACAGCTTAAACAACTTATCACACAAATGAGAGTGGACAACAGAGTCAAACGCCTTGGAGAAATCAAGCAAGAGTAAAAAGGTCACCTTATCTTCCTCGATAGCTTGTCGTATATCCTCAGTAACACTTATTAAGGCCGTGGTACAACTGTGGTTTTTTCGAAAACCGGATTGCTGTGTAGTCAAAAAATTGCCATTGTTTAGGTGTAAACTCATTTGATTTTGCAGTATTCTTTCAAAAACTTTTGAAAGAAATGACAGAATTGAGATAGGTCTAAACTCATCACCCTTAGAATCTTTGGGAATAGGAAGGATTTTTGCCAATTTCCATTGCACAGGATATTCCCCACTTGTTAAGATTGAATTAAATATATGTGTTAAATTTGGAAGTAAGATTGGCAATAAAATCTTCAAAAATATGGGACTAATCTCGCCCTGTCCTATAGCAGAGGACTTTATTTTTATTTTTATATTTTTATATTTTTATTTTTATTTTTATTTTTAAGTTTTTGCCATAGATTATGTATCCACACATTGTTAGTACTATAAAAGACCTGGTCTTACATGTACATTGAAATAAATAAAGAATCGAATTGAATTGAATTGGATTGAGACTTTCGACAACTTCAGCAGAGTCAACTGTTCTGAAACCGAAACGAGGAGCCTCTGTCAGAGGCGATAAAGTTTCACTGTCTAGAAGACTAGAAGAAGCCCTCATAGAATTATGTGGTTGTGAGGTTGCAGATATAAATTTGCGATTGAGAGCATTGCAATCAATTTTATCGGTCGGGTTATACTTAGACTTGCACATGCCGATGTTGCGGAGGTTATTCCAAAGCTGTCGGCCGCCTAGGGTCGATCAGATTTTCAGATTTTGCATTACGGATCTTCATAACAACCCTGTTGCGAAGAGAGCAGTAAGTACGTCGGAATTGATCCAGACGAAACCTTTTCCAACGGTTATATGCTTGATCCCGTTGCAACATAAGTGTTCTGATATTTGCAGTTAACCATGGTTGACTTTTGGGCTCAACAAATTTAGTTTTTAAGGCAACATGACGGTTGTACAAAATTTTGATGTTTTCGTTGAAAAATTGAAGCTGTTCATTAGTTGACGACAAGTAATAAATATTTTCCCAGATTACACTTCTTGCATGATCCTCCAGTAAAGGATACTCAATACTTCTAAAATCTCTGTATTGATAGGTTTTAACAATAGATGAAACACTAAAATCAAAGGTGAGATAAATAAGATCATGTTTCGAGAACGCTGGGGCTGAAAGTTGATCGTAGAGGGCTACTTTCCTCATTACTTACCCAAAAAACATCAAGGAGTGTAGGATGACCGCCAGAGAAGTGGGTTGGACAAGTGGTGTTAACAGCCGATAGGCTAAATACACTCATATTTCCAACTAAATTATTTTCAGCAAGGAGATTACAATTAAAATCCCCGCAGATAATAAAATTGGGACATATACAAGAAAGTTCCTCCATTAGAGTTAGAAAGGGGCGGATATAAACATATTGGTTGGGTCTGTAAACTGTGCCAATAATAAGCTTACCTTCATCACCAACTATCTCGACGAACACATATTCTATCCTGCTGTCAGCCTGCATCTGATACTTTAGCTTACACATTATACAATCCCTTACAAAAATTGCTACACCACCACCAACCCGACCTTTCCTATCGGACCGAAAAACCCTGTATCCCGTTAGAGAACACATCTTGTCATTGACGTGATCAGTTAACCATGATTCCGAGACACAAACGATGTCAAAGAGATCACGGAATTCATCCATTTTTGGAAACAGGCTCTGAGCATTTATATGACAGACTTTAAGACCTCTCTTTTGATTACTCAAAACTTTTACCATCGAGCGTGTACTGTTAACCATGACTGTTATGTTATGTTATGTTATGTTATGAATATAAAAAAAATTAAAAAATAAAAAATATGACACAGCAGAGTTTAATGTGCGTTTGTGTGACGCGTTAAAAGATTTGTTTATATTAGAATTCAAAAATGAAAGAAAAAGAAAGAAATGTTTGAAATAAAAAGTTTTTGTATGGCAAGTATTTATAAGAACTCAAAATAGCAAGAAAAGCAAAGAAATAATTGAATTTACAGGTTATAATTAGAGATGTAACTGATAGTGATTTGGCAAAATATCGGATACCGGATATTCGGCCTATACTTTGGCCGGATAGCCGAATATCCGGCGGCCGAATAAATTGTCGAGAGCAGAATACGAGTACATTCATATCGATGTTTTCTACTTCAAACACGACACGTGTACAAATTGTAATTTGTTTGGTTCCGTTATTTGTTTGTACGGCTCGTGTGTTGAATGTGAAGAGTGCTACGGAGAATCAGTAGACCACACAGTTGGCATAAATTACTGGCCGAACTAAGACGCTTATGTACGTTTGCGAAATATTTGTGTTCTTTTAATTTTTGTATTCCTTGCTTATTACGTAAGTTATTAATGATGAATAAATGTTACGATAGGTACATACTTATTAAACTTTCCTGTAGCAAATAAAGTGAAATGGAACCGCTGAGCAAAAGATCCCCAATTTGGAATCATTTTGAAATCTGTGAGAACGACTCTAAGTTTGCTGTATGTTTGCTGTGCAAGTCGAAGATTTCTCGTGGCGGAACAGGAAAAAAAGCCGGTACGACAGCTATGAAAAATCACATTAAATTCAAACATGCGGAGAAGCTTTCTGAAATCAATGCCATTCCGTCTACAAGTGCATCATTTTTGTCACAAAAAAAGGAGCAGAAACAATTAACTTTGGCAGAAACTTTGGAAAAAAAAAATACTTTGGGACATTAACGATTCAAAATCGAAAGAATACCACTGTTTGATCGCGGAAATGATTGCTTTGGACAATGAACCACTATCTATTGTGGAACGAGTTGGTTTTAAGAGGCTTCTGGAGAAAGCACTGCCTCGTTATAAAATTCCTTGCCGAAATTATATTGCTGACAAAATTATTCCTGACATATATGATCGAATACATTCTAAAATTGATGCATGTATCTTTAAAGCTACTGCAATTTCGGTGACAGCAGACATGTGGACATGTTTGCACAGCAATAACAGTTTCTTGAGTTTCTCAGCTCATTGGTTGTCCTCTGAATTTAAACTGGAACATGCCATACTGGCAATGAAACCCTTTGCAGGATCTCACACAGGGGAAAACATTGCAAAAGAACTGAATGGAATCGCGACTCGCTGGAATATTCCCCAATCCAAAATACATTTGCTTATTCATGATAGCGGGGCCAACATGGTGAAAGGTGTAAGAGTCGCCGGGTTTGGTTCTGCTAGATGCTTTATTCATTCGCTTCAACTGGCAGTGAACGAATCGTTGAAGTCTCACCCTGAAGCATTGGAGATGATTTCTGCTGCAAGACGAATTGTTACTCATTTTAATCATTCGAGTTTGACTCAAGAAAAACTGACGATAATACAAACGGAATTGAATTTACCACAACATCAACTAGTCCAAGACATCTGTACACGTTGGAATTCAACATATTACATCACTGACCACGAGACAGTAAACAATTTGACACCCTACCAGTGGGACATAATGGAACAGTGCATAAGACTGCTCAAACCTTTTGAAGAAATAACAAAAATAACTAGTTCTGGGCTTTCATGTATCTCGGAAGTTATACCAAATGTTACCACATTAATAAGGTACATACAAAAAGAAGAAACGGTACGAAGAACACCTAATTTATTGAGCATAAGGACTTCATTAGCTACTGAATTAAAGCATCGTTTCGACCTTGATGAAAACCCAAATTACCTGGTAGCAACTCTACTGGACCCGAGATTCAAGGCAAATTTCTTAGGACCGATTCAAATCGAGAGAGCCCGCCAGAAAATTCTGTTGCAAGTTTTGCAAATGAGCTACGACGACGATTCCACTGGCAGTGAAGGGGATTCTCCCCCCAGCAAGAAACAAAATGAAAGCGAAGTTAATCTTAATACTAATATTACTGGCGATACGCATGCAGCATTTTGGGACTGTTTTGATGAAGTGGCGAATGAGAAAAATGAGGTTTCCGAAAAAATGGTACTGCGACTGAGATGGAACTTTTTTTTAAAAACAGTTCGGACTGACCGGAATAGTAACCCTTACGCATGGTGGTCAGTTAATCATCAACAGTAGCCAATTTTAGGAAAATTTGCGCAGGTCTATCTTTCATCACCAAGTAGCAGCGTATACAGCGAGAGATTGTTTTCTGAAGCTGCCTTAGTATATGAAAATAAACGCAACCGTCTTTTACCGGTTAATGCAGAAAAACTTATTTTTATTCATCATACTCGTAATCTGCTTTTAATCAATTATAAGTACTAATTTTGTTACTTATTTAAGTACTGTTAATACAAAAATGCTTTTTCAATCGACTTCTCGTTTTTATGTTTTATTTTACCTATCCGGTATTCGCCGAATACTTACTCTCTATCCGGCAATCCGGCCGGATAGAAAAAAAATGGCCGGATAACGGATACTAACCGGATATCCGTTACATCTCTAGTTTTAATAATTATGGCGTATATGAAATCAAAAATAGAAACGAAAAAAAAGAAGAAAAAAAAATAGCAAAGAAAATAAGGAAATTAAAATTTGAAATAAAATATCTTATATGGCAACTCCTTGTTCACTGGTTTCACCTTCAGGGTTCACTCCTGCTGAGCTGAGAATTCTTTCCAGGGTTCCAATGCAGTCGACTAACACAGCTGACTGGTTCGCTTTGCACTTGATAAATACCGCTCCACGTACAGTATATGCTGATGCGATCTGTTTATGTTTTTTCATTTGCAGTGCGTGTTGTAATAAAAGCTTATTTTGTGGTGTTAAGCTTTCCCGCAGGTGAATCAAAGACCGGCTCTCATTAAAACCGACATGGTGTAAACAAAGTTGTTGTTTGTATACTTTTCGAAACGTCGCAATTGATTTTAATACAAAGTTTTTGTCGTAAGGTGTAAAAAATTTAATCATTATCGCGGAATCGAGTGAATTAGAGGTCTTAGGACTTGTGCGGAAAATACTTTGAAGAGTTGGCGGTTTAATGTTTATTGCGTGACAAAGCATATTGAAAATAGATCGTAAATTTTCATCTGGTGTGTGCGGGACACCGAATAGAAAAGCATCACAAGCGATCAAGCGATTTTCTTGAGACGCAAGTAAGACTTTAGCGTTATTTATTTCGGTTGTTGTCTAGTCTAGTTCACTTCTTAATTGCTCTAATTGTTTGATTTCTCAATAAGTTTTGTGTTATAGTCATTAGTAACGTTGGATAAGGACAAGTTAATGTTGTTAAGATCGCTTTTGATATCGTCAATGTCACAATTTGTATTTGTTACCGCGGATTCCAAGTGAAGCTCTCTATGATTAATGTCGCTGACACTCTTTTTTATTTCACTAATTTCATGATCAATTTTGTGCGCGATATTTGCTTCAGCCTCGGACATTTTATTGGACAGCAAGGAAATTATGGATTCACTTTGTTTACGAAGAAGTCCATCTATCATTTCCATCATGTTTTTGCTGTCATCGGTAAACTTTCGCGGTGGGGAGTGCATGGAGCTACGCGGCGAATCCGTCTGCAGATTTTGAGCGGGTTGCAAATTGTTCGGTCAGAATATTGAAAAGAGAATTGCCAGAACAAGGAACACTTCTACTCTGTAGCTTGCATATTATTTAGAATGTATTTGTATTGGAACGTTGATTGATATTGCCTTTTTGACTGTGTTCTTAGGATCTCTCCTTTGAACATGCCTGTACCAACTAAGCCGGTCGCGCTTCATTTTTATCGAGATAGGTTCTTTGACGTGAAGGCTTTCTCGGATCTTGGAACTTCTTATTCGATCAATCTTTGGTACTCGTGCTGTCATGCGAAGCATCTTCATTTCAGCAGCCGTTAATTTGCCCTCATACTTTTTTAACGCTGTCCTACATTATGAACCGTATTTTAACTTGGTTTTGTATGTGGTATCTCACAATTTTCCCGTTTTTGGTTTTGTTTACATCAATTTCCTTTGCGTTGTTTTCAATGAACAACCATATTTCTTACAAATGCTACCACATGAAGTGAACGGCTGGAGTTACACCGCTGTTTCACGGTTTGCCATAACCGATCATCACGTGGTAGCATTTGTAAGAAATATGGTTGTTCATTCAAAACAACGCAAAGGAAATTGATGTAAACAAAACCAAAAACGGAAAAATTGTGCGATACCACATACAAAACCAAGTTAAATTATAAGTTTCTTGACAACACAATGTCAATGTGTCTTTCACCCTCTCTATCACCCATTTTCAGTCAAACTATGCTTGTCAAAAATGTGGAATAATTAGAGAAAATATAGAAAAAAAAACATGAATGAATAACATAATATACTTGCAGGCGCTGGCCTGCCCAAAGAAAAATTAAAAAATACAAACTGGATGAACTGAAACTCGTGGCTTCAATGGCACAGTGGATGAGTGCTCGCCTGAGAAGCAGCTGGTCTAGGTTCGAATCCCAGTAGAAGTAAAAATGGATTTTCGGGATACAAGGAAAAAACACAGACCAGTACCATAGAAAAAGGAGTCTGATGATCGATTGTGGCAAACCGTGAAACAACGCTGTTACTCCAGCCGTCCACTTCACGTGATAGCATTTGTAAGAAATATGGTTGTTCATTCAAAACAACGCATTATGAACCGTATTTGACCGCGTCGGGCGCACAGTTTCGATGTAGAGTTTGCTTTCAGCTTAGGGGGCATTTTTCGATCACAGATGATGACTGAGTTTTCCCGCCACTTCATCCATCCTACGTATACGCAGTGAAACAGTAGAGAAAAAAAAGAATCATTTAAATTTTGTTTGTGTTGCAATTTTTTTTTTAATTTAGTGCCACATCAACATAACAAATTATTTCAATAGTATATACAGTGAAGAATAAATAAATTAATAAGTAAAAATAAATAAGAAACAAAAAACTAGATTTCTGGGAAACTTTCGTCAAAGTCCGAGGTAATTTCTAATAAACTAATCATTTCTGGAGAGTATCGTGCTTTGAGGTCTTTTTCAGTTCGAACATCACTTAGCGAAGAAATAAGAGGGTCCGATGAGGCTGCAAGCATGTTAAATAGGTCTTCATTCTGCCGCATCGTTGAAACCTTGCAGGTATTTTGGTATCTATATTTTTTGTAGTCTTTATTTTTGGATTGCTGAGTTTCTTCTGACAGTTCTCCGATTAGTAACGACTGATACTCGATTATACTTTGGCCATGAGCCAACATTTTATGAAAGGTAGGTGTAAGTTGCTTTTTGTGATAATTTTTTTTCAATAAATTGTTGTTTCCATTGCATAAACTCCAAACTTTGAACCGTCAACATTTTCTCTGCTGCTTACAACATTAAGTATTACCTACTTGAAGCCTTCTTATCACCTTCGTATTGACTCCAGTTATACGGAGAAGAGCAGAACTGAACTGATGATGGGCGAGCGTTTTTCCAATATTCACTATTTGAACACTTAAGTCTCAGGGGAACAATTGAGGCCCTAAAAATATTTGCATCCGTTATTGTTTCACCAACATCAACATGTGTTATATTTTTTGTTTATAGGCACTTTGCCCAGATGATGCATTACAGCCCCACTTGCTTTGTAACGTCAGACTTCTTGGAAGTCCAATTAATTCCTATTCACTCTTGGTTTCCAAAATTCAGTAGTCAAAAAATGACTGGAGGACCATAAAATTTTTTTTATATGTAATTAAGAATACATTTTTACATGTAAAAATAATGTTTTTATTAAGGTACTTGAATTTTTAAGGATATATAATAAAAAAGGAAGCCATACAATAATAAAAATAACCTTCTTTAATAAAATCTCTCTAAACCGCAAATAGGCAAAAACTGGCAGCTGGTTTTTTGTAGTAAATGTTTCATAAACAGTCAAAGATTCAATTTCCGTTGAGTTTAGACCAAAGACTCTTAAATGATTTTTTATAACTCAACTCAAAGTCGAAAAATTGAGGGAAAAGCAGTTTTCGAAAATCTTAAAATTTTGCAATTCAAAAAAAAACATAGGGACGGGCTACAGTCCGCTTGAGCGAACTGTTGGATACCCTATTCTTATTCCTATCCCTCATAAGTGGGCGTGACAAAAGTCTAAGTATGGTTGAATTGTTAAGAACGCTCTACATATTTTGTTATATAACATTTAAAGGATTTTATAAAAAAAACGCTCCCTAGCTCAAACTTGGGTGTTTCAATAAAATTGTTTTATTTAATTGTGGGCGTGTCAGTAGGCGAATTTAAAAAAAAATAACACATGAGAATAAAGGGCCCCTAGAGAGTATATATTATAAATTTCAGCTCCCTAGCTCAAACTTTGAATTTTCAAAAAAAAAAAAAAATTAACTGTGGGCGTGTCAGTGGGCGGATTTTGAAAATATTTACACATGAGCATAAAGGGCCCCTAGAGAGTATATATTATAAATTTCAGCTCCCTACCTCAAACTTTGGATTTTCAAAAATTAATATACCCTTAGAATAGGGTATAAAAAAATTATTTTATTTATTTGTGGGCGTGTCAGTGGGCGGATTTTGAAAATTTTTTATCCCGAGCAGTTTTAGGAGTCATAGATCATATATAAATATAATAATATAAAAATTTCAGCTTTCTAGCTCAAAATTCGATTTTTTCCAAAATTTTGTTTTTTTGAGTTTGTGGGCGTGTCTGTGGGCGGATTTCAAAAATTCGTAAACTTGATTATTTCGGGACCCTAGAGAGTATATGGTTAAAATTTCAGCTCTCTAGGTCCAGTTTAAAGGCCTAATTTTTGCCGACGGACGGACATGGCTAGATCGATATTACTATCGATGCTGATCATAAATATAGTAACTTTTAGGGGTCTACGAGCAATATTAAAGTATGTTACAAACTATGCGTCAAAATTAATATACCCTTAGAATAGGGTATAAAAATTGATTTTAATATGTATAATACAAATGGTCCTTTTTGCAAGCTCAAATAAAAAAAATATAATTTTTAAACAAGGTTTTTAGATTTTAACGCCGAAACTCAGAAACTTTTCATAAAACAAATATTTATTCTTTGATTTTAAAAATAAGGAAACTTTGACTACCTGTATCATCCGAATCCTTCGACCGATTTTAAAATTTCTTTCGACTTTTGAATCTTCCAGTATCCAGTAAATAAATTAGTTTTGGATTTTAAGGACACACGAAAATTAAATTTTTCAAGCACTTTTGCAAAAATGCGCCACAGTGCGGCGATTGAAGAAGAAGCGAAATTGGTTGGTCTTGAAGTTAATGAGGACAAGACCAAAAACATGCTATCTGCAAACAAACAAACATCCGTCCACCACCTAGAACAAAATTTCACTGCTGATAGCAATAACTTCGAGGTAGTTAAGGAGGTCATCTACCTCAGAGTTAACATCAACTCCACATATGACAAATCCGACGGAAAATCACCTTAGGAAATCGCTGCTACTTCGGTTTGGCCAAGCAAATGGGTTCAAAACTCCTCATTCGAAGAACAAAATGCATGCTCTATCGAATCTAAACCCTGCCAGTTTTGCTTTATGGTGCCGAGTGCTGGACGATAAGTAATAAAGGGGAGCTATTATTGGGCTCTTTTGAAAGAAAACTACGCACGAATCAAATGCTTATTTTGTTTTATTTGGCAGGTTACTATTTGGATTTATTAAAGTGATACCGAAAAGAGGATTTGGATAACGCAGGGAATTTAGGCGACTCTCCCGACTAGATGGACCTTTATGGGGCTGGCAAACATGTTTGCCGAATCTGGAAGCATTGCACAAAGACCGGGTATTATCGAGATCCCTATGATCGGGTTCAAGACACAATCGCGGCTGTAGCATCGTTAATTCAGGCAAATCCAAGCGTTTCGACCCGAAACTTATCGGCGGAAATTGGAGTTAGCAGACGGTCATTACAACGGATAATTACTTGTTTCCGTAAAAAGTCCAAATTACAAGCAAGTTTAACCCTCTGGATTTGCCTATTGGCCTGGAATTTTGTCAAAAAATGATTAAAATGACAGAAGAAGACAACAGCTTGATAAATTGTCTGGTTTATGTCTGATGAGGCTTATTTTGATCTAAACGGCAATATAAATAAGCAAATGGCCGTATATGGATTGAATCTAATCCAGAATACTGCACCCAGAACGAGTCACTGTGTGGTGAGCAGTTTCATGAAGGTGCATTGTGGGGCCATACTTCTTTGAAGAAAACGGTGTAACAGTAACTGTCAATGGAGACCGGCATTTGAAGATGTTGAAGGAGTTTTTTTTTTACCCAGAACTGCGCCGAAAAAGAAATTCAACAGCATTTGGTTCCAGCAAGATGGATCAACTGCACACATAGCCAGACTGGTTATGGCGGAGCTCCAACGAAAATTCCCAAACAAATTAATATCCAAAAACTCCACTTTCGGCTGGTCCCTAAGGTCACCTGACCAGACTGCACCAGGCTTTGGGGTTATGTCAAGCAAGTGGTCTACAAAACGAAACCAAGGAATTTAACTGAATTCAAGCAGTCCATTAAAACACTATTTGAGGCGATCCCGACTTCAACCCTTCAAGCCGCAATGAATAATTTTCTGATCAGGTGTCGCATATGCGTGGACAAGCATGGAGGTCATTTACGATCTATCGTCTTCAAAAACAATTAGTTATACAAATTAAAATTGAATTTTCTATACAATAAAAAAATATATGAGCTGTACCAAGATGTGTATGTCCAAAAACTTAATCACGTCGATTACATTGGCTCGGCCACATTAAGCGAATGAACAATAATGCTCCAACCAAGGATTTTCTCTTTGCTGCTCGGTAATCTGCATTCCATAAACTGCTCCAAAAAGGTAATTTTCAAGACCACAAACAAATATCTATGAGATTTTAAGAGTATTCAGCAGGTACATTTCTTTTTGATGATTTTTGTCTGACAAAAAATGACTTTTACTAAAACTGCTGTTGATCGTACGTAAAAAAGTTGCTTAACATGATTTTAAAAAAAAAATTCTCTAGGATAAACATTTCAAAGAAAAAAATACATTTTGGGAAAAATGTACAAACAAATTTTCATAATTTTGAGTTTAAGGATCCAAAACCTTTTCGTAGTGTTTAAGACTTGTATGTGCTACTAAAATGTACCTACAAAATACCTATTGTACCTATAATGGTTTAAAAGTTTTAGCGTTTAGAGTCACTTTGATGGGCTATAACTTGAAATGGGGTGATAATATAAATCCGCCTAATAGCAATTTAAACATATCGAATTAGCGTCCCTCCAATTTCACAAATTACAGTGCATAGCTTCACAAAAACAGCTCATTCCAAACAATGTGCTCCACTCAAAACCTCTCCATCGTCTATTCTTAAAATCTGCGTCTATATCTATAGTCTCCAAACAAATCAATTCCACCTCATAAAACTCCGTTTTACGGCCTCTCCTACAGACAATTTGTCTCTCAATTTCCCTGAGTAATAAAAAAATATTTATCTCAAATAAAAGTCACAGACGAAAAAATTATAAACTTGTGGAAATCATTAAAATTTCACGCCAAACTTTCCAGCCATACACCACTTCAATTTCACTCGTTAAACCCGTATCTGTTAACTAATTTAGATTCCCCTCCAGGCGGTCACTCATCGAAACGCCAATCATTGTTCAAGTGTCCACTGCAAAAAAATAAATAAATATTAAAAAGTAATAAAACAATTTTTATAATCAACTCGTCCTCACTCGTGTGTAAAATAAAACTGAATTCTTTTTTTTATCATTTTATTAGAACACCGCTAACAGTTTAATAGATGATGAACCCTCATTTAAAAATGAAAAAAAAAAATAAATATAAAAAAAAATCTACATAATTGATTTTACATAATTCACAATGACGATGATTTTTTTAAAATATGTGTTCATCTTGAGTGACTTCTGCTTGTCCACCACCCCCGCGCACTAAAAAACATGTTTTTCACTTAATGTTTCCATATTTTTAATTTATGCGAGCAGACAATAAATTTAAAAATAAAATAAAGAACAAAAAAGTCCTATTAAGTGCGATAAAAACACACAAGACACCTGTGTGGGTGTTTTAGTTCTTTTTTTTTTGCATTTAACTTTTATTTCGTTTAAATGTTAATTTAATTTTATATTCAAATTGTGGATAAAATTGAATTTAATTTCTCTTGCGTTTCTTTTCATTTCAGGTAAATTTGTCTCGCGTTGTGAACACTGTCAAAAGTAGAAGACAATTTTAGTTAATGCAGCGTGAGTTTTTCTATTGTTGGAAATAAATAAAAAAACGAAGTTGTTCTATAGTGATTCGGGGAAATGGAATATTTTATTTTCCCATGAAAATTGCTAATTTTGTTTGCTTTTGTTCACTTCCTTTGAATGGAGCAACATCCGCAAAATGAGGAAATACATTGACAAGAGATACTGATATCTCTCTTTTGGCCTTTGTAAAATTTATCTCGAGCGGGACATGCGGGAAGGTCTCTGCAAAATGTCAAAGCACTCTAGCGTGGGAGTGTTGTGAAAAATCAATTAAAAAACATTAAGCACCCGCCAGGGAGGCTTTGTTTTCCTTTAAACTTACCATATTTGTATGCTCAACATGGAGTGTACGAAAACACAAAGCAAGTTGTATAGATAACATTTTGACCGGGTCTGGCATCTGTTTGTGTGGAATGTAACCCTTTGGAGGAACATTGACATTGTTGTTGCCAAAGTTTAAATGGAAAATTAATGACATCACACATTGGGTGGGAATTTATCTTCTTTCAGCTAGACGGTCGGGCGACCTTAAAGGCAGCAGTTGATAAGGCTGTAAACTTGTTTTATAAAATTAAAAAAAAGAAACAAAAAATAATTCGGTTGAATGTTTAATGAGTAGGAAGCTACAAAGCAAGTAAATTTAATGATGGTGGAAGTGAAACGAAATTTAAAATTAATGACGCTACGACTGTTAGGTTCTTTTTGAGTTGAGAGAACACTTAGATGCGGACTAACTGAATTGCGTACTTAATAATGAAGCAATGGTGTTCAATGTAGCGTGATCAGTCCATCACAAGTCTTACACGCCACTTAAAGCAGGGAACAGCAATTAATAAAGAGAATCGAGTAGCACCTACTGTCTCAAACCATACAACAAAATTATAATTTCCTGTCAACTACGGTAGGTTGGACCATTAATCGAGCCTTAATGCTGGAAGAATAGGATTTTTTTTGTAATTGAGGCAATACCACATCAAAAGGGCAATCTGAAGAAGACTTCTCAGAAGAAATACAAATTATGTATGTTTAATGTTTACTAACAGTTATTTGTTTTTTTGAGTAAACCTAGGCTTTAAAGTGAAGATGGGAATCCAATCAGTCCTGACAAAATGCAACCCAGTTCTGGTAGAGGTGGCGGTTCGGCCTAAACCCAAGCAGCACTATATATTGCCTTTTTGTTACCGCGACTCGGGTGACCTATGTTGTAATGATTGTAGAGGATTTGATGTTTAGCTATATCCAAGCTCAGGAGTTGAGAAAACGGATAAGATCTTGTATCCCCTTGCTCAAGATATCGCTAAGGTCGATGTCGAAGAATGGTTGATTCAGTGCCCGCAATCTGGCTCTTGCTAATGCCCGACATTCGCAGAGGAAATGAAGGAGAGTTTCTCTTTCATTTGCATTCCGGCAACTTCGGCAGTTGAGGTTAAATGGGATACCTAGTTTGGCCGCATGGTCTCCAGTTGGCCAATACCCCGTGATTATCGCCGTAATTCTGACGACATCGGGCGGGTTCTGTTTAGAAGATCCTTTTTTCTTCTTCTGTCATAAGTAGGCCATATCTTCCTTGATATGATGCAGTTAGTTAACCTTCTCTCCATTGATGATTGGCTTTCTAAATGAAGTATGAATGCATTTGTGTCTTAACCGCACCTAGCAGAATGTGAGCCCTGCCTGGCCAGCTCATCTGCACGCTCGTTTCCTATTATGTTACTATGCCCTGGAACCCAGAGTACTGTATCCCTGAAGCATTCGTCCAGTCGGGCAAACTCGTTCCGGCACTCCTGCACCAGCTTGGAGGATATGTTAGCCGAGTCAAAAGCTTTGATGGCGGCTTGGCTATCTATGAGGATAGCAATGTTTTGTTTGTGCGTTGTGTCACGCCCTAGTTCTCGGATAGCCAGTAGTTCCGCCTGGAAAACGCTGCCAAAATCCGGCAGGCGGTAGGATATTGATATTTTTAGTGATTCCGAGTAGACACCGGCCCCAGACCACAGTTCATCTTAGATCCGTCGGTGTATATGAGCGTGTCGAACTCTTTCACTACTTCGTCCCTCTTCCAACGAGCTCTGGAAGGGAGACTTACTTGGAAGCCTTTTTTGAAATTTAGTTTGGGTTTTATGTAGTCGGTTGGAAACGTGACCATGCCTTCTGGTAACGAGTCCAGAATGTTGCTGTGTCCGTATGGCCTTGCAGTCCAGCACCCCGACTCCTTTGAGTCCTTTGTGTGTAGGTCAAGAGGCGAAAGGTGCAAGAGCACAGTGAGGGCGTCCGTTGGGGCCGATCCGACCTCAGTGCACCCGTGGTGCCTAAACAGGCTGTTTTTTGCAATCTTTTCAGTTCTGTGAAGTTGTAACCTTTACTCAACGCGGGCCACTTTTTTTTTTTTTTTTTTTTTTTTTTTTTTTTTTTTTAAAGGAAATCCAAATCCCAAGGCACTCAGATTCGGTAACGATCCATTGTACTACCAGGCAGAAATCCTTCTTTTGGTGTAGAGGCATGTGAATGGGTGGGCGGGCCACCATACTAGTGATCCATAGGCGAGGATTGAACGAACTGCAGCTGCACACATCCACAAGGTCATCTTTGGTTGAAGTGCCCACTTGTTTCCAAAGGTTCTGATACCGGCATAGAAGGCAATACACGCCTTCCTCACTCTGTGTTCAATGTTATATTTCCAGTTAAGTTTTGGATCTAGCGTGATACCCAGATACTTAGCGCTGGAGGATAGTGTAAGTGGTTCACCGTTTAGACGGGGGAGGGTAAAATCGGGTATTTTGGTTTTGGTAGTGAACAGCATCAGTTCGGGTTTGCTCGGGTTAACGACGAGGCCACAACTTGCAGCCCAGGTGCTTACCTTGTCTAGAGCAGTCCCCATGATTTCACTTATCACAGAGGCAAACTTCGCTGACACTAGTAACACTACGTCGTCCGCATACGCGACAGCTTTGACCCTTTCCCTGTCTAGTTTTACGAGAATTTTGTTCATAACCATAAGCCAGATGCCAGAGTAGCGGAGAAAAGACGCCACCCTGTGGCGTTCCTCTATGAGCAAATTTGGTTAAGTGACTGTTGCCTAGTGTTGCCTGAATAATTCTTGTTCCGAGCATAGTGGCTATCCATTGACTAATAGATTCTTCTATGCCCAGTTCGACCAGAGATTCAAGAATATCTTCCCTGTGTACGTTGTTAAAAGCTGCCTCTATATCCAAGAAAGAGGCTAGGGCCAGTTCAGACCACAGACAAATCTCAAAAATAACTTAACTCGAATTTGAAGCTTCTTTATTAAGTAAATAATTTGGATAAATTTTATTCAAATTATTTTTACAAATTGGAGTTTTCCACCAAGCTTTGAGGCTTATCTGCAGACGATTGAATACCAAAATAATTAGACGTGAGCTTTTATAAAGAACACATTTTGAGGATTTGTTAAAGGAAGTATTCTTTGTTGAGCCATCATGAGCAAGGATTAATCGTCCCTGCAACGAGCAGTTGATGTATGGGCGCATGTTTGGGATGCTTGTATTAGTCCGATAAAAATAGAATACAAGTGTTGCCCGTGCTGCTCCACTCCGACCTATTCCAGACATTTCTATGAATGGAATAGTGATTCCCAAGTGCAAAAAGTTCAAGTATCTGGGATCTATGATCAATAGCGAAGCAATTTCTGATGACAGTAAGCATTGCCTAAGTGTAGGTGTAAGTGTAGATGAAGTGGCGGGAAAACTCAGCCATCTTCTGTGATCGAAGAATGTCCACTAAGCTGAAAGAAAAGCTCTACACCACAGTTGTGTGCCCAGCGCCTATATACGGTTCGGGTTGGGTTCGATATCCCGCTTTTAATAATCCCGATTCTTAGAATCCCGCTTTTTATAATCTCGATTTTCATAATCCCGCTTTTTTAAAATCCCGCCTCTTATAATCCCGTTTTTTATAATCCCGTTTCTTATTATCCCGCTTTTACAATCAAAAGTAGTTGCTTTATTTTAAAAATCGCGCGATTTTTTTTGTGGCTTAGTGACCAGCTGGATCTAATGACCCTTTTCGCTGAACTTCCGAAACTTGACGTGAACTGCGCGGTGACAGACCGCCTTCATAAGACCTTATGCTTTAATAAACGGTTCTTAACAGAGATCCCAAATTGAGAAGCATGGGTTAGCAAAAACCCACCAAACAGCCAAAACGACATTAAGTGGTATATGGATTGTTCTAAAATGGAAACGGGTGTGAGAGCTGGTATATACGGACCAAATATCAATATGAAAATATCTGGGAAAAACTCCCTGCGTATTTCAAGCGGTCATCAGTCCTTCACGGTTCCTCACAAAAAAAAAGTCCAAAGGGGTCAAATCGCAGCTCCTAGGCGGCCAATTGGCATCGCCAAAACGGCTGATTACACAATTTGGGAATTTGGTTGTGGATTGTTTCATGGGCTGCAGAGGTCGTCCAAATCCATGCCTTCAATTTCAGTAAAAAAAGGTCCGTTAACATGGCTCTGTAACGCATACCGTTAACCGAAACGTTGTTCCCATCCTCATATTCGAAGAAAAATGGTCCAATGATCCACCACTCCATAATCCGCACCAAACTGTCACTCTCTGTGGATGCATTGGCTTCTCGACAATAACGTGCGGGTTCTCCGAGCCCCTGATGCTGCAATTTTGTTTGTTAACGTAGCCGCGCTCCGCGATGAAAATGCGCCTCGTCAGAAAAGATGATTTTTCGCCCAAAATCTTTGTCCAATTCCAGGATGGTCGTGCGCATTCAATTGCTGAGTCAATTCCACCTTGTAAGTGAATCAACCGAGATCTTTGTGCAGAATTCTCCTCAGGAGCCACATTCTCGTCTGTGCGCACCGTACGACGACGGGGACCATGAGTGTTGTCCACTAGCATACCAGTCTTACGAACTTTTTGCACAAACTTGCGTACAGCAGGCGCGGGGGGTACTTCATTTCGGCCAAAACTTCTTTTCAAAAAACACACTGTTTGGGCTACACAGCACTCACTTTGGAAATAAGTTTTCAATATTTCCCAACGTTGTCCAAGCGCAAAGCGACTCATTTCGTTCCGCGGAGGTATGATACTGACTTTCTGTCAAGATTTCGAGCGAAACAGCTGTCAGTGTCAAAATAATCTATGATTTGCAAAAAAAAAAAACGCTAGATGGCCCACCCGTTATATTCAAGCTAGGCAAGCGACTGCACATTTAAAAATGTATCGGCTGCCTAAAAATTGTATCTCA
The DNA here is from genome assembly GCA_949715645.1 of Portevinia maculata. Taxonomy (NCBI): domain Eukaryota; kingdom Metazoa; phylum Arthropoda; class Insecta; order Diptera; family Syrphidae; genus Portevinia; species Portevinia maculata. The sequence goes on along the minus strand of OX454527.1, from coordinate 25,016,536 downwards.
AAAACAGAACGCCCGCATTTCTATATCTTTCTCAATACGCCACACATAAGTTGTATACCCATCCTCAATGATCATTCTGTTTATCCTCCTTCATCCAAATTTAGTGTTTGTGTGTGTTTATTGTGGTTTTCCAAATTATGAGAACTCAATTATAAAGCTTTTAAATTCGTCCCCTGACGGCAGTGGCACGTATTCGCCGGAGCTATTAAACAAAACTTAACCATTCGAACTCCAATCATATTTTCGAACTTTGTCTTTTATTCGTTATTAAATATTTGATTGCGAAACAATTAAAACCACATAAATTGTATGTTTCAGGCTGATTCGAAAGATCAAAGTGCCACAATATTCCCCTCGCTCTCCCATCTCATCGAGAGCATGAGTTAATTTTGCTTTCATCATCGTTAAATTATTCAAGCTGCTGTGCATGTGAAGATTATAAATCATCGCCATTCTCATCATCATCAGCACTCATTCAGTTATTCCTCCACAAATCAGAATCTTTTTGGAAATTTAATTTCATCGCATCATCCATCAAAATCCCCATACCCGCCCTAAACCCCTTCGCCGACCGATTGCATACTCAATGAACTCTGTACTTGGTTAGGTACTAGTCATTCGATGTGCTTTCCATGTTCAGCTCATTAAGTCCCATTTTGGAATGCCTTAATCCTCTTGACTCGACCTGCTGTTTGAATGATCCAATTAATTAATTTTCATCTCAGATCAAGTGCCAAGTTCAAAGCTGGAACTAAGGTCACGTAGGGTTTGCCAGCCAGCTAAACGTCTGCTTTGGACATACAAACATCAATTTGTCTAATGAGGAATAGAAAAACAACGAGTCGTCCTTGGGTCTGGTCAATAATTGTTGCCCTTAAGTGTTTTACTATTTGTTAGGCGATGCTTTATGCGCACTAAACGCTGGTTGAGTGGAAACGATTGTTTAACTCAATTCCCATGTGAGATCAATTAAATGTATCTGCGAATCATTTGCTCTACATCTGCGATGTGTTAGGCGAAACGTTTTTGTAATTGTTTCTTTTTTTGTAGGAAAAATATTCGTAATCCATGCGGAAACCTTGAATTGATACACAAGTTCAGCTAATGAAGTCGAATTTGTATTTCCCGAATGACTTGGAGTTACGCGTTAGTGCCAATAAAGAGAGAACAGATTCAAAAAGAAAGTGACTCACATCAGATAAACGGAAAATGACTGAATCGATTATTTGCAAATGTGCATACTTGTTGAGTGATTCATTCAAATGATGAACTTGATTAACATCCGTGAAAAAATGGAATTCGCCACTCGCCCTCGGCTTGTTGGAAACCCTCAATTAACTGCCGTGATGTGTGAGGCTTCTAATCCTCAGATAATCGGAGTTGGCAGAGCGGAGGTGATCAAAGCACACGCACTCGCATCCACCTCGGAAGCATGGGACAGGAACAGAGTGAGGCGACTGATGTCGAACCTCATTGACTTATTGAACCCTCGGAAAAGATCGCCGACTGGAATACCGGATGCAATCGAACCTCAATTCTCTGGCAGAAAAGTTGGTTAGGGTGAGTGAAGCAATCGTATCCCAACCCGGTGCTCGAGTTTCTAGAGGGAGATCAGTGTGACTCTACCGTTGTGTTGGAACTCTTCCAACTCTTTCCTGCTCTTGAGAGAGGAACCAATGTAGGGCGACTGTAAGAAATCGAACTCGAGTCTTTGATTGACTGTTACAATCGAACCTCAATCTGGCCTGCTTCAATAGGTTAGTAGGCTAAGAGTGACTGATGCATCTAGTCCAGCCCACATCGGAGCCATGGGGCAGGGTCATTATGAGTTGACTGATTAAATCTCCTCCCAGACTGCTCTTAATTCATTGCAAGGCGGAGGGAGCACTTCATGGAGTGAGTGTTGCAATCGAACCCCGTTCTGCTTCCCTATCCCACGAAAAAGAGAACCGTTTGAGATAACTAATGCAATCAGACCTCAAACTACAATTTCATCTCTTGCAAGGCAATACCGAGTGGGGTGAGTGAAACAATCGAACCCCAGATCATTATTTGTATCCATGGAAGGAGATCAGAGTGACTCGATCGCACAGTCGAACTATGCCCTGAAATTGCTTATTGTGGAGAGCCGGAGGGAGTGACTGAAGCATACGAACCCTTCATTACGACGCGCGTCATGGAAGGAGTTTCAACTTGAAGTGTCTGTTACAAGCGAACCTCAAGCCACTCCACTCCATAGAAGACGATCAGAAGGTGGTGGCTGCCACAGTCCGGCGTTGGAGGAAGTCTCTACCCTTAAAAGAAACATTTGGACCCTGTGATGAATTTCCTGATACAGCAAAAAAAAAGATGTATGTTTTTTTTCCCTTTCCTCGACGTTTATGCAGCTTGCAAAAATCGTTAGAGAGAACTACCATTCTGGTGTCGAACCTGCCCCAAAAGTCAGTGACCGATGCTTGCCCCGACCATAAGCTCTGAGCTGATATTGTTCCTACTTATGGAAAGGAGTTTAATTGTTCTTTATGCATTATATTTGGTCTAGACTCATTTGGAAGATGCACATCTGCAGATGTCATCCCACTCACTGTAAGCTTCTATGAATGCATTATCAGATACTTTTGACTTAATCGTTTGAATGGGTATGGCTGGCGCACTCGACACTCTTTAACTGCAGGCAGTGTCCCCACCCTCACTACAATTGTAGTGTTTCCCTTCACTTTTCCAATACATATACAATTTACAATAGTTGTCTTACGCAACAAGTGGTCGAAATATCTATTGCTTTCCGAGCGCCTGGCAGTTGTCGACGTGCACACGTGGCGGCGCGGCGTAAGCCGTCTGCCAAACAGCGTCAGCCACCTCCCGAAAGCCCCACCACAAGTTGGCGAGCTCGGCCTATCCCAGAAACGCCCTAGCTTACAAAATTTAAACCATAAATTAAGATGATGTTACGTAGAGTAACGCACCGTCCTGGGAGGTCATGTTAATCCCTCCTCCTAAACAAGCCACCAAAATTCGGCGAATTGCTTTTACGTATCGAATTTATCCCTCTCCGCTATTGCGGTACTTAAACGGAGGAACTCATGAGCATTGGCGCCGCACCGTCGTGGATGAGCCGCTGAACCACTTATCTCCCTCGCTTCGGTAGCGGTGCTGTAATACCTGGATACCATCCCTCGTCTGGACCAGCCCTTTTGCATTAATATGGCTAAATGCCTCCAGCGGTATAAAGCCAGACCGGAGCGTACTCTCTATGTGCCTTTCATGGGGGTAGTAAGCCCCAAAGATCAGACTATTGTCGCCCTTGCAACGTGCCTTCGAGTCACCTTAATGTATTTTTTTTTAAAGGTAATCCAAATCCCAGAGCACTCAGACTCGGTAACTGGCCATTGTACTACCAGGCAGAAATCCTCGAAATTTCATTCGTTTCTCTCAATTAATTGGTGGCGTATGTTATTGTTCCCCATGGGGATTGAACCTGCACCACTTGGATCACAAGCCAACACACTTACCTCTACACCGTTGCCACAACTATATATTTTGAATTCAGGCGTTCGGAACAACCTCTAGGCGCATATTAAACCGCAATGGACAACCATAAGCTATAATCGGCTTTAAGAGAGCCACGTAGCGTATGACCACGTATAGCGTATTGACTCTGGAGTCAAGTTGAATGACAAGCAAATATATGTCTATCAAAATATAGATACTGGTCAAGCCAGACACCCAGATATCTAACTACGCTTCTCATCGCCCAATAATAGCCAATTTCTTCCTGTTTTTTCTGGTATACATACCTTAAGGCCCAGTAAATGTTGTTCTAAACAAGACTGTCTCCGTCTTCTGAAAGTTGATTTTCAACTTCCAGTCGTCACAATATCCCTTAATTTGATCGAAGTCACGCTGCAAAAGAATCTTAATGACCTCGATTTTAGGACCTGATCTATATGCCACCAAATCGGTGCAGGGAAATAAGTCCACGGGAACTAAGTCCACTGAGGGACTTAGTTCCCATTAAGTGGGAAATAAAACCACTTTCGCGAAGTGGACTTAGTTCCCATGTAAGGTGGGAAATAAATTCCCAAAACTCTGAGTGGTTTTAGTTTCCTTTTAATGTGAAGTAAATTCTCACTGTCGACTAAGAACAAAATAAAATTAAAGAGTTAAGTAGGTACTCGTACTTTGCAATTTTTATTAACAAAATAGAAATTAACTTCTAACTTAGACAGAGTAATATAGGTACCGTGACCTCGCACCTACTCCAAATCAAACAGTGACCCCAAGCAGGGGGGTTGCATATACATTGCACTGTTTATGAGATTAGTTACGAAATCGCAAGTAGATTCCGTAAATAGTGTAATGCATATGGGGGGGCATGCTGCCCCCCTGCAACCCCCCTGCTTGGGGTCACTGTTTGATTCGGAGTAGGTGCGAGGTACGGTTTTGAAACTTTGGCTTTATGTCACCATGATAAGCTTAAGACTTTGCTTAAAGAGTGTGATAACTAACTGCACTTTACAGTTTTTTGTTTAATTCTAAATGTTGGATGTTAGTTCCCTCTTCTTATATTTGAATGTGGACTATGTTCCCATAAAAAAATGGACCTAGTTCCCACTTAACATGGGAACTAAGTCCACTTCGCGAAAGTGGTTTTATTTCCCACTAAGTGGGAACTAAGTCCCTCAGTGGACTTAGTTCCCGTGGACTTATTTCCCTGCACCCACCCCAAATCAACGGCATACGCTATACCATGTCTGAGAGAAGCTACCAGATCACTAGTGTAAATGTAAAACAATATCGGAGAATTCACCGCCCCACTGTGGCGCCTCTTTCCAAAAGTGCTTGCAAAATTCAATTTTCGTGTATGCTTAAAATTCAAAACTAATTTATTTACTGGATTAGGGAATATTGGAAGCTTCAAAAACCGGAAGAAATTTTAAAATTGTTCGAAAAAGATTCGGATGATACAGGTTTTATGAAAAGTTTCAGTTTGAAAACCTTGTTTAAAAATTATATTTGTTTTTATTTGATCTTGTACAAAGGACCATTTGTATTACAATTATGATCCATTTTTTTTTTTATTGCGAAATTTTAAGATTTTCGAAAATTTTTTGAATTTGAGTTGAGTTATAAAAAATCCGTTAACCCCCTCTACTGCACAAGAACCCATATATGGCTTTTGATTTTTAAATGCCCACTACTAGGATTGCGCAACTCCCACTGGAAAATGACCGTTTGGATCGTCTAGACAAGTTCTTTGTGTATGTGATGTTAGGTTTTCAGTTTTCTTTTTCTTTGCACAATCGCGAAAAACCGTATTCAAATTTAACAGTGAGCGCGGCGAGAGTGCAGTGCAAAAATATAGAAATAAAAGTTTATTTATTATTGGCTAGAGAATAATTTAAAGGCTGTTATATTTTCTTTTCGTCAGATTTAATATTGGTAAATCAAATTTAAGTGTTAAAAGTTCAATTATGACTGTGAAATTCAAGACACGGCGAGTTTTTGGCAACGTCCATATATGGCTCCTTATCCATTCACAAAAATACTAAAAAAAACTTTTCGCTTTTTTGCAGTGAGAAAACAATGATCTCGTCAAATTCTTTCTACGGAAAAAGATTTTGTGTTATTCCTGGTGATGGATATGAGAGTGAGGATGAAATCCTCGAATCGGAGCATGAGCAGGCTATGGAGATGGACTATACAGAACATCTGGAGGTGCCTGAAACCGATGAAAGCGAGTACGATTCTGATGATGAAAAACCATTGTCCACTTTGAGATCGAATGATATGAATAAGCAAAAGGTAACATGGAGGAACAAGTCTTGTGCATCATTCATGGACAGCGATTATCCCTTCTTAGGGAGCAAAGAGCTTCCAGAGCAAATGTCCTCTCTAGAGACCCCCCGCTGACTTCTTTTCTTTTCTTTTCGCGGGAGAACTGTTTGGCAGGATTGTTGAGGAATCCAATAGAAAAGCATTGCAAGATAACATAAATAAGCCAGTCAGCATTACTCGAAGAGAAATGCAACAATTTGTCGGTATCATCTTATTCACGCCCCTCATCAAGTTTTTTTTTTTTTATAATAAGCGCGCACTAAAGGGATTTGTTGGGACCCTTATAATGTATTAGCTACACAGCGCGGGCGTTAAGGAAATTAGGGTGAGAGGAAAAGGAGAGATGCCGATGCACATTGGTTTTGAATGTCTGTAGGTTATAATGTGTAGGAAAAATGGAGCGGGGAAGAGCATTCCACATTCGTGTTGTACGGCTGAGGAAAGATTCTTTGAACTTCACTGTACGTCCGAACACAGACTTGAGGGTGAACTGATGAGCATTCCTTGCATGGCGGGTATTGCGGTTGAAATGTTCAAGGGGAGGAATGCAACTGGCTATTTCGTTTGAGCACTTATGGTGGAAATAACGATAAAATAACGACAGGCAGGAGACATTACGACGATGACTAAGAGAGTCAATCGATCTCGCGATGTCTCGGTCGCCAATGAGTTTTATCGCGCGTTTTTGGATCCTGTCAAGTAGCTCCAAATAAGTTATTGGTGCACCGGACCAGATATGAGCGTTGTACTCGAGTTTCCGGCGAATAAACGCCTTATAAATTGTAGCCAGATCAGAAGGGGTGAAATATTTCTTACAACGCTTAAGGAAGCCTAGACATTTCGCGGCGTTCTTGGCGACATCGAATATGTGGTCATTCCAACGAAGGTTGTCATTAACACTCATACCGAGAATGGAAAGTCTTTCGGTTTCAGCGATGTAAGTGCCATTCATAGATAATGGCAGTGTGTGTGGGTTTTACTTTAATGACAGGAGACAGCATTGAGTTTTGGAAGCATTAAATTCCACTCTATTGGTTTTACCCCACTGAATTATGCTGTTAAGATCGGAATTTAATGAGCTTAACATACGTTGCCGTTCCAGTTCCACACCCGAAGATGAGGGGCGTGACCCAAGAAACGAATATGAGAAGCTGAGGGTACTGTCATCAGCAAAGGAATGGATTGGATTAGAAGTAACAGACAGTAGATCATTTATAAAAATGAGAAAGAGAGTCGGGGACAGAACAGAGCCTTGGGGGACACCAGCATTTATTTGGTGAGTTGCAGACTTGAAACCGCCCAAAACAACTTGAATTGAACGGTCCGAAAGGTAATTTCTAATCGATTGAAGAAGAGTATCATCGATTCCAACGGTATAAAAGATCTTTTAGGTCGAAGTACCCCCCCCCCCCCCCCCTTTTATAAATCGCCCTGGCGAGCCAGAATTTAAAAAAAAAAAAAAAAAAAATCATCGATTCCAAATGCACGCATTTTCGACAAGAGAGCTTGATGCCAAACTCTGTCAAATGCCTTTGAAATATCAAGCGCAACGATCTTACTTTCACCACCTTGATGAAGAGATTGGTTCCACTTTTCGGTTAGATATGTGCAAATCACCAGTGGACCTGTTGCTGCGAAAACCATACTGCCGGTCATTAAGAAGTTTTCGCGATTCAAGATATTTCATTAGCTGACGGTTTATCAGCGTTTCCATGACCTTAGAAAGAAGGAACGTAAGTGCAATTGGTCGGTAGGAGGAGGGAGATGAAGATTCGCCTTTTTTTGGTACAGGCTGGACAAATGCTGTTTTCCAACTTCCCGGAAAGTGTCCTGAAGAATATTGCCAGCGAAGAAGAACACCTCTTCAGAACGATAGGGGAAATACCATCTAGACCAGCAGATTTGTGAACGTCAAGATCTTGAAGTACTCTAGCCACTGTACGAGTGCGAAAGTGGATTTGTCAGGGGGAGACAAAGCACAATCTGGGAGCATTGAGCTGACTGCAAAGTGAGCAGCAAGCAGATTGGCCTTATCTATAGAGCTGACAGCTGGAATGCCATTGTAAATGAGTGTCGGGACAGATGATGAGGTCGAATTCTTGATGTTTTTAACAAATGACCAAAAGTTTTTACTACCCGTGGGACTTTGTAGTATTTTTTGCCTCAACTTTTGATCATAGGAGAATTTGACACGATTAATGTGGGCATTGCAGTCATTTCTGGCTCGTTTAAACTTTTTACGGCTTTCCTCAGATGGGTTGGCTTTGAGTAGCCGAAAACTTACCTCTTTTAACCTGATAGCCTCTTTGCAGCTCGAGTCACACCACGCGTTAACCTTGGGTTTGATACTTTTAATCCTGTTAGGGATAAAAGATTTCATGCCCAGGTGAATTATGTTTGTGATCATATCAGCAGCAGCATCCACGTCGCTGTCGAGGAAGCACAGCGACCAGTTAAAACTCTTAAAGAAACAGTTTAGTTTTTCCCAATTGGCTTTCTCGTATTGCCATACGGTTCTTTTGGGAGTTTGTTCTTTAACAATGTGGTTGGAGTACGAGAATTTAGCTGATATGATACAATGGTCTGACGAACCTAGAGGCGATAATACGTTCAAAGCGTATTTATCGGGGTGAGAGGTAAGAAACAAGTTGCCTTGCTACTAGACGCTATTGGAACTCTCAATTAAGACAGCCGTTTGTTACGAGACCATGCCATGTAGACGGTGGGAGGAAATAAAAAGATGTCTCCATTTCGCTCAATTTGTGAGATTTTTTGTTATTTTGAAAAATGTGTAACTGCACAACCGGCCATATATGGCAAATTTAATTTTGCTTGAAAAATGTGTAACTGCACAACCAGCCATATATGGCAAAAGTTAATAACTTTTCATAAAACTTGTTTAATCAATTTTTTTTTGTTTTAGTCTCTTAGTTGTACAAAATGAATAACAAAAATAAATTTTTTTTTTGTTTTTTTTTTTATTGGATCATAGTGCGTGCAGTAGACGGTTAAGAGTCTTTGGTCTAAACTCAACGGAAATATAATCTTTGGGTATTTCTGAAATGAAATATTTACTAAGAAAACCTGCTGCCAGTTTTTGCCTATTTGCGGTTTAGAGAGATTTTGTTAAATGTCATTTATGGAATCGGATGCATGAAATTCATTTTGAAACTTGCATATACACTTAAACAAGATGGAGAAAATATTGATGAAAGTATTGGAACTAAGTGGGCAGAAAGAATAAGAAGGCAAGATATCCGAAGGAAATTCGCGAGGAAATGGGACTCGATGTGGATAAACCAAAACAAGAATTTGGAAAGACTAACGATGAAAATACATCCAGAAGATTTTTTGCAGAACCAGGTGTAACAGCGCGTTTAACTGGAGTCAATATGGAGGTTATAAGAAGGCTTTAAGTAATACTCAACGTTCTAAACTGCAGAGAAAATGTTGACGGTTCAAAGTTAGGAGTTTATGCAATGGAAATAATAAATTTATTGAAAGAAAAGTATCCCGAAAAGCATCTTACACCTACTCTTCATAAAAGGTTGGCTCATGGCCAAAGTAAATACAAGGTGGCGCAAAAATAACCTTCCGATTTTTTTTGGCTGTAATTTAAAAAAAAATGAAAAACTTTGATTCTTCTTGTGGATTATTTTTATTTGGTCTTTTAATTTTTTTTACATCAAGTCGAGAATATGATGTCATGTAAATGGCCGCCGCCACAGTTGATTGTCATTTGAGCCCTTTTTATGGCATTTTCCATCACGTTGGCCAAAACTTCCGGCGATAGGTCCTCACATTGTTGACGGATATTGTCTTTAAGAGCTGCAAGAGTCTGAGGCTTGTTGACATAAACCCGCGACTTCAAAAAGCCCCACAAAAAGAAGTCTGGAGCGGTCAAATCAGGCGATCTTGCTGGCCAGTGCAAATCGCCAAAACGAGAGATTAGGCGCCCGGGAAATGCATCCTTCAGCATATCGGTTGTGGCACGTGCAGTGTGTGCCGTTGCACCGTCCTGTTGGAACCACATGTTTTCCAATCCCAATTCATCAAGTTGCGGCAAAAAGAACTCGTTGATCATTGCTCTGTAGCGCTCACCATTCACAGTAACCGTTTGGACCGCGACGTCTTCGAAGAAAAAAGGTCCGATGACTCCTCCAGCGAAAACAGCACACCATACAGTGACTTTGAGCGGGTGTAATGGCTCTTCGTGGGTTACACGCGGATTTTCAGTGCCCCAGAAGCGTAAATTTTGCTTATTTACGTACCCGCTAAGATGGAAATGGGCCTCATCACTCATGATTGATGAAAAATCATCTTCCTCTTGGTGGTGATTAAGGATGGCTTGAGCGTATGTTAGACGCGATTGGCGGTCAGCAGCTAACATCGGATGCACCGTCTGGACTTTGTACGGAAACATCTTCAAATCTTGTACCAAAATTCGCTGTAAAGACCGTCGACTGATACCCATTTGCGTGGCACGTCGGCTGGTCGATGTCGACGGCGCTTCCATGACATCTTCGGCTACAGCAGCAATATTCTCTGCAGAACGGCTACTCCGGGGTCTGCCACGCCTGCCAGCATCTCGTGTTGTGCCAGTCTCTCCGAGGCGAGCGGCTAAACGTCGCAGTGTTTCACCAGTAGGCGTTGGACGGGTAGGAAATCTGCGACGAAATTCACGTTGTGCCAAAGTCACCGACCGATTATTGCTCAAATAAATAATCACCAATATTCCGCGTTCTGGAGCAGTGTAGCGTAACATTGTTTATTAACGTGTATTTCGCATGTGTTTACTACACAAATGTCAAAACAGAACTGACATTAGGGGCCAATCGCAAAATTTATAGCATTTTCTGATAGGAGGATTACTTTTGCGCCACCAATCGAGTATCAGTCGTTACCAATCGGGAAACTTTTTTTTTTTTTTTTTTATTTATTTATTTTTATTTAAACTTTAAGAACTTTACAATTGGTAACCTGCGAAGCCACATGGCTTATCTGCAGGAGATTATTCGTTAGTTTTTTGCTTTTCATACAAACTCAATCATCAAAATGAACCTTTGCTTTATTGATTTGAAACTGAACTTTTTTGAAAAGAATTTAATAAATTTATGAAAAAGATTAATATTGAATTAAATTTAAGTTAAGATTCGACTTTAGTGTTTTCTAAGTATACTAACAAGATCATGATGTTGTTTCTAATAGAAATGATTTTAATTTTCTCTTTCTGACATTGACCTGGTTTATATTTTTCAGATGTTGAGGTAGGCTATTAAGTATTTTGGGTACCGTGTACATCAGTCTTCTTTTGCCGTAATCAGCTGTAGAGGAAGGAAGTTGGTACATTCCCTCCGCTCGTCGCCTGGTATCAAACTGGTGACTTATTTGTGTTCGAAAGTTCGGGTCATCATAGTATTCCAGCACCGCTGTCATTTCAAATATCTGCTTCACTTTTAGAACTCTTACGTTTTTGATCATGGTGCCTCTTCTAGATAGTAACTTGATCGCCCTACCTTGGATGTTCTGCAACTTCTCGATGTGGGTTTGTGCTGCACCTCCCCAAGCCAGTACACCATATCTCAGTCTGGACTCGATTAGAGCATGGTTAGAAGAAGCTCAGAAATCTAAAAATATAGGCTACAAAAAATATAGGTACTAAAATACCTGAAAGGTTTCAAGGATGCGGCAGAATGAAGACGTATTTAAGTTGCCGTGACATAACCCCAAGCGTCATAAGCCCAAATTTTGAAATTTGGCCTTATGTCGCATTGTGAAAGTGACATAAGCCCAAATTTTAGCATTTGGTATTATGACACATTGGAAAAGCGTCATAAGGCCAATTTGGCTTTATGACACTTTCGCTTGTTGCTGTTTTCAACAATTTGCCCTCGCACCTACCCCAAATCAAACAGTGACCCCAAGTAGGGGGGTTGCATTGCACTGTTTATGGGATTAGTTGCGAAATCGCAAGTAGATTGCATAAACAGTACAATGCCTATGGGGGGGGGCATACTGCCCCCCTGCAACCCCCCTGCTTGGGGTTTGATTTGGAGTAGGTGCGAGGTACGGTTTCGAAAATTTGGCTTTATGTCACTTTCCGGATTTGGCCTTATGACGCTTTGTGAAAGTGACATAATACCAAATGCTGGAATTTGGCCTTATATCATTTTTTCAAAAAGCGACATAAGGCCAAATTTCGAGATTTGGGCTTATGACGCTTGGGGTTATGTCACGGCACCGTATTTAACATGCTTGTAGCCTCATCGGACCCTCTTATTCCTTCGCTAAGGCATGTTAGAACTGAAAAAGACCTCAAAGCACGATACTCTTTAGAAATGATTAGTTAATTAGAAATAAACTTTGACGAGAGTTTCAAAGAAATCTAGTTTTTTGTTTTTTATTTATTTTTTCTTATTAATTTATTTATTCTCCACTATTAAACTTAAATAGGTGCCATTACAAAGCACTGTCTGATAGGCAAGCACGCATCGAGGTTTGGCGTTTATTCAAACGATTTCTGCAGAAGTTGCTTGGACGAGGAGGAGGCGGAGGAGGAGACTATACTTCACCTACTCTGCACATGTCCTGCTCTCTCCCATAATAGAAATCTTCATCTGGGAGATTTCTTGCTTAATGATCTTAAGGACTTGGCTAACGCTGACGTAAGAAGTCTATCGCACTTCATAAGAAGCTCTAAATGGTTTAACTAAGCAGCGGGAGAAACCCCTCGATCCGTGTGGCATCACAATGGACCTAACTTTGGTCTAAGTGTGTCGGCCTTACGCTGACAGCCACTTCAACCTAACCTAACCACTATTAAACTTGAAATATATTATTATCATGAAATTCTGGAACACCCTGTAAAAGATTTTTCTATTTTCACTCAATGTGCCGCAAAATAATAAAAGAGGTTCATAAACATGCAAAAAATAAAAAAAATAGATATTGGTTGTTTACTTTTATGTATCACTGTGACTTTGTTTGACTTTAAGACACCCTGCGTTTACTATTGACCCAGTTATTTACTATTGACATTTTTTGAGGTAAAATATTAAGGCAATTTCCTATTGGCAGAAAGTCGTATTTCAGCGGAAAATTCTGATACACCCTGTAAATGTTTTTTTCTTAAAATTCACAAAATGTATAGCTTTGGAGATTTTCGTAAAGCTGGAAACAAAATTATCACGATATCTTTATTTGTTTACGAGCTATGGTTTTTGCCATAAAAGTCAATATGCACCACTGTGTGTACCGCGACACAACGAACTTCTTTCCCATAAGCATATTATAAACTACATATAGCAAAAGTTTGTGCATCCCCCGCCTGGTCAAGTTGTAGAAAAGTTCCTCTAACTAAACGGTGTCGAAAAGCTTCCCAAAATTAACCAGACAAGCACGCGTGCATTGGTTCTTGCATTTATTCCACTGAATGGCGGCAACCAGTTTCGACGCGGCGACACAGCTGTCCGGAATGATGTTATTGTCCTCGACCCACTTCAACAGGGCTCTAGTGACAACCTTTTCAAAGACGTTTCTAATATTCGGAAGCAAAATAATCGAACGGAGATTGGCAGGGCTCGTCCTATCTTTATCCTTTTTGGGAATGGTGTGAACCACAGCATTTGTTAAACATCGTGGTGAAAATATCTGCAGCCTCAAGGGGCAGGTGTCTCAATACGACGATTGGGACACCATCCACCCCCGCCGACTTCTTAGGTGACTCGAAAATGCACAGAAGATCATCTTTCGACACGAACAACTGCGATGATACGCAGATAGAAGTAGCTGACCCCTATTCGCGAATACGGCGAACAGGATTGTTTATACGGCCTCGAAACAAGCGGCTGGCAAATCCACTTTCTCCTGTGGGTTTTCGACCACGAAAAAACCGTCGTTTGAAGCAAAACCTTCCGGACTTATTCCAGCAGTCAGTACCGTCTGTCTATTTCCTATTGTCTGGGAGATTCGGACACAAGCAATATCATTGTGATCCTCCCTACTGAACAACTTATTTATCTGTAGACAAGTGCTTATCTGCAGGCTTCCAAATTTCGATAAATGGTACATTGAATTGTCAGTTGTTAAACAGGGAAAGCGCTATTGAATGACGGCCGCTGTAAGCAATTTAACTTACTTAGATCTTTTCGAGGAGCTATTTTCGATGCTGATTCAAAGAGGATTCAAATTTGCTGTTATTTGGTGAAGTTCCGATTAGTTGGTTCATCAATTTCTTATTCCCAAATTGTGAAATGAACACGTTCACCTATGTGCCTTCGCTTACGTGAAAGGGGTAATGTCAGCTATTTGGCCCTGGCTTTGACCTTTTGTGACTCTTGTGCACGAGCAAAAACAAACGTTGGAATTTCGACTCGCAATCTAATCTCACCTCCCACTTACTATTCACCTTCTCTTTGCACAATTAGCAAAGAAAAGTATTTCACTTGCTTGTTCACATTCTAAACCATTCACACACATCTACAAACGTAGCACTCACTGTATACTGTGTACTCGTATTGCAAATGTTCTTCGCTTTTACTCCCTTGTCAGGAGCATCAGAACACAAATTGAATAGCTCACAAAGAAGTTTAGTTTCTCAAAATATCTTAAGAATTTCCATTTCCCCGACGGTGATGTGCTAAATGACAAATTGTTAGCAATTCTTTAACCACCCACTCGCGCTGCCAGATACTGCTACTCGTATTCGTACCTCGTATTTCCATTAACATTTCCACCGGCCATGTCATCGGGCAATAAATTACCTCATTACGTTATGCAGACGACTTTACAGAGTTAATTGCATCGTTACACTCGCACATCCATTCGGAATTGGATTCATTATCACTCGTTGATAATCAACAATTTAATTTAACAATTATTTTTGTTCTCTTTATTGTTGCGGTCGGCGCTGTGCGGCGCGACGCCACGGAATGGCGGTGTTGCTGAGATACGAGTACTGCAAATTGACACGGCAACTCGTAATTATATGGTTTCACGTGATGTTTTTTTGCTCTTCTTATTGTGCGCGCTTCATAATGATGTAACATGTCATGCAGCCATGTTTCGAGGTTAACTGTTTTTTTTTTGTTTTTATGTGCACTCGTTTATCCCATGTATTAAGTAATGACCCTTTTTGAACCCAGCCACATAGCAATTTACCTTCGAGTGGGGAATGTGTTAACGAAGTAGTTATGACCACGAAATTAGTGTGCTTGCACTCCGACAACATTTGTAGAGCTTCTAGGAACGGTTGATATGGTGGTTGAAGTTGATGGTGAAACACCCTCATATCACAAAAACCTGCCCCTGCTACCAAGACTTAAATGGAAATCCGAAAAAACAAATACCGTTACAGGTTATTAGACAGCTTGCTCTTAGCAAATAATTCGATACCTGAAGAAACAGAAACACTCGCAAACCAAATAACTTGTTATATTCGAGGGCGGGTCAATAAGTCCGTGACTTTTGGAATAAAACACAGATTTTTTGATAAAATTTTTTTTTTATTTTTAACGTAGTCTCCCTTGAGCTCTATACACTTTGTCCAACGCTTCTCCAATTTTTTTATCCCTTCCAAAAAAAATGATTTTTCGAGGTCCTCAAAATAGGCCTTTATTTGCGAGATGACTTCATCATTGGAGTCAAATCTTTTTCCACCAAGCCATTTCTTCAGGTTTGGGAACAAGAAGTAGTCGCTTGGAGCCAAATCTGGAGAATAGGGTGGATGAGGGAGCAATTCATAGCCCAATTCATGGTTTTTTGCCATGGCAACTGCACATGTGTGCACCCTTGCATTGTCTTGGTGGAAAAGAACTTTTTTCTTGGCCAAATGAGGTCGGTTTTTTTTCAAATCGTCATTGAATCGGTCCAATAAGTTGGCAGAATATTCCCCATTGATTGTTCTTCCCTTTTGAAGGTACTCAATGTGGATTATCCCGCGTGCATCCCAAAAAACAGTCGCCATAACTTTATTGGCTGACAAACCCACCTTGGCCTTCTTTGGCGCCGATTCACCCTTAGAAACCCACTGTTTTGACTGTTGTTTGGTCTCTGGTGTGTTGTGATGGATCCATGTTTGGTCCACGGTTACAAAACGGCGCAAAAACTCCTCCATATTGCGATTAAACAACGCCAAACCTTCCTGTGAAGTTGTTACACGATTGCGTTTGTGGTCGACTGTGAGCAAACGCGGCACCCATCTTGCGGAAAGCTTTCTCATGCCCAAGTGATCAGTCAAAATTGAAACCACTGAGCCATGCGAGATCCCTACGGCTTCCACAATCTCTCGCACTTTCAATCTTCGGTCGGCCAACACCATATCGTGAATTTTTTCGATTGTTTCGGGTGTAGAGACCTCAACTGGGCGTCCAGGACGTTCGGCATCTTCAGTGCTTGTACGGCCACAACGAAATTCAGTAAACCACTTTTTTACCATTGAAATCGATGGTGCAGAGTCCCCATAGTATTTTTCAAGCTTAGCCTTGGTCTCGGTAATGGTTTTTTTTCGCAAGAAATAATGCTTAATAAGCACACGAAATTCACTTTTTTCCATTTTCTCCTCAAATTGGTGAGTAGTCTGATAAAAATAGCTGTCAAACACAAACTAACTGACGCAGCAAGTTTAAATTTTGACAGGAGTCAACTGACAGATGCCTGTTGACAGGAGCAGTGCCGTTTCAGTAAAGAGGTCAGAAATTCGAAAAGTCACGGACTTATTGACCCGCCCTCGTAAGAAGTGCTGCATCAAACAACATTTCAAATATAAGGTCACCATTTAAACAAAAATGGTTTGATAGAGAATGCATAAATGCTAGGAAGAAATCATTTGCCCTTTTGCGTGTCTGGAGAACTTGTAATGACCCTGATGTTAAAAAGTGGTATAACCAAGTGAATACCCACTACAAAAATCTATGCCTAGCTAAGAAAACTGACTTCGATAACCAGCAAGCTCTCTTACTTAGTCAAACCAAGTCTTCGAAGGACTTCTGGAGAATAGCAAGGGAGATTAATGGTACAGTTTATCAAATAGGTACAGGAGTATCTGCTGATGATCTATCCATATACGAGTATTTTAAACATCTTCTACTGGATAACTCAAACCTTTCTTTGTCGTATGCGGACCCCCTCATTTTCGACGATTCCCTAGATGGTGAGGTAACAACTGACGAAATTAATGCTGTTATCATGAAATCCAAAAATGGAAAGGCGCCAGGCGAAGATGGGATTCCATACGAATTCTACAAAAATGCTAGTCCAAACCTAATCAACTATTTGAAAGTTCTCTTCAACAGTGTGTTCTCGAGCGCAGACATCCCTTCATCGTTTAAGAAGTCCGTAATATTTCCTATCCACAAAAAGGGTTCACGAGAAAACGTAGAAAACTACAGGCGAACCTCATTCATGAATGTGTCAGCCAAGATATTTTGTGGCATACTTGTAGGACGATTAGAAAAATGGGTAGATGAAAAAAATATTCTGACAGAGCGTCAAGCTGGATTCAGAAAAAACTTTTCAACCGTTGACCAAATATTCACATTATCTGCGATTATAAGAGCCTTTCAAGTCAGAAACAAGAAAATGTATAGCTTTTTTGTAGATTTCAAGGCAGCTTTTGATCTTGTTAGCCGAAGCGCACTCTGCTATAAACTGTCTCAGTTGGGTATCTCTACAAAATTTCTTAAGACCATTAAAAAAATGTATGCCGAAACAAGTGCAGCAGTCTGGGATGGAAAGGATTTCTCAGAATGGTTTAAAACACAGACTGGTGTAAAGCAAGGATGTCCTCTTAGTGCCTTATTGTTTTCTCTATTTATAAACGACATAGAAAAAGATTTGCCTGGTGGAGTACGAATTGCTAATACCGTGGTCAATGTCTTGTTATATGCCGATGATCTTGTTTTACTCTCTGAATCTCCTGAAAATCTCCAATTGATGATAAATCGTCTAGCCAGCTACTGCAAAAAATGGGGACTAACCATCAACACCGAAAAATCTAAAATTATGGTCTTTTCCCGTTCACCACGAGTGCAAAGTGGAAATAGATGGTTTTATAATGGAAGCCGATTAGAGATTGTGAAGGAACTCAAATATTTAGGAGTGAAACTGAACCCAACCCTAGAATTTGGTAAACATCTAACGGATAAAGCCAAGTCTTCCCAAAGCTTAGTGAATCTATCATGGAAAAATGTTTTTGCACACAAGCGGATTCTCCTCTCAACGAAATACAGAATATTTGATTCAGTTGTTAAATCAACTCTTTGTTACGCCTCTCAAGTTTGGGGATCAGACGAGTACGAAGTAATCGAGAAATTCCACAGGAACTTCTTGAAAAAAAATTATTCAACTTACCAATGAAATCGCCGAACTACACAATCTATTTGGAAACGGGTCTTCCAATGCTATTTACAAGCACTCTCAAATCGTAAGCGGATTACATCATTAAAATAGGTTCGTATCCAGACTCCCGAATAACCAAAAAAATGCTATCTTATGAATTAAGAAACAAGGACTGGTGGGCGTCAAGATGGTTAAGAATTGGAAACGCGTGTGGAGAAACTATTTCATTCGATCTTTCAACTCGTTGCTTAATGTTGGCTCGTGAATAGACGTGCTTGTAATCGCTCCGTCATAAAAGCAATTGTTTAACCATTTTATTCTTTTTTTTGTTTGCTAATAACCAAAATTAAGTGATAATAGTCAATTTCCCAAAAAAAAAAAAAAATACTTGAACTGTACGCATTAACTTCTTTTAATTAAACGTATAAAAGTGTTTTATTATTTTGTGATCTGTGTTATTGTCCATCAAAATCATGTCAACTACTCGTCAACAAACACTCAAAGAGAAATCCACCATGTCTGCTGCAGTGACTCCTGATAAATCCCAATCAAATATCAGCCAACCTAAATCTCATCCACCATCTGTGAAGACAACAGATAAAAAAACATCCATTTCTGACCAGCTACATGATTTGGAAACAAGTTTAATAAATAAATTTAAATTATTGCTTTCCGAATTCGAATGCAGTTTTAATAACAAACTGTCTGAGGCTGTCGCTTCTCTTAACAACAGAGTGATAAAATTCGAGAGTGACATTTTGGAACTACGAGATGACAACCGCAAACTTAAAGAGGAACTGGCCGACTTTCAGCGAAAAGAGCGCCTTCGTGATGTGATTGTTCGCGGTATCCCCCAAAAACCAAAAGAAAATCCCTCTGATTTGGTAAAAAACATAGCTGGTAAATTGCAATTCAACATCTCTTCCCACTTTGAAGCATTTCGACTGAGAAATAAATCCAACGATGGACGAAGTGCCCTGCTGATCAGGCTCTCTTCTCAGACTGAGCAAAGTGCCCTGCTAGCTGCTTTCCGTGCGAACAATGGCCTTACACTCGCACAGTTAGAGAGCGGATCACCTGCTGACAATAACACCACCTCTTCATCTTCATCGACTTCTGCCTCTACTCGTATCTACATCAACGAGAGTTTAACTAAGGAGAATAGCTCTTTGCTACGCCATGCTCTTCAGTTACGTCGTGAGGGTCTTTTGTTCTCTGCTAGAACACGCAATGGTTTCGTATATGTGAAGAAGAGTAAGTGTGACACCGAACTAAAAATTACTTCAACTACGAAACTTTCCTGAGAGCTGCCTGTTGTTCCGATTGTAATGCATCCATTCCCTTTGCTGACTGGACCGATTCTAATAATGCCATCATTTATTTATTTTGTTTTTATTTTTCGCAATTTAAGCCTTTCTAAAATTTTAATCTTGATTTTAACAAATGTTTTTTTCCTCTGATTCCCTACCTACTTCTCCCTGTCTGTTCCATTCTTTACATTTTTATTTATCTTCTCTCCTTTTCTTTTCTTTATTTTTTCTTTTGCTTAGATTACACAGTGCTAGTCAAAAGTATAATGCGCTACTATTTCTATTATTTGTTGATGGTATGTCAATATATATTTTAATTTATGATTGCCCATAATGGGGTTTTGTCTGGTATGAGTGATGAGGTTGAGGTGCGAACGTTAGTTAATATTTTATCCAATGCTTATGATGGTTTCAAGGTATGCCACTTTAACGCTCGCAGTCTTAGCTTGTCGAAATTAGACTATGTTCGTTATATTTTTGCTGATTCGGGAGTAGATATAATTTGTGTCAGTGAAACTTGGTTTAAATCACTCGATAGTCAAAATGATTTTGACAAAATCTACGGCATTTCAGCATATTTACTGGTTCCGCATAATAGAATTACTGACACTACTGGTGGAGGGATCGCAATTTATCACAAAGCTTCATTGAGCTGTAAATTATTAGGAAAATCTGTTGGCAACGATACTGAATATGTAGTTGTGGAAATATCTAATGGTAATGTGAAATGCATCCTTGGTGTCGTTTATAGTCCGAACCGTAATTGTTCGTTTGATCAATTGTTTTGTGTGATTCAACAATTTTCTGCATCCTATGAACATATAATACTTTGTGGTGATTTCAATGCTGATTTATTCAAATCTGACAATAGATCTAACCAGCTCATAGATAATATTGCTTCATCTGGGTTAGCGGTTGTCAACTCCTACGCTACTCGCTTTGCGCCTGACTCTCGGCCGAGTCTTCTTGACTTAGTAGTTGTCTCTGACATCACCAATGTGTTGCTTTATGACCAGCTGTCTCTTGAGGGAGTATCTGATCATGATCTCCTTTTCTGCACCTATAATATTGACTTCTCTTGCGTTCCCTTGCAGGAATCTTTTCAATTTCGTGACTATGCATCAATAAATAATAACAACCTCCAATCTGATGCAAGTTTGATTCCATGGCATTCTTGTTACCTCGTGGCGGATGTTAATGAAAAAGTTGAAATTGTTCAAACACTAATTAGCAACCTTTTTAATAGGCATGTTCCCATTAAGACAGTTGCAGTGCGCAATAAGAAATGCCCATGGTTCACCGCTGAGGTTCATGATGCTATTAAAACTCGAAGGAGACTGTATGCCAAATGGAAACTAAGGCCTACTACTCAAAGATGGGAGGCATTTAGTAGAGCCAGGAATTACTCTTCATTTATAACTAGGAGAGCTAAGAAAAGATACTTCCTGTCCAAATTAAGTGCTGACCGTCCGCCAAAGGAACTCTGGAGTAATTTACGCTCTATTGGGCTTGGTAAAAATAATGTTTTAACAAGAATTCCTGATATAGATGAACTTAACAACTCATTTCTTTCTTGCCCAAGTACCAACTCTTGTTTTATTCCTGACAGCAACCTTTTGCTCAGTTCATCTCGGTGTTTGGACTTTGAAGTTGTCTCAGAAGCTGATGTCATACTTCATATTAAAGAGCTCAATTCGAACGCAATCGGGGAGGATGGATTACATCTACGCTTCTTAAAAATGATACTTCCTCATATTGCAAGTTGTATCACACACTTGTTTAATTTTTGCATTATGTCTTCCACTTTCCCTGATTGCTGGAAACAAGCTAAGGTCATTCCGGTGCCAAAAAAAAATAATCCCTTATCGACCTCTGACTATCGTCCTATTAGCATCTTACCATGCCTATCAAAGATTTTCGAAAAAATTCTTGCCAAGCAGATTTCAAGCCACCTTAATCACTTTAATTTATTATCTCCGGTGCAGTCCGGTTTCCGAGTTCAGCATAGCTGTTCTTCGGCTATGATTAAGGTTCTTGACGATATCAGAGTTGAGTATGATAAGGGATATCTTACACTGCTGTGCTTACTTGAATTTTCAAAGGCCTTTGACACGGTAAGTCATGACATTTTATGCATGAAATTAAAGCTTTACTTTGGGTTGAGCGCATACTCAGTGCAGCTTATAAGGAGCTATCTTACGAATCGTTCTCAAAAGGTTTTTGCTGAACAAAAATATTCACGTCCTAAAATTTTACTTGCCGGGGTACCCCAGGGTTCGATTCTTGGCCCTATCCTGTTCTGTCTTTATATTAATGACCTACCACAAGTCTGCCGCAATGCATCTATACATCTTTATGCTGATGATGCACAGATATATCTCTCTCGACCAATAGGTTTGGTGGAAGATCTCGCGGATAGATTCAATTCTGATATGTCTTCAATAGTTAATTGGTCTCTTAATAACGGTCTGATTTTAAATCCGGTAAAAACTCAATTAATTTTGATTTCAAATAAGCTGTATGATACTGGAGAAATACCGCCTATTTATCTGAATTCCAGCAGACTTAAGTTTTCGGATACAGTTATAAACCTTGGTTACAAATTAAATAGATCCCTTTCTGCTATTGATCATGCAAATTTTATTGTTACGCGTATTTATGCAGGATTACGTAAGCTATGGCTGTTTTCTAGTCTTACACCTGTAGAGACTAGACTCAGGTTAATTAAGTCCTTGCTTGTGCCAATCTTTGATTATGCCATAGTTATATACCCTAAATTAGATTCTCAATCTCAGCATAAACTTCTTGTTGCTTTTAATAATATGGTTCGATATGTTTTTGGAATTAGAAGATATGACCATGTATCTGTCTACCACAAACACGTCCTTGGTTGTTCATTTAAAGATTTTTGGAATATTAGGTGCTGTGTATTCATGCACAAAATAATTCAAACTCGTTCACCACAATATCTATTCCAGAAACTTCAATTTGTCCAGTCACTGCGTACATTTAACCTCATAACGCCCTCTTCAAATTATTTAAATACTTCTCGCCTCTTTCTTGTCCACGCTACCAGACTTTGGAACTCTCTGCCTGTCACCGTCAAACAAATAGTGGGAGCCGATAAATTTAGAAGTGCACTTTTTGCACATTTTGCACATTAATGTAATCTATGTTTACTCTTTAACTCTTCTTCTTTCCTTATTTTCTCCCCTCTATTCCTTTTCTATTAGTCCTATCCCTGAATTTTACTTTTTATTTTTGTATTTAATTTAATGTAATTTTTTATTTTTATTTTTATTTTTCTGCTCATTATGTGAATTGATTTAATTTTATTGTATGTATATCTATTGAGCCATAATGTACTATAAAAGACAATGTGTTCTTATTTGTACTTTGCCAAATAAATAATTGAATTGAATTGAAATTGATCTAAACAACCTGGACAACTTAAATAACCAACTTTATCGAATAATAAATAAAAATGAAGATGCTATTCGTGTGCGATTTATAGAGAAAGCTTGTGAATCAGATAGCAGAGTATTGTATTCTTACCTGAACAGTCAATCTAAAGGATAAGAACTATTTCAATGACTCACTCAACTATAGTGAAATATCTCTTATTATATTATAAATGGCAGCCCATATAATGGAAGCTTCAACCAGTTTTGTAATATTTGCGACTTAAAAGCGAAAGAAGACTGCTTTCACATTATTAGTGTTTGTCCAATCTACAAGCCACAGAGACTAGCTTACTTCGGAAAAAAATTCCTTACCATGCAGGAGACAATGCAAATTCTGAACGAGTGTGATTGGAAAAAGTTATTTTATTATATTAAATCCATCTACAAATACAGGTCGCTATTAATAACAGAGTATTATGATTGATTAAGTTTATAAAAAAAATAACTATATTGTTAAAGTTACAAATGTAGGTACATGTATAAGCATTTTGCTAACCAAGCTGACGGCTAAGCCATAGCTTTAAAATTCATTCTAACTTGTAACTTATGTAATAAGAAAATATTAAATAAATGAATTTCTTACTTACTTACTTACTTACTTACTGGTTCCATGAAAGTACTTGATAGTGGGTTTAGGTCACCCTCTCTACCCTTCAAACAAAGGTGCAAATTGTGTTATGTATCATAAATTCTGACCACTTATATCTAAAGAAGAAAGATACGAAAGAAATAACTTGAGAGCTCGAAAGTACCTACGACGAATTGGCAAATGATGGACGGCTGTTTATCAAATGTTATTAATAGCTCAGTCGTATGTTTGTAAACAATAAACCTTATGGTTGGCAAATTATGGGTTTTTCGTATACAGTCTGGAAGTTTTGATTATTAGTTAGCTAATGATTGTCTGACTGACTTTTGTTGAGTGAGGTTTTATGCCGTTTAGTGGGGCAGTCATTAGCCAGTGAAATATGCCGCAGGGAGGATTTATAGATATACAACATTCAATCATTTAACGTTAGAAACCTCCGATGAAGCCCCAATAGGTGGGCAGACATAGACACGATTTAGAATGCAAATTTGCATCACGATCGTTTTGCATTTTAGATGTCTCTGGCTTAACATCGCTATATTCCGGAAGAGGTGATGGCGGACTTTTGAGTCAAAAATGGGGTACCACTAGGCTTATATAGATTATTATCGATCATCTTCATGCTGAATTGACGGAGGGTAAACATCAACTAAAGGGTTTTTCAACAGGGACGCTACAAAAGTAGAGCGACAGGGACAGCAAACGACGCCGAATTTCTTGCCGCTCTTTTGACATTTCTCTTCAGTAAGGTTTGCCATTTCATGATGGATACGAGATATAGGAGCCAACAACGAGTCGAAATTATTAAAATTTACGGCGTAATAAGCCACACAGCGAATGCCACAATCAATTTATTGGAAACCAAGTTTGGAAACCGTGTTATCTCACGAAATGGTCCAGTCGCTTGGCCGCCTCGGTCGTGTGATTTGACGCCGTTAGACTATTTCCTGTGGGGCTACGTCAAGTCTATGGTCTATGCCAACAAGCCAGCGACGATTGATGAACTTCGTACGAATATCGAACGTGAAATTGCAGCAGTATTGGCCGATTTATGCTTGAAAACCGTCGAAAATTGGGTTCAGCGTCTGGACTTCTGCAAGCGTGCCCGTGGTGGCCATGCAAAAAAATCGAGTTCCATACATAATGGCATCGAACGTACTTTCACAGGAATAAAGAATTTCATTGATATCCAAAACCGTTTTTGTTTTATGTAAAAAAAACTTTTGTAGCGCTCTTATTGAAAAACCCTATATTTTCCGAAAGAGGTAATCGCTGACTTTAGAGTCAGAAATGGGGTACCACAAGGCGTCGTTCTATCACCACTTCTATTTTAAGCGGATTACTATCGACGATCTTCATGCTGAATTGAGGGAGGGTAAACATCCGCTATTTTCCGGAAGAGGTGATGGCTGACTTTAAAGTCAGAAATAGGGTACCACAAGGCGGCGTTCTATCACCACTTCTATTTTTAACACATTATTATCGACCATCTTCATGCTCAATTGACGGAGGGTAAAAAAAAAACTGTGTATTGCCCTTACACGAGTGGGTTTCAGCATTAAAAATGATGACTTACTGGCTAAACATAATGGTGCTGCAGATGCAATACATAGCCGCAACCATCCTAGCTGTTAATTGTTGGATACACACGAATTCCATGTTGTAACCACGACTATGTGCAATGCTGCAATATAAAGCCGTTTGAGTTGAATTACTTTGAACTCGTATGGTTGCAGCACTGAAGGTTGTTTCCAGCACTCAAGGTTGTTTGCAGCACCATTGTGCTAAGCCAGTAATCCTGCAAAAATACGATAGGTAGGGGAAGGACAATACAACATCATCTCTTGGCTGCGAGACCGCGGCACAGTTTTATTATTACCACACAGGAAAGAATAATTAGGCAAAAAACTTGTTTGATGTTACTTGGCCTGAGGAATTAAGATGAGTAGTCCAACACACTAACCTCTGCGCCACTAGCGATATATATATATATATATATACAGGCGGTCCAGTGCGGTTGCAGTTAAGTGGGAGGGGTATGATCCCTCTAATCCTCTTCAAAACCTCGTCGTAAAAGAAGAAGAGGAAGACGCTATCTCGTACAAGCGATGTTACATCACAAGTATGACTCCAAAACTCTTGACGGTATTTTAATGCTGAAATGGAAAAGGGGACTTTTCAGTTGAATTTTACTATTTATTCCCTGTCCTAAGGGCATTATAACTTTGACCCATAGTCGGTAACCCCTTAACCCCTTAAGTTACTATATTTGTGATCAGCATCGAAAGTTTTGTTGATCTTACAGTGGCGTGGCGTGGAAAATGTTAAATGGTAAGTCGGAAAATATATGCACCTGCAAACGCTTTCTGAAATTATATTTTGTACTGCAAATCGCATAGAAGTAAAGCAATTCAAGCCAATTTTGTATACTTCAAGTCATTTAAGCTTAAATTTTCAATGAACCTAAAGTATAATAAAAGTGGCTTCGAAAGAAACCTTTTTGGCAGATGCAAATGCTGTACCTTAAAGAAAATTGATAGTAAGTAATCAAAAAAAAAAGTTACTTCATAAATCACGGTTTGTTAAATAAATAAATACATAAATAAAAATTCAAATGAAAAAGCTTCACGCATAATATTTACAAAAATGTATAGATTTTATATCTATAATATATAAAAATATTTTAATATATAAAAATATTTTAATATATAAAAATATTTTAAAAATAGTTTTTGTACAAAGTTAAAAAGAGAAAATATTAATGATTAATATTTTTTAAAATCAAAAACAGTAGAATTTGGAAAAAAAATGTGAAAAGTTTTGTTAAATATTTTTTTTTATTTGTACTCTAAGTCTATTCTTCTACCTTTTTTCACGTATTCTGCAAGAACTCTTTCATAAAAGTTAGGCCTACTTTTTATTTTTAAAAGGAGTCGCTTTTCTATGGATAAAAGTGCTAAATCAGAAAGCCTGTCTTCTCCTTGAGAATTTCTCAAATATGTATGAACTCTTTTCAGAGTGGAAAAAGATCTCTCCACGGAAGCAACAGTCATTGGTAGTGTTAAAAATAGTCCACTTAATTTTAAGAATTGGAGAAATGTTTCACACAATATTTCACTTCTTAAATGTTTATAGAGGGATAAAACGTCAAGTGGTTGAAGTGAAGACGTAGTATAGAGAACTTTCAGCTCATTTTTTAAACCTGCAAAATCGAAAATTCCAGGGAAAAGGTTAATCACCGGAGATATTTTATCATCTGGGCTTGACCGAGCAAAACGACTGTATTTTGATTTATTGAGTAAATCCAAAAAAATTAAATCCGTGAACGATTTATATCGTGTCTTTATATAATATTGTCCTTTATTTCTACAAAAAGGCGCTTATAGTGAGTCTTTAAATGAAAATCAAGTAATCGGCGTTTCCGTGGACAATCATTTATACTTTCAAAAATTAAATCAAATTTGAAACTCAGTAGAACGCCAAGACTCAAACTACTCGATTTCTCGCTTAGCAACTTCAACATCTGTTTGTTTATTTTGTATTAAATTAAACAATACATCGGTTTTAGCAAATATTTCGGAAACCGCGTGCAGTAAAAAGCAAAAATCTTTCCCTTCTAACTTAAGCAATAAACTTTCGGCCATTGAAAGTGCGTCAGTGTCCCATTCTTTTGGATGGGCTAATATTTGCTTTAAAGTTTCAATAATATCTAATCTACAGTTAAAAATAACGTTAACTATTCGGGAAAGGTAATGCCAGCGAGTTTCTGATACTCCCTGCATGCGTCTGTTTGCTATTTTTGCTATTTGTTTTAAAATATTTGAACGTTTAGTTGATTTATTAAAGAAGCGTACTATTGTGTTTATATTGCCAAAAAAAACTTTCAATTCAGGTATATTTTCCAGTGATTGAGATAACACCAAATTTAAAACATGTGCGTAGCAAGGAATAAAATAAGCCATTGGACAAGCATCCAGGACCTTTTTTTTCAACACCACCTACTTCCCCTGACATAACCGCGGCCCCATCGTAAGATTGCCCAACTAATTTCTCCTTGCAACCGTATACATCAAGTCTATTGAAAATGTGTTTTGAGAGCTCATCGGCATTTCGACTCTCACTCACGTCAAAAAACCCAAGAAACCTTTCCTCTACTCCTTCCTCCGATAAGTAACGCAAAACGGCACTAAGTTGCTCCCTATGGCTCATGTCTGGTGTTTCATCAATCATGATGGACACAAATCGCGTTTCACTTATTTCCACTTTAATTTCGCATTTGATCACGCGGCTATACTTTGTATTAAATCGTTTTGGATGTCATTTGATAGACCCGAAAAAACCGGATTACGTGCACTTGAACACTGTTCCAAATAATAGTCCATTAACTGGTCATACTTAGATAAGTATAAAAGTGTTTCGACATAATTGCCACGATTATTAGAACCTGGCTTTTCATTATGACCCCGAAATGCTTGTTCCTGTTTGCCTAAAAGAACTACCGTATCTATAAAACGTTCCATTAGTTTACGGTTTCTATCAACTTTTTTGTTGTGAGCTACAAAGGAATTACCTAACGAGGTTTCAATACGATCAGTACCGAATTCGTGCAAAGATAAACAGCTACGAATGTGTTTTTCCGTCTTGACATCTTTATTTGCCGAATTAATTAAATTGTTTATGTCAGCGTAGCCCGTGCGACTCCAAACACTAGGAGAATTAGAAAAAAGGAGACAAGGAAAACAAAACATTTTATTGAGCTTACAACTACCAGTCAACCAAGTATATTTTTGATATATGGATGCGTTGAAATGCGAAACAAAACCCTCCTTGCGCTTATAATCTATTTTCATAGAAGGAGTAGAGCGTCCTATCTCCAAAATTTTTTTTTTTTTGTAAGTAAACTCAACTTACAAAAATAATTTCCTTCTTCCAAAAGCAAATCTACTAAACAACAATTTACTGTTAAAAATGCCATTTTCTCCTTTGCTGAATCTAACTGAAAACAAAACAATTTAAACTTTTCACACCTCTCACACTTTTCACTGTTTTCGATCACTTTAAATAATTATATATTGCACAACAATAATTCCACTCAATATTACTTTAAGTTACACATCGCCTTTGTATATACAAGGTGGCGCAAAAGTTGTCATCTGTTTACTTCACAAATGTCAAAGTAAAATTGACATTTGCCGCTATTTGCAAAAATTATAGCATCTTCCGATAGGGTTTTCAGCCCTTGGGTGGCCTTAGGCAATTCTGTGTGCCAATGTTCTAAATGATCCACGACGTTTGACATCTATCCTATGTAGTTTTCAGTCGGATTGGTGAACGCCACTGGGTGATGACTTTTGCGCCACCTTGTACATTCCTAATAGTAGTCTCATGAACACGAATTTGAAAGCGGCAAACTCGACAGAGGCGAGAGCAAAAGTGGTGGCGTTTGAAGGATTGTGTATTAAATTTTGCTATTTCTCTTTATCGAATCATTCTTATATTATATAGCTATTTATTTTTCTGTGTAACAGCCGAATACTTTTGATGATTTGCAATGTTGCGTCGCTTCGGCAAATAGTATGAAGGGTGAGAGGGATATGATGGAAAAATTAGAAATCTGCCTTTGTCGTCTGCGAGTAGAATGTATGATGGGAAAAATTGAATAAAAGCTAATTTCGGTATTTTCCATCAAATAAGGAATTATGAATTTATGGATTTTTAGACTTTTACTATTTTCGCTGTATCTCGTTCAAATATGTACCGATTTATATCATTTCTTCAGTATTTGATTCGGAAATATTCAATTTGTGTTGTATCAGCCGTAATTGAAAGAAATGGTTGTTGGATAGGTATATTTATCTATTAGCGAATTGATGACCTACATTAATATTGAGGCAGGTCACGTGTAGTTTTGCAGTTTTTTGTAATATATTCGTGGTCAGCATCGATAGTAATGTGCATCTACTATGTCCGTCCGTCCGTCCATCCACTCGTCGGCAAAAATGAATTCCTTTACACTGGAGTTAGATTTACACTAGCTATGTGTGAGCTAGAGAGTTTATCGCTTTTTAGACTGTTACTATTTTGGCTATATCTTGTCGAAAAATGTTCCGATTTGTATCATTTCTTTTGTAATTGATTCAGAAATATTCAATCTAATTTATAAAGAAATGACATGTTACTTTGTGTCAGTATTGCGCCATGCTGCACAACCACTTATGGGTCAATACAATAGGTTCCTACCTATACGATTTATATTTATTTTATTCAAATTGTATTATTTCGTATTGTAACTTCCATTAAAAACAACAAATAATTTACCAACCATATCCCGCACCCCTCTCACCAACACATCATGAGAAGTAAACAAAATAAATTCGATAAATGAGAAGAATGGAATACAACAAAAATAACTTCGAATATGCATATTCAAAGGCATACTAGCATTTTGTAGAAAAGGTTCTACAATATGGTTGTATAAATGTAGGTTTTTTTAAGTACATCCTTAAGTCTTAAGATGGTGTGTAAGTCGAATACTCGAAGTGAGACTACTATAAAGTGTATATACAAGGTGGCGCAAAAGTTGTCAGGTGGCGCAAAAGTTGTCACCCGATGTTCTTTCGCTGTAATTTTTTTTATGAATGAAAAACTTTGGTTCTGCTTTTGGATTATGTTAATTGGAGTCTTAAGTTTTTTCTGTATCAGTTAACTTCACAAATATCAAAGTAGAATTTACATTTGCCGCCATTTGCAAAAATTATAGCTTCTTCCGATAGGATGATGACTTTTGCGCCACCCTGTACAAAGACATCGCAGTCCGCTTCACAACTAAATTTTTCAAACAGAACTCACCTCAGCTACATACAAAACTCGCCAAATAAGTCGCTGAAAAGCGGGTTATATTTTTGCATAAGGAAGCGTGTGTCAAACAGAGAGGAGTCAAACGCGGTGAACGATAAGGGGAAAACAAGGAAAGAAAGCCAATTTGTTCTAACCAGCCACATATTTCATAACGCGAAAATTTCCGGGTTACTATGCTTTGTTTTGCTATCGCTTTGCGTATGTGTTTCTTATGGGGTATGGAGAGGAGTATGTGATGTTGGAGAATAGGCATGCAATGGTGTGAGTATTTGTGTGCGTAGGGCAGTAGAACGATATAAGAACAGGTGAATAGCAGGTGGTGGGTTGGTAGAATTTGTTGCTTGCAAGTGCAGGTGTAGGAAACATACAAATCTTATGTTTATATACACACATTAAGATTCATGTTGCTTGTTGGATTGAAACATTGTTGAAAGGTAGAATTTTAAAAGGTAACCCGGCGTGAATCGAGTTATATGGGCGCCTCGCCACTGTGATCTAGCCATGTCCAGCTAACGACCGTCCGTAACAAAATTGTAGGCCCCAAAAATTTGAGCTAAAAACGTTAAATTTGGAACAGATCTAGGGGCCCGAAATGATAATATGTAAAGTTTTTTTTTCTAAATCCGCCCACTGATATGCTCACTATTTAGACTTAGATTTATTTAATTTATCTTGATGTAGGTAGGATAATGCTGCCAGCATTGGACTTCTTTATGTCTTCGGAACTTCAATGCTTCCCTGAAAAATATCTTCCTTCTTGTTTCATTGAGTGCTGAACATTCAGTTAAAATTTGCTCTCTGGATAGTCGCCTATTCATTTTGTTAAGAAGGTACCGTAAGCCGTTGTGACCCATAAGATAACCTACTAGGTACAGGCCCGTTTGGCCTGTCTATGTCCTGAGATGCCTGACAATAGCTGGTACATCTCATAATTTTTTTGCATTTTTGACTTCAATAGCTTCTGATCTAGAAGTGCAGCAGAAGGGTTCGGGAACTTTGAAGGGAGCCATTGAGCCCTATCCTGCAAGTTTGTCGGTCTTTTCATTACCTTCAAAACCCTCATGGCCCGGAATCTAGTTTGGTCATCTTAATGGAGCCGAGTGTTTGAAGGGTATTACGACAGCGTTCGGGAACTTTGACAGGAGCCCTTGAGCCCTTTCCTGCAAGTTTGTCGGTCTTTTCATTACCTTCAAAACCCCTATGGCCCGGAATCCACTACAGTTTAGTCTTCTTCCTTGATTTTAATGGTTTTTTATGTGATACCACACAATTTTTCCTGGTTTTAATTTTTGTTTTTCGTCAATTTCCTTCATATTGTTTTGAATGAATAACCTTACATTCGTACCACGTGAAGTGGACGGCTGGAGTTACAGCGCTGTTTCACGGGGCTGAGCTGAGTGTTTGAAAGGTACTAAGACAGTGCAAGACTGACTGGGATTCAATGGTAGGCGAGCTAAGGCCATTTACACCTGTTTGACTATCCGTGAATATATGAATGGTGGAGCCATTAATACGAGATGTATTAATGAGGCTGGAGCATTCTTGAACGGCGTGGGGCTCTGCTTGAAATAAGCTAGAAAGATAGAATAGCCTTGGACCCGATAGGTGGCGCCGCTGTCGAAATCTAAAGCTTTATATATAAAAGCCTCGTGTCACTGTGTTCGTACACGATAATCTCTGAAGCCGCCAAACCGATTCCATCGAAATTTTTTGAATGTGTATATGGTTGGTTCCAATTTGAAAAGTTAGTGGCGCTGTTGTCGAGATCTAAAATATTATATAAAAACCAATGTACCTATATATATGTTTGGGTCTATGCTATGAACACCGAAACGAGCTCCAATTTTTTGGTCAAATCGGTTCCGATGGCTGGACTATCAGCTCCATATGCCCCACCTACAAGAAAGGTGATCATATGTCTTGCAAGAACTATCGAGGCATATCCTTGCTAAATGTCGCATAAGATCCCATCCAACGTACTGTGTGAAAGTCTGAAGCCGTTCTGCAACACACTAATCGGCACGTAACAGTGTGGCTTCCGGCCCGGCAGATCGACAACTGACCAAATCTTCACACTAAAGCAAATCCTGGAAAATACCAATGAATTTCAACTCGAGACCCACCACCTTTTCATCGTCTTTAAAGCCGCATATGAAAGCATTCGTCGTCGAATTAGGGACCCCGGCAAAACTGATCCACTTGTGTCGCGTGGCACTTGAACACCGTTTGGAAGCAGCTCTTCCGAATTATTCCAAACTTGTACCGGACTTCTTCAATATTGTCCTAAAGAAAATAGTGCGAAGGCAGGTGTCAACACGGAAGGCGCTATCTTCAATAGATCCGTCCAGCTACTGGGGCATGCGGACAACATCGACATCATCGGCCGTTCCCAGCGTGCTGTGTTAGAGGCTTTCACGGCGATTGAAGAACGGGCGAAATTGGTTGGTTGGTTGGCAAATAGAGGAGAAGGTATAACCGCGAACTCTATGAGCTGTACCAAGATGTGGATGTAGTCGAAAAAGCTATATTGGTTGGGCCACATTGACGAATGGATATAATGCTCCAGCACAGAGAAGCTTCGACTCCCAACACCCTGGTTCGAGAAGGCAAGGAAGGTCGAACCTCCGTTTTAAAGACCAGGTTAGGTTAGGTTAGGTAAGGTGGCTGCGAGGGCGTGAGCCCAGGCACACTTAGGCCGCAGTTTCGGCCCGTTGTGATACCACAAAAAAGGGGCGGGGGATGTTCTGCCGCTCGTCGCTTGGCCTACTGGGTTCCCTGTGATTGCCTCCTGTGAGGTAGTGGTTTTAGGGGGAAGATACTCCTGAAGCGGTCAGGGTGTGCAGCGTGTTTGAGTGACTAGTGCAGAGGCGACTTTCGCTCGACATCCGAACCAAGGGTTGCGATCGAGATGAGGTGATTGATGTAATCAAACCACAGGTCGATCTCAAATTCTGCGCCACGGAGGGAGGCTGTTGCCTCCTGATCACCGGGGGAGGCAAGAGTCTTTTGAGATGACTGTTACAATCGAACCTCAAACTGCTCTTCACTCTCTTTGCAGGCAATACCGTGCCAGGGAGACCGATACAGTCAATCCCGAGCAAACTATTACATTTCTTGGAGGGGGGTCGGGTTGTACCGGCTGCACAGTCAAGTAGTTGGTTACAAAACTGTGCTAGAGGGCGTGACTGAATGTGGTCCAACCCTGCTGCACGCATCGCGGGGGGGTGCGGCTTGTGGCGACTGTTGCAGTACGAGCCTCAAGTTACACCATTCCGCGGAAAGGGAAAAGGGAGCAGGGAGGGGCGGCCCTGATAGTCGATTTGGAATTATGATGACTGAGTTCGGGGGTTTGTGGTGCAGGTTTTGAGGCATGGGAGAGAAGCAGAGTGTGGTGACTGTTACAATCTAACCTCAACTCTGTTCCCGTTTTGTCTGCATAGCGGGAAGGCAGCAAGGCCGGGGGAGACCGTTTCAGTCGATCCGCCGGGTTACTGTCTCGCCCTCGGAGTGGAGTTCTGACTGAAGTGACTGATACAATCTAACTTCAGTGAGATCTCTTTTCCTTTGCAGGGGAATCGGTTTGGGGTGATCTGCGGGAGGGGCTCAAGTCATCGTCCAATCCGTCCTCCAGTTCAGTTTAACCATTTGGACCTAGTGACGAATTTGCTGATACAGCCAATATCTGTCTCACTGAGATCACTTAGATCATCGAGGAAATAGTTGCGAGGGTTTGTTTCCTTGAATTGGCTAGTGCGGGGCAGTTGCACAGGAGATGGGTGGTGGTTTCTTCCTCTTCGACGTCTCTACAGCGTCTGCAGAAGTCGTTTGAGGGAAGTCCCAATCTGATGGCATGTCTGCCTAAAAGGCAGTGGCCGGTGATTGCTCCGATTACAGAGCTGATATTTTTCCTGCTGATGGAGAGAAGTTTGGATGTTCTCTTCGCATCGTATTTGGTCCAAATTTGCTTTGACGACACACATGTACTGATGGTATTCCACCGGTTGTTTGCTTCTTTTAACGCATTATCTAGAAGTTTGAGTTTCAGTGTCTGAATGGGTACCGCCGGCGACTCTCTGTTGTCGGAGAGTTCTTGTGCGGAACCCCGTCTGGCTAACTCGTCCGCCTTGCAGTTGCCTAGAATATCACTGTGACCGGGTACCCAGCACAGAGAAGTGTTACATCTGACCGAGATCTCGTTAAGAGATTCGCGGCATTGTTTTACCAACTTGGATCTTATTGTTGGTGATTCTAAGGCTTTAATCGCTGCCTGACTGTCTATGTAGATCACGATAGTTTTTCCATCTATCGGGCTCATAGAGAGTCTGCGTGCTGCTTCGCGGATAACCGTGACTTCTGCCTGAAATACACTGCAATGGTCAGGCAGTCGTAGTACGACGTTGAGCGCAGGGTTGTCCGAAAACACGCCCGCCCCCGCGCCGTCGGCTGTCTTTGACCCGACGGTGTATATTTCTATGGCGTTATTGTTTACAATACGACCGTCTTCCCAGCTGGCTCAGTCTGGGATGGCCGTCTTGTATTTATTACTGAAATCTAGTTGTGGGATTAGGTAATCCGTATTGTTGGCAATCTTGTGGGCAGTTAGGATTAAATACCAAGCCATCACGGATACCAGAGCGCTTGGTCTGGAGAACTGGAAGCAGCGTGCCCGGGATCGCAGAGGATGGAAGACTGCAATATCTCAGGCAGAGACTCTTCACGGGTAGGGAGCCCGTTAAATAAGTAAGAACTTCCAAACTAACCTTGGACCCACTGGCGGGCCAACATGGATGAAGTAAAGTGAGGGGGTTAGGATCCTCTTAATCCTGATCATAACATCTTCGTTAAAGAAGAGATTGTCAAACAGAAAAAGTCCTAACCTTAGCTATATTTAAAACTGGGCCTTTTGTAAGTTGGATGGAAATAATGCTCCAAACAGAATTCGATGCTGATTATTGGTGCCTGGCTGCCTGCGCTGATATGTGTTTTGCGCATTACTCGTTGTCCGACTTTTTCGGTCCTTGTGCCATTTTGCAGTTCGCAAAATTTTACAGACAGCTTTTGCTGACTTCTTTATGAATAGTTTTTACGGTGACCAGCGTGAGGTTTTTTTCCATTAACCATTAGAAATCGCGGGCCGCCAAAACGGATATGAATTTAGAGCCCTTATCAAATCCCTTCTTTATGCAGGATATAAGGGATAACTTCGCTGCTACGTAGTAACGTGCTCACGGCGCTTATATTAGAGAGGGACGGAATACTTTACTCGTACTATCTATTTCATTATCCAAAATGCAGTCACCTCGATGCTGACATCATTCTTAAGGCCTTAAAATAATCACCAAGCACTTGTCCCGCACTATTACCTACTGCATACGTATGTGTGCAATAAACGGAGGAAAGTATACATCTGTAGACGGTTTAAGACCGAATTTAAAATCGGAAGAATACAATCAACTGTATTACAAAAGACTTTACAAGTACTTCCATAATTGTTCCCCTCACTTCATCAGCCCGATCTAAGAAACAAGCCTCCTACTCATCGATGTTTCTGTGAACTCCATTACCCCTCAGTTTAATCTCAATAGCCAATTTCTCCTCAGGCGATGATGATGACGATGATGAGCTTACATTCCAATCCGGTTACATCACTTGACACAATATTTGACATACTTTGTCTGCCAATCAAATATTATTTCGTCTAGCCGGTTTGGCTTGCTCAATTTATTTTGTATGTCGTCGTTTTCTGCGTCCGCACAACGTTCTCCCGCCAGCCGAATGCAAGTTTGCCAAAAACCGTATCTGCAAATAGAAATAGTATCTACGAATGATTAAATTCGTGTGAGAGAGTGTAATGAACGTTCATTTGTTTGTTGGAGTTTTCAGTTTTCACTGAAATGCGGAAAAGAACGCCTGGCTGGAGAACAAATGCCAAAAATGTTGTCGCTTGTCACATGTGTGTTAACTAGTGTTTTTTGTTTGTTTATCACAAATGACATCCCGAACACGACACAACACACAATTCATTACATAAAACACTAATAAGTGTAACATCTGCTGAGTGAGTGTTTTTTTGTTGCCGGAGGGGCACATAAAAATAAATGGTTGAGCCTTTTCCTCTGCCTGCCTTGAAACAAGCCAAAGCTGGCAGCATCAGCTCGCGAGTTCCACACAAGTTAATTACTTGTAATATTCACGTCGATCAAAATTTACATCGCTTCGACTGCGACTGGGACTACTGCTACAGCTACAGCTACGGCTATGGCAATTTAATCGCGTTGAACAGTGCACCAGAGTCGTGTCGGTCGGCTAAGTCGGCATTGGAACCATAACACCGCCGGGACTCAGAATGGACGGCTGAGTTATGTCAACAATTTGATCTCCTTAAATGAATGGCGGCGCGGCGTGTTGGTGGTGGTGAGTTAAAATAATTTTGCATTTCCTTTTTTCCCCTTTGTTATGGGAGCCTCTGCTCCAGCTAGGGTATCTCTAATGTTTGGTTCAGAGATGGATGGATGCAAGCTGCTGGAGATGCTGTTGTTGATGATGATGATGCTGATGATGCTCGAGCTTCTCGTTGTGTGTCGTCTCTGGTTAATGCCTATGTGCGCGCTAGCTTGTAGCTCTGGCTATAAATAGGTGAACATGGGCAGGAGGGTATGTTGGAGATTATTAAAGACGATACGGCTTGGCAGTGCGATGATGGTGTTATGCTAAATGCTGCAGCTGATGACTTGTAATGGACGGACTTGCAATCCGGTGGGGGGAGGGTAGGGCGTAATAGATTAGGGTGATGATGAGCAGCATTATAATGATGCTGTAAATGAAGAGGATTCTTTTTTCATAGATGCTACGCTGATTTCCTCAGAACGATATTTGAGAAGTGTACACAAGGAGATGATAAATGCTGTTACTGCTCTATCTGGGATGCAATCAAGCATCGCTTTGAAATCATACAATAATAATGTCTACTGTTCATGATGTACATGTCTAATGTTTTGGTAACATAAGTAGCAGGAGGTTTCGCAGGAATCGGTTTTATATTACTTCTCCATTTTGAGAGTTTAAAAGTTGGTTAATAGTTTGTCGACAATGAAAAATGTCTTAACGACGAGGAGCTCGTGGGAAGAGGATGATGAGATATACTTAATTCTTTGGAATTTGATTTCGCAAAATTAGATTCCTAAAACTATTGCCTATTCGTTTATTTAAGCAAAACAGTAAACGTTTTACACATAGGATCAGCAGAAGAAGTCATAAAAGTCAGCCGGGTGCTTTTCACGGAATCGGTAATGCTCAAGAAGGTGCTAAACTCTGTTTCATCTTACTATCCATAAACTGACTGGGACTGCGAAACAAGTCATGTTGATAGACTGTGGCATGATTCACACAAAATATGCGCAGGGAAATATAAGGGGTCCTTATCTAAAACTGGGTGGAGCAGCTCACTGGTTGTTGCCCGGACTAATGACTAGTGTTTCCAGGTTCAGTCACCGAAGTAATACGTTAAGTTTTTTCACTGCATCTCTTGCAAAAGTCGGACAAACATCCAAGAGCATAAGTTGTCATGAGAAGTTTCTCAAATTTGCCGCTTGGAGTCGGGATAAACTTGTACATCCCATCTATGCGTCCCAAAAATATAGCTTCGCACCCACAAATGGTGTAATGTCTTTTTATTCTTATAATAGCCGAGCCGAGGTAAGCTCATCGGGGGCCAGGGTTTCAACTAAAGAAAAGACGAAACTTAAGGCGGAGTACAGAAACTGTAGGCTCACAAATAAATCTTTTATGTATTGGTTTCTTTCGGCCTCTTTGTCGCGCGCAGTGGCTCAATGGTTAGTGTGTCTGCCTACTAATCGAAAGGTCCCCGGTCCAATTCCGTGGTCAAATAACATCTTGAGTTTTTTTCCACTGCCCCACCTCTTGCGAACGTCTGACAAACATCCAAGAGTATCAATTGTCATGAGAAGCTTCTCAAATTTGCCGTTTGGATTCGGCTTAAAATTGTAGGTCCCTTCCACTTCGCAAAGAAAGTGGTTGGAGAAGCTAGGTTTTGGCCCTCTATGGGCCTAATTTTTTATTCTTATAATCCAGCCTTACAATGTTTGCGGGATAACCGAGGATACAGTTGGGTTTGGGGTAAGGCCGGAACACGTCAGTTTAGAGACGTCAAACGACTCATAGATTCGGACGGGCCTCCTCAGATCGGTCGCGGCGGATCAGGCCACGACCACGACTCCACGGCCACGAGTCTTAATATCTGCTCTCGTAGGAGGTGAATCAGACAGCCGATTATACCTAGTCCGGCCGGATCTGGGCGATGGTTTGGGCAATGTCTCACTACCAATACTTGACGCAGCCTAATCGAAGGATTATACCGTAGTCCTAATATCGGTCCGCCAGACTCTACGAGGGTGCAATGGATAGGGATACACTGGGGACTAGGGTGTCTTCCTAGTTCCGACTCCCCTTAAAAATTGAGTTGGGTACATCCGAAGATTCCCCTGGAGCTGGAGGTTAATCGCAGGTAGTGGTCGTGGTACTCCCAAAACCAGGTAATAGAATACCTCCTCGTCTGGTATTTTTGAAGTTCTATTAGTATGGTTTTCTGCAAGAAGCCGGTGTGAGTTATGAAGACGAGTGTAAAATTGTGTCTGCATTATTTTCGTCTGCTCGCTGGTCGTACATGGTGGTATGTTGGTCGGATGGTCGGTGGACGGCAATCAGGAGCCCGTTGAATTTAGTCAGCGAAGGCGATCAAGGTTATATGTGTGTATGCCATAACAAAATCGGCCGGTCGGTCGGTTGGCTCCGTGTCGTGGTTGCTGGTGAATCCATAGTACGGTCGGTCAGGGGCTGCTGGTAGGATGTCTGTGGGGCCGGTCAGGAGGACATTCTGGGTGTTATGTTACATTGGTTTGAGCAGCTATATATTTTTTTATTTAGCAACAAACATCAGCAGAGAAAGGGTGGAAGGGCCAGAGGTTCGTTCCTTCCATAACTTGTGCAATGGTAGTTGATTTTAAAGAGAGAAATCAATCAAGGGTGTTGGGTTTGCTGTGGAGAGAGATTTTTTGGAGAAGCACTGGCCAATCGATATTTCCGGATAGAAGCTGATGTCTAAAGACAAAAGTAATCTGTTTTCGACCAGTCTTAGCTATATTCAACGATGGGTCTAACAAATGTGATATTGAGTGATTTAGTGACATAGCCACGGTCAACATCATAACTGTGAGAATAAAAATCAGTGGGCCTAGGTGCCTTCCCTGTGGGATACCAGAGGTTGCTAGGAGGAGGTCAGATTCAGCGGATTTAAATATTTGTTAACTTATATAAGCGATCGGTTAAGTAGGATTAAACCCATGCAATGATTGTGGGTTGAAAGCCAAGGACATTAAGTTTGAATAGGATCAGAGAGTGAGACATTTTGCCATTTTTTTTTTGGGTCAGCTGGGTTTATGGTCCTTTAAGGGCCAAAAAACCTCTAAAGCCAAGGGTTGCTGAAATCTGCACAGAAGTTATTTTGGTTCAATCACTGAGAATATTTTATTTTTATTTCCATTCGAGATAAATTTTTATATATAGGTAAAAAGAGTTTGTACTGCTTTTTCTCGACTGGAAATAAAAATAGAATATTCTCTATGATTGGACCAAAACTCATTCACCAACAGTTCAACACCTTGTAAATGTGTATTTCTTTGGCCTTGTCATGAACCTTTACTTGTTTAATTTGAAATATTTGGTGTTGAGAGAAAAGTAAAAATAAAGAAAAGTGTTTCGGTAGTTTTCTTATTGCTTTGTACAAAGGAAAATGCGAGACATGTTGGAACGTCTTGTCTTTGAGCAATGGCATGAATCAGTTACAGGACATCAGTGATATGTGGTTCCAGCAAGACGGTACCACAAGCCACACAGCGGGTGCCACAATCGAGTTATTGAAGTCTCAGTTCGGTGAACGTGTTATTTTGAGAAACGGACCCGTCTACTGGCCGCCGAGATCGTGTGATTTAACGCCTCTAGACTTTTTTTTATGGAGCTACATTAAATCATTGGTCTATGCCAACAAGCCGGCGACGTTAGAGAAGCTCAGAGCCAATATTTAACGAGAAATATCGATCGTATCTGCATATGTTCCCATGGTGGACATATGAACGAAGTCGAATTCCATTAATAAATGTTTTGATAGTGATTCCAGCCAATAATTTTTTTTGAGATATCTCAAGGAGTTTGCATTTTATCTAAAAAAGAAGTTATCAAGTCCTTAATGAAAGACCCTTTATCCATTTTCTGCAGCATTCGTTACACTTAGAAACGGCGTAGCTAAGCAGATTACATTTGAGTAGCCAGAGTCACCAATGATTATAAAATGCTCAAGTTCACCACTTTCGAATCGTTGTTTTAAACTAAGATTGAAAATGCAACCATGGTATCCGTTGTGAAAGAAAATTCTCAGAAATTGGTACTATAAACGTAGTCCTCGACTGGGTTTATGTTGCGAGAAAATTGCTTTCCGAACAGATACAATGACAGGGTTAAACAAAATGTGGTTAATACCTGCCAACGAACTACAATGTCGTTAATTTTCAAATTTGCAACAGTCTAAACGTTTGAGGAAAACGATCCCTTGCGATTTCTAAAAACTTCTGCATCAGATCCACCTGTCGATTGAATGCGGATATGCGGGCAATCGATTGCGCCAATTGTTCTCGGGAATTTTGCGTTTCCAGCATACTAATGAATAGTGTCGCAAGATTCGCATCCGCTTTCGAAACTCATTTCAAGATATGATGCGCGGTTGCAATGCTTAAACCAA
Source organism: Portevinia maculata (assembly GCA_949715645.1). Lineage (NCBI taxonomy): Eukaryota > Metazoa > Arthropoda > Insecta > Diptera > Syrphidae > Portevinia > Portevinia maculata. The sequence continues at coordinate 24,975,331 of OX454527.1, read as the reverse complement.
TAAAATCTGCAATGTCCAACTGGATTGATCCGAGTGCATAGTATAATTCGAGCAATAATTAAGTTATTGGCCGTAATTCACGTTATCTATCAGAGAAGAAATGTATATCTATCAAAAACCAATTCAGATCGAACCAAAACCAGCATCTGTCTCTTGTTGAAAGACAATGAATCATTTATCAGTTGAAAGTTGGATCCGCTACCATTGACACGAACACTGAAACAACAATTTGACAGAAAACTTTGGACTAATTTACATAGATACGAGGGAAAATTAAGATTTATCATTTTGTGTATTAGGCCAGCGTGCCATACAGAGTCAAATGCTTTTTCTATGTCTAATAGTATCATTCCCGTTGATTTTCCTTGTTTACGGTTTCTTTTGATGCTATTTGCAATTCTAAGGACTTGGTTGCAGGTACCTACTAGCGCCGAAAACCAAACTGTTCATTCAGGAATATATTCCTGTCCGAAATAACACCCATTAATGTTTCCTTTATTACTCTTTCCAAGTCCGGGCTAATTGGCCTGTAACTCCCTGGGCATTCTGTATTTTTACCTGCTTTCAAAATAGAAACAACTTTGGCTTTTTTCCAGACAGGTGTGCCGCAAGGTTCCGTTCTCGGTCCCATTTTATATAATATATACACTTCTGATTTACCGAGTGTAGAAAATTGTGAAGTAGGTATTTACGCGGATAACACTGCAATTTTTTCATCACATATATTCGCTTTCAACGTTGCGTTGAGAGGAATCTACAAAGTGCGATGGAAATATTAGCAAAATATTAAAAAAATGGAAAATCAAATTGGACGCTAAGAAATTGCACGCCATCTTTTGCACCAGAAAAAGAAAATCGTGCAATCTTTCAAACAGACATTACTTGGGCACTATCAGTGGGTGTGCATCTTAATCCAAAGTTAACTTTTCAAGATCACACCAGCAAAACTATAAAAAAAAAACATAGGGACGGGCTACAGTCCGCTTGGGCGAACTGTTGGATACCCTATTCTTATTCCTATCCCTCATAAGTGGGCGTGACAAAAGTCTAAGTATGGTTGAATTGTTAAGAACGCTCTACATATTTTGTTATATAACATTTAAAGGATTTTATCAAAAAAAACGCTCCCTAGCTCAAACTTAGGTGTTTCAATAAAATTGTTTTATTTAATTGTGGGCGTGTCAATAGGCGGATTTAAAAAAAAAATAACACATGCGAATAAAGGGCCCCTAGAGAGTATATATTATAAATTTCAGCTCCCTAGCTCAAACTTTGAATTTTCAAAAAAAAAAAAAAAAAATTGTGGGCGTGTCAGTGGGCGGATTTTAAAAATATTTACACATGAGCATAAAGGGCCCATAGAGAGTATATGTTATAAATTTCAGCTCCCTAGCTCAAACTTTGGATTTTCAAAAATTAATATACCCTTAGAATAGGGTATAAAAAAATTGTTTTATTTATTTGTTGGCGTGTCAGTGGGCGGATTTTGAAATTTTTTTATCCCGAGCAGTTTTAGGAGTCATAGATCATGATTATACAAAATTTCAGCTTTCTAGCTCAAAATTCGATTTTTTCCAAAATTTTGTTTTTTTTAGTTTGTGGGCGTCTGTGTGCGGATTTCAAAAATTCGTAAACTTGATTATTTTTGGACCCTAGAGAGTATATGGTTAAAATTGCAGCTCTCTACGCCCAGTTTAAAGGCCTAATTTTTGCCGACGGACGGACGAACGGACGGACATGACTAGATCGACATTACTATCGATGCTGATCATAAATATAGTAACTTTTAGGGGTACGGGCAATATTAAGGTATGTTACAAACTATGCGTCAAAATTAATATACCCTTAGAATAGGGTATAAAAATGATGTTGAATCTACCATGGTATTACTCCTCCTTAGAATTGCACAAAAGAGCGAATGTTGAAATGATTTGTGCTGGAATCCAAAAACTAACCGAGAACTTTATAAGTTAAAATAACTTTTCAGAAAATCCCCTTATCCATCAAATGAGACTTTAAATTCCATTTTATATTGTTCCTGTTTATATACTTATTTATGTGCTTGTATATTTACTTATATATATGTATATATCTATTTATTCGTTTGTTTATTTATTTGTCCTTTTATTTATTCATGTATTAATTAATTATTTTTTTAATTTATTCGTTTATTTGTTTAGTTATCTATGTATTTATTTATTAATTTGTTTGTTAATTTATCTATTTATTTATTTATTTATTTAATTATTTATTATTTTTTTTATTTAAATTGGAGGTTTTTCTAGCACTTTCCTTCAAAAAGATTGCTAAAAAATAATTCTATTCAGATTTGTTAAATATATTGTTTCAGTAGTAAGATACAAAAATATCATATCTCTATACTTATGTAAAATGTGTGGTAGCGTACCGAATGTAAATCAATATTATGCGAAATAAATCTATCTATCTGTCTATCCATCTATCTTTATCAGTTGAAGCTAGTGATGGGTGCATTCGGATGCTACGAGTATAATCGATTATAATCGATTCAGACAACATTTCGAGATATCTCGATTCTTCTCAAATCAAATCATTCGAATGATTTCTCACATCTACTTACTCTATGCGAAATGAGAACTCGATACTCGAGTGCCGATTCGAAACCGAGAAGAGAATATTGAACGAAAGAACGAAAGAACAAAAAAGAAGAAAGCACACGAAATCGGGAACTCGAGAAGTTGGTTTTTTGTGTATCTCGTGTGTGTATTCATGACTTTGGGTTTATTTTTTTGATATTCCTTTTCATAATTGATGCATTGTAAACGAATTGTGAATTGTAAACGAAAAGCGAGAAGCTAGAATCGTTATGTTATGATTATACCCTATTCTAAGGGTATATTAATTTTGACGCATAGTTTGTAACATACCTTAATATTGCCCGTAGGCCCCTAAAAGTTACTATATTTATGATCCGCATCGATAGTAATATCGATCTAGCCATGTCCGTCCGTCGGCAAAAATTAGGCCTTTAAACTGGACCTAGAGAGCTGAAATTTTAACCATATACTCTCTAGGGTCCCGAAAAAATCAAGTTTACGAATTTTTTAAATCCGCTCACAGACACGCCCACAAACTCAAAAAAACAAAATTTTGGAAAAAATCGAATTTTGAGCTAGAAAGCTGAAATTTTTTATATATTATCTATGACTCCTAAAACCGTTCGGGAGATAAAATTTTCAACATCGGCCCACTGACACGCCCACAATTAAATAAAACAATTTTTTTGAAAATCCAAAGTTTGAGCTAGGGAGCTGAAATTTATAATATATACTCTCTAGGGGCCCATTATGCTCATGTGTAAATATTTTCAAAATCCGCCTACTGACACGCCCACAATGACATTTTTTTTTTTTTAAATCCAAAGTTTGAGCTAGGGAGCTAACATTTATAATATATACTTTTTAGGGGCCCTTTTTTTATATAAAAAAAAAAGGAAATCCAAATCCCAGAGCACTCAGACTCGGTAAGGGTCCATTGTACTACCAGGCAGAAATCCTCCTTTTTGGTGTAGAGGCATGAGAATGGGTGGCGTATGTTGTTGTTCCCCATGGGGATTGAATCTGTACCACACGGGCCACAAGCCAACACACTAACCTCTACAGGGTCCATAATGCTCATGCATATTTTTTTTAAATCCGCCTACTGACACGCCCACAATGAAATAAAACAATTTTATTGAAAAACGCAAGTTTGAGCTAGAGAGCGTTTTTTCTTACAAAAGCTTCGTTTTTTTTTAGATAAAATCTTTTAAATGTTATATAACAAAATATGTAGGTAGAGCGTTCTTAACTTATGAGGGATAGGAATAAGAATAGGGTATCCAACAGTTCGCCCAAGCGGACTGTAGCCCGTCCCTATATTTTTTTTTTGTGTGTCGTGTTTTTCTTCATTTGTTTTTATTAACTGTTCTGTTCTGTGCTGAAGTCTGAAGAAGAAGGCACGATACGAGTAATTTATGAATGTTTTGTCTATGTTTTATTTTTTTAGAAAGCAAGAAAGGTAGGTAAATTAAATTATAATGAGTAATTTAATGATGATTTATATTAGATATTTTGTGTAATCGGCAGTGATTTAAAACGAAACCTGGTGGAAAAAATTCGATCATTCGAATGATCATTCGAATCTTTAAATCATTCGATTATGCCCATCACTAGTTGAAGCACCATTATTGTCGTCTGCTTTGATAGACGAAAACGATATATAAAACCATTTGTCAAGTCCAAAACGTGGCAGCATTTTATACTGTCTTCTCTCAAGAAATAAAAAATCTTCACCCTCATCATCTTCGCTGTCCAAAGAAGATGATGGCCAATTTTCCCAAAAATAATTTGTTCGAACAAATTCAATATCTAGTTTCTTCTAAAAACTACTAAAATACTGTACCATTTGAGGCTATGTTGCTTTAGAAAAGTTTGGGAAACAGTTTATTATGGACTGGTCCAATCCAAACTGACTTGCTGGGGAGGCACACATAAAAACAAAATACAACCTTTGGTGGTAATACAAAAGCATTCGCTCCTGAACATAGTTTTCCACTTTATTGCCTTTAAAGGATCTTTACTTTTACAAAGTCTTAAAAATATTTTTCTTAGAAGCGGCTATTCTTTAAATCATGATCCGAATCTCTACAGTCTTTGTAGCTCTGTAAGGAGTCTTGCTTTCGTTCCGCCGCATAATACGAGTACTCTCTTCTTAAGTTATTACTCTTCTGTAGCACCGCGTATTTTTCATAAATTACCCATGGAATTAAGGCGTTCTGGGAATGTCTTTTCGTTTAACAGAAAAGTAGAACAGTGGCTCTTTAACTACGCCTTGAAGGAGATTTATAATTTATCTAATGTAATTATATAGACACAAACGTTCACCATTCATTGCAAATCATCCCTCTACACCAATCATTTTTGTTTTTATTTTTATTTGTTGAATCATATATTGAATGCCCGGTTGTACTCAATACATTTGGAACTAGTTTTAAATAACTACAGAATGTATCTAACTATTTATTCCCTGATGAAAAACACTTATAATTTACTTATTCTTTGAAGCAGTTTTTCTCTTTTTTAATTTTATTTAATTTTTTATTTTTAAATGTCATTTTTACATAGTTAAGTAAATCGTAATAAATATTGTATTAACTTCCAATCGAATTAATAAAACAAAAAAATACATTCTAATCATTTTCTTACCTACGATTTCTTTTTATTTTTTTATTTTCAGGTAAGTGTCATCCACCAAATTGCTTTATAAGGACAATCTTCAGTTGTTCATCTTAAAATTATGTCACCATCTATTGCCATGGCCATGGTGTAAGACTTTGTTGGAGTCTCAAGAGCTTGATCTATGTAAGTTCTTTTTATTCTTATTATTTTTGTCATTAAATAACGTTCGTAGTTTTGACATACAAAAGCCAAGAAATGGTCTTCATTGACGCTTGGCATTGTTCTTTCTACCTCCGTTCAATGCTACTCCCTAAAGATGTTAAACGTAAGCCTCGACGTTATCTTAATCTACTTAAACAAAGCAACTGTATTTTTGTGATTCCACACCCAAAAAATTACAACCTCGGGTAGGTCTGACAAATTGTCCACCCACGCCTTCCATAAGACTGTTCACTCTCGTATTGAAACGAAATATCGTGCGACAATTCTACATTGATTTTATTCTCCGTACACTGAAGGCTGTAGTTTAACCTTTAACGTTCCCACGGACTGGGAGGTTGGTTACTGTGGAGAAGTGCTCTACATTTATTAACAACTTTTCTTACTTGCATTCTCTAGAAAGTCACTTGAGCATTAGACCTCAGGTTCGACATCTGTGCAATTTTCCAACAAATTGCACAGACTCATAAAAAGGCAATTTATCATTTCATTTCTTCGGTTGTTAAAATACGAGCACTCATTCATTAGAACTTAATTACAACCGCATTCTTGGTATCTTTTTCCACACATTGCTCGATTGCAGTCGAGCAACCCGCCCGCCCATTAACAACTTAACTTCCTTTTCAAACGCTTGCCTGTATCTCTTCCAATTGCACTCTATTTGGCGCGAACTAATTCAGATTAACGAATCAATTTAACATTTCTTTCAGTGGTAATAACAATTTGCCAACAATTCATTTGAGATAAATAACACTCCCCCACCCGTTTCTGTGAGAAGTGTCTTAAGAGATATCTATTTAGTTTTACGTCGTCGTTCGTCGCCAACAATACTGTCTACTGCGGGACAGTCTCACTCTCCTGTTGTTTGTGTGGTATCACAATTTGGATTTATGAGTCTGATCTTTAGAAAAGCGGACCGATTCTGAACTGCCATCGCAGCTGGAGTAAATCTAGCACCCTTGTACTCACTCGTGGATGTAATAGACAAAGCCCACGCAATGCAATTACAGTAATACCCACCATGCCCACTACTGCTGCGTTAAATTATTACACCATTGTTTTAATTTAACCAAAAAAAGAAATGAAAAGGATAATAAATACTTTTCCTAGATACTTATGTATCCATTGAATTGTTATTGATGGTGGCAATTACGCAGATTAAGTTTCATTTACGAAACGCGCAACCGAGCTATCCTGAACTGATGGCTGGTTCGGCGGTGTATGTTTCTGCCTCGTACTTGTATCTTTTGGTCGTTCATTTGTAGTTCTTCCGCATTTCTCAGAGCACGCAAGGTGGCTTTTTTTCAATGATGATCCGTCACATAGGTATGCTTGCTGACCTTAAATTTAACTGAGGCTATCGTCATCATCGTCGTGTCGTTCATAGGTTTTTGTTTTCGATAAAATAAAATTACAAAGTTGATAATTGAGACATTTTTTGTTTGTATTTAAAATTGGAGATAAAACGCGTCGTTTGCTGACAAATGCAAATGTTGATTCATGCAAATGAATGAACTAAGAGTGTCCAATGTTTTTGTTTTGTCGCAAAATCGGTTGGGCTTGAAATAAAAAAAAGGTAAGGGAATTTATTTGCTGTCAAAATGTCAAAAACCGATTGGTTAGAGTTATAGCGTCGTATTTCATAGAAGATTGAACAATATTGAATTTTAATGATGCATTCAGTAAAGGCTTAAGGAAAACAAAGACGAATAGTGAGCTGGCATCGGAAGTGAATCACTTGCATATAAGACGTGTTGGATACATGATTCTCTTTCGAATGGGGATAAACACCGCAAAGGCAAGTACCGTATTTATCTCCAATTCAGAGGTTGTCGTTCTACTCAACTAGGTACACATACACAACTTTATTAGTAATAAATTGCTATCCGCTTGTTAACTCGTGTCACGGTTGGCACGTAGTTAAGAAATGTATCCCTCTACTAAATTTTCTTATTACGAATAAAAAGTTCTAACCACAATAACTATAACTGAAGTTTACTACAAAAATTATCCTGGAAATATCATCAGTTACATTAATTCTGCCACCTAACGACCTGGACTTAGCAACAAAGTGTATACAGCTCTGTCAGTAAAGTCTATACAGGTCTGCCAACTGTCAATTGTTGGCAGTTCGTATTGAATTTTCTTTCGTTTTTAAGGGATCTCAAAAAGCTGCTGTTTCATATAATAATAAAAGTTGTGTTCTTTTGCACTATTAAATCTAAAGGATTTCACAAAAAACCCGCATGGCCGCGAAGGAAATTCATCAATAAACCTTGGCAGCACCGGTATATCTATGAATTAATTGTCAGTTATGTTAAAAAAAATAAAATAAATACATACTAGGCATTAATGGCACATACAGGGCCTAAGACCCAGCTTCTCCAACCATTTGCTTGTTAATAGATAGATAGATAGATAGATAGATAAATAGATAGATAGATAGATCGATAGATAGATAGATAGATAGATAGATAGAAAGATAGATAGATAGATAGATAGATTGATAGATAGATTGATAAATAGATTGATAGATAGATAGATAGATTTGCTTGCACGAAGTGGAATTGACCTACGATTTTAAATCCGAATCCGAATTTCGAATTTGAGAAGCTTCTCTTGACAATTGACACTGGGGGGTAGGTGCTTTGTTTTTTTTTCAGGGCGCGGGCTTTCTACAGACCTAATACTGGTCCATTGTACTACCAGGAAGACACACCTCTTTAACTGTTCGATTTTACTCGTTATTCTAAGAAAGACGTGTAGGCGCTTTAATGATAAGGAGTTTAGGTTTACAGCAATCACCACATCAGCACCAAATACCTGCCCCCTAATACGAGCAAAAGCAGGACAATCACAGAGGAACTGTTCCGGTGTGTCATCACTTTCTCCATAGACTTCGCAGTTGGTGGTATCGCTTAAGCCTAGCACCTAAAGATGCTTGGCAAAGGCGTAGTGGCCGGTAAGAATGTCAGTTATCTGCCTGCAGTCTTTTTTGTCGAGAGACATATTTTTTAAAGACGTTAGGGAGAATTCGTTTGGTCTGTCTGCACGCTGGAGAGTCATGTCATCTGCGATTGTGTTCCAATGAAACCCAACCGTTAATGGAAGCCCTGACGGAGCACACAGTCAGACATAATGTCAAGTCAAGTCAAGGTTCAAGTCTTGAGAAGTCTTCTTCTGAGCCCTGTCTAGCAAATTTATAGGAGATTTCCTTTCCTGTGATAAAATTATGACTTGGGACCCAGATAAGTCTAAGTGAATTCATCCTTCCGATCGAATTCAGAAAGATCTTGCATTCGAGAACTATTTTGGAGGTGATTAAAGGGCTGAACAAGGAATTAAGCGCAGCCTTACTGTCGCTATAGACGCAGATACTTTGCCGCCTCCACCTGTTCGTCACAGCACAGTCCATAGCCATTGGGATAGCATAAGTCTTTATTTGGAAGACTGACGCATGTTTGCCTAATGCAACGAAAAGTCTATATTGTCCGCAATTGCCCATCAGCCGAAGTTCCGACATCGCCTTGGCAGTCTTTTGCTCAACATGCTTATACCAAAGAAGTTAGCTATCCAGGATGACTCCCAGATATTTTGCTTAATTGGTGAGTTGGATTGTGACCCTTTTTAGCATTGGCTGACTCAACCCGATTAGCTTCCCCCTTCTCGTAAAGAGAACAACCTCCATTTTGAGAGAATTGACCGAGAGCCCACCATTCATCGATCAGGGCTAGGGCCGCCTGCGCTTTGGCGCAGACAGTCGCTAGGCATTATCCAACAAAAAGTACGGCATTATCATCCGCGTACGCCTGAGCGTAGACATTAGAACTGTTGAGAGCGTTAAAAAAGGAGTCGACTAGCATGCGCCACAGCAGTGGCGACAGAACTCCGCCTTGCGGGCAGCCTCTGTTAACCCCCGCCATCACATAATGGCCACAATCCGCATCCGCAACCAATTTTTAAAATCATTACCCTGATCGGGATTCGAACGCGCCACCTGCCTATCACTTCGTGAACAATCGCACCACCCGCTTTCAATCTTGGAAGTTATTTTGCTTGTTTCCTATCTGGTTTGCGTCCGTGCTATTTGCATTTAAATTGCTATCATTTGTTTGCGTTCGAACATTTCTGTCTACATCCTATTTTGTAGTTACTGAAAATGCTAAGGAATGCGTGCTTATTGTAGCATGGAAGCAGTATGTTGCTTGAGACGTAGGATTCATGGATAATGTGTTGGACTACTAAACGAGATGTTTCAGGTTCGAATTCTAGGAAAACCTCAAATTATTTTTGCTACCGCACCACCCGCGAACGCCTGGCAAACATCCAAGAGTAAATGATAAAGCTTCTAGATTTTGCTATTGAAACTTGGCATTAAACTTAGAGGCCCTTAGGTTAGGTTAGGTAGGTAAGCTGGCTTAGTGCCACACTCAGGTCAATACTGACCCATTGTGATGCCAATCGGGGGAGGGGGGTTGTCCCTTACTCATTTTTTATCCCTGTCTACAAAAACTGAGATTAATTACTCACTGTGTTTTTCGATACAAACCATCCTGTGGATTTGGTGAAGTTCATTATCCTGTCTAACCAACGACCATACCACGTCGAGTTAATCGGTTCTCGTCAGATCACCGCAATTAAACGACATTGGGCGCGGTTACTACGTAGATGGGGGACCGTTTGAGAAGAACCGCGTGTCGTTGGCTTCCTAGTCGCCACAGCCTCTACAGAGTTCTTCTTCCGTCAAGCGCAATTCTTCATGTGGTACCGCAGAGTATTGTGCCCCGTTAATATACCTACGAGGGTGGATAGTGATTTCCTATCCTTTTTAATGAGACTCTTGGTTCTGGCTCCATTGAAGGTTGTCCATAGCATTCTTGTGGTGTGGCAAGTATTTAGTGCCGTCCATCTAAGGTTCGCCTCTCTTATTGCCTTTCTCCTTGCTTCAAGCCTGAGAGTGCAAGGCGGGATGAATACAGAGGGTTCAGCTTGTTCTGACACAGCTGCCGAACCTTGTCTTGCTAATTCATCCGCTTTCTCGTTGCCTAGAATGTCTTCATGTCCCGGAACCCAGCAGAGCGATACTTTATGCTGAGTACCAAGAACCTTGAGTTCTTCGCGACAGCATTTCACTGGCTTGGATTTTATTACTGCTGCAGTTAAGGCTTTTATTGCCGCCTGGCTGTCGATAAAGAAGGTAATACCATCCGGTGGTATTGCCCTTACCACAGACCAAAACTCACAGGCTGCTGTTGTCACTGCCAGGACCTCTGCTTGGAAGACGCTGCTGTGGTCGGGGAGGCGTATAGATTTTGATATGCCCAGTGGAGCGGAAAAGACGCCTGACCCCACCCCCGTTACCGTTTTTGAACCGTCCGTAAATACGGTTATGGCTTGCGTGCGGGGGACGAGTGCGCTTCTCCATTCTTCCCTGCTGGGATAGGCACTCGAGAAAGGTCTTGTGAAATCTTAGTATTGTGTGATGTAGTCCGTAGTTGGTACATGGCCAAAGTATTTCTGCAGGATCAGCGAATGACCCATTTCGTGTGGTTTCCAGTTCACTGTTTGGCAAATTCTCATGGCACTAATGGCGGCTGTTGATTGAACAAAGATGTCTAGCGGAAGCAGGTTGAGGATAGCCTCCAGTCCTGCGGTTGGAGTTGTCCTCATCGCACTGGTTGTGCCGATGTACGCTAGTCTCTGAACTTTCGTAAGAGCCTTTAGATAGGTGGCTTTATTGGTTGCCTGCCACCATAGGAGACTGCCTTAGGTCAGTAAGGTCTTACTATTGCCGTGTTCATCCACAGTGTAATTTTGGGAGATAGTCTCCAGGTTTTTCCAAAAATTTTGCTGCAAGAGTAAAAGGCTATTGTGGCTTTTTTGATTCTCTCATTGGTATTCATTTTCCAATTTAGTTTTTTGTCTATTATGAGTCACAGGTAGTTTGCACTGTCAGAGATTCTGAGGGGTGTACCGCCAATAGAAGGTGTGACAAACTGTGGTATTTCCCTTTTCAGAGGCCCTTGCATTCATTTCAAAAATATACCTTCGCTTATTTTAAGAGTTATGAGCCCTGTGCCAAATATTTGTCATCATATGTATTTTGCTTCAATGGCAGATACCTTACACGAAGTCCGCCTTTTTTAACATTTCCTATCCAAAGGTTTTTACGACAACCCACATCAAAAGTTAAACCCACCGGAGTGGAACAGGATCCTTTCCGAAGCGGCGACTAAAAACAAGTGGCTTTCACTGTTTCTCAAGTTACCAACCTCAACTAACATCAGTTAAAGTAAATTTTACTAAAACAAAAAGGAGAAGAACACAGGACTCTCTTACGAGGACTGCTGAGTGCTGCCACCGACAACGATACGTTTTAATTATAACATCACTTTGCTGTAGATGACATGATGTGCTGTGAGCTGACCCACAATTCTATCTGCAACCTCTAGCCATGTATACTTTGTGAATTTTTTATTGTGAGCTCGTTGATTACCTGTATTTTTGGGCTCCCATTTTATTTCCGAATCTTCATATCTGAAGAGCTGCCTCTATTGCAGTGCACTCAGAAACGCAAACACAAACTTTGTGTTTATATTTACCCAGCGTCGAATGAAAAATACAAGCTTCCATCGGCAACTTCATAATGAATTCCAATTGGATTAGAAGCCGTCTCATAGTGGTTTATCTCTGCCGGATTGCATTTTCTATGGAATCCAATGAGGACTGCTTGAAAGATGATTCGAATAAATATTATTCCTGTTTGTATCTGCCTGTTGAAAACTGTATCAATATCCGAAAAATTTACGACCGTCATAAACTGGCCAGTCGGAAAAAGCTATACCCGACTATGTATCGGTTTCACCTCGGTATCTGGAAAAAGATCATCAGCTGGGTGTATATTGCATTCCTAGGTGTATTCCATTTAATTAATGTTTATTTAGTAGATTAACAGTGTTCATAGATACTCGCTCTGTAAGTACACACGCACTCAATTTGGTATGTTGATCTATATTGATAGCGAGTTGGGTTTTATGCTCTCAAGTGGAGGAAGGGGGCAATACAGAAGCAGACTTGTTTGTCTTTCACCGATGCAAAGGTACCCAAAGATGTTAGCGATTTTGGTGTAATTTAACATGACGATAAGGTACGAGAAGTATAAAGAAAATTTATAACCCATGTTTATAGGCGATAGCCCTGGCAGCCGGCCTATGTTCCATGGCTCCGAGAACATATTCTTTTATTTAGCCGCGGAAGTTACATTGGATCGATGGCCCGCTTGTTTGTTTAAGATACTTTCTTTTATTGTTATCGATATACGGACTATTACACAATCTTATTCGCCTGTGAGGGGGAATATGCTGGGTCAGACGGATGTAAAACGTTTCAAGGATTGTTTTTCTTTATGCTTTATGTGCGGCTTATAGTGAAATAAATGTTATTGTTAAATTTTCCGTGACAAGATAAAATGCCAGAAATGCTATCAAAATAATCCTAGAAAGTGAAGGTGTGCGTTTGTTAAGGAGACCGATACGTTTGTGCCGTTTAGCACATGAAAGGGTTAATCTTTTGGATACAAAACTTTCGCACCCTAAAAAGTTTAATTAATACCAATTTAGCAGAACTCATCCATCCGTACCACCCTGTGTATAACAAGCACATCGTCTGATCATTCTACGTCAACAATCTTCATTCGCAACTATTCTGGGTAAAAAGAAGAGCGGAAAATGTACGAGTATTAACAAGCGAAATGTATCTAATAATAAAATTCAGCTCGGATGAGTTTGAGCCCAAAAAGGTGAATAGTTTCACGAACTCGCTGATGAAGAGACGACGAAGTATATAAGGTGGCTCTGCTCGTACAAAATATTATACTTCGAAAACTTAGGGTGCCATCACTCATATCTGTAAAGTTCGTTGTGTGAATTACTAAATCAGAACTACAGACGAGTTATATATTGTGGAATGCAAATGTTCAGGTGGAGTTGTTAATTAGCAACTAAATCGGAAGTGATTAGCTTTGAAGTTGTTATCTTAATGACAGAATATGAACATCAAAAGCGGTGATGACTCAAGGATAACTTTAGGCTTGTTCAAAGGCGTGCAGGAGTCTGAATTCTGAATATGAAATGGGAAATTGATCTCTTATTACTTTTGTAAAATTCGCAGATAATTGCGACTTAAAGGGGGAAAGATTTACAAGGAATGTTGCTTGCAATTTACGATTTACCGATTGGGATTGCTAATTAAGTGATCCGGACGGAAGCGTATTTGACTGTTTTTATAAATACGGAAATGAAACCAAAAAATGTAATGGGGTCCCCAAGGGCTATATACTTAGACATGTTTCTTTTTTTCTGAAACGTTTTATGATCCTTTTAAAGTGCAGATCATAAGGTCATCGTTAAAGACGAGAGAACGAAGTTTTGGAACAAAGATGTCTTGACATTTGACAATCGCACCGACAGATATTGAGCATTAGAAGATGCCTGTCTACGAGTAGTTGGAGAATCAAATGATGCGTTGCTAGGAATTATTTTGTTTACTTCTTCAAAATATTTCTTAAAAAAGTATGTAAATAATAATTTTTTTAGATTTTAGATTTAGATTAGATTTTTTATTACTTTTCAAACAAGTGGAATTACATACATTGCGCTATTGATAAATTACAATTTACTGCGTATAAACATTCCAAGGATAATAACTTACTAAAGTTGTTTACAGTACTATAAATATGTTGAAAAATAACTAAAATACATTCTTTAGTTAAAAAAAAAACTAGTGACGAATGTATTATAATATGAGACAATCTTATACACATTTCGAAAAATAAAGGTTGTAGGGTTTTGAATAGAGAAACCAATAGGAAAAGTAAAAAGCAAAAAGAAGAAAAAACAAAAGAGAGGAAAGAGTTAGGTAAAATGACTAATTATGTAACCAAAATAATTAAATTATTGATCTGTTCGAAATCAAAATTAAACAGGCACATTGTAACTTTTTTATTGAATGAAGAGGGACTACAAGTACTCCTTAATTCAGGAGGCAATTTTTTAAAGCAGCGCAGTGTGCATATTCCAGTTCATTTTGTTGTCAATGACAAGGCTAATTTATTTAAAATTCTGAACCTTACCAATCTTGGAACACTTTGTCAAGCAAGGCACGGCAACGTTAACTTTTTTTTTTAAATTTATTTATTTCATTAAAAAAAACTTAAAGTTATACAACAGTTATGGAAAAACAAAAAAAAATATATATAAAATTAAAACTTATAAGCTTTAAAATGAAATTGTTCAATACATTCTGTTATCGGATTTTGACAAGAGGCGAATGAATGTACGATTCATACTAACAAAAAAATAAATGGAATAAATTTATCGATGGAGATGCGATAAAATTAAGAGATAAAATCAACTCAACAAAAAAAAAAATCAAAATCAATAATAGAGGTTGTAATACATTGTTTAAAATTTTAAAATTTGAAAAAAATGGAAAAAATAAATAAGCTTACCTATAACTAAAAAAGAAATCATACTAATGGATTCAGTAATTTACCAATTTTAGCATAGTTTAACGAAAAAATCCAATATTTAACATACATGTTTAAGAAATACGGACTTAACTCTCTGGCACCTTAGACTTATAGGCAATTTGTTAAACAAACGGGGCGCAGACTAGAATAAAAATAAGAAAAATGTGATTTGTTTATTGTAGGGACAAGAACGAGATTTCTGATGTTGATTCGAAGATTACGGTTATCATAAACTCTTGGAGAGTTATACCCGGACATTTCAAAAAATATTTTTAAAACCTGAAAAGTATAAATGCCTTAAAAGTAGAAATCCAAGACTTTTAAACAACTCCAAACTAGGAGTTCGACGGTTTACTCTGCAAATAATACGGACAGCATGTTTTTGTTTGATTAGCAAAGGCTCTATTTTACTAGAATGTGTACCACCCCAACAAACTATGCCATACTGGAGTTTAGATTTGAGTAGACCATTATAGACTAGCTTTAAATGTGCACACATTATTGGAAGAACGGCAGATTTCAGAGTTTAATCAGATATTTTCACAGTCGCGACTGTTTAAGACAAAATCTGGAGAATCAAGATCAAAAGACGGAAGATTAAACAACATTAGCTTGGTTTTATCACTAATCACTAGCTTGTGGATCGAGAACCAGTGCCTTAGGATTTCAAGATCATGGTTAATATCGGCGATCAAGTCTGAAATGGACGAATTGGAATACACAATTGCAATATCAACCAGTTTCTTTGCCCCTCAATGGAAGATCAAAAATAGAATTTATAAATATGAGAACTAACACTGGCCCAAGAACTGAGCCTTGGAGTACGCCTGTGCGAATATCACGGCATTCACTAAAAGCTCCACCAACGCGAACCAGTCAAAAATAGAACCTCTGAAACCAGCTTTTCCCAACTTAAACAAGAGAATATAATGATCCACAGTATCAAAAGCTTTTGTTATATCAATATAGAGGAAAGCAGTTAATTTCTTGTGGTTCAGACTATCATATACAAGGTGGCGCAAAAATAACCTTCCGATGTTTTTTGGCTGTAATTTAAAAAAAAAATGAAAAACTTTGATTCTTCTTGTGGATTATTTTTATTTGGTCTTTTAATTTTTTTTACATCAAGTCAAGAATATGATGTCATGTAAATGGCCGCCGCCACAGTTGATTGTCATTTGAGCCCTTTTTTTTGGCATTTTCCATCACTTTGGCCAAAACTTCCGGCGATAGGTCCTCACATTGTTGACGGATATTGTCTTTAAGAGCTGCAAGAGTCTGAGGCTTGTTGACATAATCCCGCGACTTCAAAAAGCCCCACAAAAAGAAGTCTGGAGCGGTCAAATCAGGCGATCTTGTTGGCCAGTGCAAATCGCCAAAACGGGAGATTAGGCGCCCGGGAAATGCATCCTTCAGCATATCGGTTGTGGCACGTGCAGTGTGTGCCGTTGCACCGTCCTGTTGGAACCACATGTTTTCCAATCCCAATTCATCAAGTTGCGGCAAAAAGAACTCGTTGATCATTGCTCTGTAGCGCTCACCATTCACAGTAACCGTTTGGACCGCGACGTCTTCGAAGAAAAAAGGTCCGATGACTCCTCCAGCGAAAACAGCACACCATACAGTGACTGTGAGCGGGTGTAATGGTTCTTCGTGGGTTACACGCGGATTTTCAGTGCCCCAGAAGCGTAAATTTTGCTTATTTACGTACCCGCTAAGATGGAAATGTGCCTCATCACTCATGATTGATGAAAAATCATCTTCCTCTTGGTGGTGATTAAGGATGGCTTGAGCGTATGTTAGACGCGATTGGCGGTCAGCAGCTAACATCTGATGCACCGTCTGGACTTTGTACGGAAACATCTTCAAATCTTGTACCAAAATTCGTTCTAAAGACCGTCGACTGATACTCATTTGCGTGGCACGTCGTCTGGTCGATGTCGACGGCGCTTCCATGACATCTTCGGCTACAGCAGCAATATTCTCTGCAGAACGGCTACTCCGGGGTCTGCCACGCCTGGCGGCATCTCGTGTTGTGCCAGTCTCTTCGAGGCGAGCGGCTAAACGTCGCAGTGTTTCACCAGTAGGCGTTGGACGGGTAGGAAATCTGCGACGAAATTCACGTTGTGCCAAAGTCACCGACCGATTATTGCTCAAATAAATAGTCACCAATATTCCGCGTTCTGGAGCAGTGTAGCGTAACATTGTTTATTAACGTGTATTTCGCATGTGTTTACTACACAAATGTCAAAACAGAACTGACATTAGGGGCCAATCGCAAAATTTATAGCATTTTCTGATAGGAGGATTACTTTTGCGCCACCTTGTACCTTGGTGCAAAAATTTAAGAGTGCATCTTCCCTTGATTTATATTCTCTAAAACCATTTTGGTTGGAGCTCAAACACGAGTTTCTCAAGAAAATTGATAACCCGGCTTTTTGTAACCTTTTCAAAGATTTTTGAAAATGACGAAAGGGGAGAAATGGGTCTGTAATTATTTAAATCTTTCCGATCACCTTTTTTAGAAATGGATATAACCTCAGCCAATTTAAAACTTGATGGAAAAATACCTCTAGATAAACTTTTATTAAAGATGTGAGCTAAGGCATCGACAATGTTAAACTTAATTGTTTTTAATGAAGGCATTATTGTAGCTATTCAGAGAAGAGGAATTGGATTTGTTCAGATGCATAATTACCCCATAAAGTTCGAATGAACTAATCGGATCAAAGAAGAAACTATTAGATTGTAATTCGATACTGCTAAGACAAATATCATCACAATCCCTGTTGTTATTAAATAATGCTTTGATGAGGACGTCTGAGGGCGCATTAATGAATAACTCATTAAAGCTGGTTGCATAGAGTCATAACTGGTTACCTCCATGTTATTAAATATGATAAAAGTAGGTGATCCAGAAGAAACATTTTTATTAAAAAGCTCATTAACTACACCCCACTCGTTTTTATACCCTATTCTAAGGGTATATTAATTTTGACGCATAATTTGTAATATACCTTAATATTGCCCGTAGACCCCTAAAAGTTACTATATTTATGATCAGCATCGATAGTAATGTCGATCTAGCCATGTCCGTCCGTCCGTCCGTCTGTCGGCAAAAATTAGGCCTTTAAACTGGACCTAGAGAGCTGAAATTTTAACCATATACTCTCTAGGGTCCCGAAATAATCAAGTTTACGAATTTTTTAAATCCGCCCACAGACACGCCCACAAACTCAAAAAAAAACAAAATTTTGGAAAAAATCGAATTTTGAGCTAGAAAGCTGAAATTTTTTATATGTGATCTATGACTCCTAAAACTGCTCGGGATAAAAAAATTTCAAAATCCGCCCACTGACACGCCCAAAAATAAATAAAATAATTTTTTTATACCCTATTCTAAGGGTATATTAATTTTTGAAAATCCAAAGTTTGAGCTAGGGAGCTGAAATTTATAATATATACTCTCTATGGGCCCTTTATGCTCATGTGTAAATATTTTCAAAATCCGCCCACTGACACGCCCACAATTGATTTTTTTTTTTTTTGAAAATTCAAAGTTTGAGGAAATTTATAATATATACTCTCTAGGGGCCCTTTATTCTCATGTGTTAATTTTTTTTAAATCCGCCTACTGACACGCCCACAATTAAATAAAACAATTTAATTGAAACACCCAAGTTTGAGCTAGGGAGCGTTTTTTTTTTATAAAATCCTTTAAATGTTATATAACAAAATATGTAGAGCGTTCTTAACAATTCAACCATACTTAAACTTTTGTCACGCCCACTTATGAGGGATAAGAATAAGAATAGGGTATCCAACAGTTCGCCCAAGCGGACTGTAGCCCGTCCCTATGTTTCAAATTACCTTCGCTGCAGTAAATTTATTTATGTAAAAATTGTCCTTGTATATAGGAACTTCGATACTTATTTTCTTACAAATCACCAGATAGTTGGACTTCCGACGGACATCGTTAGGAAATTGTTTGCACTTAATACGTGTTTATTTTTAAAATCATTTTTTTAAGCAAATTTAAGGTCATCCAAGGTTTAAGCCTCTTTAATTTAGGTCTTCTAGTATCACGAGCTTCGGTACACATCACAATATGTCTATTTAAGATACTAAGGAAAAAATCAAAAGTAGACGAGTTTCATTATATACACTAGACCAATTTTCGAGAACTAAACGAGCATTAAGGCTATTTAAATTTATTCGCTCATTATGTTGGAAGGGAATATACCGGTTAGGTAGTTTTTTCCCAATTTTCTGGAAAAAAGGCACGTCATACAATGATCGGTGATCCTAAAATCAGATACAGAGCTAATCAAAGACAGATTAGTATTGCGGTCAAGTCGAGCAAAGATGTGGTCAATGCAAGTAGCGGAAGAAGCAGTGATTCTAGTTGGTACATTTATACAAGACTCCAGACCATTTGCCGACATTAAACTTAAGTAATTTACTAAGTCAGGAGGGTGGCGACGGTGTAGACGGTGTAGAGGTTAGTGTGTTGGCTTGTGACCAGTGCGGTGCAGGTTCAATCCCCATGGGGAACAACAACATACGCCACCCAATCAAATGCCTCTACACCAAAAGGAGGATTTCTGCCTGGTAGTACAATGGAACGTTACCGAGTCTGAGTGCTCTGGGATTTGGATTTCCTTTTTTATAAAATAAAAAAGAAAAAAAAAAAAAAGTCAGGAGAATCATTTAGAAGATCTAAATTACTGTCACCCACAATAAAAAGATTACTGGCATTTTCTATACTTAACAGTGAGGTTATTTCCTCTATAAAAACATCTTTATTTTTACATGTACACACAGAGAAAAACCAGATTTTGTTTTTCTTACGCAAAAGATACTTTAATCAGATCTGAGCTAGGAAGAAATATGGATAAACACTCACAGCCCAAATTTTCATTTAAAAAAAGATAGCAACACCACCAGCAGCAGCAGCATACGTATTATTACAATTAGGATCAAACTTGTAACCAGGAATATTATAAAAGTCTTTTTCGTTATCATACTCGTATATCCATATTTCCGATATAAAAATTAAATCGGGCTTGTGAGCGACGAACAGATCAATGGATTGACAAAGGTCAGCTAAAAGACTTGGAAAGACCTGTTCTTGGAGATAGCTTGCCAACTATATTTGTGATTCGCGTACTAATATATAGCTCATACGACTATTTCAAATATTCATTTTCCAAATAGCCGCTCAGAGAGGGAGAAGTGCCTAAAAAATCCTTCGCCAAAAGTCAGCAACAATGCTGCTTCTTGTGGCTGGAAAAAAAATACTAACATGCTCCAACAGTATTGTAAAGGTCTTCTAAATCAATAATTTCCTCGGATATATTTTCCGGGGGCCGTTCCTAAAAATGAAGAAGTACCCGTCATTACTGTCGAAGAAATGACGGAAATCGGTCAAAGACTACAAAAAACGAATATCAGTTGGGGCGGACGAGATACCCTCTGAGTTCTGGAAAAGGGTGGGAATGGCTCATGATTCGCATATCTAAACTGATGAGCGGCGATTCAATGCCTAAGCACTGGAGGGCACGTTTTCTTCTTCCTTTATAAAAGGAAAAGGCGATACGCCAGACTGTGATAATAACCGTTTCATTAAGCTGATGTCACACACCATAAAGATCGTTGAGCGGGTATTAGCTTGCCGAATGCGGAAAATAATACTGCTATCTGAAGACGAGTGCGGTTTTGTCGCAGGTAAATCACAGATGCAATTGAAAGTGTAAGGATCATGATTGGAAAACATCGTGATTTATTTAAGGGTTTGCATATGGTGTTGGTTGATTTTGAAAAGACCTTTGATAGAAAACCATGAGACCTGTTATGGGTGGCGGTAAAAAAAGGAGGAGTTTCAGAAACCTACGTACAGATGATCATTGGCATGTATGAGGGAGTAAAGACAAGAGTAAGTTGGCGTCACCGAGGAGTTCGCAAACAAAGTCGGTGTACACCAGGGGAGCGTCTTAAGTCGCTTGATATTTATTACAGTCCTTGATTATCAGCTTAAGAGAGAATTGACGGACCACACAGTGCATCAGTTATTATTTGATGACGATGGTGCCATCATTATTGAGGATCAAACATCTCTGTAACGAGCACTTGATGTATGGGTGGATGTTTTGGAGGTGAATGGGTATCGTATCAGTTCGAAGAAAACAGAACAATTGTACTGCCCGTTCTCTGATCCACTCCGACCTATTCCAGACATTTATATGAATGGAGGAGAGGCTCCCAAAATCAATAACGAAGCACAAGCTATGATAACAACATTAAGCATCGCATAAGCGTAGGCTGGGTGAAGGTGCGGGAAAACTAAGCCATCTACTGTGACCAAAAATCGCAACCTAAGCTAAAAGGAAGACTGTACACCGCAGTTGTGCTCCCGGCGCTCACATGCTGTTCACAATGTTGGACAGCGTACAAAAAGTATGAGGGCAAATCAACAAAGATTGATCGAATAAGAAGTTCCAAGATCCGAGCAAGCCTTTACGTCAAAGAAACTATCTTGAAAATAATGGAGCGTGACCCTGTCAAAAAGGGCAAAATCAATCAACGTTCCAATACAAACCTCCAAATTAGAGGTCACCCACTTCGATGGGCTGAAAATAGACCCCCCTGCCATACAATTTTTTTTCGGCCTAACTTCAGGAAAATCCACTTTAAGGAATATACTGCTTAACTGGGACACCCTGTATTTTATTGCAGAGTCTCCTTTCGTCAGATTAAGTGTCCTTTTCGGATTAAGGAGGTGCTTTCCTCCAAAGCAACTTCTCCTTCTTTCCGCCAGGGATTTGGTATTGCTCTCATGTCTGGAGATCCAACATAAAACACCAACCCCTGGCTCAATAGAGACTGACCTCTGTCTATTTTATGGATACTACCTACTAGGCAGGCATGCTGATGGTCCTCATCTGACAGGTACACTTGTTCATCGTCCATACCAATGAACATTTTAAAATAGAACAAATATTTTTTTGTCGGGGTGCGGGACTTTCTACACTGGAAACTCAGACTTGGTCCATTGTGCTGCCAGGAAGACACACCACTTCTACTGAAATTTCCTCATTTTTCTAGGAAAAACTCATTTTCTGTGTTCCCGAGACGCCCCGGACAAGTCTTGGTGAATTCAGCCCTATGACCGAATTCAGAGAGATCTTGCAATTATGAAATGGTGGCCAAAGGATTAAGCAAGCCCTTAAGCGCAGCTTGACTGTTGCTACAGATGCAGATACTCCGCACTCCACCTCACAACAAAGGCCATATCCATTAGGATAGAATAAGTCACTGACGCATGTTTGATTAACGAGTAGAAAAGTCTAAGGTTGTCGCTCTCCTTGAAAACACCAGCACCAGATCCTTGATCGGTCTTGGAGCTATCCGTAAAGATTCGACTGCATTGCTTTCCAGGCTCAGAGAAAGTCGACTTCGTAATTGCGCATAAGTCGAAGTTCCGGTGCCATTGCGTCGGGCGGCATTCTCATAAGATGTTCCAAACATCAATGGTTGAGAGGTTCAATAATGCATCTAGGCCGGAGTCGGGCGTGCTGAGGAAGACCTCCTTTCAGCCGAGACATACCATCCTTTCGAGTTTGGCGAAACGTGCAGTAACGTATTTACGTGAAAGCTTTTTCCACCAGACAACTGACGCATATGCAAAAAATGGTCCTATAATAGCCGTGTAAGTCCATAGGACTCTTTTCGGTGATAAGCCCCATGTCTTGCCGAAAATGCCTTTTCTTAATAGTGGTAGCAACTGGTTTGTACCTTGTTGCAGCATGGCTGGATTCCTCATTATATTCCGTCTGTGTCAGGCGACTTGAAGCCGTCAAGTTTTCTACGTGATTCCAATTTGGTTGATTTGCCTTATTCAGTACTTCAACCACCCTACTAGTTTCACCTAGGGTTTCGCAGAAATTATACTTTGGCACTCGCTTCCGAGAGACATCTTTCCGGAGGAATACACTTTGCAACAATTTACAAGCAACACTTATTTGAACGAAGAAATAAACACAAAGGGTTCTACATTGTACTTTGTAACACGTAAGATACCAACAATTGCAGGATCACGAAGTTGGAATATCCTTCAATCTTCCATGCATCTTTTACATCAATCAAAACTATCCATTTACTATACGAAAAATATCGCTTCCTTCTTCATGTTGTGTTGTCTCGCGACATTTTTTTCTCTCGCTCAAAAGTGTCAAGCTACCTGTAAGTGGACGATGGAATCAGAGCTCATAAATCAGATCATCAAGCTCAAGTCTGCACTAAGCAAGTGTCTCTCTTCCCAACCCGAAGGTGTTTCAATTACTTTCCCTCTTTTAGAGAAAAAAAGGAACCAAAAAAACGCGGACTATACGCAGATACAAATATATCAAAAGTTTTCTCCAGATATCAATCAAGACAGATTTTTTTTTATTTATTTTTTTTAACCAAAAGTTAATGTTAAATATTTTATTTTATACGCTCCAAGTTACCACACGATCAACCTACTCATTTCCTCTCTTCGGTTGGAGTGCAGGAAAAAATGAAATACAATTTTCAAGCTAATAACTCATTTGCGGCTGTGTCACATCCACATGCAACCATGATCAGAATTCATTGATAACATGTAATAGAAGCCTTGGCGTTTCTGTCATTCCATGGCATGCCAATGCGTTTCCAAGTAAGTCATAAAAAAAAAACTAAAAAATACAATCAAACGATCAAGCCAATTATTGCGAAAATGTCATCGCCATCGCAGCGTTAATGGATGCAGCGATAATTACATAGTTGAGGATTTAAACGCACGCATGCCTGTAAGACATATCCATAAAATAATTCGCGTGATGGGTTAAATTTTGTTTCAACACATAAATGGTAGTCGTATCGTGGAAAGATAAATGTCATGGCGTGATGATCGAAGGGGGACCTTTCCATTGGTGGACAGATATGGCACAGGCAATTATTGATTTGATAGTTCTTATTTCAAATAAGACGCGAAACAAGGTGTTTTGGTCAGAAATGGAGTTACAATCGCAAACCGAAAATTAGTTCTGATAAGTAAAAGAGGGAGAAACATCTTATGTGAGACTTTAATATGGTTGAAGTGACAGAGGTGTGTTTGGTTTTTTAATTTTTATTTATTTATTTGAAATTGTTTGTTGACATTTTGTATTTTTTATACTATAAGTTTTACACTATTTTAATACTATAAATGCCAATTCAAAGGGCTTCATTACAAATAGTTGAAATATTGGTGGGGTGATCCTTAAGATATTAGCAAAAAGATACAGGATTACATAAAATGCATTTAAGAAATAACATTTCAAGTTAAATTTAAATATTAATTTTAAAATAAAAAGAGAAAATAGAGAAAAAAGACTAGTTACACCAAAATGTCAGAAATAATAGCTTTCATATTAATGTAATTGAATTGGAAGAGGCAATGTTTTACACATTTCTCAAACTTTCCAGGTATGGTTAATGACCTGATTTGAAGGGGTTGTTTGTTAAAAGGATTATGAATAGCTGTTTAAGGCTGACTCACATTCCTCAGGCTTGGAGGGAAGTTAAAGTAGTCTTCATACCCAAGGCTGGCAAATACTCCCATGTTAGTCCAAAAGACCTCAGACCCATCAGTCTATCATCATTCCTCCTCAAAACGCTGGAGCGTCTGATTGATATCCATCTTCGCATGAATATAAGCCAACTGCTGTCTGCGGCACAACATGCGTACATTAAGGGTAAATCAGTGGAAACTGCCCTTCACTCCTTGGTACGCACCATAGAATACTCCCTTCACCACAAGGAATACATTATGGTTGCCTTCCTAGACATAGAGGGCGCTTTTAACAACGTTGACACATCTGCAATCGCAAATGCACTAACAGAACTAAATGTGGATGGATCGCTTGGTGCATTGATCAATCTTTTGCTCACAAGCAGGATTATCAACTCAAAACTGGGCGTTTCATCCGCTAGAAGGTCTGTCAGTAGAGGCACGCCACAAGGTGGTGTCCTCTCCCCCCTTCTGTGGAACTTGGTGGTGAATAAACTACTGACATGCCTGGAAGGGGAGGGTTGCACGGTGATTGCCTATGCGGATGACATTGCTATTGCCGTCTCAGGGAAATACCTCAATACTCTAAAGGAACTCCTTCAAAACGCTCTCAACAAGCTTTCAATTTGGGCAAGAAGCTGTGGGCTGGGGGTTAACCCTCACAAAACCGAGCTTGTCCTCTTCTCCAGGAAATATAAAATCCCTCATATCGACCCTCCCTCTATCAACGGTACAAGCTTAACCTTTTCCGACGAAGCTAAATTTCTGGGTCTAATATTCGATAAGAAGTTAAGCTGGAAACCCAATGTACAAGAAAGAGTAAGGAAAGTTACAGTAGCACTTTTCTCTTGCAAAAAAGCCATCGGAAATAAGTGGGGCCTACAGCCCCGCATATCACACTGGCTATACGTATCGGTAGTTAGACCGATCCTGACATACGGGGTGGTTGTCTGGTGGACTGCTCTAGACAAAGCGGTAAACCGTGATAAACTGAGCAAGGTGCAACGCACAGCTTGTCTGTGTATCTGCGGAGCACTCCGTACGACCCCCTCCGCTGCACTGGACATTTTACTGCATCTAACACCCCTGGATATTTTCAGCAGGCAATCAGCTGCCTGCTCCGCTGTCCGTTTAAAAGCCACATCACAGTGGATCAATACGAATATTGGCCACTCTATCATTGTGGACTCACATGGGTCCCTACCAAGAAACATCGACTACACTATACCCCAGCTACAGTTCGAAAAGAACTTCCAAATCACTATCCCCTCCAGATCATTCTGGGAGGAGGCTGATTGCACGGAAGATAATTCGATCCACTTTTACACCGACGGATCAAAAACTAGTGATGGGGTCGGAGGTGGTGTTTTCTCAGAAAGACTTAATATCAGTCTCTCTTTCCGTCTTCCTGGTCATTGTAGCGTGTTCCAGGCGGAAATCATGGCGATTAAGGAAGTCTTGTCGTGGCTAAAGAGAAACGTGATATCCGCTAAGGACATCCGCATATTCTCGGATAGTCAAGCCGCGCTGAAATCCTTGGATTCAGTCTCTTCAAACTCCATCGTAGCCATAGACTGCCGTTCGTCTCTTGAGGAGATGGCAGAGCAGTTCAACTTTCACCTCTTTTGGGTGCCAGGGCACAGAGACATCCCAGGGAACTGTAGGGCAGACGAACTCGCCAAAAAAGGAACAGCATTACCTCTTCTACCTGATAAAGGTTTCTTAGGTATGCCCATCGCTATTTGTAAACTCATGCTTAAACTAGCCGCAGTCGAGAGTACAAACCTCAGGTGGACAGGTAGTGATACGTGTCTAGCGACCAAGCATATCTGGCCAAAGCTGGACCTGCGACGCTCTCTGAGTTTGATCTCACTTACCCGACTGCATATTAGCTCTGTCATAGGTGCCATCACAGGGCACTGTCTAATAGGCAAGCACGTATCAAGGCTTGGCGTCTATTCTAACGACTTCTGCAGAAGTTGCAGGGATGAGGAGGAGGAGGAGACTACACTTCATCTCCTCTGCACATGTCCTGCACTCTCCCATAAAAGAAATCTCTATTTGGGAGCCTTCTTCCTTAATGAACTCAGTGACTTGGCTAACTCAGATGTTAGAAGTCTATCACGCTTCATTAGAAGTTCCAAATGGTTTTAGCGGGTAGTGGTAGATACTCCCGATCCTAGTGGCATCACAATGGACCTCTTTGGTCTAAGTGTGTTAGCTTTCGGCTAACAGTCACCTCAACCTAACCTAACCTTGTTAAAAAGGCGGCACGATGAAACCAAATAAGAGTTACGAAAAGCAGTGGTACGAGAAAACGGTACAGTTACAACGTTCAACAAATTAAGGCGTAAATTATAATCAGAGATTAATCTAAAATTCATATTTCCCGATCTAAAAAAAAGGGTAATACCTCAAAACAATACAAATGACAGACTGGAAGAATTTTCATAGCACGGAACAATGGAAAACTAGGATGTCAACTGTGTTTTCGGCTAATTGTTCTCAAAACATTTGTTTGTAAAACTAAAAGAGGCTGTATCTTATTCCGATATGTCCCGCCCCAACAGGCAATACCATATTCGAGTTTCGAGTGAAAAATGCCATGATAAATAATTTTTAGGGTTCCGTAGCCGAAAGGCAAAAAACGGAATGATGTTGGTTCATCGAGCCGGTGACAGGAACCAAATCACCCAGCCCATTATGACAGAGCCTCCACCATGGCTCACGGGTCGTTTCTTTTGCCTTACTACCTTTGGCAATCTTACCAAAAATGTGTTTTTTGAAAGGAGCTTCCATCTGTCCATAAAACGTTTCTCCAGAACTCCTTTGGCTTCTGCAGGTGTTCCTTTGCAAAGGCCAGTCCTTTAAGCTTATTTGCCTTAGATATATACGGCACGTCCTTAGCTTTAATTGTCCTAAAATCGCTTTCCTTTAAACGTCGTCGGACACTGCGCTCACTGATTGGGTTCTTGGCCGTCAAATTCCTTTGATCTGCACCAGATTGAGGCTTCAGAAAAATATATTTTTTGAATTCCCGTAGACTCGGTCTTGAGTGGGCATTGTTTTGCGCTTAGCACCTGAAATCGCTAAGTTACTGATGTCGCTATGCTTTTTAAACTTATTAATTTGATAGTTCACAGTTTGACGCGACACATTAAACTCTTTTGCAACGTCTTCTACTGCCGTTCCAGCGTTAAACTTTGCTACCATCGAAGATCTGGTAACCAAACTTAACTCTGCCGTTTTACCCATGATTTATAACACCTTTTAATCAATTTTTATTTTTTTATCAACGTGTAATATCAGTTAAACTTAAATACAAAAGTTGTTCGGCTCTAGCGTGCTCAAAAGTGCAAGCGTATTTACACAAAGCTTCCGTCAAAATACGTAATGCCACGCAAAAATGTCTTGTCTCCATGCATTCTTATTAGCAGAAAGAAAATACAAAAGGTAATAGACAAAATATTTTGCATTCGTGTAGTTGTAAATACGCACTTTATTTTGAGCATAACTTGTATATCGTTAATTCATGCAATCAAACATACCAGACACGAAAACATCACAGTGGCTTTTGTCAAAATAACTATGCCGACTAGTGTAGCATGTTACTAAACGTGGGACAAGATGAAGCTGGGACACATGAGCAGCCAATTAGTTTGAACTTTTTGCAACCCGTAGAATGAAAGGAATGAAAGTAAAACTCCGCAAAAGGGTCAGTTGTGGTCGATAAGTTAAAAAACATTATTTTAGTTTTAGAACCTATTCTCAGTCTATGTTCAGCGAACCAGATCCTCAATAAATTTAAATCCCAGTTGATATCAGAATCCAAAATTAAGGTACAATCTGCACTGTAGGGAAAGCCCACATCATCTGCGAAGGCAGTAAGTGTACCCTTAAAATCAAGCTTAAAAAGGGAATTAATATATATGAAGAAGAAAATAGGTCCCAACACCGTGCCTTGCGGTACTCCGAAATTTAGAAACTGTACTGATTTCACCAATCTTAACAGTTTGAGATCTATTTGGAAGATAGGATCTGATGATCCACTCGAACATAAAACCACGAATTCCTTGCTTTTTCTGGTTTTTTCAACAAGATGGTGTGGTCAACCATATCGAAGGCTTTCGTAATGTCCGCAAATAAACCTGCAGTGAACTTTTTTGTATCAAGGTTGGAGAAAACACTGGAGCAAACATTTAGTAGGGCATCTCTAGTAGACTTTCCCTGTTGGAAACCAAACTGCAAAGGGCTGAAAAACTTGTTTTTGTTTGAAAAATACAACAGTCTTATTTTAACAATTTTTTCGAAAACTTTACTTAAAATGGAAAGGAGTGAATTTTTTTTTTATAATTTGCGTCCGCTAAAGGGATTTTTTCTTTTTTCTTTATTGATAGAGTACCCAGTGTTGCCACAGCGCAGGCGTTTTCGTTGCTGCAAGCAGCCCCAAGCAAACGATTCATTGCCTGATTTTGGGTGCTGCTTACTACTGAAAGAATAGGAGGATAGGAAAGTAGTTTTTGGTGCGATAGGGTTTTTTTCTCCACAGGTGGCGCCTTAATTGCTTAAGTGAGATTTGAATTGTTGTGTGTATTCAATTTTACAAAGCATGGCTCTGGTCGGGATTCGAACACACGACCTGCCAATCACTTTGCGAATACAAAACGTGACCATTTATTTTTTGACAAAAAGCGGCGGGTTTTTTGAAGCTGAAAGCGGGCGTGTTTTGGCGGGCTTTGCTGGTTTCTTAAAAGTAGATTCTGACCTGAAATACTTCGTGCAAAATATTAGAAAACAGTTTATTTCACGTATTGTCACGTAAAATCGGAATCATCATCGGCTGGCAACTGCGGAATCGGCAAACGTTCATACTTCTATTCGATAGTTCAAACATCCAGTTGAATTTTCTCTCGTGACCAAATTTTATTCATTTGAGAACAAATTCGTTCAACCATCGCTGATGTTAAAGGAAGACAGAAAATGTATGAAATGAGTGTCTCAATCTCGTTGTGTGGGACATTCCTTGCTTTGAAGTGCTGAAATACCTCAATCCAACGCTGATCACAATTTGTCAGCTTCTGTGTCCACTTTATTTTTTCCACGGTGACATACGTTTGTACGTAATTAGTTTGATCAAAAAGTTCATTACTTTTGTCAATGTTGAAATATCCCTTTTCAGCTAATTCACTCATTGCTCCTTCGACATCTCTCCATTCAGGGCAATACTATAACAATGTCCAAGAAAATAATTTGACGACATCAAAATACTTCTTCCTTTTGGACATACATATATTCGATTGCGTTTGCTGATAACATGTAGATTAAAAAAAAAATTAAAAAGAAAACAATTATTGTTTTTAAAAAATTGCAATTTTACCATAAAAATTTTCGGTAATCTTTCCTCGCTCAATTTAGTTTTTATTGTGATTTCAGAACGAATTCTTGCTGGTAGAAATGATTGTTCCTTCCGATTTACCATTTTTTCACTAAAATCGTTAAGTGCGCCGCTTACTTCGGCAGCTGATACGTCGTCGCTTTCGATTTTCAAAACGATTTCCTGAAACATTTCCGCTTGTTCGCTTACGAACATAAGTAATGCTTTTGCCAATGGATCTTCGAAGAACGTCTTAATTTTGGCCGGGTATTTCTCGAGCTGTACAAAATATGCTTGGATTGCATCAAACATTGTCAAAATTTGCTCTGTCGCTGGACCTACAGCCAAAAAGCGAGTTTTTGCGTATCCAAGAAGTTTCATGTACTCTTCATTCACCGATTAGCAGAAATCTTTAGCAAAAGGACTAAAGAAAATTCTCAAAAGAATTAAACTCCGATTTGTTATCAAAAAGCGGGAAACTGGTTGTGGTGGCGGGTGGAGGGTTTTTATGTAAAAAACATAGGGACGGGCTACAGTCCGCTTGGGCGAACTGTTGGATACCCTATTCTTATTCCTATCCCTCATAAGTGGGCGAGACAAAAGTCTAAGTATGGTTGAATTATTAAGAACGCTCTACATATTTTGTTATATGACATTTAAAGGATTTTATAAAAAAAAACGATCCCTGGCTCAAACTTTGGTTTTTCAATAAAATTATTTTATTTAATTGTGGGCGTGTCAGTAAGCTTATTTAAAAAAAATTAACACATGAGCATAAAGGGCCCCCACAAAGTATATATTATAAATTTCAGCTCCCTAGCTCAAACTTTGGATTTTCGAAAAAAGGTTGTTTTTTTAAATTGTGGGCGTGTCAGTAGGCGGATTTTGAAAATATTTACACATGAGCTTAAAGGGCCCCTAGAGAGAATATATTGTGAATTTCAGCTCCCTAGCTCTATATTTTTTTTTTTTTTTTTTTTTTTTAATATTTAGTTGTGTCAGTGGGTGGATTTTTAAAATGTTATCTCCCGATCAGTTTTAGGAGTCATAGATCAAACATAAAAAAATTTCAGCTTTCTAGCTCAAAATTCGATATTTTCGAAAAATTTGTTTTTTTGAGTTTGTGGGCGTGTCTGTGGGCGGATTTCAAAAATTCGTAAACTTGATTATTTCGGGACCCTAGATAGTATATGGTTAAAATTTCAGTTCTCTAGGCCCAGTTTAAAGGCCTTATTTTTGGCAATAGACGGACGGACGGACGGCCATGGCTAGATCGACATTACTATCGATGCTGATCATAAATATAGAAACTTTTAAGGGTCTACTTAAATGGTCACATTACGAATACATTACCATCGCACCATTGCCACCTGCATTGGTGCAATTAGTCTGTAATTGCTCATGTCCTCTGCTGAACCTTTTTTTAAAGAGAGGCACTACGTCCACACATTTGAGAGCCCAAGGAAAAACTCCAGGAAATATGCTTCGGTTAAAAATAACTAATCGAGATGCCATCATAGCCGCTAGCATTAGAACCGTTAAGGGACCCAATGACTTTTAAAGCTTCAAATGCAGATATAGGTTCAAAAGGAAAAACTATTACATATCAAATACTTTCCACTGTAACAGTAAGGCGAACAACTCAGTTGAAAGTGTTAGCAACATCGAATTCGTCGGACACATTACAGCCATTAATACGAATTATTGTAGGCTTGGAACTACACGAAGACTTTTCTAAAATACGAGTACTATAAACAACTTCCCATTCACTCTTAAGATTCCCTTTAGCAAAAAAAAAGAAACGATTTTTATAGTAGTCGTCACGGGTCTTACGAATTCCTTTTTAAAGCCTAGAATATAATTGTTTATATTGATCACTCAATCTATAGTTTATAGTTGTTAGGGTTTTTTAAACACTTGATTCTTAATTTGTTTTTCTCTGAACTTTTTTAACCAGAAGGCTTGAAATCCAGGGCTTAAGTCTTTTGCCAGATTTTTTTAGAGGCACAATGGAAATACAGTCGTAAATGTGTTTACTAAGTGCATTTAGAAATAGTGAATTCGATACAAAGCCATCTCTTTCCGCGTAAGGTGAGGTCATCCCAAAACTAAAAAAAAAAAAATTCTTTTAAGTTTAACAAAATCAATTTTGTCCACTGTTTTAGGGACACTTTCCCCAACACTAGCTTTTTTCAGGGCTATCGTGAACAAAATTCCCCCCGGAATATTTCCCATCTTTCAAAAATAGGTATCGGCATGAATTTCGAAAAAAGGGAAAAAATTCCCCCGGAATAAATTGGTATCGTAGACGAAATTCTCTCCGGAATATTTCCTTCGCAAGTATGCTGGTGGAATTTCAAAAATCTAAGCACTTTGTATGCGGATTCAAAGGTTTGTTGTGGTTCAAATAAAAAGAAACTGGAGCTTTAGAAAAGAAGAAGAATTTTTTCTTTATGCAAGTATTTTCTGATTCAAGTTTTATTTCGATAATTTTATATAAAAAAAAACATATAGGTCTAATTCAACTAATAAAGACAATTGGAGATGATGGTACATTTATGTGATGGAACCCGCGACATTGCTAATGGCTTCACTACGAATAGAAGCAAAGAATGTGAATTAAGAATGTGAATAAGTTTTGGAAGCTTCTAGAGAAGCAACTGAACAGCGTAAGACCTCCATTGTCACTTATTTATGTCACTTCACTAAATCAAACGCGAATATAATAAAATAATCAAAAACATTAACACAATTTTCTATTGAAAAAAATACATTACCAAAATCTCCTCAAATATGAGCTTAAATTATAATTGAATTAATTGCGGTTGACAACTGTCAACGCCTTCGAACATAACTTCGAAAATTCCGAGGAAATAAATTCCGATGGAGATTCACGATTATGTACTAGGAATATTTTCCAAGGAACAAAAAATGTTCGGGGGGAATTTTTTTCCCTCGGAATCGTCGATAGCCCTGATTAAATGAACCAATGTTTACCAACAACGCTGTCATAGAGTGATCAGTTATAAAGGGTTTTTCAACAGGGACGCTACAAAAGTAGAGCGACAGGGACAGCAAACGACGCCGAATTTCTTGCCGCACTTTTGACATTTCTCTTCAGTAAGGTTTGCCATTGGAAAGATATACGAGCCAACAACGAGTCGAAATTATTAAAATTTACTACCGAAATTCCAAGTCAGTGGGCCTCAACGTTAAGAGCGCTACGTCCAAAAATCATCTTCAGAGATGAGGCTCATTTCTAACTGAATGGCTTCGTCAATAAACACAATATGCGGTATTGGTCAGGCAGCAATCCACACATACTCCATGAGTCATCATTGCATCCCGACAAATTTACGGTTTGGTGTGGTTTATTGGCCGGTGGCGTCATTGGGCCGTACTTCTTCCGTGATGATCAAGACTGGCACGTTACTGTGAATGAGAATCGCTACCATTCAATGATAACCGAATATTTTTGGCCTCAATTGGATGATATGGACTTGGAGGATATGTGGTTCCAACAGGACGGCGCCACAAGCCACACAGCGAATGCCACAATCAATTTATTGGAAACCAAGTTTGGAAACCGTGTTATCTCACGAAATGGTCCAGTCGCTTGCCCGCCTCGGTCGTGCGATTTGACGCCGTTAGACTATTTCCTGTGGGGCTACGTCAAGTCTATGGTCTATGCCAACAAGCCAGCGACGATTGATGAACTTTCTACGAATATCGAACGTGAAATTGCAGCAGTATCGGCCGATTTATGCTTGAAAACCGTCGAAAATTGGGTTCAGCGTCTGGACTTCTGCAAGCGTGCCCGTGGTGGCCATGCAAAAGAAATTGAGTTCCATACATAATGGCATCGAACGTACTTTCACAGGAATAAAGAATTTCATTGATATCCAAAACCGTTTTTGTTTTATTTAAAAAAACTTTTGTAGCGCTCTTATTGAAAAACCCTTTATTTAGATCGAAAATACCACTTTCAAAGGAGCTCAATGAGATATTTGTCAGTCGTCCATAAAATGGATCCAAACAACAGAAGGGAAAATTCTTCAATGAACGCCACAACATTAAACATTATGCGTATGTATATATGTTCTTTGAAAGGTTTGTGGGATCTCACTTTGAAGACAACTCTAGACTCATCAGCAGTGTATAGTCCCTCCACTTTCCACCATCTCAAAACTACCAAACTACCATTTTTTAGCAACCGTGTTTCTTTACTTTGAGGTAATTTTTAAAAGTTAAACACAGTTGTCGGCCCGCTTTATTAAGGCAAGCAAAATGACAATAATTTTCTACACACCAAGCCAAGAAGATGGAACCCCGATGTAAGTACATCGCTGCGGGCAATTACTACAGTAGTCATGTTCACTAGGGGAGGATCGCGCACCACGCCAATGATCGTTGTGGCAAGTGGCATGCGATCAGTCTGCATATTTTCCATAATAAAGCGATATCCAAGCCTTGGGCGCTATAGTCTGCAGAATTATTGTAATAATCTGCAATTACGTGTGCACAGCTCCACATTTAGCACCAATCGCCCACAGACCGCCCATTTTCGTTTACACACTCAAAGCGGGTGCCTGAGGTTTTAAATTAAAAGAAACAACACTTGTCACGGCGGCGTATTGGAGTATCTCCCAAAAGGTGTACATGCTCCGCAGACTTAGGTTAAATGAAGTTATTTTTTCGGTGTAATGTGCATGAGGGTTGGTGTCACACGACACGCGGTGCAACTAATAGATGCAATGTCGTAACGAGCACATATATCTGCCCGAATTGAGTTATTTACTACGCTCCGGCCGCAGTCTAATTGTGTTAACGATGTGCGAGAATTGGGTAATAAAAGCCTATTAACCAGTTTGCTGTTGGTATGCCATTTGAGGCGGTGGCGTTTGTTCGCGACCGACCTCCCCATGGGAGCAGGTTGATACCAAAAATGGAAAACATAAAAGCAAACGAACGCTGATTTGTATGGTGCTGGTGCACCCAACTATCTGAGTAAATTGCGGTAATTCCCATGGATAAAAAGATGAAAAATACAAAAGTTCAGATAACGAGATGACGGTGTCGGTTTCGATTTTCAATGCTAAGGCGTGGTTGGATTGGTCATATGGGAAGGGATTGTGGTTCTGGGAAGATTACTGTTGTGGACCTCAAATAGAGGTATCGCAACCTATTGGGCGCATTGTCTTACAATAATGGTAGTCCCCAGGGGCAATGACCAATATAGGCGGCGCGTCCTTGTATGGCAGTAGCGTCTCCTGATTCATGTTGGTTTGTTAAATAAAGAGAGGACCATGCTTCAGTCCTGAAAGATATCTCAACAAGAAATTTAATATTGAATCGCGGTCCATTTCCTTATGGTCAAACGTTAAGACGGTCGTTATTGGTTGCTGGCATATGTGAATGTTGACATTCGTGAAAAGGACGCATTGAAGAGCCATTACACTAATAGTTGCGTTCGTGAAAACTTCACTGCTGAGGCGGACAATGTTCACAAATATACCCGGTTGTTTAATTTTTTAACTTTGGCGGGAGAATAAGTCCCCATTTATTCGGTTTAAGACAAGACTATAATAAGGGTTAAAACTACGAAGATCGAGTTTAAGGCAGGGATTTCTGCGGTTGAATTTGAAGCTGGTAAGGTTCAAGTTAACCTTCCAGAGCCTGCGTTGGTTCATTGGAGCGATGGGACGTGCAGTGGGACGGTAGAAAGAAGAGAACACGGAATCGTATTTTCCGAGGGTTAGTATTAAAGAAAATAGAGTTATAAAGAGATACGCAATTAATGGAGCTAGACAGGAGTCGATAATTGAAAACTATGTCTGCAGCATCTCTGCGTTCCTCAAGGCTATTCATTTTAATGAGTTTAAGGCGGTCAAGATAGGCAGGTAAGATTAAAGGATCGTTCCAGGGTAAACCACGAAGATCGAATCGGAGAAAAAGACGTTGGATGCTCTCGATTCTGGACACATGGACTTGATGAAATTGCGACTATTATTGGCTAGCGTACCTCAAGGACCTGCGAACGAAGGTGGTGTAAAGAGATCTGGTCACGTAAGGGTTGAAGATGAAGAGGAGAGGGCCTAGATGACTACCTTGTGGAACCCCAGAGTTGGCCGAAAAAGGCAACGATTAGACGGACCTGAAGCGAACGTTATAAAAACGGTTTTCCAGGTAAGAAGCTATTCATTTTAACAATAAATGAGCGTTTTCATATCTGAGGAAATTCTCCTTGTAAAAGTGAAAGCCGGAAAAGGTAAGAGACGGGGGAGGGAGAGAGTGGAGCTGCATTTCTCAAGAAATATAGCGGTGAGACCGTCTGTCCGAGCTGAGAACTCAATATTAAGTTTTTGAAGCTTGTTTTCAATTACTGCTGGGTTGAAGGTTTGAGAAAGAAAGGCGCCCAAGGAGAAATTGAATAGACAATGAAAGTAAGACGGATCCGGCTCCTATCGGAAAAAAAGATTGTTTTCAAAAGTTTGCAAAGAAGTCGGCAATAGTATGCGGGTCGCTTGAAGATATGTTTCTGTAGGAGATTTTCAAAAAGGATTTTGTTGAATAAGATTTAAGATTTTTTATGATAATAGTGTACAATCTTTCGGATCAGGGCATTTTTTCCTGTAATGTTTAACAGTAAATATTGTTTTCCTCCTCATTTGTGTCGTACTTTTTTGTACTCAACCATTAAAGCGACTCCTCATGGAACGTAGGAGGTCTTTGCAAGCTCTATAAGAGGCATCTTAATTAAAACATTCACAGGGAAATCCGGAAGTCCAGAAGAATATAAGAGCAATACTTGACAAAAAATGTTCGAAATTATTTAAAGCAATAATTTCGGGGTTAACAACAATTCTTTTGAATGGAAATTCCATTCCTTCATCTTTTAGCGCATTGACCATTTTTCGTTCAGTTTCTTTGAAAACATTTTGATAAAAAAAATCAAATACAACTAACGGGTGATTTTTGAAGCGCTTCATTGCCAAAATTGCCATACGGAGAGTTAAATTTTAAGTCACTTTTTTGGACATTTTGCCTGATATCTCGCTAATAAGACGTGTAATGATGTCTTTCAGGGCTCTAATTGACGCTGGCTTATCGACAAAGACGAGTGTTTGGACGTATCCCTAAAGGCTAAAGGCGTAAAAAATGCGAATTGTACGAAATTCGGTCACTAAGGCTTGAATTGCTTGCTCAGTAGGTCAATAATGACGACCGTAAAATGGTGGAAGTGAGCGAAAAACATTTTTCACAGAACACGAATGATAATAAAATTCAATAATATGTAAGCGTTGTTCGTGACTTGTTTGATCTTGACACATGTCACGAATAACCCGTGAGCTGTCAAAAATAGAACCTTGACAAATGAAAATCAAAAAAAAAATTGATTTGATTGAGTTGAAGAGATGAGTAGAAAACCTGTCCAAAATTATAAAGGGTCTTTCATTAGCGACTTGACAACTTCAAAGTTTCAGTGTGAACGCACCCTTAAACCGATTACCGAACTGTCAATGTCAAAATATTCAGTGAAATCAACATTTTCATCATGGTGAAGTATTCCAAGGACAAACGTTTACAAATAATTAAAATTTACTACCGAAATTCTGAGTCGGTGGGCGCAACTATTCGCTGCTTGATGTGAGACTACGTTTTGCCCGAAGTGTGGAGAATATTGCTGCCGTAGAGGCGACCGTAGCAAACCAGCCATATCAGTCAATTTCACGGTGTTCTCAAGAATTGGGCCTCTCCCAGACCACAGTATGGCGAATGGTACGTAAGCATCTTGGCCTACACCAAGCTGACTCAAAAACTAAAGCCACTTGATCGTATGAAGCGACGTACGTTCTCGACGGCTCTGTACATGATGGAAGGATATGAAGAATTTCATCGCAAAATCATCTTCAGCGATGAAGCACAGTTGAGGTTAAACGGGTTCGTCAATAAGCAAAGTATGCGTTACTGGACAGGTGAGAACCCTCATGTGCATTACGAAACAGCAATTCATCCGCAAAAAGTCACTGTTTGGTGCGGTTTTCATGCCGGTGGCGTCATTGGGTCGTTTTTGTTCGTCGATGAAAATGACCTTCACATTACGGTAAATGGTATTCGCTACATGGACATGTTGGAACGTTATTTCTTTGAGCAACGGCATGAATTGGACATCAGTGATATGTGGTTCCAACAAGACGGTGCCACAAGCCACACAGCGGGTGCAACAATCGAGCTTTTGAAGTCTCAGTTCGGTGAACGTGTTCTCTCGAGAAACGGACCCGTCGATTGGCCGCCGAGATCATGTAATTTAACGAATCGAGACTTTTTTTATGGGGTTACATTAAATCATTGGTCTATGCCAACAAGCCGGCGGCTCTAAAGGATCTTAGAGCCAATATTGAACGAGAAATAGCGGCCGTATCGGTCGAAATGTGCGGCCAAGTCATCGAAAATTGGGTTCAACGTATCGACCGCTGCATACGTTCCCGTGGTGGACATATGAAGTCGTATTCCATTCATAAATGTTTTGATAGTACGAGTAATTCAAACCTATAATAATATATATTTTGTTGAGATATCTCAACTAGTTTGCATTTTATTTTAAAAATAAGTTGTCAAGTCCTTAATGAAAGACCCTTTATATATATATATATTTTGTATACCCTATTCTAAGGGTACCTATATTAATTTTGACGCATAGTTTGTAGCATACCTTAATATTGCCCGTAGACCCCTAAAAGTTACTATATTTATGATCAGCATCGATAGTAATGTCGATCTAGCCATGTCCGTCCGTCCGTCTGTCGGCAAAAATTAGGCCTTTAAACTGGGCCTAGAGAGCTGAAATTATAACCATATACTCTCTAGGGTCCCGAAATAATCAAGTTTACGAATTTTTGAAATCCGCCCACAAACTCAAAAAAAATAATTTTTCGAAAAAATCGAATTTTGACCTAGAAAGCTGAAATTTTTTATATATGATCTGACTCCTAAAACGGCTCGGGAGATAAAATTTTTTAAATCTGCTTGCTGACACGCCCACAATTAAATAAAATAATTTTATTAAAAAACCAAAGTTTGAGCTACGGAGCGTTTTTTTACAAAAGCTTTTTTTTTTTTTGATAAAATCCTTTAAATGTTATATAACAAAATATCTAGAGCGTTCTTAACAATTCAACCATACTTAGAATTTTATCACGCCCACTTATGAGGGATAGGAGTAAGAATAGGGTATCCAACAGTTCGCCCAAGCGGACTGTAGCCCGTCCCTATGTTTTTTATTCAATTTCGTGTGCATTTAGATGTCGTGGCCGATAAAACTTTCGAGTTTAATTGTTTCCGGACCTTGGTTGTAAGTTATTCGTATTCGAAATCGGAATATTTATTCTAATTAGAAAAAAAAATTGTACAAAAATGTTACTTTGTTCCAAAGAATGATTTTTTGAAATTGCATAGCCATTGAATAGAATAGATCTCCACTTGGAAGACCGATTTATATACTCCCAAGTCTGACGTTAGCAAGCTACACAATAAAGTGTTAGTTGCGATGTACTTCCTATCGCAATAAATAATGCCCCTGGTTATTGTAGAATTCACTCCAAACTTCGGTCGAGAAAATATCTCTCAGAGATCGGGGACTTCGTTTAGATTCATGTCAATGTATTACTCTTTTGAAAAAAGGAAATATTGACTACGAATTCCTTATGCATTCGATTTACACCATTGGAAACTGATGAGAAAGTAACTGTTCAATTTTTTTTTTTTTGAAAATTGATTGGAAAAACAAGTGTCTCTCTCCCGTCTCTATCAAGCCATCTTTTTTACCAGAAAAAGAAAGGATTGTTTCTTACCCTGCCAGAATTTAAATATAAATAACTGTGATATTCCACGGGTCAACTCTGTCAAGTATTTAGGTGTCTACTTAGACAAGACGCTGACCTTTAAGAAAACACACAAATGACATCAAATAAATATTGGTATTAAATTGTT
Source organism: Portevinia maculata (assembly GCA_949715645.1). NCBI lineage: Eukaryota > Metazoa > Arthropoda > Insecta > Diptera > Syrphidae > Portevinia > Portevinia maculata. The sequence continues at coordinate 24,935,450 of OX454527.1, read as the reverse complement.
AAACCCGCTTATAAACCGGAAGTCATTACTCAGTAAGCACAATAAATCAATAATTTTTAAAGTCGTTTTTCAAGCGATATTATTGTATGGATCACCTGTTTGAGGAAATCGTGCCGGAATGCATAGGAAAAAACTACAGAAATTACAAAATAAAATTTTAAAAATGATCCTTAAAGTCCCCTGGCATTTTTCAACCCAAGAGTTACACGATCAGGCAAAAGTCATTAAAGTAGATAGAAGAATTGAAGTTCTCAATGAAATTTTTTTCAGAAAATGTGAATCAAGTGAAAACCATCTCATAAAAAACCTTATTTAAAAAAAAAAAATATATACATATATACCTAATATATATGATTTATATCTTTCCTATTTATTTCTTTTGTTACTTCAGTCATTTTGTTATTAAATTTGTTATTTATTATTCCTGTCATACTTACTTTTCTTTTGTACTTATTTATAATTAATGCATTTACAATACATACATATATTGTGACCCACACGTATCTTTTTATTTATTAGTACATTTTTTTTTTATTTATCTCCTTATTTATTTATTTATTTATTTACTTATTTATTTGTTTATGTATTTATTTATTTATCTATGAAATAATATATGTATTTGTGTTTATTAGATTAGATTTAAGCCATATCTGTGATATAATTATAAACAAAATTTAAATGAAGGTTTTTCTTTCTTATTTTCCTTCAAACCTATAAATTTTGAAATACAAGCTAATCAGAAAGCTAATATTGATTTTCAGTAGTAAGATACAATTTGTTATCAAATCTCTGTGCTGTGCAATGACTTATAAATATTGTAAACTATGTAATTTTTCCTTGAAACAATAAATTTATCTATCTACCTCTCGTCTCTTTGAAATGCGGCATCTTATTTTTTCACACCGCAGGATGAAACTTTTCCTTTTCCTATTTCATGGTCGAGTTGAATACAGATTCTCTGGTACGCCACAACGTCTATCGACGCAGAACTACTTTCGATGATGTGAGGGTTGAAATCATTGACCAATACGAGATGCCCTTCGAAGGCTACTTAAGGAACGCTGCTATAAAAAAGCAAACAACTTTAACCACCAAAGGCGTTCATCTTTCTGCGTCTTTGATTTCTCGTACTGATCAAACCAAGCTTGATTGTTGCACTGCGGTTTTTCCCTTTCTTTTTTGTAAGGCTGTTGCTGGTAGGCACGATTTGCCCCAGTTAAATCTTGTTTCCCTGAAGTTTAATTGAGTATCCTTGAGTATCTGTAATCAGATCCAGTGGTTTGTTTCACAATCCTTATAAATTGCTGGTTAGAACTTTTCCACTTATATGCACTCACTCACCGATATTCCATTTATGGCATGCTTCCAAATCTAGCACTCCAAAACCTTGGCATCCCCTAAAAATGCAATATCCTACGAAAAATCCCGTTTATATAAATTAAATTGAACGGTATACATCTACAGAAAAATTTCTAAGGAAAAAGGAATCCATTTGCCTTTTCAAATTCCTTTCCATTCCAATTCTCATCGTGCATTCCCCCTACCTAGACACGCCATGACGCATAAGAATATTTTTCGTAGATTTTCTTTAAATCCTAAAACTCATCAAACAAAGAACCTCAACACAAAAATGTTTATAGAATGTGTATGGCCCACCTCTAGCTGCTACTTGAGAACCGTGAAAGCATGCATTCATCCGTTCCTAACCAAATCAACGTTCGCCATTCTCAGTAGAAAAAGAAAAAAAAATGAATACAAAAAAAATATGGAAATCTTGAACGCACTGAACAAATATGCATCTCTCCAGCCTGAAACGTGTTCAATGATTTACTTTTCCATGCAAAAGTCTTCCAACCCGAAACAATAAAATGAAAAAATAAAAAAAAGATCCTCATGTATCAGAAGAGAGCCTCCAAGAAACAGAGGAAAGGCCGGCAAAACTCCACGCTCCACCTATGAAGCTATAGCTCGACAACATGAGCTTCTGCTGTTACTACCACAACATGCAATTATGTGTCCACTCCACTTGCTTCATTCGGCTGAGCTGTTGCTACAGAAGTATGTAGGTACGACGGACGGTACTATAGGTGAACATGAAGATATTTCTGTTCCTGTTCGCCATGATGAGGACGATGATGATCGCATACCCTATTCCTGGAGTCATTCATCATCGCTGCAGCGCGCACACACATGTGAAGGTTCACCAAGGAACAACCAACGAAACAAAATATGTATTCTGAAACCGAGAAATTGAGAACTCCCCTGTGGGTCTGGAGGAGCGACGGGCCGATGAGTATGATTTCATTTTGGTTAAAAGGGAACAATGTGATTCTAGGCACGTACCATGCATTGGGTATATGGAACTCATTTCGACTCCAATTCCAACACTCTACCCCGTGTAGATACATAACGATGGAAATAGAGATACTTTGCCTTTCGTTGTTTTCCTGTGAACAGGACAATTGCTGGCTGTCTGACTGACTGGTTGTTGGGGGTGGCCATCAGGGTGATGATGCAAGTTTACACAAAGGAAATTCCTCCTCGACTGTGGCTTAATTTTTTTGTCTTCCTCATCGTCGTCACTTTTTATCTGGAATTTGATGAGCGAGATGAATTTCTTTTCAAACTGTATCTGTCTAGTTATCTGCGGTTCATGTGGTGCCTATAAACATACCTGAAAGTTTCTAGTTTCTAATCTTTCTGGTGAATTCAATTCATTACTGGTAGCCGAATGCAGACATTCAGGGAGCCGAGTGACTTTGAATAAATCAAATTAATCTCCCCATCATTTTGTTGACTCTTTTTTATTGCTGTTTGGAATCACAGATTGCGGTTAATCGCAAGGGCTAATCTGATTTTGGATAACTTTATGGTTTATCAAGTGATTTAGGATGATGTAAAAGTTTTTTTTTTATTTTTCTCTTACATCACATCGATGTGTGTGGGTGGGTTGAGGTGGTTGTTTCTCTTGGGATTCAAAAAACTTTGTCAGATAAACGGATTTACTTGGGATTTTCAATGGATGAACTGACACTCCATGGTGGAGTATTTGTGGTCTTGATTGTAGAATTGACTTCCATCTGGTAGTTGGAAAAGTGGCAAGAGATGAGCTTTGTTCCCCAAATTTACAGTTATGAAAATTGAAAAAGAGCCACTCTGGACTCGTAGAAATGTAGCTTGAAACAACTATTTTGGGATACGGATGACAGAGGAGAAACCGATACAAGTTGGTTTTAATTGTTTGTATATTATAAAGGGAAGGAGAACCAGAGCGGGGAAGAGCATTCCACATTCTTGTTGAACGGCTAAGGAAAGATTATTTATTCGTATTCAACTGTACGTCCGAAAAAAGGATTGAGAGTGAACTGATGTGCATTCATGGCGTGGTGGGTATTCCGGTTGAAATGTTCTAAGGGTGTAATGCAGCTGGCTCTTGTCGAAGGTAATATGGGTAAAACAGGGGCAGACAGGAGACATTTTTTTTTCTTTTTATAATAAGCGCGCACTAAAGGGATTTGTTGGGACCCTTATAATGTATTAGCTACACAGCGCGGGCGTTAAGGAAATTAGGGTGAGACGAAAAGGAGAGATGCCGATGCACGTTGGTTTTGAATGTTATAAATGTGAAGGAAAAACAATGCGTGGAAGAGTATTCCACATTCGTGTTGTACGGCTGAGGAAAGATTACTTGTATTTCACTGTACGTCCGAATACAGGCTTAAGGGTAAACTGATGCGCATTGCTGGCATGGCGGGTATTGCGGTTGAAATGTTCTAGGGGTGGAATGCAACTGGCTATTTCGTTTGAGCACTTATGGTGGAAATAACGATAAAATAACGAAAGGCAGGAGACATTACGACGATGACTAAGAGAGTTAATCGATCTCGCAATGTCTCGGTCGCCAATGAGTTTTATCGCGCGTTTTTGGATCCTGTCAAATAGCTCCAAATAAGTTATTGGTGCACCGGACCAGATATGAGCGTTGTACTCCAGTTTCGGACGAATAAACGCCTTATAAATTGTAGCCAGATCAGAAGGGGTGAAATATTTCTTACAACGCTTAAGGAAGCCTAGACATTTCGCGGCATTCTTGGCGACACCGAATATGTGGTCATTCCAACGAAGGTTGTCATTAACACACATACCGAGAATGGAAAGTCTTTCGGTTTCAGCGAAGGAAAGTGCCATTCATGGATAATGGCAGTGTGTGTGGGTTTTGCTTTAATGACAGGAGACAGCATTGTGTTTTGGAAGCATTAAATTCCACTCTATTGGTTTTACCCCACTGAGTTATGCTGTTAAGATCGGAATTTAATGAGCTTAACATACGTTGCCGTTCCAGTTCCACACCCGAAGATAAGGGGCGTGACCCAAGAAACGAATATGAGAAACTGAGGGTACTGTCATCAGCAAAGGAATGGATTGGATTATAAGTAATAGACAGGAGATCATTTATGAAAATGAGAAAGAGAGTCGGGGACAGAACAGAGCCTTGGGGGATACCAGCATTTATTTGGTGAGTTGCAGACTTGAAACCGTCCAAAACAACTTGAATTGAACAGGCCGATAGGTAATTTCTAATCCATTGAAAAAGAGTATCATCGATTCCAAATGACGCATTTTCGACAAGAGAGCTTGATGCCAAACTCTGAGACGATGACCAAGACAGTCAAGCAACGTCGCGATATCTCGATCGCCTATAAGTTTGATCGCGCGTTTTTGAATACTGTAGCTCCAAATAGGTTATTGGTGCACTAGACCAGATATCAGCGTTGTCCTCAAGTTTAGGGCTAATAAATGCCTTATAAATTCTGGCCAGATCAGAAGGGGTCTCTTGAGGAAGCCTAGACATTTCGCAGCGATCTTGGCGACATCAAATATGTGGTCATCCCGACGAAGGCTGCCATTAACACACATGGTTAGGTTAGGTTAAGGTGGTTATCAGCTAGAGCCAACACACTTAGAACAATGTAAGGTCCATTGTGATGCTGCGTGGAACTAGGAAGTTTCTCCTTCTGGGAAACCATTTAGAGCTTCTGATGAAGCGCGATAGACTTCTAACATCTGTGTTAGCCAAGTCACTAAGATCATTAAGGAAGAAGGCTCCTAGATAGAGATTTGTTTTATATGAGAGTTTCGGACATGTACAAAAAGTGAAGTGTAGTCTCCTCCCCCTCCTTGTTCATGCAGCTTCTACAGAAATCGTTTGAATAGATGCCAAGCCTTCATGCTACCTTGCCTATCAGACAGTGTCCTGTAATGCCACCTATAATAGAGCTAATGTGCAGTCGATTTAGTAAGATGAAACTCAACGAGCGTCGCAGGTCCATCTTTTTTTCAGATATGCTTAGTCGCTAGAGATGAATTAATACTTGCCCACCTATGGTTTGTTCCCTCGATTGCGAATAGCTTAAAGATAAGTTTACATGAAGCGATTGGTATATCCAGAGAACCTTTGTCAGGTAGAAGAGGCAATGTGGTTTCCCTTTTTGGCGAGGTCATCTGCTCTAGAGTTCCCTGGAATGTCTCTATGCCCGGGCACCCAGCAGAGGTGAATATTGAACTGCTCTGCCATTTCCTCAAGAGATGAACGGCAGTCTATGGCTATAATGGAGTTTAAAGCGACTGAGTCCAGGTACTTAATCGCTGCTTGATTATCCGAGAAGTTTCTGTGAATCAATTGAATCCACGACGGTTGTGAAAAGTCCTATCAAAAGCACCGAAACCGATGTCCTCGCTAAGAAGGAACGATGGTAGCTGGACAGAATCACACGAGCAAACGCTGGTGGCACTGACAGAAACCCACTTCTCAGAATGCACTGATGTACGCAATACAGTTACACGAGACAGGGAATGAATGTAGGTACAATCGACGAGAGAAAGATAGCCTGGGCAATCAACTCGTTTGCCCCTTCAAAGCTCAAGGAGTGGATGGTATTCGGCCAATAATGCTTCAAAAGTTTGAGGATGCTACTATCCCAAGGCTGAGATGCATCTACTCAAGCTGTCTAATGCTATGCTATATTCCGAAGGCATGGCGAGAGGTGAGGGTAATATTTATCCCAAAAGCAGGGAAATCCGGCCACACAACACCGAAAGACTACCGACTTATACGTGTGTCCTCATTCCTACTGAAAACAATGGAACGACTAATGGATCTGTATGTAAGAGATGCTTTAAGCGACAACTACCTCTCGAATTCGCAGCACGCATACATGAAGGGCAAATCTACAGATACCGCACTACATAGAGTAGTGTCAGTAGTGGAAAGGTCCTTAGAACACAAGGAATACACTTTGAGCTCATTTCTAGACATAGAGGGTGCCTTCAACGGCATCGAGGCTGACGCGATTCTGCACAGCCTAAGAAGGGCCCATCTCTCTGCGACTGGATTGGTCTTATGTTAGGCACAAGACGGATTTAGTCATACCTAGGAGACATGTGCATTGAGAGGGAAGTTAGCGGGGGAACACCGCAAGGTGGCGTCCTCTCTTCACTCATTTGGCTACTAGTAATAGACGGGCTATTAAAGATACTTGAGAGGGAAGGCTTCATTGTGAGCGCTTATGCCGACGATGTAGCAATCCTAGTCCCAGGCAAATTCATCCCAGTTCTCAGTGAACGACTCAGCTACGCACTCTTACTTGTTAACAACTGTGTTGCGGGCAGAGGACGGGGGTAAACCCTTAGTCCTTAGTGGATATCTAATTTATCTTCAGCCACGACATGACTTCTTTCATTGCCATAATTTCCGCCTGGCACACGCTATAATGATTAGGAAGACGGAAAGAGAGACTAATATTTAGGCTTTCTGGGAAAACAACTCCACCTACCCCATCACTAGTTTTTGATCCATCGGTGTAGAAGCGGATCGATTTATCCTCCGTAAATGCATCATGCTCCCAGAATGATCTGGTGGCGATAGTGATGTGGAAGTTCTTTCTGAACTGTAATTGGGGTATGGTGTAGTCAATGTTCCTAGGTAAGGTAGAGACCCAAATTAGTCCAGAATGATAGTGGTAAATATTTGTATTGATCCACTGTGAGGTAGCTGTTAAGTGGACAGCGGAACAGGCAGCTGTTTGCCTGCTAAATATATCGAGTGGTGTCAGATGAAGTAGAATGTCTTGTGCAGCGGAGGGAGTTGTTCGGAGTGCTCCGCTGATGAACAGACAAGCTGTACGTTGGACCTTTCCCAGTTTATCACGATTAATTTCTTTGTCCAGTGCAGTCCACCAAACAATGTTAGAATTGGTCTTACAACCGACACGTATAGACAATGAGTGATGCAGGGTTGAAGGCCCCACTTGTTGCCAATGGATTTTTTGCAAGAAAAAAGTACTATTGTGTCTTTTTTGACTCTCTTTTGTATATTGGTTTCCAGCTTAACTTCCTATTAAAGATTAGACCCAAGATTCATTGAAAAAAGTTAAGCTTGTGCCATAAATAGAGGGTGGGTCAATATGAGCGATTTTGTATTTCCTGTAGAAGAGGACAAGTTCGGTTTTGTGGGGTTAACACCCAGGCCACAGCGATTTGCCCAACTCGTAAGCTTGTTAAGAGCGTTTTGTACGAGTTCCTTAAAAGTGTTGAGGTGCTTTCCAGAGACGGCAACAGCAACGTCATCCGCATAGGCAATCACTACGCAACCCTTCCCTTCCAGGCATATCAGCAGTTCATTCACCACCAAGTTCCAGAGAAGAGGGGAAAGGACGCCGGCTAGCGGTGTGCCTCTACTGACAGACCTCCTGGCAGATATTTCGCCCAGTTTTAAGTTAATAATCCCACTTGAAAGCAGTAGATTGATCAATTCACCAAGCAAGCTATGCACCCTCAGTTCTGTTAGTGCATTTGCGATAGCAGATGTATTGACATTGTTGAATTCGTCTTCTGTGTCTAGGAAAGTAACCAAAGTGTATTCCTTGTGATGAAGGGGGTATTCAATGGTGCGTACCATGGAGTGAAAATCGGTTTCCACCGATTTGCCTTCGCAGTAGGCATGTTGAGCCGCTGACAGAAGTTGCGTATTTATATTCGTACGAAGATCAGTCGCTCCAGCTTTTTAAGGAGGAATGATGATAGACTAATAGGTCTAAAGTCTTTTGGACTTATATGGTAGTATTTGCCAGCTTTGGGTAGGAACACCACTTTCACTTCTCTCCAAGCCTGGGGAATGTATGCCAGATACTCTTCAGAATCATCGTGCAACCACCGAAATTAATATGCATCCTAATATGCCAGTAACTTCGTATGAATCGACAATGGACTTCAACAGCGTCGTAAAAAGCTGTGCTTATGCTGAAATTCATTAGCCAAATATAGAGTATGCAGGTGGCAATGGTGCGATGGTAGTGTATTCACTAGTTGATTGGCAGGTCGTGCGTTCGAATCCCGACCAGTGCCATGATTTTTATAAATTGAATAGACACAACAAAAACAGATCTCCCTAAAGCAATTTAGGCGCCATCTGTGGAGAAAAAAAAATCCCATCGCACCAAACTTCTTTCCTATCCTTCTATTCTTTCAGTAAGTAGCACCCAAAAATAGGCAATGAATCATTTGCTGGGAGCTACTTGCAGCAAAAAACAAAATGCCTACGCTGTGGTTTTACCATTATAAGGGTACAGAAAAAAAAATCCCTTTAGCGCAAACTATAAAAAAAATATAGAGTACCTGACGATATATCGTTTTGGCTTAAGGTTCGAAATAGATAAATCTATTACATCTCTCTAGTTCTTACTACAGGGTGGGTCAAAAGTGACTTCTTAATTTAAAGTGATAATATCTTTTAAAATTTCAGAATCGCAATCGAATGATTTATGAATTTTTTTTCGGCTAAGTATGGAATATAATGTCCCTCAAATGAGCACCAGCTTCATGCTCACAAAGACGTGCTCTTTCTAGAGCGTTTTCCATGACACTTCGTATGACATCTGGGCTCAGCGCCTGTATTGCAGCACGAATGTTCTCCTTCAGCTGCGGGATAGTGGTTGGTTCATTTACGTACACTTTACCCTTCAAATAACCCCACAGAAAAAAGCCTGGTGCAGTCAAATCCGGAGTACGTGGAGGCCAATTAAATCCTGAATTTTTGGAAATTATTCCGAACTGCGTAAACAACACGTTTTTGAGGATCTCCTGGCTTTTATTCTTGCCCAAATTGGATTTTGTATGGAAACAGCTTCAATTCGGTTCTTAGCACTCTTTGCGGGTGGCAATTGGTGCGATGGTAGTGTATTCACTAACTAATTGGCAGGTCGTGCGTTCGAATCCGCCAGGGACATGATTTTTACTTGAATTCACATAAATAGCAATTTAGACGCCAGCCGTGGAGAAAAAAAATACTAAGCACCAAAACTTCTTTCCTATTCTCCTTTTCTTTCGAATAGTAAGTACCACCTAAAATCATGCAATACAATACTTCATTGCTAGGTGCTGCTTACTGTTCAACAAAAAATGCATGCGCTGTGTGTAACAATATAATGGTACTGTAGAAATATAGAAAAAATAAAGCCCCTTTAGCGTAAGCAAATTATAAAAAAAATGCGGGACACACCGAGTTGGCCGGATCCGCCTTCGTGTCGATGTTTCTGGACTCTCCACAACACTTGCAAGAAATCAAAAATGCGTTCCACATGCGCTTCGATTCGGGCACTGCGAGGTCTTCCAGCTCGAGGAAAATCAAATACAGTTCCTTGTTGATCAAATCACGCCACCAGTGCGCAGATTAAAATGACGCCGATAAGCTCTTTGGGTTGAAATAATCGAGTGATTATTTTTAAAATAAAATTCAATTAGTTTGGTCCTCTCTAAAGCGCTGTTGTTCATTTTAGTAAATCTCCCAAGTTTCTTTTAAAAGTATCTTCAAAAATAAATGAAAAAAAATTAAAAACAAAAGTTATGATTTTTTTCAAATTACGAAGTTGATAAAGCTGCTAAGCCATTCTGGAATATAGTTAAATTAACTAAAAACAAAAGCAAACAAATTCCTTTTATAAAATGCAACACTAACGTCCTTGTTGCTGACACAGAAAAAGCAAAAGTATTTGCCCAAACTTTTTGAGGAAATTATACGGTTTCCCAACACCTAGGTGACACAAGCACGACTACGCTTGTAGAGAGCGCACTAAATTCTTTTAATATGGCCACTTATAATACTCCGTCAAATGAATTTGTAACTGAGCTAGACGTAAAATATCTTGTAAAGCAGTTACAGGTGAGGAAAACGAGTGGTATCGACAATGTTAAAAATCGTTATCTAAAAGAAATGCCTAAAATTGGAATACAAATCTTAACATTTATTATCAACGCCTGTCTTAAGTTACAATATTTTCCAGACGCATGCAATTCCTAAGGCGGGTAAGCCTCCATATGATCCTGTAAGCTACAGGCCAGTTAGTTTACTTAGTAGTTTGAGTAAAATCTATGAAAAAATACTTAAAGATAAAATTGTCAAACGTATCGAGGAACAAAAAATATATCCTGACGAGCAGTTCGGTTTTAAGCGTCATCACGGAACCTCACATCAAGGTCTCAGAATATTTAATATGATTAGAAGAAATCGTGCAGTAGGTAAATCAACTGGAATGGTTTTGCTGGACATTGAGAAGGCATTTGATTCCGTTTGGCCCCCATTTCTTTGTAGAACTGTTCAAAGTTTTGTGTCAAATCGTCGCTTTAAAGTTTTTGTTAATAGTAGTGCGTCTGATGTAGTAAATTTTTGTGCAGGTGTACCGCAAGGTTCTGTGCTTGGTCCTATCCTTTATAATTTGTTTACATCTGATCTCCCAAGTCTTCCACAGTGTGAAATAGCTATTTATGCTGACGATATTGTTATACTTTCTTCGCATGAGTTCGGTCTCGACATTGAGACGAATTTAAAAAATGCGATTGAAATATTGCAATGTTATCTCTCCAAATGGAAAATAAAGCTGAACGCAGAAAAAATCCAAGCTATCTTTTTCACCAGAAAAAGAAAGCCTTGCTTTCTTCCAGCTGATCAATTAAGATTAAATGGCCACTTAATAGCATGGAATCCATTTGTTAAGTACCTGGGCATACACTTCGATCATAAACTTACATTTAACAGACACATCTTAGAAACAACTAATAAAGTAAATATAGCCATACGAATGCTTTATCCGTTTATAAACAGGAAATCATTACTTTCAAATGATAATAAAATAATAATTCATAAGACGATATTCCAATCTATCTTACTGTACGGTTGTATAGTGTGGGGTAATTGCGCTAAGAGCCATATTAGAAAGCTTCAAATATCCCAAAATAAAATATTAAAAATGATGCTAAATCTTCCCTGGTATCATTCTACAATAGATTTACATGGTAGAGCTAATGTTGAATTGATCTCCTCCAGGATATATAAACTAAATGAGGAATTCAAACTGAGATGTAATATCTCCAACAATCCGCTAGTTAATCAACTTATTTCATCGTGATATATAAAATATTTTGTGTTCACTAAATACCGATATATATTCATTACTTATTTATCTGTTTGTTTTTGTTAACTTAATAATATTTATTTAACTGTTCAAATAATTACCTTTGGATTTATGTATGTATGTATCTATTTATTTGTTTATTTATTTATTTATTATAATATATATCTACTATTTGTTTATTTATTTATTTATTTATTATAATATATATCTACTATTTGTTTATTTATTTATTTGTTATAATATATACTATTCGTGTATTTATTAATTATGATATATTTATCTATTTGTTTATTTATTTTATTTATTTATTTTATTATTTATTTATTTATTTAATTATTTATTTATTTATTCTTTTTAATATCATTATTATTTTCATTTTTTTTTTTGTTTTCTCTTTAATTTGAGGTTTTTCTCATGATTTTCCTCATTAATCATAAAATTTTCATATTTATTTGTGTTTTTTAAAAAATAAAATAATGATTCAGTTGAAAGACAAACAAAAATGTCAAATCTCTGCAACTATATAATGTAAATTGAGCGACAACGTATTTTTATTTCATGAAGCAAGAATAAACTATCTATCTATCTAAATTACGAAGTCACTTTTGGCCCACCCTGTACTTGCGCCTTAAAGCAAGCGATAAAAATAAATTCACGTCAATGACTGACAAAAAGCAACAAACCTTCTGTAATAAATGCCAACTGAAACTTAATTATCAAAGAAAACTCTACAACCAAATTCTTTACACAAAAACTGTAACAAAATTAAAAGCATTTTTTTTTTGTTTTTAAAATCCTACTTTTCCTGCCACCGGCATTTCTCTGCCAATACTGAAGTCATCTAACATTCTGCCCTACCCTACCCCTAACCACCTTTAAAACCCGGCAAATAACAACTTTAAAACTTTGTAGGAAACTTTTTCCTCTGCCATATTTAACGATGTGGTTTACCGATTGAGGGCAGAATGAAATCAAGAAAAAAAAGATGGGAAAACGCAACCATGGTTACCGCAACCTTTGAGTGCTTTTACCTTGAAACAATTTTTCCCGCACTCCATACAACTGCACAATCAGCGTTGTGCAATTTTCTCAATTTGCTACTGGAGCCGACATTTTAATTATTTTCAATTGCTCTTCTTTAGGGTTTAAAAAAACACACACACCCACCCCAAATTTATTCACCGAAAGAAAAAAAAAACACTTTATGTGTACATAAATAAAGTTCTCATTCTCAGCATCAGGATTGTTGTTCGTTTCATTTGAAAAGTTTCACATTATTAACCCAAACAAATAGATACGGTTATATCTTAACTCGGCGGGTGGGAGGGCGAACAGCACTGCACACAAAATACATTCAACATTAAGGGCATGCCCTAAATACGGCCCTACGTACCTACATGTAAATTTGAAATTTATGAAGCTTTATTGAACATAAAAGAGCAAGCATACTCCTTCTTGTTTAAAGGACCAACAATGAGGCGCCTACAAACTTGGCATAGTCAGCCCCCTTTTGAACCCATCAACTTTTCTGAAAGGGAGGGTGAGGTTAGGAAAGTAATTCAATTAGAATAGAAAAACACGGAGCTGACAAGTGGAACTAGGGCGCTCTGCTCTGCGGCATTGAGTCTGAGTTTATACTTTTTTTTATTCTGTAACTAAACAACTCCAATGAGAGCTGGGCGTATGAGAAATGGCACGAAACGCGCTTGCTTTAACATTGCACAAGTGCACACTACTAAGAAGAGGCCCACTCTCAACCCTCCACCCCGGCCTCCCATTTGAGAAGAAGTAGAACAAAAACTTGAAACTGCAGTTGGATTATTATATATAAAAGCAAAACTTTAGCAAAAAGGAGAACCGGAGGAGTACAAAAGGGAGATTCAGTCACTTTTTGTTAGTCAATTGGTGCAGCAACCTTCCTGCTGGATGCCGGCGGCGGGTGTTGTAAGCGGTTTTTAAATATTTAATACTCATTTCGTATTAACTGTGAAAGTAAAAGCCAGGAATGGGAAACACTGAACAATGTCTATTGCCGTTCTTGTGTTTATTCTCATCGTCTCACTCCGTGTGCGGGTGTTTATATATTCCCATATCCTTTTGTTTCGACTACATTCTGGATCATGTAACCAAGCAGTCTGCAAACAAAAAATATCCTCGCTTCCGTAAATGTTATGCTTTTGACAGGCAAGCGACGCGTATACATATCACATCACTTTTTCTTCTTCTTTTTTTTATTTATTTGTTTCCTATTTAAATATTTACTATTTGAATATACTTTGGAGGCGGGGTTGGAGGAATGTATCCCAACCTATGCCTATTTGAAATATTGAGGTCTACACAAGTACAGTTTGGTTGAAGATTTGTGTTTGACGGCTCTGCAGAGTTTTGGTTCCTTATGTTTTTCGGTGGAACAAAGGGCGTCGGTCGACGACGATTCAGCATCATCGCAATTGCAGCTTTTCGTTTCAGACTCTTGAACCACATTCCAAATGAACGTCCCCACGACTGAAAATTTGTGGAAAATTTTGCAACCGAATTCTGGAAGCGAATTTTGACGTCGATTCTCTAAATCACAACTTTGCTGCCTTACCTTTCCCATCATTCCTGGCATTTTCATGCTGTTCTGTAACTCTATGCGATAAAATATCCCTTGGTAACTGCATGGTTGCCACTGGACTGGAAAGTCAGGGAAAGTCAGGGAAAGTCAGGGAACGAACATTTGGTCAGGGAATGTCAGGGAAAGTCAGGGAATTTCGAAAACAGTCAGGGAAAATTCACTCTGTGTGTATTTTTTTTTATAATATTAAAAAAAATGTAGGTAGAGCTCTGAAGTCTGGAGCCCCTGGAGCAAAAATATTACTTTTCATGAATCCACATTTTTTCTTATTTTGGGATCACTTTCGGAGATCTCGATATCTTTCGAGATATACCTACGCACCATTTCACTAATCCACCGTTATTATCTAGTAATGTATATACCTTGGACATTTTTAATTTGATTGATTGAGACGGTTTTGGTTTCGAGAAAGTATAGCGTTTGCGTACGCAGTGTTGTATTAATTCCTAAACAGCTAATGGAGATGCCAAGTAGCATTGAAAGGCATATCAATCCTATTTTTCGATGCATGCGCTACGAAAAGTCTGAGATAATGCTTAAATGGAAAACCACATCTTCATGCTTTCCGAAAAAGAAGACATGCAAACTTATACATCAAAAATCAAAATAGTCTATTTCGATTGACTTTGTTTAGCGAAATGTGTTCCCTTTGCTAAGGAAGATTTTGTATAGAATAGTTTTTATTTTAAGGCAATAACGGCAAAGCAAGATGCAAATTATGCAAACAAGAATTTGAGTTAAGCAACATGGGCCAAAGGGCTTTGGTGTCGCATCAAAATGGACTAGCGCATAAGTCAAATTCTAAAGCTTTGACGTCACAAAAAATTGATACTTTCTTCACTGCGTCTCATTCATTGGTCGCCTCTAGTAGTCAAAAACATCTCAAAATACACCAGAAAATATTAACGCTTAAAATACACAAACAAAATATTTTACTTTCGACAAGACCGATTCCATTGTCGCAGAGATAAGGTGGTCTCTGTATATTATTTCCACCTTGAACTCGGCTGTGGAAATTATTGATCTTTTTCGATTGATGTTCCCAGACAGCCAAATTGCTGAAAATTTAAAGTTAGGAAGAACTAAGAGCTCCTACGTTATCAACCACGGTATCTCCCCATATTTCCATAACAATCTTTTGGATAAAGTAAACAAATGTGACGACTTTGTTATATGTTTTGACGAAGCACTGAAAAATAGCTCAGAAAGAATAAATGGATTTAGTTGTCCGTTTTTTTGATGAGTCAAAAGGAATCTTTGCAATAGATACTTAGAAAGCGAGTTCATGGGATCTTCAAAGTCAGATGACATTTTAAAATATTTTGACAATGGAATCCGATTTTTGAAAAAAGAGAAACTTCTTCAAGTATCTATGGATGGCCCAAACGTAAATTTATCTTTTTTTAAAGAAATTAAAACAACAGCGAAAAGAAATTGATTCGGATGGTACGCAGCTACTAGAATTTGGTCTGTGTGGTCTACATGTAATACATGGAGCCATGAAAACCGGACTTACAAATTTTTCATGGGGCCTGCATATTCTTTTAAGGTCCTGCAAAAAGAAGCTTGTTTACCTCCAAAACTGATTGTACTCGATTTTCCCTGAAATATTGCGGTGTACATTGACTAGAAAACAAAATTTGTTTAGAGAGATGCCTGAACATTTTTGATGAGTTGAAGCACTTTTTTTCTATGACAAATTCAGATTTACCAAAACCAAGGCCAATTGAAAACGTAAAAAAATACTTCCAAAACAAATTGTTAGACTGCAAGTATGCATTTTTCCATACAATTACATCTGATTGTGATTTATCAAAATTTCAAGGCGAGAAACCATTGATATTTAACATTTATGAAGATCTCCTCATAATGGTTAAAAACTTATTGCATCGTCAAAAAAAAGTGTATTAGCGAATGCTCCATAGGATCTCAACTTGTGTCCATCGATCTTTTAAGTGAATCCAATCTTTTGGAAACAAAAACCGTTGACGTTGGCTTCAAAGCAACGAAAATCATCAATGCAATAAAACAAAAAGACAATTTTTCGGAATAAGATATTTTAAAATTTAAATTGGATTGCCGCAAAATTATTATAAGCATAATATCAAAAATCGAAGAACGAAGCCCATTAAAATACGATTTGATTGTAAACGTGAGCAGTCCTAATCCTAGAGATATTTTGCAAAACAACGGTCTCTACAGTAAAAGATTCAAAAATATGCTTCAAATTTTATATAATACCAACCGATTATTTGATACATGCGCGGAAAGGGCAAAATTGCAGTACATAAATGCATGTACAGATGCAAAGACAGCCCTAAAAAGAGGAGTACAAAGCTTTATAATCAACGAATCTACTTGTAGAGTTGATGAGTTCTACTTTCAGCTTTTTAGCAAAAAGGAACATTTTAAAGATCTTTGGCATGTTATAAAAATGTGTTGCATTTTATCGCACGGAAACGCCTCAGTTGAGAGTGGCTTCTCAATTAACAAGACTCTTTTGGTCGAAAACCTCCTTGAGGAGTCACTAGTCGCTCAGAGAAGAGTCTTAATGGCGTGAAAGAGGCTGGGCGACTATCGAAAGTGGAAATAAATTCAAAATTAATATTTATGCTAAACACAGCAGTTAGAAGAAAAACTTCCATTAAAAAAAAGGAGATAGAGTAAACGATTTAAATAGAAAAAGGGAGGAAGAAATAAAAATACTTCATAAGGAAAAAGCAAAAATTCGCATTCAAGCCCAGGTTGAAGAAGAGCAAATAAATTATCAACTCTCCCTTTTAAAAAGGGATATATATACCTTATTCCTGTTCTAAACTGATTGTTTCATTGATATTTTTTTAAAAGGAATGTTTAGAAGTATACAATTTGTCTGTTCTTTAAATATTTGGGACTAGTGTTTAAATGCGTCATTTTGTTTGTTATATTTGCAAAATTTGGTCAGGGAAAACTTTAAAATTGGTCAGGGAAAGTCAGGGAAAAGTCAGGGAATTTTTTTTTAAATAATAGTGGCAACCATGAACTGTTAATATGGGCAATTTTTTTTAGGAGCCAAAGAATTGTTATTCTTTATTCATCTACCGAGCTGAACTCTAACAGACTAGGATTATGGAAGGATTGTGAATATACTGGAAATCGAATGGTAGTTTGGCGAGGAAATTTAGTGTGTATTTACATGTTGTTGGGATAGGAGTGTTGTAGCGCATGTTTTTAACTGCCTCCAGTTGCGCAATCCAAGTTGGTTCCCTTCCACTTGCGCGCGCCACCAAAGGCTAGGTCTTCCTCTACTGCGTTGTCCCTCCGGGTTGGAATCGAAGACTCTTCGGGCCGGAGCTTTGTTGTCCATTCGCTCTACATGTCCTAGCCATCTTAGTCGACTGATACGTACTTTTTTACCAGGTCGATGTCGCTGTACAACTCGTAGAGTTCGGTGTTAAATCTCCTCCTCCAAATCCCGTCAACGCGAACGGGATAGAAAATCACTCGAAGAATTTCGCGTTCGAAACGACCAAGAAGATCATCATTCGCTTTTGCTAATATCCACGCTTCCGCGCCGTAGAGCAGGATTGGGATGATGGGGGTCTTATATAGAGTCTCCTTAGTTTTTCTTGACAAGGCCTTACTAATCAATTGTCGTCTTAGGCCAAAGAAACAGTGGTTGGCAAGTGGAATTTTTCGTTTGATTTCAGCTGTGGTGTCATAATCAGAATTAATAGCGGAGCCGAGGTAGACAAAGTCCCTAATTACCTCAAAATTATAGCTGTCTATCGTGACGTTCTGTCCGATTCGTCGATGATGTGTGTCCCTTCTTGTTGACAGCATATATTTTGTTTTGCCCTCATTCACCACTAAACCAATTTTTGCCGCTTCTGTGCTAATACTTGCAAACGCATCAGTGACAGCTCGCTGTGTTCTGCCATTTATGTTAATGTCGCCAGCATATGCAATTAGTTGCACAGACTTTTGAAAAACTGTTCCTCTAGTGTTGGCTTTTGAGTTTCGCACAATTTTCTTAAGTATGATGTTGAGGAAGCGACATGTTTTGACATCAAAGGTGAAATTATTGTTTCCGACCTTTATGGAGCAGCGGTAGTTCTCCATCGTCATTCTGCAGAATCTGACAAGTTTGGCAGGGATGCCAAAACTAGACATGGCTCTGTAAAGCTCGTCTCTATAGATGCTGTCATATGCGGCCTTAAAATCGATAAAAAGATGGTGGGTATCGATTTGGACTTCTTGGGTTTTCTCCAGGATCTGAAGTAGTGTGAATATCTGATCGGCCGTCCACTTACCGGGCCTAAAACCGCACTGGCAGGTCGTGCGTTCGAATCGCGACCAGGGCCATGATTTTTATAAATTGAATACACACAACAAAAACTGATCTCCCTAAAGCAATTTAGGCGCCACCTGTTGAGAAAAAAAAAATCCCATCGCACCAAACTTCTTTCCTATCCTTCTATTCTTTCAGTAAGTAGCACCCAAAAATAGGCAATGAATTGCTGGGAGCTACTTGCGCAACAAACTAAATGCATGCGCTGTGGTTTTACCATTATAAGGGTACTGTGTCACTACAGAAAAATGAAATCCCTTTAGCGCACGCAAATTATAAAAAAAAAAAAAAAAAAACATATTCCTGGTATTTTTTTTGGAAACAGTTGAAAGAGCTGGTGCCATTTCTGTGCGGTGGTGGTGGTGGTGGCAGTGGTGTCTTTGTAATTTCCTACTAACACCTCCAAGGATGATTTTAACAAGTTAAATTCTTCATATAAGTTATCTACCGAAATATCGCCTGTCAATTTTATTAAAGATACAGCATTTTCAATCATGTCAAAACTAACTTCACTTTCCAGGTTTATGAATTTAAGTCTAGAAAAAATATTTTCATCTGAAAAATTATAACGTTTGTCTATATATTGTTGGCGATTTGTGAAAAAAAATTTGAAGTCTTCGATGGCTTTGGTCCGTTCAGATTCAACCAATTTATTTAAAATCTGTTTCGTCTGGTAGCCGAAAAACCCATCATGTAGCCTTTGAGTCAACCTTGAGCGGAAGAGGCACAATGACTCATACATTTCTGTTATGGCAATATTATTTCCCTGAGACTCTTTTATTAATGTGCCAAAAGCACTAATCACATTATGAACAAAATGAAAGTAGACTAGAGTTTTTGTTTCCTCGGCTTCAGAGTAAAAAATCTTTTCAATGGCTTTCGCACATGATTCTTGCTTATCAAAGTAGCTTTTCAAAGCAGGCCAAACCTTGATTACTCTCTCAACGTCTGGCATCCCTACTCTCTCTCCCTCGCTCTTATCTTCATTACGCGCCGGGCGGGCGGCCAGTACACACTTGTCTCTGCCACATAAAAGCGGGACTGAGCCTGTCCCGCGCGAGACATTTAATTTTGATTTAAAAATCGGGACGTCTGGCAACGCTGCATTCATCATTCATACTTTCTTTTGACCAAATCTTGGACACGAGTTGCTGTATACTCTCCACCAGGTCATCTCCCGCTGCCTTAAAAAGATCGGCTTTTAAATCGTCTGGTCCAGCAGCTTTGTTGGACCTAAGCTTGGATATCGCTATCCTCACTTCGTTATGGTCAGGTGGACAAAAGTCTTGGCTTTCATCGTCCAGGCTGAATGGTTCGTACTACCTGAGAGCATAATTTATTTGTGTCGTCTTCGCCGTTTAGCAGTCTGCAGAAATGATTGTTCCATGTTCTCAGCACCGACTGTGACTCTACTACAAGATTTCCTTGTTCGTCTCTACAGGTCCTGTTTCCGTGACCTTATAATAAAACCTGTTGGTGAAACTTCCGAACGTTGTTCCAAAAGTAGCACCTCTCTATTGCCCCATGATACAGTCCTGGCAAAAGTGATCGAGCAGGATTAAACGCTAACGTTTAATGTCAAACTTTTGAGTTACTCGTCACCTATACTCTATTCAACAAAAATTGTCAGTACAGGGAAGATAGGATGTTTGTCTCTCAGTCTGGTTGCAATGACTTACATAAATCGGTCCCTCTGTTTTTTTTACAAACCCGGATTCCTGGTAACCTTTGAAATTTTGAATGTCGATCTGTACTTTTCCGATATAGAATAATAACTCCGTTCCTTGTTACGTTATAAATTGCAGTGTATTTTTCGATTGATATAGTGTCTTTATATACAAATTCAAATTGACACTTATTGATATCAGTTCACAATATTTATTGTTTATGATATATTTGCAATGTTCGTTTTGACTATTATACGCCTACCAGTTAGTATTATACAATTCAATTTTAATTCAATTTTCTAAACAAATCATTTCGCCAACACCCTCTTTAAAGCTATCACAGGGTTACCGTAGTGTGTACGATAATTCGCCATAACTCAGAGAGAAATTCTATTAGGGTTACCATCTTCCAATTTAAAATAATAATATTGCGGAACGAAATAAATTCCGTTTATCTTTTTCCTTTTCTGGTAAGATAATAATAGCCGCGTTTTTTTAAGGGTATCTCCAGTAGACCAACAAAATATATAAATTTCGTAACACAAAAAAAAATTAAAACGAAAAATATATCACTGTAATCCAATTTATTCATTATAAATATTGTAAAACAATATGCTAGTGCTCTCGTTATTTAGGTCTAATATTAACCTTTCAACTGCTTCCTCGGCAAAAACGTCCATTTCCCACATATTTGGCTCAACAACCTGTTCAACATGTTGGCCACAGCGATGCCATTTTTCCTTGTCAACCCTTGTAAGTGCTGTCGTTAGTAAGTCTCTTATTTCAGCCATTTTAAATGACTTGTTTTGGCTTGCTACAAACCCTTTCACTTGAGCCCAAACCAATTCTATTGGATTAAGGTCACAACGATAAGGCGGCAAGTAAAGCACTTTATGTCCCGCATTTTGAGCCATTTCATCCACGACGTATGTTTCTCACTTGGCTTTGTAACGTTTAACGATTTCAAGCAACCCATTGTATGATTGCATCCCTACCTAACTTGAGATCTTCCTTTTGGGAATTGACGTATTCATTGGCAAAACAGGCATCATTCATCGGAAAAACAAAGACATCATACAAACAGGTACATAATGAGATGAAAGGATGTATTTATGGTTTTTTTTATACAGTTTGCGACATAAACTCAATCAGCAAGATTTTCTAAAAACATTTCCCAGTCCTTTCCGCTATATGTATATTGTGAAAGGTAGACACAATCAGGCAATTAGAATACAAAATTATATAACCACGACGCAATGTCATATACCTAAACAGATGGTAAAAAAAACTGCACTTGTTCAGCTGTACAATACAAATACAATCAAATTAAAACCGAATGGCAATACCCCACGTAATAATTCGTTCTCAAAAGCACCAAAACCGAAAGTTCTTTGACAAAATCCATGGAAAAACCCTTAATGATATGCTTCATTGTAGAAATGGTAATACTCTTTTGATGTGCTTCAGTCACACACACTGCTTATTTTGGTGGATGTTAATAGTAAGCGAACACAAGACGATCATGCTCATTCCCATTCGGCTGTGTGGGAGACTGGTTGTGGTGGGTTGTATGCGAATTTTAGGAAAATTACAACAACAATTCCTTGGTATGACAGTTAGGTTAGGTTAGGTTAGAGTGGCTGTCGGCACAAGGCCGACACACTTAGACCAGGGTTAGGTCCTTTGTGATGCCACACGGATCGAGGGGTTCCCCACTACTAGTTAAACCGTTTAGAGCTTCTTATGAAGCGCGATAAACTTCTAACGTCAGCGTTAGCCAAGTCGTTAAGATTATTAAGCAAGAAATCTCCCAGATAAAGATTTCTATTATGGGAGAGAGCTGGACATGTGCAGAGAAGGTGAAGTATAGTCTCCTCCTCCTCCTCGTCCAAGCAACTTCTACAGAAATCGTTCGAATAAACGCCAAGCCTCGATGCGTGCTTGCCTATCAGACAGTGCCCTGTAATTGCACCTATAGTGGAGCTAATATGCAGTCGATTTAGTGAGATCAGACTCTTAGAGCGTCGCAGATCCAGCTTTGGCCAGATGTGCTTAGTCGCTAGACATGTATTACTATACTACTTGTCCACCTAAGGTTTGTTCTCTCGATTGCAGATAGCTTGAATAAAATGACAGTGGTTTGGTTTTTATTTCAGTGGCAATTCTTGCGTTTGAGTGCCGTGAGAGTATCTACAGGCACTGGTAGAAAAAAAGCTCCTCCATAAGGCCTGTACTGACAATTTTTGTTGGATAAAGTATAGTAGCCGTGTTTCTTTGCTATATGCTATGCTTTGGATAAACAGTGCTTCCAAAACTCATTTTCTTCGTTTCTGATGAACCGATGCGATGAATTTTTCAGGAAATGTCAAAGTTTGACATCCCTCCGACCACTAACACATCCCGCCGAATATTTTGTTGGTGATTTTATTATTTTTTTTTTTTTTTCAAACTTCATTATAAAGGTAATTGAATTTAGCAAATCTGTTAATGTGAAATTGTTTTTCATAATTTTAGAATATGCTTGGCATCGATTTCAATTGGCGGAAGTAAATATTTTTCAATTTCAGGATTTTCAATACAAATTTCTTAACTACAACTTACAGCTGTGTCACGGTGCATGTCATAGGTGCATGTGTGCTGCCAAGTTTTTTTTGATGAATTCTTAAGCGGCGATAGTCGTTTTCTGATGCCATCCCTATATCCGCGTGCAAAGAAACACGGCTAGTGTCATTCATATTCTCAAAGTCGTACGCACTCTGCAGCACCCTATCCCACTTCAAACTCCTCAGTGACTCATAACTTGATGCTTCTCTGAGTTGCACGCTAATCAAACGCAGACGCACCTAGTCCATTGTGTCAGCTGGAAGTCGTCGCTCCAATTCAGGGTGCATGTCAAAAAAGTACACAAGTTCGTAACTTTGTACCCAAGACCACCTCCCTAAAAACAAAAAAAAATTAATGATGGATTATGATGACTCTTTGACGCCATTTTCCCCTATTTTGGGTGTAAAGTATTTAACGATACTCATAACTTTGATGATTCTTCCTCTTCTCCATTCACACAAATCATCTTAACCATAAAATCACACGAACAGCACACAAACTGCTCTTACGTTTCATTCAGTAACTTTGGGTATTATAGGCTCGTGGCTCACGCTCAGTCGGAGCCTTTCAGAAATATTTATTTCATCTTAAAGACGTAAATCACTTTTGCCTTCTTTTGTTTATGACTGCGCCTTTGGAAACAGGAGAACAACAGCAACAGAGACAACAAAAAAAAAAGAACCAAAATCAATATAATACGAACACCTTTTGGTCTTTGTTGCGGTTCCAGAGGAAGAGAACCGCTTTAACTGGCTTTAAAGAGGAAACACCCGATTTGATTCAATTTCTTATTAGATTCACGATAATGATTATATAATTACCGAGCATGCCGTTGCCGTTGCCATTGCGCGTTTCAAATCATTTTCAAATGCAATTTGCCTGCCTCATTGATGGAAATCATTAAGAGTCGCGCACACCCATTTTTTCCTCGGAAACGTATCTGCTCATTTCGAAAAACAAATTAGCTACGCCAGCAGGTTAACAGAGAACGCTTTTTGCTTTGGCACAACTGGGATTGTTCTCGGGCATGAATGGGAAAAGCAAGCTCATTACATAGATTGTGTCCCGGTCCCAATCGCCGTGTCGTGGTTTCTTTGGTTTCAATGTGTTCTCAGCCTCATCGGCGTTCTGTTGTGCCTGGGTCTGGTCTGGTGTAAAGAGTAATAAAAAGTTTTTCCTCCTCTTACCTTGAGTGTTCCACCCTCTAGAACGTCTTCGACTTGTTCATTTTTATGATCTCTTACCGGAAATTGTGTTTTTATTTTTATAGGCCTAAGACTATTGTGAGGTGTGCGTGTGTGTGTGTGTCGTTGGGAAAGGTTTTTCTCTTGACTTTATAGGGGTTTCCAGTTTTCATGTCATGGACCTAGGACTACCTTTTTTTTTTTAACTGCACGTCTTGTTGAAAGTTATTCGTAAATAAAGGAGTTTGCGCAGCTGAAATTGGATGAGGTTCTGTTTTTGTTTGTTTTTGTATTTTAAGAACTGCAGATTACCTGGGACGAAGGTTACGGGAGTTGGTGAGTGAAGGAGGACACGAGAGGAAATCTTTTATGGTAACCACATGCAACGACTTGATGGGGGGCTTTACATTTTAACGTTGCATCTTTTTTTATTGGACACTTTGTTTTCCTTTCTCACACAACATTTTTTTATTTATTGAGAACTTGAATGGTTTATGGCACCAAACTTTTTGCATAAGAACACTTTTAAAGTGAGAAGACGCAGCTCGTGGAGATGGTAATGATGATGATGATGAACAGAGTGAAGCTGAGAGCGCATCTCATTGGCATGTGGCCGGTGGAGTGGTACTCTGTAAAGAAAATGTTTGCAATTGTGTTCGTTACTTTGTGAAAGGGTTTAACGTGTTAATGATAGGGGCATAGTAGGCGTAATTTGTGTGTAAATCTGACACAAAGAAATCATAATAAATTCCACTATGTAGTTTGAATTTTCAGGTGGTGGATGGCCAGGACTCATGAACGCACACTCTTCGGGAATACCGTGATGTACTATCATTCAAATATGAGTGTCAATGGTGCATAATTTGAGGGTAGTTAGTTATGCGCACACGTAAATTAATGTATCGCACATAAACGTGCGCTATTTTTTGATAATGTGCGTGAGACAATATTAGATACATTATGATTGCTGAAGCTCGTAGGAAAAAAGGCGGAAGAGTGCGCACATAGTTTAAGGGTACGTCCACAGTGGTCACAATTCACAAACCTTTCTCGCTTTCCAGCCGTTGGTTCACGCTGGTTAAAAACAAAGCTGGCTATGAATGTGCGCATCCTAAATGAAGCCTCATCGTTCTCTAACAAGCTTTTTACGTAATAAACTTTTATTTCTTGTTAACGCCGATAACCAGCTTTCAAGCTTGTTTTTTCAGGTCTTAGATAATTGTGATAAAAAGGTACTCACTTTTGACGGAACCAGCTCGATGTTAACTATAATCATTACGCCGGCTTTTAGTACAGGCGTGAATCTTGTCGGAAACTTGATAAGTGGAACAACGATAGTTTAAGAAAAATGTGCACTTGTTGCCGCGTTATAACATGATCTAAAAAATCTACTCGGATGAGCACATGATAGTCTAAACGCACACTCATGTGCGCATACGAGTCAGCGGATGCCAGAGGGCTTATTATGGGCAACTGGAAGCTGGATTCCCCGGATCACATAGGATGGAAGGCTGCAGTTGCTCGGGAAGAGACTCTTTACGGGTCAGGAGCCCGTTAATGTGAAATCTAATGTATGTAGAAAGCAACCGCTGTGACATTATCGGCGGACACTTGTGCGATTGTCAATTACTCGTGCGCGCAGACTTTCTTGAATTTTAGTTTTTTGCATTCAGTTACAAAATACATAGCTCTGAGTTGAGTAAAACAAACACAGAAGAACTTAAAGCTATTAATTTTTAGGATAGGAAATGTGACTTCGATTAGCGCACATATGTGCGGTTATCAATTTCAAGTGTGCGAATACATTTTTTCTTTGATTTTTGGATTAACTGAATGTACATCCTGTGATTTAAGAGGAGCAAACAATGAAGAATTTCAAACTATTCATGTATAGGGTAGGAAATGTGACTTCCATTAGCGCACATGTGTGCGGTTATCAATTTCAAGTGTACGAATACATTTTCCTTGATTTTTGCATTCAATCACTGGCCAAGCTGTGATTTGAGTGAAACAAATGAAAATTTATTTAAAATTATGGAAAATGTGACTTCTATTAGCGCACACTTTTGCGGTTGTCAATTTCTTTTGTGACGATACATTTTTCTTGATTTTCGCATTCAAAGCATGTACAAGCTTTGATTTGAGTGGAGTAAACAAATAAGAATTTTGAAATATCCATTTATATGATAGGAAATGTGACTTCCATTAGCGCATACGTGTCCGGTTATCAATTTCAAGTGTGCCAATACATTTTTTCCTTGGTTTTTGTATACGATAAATGTACAACCTGTGATTTGAGTGCAACAAACAATGAAGAATTTAAAACTATTCATTTATAGGATAGGAAAGATGACTTACATTAGCGCGCACAAGTGCGGTTATCGATTTCTGGTGTGCGGATACGTTTTTTCATTGATTTTTGCATTCAATCACTGGCCAATCTGTGAATTTTGTGAAACAATTGAAAAATAATTTAAAACTATCCATTTATAGCATGAAAAATGTGACTTTTATTAGCGCACACTTGTACGGTTATCAATTTCTTCTGTGACGATGCATTACAGTACAAGCTTTGATTTGATTGGAGTAAACAAATAAGAATTTAAAACTATCCATTTATACGGTAGGAAATGTGACTTCCATTATCGCACACAAGTGCGGTTATCGATTTCTGGTGTGCGGATACATTTTTTCCTTGATTTTTGCACTCAATAACTGGCCAAGCTGTGATTTGAATAAAACAAATGACAAATAATTTAAAACTATCCATTTATAGGTTGAGAAATGTGACTTCCATTAGCGCACACGTGTGCGTTATCAATTTCAAATGTGCGAATACAGTTTTTCCTTGATTTTTGCATTCAATCACCGGCCAAGCTGTGATTTGAGTGAAACAAATGAAAAATAATTTAAAACTATCCATTTATAGGATGAGAAATGTGACTTCCATTAGCGCACACTTGTGTGGCTGTCAATTTCTCGTATTTCTTGATTTTTCCATTCAATGACGGAATAAGCTGCGATTTATGTAAGTAAAACAAATGAAAAAGAATCTAAAACTGTACATTCCATTAATAAAAGCTTTTAGCTGCCAAGTCTCCTAAAAAAATGCAGCTAAATGCCTCGTTCATTCTTTGGTCGTTGTTTGACATCAGTGACCTCGCGGCCTTCACATACAATTCTACAATTTTCAAAGGACAATCATTTAAAGAACATTGTCCAATACAAAGAGCAACTAAACACCCCACATTGCATTGCGAATATCGATCAATAAGTTCGGGGTCATTCCGTCCTATTCACCCCAAAGTTCGAGTATCATCTACTCGTATGTGTATTTGTGCTTCATAAACACTCGCGTTTACATAATGCAAATTCCTCCATAAGATTCGAGTGTTTATTAAATGTTCGATATTGTTTGCCACAGCTAAGCTCTAACTAACCCATGAGTGGTTTTATAGGTTTTATAACCACGATTTGGGATAAGGGTCCCTAATTCATGGATGAAATGGATTTTAACCGCATTACGGATGACCTGGAATTAATAGCTACCAACAACAGTGGCATTGTCATTGTGGAGTTTTGAGTAATTGCCAGGAGGAGATTTTTTTTGCTGTTGCTGCTTTGTTGATTTAAAACAAGTTGTTATGTTTGCTTTTCTATTTTCATTTCACACATTGGCAGGGCATGGTGGCGCATTGCAAATGAAACAATAAGGGAAAAAGCTAATGTGTGCGGCTGCAATGGTGGCGTGAAAGTGGAACAACGATGATTATTGCCATGATAATTGGTGAAAAGGAAGCATGCACCCGGAAGATGCAATTAGCCACTCATCAGCGTGAAGTGAAACGGCAAAACTAGAAGCGGGATGGAATAGAAACGATTTCTGATATGCGAGTGGCAGAGAACCATAATCACCGCAAAGCAGAGGGAATTTTGCGAAAATTAAAGCGGTTTTATTGGTCCGAAGGCGTGCTAATGGTTTCAATTAAATAATTCCTGGCAATCCTTTCTTCCGGTTATCCTCCATCTAATAAACGACGGGTTTTCGGGACGACGTACAATGTGAGCTGCTGGGGTATAGACGGCTTCAAAGAGGTGATTAGTGTCGGATTGATGTGAGGTGTGATGGGACTGTAGGCTGCAATCGAGAAATCCCTAGGAAATGATGAATGTTTGCTGGAAATTAATCCCACAAGGCGGTTAGACACCAGACAAATATAATGGATATTTGCGAGTAATATAATGCCGTCAGCGTAATGGCTAAATGTGACGTCCAATAGTTGAACTAATGGGATATGGGTGTTCGGGACTTAATACCCTTAATACGGGAAAGTAGCAGCTGTACAAAAAAATATTGACTGAAGAAGTGATCGAACAGCATGGCAGAAGACAGGTGTTTGGAGAGTGGAAAAAGTCAAAAAATCTTGTCATGTATTTGCTTTGTGTTTCTTTGGAAAAACTAATCCCATCGCAGTTTAAAGGAGATTTAAGAGTATTGTGGAAGCTTGGCAAAACCAAATATAACACTTAAAACAGACGAAAATTCCTAAAATTCGGCATCTGTGGAGAATCGAAAGATTCGTTTCACAGAGCCTGTTGATTTTAAAAGCGCCCTCACTGTGACGTATTATACAAGTGACGTTAAAACGAACTCTAGATATTTGACTAGGCTTCTCGAATAGCATCTGTTGTACGTCATCTGATTGTTCGGACAATTCTTTATTTATGTGTCATTCGAAACATGTCCGTTCATCTTTTTCGGGAATCAAAGGTTTCGAATAACAGCCTTTTTCCATCATCAGAATCCTTCGCTCACATTTTGTTCTTCATTTGTAAATATGCAATTTATAAATAGCGACAAACTGAATCGAGAGTTTCTGGATTAGGTTAAGAGGCCAAAGAGGCCCATTGTGAGTGCGTGTCGTGGGTATGCGGAGTTGGTAAGGGGGATACAATTGCGCAGGTTTCACCCGAAGTGTATGTTACATAAGATAACGTAAGTGACTAATAAAACCATTTGGATCTGATGCTAAATCTTTTAAGATCTGTGGGACATATCCCCGAAATGTCGCTCCGGCTATCAAAGAACCGTGCTTCCATACAAAAGCAGCGGAGTTCTGGGAGGGCTGGACAATGGCTCAGAAGGTATAACACTAATTCTTTCTTTAAAGTGCCTAGCCTTCTAGCTTTGTTCCCGATGATGCAGTTAATACCCCGACGAGCACATGAATTTGATTTCTATCTATCTATCTATCAGGCCACAGACTACGGGTTATGTACGGCGCAACTACCAATGTTACTTCATTGTTCCTTAGCTAGATTAATCATGTACCCGTCGAGCTGTGTTCAAGGCTAGTACATAGTAACTCTCTGTCAAACGAAATCATGTCCAAATCAGAGTCACATCTGGCCAACATATGCAACATATGCATTTCATACCCGTGGAGAAAAACCCTACAACTGCACCCAAACACTTCTTTCCTATCTCTCTATTCTTTCTAATAGTAAGTAGCACCCAAAAAGCATGCAATGAAATGCGATAGTGCTGCTTGCTGTTAAACACAAATGCTTACGCTGTGTTACGCACTATAAGGGTTCTGTAACAACAGAAAAAAACCCTTTAGCGTAAGCAAATTATAAAAAAAAAAAAAAAAAAAAAAAAAAAGATGATTGTAATGTGTTGGGGACACAATCCCGAAAACCAAAATCCCGAAAATCCAAAATCCCGAAAAGCCAGAATCCCGAAAAGCCAGAATCCCGAAAAGCCAAAATCCCGAAAATGAAATCCCGAAAAATAATATATAAAATGAAAAATTTGCGCAAATTTTTCATTTTATATATTATTTTTCGGGATTTCGTTTTCGGGATTCTTTATTTAATTTTGAATGTAAAATAGACAAGTGTTTGTCCATTCCATTTACCGTAATAATATTTTGCTATTGTTTGCGTTGTAATGTTTTGCAATTCGCAATGTGCATTCAGTTGAGCTGATCTCAAATAGTGTGAAAGCTGACGGACTAGATTTTTGTTAGACAGTGAACATCGTAATACAAAGTGAGTATCGTGCATGCATTTATTTAAAAACTTTATATTATCATTTATTTTATCGTGAAAACCAACAAACAGCGTGAGAAACTGCTTATTGACGGCTACAAAAAATACAAGGATATATTTTACTGGGAGTGTGAGCAGCGAAAGCCTTCTGAAATAAGTTATCCAGAATAATTGCGTACAATATGAACTAGAACTTGTATTATATTATTTTGTCATTGATCGTTTTTGATATGTTTTTGTATGAGTTGAACTGTTTTTGTTATGTTTTATTTATTTGAAGTTTTTTATTTTGTTTATTTTGTTAAATAAATTTGCCAAATTTTTTTGTTGGTACAATAAAATTTTTAGTTTCATTTTCGGGATTTTGGTCTTTCGGAATATTGGATTTTCGGGACTGTGGGTTTTCGGGATTTTAGTTTTTCGGGATTGTGGCTTTTCGGGATTTTGGATTTTCGGGATTTTAGGCTTTCGGGATTACGTTTTTCGGGATTCTGTCCCACTCCCGATTGTAATCAATATTTTTAAAATCTCTGAACTCGCAAGAAGATGCTACGTTTTTTGGTGATATTTCAAAAATCGCAAATATAAGATCATGTTTTGAATAGGCTGGTGCTGATAGTTGTAAAAATATAAGTGTTTTGTCTGGATTGTTGGTGAGGAAAAAATCGAGTAAAGTAGCACTGTGGTGTGAAAAATATGTAGGAATATCTGTGTTCACTGGTATCAGGCCAAGTGTACTAATGCTCTCAATAAATGGTCGTGACGCTTCCGCACACAGTAAGTTACAATTAAAATCACCACATAAAACAATATGACAATAGAGCAATAAATAAACAATAACAACTTACTACACGCGGCACTTGAATTAAAAAAACAAAACAAACTGTCCTCTGTTTATACGCTCCGCGGCCTCGTATACGTCAAGTGTCACTCTGCTGATGAAGCTGGTATTCATATCGATAACATCGCACGCCTAATGGAATTGCCAACCCACACGGATAATTAAGTTTTACTCTTTATTTTTCTTATTCCCAGCGTTTCTTAAACTTTTTTGTACATTGTAATTATTTTATTTTAATTATTCTTTTTTCTTTTTAACTTGTAATATTTTTTATTTTTTTTTTCTCTTTCTTTTTTTTTTTTCTCTTTGGCTCTTTCTAATTTTATATATCCGCAATAGATCTCTTTTCTTTCTAATTTTTCTATATTTTTGTTGTTTTCTCAACTTTTTCTTTTTCTTTTGAATCGTTTTATTGGTCTGGCTGTTTTGAACTAAGACGATTAACCTTTAGTAATGGTTATTAATGGGGTTAGTGGAGGTTCTACTGACGGAAACAGTGATGGAGTCGTTCGTTCTATGTTACGCGTATTAAGTAACCAAAAGACTGGTCTGCAGGTTTGTCATATAAACGCACAAAGCTTGCATCCAAAACTGGATGAGTTTAGGGATTTGTTGGTGGGTTCTAAGGTTGATGCCGTTTGTGTCTCAGAAACATGGTTCAAAAGAAATTTTAAAGATAGTGTCTATAGGGTGGATGGCTACAAGCTCTTTCGTGGTGATAGAATTGGAAGATATGGGGGTGGATCGGCAATTTATATACGTAAGGGCATTGTTTGAATTATTGGAAACAATCTCCGTATGTTACCCTAAAATAATAGTTGGTGGTGATTTAAACAGTAACCTTTTAGGAGAGAGCTCTATTGTACAGGGTATGAGAGCACTGAATTTGTTCCCGGTCAATATGACGTTCGCCACTCATTTTACATCTGAATCTAGTACACTTTTAGACGTTTTCTTTGTTAGTGATACTAAATTTATGTTATTGTATGATCAACTGTCAGCACCTGCTTTCTCCAGACATGATCTAATATATTTAACCTTTGATTTTCTTATATCTGTGTCTGCCGCATCTTACGAATACAGAGATTTTGATCATATTAACTACCTAAGCTTGGAGCGGAGCGCCCGAAATTTCGCATGGGAACATGTATTGCGTATGTCCTGCCCTTGTGATCAAGTTGAGTTCCTAACACGGAATATTAACACACTTTTTAATAACCATGCTCCTAGGAGAGTCAAATTGGCTAAACATGACCAATGTCCCTGGTTCTCAAACGAAATTCGTATGCTCATGTTACAACGTAATCGAGTGTACAATGTGTGGAAACGTTTTCGACTTGATGTCCATCTTCGTATTTATCATACAGTTCGCAACCTGGTGGTTTCCAAAATTCGTACTGCAAAAAAGCAATTTTATGGCAATAAATTAAATCCAGCAATGAAAAGTCGGCAACTTTGGAAAAATCTGCAAGACATTGGCATTGGTAAGTGTGACACAGGCCTTGACACCAATATCGATGTAAATGTTCTCAATCAGTCATTTGTAACACTTCCTTTTCCAGTTCTGAATCAAGTACCTCAAAATACTTTCGAATCCCTACGTGGTCTTCTGAACTCAAATGAACGAACTTTCGAGTTTTCTGGTGTAGATACTCGTAGTACGGGCGTAGTTGCAAGCGTATTATCCATAAAATCGACAGCGGTTGGTATTGATGGAATACACCCAGTTTTTGCCAAGGCCATCCTACCAATTATACTACCCTCTGTTACACACATTTTCAATACCATTTTAACAACTAGTGTTTTTCCCACCCAATGGAAGCTGGCGAAAGTCCTACCAATCCAAAAAAAACGCCAATAGCCATGAATATAGACCTATTTCCATTCTACCATATTTTTCTAAAGTGTTTGAAAGAATCATGCAAAAGCAAATTAATGCCCATATCCACTCATGCAAACTTTTATCTACAGTGCAATCCGGTTTCCGCCAATACCACAGTTGTACAACCGCAGTTATAAATGTTGTAGAGGACATAAGAAAGGCTGTAGATGATGGCCACGTAACTTTTTTAGT
Source organism: Portevinia maculata (assembly GCA_949715645.1). Classification (NCBI taxonomy): domain Eukaryota; kingdom Metazoa; phylum Arthropoda; class Insecta; order Diptera; family Syrphidae; genus Portevinia; species Portevinia maculata. The sequence continues at coordinate 24,902,614 of OX454527.1, read as the reverse complement.
TCTTCTCGATTTCTCAAAAGCATTCGACACAGTGGATCACGATAATTTGTGCAGCAAACTAGCACACAGCTACAAGTTTTCTTCATCGGCCATTAGATTAGTATCTTCCTATCTTAAGTTCCGAGAACAAGCTGTTGCGATTGATCATATGCTATCTGAGTTTCTCCCAACAACCAGAGGGGTTCCCCAGGGTTCGATTCTAGGACCACTGCTCTTTTCACTATATGTCAATGAGCTCCCTTCCGTAGTCCGTTCATCCTCTATACATATGTATGCTGATGATGTCCAACTATTCAATAGTTGCTCTCTTGGGTTGATTGAAGACTGCGCAAGTAAAGTTAACACCGATTTGGAAAGAATCTCAGTATGGGCGGAGAGGAACGGATTGTTTCTTAATCCTAAAAAGTCTAAATGTTTAGTGATTAGCCGGAAGCCCGTCGATCTATCATATTTTCCTGAAATTCATCTCAACGGCTCGACTGTAGAATGTGTTGAAACGGCAAAAAATCTTGGAATGCTATTTAATAGGACTCTATCTTGGGACACACATATTAATGCGGCTGTAGGCAAAGTTTATGGTATACTGCGACTATTATGGGCCTCACAACACTATACGCCTATGAGCTCACGATTACTTCTTGCAAAGACACTCGTCGTTCCAACCCTCACTTATGGCTGTGAAATTTTCTGTAAGTGTGATGCAATCAGCAGAAGAAAGCTTAATGTTGCCTTTAATAACACTGCACGTTATATCTATGGTTTGAGGCGCTTCGATCATATCTCCAATTTCTCCCGACAGATCTATAACATCTCCTTCGACCATCTTTTACGTTTTAGATCACTCGTATTGTTATTCAATGTAATTCAGACACATCAACCCAGTTATTTATTTAGTAGACTACGTTTTGCTTCATCTAATCGATCCCAACAAATTGTTCGTCCCCGGTACCGTTATCTTATATCCGAGCGCCAGTTCTTCATCAATGTTACCCGTCTTTGGAACTCACTACCACGGCATTTGAGAAGGTCAAGTACCATCGCGCAGTTTCGTAATGGGTTACAATCTTATTTCCAGACAATTTCCGACTAATACAACGTTTTGTTTCAATTAATACTAATGTTTATATTTACTGTAGTTTTGCGAAAAAAGAGATGTATTGTATATATTGTATATTTAATTGTTTTAATGAATTTAGAACTGACTGCAGTATAATTGTCTAAGTAGCAGAAAGAGAAAACCTTTAGTTATTCTTGGAACATTAATACTCGTATTTTATGTAGCTTGTTGTTTTTAATGAATTATATTTAAGCCTTGCACTATTTCATAAGATCATTGTTATCTTAATGTGTAAGCTTTCAATAAATAAATGAACTATGAACTATAGAAAGGAGAAAGTTGTTCTAAGACTGAAAACAGATGTGAACAGTTAACATATTTATTTGGCCGGTATACTACACCAAACAGAAATTTACTACCACCATTCGTCAATTCAAGAAAATAGTAATCTACTGCAGAATGTTCATCTGATTGTGCGACGTATTCGGGATGTATGCAGTTGCGAATATATATGGCTGCACCCCCACCAGTTCGATTTAACCTTTCAGCACGAAACAGTCTGTAGCCATCTAAATTATACACAGAATTCAACACATCATACTGAAACCAAGTCTCCGATACACATATAATATGTACATATTTGTAAACTTTGTTATCCTAACATTATTTTGTTGAAATATAACCTACCTTACCTAATCGATATGCTGACGGAAATTCCTTGTTCTCTGAAAAAATTGCTTTAACACATCTAGCCTGTTCAAAAAATATTTTCAATCGTTTAAGAAAAAAAAATAGCCCTCCAGACTCTGAAAATCTGGTGAAATTTATCAAAACGATTTCGCTTAATGTCCATTCCAGCTACTGGGTAAGGGTATTTGCCGCCAAACAAAACGCCAAATACGTTTTGTGGTCACTAAGTGGTTCAATGTTATTTTGTTCTGCTGCACCAGCAACTTTAGAATAACTTCTTAACTGGATCAACATATAAAATGTACTTACCCTGAGGCAATATTTTGTGACGCCATCGTCGTCGTCGAGAACAGTTAAACTTTATTCAAAAAACAAACTGGAAAAGTTTGCTGTGTAAAATCAAAGTGGAATTCTTCCATGCAGCGACCTGTTCCATGTCACAATTATCAACTTCGGCAACTATTCATCGGACGCCCTCAGGCAGCATCATCGGTATTTAAGTGATATATACCTTGTTGCACACCTTATTCTTTTTGCTATCAAAATCCTTCAATCTTTAACTAATTGTATGGTGATTCCTTTAAAAATGCCAAAGATACAATTTGAATTCAACAAGCTTGTCTATTTGCATAGTTAAAGCAGTTGCTAGGTTCGTATCAAAACAAACCATGAAACCGAAAAATATCTCTTGAATCGATTTGAATCTCATTAAATTCCTATGAAACCATTTTGGATAGAACATAGTGAAAATCCGATGCACATATGTACACTCGTCGCAGCTACTGACCCTCCCTATTCTGCTGCGGGATTGTGTGTCAAGGTGTTTCTGGAATACAATTCCCCCCATCTGAATACGCTTATATATTCTGCAGCATGGTATGTCCTTGTCCTATGCAGCACACCAGCATCAGCACCCCCATTAAACTCATCGTAAACATGTGAGATGTACATACAGGGAGCTGGAGCAACAGAGATGAGAGCCATTGAACAAACGTGACCATTGCCGTCAATGTGTGACTGAATGAAGTATATACATCGTCAAAAAACCTCATACAAGGACTTTTTGGAGATCGAAATTGCACCAGTCACAAACCGAAAACCAAATAGCGTCACAGATATGCTCATGCGATTGATGTTGCTGCTGCACACATCCTTAAACAGGAGCACATTTCCTTTCTTCTTATTATGTGTAATCTTCGACGTTTCGTAACTGAATTTGGGTGATTCTCTCGAAAGGATTCTTTTTCACTTCATTTCTTTTTTGTGAACGAATCTGTAAACTGCATTCGCAGACGTTGTACCGCCCATTCAATAGATGTTTGCATTTATTTTTATATGGATGCATAACCGCACAAGGATGCCTGAAAAGCCAGTGCCAAGAGTTTTGTGAATCGAATTGCAAGGAGTACCGATCCTAGATATTATGACTGAAATATTATTGCAATGAGGGGATATACAGATGAAAGCTGATGACCAGATATCGGAAGGATGCTGATACAAGCCATTGCGGATTACACATTATGTTAATGCTTCAACACATTACTTGAAAATTGTTGGGTCAGGTTATTGTCCACATATTAGGGTGCACCCATGATTTTGTGGAACTTCAAAAGAAGATATTTGAAGCATGGGGCATTGTTATGCATCGAGTGAATAACTTAATCCGAATTTTCAATAAATGCTACTCTTAATTATGAGTAGAATCTACCGATGGATGTTATAACGCAAAGTTATGAAATATTGTTTCTTCATCTTGAAAAATCATGTGCAAGTCATGTTTGACTCAATAAAAATAATGGCGCCCAAAGTTAGGGCACTTAAATATTTTACTCAGTAACTTGAATGTCTATACTTAAACCGGCCTTGTATGCGTGCTCCTAGAATCTACTAATTGATGTTATTTCGTTGAGCTATGAGATATTGCTTCGACATCTTGAAGACTCATGTGTAAGCCATATTTACTTCAACAGACAACCATGGCGGCCAACGTGGATCACATAAATATTTTAGTCTGCATTTTTGATGTCTATACTAAAACAGGGCTAGTATGATTACTCGTAGAATCTTGTGGGCGCAGAGGTTAGTGTGTTGGAATACGAATTTAAAGGTCTCAGGTCCAAATCCCACAGATGGATGTTGTTTTGCTTAGTTATGAGCTATTGCTTCTTCAACTTGAAAATTCATGTGTAAGTCACATGCGGGTTACAACAGTGCAGTGGTAGTGTTTTCACTTGCTGATCGGAAGGTTGCGCGTTCAAATCCCAGCCATATCTATGAAGTAAAAATCTGCAGAATAAAAATCAATAGAAGTGTAGCGTGTATGCTTGGTCATATGTGCACTTTAATTATTGCATATGTTTCTGCGGATTAAACTTGAATACAATACTTCAACATAATATTTAGCCGACATCCTTGTAGAAAACCAAACCTACCCAGTGCACAAACCAATTTCTCCTATCATTCTACTTGTTCCTCGTTCTAGCACCTAATAGTAGGCAATGAAATACGCCTACAATGGCATTGCATTTGTAGGTGTAGAATTGAAAAATGCCTGCGCTGTGTATATACATTATAAGGGTACTGCTGTATAAAATACAGAAAAAGAAACCACTTTAGCGCACGCCAATTATAAAAAAACAAAAATAATTGATTATTTAAATAACAAAAACGGCGCCCAACGTGGGGTCACTTAAATGTTTTAGTCAGCGATTTTAATGTCTACACTAAAACAGGTCTAGTATGAGGTGGCGACTGTGTAGAGTTAGTCAGTTATTGTGTTGGCTCGGGTTAAGGTGCGATGAAAGTTTAGTCCCCACGGCGAACAACAACATACGCCACCCATTAATGGAGAGCAACGAATAACACCTTGCCTCTCCATCCTTTACACCAAAAAGAGGATTTCTGCCTGGTAGTACAATGGACCGTTACCGAGTCTGAGTGCTTTGGGATTTGGATTTCCTTTTATAAAAAAAATAAAAATAAAAAAATGATTACTCGTAGAATCTACCAATGATTTTGTTTCTAGATTTAGAAAAATCAAAAATGGCGCCTATTGTGGAGTACCGTAAATTTGTGTCAGCAAATTTTGATGTTTAAACAACAACAATGCTTGTATAAAAAAGGTCTACTGATGCAGTTGTTTTGCTTAGTTATGAGGAAATATTTCTACATCTTGAACATTCATTTGTAAATTATATTTGATTTAAAAAATGAAGATTGGCGCCCAACGTGGGGTCAAATAAATATTTTACTCGGCAAATTTGATGTCTCTACCAAAAGACGACTTGTATATATAGAATCTAACGATGGGTGTTGTTTCGCATGATTATTAATGACATATTTATCTCTACATCTTGAACATTCAAGTGTAAGTCACAACAGAAGCGCCTAATGTGGGGTCACAATTTAGTGAACATTTATGCGATGTCTTTTTACAAAGAGCTGATAAACTGAGTAATGAACGAGATCCACGTATAGTATTCTCAGTAAGTCCCAATTATAAGCTCGAAAGAGAGATGCGAAAGTTGAAATATTTCTGTGTTTCTGGAATTCAAACATTTGAGCAGTTACACCGAATCTATGAATGAGGTGAATACCCTACTTAGTGGTCGCGCCGATATCTAAGCACTGATAGCTTTCAAACAAGATACAGCGCCCTGAATATGAAATTTTTTTGACTTTTTTTTCCTAACGTATAATGGCTACGATCGGACTATGGAATATTTTTATACTCCTCAATTTGAAGATTGAAAGTTTTGCTTTTTTCGAATCGCAACCTGAATTTATGGGTTATGGCAAGAATTAAGCGTTAGCTGATTGCGATTGTTTGAAACGGGTTGTCTTACGACGTCGGGATTGCATTCATGTAAAATAAGCTGACCTTTGTCGACTTTGCTCTTTTAATAGTCTAATTTGAACTACTTACTCGAAACACAATGCCACCTACTCCACAAAATCCGAATGTTTCGAACTAAAAGTCACACAATCCAGAAGCAATTGAGAAAGAAAAAGCCAAAAACCATGGGATCAAGGTGCGCAAACTGAAATTTCAAATGCCCGAACCATTACAAATCGCCGAACAAGTTTTCGCAAGCAGCCCATACTGAGTGTTGTCCATAGCCTCCCTCAAAAAGGTTTCGTCAATCCGTAGGAAATGACCATTATCCGATTTCTGTGAGAAGTTATCCTGCCTTGTTTCCTTGTATTCACAGTTGAATTTCTTCTGGAATTAAATGTGCCTCTTTTAAGAGTACGATTTTATGTTGACATACATGTTGTCATTGGGTGTGTTTTTTTTTACTCAAGCGTATATAGTTTTGCATTTGAAATACAAAAACAACTTAGCCTATATACGCTAACTTAAGCGGCGATAACTATCCCTATAAGCTAAGTCTGTAAGCGGATATAGATCAGTGCTTCCAATCACCGTTTTCTACGTATTCCGATAACTTTTGTTATCGAATGTCAGAACTTTGACATTTGCAACCTTCTGAACTGACACATAACTTGCGTGTGAAGTTTTAATTTTATCAAAAAATATTGAACCGCTGGCTGCCATTTCCGAACCATAAGGGTCAACTTTATACTTTTAAGTTGCAATATTCTTGCCCTACATGATTGAAGAATTTCATATTTAATCTGTATAGTATTTTGGAATTTGATTGCAGGTTCAATATGCTCCAGTTTGACTGGAGAAAACAGCCGAAATGTCAAACGACAGGCAATTCAAGTGCGGCCCAATCGAAGTGGAGCGTGTTTTTACTATTTTTATCTAAGCGTATAACGCTTGAGTAAAAAAACACGGCTATTGTCACATTAATCATCCGGTCTTGCCAAACATGGACTCACTCATCTCCTTTCAAATTCAAATGCTTGAATCCAACACAAGTCTCCTCCATCTCTCAATCACGAAGTGTCAGAGTTCACGAGAAGCAGCCCTTAATAGAAGCACCCTTTAAGACTTAAAGAGTGTGAAATTTCAAAAGGTTTAAAATTCGCAGAGGAACCGGAAGGGAAATTCGGCAATTTTAAAGATACAAAACAACAGATAGAATAAAAATGAATGAAAATCCATTAGGAAGTGGATACACATGCGGAGTATCTACAGTGAGAGTAAAGGTTTATAGACCACCGTTTCTACTGGTGGCTTTAAGCGCAAACTTATCTCGAAATCACGTATTTTAAGGGCACCAGAAACATGTAAACCAACACACAACGGAAGACAACCCATTCATGTGGATTAGATGTTGAGCGAAATTCTTAAAAACATGTCATATCGTCATCTGTGTCACGTTCAGTGGTTTGGCAGAGAATATCTTTAATAATTGTCGAATTTTGTATCTATTTTTGCGGCAGTTTTACGAGTTTAATGATTACAATTAAATTTGTTATTATATCTGCAGCTCTATAGATATGTCGTTGGTGTTCCCAATTGGAACAGGCACGTATACCAAACTGTGGAGGAAACTACAGTATTACGTACGTTAAGTTCGAAGACGTTTTCTTTGGTTCAGGTTGGCAGATTAACTATTTAGAAACGTAAAACTTTGGAGTTCAAAATAAGTTTTAAACATTTTAAAGATTTTTAGGGAAACTCAAATAGAAACCAAGCGTAGAATTTATGTGTGAATTGTATGTACTCGTATGTATGTATAATTCTTTATTAGTATTTTTAATCTAAATATATAAAAATCAATCCATATTTGAGTTTGTTGCCGGCATTTGGCCAAACGCGTTAACCGATTCCAATGAAATTTTTTTCCATGAAAGGTGACGTCTGTACAAAGGATGTTTGATATGTGCGATATCTGTATCTGCATCGGGGTGTGAATTATGGGCATTTGAGTGAGTACACATGCATATGTGCATATGCGTGTGAATTCCGATGCAGATACAGAGACCGCACATATAAAAAACCATCGTACAGTCGTCACCTATTTTGTTATCTGAACGCGCATATGAAAGAGGGAGACCAGACCAACGTTTCAAGCCTATTGTGGTGTTTGTGCGCAATTTCATTCTTGAGATATCGTGTGTTCAATGTTTTATTCAAATAACTCGTATTGAATTTTTTTGCATTTTTTTTGTGAATCGGACATCGGAAAGTTGCTTTTCCCACATTGATAACAATCGGTGTGAAAGTAAATGAAAAGTGATTCTGTCGAAGTTTTTTTACTTTCGCTTTGTTGTTTGATTCGCACAAGTAAGCGACATAGGCGCCTGCCAGACAAAAAGCACCTACCCTAAGCGGAACAGGTTGAGCTCAAATCAGGCAATCTTCGGTATTGGCCTGAGAGTGTTTCTGTGAAGTTTTTCCAAAATCGGTCTTCTTTTTTTAGGGGCATCAACATAGGTACGCCAGATACCCGCTATAGACAATAATAAGGAAGTCTACTCGAACATATTGGCCAATAGAATTCTCGGGCACGGGCAAAGCCGGGCGGGTGCAGCTAGTACTTTATAAAACTTACAAATTATAAATTATAAACTTTTCAATTCAGTCTTATTGCAGTTACATATTTTTAAATATTTCTTTTCACAAATTCAATACATTTTCTTTTAAATGATCTAAAATTGTTATCATATTTAATGTCATTTGGTAGCTTGTTAAATAATTGAAATCCCTTATATATGATCGTACTTTGGGCGCCCAATGAGTTCTGCCTTCTCAGTCTAAAGTCATTCGCATTTCGAAGTTGGTAGGGTTGCACCTCGTTAACATGTCTGACCTCATTTAGTAAATATCTTGGCGCATCACCATATTTTATTTTGAAAACAGTCAAAAGCGTATTTAGCTCCAACCTCTGCTTAACGTTGAGCCACATAAGAGCTTCTAGCATATCCCTTACTGGAGTAAATCTGTTGCACCTGAGGATGCTCCTCATAGCGTTGTTTTGTATTTTAACTTGGTTTTGAATTTCCTTTGCGTTGTTTTGAATGAACAACCATAATTCTTACAATTGCTAATATTAGATCCTTATCGATGATCATACCCAGATATTTTATGTTCTTAACGTGTTCAATAGCTTTTCCGTTTATTTCTATATTTGTTGTGCCATTCATATCTCCATTAACTTTGTTTTCTGTTCGTTCAATTTTAGTTTGTTCATTTTTAGCCATATGATCAATTTATTTATATCATTCATAAGTTTATATTTGCACTCCTCTTCGCCTGTTCCTTTTACGTATATCAGGGTATCGTCAGCGTACATAACTATTTTGCAAAATTTAACCATTTCTGGCATATCATTTATGTATATTATAAATAGCAGCGAGCCTAATATTGAACCTTGCGGCACTCCTTGATCCACTTCAATAAACTCTGAAACGCTGTTATTTACTTTCGTCCGCTGTATTCTATTTGTTAGGAAAGATCTAAACCACTCGAGCTCCTTATCTTGTACATCGTAAATATATAATTTTCTTAAGAGAATTTCGCTATCAATTGTTTCGAACGCCCGCTTAAAATCTAAGGACAACACCATTGTTTTTTTCTTCCTTCCGCCATCTTTCCATTCATTCACTACGTGATTAACTGCTGCTACACAGGAATAATTCTTTCTGAACCCCGATTGATATATTGAGAGAATATTGTTCCTCTCAACGTATTCTATCAGTTGTTGTTTAACCACCGTCTCGATAACTTTCTCAATTGCCCTAAGTATATTTATTGGTCGAAACTCTTCACTCGTATTTGTTTTTGCCACCTTTTCTACAGGTGTCACCATAGAATCTTTCCAAGGGCTCGGAAACTCTCCTAATAGTAGCGATTCGTTGACTAGCTTAAGTATTGTTTGTCCTGTAGTACTCCAGTTATCCGTAAATATTCGCGGACTTATTTTTTCGAAATCCGCTTTGTTATTTAGTTTTCTGCATATTGTTTTAAGTTCGTATATTGTTATTTGATGGAATTTGAATCTACTTTCTGATGGCTTTATACAGTTAACATATTCGGTGTTACCGATTGAATTGCCGATTTCTTTTACACTTTTTATGAAATACTCATTGAATTTGTTAGCAATGGTCAAGTCATCTTCATGAATTTCGCCTTCAAAAGACACGTTTTGAATTTTGTTCTTCTGCTGTTTTAGAACTAGTTGCTTTATTCGATTCCACATCTCCTTCTGCCCATTTGCTTGCCTTATTTTATTGTCAACGTACTTATGTTTTGCTTTGTTTATTTCGACTTTAAAATGGTTTCTTGTTATTTTGTATTCATGCCATTGCTCTCTACTATTGCTGAATTTCGCTATTTGGTACTTCCCGATTATTTTTTTTGCTTTTAACTCTTTTAGTGTGTTATTAAACCATAAATTTGTTTTGTTGTCCGAAGTTATCTTTTTTTTCACTAGATTTTTATTGACTATGTTTTTCAAATAAATATTAATTTTGTTCGCGTTTTCGTTTACATCACAATTTATGTCATATGCCGTATTTAACTGCCTCAGTTCTCTTGCAAACTTATCTTTCTTGTATCTGAACACATCGATTTCACGGTTCGCATCTGCTATTCTATGAACTCCCGCATTGATTTCAATTTCCAGATTTTCATGGTCCGATATCTTATCATTTGCGTTTACACGCATTGCAACGTTCTCCATATTTGTTATTACATAATCTATTATAGTTTTTGTGCTTTCCGTTATCCTCGAGTACTCTTGTGTTTTTTGAGTAAGACAATTATCGTTTAATATTCGTTCTACTTCCTTCTTATATATATGATTTTGGCACCAGTCAATGTTAAAATCGCCTGCAATCAAAATTTTTCTTGGTTTTCTGTTAATTTCTCCATATACTCTTTGAAAAATTCGCAAAACTCCCTGTCGGAGCTACTGGGCGATCGGTATATTGCAACTAGGTACTACCATTTCCAGGTCTTTGTATCTACATTTGCATTCTAGGAACCACATTTTGTAGTCAATCGACTTTTTTACCGTCTTTGTAATACTCTATTGATCTCTAACGTAAATTGTAGTGCCTCCAGTCCGCGTTGAATTGGATGGACAGGATCTGTCTTTAAAACCTTTAATCTTTATTTCATTTTCCTCTATGTTTTCGGTTACGTGAGTCTCAGATAAAATAATAAAATCGTATTCTTTTTTTCCCCGCTAGTATTTCCAACTCCTCGAAGTTGTTGGTTAAGCGTTGTATGTTAATATATATACCTTTAACGTCAGTATTGCGGACACGGTTATCAAAGTACTTCTATACGCGGACGACCTTGTCATGCTGGCAGATAACCCCTCTTCTCTTCAACTTCAAATCAACAAGCTTCAGAGGTATTGCAGCTCCTGGGACCTTAGGATAAATGTTCTTAAAACAAAGATAATGGTGTTTGAAGCTCGGAAATGTAATTGATCTAGAGAAGAAAATTGGTTTCTGGGCAGTGAATGCATAGAGGTTGTGCAGGAGTTCAAATACCTGGGAGTCCTGTTATCGGCAAATGCCAGTTTTACGAAGCACGTACAATTAAAGAGCAAGGAAGCGAAAACTGCTCTTAGCGTTATGTGGCCGAATTTCTTCGCCAACCAGAATATAGACCTGGGATCAAAATATCGTGTTTTTGAAGCAACTGTCAACACCTGTATGTGCTACGGTGTTCAAACTTTCGGCCATATATACTTCGACGATTTTGAACAAGTTCAAAGATACTTTTTCAAACGTCTATTTCGTTTACCGAATTCAACTCCAGCATATGCGATCCACGTATAGTCTGGTATTTCCCCCGTGTATATCAAAAACCTAAAGGCTAATTCCGATTTTTTGCTAAAAACTATGAAAAAACCGGGGTTAGTCTCCACAAGTCTATCATGACTAACCTTTTGCGCACACAAGCGTCACCGTTTAAAGAATGGGTTGCACTTGCACGCTCTCATGGCCTCCCTCTCAATCTTTCCGAATCCAATCTAGATAATTGGCAGGAGCTGTTCTCAAATGTAATTTCAAAAGTTGACGAACAAATTTATCTTCAACATTTGAATCGTGCATCGGCATCCACAACAAGGGTTACATATAGAGAATTAAACCATCGCCTTCAAGCTGATAACTATTTTAAATTCGATCTCCATGTGAAAGCTATAAGCACTATTTTTAGAGCAAGAGTGGAAATTCTTAGCTTAAATTATTTGCCTCATCGGTCAGACCTACCAACTTTGTGCGACTTCTGCAACAGATCCGAGCGAGATGATGTTTTCCATTTAATAGCTATATGCCCAATCTTGCAGGAGATCCGAAGGCTTTACTTCCAACATAGTGTCCTTTCTAGAGCACAAGCGATACAAATATTAAATGGATCGGCAGGGTGGATAAACCTCTCAAAATTTTGTGACCATGCTCTTACCTATCGAAATAGTTTTTGAAGTATTGGAATCTCAGTTGTTTAAGTTATTCAACCTTTTACTTAATTTAAGTACTATAATTTGTGAAATTTATTAAATCATGAACTACCAATCAAATATTTTAAGCTTTATTTTATATTAAATGAAATGTCATTATCTGGCAGACGGCAACATGCCATGTCCATAGATTCTTTGTAATCCTCTGTAAACAAAACTGTTTGAAATAAAGAATATTTAATAATTTAATAATAATATACCTTTAATTGTATCTGGTTGCTAGTACCCAATTCTTTTCTTTTTGGTTTCGAGCTTGTTTAGATATACAGGGCATTCTCTGCTTAATGACATGTGATTTTCATCAAGTCCCAGATTTAACTTTTTATTAGCACGCACACAGTGTATGCACTTCATTACTGCTTCCTTGTCGCATTCGCTGGTTTTATGATTTTCTAGGCATTTTAGACATGTTGTACCACGTAGGAGTGGAACTATACACCGCAAACTCAAAAAAACACTGTGGGCGTTATGTAAAACTATATAATGAAAAGCAAAACGCCCTGAAGTTGTCTGACTGCCTGAATTATCATTGCCTACCCTAAAACGCAATAGATAGAAAAATGCTATTTGGTCAGTAGTAGTAACACTCACTAAGAAAGAGTTTTTCGAACCTCAACTCCTAAGGGAGCTTGTATGGGAAAAATGTTTGTTTGGGTTTATTTAACTGCAAACATTGCATTACTACAAGGTGGCGCAAAAGTCATCTTCCTATCGGAAGAAGCATAATTTTTGCAAATGGCGGCAAATGTAAATTCTACTTTGATATTTGTGAAGTTAACTGATACAGAAAAAACTTAAGACACCAATTAACATAATCCAAAAGCAGAACCAAAGTTTTTCATTCATAAAAAAAATTACAGCGAAAGAACATCGGGTGACAACTTTTGCGCCACCTTGTATATATTAAATGCAGACCACAATAAACGAAAGACGTGTTTGAGCATTTCGCAAAAGCTCAAAAGTCAGGGGCTTAGATGGGGTTGAAATGTTGAGTAGCCAATATATGCATTAACGCCGACCAACCTAAGCCGATAAAGCTATAAATTTGACATTTTAACAGTTGCTTCTGACCACTTTCGCGATCCAGTACGGGTGCGGGTGGCAATGGTGCGATGGTTATGTATTCACTAAGTGATTGGCAGCCACCTGTGGAGAAAACCCCATCGCACCAAACTTCTTTCATATCCTTCTATTCTTTTATGCAGTAAGTAGCACCTAAAAACAGGCAATGAATTATTTGCTGGGTGCTGCTTGCAGCAACAAATAAAAAAAGCCTGCGCTGTGGTTACATTAAGGGTACCTTGTCAATTACAGAAAAAAGAAATCCCTTTAGCGCACGCGAGTTATAACAAAAAAGAACACTTGGAGCCGACTTACCCGATCGAAATGGTCGTGGGATATTTATGCTAAATAGGAGCCAAGCTATTAATCTTAGCGTCCCGAGTTCTCTTTCCGGAAAAATAGCGAAGACTTAAAATACCGGATGGCGCACAGGTCTTTCATTAGCGACTTGACAACTTCAAACTTTCAGTGCGAACGCACCTTTAAACCGATTACCGAACTGTCAATGTCAAAATATTCAGTAAAATCAACATTTTCATCATGGTGAAGTACACTAAGGAACAACGTTTACAAATAATTAAAGTCTACTACCGAAATTCCGAGTTGGTGGGCGCAACTTTAAGAGCGTTAACGCCAATTTTCGGCCGTAATTTTCGTCCCAGTAGACAAGCAATTCATAGTCTAGTGAAACAATTTCACTCCCGTGCCAGTGGGACTATGTTTTGCCCGAGGTATGGTGAATATTGCTGCCGTAGAAGCGTCCGTAGCAAACCAGCTAAATCAGTCAATTTCACGGCGTTCTCAATAATTGGGCCTCTCCCAGACCACATCATGGCGTATTTCGCATAGGGATCTTAACCTACACCCTTACAAGATCAAGCTGACTCAAGAACTAAAGCCACTTGATGATATGAAGCGACGTGCGTTCTCGAATTGGGCTCTGGACATGATGGAAGAAAATGAAGAATTTCATCGCAAAATCATCTTCAGCGATGAAGCGCATTTTTGGTTAAACAGCTTCGTCAATAAGCAAAATATGCGTTACTGGACAGGTGGGAACCCTCATGTGCTTCATGAAACAGCACTCCGCAAAAAGTCCCTATTTGGTGCGGTTTTTTTTTCCTCGATATAAATTATCGTCACGTTACGGTAAATGGTATTCGCTACAGAGACATATTGGAACGTTATTTCTTTGAGCCGACTTTTTATTCTTAGGGACTCGAAGATGCACAAAAGATGCGTGCGATGCATCTCGGCCAATGACGACAACTGCATTCACATGGTTTTCGTCATTGAATACGGTGAATCCGTTATTCTCAGATCGTCAAGTTCGGTGTGCAGATAGAAGTGGCTCGGTCTCGAAACACGGTCCACTTTCTCCTGTGGGTCCTCCACCACGAAAAAACCCTCGTTTCAAGCGACACTTTCCTGATTTATTCCAGCAGTCAGTACTGTCTGATCTCGGTTGTCTGTGAGCTTTGGACACAAGGAATATCATTGTGATCCTTCCTCCTAAACAACTTATTTATCTGTTGGAACATATTCGGACTACAGGGGTTAATAGGCCGAATTTGATTGCCCCAACACAGACTTACAGATATTCTGTAATTTTTTTTTTATCAGCTGCTTGAGGATTCCGATATCTGAATTCAGCATCCTTACTTCCGGTTCTTTGCGGCCAGCAAATTGTTTGTGCACCCGTTTAAGCCTCGAGAGCAGTCTACTTTTCCGTCGGCATAGTGCGTCGATTGTAGGATGTCTGTACTTTTCTGTCTGGTCGTCATCGGAACGTCTTACCCGAGTAATAGTTCGTTCAATCATTCGTTTTATGCCGTCGTTCATTTGCAAAAAATGCAGATCAATTTTAGCATTTGTCATGTTACTGTTTGTCGGTGGGTCGATTCCACTCCAATGTATATCCCGCTTTAACATTCTGGATAAGCGAGACCATTGTACCCATCGATAATCGAATGCACACTGTATCGTACTTCTCCAGCTGCATTTGGTCGTTCGGAAGGCGTATTGCGGCGGCCAGTCCGTAGTGGTCATTATCGTACTCAAACGCTCGCAAACAGTTCCGAGTATTTTGATCTATGTTAGTCAGTTTAAGTATTGTGTCCGTTGCGGCCAAGTCCAGGAAAGCGCCGCTTCTTAGGAGCGAAGGGATATCGGTAACTTACAACTCGAGTTGTAATCAATCATATTGAGGCGCCACCAATCGTGAAACTCCTAGGATCTATCGTATCATTTCCCCTTGCCACATGTTCGGCATTAATATCTCCGACCAAGAATTAATAATTCTCTCAGAACTAAACTAAAGGCTGCGAAAAAGTGTCGCGAGCTCTGCCATAAATTCATGGCCCAGCACAGTAACCACTGAGCCACTGCGCAACTCAATAAAACAATAATAGTGTAGCGATTTGTTTCAAAATCTATTTTATTCCTTTAAAAGTTAAACGAAGACGGTTGGGTCTATAAGTTCACTGTGAAGTATCAGAAAAGCCTTACATTCTTTTTTTATATTTTGTTTTCAAAGATTTTAACCCTTCAAAAACTATATTTTTGATGCTCCAAAGTTAGTTAAAAGGAAAACACCACAGTTTGTTGGCCACAGTTACCTGGGACTCATACTAGACAAAAAAATAAATTGGAAAATGAATACCAATGAGAGAATCAAAAAAGCCACAATAGCCATTCACTCATGCAGCAACATTTTTGGAAAAACCTGGGGACCATCTCCCGAAATTAAACTTGTGGATGTACACGGCAGTCTCGTATGGTGGCAGGCAACAAATAAATCCACCTTCCTAAAGGCTCCTACGAAAGTTCAGAGACTAGCGTGCATCGGCACAACCAGTGAGATGAGGACAACTCCAACTGCAGGACTGGAGGCTATCCTCAACCTGCTTCCGCTAGACATCTTTTGTTCAATCAACAGCCGCCATTAGAGCCATGAGAATTTGCCAAACAGTAAACTGGAAACCAAACGAAATGGGTCATTCGGTGATCCTGCAGAAATACTTTGGCCATGTACCAACTACGGACTATATCACGCCATACTTAGATTTCACAAGACCTTTCTCGAGTGCCTATCCGAGCAGGGAAGAATGGATAAACGGACTCGTCCTCAGCACGCAAGCCATAACCGTATTTACGGACGGTTCAAAAATGGTAACTGGGGTGGGGTCAGGCGTCTTTTCTGCACCACTGAGCATATCAAAATCGGTACACCTCCCCGACCACAGCAGCGTCTTCCAAGCAGAGGTCCTGGCAGTGACAACAGCAGCCCGTGAGTCTGTGGTAAGGGCAATTACACCCGATAGTATTACCTTCTTTATCGACAGCCAGACAGCAATAAAAGCTTTAACTGCAGCAGTAATAAATTCCAAGCTTGTAAAATGCTGTCGCGAAGAAGTCAAGGTTCTTGGTACTCAGCATTAAGTATCGCTCTGCTGGGTTCCGGGACATGAAGGCATTCTAGGCAACGAGAAAGCGGATGAATTAGCAAGACAAGGTTCGACAGCTGTGTCAGAGCAAGCTGATCCCTCTGTACTCACCCCGCCTTGCACACTCAGGCTTGATGCAGGGATAAAGGCAATAAGAGAAGCGAACCTTAGATGGACGGCACTAGATACTTTCCACACCGCAAGAATGATATGTCCAACATAGATAGCCAGAACCGAGAGACTCATGAAAAAGGATAGGAAATCACTATCCACCCTCGTAGCAATATTAACGGGGCACAATACTCTGCGATACCACATGAAGAAATTGCGCTTGACGGAAGAAGAAGTCTGTAAAGGCTGTGACGATGAGGAAGCTCTGGAGAATACAACCCACTTCCCATGTCACTGCCCCGTTCTCCAACACATCAGGTACAGATTCCTGGGGAGACATTTCTTCCATGACCTAGACGAGCTCTCCAGCACACCGATAGACATGATAATGAACTTCGCCAAATCCACAGGACGGTTTGTATCGGTGAGTAATTCATCTCAGTTTTTGTAGACAGGGTTAAAAAATGAGTAAGGGACAACCCTCCTCCTCCGATAGTCATCACAATAAGTCAGTATTGACCTGAATGTTGCACTAAGCCTAAGCCTAAGGCGGTCTTAGGGCCGGCTCCAGCCAAACAAACGCCCTGTGCAAGATTTACAGAAAGCGCCCTATTTCTCCTTGAAGTTGCAATATTGTAAGTGATGTGAGTTAATGTGCAAAAATTCAGCACAGGTGTGATGGATGTTGCTATCTTGGGCTTATTTGAACAAGTTTTTTGTTTTAAATGCAAATGGCAGTATCCGCGCACGGTAAAATTAATTTTTCTTACTCCTAGCAATGCGCCCCGGAATTTGGCGCCCTGTGCGTTTGCACATCTTGCACATATGGTTGGGCCGGCCCTGCCCGCCTACCTAACCTACCTGACCCAGTTAACTCTAATTCATCCGCCTCCGTCGATATTTCTTGTCCAGAATTCATCAAATAATATCCAAAATAAAATGCTTTGTCCTACTCAATTTTATATATCATTTTCTTATAGCAAATTAAAAAAATAAATATATTTGTTTTCCCTCTTTCCAGGACCAATTTGCGGTGGTCATTGTTGTTCCAATTCAACCGAAACCGAACTGAAATTAAAATCAACAACCGAATTCGAGCTACTATTACATCATCATACTAAAAGTTTACGCGGCATTTTAGAGTCTACATCCAGCTCATTTCGAAGTAAGTACACATTGCCCATTAAAATTAAACCAAAAATATCGATTCGCTATTATTTAAGCAATCAATTTTCCAAAAATAATTCATTAAAATTCCCGGCCAAAGCCGAATGAACCGAATCTACGCCGACTATTAAATCTTTTGATTTTTTTATTTTATAAAAATGCATTTAGGTATTCCATTTTAAAAACATTAATAAAATTTTAGAATCAATTTCAATCGATTGTTTATTGGAGCGGAACGGATACATAAAAAAAAAAAAAAAAAAGTAAACCAAAAACACATTTTAATCATCTCATCTGAAAAGGAGCACACAGACGACAGACATTCCTTTCCTGACTGTCTACGTACGTTAAGCCAAAATATTTTGATTTATTTCACTGCATTATTTCGAAATACACACGCAGCAGATACAGAAATTCTGTAATATAGATTAAGAAGACTTGGATCGGTCGTTGGTCACGTTTTTCGAGCGGTAGACACTGGGGAAGGGACTCGCCTTTAAAAGCTGATAATCTATGTTTGTACGTTTATTGATATTTTCAATCTTTGGAATTTTAAAGAAGTTGCCACGCCATCGGAAACAACCGCTGCTGATAGATATTTTCAATGGCGAGGAACACGGTCATGTTTTGTCGTTTAGTAGAGCTAACAGCCACCAATTTATTCAAATGATGTCACCTAAACAATTAATTAATATGCTCAACAGCGATTGGGAACACTCGAGCCTGTCACGAGGTACGTCAATCGTCAATATGGGTGTATCAAAGCGTTCGCTATTCGAGTAGACTTTGCACAATCTACGCTCGTAACGTAACTTGGGTGCGTTCGTAAATGAAATACATGGTTCGTCGAACTGGATCTAAATGAAAGATGATTGACGTTTTCCAATTGATTTACGAGGGTGCTTCAGCTTCTATTAAGTGCAGGAAGTGCCCGACTGAAATGAAATTGCATTGCTTCATTTTCTTTAAAAGAAATATATTTTATAGTGATGTTGACCTCAGCGCTTAAAGATGTTCAGTGCAAAGTCCAAGATTAAGCTACGAAGAAAGCTCGAATTCGTGACTTCTCGTTACATTGAAGGCCAAGAAAATGTCACGGATTGCGGCTGGAGTTTGCGATCATTTCATCTGCGTCTAGTTATTTCTTGGGTTTGTTGCAAGCTTTAATTCGAAATTAAAAAGAAGCTTTCATATAAAAGTTTCATCTCCAGAACTAAAAACTTAAAATTAGTCTTAAAATTAAATCAAACAACTTCTACACAAACTCAACACAATTCAAGATGTCAAAAATGGGAAAACCATCAATCGGCTGTCAATTCATCCAGATAGGGAGATTTGTCAAAAAATTCGAAAATGAATCTCTTTTTCTTTGGTGGAATAACTTAACAAAATCTCTTTCCACTTAAGTCTGTTTAACACCCAGTTCCTGACGACGTGAAGCTTCACAGTTCACAAGTCACAACTATTGTGAGGCTGATTTCTTTTGACGTTTGTTGTGATTCGATAACATTTTTCGACATATTTGTTACCTAAATTCCCTTAACCGGGAATTATTGTCCCTGAGTTCTTCAACTTCGTTGGGTGGGACTGACCTTATATCTTGTTCTTCCGACAGTTACCTAAATACGCCTAGTTTCGGTTTTATATCGATAGACAGTGCTGATGTGGTTGATAGTATAGGTTTAGGTTTATGTGGCTATCGGCAGAAGCCGAAACACTTAGACCAATTTAGGTCCATTGTGATACCACGTATATTATCTACCTCAACTCTGTAGATGGGACTGCCCAACGACACGCGGTTGTTATCAAACGGTCCCCCATCTACTTACTAACCGCGCTCAACGTCGTTTAATTACGGTGATCTAACGAGAACCGATTAACTCGACGTGGTATGGTCGTTGGTTAAGAGTATACTCTCGATAAAGTCGAATGCAATTGGGTTGGACAAAATGCACCCTAAATTTTTGAAGTTACTCTTACCCATCGTACTAGCATATTTCACTTTCATTTTCAATACTATTTTAATGGCCGGGTGAGTATCCCACTTAGTGGAAGTTGGCTAAAATAATACCCATCCCTAAAAATGCTAAGGCTGATGATTTTAGGCCAATCTCAATTCTGCCCTTTCTGTCAAAGATTTTTGAATGTACTCTTCAAAAGCAGATGAGCACGTATATCTCAAAAACAACAATATTCTCACTCCGAAACAATCTGGTTTTCGCGAAAAACACAGCTGTGTTACTGCTCTATTGAACGTTACTAACGATATACGACAGGCTTTAGATAAAGACAAAGTTAGGTTTTTAGTGCTCCTTGATTTTTCTAAGGCATTTGACATGGTTGATCACACAATTTTATGCAAGAAGCTGATCCGACAACACAATTTTTCATCAGGAGCCGTAAAGCTGATTTGGTCTTATCTATCAAATAGAATGCAAGCAGTTCAGCTAAATGATAATCTGTCCGATTTTCTTCTAATTGTAAGTGGTGTTCCTCAAGGCTCTATACTTGGTCCAATATTGTTCTCATTATACGTAAATGAGCTTCCATCTACAATAGGAAACTGTTCGTCGCATATGTATGCCGACGATGTCCAAATGTATATGAGTTACCCCCTCGGCCTTATTGAGAAAGGAGTTAATTGCGTGAATGAAGATATGGGGAAAATTGAACGTTGGTCTGAATTAAACGGATTACATTTAAACGTAAAAAAGTCGAAGTGCCTTGTCATATCCAGGAAAGCATTAGATCTTTCCTACGTTCCTCCCATTCTACTAGGGATCTCTCCAATAGAATATGTTGAGACTGCAAGAAATCTTGGTGTCTTTTTTAATCGTCGCCTAACTTGGGAAAATCATATCAGCGCAGCCGTTGGAAAAGTATATGGGGTACTCCGGAATCTGTGGGTAACACAGGCCTTCCAAACTCGTTTCACATTAGCAAAATCTTTGGTCATTCCTATCTTAACATACGGTTGCGAAATCGTTTGCAGCTGTGACGCAACCAGTAAGCGGAAACTCAATGTCGCTTTTAATAGTACAATACGGTATATCTTCGGACTACGTAAATATGACAGGTTAAGCAGTTTTTCTCCTCGTCTGCATAACATGCCTTTTGATAGTTATCTCAATTTTCGCACTTTGTGCCTGCTTTCGGACATTCTACTTACCCGGCAGCCGCACTACTTGTACGAAAGGATTCGTTTAGCCACTTCGCACAGGTCTTGGAAATTGATTCACTCTCCCTACGCATCCCTTACATCTGAGCGTCAATTTTTCGTAAATGCTATCCGATTGTGGAATTTATTACCGCGGAACTTAAGAATAACTCAAGGTGCAAGCACAAAAAAGTTTAAAAGGGACTTAAAAAATATTTTTCCGGAAATCGGTAACTAAAACTTTAAATTTTCTATTGATCATTGATTTATATAAAAAAAAATCCGAATTACATTTATGAATTATAATTTTTGTGAAACATTATTCGGTATATTTACTTTTCTCAAATCTCTGTCTAAGTTAGCTTATCACTATTTTATAAGATATTATATCTTAAAGTGTATAAGCATTTCAAATAAATAAATAAATAAATAAGCTAGGATAAGTTAGGTTAGGTTGTAGTGGCAGTCGGCTGAGGCCGACACACTTAGGCCAATGACAGGCCCATTGTGATACCACATGGATGTGTCATCCTCCTACTCGGTGAACCAGTTGGAGCTTTTGATGAAGCTTGACAGACTTTTTATGTCGGTGTTAATGAGATCGTTAAGATCATTGTAAAAGAAGGATCCTAAATGGAGTTTACGTCTTTGAGAGAGAGCAGGGCACGTGCAGAGAAGGTGGAGAATCGTCTCCTCCTCTTCCTCGTCCATACAGCTTCTGCAGAAGTCATTTGTGTGGACGCCAAGCCTTGTTGCATGTCTGCCTATGAGACCGTGTCCGGTGATCGCACCAATGTGAAGTCTGTTTAGAGATATCAAACACTTAGAGCGTTTCAGATCCAGCTTTGGCCAAATCTGCTTTGTCGCTAGACAAGTGTTGCCACTTGTCCACCTAAGGTTACAATTCTCAATGGTCTGTCTCATAAACATGAGTTTGCATGTAGCGATTGGGATGCCTAGTGAACCTTTATCAGGTAAAAGGGGCAGTGTGGTTCCTTTCCTGGCGAGTTCATCCGCCCTACAGTTCCCTGTAATGTCTGTATGTCCTGGCACCCAGCATAGGTGGATGTTAAAATGCTTCGCCATCTCCACTAGAGATGATCGACATTCACGGACTACGATAGAGTTTGTGGACCCAGAATCCAGGGATTTTAATGCAGCTTGACTATCTGAAAAGATCCAAATGTCCGTAACGGATATCACGTTCTTCTTCAGCCACGACAGGACTTCTTTATTAGCCAAGATTTCTGCCTGGAACACACTGCAGTGATCAGGGAGTCGAAAGGAGAGCCTGAGATTCAGCCTGTCAGAGAACACACCACCTCCTACCCCCTCCTCGGTTTTGGATAAATAAGCTAAATACAAGGATTGGGTCGATCTATTCATTTAAACTACACCAAAAAAGCAAATCAAATTTTTTACATTTTCTTTTTATGTATGGCTATAACTGGGGCCCTAATCATTTACCTTGGAACTGTGACTGCTTAACAAAAACACGTCTGCGCATCCTAGGTAAACCCTACCTGGACATATCTGCCAGCTCACCCAAAGACCTAGCCGAATTTATCGAGAAATCCGGCCTCATGAGTGAGCTTTAAGCCAAAACGAGGACATCACAATAGGCCCAGTGTGGCCGCGGTGATAAGGGTACTATGCCTCACCTCCTTAACAATCTTATCTAATCTAATGGGAGCAGCGTTACCGCTAAGAGACTAAAGTCGCTATTCGCCACCTTTTTGTTTGGAATAGCAACCAAGCGACGACCTTTTTGTTCAAGCGACCTTTTTTAAAATATCAATCATGCTTATTTTGACATTCGATTTCTTTCGAAAGTTTGTGGAATTCGAAGAATCTGTGTCCTGAGACCGAGATCGAATAATAAGTTTATTCGAGGAGAACCGGTTTTAGTCGATAGAGACATTCGAACGAATTGACTTTTCATTCGAATCTCAAAATAAGCATGAATATCCACCCCTATCGTGGAATCCGTCGGATCTGAGATTCACTTCACTTATTCGATTCACGTGAACAGAAAATTACTATCGTGGGATCCGTCGGATACTTTCCCTTACCGACCACTATTCAAAATTCAATTGTGACAGCTCATTTCAAACACATTTGTTTTGTAAAAATTAAATTCAGTGAAAATAAAATAAAATAATTCACGTTACCGACATGTGCATGGTTCACGTCTGCGGATTGCACGATGCAAATTGTTCACTATTAACGGATCGTTCCCCCCAACGGATTCCACGATAGGGGTGATCTTTTTTATTGTTTAACGAAAGCCGGGTTTTCAAACTCAACCTATCTTTTATTGTGAATGGGTTGGTTTTCCACACAATTCCTCATTTATATTATTATGTTTGAATAAACACAACTGTAGGGCTGAACTGGATAAACACGCAACTAATCTACCTATTTTACCTCAGGTTCCTTTGGCAAACATTCGCTACATGTAAGCTCATGTTCGACTAACGTAACCAACAAAACAACAGAAAAAGTTTGTGGATACATTTTTTATTTCACAATCACATTAAAATTTCAATGATGTCTTCATCTGCAGGGACGTGCTTAGAATATCACTGCAGCGCCCCCCAAACAGCGCTTACCGTAAAAGGCGACTAAGTGGAGAAATCAGATCTATAGGCAATTTTAACATCCAGGTGAGCCTGGCGACACTTTAATCTGTCCCTCAAGTGTGCATGCAAATCCGTGAGTTGACACGACTGGAGATCACCAGTTTCGTAAAAGGTCGATCAAACAGTAATCAATCAAGGGAGCATGCACGTTTCGAAATCGTAGAAAAGAGGCAGGCCTAATAACTAAAAATGCAATAACACCAGCATTTGATCGGCCTCAGTGATGAAGTGATCTGAAACCAGGAGACCTGTAGTCGTCGATTTAGGTCGAACCGGCGAACCCCTGATGCAGCAAAGTGTGTGACTTATGATCCCTTAATCCTGGTCATAACCTCGCCGTAAAGGAAGAAGAAAAAGATGAAATACATAAATGTTCATTCATTGGATGAACAGCTTATCCCTTTTTTCTCAATCATTTTAGGCTAGGTTAGGTTAGGTTAAAAAGGGGTATGCAGTTCGCATACAGCACTGAGCAGCGGAAGTGCTTATCGCGATCCCTAAGGAACCGATTGAATTCAAAACTTCAAAAGGAGAAAAACCTAAACGCTTTTCCTAACAAAACATCCAATCTCCTGCCGAATTTTAGCAACTTCCTGTGGTTTGCCGCTCAACTCCCCTAATTCCTCAAAGAAGTACCTACTGTCCTAAAAACCTCCTACGATTCCGTGCTATACCCTCGCACTCACACAGTATGTGCGTTATGTCTTCCTCGGCTTGCAGGTCCCCACATAACCTGCATGTATCCACATCTACCCTCCCTTTCTCGCCAGCTCATCGGCTTGGTCATTCCATACCGCTGTGTCCCGGTTCCCAGCACAGTCTTACTCGGTTTTGCCTGCATACTGCTTTTAGTATTGTGCGACAGTTTCTGAGTGTTTCAGAATTGATGTTAACAGAATCTACTGCCTGAAGTGCCGCCTGACTGTCAATGTAGATGGCGATATCCCCTACGGACATTGACCCCATCTGCACTATCTCTGCCGCCCTTAGAAGAGTCAGAACTGCCGACTGGAAGACAGTGCTTGTATCCGGGAGTCGTTTAGACTCTTTCAAGTCTGGATCAACAGAAAAGATGACAGAGCATGTTCCCTCCCGTGTCTTAGAACCATTAGTGTAGACAGCAACCTCATTTGATATTATGACTGCATCTATTGTCATTCTTCCCTTCCCTGATATGACACCTAAGAAGGGATGTCAAAGTCGACGAAGGGTTAAATTTCATTTGCCAGTATATCTCAATCAGTTTACTTGATAATTTCTGCGGTGGTGTGAAATAACGCCAAACGAAATAAGGCCAAATGTGAGAAAGTGAAATAATGCCAATTTTTTACGTTTTACTTTATTTCACTTTGTGAAAGAATACACTGTTAATGGGATCTACTTCTGCTATTCATGGCGACGTAGAGTTGCGAAATCACAAGTAGATCCCATAAACAGTGCTATGCGTATGGGGGCATATGCCGCCTCCCTGCAACCCTTCTGCTTGGGGTCACTGTCGGATTTGGAGTAGGTGCAAGGTTGGGTATATTATTACAAAGAATTGGGAACTTATATCCCAAGGACTGATGTCCCTGCGCCGTCAGTTAAACCATATTTTAGAATTCGGCGATTTGGCACTTTGGGTATTGTTCGTTTGCCGTCACTCCACCCTTTCTGCTAGCTCGATGGCGAACGCCTCTTGGCAAAGGCATTTTACATCTATCCGCCGAAGAGTTTTCGCTCAATATATGGTCAGTTGTCGCTTACACTTGTCGCTCACTGCGTGGGCTTTTTGTAGGCCGGTTCAAGCACGCTTGTAAATCCTTGTCGCGCACAGCCTCCTTCACGTGTACTCATTTGCGCTGTCAACAATCGCACAGTCTTTGGTGTCCAAATTATCCCGCGACGAACTCTTATGAACCATTGCATCCTTTTTTCTTTGAATACCTCATGGGGAAATGCCCAGTCACCGCCGCCATGACAAAAACAAAATATCTGCACCAAACTTCAATTATCGTGCAGCGTAAGCCCCCACATCGATGTCTACTTCTACCACCGATGCTTCAATGTCACGATGGCACTGTGATCGTATTCATCTTAAAGTGCACCCCGTTCGTCACAGAGTTACGTGAAACGCTAAATCACTTCGCTGGGCCCGGAGATACGCATACCACCTAACCGTTGCGCAGGCTTTAATCCGCTTCATTGAGGACGAGATATCATTATCAATCCATCCAGTCTTACCACATACCAACACTATTCCTGCACCGGGAAGCTATTCCCCTACCTCCACTGGTTTGTTCAACAAAAGGCTTCCAACAATCCCGTTATTCCGTTTAGTGCATCACACCATTTCGTATGACCACCAACCACCAAGCAGCCACACTATCCTCATCAAGAGACTGATTGGATTTTAATCTTCAACAAATCGTGTCAAGCGACTTCTGTAATCCGGTGGTGGTGCTGCTGCTCCAGCAATGGCTTTACATGGATTAAGTTTCATTGCATTCACTTACATTGCATGGAAGCAGCCATGCTGAGCTGCAGAAAGAGAGACGGTATTTGGAGCACATCCTCGTTTACGTCTGTGAAGCAAAACTTAAAGCAAAAGAAAAAGAAATTTACTCTCTCTCTCTTATATGGGATGAGGACTGGACAATAAGTACGAATCCAAATCAAAATCCGATCCGAATGTGAACTTATCCCATGCAGATCAAATGACAGCAATTGTGGCGCCACAAAAAGTTCGCTGAAATACTACTGCCTGCATGCTATTGTTTTGCTTCCTTTGTATTTGTTGTTGGACTTGTTAAACAAAACGCTCTGTTTGTTGTTCTTATGCTTGACGTGCATTAAAATGTGCCCAGCCCCAGACAGATAGTCTTGGCAAAACGCGTAGAAAATTTGATTCGCGCCAACTTATTCATATTGTAGACATTTTGTTTTCTATACACCCGCGTCGCACGCATAGGTTTACTTGAGGCGACTTTCGTTTTACGTTTGTACGCGTCTGTTGTTTATTCGTTATGTGGTTTATGTTTTATGATATGGTGCTGCTACTGTCTGACTGACATGGTACCTATCCGTTTTTTAAGCAAACAGTTGTGCTAGTTGGGCGAGCTTCGTTTGTTTTATTGTTTTAGAAATGTATTGCAGGTGAATGTCGGTAGCCGTATTATTCATGTGCAGAGTGGTAATATGAAACAGATGAGGGTTTGGATTTCCAGAAGAATCAGGAAGTGAATGCACTTGCATTAGATGAGGAAGTATTAACAAATGAATGAATTGGAGTCATCAGACATTGTTCCAAAACCTAAATCACACTAGATACCTACATGGCGAAGCCTTATTCTTCCAACCTCTGTCGTTATATTTTTAGAGATCGGTTGGATCGTCCAGAGATTATAGACTGTCCAATCATCAGGTGCAATTGCATTTTGAAAAACACCTTACGGTTGTCGTATGCGAGACCGGGCTATCGTCTGTCAGCTATCGGCAGCACAACGGACCTAACTCTGGTCTAAGTGCATCCTCATCGAGGGGCGGTTCCAACCAACCAACCATCGTCTGTCAGCTTCTTTACATTCCCCTGTTTCGCTGGGAAAGCTATCCATAGTGAAGTATTAATTCCCACCAAAACCATCCACAGTAGCCTGGTTTTTATATTTTAAATTTGCTACTTAACACGATAACAGCTTCGAGCTGTCAGAATAATTCGCAGAAAAAATCAACAAATCCAACAAATAGATTCGTGCCAAGCCAAAACTACCTGAAATTTTTAATAATAAATAAAATCAAACATTTTTATTCAACTTGAATTGATTTAATGTTGCCCCTTTTCCTGTTTTGACATTTTTTCGCGAAATGATATCAGCTGTTACAAGAACACCAAAGTGCGGGAGTATGTTCGTAGAGTATGATCAAAATAGAAACTCGTTGTATATTCGACATTAGGATTAGAGTCTTGAGTTGAAATTGCTTTCGTACGGTTGCATGGAACTGTGAATTTACATTAATAATAATATAAAATAAAAATACAATAATATTTTTGATTAGCACGCACACTAGGTACTATGCTGTTAAATAAATAGAGAAATGCCATTCCTTTTTCTATCATTTCTGATCATTTTCAACTCAACTCCAAATCCGTCTTATCTCATGCTATTGTAAGAACCAAGCATCAAATGTACTAATCGTACCAACATATAAGAACGCACCACAGAAAAGTTCATTCAAGTTCATTCAATGTTCACTCAAAATTCTCCTTAACTCATGAATCCAAAACCTGCATCCTATTTCAACGCTACTCTACCAACCATAAAATGTACTAATCGAACCAACATATAAGAACGAACCACACAAAAGTTCATTCAAGTTCATTCAATGTTCACTCAAAATCCGTCTTAACTCATGAGTCCAAAACCGGCATCGATATTTCAACGCTACTCTACGAACCATAAAATGTACTAATCGTACCAACATATAAGAACGAACCACATAAAAGTTCATTTAAGTTCATTCAATGTTCACTCAAAATCCGCCTTAACTCATGAATCCAAAACCTGCATCCTGTTTCAACGCTACTCTACCAACCATAAAATGTACTAATCAAACCAACATATAAGAACGAACCACACAAAAGTTCATTCAAGTTCATTCAATGTTCACTCAAAATCCGTCTTAACTCATGAGTCCAAAACCGGGATCGATATTTCAACGCTACTCTACGAACCATAAAATGAACTAATCGTACCAACATATAAGAACGAACCACACACAAGTTCATTCAAGTTCATTGAATGTTCACTCAAAATCCGTCTTAACTCATGTGTCCAAAACATGCATTGAGATTTCAACGCTACTCTACCTACGAACCATAAAATGTACTAATCGTGACAACATATAAGAACAAAAGCAAAAGTTCATTCAAGTTCATTCAATGTTCACTCAAAATCCGCCTTAACTCATGAGTCCAAAACCTGCATCGTATTTCAACGCTACTCTACCAACCATGAAATGTACTAATCGAACCAAAATATAAGAACGAACCACACAAAAGTTCATTCAAGTTCATTCATTGTTCACTCAATAGACTGAATGCTAAAGAAGACGGAAGAAAAGCATACGGACCCGAGTAAGACTGTGCTGGGTACCGGGACACAGCGGTATCGAGGGGAATGAGCAAGTCGATGAGCTAGCGATAAAGTTAGGGAAAGTGGAGAATAATGGGGATGTGAACATTAAACCACCCGATGGCGTTATCAAGCGAATAATAAATGAGAAACTCTTAAAAATGGCTGACCTTAGATGGCAAAATTTAGAAGGGCATAGGGTGTCTGGAAAGCAAAGATCTAAGGAAATTCTTAAATTAAATTGAGCAGGGAACAGCTTAGAACAGTATTTGGGAGCATGTCGGGGCACTGTCTCCTGAGGAAGCATGCTAGGCGGTGTGTCTGTCTTAGACTGGTTGATGTGGATACATGCAGGTTCTGTGATCTACAACAGGAAGACATGGCGCACATACTGTGCGAGTGCGAGGGTAGGTATAGCACGGAATCGTAGGAGGTTTCTAGGAGAATACTTCTTCGAGGAATTATGGGGGGTTGAGCG
This sequence comes from Portevinia maculata, assembly GCA_949715645.1. NCBI lineage: Eukaryota > Metazoa > Arthropoda > Insecta > Diptera > Syrphidae > Portevinia > Portevinia maculata. The sequence goes on along the minus strand of OX454527.1, from coordinate 24,873,299 downwards.
GCAGACAGGAAGCTTGTCAAATTCTACAGGAAGATTAGATGTTTTGTCTAGGGTAAGTGTTTAGGTTTTTTTTCCTTTTGAAGTGTTTTTTTTTGTTTCAATCAGTTCCCTAGAATCGCGATGGGCCCTTCTGGTGCCTAGTGCTGTATGCGAACTGCATACCCCTGTTTTAACCTAGCCTCACCTAACCACTAAGTTCAAGAGTTCTCCCAACAGTCTTCCAGTGCTCTTTCCTTTTTGAAACCCATATTGGTTTGGTTGCAAAACCTTGTTTTCTTTAATAATATTGGTCAAACTTCTAACAACGATCTCTTCCATACACTTTTCAACAACAGGTAATATTGGAATTGGCTTGTAATTCGCGATATCTTTTTTAACTCCTCCTTCGTAAATCGGTCGTATATTTGATGTTTTTTATAGGATTCTAGGAATATAACACAACTTCTCAAAACTTCTATTTATTATGGCTTTGATAATTGTACCTCACGAGTATCATTTGTGAAGCGGAACTATCGTATGCTGTTTCTGCAATTACCAGTCCCTTACGACTGTCGTATGAGAAACTGGACTATAGTTTGTCATATTTTTCATTGTCCTCTCGATTTCAGAGAATGCTGCAAAGTCAGAGAACGTTGTTGCACAAAAGCAAGTTCACGGATTAACCAACATACAAACTTCTGACGATTGTCGTATTTCATTCCACATGGTCGAGCAGACATGAGGAATGTTGTTGTGTAAACAGCAAAACATTAATGCAGCTATATGCCTCATTCATATGTCGTAAGTAAATTTCAGCTGTCGTATGTCATATCTCTGGCATGAACGTGTACGAATCCACAGTATGACGAAGGTCAACATTCCTCACGATTGTCGTATATCAGCCTTATCACCGTCAGCGTAACTAGGACAGTTTTGGTGCTCATATTTTAAACCATCTGACGGGCTTAGACATGACAAGATTGCAATACGGCTCGGTGTCATACTTTACAAAAAGTACACCACCCGCTTGGGATATCAGTCCGCAACCCCACTAGCTGACCCAGTCTCTAGCTTCCTAAAATCCCACTTAAACCAAACAAAGGCCTTTAAAAACAATCCACCAGCATAAGTTCTATTTTCGTCTGGTATGTAATCCCATCCAACCCTTTTCTCCATACAAACGAGGTTGAGCACATAAATCACTCACTCGTCACGTCAAGCCACAGCCACCATCCTCCTCTCTCTCTCAATACGTCTCATGGGCCTTCTGCAAACATCACTTACACATGACCAAACCCATAGACAAACGAAAACAAACACCAGAAGGAAGCGCATATTTGCATCTGCCATCACCTAATCTGATTACAAATTCTATTCAACTCCACTGTATTATCGTAGGCTCCATCCTCGTCATCGTGGTGCTGTCGCCCAAAAAAAAACGGGTTGCACACCCCCTTAATCCACTTCCGTTTTTCATAGTCGAAAAACAATTGAATCTGGCAAATAAAAAAAACAGCTGACGTGATGTTTTGCCAAATAGCCCGTCATGCTAATAATGGTATCTGCTCCTTTCAACTATATTCTGCGCTTCAGTGCATAGACACGTCTACACGTTTAAGCCCCGGAAATGTAATCAGCAAGAATCCGACACTTTTCGATATCTCAAAACGTCTCAAGGCATCACAAAAACTGTCATCATTGTCGACGTTGAATAGGAATCCGCTTTAAACAAAAAAAAATGCAAAAAGAATCTACTCGTTACCTGCGGATGTATCTTTTACTACCTCTTCTTTGCTACTCAAAGTAAATTAAAAAAGGATTTATGCACTCGCAAAAGTTTCTCTACCTCTTAAAAGAAAACAAATAAAAAGTTGTAAGCCCGCCATGAGGGAGGGTTAGAGGGAGGAAACAAAGAAACTTGGGATCCGTTTTGAATTTGAATTTTAAATTTGTATGCGCTCTGCTGCCCCCTTTTAAAGTGATGGCGGGCCATTTTCCTTTTTCGTTTTTTTTTTCTTCTTTCTTTTAAAGTAAGGGAAAGCACGATATTCGTTCAGTTGGGTCAACCACCATCAACCCCCGCGAAGCGGAAAGGAAACAATAACGAGAAGCGGTCTTTGCGTTGAGAGGTATCCGCATACCCAGATGCGTAAAGATCCAGAGGGGTAAGTACCTGTTCCGGAACTTAGCCGCTTGGATTCTGCATACCTACCAAGAAATGCCGTCGAGGTGATTACTTTGACAGTGTTATGTGGGCAGGTTGAGGGCATTCAGTATCAGTCTGTGGCAATTGAGTGAATTGCAGAAGTTTGTTGTGGATTTTTCTTTTCTGGTTCCTTCTTTTGGAACGAGAATATTTTTTTCACATTACGAGGAACAGCAGCTAATGCTGCCCAGATGGAAGCTGGCATTTTCTTTCAAAGTTTATGTAGTTATAGAACCTGATGAAATTGCGTTGAAATAGAAACAGAGTCTGGGGGACAAGATGGCAGGTCTTTCTCTGGGTAAGTTACTCGTAAATAAATTCGTAGGTAAGAGAACTGAATCTGACAAATGTAGCAGCCATGTTTAATACAAGCACTAAATTACCTTTCTTAAACTCACTATTTAAATTTTTTCAATTGTTATTGTTATTACTTGCTATAACATTTATATTTTTGCCATTAGAAGGCATATTTTTACTTTAAGCACTTTTCAAAACTTAAAAGCACATATCCCATGTAAATTAACAAATGCTATTAAAACACGCAACTGTAAGTCTTCGCATACACAGAATTAAACGAACGGAGAAATAAAGAATTAATGTTGATTTTTAAGATTCACAAAGCACCGTTGCAATTGTGGGTATAAGAGGGCAGCGTGAATTCTGAATTATTGCAGTCTGTTAAATAAAGTTTGTGAGCACACAACAAAGTTGGACTCACTCTTTTATTTAAAAAAAAACATTCTGTTGGATTTATGTAGATAGGCTGAACAAGAAATTGGTCGCCTGGCTCTGTTCCTCTTCGGTACTCGTCGTATTTTTAAAACGTCCCCCCGCTCTACAGTAGACAGGCTGAACAGGGTTGCAAAGTCGATACAATTGTACTTTTTTCGATACACTTGACTTTGCTCAAGTACACAAATACACTTTTATACAATTCGATAGAATTTTGCGCTGCCAATAAATATAACAGGATTATGTTCTTTATAAAATATTATTTTCTACAAAAAATCAAATGCAATGGATTCGATCTTAATTGAATTTTGCTGAGCACACCCATTTTCTGTAATTCAATGCAAAAAACCTATTTCTGGTTTAATTGGTAGCACTTTGAAATGTCACATTTCTTTTAATAAACGTAAGTGAGCGGTGAGATGAGCCATAAGTCGGCTGTCATATTGGTTATTTGATCCGTTGGTTTGGTGCAGATATCCATAATGAGTAGAGACACTCTCTCTACATATGCATTTTCTACTACTGCAAAGCAAAATGCAGAAAAAAGCCTACAATATGTAGAAGCAGGTCAGAAGGATGTGTTTTAAACCTTTTGGAACGACCGCTGTAGAAAAAAGGGTACACAATATATTTTGCCTGTACCTACCACTACATGCGGTGTGGTGTGCTTCGTAAGACGAATGATCGTGGCTTTTTCATAATACTTTTTATATGCGTATCGACTTGATCCTCGTTGTGTGTATCTTTTCACTTCGTGCAGTGCTACCTGTTTTAGTTTTTTTTTAAATGGTTTATGGCTGGTTTTTCTGATTATTTCTTTTACTGATTACACCTAATTATGAACCTCTGCAATTATCCTTCAGTTAAAAATATGAAAATAAATGCTCCAACTTTGCTTTGATTTCGCTAAAAATAATGCAATCCGGTGTTCGGCCTAGTAACAATAAAAATGATTTGACTTTTTATTTGCTAGTTTTTATGGTGGTTGGTCACACTGGTTTTGCAATAAGGTTGGGTCGGCGGTGCTTAAGTCTTGCGAAACAAGTGAAGAAAACACAATACGGGGCGACGCTTGTTAGTTCTCAGAGCAAACACATAAGAGTGTACGTGTTTTTTTAAAAGATAAAGGTGAACTGTTTTTTAATTTAAAAATATTGTAATATATCTATCAACACTGCTGAAATGATCGAAAGATTAGACAGGTTATACGATATTTTCAATTCGTCTAAGTTTAAAGACCCAAAAAAAATCCAGAAGGCCATTTTTTGGAAAATATTTTTCCAAAATATTACTTTTTTTTATCAGCCTGCCAATGTTACTAAAAAGGATGTTTAAAAGGATCATTGGCATTTCAAGTGATTTAAGGCAGATGGTATTCAGTTCCTTTTAACGAGAAACCTCAATCAAGATTTCTTCTCTAAGGCTTTCGACCACCTGCCCCATGAAATAATCGAGTTTAAGCTCAGGGCTTTTGGTTTCCCACCAAGTTTCATAAAATGGGTTAATTCATACCTTAGATCAAGGGTTTATCAAGTGAAATTTAGAGAATCGCTATCTGTATCTTTCACAGCTCAGTCTGGAGTTCCCCAAGGAAGTCACCTCGGACCAATTTTATTTATACTTGCCATTAATGATGTTAAGGCATGTATAAATAACAGTAATATCCTGATCTACGCTGATGATATGATAATATATAAATCTATCACTAGTCAGCAAGACAGAATGTTTCTTCAATCCGACATTAATAGCTTCGCAAATTGGTGTGATAAAAATGGAACCCAACTAAATGTCAACATATGACATTCTCTAGAAAGACTATCCCTTCCACCTTTCAATATTCTCTGTCTCAACATATTCTTTGTAATGTTGATAATTTTAAGGATCTTGGGGTTTATTTCGACCCCAAACTGGTTTTTGCTAAGCATATTAATTCTATTATTAATAAATCTAATTCTATGCTGGGCTTCGTAAACAGGTGGGCCAAGGAATTTAATGAACCTTACGTTTCTATGTCATTGTACAATTGTTTCGTCCGTCCGATTCTAGAGTATGCCTCTCAAGTTTGGACACCGTTCTACAACATTCATTCAAATCGATTAGAGGCCATTCAACGTAAATTTATTCGATTTGCACTTAGAGGACTTCCATGGGATGATCCTTTTAACCTTCCTCCTTACAGTCAGCGTATTAAGCTTCTTCAAATGTTACCTCTTTCTCAACGAAGGCTTAATAGCGATATCATTTTTTTACAGCAGCTTATATCCGGCCAAATAGATGCACCTGACTTGCTGTCATCTATTGGCTTTAATTTTCGGTGTGGTGCCCATAATTTACGTAGTGTTGATTTATTGTTTAGCCCCCATCATAGAACGAATTATGGGAGGCATGAGCCTATTAGTCGCATGAATAGAATCTATAATATAAATGATCATGTGATTGACTTGCATGTTAGTAAAATTAAGCTGAAAAATATTTTGCGCAATAATACCTTAATGTCTTAATTTATTCGCATGATTTGTGTTTGTGTTAGTATTTTATAGGTACATAATTATTGTATTTTTAATTGTATTGTCCTTACTAACACCTGCACTAAATGATGAGCCTGTGAGAGCACTCTTTGTGCCGGCAATTTCTGCTCGTGATAGTTGCTTGCTTTAAGCACTCCACGACACAGAGCTGATAGTGTATTTAAAAAGATTGTTTGGAAAATCCCTTCGCGATTTTACGCAACCGAGGAGGAAAAAACAAGTTACTGACTCCATTTCAATTCATTTGTTCATTTAAAAGATCATTTTCAGAAAAGTATATGGAGTATATAACCCATGAAAACTGCGAGCCAACTGTGAATTAAGAGCTTCCAGATGTTGAAATGCAATTACAATCACCCAAAGAGAAGGACCATGTGAAAAACATTTTCAAAACTGAATCTGACTATAAAACTGCGTTTTATTATTTTGCAGGCTACATTAAAAAAATCGACAAAAACACAAGTGTAAGCTGAAATTAAGTCAGAAACCTAGTGTTTCCTCCATATTCACTGATTTCAAAGAATATGAAGATGCGCATATAACACGCCCTTCTCAAGAGTTCTTAGATGCGATAGAGAGCATAGAGCAACAATTTATTTCTCGTTTTTCCAATTTGTACTTTGGAATAATTTTTTTTTTATAATTTATTATAGTTTTGTTATAATTAGCTTTAATCAGAATCGTTTAAGTTTTCCTCTGAATTTAGGAAGATTTACATATCATTATTCATAATTTTTCTTACCTAATATGATACATAAATGTAATTTTTTTTAATTTTTAAACATGCTTTTTTTGAATTATTCTTGCATAAAAATTCATATACTGAAAACAATAAAAAAGTACAATTCAATACACTTTTTTTAAACTTTTGATACAATGCTAAAAAGCGATTTTTCATCCCTGGGCTGAACAAGCAATTGGTAGCCAACCTCTGGACATCTTCAATTCAATTCAATTTCAATTTATTTTACCATTAACTACAAGTAAGACATAGACTTTATAGAGCATAATTTTACATTAGTTTTTCACATAAGTAGGTAGGTATGCATATTAAAGTTACCTATAATATTCCCAGAAAGAAGATTAACAATTTAATTCAAAAAAAGAGTAAAATTAAGTGAAGAAAAGAAAAGAAGAGAAGAATAAAGAAGGAAAGAAGGAAGAAACCTCTACTGCTGTTCAGAAAAATATTTAAATATAGCTGCCCAGAATTTAAGAGTTCCCGATGCTCGCTTGATGTGTTCAGACAAGGAGTCAGTGATGCCAGATCGTTGGAAAAGGGAATTTTCTTGTCTCCCAGAACAAAAATAAGGGAATTCCACATAAATCTAATCTTTATAAAATAAAAAAAAAGATGGTCGATGCGTTTTATTCTTTCATTTAATTTTTATTGTCAGAGTATGAAAAACAATTTTCATACTCTGAAACAAGCTATTACGATTATGTTTCGAATTCACTCATTCTATTCTTTGCAAAGTAGAAGCAAAGCAAATGGCAAAACGTCAAATCGTCCATTTTTGTTTGCGCTTTCAATGAATTTAATGCCCTTTTTCAGAACAAAAAGGTTCTGATTCACTGCATTGTGCAAGAGAGCAAATTTCTTGTTCTTACAATGTGTAGGAATTTTAAAAAGCCACGTTTTTTCTTATTTTACAAAACATCTGTTAAAGAAATGATCAATCGCTTACCATTTGAAGATGACTCTATTATTCAAATGGAATTTCTTAGCCCGAGCATTGCATTGGATGTCAAAAAAAGTAGTGAACTTTCGATTTCAGCCATCGTTAAAAAAATTGATCTCACAAAAGCCAATGAATCTGTTGATGAGTTAAAAACTATTTCTATATTAGCCGTGTTTCTTTGCACGCGGATATAGGGATGGCATCAGAAAACGACCATAGCGCTTAAGAATTCATCAAAAAAAAACTTGGCAGCACATATGCACCTATGACATGCACCGTGACACAGCTGTTAGTTGTACTCGTAGTTAAGAAATTTGTATTGAAAATCCTGAAATTGAAAAATATTTACTTCCGCCAATTGAAATCGATGCCAATCATATTCTAAAATTATGAAAAACAATTTCACATTAACAGATTTGCTAAATTCAATTACCTTTATAATGAAGTTTGAAAAAAAAAATAATAAAATCACGAACAAAATATTCGGCGGGATGTGTTAGTGGTGGGAGGGATGTCAAACTTTGACATTTCCTGAAAAATTCATCGCATCGGTTCATCAGAAACGAAGAAAATGGGTTTTGGAAGCACTGTTTATCCCCGCTAACTGACTTAGCGGCGATAGTTATCCCCGCTAAAGTTAGCGTATATAAGATAAGTTGTTGTTGTATTTTACATGCAAATTTCAAATTATCCCTATATCCGCGTGCAAAGAAACACGGCTATTATTGAGCGAGGATCAAAGGTGTTCTTTAAAACAACTTTCTTTAAATGAAATGTGACAATAAAATCCTTAAGATGAAGAATTTTAATAATGAAAAATTGTTCCCTAATTTAGAAAAAATTGTAAAGGTTGCGTTGACCCTACCTCACTCAAACGCTGAGGCAGAACGAATTTTGTCTGTGGTCACCGATGTGAAATGCAAAAAAAAAATCGTTTAGGGAAAGTTATGATAAACAGTATTTGTATCGTAAGATCATCATTCCAGTCAAAATACATAAATTGTTTTAATTTGGTTGTTAATGAGAATCACTTATCATTGCATTTCGCAAAAATTATATACGTTTAAGTACTCGTATTTCGAAACACTTTGAATCTCTTTGAAAAACCCTTTGTGATGAAATAATGAGTCAAAAACATTAGTTAGTTTACCAAAAATGCAATGTATGTATGTATATCGGTAAATATATAATATTTTGTTTCTAATCTACTTTGTACAGTATTTAACGCTTATAAGAAACACGCTTATAAGAAAACCTCGCTTAAAAGAAACCTGAACAAAAGCACCGTGTACTTTCCCATATATTTTAATGTTAAATTGTGTGTTTATAGGAAACACGTTTATAAGAAAAACACTGATAAAAGAAACATTTCTCCAACCACGAACTAACCATTTTCCATATAAAGTTGGTTGGATTTAGGAACTTTTTTAATAAAAAAAAAAATTACGAACCTCATAAAATTAGAGACCCTTAAGAAAAATTCAAAGCAAAAATTGCAAATGTCATTTATGGGCAATTTCACATTATTGTAGAGAAAATAAGTTCAGTGTTCCATCTGACATTTGAATTTGTTTTTTGTTGTGTTGTAATCTGTTGTGCTTACCTTTGCTGAAAATGTCGCGAAATAATATTTCACTTAAAACTAAATTATCAATCTTGGAAATTAAATCGGGAAGAAATCGAAAAGAAATCTGCGAAAAATATAAAATTTGCAAAAAGCCCAACGCTGAAGCCGCAAATAATTTTGCAGAACTCGTTGTGCCAGAGATATTACAAAAAAATGGTTCAGAAAATATTTACAACGCAAACGAGAGTGGATTGTTTTTTAAGGTTCTTCCTACTGGTACCCATGTCACAAATGGGCAAGATATACAGGCGCAAAAAATACCGAAAGATAGAGAAACATTGCTCTTCATATGTAATGCTACCGGCACAGACAAATTTGTCTTTTCGATTGCAAAATAAAAGCAGCCCAGATATTTCAGAAACCAAGCAATTCCAATCGCTTACAAATTTAATAAAAAGGGTTGGATGACAAGTACTATTTGGATTGAAATTATCAAAGTGCTTGATGATGCCATGAAAAAGAAAAATTCTACTCTTAGTTGATAATGCCTCATGCCATAGGTTGGATTTTGAACCGAAAAATATTGAGATATAATTTTTGCTTGGTTTTGAAAAGTAGATAGTGATGAGGATTACATTCATAACATCGAAGATATTCTTTTAAACAAGTATGAGGAAGCATTGATTCAAACAACAATTAGGGATTATTTTTGAAGAGCTAAAAACTTAACTAAGAAAATTTAATCTTATTTATTCGTTTGTATGAACACTGAAGTACATACAAATAATACCCTAAATTGAAGCTGTGAATTTTGTGTTATCGTTTTTTTTTCTGTTAAATAAAATATATTTATTTATTTACTACTTTTTAAAAATAGATTTTTTTTGTTGGACGGTGTATAATAGTATTTTTCTTTCCGTACAAGAAACTTGTTTCTTATATCCGTTCTGAGGATATAAGAAAAACTCGGTTATAAGAAACAAGTATCGTGCAATTTCTGAGTTTCTTATAAGCGTTATGTACTGTACCTTTTTTCATAAATGTTAACGTTATTTTTGTTTATTGATGAAAATACTTTGGTCTTTGTTTACTTACTGTTATTTGTTTCATAAAAAATATGAAAAATGGATTTATGTTATGTTCTTTGTTTTAACCTTGATTTATTTTTTGTTATAAATAAAAAGGCTGAATATTTTAATTTTAGTTTTTTTTAAATATCTTTGTCATGGGAAATGTTATGGGACTTTTTCTGGAACCGTGAGGGAAAAAAGGGAATTTTCGGTCAACCTTGTGGGAAACTCACTACAAAAAGACTGACATCACTGCAAGGAGTTCCATAGCTTAACGGCGTAAGTAAAGAAAAGACGCGACGAGTTATTATAATATTATAAGGCTGAATTATTAAGTTAAAATTTCTATCCGACTGTGTGAATTACAATTTCTCATAAAGATATCGTGGTGATTTTGAGTATATTATTTTATGCAGAAAAACACAGTTTCTAGCATCAAGAAATTGCCTTAATGAACATCCTAAGATACTTTTTTGGTAAGCTGATACATGGTCATATTTTCTTAGTCTAAAGATATAACGAATCATTCCGTTAAATGCAACTTGAAGCTTATTTTGTGATAAGGAATTAAGCATACAGTAGACAACATCTGCATAAGTTATAATGGGAACCAGTAACGTTTTCATTAATTTCAATTTCGTATCGCGAGGGATAAAATTGGCACATGTCCATAACTTACGAAGGCAACTATAGATACGGCTGATGACATAATTAATATGGTCATTGCAAGAAAGACTACTATTTAGTTTAAAACCTAAGGTGGTAACTTTTTCAACAAACTTTATTTCTACGTTGGACAGAAAGAGAGGAGGGAACATTTCCGGTGTGTAAAACTTTTTGGAGATTAAAATTGCCTGAGTCTTAGATGAATTTAAAGTAAGTCCATTTTCAACAGACCATCTGTGTATAGCTGAGAGGTCAAGGTTTATCCGATGGAAAAGATCCTCAATTAATCCGATGGGTCTTGAGAGGTAAATTTGGACATCATCGGCATAAAGGTGAAAAGATCAACTATTACATACACGAGCAATATCATTTATGAACATACAAAAAAGAATGGGGCCTAAAATTGACCCTTGTGGCACACCCTCCCGCAGGAATTTGACATTCGACGAATGGTCACCAAACAGAACTCATTGAGAACAATTGCTTAAATAGCTACTTATTAACCGGACTGCCCTATCACTGAAACCAAAATAATAGCGGAGCTTTTTACATAAGATATGATGGTTGACCCTATAAAAAGCCTTAGAGATGTCTAACAAACATAAGACCGTTAGGTAACTTCGGTCAGCCTTATATTCAATTCAATTTCAATTCAATTCAATTTATTTAATTTAAACATTGTACAAATAAGACTTAGTCTTTTATAGTACTTAAATTAGCAGATAATTTTTGACATTAATGAAAACTAAGACTAAAATTAATATAAACATTAGAAACTTAAAAATAGGAAGAGATAATTAGTTCCAAAGCCTGGCGACATACACAAAGAAGAGACGCGAGGAGTTTAGATAGTTAGAGGAGGGCATTATAAGATTAAGTGTTCTAGTGGACAGACCAAATTGAATTTTTTCAAAAAGATACATGGGGGATCTGCTGTTAATAACTTTGTGCATGAATAGAAGACATCTAATATCGAGAAACTGCTGAAACGTACGAGTACAACCAAGAACTAGTTTGTGATAGTGTGAAATGTATTCATATCGACGTAGCCCATAAACGTACCTAATCAGATCATTAAACACGACAAGCAACTTGTGCTGGGAATGGGAATCAAGCTTGCAATAAACTATGGTAGCATAATCTATAATAGGCATAAATAGCGTTTTTATTAACCTAAGCTTAGTGTCAACTGGAGTAAAACTTGCGGATAACCTAAGTTTACGCAACCCAGCATATATTCGCCCAATAACGTAGTTGGTATGGTCGACGGCGGAAAGAGAGCGATTTAGCTTGAAACCAAGGTTGGTGACAGTATCTACAAATTTAAGTTGCTTATTATTTAAGAATACAGGCGGCAATTGATTGGTATCCCAATGTTTCTTAGAGATAAGAATAAGTTGGGATTTGTTAGGATTTAGATCGAGTCCATTGCATAATGACCAGTTGAATATTGCCGACAGATCTTCGTTTATTCTAACAATAAGATCCTCAACGAGCCCTATTGGCCGCGACAAGTAAATCTGAGCATCGTCAGCGTAGAGATTAATGTTCACATTCGAGCATACTTTAGGTAGGTCGTTGATGAAGATGCAAAAGAGTATAGGTCCCAAAACGGATCCCTGTGGCACTCCTGAAACCAATGACCTAAACCGTGAGGTTTTGCCATCATGAATAACCCTTTGCAAGCGAAAACCAGATTGAACAGGGGATAGCAGACAGTGTTGATTTAAGTAGCTTGAAATCTGGTGTGCAAGAATTTTCTCCAAGACCTTTGACAAACAAGGTAAAATACTTATTGGGCGATAGTCGGTGGCCGCCGATGGCTGCGATTTTTTCGGAACCGGAATGACTTTAGCCACTTTCCAAATATCAGGGAAGGTAGAGGACGTAATACAGAAATTGATAATATGTGTGAGACAGCTTAGGATGTGGAGTAATATCATCTTCACAAAGCGAGGAGGTACTCCATCCTCACCTACAGCATTGGACTTTAGAGAACGAATGGTATTTATAACATCAATTTCTGAGACGACTTCAAAGTTAAAGTCAGAGCTACAAAATAATTGGCTATCCGGAGTAAAGCACGCACTATTTACAGATCTGGTAAGAAATGCGTCGTTAAGGTCGTTTACATTCGGCACGCCATCAATAACGGCCTTTTTCCCAACTCCAATGGAGCGTAAATTGCTCCACAGTTTCTTAGAGGTTTGGTCAGTACTCAGTTTTGATAGAAAATAGCTTTTTTTTGCTCTTCTTGTCACAAACGTCGAGTAGTTACGAGCGCGACAAAAAATCTCCCAGTTTAGACTTGAGGGCCTAAACTTCCATCTGGCATATAATTTGTTACGAGCTTTCATGGCACTGTGAACTTCACGTGTGAACCACGGGCATTTTGTATTCCGTATTGCAACAGTTTTTAATGGAATGTGCCTGTTAAAGAGGTCAACCAACAGTGTTTGCATATGATCTACTTTTTCATTAGCATTTGAGGAATAATAGCAGTCACGCCATGGGAGAAGGCTAGCATTCAGTTGTAAGATATTGTTATCTACAGAGGAAAAGTCTCTAAATTGGAAAGATGATGGTTTAGGGGAACGGGATAAGTCAACATTGTATGTACAATATATTAAATCATGGTCAGATATGCCGACTAAGGAAAGCTGATCATGAAGCAAGACATTAGATCGGTTTGATACCAAAAGAACGTCAAGCAGACTGGGAGGAGCATCTGGGGCAAATCGGGTAGCAAAGGAGTTAACTATTGACAGCCCGGTCCCAGCCGCATAATCTAAGAGTCGAAGTGCTCTGCTGTCGTTTTTAAGTAGATCAACATTAAGATCGCCGCAGATAATAATATCCTCATAGAGAGCAGTGAACTCGAGGATTGCCGAAAACAGCGGCTCTGGAGAGTGACACTGGTTTGGGTTGTACGCAACACCTATCAGACACTTCGAGTTGCAGTCACTAACTTCAAACAGCAGATATTCTACAACACTTTCTTCAGATTTCCTTAGTATTTTATACTTAAGAGAGGTACTGCAGTACACAGCAACTCCTCCACCAGTGGTGTCAATCACCCTATCATTACGTATGAGTTTATACCCCGGGATGTCATACAAATCGGTAGCTTGATCCTTATCATTTGGATCTGTTTTCAGCCAGGTCTCTGTAACACATATGACATCAACCCCCGCATCATTGAAGATATATTTTAAATAATCCACTTTGGCTAGGTTAGGTTAGGTTAAAGTGGCTGTCAACAGAAGGCCGACACACTTAGACCAGGATTAGGTCCATTGTGATGCCACACGGATCGAGGGGTTTCCCCACTACTAGTTAAACCATTTAGAGCTTCTTATGAAGCGCGATAGACTTCTAACGTCAGCGTTAGCCAAGTCGTTAAGATTGTTAAGCAAGAAATCTCCCAGATGAAGATTTCTATTATGGGAGAGAGCTGGACATGTACAGAGAAGGTGAAGTATAGTCTCCTCCTCCTCCTCGTCCAAGCAACTTCTACAGAAATCGTTAGAATAAACGCCAAGCCTCGATGCATGCTTGCCTATCAGACAGTGCCCTGTAATGGCACCTATAGTGGAGCTAATATGCAGTCGGTTTAGTGAGATCAGACTCTTAGAGCGTCGCAGGTCCAGCTTTGGCCAGATGTGCTTAGTCGCTAGACATGTATTACTACCTGTCCACCTAAGGTTTGTTCTCTCGATTGCAGATAGCTTGAATAAAAGTTTGCAGGTAGCGATTGGGATACCCAGATAACCCTTTTCAGGTAAAAGGGGGAGTTTGGTTCCCTTTTTGGCGAGTTCATCAGCCCTGCAGTTTCCTGGAATATCTCTATGCCCCGGCACCCAACAGAGGTGAATGTTAAACTGCTCCGCCATCTCCATAAGAGATGAACGGCAGTCGAGGGCTGCAATGGAGTTTGAAGATACTGAATCCACGGACTTGATCGCGGCCTGACTGTCCGAGAAGATACAGATATCCTTTGTGGATATCACATTTCTCTTCAGCCACGTCAAGGCTTCTTTTATCGCCATAATCTCCGCCTGGAATACGCTACAGTGATTAGGAAGACGGAAAGAGAGACTCAGATTTAGTCTTTCGGAGAAAACGCCGCCACCAACCCCGTCACTAGTTTTTGATCCACTTTGGCTAAGTTTAGGCTTCTAGCATTTAGATAACACATTTTGATACCCTGACGAGCGGAGGATAAAATATTGACAACTGATCTCACCGCAGCTCCACCAGTAATATCGCCAGACGAGGTAAAACGTTCCACCATCACAACAACACTAAATAAACAAACAAATGGAGCATAGCGTAATTAAATAAAAAAGAAATCATTATAACTAAAGAAGCAACAACTACAGAAACGTGAAAAGAAATAAGATAGAAAGAAGAAGTAAAGTAAATAGAGAAAGAGGAAGAGGGAATAAAAGAGAAAAGAGGAGAATACAGTATTTTACTATGTTTGTAATGTCTGTTAAATAAATACGAGTCCATTCCATATGATTATATCGTCTAGAACTTTCACCATTGCAGTAGCACAGCTGTGCCCGGGTCTAAAACCCGACTGAAAAGGAGAAAGTAAAGCATTCCCATATATGCGACCTACTATTTGCTTTGCCAGTATCTACTCAAACACTTTTGACAGGGTCGGAAGAATACTTATCGGCGAAAGTCATTAGGAAGCGAGGGTTGCGGTTTCTTTGAAACAGGAATTATTTTGGCGGCTTTCCAGTTATCAGGGAAAGTAGAAGAAAAAATGCAATGATTAATAATATGCGTGGTATATAAGGTAAAACCATTTTTAAAAAGCGGAGTGGGATGCCATACTTACCTGTTGCATTCGATTTAAGATCAGCAACGCTTTTAATGCCATCACTCCCATTTACGGATTCAAAATCATAGTCAAGCTCGCATAGAAGTTCGTCTTGCAAGGAGAACTGAGCATTTCTTGTACCGGTACTTGAAAGGAATGCGCAATTAAGGATATTGGGATCTAATCGACAGACTGTTTCTACTCTGTTACCAACACCTATCTTTCGTAAATTAGTCCATAGCTGTTTGGAACGAAGTGAATCCTTTAATGTCCTTGAGAAATAGTTATATTTAGCGCAGCGCGTAAAGGCCCATTTAGACGATCATTTCAGTTTCAGTTTCAGTTGAGCTATCAGTTAAGCTTTCAGTTAATCTGATGTCTAAATGCAAAAATTGAAGCGTTTAACTAAAACTGAAACTGATGGAATTCCCATAAGTTGTCAGTTCAGTTATCAGTTAAACTGATGTGTAAATACGTTTCAGTTCAGTTGTCAGTTCAATCGTCATTTCAATTGCAGTTGGCGGTGAATCAACATTTTAGATTTCCTGTTTTTTTTCAATACATATGTCGAAACGGAGTGATATTATCATCGTCCATTACGCATCGTCCATTACGCAATGTATTTCTTCTGTCTTTCGACTGCTCACAAGAAAAATGAAAGCTCAACTGAACACTGGACTGACGTCTAAATGCACTGTCTTTTTAACTGAACTGACAACTGAATTGAAAACTGAATTGATAACTGATCGTCTAAAAGGGCCTTAACCCTAGAAAGATAAACTGCGCCTCGGAGGCGGCCGCGAAATATATATATTGCTTTCTTCTTTTAACCGACGCTCGAACAAACTTGTTTTTTTAAGCCAACTCAGTCGTCGATTTATACTTGCGATTGACGGTCGTTCCGGTTCGGTAAGTACCACCGTTTTTCAGTTATGGTAATGCAGTTATGGTAATGCGCTATTATCAGCATATGAAAATTAAATACCGAAGATCTCTAATTTTGTGTTCCTTTTTGTTAGTTTTTTAATTGTGCGCCTCCCAGGCGCATGTTTATCTTTTCGGTACTAAAAAATAGGATTATCTTTCTAGGGCTAACAAAGGTGGACTACTTACGTGCTACACAGAAAGCTTCCCAATTCCTTGAAGTAGGGCTATGTCTAAATTTACTATAGTAATACTTCTCGGGTAAACCACGGGCATTTCAAATTTCTCATTTGTACCATCCGCACAGGGACATGTTTGTTAAATAGCTCCTCAGTCTGCGACTAAAGAAAGTTCAGCTTGTTGTTGACATTTTCTAGATACAAACAAAGTTCCCATGGTATTGTACTTGCTTCTCTCTGTAGTGAGTTTACATCAACAGACTTAAAATCTCTGTAAGAGAAAGTTTGCGGAATGGGATCATGAGAAAAATCAGTATTATAACAACAGAATAACAAGTCATGGTCAGATATCCCTTCAAGAGCAAGTTGATGCAAAAGAAGAACGTTTGAAGCATCAGAGACTGAAACTAGGTCTAACAAACTTGGTTTAGATTTTGGATCATATCGAGTATATCGAGTTGGATATACTTATAGCCTATGGGAGTTACGGGACACTTGTGCCGCTCGACGGGAATCCACTTTTACCCACCACCACCCATAAGAAGGACACCATGCTTCACAACGTCATTTTGCTGATTTGAAACAGTCATCTG
Source organism: Portevinia maculata (assembly GCA_949715645.1). Lineage (NCBI taxonomy): Eukaryota > Metazoa > Arthropoda > Insecta > Diptera > Syrphidae > Portevinia > Portevinia maculata. The sequence continues at coordinate 24,856,339 of OX454527.1, read as the reverse complement.
TTCGTTCTTTAAATAACTAGAAACCATCCACCCGAGTTGTTCGTTTTAAATTTAAGTTAACGTGACACCGGACAGATACAAAGAAAGACAACAAGTATGAGGAAAAGAACTCACATGGGACAAGATCGCTGCCCTCAAGGGCATTGCCAAATTTCATGCATCCAATACGAACGTTAGATACAAATCTCCCAAAATCATAAATATTAATAGACTTTGTCACAAGTAAATTTCAAAACGAAAAAATAAAAAAATACTCAACTGGGATATTTTCTCCAGCTGCTGGAAGATTACGAAAATTAATTCAATTTATCATCACTGGGAGGGTTCCTATAATCATCTTCACGAACTCATCTCAACCAAACTTACCATAATTCATATCTTTCACAGATTCAATTAATTGGCATGCACCGTCTTAATGAATGCAGTTAATTAATCCATTCGCTTGATGAAGGTACGCGCATCGGGGATTATGATCTGAATAACAAACTATAGCCAGAGAAAGAGAGAGATTTCCAAAGCCCTTCTGTGTGGGTTTACACGTTTGCGCACCTGCACTTTATGAATATGAATATTGGACACGGCTTCCCGGTTCCCTCCCTAAATCATCATTTCTTATTTTGTGGACATCTTTATTGAAATGTTGCTTTGTAACATTAAGAGCAACCGAATTTTTTTCTTATCAACTTTTGTTTCCAAAGTCTCATTAGCTGATTTCATTGGACGCGCCCACCCAGAGACGATGCCAGCCATAAGGTTCAGTTCTTTATGACTTTGGCGGCTTGTTTGGTATTCAAAAGCGATAAAAAACGAGCCGAATCACTTTCGAATTTTGTGGTAAAACGGCGTAGAAGATGCTGAGGTTTAGAGCCGTCATATTTTTGTTGGAAAATTACCGGACTGTAGGCGGCTGTACAAGATGATGCCAAACGCGTTCTCATTCAGTGTCCAGAGAAAAGGTTGAGTGTTGTTGCTGCCATGCTGTTGTTGCTATGCTAAGTATACAGTAGCGATTTTGATCAGTTGTCATAGAGTGCGATTTCATTGCATAGCAAGATGTATAATTGGTGATTTTCGTTGTAAAGGGTTCATTAGTTAACAAAACAAATATACAGTGACCGAAATAAGTTTAAATACCAGGGTTCATAAAATATCGCTCGCGAACGATAAAATAATGATCTTTATCGTTCTTTATCGATGTTTTCACGAACCATACAAAATTAAGTTCGCGAACGATAAAATGTTCGATCTTTAAAAATGTATAGTTCTCTCACGAACGAACTGTATCCTATTTTTTCTGTATCTCTCGTTCGTGACAGATAGGAAAAAAGAAATTCAGGTAGAATATGGTTCGCTCGCGATCGATTCGCAATTTATATTTTCAATAATTATTATTTTGGTTGGAATGGGGAAAATAAAGACATCTGAGTTGAATAAATATGTTTCTTATAATGAAGAAGCAACTTGCTTACTTTGTGTGAGAAAATTAAAACTAAAAGTAACAGGAAATATAAAAAGACAATGTTAATGTTAATGATTCGGGCGTTAACCTTCAGGAAGTGGAAGTGGAAGTGTGTGAGTTCGAAGAGAAAACAGTAAATCGTTCTTAATTGACATGAAGAAGAGTGATTTTTTAAATGTTATGTGGGATTAAAAATATTCCTTTTCCAATTTTCGACGACGAACAATTTTAAAAAAAAAATAAATGTTGAGTACGAGAAACTTTTTCAAACTAATCTTAATTCGAGAAATATAATGGACAAAATTGGTGGCGCAAGACAACAAAGATCTCTACAACAGATTTTAGAAAATCTGTCGTATAAGGAACGAGTGCCGCTAAACACTAACGTTTTAGAGCATTTGAAAACATTGAGCAGCAAAGAGGTTCTTCTAAGAAAACCTGCACAAGTAGTGCTGGCAGTGCCATCAACTCAAGTCTCTGTTGAACGGGTTTTTAGACAACAAATAGAAGCAAATTATCCAAAGAAACAATAAATAATTTTTTGTTATTTAAACTGAATGCAAATTTATTCCAAAATCTAAATATGTAATAAAAATACTTTTCACTTATGTTCTTTTAATATTAAAATATGTAATATAATTTTCATGTAAAATTACTTTTTTTTATATGAGAACAGTTCGCGAACGGATCTCCAATAGTTCGCACGTGATAAATTCGAGAACGAACTATATTTTACAGATCGCAACAGATTTGATTCGATCGTGAAAACGAATTTTATTTTTAAACGAACCGAAAAATAAGGTTCGCGATCGAATCAGAATTCAAATTCTTTTGCGAACTTTTTATGGAACGAATCATATTTTATCGTTCTGCGAACCTTGATTGATACACACGGATTTAAGTAAAAAGTTATAGAAATTAAAAAGTGTATTTTATCGTAGATAGTAAGTTCATTTCATTCAGTACATAATGAAATGAAAAAAGACAATATTTATCACCACAAAGACTAGTTTTTGGAGTTCACCGATAGGGAATTCCAAAAACGTTTAATTTTCCTGCGAAATAAGTATGAAGACAGTCAACATTTAAAGCATTTCAACACCGATTTTTTTAGTTTTACCTATCAACCTGAAAGTTAGTACTTTGTACAACCTCCTTGATTTTCAATAACTTGGAAAATTCAATTAGGCATAGAATTTATCAAGTTTGGAAGGACTTCTTCGGTGATCTCAGACAATGTCTCTGTTATTCCTCTTTTAAGCTCTTCCAGATTTCTGTACTACTTCCCATTTGAATAAAGCTCTCATGCCATAGTACCCCACAAATTTTCGATTGGGTTAAGGTCAGGACTACACGAATACTGAATTTGACTCCTTTCAAAACATATTCGATCCATACTGGCATTATGAATAGGAGCATTGTCTTGTTGAAAAATAAAATGTTCACCCTGTAATGTCTCCAAATTCATCCAGTTTTTAATGCTACTTGATTTTTCAAAAGTTTTTGACACAGTCAATCACGTTAATCTGTGTGAGAAGCTTTTGCAAAACGTAAATTTTTCACCCAGTTCTTATTTGAGTAATAGAAAACAAGCGGTCCAACTTGGTGATTGTTTATCCGATTTTCTGCCTAATGTCTCTGGTGTTCCTCAGGGCTCAATACTTGGTCCTCTATTGTTTTCGATATATGTCAATGGACTTCCATCAATTATTGAGAACTGCCCTATTCATATGTACGCGGATGACGTCCAAATGTACATGAGCCGCCCTTTTGGGCTGATTGAGCATGCAGCTTTTTGTGTAAACAAAGACATAGAGAAAATTGTGAATTGGTCCCAGCTAAATGATCTTATTCTTAACCCTAAAAAATCTAAGTGCCTGGTAATATCGAGGAAAAGTCTAGATCTTGATTATTTTCCTTCGCTTGTTTTGGGAAATGCTCCAATTGAGTACGTGGAAACTGCTAAAAATCTCAGAGTCCTAACATGGGATGTCCATATAAATTCACTCGTTTACAAGGTATATGGGGCACTACGTACATTATGGGTAACTCATTCGTTTAGACCTGTTAAAGCACGTCTATTGCTTGTTAAGACTTTGATAATACCAATCTTGATCTACGGCTGCGATATTTATTGTAATTGCAACTATGTCAGCAAAAGTAAGCTGAATGTCGTGTTTAATAGTGCAGTGCGTTATGCCTTTGGCCTACGAAGATTCGACAGACTGGCTGGTCTTGATACACGGCTGCTCGATATGTCTTTTGATAATTATATTTAGTTTCGCAGTTTGTTATTGTTCTCCAATATACTGTTGACACACCAACCGCAATACTGTTTCGACAAAATTAGATTTGTATCGTCACATCGATCTCATCAATTAATTCATCCTCGATGTTCCAGCTTAACATCTGAGCGTCAATTCTTCGTAAACTCGGTACGTCTCTGGAACTCCTTACCTAGTCGTATTAAAGAAATACCAAACGCAACAAGAATAAGAAAAGATTTAAAAAAATATTATTCAGAAAATTTGTAAATTAAATTTATTTGATTGTTTTTGAAGTAGTAACTTGGATTTTTTTTTATTTTAATACTTTTTTATACATTGGGTGTTTTCGGAAATGTGAAAAACCGTCAATGCATGACAGAAATCAATCGGCCATCTGTTTGCATATGTCATTTTGTGCAGCTGACTTGTGTCGGGTCATAGTTTTTTTTTTGCAAGTGCAGCCTGATGTTTCCGAACACTACCATGAACAAATTCAACCCTTATATAAAACTATTTTTGTTGGACAACTTGATGCATAGTTTTAACGTAAACAATGGTTAACAGTATTTACATCTAAAAAAATTATATGAAGTGAACAAATTGGTGAATTTTTTTATTATCTCGTCCCAACTAAAAGGAAAGTTGCTGTCATGCAATAACATTTCGCGAACTCCAGTCTAACTGAAAGAAGAAACTTTAATTCTATTCCTGGTCCAACGTTCAATAATCTCCTCTTCAGCTTGATTTAAGGGTCTAAAATAATTTATTTGCATTAAATTTATAATTAAAAAAAAAAAAAAACATTCTCACCGCTCAAGTGACCTAGACCTCTACCGAAAGCAGGACCGAGAAAACTCCTCTGAACATGATGATGATGAGGATGATGAATTCGTATCCATTTCCAGATATCACGCACTTTCCTTAATTTTTTTTTATTTTTTTTAGACCTAAGAGCAAATGCACGGCCGTTTGTTATCTGCTTTGCTGCACGGCAGATGACATGTAAATGACGTTTACGAACATCTGATCTTTGCAGAACTGGCATGTATAAATCACAGTAATATCCTGATATACGCTGATGATATGAAAATATATAAATCTATCACTAGTCAGCAAGACAGAATGTTTCTTCAATCTGACATTAATAGCTTCGCCAATTGGTGTGATAAAAACGGTTTATCCCTGAACCCAACTAAATGTCAACATATGACATTCTCTAGAAAGAATATCCCTTCCACCTTTCAATACTCTCTGTCTCAACATATTCTTTGTAGTGTTGATAATTTTAAGGATCTTGGGGTTTATTTCGACCCCAAACTGGATTTTGCTAAGCATATTAATTCTATTATTAATAAATCTAATTCTATGTTGGGCTTCGTAAAACGGTGGGCCAACGAATTTAATGACCCTTACGTTTCTATGTCATTGTACAATTGTTTTGTCCGTCCGATTCTAGAGTATGCCTCTCAAGTTTGGACACCGTTCTACAACATTCATTCAAATCGAATAGAGGCCATTCAACGTAAATTTATTCGATTTGCACTTAGAGGACTTCCATGGGATGATCCATTTAACCTTCCTCCCTACAGTCGACGTATCAAGCTTCTTCAAATGTTACCCCTTTCTCAACGAAGGCTTAATAGCGATATCATTTTTTTACAGCAGCTTATATCCGGTCAAATAGATGCACCTGACTTGCTGTCGTCTATTGGCTTTAATTTTCGTGGTGGTGCCCATAATTTACGCAGTGTTGAATTATTGTTCAGCCCCCATCATAGAACGAATTATGGAAGGCATGAGCCTATTAGTCGCATGAGTAGAATCTATAATCTAAATGATCATGTGATTGACTTGCATGTTAGTAAAATTAAGCTAAAAAATATTTTGCGTAATAATGCTTTAATGGCTTAATTGTTTTGTGTCTGTGTTAGTACTCGTATTTTATAGGTACATAATTATTGTATTTTTAATTGTTTTGTCCTTACTAACACCTGCACTAAATGATGAGCCAGTGAGAGCACTTTTAGTGCCGGCAATTTCTGCTCGTGATAGTTGCTTGCTTTAAGCACTCCACGACACTGAGCTGATAGTGTAAAAAAAAAAAAAAAAAAAAAAAAACTGCATTACCGAACATATGCTAATGCAGTTTTGCTACGATGACGTTTCCGAACACATGACTTTGGCAACTTGCGTTTTCGAACATGCTACAAAAGCAATTTGATGCAGATGACATTTCCGAAAACACCCATTGTTCTCTATTTGTAAAATTAGCTTATGGCTAGTTTATAAGATATTGTATCTTACTGTTATTAAGCATTCTCGAAATAAATAAATAAATAAAATAAATAAATATTCCAACATCTCCCTGTATTTTTCGCCATTCATTCTTGGTTGAACGAACATCAAGGGGATTTTACTATGAAAACCAAAGGCACCACAAACCATCAAACTTCCGCCTCCAGAGTGACGACTCATTATACCCTATTCTAAGGGTATATTAATTTTGACGCATAGTTTGTAACATACGTTAATATTGACCGTAGACCCCTAAAAGTTACTATATCTGTGATCAGCATCGATAGTAATATCGATCTAGCCATGTCCGTCCGTCCGTCGGCAAAAATTATGCCTTTGAACTGGGCGTAGAGAGCTGAAATTGTAACCATATACTCTCTAGGGTCCCAAAATAATCAAGTTTACGAATTTTTGAAATCCGCCCACAGACGCCCACAAACTCAAAAAAACAAAATTTTGGAAAAAATCGAATTTTGAGCAAGAAAGCTGAAATTTTGTATAATTATGATCTATGACTCCTAAAACTGCTCGGGATGTAAAATTTTCAAAATCCGCAAACTGACACGCCCACAATTAAATAAAACAATTTTATTGAAAAACCAAAATTTGAGCTAGGGAGCTGAATTTTATAATATATACTCTCTAGGGGCCCTTTATGCTCATGTGTTAATTTTTTTTCAATCCGCCTACTGACACGCCCACAATTAAATAAAACATTTTATTGAAAAACCAAAGTTTGAGCTAGGGAGCGTTTTTTTTACAAAAGCTTCGTTTTTTTTTTTTGATAAAATCCTTTAAATGTTATATAACAAAATATGTAGAGTGTTCTTAGCAATTCAACGATACTAAGACTTTTGTCACACCCACTTATGAGGGATAGGAATAAGAATAGGGTATCCAACAATTCGCCCAAGCGGACTGTAGCCCGTCCTTATGTTTTTTATTGCTTTTTCGTCCCTCAAATCACGCCAATAAAAGCTTTAGACCATCCAAATTATTATTATTTCATCACTGAAAATATCTTGCGAATCTTAACCTTGTTTCTTTATGATGCAGGTTGGGTTTTTTCATCATTTTCGAATAACGAAGGTTATGATTGCCTTCAACACTTGCTCCACTCTTCTTACCATCACTGGGAGATCAACTTGCGCTTAATCTGGCCAGCATTCAAATTATTACGCCTTTCTTCGTGGTAAATCGTATTTTTGTTGCGTGAGGCCAAGAGGCTTGGTCGACCAGATCTTCTTGCAGTGCTATAATTTTGGCCCGTATTTAAAAAAATTGACGGAAAGAGATCGTCCAATATTCCTGCCAATGGAACGGTTGGATAAGCCATGCTCCTTATGAGTCGAAATAATTGCCCTTTCTTCTGTCGTCAAATGAGTACCGCGAGGCATGACTTAATAATTTAATGATAACAATTTGTTGCTAACAATTTTTGTGCTAACAAGCGAAACAATTTACCTTTTATTGTTTTTCACTCTTTTTATTTAGAAAAAAATGCTATAAAATTGGAATGCTTTTGGATAACCAAAGTGTCTTTATATTTCTCTTTCTAACACTATATGACCGATAACGGTACAATTTTTTTTGAGTTAAGAGAAAATTCATTCTGCAAACATTTATGGAAAAATTTTGCTGCATATATTTAGGCGCTAGCCTACAAGCCAAATTGGAGAGTTTGAGAATTCCTGTCTTTATACTTATTTCGGCCACTGTATGTGTAAAAGAATTGATGCAAAAATAAACGAGGGATTAACGACAGCATTCCAGATTTTAAGAGCATGTTGGAGGGTACGAAGGCAGCACAGAGGTTGCAATTAAATGAATCAATGCAGTTCTCTCCGTAATCAGGGACAGGGAGATAGTCTTCAAACGATGTCAGAGACAGATGGGGTCACCCGAAGACAGAAAGCATCTAGACCTTTTGGTCCGCCACTTTCTAACATTAGAGTCAAGATTAAATAACCTGACAGTACCCTTAGCAAAACAACAAAACCCATGACAGAACGCCGGTTCCCTGGTGGAACTCGGAACTGCGGAGAAAACGAAGGGAAGCTAGAAAACTTCTAAACAGGTCACTCAAGACTGATTGGGAGGAAGACTGGAATCTATACCGATCGAAGCAAAAGGAATATAAGGGGTTAGTTCGGGTTTCGAAAAGTGCTTCTTAAACACTAGTTGAAACTAGTAGGGTGGTTAAAGCTCTGAAAAAGGGCAAACCAGCCAAACTGGAATAACTTAGAAAACTTGATGGCACCTTCACTGAGACGAAAACGCAAACTCTTAGTCATCTGCTGGAGTCTCACTTTCCTGGTAACCAGATAACAATTGGCCCCTACTACCGAGACTGGGAGTGAGCTGAGACAAACAACTCTCCGTAGCTGGTATATTGCGAAGGCTGTGGTAACGGACGAGGCCATGAAATACGCTTTTGCGTCTTTTGACGGCTTCAAGTCACCTGGTATGGACGGAATATACCCAGACATGCTGCAACAAGGTACAAACCAGTTTCTACCGACTATGAAGATAATCTTCACCGCTGTCCTAGCACCCGCATACATACCAACACCCTGGCGTACAATTAAATTGGCATTTATACCAAAAATTGGCAGCAGTGACTACTCACTCGCCAAGAGCTTCAGACCAATCGGTCTGACTTCCTTCTCGTTGAAAAGCATGGAAAGGCTGGTCGAGCTTCACGTGCGCAAAACCACATCTCAGATGCAACATGCCCTATCAATGCGGACAATTTTGCGAGACTGCGCCTCAAAATCTAGTTGGCAAAATTGAGGGCACGCTTGACATGAAAGAATACGCGAAGCGCATTTTCATCAATATTGAGGGTGCTTTAAGCAAGGCGACTTTAGACAGCATGTGCAGCTCTGCCAGACAACACGACGTAGATGAATCATTGGTGTTATGGATTAAAGCAATGCTAATGAAGAGAACGTTGGTTGCGGATACAGATTGTGGCCGCTATGTTATGGCGGGGGTAAACAGAGGCTGCCCACAAGGCGGCGTTCTATCTTCACTGCTGTGGTGTGTGCTGGTCGACTCTCTGTTGAACGCACTCAACAGTTCTAATGTATACGCTCAGGCGTACGCGGATGATGTTGCCGTGCTTTCTGTTGGATCATGCCTAGCGACTGTATGCGCCAAGGCGCATACGGTTGTTTGGTGGAATAAGCTTTCACCTAAATACGTTGCTGCTGCTTTCGCCAAAGTCCAAAGGAAGGTATGTATCGGCTACACGGGGCCTTCCCCAGCACGCTTGGCTCCGGCCTAGATGCATTATCGAACCTCCCGCCCCTTGATATTTACATCATGGGTTGCACAATCAAAGCTATCTCACGTTTAAGAAGAGCTGGGTTTTGGTATAACTCGCACTGGAGTTTTGATGAACTTGCGCAACGGTTGTCCTTCGACGCTGTCTTATGGATATGCCACCCGATGCAATGACACCGGAACTTCGGCTGAAGCGCAACTACAAATTCGACTTTCCTCGTGTTCAGGACTGGCTCTAGCCAGACTCTGAGCCTGGAAAAGAATGCACTCGAATCTTCACGGATGGCTCGAAAACCGATCAAGGATCTGGTGCTGGTATCTTCATGGAGAGCGACAACATTATACTTTTCTTTTCGTTAGGCAAACATGCGTCAGTTCTCCAAACAGAGACTTATGCTATCCTAATGGCCATGGACTATGTTGCGAGGAACAGGTGGAGGGGCGAAGTATCTGCGTCCGTAGCGATAGTCAGGCTGCGCTTGCGGCCTTGCTCAACCCTTTAACCACATCCAAAATAGTTCGTGAATGCCTTCTCTCTAAATTCGGTCCGAAGGCTGCATTCACTTAGACTTGTCTGGGTCCCGGATCATAACGGGATCGCGGGAAATGAGATCTCCGATGAGGTTGCCAGACAGGGCTCAGAGGAAGACTTCTCAGGACCTGAACCAGCGATATGTCTGCCTGCTTCCTCGGTCAGGGCTTCTATTGACGGTTGGGTTTCACATGAACACAATCGCCGATTGCATGACTCTCCAGGGTGCAGATGGACTAAACAAATTCTCCCCGACGTTTGTAGGAAATCTGAGGCATCTTTGTCTCTCAACAGAAAAGACTCAAGACAGACTACTGGCGTTCTTATGGGTTACTACGCTTTTGCCAAACACCTTGAGATGCTAGTCCTAAGCGATATCACCAACGGGGAAGCCGGTAGAGAAAGCGACGACACTGCGGAACATTTCCTCTGTGACTGTCCTGCTTTTGCTCGTATCAGGTGGTAGGTATTTGGTGCTGATATGGTGAGTGCTGTAAACCTAAGTTCCTTATCATTGAAGCGCCTTCTCGTTTTCCTTAGGAAAACCAGTAAATTCTCACAGTAATATGTGGTGTGTCTTCCTGGTAGTACAATGGACCAGTATTGAGTCTGAGTGCTGCAGTGTAGAAATTCTCAGACCCTGATAAAAAAAAAACCTTTTCCGGCCAGAGAGTCTGCCCTTTCATAAGCCTGGATAATGGACTACGTCCACATCTTGGTACAGCTCATAGAGTTCACGGTTATATCTCCTCCTCCATTTGATCTCCTCGCACACAGGACCAAATATCCGACGGAGTATATTTCTTTCGAAAGAACCCAAAATTAGCTCGACTTTCCTGCTTATCAACCAGCACTTTTCGCCGTAAAGCAGAACTGGCAGTGTCGGGGTTTTTAGAGCTTACACTTGGTCTTCCGAGTCAGGAGTTTTCAGCCCATTTGCTTCGCCAAACCGAAGTAGCAACGGTTTCCTAGGGTAATTATCCGTCGGATCTCCCTAAGGTGTCATTTGTGGAGTTGATGTTTACTCTGAGCTAGGTGAACTCGCTCACTACCTCGACGTTATTGCTATTAACGGTGACGTTTTGTCCTAGTCGTTAGACAGATGTTTGTTTGTTCAGTGAAAGGAAGTACTTCGTTTTGTCCTCGTTGACTTCAAGGCCAACCAATTTTGCCTGTTTTCAATCGACATGAAAGACTCTAACACGGCACGCTGGGAACGGCCGATGATGGCGATATCGTCCGCGTATCTCAGTAGTTGAACGGATCTGCTGAAGATAGTGCCTTCCGTATTGACACCTGCTCTACGCACTATCTGCTCCAGAAAAAGATTGAAGAAGTTTCATGACAGAGCATCTTATTGCCGGAACCCGGTACTGGTTTGGAATAGTTCGGTAGAACTAGCTCCTAGAATGCTATCATTGCGGCCTTAAAGTCGATAAAAAGATGGTGGGTTTCGACTTGAAATTCATTGGTATTTTCCAGGATTTGCTTTAGTGTGAAAATTTAGTCTATTGTCGATCTGCCGGGCCGGAAGCCACACTGGTACGTGCCGATTATTGTGATGCGGAACGGCTTTAGACATTCACAGTACGTTGGATAGGATCTTATATGCGACATTTAGCAAGGATATGCCTCGATAGTTCTTGCAAGACATAAATGGCTCATATGGACCTGATACTTTGATGATAGCTGTCGACAAAATCTGCGGCTTTGGATACATGTTGAAAGAAGGATGCTGGCCATAATTCTTGGAATCGTTTTTTTGAGCAATTCTCAAAAAAACGCGGCTAATATCCACATGGAAGGGCTGCTTTGGATACAACTGAAAGAATTGTGTGGCTGCTGCCTATAATTCTTGGAATCGTTTTTTTTGAGCAACCATGGATACAATTCTCAAAAAAACGCGGCTAATATCCACATGGAAGGGCTGCTTTGGATACATGCTGAAAGAAATGTGTGGCTGCTGGCAATAATTCTTGGAATCGTTTTTTTGAGCAACCGTGCATACAATTCTCAAAAAAACGCGGCTAATATCCACATGGAAGGGCTGCTTTGGATACATGCTGAAAGAATTGTGTGGCTGCTGGCCATAATTTTTGGAATCGTTTTTTGAGCAATTCTCAAAAAAAACCCGGCTAATATCCACATGGAAGGGCTGCTTTGGATACAACTGAAAGAATTGTGTGGCTACTGGCTATAATTCTTGGAATCGTTTTTTTTGAGCAACCATGGATACAATTCTCAAAAAAAGCAGCTAATATCCACATGGAAGAGCTGCTTTGGATGCATGCAGCAAATACAATGATTCCAACACAACAGCAGCGTTGGAAAAAAATGCATGGCCACTGGCTATGGTGCTTGGAATTATTCTTCTGTGTTCATTTCACTAAAACACATCCCATTGCCATCCGAGAACGATTTTCAAAGTTGTTCGTTCTCTTAAAGAGTTTAGTTAGAGGAATATCCATGCGGTGGTGGTGTGATGCCAGAAAGAATCTTTTGGAAACGCCCACATAAAAGAATGAGTAAAGTTTGTGTATTTCGTTTTAAGATATCGAAGCATATCCAAAGGACGATAAAACTACATATCTTACATTTCCACTTCATAACAAACCAACCAAACTAGAAAAATCAATCCCTGAGACACAGTTCACAAACAACGATTCGCTTGAAAAAAAAATGCTAATTTTCCATTTTCCATAACGATGCTCCACTCCTCAAGGATAGGCGACCCTTTAAGCAATAAATAACAACAACTTGAAGATAAAAATAAAAAAAAGCAAACTGTCACAGAACATCCAACTCGTAGAGGGTGGATTTTCAGCTCTCCTTTTTGAATGTCATTCCACAAGAAAAATATATTCCTTTTGAATTATTTGAGCGAAAATCTTACGAAGAAGTATCATTGCTCTTTACTTGGCTCAAAACTTTAAGTATCTCTGAACAGTTTTATCCCATGAATCCCTCTTCCACTGGCAACATCTTAAGATGCAAAACTTTATGCAAAAGATTTTTTGACTGTTTCTTTTTTGTTTACTGTTGCTTGCTTATTTCTTTATTTCGCATCATGGACATCATTCTCTTGGGCTTAAATCTGAAAATGCTTTCAATTAGTCCTTGAAGGCATTTCGGGCAAACAAAACGTACCTACTTGAAAATTCCATTTTTAATAAACTACTCCTAACCTCATTATGCCACAACACCACCCACATCAATCAGTTGCGATCACTGAAAGATATTTTTCCGTTTTAAATTAGCTTCATCATCACCATTTTTCTTCGCCAATCTGAAGGATATAGAGCCCTTGTGGGATGTTGCCAGTGTTGCCGCCGCCCATAGATAACATTTGGCGCATAAATTCCGCCTCCCCTTTGTCATTATTTCAAATTGAATCCAAATAAAATTGTTCCAACACCTAATACCCATGTCTGGGAAATAAAACCCATCTCAGACGCAAGGCAAAGGATCAGCCAGCAGTACTTCAGTATGCACAGAATAAAACTCTTCACTTTGCAGTTAGGAAATTTATTGAAAAACCTTCCCTTCGGCCCCACAATTCCTAAAGAGGGAGATAGTGAAAAATCTCTTTTCGACGATCCCAGTGCTGATGGTCCAAAACAAAAAAAGACGACTTTGTTTTGTGGATATCTTTTTTTTTATTTTATTTTATGTCCATCCCAGTACTCATCCTCTGGTAGGTATCCTCGTAGTCGTAGCTCGTACTGTGAACTTCGCGCTGAATGGTGCTAAAGGAATGCAAAAAAGGCCAACAAGAGCAGCATACTAAGACCGTGTGCACAAAAAGCCAGTGGGCTGTGTTGAACGAGTGTGCGGTGTTTAAGCGTGGGAATATGTAGTTACGCTGCGCGGCAATGAGCCGTAAAAAAGTCAGAGTCGAGCGAAAATAAAATGAAAATAAAAGCATCCATTCGCTTCAATGCAAGAATACACAGACGTTAAGAGGAGGAAGAAGAAGAAGAAGCACATAATGTCCATGTGAAGGAAGATATTAATCCTTAAGGTGCGGAGCGCCGGGCGAATAAAATGCACAAATACTGTTTCATCGACAGTTTTTTTTTGTTGTTTTACCATTCAAAGATGTAGGATTTACTCTCCCTAAACGGGACCAAAACACGTATTCCCATTCTCATTTAGGTAGGTAGTGGTTTTTTTGGTTTTTTTTTGTCGCTTTTTATCATGAACTGTGAACACGTACCTGTCGTCCTCCACACGGAATACATTTTTAATAAAACCAAACCGCCTCTCCTTGCAGATATAGTACACACTATGGATTTACAATTTCTTCACCGTCGTCGGGGAATTTTATTTCCTTTTTGCATTCCATCGCCAACGCCATCGCCATCGCCATCGCCATAGCCTCCTCCGGCCGTGCGTCGCCGTCGTAGTTTTATTTGTTATATTGGGCAAAGGGCGGTGATGAGGGAACACTAACTGCTCTCGTTCTGGCTGTTGTTGGTCGTTAGTCCTGCGTCCCGAGGAAAAATGACAAAATAAAGAAATTGAAATCATGGTGAACGGGAGCTTCGGGAAGCGCTGAAGCGCTAGATCCAGGGGGTAAGGGGGATCATTTCCAGACAAATGACATGCTCTTAGAATTGAATAATTAAAATGGACATGAGGTCCAATGATGTGGTGTTACGGATGGTAGCTCGCAGAGATTGCTATTTTCGATGCTGTGTATACGGTTTTGTGGGCGACTAATGCATTTTTATTGTTTCGCAGATGGACCATGAACGAGGATGACATAGAAAACGTATCGACTGTGATAATGTGGCAGGGGCTGGGCAGTCAAAAGGCCGAAATGAAAAATACAAAGCGTTCATTGCTTTAATTTTCGTTGTGTAGGTTAAAGTTATTTTTAAAGCTTCCAAATGTGCTCATTTTCACCAGTTCTACGAGGAAATTACAATGCCAAACGATACAAAGGATTAAATGTGTTCAGGAATATTTTAACTTTTATTTAAAATTAAAAGAAAACACGTAGGTAGTCCTTTTTACCAATAACACATTTTAACAGCATTATTCGATGGAGAAGCAATAGGTTGGGTTAGGTAAGGTGGCTGCGAGGACGTGAGCCCAGGCACACTTAGGCCGCAATTTCGGTCCATTGTGATACCACCAAAAAGGGTGGGCGGCGTTCTGCCGGTCGTCGCTCGGCCTACTGGAATCCCTATAATTTCCTCCTATAAGGTAGTGGTTGTAGGGGGGAGATACTCCTGAGTGGGTCAGGGTATGCACCCTGGCTGTAGTTCGCATAGGTTGCGATGTGTTCAGAGTGACTATTGCAGTGGCAACTCCCGCCCGACTTCCGAACCATGGGTTGGAATCAAGATGAGGTGATTGATGCAATCAAACCTTGGGCCGATCTCATTTCACTGCGCAGCGGAGGGAAATCTGCTGCTTCCTGATCCCCGGGAAGGAAGAGCCTTTTCAGATGACTCTTACATTCGAACCTCAAACTGCTCTTTATTCTCTTTGCAGGTAATACAGTGCCGGGAAGACTGATTCAATAGAGTCCCGAGCAAGCTATTACATACCATGGAGGGGGAATCGGGGTGTTTCGGCTGCACAGTCGAGTTATTGGTTTCAAAGCTATGCTAGAGGGAGTGACTGAAACGGTCGAACCCTGAGTAGTACACGCTTCGCGGGGGTGGGAGGGTGCAGCTTATGGCGACTGTTACAGTACGAACCAGAAGCTACACCATTCCGAGGAAAGGGAGCAGGGAGGGTCGGCTGTGTTGGGGATGGAGAAGCAATACTATTGTGTCAATTGCAACCGAAGTCTTATTCATCGATCAATAATTAAATACTGCTCTTAAAACAAAATTGGTACAAGAGGGACTTAAAAACATCGTGGAAAGTTTTAATGACCTTACCCATGACCGCGACTTGCGCGAACGAACGAATAAACAATTCTAAGGGCGCTATAATGGATTTATTCATCAAAATATATTTGGAAATGAAAACTTTTGTATACCCTATTCTAAGGGTATATTAATTTTGACGCGAAGTTTGTAACATACCTTAATATTGCTCGTAGACACCAAAAAGTTACTATACCCATGATCAGCATCGATAGAAATATCGATCTAGCCATGTCCGTCCGTCTGTCGGCAAAAATTAGGCCTTTAAACTGGACCTAGAGAGCTGAAATTTTAACCATTTACTCTCTAGGGGCCCGAAATAATGGAGTTTAAGAATTTTTGAAATCCGCCCACAGACACGCCCACAAACTCAAAAAAAAAAACAAATTTATCGAATTTTGAGCTAGAAAGCTGAAGTTTTTGATGTGTAAACATCTTTGCTCTCGTTGATGTGTAAATATCTTTTCTCCCGGTAGGGTAGGGGCTAGTTGGAAATATCGAGCGTCACCGTCATCGTCAGATTTTCAGCGTCACCGTCATCGTCAGATTTTCAGGTCGGACGGCAAAAAACCAAAGTTTGAGCTAGGGAGCTGAAATTTATAATATAGACTCTCCAGGGGCCCTTGATGCTCATGTGTAAATATTTTTTCCAACAATTTAACGAAAAACGGCACAGGAGCAATTCTTTTATTTCGTTATACATTTTCCAGTTTTAATTATGTTCAATTTTAGAGATGTCCTTACGAAACACCGGGAAGTTGTGTGGAAGTAACTGCAACTTATATATTGACTATATAAGTAAAATGGAATGCTCTTTAAAAGTGGACCCCAAACTTTTCTGGGGATTTGTTAATTCTAGGAAAAAAACCGATGGTTATCCATCTAAACTTACTTACAATAGCTCTACAACTGCTGATTCGCTAGATGCAAGCAATATGTTTGCAGATTATTTCAGTAAGTCGTTTAGGGTGACCCCTCTTCACATAGATGAGCAATATTTTAGTTATCTAACTAGCTGTTCCCAAATAAGTTTTAGTAGCTTCTCATTTGACTTGGAAACAATTTTAAAATTTATTTCTTCTCTGAAGAATGATTTTTCATCAGGTCCTGATGGCATTGCACCGATCGTTCTTAAAAAATGTAGTCATGCAATTGCTCCATATCTTAAATATCTGTTTGAATTGTCCATTAGTATTGGTAAATTCCCTTATCTATGGAAAAGTGCTTTTATCATACCTGTATTTAAAAAAGGCGAACGTGGTGATATCACTAATTATAGGCCTATTTCAAAGCTTTCGTGTATCCCTAAGCTTTTTGAACAAATTGTTTGCGAAAAGTTAATATCTCTTTGTCGCAATTTAATTTGTAATGCACAGCATGGATTTGTAAGAAACAGATCCACTGTCACTAATCTGTTAAGTTTCTTGCATGATTGTTCTAATGCCTTAGAAAATAAGGACGAAATGGATTGCATATACACTGACTTCTCTAAAGCTTTCGACCAGCTGTCCCATGAAATAATCGAGTTTAAGCTCAGGGCTTTTGGTTTCCCACCAAGTTTCATAAAATGGGTTAATTCATACCTTACCTTAGATCAAGGGTTTATCAAGTCAAATTTAGAGGATCGCTATCTGTATCTTTTACAGCTGAGTCTGGAGTTCCCCAAGGTAGTCACCTCGGACCAATTCTATTTATACTAGCCATTAATGATGTTAAAGCATGTATAAATCACAGTAATATCCTGATCTAAGCTGATGATATGAAAATATTTAAATCTATGACTAGTCAGCAAGATAGAATTTTTCTTCAATCTGACATTAATAGCTTCGCCAATTGGTGTGATAAAAACGGTTTATCCCTGAACCCTACTAAATGTCAACATATGACATTCTCTAGAAAGAATATACCTTCCATCTTTCAATATTCTTTGTCTCAACATATTCTTTGTAATGTTGATAATTTTAAGGATCTTGGGGTTTATTTCGATCCCAAACTGGTTTTTGCCAAGCATATCAATTTTATTGTTAATAAATCTAATTCTATGCTGGGCTTCGTAAAAAGGTGGGCCAAAGAATTTAATGACCCTTACGTTTCTATGTCATTGTACAATTGTTTCGTCCGTCCGATTCTAGAGTATGCCTCTCAAGTTTGGACACCGTTCTACAACATTCATTCAAATCGATTAGAGGCCATTCAACGTAAATTTATTCGATTTGCACTTAGAGGACTTCCATGGGATGATCCTTTTAACCTTCCTCCTTACAGTCAGCGTATTAAGCTTCTTCAAATGTTACCTCTTTCTCAACGAAGGCTTAATAGCGATATCATTTTTTTACAGCAGCTTATATCCGGCCAAATAGATGCACCTGACTTGCTGTCATCTATTGGCTTTAATTTTCGGTGTGGTGCCCATAATTTACGTAGTGTTGATTTATTGTTTAGCCCCCATCATAGAACGAATTATGGGAGGCATGAGCCTATTAGTCGCATGAGTAGAATCTATAATATAAATGATCATGTGATTGACTTGCATGTTAGTAAAATTAAGCTGAAAAATATTTTGCGCAATAATACCTTAATGTCTTAATTTATTTGCATGATTTGTGTTTGTGTTAGTATTTTATAGGTACATAATTATTGTATTTTTAATTGTTTTGTCCTTACTAACACCTGTACTAAATGATGAGCCTGTGGGAGCACTTTTAGTGCCGGCAAATTTCTGCTCGTGATAGTTGCTTGCTTTAAGCACTCCACGACACAGAACTGATAGTGTATTTAAAAAAAAAAAAGTACATAGATTTGTTTTGAATAATTGAGGTTGTATAGCTTGAAGTTTGTTGTACATCAGTTGAAGGTAAGAGGAAAAATATCAATTTGTACTTTACTTTACTTTTAAATTCATTTTTATTAATTATTAGCTTATATCAACTTAAATACTAGACAAAAATGATTAAATCTAACTTAAAATTAACAGGATACTTATTCTAGATTATTGATCCTTATGCGGACGCCCTAAACCTAACTATATCTTATAATTATTGCCTTTCGGCCTAAAAACTATTTACGAACTAGTCTTACATATGTATTCGTCGAGAAAATCAAATAAAACTCGGTATCATTATTAAGATTTTATATTTTTTATATAAAACAAACTACAAACTACCTATTCTACTTACTTAAACTACTTAACGTATTCTAACTATAATTAGGATTCTGATCACTCGTTGCATTACGAAACAAGTGGTCAAAATCCCAATTGCTTCCCGAGCGCCTGGCAGTCGTCAACGTGCACACGCGCTGCCGTGAGCTGACTGATGCCTTACAGAATCAATCACCTCCCGGAAGCACCACCACAAATTGGCGAGCCCGGCCTCTCCCAGAAACGCCCTAGCTAACTTAATCTAACTTATAAACTAAGAGGATGTTACCTAGAGTAACGCACCGTCTTGGGAGGGCATGTTGACCCCTCCCCCCTCAAAAAGCCACCAAAATTCGGCAAATTGTTTTTCCGTATCGAATTTATCCCTCTCCGCTATTGCGGTACTAAAACGAAGGAGCTCATGAGCATTGGCGACGTCCTCGCCGCGGATGAGCCGCTTATCTCTCGCGCTGCGGTAGCGGTGGTATAATACCGGGATACCATCCCTCGTCTGTACCAGCCCTTTTGCATCAATATGGATAAATGCCTCCGGCGGGATAAAGCCAGACCGGAGCGTACTCTCTATGTACATTTCATTGGGGTAGTAAGCCCCAAAGATCAGACTATTGCCGCTGGCCATCGCCCTTGCAACGTGCCTTCGAGTCACCTTAATGAGGAAATTGTCAATCCTATTCAACTGAGCCCCATCGTATAGGACCTTGTTGGGATAGTATTTTATATAGTTGGATTCAGGCGTTCGGAACAACCGGAGACAGGTCCTAAGACATTGTCTCTCCAAAACCCGAATCTTTTCCATATAACTAGGCGCTATATTAAACCACAATGGACAACCATAAGCGATGATCGGCCTTATAAGGGCCACGTAGCAAATGACCTTCACTCTAGAGTCAAGTTGACTGCTATGAAACAGTCTCCTTGTCAGAGCATAAGCCTTCTTGGCCCCAGCAAGACAAGCAACTATATGCCTATCGAAATACAGATACTGGTCAAGCCAGATACCTAGATATCTAACTACGCTTCTCACCGCCAATGGCTGACCATTTTGTCCAATAATGGCCAATTTTTTCCAGTTTTTTCTGGTATCCCTAGAGGCCCCAGCCAATGGAGTTCTGAACAAGATTGTTTCCGTCTTCTGAAAGTTGATTTTCAACTTCCAGTCGTCGCAATATCGAATATCAATTTGTACTTCGGTAACCGATGGCCGATTTAAGAATGTCACTTTTAGTTGTAATAAGGTTATTTACCAAGTGGTCCTTGGAGAACCAAATAATAATCCTTAAGCCCGAAAAAAAACTTTTTTTGCAAAAACTCCTAGAAAACCGCGCAGTATATTGTGTTCAATGTTATTTGACTAAGAGGTCCTTGCAACAACAAGGAAAGGTCCTTAATAGTCGAAAACAGTATATTTTTTCAAAATGTCATTTGAATCCGCACGGTATATCTGCGTTCAATGGTATTTGACTAAGAGGTCTTTGAAACAACAAAAAGGTCCTTAAAAGTCGAAAAAAGGATATTTTACCAAATTGTTTGTTGTTCCTCGCACCCCTCATTCAAATAACATTGAACTCATATAAACCGTGCCGTTTCTAAAGACATTTTTGGAAAATATCCTTCCTCGGGATTAATTATTGTGACTCCAAGGACCTCTTTGTAAAATAACCTGATGTAAAATAAAAGGGACATTCAATCAATTTTTATTTTAAACGCAATATGCTTAATAAATCCCAATAAATTATCACCATTATAGCAAAACAATAAATTTTGATTTAGTTATTAGTTATTACCTAGACAGCTAAAAAGCTAACCAACTTTTAGTTGTCATCCGCAACTAACTTTGGCAACCTAACGAGCTTAGTTACACAACCTGCAACTAATAGCTAAAATTAGTTGTCATTATGAAAGCTAACCACCAAATCGATTGCATTTTTAGCGTAGCTAATTTAACTACGTTAGTTACTTAATTATGGCGTTAGCTAGATAACAAATTAGGTAGCTAACGCGCAACTGTGCCTACATGTTTACACATCAACTGTACTTACCGTGAGTGCAGCGTGGCTCACACCTTTTTTCATATATAAGCTTTGACTCCTAAAAGATAAAGTTTCTAAAATCCGCCCACTGACACGCCCACAATTAAATAAAGCAATTTTATTGAAAAACCAAAGTTTGAGCTAGGGAGCGTTTTTTTTACAAAAGCTTGGTTTTTTTCGATTCAATCCTTTAAATGTTATATAACAAAATATGTAGAGCACTCTTAACAATTCAACCATACTTAGACTTTTGTCGCACCCACTTTTAAGGGAAAGATATAAGAACAGGGTATCCAACAGTTCGCCCAAACGGACTGTAGCCCGTCCCTATGTTTTTTTGCCGCCAATGATAACACCTTTGCTGAATATGCAAAAATTATCTCCATCACATCGTTAACGAAGTTACGGATACAGAGTGCAGAGCAAATATGTGGAAATCCCTACAACGAAATTGATTGGATAGAGCCAAAGCACTGGCTAGCGGCTTCAAAAGGACACTATCAACACGGCAAAAAAACATGGTGGTGGACAGATGAAGCTAAAGTGTGCTTAGTGACAAGAAAGCGAGATTCAAAGCTTGCTCAAAGTGCTCCACTAATAATGGAAATGAGAAAGCTCGCCTCGAATTGGAATACAGACTTTGCAAGAGGCTCGCAAAGAGAAAGTGCGCTCTAATTCAAGCAAAGTGTGTGAGTGCCTGTATCCAAGCCAGCTTGAACAGGGGCACAACTATTTTCAAAATAGCCGCTCAGAGAAGGAGGAATGCCCAGGAAATCCGTTCGCCAAAGTTCATCAACAATGCTCAAGGGCTTCTTCGATGACGAAAAAATACTACACAGGCGGCAGCAGTATTGGGAAGGACTTCTAAATGAACAATTTCCTCGGATATATTTGACGTTTCAAACAATGAAGAAGTACACGACATTAATATCGAAGAAGTTAGGAAGGCCGTCAAAGGCTATAAAAAGCGAAAAGCAGTTGGGCCGGACGAGATACCCTCTGAGTTCTGGAAAAAGATGAGATACAGGGGGTCCTAATGGCTCATGATTCTCATCTCAAAACTGATGAGAGGCGATCCAATGCCTAACCAGTAGAGGGAAAGTTTTCTTTTTGGAAAGGGAAAGGCGATACGCGAGACTGTGACAATTACTGTTCAATTAAGGATGTCACACACCATGAAGATCGTTGAGCGGGTATTAGATTGTCGTATGTGGAAAATAATACGGCTATCTGAAGACCAGTGCGGGATAAATCGCATTTTGAAAAGGCCTTTGATAGACAACCAATTGATCTGTTTTTTTTTTTATTTTCATTTTATGGAAAAGGAAATCCAAACCCCAGAATACTCAGACCCGATAACGGTCCATTGTACTACCAGGCAGAAATCCTCTTTTTGGTGTAGAAGTTGGAGAAAACAAGGTGTCATTCGTTTCTCTCCATTACTGGGAGCGTATGTTGTTGTTCCCCATGCGGATTGAGCCTGCAACGCATGGGTCACAAGCCAACACACTAACCCCTACAACGTCGCCACCAAAGGGATCTGGTATGGGTGGCGCTAAGACAGCGAGGAGTTCCAGAAACCTACGTACAGATGATCATCGCCAAGACGGCATTTGCGTCACTGAGGAGTTCGCAATCAAAGTCGGTATACACCAGGGAAGTGTCTTAGGTCCCTTGATATTTATTACATCCCTTGATTATCTGCTTGAAGGAAATGTGACGGACTCTAAAGTGCATCAGTTATTCTTGGCTGACGATGGAGCCATCATAAGGGAGGATCAAACTTCATATGAATGGATCTACGATCAGTATGCTTCGCTTTGGTGACTACAATAAGCGTAGGGTGGATGAAGTGGCGGGAAAACTCGGCCGTCTTCTGTGATCGAAAAGGGAAAGCTCTACACCGCAGTTGTACTCCCGGCGCTCAAATACGGTTCACAATGTTCGACAGCGTACAAAAAGGATTAGCGCAAGGAATTACAAAGATCGATGGAATAAGAAGTTCCAAGAACCGAGGAAGCCTTCACATCAGAAAACGGAGGACGACCGGCTCGGTTGGTACTGTCATGTTCAAAGGAGAGGTCCTACGAACCCTGTCAAAAAGTCAATATCAATCACCGTTCCAATACAAACGCGAAAGAGAGGCAGGCCCAAAAAACTTCTGGCTCACGCAAACGGCGACACCCACAGGCGGGCCACTGGAGATGCAGTTAAGCAGGAGGGTAATGATCCATTTAATCCTGATCATAGCCTCACCGCCATTAAAGGAAGAAGAAGTCTTCCGGGTTAGGGGTTTTGAACCGAAGTAGCAACTTTTTCCTACGATTTGTTTGTTTAATGAAAGCAAGTACTTCGTTTAGTCCTTGTTGACTTCAAGACAACCAATTTCGACTATTCTTCAATCGCCCTGAAAGCCGCTGACACGGTTCGCTGAGATCAGCCAATGATGTCGATATCGTCCGCCTACCCCAGTAATTGGACGGATTTATTGAAGATAGTGCCTTCCCTGCTGACACCTGTCCTGCTCACCATTGGCTTCAGAACAAGATTGCAAATGTCACATGACAACGCATCTTGTTTGGAATAGTTCAAAAAGCTTTTTCCATACTGCACATTGCAACCCATATTTTCCACCATCACGCGACGCACCTATGATCCCAAATTCGGCCATCGCAACGTAGTGCTCCTGCGGATGAATGCTATCATATGAGGCTTTAAAGTCGATGAAAAGATGGTGCGTCTCAACGGCCCATACAGGGCCTAAACCTAGCTTCTCCAACCATTTGCTTGTCCGAATTCGAAGAGACCTACATTTTTTTAAGCAGAATCGAATGGCAAATTTGAGAAGTTTCTCAGGACAATTCATACTCTTGGATGTTTGTCAAACATTAGCAAGTGGTTTGGGAGGTGGAGAAACGTTTTTCATGTTACTTGGGGGGACTCGAACCTCAGACCTTAGTAGTTAGTAGTCCAATACACTAATCTCTGCCCCACTGCATCCACGGTTCGAAAAGTATAGGTATTGTTTATTCAAATTATTATTTAAAATCTTTAATTGCTTTAATTGCTTTTCTTTGTGGTTTTGAAGTAAGTTTAACTTGTTGAATCGGAATTGTTAAAAAGTGCCTGTAAAAAAGTAGTTTCCTGCTTACTGAGAACTGAACAAATATTTCATTACGATGGTGTCTACAAACATTCAGTGAAAATTATACGTACGAATCGAAATTGGCACTTTTCCATACTCAATCGAACTTTAAGTATGAATTCAATATCTTTATGGCGTAGGGTCGCCTAAATTCGAACACGCCCAGTAGTCGAACACTTTTTGCCAAAAGTAGTTGAAACTGTTTATTTTTCAAAAATTCCAACTTCTACAAATGTAAAATTATTGCTCTGCATACACGCATTGTTCGTAAGGTAAAAGTTGACTAATAACATCAAAGTTCAATGCCAAAAAGGGAGGTTTCTGATGTGGTTTCAATGAGTGCGGTCGCGTGTGGTTTTGTAAACAAAAGAAACTGTTAAAGTGCTCCGGGAAATTGTGTATAAAGTCTCGTTAAAAGTCGTGTAAATAGTTTTTTTACTTGTTTTATATATAAAAATATAAGTTGTATCATATTTTACAAAAAAAAATATTGAAAACGCTAGACTAAGGACTATTTTTTGACCGTTCGGGCTTAGGAAACTAAATTTCATCAAGTTTCCATATCGAACACTTGCGTTCGGTTTAAGGCAACCATGTTTTTTTGTTTTTTTTTTTTCGATCACACACTAAATAGCGTAGAAAATTGAATTCTTTGGCTTTTTTTATATGAATCATGAATAATAAAGTATTGCCTCCAGTATCCGAACACCCTTTTTTTCAGTGTTCGGATAAAGGCAACTCTTATTTTTTGGGTTCCTTGGTCCGAACAGGATTTATTTTCATCGATTAGATCTACCCATTTACAAAGTTTATCCATTTTTCTAAAATTGTTTAGATATAATGAAACGTTCCTACCAAAAGTTTAACGAAGCCTTATTGGCGGCTGCCTTAAATGGGATCCGTAATGGTTCCATGAGCTTCCGCAAAGCAAGTTCTGAGTTTGGCATTCCTATCGCCACCCTTCATGATAGAATCCATGGTAAGGTTGAAGACAACCTTAAAAGAATGGGGCCTACTCCAGTCCTTACTGAGAGTGAGGAACGTAAGCTTGTTGAATGACTGATAAAAATTGCAAAGTGCGGATTTCCCCAAAAGCCTAACGAACTCTTGGATGTCGTGCAAAAGATAGTCCGTGATGAAAAACGAAAAACCCCTTTTAAAGACGACAGACCCGGTAAAAAGTGTTTTTTTTTTTTTTTTTTTTTTTTATAAAAAAGGAAATCCAAATCCCAGAGCACTCAGACTCGGTAACGTTCCATTGTACTACCAGGCAGAAATCCTCCTTGTAAAAAGTGGTACTATTCATTTTTGAAGCGCCATAAGGAATTAACTTTACGAGTGTCGGAATCTCTATGTAAATCAAGGGCTGTCGTAACAGAGGAGTATATCAAAAAATTGTTTCGGGACCTAGAAAATTATTAAGTTGAATTAAACGCCAAAGACATCTTAGACGACCCCTTACGAATTTATAATGGCGATGAGACTTCATTTAGCATGTCTCCAAAAACAGGAAAGGTTATCGGTCCCAGTGGCTATCGAAACCTGTATGATGTCAAAATGTCAAGCGAAAAAGATAATTTAACGGTACTGCTCGTTTTTAGTGCAAGCGGAGTGACATTACCTCCTGAAATAGTGTTTCCTTACCCACGAAATCCACCTTATAAGCAATTACCCACGAAATCCACCTTATAAGCAATATGCCAGACGATTGGATTATAGGTTGCTCGGAAACAGGATAGATGAGATCCGAAACATTTTTTGAATATGTGGCAAATAATTTCCATGGATGGCTTGAAAAAAATGAGACTAGGAGACCAGTTCTGCTTCTTGTGGATGGACATAAATCTCACCTATCCATGGCTTTAAGCGACCTCTGCTCTAATAATGAAATCATTCATAGATTCGCCTATTAGCACTTGTTCCAGTTTCGAAAAGCATCTAAAATATCCAGCACCGATAAAAACTAAAAAAGGTTCAGTACAACTCCACAAAGTTAGGGCACCAATGTCAATTTCATCTTCTAAATGGAGGCAGTTTCACAACAAACTAGAAGAAGCTAAACATTGATGTCAGAAAAACGTTAAGACTGTCAAAAAAAACATCAAAACCTAATATTTAAAAAGACCTAAGCCTTCAAGAAAAATAGGACTAGCCCAAAATCAGCGCCAAAAAATGTCTTGTGGCAAATGCGAGGATGAGTTGGACACCGACGTAGAAGAAGAAGGCCTCAAAAATATAGGATGCGATAAGTGCAGCAGGTGGTACCATTTAGCTTGCACCGCTTTGTGCACAAACTCACTTTAAGGACTTTATTTGTACTTTTGCAATTAGTTTTATAAACCTACATTATACCTGACGCACTGCAATTTTAAGAGTGCATTGAATATGAATTTCGTGATTATGTTTATTAAGTTTTTTTTTGTTAGCTAATGGAGCAATTTTTTTGTTGAATATGACGTTTTTTTATAGTTAGGTATTCATTATTTTATAAAATGTTTATTGTTCAATGTTATTCTTCTTTTCAAAGCATGCTAAATGTTTTTTAAGTTTATTTTTTTTATCGGCGATAAGTTTTTAACCGAAACCCCAAGATTATATATGAATTATTGACCTAGGTACTTGAGTTAAGCTTGAAATGACTGATTTTGTTTTCTATATTAATTTAAATAAATATACAAACTTACAAATAAAACTGATTTGATACAATACGAGTATTATCATGTACTTTTTATTCTTTTTAATTAATTCTTTACGAAGAAACCACCTATAATAATCCATGTTCGAAATCAGGAAACTCATTGTTCGGATAGCGGAAACTAGTGTTCGACTATTGGGAAATCACGTTATTTTTCAGTTTTTATTAAATCTAAATTATTTAGTTATAGTTATAAATAAAATTCAAAAAGTAATTAAATAGTTTTGATATAACGCTGCATAAAAAATGTATACCACAGTTATAAGTTTAACCCATCGTTTACAAAATTCGATTCATTTTGAACCCACCACTAAGTGTTCGACTACTGGAGACATGACCCTGCCTGGCAATCAATTCTTTTTCTATTTCAAAGAATTCCACTTTTACAGATGCCAGTAACACGATATCGGCATGTCGCCATACAGACTCAAGTAAGTCTGGAGCCGTACACTCCAAGTCAAGACTCAAATGCAATAAATCAAAACACTTCAGCTACGCTCATTACCGAACACCATTGCGATATTTAGGAATTCGTTTTTCAATTAAGAACACGTTCGAGTAGCTAATTGAATGCAAATAGGAAACAAAACCGATCAACCCAGCTGTCCCGCCTTAAGTCCTGAGACAAAAATTACTTCGTCGACAATTAAATGCGAAAAGAACTAGATCATCCACAGCAACAGCCACAAGTCGTGCATGTCTACGTCAATTTGCTTAATTTAGATTAAAAATCAAAAACCAAAGACAAGTTAAAAAAATAAATAAAAATACAATTTATCTGCTGTTGCAGTGTACATCTGCGAATGAGGTTCGATTCTGCAATCAGCTACAGATGCATCAGTTCAACAAGAAAAAGAAAAAACAAATGTATCTCATTCCATATCTGCGCAATAACAATCTGTGGTTTATTTGTTCTCCTCCTCCCGTTGTTGGATTTGTTTTCATTGAGTGGAGCATACACACTCTTCATTTGCATTGATTACTCAATCATCACGCATTCTGTTCATCTTTCAAATCTTTTCATCTCGCATCCAATCCAGATGATCAAAATTCAAATGCAGCCGGTTTATTTTCAAAATGATAAGCCATCGTTTTGAGGAAGCTTAAATGATTAATATGTTTTTAGACCAATTTTATGGGTTCTCGTTTAGTTCGAATGGACTCCACTCTACTGAACTCGATCTTCAGAATGATGACTCATCTAAATGATCGGTTTGCTTTGTTTGTTTTTGGCGATAAATTTTAAAAAGAAAACACAAAACATCTGTCTTGCATTGTTTACATTGACTGCCAATTGAAATAATAAATTCAGAAAAAAAACTATCTGAGCTTTTCTTGATTGAATCGATCGTTTAACAGCGTGGTATTGGTGTGAGAACAAAATTCAAATCTATTTCTCTGCATTCATAAAGATTATAAGATGACTCGGCTCTGGCATGGACAACGGACGAAAGGGACCGGTTTTATGGGCGTCCGGTTTTATATTTTATCGAGTGGAAGGACCTGCGATTGTATTGCGGCGTTTTTTGATATTTTTGCTGGTCTTGACTTGAGATTTTATTTAATTTGACATTAAAATATGTGTACGACAGATTGCGGGGATGACGCTTCTTCTTCCACTTGACGGCAATAAAACTGGGATATTATTTATAGAAAGCAAGTTGGCTGATATTGTTGCGATTGCGATGCAGCTGCGAATAGACTTTTGAACGGTTGAATGAAAATACAACCACGTGAGGAGGGGGGGCTGGAATTACATTGATGTTTCACGACCTGGCAAAGCCGATCTGAAGCTGTGAATAGACCTTCGAATGCAAATTTACGCATTGACATAAATGTAGCCAGTTCTCAACATAAAATAATTTTAAATGAACGATTCGATGAGAACGTGATTCTAGTGCTGATCGTATAGGTAGTGGAAACATAAATTTTAAAAACATAGGGACAGGCTACAGTCTGCTTGGCCGAACTGTTGGATACCCTATTCTTATTCCTATCCCTCATAAGTGGGCGTGACAAAAGTCTAAGTATGGTTGAATTGTTAGGAACGCTCTAAATATTTTGTTATATAACATTTAAAGGTTAAAGGATTTAGTCGAAAAAAACGAAGAGAAAACGAAACGAAGCGCTCCCTAGCTCAAACTTTGACTTTTCAATAAAATTGTTTTATTTAATTGTGGGCGTGTCAGTGGGCGGATTTTAAAAATTTTATCTCCCGAGCAGTTTTAGGAGTTATAGATCATAAAGGTATAAAAAATTTCAGCTTTCTAGCTCAAAATTCGATTTTTTCGATAAATTTGTTTCTTTGAGTTTGTGGGCGTGTCTGTGGGCGGATGTCTAAAATTGTTTAACTTAATTATTTCGGGCCCCTAGAGAGTATATGGTTTACATTTCAGCTCTCTAGGTCCAGATTAAAGGCCTAATTTTAGCCAATAGACAGACGGACATAGCTAGATCGACATTACTATCGATGCTGATCATAAATATAGTAACTTGTAGGGTTCTACGGGCATATTAAGGTATGTTACAAACTTCGCGTCAAAATTAATATACTTAGAATAGGGTATAAATATTCAGGCAGGTAGAGAGTCTTGGCTGGAGCCTTATTGTGCATTCGCTAAATCTGTCCGAGCCAATGTCGACGTGATTTAGCTTTTTGGGTCACATCCACATCTTGGTACAGGTCATAGAATTCGCGGTTGTTTCTGGGTTCGACTGAAGCAGTCCCTCAAAGCACTCTACTTTCCGTGGATTAGGCAGCAAAAGGGGTTCGTACTGATACAGTCACCCCATGTAGCTCTCCCTCCACTGCGCAGTCAATCGGGATCAGTCTGGGGTTTTTTTTTTTTTTTTTTTTTATAATTTGCTTACGCTAAAGGGATTTTTTGTTACAGTACCCTTGTAATGCTAAGAACACAGTGTAAGCTAAATGGTGTTAGGAAGAATAGAGAGATAGGAAAGAAGTGTTTGGGTGCAGTTGTAGGGTTTTTCTCCACGGGTGGTGTCTAAGTTACTTAGGGAGATTACGATTTCATGTATTCGGTATAAAGTAATGGACTTGGCCGGGATTCGAACGCACGACCTTCCATTCCGTAAGCGAATACACTACTACTGCACCATTGCCACCCGTTTGATTTGTACTGATAACAGTCAATCCACTCGGATCCTTACACATGGTCTCTGGAAACGGGTTGTGCGCGACCACACTATTGACTCCTCAAGATATGCAGCTACACACCGGTACCTCACCAGGGATTTTGAGCAACAGGCTGGGACCCGACTGAGATCAGTCAACCCAACCTGTACTCCTGCCAAAAAAATAAGACTGCGTGAGGTTCGAGTGCAACATAAACTTCATTCAGCACTCCATATTTAGGACTAGATAAGATACAGGGGGGTTGTCACCCTCGGTATGTTATCTTCCCGCCGAGCAGACAAAATGGGAACCAGAACTGGGGTACGACTGAAACAGTCACTCTGCTCCTCTCCAGCGGTATTGGAATCGGCACGCCTCCTTTTTAGGATAGGAATGCGGATAGGGTATCTAACAGTTCGCCCAAGCAGACTGCCTCTTTCTTTCCTTTCCTTTCCGGCGAGTTAACCTGCACTTTTTTAGCGATTTTCTTACTATTTGTTGTCACTTACTGTATAAAGTGTATAAAAAAACAGAAAATCCCAAAATCGTAAAATGAAGAGCTGCCAGCCTTAATTGCAAGTTTGTTTTCATACAAAAAACCATTGAAGTATAGTTAATAGTCATAGGATGCGTAAAATCTGTCAACCCCTTCCCTTTTTCACTCAGCCCAACGAATTACTGGCTAATAAAACAAAATCGGAGAAACAGCAAGAGATCGAATAATTTTCAGTAGACTTCAGGGCGCTTTGAAAAATGATGGTCTGTTCATTGAAATCGTAACAATCAAACGCCATTTCAGACCGAAGTGAACTTGTGTCTTCAATGTATAGTAGTGTGTTACCTGAGAAGACGCTGGTCTAGGTTCGAGTTCCACTGGAGGAAAGAAAGGATGCCCCTCTTTACGTGGTATCAATCACAAGTTACTGCTATTCATTCAACCATTTAATGGAAAATGAAGGGATTGTAGATTTTGGTGATTTCGAAATTATGTAATCTAAAGAGAACACTGAATCTCTCCAATCATATTGTTGATTCAGTCAAACAAATAACGCCGCCAGAAACTTTCCAAAAACTGTAGTTTTATTATTCCTAATGTTTCTAGGAAAACAAAACGTTATGAAATGTACTTAACCCCCCTATTACGGTTATCGAACGAAGAAGTAGGCGAATGTATTACTATTAGCGATTCGCCAAAATTTCATTCGCCTCAACCGTCAAAATTTAGTCGAAGTATGACTTCACTCTATTACGGTTAGCGAACGTTCGACAAGAACTTCATTCCTTTTGTCAAAATCAATCGAATGAAATTTCTTTGTGACTGTGGTAGCGATAGACATTCGTGAGGCAAGAAAAACGTAAATTAATACAAAAAAATATATATACATAGAAGCAACAAAATAAATGTGGTATCATTCTCCGGCTTTAAAAGAATCAATCCTCGGCAATTGGAAAAACTGGTCGAGTTGATGGAGGCAAATCCAGACATGGCAAAGGGCATGGAACAATTTGGTTCATCAAAAAAGGTCAAAAAGAATACTGGGAGTTATTTGCCGTGGAAATAAATGCATTGGGTCCTCCTGTACGGGAAGGAAAGGAACAAGGTAATTTTGTAAACATGCGTTTGAGTTTTCTATTAATTTGGAAATGCTTAATGTTTGGTTGGATTACATACTCAAACTAAAGAAAAAAATATCTTCCAACAAGAAAGAAGTGACTGCTACCGGTGGTGGGCCTAGTTCATCATTTTCCTTGTCTACGCTAGAAAAAGCTGTAGGAGCGCTACTCAATCTTCAACACGCGATCGATCCACCTGGCCGTACTTTCAGAGAAAACGAAGACATATCGGTGCCTCAATTGACCGAAAATGTGAATAATGATAAAGAGCAGAAAAATACGCCCGCACAGACTCCTCTGCTTAGTACTAGTCGGATGAGGAAAGGTAGTGCACTTAATAAGGACGCTAAGCTTAAAATTCTCGAAGATCAAACTCTAACTCAAAGGGAACTCCTAATTACAAGCAAGTCGATGCAAACAGCTTTGTTAAACATAGCGAGATACACCAGAAAATCCTTTGAATTGAAAAAGGAAGAACTTCGGTTA
Organism: Portevinia maculata; assembly: GCA_949715645.1. Classification (NCBI taxonomy): domain Eukaryota; kingdom Metazoa; phylum Arthropoda; class Insecta; order Diptera; family Syrphidae; genus Portevinia; species Portevinia maculata. Next base: position 24,824,347 of record OX454527.1, on the reverse strand, counting down.
TTGCAAGCCAAAGAGAAGAAGAAGAATTCTGAACTTACACATTCACCCCTATCGTGGAATCCGTCGGATCTGAGATTCACTTCACTTATTCGATTCACGTGAAAAAAAAATTGCTATCGTGGGATCCGTCGGATACTCTCCCTTACCGACCACTATTGGTGATTAGGAAATTCAATTGTGGCAGCTCATTTCAAACACATTTGTTTTGTAAAAATTAAATTCATTTTCATTCACACTACCGACATGTGGATGTTTCACGTCTGCGGATTACACGATACAAATTGTTCACTATTAGCGGATCGTTCCCCCCGACGGATTCCACGATAGGGGTGATTATCTGCAAGCACTAAAGGATTTAAGCCGGATTTAAGCAGTCTGCTCAAGCTCATTTCCATATTTCTTTCTTCGTCTGAGACATATGTGAAAAAGAGTTCCGTGCTACTTATCATTTTTTTTTTATTCGAAATCAGTAAAAATGTCAGTCTATTTCACAAAATATCAAAACGGTTTGTCTTGTTGACACTTCACAGATGAAATTTGATATTTTTTCAATTTCTTTTGTTGAAAGTTCAGTGGTGACATTTCTCTGGTAGCACTGATTCTTTACTCGAATAGAAACGCTCGCTAACCGTATGACCAAAAAAGCTGTAATTCGCCTAGGAGTTCGACCTGAGTCGAACGTTCGATTCGCTAACCGTAATAGAATGCTAAACTTATCAGACCTTTATTCCGAATTCCTTGCTCTGTTGTGGATGAAAAACTTAAAATTTCACGAATTGTGTCAAGGCAGCAGCACAGGCAAAACATGAGCACAACATATCCTGAAACCTATTTTATGATAAGCACTCGTATAATGATTCATCTTTTAGATGACTTTTTAAGTAAGCTTAAAATGAGATTTGAAAACCACAAGTCCATACACTCCTCTTTGTGCATTTTGAATCCATCGATCCTTGGCAAAAACGAACAAAATTATAACGAATAAAACTTTAAATTTTATAAATGTTTTTTTTTGGATTGGGATACTTTAAAAGCTGAATTTACGCTATGGAAGACAAAATGCCATACACAAAAAGATATAGAGCGTTCAAAGAGTGCAATAACAGCTCTTGGGGAATGCAATAAGGATCTGTTTCCTGACATCCACAAGCTTCCTAAAATTTTGGCGACACTACCGGTTTCAACATGTACACCGGAAAGAACATTTTCGACAATGAAACGTCTAAAAACTTATCAAAGAAATTCTACCGGTGAAAAAAGATTAAGAGGAATGGCGGTAATGTGAATTCATCAACAAATTGAGATTGACACTGAGGAAGTTTTAGATATATTTGCAGCGCAGAAGGCCAGAAGATTAAATTTAATTTTATAAAAATGATTCCTACCTACATATTATCTAATACTTTTTGTAGTAATAAAATCTTAAAGAATGATCATCATTCGTCATCATGTACCTAATAAATAATAACTTAAAATTATTTAAAAAAATATTGGAAAAGTCTTAGTTTTTCAAATTTGTTTGAGAGTTTTCTTGGAAAAAATAAGTATGCAATAGTATTTTATTAGCAATAGTCTACCTAGGTAAAAAAAAATATTGAAAATCGTTAAAGCATTTTTTTTTAGACCGGTTTTTTTAATTTTTGAAAAATATTTTGCAATTTTTTGAGTACCAAAAAAGTTATGTATAAATTTGATCATAAAGCCTTCCTAAATTTTAAATTTAATTGAAATCGGTTTTGTTGTTAGCGAGAAATTCTGATGTTAAAAAATCGTTTCTATAGGAGGTACCGTTTTAAAATAAATCTCGGAAAATCCATTCTTACCAAAAGATAGACTGTTTTATCTAAATCGTTAAGGCCCTTTTTAGAAAAATTAAGTTTAATATGACATATACCATTGTTTTAGAGCTAAAATTCCAATTTCAACAACGCCTAGTTTGAGACTACTAAATAAGCACTATGAACCAAGTTTGCCAATCGGCCCATCCGCTTAGGCTGCATATCTGCAAACAGGCAGACGGACGAACAGAATTTTCCAACACATTTTTTTTACTTCCCTATCATCGTAATGTCATGTTTAATTGTTGTCTCATTTTTTTGTTATAACAGGTGGCGCAAAAGTCATCACCCAGTGGCGTTCACCAATCCGACTGAAAACTACATAGGATAGATGTCAAACGTCGTGGATCATTTAGAACATTGGCACACAGAATTGCCTAAGGCACACCAAGGGCTGAAAACCCTATCGGAAGATGCTATAATTTTTGCAAATAGCGGCAAATGTCAATTTTACTTTGACATTTGTGAAGTAAACAGATGACAACTTTTGCGCCACCTTGTATATAGTATAGTACCATAATCCCAATTAAAAATCGTGTTTGGTCGATTTTCGGCTAAAATGGGCTGCATTAATTTTATTTATTACATCTAGCTACCATTCAAAAAGGTACACACTGATTGGTGTATGGAAAAAATATAACCCCCTCCGAAATAATTGTCTGGCTACGGCCTTGCACGATGTCTTCCTTTATACTCACAACTGTCTCTTTTCTTCTTTGACGTTTGCTAATTTTCCGCTTGCCATGAGTGATGCCAATTTTACACCGCCACCTGTGATGCCACCACATCTTTCGTTGTGCTGCCAAGTTCGGAAACCCACATCGTGTTTCACTTTAAAATAACGAAGTATTTAGCTAAACAAAAAACCAAGCGAATCAATAAGTCATCCCAAATCCACGAAGGGTAAGCTTGCGCACCTGCTGACAATGACTGCCCCAAACAGGTATTCCAATAATATTGTTATAACATATATCTAGTTAACGTTAATAAATTCCACCTTCTCGTGCCATTTAATTGGCAAAATTATGTGCTAATTCTTTTCTCCCGACATATTCTTTTTTATTTACATATTCGACACGCTATAAGTTTGAAGTATTTAGATCCAAAGTAGGAACAAAATCTGACTACGAACCCAAAGCAACGAGGTGACAATTTCGCACCCAAAGGTTAATCGCGGCTGGATTGGATACCGTGTGGATTCGGATGTTTTGACAGCAACAATTTGCATATTCATGGGAATCGTTTAGCTCTTCACCTATTTAACAAATTATCGATTGGTTATGGTTTCTAATTTTGGATTTGTTTCTCAAAAAAAAAAATATGGATTGAATGGAGACTTATTACGTCCTAAAATCGGTTACAAAGAGGACTCTTTACATTCTTTCACTTACTAACTAGAACTATACCTACGTAGGTAGTTGCAATCATAAAACAGAACTAGACTGTTGTTATAGTTTCGTTCTTTTTCTCCAAGTCTTATTATTCGAGTAGATACGTCTTGCGGAAGAATTGCGTAGGATTTGATAAGTGAATAGGCTTGTGCTAATAAACCGTAGACGACTAATTGAACATTTATCTGAAGGCGCAGTCCTACGAAAGTTGCGTGTGTGCTAAACTTATTCTTCTCCGACTTTTTTTTGGGATAAAATATGTATCTATGAAACGATCTGTTATATTCTCTTCAGAGAATTATTGAACAAGCGAATACGAATGGCAATGTGATGCGATGCGATATGATGCGAACGTGGGCGTGACTAAAAATACAAAAATACAACAGAAAAAAACGAAACAGACGATTATGAGGAGGATGTTGATGATGATAAACGACATGTTAAAGGTGAAACTTCATCTTCTGTACTCGTTCAAGGACATCATAGCAAAAGAGTACCCCACCGTGTAGGTGCTAAGGAAGGTTTAAAATGGGGAGATGCAGTTTTGGTTCTTTTGAAAGTGTGCACAGGATGAAGGATTAAAATCCATAGAAGATTTATTTTTAATGATGAAAATGTACAATTAACTGAAATTTGTGTTGTTCAAAAAAGATAAATCGAGTGGGAGCATTTAATTAGATACGCTTCGGATCAGCACGAAGAAGTTCCAAGATTCGACGAAGCTTACGCGTTAAAAAAAACCTATCTCAAAGAAAATAGATAGTTATCAGTTGGTACTCTTATTTGCAAAGGAGATCCTACGCAACCCGACAAATAGGCAATTTAAATTAAATTTCCTACAAAATCGCGAAAGAGAGGTAGGCCTAGAAAATCTTTCCTTCTTCTTCTGCCTTTGCCTTTATTTACTTCTTTGTTTATTCTATCTATCGAGTATGATCTTTTATAGACTAGACTAACATACAAAATGTATTTCTAATGACAGAATAGTAATTAATACAATATAGACAAAAATAAATTAATAATTTAAAATGTTGAGATATATATATATAAGAGTCTTGAATTAGCGACTTGACAACTTCAATATTTTAGTGTGAACGTACCCTTAAACCGATTACCAAACTGTCAATGTCAAAATATTCAGTAAAATCAACATTTTCATCATGGTGAAGTACACGAAGGAACAACGTTTATAAAAAATTGAAATTTACTACCGAAATTCCGAGTCGGTGGTCGCACTTTAAGAGCGTTAACGATAATTTAAGGCCGTAATGGATAACAAAAAATGGCAGTCGTTTACATAGTTTTCCCGTAAAGCTTATGGCTTATCTGCAGGAGGTTATTTTGCTAATAGTGTAAGAATGCTAAGAGTTGAGATACATTGTGTTAAAATTTCAAATAACTGATATTAGGTATTTTACATTTATTTACTTGTAACTTTTTTGATTTTTGAATTCTATATACATAATTTCAAGGTATCGGAAATACAATTTAATTAGTTTGGTCTTTGATTCAATGAAAGAAAATGTTGTTTTATAAGAAGTTTCTTTCGTTGACCTCGGATGTTGGTGAGACTTCTAGGTAAGTCGTTCAGGAACGTAGGGACTATATTTATTAGTTGACGTTTTCCATACACGTTGTATGTTCGTGGAATGTCTAATGGATAAATGTTTTGATAATAATTCAAACCAATCAATTTTTTTGAAATTTCTCAACTAGTTTGCATTTTATTTAAAAAAGAAGTTGTCAAGTTCTTTTTGAAAGACCCTTTACAAATTAAAACAAATAATGGAATAAATAATATCTATACGTTGCAAGATAAGTTCATTTATGTCCTGTTTAAACAATGTCCTACTTAAATGTTAGTTCAGTAGGTACGTCACTCACTGAGTTAAATACGATATGAGATCACTTTTGCCATATTTAGTAAAGTGACATGGAACAAAAAACAAAATATTTCTATCTCTAAGAGGCATGAAGGAACATAAATATGATATAGTGCAAGTAACACGGAACAATCAATATGACTACATAAAGCATCTCTGGCTAGCAAAATAAGACACTGTTTTCGTCTAGTTTCCAGAGTTTTTAGACGAAGTAGTAGACATCTCTGATGATAAGATGGCTTAATGTTTTCACCCCAGTTTAATTTACGAAGGGCATATTATGTAAAATTTCGCTGAATAGATTCAAGTCTTTTAATGCAAACTGACGACGTTGGACACCATTTACAACAGGCATACTCCAGAGAGGATCGCACTAAAGAAACATACAAGGATTTGAGATTATGTGGCTCATTAACTTCTTTTGAGTTTCTTTTTATAAAGCCAAGCATTCTGTTAGCTTTAGATACAAGATGATCTATATGTTCATTACAAACCGTTTTTATGTGAAAAATAACACCCAAGTCCTTAATGACTTGAAATGAAAACAAGAACAGGCTGGTTTGATCTAGTGTACGACATTTGATTTGATTGCACTTTGCGACATTTAGAGGTATGCAAGTTACTTGACACCATTTGACAACATTATTTATGTGAGTTTGGAGGAGACCGCAATCTCTCAGGGACTTTATATTTCTAAAAAAATTGAAGTCATCTGCAAACATAAGATTCGACAAAAAGTGGAAGATCATTAATAAAAAGAAGAAATAAAAGAGGTCCAAGATGGCTACCTTGAGGAACCCCTGATAAGTTGTAAATCTTCTTAAAAGTATTACATCCTATTTTTACACACTGGGTGCGGTTTTCAGGTATCTATTGCTCAATCTATTTAAGAAGATTTGAGTGAAATCCCAACGCTTTCAATTTCATTATTAACACATCGTGCTGAACTCTGTCAAAAACTTTAACAAATTCCGCATAAATGACATCAACTTGTCCACCACGTTCAATTGCTTTTGTTCAGAAGTGTGAAAAAGTGACAGTTTCGTGGTAGTTGAACATCTTCTTACAAATCCATGCTGTTTTTCAGAAATGCCTTGTTCAACGTTTTCATATAACCTTTTCTTCACAATGGCCTCAAACAATTTTGGAATATATTGTAGATGCGAAATAGGCCAATAATTAAGAATTTCTTGTTAAGGACCTGCTTTATGAATCGGCGTGATAATCGAATATGTCCAATCGGATAGAAATTTACCAATGTGAAGGGATAAATTGAACAACTTCAAGAGTAGTTTAGATAAACTATCTTTGCACATTTTCAGAAAATGAGGAGAAACGTCATTAATGGCGGTGAGGCTATGATCAGGATTAAAGGGATCCTAACCCTCCCACTTTACTGCATGCCTACTGTTCCGCCTGTGGGGTTCGCCGGTTCAACCTCAGAAAATAGCGCGAGGCCTGCCGATTTTGAATCGCTGGTGTTGTTGCATTTGTGTTATCCAGCAGTTTTTGGGCCTGCCTCTCTTTGGCGTTTGTATTGAAACGTTGATTGATATTGCCTTTTTTACAGGGTGCATGGTATCTCTCCTTTGAACATAACAACAGTACCAACTGAGCCGGTCGCTGTCCATTTTTTTCGAGATTAGTTGTTAGACGTGAAGACTTCCTCAGATCTTGGAACTTCTTATTCGATACATTTTTGTTACCCCTGCTGTCATGCGAAGCATCTTCATCTCAGCTACCGTTAATTTGCCCTTTGTATGCTGTCCGGAATTTGTGAACCGTATGTGAGCGCCGGGCGCACAACTGCAGTGTAGATCTTTTCACTCAGGTTAGAGGGCATTTTTCGATCACAGAAGATGCCTGAGTTTTCCCGCCACTTCATCCACCCTACGCTTACGCGATGCTTAATGTGTCAGCTTGCTTCGCTATTGATCATAGGTCCCAAATACTTGCACTTTTCGCACTTGGGAATCTCTAATACATCTATAGGTATATTAATACGGAGTTGCCTATAACGTGTTTCCACCCATTTTGCTATTATGCGTCACATAGATGTGCCAACACTATATATATTTGGGTAGGGGACAATACATAGAAGTCCGCAGCACAAAAATTATAAACATATATAACACACATTATGAATTACAGCAGGTAAAATGGAGCGAATTGGGTGAAATTACAACAACAACAACATTGCTGTGTGAGGCAATAATCTGCCAATCGGAACGGACAAATTTTATATCATGGAGTTACTTGAAAATGCTTGAAGTTACTTGAAAATGCTTGAAGTTACCTGAAAATGCTTGGAGTTACTTGGACATGCTTGAAGTTACTTGAAAATGCTTGAAGGTATTTGAAAATGCTTGAAGTTACTTGAAGTTACTTGAAAATGCTTGAAGTTACTTGAAGTTACCTGAAAATGCTTGAAGTTACTTTAAGTTACTTGAAAATGCTTGAAGTTACTTGAAAATGCTTGAAAACTTGAAGTTACTTGATAATGCTTGAACATATTTGAAATTACTTGCACATGCTTGAAGTTACTTGAAAATGCCGGGAAAATTTTATATCATGTGAAATCAGAGAATGCAATGTCGAAAAATGTCATTCTCCGATTAATATGTATAACAGTCGACTTTGTTTTTTTTCAACTTATAGACCATGGGGCGACCCCTAGTTCATATAAATGTCTGGAATAGGTTATAGCGGATCAGAGAACAGGCAGCACAAGTATTCTGTTTTTTCCGACTTAAACGATTCCCATTCTCCTCCACAATGTCCACCCATACATCAAGTGTTTTTTGCAGAAGAATAACTGATGCATTTTGGAGTACGTCACTTTTCCTTCAAACAGATAATCATAATAAATATCAAGGGACCAAAGACGCTTCCCTGGTGTACACCGACTTTAATTGCGAACTCCTCAGTGACGCCAACGTCTTGGCGTCTTGCTCTTGTCCTTACTCGCTCATTCATGCCCGTGATCATCTGTACGTATGTTTCTGGAACTCCTCACTGCCACCCATAGCGGATCCCTTGGTTGCCTATCAAAGGCCTTTTCAAAATCAACCAACACCATATGCAAACCCTTAAAGGAATCACGATGTTTTTCCGTCATGATTCTTATACTTTGGATTGCATCTGTGGTTGACTTACCTGCGACAAACCCGCACTGGTTTTCAGATAGCCGTATCATCTTCCGCATATGGCTATCTTATACCTATATAACGATCTTCATGGTGTGGATTCATCAGCTGGATTGAACGGTAATTGTCATAGTCTCGCGTATCGCCTTTTCCTTTGTACAAAGGAAGAAGAAAACTTTCCCTCCACTGCTTACGCATTGGGTCGCCTTTCATCTGTTTGGAGATTTTTTGTTTCTGTTGCCACTGAATCTAAGCCATACTTACCGCAAACTGATTGCAGATGTGATCAATATTCAGATTTAGTTGACGATACTTCCCAAAGTAAAAGTTTTTTCTTCGATCAAATTACCTCAAACGAAATCTATAAATGTGTTATGTCTCTTGATAACAAACAATCGTGTACGTCTGACGGCATTACAAATTGTATTTTAAAACGCATCGCCTTTTATATCACAGATGTATTATCTTACATATATAATTTGAGTGCAAATTGTGGTACTTTTCCCAAATGACTTAAAACTGCAGAAGTCATTCCTTTGTTTAAAAAGGGCAAGCGAAAAAAAGCGAGCCAATATAGACCAATTTCCCTACTACCAACCTTTTCTAAATTGTTTGAAAAGTTAATGAAATTCCGCTTTGTGCCATTCCTAAACAAAACTGGGGTTTTAAGTGAAAAACAATTTGGTTTTCGGGAAGGTATGTCAACCGAAGATGCAATCTTGAAATTAAGTGTTGAATTATATTCAGGCTTAAATAGCAATCATAAAACTTTTGCGTTATTTATAGACATGACCAAGGCATTTGACATGGTCGATCATAACATCATGCTAAACAGACTCTATAAAGCTGGATTTAGAGGTGCAATCTACGATTGGCTTACTTCATACCTAAGTGAAAAGTCTCAAAGAGTTAAATTGGACAACATTTACAGTGAGGAAATGAAAATGGTCAATGGTGTACCACAAGGTTCAGTCCTGGGGCCATTGTTATTTCTTATTTATGTAAATTCCATATTCGAACAAACTTTTTTTACTGATATTACGGCTTTTGCGGACTACGTGGCTTTTACTAACACAAGCAAAAATCTGTTTGAATCCGTAATAAAACTACAAAGGGATCTAAAAATTTGAAGGCAGTGGTTTGCGAAGCATGAACTTCTAATAAGTGAAAAAACTAAGATTATGGGTTGCAGTATTTCACATGTAGATCTGATTGACTATGAAGTTTACTTCCACTCTGCTGCATGTGAAAAATTAGGCATGTGCTTACACACATGTGGGGAAAAAAATTTATAACAGATTTCCCCTGTTCTTCGACCTGCTTCAAAATTGAATCCGTAGATAGCTTCAAATATTTACTAGCATTAATTGGCAAGACCCTCAATTGGAAGGCACATGCAGCAGATTTAAAAAAAAAAAAATATATGATCTCGGTAACTCGAAACATGTTTTTGTTAAATCCATATTGCTAAAGAAATCTGTTGCTTATGATATATCATAGGGTGGCGACGGTGTAGAGGTTAGTGTGTTGGCTTGTGACCCGTGCGGTGCAGGTTCAATCCCCATGGGGAACAACAACATACGCCACCCATTCACATGCCTCTACAACAAAAAGAGGATTTCTGCCTGGTAGTACAATGGACCGTTACCGAGTCTGAGTGCTCTGGGATTTGGATTTCCTTTTTCTAAAAAAAAAAACAAAAAAAATACATCATGGACTCGTACACTCGAAACTGCAATACGGCATATCCTGCTGGGGAGGAATATATTTAAGCACCATTGAGCAGCACAGAAGCATATCATTAGAATAATTTGCAGCAATGGAAGACTTGTCAGCAGTTGACCTCATTTGCATTTGTTTTGCCTCAGTGACAAAGTGGTTTGAAGTCGGTAGACCTGCCGACAGGCGGACCAGTAGGTATGCAGTGGAATGAAAGAGCTTTGATCCCTTAAGTCCTCATCGTTAAAGAAAAGAAGAAGACGCTTTGGATCAGCAGCAAAACGAGTCTAAGGTCACTCTATAGTATCCTGTTAATGGTGTTATTTAAGGGACTATTGCACAACTTTATTGAACATTTTATTCAAAGCTACAAAATGAATGCCAAACTACAAACGATAGTATTGCTCGTTAACCATGCAGACGAATCCCAAACCATTTTGCATACTCGTAATATCCGAGCGTTATGTAATGCCACAATTTGGGTAAACGAAAAAAGTCAGCTCCAATGATGTGTTGGAAATTGCCTCAATCTTATCTTATTCATTTTCAGAGCACTACACACTCAAGACCTGTTTCAACCTTTAAGAGGCGGCATAACCGCCAATTAATCTTTCAATTAGCGAATGTTTCACACACAAGTTTGAGTTGGTAAACAAATGTTATTTCGCACTGAAACAACGTCTCGCAAAAATTGATATTCTTTTTTTCGTCAACACTTGGTAACAGCTTTGTCAACGTTAATTAAGGCATTTTTTTCCGCGTTACCAAAACATATCTTGCATACATGCCACTATATTTTCGATAAAATTGTAGGTACTTACGAGCCTGCGAAGTCCGTGTAGGAACTGGTTTCGTCTGTGCATATGCAAAGCGTCTTTGTCCTGCCAGACTAATGGCCAGCAGCCGATGAAGTATCATTTTATTTGCAATCGAACAACGATTGATTACTCGCAGGCATACCAGAGCCAGGCCTCTTTTGGATGGGATATCTCTGATCTCAATTTGAATATTACTTAGGCACACGCTTCATTAGATTTCGTTGGTGATTCAGCCTCAGCTAACTGACTGGTTTTGGGATAAACGATGACAATTTAAATCAACTTGTGCAAAGTATGGTCCGAAATAGACCCCAAAATAGGCCATAAAAATTGGGCAGTAAATTTACACATAATTGAATTTTGCCATCATGGACTGCTGTACAAGACGCTGACGTTCGCTCGTTGTGGTCAGTGATATGAGCATAACTCCACGCACGGTGGTCGTAAAAGTGGTCTTATTTGGTTTTATGTCTGCGTTTAGGGATTCGTATCTGAGCTATTTGTGAGCTTATTTCGGAATAATTATTTTCTTTGTTTGCCGCATTTTTAATCAATTATCTTTTTTTTCTTGCAGATCACGTGCTGGAACTGACGGAGCAATCTGAGAATAAGACTTTGAATGTCTTTTCACAGGTGTACCGAAGAATGCTGCCACTATCGAGGCAACTCATCCATCAGCTGTATTCGGAAATTACCAGGTGAGGCTATGGATATGCTTTTAAAGTTCGTAGATACATTTTGAGTAGAATATCTTGATTAAGTTCAATTACTGCAGCGCACTTGGTCATATTCTTTTCTTTTAGTTTGTTGCACAAGTAGGTCCCAGCAATTCATTGCCTATTTTTGGGTGCTACTTACTGAAAGAATAGAAGGATAGGAAAGAAGTTTGGTGCGATGGGATTTTTTATTTCTCAACAGGTGGCGCCTAAATTGTTTTAGGGAGATCAGTTTTTGTTGTGTGTATTCAATTTATAAAAATAATGGCTCTGGTCGGGATTCGAACGCACGACCTGCCAATCACTTTAGTGAATACACTACCATCGCACCATTGCCACCTGGGTATTAGATTGCTTTGGGTATTAGATTGTGTGACAAAGTTGCAAACGTTTGTCATTTTTCGCTGGCAACTAAATCCAAAATGAAGACGTCCATCTAAAGCAGAAGATTCGAGGATCGCTGAGCATTCATGATAGTGATAGCCAGCCCGCTTATCAAAGAGACAAGTTCACTGAGACAGCACTATATGATCTAACGGACAGAGTACATTGGGTCTGCATTGTCATCGAAGGTGTATCCGAGACAATCTAGGGAACACATCACTCTCGAAGTCTCAACATGCCTACCTCAAAGGCAAGTCCACGGACACTGCCCTACTCGAAGTAGTGCAGACGATCGAGAGATGTATTTCACTACAAACATTACACCCTCGCTACCTTTTTAGACATTGAATGTGCCTTCAACTACGTCCTTACTGAATCTATTCAAGAATCTCTCACCGCGGCAGGCGTAGGGGGTTTTGTTACCAGATGGATCACATCCATGCTCAGAAACAGAATAATTCATGCCCGGATAGGTAATACCATTGTAGTCAAGACCGTAGAAAGACGAACGCCCCAAGGGGAGGTTATTTCGCCTCTACTATGGCTCCTGGTCATTGACAAAATTCTGACAGATCTCAACAGAATTGGAATCAAAACAGTCGCGTACGCAGACGACGTGGTTATTCTGGTATCGGGGATGTTTCCCCCAGTAATTAGTGAGATCACTGAGAGGGCTCTGATTAAGCTAAGCCCATGGGCTACAAAGTGTGGCCTCAGCGTGAATCCGAGTAAAACTGAACTCATGCTGTTTATCACCAACTACAAGATACCGACTTTCAACCTCCCCAAACTAAATAGTGAAACACTCTCTTTATCTTCTGAAGCTAAATATCTAGGAATCATCCTAGATCCAAAGCTGAGCTGGAAGCAAAACATAGAACACAGGAGGGTACGCAAAGCAAATGTCGCCTTCTACGCCTGTAGCAGAACTTTTGGCAAAAGTGGGGACTCTGGCCTAGGATGGTGCTGTGGATGTACATAGCCGTTATACGTCCTATCCTCACCTACAAGTCACTAGTTTGGTGGCCTGCCCTAAGTAAAGCCAACAACATCACCAAACTCAATCGAGTCCAAAGGTCGGCGGGGGCACTTCGGTCGAGTGCGACCGACGCCCTTAGTGTACTTTTAAACCTCATCCCTCTCGGCTTTCACGTCTGCTTTACTACATCTTTCAGCGCAGTAAGCGCTCAGGGAATCTGGTCGTATAAATCGTTTGGTCATAGTAAGGTGCTTGACTTGCTACCCGGGAACCTCGCTGCGACTGCCACTGACTACACAACGCCCAAACACAACCTCAACAAAGCTGCTCAAGTCCATTTCCCATCCAGAACGGAATGGAAAAACAAAGCGTTCCCATCGAACCACCAGGTAGCCATCTATATAAAGACGGTTCAAAGATGGAGCGCGGAGTCGGCGCGGGTAGCTTCTCAGCGGAATTGAATATATCTGAATCATTCCGACTCAAGGACTCCTGTAGCGTATTCCAGGCGGAAATACTTGCGATTCGGGAGGCGTGTAGGATACTCACACTCTTCCCCATAACCAAGAGAGACGTTGGCATCTTCATTGATAGCCAGGCAGCTATTAAAGCTCTTGACTCACACTCCATATTATCCAAATTAGTCGCACAGTGTAAAGACGCAATCACCCTTGTCTAAGCGGCCACTTCAACATTACTCTCCTCTGCGTTCCCGGCCATAGTGACATAGAGGGAAATGAAAGGGCCGATGCGCTGGCAAGACCCGGCTCTACCATTGATAGTTCCCTTGTAGAGACAGTCTCTCCTTCCATTGGAGCTGTCAAGGGTAGACTATCCCAGTACTTTCTTTCACAGTCGAACTCCAGATGGAGCGGCGTAAATAGCTGTGTCATATCCAGGAAGATCTGGCACTGCTTCAATGCTAAAAGAACCCACGACGTAACAAACAGAACCCGAAGGGAGATTGCCAGAATTGTGGCGGTCAGCACTGGACACGGGCCTGTCGGTACTCACGCTGCAAGGTTGGGCACCAAATTCAACCCACACTGCCGCAGCTGCAAGGATCCAGTGGAAAAGGAGATCCTCCACCACTTTCTCTGCGAATGTCCGGCCCTAGCTAGAGCTAGACAAAGTATTTTTCGTCGACCTATCAGAACTGATCAATACTAAATTCTGCAATATCATCGAATTTCTTAATTCTACAGGCTGGATTTGAAACACAAATTGACACCATTGGTCACTTGAGTGGCTAAATAAATACGCAGAACTTTCTCCGCCGCTTGCCGATTTTGTCATCATGTGACGAAAATGCACAGACCCGAACCTCAAATTTAACTCATACCATGTTTTTTTCTATTAACCTACCATGCTGTGAAGGCAGAACCCACTGAGTATTGCTCTATTCTTCAGGGCTCTTTCCGAGAAGATTGACAACAGCACTTATCCAGAATGTCCCAAAAAAAGCGAATCTTCTTCTCCCTCCCCCTACTGACCAAATGCAATTACGCTAATTAACCTTCACCTTATGAACTATCTAGAATCCCGGAAACTTTTTAATGAGCGGCAGTATGGTTTTCGCAGCAACGGGTCCACGGGCGATTTGATGACTTATCTAACCGAAAAGTGTCGAAAATCACTTCACCAGGGTGGTGAAAGTAAGATAGTTGCGCTTGATATTTCAATATTCATTTGACAGAATTTGGCATCAAGCTCTCTTGTCGAAAATGCGTGCATTAGGAACCGATGATACTCTTCTTCAATGGATTAGAAACTTCCTTTCGGACCGTTCAATTCAAGTTGTTTTGGACGGTTACAAGCCCGCAACTCACCAAATAACTGCTTGTGATTTGTCTCCGACTCTCTTTCTCATTTTTATAAATGATCTCCTGTCTTCAACTTCTAATCCAATTCATTCCTCCGCTGATGACAGTACCCTCAGCTTTTCATAATCGTTTCCTGGATCAGGCCCGCATTTTTCTTCGGGTTGTGGAACTGTTACGGCAGAGTATGTTAAGCACATTAAATTCCCATCTTGACAGCATAGTTCGATGGGGTACAACGAATAGTGTGGAATTTAATGCTTCTAAAACACAATGCTGTCTTCTGCCATTAAAGCGAAACCTTAACAGTCTGCCATTATCCATGAATGGCACTTCGCTGAAAACGGAAGACTTTCCATTCTCGGTATGTGTGTTAATGACAACTTTCCTTGGAATGACCACATATTCGATGTCGCCAAGAACGCTGCAAAATGTCTAGGCTTCCTAAAGCGATGCAAGAAATATTTCACCCCTTCTGATCTGTCTACAATTTATAAGGCATTTATTTGCCCATAACTTGAGTACAACGCTTATTATCTCCGCTGGAGCTGCAATCACATATTCGGAGCTGCTCGACAGAATACAAAAACGCGCGATAAAACTTATTGGCGATCGATCTATCACGAAGTCGCTAGACTGTTTGAGCCATCGTCGTCACGTTTCCTGCCTATCAATGTTTTCATCGATATTTTCAGCAAAACTGCTCTATTGAAATAGCCAGGTGCTATCCACCTTTACCACATTTCAACCGCAATACCCACCATGCCAAAAATGCTCATCAGTTCACTCTCAAGGCTACTTTCGGACGTACAGTGATATACAAAGAATCGTTCCTTAGCAGTACAACACGAATGTGTAATGCACTATCATGCTCTGTTTTTCCTACACATTCTGATTTACAAACATTCAAAACCAACGTGCATCGGTTTTTCGTCCTCCCTTCGTCCTTTTTTCCTTTATGCCCGTGCTATGTAATGTATATTATAAGGGAGTTTAAAATCCATTTTGCATGCTCAAATTATAGTGGAACCAATCTCTTCACCAAGGTGGTGAAAGTAAGATTGTTGCGCTTGAAATTTGAAAGGCATTTGACAGAGTTTGGCATCAAGCTCTCTTGTTGAAAATGATTGCATTTGGAATCGATGATACTCTTCTTCAATGGATTAGAAATTACCTTTCGGACCGTTCAATTCAAGTTGTTTTGGACGGTTTCAAGTCTGCAACTCACCAAATAAATGCTGGTGTCCCCCAAGGCTCCGTTCTGTCCCCGACTCTCTTTCTTAATTTTATAAATGATCTCCTGTCTGTTACTTCTAATCCAATCCATTCCTTTGCTGATAACATTACCCTCAGCTTTTCATACTCGTTTCCTGGGTCACATCCCACTTCTTCGGGTGTGGAACTGGAACGGCAACGTATGTTAAGCTCATTGAATCATCAACATATGCCACCCATTCTCATGCCTCTACACCAAAAGGAGGATTTCTGCCTGGTAGAACAATGGACCGTTACCGAGTCTGAGTGCTCTGGGATTTGGATTTCCTTTTTAAAAAAAAAGCTCATTGAATTCCGATCTTAACACCACCCGTGGAGAAAAACCCTACAACTGCACCCAAACACTTTTTTTTTTCCTATCTTTCTATTCTTTCTAATAGTAAGTAGCACCGAAAAGCATGCAATGAAAAACGATAGTGCCAGGTGCTGCTTGCGGTTAAACACAAATGCTTACGCTGTGTTCTAAGGGTACAGTAACAACAGAAAAAAACCCCTTTAGCGTAAGCAAATTATATAAAAAAAAAAAAAAAAAAAAAACAGCATAACTCAAAGGGGTACAACCAATAGAGTGGAATTTCATGCTTCCAAAACACAATGCTGTCCACTGCCATTATCCATGAATGGCACTTGCATCGCTGAAACCGAAAGCCTTTCCATTCTCGGTATGTTTGTCAATGACAACCTTCGTTGGAATGACCACATATCCGATGTCGCCAAGAACGCTGCGAAATGTCTAGGCTTCCTTAAGCGATGTAAGAAATATTTCACCCCTTCTGATCTGGCTACAATTTATAAGGCGTTTATTCGTCCCAAACTCGAGTACAACGCTCATATCTGGTCTGGTGCACCAATAACTTATTTGGGGCTACTTGATAGGATCCAAAAACGCGCGATAAAACTCATTGGCGACCGAGACATCGCAAGATCGATTGACTCTCTCTTAGTCATCGTCGTAATGACTCCTGCCTTTCGTTATTCTATCGTTATTTCAACCGCAATACCCGCCATGCAAGGAATGCTCATCAGTTCACCCTCAAGCCTGTATTCGGACGTACAGTGAAGTCCAAAGAGTCTTTCCTCAGCCGTACAACTCGAATGTGGAATACTCTTCCCCGCTCTATTTTTCCTTTACATTGTAACATACAAACATTCAAAACCAACGTGCATCGGCAACTCTCCGTTTCTTCTAATCCTAATTTCCCTAACGCCCGCGCTGTTTAGCCAATACATGATAAGGGTACTAAAAAAAATCCCTTTAGTGCGCGTAAATTATACAAAAAAAAAAAAAAAATCTTGTAGTTTCATGTAACAATAATTTCGAATAAAATATAAATTCAAAACATAGGGACGGGCTACAGTCCGCTTGGGCGAACTGTTGGATACCCTATTCTTATTCCTATCCCTCATAAGTGGGCGTGACAAAAGTCTAAGTATGGTTGAATTGTTAAGAACGCTCTTCATATTTTGTTATATAACATTTAAAGGATTTTATCAAAAAAAAAAAAACGCTCCCTAGCTCAAACTTGGGTGTTTCAATAAAATTGTTTTATTTAATTGTGGGCGTGTCAATAGGCGGATTTAAAAAAAAAACACATGAGAATAAAGGGCCCCTAGAGAGTATATATTATAAATTTCAGCTCCCTAGCTCAAACTTTGGATTTTCAAAAATTAATATACCCTTAAAATAGGGTATAAAAAAATTATTTTATTTATTTGTGGGCGTGTCAGTGGGCGGATTTTGAAAATTTTGTATCCCGAGCAGTTTTAGGAGTCATAGATCATATATAAAAATTTCAGCTTTCTAGCTCAAAATTCGATTTTTTCCAAAATTTTGTTTTTTTGAGTTTGTGGGCGTGTCTGTGGGCGGATTTCAAAAATTCGTAAACTTGATTATTTCGGGACCCTAGAGAGTATATGGTTAAAATTTCAGCTCTCTAGGTCCAGTTTAAAGGCCTAATTTTTGCCGACAGACGGACGGACGGACGGACGGACGGACATGGCTAGATCGACATTACTATCGATGCTGATCATAAATATAGTAACTTTTAGGGGTCTACGGGCAATATTAAGGTATGTTACAAACTATGCGTCAAAATTAATATACCCTTAGAATAGGGTATAATCACAACATAATCCAATTAACAGTCCCACAGGGGAGTCATTAAGGAACCCAAATTTTCAAATTTGCTTTTGGGCTTAGGTTAGGTTAGGTTACAGTGGCAATCGGCAGAGGCCGACACACTTAGACCAATGAAAGGCCCATTGTGATACACGGATATACCATCCTCCTACTAGTTGAACCAGTTGAAGCTTTTGATGAGGCTTGATAGACTTTTGATGTCGGTGTTAATTGATTGATCATTGTAAAAGAAAGATCCTAAATGGAGTTTTCGTCTTTGAGAGAGAGCAGGGCATGAGCGGAGAAGGTGGAGAATTGTCTCCCCCTCCTCCTCGTCCATGCGGCTTCTGCAGAAGTCATTTATATAGATGCCAAGTCTTGTTGCATGCGTGCCTATGAGACAGTGTCCGTTGATTACACCAATTGTAGCACCAATATGCAGCCTGTTTAGAGATATCAAACACTTGGAGCGCTTCAGATACAGCTTTGGTCAAATCTATTTGGTCGCTAGACAAGTGTTGCCACTTGTCCACCTAAGGTTAGTTATCTCAATGGCCGCCCTCATAAACATGAGTTTGCATGTAGCAATTGATATGCCTAAGGGACCTTTATCAGGTAGAAGGGGCAGTATGGTTCCTGGTCCCTGGAATATCTGTATGTCCTGGCACCCAGCATAGGTGAATGTTAAATTGCTCCGCCATCTCCACTAGAGATGATCGACAGTAACGGACTACGATAGAGTTTGTGGAGACAGAATTAAGAGATTTTAGCGCAGCTTGACTATCTGAGAAGATCCGGATGTCCGTAGCGGATATCACGTTCCTCTTCAGCCACGACAGGGCTTCTTTAATCGCCATGATTTCCGCCTGGAACACGCTGCAGTGATCAGGGAGGCGAAAGGAGAGGCTGAGGTTCAGCCTGTCAGAGAACACACCTCCACCTACGCACTCGTCGGTTTTGGATCCATCGGTATAAAAGTGGACCGATTTATTTTCGACAGGTGGATCCACTTCCCAGAATGTTCTGGGAAGGATGTTGACCTTGAAATTTTTGTCAAAACGGGTCTAAAGGGTGGTGTAGTTTATGTTGCTGGGGAGGATTCTTAGTTTTTTTAGAATAGATGCGTGGTCGATTTCGTTCTCGGACCATTGGAACGTTGTTTTGAGGCGGACAGCCGCACTAGCAGCCACTTGCATACTACAGATGTCCAGAGGTGTCAGGTGAAATAGAATGTCCATTGCAGCAGAGGGAGTAGTGCGCAGTGCACCACTCATGCAGAGACACGCTGTTGGACTTTGCTTAGCTTATCGATTTATCGCTTTGTCTAAGGCAGTCCACCAAACAACCACCCCGTACATAAGTATCGGTCTTATTACCGAGATTTATAGCCAGTTGGTGATGCGAGGTTGAAGACCCCATTTATTACCGATGACTTTCGAACTCTTTCTTGTATGTTAGGTTTCCAGTTGAGCTTTTTATCCAGAATAAGACCCAAGTATTTAGCTTAGTTAGAGAAGACTAAGCTTGTGCCCCTGATTGAGGGGGGATCAATGTGTGGAATTTTATGTTTCCTAGTTCCTATCTTCGACAGCCAGGCAGCAATAAAAGCCTTAACTGCAGCAGTAATAAAATCCAAGCTTGTGAAATGCTGTCGCGAAGAGCTCAAGGTTCTTGGTACTCAGCATAAGGTATTGCTCTGCTGGGTTCCGGGACATGAAGGCATTCTAGGCAACGAGAAAGCGGATAAATTAGCAAGACAAGGTTCGGCAGCTGTGTTAGAACAAGCTGAACCCTCTGTACTCACCCCGCCTTGCACACTCAGGCTTGAAGCAGGGTAAAAGGCAATAAGAGAGGCGAACCTTAGATGGACGGCACTAGATACTTGCCACACCACAAGAACGCTATGGCCAAGCTTCAATGGAGCCAGAACCGAGAGTCTCATGAAAAAGGATAGGAAATCACTCCCCACCCTCGTAGGTATATTAACGGGGCACAATACTCTGCGGTACCACATGAAGAAATTACGCTTGACGGAAGAAGAACTCTGTAGAGGCTGTGGCGACGAGAAAGCTCTGGAGTATACAACCCACTTCCCATGTCACTGCCCGGGTCTCCAACACATCAGGTACAGATTCCCGGGGAGACATTTCTTAAATGACCTAGACGAGCTCTCCAACACACCGATAGACAGGATAATGAACTTCACCAAATCCACAGGATGGTTTGTATCGTTGAGTAATTAATCTCAGTTTTTGTAGACAGGGTTAAAAATGAGTAAGGGACAACCCTCCTCCCCCGATGTGCATCACAATGGGTCATTATTGATCTAAGTGTGGCACTAAGTCAGCCCGCCTACCTAACCTAACCTAACCTACTCAAACTCTCGAAAAATAATTCTGGTGCCGGCGAACCCCACAGGAGGACCAGTAGGGATGCAGTTAAGTGGGAGGGTTATGATCCCTTTAATCCTGATCATAGCCCCACCGCCATTAAAGGAAGAAGAAGATTAGAATATATCGTCCTACAAAGATATGTTATCTTCAAGAACTCTGTGCCTCTGCATCAACCCACTTTTGCTACTTGTCTTTGTCCGTTGATTGCCATATACGATATACCGCTGTACGAAACGACTTGCCTTGTGAAAATCTCTCTCACGTCCTTTTATTTTCAAGAAACAGCTGTTCTATCAAATTAAGAAGCACAAACGCCATCGTCAGCAGCTTCTTCCTCTTTCCCAGCCTGGGTTGCTTCAAAAGCAATTTCTCATTAATAAAAGAAAACGTTTTTTTCTTTTTTTTAAATAACCACTCAATCAGCTAAAAATTCAATTTAAAATTAAAATGTTCTCCTTTTCTATTTTTACAGACACTTGAACTCCACGACCGAGGTCAGTACACTGGAAACAGCGGTGCATACGTTTTTCGTTGATCTCTTCCCTGTGGCCTACCACCAGGCAGTTCATTTGAATAAGAACAACTATGGTGACCTCCACGAGGACTACGTTTCATGTCTGAAGCATACCTTTGACGATTTGCAGCCTTTTGGCAAGATCCCCAAGGAGCTGAGCAAAAATCTTGTTCAGAGTGTTTCCACAGCGACGGTGTTCATAAATGCTTTGGAACAGAGCGCTGCCGTTTTGGCCAGTACCGATGAATTAGACTCCATGTACCTGACACAAACATGCCAGAAGCAATTGCTGAAAATGAAATACTGTCCCAGTTGCATTGGTCTTCAGAAGAAGCAGGTCAAGTCATGCTACAGCTATTGTTTCAACGTAATGAGGTGGGTAATACTGTTTTCTGTTGCCTAAGCTTTCGGCTCTAATTGATGTTTGAACTTGTTTTAATTTTACTTCTCTCCAACTGTTTTTTTTTTTTTGTTTTTTAGGGGATGTTTAACTCAGTTTGTGGGTGTGCTGGATAGTCCTTGGTCAAATGTCGCCGAGGCAATTGAGAATTTGGTCACAACTTACATTCAGGCTGACACTGGTATCGTGAACACAATCAAAAATTTGGACTCAAAGTTGTCCGAGACAATTATGTTGGCGATGGAGAACGGCCCAGAGCTGGAGAGAAAGGTGAGTGACCCCCAAGTTGCTAGTGGGAATTGCAGATAGTATAAGGAATTGCGTTATTAAGATTGAGATTGACGGCAATATGCACTTCGATGGTTGCAAGTCAAATTAATTGGATTATCAGAGCGGCCGGCGGCGTCATTAGGAAATGTGGTTCCTATTCGAGTATGTGCGGTATCGATAGCTAGAACCGATTAAGAAAATCCAATTAAAAGAGAAAGCATGCACAGAATGATGGTTATTTGAATTCGTTGAATGATTATAATGTGAACGGGAAAGAAGCTGTGCTCACTGGAGTGTATGCGATTCTAAGAGTTGAATTGGGCTTCCTTCTGTATGTGAAATAATCGCTTATCGATGATAAATCTTTGTGTACCATATCTTGAAGTCAGAGATATTGGTGGTGGTTTTTAAGAAAAGGAATCATATGGGAGTTTTGCATTCATTTCCTTATTTTCAACCAAACTACAAATTAATGTAATGGCAATTGTAGCTCCAGCTCGCACGATCTTTGGCTAGCTGTCTCCAGTTTCGCACGCTAAGTTGGTTAAGGTCCCCTTCCACTTGCGTGCCTGAGTCGCGGTCTCGGGTGTGGGTTCGCAGATCTTCAGGGCCGGAGCATTCACGTCCATTCGCTCTACATGACCCAGCTACCTTAGTCGTTGGACCTTCACTCTTCCGGCTAAGTCGATGGCGCTGTACAGCCCGTACAGTTCGGTATTTCCTCCTCCATTCACCGTCCATGCAGACGGGACCAAAAATTACCCGAAGAATTTTCCTCTCAAAACGACCAAGAGTGACCTCATCCGCTTTTGCTAGAGTCCATGCCTCTGCACCATACAGAAGGACTGGGATTATTAAGGTCTTATAAAGGGTCACTTTAGTTGTTCGAGAGAGGGCTTTGCTACTCAATTGCTTTCTTAGCCCAAAGAAACAGCGATTGGCAAGAGTTATGGAACTGATTTCCCAAATAGGATCTCGCTTTTCAAAGTGAAATTTTTTTTGTAGGTAGAGGAAGGCGTAAAAACAACGTTTGCGCAAATTTTAGCTTAAGGTACCGCGTAAAAATCCGAAAAAAAAATGTTTAAATTATTCGTTTTTAACCTCAATCTGTCAATAAATTCCATTGAAAATCTATTCAGAAAAAAATAGCATTCAGCGCTATTAATTGTGGGTTCATGTATTAACTAGACTATGAGAGTTTGAATGTGGATTCAATTCGAATTAAAATGCGAACCGAATCAAAACAGGATTGACTTAATGTAATCTTGGGAAATATTGTAAAAAAATGCTGTGAACGTTAGAATTCGCATTAAGGATACTATCCTTTAGAGACAATCGTGTTTCTTTTGGGTTTCCCTTTGCTAGATTGAGAATGCGTTTAGTTACGTTGTGGAATCACAAGTAGATCCCATAAACAGTACAATGTGTATGGGGGGCATGCTGCCCCCCTGCAACCCCCCTGCTTGGGTTCACTGTTAGCTTTGGGATAGGTGCGAGGTCCATTGTATGCTTGAGTTCACTGTTCGATTTGGGATAGGTGCGAGGTCCATTGTGAAATCACAAGTAGATCCCATAAACTAATGTGTATCAAAATCAATGTGTATAATCATTTTTTTTTTTTTTGTGTTGGGAATTCGCTGGAAGAAAAAATCATCGAAAGACATTGCAGAGCTAGTACGCGAGGGATGCTTCTGCAATAGTGAGAGACTTTAACCCATCTAAAAAAAACTCCCGGGGGACTGACATTCGCCATCCCGAATGAGATTGCACCTAGTCGACGACTAATCGCCAATTTGTTTTTGAACTACATATTTGTTGAATTTAACAGATAAATCCGCCGTTTGTCGGATTTCTAAACTTTTTTCTTGTTTGAAATCAATACCTGATTTCTTAGCCCTAGCTAACTCTTAAGTAAGTAAGTAAGTATGTAAGTAAGTTTTTTATTTCATAAATTCCTATACATATAATTCAATAATTCAATATGAAAATTAATTGTTAATAAAACTCGTATATGAAATTCAGTTGACATTCTGTATTTTCTATACTAATGTAATGAAAATAGTGTTGAATGCCATTACAATTTAAAATTAATGCATTTCATAAAATAAAATGTGGGTGGGGTGACCCTAAAAAAAAAATCAAAAAATTTACATATTTTTTCATAAACAAGATTAAGCAGTCTCAAGACAAAAGGAATTTACTTTCAAAACATCAAAATCAATTTAGACAACAATTTATTACTCAAGTTAGATCAGATAGTCAGAAAGAACAGACTCTATGCCAACGAAATTAAAATTGAGAAGCCATTTTTTAACAAGTTTGAGAAACATACCAGGTATAGAGATAGACCTGAACGACTGAGGAAGTTTGTTGAAAAGACGAACAGACGATATATAATAAAAATTACGACAAGCAGTGGTATGGAATTGAGGAACGGATACTGAATATGAAAAGTTTCCAAGTAAAGTATAGTTAGAGATCAATCGGAAGTTGCAATTACCAGACTTCATAAAGAAGGTCTTCAAAACTTTAAAACAGTACAAATGACGCACAGGGAGAATTTTCAAGTCACAGAACAGAGGGTATGTAGGATGCCTACCAGGTTTTCGGCATAATTTTCGCAGGATATATTTCTGTATTATTAAGAGAGATTGTATTTTATTTTTATACGAACCTCCCCAGCAAGTAATACCATATTGCAGTTTTGAATGAACAAGACAATAGTAAATCATTTTTAACAACGTAGTTGAACAAGTACTGCGCAAATAGAAAAAATGCCTAAGCGTGCAACGAAAATATTTCCTCAAAGACTCTATATGATTCGAGAAGCTAAATCTTGAATCTATTGTAATACCCAAGTATTTGAATTCATTAACTTTCTCAACCAGGAAACATTTATCACTGCAGCTCAGGCTACTATAAAAAGTCGGTGAAAAAGAACCAGACCTACAGTTGCAACATGCAAGTTTGAATCTTTGGCACTCAGTTGCGTGAAAATAAATATTCACGTTAAAATCACGTAGAGATGACAAACTAAAAATCATAAACTTAGTCTTTGAGCTAATAACCAAGTTGTGTTTTGAAAACCAGATTCTTAAAAGGCTTAGGTCCCAATTTATGTCGGAAACCAGATTGAGACGACTGGCAGAACCATATGCGAAACCTACGTCATCTGCAAAAGCAGTTGGAACACCTTTAAAGTCGAGTGTAAAAAGATAATTTATGTAGATAAGAAAGAGAATCGGACCTAGGACAGAACCTTGAGGTACCCCTAAGTTGATAATCATTCTATCACTCTTAATGTCATCAATCTTCACACATTGTGACCTCTTATAGATCAAGAGGTTTTACCCGTCTCAATCTCCTGATTGCATTGTCATTATTTAATAGTTCTGTTATTTCTGTGTTTACGTGGTTGAGAAGCCTACTTCTATGCCTTTGAGCAACTTTCTTAACTTCATCTTCAACCATTTCAACATTTAGACCTTTATGCAGATCGGCATTGCGTATGTACCAAGGTGCATTAACTATGTTCCTTAGTACTTTATTTTGGAAAACCTGAATTGTTTGTTAGTTTGTTTGGCATGTGCATGCCCACAACTGGAGCCCGTAGGTCCATACTGGTTTCAGAACTTGCGTGTATAGCAATAACTTGTTGTAGTTAGACAGGGATGAGAATCTCCCAATAAGCCAATACATTTTACTGTATCGCAAGTTCAACTCATCTTTTTTTTCTTTACGTGCGCTTTCCAACGCAGTTTAGCGTCTAGAGTCATGCCTAGATATTTGGCTGTGTTTGAATATTCCACTACATTGTTGTTAATGTAGACTGGAATGTGTGGTACGTTTTTATACGTAAAATTAATATGGACTTGATATGTATTCATACTTTTATCAATACCTTTGAACCATACTGTTCAGAGTATAGCTTA
Source organism: Portevinia maculata (assembly GCA_949715645.1). Classification (NCBI taxonomy): domain Eukaryota; kingdom Metazoa; phylum Arthropoda; class Insecta; order Diptera; family Syrphidae; genus Portevinia; species Portevinia maculata. Next base: position 24,798,750 of record OX454527.1, on the reverse strand, counting down.
GCATAAGTTAGTACCTAAGAATATAAACAATAAAGCATTTAGTCCTAAGCAGAGATCAATGCGTTTCACTTGGCCGCGGCTAATATATATTATTGGCGACGAGGAAAAACAACAAAAAACTGTAATTTTTTTTCAATGAACAGTGAGCATATTAAAACTGAAGTGAAGAACAAATTTGAAGATAAAGTGAATGCGAAGAACTCTAAAATGTCTAGTTTTATCGGTCGTATTGAATATTTTAATATTGGCGATGATTTCGACTCGTATATTGAGCGTATGCAGCACTTATTAAAACTCAATAAAATCGAGGAAAGTGCGGATAGGACATCATTCTTAATTGGTATGGGTGGAGCAGATTTATATGAAGTATCAAAAACGTTAACATCACCCAAGATGCCAGAAGATTTCAAGTTTGAGGAATTAATTAAACTTCTCAAAACACATTTTTCACCCAAAAGGAATGTCACAGCTGAGAGATACAAGTTTTTGGCAAGGAATCAAAATGCTGATGAAACGATAGCGCACTACATCGTGACTATAAAAAGTTTAGCAGACACATGTGCATATAAAGAATTTTTGGAGGATGCTCTTAAGGATCGGTTGCTGATGGGTATACGCAACAAAAAAATTCAATCGAAATTGATTGACTCAACGCCAAAAAACTTTGATAAATGCTGTGAAATCGCGTTAAATATGGAAATGGTTCAGCAGGAGCTAAGTAACATGGGTGGCTCAAATGGAAACGAGATGATAAACAGAGCACAAGTAAAAATGGATCCTTCCAAGACCAGAAGTAATTCAAGTAATAGCAGGCGTGGAGTGATGCAGAGATCTATATCCCCGGATAGACTTAAGAATAGGTATGGCCGCAGACAGTATCAATGTTATTATTGTAGAGAGTGGGGTCATTTGGCGAAAAATTGTTATAGGAAAAGAGATCGATATTCAAGTAATTCTTCTAGCGATACTCCAAGCAAAGGACGCACTGAGTACAAGGAGTACGAAAAGAAGAATAGGAACATTAAAAGTATTAAAACTAATATAGAGATAGAGAGTGACTATGATTCCGATAGTTACAATTTTATAAATAACATTAGTTCTGTTGTCGACAATAAAATTAGTGTTCAAAATGAGCATCAAGCAACTTATGTAACTAGTTAAAATTTTTTTAGATTAGGGAATAATCCCTTATATATTGAAGTACCTTGCGATGGCAAATTGTTTAGATTTGAAGTGGACACAGGTGCATGCAATACAGTGATTCACAAAAGCATGTACAATAATTTGTTTGCGCATAAGGATTTGCAAAAATCTGATCAAGATTTGCATGTTATATCAGGTGGTTCAGTAGATGTTGTTGGTTATATTTTGGTAAATGTGGAACATCCGACACAAAGGGCTGAGTACCCACTGGAAATTGTTATATTAGGGGGTGAATATTCATTTACTCCACTAATGGGTCGTTCGTGGCTAGATAAATTATTTGGTGGATGGAGAGAAAGGTTTAAAGTGGGAAAGTTGGCAAATAACAGCATGATAAAAGAAGAAGTGTCAGTGAGAAATATCACTCAGAAATTCAATTTCGTTTTTTCTAATAAGCTGGATCCTATAATGAAATTTAAGGCGAGAATTCTCTTGGAAGCACATGCTACTCCGATTTTTTGCAACTGAATAGGGTTTGCATTTGGTCTACGGGAAGCCGTGGACAAAGAGTTAGATCGCTTGGTGGCGGACGAAATTTTGTATCCTGTGAGGTATAGTGCGGTGGCATCTCCTATTGTAGTTGTCGAAAAACCGAAAGGGGGAATTAGATTGTGTGTGGATTGTAAGGTGTCGGTAAATAAGTTTGTAAAAACCGACCACTATCCTCTTCCCCGCGTGGATGACATCTTTGCGAACCTATCAGGCTGTTCGTGTTTTTGCGTTTTAGACTTAAAAGGAGCCTACCAGCAACTGGAAGTTGTGGAGGAATGCCAGGAATTACTAACAATTAACACGCATAAAGGCCTATTTCGATTTCGACGACTAATTTTCGACATCAAATGTGCACCAGCCATTTTTCAGGCTACAATGGATGAAATACTTAAAGGTATTCCAAAAGTTCGGTGTTATCTGGATGATATTTTGATAGGTGGGGAGGATGAGGGGGAGTGCACGAGAAATTTGGAAGTTGTTTTAAGTCGGTTGGAGAAATTTAAGGTGAAGGTAAACTTGAATAAATGTCAGTTTCTTAAAAAAAATATTGAGTACCTTGGCCATGTAATTACACATGAGGGTATTAAGACAAGCACCGCCAAGTTTGAGGCATTCAAAAGGCCCCTGTTCCTCAGAATATCGATCAGTTGAGATCCTTTTTAGGGTTGATCAACTATTATTCACGGTTTATTCCTAATTTATCCACCGAGCTCAGTCAAGTATATGCACTAACAAAGAAAAATACTAAGTTTGTTTGGTCAGAGAGCTGCAATGACGCTTTCAATAAAAGTAAAGAGCTGTTGTTGAAAAATAACCTTTTAGTTCACTACGATCCGCAAAAGGAAATTGTCCTTCACTGTGATGCCAGTCCTTATGGCATAGGTGGTATTTTGTCTCACTTTATTGACGGTATTGACCGTCCAGTATTATTCACATCCAGTACCTTAAGCTCAGCAGAGAGAAACTATTCCCAGCTGCATAGGGTCTTTACAGTCAAGAAGTTTCACCGGTATATAAATGGAAAGAAGTTTACCATATACAGCGATCATCAATCACTTAAAGAACTTTTTAGTTCTACGAAAGCCGCACCGTCTGTAGCTGCCGGTAGGCTATGTAGATGGGCGATATTTTTGAGCATGTATCAATATACACTGAGGTATAAAAAGGGCTCTCAAATGGCAAACGCGGACGGGCTTTCAATACTGCCCTTGCCTAATCCGACAAGTTTGGAAAAATTTTCCGTAAACTTCTTGAAACTGTTTATGGCTGATAATGTTGATTTAGAAATGGTGTTCAAAGAGAAACCACTAACGACAAAGTTCTAGAGCAAGTTCAAGAAATGAATCGTAATGGTTGGCCGGTAAAGGCGCCGTCGGAGTTAAGACCATATTTCGTAAGGAGAAATGACTTGAATTATGAAAACAATTGTCTCTACTTCAAAGACCGGGTTATTGTTCCGCAGATTTTAGTTCCTAAAGTTTTGGAAGTACTGCACGAGACGCATGTGGGTATCGTGCGGATGAAGATCCTAGCACGAAGTTACGTTTGATGGGATGGTATTGAAAAGGATATAGAAGATTATGTACTAGGTTGCGAAATTTGTACTAGGTTAATTAATAAATCCTGTTCGACCGCATTAAGTTCCTGGCCAAAATCATAATACTTTTTCGAGAGAATCCATATAGATTTCTTTTACTTTAGAAATACGTATTTTCTTATTTTGGTAGATAGCTTTTCAAAATGGATAGATGTCAAGATTATGAAAAATACAAATGCCGAGAGCCTTATTGTTACACTGAGATCCATATTTTTATACTTTGGCCTACCAAAAACAATAGTATAGTGCGTACCAAAACAGTTGGCCATTCTACTGCGCAGGTCTCTTAAAATGTGTTTTACAATCTCTTAAATTGCAAAAACAAGCATAAAGAGACGAAAATGGGCGGAGCCATAATAAAAAACGACGTATACCCTGCCTTGTGTTCAAGATCGTTGTCGCGATCTCACTGAGGGTGGTTTCTTCATTTTCCTTCTTTTATACTGAAATTAGGAGCGGAGGAAAAATATAGACCATTATATGTCAACTTTACTTGGAGGCAAATATATTGTTTCGTTTTTTGTCTTGTCGGTTCTTTGTAGGAGTATGATGTGATCACGGTCGGATAGATTAAGCAAAACATTGCACATGAATTGATTGTGTGACTGTGTCTGTATGAAGGTGTACGGTTTTAGATTTAAACCCTATTTGCTCATTATGCTTTCGTTGATCATTATTAATTGTGTCGTGCATATTGATCATGTAGGTACTGATATTGGCACGCAAAGTAAAGTAAATTGCAGTGTCACACCAAATTTTTTTTGTTTATATCATTGAATTTGGGCGAGGTAGGTAAATTTAATAAAAAATTTACAATTTGGGAATTTTTTGGAAACGTAAACGATTTTATGCCCAATAACAATAGGCACGATTTTCTGTCACAAAAAACAGGATGGGGTATTAAACGGTTCGTTAAAGACAAAATGGTGAACGTTCTTGATTCTTCAATAATTTTTTTTAAGAAATGCAGTTTTTAAAACTTATTGAACTACCCACCACTTTTAAATTTGTAACCTTGATTTAAAGTGTAAATTATAGCGAGATAAAATTGACGATGAATTGCAAATATAAAACAGATTTACAGCGAGCAGCAAAACAAAACACCAGTATACCAAATGGGTGGTTCGGTTTGGTTTGAATTAAGAAGTAAAAACACACACGTTTTAGTACTAAGATAAAAATATTTATTGATTTTGCTACCTATATATGAAATAGTTAATATTAATGTATATTAAATTGAATTCGAAGAACTGTCAGTTTCATAATCGGTTGAAGAATCATCTCCTGGATTGATAATTATTGCATCCGACATTGTGTCCCACATCTGCTCGTGTGAAAAGTATTCCTCCTCTGTCCTTATAATTTTTTCACAAACTTTGCGTCAATCTTCAACTGTTATTTTTGAAAATTCTTCTTCAGCTAGTTTCTGAACATCCGATAATCTAAACGTTGTATTTCGGCTTCCGACTCTTCCCTTGACTGTTGCCCAGATCTTTTCAATAGGGTTGAGATCTGGATGATAGGGTGGCAATCGTAGTACTTCGTGTCCCGCGCCGTGAATCATATCGTCAATCTTATGCTTGGGGTGGTGATTAGTCCGATGTCGCTTTATAAGGTCATAAAGTTCGACTTTGAGCATTTTTGAAGAATGCGGTATATTGTTGACGGAAAGCCATTCTAACATCTCCGATTTAACGGAAGCAGAAGTGATTTGCTTGTGTTCCCATTTGTTGTGATATGATGCGTTGTCCATTACAATAACCGATGGTTCCTCTAGGTTATTTAAAACTTGATCCTTCATCCATTTGGAGAAATTTTCAAAATTCATCTCATCGTGATAATCTCCTGTTTTCGACCCAGATTTAAATAAAAGCAAGGCATTATTCACGAAGCCCTTCGCTCCACCTGCATGCGCCATTATCAGCCTTTGGCCTTTTGAAATTGGCGCCTTTAAACCTTGACTGGTGCCGTCAGTCCATGCCCTTGGCCTTGTGTGAGAGCTGTGAATATAGCTCTCGTCCAAATAAATAATCTCATATCCTTCTGACCTGTACTCCCGCACCTTCCTCAGATATTTCACTCGTAAAAGTTTGATTTCATTTCTTTCGCAAAGAAATTTACGGTTGTTCTCCGTTTTCCTATAAGAAAATCCATTTCTTTTTAAAATCCTATGTAGCGACATATTGCTTAGGTTCAGCTCCAAATCTTCCTGCACCCGTTGTCTTAACATTTTTAATGTTATCATCATTTTTTCTTCAATGTGGAAGTTGTATATAATTCGCCGAACAGCTGTGATACCAAATTCGTCCAATCCAGTTTTCCATTTTGTATGTGGTACTCTTTTAGTTGGAGATTCAATAGCGCCTTTCTTCTCATATTCTTTAATTATCCTTCTTATTGTTCGGGCCGAAATTCCCGTAAACTCCTCTGTCTGTGAATTTGCGTATGTGATGGGATTATCTATACATAAATTCCTAGCTTCTTCAATTTTTTTGTAATATATCCTAACAACGATCTTACGTCCTAGACTTCCTATTGGTTTTCCTTTTATTGAAAGATCCATGACAATTTATTTTATTTTAATAAACTTATGTCCTAGCAATGCTTTTGTTTTCGTGAAAGTGAATTCCAAATAGGAAATCCATAATATATATGCGTTATCTTAAAATAAAAAACTCTAAAAACCAAGCAACAAATTTATTCCTTGCCCCTACAGGTAACCAAATGCAAACACTAATCATGTCGTAAAACTTTTACACTTAAGTCAAACAGGTAAAATCAAACATCATAAAATTTATGCTAACCAAGCACACCACCCATACAGGTACCTAGCGCTAAACCACGAAATGTTCAACCATAAAAAGGGTTGGGAACCCTTTCAAATACAATCGGACTTCTAGGTAGAAATGTAAAGGGTGATTTTTTTAAGGTTAGGATTTTCATGCATTAGTATTTGACAGATCACGCGGGATTTCAGACATGGTGTCAAAGAGAAAGATGCTCAGTATGCTTTGACATTTCATCATGAATAGACTTACTAACGAGCAACGCTTGAATTTTCAGTGAATGGGCCCTAGAAAAGTTGGCAGAAAATCCGCTTTTTTATCGACAAATTTTGTTCAGCGATGAGGCTCATTTCTGGTTGAATGGCTACGTAAATAAGCACAATTGCGGCATTTGGAGTGAAGAGCAACCAGAAGCCGTTCAAGAACTGCCCATGCATCCCAAAAAATGCACTGTTTGGTATGGTTTGTACGCTGGTGGAATCATTGGACCGTATTTTTTCAAAGATGCTGTTGGACGCAACGTTACGGTGAATGGCGATCGCTATCGTTCAATGCTAACAAACTTTTTGTTGCCAAAAATGGAAGAACTGAACTTGGTTGACATGTGGTTTCAACAAGATGGCGCTACATGCCACACAGCTCGCGATTCTATGGCCATTTTGAGGGAAAACTTCGGAGAACAATTCATCTCAAGGAATGGACCGGTAAGTTGGCCACCAAGATCATGCGATTTGACGCCTTTAGACTATTTTTTGTGGGGCTACGTCAAGTCTAAAGTCTACACAAATAAGCCAGCAACTATTCCAGCTTTGGAAGACAACATTTCCGAAGAAATTCGGTCTATTCCGGCCGAAATGCTCGAAAAAGTTACCCAAAATTGGACTTTCCGAATGGACCACCTAAGACGCAGCCGCGGTCAACATTTAAATGAAATTATCTTCAAAAAGTAAATGTCATGGACCAATCTAACGTTTCAAATAAAGAATCGATGAGATTTTGCAAATTTTATGCGTTTTTTTTTTAAAAAAAGTTCTCAAGCTCTTAAAAAATCACCCTTTATAAAAGTCGACCTCATAATAAAAAATTAAGTTTATTTAGATATTCAACAGCATTTTAGTTCTAAGCACTGTAAAGTTGGGTTACGCATTGTAAATTACAGGCAAAAACGCTTAGTGATTAAATCTCTTTCGCGTCATTTTTGTTCTCTTAAATCCTCTCTCTGAGCAATCGACCGTTGGCCAACTGTTTTGGTACGGACTATATCTGATAATGGACCACCATACAACTCCGAAGCGTTTTTGAGCTTTTGCAAGGGAAATCATATAAGATGTCTCAAAAGTCCGGCATACCATCCACAGTCCAACGGACTCGCGGAAAGAGCGGTGCAAACTATTAAATCGGGGTTTGAAAAAAATGTTAGGTAATAATGACTTAGATCGTTGTCTGCCTGTTCAGACTTTGTTGGATCGGTTTTTACTAAAATATCGCGCAACACCATCTACTGTTACTCAAGTTTGTCCCCATGATTTACTCTTCCAATATAAACCCAAAACGCTGATTGACGATATCAATCCAAAAATTAAAGTCAAAATCGATAAAAGGAATCGCAAATCTGAAAATTTCAAAAAACCTTCCGAAACTAAAAGCAATCGAACGGTCTCCATAAGCCATTGCAAGATACTATTTAAAAAGGGAGAGAAAGTATTATATAAACTAAAAGCAGGTTTAGGTTATAAGTGGGTTTTTGGGGTTGTAATTAAGAAAATAGGAAATGTAATGTATCTGATAAATGTAGATGGTTATAACCGATCTGCGCATGTAAATCAGTTAAAAAAAAATACGGGTAACCAAAACAAATGTATACTACCTACAATTATCCCAAATAAACAAAAGATTGTTTCTTTTGCCTTTGACCAATCGAAGAAAAGGAAGAGATCTGTCGACGATGAGGTAGAGTATTTCGTTCCGCGAAGATCAGCTAGGTTAAAAGAAATGCAAAACAAAGCCTTGAAAAATAACTAAATTAACTTAAATGGATTTATAAGAAAACTTTATAATGGTAGATATAAATACTATATCCGTAAAGTTTTATATTATATATATATTATATATTAAAGTTTTATATTAAGTGGAGAAGAGTGATATGTATTCATACTTGTATCAATACCTTTGAACCATACTGTTCAGAGTATAGCTTACCATAAGTTAGTACCTAAGAAGTAAACAATAAAGCATGACTTAAGGTCATTTAATCTAATCCGCCATTTCTTAGTCCATTCTGAAATATTGTTTATTGCTGTTTGAAGCTTTTTTGTTGCTAATTCGACAGTTGCTCCCACAGCAAGGACAGCTGTGTCATCTGCAAAAGTAGCTATGGTGGTTTCTTCACTTTCGGGCAGATCGCTAGTGAAAAGTAGGTATAGAACTGGACCCAGCACACTGCCTTGCGGTACACCAGCTTTAATCTCTCTTAATGTTTGGTACTCTGCATCTTATTTAATTCTGAAGAATTTATCTGATATGAAAGACTCCAGAATGGTCGCATATTGCTTCGGTAGTTGCTTTTGTAATTTATGCATCAGTCCTTTGTGCCAGACTTTATCGAAAGCTTGTGCTATATCGAGAAATACTGTAGAGCACACATTTTTCTCTTCAAATGCTTTTTCGATTCTATCTGTGATTCTATGCACCTGATCAATTGTAGAGTGCTTATTTCTAAATTCAAATTGGTGAATTGGGTATAGCGATTTTTCATCTATTATTTTTTGTAGACGTTTTACCAGCACTTTTTCGGATAACTTGGACAACATTGGTAGAATAGATATTGGGCGATATGAGGTAACTTCGTTAGGTGGTTTGCCTGGTTTAGGTATCATTATTACCTCCGCGACTTTCCACATGCTTGGCACATATCTTAATTTAAATGCGGCATTAATAATCTGCGCTAGTTTTTTTAAACATTTTCGTGGAAATTGCTTCAAAATTTCTCCTGTAATTAAATCAAACCCTGGGGCCTTTTTCATATTTATGCTTTCTTTAATTTCTTTGGCAAGTTCTTTAGCTGTTACCGGCCGAATAGGTCTATCTTCTTCGCACCTTATTTCGAGTCCTTGATAACCTTTATCTTCATAAGGTTTGAATACGTCTTCAAGATACTCAGCGAAAGTGTTTGCTTTCTCTTGGTTGCTTTTCGCCCAGTTACCTTCTCTGTTTTTTACTGGCGGAATGTGAGCTAGTGGCCTGTTCATTTTATTCGTTGCCTTCCAGAGCGAGTAGTCGGTACTAGCATCATTTGTAAGACTTGTGAGCTAAGTTTTCAAAGACTCATTATTAAATTCTCTTACAGATTTTCTGAGCTTATAATTTAAGTTGTTCAGTGTGGTCTTGTCGCTTGGCGCCTTTGTCTGCTGCCAGCGTTTTCTAGCTTTCCTCTTTTCTGTAATAATTTCACATATTTCGGGAGGATAAGAGTTTTGTTTGATCTTTTTTGTTGTTTTGGGAGTGGCAGCCCACGCAGCTTTTTGTATTTTGAGCTTCAATATTTGGACTGCTTCTTCTAGTTGATCTTCTGTTTGAATAGCTGGTGATAGTTGGATACTTTCTTCCAACTTCTGTCTGAAGTAGTTCCAATCAGTCAGTCTATTTACTAGTTTTGGGCTATGGTCTTTTATTATTATTTTATCGCTAAGTGTTAAGAGTAGATCAGGTCCTTCCTCTATGCTTATTTTATTTGAAGATATATTTTTTGATAGAAAGAAGTCGACAAGATCTGGGGTTTTATTTCTATCTGTTGGCCAATAGGTAGGTTTTCCCGTTGAGTGATATTTGGCGCCATCTTCTTTAATTGCTTCATATAGTTCTCTGCCTCGAGTATTAGTTAATCTAGATCCCCAATACTTATTTTTGGCGTTAAAATCCCCTCCCGCGATTAATCTATTGTGAAATATGCGGAAAAAAACTTTTAAAATCATTTTTCTTTAGTCTATAGCTAGGAGAGCAGTATACTGCTGCAACAGATATTTGTCCACTGCTCGTTTCTACACATATGGAAATTCCTTGGATGGCACATGATTGGAATTTTGCTTCTATATGGTGTTTTATTGTATTCTTTATTAACACTGCGGCCCCACCTTTTGCACAGTTATAAGGATGTGGGGAGTGATAGAATTGATATCCTTGCAGTTTGAAGTCAGTAATCAATTTAAAGTGCGTCTCTGAAATGAGACATATATCTATCTGGTGTATGTCAAGAGTCACTTGCACCTCGTCCTTGCGACTCTCGATATCATTAGCATTCCATTCAAGAATTTTTATTTTATTCATCATGTCTGTCTTTTGGTAACAGCTCTTTTGTTGCTGTTTTATTTCTCTAACAACAATATTCTATCTAATATCGTTTTATTCGATTTTTCCATGGAGCCAATCCTGTTTAGGATTTGTTTGATGAGGTTTTCCATGCCAGTGTTTGGCTCTGCTTTGCGTTTTACCGTTTTATCTGCTGGTATTTGAGTATGTATTGATGCTGCCTGAGCATATGCCATTTTTGGACCAGCCGTCTTTTGTCTCGGGACCTTTTTGATTATCGCTTGGTCTTTAGGCTTTTCTTTCTGTGGGCTCTTTTGCAAGTCCATTTTAACTGTTTGCTCATCCTTATTTGAGTTTTTTTGTGTTTTCTTTTGCTTTTTGTCCCTTGGAAGTTGGATTTCTTTAGCAACTAAACAACCTCTGTAGCTACCAGGATGGTTTTCATTGCACTTTGCACATTTAGGATTCTTTAGTGTGGTGACTTCCTGCCCATTTAACACATCTTGGATTTGAGTTGCAGTATCTATGTGTATGCCCATATCTTTGGCAATTTTTGCATTGGGGCACATGTTTCGATTTACGTAGGGTTGCATCCCAAGTATGTTTTTTATTTCATATATTTTTTTCTTCTCTTCGTCATGCTCGAAGCTGAGTGTAAAAATTGGTAGCGGTACTTTGCTTTTAAATTTAAGCATATTTACAACTTCCAAAATTTTAAAGCCTCTGTCTTTTAACTCTTTTTTTATGCTTTCGGGTGAGCATGAGTAATGCAGTCTTTTCACTACCACCTTCATTGGTCTGGTTTGCTTATTTTCATAAGAATACCATTGTACCTTTTATTGGTTTAGTATTTTAGTGAGGCTTCTGTATCCCTCTTCTTCAACCACATTGATTTTAATGTCATTTTTGTTTATTAGCGCTGTACTAGCATTAATTTTATTTTCCTCCAATACTTTGGCCAAGCTTTCGTACTTATTTACTTGCAGCGCGATAATTGGTGGAGGCTTGGTTGGATTTTGTGTTTTATTTTCTTTGTTTGAAGCATACACAGTGACTGTGCAGGTTTTGTTGGTGAGATTTTTGGGGACGCACTCATTTTGCGTTTTTTTATTTTTATTCCCCTTGTAACGATGTCCTTCTATCTCTCGGCAGGTTGGACATTTACTTTTTTCTGGTTGTTGACCTCTTCTTTCAACAATTGCAACTCTTGCTTCAGATTATTTATCTCCTTAAGCAGTGTCTCATTGAGTCATTGAGATAATAATCAATAACAAACCCTATTTACATTTTTGTTATCAATTATATATATATATATATATATAGATATAATATATATATGTATAAATATATGTACATATGTAATAAACATAACATTTTCATATCAAGTGTGAACTCTTCCACTCAAGTATTTTGTTATCAACTCCACCTAGCATATACACCCACCCATGCAGCCATTTTGACATTTGTCAGTGATGAATTAAGTAAATTTGTATGGAAAAACCTTAAATTTGCGAATATTAGTTTCCTTAAGTAAAAATTGATGCAGAACATATTCTAAAATTATAACAAACATTTCCACATCATTAGTTTTTCGAAATTCGAGATCCTATTTGGGAAACCATAACCAGAGTTATTCTTCGATTAATCTCAGCGCTGGTGTCATTGACTGAGTTCATTGCGGAGCCTAGGTAGACAAAGTCCTGAACTACCTCAAAGTTATATCTGTCTATAGTGACATTCTGTCCTAGATGTCGGTGTATATGCTGTCCTTTCTTGTGTCGATGTCGTCGTCGTAGGCAAGTAGATGGACGGACTTTTGAAAGATAGTGCCTCTGGTGTTAGCATTTGAGTTTTGAACTATTCTTTCAAGAACGATGTCGAAGTAAAACCTGTGTAAAACCTTTTTTGATATCGAAGGTCTCGGTGAGTTCTTTACCGATCTTGAGGGAGAAGCGTGCATTCTCCATCGTCATCCTGCACAAACGGACGAGTTGGGCAGGGATGCCAAAATTAGACATTGCTCTGTATAACTCGTCTCTATAAATGCTGTCATAGGCGGCCTTTAAATCGATGAAAAGGTGGTGGGTATCGATTTGGACTTCCTGGGTTTTCTCCAAGATCTGACGCAGAATGAATATTTGGTCTATGGTAGACTTTCCTGGCATGAAGCCATACTGATAGGGACCGATCAGGTTGTTGACGAAAGGCTTCAGGCGTTCACACAGCACGGTACGGCACGATATTAAGAAGACTAATACCTCTGTAGTTGGCGCAGTTCAGAGGGTCTCCTTTCTCGGGCAAACAATGCTGAGGTTACATTCATCGGGCATTCTTTCCTCCAACCTTTTACATGTGAGTTGGTGCATGCTCCTAACCAAGTCATCGCCTGCCGCTTTGAATAGCTCGGCGGTTAGTCCATCTGCTCCAGCGGCTTTGTTGGACTTAAGCTTAGATATGGCTATCTTCACTTCGTCCAGGTTGGGTGGACGGAATTGGTGGTCTTCATCGTCCAAGTTGAATGGCGCATTCTGCCTGACAGCGGGATTAAGTTCGTCATCGCCGTTAAACATTCTGCAGAAGCAGTTCTTCCTTATCCTCAGCATCGACCGCGGTTCTACTATGATGTTCCCTTGTTCGTCCTTCCAGGCTTCGGTTCGGGATCTGTAGCCTTGGCAGGTTCTTTTTACCCTTTGGTAAAACTTCCGAACCTCATTCCTGCTGTAACATCTCTTTATTTCCTCGATGATCCTCTTAGCTGGAGCATTATTGTCCTTTCGCTCGATGTGGCCGAGCCAATGTAGTCGACGTATTTTGGCTTTTTGAACTACATCCACATCTTGGTACAGCTCATAGAGTTCGCGGTTGTATCTGCTTCTCCATTCGCCCTCCTCGCACACAGGACCACAAATCCGCCGAAGAATTTTTCTTTCGAAGGAGCCCAGTATCAGATCTCCCTTCCTGCTTATCGTCCAGCACTCGGCGCCATAAAGCAGAACTGACAGGATAAGGGTTTTGTAAGGCATACATTTCGTCCTCCGAGTTAGGAGTTTTGAACCCATTTGTTTTGCCAAACCGAAGTAGCAGCGGTTTGCTGGGGTAATTCTCCGCCGGATCTTCACTAAGATGCCATTCGTGGAGTTCATGTTTACTCCGAGGTAGATGAACTCCTTAACTACCTCGAAATTGTTGCTATCAATAGTGACGTTTTGTCCTAGGCAGTGGACAGATGTTTGTTTGTTTGTTGATAGCATGTATTTAGTTTTGTCCTCATTTACTACAAGGCCAACAGATTTCGCCTGTTCTTTAATCGCCGTGAAAGCTTCTATCACGGAGCGCTGTGATCGTCCGATGATGTCAATATTGTCCGCATAACCCAGCAGCTGAACGGACCTGTTGAAGATAGTGCCTTCCGTATTGACACATGCCCTGCGCACTATCTGCTCCAGGACGAGAATGGAGAAATTGCATGATAGCGCATCCCCTTGTCGAAATCCGGTGCATGTTTGAAATAGTTCGGAGCAGCTGCACGTTGCACATCTGAATCAGCCGGGATTCCAAATTCGACCAACGCCATATAGAGTTCCTGACGATGTATACTATCACACGCGGCTTTGAAGTCTATGAATGGGTGGTGTGTGACGACTTGAAATTCATTGGTCTTTTCCAGGATTTGCCTTAGTGTGAAGAGTTGGTCTATTGTCGATCTGCTTGGCCTCAAGCCACACTGGTACGTGCCGATAAGGGTGTTGCAAAACGGTTTAAGACGTTCACGCAGTACGTTGGATAGGATCGTATATGCGACATTAAGATCCCTGCTTATGCGTCGATAGTTCTTGAGGGACAAAGGATCGCCTTTTTTGTACGAGTAGATTGAGCATATGGAGCTGATAGTCCAGTCATCGGTTATGCTTTCTTCCACCCATACTTGGTTGATGATTTGGTGCATGCGCCCTACCAAAACATCACCTCCATATTTGAACAGCTCCGCGGGTAGACCATCAGAGCTGGCGGCCTTATTGTTCTTTAGCTTTTTTATAGCTAAGCCAACTTCTTCTATACTGGGTGGTGGAACTGGCTCTTCATTGACGGGACGTGGGTTCTCTTCTTGCCCTATCACTCTCTCTACATGATGCCCGTTAAGCAGCTGCTGGAAATGCTTCTTAAACACATCTACTATTCAATGCGCTTCGGTGACTAGGTTTCCTTCGCTGTCTCGAAGAGCCTGAGTTCCAGTTTTGAAGCCAGCAGCCAGTTGCTTGGCTTTCTTACAGAACCTCCGGATGTTATACTCTTCGATTTCCTTGAGATGGGATACTGCGTACGCCCTCTTCTTTCTACGCAGGATCTTTTTCTTTTTTTCCCCCTTCTCCTGGCTTGATACTCTTCCCTCGCTGCCCTTGTTTTGCGCTGCAACGTTTTTTTGTGTGCATCTTGTGTCACCTTTTTCCTGTACACGCATTCATCATCATACCACGGGCTCTTTCTCTGGGGTGGCTGGTACCCTATAGTGGTTTCGGCTACCTCCTTTATGATGTCGCCATACTGGCTCCACTGATTGTTGGCGACTGTGGTAGTTGAATGCACAGTGGAGAGTTTCATACTCAGGCGCTCCCTGTAGGCTCTTGCTACTCCAGGTGTGCTAAGGCGTCCAACGTCGAATTTCTTCTTTTGGGCGGTTCGCAGCTTCTTCTCGTTGGACAGTCGAGCTCTGAATTTAGGCGTAACCAGAAAATAGTCAGAGTCGACGTTTGCCTCGGAATGTGTGCACGTCGAGGATCTTGGATGCGGCGGTTCGACCGTCTGGAGAGCGCCAGGTTACTGTGTGGATCCTTAGCCTTGGAAATCTAGTGCTACTTAGTCGGTAGCCGTTGTCTGTTGTCGTTTTGTGGATTCTGTGCTTACCAACTAACCCGCCAAAGATGTTTTTCTTTCCGAATTTAGCATTGAAGTCCCCGAGTCCGACTTTTACATCATACTCCGGACAGGCTCAGTAGGCTCCATCCAGGAGGTCATAAAAATCCTCCTTGATTGGATCTTCAGCCTCGTCAGGCACATATCAGGCTTATGTTTTGGAAGGTAGCTTTGATGCGAATCACAGCCAGGCGTTCACTTATCAGCTTGAAGTGAATAACTTTTGCCCTAAGCCGATTTCCCACGACGAATCCGCATCCTAATAAATGCAATCTTTTATGGCAGCTGTAATAAATGTCGCAATTTTTTCTTTTCATCATACCTGATCCGGGAGATACGATGCTCCCGGATCGCTGTAATATCTGCCTTGTACCGCGACAGACTCAAGTTTTTGAGTAGCACCTGGGGTGGAGTGCGTCCGTACATTCCAGGTGCATACTCTCATGTCGTAGTTCATTGACGTCCGGGTTTGTTGCCGTTTGAGGAGTACCATTAACCGAGGCTGGTTGTGTCTCTCTCATAACTAGCTATTTTTCCCATTGTCGGCGAGTTACTCCGACGGCGCAACCCCCAACCTGGAGGGCCAGGCCCTTGTTTTGACCCTAAGACAGCGGGCCGAATGTTTGTCTTATAAATCGAAAGTAACACCTAAAGTTTTTTTTCACTGCCCCACCTCTTTCGAAGGTCTGACAAATATCCAAGAGAATCAATCGTCATGAGAAAGTTCTCAAATTTGCCGTTCGGATTCGGCTTAAATTTGTAGGTCCCTTTCACTTTGCATAAGCAAATGGTTGGAGAAGCTAGATTTTGGGCCCTGTTAATGACTATTTTTTTTTTTTTTAATGCAAAGGGTGCGCCGTTTTATCACGATTTTCTAAAGTCAACGGCAATAAACGACTCTTCAGCGTAACGCCATAAAGTTTAGTAGAGGTATAATAGTAGTTACCAAAGATCTTTGCCAAGCACAGATGAGCTAAAGGGTCCGCCATCTAAGGTTTTTTTTTTCAACTAGTGCTTATTTCGTGAATGGTAACACTTAGCTCATGTCTGATTTGACAGATAATTAGTTTTATCCTTCCGCTGAACGAATATGGTTGTGTATACGCTTGAACAACGCTGGGAAATATTGCGGCATTACTTTGAAAATCATGGTAAAGTTGCAGAATGTGTGCGAAAATTGCGTACGGATTTTGGAAGAAGAGAAGCACCGTCAGCTCCGTATGTTCGTTATCTTGTGAAAAAAGTGAAAGAAACTGGCATCCTCATCGATAAACCAAAGCGTGAAAAGCCAAAAACAGTGCGTATACCCGAGAATATTGCTGCTGTGGCAGAAAGTGTGCGTGAAGCGCCATCAACATCAATTCACCGTCGTTCTTAACAATTGAACATTTCGGAGACATCATTGAGACGAATTTTGCATAAAGACCTTGTTATGACTATAGGCTACTGCATGGCCAGCCGAGGCAGCCATTTGAATGAAATTATTTTCCGTTATTAACCGGAAGGATTGTACTTTCAAATAAAAAAAGAAATTTGAGAAAATATTCAGTAGTTTTTTTTATAGCATTTTCAAAAAAAAAAAGTTATTTGGCGGACCCTTTATAAGAGAAAGTTGACTTCGAGAGTCTCTCAATTTGCCCTCAATCGAAAAAACAGTTTAACTTAATTTAATTAATTTATTTCATCAATAGAGTACATTTCTCTTATAGACTAATAACAATATAATTTGTTGAATATTAAATAGATAATTCATATATAGACGAAAAAGGAAAACAAAATAAAGAACAATAAACAATAAGATTTCAATTGTGCAATTTACTAAGTCTGTCTTAAAATTAAAAGAAGTTTGTTTTTTTAAAATCCAACCTGCTACAACTCCTGAACAAATCGATCGAAGTCATTATTGAGTTTGCTTCTTTGATGCAGCGGGCAATAGGCTCATTACGAGAAAAATTTGTAGTAAGAAGATCTTCACGAAAGTTAAAATAACTGCGAAGACGACGAGAGCACAGAGGGAAATTTATCATACTAATGGCCAGTTTCACTGTGAAGGTTTAAACTTGAGTTCAACTGAACCTTAAACTGAGTTCAAATTTTTGGTTTAACTCGTCCGGTTTCACAGTGAAATCTGAACTTCAGTTCAGTGGAACTTCGTTTAACTTGATTTTATGAATCGAACCTGGAAGAATTTTCGTTCTTATTACGTAATGTGACGTTATGTATTTTTTTTTCTCGTTTTGACAATAAAATCCGTATATTCATAAGTCAACTGTCGAATATAGAATTGGAATTGGAAATGAGCATCTTGGCTCATAACCTACTTTCCCCCCAAGTCAACATTGCCAAATAATTTGCTGTACCACAGGTAGCGGAACACAGAACCTACGTAAGTCCCGGATTTATAGCCCTTAAAGTGTTCCTTTATTTTTTTGCTCTTCCGTCATCTATTGTTCGTTCTTTTGGCGTTTGCTAAATTAAAGAAAGGAATATACGAAGCGTGGTAGTGTGAAGCGACAGCTTCCTCCTTTCAAACTGCGCTTTAGCTTAAATCTCGTTTGAATTATTGTCACACCATTGTATTTGTCTGGGGTTTTTTCCACTATGCAAGGTGTCAAGAATATAGAATATAGGAAACCTTCTCTTCCATACGCCATAAGAGCGTTCAACACAATTTCGTGTTCGAATTTGAGATTCATTGTTCAATGTTTCTTGTGGATTGTTGCAACTACGTAAAGTAGTCATCATATAGCGTCTGCATTGGTAGCCACTGTCCGCCACTATAACATGATTTCCAAATTCTCCATTTTCAAACCTAGAACAGATTCTTGAATTGTTGAGAATTGTGGAATCATGACTTGATCCAGGCCACCTTGCAACTATGCCCATTATTTTGAGCTTTGGATCGCACATGGTCTGCACGTTTCAGGAAAAATACCCTTTTCGCTTTCGAAATATTTCACCATTTTATCCCCTTAATAAAGTGTTTCCAAATTTAAACGGTTTAAACGGCAGAATACAGTCGTTTAACTTAAACTGCAAATTGGACTCAGTTTAAGTGTTAAACGAAACTGTGAAACCGAATAAATTGCTGAACTGAAGTTTAAACCAAAAGTGGAGTTTAAACTTCTACTGTGAAAATGGGGGTTAGCAATTCAGGACACTGTGTTTGATAATGAATTAAATCTCTTATAAACTAGACCGAGAAATATTTACGTCGAATACGAAGGGAGTAGTTAATCAAAGAACATCTAGTTTCATAAATAGGTGTGTCAATTCTCCAATTTGACTTGAATATTACGAACATAGTAAAATTTCTTTGAACCCTTTCAATCCTTTTAGAGTAAATATCGTAATACGGATTCCATATTACACTGCAATATTCGAGGTGGGGTCTAACTAAAGATACGTAGAGGGATTTTAGAGTGTAAGGATCAGTAAAATCTTTAGAATTTCTTTGAATACACTCTTTCAAGTTGTGTAGGTTTTATGGAGTATCTATACGGAATAGGTACCTTCGATCTAGTAAGAGTGAAGCACTGGCATTTGGAAATATTTAAAAATATATTGTTCAGGACACACCACTCAACAACCGCAGCAACGTCGGCTTGCAGTATTTCGCAGTCATATTCAGAATTTATAGAGCGAAACAATTTAAGGTCGTCCGCAAACAGTAGACATTCGGAATATTTTATCACACTGGGTAGATCATTAATAAATAAGAGGATAAAAGAGGTCCTAGGTGACTGCCTTGTAGAACTCCCGATGTTACCTTTATAGGCACTGAAAGACTATCATCAATTATTACTAACTGAGTGCGATTCATTAAAAAAGATTCCATCCATAACAAAATATTGGAGGAAAATCCAAGAGAAGATAATTTTTGAACAAGTGTGCTATGACAGACTTTGTCGAAGGCTTTCGCGAAATCAGTAAAAATCGAATCCGTTTGATAGCCACGACTGAAATTCTTTATAACGAAATTGCAAAAAAGAGCTAAGTTAGTAGTAGTGGATCTACCAGATATAAACCCGTGTTGGTGATCCGATACCACAGTCCGGATTGAGAATGTAATTTTATTGCAAACAATCTTCTCAAATAATTTGGGGATTGCAGATATCTTGCATATAGGCCTATAATTGCAGACCTTCTGCTTCGGACCAGATTTATGTATTGGTATTATATGCGAAAGTTTCCAAGCATTTAGAAACATACCGGAGGCGATAGACTTTCTGAAGATAATACATAGAGGTTTAGAAAGATTTCTAGCGCATTTTTTTTTTTTTAAATGGGGGCAATCCCATCGGGACCCTCATTTTTACTAGCTGTAAGACTAAGTAGAGCTTCCTCAACATCAGTCCTGTAGATACTAACATCAGTAATGTCAATAATAGGGTGGACATTTGAGATGTTGAAGGGAACGACATTAACTGGGGAATAGGCAGACTTAAAAAAAGAAGCGAAGAAGTTGCACAAGGTTTTTTTATCATCAGATGAGGAGTCTAAGTAGAACATAAGACTAGCGAGACCATTTGTCTTTCTCTTGGAGTTTATAAACTTCCAAAAATACTTACTATTGGACTTTAGATTAGTTTCTGCGGAAATAATATATGATTAAAATAGAAACTTATTTAAGATATTATATTCACGTTCGCAACGTAGATGGGTTGTTCTTCAAAATGTTGCAATAATGAAAATAAAATATTTTTTTTTAATTTTCGATAATTTTCGATAATTCGTCAGATTTTTCTTTTGGTGGAATGTGATATTTATTAAAATCTGGTTTCCGCATAAAATGTTGTCATTTTGGTCGTCTTCATCATCCGTTGTGTTTGGGGAATAAATCAGGTTGTATAGACTTATTTTTCCATCCAAGGCCGTTATTGAATAAATTTTTGGGCTCAAACATTTGCAGAATCCTATTCCAAGCGAACTTAATCCATCGAAAAACAGCTGATATAACGATACTCTAAAATGCCCCTTTCTCTAAGGATTAATTGATGCAGCTTCATGGTTCCTGTAAGAACCGGAATGTTGTCAGAAAATGTCCCTAGAGTGGATATTGGCTCAATACACTTGGATTCCTCTGATGTTTTAAAGGGCTTACAGGACTTCAAGCCAAATCATATTTCTGGTGTCGATGGTATTCCTGCCAAGATTCTCTAATTCTATCTGCTACATTATTATTATTTTCAATCTATTTTTATCGTCCGGATTATTTCTGGAAGTATGGAAATCTTCCTTTCTTATCCCAATTCATAAATCCGGTTCGAAAAATAACGTTGAAAACTACAGAGGGATTTGCAAGTTGTCCGCAATTCCTAAACTGTTCGAAAGTTTAGTAAAGAACAATCATCTTCTTTTTTTTCTTGAAAGAACATGTGAGTGACGCCCAAGGCGGGTTTATATCGGGTAGATCAACTATCACCAATCTGGCATGTTTTTCATCTTTTGTTACTAATTGTATTGAAAATCAGGGTCAAGTAGATGCTATCTACACGGATTTTAGTAAAGCATTTGACTCAGTCTGCCACAATATACTGCTTCGCCAGCTTGAAATTTTTGGGATTCACTCAAATCTCCTTCAATTGATATCATCCTTTTTAACTGATAGAGTCCAGAGTCAAATTGTACAACCTAACTTCGAGATCTATTAGACGTACCTCAGGAGTTCCACAGGGTAGTCATCTTGGTAAACTTTTATTTATAATTTTTATCGATGATATTTGTGTGACTGATGTCATCTGGAGCCCTAGCCAACAAACGTTTTCCGATAGAATTGAGAAAGTTTAGAATCGTTTCACTAGGTTTGTGTTTTTTAAAATGTGCTGGAATTTTTGTCCAGTTTCTCAAGCTCAACATAATCTTCTGGGACTGAAATCTCTCAAATCTCGAAGATGTATTCAAGATATCGTATTTGTGCGAGATATTTTATGTTACCCTATAAAGTGCCCCAATCTTCTTTCCTTAATCTAAATCTTTGAGAGAAAGACACCTTCTTTTTCAGCTCAAACATAGAACAAATTATGGTATGAATGAACCAATTTTAAGGTCAATTAGGGAGTTCAATGAAATTAATGGTCATATTGATATAGCTTTCTCAAGAAATAAATTTAAAAATGATTTGTATTATTTATTTTTAAGAATTTAAGCACATATTGTTAAATCTTAGTATATCCTTATGTATTTATTGCATCGCATCTGTGGAGCCTGAGGCTCGTAGATAAAATAAATAAATAAATAAACAAATAAAAACTATGATTGCAAATTATAGTAGCCTTAGAAAAGGATACACAAAAGCTTAAGAAAAACAACGCCGCCGGCTCTAATGGTTTACCAAAGGAGCTGTTATTTTGGTAGGGCGCAAGCACCTCATCAACAAAGTATGGGTGGATGAAAGCATGCTCGATGACTGGATGCCCCATTTAGAAAAGTGCCAAGCTTATTTTTTGCAAAAACTATCGAGGCATATCCCTGCTTAATGTCGTATATAAGATCCTATTCAACTTATACTCAAGCCGTTTTGCAATACACCGTACCAGTGTGGCTTCCGGCCTGGCGAACCGACAATAGACAGTATTCTCACACTGAGGCAAATTCAGGAAAAGAATAACGAATTTCAAGGCGAGACTGATCATCTTTCAAAACTCCTCATTCCAAGAACAAAATGAAAGCTCTTTAGAACCATAATCCTGCCCGTTCTGCTTTGTGGCGCCGATTGCTGGACGATAAGCAGGAAAAGGGAGCGTATATTGGGTTCTTTCTAGAGAAATATACTCCGTCGGATATTTGGTCCTATGCGAGGAAGAGTAGATATTACCACGATCCCTATTAGCTCTACGATGTGAATGTAATCTGAAAACTAAAACAAGTCGACTACATTGGCGAATGGACAACATTTCATCAATTTCCTCCGAAGAAACCTTGAAAAGTTTCACACTCGTTTCCGTCTCAACTAAATTTACAAATGTTTCAGCATTCGGAATGTCTCTTCCATGTGATACGAGGCGATCTGCAATTCCATCCGCTGCTCCCTTACCATGACCAGATTCAAAAAATGACCAAGTTGCTTGCTTTATCCCGTACTCAAAAATTTGATTGATGAAGAAGTAAAAATTCTGACGATATTGGGTAGCTGGACCATCAGAAAAAAAGTGAATAGTTTTTGTGTATGGTTTTTTTTCTTTGAGCAACAAGAAAATGGGGTTCAAATGAGCCCAAATTGCAGCAGGACCATGTTCGTTGTTCGATGAAATGGTCGCAAATGAAATGGGATCCTCACCGGCAAGATACATGACACCTGTGTGAATAGTTATTTGGTTTCTAGCACCCCCGAAATGATGGGCTTGAATTTCTTCAGCGAATTTGCAGTTATAATTTTCACTGAAATCTATGTGCAATACAGCGGAATCTTTAGACACATGATCAACGCAGGTCCTATAGGCACGATACTGTTTTTTAATATTAAATATGTGTCTTTTTTGCAGCAATCATTTCAACGTTAAGTTTTTGGACAAAAACGTTTGTGCTCTCGGATAATTTTACTTTTGTGGCTTTAAATGTTCTTATCATTTTCCCATTCCTCTCGTAGCTTTCTTCTTTCCTAATCCACTCGAACCATTCCATGACTTTGCAGTCCGTTCCCATTTTTAGAAGTAGCGGTGTATCTTTACATGTAATGCATTCGTTATACATAAAGTTCTTTTCGTCAAAATCTTGACCAAATCAAAAAATTGACCTTACAAGTTCCACTATATCAATTGAAGACACTGCATGAATTTGTTGTAAGGCCTCAATTTTTAGTTTAATGTTGCAGTGTATTTTGCATGCACAAGTTTCACGAGCTGAGATCGATGGGTTAATGACATAGAACGGCCGGTTTCGTGTAAAATAAGAGTAGGAGCAATTATCACCCTCAACAGTATATTTCTTATACAAGGATAGTTGTGTGTCCATCAAATATCTTCTCTGCACTTTATTTTTATATCTAGTCACAGTTTCTCTCTTAGCTGGAGTAGCTCTGCTTATATCATCCCGAGGGAAAAAGGTCTTGATCTTTTTCTGTCTTTTTAATGGACTGTCTCAAACGCGGAATAGATTTCAATCCTAAAAAATTGGATCCTGCTGATAAGGACATTCTGTACTTTTTTAGGCAAATGGATTTAATTTCTTGTTGTAGTGAACGTTTAGTACGAGCTTTATATTTCTGTTTCACTGCGTCTGTCAATGAAAAGTATTTAAGTAATGTCGGTCTTAGACGTTTAGCTCCTGATGATGTGAGCGACTTAAAACAAGTACTGAGCAATGAATCGGCTTTCTTTTGTACTGGGTCTGCGCATATAGTTTTTTTTTAAGCCTTTGAAAACGTTTTTTATATTTTTCTACTTTAGTTTGCAACGTTTTAATTTTTTCTACCAATGCCAAGTTTTCCCCGTAAACTTTTGTTCTATCACGACGGATTCTCTTGTGGCCACGGGCTGAACTTGGTTCCGCTTCTGGAGCCTGCGGAAAATTGACCGGAGATGATGGTGGCGTGTCACTTAAAAGAGCAGATAATCTCTCATTTTTTTGTCTTGAATTAGATTGGAGCTTTCTCCAGTTTTTTCTAGTAAGTCTTCGTTCCCTTTTGGTTTGCTCATGAATCGGGCGTTTCGTTTTATGGTAACGCTCCTGGGCCTTTTGTTTTTTGTAAAGCAGCCTTTTCCGGGTCTGCTTTTAACCGCTGTCGATACAATTTGGCTCTTTCCGCCTGCGTTAATGGCATTTTATCTGAAAGGTTTAGTCAAAATAATATAATACACTACAGAGAACAAGAAAACAAAGTTTATGTTGTACTTTGCAACCGCAATGTCATTTTCGTCACTATCACGTCATTCGCGTCACTTTTAAAACGTGACGCTGATGACTTGTGACGATAATGACAATTCACACTGATCACAGCAATAACTTATTGGTAATACAATGTATAGACTCAATTATTTATTAATTAGCTTACCGTTCACTTTTTCCTTTTTTCAGAAAAAAAAAATAAACTTATTTTTTAATGATTTGCTTTAAAAAACGTTGTGACACTAATGAGCTCCAATAAGAATATAGACCATACCATACTCGGTTTTTCCCCGTTTTAGTTTTTTTGCTACGCTTACTGCGTGAAAATTTTTCGGAGAAATATAGAGCAGTTACCATTTGAAAAAGAATGGGAATTTTTAATTCAAAATTTTAACGAAAAGCGGTTGCGTGACGCGAATGACGAAATATGGGGACACGTTTTTCTTCAATAAAAAAATACTAGATAATACAAGGTGGCGCAAAAGTTGTCAGGTGGCGCAAAAGTTGTCACCCGATGTTCTTTCGCTGTAATTTTTTTTATGAATGAAAAACTTTGGTTCTGCTTCTGGATTATGTTAATTGGTGTCTTAAGTTTTTTCTGTATCAGTTAACTTCACAAATATCAAAGTAGAATTTACATTTGCCGCCATTTGCAAAAATTATGCTTCTTCCGATAGGAAGATGACTTTTGCGCCACCTTGTATTAGTCTTAAATATTGATTAGTATTACTATTAAAGAACACATGAATCTTGTTTATTAGCTGTGACAGTGTTGTTAAGCTCGTCTTGGAGGTACTGATATTTAATCGGAGAATTCAAATTACTGCGTTGGGGACAAACGCCATTTAGTACAAAACTATTTGTAGTGCTGAACGATATTTCAAAATTTTTCAAATTGAAGTAAAATAAATATATTTCAAGCTATGCTAATTTATTGCCAATAAATACAGGTTCTAAGTAGTATTTTAGACATAAAAAATGTTAAGTAAATGTGGTTTTATAAAGCAAATAAACTTAGGGGACATCTTATTGCTACATTTTTAAAAACGGCCCACATACCATGACTTAAGTAACGGATTAGCTATATTTGCTCTGAAACGTTTGTAAGCCTTATTCTTAAACCAACGACCATACCACGTCGAGTTAATCGGTTCTCGTAATTTTGTGGCACCCAACGTGTTCTTTGCCCAAATGGCAGCTGGATCGGGTCACGCCCAAATAACATCAAACCCACCAAAGGTAGCCCAAAAGGCACCAGAGGTGGACCTGGACTTAAAATCGATCCTTCTGTCTCTGCACGGAAAGATCGATAAGTTCCAGGCACAATTAAACGAACAAGCGGCCCGAATTGACTATATCTATTCGGAGTTGTTTGTAGGGTCTGGTGTGCCATAAATCAAATGGCTACGCTGGATGAGGGAAACTTAAAGATCCTTGCTGTAGAGAGTACGCTCCGGTCTGGCTTTGTCCCGCCGGAGGCATTTATTCATATTAATGCAAAAGGGCTGGTACAGACGAGGGATGGTATCCCGGTATTATACCACCGCTACCGCAGCGCAAGAGATAAGCGGCTCATCCGCGGCGAAAACTTCGCCAATGCTCATGAGCTCCTCCGTTTTAGTACCGCAATAGCGGAGAGGGATAAATTCGACAACAATTCGCCGAATTTTGGTGGCTTTTTGAGGGGGGAGGGGTCAACATGCCCTCCCAAGACGGTGCGTTACTCTAGGTAACATCCTCTTAGTTTATAAGTTAGAATAAGTTAGCTAGGGCGTTTCTGCGAGAGGCCGGGCTCGCCGGCTTGTGGTGGTGCTTCCGGGAGGTGATTGATTCTGTAAGGTATCAGTCGGCTCACGGAGGCGCGTGTGCACGTTGACGACTGCCAGGCGCTCAGAAATCAATTGGGATTTTGACCACTTGTTTCGTAATGCAACGAGTGATCAGATTCCTAATTATAGTTAGAATATGTTAATTAGTTTAAGTAAGTAGAGTAGGTAGTTTGTAATTTGTTTTTTTTTATATAAAAATATAAAATTTGATAAAGATGCAGACTTTTCTTAACAATTTTCTCGATGAAAACATAATATGTAAGATTAGTTCGTAAAATAGTTTTTAGGCCGAAAGGCAATAATTATAAGATAGAGTTAAGTTTAGGGCGTCCGCATAAGGATCAATAATCTAGAATAAGTATCCTGTTAATTTTAAGTTAGATTTAATCATTTTTGTCTCGTATTTAAGTTGATATAAGCTAATAATTAATAAAAATGAATTTAAAAGTAAAAAGTAATCGGTTCTCGTCAGATCACCGCAATTAAACAACGTTGGGCGCGGTTAGTACGTAGATGGGGGACCGTTTGAGAACAACCGCGTGTCGTTGGCCAGTCCCATCTACAGAGTTGAGGTAGATAAATACATACGATGCTCATTGCATCGAAGTCAGCTTTATCATAATCATTATATACTTGAATACTCGGGGAAGTTATTTGGTATTGTAGTGGTGAAAATTCAGCCATAATAGCACTGTGGTGCATAGAATGGTCAAAGATGGGAGAAGCATGAACGTCGATTTTAACAACAAACTCTTTGTCAACAAATACAAGATCAAGCATACGATTTAAGTTGTTAGTAATAGGGTTAATTTGAATACAGCCATATTGACTGAAAAAGTCCGTGAATAATACTTCAATATCCGTTGATACGTTAAAAGTTACAAACTGGTTATCATCCTCATCCAAATTCCAACTGATGTTTCCCAAATTAAATATAACGCACAGTATTTAAATGGAGATAAAATTGCACTCAAATGAAATGTTTACAATTTTCTGGTCTATGTCATAATTACGAGTAGGTGGAGGAATAAAATTATTCGATGGCAGTTCGAGTTGGCTACATGAGTAAGTATTGCGAACTGCTATTAAAACACCACCTCCTCTCATTAATTCTGTGGTGTGTAGACACCAATCTTTACGAAAAACATTAAAGTACTTAGTATTTAGAAGTTCGGAGGTAAAATGGCTACTAGTTAACCAAGTTTCAGTAAATATTAATAAATCGTAGACTGATCATGGTGATGATACAAATAACTTATTCATTTTAGATCTCATACCACCAACATTTTGATAGTACAGTGAGTAGTTACATATAGTTTTTGGATCAGGTTCACTTAATCGTTTTTTGGATGTGTTAATAAAGATGCAGGATCAGGTCTGGAAACGTTAGGTTGATCTCTTCGTGGTGAAGGAATATCCGAATTCGCATTTTTCACCCGTTGGACAAATTCATGCACGAGAATCTCTTCCGGCCAGAAGTCTTTTGATACAAGTTGTTTAAAGT
The DNA here is from genome assembly GCA_949715645.1 of Portevinia maculata. Lineage (NCBI taxonomy): Eukaryota > Metazoa > Arthropoda > Insecta > Diptera > Syrphidae > Portevinia > Portevinia maculata. The sequence continues at coordinate 24,771,297 of OX454527.1, read as the reverse complement.
TATTTTCAGATACTAACAGTTTAAACGATGCGATACTTCGTGGCTCATTGTAAAACGACTTCTAAACGTTTGTGTATTTGTTTTTGCATAGAAATAAAATTAGAGGCTCACAAACACGTTCAGAGTTAATGTGAGGTTAGGAGCAAATTTAGTTCAAGAGTTAAAAGCAGAGATGGCAGAGTAATCTACCTCCCGTGAGTACCAGAATCCACACCAGATGTAAAGAATGCATTTATAACAAGGCATTTCAGCCATCTCTGGACAGGACTATTACAAATAACCGTCATGTCACTTTTATTTTCCTCCTATACAAACCTATTGGGATTTCGAGAGAGGATAAGGCACCACCTTTTTGCGCATTTTAGAGGACAGGGAATGTGGAAGTCTATATTCTCTTATACTATATCGCTATTTGCTAAGTATACGCATTTACGATTGTTATGCACTTCATCCGCAACCCCAATCGTTCTCGTATTCCCATAACGAACGTTCAGAACAATTATTCGAAAAATCTTTTAATTATGTGACACAATCTACGAGCACTACAAATTCGTCCTAGTTTTCGTTATTCAGAAAATCATTCAGAACACACAATCCAGTAGTCGCTCGCGAGCTGTCGCACAAGGCCAACAAAAACTACCACCACTACACTAGAGTGTTTCCGTGCGCAATTATTAATAAACAAAGAATTTAATTATCCAGGGATGTGTTACACATTTTCGGCTAAAAGAATTAAAAGAGTGCAGAACAGAACTTCTATATCGTCACCCTCAATACCCAAGCTTCCCAGCAGCATCATAATGAGCTAACCTTATTTCGTTGATAAAAAAAACAAGCCTATAGTACAGTTATATACGCATGTATCTCCGACCCGAGAAAGAGCGATGGAGTTACTTTAACCGAGTGAAAAGGAGTCGGAGCCGGTGCCAGTACCGTGTTCTTCTGAATCTGAATCCATTGTGCGGTTCCGCATTCATTGCCCTTGGCGCAGGTATGACTGTAGTTGAAGTTGTCGTTGGCCATGATGCAAGCAACCCTTAAAAAGAACCATACGTTTAATATCTTTTCACCTGGTACAGGACGAAAATGATGCCTGGCGCTGTGGAAAACATGCGCTATATACGTGCACCAAAACAGAAAGAATGATACTTAGTATTCGGTGTAGTGCACGCCGATCATAATTGCGATGCATGTAAGCTAATTAAGAATTCCTCCGTTGTTACCTACTGTTATTGAAGTACTTTTGTGGAAATTTAAATGGAACCTACGGGACCATCTTGGCTTTATTATTAGAGTTTGAATTGGTTGTGATTTGTGCGCAGTGCTCCGTTTTGGTTCAGTGTTTGCAATACGAGCGACACAGGCAAAGGATGTTAATGCCTTTAGACTTTTGTGTGTTGGGAATGTACTACCTGATAATGATTGTAGTATGTAGTCGTATAGATAATAGGGTTGCACATAGGTGCGGTGGGCTTAAAAAAAACCTTTAGTGCGAGAGTAACATTAGACCTGTTTTCTTTGTGAAATGTATCCAGAGCAATGTTCGAATTTACACTCTAAACACAAACAACACAACATTCTATCGATAGCCACTGTCGATAACATTCACATCAGGGCTGCTTGGATATGCTGCAATACAATGATTTGTGTTGGAAGCAAAAATGCTATATTTATTAAATTTATTTAATTTAATTTCATCAATGCGAGATTTATATTCTCTTTTAGATAATAATTATAAATATATGATAAAAATTATAAAGTATGTACAGAGTGAATAAAACATTTCTTTGGTATTAACATAACATTTTTTTTAAAAGTATCTCTAGAGCAGTGCGTACAAACATCGATCTTACTGAGAACGGCGTTAGTCTCTCTGATGCAACGGGCTATTGGTTCATTTCTACCATAGTTATTTCTGGAGAAAGTTTCCCGTAGGTGAAAACTTACACGGAGACTCCTGCATGGGAAAAAAAAGTTAATTCTCTCAAGCAAACACGGACATATAATGTGGCTACTAATGATATCCTTCACCATGATATCCTTCACCTATTATAGAATAATACTTCCTCCTGAGCTCAAGCGTTTGCATACCGAAAAGCAGACATCTAACATTATATGAAGGCCTATCAATAGACCAATTCAGTTTATTAAAACAGTATCTTGTAAAACTTTTTTGAATTCTTTCCATCCTTAATGAATGTATATTATAGTAAGGATTCCATACAACACAACAGTACTCAAAGATAGATCTCACAAAGGCCATATAAAGCGATTTTAGAGCATAAGAATCTGAGAAATCTCTTGTATTCCTTCTTAGAAAACCTAGCATCTTGTAAGCCTTGTTAACTATGAAATCAATGTGCGAAGTAAACGAAAGCTGCCGGTCTAACACGACGCCTAGGTCTTTTTTTATCCACTATCTAATATGATATTATTGACTGAGTAATCAGATATTAATGGGAACGTTTTTCTGGAGCATGTAAAACTTTGACATTTTGAAACATTCAAAAAAAGTTGATTATGGCTGCACCATAAAGCCAGTTGTCCTAAATCTTCCTGCAACAAGAGACAGTCATTGGACGATTTAATAGTTCTAAATATTTTTACATCATCGGCGTATAATAGGTATCTTGAGAACTGGATCATTTATAAAAAACTAAAGAATAAAGGACCAATGTGACTTCCTTGAGGGACGCCAGATGTTACTTTTATACATTTAGAAACAAACCTATCGATCTTGACAAATTGAGTCCGATCAGTGAAATAAGCACATATAAATTTTAAAAAATTAGAGTGGAGCCCGAGTTTGGATAATTTGTATATCAATATTTCATGATTTACCCTATCGAACGCCTTGGCAAAATCAGTAAAAATAATATCAGTCTGATAACCAGCTTCGAACCCATTGATAACTGAATCACACAAAATGGTGAGATTAGTAGCTGTAGATCTCCCCGAAACAAAACCATGTTGAGAATCAGAGATGAGTTGTTTCGTGAGAAAACTAAGCTTATCGCAAACTATTTTCTCAAATACTTTCGGAATAACAGATAATTTAGAAATTGGCCGATAATTTCTCAAATCGTTCCTTAATCACAAAAAGCAGTCCTATTGTCCAAAGCCGAAATATAGTTTTGGTCTTAAGAGTTTGTTGCATTAATTAGTCACACGAGAGGGGTGGCGACGGTGTAGAAGTTAGTGTTTTGGCTTGTGACCCGTGCGGTGCCGGTTCAATCCCCATGGGGAACAACAACATACGCCACCCATTAATGGAGGAAAACGAATGAGTTGTTTTCTCCAACATCTACACCAAAAAGAGAATTTCTGCCTGGTAGTACAATGGGCCTTTCTCGAGTCTGAGTGCTCTGGGATTTGGATATATAGTCAGACGATGCGCATTTCTTCTTTCGCCTAAAAGGAAGAAATAAAAAAAAACACCTTAATGTATGCAACAAAAAATATTTTTATTATTGTTTCGTTTTCTTACGGCTCTAAAAGCTCTAACCGTCGCATTAGTAGAGTAATTTGAGATCGGGACGGGGGAAATTGCAGCTTTAGGCCCCGACTAAAGCGCATGTTTTTTTTTCGTCAAACCGTGCTGCCGTTTTTGACAGTTCTTTGACGTCTGGAGAAAGCAGCGTGCACGGGATCGCAGAGGATGGAAGGCTGCCGTGTCTCAGGCCTTTAAACTGGACCTAGAGAGCTGAAATTTTAACCATATACTTTCTAGGGTCCCGAAATAATCAAGTTTACGAATTTTTGAAATCCGCCCACAGACACAGACACGCCCACAAACTCAAAAAAACAAAATTTTGGAAAAAATCGAATTATGAGCTAGAAAGCTGAAATTTTTTATATATGATCTATGACTCCTAAAACTGCTCGGGATAAAGTTTTTTTCAAAATCCACCCACTGACACGCCCACAAATAAATAAAACAATTTTTTGGAAAATTCAAAGTTTGAGCTAGGGAGCTGAAATTTTTAATATATACTCTCTAGGGGCCCTTTATGCTCATGTGAAATTTTTTTTTAAATCCGCCTATTGTCACGCCCACAGTTAAATAAAACAATTTTATTGAAACACCCAAGTTTGAGCTAGGGAGCGTTTTTTTTTTTTTGATGAAATCCTTCAAATGTTATATAACAAAATATGTAGACCGTTCTTAACAATTCAACCATACTTAGACTTTTGTCACGCCCACTTATGAGGGATAGGAATAAGAATAGGGTATCCAACAGTTCGCCCAAGCGGACTGTAGCCCGTCCCTAGGTTTTTAATTTTGGTCTCTATCTAAGAGAATTTTATACCCTCTCTTTGAAAATTTGACATTTGATTAATTTTGGTGTAGGAAGTAGGCGATCACAGCTTTTGCCATGATCCCGAGACGGATGATCATTTAAAAATAAAACAGGTGCTCGCGTTACAATCAATGCCAAACGTTACCGGACAAACGGACTTGAACAGGGGCACAACCATTTTCAATACCGCCGCTAAGAGAGGGAGGAACGCGCAGGAAATCCGTTTGCCAAAGTTCATCAACAATGCTCAAGAGCTGCTTCTTGTGGATGATGCAACAATACCACACATGTGGCAGCGGCAACAATATTGTTAAAGACTTCTAAATGAACAATTTCCTCGGATATATTTTCCGAAAGCCGTTCCTAACAGTGGAGAAACGACATTGCTGTCGAAGAAGTTAGGAAGCCGGTCAAAGACTCCAAAAAGGGAAAAGCAGTTGGGACGGATGAGATATCCTCCGGGTTTTGGGAAAAGATGGGAGACATCGGTTATAAATGGCTCATGATTCTCATCTCCAAACTGATGAGGGGCGATCCAATGCCTAACCAGTGGAGGGGAATTTTGTTTTCTCCTTGTACAAAGAAAAAGGCGATACGCGAGACTGTAACAGTTACTGTTCAATCAAGCTGATGTCACACACCATAAAGATCGTTAAGCGGGTATTAGACAGCCGAATGTGGAAAATAATGCGGCTATCTGAAGACCAGTGTGGGATTGTCGCAGGTAAATTAACCACCGATGCAATATAGGTTATAAGCTGCTTGTACATCAGAGCCTAGCCCCTTACAGGCAGGTGAATTGTATCCTACTTTATGTAGAGATAGTGCAAATAAATCATTTAAAAAAAAAAAAAGTATAAGGATCATGGTGGAAACACATCGTGATTCCTTAAAGGATTTTGATATGGCGTTGGTTGATTTTAAAAAAGCCTTGGATAGACAACCAAGGGAACTGGTATGGGTGGCGCTAAGACAGCGAGAAGTTCCAGAAACCTTCGTACAGGAAATCATGCACAAGTATGAGGGAGTAAAGACAAGATTAGGAGAGGTGACGCCAACGTCTTAGAGTCTTAGGTCCCTTGATATTTATTACAGTCCTTGATTATATGCTTGAAGGAAAAGTGACGGACCCCAAAGTGCATCGGTTATTCTTTTCTGGCAAAGGAGCCATCATTAACGAGGATCGAACGTCTGCAATGAGAACTTAATGTATGAGTGGACATTTTGAGGGGAATGGAATGGGTATCGTTTGAGTGGGAAAAACACAGAATACTTGTGCTGCCTGTTCTCTGATCCACTCTAACTTACTCCAGACATTTTTATGAATGGAACAGTTGTATTGTATTGTATTGTATGTGCAGTGGGGTCATCAGTAGATGACAAGCACTTAGACCTATTGGTCCATTGTACTTCAGCATAGCTGCCCGCTCGCTGCTTATTGACGATTAGTAAGAGTCAGTGAGGGAGAACCTGCCAGTAGCCTTGACAAAGCGATGGATACTAGCAAGTTCAATGTCCCCCATCTCATCTTCGTTGACGAATTGTTTGCCTATAGTGTTGAGCCTGGCGAAAGCAGGACATTCACAGATGAAGTGAGATGCCGTTTCATCCGCCTCTAGGCAGCACTCACATAGGCCCGACCTCCTAATGTGGATGGTTTTTAGGTGCTCGTTAAGAGGACTGAAACCAGTGACGAGCCCAATCAAGGATCTCAAGTCTTTCCTGTTTAGTCCAAGCAAAAACTTAGCTCTGCTGATTTTTGGACCGTCCACAATGTAACAGTTATTCCCTAGTGCGAAAAGTTCCAATATCTGTGATCTATGATCAATGGCGAAGCAAGCCAACGCAGTTGTGCGCCCGGCGCTCACATACGGTTCACAATGTTGGACAGGGTACAAAAATTATGAGGGCAAATTAACGGCAGCTGAGATGAAGATGCTTCGCATGACAGCAGGAGTAACAAATATTGATCGAATAAGAAGTTTCATGATCTGAGGAAGCCTTCACGTCAAAGAACCTATCTCGAAAAAAATGGAGTGCGACCGGTTCAGTTGGTACTGTTATTTTCAAAGGAGAGATTCTACGAACCCTGTCAAAAAGGCAATATCAGTCAACGTTTCCATACAAACGCGAAAGAGAGGCAGGCCTAATAGTTCCTGGATCACCCAATGGCAGCAGCACCAGGATTTGATTGGCCTCAGTGACGAAGTGATTCGAAGTCGGGAGGCCTGTCGTTATTTTCTGAGGTCGAACTGGCAAAGCCTACAGGCGGGCCAGTCATTAATGGCAGAAAAAGATTGCACATTCACATAATGGCATTACTTTTAACCCACCTTGTATGATATAACTTTATAATGTTAAGTATTTTTTTAAACAACTTTGGCACCCACAACTTAAGCCTCCATTTGCAAATGAAAACACCCAAGGCATAATTTTTTTTTGTGTTGTTTTGAATGAACATGAACATATATGGTTGCTACAATTGCTACCACGTGAAGTGGACGGCTGGAGTTACAGCGCTGTTTCACGGTTCGCCACAACCGATCATCAGACTCTTTTTTCCTATGGTACTGGTTCTGTATTTTTTTTTTTCTTGTATCCCGAAAATCCATTTACTTCCACTGGGATTCGAACCTAGACCAGCGTCTTCTCAGGCAAGCAGTCATCCACTGTGCCATTGAAGCCACGAGTTTCAGTTCATTCAATTTTTATTTTGATTTTCTTGGGTAGCCCAGCGCCTATAAGTATATTATGTTATTCATTCAGGTTTTTCTTTCTTTATTTGCTCTAATGATCCAACATTTTGACAAGCATAGTTGGACTGAAATGGGTGATAGAGAGGGTAAGACATTGTAAGAAATATGGTTGTTCATTCAAAACAACACAAAGGAAATTGATGTAAACAAACCAAACGGGAAAATTGTGAGATACCACATACAAAACCAAGTTAAAGCATAATTTGTTTGCATTAACATTCAAGCCCCCCTCTCTTACGAGTACAACTTTCTCTTAAATTAACTCAAATGTCAATGCAACTTCTTTTAATATAATCTTTTCGTAATCTGTGTTAATAACCAGAAAATTGTAAAATCCTAATTGCTCATAAAAAAACGAACGTCCATAAACTTCTAAACGCATCCTCATGCTACGAGTATTAGAGCCGGGACCAAAACACGTTCAAAACACATGCACGAATAACAAGTGAACGGCATGAATCGTACGAAGCGAAAACTATAAAAAAAAAGTCATGCCATCCCAACTAAGAAATGACCGTAAATTTAAATGTTCTTTGGATTCAGATACACAGATGGTTTGCCCCGTCCCAATGCCATCAAATTGTGTTTATCCTCTGTCCGTATACAGAGGTGATCTCTTGCGAAAAGGAGCGAACATCAAGTGTGTGCTTGCCTTGGTTGGCCTATCTCCTGCCATGCATCATTGAAGTCATCGTCGTCGTTGTCGGCTTTAATTAAAAGAACCAAGAGAGCCCTACCCGTAAAGGAGACGGCACTTAGTACATTGGAACGTAAACTTCAGTTGTAGATTTTGTCCAAAGAAAGAATGGTGCACATACACAGTCAAACGAACTGCGGAAGAGGATCTCTTTGGGCTCCGTCGATCGCTTCTACTTTGATGGCCCACTATTGCAGCCATTCACCGCAGCTACCTTCACTTGCTAAGTGCAAATGTAAATTTGTTACGCAAACTATGTGCATGTGCTTGATGTCCAATATCAAGGTGTTTAGAAGCACTAAGTACGGGTATCCGCTGATCGCACTGCCACATTCCATACAGCGTTATCATTTCAAATGAGAAAAGCGTTCGCCCGAAGTGCATAAATTCTAATTTCTTGATGATGCATCCGGAGAAGATACATTTTTTTAAATAATTTTCATTGCCGAGATCTTTGATAGTAATTTGGAATACTGATAACCTTGAATTTTTCTAGCTCGCTCGTTACACAATTTTAATGATGGCCGTCATCATACGGTTAAGAGAGAGAAATAGATGCTGCGAGAATTCAGGTAATGATTGAGTCAATTGTCATAATTGCAATGGAGCTTGCAATTGACTTAAATTGGCGCACAACAGTGAGGACAACAAGTGCCTCCTACTTAGAAGGGCGGAGGTAGGGTATTTATACATCGTCTAGCTAGTCGGTGAAAAGGTCAAATAAATTCGCGCAGCCACTAACGGAGATACTTTTGGTGATTGCTCTCAATAAAGAATGTAAATGCTCTCAAGCTGTTGACAGTTCTATTGTGTGTCCTCAGTTATAGAGCCCAGAGCTAAATTATATGACACCAAATGAGAGAAGGACGGAATGAATCAAGGTTCTGCTGAAGCAATTTGTGTTAATTGAGATGTCTAAACAGCTGATTTGGTAGAAAAAAAAGTATTTGATTAATGTTCTAGCGCTTCCCGGATTCGAGTGACTGCTGGGTGTTTATTTGGTTGTTGCAAGTGATGCGGGTGTTATTTGAGCATTCATATTAATTCATACAGCATCCGGAGTTTTTTTTTCCTCCATAATAATAAGTTAGAGAATCATTCTCCAGCTGATGATAATGAACCTGAACTTGAGTTAAGTGCAGAAGCAATTTAAGAGGGACAGTAGAATGGAATAATGCTGGTTAAATATTTTTACCAAATCGTCTTCTGTCATAATGACGGTGAGGCTAGGATCAGGATTAAAGGATCATAACCCATTCACTTAACTGCATCTTTACTGGTCTGCCTGTGGGGTTCGCCGGTTCGACCTCAGAAAGGTGCGGCAGGCCTCCCTAATTTGAATCACGTTGTCACTGAGGTCAATCAAATGCTGGTGTTGCTTCAATCGGGTTATCCAGGAGTTTTTAAGCCTGCCTCTCTTTTGTGTTTCTATGGGAACGTTGATTGATATTACCTTTCTGATAGGGTTTGTAGGATCTCTACTTTGAACATGACAGTACCAACTGAGCCGGTCGCGCTCCATTTCTTTCAAGATTGGGTCTTTGACGTGAAGGCTTACTCAGATCTTGGAACTGGATAATCAACAGGGCATCTTAATCCTGTCCTTACTCCCCATATATGTACATGATCATCTGTACGTAGGTTTCTGGAACTCCTAGCTTTCTTAGCGCCACTCATACCACATCCCTTGGTTGTCTACCCAAGGCCTTTTCAAAATCAACCAATACCATATACAAACCCTTAAAGGAATCAGGATGTCTTTCCATCATGATCCTTATACTTTGGATTGCATCTGTGGTTGATTTACCTGCGACAAACCCACCCTGGTCTTCAGATAGCCGTATTATTTTTCGCATTCGGCCATCGAATACCCGTGCAACGAACTTCATGTTGTGGGACATCAGCTTGAGTGGTCGGTATTTGTCACAGTCTCGCTTATCGCCTTTTCCTTTGTACAAAGGAAGAAGAAAACTTTTCTTCCACTGGTTACGCATTGGATCGGCTCTCATCAGTTTGAAGATGAGAATCATGAGCCATTTGGACCCGATGTCTCCCATTTTTTCCAGAACTCGAAATCTCTGGCCCAATTGCTATTCATTTTTTGAGTCATTGAAAGCCTTCCTTACTTCTTCGACAGTAATGTCGTTACTCCATTGTTAGGAACGGCTCTCGGAAAATATATCCGAGTAAATTGTTCATTTAGAAGTCCTTCACAATACTTTTGCCGTCGCCACCTGTGTAGTATTTTTTCGTCATCCACAAGAAGCAGCCCTTGAGCATTGTTGATGATCTTTGGCGATCGGATTTCATGGGTAATTCTCGTTCTCTGAGCGGTTATTTTAAAAATGTGAATTTGCAATAATTTTTTCAAATAGCGTTAAAAGATATTTTTCCGATGTCTGATTTGTTGACCAAATTAAATGTTAATCCTTTATTGTGTTCTTCGGCTGTTTGGTCATTTAGTTTTTTTGTAAAATGAAAGATTATTCCATTTACTTTCCACCTTCCTCAGAAAATCTTTATTACATACACAACAAATAAATAAATAAAAGTAAACATTAAGTGAACCAAACAACTATTCGATAGAGATAAAACTTACAAATTAAGTTTAAAAAAGAAATTAAATAAAATAAAATAAAAAGATTAATTATTAAAAGATATTGTGATTTGACATTTATTTTGTAGACAGATAAACTAGAGATAGTTGACAATAAACAATCAATATTTTGCGACAACAATTCAAAAAATGCCTTAAAAAGAGTACAAATGTGGTGGTCCCAGTGGCGGATCCACGGGGGGGTCATCGGGTCCGGATCTAGAGAAAATCTCAATAGTTTTTAAAATTCCGCGGTTTTTTGAAGAATTCTTGCAGAATTTCGTCTTCCGTTAGGCCAATTTCAGGATGGACTCAAAGAAGCGAATCCATTCAGGCGCTCCCGTCCTATTGTACTTCTAAGATAGTTTTTTATTCTTCTTAGGGTCGAAAAGGATCGTTCTGGAGTTGCTGTTGTTAGGGCTAACACTGCCAATACTCGTAAGATCGTGTTCACGTTATTGAAACATTTTTCATTAATATCCTAAAAAATAACGTAACCATTGAAAGTTAAGTAAATTGAAGTTCTCAACTTACGCGAACAACTAACATTCCAAAAAAAATATACAATATTACCGTACTCTAAGTTATTTTATTGATGAGGAGATGCTTTCAGCGTGGTGGTCCGAAAAGAAAGAGGAAGCTTTGACATTGGTAGAAATTAAGTTGCAAAATTTAGTAACGGCAAAGACAAGTTAGATTTAAGAGAACATTAACAGCTAGAGAGTAATATTTGAATGTTAAACAAAATATAAACAAAATGTAAGGTAAATTTCTAATGTTCGACAAAGTGTGGAACTCATTGAAATGGATTAAGTTAAACTCAGAAGTAACTAGGAAAGCAGACAAACGTAATCAATTAATAAATAAACAAAATCATAGTGAATGACACAAAAGAAGAAAAATAATTAAATTGAAAAAAAGACTCCGGTCTTTCAGAAAAAGGAAGTGGGGCAACTTTCACAACTGGACGAGTGTATTCTCCATGGAGTGTCCGTACTGTGACCACTCTAACCTTGTTGTCCTTGCCTGGGTGCGTAGCAATGATGGCGGAAGGTTTGGCTCCTTCAACAAGACGACGTCATCAACGAGTAAGTTTGATTTGCTGGTCTGCCACTTTTTCCTTTGTTGAAGAGATGTTAAGTACTCTTGGTGCCATCTTTTCCAAAAGCCTTGTGAGAGTTTCTGCAAAAGATACCAATTAGTTTGAACAGAAATGTTGGAGTTTACCACATCAGGTTGAGGAAGAGAGGTGTACGAATCCCCAATCATGAAGTGAGCAGGCGAAAGAGCACTTGGCTCCGTGTCCGATGTCTGCCACATTGGACGCGAGTTTAAAAGCGCCTCAATTTTGGTGAGGAGTGTGTACATTTCCTCGTACGTCAAAATATGCTCTCCGATGACCCTTTTCAAGTGCTGCTTCACAGACTTGACGCCAGCCTCCCATAAGCCTCCGAAGTGAGGCGCAGAAGGTGGGAGGAACTTCCAGGTTATGTTGTCCTTGGCGCAATGATCAATGACAAGACCTTGATGGTGTTGACTTAAAAGACATTGAAACATTTCGTTCAGCAAACGTTTGGCACCATGGAAATTGGTTCCATTGTCACTCCAAATTTCAGTGGGTTTTCCGCGACGCGCACAAAACCGATCTAAAGCCAGGAGAAAAGCGTTCGACGACAAGTCACCAACCAGTTCCAGGTGAATACCCTTTGTAACAAAGCAAACAAAAAGGGCAATGTATGCCTTTACAAATCTTGGATTTTGACCCCGCGATAGCCTTAGCGTTATGGGACCGGCGTAGTCGCATCCAACTTTACTAAACGGCCGCGAAAACCGAATTCTTTCAGCCGGAAGATTTCCCATTAGCTGTTTTGATGAATCCCGACGTTGCCGAAAACACGAAACGCACTTGTGAACTACCCTGCGCACTAGATTTCTGGCTCCAAGAATGTAGAATTCTTTCTTTAATAGCGCGATCATTAATGTAACACCGGCATGTAAATAATGTTCATGAACGTACTGGACTATAAGAAGAGAAATGCGATGCGATTTACATAGTATGATGGGGTGCTTTTCACTATACGAGAGTTCAGAGTTCTGCACACGCCCACCAACTCTCAGCACTTCATTCGAATCCAGAAATGGAGCGAGATTTACGAGTGGATCCCCTTTTGAAAGTTCATTTTTCGTTTTCAACGCGACGATGCCCGATGCAAAGGAAGAGATTTGGCAAAATTTGATTAAAACAGTCTTAGCTTTGGAAACTTCCGAAACAGATAAGGGTTGATAAGTACGTTGGCCAAGGCCATCCTTAGGAACGCGACAATTATAGCAAAACCGAAACATTGTTGCAACCAGTCTTAGACATTTGTTCCATTTTGACGAGTTGTTTAAAATTGTCTGCAAAACATTTTCCTCGGTAACATTTGACACAAGTACCTGCATTTTTGGGTTTCTCCTTTCTTCCAACTGCTCTTCTGAAAACTGCTGCTTACATGGATTCGAATACGGCCACTGATTCGTTTCCTGCCACAGCCACGAGGGTCCCTTCCACCACAGCTCATTTGAAGGCAAAAGAGATGGTGAAATTCCACGAGTTGCACAGTCTGCCGGATTGCTTGCGGATCGAACATGATTCCATAATTTGCGTGGAATCGACGAGAGAATTTCAGACCATTTTTTCGGAGGAGAAGAAAGCCAATGGAGCACGATTGAAGAGTCTGTCCAAGCAAAAACTTTCATTTCTTTATCCTGTAAAGAAATTTTAAGTTTATTGACTAAGCGTGTTAATAATAGGGCTCCGCAGAGTTCCAATCTAGGGAGAGACAAAACCTTAATAGGAGAAACCTTACTCTTTGCAGATACCAATGCTACCGAGATTGTACCGTCGTCGTTCTTACTCCTGCAGTATACCACTGCTGCGTATGCATCCAGAGATGCATCACAAAATGCGTGAAACTCACAATTCCTTTTGTTAGTCGACATGATCCTGGGAATATGAACAGCTTCGACAAGAGGCAGCTCCTGTTGGATAACCGTCCACCGATCAGCCAGTTCCTTCGGAATATCTTCGTCCCAGCCCAATCTTTCCCTCCACAAGTCCTGAAGGAGGATCTTCACTGCAACAACTATAGGCGCAAGAAATCCCATTGGATCGAAGACTCGAGAAACGTCTGACAAAATTCGACGCTTGGTACATGGAACATTTTGGCTGAACCTTACCTTATAAGAAAACCGATCTGTGGAAGGACACCACTGCAAACCAAGAACCTTCACTGTATCACATTTCTCGAACTCCATTTGAGACATCTCACGTTGGTCCTCAGGTAACGACAGCAAAAGGGGCCAGCAGTTTGTCGTCCACTTACGCAAATGAAAACCTCCCGTTTTCAGCAGATCTACCAATTCCTTCTGTAACGCGATGACTTCGTCAATCGTATCTGCACCAGTGATGACATCATCAACGTAGAAGTCATTTAGGACAGTTCCAGATGCTAATGGATATGCTTCAGCAGAGTCCAAGGCGAGTTGTTTCAACGTTCGAACGGCTAGAAATGGAGCGCCAGCAGTTCCATACGTAACTGTCAATAGACGGAAGTGTTTGATGGGATCCTCAGGAGATTCACGCCAAACTATCCGTTGGTAATCACAATGATCACGTGAAACGTAAATTTGTCGGTACATCTTCTCGATGTCCCCTGATATCGTGTACAAATGACGTCGAGAACGAAGACATACAGAGAAGATATCACGCTGTATAGTTGGACCAACAAGAAGTGCATCGTTCAAGGAGATCGAATGGTTTGTTTTGGCGGATCCATCAAAAACCACCCTGATTTTCGTGGTACTACTATTATCCTTAAAAACCGGATGATGAGGAAGATAATAGGATCCATTGGATGGTTGATATACATCAGCAGCGGGAACTATCTCCATATGACCCAACGACACATACTCATCCATGAACTTCCGATATTGATCCTTTAAAGAAGGATTTGAAGCGAACCTTCGTTCGATTGAGTGAAAACGTCGAAGCGAAACAGCAAAAGAATTTCCAAAATTAGTGAGTTCGTCGGACTTAAAAGGTAACTTTACCATGTAGCGACCATTGGAAAGCCGTTTATGAGTTGAAGCGAAAAGTTGTTCAGCACGCTGGTCATCGATCGATAGGGAGGGCTCAATAGAAATTTCCTCTAACCGCCAGAATTTCTCGATGTCAAATTCTTGCGAATGATCCAGCTGCGTGCAAAATGTCTCGATACTACAATCGAGACTAATAGAACCTTGTGTAGACTTTCCCGCAATAACCGAACCGAAAATCGTTGGAATTAAGTTAGGTATGCCATTGATTTGATTGTTAGTAGGCCCTGTAATAATGCTGAATACTTTATCTGCCCCAATCAAAACATCTATAGGACCGGGTTTGAAGAAATAAGGATCAGCTAGTTCATAAGACACAAGATTGCAAATGTCGATACTGTCTTCGGATGATGCCGGCAACAACGATGTCAGCTTTGATAGAACGTGGCAATTCACGTCAACGAAGTTTGAATTGAAGCGAGATATCAGCCTTAGTGTCACTAATCCATTAGTAACACCTGCTGATGTAGACGATACTCCAAGCACAGGAATTCGAGATTGACTACGACAAAGTCCCAAGCGTTGAACAGCCTTTTCAGTAATGAATGAAACTTGGGAACCTGTATCAAGAAGAACACGAACATTTTGGAACGACCTTTCTCTATCCTGGGTTCTAGCAATAGCAGTCGGGAGTAAAGTCTGAAAACCGAAGGTGGGCTCACACGAATGATTGGTAATAACCGAAGACGGACCTGGATTTGACGATGATGAACCAGACGCAACTGCTGATTTAGGGTTACTTACATTTGTGCGATCAGATGAAGATGTGGTAGAACCATCCTGGTGAACCAAACTATGGTGTCGAGACTTGCACATCTTACAACGTTGGTGTGAAAAACATCTATTGGCAGCATGTCCTTGTCGCAAGCAGTTGAAACATGCTGAACGTTCCTTGACCAAATTTCTACGAGTCTGAATATCAAAGGCGAGAAAATTCTTACAGTTCGGCAGGTTATGGTTTCCCTTACACTGAATGCAGCTTTGAACAGATTCGACAACATGAGACCGAATCGTAGTTTGGATCTTATTTCTAGGTTTAGCAGAACGAACAGGACTTGAACAAGCTTCTAAACAAGCACAACGATTGTGAAGAAAATCAATTAAGTCTTCTATTGTAAAACCTTTCTTTGACCCAAGATTTTCCGCCCAAGCTTGCTTCGTATCTGGGTCAAGCTTTTGCACTAACAGATAGATCAACCAAGGATCACGACCAGTTGTATCCAATGCTTTCAAACCCCTAATCACCTCATCGGCGCCATCTGTGATTTTTCTTAGCAGACACACATTCGAAGAATTCGTAGTTGGTAACGACATAAATAGGTTGATGAACGATTGAACTATTAGTTGCGACCTATCGAACCGTTTCTCTAACCTTTCCCAAGCTTCGAAATAGTTATTATCGGTAAGTTTCATGTGGCTTACAAGATCCGCAGCAGTACTACTCAAGAACGTCTTGAGGTAGTAGAATTTTTGAGAAGGGGTAAGCGAGGTGTTTTGATCAACCGAACTAAGAAACATATCCTTAAAAGCAGGCCAATGTTCGTAGTCACCCGAAAAGGTTGCTACTGCAATCTTTGGCAAATTCACCGACGACTTATTTGTGCAGTCCAACTTCTCCAAAAACGCGGCTTGTTGACTTGCTAGTTTTTCAGCTGTCGATGACTGAGTAGGTACCGATGACTGCTTAACTTTAATAAAGCTCGTGAATGTCGAACGCGCCACAAAATATTTTGCCTCATATTCGAAGAACTCGGGTTCTGGGTCTACAAATTCCTGTTCGTCGATGTGCTCATACATTTCATCCTGCAGCGAAACAAAATCAGACCAGGATTCTTCAAGCTTCTCCAGTCGAATTTCCAGCATTACAAGGGGAGTGTTAATATCCACTGTAGCAGCAAAGTCAGCTGCTTTGGTCAGCCTACCCTTGGCACGACCACGTTTTGCCTTGACCACATTCATTATAAAATTGTGATTTAAGCAATTCAAAAAAAAATATGTTAAGCACGAAAAAATATTTGAAGGCTCTTTCTTAAGACTGGGAATCGATTCGCACACGACGAAAATGAACTGCTGTTCTCAAACAAACAATTATTTTTAATATTCCCAGACTAATTAACACACCACAAAATTTATTTGGTTCAATTGAATTTGGCGAAGAAGGACCAGAATGTAAATTGAAGTTCTCAACTTACGCGAACAACTAACATTCCAAAAAAAATATACAATATTACCGTACTCTAAGTTATTTTATTGATGAGGAGATGCTTTCAGCGTGGTGGTCCGAAAAGAAAGAGGAAGCTTTGACATTGGTAGAAATTAAGTTGCAAAATTTAGTAACGGCAAAGACAAGTTAGATTTAAGAGAACATTAACAGCTAGAGAGTAATATTTGAATGTTAAACAAAATATAAACAAAATGTAAGGTAAATTTCTAATGTTCGACAAAGTGTGGAACTCATTGAAATGGATTAAGTTAAACTCAGAAGTAACTAGGAAAGCAGACAAACGTAATCAATTAATAAATAAACAAAATCATAGTGAATGACACAAAAGAAGAAAAATAATTAAATTGACGATTAATCCTGAACAGTTGGGTTATAGAAACTGATTCTGGAAGTAAAAATTCCGATCTGAAGTTACTCACTGATAGTGCATCGATCGCATTTTGAATATCTTGATCGGAGATCCGTTGCCTCCACATTCGGATCTCTGAGATGAAATTCCTTTCTGAACAGTCAAATATTTCGTCATAAAACTTGTAAAGATCTACGCATTTTTCCTCATCAAATTCCTGCTTGGAAGGAAATAGTTTTCCGAAACTGTGGAAGATCGATTTGTGTTTTTCAAACCGACTTTGGAGATGAAAAATGTAAATATCAAGGAATGGAATGTAGAAGGCAATTCTGTAATAATCTTCAACATGACGACAGACCACGACAAAATGACTGAATGGTCTGAATGACAGATTTATACTGTCACAGCTTAAGGTTAGGTTAGGTAGACGTGGCTGTCAGCCAAAGCCAACACACTTAGACCAATGATAGGTCCATTGTGGTACCACACAGATCTGGGGATTACCCTCACTGCTCGTTGAATCAATAGGAGCTTCTTATGAAGCGCGAAAGACTTCTAGCGCCAGTGCTGGCTAAGTCGCTTGTGTCATTGAACAAGAAGTCCCCTAGATGGAGATTTCTTCTATGGGAGAGCGCAGGACACGTGCAGAGAAGGTGAAGTACAGTCTCCTCCTCCTCCTCGTCCATACAGCTTCTGCAGAAGTCATTTGAGCACACACCGAGTCTATATGCGTGCCTGCCTATTAAGCAGTGACCTGTAATAACACCTATAGTGGAGCTAATATGCAGTCGGTTTAATGATATTAGACACTTAGAGCGTCGCAGATCCAGCTTTGGCCAGATCCGCTTAGTCGCTAGACATGTATTGCTACTCGTCCACCTAAGGTTTGTTCTCTCGATTGCGGATAGCTTGAACAAGAGTTTACAAGTAGCGATTGGTATACCTAGGGAACCTTTATCAGGTAAAGGAGGTAATGTGGTTCCTTTTTTGGCGAGATCATCAGCCCTTCAGTTACCTGGAATGTCCCTATGCCCCGGCATCCAACAGAGGTGAATATTGAACTGCTCTGCCATCTCCGAAAGAGATGATCGGCAGTCTTGGGCTATGATGGAATTTGAAGAGACTGAGTCCAGGGACTTAATCGCGGCCTGACTATCCGAGAAGATACGGATATCCTTTGAGGATATCACATTCCTCTTCAGCCACGTCAGGGCTTCTTTTATCGCCAAAATTTCCGCCTGGAACACGCTACAGTAATCAGGAAGACGGAAAGAGAGGCTAAGATTTAGCTTTTCTGAGAAGACTCCACCACCTACCCCATCGCTAGTTTTTGATCCATCGGTGTAAAAGTGGATCGATTTATCATTCGCAAATGCATCATCATCCCAGAAAGATCTGGAAGGAATGGTGATTTGGAAGTTTTTTCCGAACTGCAAACGGGGTATGGTGTAGTCTATGTTTCTGGGTAGAGACTTAAAGTAGTCTAGAATAATGGAGTGGCCAATATTGTTATTGGTCCACTGCGAGGTAGCTTTTAAGCGGACAGCGGAACATGCCGCTGTTTGCATGCTAAATATATCAAGGGGTATCAGGTGTAGCAGAATGTCCAGAGCCGCGGAGGGGGTAGTTCGGAGTGCTCCGCTAATGCATAGACACGCTGAACGCTGGACTTTGCCCAGCTTGTCGCGGTTAATAGCTTTTTCTAGAGCAGTCCACCAGACAACAAGTAAGAATTGGTCTTACCACCGATGTATATAGCCAGTGCGTAATGCGGGGTTGTAAACCCCACTTGTTGCCAATGGCTTTTTTACAAGAGAAAAGTGCTACTGTAGCTTTCTTGACTCTTTCTTGTATATTGGGTTTCCAGCTTAACTTTCTATCGAAGATTAGACCCAAAAATTTTGCTTCGTCAGAGAAAGTTAAGCTTGTACCGCTAATAGAGGGAGGGTCAATATATGGGATTTTATATTTCCTGGAAAAGAGGACAAGCTCAGTTTTGTGGGGGTTAACGCCCAGTCCGCACCGATTAGCCCATCTCGTTAGCTTGTTAAGAGCGTTTTGCAGGAGTTCCTTTATGGTGTTGAGGTGTTTCCCAGAGACGGCAATAGCAACATCATCCGCATAGGCAATCACTCTGCAGCCCTCCCCTTCCAGGTTTATCAGTAGTTTGTTCACCACCAAGTTCCAGAGAAGGGGAGAAAGAACACCGCCTTGCGGCGTCCCTCGACTGACAGACCTCCTAGCAGATGTAACGCCCAGTTTTGAATTGATAATCCGACTATTTAGCAGTAGATTGATCAATTCACCAAGCGAGCTATCCACATTCAGTTCTGCCAGTGCGTTTGCGATTGCAGATGTGTTAACGTTGTTAAAGGCGCCTTCTATGTCAAGGAAAGCAACCATGGTATACTCCTTGTGATGGAGGGAGTATTCGATTGTGCGTACTAAGGAATGAAGAGCGGTTTCCACCGACTTTCCCTTACGGTACGCATGCTGAGCTGTAGACAGCAATTGCGGGTTTATGTGCATACGGAGGTGGATATCAATCAATCGCTCCAGCGTTTTGAGGAGGAATGAAGATAGACTAATAGGTCTGAGGTCCTTTGGACTGACATGGGAATATTTGCCAGCCTTGGGTATAAAAACCACTTTTACTTCTCTCCAAGCCCGGGGGATATGTACCAGATTTAGACAGCTTATCATGATCATCTCCAGCACAGGCAGGATGATATCCGCTGACATTTGTAGTTCGGCAGGTATTATGCCGTCTGGTCCTGCAGACTTGAAGGGTTTGAAGCTTTGTAGCGCCCAAGTCAGCTTGTCCCTAGTTATCAGACCGTGAGGGTAAGTTACCTGTGCATGTGACCTGTTAAGGCTATAATTGCCGGTAATATTGGAGCTACCTGGAAAGTGAGTATCAAGTAGCAGATTGAGCGATTCTTCGCTAGATGTCGTCCAAGAGCCGTCTGCCTTCTTAAGGCAGCTAGGCATAGTAGGATTTGAAGCAAGGATTTTTCTTAGCCTAGATGCCTCAGAGGATTCTTCTATTTTTCCACAGAAGAGTCTCCATGACGTTCTTTTGGCTTTCCTTAATTCTTTTTTGTATAATTTGAGGGATTCCTTGTAGGAGTCCCAATCGTTTATAGCTTTTGAGGTTTTAGCAAGATTGAAGAGCTTAAGCAGTTCGGTGAAAATCTTACGCGCGCTGTCATCGCAGTATTGTTGGCGCCCTATTTAAAATGTCGAACACGTGACATATGTACGATACAGAAAACGACATTTCTCGAATGTGAATATAATATCAATACTCGTGATTTTACGTGTTTGTGACTACAGCGCATAATACGTATATGCTTTGATTTTGTATACCTTTTGTTCATGTGTAAATATTTTCAAAATTCGCATACTGACACGCGCACAATTAAAAAAAAAAAACAAAGTTTGAGCTAGGGAGCTGAAATTTATAATATAGACTCTCCAGGGGGTCAATTCCCGATCTGTGAAACTGTAAAGTGATAAACTTTATCACATCTTCACGCTTAATTCAATTCTCGATCTGTGAAAAAATAAAAACAAGACGTCAAAAACTTTTCATATGATAAATTTTTTATCACACTTAATTCGTTGCTTCAAATAGGTTCAATACTGTGAAAAAAAATGAATATGGAAATAAAATAAAGCGCGGAGCAAGAGCATCCGAAACACAAAAAGAGTTCCTAATACATTTTTTGGAAGAAAAGCCGGATTTGGCAAACGACAAGTAAGGACCAACATAAAATGCTTTAAATAATATGAGTAAAAATCAAAACATTTCATTTCACAGATTCAGAAAAGTTGACGGTGCCCATTCGCGGGAAAATGAATGGACGAATTTATCCAATACCCTTAACAGCTTAGGAGGAGCCATTAAGGATGGGATTAAGTGGAGGAAGTACTGGAAGGATTTGACGTAAGTTCAATATTGTAATTTAATATTTGATAAAAGTTTAAAATTTTGTTTATTTAAAGAATAAATGTCCGGGCCAAAGACAGCGCCATAAAGGAGCAAATAGAAAAAAGCGGCATAAATGGATACATTCCTATTAAGGATTTGTCCGACACCGACAAAAGGATAGTCGCCATCATTATTCCTGAAGCCGTAGAAGGAGTCTCTGCTCTTGTGGGAGAAATTGGTTTCGAAGAGATAATAGTAAGAATGCTACTTAATTTTCAATTATTACGTTCCTCAAACTTTTTTTGTATTTTAAAGACGCAGGACAAAGAGGAGGTATCCATTTATGTCGACGACTCCTTGCAACCAGATCCTCAAGACAGACAGTATCAACATCCTGAACAAATTATTGAACTGCCGTCAACATCAAGGCAAAAGCGTCCACACAAACGAAAGCGGACTCTGTCAGGTTCTACAGACGATGCTTTAAAAATATACCAAGAAATTGAAGAAAAAAAAAATAAAGCTCGAGGAGAAAAAAATCAAGCTGAAAGAAAAAAAGATTGAGCTCTTGGAAGAGAATAATAAACTCCAAACTGAAATAAAAAACAAATTAACTGAATTGCTTCAAAAGCTAAATAAAGATTAAGAAAAATTAATTATTTATGTTATTTATTTTTCTTCCCGGAAAGGATTCCTCAAAAGAAGTCTTTGACACGCACAGATCTCGGATCTCATCCCCGCTCTGGCGAAAACTTTACAGCTACGGACGCATTAAGAAATCGAATGCATTCTCCCCCAGCAAGGTCTCCGATAACAGATTTAATTTAATGGTCGATGCAAATTTAATAACACCAATACCAAAAATTGTAGTGCATAGAGATGCTAGAATAAGTATATCTCTGTCAGAAATAACTGAGCAGAACGATTTAAATCGTCATTCCCAAAGTGCCATTCCCAAAATACATCACAGCGTTCTGAAAATACATCTCAGAACACATCAGATCAAAGTTCACAAAGCTCATCAAATTTGCAGCATTCAGTTGAGTACAATAAGCCTAAGGCTCTTAATGTAGATTTGAACCAGAGTCAATGCTCGTTAAATAAAAGCCTGCAGACTATTACTGAAGACTTTAGTAATGAGAGTGATACGCGCAATGATACTATGACAGATGCAAATACAACTATCAACAATTTATTAGAGGCTCCATGCAGCACACCATACAATACGAATAAGGTGACTAATACGACTATTGCAACAAAAGATGTGCGAATACTAGTTCAAAAACTGAGTGTCGACAAAGTCAAACAATTAAAAGCAACAAACTGTTCCGGCAGCATTGCACCAGAATTAAATTTAAATGAGTACAACACCGTAGATTACAGCATCTCAACGGACTCACAGTCTTACTGCATCTTTTACCTCTTGACCTACATATAACAAACATCACAGCACACAGCGCGATCAGACTCAGAGTCTGGCTGCTGGACTGTAAAACCCTACGGCCACAGTAGTATTCTAGACTCTACCTAGAAAACTAGTTCCGCCTTCAACAGACTACATCATTCCCAGAATGTCTTTTACAAAACATTTCGTCGTTCAAATCCCTACTAGATCGGAATGGCAAAATGGAGAAGTGACAAGGGATTTCGATCAAACAATCTACACCGACGGTTCAAAAATGGAATGCGGCGTGGGTGCGGGAGTTTTTTCGGAATCCTTAAACATCGCAAAATCATACAGACTTCCGGATACTGCAAGCGTCTTCCATGCGGAGCTACTGGCTATCCGTGAAGCCTGTCGCCAGATCAAACTTCACTCAAATATAACACCGAGGCAAAGGATCGCCATACTTATTGACAGCCAGGCTGCCATTAAAGCGATCGCTTCGGTCACTATTTCCTCTAAGTTAGTACTAGAATGCCGTAATGAGCTGGCCCTGCTTGATAAGTTCAAGGTTACCCTGATCTGGGTTCCAGGGCACAGTAACGTTTATGGAAACGAACATGCCGACGAACTGGCCAGGCAAGGCTCAGCTCTCCACTGCTCTCTGGCAGAACTAGTCCACATTCCGCTCGGAGCAGTTAAGGCAAACATCACCGCAGAATACCTTAAGAAAGCCAACCTCAGATGGAGCAGGCTGACTGCATGCGTCATATCCAGAAAAACGTGGCCAAACTACAACAAGGCAAAAACAACCGACCTTCTAGGTAGAACCCGAAAAGACATCGCAAGACTTACAGCGATCTTCACGGGACACTGGCCTATAGGTGACCATGCGGCCAAGCTGGGCATCCCATACAATACACACTGCCGCAGTTGCAAAGTGACAACTGAAAAAGAAACCCTAATTCACTTTTTATGTACCTGTCCGGCTTTAGCTAGGACCAGACTACGTACATTGGGAAGCCCTTTCTTCAATACACTTGAGGAAGTCTCCGAGAAAAGTATCAAGAAACTGATAACTTTCCTGAACTCCGCAGGTTGGATTTAGCCTCCCCCACCAATCGATAATACCCAGGTTTACGTGAGTTTGTGGTAACAAAACGGCACTCAGTGCTAATTGGGTTTGTCTTATCAAACCGCCACACCTACCTACCTACCCTACAGCATCTCAAGGAAAGATAATAATATTTTGTTGAAGGTAAATACTTGTCACAGAAGGGAACAGAAGCAAACCGAGAACAGGTTTGCCGGCCAATCCCATGGAGGACAGACGGGACCGCAGCAACCTGGAGGATCATCCAATTCAACTTTTTCCAATGGACCTACCCCAAACTCAGGCGCTGACGAACGCGGCTACATCCACGTGGAGAAATTCGAAAATCTCTCGAAGTGGAATCTTATTCTCTGGGGAACGTTGTGGTTCCTCAGTAAACTCCTTTTTAGAACGGGTTGAAGAATTAAGGGAAGCTAGGGGAATAAGTGAGGCCCAATTGTTTAAGTCATCGGTGGATCTATTTAGTGGGAAGGCTCTCCTTTGGTTTAGGGCGGTTAGGAGAAATATCAGTTCATGGCAGGAGTTGGTCCGGGAGCTGAAATTGGAATTAATCCCCCCCAACTACGACGATCTGCTACTCGAGGAAATTCGGCGTAGGACCCAAGGGAAGGAAGAATCCATCGGGGTTTATGTCGCCATCATGGGGAACATGTTTGGCCGGCTCTCTGAGCCACTTTTCGAACGACGCAAACTCAGCATCGTCCAACGGAATCTAGCCCCATTCTACCAAACCCAACTCGGTTTGGCAGAGCCACAGTCCATCCAAGATCTGGTGGTGTTGGGTAGGAGACTGGAGATGGTCCGAGTGAATGTGGAAACCTTCGCGCCACCTCCTGCATCTCGTTCGCGAAACCTGCTGGAACCAGATTTGGCCTATATAGCGGCTGAGGAACCAACAGTTGCAATCGTCAGTCGAAGCCCGCAACCAACTCGACGGTTGAGGTGCTTCACTTGCAATCAAGAAGGTCACCTTTCGAACACTTGTTCCGCTCCTAGGCGTTGTGCAGGGGTGATACGTAGGGACTGTAGGACCTGTTCGGGAAATGGGCAACGGACTCCTGGGCCAGCAGGACGGGAGCGCCGTTAAGTCTGGATAGGTTGCCTGCTAGCAACCAGTTGGCTGCACGACAAGAGGAGGTCGTTCGCTTAGGTTTCACCCTTTAGGCACACGCGAATGACACGCGCCCATATTTGAGGGTTAGCGTTTACGGGTTAGATTTAATCGGTCTTCTGGATTCCGGAGCGTCGCGAACGATCGTCGGTAGGGACGGATGGGACATTTTAAAAGATTTAGGATTAGTTTTAGGGAAAGGCAAAGTTAGGAAGGTAGCTTTAGCAGATGGGGCGGGGGTAGAAGTAGCTGGTAGTGTTTTATTGCCTTTCATAGTACAGGGTAAAACAGTGTTGATCGATTGTTTGGTCATCCCAACTCTCCCACATGTACTGATCCTGGGTGCCGACTTTTGGACCCGAAAGGGAATCGTTCCGGATTTGAGATCAGGCGAGTGGAGTTTTTCGAATCAAGCCGCCGTGGCTTCGATTTCCACGATCATGGAACGATCGGAGTTGGATGAAACCCAAAATGGACAACTCGAAACACTGATAGGGCAAGTTTTTCAGTCCATGCCCGAAGGCATTGGACGGACCCATCTTGTAGAGCATAAGATTAGGACGACGTCTGAACCAATTAAGCAGCGGTACTACCCAGTCTCGCCTGCGGTTCAACGTCACATAGATAGGGAATTAGAAGAAATGTTGAGGGAAGATATTATCGAAAAATCGACTAGTCCATGGGCTTCGCCCATCGTTATGATTAAAAAGAAAGATGGGTCATTTAGATTCTGCGTAGACTACAGGAAGTTGAATAAAGTTTCGGAACGGGATGCGTATCCACTCCCCTATATCTCTGCTACACTTGACAAGCTCCGGGATGCCAAGTATCTGTCTTCGCTGAACATCAAGTCAGCGTACTGGCAGATCCCCGTGGAGGAAGCGTCGCGGCAGTATACCGCCTTCACCGTATCAAATCGTGGACTCTTCCAATTTAAGAGGATGCCATTCGGGCTGCACAATGCACCGGCAACATGGCAACGCTTCATCGATACTGTGCTTGAGGCCGATCTGGAACCACACGTATTCGTGTACCTCGATGACATTGTCATCGTCACAAATTCATTCGAACAACATCTGGAAATTTTGGAAGAAGTCTTTAAGCGATTATGTGCGGCTGGTCTCAAGGTTAGCAGGGAGAAGTGTAACTTCTGTAGGCCCTCGCTGAAATTTTTAGGATACGTGGTGGATCGCAATGGTTTGCATGTCGACCCAGAGAAGGTCGAAAGTATGCTCCAGATCCCCGCACCCAAAAACGTAAAGGAAGTGAGAAGTTTTGTCGGAACGGTATCCTGGTACAGGAGATTTATAGCGAACTTTGCAGTTCTGGTCAAGCCGTTAACCGACTTATTGAAGAAGAAGAGTAGGTTCGTCTGGTCTGAAGAGTGCGAGGGGAGTTTCCGGAAAGCTAAGAAATGCTTGATAACGGTCCTGATTCTGACCTGTCCGGATTTTGAGCGTCCCTTTGTAGTACAAACAGACGCATCGGACTATGGGGTTGGAGCAGTGCTCAGTCAGACTTTTGATGACGGAGAAAAGGTGATTTGCTATCTGAGTAGGTCGTTGAATAGGAACGAGAAGAACTATTCAACCACGGAGAAGGAGTGCTTGGCCGTACTATGGGCAGTAGAGAAGTTGCGGCCATACATCGAAGGCGTTCGGTTTACGATCGTGACGGATCACTATTCCCTTGTGTGGTTGAGTAACCTCAAAGATCCGTGTGGTAGATTAGCGCGCTGGGCGGTTCGGCTCCAGCAATTTGATTTTACGATCGTGCATCGGAAAGGAAAAGACCATGTGGTTCCGGATATGTCACGACCATCCCTTGGCCGGACATATGGGAGTTAGGAAAACGTTCGCGAAGATTGCCTCGAGGTATTATTGGCCGAAATTAAGGTCAGACGTAACGAATTACGGACGTATAATTGCAAAATATGCCAAAGTGTGAAACCGGTGAATGACAAGCCAGCTGGTTTAATGGTCGAAAGGATAGGGACTTCGAACCCATGGGAGATGATTTGTGTTGACTTGGTAGGCCCTCTTCCTAAATCGAGTAGGGGTTTTATTTATATTTTAACCGTGGTTGACTATTTTACTAAGTTTCCCCTTTTGTTTCCCCTGAGATCCATCCGCAACCGCAAAGTCGGTGTGTAAGGATCTTGAAGACAATGTCTTCACGCTGTTCGGCGTACCAAAGTGGGTCGTCTGTGACAACGGTCCCCAATTCCGAAGCAAGGAATTGAAAACGCTATGCGAAGCGTACGGGTCACACCTAAAATTTACTGCACATTACCATCCGCAGGCTAATCCGGCGGAGACGATTAACCAGATAATAAAAACAACGCTATGTGCCTATGTGTCGGAAAACCATAGGACGTGGGATACGCACCTGGCAAAGGTGGCGTGCTGTATCAGGACATCGCAACATGAAGTCTTGGGGGTTTCACCCTATTACGCAAATTTCGGAAGGGATATGGTCACATAAATGGTCGTGACTGTCCCTCCGAGAGAATATCATCAGAGAGAAGGTGCGATAGGTCCAATACCGGAATAGATTCCGGGGATAGGGAAGTGGAGCTAGTGGATGGGAATAGGGACATAGAACAGGAGAGAATAGGCATGTCGGAGCTAGGTAGGCGTTTTAAGGAGCTAAGGAGGGATATAGGTAGGAAGTTAGCGGAGGCGACCAAGAAGTCCGCGAAAACCTACAACCTCCGTCGGCGGGATGTCCAATACCTGCCGAATGAGGTTGTATGGCGAAGAAATTTCATTTTATCCGATGCCGCGAATTACTACGCCGCCAAACTAGCTCCAAAATATGTCGGACCTTTTCGGATCCGGAAGCGCCTCTCGCCATGGACCTATTTACTTATAGATAAAGACGGGAAAGAACGCGGTACCTGGCACATGAAGGACCTTAAGCCCTTTCACGATGCCAGCGACGATTAGTCTAGCTTTTGTTTTGAAGGCCCACCCATATAGTCTTAACCGTAAAGTGATTGCGTTGAATTTTAATCTTGCTAGACGGGCAATATGGCCATTGATGGACATGTGTTCCCCCTGTTGTGGCGTTACCCTTAGTCTGAGAAAATGGTTTGGGTTCCTTCGGAAACCAAGACCATTTCCTCGGAGGTGAGGGTGGGGTTTGTTGCGGAATATTTTCGCGCAACCAATTTCACCTTCTGTCCTTCTCTTCCCTCCCCGTACCCTTCTTCTATTGGGTGGCATCTGCGAGGTCATCGGCAAGTGGAGGGCAACCAAGGTCCCATCAACCTTTGGGCCACTTTCCCCGAACCTCGAGGGTATCACCCCCACAGGTACCCAACCCCGACGTACGAACCAGCAACCAGAGTTGAAAGGGAAGAGGCCTTAAGAGGAAGCAGAAATGGGTAAAGAAGGACGAAAACCCCAACGATACGGCACAATGTCAGCCGTTAAAAAGTGCCCACGCAACAGTAACGCACCAGCCATGCGAAATGGGCCCAACGTTGCCTGCACACCAGTACCCGAGCGAGACAAATGGCAATGCGGCAAAGTACACGGCCGTATCCTGAGTGCCCTCCAACGACACGGAGAGGCAGCAGATAAGTGTGGGTGGACGGCCTACACATTTACATCTGCGCAAGAACCACCACTGATACGGTGGGGTGTTCGGTTCGATGAGGGGGAAGAAGACGCTCTTCCTTTCTACTCCGTCGTAGGAGCACCGAAGGAGCAGCAGAGGGGTGTAGGCGGACGGCCAAGACAAAAGACACTTTGATAGAAGACGTGACAACACTAGCAAACACTGACGAGGAACGCGAGACACATACAAGATTGGTCAACACAACACAAAACAACTGAAACAACGTACAACATAAATAAAAAGGAGAAATCCTGTATATAACGAAACAGAATGTAAGGAATGACCCGCAATTGGCAAGACCCTTACATCATATCTGAACAGGATTCCACCAGACAAGAGTAAAATTCGCGGCTTTCTAAAATTTATGATAACTCACTTTGCTTTGTTTTGGGTTCTATGGGGATTTTTGCACTACTCCACGCGCTGGGAGGGTTTAATTACAACGTCGTCCTGAAATTTCTTCTCTTCCTGATATGGGTCACCCCTTTAGAGATCCAATCACTCCTTTTTCATCGATTTAAGGGTAATTTTGATAATTTGGGGATATGTATTGTTTTGACTGCTTTGCACTTTGGCAGAACTCAGACGAGAAATGTCAAACGTAGATTATATTCTGATGTGATGAGAAGATTGTTCCAGGTCGGTCAAGCAGCTCAATAACCCGACTTTCCAGTGGTGGATCGTGGGTATAAGAGTGAATGGATTGAGTGGATGGAATAATAGCGAGGGGGTAACGTTCAGACTCACGCACACCATTGCGAACACGCTCCGGTGCTCGCTGGAACGAATGAAGGTAGTGGGATATGGCGGACAACCACCAACACATAGGCGGACGTCCATTGCACGCCATGAGTGGGATTCCACTACCAATGGGTGTGCGAGTGTGTGAAAGATGAGAGTTTGCCGAACTGGAACAATGAAAGTTCTGGAAGATCATTTCTTGGTCAACCACCGAACTCGTTAGTCAGTTTTGTTGCGACAGGAGTTTTGTCAAAGTGCAAAGAGATTAATTTATACAAGAAATAAAAGCGAAGTTTTTTTTGGAAAAAAAGAGTAAAAGGAAAAATAAACGTGGAGACGGGACAATTAACGTGGAAGAGGAAAGGACATCAGAAGGAGTAGAAATAGCAGGACAGCTTTTCGCGGCCCATTATACCATTTTGGTATTCCGGGCGACGCCATAGCGGGTCACGCCGGTCACCTTTATTTGCCCTTCAGGCCACAATCACTTTAACCTTTTTGCCATCGGATTTCTTGTGCTATCTTTAATTTTTTTGACTTCCAGTAATAAAGTGACCACGCTCCAACGGAGCTTTATAACGTTGTTTAAAACCGTTGTGTCTTCCTTTTTTTGGGAAACTACCTTTTTATTTCAGTGGTTCTGTACCAAGGTTTCACAATTTTCCACAAAATTGTGTGGCGCCCATTTTTTTTCTTTTTTTGCTCTTCGAAAATCGTTCAACAGCGTAAGCTAACATTCCAGGTTTTTTTTGATTTCGTTCTAAACGAACCCACCCCAGGCTGAGTTACCGGGAAATTGCCTTCTAGGCGATTCTTGTTGTACTTCTTTGTATCCAACGATCCGTGGTTTTGACGTTTTAGTTCGGTTTTGGAAGTTCGGTAGTTTTATCTCGGCGGTAGCGACCGCAAATAATTCAATTAGTTTAAGCAATAAAAGTTATTGGGGTTAATCCCTATTATCGGAAAAAATGCAACATCAGTGCGTCGTCGATTGTTAACAATTACGCGAATTATTATGCTGGACATTCTTCTTAAAACGAAAACAACAAACAAATTGAATTTTTATTTAAAAGAAAAAAGAAAAAAGTGACGAATAAACGACAGAACTTTTCATTTAGTACTTTTTAGTATACACTCTGACAGCCATTTATCATAAAGCGTTCGAGAATCGCATAAGACGTGTTCGTGAAGTGATAAAATGAAAAACTGCTGTGAAAACTGAAATGATAACTTATTTATCACTTCACGTTTTCACAGATTGGGAATTGACCCCCAGGTGCCCTTGATGTTCATGTGTAAATATTTTCAAAATTCGCATTAGGGCGCATAATATATATCTGTGTATCAAAAAATTATCGACACTGTTTCGCGAAGTAGGTGTACGGAATTAAAATTGTTTGCAGTGGTAACCGTGTGTCCACACAAGCGGCACTATCGTAGTTTCATGCAAAATGTATCAAAAGAATGAGGTTAAGTTAGGAGCATACATTTTTTGTTCCATTTGCTTGATGTGACCTAGACAATGTAGTCGACGTGTCTTAGCTCTCTGGTTTACAATCACTTGTTGGTGCGTCTCACAGAGTTCCTGGAAGTTATACATATCTAACAAATAATGTCAATTTCAAGGTCCTCATGTTATGGCACCTATTTTCGCTATAAAATTGTTTTAAAATATAAGCAGTCATTCTGTTGGTATAGACTTAATGAGAGATTCGAAATCACATCACCATTCCTTAATCTTCCTCTTTAATGCCGAAGTTATGATCTAGACTAGTACTATGGGGGTAATAACCAAGGTTTGGCTGAACTGGAACTTTTTAGAAAAAACTATGGTACCTCTGCTTCTATAGGTAATGTAGTTACATGTAGTGGAGTAAATGAAACAAATTGTAGCCGACGTAGTTTCAACTGTCAAAATGATCTGTCAGTTGTCACTTTGAAGTATGATTTTTCAATTTTTGTTTTGTGTTTTGCTTTATTTATAGTGTTAATTAAAGAAAAACAAGCTAATGGACTAAGTTTCTTCAAACTATATTCATAGAGCTAGTAACTAGTAAGGTCATAATTCAAGTAGAAATCGGATAGTGATAAAGTTGTCGTAGGCATGAATTTCAAGACATTGAGGGTTTGTCGAAACATGCTGCCACAATTAACGTTTACTTGAAACTCAATTCCTATTGCACTGTACCCAAGAAAGAAATTGGCTGCATTCAGTGTGCCATTTGCCTAACCTAAGTCTTGACGGATGCTTTTGACATTTCTTAATCGCCTTTCATTGCAGGCAGAATGAGCGCGTTCAATTTAAAAGACAACTACTAGTCCCTACTATTTTACCTTTTCTCATAGATGTCACAAGACCATCGTTTGGCAAGTCATAGAAATTTAATTAGTAGGGAACTCGCAGTAGCCTTGCAAATTGAACGCGCCAAATTTCTTGCAAAGTTTCCTAACGCAGTTGTCAAAAATTGCCTTTAAATTTTAGCCATTTCTACCAATCAGCGTTCGAGCATAAGCCTGGCTGTGGCATACTGAACGCGCCCATTCATATCGAATAGCAAGAGCAAGTAGTCGAAGCCCATTGAAAATATGTCATGTTACTTCAATAATCACCTTGAAGACTACGTGCTAGGAAGTTCCCTCTCACCATGTTTTGTCTGTCAATGGACTTGTTCTTGCACTAATGTCTCGAATACGTAACTTAACAACAACCTTTCCGTCGGTCATCTCGACATCCACATTTGAATATACGTAGTTAAGTAGATGCCGGTCACATTTTACGTTCACAGTAAACTCCCAGTCAGGGAAAACGGGAAAAACCTTACATCTTAAGTTCATGATCAGACGGTATACTCTGAACTCACCTTCTATTTGTTGCCACTTTCCGCTTCGACTGAGAGCGTTACCCAACTCAACAGTACCAGTCAACTCTTCCACTTATTTATGAATGTAACTTCCGAGATAAGTACTCAGAGAAGCATCAATGGGGCATGAAGTGACAACACTGACAAAGCAAATGAAAAGTGAATTTCATTTCTATTTCTTGTTGTCACTGTCGTCCTGCCATCCTTGTGTCTATATCAAAATGCCTGTGACAATGCAATGAGATAAAATGTTCATTTCTTTTTTTCTCTTTCTTAAATATTGAAGTACGTTCCAAGAGATCTTTTTTAATTGAATTGTGTTAACATTTTTTTCTTTGTTTCCTTTTTTTCTTTAAGGTTAAGAAAACATGCGGCACTCCAAAGTTATTGCCCAACAAAGAGGAACCACTGGCAGATATTCGCCCAGGTCAACAGGGAAACATTAAGTGGGCCACGCCACCCGATGCGGAACTTTTAAATTTCCTATCCACAATTGAAAAGTCAAAGGAATTCTACTCGAGAATAGTCAATAAGTAAGTCATTAGCGTCGCATGTCCTTTCTAGTATTTATCGGGTAAATATTTTCTATCGACCAACACAACTAAGAGAGTTGGGGTTATAACAAAAGAGAAGAATAAAACATTTAGGAAGACTTCTTTGTTGGAACAGCACTGGCAGCATTGACAACAGCGCTGGAACAAGTGAACCAATAGTAGATATCTTATTAGTAAAAATTAGCTTTTTAATAAGTAGAGCGGGAAACTTACATTGGCTTGAAACCTTAATAAAGGTTCATTGCAGCAGAATATCAAACTTCGAATGCCCTTCCAAATTGGTGGGATAACTTCTAATTTGAAATCGAAATTCAAAATTGAATTTAAATTCATAATTTTGATTGAACTAAGCAAAATGAAGACCGATCGAAAGGGAGTACAATGTATACTAAGAGTTGTTTTAGGCTTTTTAAAAAGGTACAAGTTTGGAGTTTAAAAAAAGAAAGATTGTTACTAAAGGGTTTTTCAACAGGGACGCTACAAAAGTAGAGCGACAGGGACAGCAAACGACGCCGAATTTCTTGCCGCTCTTTTGACATTTCTCTTCAGTAAGGTTTGCCATTTCATGATGGAGAGATATACGAGCCAACAACGAGTCGAAATTATTAAATTTTACTACCGAAATTCGGAGTCAGTGGCCTCAACGTGTTATCTCACGTGGAAACCGTGTTATTTCACGAAATGGTCCAGTCGCTTGGCCACCTCGGTCGTGCGATTTGACGCCGTTAGACTCTTTCCTGTGGGGCTACGTCATGTCTATGGTCTATGCCAACAAGCCAGCGACGATTGATGAACTTCGTACGAATATCGAACGTGAAATTGCGGCAGTATCGGCCGATTTATGCTTGAAAACCGTCGAAAATTGGGTTCAGCGTCTGGACTTCTGTAAGCATGCCCGTGGTGGCCATGCAAAAGAAATCGAGTTCCATTCATAATGGCATCGAACGTACTTTCACAGGAATAAAGAATTTCATTGATATCCAAAACCGTTTTTTTTTTATTTAAAAAAAAACTTTTGTAGCGCTCTTATTGAAAAACCCTTTATAAGGGTGAATGGAACCATTCAGGGCTCAGAATTTGCATTTCTTACAGGCATCGTCGCTTGGATAAAATGTTGACGTTTGTATATCTTTTTTTTCTCTTTCAAACTTTGAAAACTGTTTTTCGATATCTTTTTTAGTTTCCGAGATCAGCTTGCATTTTGTCGAATGCGCAAATTCACGAACGCTTCGGTGGTAATTTTATTTTACACTCTGCCTCACTTGATTACGAACAGGTAGTTTTTTGGTTAATTTTACGATTTTTTTAAAACCTTCGATAATCTGTAAAAAAAACCAAACGCAATATGAAAGAAAGATATATTTTGTTTATGATGTACAAAAAAATTGGTATAAAGTAGATAGATTCAATTTGACAGATGTTTTTCCCAATAAGGTCATAAAGTTAGTTATTTTTTTCCTCTCACTTGATTACGAACATTACTTTTGCGGGCTGCGTTCAATGGCTGTTTCTTTTTCTTATTTCCTCCTTGGTTAATAAATTTCTTTTAACCATAGTTTTTGTTTTTATGAAGTTATGTTTTGAACTATACTTACGGTGACCATATTTTTCAAAGAAAAATAAAGGACAATTATTTTATTGTTTACAAACTTTTTGTATTCATTAAAAATTAAAGAAATTAACAATAAAGCCAGCACTCAAGGAACAATCAATTAGCCTTATCATTAAGCCTTTAAGGGCCAACTTCAATAGTCGGAGCAATGCGGACGGTGCCGTCCGAAACTAATCGAATACAAAGAATTTGTGTTGTGTGCCCATAATAGCGGATTCCTCCGTCTCATTTGGTTTCGTTCCCCTATGCTTACGTCCGTAAACAGCGATCCCGTTCGCACTTAACGTCCGTAAATTTGACCACCACTTTTTTGGACGGGAAATCACAGGCAGTTTCTTCCGTTCTTACTTACTTATTTAACGACCTCCCGACCCGTGGAGAGTCCCTGCCTGAGATACTGCAGAGTTCCATCCTCAGCGATCCCGGGCTTCCAGTTCTCCAGACTAAGCGCTCTAGCATCCACGATGGATTAATCTTTAAAACGGAAGTTCGGTCTTCCTTGCCTTCTCAAACCAGGGGGCTGGAAGTCGAAGATCCTCTTGGCTGGAGCATTATTTTCCATTCGCTCAATGTGGCCGAGTCAATGTAGTCGACGTGATTTAGCTTTTTGGACTACATTCACATCTTAATACAGCTCATAGAGTTCGCGGTTGTATCTTCTCCTCCATTCGCCCTCCTCGCACACAGGACCAAATACCCAACGGAGTATTTTTCATTCAAAAGAATCCAATATCAGCTCCCCTTTTCTACTTATCGTCCAGCACTCGGCACCATAAAGCAGGACTGGTAGGGTTAAGGTTATAGAGCATGCATTTTGTCCTTCGAGTGAGGAGTTTTGAACCCATTTGTTTGGTTAAACCGAAGTAGAAGCGGTTTCCTAATGTACTTCTGTGCCGGATACTACTAAGGTGTCATTCGTGGAGTTGATGTTTACTTCTAGGTACATAAACTCTTTAATTACCTCGACTGTGGACAGATGTTTGTTCGTTTCTCGACAGCATGTACTTAGTTTCGTCCTCATTTACCTCAAAACCAATCCATGCATATACTTTTGTTATGGGTTATTCAAGCAATTGATAGATCGGAAGAAAACGTTTCGTTCAAAAATGACATTAGCTTCAGTTTTTGTCCGCTTATTACAGTTGAGCCTTAATTAGTGCAGATCCGTGACTGCTTATAAGAGCACTATCCGCATACCACTCTTAAGTTGAGAACAGTAATATCTTTAGCGTACGGAAATTCGAAATGAACTGGGTCTTTGTTCCCTGCGTTCTCGCACGGTTACACTTGTAATATCTATATTTCAAGCTTTCATTTTCACTTTGAAGTTTATGTTTTTGCACGTGGACACTAGTAAATTATATATCTGACTTTCACATTTTCAATTTTGATTTTATTTACATGACTTTCTGGCAATTGGTCTGTTGTTTAGTGAAATGAGTCTTCTTAAGTTTTAAAATCGATTTCTGAATGGTCGGTAAATACCGTCCTGAGATGACTAAAAAAACGTAAACATAAATAAGAGTTCTTGTTCATTTGGTAACAGTATTAACATTTGCTTGTACTTGGACACAGTTCTCACTTGGCACACTATAACCCGGTTTCCACAAACTGAAATCAGGCGTGAAATGACAGTTGACAGTTTAAAAGAAAACATACAGATCAGAGTTGAAAAAAGGACCATCCTCTTAAATAAAGCACGGATGGTCTGCGTACTTATACTCTAAATTTTATTTAAAATATGATAACCAGTAGATCTAGCTACTGTTCGTTGATTTAAACAAAATCGTAAAATTAAACCAAAAAGATACATGTTCGTAATCAACTGAGGCAGAGTGTATGTGCAATAAAACAAAATAAACACATACGACATTTTCAACAGACTCTGTTTTTTCTTCGATAGACCACTTCACGAAGCTATTTCTTGCTGAAGTGCCGTCAGAAACAAATTGAATGATAAAATTCCAGAAATTTGAACAAATCGTATGGAAAAATCGTTGTGATTGAAAATAAAGTGTATATTTAAGTGAAAACAGAAGCTATTAAAAAGTAAAGTACCAAATCATAGAGAAAAAACCTGAAAAAGTATGTTAAAGCAAACAAAAAACATAGGGACGGGCTACAGTCCGCTTGGGCGAACTGTTGGATACCCTATTCTTATTCCTATCTCTCATAAGTGGGCGTGACAAAAGTCTAAGTATGGTTGAATTGTTAAGAACGCCTACATATTTTGTTATATAACATTTAAAGGATTTTATAAAAAAAAACGCTCCCTAGCTCAAACTTGGGTGTTTCAATAAAATTGTTTTATTTAATTGTGGGCGTGTCAGTAGGCGAATTTAAAAAAAAATTAACACATGAGAATAAAGGGCCCCTAGAGAGTATATATTATAAATTTCAGCTCCCTAGCTCAAACTTTGAATTTTCAAAAAAAAAAAAAATAATTGTGGGCGTGTCAGTGGGCGGATTTTGAAAATATTTACACATGAGCATAAAGGGCCCATAGAGAGTATACATTATAAATTTCAGCTCCCTAGCTCAAACTTTGGATTTTCAAAAATTAATATACCCTTAGAATAGGGTATAAAAAAAATATTTTATTTATTTGTGGGCGTGTCAGTGGGCGGATTTTGAAAATTTTTTATCCCGAGCAGTTTTAGGAGTCATAGATCATATATAAAAAATTACAGCTTTTTAGCTCAAAATTCGATTTTTTCCAAAATTTTGTTTTTTTGAGATTGTGGGCGTGTCTGTGGGCGGATTTCAAAAATTCGTAAACTTGATTATTTCGGGACCCTAGAGAGTATATGGTTAAAATTTCAGCTCTCTAGGTCCAGTTTAAAGGCCTAATTTTTGGCGACAGACGGACGGACGGACGGACGAACGGACGGACGGACGGACGGACATGGCTAGATCGACATTACTATCGATGCTGATCATAAATATAGTAACTTTTAGGCGTCTACGATCAATATTAAGGTATGTTACAAACTATGCGTCAAAATTAATATACCCCTAGAATAGGGTATAAACAATAAACACAGTGAACTAAGTTGACTAGTTGACCAAAAACGCTTGTGCAGCTCCTGATGCAGCCATTTGCGAACATTTTCCCTTTTTTTATACAATTTTGTTATTTTTTAATTGTTGTTGTTCGTTTGTATTAATTAGTATAAAATGAATGTATAGAGAATTGTTCAACTTAATTTATTTCCAAACAAAAATATTTTTTTGCCACAACAACGCGATTCTCCCGGTTTCACTTTTATTTTTTGTACACAATCCTTCTATAAAATAGTGTTTAGATGAAGCTTCATAATAATGAAACTTTTTTTTTTGTTAAAATTCGCTTTATTATAAACTTTTTACGAAATATTCGCGCTAAAATAGTTCCATCATTTCATTCTGCTGGAATTTTTTTTTTATTACCACTGACGTTGTGGCGAAGTACTCTATCGGTAAAATATTGTCGTATGTGTCTGTTTTACTGCACATACAACATTTTTTTACTGAAATTCCTGTCAATGTTTGTTTTCTGTATACGCCATAAGGAAATACACGGACGTTTGCGATTTCAAGATATCGTTTGTGCCACATGGGTCCCCTGCACCAAGTTTATCAGAGGAGCTTTATGCGTAATTAAATGCATAAGAAAATCATAATTTTATTGAAATGATTTTATTCAACTTTTAATCATACAAAACGATTGTTGGGAGATGATCCATTAGGTGCAACAAATGCAAGTCTTAATGCCAGTGACATTGATTTTTCCACGGATGATGAGAATGGTGATCCTACATACATTTTGCGAAAAAGAAAACGCAGCACTTCAAACTTTTTATAAAGAAATATAGTGGTACCAACCCAGCAAAGAAACATTAATTCGGCATTTAAAAAAGAATAACATATCTCCCAAACGGGATCATGATGTATTCTCAAATGACAAAAATCTCGAATGCACAAAATCCCGAAAAAACAAATTTTTAATCTACAATGCAAAAATCTCGAATGCACAAGAATCTCGAGTGGACAAAAATCTCAAAAGACCATATCTGGAAAAAATCTCGAAAAAAATTTAATTCGAGATTTTTTT
Organism: Portevinia maculata; assembly: GCA_949715645.1. Classification (NCBI taxonomy): domain Eukaryota; kingdom Metazoa; phylum Arthropoda; class Insecta; order Diptera; family Syrphidae; genus Portevinia; species Portevinia maculata. The sequence goes on along the minus strand of OX454527.1, from coordinate 24,733,209 downwards.
CTTACCAATTTAAAAAGTTTAAACTTAAAGAAAACGCATTACATATTTAGTTTATTCAGCAATTTATTTTTTTGGGCAAATTAACAACAAAAGATCAATATGTTTTGGTAAATATTAAAATCATTATAAAAAATATCAAAAACAAACCAAAAAGTTTTAAATTCATAACGTTATTATGTTATAAGCTCGAGCTCTATGCAAGACTCCTAAGGTACCCCACATAACTCCTCTCTTCTTTTTCGTCTAGTACTTTTAAAATTTGTTTTTCTTTTTTTAAATACTCCCGCCAGTCAATCGTGGATGTTAAAGAGTAGTTAATAATCTCGAATGAATATATTCGCGCGAATTGTAACCATTCTCTCAAAAATTAATATATTCATTCGAGATTTTTGTTTTCTAGATTTTTGTATTTCGAGATTATGCTTTCTAGATTTTTTTCTCGAGATTTTTACTTTCGAAATTTTTGCTTTCTGGATTATTGCTTTCTAGATATCGTGGTAAACCCTTCCCAAACGTTACTTTAAAATCGGAAAAACTTGTTTTCGAAAAGATTCGGTATTTTAACTGTGTAAGACATGCTTATTTTTTGTACGTAAAGGTCATGCGGCATATTTAAAGCGGCCTTCGGATGACCTAATCACCAGAAACTCTGAAAGTCGATTGTTTTCAATTGCTTGTTTCGCTCAGAATAAAAAAAGACATAGGGGCGGGCTACAGTCCGCTTGGCCGAACTGTTGGATACCCTATTCTTATTCCTATCCCTCATAAGTAGGCGTGACAAAAGTCTAAGTATGGTTGAATTGTTAAGAACGCTCTACATTTTGTTTATAACATTTAAAGGATTTAATCGATGTTATATAACATTTAAAGGATTTAATCGAAAAAATCGAAGCTTTTTTAAAAAAAACACGCTCGCTAGCTCAAACTTTGGTTTTTCAATAAAATTGTTTTATTTAATTGTGGGCGTGTCAGTAGGAGGATTTAAAAAATATTTACACATGAGCATAAAGAGCCCCTAGAGAACATATATTATAAATTTCAGCTCCCTAGCTCAAACTTTGACTTTTCAATAAAATTGTTTTATTTAATTACTAGCTGCACCTGCCCGGCTTTGCCCGTGCCCAAGAATTCTATTGGCCAATACGTTCTAGTAGACTTCCTTATAATTGTCTATAGCGGGTATCCGGCGTATATTGCTGCGCCTAAAAAAAGAAGGCCGATTTTGACCAAAGTTCACAGAAACGCTCTCAGGCCAATACCGAAGATTGCCTGATTTGAGCTCAACCGGTGAAAGGGACTGCACGTTTTTCTCCGCATGGCTTAGGCCGCTCATACAACTTCGTTGTTCCGTTTAGGGTAGGTGCTTGTTGTCTGGCAGGCGCCTATGTCACCTTACTTCTGCGAATCAAACAACAAAGCGAAAATAAAAAACTTCGATTGAATCACTTTTCATTCACTTCCACACCGATTGTTATCAATGTTGGAAAAGCAACTTTCCGATGTCCGATTCACAAAAAAATGCAAAAAATTTCAATAAGAGTTATTTGAATAAAATATTGAACACACGATATCTCAAGAATGAAAGTGCGCACAAATTCCACAATAAGCTTGAAACGTTCGTGTGGTCTCCCTCTTTCATATGCTTGTTCGGATAACAAAATAAGTGACGTCTGTACGGTCTCTGAATCTGCGTCGTAATTTACACGCATACGCACATATGCATGTGTACTCACTCAAATGCCCATATCTCACACACCGATGCAGATATAGCCAAACATAACAACCTTCGTGCAGACGTCGCCTTTCATTGAAAAAAATTTCATTGGAATCGGTTAACGCGTTTGGCCAAACACCGGCAACAAACACAAATATGGATTGATTTTTATATATAGAAAATATTACACAAAAAAACTTTTTATTATTTCACTTAAATTTGTTTTTTTTTTCAAAGCACATGATACCTACTAATGAAACACACAGTGTATAAATACATTGTCAATTTTTTTTTCTTTTTTAAGAAACACATGATTTACACACCGATGCAGATACAGATATCGCACATACATAACATCCTTCGTATAGACGTCACCTTTCTTTAAAAAAAATTTCATTGGAATCGGTTAACGCGTTTGGCCAAACACCGGCAACAAACGCAAATATGGATTGATTTTTATATACATATATATATAAATAGATATAGATATATTCTCATATCAATTTTAACTCACAAAAACTCACAAAATCGCAATGAAGAAATCCGAATCCGACAGCGCCACCAAACATGAAACAAAATTGGCTTCTCCATTGATCGATAATAGATGGCGTTACGTTGCGTGTCTATCTGACAGTTCAATTGTGATACGACATGTTACATTCAAATGTGATTCTTTATTTGGTTGTTGCCAAAATAAATAAATACAAAATGAAAAAAAAAAAAAAAAATTAAAAAAAATCTAAAAAAAACCTGTCGTAACACGCTGGGTGGTCAAAATAAGCCATTTTGAAATTTAGATTTTTTTTCTTCTAAAACCCGTGCTGAGAAAATACCTTTCCAACAAAGTATAAATCATCAAAATCGGTTCGGCCAATCTCGAGTTATGCGGTTACATCGCTTCGGTCACTTTCTTTTATAAATATGCCCATCTATATGTCAGTGGGCGGATTTTAAAAATTTTATCTCCCGCGCAGTTTTAGGAGTCATGGATCATATAGGTATAAAAAATTTCAGCTTTCTAGCTCAAAATTCGATTTTTTCGATAAATTTGTTTTTTTGAGTTTGTGGGCGTGTCTGTGGGCGGATGTCTAAAATTGTTTAACTTGATTATTTCGGGCCCCTAGAGAGTATATGGTTAAAATTTCAGCTCTCTATGCCCAGTTTAAAGTCCTAATTTTTGCCGACAGACGGACGGACATGGCTAACCGACATTACTATCGATGCTGATCATAAATATAGTAACTTTTAGGGGTTTACGGCAATATTAAGGTATATTAAAAACGATGCGTCAAAATTAATATACCCTATATAGGGTATAAAAAACGAGTGTGCACACGACTGAAGAAAAACTTCTTTGGCTCCATCTATATGTATGTATATATATATGTTTCGAATCACTTAATATATACATGTATATGCATATACTCGTACATATATTCATTTTCTTCAAATATTTGAATTTATTACGGGATTTAATTGATAAATTAATATTTTTGAATAGATTTTTTATTTTTATAAATTATTTTCATTATCGGATACATCAGTAATTACTGTTTTTGATTGTAAGACCGAGACAATAGGCTTATGGTATGAGAAATAAGATACATATGTTTTCGAATTAAAATTAAAAAGATATCTAGAGAAAACTGCATTAATTGTTGTCAAATGTCTTGTGGTAGGCTCATTTCGGTTATTATTCATTTATAGTTCTAGTTTATCTTGTAGAAAGTTTACCAAGAGTTGTCCATCATCGGACACGAAATTAACATTGAAATCTCCTGCTAAAATTAGTGACAATGTATGATAGTTTTCTCCTAATTCTTCAGAGCCTACTCTAATGCAAATCATAAGTACTATATAAAAACTTTATAATATTATTAACTGTGTTATTGGGCGAAATGTAAAAAACTACCTCTTGACTACTCATCTCTACACTATTCAACATATCTTCACTCTTCGCTTTCTGACTGAGATATATATATATTTCATGCACTGGCTATGAGAGGAAGAGCACTGCTCTTTCTTGCTCCTACAGTGTGATACAGACCGTAGGCTGATTTTACTGAAGGCTGAAGACTGTGTCTTAGATATACGAAACGTAACTGGCTATGAGAGAAAGAGAGCAAGGAAATGTGTGCTCGCACCTCTCTCTTGCCCCTACAGTAATAAACGAAACATAACTCTCTCTCTTTCTATCTTCACTAACTTATATCTCCCTCTCAACTTCCGTTCGCCTCGCCCGATCACACTTTTCGTAACGCTCTCGTCATGCATTCACCAGCTTACTCCGCAAGTCAAGCGTGCGTAAAGTAGTTTTACTTCAAAAATCAAGGCAGAACAGATCAAACAAATATTTATTATAGTCGAGAGAACTACTTTCATATTTTCTGTTGCTAGTCTTATTGTGGAATCTCGCGCCCAAGTCGCGACGCACCTAAAGAACTTAGTTCAGGCACATTTGGGCGTCCTCGGTCTTCTTTATGGTAATCATTGCCGCAGCATTTTCTGCTTTTACGACGATGTTATGATCTGGAATATAGTGCGATCATAATCCACCCACTTTTCTGCATCCTTACGCAGTTCAGCCTATGGCGTTCGCCGGTTTAACCTCCCGGCTTCAAATCACTTCGTCACGTAGACCAATCAATGCTGGTGTTGTTACATTTATGTGATCCAAGAGTTTTTGGTTCTGCCTCTCTCTCGCGATTGTGTAGAAACGTTGGTTGATATTGCATTTTTTACGGGATTCGTAGGATCTCTCATTTGAAAATGACAGGCTTAATTTTCTCTAAGACAGACCATTCGATCGAGCTTAGTTCCTCCTGCTGTCATGTGAATCATGTTTGTCTCAGCTGTCGCAACTGAACGCTGTCCAAAATTATGAGGACTTGATCATATGAAATGTTCTAAGTTTGGATTTTTGGATTAAGCTTGTGCAGCCCAGCGGTAATTTTCTTCGATGGTGTCATAAATTATCATTCTGTCCTTAGGTAACTTTTCACCACATGAATACGGTACTGTTCTAAGCCAAACTGTTTCCCAATCAGCTCAGAATATTATTCCACCTAGTGGAGTTGAAAGCGTTTCTAATATATCTGGTATTGCCAACATGACTACTTTCGAACCTTATGGAGGGTCTCATCAACTTCTCTTTTGTTCCTTTTGCCTTTTGTCCTTTTCTAAATCCGTCTAGCCGTCGGATAAATCTTCTGATTTCAGAATAGTTCGTAGTTTGAGCATTCTCATGCAATGTCGAGACTAGACAGGGCCAGTACGCCTATCTTGTGTTCGGATCTCCCTTTCCGTTGCTTATTCATCAGGCGTTGAGTTTTCCAATCTTTGTTAAAAACATTTTCTTATTAGCAATGGTGAAACAGCTGCGGGTATTTCTATCTAACACGTCCACGAATAAGACTACTTCAAGACAATACCTTTTACCAAAATGATGGCAGCATTAAACTCAATCGTTGATACTCACTTCGGCATTCTGCAATATTTATTCCTTGTGTTCTATACGAGATGAAGTTGTTAACCAAAAATAGGCTGCCCCAAACCTATAACAATAAAGATCGCCTTCTAAACAACCACTTCATCTGCATAGTTTGCTGTCAATCTTCTGTAGTTTATGAAACAACTTAAACAAACTAAACACTTAACTGCTGCCATAAATTCCATAAAAGTCTTGGTAAATCTTTTTTGTTTTTGCCCGAGCATTAATGCAAATGGAAGCGCCGCACCCAACTTCAGTTTATCCATCACCTAATATATGTAGGTTTAATTTAAATTATGCTATTAAGTGAATTCTATGCAAATTCTATGCAAAATATGTTTTAATTGCCTTGAGTTATTGATTATGAAATCTTCTTTTTGTCATATTAGCGTCTGCGAGGATGAAGACGTTCAACCGAACGATCGTCACTGTTGGACCGGTGATCGCATCGGAGATTACAATCAAGTAGCAATGACCAGCGGTCTGGATGCACAAAAATATAATCCAGAAGTGCCATTGGTCCAGCATTCATTTGTCCAGTCAACCAAACTGAACGAATTGGTCGATAAATTGATTAAGATTCGCTCATCAATTGGTAGTGCTGTAAGTTTGATTTTACTTTTAATAATTTGTGCTCCTTCTACTGACTCAATTGGGGAAGGAATTTATTGGATTTCGTTTTAATTTTGTTGTTGTTTTTTTTTTATTTTGTCCCTTGTCCAGATTCCATCAACTACACGATCTTATTCAGATATTCAAAGTGATATGGCCAGACATGACGAAGAGGGTTCTGGTCGATTGCCAGACGATAATGACGATGAAGAGGACAGTTTGCATGGATCCGGCGATGGATCTGGAGATGGTAAGTCGAAACATTTTTTATTTTCATTCATTTATTAATTGACTTGTGCTTTGACTCATAAGCAACCCAGGGCATAATAATTGTTGAAGTAGTCATCCACTGGAGCCTGAAGTCTAATGAGTTATGACCTATCACTAATGCATTGACCTTTCATTTGGATGGTTTCTATATACAGACCTGAAGAATCCGTTAGTTCAGCCGCTTCTAATACATTTTGAATCACGAAAATGAGGCATTTTATTGGGGGGTCGAAGTTTAAATAAAAACGCACAGACACGGATAATACTCCACATAAATAATCCAGGTGCTTATCACTCTTCGGCGGTGTGAGTTCTTGAACAAATGGCATAATTACCTTTTAGCTGATGTCACCATCCCGTCCAAGTCATTTTGGAAGAGTGTGCAGAGTGTGTAGGACGTCTCTTTCTGTCTTCCAATCATGGAAGAGTATTTATGGCTTAAATAATTATGATTCAAAATTGTTATCTCGGCTTATGGAAACGTGATATCCGCTTAAGATCTCCACCTCCTCTGCACATGCCTGTCTCTCTCCCCAAAAATAAAGCTCCAGCTGTGCGCGTTCTTTCACTTTGACCTTAACGATTTCACCAATACACACCAATACTAAGAAGGCAACAGTTGCCTTATGACTGCAACAGGATATTCATAAAAACCTAGGGTCCTAATCCTAAAATTTTCATATAGCTCTACACGGCGACCCTGCAAGAACGAACAAGGTAACATCATAGTAGAATCGGAGTCGATGCTGAGAATATGGAAGAACTACTTCTGCAGACTGTTTAACGGCGATGACGAACTAAATTCCGCTGTCAGATAGAATGCACCATTCAACCTGGACGATGAAGACCAACAATTCCGTCCAGAGTGTGTAGGATGAAGTGGAGATAGAAATATCTAAGCTTAAGTTCAACAAAGCCGCTGGAGCACATGGACTAACCGCCGAGCTATTCAAAGCGGCAGGCGATGACTTGGTTAGGAGCATGCACTAACTCATCTGTAAAATATGGTTGGAAGAAAGAATGCCCGATGAATGTAACCTCAGCATTGTTTGCCCTATCCTCGAGAAACGGGACCCTCTGAACTGCGACAACTACAGAAGTATTAGTCTTTTTAACATCGCCTATAAGATCTTATCTGCCGTGCTATGTGAACGCCTGAAGCCTTTCGTCAATAACCTGATTGGTCCCTATCAGTGTGGCTTCAGGCCAGGAAAGTCTACCATCGACCAAATATTCACACTGCGTCAGATCTTGGAGAAAACCCAGAAAGTCCAAATCGATACCCACCACCTTTTCATCGATTTTAAGGCCGCCTATGACAGCATTTATAGAGACAAGCCATACAGAGCAATGTCCAGTTTTGACATCCCTGCCAAACTCGTCAATTTGTGCAGGATGACAATGGAGAATGCACGCTGCTCCATCAAGGTCGGTAAAGAAATCACCGAGACATTCGATGTCCAAATAGGATTTAGACAAGGCGATGCGTTGTCATGTGACTTCTTGCACATCGTTCTTGAAAGAATAGTGCAAAACTCAAATGCTAACACCAGAGGCACTATCTTGCAAAAGTGCGTCCAACAAAAACTCGCCTACGCCGACGACATCGACATAATCGGCAGAACGCAACGGGATGTCACTGGCGTTCGTTCGTGAGTATTGAGACAGAGGCTTGCTGTCATCAGGAAATGACCCCCAACACCGACGTCTCGGACAGAATGTCACTATAGACAGAAATAACTTTGAGGTGGTTAAGGACTTTGTCTACCTAGACTCCGCAATGTACTCATGCAATGACACCAGCGCTGAGATTAAACGAAAAATAACTCTTGCCAATCACTGTTTCTTTGGGTTAAGAAAGCAATTGAGTAGAAAAGCCCTCGATCGAACTACTAAAGTGACCCTTCATAAGACCATAAAAATCCCAGTCCTTCTTTATGGTGCAGAGGCATCGACTCTATCAAAAGCTAATGAGGTCACTCTGGGTTGTTTTGAGAGGAAAATCCTTCGAGTAATTTTTGGTCCGGTCTGCATAGACGAACTGTACGGGCTGTACAGCGGAATCGACTTAGCCAGAAGAGTGAAGGTCCAACGACTGAGGTGGCTGGGTCATGTAGAGCGAATGGACGTGAATGCTCCGGCCCGAAAGGTCTTTGAATCCACACCCGAGGGACGGCGCAATAGAGGGTAGAGGAAGACCGCGACTCAGGTGGCGCACGCAAGTGGAAGGGGACCTTAACCAACTTAGCGTGCGAAACTGGACACAGCTGGCCAAAGATCGTGCTGGCTGGATACACTTGTTGGTTGAGGCCCAGATCCACTCCGGACTGTAGCGCCACCTTAAGTATGTAAGTCTACACGGCGATCGTAACACAGATACATATATTTAGTAATTTGGTTTGGTAGACTCCAATGAATATTCCACCAGAATATTGGCACCTCTGGGGCAATGAAAATCATCCCTAAAGCGGGATTGGAGGCAACACTTAAGTAATCACCCCTCCATCTTTTCGTACAAGCAAACAAAAACCTCCCGATTTTGAATTACTTCGTCACTGAGGCCAATCAATTGCTGGGGTTGCTGCATTGTGATCCAGACGTTTTTAGCCTCTCTCGCGATTGTATGGACAGGGCCTTTTTGACAGGGTTCGTAGGATCTCTCCATTGAACATGACACAAGTGAGCCGGTCCTCAATTTTCTTCGAAATAGGTTTTTTGACTTGAAAGCTTCCTCGGATCTTGGAACTTCGTTCAAGAAAAAAAATAAAAATGAAAAAGAAAATTAGGCCAACCATTTGTGTGTGCGAAGATATATTTTTGGCACGTTTGGGAGGGACCTACAATCTACGCCGACACGGCAAATTGGCTTAGTACTGGTTCCCAAAAAAAAATATTTCAGCTACCTCTGAACAGAACTACTGCATAGAGCACTTCGGGACAACGTTTCAGTTTTTTTTTTTTAATTAATTGAAGGAAGAAATTAGTAAATTTCTATGGTGGGAGACGAGTTTCGCGCGAATATTTCTTAAAAAATTTATAATATAGCAAATTATACACAAAAAAGTTCCAGAATTGAAAAGGAGTATCCATACGATGTCTGCAATTTACCTTAATTTTTTGTTTTACTTTTAAGAGATAGATTCGGCTTTTCACAAAGAGATAACTTCGCGAAGTGTAACTTCAGGTAATGTCAATTTTATGGTTTACGTATATTCACCGATAGAGATTTCAGGAAACATTTAGGCACGGCCCGTTTGCGAGTTTTTACCTCTAAACTATCGGCACCTTTCAATCTTATCTACTCAACAATTATATTTTTACCTAACACATTTTACTCCTTTGACTAAAAATATGTTCATTTCAGGTGCTGCACCTCCGTTGTCGCCCGAAGATCCAGTCAGTCCACGTTCCGATGATGTCAATGAAACAAGATCAGCGTCTTCAAAACTTAGAATAGAAAATCTTCCAATTCTCCTAGTCCTATTGATATTCTCATCCAGTCGGGGTTTCTCCTGGCGCTGAGAATTCAAACAAACAAAAAATATATCGCTGTAAATCCTTTTTTCCAAATAATATAACTCTACAAATGAAGAAACTAAAAAACGAAAATCATAAAAAATTAGTTGAAACAAATTTACAATAAGAACAACAAAAAAAAAACTAACGAAAATTATGAAAACAAAAAAATTGCAAAATAACGCGCAAAGGGCAACTGGTATATCAATAGTCTTACGATGTTTCATAGTACTGCTAATAAACAAAAAACATTTTGCAATAGAAACACCGACACAAACTAACTACTAATCATCGTATGCAAACAAAACGTATTTATCTGCACTCGGTTGTCTTATAAAAAATATTTTGTGTTTCTTTAAATAATTGTCTTAACTTTAAATATTATCATCTCCTCCCCCATACCGACAAAGTATAACAAATACACTGCTTAATGTGCCATAAAATAAATAAAAACAAAACTCATAAATTCATAATAACAAAAAGTATTTCCAAAAACAATACTTCAAGAATCCTTTTATTTTTGGAATAATAGTGCTCCAAAACTTTATTTGCTCAAAATACATTAAAACAAAAAAACAAATACAAATATCATTGTTAAATAATTAAACAAAATCCACAAAATATAGTAACTAGGCGCGCGGATAAAAAAATAAACTAAAACATATGAAATCGATTTTTGTTTAGACTATTTTTTAGGTAGCAACAAATAAAAATGTTCCAAAAACAAAAGAAACACAAACCTTATGTTATACTTTTATTCAATTTTGTGGTCTTTTATTATTATGTGTAGGCGTTAAAAAAATTGTTTTAATGAGAAACATGCACTAAAAATTAAAATAAAAAAAAAAATCATCATAGGGCAAATGTAAAAAAAAAAGAAACTAACAAAATGTGTAATAAATAAAAGAAATTTATAAATAAAATTTAAATTTAGTCGTTTGAAAAAGAAAAATACTATATAAACATAAGTTAGATACTACTTTACTAAATATAGAATATTTAAATATATACATAAACTTCGTATACATAGATTTAACAAAAATATATAAATGTATGAATGAATATATAACTTTAAAGTTAAATATATATTTATTAATGTGTTAATTAAAAATAATTTGAAGGAAAGAAATTGTGTAAACCAAATGAAGCAACGCGAAAATTGTAATGTTTTTCAGCAGGAAAGGAGAGATTGAGATGGGATGTACGGAGTAGGATTTGATTGTTGGCTTCGACTCAAAGTAATTGAACGGGACTTTTAAGTGGTAATACGCCTATTCTAAAGCGTCTAATTCCGCTGGTATTTTGCGGAAGTATATCGCCTCTTACCTCACCAAATGTCTCACTTCCGCATTTAATTAAAATGCATTGCATTTCTCCTGAATACGATTTGTTATTTGATGGCTATAAACATCGCACCATGTGTTACATATCGAGGCTTAATGTGACTTAATGCTTAGACTAGGGGTCGCGACTGTGTAGAGGTTAGTGTGTTGGGTTGTGACTCGTGCGGTGTAGGTTCAATCCCCATAAGGAACAACAACATACGTCACCCATAATGGAGAGAAACGAATTTCACTTGTTTTCTCCTACCTCTACACCAAAGAGGATTTCTACCTGGTAGTACAATGGACCGTTACCTAGTCTGAGTGCTCTGGGATTTGGAATCTAGAATCTGAACAAATTAAGCAAGCTCTTGATGACTGCTCTCTTTGACATGTCCAACTTTTACAATTGAATTTTTATATTTGGCCAAGGAATTATTCTCATCCAAACGTTCATAGATATGTGAAACGAGAAGGTATAGGAATATCTTCTTTGATTTCCATGCATGCGTATTATTTGTCGGCCAAGTTTTGGACACATGAAGAAACTAAGCGCTTGAGCATGCAAAATTCTACTTTTTGAAGGCGATGAGTCATTGAAAGCAAAAGCCCCACGCTGGGTGCCAGATTGGTTCTTGAGACAACTCACATCCGAACAATAATTTCTGGCAGTTCCATGTCATTGTTTCAAAACAGACTCCTTGAACAAATAAAATTCACTTGATATCATATTCTTTTAAAATCCAATTCATCAATATCTCTGCAACTTTCTCGTGATAATAGAAGTTGCCTTGAAATTGACTTAAATGACTAACATTTGTTTACTCAGGATAATCGTACTATATCCCTTGTTAGCAATGCAAATCTTACTGCTGAATGGGAACAGTTTCCCGGGAAAATGTATCCGCGATAGCCGTGCCTATATATTCACACACAGTGCTATCGTGAATGAATTCCGACTTAATTTTCCCCTTGTCGGCAATGTAAATTAGATTGTTGAATGGGAAGAGTTCCCGGGAGAATAAATATATTCGAGATAGGCCTGGTAATGTATATTTCACCTACATCGAAAAACTAACTAGCTGGGAATATATATAAAATAATATATCTGTGCCTGCATCTCCTCCTTCTCTCCTTTCATTGTAAAAAAATAAAAACCAGTTGTACTAAGATTGTTCGTAAATAATACATCGATCAAAATTGTGTTTTGATAGTAATACGTTTCGTCATGTGATTATTGAATTATTTGGTATGCACCCGCTTAGAAAATGAAAACTATTTCAAAAAACAGCAAGTGAATTTTCTTCACCCAAGCTTCAGACTTAGTTAAAAAGATCAAAATACTCCACAGATTGGCTTAGGTTGTTTATTTCCCGTGCACTGACTGCGTAACAACGTAAACAATTTTTTAAAAAATCGCATATTATTGACATGTTCCTGTGGAGAAACAAAGACATTGGGCTACCTGTTGTAATTGTTTAAGGATAATAGATAGCGAGCATAAACTATTAACATACTTGTGAAGTGCTTATATCAATTGCTGATTACGAGGGATATTGTCTTGTTTTTAAATGTGTTCTGGAAATCTGTATACCTATGAATTAGTTATTCCATTTGCTACGAATATTGATCTTTTGTATTATTAGTTACGACAAATGCACTTTTTCGAATTGTATGCTGAGATTTGTACAGTATTGGAGCCGTTTTGATCTGTTGACGTCGACACGGTTAATGAATTTTCAATTTAAATACTAGATAAGGGGTTGTCTTCCCATCTCCCAATACAATAAACGATGAACTCGTCTAACATTGATATAATAAATTCAATGCATCTGGCGGAGAATTACCCTGGCTCAGGGTTATCGTGAATAAATTCCGAGGGAATGATTTCAGTTGTCAACAAAGTGAATCAAATTGCTGAAAGGGGACGTTTCCCTACAACCATTTATTCGTAATAGGCCTGAATATATTTCGTTGAGTTGGAGTATGTATTTCGAAACGTGGCTTAAATTGAAATGCGTTGCTTCTGTTGGGTCCTCGGTTAAGATGTCAATTCCTAAGTCAGAACTGCTTAATTTTGTGTTGCAGACATGTCTTTTTAATTCAACATTGAATGATCTTCAGTAACAGATGGAATGTCGATATAAACATATTTCATAGTCGAAATGGTTTTTAAACGTATTCACCATCCTGGCCTGCTAATCTGACAATTGCAACACCTGCTAAGCCATTTATTAGTCTTCGACTACAAATATAATCGGCTCGGTTCTCAGCAAATCTCGCAAGCACTTGGTAGCGATTTGACCGAATTAAAAAAAAAACTTGCGTCCAACGTTACTTAACCATCACTCGATTGGCATACGCATAAAATAGGTTTGTTTAATGAACCTGAGCGGCACAGAAAAGTACAGAAAAGATCAGACAAGTCAGAATTTTGTGTTCCATGATTAAAAATCTTGCCCCAAAGTGTTTAAAATTCTGTCACTTTATGTTCCACGCAGCAGTTCCACCAAGCTTTGAGGTAGGGCAACTTAGTGAAACATATTAAATTTGAAAATTTAAATTGTACTGATGTCAACTGATTTATTTATTTGGCATGAGATATCGTATGTCTTAGTTTAAAGTTACAAATATTCTCATATTTTTCAAAGTTACAAATATTCTCATATTTTTCAAAAACAAGCTAAAATTGCGATCAAATCGACATCAGGCCAAACATTGACGGTACAATGCTCACTCAAATGACGAAGTTCACTAGAAAAAAACTAAGGATCATCTATTTGAAATTTCACAACTGAGAGGATCTGATCTGATCTGACAGTATTCATTCACTTGTACTGTTCTGATCTAGTTTTCGTTCATTAAACACAGTTATTATATTTCAGACAAATTAATGCACATTTCTCAATGCATATGCTGCGCAAGTTCTGATAAGCAGAGGACTCAGGAATGCATGAATTGCCATTACTGTCAGCAGAGAGCTTAAAAAAGGAGCAGCACATTATGTTCTGCTCAATGGTGCTGCTGTACGAATAGTAGTGCACACCTATTTGTTTCAATTTGTGGTTGATCCGATTATTTTGCTAAAAATGTGTTAAGAAGATTAGTATATTTGGATTAGTGCTTTGCAAAGCGTTTCACATTACTTTTTGCTCTATAAATAAACCTTAGTCTGTATATGAGTCATCATCATAGTATTCCTTCAACCCCGGGCTGGGGATAGGGCGACAAAACCCTTCCATCATAACGGTTACAGCTGCTTCTGTTAAGACTGTTGATCTCCACGTTGTTATTAATCTTCCAATCCGCTGTGCACGCTGAAAATTGCATTCGAAGGACTGCTTCGCAATTCCTGCATTTGGTTTCCTCAGTGTGTTGTCACACCAGCGCAACTTTCGCTATCTTATCTCGAAATCCAAAAGCTTTTGACTCGTTTTTCGGCAAAATTGCTGGTTGGATATAATTTTATGCCAACGAGTTAGAATGTATCTTAGACAGAAAGTAGCAAAGGCCTGTACTTTTCTCTTTTTGTTTGCCGGGACTTTCCAGAACAGATTTCATGTTGGATTCGAAGAGTCTCAACTAGTGTGTAAGGAGATTGGACTGGATTCCCTAACTGGAGACAGAGGGTACCAAAGGCAGCACGAGCTTTACGAATTCTGCTTTTAACGTCTATTTCCGTTCTGACATCAGATGATAAACATCCTAATTTGCTGGATTATGCGACCAATAACTTCCAGTCCCTGGGATAGGTTTCATGTTCCCAAATGGCCTGTATAGTGGCGGGATCTGCTTTCAGGAACGCAGCTAGTATGAAATCAAGTCCCGCTGCTTAGTTAGCTTTGTATGCGGGTGAAAGCCTGAAATTCATAGACGTTCTTTGCCAACTAACGGCTTGAACTATACAGCGATGTCCGCATATTAGACTTGGTTGTTTATTTTTATCTCTTCGAAAGGCAAAAATAAAAAAAGGCAACACAGCCAAAAGACCAAAGTATTTGTCTTAATATGTCAAAGTTAAGGAGCGAAATCTATTAGGTATATTAAAAAAATCAGCAACCACAAATCCAACACGTCAGTTTCTAAGTTTTAAAACACGGATAAGTTCTTTGGACAATTACCAAATCCAATTAGAACTTATTATCGGTTTCAAAACTATGATTTCGATCAATTTCGGAGTATATTAAAAGCTTCTTTTTCATATTTTGCAAAGTCTAGTCAAAATTATTTTCTGCACAAAACGAAGCAACATCAAATTTATACTATACGGAAAAAGAGAATTTATTTTTCTAGCATTAAGTGTTATATCTTATTTAATTAATACAAAAGAGGTATCCAAAATAACAAATCAATTTCGGGCATTAACCTGTCACAATTTCGAACTCCGACAACACGAGTTTCTTTCATATCAAATATTAAAGATTGGATAAATACACAGCATTGAGTTTGAATATATTGGAAACAAATTCCACAAATTAAAACCTATTATGTAAATTAATAATTGACCACGAAATTTTTAAATGAAACAAAGTTTTATTTAAAAATGAAGCACTGAAATATAAAACTTCCCTCTGGAAACCAGCGCAAAAACGCATTCCTTTATGACATAAAAATAAAGAAGTTTTGCAATAATCATTTGCTTTAATAAAAATTGAAAAATTTAATTTTATTAGATAGAACTAATAAATTACTATTAACTTATGAAAAGAAAAGTACTATTGCAATTTTTTGTTTAACAAAAAAAAATGAGAACTCTTTTTTTTTCTTTAAATATATTTAGGTATATAAATTTTAAAAATAGCACAAATAAATGTTAATTATCCCCATTAATATTAAATAAAAAAATACCTATATATTTAATTCCCCCTTTTCATGAATATACGAGTATTTCCGTTGTATATAGTATCAAATACGAAAATTGGTAAAACAAAACAATTACAATTATTTAAAAAGAACAGTAATCGCACAGATTTATTTTGTAGTACTATAAGCAAAAGAAAAAAACCATTTACGATATATTTTTTAAATCATAATTTAGTCTTTGAATGAGTGTATAAGTCCAAGTCTTATGTAAACAAACAAAAACAAAAAATGAGACGTAAAAAAAATTTGTTTAGTGAAATAAAACTGTGTTTTAGTTTTAATTATTGAAAAGGAAAGAATTATATTAAAATTAAAACAAAATATGGATGAGAATATGATGGAGATATGTGTAATTATTATTCTAAGCAAAAAAAAATAAGGTAAAATTAAAAAAGAAACAAAAAAAATAACTATTACAAAACAAAAATAAACCACAAGCATGCAGCGATAAAGCATGATAATTAAACAGCCAGGCAAATAAAACATACAGTACTAATTTATTTAAATGTTATTATTAACAAAATGATAATCAGTTGTGTTAATTTCTCCAGTAAAATAGGAAACAAAAATAGACGCAAAAATTATTCAAATGAACAAATGTGAATTAAGTCTAATTTCTATTAATCCTGCTACAATAAACATTTTACATTAAATTGAATTATTAATTTTTTAGTCTTTATTTTCTGTGGAAAAATGTGAAAACAGTTTTTTTTTGTTTGTTATTATTAAATTATTATGATTATTATAATTAACATGAAGTCTACTGTCTACTCGCTTTTTTATATTATTTTTCAAAATTTATGCTATGTATAAACAAAAAGGAAGAAATAAAAGTTTGTTAATAAAATTATGTTTGCGGTCTGTTTTAATGAACTTAAAGAGATATGAAGGATACAAATAACAAATTGAAAGGTCCGAATGTAATTCGCAGCCTACGTTTAACTTGGTGCCAGCTTGGCTTTATCTTTTACGAGGAGGTTATGGTCTGGAGTCTGAACCAAAGGAATTATAAGCCTCCCACTTCAATACATTATAACTTGCTGGTGGGGTTCGCTGGTTGGATTTCTAACCGAATCACTTCGTCACTGAGGCCAATCAAATGCTGTTCTTGTTGCATTTGTGTTATCAAGGAGTTTTAAGGCCTGAATCTCTTTCGCGATTGTATAGGAACGTTGACTGGTATTGCCTATCTAAGGGGGTTCGTTGGATCTCTCCTTTCAACATGACAGTACCAACTGAGCTGGTCGCGTTCCATGCTCTTTGATACAATCTTGGAACTTCTTATTTGATCGAGTAACAATTCCTGCTGTCATGCGAGGCACTTCGTCTCAGCTACCGTTAGTTTGCCCTCATACTTTTTGTACGCCAAGCGATATTATGAACCGCATATGAGCCGCACAAATGCGGTGTCCTTTCAGCTTAGAGGCCGTTTTTCTTTCAAAGAAGATGGCTGAGTTGTCCCACCACGTCATCCACGCTACGCTTAGGCGGTTATTGATGTCATCACAGGTTGCTTCGCCGATCGTAGATGCAGGATTATTTATCCTTTCGCACTTATAGAATCTAGAATAGATTTTTCAGCACTGAATAACTGATGTACTTTGAAGTCCCTCCCTTTTCCTTCAAGCAGATATCAGGGACTGTAATAAATATTAAGCGACTTAAGACGCTTGGTTTTAATTTTAACCGACATTGATTTGGATGGGACCACCGCAGTGAATACAGCGGGGCATCTCACTCTTGTCCTCACCCATCATACGTACATGTCTATGATATCTGTTCGTAGGTTTCTGGAAAAACTCGCTGCCTTAGCGTCACTTGAAACAGATTCATCAAAAAAGGCTTTTCAAAATCAACCAACACAATATCATGATCCGTATACCTTGGATTGCAACTGTCGTTGGTGTACCTGTGAAAAATCGGCACTGGTTATCAGTTGTTTTATTATTTTCCGAAATCGGCTTTCTTAATCCTGCTTAACAATCTTCATAGTGTGTACCATCAGCTTGATGGAACGGTAGTTATCACTGTATCGCCTTTCCTAGAAGATAACTTTCCCTCCACTGGTTAGGCATTGTATCGCCAGTATGAGAGTCATGACCCATCTGGACCGGATATCTCCATCTTTTTGCAGAACTCAGAGGGTACCTCTTCCGGCCTAACCGATTTTCATTTTTTTGGAGTTTTTGACCGCCTCCCCAACTTTTTCAACAGTAGCGCCGTGTACTTCTTCATTGTAAGAAACGACCCTTGAAAAAAATATCATAGGAATAGAGTTCCCGAATATTTCGCCTTCTCCAAGTGGCTATTTTTAAGTTTTTGTACCAATTACTGTCAGGAGACGGTGTTGCTAGGCGATTTCCTCTTCCTGCAATATTTAACCCGAGGTTTCATAAAACGTGCTACCAATGGGCAGTCTGGGTTTCATTTCCGCCAATTCTATAAGTTCTCAGGTGCCAGTTTTGTTTCACGGACATTTAGAAGATGGTATTTAGAAATGTATTACCGTATGACTTGCAGTTGCACATGCTAAGGATATTTTAAACTTGGGAGTCCCTGGTGCATTATCCTAGTCCTTCATTATAATCATTTAAAGTCTTCGTTCGAGTTCCCGACATGTCCATTCAAATCTTCTCTAACAAACAAAAGCTCTTTCTTTGGGATGTTCTTGATGAGGTTGTGAAAATCTAGCCACAATGTATATAACTTTTTCTCTCTGCTCGCATTCGAGTGGGGAGCATATGCACGGACAATAATCCACACCTCATATTGCATCACCAGTTTAAGAGGCATTAAAAGATCACTAGGCTTTGAAGTGGTGAAATATCAAGGATGATACCGATTCCGTTCCTACCCTAGTAGAGCTTCTTGTTAACTTTTGTTCTAACGTTCAAGGAACGTGCCTGATTTCCGGTGATCTGCCATTTCGTTTCGTGAAGACATAAGATGTCAACTCGTCTTCTACTCGCTAGACTCTTCTGAATGTTAAAATTGCCTAGATGTGATTTTAAACTTTTTTTGGTTCAGTTAAAGCACCGATTATAACGTAAAAAGTGGAACAGTAAACATATTGAAACGAAAACATCATAGGAACGATTGGTATCAAATAGTGGTCCACTTTTTACGTATTGCCATAAATGGGGCCTACGGCCAGAAGCAACAGAAACGGAAACAGAACCAGAAATCTATATACCTATCTATAACCCTTCGACTCAAACCAAAATTTCAAATATTACCGACGACTTGTATCCTATACCAAGAAAAAGCTTGATAGTCCATGCTTGTTGCTAGCTTCGCTTTGCCAAACGGCGACTTACAGCAACGTTACAAAACATTACGTTCTGTTGTTATGTATGCCATTTTGAAGTTGAAACGCAACGCAGCATTGTGGGAGGTTTCATTGATTTCTTACGGTTCAACTGGATGGGTTTGTCAACGCGATGCTCCAAAGCGTGATTGTGTTTCAGGCATAACATACTGAAATCTGTTTTCGTTGTTTGTCATTTTGCCCGCTATGGCGAAACCACAATCACGCTTTTGCGCGTGCGTTGCTTTCGTTTTGTCCGTGCGTGGGCTGTGACATTTACTCAAACGAAAAATTCAAATAATACCAAAGACTCTAGCTTTAATACAAAAAATCTCAGAGGGATCAGTAAGTGGAACTCGACTATTTTGTTCCTAAATCGTAAACAAATAAAAATAAAAATATAAATAATCACAATCATGCTGAATGCACCCATAACCGACAAAGACGTATCTGGCAGCACTCACACCGCTGTCACACCTCCATGTTGCCTTGGCGCGTAAACTAAACTTAAATAGCAGAAAGAATCGTTTGGGAATATTGTCCGCGAAAAACATTATTAACAACCGCTCGACAGTATCCAGCGTTACACTTTTTTCAAAACTAACATTTGTTCTTAACTTGTTTAAAATATGGCTCGCCGTGACTACGCCCAAGATAAAGGTAAACTGATCGAATTCCCTCGACCACATCCACTACAAATGTGCTTATTCCTATAGAATCAATCAAAACATTCCTTGGAGAATTCTGCAAAACCGACGACGATGGCAAAAAGCATTTTATTTATGCAAATCAATTGGTGAAAATAGCCCATAGGGAGCAGGTAAGCCAAACATGTTTTTTTTTAGGCGAAATAACAACTTAAATTGCTTAGGTTCTTATAACCGTTGATTTGGATCATCTGCAAGATTTCAATGAAAGCTTGGCTGAGGCTGTCGTGGCCAATAGCAGACGATATGCAAGCATGTTCTCAGATGTAATCATGGAAATCCTTCCGAACTACAAAGAAAGGGAAGTTCACGCCAAGGACGCGTTGGACGTTTACATCGAGCATCGTTTGTTGATGGAGTCGCGGACCAGGAATCAAATGGAGATGCGCGATGAAAGAAACCGCTTCCCCAGCGAACTGATGAAGAGATTGTAAGTAGCAAACTAAACTGTAACGCTATTTTTGTTGGCTAATGCTCATTTTCCCCACTAGTGAAGTTGGTTTCAAACCAGCATCCACCGAAAAGACATATTCTATTCGGGAAATAAAAGCTGAGCATATTGGCAAACTGGCAACAGTCCGCGGCATTGTAACTCGCTGTACTGAAGTCAAACCCATGATGGTCGTAGCCACGTACACTTGCGATCGTTGCGGTTCGGAGACCTATCAGCCGGTGAACTCGCTGTCATTCATGCCAGTGCAGGACTGTCCCTCGGATGATTGTCGTGTGAACAAGGCCGGCGGTCGATTGTATCTCCAGACACGAGGTTCGAAGTTTGTCAAGTTTCAGGAGTTAAAGATTCAGGAACACAGCGACCAGGTACCAGTCGGGCATATTCCGCGCACTCTTACTATCATGTGTCGCGGTGAAGTCACCAGACAAGCTCAGCCCGGCGACCATGTCTGCATTTCGGGCATTTTCCTGCCGCTGATGCGCACTGGTTTTAGACAGCTGGTCTCTGGGCTTTTGTCCGAAACCTTCCTTGAGGCTTATGTAAGTATATTATCCAGTATCTCCCTCCATTGACTTATGATGCACTTTCAGCGTATAATCTGCATTAACAAAAACACGGAAATTTCTGAGAAAGATTCGGAGCTCTCTGCTGAGGAACTTGCCGAACTAGCTCAAGACGACTTCTATGAACGCTTGGCCAGCAGTTTGGCTCCGGAAATCTATGGCCATTTGGATGTCAAGAAAGCTCTACTGCTGCTCCTTGTCGGAGGAGTAGATAAACGCCCAGATGGCATGAAGATTCGCGGCAACATTAACATATGCTTGATGGGAGACCCTGGTGTGGCCAAGTCGCAGCTGTTGGGTTACATAAGTCGTCTGGCCATTCGCAGTCAGTACACAACTGGCCGTGGTTCATCGGGAGTTGGTCTGACCGCAGCTGTCATGAAAGATCCACTCACCGGGGAGATGACACTCGAAGGTGGTGCTTTGGTCTTGGCCGATCAGGGAGTCTGCTGCATTGACGAGTTTGACAAAATGGCAGATAACGACCGGACAGCCATTCACGAGGTAATGGAACAGCAAACCATATCCATTGCCAAGGCTGGCATTATGACTACGCTTAACGCCAGAGTCTCCATTCTCGCAGCTGCCAATCCTGCATTTGGCCGCTACAACCCAAGACGCACTGTCGAACAGAATATTCAGCTACCAGCGGCACTTTTGTCCCGTTTCGATTTGCTGTGGTTGATTCAAGACAAGCCCGACCGTGAGAACGATCTCCGCTTGGCAAAACATATCACCTACGTTCACAGTCACGGTAGCCAGCCGCCCACAAAAGTAAAGTCACTCGACATGAACCTTATGCGTCGCTACATTAACTTGTGCAAGCGCATGAATCCAACTATTCCCGATGAACTTACCGAGTATATCGTGGGCGCGTATGTAGAGCTGCGTCGTGAGGCACGCAATCGCAAGGACATGACATTCACATCGGCTAGGAACTTGCTGGGAATCTTGCGTTTGTCAACAGCGTTGGCTCGTCTGCGTCTCTCGGAAACTGTCGAGAAGGATGATGTTGCAGAAGCTCTGCGCTTATTGGAGATGTCAAAGGATTCTTTGAACCAAATCCACGAGCACCAAAAGGGACAGTACGTCGTAATATTTCAATTCATGTCGCTTGTCTTTTATTTGTTTTTCTTTTTTTAGCCTTCCAAACACTTCAGATAAGATCTTTGCACTTGTCCGTGAGCTGGCCGGTTCGAGTAAGACTGTACGGATTTCCGATATCATGGACCGATGCACCACTAAGGGATTCAAGCCGGATCAAGTGGACAAATGCATTGAGGACTACGAGGAACTTAACGTCTGGCAGGTGAACATGAGCCGAACGAAGTTGACTTTTATGTAGGATTTGACCGACAAAATTTATGTGGTTTTTCGTTTCGTTTTTAACAATTAAGTTTCCTCACGAAGAAATATTTTTCAATAAATAAAAGTTTGTAGTACAAAATTTGGCTTTGCGATTGATTTATGTTTTGCAATGCTGCACTGCGTTACCTTTGACTCTCCTCTCCTGTCTTCAATCTTTTGATGGACTTCTATTCCTCAGAGATGATTAATTGACAGGTTTTTCCAATGGATGAGCCAGTGAACGTTTACTGATAGTATTCGAATCTGTGCAGTTCAGACGTCAACACGGAAGGCACTATCTTTAACAGATCTGTTCAGCTACTGGGGGACTGGTGATTGAAGACTGGACTATCAGCTCCATATGCCCCTTATTTTCTTCCTTTACGACGAGGTTATGACTAGGAGGGGATTATAACGCTGCTTCTGGAATTCGCCGGTTCGACCTCAATCGACATTGGCAGGTTTCCTGGTTTCAGATCACTTCATCACTGAGGCCGATCAAAAGATGGTGTTGTTGCATTTGTGGGATCCTGGAATTTTAAGGTCTGCATCTTTTCTACAATTTCGTCACGCGTATGCTTCCTTGATTGATAATTGTGTGGGGGACTTTCTACGACACCGGTGTCTCCAGTCGTGTCAAACCACGGATTTTTATGCACACTTGCGGGACAGCTTAAGATGTTAAATGTGTCGCCAGGATTTTTACCCTTAGTCGCCTTTTACCCCAAGCGCTGTTTGAGGGGCGCTGCAGTGATATTCTAAGCCCGTCCCTGCACGGTAATCAACTCCATATGCCCCATCTTAAAGAAAGGCGATCCTATGTCTTGCAAGAACTATCAAGGAATATACCTACTTAATCTCTCATATCCAGATCCTATCCAAGGTACTACGTGAACTTCCTAAGCCGTTCTGCAAATACACTAATCAGCACGTACCAGTGTGGCTTCCGGGCAGATTGACCATGACCAAATCTTCACACTTCACAAATCCTGGAAAAGACCAATGAATTTCAACTCGCGACCCACCATCTTTCATCGACTTGAAAGCCGCATATGATAGCGTTGATCGTCAGAAGCTCTACGTGGCGATGGCCGAATTCGGGATCGCGGTAAAACTAATCCACTTGTGTCGCGTGATGCTGAAAACAAGCAGTGCAATGTGCAGTATGAAAACAGCTCTTGTGAACTATTCCAAACCTGCACCGGATTCCGGCAAGAAGATGTGCTGTCATGTGACTAAAGTAGATAGAGTGCATAGATCAGGTGTTAACATGTAATGCGCTATCTTCAAGCTATGGTCGGTAAAAATCGGAATCGGTTGTTTTGTATCGGTTCGGTTAAAACCATTTGTTATTCCAATAACCGGGTGGCGACTGCACACACCTCCTTGAAATTGTAGCTTTTTTAGAAGTGTAATACGCGCACTTAACTTAAAAAGGTTACTACTTCTCTACTTCTGGAAAATTATTTTTAATTCCTTCACTAATTGGCTTCATGTTTTTTTTTTCTTTTTTTCTATTGTTTTCTTCTCGCTGTTGTTTTTACTGTCGACGTTTGCTGAATTGTTGGACCTCTTTAATTTATTTATTTTTTACTTAATAAATTTGTATTCCAATTTATAACGTAATAAAAAAAACTCTTATAAAAAAGTTTGTTGTTCTAAAAAACCGAAAATGGTTTTTCCAAAAAATGAGGTTTGAACCGACCGCAAAAACCGCCATACCCATCTTCAACAGATCCGTTCAACTACTGGGATACGCGGACGATATCGGTATATCCACTCTGCAGAGTGCCGTGATAGAGGCTTTCAATGCGATTGAAGAACAAACAAAATTGGTTGGACTTAAAGTCAACGCGGACAAAACCAATGTATGCACTTGCTTTCAACAAAAAAACAAACATCTGTCCACAGACTAGGACAAAACGACACTGTTTATAGCAGCAACATTTTTTTTTGGTTGAAAACTTCTCGCTTTGGCTATTACGCCTTCAGCATAGAACCTATCGGCAGGGAACTGCTCACAAGGTGAAGTTTCCGAATTGGTAAACAAAGATAGCCAATTTGCTCGCAGCTCGCACGCTTATTAAACAAACTGGTTTGAATGTCAAGAATGTTACAAGATTTATTGTGTCCTAAATAATCAATATTTATACTAAAATAATACATATACAATTTCTATACCTACTCCGATCGCCCAACACCCTAATATCCCATAATTCGCAAAGTTTGCAATATTAATTGCCTAGGGAAAACGACAAAACGACAAAAGCGTTTCGGGTTCACTCGCGTATGATGCTGATTTCGCATATTTATTTGTTGTTAATATGCGTTGCTTCCATGCACCGAGAGTGCCATCAGAGTAATATGATTCTTCTGTTTTTTGTTCACTCGTAGTGTCTGTATATGAATCATATCACTGCGATGTTTGAAGCACTGCTGTTAATTTAATGACTTTGGGTTAGGGGTATCAGGTATCGCAGTAGGTCTTAATAGAATTAATTGCTTTTGTTCAATTAATTAAGTGGGCGCTAGTGCGATCCCTTCAAAAGTTCACCTACATTTAAGAAGCCATCGACTCCACGAATGACACACATGCGTTCAAAACTGCTGACTCCAAGGACAATACCTACGCATGCTCTATCGAACCTTAAACCTGCCATTTCTGCTTTATAGCGCCGAATCCTGGACGATAAGTGGGAGAGTGGCGCTAATATTGGGTTCTTTCAAAAAAAAGAAGATCCGTCGGATATTTAATTCTGTGTATGAGGAGGAGAAGATACATCCACGAACTCTATGAGCTGTACCAAGATGTGAATGTAGGGCAGAAATCTAAACCACTTCAACGGCATTGGCTCGGCCACATCGACCAATCAATATGACGAAGCCCTCACATTCGAGACCGCAACGGAGATCGAACCTTCGGTTTAAAGACCAAGTCATCGCGGATGCCAGAGCGCTTGATGTCTCAGGCAGAGACTCTACTCGGGTAGGGAACTTACTAAGTAAGTAAGTGGCAGTTCTAGCAATCACTGAAGTTGTAAGCATGGTCTCAGCAGTCATTAAAACGGTATCTACTACCGAAATTAAGTATCGGATTGTTTGCTCGCATCATAAGACTATTCTCTGCTAGGTCCCTGGACACAGGAACATATCCGGCAACGAGAGATCTTATAAACTGGCAAGGAAAGTGTCTGCGATGGATCAACAATAGGCACTTCAGTCCGTCAAACAACCACTCTGTTATCTCAGAGAAAAAGTGGAATACAAGATCCGAATGAAAGCCAAAATTATTTGGAAATCATTAACCACTTGTGACATATCATGTAAACTGTGGCCAAGATATGGTAAGAACCGGACCAACAAACTTTTACGCTGAATATCACTGGACTAACAAACTCTTACGCTGAATATAACTGTCTAAGATGATAAATTTTACCGGTCACAATTAGCTAAGGAACCACACATTAACTAAATCTTAAGGACGAGGCCATCTGTAGAGGCTGCGGTGACGAGGAGACCCATGAGGATACAGCTAACTTTCTCTGTCACTGCCCAAGCCGACGTCACCTGAGGAACAGAATACTTGGAAAATACTTCTTCCAATACATTCAAGAACTGTCTGATGTCTCACTTTCAAGTCTTTACAGGTTTGTAAGGACATATAAATGGCTGGGAAATTTGGAGTAGGGAAACAAAACCAAGGATGAAGGACCAAGGCCAGAAAAACGAGGCCAACACTCCCAACGAAAGTAATCACAATGGGTCCATATGGAACTAAGTGCGGTGTTAAATCTTAAAGTTAACCAAATTGCCAGATCTCATCTAAAATGTGTTGGAAGTACGGATAGTCTGTCGGTGCTTAAGGCTACACAAAACCCTAAGAACAACACTTCACTTGTTGCCGAAACAAGGAAACATCTCATAAGAAATCATCACAAAATCATGTGGATTCCAGGGCATTGTGCGATCAAGCGCAATGAACTCGCCGATGAACCAGCTACATAATATGCCAACAAAGCACCAGTCTAATGCAATAAATTAGATGTGCTTAATCATATACATCTTTCATTTCGGCAACAGCAGCTGGATAGTTGGAACCTATATAGCCACCACTACAAAGGTCAATTTTCACCCGGTCCGATTCGTCGATGTTGTGTGTCCCTTCTTGTTGACAGCATGTATTTTACTTTACCCACATTTACCACTAAACTCATTTATACCGCTTCTGTGCTAATACATGCAATACGCACCTGTGACATCTCGCTGAGTTCTACCAGTGATGTTAATGTCGTCAGCGTATGCAAGTAGTTGCACAGACTTTTGGAATATCGTGCCCCTAGTGTTGGCTTGCTAGTTTCACACAATTTTCTCAAGTATGATGTTGAAAAAATCACATGACAGCGCATCACCTTGTCTAAATCCTTTTTCGACATTCACAACATCAAGTCTTGGTGAGATTGTTTTCAACCTGTATGGAGCAGCTCTTCTTCTTCATTCTGCACAAAGCCAAAACTAGACATGGCTCTGTATAGCTCGTCTCTATAAATGCTGTCATATGCGGCCTTAAAATCGAATAGAGTGTCGATTTGGACTTCTAGGGTTTTCTTCAGGATCTTCCGTAATGTGAAGTGGTCGTTGTGGACTTGCCGGGCCTAAAACCACACTATTAGAGACCAATCAGTTCGTTGACGAATGGTTTCAGGCGTTCACACAGTACAGCAGACAGGATCTTATATGCAATGGAGACTGATGGCTCTATAGTTTACGCGGTTTAGAGGTCACCTTTCATATAACCAAATATTCAATACCATAATTGATGTCACCAAGATAGCGCTTCTCAATCATAGTTAAATCCCTTCGTTGTTCTTGACCTACCCTTTGTATGACAACGTTTCCATTAGGCACCTTCTAAGCATTCGTGTCTTATGCGAAGGGCAAAGTTCTCAATTAACTTTATTTTACCCTGTCGTGGGTTTGTCAGGCCTTTAGTAACGCAGAACGCTGAGGGTCCTGGCATAAGAAAAGATGTCAAAATTCGAACTTGTAGCTATCGATTGAGGGAACTATTTCATATACATTTCGTTTACTGTTTAAAAAAATATACTTTTGCGACATCTTTTGAGTATCTGAGTACGCACTTCAGCGACTCAATAAAGACCATTTTTTAATTACGATCAAATTAGTTACTTAATATATTTTCAATAAAAATAATTCATAAATCGTGTACATAGACATTTATACATTTACAAAAAGAAAATTAAGACCGGGCGGGATCGTCAGTAATTTATGTTTGCGTATTATGCGCAAGCATATTGAGACAATGCTGCTGCCCCTGTTTATATCAACAACCTGGGAATCTACATCACATTACAAGCAACACATTTAACTATACTCCTTCGGGTGGACAGCTTTTGTGGAGCTGCCGTCTGTTTTTTTATTTTTATTTTTCGTGGATTGTCGCTACTAAATATTTACAGTGCGTGGGGATAGCACTTGTTCAGCCTGAGCACCTCTCAAAATAGAACTCAATAATATTTCAAAATACAAAGAAATACAGTTTACTGTGGATTAAGTGTGGTGTTTTTGTCTGGTGAGTGCGAGTCTAGTGTGTCAAGTGCAATGGGTGTACATGTCATTATGATCGCAGATCATCGGAGTATCTGTAATCCATCCATTGCTGCAGCCGCTAGGCATTCTGATTCCATTCCCCGGTTTCCTATTCTCTCGTATGCTGCTGCTGTCTTCTCTTACAGTAATCTTGGATATTATAGTAGAATTTATCGATTAGCGATGGTAAAATGAATGCTGCCTAACCGCCATGATTAGTAGAAAAACAATAGTCGCTCCTGTGCTGATGCGGACAGCAGCCGCCAGGTGCGCTTGATGCTGATATACTGTACGAGTGCTCGCACACAGATCAGAAATCCAAATGCCATGATAAGCCACCACAGCCACGAGTTCTCGTGCGAGGCGAGATCTGTTGAGTGTTTTACAATGAGCGTCCACTTGGCCAGCGACAAGCCGAAACCTGACAGCGCCCCATACCGGGCAGCAATTGTGTGACAAAAGCACGTCAGCATTAAGAATCCAATCCAATTGAAGAGGAATGCCACTATAAACGCTGCCACAAATATTATGTCTGTGCCCAGCAAACTGGGATCGCTGGTCAGGTTCTCAGCGTCGGATGTGTCGATCGCAATGAATGTGAGTGCTGGCTGGGTACCGGTGCTGGTGGTGCGCGTCTGGGTGAGTGGATGATTTGGTAGTGGCGGTGGTGGTGGCATCAATGATGGTGGCAGTTCACCGTTCATGCATTTCTCCATCTGAACCTCTTCGTATGTGGGGAGTTTGCTGTGGGGAATCTCATGTAAATCTGAACTTGATAGCTCATAAGGTGGCGGTGCACTGAAGTCGGCTTTGGGTGGCGGTAAGTCATCCACGGGTAACTGTCGATTGGCCATTGTGATGATTTTAAATTGATGGGTCGTGATTCACACTGAAATAACAAAGAAAACAAAGCAAAAGTTAGTAGATATATGTTGTTGAGTGCTGAAGGTAATGTGGCCGGCACTGAAAGCAAGGCATACGTACGGGAATTTCTTGGGCAAAGATAAATGCAAACTAAATAGAATTGTTCATATCAGTTTTCTGCCTTTTATCTTTAAGCAAGCAAGATAACGATAATTCGCAACATGGAATTGTGTGTCAGATTTATGACAAAACAAGCATTCTGAGAAAAGCTCAATTATGGGTAGGAATATATATAGTAAATAAGAACAATGACAATCAATTAGGCGATGCACACACACACACACAACACTAGAGCAAATATTTTGTTGTGCGGTTTATTGTACACCAATTGAGGCCAAAAAGAAAAATACAGGACGCTTTAATAAGATATTAATCGTGATTTGAGACCAAAGATTAGATTATAATTGTCTTTGTCCTATACAAAACGTTAAAGAAACAGCTTTTTAGATACGTATTCCATTTTTGTCTGCTTTTGACTACAGAGTTCGCGTTCAACAGCTTCCTTTGCTTTTCTTGAATGGTGTCCGAGTAACTCCATTTTTAGTTCTATGGAATAGTTCTTACTTCTCAGATGCTGGCGAGGGGAATGTTTAGGGTATTCTGTGTTGGGATAAGCTTTCTGCACTGCCGAGTAGGTATACCGACACTACGCATCCGATAATAAACTGTCACCCACAGACGACTTTCCGCCACCTTGAAGAATGGATAATGAACACAAAATAACGCCGGAGAAGCTGAAGTAAAATGATTTTGTATAAACACTATTTGGAATATCCTGCAAATAGGGGCATATACCTCTGTCACAGACGTCTAAAAGAAACTACAAGCAACTTTGAACAATTTTAACAATAAGAAATACGAGATTAACGAATGTTAGGTTAGGTTAAAACAGGGGTATGCAGTTTGCATACAGCACTAGGCACCAGAAGGGTCCATCGCGATCAATAGGGATGATCATACAATCATTGTCACGCATCGAATCCCCAGCTTGAGGTTAGAAAGGGCAGCTGAACACTGCACGCAATGCTACTTACAACCTTAACAAGCCCTTGAATGTGTAAATAACAAAAGCAACGACGACAACAAGCTCCGGAACCAAGTCAACTAGCAGTGTCCAGCGAAACGGATATTTCACAATCAGAATCCGAATTTGTCTTCAAAACAACAACAAAAAAACGCGTCGCAGAGTTTATAAATTGCAAACGTACGCGATTTTCATTCTTTTTCAGGTGCACTCCAACATCATTGTTAGGTTAGGTTATGACTCCCTTATTGTAGGCAGGCAATATGAACCTATGGATTTCCTAGCCATCTTGAGGCAGTTATGAATTTGTTCAAGTCATTTATAGACTTGCCAGAAAGGTCTTCTAAGTCTTGAAAGAAGTGCCTTCCCAAGATTTTATTAGTGGAGCGGAAGAGTGGGGGTGCACTAACAGAGAAAGTGTGGAGTGCCCTCATGCACATCGTCCACGCATCCTCTCCACAGGTCATCTGTGGTAAGCTTATTTTCTTTGCATAACAGCTTAGCATGTTGTGTCCGGTGATGACACTCGCTAGAGAGGAGAAAGTTTTTTTTTATGTGTGGGATTCTCTCAGTTTTTTCCTTGTTGTAAAGCGGAAACATTTTCCTGGTTAAAGCACAGGAGTCGAGCTCACTCCACCTTTTGTATGCTGCTATCAGTATTTCGTTCCCGATTGCCTATTTAAGATTAAAGGGCGGGGTCTTTACTGAGGTGTCTGTCTGGTTTAATACTTTCAACACCACTATTTTTGCATCAACAATAAGACGTTACCTTTGCACTAAACCGATCGTCCCACCATCGAAGAGCATTGGGGTACTATAGAGAACGTTGGTTCCAGTCAAAAATTGATTGCAAAAAAATGACAACACTCACAGTTTTCTGACAAGAAAAGATCACCCTAAAGCTCACATTGTTCCTACCCGCAGCAGGACGAGCTGGATCGGTTAATTATTTGACGATAAGAGTGAGAGATGTGTAGCAAAGGAATACCTGCTAAAACCGACGAGGATGCGCTGATAGCAGGGCCCCTTTAGTGACCAACCCATTGGGTTACAATTCGAACCAAAATTCGGCGTGTAAGTTAAGCGTAAAGAATAATAAGCAGCTGGAATCATTGGATATGTCTTTGAAGATTGCATTTGACGGCGTAATCAAATTAAATGGAAAGGAATGCTTAAGGATCCGTTGGAAGCAACAAAAGCCAACACTTTTATAAAAGGCAAATGAAATTTTTAGTTTAAATGTATATATGTGGGCGCAGTGGCGCAGACGTTTGTGTGTAGGACTACTAATCTAAAGATCTCAGGTTCAAATCCCGCCGGCCCCAAGTAATGCCTTAAAAAGTTTTTTCACAGCCCGACCTCTTGCGAACATCTGGCAAACATCCAAGAGTATCAATTGTCATGGGAAGCTCCTTAAACTTGCCATTCGGGTTCGGCTTAAAATTGTAGGTCCTTTCCACTTGGCACAAGCAAGTGGTTGGAGAAGCTAAGTCTAAGGCCATTATGTGGGGCCATTAATGCCTAATATTTATTTTTATTTTAGTAAAACTAAAAACAAACCTGTGGTGACGAGGAGGTCAATGATGTATTTGAAACTTATGTTCTTGTGTTCTATGATGAAGATCTGTGTTCTTTGTATGTATATTTGATATCAGCGATAAAATAAATGAATGTGGCAGATAGGAATTCTGATTTGAGGCGCAACCATACCCCATTTAATTGCGGTTCCCACTCACGTGAAGCCTTTTAAACGAACCCTTTGGAAAGTACATCACGCACATGTGGCTTTTAACAAGATGTTCGCCAGCATGGTTGTAAAACTCTGTCACTAAAGTTATACTGGTCTTCATAAGGGAGGCGGTACCTCTTTTAGAATAATACACCCTTTGATATAAAAGAACCTTTAGGTCGCAGTGTCAGCCAATTGAATTTGAAGCCAAGTTGATCACGACTACGTTTTAACGGGCTATTTGCCATGCAGCACGCGGGTCGATGGATCAATTGAGTTCGGTGAACAATTTATCTCTCGTTTTGGACCGGGTAATTGGCCGGATAGATCGTGCCATTTGACGACTTTCAATTGTCGTCATGCTGATAACCCAGCGTCAATTGCAGCCTTGGAATACAACATTACACGTATTATAAGCGAGATATCAGCTAATATGCTCGAAAACTAACTTATATTTGGACTGTCCGTATGGACCACTTAAAACGTATTCGTGGCCAACATTTACATGAAATTATATTTAAAAAGTAAATGGCAAGCATTGATTTATCAACTCCTATAAAAAATGTATACACTACTGCAATTTTTCTGCTTTGTTGACAATTAAAAGCCAAACGCTTAAAAAATTAACAATTACAAAAGCCACTACGTAGATTTTGGCAACGAAGAACACCTCTTCAACAACTATGGAGAAATTATTATCCGTATAGCGGATTTCTGTGTGGCTTCCGGTCCTGAAGCAAGTCCTGGAAAAGACCAACGAATATCTGATGAATTGACAAAAATATAATTATCCCTTGAATGTAACCAGGCAGGCACTTCAGTAAAGTCCCCACCGTGTAATCTCAAAAAGGCAATTGGAAATAAATACTAATAGCAGCAAACGAAAGGTGGGCACGCTCGACTCCAGTGTTATAACCAGGAAAATATGACCTACAGCAACGCAAAAACTGAGAGAATCCTGAATCCAGTGTGTCATCACTGGACACAACATGCTGAGCTATCATGCAAAGAAAAAGAAACTTAGCACAGAGGAATTGCATGGGTACACGCCACACTCCCCCTCACTCAGCCACTTAAGATATGAATTCTTTGGAAGAAACTTCTTCCAAGAATTAGAAGAACTTTCTGGCAAGTCTATAAATCTGTAGAACAAATTCATAATTACCTCAGGATGGCTCCGAAATCCATAGTTCATAGGTTCCACATTGAGGAAGGTATAGCCCCCAGAGCATGACAAAGGGTCTACATTGACCTGAGTGTGACGAGTATAGGTTTATCCTATCCCTCAACCCATTAACTAACCTAAAACGAGACTAAATGTTTTCATGGAATTTAATCTCGCATATGATAGCAGTCATCGTCAGGATCTCTACGAGGCGATGGCCAAATATATAATTTCCTCAAAACTGATCCAGCTGTGTCGCGAAACGTGTTGTAATGTGTAGTTTGGAAGTTAATATATTTGAAACTTGCACCATATTTCGGCAAGGATATGCGCTGTCATGTGACTTCTTCAATCTTGTTCTGGAGAAAATAGTACGCAGGGCAGGTGTCAATACTATTTTCAATAGATTCGTTTTGCTATTGGGATATACTGACGATATCTATATTATCGGCCGTTCCTAGCGTGCCGTGGTTAAGGTTTTTACGGAACAGGTAAATTTGGTTGGTCTTGATGTTAATGTGGACAACTCCAAGTACATGCTATCAACAAACAAACATCTTTCTATCGCCTTAGACAAAACTTTACTGTTGATAGCAATAACTTCGAGGTAGTTAAGGAGTTCATCTGCCGTGGAGTAAACATCAACTCCACGAGTAACAACTTAGTTAGTTATCTACTTCGGTTTGTCAGAACGAATCGGTTCAAAACTCCTCACTCGAAGGACACATGCTATAGCGAACGCTAACCTTAATCCTGACAGTTCTGCATTACGGCGCCGAGTTACTGCACGATAAGTAGAAAAAGGCCGCTCTTATTGGGTCGGATATTTGGTCCTGTATGAGAGGAGGGCGAATGGGGAAAAAGATCCAACCACGAACTCTATTGGCTGTACCAAGATGTGATGAAGTGCGAAAAGCTAAACCACTTCAATGACATTGACTCGGCCACGTCGAGCAATGGATTCGACTCCCAGTCCCCACGATCCTGACGACAAGGAAGACCGAACCATGTTTTAAAGACCAAGCCACCGCGGATGCCAAAGTGCTTGCACTGGACAACTGCTGAAGTTCTACGGCAGAGACTCTTCACGGGTCGGGAGCCCGCTAAGTAAAAGTAAACAAGTAAATTCGCCCACAATGACGACTTCAGTTCGAAGTTTACAAATGTTTCAACTCGGGGAATAAA
The DNA here is from genome assembly GCA_949715645.1 of Portevinia maculata. Lineage (NCBI taxonomy): Eukaryota > Metazoa > Arthropoda > Insecta > Diptera > Syrphidae > Portevinia > Portevinia maculata. Next base: position 24,699,410 of record OX454527.1, on the reverse strand, counting down.
GGAAACGGAGAGATTATCTAACACATTTAGTAGCGTATCTAACACATTAGCTGCACGCATTGCTTACAAACATGCAAATATAGCTAAGTGAAATTAAATTCCGTATTGTCGTTGGCTCGCCAAGCTAAGGATCGTGGGTTGGAGGCATTGGGCCACGATGAATACCAATATTCGAGTTTTGGAAGCAACTGAAACTGTGAACGAAAGAAAAAAAAGCAGCATGGCGATGGAAGGGTTAGGTTAGGTTAATGTAGCTCTCAGCCGGAGCCGACACATTTAGACCCATATCAGGTCCGTTGTATAAAAAATATGGCAGAAGGGAATATGGTGCAAAACAGATTAACACAGTCGAGGCGTAGCCCTAGGACTCAGAGCCCAAACAAAACAAGACCCACAGAATGTGGGCAAAAGAGAGCATTCTCATTTGCTCAAGTCTTTATTGAAATTTAATGTCCCTGAATATTGCCTTACAGATTTCAAGGCTGATGATTCAGTGTCTCAATTATCTATTTACGTTTGATTGTTTGATGCCATCCAATCACAATGCAGTTTCTTCCCCTGGGCAATCAGGGCCTACGAATCACATTGTGGCGCTTGTTAGTCACAATGTATTAATTTTCCACTCCGCCAGTGCAAATGGATGACTGCCAATCATTTCAAAATCTGTGATATTGGACTCAAAACAGTATGACACTTTAACACTCTTGCTTAATAGCCTTCAGTGCCTATTTGCGCCCGATGTAAAGCCCAGTCTCTTCATAATCGAGTCAAATCAATCTATTAGATACTGTATTCGAATTGGTGTCTATTAGCAACGAAGATCGTCTTCGTTAATTTGATTTCGCGATGGTTTTCGTAATTTTGTTCACCCCACTGGATTTTAGCAGTTTAGAATAGAGCGTGCCAATAGCGATGCTTGTTTTTCTCGCCTTAACCATCTTAAGGCAACGTTAGGCGTGACATGGGAAAGTGAAATTATAAAGCTCGCATAACTCTTGACGAAAGCTGCCTCAACACATCAAGTCACGTAGGCGGATCACACTTATAAAAAGTAATGAGCATTCCGAGATCGTAGTCACACTTCCAATTTATGAAGTGGTAAAATAGGCACGAACTATGAATTATTCAACAGAAACAACCCAATTCGTATTCGACTATAGAAAGCCACTAGGACTAGCACTTTGGCGAGGAGTGAATAATCCCACCCTTTCTTCCAGTTTAGGCGTCGTATGCTTTGCAATATTTGTACACGAGTGCCTGGTGGCATTTGACTTTGAGAAGTCGAACTAGTTTTTGTTAACAAAATAGATAACCACCTCATCTACGTTAGCAAAAAGTGATCATTTTGAGTTGCTTACCAAGTTATGAGAACAATTGGATCAACAATTAATAAGACGCAATGAGTGAATTTCTCCATTGAGAATTGATTACAATCTTGTCACCCACCAGTCAAAATCAAAGTTGCAAACACAAACAGGTTGGCTTCTTAACTGGTTTTTCGTTCACCTACTGACGTCAGAGCCACGCACACGCTCACATGTCCTATATCCAAAAAACAGTCCATCAATGAAGTTATTTATTTGGCTTTATAGCCGCGCTATTATTACGGCTCTTACTTAGCACCAGCAGGTGCAAATGTACAAGCAGTTGTTGTCGATAAAGTAAATAACAATATTTGCGTTGGAAACACGAAATTGCTGTTTGTCAAACAATGTCTCATGATATCATTTTTCCTTATCAACGAGCTTCGTGGAAAGATAATTGAATAGCAGCATTCGATGAATATTTTATCCAATTAAAAAATGTATGTTTTATTTTGCTGCCGTTTTCATGGTCAAAACACATCGTGGGGATGCTAAAATAGGTGAAAATTAGTATTGGGGAGGGAGTAGCGCACCTTTTTGTAAGCCTTTCACTGATGTAACTGGTTTCCCTTGGAACTTCAGTAAATATGTAGCCGTTAATTTTTACACTGGGATAAGTTACAATTCCGATTTCAATTTCAAGTTGCGATTCACTGAAAACTGAAAAATTTTGCTGAACAAAATGTTTCCTACTTCGCCACGGATTTTTTTTTCACTTTGTCTTTTGCTTTTGCTGAGACGTCTTTCTTTTTTATTTTTTTTTTCTTCTCTTGTCGGGTCGCTCAGCTTTCAGTCTCTGTTTTGCTGCAATCGATATGAATACACGCAGAGAACAGACAAAACACAGTAGGGATTGGTTTTTCCTTATATTTATGTTTTGGTTCTGTGAAACGTCATTATAGTTTGACTAGTCGGCGCTGTAACACAATAAGGCGCTCTAGTCAAGAGAAAGGAGGAAAATGGACAAATTCAAAGCTTTATCAGAATATTATGTCACAATGCGTTGTAAGTTAAATAAAACCAATGTTATTGTCGAAATTTGTTTTTTTTAAATGTTGGACCAGGGCAAGTTTGCAAGTATTTCCAGTTTTTTTTTGAAGACTTCTTCTGAATACGAATAACGATATTTCTGCCCTGGTCAAATGGGTTACTTCTTCATCCTCTTCCTTAATGGCGGTTAGGCTACGATCAGGATTAAAGCGATCATAACCGATTTTGAATAACTTCGTCGCTGAGGCCAATCAAATGCTGGTGCGCTGCATTTGTGATCCATACGTTTTTAGAGTTGCCCCTATTTTGCGATTGTATGCATTTTCTTCAGGTCCGCCTGTGGGGTACCACTGTTCGACCTAAAAAAATAACGACAGACGTCCCGATTTTGAATCACTTCGTCGCTGAGGCCAATCAAATGCTGGTATTACTGCATTTGTGTGATCCAGGAGTTTTTAGGCCTGCCTCTCTTTCGCGTTTGTATTGGAACGTCGATTGATATTGCCTTTTTGACAGGGTTCGTTGGATCTCTCATTTGAACATGACAGTACCAACTGAGGAAGTCCATTTTTTCGAGATAGGTTCTTTGGCGTGAAGGCTTTCTCGAATCTTGACTTCTTATTCTATCAATTTTTGTTACTCATGCTGTCATGAGAAGCATCTTCATCTCAGCCTCCTTTAATTTTCCCTCATACTTTTTGTACGCTGTCCAACATTGTGAACCGTATGCGCGCACCGGGCGCTTAACTGCGGTGTAGATCTTTCCGTTCAGCTTAGGGGGTATTTTTCGATCACAGAAGATGGCTGATTTTTCCCGCCACTTCATCCACCCTAAGCTTAGCAATGCTTAATGTCGTCATCACAGCTTGCTTTGCTATTGATCGTAGATCCCAGATATTTGAACTTTTCTCACTTGAATAGGTCGGAGTGGATCAGAGAATGGGCAGTACAAGTATTCAGTTTTCTTTGGACTAACACGATACCCATTCTAATCCAAAATGTTAACCCATACATCAAGCACTCGTTGCAGGAACGTCTGATCCTCGCTAATGATGGCTCCATCGTCAGCAAAGAATAACTGATGCACTTTGGAGTCCGTCACTTTTCCTTCAAGCAGATAATCAAGGACTGCAATACATATTAAAGGACTAAGACGCTTCCCTGGTGTACACTGACTTTGATTGCGATCTCCTCGGTGACCCCAGCGGGGCATCTTTTTTTTCTCTTTCCTCACTCATACATGTCGATGATCATCTGAACTTATGTTTCTGGAACTTAACAGATCCCTTGGTTGTCTATCAAAGGCCTTTTCAAAATCAACCAACACCATATTATGCAAATCCTTTACGGAATCACGATGTTTTTCCATCATGATCTTTATATTTTAGATTCGACCGGTGGTTGATTTACCGGCGACAAACCCGCACTGGTCTTTAGATAGCCGTATTATTTCCGCATTCATGGTGTCTGACATCATCTTGATTGAACGGGAATTGTCAGTATCGCGAATCGTTTTTTCCTTTGTACAAAGGAAGAAGAAAACTTTCCCTTCACCGGCACTGGATCATTTATCATCAGTTTGGAGATGAGAATCATAAATATATGGAATAGCACAAGTGGTTGATGTATTTGGTATCGGAACTTTCAAACGTTGTAGAAGCTTTTTCACTTTGTTCTAACTTTTCATCTGGATCTTGTATTTTGAAATTGTTTGAAATGATCGAATTTACTAAGCAAATTTAAATCAATTCATACGCAATGATGGTTACGTTTTCGGGTTGATGAAACAACGAGACACTGCTACAATGCACGTAGGCACTAGGCGAATAATTGTGATACCCTATGGTAAGGGTTGGTCTCCTTGTTCTGGCTTTGGTTCTCCATCCTTGGTTTTCTTTTCCTTACTCCACGAGTCTAAACATCTTCATATTCTTATAAATCTGTAAGGATCAGATAGCGAGACATCAAGAGTTCTTGAATGTCTTTGAAGAAGAATGCCCAGTCTTCTGTTCCTCAAGTGATAGATAGTGAGGTGTATTCCCATGGGCCTACTTATCACCCCAGCCTCTACACAAACTGGCGGCGAAATCCAATCCAATATGTTCACTTTCTTTGACGACCTCCTATGCTCTTTACATTGGCAATAGCATATAAAGCACATTTCTTAGTATAAACAAATCCAGCCTTCATTAAAATCTCAAAATTTGGGCTTCTTGATAGCAAATCCTAGTTCACACACCGACATTCTCTTATGGGCAATCTTCCTCCAATTTATATTCAACCAATTAAAAACCACTTGTCACTTAAAAAAGTATTTTTTTTTTATTCATTGCGCACTTATACTTGTCTATGAAAATAAAAAGTTCACAACTTCAACGGCAATAATTCTACTTAGCATCCTTCTTGGTGTCAACCTTACCACCACGTATCCTACCGGTACGACGAGCAGCAATGAGACCGACCTTACGACCGGCGGATGTTCCTCGCTTGACGGTGGAAGCCTTACCAATATGTTGATGGTTACCACCTCCGTGGGGATGTTCAACGGGATTCATAGCAACACCACGAACCTTTGGCCAACTGTTTCTCTTCACCTTGTACTTGTGGTAGGCGCGACCAGCCTTCAAGATGGGCTTGTCGATACGACCACCGCCAGCAACAATACCAACCATGGCACGGTTGGCGGATGGGACAACTTTCTTAGCGCCAGATGGCAGCTTGACACGAGTCTTTTTGGTGTCTGGGTTGTGAGCGATGACTGTGGCATAATTGCCAGATGTACGAGCCAAACGGCCACGATCACCTGTCTTCTCTTCCAAGTTGCAGATGATGGTACCTTCAGGCATCTGGGACAATGGCATCACATTGCCGATTTGGAGGTTGGCTTTGCGTCCGCAGTACACGAACTGACCAGTGTGCATACCCTCGGGGGCGATGAACATCTCCTTGCGTATCTTATACCGGTAAGGGTCACGGAAGTGAACGACTGCCAATGGAGCACCACGACCTGGATCGTGGATGATTTCCTATAAAAAAAACATTCATTAGCTATTTACTCGATTTCACTTAAGAGTAAAACTTACTTTGACTACACCCCTGATGTAGCCATGACGTTCGGCGAAATCTAGAGGCCTGAGTTTGGCTGCTCCCTTACGCCTTTTAACATGGGCCTTGAAAACTGACCCAGCTCCCTTACGTTGTGCACGAATAACACGACCCATTATTGGCTTTTAAGATCTGCACAGAAAAAAAATAGAGAACACACAACTCAATTAGTTTTAACTCACAAACACTGCAGTGTGGTTAGAATACACGAAACGAGAATGAATTAAAAAATTTGGGGCGAAAATGAGAAATAATTCAAAAAATATTTATTCCAATCACTAAATCCATTCAATGACATTGTAAATTTAATTATTTTATATTTCGATGGCTTAGTTTGTTAAATATTTTCTGAGATTACTTTTCCAATACAACACATACCGAAAGCCTTCTGAAAAAGAAAAGAAAGAGAAAGAGGAAAAAGAAGAAAATACACAAAATGTCAGTTTCTAACAGATTGGCCAACCTTGGAATATCAAATAATGTTGAAGTAATGCGGAACAGGGGTGTTATATGTAAAATCCGAGTAGATGTTTCCTATTACTTATGTAATGGATTCAACCCAATAACTGCTGCGTCCGGTTAAAAGACAACCGCAGGAGTAATCACATCTAAAGGAAATTTAGGAAATTTTTAAAAATAAACAAATAACAGCAAAAAAAAAAATAACTGAATAATTAGCCTATTGATATTTTAAACGTGTTCCGCAAAATTGCATGCTAATAAATCCTTGATATCAAAGGTTAAAGCAAGCAACTAACAGGATTATGCACGAGTCAAATGCGTACGAGTAAAACTGCCTGAAATCTCCTCGATAACATAAATTACATTGGAAAAGCATCAGTGATGAAATGGAGCCAAAACGACAGGCCTCTAGGGAAACCGTAAAGTGTGGGGGTTGTGCCTAGTTTAGTCTAGATCAAGATCACAACAAAGAATGGCAAGCTTCATCAGCCAATTCTCCTTTTGTGTGTTCTGTTGTTACATGTTCCGTCAAACTTAATTCCGATAAAGCTGAGGAAAAAAGGAAGCATTTAGCATATTCAAAGATACAATGAATATCACTACTAACTACGAGGTGAGTTATTTACAACCATTTAAAAACAGAATTAGCAACAAATTTCGTTCGAAGTACGCATTACTACGCCTAAGCTCTATCTTGTCCTATGTCCACTTTTCAAAATGTTGGGTAATCGATTTTTTAAGTACAAACTAGATAAATTTTTACTTTATATTACCAAATTTTTGTTTGAAAGTGATTTTTTTCTGAAAACCTTAACAGTTTTGTATTCGAAACGATTTTTCCGAATTAATTAAATGTTAAAACCAATTAGCGACTCATTTTGGATATAGGAGAATGTTGTATGGAGTAAAGGTAACATTTGTGGATATTGAAGAAAAAAACGGACGTTGAACCAGATAGAACCACGGAACTTGTATTGAATGGAACAACAAAAAAAGTAGTATTGATCGAAATAGTTCTCACTATAACCTTAATACCTGAAACGCAATTATATGAAAAGACTGTAATTGCAGTTTAAATGTCACTACAGAGACATATGCCCTTCAAAAGTTCATATAATACATTATCTATTTCATATCTCCCTAACAAGGAATAAATTGGTATTGGTATTGGTATTGGTTGTCTGGAAAGAGTTCGTTATCGTCAACAACTTATACTGGTTTTATTTTGTTTGCTGTGGCAGAAAAAGAAAATAAGTGTACGTGTTAACTAATAGTCTCCTCGTCCGTCAAAAATGTTGCTCCACTTAATAAAAAAACTCAACTCAGACAGCGAAGGAAAATCTCAGAGGGATCCGTAAGTGGAACTTGTCAAATGTCACTTTCATAGCAAACTGTATTACTTTACTAAAACCCGCCAAAATAGTTTCGTGCGCTTGAACATTTTAACACGACTACGTGTTCTTCTTTTTCTTTAACGGGAGCAGTACTTTTCTATAGGGATCATTTTTATCTATTTTTTTATTTAAATGGTACCTTATTGGATCATGATAATTACACATTTGTTTTTAAAATTGTACATTTAAGCATGGCTAAGCCGTCTGCCGAGAATTGGGAACAAATTTAAGCAATTGTATCTTTAAGCAAGTCAATAAAGGAAAAACAGAAGCTTAACTTAAAGGTACATATTTATAAATTTAAAAATTTTCATTGAATTTTCTTTGCCATCATGTAAATGCAGTTTGACAATACGAGGCAAGTATATTCCATGTGAGATTATCAACAAGAATGGGTTTTATATCCACCTTCTTCCTTCAAAACCTTGGTTGCATAGTTCATGCATAGTTTATGTGTGACAGCATTCATGAGAATGCAAATCATTGAAAAGAACGTGCTAAAAGTTTTCATTTTCATCGCTGTTAAAACCAGATTTAAAATATACGTGTAGCATACCTGTACAGAATTCCCCTTTACTGCAGTATGAACTGCTGTAAAATTCTAAATCGCTGATAAAACTGACAGCCTTTGTTGATGATTATTTTATTTTATCGTATAAAAACTGAGTCATTCGTTTTAAATCTTGTTATATTTGTTAATCCGCCCTAAATTAATTGCCGACAACACAAAAACTAGCTTCCTAAAGTCAGCTATAAAAGTTATCCAAACAAAGTTGAAAAACTAAATAAAAATCATAATTATGTCGGCTAATCAAGAATGGGAAGAGTTCAAAGTAAGATTAATTTCCATTAACTAATAAATATTTCAAAACAACAATCTTGCAGGCTAAATTCAATAAAAGCTACAAGGACGACGAAGAGGAACAGATGCGCCGCAAACTGTTTCAAGAAGCTAAGCAAAAGGTCGAAGAGCATAATAAGAAATTTGCAGCTAAAGAAGTCACCTTCTCGATGGGAATTAACGCTTTCGCTGACAACACCCCCGAGGAGCATGCTATGCGTTCTGGGCGGGGTGGCAAACATTAGTGCATTTCAGTTTTTGAATCTCATTTTAACTACAAAAAATAACGTATTTTTCCATAATCAAAGTTTATTGCTGTTTTTGTATTCGTTTTTGTTATTGTAATAAATTTTTATTTTTTCTAACAAATATCGTTTTTATTTCTGTCCAGGAAGGAAACACTTGTATTTGAAGGATAATAGTCGTATTTCAGTCTTTCACTATTGAAATTTGTACCTTTGTGGCTTCTGCAAAATTATGAACAGCAAGAAAAAACACTTGCAACGCATTAGAGATTAGAGCTTCTCTAAGCCACTGGGTTTTTACAAATGCAATTGCCCGTAACTCCCATTTTCTTGTCTCTCAGTGAAACGAAGTGTGAACAAAGAGACTTGCATCTGAATCAGAAATACATCAGGAAAATATTTATGATGAGACCATCGGCCGTAGGAAAAGTTTCCGTCGGTGAGTAAACTGAAAGTTTTCCGTACAAGTATAACTCACCTTAAACAATATCACCAACCGATGGTTTTGTTTCCATACTCAACTTCCAAATAAGTATTTAAATATTCATTTATAGATAATGGCTTATCGGAATGCATTATATGCAGGCATTCGCATTGTTAGAAAATAAATAATTAAATCAAATATTGAGTGCCTTATCAGTGCACAAACTCACATAGACTATTTTTGGGTACTGGATGACAAATTTGATTTATTTGATCTCAGTTAAATCGATAACAGGCAAAGAACTTATTCGGCATCAGTCCATGGTTTGTACTGATAACAGTCACCCTACTCGGATCCTAACGCATTGTCTCTGGAATAGAGTTGTGCGCGACCGCACTATTCACTCCTTAAGATATGCTGCCATAGTAGCCTCACCAGGGATTTCGAGCAACAGGCTGGGATTCGACTGAGATCAGTCATTCTATCCACAACTTCCCAGCTAGCTCTATGGAACTTCCCATCAAACTTATCGAGCTCTCTTCGAGAAACGCTTGGCTTCTATAGAGTTTCAAATGCATTATGCTAGTTCCACTTACGGGTCCCCCCGAGATTCAACCTGTGGATCCGTAGATTGTTTCCAACTTCCTGAGTAGAACATTTTTCGGATTCGTCACTATATATTTACTACACTCCTTGATTATCTGCTGGAAGGAGAAGTGACGGACTCAGAATACTTGTGCTGCCCGTTCTGTGATCCACTCCGACCTATTCCAGACATTTACATGAATGGAAGAGTGATTCCCAACTTAAAAAAATTACAAAAAAAAAACTGGGATCTATGATCAATAGCGAAGCAAGCCGTGATGACGACATTAAGCATCGCGAAATCGTAAGGTAGATGAATGTTGTTCCTTTTAGTAAAACAGCGTGGGAAAATCTCAGAGGGATTTGCATTGTTCCAATCTTCCTTCTTACTATATGTTTCACCTAGTTTTGGAGAATATTGTTGGTTTACAATGAACACACCCCATTAAATACCGGACCTTTCTTGTACAACTTACAACTTACTTCGCTTACAACACACACACTTGTTGATTGTCTTTTTTCTTTCTCAAAACACGGTGTGGTTGTTTTTTGCGTCTTTCTTATTATTCTGAATAAATACTTTTTACTTTCTTAAATCAATCCGAACTTTATTTATTCATCTGCTAACAGGGTTATGGGCCCAGTAGTAAAAGTTAAAAGTGGATTAGAGTATTTTAAAGACATTTTAAAAACCTGATGTTCCGCTGTATATGCGAAGAAGTTTTTTGTGTGGAAACTTTGTTAATCGTGTTTTGGAAAATGGCGGATGAAAAATTTTCAATCCCGAAATTAAATAATACAAATTGGACAGTTTGGAAATTTAGAGTGGAAAGTTTCCTGTCTCGAGAAGATCTATGGAAAGTAGTTGAGGATGATCTCCCAGACGAAAATTCGAGGACAGATGTGTGGAGGAAGGATGACAGGAAGGCGAAAGGTACAATTATTCTTTTTCTCAGCGATAACCAATTGCCTTTGGTGAAGAACTGTCGACATGCAAAAGATGTCTGGACTACACTTCAGAATACTCACGAAAAAATTTCGAGATCTGTTCGTGTGTCACTTCTCAAGAAGTTGTGCTCAACAAGAGTACAAGAAGGAGGAAATGTTGAGAAGCATCTGTTTGATGTCGAGGAGTTATTCGATCGCTTGGCTGCTGCTGGACATGTGTTTGATAAAGACACAAAAATCTGTTTGATCTTGCAAAGCCTGCCAGATTCATTTGAGCATTTGGTTTCGGCGCTAGACAGTCGTTCGAATGACGACATGACATTAGAATTCATCAAGTCAAAATTAATCGACGAGTACCATCGAAGGCTGGAGCGGGCTGGTGAGTTTTTTAAGCAGGAAAAGGCAATGAAAACCGAATCGAATCGCAGTGTGGAAACTAGAACTTGTTTCCATTGCAAAAAGCCGGGACATCTACGTTCAAGTTGTCGTTCTTATTTGGCAAACAAAAGGGGCAGTGGAAGAAAAAGAAATCCTAGTACAAAGGTCACAGAGGAAACAAATATAGCGTTTGCTGCAGGTCGTGATAAACCAGGGCTTTGGTTAATCGACAGTGGTGCGAGTTCGCACATGACAAATGATAAACATTTTTTCAATTCCTTAAATGAATCTGACGGTGCAAGCATTGTTTTGGCTGACGGAAAACAAATATCATCAGCTGGTCGCGGAGAAGGTGTAATTGTTGGCGTTGACGACAATAAAAGACGTGTCAGAGTCACACTTCAAGATGTTTTATTTGTGCCGGATTTAGGAGGAAGTCTAATGTCAGTGAGCAAGCTGGCCGAAAATGGTTTTTCTGCTAGGTTTGATAAATATACCTGTAGCATAAATAATTCTGAGGGAAAAGTTGTTTTACTGGGTAATCGATGTGGAAATCTTTACCATCTTCAAGTTCTGGAACAGTCATCAAAAGCTTTAGAAGGAAAACATCATGTTAATTGTCAACATCAATGGCATAGACGTTTGGGTCATCGAGATACTGCGGTGTTAGAGCGGATGATGAAGGAACAGTTGGTTTCTGGATTAGATGTACGAAACTGTGGGCTGCAAGTTGTTTGCGAGTGCTGTTTAAAAGGAAAACTTACTCGAACACCATTTCCTGGAATAGTTCATCAAAAATCGAACAAATTATTGGATATAGTACATACCGATTTATGTGGCCCTATGAGAGCACCAACACCAGCTGGAAATAGGTACCTGATGACTATGATAGATGATTTTAGCCGTTATACAGTGGTTTATCTATTGAAACACAAATGGGAAGCAGCAGACAGAATAAAACAGTACGTTCGTCAAGTTCAAAATCAGTTTGGACGAAAACCAGTCGTCATACGATCTGATGGAGGAGGAGAATACGACAATAATAATCTACGAGATTTTTACATTGCTGAAGGTATCAAGCCGCAGTTCACTACTGCATATTCTCCCCAACAAAACGGTGTTGCTGAACGCAAAAACAGATCTCTCATCGAAATGACAAAGTGCATGTTAATAGACGCTGGGTTGGAGAAACGATATTGGGGTGAAGCTGTGCTTACGGCAACTTATATTCAAAATCGTTTGCCATCAAAGTCAGTGGATAAAACTCCGTTTGAACTCTGGTATAAGAGGAAACCATCTCTGAAGCATATACGGAGGTTTGGCTGCGAAGCTTATGTGCATATACCGGATGTTAGACGTGATAAACTGGACTGCAAAGCTAACAAGCTAATATTTGTCGGATACTCTGATCAACATAAAGGGTATCGTTTTCTTGATCGTTCAACTATGAAGATTACCATCAGTCGAGATGCTCATTTCCTAGAAAGTGAAACACGGACAGCTGATATCGGTGTTCCAGACTCTAATATGGATATTGTGTCTGATGAAGTTCAAATCCGTTCTATCCCTGAAGGGGAAGTGATTCCAACGGAAAGTTTTGATGTTTCTGTTGATGACGAGAGTTCGCGAGAGGACGAATTTTTCGGATTTGAAGAAGAATTGCCATCCGAGGATGAGGAAGAGCGAACTACGACAAGGCGTTCCGAGCGAACTACTCGTGGAGTACCACCAATTCATCTTAATGAGTACGTAGTAGGCAGTGCATCTCTAGTTTTGGATGAACCGAAGGACTACAAGGAAGCAGTTCAAGTACCTGAATGGAGAGAAGCAATGAACGAGGAGATGAAGTCACAACGACGTAATCATACGTGGGATCTCGTAAAACTTCCAGAAGGCAGAAAGGTTGTCGGCTCGAAATGGGTCTATAAAATAAAAAGAAACGAGCAGAACGAAATCACAAGGCATAAGGCCCGAATTGTCGCGCAAGGATACACGCAGAAGTATGGTGTAGATTACGACGAAGTCTTTGCTCCTGTCACGAAATTAACAACTCTAAGAACTTTTTTGGCTGTTGCTGCAAAGCATGGAATGCTGGTCAAACATTTCGACGTCAAAACTGCCTATCTTCATGGAGTTGTCGAAGAGGAGATTTTTATGAGACAACCACCTGGCTATGAAATTTCCGGAAAAGAAGGGTTAGTCTGCCGATTAAATAAGAGTATTTATGGACTTAAGCAATCGGCACGCTGCTGGAACCAGACATTACATAACTTTTTGTTGAAGCTGCATTTTAAGGCATCGGCTGCGGATCCATGTTTGTACATCAAAGATACCGGAGGCAAGAAGGTATTTCTACTTGTTTATGTAGATGACTTGCTGGTGGGAAGCATGGATGAAGGTGAGATTATTACGATTTATAACGAACTTCAAAGAAAATTCGAAATAGTCAACCTGGGAGAAGTGCGGTATTTTCTGGGAATGGAAATATATCGAAAGGACAACGTTTTTGAAATACATCTGAAAAATTACATTAAAAAGCTACTTAAAAGTTTTGGTATGGAGAACGCTAAGGTTTCTAACTCACCGATGGACCCTGGTTATATGAAAGCTGAAGATAAGACCGCTTCATTAGACAGTAGCACAATATATCGAAGTCTAGTCGGCGCATTGTTGTATTTGGCTGTGAATGCTAGACCTGACATATCGGCAAGCACTGCTATTTTAGGCAGAAAATTTCAAAATCCTACGGAAGCTGATTGGATTGCTGCAAAAAGGATCTTACGTTACCTAAAAGGGACTATCGACTACAAAATATGCATCGGCGGTGCTGAGGAGTGGAAACTAGTTGGTTATTCGGATGCAGACTGGGCTGGTGATCAAGCTACTAGGAGATCAACGTCTGGATACGTGTTTTTATTTGGAGAGTCTCCAATTTCGTGGGCTAGTCGACGACAAGAATGCGTTACACTTTCATCGATGGAAGCTGAGTACGTGGCCCTCAGTGACGCCTGTCAAGAGGTAATATGGCTACGAAAACTACTGCGAGATTTTGGCGAGATTCAGCGCGAACCGACATTGATCAACGAGGACAACCAGAGCTGCATAGCATTTGTTAATACTGAACGTATCAGTAGGCGATCAAAGCACATAGAAACTAAGGAGCGTTTTGTTCAAGATCTCTGTGCAAATAATGAGATCGAATTGAAATATTGTTCAACAAACGAGATGATGGCAGACATTTTCACCAAACCTCTGGGACCGATCAAACAAAGGAGCTTCTGTAAGCTGCTCAAACTTGATGGGAGTTAGGCGATTGTTCATTGAGGAGGAGTGTTGGTTTACAATGAACACACCCCATTAAATACCGGACCTTTCTTGTACAACTTACAACTTACTTCGCTTACAACACACACACTTGTTGATTGTCTTTTTTCTTTCTCAAAACACGGTGTGGTTGTTTTTTGCGTCTTTCTTATTATTCTGAATAAATACTTTTTACTTTCTTAAATCAATCCGAACTTTATTTATTCATCTGCTAACAAATATTATTTCAAAGAGTAATACATACTTAGTTACTTAACGGGCTCCCGACTCTGCCTGAGACACTGTAGCCTTCCATTCTCTTCGATCGCGGGCAAGCCGATTCCAGTAATCCAGACCAAGCGTTCTAGCATCCGCGATGGCTTTGTCTTTAAAACTGAGACTCGGTCTTCCTTGCCTTCTTGAACCTGTTTGCTGGCAGTCGAAGATCCTCTTGGCTGGAGCATTATTGTTCATTCGCTCAATGTGGCCGAACCAATGTGGTCGACGTGATTTAGCTTTTTGGACTACATCCACATCTTGGTACAGCTCATAGAGTTCGCGCACAGGACCACATATCCCACAGAGTACTTTTGTTTCAAAAGATCCCAATATTAGCTCCCCTTTCCAACTAGGCGCCAAAACGCAGGGCTGGAAGGATTACGCTTCGATAGAGCATGCATTTTGTTCTTCGAGTTAGGAGTTTGGGACCCATTTGGTTTGCGAAACCGAAGTAGCAGCGGTTTCCTAAGATAATTCTCCATCGGATCACCACTAAGGTGTCATTTGTATAGTTAATGTTTACTCCAAGGTAGGTGAACTCCTCAACTACCTCGAAGTTATTGCTATCGACAGTGACGCTTTGCCCTAGGCGGTAGACAGATGTTTGTGTGTTTGTTGATAGCATGTATTTTGTCTTTTCCTCATACACTTCAAGACCACCCCATTTCGCCTGTTCTTCAATCGCCGTAAAAGCCTCTGACATGACACGCTACGAACGTCCGATGATGTCGATATCGTTCGCATACCCCATTAGTTGGACGGATGTATTGAAAATAGTGCCTTCCGTGTTGAAACCTGCCCTGTGCACTATTTTCTCCAGAACAAGATTCAAGAAGTCACATTATAGTACATCTTCTTGCGAAATGCGGGGTAGGTTTGAAATAATTCGGAAGAGCTGCTTCCAAACTGCACATTACGACGCGTGTGTTCAAGCGTCATGTAACATAACTGGATCAGTTTTGCCGGCATCCCATATTCGGACATCGCCATGTAGAGCTCCTGACGATGAATGCTATCATATGCGGCATTAAAATCAATGCAAAGATGGTGAGTCTCGACTTGAAATTCGTTGGTATTTTCCAGGATTTGCCTTGGTGTGAAAAATTGGTCTATTGTCGGTCTGCCGGACCGGAAGCCACACTGGTTTGTGGCAGAACGGCTTGGGACGTTCACACAGTACGTTGGATAGGATAAAGGGTCCAAGTCGCTCTCAAGTTCGGTCGAGGTACTATAGATGTAGATTCTTTACACCGCAGTTATTATTATTATTATTATTATTATAGGATTTATTAATACATAAGTTAATTATAAATATTAATAAATACAAGTTTTTTTTATTAGCGCTAGCTGCTGAGGCTTTCGGCTAGATTAAAAAAAAGGTATATTAAATATTATTATGTAAATTAATTGCTAACATGAGTTTATATACATTTTTTATATTTATGTGATTTATATTACTTAAAAGTTCTTTTAGGTTTTGGTTAGAGATTCGATTACAGATTGAATTTACTTCGTTGCACTCTAAAAGGTGCTTTACAGTTAGGATTGGTTTTTCTTCACAAATATGACAATAAGGTGGTGAGTCTTTGGTAATAAGATGCTTATGCGTGATGTTGGTATGCCCCATCCTAAGCATTATAAATATTTTTAACATTTTAATGGATACATTCGCTGGATAAATGACTTTGTCTGCTGTGGGGTTAAATACTTTGTATAAATGTTGGTAGTTGCTGTCCGTGAAAATTATAGTTTTTTTGTTGTGGACCATCTCAATGGCTTTCAGAATGGCGAAGGCCTCGACGGAAAAGATTGATGCGAAGGTAGAAAGAAGTCCTTTGCGAACAACAGAGCTGTTTTTATCTACAATAGCAAACGATGTCCCAATATCTGTTTTGGAGCCGTCAGTATATAGGAAATCCCATCCAAGATGTTTATAGCTTTCAGTTAATTCCGCAAAAATTGCTTTGTAAATGTCGGCATTAGTTCTGAGCTTGGGAAAGCTTTTCATTTTAATGATTATTGTTTCGTCCGGAAGAGTCCAGGGTGGAAATGATGTTACTTTGTTTTGGATGACGATGGGGATATCTAGCGTTTTTGCGAAAGATATTGCCTTGGCTATTGCTGAATGGTATTTCGGGATTTTTTTACGAGATAATATTTTTTTGGCGTCTTCTTGAATAGGTGATATCCAAGGTGAGTTTATATTTTGGATAATCTTAGAGCATATAAAATCAATATTTTTTATAGGAGTTGTTCGAAAAGCTCTCATGCTTGATCTTATGGCTCTAAACGCAATAGTGAATAGGACCACCGATAAAGGAGATCCTTGTGGAATACCGTTTTGTAGGTGATGTACCGCAGAAAATACGAAATTGGTTGTAATGCGAAAGCATCTATTGGTAAGAAAGGATGTTATATATTTCAGAATTTTCGGTCCAACCTTCCATTGGACGAGTTGTTTTAAAATTACATGAACGCCAATGCGGTCGAACGCTTTTTCGAAGCCAACGCTGAGAATTGATGCGTGGTTCTTTTCTGACAGGGTTGATGAAATAAATTCATCAAGATGCAGAAGTGCGTCGATTGTGTCCCTTCCTTTTTTAAATGCTACTTGATTTTTGTTTACCAGTTTTTTTTCCTCGAGAAATCAAAAAAGGCGCTTGGATATGATCTTTTCAAGTATTTTCGCATTGCAGGGTAGGAGAGATATAGGTCGGTACCCTTGTATGGTAGATTGATCTATATTTGGTTTTGCTATGGGGATGACGCTTGCAACTTTGCCTGTCGTTATTTTATCGTTATTTCCACCATAAGTGCTCAAACGAAATAGCCAGTTGCATTCCTCCCCTTGAACATTTCAACCGCAATACCCGCCATGCAAGGAATGCTCATCAGTTTACCCTCAAGCCTTTGTTCGGACGTACAGTGAAGTTCAAAGAATCTTTCCTCAGCCGTACAACACGAATGTGGAATGCTCTTCCCCGCTCCATTTTTCCTACGCATTATAACCTACAGACATTCAAAACCAACGGGCATCGGCATCTCTCCTTTTCTTCTCACCCTAATTTCCTTAACGCCCGCGCTGTGTAGCTAATACATTATAAGGGTCCCAACAAATCCCTTTAGTGCGCGCTTATTATAAAAAAAAAAAAAAAAAGTTTCCGGGATGTTCCCCGCGTTAAAAATCAGATCACAGGGCTAATAATCTTATCTTTAGGGTCGGAGGGTTTTTTTTAGCATTTCGTATGAAATCCGATCGAATCCTGGGGTTTTGCCCTTGGAAGATGTCAGGCAACTTTCCAGCTCTATAAGATTAATGGGTGATTCAATTTGAATGGCAGAGGAGTCTATACCAAATGCTGGGGGATTATTGTTTAGGACAGAGTATTTTTCACGAATGAAATCGTGGTGGAAGTTGGAGTCGCTACCTGCGTTTTCCCAAGATTTAGCAAAGAATTCGGCGATTTCTACAGGACATGCGATTGTGTTCGTGCCGGTCTTTATCACTTTGATATAAGCAGGTATGTGTTGCCCGAAAGCGATTTAATATCGGTCCATATTTTTTTTTGAATAGTATTTGGATTAATATTCGCAGTGAATTTTTCAAAACATACAATCTTGTTGTACTTGGTTGGCAACTCTGCTACAAAGTGTATAGTTCAATAACAAAATTTGCTCTCGTAAAATTCTTAAATATAACTAGCCAAAGTTCGTAATTAATAATTAAAAGTGTATAAACAGGTGCGTCGACTGTCTGTTTCTATAAATAAAACAGCAAAAGCAGGTAATCCTAATTTATTAGCTGTGAAATAAACTTTCCAAGTAGACACCTAAGTCACATGACTGACAACAAAAGGAAAATCGATCAAACGTCACCTGAAAAAAATATTTATCCACTTTTTAATACCAACAGACCATCAAAGGTTTATAAATCTCAAAAGACAATGTCGATCTCCCAATCTGACCTTGATAAAATCAAATCCATTATTGAGGCATCGCTCAATATAGGACTCTCCAAAGCGACGGCCAATCTAGCAACAAAAGACGATCTCAACAAACTTAGCAATGAGATACACTCGCTAAGACAACAAAACCAGAATTTATCTGAAAAAGTGCAGCATTTTGAAAATCGATGTTGCATTCTAGAAGAGGAGCTTGAACTGCAGAGCAGAGAGATCAGAGGGAAAAATATTATTTTCACGATTCCAAACGACCGATCTGACCCCCAAGAAAGGATTCATAACATAACCACACTTTTGCTAGGCTCTGATGCAGACCAACAACAAATGCCACAAGCCATAAAACTTAGTGAAAACAAGAAAACAATTAAACTCAAACTTAGCACTGGTTCCAATGAAACTGCAATGCAAATGTTAAGAAATTCCTTAAAGCTAAAAGGCACAGGCTGCTATATCCAACGAGACCTTAGCAAACAATCACAAATCAAACGTCGAATTCTACTCGGGTATCGAAAAGTCGTCAAAACAATTAATCCAAGCGAAGCAGTATTGATTAAAAATAACAATTTATTAATTGGTAATAGAACATTTTATTTAGACAATAATAACAAACTTAAATATAATAACACAAACGGAGAAGACGAACTACAGAATATCTACGGAAAACTCAATTTTAATGCTGTCAACGAAACTATGTTGTCAAACAGACGTCAGCGTGAATGGCCCAAACCAGATGCACCAGTGATGACACTTTACACCGAAGGTCCGGAAGGTAGTAGTGTCATACAAAACTGAGAATTAAGCGTCGTCAGCTCAAACAAATTTATCTCTGCAAATATTTTATCTTACAATATATCTGGATTAAGTAATAAATTATTATTTGTAGATTTTTTTAACTATGTTAAGAACTTTGAAATTTTCTTTCTATTTGAAACACATTTAACAAGCGATAATTTAAGTAATTTTAATAAATATTTCGATGGCTTTAAGTTAATTTGGAGCGAAGCAAGTAAAACCTACATAAAGGGGCGTGCAAGTGGAGGAAGCCTGTACGGGATAAAAAAATCACATTTAAAAACTTACGATTTTGATGAATTTGAAGGAACTACCGTAGTAAAATGTGTGACACAAAATAATAATACATATATCGTTCCATCATATATAAACTGCAACAAATGGACTCACGACTTTGAGAGGCTGTGTAATACAATGTCATGTTTAGCTAGCAAAAACGTTATGCTGATTGGAGATTGGAATTCGAGAATAAGTGACTCACAAACCACTATAGTGCAAACTGTAACAAACCCTAGTATATGCTGTACCAATAGGGTATCTAAAGACATAGTCTGCAATAAAAATGGAACAGATGTACTAGAGCTGCTCCAAATGTATGATCTTATTGTGTTAAACGGCTGTACAGAAGGTGATAGAGAAGGGCATTACACATTTGTCGGAGGACAAGGCAATTCAGTTATTGATTTTTGTGCTGTTAACAACGACTGGACTGGGAAAATTAAAAAATTTGAGGTACAATACAAAACTTTTTCGGATCACATGCCAATCGTGGTTGAAGTTGATGGTGAAACACCCTCATATCACAAAAACCTGCCCCTGCTACCAAGACTTAAATGGAAATCCGAAAAAACAAATACCTACCACAGGTTATTAGACAGCTTGCTCTCAGCAAATAATTCGATACCTGAAGAAACAGAAACACTCGCAAACCAAATAACTTGTTATATAAGAAGTGCTGCATCAAACAACATTTCAAATATAAGGTCACCATTTAAACAAAAATGGTTTAATAGAGAATGCATAAATGCTAGGAAGAAATCATTTGCCCTTTTGCGTGTCTGGAGAACTTGTAATGATCCTGAGGTTAAAAAGTGGTATAACCAAGTGAATATCCACTACAAAAATCTATGCCTAGCTAAGAAAACTGACTTCGATAATCAGCAAGCTCTCTTACTTAGTCAAACCAAGTCTTCGAAGGACTTCTGGAGAATAGCAAGGGAGATTAATGGTACAGTTTATCAAATAGGTACAGGAGTATCTGCTGATGATCTATCGATATATTTTAAACATCTTCTACTGGATAACTCAAACCTTTCTTTCTCGTATGCGGACCCCCTCATTTTCGACGATTCCCTAGATGGTGAGGTAACAACTGACGAAATCAATGCTGTTATCATGAAATCCAAAAATGGAAAGGCGCCAGGCGAAGATGGGATTCCGTACGAATTCTACAAAAATACTAGTCCAACCTTAATCAACTATTTGAAAGTTCTCTTCAACAGTGTGTTCTCGAGTGCAGACATCCCTTCATCGTTTAAGAAGTCCGTAATATTCCCCATCCACAAAAAGGGTTCGCTGGAAAACGTAGAAAACTACAGGGGAATCTCATTCATGAATGTGTCAGCCAAGATATTTTGTGGCATACTTGTAGGACGATTAGAAAAATGGGTAGATGAAAAAAATATTCTGACAGAGCGTCAAGCTGGATTCAGAAAAAACTTTTCAACCGTTGACCAAATATTCACATTATCTGCGATTATAAGAGCCTTTCAAGTCAGAAACAAGAAAATGTATAGCTTTTTGTAGATTTCAAGGCAGCTTTTGATCTTGTTAGCCGAAGCGCACTCTTCTATAAACTGTCTCAGTTGGGTATCTCTACAAAATTTTTTAAGACCATTAAAAAAATGTATGCCGAAACAAGTGCAGCAGTCTGGGATGGAAAGGATTTCTCAGAATGGTTTAAAACACAGACTGGTGTAAAGCAAGGATGTCCTCTTAGTGCCTTATTGTTTTCTCTATTTATAAACGACATAGAAAAAGATTTGCCTGGTGGAGTACGAATTGCTAATACCGTGGTCAATGTCTTGTTATATGCCGATGATCTTGTTATACTCTCTGAATCTCCTGAAAATCTCCAATTGATGATAAATCGTCTAGCCAGCTACTGCAAAAAATGGGGACTAACCATCAACACCGAAAAATCTAAAATTATGGTCTTTTCCCGTTCACCACGAGTGCAAAGTGGAAATAGATGGTTTTATAATGGAAGCCGACTAGAGATTGTGAAGGAACTCAAATATTTAGGAGTGAAACTGAACCCAACCCTAGAATTTGGTAAACATCTAACGGATAAAGCCAAGTCTTCCCAAAGCTTAGTGAATCTATCATGGGAAAAATGTTTTTGCACACAAGCGGATTCTCCTCTCAACGAAATACAGAATATTTGATTCAGTTGTTAAATCAACTCTTTGTTACGCCTCTCAAGTTTGGGGATCAGACGAGTACGAAGTAATCGAGAAATTCCACAGGAACTTCTTGAAAAAAAATTATTCAACTTACCAATGAAATCGCCGAACTACACAATCTATTTGGAAACGGGTCTTCCAATGCTATTTACAAGCACTCTCAAATCGCAAGCGGATTACATCATTAAACTAGGTTCGTATCCAGACTCCCGAATAACCAAAAAAATGCTATCTTATGAATTAAGAAACAAGGACTGGTGGGCGTCAAGATGGTTAAGAATTGGAAACGCGTGTGGAGAAACTATTTCATTCGATCTAAACAACCTGGACAACTTAAATAACCAACTTTATCGAATAATAAATAAAAATGAAGATGCTATTCGTGTGCGATTTATAGAGAAAGCTTGTGAATCAGATAGCAGAGTATTGTATTCTCACCTGAACTTCAATCTAAAGGATAAGAACTATTTCAATGACTCACTCAACTATAGTGAAATATCTCTTATTTTCAAAACAAGGTGTGAGTTGATTGGTTTAAATGGCAGCCCATATAATGGAAGCTTCAACCAGTTTTGTAATATTTGCAACTTAAAAGCGAAAGAAGACTGCTTTCACATTATTAGTGTTTGTCCAATCTACAAACCACAGAGACTAGCTTACTTCGGAAAAAAATTCCTTACCATGCAGGAGACAATACAAATTCTGAACGAGTGTGATTGGAAAAAGTTATTTTATTATATTAAATCCATCTACAAATACAGGTCGCTATTAATAACAGAATATTATGATTGATTAAGTTTATTAAAAAAATAACTATATTGTTAAAGTAACAAATGTAGGTACATGTATAAGCATTTTGCTAACCAAGCTGACGGCTAAGCCATAGCTTTAAAATTCATTCTATCTTGTAACTTATGTAATAAGAAAATATTAAATAAATGAATTTCTTACTTACTTACTTACTTGTACTTAAACGGCTCTTCTAAATTTGGCGTTGGCCTTACGATAAAGGACAAGATTCGTGTCTGTATGGCTCTTCTTATACTTTCGCCATAGTTTTTGTTTTTCATGCCGGAGGGCACCTAATTCTTTGCACCACCAGTGTACGGATTTTTGGTAAGTTATTTGTTTTGTTTGGGGGTTGGCTTCATTTGCTGCAGATCGTATGGATTTTAGTATGACTGTTGTCTTCTCGAAATTTCAGTGGCTATTTTGGATTAGAAAACATCCCAGTTAGCTTTATCCAGTATGAATTTTCGCTGGTGTTTTCTTGGGGTGTTGTTTGAACCGAGTGATACACTGGTAATAATAGGGATATGGTCGCTACCATGTAGATAGTCGGAAACAGTCCACGTAGAGTTTGGGATCAAATTGGGTGTTATAAGCGTTAGGTCAATATGGGAGAAAGTTTTGTGGGTGGAAAAATGGGTAGGTCGTCCGTCATTTAAGATTGCCAGTCCAGAGTTTGCAATAAAGCGTTCTACTATTTTGCCTCGTTTGTTATGGGAAGCCGATCCGAGATGAACTAATATTAGATATGATGTCTTCTAGATCTATCTCTGAGAAGTTTTGGTCAGGAGGTATATATACAGACACTACCGTGAGTTTTATTTTTAAAGTTATTTCGACTGCTATTGCTGATATTTGGGTGTTAATATTGAGAAATTTATGTGGAATGGATTTATGAACAAGAAGGCAGGTGCCTTGTTTTGAGTGGGTGTTAGAGCTAAGATTATGAAAATATGCGGAATACTGTTTGGGAGGGACAGGTTGGAGATTGTGTTTAACATGGGTTTCCTGGAGGGAAATAATTGAAGGGTTTAGGTCCTTAATAAGTAATTGCAACTCATGGAAATTATTAAAAAAAACATTTATGTTCCATTGAAGGATCTTAAAAAATGATTTACTTGTTGAAGGAGAGTTTGGTGCTTTATAATAGGTTTGTTTAATGAACCTGAGCTGCACAGAAAAGATCAGAAAAGTACAGGATTTTCTGCACCTCCTTTTGAGGAAGGGCAACTGCGTGAAAAGTGTCAAATTGAAGACGTCAAATGTCACTGATGTCAGCTGATTTGTTTCTTTGGTGTGAAATTCGCTATTGCTCGTATCCGATGTTGTAATATCCGACGAACTTAACAAGATGCTACTGCCAGTATCTTCCAACATCTCGACTATTAAAAAGTCTGAAGTATTCATTTTGTTTTATTTATCAAAAGCAACTTTGAATCTCACTTTTCATTTAGATTTATTCATATTGGAATTCAACAGCTGATATGGGAGCTGTCACATGAAGCTGTACTTTTTTGTTCTCACTTGATCTGACAGTTTTCGCTCATGTGTGCTGATCTGATCTGTTCTGTTCTGATCTTTTTTTCATTAAACACAGCTAATATGTGTTATGCTGTTGAAGTTTCGGGTAAGGTAAGATTGAGGTGTGATTGTAAAGACTTTGCGTCCCAACAGCCGAATCACCCGATCTCGAATAGATTGAGTTCGAATGATTCGGCCGCTGGTCCGCAGAGTCGTGGAGGGCATCCGCGTTATTATTACATATCATCATCTTCGACTGTGTCGGGGGGGTTGAGGTAGTACTGGCTGTTTTTGATGAGGGTTTGTGTTACTGTAGATATGGGTGATTTGTTTGAATTAATGTATTCGATGTTGATTTTGGAGTGTTGGCTGAGTTTAGATTGGTTGTTGTATTATTTGATTGTTTTGATTCAATTTGGTTCTGGATGTGAGATAAGTTGGGTTCAATTGAAATTTGTTGGTTAAGTTGATAGTTTGTGAAGTTGAATGAGTGTTAAGTATAGGTTTTGTGGGTTGTTTTGTGGGTTGGTTTGTGATGTTTGTGGGAGCATTACGTGAGGTAGTGTTGAAGTTTAAGTTGTGAGTGGCTGATTTTAGTTTAGGGATAGTTTCTGTAGACGAGGCGACTGGATTAGGTTTATTTGAAAAAGTACTTGTTGAGGGGGATGGCAGGGATGTGGTGAAGTTTGGAGTATGAATGTTGATTTTTTCGTGTGATTTTTCTTGGGCTGTGGAGTGGTTGGGGGTTGGTGTGCGTAAATCCGGCTGGGTTGCATTTGTTGCAACTGTAGAAAAAATCGTGGGAAAGGTAGAGGTCGGATTTTGTTCACGGAATATTTGCTTGGCCTCGTCCATAGTGCACTTTTTAGTTGTTTTAATTTTCAAAACTTCCTTAGCTTGTAGGTAACGTTTGCATGTTCTAGATGATGATGGATGTTCTTCTTGACAGTTGGCACAAGAAACACGTGTGCATTTCTCAGGATTATGGGGCGGGAGGTTGCAAGTACCGCAGGATGGATTACTGTTGCATCTTTTTGTAGTATGCCCAAGGAATTGACAGTTTCGACATCTCATAGGGTTGGGGAAATATTCGTTAACTTTAACATTGTACCAGCCAATGTTCACAGAGGTTGGTGGACGGAAGAGGTCAAAGGTCAGAAGTACGAGCCCAGTGGCGCGTTGGTTGCCATCTACGGTTTTTTTGAATATAAATACATCCGTCACACCTTGAGACTTCATCTCTTGAATGATTTCGGATTCAGGCACGTTAATAAGATACGGTGCATAGACTGTGCCTTTTGACGAGTTTAAATTTGAATGGAGGGAAATGGAGATAGGGCACAGGTTAGATAAAGTGTTTTTTTTTGAGGAATATATCTGCAATTTTTTCGGATTTCACTAGAACCAAAATGCTCCCATTACGGAGTTGCGTAATGCTTTCATAGTCTGTACTTATATTATCTATCGCTTTATTAAGGAGAAAAACGCTAAATGATGAAAGAGATTTCTCTTCGTTAGTTGACGAGATAATAATAAATTTGGGGTTACCAGCCACTGCATGGGGTGGAAGGAAATTGTTAATATTATTTATTGGGATATAGTTTGGTTTTTTTCGTTTGCTTTGTTCGGGTTCGGTTAGCGGTTCTATATCAAGCCCGCTAAACTGCCCGAGGAAACACGTGGCCCGGAGGCCATGTAATATTAAATTGCTTTCACTGAACACTCGATATATATTTTATATTATACCCGTTGGAAATAAAAAAAACAAGAAGAAATAAAATAATTGTGACTGTTATCAATGAAGATAACGGATCGCAGCGCAATAAAGAAAAGTGACGGCGAACACAAGCGGAGAAACGATGTTGTCGCAACGACAGTAAGTCGGTGACGATGACAGACCGCAGTTAAAAACAGTGACTTGCCCCAAAACACCTACATATTAACACTTATGGCGTTCTCTTGACGAAAAACCAAAGAAAGTGTATGTGCCGTTGTATTTGTGAGACGTCAAACACAGATACCAGATTTGTTTGTAAACATGGCTGCTATCAATTCGGAGGATATCGATATTAATTGCATTTTATTATCGCCCGGATCTAATCCGAATTGGAATTCGATACAAAGATATACATGTAGGTAGGTATACAACAATAACACAAGATCCAGATGAAAAGCTGATATTGTATGCGAGGAAAATTGACAAATCAGCCGCATCGAAGGCAGAAATAGATTGATTTATTGTTAAAAGACTGCCGACGAAGTGCAAATAATTTAAGTTGTTTTGATTCAATTATATTTTTTTTAATGCACAAGATGTATGATAATAAGAATAAATGACTTATAAAATTTTTTGAGCAATTCTATTTCTTTTAATGTTTCCCAACCATTGAACTCGTAGTTCATTTTCTCTTTGCCCAAATGAAGTCTCGTCTAAAGCCGATGCAGTTCCATCGGTATTGTTTTTCTCTTGATCTTCATTCCACAGGTCTCCTTCGTCAATACAGAGGTTATATGGATAAAACATGTTAAGATGAACTGACTCATTGTTTCAACTACGTGGAAGTCCCTTACCTAGCTGAACTTAGCTTTTATTAAAAAATATGAATTTTCTATTTTTAACCGCGTTTGGGCAGTATTTTTTGTTGTATCTTTGGGTGAATACGTAAACGCCAACGAAATGTTCATTGATGCGACATCAGTGCACAAATTACGATGCCTATGAACAACACAACTGATGTTGATGCAGCGAAGGCATTCTTTAATTTTCTTGACATTTACGCATCAATTTAGGCAACTCTTCACAAATGAACTTAATGCCTTTCCAATGATGCAAAATGTGTGCATTAATAGGTACCCGTTTTGTTGGAAATGCTATGCATAGTGGAGTAGGAATTCCCACCAAAAACCAAAAAATTTGAAATTTGGTACTCTGAACACGGAAACAGCTTCAGAAATCAACAAATGGAACAAATAGACCCGTGACAAGCCAAACGGAGCAAGAATTTGTAAAAATAAACAAAATCTAACATTTTAATTCAACTAGAATTTTTATGAAATGAAATCAAATGGCATAAATAAAAATACCAAAGTAACGGGAGTTTGTTCGTATAGTATGTTAAAAATAGATAGGTACTCGTCGCATTTTTTTTTAGTTATAATGAAAAGGAAATCCAAATCCCAGAGACTCAGACTCGGTAACGGTCCATTGTACTGCCAGGCAGAAATCCTCTTTTTGGTGTAGAGGTCGGGGAAACAAGGTGTTATTCGTTTCTCTCCATTAATGGGTGGCGTATGTTGTTGTTGACAATGTGGATTGAACCTGCACCACACGGGTCACAAGCCAACACACTAACCTCTATACTCGCATAGTCGATGCTAGGTGTTTAATTTGCGTAGAATCGGTTTCCCATAGCTGCATTGGACTGTGTATCCACATGGGTGTGCACAAATACATATATATTTTTGATAGGAACGCGTAGAAGGTACTAGGTTGTGAAATAAATAGAGGAATGGCATTCCAACTCCAAATCCATCATAACTCATGAGTCGAAAACCTGCATCGTGATTTCAACACTACTTTACGAACGAAGCATAAAACGCATCTATAGTGCCAACAATCAAGAACGAACCAACCAAAATTTCATTCAATATATCCGCAGAAGGATTTCACTTTGCTTTTATCGGCAGTGGTCCGCAGTGGGATCTTGTATTTAAAATACGTGTAAAATCCTTTCTTTATAGCTTTCCCAACAAAACCGAGGTAATGAACCAATGAAATGCTTATCAGTCCCTCAAATTATTTGGAGGGTTAAAGACAGAATGCAGCTTCGTTCCTTTGCCACATTTTAATATTTCCTTAAAATTCCGCAGTTGACTCAGTATCTGTGTCAACGAATATTTTCTATATTTTCAATAAACCACCACCATCTCATATAAAAATATTTTCAAAACAAAATATACACATTATTTGCTGACTCTGTATTAATTTGTATTCTATTTATTTCAAACATTTGGGTGCTTATTTGGAGACTAAATTGATTGCATATGACATTGCCCTATTGATTGGACACTACTACTAGTTGTTACTGTTGTTCGAACTGCCTGTTTTCCCAAAAAGTATCCTCCCACATATCTTTCTTCTTCAGAAACCTAAAAGTTCAACACACATTATAAATAATTAAAAAAGAAAAGAAAAGGAAACGAAAGCAAAAACAAAAAACAACAAATCATTGAAAATCGAAAACAACTTTTATACATAAAGAATAATAAATGTATATATATATATTTGTAATTAACTAAATTCAATTATAAATTCCAAGACAATATACACGAAAAACTAAGAATTTTTTTTTGTTAAAAAAGTACAAAAATGGATTCACATAAAATTAAAAAAAAAAAAAAAATACCAAAACAAATAAATTGTTTTAGGTACTTTTCGATTTAAATAAGAACATCAAATAAATTCTATAAAAAAAAACACATACAACAAAGAATAAAAAAAGGACAGCTAATTAATACTTTTAATTATTTGCTTTAAAACTCAATCAAATTCGTGGTATAAAATATAAATACATATAGCCAATTGTTCTCTTTGAGATTTTCTAAGAAATTTATTATTTATTTAACGAAGGAGCACAGAAGGACTAAAGAGAAAGAATCACCTTAAAAATTGTATTATCTCCTTTATTCAATTATATTTCCTTTTGTATTGGTTTTTTTCTTGTTTGTTTGTTGGTTTATGTTTATTTTTTTTTTTTGTTTTTAATATTTTTATCACTTATGTTTTTACAATGGCGTTTCAAATATATAAAAAAGCAAAATAATCATATATGAGAAAAATACATTAAAAAACAAATAAAAGAAATATATTTTGTTTTATGTTTCTATTTCATTATATATATATAGATGTATTTTGTATTTATTTATTTATATTTATAATCTACACCTAATATGCACGTGTGTTTGCTAACTTTTAAATTATCATCGTTTATTGATTTATTGTTATTCCCTTTTTTTCACAAGTTTTTATGCATATTTTTATAAATTTATTTTTTTACCTTTTCCTGTCTTACACACACACTAACACTAGGTTGCTAATTATATTCTCGTGTGTTTATATAATTTTTAAATAGAACACAATTTCCAGGGATTTATGATTTATTATTATTTGTTTATTAAGTTTTCTTTTGTTTTGTTGCTTGTTAAATGTGTGTTTGATGAACTATCATCGTGAGGAAAGCCATTGAAATTAAATAGATGTTTAGATAGATAATGTGGAAAATGTGGCGGTTAGTGTGACTTGGAAGTTTTGCAGTTTCTTTTTTATTTGAGGTGGTAATAAGTGTAAAAAGAAGTTACATTTTGAATGGCGAAATACTTAATTAAGCTTTTCTTTACGTTTTATAATGAAGATTGAAGAGCCAGAGGTGTTAATTGCTCGTTTGTGGTAACTCATGGATTCAAGAAAATGAAAAGCAAAATTGCGGGTTTGTTTTTTTCAACAATCTACATGTTTCATAGTGTGATGTAGGCGGCATACTTTGACTTCCATTGAGTTATGAAGAACGCAACAGTGCAAGATTTTGTCTTCAGAAACTACAATATGCACCTTTTCTAGGTTCCAACGACCGCTTTGTAAATAATCCTTTAACACAAAAATACTGCGCGGCCACTTTTGGGCAAACATTATTACTATCGTTTTATGAATTCGGAAACAATGGGCATCGATGCGGCATCTTCTTTTTTCTTAATCATGGTGAGGCTATGATAAGGATTAAAGGTATCATAACCCTCCCACTTAACTGCATGCCTACTGGTCCGACTGTGGAGTACGACTAATCGAAGCTGCATCACCGCACAAATTACGATGCTGATTTACTTAAGCGGCCAGTAAACCGCTCGGACATGGTACGCGTAAACGTAGAAAATAAACCAATAACGGCGAGGTTTTGTTCTAAGGGGATCATGCCCTTCCCCCTTTACTGCATACCTAGTGGTACATCTGTACAAACTCTTAATTGTTTCAACATTTTCGTGTCGCTATGATCCTTCCGCAATTAACCGATCGGAAGGGAACTTTTTATTCAATTATGACATTCTGCCCTATCGTGGCATCCTTTCAGAAAGGAATTTTCTTGGCAACGCAATTCCAGTCGGAGACTCAATTTACGTTCATAGTATCCATTTTCCGAACATGCATGAACGCCTTCATCTTCTTCTTAGTTTAATGGCAGTGAGGCTAGATCATAACCCTCCCACTTAACTGCATCCCTACTAGTCAGATTGTGGGGTTTGCGTGAACGCATTGATTTTTTTATAAATATATTTCCGCGACGAATAGTTTTTCATGAAGCAAAATTTCCCGATTAATACAAAATCGGAGAATTTACCTCTCGGAACGGATATCATGATAGGACCAATTCTCTTCAGTTTCCTTTCGCCATTATGGCTGACCTTTAAGGAAAACAGTAATCGCTTGGAAGAAATTAGGAGATTACGAAGAAGTTCTTTTCAATGTTTCTTGTATCACAACAAGGTTCAATTGAATACTCGCATGGTTCATAAGATCATTATTTCTACCTAATCAGTTTCTTAAGATGATGTTTGATATAGAACAAGTTTGAGCTCTTTAATTTAAAACATGAAGATGTTGATCTATCAAAGGGAAATCAAAGCTCATAAGTAAGAACTAGAAGTAAAAACATTACAACTTCCTACAAATTTGGTTGTTCGGTTATATGTGCATAATAAATTAACTTTTGTTTTCTATTGCCTTGCAACAGTGTATAATGTAAATATATATATTGTTGAAGACAAAACATTGAATGCAATTACTTTATAGGATATTTTCGAAACGAGTAAGCGACAAACCCTGTTCCAATCATGCGAGTTTATCTTTAAACTAAAATATTAATGTGTAATCTCGATAATGTGCAATGTGTTCACGAGAGTCATAATTACCTAACTGACAATTGAAATGCAAAGACTTTTGAACAAGAATATTTGGTAGATTGTTTACACTTTGTGCATCCTGGCTATTGCCGTGGTACCGAAATGAGAGCGGCCTCGAGTTCCAGTAATTTGAAAAGGTCCAACCGAATGCTCTCTGCAAATCAAACATATTGTTTGGCTGCTTTTCTGCGGATTCTTCATTTCATTTGCACAATCCGCCCGGCGTATTACTACAAATTGTAGATGTTTACGAACGTACTAGATAACGCTAGGACTTATAAATTCGATTCAAATTTCGTTTTATGAACAGCAAACAATTCAGACGATTACAAACTCTCCCTTGATCTTACCATAAGCGGTTGAAAGTATATAAATTTCAGACAACAGTTTTAGTGTAAACTAGCTAGTGAACTAGTGAAAACTCTCTTTGAATGTGCCAGAATATAACTGTGTCGAAACGTATCGGTAACTGCCAGCCACCAATCAAACAAACGAAATGAAATGAACGAAACCAAATCACTCAACTTCCCTGAACCAAAGATGTCAAATATTTAACGGTCTATTATCTTACATAAGTGCTATATTTTGTCCCCTTCTGAGGATAAGTGTATGAAAGTAAACGACTGGTTGTGGCAACAACCACAGGTGAGACAAAGTAGTTCATCGGAGATTCGCTCAACTTGGGTGACTTTGAAAGTGCACCATATGAGAATCTACTGGTCAAAGGAAAACATGGTCTGATGTCAAATTCATCGGTATACATTCAAGGAGGGCAAATTGTACTTTTAAGTATCGATATATACCACAGATATGAACTATTTATAAACCTATGAGTGATAAAATTTGAGACGCTCAAAAAAAAAATTTCCTAACCCGTACATTTCGCCACATTCGACCCGCAACAATGAAATGGACCAACTTTTGGGTTTACTCATGACACTGTGGCGTATATTTGCCATTTTCAGGTCGGTCATTAGCTTTATAAAAGAAAAAGCTATATAATTAAAAATAAATACTTTTGGATCTAACATACATTTCTTTTTCAAAGTTCGGTTCACTTTCCCTCCACCCAAAATATCCCATTCACACCCACTCTTTCCACTACAACAATATCGTAGTTCTTTCATAATTGCTCAAATTCATACATTTATTATTTTAAATATTCAAATAGATAAAGTGAACAAATCAAAACCAAACTACGTGTAGTTGATCAGAAAAAAGATGCAAAAAAATTAAATTAAGTGTTATAAAAAATTGTATTTTTTTTTGATACTTTTCTCTTATAATCAAAAAAGCGTTTAATATTATTATTAATTTTTTTTATATTTAATTTGCGTTTTATACACACACGATGATAAAAATTGTGGTTCTTCTGTTTTTACTTTATTCTCTTATACTCTCAATTTTTTTTTTGTTTAATAATTAGTAATCATATTTTTTTTAATAAAAAAAATGTTTTTAAATATAAATTAGTTTTATAACTTTGTTGTTGTTGCTTTTTGTGTTTTCTTGATTTTTTTTTGTTTTTGTAGTTTAACTGAATATGTGTTTTTGTTTTGTTTTTCGATTTTCTTTAGATTTAGCTTATCTACCAGTTAGCCATACCAGGCTTATTAAGTGTCATGAAGTATATTTGACACGACGAAGCACCTTTGGCACTGCTGAAGAACACCTTGTCATTCCTTTCGCATAGGAATTTCAATCGTTGAGCTTTTTTGTGCATAAATACACCGTCTAAGTGACCGGTTTCAACGGAACGAATCTATGATGGGATTTAGTAAGCAAAAATGTTTATAGAAAATGGGTGTGGACTTACTTCAATTGCTTTATTGCCCCAGCCCATGATCTGTCCTGTACCAATATAAGCGACGGATGTTGGCATCTCGCCCCACTGAAAATTAGAAAGTTGAACGGTTTGAAAAAAAAATTAAGAAAAAAAGCGTTGAGAAAACTCACTTGCAAAACAATGTTCTTTGATACTCGACCAACTGTATTCACATAAACACCTTCGTTATCATAGCAAAGAAGTAGTTGCATTCCATTCGAATTTGGAAGCGCTACAATACAATGTGGTATAATCGCACCTTGAGTCTGTTAAGTAACCAAAAGATTAGTAACTCCCTAGCCATTCAGCTGACCCTTCTTACATGTTTAGGAAGATAAATATCGTAAACTTCAGCAGAGTCCAGATCAACTGCATGGAAACCTTCGGCTGAGCCGTAAATAACTTTTAATCTGGATTGATCTTCTATTGTGAGGTCCACTAGTAAAGGACGATGTTCGAGTTCACCAAAATTCTACAAAACGAAAAGTTCATCAATACAAATAGACAAAGAGAAAGAATAACTTCAACAAATAAAAACTCACTTTAAATGCCATGAATTTATGGTAGGGCTTTGGCGCCCACGCATAGATTTCAATCGAGTCTTTTAATGCAATCACTAGGAACTTAATCCTTTCGTATTTAACTATTTTGAAATGTACAGCACCTTGTAGATCTCCGACATTTATCCATCCGTTTCGTCGCTCCACCTGCTGCAAAAAATAATTCTCAAGTAAGTTACTCTCATTTGTTTGGCGGCTTTCCTTCACTTACATCTGACAGACCATCGGTTCGAAGGATCTTTGACTTTAACCACGACAAGTAGTATACGCGTACACGATTCTTCTTTCCAGATATTGTCACCAGAATGTTCTGACCTTCGAGCACCTCCATTTGTTGGAATCGACGACGAGAAATCAATTGATAAACCTTCAAAACAAAGACAATAAGATGAACAATATAAATAAGATCTCATCTTTTCATTCTATTCATACCTTTCCCTGTCCCGATCGATCGAGCAACATTAAACCATTCTCGGTACCTATCAGCAGGTTGACACCCCATAATGCCGCACATAGAATCTCCGAGTTGAAGCGTTTCTTGTACTTGCGAATCTCGGGAGTGTCACTAGAAGCGTCATGCGACGTTGGGGTCACATTAACATTCACGTGACTCTCGCGACGAGACGGCCCAGAGCCGCCGGCTCCGAATCCAAAAGTGAGGAAGCTCTTTTGTTTCTGTTGAAGAGCATAGGCATGGGGCGGAAGTGAAGGTGGTGTTATTGATTTATTATTATTAATACTACTACTCGATCTAGTTTTGGTGATCGAATGATTTGGACTATTTTGTCGTGACGACGACGAAATAGTCGATTGCGGCGAACTATTCGACGCCGCTATAAACGACTTGGAAGGTGTGGAATGGACTGATGAACTGACGGCCGCTCGATACTAGAAAAACGTGTAAAATGGTGGTAAAGCGATTAATAAAAATTATTTCTTCTTATTCGCAGGCATACTAAGAAAGTGCATAAAAAATATTATTTTTCTTTTATATAATCGGCATTGGATTATGCGTTTTGTATAATGCAAAATGCTAGGAGAATATTGTTTTGTATTTTTGGCATGCATTTTTTCATTGTTCAAAATCAATACAACGAAATTTTTAATAGAAAAACAAATGAATCCCTTAAAACTGAAAGTCTTAAATGAAAAAACCAAAGGCTAACCAAAAGCAAATAATAGAGATGGTGTTAAACATAGATAAAATTGTTTATTGTTAGTAGTATTAGCTTAAACATAATTATTGATGTTACAATAAAAACTAATTAAAAAAACATATATTATTAATAAACAGAGAGAATGTGTGATTAGTCTTTCCCAGACGCCATGTTGTTAAGAATAAATAAAATCAACTAAATAGAAAATTTGCATAAGAATAGTATTTTTTTTCTGAAACTTTAAACAAATGGAAGGTGGAAACTATTTCATATTTATTTAGAAAACGAAATACGTACATGAATGTGAGATGAAAGAAATATGTTTAGCGAAGTACATTTAATGTCTAAGGATACGAATGTAAAAATTATGAATGATAATATTGATGTGGGCTAAATATAGATTCCATTGAAGAAGGTGGCAACCCCCGCCGAAACGTCGGCAAAGTATATGAATAAATATTACATATTACAACAATTATATGGCCAAACAGCTGAACACAACAATAACGGGATAGGCAGGCTTAAAACATCTGAATTACACAAATGCAGCAACACCAGCATTTGATTGGCCTCAGCGCCGAAGTGATACGAAATTGGGAGGCCTGCCGTTTTTTGAGGTCAAACCGGCTAACCCCACAGGCGGAACAGTTGGAATGCCGTAAAGCAGTTCAGATCATAACCTCGTCGACAATGAGAAAGAAGAAGAAGAAAGTAAGCCTTATGCTCATACAGTGCGCTCATTCGACATTACTGCTGCCGTTTTCGTACGTTTGTTTCTGAGTACAAGAACAGAACCTCAGCTTGATCAAGAGATCTCAGCAACTGCAAAGTGGGAGAAGCCATGAAGGACCTCGGATTATTCGATTACAAAATCCAACTTACTCAGAAGATCGGCTGAGGTTCATGTTCATCTCATATATAGACCCAAGCTAAACATAAAGTGCAACAATCGTTTCACTTCTGCTTCCTTTAATGGCAGTGAGGTTATGATCAGGATTAAAGGGATCATAACTTAACCCAACCATTTCACTAACTTCTAATAATTAAAAACTAAATGCCGTTCGTTTTAAAATGCATCACTGAGAACGGCTGGACTGATTTGGCTCATTTTTTTCTATCGTTCGTAATAGTCCAATGTTTTTTATTTTTAAATATTCGTTATGGTCCTGGGAAACAAAGTCAATTACAAAGAAAAGTCGGAAAATTAGGACAAACTGCAAAAATCATAAATTTTGTATGCACCCTCGATCTTAACTGAATATTAGAACGGTATATTTGGTTAATTTTTTTTTTGATTTGTTCGTTATGCTCCCGGGAAAGTTTTAAGCAAAAGAAAATTTGGGAAAACTCCAAAGGAAAGTAGACAAATTTTGAAAACCATAAAATTGGATATTTTTTTAAAAGAAATAACTCCATTGGATGTTTTTGTTAAAATGAAAACTTTGAAAAAACGCATTCCAGCCTAAATTAAAATAAAACAGCTAGTTTTCAATAAAGCATAAATTTCATTTAGTTTATTTATATTTATAATATTTATATGGTGGCAGTCTAAGGGCGTTTTTCATTGAATAGAAGATTTGCTCTTTTGCTCAAAAGATCAAATCTTTTTCGGTTTTCCATATTTCATTGAGAAAAAAGAGCAATTTTAGATTTGCCCCGAACACGAAAGATGCAATCTCAAATTTTTGTGAAATTTGCTCTATAATTTACCAACACATACAAATAGCCTTGCAACAAACGTCAAAGTGAGGAAATTTGATTTATTGTGAAATAATTTCAGTAGGTAGGACAGAAAATGTGAGTGATACCCCCACCCTCACCAATATTAGACTAGTCAACTGATCAGAACCAAAACATGTTTAATTAAAAAGAGCAGTTCTAGATTTTGAGAGCAATTCATTTGATTTTCAATGAAAAACTCTATAAGAGAAATTACTTTACTTCTAGAGCAGTCAATTGCGAGGCGTATTTTTCTGAAAGATTATACTCATCGAACATAATTTTTGGGAAAATAGTAAGTCAAAAGTGGGAGGGTTCTCTTCTTAGTCCAGATCATAAACTCATCGTCAAAAAACGAGAAGAATAGGGCATCCAAATGAAAAAGGGTGCTTCTATCGCAAAAGTACACCAACTAAATTCTCCAACTGTAAAAACAACAGTGTTTTTGCAGTAAATGGTAAAAACTGAAATTTGATTATATAATATTAGACACTAGCGGAGCCCCTCGAACGTTGTTTCGCTTTAGCCTACCTACATTCGTAAATAAATAGTTTTATTTTCTGTTATCTTAAGATCTGAAATACAAAATTTCTGCGGGTACCCGGCATGCGTTCGTACACAGAAGATGCGGGAGACAAAGGTGCAGTAGTAGTGTATTCGCTTAGTGATTGAAAGGTCGTGCCCTTAAATCCCGGCCAAATCCATTACTTTATTTCGAATATATGCAAAACTTGATCTCTCTAAGCAACTTAGGCAACACCCGTGGAGAAAAACCATACAACTGCACAAAAACACTTCTTTCCTGTGTCTCTATTCTTTCTAACGTAAGTCTAAGTAGCACCGAAAAATATGCTATGAAATATGCCACATTGCTCACAAATGCTTGCGCTGTGTTCATAGCACAATAAGGGTACTGTAAAATTTACGGAAAAACGCCATTAGCGTAAGAAAAGTATAAAAATAAAATAAAATACGGCGTCCTCTAATGGAAAAAATGGCTCCAGGCTGATGTAGTGCAAAGAGCGGTTCAAGGGTGGTCTCGAGGTTGTAGCGGGAAAAGTTTAGTCCGCGACTTTTGGACACACCAACGGTGACGGTACATATGATTCTCCCACCCAATATAAAAAAAAAGCGTTAGAAACTTTTGCGCAAGTACCAACAACAACTGTACAAAAATTCAACACAATTGAATGAACAATGCGCTACCATAGAGCAAAAACAAAGCGGTGGGTAAACTGCTGGACCGATTTTGACCAAACTTAACAGAAAAACTTCAATACTGAAGATTGCCTGAAAATGTGAGTGATTTCAGCGCCAACACTCATACCATCATTTCAGTCATACACTCTCACAAAATTTCATTGAAATCGGTTACGCGGTTTCGGAGATTAGCGTACGAACACAGTGACACGGGGTTGTTATAGACACTCATCCCTGGCTTAATTCCCAAAATGTAATCCTTGTATTTCACAGATTTGTTCACCTCCATTAAAACGGCGCAATACATCTAACCTATTTTCCAAGGTTATTGCTTTTCGACATTTTTTATGGGGCGCGACCGATCCTACGAATCATGTCAAAAGGGCAATATAAATCAATTATACGAGTACAATCGTGAAAAATAGGCAAGACTAAAAACTCCACAAACAAATAAGTGTAATAACACTAGCGTTTGATTGGTCTCAGTGACAAAGTTATTCGAAATCGGGAGGCCTGCCGATACTTTTTGATGTCAAAAGACTGAAGCTCACAGATTGGGATGATTTTGCATTAATGTCCCCAAAACAAATCGAAAAAGGACCTAATTTTTTCCATTTGTTTTGGGGACATTTTGCACGGCTTACGTTTTCGAAACAAGCAGTTTTGTGGGAGAGAGATTTTGGCTTTTCTTCGCAATTTTCAAGGATAAAATTGATGGTTTGATGTACTTTAAACGAGAGTATCACAAGTAGATCCCATAAATAGTGTAATGTGTATGGGGTGCAAGCTGTCACTCTGCAACACCCCCTGATGGGTCAGTGTTTGATTTGGAGTAGGTGCGAAGTTGGGTATATGCACAGTTTCTTGAAATCAATGCCATGATGTTGTTCAACCTCATCCAGTTGCAGTCGAAACACCAGGAGAGTATACAAAAAGAAGAAAACAAATTCAAAAACAGAATTTTCAAAATGCATGCTAACATCTTGGTGCCATTTTGCATAAATGGAATGGGGGCCATTTTTCATTTTGAAATAAAGCACCATTTTTTATTTGCCATTTTGCATTCGGGCCTTATTTCACTCCGCCACTGCAATTATCCAATACATTCACCAATTAGAGAGACAAACCTCATTGGTGGCGAGATTATTAAACGAAGATGTACGATCACGCGCGGGGAACAAGACAATACAAGTTTTATTATATTTTGAACTGTTAGTCACACTTTTATTA
Organism: Portevinia maculata; assembly: GCA_949715645.1. Taxonomy (NCBI): domain Eukaryota; kingdom Metazoa; phylum Arthropoda; class Insecta; order Diptera; family Syrphidae; genus Portevinia; species Portevinia maculata. The sequence continues at coordinate 24,660,921 of OX454527.1, read as the reverse complement.
GCAGCATACATGAATTAAATAAAAACAATAAATGCGAAATGAATCTAGATTTCCGCGTCGTAGTATAACATGAATAGTTTTCATAGCAAATGCGAGCATCATCAACTACTATCTAAATGCGCATTTTGTCGTATCCTCTACATAAACATGAATTTATTTACTTTTTAAAACAAATTATATACTCGTATGATACAGAAATATTCTTCATGCTAAACATATTTCTCTGTAACAAATAAACGTATTTAGATTACATTAATTTGTAAACAAACGTTTCCAGCGATACACAATGCTATAGAGAAATATGTATACATCTCTCTTCTACTGCATAAATGTATATATTGCGACCTCCATCCATTAACATTAACAACAAATAAATAAGAAGTTATTCTGTGTAAATTAAGAAAAAAAAAAAACAAGAAAATTAATGTAGCAACAATAATATTAAATTATACGACAGGAAACTGTTTTCTATAACATCCATTAAACGGAAGTAACAACAAATTTTGAAACGGAAAAAATAGTTTATTCTCGTATTTATTTTTGTTTTTGTTTTAGAAAAAAATTGTTTTAGTGAAAAAGAGATTATAAATTTTCGATTCTATACAAAAAGAAAGAGAAACAAAAATAATAAAAAACAATCTATATGAAGTTGTTTTTTTGATGTTTGTTTTGAATTTTTTTGTTTTGTTGTTGTTTTGAGAGAAATACTTACTAGTTTTTGAAATATTTTCATATATTGATATTTTTTTAGTAGTTTCGATGATGTGGCCATCAGCTCAAACGTCGCGGAAAGACAAAACACAATGAAGAATAAAATTCGTTATAAAATATTTTTGTTTTTGTTTGGTTTTTTTTTTTGTTTTGTTATAAAAAGATTTTGCAACATTCAATTTAAAAAAAAGAAAAAAAAATAAACTCGGGTCTACAATTATTGTCTACTCATTCACGTTTGCTTTCCACAAGTACATTTTACGTCGGAAAAATAAATGATATGCACAAAATGCTAAACACTATTATACTATTCATTTGCTACGGTTTCTTTGTTTAAATTTGTTTTAATTTCTGTCTTCTCCTAACTATCTCTATAAAATAATTAAAAATGATCTACGAATAATATTAAAAAAATATATTCCAAGCCAAATGATTAGTCACACAACACTGTCATTTGTATTTTTCTAGGAGAATTATGCATTTACTTCATTTTTATATTTTTAAAGTTAAACAATCAAATTAATTATATATTTTGTTTTGTATTTTTAAGCTAAGACTTTTATTGTTTTTCTCAAAAATTTATGTTTGTACTATGGTAAGCTCACAAATTAAAAAAAAAAGACACAATATTAAGTTAAATAAATCGCTCTTTGTTATGACCGGATATGTAAAATAAAATGAAAAACTTATAACCCAAGAGGAACGAAAGACTTACCTCTTCACTGGAGGATTTATCATGGCGTGGTGGTGTTGCTGGCGATGCTTGACTAAGTAGGTCTGGCAAAACGCTACTCGTCCTAGTTCCAGGAGTACCCAAACCACTACTCTCTCCGCTGCGGTTCTAATTATGAATAAATACAAGATGTTTTAAAGGTTTGTTTTTGACTTTAGAAGTTTGGTAAGGACAAACAAGGTGATATGAAATTAAAATGATTTTTCTTTTATGACTTATAATTTTGAAAACGTTTTCGAATGCCAATAAGGAAATTTATTCTGTTTCATAGTGATGCAATTTTATTTTTTTAAATTATTATTTCCATTTATTTGTTTCTACATTTAAATAGTGACGAGCATGTGTTTGTTGTTGTTTTTTTGTAATTTTTACGTTAAGCCATAACCCATGTAAGCTGGTAATTTATAGATGCTTTTACAAAACTGGTGGAAATTATGGTTTTTAAATTATTAACAATTTTTTTTAAACTACTAATTTTTGTTTGAATTGGTTTGGAATACATAACGTAGGCAGTATGAACATGTTCAACTATTGGTCAAGGAATGTTGAACTTCCATATCGTATTTTTCACGCGTTAAAGGTAGTTAACCATTGAAATCTACAAACATATACGCTTCCAAGGATCTCATTTTTTTAAGCAATTAACATTTAGGAATATCACGGTGTTTCAAGCGGTTAGATTCGGCCGGAAGAATGAACGAGTTTGTGGGTGAATGGGTAAGGACAACGTCAGATAGCCGCATGCAGCATTCAGCTTTTGGTGCTTACCGTGAAAGGCGACTAAGGGGAGAAATCACATTTAGCCAATTGTACAAATCATGTAAACCTAGCGACAGATTACATCTTGTAACTGTCCCGCAAGTGAGCCTGCAAATCGATGGATTGATACGACTGGAGATCATCGGTGTCGTAAAGAAAGATCAACCGATGATCAATAATAGGAGCATGCACGTGTCGAAAACATAAAAGAGGCAGACTAAAAAACTCCTGGATCAAACAAATGCAACACCGCCAGCATTTGATTCGCCTCCCTTCATTTTCAAGTAAAAAGTTTTCCTATTCACATCTCTTCTTCTTCTTCCTTTACGACGAGACAGTGATCAGGATTAGAGGGATCATAACTCTCCCACTTTACTGCATCCCTATTATTCCGCCTGTGATGTTCGCCGGTTCGACCTCAATAAACATCAGCAGGCCTCCCGGTTTCGGATCACTTCCTCAATGAGGCTAGTCATTTGCTGATGCTGCTGCATTTGTTTGATCCAGCAATTTTTAGGCCCGCCTCTTTCTACGATTTTGACAAGAAGTGCATGATCCCAAAATTGATGAGCCTTATTGCGAAGATCAATCGACAATTGATAATTGACTATTTTCAATGTGTGCTATTGTGAACGAACGATTCATTTGGTATTTTTGTCAATCGCATTTTTTTTAATTGACTGCGATTGACAAAATCCTTTAGAATTGTTCGTTCACAATAGCACACATTGAAAATAGTCAATTATCAATTGTCGACTGATCTTCGCAATAAGGCTCAGTTATTGTTTGATCGACCTTTTACCACACCGATAATATCCAGTCGCGTGAACCCACGGATCTGCATGCACACTTGCGGGACAGCTTTAAGATATAAAAAGCGACAGCTAGGCTCACCTGGATGTTACAATTGGTTAGATGTGATTTCTTCCCTTAGTTGCCTATTATGTTCTAATCCCGTCCATGCACAGGCAAAAATGCAAGCACAACTACGTACGCTCGAAGTGTTTATAAGGAATTGATTATAATATAATAATGTTGCTTTTCTTATTCGAAAGTGCTTGACAAATATTGCAATTAATATTCCATTTAAACAAGGCAACCGAAATATGAATCATTAAGGGCTGCAAAAAACAGGAATCTGAAACGCATAATCATCAATCGCTGTCAAATCATGGGTACTAAATTGAACGGTATGATGATGCTCGCCAAATCTGTATTTAAGTGGCATTTGCAACTATGTACCTTCTTATGAGAAAAACTTGAAGTTGTGCAATTGATTAATTTCAATTTAATTAAAGGATTTTGTGTTATTTTAAAGCAGTAAGAAGAAATCTCTTTATTTTTTTGTTCCTACATTCAAAAGTTGGCGCGATGGCGCAGAGGTTAGTTTGTTGGACTACTAATCTAAAGGTTCAAATCCCGCTGGGGCCAAGGTGTTAACCTAAACGTTTTTCCACAGACTGACCTCTTGCAAACGACTGACAAACATCCAAAGGTTTCAATTGTCATGAGAAGCCTATTCTTCTTTCGTTCGGATTTGGCTCAAAGTTGTAGGTCCCTTCCACTTTGCACAAGCAAATGCTTGGAAAAGCCAGGCCTAATATTTTCATAATTTTTTTTACACAATTTAACTTTGGTTGAGTTGAGTTGTAATTGGGTTGTTATTTGAGATGCGGTATACACAACTGCGAGAAAGAGTTCTGTGTCTACAAAGTTGAGTTGTATGAGAGTCAACTCAACCAAGTAGAGTTGTGTTCTGTCATAGGAGTGTAAGCTTCGGGACAGTCATTTCAATGGATTAAAATAAAAAGTTGTAAAAGGCCCACTTTATCCGGAACCATTTAGAGTAAACGTCAAACGTCGATCTGTATTGCGACTTTGGATAGTGTTCACTTCCGCCACCAGGATTCCTGAATCAGATGCCCATTGTGTTTGCGCTTACAGTTAGATATGCATTTAACCTTTGACTGCCTCAGATTCAGATACAAATTCATGCTTCCGGTTGCCAATCTCTTCTGCCCTTAAAACTTTCATTGGTTTACAATAATTCATTAAAATGTCATAAAAGTAAGTAAAGTCCTTATTAATAAATTTCCCGCATATACGAAGTGATGCTATAAAATACAAATTCATATAAACAATTAGAAAAATACATGTATTAAAATGTTGCTAAAAGATAAATAAATATAATTTCTTTACCAAAAAAAAATAAAAACAATTTGTTGACTCAACAACAACTTTCAGTTTTTAGAAACATTTGTAAAAATTTAGTAAATTTTGATTCCAAACCAAATTCTTATAGAAAACAGTTTTTTTTTTATAAAATTTGGTATAGTTTCTTTCCACCAGTATTGAAAACAAATATAAACAAATTTAGATGTAAGCCAAACAGCATTATCTTCAAAAATAACCATACAAATGCAGACTCTAAAATTATAATGATTCAAGATTGTTATGTACCCAGTTAAGCAAAGTACTGTTTTTCTTAAGGCATAGGCTGTGCTTTCATGAAAGAAGTAGAGAGAGGATATAATGTTATAAAGGCTACAGGGTTCGTACCGAATGAAGCTACGAAGGATAAAGTGTGAAAAGCAACACCACATTCCTTGAAATGTTTTTACGAGTATCAGCGTGAAATCTAAGATATTCGATATTTCGCATAATGGGATATATAAAAAAACAGCAGATAGCGTTGAAATAAGCTGGAGAAGAATGTGGGCTGATGGCCAGATGTGTCTCTGTACTTAAATCTTTAGTAAAGTGAAAAGCTAAGGACACAAAAACAATATTTGAGAGATGCAGTTTATACGAGTAGTTTCATTTAATAAAAGATCTTAAGTAAAAGTTGATGTTGAATTAAAGACGCTGAAAGCGGAAAAAACAATCAACGAGGGGAATTGGAGTTAGTCTTCTTCGTTAAAATGTCGATGAGGAAATAACTCAGACTGGGCACTATCACCCACCTCATAAAATCCGCCAGGGGGAATCTCAGATCCACAACGATTTTTCTGGAGAAATGTCCCACTTTGTATGAAAAGATTCGATCCCTACGTTTTTTATGATTGAATTTCCATAGGCGGATTTATTAATAGAGGCGTATTACTTCTGACCTTATCCGCCCGATGAGCTTTCAATAACAATGTTTTGGGTAAACGGCCGATACAGAGCCCACGATTAGAAGGGGCCTAAGGGTTTATGCAGATTTCGAATGACAGATTTATCATACAAGCAATACTTTTGGATGTTTGTGAGACGAAGACAAAACCATCTGTCAGCAACCAAACAATCATCGACTAGGACAAAAGGTAACTGTTGATAGCAACAACTTTAAGGTAGTTAGCGAGTTTACCTACCTCTGGGTAAACAACAACTCCACGAAGAACACCTATGTGAAGATCCAACGAAGAATAACTTTAGCAAAGCATTGGTACTTCGGTTTGGAAAAACAAATGGGTTCAAAACTGGGATTTAGGGCTCGAACTCCTCGGTCAGTAATGCAATCCACTAACAACAAGTCCCGCTCCATCGGAATCGAATCAAAGACTCAAGAGATGGGCCAGTGACAATTTTCGGTGTTTCTGGGATTCAAAGCTAAAACCGGTCAGCTGTGCAACGCACTAACCACAACCCCGGCTCGATAAGCTTTTCAGGACAGGCTCTCGGAAGTTTGGTCGATTTTCGCACGTGGTACAGGAAAAAACGTTAGGTGTTGAATCTGATGCGGTCAGGGCGCAATGACATCTTGGGTAATGAGAAAGCGGACGAACTAGCAAAGAAAGAATCGGAGATGAATGAATCTCTGGCCCTAAAATCCATAAGAACCCCGCTAAGCATATTAATGCTAAGTATCGACACCGAATCAATGATTTCAGCAAACTTACTTTCGATCAACCTTGATACATGCAGACACACAAGGGAGCTCTGGCCAGCGGTTAACCAAATTAAATCTAAAACGATGATACAGGACACTGTGCAGTGGGTTAACACGCGGAGCGCCTGGGCATACTGCACAACGACTACTGCAGGAGCTGCAGGGACGTTGGAGAAATAGAACCTCCAAGTCACCTGCTATGCGAATACCCAGCCCTTAGAACAAAAAGATTGAAGATTCTTGGCAGCTATTTCCTTGAGCTGGAGGATCTGGCTGCTTTGCAGCTGAAGAAACTTCTGAGATTCACACATGAATCCGGGTGGATCTACTAAGCGAATTACTGAGCTGTTAAACAGCGGTTGCTTTTATTTCTCAGGTTCCCAGCAAATTTTGAAGAATCCCAAAATGGACACAATGGACCCAAACTGTTGGTCTAAGTGAGCCGTGACACCCGTCACAAGGGCATCCATCTACCTAACCTAACTTGATGCGGTCATTAGTCCAACGCACTTGCCACTATGCCCATGAAAATGTAACTGAACAACGGTGACCTTAATTGGGCAACAAGATTTGAAAATGATAGACTTTTTCGGTGAAGTTACTATTTATTGGTTACACGTTTATACCAAGAACGCCTAAATGTGTTCAACTTTCGAAGTCGTCACTTAGAGAAAACGTGCTGCGGTTATGAGGAATAATGTTCCACCGGGCACTAATTAACTAACACCAAATTTCCAAGTTAGGTTTGCAAGAAACTATGCTTTATCAACACACAAACAAGAGCACGGACATGCGATTCAAAATGATGAAAAATTGCGATTTGTTTGCATTTAGAATGACAACTTTTTCCTGTACATGTTATCGTTTTACGTAATATACATAGGTCATATGTATCGTTACGGCAAAGTCGTAAGTCGTGACTCTCGTCTCGTAATTCGTTATCAGGGCCCAGATATTTAAAAATTTAAACTTCAGTTTCTCTCCCTAAAACTTAGTTTATCCTTTGGTGGAAACAAAGCTTTTAAATGCAAAATTCTTCGAGTTATTTTGATCCCGTTTGCATTGATGGAGATTGATGATAACGAAATAAACTCGTCAGTGAAGGACGCGCCAGTTAGATATGTAAATATACATATTAGGCCTTAACGGCCCATACAGGGCCTAGAACCCAGCTTCTCCAACCACTTTCACGCGAAGTGGACGGGACCTACAGTTTGACGCTGAATCCGAACGGCAAATTTGAGAAGCTTCTCATGACAATTTGATACTCTTGGATGTTTGTCAGACGTTCGCAAGAGATATGTAAAGCAAATGGATATTAACACTCCGGAACGAAGAGTGTCTGATCTTAACCTTAGAGATAACGCGGTCGAGGCCAAGGTCCATTTCCGAAAGTAGCGAAAGTGTAAGGGACACATTCTATTAGATTAGTAATCTCACAGCTTATTTTAAATCACCATCACGAATTCAGGAATAAGTGTATGCTTCTCAGTAAGGACTTAATAAAGGCACACTTATGTCTGCAGAGCTATTGCAAACAGTCCTTCAAACAGATAGCACGATGTACTGTGTTTAAGTTACAGCCCTAGTGGAGTTCCCTCCATGAGTTTTAACCAACCCGTCAGCAAAAATTGTTTTACTTTATGAAACTTTAAAAGACGTTTACTTAACTAGGTACACTAACTCACTAAAAAAAACAAATAATACAATGGATAGACGAACAAATGACTGTTGGTGTTGAATTGTAGAAAAACATAATCTCATGTCTATTCAAACGAAATAAACAAGTAAATTCTAACATTCTAAGCGTATCATTATTTGCAGCTAGTTCATTATTATTTTTGTTTAACTAAACAGCATTCGGCTTTTTGTTTCAAATTTTAATTTCCCCTTTCCCTCGACAAAAAAAGTATATATTTCCTCATTAGCATTCCGTGTCTAAGAAGCATTTTTGTAGCAAATTGTTTTTGTTGTATCATTAATTACTATTTTGTAAAGGTTAATAACGAAAGTTTAATTAAATTGTTAGCTTTTAGGAATTTTTGAATTCATTATTTTTAATAGTTACCCAAGCATACGTTTTTAATAGTTTTATTATAGCGTTTCTAATCAAATTTAAATAAAAATTATTACTTAACAATAAATGTAAACAATTTATACAGGAAAGACATAAATCTTATTAAAACGGTTTAGCACATAGTTAATAAATAAATTGAATTAATTCAAGGAAATAAACACAAAACATGAAAATATTGATAGTTATTTTTTTTATCAAAATGCTTAAAATGCAAATTAGAAAAAAGTGTACTTTTAATGTAGAGAAACTCTCCAATATTTAGATAATTTACAATCGTATAGAACTTTAATCTTATGAAATAAAAAAATATATTTTATTGTTTTATAAAAATAAAAGTAAATCCAATAATAAAATGTTTACATTTATTCGCTAAATAAGTTGAAGGAAATACGTTTTTTTATTGTTAAAATTGTTTTTATTTTGTTTTTTTTTTTTACAAATGGTAGAGGCTCTTTAGAAATTACTAGAAGTTTGGAATCGATCTCGGTGTTACGGTTCTGTTTTTTATTTTAAGAAATTGGAAATTTAGGGGGTTAAGCTAAATTGTTTTTTTTTTCAAACCCAGTGGTTGACCACAGATAGGGTAATGGAGGGGGGAAAGCCAAACTATTTGCAAAATTACATGCGTTATTTACAGTTAAAAAAATGTATTAATTATTTTAACATGCTAAAATGAATCATACAATTTTTTTTACGATATAATGTTCAAATAAAATGAGATTATTTTATTTTATATGTGTTTATTAACGTAGTTTTATTTATACTGGTTTATTTTTATGTAATTTTAAAAGCATAAATGCGTTCTTGTTTTATGTTTAGTAAAACAAATATGCATATTATGTAGGTGTGTATGTTTTTTTGAGTAGGTTCGACATTTTATTTAAAGTATAATTTTAAACATAAAATAAACATGCTTTTTTAAACGGAAATAAATAATTGGTGATTTTTTATGAAGCAACAAATATGTTAAAATTTTTTTTTTTTATATAAAAATCTAAATATAAACGCTGATGGTTAGAAACAACTTCATTTTCTATCTACAGTAAATATATATGAATGATGCAATGAATGGTGGTTAATGTGGGTTAATTAGATCTTAAATTTCTTTTTTTTAAATATATGGTAGAAGTTGGTAGCAAATTAAGGTGAATGCATCTTGGTTAGAGAAAAAAATGTTGGTACGTGGATTTGATCATTGCGCCATCATGGTGATACTAAAGGAATTTTCATTTCTTCTTCAATCAGCAATCTTACATTTTTTAAACGTATAAAAAATGGAAATATGTCAGTTGAATTTGTGTTTGACCCAGGTCATGACAGAGTTATGGTCTTCTTAGAAGATTTTGTGGATATCCCTTTAACGTGTGGTTGGCACTTGCTCAGTGATTACTGAGTAGGACTACTGAACAAGAGTTTGAGGTTCGAATCCCATTTATATACACCGAACATTTTTTGGATGCCTCACTTCTTGCAAAAGTCTAACAAACATCCAAGAGCATAAAGCGTCATGAGAAGCATCTCAAAGTTTGCAATTCAGAAGAGGAGTTAAGTTGTGGGTCACTTCCATTCGTGTCGAAAATATCGCACACAAACATTTTGGGAAATCTAGGCCTTATATGAGCAGTTAATATCAAACATTTATTTTCTTACTTCACCGTGTTTTCAGGGGGTAAAAACACTCAAGGTTCAACAAGACTTTATTGGGCGAAGCGATGAAAAGGTAAGTCGAGATCCACCACCTTTCCATCGACTTTAAAACAGCATATGAAAGCATTCATCGCCAGGAGCTCCAAACTTGTACCGGATTTCGGCAAGGAGATGCGCTATCATGTGACTTCTTTAATCTTTTTCTGGAGAAAATAGTGCGAAGGACAGGTGTCAACACGGCGATTAAAGAACATGCGAAACTGGTTGATCTTGACGTGAATGAGGACAAGACCAAGTACATGCTATTAACAAACAAACAAACATCAGTTTAGGAGTTCATCTATCTGTATCTAGGAGTAAACATAAACTCCACGAATGGCACCTTAGTGAAGATCCGGAGGAGAATTACCTTAGGAAACCGCTGCTACTTCGGTTTAGCGAAACAAATGGGTTCAAAACTCCTCACTCGAAGGACAAAATGCATGCTCTATCGAACCTTAATCTGGACAATGAGTAGAAAAGGGGAGCTATATTGGGTTCTTTTGAAAGAAAAATACTCCGTCGGATATTGGGTGCTGTGTGCGAGGAGGTCGAATGGAGGAGAAGATACAACCGCGAATTCTATGAGCTGTACCAAGATGTGGATGTAGTCCAAAAAGCTGAATCAAGTCGACTACATTGGCTCGGCCACATTGAGCGAATGGAAAATAATTCTCCAGCCAAGAGGATTTTCGCCTCCCAGTCCCCTGGTTTGAGAAAGCAACGAAGACCGAACCTCAGTCTTAAAGGCCAAGCCATTTCGGATGCCAGAGCGCTTGGTCTGGAGAACTGAAATCAGCGTGCCCGGGATCGCAGAGGATGGAAGGCTGCAGTGGCTCAGACAGAGAGTCTGCACGGGTCGGGACCCCGTTAGGTAAAAATAAGTATTTGGCGAAGTTCTGAGATTGTAAAGATTACCAAAGACAGATATACAATATATATATATATGAAAATGTCTGCACTGTGCTCCATTTACTATAAGGCAATGACCACTACAAGCTTAGTCAGTCAAGCAGAAGTGAAGGAAACTATAGTCATCCAAACAAAAAAGTCTCAGTCAGCCACGAAATGAGCGAAAGACTAATTCAGTGTGGGCCGTTATCAGTCGATATAGATGAATTCGAACAAAGCGTGGTATTCTTCTTCTTTCTTTACGACTAGGTTATGACCAGGATTAGGGAATCATAACTCTAAAACTTTACTGCATCCCTACGGGTCCGCTTGTGGCGTACGGGGGTTCGACCTCAAACGACATCAGCAGGTTTCCTGATTTCAGATCACTTTATCATTCAGGCCGATCAAATGCTGGTGTTGTTGCATTTCTGTGATCCTGCAGTTTTTAGGCCTACCTCTTTTCTACGATTTCGAAACGTGCATGCTTCCTTTATTGATTATTGTTAGTCGCCTTTTACGACAAGTGCGGTTTTTTTGTTGTTGTTGTTGTTGTTGTTGTTATTGTTGTTGAAGAGGCGCTGTTGTGATATTCTAAGCGGTTGTTTTTTGTTAGAATTTCGCTTGAGGTGGGCAGTGGAAAACAACTTTTAGGTATTTATTATTATTATGGTATATATTACTGAGCCCCGCGGTATATGAAGCCGGGACCCTACGATAGTAGTCCAACGCACTAACCACTGCGATGACTAGCAATATACAAAGTACAACCTTTAATCCATTGCTGTTTAATTGAACTTAAAATGCAAATGATTTTTGAATCACTTTTATTCCACAAAGGTATTTTTATAATTTGCAAAGGTCGAACATTTCATTGCGACCGAAATACGAGTACATATCGACTACTTGGAAATCGGAAACACAATTCAGAATTGTTGCACAGATTCAACTACTTATTAATGAAAACACGTAATATTTCGTGAAAGAAAAAAATGCTGTTTCACCACGACAATGACCTGGCTCACACCTCAGCCATCGCAACAGTGAAATTAAACAAATTGTCATATGAACTGCTTCCCAATCCACCATATTCTCTGGGTTAAGCCACTCTGCAATTATTTTCATGAAGAAATGGCTTGGAGGTAAGAAATTTGCGTTAAATAAAAATGTTATCGACGCAACAGGAGCCTATTTTGCACAGTTCGCCAAGTTGTAATACTCAGACAGCTTAAAATTGGATCGTGTTTAACAATTTTTCTATATTAGTATACGGAATTCGAACCAGATAGTAGAGAACTTCTTCAACGGCGACTTCAAACGTTGTAGGACATGATTAATCGACGATCTGTTGGGCTCGTACAATTCTTTATTCCTTGTGTTTAGACTACTGCTACTATTCTGACTTTAAAAGCACATACAGGGCCTCAGGCTTAGCTTCTCCGGACACTGGCACTTATGAAATGTACCTAATGTTTCCGCCGATGATTCTGAACGGCAAATTTGAGAAGCTCTCCATGGCAGCCAATAATCTTACATATTCGGTCAGAATGTCCGACTTGGTGGAGTAGTGAATAAACTTTGTAGGTGTGGGTGAGGATTTAAATCGCGAAGCCTTCGCTCAGTAGTCCAAACGTACCAAATCCTGAGACACAGCTTTGAGTGACACAGTCACAAAGAAGCAAAGCTAAATATCCGGCTGGATACATTGTAATTATTACGGCTATACGACACATGGATACAGTTGAAGCGAACGGAACAGAAAGCAATATTCCAGGACAAAAAATGACTCAAGTCTGGTCATTCGCAATTGCGACAATTTCAATATTTAGACAAGAATAGTGGATCGCCAGGGAAATACATATTGAAGAAGAATTTTTAAAATAACTTGGCGGAGTGGGAGGCCAGTAACCAAAACTGCATAAAAAAGCGTTACCATTAAAAAAGCATTTTGTTAAAATACTTTTTCCTTCCTTTTAATTAAAAGCAATAAGATGAAGTTAAATGCATGAATACTACGCAACAATGTGTTATTAATATTTTACACTCTAGCCGAATACATAGAGCTACTAATTTTGAATTGATTAAAATGCATTGCCAGATGAACAATCCAACTGTATTATATGAAATGAATGTTATTACCAAAATAAATCTTTTAGCGAATGTAATATGAGTAATGCCGTTAGAACAAAAAGATTATTTAAATAAAAATAAAACAAAAGAATTAGATAAAAAAAAAATAGAAAAAAAACAATAAACTAAAAAAATAAAGAAGAGAAGAAAATGGTTTGGTTTTATCGCCGAAATGTGTTTTTTATGCTTTACCTGCTGCTGTTGTTGCTGCTGAGCCAGTATCAATTGTTGCCTAGCCGCATTGTTTTGTAAAAATATAACCGATTCAGTCTTTTCACGTCGGGGCCTTAAAAAGTCTAGATTTCTTCCTGTTAGACTACTGCTCCAACTCGACTTGGTTGGTTCAGGTTTCTGACTTGATGGTGGTGACGAGATATTTATCTGTTTTTGGCTGTCGGATTTAGTTAGAGCTTTCTGTTGTTCGGTGGCCTTTGCTTTGGCTTCGTCACTTTTGAACATATTTGTACTGCGTTGGAATAACGCACTGGCACGCTGTTGCAATGGCGTATTGTTGTTAATTATAATCGGGACACTACCATTGTTCGCCATTCGTTCGCCGAGAACGGCTGAATGTCGCTTTGTTAGAGGGAAGAAATCAGAATTTTCACGCCGAAAACCGCGTACGAAATTCATTGGCAACTTGGAATCAGACTCTTGTCTTTTGTGATTTTTACTGTTTAAATTGTTACTGTTACTTATGGCGCTAGTTTTTGGTGTGTTTGTGATTAAGGCACTGTTAGATGATCTATTTGGTATTATTTGCGGCTGATGTGATAGCTTTCTTTGAGCAGGCGAAGCAGACGAGGAGGCGGAAGAGATTGCTGATGTTGAGATACTGTTTAGTGGAGCTGAGATGGCGGCGGCTTTTCTGGCTGCTGCAGCATTACTAGGCACTTCCGAGATGCTACTGCGATGCATCACCATCTTTTGATCCGATTTAAGTGTACTTGTATTTGATCGATTCAAACTCGATCCACGATTCGGGAAGAATTTCTCGATATCCCAGTCGCGAAGGAGGACTGATTCTTCGGCCTCATTGCCACCATGAGGTGATGCGTGCTTTTGCTTTTCTAATTTCTGTACAGAATGTTGAATTTTGTTGTATTTTCGAGTTTTTATTTAACACAGAGTAATATTTATTTTTAATGAGGTATGCATGCGAATTCTAGAGACCGTTGAGTATGTGAATCGAGGTTGGAATTTTAATTTTGAAGATAGAGGATATGGTTGCAGTTGGGAATAACAATGTACTCAATGGTTGTCAGTTACCGATATTTAAAGGGCAACATTTCTTTTTGAGCTTCGAAAACATGGAAACCTAAAGACTTATCCGAAAACTGAGTTTTTAACATTATCCACAGTGTGAAAAAGGATATTCTGAACTGAATAAAGTCTGTGAAACAGCTGAAGAAAAATTATCGTAATAGATTAACCATATCTAAATGCGAATACTATGCTACTAAAAGAATTCCTTGTAGAAGACACGGTCAATTTTGCGATATTATACGGCGTGTATCTTACAATTTAATGTCGGAATATGTTTTTCTTTGATACATGAGAGCATAAACATTTTTTTTGGAATTAATACACCAATCAATTTGTATTCCGATGAAATGAATTCTATCAGAAATGACTTAACTTTTGATGTTACTACTTACTACGCACGATTGAACAAAAATGACAGCTCTTTAAGATGCTCATCGTAAATACGAGGCTCTTTGCCAAATATTTCATGTGATTGTGAGGAATGTAGGAACGGTCCACCCTCTGAGAGATTACATATAATTCAAACGCTGTTCTAACGGAAGTCCTTACACTTAACTATCACAATCAGGAAATATCGCGTTAGATTCATCGCAAATGCATTAGTAAAGCTCGAGAAATGTATTCCAAAAAATATACAGAGCTAGAAGGCTTGCACCCTCAATGAATGTCTTGAACGGAGTAAACGAGTAAGAATTTACTAAATCCATCCAATTGTACAAAGTAACGAAAAGCTCATCATCATATTACCGACAGATGCTCCCATTTATCATTTGACACTGCAAAGTAAACAGAAGCAGAACACATTCTTTTGAGAACGTGGAATAATTGTATCAATGAAGTGTGGATGAGGCACTTTCGGGTAAGTAGAAAAAGTGTTGCTTAAAATACGCGTGAACGCCCGAGAAGCCATAAAATCATGGGAAACTAATTTTGGTTAGCAGTGGCGACCAATATTACTTCGTTATTAGGTTGCCTTTTTCCAGAAAAATGGTACAACACAATTTCCAGTCAAAAATTTAAAATTTTGTATCAGGGGGTGGTGGAGGTGATGGGACAAATATGTCCATCCGTATTTTTGGGCGGGACACTAATGCTCCATTCAGTAATTTGTGCTGCAGAAATGGTCAAAACAAAGGTACAAGGAAACCTAACTGGGACACATAGATCCCAACAAAGAATACTGATGGGACATATACGTCCCGAACATAAATAAATGTGTACACAATGTTTTACCGTTATTTAAAGTATAAACTACAGGACGGGAATTATAAAACCCATTCAGAGTACTTATGACGTATGTGTTTTCATCCGGATCGAAAGGTTTAAGGATACGTCGTTAACAGTGCTACTGTGACTGCTGACCGCTACAGCAAGTCTTGCTGCCGCTTATTGATAAATAATAACTTTTGGAAAAAAGCGGTGTTATCAGGACGTGCAAACGCACAGTAGGCGCCAAATGTCTGCATGTCTTTTTGCGATTTGTATTGGCCAACAACGTCGTCTGATTGGACCGTAACAGGCTTCTTTCTTTGGATTTTGACAAAATATCTGCAAACTTTAGCAGCCCTAAAGGAGGGAATCCGGCAAAAAGTGCAAAAATGATCTCAGATGGAAAACTCATGCAAATTGCTGTTTACATTAACTCTGGCTACTTGAACGACAATATCTTCGCGACTTATTGAGCCCACCGAATAACAAATTTAATCTCATCTTTGTTTAATGATGAAATTATGATCTGCACTAGCTGGACTAGAAGGTTCGCCGGTTTGAGCTCAAAAAGTATCGGTTGCCGGTTGCGAATCACTTCGTCACTGAGGCCAATCAAATGCTGGTGTTGTTGTAGTTTTTTGATCAACAAGTTTTTAGGCCTGCGTCTCTTTCGCGATTGTATAGGAACGTTGATTGATATTGCCTCTTTGACGGGGTTCCTATGACTTCTCCTTTCCACAGGACAGTACCAACACAGTACCAACAGTACCAACGGAGTGTAATAGGTTCTTTGACGTGAAAGCTCGGATCTTTGAACTTCTTCTTATTCAATCTTTGATCTTATTATTCGATTTTTGAACTACTTATTCGTATTCTCACTAAATTTGTTATTTGTACTAAATCTACTACCTTAGGAAACCGAGTAATTTTTGCGCCACCTTGTACACGCCAAGCAAATGGAGTTTTAGAAAAGTAACACTCCATGGTAAGGTGTGTTGAGATATAAATTGGATGCGAAGAATAAAACATGAATGAACCCTACGAATGAAATCAAAATTGGTCTCTACGATCGCTACACAGAAGCTCATCATATATATAATGCATGCATAACACATTGAGGACAACGACCCCCACTTCGACTATCGAATTAAACTCCCAACGAATGGTTCACGCCAGTAACAGTATCTCTAGAATTGTCGATGATGTTTTTTTACTATCTCAAAACCTTGATCACACTTTGTAGTTGTGATAATTGTTCGAGTGTGTCTATGCATATGTTGCACATTGATATTATATATACAACATGTGTTAAAATGTGTATGTATGATATAAAGTGCAGTCTTTGAGTATTTTATATGAATTTCATTCACTTTGTTTATATTTTCTTGTTTTTACACGAAAGGAACAGAAGGATTAATATAAATATTAAAAATTAAATAAACGAGTTTTTTTTTAATTAAAATTAAACAAATAGAAGGAATGATATATCATAGTTCGTGAAAGGATATTTTGTATAAAAAAAAGTATAATAAACAACTTAAACTTGAATTAGTCTCTGTTCAAAAAATATTACTCTTTTTCGCTTTCTCAATTATTATTTCACATTGTCCTTGCTGTTTGATAATTTCTAAAAGAACCACAACCACTTGTAAATATATTTAAGTATATATATAGATATATATATGTAAATATTTACTATATGCATTTTCGAATCAAACTAAATACACTTGTCTGGAGCAGGAGCTTCCACTTGGTCGGTGGTTCCTCCAACCAGACGACACACAACATTTTCACTTCGCATTATTTTTTTTTATCTTTCTTTAAACAAATTGTACAGAGTTAATAATTAATAATTTTGTTGTTTATTTATT
This sequence comes from Portevinia maculata, assembly GCA_949715645.1. NCBI lineage: Eukaryota > Metazoa > Arthropoda > Insecta > Diptera > Syrphidae > Portevinia > Portevinia maculata. Next base: position 24,643,717 of record OX454527.1, on the reverse strand, counting down.
GCTTGTACATATAGCTGAGATTAATTAAAAGTGTAAATCCTTATCCCTTTTAATTGCGCAAAAAATATATATGCTTCTAAAACTAAAAAAAAATCAATCTTAAAATGTTCAGTGTAAAAAAATTACTAAAAAAAATCACCAATTTTTCGTTTACGAATTAAATATTTTTTTTTCCATTTTTCGATGTAAATCACAACAAATCAAAGTGTAGAACTGAAAATGAAACGATTTGATATCGAATCAAGATACTCACCCTTTTCATGATTAGAGTTCGATCGCCAGCTTGATCGTCATCATCGGGCGTGGGGGGCAGCGGACGATTGGGAGGACCTCCGGTACCATGAGATATTGGGGGACTGGTTGTATCCTCTGAGACTGGTCCAAGGCCGGACCTATATGAAAATTCAGGACTAACAGAATCGAAGGAACACAAAAGAACGGAAAAATCCCGAACCAAACAAAAACGAAAACACAGAAAAAGAGAAACAAACGAGCCAAAAACAAATGATAAAGCGGTATGTGGAATGGAATGAAAGAATGAGTATGACGGAATAAATTTTTTGCAAAGATTAAGGCCACCATACAGTGTGATAGATAAGTGTAAAATGAAAATAATAGAAATTCGGAGGAAGAAAGAAATGGAAATGAGATATTTGTGTTAGACTTACGAGACATGAGTTAGTGGATAAAAATGATTGTAGCTTGCTAAATATTCTAATGTTCACTGTTTGGAGATCTATTGACATGGTTTGATTAAGAAAATGTATGCTTAAGTGTACTTTCTTACGCATCCTGTGGACAATAATCGGAAACTGTCGAGAGCACTGGACATAATGCAGAGCACAATGGAGAAAGCCTACAATGCGGTATTTACATACAAAAGGGAAGTAAGGATAAAGGTGGGCCTTAAACCAGAAATGATGCACTGGCTGTATATTATGATAGTTAGACCCATACTCACCTATGCGGCCAATGTCTGGTGGAAAGCCTCAAATAAAAAGAATATACAGGGAAAACTGGCGACGGTACAAAGAATGGCTAGTGTTGCCATCACGGGTGCCTTGCGTAAAACGCCCACAGCGACACTGGAAACGTTCCTGGACCTAATGCCGATAGAAATACAGGTGAAATACCAGGCTGGAAATAGTGCGGTTCGTCTCACCAATTTTGGCCTTTTTAAAAGCAGTCCAATAGGACACTTTCAATATAGGAAATTTAGAAAAATTGTATGATATCTACTCAAAGATTGATTTCGAGATACCATATACAGTGGCGTATCCCGATAGAGCGGAGTGGCAGAATACTCAGTCAGCCGGCAGACGGCTATTTCTGCCATGCTCGTGTTCTCATACACAAACTATTGTACATATATTTCATGAAATAAAGAATCTAATCTAATCTACTCAGTCATTAATTCATGTGAAATTGCAGTACTCACTGATGGCTCCAAAACCAACGATCGCACGGGGTCCTGAATTTACTCTGCGGAAACAGAGTAAAGGGATTCTCTGTGGCTTCCAAACAATTGCAGTGTCTTCCAGTCGGAGGTTCTGCCAGTTTTTAAGCCTGCGGAATTGCTGCTAATGAAATCGATATCCGACCGGGGTATCACCTTTTATATTGAAAGTCAGGACGCCATCAAGGCGCTGGAAACATGAGTCATCAGACCCGAAATAGTGGCATTGTCGCCCAATGATTAAGGCATTATGCCAAAGGCAACGCGCTAGACTGTGCTGGGTGCCCGGGCACTGCGACAAAGTGGGCAATGAGCTCACAGATGAACTAGCACGAAAAGGAAAGGGGATAAATGCGCCTGCAAAGCACGGGATTGGACATAACCCTGACATAAGATGGAGTGGAGTCACATAGTGGGTCACAGGGTATCCAAGGCAATTGAACGAAAAGAAAACTGGGGAGACTTTGAAGCTAGGTAGATGTCAGCTTAAAATGACAATCGGCATCTTTTCCGGACATTGCCTTCTGAGGAAGCACGCCAAAAGATTACGTTACGTCTCTCAGAAACAGACGCGTGCAGATACAGCAATGATATTTGCTTCCTCCGTGACGCACATACTCTGTGAGTGCGAGGGTATCGCTCGACATAGAAGATGCTTGGGCAACTATTTCTTTAATAGTCTAGAAGAGGTAGCGTCGATTGACTGCAACAAACTAGTGAGATTTTGTAGCGAAATAAAATGCTTTAAAGAAGAGGTTTAGGATGTTGACTGACGTAATAGTTGGTTCCCCCATGGATTGCAGCCCATCGAGCTTGTGCCTACTGTTTCTATGGCAGCAATTTTAAAGCCCGACTAACCTGACCTAACCTAACCTTGGTGGCATTCCCAAGAATGATTTTTGAAACCGTCAGTTCACGCTCCAATACCTTATGACTATTTACGGAATGACCCAGCTGCTGAATGTGAAGTAGATAGAAAACTACACAGACATTCGGTCGGTAGCTAAAAGGGGCACTTGAATCAATAAATACAAAACCTAAATAGTAATGAATGGTCACATATTTTTTATGATTTCTTCCCTCATGAAAGGCGCACTCATAACTCTAAACTAGCACCCCGAGATGCTTTCAGATAAGTGTTTCTTCTAGTGTCAAATTGTTGTAGTTTGTGTCTTTCCGGAAAGATGTCTAACGGAAGCGATTCCCACAGTTTGTTTTTGATGTGTAAACATCTTTGCTCTCGGTAGGGGCTAGTTGGAAATATCGAGCGCCACCGTCATCGTCAGATTTTCAGCGTCACCGTCATCGTCAGTTTTCAGGTCGGACGGCAAAAAATCAAAGTTTGAACTAGGGAGCTAGAATTTATAATATAGACTAACACGCCCACAATTTAAATTAATGCAACGCTGACGAGCCTACATGTTTACACATCAACTATACCGTGAGTGCAGCGTGGCTCACACCATTTTTCTGTTTAAAAATGTTTTCTGGAATACAGGTGCCCTTCTAGGTAACAAGTGCAGTCATTTGGAGATCATTAGCTGCCTGTAGGATGAGCAAATGCATTTCAAGGAGTTATTTAGATGCCTGCTGAAACGTTTTGAGGCCAAACTGCCAAACGCCATAAGCGGACCAGTAGGGATGCAACAAAGGTTTATAATCCCTCTAATTCAGGTCATAACCTCGTCGTTAAAGAAGAAAAACTCACTTTAATTGAGAATAACATAAGTGATGCTGTTCTGCAAGCATTGATATGCTATTTTAATGTCAACTCCACCGACCGCAAAAAATTATTGTTTGGTAGATTTGAATATCCATATTAATGACCTTCTGGAGTCGATGAACATATTTTCGTTATCAACTAACGAGCCTGGTAATGCAAGCACTACTCATCGCCAAATACACGAACAGATCATCTCGCTAAACCAAATTGAGGCCAATCAAATGCTGGTGTTGTTGTATTTGTGTGATAAAGGAGCTTTTAGATCTACCTCTCTATCGCGATTGTATAGGAACTTTGATTGATATTGACTTTTTGACCAGGTTCGTAGAATCGATCCCTTGAACAAAATAGTACGAACTGAGCCGGTTTCCATCAGCTCCATTTCGTATTTTTTATTGTTGTAAATTCAAATAAAACCAGGGACTACATAAACAAAACACTTCAATAGAACTCCAAAACTGCGGCTCTATGCAGCCAAATCCTTTTTTAACAAAAGATAAATTATACAATGATTGCTAAAAATGAACGCTCACAGATATAGAGTAAGGGAACAAATTTACTTACAGCGGTTTGGGTGGATCGCTTGCCAGCAATGTACCATCATTACGTCCACGCTCGTTCGGTTCCTCAGGTTCACTATCTGAATCGCTACTATCGATCGGATCCAACGGATTCACGGGCTGCACATGATGATTGTTCACAATTGGTGGAGCCGGTGCTGGTTTTAATTGCGATGACGAAGATGACGATGATGTCACGGAAGTCGACGATTGACGATTATTTCTTGGCGGGGCTTCTGGCTGTGCTTGTTGTCCGCCGACCATTTGTTGTGACTGTTGAGAGACGCCCAATTCATTTAATTGTGCAGCTAACATGTCCAAATCCTAGATGGTGTTTTTTTTTTGGGATCGTTTTGGTGGTAGGTATTTTTTTTTGGTGGTGGTTGTGATATGGTTTGTTGGTGGTGGTGTAGTTTGGTGAAAGAGAGCAGTACAGTGTGAATGTGACAAAAATCACATGAAACATATATTTCTTAATCATTTTCGGTTTTTTTTTTCAAAATTTTCGTATTTTTGTTTTTGTAAATTCAAATATAATTTGTTTTTTTTTAGTATGAAGATACATCCACACACAAAAGCTTTTTTTGGAATTAAGAAATTGGATTTGCTTAAAAGCGAGCTTGCGAATTGTATTGTTTTTTTTTACTTTTATTAAAATTTAAGCAGAAATAAATAAATTGTTGTTTCATGCAATAAAAAAGGGTTAAATGCTGTTAATTTGATGAAATTAGTAGGTGTAATGATTGAGAACGACCATATCGAGTCTTACACAATCGTAAAGTAAATTAGGTGCTTGCTATGGGGATGCACAAAAATACTCATCACCAATGTAGAAAAGCGTTATGATCGTGGACTCGAAAGGTGAAGAAACTTTCAGGAATGTCTAGAACGTAGCCAATCTAAGCGACATTAAAAAACAGCAGGCAGCAAAAAGATACAGTCACCTCGGTGGAGTGAAATAAACAGAAAAACTAACACTCAGAAAAAACACTAACAACTAACTAAAACAATCATTGAATCCGGCGAATTGACTGCGGATCACCTCAATGTCTACGTTTTCCTATCATTGGAAAGGACGTTGGTTGGGAAGTTAACTTCTATCATTGAAAACGCAGACCACCCGTAGAAGTAATTTCTTGATTTAAATCATGAAATGCATAATTTTTAGAAAAATGTTAAACAAAATAAAAAAAGGTTTATCACACAAGCAAGATTTTAAGAAACAAATCCTAGAGCTTTATTTGGTTAAACCTTTCTTAAATCGAAGGTTCGTGAGCCCAAAGTCCTACTTCAAAATTATGTTACACAAGGGTGTTTTTTTGTTTTCTCCTGAAGAGATTGATGTTCAAAAAAGAAGATAAAAATCGACTAGGGCTCTTAGTTCTTTAAAAAGTCGGTAGCCACTTTCCATTATGGCAGTTCTCCAATTAGTTAGATTTTGTTTTAGCGAAAGGGTATACGCCTAACAACTATACATTTAAAAAAAAAACTAAAGCGGCAAATGTTTCACAAATGTTTTTATCTGACATTAAACTAGCCGATTTAAATGTCGTCGAAGAAGTGTTTTTCCGTACCGATAATGTAGTTCATCCGCCGGTTTCTATGATGTGGATGCGGATCGGATAAGATCCCGCCGCAGTCAACCGACCGGATTCAATGACCGGGACGAATAATTCCCATCTTGAGTTAATGATGTCGTCAGCTCTAACGGATTTAGATACGAATTAGGATACGAAAAAATGGGTACCTAAGCTTAATTGAAAGGCTGAACAGGGACACAACACCATGACTGCCAAAATATTTGGCACATCATAACACGCAATACAGTAAGGGTCTGTTTCACGATGTAAAAGTAAATTCACGGTTAGGCTAGTTGCAACTTAATCAGAGTATAACATCAACATGGCGTTTCACAACAACCGAATATGAAAGTGTATCCAGTGGTTTAAGTTCCAAGTAACTTAATGAGTGAATTGAATAAAATATCACAGAAAAAGTCGGTCAAATAGTTTGATAGTTGCATTGTATCTGTCAAAAGAAAACATAATTTTCGTTTCAGCATTCTACAACCGATCCGATCGATGATTCTTGGCTCAGTCAAGGACCAACTTAAAAAAGCAAAATTTATCATGTCTATCACTTTTTCAGAACCAATTTTCTTGTTTGTTTTGCCCTAGCACAGGTGTGATGCTCAGAGGAGTTATCCAAATAATTATACCGATTTATCGATGATTCTTGGCTCAGTCAAGGGCCAACTTAAAAGTTGAAAAAGCAATATTTATCATGTCTTTCACTTTTTCAGAACCAATTTTCTTTTTTGTTTTGCCCTAGCACAAGTGTGATGCTCAGAGGAGTTATCCAAATAATTATGTCTTCCGTAAACATTTATTTAAAAAAAAACAATAAATGCCACTTTAGAGAACTGGAATTAGAATCTAGGCATACATATCATAACTGTGGGCCCATGCAGTGCCTTTTTCTTCGCCTTGGAAAAATAAAAAAATCGACCACCTATCAGACACAGTTGACTGTCAGTCTACTTGGGACTAAAAAGAGTTTCGATTGCATCAGCATCAGCTGTGTTACACATCGGCATCGAAATTTGTGCAATGATGCCGCATCCACGTGTTTTCTGTTGATGTTTCTGAATTTATCCTATTGATAATTACGCCGGTGCAGCGACGGCTAAGAATATCACACCGTTAACGACGAAGAGAAATAATTAAGCCATCTTTCTGTTTAATATCTTTCATCAAAAAAGGTATATGTACGTGCTTTTATTGGGTGCAGAAATAAATTTAAATCAGTGAAAAACAGATCTGCCTTGGATTACAAAGATAGCTAATATCAACACAATTTTTGAGAAAGAGTGGAGCAAACGAAAAATTGTGAAAGGGTTGGTCACGAACTACGACAGAAGGTAATATGCTTTGTGTTAAATTCAACGATGTGCTTCATGTTTCGAGAAGGGCATTTACGGGAAAACCCCTCCCAACAGGGGACATCATAACATTTGCCAATTTCAGTTAAGGCACAGGTTTATTACGAACTCCAGCATTATCTTCAAGGCTTTTCTTATCTTCATTTTCTTTCGCTAATATATCTATAAGTAAATAAGGCAGTTTCTCCAAATGTTAAAAACGTATTGCCCTAGGTTATGTTGAAGTGGCTATCAACGATAGCCGGCACAATAAGCTCCATACAAGGCCACTTATAATACAACGTTGATCTAGGAAAACTTAACTCGTTAAACAAGTTAGAGCTTTTGATGAAGCTAATACCAGCGTTGATTACATCATTAATGTCGTTGTGCATGTGGGTAGGGCATGAGCACAAAAGATGGAAAAACAGTTGATGACACCTATTGTGGAGCAAATGTGCAGTCTAGCTTTAGACAGATCTGTTTTGTCGCTAGACATGTACTAAGGTTTTGTTCTTTCGTTCGTAGCTACCCTAAGATCATCTTTAATAGATAAACTTAGATTTAATTAGCTCTGACCACAAGACAATGTGAGTGATTAATATGAAAGTCAAATCAATCTTTGTAAGTTTCTGTATTTGTCAAACACATCTGTTGCCCGCCCTATATGAGACATCCACCCTTCTTATTGCCTGCATTACGAAACAAACGATTCTCCTTCGCGTTGAATACAAAAAACAAGCTTTCCCTACATCCAATGAGAAATTCCTTTCACACTATGAAAACATTGATGACGTTGAAGGAATGCATTTAATTATGTGGAACACTCAAAATGTGTGCTCAGAAAAAATGTGAATTTCATTCAAAGCATTTAATTTAAACAAAGAAAAATCATTTAACAAAAAAAAATTAAAGCACAAAAGCACGCAAAAACAAAGAGTCTCAATAACAACATACCTCAGGTCTCCTCGGTGGAAGCTGGATTTGTGTGTGTTTTTTTTTTTTTCAAAATTCATTAGAATTTTCATATATTTTTGTTTCGATTGTGTAGGTTTTCCCATTTTTATATTTTTTGTTTTCGATTTTCAGGTCAACGTGTGTATTGGTATGAAGTTATTTTTTTTTAATTTGAAAAATTAAGAAAATAATTGTGAGACACATAACGTTTTGTTTCATTCGCCACCGCAAGGTTACACAACAACAGTTTAAATATAAAAATAGCGTATAACAGTGACAGTTAGGTAGAGAATAGAAGAGTAGAAGTAGAATTTTTTTTTGTTTTGTAAAACAGCAACAAACAAGTTTTTGTTTTTAACATGAAAATAAAAAAAGAACAATAAATTAAAAAAAATAAATAGAGAAAGGTTTTGAATACAGAAAAAGCGGGGGGATTCATATAAGTAACATCAAATGGAGACAACAAGCAGAGTATGCGCGTCGTCGACTTACGTACCATTGGCTTGAAGATATTTTGAGAGTTGCGTTGCTGTTGTTGCGGTGTTTGTTGTTGCGATTGCGGCGATGAGCCAGAACCTTTGGGAGTTGGCGGCAGGGGACGATTGGCATGCTGTGGGGGATCTGGAACGACAATCAGTCGCTGGGGCAGTGCCGGCCGTGATGGTGGACCCGGCTCTTCGATCTGTTGTCGTTGATCGCGCTGGAAAGAATGAATATCATCGAGAATCGAGAGAATTGCATGTGACGGGCTTACAGATTGTGGTTTTTGATTTCTGTTAGCCTGCGGCTGTGGCTGCGGTTCGTTTGCACCCACTCGTCCCTCTTGGATTTGTTGGAAGTTGCGACGCAAGGTGTCACCACCTGGCGCCTGGATAATGGAACTTGGCTCACCGGCAATCTGTGGTTCTTCTTCATCGTTATCCGAGCCAGAGTATCGATAGTCTTCGCGTTCCTTTTCTTGCTTTCGCTTTTTACAACGATCAATGTGATCCTTTAGTTGTATTCGAACCTGTCGGTCAGTCGGCTGGTCCTTGATGAATGCATGCTTCAAGAGTTGATCTGTGTAAGGCCTCTGATGATAGTCTTTCACTGAAAAGGAAAACAGACATTCAAATATGAATTAGATGATAGAAAATCTATTCAAACTTACCAAGAACCGTGTCAATGAATCCGTGGAATTTCTTCGCCCACTTCTTTGATTTGAGTCGCGGAGGTGAGTTACGTGGAATCAAGAACAATGCTCTCATTGGATGCAAGTCACATAGTGGTGGTTGTGATTCAGCCATTTCCAATGCTGTTATACCCAATGACCAAAGATCTGATCGATTGTCATATGTTGCTTCTGGGTTTTCATCGCATGCAATGACCTCTGGTGCCATCCAATAGGGAGTACCTGAAAATCAAATTACATTTGGCTAAGCACTCTGTTGGTGTTACTGTTTCATTTTCTTACCAATAAATGTATTTCTTCTGCCTATCGTTCGATCCAACTGTGCTGAAACACCAAAATCGACCAGCTTAACCTCAGCATTGTCTGTCAGTAGTACATTTTGTCCCTTGATATCCCGATGGATAACCTTATTTGAATGCAAATAGCTGAGACCTCGCAGGATTTCACGACAGATGTATGCAATCCATTCCTCTTTAAGACTCTGTCCCTTTGTCGATTTAACTAAATCGGTGACAGAGCCAGCACCACAATACTCCATCACCAGCCAGAGCTGGTCATCCTTGCCTGGTGGGGATTTCTTTATGAATGCCCCGTAGTATGTGGCGATATTACGATGATTTGAGTATTTTTTTAATACATTGATTTCTAATTTGATTTCCTCCTCCTCGTCTTCGGTAACGTCCATCACTTTAATGGCAGCCAGTTGTCCAGTCTTTGTGTGCCGTCCCTGTTAACAGATTAAGAACATTTTTAGTGAAAATTGGTAAATATTCAAAGGGATAGTTTTGATTTGTCATTTTGGCTGTTGTGCGTGTAAGTTGACAGGAAATTTTTATGTCTTCGAACGTGAAAAAAGTTGTAGATACCGAATAGGTTTGGTATAAGCCTTTTAAACAGACAACTAGTAAGAAAAAAGAAAACAGGAGGCTCACCACGAAGAAGACAATTTACCGACGAACTTAACTAGTCAAAGATATATAGATAAAGATAGTGCTGAAATTTTGAGCTCATAGTGAGTATGAGGTATAATATTACGACTGTAGAGAGTCCAAAAAAGTGTGTAACACATTATGGTCCGTCTGTCTGTACATGCCAGGCTGGGTGGATGGATTTATTTCAAATTTCGTATGGCACCCCGGCAAACTTTACCATAATCAGTTAGAGGCGCTGATTCGTGGCTTCTGTTTGCCTTCATGATTCTCTCTGATTGACTGAATTACAAATAATTGGAAATAGAATTTGATTACCGAAATTGCGGAGCCATTAGACTAGGCAAACTTTGCTTCAAATGTGCATTTCGGTTTTTTTGTTGTGATCAGTTTTTCCTTGTTCGAGAATGGATAAAAAGCGTCAAGGCGCTAATTCGTGGGTTCTGTTTGCCTGGATGTTCAACAATAAAATGATTAAAAGCTTTCAAAATCGTACCATAATTTCGACGACAAAGAAATACTTTTGAAGTAAGAATTGTAAAGACTGTCAAAATGACAGTGGTGGGGATTAATTCTCTCACGGGGAGAGCAACTAACAAAAAGATAGGGAGCGCTTTTGTGGTAACAAAAAGTAAATTGCGACAAATTACAGATTTTGTTCATAAATTTCTGTGGCGGCAAGGCATGAGCAATTGGATACGAAGAATTGAGTGCATTCTGTATGCCTAACTGCCTAACTGCAGGTCGACCGATGATTTGTTTCTGGCTAAATCAAGTTTTTTTCCAACATTTGAGGTAGGGAGCTTAGGTAAGAAAAGCTGAAGCAGTATTCTGATATTTCCTAAGATCTTAGGCAGTTTGATCCAGCTACAAGAAAATTGTTGAGTATAAAGTACCAAGAAGCTTCAGTGGAGAAGTCTTTCATGAATTGTCTCCATGCCTTTCCCTTTTACAATTTTTTTTTCGAGTTAGGGACAACCAATGTCAAAATACAAAGGAAAATTGTTGCGAGAATTCTTCTGACTTTTCGCAACAAGAAATGTTCTAGGAATAAGGCTTAACAAATATCCTTTTACGAAATACGACATATTATCGACAAGACTTTGATCCAATTCTGTGCAGGGTAAAAACATTCGTAATGCTAATAGGTAAGGCATCCACTATTCATAAGGAACATCAACAGAATTCTTCATGTTTTCCACGACAGTTTCACAATGCAAAGAAAAGTATCACAGTTCCATAAAATTCAAATATTATGCACAAAGGTAAAATACACATACACCAACTGCAAAAAGGAAATCATATATCATTATGATACAACTGGTGCAGCATAAATTGTGGGGAATTTATTAACGGCCCACATCCAAGTCTGGTTTACTTATGTAACGCATGCTCCCACTTACTCCCCAGACAAGTATCAAAACATTCAACAGTAACTAAAAGTAATTTGCCTTGCATTTTACAAAAAAAAACTCGAGTAGTTATAAAAAGCTGCAAATGCAAAATTGTATCCCATTAGAATATAAATGAAGAACTTTGAGTTTCTTAATCTAATAGAGGCGGAAGTTTTCTCCGTCCAGCGGCAACATGCCACAACATTAGTATAAACATCGAAATCAATTAATGAGATTACGGATATTCGAAGAAGACGTTAACAATTTTTACGATGTCACTAGAGTGCCATTGGAATGGTGTTAAGTTAATTTGAGCTTGTTTAGTTATTTGATAGTAAGTGGTTGGTTTCTTCAACTTGTTGGCACGGTTTGATGAGCAGTTTTCTTCCTTATATTGTATCAGGGGAACAATCCCCCTTGAATTATTATTTCAGTCTTTTATAATAGCTCAACTACCTAAATCATTTTGTAATTATTTAGACAAATTGCAGATAATGCGGGTCCGTCTCGTAGGATGCAAAATACTAAGGGTCTCTGGCCATCAATCGCATTATTGTTTTCAACCCTCACTTTGAAAACAAAAGAGCCCATCATTTGATGTAATTTCATTCAATAAAGCGAATTTGTACGACATTTTTTTCGTATTTGCATTGTCCCTCAGCCCATCACAGCTGAACCATAGGTCATACACTTCATGGAATCGCAGTTCCTGCTAAATTGAAGGCAAAAGAATAGAGGCTAATACATCGTATTACTATCGCAGGCAAGGTTGCTTTATTATTCTTTGAATTGATTAAAAATGGCCCTGACCATTTCAGTTACAGGAAATCACATCCTTATACACATGACTTGTGACTACTATAACATAAATGAAAGAAAACTTTGGACAGGCTCGTTTAAACGTTAGTCCACTTTTGAAACCATTAGGATAGAGGGTCACATGCCTGTGACGGGCTAAAAATATCACTGCAATGCCCCTGAAAAACAGCGCTTGCCGTCAAAGGTGAATAAGGAGAAAAATTACATCAAGGCTATTTTACCATTCATGTTAGCCTAGTGACGTGTTTAATATCTTGAAACTGTTTCGCAAGTAGTGATGGGAACTATCGAATGAATTTGACTATCGATAGTTAGTAACTGAACGATTTCAACCATCGAATAGTTTTATTCATTCTTTCATTCAGTGAAAACTGTAACATTTATCACAATGTAGTGTATGTGCGTTGGAGGGGGGGGGGGGGGGGGGGGGGGGCCTTTATACACTACGCGTTTTTGCTCAATAATATTTAACAAAGCGGCTGCTATATTGTTCGCAGTATATTTTTCAGGAACCTCTCTTGTTGCAAGAATTGCAAGAATTATGAAGTGGATGGTTACAGTCAAGAACGCGCGCTGTTGCTATCCGATATCCAAATATCTGTTGTAATTACGTTTTCACTATAGCTTCCAGTCGTTTGCAAACTTCCGAATACTTTGCTGGTAACATGGTGTTCGACAAAAGTTTCCGATTGGGAACTCGATATAAGGACTGCATTTTCCGCGAGTACATATTCTAGAAACCCTGCGTTTTCCACAATCGAAAGTGGCTGCAGGTCTGTCGCTATCATTTTTATAATAGAATCGTCAATGCTCTGTGATTCAGATGACGAAAGTTCTGAACGTTTATCAGTCGCAAATAAATTCGACTGCACCGTTCTTTTGATCTTTGGAACTACACCTGTTGATGATGAAGAGGGTGGTGCTTCCGATTCTTGCGTGGTCATAGGCACTGATTGTGTGACATGTACTGTTGTTGGAGGTCCCCCAACATTTGCTGTTGAATAGCTTGGATGTTTACAGCGTAAATGGTCATTTAAATTAGACGTGTTGCCTAAAAATTTCAACCGCTGGCATATATTGCAACGAACACCATTGCCTGTCTTCTGGAAGAACTCCCATGCAAGCGATATTTTTAATCCAGGACGCATATTGCCAAATGTAGACCTATAATTTTTCGCGAAAAAGTACAATACCTACTAAAAAATATTTCTTATCTACTTACTAGCAAGTCACAGTATGAAGGACAAATTTGGAAAGTGTAACACTTAATAGAAAGATCAAAGCAACAGCAAGCAAGCAAAATGTGTTTTACTACATATAAGACTAATCCATCAAGATAAACCATTCACACAGATTGCAAATACCATAACTCCAAAGTGCAAAAAAAACCTTCTGTGTAAAATCGTCCAACATTTTTCTCAGTCGATAGTCCAAAAAATCATTCAGTTACTATTTCGAGAAATCATTTATTCGAATAAAAAACTTTCAGTTACTGTTTTTGAGAAATCAGTCGATAGTCCAGAATGAATGAAAGTGGAACCATCATAAATAACCACCCTTATAGAAAATCTGATAAGAACACACTAGCATAATACACAAATCCAACTTGACTGAAAAGAGACTGAACGAACATCTCAGTGCAAGCCAACAGCAACATTTTTGCAGTAGAGCCATCGTGAGAGAGTCGACAGTGTACATACACAGAAAAATCATGCAGTTGAAGAAAACTCGATGGAAAAATATTTGTATGTGTGAATGAATGGTTTCTCAAATTCAGTAACTGAAAGTTACTTATTCGAATGAATGATTTCTCAAAAATAGTAACTGAATGATTCTTCGATAAATATCGAATGAATGAACATTTTGCAACCATCGAATAAATCGATAGTTTTTATTCGATAGACCCCATGACTATTCGCAAGTGTGCACGCAAATACGCGGGCTGACACGACACCGGTGTCGTTGAAGGAAGATCAAACAATAATAAATAATAATGGGAGCATGCCACGTGTCAAAAACGTAAAAACAAATTGTCTTAATTGGATTTTTGAATAAGTAAGTTAAACAAAGTTTTGGAATTTTTCTAACAAATGCGTCCGCCATTTTCTGACCTCCACTAAAAGTATTTAAAACCAACACAGATCAATAACGTACAAGCGGTTTTTGAGAAAAGTGAAAGTTTAAAACTTTTAGAAACTGGTATATGAAATAGTACTTTATACATTTTTTTTGAGAATCTAAGCAAATATGTTCAAAATGTATCTGGAGCTTCGCTGACAGACGGAAATTAGGGAGACACTTTTTTGGACTTCTCTACAGTCGTAATATCCAAAGTCATACTCAGTTTGAGTTCCAAATTTTAGCACAATTGCAAAATCTTTCTCATAAGTATACTGAAGTATACGAGAAAGGACAAATTGCTGGATCACACAAATGCAACACCACGGCATTTGATTGGACTCAGTTGTTTTATATATTTGTTATTTTCATTAAGCAGAGTTAACCATACCCTTACAAATTAAAACATGACCAAAATAAAAATATTTGCACAAAACTATTATAATGGCATAACTAACAAATAAAAAAGCAGTAATAAAAGAAATAACGATATAAAAAAAAAAATACATTAAGACTGTTCCGAAATTAAAATGAGATTAGTTTTAACACAATTAAATGCAGAAAGTAATATTTTAATCCACGCCGGTGCGAAGTAAGATCTTGAGTTTCTTTTCCACTGCCCCACCTCTTGCGAAGTTTTGACAAGCATCCAAGATTATCAATTGTCATGAGAAGCTTCTCAGATTTTCCGTTTAAATCGCATATGCGTATGGTTGGAAAAGCAAGGTTTTAAGCCATGTATTGGCCTTAAATGCCTTATTTTTTTCCTAAAAGACGTCTTACAAGAGATATATATAAAGGGTTTTTATTGTGTATTTGTCCCTGAAATTGATGTTGGTGCTTCGTTTGACGAATCCAAGCATTGAATTTGCTTATGAAAATTATGAAGTGATCCGAAACCGCGAGGCCTTCCAATATTTATTGAGGTCGAACCGGCGAACCACACCAATAGGAATGCCATAAAGTGGAAGGTAGTACATGATATATTCAGTCTTGATCATAGCTTCGCCGTAAATGAAGAAGAAGAGAGGTTCACAATTTAGTGTTGAAGAAGTTGAAGCAATATTACTGCATACATACTTTATATATGTACATGGTTCTCCAATAACAGGTTTAATTTTGATTAACAAGAAAACACTTGGTTTTTTTATGAAAAACTAGCGAGTACCCGGCGTGCGTTGCTGCGCCTAACACAAATAAATACAAGTCTTTTTTTAGTAACAAACAAAATTGCAAGGCAACCTGCCGGAGCGATTTGACCAAACACAGAAACACTCTCGACCCATTACCGAAGATGTCCTCATTTTGAGGCTCAATCTGTTTGGTGGTTAAAGGGATTTCACCCTTATCTCCAAATAATTTTATTTTATTTTGGTGCAAGTTACAATATTGCCCGTAGACCCCTAAAAGTTTCTATATTCGTGATAAACATCGATAGTAATGTCGATCTAGCCATGTCTGTCTGTCTGTCCGCCGGTAAGAACTATGCCTTAAAACTCGACCTAAAAAGCTGAAATTTCAAACATAATATATTCTCTAGGGGCCCGAAAAAAACAAGTGTACATGTTTTTTTAAATTCGCCCACAATCTTAAAAAAAAAAAACAAAAATGTACCAAGAACATCAAAATTCGAGCTAGAAGAATGAAATTTGGAATAAATTGTCATTGGGGGCTCGAAATGCTCGTTTGTTAAATTTGTTTTAAAATCCGCCCGCTGACACAACTACTATTTTAAAAAAAACGTTTTATTAAAGAAATCATTGGAAATGAAACTCCTATTCTTCGCAAAGTATGTAGAAAAAGTTGTTTTGAACAATTCCTTCATACAAAGTTTCTGCCATGCCCATTTTTTAGGGGCGTTTCTTATAAAAACTTCGTTTTTCCCCAAAGTCCATTGAAAAACGTACAAAACATTTATGTTTAACAAAATATGCAGACCATATCCTTTTCACACATTCTTAGATTTTTGAAATGCCCCCTGAATGGGGATAGGAATAGGGTATCCAACAGTTCGTCCAAACGGACTGTAACCTTTCCCTTTCTATATAAATATATATAGATGATTTGAATTTAATTTCAACTCAATTATGTATATTCAATTTACAACAAAAAATTATCAATTAAGGCAGCATGCACTTGTCGAAATCGTAGACAGAGGAAGTCTTAAAAATTCCTGGATCACACAAATACAACAACACCAGCATTTGATTGGCCTTAGTGACGAAGTGATTCGAAATCGGGAGGCCTGTCGTTATTTCCTGAGGTCCAACCGGCGAACCCCATAGGCGGACCAGTAGGGATGTAGTTAAGTGGGAGGGTTATGCTCCCCCCAAACCTTATCATAACCTCGTCGTAAAGGAGGAAGAAAACATTCATTTCAATCAATATGGCCACAAACCGCTTGGGCGAAATGTTGGCTTCCCCATCCGATTTCCTATCTCCTAAAGTGGGTGTGGCATTGGGTTGAGAGCCCTTGCGTTTGGGAACATTTTTTATTTTTAACAATATAACCAAAATTTGAAAATTGGGTTAAACGCCCTTAAAAATTGGGGGTGTGGTAAAAAACTTTGTTTAGGCGATCTTTTAAGAACGACATTGTCCTCATACTTTTCTAATCCTGCACCTTACTCCGGCAACGAGATGCGCTATTATGTGACTTCTGCAATCTTGCTCTGAAGCAGATAGTTCGCAGGGCAGGTGTCAGTCAACATGTAGGGCACTATCTTCAACAGATCCGTCCAACTAGTGGGATTCGGGGACGATATCGAATCATCGGTCGCTCTCAGCGTACCGTGGTAGAGCAGTTGGTCTTGAAGTCCACGGCCACAACACCAAGAACTTCCTTTTAATAAACAAGCTAACATCCGCCCACCAACATCTACCTCAGTGTAAACATCAACTCCACGAATGAAACCTTAGTGAAGATCCGACAAAAAATTACCCTAGGAAATCGTTGCTACTTCGGTTTGGCAAAACAAATGGGTTCAAAACTCTTAGGTTAGGTTAGGTTGAGGGGGCTGCCAGCTTAAAGCCAACACACTAAGACCAATATTAGGAAACGGATCCAGGGGTTTCCCTCACTACTTGTTAAGCCAGTTGGAGCGTCTTATGAAGTGCGATAGACTTCCAACGTCAATGTTAGCCAAGTCACTTATGCAGATCATTAAGCAAGAAGTCTCCTAGATAGAGATTTATTTTATGGGAGACAGCAGGACATGTACAAAGAAGGTGAAGCGTAGTCGTCTCCTCCTCTTCGTCCATGCAGCTTCTGTAGAAGTCGCTTGAGTAAACGACAAGCCTTGATGCGTGCCTGCCTATAAGACAGTGCCCTGTTATGACTTCTATAGTTTAGCTAATTTGCAGTCGGTTTAGTGAGATTAGACACGTAGAGCTTCGCAGATATGCTTAGTCGCTAGACATGTATTACTAGTTGGCCGCATAAGGTTTGTTCTCTCGATTGCGAATAGCTTGAACAAAAGTTAGAGAACCCTTATCAGGTAAAAGAGGTAATGTGGTTCCGTTTTTTTGGTGAGACTCTTAGTCCGGAAAAACAAAGTGCAAGCTCTAAACATCGTAGGAGGTTTCTAGGAGAATACTTCTTCCAGGAATTAGAGGAACTGAGCAGCACAGACCACAGGAAGCTGGTACCATTCTTTTTAGGTTTTTCTCCATTTGAAGTCTTGGTTTCAATTGGTTTCCTAGGGATCGCGATGGGCCCTTCTGGTGCCTAGTGCTGTATGCGAATTGCATACCCCTGTTTTGTATTTGATGATAAGTAGGCAAGGAGATCTAATATTGGGTTCTTTCAAAAGTAAAATACTACGACGGATATTTTGTACTCTGTTGTGAGGAGGCAGAATGGAGGATTAGATAAAACCGCGAACTCTATGATCTGTACCAAGATTTGGAAGTAATCCGTAGCCTATGCTATGCGCCAGCGAAGAGGATCTTCGACTCGCAGCCCCCACAATATAGACCGACCATCCGTTTTAGTAAGTCAAGTCATAGCGAATATCAGAGCGCTTGGTCGGGATCACATAAAACAGCGTACCCGCGATTTCAGAGGATGGAAGGCTGCAGAGCCTAAGGTAAAGACTCATCACCGATCGGGAGCCCGTTAAATAAGTAAATAAGTACTCGCATTGTTGACTTTGGTATGCAGTCGTTTTGCTGAAACCCTCAGTTCATATGATTTCAGCAAGGCCTAGTGCTAACTGCTTCTTTAGAAAAAGAGCTTCATCAGACACGAGTTGGCTTCAAATAAGCTGGGAATGACACCCACGCCAAGCTACTCGTATGAAAAATGCTTTGGCAGGGCAAACTTTTGGAACGATGCAAAGTACGAGTACAATCAGTTTGTGTATATGTATTTTGTTTTGTAGCTCAAACGCATGTGACCGAATTCGAAGCGAACTCAAATGTGATGGTAAGGATGCGTTTGGAGGAATTAGTCTTGAGTTACTCTGACAAAATGTTCTTGATGTAGTCAAATATTGTATTTAAAAAGATAAAAACAATTTGTTTCAGCGGGGACGCCACAAAAAAGCTCAGGCAATCTTGGAAAATCTCAAACATACACATTTCCTTCCAAAAATAAATTATTTACCCTTCAAAAACGATATCTACAAACGTTTACAGAGCCAAATAAATAAACACATCTATCGTGTGTGTGTGTGAGTGCATCTTCTGGCTTACATTTTGATGCAGTTCTATATTGTTGCATATATTATGTACGTATATATGTGAGAAAAATAAATAAAAATCACTTTACACAAACGGGGCGGACCAAAAGTAAACACAACTTGAAAGGCATATATATAGTTACAGAAGTTTACTGTGGCTACCGCTTCCATTACAACATGATTTCACCTCGTTGTCTGCTGCTGCCTCCTTTCCTCGTTCACTTTGGCACCAAGTTCGACATCGTTTTCGTCATATCATTGTTTATAAAGGAATTTTTTTATCTAGAGTGAGAAAAATCCATTTCTGTCGTAGATATGTTAATTAACGCCTACCCGGCCCTCCCCAGTTCAACCCCATACCCACTTTGGGTACATAGATATTGAGTGAAGCAGCGGCACTATACCCTCGAACTACTATCGAACAACAAGTACGAGTACTAGGAGTGCTTTGGTTTAAAGTAAACTACTAGGTACGACGAGTACTATGTTGAAATTGCCATTTATGTTACTTAAATTGGGATACTGATGAGGTTGTTTTATCTGTAACGACAAGCGGCAACCAAAGGCAAGGCTAAATGAACACAACATAGAATCTCGCACTAAATTGGAGAATTATATAGTGCAACTGCAGCAACGCTTTTAATTAATTGACTCAAATTAAAGTGAGAAATTGAGAAATTTAGCCTTGAGGTGAACAAAATTAGCTAACAAAAATCATGTTGCGAACCCGAGGTATGGTATGGGTACGTGTATCACAGCTTGACATTGTTTACAGGTACAAGGAAAGTTACAAATTATCAAATATGTAATGAAGTAAAAAATATATCTGACCTAAATGAAGTTTTTACTCAGCGGTAGCATGCAACACATTGAGGATTATTATTTCAACTCACACAATGGGCGGAATCTTCCACCCATAGGTGGAATTTTGTTGTAAGCCCGTGTGGAAAGGAGAAATTTTATTTGAAACTAGCAGAAGGCATGCACTTCTTATTAAAAATGTTAATTTAGAATGCCTACTTAGGGGGCAATTGTGATGATGAGATTTCTCCACGTGGGGCATTAAGGTATGTATTTATTAATACCACTTGTGGCATTGGTATTTTTTTTTTGTTTAGATCGATTTAAGGTGGAAACTACTCGTATTATCTGTCACAGAGGAATGCATCGATTTCTGAGCGAAACTTAAAGCAATCGAGGAGGTAATGTCCATAATCCCAATTGGCTAAGATATTCCAACAGAACTCATGAGGCAGTAAGGCAGACTCGATCTTTTGCTATAATATGCTCGTATTTTACTCGGCTTGTTGATGATAATGACACTGCTTTAAAAAAACCTCTTGGCCTCGTTTTACTTCACAACCCGACAAAAATGGCATTTAAACGTCCGATGTCAACAGTTGCGCCGAAAGTATTTTCGAAATTATTTCTCTTTGAATGGAACTCTGCATCGACCCAATTCGACCGAAAATTTAAAACCGAATTAAACTTGGTTCAACAAACAATGCAAGCAAACTTCGAAAAATAACAGAACTGCTCTGTTCAGTGAACAGAGAATTGGCGTTCAAACTAATGACAAAACAAGGTATAGTTTTATTATTCTTCGGAACAGATGGAAGCTGAAAAGACAATTTACAATGAGAGAATATCTAACAATATATAATATACTCATTAACTGTCCTAGTGGATCACACACTTTTTGGTCAATGGCAAAAGTGCTTTATAACAATTTCAGCTGCTTTTCTCTCCCTACATAAGTAAAAGTTCGGTTCTATTTGGTTGCCACATCAGCAAAAGAAAAGGAAGTAATTCAGAGAAAACTAAATTCTGACGAAATGGCAAATAAACTCTGTAGATCCATAATTTCCTTCAAGGCCGATCAATCCAAGTTGTGGTTGATGGAGTAACTTCGGACTAATCCGTGGGTTGAAACGAGTCGTGATCATCGGTGTTGTAAGGTGATGATCAAACTTAAATCCATAACAATAGCATGCACGCGTTGAACCGTGAAAAAGAGGCAGGCTGGTATCATGCATATATGCAATAACACCAGCGTTTGATTGACCCCAGTAAATGAGTGATCCGAAACCTGGAGGACTGCCTATGGTTATTGAGGTCGAACCGGTGATTCCCACAAGCGCACCAGTAGCGATGCCATAAAATGCGAGCGCTACGATCCCTTATCTCCTTAAGTGACTTAAACGGTGACGTTTTGTCCTAGGAGGTTTGGTGGATAGATTGATATTTGGCGTGTTCAATTTGCGAGTCAACGATGGTCACGTGAGTTATTTTGATCAATGAGAAAAGGTAAAATAGTAGTCACTAGTAGTTGACTTGTAAATTGAACGCGCCCATTGCTTTTTTCATTGACAGCCAAGCGGGAATAAAAGCAATTTTTGCCGTAAAAATAAAATCGAAGCTTGTAGGTCGCTGTCGCGATGAGCTGGTTTTTGGCTCGCAGCACGATGCAAAAACTCTGCTATGTTTTCGGTCACATTGGTGTGCCGGGCAAAGAAAAGGCTGATAAGCCGTCCAGGGGCCGAACTCTGTAATTCTATTCGAAAGTAAAAACTGTTCGAAAGTTCTTTCCGATTCTAATTTCAAATGATACTCTGTATAACTTTCGAATCGAATGAAAATGTTGCAGAGAAACCTTTGCAACTTTCGAATAAATGTTCCGAGACTCGCGCTGTTTTTGTCAAAAATGTCATTTTAAATTCAAAAAAAAGTCTAATAATTCGTTTTTGATTAATAAAATTTATTCGTTGATAATTGAATTTCACTTTGAATATGGATTCAGTTCCTTTGTGGCTTCATGAAGAAATTTGTGCTGAAGAAAGAATTCAAAGAAAAATAATAAGAGACAATTCCAACAGAATGGGTTTATCAAGTAAAAGGTAATGTGATATAAAACGAAATAATTTATTTATACTAAATATTATTTCTAGTTGTGTTCGTCTTTCAAAAGATGCATTTGTATATGTTTTGAACAGCATAAGTTATGATCTTAGGGAAAAGAAAAGATCGTCTTCAATACCTATAATGATGAAACTAAGTGCAACGCTTAAATTTCTTGCACAAGCTGGATACCAGCAGCAAATAGGCCGAGTTCGATTCACTGGACTGGTGCAGCAGACGGTTTCAACAGTTATTTCCGAAGTCTGTAAAGCTATGGAAAAACAGGTGTGTCCAAAACATATAGATTTTACGAGTAACATGACCAATGAGGAAAACATAGAAGCAAAAAAATATTTCCATTTGAAATCTGGCATACCGAGAATTGTTGCAGTCGTGGATGGGACACACATTCAAATGATTAGACCGATTAACAATGAACATTTATTTTTCAATCGGAAACTGAAGTACAGCATAAATGCAATGGTGGTAAGTTCACTTTAAAATCTAGTTCTTGATTTCTTTTAATTAATTTATGGAGCTTTGTTTCTTGTAGATATGTGATCACCAGATGATTATCCGAGCTGTTACTGGATGATACGGTGGAGTATCCCACGACCCACATGTTTCCAATCTTCATATCATCATATTAATATTTATTATGTTATCTTCAATTAATTTATAACATTCTAACAAAAAAAGCAGGAGGCCTTATAACTACAAATGCAACAATACCACCAATTGATCGGCCTAAGTGATGAACCGATCTGAAGCCAGGAAACCTGCCGACGTCGATTGAGGTCGAATCGGTGAAATTCACAAGCGGACCAGTAGGGATGCAGTAAAGTGGAAGGTTTATGATCCCCTTATCCTGGTCAAAACCTCGCCGTATAGAAAAAGAAGAAAAAGCAACTTGCTGAGGGTATGAGGAAAAAAACCGGTTTTCGTAGAACTTCTTTTATGGCCACACCGAGAATTATTTTCGAAAGTGGATTTTCAGGGCAATCAATCCCTCTCTTTTCAACACACTAAAAATCTACCTGTCTTACTGGACATGACGACATTCATTCTGAGGCAATCTGTTGTTTAGTCCACTTCGAAAATCATAAATCATCGTCGCAGGAAAATGTTCACGATTATAATTCCATTTTTTGGCTGAGATGAATTTTTCAAGTCTCTGTAAAAGATGCAAATAGCACTCGTATGACACAACGTTCTAAACACATTTACCATTAAAAATGTCGAACTTTCCGATGCCGATGTCAGTTCTCAAAAGCTTAAGTAGCGACTATCGTACACTAGTTCCAGCTGGACTAATCTGTTGAAGATCTCGATTTGTATTTCAAAGTTTATTTGTTTTATAATGTTAAGGAACTAATTGGTGTGTTTTTTACGCAAGCGTATG
The DNA here is from genome assembly GCA_949715645.1 of Portevinia maculata. NCBI lineage: Eukaryota > Metazoa > Arthropoda > Insecta > Diptera > Syrphidae > Portevinia > Portevinia maculata. The sequence goes on along the minus strand of OX454527.1, from coordinate 24,620,688 downwards.
TAGGCTTAGATAAAAAAAAGGTTGACTTCGATTTGGCAGCACTATGCTGGTTGACATTTGACATTTCGGCTGTTTCTTCTGTCAAACTTGAGTATTTGAACCTGAAAATTAAATTCCAAAATATGTACTACTCAGAATACAAATTTAATTATGCCATCGTTTCGGGCAAGAAAATTGCAAATTAAAAAAATAAGGTTCCTATAGGACGGACAAGTGCCAGAGGTTCAGTATTTGTTTTGCTAAAAATAAAAATACATACGCAAATTAAATTCGAGGGTATATGTGTCAGTTCGGTAGGTGAGAAATGTCAAAGCTTCGCCATTCGATAAAAAAAAGTTATCGGAAACCTAAAAAACGTGATTTGAAAGCACTGATCTATATCCGCGAAGGGCCTTAGCGGCGTTAGTTATCCCCGAAAAGTTAAAAAAGGTCCCAAAATAAAAATGTTTCAGTTCGTAAGTCAAAAATAAAACCATTTTTTATAAAATCATCATAAGTGGGCTATTTCTTTGCCATCATAGCTGTCGGTGGATTATTTGGTTAAATTGGCAGCACTAATACGGTGACGCCTCAGAGCCGTTGAATTTCCAAACACCCTTTCCGTGTCAGTTGATTGAGTTTACGATCGGGGATCGGTCAATTTTGCCGCAAGCGACACCGCGAAGGCTATTAAAATTGTTATTAAGGAAATAAAAGCCGATATAAAAACGAATATGTAGACTTTTTAACAATAACCTGACTTCATGTCCTAAATGCAATATTTAATGATGTGCATTCATTGCTGGCCCACTTCACATAATTTCTAGCAAAACAACAACACCCGCTCCCTTTAGCTATCAGCAAGGTATAAACCGATATGTAAACAAAGCAGGTATCTTGTAACAAAACATTCAAAAAAATCCAAAAACAACTTTGATAAGTTGCACCCTTTGAATACGAAATTGAAATACAAAAAGCCGCCGAAAATGCTTCACAAGCAACGCTTCGACTTTGAACAATTAAAATGCAAACAAACTATCGCAGCTGTCACTTGATAAAGTGCTTCTATCAAAAACCTCACCGTCTGGGGTTATCTATTTAAAAAAACAAAAACGGAAGACATAAACTAAACATAAACGTGCTAGGAAGTATAATTAAACTGATGGCATACTCAGAGCGAAAAAAAAACTATTTATTTTTATATTTTTTTTTTTTGGCCATGAGAACCCATTAAACATTACCCAAACAGTTATCTCTACAACATCATCGTGCGCGCCTATACAATTAGACATACGAGTATACGACAAACATTTCTGTCGAAACAAAGGGTAAATGTTTAAATGCACCTACATAGCTGAATGCCTGAACGTTGAGCCACAAATTGCCGTAATGCGATGCTTCAATGACACACTTGGACAAAACATATCAAACCACCTAGAGGAGACGGGACAAAATTGAGATACCTAGATGATTGGCATGTCGTGCTAGTGGCCCCCTGTCACTGACTGCGACGTTTTACGTGTGATATTTGTCTCTGTGATGTGCATGTAATGACAATATGTGCGCCACCGCCTGTCGATCGTGTGGCGCTTCTGGGGTAATTGAGGCAGGTCACTGCAGCACAGATAGATGCCGCCACCGCTATATCAACTATCAATTGCTATTCTACAAGTGAGTTTTTTTCATTAACATTTTCCCGACGTATTTAGCGACGCCGTAGCATGTCTCCCCTCGTGTTACTTTGTTTTTTTAAATGTGTATTTACAGCGCCCTCTTTTGTTGTTTGGTTGCCATTTGATTTCGATAATTTCGGGGAATACAAAATAGGGTTCTCGGCCAAAGGCATATTTTTGTATTACTTCGGGGGGGAAGAAAACAAATTTGTTTCCGCTTTAAATGAATTTGTTTTTCCGATTTCCCTAAATTGCCGTGTATAATTTATTAAATGATCGCGGAGGCGTGCACAATTTTATGATGACTTTCGAAATTACATTTGTAGCTTTGTAAACGATTTTGTAGGGGAAAATATGTAATTCTTTTGGAAATATAGATAATCATCCGTTTTATTGGCTTATTTGTAAATGGGGTAACATGGAATCGGATGATTATGTCCAATTAAATAATATGTCAAACGTTTGAATTAAGTGACTGACGTATGTTTGTATGAATTAGCAAGTCTTATCGGATTTCATTTCCGATTTAGGGACGGACTATGAATAGAACCCCTCGAAAAACAGCGCTTGTCGTAAAAGGCGACTAAGGGGAGAAATCACTTTAAGGCAATTTAACATACTACCGACACATTTAACATCTTTTAAGAAATCCACCAAATGTGAAGATCAACGGTGTCGTAAAAAGACGACCAGACAATATCATCAATAACAGGAGCACGTACGTTTTGACATCGTTAAAAAGAGGCACGCCTAAGAACTCCTGAATCATAAAAGCATTTGATTAGCGTCAGTAAAAAAAGTGATTCGAAACCAAAAGGCCTGCTGATGTTTATTGATGTCAAACCGGCGAACCCCACAGGCGGATCAGAAGGGGACGCAGTACAATCTCTAATCATCTAAAATCTCTAATAAATACTGATCATAGCTTTGCTTAAGGAAGAAGAAGAAAAAGATCAGATTTCATTGGCGGACAGGAGAAGATTAGTGTCGGGCAATAAACTCAACAAGAACATATACAGCAGGTGCAATAAATTTTAAGTAAGTTCTACAAACGAGGTCTTATGACTGTTTTATGGTTGACAGATCTGTAGTAGAGACATGGAACGTTTGTTTACTTTCACTGTAGGAAGGTGTTACGATTAATTCGCGTCAAAGCTTCAAGAATTTTAAAGAAATTGAGAAAAGTTTTACACATATTTAAATGCGGTTTTTGCCATAAATTTGACACAATAACATTTGCTGCGTCACATAAGCCTAGCATTTATTTTTAATTGAAACATTTAAATCCACTTGATGTTGCTTGTTTATTTGTTAAAATAACATGCAAAGATAACAAAATTTTACTCGGTTCAGCCTATAGACCTAACAAATACATTGAAGTAGCACCATTATTAAATAAAATAGATGAAATGGCCAACATATCACCTTATAGGTGGGGGATTTTAATAGCAATCTGCTCTAAGAATCCGCACTTTCTGATGACATGAGAGCTCTTAACTTACGTCCAGTAAACACGTCAACTCCAACTCACTTTACCAAGGTACGAGTATCAAGCACCCTGCTTGATGTATTTTTTGTTAGCCACTTGAAAAAAGTTCTTCACTTTAACCAGCTATCTGCATCCTGTTTTTCTCACCATGACCTTTTGCACCTAACTTTTCAGTGTGAACCTATTGTTGCAAATAGTAGTTATAGCTATTTTTTTTTTGTTTGTTTTTTTTTTTTGGAGGAGAGAATACGTGATGTACCGTCAAGTGGTAGGCCATCACCACTTGGTGTGTCCGACTCTCACGGACTAAACTCTCCCCGCTTACGGCCTTCAAGCCACCCTGGAACCGCTCTTGGCATTACATCAGGGTGGCGCCGTTTATAAGTCCGTAAAAGGACGCCATCTTGTTAGTCTTCTGTGGCCTAAGACGTCTGTGCCTGCTGCGACCCTTGGTGGTCTTCTTCTCTTTTTTTTTCTTTTGAGAACATATTCTGCGTAGCTACAGACTTTTTGCCAGTTGTCGTACGAGTAACTCTGTAGCATCTTCTCTACTATGTTCTCCGGGGTGATGGCGCCAATACTTATTTCCAGGCCTTGGCGAAGGCTTTCCCATCTGCTGCAAGCGAAGAAGGTATGTTTCGCGTCATCTTCTAGCGAGTCTCCGTACTGACAGGTTGGACTGTTTGTTTTGCCGATTTTGTGGAGGAAGGCGTTGAAATATCCGTGTCCGGTGAGTAACTGGGTGACGTAGTAGTTGACCTCACCGTGTTTCCGGTCGTTCCACTCAGCCACGTTCCTAATCAGCCTCGCAGTCCATCGTCCTCTATTTTCCGAGCTCCAGCGCTCTTGCCACTTCTGGTTCGTGAGCTCCTTAGCCTCCTCGGATGCCGCTTCCATTCCCATTTCCGCCTTTTTGTCGTAGACGTGCTTCCTTTCTGCCGCTAGGAGATCTATGGGAGTCACTCCTGCAACTACAAGGACGGCTGGTTCCGAAACCGTTCGGTAAGAGCTAGCTATACGTAGAGCTCCGCATCTTTGTACTGCCGCCATCTGTTTCCGGTACTTCTCTTGTTTGTGTGCGTCTGCCCAGATTTCGCTGCCGTACAGAAGGATGGAGTGCGTTGTCGCCATCAGCAACCTTCGCTTACTGGCCGTTGGACCACCTACATTTGCCATCAGTCTGCTCAGTGAAGCAGATGTTTTTGAGGCTCTTTCCGCTGCTGCCTTTATTTGTTGCCAGTAGTTTAGCTTGGTGTCCAGCCTCAATCCCAAGTACTTCACCGCGGCGCTGCTTCTTATTTCTTCTGCCCCAATTCGGAAGTCGATTTGTGTGGGGATCCTCTTCTTCGTGAGAAGGACTATCTCAGTTTTCTCCGTTTCTAGGCTGAGTCCGTGCTCTTCCATCCACGAATTGACTCGTCGCATGACCTGGTTGAGCTTTTGTTGCGCGTTAACGGTGTCTCGTGCCGTGATCACGGCAGCGATGTCATCTGCGTACCCGACCAGACTGCCATCATCCGGCATCTCCATGCAAAGGATGCTGTCGTAGGAGATGTTCCAGAGATCTGGTCCTAAGATCGATCCCTGCGCTGCGCCTGCTGTCACTTGCTTTCTTCGCGGGCCTTCTGTAGTCTCGTAGAGCAGCTCTCGATCCCTGAGATAGTTCTTCACCATCCGCAGGATATATTCTGGGGCGTGGAACCTCTGTTCGAGCGCGTTCAATATATCGATCCACCTGGCTGAGTTGAAGGCGTTGCGTACATCCAGGGTTGCCAGCAAGACGATCTTCCTAGAGTAGTAAGTGACTTCCCTGTTGGGCGATTTGTGCGGCGTTCACAATAGTTATAGCTTTAGGGACTTTAAAAACATCAATTATAGTTTTTTGGAACGTGACTTAAGGTCGGTTGATTGGCCTCAAGTTTTCAGAATGGTATCAGTTGATGAGCAAGTTTCCTTAATTCAGGATAATATTAACTATCTTTTTAATGTCCATGTTCCTTATAAGACAAAAATTTTGAGATACAATGACCATCCCTGGTTTAATAATAATTTAGAAACCTTAATTAACAAACGAAATATGTCGTATAATACGTGGAAACATTTTAGACTGGAGGTATTTCGTAAGGCTAAGACTGACTTGAGAAATAGAGTTGTACTTCAGATTAGGGAATCAAAAAAACGTTTTTACTCTTCTCGACTAAATCCTTCTCTGGCTCTTCCTAACCTTTGAAAACATTTGAGGGATATAGGTGTTGGTAAGCGTTTGAATAATAATTCAGTTACCAATATTAACTGTGATGAGGTGAATAAAAATTGTACATCGCTCTCATCGTCTGAGCCAAATGGCAGCTCTATCCTCTCAAGTTTTTCGGAAGCGGACAGCTTTACCTCTGGGAGGTTAAGCTTTGACTCCGTTAATGAAGAAGATGTATTAAAATTCTGTTTATCCATAAAATCTAGTTCCGTTGGATTCGACGGCATTTACCCAGTATTTCTGAAGGCTACTCTTCCCTACACTTTAAAATACATACCCCATGTCTTTAATGTGATAATCATAACTGGAGTTTTTCCTAGCATCTGGAAACGAGCAAAAATCATCCCTGTTCCACGCAGATAAGGCTATACTTGGATCACCATGACATGTTATGTCAAAGTCAATCTGGCTTTCGTCCTAACCACAGCTGCACGACAGCTTTAATAAATGTAGTCGAAGAAATAAGGCAGAGTGTGGATAAGGACCATGTAACTTTTTTTTACACTCTTAGATTTCTCAAAAGCTGTTGACACTGTCAACCACCATATTTTATGCGGCAAACTAAGGAACAAATTCCATTTCATGTCATCTTCAGTGAAACTTGTTTTCTCGTACTTATGCCTTAGATACCAAGCAGTGGTTGCTGATAACCAAACGTCCTCCTTTCTTCCGCTAAGCAGAGGTGTCCCTCAGGGATCTATACTGGGACCTTTACTATTCAGTATGTACATTAATGACCTCCCCTCGCTTGGTTTCAACTCGTCTGGGTTTAATTGAAAATGGAGCTTGCGAGTTAAATGAAGATTTAAGTAAAATTGTGCTCCGGTCCCGATCAAATGGACTCCGTTTGAATCCATCCAAGACCAAATGTTTGATTATCTCTAGAAAACCATCAGACACTTCATACTTTCCACAAATACAACTCAACAGTACACCCATTCAGTTTGTTGAGTCAGCAAGAAATCTAGGATTAGTATTTAACAAAACCTAACCTGGACCAACCATATACAATTGGCAATCGGAAGTGTGTATGGTGGCTTACGTATGTTATGTACCACCCAAAGAATTACTCCAATTAAAACAAGAATGATACTTGCAAAGTCACTACTCATCTCCCTATTATTATTTGGGTGTGCAATTTTTTACAACTGTGATAGCAGGCATAGAAGGAAACAGAATGTTGTATTCAACAGCGTGGCAGGGTATGTTTTTGGTCTGCGGAGATATGAACGTATTTCTACATATTCTAGACAAATATATGGTTTCACTCTGGAAGACTTATTTGCTCTAAGGACCTTAACAATGCTCAACAATATTCTGCAAACACGAAAACCACCGTATCTATATAGCAAAATCCAGTTTTCCTCATCAGGTAGAAATTGTAATCTAACACCAGTACGCTACTCTTATCTCGTTTCGAGTCGTCAATTTTTTGTACATGCGATTCGGTTGTGGAATTCCCTGCCCCATACAATAAGGATGGTAGGATGTGGCAATCGGTTCCAAGGCTTAGGCAACATTTTGAGGCGCTTCAATGATAGACTTTAACCCCTCCCGCCCATCCCACCTACACCCAGATTGTCTATATTTTAGTTGGCTTTAAGCTCGCTTTTTGCAAAATTTAAGTTTGATTTGATTTTCTTTATTTTCTATATTTTATCCTTTTTTGAACTTTATCAATAATAATTTGCTGTAACTTAGTTTTCACTCACTTCATGTAATAGTTTTTAATACTGACGCTTACACTACCTTAAAAGATATTGTATCTTACTGTGTAAGTTAAATCAATATAAATAAATAAATATGAAATACTTGTATCATTAAATCACTAAAAAATAAGAACTCTTATGGCTCCTCGTAATAGACGAACTACTAAAGACACTGCACGGGGAAATCTTCATTGTGAGCGCTTACGCCGACGATGTAGCAATCTTGGTCACTGGCAAATTCATCCCAGTCCTCAGCGAGCAGATACGCACTCCTACTTGTCAACAAGTGGGTTGTGGAAAGAGGGCTTGGGGTAAACCCATCCAAGACAGGAATCCTGCTGCTCACAAGAAAAAGGGAAACACCCGCGCTTAAACTACCGAGGATGAGTTGAGTGAACCGGCAATCATCCAAAACATCAAGGTAACTGGGTGGCATACTAGATTTCAAACTCAACTGGAACGAAAATATAGAAGATCGGGTCAAAAAGGCATACGTGGCACTATATGCTTGTAGAAGGACGTTCGGCAATATATGGGGATTCAAACCAAATGTGATACACTGGCTGTAAGCAGCAGTGAGTGGTAAGGCCTATTTTAACATATGGCGCAGCTGTATGTAGGACGGCTACCGAGAAGAAATTCCATCTCTCAAGCCTTACCAAAATTCAAAGGACAGCATTGGGATAACGGGATCGTTAAGAACCCCACCCACTGCGGCTATGGAGGTAAAACTCAACCTCGCACCCTGGATATATACTGCAGCAGCAAAGCGGTTGAAACGGCCGTTGAACACAGAAAGCCCCCCCCCCCCCTATATTCCCCTCTCATCATCCTTACTTCCCCCAATCTCTCCCTAATCCAGAGTGATGCGATCCGTGCTCATTGGAAGGTTTGCAGCCAGGGGTAACCGGCTGTGTTCTAACGGAGCCTCTCTGATACCGGGCCGCCACCGAGAGTAACCATGGCCTTACCACGTTAATGCGGGGCTCTGGCGTGGTTGACCGTCTTTCCCGCGCTACTCGTGGGAAATGAATCCAAATAAAAATAAACAAAACAAACAAAATGCGGGGACAGACTGCAGAAGACAACATTGGTTAGATGGAGCAGGACATCCATGATGACCGCCTGGCACATGAGAGACCCGGAACAAGTCGATAGGGAGGCTCTAAACTGGCGCAACCCAGCAACAATCAAAGAACCACCATCACCTCACGGCAAGCTACGGGGGTGCCAAAAGGCCCATGAAGAAGCCCGGTAGCACAGATAAGTGCATGTAGTGGGGGTGGGAGCCAAATACCAACCCTCTCCCTGTCCGGGAAGGCAACGGTGGAGGGAACAAGGGCAGTGGGAACGATCACAGCTCAAGTACCCGCCCCCGAACTCGCCGGAAACAAAATTTTCTGCTCGTTAGGCAAACAGGGACTTATGCTATCCTAATGGCCATGGACTATGTTGCTAGGAACAGGTGGAGGGGGCGAAGAATCTGTTGATAACGGGAAATGAGAACTTGCTAAACAGGACTCAGAGGAGGACTTTTCAGGACCTGAACCAGCGATATATCTGCCTGCGTCATCGGTCAGGGCTTCTCCCTTTTTATAATTTGCTTACGCTAAATGGGTTTTTTCTGTTGTTACTTACAGTAGGTACCCTTAACCCTTATAGTGCTAAGAACACAGCGTAAGCATTTGTGTTTAACAGCAAGCAGCACCTGGCAATATCGTATTTCATTGCATGCTTTTCGGCGCTACTTACTATCAGAAAGAATAGAGAGATAGGAAAGAAGTGTTTGGGTGCAGTTGTAGGGTTTTTCGCCACGGGAGGTGTCTAAGTTGCTTAGGGAGATTACGATTTCATGTATTCGATATAAAGTATTGGACTTGGCCGGGATTCGAACGCACGACCTTCCATTCAGTAAGCGAATACACTACTACTGCACCGTTGCACCCCAGGAATTCTGCGGCATTCTTGTTGTCTCTCAATAGAAAAGACTGCAGACAGACTACTGGCGTTCTTACGGGCCAATACGCTTTTGCCACACCTTAAGGTGCTAGGCCTAAGCGATACCACTAACTGCGAAGCCTGTGGAGAAAGCGATGACACTGCGGAACATTCCCTCTGCGATTGTCCTGCTTTTGCTCGTATCAGGTGGCGGTTATTTGGTGCTGATATGGTGAGTGCTGTATACCTAAGCTACTAAGTAACCGTTGCTACTTCGGTTTGGCAAAACAAATGGGTTCAAAACTCCTAACTCGGAAGACCAAGTGTAAGCTCTACAAAACACTGATATTGCCAGTTCTGCTTTATGGTGCAGCGAGCTGGACGCAGGAAAAGAGGGCTTATTTTGGCTCCTTTTGAAAGAAAAATGCTGCGTCGGATATTTGGTCCTGGGTTCGAGGAGGACAAATGGAGGAGAAGATACAACCGCGAACTCGACGAACTGTTACCAAGATATGAATGTAGGCCAAAAAGCTAAAACACATCGACTACATTGTCTTGGCCAAATCGAGTGAATGGATAATAATGCTCCAGCGAAGAGGAGCTTCAACTCCTAGCCCCAGGCTCGAGACGGCAAGGAAGACCGAACCTCAGTTTCCAAGACCAAGCCATCGCGGGTGCCAGAGCGCTTGGTCTGGAGAACTGGAAGCAGTGTGCTCGGGATCGCGGAAGCTCAGGCAGAGACTCTTCACGGGTCGGAAGCGCGTTGTTAAGTAAATAAGTAAAAGCTACGATTCAGTGGCACGAATAGGGTTACCATCAAACAAGTTCGGAAAGTCGGAAAGAATTTATGTAAATATGTAAGACCAAAAAAATGAAAAAGCCTGACAAAACGTGGGTCCGGGCCTCAGCTTGACGGAGACCTCAGGCCTGGAAGTACATGCTTCGTCGAATCAACGACACAAGTTTACGTTTTACCGTTATTCTTTCTTACTTCTGTCTGTTTTGCATTGTTTTTTTTTTATAACAGCGTCAGCTGTGTTCATGCTTCTTGTAGGTGCAGACGTGCAGCTGAATACATATTTATTATGTAAGTACTTTTTTAAAATCAGTGCCAAACAAACCACGAGGCACTCTATACAAAAATACTTAATTAAGTCGTAAAAAAACTAAATTAGGGTTAAAAGCCAACGCTTGGTAGGCCTTACTGTTTTTTAGTGAACAAGAAAAGAACTTCTTAAGATCACCCTACTTGGCAAAGGCCCTTTTGTTGCGAACAAAACTCAATTGCATACAAATTAGAGACGAATTAAGGTCACTTGAGCTAAAAAAAGATGTGAGAACTGTGAACAATGTGGCCTAGTCCATGCTTTATGTCTTTAGGAGGTGAAATGTTTGAATTTTGAAACAAATAAAATCACATCTTTTGTGTTGGCTGCCACCTAACCCAAGCCAATTTTACAACACTTTTTAGTACCTCTATTACTACCTATTACTCACAAAAAAAGGACTGCAATCAAGTAGCTTGCAACGCAAGTCTATAACAATCAAAATTGCAAATATTCACCTACTGTTTGTTTCCATTTAAATTCCATTGTGATAAGCAACTTTAGTGAGTCACTCTTTCATTAAAAAAATTCTGCAACTTAAAAAAAAACCACAACCACGTTTCCGAGAAACTGCTAGTTACTTCTAGTCTTAAAATATGACAAACAAGTATTTCTGTGACAATTGGATTACCATAAAGAGCAATCAGAATATTTTAAGGAATAACATTTAACGACAAAACAAACACAAAGCTTAGGCAAATGCACGTAATTATCCACGTCTACTTGAATCCTAACCTCCATGACATGATTCATCTTTCAACAAGTGGTCATTGAACGCGGAGGTGTGACTTAAGACCCCAGAGCCAGTAGAACAGTTTTGAAACCACTTGATCCGATTTTTCGAGCATTTGTCGACGCTCTCTTAAAAAAGTAAAATGCTATTAACTGGTTTTAGAAAATTTTATACTCAACACTTGTTCCCAAAACACATACTGATTAGGTACGTAGGTACCATTTCCAGAAACAAAGAAAACCCACAAACAACAGATGGCTATGAGTATCTGAAGCGATTAGGTTCAATGTCTGTCTTAAAATTTGCATGCAGCCCACCGCAGACTACGTCGGTCACAACGCTACTTTAAACCGACAAAGTTTGTTCAACAAGACGTCAGCTACATATGTCGTGTAGTACGAGTATACCAACAGCATACCTACATGTGATGAATTTCTAACGAGGATTGGATTAATTTTTTCCACATTTCAAGGTGATTGGTAATGATTTGTGTTCGCGTTGTTTGAAATACAAACAAAAATAGAAATAAAAAAAAATAGATTTCCTCGTCGCCATCGAATCCGTAAACGGGTTTACTCATACTCATATGCCTTAATGCTAAATAAAATATAATTTATGAATAAGTGCATAAAAATTCCCTGATAAGACCCCGGCGAACCGGTTACACTTTGTGTAAAACAACGCAACTTCGCCGTCGTCGCGTCGAAAACGACAATTCGCTGCCGCTGCTGGTGCTAAAACTTGTAAGCCGAGCGCTATAAAAGATAATTTTTATTACTCACGGTCTGAGTCTGAGTGGGTTTTCTGCACACAGGTAGCTAAGCTTTTTTGATACTACAACAGCGACGAACAAACGGTCTTAGCGGATTCTTAATCGAGAAACGATCGCATCATTTGGGATCTTAAAAGTTCGACTTGGCAGTTTAAAGCCAGAAGAGCAACAGTCATAGTTGGGATTTTCAGTTAGTTTCGGTCGTTTTGATTTTTTTTTTCCGAAACAAATTACTTCCCGGAATGGTGTGGTGAAAGTATAAACAGCGATACTGAGGTTGTATCGTTAACTTCGTTGCTAATGATAAACGGTGTCAAAGCACAAATGGTGACGCACAGTCGATTTATTTATGTTCAACGTTTGAGTTTTGCAAATTGACTTGGCTTTGCTTACTTGGACGATGTACTCGTATGATGATACACATTGTGTCCGGAGCTGTGAGTGACCTGTGATTGAGGAACGTTTGCAGTTTTCTTACTCATTTCAATTTGCACTTTATATAGCTACATAATCGTTGAATGTTTTTAAGAATGAGAATGTTTAAGGAAGAATGTAATTAAAATATGGTTGGGGCCACAATCCGGACAGTTGGGTTGGTATACCACGCCATCTCGGGAGACAAAAATGCAGCTCGTCTCGAACAAAAAAATCAGGGATGGCCAACATTTAATTAAATATTCACCCCTATCGAGGTATCCGTTCGGAACGGAATTTTCTCCGATTTGTACGAAATCGGAGAAAATGCATTCGAGGTATCCGTTCCGATACAAGTTTCGGAAAAATTCTCTGATGACATGTAGCGCACCTTGTCGCATTGCGTTGTACCGCGTTTAGGTCAATTACTTTTGACAGATACACGGGAAATATTCTCCGAAGCTCTCCGACAACCAATTGTTGCGGAATATTTTAATAAATAATGGAAACTCCATCAAAATTGTAAGTAATGAAACCAAAAATAAATGTTTCTTAGGATTTATTTCAGTGATGTCTTATTTCAGAAAGAAAACAACAACGAGGGCGATTGGTAGAAATGCTATCTACCAAGTGGATATAACCCGCAATTTAACAAAAAGACCGGCTGAGGAAGTTGCTACTTTTTGGGAAAGCATCGCAACTGAATTAAATTTGTTGGGTCCACCAGTTAGAGATGTACCTAATTGGTTGGAAAAAGGTATATAAAATTGAAATCTTAAAGCGATATAACAAAGAACTGAATTTTTAAATCAAGGTTTGGAGCGACTACAAAACCTATATAAAAAAAAATTGGCAGTCAAAAAAAAAAGAAGTATCGGTTACAGGTGAGGTGGTGGACCTTTTAAAGTAAAAAGTTTTACTTCCATTGAAGAAGCGGTGATAGCAATCATCAATATGAAGGACAGCATAAACGGAGTTGGAGCAAGGACATTATGGACCCGATGCCAAGAAAAATAGTTTTGCAGAGTCTAATCTCAATGAAAATGATAATAGAAAGGAAAACAGTTATTCGTCAAAATTGGAACTTGGTTATGAATCATTTGAAAACAGTGATGAAGACGACCTAATTGCAGCACCAAGTACAAGTGTATATAAGTTAAGTGAAATGAATCTAAAACTATTATAAATGCCACGAAGGCAAGTTTTTGTTAACTCTTTTTATTATTTATTTATTAAAATAAAGTGTATACATATATTAAGTTGTTCAAATTGCATCAATATTTCATTTCTCGTTGCAATCGCCTCCCTATGATAGTATGATGTGAAGACCTCTGAAATGCTCTCTATTTCTTCAGAATCGTCCATGCCTGCAGTCTCTTCCTCAGTAGAGAAATGAAGACAACTGTTTTCATCTTTTGACAACTCGGTAATAACATAATGTTTGAATTATAGAGATGGTATTTTCGAAAATATATCGATATTTGACTGAATCGATATATTTTTAAATAGAAATTGATTTGTGTTTTAGTTAACGATGGCGTACAATTTATTGGCAAAGTGACATCCTTCCTTGTTAAAAACTATGAAATTAAACTCCCTTTATTGATATATGATAATTTAAAGCTCGTTAAGTTTTCATTATATATAAGTATCGAAAGACATATTGACTTATCGATCTTTAAATGTACTTTACACATCTCTTTTAGAACCTTAAGTCTGTCGCATATCAAATCAATGCGACGCGGTGCGCCATCGCAATTATATATAAATTTTCTTCCGAAGTCAGATACCTCGAATGCAATTTGAGTCTCCGAAGGAGTATGCGTTGCGGAGAATTTTCCGTTGCGACAAATACCTCGATAGGGCCGATTACGTCGGATGGGTGACGTGCTGCGGTGTTGAGGAAGATCCGCATTAATTTCGAATGCATCCATCGACATTGTGAAGAATATTGATTAAAACGATTACAGGATTCAATTGCAGCAATAATTGAGGCCGGACGATCACCGTTTACGCAAGCAAATCACGAGCAGACATTTGCCGGAACCAATAGTGCTCTCAGAGGCTCTTAATTTAGTGCAGGCACTATTATAGATTATAGATTCTACTCATGTAACGAATAGGGTCATGCCTCCTTGTGAGGGCTAAGCAATACGTCAGCACAACGAAAGTCATGGGCGCCACAGCGGAAATAAAAGCCAATAGAAGACAGCAAATCAGGTGTATCTAGGTATATAACGGGATATAAGCTGCTGTAAAAAATTATATCGCTATTAAGCCTTCGTTGAGAAAGGGGTATCATTTGAAGAAGCTTGATACACTACCGCTGAACTGAATAGGTACATACTCGTATGTTCAAAAAATTCTGTTTTGTAATGTGTCTTCTCTCTCAGTCTATTGGAAATATAATTTACTTTTTTGCATGCTTTGAATCTTCATTTGTTGGCACACAACATAGAAGAGAAAAATAACGTGATTTGTGAAACGGTAAATTAGAATTTTGCTTTTATCATTATATTCCCCAAAAGCACTGCATTTTTTTTTGTGGCTCATCAGATTAGGTTCAAGCGCAATGACTTCAGTTTGTGATCTTTAGCGATAAAGTATGGACGTAATTTTTTTTCTTTTCTTCTCTTGGAATCTGGGCAAAACAGCACGAAATTGCTAAAAAAAAATTGGCTGAGCCAAAATGTTGTTAGTAATAATTTCATTCGTAATCAATCCCGTTATGGAAATAATATGAAAGGAGGTGTTCAATACGCGACAGCAACAGCAGATAGAAGACTTATCATCATAAGTGCTTCAAATTCTCAACGTACTGCTGCCGAAATCAGGGAAGAATGGGGACCCAAGTCTGGCAAATGTAAAACGGTTATATCGGAGTGCCAAGCATTTGAAGAGGCTAAAAGTAAAAAAACACAACTCGATGATGTGCGTAAAGCTGCACGTCTTCGGTTTGCTAGACACCATATGACGTGGAAAAAGGAGTGGCACACTGTAGTTTTTTCCGATGAAAAAAAAATCAACCTGGATGGACCGGACGGCTACAACTACTACGCGTTCACGACCTGCGAAAGGAGGAACGCGTGTTAAGTCGTCACCATACCTATGCAGGTGGCGTAATGGTGTGGAGGGCAATATCGTATTATAGGTCTTGTGAGCTGCAGTTTGCATCATCAAAAATGAACGCAAATGCATACAAAACTGTACTACAAAAGTCTTTTCCAGGTTTTTCAAACGTTTTCGGACGGATTCCATGGAAATACCAGCACGACAACGCACCCATTCATACAGCTAGGGTAGTGAAACAGTGGATAAACGACCAAAATGTAAAATTGCTTGAGTGGCCGCCGTACTAAGTGGACATTAATATTATTGTAACGAAGAGTTTATAAGGGCGGGATACAATTAGACGATTCTGCGACCCTGATTGAAGCCATTAAAACAGCCTGGTCTACCATTTCGCTTAGGGATATTGAAAAATATTGGCCAATGTTTTGCATTCCACTTTTTGTGAATTTGCGAATCCAGCATTTTTTCATTGAAAATTGCTAAAACTATTGCATTCGAAAAAATCTAAAACGATGGAAATGCATAACACCAAATTTCATTCAGAGTGAAATTAAAA
The DNA here is from genome assembly GCA_949715645.1 of Portevinia maculata. Lineage (NCBI taxonomy): Eukaryota > Metazoa > Arthropoda > Insecta > Diptera > Syrphidae > Portevinia > Portevinia maculata. The sequence goes on along the minus strand of OX454527.1, from coordinate 24,604,993 downwards.
AGTGAATTAAATTCCATTTCGATCGAAATGCAGAACATGGGTGATTATAAGTCTTTGCCAAACCGATTGTATGAAGTGGTTTTGAACAAAGGAGGGAGTACATAATTCTAAATTAGCATTTAATACATACTATTTACTTATACAGTAGACGCTCGATATAATGAATCTCGGAAGAGTGAACTATCCAGTATAGTGAACACCCAAAATTTTACATGCACTACCTACTCTAAATAGTGAACAATAAAAATCTCGATATAGTGAACATATTTTTTCTCAGGTTTGAACAAGAATATTGCAGTTGCAATGCGTCTACAGCATGTCGACTGCCTTTGAACAAATTTTACCGTTCATTCATGTATATCTCACACTGAATCACAAAAGAAAGTATTCACTTGACTCAGTAGAACACAAGTTCTTGCTGTGTTCTTACTTTTGTAGATAGATAGATAGATAGATAGATTCTTTATTTTTTCATCATAAAGTTTACAAATTGGTATACTTAAGAATAAGGACATGGCAATACTGCCGTCTGCCTGTTTACTTTACTTTTGTACAACATTGTAATTGTGAAAACAAATTCGACCAAATGCTGAAGTGTGTGTAATATTCTCATTTTTGTTTGAATTTGCTGTGCGTAAAGACATATCTGGTTAATTTTAGTGCATTGTAAAGTTAGAATGGCCCGAAAGCAACATTGCTTGAAAAAACTGAGGTATTAAAGAAGCTGTCAGCAGGTAAGATAAATTTCTTAACTTTAAAAATAAATGGTAAGTGTTAAATTCACATTTGTTACAGGTACTTCGGCAACGTTTTTGGCCAAACAATTTGGAATAGCCAGATCAACCGTAAGTTCTATATATAAAAAGAGGGACAATATAACAGCTACGGCGACTCAGACTTATTGTGGCCCTGGAAAGGAAAAACTTTGAGGACATCCGAACTTCCAGAGGTAGAAAAGAGGCTGTATAAATGGTTCTTGGAGCAACGTAGAAAGAATCTGCCTGTAAGTGGACTGATATTGAAACGAAAAGCTATTTCCATACTGGACAAAATAAATGGTAACAGATATGGTTTTGTTGCCAGCGATGGTTGGCTACAAAAATTTAAAAAAAAAGTTATGGAGTTCGATATCTAAAAATATCCGGAGAGAAGCTATCTCAACCAGAACTGGTCTGCCCTTTTAAACGAGTTCTTCAAGAAAAAATAAAGAGTATGGATATCACCAGATCAAATATATAACGCTGATGAGTCAGGTAAATATTGGAAGAGCTTCTGCCTGAAAAACATACGTTTCGTCGGCTGAAAAGACTGCTCCAGGGAGAAAAGCCGAAAAACAAAGGATTACTTTCTTGGCTTGCACCAATGCTTCAGGTCGCCATAAAGTAAAACCTCTTGTGATTGGAAAAGTCAATAATCCTCGTCCATTTAGAAATGTGTGCTTGCCTGTGCATTACCGAAACTCCAAATCAGCTTGGATGATAGCAGCTATCTTTAAAGACTGGTTTCATAATTTATTTGTTCCAGAAGTAAACTTTCTAAGAAATAATGATTTGCCACTTAAAGCCCTACTTATTTTGGATAACGCTCCTAGTCACCCTCCGGAAAATCAGCTTCAAACATCAGATGGCAGCATAACAGTCATCCATATGCCACCAAATGTTACTCCACTCATTCAACCGATGGACCAAAACGTAATCCGACTGACAACACTTTTTTTTATAGAAAAAGCTTGTTATTGTTAATTATTGCAGCTGAAAAAGGTAGGTAGTAAAATGATAACAAAGATGCAAGAAATATACAAAACGTTAACTTTTCTTATATGTTTTGCTATAGAAAATATTTGTGAAGCGGTAAAAGAAATCACGATCAAGGATGCGGTGTTCAATTTACGATCGGCTTTGGATAACTTAGATGGTGCGGTCATTGCAAAGTGTTGGAAAAATATTTTTGAATCCAACGAAAGTTTTGATGAGGAAGATGATATTCCCCTTAGTGTTCTAAGGCAACAGGACGTTACAAATATTTCTGAAGATGTGATTAGTCTGCTCAATCATGTAAATGAAGGCGTTACGCATACACCTGGTGACATAGGCGATTGGAACGAAGATAGAGTCTTGTCGGATATTGAAGAAGCCGAAAGCAAAAACGATGAAGAAGATGTGCAATTGGTCATGGATCGACCAACATGTTCCGTTTCTTCAAAGGATGCTGCTGTTCTTTTTGATAAGGTAATTCAGTGGGCGGGACATAATAATACATACTTTTCTGATATTATAGTCATGAAACGTTTGCAAGAAAAAGCCATCCAAATTAATTTTAATTTAAGAAAAAGTCAGACAAAAGTGACAAACTACTTTCCAAAAATTTAATTCTTATAGAGAAAAACGATGCTAATTTGTACATGTTATATCTTGTGCATTTATGTAAATTTTTCGTTTTTTATGAGTTAAAATGTTTTTGTTTTATGTTATTTTATATAAGTACAGTGCTGTGCAAATTACTTGGGACAGGCATGATTTTTAAACATAAGGTCCGTTCGCGTACTTTATGTGTAGGAAAATGTAAAGTGTCAAATCTCCAAAATCGAGAGAGAATCCTCTCATTTCTAAGAAAAGTACGCGAACGCTTTTGTGTAAAAAGTTGAAAAAACATCTTAGTTTGGCTTGAAAAGAAGCAACAGCTGTTTTTTTTTTACTGACAAACTCATAGGATTTCATCATTTGACAGTTTTCATTTTCTTGCCAGCTGAAATCCTGTGTGAAGAAAAATGAACGAAAGTATATTTTTCTTTCGTTCATCTTTTTACCATTTTCTCAGTACGCGAACGCGTTTGTGTAGTTTTGCACAAAAGTTTATATAAATTTACGTTTGCATATTAGTTCGCGAACGGACCTATAATCGTAAGTAGGCTATGATTTTCGCGTTACTGTTTTAAACTTTGGTAAGGTTCTTTGCAAATTAATTATTACAAATATTTTCTTTTGGATTCGCGAAGGTAAGTTGCAGTTTTTTGTGCATTTATAAAAGTTTAGTGTCATGAAGCTGTTATCCGATAATTTATTAGTTTTGGTTGGTTCGTTAGAAACAAATTTGAAAATGGATATTTCGATGGAGAAGAGGGCTTCAATCATTGCTTTGCATGAGCACACTGACAAAAGCATACGGAAGATTTCGGATGATGTTGGAGTTCCAAAATCAAGTGTGGGTAGGATCATAGCGTTGCACAAGGCTACAGGATCCATTGCAACGGCTCGTACGGGGCATTGTGGCCGAAAACGCAAGACAACGGATCGCGATGACAAAACTTTGATCCGTAACAGCGTCATTCATCCTTGGAAGACTAGCGGTGATCTTCAAATGGACTTGGCGTCGGCTGGTGTGGTGGTGGACTCGTCCATTGTTAGAAGGCGTCTTTTAGATGTGGGACGCAAAGCAAGAAGACCACTTAAAAAACAGCTTCTAACTGAGGCTATGATGAGAAAAAGGCTGCAGTGGGCAAAGAAACATAAATACTGGTCTTCGCACGAATGGGGAAGTGTCATTTTCTCTGATGAGAGCCATTTCGAAGTTCAGCGCTACTGGGTAAGTGTCGTGAGGAGAAGTGACAAAAAAAAGCTCCGACCTGGTCACATTATACAGGCCCCTAAACACCTCCCCCCCCCCCCCCCTCCACCACAACAAAGTAATGTTTTGGGGTTGTTTCACCTCCTTGGGCCCTGGAAGCTTAAAGCCGATTGAAGGGATGATGATTAGCATCAAGTACGCTGACGTTTTAACCCACATGCTCTTACCGACCATGAGAAGACAGTTTCCGACCGGAAATGCAATTTTTCAGCAAGATCTTGCCCCATGCCACTTCAAAAAAAATTAAAGCATTCTTTGCGGAAGAACATATAACTCTCCAGACCCCAACCCAATAGAGAATCTTTGGGCCATGAGAAAAATAAGGCTGAGGAAAAGGGATTGTACTACCAAAAAGAAGCTTATTTGTGCAATAATTGAAGTGTGGTTTCACGACGAAGAAATAAGAAAAATTTACGAAACATTGGTTTCATCCATGCCAAATCGAGTAAAAGATGTAATTGCTGCCAAAGGCGGCCATATAAATTATTAAATTTAAAAAAATTGACAACATTTAATAAAAACATAAAAAAAATCATAAAAATTTTGCCTGTCCCAATTAATTTGCACAGCACTATGTATTATGAATTGTTTTTGTTTTTAGCTGTTTCAACTTGATTAAAATGTTTGTTTATCGATTAAATACATATAATTATCTTCACACTGAACAAAATGTGCATTTTTGATCAAATTTAACTTTGGAAAGCGTTTCTAGCCTCCCACTCGAAATAGTGAACATGGCTGGTTTTTATTAATTCACTATATCGAGCGTCTACTGTATAAACAAGAAACACAGCTGTGATTTTTTTTTTAATTTTAAGTTTCTGAATCTATTCAGTTGTGCCATAATAAATCGCCATTTTTGTTGTTGTTGAAAAAAAAAATATGTAATTAGTAAATGTACAAGGTGGCACAAAAATAACCTTCCGATGTTTTTTGGCTGTAATTTAAAAAAAAAAATTAAAAACTTTGATTCTTCTTGTGGATTATTTTTATTTGGTCTTTTAATTTTTTTTACATCAAGTCGAGAATATGATGTCATGTAAATGGCCGCCGCCACAGTTGATTGTCATTTGAGCCCTTTTTATGGCATTTTCCATCACTTTGGCCAAAACTTCCGGCGATAGGTCCTCACATTCTTGACGGATATTGTCTTTAAGAGCTGCAAGAGTCTGAGGCTTGTTGACATAAACCCGCGACTTCAAATCAGGCGATCTTGCTGGCCAGTGCAAATCGCCAAAACGGGAGATTAGGCGCCCGGGAAATGCATCCTTCAGCATATCGGTCGTGGCACGTGCAGTGTGTGCCGTTGCACCGTCCTGTTGGAACCACATGTTTTCCAATCCCAATTCATCAAGTTGCGGCAAAAAGAACTCGTTGATCATTGCTCTGCAGCGCTTACCATTCACAGTAACCGTTTGGCCCGCGACGTCTTCGAAGAAAAAAGGTCCGATGACTCCTCCAGCGAAAACAGCACACCATACAGTGACTTTGAGCGGGTGTAATGGCTCTTCGTGAGTTACACGCGGATTTTCAGTGCCCCAGAAGCGTAAATTTTGCTTATTTACGTACCCGCTAAGATGGAAATGGGCCTCATCACTCATGATTATTTTTGATGAAAAATCATCTTCCTCTTGGTGGTGATTAAGGATGGCTTCAGCGTATGTTAGACGCGATTGGCGGTCAGCAGCTAACAGCTGATGCACCGTCTGGACTTTGTACGGAAACATCTTCAAATCTTGTACCAAAATTCGCTGTAAAGACCGTCGACTGATACCCATTTGCGTGGCACGTCGTCTGGTCGATGTCTACGGCGCTTCCATGACATCTTCGGCTACAGCAGCAATATTCTCTGCAGAACGGCTACTCCGGGGTCTGTCACGCCTGGCAGCATCTCGTGTTGTGCCAGTCTCTTCGAGGCGTGCGGCTAAACGTCGCAGTGTTTCACCAGTAGGCGTTGGAAGGGTAGGAAATCTGCGACGAAATTCACGTTGTACCAAAGTCACCGACCGATTATTGCTCAAAAAAATAGTCACCAATATTCCGCGTTCTGGAGCAGTGTAGCATAACATTGTTTATTAACGTGTATTTCGCATGTGTTTACTACACAAATGTCAAAACAGAACTGACATTAGGGGCCAATCGCAAAATTTATAGCATTTTCTGATAGGAGGATTACTTTTGCGCCACCTTGTATATACGTATGTTAGATACCGCATTCTTTTGTGTTTCATTAATAATTAATTAGTTTATTGTTGACTTTCAATAAAAATAAAAGAAACGATTCAACTACAGATTTAAATTATTAAGTATAATTAAGATTAAATGTTTGGATTAAATAAAGAACAAGTGTTTCGGATGACGAGTAGAAGAAGAATGAATCATTGTAACTGATATACGTATACAGACTGCTAAACTTCATAAATGATTGTATTAGTGTTTTACATAATTCATATAAATATATAAGTTGATACATCCCAAATGGTACACATTTCTAACATTTATGAAATAAAAATTATTTTAATACAATCGGTAAGTTGGTTGAATCGATATTGCCATATTCATTTTTTGAAGTGTTAAACCTATTCAGTTGAGCGGGAGTGTACAGGAAGGTTAATTGAATCATTCCATGGATGTCCTCTAAGCGAAAATCGAATAATTTACGTTGAATGGCCTCTATTCGATTTGAATGAATGTTGTCGAACGGTCTCCAAACTTGTGAAGGATACTCTAGATTAAGGCGAACAAAACAATTGTACAATGAAATAAAAACGTAAGGGTAATTGAATTCTTTAGACCACCTTAGAATGCATCTAAAACATCCCCGCACCTACTAGATAAAATACAAAAACGTGCGGTAAAGCTAGTAGGAGACCGAAATGTAGGTGATTCTATACACACGCTGGGTCACCGTAGAAATATCTCATGTCTTGCCTTAGTTTATCGCTATTCTACCATCAATGCTCTGATAAGAGAGCTAACTGCACTGCGCCCTTCAACAATTCAGCCACAACACTCGTCAGTCATCGAATGCCTATCAATTTACCCTTCACCCTAACTTCGAACATAGTATAAAACATAGAAAATCCTTCGTAAGCCGAACAATACGCATGTGGAATGTTGTGCCTCACTCGGTTGTGCACCAGTTTCTCTCTTCCCTCCATCGACTCGTCCTGTGCATTAGCTGCGTAAGGGTATCCAAACCCTTGAGCATTTTCTTTTTTTAAATAAAGGAAATCCAAATCCCAGAGTACTCAGACTCGGTAACGATCCAACGGTCCACTATTAGGCAGAAATCCTCCTTTTGGTGGATTCCCTATGACTTTTGCAGAAGCCGCAGAGACAAGAAATTAGATGAGACTATTCTGCACAATACCAGAAAGGCTGTTCTAGATCACTACCACTGCCAGTATATAAGCCAGCTAAGCCCAACATTAAAAATAAAATCTATTGGTTCTAGGAGTAAGCGGTCACTCCCAAACGCATCACAATGGATCTTGAGTTAAATTAGGTTAAGTTCATCACACGCAGGTCAATGTTTGTGGTATTTTCCTTAGTCTCTATGGTGATGTCGATTTAGACCCTGTCCAGCCATCCGGTTTTTGCTGAAAACCTGACAAGATTAGACAGAGGTATTTCGGTCCTCATTAATAGCAATGGACAGTCCATCAAGCTGATGATGGAGCTGAACATCGTCTGCGTATAAGTGAACCGAAGCATGTAAGCAACATGATGGAAGATCATTGATATGACTATGCAAAAGAGTATTGGACCGAGAATCGACCACTGGGGGACTCCTTGAATATCAGGTCTTGCAGCTGAGCATTTCCCACCTTTGAAATCTTCCCGATATATAATCAGTTATGAGCTTACGTGCCCGGTCACCGAAGCCAAAGGAGTTTAGCAGTTTCCACTTGAGAACGTAGTGATTCACTTTGTCGAAAGCTTTAGAAAAATCAAGTATGCAGAGGAGATTGATATGACCCTTATCGTATTCAATTCTTATATTATCAAGGAGATTTGTCATAGCAACTGTGATTCGCTCTGAAGGCCGCGATTGTTCCTTATAAGGCAATTTGTTTTTGGAAATGTGTCTTAAGATTTGCTTCTCGATTATCTTCTCAAAGACTTTAGAAAGGCAAGGCAGTATGATTATTGGTCTTAAATCCGATGGAGAGATTGGGCCACGTTTCTTAGCAATGGGAAGTACTCTGTCAATTTTCCAAGACTGAAAAAGTAACAATGCACCAGTTGATTATACGAATGAGATGGATAATAATAAATGGCAAAATAAGTTTGACGAAACGGATAGGTACCCCATCCTCACCAATAGAGTCGGACTTTATAGCCATCACACATTTTATTACTTCATCTTCATTGACTACTTCGAAATCCTCCAGTCTAGGCAAAGACCAACCCAGATGGGTATCCTCATAAGTTTCCTCATCACCGCAGCCTCTGCATAAGTCGTCATCAGTAATATGCATTTTCATTTTGTGGTTCTTTAGTAAATTGTATCCATTCCCACCAACATCGAAACAGATTTCCTGTTTCTGTGAAGTAGTTTGTGAGTTTTGGCATTGTCATACTCTGGCCACATTCGCTTGGATGTTTCACAGGCGGGAAGGGTGTTTCACCTTTTATTGGCGATTCCCATTATTTTCTGCCCCAACCATGCTTTGAGATCGCACAGTTGTGGTTTGACATACTCGTCCGCCTGTTCAGAGCTCGTGGTAGGACCCTTTCTTGCTAATTCATCGGCAATTTCATTACCCTGTATCCAGGGGCACCCAGCAAAATCTTATATTATGTTGACCGCCAAGAACCTTCAGCTCTTGGCGACCCCGTTTCGCAAGCTTCGATTTTATTTCGACAGCGGAGATTGCTTTTATTGCAGCCTGGTTGTCAATGAAAATTGTGATATCACATGGCTTTGGCACCATTGAGGCTGATTTGGCTGCCTCTGCCACTGGCAAAATCTCCACTTGGAACACACTGCCGTGATCATGAAGACGAAATGTGTTCTTTAGCTTTAATGTTTCAAAAAACACACCGCTCCACCGTCTACGTCTATTTTAAGTTTTTAAGTTTAATTAATTCTTTATTCTCTTTGATAAATATAAATACAAACATAACAGTCTTATAGCTTACTTATAAACAATAGAGAATAGCTAGTGACATTTTTTATTTTGCTTAAAAAGCTATTAATAGTGTTAAATGCCACTTCGAAAAGGGAAAAAAATATTAATTATAAAATTGCTTATTTTTTTATTGTGAATTGTGGGGTGACAAAATTAAGTTTTTTCTCTTGTTCTTAAGTTAACTAAATCAAATACAAAAAAATGAAAATAGTTAGGCAATGTAGATGAGTAAGACTTCAATTTCGTCATGATCAAAATCGAGAAGCCATGATTTCAGTTCATATAAAAATTTGTGATGAGATCTAACGAGTCTTATATCAGGAGGAAGTCGATTATAGAGCTTACAAGATATAACTGTATAGGAGTTTCTATAGTGAGTGGTGCGAAAAGCTGGAATTGCAATAACATGATTTGTAGCGCTTCGTAAGTTTCGAGCACCAAATATTGGACTCTGCATATAGCCACCTCTTTCAAAAAATATCTTAGAGACTCTAAAAAAGTATAAATGGCGCACTGGTAGTATTTGCAAAGATCTGAACAGAGCCATAGAATGAGCCAGACGACGGACATTACATATTTTTCTTATGGCACATTTCTACAGGATGACAAGTGGCTTTAGATTGGCTATGTAAGCACCTCCCCAACAACTTATGCCGTATTGCAATTTCGAATGAAAAATTCCATGATAGAATGTCTTAAGAGTTCTGTTAGAACAAAACTTTCTGAGGCGATAGAAGCACCGAATAGAAGAGCGTAAGTACTGCTTCAATACCGAAATGTGATGTGTCCAACTCATGTCTTGGTCAATTGTAACACCGAGGTATTTGAAATTCTTAACGACTTCAATTTGGAAGCATTTTCAGTTGCATAAGGCATTTCTATTAAATGTTTCACCAGATGTCGAAAAACAAGCACAATCAGTTAAGATATACCGCGGACAGGCAACAGAGTGGAAATTGATATCAACGTAAGGTGGCTCAGGCGAGCCCAAACTAAAAAACATTAATCTTGTTTTGTTACTTACAATTAGCCTGTGCGAAGCAAACCATATTCGCAACAAGTGAATGTCATGGTTAAGTTCAGCTACCAAATTCAAAGAGCTCGTTGAACCATATGCAATGTCAAGATCATCTGCAAAAGCCGTGACTTTGCCCGCAAAGGGCAGGAAAAACAAGGAGTTGATAAATATTAAAAACAAAATGGAACCCAAGACAGACCCTTGGGGTACACCAAAGCTTAGTACCCTAGTGTTGCTAAGAAATTGTCCTATTTTAACCCTTTGTTTCCGGTCGTTTAAATACGATTTAAACCAGTTGTAAATAAAACCACGAAATCCTGCATTATACAATTTATCCAACAGGATGTCATGAACAACCGTGTCAAAGGCTTTAGTAATATCAACAAATAGGCCAGCAAAAAATTTGCTACTATCCAAAGCATTATCGCTAAACGAACAAAAATATAAAAGAGCATCCTCAGTGGAGCATCCTTCCCTAAACCCAAATTGTACTGAACTGAAGAATTGTATTCTTTGTAGATGCGAACACATTCGTTTCTTTACAGCTTTTTCAAAAACTTTTCCAATTGGGGAAAGCAGGGAAATGGGCCTGTAATTATTGTTTTCCTTTCGGTTTCCCTTCTTAAAAAGTGGTAATACGACAGCGCATTTCAGATGATCAGGAAAAACTCCACTAAAAATGCTTAAATTGAAAAGATATGCTAGGATATCAACTAAATTAGGTGCGATTTTCTTTAGCGTTATATTAGAAATGCCATCGTTCCCACACGATCTTGAGTTGCTTAGAGAGTAGATGGAGTGTAAGACCTCTAACCCAGTAATTTCTTCAAAGAAGAAACTATTTGCATTGGTTGCATTAACCACCATTCCAGAAGTTGGACATCGGTTGCAAGTCGATCGATGGTTAGGTTGGTTGGACACGTTCCCGACTGATGCAAAGAATTCATTCAATTCATTTGCAACTGCTATCGGCTCCACAATTTCAGCACCTTCGCCATTTAGCACAATGGGGTTTTTGAGCCATCTGTATATATGTTCATTTAATTCCCATTATGAAAGTCAAGGTGCGGCAGCATGTAGTCGGAGGATACGGCTGGGCACACGTATCTGTTAAGAATCTGTGCATGCCCCGTTGAATTCTTCTTCCAGCAGTTTATCTGGCTGATCCGAAGGCCCCTTTTTGCTGCAGATTCTTGCATATAAAGTTTAAAGGCTGCAAGTTGAGGATGGTTTTGAGTGCCGCCGTTGGGGTGGTTCTTAATGTACTGGTCGTCCCCACTCATGCTATCCCTTGTACCTTTGTCATGTTTTTCGGGTAGCTTTATTTGTGGATTGTCACCATACAAGTCCCCCATATTTTTAGCGTTGTGTAATCCATCGAGGAAAATTTCAAACCAACCAACCAAGACGATTTGTAAAAGATATCAACTTTCAAACTAAACATTCGCTATTGAAAGGCTGCTTCCCTTCGATTCTACTTCTCACTAAATGGTCTTAAATCCAAGATTCTGCCACTATCGGCATTTGTCCTTCGAAATGTGCAAACTAAATAAACAAAAAATAAATAAAATATATATCGAATGTCACTACATATATACCATACCAACTATATTTTCCGGTTAAAGTATGTCACATAAATGATGGCTTTATAATTTTATCGACCGGACCTTATTTGGTTAAAATTATTCAACTCATCTGCAGGTATGTTTGTTTGTACATTATGTATATGAATAAATGATTACCACTCGGACCGTCCGGTTCTCCATTTCAATATAAAATGACATTTTAGTGAATAAATTTACCTGCAGATGATAAAGGAAAATATTTAAACAAAGTCTGTATGCATGTTTATTCATTGCTGCTCATGGCAATTGAATTATCTCTAAGCAAAGCACCTACACCAACCCACGCCTGTATCCGAGTATAATCTGGAGTAAACATCAGTTATATTCGTTTTCATCGTTCTAGATTTCTGTGACAAGAAGGAAAAACAGCACTAAGTCGACTTATGTCAAATTTGATTTATCGATACCATCGGATGCGCCACATTTAAATCCATTTTGTTTCTTTCCCTATCATTTGTTGTTGCTGAGTTACACGAATGTACATAGATATTTTTATATTTATAGAGTCGTAACTCGATTATCCGGGATACTTTTATTAACCGGGACTTTTCTGGACAAACAAATATTTATTTTTCCAAACTCTATTAACCGGCAGTCACTCTATTACCCGTAATAGAAGCACAAACAAGTTTTCCTCACTTCAAGAGGGTAACGAAATTCTTGCATCTGTTGGATTGCATTAACATTAAAACACGCAACATGGGGTTGCGTTTTATACGTTTGTGATTGATTTTGATTAGTTTTTTGTGCAAATTCGTAGATCACGCATCGTTTCGTTAGAGTGAACAATAGCATCTCCTTCAAGAAGTGCAATTTAAAGATCACGAAAGGTGTGGCTTGATAAATGAACGCGTAGAAATAGTGTTTCTGTGAACATTTTGGCACACAAACAGCCAAAAAATATAAAAATAAATAAAAACATTTTTAATTTCTTTGCGGTGTAACAGTGAAAAGATTGAAGAAACCAAAACTTTTAAATAAGCTGAAAATCTAACCTATAAATGGTTTTGTCAGCAAAGATTAAGAATTCCAATGTCCGAGCATTATGATTATAGAAAAAGCTAAATATTTGTAATTCAAGCCAGTGGCGTACCTATACTATCTGAGGCCCGAGGCAAATTCTTCGGATGGGGCCCTCCGGCGTCCCAATAAAAATACTTACGTTAGAATTTAATTTTAATAAACCACTTATGTAAGTAGTTACCCAAAACTATTAATAATATTATGTGCATTTTAGTTACATATCTAATATGATTTATTTTCAAGAGCAGTCTCCCACTTTCTCTTTCGTTTTTCAGTCCCACTTAAATATTTTCTAGAACTAGACATGTTGATATCTAACTTTCACAATTAACTTTATTTTACATGCATTTGCAGATTCAATAAAACAAAAACTACGTAAAATCAAAGATACAGATGACCCACTATTATAACAACCAAACAAAGAATGCGTAGCAATAGACCTCCTCACGACAACGTCAGTGTCAAATGAACACAAAAAAAAAACATAGGGACGGGCTACAGTCCGCTTGGGCGAACTGTTGGATACCCTATTCTTATTCCTATCCCTCATAAGTGGGCGTGACAAAAGTCTAAGGTTGAATTGTTAAGAACGCTTTACATATTTTGTTATATAACATTTAAAGGATTTTATCAAAAAAAACGCTCCCTAGCTCAAACTTGGGTGTTTCAATAAAATTGTTTTATTTAATTGTGGGCGTGTCAGTAGGCGGATTTAAAAAAAATTAACACATGAGCATAAAGGGCCCCTAGAGAGTATATATTATAAATTTCAGCTCCCAAGCTCACTTTGAATTTTCAAAAAAAAAAAAAAAAAAATTGTGGGCCAGTGGGCGGATTTTGAAAATATTTACACATGAGCATTAAGGGCCCATAGAGAGTAGGTATATATTATAAATTTCAGCTCCCTAGCTCAAACTTTGGATTTTCAAAAAAATTGTTTTATTTATTTGTGGGCGTGTCAGTGGGCGGATTTTGAAAAAAAATTATCCCGAGCAGTTTTAGGAGTCGTAGATCATATATAAAAAATTTCAGCTTTCTAGCTCAAAATTCGATTTTTTCCAAAATTTTGTTTTTTTGAGTTTGTGGGCGTGTCTGTGGGCGGATTTCAAAAATTCGTAAACTTGATTATTTCGGGACCCTAGAGAGTATATGGTTAAAATTTCAGCTCTCTAGGTCCAGTTTAAAGGCCTAATTTTTGCCGACGGACGGACGGACGGACATGGCTAGATCGACATTACTATCGATGCTGATCATAAATATAGTAACTTTTAGGGGTCTACGGGCAATATTAAGGTATGTTACAAACTATGCGTCAAAATTAATATACCCCTAGAATAGGGTATAAACAAACAGCAGAATGAAATGAAGGAAAACAATGGCAAATTTGCATGGCGGGAAATACGTTCTTCGCGGATATTTCCTAAAAAGTTTATAACAAAGCCAATTTTAACAAAAAAAAAGTTCAGGAACTAAGAAGGAGTATCCGAACCACGTTTTGGAATATTAAAAAGTTAACATTGTAATATGATTGTGTACAAAAAATAAAACTGAAAAAGTGAGAATCGTGTAGATAGTTGTGGCAAAAAATGTTTTTGTTGGGAATAACTCGTAATACGTTTGTATTAAAGCGAATTATTACAAAAACAAATTTCTAGAACTAAGAAGGAGTATCCAATCACTATTTTGGAATACTAAAAAGTTATCAATTAAGATTCTTAACAAAAAATAAAAGTGAAACCGTGACAATCCCGTTGTGGCAAAAAACTATTTTTGCTTGGAAGCAAATAAGTTGAAAAGTTTTCTAAACGTACATTTTTACTTTTTATTCACGCACATTTTTCAATTTTCGGTGATTATGTTCACTGTTTTTATTGCTTTTTTACTATAACATACTCGTACTTTCTCACGTTTTTTCCCTATAATGTGTTACTTTTCAACCTTCAATAGCTGCTGTTTTCATTTAAATATTCACTTCATTAACAATAACAATGATTATTCCATACGATTTGTGCATATTTCTGCAATTTTATCATTCAATTTGCTTTTGACGTTTAAGAAAGGGATTCGGCACTTCAGAAAGAGATAGCTTGGTGAAAAAGTCTATAGAGCCCTCCGTAAATAAAAAATATAAATCCGGGATTCCCCTACATTGAGAGGGTTGCCATATAAAAGTACTTTTTTAATCCGTCAACCGATGAAACTGACAGTACCGTCACGCGGATTTGAAAAATTTATTTGTAAATCGATAGTTAATGGTACGCGTTGATTTAGCAAGCTGAAAATATGTTAAATAAAATGTATTATTATAAAAAGGCAAAAATGTTTTACTTTACCGCGATTTTTCATGAATTTTAGTGCATTCAATAGAAAATTTGGATATTTAAAAGAGCATTTTTTGTACCACCCAAAAACACCATTCTATAGGTACGTTATACCCTTCCGGTCAAATGAAGTTTGTCAGCAAAGTTGTCGGTTAAATTGCGAAATTTCCTATTGAATTCATCAAAATCCGCTATGACAGTAAGATACATTTTTGCTTTTTTATAATAATAAATTTTATTTAACATATTTTCGGCAACAAGTTGATTTTATTCGTATAATTGTTAACTATCGATTTACATATAAATTCTTCAAATCCTCGATGACAGGACTTTCCAGTCCAGTGCCATCAGCTCCTAGCCATTTTGGTTAACAAATAAGGGAATTCCCCGACCGTCACCAGCTCGCCCGCGTCACCAATGTACCGCCACAAAAAAATTAAGCAACCAATGGATGCGTTCTGAAAATCGACATCTTTTGTTTTGAATTTTAATGATTAGTTTGAATTTGAATATGGTCTTTAGTTGTGCCCCACTTTGATAGATTTTAAGTACTTAAATTTTTTTTAAGAATTTAGGTACAAAATTTAGTTAAAAATGTTATTTCTTAGCTCGCGGCCTCTTGGTCGGGGCCCCGTGGCATTTTGCCAGCCCTGCCACCCTATAGTCACGCCACTGAGTCCAAGCAACACATAAGGTCATGTGAAATATTTTGGAGATTTTTAGAAGACCCCAAATGTCCTGGAATAATATCCTAGGATAGTTTATCGCATTAACGAAAATTTGATGACAGTTAAGTCACAATGCAAGATTTTTTTAAAATTTAAATAAAGTAAGTGTCGCAAATATGGCGGTCCATTAACTTTTTTTTTTTTTAATAAAATGACAAATTCAACTGGAATTCATATATGAATTTGTTTATTTAACAGTCTTAGAAAATGTTTACATTTCAGTCTTTTATAATAAAAAACATAAAAAAACGTAACGACTAATATTCACAAAAATTTAAGGAACTTCATTTACTACTTACTTTACTTAACGGGCTCCCGACCCGTGAAGAGTCTCTGCCTGAGACACTGCAGCCTTCCATCCTCTGCGATCCCGGGAACGCTGCTTCCAGTTCTCCAGACGAAGCGCGATGGCATCCGCGATGGTTTGGTTTTTAAAACGGAGGTTAGGTCTTCCTTGCCTTCTCGAACCAGGGGGCTGGAAGTCGAAGATCTTCTTGGCTGGAGCATTATTTTCCATTCGCTCAATGTGGCCGAGCCAATGTAGTCGATGTGACTTAGCTTTTTAGACTACATCCACATCTTGGTACAGCTCATAGAGTTCGCGGTTGTATCTTCTCCTCCATCCGCCCCGCACACAGGACCATGGAATTCCGTTACTAAATGAAAGCGTTCAGCAAATATATTAAAGGCTTTGAAAAAGTTTTCGCTTTGAGTAAGAAAACTAATTATGATTTGATTCTCATGGAATGGAAAGAGTTCAAATTGTTTTTCATCTGAACTCTGAACGTCTTCGAAAGGTATCTGGACATCCCGGCCGTCTGGCAAATCATGATTGAATAAATTTTATATAAAAAAAAAATTAAAGTTCAGCAAATGACCGAAAATCGACCAGTGGCGCAGCGACCGGTCAAATACCATAATTTGTTGTTACGAAGACGCTAAACAATGTGAAATCGAAGATCTTAAATGCAAAATTGTTCCAAGGTCATTGGCCTTTTTTTTACCGCAACGAAACAGCATAGTTGCAGACGAAGTAAAGAATTGAGTTTCAAATTATAGAAGTCACGTTTGCAATAAATAACCACAAAATGTGCACAAACAATTTAAAGTCGATGGTGCATTTACTTCCTCCAAATACCAAATCAATTGCTACTGCTTAAATTGGCCCACACATGCTTATCAATTTTCAGAAAAAGATAAAATAAGCAGGGCTATCAAAACAAGCAGTATAAAATCAAAATAAATAACACTTGGGCTCTATTCGAACGCAAACTTTGCACATACGATTTACGAAAGGCAACCAAAGTGAAAGATAAGTAAAGCAAATGACTTATCGGCTGTACGCAACGCCATTTCGATAACGAATAAATAAATATACCAATAGAAACATGAAATGGATTAAGGATTACAAATTATTGCTGCTGTGTGCAATATTTCATCGTTCTTTCTTCAATTTATCGAATTGGGTCGAGTGATGTGCTGGTGAATTTCTTGTTAAAAAGGACAGCTTATACTTTATAAAAACTTCTTACACAATACAGAATCCCGGTAGTTTTTTTTTATAATATAAACTAAAGTGATTTGTTGGAACCCTTATAATGTAATAGCTACACAGCGCGGGTGTTAAGGAAATTAGAGAGAAAAGGAGACATGCCGATGCACGTTGGTTTTGAATGTTTGTAGGTTATAATGTGACGGAAAAATAATGCGTCGAAGAGTGTACTACATTCATGTTGTACGGCTGAGGAAAGATTCTTTGAGGGTGAACTGATGAGCATTCTTTGCATGGCGGGTATTGAAGTTCAAGGCGGTTGAAATGTTCAAGGGGAGGAATGCAACTGGCTATTTTGTTTGAGCACTTATGGTAGAAATAACGATAAAATAATGAAAGGCAGGAGACATTACGACGATGACTAAGAGAGCCAATCGATCTCGCGATGTATCGGTCGTTAATGAGTTTTATCGCGCGTTTTTGGATCCTGTCAAGTACCTCAAAATAAGTTATTAGTGCACCGGACCAGATATGAGCGTTGTACTCGAGTTTCGGGCGAATAAACGCCTTATAAATTGTAGCCAGATCAGAAGGGGTTAAATATTTCCTACAATCCTAGACATTTCGCGGCGTTCTGGGCGACATCGAATGTGTGGTCATTCCAACGAAGGCTGTCATTAACACACATACCGAGAATGCAAGTGCCATTCAGAGGGTTTTTTTTTGTTTTTATAATTTGCGTGCGCTAAAGGGATTTCTTTTTTCTGTAGTGACACAGTACCCTTATAATGGTAAAACCGCAGCGAAGGCATTTTTTTTCTTTTAGTTTGTTGCGCAGGTAGCAATTCATTGCCTATTTTTGGGTGCTACTTACTGAAAGAATAGAAGGATAGGAAAGAAGTTTGGTGCGATGGGATTTTTTTTTTCTCAACGGGTGGCTCCTAAATTGCTTTAGGGAGATCAGTTTTTGTTGTGTGTATTCAATTTATAAAAATCATGGCCCTGGTCGGGATTCGAACGCACGACCTGCCAATCACTTAGTGAATACACTACCATCGCACCATTGCCACCTGCAATGGAGGAGGGAGGAGGAGGGAGGAGGAGGGAGAAGAAGGTTCGCCTTTTTTTGGTACAGGCTGGACAAATGCTGTTTTCCATTTTCCCTGGAAGAGTCCTGAAAAATAATACAGATGGAAAATCTTACGCAGTGGTTTTGCCAGAGTAAAAGAACACCTCCTCAGAACGATAGGGGAAATACCATCTGGACCAGCGGATTTGTGTATGTCAGGATCTCGAAGTACTCTAGCCACTGTACGAGTATGTGAAAGTGTGAAGCACAATCTGGGAGCCTTGAGCTGACTGCAAAGTGAGTACGAGTAGTGTGCAGATTGGCCTTGTCTATAGAGCAGACAGCTGGAATGTCATTGTAAATGAGTATCGGGATAGATGATGAGGCCGAATTCTTGATGTTTTTAACAAATGACCAAAAGTTTTTACTGCCCGTGGGACTTTGTAGTATTTTTTGCCTCAACTTTACCTTACCTCTTTTAACCTAATAGCCTCTTTGCAGCTCGAGTTACATCACACGTTAACCTTGGGTTTGATACTTTTTATCCTGTGATGGATAAAAGACTTCATGTCCAGGCGAATTATGTTTGTGACCATATAAGTAGCAGCATCCACGTCGCTGTCGAGGAAGCACAGCGACCAGTAAAAACTCTTAAAGAAACCGTTTAGTTTTTCCCCATTGGCTTTCTCATATTGCCATACGGGTCTCTTAGGAGTTTGTTCTTTAACTATGTGGTTGGAGTACGAGAAATTTGCTGATAATGTTACAATGGTCTGACGAACCTAGAGCCGATAATACGTTCATAGCGTATTTATCGGGGTGAGAGGTAAGAAACAAGTCCAATGTGTTGGCAGTTTGGCTGCTAATGTCCGGTATTCGTGTCGGCTCATTTACAAGCTGAGTCAGGTTATTTACCTCAGCAAAGATCTCGACGTACCTTCCTTCGGGTGACCAGAATGTCGGAGCCAGCTTGAATTGTGTATATTGAAATCGCCCGCAATAACGATTTCAGAACGAGGATGAAGGGTCACAATTCTTGTAATGGAATCAGACAGGGCATCAAACTCATTATAAGTTGAATGTCTGTCCAAGTTGGGGCTTCCGTAAATAAAACAGTAGTGGAATAATTGCCTACGGACATGAAATTTGAGCCAAATGAAATTGAGTTCCGGATTGGAACACTGACCATATTGGGGCTGAAGTTGGTAGGCTACGTCACTACGTATATAAACGGCGATACCGCGATAGAGAAAGAAAAATGGCACTAACTTGTACCCAGGTAGCCTAACTCTGTTAAATCAGAGCCAACGCCAACCTGGGTTTCACAAGTGCCAAGACAGCTGGTTTGTTGTGGAAAACATGCAGGCGTATAATGAAAAAGAAAAAAAAATCCTCAATCTACGAATGTTACTGACAGCCACTACAAAATTCCTACACATTATAAAATACAAACACAAAAGCAAACACAACTCCGACGCTACCTAAGCAAAATGAAGAGCTGCGTTAGACTTCCAAAACAATTTACCGCAGGTGTTATGCCCGTACGGTAACTTGTTTAGGTCCACCAACAAAATCAACCACTTACGGCCCGCTATTCGTCTGATGGTGTCTTTACCCAACCATTACAAGTGCTCAAAGTGCTGTGGCTCTTTTTTTGCGATTTAGTAACTGAGTAGATACTTTTTTCTCTCTACACTGATCGTCTGTTTTGCGAAACCGGTTGTGGGCAAAAAATGGAGCACATGAGCAAGCGACGGGGGGCAGTCGGCAACTCAAGATCCGATAAATATCAAATAAACTCAGCCAAATGATTGACAATTGGGTTTTAAAATGACTCGTTATCCTTTTTTTATAATTGAAATGCACTATAGGGATTATATGTAGGAGCACCCTTATACTGCGGAGCCACTGGCTATCTGTGAGGCCTGCCGCCAGATAAAACTACACACAACCGCAACATTGAGGTTAAAAGATCGCTCTACTTATTAGCAGCCAGGCTGCCATTAAGCCATCGCCTCAGTCACTATATCCTCTAACGTAGCACTAGAATGTTGAAATGAGCTAGCCCTGCTAGATCAGTTCAATGTTTGCCTGAACTGGAGTCCGAAGCGCAGTAACGTTCATGGAAAGGAACATAGCGACAAACTGGTCAGGCAAAGGTCATGCCTCCGCAGTTTACTCGCAATACCAGTTTATGTTCCGCTCGTAAGCAGTAAAGGCAAACATCACCTTAAAATTCCTCACGAAAGCCAACCTCAGATGGAGAAGGCTATCAACATGCGTCATATCCACAGAAAGAAGTGGCTAAACTACAAGAAGGCAACAATAATCGACTTCCTTATCGGAACGGGGAAAGATATTGCCAGAATAACAGCAATTATCACGGGACTCCGACTTATTGGTGACCATGCAATCAAACCAAGCATCCCACACCAAAAAGCAACCGAAAAAGAAACTCTAATCCATTACTTATGCGCCTGTCCGGCATTAGCTAGGACCAGATAACGATCATTAGCAAAACTATTCCTCGACAAACTTGAGGAAGTCTCTGAGGAAAGTATTAAGGAACTGATAACTTTCTTCAACTACACAGGTTGGATGTAGAGGTTTTTAATAAACAGCCACACCTAAGTACGACTTTTGTATTGTAAGTTTTTAGTGCAAAACATTAAAGAAACATGGACTAGGATGACAGAGGAGATAGATACCGCGTTGGTAGTTAAAGTTTGTGAATAAAACAATTTACGGGAAAAACTAAGTGCGGTAAAACATTCCACCATCGTGTGGTACGGTCAAGGAAAGATTCTTTGTGCTTATAATAACTACAGTCAATGGCACTATTGAAAATAAATTTTATTGCGCGGTTTTTGTAAAGTAGATCCAAATATTTTGGTAACAATAATATATAGGCTCGACTAATATTATATAGAAAAGCAAATTTTTGTAGAAGATCCAAATATGCGATTGAAGCAGCGGTCCAGATATGATCGTTGTTCACAAGTTTGGAAGCGAAAAAACGCATTATCAATTTTGTTCAGATCAGAAGGGTAAAGTGTTTTTTGCGTCACAAGAAAGCCTAGACATTTGGCAGCATTCTTAGCGAAATCGAATATGACAGTCAAGGTTGTAATTAACAGATATACCAAGAAGGGCTATTCTTTCGGCTTCAGCGATGCGAATACCATTCACGGATAATGGCAGAAGACAACATTGGGCAAGCAATAAATTCCACCTTATTGCTTGTATCCCACTTAACTATGCTGCCAAGGTCGGAATTTAGTGAGATTAAAATATTTAGGCGTTCCATTTTAACGACCGAAGAGGCCGAATATGAGCGACGTAAACCAGGAAACAAATATAAGGTAGCTAAGAAGAGAGACAAAACTGAGCATTGCGAAACACCAGCATTTATTGGGCGAACCTGAAACTGTTTAAAACAACTTGAATTGAAGGATCCGAAAGGTTATTTTTAATCTATACTACTTAAAGCTGAAAAGTTTGTTTCATGTATAATGGAATTGTTTCTCTTTAAAAGTTCTAAAAAAAACAAATTCGCCGCAGCATATGTCTATCTTTTCAGATTGACTCAATATAACCTTTTTTATGGTATTCAAATTTGATCGAAATTAATGCATTATTTGCGAAGGAGTTTTATCAATATAATATTAATCCTTATCCAAATAATGATGATGAAGGACTTATAATGATTGAAGTAAGATTCATGAATAGAAATAAATCTTTAACTGATTTTGGCCTTCCAGCATCGAATAGGAATAATTCAAATATTAATTTGGATCCATTAGAAGAAGCTTTGCGAAAGCCGTATTATTTGTACAATTGTATTTTGAAAACTGTTCGTTTTAACAAAGGAAAGATTTTTTTTTGGATGCTCCAGGTGGAACCGGCAAGACTTTCATTACAAATTTGATATTAGCAAAGGTTAGGTCTCAGGCAAAACTAGCTTTAGCGGTAGCGTCGTCGGGTATCGCTGCAGGCTCTATAAGCAGGTGGAAATTTAAACTGCCTCTAACTGTTTCTTTGCAGAAACATAGCGTGTGCTCTATTCGTAAAAATTGACCCTTGGCATTAATTCGATACGGTCGATCATATGTTGCTACTCCAAAAATTGTCTAGGGCAGGCTTCCGTGGTTTTGTTTATGATTGGTTTGCATCGTATTTAAGGGACCACAAACAAAAAGTTAAATTTAGGGATAAATTAAGCTCGGAAATAGTTATCAATGTAGGCGTTCCTCAAGGTTCCGTTTTGGGTTCGATCCTTTTCTTAATTTTTTAAATGCTCTTTTCGTTCAGCAGCTTAAAGGCAAATTAACAGCATTTGCAGATGATACTGCATTAGCGTATTCGGAAAAGGATTATTTTAATTTATTTATTGCTTTCAATAGTGACTTGGTTATTCTTCGTAAATGGTTTATCGTATAAACTAATCATTAGCGATAAAACTAAATTCATGATATTTAGTTCTAGCGACTCGGTCTGTGAAGATATAATGTTGTGGTCTGACGCAATACTTCAATAGTGTTTTAAGACAGTTATATCACCTCAGTCTTTATTGCAGTCATAATATTCTAAAATTGGTCTTCAACGGTTTCTTTAAATCTAAGCTTCAGTATGGATTAACTTGTTGGGGTGGTACTCACGCTAATAAAACTAAGCCTGTAATTGTCAAGCAAAAGCATGCGATTCGTATCTTATGTAAAGTTAACCGCAGAACCCCTAGCTTTGAACTATTCAGAGGCATTAAGATTCTTCCACTCAAGCATTTATATTTTTTTAAAGTTTTAAAAACATTTTTTGAAAGTTCAGGGATTTTCACTTCACGGTTGTATGGTTCTTATAACTTACTTGTTAATAACCAGAGTTTAGTTATAGTGCCCACCATATTAAAAGCCACTTTTCACTCTTTTACAATGTCACCGCTCCACGTTTGTTCAATATTTTACCTGCAAGTCTGAGGTGTGAGAGACGCAAATCAGTCTTCTTAAAAAGATTAATATCCTTTCTCTTTTTGTTTAATCATGTGGAAATAGACTCTTTTTTAAATGTCGTAGTGTGATTTATCATAAACTTTAAATTGCATTAATCACAATATTTTAACAATTGCTTTCCTTTTCTCTTTATCTTTTTTTCAATACACATATTATAAATTAACCCCCATCAATTATTTTAAAAATAATCTTTAGTTATTTAATGGTCAATTCGTCACTTGTCTTCCGGCAAAAGAATGGTCCTAACTGTTTCACTTTTACTTTAAAGCTTTTTATTAGATATCTTTTATTTCTATTTTTTCCCTTGTAATAGATGTAGCTTTAAGATTTTTTCGAAACAAAGTTTAAAATAAATCAAAAATAAAAATAAAAAAATAATAATAATATAAGATGAATGCACCATGATTCATGTAGAGGAACTTGATAGGACTCTTAGAGATATTAGAAGCAGTAAAAAAAAATCCTGAAAGGAATCACTATCATGTTTGCTGGAGATTTTCGACAAACGTTGCCGGTGATACGAGGGCGGGTCAATAAGTCCGTGACTTTTTGAATTTCTGACCTCTTTACTGAAACGGCAACACTTCTCCTGTCAACAGGCATCTGTCAGTTGACTCCTGTCAAAATTTAAACTTGCTGCGTCAGTTAGTTTGTGTTTGACAGCTATTTTTATCAGACTACTCACTAATTTGAGGAGAAAATGGAAAAAAGTGAATTTCGTGTGCTTATTAAGCATTATTTCTTGCGAAAAAAAACCATGACCGAGACCAAGGCTAAGCTTGAAAAATACTATGGGGACTCTGCACCATCGATTTCAATGATAAAAAAGTGGTTTACTGAATTTCGTTGTGGCCGTACAAGCACTGAAGATGCCGAACGTCCTGGACGCCCAGTTGAGGTCTCTACACCCGAAACAATCGAAAAAATTCACGATATGGTGTTGGCCGACCGAAGATTGAAAGTGCGAGAGATTGTGGAAGCCGTAGGGATCTCGCATGGCTCAGTGGTTTCAATTTTGAATGATCACTTGGGCATGAGAAAGCTTTCCGCAAGATGGGTGCCGCGTTTGCTCACAGTCGACCACAAACGCAATCG
This sequence comes from Portevinia maculata, assembly GCA_949715645.1. Taxonomy (NCBI): domain Eukaryota; kingdom Metazoa; phylum Arthropoda; class Insecta; order Diptera; family Syrphidae; genus Portevinia; species Portevinia maculata. The sequence continues at coordinate 24,580,854 of OX454527.1, read as the reverse complement.
TGTAACAACTTCACAGGAAGGTTTGGCGTTGTTTAATCGCAATATGGAGAAGGTTTTGCGCCGTTTTGTAACCGTGGACAAAACATGGATCCATCACAACACACCAGAGACCAAACAACAGTCAAAACAGTGGGTTTCTAAGGGTGAATCGGCGCCAAAGAAGGCCAAGGTGGGTTTGTCAGCCAATAAAGTTATGGCGACTGTTTTTTGCATGCACACGGGATAATCCACATTGACTAACTTCAAAAGGGAAGAACAATCAATGGGGAATATTATGCCAACTTATTGGACCGATTCAATGACGATTTGAAAAAAAACCGACCTCATTTGGCCAAGAAAAAAGTTCTTTTCCACCAAGACAATGCAAGGGTGCACACATGTGCAGTTGCCATGGCAAAAAACCATGAATTGGGCTATGAATTGCTCCCTCATCCACCCTATTCTCCAGATTTGGCTCCGAGCGACTACTTCTTGTTCCCAAACCTGAAGAAATGGCTTGGTGGAAAAAGATTTGACTCCAATGATAAAGTCATCTCGCAAATAAAGGCCTATTTTGAGGACCTCGACAAATCATTTTTTTTGGAAGGGATAAAAAAAAATTGGAGAAGCGTTGGACAAAGTTTATAGAGCACAAGGGAGACTACGGTGAAAAATAAAAAAAAAATTTTATCAAAAAATCTGTGTTTTATTCCAAAAGTCACGGACTTATTGACCCGCCCTCGTAGTTAGGGGAACTAGAGCAGACATTGTGAACTCTTGTTTAAAAGCTTCCCCGTTATGGAAGTTTGTTCATACCCTTAGATTATCTACTAATATGAGAGCACATTTGGGTGGCGGCAGTACACATTTTAATTCAAAGTTAATTTTAGTAGGAGCCGGAAACGTACCCCATTTTGAAAACACAATTGAAATTGATCGCGATTTATGTGAAAAAGTAATCAGCACTGAAGATTTAATATCGAAAGTCTGCCCAGATATAGTCGAAGTAGAAATTATCAATGGATGTGTCAAAGGGCAATATTGGCGGCGAGAAACAGTAGTGTTGAAGAAATTAACGACCTAATCTTAACTAAACTTCCAGGAGATAACGTTAACTACACATCTATTGATAATGTAATGGATCAAGAAGATGCGGTCCATTACCCACAGGAAATTCTTAATTCTTTAATACCGAGTGGCCTTCACTCATATTCCCTCAAGTTAAAAATAGGTGCCCCAATAATTTTACTTGGAAATCTTAAACCACCAAATTTGTGTAACGGGACCAGACTACAAGTTAAATTTCTGCGCAATAACGTGATCGTTACAATCAGCCTTATTGCGAAGACCAATCGACAATTGATAATTGACTATTTTCAATGTGTGCTATTGTGAACGAACGATTCATTTGGTGTTTTTGTCAATCGAATTTTTTTAATTGACTGCGATTGACAAAATTCTTTAGAATCGTTCGTTCACAATAGCACACATTGAAAATAGTCAATTATCAACTGTCGATTGATCTTCGCAATAAGGCTCAATAGCTTTGACTGGTCCAGCAGTTGGTCAAACAGTTCTAATACCTCGCATCCCAATGATTCCCAATGAGTTACCTTTTAATTTTAAAAGAATTCAATTTCCCGTTAACGTATCGTTTGCCGTAACAATTAATAAAGCACAGGCGCAAACATTTAAGCACGTAGGAATCGATTTACGTCAAGACTGCTTTTCATATGGACAACTATATGTCGCGTTATCAAGTTCCATTGGTTCCATTTTTTGTAGGTTTTTTTCCACAAAACGCGGGTGAAACCGCGGTGGACAGCAATATCATAACAGTTTTTAAAGTAACTCTGCCTACTATCGATTTTGACAAAATTAGTACAGAGTAAGCTTAAACATATGGGTGGCGACGGTGTAGAGGTTAGTGTGTTGGCTTGTGACCCGTGCGGTGCAGGTTCAATCCCCATGGGGAACAACAACATACGCCACCCATTCACATGCCTCTACACCAAAAGAAGGATTTCTGCCTGGTAGTACAATGGACCGTTACCGAGTCTGATTGCTATAGGATTTGGATTTCCTTTAAAAAAAAAAAAAAAAAAGCTTAAACATCAAGGAAGGACATAGTAATATTTTTATCCAACCGCGATAACTGATATTTACGCGGACGCAGTCGCGGGCAACAGCTAGTTCAATATATTAGAAAAAGTATCATCGACTCTCAATGATTGCATTATCCCTTCTTCTTCTTTCTTTGATCGCGGTGAGGCTATGATCAGGATTAAAGGGATTATAACATTCCGCTTAACTGTATCCCCACTGGTCCGCATGTGGGGTTTGCCGGTTCGACCTCAGAAAATAACGGCAGGCCTCCCAAATTTTAATCATTCCGTTGCTGAAGCCAATCTAAACCGTAGGGATCTCTCCTTTGAACATGGGTTCTTCGACGTGCGTTTATGCCTAACTCTGTTAAATGCCTTTGGAAGTTGAAAGAAGAAGATTACACTTTTAGCTGGACGCATCCTGTTTAAGACACATGATTTTATCCCTGGTTTAGTTATTTTTATTATCATATTAGCAGCTGCTGTCACGTCACTGTCCAAAAAGCACAGTGACCAGTATTCAAATTTTAAACACTTAGACAAAGCTGATAAAATCATTCTTCAGTGTGTTTGCCCAAGCACCATGTAACTTAATCTAACCTTGACGCAAGACTTCAACATAATGGAATATCTTAGCCCTGACACTTACAATCTCCGTTTGACTTTGTCCAAAACCTGATTACATCACCATCAGATCATTCGCATTTTCCAGTGCGCACACATTTCAATCGCCATTTATGGACAAATCAAGCCAGCAAATAACCTCAAAAGTATTTGGAATACAATATCAAACCCAAACACAGTTGCCTTACGAAATTTAACGTGCACATTACCTTCATTAGTGACTACACGTTGATATGATTTTTTATTAACAAAGACAAATATTTAATTAACGGGAAATGTGATTCAACATCCGATAAATAATACAAAATTGCCCACTTAATTGTCTCTTTCTCAGTTCTCTGCGCGCACTTGATAAACAAGTTCGTGAGCAATCGATATAACTCAGACAACTTTCAAAATTCATCGATGTTTGCGATAATAAGAAAATTTAAAAATGTCTCAACCCCTCTTACCCATGCAAAGTCGCTCAATTATTATCGGCGCGGAGTAAAACGATCGTTAAACCAAAACTTTTCGTTGCACAGTAAGTTGGTATCTCAAGTTGCTATATTTAACGAATGAACAAGTTTACAACTGAAATTCAATCGGATATCAAAGAATTGATCATAGGTAGTTTATTCCCCTCTCCTGCTTAAGTTATATTTAGAATAATTAATATAGTAAATAATTAATTACATTTTAATCTTGGGCAACATTTCCGGAGAGACGTTGACATTTAAGCAGAAATGAATTTAGTGTTGGAAAAGTTCTTAGAAGTTGTCGCTTTGACTGTTGTGTGCGGAGTTGACTAATTTATTTTTAATTAGTCCGAGTGATGTATTGTTTTTTAATCTTCTCCATTTTGTTTTACTTTATTTAACAAATTTGTTGAAAACTGTTCGTGTAGAACTCCTCGCAATATATTTGTGGGTGTTTTGTTTTCTGTTCGAATAAGTGCTTGTAATACTTTTTTTATGTTTATAATTTGCGCGCACTTAAGGGAATTTGAGTATCCTTATTATGTGGATATGTTTGAAGTCACATAGTGTGCGCATTTTTTTTTTTTTTTTTAAATTCTGGCTCACCAAGGCGTTTAAATATTCGACCTAAAAAGATCTTTTGTGCTGTGTGGGCAAGAAAAATTTAGACTAGTAGAGTTTCCACTTTCCGTGTAAAGCGGACAATTCTACTAGTAGAAGAATTCTTGATGTCCTCGGGGCACATTTGTTCCCTGAAAAAGATCTTCTTTCTAATTTCGTTTAGGGCCGGACATTCACATAAAATGTGTTCAGCTGACTCGTCCTCTTCAAGACAGAGTCGGCACTCAGGAGAGTCTACTATTTTCATTTTGTGTAGATGATATCTTAAACCATGGTGGCCAGTAAGGTAACCTACTAAGTTTTTGATATCATGCCTGCTTAGGTTTAGGCATTTGCTGGCATTTTTATTGAAAGGCCGAATGGCTCGTTTGGTCTGTCTTAAACCTGGGATGCTTTCCCGAAGATGGATACATTTTCTGTGTTCCCAGCTTTTTATTGCTGCCGTTGCTGCTGATCTAGGAGTGCAGCAGAAGGGTTCGGGACCAATGAAGGGTGTTTCCGAACCTTTTCTGGCCAGTTCGTCGGCCTTTTCGTTACCTTCCACCCCGACATGACCCGCAACCCAACATAGCTTGGTCTTGTTACTTGTTCCGAGTGACTGTAGGGTGTTGAAGCAGTACATGACTGATTTGGAGTCAATCGTATGCGAGCTAAGGGCGTTTATAGCTGCTTGACTATCCGTGAATATATGGATGGTTGCACCTTTTATACCAGATAGATTTATGTGGCTAGCGCATTCTTGAATGGCGTGGAGCTCTGCTTGAAATACGCTGGGACTTTTTCCCATGGGTATCGTAAAGCGTTTGTTTGGTCCGTATATTCCCGCTCCTACCCCCGCTTCCATTTTAGAACCATCAGTATACCACATTATGCCGTTGTGGCTGTTAGGTGGGTTATTACTAACCCATGCTTCTCTCTTGGGGATCTCCGTGGAGAACCGCTTATTGAAGCGTTTTATGAATGCGGTCTGTGACCGCGCAGTTCATGTTGAGTTCTGGCAGTTCATCAAGAAAGGTCTTAAGTTCCGGATGATCGTTAAGACTTATCTCGTTTAACTGTATTTGACTTATTGCACTGCGGATCGCCACTTTTTGAATGTATATGTGGAGAGGTGTAATTCCTGTTATTGCCTCTATGGCAGCCGTTGGACAGGTTCGCATGGCTCCGGAGATACCAAGGCACGCAAGCCGTTGCACCTTTTTGAGCTTCTCTATTGCGACCTTTTGTGTGGATTTCGTCCACCATACAATGGAGGCGTATGTTATAATGGGTCTTATCATCACTGTGTAGATCCAGTGGACAATCTTTGGAGAGATTCCCCAGGTTCTGCAATATGTGCGCCGACAGGCCCATAAAGCTCTGTTAGCTTTAGTGATTTTGTTGTTGATATGACAATTCCAGTTTAGTCTTTTGTCCAGGATTACTCCAAGATATTTGACTTCGTCGGAATACTCAATGGTCGTGCCATTTAGTGAAATCTGGGCTAAGCTGAGATTTCTTCTTTTTTTGAAAGGAACTATGATAGCTTTACTGGGGTTTATGGAGAGATTTTCCTTGACGCACCAGTCTATAGCACAGGTGCACGTTAGCTACCTAATTTGTTATCTAGCTAACGCAATAACTAGGTAACTAACTAACGTAGTTAAATTAGCTGCGCTAAAAATGCAATCGATTTGGTGGTTAGCTATCATAATGACAACTAATTTTAGCTATTAGCTATTAGTTGCAGGTTGTGTAACTAAGCACGTTGAGTTGCCAAAGTTAGTTGCGGATGACAACTAAAAGTTGGTTAGCTTTTTAGCTGTAGCTTTTTAGCTGTCTAGGTAATAACTAATAACTAAATCAAAATTTATTGTTTTGCTAAAATGGCGATAATTTATTGGGAGTTATTATGCATATTGCGTTTAAAATAAAAATTGATTGAATGTCCTGGAAACAACAAACATTTTGGAAAAATATTATTTTTTTGACTTTTAAGGACCTTTTTTGTTGTTGCAAGGACATCATAGTCAAATAACATTTAACACAGATATACCGTGTGGATTCAAATGATATTTTGGAAAATATCCTTTTTTGAAATTTTAAGGACCTTTTTTGTTGTTGCAAGGACCTCTTAGTCAAATAACATTGAACACAGATACACCGTGTGGATTCAAATGATATTTTGGAAAAATATCATTTTTTCAAGTTTTAAGGACCTTTTTTTGTTGTTGCAAGGACCTGTTAGTCAAATAAGACTGAACACAGATATACCGTGTGGGCTCAAATGATATTTTGGAATAATATCCCTTTTTCGATTTTCAAGGACCTTTTTTGTTTATTACAAGGACCTCTTAGTCAAATAACATTGAACACAGATATAAGGCGCGGTTTTCTTGCAGTTTTTGAAAAAAAAAATCGGGTTTAAGGACCTTATTTGGTGCTCCAAGGACCTCTTGGTAAATAACCTTATGACAACTAAAAGTGGCATTCTTCAATCGGCCATCGGTTACCTCTTACCTTCAACTGATGTACAACAAACTTCAAGCTATACAACCTCAATTATTCAAAACTTATCGAAGACAAATCTACTTCCACACTATTTCCCCGTGTTTCGTAAGGACATAATAATCTCTAAAATTAAACATAATTAAAACTAGAAAATGTATAACGAAATAAAAGAATCGCTCCTGTTCCTGTAAGCCTTTTCGGATTAAATTGTTTGAAAAAAATTATTAGTTGTGTTCAATCGATAGCAAAAAAGCTAAAACTAAAGCTAATTATTGTTAATTACACTCTGGCAACTAATTTTTCATAACTAAACACGCTTAGTTACACTTCGCAACTAATAACTAATTTAGGTTCAAAATTTGTGGCAACTACAACTAAAATTATGGTTTAGTTATGTACGTGCAAAGAAACTACAGCTAATTTAGTTGTAGCTTTTTAGCTATTAGCTAAGCTAGCTTTTGTGCAACTCTGGTCTATAGCTATCTTAAGGGCGTTTTGCATACGTGAAGTAACTACGTTTGATTCTTTGCCCCTAATAATGATGACCAAGTCATCGGCATACCCTATTATGTCGTAGCCTAAATTACTTAGTTTTTGAATTAGGTCATCTATGACCAAAGACAACAGGAGGGGTGATAAAACTCCTCCTTGTGGACAGCCTTTTATAGCTGATACTGATACTGAAGTCTGTCCTGACGAAGCAGTGATTTTCCGACTTTCGAGCATCGCTTTTATCCAGTTTATGGTGGGAAAGTCTACATTTCGGTGAATTAAAGCATTTGATATTGAATCATAACCGGTGTTATCAAAAGCACCCTCTATGTCAAGAAAAGCGCATAGTGCAATTTCTTTGCAACGGTAGGCGTTGTTTATGTGATTTGTTAGTTTTAACAGGGCGCCTTCCGTTGATTTGCCTTTTTGATACGCATATTGACAGGGGTGTAGAGGCATGCTAGTACTCGTAGTTACGCATTCTCTGATATGAACGTCAATTATTCTTTATATTGTTTTCAGGAAAAACGATGTCAAGCTTATGGAACGATAGGATTTAGGTAGTTCACTAGGTTTGTTACCTGGTTTGGGGATAAATACTACATTGACCTCCCGCCAAATGCGTGGTATGTAGCCCCAGTTGAAACTGAACCTAAATAAGGCAATCATGTTAGGTAGGAAGAATTCCATACCCTTTTGAATGAGGGCTGGAAAAATTCCGTCATTTCCTGGTGCCTTGAATGGTTTGAATGAGTTTATGGCCCATTTTACCTTATCTGGACTAAATAATTTACCAGATAAACTATTATTTCTGCTGAGGTTAGTTGGATATGAAACCTCAGTAGTGTGATCAGTTGTGTGATCGACAATTAGGGAACCAGGGAAGTGAACTTGCAGCAAGGTAGTGAGAGTTTCTTCCCGGTCGCTGGTGATTGTTCCATCAGGTTTGATGAGCAATCCCATGCAGTTTGAAGGATCTATTGAAAGTGCTCTCTGGAGCCGCGCCACTGCTGGGAGTTTTTCCAGCTTTTCACAGTTTGCGCGCCATGAGGCCCTTTTAGATCTTTGCAACTCTTGGTTGTATTTGGTTAACAGGGATCGATATTGATCCCATACGCCGGTGCGTTTCGATTTATTGAATTGTCTTCTCACCTTCTTGCGGATAGTTTCCAGGTTTTCATTCCACCATGGTACGCTTCTTTTTACCACGGTCGCTTTACCTTACAACTACTCCTAAAGGATAAGATAATGATGTCGTTAAGCTGTGTGCGCATTAAGGAAAAGGGGATAATGATGACAGAAGAGAAACCGATGAACGTTGGTTTTAAATGTTTGTATATTATAACGGGTAGGAAAAACAGAGCGGGAACATATTTATGTTGAACGGCTAAGGAAAGATTCTTTGTGTTTCACTGAACGTCCGGAAAAAGGCTTGAGGGTGACCTGATGTGCATTCATGGCAGGACGGGTATTGCGGTTGAAATGTTCTAAGGGTGGAAAGCACCTGCCTATTTCGTTTGAGCACTTGTGATGAAATCTAATCCTGGAGAAAACCCAAGAAGTCCAAATCGATCTTTTTATCGCTTTTAAGGACGCATATGACAGCATCTATAGAGACGAGCTACACAGAGCCATGTCTAGTTTTGGCATCCCTGCCAAACTTGCTCTATATAGGTCGGAAACAAACTCACCGAGGCCTTTGATGTCAAAAAAGGATTTAGACAAGTTGATCCGGTGTCATGTGACTGCTTCAACGTCATACTTGAGAAAATTGTGCGAAACTCGCAAGCCAACACTAGAGGCACAATTTTCCAAAAGTATGTGCAACTACTTGCATATGCTGACGACATTGACATAATTGGCAGAACACAGCGAGCTGTCACTGGTGCGTTTGCAAGTATTAGCACAGAAGCGAAATATGGGCTCAGTAGTGAATGAGGGCAAAACCAAATATATGGCTAAGACATGTAGAGCGAATGAACACCAACGTTCCGGCCCGAAGAGTCGTTGATTCCAACTCGGAGGGACAACGCAGTAGAGGAAGACCTCGCCTAAGGTGGCGCACGCAAGTGGAAGGGGACCTCAACCAACTTGGAATGCGCAACTGGAAGCAGTTAGCCAAAGATCGTCCTAACTGGAGAGGCATATTAGTTGAGGGCCAGGTCCACCCCCGACTGTAGCGCCACCTAAGTAAGTAAGTACTTGTCGTGAAAACATCGAGAAAATCATCGATAGGAAGGAGGCATTGCGACGATGACTAAGAGAGCCAAACGATTTCGCGATATCTCGATCGCCTATAAGTTTTATTGCGCGTTTTTGACTTCTGTCTAGTAGTTTCAAATATGGTATTGGTGCACCGGACCAGATATGAGCATTGTACTCAAGTTAGGGAGAATAAATGCCTTATAAATTGTAGCCAGATCAGAAGGAGTTATACATTTCTTATGAACATCGCTTGAGGAAGCCTAGACATTTCGTAGCGTTCTCGGCGACATCGAATATGTGGTCATTCCAACGAAGGTTGTCATTAACACACATACTGAGAATGGACAGCCGTTCGGTTTCGGCGATGCAAGTGGCATTCATGGACAATGGCAGGGTGATTGGATTTTGCTATAATGACAGAAGACAGCATTGGGTTTTGGAAGCATTAAATTCCACTCTATTAGTTATGCCCCACTGAGTTATGCTGCCAAGATCGGAATTAAATGAGCTAAACATACGTTGCCGTTCCAGTTCCACACGCGAAGATGAGGGTCGTGAACCAAGAAACGAATATGAGAGTATTCTCATATGTACTGTCATCATCGAAGGAGTGGATTGAATTAGAGGTTACGGACAGGAGATCATTTATAAAAAGGAAAAAAAAGAGTGGGAGACAAAACAGAGCCTTGGGGAATACCAGCATTTATTTGGTGAGTTGCAGACTTGAAACCATTCAAACCACTTGAATTGAACGGTCCGAAAGGTAATTTCTAATTCAATGAAGAAAAGTAGCATCGATTCCAAATGAACGCATTTTCGACAAGAGCTTGGTGCCAAACTCTGTCGGATGCCTTTGACAACGATCTTATTTTCACCATCCTGGCGAAGAGATTGATTGGTTCCACTTTTCGATAAGATAAGTCATCAAATCACCAATGGACCTGTTGCTGTGAAAGCCGTACCGGCGGTAATTTAGAAGTTTTCGCAATTCAAGATATTTCATAAACTGACAGCTAATCAGCGTGTCCACGACCTTGCAAAGAAGAGACGTACGTGCAATTGATCTATAGGAGGGAGGGAGAATACGATTCGCCTTTCTAAGGGACAGGCTGCAGAAATGCTGTTTTCTATCCCCTCGGAAAGAGACCTGAAGAATATAGGAGATAGAAAGGCTTACGCAGTGGTTTTGCCAACGTAGAAGAACAAGTCTTCAAAACGATACGCGAAATACCATCTGGAGTACTCTAGTCACTGTACGAGTGCGGAAGAGGATTGGTCCCATGGAGTATTCTACGCGCTCTAGTACAGGAGTAGATAAAACACAATCTGGGAGCTTTGAAGCTAGCTCCAAAGTGAGCAGCAAGCAGATTGATTCTATCTAGCAAACATTTGCAATGTCGTTGTAAATGCCGATGAATGACACCTTAGTGGAGATCCGGCGGAGAATTACCTTCGGAAACAGCTGCTACTTCGGTTTAGCGAAGCAAATGGGTTCAAAACTCTTCAATCGAAGGACAAAATGCATGCTCTATCGAAACTTATCCTACCAGTCCTGCTTTATAGTGCCGGGTGCTGGACGATAAAATGAAAAGCGGAGTTTATATTCTGTTCTTTTGAAAGAAAAATACTCCGTCGGATATTTGGTCCTGTGTGCGAGGAGTACGAATGGAGGAGAAGATACAACCGCGAACTCTATGAGCTGTACCAATATGTGGATGTAGTTCAAAAAGCTAAATCACACGTCGACCACATTGGCTCGGCTAAATTGAGCGAATGGAAAATAATGCCCCAGTCAAGAGAATCTTCGACTCCCAGCCCCCTGGTTCGAGAAGGCAAGAAAGACCGAACCTCCGTTTTAAAGACCAAGCCATCGCGGATGTCAGAGCGCTTGGTCTGGTGAACTGGAAGCAGCGTGAACGGAATCGCAGAGGATGGGAGACTGCAGTGTCTCAGGCAGAGACTCTTCACGGGTCGGGAGCCCGTTAAGTAAGTAATGAAGTAAGTAAGTAAGTAAGAAATCAAGTAAGTAAGTAAGTAAGTAAGTAAAAAAGCAAGTAATATAGCAAGCAAGTAAGTAAGTAAGTAAGTGAGTAAGTAAGGAAGTGAGTAAGTAAAAAAGTGAGTAAGTAAAAAAACGAGTAAGTAAGAAAGTGAGTAAGTAAGAAAAATGAGTGTCGGGATATTTGACGAAGCCGAATTGTAAATGTTTTTAACAAATGACTTAAAGTTTTTACTACCCGTGGGACTTTGTACGACTCGGGGTTTGGTTGTAGGAGAATTTGACCCCATTACTGTGGGTATGGGTATGCATTTGTTACTGGCTTGTTTCAACTTTTTTCGGTTTTCCTCAGAAAAACAGAAAGCTTACCTCTTTAAACCTGATTGGCTCTTTGCTGCTAGAGTCACACCACGCGTTTACCTTGAGGTTTTTGTGCCCAGGTTAATCATGTTTGCTATCATTTCAGCAGCAGCATCCACGTCGCTGTCGAAGAAGCACAGCAGCAAGTTAAAACTCTTAAAGAAACCTTTAAGTTCTTCCCAATTGACATTATCGTATTGCCATATTCTTTAACTATGGGGTTGGAGTACGAAAAACTCACTGATATAACACAATGGTCTGACCAACCTAGAGGCGATACTACGTCAGCGGCGATTTTTTCAGAACGAGAGGTAAGAAACAAGTTCAGTATGTTGTCGCTTTGACTACCAAAGTCTGGTATTCGTTTCGGCTCATTTACAAACTTTAATTAAGTTAAATTATTTACCTCAGCAAAGATTTTTTTTCGTTGAATCCAACTTGAATATGTATATTCAAATCGCCCGCAATGGCGATTTTAGTACGAGAATGAAGGGTAACAATTCTTGTGATGGAATCTGAAAATGCATCGAAATCGTTATAAGTTGAATGTCTTTCCAAGTTAAGGCCTCTATAAACAAAACCGCAGTGAAATAATTGCCTACGGACATCAAATTTAATCCAGATAAAATTAAATTTCGGTTTGGAACATTCGCCGTATTGAGGTTGAATTTGGCAGGCTACGGCACATCACTACGTACATAGAAGGTGAGACGCGGTGGAGAACGATTAATGGCACTAAGTTGTACCCAGGTAGGCTGAACTCCGTTAAATCGGCGCTGTTGCGTACCTGTGTTTTACTAAGAAAGTGCCAAAACAGCTGTGTACAATACATGAGCGTATGATAAGAACAAATTCTTCCTTAACCCAGGGATGTTGCTCACTTCCGCTCAAAAATGCCTACACATCAAAACAGACAAACATAAAAGACACAAACTCCGACGCTACCTTATCGAAACCGTGAAGCGAAGATATGCAGTTTTCCAAAACAAATTACCGAAGGTGTTATGCCCGGACAACAACATGATTTGGTCTACCAACAAAATCAACACCAACACGACCCGCTTTCCGCCAGATGCAGTCTCTACCCAACCATAACAAGTGCACGCATGCACATACCACACTTGCTTTAATCAAGAAAAGCTGCAGCAAACGAAAGGAAATGCGACAGGAGGGATTGCCCCAACATTTGGAACTTTTTTTTTCCACCGCACACGCGTTATTATTTTACGGGTCATTGGGTATTCCAAGGAAGTCAATTATCTAGAAGAAATCCTAAACAAAACGCTATACATTAATGTCTGAGTGTTTCCGGTGCATACCTCCCCTACAGTTGCCATATATAGGCAATTATAGGACTAACACGTCTCCACACATAATTACATCAAGAGGCGATTGGGCAGCAAGCTTAGTACACCTAAATGAGATAAGTCTTATGGCCGATATCATCACGAAGTACTAACGCTTATACTGGTATTAAACCAAAAGTAAGTTATCAAATCGGTTAGTTCCGATAGAATTAGTCCACACAATATATCTCCAGTACCCAGTTCTAGCTAGACCCTCAAATTCGGCAGACAAGCGCGGTAAGTAGGTACATACCTACCTAGATTAAGCAAATTTGATTGACTTAGACTTTGATATTTTCTTGGTGTGTTCGATTTGGGTATCACTTGATCTCCATTTTATTTAGTTTTCTGAATGCTATCTTATTTTGCATGTAGAAAATGGATTTCGTTTTTGTTTCGAGATTTTGACGACACTCGAGAACAAGGCGAAAAAAAAACTAAATAGTATAGGTAGGGAGGTAGGTACCTACCTACCTACCAATGAAAATATGTAAGCGCTTCTAATGTTGATTCTGATTTCAACTATACAAGAAAATGTCTCTTTTAAGAAGAACTGTCATTCGGTTGCCAATGGAACACTTTCAGAAGCAAAATCGCCATACGTTATTAAAATCTGTAATCCAAATGAACTGTCATTCGGCAATAAAACAAATTATGGGTAGGTACCTGGGTATGTACCCATGTATGTACTTACACGACGTATTAATACAACAACCTGTCAAAAAAATACTAGGTCCTAGATATGTATACCTACATTATGTACCTATTACATTCTTGAAATTTGAATGAAAATCGCTCCGCAGCGGTGATTTGTCTAAAATTATCAAAAAAAAAAACTTTTTTGGCACACTCGCCAACTAAATTAAACGGTTTTCAAGGCTTGGCCCCTGGCTTCTTTTGTTTAGCCAACATCGCCAAACCGACCGTATATGCCCCTTTTCTGCTGACAATGAAAACATATTGATTCCATGTTTTTTTTTGCTGTGTGTCTCGAACTGGACATAATAGATCACAACACTCACAAGGAAACAAAGGACACTTTGTCGCTGTCAGTGGGGATAGTGATTTTGCCAGAACTCATGACAACGCCAAGCCAAAATCAATATTATGTAGGTACGTAATGTTCAACTCACCTTGTAGACTTGCCCATATGTTCCATTGCCAACGACTTCAATTAGCTCAAATATTCCGGCCGGATCCTGAAAATAAAAAGCAAGCAAAAATGTGAGCTTCATCGAAATCCCAATGTACGATTAACAAGTTCAAGAGTAGGTACTTAAGGAAACAGAACTAAATATGTAATCAAATTGATGTGGGTTATGAAAAGACAGATCCAACTCAACAGAAAAAGGGAGACAACTGCAGCAGCGGTAAAAACAACAACAACAACAAAAATCTTATCAGACTTGTTCTATTGAATAATTAATTTCATTATTGCCACTTCAAGGGGTCAATGGCCGAGGGCAATGAAGAAGAAGAGGAGGAAGTCAGCCGACAGCCAGCATGCCACACACACCGAACGCAAGAGATTTTTCATTCATACATATGTACATGCGACGATAGATTACGATTTACACACAGAAGCGCAAAGCACAAGCTCTTCGCCATAGTTCCACCATCTATGCTCTCTTCACTCTTCCACGTTTTTCATCATTTTCCATAATCATTTTCGTCGCTGAAGTATGAAATATAGTTTTTCTTTTTCAGGTCATAAACATGTTTTTCCCTTGCCACAATCCCCCAAACAATATTCAATTTTTTGTTCGTCAGTAAAGACATTCCAACGGTAAATCGCCTACAAAAATTTCACCTTTTTTTATCAATGAACCTGCGAATGACGGGAGAAAGAGACTGGCAGCAATAAAGATAAGACGACGACGAAAACAGTCATCAACTTCATCATTGTCACCATCATTATTACATTACGAGGATGATTGTCCGCCGTTGCCCGTTTGTTGTGGTATGTTGTCAAATCTCAAATAGCAATTTTCTGTGAAAATGCACTACATACAATCAATGCAAAAAGGGGAATTTAAACGAAAGACAGCGAAACAGGCGACAACGAAGGAAAAGGAATTCTCTTCATTTTTGGTTTTTTGCTATTTCTCTTTCGGCTGTCGGAAAATCTAGTTGAGTCTGAGTGTGAGTCAGTTCAGTTTCAGTCAGTGTGAAATGTCATCGCTATTCGCTTGTAAGCGGCCATTGCATGTTGCCAAATTTCCTAAACAAAAACATTGGTGTTGGCACAACAGTGGAATACTAGACAAACTCACCATTTTTATTCTTTTCTTGTCAATTTGTTTGCACTGTGTGATTCTGATTAATTTATCTGACTGTCTCTTTCTCAGTTGACTGCTAGAGATAAAGAGCGATATTTTAAAAATTCACCATTAATCGTTGGTGGTGCGTGGTCACTGGTGAGTGTGTGGTTCTGGTTATGGTGAATGACAGACAGTCAACAGTGTTTCCACCATGTTTATCGAAATGATTTGTCATAACATATTTTATTCTTTGTTTAATGCTGGTATTTTAGGTGTTTGACGTATTTTGGATGTCGGTGAAGAAGGAAGAGGGAAATAAAAGATTACTGTTAGGGAAATTATGAAACGACCAAAAACTAGCTCGGTTGAATTTCAAACAAATAAGTTCGACGTGGAAACGTTAAGTTTAGTGATTTGTTGCTATCGGTATTTTATCAAATATTTGTCCTCTTCACAGAAAAGACAGTGGGAAACTAAAATAAAAGAAAAATATTTTTTGTCGTTTGTCAAACTGTGTGACAGTTATTTATAAAAACTAAAGCATAGGTTTATACGAATGTTGGCGAAGTGGTTATTGCGTTAGACTACTGAGCGCATTCGATATTCGTTTTTTTTACTGCTCCACCTCTTGCGAAAGTCTGACAAGCATCCAAGGAACCATGCGAAACTTCTCAAAATAACTGTTCGTTATCGGCGTAAACAATTTAGGTAAGTTTTATTCGTGCCTAGGTCTGACGAATCCAGATATTAGGTCGTGAATGGGCTGTTAAATCGAACGCAATAATATGGCCAAGAGCGTAAATACCTATACATTTTGTGGATTTTTCTGCAGAAATATTACACAAAAAGTGGAAATGTCTGTCAAGAAACAAATAGACTCATTTGAGGAACTAGCCGCGGACGAGATGCAATGAGTTCACACCGAAAAAGGCTAAGGTAAGCAAGGGCCTGCTGAAGAAATATAAAGAGCGGCTTCAACAGCTATGACAGACAGAAGTGCCAGACCCAGCAAAGAAAACACCAAATTAAACATTTTTCCCATTTTAGC
This sequence comes from Portevinia maculata, assembly GCA_949715645.1. Taxonomy (NCBI): domain Eukaryota; kingdom Metazoa; phylum Arthropoda; class Insecta; order Diptera; family Syrphidae; genus Portevinia; species Portevinia maculata. Next base: position 24,564,866 of record OX454527.1, on the reverse strand, counting down.
TTTGATACTCTGTTAATATGTAGTATGCTTAACACGTTCGCGGACACATGATTTTCGGTGGGGAAGGCTAGACTACATATGCATATCTCCGACATTTTTAGAGATATTTTATGCAAAATGCAACAAGTTTGTGCAAGTTTTAAAATGATTCCGCAGGTCACAGTGAACTGAAAATTGAAATCCGGTGGGACAAATAATGCCGGAGTATTGACATATTATGTACTTCTAGTCGGGGTATCCCGTCTTGTCCTAACAGACCTAAAATTCTTTGAAGGCATATGCCGTCAGGACCCGTTACTTTCCTTAACCATTGACGGCATATGCCGTCTTGTCCGCGAACGTGTTAAAATGGCCTCAATAGCAGATTTCATCTCTTCATTGTTGACGACTCATTTTTTTTCAAATTTTGAAACAGAAAATAATCCGAGGGGCTAAATGTTGCAAATGGAGTAACCAATTCGAACTTTTACTCGTTGATTTCGGCCATCGCGATGACAGATGTGTGAATTGGTGCATTGTTTTGATGAAATAAAACTGTCGCCAAACTCAGCAGTTTTTGTTGATTTTTTTTTTAAGTTCGACTCTCCGCTATTTATTTTTTTTTTTCATTCTAAAAAAAGCAATTAACATTATCCCACGAGCATCCCAAATAACTGACTCAATGACCTTGCCTGCAGATGGAACTGTCTTCGCCTTCTTTAGAGCCGATTCTGCTCTTTCGAGACACAGTTTTGACAGATCTATCATCTTGAATGTGAAGTAATGGACCCATGGTTCAATCATAGTAATGAATCTGCGCAAAAACTTGGGTTTATTGCTGTGAAACTAGTCACGACGCTGTTTTGTTTTCATTGTGAGACAGAGCGGCACCTACTTTGCGCACAACTTTCTCATGTCCCAATTTTCAGTCAATATGAGACGAACAGAACTTTTTTAAATGCCTACCATGTCTGCCAGCTCGCCCACTTTCAGTCGACGGTCATCCAATACAATTTTGCCGAATTTTTTCACCATTTCTAACGAGGTAAAGTCAGTTGGTCGCGCAGTGTTCTACAATAGGCTTTTTTTTTTAAATATTTTCACATTTGATCATAAAGGCCGCATTAAGACCGCCTGTTAACTTTCTGTGACAGTGGATCTGTATATAAAAAACATTGCAGCGTGTAGCACTGTTAGATTGAAGGAATCTAAATGTTGGTCTGAAAGGCCTTATGGCCACACCAGCATCCTACTTTCCTTCCCGACGGCATAGGTCGAATATCTGCAGACTACATTGTACCCAAACTCAAATTCCATAAAAACTTCTCTGTGAGATTCCCCTCTAGATCATAGTGGGAGGACAATGCGGTCGTAAATGAATTCGACATACCTATCTCCACAAATGGTTCCAAGATGAACTGTGGAGTAGGAGCTAGCATTTTCTCAACAGAGCTAGATATCTCCAAAACTCTTCGCCTTCCCAACGCCAGCGTCTTTCAAGCAGAAGTACTTGCAATTAAGGAGGCTTGTAGACTGCTTCTCAACATAGTGACACCCAGGAAAAAAATAGGCATCTTTGTCGACAGTCAGGCAGCGATTAACTCACTGATTAACTGTGTAGTTGTCAGGCGACAGTCAGGCCGCGATGATATCACTCTCGTCTGGATTCCCGGCCATAGGAACATTGAAGGAAATGAGAAAGTCGATGAACTTGCCAGACGTGGCTGTGCTCTGTGCGTATCTCATGCGGAGGAAGTCTTTAGACCGCTGGAATATGTAAAGAGAGAAATCCTCCTGCACTTCACCTCAAGGGCTCAGACTAGATGGATGAACTGCACGAACTGCGTCATTTCAAGGAAGATCTGGCCAACCTACGATGATGCCAGAACTAACACCCTCCTAGCCAGAACGCGTGTAGATGTCGCCAGACTAACGGCAATTACTACGGGCCATTGGCCATTAGGAACTCTCGCAGCCAAGCTTGGCATCCCCCATAACACCCACTGCCGTAGCTGCGTAGACACAGACAAGAGTGAAAGAGTGTTTCATCTTCTCTGTGAGGCCCTAGCCAAAACCAGACGCAGCGCACTGGGTCATCCCTTTTACGAAGACCTTTCGGCTATCCAAAGCATCCACTTCAACAATATCATCAAATTTCTCAACTCCACAGGCTGGTTTTGAGCTCCCTCAACATCCTTCTACTCCTTTGATTTAAGTTTCCGTTAGTTGTGGTACCAAAACGGCGCTCAATGCGTTATTTGTGTTTTTCCTCGTCAGGTAACGGGGAATACAGCCACTTAAATCAACCAACCAACCAAGACCGCCTGTTTTGAGTTTAGCGCCATTTTTTTTTCTGTCGGTCATACAGCGTTGTTGTTCGACAGCTGTCGTGTTTAAACATTAAGGTCTAGTCATGAACACATACACGGACGCACAACGCAGAGAAATTGTTAGAACCCAGACGGTTAGAAAATGTCTTGAATTTTTCGTACCTTAAGTAGCACTCAGGCAAAAAAGCTATTGGAAACAAGTGAGTAAAACCCCGTATCTCTCATTGGCTATACATATATGCATCGATTGTAAGACACATTCTACTTCATCTGATACCCCTCGACGTATAAAGAAGGTAACCAGCGGTCTGTTTTGCTGTCCGCTTAAAAGCTACCTCGCAGTGGGTCAGTAAGAATATTGGCCACCCCATCATGCTGGACTTATTTGAATCTCTTTCAAAAAACATAGACTACACTCTACACAGTTCGGAAGAACTTCCAACGGAAGATAAGTCGATCCACTTCGACACCATTGGATCAAAAACTAGTGATGGGGTAGGCAGAGGCGTTTTATTAGATGGCTTAATCTTAGTTTCTCTTTCCACCTTTCTAAACATTGTAGTGTGTTCCAGGCGGACATTATGGCGATAAAAGAAGCCTTGACTCAAGAGAAATGTAATATCTACGAAGGAAATCCGTATCTCGGATAGACAAGCCGCTATCAAGTCCCTGGACTAAGTCTCTTCAGATCTTAATTGCCATTCACCTCTTAGGGAGATGGCGGAGCAGTTTAAAATTCACCTCTGTTGAGCGCCAGGGCATAGAGACATTTTAGGAAACTGTAGGGCAGATGAGGTCGTCAAAAAAGAAACCACATTACATCTATAAGCCGATAAGTGTTCTCTAGGTATACCAATCGCTGCATGCAAACTTTTGTTCAAGTTATTCGCAATCGAGAGAACTAGCCTTAGGTGGACAAGTAGTAATACATGTCTAGCGACTAAGTATATCTGGGCAAAGCTTGACCTGCGAAGCTCTGTGTGGCTAATCTCACAACACCGACTGAAAATTAGCTTCACTATAGGTGTCATTACAGGGCACTGTCTAATAGGCAGGCACGCATAAGGTGCCTCGCGTTTATTCGAACGACTTCTGCAGAAGCTGCATGGACGAAGAGGAGGAGGAGACTACATCTCACCTTCTTTGTACATGTCCTGCTCTCTCTCATAAAATAAATCTCTATCTAGGAGCTTTCTTGTCAAATAATCTAAGTGACTTGGCTTGCACTGACGTTAGAAGTGTATCGCGCTTCATAAGAACCTTCAACTGGTTTAACGAGTATTAAGAGAAACTGTCTAGATCCCATTGGTCGAAGTGTGTTTGCTAAAGCTGATAACCACCTCAACATAACCCAACCACGCCAAAATGTCATCGGAAGGTCCAAAAGTGGCATCGATCACAAGGCGGCCATTAATCGGATATTGTGTTCAATTCGAAACCTCCACGTCACTTTAATTAAATAAAAACTTTTAAACTTTTTTAAATAAACACAATGTTTTTCAAATTTCAAATGGGTGGTCTTAATAAGACACCTTTTATATAGAGCCTTATTGCGAAGATCAATCGACAGTTGATAATTGACTATTTTCAATGTGTGCTATTGTGAACGAACGATTCTAAAGGATTTTGTCAATCGCAGTCAATTAAAAAAAATCGATTGACAAAACTACCAAATGAATCGTTCGTTCACAATAGCACACGTTGAAAATAGTCAATTATCAATTGTCGATTGATCTTCGCAATAAGACTGATAATCTATTGGTGATTAACCTGAAGCTCAGCTTTTGAATAATGCAGAAAGTTTCCTTGGCTCATAAGAAACTTTAAAAAACAAAAATCATCTTTCATTCTTGCACCATCCACCCTCTACAGTTTTATTTTGATGGGCACATCTTCATCGAGTATCATACATAAAAATACTGCAATACATATTCCACCTTAAAACTCATCTAAACTTGTAACAAACTTTTATCAATTTAAGGAAAGACATTCTTAACAAAATTAGCATCATTGCATTGGAACACGCATTTATCCCTTATAGCTGAGAATGTATCTTTGTCTCGCACAGCACAACTTGTAAAAGTTAAAGTGCATTGACTTTGTTCCATTCAATTAATTTATCAAATTACACACAAAGAATATAGTGCACAATGAAATTGATAAAGAACCAGATACAAAGGCACCACACAATAACACATAGAAAACTGCCTCTTCGCATTAACCAATTGAATTGCTTGATGTGACATGTTCTCCCATGATCGATTGCGTCATTGTGAATTTCTACAAAACGCGCAATTCACGGTCAAAGAGCAACTGCGGAGTGCTGTAAAAATGGATAACTATTACCCATATCGCGCAATGATCAGTTACTAGACAGGCGTACTTCTCCTCCTCATGACAATGGGTTGAGAAATCTCTTGTATCGGATTAAGTGGTTACGAAGCAAAGGTCAAGCATTTTTATTCTCCATATTATTCTGTTCAATTAAAGGAAACCTACTTGTCTTAACTGTAGAACGGATGTCACCCCATGGGGATCATAAAAATTTAGAAGTGCGTCGTTTTTTTCTTCAAAGACCAAATTGTGTGGGTTGCCACAAATAAACCGCAAAGCGAGATAATGAAGAAACAGACTGTCATCTGCGATGTTTCGATCAATGACTGTTGAAATTTAAAATTTAAAATTAAAAAATTGCAGAATTAAATACTCGTATCTACTGAAATGTGCCAACTCACAATAATAACCGCGTATAAACCGCATCTTTTAACGGCCAATGAGCCATAACCTTTTAAGCAATGGCTCCTAAGTCCCAAGCTCCATTATCTATCTAAAGTCTAGCAATTTTTTATAATTTTTAGTCTCTTTTAATGTTCACGACGACTTGAAGTCTACGTCTTCTGTTTTGAATCATTAAAATCTTCACAGATTCATTTCCGGTGTGTTAGATACGTGCGTAAGTTTCGCCATAATCACAAACTCATTTCTGACGCAATCATTCATAAATAAGAATCGGTTTCCAAACTAATGCGCTGCTAGCGAATTTCCAGCAACTTGCTGATAAGAAAGAATTAAAACTGCACGTCAATATTGTGGAAGGTCTTTGGAGTGACTCGCGGAATACATAAGAATGTGTTCAATGAACTTATCGGGAGTTCTATAAGAGATTGCGAGTTGAATGTATTTGTTATTACTACAAAGTGGTTATGATTGATTATTAATTCAAAATAAAATTGGATGATGGGTTTCTTACAAAAAAAAAACCTACTGATCGACAAGAAAGCAGAGATAAGTAACGAGAAAGTAAATAGTCGCATTTTTTGGTATGGCCAATAGCAATACAATAAATAAGGAGCAAACAATTTGTATTTACATTCGAATCGCTCGCACATTATTCCCTTAAGAAGCTCCAAGACTGTAAATGAGAATAAAGTTTGCTTAAAATATAGAAAGTATAAATTAGTTCTTACCTAAAGTGGGAGATAAATAGGCGTGGCAACAATCTTAGTTGGTAATTGTAAATAAATAAATTCTTCAATTTTCAAAAACAAAAACCGAAAATATGTACCTACCGACAATGTGAGGCCATACCCATACCACAATGTGTATGACATTCAATTCAATTCAATTCTTTTTATTGAGTCTTTCTATTTTCATTTACATGGTATAATACGAGTAGGTCCGTTCGCGTACTTTATGTGTAGAAAAATGAAAAGTGTCAAATCTCCAAAATCGAGAGAGAATCCTCTCATTTCTAAGAAAAATACGCGAACGCTTTTGTGTAAAAAGTTGAAAAACTCTTAGTTTTACTTAGAAAAGAAGCAACAGCTGGCAAACTCATAGGATGTCATCATTTGACAGTTTTCATTTTCTTACCAGCTGAAATTCTGTGTGAAGAAAAATTAACGAAAGTTCATTTTTCTTTCGTTCATCTTTTTACCATTTTCTCAGTACGCGGACGCGTTTGTGTAGTTTTGCACGAAAGTTTATATAAATTTACGTTTGCATATTAGTTCGCGAACGGACCTAATATTTCCTTTACTGTCAAGTATCTTACATTTATTGTCTTTTTCTATTGTATATATTTAGCTCTTGCTCATGTAGCTATTTCACATTTATATTTGACGTAAGAGTCATAATAGATATGTGTATAGTGTATGACATTATCGGAAAGTGAAATGGCGTCGATTGTCAATTCGGTTTTGACATTTGTGAAACAAAAAAAAAATGGGCCCAGCAGGACGGAGCAACGGCCGGCGCATACTGCAAGAGCCATAAACGACATCCTGCATGTAGGCATTTAACTGCTGGCCCGCAAGATCACACTATTTGACAACCCTAGACTTCTTTTTATTGGGTTATTTAATGTCAAGGGTGTGTAACAAGCCAAACACTCTGACAGCCCTCAAGGAGAACATGAAAAGAAGGAATTGGAAGGGAGAAATGTATCGGTTCAAAAGAACAATGGCTATACCTAGGCATGATACCATCAGGAAATTAAACATTGAGAAGAATTTTAAGACAAGGCTCAGCACGAAGGAAGACTGAATCGATGACTCCGCCAAACAGTGGTTCCTCCCATAGGCCAAAAGTCAAAATTTCAAAGTTAATCAAATTGTTTTTTTTTTTAATGCAGTAATTATCTATGATAACGGGACAGTTAAAATACAGTAAGATTTCTGATTTAAAATTAGTTGTTGGTTGTCAGTCGCATCACAAAGTTGAGTGTTTTTCGCAGTTAAAAAAAAAAAAATCTGAAAACAGGACTTAGCATTAATCAATTTTAGTAGATTGTTTAAAGTTAAATTTGGAAAAAAGGTGATGCGAATAATAAAACAATATACAGTCGACCCTCGGTTAACGAACACCTTGCTTAACGAACGTTTCGCTTAACGACCACAATTTTGAAATAAAAAAGGTTTCGCTTAACGAACGAAGTTTCGTATAGCGACCAACGAAAAGGGGGAAATCCCGAATTATGAAAGCGTAAAATTTCTTTGTCTGTATGTATTTAGCTTTCGTTTCAATAGGATCGTTGCATACAATTAACAAGACGTGTTGTGTTCTATTTTTTATTTTGTGTATTTTTGTGAAAAGTATAATATAATACACAAAGATGCCTTCAAATAAAGATTCGCATGAAAAAAACAATCAAAAAGAAAAAAAATAACTATAGCAATAAAGCATAAAATCGTTGAAAAACATAAGCAAGGTGTTAGCGTGGCTAATCTAGGTCGCACATTCAACCTATCAAAATCAACGATTTCGACCATCCTCAAGAATAAGGACAAGCTGAAGGACATAAATGCTTCGTAAAGGGTGTCCAGAATATCTTCGCAGCGGTCACGTTTGTTCGATGATGTTGAAAGATTACTTCTGATATGGATCAACGAAAAGCAAATGCAAGGTGATACTATTTCTCAGAATATAATTTGTGAGAAGGCTAAAACGATATTCGCCGATCTTGTGGGAAGTACAGCAGGAACATCAACAGTCAAAGGAGAAGTGTTTAAAGCAAGCAAGGGGTGGTTCGAAAATTTTAAAAAACGTTCTGGAATCCATAGCGTTGTGAGGCATGGTGAAAAGCAGCAAGCTCAGATACTAAGGCAGCAGAGAGTTTCGTCGGCGATTTCAAGAAGCTTGTAGATAATGAAGGTTACTTGCCCCAGCAGGTTTTTAATTGTGACGAAACGGGTCTTTTTTGGAAAAAGATGCACAAACGAACCTATATAACAGCAGAGGAGAAAGCAATGCCCGGCCACAAACCAATGAAAGACCGCCTTACTCTGCTTTTTTGTGCCAATGCAAGCGGCGATTTGAAGATAAAACCACTACTCATCTATCATTCAGAGAACCCACGCGCCTTCAAAAAGCATAAAGTCGACAAGAACAAGTTGAGTGTCATGTGGAGGTCCAACAGTAAAGCTTGGGTAACACGTGACCTTTTTACTGAATGGGTCAATAAAGTTTTTGGTCCGTCAGTGAAGAAATATTTGATCGAGATGGATTTGCGACTTCGTGCCTTGCTTGTTATGGACAACGCACCTTCCCATCCACCAGGCTTACAAAATGAGCTCACTAAATAGTTAAAATTCATCAAAGTTCACTTTTTGCCTCCTTACACAACTCCATTACTTCAGCCTATGGACCAGCAAGTTATTTCTAAGTTCAAGAAGCTCTACACTAAAGAACTTTTCCAGCGTTGCTCTGAAGTGACTGAGGGAACCAATCACTCTAAGAGTTTTGGAAAAATCACTTTCACATCGTTGCCTGTCTGAAAATTATTGGAAAGGCATGGGAAGGTGTAAGTAAGAGAACTCTCGAATCTTCATGGAAGAAACTTTGGCCCGAGCGCTTTGCCGAATGCGCATCTGAAGGTCTGCACGCAGTATCCACGGAGCCAGTTACCAATGAAATTATATTTTTGGCTAACCAGATGGGGCTAGAGGTGGATAACAATGATGCTGATGAACTTGTGACAGGGCACAGTGAAGAGCTGACTACAGAAGTGCTTATGGATTTGCAGACAGTGGCTAAGCGCGCAACAGATTTATTCAATGACAATGCTGTGTCGCATTTTCAACAAATTTTAAAGCGTCGCCAAAAACAAACGACTCTGGACAGCTTTTTGCTAAAGAATGCATGAAGTCATCACAAAAAAATATTTTTTTATTTAATTTTTTCGTTTTTTCCATTGCATATTTTATCATTTAGTCCTATATTCTGTTTCTTAAAACTGTTGATACATATACAATGTTATATTACTTTCAATAAAAGTTAATGCTGCAATATTTTAGTGTGTACTTTTTCGACTGGAACACATTGTTTAATTTTACATTGATTTATATGGGAATAATGGTTTTGCTTAACGAATATTTTGCATAACGAACAAATTTCTGGAACGAATTGTGTTCGTTAACCAAGGGTCGACTGTATAATGAAGGGATTTAAATGGTTTGCTGAAGATTTTTTTTTTTTACCTCCATTGGAACTGAGGCATGATTTGGGTTTTTTTTTTTTAATTTTTCGTGTTTTTCTAAAGAAAAACACATCAACTGACGATAAATGCCGGTTATAGTTTATACATCAATTTAGAGCTATTTTTCTTCTTTCAGAATATGTATATGGCTTTTTGAGCGCAGATTGGCGCAAACCTTAAAATTTTGACCCGAAGTAAAACACTGATTTCCACTTTTTTTTAGATTGAAGCAATATGATCAAGCGAATCGATATTTTTAACATTTGGCATTCGGCGAAGAAAGGTGGCAGTTATGCAAGATCTAACGAAACATGGACAATTTTTTAATCAATTTATAAAATCGAAAATTTAGAAGCAAAAAAGCAGATAAGTAACCTCTGTAAATCCTTTCAAAGAAGGTGGAAGGCTTGCACAAAGAAAAAAAATATACTTTTATCTAAAAACAGTGCCTGGCTTGATTTCGAGGAAGATTTTAGTTCTGTTCAAGACCGAGCAGATGAGAATAATTCGCAAACGCGTCAAGACAGACCAAAAAAAAACCATTTTTGGAAAGCTCGTCTAGAACGAAGAGGAGACGTATTGCAGAGATCGTTAACGTCATCGATGAAGATATCGCTTGTGCTTTAAAAAAAATGCCTGTTCAAAGAAAATGTTCAAATTAAACAACTTGATTCAAATGATGCTTTGAAGCTTTTGGTTGAGGCAAAATTGTCAAAACATCAGTACCAAGTCATCAGGAACTTGGTAAACCAAAAAACTGAAGCCGATGTTTTTCCAAGCTATGTAAAAGATCTTAAAGCGAAACAAGAATGTTACCCAGCACTTCAAACAATAAAAATATCGAATTCATTAGCTGAAGTTTCGCCTCAAGGACTCGTTAATCATACAGCTGAACGCATCGTAGAATCCCAACGAGAAATTTTCAAAAATTTGGATTATGATTTCGGTAATAAAAAAAATTAAAAACAAAGTTTTGTGTTATATTGTAAAACTTGTCCCTTCATTTTTTAGCTGTGTTAGTAGTAAAAGTGTTTTGTGTTTGTTGCAACCGATAAGTTCAGTTGCCAATATAATAGTGTCGCTCGTCTGAATAAAACCACATGTTGTGTTCGTCTTTTGTAAAAATATAACTTCACTGTGGCTACATGAACTCTTGATTTAGGTAATCTAACTCTAATCGGCAAATGGGGCTTTGATGGAAGCAGTGGGCAGTCCGAATACAAGCAAAGAATATCCAGCGAATTCAGCGATTCGGATATGTTTATAACATCATATGTTCCAATACAACAAGAGGGCTCTGAATCTGAAAAGAAAATTGTATAGCAAAATCCTCGACCAGGATCAACTCGATCTGCCGACCCATACGTTTTCAACTAAAAAAAGAAACGGCAGACTTGAGCAGAGCTGAGCAAGAATATATACAGAGCCAAATAAACGAACTCAATGAATCAATTATTAATATATCGGACCGTTTTATCAGCGTAAAGCGAATACTTAAATTGACAATTGTTGACGGTAAGATATGCAATGCCTTGTCACATACGGCTTCACAACAAGTATGCTATATTTGTGGAGCAAAACCAAGTAATATGAATGATATTCGAAGCTCCTTAGAAAGAACCATCAATGAAGATTTCTTAGATTTCGGCATATCTCCACTGCATGCATGGATAAGATTTTTTGAATTCTTCATTCATTTAGCTTATCGGTTGAATTTCAAAAAATGGTGCACAGGAAGCAATGAAAAGCATCTTTCGGACGCACAAAAAAAAAACGTGTCAATGGAGAATTTAAGAAGATTGGGTTGATAGTTGACAAGGCGAAACAAGGTGGAGGGAATTCAAATGATGCCATACTGCCCGAAGATTTTTTGCAAACCCATCTGTAGATATCTTCCAAAATAACTGGTTTAAAGCAATCGATTATCGAAAGATGTGCTGTTATTTTAAAAATTTTGGCAAGCTGTTTTGCAATTAATGCAGAAACTTTTCAAGAATTCGCACAAGAAACAGCCCGAGAAATCGTTACATAATACCCTTGGAACCCATTGCCAGGTTCAGTAAACAAGGTTCTAATTCATGGAGGACAAATCGTGAAACATTCCATACTACCAATAGGCCAATTTACGGAGGAGGCATCTGAAGCTAAAAATAAAGATGCCAAGTTTTTTCGTTCAAAAAACGCGAGAAAAATATCAAGGATATCAACAAACACCGATTTGTTAAATAGATTACTGCTGATTTCAGACGCTTTGCTTTCTAACGAAAGAAATTTAAAAAAAAAAAATCAAAAATCGACTTTGTCCAAAGAAATTTTAAATTTATTGATACATATAATTCTTTGCAAAATAAAATAATATTTAAAACACTTTTTTAATTATTTAATTTATTTTCCATCAGTTAAAATTAAATTTAGAGTTTTGACCGCACTTCCCATACAAATGAAACCAGTGTGCGCCACTTATAGACTGAAAACCACACGACAAAAGTGTTACACATATGGCTCGAGAACCGATGCAGGAATTGGTGCAGGGGTGTTTGGGCCAGGAACTAAACACTACAAATCCATGAGCAAATGTACCATCATTTTTTTTCGAGAGAAACATGTGCCAAAGACAGGTGCGCTCGGAATTTAAAAAAAAATGTAACATACCAATAATGTCTGACAGTCAAGAAGCCATCAAGGCGGTTGAGAGCTACGTCATTTAGTCGAAGCTCGTGTGGGAATGCCTAAAGAGACTGAATAAACTAGGCAAAAATAACAGAGTAAAGGAAAAAAAATGTTTTGGCCTTTAGCTGTGAAACCGGCAGATGGCACCGTACACATAATAATTGATGTATTATCATAATTGTAAAACAAAAACTGAAATGAAATAAAAAAAAATAATGACACTGTTAATTAATTGTTCACGCCAATTTTACAGACAACATAATCGACCAACTGAGTCTGCTATTTCCACCCCAATAACAAATTTCGCGTTGCGCACGCGCGTGAGGTGACAGGCTTGTCCCGCTTTGTAGAAATGATATCGATATTTTATGTCAAGCATACAAGCCTCAATTTTGCAAGACTTACAAGACGCTTCATAGCAGAATGAATATTTTAAGTTTACTCTTGTTTTCTTGAAGTTGTTATTTTATGCACGAATCGAAAAAGAAATTAAACAGACTATTAAAAAATGCATTAACAGTAATATGTGAAGGCAAACAACAACTTCATCGTGTGAACAATACCATTTGTTATATATTTGTTTCGCAAAAAATCTAAAGATTAGTAGCATCACAAAGAAATTATATCGCCATTCCCACAAACTGTGAATCACTGTGTGATTCTATGCAAATCCGTCGAATATCAAATCGAACAGGTCAAACCGAGAAGGAAATGTCAAAGTGTTCAAACGCGTCCAATAGTAGAAAGTGGCTCGATTTGGGCGTGGCTTTGGGATTTACGATCTAAACTCGATCAAAAGTTTGAGGTCGCATTTTGCGTTACACGATATGAAAGCGTTTTTTGTACTCAATCTGTCAACGCGTTAGGCAGAATGATCAATTAGACTGAATGTGCAAATTACACACAGATGCAAATTTCGGCGCCGTTGTAGACAGTGGTTAAGAAGATTCTAGTTCATCGGTTCATCACGCAAGAACTTGACATGTATGTTCATCGATTTAATAGATGATTTTGTGCAAGAATTGTCGATCGCAGTGGCTCAATAGTTAGTGTGTCGGACTACTAATCGAAAGGTCCCCAATTCAATTCCGGCCGGGGCCAAGTAACATCTTGAGTTTTTTTTCCACTGCCCCACCTCTTGCAAACGTCTGACAAACATCCAAGAGTATCAATTGTCATGAGAAACTTCTCAAATTAGCCGTTCGGATTCGGCTTAAAAACTGTAGGTTCTTCCACATCGCAAAGAAAGTGGTTGGAGAAGCTAGGTTTTAGGCCCGTTTAGGGTCGTTAATACCTAATATTTATGTTTTATTTATTTATTTTTTGTGCAAGAATCTTGGCTCACACGCTTACAAGAATCATTCGCTGCAAGAGTTGAGGCCAGACGATCGTCGTTTGGGTCGTGTTTTCGGAGATTGGGCGTTTTCATAGTTTCAAATCGATCAACTTTATTACCGTTAAATTTTGGTCAGTGGTGTAAAGCAAACTTTCGTCTCAGTGGCTTTGTTAATAAACAAAATTATTGCATTGGGAGTTAGGAAAGTTCAAGGCCAAATGTATCCATCGTCTACTGATGCACCCAAAAAAAATTAAGTGTTTGCTGCGGTTTATGGGGTGGCGACATCATCGGACTGTACTTCTTCAAATATGAACAGAGCCATGATCAACAATTTGTTTGTTTCCAAAAACGCGGAAACATGGTCTTGTAGAGACTGAATTCACCCATCTAATTCGCCATCCACATATGTCGATCCACAACGCATCTTTAGAACGAAGACATCGAACATGATTTCCGGGACCAGTCTTCTCGATCATTTTCATTAAATCGGTCGATAAAAACCAAAATACATACATATATTAATCAACCTATTTTTAGTTTAATAAAGTTATATTTTAGAGTAGTGAAGAGGTGTCTTTTCATTTGAATTCGACCTCAGTCGCTACAGTCTGTAGGATGTTTAGTTTAAACAGTATGCTGCACAAGCAATACTGCCCGCGAAACCATCGAGTGATTTATTAAAGCAAGTGTTTGATGACAATATCCACGTTTCTTTGACAAATGTATCCACGGTTGCTCATAAGAACGATTATAAGAATTATGGCCATCATGTTTGCAACACAATTTATTGTATTTATTTTCAGCATGGATTCAAAGTAGCCATGCTGTGTACGTGTAATTTCTAGCAGTTCTGTGGATACATTTCTAAAAGAAACGTACCTATTATCTCCAAATGTAGACAGGTGATTTGACGCGCCGGACTTTTTTTTCTGTAGATTGAAGTCGTTAGTCTAAACACACAAGCCAACAACGACTCCAGTCTTGGAAGTCAATATCGATGGAAGCATTTGTGAGATACGGCCTAAAATATTTAAACATTTTAACAGCTCCAGGATGCAGTTCCTGAGGAGCTCCCGTGGGTTTATATGCCCGAAATCTTTTTTCATCGTAAATGTCATAAAATTATCTTCATCGTCTTCTTCCTAAATTGTGGGCAAGGCCATGATCAGGATAAAAGGATAATAACCCGTTCACTTCAGTGCATCCCTATTGGTCCGTCTGTGGGTTTCACCATTTTGACCCCAACGATTCCGGATCACAAATGCTGGTATTGTTGCATTCGTGTGATTCAGGAGTTTTAAAGCCTGCCTGCATTTTACGACTTCAACACGTGCATGCTCTCATCACTGATTTGGCTTTGTTCGACCTTTTACGACGCCGGTGATCTTCAGTCGTGTCAACCCACGGATTTGAATGCACACTCGCACTCCCATAAGTGGAAAAAAATCCTAGATGTGATTTCTCACCAAGTCGCTTTTTACGACAGGCGCTGTTTATTCGGTGGGCGGCTGCAGTTATATTCTTGGCCCATCCCTGCACGGGTCATAAAATTATCTATGGGACAATAAACGTTTGCTCATTTGCTCACTTTGGCGTGTTTTATTCCAATTTCGAATCCTACAACTCTTCAACAAATATCTATAATTAATTACACGCGTTTAACATTTTTTATGGATTTCATTTTGAGCATAGCAAAATTTCATAACGCCAACAGACATTTTGCTGGCAACTAATAAGTTTGAGTACGTAACAGAGAGTCCACTGGAAAAATGTTTACGTAATGCGCATATTTGTACAGTGTACACCGATGAGGTTGAAGGAGAAGATTTATTACCTCCAGGACGGAGCCTACGCAGTCCGTCCGGAGAACAATGTCAAAGTTGTACTCGGGGATTTAAATGCGGCCCAATCGATTTTGCAGCAGCTCTTAATACGGCGATAGGTAGAACTAGGTTTCCAAGCCTAAGGATCCACAGGCGCCCCCAAGATGTTCGAAACACCAGCCAAATCGACCGTGTCTGTAAAAACATTTTAAACGTGCAACACATTCCGAGGGGCAAACGTCGAATCTGACCAATTTTAACTTAGCACACCTGGAGAAGAGTCTACAGAGCGTCTGAGTGAGATTGAAACTGATATCGCATCATCAAGTATATAGCCATAACTAGCGTACGTTATGAGCTATCGCAGAGAAAAAGCCCGTATTATGGTGATGTGTGCGTTTACCGGATAAAAGGTGACAGAAGATGCCCATTTAAAAACACTGCAACGCAAAACAAGGTCATGCAAAGTTAGGTTCAGTATCCGAATACATCTTTTCTGTATGAAATTAACGAATACATACATACATAGGTTTTAAATAAAGCTTTTTTGTATTTTTATAAATTTTAACTCAAAGAATGAACGCAGAGAGCTTACCGAAGGCTTTAGTGGATATAAGAACGAACTTGTTCAGCCTAAGGGACGGCTGCTACAAGACCTTTGTGTGTATCTACTCTATACGCAGTGTTTTAAATCACCGAGGAGGAGTGGTCTAGACCTGCAATTATCCAAGACAGCAAGGTACCTTGGTGGCATTCTGAATTACAAACTCAACTGAAAGGAAAATATAGAAGATCGGGTCAAAAAGGCACACGTGGCACTATATGCTTGTAGAAGGACGTTCGGCAATACGTGGACATTCAAACCATAAGTGGAACATAGCGGTGTTGAGGTCTTTTTAAACATGTGATGCAGCTGTATGGTGAAAAGCTACCAAGAAGAAATCTATCTCTCAAGCCATATCAAAACTCAAAGGACAGCTTGCATTGGGATAACGGAATCATTAAGAAACACACCCATTGCAGATATATATACATAACCGCACACCCCTGGCCATATACTGCAGCAGCAAAGTGGTTGAAATGGCCATTAGAATTAGAAACTCGGGACTGTAGTATTTCAAGCCTCACGCAACCGTTGAGGAGCAATGGAGTGATTCAAAAGAAACAACAGCCACTGACTATTTACTAGCCTCCTGTCTTCAAAAAGAGATTCGTTGCCAGAATCCCCGAAAGAAGCGAATGGATCAACAAAACGGTCACGGAAGAAGACGAGATAGCTATCTATGCTGACGGATCCAAAATGGACGTGGGTACAGGTGCAGAAATCTTCTGTTAGACTTTGGACGGGGTGAATCATTCAGAATCAGTGATGAATGCAGCGTGTCTCAGGCAGCGACATCTGTGATCACTCACGCTGCCAAGGAGGTGAAAAGGTGCAAACTGGCTGACAAGCAGATCACTATATATTCTGACAGCCAAGCAGCCATAATGGCTATGGAGTCAGTAGTTGTCAAATCAAGGGCGGTGTTACAGTGCAGGGAACACCTAGACGAGATATCAATCGTCAATTCAGTGACCCTATGCTGAATACCAGGGCACCAGGACATCTCGGTCAACGAAGAAGCACACAGGCTGGCAAGGTGCGGATCGGAGATGGATGCATCTCTGGCTCTGAAATCTTTACAAACTCTGATCGGTGCAGTGACACGGAAAATCGATGTGGAATCCATGAGTAGAACAAACGTACGTTGGACCAGCCTCGAAACATGCAGACACTCGAGGGATATTTGGCCAGCGGTAAACAAAAGGAAATCAAGGTTACGATCGGGCTGAACCGCAAAGACATACGCACACTGACGGGGGTCCTCACAGGACACTGCGCCTACAGGCGGAGTCGTTGGGCATAATGCACAACGATTACTGCAGGAGCTGTAGAGACGTCGAAGAGATAGAATCTATTCCTCACCAACTATGTGAATGCCCTGCCCTTAGAACCAACAGATTCAAGATTCTTGGCAGCTACTTTTTTGAGGAGCTGGAGGATCTGACCGATATTGAGCTGAGGATTGAGTTCTAGTAAAGCGGATCACTGAGCTGTTAAACAGCGATATCTTTTTGTTTCTTTTTAGGTCTCCAATTTTTTTTTTAGTTTTTATAAAGACTACAAGCTCTGTAACAATTCCCGTGTAGGGGCGGCACAAATGACCTTCAAGAAGCCTAGCCTAGCATTTAACATCTTGAATCACTTTCTCAAGCTTGCTTGCATCTCCCTTGGTTGAAACGACTGGAGATCTATGGTGTTGTTAAAGGAAGATCAACTGCAAGGGTATGCTTGTGTCGACATCGTAAAAAGAGGCATGCGTTAAAATTTCGGGTTAACACAAATGCAATAACACTATCACCGGAGGCCTGCGGATGTTTATTGAGGTCGAAAAGCCCAATCCCACAGGCAAACCTGAAAGAATGCAGTTCTATGCGAGGGTTTAAAAAAAAAAAACAAGATCTCAAATGGAATTTTGGAGCGACTGGCCTTGACAATTGGAAGCAGCGTCTCAGGCAGAGCCTTCCGTTAAGTAAAAGCAATATCAACTGGGATTTTTAACGCTGATAAATTATGTCTTTTCCTTTTAGCGTAAATACTGATATAAATTGTGAAGTGATTCATTTGTTGAACATGATCTTATTCAACTGAATAGGTACTTGTTCAAATGATTTTGGTTATATTTTAAACCTTATATTTGTTGATAGAGAACTTTGTACTAATCTTATATATGGCAACTCAATTTTCGTTCATTTGTCCTCAATTGTGCATACAATTAAGTTATGATTTTTTTAAACCATCGTATGAAAAACTAAATATGATTACAAAAGAGGTAGCTTAGCTATGGTGAAATACAAAATTTTATTATTGGCGTTTTCTGTCACCATATTTTCACCAGTGGCAGACTTCACGATTCACAATTGGATTTGGAAAAGGTTCAAAGTTCGGTGTAACAATTTCACCTATCATATGCAGCCACCCATTCAGCCATTTTGACATTTGTCAGCGATTAATTGAATACATACATTTGTATGAAAAAACTTTCATATGTAAATATTGGTTTCCTAAAGTAAAAATTGATGCGGAACATATTCTAAAATTATAATGAACAATTTCACATTAACAGATTTGCCAAATGGGTGTCCCTATAAAGCAAAGTCAAGCCAGTTATTGTAAAAAATGTTCAATTCAAATTTTGACAGTGCATGAATACCCTTGTACATACTACACATAATACCTTAGTGGTTAGATAATTGACTTAAATTAATAATGAGTAATATTTAAACTATCCTGATATATACTAGTGCCTTTACCCTAGTCGTTTTGAATATCAGTGCGTCAATCTTTATTAAGACAAAACTTACAATGAAATCCTACTGACAATTGACAGATTCAGGTGTGGCTCTTGCCCAGTGGAAGTCGTTTCTTTTAATTTTTGTTTACAGCAAAAATGTTCTCAAATTTGTCTAAAATGGCAATACAATGTATCGTCACGTCACCTGAATACATAGATAACCAGATTTTTTTTTAGTTTCAAACTAGTCAAAATGAAACTGGTTTCTGGTTCTCAATTTTCAGCTGGTTTGTCCTCATTTGTGAGTTCTAATTGAGCTGTGGTGAGTTTGTGTGAAGAAGTGCGTCACAAATCTTATGCAGGTACTTCCAATTCCAAACCTAGATTAATTTCCGAATCAAATAAAGTATGGAATAGAAAAGAATACTACACGGTTGATGCTCAATGACATCACTGGGAACGGTAATTGTTAATTTTTTGAAAATTTGCGTATAATGATTACACATTTATGCTCGTTTTGTCAACGTTTTGGAAGTTACTAATTAAGACTTGAGAGTATGAACGGTTAACCATTTTCGTCTTAAAAACATATCTGTGACGTTTATAAAGATCCTGGATTGGTCGCAAAATTATATGTTAGTTTTAATTAAGAGGGACTTGCTAAGAACATCATTGCAGCTCCCCACAAAAACAGCGCTTCTCGTAAGAAATAAATAAATGGAGAAACCACTTGTAGACAATTTTAACATTGTAGTGAGCTTAGCAATACTTTCATTATTCTGAAACTCTCAAACAAATGTACATACAAATCCGTGAATTGACACGAATGAAGATCACTGGTCGGTGTCGTAAAAGGACGATCGATTCGGACAATAATCAATAAGAGCATGCACGTGTACTATGTGGAAGTCGTAAAAAGTGACCGGTCTCAAAACTTCTGGATCACACGCATGCAATAACGTCAGCATTTGATTGTCCTCAGTAAAAGTGATCCGAAAGCGAGAGGTCTGCCGGTGATTATCGAGGTCAAACCGGTTAGCCCCACAGGCGGACCAGTAGGGATGAAATAAATTGGTAGGGTTATGATCTCTTTAATTCTAATCATAACTTCGTCATCAAGGCATGGTTTTTCGCAATGAGAAATATTCTAGGAATGAGGAGCTTCAGTCTTCCAACTTTGATATTTTTTTTCACCTATACAAATCCAATTCGTAAATTTAAGAAATCAATTTTGTTGTTTGCATTATGAAAACTCTATTCACCACAGGTAATTGGTGAACAATGAACTATCCAAATTCTGACAGATAGAGAACATTTTTGTTACCATACCAAGTGCAATCGCCTTCGCCAGCAAAGAGAAGTGCGAGATAAATTTGATGGTGTAGAAGAATACACATCTCTCTCCATCGTGTTTCGTCTTCCCAATTCATTTGCGGATCCCATAGAATTTTCTGTGCCATTTTATGAAATCAATTCCTTCAAATAAAACTATTTATTTATTGACCACACCTTTATTTAAGAAAACAAAAATCATTTAATTTTTAAAAAGACAAAGCTTAGCCCAGCCGACCCTGCCCCAAAAAGGGAACACAACAACAACTAAAAGGAATAAAATATCCCCTCAAATCCGGTATCCGAAAAGAAACAAAAGAACAGAAAAATTACCTTTAGAGCATTCAAATCGATATCGTCTAACGAGCAATTCACCGATGGGGCCAGTTGGTGCGCCATTTTGATTTATTATTTTCTGCTTTGCTTTTGTTTATTCTTCTCAGCTTCAGCTTCAGCAGCGGCGACGACGTAGGCCTCCTCTTTATTTTTGTCTTTTTCCTTCACTTCGCCTATTCCGTCTCTTACACACTATCGGCAGTGTGTATATGTATAAAATTCCTTTTCGAATTCTTATTCTAGATTTTCTAATTTGTTTCCGCTTTAATAAAATTATTATTTGAAAACTATTCTAATTCACTAGATTTTTCAAAATTGCAAATTTCTACGGCAAAATAACACAAAAAAAGTTTTCTCCAACTTTTCTTTCACATTTTTCACAGCAGCATTGCAGGAGTGGTAAATTTTATGCACTTCATTTTCTTCCTCGGCGAGAAATAGATTTTTTTTCTTTGCTATTTGCTTTCGATTTGTCGGCCCGAGATTGTGGAGTTTTCTTTTTTCCGCGGAGCGATGGAGACAAATGTGAAGAAACGAATTGAAACAAAAAAATTGAATAAACGGGTTCTAGTTCCGGTTGGAGGTAAAAATAGTTATTTATTCGCCGTTTGACGAGAAGAAATTAAATTTTCTATTTTTTCCACGCCCGACTTTTTTCCTTTCACACCACGGCACAACTAACGAAATACACCATGGAGATGGAGCAATTCGCTTTTGCTTCACTTTGGGTTTTTTCTCTCACTTCTCTTCTCTGGAGATATATTTTTTATCGTCGATTCTCCTTTGGCTTCCTTCTTCCTAGAGTTGGGAATTTGTTTTTTATATTCTGAAAAAATTTCGGCTTTCTGGGAGATTTTCGCACGGAAATGATTTAGAATTGCAACAGTTTTCTTTAAAATATGTGTTAATTCTTTAGAGTGTTGACGGATAATGTTATTTCCGACGACAACTGCGACAAGTTTAGCGACAGCAAAGACAGCGATACACGACACATTTCAAAAGGCTGACGCACCCTACTGCGAACGAGATTTGCAATTGTTAACAAAGTGTATTTGATTTTGCTGTTTTCTGATTCTGATATGGTGAAAAACCATGGAAGTCGCTCTTAATTTTAGGCAAATGATCTCTTAATTAAATGGCGAGCCGTGGGTAGAATGTTTTGACGTTTGCGTGGTGGATTGATGTAGAGCTTGTGATGTAATTAGGATGAATTGAGTCGTGACATGAAGGTGGCGTTGCCTTGGACTAAATGGCAGTTGGGTTTTGGGATGGCTGACATTCCGATCTCAGGGATGGCTGAAATGCAACTCAGTAGTAACTCATTCTTTGAGATCAGAAAAATACGATTAATACTCACTCTAAACTCACTGTTTATATAAAAATCCACCCACAATTTAAATTGATGAAACCAATGGGAATGGATGTACCTAATATTCGTTGCATAGAAAATATTTATACAAAACCCGTCTCAACAATCCAACTTAGATGTTGTTTGTTGTTTTAATACTGTTTTTTAGTTTTATACAATTGTATAAACTACTTTGCACGTTGGAGCAAAATGTATAACCCTTTTGGAAAGCGTCATAGGTTTTACAAATGATGTCGAACATCAATTCGATTTTTACATTTGTGAAGCAATAAAATTTGAATTTGTGTGAATAAGCAATAGAACGCTATAATCCTGATGTTCGCGGAATAGACGGGGAAAATCGCGAAGTTTTGCAGAAAACCGCGGAAATGCCATAAAAAGAGTAAACTGAAGAGCTAGTTCTTTCAACTAAATGTTATCAATTTTATTTTAAACTTTCCGTGAAAACAGAGACCAATTTGTTTCATTTCTAACAAAATGGCAGCCAATTTACATTACGACATGATATTACTTTTGCCCCACCCTCTATGTACATAGTTATCAAATTTAAACATAAGAACAACATTTTCTTATACATTCTTATATGTTAAAGTGCGGATAAACCACCGAAAGCGAACGGCGCAAACCATCTAAGATTTTTTTCTGTTGTTGACTCACTAGAATTCCTGAAGTACTAATATATTGTCTGAATACATTGAATCCAGTGAGTATGAGGATGATCTTTAAGTGTCGGATGATGTAAGGAATTTCTGGGAGCCACTTTTTACGGAGCCTAGTATTCCGCTACATAATATCATCCTGGCATTATGTCGCCCAATGACTTGGTAAGATTAATATAGATCGTTAAATTAAACTGTACTGAGAATTCCTTCCTCAAATAGATCGCATTCGAGAGGCGGTCGTTATACATTTGGCAAATGAGAACTGCGGCAGAGATTTTAAACATTGACGATGTGGCACGAGCAAGGGTTGAGGAATTTTAATTTTGCTGGATGCTATTGTTCGGTGGTCAATTTACCTTTCAGATTGCTAACACTGTCTATGGGCAAGATGAGTTCATTCATTTTATTTTCTTATCATTAATTCTCCATGGAAGGGGTGGTCAGCCAACTAAACACTTCCTTGTTCTTTGCAACTGTGGTTCCAGATTAGAGCTTTAGTCAAATTCAGTATAAACTTCTACAATCAAGTGGGTCCTTCGTTGCTGCCATTAAATGTCACCGATTGATTTAATTATCTTGTTTCAAATACAAAACAAAAACAAAATTAAACGAAAATTATTTCAAATAGTTAAATCGAGAAATTATGTTCAAAAACATAGGAACGGGCTACAGTCCGCTTGGGCGAACTGTTGGCTACCCTATTCCTATTCCTATCAGACAAAACAGAGTCTATATTAAAAATTTCAGGTCCCTAGCTCAAACTTTGGTTTTTTTTTAAAAAATAAATAAATTGTGGGCGTGTCAGCATAAAGGGCCCCTAGAGAGTGTATATTATAAATTTCAGCTCATTAGCTCAAACTTTGGTTTTGTCAATAAAATTGTTTTATTTAATTGTGGGCGTGTCAGTGGGCGTATTTTTGATATTTTATCTCCCGAGCAGTTTTAGGAGTCAAAGATCATATATAAAAAATTTCAGCTTTCTAGCTCAAAATTCTATTTTTTAGATAATTTTTTTTTTAGATAATTTTTGTCGCTTCTGTGCTAATACTTTCAAACGCACCAGTGACAGCTCGCTGTTTTCTGCCAATTATGTCAATGTCGTCAGCATATGCAAGTAAAGGGTGATTTTTTAAGAGCTTGAGAACTTTTTTTTAAAAAAAAACGCATAAAATTTGCAAAATCTCATCGGTTCTTTATTTGAAACGTTAGATTGGTCCATGACATTTACTTTTTGAAGATAATTTCATTTAAATGTTGACCGCGGCTGCGTCTTAGGTGGTCCATTCGGAAAGTCCAATTTTAGGTAACTTTTTCGAGCATTTCGGCCGGAATAGCCCGAATTTCTTCGGAAATGTTGTCTTCCAAAGCTGGAATAGTTGCTGGCTTATTTGTGTAGACTTTAGACTTGACGTAGCCCCACAAAAAATAGTCTAAAGGCGTCAAATCGCATGATCTTGGTGGCCAACTTACCGGTCCATTCCTTGAGATGAATTGTTCTCCGAAGTTTTCCCTCAAAATGGCCATAGAATCGCGAGCTGTGTGGCATGTAGCGCCATCTTGTTGAAACCACATGTCAACCAAGTTCAGTTCTTCCATTTTTGGCAACAAAAAGTTTGTTAGCATTGAACGATAGCGATCGCCATTCACCGTAACGTTGCGTCCAACAGCATCTTTGAAAAAATACGGTCCAATGATTCCACCAGCGTACAAACCACACCAAACAGTGCATTTTTTGGGATGCATGGGCAGTTCTTGAACGGCTTCTGGTTGCTCTTCACTGCAAATGCGGCAATTGTGCTTATTTACGTAGCCATTCAACCAGAAATGAGCCTCATCGCTGAACAAAATTTGTCGATAAGAAAGCGGATTTTCTGCCAACTTTTCTAGGGCCCATTCACTGAAAATTCGACGTTGTGGCAGACCGTTCGGCTTCAGTTCTTGCACGAGCTGTATTTTATACGGTTTTACACCAAGATCTTTGCGTAAAATCTTCCATGTGGTCGAATAACACAAACCCAATTGCTGCGAACGGCGACGAATCGACATTTCACGGTCTTCAGCAACACTCTCAGAAACAGACGCAATATTCTCTTCTGTACGCACTGTACGCATTCGTGTGGTTGGTTTAATGTCCAATAAAGTAAACTGAGTGCGAAACTTGGTCACAATCGCATTAATTGTTTGCTCACTTGGTCGATTATGTAGACCATAAATCGGACGTAAAGCGCGAAACACATTTCGAACCGAACACTGATTTTGGTAATAAAATTCTATGATTTGCAAGCGTTGCTCGTTAGTAAGTCTATTCATGATGAAATGTCAAAGCATACTAAGCATCTTTCTCTTTGACACCATGTCTGAAATCCCGCGTGATCTGTCAAATACTAATGCATGAAAATCCTAACCTTAAAAAAATCACCCTTTAGTTTGCGTTGCACAGACTGCGGCGTGGATGTCAAAGTTAAAATTCAAGTTGAAGTGTTGAGGAAGTTGCGATTGGACTGTCATCCGAGTCGGTTGTGTTTGCCTCGTTCATTTAATTGAGTAAAGTTAAACGGTGGAAAAAAAACAAATAAAGTGGAATCAAATTTTATTTAAATTGAAATTTGCTAAATATTAGCAAGAAGTGCACCAATAAACAGTGGTTAGTGCCCAATATGAGTGCTAATAAAAGGGAGATGGAGCCTAAGCCTCCGGATCCCAAATTAAAACGATTTCTGGCACCATCAGATATGCTGGACGATAGAGCCAAGGAACAAATTGTGATGGACACTGAGGCATGGTACTACGAGGGAGAAGATAGCCTTCCAATTAGTAATGCCCTTCCGTCTAAAGATCGATCGAATAAATATAAAAGTGTAGTAATTGATGTTGCCAATGAGGCGGCACACATAACGGGTAATAGTGGCGTGTCTGGCACAGTGTGTGGCAGTACCGTTTCGGCAGTTGGAAATTCAAAACCAAACTTAAAAAAAAATGCGGCAGAGTTGCCAAAGGATTTTACTGTGAATAAAAAAATATTTATTTCAAATGTGGACGATGATCTCCGTCGTTTGCTGGCAGATGATGAGGTGTTCGCTAAAGTCATCAAAAAAAGGAAAATTGGTGGTGAGAAGATCCCAGCACAAGTGAATGCAGATTGGGACCCCAACAAGCAGAACAGATTCTCAATTTTAGATGATGAAAATGTTAATGTGAACGCAGAGCCGACTACTTCAAGAAATGGGGTGAGTGGTGGTAGATCTGGTGGTGTGCATGATTCTCAGGTTAAAGATCTGGGGTGGTGCCCGCCCATTTTTGTGAAAAATTTAAATACTAAAGTCCTTCTTGACTTTCTTAAAGAGAAGTGCGGCTCCGTGCCAGAAGTAAAATTTCATAATTTAGGATATGGAAGGTCCAAAATATTTGTCAAGGATGTGGCACTTCACCAGGTCTTTATCGATAGATTTAGGGATAGTGGGGCGGAGGCGTTTTCCTTTGCTCCTAAAGGTATGAAGAGGGGCGCTGTCCTTTTGAGAGGATTGCCGTCTGATTTCAAGGAAGAGGACGTGGTAAGGGAAATATTGCTGTACGATTCTTCAATAAACATTTTGAAAGTGTCACGCTTCACCACAAGGTGGTCAAGGGAGAATGATTTCGATATGGAAGCTTTCCTGGTGAGCCTTGAGCATAAGGAGCAGAAGCAAAAAATTATAAAAATAAAGCGCCTCTTCCATCATGTGGTGAGGTGGGACTCTCTTCGTAGAAGTGGACCTGTTCAGTGTTTCAGGTGTCAGCGGTTCGGGCACACGAGCAGTTACTGTGCCTTTCCCTCCAGGTGTGTTAAATGTGCGGAGGTACATGAGGTTGGAAAATGTTCATTACCTGCTGAGAAGGGAGTTACCGAAGCGACGTGCGTTAACTGTGGTATGTCAGGGCATCCAGCTAATTTTAGTCAGTGCCCTAAGCGACTGGATTTCCTCAGTAAACGGGAAGCTGCAGTTCAGGTACCAAGAACCAGAACGGGGCAAGTGATAAATAATGATCGTAAGGTTCTAAATGTAGTTAGTGGAACTTATGCTGAAATTGCAGGTGGGTCGAGGCCTCATACTTTGAACACCCCGAACGGATCTGGGGACGCATCCTCCTTTGGAGATTTTCTAAAAGAATCAGTTCGCTTATTTGGCATGCCAATAAATGCACTGATTAATAAAGTTCGTAGCTTCTGGCCGGAGTACAAGAAATTAAAGGAAGAGGATAAGCCAGGTGCTTACCTTTTATTTATAGCTTCCCTCTCACCATGACTCTTAAAATCTTTGCTTCTAACGTTAACTCCTTAGTGTCTCAAGATAAAAGAATAGAAGTAGACACGCTTTGGGCGTCCTGGGGGGAATTGGTACAGTAACGGTTCGCTATATGATGATACAAAGGTGGTACCTTTTATACCATATGTCATCGATCGTGCGGAACGGAATCTCAAAAAATTGGAATCGCACGACAATCCTATTCTGAAGGAAATATTCTCAAACAATATAGACACGGAGATTTAGGGAAACTACTATATGTCTCCTATTAGCATACTAAACATAAGTTCCGGCAGCCTCTTCGGGCCGCCGATGACGTCGCCACCACTATTTCTACCACCATTCTATTTAAAAAGTGATCCAGGCAATCACAGAGGTTAAAAATATGCTCACAAAAAAAAAAAAAAAAAAAAAAAAAAAAAAAAAAAAAAAACTGTTTGCACCAACATAATAAATACTTATAGGCCAACAAAAAGTACAATAAAAAAAAAAAAATGATAGTTATAAGATCATAACATGTCAAATTTAAGTAACACTAATATTATCGAAAAAAAAAAAAGAATAACAACAATTAATTAAATTAAATTATATTCAATTATCAGTTAACCCTTTTTGCTCTAAAGGGAAATAAAGAAAGTATATCAAAAAATACTCTTAAATACTTTTATGAAACTCATTTGTAGTTTCTGAGGGCCCTGTTTCATGCCGATTTCGGTATGAAACTCGTTCCTCATGTTAACCCCCTTTTCCCTTTGTTAACTAGTACGTAAGACAAAATATCAAATGTCAAAAGTTTTATTGAGCGAACTTTTTAGTTATTGTATTTCTTTCACAAAGAATTTTATTTGCTGGAAAGCATTCATGTATTTTAAAATCAGTTAAGTACCCTGTCAGACCAATTCAAAGTCGACTACTGTGAATTCAAATGTTGTTAAATAACCCATGTAATATTTTGTAGTAATTTTTAGTCTCAATAAAGAAGTTGAAGTTGAAGTTGAAGTGTTGATGTGTTTCTACCATTAATCAGATGTTTTTGATATCTGTACCTCACTGAGGAATTAGGGCTGATTTCTTTCACTTGCTCGAAGGGGAAATTTTCAGTGAGCAGCTGACATTCACATCTGATATTCGTCCAAAAATAGAGGTTAGGGACTCGAAGTTGCCTTGCAAATTGAACGCGACCAATGTTTAGAAAAACTCGCACTTCCGGGTGCTTTTATCGGGTAAATACATATTTTTTCAAATAGTAAAAAAAAAAAACAAAAACTCTTTCGCATTTCTCGTTGAAATATCTTTGTTCATATTTATTCATTTTACCAGTATAGGGTTTCGCCATGATATAACATTTTTTTCTGTCAAAAAAATAAATAAATAAATAGCCGTAACCATTAAGCATAAAAATGTATCATCGTATTAATTTAAATATCTAAAAAATAAATAATACAAAATTCTATTACTAAAGCTAAAAAGTTTTAACAAACAAAACCATTTAAGGAATTGGTAAAGCACTTATACAAGTATAAATATATAAATAGATCAATTTAATTTAGTATATATATATTTTAAAATTGGTTTTTATTTTGAAATGCATTTAAGAAATGTATTCGCCTGCATGAACGATAGTAGTAGTTTTTAGTAAAATGTCAACAATAGTTTTTTTTTCCAAATAAATGTAAATAAATATAAATATAAATAAATATACATATTTATGTATACAAAATTGTTTTGATAGTTTTTCTTTTAAAATAACTCCTTACTAGTCTTTGGCCAATAAATTACTACCTTAATTTATACAATAGTTGTTAAACGAACCCAAAATCAAGACAAGTTTATAAAAATGCAAGATTGGAATTTCCGGTCTAGTTATTTTATTTTTATTTCAATAAAAATGTATTCATAGATATAGCGTAGGTAGCGGTTATGTCTATGTTAAGAATGTGTCTTGTGTTATAGTTAAACTATCACCAATAGGAAAGGGGTACTTCTAAATATAGAATAAGTTAAAATTTATTTAATTATAATTAAATCACAATAGGCATATAATATATATTTTGTTAAAAAGTTTTAAGTTTAGTTTATTTAAGTTGTTAGTAGTAATTTGATTTAGTTGTTAGATTTTTTATGTTTAATATTTATTTTGTTTAAGTAAAAGAGTTAAACATTAAATGTGATGATTTTCGATTTTTGTTGGTGCAATAAAGAAAATTTGAAAGCTTTTTTTTACGTTTTGTTTCTTGCTAGAAGGTTCGTAGCGAGTGAATAAAGATTAGAGTACTAAAAAATGTATTTTTTTTCTTCTTTTTTCATGTAAACGTGTAATATGTATAAGTATATGTAGTATGTTTGTTCCGTGTTTTGTTTTCATTTTACACAACCAACAGTTTAATGTTAATTGTTCTGTACAATATTTTAATTTATTTTCTAAATTTATGTTAACTAACAACTTACCTACATCGTTATCAATATATATATTTATTTGTTTGTATTTTTTTCATACACAACAATTAGCGTTTTCTTTTGAAGTAGTTAATAACTGAAAGACAGACGGCTATACGTTTTGAAGGTACATTATTTAATTCAATACCACAAATAAATTTCACTTATATTCGTTGCTGATTGTCAACATAAGAAATATTATTTGCAACAAGAAATGTTTTGTACATAAAGAAAATTGTTTGTGCATAGTAATTGTTGGTTGGTAGTTGTTAAATAAAATGCTTAAACGCATGTTTTTGGGCTTACCTATATATATTTGTTTATGCATTTTAAGGCGATAGTTGTCAGTGAATCGGATATGAGAATAAACGTTACCGACAAATTATGAGATCCATATTTCATATGGTAGAACCATTAAAAAAGTAGAAACCATTAAAAAAGGTCCATAAAATAATCGGTCATCGCGGTAGCGTAGGGTGGATGAAGTAGCATGAAAGCTCAGCCATCTTCTGTGACCACCACAGTTAATATCCCGACGATCACATGTGGTTCATCCGAAAAAAAGGTATGAGAACAAATTAGGTCCGTTCGCGTACTTTATGTGTAGAAAAATGAAAACTGCCAAATCTCCAAAATCGAGAGAGAATCCTCTCATTTCAAAGAAAAGTACGCAAACGCTTTTGTGTGAAAAGATGAAAAACGTCAAAGTTTGGCTTGAAAAGAAGCAACCGCTGTTTTTTTTTTGTTAATATCCCGACGATCACATGTGGTTCATCAGAAAAAAAGGTATGAGAACAAATTAGGTCCGTTCGCGTACTTTATGTGTAGAAAAATGAAAACTGTCAAATCTGTAAAATCGAGAGAGAATCCTCTCCTTTCAAAGAAAAGTACGTGAACGCTTTTGTGTAAAAAGATGAAAAACGTCTAAGTTTGGCTTGAAAAGAACCAACCGCTATTTTTTTTTGCTGGCAAACTCATAGGATTTCATCATTTGACAGTTTTCATTTTCTTACCAGCCGAAATTCTGTGTGAAGAAAAATGAACGAAAGTACATTTCTCTTTCGTTCATCTTTTTACCATTTTCTCAGTACGCGAACGCGTTTGTGTAGTTTTGCACGAAAGTTTATATAAATTTACGTTTGCATATTAGTTGGCGAACGGACCTTATATAAATCTATGTTTGCATATTAGGCCCGTTCGCGTACTTTATGTGTAGAAAAATGAAAAGTGTCAAATCTCCAAAATCGATAGAGAATCCTCTCAATTCTAAGAAAAGTAAGCGAACGCTTTTGTGTAAAAAGGTGAAAAACGTCTTAGTTTGGCTTGAAAAGAAGCAACAGCTGTTTTTTTTTTGCTGGCAAACTCATAGGATTTCATCATTTGACAGTTTTCATTTTCTTACCAGCTGAAATTCTGTGTGAAGAAATGAATGAAAGTACATTTTTCTTTCGTTCATCTTTTTACCATTTTCTCAGTACACGAACGCGTTTGTGTAGTTTAAATTTACGTTTGCATATTAGTTCGCGAACGGACCTATTAGTTCGCGATCAGAACTATTAACAGGAGCAGAGATGAGATGCTTCGCATGACAGCAGAAGTAAGAAATCTTGATTGAATAAGAAGATCCAAGGTCCGAAGAAGCCTCACGTCAAAAAACCTATCTCAAAGAAATCGGTGCCCAACCGGCTCATTTGGCACTTGGAAATGTTATGTTTTAGAGGAAAAATCGTACGAACCCCATCGCAAAAGCAATATCACTCAACGTTCCTTTATTCATTTTCATTCCCAAGTTACGGGTCCCCATCCAAGAAGTACTCGCGCCCACGTCGTTTCATTTCGGCAGGCCTAAAAACTTCTGGATCACACAAACTTCACCAGGGCCCTGATTATGAATTACGAGAAGAGTGTCACGAATAACGTAATGATACCTACGACATATGCATATTACAAATAACGGTAAAAAGGAAACGAAAATGATGTCATTCTAAATGCACGATTGCACGATTTTCCATCTCGCTGAAATTGTGTTGTTAGGCTAACGATACCTGCGATCGATCTCGTAATTTGTAATTGTTTTTCGGCACTATCGATAGGCAGGCAACGAGAATCGTTATTTGTAATCAGGGCCCAGCATTTGATTGGCCTCAGTAACAAAGTGATTCAGAATCGGCGAACCCCACAGGGGGACCAGTAGAGATGCAGTGAAGGGGCAGGGTCCAACTTAGTCCAGATCACAACCTCGTCGTTAAATAGAAAGATGATGAGTGTTCTCAATTGTGCGTAGACATGGATTAAAAAAAAAAATTAGTGTAAACAGCCCATGCAGGGTTAAGTCCCTATTGAAAGTTTTTTTTTTAAGCCAGTACTAATTTCGATTTTGAACAAAACACATGAAGTTTAGCCGTGAAATAGTAATTTATTCGTGTTAAATCGAGAGAATACATTCTGCAATTAGTTAATAAGTTTTTAAACACTTTTTTTGAGCGAAAACGGTCCACAATACCATGATTTTCAAAACAAATTTCTAAAATTGAAAAGATCACGGAGTCAAAATGACACTGACAGTCCGCAAGCTGACAACTGATTTTACAGAGATAACTGTCTGAAGTTAGTAGGTGTGCTTGACGAAGCTGAGCTGCACAGAGTACAGAAAAGATAAAAAAAAGTGCAGTATTTTGCGTTCCATGAGTTAAAATCTTGCCCGAAGTGTTCTAAATTCTGTCACTTTCTGTTCCATGAAGCTTTGCAGATCAGTTGCGCACACGATTTTCTGCACCTAGCTTGAGGTAGGACAAGTGAGTGAATTGTGTCAAATTCGAAACTCAAATTGTAGTGATGTCAACTGATTTATTTGTTGGCATGAGATATCCTATTTTTCTTAGTTTAATGTTACAAATAATTGCATAAAGGTATACAAAAAAAATCAAAAAGATAACAAGGAACAAGTTCAAATTGTAATCGAATCGACATCAGGCCAAACATTGACGGTACAATGCTCACTCAAAATCTGAAGTTCACTAGAAAGCACTGAGGACCATCAATTTGAAATTTCACAGCTGATAAGAAAACATATGACTCGAGGCTGTATTATTTTCTGTTCTGATTTGATTTGACAGTTTTCACTCACTTGTTCTGTTCTGATCTGTTCTGATCTAGTTTTCTTTCATTAAACACAGCTAGGAATGGGTTAAAAAACCTTTATAAAAGCCCATTCAGACAATCATATTCGATTAAACTGATTTATACATTTTGTGATGTACGAACTTCAGGTGATTTAGCTCGGTATAAAAAAGCACTTTTTGTCCATAAGTAAGTTTTAGAATTCCCACTTAAAGATGATGAGCAGTCGATTTGATTGTTTCATCTGAAAGAGAAGTAGGCAGGCACCATGGTTATGCCACTTCAGGTCCGGACTTAGTTCTGACAAATTTAGTATTTACGGCCTTATTATTGCGGTGCTTTAAAACTAGTCCTAAACAGGATTCAAGTTTAAAGTTTTTATTAAAATTGACATTTTTTCCCACGCGTTTTGGCAACTTAAAGTCTAAAACTTAGAGCTAGTCAAGACTTGAAGTTTGATTTTTTTTATAGAACTGGGTAGAACTAGTTCTAAAGAACCTCAATATACTGTCAGCAAAATAATGTATGCAATCAGAAATGGCAGGCAGAAAATCTAAAATATACACTCCGACTCACTTGTATTTTTTGCCACAAAGAAATGGAAAAGAAACCACAATTGAACGCAGTACGCAAGAGTCAATTAATTTCTATCACTTGCCAAACGTTGGTCACGTGAGTTATTTGATCAATGAGGAAAGGTAAAAAAGTAGGGACTAGCAGTTGCCTTGCAAATTGGACGCGCCCATACTTGATTTTGCAATAGGTCACATGAAAAAACGTTTAAGATGATGAATACAATTATTATTTTCATGACCAAAGAAAGGATGAAATACAATTTCAAAGGTGACACAGCAAAGGACGTGCAGTAATGATATGAGGAGCAGTTTAAAGCTCATAAATGAACCCAGTCACCAACAAATCAATACTAGAAAGGCTTTTTGGGTCTTATATGGTTGGCCTGCTGTATCACGCGATGGACAGTTGATCTACTACCTTCAATTCCAGTTTCTGCCTTGATTCTACGATGTCTTGAATTTGAAGCAGCTCTCAGTATCGCACGAGAAAAGAACTTATGACCTTATTGGGAAAAGCATCATACAAATTGAATTTATCTACTTAATTCTATTTTTTTTTACAACATAAACATAATATACATCATATCCTTCTTTCATATTTCTTTTGGTTTTTCCCAGATTATCGGAGGATTCAAAAAAAATTATTAATAAATAAAATTAAAGCAAAAAACTACCCGTTCCTAATCAAGTGAGCCAGAGGTATCTAGGTCAGATAAAACGGTTGGAATGGTCGGGAAAGTGATTCAACGAGATCAAACAGAAAGTAAGGTCAAAGTTAAAGCGAGACGTAAAAGTATGAAGCGATTCCTGCCAAAAGGCGTTTTTCTTTTTTAGCTCCGAGCGGGGCACTGAGCTGTCAAAAAAAGAACTGTGTTACTTTTTCAACTCGGAGCGCTCTGAGCACAAAATTTGTATTTCTTTTTTATCTCTGAGCTAGCTCGGGGCTCGCTCGATGAGCTCGATTGAAAATGACCGAGCACATCGAGCGAAAAGCTGAGCGCGGCTGACTTCATTCATTTTTTGTGCTTTTTCCATAGTTTATTTACTAGAAATTATAATTTAAATGGAACAATCCTTGACAAACACCAATTTCAGAAGCAAACCTGACTATTTTGAAAATTAATAAAAAAAAAATTATCTAATGACAGTTCAGTGCTCATTTCTGTTTCTTAATTAGCTCGGAGCGCTCAGGTTACGTTCAGCTCGGAGCGAGCTCTGATCGCTCGGGCCCCGCTCTGTTCCCCGCTCGGGGCTAAAAAAGAAAAACGCCTAAAGTAGAGCGAAAACTGTTTGTCCTTAACTTAAGCAACAGACATTCGTTTTTAGTTGATATTAAGCCACACACATACAAAATCTCTGGAAAATTGGGGGCACACATAAGGCAAAATGGCGGTGGATTAGCAATCTTATATATGCATCTAATGACAATTAGATTTTCGACACTTTAGGAGAATCAACCAGGCGTTTTTCTTTTTTAGCCCCGAGCCGGGAACAGAGCGGGGCACGAGCGATCAGAGCTCGCTCCGAGCTGAACGTAACCTGAGCGCTCCGAGCTAATTAAGAAACAGAGTTGCGCACTGAACTGTCATTAGATAATTTTTTTTTATTAATTTTCAAAATAGTCAGGTTTGCTTCTGAAATTGGTGTTTGTCAAGGATTGTTCCATTTAAATTATAATTTCTAGTAAATAAACTATGGAAAAAGCACAAATAATGAATGAAGTCAGCCGCGCTCAGCTTTTCGCTCGATGTGCTCGGTCATATTTAATCGAGCTCATCGAGCGAGCCCTGAGCTAGCTCAGAGATAAAAAAGAAATACAAATTTTGTGCTCAGAGCGCTCCGAGCTAAAAAAGAAAAACGCCTATTAAAGCGATCGAACAACGTCGTTTCGATGATAGTGGTGTCTTACTCCCCTATAGATCTGATAGAGATAGACATAGTCGGAACGAACTCGTTCGATCGGTTTCATTTTACGGGAAACTTTCCCGCAAGTGCGCATGTAAATCCGTGGGTTGACACGATTGGAGATCACCCATTTCGTAAAAGGTCGCGTCAAAATCGTAAAAAGTAGACATGCCGGGATCATACCAAGTAATAACACCGGAATTTGATTTGGCCTTAATAAAGAAGTGATTCGAAACGGGGAAGCCTGCCGAATGTTTACTGAGGCCTAAACCCCCCAGGCGCACCAGTAGGGAAGTCATAAGGTTGGAGGGTTACGAACCCTTTAGTTCTAAACGTAAGCTCGCCGTAAAGGAGTAGAAGAAGAAGAGAATTAACCAGTAAACACCGCGAGAGAGCTTTAAAAAATGGGCGCCTTAATAACATGGCTGGTTCTTTTAAAAAATCTATAAAGAAACTAACAATGACATAAAAGTTTCAACATTAGAGCTATGGCAGGGATCCCGCCAAGTACCTTATCTTTCTGCTTCCCCAAAAGAATATCGAACTGGACTTACTAAATATAGGTTGAACCATCGTAAGCTAGGATCAAACATCCCTGCAACGAGCACTTGATGTATGGTTGGATGTTTTGGATGGAAATGGGTATCGTATTAGTCCGAAAAAAAAAAAACAGAATACTTATGCTGCATATTCTCTGACGCACTCGAAGTGATTCCCTAGAGCGAAAAGTTAAAAAATCTGGAATCCATGATCAATAGCGAAGAACTTTTTAATTGATGGCATTCAGCATCATGTAAGCGTAGGGTGAGCCATCTTCCCTGACCTAAAACTGTCCCATTAGTTGAAAGGAAGGATATACACCGTATGTGTGGGCCCGGCGCTCACAAACGCATCACAATGTTGGATACCGTACAACATATTCGAGGGCAAACTAACGGCAAATGAATAAACGATGCTTTACATGACAGCCTGAGTAATAAAACTTAATCGATTAAAAAGTAACAAGATTCGAGGAAGCATCCAGGTCGAAGAACCTATCCCAAAAAAATGGAGCGTGATCGTTGGTACTGTCATGTTCAAAGGAGAGATCCGACGACCCCAGTCAAAAAGGCAATATCAATCAAGATTCCAATATAAACGAGAAAGATATTCAGACATAAAACCTTCAGGCTCACAAACATGCAAAAACACCAGCAGTGATTCGAAATCGGGAGGCCTGCCAATTCTTTTTGGGAGTCAAACCGGCGAACTGCGTAGGCGCTCGGGATGCAGTGAAGTGGGAGGGT
Organism: Portevinia maculata; assembly: GCA_949715645.1. Classification (NCBI taxonomy): domain Eukaryota; kingdom Metazoa; phylum Arthropoda; class Insecta; order Diptera; family Syrphidae; genus Portevinia; species Portevinia maculata. The sequence goes on along the minus strand of OX454527.1, from coordinate 24,529,110 downwards.
TATGATCCCTTTAGTCCAGATAAGAACCTCGTCATTAAAGAAAGAAGGAAGGTTGATCTGATATTTGTCTTCAATGTTGGGGTAAGCTTGGTGCCATAATGCAAAATTGATTTTATTTTGTTGATAGTTTAATGTTGAATTGTTTTCAACAGGAAATTACAATGCCATCAGATGCGTATAGTAAACGATGACAAACTAATACCATGTGGATGAATCAGGGACATTATCATAAAAATCTACAAAGAAGTATAAATGCTTCGATTTCGAATGGAACCTTTAGGCATGTACGTGAAGGACCAAAGGTGAGATTTAAGAAAAGTGTAACTTTCAGTTAGGACTATTTGCTCGAACATAACACATTCACAGTTATTTTTTTTATCGGCATTCAAAACTAACTTAACAAGACAAAAAAAAATTAAACAGATTAAAACTGAATATGTACCTAAACAAAATAATAACAAAATGATACAACAAAGTTATTTATTATTCAACAATCATTTCCAATTTATTTTAGCAATGCACACAAACTGTAAGTGTATAACATTTGTCAACAGAAAAGAAAAGTAAAACTATTTATAACATAAATGCAGCAGCACCAAGATTGAGAAACTATTACCTAGTCATGTTGTGTGCGTTATTTTTTAATTTTTTCTTCACATAAATAAGAAAAATGATATGAATATTCGATATACATATAAATTAAATATACAACATTTGTCAATTCAAGTTCTCATTTGATTCAAACTAAATAGTTCTCTTATAATTAAGAAAATAAGAAAACAAACAAAACAACCACACATTCGAATAAAAATAATAAAGTAGTCAACACTGAACACAAGTATGCCTACGACAAGTTTTAGCTGGCAAATAATAATAACCATTTCATTTTAAACAAACAAAAACAAACAATTAACCTATTTAGTGTTACAAATTCATGTTGTTTTTTTTTGTTTTATATTGGTTTTGTTGTATCTTGTTCTTGTAACCAAAAAAGGGCACTTAAAATGAATTTTTCGTTTTGTTTTTTTGTTAATACAAAAACCTAAGTAATTGGTCTATTGATCGGTTTTTTTCCTACTGGTAAGCGATAGTAGCTCCTTAACCGTACTTGTTACAGAGCGCGTTGTTTTCGGAGTAAAAATTAAATTACTAGCTGTTGGAGGCAAGTTTGTACCAGCATCACTGGACGACCCGTGTTCTTTCGACGGAAACGACTGAGTTTTTCGATTTGGTCCACTTCCCAAATGCGGTGCTAACTGCAGATTGAGCGGATCACGTAGTCGTCTCAAGTCGTATTCGATATCGGCGATTTGACGCTTAAGCGTGTTGTATAGGTCGATGTCGAAACGCTTCTTTTTGGCACGTTTGTGTAATGTAAGGAGGTATTGGCGGTCTTTTACATCTGGGTAGTTATATTCCTGAAAGAGAGAGAGAGAGAGAGAGTAATTGAGACACGTACTTGCAAAGTTGGTTTGCTGGTGCGGTATACTTACCGTTTTTGTTGTACAGTAATATGCATAACCAGCCATCGCTGTACCGTATGTAACAAAATAGGTAACCGGTTCCATAATATCCCAGGAGTACTCCCACCAGGTAAGACGAGCAAGAATCCCAAATTGTACTGACATGAATCCGAGACCGGCCCAGGTCAAGAAATTGGCTTTACGTGTTGCCTCTGTGCTCAGTTCTGTTTTTTGCTGCAAACGAAATACACAAAACCGCCAGTGGTGTTATTTATTGAAATTGTAAATAAAAGGATAACAAAAAAACAGCAAAAAGGACAAAAAAAGTATGAATACCAATTCAATTGCAAACTATTTCATGTGTTGTGGTTAGGTGGTTGCGGCAATGATTAATGCTAAATTAGTGGAGTGCAAAACTAATATAATTAATATTGGTTGTAGTGCAGAGTGCATGTTTTGAATTATTTATTAGTCCTTTTAGTCCTCAGTAAAAGTGATTTGTTTGTGTTCATATTGCGGCAGGATGGGTAAGTGAGAGTCTTCTATTGGCAAATGAAGATCAATCAATTTTGCTAAACGGGGTGGGAAATTTAATAGGTGCTTAAATATTAGATGTAATTTGCTCTTCCTGTAAGCACTTTTATTGTACTCCAGTGAGTTTGATTGAGTTGTATGAAAATGAGCTCAAGACTTCAATATTCTGGCGCCTTTTGCCAATCATTAAAAGGGTACTGTCAAGAAAGGCGATCGTTTGTCTACGATCGAGGCAGATAAGATCCTATTCAGCGTACTTAGCCAACGTCTCAAGCCGCTCTGCAACACACAAATAAGTACGCACGCAGCAGTGTGGCGTCTCGCCCGCTAAAATACTGAAACGAGTTTTAAGTCGAGACTAAAAACCTTTTTATTGACTTTAAAGCCACGTCAGGACCTCTACATGGAGGCGCATGATTCGAGACCACAGCTTAACTGATCCAGCTGTGTCGTGTGCCACTGGAAAACACGCGATGTAATATGCAAATTGAAAGACTTTGGAAGTGTTCCAAACTTGCATCGGATTTCAGCAAAGACTTCGTCGATATTGTTCCGGAACATACATAATGTAGTGTGTAGGGCATGTGCGAACATGGAAGGAATATCTTTAACACGTTCAGCTACTGGGGTACGCGGAAAATATCGTTATCAACGTGGATTTTGTGTTAGAGAATTTTATGGTGGTTGAAGAACAGACGAATTTGGTATGGTAGCCCTTGAAGTTACCGAGGACAAGACCAAGTACATGCTATCAGCAATGGAATAAACATAAGGCCAGCGCCTAGGATAAGCAGCCACTGTTGATAGCAATCACTTCAAGGTAATTAAGAAATTGAACTAAATCGGAGTAAACATCAACTTCACGAATGACGATAATGGAGATCCGTCGAATAAATATCATGGAAACCATCTTGATACTTTGATTTGGTAAGGACAAAGTTCATGCTCTACTGAACATTGATAATGCCACTTTTGCTTTATGTTGGACGATATAGAGAAATGGAGAGCTGATACAAATACCTCGTCGATCATGGGATATTTCGTCCTGTGCGCGAGGAATTCGAAAGTAGAAGAGACGTAGCAAGATCTGGGTGCAATGACTAAAATCAAAAACATGTCGATTACAATGGCTCGGCCACAGCCAGCTACATGGAGCGGCTCAGTCCCTAGGTTTGAAACGAGATGGAAGACCGAACCTCCGATTTAACAACCAAGCGATCGCGGCTAAAAAATCTCCAGGCCTTGACAACTGGAAGCGTGCCCGGGGTCGCAGATGAAGTAACGTGTGGAATAGCCAGACGAAATAGAGCCTGGTAAAGAGACTACTCAATGCCTAGTATTTATATCCATTTTCTGTCCATTATCAATAGAGTAGTTAAAACTACGATAGATAACCAATCGATTTTCATAGCGATCTGTACAGTCCAGAATACCAAGGATTTCAGACCGATAAGTCTACCATCTTTTGCCTTTGAAAAGCTAATGAACATCTATATTTGCAGCAGGTTCGATTATAGCGTTATCTCGGCGGCCCAACACGCTTCCATTAGAGGCAGAGGAGTGGAAACAGCACTACACGACGTCGTCAGCACTATAGAAAAGTCAAAGGACAAGGAATATACTCTTGCAGGGTTTTAAGATATTGAAGGAAAATTCAACGAAAACGTGTGCGGTTGAAAGAGCATTGCTGAATTCCAACGTCGATAAGTCTCTCACCAAGGTAATTATGAGCCTGCTCAATAGAAGGAATATAAATGCACCACTTGCCGATATTGACCTAAAAGTAGCTGCATCCAGAGGCACACAACAAAGTGGGGTCATTTCTGTAGAGAAGTATATATAGTACCTATGCAAATTTCTCGAGTGTTCGTACTTCAAATGTTAATCTGCAGGCTCAATTTGTAATATTAGTCAGTAATAAAGACACTCGATACGAGGACGGTGTGTCCTTTGCTGCAATTTCCCCACTTCTTTGGGTTCTCGTCGTAAATGTGATATGTACCCTTGAAATTCAAAAGCAGAGGGATCAAAGTAATTTCATACGCAGATGACGTAGTATTGCTTGCGACGGGAATATTCCTATCAACTCTGAGCGCATTGTTAGGAAACTCCCTACGGACACTTAGTACGTGGACAAAACCATGTGGTATTGGGATCAATCATAAAATACTGAACTGCTTCACTAATAAGAGAAGCATACAACAATTCAAACTACCAGGAATTGAGGGAATACTCTTGAAAGTGGCGAAAAGTGTGAAATAACTAGGAGTTATCCTCGACAGAAAACTGAACTGGGAGCCAAAAGTCAATGACAGAGTTAGGTGAGTTGATAATTCTTAATACACATGTAACCGTATCTTCGACAAAAAATGGGAACTAAAAACTCAAAATAATGCTGTGGATTTATTCAGCAATCGTGCGACCAATACTCACATAGGGCAGCTTAGTCTGGTGGCAAGCCCTGGACAAGATTACCAATCTCAAGACAAAAATACAAAGACTAGTGCAATGAGAACGAGACCAATCGCTGGCTTAAAAGCAATTCCAAATTTTCACCCCTGGATCAATACATGCAGGAATCGGCTGCAAAAAGCGCCTAAAGGATCAACCAAACAAACAGCTGGAACCCGAGTCATTAAGGAAATGCACTGATTCTGAACATGTCAACTCTAACTACATGTCTCCTTACCAAGACTTTAAAAGACCATTCTCTTGTGCATTTCCAAGCAAGGAGGAATGGACTGTAAATGAATCCACGAAAAGGATATAGATATCCATCTTCACTGATGGATCAAAGATGGACTGTGAAAATAGTGCGGGGTTATTCTCAGAGGATCACTATAGTGTATTCCAAGTTGCAAGCATGGTTTCATTGATGGCGATACCACGTAGTGATATTACCATATTTATTGATAGCCAGGCGGCCATTAAAACGGTATCTGCTACCGAAATTAAATCTCAGCTTGTTCACAGCTGACGAGAAGAGCTCAATGCTCTTGACTCGCAGCATAAGACGAACGTCTCTGGCACAAGGACATATCCGGCAACGAGCGAGCTGATGAACCGAAAGAAAAGGGTCTGCGTTGGACCAAGAACAGGCATCAGTCGATCAAACCACCACTCTGTAATCTCAGAAAAAGAGTGGAATACAAAATCCGAATGAACCTGCCAACAACAGGTGTAAACCATTAACAGCTTTTGACATATCAGGCAAACTGTGGCAAAAAAATGATAAGAACCGGACCAACAAACTTTTACGTTATGAGAGAGCATAGCTCTGATCATCACGCAAAATGGCCGCCAAACATAATTTCTTTGATATTGAGGATTTTGTGTTTGTGGATTTTGTGTTTAAGGATTTTGTTTTTGGCGATTTTGCTTTGTAAATTTTGATTTGTAGATTTTAGTTTGGAGATTTTGTGACTGGGGATTATGAAACCAACCCTTCAGGTAAGTGTTTGCTGTTTTAAATACAATTTGATGTCTTACCTCTTCCAGAGGACTTATTTGATATCTAAGTTTTTCTAATTTAGCGACTAGTTCTTCTTCTTTGTGCAAATGATATTCTCCTACGTGAAGTGCTTCGTATAACTGTAAGAAAGAGTTTAGAATCTATTTATTATCAGAAAAAATAACAATTAAAATACATACCTGTCCGACTAATGCTCTAACATCTCCTAATTTTGTCAAGTCTTGTCCAGAGATTCGTTCTCTTTCTGGGGGTACTACTTTATATTTTTTATCATTAATGTGTAACCTGGAAATTAGAAGAAATAAATGATTTACGATAAACATTAAACAAGGTTATCCGGGGTCCACTGTTCCAACTTGTCAACCTTATTTTTCGTCTTCTCTAGTTAATCTGGAAAATTACTTTGGTATACAGTGCGGTTCAATTGAATAGTCGCACCTGTTCTAGAACTTGATTTTTTGTTGTATTATTTACACCAAAAGAAAACGCATTCAGCAGTACATTAATACTGAATGAAATAAGCAAAACTTCAATTTGATAGTTGGCCAAAACGGAAGTTTTACTCTCTTTTTCCGATACCATGCTAAAATGTATGCATTTTTTCGGTTCATTTGAATAGTCGCATCTGCGACTTTATTTATTTTAATCAATTATGAGTCATTTTAATAATGGTACTGCCTAAATCATTGGATATAACCTCAAAAATTCTATTCTTCATAGAGTCGTATAAACTTTTCAGGTAATTCAAAGAAATGTTGGCCCAAGAAGCTTTAATCAGCTTTTGATTGTCTTGATAATGCTTGCCTCACTGTTACCGAACTTGGCAGCACAACGAAAGGTATGGTGGCATCACAGGTGGCTGTGTAAAATTGGCATCACTCATAGTAAGCGAAAAATTAGCAAATGTCAAAGAAGAAAAGAGGCAATTGTGAGTATAAAGGAAGACATCGTGGTAAGCAGCGGCCAGCAGAGAAAAGAGCAAGGAATTCGGAATCAGCTCTTCCGAATTATCGAAAACTTGTACCGGATTTCGGCAAGGAGATGCGCTATCATATGACTTCATCAATCTTGTTCTGGAGAAAATAATGCGAAAGGCAAGTGTCAACACGGAAGGCACTAACTTCAATAGATCCGCCCAGCTACTGGGGTATGGGGACTATATCGACATCATTGGCCGTTCCCAGCGTGCCGTGTTAGAGGCTTTCACGGCGATTGAAGAACAGGTTGGTCTTGAAGCAAATGAGGAAAAGACCAAGCTAACAACAACACACACCAAACAAACATCTGTCCACCGCCTAGGACAAAACGTCAGTGTTGATAGCAATAAGTTCAGGGTAGTTAAGGAGTTCATCTACCTAGGAGTAAACATCAACTCCACGAATGACACCTTAGTGGAGATCCGGCGGAGAATTACCTTGGGAAACCGCTGCTACTTGGGTTTAGCAAAATAAATGGGTTCAAAACTTTTCACTCGAAGGACAAAATGCATGCTCTATAGAACCTTAATTCTACCAGTCCTGATTTATGGCGCCAAGTACTAGACGATAAGTGGAAAAGTGGAGCTTATATTGGGTTCTTTTGAAAGAAAAATACTCCGTCGGATATTTGGTCCTGTGTCCGAGGAGGGCGAATGGAGGAGAAGAAACAACCGCGAACTCTATGAGATGTACCCAGATGTGGATGTAGTCCACAAAGCTTAATCACGTCGACTACATTGGCTCGGCCACATTGAATGAATGGAAAATAATGCTCCAGCCAAGAGGATCTTCGACTCCCAGCATCCTGGTTCGTTAATGCAAGAAAGACCGAACATCTGTTTTAAGGACCAAGCCATCGTGGATGCCAGAGCGCTTGGTCTAAACAACTGGAAGCAGCCTGCCCGGGATCGCAGAGGATGGAAGGCTGCAGTGTCTCAGGCAGATACTCTTCACGGGTCAGGAGTTAAGTTCCTGCAATTACTTTTCTGTCTTTATCTGAAGGGTCATCGAGCTTTTTGATTTTTACAACACCGGAAGCGTACATACGTGGAAGATGAAACCAGCTCCATCATCATACTTAGTCTTCCCATTATGATGTCATACAAAAAGTATGAGGGCAAATTAACGGCAGTTGAAAAGAAGATGCTTTGCGTGACAGCAGGAGTAAAAAAGATCGATCGAATAAGAAGTTCCAAGATCCGAGGAAGCCTTCGCGTAAAAGAACCGATCTCGAAAGAAATGGAGCGCGACCGGCTCAGTTGGTCAGTTGGTTGGTGTCAAAAAGGCAATATCAATCAACGTTCCCACACAGACGCGAAAGAAAAGGAGGCCTAAAAACTCCTGGATCACACAAATGCAGCAACAATAGCATTGGCCTCAGCGACGAAGTGATTCAAAATCGGGAGGCCTTCCGTTAATTTGCGAGGTCGAACCGGCGAACCCCACAGGCGGACCAGTAAGGACGCAGTTTAGTGGGAGGGTTATGATCGCCATTAAGAGAGAAGAAGAAGTAGAAGATGCAAGCAAAGCCACGTTTGAACTTGTGTCACTTTTCTTGATCAATAAAACTTAAAATTTAAAACGACACTTCTGCTTTTTAGTGGTCTCAATCGCAAACAAGACTTGTCCCGTTTTTCCAGCGAGTAGAGTTTTGTTTTTCCTTAAAGGAAGGTATCAATAACTCAAGAAATTGACATTTCGATTTATGAGGGTTTTCTTCCGGGCCATCGATATCAAATAAGATTTTAAATCGACAAAATTCCGAGATGTCAAAAATAAGTTCATAACGCATTCGACTGCAAACTTTTCTTTAAAATGTCGCTAAATATTCTCTGTGAATACATTTCATGGAGGAAACTGAAAAAAGCAATCTTCCCTAAGGAATTCTATCTCCATTTAAATCTGTTTGAATATTCATATATTAAAATTGACTGAAAGTATTTTCCGCATAAATAAAAGTGTTTATAGCACCCTCGAGCGTTGAAAATTGATTTTGAAATGAGAGAGACACCATCTCCAAATATAAACATCTCTTGAGAAGGTTTCGCATATTGTATATGCATAACCGCGTATCTAAGTAGGCAACACCCCCTTTACATATCACAATATTGTTGACACTCCATCATCTCAGGATTCAGAATCTTTTTTTTGTTCCTTATCTGCTTCGAAACTGACAGAAGATACATAAATGTCTTATTTTGATTGCTCTCGCTACATGCATCGTTTGTAGTCATCGACAGAGGCAGCTAAATAAAAACTTACCAAAAAGGTTCATCCATTAGGCTTTCTATGCTACAAGTCGATGCTATCCGCACTCCTTCGTCATTAAGAATTATCGCTCTATCAACTCCGCGGTCTTCAAATTTAAGCATTTCAATGAGATTGAAGACTTTGTGTGAGACGGGCTTTAGGGCGAAACGACATTTTTCGTTTCGACTTGGCAGCGGAACGGTTATATGTGGCAGGCCATGGATATATTTAACGGTAACTACGTCTGTAGAAAAGAAAGAAAAACAAATTTATTAGCATACGGAATTTGTACATAGGAAAATAAAAAAATATTTGTTAACTATAAACGGAGGTTCCGAGCGGATTTTATTTTCGAAATATATGTATACGTGGGATTGCTATATTTTAAAGAGTTTTGGTGAGGATTAAAATTTCTGATTGCATTTGGGTGGCAGTGACGTAAATTTAAGTATCTTTTTATGATGAATGATAAATATCCTTTTTGTAGCTCCCCAGGATCACTTGAATAGCACTCTATCCGCTTTAGGGACTGAGTTTAGGCGTGATAATACTCTTTATTGTTGTATACCAGCATTAAACGACTTTTCTACGAATCAATTAATATATGAATAAAACCAAAATACATGCTAAAGAAGAAAGAAACAGGCAGCAGCAAAATCAACGTCATGGCCGCTAAAGGATGCCCCAGGGAGGAGTTCTCTCAACCCTTCTATGGTCCATCAACCATCTGTTCCGGTGGACGACTGAAATGGGCAATAAATTCCTTTCAGCCCTTTAAATCGGCTGGAGTGGACGGCTTTACACCCGTCCTACTACAAGAAGGGCAAGGTGCACTACTACCACACCTGCTAAAAATAACAAGGAGCAGCCATCAGCCTTACGTCATTTCTTCTGAAGATGACAGAAAAAGTTGTGGACAACTATTTAAGGGAAGATGTATTGAACACACCCCCCTACATCAGCGTCAGCATGCATACAGAGCGGGCAGATCAACAGAGACTGCCCTATATCAGCTGACGGAGATAATTCAAAGTGCATTGGAAGCAAACGAAATAGTACTGTGTGATTTCCTAGACATTGAGGGAGCATTTGACAACACCTCACACGAGGTGATCAAACGATCCCTGGATAGGAAAGGAGTTAACAGTACAGTATCCACCTGGATGTGTGAGCTGCTGAGCACTAGATCAGCAGAGACTCAAACGCCATCTGTAACCATCAGAGCGAACACAACGAGAGGATGTCCACAAGGAAGGGTACTATCACCCTTAATGTGGAGCCTAGTTGTAGACGAACTGCTGGAAAAATGAACCAACCTTGGCATCAAATGTCAGGCGTTAGCCGATGACATTGTATTGATTACCAGGGGTAAGTTTAAAGAAACCCTTGGCGAAATCATACAAAGGGGGAGATGCTTCTCAAATTTGCCGCCCGGATTCGGCTTAAAATTGTAGGACGCTTTCCACTTCGCACAAGAAAGTGGTTGGAGAAACTAGGTTTTAGGCTCTATATGGGCCATTAATGCCTAGTATCTGTTTTTTTCTTATAAAAATTGATACTCTTGGATGTTTTTCAAACGTTCACAAGAGGCGGGGCAGTGGAAACAACATTTAGATGTTACTTGGCTCCGTCAGGATTTGAACCTAAGACCTTTAAATTAGAAGTCCCACACACTATACTCTGCACTACTGTCCTTACAGTTCAGAAAAAGAGGTAAAATTATCACACTTTGGGGGATGAAAATATGGAACGAGGGTATGCAAGCAGTCGAGCTAAGCCGAACGGGTCTACTAGCTAAATATAGGCAACGACACCTTCTAACCTAAACAAAATCATATAAATTGAATTCAACGGCTCAGTTCGCCAGGACAACTTGTGCATACCATCAATGTCCAAAAAATCTTCGAATCTGCTCCAGGGGGAACAAGTCTATCCACATATAGAACATAATAGTGATCCCACATTTTGTTTTGAACCACTAGCAACAGAACGACCTATAAAAGGGTCGAGTCCTAACTACACCGCATAATATATGCAGATGTATGTCTCCATGTATCTAAATGTGGTCAACAAGACATCAAATAAACTACCATTCATAGAAAGCAATAACAACTATCAATACCCGCCAATAATATTTTATTCAAATACCCAAGAGTGCAAGATTTCTACTTTCAATTTCAAGGAGTTGTGTTCCCCTCTGTCAATAAAATCCATTTATTGCCTCGCAATCCTTAATACTTGTTAACATCATTTTGTAGAAAATGTTCTCTAATCCTCCCAAGGATAGGGTGACGCAGAAACACTTAACGAAATTGTTATGTGTCGTTGTTTTTTTCCTTGCAAATCATCCTTAAATAGCAGTATGTCCGTTTGCATACTTTAGGTCCGTTCGCGTACTTTTTGTGTAGAAAAATTAAAACTGTCAAATCTCCCAAAACGAGAGAGAATCCTCTCATTTCAAAGAAAAGTACGCGAACGCTTTTGTGTAAAAAGATGAAAAACGTCTAAGTTTGGCTTGAAAAGAAGCAACTGCTGTTTTTTTTTGTTGGCAAACTCATAGCATTTCATCATTTGACAGTTTTCATTTTTTTACCAGCTGAAATTCTGTGTGAAGAAAAATGAACGAAAGTACATTTTTCGAACGAAAGTACATTTTTCTTTCGTTCATCTTTTTACCATTTTCTCAGTACGCGAACGCGTTTGTGTAGTTTTGCACGAAAGTTTATATAAATTTACGTTTGCATATTAGCTCGCGAACAGACCTTTTATGTGTAGAAAAATGAAAACTGTCAAATCTCCAAAATCGAGAGAGAATCTCATTTCAAAGAAAAGTATGAAAGTACATTTTTCTTTCGCTCGTCTTTTTACCATTTTCGCAGTACGGGAACGCGTTTGTGTAGTTTCGGACGAAAGTTTATACAAATCTACGTTTGCATATTAGTACGCGAACGGACCTAGTAAAACCTTTTCGATCACACTCGTGTATTGGTTTGTTCTTTGTTGCAATAAACGTTGTCAGTATTCCAATCGTACTTAATTGATGAACAAAAGAATTATCTACTCCTTAAAAAGCGATTACTGCAAATTCGATGTGTTTCGAGATTACTTTTGATTGGGACACGGTTTTTCCAAATTACGTGGCACCGAAATAAAGTTGGATTTGGTTGAATCGATTGGAATTTGTTTCCTTTCTTTTTTTTTGTCATGAAGACAAATTCAAACGTAGATACATACATATTATGTAGCCATATATTATATCTATCCCACGCTTGTCAAAGTTGAATTTAAATCGACAGCCAATAATCTACCCCAAAGCCAACAGTTTCCCCTACAAAACTGATTGACAATCACTCTCATTCGTACAAGTGACAGACTTTTACTGCACCGTGGCAGGCAATCTGGTTCTGTCAGGCAAATTCATTTGGATTGCTAATCGTTCATCGAAAGATAAAAACAGGCTACTGCATATTATGTTTCAGTAAAAAAAAATATACATACAAAAAATATACATATGGGGAGTCTGCAGTTCTTCTATCAATGTTCCTCTTCCTTTCCCGCGCATTGGTCGTGGCATTGAGTTGAGAGCACAGAGTGCCATAGGGCTTTTTCCTTTTTGATAGATGCCAGTTCTCATATGTAAACAAATAGAAGTGGAGGTCAAACGAACGAAACAATTATCAGTAATAGGCGGGGGAATCCTAGGAATCAGTAAAGAAAAGTAAGTTTTTTTATTAATAATCAATAGTTTCTCGATTTATTTTTAGGAAAATTGATTCATTTAGTTATGCGAAGAAGTTGGATGCAGTAAATAGGAAGAACTGTACGCAAAGTAGGGATGAGCGATGTTGGCAAAACATCGATGGCTGAACATCGATGATCGATAATAATCGAACTCAAAACATCGTGGTTGTAGAATGAATTTATAGAATGCCGACTATTAGGGTAAAAAAAAAAACAATATACATAAGTACTAGAATTTATTTTATCTATTAGGTATCGTATTTATTAATAAGTAGTTAAAGAAAACAACAGTAGGTGAGTAATTAGGTAAATATAAGATTTTTGATATTATATACATATAGCAAATATAAACACATGTATGTAGATCATATATCCCAAAACTATGTGTCTATCGACTGCAAACATAATATTTTTGCAAGAAGCTTTCCCTTCAGTCTATTGCATTGTTGACAGGTAGTACTCGTATATTCCGAAAAAAAATATTCAAAATTTTGAATTCTCTTTTGGCAACATTGAAGGCCGATGTTTTGTTCTTAACATCGATTATGCGATGTTTTGCTTACTTAAACATCGATGTGACAAAGACCTATATGGAACCGATAATCATCTCATAGGGTGACATCGAACGTATATTACTCAAGAAACTGATGCCGTCCAAGAGAAACGACCTAATGATATAAACGTTCATTGTACAATTCGCTTTCTGTTTAAGTATTTAATTTTAATTTGGACCCAAGTTCGGCGCGTTTCATGGGAGTGCATACTCAGACTCTTCCAGTAATCATATCAGATCTTTAGCGATATGTTAAGACATATAAATTACAAGATGCGCGAGCGTCAATAAACAAACTGTGACAAATATCTAGAGCAAATATTTGGTTATTCACAACAAAATAAATTTTTGACAACTAGCCGCTGCTCTATACTTTAACGGAGAGAGATTTTCTCAATTTCTCCCCAAGCTAAGAAACAGTTGAAAAACTCCACTGATTGCGCATCTGTATTAGTGTTTCCATGCAAATCAAATTGGAAAATTTCACACTTATTGGATATCTAGTGGATTCGGGTGTGAAGTTAAGAATTCCTAAAAATGACTGAGGATACGCTGTTAACAAACCACTTTCGTTTCGAGGTGGATTTGTAAAATTATAATAAAAGTCGCGTTTTATTGGGAACTAATTTCAAGCTCAATAATCGAAATTCCAATAAAACGCTATATTCACTTGTATGTTCACCTAAATGTCAAACTTGGAATACATATGGAATACTTAACTATAGGCTTCATTACTACTCTTTTGTGAAACAACTGATTTTCAGTGAAATTAAAATGTACATATTTCAATTTTATTATTCCCGTACATTTAATTTGTATTTCCAAATCAATTTTCCTTTCTACTGGGAGCGAATGTGGATTGTTGTGGGGTTAGGTTACTGGGTTGGCGGGGCAACATAAGTTAATAATAATTAAATAAGTTTTAGTAGTATCTCATTCGATTTGGAAACAATTTTTAAATGTATTTCTTCCCTGAAGAACGACTATTCATCAGGTCCTGATGGCATTGCACCGATTGTTCTTAAAAAATGCAGTCATGCAATTGCTCCATATCTTTAGTATCTGTTTGAATTGTCCATTAGTACAGGTAAATTCCCTAATCTATTATTTATATCCCTCTATAAAAAAACACCCTGCACATTTATTTAATTTTCGCAATTTAGCTTATAAAGGGTGGTTAAATTTTAAGGGCCGATGTTGATTTTGAATAAAACACAAATTATTTAGGAAATTATAATCATTTCTTTTATTATGATAATATTGGTATGGTTCAATTATGTATGGAACAAAATATCGTCCAAATCGACCTCGGCGGCACACCTCCATCCGATGGTCCAAATTTTCGTCCAAATCGACCTCGGCGGCACACCTCCACCCGATGGTCCAAATTTTCGATGACGCTGAGGCATAATTGAGGTTCTATGCCGTAAATGTGCCGAATTATCTTATACTTTAGCTCTTGAATTGTTGCTGGCTTATCGACGTACACATTTTCTTTAAAAATAACCCCAAAGAAAGAAGTCCAACGGTGTCAAATCACATGATCAAATTACCGGCCTCATTTTGGAAAAAATACGGCCCGATGATGCCGCCAGTCCATAAATCGCACCAAACAGTCACTCTTTGTGGGTGCATTGGTTTTTCGACAATCACTCTTGGATTATCATTCGCCCAAATGCGGCAATTCTGCTTATTGACGAATCCTCTGAGGTGAAAATGTGCCTCATCACTGAAGATGATTTTCTTCGAAAATTGGTGATCCACTGTTGCCATTTCTTGCTACCATTCTGACCATTGACGACGCTTGAAATGGTCAAGAGGCTTTAGTTCTTGAGCCAATTGCACCTTGTAAGCACGTAAATGCAAGTCTTTATGCATAATGTTCATAAACGACGAGCGTGAGAGGCGCAATTGTTGGGCACGACGACGAGTTAAGGTGGACGGCTCTTCAGCCACACTATCGCGAACAGCAGCAATATTTTCTGCAGTACGAGCTGTACGAGCATGCACTGGTGTTTTCACATCTCCTACAGACCCGGTTTGCTCAAATTTTTGCACGATTTTTCCGATTGAACGCACATTTGGACGATTAAATTGACCGAAAAAATCACGAAGTGCACGATATGCATTTTGATTTGAACGCCCATTTTCATAATAAGCCTCAATAACTTTAACGCGTTGCTCGATTGTGTATCTTTCCATGGTTCAAATTGAGTTAGTCTGAAATTGAGAAATGCCAAATAAAATGGAGAAAAAAACTTGACGTTTACGTGTGGTTCACATTCAACATCGGCCCTTACAATTTAACCACCCTTTACATTGAAAATCTCAGTTAAGGTTCGAACATCCGCTTATGTGTCATTCCATTAAAGAGGTTCCAAAACCTTAACTTCGCTTTTTATGTTTACTCTTGTGCTGGCCAATTTATCTTCACTTTTGGTTTGTTGTTGTTCAAGACGTACAATTTTGCCGAGCTGGGTATACACTAACCAATAAAACGGGCCTTAAGTACCCACAAACTTCTTCTTTGCGTGGTGAATTACTACGCATCCTCATCTCGGTTGCTAGGACGGACCTCCCTGTCTTCCATCATATTTCGCCATAGTCAACAACTGAGTAAACTCCAAGAAGTTAAAAAAAACTGTTGCAAAGATGAACGCACCTTTATAAACTATGCATTAAAATAAATAAGCACTTAGGAAAGGGTATAAAAACAGGCGAATTTCACATGCAACAAATTAAAGAAAGAATACAATTTAAGCTAATCCCTGTTTTTTTCTTGAATGATCTTTTCAAGGACACTTGTATTAGGAGAAGGGCCATCTTGCAAAAACTACTTCTATTCCTAAAAGCCTCTTGAAAAAACTGTAAGAGCACTTTTATGACACTTCAGTTAAAGCAGCGTTTGCATTGCCAAGGGTTCTTCTGCAGCATACGCTTTAGTTTTTGTTTTTAGAGGATGTTTTTCCGTTAACAATAAAGTACCTTGTTGGCGACGAAGGAATTTAAAGGTACTGTGTGGCTGTATACGCAAGCGCTTATGATGAAATTAGATATTTCGAAATTGGTATTGTTTAATTTCGTCAGTTGTTAAGGGAATATCAGTACCTCGCACTATGAATTTTGATAGGACAAGATAAATTTAAATACTGTTTAGAAATGTTGCAAATTACAAATGTTTTGGTTTCATGTTTTACTTCACAAGTCGTAGGTATTTTGGTAAAAAGAACGGCTGGAATTGGAACTACGGAAGCTATACGGTCAAACCCGATCAAAGCGCTGAAAGTCGTACTTAATATTCTACCCATTGACCAGCATATCAAAACAACAGTATCATGTAGCGCAGTGAAATAATCTGCATGTTGCTCCTCTAGACTTTACGAACGTAGCGAGAGGAAGTCTATTAGCCGCTAGGATTCTCGAAGATAAAATTCTTCTTGCGCTTCACCTAGACGACAGAGTTTAGGTGGTCGAACCGCGCCATTTCCAGAAAGATGTAGCCCACATTCAACATAACATAGAATAACTTCATTCACAGAACAAGTGCAGATGTCATGGCCATTAGCAAGGGCCTTTGGCCTATCGGCATGACCCCCGCCAAACTTGGCATCCAGCATGAAAAGCGCTGCCGAAACTACGGGGACAGTGAGTCGGATGATACCTTTTTTCATTTTCTTTGCGGATGTCCAGCTTTAGACATCGCATACTTGGCAAACCATTCTTTGAGGACCTTTCAGACAACTCAGGCATTGGTTTCAAAAACATCATTAACTTCCAAATCAAAACATTTGTGATATTCGTTTACTTGGCCTTGTGGAATTTTTTGTTATCATTGTTTTGATCCCATTCCATTGATTATTGATTAGAAGAAAAAGTAAATATTGGTTGAATGTTCTCCAAAAATAATTGCAAATAAACTTTGACGTTTTTCAACTTTTTACGCAAAGCGTTGGCGTACTTTTCTTTGAAATGAGATTTTCTGTCTCCATTTTGGATATTTGATAGTTTTCAATCTTCTATACATAAAAGTACGCGGACGAACCTATTATTTGCATAAAACACATTGTCAGATCATTGTAAGACCGCCATCTGCCAATCGTCTGAACACACAATTGTACCATTGACATTCGATTTTTCCAGATATGCTGTCCTTATGACGTCTGACAATTTCTTCATTGTCAGACAATTATTTCTCACATTTGAACGAGCAAAACGAAGTTTCGGTGTGGTTTTTAACATTTTTAACATTTTCGAGTTGAATTTCCTTGTGAAGATGAGTGAACTAAATTGTGAATACGTCGACGTAAAAAACAATCGAAACTTTTGAAGTCTCCTCCTGCGGGGTCAGTCACCTTGACGTGTGTACCATCACCGCAAACAATTTCGATGGTGCCGGTGCGGAGGCTTACGGCGCAAAGAGTCATCGGGCATCTGTTGAGGGACAGGCCGTCTGATGAGCGTCAACTAAGAACTGACCAGGACTTTACGTCCGCTCTCACCCTTATATATTCCCTCATTCACCCCCCCCCCCTTTTTCCACCCCCCTTCAACTCACCCCTTCCTACTCTCCGGTAATCACCGGGGAGATAACCCCGCGTATTCGGGAGTTTTTCGGGAGTAAACCCAATTTAAAAATCACACTTTTAAGCCAAGGTAGAGGTACCCGTGCCGATGGATGCATGGTCAGTAAGTGGATAAACCAACTGATCGTTAACGGCCCCCTCCGATGCCCAGGCAAGGTCGGTTGAATAAGTGCATTGTCCTGGTAAGACGGCTCTGCCAGGATGGACCACCCTTTCCGATCCTACTCGTGGGAACAAAATCTAAAAAAAACAAAAATGGATAGAAAAGAAAACGAAACACAAAAAGACCAGCAGATGAGGGTGCCAGAGGCTGGTACCTTATCAAAGGACGAATTGCTGGCCTCCAGTCAGGAGACAATGGTCCCGTCACAAAGCGGCGAGAGTGCTAAGGCTAGCACCTCGACCGCAAACCAATTAACAAACAAACATACCCGAAACAAACCCAAACCCGCAGGGAAAGCTAATAACCAGATGGCCCTCCATATCTTAGGTAAGATAGCGAAAAATGAGCCTGCCGGAAAGGTCCACGAAAAGGATCAGGCGGATAGGATCAAATACCAGGCAATCGTTGACGAATTCCACGAGAGCCTGAAAAACAAAAGCCGGCAGGGAGCGAAGCGTGACAGGTCTCAAGAAGAGATCTCCCACCCCAAAAAAAAAAACAAGGTTGTTGAAGGTTCAGCAGCAACAGCCAAGCCAAGCACGTCGGCGGCCGGTGCGGCCCAGAAGCGTCCCTTTACCGAGGTGGTTAGGGATCACCTTCAGGTCGCACTAGTGGATGATCCCTCGACAAACCGGAAATCCATAGCCAATGCGTGGGGAAGCATTGAGGCCAAGCTCTCCGAAATAGTGAGGTGGTGAGGGGATATCGGGTAATCAAGTGCGCCGACCAATTCTCCAAAGACTTCCTTAGTGGATGCGTTGCTAAGGTTAGCGACGCCTGGGATGGTTTGAAGCTCAAGCTTATCCCAGCTAAGGACATCCCGAGGAGACCTAGGGCCCGCATTTGGTTGCCCAATATGACGATAGAAGGGGGAAGGCTCCTCCAAAGTCTCAAACTCCACAACCCGACGGTTCCGATGGATGACTGGTCAGTCATCAAGGCGGATGAACCCTATAAAAATACCATGTCCTTCCCCCTACTCATAAACAACGAGTGCCTGGGTGCTCTCGAGAAAACTGACCACAAACTTAGGTTTGGCATAAGGCATGCCAAGCTCAAAGTCTTCCTTTCCTCAGGTCCTGAGGACGATGTGGACATCGTCGATACCGACAAGTTGTTGGAGGACCTGATGATCGCCGACGAAACCCCTTCAACCACATAATGCTGAAAGTCATACAGATTAACCTGAGGCACTCAAGGTGTGCCTCCGATAATCTAATGGTTTTTCTAAGGGAGAAGAACATTGACATCGGCATTATCCAGGAGCCATGGGTGAGAGACTCATCCGTAAAGGGGCTCCAAGACACACAATACGACCTGTTTTACAAACACCAGGCCACAGGTAAGCCTAGAACATGCATACTAGCTAAGAAACATCTAAAAGGTTTTTTATGTCCCAATCTTAGGTCATACGATTTGACAGTGATTAAACTGGAGTGTGCGAACCAAACAACATACCTGGCTTCAGCATACATGGCTCATGGGAGACCTGTACCGCCAGAGGAGGTGGAGCTGCTCATAGCCTCAACAACAGGGAAGGACAACCTACTGATGGGCTGCGACGCCAACGCCAGGCATTCTATCTGGGGCAGCTCAGAAGATAATGAAAGAGGTGAGTCACTTTTTGATTTTCTGTTAACCACTAACCTATCAGTCTGCAACAAGGGTACGACCCCAACTTTTGTCTTTCCGAGTACGGAAACGTACAGGGGATGGGAAGAGGTACTAGATGTTACATTAAAAACAAACAATAATAACTTTAAGGTCGACAACTGGAGAGTTTCCAATCTGGAGTCACTCTCAGACCACAGATGGATCCTCTACGACATGAGTCTCGAGGTCGAGAACACAAAACCTTATAGAAACCCCAAAAGAGTTAATTGGACCAAGTTTGGCCAAGTCCTTCGGACAAAACTCAAAAATATACTTGAAACAAACACAGCTGCAATTAAAGAACTGGAGGTACAGGTAAAGACTTTTGAGAAGGCTATGGATGTAGCATACAAAGTCTCGTGCCCAGTCAAACACAGTAAAAAAACGCTTCCCCATGGTGGAACGAAGATCTCTCCAGTCTCAGACAGATGACTAGAGCGATTTTCAACATCTGCCACAAACACAACTTTTGGCGGCCTTATAAGGACTGTCTAAGTGTGTATAAGAAAGCCATAAAGGCATCCAAAAAGGAGGCCTGGATGGAGTACTGTCAGTCGATAGAAACCCTTAAGGACTCCGCTAGGCTAAGCAAAATTTTGTCCAAGGAACACTCCAACCCTGAAAAGACCAGACGGAGGATGGACAGAATCTCCAGCGGAGACCCTGGAACTCCTTATAAACACTCACTTTCCCGGATGCAGTGATATTAGTACGCAACCCGAGAGGCTTCGGCAAGTACAACCTGCTCCAAACAACAACATCACCTCAATAATTTCCGAGGAAAAGATTTCCTGGGCTATTAACAGCTTCTCCCCATATAAGTCTCCGGGGCCTGACGGCATTATGCCTGTCATGTTACAGAAAACGCAAAACCTATCAATACCTTGGTTAGCGTCGATCTTCCGAAGCTGTTTATTGCTAAACCACGTACCACACTCCTGGAGACGCGCCAGAGTGGTGTTTATACCGAAGGTGGGTAAACGCGGGCACGTGTCCGCAAAGGACTTCAGACCTATCAGTCTAACCTCCTTTATACTCAAAACCCTGGAGCGTGTCCTAGACATCCATATGCGAATTTCTCTGCCAGAAACATCGCTCTCCAAATCACAGCACGCCTATCTCAAAGGCCGATCCACGGAAACGGCTCTCCACGAGGTAGTGCGAACTATCGAAAAATCCATACACTACAAAGAATACACCCTAGCCTCCTTCTTGGATATAGAGGGAGCCTTCAACAACGTACACACGGAAGCTATTCTTGAATCGCTGGTCGAACTGGGCATAGAGGAATCTATTAGGAAATGGATAGCTTCTATGCTCGGAACAAGAGTCATTCAGGCAACACTAGGCAACAGCCACTTAACCAAATTTGCCAATAGAGGAACGCCACAGGGTGGTGTCATTTCTCCGCTACTATGGCTAATGGTCATGAACAAAATTCTAGTAAAACTATAGACAGGGAAAGGGTCAAAGCTGTCGCGTATGCGGATGACGTAGTGATACTAGTGTCAGGGAAGTTTCCCTCCGTGATAAGTGATATCATGGGGAATGCTCTAGACAAGGTAAGCACCTGGGCTACAAGGTGTGGCCTCGGCGTTAACCCGAGCAAAACCGAACTGATGCTGTTCACCACCAAAACCAAAATACCCGATTTTACCCTACCCCGCCTAAACGGTCAACCACTTACACTATCCTCCAGCGCTAAGTATCTGGGTATCACGCTCGATCCTAAACTTAGCTGGAAACATAACATTGAACACAGAGTGAGGAAGGCGTGTATTGCCTTCTATGCCTGTAGCAGAACCTTTGGAAAGAAGTGGGGACTTCAACCAAAGATGACCTTGTGGATGTACACAGCAGTAGTGCGTCCAATCCTCACCTATGGATCAATAGTATGGTGGCCCGCGTTGAGTAAAGGTTACAACCTCACAAAACTGAAAAGATTGCAAAGGACAGCCTGTATAGGCACCACGGGTGCACTGAGGTCAGCCCCAACGGACGCCCTCACTGTGCTCTTGCACCTTTTGCCTCTTGACCTATACGCAAAAGATACCGCACTATGTAGTGCGGTAAGACTCAGGGAATCGGGGTGCTGGACTGCAAGGCATAGTAACATAACAGGAAACGAGCGTGCAGATGAGCTGGCCAGGCAGGGCTCAGCTCTGGACGACTCACTCGCTGCAAGGGTTCACATTCCGCTAGGTGCGGTCAAGACACAAATACACTCACAATTCCTGCAGAAAGCCAATATTCAATGGAGAAGGTTAACTAACTGCATCATATCGAGGAAGATATGGCCTATTTATGACAAAGGGAGAACAGGGGATCTTCTAAACAGAACCCGCCCCGAAGTCTCCAGAATCACAGCGATAATCACCGGGCACTGGCCAATTGGAGACCATGCGGCCAAACTGGGTATTCCATTTAACACCCACTGCCGAAGCTGCGGCAATGTAAACGAAAGAGAAACTCTCTTCCACTTCCTCTGCGAATGTCCGGCACTAGCAAGAGCTAGACTGCGGGCACTGAATCAACCATTCTTCGACGACCTTAGCGCTATATCGAGCAAAGGGATACAAGATCTTATCCGTTTTCTCAACTCCACAGGTTGGATATAGACACACACCAAATCTCCCACAACCACTACAACATAGGTCACACGAGTCGTGGTAACAAAAAGGCACAATAAGTGCTAATTGGGTTCAAACCGAACCGCCACTTCTACCTACCTACCTTCGAAGTCTCCGAAGAGGTCTAAACCTGCAAAAAAAAAAACAAAAATTCTATGAAAAAATAGTTGAAAGTGAATGGTTCCAGGAACAAATTTTAGGAATACTTGAGGAAATCGAGACGCTACACAGTTTCTGGGATGCTGGATGCGCAGAATATAAACTGCCGAAAGAAGCCTTATGGTAGAAAGTCGCGAACGCCATCTTTATATCCCTCAACGAATCTAAGGCAAATGGTCGAATCTCCACATCACATTGAACAGCAAACTTGACGAGAATCGCAAAAAAATTAGGCTAGCGAATCAGTTCCTATAACCTGGAAGTATTTCAAACCAATAATGTTTTTTGAAGTCTTGCAGTCCACCCAATCGATTTCGTCTATGGAATTGGTACTATTTCGTCGCCTTTATTGGTTTATGTTTTCTCTGTTATCCTTTTTCAGAACTTGGCAATCGTAATACGCGGGAATTTGTGTCACATTCACCATTAATGTTTTGGCAACGACGCAAAACACAGAATTGCCATGTCAACACCATCGCCATCTCCATCAGATACCAGCCGCGATTCGAGTCCATTCGATCTACTGGTTCGCAACCAAAAAATGCATCCACTGCCTAATGCGACTAAATGGCCTCTGAGTTGCTTAACTTGACACCGGAACTAGCTGCGCTCACAAGCTCAAAACTAACATTCGAGGACGTGCATTCTTCGACGTGCATTCTTCGATGAATAAGGTACATTGAACTCATTTCGTACATCTTTGTCTTTGAGCAGAGTATCAGTACGTGATCATTCTAATGGATACAATGTACTGCCTTCCACAGCTAGAAGATTATCCAATTGCTGAGAATCCGTACGCAACAAATTGCGATACGATACTGTCGCCAAGACCTTGCCAGACGCAATGAGATCCGCCACAATACCCCATATCCATTTATTTATTTATTGTGGCGGATTTCGAAATTTGGCTGCGTCTGGCAAGGTCTTGGCGATAAGAACAACGTCTTAGACTTGTATTTTTGTAATTAGGGAGATGAACTCAGTTCTAAAACAACATTTTGCGGTTGCAACTGTTATTCCAAATTGGCATTTTGTAGATACACTACCACCGTTGTCCACCAAACAATTCGGAAAAATGAGGGAAAGCTCTTCCCAGTACAGATTTGTAGGTGATTGTGGTCATTCTTGAGCTTTGAAAATCAAGATTTGCAGTTCCGTAAAAGCTTACTGCTCCTTATACCTTTGCTCCACCTCCCTTGCCTTGTAAATAATAATAATATCCATTAGGTCCATCCAAATTAAACTTTTTTTCATCTGAAAAGACAACGGTATGAGACTCTCGACTCCACCTAATGTGACTTATTGCAAAATCAAGTCACTGACTTTTGCGTGCTACGTTCAATGGTGGTTTCTTTTTTTAATTGTTGGGTATCTCATATAGTTGGCCTGCTGTATCACGCGATGAACAGTTAATCTATTAGCTTCAACAACTCCAGTTTCTGCCTTGATTTTACTTAGGGAAAGTATTAAATTTGAAGCAGCTGTCAGTATCGCCCGTCGATCCTGACTTGCTGTTGCTCTGATTATTCGTCCTTTCCGGTTTTTCCCATAGTTCTAAGGTCCTTTAGATAGCTGTGAACACCAGTTGGTCCTCTTCCAATCTTACCGGCTATAAAACGGATAGATTTTGTAGTGATCACCTGCAAATAATATTTCAGTATACCTTAGAAAACGTGTTATTAGCAGCACTTTCAAGCGCCCGAGGGTGTTTTCTTATTCCTTCTTGTACTTTTGGGATTCAAAAGTAAATTATCAAAGTGGTGATTATTTAATTTGTTTTGCGAATTTGAGTAGTTACGATTTTCGAAAAGACGTGACGTCACATCCTTTACAACCGCTTTATTAAATTTCATTGTTTATTATTTCAATAACATGTACTATAAAAGACTATGTCTTACTTGTACTATCCTTTATGAATAAATTGAATTGGAATTGAATTGAAAAAAAAGAACCTGCCAAGCAGGGTTACCGATGGGCGACATATGTCGCTAAATGGCGACCACATTTCAAAATAAGTGCTTTTTGGACAATTTTTTCAAAAACGGGCGACAATTGGACGCATTTTCATATAAATCTTAATCTTAATAAATTTCAGATGGAATTTTTAAATTACAACACAAAACATTTTCAAGCGAACAACAAAATGCACGTTTTTCCTCCCAAAAGAATTCTACGAATGTGTGTTGCATAATTGTCGTACCAGAAGAAATACAAAAATCTTAAAAAATCGTAATCCCTACCGCGACACAGCAACCTTCCATTTGTTGAGAAAAGAACTATTATTTTATTTTTTTAAAAGTGCTAAGTTTGAGTTCCTTTTACTTAGAAAACGAAATGCTATTTTGCTAATAAGTTTAAGATTCTTGATTGAGAAAATGAACTGATTTTTTTTTTGTTTTGTTAGTAACTGAGCGTTTTTTCAGATAATGAACTTTTTTTTAGTTATATTTTGCTACTATAACTCTAAGTTTTGTGGTTAAGAAAATGAAATTAGATTTTTTATTCTTCTACTGCCTTTTTTGTTAAAGTTTCTTTTAATAAGAAAATAAACTGTTTTTTTACGTTTTTGCTAGGACCTAACTTGAAGTCTCTGTTATTAACAAATCAAGTGATATTTTTTTACTTTTGTACTGTAAATTTATGTTTCTCTCATTAAAGAAATGAAATGTTCCTTTTACCTGAAGTTGATTTAACCAAAAAATTGAATTGTGATTTCTTTTTATGAATCGCTTTGTTTATGCAAATTATAACCTTACCTACATAAATGTTTATTTTTTTTTTAATAAAATGAAAACAATATAAAAAACATGTAAACATTTTGTTGATTTTATCTTTGTGGGACGCATTTTTTGGCTCGGGCGACTTTTTTTTGGCGACATTTTCAAATTGGCTATCGATAACGCTGCTGCCAAGGTTACAGAGTCCGAACCGAAGCCTGCAACGACGAACAAGGGAATCACAGTCCATGCTGAGCATATGGAAGAACTACTTCTGCAGACTGTTTAACGGCGATAAAGACCTAAATCCCGCTGTCAGGCAGAATGCACCATTCAACACGGACGATGAAGACCTACAATTCCGTCCACCCGACCTGGACGAAGTGAAGATAGCCATATCTAAGCTTAAATCCAACAAAGCCGCTCTAGCAGATGGCCTAACCGCCGAGCTATTCAAAGCGGCAGGCGATGTCTTGGTTAGGAGCATGCAAAAACTCATCTGTAAAATATGGTCAGCGGAAAGTATGCCCGATGAATGGAACCTCAGCATTGTTTGCGCGATCCTCAAGAAAGGAGAAAGGAGACCCTGCGCCAACTACAGAGGTATTAGTCTTTTTAACATCGTGCCGTACCGTGCTGTGTGAACGCCTGAAGCCTTTCGTCAACATCCTGATTGGTCCCTATCAGTGTGGCTCCAGGCCAGGAAAGTTTACCATCGACCAAATATTCACACTGCGGCAGATCTTGGAGAAAATCCAGGAAGTCCAAATCGATACCCACCACCTTTTTATCAATTTTAAGGCCCCCTATGACAGCATTTATAGAGACGAGCTATACAGAGCAATGTCTAGTTTTGGCATCCCTGCCAAACTCGTCCGTTTGTGCAGGATGACAATGGAGAATGCACGCTGCTCCGTCAAGGTCGGTAAAGAGCTCACCGAGACCTTCGATGTAAAAAAATGATTTAGATAAGGCGATGAACTGTCATGTGACTTCTTCAACATCGTTCTTGAAAGAATAGTGCAAAACTCAAATGCTAACACCGGAGGCACTATCTTTCAAAAGTCCGTCCATCTACTCGCCTACGCCGACGACATCGAAATAATCGGGAGAACGCAGCGGGATGTCACTGGCGCGTTCGGGAGTATTGAGACGGAGGCGGCGAAGATGGGTTTGGCGATCAATGGGGGCAAGACAAAGTATATGCTCTCATCAAGAAAGGACACCCAACACCGACGTCTCGGACAGAATGTCACTATAGACAGATATAACTTTGAGGTGGTTCAGTACTTTGTCTACCTAGGCTCCGCAATGAACTCAGGCAATGACACCAGCGCTGAGATTAAACGAAGAATAACTCTTGCCAATCGCTGTTTCTTTGGGCTAGGTAGGGTTAGGTTTATGTGGCTGTCGGCAGAAGCCGACACACTTTAACCAAATTAGGTCCATTGTGATACCACGTATGTATTATCTACCTCAACTCTGTAGATGGGACTGACCAACGACACGCGGTTGTTCTCAAACGGTCTCCCATCTACGTACTAACCGCGCCCAACGTCGTTTAATTGCGGTGATCTGACGAGAACCGATTAACTCGACGTGGTATGGTCGTTTGTTCCATTCTTTGTGCTAAGAAAGCAATTGAGTGGCAAAGCCCTCTCTTGAACAACTAAGGTGACCCTTTATAAGACCTTAATAATCCCAGTCATTCTCTATGGTGCAGAGGCATGGACTCTAGCAAAAGCGGATGAGGTCACTCTTGGTTGTTTTGAGAGGAAAATTCTTTGGGTAATGTTTGGTCCCGTCTGCATAGACGGTGAATGGAGGAGGAGACACAACGACGAGCTGTACTTGCTGTACAGCGATATCGACTAAGCCAGAAGAGTGAAGGTCCAACGACTGAGGTGGCTGGGTCATGTAGAGCGAATGGACGTGAATGCTCCGGCCCGGAAGATCTTCGAATCCATACCCGCGGGACGGCGCAGTAGAGGAAGACCAGAAGGGGACCTTAACCAACTTAGCGTGCGAAACTGGAGACAGCTGGCCAAAGATCGTGCTGGCTGGAGACGCTTGTTGGTTAAGGCCCAGGTTCACCCCGGACTGTAGCGCCACCCTAAGTAAGTAAATTGAATTTATCTACCTAATCCCAATCCTTTTTCTACAACATACTCGTAAACATAAAATAGACTTTTTTCATATTGCATTTGGTTTTTCCCATATTATCGAAGGATTTAAAAAATTTCCAAAAATTAAATCAAGAAACTACCTGTTCGTAAACACGTGGAACGGAATGTATGTTGCCTGCGGTTGCCTCGGACGTCCAAAATTTACTGCGGACTTTAAGTTCTATATCTATTCGAAATTCCAAGTCCATATTTTTAAAAATAAAAAACTTCTGCCTTTTTTTTATCAGCAACTGACCCTGTTCCATAGTGCGTCGTCAGTGTTTAATTGTAAATGGTTTGGGAATATAACTTCCACTTACATTACGCAACAAATGCGTACTCATCCCACTGAACAAAAGTCTTTTTTATTGTCCAGTAAATTTGCGTCCCTCCATCGCAAAGGTAAACCTTTTTTTTACAACGTCCAACCATAAACCCCACAGAATGGATCATCTCTAATCTGTATCCTACTGAATTATGCATGACACCGTGTTTATGTTTCGCATATTTATTGCTCTCTGGACACACGGTTGATTCAATGAAATATACAAATAACGTGATACAAAAATAAACTGCATTCTCGTTTCATATCACCAAATATTACACTGTACATTGTTCCAGAAACCCTCCAGAGCATGAACTTGGACAGGCAAAAAAAAGAAGAAGAAAACAAATAAAAATAAAATCTATTTTTCTCGCCTCCCAATCAGCAACAGACGGACGGGGCTAAGTCGCGTAGTACCAAACCAACCAACACAAATAAATCTGCAAAATATTTTATTAGGTGAATATAATGGACGTGCATATCTTGTGCTGGTATCTCTGGCTGGCTACCACTCTTATTAGCCGCGCAACTTTTGTAGTTTTATAAGCTTTAGTGTTGGCTCGTATCTCGAATAGTTTTTGATTTTAATTACAGGTATGTAGCAGAGTTGAGATAATGTTTTCAGCGCGCGCTGTTTAGCTTCGAGTGTGGGTATTTGGATCTTTCGTGACAGCATAGAGAACGCATAAATCGGTCATATAGCACATAACAAACTCTCGAATGGCTGCAGTTTCCGGAAAGCATTCAAGCAACAAAGTATTTTTTTTACTAACAACTTATTGATGGATTACTTAGATATTTTAAGTGAAGGTATCAGCTTAGCTGCACAGTGCGGTCTGTAAGGGGTGCATTTATTATTATGAAATTTATGGGAGGTTTATCCATAGCGTATAAACTTCTCCTTTCACGACGAGATTATGATCTGGACTAAAGCGATCATCATATGGTCCTTGCTGTCAACGAAAGCACGATGAAGCGACTTATTGAGCTAAAGGGGATGGTCTCGTTCAGGTTTGGACAGATCAAAATAATCCTCAAGAGCGCGGACAAATCGACGAATCAGGCATCAAGAGACAACCAAAGGAAGGCTACAACATCAGGGGCTAGTATTAGTACTGCCACTGATGCTACAGAAAATGATAAGCCATCCACAAGCGCCAACAGTAGCGCCACACCACCAGTGGCTGGCATTAGTGCTGCCACGGGTAACTCAGTTGCTAAAACAACTGTGGTGCTGGATGCTAATACAAAGGCGAAAAAACGGACAGCACAAACGCGCACCGTAACCGCTTTAGGCCAAAACTGGCGGCCGAACAGGCACATACAAGCGGGAAAGATGGACAGAACACCAGAAGTCCAAGGGGGAGACAAAGGGTTACGTACGACGCAGGGGTGATAACAAACCTCATAGAGTGCATAATCCAGAGTACGTGAAGAAGAAATGACGTCTCTAACTGTGCTGCAGGCAAACCTGCACCGCGCTATGGGTGCATCGGACACCTATAGCCAAAGATGTGCCGAAAGGAACGTCGGTCTTGGTTTAATCCAGGAACCATGGGCAACTGCAGGTAAGATCTTTGGTCTTAACAGGAGAAATAGAGAGCTAATTTTTGCCAAAGGTAATTTCAGACCTAGGGCAGCTCTTTCCATTGCGAAAGATATAAAATTCTCTCTCATTCCAGGTTTCAATACTAGGGACCTGGTGGCCGTTTTAATTGAACGCCAAAATGGCCATGTGATACACAAGTTCGTATGCGCATCGGCGTATTTTGCTGGGGACATAGAGGAGGTACCACCTACACCAATACAGGAACTTGCCCAGTACTGCCAAACTCAGCAAGTACATCTTGTTATCGGCTGCGACGCGAATGCACATCACCAGATTTGGGGCAGCCGAGACACAAACAAAAGAGGTGAGTTACTTTTAGATTACCTATATAGTAAAGACCTAGTTATTCTAAATAAGGGAAATAAGCCGACTTTTAGGAACAGTATACGAGAAGAAGTTTTAGATCTTACTCTCTCGTCTCCTTTTATACAAAACATTGTAGAGGACTGGCACGTGTCTGATGAAGCTTCTCTGTCTGATCAAATGCATATTATGTTCAGGCTGCGGTGCAACACCCAGTGCGCGCCGGTCAAATACAATAATAAATTAACAAACTGGAGAACCTATAGTGAAAATCTGGCAATCAGAACTGACCTGCTAGCAGACTCACCACTAACACCGAGGGATGCGGACGCTGCACAATGTCATCTTAACGATATCATTATCTCATCCTTTAGGAGTAGTTGTAAGGTAAAGCGCACCGTGGTAAAAAGAAGCGTACCATAGTGGAATGAAAACCTGGAAACTATCCGCAAGAAGGTGAGAAGACAATTCAATAAATCGAAACGCACCGGCGTATGGGATCAATATCGATCCCTGTTAACCAAATACAACCAAGAGTTGCAAGGATCTAAAAAGGCCTCATGGCGCGCAAACTGTGAAAAGCTGGAAAAACTCCTAGCAGTGGCGCGGCTCCAGAGAGCACTTTCAATAGATCCTTCAAACTGCATGGGATTGCTCATCAAACCTGATGGAACAATCACAAGCGACCGGGAAGAAACTCTCACTACCTTGCTGCAATTTCACTTCCCTGGTTCCCTAATTGTCGATCACACAACTGATCACACTACTGAGATTTCATATCCAACTAACCTCAGCAGAAATAATAGTTTATCTGGTAAATTATTTAGTCCAGAGAAGGTAAAATGGGCCATAAACTCGTTTAAACCATTCAAGGCACCAGGAAATGGCGGAATTTTTCCAGCCCTCATTCAAAAGGGTATGGAATTCTTCCTACCTAACATGATTGCCTTATTTAGGTTCAGTTTCAACTGGGGCTACATACCACGCACTTGGCGGGAGGTCAATGTAGTATTTATCCCCATACCAGGTAACAAACCTAGTGAACTACCTAAATCCTATCGTCCCATAAGCTTGACATCGTTTTTCCGGAAAACAATGGAAAGAATAATTGACGTTCATATCAGAGAATGCGTAACTATTAGCATGCCTCTACACCCCTGTCAATACGGAAGGCGCCCTGTTAAAACTAACAAATCACATAAACAACGCCTACCGTTGCAAAGAAATTGCACTATGCGCTTTTCTTCACATAGAGGGTGCTTTTGATAACACTGCTCGCCTCGTTCAAAAGCGGCTTGAACGAAATCGTCCATACAAAACGTGAAATTCTTTTTTGTTGTGCCTATACTTTCCATGGTATCATTTCGTTGCCGAATCGTTTGAACGAGTTGGAAAGAGGAGTTGGAAAAAAGCTACGGTTGGTTGGCACTGCAGTGTTGCCAGAATTCTAAATTTCACAATGCTAGATTTAAAATTTTCCAATGCTAAATCGTATGGAAGGTCAAAAAACAGAATGCTAGATTTTATACAAAAAAAAAAAAAAACATGAAACCAATGAAAAAATAA
Source organism: Portevinia maculata (assembly GCA_949715645.1). NCBI lineage: Eukaryota > Metazoa > Arthropoda > Insecta > Diptera > Syrphidae > Portevinia > Portevinia maculata. Next base: position 24,498,247 of record OX454527.1, on the reverse strand, counting down.
ACCTGGGCTTTATTAGGTACAAAAAATAAATATTAATTTCTAGTAAACTAAAACAACATAAAAATTCAGTTCGACTTTTGTAGCATTAAGTTGAAAGACTAGTAATTTTTGAGTTTGGTAAAACAGTTTAGTATTTGACTTAGCTATTCTCGAAGTGGTTCAAGCCATATCTCGTCGTAAAGCTCCTCTTCGCCATTTGTTCTTTCGTATTTGGCTGAGCTACGAACTTCATCTACTATATTTGGGGGTATTTCACAAGAAAAGCAACACTTTCCATCCAGCTTCAGACCTTCTCTAATATGAATGATACTGTTTAGTAGACTGAACCCGATCTTGTTGCGTACTTTTGTCTTGATGTTGTTTGTAAGACTAAATAGACGTTCGACTTCCGCGTTCGAAATTGGCAGTGCAGCAGTGAAAGTAAGCCAATCACAAAACGAGCAAGTTCATTAAATGTATTTTTTCCAGCAGAAGCTTGGAAATTTAGCACTGTAATCCAAAATGCACTGGTGGTTTGTTTGCCGTCCCATGCCTGAAGGCTCAAAGTTTGCCACTGACTTTCAATCACAGTTATTGCTTGAGTGCTTAACCCAAATAATTTTAAAAAATCACCAATGTTTTTTTTGACATGGTTCAAACAGTTTTCTACTGAAAAAATTGTTATTTTTTCTAAAGTTACTATATTCCTTGGAAGACGCTGTCGCAATTGTAAGATCACTGATTTTAGAAAAGTTACGCAGGATTGCCGTATCTCGACATCTTCCGCTTTCGATATCTTGGCCTCATTTTTCATTTTGACCATTTCTGATTCAAATTCGTAGCCAAGATAAGGGTTTAAGATACCAAATTCCTCTAAGTCGCATGTTAACAAATCAACGTAGTCTTCGCTAACACATATTTTTTTGGTAAAGGACTTAACCAGAAAAATAATATCTTTCAGAACTTTAGTGGGATCGGCAGAATTAGACTGCATTATTAAGTTGATCTTTTGAATGTCCCGCAAGATAGTTTTTAAAAAAATGAAATACTCGTACATATAATTCTTCTCGTCTTTGTACATATTATAAAGAACCTCCGCTGTGTAGCATTTTTCATTATTGCTGGCTATGCGAAAATGTGTTTTCAACTCCAGCCATTGGCCGCTAATCCTACTCACAGCTCCTTCGGCTTCGATATAGCAAAAAATGGAAATATTTTTTTTTCGAAAAGGTGTTAAATAGGAATTTGTTCAAAGGATTTAGCAATGCCAACAAATAAACAATAATGCTAAAAAAGCATTTGGCTTTGTTTTCAGATTTCTGAATGCAATTCTTTCGTCGATAATGCTAGATCTAACATTAATAATGCTAATGTGGCACCACTGGTTGGCAGGTGGTTCACTTCTGTTTGGAAATGTTCAAATAGGAAATGCACGAGTTGGAATATGAAAAATTACAGCATTGGGAAGAGGAGTAAAAATACATTATGTTGTATGCAGTTTAGAGAACGCAAAAATTGAGATAACTTCTTGTGAATGTTAGTCGTTCATGAACGACTTGAACAATATGAGGCGTCGCCACTGCGTCCATTGTACCATGCAACTGCATCCAACTTCTTTGTATATTTAACTGAATCCATTTTAATGAAAATAAATTGAGAAACTATTGATTATTAATAAAGTTTTTTATTAACTTTTCTTTACTGATTCCTATGATTCCCCTATTACTTACTGATAATTATTTTGTTTGTTTGACCTCCACTTCTATTTGTTTACATTCGAGAACTCTCATCTGTCAAAATCGAAAAAGCCCTATATTAGCCGTGTTCCTTTGCACGCGGATATAAGCCGTGTTTCTTTGCACGCGGATATAGGCATGGCATTAAAAAACGACCATCGCCCCTTAAGAATTCATCAAAAAAAAAACTTGGCAGCACACATGCACCTATGACATGCACCGTGACACAGCTGTAAGTTGTAGTTAAGAAATTTGTATTGAAAATCCTGAAATTGAAAAATATTTACTTCCGCCAATTGAAATCGATGCCAAGCATATTCTAAAATTATGAAAAACAATTTCACATTAACAGATTTGCTAAATTCAATTACCTTTATAACGAAGTTTAAAAAATAATAATAATAAAATCACGAACAAAATATTCGGCGGGATGTGTTAGTGGTCGGAGGGATGTCAAACTTTGACATTTCCTGAAAAATTCATCGCATGAGTTCATCAGAAGCGAAGAAAATGGGTTTTGGAAGCACTGTTTATCCCCGCTAAAGTTAGCGTTTATAGGATAAGTTGTTGTTGTATTTTACATGCAAATTTCAAATTATCCCTATATCCGCGTGCAAAGAAACACGGCTATTGGGCTTCATCGCTGAAGATGATTTTCCAATGCAGTTTAGGATTTTCATTATTTTGCAAACGTTATATTCAAAATGTAAGCCTTGAATATATATTTTTCTATGTCAGCCACTATTTGGTCCCACTGCCTCTATCGTACAATGGTGCTAAGTACAAACAAACTGCGAACTGTTTTCGTCTAATTTTTATTCGTTTAGCTCTGATTTTTTCCTCATCTTCTCCCGTCTCCCCCACATTCTTCTTCTACTTGTTCGTTGGTTTTAGGCTTTCATTCTATCAATTATACACGCAACGATATTTAACATACAATTGCAGCCAACTACCAGCCAGCCGCCAACAGCAGCAGCGTCAGCCAAAGCGTTTAATTAAGATTCTTGAGCAGAAAGAAAAGTTGGTTTTAATTTCTTTGCACGGCGCGCTCCAGAAGGAGCGGTATTGTGAGTTTGGCATGGTATCGCATGCTATCTGGTTCGATGGTAGTTTCTTCGATGCTTTACCCAATTGAATATCAGTTAAGTTTTTGATTTTAATGCATCCGGTTGGCTTCTTAGACTGCAGGTACTGAAGCTACTTAACAATTTCGGTAATTTGAATTTCGGTTTCGGGCACGGAAACAGAAGCAAAGTGGAAAATCGAGGTAACAAGGTCAGTGCCAAATTATGTAGTGGCGCCATTAGGCCCGAAGCAATCGTGGAAAATTGGAAACACGGACGCCAAACCCCAAACTTGTCGGTTGGTTATCGGCTGTCGGATGTCGTGCAGATGCGACGGTATATTTGAGTGATTAATTTGTTTCTGCTTCCAATACATGTGCGCTTGGCGAGACCCAATTATTTTGTGTTAAATTGAACACATAATCCTTCCGGACGAGTGAATGTTCCACCATTGCACTTTGCATCCGTTTCGGCAAGGACATTGCAAATGGTGGATGGTGCTGCTCGCGCGTATCCTATGTACATTTGATTCTGACAGTGTTGTGCGGTTTTGTTTAACAACTGGATAGTGTCGGTAGTCGGTGTACATGTCATAGAAAGGCATATTTAAAACAGTGTGTTTGTGTGTGTTTCAAATTTTTGCGGAAAAGTGGATGCTCATTGAAAGTGGTCATTGGAGTGCATGCTTAAAGTTCGCTGACACTATTTCGGTTTCGCGTGCGGAACTACAGCAAGGTTTTTTTATAGCTCTATTGGACTGCATACAAGGATATCTCATATCAGGTATTTTTGTCCTTAAAAATTTTTTCACAAAAAAACAATCACGAGAAACAGGAAATTAACAAACCTAAGTGGAGGATAGAAATTAGTTCGCCAAACTTGCGATGTATGAGGGTGAAAAAATAATTAAAGGATACCAAATCCATTTAATTTCATTGCTGCTTCTAGTGGTATTGATTTTAAGCTAGTGGATCTATCTGTAATCAATTGTAGGTGGCTATGGCAATAGTTTATCATGCACGTGAAACCTGCCGGAGGTGGTGTTGAATTGCTTTCTATTTTTCCTTGTTGGATTTGTAATTAAAAACTAGGAGGCAGTAAGTCTTGAGGGAACTGGGAGTATGTTCACGTTCTATTCATTCGGGTGAGACATAAAACACTACTGCTTGCATGGCAAAACGTAGCTATTTTATATTGAAGCTATTTTTTGTTTCGTTTCTGCAACAGACATTGACATTTACGAGGATATTTATTTTTGTCATCCCAATTGGGAGCATTCACGTTTCAGTACAAACATGGTGCTGGGGGACGGGATTATTCGCTGATAAGCCGTCAGCTTGTCAATATCTTGAATCCTGAAAACCATTCCCATTGACCGGTAGTACGGTTTTCGCAGCTGCAGGTTCAGCCTGGCGATTTGATGATTTGTCTAAATGAAAAAAGGAACCAACCTAAAGAAAGTATGAGCGTTGGCCTTGATATTTCACGGAGTTTGGCATCCAGTTTCCTTTGTCGAAAAGATATGAATTTGGAATCGATGTTACTCTTTTCCAATGAATTCGGACCTATCCAATCGGATCAGTGACTCCAAACTTCACAATATACCCGATTCGGATATACATTCGGTAGAAGTACTGGACGCGAGAATAAGGACCTTTGAAAAAACCATGGGGACAGCCCTTAAGGTCTCGTGCCCAGTCAAATACAGCAAAAAAAAACGTTCCCACCGTGGTGGAACGAAGATCTCTCTGACCTAAGAAAAATGACTTCTGAGAAATGATCTTCAACATCTGCCATATGCACACAAATTCTACAAACCCTACAAAGACTGTCTTAAGCTATATAAAAAGGATATTAGCAAGGCTTAGTCTCAGACCTGTGCAGAGTACTGCCAGTCGATTGAATCCCTAAGGGATGCTGCTAGGCTTAGCAAAATCCTGCCCAAACAACACTCCAATCCGTCATTTATCAAAAGTGATGATGGTTCATGGGCGGAGTCCCTGGAAATCCTTATGAACACACACTTCCCTGGATGTAAAGACTGTTGCAACGATGTGCAAACTCCTCACATAATGCAACCTACACCACGGGGTGACACTAAGTCAATCATCACAGACGAAAATATCAAATGGGCTATAGACAGCTTCTCCCCTTGCAAGTCACCAGGGCTTGACGGGATTTTACCTATAATGCTCCAAAATAAGTTGGAGAAGGTTGTGCCTTGGTTATCGGTGATTTATCGAAGGTCACTTAGGCTCATTTACATACCTCAGACTTGGAGAAGAGTTCGAGTCGTCTTTATTCCAAAGGTCGGTAAGCGAGGCCACGTATCCGTGAAGGATTATAGACCCATCAGCCTTACATCCTTTGCCCTTAAGACTCTTGAACGCATCCTGGACAGATATATCCGAGACAATCTAGGAAACACATCACTCTCGAAGTCCCAACATGCCTAACTCAAAGGCACTGCCCTACACGAAGTAGTGCAGACGATCGAGAGATCTATTCACTAAAAACATTACACGCTCGCTACCTTCTTAGACATTGAAGGTGCCTTCAACAACGTCCTTACTGAATCTATTCAAGGATCTCTCACCGCGGCAGGCGTAGGGGCTTTTGTGACTAGATGGATCATATCCATGCTCAGAACCAGAATAATTCAGGCCCAGATGGGTAATACCATAATAGCCAAGACCGTAGAAAGAGGAACGCGCCAAGGAGGGGTTATTTCGCCGCTACTATGGCTCCTGGTCATTGACAAAATTCTGACAGATCTCAACAGAATTGTAATCAAAACAGTCGCGTACGCAGACGACGTGGTTATTCTTGTATTGGGGATGTTTCCCTCAGTAATTAGTGAGATCACTGAGAGAGCTCTGATTAAGCTAAGCGCATGGGCTACAAAGTGTGGCCTCAGCGTGAATCCGAGTAAAACTGAACTCATGCTGTTTACCACCAAGTACAAGATACCGACTTTCAACTAAATAATGAAACACTCTCTTTATCTTCCGAAGCTAAATATCTAGATCTAAAGCTGAGCTGGAAAGGCAAAACATAGAAGACAGGGTACGCAAAACAAGTGTCGCTTTCTACGCCTGTAGCAGAACTTTTGGCAAAAGGTGGAGACTCCGGCCTAGGATGGTGCTGTGGATGTTCACAGCCGTTATACGTCCTATCCTCACCTACGGGTCACTAGTTTGGTGGCCTGCCAAAAGTAAAGCCTACAACATCACTAAACTCAATCGAGTCGAGAGGTCGCGTCGGCTGGGATTGGTGCAACCGGGGCACTTCGGTCAAGTCCGACTGACGCCCTCAGTGTACTTCTAAACCTAATCCCTCTCGACCTTCACGTCAGATTTACTGCATTTGCAGTGCAGTAAGGCTCAGGGAATCTGGGTTCGGGTCATATAAACCGTACGGTCATAGTAAGGTGCTTGACCTGCTACCCGGGAACCTCGCTGCGACTGCCACTGATTACACAACGCCCAAACACAACCTCGACAAAGCCGCTCAAGTCTATTTCCCATCCAGAACGGAATGGAAAAACGAAGCGTTCCAATCGAACCACCAGGTAGCCTTCTATACCGACGGTTCAAAGATGGCACACGGAGTCGGCGCGAATATCTTCTCAGTGGAACTGAATATATCCGGGAGGCGTGTAGGATACTCACACGCTTCCCCATAACGAAGAGAGACGTTGCCATCTTCATTGATAGCCAGGCAGCTATTAAAGCTCTTGACTCACACTCCGTATCATCCAAATTAGTCGCACAGTGTAAAGACGCAATCACTTGTCTAAGCGGCCACTTCAACATTACTCTCCTCTGGGTTGCCGGCCATAGTGGCATAGATGGAAATGAAAGGGACGATGCGCTGGCAAGACACGGTTCTACCCTTGATAGTTCCCTTGCAGAGGCAGTCTTTCCTCCCATTGGAGCTGTCAAGGGTAAAATATCGCAGTATATATATCTTTCGCACGCGAACTCCAGATGGACCGGCCTAAATAGCTGTGTCATATCCAGGAAGATGTGGCCCGGCTTCAATGATAAAAGAACCCACGACCTAACAAACAGAACCCGACAGGAGATTGTGAGAATTGTGGCGGTCAGCACGTGACACTGGGCTGTCAAATTCAACCCACACTGCCGCAGCTGCAAGGATCCAGTGGAAAAGCAGACTCTCCGCCACTTCCTCTGCGAATGTTCGGCCCTAGTTAGAGCTAGACATCGCGTACTCGGCAAATCATTTTTCGACGACCTATCAGAATTTAGCAATACTAAATTCTGCAATATCATAGAACTTCCCAATTCCACAGGCTGGATTTGAAACACAAATTGACACCATTGGTCACTTGTGTGGTGGCATCAAAATGGGGCCTTTGCGCTTATTGCGTCCTGGTTGCACCAGGCACCCACTCCTACCTACCTACCTACCTTTTCAGCCGTTCAATTCAAGTTTGTTGAAGTCTGCCACTCAGTAAATAAAACCCGGCGTTCCACAAGGCTCCCTGTTTGTCTACAATTCTTTTTCTCAATTCTATAAATGATCTCCTGTTGTTTACTTCTTATCCAATTCATTCCTTTGCTGATGAGAGTACCATTTCTTATTCGTTTCCTGGTTCACGCCCTTTATCTTCGGGTGTGGAACTGGAGTGGCAATTTATGTTAAGCTCATTGAATTCATGGAAGCCTTGAAACACTATGCTGCCTAACTTTCATTCAAGCGAAACAGTCTGCCACTGAGCTATGTAACTCATTTATGGACGGATGAAACTAAACAGCATGTCAAATCAGATTTCTTATACTGCAGCAGTCAGACTCAATCCTGGTTCATTTGTTCCCAGGAAGACATATTACTTTTGTGAAATTTTCCCGTTTTTCTAAGAAAACTAGTAGGCGCTTCAGTGATGAAGAGCCTAGGTTTACGGCACTCAAATCAGTACCAAATACCTGCCAGCTAATACGACCAGAAGCAGGACAATCACAAAGAAAATGTTCCGCAGTGTTGTCGCTTTCTCCACAGGCTTCGCAATTGGTGATATTGCTTAAGCGACAGCAAGAAAGCATTATGATAGAATATGACAGATTTCTGTCAAATATGACCAACAATGTGTCCACTTGGCTTACAATCTACTCAAAGCTTTACTCTACCATGCAGCTTTATGTGCCAACCGTAACTACAAATATTTTATTGTGAACATTTTAAATTATACTTCAATTACAGCAACAAAAAAAGGCGAAAGAAGTCGCATATCGACAACCCTGACCGGTACTCTTCAAACTATTTTTTTCAGTTTTTTTTTTCCAAATAAAATTGAGTGAGCCTGACTGAGTATTAATTGTTTTTTCTGATTTCAAAGAGTTGCAGAAAAAAAAACTTCTTATATAACGAAACCCAAAGGAGGACTAGTAGGGATGCAGGGAGGTGTGAGGGTTGTTATTTTTTTTTTATTTTTTATTTATTTATTTGTTTTATTTGCATACTTGCATTGTAAGATACAGTATCTTATAAACTAATACAAGTTCTAATATGAACTACTGTTAAGCTACTTCAGGTAAAAAATAAAAATTTGAACACGCATATCAATTTATAAATTTAAAGTATTAAAAAAGAGAAAAAAAAGAAAGAGAGAAAAAAGGAAATAAAGAAAGAAAGAAAAGAAAAAACAAAGAGAAGAGAGAAAAGATAAAAATTTAAATTTAAGAAAGAATTGTTGAAATATTCTTAATGTTTACATTTGTCTATCACTTAAATTCCTATATATTTCTCTGGGTACAAACAATAATACGGTTTAGTTGGAGGCTAAATAAGCCCTTAGATCTTTTTTGAAACATCGGGGGTCTCTAATACGTCGTATACTTCGAGGTAAACTGTTCCACAAACGAGAAGCGTTAATGAAGAGCTGGCGTTCAGACGTTAAACAAGTGAAACGAAATTGTAAAATTTGTTGCAACCTAATCGATGAGGACATTCGCAATCTGTCAAATAGATAAGAAGGTTGATGTGTTTGCATTATCCTAATCAGCAAAATGAAAGTGCTATACCGATTCAGATTATCAAATGAAACATTATAGATAGCTTTTGAATAGGACGATATCCTATCATATCTTTTTAGCCCGTATATGTATCTCGCTACACTATTATATGCAACATTTAGTTTTCTTTTGCTGTTATAGTCGCAGTTGCAATATATCTCACATCCATAGATCAATATTGGTATAAAAATTGTTTTAGCTAGCAATATCCTAATTTTAAGAGGAGTATAACTTTGCGCGACCCATAAAGTACGCAGTACACCATATACTTTCCCTATTGCTGCATTGATATGTGTGTCCAAAGTTAATTTCCGGTTAAATACCATTCCCAGATTTTTTGTGTTCTCTACATAATGAACTACAGCACCATCAAGAGTAATTTGTGGGATGTATGACAGATCAACAGGTTTTTTGGAGATAATGAGGCATTTAGACTTACTCGGATTCAAAAAGAGACCATTACTTTTGGCGAAGAATAAGATCTTTTCTAAGTCTGCATTAATAACCGAGACACAATCTTCGATTAATCCAAGAGGGCAGCTTTTGTATAACTGGACGTCGTCTGCGTACATTTGGATTGGTTGTTATCCCTCTAATCCAGATCCAGATCATAACCTCGTCATTAAAGAAGAATAACACGATATCATAAGAGGGTTATTTATGTTTGAAATGTGGCGCCCAACGTGAGGCTCATATAAAGGTTCTTTTATTAGCGACTTGACAACTTTAAACATTCAGTGTGAACGCACCCTTTAACCGATTACTGAACTGTCAGTGTTAAAATATTTAGTAAAATCAACATTTTCATGATGGTGAAGTACACAAAGGAATAACGTTTACAAACCATTAAAATTTACTATCGAACTTTCGAGGCGGTCGGTGGTAGCAACTTTAAGAGCGTTAACGTCAATTTTCGGCCGATATTCTCGTCCAAGTAGACAAGCAATTTATAGTCTAGTGACAAAACTTGAGCTAGAATATTCGCTGCTTGATGTTGCCGTGCCATTGAGACTACGTTTTGCCCAAAGTGTGGAGAATATTGCTGCCGTAGAGGCGTCTGTTGCATACATAAATATGCATACCTTTCCTCCTACAAGCATTTTAAATAACCGAATTGTATTTCAGACGATACAATCCTGTTATCTTGCAAATGCACCCGCAGTCCCAAGATCCCATCATTTCCTATGTTTCATACATAAACATGCATACCTTTCCTCCTACAGGCATTTTAAATAACCGAATTGTATTTCAGACGATACAATCGTGTTATCTGGCAAATGCATCCGCAGTCCCCAGATCCCATCATTTCCTATTGTGTCATATGCACAGACATTACGTTTGCACATTCCACCACGTTCGTGAACTGGTCGCACTTAGCTTCCAAGTGTCAAATATCCTCTTCAAGGTAACGTGACATCCTCAATTTTTCTAGGCAGAGCAGACAATTTGAAGTAGTTATTAATCGAGTCTTAAAAGTGAAGCGAAACCGCGAGGAGCCTAATCAAATACATAAGTAAAAATTATTGAATTGAACATCGAAAATAAAAAAGGTGTGAGCCACGCTGCACTCACGGTATAGTTGATGTGTAAACATGTAGGCTCGACAGTGTTGCATGTGGAAATATCACAGAGGTTGTGGTTTTGATAAACAAGAGATTTGGGTATTGTATTGAAATAAAACCATGATATATATTTAATGTCAACGCCAAAATTTATTTAATGTTTGACCGAACAAATAATTGGTTTGTAGGAGACGTATACCGTCGACTCAAGTGTGTCGATGTACCGAGAAAATATAGAATCGATTGTCGTTTAAGTGACATTCTGAAATCGGCCATCGGTTACCGAAGTACAAATCGATATTTTTCCTCTTACCTTCAACTGATGCACAACAAACTACAAGCTATACAACCTCAATTATTCAAAACAAATCTACTTCCACACAACTTTCCGGTGTTTCGTAAGGACATAATAATCTCTAAAATTGAACATACATAAAATTAATTAATAAAAAAAAAACAACGACACGCGGTTGTTCTCAAACGGTAACCCATCAACGTACTAACCGCGCCAAACGTCGTTTAATTGCGGTGATAATTGAACATACATAATTAATAAAAAAAACAACGACACGCGGTTGTTCTCAAACGGTCACCCATCTACGTACTAACCGCGCCAAACGTCGTTTAATTGCGGTGATCTGTCGAGCAGCGATTAACTCACGTGGTAATGAAAATCTGACGATGACGAAATCTGACGAAACCTGACGATGATGGTGACGCTAGATATTTCCAACTAGCCCCTACCGAGAAAAAATTAAAAAAAATATATTTACACATCAACGAGAGCAAAAATGTTTACACATTAAAAATTGATTGAATAACCATTAACCAGTGTGTCTAGTTTCTTTTGTCGTTTTCCACTTCTTGTTGTGTTAATAATATTCGCGCTAAAAGCCGAATTATCACGGGCTAAGTACCCGTAGTACAGTGAAAATAAATCATACAACACGTCCATCGCAAACCATCAGTCAGTTTCACGGAGTTCTCAAGAATTGGGCCTGTCCCAGACAGCATTATGGCGAATTTTGCGTAAGGATCTTGTCCTACACTCTTACAAGATCAACCTGACTCAAAAACTAATGCCACTTCATCATATGAAGCGACGTACGTTCTCGAATTGGGCTCTGGACATGATGGAAGAAAATGAAGAATTTCATCGCAAAATCATCTTCAGCGATGAAGCGCATTTTTACTTAAACGGCTTCGTCAATAAGCAAAATATGCGTTACTGAATAGGTGAGAACCCTCATGTGCTTCATGAAACAGCTCTTCATCCGCAAAGTCACTGTTTGGTGCGGTTTTCATGCCGGTGGCGTCATTGGGCGGTGTTCTTTCGTCGATAAAAATGACCATCACGTTACCGTAAATAGTATTCGCTACAGAGAAATGTTGGGACGTTCGTTCTTTGAGCAATTGCATGAATATGTGGTACAAGACGGTGCCACAAGCCACACAGCGGGTGCAACAATCGAGTTTTTGAAGTCTCAGTTCGGTGAGGTATTTGTACTTGCTTTTAACATATATAGTATGTATAATACTGTGGAAGGTGATATTATATATCATTGTGTCCAGTGTGGTAATTTATCTACCCAAATGTTGTGGTGACATTTCTCAAGTGATATAGAATACTAATAAAATGCACACTTCAGCTGAAATAAATCATCAGCTGTCACTTCAATTTGGCAATAAGGTTTAGATTAATTTAATGAAAAGCAAGATAATGCCAACACATTTCACATTGGTGGCAGAATTGAAGGATCCTGCAGTTGGCCCAAAGAAACACTTCTGTGCTTTGCCAAGGTTGGGTGAAAAAGTACTTCTCGGAAACATAAATGTCTTACAGTTCAGAACTTGAGAAGAACATATTTTTTGGTGAAACTAAAAGCCAAACGACTTGTAACCTATTGCCTTTGGCTTTTAATTTCATTCTAATTGCATACAAGTTAAGGATATACTGTCACGCATGCTGTAGACAATATATTTGGAAACATAATCGGTTTTTTACTCAGCTTTAACCGCGGACTTATGATCAGGATTAAAGGGACCATAACCCTCCCACTTTATTGCATACGTACTGGTTCACCTGTTGACAACGTCCCAACCTTTTTTGTTTTTGTAATCACTAATTTTCGAAGAAGTAACCCATTCTCATTGCTACAGAAGTTATAATGGAAAACAAACTGAGAAATCCACCCAAACCAATAACAAATTTAGCGTAAAGCTTTAATTTGTTGTCCTTTAAATCCTATGAAAAAAGAAAATAAACACAACGGGACCACCAATTTAAACTCTATATAAAATAAGTTATTGCGATGAGTATGGCCCATTAGTAATATAGCTAACCACGTTATAGACCAACAGTTGTACAAGACCCGTATCCAATATACACAATTAAACGACGAATGGGTGGCGACGGTGTAGAGGTTAGTGTGTTGGCTTGTGACCCGTGCGGTGCAGGTTCAATCCCCATGGGGAACAACAACATACGCTACCCAATCACATGCCTCTACACCAAAAGGAGGATTTCTGCCTGGTAGTACAATGGAACGTTACCGAGTCTGAGTACTCTGGGATTTTGATTTCCTTTTTTAAAAAAAAAAAAAATAAAAAAAAAAAAAAAAATATACACAATTCAAATTCGCTTCGGCATTCTGGACAGACAACAAACAAGGAAGGTTTGTCGAGGTCTTTGCTTAGGTAAAAAAATTGACTCATCTTGTAAATGACGCCAACTCACTGCACTTTTTTTTAAAAAGCTCCTGACCCGACTAGGCGAAGAAAAACGGTACGTCGACCTGGATAGATCTATTGTACCATAGGTCAGATGATCTAAAACCAGCGATGGGGTAGGTGGGGGCGTTTTCTCAGAAAAGCTATATCTTAGCCTCTCCTTCCGTCTTCCAGATTATTGTAGCGTGTTCCAGGCGGAAATTTTAGCGATAAAAGAAGCCCTGTCGTGGCTAAAGAGGAATGTGATATCCTCAAAGGATATCCGTATCTTCTCGGATAGTCAGGCAGCGATTAAGTCCCTGGACTCAGTGTCTTCAAATTTCATCGTAGCCCAAGATTGCCGCTCATCTCTTTCGGAGATGGCAGAGCAGTTCAACATTCACCTCTGTTGGCTGCCGGGACATAGAGACATTCCAGGTAACTGTAGGGCAGACGATCTCGCCAAAAAAGGAACCACTTTACCTCTTTTACCTGATAAAGGTTCTTTAGGAATACCAATCGCTACATGCAAACTCTTGCTCAAGCTATCAGCAATCGAGAGAACAAACCTTAGGTGGACATGTAGCAATACTTGTCTAGCAACTAAGCGAATCTGGCCAAAGCTGGATCTGCGACGCTCTAAGTGTCTAATCTCATTAAACCGACTGCATATTAGCTCGACCATAGGTGTTATCACAGGACACTGCTTAATAGGCAGGCACGCCTCCAGACTTGGCGTGCACTCAAACGACTTCTGCAGAAGCTGCATGGACGAGGAGGAGGAGGAGACTTTACTTCACCTTCTCTGCACATGCCCTGCGCTCTCCCACAAAAGAAATCTCCATCTAGGGGGCTTCTTGTTTAACGACACAAACGCCTTAGCCAACACTGGCGCCAGAAGTCTTTCGCGCTTCATAAGAAGCTCCCATTGGTTCAACGAGCAGTGAGGGAATCCCCAGATCTGTGTGGTACCACAATGGACCTAATCTTGGTCTAAGTATGTCGGCCTTAGCTGACAGCCACGTCAACCTAACCTAACCTAACCTAGGTCAGAGGAAATTTTAGACTAGTGCGTTTTCCACTTTTCTAGAAAAGGTAACAATGCTTCTAGCAGGGGATTTCTTCAAGTCTTCATTACTTAAGAGTTCTTTGAAGAAGATCCTCTTTCTGATTCCGCAGAGGGCTGGGCATTCGCATAATATGTGTTCCGTGGTTTCGTCGACCTCGAGGCACAGCCTACACTCTGAAGAGTCGGCTAAATTCATTTCGTTAAGGTGGTATCGTAAACCGTGGTGACCTGTGAGGTAGCCAATTAGGTTTAGGATCCTGCTGGCATTGTTCTTAAAGGGATGGCTCGTTTGGCCTGTATTAGACCTGCAGTGTTGTCCCAGTGTGAGGTACATTTTGAGTGTTCTCAGCTTTTTATAGCTAAATAAGTAGCTGATTTAGGTGTGTAGCAGAAGTGTTCAGGTCCTGTGAAAAGGGTTTCTGAACCAACTCTGGCTAGTTCATCAGCTTTTCCATTTCCTTCAAAAACCCCATTTCCAGGCTTTCTGGAGGGTACTGAATCAGTGTAAGACTGATTTGGAGTCAATTGTGTGTGAGCTAAAGGCTTTTATAGCTGCGTGACTGTCCGTGAATATATGGATGTGAGCGCCGTTGATACCAGTGTTGAAGATGTGGTTAGCGCATTCTTGAATGGCGACGAGCTCTGCCTGGAATACACTAGGGCTTTTTCCATTGGTATTGAGCCGTTGAGGTTTGGTCCGTGAAAACCAGCTCCTGTACCCGATTACATTTTAGAACCATCCGTATACCACTTTAATCCGATTTGGCGGTTTGGTGGGCTATTGCTGGCCAATGCTTCTTTATTTGGTATCTAAGTTTTATATTTATTTCATATTTCTTCACTCTCACCCTGATAAATATGTAATAAACGCATTATCAAATGCATCGTCAGACTATTGTGTCATATCAGCGAATTGCTCGTACTCCAACCACATATTTAACGATGAAACTCCCAGAAGAATCGTATGACAATACGAGAAAGCCAAATGAGGAGACAATATTCTTCTTCTCTCCAAATGCCCTGCTCTCTGCAAACGAATTAAACCTCCATTTGGAAGCTTTACTTGCACATGTTTCGCATCTTTGAAAAATAGTTAACAACTTCAAACGATATCTTTATGTGTACCTATATAAAAATCAATTGCCGAGCGTGTGTCTTGCAAAGAGACTGACGACTCGACCGATTTGTATGATTTTTATTTGTTTTGTTCGTTTCAATACCGGAAATTGCTTTTTCTCACCACGGTAATTTACATGATAACCATTGTCGTGAAAGTGAATTCGTGCTCGTGGTGCTGTTTGATTCGATACTATATGAGTGTCTCCAAGACATGGCATTTTGAACATCGCGTAAAGGATAAAACAAATTTGCAAGGGTAAATTGCACAATGTAAAGGCAACATTTGTGTGGTGCCACTCAACTAAACTCACCTCACATTGAAATCCACATGTGTGTAAGTAAACTAAGTAATTATATCCTGGATAACAGTTTACTGTAGGAACGCCATCGTGACGACTCTTTTCATCCACCATAAACTCAGTCAGTATCCCTTTTAATGGATAGTAAAACTTCTGAATATTAGAGTGCTTCGGTGCGATTTTTTAACTCGCAACATTTCTTCTATTCGCAATTTTGTCCACAATCGACAACATTGTTTTTTTATTATTTTCCACCTGGACAAAGGGTCGTTTGCAGCATAATTTGTTTTGTGGTATGAAATGTTAAAAAAACCCATTCGGATTTTAAGCATCCTCGCAATTTAATTAAGTCCAAAATATCGGAACAATTAATATGATTTGTCAATACGTCACGAATGAACATAAACTCAGAGAACTTTCTTCGAATGTTAAGAGGCAAGATTCCAAACAATGTGCACTTTGTTCCATAGGAAGGCATTATACATGTACCACAGTGAAGCCTTTTCAATTATACTCTTGTAAAACATTTTTGTATTTCGTCGATTCTAAAAGAGTGCACTTCATACATAGGGCTTCAAATAGTATACAGTCGACTCCGCTTATATGCACTCCGTTTAAATGAAACTTTCGGCTATATGCAACAAGAAATTTATCACCGTTTTTTTAGGGCTTTTTCACACAAATTAGTACGGATAACTGCACTCCGCTTATTTGAAAACTCCCTTTAATTGAAACAATTTTCTTTCCCCCAAATAATTATTTTGTTTTGAAACAACTCCGCTTAAGTGAAACACTGAACGCATCCAGACATTTTTGAAGTCTGAACACACTTTGAAGATAACATTTTAAGTTTCATTCCATTCTCATCGTTCCAGTCCTTCCAACTGTTTTCTTTGTTGTTCGGGGTTGTTTATGTTTTACTTTTCTATCTTTGGAAATATTTCTGCAAAAAGGTAAGTGTGATAATATAATATTATTAATCTTTTTGAAATGCTGTATAGCTATGTATAATTGGCACAAATTACACAAATTTAAACTTGCTTTTGCATATGAACCAAAAGCGTACAAATTTATCATTTAAAGTCAAACAACAAATTTTGGAAAAAATTGATGCTGGGGAATCAAGTAAAGATTTATGCTCCCAATATAAATGCAGCAATTCAACACTATCAAGAATAATAACTGGAAAAGAATTAATTCACAACGCTGCTTTTCAAAATAAAAATCTCTCAAGAAAACGATTCCGAGCTGGAGCGCAAAAAGATGCCCTTCTGATTTGGTTTAGAGACATGAGATCCAAAAATGCCATGCTCACCGGTCTACTTTAATTAGAAAAAGCTAAATCATTGTCAATCATGCTGAATGTTGATTTTGAACCATCGAGCGGTTGGCTTGAACGATGGAAGAAAAGGGAAAACATTCATTTCAAAAATGTTCAAGGTGAAAAAGTATCAGGGAACACTGAAGGTGCAGAAGACTGGATAGCCAATGTTTTTCCGAAATTGTCGGAAGAATATACGGCCGAAAATATCTATAACGCCGATGAAACAGCACTGTTATTTAAAGCATTACCAAAGAGGACTTTGGCAGAACGACAAAAGACCAAAAGACAGACTTACAATTCTTTGTGTTGTAAATGCAACTGATGAAGACAAAATGATTTTTTGCATAGGGAAGTTTAAGAATCCGAGATGCTTGAAGAACGTCAATATTCCTGTGAAATATTACTCAAACACGAAGGCATGGATGACATCAACAATTTGGAAACAATTATTATTAGAGCTGGACAAATCTTTCAAAGCAAAGGGCAAGAGGGTTGTTTTTGTTGTTGACAATGCCGCATGCCACCAACTTCAAGATACTGTTTTGGAGAATATTAAAATTGAATTTCTCCCCCCAAACACCACGTAATTAATTCAACCCCTATACCAGGAAATAATCCGCTCTTTCAAATCTCAGTATAGAACATGTATGGTAAGGCGACAAATTCTTCATCTAGATCTAGACAGTGGACAAACAATGAACGATTTTTCGAAAAAAATCAATTTGCTGGAAGCATTCAAATCAATAAAAAGGGCTTGGTGGATAGTTAGTCCAACGACAATTAAAAATTGTTTTAAAAAGTTGGATTCGTTAATAGAATTGAAGCTGAAAATGAAGAACTTTTTTCGGAAATTGTAGAACAAACAAATATCTCGGATGATTTAATGCAAGAAATAGATTCTCTTGCAGAATTTGATAATCAAATTCTTTGCTTTGGAGCCATGACCGACCAGGAAATAGTAGATGAAGTATCATCAGCCTCAAACATTGAATGCGTTGGTGTTAGCTCAGAAGATGACACACAACCTGTTCAGATCATATCGTCGCCAAAACCAACTTTAAATGAGACCTATTATTCTCTTCATATTTTAAAATTATATTTCAAAGGATATTTAGAAGCACTGGAAAAAATTGACGAAATTAAAGAAAAGCTGGCTTTCCAAAACTTCAAACAAAAAACTCAAACAACCATTGACAGTTTCTTTTCGCAATTAATCAACCATTAGTTTTGGTTATACTTTAATATATGTAATGTATGTACTTGTAATGTACAGTACATGAACATAAGCTGTGAATTTAAAGACTTTTTTTAAAAACTTTTTTTGTTAATTATGTTTGTACTTTTATTTATTTTTTTAATATACCTATTATAAAACACATTGGAAATAAAAGGTGAAATATAAAAAAGCTGAGTTTTTTATTCAAAGTTTATGAAATTAAAAATTGTTTGGAATCACATCGTTTAAGGGGGAAATAAAGTTGCAGTTATACGAAGTTCGGTTAAGTGCAACAAAGTTGCATGTATCCGAAGTTCGTTTATATGAAAACTTCGCTTAATTGCAATAATTTGTATGCATTTTTTTGTGTTGCAAATAAGCGGAGTCGACTGTAACAGTATTTAGGAGTAGATCTAACAAACAAAAAAAAAAGAAGACATTTCAACGTGTGTGGATCACAGAACTCCTTTGAGTTGCGCAAGATAAATCCGAACATTAAATTACCTTTGGCGACTAAAATGTCTATATAAGTTTTAAGAAAATAAGTTTTTGGTAAATTAAATTATCCCCATTAAATTATTATAAAGGTTGCAACTGAAAGAAATATACTGTTTATTTTACAAGAGAAGTGAACAGATAAACGATTTCGATTAAACGTTAAACTTTGACATTTTGCAGTCATGTTGAGTTTTATACACCAAAAGACTTTCAAATCGTCCACATGTAAAGGGAGTTCAAACTTGAGGTATCATTTTAAATTTTGAATGAAAGACATAAATTGTGTGAAATCAGTATTTATTTTTATTGGAAATTAATTTACATTGGTTCCAGTTAATAATGAAAAACGAATGTCGTGCAAGTGAGCTCCTCTGCTAGCTCGGCGGAGTGTCAACCTTTTACCAACATTTTAAATCATAACTGATATTTGCTCGATGATATTGTCTTTGAGGTGTTAAACAGTTTGAGGATTATCGGCATAAACTTTACTTCCAAGAAAAAATCAAGTGGTGTTAAATCGCATGATTTTGGTGGCCAATTCAAGTCTTAGGTTCTTCGGGAAATTATTCGATTGTTAACTTCTCTTTCAAAAGATCGATTGAGTTCGATGCTGTGTGGCATGTTGCACCATCCTGTTGTTGAAACCACATATTCTGCACATCAATATCATCGGATTGACTCCACAAAAAGTTTCTAATCATCGCTTGATATCGAGCACAGTAAACAAAGTGGCGACCAATTTAAAATGATACGTCGAATTTGAACATCCTTTATAAGGCACTTACGATTTAAAAATATATTGGGAATGCCATTTATAAATAACCAGAAGAAGAGGGGACCAAGATGACTTCCTTGCGGCACACCTGAGGTAACATTTATAGGTGAAGAGAGAATGTTATTTATACGAACAAACTGAATGAGCTGGTTGGTCTCGTCACTGGTTTTAGTCCTCTTAACGAGCAACTAAAGACCATCCACATTAGGAGCTCAGGCCTATGTAAGTGCTGCATAGAGGAGAATGAAACGGTATCTCACTTCATCTGTGAATGTCCTGCTTTCGCCAGAACCAGACTCAACACTATAGGTAAACAATTCGTCAACGAAGATGAGATGGGGGACATTGAACTTGCTAATATCCTTCGCTTTAAGTATGCATTTATCCAGTTTAAGAAGTTAGAGTGGAATCCTTTTTTATTCAACTTCATAAGTAGTATACAAAACTTCCTAATTGGGTCCCTCTCTAATTGGGGCACCTCTGTAATGAATCATGCTAAATACGTATACACTCATGGGGCAACGATTACTTTCGAATTGCCTATGTAAAAACCTCCGAAATCGGACACAGAATAAAAGCGAAAAGAGGACGAAATTACAGGTGTCAAAGCTGACAACTGAATGGTATGACGCACAAAAGCAGGGGAAAAGATAGGACGAACCCTGCCAATCTCCGGTTGATTAGTCTGCTTCCGAATATTAGCAAGGTCTTTGAAAAGGTTGTCAATAGAACCCTGTTGAAAAGGGTCGAGGACAATAACATAGTTCCGGACAACCAGTTTGCATTTATGCCACTCAAAAATCTTTGAGGAAACCATGGATAAGCTTAACCGTCTGGGAAGATCGGTATCACTTGCCTGGGTTCCTGGACACACAGGTATCCAGGGTAATGAAAGAGCGGATGCTCTGGCCAGGAAGGGCTCTTCAACAGCCTTCATTGGCCCACAACCATCTATAGGATGCTGCTCATCCGTCCACAAACGTGAAATGGCTGAGGCTCTACGCCAATAACATTCCGAATACTGGCATGATCTGGTCTCATGCAGGTATTCGAAGAAGCTAGTGGACGGTCCGAAAATCAGCAGAGCTAAGTTTTTGCTTGGACTAAATAGGAAGGACTTGAGATCCTTGGTTGGTCTCGTCACTGGTTTTAGTCCTCTTAACGAGCAACTAAAGACCATCCACATTAGGAGCTCAGGCCTATGTAAGTGCTGCATAGAGGAGAATGAAACGGTATCTCACTTCATCTGTGAATGTCCTGCTTTCGCCAGAACCAGACTCAACACTATAGGTAAACAATTCGTCAACGAAGATGAGATGGGGGACATTGAACTTGCTAATATCCTTCGCTTTGCCAAGGCTACTGGCAGGTTCTCCCTTACTGACTCTATTACTAATCGCCAATAAGCAGCGAGCGGGCAGCTATGCTGAAGTACAATGGACCAATAGGTGTAAGTGCTTGTCATCTACGGATGACCCCACTGCATATACAATACAATACAATTGCATTTATGCCGCGTCGAAATCGGTTTCCGACATACAGTATAACAAATGCAAGAACCAATGCACTTGTGCTTGTCTGATTGATTTTGAGATGGCTTTCGACGCCGTATGGACTTTTCTACAAGTTGACCAGGCGGGGGATGCACAACCAGGTCCTAAAATCGAGGTCATAAACATTCTTTTGTAGCGTGACTTCGATCAAATAAAGAGATATTGCGATGACTGGAAGTTGAAAATCAAAGTTCAGAAGACGGAAACAATCTTGTCCAGAACAACATTGGCTGTGGCCTCTAGGGATACCAACAAAACTGGAAGAAATTGGGCATTGTTGGACAAAATGGGCAGCCATTGGCGGTGAGAAGCCTAGCTAGATATCTGGGTGTCTGGCTTGACCAGTATCTGTATTTCGATAGACATATATGTAGTTGCTTATTTTGCTGGGGCCAAGAAGGCTCATGTTCTGACAAGGAGACTGTTTCATAGCAGTCAACTTGACCCCAGAGTAAAGGTCACACATGGTTGTCCATTGTGGTTCAATATAGCGGCTAGTTATATGTAAAAGATTCGGGGTTTGGAGAGACAATGTCTAAGGACCTGTCTCCGGTTGTTCCGAACGACTGAACCCAACTATATAAAATACTATCAAGGTCCTATACGATGGGGCTCAGGTGAATAGGATTGACAATTTCCTCATTAGGGTTACTCGAAGCATGTTCCAAGGGCGATGGCCAGCCTGATCATTGGGGCTTACTCCCAAAATGAAAGGTATATAGAGATTACGCTCCGAACAGCAGTGGTGGCGGCGGTGTAGAGGGTAATGTGTTGGCTTGTGACCCGTGCGGTGCAGGTTCAATCCCCATGGGGAACAACAACATACGCCATCCATTAAAGAGGGAAACGAATAACACCTTGTTTCTCCAACCTCTACACCAAAAAGAGGATTTCTGCCTGGTAGTACAATGGACCGTTACCGAGTCTGAGTGCTCTGGGATTTGGATTTCCTTTTTTTTTTTTTAAAAAACGCTCCAGTCTGACTTTACCCCCCCGGAGGTATTTATATATATTGATACAAAAGGGCTGGTCCAGACGAGGAATAGAACCTCGGTATTTTACCATCGCTACCGCACAGCGAGAGATAAGCGGCTCATCCACGGCGGGGACATGCTCATGAGCTCTTCCAATTTAGTACCGCAATAGCGGAGAGGGATAAATTCGATACGCAAAAGCAATACACCGAGTTTTAGTGGCTCGTTGAGCGGGGAGGTAAGATCCTCTTAGTTTATAAGTTAGACTTAGTTAGCTAGGGCGTTTCTGGGAGAGGCCGAGCTTGTCAACTCGTGGTGGTGCTTCCGGGATGTGAGGATTCAGTCGGCTTACGGCGGTGCGGTTGCACGTTGACGACTGCCAGGCGCTCGAACACTTGGGATTTTGACCACTTGTTGCGTAAGGCAAGTAAGATCTAAAAGTTGTTTCCACTGCCCCACCTCTTGCGAACGTCTGACAAACATCCAAAAGTATCAACTGCAATGAGAAGCTTCTCAAAACTGCTGTTCGCATTCGTCTTTAAATTGAAGGTACTTCCACTTGCAAAATCAAATGGTTGGAGACGGTAGTTGTGCCTAATATTTATTTTATTTTTTACATTTGCTTGCTACATTTCTCGATTCCGCTATTGAAGAGTGAATTTGCTTATGAAGAAAACAAAATCCATCGAAATATGTTCCATTGTTCCGATTCCGCAAGTTTCCAATATATAAGTTTGTATGAAGAAAATCCAAATTAATAACTATCCAGGTTTTGCAGGATTTTTTATTAGCAGATTCCGCTATACACAAGTTTTACTGTATTTTTTGTATCCCTTTCTCAGATTCAAAGGATTGCGTTACTCCTTACAATGAACAATACTTTAATACACACACAGCTAGCAGAATGTCATGCATTTTCTCGAGGCATTCTCATGGAGACTTTTTCTCGTCGTCCACCATTTGTTATGCAGCTGCTCAAAATTTAGCAAAAGATGCCTTGTAATTGGACTGCCTACAAAAGTGGATTACGTTAATTGAAAGAGAACGAAAGCAGCTTGAAACGTCTCGTCCCTTTGATGCATGTAAGCCCATGGCATATGCTAGCAATTTAAATATGTCACCATTCTCCTAACCTTAAATAAAGGATAATAGCAAAATGCAAAGCTATGGTCTCACTGTAAGGAGAAGAGCGATCAAAACATTAAGGTTTGCAATTTCTGCGGGATTTGGCACTTATCCAAAGAGTTTAATATTATCCCAGCGAAGAAGCCCATGGCGCTTCTTTCATTTGGTATGGAAGTACCAGTGAATTCAATTGATATAGACTTCTATCTGCGCACTAAATGTGTCTGAAAATCATCCTATAGAACATAGTAGGATATTAAGACGCCATGATAATGGGAATGCATAAATTTGCGATACGATACGTTTGGGCAGACATACGAATTTTACGGGTACATTTTCGAATGAATGAAACTGCCACTATTGACATTGTGCTAGTGGTTCCTTGAAAATTTATTCTCATTGGAATGGTGAGACTTTGAACAAGGTGCACACAATAAGGACTTGGCAAAGACCGCTGGTGGTTGTATGGAATTTCGTTAACGTCTTTAATTAGTTGCGCACTTGACATAGGGTGCGTTCAATTTGAAAGCCAACTATACTATACTCTATCCAACAAAAATTGTCAGTACAGGCCTTATGGAGAAGCTTTTTTTTTAACAGGGGTGCCTGTAGATACTCTCACGGCACTCAAACGCAAGAATTGCCACTGAAATAAAAACCAAACCACTGTCATACCAAGGAATTGTTGTTGTAATTTTCCCAAAATTCCTAAAAAAACACAGCCGAATGGGAATGAGCATGATCGTCTTCTGTATTCGCTTGCTATAATCATATCCACCAAAATAAGCAGTGTGTGTGACTGAAGCACAATGAAGCATATCATTAAGGGTTTTTCTATGGATTTTGTCAAAGAACTTTCGGTTTTGGTGCTTTTGCGAACGAATTAATACGTGGGTTGTTGCCATTCGGTTTAAATTTGATTGTATATGTATTGTACAGCTGCACAAGTGCAGTTTTTTTTACCATCTGTTTAGTTATATGACATTGCGTCGGGGTTATATAATTTTGTATTCTAATTGCCTGATTGCGTCTACCTTTCACAATATACATATAGCGGAAAGGACTGGGAAATGTTTTTAGAAAATCTAGCTGATTGAGTTTATGTCGCAAACTGTTTAAATTAAAAAAAAACAAAAATACATCCTTTCATCTCATTATGTGTATGTATATTTGTATGATGGCTTTGTTTTTCCGATGAATGACGCCTGTTTTGCCAATGAATACGGGAATTCCCAAAAGGAAGATCCCAAGTTAGGTAGGGATGCAATCATACAATGGGTTTCTTGGAATCGTTAAACGTTACAAAGCCAAGTATGAAACATACGTCGTGGATAAAATGGCTCAAAATGAGCTTCACTTGCCGCCTTATCACTGTGACCTTAATCCAATAGAATTAGTTTGGGCTCAAGTGAAAGGGTTTGTAGCAAGCCAAAACAAGTCATTTAAAATGGCTGAAATAAGAGGCTTACTAACGACAGCACTTACAAGGGTTGACAAGGAAAAATGACATCGAAGTGTCTAACACGTTGAACAGGTTGTTGAGCCAAATATGTGGGAAATGGACGTTTTTGCCGAGGAAGCAGTTGAAAGGTTATTAACAGACCTAAATAACGAGAGCAGTAGCAGGGATTACTCATCGGATTAGTTGAGTAGTGATATTAGAAATTAGTATTTTATATTTTACAATATTTATAATGAATAAATTGGATTACAGAAAAGGAAAAAGATAAACAGAATTTATTTCGTTCCGCAATATTTTTATTTTAAATTTGAAGATGGTAACCCTAATAGAATTGCTCTCTGAGTTATGGGGAATCATCATACACACTACGGCAACCCTGTGAGAGCTTTAAATAGGGACTGATTTATGTAAGTCATTGCAACCAGACTGAGAGTCAAACATCCTAACTTCCCTGTACTGACAATTTTCGTTGGATAGAGTATAGTCCTTACTATTTTACCGTTCCTCATTGATCAAATAACTCATGTGACAAAGTGATAGAAATTTAATTAGTAGAGAACTCGCAGTTGCCTTGCAAATTGAACGCGTCAATAGTTATTGATTTTGCTTTTTGATGAAGGCTATTCGAATTTGTTTTTTAAATATGCATATTAATTGCATCACTAAGCACAGTGTACTTTCTCCTGACATATTCAATTCAATTCAACTTATTTTTCTATTACATATACACAGTGTACTTTCTCCTGACATATTCAATTCAATTCAACTTATTTTTCTATTACATATACATTTATGCAAATTTAAGCAATTTTTCGATATTTAACAACGTTATACTGATGAAATAGATACACTCGATTTTTTTAAGTAAAGTGCTGCCGTATTGTCTATACTAATAATATAAAGAGGAAAGATTTGTTAGTTTGTTTGTTTGTTTGGTTTGAATAGGCTCCGAAACTACTGGGCCGATTTGAAAAACCATTACCATTACATGAATAATATTTCAACAATTCTTTCTTAAATTTAAATTTTTATCTTTTCTCTTCTCTTCTCTCTTCTCTTTGTTTTTTCTTTTCTTTCTTTCTTTATTTCCTTCTGTCTCTCTTTCTTGTTTTCTCTTTTTTAATACTTTAACAGCTATATTAATAGAAAAACACTATCCGCTCCTTAACACACGAGTTGGCTGGCACACGGATAGCGAACTTGCCCATATGATAACTTTTCTGATTAATAAAAATATTTGTCCCCTGTGCTAGCTATCCGATCTTTATCACATAAAACACGGCAGCACTTCGCCAAATTTAACTCAAAAATCGAGTGTATCTGTCATATTTCATCAGTTGACACTCATTTCTGTGTATTCCGTTCCAATACTATGGTACTACTATGGAGGCAACACATAATGAAAGAGTAATATGCCCAAATGGGAGGCAATATTCTCCCTCATCCTCTCAATTTTTCCACACATACATGTGCATCCTCTCAATTTGGGAATGCATGAACTACAATCTGAGAATGTGTGAAGTTATCCGCTCCTTATACGCCGAATTCGGTGAGTTAAGTTATCCACTCGTTATCACATGTCAGTGAAAGCTAACACACGTTTATTAATCAATATTATGAGTTAACAGATGTGCTAATGCTAACTCGCCGCTATCCGTTGTTTATTAATACGGTGGTAAATTTATAAATTGATATGCGTGTTAAAACATTTATTTTTCACCTGAAGTAGCTTAACAGGAGTTCATATTAAAACTTTTATTAGTTTATAAGATACTGTATCTTAAAATGCAAGTATGCAAATAAAACAAATAAATAAATAAGCCGACATTATCCCTGATGAACATAGGCTACTTTTTATTTCGAGAAAATGCATCATCCGCTGTCCGGAAGCGGAGATCTAAGCTGATATATAAGAAAAGTTGTAACTCTCGCATGCTTTCTAGCTCCTAGCTTTGGAATGACTCATCCAAATAAAAAAGGATTTCTTTTAATATAAAGTTCAATTATGTACAGAGATTTTAAGACATAAATCATCCTTGTAGGTTATCCTGAAGTTGAACAATAAGCATTAAACTATACATTTTATACAATTCAAAAAAAGTAAAATGTTCGATTGAAGCTAGATCGTTGGATTTTCCCAGCGTTGAGTGGAGGAACATTTGTGTGTGTGCGGCACAAATCTGTTTCTCTCTCACTCTCTGTACTTTTTGTGCTGTGTCCTGTGTGCTTTTTCTTTCTTTTTTTTATGCACCTTTTGTAGTTTGTGTTGTTTTTTCTGTGGCTCATTGGATTGAGAAAGATAGGGTATGAAATGTAATTGAGATTGAGAGGGAGTCACACTGAGACTAAATCCATATAATGAGAAGGGACACTCTCGACGTTTTCTTTATCAGTTCTTATCAGCAAGTATTTTGTTTTAAATTTGAGAAGTGGCAGACTAGTGAAGCAAGGCGAGCATGGGTCAGCGAGTAGGTGATAAAGAGCAAACAGTTAACACAGGGAAAACATATTTTTATTAATCAGAAAAGTTATCATATGGACAAGCTCGCTATCCGTATGCCAGCTAACTCGTGTGTTAAGGTGTGGATAGCGTTTTTTTATTAATATGGCTGTTAGATTATATATTCTAGATACTCATGCGACTAATAGGGTCATGCCTCCCATAATTCGTTCTATGATGGGGGCTAAACAAAAAATCAAGCCAATAAAGCCAATAGACGACAGCAAGTCAGGTGCATCTATTTGATCGGATATAAGCTGCTGTAAAAAAATGATATCACTATTAAGCCTTCGTTGAGAAAAGGGTAACATTTGAAGAAGCTTGATACGTTGACTGTAAGGAGGGAGGTTAAATGGATCATCCCATGGAAGTCCTCTAAGTTCAAACCGAATAAATTTACGTCGAATGGCCTCTATTCGGTGTCCAAACTTGCGAAGAATACTCTAGAATCGGCCGAACAAAACAATTGTACAATGACATAGAAACGTAAGGGTCATTAAATTCTTGCGGCCACCTTTTTACGAAGCCCAGCATAGAATTAGATTTATTAACAATAAAATCGATATGCTTAGCAAAAACCAGTTTGGGATCGAAATAAACACCAAGACCCTTAAAATTATCAACATTACAAAGAATATGTTGAGACAAAGAATATTGAAAGGTGGAAGGGATATTCTTTCTAGAGAATGTCATATGTTGACATTTAGTAGGGTTCAGGGATAAACCGTTTTTATCACACCAATTGGCGAAACTATTAATGTCAGATTAAAGAAAAATCCTGTCTTTCTGACTAGTGATAGCTTTATATATTTTCATATCATCAGCGTAGATCAGAATATTACTGTAATTTATACATGCCATAATATCATTAATGGCTAGTATAAATATAATTGGTCCGAGATGACTACCTTGAGGAACTCCAGACTGAGCTGTAAAAGACACAGATAGCAATCCTCTAAATTTGACATGATAGACCCTTGATCTAAGGTGGGGTAAACAGAGACTGTCCGCAAGGCGGAGTTCTGTCTTTACTACTGTGGTGCATGCTGGTGGGCTCTCTGTTGAACGCTGAACAGTTTTAACGTCTACGCTCGGGCGTACACGGATGATCTTACCTTGCTTTCTATTAGATCATGCCTAGCGAGTGTCCACGCCAAAGCGCAGGCGGCCGTAGACGTGATCTACGAATGGCGTCACTAGGAATGGGCTCTAAGTTAATCCTCTCAAAACTGAGGTTGTTCTCTTTACGGAAAGAAGGAAGCTGATCGGGTTGCTAAAAGGCGGCACAATCCAACTCTCCAATAAAGCAACATACTTGGGATTCAATCTGAATAGCAAACTTCTTTGGTCCAAGCATCTTGAGCTGAAAATTGTCAGCAAGGCGATGTCGGTTTTCTGGCAGTGAAGGGCATTTTCGGCAAGACAGTGGGCTGATCACAGAAGAGAGTCCAATGGGCTTACACGATGATAAGACTATTTTTAGCATATGCATCGATTGTTTGGTGGAAAAAGCTTTCACGTAAATTCGTTACTGCTGCTTTCGCCAAACTTCAAAGGAAGGTTATATCTCGGCTGCACGGGAGCCCTAGATGCATTATTGAACCTCCGGTTCCTTGATATTTACATCATGGATTGCACAATCAAAGCTAATTCACGTTTGAGAAAGGGTGGCCTTTGGTATAACTCTCACTGGAGTTTTGATGAACTTGCGCGATGGTTGCCCTTCAACTCCTGATGTCTTATGGATATATGCGGTTCGAAGGTGTTCAGGACTAGATCTGTTCAGACTCTGAGCTTGGGAAGGAATGCAGTCGAATCTTCACGTATGGCTCCAAAACCGATAAAGTTTGCTGGTGTTTTCATGGAGACCGACAACATAAGACTTTTCTTCTCGCTAGGCAAATATGCTTTAATAATGGCTATGGAATTTGTTGTGAGGAACAGGAGGAGGGGTCAGAGTATCTGCGTCTATAGCGGCAGTCAAGCTGCGCTTAAGGCCTTATTCAACCCTCTAACCACCTCCAAAATAGTTCGTGAATGCAAGTTCTCTCTGAATTTGATCGGAAGGCGTTCTCGGTCAGGGCTTCCATTGACGGTTGGTTTTCATATGAACGCAATCGCAGATAGGATGACTCTCTAGGGTTCCGACAGACTAAACGAATTCTTCCCGACGTCTGTAAAAAAATTGCGGCATTCTTATTGTCTCTCAACAGAAAAGATTGCAGACAAATCTTAAAAGTTCTTAAGGGCCTTTTATGGACCTTATTACGGGCCATTACGCTTTTGTCA
Organism: Portevinia maculata; assembly: GCA_949715645.1. NCBI lineage: Eukaryota > Metazoa > Arthropoda > Insecta > Diptera > Syrphidae > Portevinia > Portevinia maculata. The sequence continues at coordinate 24,468,959 of OX454527.1, read as the reverse complement.
AGTGCTGGGCTTAAGCGATAGCAACATCTGCGAAGCCTGTGGACAAAGGATGACACTGGAACATTTCCTTTGTGATAGAATGACGACGTGTTCACGATGCATCAATAAATGACACAACCACAACGACTTTTTCATCAGCTCCGTCCGTCTTCAAAATGCAGACACTAATATTATCGCGATGGAGACTACTTTAAAAAACAGTATCCCGCCTTAATGTCACATTAGAAAACATAATAACATTACTCTCTAGGCCAATTTTCCGCTAAACAACCCCATTATGCTATTCCCAGTAGCTTCGAAATAACATACGCACACAAACGAATGGCTTTTGTAATAATTACAAACCTTTTTTAAAGGACTTTAATCCCGCGAGTGCGGATGACTTTAACGCAAATTGCCAATTCTATTCTGAGCACTTGACAGACATGACTTCAATTGCGACAAGCACTCCATGATCAGGAGAACATCATTTTAGAGCTCTTAAAACATTATGTAATTCGAAATTTCGCTATATATAAATACCTATATAAAGAGTGGCGCACGAATCGTGCTACAAAAACAAAACGCAATAACTTTTTTTCTGTGTGAGTAATTGGTTTATTTTTTTTTTATTTGGCAGGTTACTATTTAGATTTATCAAAATGAATGCTTGGGATACCGAAAATAGGATTTGGACAGTGCAGCGAAACCATGCTTTGCAGTCCTTCATTTCCGTACAAAGGGAATTTAGGGGGGAATTTCGCGTTACTTCCCCGAGTAGATGGACCGTTATGAGGTTGGTAAACATGTTTGCCGAATCCGGAATTATCGCACGACGACCGTACCATCGAGATCCCTATGTTGGGGTTCAAGACACAATCACGACTGTAGCATTGTCAATTCAGGCAAATCCAAGCGTTTCGACTCGAAACTTATCGGCGCAAATTGGAGTTAGCAGACGGTCATTACAACGGATAATTCATGATGACTTAAACTTGTTTCCCCACAAAAGCCTAAGTTGCAAGCAAGTTAAATCCTTTGGATTTGCCTATTCCCCTGGAATTTTGCCAAAAAAATATGATTGGAATGACCGAAGAAGACAACAGCTTGATAAATGCTTGTTTGTTGCTGATGAGGCCCATTTTGATCTAAACGGCAATGTAAATAAGCAAAATTGGCGAATATGGAGTGACAGCTTAGACAAATTTACTGAGGATGTTTTAAGTGCGGCTGAATCTAACATACCCAAAGTCCCAAAGCAAAATAATAATGCATACATGAAAATTCCGGATTATATCCTCAATTATATCCGCATTAGGAATTCCCATAGACGGCAGTGGCAGAGGTATCGCCAACCTATGCACTACGATCTTATGAAATACTTCAATAAAATCATAGCCACTGAAATTTTATATTATCGCAACAAGGAGTGGAATAAAACACTAAGCACATTAGATACAAATTCGAAACCTTTTTGGAATATTCTTAGAATCGTCAAAAATAGAAACAGACAAATTCCCAGCCTTCGTGTTTCGGACAAGGCCTTTCACACAGACAATGAACAATCAGATGTATTTGCCACTTCATTTGTGTTAAACCACGAAGTTTCTGTTAACCTAGGCGATGCGGTTAATAATCGCTTAGTGAGTGAATCGTCCTCAAGAGTTATGAATGAAGAAGCTGTGATGTCTACAACAGAATATATATCACAACAAGAAGTAGAGGATATAATTAAAAGTCTGCAAGTGAAGAAAGCGGAATCGATAGATGGTATAAAAAATGTCTACTTAAAGAATTTACCGAGATCGGGAAAGAATTTTTTAACATATATATTTAATTCCTGTATAAAAATGCAATACTTCCCAGATCGCTGGAAGATTGCCAAAGTGATACCCATTCCCAAGCCGGGCAAACCATCTGAAGACCCTAGTAGCTACAGACCGATAAGTCTTCTTAGCAGTCTCAGCAAAATCTTTGAAAAGATTCTAAAGAAAAAATTACTTGTGTTAATTGAGGACAAGAAACTGTTTCCCAATGAACAATTCGGATTCAGAAGCCATCATAGTGCCATTCATCAAGTCTATAGAATTAACAAATATGTAAAAAGTAAAAGGTCAGAACATAAATCAACTGGTTTGGTGCTTCTAGACATTGAAAAGGCGTTTGACTCTGTGTGGCATGATGGTCTTGTCCATAAAATGTTGTCTTTTGGCTTTCCGTTGTACATAGTTAAAATCGTTCGAAGTTTTTTGACAAATAGACGTTTTTGCGTGTACATTAACAAGTATTGCTCTGAAATGAAATACGCTACTGCTGGTGTTCCCCAAGGCTCAGTTTTGGGCCCAATTTTATACAATATATTCACGTCCGATTTTCCAAAGCTTCCCTCCTGTGAGTCAGCAATTTTTGCTGATGACACAGGTTTATTCTCGTCGCATGAATTTGGTCTCACAATTGAGACTAATCTGCAAAATGCAATCGAGATATTACTCAATTATTACAACAAGTGGAAAATTAAAGTTAATACTAGTAAAATGCAAGCAATTTTTTTCACCAGAAAAAGAAAAGCTTGCTATTTACCTAGTAATCCACTTAACGTCAGGGGAGACTCCATAATTTGGCAGTCATATGTCAAATATCTGGGAATTTATCTGGACCAACGGCTTACTTATAGAGAGCACTTTGCGAAAATAAATCAAAAAATTCAAATTGCAATCAAAATGCTCTATCCATATATCAATAGAAGGTCTGAGCTGAGCCTTGGGAATAAATTAATATTATACAAAGTGATATTTCAAGCAATACTATTATATGGTTGCCAAGTATGGGACGATTGTGCAATGTGTCATAAGAAAAAGCTGCAAGTAACGCAAAACAAATTGCTCAAGATGATGCTTAATCTTCCTCGATACCACTCCACACTAAACTTGCACCTTCAGGCGGATGTTGAATTGATTTCTGATAGGCTGTACAAACTAAAAGAACGTTTTTTGAATAACTGTGATATACCAGATAATCCACTAATTAACCAACTAAAGGTGTAACTGTAATGTACGTATCTATGTATATGTTATTATTTATTACTATTTGTTAGTATTTATTATTGTTTGTTATTATTTATTATTATTTATTTTTATTAACTGTTATTGTTTATTTTTTACTTAAAATTATTTATTTTATTTATAATTATTTATTATATTCTACATGTTATTTATTATTTTTTTTTTGTTATTATTTATTATTATTTATTATTATTAATTATTATTAATTGTTATTGTTTATTTTTACTTATAATTATTAGTTTCTTACTTTTTGTTATTTATTTTATTTATAATTATTTATTACCTTTTTTGTTTTTTATTTTTTATTTTTTTTTTCTTTTCATAAAGGTTTTTCTCGTTGGTTTCCTTTAAAATACAGTTTCAAGAAAAATTGTAAAAACGTAAAATGTACAAAAGACAATGCTTCAGTAGAAAGATAAAATAAGTACTATATCAAATCTCTGTGCTTCTATTTGTAAATTGGGCGATAACCTATGTAAATTTTATAACGAATAAATGATCTATCTATCTAATCCAGAAATACCCCATGAAACGGTACTGCACCTAGAACGACTCACTGTGTGGTGCGCAGTTTCATGAAGGTGCATTGTGGGGCCATACTTCTTTGAAGAAAACGATGTAACAGTAACTCTCAATGGGGAACGTTATTTAAAGATGTTGAAGGAGTTTTTTTTTACCCAGAACTGCGCCGAAGAAGTATCCGTTTCAACAGCATTTGGTTCCAGCAAGATGGAGCAACTGCACACATAGCCAGACCGGGTATTTCGAAGTTCCAACGAAAATTCCCAAACAAATTAATATCCAGAAACTCCACTTTTCCCTGGCCCCCCAAGGTCACCTGATCTGACTGCACCAGACGTTTTTTTTTTGGGGTTATGTCAAGCAAGAGGTGTACAAAACGAAACCAAGGAATTTTACTGAATTGATGCAGTCCATTAAAGCAATAATTGAGGCGATACCGACTTCAACCCTTCAGGACGCAATGAATAATTTTCTGATCAGGTGTCGAAAATGCGTGGATGAGCATGGATGTATTTACGTATCACCTTCAAAAACAATTAGTTATATGAAATAAAATTGAATTTCTATAGAAAAATAAAAAAATAAATGAAATACATTAACAAAAAAAAAGTTATTTGAATTTCTTATTGTAGCACAATTGGTGCGCAATTTAAATTCGTATTTGTATGGAAAACAAAAGGAAATTAATTCTACTCTGGAGGACATTCCAGTTTGCTATTGTCTCTTTTCACAAGGCGTCTTTTTGTATGGGAAGGCTTGTTGTTTACTTATTGCTAACAAAACGAAAGGGCTTGATGGTGAAGCGGTCTTTAGATTGTTTAAATTCTTTTTGTTTTGTAGGATTAAGTAAATTGAAGAAGAGTTTCTAAAACAACTGCTTTTCTGCATTCTAAGGAGGACAAGTCAATCAAAAAAAAAAAAAATTGCTTTAAGGACTCTCTTTCCCGGCTTTAAAGAATCCATTCTTTTTAACCCATTTATATCCGAATATTTTTTTCCTTCCGTTTGTGGTGATTTTTGGATATAATGGTAAGATAAGTTGCTGAAATCGATCTGTGGAGTCAACATTTTTTTCTTGTGTTTGGAAGTGGAGTTTTGAGGTGTTGCGTAAACGCAACGCTGGGTGTTTGTACGTTTTTTTTATTTTTTTTATAAAAACTTCATTTTTATTTAATTTTGCTTTTAAACTAATAAAAATTACATCAATATACAGAAAAAGTAAAAAAAAAGTATTTATTTTAGGGTAGCATGATATTCTTGAAAACATTTGTCGTGAAGTGCTATTTTACAAGTTCCACATTTCTTTAAAGTCTGACTGTGACAAATGCGGCATCTCAGGCGTTTGTCAGATGTTTCCATTATATGATGGCCGCCCAAAAGATGTGGATTTTGATTGGAATGCCGTCCACCACCTTTTGGTGGACAACCATATTTTGTACAAAGAGCTGTAGCGACTCGGCGGCGAAACTCCAATGAATCCAACTTGCTCCCATAACTTCTGGATAATGTCCATGCATTCACAACGGAAACGTCTATCATCCACATTATTATGGGATTGTACCATTTTTTTTCCACGAGTTGCAATTCTATAATTTGACACATTGTTATCGAGTTGGTCAACTCCACCCATGTATTTGTTATACTGCTTGTTAACATTTGGCTGTGGAACTCCTGCCTTTGCTTTCTGAATACTGTTGAACCTTTGTGCCGAACCTATAGGATGCATCCCATGCACATTGGAAAGCATTGACACAGTCTGGTTGTCCTTCCATCGGGTAAGCAATAGCTGGTTTTGTTTATCAACAAAAGACTCATAGGATCCCCTATCTTTCCTGTTGAATGTCTGCTTGTCTGTCATGCTTATGTTCTTCAACCGATTTTCTCTTAGTGTTCCGGTGCCACCGCATTCAAGTTTTGTCAGCTTGTTAGTTAGGTCAGGACTTGTAAAAAAGTTATCGTAAAAATATGACAATGTTACCCCAGGATACTCCCGTTTAATGATTTCAGCAAGGCTGAGAACCACGAACTCACCAAGAAAAATTGTGGGATCTCGTTTCTGATTTCGTCCCTGATAAAACTCAAACTGGACACAATATCCGAGGCGTGTTGCTGCAACCCATACCTTGTATCCAAAACGAACAGGTTTTAAGCGCATAAACTGTTTGCAAGAGTTCCTTCCAAAATAGGGAATCATTGATTCATCAACTGACAACTGCATTTCAATTGGTGCAAAATTTACAAACATTTTGTTCAAATGATCAGCCATTGGTCTGATTTTGGCCATTTTATCGGTTATATCAATATCATCGTTATCACAAACATGAATATTTACAAATATATCGTTAAATCTCTTTCTGCGCATAGCATTTGAAACCATAGCATTATGACTGTCTTGGCGGTCTTCCCAATACATATTTCCTCTTGGTAAAGTCACGTATCCCGAAAGGATGACTATGCCAAGAAAGACATATATTTCTGGCTCTGTAACGTTTAAGCTTTGATTTCGTTGAGCTGAATATAAATTGGTGTACTTTTTAATGATACGGATAAAATGCTCATTCATAAACAGTTCCAAAAATTCCAATGGGTGAGTCTCCGAGTTCAACATTAGAGGAGGCAGTAATGCTCCTTTCCAAGGTTTAAGTTTGTATAAAAATGAACTAAGATTTAAGTTTTCCTCGTTACCTCTACGCCAACTTTGCGCTATCTTCGGAATGTGTATCCAATCTTCTATTATATCTACTTCATTCGCTTTGCAACTAACTTCGACTTCTGCTAATACCTGGTTTGGATTCATCCTATTGGGATCAGCACATTCCCCTTCCCCAGAATCTTCATCTGTAATAGCGCCATCAGTGGGGGGTAATAAAAAAAATTGTATCCGTAACTTCATTTTCTGATTCAAGAGCATTCAGAATCTCAGCCAATGTCAACGTTTTCCCCCTAAGCCAAAATAAAAATAACGTAGTTTTTTGTATGTACTTAGACCCAGTGTTGCGTTTGCGCAACACCGGCATTTAGGTGTTGTCAAATATCAACAATTTCCTAAAATGAAGTCTGTTTCTTTTGCGTCATATAAATAATATATAAACAAACAAAGTTCATCGAACTTATTGAAATCGAAGAATACAATTCCACTTACCGGTAATTTCTATCCATTGTTAACTTTGTTTTCTTAAAAATAATATTTGCATCCAACTTCTTCTCTCTAAAACACAACTGCATTGAATTCTGCTAAAGAACACACTGCGACACTATGAGGTGACTCACGCATAATCAGAAATGACACAAAGATTTTTTCTAGAACAATCGGTACAGACAGGAAAAATCGTGTTGTGACTTGATGTTTGGTGTTGCGTAAATGCAACGCTGGCTATAAATGGGTTAAGGAACTCGCAACAGCATAATTAATGAAACCTGACCAAACAATCAGCTATCATTTGTTGGTATTCAAGCAATACCGATTATGTGGTCGTAGAAGCAAAAAAATTTAAATAAATCATCCCTTGAGCGAGACAATTTTCATAATTAACAATTAATTATGTATCGAAATGCCCGCAACATTTTTCCATCATTAATGCAATAAATTTCCTCAATTCACCAATTAAACAATTAAATTTCATGCACTCGCAACTGATTTTCATTTCAGATTTATTTAAACGAATATTCTCGTCGATTTGAGATTCAAAATAGGCTCCGGGCAAAGTCACAGTCTCTGCTATGGCGGCACAATGGTTAATGGATATTCTCGTTCATCGCATACACGAAAGGATAAACGGTAAGTCAGTCATCCATAATGGAGCTTAATACAAATTTACAGTATTTTTTCGCATATATGAAGCAAGTTTACTACGCGTCAACACTGTTAGCGGATTTCTGCTTACGGCTTAGCGAATACGACTTTTTTATTGTTTATTATTATAAAACTTAGGTGGGTGCCGATGGCGACGGTGTAGAGGCTAGTGTGTTGGCTTGTGACCCGTGCGGTGCAGGTTCAATCCACATGGGGAACAACAACATACCCCACCCATTCACATGCCTCTACACCAAAAGGAGGATTTCTGCCTGGTAGTACAATGGACCGTTACCGAGTCTGAGTGCTCTGGGATTTGAATGTCCTTTTTATAAAAAAAAAATAAAAAAAAATAAAAAAAGGGGCCTACTACCGTTAGCGAGTCAAACAAAAGCTGGAGAACGTGATTTGTTTGTAAAGGGTCTTCCATTAAGGACTTGACAACTTATTTTTTTAAATAAAATGCAAACTACTTAAGATATGTGAAAAAAATGTATTGGCTTGAATTACAATCAAAACATTTATGAATTCGACTTCGTTCATATGTCCACCACGTGAACGTATGCAGCGTGCGATACGTCGAACCCAATTTTCGAAGATTCGGCCGCACATTTCGACCGATACGACCACTATTTCTCGTTCAATATTGGCTCTGAGCTCCTCTAACGTCGCCGGCTTGTTGGCATAGATCAATGATTTAATGTAGTCCCATAAAAAAAGTCTAAAATAAAAATAAATATTAGGCATTAACGGCCTATACAGGGCCCAAAACCTAGCTTCTCCAACCACTTTCTTTGCGAAGTGGAAGCGACCTACAATTTTAAGCCGAATCCGAAAGGCAAATTTGGGAAGTTTCTCATGACAATTGATACTCTTTGATGTTTGTCAGACGTTCGCAAAGTCTACAGGCGTTAAATCACACGATCGGCGGCCAATAGACGGATCCGTTTCTCGAGATACCACATTCACCGAACTGAGACTTCAATAACTCGACTCGACACCCGCTGTGTGGCACCGTCTTGTTGGAACCACATATCACTGATGTCCAATTCATGCAATTGTTCAAAGAAATAACGTTCCAACATGTCTCTGTAGCGAATATCATTTACCGTACGGTGCCGGTCATTTTCGTCGACGAAAAAAACGGCCCAATGACGCCACCGCCATGAAAACCGCACCAAACAGTGACTTTTTGCGGATGAAGTGCCGTTTCATGAAGCACATGAGGATTCTTTTGCTCAACTACTTTACGATAATAGGCCCTTAGTGCATAATTTTTCGCGAACTAAACTTGACAACTTCCAATAAGCTGCCATTGAAGTAAGAATGAGAAGTCTTTCCGTTTCGAAAGTGGAAGTAACTTAAATTTAAATAAGTAGAAGGTAGAAATCTATGAATAAGAAAGAAAGAAGGTAGGAGACAAAACGGATCCCTGTGGGACACCAGGATTTCTTTTATTTGGCGAGTTGCAGACCTGAAGCCGACCATTATAACATAAAAGTTGTCGTCTTAACTTTAAACTTAGGGTTGTGATCTGGACTAAAGGGATCATAACCCTACTGGTTCGTCTGTGGGACCCTTCGTCCCTGAGGCCAATCAAATGCTGGTGTTGCATTTTTGTGATCCAGGAACATTGAATGTTATGGCATAGGCTTTTAGGCGTGATTCGTAGGATTGAACATGACAGTAGGTTAGGTTAGGTTGTAGTGGCAGTCGGCTGAGGCCGACACACTTATGCCAGTGACAGGCCCATTGTGATACCACACGGATGTATTATCCTCCTACTCGTTGAACCAGTTGGAGCTTCTGATGAAGCTTGACAGACTTTTGATGTCAGTGTTAATGAGATCGTTAAGATCATTGTAAAAGAAGGATCCTAAATGGAGTTTACGCCTTTGAGAAAGAGCAGGGCACGTGCAGAGAAGGTGGAGAACTGTCTCCTCCTCCTCCTCGTCCATACAGCTTCTGCAGAAGTCATTTGCGTGGACGCCAAGTCTTGTTGCATGTCTGCCTATGAGACAGTGTCCGGTGATCACACCAATTATAGCACCAATGTGAAGTCTGTTTAGAGATATCAAACACTTAGAGCGTTTCAGATCCAGCTTTGGCCAAATCTGCTTTGTCGCTAGACAAGTGTTGCCACTTGTCCACCTAAGGTTACATTTCTCAATGGTCTGTCTCATAAACATGAGTTTGCATGTAGCGATTGGGATGCCTAGTGAACCTTTATCAGGTAAAAGGGGCAGTGTGGTTCCTTCCCTGGCGAGTTCATCCGCCCTACAGTTCCCTGGAACGTCTGTATGTCCTGGCACCCAGCATAGGTGGATGTTAAAATGCTTCGCCATCTCCACTAGAGAAGATCGACAGTCACGGACTACGATAGAGTTTGTGGACCCAGAATCCAGGGATTTTAATGCAGCTTGTCTATCTGAGAAGATCCAGATATCCGTAACGGATAACACTCTCTTCTTCAGCCACGACAGGACTTCTTTAATAGCCAAGATTTCTGCCTGGAATACACTGCAGTGATCAGGGAGTCGAAAGGAGAGGCTGAGATTCAGCCTGTCAGAGAACACACCACCTCCTACCCCCGCGTTAGTTTTGGATCCATCGGTATAAAAATGGATCGATTTATTTTCGACGGGTGGCCCTTCCCAGAATGTTCTGGGAAGGGCCACCCGTCCTTGAAGTTTTTGTCAAAAAGGGTCTGAGGGGTGGTGTAGTCTATGTTACTGGGGAGGTTTCCAATTTTTTTCAGAATAGATGGCCGATTTCATTCTCGGACCATTGGAACGTTGTTTTGAGGCGGATAGCCGCACTAGCAGCCACTTGCTTACTAAAGATGTCCAGGGGTGTCAGGTGAAACAGAATGTCCATTGCAGCAGAGGGGGTAGTGCGCAGTGCACCACTCATGCAGAGACAAGCTGTTCGTTGGATTTTGCCTAGCTTATCGCGATTTATCGCTTTATCTAGGGCAGTCCACCAAACAACCACCCCGTATAAAAGTATCGGTCTTATTACCGAGATGTATAGACAGTTGGTAATGCGGGGCTGGAGCCCCCATTTATTACCAATGGCTTTTTTGCAGGAGAAGAGTGCTGCTGTAGCTTTGCGAACTCTTTCCTGAATGTTAGGTTTCCAGCTAAGCTTTCTATCCAGAATGAGACCCAAGTCCGAAAAGACTAGACTTGTTCCCCTGATAGAGGGGGGATCAATGTATGGAATTTTGTGTTTCCTAGTGAATAGAACAAGTTCGGTTTTGTGGGGGTTAATACCCAACCCACAACGATCTGCCCATGTGGTTAGCTTATTAAGGGCGTTTTGGAGAAGTTCTTTCAGCGTGGTTAGGTGCTTCCCTGAGGCGGCAATTGCAACGTCATCTGCATAGGCAATCACCCTGCAGCCCTCCTTTTCTAGGTACATCAGCAGCTTGTTCACCACTAAGTTCCAAAGGAGGGGAGATAGGACTCCACCTTGTGGCGTACCTCTACTGACAGATCTTCTGGCCGATGTCATACCCAGTTTCGAGTTTATAAACCGACTTGTGAGAAGTAGATTAATAAGCTCACCAAGTGAGTCATCTACCTTTAGATCTGACAGTGCATTTGCGATCGCGGATGTATTGACGTTATTAAAAGCACCCTCAATATCCAGGAATGCAACCATAGTGTACTCCTTATGGTGAAGGGAGTATTCGATTGAACGTACTAACGTGTGTAAGGCTGTTTCAACAGATTTGCCTTTGCAATATGCATGTTGAGCCGTAGACAGAAGTCTTGTATCTATGTTAGTACGTAGATGGATATCAATCAGCCTTTCTAATGTTTTTAGAAGGAATGACGATAGGCTTATGGGTCTGAGATCCTTAGGATTTACATGGGAGCATTTACCGGCTTTGGGTATGAATACTACCTTTACTTCTCTCCATAACAGCGGAATGTATGCCATTTTTACGCAGCTTTTCAGGATTATCTCAAGCAAAGGCGAGATGATATCCGAGGTGTTTTGAATTTCAGCTGGTATTATGCCATCTGGCCCCGCGGATTTGTATGGTATGAAGCTGTGTATCGCCCATAGCAGTTTGTCCCTAGTAATCAGACCTTTAAAGTTAGTCGTACGTGCAATTGACCTAGACAGGTTTATATTGCTAGTAACGTGGGAGCTACCTGGGAAGTGTGTATCCAGTAGTAGATTGAGCGATTCTTCGCTGGAAGTGGTCCAGGAGCCGTCCGCCTTTTTTACATGACAGTAGTAACTGAGCAGGTCGCGATAAAGTTTCTTTGAGATTGGTCCTTTAAAGTGAAAGCTACCTCGGACCTTGGAACTTCTTATTCGATCAAGCTTTGATACTCCTGCTGTCATGCATTCATCATTTCATTTCATTTTATTTTTATTTCATTTGAATGCTTACACATTAAGACATAAATTTATCTTATAAATTAGTGAACGCTTTGTAATAATAAATTCAATTTTGATACGGGCTACTTAAAAGAACTGTTCAATAATTTAATTTAATTTAAGGTACCTGTACAAAGATTTATAAGAAATAGTAACATTATTATAGAATTTTATTATACTGGCAATAAAGAAAAATATAAACAAATCGTAAAAGAAGTGAATAGACAAATAAAACATTTAAACATACATCTCCATATATATTTTTAAGAATAAATACCAAATTTAAAAACAAAACCAATCGGGGAACTCCAAATAAAAGGACTTGAGTTTAGTCGGAAACTGCCCAGTGCCGCCTAGCCTTTGCAAATGCCGAGTCAAGAAATTCCACAAGCGGACGGAGTTGATGAAGAACTGTCGTTCCGATATGAGACACGTGACTTGAGGGTGAATAAGTTGTTGGGATCTGTTTGAGGAACCAAAGCACAATTTATTAAAAAGCTAGCATGGCTGATGTGTCTGAACCACGTTTGATAATAAAATAAGTGAACGAAAGCGAAGTAAATTGTCAAGTGACATATTGAAAAGTGATTTAGAATAATTTGAAACACTGTCAAAACGATTCAAGTTGTAAATGCGACGTTGAGCTTCCTCTTGCTGGCAGCATCACAGTTACAGAAAATTTCGCAACCATAGCTAAGAATTGGAACAATAAGTGTTTTTAGAGGAATAAAATGTTGTGCGATCCACAACTGGCGTAACACACCGTACACTTTGCCAACGGCTGCATTAATATGAGTATCCCATGTAAGTGTCCTATTAAATATCATACCCAAATTTCTGACCGAATCGACATACTCTATTCTGGAGCCATTCAGCGAAATGTCTGGAAAATAAGAAGTGTCCATTGACTTTTTACTAATGACAATACATTTAGTTTTTCGAGGGTTTAGAAATAGCCCATTCCTCTCGGACCAATCAGATATCCTCTGTAAATCAATATTGATCGTATTAACACAGTCTTCAATCATGCCAAGGGAACAACTTCGATACAGCTGTACATCATCAGCATACATGTGGATGGATGTCGATGTGGATATTAGAGTTGGAATCTCGTTAACATAAAGGCAAAAGAGGAGAGGGCCTAAAATCGAACCTTGTGGAACCCCACGATTTGTGAAAAGGAAGTCGGATGAATTATGTCCTACCGATACAGCTTGTTTCCTGAGCCTAAGGTATGCCGACATAAGTGAAACCGCTGAAGGTGAGAACCCGAACAACATAGAGAGCTTTTTACATAAATTAAGGTGATCAACAGTATGTGATCAACAGAATGCCTTAGAGAAGTCTAAAAGTATTAAAAAGGTCACCTTGCCCTCATCCAGAGGCTGTCTAATCTCTTCAACTACGTTAATGACCGCAGTTATGCAGCTGTGATTTTTTCTAAAACCAGATTGCATCGATGAAAGTAAGCTAGTTGAGTGAATGTGGCAGTTTATTTGCTTTTGCATTATCTTCTCAAAGACCTTCGAAAAATAAGGAAGAATGGAAATAGGACGGTAATCATTACTATTTGGACTTTTGCGGATAGGAACAATCTTCGCATTTTTCCATTGAAAAGGATAAACACCAGTAGTTAAAATAAGATTGAAGACATGGACTAGTACAGGTAGAATTAAAGGAAGAATAATTTTGACAAATTTCGGATGTATTCCATCCAGACCAACTGCATTTGACTTAATTGACAACAAGCTACGAGTAGCAACAACGTCTGTAGTCGCAACACAAGAAAATTAAAAAATGTCCACTAATGAAGTGGGAGAGACTGATAGACTTGAAGGAACTACGTTAAGTTCGGGAAAAGGAAGTGCAACGAAGTTTTTGTTGAGGAGGTTTAAATCTAAACTTGGCGACTTATCAACCTTTTATGTATGTTGGGGGATGGAATTTCATAGCCGAATCGTATGGATAAAGAATTGTCGCTCAGAAACCCAGAAGTTGTAGCGCACTAGTATGAAATCAAAAGTCCTAGTTGAACGCGTTAAATGGATCTTGCGAAAAAGGTAAGATGGTTGGCGCATCTGAAGTACTCGAATGTTATCAAGCAAGATCATTGTTCTCAGCTTAAAAATGTTGTCAAGAATGATGCCAGGAATCAAAAACGGCCCAATGACGCCACCGGCATGAAAACCGCAACAAACAGTAATTTTTGGCTGATGAAGTGCTGTTTCATGAAGCACATGAGGTCCAGTAACACAAATTTACATATTTTGCTTATTGAGGAAGCCGTTTAGCCAAAAATGCTTCATTTTCTTCCATCATGTCCAGAGCCCAATTCGAGAACGTATGTCGCTTCATGTGATCAAGTGGCTTTAGTCCTTGAGTCAGCTTGATCTTGAAAGGGTGTAGACCAAGATCCTTACGCAAAATTTGCCATAATGTGGCCCAATTCTTGAAAACGCCGTGAAAGATTTGGCTGGTTTGCGACGGACGCCTCTACGGCAGCAATATTTTCCACACTTCGAGCAAAACGTAGTCTCACTGGCACGGCAATATCAAGCAGCGAATATTCTGACACAAATTTTTTCACTAGACTATGAATTGCTTGTCTACTGGGACGATTCACATATTCGAAATAAAACGGCTTTAACTGCAAAACACGGAAAAATGTTAGCATTACAAGTGGAAACATTTTAACGTGTCTTGCAGCTTAGCCCCTTATATTTTGAATATGTAAATGTCAATGCGTTTTGTGCGTAAGGGCGTCATTGAAAAAATGTAACATGTTCTGCAGGTTTTCTCGTTCCAACTTCGAGTTGTCCTCAAGTTGATTGCTTTCTAATGGTGCATAACTAAATATAGGCAAGGAAACAGAATTCGATTAAGGACTCTTCTACAAGAAATTCCAAAAATTACCAAATAAAGAGATAAAAGATATTTTCCAAATTAATTGGGCGCATTATCAAAAAATCTCCCGACTGTGCGTTCGTTTCTATCTCTCTTCTCTTTTTTTTCATCTAAAAGGACTCAGCAGTGAACAATTTTTTTACATTCATCGCACGTTCAATGGGAACAAATGAAATAAATAAATTCCCCCTACATCGCCCACATCCGGGAGAAAGCAAAGAAGACATCGCCCTCCTTCGCTTGTCGGCCATAATCAAATAAACATCAGGCAGCGAGGACCCGACCAGGTCAATTTTAATCTAAGTCTGATGTGTGTTTATCTTTTGATGGAGCTGATTTGTCTTCTCCTGTGAGGATTTCATCAGTCCCATTGTTTCCATTTTGCGTGGATTGAGTAAATCGTTGCAGCGTTTGTTTGTGGATGACGGAATGCTAAGGACCGACTTTGAGAATACGAATCAAGTAATACCTTGTGATGTGTATCGCAAGCCGAACGGTTCCGTCCTTGCAATGTAAAACCACATTTAATTAAAACAGCGTCACAGGTTAATGGGAACGGGAACGGAATGAAAGTTCTGGTTCAAGTGAATGAGGAAAATGTTCGAAGAAGCCTTGAGGAAGTTGTATGGATAGAAATTTGCAGATTGAACAATCAACAAAGGAAAGTGTGGATTGTGCATACACATCTGCCTGAATTGGCGTTTCACGGTAATTTACAAAGTGACACGATGAATATGTCAGCAAGGAATTCAAGTCAATAGAGCGTGTATTTTCCTCATGCAAAGCACATTCCATTGTTGGCGAGAGGAAAAGGGGACCAACTACAGGAATGCACTCGTGCAGAACAAACTGTGAAACGTGAATCTTCCATCAAATAGGAAAGATATTAGGACATGTAGGTATTCAGATGGCATGTTTTGTTTTGTATATTAAAGCGACAGTTGGTGATGAAGTTTTGTTCGCATTCGATTATGTTCGGCCTGCAAATTTATCGCAAGTTCAGCAGGGAAGAATTATTCCTTTTTTAGTTTTTTTTTTCATTTGTCTTCAAATCGTACGAATTTGGCATGAGTGATGAATACTTGGATAAGAAGGTTGACAAGAAGTTTCGATATCCTATTTCTATATAAAAATTCAGTGTTCGTCTAGAAATGTGTTTAAAACTTTTGAACCACTTATCCGAAAGAGCTCATAGTTGCACCATATGCTTGTTAGGTTCAGAGTGTATACGTCAGTTTATGAAATGAATAGAATGGAAGAGAATAGTTTTCTTCGTTGTGTTTCAGTTACAAAAATTCACAAAATATAAGTGGCGTTGACATTTTTGCCGACAGATATTTAAAAAAAATCCTGCGTAATTTGGTGTACCTAATAAAAAGGCAAGTATTACGATTATGATTCTAAGTTACAAAAGAAACGTTTTGAGATTCCAACTCCTGGAGTTGTCTTCTTTCGCACTAAATAAGCTTTTTGAAATAAATTAAAGATTTTTTTAGATGATAGTAGGCCAGGCATATTTTGCTTGGAGTTTGTTTTAGAATGTGGAGTTCAACTTTTGTCGGTGTCGTTGTCTTACATTTAATATCATTTAACAACTATTATTAATGAAAGAAAGGTAAATGAGTGAATTCGATTTTTCAGTATCGGGTTCAGAGTATGTGAATGATTCTGAAGATGAATCCACATCAAGCGAAGAAACATTACCTGTTCAAAAGGGTAAATCATCGTAAGATTTTTTCAAACGTATAAGTGTTAAACTTTTATTTAGGAAAAAAAAACGTGTACAAAACAAGAAACTGTGTAAAAAGTTTAAATCGAAAAGGAGGAGAGCGGAAGGCAAGAAGTATAAGAACAGCAATGGGAGTACTGTGCCAGCAAAACAAATGGGTCAGCCCTGCAGGTGTAAGAAGAAATGTTTTGACGCCAGAAACAGCGATTTATTTGCAAGTGTCTTTAAGCAGTTTTATGACTTAGGAAACAAAGAAAAACAAGACGCTTATTTGTGCGGTTTAATACGTCAATTTCCTGTCCAAAGACGTCGCTCTGTAAGTGGGAATGAGGTGAGAAAATTTCAAAACAATATGTTATACGAGGGCTCCAAAAAGAAATCGAAGTTTGTAAAAGCGCATTTTGTTCTATTCATGGTTTGCAAAAAAGCAGGATAGAAAGACTCTCAGGCTTGTTACTAAACAATATAACTGCACCATCTGACTTGAGAGGTCGGCACTCGAATAGGGCAAACAAAATTCCTGATGAAATCATTCAAAACATCGATAACCACATTAAAAGCTTCCCTAAACGCTCCTCTCACTACAGACAATCTAAGGAATCAGGATACCTAGCTTCTGAGCTACGAGTAAATGTGAAGATCATGCACGATCTGTATTTGCAAAAGCATGAGCCTGAAGTTTTTGCTTTGCTAAATGAACAAAATATGAACCCAAAGCCAAAGCCCAAAGTAACATACGATTTCTACAGGGAATATTTTGCTAAAAATTTCAAGCCTTCCTTTGGTTCACCTAGATCCGATACTTGTCAGACGTGTGACACCCACGTAAAAAAAATCGCTGCAGCCGAGTCAGAAGAAGAACAAAGCTCTCTTAAACTAACCAAAATTCTACACGAAAGGAAAGCTAAAGCTTTTTGCTAAGTTTATAAAAAAGTGACCTTCTGTCAATGGAGTCAAACGCCACCTTAAAGTATACAAAGAAGGCATAGTTCTTTGTCCTTTTCCAGATTCGTCCTTACAATACTACTTGTTAACGCGACGAAAATATTGCCCACTGTCGAGTAATTCTTCCTGAATCCAGATTGAAATTCGCTATTAGGCCGATTGTATCTATCCAAACTGTGAGCCAGTCCAGATTAATCCCCGAAAAAATGTTCATTATTGAATTCAAAAAGGATATGCCACTGTAGTTGCTTGGATCATTATAGTCTCCGTTTTTAAATAGAGCGAAAATAATATTTCTTCGAAAACACTTTGGCACTTCACCCCTGTTGAATAAAATAATTATATACGGTCGCTAATCTTTCAAGATGTTGGTTTATTTTGGAAAGGCCTTTAAAAGACAACCAAGGGATCTGTTATGGGTTGCGCTTAGACAGCGAGGAGTTCCAGAAACCTGCGTATCATCGACATGAGGGAGTTAAGACAAGAGCTAGCTGCCTCGCTGGCGTCACCGAGGAGTTAGCAATCAAACTCGGTGTACACCAGGGAAGCGTCTAAGGTCCCTTGATATTTATTATATTTATTACGGTCCTTGATTATCTGTTTGAAGTAAAAGTGACCTACTCCGAAATGCATCAGTTATTCTTAGCTAACGATGGAGTCATAATTAGCTAGGATCAAACTTCCCTAGAACGAGAACTTGGAATGGGTGGACGTTTTGGAGGGGAATGGGTATCGCATTAGTCCGAAACATACAGAATACTTCTGCTTCCCGTTCTATGATCCACTCCGACCTATTCCAGACATTTATATGAATATAAAAGTGATTCCCAGGTGCAAGAAGTTCAAATATCTGGGATCTATGATCAATTAGCGAAGCAAGCTGTGATGACGACATTAAGCATTGCGCAAGCGCAGTGCTTCAAAGCCTTCGAGATCGGCACCAAACTGCGGTTGAGCTGTCTCACAGAATTCGATCCGTTAGAGGAACAGGCAGAGCTGCCAACTGGGGCATAATTTTGAAGCCTTGGGCAACTGGGCAACTTAATCTGAAAATATGCTAAAATGGGCACAATTTTACAGCAAAATTTGTTTCTGTTTATTTCATGTCACACATTCGTCATTTAAGCCTACATTCATAATTCATACATACTTCAGAAAAATCTACGTTTATTTCCATTACATTCTATCGCCAACTTTCTAATAAATTCAATGAATATATTTTTTAATATAATATGTTTGATTTTCACTGCATTTATTTGCCGACCTTCCAATATTTTCGATGGAAATTTAAATCTCACCACATTTAATGTACCTATTTTATTGTGATGTGTTCCCAAAAAAAACCATTCCAGTTCCAAGAACGAATCTGGAAGACAATTCAATTAGTTTATGTATTATCTGTGGTGTGTGACCAGTCACCTGTCATAACAAAAATTAAAGGGAAAACATTTGAATTTTCAATTGAAATTTGAAAAAGTCGGATTGTTTGTATCTCAAAACCAAAGAAAGTAAGAAATAATATTCTTTTGGGCTCAGGTTTCCATTATGAACACTAAGCAAATTAATTTTTTTTATTTAAATTGACTTATTCTAAGATGTACTGTAAACGAATTTTTCTGAGGAAACTTTTTTTCTATTTTTTTTTTTATTTTTAAAGTTTTCAATTTTCACTGAAAAGTGCACCTACAAACTGCACAAATGGACGCGTTCACTCATTTGGTGTGGAGGGGGGTGGCTGGGGTGGTGAATGCTGGAAAATATTATAGGTATTGCCATATGTCAAAAAGTTGAAACAATTTAAGTTAATTTGTCTTTTTTTTTTTTTTTTGGCTCAAAATATACTGGTAAATACCCCAAAGCAAGTACATATATATAAACTTTAGCTCCAGGCGCCTGCCTGACAGTTGTTGACATACTCTTAGCGGAGCGACGAAGTCGCGTGAGCGGCTAAACCCTGCGAAAGAAAGGGTTAAAATCCTGTTAGCGAGCGAAGCGAGCCACCCACTCCATACTTTAAATATACCATACTTTCATAAAAAAAATTTCATTTCCTCAAGAAAAAAATATTATATTTATCTTTTTTAGGCCATTTTAAGCAAGAAAAAAAAATGTTTACTTAGTGTTCATAATGGAAACCCGCCCCTTCTTTTGTTTGCGAAAGCACCTTTATGACATCCAATTATATATAGGATAATATTAAACTATGGACTCCTCTGAGGAAAACGATGATGCCCCAGTTTCATTAACATCCAAAAATTCGCAAAGAATTGTATACAAAAAATGGCAAGAAAAAACGGAAAGCAAAAACGGTTTATAATTCACTATTCCTTCAATCCTACATATAGTAGAGGTCTTCCTTTTTTGTTTTTGCATAGGATCAACATTTTATCATTGCAAAGTATGCGATTATGATGGGAAACACATATGGAGTTCAGCAAACACATTTTAATGGCAAAAAGTTTAAAAAATCAGCCGGAGTTAAAAAGTGTGCTTTGTTCTTCTAGCTCTCTTAGTATAAACAAAAAAGCTAAGGAAGCCCTTTGTGGATTTTTAGCGGAACACAACCTTCCATTCAATGTCATGCCGCATCTGTGTGCAATAGTTAAAAATGCAGCTAAATGTACAGCTGCAACAAAAATTATTAAGTGTGGACGAACGAAAGCAACTATGATTGTAGAAAGTGTTCTTGGAAGAGAACGCCAAAAATCATTATTCGAGTTACTTCGAACAAATACTTTTTCACTAACCCTAGACGAATCGACCGACAATAGCTGTGTAAAGTAACTTGCATTGGTTGTAAGAACCGTTATCAACTGTCGAATTGAAGATTCATTTTGTGCCTTAATTGAATTGGAGGACTCTATTGCGGCCGGACTTTACCAATATATTACAGATTTCTTTGAGAAAAACGAAATGCCATACAGACGTAATTTAATTGGCTTTGCGTCCGATGGTGACAACGTCATGATGGGACAACATGATTCAGTATGCAGCAGATTAAAAGTAGACTGTCCTAATTTGAATGAAGAAAGTTAATAGTTTTTGTTTTCAACCGTTTTCATCTGGAGAAATTTTCAAAGTGATAATGAGCTTGCAAAACAAAAAAAAAGGTGTGAGCCACGCTGCACTCACGGTATAGTTGATGTGTAAACATGTAGGCTCGTCAGTGTTGCATGTGGAAATAACACAGAGGTTGTGGTTTTGATAAACAAGAGATTTAAGTATTGTATTGAAATAAAACCATGATATATATTTAATGTCAACGACAAAATTTATTTAATGTTTGACCGAACAAATAATTGGTTTGTAGGAGACGTACACCGTCGACTCAAGTGTGTCGATGTACCGAGAAAATATAGAATCGATTGTCGTTTAAGTGAGATTCTTAAATCGGCCATCGGTTGCCGAAGTACAGATCGATATTTTTCCTCTTACCTTCAATTGATGTACAACAAACTACAAGCTATACAACCTCAATTATTCAAAACAAATCTACTTCCACACAACTTTCCGGTGCTTCGTAAGTACATAATAATCTCTAAAATTGAACATACATAATTAATAAAAAAAACATAGGGACGGGCTACAGTCCGCTTGGGCGAACTGTTGGATACCCTATTCTTATTCCTATCCCTCATAAGTGGGCGTGACAAAAGTCTAAGTATGGTTGAATTGTTAAGAACGCTCTACATATTTTGTTATATAACATTTAAAGGATTTTATCAAAAAAACAACGCTCCCTAGCTCAAACTTGGGTGTTTCAATAAAATTGTTTTATTTAATTGTGGGCGTGTCAGTAGGCGGATTTAAAAAAAATTAACACATGAGAATAAAGGGCCCCTAGAGAGTATATATTATAAATTTCAGCTCCCTAGCTCAAACTTTGAATTTTCAAAAAAAAAAAAAAATTAATTGTGGGCGTGTCAGTGGGCGGATTTTGAAAATATTTACACATGAGCATAAAGGGCCCATAGAGAGTATATACTATAAATTTCAGCTCCCTAGCTGAAACTTTGGATTTTCAAAAATTAATATACCCTTAGAATAGGGTATAAAAAAATTATTTTATTTATTTGTGGGCGTGTCAGTGGGCGGATTTTGAAAATTTTTTATCCCGAGCAGTTTTAGGAGTCATAGATCATATATACAAAATTTCAGCTTTCTAGCTCAAAATTCGATTTTTTCCAAAATTTGGTTTTTTTGAGTTTGTGGGCGTGTCTGTGGGCGGATTTCAAAAATTCGTAAACTTGATTATTTCGGGACCCTAGAGAGTATATGGTTAAAATTTCAGCTCTCTAGGTCCAGTTTAAAGGCCTAATTTTTGGCTACAGACGGACGGACATGGCTAGATCGACATTACTATCGATGCTGATCATAAATATAGTAACTTTTAGGGGTATACGGGCAATATTAAGGTATGTTACAAACTATGCGTCAAAATTAATATACCCTTAGAATAGGGTATAAAAACAAGGACACACGGATGTTCTCAAACGGTCATCCATCTACGTACTAACCGCGCCAAACGTCGTTTAATTGCGGTGATCTGTCGAGCAGCGATTAACTCACGTGGTAATGAAAATTAACGGGAAAATCTGACGATGAGGAAATCTGACGATGATGGTGACGCTAGATATTTCCAACTAGCCCCTACCGAGAAAAAATATATTTACACATCAACGAGAGCAAAAATGTTTACACATTAAAATTCATCCACCTGTGATGGGATATCTGCCATGCTATTAAAAAAAATTGCTTGGGAAATTGTTGATTTAGTATGTTATCTTTTCAATCTTAGTATAAAGCACGGAAAGTATCCGTTTTCGAAACTTTTTAAAAAGTTAATGAAGTCACGTATGCTGTCATTCCAAAAAATATTTTTTTTCTCAGGATCAATTTGGTTTTAGGCAAGGTAGATCCACAGAAGATGCGATCCTCAAAGTTTGCTGTGATTTGTTTAGTGGAATTGATAGAAGTCAGTCAACAATGGCCGTTTTTATTGACTTGACGAAAGCATTTGACATGATTGATAACGAAATACTTCTATGCAAGCTTTATAAAGCAGGTTTTAGAGGAATGATACGAGTATACAATTGGTGTAAGTCGTACTTGATAGACAGGGAGCAAAGGGTGTTAGTTAACGGTTTTTTTCAGCTCTACGCCTAAGCTTATAAATGGCGTTCCGCAAGAATCCGTGTTAGGCCCTATACTTTTCCTGATCTACATCAACTCTCTTTTCGATCAGAATTTTCATGGTAATCGTAAAGCATTTGCAGACGATATTGCGTTCACGTATACCGGTGTCTCTATTTTTGAGTGCATTACAAAAATTAACGAAGACCAACTACTAAGGATCTGGTTTGCTCTTCACAGACTGATTATTAGTGAAAAAACAAAAAATGATGTGCTTTAAACTATCAAGTGATGTTACAAACGACTTTGGGGTTTTTTTTCCACTCATACGACTGTAAGAAGTTTTGCTTACCATTACATAGTTGTGGAAGATACAACTTCTTGAGCAGTCTTCCGTGCTCAAGTAATTGCTTCAGAGTTGAACCTGTAGATTCTTTTAAATATCTAGGTGTTATTATCGATACAAATCTAAATTGGAAGGTCCATGTCCAGTCATTGAAATCTTATATGA
Organism: Portevinia maculata; assembly: GCA_949715645.1. Classification (NCBI taxonomy): domain Eukaryota; kingdom Metazoa; phylum Arthropoda; class Insecta; order Diptera; family Syrphidae; genus Portevinia; species Portevinia maculata. The sequence goes on along the minus strand of OX454527.1, from coordinate 24,445,983 downwards.
TGCATATAACTCTTTTAAAACCATACTGCTCTCGGAAAGTGCTCTTGATGATTTATTACGGTCTTGTCAATTCAAAACTACAGTACGGCATTGTGAGTTGGGGAGGCTTTTATATGAACACTTTTGGATCTCATTTGATTGCTCAAAAGCATATAATCCGAATTATGACTAACAAAAATCGTCTTACTGAAAGCTGGCCTCTTTTCTGTAACCTCCGTATTTTACCGTTGAGACATCTCTACGTTTTTAAAGTTTTAAAAGAGTTTTTTAAACAAAGTGGTAACATTCCCAGTAGAAACTCGTCAATATAGCACCTACGGGTCAATAACTTGGCACTTGTTGAAAATCCAATCGCACAAAAAACACATTTTATGAAATTTTATTTAGTGGCTGCCCAAGGATTTATAATAACCTTCCGATATCCATACGAAACACTAACAACATTCAATCTTTCTTGAAAAATGTCAAAGAATGGCTCTTTACTTTTGCCACTAAGTTTATTGAATTATTATTGAAAGTAATTACCTAGTAAGGGGTGGCGACGGTGTAGAGGTTAGTGTGTTGGCTTGTGACCCGTGCGGTGCAGGTTCAATCCCCATGGGGAACAACAACACACGCCACCCATTCACATGCCTCTACCCCAAAAGGATCATTTCTGCCTGGTAGTACAATGGACCGTTACCGAGTCTGAGTGCTCTGGGATTTGGATTTCCTTTTTAAAAAAAAAAAAAAAAAACAAATTACCTAGTAATTTTTAAATCACAAAACGATTTGATTTTTCTCAAAAAATAAAAAGATATGTAAATATTAAAAATTATTGAATACGAATTGGCTGATAAGTAACCCATGTCAGTTATTCTTCCTAGTTTTAAACATTTTTTTTTGGCGGTCATTTAACACTGGCTCTTAGAGTTACAGAATGGCCGATATTTTATTCCATTGATTCGCTTATTTTATTTAGTATAATATCTAATTGTTATTTTAACTATCTATAAGTGGAAAAATGAATAAAAAATATTTAAATAAAAAAAAATTTAGTGGTTTTAAAATGTATGCCACTCATTCCATGTAGTTGCAGCTTATGCATGTTCCAAGATTCCAGATTCGATTGAAAAATTAGTACGAGACTTGTACAGTTCTTTAAACAGTAGTAGTAAAAGGACTTTGGAATTTGCGGCTTACCAGGAGTTGTGGCAACTAAAGCCTAATAAATTGTTGCACCCTTCAAATACCAGTTGGCTTTCATTAAATCAATGTGTAAATGTTGTTCTAAAATATTATAAACCTCTTAGAGGATTTTATAAGGTTCAGGAACAGTTTTATTCAGCGATGGGAGGAAAAAACATTAGTCAGTAACTAGAAAAATCATATACGAGGCTCTATTTGGAATTTTTAGAATACATTTTATCATTTTTTATATTAGTAACCAAGGAAATGCAAAGCGAAGCTATGAAAATTCACTTAATATACTCGTATAAAAGAGTTGTAGAATTATACAAAAATATGTTAGGCCATTACATGCAGTTCAGCTATGTTCGAGAAATTTTAGAATTCGACAATGAAATAAATTTTCTGCCATTGGAAGAAGTTTATTTAGGAGGTAAAGTTACGGCGTATTTGTGCTCCACCGCATTAGACCCTGGGTGCGTTGCTGTATACCGCGAAAGTTGTCAGAATTTTCTTATAGAGTCTGCGAAACAGATATGTTTGCGATTTCCTTGTAAGTCCTTTAAATTTTTAAAAGACATGGCATTAATAGATCCTACTGAAATTTTAAATACACCGTCTATAATTCCGTTAATTTTACATTTTCCAAATCTCATTTCATAAGAAGATTTAAACGCAATAGATATTGAGTATAGGATGCTTCCAAATGTACATTCAATTAATTTCAAAGAAGAGTCAGTTGCATAATTTTGGTTTCAATTTTTTTGCCTGAAAAAGGGGATAATTCCAAAATGTTTCCAACGTTAGAAAAGTTTGTTACCAACATGTTCTGTCTCCCACATTCATCAGCTACATTTGAGCGAATTTTTTCGGCAATATATCAAAACAAAACAAAATTAAGAAATTCATTGAATGTTGAAACCTTAATCGGTATATTACACGCAAAAAGGACTTTTAAAAATAAAAAAAAATACGATGTTAAGGAATGTGATGAAAATCAAAATGCTGTATAATTTAAACTTTTGTTGTTTACGTTTTGTAAATGATTTTTAGCTTTTAATTTATATGCTAGGTTTTTATGTAATTTTCACTAAAATTAGATGAAATACTTATGAATTATTTTGTTATCAATGATTTGATGATTATATTTATAGTTTATGTTTATAGTTTATTTAATTATTTAAATACTAATCATGTAATACCAAAAGTGAGTTCCTATTCCATATTGTTTTTATTTTGAACTTTTTAAAAATGGCATAATTTCCTTGGGAAGGGCATAGTTTTATGAAAAATTGAGCATAATCAGAACAGCTGTAAATGCTCAAACAGTGAGGCGGCGATTTGTGGACAGTGGCCTGAGAGCAAGAAGACCTGCTCGTGTTCCGAGACCCACGGAACAGCGCAAGCGACGTCGGATATAATTTGCTCGACTTCACCAAGATTGGACCGAGGCCGACTGGAGTAGAGTTCTTTTCACTGATGAGTCCAGGTTTTGTCTACGCTCACCAGATGAACGTAGCAGAGTGTCGAGACGGTCAGGTGAGAGATACTCTTCGGCAACAGTTGCCCAGCGAAACATTTTGGGGAGGTTGCTTCATGTGTGGGCAGGAATTTCCATGCGCGGAAAAACAGAGCTGTGCATCGTGGAAGGATCGGTGAACTCCAACTATTACATCAACAACATTCTGGAGGAATATGTCGTTTCATTCGCACCATTTATTTTAGAAAACTTTCTGCTGATGCAGGACAATGATAGATCACACGTTGCTAGGTGCGTTACCGATTACTTACAAGAAATGGAAATCGGCGGGATGGATTGGACTGCGATGAGCCCGCAAATGAATCCCATCGAACACGTTTGGCACGTGCTGCGAAAAATGATTAGGAGTCGACCTGTCCTTCCAGAGACACTTAGTAAGCTGAGATGTGCTCTGATCGAGGAATGGGATAATTTGGACGACCGTAACAGGCCTTATCCAAGGTATTCCCAGCCGATTTAATGCTACGTTAGATGTTCGGGGAGGCCATACCCACAATTAAAGAAACAAAAACTCGTTGCAAAAAAAAAAATGTGAAAAGTTACCTAAGTTTTGAAGTTTTTGCCATTTTTTCTTATTTTATGTTTAATTTGTAAGTTCTTCCTATTTTTTATTTTTTTTTGTTACATGAATTACTTTTTTATGTTAATTAACAGCATACAAAAACATTTTACTTTCCAACTTACTTGAAAATATTGCAAAATTTCAAAGTGCGCCACTTTTTCTGTAACTCGGTGTATTAGGTTTTTTTCTTTGCAAACACTCAGAACATCGCCATCAATGAACATACCCTTGGAAAAAGCATGCAGTCTCCATAAACACAACATTGCATACCTGTCGTTCATTTAATCAAATGTTAATATCATAACATCAGCGCTACTTAAATTAAATTTAATTTAACGTCCTTTCTTCTTGCAAGGTTAATAAAAAATTTGTGAACGTATATTTGAACTCACAAGCACAATTGTGACTTCACGTTTGACCCAGCACCCCTACTCTAATAAGGTTTAAAGAGCTATTATAGCCTTCCGGACCGAGGAAACCATTTATCTTCAGCGTTGACAGTAAAAGTAAAAATTGCTCCACACCACTCTCGGCAGGTTCAAGCACCTAATAAAGTAACACTTGTTGATAACACTGTAATTGGCAGACAATTACTAAACTCCGCGTACTGCGTTAACTTACCAAAGACTCGCACCACTGCCCATAGTTATGGTTACATCATGACACCAGAAATACCAACTGAAAAATTATCAAACACTGACCTGAAAATAAAAAAAAACAAATCTGCTATTAGAAAAAAATGCACAATTAAAAGAAATGACAATTAAAGCTTAATGCAACAAGTCTTTTATAGGGTCATACGATCGCAGTTAAAAAGCGTCAAGCTAAACTAGAGTGCTACTAACATTTGGACACCAGTTTAAGTTATTTAATTTACGCAATGGCCAGCCGAGTGTAATGGCTTGACAAATGTGAGTGGTGATTGTCGGCGTCAAAAACTTTTGGAAATACATTTTGAGCAACCGTTGCTTCACCATCTGTGAGCCGACCAGCGGGAATAGAAATGTAACTATCATGCAACTTGGTTTGATGATATGATGAAACTTTGCACACTAAATGGATGGAATATTGTTCAATTAAAATATAAAGTCTCCTTTCCCGGGGCGCAACAAACATACTTTATAACTTTAGAGTAAATATTTACACGAACGAGGAAAAGATACACAATTATTTCAAAGTAGAGGCGAGCTTGTTGTGAAAGGACGACTAATTGCTTGGTTGCGTGGGAGTTGATAGATAATTAAAGTTCTTACGAGGGCATCAAATTAACGCTATTCATGGAATGACAAAGACACACCAATATTATCTGTATGAATTTGTACTATTACTTTATATTTAGGAAGGAAGGTCCTATTCAGTACTGAAATGTATAGAATACAAAGATAAAAGTTGGGAAGGTTGGTGGGCTACCTCAAACGGAAAACGTTGGCAGATCTCTGGATTTGAAGTTTATTAAAGGCTTTTTAAAATCACTTAAAGACGCATGCAAATTTGATCCGAATGCTTTGGATTCTATCTGGGGTCGATTTAAGCTTGGAGATAAGACTCTAACGTAGTTTCAAATAAAGTAAAAAAGCTACCAAAAATAATATAAAACAAAATTAATTTGAATGATGCAATTTTTTTTTATAATTGATTTTTTTTTATTAGTTACTTGGAAACGATTCTCGTCGTTTATTTATTTATTTATTTTCATCAATTCAAAGTGCTTAACAAAGTTAATTTTGGAAACAAAAAGAACTTCAAGATCCTTTTTTCCTGAAAGTTTTTAAAGAATGGTTTAGGTCCTACCTTTCAAACAGACCTCAAAGGGTAAAACTTGATGAAACAAGAAGCGACATCCTCCTTTTAAATATGGGAGTGCCACAAGGTTCTGTGTTGGGACCTATCCTGTTCCTCGTGTATATAAATTCACTCTTGGAACTTAAGTTTAAAGAAATGCCTACTGCTTTTGCAGATGATGTAGGCTTTTCCTACGGAGCTGAGAGTGCTTTAAACGTGGTATCTGATATAAACTGGGATCTCAATTTAGTGAGGATCTGGTTCGCCGAACATAAATTGCACATAAGTTCAAAAACAAAAGTAATGTTCTTTAATCTATCTTCCGCTAACGCTTCAAATGTAGATTTTTACTATCACGCTCCGGAGTGCACAAAGTACAGCTTCCCAGGTTGCACATGTGCCTCCGGTTCTGTACCAAGCTTTTGCAACACGGTGAGTTGTAGTGAAAATTGTTTTCTGATAGAGAAAGTTGATCAATTTAAGTATCTGGGCTCATTTTTGATTCTAAGATGAGTTTTGTAGATCATACGGAGTCCTTAAAAAAATATTTTCGATGTACTCTCAGAAATTTTTTTTATTTAAGCAATATTTGCTCAAAACAACTGCTAAAATCCATACATTACGGAATCTTCCATTCAAAACTTCAATATGGTATAACTTGTTGGGCAGGTACATATGCGACTAAAATCAAGCCTCTTTCAATTCTGCAGAAAAGTGTTTTTAAGACAAATTTGCCGTAAACATCGTCGACACCCTAGTTTTCCCTTGTTTCGAGATGTCAAAATACTTCCAGTCCGTCATTTGTATTGTTTTAAAGTTCTAAAAACTTTCTTTAATAGATCAGGTTAATCTTAATTGCAGATTAGTCTCCGAACATAAACTAAGTAGAAACTTTTTGAATGTTGTATCTGTACCATTTTCTCATACAACTGCTTTTAGTAATTTTTATTTGTTTTCATCTTGTCGTCTTTTTAATAAGCGACCACTATCAATTAGAGTCGCTAGATCATCTGGAAGGCTTGAAATGAAATCAGTCTCTAAGGCATTGGCTTTTTGACTTCAATTACGCGGAATTAGAATCAGTTCTTTCCAACAATCTGGGATAACTTAGTCTTAAATTTTGGAAATTTTGTCGTTCTTTTGGTTTTTCAAAACTATCTTGTAACTATCCTTTTATTTAGTTTTTTTCTTCTCTTAATATTTCTCTGAATAATATAATGTAAGGGGCACCCCACCCATAGCTAATATTTTTTCTAATTAATCGCATTGAAGTGGCATTTGACACTATTTTTAATACTTAATGTATATAAAATAAAAAAATGTCACAGCTAATTTATTTCTGTAAATTGTAAAATATTGTTGAACTTATTGAATAATGTATTGCTTTGATTGTATCTGAAATAAGTGCATCTATCTATCTATCTATCTAAGAATATTGTTCTCAAAATAGTAATCGCAATCTAAGGGGAACAAACGACGGGTGAAAGAAAAACCCTGACATTTGGATATATTCAAACTTTTAATCAGTTTTACACCATTCAGAAACTTTATTCAGCTTAACTTGAAGAAGCACACCACTGTGTTCAAAAGCGCAGCACAGTCCTTACATTGTGCGAACCCTTGTATGCTTCTAAAATTTTTGAGATTATCTGCAAACATAAGACGAGTTACACAGAACATCTGGTAAATCATTAATAAATAACAGAAATAAAATTGGACCAAGATGGCTTCCTTGAGGAACACCAAATTTTTCTTTTTTTTTTATAATGTACTAAATGGAATTTTTAAGACCGTTCGATTTGAATGTTTGTAAATTATAGTGTGTAGGAAAAATGGAGCGGGGAAGAGCATTCCACATTCGTGTTGTGCGGCCAGGGAAAGTTTTCTTGTATTTCACTGTACATCCGAATACAGGCTTAAGGGTGAATTGATGAAATATTTCTTGCATTACTTAAGAAAGCCTTGGCATTTCGCAGTGCTTTTGACGACAGCGAATATGTGATAATTCTAACGGAAGTAATCATTAACACACATAGCGAGAGCGGAAAGCCGTTCGGTTTCAGCGATGCAAGTGCCATTCATGGACAATGGCAGGGCGTTTTAAGCATTCAATTCCACTCTATTAGTTACACACCACTGAGTTATGCTATCGAGATCGGAATTTAATGAGCTTAACATACGTTGACGTTCAAACAGATTTGAAACCGGTCAAACTAACCTGAATTGAACGGTTCGAAAGGTAATTTCTAATCCATTGAAGAAAGGTATTATCGATTCCAAACGCATGCATTTTTGACAATAAAGCTTGGGGTCCAACTCTGTCAAATGCCTTCGAAATATCAAGCGTAACGATCTTACTTTTACCAACCTGGTGAAGAGATTCTACTTTTCGGTTAGATAAGTCATCAAATCACCAGTGGATCTGTTGCTGCGAAAACCGTACTGCCGGTCATGAAATTTTCGGGATTCAAGATATTTCACGAGCTGACGGTTTATCGGCGTTTCCATGGCCTTGGAAACAAGGGACGCTAATGCAATTGGTCCTTAGGAGGAAGAAGATTCGCCTTTTTAGGAACGGGCTGAACAACTGCTGTTTTGCATCTTCTCGGGAAGAGTCGTGAAGAAAAGGATAGATAGAAAAGCTTACGCAATGATTTTGCCAGCGAGGAAGAACACCTCTACAGAACGATAGGGGAAATACTATCTGGAACAGCGGATTTGTGAACGTCAAGACGAGGCCGAATTCTTGATGTTTTTACCAAACGACAAAAAGTTTTTACTACCCGTGGGACTTAGTAGAATTTTTTGCATCAACTTTTGGTCATAGAAGAATTTGACACGATTAATGTGGGCATTGCAGTCATTTCTGGCTTGATTAAACTTTTTTCGGCTTTCCTCAGATGGGTTGGCTTTGAATGACCGAAATCTTACCTCTCTATAGCCTTTTTGCAGCTCGATTCACACCACGCGTTTATCTTGGTTGGTTGGTTGGTTGGTTGGTTGAAACCTGCCCTCGATGAGGATGCACTTAGACCAGAAGTAGGTCCATTGTGCTGCCGATGTGTAAGGTGGGTGGGTCACCCTCTTACTCAAGGAACCATTTGCTCCTCTGAATGAAGGAGCTAATCCTTGATGTGCAGGCGTTGTTAAGATCGTTTAGATCATTGAAAAGGTATTTACCTAATGTAGCCTTCCTAATGTTGGTGAGTGCAGGACACGTGCAAAGGAAGTGACTGATGGTCTCCTCTTCTTCCTCGTCACTACAGCTTCTGCAGAAGTCATTGTAGGGAATGCCCAACCTTTGGGCATGTCTTCCTATAGCACAGTGCCCGGTGAGGGCGTTTACTAATTTGGAGAGGGTTCCTCTCTTATGCCTCAGAAGTCCAATGGACCTGGATTGAACCGGCCAGAGTAGCCTTGCGGTGTTGCAGTGCAACCAGTTGGTGCCAACGACGGTTAGCTTCGCTCATCGCATTGGTGTCTATGAGGTGTTTAACATAAGACGTTGGCGCCTCGATGTCGGTAACGCTTATGCTGTTTAATCCAGAAGAGCCCCCTCGGGCCAGTTCGTCAGCTTCACAATTCCCTGGTATGTCACAGTGACCCGGCACCCAGCAAAGGGTGAGGCTATACTGACCGGCTATCTCGTTAAGAGATGCACGGCAGTCGTTCACTGCCTTGGATCTTGTAGTGCTGGATGCAAGGGATTTGATGGCCGCCTGACTGTCGATGTATATTACAATATGTGATTTCGATATCGTATTAACCGACAGCCAGGCAGCGGCTTGGCGGACGGCGGTGACTTCGGCCTGAAAAGCGCTGCAGTGTTCTGGTAGGTTAAAGGAGAGGTGAATGTCCAGCTCTTCAAAGAAGACTCCGGCACCGACTCCGTCCTCCGTTTTGGACCCATCCGTAAAAATTGACAGCGATTCGTGGTGTAGGAGTGGGCAGGTGGTCGGTGACCTTAGGAAGATGTCGATTCATCGATAGTATATTGGCATGTCCAGTGTGTTGCTCTTTTCATTGTTTGGAGCTTCTCAGTCTTACTGCTGAGCTGGCATGTTTGCCGACGATGTCGGTCGGGATAAGGTGGGTCATGGCTTGGAGTTTACCTTGGGGCTGATAGTTATCATGTTAGTTATGAAAGACTTCATGCCGAGGTGAATTATGTTCACTGTCGAGGAAGGACAACCTATTTACTGTTAATCGTAAATAAACCTAACTTTGTGAAGATTAATCCAGACACCATAAGGAGCACACTCTTAAAATTTCATCAAAATCCGTCGAGCGGTTCGTGAGCCTATAAAGGACAACACACAAACAACGATTCATTTTAAAATATGTGGAAAAGAATATAAAATATGAGAATAATGCTGTTTTTTTTTTATTATTTAATATTAAACTTGAACAATTTCCTCTGGACTTCCTTTATAACAATACACCAAGTAGGCATTTCAAATTGCTTATTAAATTTAACTGAATTACACTTGTTTAACAAGATTTGTTGTATTGTGTTACAGGCCCCAGGTAGTCACGCCTCATCTTGTTCACATGAAGATATGCCCAACAACACGCTACTCTGATAAAGATTGCAACCCCCCGAGCAGCTTCGAAACATCTGTACAACAATCAGCTTTGTCAGTCCGTAAACAATTTCAAGTCCTTCAATTTCGAAACAAAGAAAATATTATCACTTTTGTCCCATATCCTTTCGAAGGTAATAAGCCCTCAGCTGCATCGTTATTTATTTTTTGTGGGGTTAGCTTTCCCACTTTGCAACCTATAATTAAATTCTTCATTGTGACCTATTTGAACTCATTTACATTTATAGCCCATGACCGTCTGCAATTGTGGAGTAAAATTTAACTATGCTTATTTTATTACATCCATCTAGCAGGACATTTTATGACGTCTGCTGTCTTTCGCGCGTCTATTATAGTCCCTATGCAGTCATAATTCACCAACATTAACCGTATGGCAATGTCAATTTCTCTATTATTAGTACTTATACGTGACCACATTACAAGATCAGCTTTCTGCCCATATAAAAAGTCCTTAACCAAATTCCAGAAAAGTATTTTCCCATCAGAATTTAATATTTATGGAAAATGGATCATATAAAAAGTCGACCACACTGAGGTGCAAATGAATCCACCCACAAACACACCTTCCTTCGTTGGCGTTGCAAATTGAGTATCCATCTCATTTTAAATGGAGCGTTACACTAATAACTGTGAACATTATCATAATCCGACACCTTTTTGAAAGCGCTTCGCGTCTCTGTAAATTCAGATTGCCACTATGAATGGATTCCGTTTTATGACATCATCATTCATGAGTTATGTTATTCCGCATTGAATATTAGTCTGTCTTCGTGCGGTTAATATTCGCTAGGGAAATTATCAGTTATATTTAAAGGGTGAATGTTAAAGACAGATTTTGTAATAAATGCAAACTTGAAGCAACTTAAGGGACTGGAGGAGAATGTAGATGCGATTAGATGCTTCGCACTTAGGTTAATGAATACCCTTTGAAGAGCAATGATTCCCATATGAAGAAAAAAGATCTAAGACCTATGAATTGGTGCAAATCCTTAGCTCACTCAAAGTTATTTTTAATCCTGGAAGAGACGAAGTAATTTCTTATGTGGCATACATACAGTGATAGAAGAAGTGTATGGTATCCTCAGGCACTTCCTTTTCCGCGCATTCTACTCGTATGCACAGGCAATCTGTGCAGAGTCTCATTTTCTTAGCACGGTAATTTTGGTCCTTTGAAGGATTCAGAGAAATCGACAGAGAACTGCTACAAGTATTAAATTCCCAATCGCTTGTCTAAGATTACAGGGTGGGATTTTTTTACAGCATGTCTGTCTGGCTTAGTTGAAGGGATGACTCCTTTCTTGCTAGTTTATCAGCTCTTTCGTTTCCTGGCACATTAAATGTTCAAAAATCTAGCACAGTCTTTCATTGTGCGAATAATTAGCACTTTTTTTATTATACCCTTGCCCAAATGGCCGACAGTGGGAACTGAAAGATTCATTGTAGCTAAAGGGTTTTAACCGGGCGTAGTGGCTCAGTGGTTAGTGTGTTGACTACTAATCGAAAGGCCCCCGGTTCAAATCCCGCCGGGCCAAGTAAAACCTAGAGTTTTTTTCCACTGCCCTACCTCTGGCGAACGTCTGACAAACATTCAAGAGAATCAATTGTGATAAGAAGCTTCTCAAATTCGCCGCTTGGATTCGGCTTTAAATTAAAATAGGCTCCCTTCCACTTCGCACAAGCGAATGGTTGGAGAAGCTAGGTTTCAGACCTTGTATGGGCCGTTAATGCCTAATATTTATTTATTTTTTAATGGCTTTAATTATTTCATACCGCCTCTCTTCTAAAAGTCAGCCGATCCTTCATAGCAGAGTTTTCGAGCTCTGCTGGCGAACGTATTTCTCTGTGTAAGATATGTCTTCTTAGCCTATATTGTGCCGGGCACTCACAGAGAGATTCGTCCTCCTTCATACAAAGCCTACATTCAGTCTCTGACCACAGGTCAATAATCTACAATAGCCTGACTTTAAGCTCACCAGCTAGGGAAAGCGTTTAGGTTTTTCTCCTTTTGAAGTTTTGGTTTCAAACGGTTCCCTCGGGATCGCGGCACCATCTGGTGCCTAGTGCTGTATGCGAACTGCATACCCCTGTTTAACCTAACCTAACCTAACCCAAGATCACCAGCTTCCTAATACTTCTCGTATCTAGTATACGAATTTGAGTAAGACATCATTAATTTTTTGAAGACCCGGAACATTTTTCCGATGGGCTAAACGAACATGGTGTTGCCAATTTCCAATCAGCCATAGAACTGTAGTCCCGTTGACTATCCAAAAAGGTTTTGGTTCAAGGAACACGGACTCTGAGCCAGGCCTAGCTAGGTTAACCATGTTGTGTCTTGCTTGAAATTGCAACGCATCGGAGCAGCACTGGACTGTCGACTACATTGAATAGTACTACATTGCTTGGAGTGCACCTCGACTATTAGAGAACATATGTGTATTCTGGCGCCCTTAATACTCTTTTCAAGGTTAATTCTGGTGCAGATCTCAATGGCATGAATTTCGGCCTGGAACGCAGTGGGAGAAATAACCATAGGTAGTACCGAAACTTTGGTGTTCCAAAGCAACTAGCTCCAACTACAAATTCCTTCTTTAATCCGTCTGTAAAACAGACTCGATTTCTAGGGCCCAGTGCCTGAACACCATCGGCCCAATTTATGCGGTCCAATATTTCAACCTCAAAAAGTTTTCCAAAACAATATCTACTCCCTAGTGTCCGGGATGGAACGAAACATATTCGTGTTAGGAATTGAGTCAAGTATTTTCAAGTGTCCCACAAGGTCATCTGGCTTAAGCCTGTATTACAGCTGCAGCTTTATGAAGCAGCTTGCAGCCGTCTTCCTGATGAGGATTTGTAAGGGGCAGCTTGCAGTGTGGCAGGTGCCCATCGCACCTGTTAACTAAGATTGGCAATTCGCTGTAGCTTAGTTGCCGTTGTCCGTTCATGAACTTTCGAGCAACAGACAGGTGGCTTGTAACAGCAACGTAACAGGAAACAGACACAGATTTCAGTATGTTAAGTGACAGATTAAACGTCACTATCAATAGAACAATGTCACTCAACATACTAAAATCTGTTTCTGCTTCTTTTTCGGTTGCTTGTGACGAGCCTAACCCTAGATCCGCAGTTCCTGATCCTAATATTTACCATGCATAAGGCACTTTGTATTTGATTGCTTGGATTGGATGGCCATTTTCCTGTCGCCAGCAATGATCAGTCATCTGCATATGCTACTGCTTTCAATTCACTAAGTCTCGTTTACCAGGAGAACTTATAGAAGAGGTGAAAGGACTCCACCTTGAGGACTTCCTCTAGGTATTGACAACTTAATTTCTTTACTGTCTTAGTCTCAGTTGATAAGTTTATTTTTAAGCATACACATTTTTCAATTGATAATGGAGTGCTGTCCTGAACCGGAGGTAGAGCTTCTGGGCTTAGTTTACTCCGAATGTTTATGTCAATCAGCTTTTCAAAAGTTTTAGGAAATGAATGAGGATAGGCTTATAGGTCTAGAATTCTTTGTAGTGTGATTGCGCATACCAGTTTTAGGTATACAAATTCGCAGCACATATCCCCATTTAAGGCTACTTAGGAATATGTTTCTCAGATGTGGGGTCATAATGTGCTTCACATTTTTGTGACTTGATTAGAACAAGTTAAAGGTGTTTGGACTGGCGTCACAGCGACCCTTTTTCAGCAACAATCTCAGTAAACATTTTAATGCCATACGACACCATTTGGATGTTCCGAGCGCCTTTGATTTAGTGACATCTAGAGATGATAGAGATAGATAGATTCTTTATTTTTTCATCATAAAGTTTATAAATTGGTATACTTAAGAATAAGGACATGGCAATACTGCCGTCTGCCTGAGATGACATTTCATAATATGATTTAAAAATAAAAGAAATAATAAAAAGCAAAAATTTTAAAATATAAAGAAAAGGAAAAAAGAAAAAAAAAAAGAAAAAATGTTTAACAAAAGATATGAAGAAATATTACTATATAAAACATTGCTATCAATTTTAACGTGATTTGAAACACAAAATATTATACAATTTGGATAATTTGATTAGCTGTTTATACAAAATTTTATCAATTTTAACGTGATTTGAAACACAAAATAATACGCAATTTGGTTAGAAATAGCTGTTTATACAATATTATCAATTTTAACGTGATTTGAAACACAAAAGAGATATTATCAAATTTAGTATGATCAGCAACAAAACAATAAATAGTTAGGTATAAAATTTGGTCAAAACTGCAATAAGTGGGTAATCGACTATGTTTAATATGTGAAACTGTTACGGTAAGAAAGAGCATGTTGGCAATATTTAAAGAGGCTGAGCCAGCCCATTGCTCCATTTAAAATTTCAAAAAGTTTGTCCAAAGATATAAAACTTTCCCGAAAATGCAACCGGCGAATTTCTTGTAGAATAGGACAAGCAGCAACGAAATGGTATATATCTTCATTCACTCTTCCGTTACATAGATCACATAGCTGGGGCAAGTCTGATCGATGAGGTATAAAGTTCAAATTTAAAATTTCAACTCTTGCTCTAAAAATAATACTTATAACCGAGGCTGAAAATTCATTACTAAAGTAAGAGACTTCCGAGGGCAGTTCATGGTTTAAATGACTATAAATAGCTCTTGAAGTAGATGAAGATGCTCTGGAAAGGTTATCCAGAAACATTTTGTGATCCACCTTAGCAATCACATCAGAAAACTGAGCCTGCCAATCGGTCACATTAGTTTCTGTTAAGTTTAAACTTGTTTCGTAAGATAAAGCTAGTTCGTTCCAGTTTTTAAACGGGGAAGCATTCACTCGAAGTAATTTTCTTAAGATGATTTTGTGAAGACAAGTTTCACTTCTTTTCATCACTCTAGTAATGAAGTTCGCATTTGCCTTCAAGTTTTGTATATATATAGGGACTATTCCTGACTCTACATATATGGCGTAGTTGGGTGTTGAGTTAGGCAAACGAAATATCCTCTTAAAAAAGTTCCTTTGTACAGTTTCAAAAGCTTCGAAGTGTGTGTATCCGACGGGTTGGACGCCATATGCCATGCATGCATTTACTGTCGCGTTGAAAACTTTGTACTTGGACGTTAAATCAACATTTTGGTTCGAAAAAAACTTTGGCCACATTATATTAAGAGCCAATTTAGCTTCGAACAGTGACATCTATTGTGCTTCCCGAATGAGTCACAAACCAACATAGGTTAGGTTTTTTGCCGGTAGTGGCCAACTGGGGCGCTCTGTCTACTCTATCTACTGTGAGGTAGTGGTTGTGGGGGAGGTACTCATGAAGAGTCGGGGAGTTCAGCGCGTCTATAATACGCCAGCGGTGCGATATGTTGAGAGTGACTAATGCAGTCGCCATTTCAGCCCGAATCCCGAACCATGGGTTAGGATCAGGTGAGGTGAATGATGCAATCGAACCTTGGACTAAATCAATTTCACAGCGTAGCATAGATAGAGCTACTGCTTCCTGATCTCCGGAAAAAGAGCATACTTACAATAGAATGCGGAAAATGTTATTAAATACCATTAAGGGGGGGTCGTGGTGAATCGGCCGCACAGTCGAGTAGTTGGTTAAAAACAGTATGGTTAAGGGAGTGACTGAAGCGGGCGAACCCCTGAGTGCTACGCGCATCGCGGAGGGAGTGCAGCTTGAAGTGACTGTTGCAATACAAACCACAAGTTACATTGGTTCGCATAAAGGGAGCAGGGAGGGGTGGCTACCATAGTCGAGTTGGAGGGCCCAACACAAGCCAACATAATCAACTCTAGACCTACGCTAGAACAATGGCCAACCATTTCAATTTGTTGTACTTTATGTTGGTTTTGTTGATTTTAGATGTTTGTAAATTATAATGGGTAGGAAAAATAGAGCGATGATGAGCATTCCACATGCGTATTGTACGAGTAAGGGACGATTTTTGTCATATTTCATTGTACGTTCGAATACAAGCTTGAGGGTGAACTGATGCGCGTTGAGATGTAGTGGGGTCGAATTGTTGTAGGAGTGGTCGAAAAGCAGGAGACATTGCGATGATGACAAAAAGAGTCAACCGATGTCACGACCACCAAGGAGTTTAATCGCGCGTTTTTGAATCATGTGGTACTTAGTTTTTGGTGCACCGACCAGAAATGAGTGTTGTATTCCTGTTTTGAGCGCATAAACTTCTTAAAAATTGAAGCCAGATCAGAGGTGGTGAAATATTTCTTGCATCGATTAATGCAGCCTAGACATTTCGCAGCGGACTTGGCGACATCGAATATGTGGTCATACCAAGAAAGATTTCCATTAACACGCTTACCGAGAATGAAAAGTCTTTCGGCTTTAGCCATGCAAGTTCCATTCAAGGATAATGTCAGACTATTGTGGTTTCGCTTTAATGACAGAAAATACCGTTTCGTATTGGAAGCAACAAATTCTACTCCACATTCGTATCTCACTTAAGTATGGTATCAAGTTCGGAATTGAATGAGCTTAACATACGCTGCCGGTCCAGTTTCACATCCGAAGGAGATGGGCGTCAACAGGGAAACGAATATGAGAAGCTAAAAGAACTGTTAAATTCGGAAATGCTTCACTGTAGTTTTTCGCTTCAAGATATTTCAATAGCTGACGGTTTATCAGCGTTTCCATGACCTTGGAAAAAAACGACGTAAGAGCTTGGTCGGTACAAGAAGAATGGGTGTTTATTTTATGGGGTTAAACAGTTTTCCCTCGTCGCGGAAAGAGCCCTGAAGAATAGGATATATAGATTTTAAAAATATTTAAACATGAGCTTAAGCATTAAGGACCTGTAGGGAGTATTATTTTATAGATTTCAGCTTCCTAGCTACGACTCCGACTTTTCTATAAAACATTTTTTTGTAAATTGTGGGCGTGTCAGTGGGCGGGTGTAAAAATCTTAACGCATGATCATATTGGCCACCTAAAGACAATATATTAAAGCACATAATAAAACAATCAAAGTTTTAGCTCCTAATCACGAATATAGTAACTTCTATACTTTATCCAACAAAAATTGTCTGTACAGGCCTTATGGAGGAGCTTTTTTTCTACCGGCTATGCCTGTAGATACTCTCACGGCATTCAAACGCAAGAATTGCCACTGAAATAAAAACCAAACCACTGTCATACCGAGGAATTGTTGTTGTAATTTTCCTAAAATTCGCATACAACCCACCACAACCAGTCTCTCAGACAGTCGGAATGGGAATGAGCATGATCGTCTTGTGTTCGCTTGCTATTATCATCCACCAAAATAAGCAGTGTGTGTGACTGAAGCACATCAGAAGAGTATTACCATCTCTACAATGAAGCATATCATTAAGGGTTTTTCTATGGATTTTGTCAAAGAACTTTCGGTTTTGGTGCTTTTGAGAACGAATTATTACGTGGGGTGTTGCCATTCGGTTTTAATTTGATTGTATTTGTATTGTACAGCTGCACAAGTGCAGTTTTTTTACCCTCTGTTTAGGTATATGACATTGCGTCGTGGTTATATAATTTTGTATTCTAATTGCCTGATTGTGTCTACCTTTCACAATATACATATAGCGGAATGGACTGGGAAATGTTTTTAGAAAATCTTGCTGATTGAGTTTATGTCGCAAACGCTTTAAATAAAAAAAAAACGTAAATACATCCTTTCATCTCATTATGTACCTGTTTGTATGATGTCTTTGTTTTTCCGATGAATGACGCCTGTTTTGCCAATGAATACAGGAATTCCCAAAAGGAGGATCTCAAGTTAGGTAGGGATGCAATCATACAATAAGCTAGCGATAGAGGTATAATAAGAATGGCAAATTTTATTAAAATTCTAGGTCTTGAAACCTGTTAGGTAGGATTTTATTAGAAATTTTATTGCCAATTATAAAAGCATGATCTGTATTTTCTATATAATAAAATAATTTATATGAATAAAGAGAAACATGGCTACAAAGTCTTCAAAGGATCTAAGTGTAGAAAAGAAACAACAAATTGTTGATGCAACTGAAAAATTCTATGGTCTTTTTAAAAGTAAATCGGAAGCCGTAGGAGATGCAGCTAATGTTTTTTCTGTTACGGAACTTACTGTGTACAGGCTTTTAAGGGAAAAAGCAATCAAAGGCCACAATTCACTACCAAAGAAGAAAAATAAATCCGGTATCAAGAGCAAGGTCGATGATTTTGACAAATGTGCCATTAGGCGGATAGTCCATCAGTTTTTTTTTTTATGGATAATGACCTTCCAACGCTAGACAAGATTTTATTGGTACAAAAAAATGCAAATATAACAAAAGTAAGCAGATCAACTTTGCCTACAATATTACAAAAAGATCTCGGACTTAAATTCGTCAAACGTCAGCGAAAGAATCTGTTGTTGGAAAGAAGTGACATTATTTCTTGGAGACGAAGATATTTACGCGAAGTAAAAAAAAAATAGAGAAGAGAAAAGAAAAATTTATTTTACTGATAGACCTGGCTCAACGAGGGCCACACTCGAGGAAAAATTTGGATAGACCCAACTATTATAACACCACGACAGGCGTTTATTGAAGGATTGTCAACAGGACTGCGATCACCATCTGGAAAAGGAAAGAGATTAATTATAACCCATATTGGAAGTTCTACAGGTTTCGTCGATGGAGGACTTTTATGCTTCATTTCGGGAAAAACCGGAGACTACCACGAGGACATGTACGCTTAATACGCCTGGAACCCAACTCCGTCATAGTTTTGGACAATGCTTCCTATCATTCCAGAAAACAAAATAAAGCACCACCCACTTCCACGAGAAAAGATGAAATAACAAAGTGGTTGAGGTCTAATGCGATAAGTTTCGATGATGATATGGTTAAAGCAGAGTTGCTTGAAATCGTTAAACGTTACAAAGCCAAGTATGAAACATACGTCGTGGATGAAATGGCTCAAATGCGGGACATAAAGTGCTTTGCTTGCCGCCTTATCACTGTGACCTTAATCCAATAGAATTGCTTTGGGCTCAAGTGAAAGGGTTTGCAGCAAGCCAAAACAAGTCATTTAAAATGGCTGAAATAAGAGACTTACTAACGACAGCACTTACAAGGGTTGACAAGGAAAAATGGCATCGATGTGTCCAACACGTTGAACTGGTTGTTGAGCCAAATATGTGGGAAATTGACGTTTTTGCCGAGGAAGCAGTAGAAAGGTTAATAATAGACCTAAATAATGAGAGCAGTAGCAGTAATTAGTCATTGGATTAGTTGAGTAGTGATATTAGAAATTAGTTTTTATGTTTTACAATATTTATAATAAATAAATTGGATTACAGTGATATATTTTTCGTTTTGATTTTTTTTCGTGTTACGAAATTTATATATTTTGTTGGTCTACTGGAGATACCCTTAAAAAAACGCGCCTATTATTATCTTACCAGAAAAGAAAAAAGATAAACGGAATTTATTTCGTTCCGCAATATTTTTATTTTAAATTGGAAGATGGTAACCCTAGAAGTCTCTGAGTTATGGCGAATTATCATACACACTACGGCAACCCTGTGAGAGCTTTTAAGAGGGACCGATTTATGTAAGTCATTGCAACCAGACTGAGAGACAAATATCCTAACTTGCCTGTACTGACAATTTTTGTTGGATAAAGTATAGGGGTCTTCGGGAAATATAAAGATTTGCAGTAGCGTAGAGGTTAGTGTGGCGGACTACTAATCTAAAGATTTCAAACATCCAAGAGTATGAACTGTTATGAGAAGCTTTTCAAATTTAGCTTAGGTCTTTCCACGACACACAAGCAAATGGTTGGAGAAGCTAGGTTTTAGGCCTTTGTGCCTAATATTTTTTTTGTTTTGTAGAATAGGGTATAAAGAAGATTGTGTGGCGCCCATTTAACCCCTTTTCAACTGTTTTCTTTGTGTGAGAACAACCAGTAGCACGTGCACTATTTATCTTTTCGGCGGATCTACATCTGATAGTTTTCCATATAGCCATTATCGACATTTAATTTATCGTCGCAGCGGCGGCTGCAATTTGCTTGCGATTTAATTAACCTTCTTATCACGCATTTAGAATCGTTTAATTAATTCTCACCCACACATAACAAGTGCAACAACCTAGCTTCTCCTACCATTTGCGTGTGGGAACGGCTAATTTGAGACTTTCGCAAGAGCTGGGGAAGTGGATAAAAAAACTATTGGTGTTACTCGTTCCCGACGTTATTTAAAACGGAGAACCCTCGCACTGACCACTGCCCCAAAATGAGGAAATAGAACCTAAGCCGCCTCCTTAATGGGTATACACAAAAAATATATATATAAAGGGTCCGCCAAATAACTTTTTTTTTTTGAAAATGTTATAAAAAAAACTACTGAATATTTTCTCAAATTTCATTTTTTATTTGAAAGTACAATCCTTCCGGTTAATAATGGAAAATAATTTCATTCAAATGGCTCCTGACTCCTGAACCAATTGGACTTTGTATGGCGGCATAACAAGGTCTTTATGCAAAATTCGTCTCAATGATGTCTCCGAAATGTTCAATTGTTGAGAACGACGGTGAATTGATGTTGATGGCGCTTCACGCACACTTTCTGCCACAGCAGCAATATTCTCGGGGGTACGCACTGTTTTTAACTTTTCACGCTTTGGTTTATCGATGAGGATGTCAGTTTCTTTCACTTTTTTCACAAGATAACGAACATACGGAGCTGACGGTGCTTCTCTTCTTCCAAAATCCGTACGCAATTTTCGCACACATTCTGCAACATTACCATGATTTTCAAAGTAATGTCGCAATATTTACCAGCGTTGTTCAAGCGTATACACAACCATATTCGTTCAGCGGAAGGATAAAACTAATTATCTGCCAAATCAGACATTAGCTAAGTGTTACCATTCACGAAATAAGCACTAGTTGAAAAAAAAAAACGTTAGATGGCGGACTCTTTATATAACCTCCTACGCAATTGTGAGTCATTTCGATGTTACTTTGATGTGTCTCTTCTGGACATTCCATCACATATTTCAAACATTGTCTGCAGCTTACTCATAGTGCATATACCTTGAAATACTTCAAAGCAGTGTCAAGGCTCATTACACTTACTTTATTCTTCACCCTTGTATGTCCAACGTTTTTTTTGGCATTTATTCCCAACACACCCATCAACTGAAACAGTATTGATCAATTTCCGTTTAAAGCCTGCAGAGGAGCAAAGCCAAGCAGTAGTCACGTACCTGATTTTCCAATTCCCAAAGTGACGACTATCGGACGAAGAGTATGTTCTCATTTATCCACATTAAAGTTGAATTGCTTTTTCCTAAGATTCATCTTGAGAAATACTTAATACGCAACCCAGTACAGCACGTAATCCTGCTTATTTTTTTTTGCTTAACGAATCAACTTTCTACACGAGCAAATAAATTACATTCTTCATAACGAGTTCGAATTTAAGTTTTGAAAATAGAAAATTTAGCAATTTCATGCAACAAGAAGGATATTTCTATACAGCCTTTATACTATCTAAACGAAATCACTTCTATTATTTGCGAACTTTTCCATTGAAAGATTTATGTTTGATTTTTTTTTCTATTTTGAAATTGCACTTTGAAACAGATATCCTTTTTAACTGTTTGCGGATCATTATTAAGAAAAGAAATGTCTGCAATTTCAGAGGGACTTAGTGTTTATTAAATGTGTTTCCTGAAGCCCCTTGACTTTGAGCAGCATGATGGAGTTTAACCAGGTTATTTAGCCTGCAGATTGATGGTATCGAAATGACAACGTTGTGTCCTTTTCTTTTGAAAGTAAGCAAATTGCTTCAGCCAAGAAAGACGTAATTAAATGCTGAAAGGTTTTTATAAGGACGAAAGAGATGTGAGGAAAACAAGAAGGAAGGATTAATAAAAGATTAATAAGTCACGGAGTTTGCGACCTAAAGGTTACACGCCGTCTACACTGACAATAAATTTTAAGCAGACAGCAGAAGCAAAAGAAAAAAGCAAAGCAGCTGTCAAATTTTGATTGCTGAGCATTTTATGGCATGCTTGGTTCGACTGAGAGAGAGAGGCAACGATTTTCAAGGAGAGCACTAACATCAAGGAACATCCCTTCTCTTTTGTTTTCAGCATGCAATAAAGGCAATAAAGAGTATGCGAGCACAGCATGCTTTCTCTCGCAAACTATCGAAATAAATTTGCGCTGTGTTAAATGTCATAGAGGATCATCGGCGATCACTGGACGAGGATAAAGTCAGCTTTCTTGTTCTTCTCGATTTTTCCGAGGCATTTGACACAGTGGCTCACAGTAGTCTTACACAAAAGCTCCGACGACAATACAACTTCTCGCCTGAAGCTGTAAAGAATATTTCATCATATCTATCGAATAGAATGCAATCAGTTGAAATAAGTCAGAGTTTGTCGGACTTTCTTCCATTAGTGGTGTTCCAGAAGGATCCATACTCGGTCCCTTACTGTTTTCCCTTTATGTTAATGAAATTCCCTCAATCATTAAGAACTGTTAGTCCCATTTGTCATTTGACAGCTGCCGTCTTGGTATCATCGAAAATGGTGCTTACAGTATGATGAGGATCTTGAGAGGGTAGCAGGTTGAGCTCAACTTAATGGCCTCGCTATAAACCCGTCGAAGTC
Organism: Portevinia maculata; assembly: GCA_949715645.1. Taxonomy (NCBI): domain Eukaryota; kingdom Metazoa; phylum Arthropoda; class Insecta; order Diptera; family Syrphidae; genus Portevinia; species Portevinia maculata. The sequence goes on along the minus strand of OX454527.1, from coordinate 24,423,682 downwards.
TCAGTGCTTGGTCATATCCATATCCTTGACTTAACTTATTTTCCTCGGATTACATTTAATAATGTCGCTATCGAATATGTTAACCTATGTAACCTCACATGGGACAAGTATGTTACGCCTCAGCCCGTGCTTCCTCGAGTTTCGAGGGAAGAATACTGAGCGCAGAGCCAAAAATAAATGAAAAAACAGTTGTTTGAGTTATTTTTTACTGCAGAGCCCGCTGTCTATAGCTGGGCTGCGACTCTGAGTATTTATTGTATTTATTAGACAAAGGTCCGCTGTCTATAGCTGGGCTGCAACCTTTTAGCTTCGTTATTTAATTAGCTCTGTCTTTCCTGCTCACAACCTTTGCCTTTTATACAGTTTTATTTTCATGACCCTTGTCCTATCTTCCCAGTCTACTTAATCTATTCCATATTTGCATAGCTATGCGCGATTTTAAGTATTGCCTAATTGTTTTTCGTTCCCATTAAAAGTGCCCAAATGATATCTTGGGTGTCATTTGCCTTTCGCCGGTGTCCGGTGTCATCCATTCATAAATAGTTATTTATGTTCCCGATAACACAACGTAGTAGCTGATATGCAACCATTGCAGTTTTGCCATATGTATATTGGCGTGCCGTTGGGAAATCGGAATTGGGTTACGTGTGTATCGTTTTGTGTAGATACACTTGACTCATTGCGCTTGGGTGGCATTTTAGTAAACGAAAAACAAAGCGAATGACCTATTAATAGCCGCGCGCTCTGGTAGTGTATTTGGTGTATGGATTTCTATTGATTGGGAAAATATGAGAAGGTGATGAGTAGGGCGAGTTGTGCGGATCACAACAAGTACATTATCTCTATTGTCGGGAAAACATATGGAGTTTAACGTACTCTCTGGGTGACTCAGTTGTACAATCCTTTGAAGACACGTCTAATGCTTGCGAAAAGCTTAATTTAACCTATCCTGGTCTACGGCTGTGAAATATTTTCCAGTTGTAATCACTCATGCAAAAGAAAGCTCAATGTTGTTTTTAATAGTACTATTCGATATATTTTTGGACTTCGAAGATACGATAGAGCATCGAATTTTTCCAATAGACTAGTCAACATACCCCTTGAGAGTTATTTTTAGTTCCGCACCTTATTACTGTTTTCGAATATTTTGCTAACACACCAACCACCCTACCTGTTCGAACGAATTACAAGACTTTCCTCGGCCAGGTCCAACCAATTGATTCAACCCCGCCACGCTTCCCTGACATCTCAGCGCCAATTTTTTATTAACGCTACTCGCCTTTGGAATTCTTTGCCGCGCTATATCAAAAACACAAGTAATCCAACAAGATTTAAAAACCAATTTAGACACTTTTTTTCTGTTCCCTAAAGTATGTCTTCTCTCTCTAATGGACCTTCCAATTCTGTCCCATACTTTCAATCTTCATCCTTTTTTTTTCCCCCTTTTTCTTTCTCTCGAACGAATCACGAGACTGTCCTCGGGTAGGTTCAACCAGTTGATTCAACCCCGCCATTCTTCCCTGACGCCGATTTTTTATTAACGCTACTCGCCTTTGGAATTCTATGCCGCGCTATATCAAAAGAACAAGTAATTCAACAAGATTAAAAACCCAATTAAGACACTTTTTTTCTGTTCCCTAAAAGATTGTCTCCTCTCTCTTATGGACCTTCTAATTCAGTCCCATACTTTCAATCTTCAATCTTTTATTTTTTCCTTTTTCTTTCTCTGCTATTATTTTTATTATCCTTTCTTTGTATACCCTATTCTAAGGGTATATTAATTTTGACGCATAGTTTGTAACATACCTTAATATTGCCCGTAGACCCCTAAAAGTTACTATATTTATGATCAGCATCGATAGTAATGTCGATCTAGCCATGTCCGTCCGTCCGTCCGTCTGTCGGCAAAAATTAGGCCTTTAAACAGGACCTAGAGAGCTGAAGTTTTAACCATATACTCTCCAGGGTCCCGAAATAATCAAGTTTACGAATTTTTGAAATCCGCCCACAGACACCACAAACTCAAAAAAACAAAATTTTGGAAAAAATCGAATTTTGAGCTAGAAAGCTGAAATTTTTTATATATGATCTATGACTCCTAAAACTGTTAGGGATATAAAATTTTCAAAATCCGCCCACTGACACGCCCACAAAAAAATAAAACAATTTTATTGAAAAACCAAAATTGAGCTAAGGAGCTGAAATTTATAATATACTCTCTAGGGGCCCTTTAAGCTCATGTGTAAATATTTTTAAACTACTGACACGCCCACAATTTAAAAAAAACTTTTTTTGAAAATCCAAAGTTTGAGCTAGAGAGCTGAAATTTATAATATATACGCTCTAGGGGTCCTCTATGCTCATGTGTTAGTTTTTTTTAAAATCCGCTTACTGACACGCCCACAATTAAATAAAATAATTTTATTGAAAAACCAAAGATTCAGCTAGGGAACGTTTTTTTTACAAAAGCTTCGTTTTTGTTTGATAAAATCTTTTAAATGTTATATAACAGAATATGTACAGCGTTCTTAACAATTCAGCCATACTTAGACTTTTGTCACGCCCACTTATGAGGGATAGGAATAAGAATAGGGTATCCAACAGTTCGCCCAAGCGGACTGTAGCCCGCCCCTATGTTTTCTTCTACATTTAAGTACGTACTTCTGTTACTATTGTTCAGAACTATGTCGTCATACATCAAGCTCTATTTTTTATAGCTTATCACTAGTTTAGATATTAGATATTATATCTTAATATGCATAGGCTCTTCTTAAATAATAAATGAAATGAAATGAGAATGGCAGACTTTTAAATTCATTTTTTTTATTCAATATTAGATATCAACTTACATACAAGGTGGCGCAAAAATAACCTTCCGATGTTTTTTGACTGTAATTTAAAAAAAAAATGAAAAACTTTGATTCTTCTTGTGGATCATTTTTATTTGGTCTTTTAATTTTTTTTACATCAAGTCGAGAATATGATGTCATGTAAATGGCCGCCGCCACAGTTGATTGTCATTTGAGCCCTTTTTATGGCATTTTCCATCACTTTGGCCAAAACTTCCGGCGATAGGTCCTCACATTGTTGACGGATATTGTCTTTAAGAGCTGCAAGAGTCTGAGGCTTGTTGACATAAACCCGCGACTTCAAAAAGCCCCACAAAAAGAAGTCTGGAGCGGTCAAATCAGGCGATCTTGCTGGCCAGTGCAAATCGCCAAAACGGGAGATTAGGCGCCCGGGAAATGCATCCTTCAGCATATCGGTTGTGGCACGTGCAGTGTGTGCCGTTGCACCGTCCTGTTGGAACCACATGTTTTCCAATCCCAATTCATCAAGTTGCGGCAAAAAGAACTCGTTGATCATTGCTCTGTAGCGCTCACCATTCACAGTAACCGTTTGGCCCGCGACGTCTTCGAAGAAAAAAGGTCCGATGACTCCTCCAGCGAAAACAGCACACCATACAGTGACTTTGAGCGGGTGTAATGGCTCTTCGTGGGTTACACGCGGATTTTCAGTGCCCCAGAAGCGTACATTTTGCTTATTTACGTACCCGCTAAGATGGAAATGGGCCTCATCACTCATGATTATTTTTGATGAAAAATCATCTTCCTCTTGGTGGTGATTAAGGATGGCTTGAGCGTATGTTAGACGCGATTGGCGGTCAGCACCTAACAGCTGATGCACCGTCTGGACTTTGTACGAAAACATCTTCAAATGTTGTACCAAAATTCGCAGTAAAGACCGTCGAGTGATACCCATTTGCGTGGCACGTCGTCTGGTCGATGTCGACGGCGCTTCCATGACATCTTCGGCTACAGCAGCAATATTCTCTGCAGAACGGCTACTCCGGGGTCTGCCACGCCTGGCAGCATCTCGTGTTGTGCCAGTCTCTTCGAGGCGAGCGGCTAAACGTCGCAGTGTTTCACCAGTAGGCGTTGGACGGGTAGGAAATCTGCGACGAAATTCACGTTGTGCCAAAGCCACCGACCGATTATTGCTCAAATAAATAGTCACCAATATTCCGCGTTCTGGAGCAGTGTAGCGTAACATTGTTTATTAACGTGTATTTCGCATGTGTTTACTACACAAATGTCAAAACAGAACTGACATTAGGGGCCAATAGCAAAATTTATAGCATTTTCTGATAGGAGGATTACTTTTGCGCCACCTTGTATAAGACAAAAAAGATAAAATCTAACTTAAAATTAACAGGATACTTATCAATCACCTCCCGGAAGCACTACCACAAGTCGGCGAGCCCGGCGGCGTCTCCCAAAAACGCCCGAGCTAACTTAATCTAACATATAAACTAAGAGGATATTACCTAGAGTAACGCAACGTCCTGGGAGGGCATGTTGATGATCACTCTCCGCTATTGCGGTACTAAGACGCAGGAGCTCATTAGGATTGGAATGAGACGCTTATCTCTCGCGCTGCGGTAGCGGTGGTGTAATACCGGGATACCATCCCTCGTCTGTACCAGACCTTTTGTATCAATATGGATAAATGCCTCTGGCGGGATAAAGCCAGACCTTAACGTACTCTCTATGTACATTTCATTGGGGTAGTAAGCTCCAAAGATCAGGCTATTGTCACTGGTCATCGCCTTTGCAACGTGCCAGAATGGTCTCCGCTTGAGATAATAGCAGCATGCATTTGTGCATGCTTTGAATTTATCGCAAGTAAAGACCGTGTGTTAGGTTAGGTAAGATTAAACTGGCTGTCAGCAAAGGCCAGCATACTAAAAGGTCCCATTTGATACTACGTGGATCTTAGGGGATCATATGAACTTACTCGTTCAACCATGTAGAGCTTCCGATGCAGTCTGTTAGGCTTCTAACAGCAGATGGAGATTTTTTTTAGCGGAGAGAGAAGGGCATGTACAGAGAAGGTGAAGTGTAGTCTCTTCCTCCTCTTCGTCCATGCAGCTTCTGCAAAATGCGTTTGAATATACGCCAAGCTTTGATGCGTGCTTACCTATGAGACGGTACTCAGTGATGACATCTATAGTGGAGCAAATGTGAAGGCGTTTTAGCGAAATTAAATACTTAGAGCCTCGCAGGTTCAGGTTTTGCCAGATCCGTTTTTTTGCTAGACAAAGTGTTATGCCACTAAGGTTTGTTATCTCGATTGCATATACGAGTAGATTAAGCATGAGTTTGCATGCAGCGATTGACATGCCTAGGGAACCTTTATCAGACAGAACGCAGAAGAGGTAATGTAGTTCCTTTTGTGGCGAGTTCATCAGCACTGTAGTTCCCCGGAATTCTCCTATGCCCCGGCACCCAATACAGATAAATATAGAACTGCTCTGTCATCGCCCTAAAAGCTGATCGGCAGACTAGAGTTTTAATGGAGTTTATAGAGACTGATTTATCGTAGCTTAACTATCCGAGAACATACGTTTCTTTTATCCCAAGGATTTCCGCCTGCAACCGTAACAGGGAGACAATAGGAGTGACTGAGATTTAGGCTATTATGGATAACGTATCAAACGTTCGACTCGCATCTAAAAGTAGGCAACACTTTTAAAAAATGTGCTTAGGTTTAGGCATTTGCTGGCATTTTTATTGAAAGGCCGAATGGCTCGTTTGGTCTGTCTTAAACCTGGGATGCTTTCCCAAAGATGGATACATTTTCTGTGTTCCCAGCTTTTTATTGCTGCCGTTGCTGCTGATCTAGGAGTGCAGCAGAAGGGTTCGGGACCTATGAAGGGTGTTTCCGAACCTTTTCTGGCCAGTTCGTCGGCCTTTTCGTTACCTTCCACCCCGACATGACCCGGAACCCACCATAGCTTGGTCTTGTTACTTGTTCCGACTGATTTGGAGTCAATCGTATGCGAGCTAAGGGCGTTTATAGCTGCTTGACTATCCGTGAATATATGGATGGTTGCACCTTTTATACCAGATAAATTTTTTGTGGCTAGCGCATTATTGAATGGCGTGGAGCTCTGCTTGAAATACGCTGGGACTTCCTCCCATGGGTATCGTAAAGCGTTTGTTTGGTCTGTATATTCCCGCTCCTACCCTCGCTTCCATTTTAGAACCATCAGCATACCACTTTATGCCGTTGTGGCTGTTAGGTGGGTTATTACTAACCCATGCTTCTCTCTTGGGGATTTCCGTGGAGAACCGCTTATTGAAGCATAGTGTTTTATGAATGCGGTCTGTGACCGCGCAGTTCATGTTGAGTTCTGGCAGTTCATCAAGAAAGGTCTTAAGTTCCGGATGATCGTTAAGACTTATCTCGTTTAACTGTATTTGACTTATTGCACTGCGGGTCGCCACTTTTTGAATGTATATGTGGAGAGGTGTAATTCCTGTTATTGCCTCTATGGCAGCCGTTGGACAGGTTCGCATGGCTCCGGAGATACCAAGGCACGCAAGCCGTTGCACCTTTTTGAGTTTCTCTATTGCGACCTTTTGTGTGGATTTTGTCCACCATACAATGGAGGCGTATGTTATAATGGATCTTATCATCACTGTGTAGATCCAGTGGACAATCTTTGGAGAGATACCCCAGGTTCTGCCATATGTGCGCCGACAGGCCCATAAAGCTCTGTTAGCTTTAGTGATTTTGTTGTTGATGTGATAGTTCCAGTTTAGTCTTTTGTCCAGGATTACTCCAAGATATTTGACTTCGTCGGAATACTCAATGGTCGTGCCATTCAGTGAAATCTGGGCTAAGCTGAGCTTTCTTCTTTTTTTAAAAGGAACTATGATAGCTTTACTGGGGTTTATGGAGAGATTTTCCTTGACGCACCAGTCTATAGCTATCGTAAAGGCGTTTTGCATACGTGAAGTAACTACGTTTGATTCTTTGCCCCTAATAATGATGACCAAGTCATCGGCATACCCTATTATGTCGTAGCCTAAATTACTTAGTTTTTGAAGTAGGTCATCTATGACCAAAGACAACAGGAGGGGTGATAAAACTCCTCCTTGTGGACAGCCTTTTATATACTGATACTGAAGTCTGTCCTGACGAAGCAGTAATTTTCCGACTTTCGAGCATCGCTTTTATCCAGTTTATGGTGGGAAGGTCTACCTTTCGGTGAATTAAAGCATTTGATATTGAATCATAACCGGCGTTATAAAAAGCACCATCTATGTCAAGAAAAGCGCATAGTGCTATTTCTTTGCAACGGTAGGCGTTGTTTATGTGATTTGTTAGTTTTAACAGGGCGCCTTCCGTATTGACAGGGGTGTAGAGGCATGCTAATAGTTACGCATTCTCTGATATGAACTTCAATTATTCTTTCCATTGTTTTCAGGAAAAACGATGTCAAGCTTATGGGACGATAGGATTTAGGTAGTTCACTAGGTTTGTTACCTGGTTTGGGGATAAATACTACATTGACCTCCCGCTAAGTGCGTGGTATGTAGCCCCAGTTGAAACTGAACCTAAATAAGGCAATCATGTTAGGTAGGAAGAATTCCATACCCTTTTGAATGAGGGCTGGAAAAATTCCGTCATTTCCTGGAGCCTTGAATGGTTTGAATGAGTTTATGGCCCATTTTACCTTATCTGGACTAAATAATTTACCAGATAAACTATTATTTCTACTGAGGTTAGTTGGATATGAAACCTCAGTAGTGTGATCAGTTGTGTGATCGACAATTAGGGAACCAGGGAAGTGAACTTGCAGCAAGGTAGTGAGAGTTTCTTCCCGGTCGCTTGTGATTGTTCCATCAGGTTTGATGAGCAATCCCATGCAGTTTGAAGGATCTATTGAAAGTGCTCTCTGGAGCCGCGCCACTGCTGGGAGTTTTTCCAGCTTTTCACAGTTTGCGCGCCATGAGGCCCTTTTAGATCCTTGCAACTCTTGGTTGTATTTGGTTAACAGGGATCGATATTGATCCCATACGCCGGTGCGTTTCGATTTATTGAATTGTCTTCTCACCTTCTTGCGGATAGTTTCCAGGTTTTCATTCCACCATGGTACGCTTCTTTTTACCATGGTGCGCTTTACCTTGCAATTACTCCTAAAGGATGAGATAATGATGTCGTTAAGCTGACATTGTGCAGCGTCCGCATCACTCGGTGTTAGTGGTGAATCTGGTAGCAGATCAGTTCTGATTGCCAGATTTTCACTATAGGTTCTATAGTTTGTTAATTTATTATTGTATTTGACCGGCGCGCACTCGGTGTTGCATCGCAGCCTGAACATAATAGGCATATGATCCGACAGAGAAGCTTCATCAGACACGTGCCAGTCCTCTACAATGTTTTGTAGAGGAGACGAGAGAGTAAGGTCTAAAACTTCTTCTCATATACTGTTCCTAAAAGTGGGCTTATCTCCCTTATACGATGACTTCTAGTTAGTTGTAGTAGTTGTTTCATTTTTTGTGGAAACTATTTGGCATAAAGTTTTTTGCTTGCCTGTTTCTTTCGGTTTCCCTCCAGAAATGCTTCTTTTCCTCAAGCCAGGTTTTAACACAACTTTTTATAGTGTTTATTAATAGCCCGCAGAATGGTCTTGTCATCAGAAATTGGGATGCGGATCCTGTTCTGGCTAGTTCGTCTCCTTTTTTATTGCCTTCGTATCCACTGTGTCCAGACACCCAAATCAAGGGAACTTTGTTTGTGGTGCCCAGTAGTTGTAGGAGTTGGAGACAATCCCAGAACAGTTTTGATGTTATTTCAAAGGCGTTGATTGCGAGTAGAGCCGCCCTGCTGTCGGAGAGAATGTAGATGTTTTTGTTTTTGATAAGTCTGTTTAGATTCTCTCGAATGCAGAGCTTTATCGCGTGGATTTCCGCCTGAAATACGGTGCTGCTTGTGTCCGTACTAGCGTATAGGCATGGCTTAGTGCGGGGACCGTATACTCCTGCTCCAACTAATTCATTTGTTTTCGATCCGTCTGTGTACCATACATGAGAATTTTTGGCAAATGTAGGTGTATTCTGTTCCCAGTTTAGACGGTCTGGGAATGTAACCTTGACATTTGTCTGTTAATTCCAAGTAGTTCGTGTTCTCTGAGTTCCCGTAGGATTGCAGAGTGAGCTATGTTGGAATTTGATTCATCTTCGGTGATGAGCGTATAGGCATTTACCATCGCTTCTTTCATGAGTTCTAGGTGAAGTGGTGGGATGTTTAGAATAATTTCAAGTGGCACAAGGCTGGTCGCTGTATTTTATTGAACTTAGCTGGTGCTGACCTCTGTGTTGCTTTGTGATGTTAAACGGCGGCTGCATACGTGACAATAGGTCTTGTAATTGCCATGTACATCCATAGTGTCATTTTGGGGTTAAGTCCCCAATTTTTACCAAGTAGGCTTTTGTTGGTCCATAATGAGGTCCTGGCCTTATCAATAGTTTTGGTAAGGTTAGAGTTCCATGTTAGTTTTTCGTCTAGTGTGATTCCTAGATATTTAACTTCCCTTGAGAACTCTATTGTTTCACCAAAGAGTGTAGCATTTTTGAGTCTTCCTCGCCTTCTTCTCTTGGTGAATGCAACTATAGTGCTTTTCTTAGGATTGACGTCTAACTTTAGTTGTTTAGTTTAGGTGGCAATGGTGCGATGGTAGTGCGTTCCAATCACGACCAGGGCCATGATTTTTATAAATTGAATACACACAACAAAAACAGATCTCCCTAAAGCAATTTAGGCGCCACCTGTGGAGAAAAAAATCCCATCGCACCAAACTTCTTTCCTATCCTTCTATTCTTTCATACAGTAAGTAGCACTCAAAAATAGGCAATGAATCATTTGCTGGGAGCAACAAACAAAATGCCTGCGCTGTGGTTTCCACTATAAGGATACTGTGTCACTACAGAAAAAAAAGAAAATCCCTTTAGCGCACACAAGTTATAAAAAAAATAAAAAAAATAGGTCACCATTCAGCAAACAGGTTCACAGCCATCTGGAGGCGATCCGAGATTGTTTCTTCGAATGTACCTCTGATTAGGATAGCTATGTCGTCTGCATACCCTTGGACATATAAACCATCAATTCTGAGAATGATCAGTAGCTCATTTACTACGATGGACCATAGCAGGGGTGAGAGTACTCCTTCCTGGGGCCATCCTTTCGTAGCTGTCACACTGAGTTTATTGTTGCCAAATGAGGTTTCTATTGTTCTATCCTCTAGCATACATTTTATCCATTTACATGTAGTGCTGTCAACTTCCATGTTTTGGATACCTCTATATATCTGGGAGATTTTTGTATTATCAAATGCTCCTTCCATATCGAGGAAACAACAGATCGCTACCGCTTTGTCTTTGAGAGATTTCTCAATTCTCCTGATGAGATTTTGCAGGCGTGTGTGGTTGATTTTCCGGGTTGGTTGGCATATTGGTACTTGTGAAGGGAGTTCTGTTGAAGTGCCCTGTCTCTGATGTACCTAACAAGGATTTTTTCTATAGTTCTGAGGAAAAAGGAAGTGAGGCTTATTGGTCTATATGACTTTGGTAGAGCAGATGGTCTGCGTCCTACTTTGGGTATATATTTGACAATAACCTCTTTCCATTTTTTTGGTATATATCCCCATGCGTAGCTAGCCCTGGGGGTCAATTCCCGATCTGTGAAACTGTGAAGTGATAAAAAATTTATCATTTCAGTTTCCACAGAGACTTTTCATTTTATCACTTCATGAACTCGCCTAATGCGATTCTCGAACTCATTATGATAAATGGCTGTCAAAGTTTGAACTTAAAAGTACTAAATGAAAAGTTCTGTCGTTTATCCGTCACTTTTTTCTTTTTTTTAAAAGATTCAATTTGTTTGTTGTTTTCGTCTTAAGAAGAATGTCCGGCATAATAATACGTGTAATTATTAACAATCGACGATGCACTGAACATAGGTATTTTATTTTATTAAACTTTTTTTTACAGAAAAAAGACTCACTCAGAAATCACTTGAATTTTTAGGAATAATCTGAGGATATTGCGGCGTACCCTTCGAGATGGCCAGAATCCATTCGAAGTAATCACCGATGAGCACTTTATTCAGCTCTACAGACTCCCGAAACACCTATGCAAGGATTTGATAGAAGAATTAAGGCCAACGTACAAATGCTCTTCCATGTCATAGTCATATCAAAGTGCTGAGCGCCTTTCGATTTCTTGCCACAGGTAGTTTTCAGCGTGCTGTTGGACAAGATTCTTTGTCATCTTTGTCTCAGATATCAGTGAGCCGTTGTGTGACAGAGATTTCCTCTGCTTTAAATAGAATAGCTCACGGATATGTGAAGTTCCCTACAACAGATGAATTTCCAGGAATTAAATCTAAATTCTACGAGGAGTTTGGATTTCCCGGAGTATTAGGGGTAGTTGATGGGACTCACATTAGAGTGTCAGCACCTCGAAGAGAGATCGAACATGTTTTCTACTGTCGAAAAGGTGGACATTCAATGAATAATACGGAGCAACAGCCCATGATGCATATGTGTGGCGACGTTCAAGAGTTAAGTCAACACTTGAAAACATTTATAATGAAGGAGAGCGAAACTTTTGGCTTTTGGGAGATAGTGGTTACCCATTGCAACCATGGCTTTATGACTCCTATTCTCTCTACCACCTCTGAGGCGGACAACAGATACAATGTCACTCATGAAAAAACAAGAGCTCTTGTGGAGCGATGCATTGGTGTACTCAAGAGTCGGTTTCGCTGTTTGGCAAAAGAGAGGGTGTTTTTTTATTGTCCGGCTAAAGCGGGAATAATAATTAATGCCTGTGTTGTACTGCACAATGCATTGGTCAGAGCCAGAGTTCCATTTTTAGAAGATATAGCGTTGTTTTCACAGTATATGAAGCTATTTGAAGCAATCGAATTGAGTGTGATAAACAATTTATCATATGAAAAATTTTTGACGTTTGTTTTTATTTTTTACAGATCGAGAATCGAAGTAAGCGTGAAGATGTGTTAAAGCTTATCACTTCACAGTTTCACAGATCGGGAATTGACCCCCTGAATAGGTTGATAAGTATAGGTAGCAGTTGCAGGATGCCCTTTTGTAGTAAAGCTGGAAATGTTCCATCTTCTCGAGGGGCTTTGAAGGGTTGAAAAGAGTTGATTGCCCAGACCATTTCACCTTCATAAAATATTTCCTATGACCTGTTCCAGTCCTCTCTGAGCGGTCTATATATCCTTCTCTGAGGAGGGGTTTCTTGATATTCTGGAACAATCGAGGAGTCTGGGAAGTGTGTTTCGGCTAAGCGCTACAGACGCTCCTGTAGCTTTTTTTCGGCATATTATGTGCCATCAGATTTTTTTCCATAGAACCAATAGGATTAGTGTGCTGCTTAGAGAGTACTTTATGAATGCGGGGACAGTTTCTGGTGTCATTGATAGTATGACAGAAGTTTCTCCACGATTCTCTCTTGGCCCTTCTAATTTCTTGGTAACAATGGTGAGTGTGTTTCTATATGTTTCCCATTCACCATTGCGTTTAGCCCGATTGAAGAGCTTTTTCGTCTCTGTTCTGAGTGTGGCTAGTTTTTTGTTCCACCAGGGGGGGTAAGTCGATTGCCTGTTTTTTTCTTTTTCTGGGCAAGTTTGGTGGAAGGCAGTTATGAGGTCACCCATAGTTGCACTGCTTTCTGATATTCATCGTGTTGGCATTTCGAGATATACGAGTAACCATCAGCGCACCTATATAACTCAAATTGTGTTATCTACAATTTTTCTGGGGTCACTACTCTTATATCTTACCTCCGGATGAACAGCTCATCATTTTAAAGCTAAATTAGTGTTAATTGCCGCTGATTCCGCGATACTGTAACAAAATCCCCGACACATGAATATTTATTGCTTTAAAACAAAAGAGAATCGCCTGCCATAAAGTAATCGCGAAGGGTAGTGCAAATTTATCAATAGTATCACCAGCTGCAGTTCCCCGATTAATATAATGTAGATACCTGTACAACACATGATTAACCCGGTAGTATCTAGCGTGTATCCAACATAGACAAAGAACCACCGACAAAGGTTGGATTTAAAATAAAAAAGAATAAACAAGCGAAAAACCCCATCGGTTCCGCGTCCATGGCTACGCGAAATGCGTGAAAAGGGTTGGAATTTATTCACCACTACTGTTTTTGTTCTTAACTGACAGTCTGCCCACAACAGATGACCGAATCCGTAACGATACCATGACAGATAGGGCTCTGCCATGACTGCTATTGTTGATACAAAATACCACTAGTTTGTTGCATGTATCCCATCACGATGATCATTTAACCGAAAGAACCTTAGTTCATTGTGCTCCTGTCCCCCGCTCCTGGTATATGGTCTGTCGACCGAAATGATGATGAGATCCACGTATGAATGAGCATACTTCCTCTTCAAGGGTACATCCGGTACCATGACACGAATGTGGTATTGTAATGCTCTGCATATCCGTATGAGGAATAATATATCTACTCTCGTGCCAGTAGTTCGTACATCCAATGGCAAGATGTGAAAACAAATCAAGCTGCAGATTGAGAAGAATGACCAAAGATCTTCTAGATGGAGTTGTATTTGTGGACAGAAACAACTGAAAGTGGTAATTAAATCAGAGATTAAGCTGAAAGATTACACAACGATGAAAAGAGAACAAGAACACGACGACGCATCGTCTCGTGTGTGTAAATTAATTATTTGGATCTTTGTATTAGGGGACATGTACGCCAGATTAAAGTTGTACACCGAATGATGGTATCAGGTTTGTACAAGCTGATAGCGGTAATATAAATATATTTCGGAAATTTATCTCGACTCTCACTTTAAGTCGAATAAATTTGAAAAGATTTACAAAAAAAAAATGGCCGCTCAAAAGGACAATGACAGTTTAGGTTGCGTGTGAAAGATTTACGTCTCGAAATGGAAACTTTTGACACAGATTTGTGTTCAGCTTTATTTTGGATTTTCATATTTCAAATAGGAACAACAATCTGCCCCATTGTGACAACATTAATTGTAGGTTTTAGGTAGGTTACTGGGTTGACGGGGCAAGAGAGTCACAGACTTGCAGGAGAGTTCTTCTTAATCCTAGAAGAAATGTCTGCCGAGGACATTGTTGCTAATATGACAGAGTGCAGGGCAGTGGCAGAGGAACTGAGGGGCATCCTCGTTCAGCTAACCTTCCCCTTATCCTCTACAGAGGTCATTTGTGTTGAGTTTCAGTTTCCTTGCATAGTAGCCCAGCATATTGTGTCCGGTGATAATACCAGTGAGAGAGGAGAACGATTTTTTATTCATTTGAAGGATTCTCTCGGTCTTTCGTTTGTTATATAGTGGCCACATTTTCCTGGTTATGACACCGGAGTCAAGGGCACTCCATATTTCGTTTGCTGCCATCAGTGTTTTATCCCCAATCACCTGTTTGAGGTAACAGGGTGGGCTTTTTACTGTAGTGTCAGCCTCCCTTAATTCAAGGGATGATCCTTTTCTTGGCAAAATGTTTTTGAATTCTGTCAAGTAGCTCCAAATAAGTTATTGGTGCACCAAACCAGATATAAGCGTTGCACTCGAGTTTCGGGCGTATAAACGCCTTATAAATCGTAGCCTGATCAGAATGCTGAAATATTTCATGCATCGCTTAAAGAAGCCTACTCATTTCGCAGTGTTCTTAGCGACATCGAATATGTAGTCAGTAAAACGAAGACTGTCAGTGACACACATACCCAGAATGGAAAGTCTTTCGGTTTCAGTGATGCCAGCGCCTTTCATGGATAATGGCATGGGTTTTGCTGTAATGACAGAAGACGGCATTGCGTTTTAGAACCATTAAATTCTACTCTAGTGGTTATGCCCACTGAGTTACGCTGTTAAGTTTGGAATTGAAAGAGCTTAACATATGTTGCCGTTCCAGTTCCACACCCGAAGATGAAAGGCGTGACCCAAGAAACGAAAATGATAAGCTGAGGGTGTTGTCATCAGAGAAGGAATGGATTTGATTAGAAGTAACAGACAGGAGATCATTTTTATAAAAATGAGAAAGAGAGTCGGACACAGAACAGAGCCTTGGGGGACACCAGCATTTAGATGGTAAGTTGCAGACTTGAAACCGTTCAAAACAACTTGAATTGAACGGTCCGGGCCGAAAGGCAATTTCTAATCCATTGAAGAAGCATTTTCGACAAGAAAGTTTGGTGACAAACTCTGTCAATTGCCTTTGAAATATCAAGCGCAACGATTGTAGGTTCACCACCATGGCGAAGAGATTGGCTTCACTTTTCGGTTAGATATGTCATCAAATCACCAGTGGACCAGTTGCTGTGAAAACCATACTGCCGGGCATTAAAAAGTTTTAGGTATTCAAATTATGCCATAAGCTGGCTGTTTATCAGAGTTTCCATGACCCTGGAAAGAAGGGACGTAAGTGCAATTGGTGGGAAGGAGGACGGAGAAGAAGATTCGCACTTTATTTAGGACAGCCTGGGCAAATGATGTTTTCCATCTTCTCGGAAAGAGCCTTGAATAATAGGACAGATAGAAAAGCTTACGTTGTGGTTTTAAGAAGAAATGCTGCTTAAATAAATCTACTCTTCCCTGCGCTTCGGGGACTAGGTTTCCGTCGCGGTGCAGGGAAATAACTTCACGGGCAATAACCTCACATGGGCAATAACTTCACCTCGAGTGGGCAATAATTTTACTTTTTTTTGGTGAACTTATTGCCCACCATAGGTGAGCAATAACTCCACTTTTTTGTGGAAAATAATTTCTCTTAACATTTTATGATAATTCAAGAACCTTACCTCGCACCTACTCCAAATCAAACAGTAACCCCAAGCAGGGGGGTCACAGTGGGGCAGCATGCCTCCCCCCCCAAAGGCATTGCACTGTTTATGGAATCTACTTGGGATTTCGCAACTAATCAAATAAATGGGGGGGGGGGGGGGGCATGCTGCCCCCCTGCAACCCCCCTGCTTGGGGTCATTTGATTTGGAGTGGGTCCAAGGGCCTTTAGTTATAATAGACAAATTCTCAAATTATAAGTGGGAAATAAGTTCACAAAATTTACGGTGGAGTTATTGCTCACCTATAGTGGGCAATAAGTTCACAAAAAAAAGTTATTGCCCACTCGAGGTGAAGTTGTTGCCCATGTGAAGTTATTACCCGTGAAGTTATTTCCCTGCACCTTCCGTCGCTGTTTCGAAGAGACTTCGTCCCGATCTTGAAGCCAGCAGCCAGTTGCTTCGCTTTCTTGTAAAATCTCCGGACGTTGTTTCGATCGCGAGAGTCTTCGATTTCCTTGAGCTGGGAGACTGCGTACGCTTTCTTCTTTCTACCCAGAATCTTCTTCTCCTCCCTTCTCTTGGCTCGATAGTCTTCCCTCGCTGCCCTTTTTTGGGCTCCAGCGTTTTTAAATGTGCATCTTCTGTCACCTTCTTCCGGTAAACGCTGGGGTCTGCGGATCTACGGTAGTCTCGGCGACCTTCTTGATGTCCCGACATCGGTTCCACATATTGTAGGCTCTTGTGAGTGGTGAGTGCACAGAGGAGTATCTCGCCCATCCGCTCTCTGTAGACTCTGGCTGCTCCAGGTGTGCTAAGGCATCCAACTTCGAATTTCTTTTATTGGGCAGGACGCAGCTTCTTCTCATTAACCAGTCAATCTCTAAATGTAGCCGCAACAAGAAAATGGTCAGAGTCGAAGTTTTTCCGTCGGAATGTGTGCACGTTTAAGATATTGGATTCGTGCCTAGCATCGAATAGCGTATGGTCGATTTGGTTTGCGGTTCCACCATCTGAAAAATGCCAGGTATCTGTGTGGATCCTGAGTCTCGGAAACGTAGTGCTATTAGTTTTTAGATTAGTTGGCAGCCGTTATCTGTTGTCGTGGCGTGGAGGCTGTGCTTATCAACTTATCCGCCGAAAATGTTTTCCTTACCGATTTTACCATTAAAATCTCCAGCACAACTTTGACATGATACTACGGCTCCGTCCAAGAGGTCAGGAAACTCCTCCTTGATGGGATCTTCAGCCTCATCGTTAGGGGCGTGTGCATATATTAAGTTAATGTTTTGAAATTTAGCTTTGATGCGGATCACAACCAGGCTGAATATTTCAGGCCTGGACAAATCTCGGAACTTTTTCTAACTGGTCGGAAAAGGTTTTTGTTTGGTTTTATTAATTGAAAATATTCGATTTTTATTCCATTTTTTACTCTGGAACAAAATTAGCAAACTTTAAAGAGCTACATAAATCAAACGACATGTTGGTAGCTGTTTTTGAAGCTCCATTTATATTCCTATAAGAAATTGAAAAAGAAATAATCAAACAAAACATTGGATTTTCGATTTTTGAGAACACTTTAATCATTTGAGCTGCGGCTTCTTTGATTGAAAATCAAACGGATAATATTTTCTGACTCACAACACAATTGAAGCCAAAATAAAAGAACTTTTCCAACAAAACAAGGCCAACAAATTACATAACTGACAGGATTTATTATTTAGTACTATTTAGTACACAATTTGACAGCAGTTTATCATTATCAGAATCGCATTAGGGGCATGTTCGTGAAGTGATAAAATGAAAAATATCTGTTAAAACGGAAATGATATTTTATTTATTACTTGAAATATAGGGAATTGAGTTCCAGCTTTGTTATTTTTTCCATTGTTTCTTTGTTTATTTTGACACTTGTTTTCGAACGGAAACAAAGTTTTTCCATCTATAAGTTCTTATTCTCGAGTAGAGAGAGAGTGTCCTTGTTCTCCGAGTGATTGTTTTCGCTGTATCTTCATGGTAATAATAATTTATTGCAAGTTGAAGAAACCCAAGCGTTCTGAAGAATTTCGGTATAAAATAAAATGCCTAACACGTAGTCGATTAGTCAATTCAAAGAACTTGCAGCAAAACTTGATAACATAACGTCAACGTGACGGAGGACTTTTCAACTTTTCCTCTTCAGACTGTTAAGAACAGAAAAGAAAATCGACAAAAGAAATAAAAATCCCAATCTTGCTCTACTTTTCACTTCTTCTTTTGTGTCACAAAAATAGGTCTAGTTTATGGCCTGCGATAGCGATATACTCGCAATTGTCCTTGTTTCAACAACTTGGGATAACGAATTATCTGGCGTGCATGACAATGTTAAACCATCGGTTTCAGAATCAAAAGGGCGATGCGGTGTGAATAGCTTCTTTGCTGCTTTGATAAATTTACTTAAATCTCATATTTGTGTCGTTGTCTTAAATTTAGCTTGAGGGCTAGAAGCTCTTATTTTTCTTCAACTTTAACTGCGAGGTTATGATCTAGATTAGAGGGATCATAACCCTCCCTCTGCACTGTATCATAGTAGCTTGAACATCATCAAATGTACTCAACTGATTTTATGTCATTCGAGCGGGAAGACTATATAAATAGACTACTCTCACATAATAAGTTATAGGCAAAGGATGTGTAATTAAATGCAGAAAGGATAAATGGGATTCTCAATCTTCATCTCAAAAGATGCAGACCTCATTCATGTTAAATGAATACCACGTTTATTATCACACTCGCGTTTCTATTTAAATAATTGTACATACGAGTCCCACAAATTGTCCTTGCATTGCTTACGACTCTGTTAAAGTTTACCGACATGAAAGTCCCCAACCGTTTGGAGCATTTGTACCTCTTTTTTTTTCAAATCATATTCCGAGCGAATTTCTTAGAGCGCTTTAATTTATTATTCTGGAAATGGTATTTACTTTGCTTGTGTTCTATTTATTGTTCAAAGGGATTGGACGATGATGGTGTAAAACGTTTCCAGAAATAAACGTCGTGTTGCCAGTAAAAGAGGCGGTGGGGGATGACTGCCTGGCACTACTTACTCAAAACTTTGTAATTATAAATGAGTGCTGTTGGATTTAAAACATGTACAGTTACAGTAATTAAAAGGCGCTCGCAATTATTATAATATGAGGACTCGGAACTGTGGTGCAGCATTTTTTGCAATGAACTCAAGCCAGATGATTTTAATGAATATATTATGTCAAACTCAAAAGCCCAGTCCACCTTGGTACAGGGAAATAACTTCACTTTTCTGTGGGAATTAATTTTAATTGAATTATAAAATTGTGTCACTGACTAATGCGGTAACACGTCCCCTAATTATTATGATTTTATTCGTAAAAAAATTTGTTTTTCAATTTGACTTCCAATTAATCTTGTTTAAAGCACAGTCTTGACAAGTTAACGAAGAGATGATTCGATTTAGGGAGCTGAAATTTATAATATACTCTCCAGGGGCCCTTGATGCTCATGTGTAAATATTTTCAAAATTCGCCCACGGACATGCCCACAATTTAAATTAATGCAACGCTGACGAGCCACATCAACTATACCGTGAGTGCAGCGTGGCTCACACCTTTTTTTTTTGTCAGCACACATACCTACAGGTCCTCAGGGCGGCGACAATGTACCCACTTCTTGAATAAACAAAAAAAAAAAACGTTATATTTTACTAAAAACGTGTTTTTTTGCAACTCAGTACAATTGATACACTTCAAACTCCCTCTTTTCATTGGAAAAAATAAAATAAAAACATAGGGACGGGCTACAGTCCGCTTGGGCGAACTGTTGGATACCCTATTCTTATTCCTATCCTCATAAGTGGGCGTGACAAAAGTCTAAGTATGGTTGAATTATTAAGAACGCTCTACATATTTTGTTATAATATGATACGAGTATTTAAAGGATTTTATCAAAAAAAAACGAAGCTTTTGTAAAAAAAACGCTCCCTAGCTCAAATTTTGGTTTTTCAAAAAAATAGTTTTATTTAATTGTGGGCGTGTCAGTGGGCGGATTTCGAAAATTTTATCTCCCGATCAGTTTTAGGAGTCATAGATCATATATAAAAAATTTCAGCTTGTTTTTTTGAGATTGTGGGCGGATTTCAAAAATTCATGGTTAAAATTTCAGCTCTCTACGCCCAGTTTAAAGGCCTAATTTTTGACAACAGACGGACGGCCGGGCTAGATCGACATTACTATCGATGCTTATCATACATAAATATAGTAACTTTTAGGGGTCTACGGGAAATATTAAGGTATGCTACAAAATATGCGTCAAAATTAATATACCCTTAGAATAGGGTATAAAGAGTTTTACGAGTAGCCCCAAGGGTTATCGATAAGCGAATTTTGTCGCTTTTTTGGAACTGTCGTCCCCTTTTTAGCGACTTTCGTTGCTGTAATTAAGGTAAAGGGTGTTCAAATATGAGGTATCATTTTAAACTTTGAATGAAAGACATAAATTGTGTGAAATCTGTATTTATTTTTATTGGAAATCAATGTACAATGGTTCCGGTTAATAATGAAAAAGAATGTCGTCCAAGTGACCTCCTCTGCTAGCTCGGCAGACGGTCAACCTTTCATCAAAATTTCAAATCACTTTTTCGCATAATGATGCTTCAAGAAGAGTATCATCGATTTCATATGCACGCATTTTCAGCTTTCTGCTTAAGTCTGTCAAATGCCTTTAAAATATCAGCCGCACCGATCTTACTTTCACCGTCCACCATCGTCCCAATTCAGGATTCAAGGTATTTCGTAGGCTGACGGTTAATCAGCGTTTTCATGGAAAGAAGAGACGTAAGTGCAATTGATCGGTAGGAGGAGGGAGAAGATTCAAATTTGTTGGGACAGGGTGGACAAAATGCTGTTCTCTATCCTCTCTGAAAGAGCCCTGAAGAATAGGACAGAGAGAAAAGCTTACGCAGTGGTTGTGATCAGGATTAAAGGGGTCATAAACCTTCCACTTAACTTAACTTTACTGGTCCACCTGTTGGGTTCGTCTCTTTGCAGCTCGAGTCACACCACGCGTTTACTTTGGGTTTGAATACTTTGTCCTGTTACGGAGCCAGAATGTACTGTACTATATTAAAAGTGTGCGTTATTTTTGTCTTGTTTTTTCTTTCGTTTGCATCTGATGCGACTGTTAAGCAATAGCGTCTGTCACTTTTCATAGAAAGAAGGAAATATATATCCCGTATACATGAGAGATTCAATCCGGATTCAATCCGAATTGAATTCCATGTAAACACAGATTGATAGGTTGAAAGATTTACTCAACCCGATAACAAAATTTTCTATGAATGGATTGAAAATCGAATTGAAAGATCTAGATAGACAAGTGAGAGAGTGCCCTCGTTGTTTTCCTTTGTTGTGTTCATTTGACTGGGATTTTTTTCGTCACTAACACAAGGCTATGCAGAAAACGTATTAATTAGGAAGTCGGAAACTGAATTTTACTTCAATTCAATCTCTCAATTCGATGAGAGGGTTTTCGCTCTCGAAACCTTGTTCAGTTTCAATTTGTAATAATATTTTATTAATAATATGTATTTTTTTATTATTTTATTTATTTGTATAGGTTATAACCTGCTTGTACATCAGAGCCTAGCCCCTTATGGGCAGGTGAATTATATCCTACTTTATGTAGAGATAGTGCGCAGATAAATCATTTAAAAAGAAATAAAAATCGATATTTCGATTCGGTCATGTAAACGTACTAATAGAATACCATAAAATGTGCAGTGGGCATTTTCCAGCTGACTATTTCAAGGATGGAAATGTCCCAGAGTGAAGCACTTCATAAAAATGACAGCCCATAGAATACTATCCATAGACTTCTATGAACTGAGCAATACATAGTTTGCAATTTTTCAGAGAATTTGCAGTCTCCACGAGCAATTTTCAAAGAATGCTATATTGCATTCAATAAAATATTGCTCGTAGAGACGCTGTGTTAGCAGATATACAGGGTGGCGCACCAATTGTGCTACGATAAAAAAATTCAAATATTTTTTTTTTAGTCAATGTATTTCCTTTTTTTTATTGTATAGAAAATTCAATTTTATTTTATATAACTAATTGTTTTTGAAGATGATAGACCGTAAATGACCTACATGCTCACCCACGCATATGCGACACCTGATCAGAAAATTATTCATTGCGGCCTGAAGGGTTGCAGTCGGGATCGCCTCAATTATTGTTTTAATGGACTGCTTCAATTCAGTCGAATTCCTTGGTTTCGTTTTGTACACCTCTCGCTTGACATAATCCCATAAAAAAACATAGGGACGGGCTACAGTCCGCTTAGGCGAACTGTTGGATACCCTATTCTTATTCCTATCCCTCATAAGTAGGTGTGACAAAAGTCTTAGTATGGTTGAATTGTTAAGAATGCTCTACATATTTTGTTATATAACATTTAAAGGATTTTATCAAAAAAAAAAAGCTTTTGTAAAAAAACGCTCTTAGCTCAAACTTTGGTTTTTCTATAAAATTGTTTTATTTAATTGTGGGCGTGTCAGTGGGCGGATTTTTAAAATTTTATATTCCGAGTAGTTTTAAGAGTCATAGATCATATATAAAAAATTTCAGCTTTCTACCTCAAAATTCGATTTTTTCCAAAATTTAGTTTTTTTGAGTTTGTGTCTGTGGGCGGATTTCAAAAATTCGTAAACTTGATTATTTCGGGACCCTAGAGAGTATATGGTTAAAATTTCAGCTCTCTAGGCCTAGTTTAAAGGCCTAATTTTTGACAACAGACGGACGGACGGACGGACGGACATGGCTAGATCGACATTACTATCGATGCTGATCATAAATATAGTAACTTTTAGGGGTCTACGGGCAATATTAAGGTATGTTACAAACTATGCGTCAAAATTAATATATCCTTAGAATAGGGTATAAAAAGGCTGGTGCAGTCAGGTCAGGTGACTTTGGGGGCCAGAGAAAATCGGAGTCTCTGGATATTAATTTGTTTGGGAATTTTCTTTGGAGCTTTGCTATAAGCGGTATGGCTATGTGTGCAGTTGCTCCATCTTGCTGGAACCAAATGCTGTTGAAACGGATACTTCTTCGGCGCAGTTCTGGATAAAAAAAAAACAATTCAACACCTTTAAATAACGGTCCCCATTGAGAGTTAAGTACATTCACAGCCAGCGAACTTGAGACCATGCGAACTGCGACCAATTCAATTTTACCCCATTAAAACAAATAGATTCTAAGTAACGGCATAGAAAATGAAGAAGCTTAACGATTTATTAATTAAAACCACAACACGAATAATTCTCACAAGTTTTGTGGAAAAAAACACATTTTTCAAATTTTGCTGCGACTTTTCAGAATTTCTGTGCGAACTGTCATATTTTATTCACGTTCCAGAAGGCAAGAATGCAATCCACAATTCGCACGACCAAACAGATCGCATGTGTTTAACCTCAATTAATTTTGTTTACTTTTCAACCAGCTGCGCAGGCAAGAGTGTTGTGTCTTTGTTATAAAACAAATTTAAAATAAAATGGTTGAATTCATCGGAAAAAAGGTAAGTGATTAATAAAAAAAATGTATTTACTTTAAAACCTATAAACTAATAATTTATGATTGTCCAGGCGTTTGATGAGAAACTTATCTTGGAAGTGGAGGCAAATCCCTGGCTTTACCAAAAGACACACAAAATGTATTTGGATAGATACAAAAAAACAGCTACCTGGCAGGAAATTTCGAATATTTTAAATGTTGATGGTAAACTAATCCAAAATAATGCTTTGGCCTTAATCCTATCTACTAAAGAGATTTGTTTCTTCTACAGTCAAGGTGTGTATGGACCGATGGAAGAATTTAAAGGATACATTCACAAAGTATCAGAAGAAGTTGAAAAATATACCAAGTGGTTCAGGAGCATCCGCCAGTAAAAAGCCTCAATGGATCTACTTTGAAATGCTGTCCTTTCTAATCCCATTCGTTGAAGTGCCAAGGTAATACATATTTCAAGCTCTATAAAGATTTTAGAACTAAAACCAAACTTCTTCATAGGACAGTGAGTAACTTCCCGTCAACTGAAAAGGAAAACATTGACTCCAGTTTTCAGTTGGATTGTGATACGCAAATAAACAACACTGTCTCTGGCTCTATGGATGGATGGAAAGCACAACCAGGACCGGGAGCAAAGCGTTCTAGAAAAGAAGGCAACGATACCGACAAATTTTTAGCCGCACTGGCGGATATGAACGAGCCACCAGAGTCGCCTCCTTTGGTAAATTTTTTTACTTCCTTGGCAGCCCGTCAAAAGATTGGGACAGGAAGAAACAGTCGAAACTCGAAATGAAAACTCTTCAAGTTTTTCATGAGGTTGAATTCGAAGACTAATCCGACCCGGTCTAGTTTTTTTTTCTTGTTTTGTTTTTATGAATTTGATATTGATTAGGTTTTGATCATAATAGATGTAAATAGGTGCCCAAACAGATTCTTTACTTCTTCTTTTGAACTTAAGAATGTGTTCGGGATATATTTACACAAAATTAGTAAAGTTATTTTGAAATAACTAAAAACGGCAATACCTACGATGCAATAAATAGTTGCTCATTAAATTTTTAAGTTTGTCGCATCCTTTCATACGGTATCCGTATTTTACTAGAAGGCTTGAATTGTTTTTGTTTTTTAAGGCTTAAGTTTTATCCTTTGAATGTGATGATCATTGAAATAAATTTTTTTGTTTGTTTAAGCTTTTGTTGTAATTTATTTATACCATGTTATACTGAAAGTGAACGTCTCCTTCGGAAACGCACCAATCAGCAAAGCGGGATCTTATGTCATACGCCCTTGATGCCGGCATTGAAATTGGTCCCTCTTCAAGAGATTGCAAACTTGGCGTTATTAATGTTGAGTACTTAACGCATGCTTCTGCTATATGTGTGCGAAGTAGATTATGAAGAATGCAACACGCAAGTATAATGTTGATTGCAAAATCTTTTTGCACTTCAATACGCTTTAAAAGGATCCTCCAAGTTCGAGCCAAAATTCCGAAAGCGTTCTCTACGACTCTACTTGCTCTTGAAAGCCTTGTTGTAATGTAAAAGAATAAATAAATATGTGCAATTTGATTGTATGTATGTATTTACCGATAGTTGAAACTCCTTTCTCTCATTGTTAGCTTTTGCCCTGGAAATGGTCTCAAAATTGTTGGTTTTAATGCAAACCCTTCATCCCCAATAATCACGTAGGGCACTCTGGATGATGTTCGTGGAAGTGGTGCATCTTCGGGAATGTTAAGGGCGGTTGGGTTATGCAGCCAATTATTACCAAAATAAGAACTAGTGAACACTGAAGAATCTGCATTACTTCCGTATGCACCAATGTCTACCATTATAAATTTATATTGTGCATCGACAACTGCCATTAGGTTAGTAGAAAATGTTTTCTTGTAATTGAAGTAAAGACTTCCACTTCCTCTTGGCGCAAATAAATGTGCATGTTTGCCATCTACTGCCCCGAGGCAATTGGGAAAATTCCAACGCCTGAGAAATTGATCAGAAATCGCTTTCCAATCTTCTTTCGCAAGAACATTTGGAATGGCAATATGGAGGCACTTTGCGATTATTGCAGTGATAGTTTGGTCAACTACTTTTTTCACTGTTGACACACCCAAACGGAATCGAAAGGATAGATCAACAAAACTTGTGCCCGTTGCCAAAAATCTAAGAGAAGAGCAAACATAAATTTGTATTGAAGTGCATGGAATTCGTAAACAGTTACCTTAATGTTATGACCATCTTTTCGAGCGGACGAATAATGTCTTGTCTGACATTAACAGATTTCGGCTTAAGATCTTCTTCAATTAAATGAAAGATCTCGTAAAATTTTTCTCTGGACATTCGAAAATATTGAAAAAATCTTCCTGGGTACTGTTCAAGCTTGCTTATCAACACGGCAAACTCCCCTTCCAAATGTCTTTTTTTGTTAAGGGGATGTACGTGCATCTGCCTTCGATTCTTAATTTTTTTAAGCCACAAATAGCCGAATAGTAAATGTTTTTGTCTTAGATTTTTCCGGTTTACTGCCATCACAAATTTGTAAACAATTCGGATAGTGTTGGAAAAATTACAGTCAGCTGACAAATGACAACTCGCATGCTCCTGCGACCAAAAAAATTTAACTGTGAATGAAACGTCAAAATTTGCAAAAAGTGGAATGATTCGTAGGTCGCAGTTCGCTGGCTGTGAATGTACCTTTAGTATTACACCGTTTTCTTCAAAGAAGTATGCCCCTTCAATGCACCTTGATGAAACTGCGCCGCACACAGTGACTCGTTGTGGGTGCATTTAGTATTTCTGGATTAGATTCACTCCATATACTGCAATTTTACTTATTTACATTGCCGTTTAGATCAAAATGGGCCTCATCAGACATAAACAAGTAATAAATTGAACTGTTGTCTTCTGCGGTCATTTGAATCATTTTTTTTTGGCTCCAGGCGAATGGGCAAATCCAGAGGGTTTTACTTGCTTGCAACTTAGACTTTGTACGGAAACCAGTTTAAGTCATCATGAATTATCCGTTGTAATGACCGTCTGCTAACTCCAATTAACGCCGATAAGTTTCTAATCGAAACGCTTGCATTTGCCTGAATTAACGATGCTACAACCGCGATTGTGACTTGAACCCGAACATATGGATCACGATGGAACGGTCTTCGTGCGATGCTGCCAGATTCGGCAAACATGTTTACCACCCTTATAATGGTCTATCTACTCGGGAGAGTGCCGCCAAACTACCGCCTAGATTCCCTTTGGACGGAAATGAAGCACTGCAAGGCATGGAACCGCTGCACTATCCAAATACTCTTTTCGGTTTTATTTTAATAAATCTAAATAGCAACCTGCCCAAAAAAAATCCGCTTATTTACACAGAAAAAAAGTTATTACGTTTTGTTTTGGTAGCACGATTCGTGTGCCAACCTGTACTTGTCCGCGCTGCCGTTCAAAGTAGTGCACGGTCCCATAGCGAGGGAACAGCTTGGTTAGGAAAAATTGACTGTCCAAGGGAGCTGTCCGCAATGGGAAATTTCACTACACTTACACTTTTCTTCAAATTATTTTAAATAATTTGTCAATACAAAATAAAAATTTGTCGACCATATCAACCCCTAATCTCAACGTCCAGCTGATGTAGGATAAAACTTCATCACGACCAGCAATTCCAAACAAATTATATTTAACTTATATGGCTGGCTAATGTACTGCATTACTGAATACTGAAGTAGAACATTACTCAACCCTTAATGCACCACTTGTTGAATAAGGGTCAACCAACCTCAGACCTATTCCATGACTATACCCAATCAGCTTCAATTTCTCCCTATGATTTCGCCCATAACTTTATTACAAGATTGATGGGCAATTTCATTTATGGAACTTGGATAAATGGAATCACGTCAAAATATGATTTATTGTTCAATCAATAGAAGAACAAAGTCGACGGTACTACCCGCTACTTAACCAGTAGAAAATTCCATTATGAGCCAATTCAGTAATTGACAATTAATGGAAAGTGTTCCAGCTGGTATTAAAAGCAAAACTCGAACCGATTAACACACCACAACAATGTCAAACTAATAGAAAAGGAGAAACAAAGCAATATTCCCCGTCCGCATCATTAAGTCCATTAAAATCCATCAAGCAAATCGGTTCAAGATATTTCAAAATCAACTGCAAACCAGACAAGTAAAGGTCATGAATACTCACCAAATAAAAAAACAAACAACACAATGAAAATGCCATTTTGATAGGCATACAAACCGAACCACACATAAATTAAGCAACCTCAAATGAGAGACAAATATCTATAATAAAACCGTCAAAAGTTCACTCAAAACTGACACAATTATCTCGGCAAAAAACAAGCCAAAACCAAAACCTAGGTTTGACAAGATTCCCCTTGTCATCGCGGATACATATTACACATGAACGAATGTATCTGTAGTACAGGTCCAAGTGCAGGAATATTCCAAGAACATACAACCAAATGCCCCCAGCTTTGAATAATTATGAAAAAAAAAACAAAAAACAAAAAAAAACTCCAACCAGCCATCACGCTACGCGTCACAATCACAACCGCCGCGCCATGGAGTTGAGTCAGGAGAGTGTCTGACATGCGGCTGCGGCATCAGCTGTACGCGCATGACTTTTTAGTTTACATCCGAACTCGACCGCGAAAACACACATAGATACGAGTAATCTATAGAAACTCGGCGCGAGGTGACCTCTTAGCTAGATATTTTCGGTTAAAGTTTGAAATTTAATTGAAAACAGACTGTCAAGTCTGTCTTAAAAAAAAAAAAATATCTCACAACAAATCGACGGTTTTTGTTTGGGATTGGAAAGTAAAGTTTTGGATTGAAGTTTTGTTTTTCTCCTTCGTTTTTCAACGTCAAGCTTTATATCGTAAAAATGTGTCAATAAAATATTCTCGCCGTGGTTAGTGTCATAAAACCGCATAAAGTTGTTCTCAATTCAATATTCGAGTTGAAGTTCAGCATAAATATTTTTTCATTCCCGTTTCAAGTGAGTTTTAAAGTGCCTTATGGTTTAGAATTGTGTGGATAGTGATTGCAGATAGATTTGTTGATACTAGGTTTGTGATTTTTTTTCTTAACCAACAAAATTCGCTAGTGCTGTGTAAACGTTTTTTTGTGGTTATCAGTTGAACAAGTAAATATAATTAATCGGTTAATTTGAATTCAAGTGCCCTTCGGATAGTAAACATTCTTTGGAGGTAAATATGCTACTGGAATGGTGGATTTGGGAAAACGAATAGTCTCTTGATTTTCGGGTGGATATGTCTTCGGCCTTCGTTAATTGAAGTGAGAAAAGTATTGTTGACTTGGGTAGAGAAACGACCTTGCAGGCACTTGTAAAATGGCACACAGTTTCAAGACAAGCCTGTGTCTCAGAGTGTAGATTTTGTTTAACCATACAAGTGTGAATTGACACAAGAACTGGGTTGTATTTATTGCACAGGCCCTAACGCAACGTTTAAGTGTTAATTTTAAGAAATTGAAAAATAATGAAGCGACGATGTCATAAGGTGACTTAAAAGTAGTTATGTATTTAGCGTCTTAAAACGTGTTTGTTTAGGTGTGAATGGACAGTTTGTAGATCTCCTTGACATTTGTATATTTTTTTTAAACATTCTAACAAAAATGTAGATCTGCCACGGACCATACGATTTCAGCCATTGGATAAACACTGAATTAGGGACTACAATAGGGGGAACAAAATGCCTTATTAAGCCATCCACTCGCAGGCATTTTTTTTTGTCATTGTGCGAGACCACACTGGAACACTCAGACTACTGGTCCATTGAACTACCAGGAAGACACACCACATTTACTGATATTTACTTGTTTTTCTAAGAAAGAAGAGTAGGCGCTTCAATGATAAGGAGCTTTTGTTTACATCACTCACCACTTCAGCACCAAATATCTGCCACCAGATACTAGCAAAACCACGACAATCAAAAGTAAATGTTCCGCAGTGTCATCGCGGTTGGTGGTATCGTTTAAGCCTAGCACCATAACATGTTTGGCAAAAGCGTATGGCCCGTAAGAACGCCAGTAATTTGTCTGCAGTCTTTTGTGTTGAGAGACAACAAGAATGCCGCGGATTTTTTACAGACGTCGGGAAGAATTCGTTTAGTATGTCTGCACACTGGAGAGGCATGCCAGCTACGGGAAAGCCAACCGTCAATGGGGCCCTGACCGAGGACGCAGAAAGACATAACACCGGTTCAGATCACTAGCAAGTTCATCGGAGATCTCATCCCGTTATGACCCGGGACCCAGACAAATGTACAGGGTAGTTGTTTGGTGGACTGCCTTAGACAAAGCGATACATCGCGATAAGCTTAGCAAAGTTCAACGCTCAGCGTATCTCTGCATGAGTGCGGGTGGTAATGGTGCGATGGTATTGTATTCACTAAGTGATTGGGGCAGGTCGTGCGTTCGAATCCCTACCAGGGCCATTATTTTAAAATTGAATACACACAACAAAGCAGATCTCCATAAAGCAATTTAGGCGCCATCTGTGGAGAAAAAACCCAATCGGCCCAAACTTCTTTCATATCCTTCTTTTCTTTCATGCGGTGAGTAGCACCTAAAAAGAGGCAATGAATCATTTGCTGGGTGCTGCTTGCAGCAACAAACAAAATGGCTGCGCTGTGGTTACATTATGAGGGTACTGTATCAATTACAGGAAAATGAAATGCCTTTATCGCACGCTAAATTTAAAAAAATAAAAAAATGGTGCACTGCGCACTACTCCCTCTGCTGCAATGGGCATTCTGTTTCACCTAGCGCCCCTTGACATCTTTGGTAAGCAAGCGGCTGCTAATGCGGCTGTCTGCCTTAAAACAACGTGCCATGGGTTCGAGAATGAAATCGGCCATTCGCCTATTCTAAACAATTTCAGAATGTTCGCAGCAACATTGACTACACTACCCCTCAGTTCCGTTTTGGCAATTTCAAAGTCGACATCCCCCAGATCAATCTGGGAAGAAGACCCCTGTCAAGGGTGAATCGATCCACTTTTACACCAATGGATCTCCGGCAGGTTGAAGCTCAGCCTCTCTTCTCGTCTCCCTAATCACTGCAGGACGGAAATTATGGCAATAAATTAGTCCTATCGTGGCTGAAGAGGAACGTGATATCCGCTATCGACATCCAAATCTTTTCAGATAGTCAAGCCGCGATAAAATCTCTGGATTCTGTCTCTACAAACTCCATCGTAGTCCTAGACTGCCGAAGATCTCTCGCGGAGATGGCAGAGATATTCCAGGGAACTGTAGGGCTGATGAACTCACCAAAAAAGCAACCATACTGTCCCTTCTACGTAATAAAGGTCCTTAGTCATTCCAATTGCTACATGCAAACTCATGTTTATGAAGATCATCGAGATAACTAACCTTAGGTGGACAAGTGGCAACACTTGTCTAGCGACAAAACAGATTTGGCTAAAGCTGTATCTGAAACGCTCTAAGTGTTTGATCTCTCTGAACAGACTGCACATTGGTGCTACGCTACAATTGGCGTATTCCTGGACACTGTCTCATAGGCAAGCATGCAACAAGGCTTGGCGTCTATACAAATGACTTCTGTAGAAGGTGCTTGCACAAGGAGGAGGAGGAGGAGACTATTCTCCACTTTCTCTGCACATGCCCTGCTCTCTCTCAAAGACCAAAACTGCATTTGGAATCTTTCTTTTACAACGATCTCAATGATCTCATTAAATATTGACATTAAAAGTGTTTCAAGCTTTATTAAAAGCTCCAACTGGTTAAATGTGGTATCACAATGGACCTTTTATTGGTCTAAGTGTGTTGGCTTCTGCCGACTACCACTATAACCTAACCTAACCTATGCGATTATTTTTCGAAAAAAAAATTCTCTGCAGCTCTTAAATATTCCACAAGTGAATTATGATATTCCACTATGGTCACACTGGTCGTACTGCGTTTTCTCTGAGATAGATTGTTCGATGTGAGGCCTTCCTCGGATCTTTGGATTATACAAAGTTATTAGAATCGCCCACTTTTTGAGGGCGTTTTTGACAAAAACGTTGCTTTTTCTCTTTTGACAATACCCCCAATTGAAGTTTTTGACCTACGCTCACTTTTTGTAGGCGGTTGTTATAAAAACGAAGCATTGTCGATTATTTCCTTTCAAGACACAAAAACAAACAGTTAAAACAAAACATTAAGACAACGTCCACCTTAACAATTCCCCGAAATTAAGTTTTTGCCACGCTCTTTTTCGGGGCATTTTGACGGAATTTCAATGTTTGGTGATTTTGTTAAAAAAACCAAAAAATGTTTTATCAATCTCGACAGACTCGTAGCTTAATACGCCGCCCACATAGGGGAATAGCAATATGGGTAGGGTATCCAAACAAAACTTGCGACTTCCATCGCGCTGACAGTGTTTCCCGATAGCATTTAATCTTTTAATGGGATTGGCGATATTCGTTATCAAATCTAAGACGGCTTTTACGAATAAATTTATCCGGAGAACTTATTCCATTTAGAAATCTGAGTTACGGTGGGGGAACCCCACAGACCGACCAGTAGGGATGCAGTGAATTTATAGGGTTATGAAATCCCAAGTACAGATCATGACCTCGTCGTTAAAGACAAACAGCAATCTGATGTAAAAGTGCAGCTCTGAGTTTGTTTTCGAATACATTTTTCGTTCACGCAATTAAGCCAACCTTATGTATTAAACTTCTGGGTTCTCCTTAGATACGCTTACCATTGGCCAAAATTAAGATTTCCTTTTGGAAGTGTCAGAATTCGAACATGATTATCAGAGGCAACTTGGTATTTATTTGATTCGTTTAACATAAAGTCGAATGCCTATATTAAACTTTTAATGCACATGACTGCATTTAAAAAATAAAATAATAAATATAAGTAGTCAACGGCCCTACAGGTCATAAAGCTGGCTGCCTAACCATTTGCTTGTGGGACGTGGAAGGGCCTATAATTTTAAGCCAACTCCAAACAGAAAATTTGAGAAGCTTCTTATGGCAACGGACACCCTTGAATGTTTGTCAGACGTTCGCAAGGTGGGCAGTAGAGAAAAACTTTAAGGTTACTTGGCCCGGGCGTTATTTGAACATGAAACCCTTCGATTAGAAGTCCAGCACACTAAGAGTGCCAGTGGGCCAACAATGACCGCCCTTAGTCGTGATTTATATTTTTGGCCCATTACTGAGCTCATTAAAACATGATCTTAACAAATACTGAGTATTTCTAAATAGAATTATTATTTTGTCAAAGCAAGAAGAACAAGTCTGTTACCAACAGCTCCTCACAAAATCGTTTGATACACATAGGCGTTGTCGCTCCAAAAACAGAATCGGCTTTTGTTAGTGAATATAACATTTGGCGCGTTCAATTTGCAAGTTAACTGCAAGTTCACTACTAATTAAATTTCTATAACTTGCCAAACGATGGTCACGTGAGTTATTTGATCAATGAGAAAAGGTAAAATAGTAGTCACTAGTAGTTGACTTGTAAATTGAACGCGCCCATTAACTTTCAACCAAAAATCTGAAACTCACGATTTCTTGCATATTCGAAAGTTGCCTAGGAGGATACTTACGCATCCAAATAGACAATGCGTCTGCTATCTGCAACCGTCACGATAGATATATCGGGTGACGGTTGACAGAAAATTAAAACAGTGTAGCGTGCCTCATCTGATTCGATAAGAACAGCGCTTCAAACATGGAAACATGATTAATACGAGTAACTATCGCCTCTATCGCTTCTTGTACGGTTAATGAATTCCGAAAAACATATTGAAAAAAAAAAAAACATACAACCTCTTTACCAGCGCAGCTATCTATCAAAACCTATATCAAACCCTGCCCTCCTATTCAACTGTTATCGGCACGTTCATAATCATTAAGAAAAAAATACCGACAAAAAATGCAGACTTATCGGCCCACTCTTTGGATGTTTAATTTTTCAGAAAGTCCCATGATGACACGATTGAAAAACTGCTGTAGATATACAAGAGAAAGATAGCATGTGCAAAGTAACCCAACCAAATTCTCTATTGGTATGTATAACCCAAAGGATAGGGTTGGTATAAAGTTTCATATTTTCTACTCCATGATAATGACAATACGGAAGGGGCGTTCAATTTGGCAGCACAGGGTATAGACCAAAGCGTAAACCGTCTGGTTCGATATCGAATGTGTACCTACTTATAGAGGCTCTACTCGATCCAGTACTGACTGGAGCCACTGATGATTTAGGAGGGCTATGAGTTTGGTTCAACATTGATAGATCATGCGATCCTGTCACGTACGTCTGTCAAAAAAATAAATTCAATAGTCGTTTTTATTTTTAGTTCGGAGCACAGTCTGAGTTGTCAAAAATGGGGTCCGTGTTCTTTTAAGCTGCAATTAATCAGAGCTTTAAATTTGTGTTGGAAGTATTAGCATACCCCACTCTATCGAGCTTAGAACAAATTACCTGGACAGTCTTCGTAGAGAGTTGAGTAGCGTTACATTGACAGGAGGGAAAATAAAGGAAAACTAATTGGAAAAGTAGCAAAAACGATGGCGTATAAGGTCAGGTCTTAGGAAGCAAAAAAACATGATCGTTGAAGCTACTAAGCATAATATTTGGTAATCATAGTGGTCAAGTGTGCTTCACAAACAAATCAGAATGCTCTGCATACGCTCGATTAAGAGCATGCTCGACAAAAGGTAAAAGTGTGGAAACCGCACTACACTGTGTTGTCGGCACAATTGAGAAAACACTAAAAGCCTTCTTAGACATTGAAGGAGCGTTTAACAATGTCAATATAGGCGCCGTACGCAAAACGCTAAGCAAGCTTAGCCTTGATAATTCCATTCCCAACTGGATTGTCAGCATACTCGAGGAAAGGCACATTATAGCGGAACTTGGGGGCTATAGGCTAGAAGCTTACGACTCTAGAGGGACTCCTCAGGGAGGGGTTATATCGCCGCTGCTATGGGTCATTGTTCTGAATGAGGTGCTTATGCAGCTCAAGACCAGTGGCGTTAGAACAACAGCTTATGCCGATGACGTTGTGCTATTGGCAACAGGTAAATTCCTGCCAACTGTCACCGAACAAATTGAAGGTGCTCTCAAAACCCTCGACACCTGGGCCAGGTACTGCGGCCTAACGGTCCGAACTGATAATTTTCACAAATAAAAGGAAAATACCACAGTTTGTCACACCTTCTGTTGGCAGTACACCCCTCAGAATCTCTGACAGTGCGAAGTACCTGGGACTCATACTAGACAAAAAACTAAATTCGAAAATGAATTCCAATGAGAGAATCAAAAAAGCCACAATAGCCTTTTACTCCTGCAGCAATTTTTGTGGAAAAATCTCACAAAATTAAACTGTGGATGTACACGGCAATAGTAAGACCTATACTGACCTATGGTAGTCTCGTATGGCGGCAGGCAACCAATAAAGCCACCTACCTAAAGGCTCTTACGAAAGTTCAGAGACTAGAGTGCATCGGCACAACCAGTACGATGAGGACAACTCCAACCGCAGGACTGGAGGCTATCCTCAACCTGCTTCCGCGATCAACAGCTGCCACTAGTGCCGTGAGAATTTGCCGAACAGTGAACTGGAAACCAAACGTAATGGGTCATTCGACGATCGTGCAGAAATGCTTTGGCCATGTACCAACTACGGACTACATCACGCCAAACTTAGATTTCACAATACTTTTCTCGAGTGCCTATCCCAGCAGGGAAGAATGGAGCAATGGACTCGTCCCCAGCACGCAAGCTATAACCGTATTTACAGACGGTTCAAAAATGGGAACGGGGGTGCGGTCAGGCGTCTTTTCCGCACCACTGGGCATATCAAAATTGGTACGCCTCCCCGACCACAGCAGCGTCTTCCAAGCAGAGGTCATGGCAGTGACAACAGCAGCCCGTGAGTCTGTGGTAAGGGCAATACCACCCGATGGTATTACCGTCTTTATCGACAGCCCGGCAGCAATAAATGCCTTAACTGCAGCAGTAATAAAATCAAAGCTTGTGAAATGCTGTAGCGAAGAACTCGAGGTTTTTGTTACTCAGCATAAGGTATCGCTCTGCTGGATTCCGGGACATGAATGCATTCTAGGCAACGATAAAGCGGATGAAATAGCAAGACAAGGTTCAGCAGCTGTGTCAGAACAAGCTGATCAATCTGTACTCACCCGGCTTTGCACACTCAGGCTTGAAGCAGGAAAAAAGGCAATAAGAGAGGCGAACCTTAGGTAGACGGCATTAGATGCTTGCCACACCACAAGAATGCTATGGCCAACGTTCGTAGGTATATTAACGGGGCACAATACTTTGCGGTACCACAAAAAGAAATTGCGCTTGACGGAAGAAGAACTCTGTAGAGGCTGTGGCGACGAGGAAGCTCTGGAGAATACAACCCACTTCCTATGTAACTGCACGGGCCTCCAACACGTTAGGTACAGATTCCTGGGGAGACATATCTTCCATGACCTAGACGAGCTCTCCAGCACACCGATAGAAAGGATAATGAACTTCACCAAATCCACAAGATGGTTTGTATCGAACAACACAGTGAGTAATTAATCTCAGCTTTTGTAGACAGGGTTAAAAAAATGAGTACGGGACAACCCTCCTCCACCGATGGGCATCACAATGGGTCAGTACTATCCTGAGAGTGGCACTAAGCCAGCCAGCCCGCCTACCTAACCTAACCTTTGCTCGACGTGATTAAGCTCTATTCAGTGCTCTGCTCTAAAAAGTCGCATAATGCAAACCTTTAATAATTAAGGATATTAATCGACACAGTACTAATTGTCAACTTACAAAGGACAACAAAAAGGAGTGTGTGGGAGTGCTAATGTTTACAAATCTTAGGTTGAACATACTCGAACTGTTACTGTTAGTAAAGGTCGAAGTTAGGAGATTGCTGGTAAAATTTTATAAGGCGACGTCAAGGATATTTCCTCCAAAACAGTTGAAAGGGGAGATGAGTTAATATAATGGTTAGGCCTAGATATTGGGGCTATGCAAATTTTACCTTCATCGCCTGCTACATTAACGAATAAATATTCTATATCGCTATCTGCCGCGGATGAGCACTTCAGCTTGCACTTGATTGAATCTCGGAAATACATTGCAACACCACCACCAATATGGAATTTTCTATCCACGAGAAAGATTCGATACCCCGCTAAGCAACAAGTAATATCTTTCAAATCACTCGACAAGGATCCTTCTGCAACACAGATAACATCCACAGTAGACCCCTCAAATATATCACGAAATTCATCAATTTTTGGCGTCAAACTTTGAGCGTTAATGTGGCAAGCCCCAAGGCCATTTCGCAGACTTTCGATCGGCATTAAGCTGATTATTAACCATCTCAGAAAAGAAAGACTGCTTAACAAATAAATTAGCACAGCGTATGTGTTTGTGTGTTGGCTTGTTACCCATGCGGTGCAGGTTCAATCCCCATGGGGAACAACAACATACGCCACCCATTCACATGCCTCTATACCAAAAGGAGGATTTCTGAGTGGTAGTACAATGGACCGTTACCGAGTCTGAGTGCTCTGGGATTTGGATTTCCATTTTAAAAAAAAGAAAAAATGTGTTCGGAGGCTTTATCCTCCTACTTTTTATTTATCCTCCACATTCTGTCTCTTAGTAAATATTTAATTTATTAATTTATTAAGATGATACCTCAAACCGCTATGGCCTCACAAGCTTCCTAATGATTGTCTTATCTGTATACACATTACACACCTATAATCGATCAGTCGTATTCTTTGTTAAACATAGAGGAGAAGATATTAATTTCTTATTTCTTTCTTCTTCTTCTGGGATTTGTTTTGAGTCTAGAAACAGGGGAGGTTTGGTTGGGGTTATCGATGGTAACTAGGATTCTCGGAATGGATTCAGTCTTCTTTTTAGGCATTTGCAAGTTGTTCTCATCAATACAAATATACCCAGAACCCGAACTATACACAATGTCTCTTCGATATTCTTGCTTTGAGTAATTATGCCGGACACGTTCATGGTCTCAGTGGCTTTGGATTTGATGCCTTAAGCTAAATATAGCACAACCCACATCAAAACCTCACCAACTTGTATTCCTGTCAGAGATTACACAATCCAACTTTATAACATTGAACCTTTTGAACTTTGCCAGCCGTTGTGTGAACTATGGAAGACTTCCACAATCCACTTCAACGCCAGACAAATTCCAATTAAATTGCCATTAAATAAATCACAACATGTTCATAAATCTATGAGAATAATATTTTTATTAACAGTCAAGATTTCCGATGGATAAAAATATAATCACTTCAAACTACCACCGCACAATGATTGAATAGATTCTCATAAAGTAAATTATTTCTCCAGCATTTATCTACAAGAGCGCATGGCTAGAATATAATTAACATCGTCTATCTATGTACAGAACAACACTCATCAGTTATTCAAAACAAAGATTACGTAAACTCAACTCGAATCATATGTTTTTTTTTAACAACAACAATCCGGTCCTTCTCACAACTTGTTGAGGAAATATTAAATTTACTTTGTGCTGGTGACTTGTAAACCATTTGAAGCCATTTTTTGTAGATACTAAAAAATAAATCACTTTAATAAGTGCTTAACAATAAACTACCCATACAAGTTGGCTTAAAATATATACATACATCGCGGACTCGTCTAGAGAGAGAGAGAGAGGCAGAGGCAAATCAAACTTAATTAATACCTGCAACTTGGCAGATAAAAAATAACAAAAATGAATCACGCCAATAAAAAATATTCCACATATGAAATTCACTTGAGCTCGAATTTAATTAAATAATAATAAAATTGAGTTTTAGTGCGCTTTTTTTTGCTTTAACAGTTTCCTTATTTAAATTCAGCTTAAAAAAGATGTTGACATGATAATATTGTCCCCACAAAAGGATAGCTTATCGGACTTCTCTGGAATTCCAACTGAACCAAATAAGCAATCTCAAAATTATTTCAACTTTTTGGAACTTTTAGTTTCTAAAATTAGCTGTAAGTCCTTGTTAAAACTAAACGTTGCAATTGATGGCAATTTATTATTTTTATGGTAAAGGGTAGTGATGGGCATAATCGAATGATTTAAAGAATCGAGATATTAGTATTCGAATGATTTTAAGAATCGAATGACTTCGAAACAATTTTTTCCACCAGATTTCATTTTAAATCACAGTAAACTAATTTACCTACCTTTATTTTAATTTAATTTACCTACCTTTATTGCTTTCTAAAAAAAAAACATAGACAAAACATTCATAAATTGCTCGTACGTACGTATCTTCTTCAGACTTCAGCACAGACCAGAACAGTTAATAAAAGTAAATGAACAAAAACCCAACACAAAAAAACATAACATAACGGTTCTCGCTTTTCGTTTACAATATTTCAATATTCAAATTAAACCCTCAACGGTGCATCGATTACGAAAACGAATATAAAAAAAATAAACCCCAAGTGAATACACACACGAGATACACAAATAACCAACTTCTCGAGTTCTCGATTTTGTGTGTTTATACCCTATTCTAGGGGTATATTAATTTTGACGCATAGTTTGTAACATACCTTAATATTGCCCGTAGACCCCTAAAAGTTACTATAATTATGATCAGCATCGATAGTAATGTCGATCTAGCCATGTCCGTCCGTCCGTCCGTCCGTCCGTCCGTCCGTCCGTCCGTCCGTCCGTCGGCAAAAATTAGGCCTTTAAACTGGACCTAGAGAGCTGAAATTTTAACCATATACTCTCTAGGGTCCCGAAATAATCAAGTTTAAGAATTTTTGAAATCCGCCCACAGACACGCCCACAAACTCAAAAAAACAAAATTTTGGAAAAAATCGAATTTTGAGCTAGAGAGCTGAAATTTTTTATATATGATCTATGGCCCATAAAACTGATTGGGACATAAAATTTTCAAAATCCGCCCACTGACACGCCCACAATTAAATAAAACAAATTTTGGGAAAAATTGAATTTTGAGCTAGAAAGCTGAAATTTTTTATAAAGGGTGATTTTTTTAAGGTTAGGATTTTCATGCATTAGTATTTGACAGATCACGCGGGATTTCAGACATGGTGTCAAAGAGAAAGATGCTCAGTATGCTTTGACATTTCATCATGAATAGACTTACTAACGAGCAACGCTTGAATTTTCAGTGAATGGGCCCTAGAAAAGTTGGCAGAAAATCCGCTTTTTTATCGACAAATTTTGTTCAGCGATGAGGCTCATTTCTGGTTGAATGGCTACGTAAATAAGCACAATTGCCGCATTTGGAGTGAAGAGCAACCAGAAGCCGTTCAAGAACTGTCCATGCATCCCAAAAAATGCACTGTTTGGTGTGGTTTGTACGCTGGTGGAATCATTGGACCGTATTTTTTCAAAGATGCTGTTGGACGCAACGTTACGGTGAATGGCGATCGCTATCGTTCAATGCTAACAAACTTTTTGTTGCCAAAAATGGAAGAACTGAACTTGGTTGACATGTGGTTTCAACAAGATGGCGCTACATGCCACACAGCTCGCGATTCTATGGCCATTTTGAGGGAAAACTTCGGAGAACAATTCATCTCAAGGAATGGACCGGTAAGTTGGCCACCAAGATCATGCGATTTGACGCCTTTAGACTATTTTTTGTGGGGCTACGTCAAGTCTAAAGTCTACACAAATAAGCCAGCAACTATTCCAGCTTTGGAAGACAACATTTCCGAAGAAATTCGGGCTATTCCGGCCGAAATGCTCGAAAAAGTTACCCAAAATTGGACTTTCCGAATGGACCACCTAAGACGCAGCCGCGGTCAACATTTAAACGAAATTATCTTCAAAAAGTAAATGTCATGGACCAATCTAACGTTTCAAATAAAGAATCGATGAGATTTTGCAAATTTTATGCGTTTTTTTTTAAAAAAAGTTCTCAAGCTCTTAAAAAATCACCCTTTATATGATCTTTGGCCCATAAAACTGCTTGGGACATAAAATTTCCAAAATCCGCCCACTGACACGCCCACAATTAAATAAAATATTTTTTTTGAAAAACCAAAATTTGAGCTAGGGAGCTGAAATTTTTAATATATACTCTCTAGGGGCCCTTTATGCTCATGTGTAAATATTTTCAAAATCCGCCTACTGACACGCCCACAATTTTTATTTTTTTATTTTTGAAAGTCCAAAGTTTGAGCTAGGGAGCTGAAATTTATAGTATATACTCTCTAGGTGCCCTTTATGCTCATACTTAAATTTTTTTTAAATCCGCCTACTGACACGCCCACAATTAAATAAAACAATTTTATTGAAAAACCAAAGTTTGAGCTAGGGAGCGTTTTTATTTACAAAAGCTTAGTTTTTTCGATAAAATCCTTTAAATTTTTGTCACGCCCACTTATGAGATATAGGAATAAGAATAGGGTATCCAACAGTTCGCCCAAGCGGACTGTAGCCCGCCCCTATGTTTTTATTCTTTTTTGTTTTTTCATTCTTTCGTTCAATATTCTCTTCTCGGTCTCGAATCGGCCCTCGAGTATCGAGTTCTCATTTCGTATACAGTAAGTAGATGTGAGAAATCATTCGAATGATTTGAGTGAAGTATCGAGATATCTTGAAATGTTGTCTGAATCGATTATAATCGATTATATCATTCGAATGCGCCCATCACTAGTAAAGGGTCTTTCATTTGCGACTTTGACAACTTTAAACTTTCAGTGTGAACGCACCCTTAAACCGATTACCGAACAGTCAATGTCAAAATATTCAGTAAAATCATTTTTATCATGGGGAAGTACTCGAAGGAACAATGTTGACAAGTAATTAAATTTTACTACCAAAATTCCGAGTCGGTGGTCGCAACTTTAAGAACGTTAACGCCAATTTTCGGCCGTAATTCTCGTCCCAGTAGGCATTCATACGAGTAGTCTAGTGAATAAATTTGATTCAGAATATTGGCTGCTTGATGTTGGCGCGCCAGCGAGACTACGTTTTGCCCGAATTGTGCACAACGGCTGAATTCCAAAACGCAGTACTTCTGCATTACTGCTGTTTACATGATGCAATCATACTTTTCTAAAACGCATTGTGAACGCATTAACTGCGCAAACAAAAGCAAACAGAGCATCGTGAATGATTATGATGCAAATGACATTTGATATTTCAGTTTGAAATGCCAAATAAAATGCATTCATCGCCGGAGTCGTAAGTAAAATAATATATTTTGTAATAATTTGGCAATTTTATTTTGATTTGCAGTAATAACAAATTTACGAATGAGTCCATTAAATTATTGTTTAATTCAAGAAAGCAAAGACATTCTGTCACAAAAAATGAGTGTTCAAATCACTCAATTTTACGGCGTTCTCAAGAATGGGCGTCTCCCACTACATTATGGCGAATTTTGTGTAAGTATCTTGGCTTACACCCTTACAAGATCAAGCTGACTCAAGGCGGTGGTGTCATTGGGCCGTTTTTTCCTCGATGGAAATGGCCGCCATGTTACGGTAAATGGTATTCGCTGCAGAGACATGTTGGAACGTTATTTCTTCGAGCTATTGCATGAATTTTACATCAGTGATATGTGGTTCCAACAAAACGGTGCCACAAGTCACAGCGGGTGCAAGAATCGAGTTATTGAAGTTTTAGTTGGGTGAACATGTTATCTCGAGAAACGGACCCGTCTATTGGCCGCAGAGGTCGTGTGATTTAACGCCTCTAGACTTTTATTTATGGGGCAATATTAAATCATTGGTCTATGCCAACAAGCCGGCGAAGTTAGAAGTTACAGGAGCTCAGAGCCAATATTGAACGAGAAATAGCGGCCGCATCGGTCGAAATGTGCGGCCGAGTCATCGAAAATTGGGTTCAACGTATCGACCGCTGCATACTTTCCCGTGGTGGATATATGAACGAGGTCGAATTCCATTCATAAATGTTTTGATAGTAATTCAAGCCAATAAATTGTTTGAGATATCTCAAGTAGTTTGCATTTTATTTAAGAAAGAAGTTGTCAGGTCCTTAATGAAAGACCCTTTATAATGTATTAACTTTAAACAAAAAAAATCGTCTGAAATAATTTGGTCCGGTTTTTAAAGCAAAATGCTCCTCTGTGCGACGTTTAAATATTTGCTGCGGAATAAAACCACGTTCTTCAATCAATTAGAAACGGTGATAAGAAGCACTAGGATTCCAAGGCTCAGGATCCACACAGCAACCTGACGCTCTCCAGATTGTCGAACCGCCAAAAAAAAGAGCATATGCTAATCGATGCGAGACACGCATCCAACATCCTAAACATGCACACATTCCGACGGAAAACTTCGACTCTAACCATTTTCTTGTTGCGGCTAAATTTAGAGCTCGACTATCCAACGGTAAGAAACTGCAAACTGCCCAAAAGAAAAAAATTCGACGTTGGACACCTTAGCACACCTGGAGTAGCCAGAATCTACAGAGAGCGGAAAAGCGAGAGACTCTCCTCTGTGCACTCACCACAACCAAGCGCCAACATTATGTGGAACCAATATCGTGACAACATCAACAAGCAGAGACCACCGTAGCTTACTAGCCAACACAGAGAAAAAGCCCGTGGTATGATGATGTCTGGGCTTATCGGAAGAAGGTGACAGAAGATGTACATTTTAAATACTGCAGCGCAAATAATGGCAGCGAGGGAAGAGTATCGAGCCAAGAGAAAGGAGGAGAAGAAGATCCTGCGTAAGAAGAAGAGGGCATACGCAGTCTCCCAGTTCAAGGACAAGGAAAAGCTAAATTACATAGACATTGATCGAGTGGACAATAATGTTCCAGCCAAAAGAATGTTCGACTCCCAGCCCCCAGGTTTGAGAACGCAAGGAATACAGAACCTCCGTCTTAAACACCAAGCAATCTCGGATGCCAGAGCGCTTGGTTTGGAGAACTGGAAGCAGCGTGCACGGGATCGCAGAGGATGGAAGACTGCATTGTCTCAGAGACAGAGCAGAGACTCTTCACGGGTCTGGAGTCCGTTAAGTAACATAAGCTGGCCGGAACATAAAATTACCTATAAGCGTAAATACTCCCTCCAACAAAGTGGCAAAACTTTTTATTGAAAATTTAGTAGTTTCGATTCCTTTCAGTTTTCTTCAACCCATTGAAGTCTGCAAAATTGCAAGTGCAAAGTCGTGGGAACTTAGTATCATTAGTGAAACATTTCGCAGTTTTACTTTCCTGGAAATTATTTGTTTCAAAAATTGTGAAAGGACAAATTTTTGGTGAAATATGGAACAGGGTTTGCGAAATTATTTACTTATATTTATGAAAACCTGTAGCAGTATTTATATTCATTTGTGATCTGCCACATCATTCATTATTGCACAAACTGAAATCAATGATTCGAATTAATACTCGATGCATCTACATTTTTCTCGATAAGACTGTTTTAAACAA
The DNA here is from genome assembly GCA_949715645.1 of Portevinia maculata. Classification (NCBI taxonomy): domain Eukaryota; kingdom Metazoa; phylum Arthropoda; class Insecta; order Diptera; family Syrphidae; genus Portevinia; species Portevinia maculata. The sequence continues at coordinate 24,379,949 of OX454527.1, read as the reverse complement.
AACCCGTCCTTTATTAAAAATCAAAAATACAAATCAGAGGTAAAAAGAAAGGACTTTCATCTTAAATAAAGGACACTTATAGCCCGGAGTTGATTAGTAGTGTTATCCTTCCACCATCCTTTCAGTTTCCTTTAGACACAATCTTAAAAAAAAACCTGATAAACTACCTCTTAGCCATGTAATCGTATTCTTCTCACTTACCGAGTAATTTTGTGTGCAACCAAGGTGAATGAAGTACCTAATCTAGATGTCTGTCTGTTATTGGTCCGGCGTCAGTTTTAAAATCTTATTATGCAGAACGGAGTGAAGAGTTAACTCGAATCTCTATCATCGACAGGGATGTTTTATTTTACAAAAGTGTGTGAATAAGTGGAGTGCCCGATAACATTGAACCTTACTTGTATTTAATTTTTTGTTAAATGTCGTACTCAACAAGATAACTGCTGGATAAATGATGACGATGAAAATGCATGTCCGTTTCCAAAGGATATTTACACCGATACCACTTACTTAAATATATAAAAATGGCCTCGTACACATCTAGCTTGTTACGAAATGGGCTTTGTAAGTGGACGCACCTGAAATTAAATAGAAAAAGAAGAGGTTGTTACATTGGAAAGTAAATATTTATTTTGAAAATAAACGAGAAGTCAACATCGTATGACAACTTGTTCGGTGAACTAAAAATTCATGAGAGGAACATTTTAAAATGTTTTAAGCACAATGGTGACATTTTAGTGTAGCTCATGTTTTAAATTTACAATGAGCTATGGGATGAGAGATGTTTTTGATCCTCGTATAATGCACTAGTAGATCCGGCTTTGCTCAATTTTTTTTCTAAATACATTGTGTACTTAACATAATTTCATGAAGCACTTTTACCTGCAACTTGTCCCATTGCATATTTTAGGATGCATGAGGTTTTGTTCTAGCATACAAGATATATACTCCTACTTATAGCATGTGAGGAGGGAAACCTGGAGGATTAAATGTGTGAGGGAACTCCAATGCTTTTCCATGGCATCGCTTCTTGAGTTTTCGTTGTTCCTTGTCATATTGTAAACATTTTCCATCTACTAGAATAATAGGATGTATCTCGTAGTGTAAAAATTGTTTTGCGATATTATTAACCTAGTACATGTAGAGCGTGGGTTTTGATGCACAGAATAACGACTATGCTCTCCATAATACTGTCTTTCGTAAAGCAAATTGTCAACCCATTTCCAAGGCGAATAATTTGATGATTAACTGCAGGTAGCTCCTTGCGAATGAAGCTTGTGCACACGTAGCGGCTCGTCATAGACGCGACGCACGTATAGACGGGGTATGCTTGTACGCTTCTCATGTTTGTTTCAATAGCAAATTGCACACGAGAACTGAGCTGCGCGTATTTCTAACAATTTCGGATCAAATGGTCCCGCAATTAGCATTAGAATTTTAAATGTGTTTTAAGACCTTCAAAAATATGTCTGGTATAAAGACCGCTCTTCTGATAACTATTTGAAAGCAATATTTGTATAACCATCTTTTAATATTTTGGTTGATGGTAAAGTGTCTAAACGGAGCTGAATATCGGCATTGATATGAGTTACAAATATCCCGGACAGAACGGGGAACCTGTGAGCAACCCAGCCAGGTTGTATTGACCGCCTTCTGCACTGGGGTCAGTCCAGTTTCACTCAAAAAATGTATTCTATTCAAAAAGTTTGCACCACTGTGCAGCACCGTAGGAGCTGAATTTTTAAGAATGCTAAAATACGCGTGTCCTTATTTGTGCTCCAATCAAAAATTATATATGTATGTATATTCAACTATTTCAAGTTTCTAGTGCATTAGTTATTCTTTGATGACGATGGAGCCAACATTAGTGGCAATGATTTAACGTCCCTAAAATGAGCACTTGATGTATGGGTGGACGTTTTGCAGGTTATGGGTGGCGTATGGGCATATTATTAGCCCGAAAAAAAAAACAGAAACTTGTGCTGTCCGTTCTCTGATCCACTTCGACCTATTCCAGACATTTATATGAATGGAAGAGTGATTACCAAGTTCAAAAAAGGGATCTATGATAAATAGCGAAGTGAAGTCATCTTCTGTGACCGAGGTAAGGTTAGGTTAGGTTTAGGTGGCTGTCGGCAGAAGCCGACACACTTAGACCAATTTAGGTCCATTGTGATACCACGTATAATTATCTACCTCAACTCTGTAGATGGGACTGGCCAACGACACGCGGTTGGTCTCAAACGGTCCTCCATCTACGTACTAACCGCTCCCAACGTCGTTTAATTGCGGTGATCTCACAAGAACCGATTAAATCGACGTGGTATGGTCGTTGGTTTTCTGTGACAGAAAAATGGCCCCTAAGCTGAAAGGAAGGCTCTACACCGCGTCTCAAAATGTTGGACAGCGTACAAAAAGTATGAGGGCAAAGGGCAGCTGAGATGAAGAAGCTGCGCATGACAGCAGGAGTAACAAACATTGGTCGAATAAGAAGTTCCGAGATCCGAGGAAGCCTCCAAGACAAAGAACACATTTCGAAAAAAATGGAGCGCGACCGGCTCAGTTTTCACTGTCATGTTCAAAGGACAGATCCTACGAACCATGTCAAAAAGGCAATATCAATCAACGTTTCTATACAAACCAGAAAGAGAGGCTGTCCTAATAACTCCTGTATCACACAAATGCAGCAAAATTACCATTTGATTGGCCCCAGTGACGAAGTGAATCAAAATCGGAAGGCTTTTCGTTATTTTCTGAGGTCGAACCGGCGAACGCTACAGGCAGCCCAGTAGAGATGCAGTTAAGTGGTAGGGTTCTGATCGCTTTAATTCTGATCATGGTCTCACCGCCATTAAAGGGAGAAGAATAAGTAAGCAATTTTTATATGCATATTGCTTGGTTTTAAAATTAAGTAAAAGAACAGATTTCTGACTTTGAAATCAGTTATAATATTTTGTTTTAAGTGTTGACGTTGATTTTACCTCATTTTGAGTGTATTATAACGTTGACTCTTAGTTTGTGCCTTGATTGTGCTCGTAGACCCCTAAAAGTTACTATATTTGTGATCAGCATGGAAGGTTATGCCAATTTAGTCGTGTCCGTCTAAAAAGCTGAAATTTGGAACGTTTACTCTCTAGGGGAACGAATTGATCAGTTGTAAATATTTTAAAAATCCGCTCCTGATACGCTCACTATTTAAAAAAAGACGTTTTATCAAAGAATGCAATGAAAGTTCTATTCTTAGTAAAGTGTGTAGATTAAACCATTCTTAACACCACGCCACTTTTTAGGGGCAATTTTTTTTCTGCGCCTAAGTTATCGTACTCTTGCCGCCGTCTAAACCGTGCGAAGAAATATGTTAAACCCTTTTATCCCCAAAGCGGTCCATCGAAACACTGTTTGATTCGAAAATGTTAGGCTTTTCGGGAGAAAAAATGCTTAATAGATCTGACATAGGAGCCTCGCAATTGTAGCTGAATTGTTGTGTTGTCGAAAAAATAAAAATATGAACTTTTCCAAATTGTGACCTAGTTCACTGGGAATTAGTTCATAATGAACTATGTCCCAACGTAATTATCTCCCAAACTTATGAACAAAATCCTACTGCCAAATTTTGCGGTACTTTACTCACGACTTGACCATCAAACATAACCCCAGAAGAAAAACCAATTCGATTCTCTAAAGTTAAACGCCCAAGACACCGGTTTATTATCCTTAAAAAGATCGCATTACCAATGGAAACGAAGTTTTGCAAACATATAAAATGTACCACTTTTGTCCTTTTCAAGAATTCAATTTATTTCAAGAGTTACAACATTCTTTTAAGACATTATCCTAATGGATGTGTGATAATAATCTTTATTTCTTTAAAATGGGCCTACTACGAAACAAAATCCGATTATGTTAATAATAAAGTAGATAAGATAGCCTACTACTTATTAAAAGTAAGAGAATCTGACTCTATTAAGAAAAGTACTACCTCGTAACAATTGCTACACGTACTCACATATGCGTAGATTTTCGCAAACCTTGCCAACCGAGTATGCTAATGCTTTTAATCTTGATTCTTAAAAACGCACTTCCAGTGCACTCTCTCCCTCATTTCAACGAGAAAAAAACGTATTCACGGCGCCAATGTGTTTCATAAAAGAAAAAAAACCTTCGAGCCAGGACTTTATCTTTCAGGTAACCATTTCAATGGATTTTTTTTTGTTTGAAATGCTAATTTAGTAGGTTCATGAAAAAATAGGTTTATTATTTTAAAAAAGAAATTAGCTTTAATTATAGTTTGTGATACATATATAATCCAACGTAAGCCCAAGAAGCAACGTATAGAGGTTTCTGGGAAATAATGTTGGATAACGACGTTGCGTTGGTTGGAACTTACGATGTGCTTTTGATATTAGCTTGGTAATAACCACACAGGCGAGCTGCCAATACAATAAAAACTAGTAAAAACAAAATGTCGCACAGCTTTACGACCATGAAGAGAAAAAATAATTAAATAGCTTAGTTTAGAGCGTCCGCATAAGGAGCAGTAATTAGAATAAGTGTCCTGTTAATTAAAATGAGATTAAATCATTTTTGGCTTGTGTGTATGTAGAGCACAGGTGTTAGTCGTAAAAGGCGACTAAGGGGAGAAATCACTTCTAGGCAATTTTAACATTTAGGTGAGCCCAGTGACACATTTAATATCCAAAAACTGGCCCGCAAGTGTGCATGGAAATGGACTGGAGATCACCGGTGTCGTAAAAGGACGATCAAACAATAATCAACAGCAGAAAATTCAGCAACAAATTAATTAACTCCCTGATCATATTTATGCCTGAGTAGAAAAGTGGTATGAAACCGAGAGGTCTGCAGTTGTTTATTGAAGTCAAACCGGCGAATCCACACGCGGGCCATTATGGTTGTTTTGGTAAGATGATAACTTCGCTGTTAGGGAAAAAGATGAAATAATTGATACAACGTCAAAATTAATAAAATAAATAAATAAATAAATATTAGGCATTAAACCAATTAACCGTTTGCTTATGCGAAGTGGAAAGGGAACTACAATTTTAAGCCGAATGCGAACGACAAATTTGAAAAGCTTCTCATGACAATTGATACTCTTGGATGTTTGTCAGACGTTCGCAAGAGGGCAGTGGAAAAAACTCAAGATGCTAATTGGTCCCGGCGGGATTTGAACCGGGGACCTTTCGATTAGTAGTCCGAAACACTAGCCATTGAGCAACTACGCCCGACGGTATAAAAGGATTTTAATTCTCTCTTCGGAGTCAGTCCAGGTTAAGGGTTGTTGTAATTGTAAATCTAAACAGCCAAGCGAAAAGGAAAAGAAAGTAAATGCGTGTAACTATTCAGTGGTTGAAAAAGAACTTAACCAAGTGCAATTCATTTATTAAAAGTACTAATCAGCATTGACAGTTTATAGTAGGTAGGTACTAGATGCTAAATTAATGGTTCGTTTTCATTTATAATTCAATAAGGGTGGCTGCAAGTGGCCTGGCAGGCGCCTATGTCAACTCTGGGTTTTTTTTTTGTTTTTTTTTTTGATTTTGAAGTTTATTTGGCTCAAGGGTCATTAAAATACAAATAAAAATTTACATTTCAAGTTTTTATACCATTCAAATAATTTTTCCTAGGAATTTTAGTTAATATAAGATTTAGCATATATACAAATTTGAGTTTTAAATTGTTTAAGGATATTTATATTTCTTAAGCCGGAAGGAAGATTGTTGTAGTCTTGAAGTCCCATATATAGAATACTCGCTTGTGCTCTGGAGGTTCTGGTCCGGGTTATGTTAAACTCTTCGGTGTGTCTCAGGTTGTAATGGGCTATTCTTCTTGTGGAGATACTCGATTGTAGGTATTCAGGGCACAGATTGTGTTTTAATTTGAAAACAAATACCATTGCCATCATATAGAGTCTTTGTCTTATATTTAGCCATTTAAGTGCGTCTAGCATAGTTGTTATTGGGGCATAACGATCACATTTTAGTATAATACGCATAGCTTTGTTTTGGAGCTTTTGAAGTCTATTTTTTTGGGTATTCTTACATAGATAGAGTAAACTTGCACAATATTCAAAATGGGGTTTTACTGTAACATTAAACACTTTTATTGCACTATTTTTAGAAATGTTTCTACGAGTTCTTCTGAGAACTCCCAATTTTTTAGAAACTTTTTTTACAAATATAGTCTATATGTTCATTAAATGATAATTCGTTATCTATGACAACGCCGAGGTATTTAATTGATGTTACTTGTTCAATTTGTGTATTGTTGATTGATATGTTAATTTATTGCAAGGGGAAGGGGTTGTTTAATATCATACATTTTGTTTTGTTTGTGTTAAGTATGAGTTTGTTCATGTTCAACCACATGTAAATTGCACTAAGGTCTTTTTGAATATTATATAATGTTGTTTTTAAGTCTTTGCCTATTATATAGAGCAAACTACGAGTATCATCTGCGAAGAGTACCAGTTTACAATATTGTATCACCTTTTCCATATCATTTATATATAGTAGAAAGAGGACTACACCCAAAATCGTTCCTTGTGGTAACTATTGCTGCATCTGATATACTGTTGTTCACTGCAGTTTTTTGTGTTCTATTTAATATAAAAGTTCTGAACCACTTCAGTTTAGTGCCCTTACTGCCATACTTTTCTAATTTATTTAACAAAATAATATGATTGACGGTTTCAAAGGCACGTTTTAGATCCAAGAAAACAGCTATAATAAAATTTTTGTTGTCAATTTCACTTTTCCAATCACTGAACACATAGTTGACGCAGGTTTCACATGAGTGGTTTGGGCGGAAACCTGATTGATTGATACTTAATATATTATTGTTGTTCAGAAGTTGGATTGATGCAATTTTTTCTATAATTTTTTCATATAATGGGAGCATATTTATGGGACGGTAGTCATTACATTTGACTGAACTTTGAACTTTCTTTTTTGGAAGAATACGTGATTCTTTCCATGTTTGTGGAAATACACCAGCACCAAATGAACTATTTATTATACGAGTAAGGACAGGGCCAACAATTGCTATAGAGTCTTTTAACATTTTAGCATTCATAAAATTAAAGTCATTTTTTTGGTTTATCACAGTAAGGGTGTCAAAAATATCGTCTATATTTACTAAAGTAAATTTAAATTCTATATTGCACACATCTAGTAGACTCATATATTCCAAAAATATCACAGAATTACCAAGGTCATTTACACTTTTGATGAAGAAATTATTAAATTTATCAGCTATTATTGCACTATTATGTTCTATATCACAGTTTTCAAATTGCACTTCAGTTATTTCGTCTTTGTTTGTTTTTAGCACTTATTTCTCCACATATCTTTTTGATTATTTGCGTTAAGTATTTTGTCAGATATAAATGTTGATTTAGCTTTTTCTTTTTGGCTTTTGTAGTAATTCCTGAATTGATGATATGCTTGCCAATCATGAAGTCTATTCGATGTTACAGCTGTTTTGTAAAAAATTATTTTACCAATCTTGGCTCGCTTTAATTCATTGCTGAACCATTCACCATTTTGATAAAGGACATCTCGAGTGATTTCCATGCTATTAACTTTTTTTTTTAGCTCATTTGCAAATTGTTCAGCTAATACATTTACATTATGAGGACATTCAGCATTGAAGTTGGAAAAAAGTGTATTTCGTCTTAATTCACTAATGAAATTTTCTTTGTTGTACTTACAATATATGATGGTTTTTTTGTTTTATTATAATAAAAGTTACTGTTACATTGCTGTAGAAAATCTACCCATTGTTCAAGTTCATCACAGAAAGCGCTTTTTGTCGACAAGTGAGATCTAAATCTTGCACTTGGAATATCACAGCTGTATTTTCATATTGCACTTTGATTATAAGACACCAATAATTCATAGCGATAGCATATTCTTTAACAAAAGAACATTTAAATTTTTTTTTGACATAACACACTAAACCTTCAGTATGACTAGATTCACTATCACAGTTGAAAATTGTAACTCATTGATATCATGGTTTTTTGTCACATGGGTACTCTGGGACTTAGTTAAATTCAAAATAAACAAAGGCTCACAATTGGGATCTAATTCGTTCGCAGTTTGGGACTTCGTTCGTTCTAGAGTTGCGCTTTAGTTCCTAAAAGTCGTTGGAGTTGGTTCGTATGAACGAAGTCACAAATTTTTTTGGAGTTAGTTCCACGTGTAGTTCGTAGGTTCGAGAACTAACCACATAATTCATCTTTTCAGATGAGTATCCAATTAAGATCAATCTTGAGTAGTGAAAGTACAAAGAACTTCTGCTCTGGAATTCAAATGGCACAAAGTTATGTTTCAAAGATTTGACAACCTGCAAAACAAAACAAAGTCACAACTCCTCCTTGTCTACAAGAAAAATTAGCAAAGAGATGTCAATATGAATAAATTATCCCAACAAATCTATTTGTTCTTCGCTTTCGCAATTTTGAAGCTAATTCCAAACTAATGAAGAATGCATACATAGATAATGACCAGTTAAATGGGAACACAGTGGGTTACTTTCTTAGTTTTCGAATTTCACTTCTTTTGTTGTACCATATGAAATTAATTAATAAGAAGAGAGATCATCGGTTAAACGCGGTTAGCGGATAGAGGGATCAAAAAAGTATCAAACGAAGGTTGCCACTGTCATGAAATGCTGACATTAATATATTGTTGATTTCGGAGGAAAATAATTAATTTGGAAATTCAACTAATCTAAACGAAAATATTCAGATAGGGCATACGACTTCATCTTATTGCTTCATGTAAGCGGACTTTTTCCAGGGTCACTGAAATAAATATTCGGAAGCTACCTATAAAAATCGAATCCATTAATTTATTTAGACAAAAACGGACGAGGACAAAACCTCATTCCGGAGCAAGTTAATCGGAAAAAAATAAACAAAGAAATTTAATTCATAAAAAAACTAACTCTATTCAGCCCTGGCGGCAAGTTATCAACATTTCGACGAAAATTAATTAATTAAAAAAATAATTATAGCGATTTAGGATAAAGCATCGATGGGAGTTCTGTTTTATCATTACGGCATGCCTAGGGACATTTTTATTATTTTCATTTGGTTTGTAGGGTCAATGCAATATTATTGCAAGCAATGGTCGTGAATGTTCGAAACAAAAGCCTGCATAAAACATACGCATACATTAGTTAAGTGAGCGTGGATATTATTGCACTAATTGTGAACCAGGCCCGGACCAGGCAGACATATATGCGAATGCACAGGGCGCTTGTGTAAATGACTGGAGATCCCCAGTGTCGTAAAAGGAAGAACAAAAATAAACAATTCGTCGCTTGAAAAGCAAACTCACATACATTTTCAGAAAAGCCATTTGAAGTTTTTCATAACTTAAAAAAACTCATTTTAGTTTTGAATTTCAATGAATACCAAAAAGTTGTAAAGTAAAAAAGTATTATTTTTTTCGTCTTTCAAGTGGTGCATTAAAGTTACTACAAAAAGCTGTTTTTCAAAAAAAAAAAAATTACCTTTCATTTCGCATCAAAATAGCTAATCATTCCAAAAAAAAGTGTGAAAAAGTATCGTTTTGTTTTGAAATAAAACTAGCAATGGTTATCGTCAAAAAATTAATTGTTTTATTAATAACTTAAAATAAGTTAAATTTTTTTAAAGAAATAACAAGGACAAACATAAAGGATATGTAAAACTTAAACTACTATTCAGCAGTCTTCCTTTTTTACAAACAATATAAAAGTTCATTTATTAAAGCAAAGAAATTAAATTAAATAAATGCAAGTAATTTAATAATAATTTAACAAAAATAGTACTGTTCGTCAGTATTTTTTTTGCGTATTTTGTAAAAACAACCCACTTTAAATAGTGTTAAGTTGTAATAAAAAAAATATAGGAACTTTAATGAAAAAATCGATTATAATAATATTATATAAAATAATACATAGCTTATTGGTAAAGTGACTCTTCTTAAAGTAATCAAAAGAACTTTAAAGTTCATCAACTAGTTTCGTTCGTGACGCAAATTGAAACGTTTTACTGCAAAAATAAATTTACTGAAATTTGGCAGTAAAATGACACAAAACGAAAAGTAATACTTTTCAAGAAACTTATTTATCACGATTTCATAATTTTTTTTAGAAGCAAAGTGTTACAAATGGAAAAAAGTAATTTGGCTGGGAAAACAATACTGATGTTTCCTTAATTTCAAAAAGACATGCCCTCATGCTGTCAGTTTTAGAGTTATAGTTATGACGGTTTGAATAAAAAAAATTGTATTTTTGTTTGCGATTCATTCTATATAGTTAACTCAAATTTTGACTTATTTCAGTTTGCTTTTCAAGCAAGGAATTATGGGAGCATGAACGTGTCGAAATCGTAAAAAGATGTAAACCTGAAAACTCTTGGAAATCGGAAGGCCTGCCAACTTTCGTTGAGATCGAATTGGCCTGTGGGGTCCAGGCGGATCAGTAGCGATGCAGTAAAGTGAAAGGGATTTGATGACATTAATCCTGATGATAGCCTCGCCGCAATGTTAGGGAAGAAAACTGAAGTAAAGTAAAATCTTATTCCTCTAATTCAAAAATTTACAGCAAATGCTTTTACTTTAGCCAGCGATTTTCCTCGGACAAGTTGCTTGTTTTTTATTGTATGGATTTGTTAAAAATTGTAGAAAACCGATCCTTACCCACTTCTGGTTGTCGGATTGTCTGATGACAGAATATGAAAACTTAAGCAACGTGGAATCAAGATAAACAGGCGGTATTGCTTCAGTGTCGTACGGTGTTTTTGAAATCAGAATCCACTGACTTTTCATTGGGTTTAAGATCAGACCATTATTTTGAGACCAGTTCACTATTGACGAGAGATCAGAATTAAATCAACTCGCGAGATCCTCAACCAGTAAAATTGGCCGAGAAAGGTATATCTGTGCGTCGTCAGCATAAAGATGAATAGATGCATTGCAGCATGCTTGAGAAAGGCCATTAATATATAAACAAAAAAGGATTGGGCCAAGAATTGAACCTTGCGGCACACCAGCCCGCCAGGATCCTTTTTATTGAGAATATTTTTTGTCAACAAAAACCGTTTAAGAACGATTTGAAAGAGTTTCTTATTAGACACAGAGAGTGCTCGCTAAAACCAAAGTAAAGCTTTAATTTCATACATAAAATAACATGATTTACCGTGTCAAAGGCTGTAGAGAAGTCAAGTAAGCAGAGCAGCGTAAGATAGTCCTTATCATATTCTACTCTGATGTCGTCAAGAACTTTGCCCAAAGCTGTGGAGCAGCTATGTTGGGCACGGAAACCAGACTGCACAGGCGTCAATAAATTGAAACGATTAAGGTGACAAGAAATCGGCTTGGCAATGATTTTTTCAAAAACCTTAGACAGGCATGGTAGAATGCTTATGGGATGCAAATCGGAGGTGAATAAGGCTCTGAATTTTGTTGACACAGGCATGATTTTAGCTCTTTTCCAGCAATCAGGGAAAGTAGAAGAAGTAATACAAAAATTAATTAAATGTGTGACACAACTTATAATATGGGGAAGTAACATTTTAACGAAGCGCAGATGAAATCCATCCTCACCAATTGCATTCGACTTAAGATCCTCGGTAAGGTGAGGGAAGAGTACCATACGAAGAGTAATAAAATACGTTTTGGTAATATTTTGGAAATAGCTTTCGACCCGCTCTCTTAAGCAGGGCTACGACCAATAGTATTAACTTTTATTTTTACTTGAATTCTTAAGTAAGGCCCGCTGTCTTCAGCGTTGGCTAATAGCTTCTTACTTCTATAGTCAATATTACTCTGGTTTTCCTTTCCACGATCCTCCTTTTTTAAACTAATTATTGCGTATGGCCTTTATCCTATCTTCCTCTTTCCTCTTTTCCTGTGAACCCGCCCGCCGGTATATGCTTACGTACTATTTTCGGAATTTCTTAATTGCTTTTCATTCACTCCAAAAATGCCCAAACGCCATATGACACCCAATTTGCCCTGCGCTGGCTGATATCGAGTGACATCAATTTAAATTTTATTATGGTAGAAACACACCAACACTTCAACTTCGACTTGGACTTTGCCAAGAGCGAGAACTTTAGCGTTTAAAGTTGAGTCAAACACAATGAAAAATGTAACTTCAAGAGCGAAACAAAGAATGGTTGTAAAGAAAAGAGAAAATTATGTCAAAATACAAGCAAGCGAGAAATCGCTCAAAATATAAGCATTTGCATGTTGGGAAAACTGAAAACATCGCCTCAAGGTTGGTGGGACTTGCACGTCAACTTTGAATTTAGGATTTAGGTCTAACGTTGAAGGTGAAGTTGTGGCTGAAATGCTAATGTGTTCCATCCCATTAAAAAGCATTGGTTCTAAAACGTGCGACGTGGTTGTCAAAGTTGAAGGCGACTTTGAAGTGTTGATGTGTTTCTACCATTAATTGTTGTCCCAATAGCACAATGTAATGAGTGTAGAGATAAGGAATAGAAACGACAGAATTTTCGAATTTTGTTTGAATGAATAAAGAAACAGAATGGACTGAAATGGAATAGAATAACAGCCATTTGTCTTATGACCAGCGTTGCCAGTTTTTATTTCTAAATAAAAGAAAATCCGAATCGCAGAGCACTCAGACTCGGTAACGGTCCAATATCAGGCAGAAATCCTCTTTTTTGGTGTTGAGTTTGGAGAAACAATGTGTTATTCGTTGCTCCGTATGCACCGGTCGATACGTTAAACCCAATTTTCGATGACTCGGCCGCACATTTCGCCCGATACGGCCGCTATTTCTCGTTCAATATTGGCTTTGAGCTCCTCTACCGTCGCCAGCTTGTGCCAACAAGCAATGATTTAATGTAGCTCCATAAAAAAAAAGCCTAGAGGCGTTAAATCACACGACCTTGGCGGCAAATAAACGGATCCGTTTCTCGAGATAACACGTTCACCGAACTGAAACTTCAATAACTCGATTGTTGCACCCGCTGCGTGGCTTGTGGCACCGTTTTGTTGGAACCACATATCACTGATGTCCAATGCACCAAACAGTGACTTTTTACGGATGAAGTGCTGTTTAATGAAGCACATGAGGGTTCTCACCTGTCCAGTAACGCAAATTTTCCTTATTGCCGAAGCCGTTTAACCAGAAATGCGCTTCATCGCTGAAGATGATTTTGCGATGAATATTTCTTCATTTTCTTCCATCATGTCTAGAGCGCAATTCGAGAACGTCCGTCGTTTCATATGATCAAGTGGCTGTAGTTCTTGAGTCAGCTTGATCTTGATAGGGTGCAGGCCAATATCCTTACGCAAAATTCGCCATAATGTGTGCTGGGAGAGGCCCAATTCTTGAAAACGCCGTGAAATCGACTGAATTGGCTGTTTTCGACGGACGCCTCTACGGCAGCAATATTCACCACACTTCCGGCAAAACATAGTCTTGGCGGTAAATTTTAATTATTTGTAAACGTTGTTCCTTCTGAGGTCGAATCTGAGAACCCCACAGGCGGCCCAGTAGGTTTAAGTGGGACGGTTATGATCTCTTTAATCCTGATCATATCCTCACCGCCATTAAGGAAGAACAAGAAATGTTAAAAGGAAGTGTTAATTTGCCTTAAAAACATATATAAGGTTTCGGTTAAATTTGCAAAACAAACAGGCACAGACCTAGAAAATTGCATAGATCATTTTCTTCAGTGTTATTTTGTAAGTGTATAAAGATAATTATTTTCTGACGCGATCAGCGCCGCGGTTTGACGGGAGTTTTATTAAATAACTCAACTTATTAATTAATAGCCGGTAATTACGAGCATTGGATATTGTCTTCCGGTTTTTGTATTTTTAAATCTCAATAGATTGAAGTTTTGATCAATTTCGTAGCTTCATAATCTGTTTTCAGGCTGCCAACCGATTTTCGGCTATCATTAGATAAGCAACGCCGCGCCCACCATGGGTTAAATCACTAACTACATAGCTTGCAAGCACAAAAACATTTTTGTCGGTTGATTCATTGCCACGGTTAATAGCAATCTTGTGGGAATATACAATGAAGCAATAATTATTTTGCACCCACGGCGACATGCGCAGATCAACTTTTTTACTCTCATATTTTTTAAGAGTATTGGTAAATGGAAATTATTGCAAAAGATACCGAATGCATTGATGAAAAGACACCTTTTCACTACTCCAAAATATATCTTTATTAAACTCTAAGGCCCAATTTATTGAGTCTCTATTAAATTTTAAAGCGCCATTAAAATTGGGAAAGCCATAAATGTTCAGAAATAAGCAACATCCATTAGGGCCAGGAAAAGCGTTTAATCCATAGTGGCTAGCCTGAAATTATGCCATGGGAAATAACGCCAAATAAAAAAAATGTAAAATATAATCTTTATGCAAGGTTGTGAAATTTTGTCCAGGAAAAAAACCAGCCAAACTGTTTGGCCCGTTGTTATAATAACATTTTTGTGATTTTTCTGCATTTTATCAAAAAGAAAAACTTACTGCATTACAATTGTCGCTTTAATGTGTCAGAGCCTACCCTACCAGTCAAGTAGCACCTTTCATTGATGGATCAAAGAAGTTGCTTAATTACAGTTGGCCTACCATTTATCCTCTTTACTTTGCGGCTCTTTTCCCAAAAGAACGGCGTAAGTTACCTGTTTTGAATGATTTTGTTTTTTGTTCAAACCCCTTTTTATGTAATAAAATTTCTTTGGCAATTTTCCTTTCGGGAACATTTAACTGTTGATTGAACGTGAGCAGTGTTTTCTAAGAAAAAAAAAGACCAAATTTTCTTCTGATTTATTCGATATCCTTGCATTTTCCCTCAAAGATTTAAGGCTTTTTATCAATTGTTACAAAAAGGAAAAATGCCAAATACGAGTTGAGAGAGGTTAGTCAGGGCTATGAAATTGCGGCCACATAAACACTAGGCACCATAATAGGCCCATCGTAAGCTTTTCTATCTGTCCTATTCTTCAGGGCTCTTTCCGGGAAGATGGAAAACAGCATTTGTTAAGCCTGTACCAAAAAAAGGCGAGTCTTCTTCTCCCTCCTCCTACCGACCAATTGCACTTACGTCCCTTCTTTCTTAGGTCATGGAAACGCTGATGGTGGTGAAAGTAAGATCGTTGCGCTTGATATTTCAAAGGCATTTGACAGAGTTTGGCATCAAGCTCTCTTGTCGAAAATGCATGCATTTGGAATCGATGATTATCTTCTTGAATGGGTTAGAAATTACCTTTCGGACCGTTCAATACAAGTTGTCTTGGACGGTTTCAAGTCTGCAACTCACCAAATAAATGCTAGGCACCTTCTATTAGTGGCAAAAGATTAACTCTTTCCGACGAAGCTAAGTTCTTGGGTCTAATCTTCGATAGGAACTATAGCTGGAAACCCAATATACAAGAAAGAGTCAAAAAAGCCACAGTAGCACTTTTCTCTTGCAAAAAAGCCATTGGCCACAAGTGGGGTCTACAACCCCGCATCACTCATTGGCTATATGTATCGTAGGTCGTAAGACCAATTCTTATACACGGGGTTGCTGTCTGGTGGACTGCCCTAGGTAAAGCTACAGATTGTGATAAGCTGGGAAAAGTCCACCGCACGGCTTCTATGTGCATAAGCGGAGCACTCCGAACCACACCCTCCGCAGCACTAAATATTCTGCTACATCTGATACCCCTCAAAATTTTTATCAGGCAAACAGCGGCCTGTTCTGCTCTCCGCTTAAAAGCTACCTCGCAGTGGGTTAACAATAAAATTGGCCACTTCATCATTCTGGACTCATTTGAGTCTCTACCAAGAAACATAGACTACACCACACTCCAATTACAGCTCGGAAATAACTTTTAAGTCACTATTCGATTGTAAACCAACGACCATACCACGTCGAGTTAATCGGTGCTCGTCAGATCACCGAAATTAAAACGACGTTGGGCGCGGTTAGTACGTAGATGGGGGACCGTTTGAGAACAACCGCGTGTCGTTGGCCAGTCCCATCTACAGAGTTGAGGTAGATAATTATACGTGGTATCACAATGGACCTAAATTGGTCTAAGTGTGTCGGCTTCTGCCGACAGCCACCTAAACCTAACCTAACCTATTCCTTCCAGATCATTCTGGAATGACGCTGTATTTGCGGATGATAAATCGATCCACTTCTACACCGATGGATCAAAAACTAGTGATGGGGTTGGTGGAGGCGTTTTCTCCGAAAGGCTAAATCTTAGTTTCTGTTTCCCTCTTCCTAATCATTGTAGCGTATTCTAGGCGGAAATTATGGCCATAAAAGAAGCCCTGACGTAGCTGAAGAGAAATGTGTTATCTCAAAGGACATCCCTATCTTCTCAGACAGTCAAGCCGCGATTAAGCCCGTGGATTCAGTCTCTTTAAATTCCATCGCAGCCCTTGACTGCCGTTCATCTCTTAGGGAGATGGTGGAGGAGTTTGACATTCACCTCTGTTGGGTGCCGGGGCATAGACATTCCAGGAAACTGTAGGGCAGATGAACTCACTAAAAAAGGAACCACACTACCTCTTTTACCTGGAAAGGGTTCTCTGGGTATACCAATCGCTACTTGCAAACTTTTATTGAAGCTCTCCGCAATCGAGAGAACAAACCTTGGGTGGACAAGTAGTAATACATGTCTAACGACTACGCATATCTGACCAAAGCTGGACCTGCGACGCTGTAAGAGTCTTATCCTTATGGGATATCTTATCTTAACCCAACTGCATATTAGCTCCACTAAAGGTGGCATTACAGGGCACTGTCACTGTCTGATAGCCTGGCACGTATCGAGCATTGGCGTTTACTCAAACGACACGTCTGCAGAAGCTGCATGGACGAGCAGGAGGAGGAGACTACACTTCACCTTCTTTGTACATGTCCTGCTCTCTCCATCTTGGGGATTTCTTGCTTTATGATCTAAGTGACTTGGCTAACACTGACGTTAGGAGCTTCATAAGAAGCTCCAAATCTCTTAACGATTAGTGAAAGAAACCTTTAGATCCGTGTGGTATCACAATGGACCTAAAAGTGATCTAAGTGTGTTGGACTTAGGCTGACTGCCACCCCAACCCGCGTGGCAACGGTGCAGTAGTAGTGTATTCGCTTACTGATTGAAAGGTCATGCGTTCAAATCCCGGCTAAGTTTATATTTTCCGTCGAATACATGAAAAACTATATCTCCCTAAGTAATATAGAAACCACCCGTGGATAAAAACCTTATAACTGCACCCAAACACTTCTTTCCTATCTTTCTGATCTTTCTAATAATAAGTAGCACCTAAAAGCATGCAATGAAATACGATATTGTCAGGTGCTGCTTGCTGTTAAACAAAAATGTTTGCGCTCTGTTCTTAGCACTATAAGGATACTGTAACATATCATAAAAACCCCTTTAGCGTAAGCAAATTATAAAAACAAAACAAAAACCTAACCTAACCTCCTCGCAATCATATCTCAAATGAGCGCCTGCATGTCAAAATAAATCAAAAACCATTTAACATCGCAATACGATGTTTAAACTCACAATCCACTTATCCTGCTAGGCGTGGTGGGAGAAAGTCTGGCAGAAATTTGTGGCCCAAGAAGCAAATGTAACGTGAAACATTCGTCAATGAGCTGGAAATGCCTTTTGAATTCCGTCGTTGTTGGTGGACAATAACTTTCGAAGTGTCTGAAAATTTATCCTTACGGAAGCGGGCGTGAACTGGCAATAAAAACGACTATTTATAAAGTATCTATGCAAACCTGTAAGTTGCAAGGGAGAGATAGAAAACTTTGGGAATAGATATAACCAATGAAGGTCCACAGACCACATTGCACATTTGTATCCATGAAGGAGCATCGACAAGGTATTGGTTATTAAAAATCAATATCGTCCTGAGATTCTTGTCAATGACTGCCGCAGTGGCATAGTAAAGAAGAAGGAACAAAATCCTCGTGCAGTTGCACCGCACTTGCCTCAGTATGAAAACGAATTCTAAAATTTATCCAAGTGCCAAATAAAATTCCCTTCTTAATCAGAATAATTTGAAAGTTTGAAAACGACGTCAATATTTAAAAAAAAACAAGAGATGAAAAGTGACAGAGAAGTGACAAATGCCATTGGCGGCAATTCAGTGAAATCTTTCTCCTTTAATAGATCTTCCATCCAATTCGTTGGAGACTAAAAGCGCCCGTCTGTCTTCCTCGAGATGCATATATTTATATAGTCGTGTATCAAATCGGTTGACTATGGATTTATTTCAATCCTCCTTTACTCATTGGTAATTGCCCCAATGGCGCTATTAGTTTTTTATGGCATACATTTCATGGTCGAATGCCATGATTTCTGCAATGCAGAGATTGTTTCGGCTAATCGATTTCCGTTGGGGGTGCATTAGAGATACGAATGCCATTAATATAACATACGAAGGCGGTTCGATAAGTCATTGACTTTGATGAAAGATGGCGCTCGGATCTCATGCTGGATGATTTTTTTTTCTGGCGTCTTTGTTCTTTCCAGGCATAGACAAATAAATTAAAATAGATCTGCCGAACATTAAGCTTTTTACAGTAGTCAAAAGAACTCTTGTTTGTGTTTAGTTTCTCAAAAGAATTTCGTGCTCACTACCTTGTGCGTGATAGCAGTGTGACTTGAATTGTTCGATTGCAAGAGACATTTCCAGCGACACTCCTTCAACGATGCGGAAAATAGGGATGGTGGTTTTTGTAAAAACACCGGTTGTTTTTACCTCCGGTTTAACCTGGAGGTTTACCGCTCTAAAAACCGATTTTTCAGAATAACAAAAACAAACAAATTTTTGTATTAATTTAAACAAAATTAAAAAAAAGTTTTAAGTTATTTAAGCAAGCTCAGCACTGCACCTCTTTTCGACTGAACTTGGTGAAATATTTCCATGCTGAAAATTGCAGATGTGCCATAGTTTGGAAAAATATTTTTAACTTTTCAGGTCGTTAAACAATTCAACTTAGCACACGTCGGAAACGAGAAAGAAAAAAGAAAAGAAACGAAGAACAAGAAGGCAACTAGTGAAGGAATGGAAAAGAAAAACTTTTCCAAAAGTAACACACTTAAAGTTAGTGTGTATTCGACTTCCAAAAAAGTAAAAATGTTAAGGAAGTGTGTGTTGTTGTTTTATACCCATTTCCCCCATTTTTCCATTACACTAACCCGCACCTACGTTAGCTGACTAATTAGGTAAACAGTCGAACATGTTTTAAATAAGTCACTTTGAGCCGCGAGCGATATGGTCGTGCGAGAGAACGAATATTTTAATACGAAAGAGTTTGCAGTGTTGTCTGCATTTTTGCTGGTGTAAAAAGGGAAATAATCGTTTTTTTTTAACAGGTTTTAACCGAAATAAAAAGTCACTGAAAAACCCGGTTAACCGAAACAAAAAACCGGATTCGGTCTTAATGGGTGGGCTTTTCCAACCGTACGCTGAGAGGTTCGTATGTTTCAGCGACCCCCTGAAGAGCCGTTTCTCAGTCCATAATTCGACTGTGCACTTGACTTCGATATCCTTCCATGGAACCTTTTAACGACCTAACTCGAAATTACCTGCAAGAGAATAGAGAATAGTTTGATATTCGATTGCAACAGTCATCTCAAAAGGCTCTTCTTTCCGTGGAATCAGGAAGCAGAACGGGGTTAAATGTTACAGTCACCGCACGAAGCTCTCCCTGCGCCGAGCAGTGAACGAGGACCAGTCTGCGGTTCGATTGTGTCAGTCACCTCACCCTGATCCTATCCCTTGGTTTCGGACATTGGACATTAACAGTCACCCCAATCCGCTGATCCCTATCTGCGCCATAAACTGCAGTTTGATTGCTTTTATTCACATCCTCCAAGACCAAGAAACGGACCGAAATTCAATGTTTCAGTAGTCGCACACTGATCTCCCTTCAAGACTTGCGCGACGGGTTGGGGTTCAATTGAGATCAGTGAACCTAACCAACATTCCAATCAAAGAAAAGATGGTGGATTGAGGTTCGACAGAATCAGTCACTTCAATCGACCTTCCAGTTCAAAGGTCTGGAGGCCTGGGGGCCTGTAACACAAAGCTACAAGCCTAAAAGCCTACCGTCACTTGTAGGATTATATTAGTCTGACAAGTATACATTATTAATGTAATACCCCTCGATATTTTTAGCGGGCAGATAGCTGCCTGTTCCGCGGTCCGCTTAAAAGCTACCTCGCAGTGGATCAAAACGAATATTGGCCACTCTCTCATTCTGGACTCACTTGGGTCTCTACCAAGGACCATCACCATACCCCAATTACAGCTCGAGAAGAACTTCCAAATCACTATCCTCATAACATGATATTAGTCTGTCTTTCCGCGTTCGTGACCTGCCTTGGCTCTAACGTCGGTGTGGACATAATCTTTGCTCTGGACAGTCGGAGGGTCCAAATTATAAGTAGCATCCTCACAACGGCTACCTCACTTCCCACGTCGTGCAACTCCCGGTAAACCCCGGTCTAAGTGAGCCTGGCATCCGAGCCTAGGCAGGCACCGTACCTAACCTAACCTTGTGCTTTGTAAAACCATTTACAAGACTAAAGAAATTGCTTAAAAAACATCATTGTGATGGGTGATATGAATATAAATGTCAAAGATGATCAGAATAACAATGTGAAGAAATATTTAGAAATGCTGGCATCTGATGGATTAATTAATGTTATTAGAGAAAAAACTCGGGTCGATCTTAAAAGGGGAAGTTAAGCTAACTGATAGCCATTTGTTTTCAGCAGTCATAGAGCGTGATATTTCTGACCACTACCGTATTCTGTACCGCACCTTTGGCCCAACTCTCAAAATATTCAACGATTGCAACACGAAGTGTATAAAAAATAGCTTGGTGGATATATTAATTCGATCTACAGAGTGACTCTAGTAATGATGTTAATAAAATGTACAACAATTTTGTGAAAAAGATGCAAGTTATATATGATAAATCCATGGTAAAGAAAAACTCTATTCAAAAGCGCAAAACAAAATATTGGTTGGTAGTTAGGCCTGTATATAAAGTAGGCGTTATTGAGAAGTGCCTGGAAGAAGTCGTGGCAAGAAGATTACTAAACTTTATCGATAATCACTCAATAATTCATGATAGACAATACGGCTTTCAAAGAAATAAAATTACGGGTGAGCTTCTTGGTGAATACTCAAATACCTTTAACGAAAGCCGAAATAAAAGGAAACATGTCCTGGTAGTCTTCATGGACTTCAGTAAAGCATTTGATACTCTAGACCACTCAAAGCTCGTGAACGCATCAAGTAGGCTCGGCATCCGAGGAAAGCTCTTTGATTGGCTGCGTAACTACCTGTGCGGAAGATACTTCAAAGTTAAAATCAATGCAGTCTTCAGCGACGACAAAGTGGCTCCTTTTGGAGTACCCCAAGGATCGAAGCTTGGACCACTTCTGTTTATCCTCTTTGCGAATGAGCTACTCCGTGTATTTACAAACAGCCTTCCATTCGCGTTCGCAGATGACACAGCAATAGTGGTTAGACATAGATGCCCTCAAACAGCGTTGAGTATGATGCAAGCGGAGTTTGATAAAGCAGTGAAATAGTGTCATGATAACGGTATCGTTTTGAACGCTTCCAAAACAAAACGTATGCACATTCGTGGACCTCATCACAAAGCAAAGGGATTGTCCTAGAAAGCAGGAATCCTCCGGATCGTCATTGACGTTGTGCCGACATACAAAGATCTAGGAGTAACCACTGCCAGCAATTTTCTTTGGGACAAACATATAGACAGATTCCGCTCTGAGTTCAAGAAAGCCCTCTTTTCGATGGAGCTAACAGTTTTACAGTACTAACAGTTCAGCAAATTTATAAAATAACGGTAGCACTTGAATACTACGATGACACGCGTTTTCGAAGGCCAATTGAACAACAGGTGAATACAAGAAGGCTAGCCCAAGGAATGCTACAAGTTTCTATGAGCAACATTGCGTATGGTCGAAGACAGCGTACCAACTATTCTAAACGAAATTTCCTCAGCCGCTCAGAACTATCCCGAACCCAAAGAATTTTACCTATCTATGTAAAATCATATTATGCTTAATGTTAGTACATCGTTCGTCAAAAATCCCTTTTTCTTGTAAACTTAATTGTTGTTTGTGATGAATGAATGAAGTTGTTCTTATGTAAAAAAATGAAAATGTCTTTTCTTACGCTTACCACCCTCCTCTGCTCCACCCTCCTCTGCTCCTTTCTTTCTTTTATCACCCCTCTTCCCAATCCCTGCCTCCAACTAACCTGTACTCCTACGACTTCCACAAAGCTAACTTCCGAAAGATCAATGATTTTCTGAGCAGAATCGAACTCAACTTCTCGAACTTATCCGTTGGCCACTGACGAAATCTTTAAATGCATTTCCTTATTCGTTCCTTATTCGCGCCATAAAATCTCACCATTTTCCCCTCCATGGTATAATAGGAAACTGCGTTCACTTCGTAATAAACGTAACAAACTATGGGCAATCTATCATCTAACCAGAACTACTACAGATTATTCGAATTATCTCGATTCGTACTTACAGTTCTCTAACCTTTTTCACTGTCTCTATCAACGCTATCTTTCTGATTCTCAAGCTAACCTCATCAAGGACCCACGGTCATTTTTTCATTTTGTTAATTATAAAAGGAAATCTGATGGATATCCCTCCTCACTCTTGTTTGAAGGCGAGTCCTTAACGGACCCATTTGTAATCGCAAACTCTTTTGCTACCGTGTTCAAGCAGTCCTTCACTGACGACTGCCCTGAACCGGATCACTCTTACTTCAGTTATCTGAAAAACTATACCGTTGGCCCATTTATTTTACCCACCTTTGACCATTCCATGGTGTGCGACAGACTTCTTCATCTCAATGATGAATTTGTACCCGGCCCAGACGGCCTTCCAGCCATTCTTCTCAAAGTGTTCTGCGATTCTTTCACCTTTCATTGCCAATCTCTTTAAACTTTCCTTATCTCTTGGGAAATTTCCTAAAATCTGGAAAATGTCCTTCATTTCACCTGTTCACAAAAAAGGGTCAAAGAATGACGTATCTAACTATCGACCTATTGCCAAGCTGTCGCATTTACCCAAGGTTTTCGAAAGTATGATGTACGATTCATTATCCTTTCAGTGCAAGTCTCTTATCTCCCCCCTTCAGCACGGTTTCCTTAAAGGTAGATCCTCAACCACCAACCTACCGTGTTCAAGCAGTCCTTCACTGACGACTGCCCTGAACCGGATCACTCTTACTTCAGTTATCTGAAAAACTATACCGTTGGCCCATTTATTTTACCCACCTTTGACCATTCCATGGTGTGCGACAGACTTCTTCATCTCAATGATGAATTTGTACCCGGCCCAGACGGCCTTCCAGCCATTCTTCTCAAAAAGTGTTCTGCGATTCTTTCACCTTTCATTGCCAATCTCTTTAAACATTCCTTATCTCTTGGGAAATTTCCTAAAATCTGGAAAACGTCCTTCATTTCACCTGTTCACAAAAAAGGGCCAAAGAATGACGTATCTAACTATCGACCTATTGCCAAGCTGTCGCATTTACCCAAGGTTTTCGAAAGTATGATGTACGATTCATTATCCTTTCAGTGCAAGTCTCTTATCTCCCCCCTTCAGCACGGTTTCCTTAAAGGTAGATCCTCAACCACCAACCTGGTTGACTTTGTCTCCGTTACACTTTCTGCTTTAGAAAGTCGCAATGAAGTGGATTTAATCGCTACTGACTTCAGTAAGGCCTTTGACAAAATATCTCATCGTTTGATTCTTTTCAAACTCTCCTTCCTTGACTTCCATCCCCCACTATTGAATTGGTTTTCTTCTTACCTTGAGAACCGATCTAATAATGTTCGTTTTCGCTCTGTTCTCTCTTTGACTTTTAAAGCCACTTCTGGTGTTCCCCAAGGTAGCCACCTGGGACCTTTGATTTTTATTCTGGCTATAAATGATATTGACAACGTCATTAAGTTCTCCTCCATCTCCCTCTATGCCGATGACGCTAAATTCTTCAAAATCATTTCTTCTCCACACGACTCTGATCTTCTTCAACAAGACCTCAATAGTTTTTCGGTCTGGTGTCAAAAAAACTTTATGGAGCTGAATATTGCTAAATGTGAATTTCTTACTTTTTCACGTAAACGGATTCAGTCTCCCCCCGGATGTTACTTTTTGAACAACCAACCCATTGTTACCATTCTAACCATTCGCGACCTAGGTGTTCTGTGTGACAGAGAGCTTAACTTTCGGTCACATATTGACTTTCGGTCACAAATTGGTTTCGTCAAACGGTGGTCTAAAGAATTTACCAATCCCTACGTGACAAAATCCCTTTACATTACCTACGTCTGCCCTCTCCTAGAGTACGCTAGCCAAGTGTGGGCACCATACTACAGGGTCCACATTACAAGAATCGAAAGCATTCAACGCCGATTTCTCCGTTTTGCTCTTCGTGGGCTCCCGTGGAATAATCACCTTATCCTTCCACCATATCACGAACGCCGTAATTTAATAAACCTTCAGACCCTTGAAAAAAGAAGAGATGTGGCTGACATTCTGTTTATACATCGTCTTCTCACCGGCTCCGTTGATTGTTCCTATCTTTTGAACTACATTGCCTTTAACACTAACCCTCGGAATTTAAGATTACCTCCTCTTTTCTATGTTCCCACCCGTCGCACGTCGTACGGCTTGAACGAGCCGTTATCCCGTATGTTGCAGAAGGTCAATTCTAACCACCTCCTCTTTGATTTTAATCACTGCACTGCCTCCCTCAAATCTACCCTCCTCCACCCCTCACTTTCTACCTAATTAGTTTTAAGTATTAGTTTTCAAGCCCTAGCTGTAAGCCTTAGTGTAATTAGTTTTTAAGACCTAAAGCTTGTATTAAGCTGAATAAATGGGGGTGTATGCCCCCACCAAAATAAAAATGGGTCTAGCAGTAAATGAGGGTAAGACTAAGTATATGCTGTCATCACGAAAGGACTCACAACATCGACGAATTGGACAGAACGTCACAATTGACAGATATAACTTTAAGGTAGTACGGGACTTTGTCTACCTCGGCTCCGCTATTAACTCTGACAACAACTTCTCGTCAGAAATTAAACGAAGAATTTCTCTTGCCAACCGCTGTTTCTTCGGGCTAAGAAGGCAATTTAGTAGTAAAGCCCTCACTCGAACTACTAAGGAGATCCTATATAAGACCCTGATCATCCCAGTCCTGCTCTACGGCGCTGAAGCATGGACCGTATCAAAAGCGGATGAAGAAATCTTTGGTAGATTCGGGAGGAAAATTCTTCGAAAAATCTTCGGTCCCGTTTGCGTTGACGGGCTATGGAGACGAAGATTCAACCAAGAACTATACGAGCTGTACAGCGACATGCCCCTGGTCAAAAAACTCCGCATTGGACGTTTAAGATGGCTAGGACATGTAGAACGAATGGACACCAATACTCCGGCTCGCAGAGTGTTCGATTCCCAGCCAGACGTCGGACGCAGTAGAGGAAAAACCTCGCCTTAATTGGCGCGCACAAGTGGAAACCGACCTCAACCAACTTGGAGTGCGCAACTGGAGGCAGTTAGCTAAGGACCGGGCTAATTGGAGAGGCATGTTGGTTGAGGCCCAGGTTCATTCCGGACTGTAGCGCCACTTAAGTAAGTAAGTAATAATATGATATTATTGGTGATAAACTTAAATTTGAGCAATAGAAAGATAAAAAAGAAAATAAGAAAAATAATGTAAAACAATCAAACACTAAACTGGCAAGAAATATTGTACAAATTGGTTGAAAACTAATCTTCCGCAGATAAGCCATAAGGCTTCGCGGATTAATGTAACTTATTGTAAAACTTATGAAATGAATAAACCTTTCTTTCAATTCAAAACAATTTGGCCTCGGCTGACAGCCACATTACCCTAACCCAACTTATGTTGGTCACTGAATTGCGTTGTGGTCGACGAGCACAAAGGACGCTGAGCACCCAGGACGCCCAAATGATGCTTCAACGGAAGAAATGGTCAAGAAAGATTCGTAAGATAGCTGAGATTGTAGCCTTTTCAATTAGTAACAGCCGATGAAGCCTGGATTATGACATCGGTTTTCCGGGACGGTGTAAACTTCATTGACTACTTGGAAAAGGGAAAAACGGTCCCGGACAGCACTATGCCAACTCATAGCATGAATTTAATGCGGAATTAATAAAAAATCGGCCTTTTTTGAAGAGGAAAAAAGTGCAGCAGCTCATTGGTTTGCCGGAGCAACTGCAAAATTATCTGAATTGCGCTATGAGCTGCGCCCTCATCCTTCTTTCATTAAATCATAAAACTGTTGATATAAAAAAAAACCTATTTTGCTGACTTTGAAAAATCCTATTTTCTGAAGGGTTAACCCGTTGGAAAAAGTGTTTTGCCTTAAAAGGTTGAAAAACAAATTTAATTCTGAGATAAAAAACAATTCTTTCATTTCAAAGTCACGAACTTATTGAACAGCCTTCGTTCATTCATAAGTGTCAACCGATTTCTAATGTTCATAGTTTGATTTGCTTCAAACAGAAATCGGATTAAACGCAAAGCGCCAAACTCACAAAAATTTTAATAAGCCCAATTTACCTATCGCTTGTTTGCTGATTCAGTAATCTCACACACACACACATTTTTTTATTTCCAGGAAAACCAAAGAGCACACTTACAATCACGTGGATCGCGTACGCTTGGGTCAAAGTTCGCTTCAAGGCGGCAAACACTATTACCCCCCGCCACGCGGCTCTGGCTGGCGCCAAAAGTCCATCTCAAGTCTAGAGCTTTCCACAAACCGTCACTCATCGAATCCCTATCTCGAGGAGGAAAGACCACTGCGTCCCAGCCGTTCCCTAGACTACAAGCGTTCCACTCACAAAGAAGACTCCTTCGACATTGCTGAATTCTACTGGCGTATCGATCCGGATAAAGATTACGACCAGCTATCGCATAATTACCGTAAGTTGTTATACGCCATTTATCGTTGCATGTTCTGCCCAAGTTATCACGCTCAAACCATCTGTCAACGCAATTAATCACTACACTGACATTTGGCTGATAATTAACAAATTTTATGTGATTTTGTTATTGTTCCGTTTTTCTCGCGCTTTAATACTCCATATTTCCCATATCCCCAGCTGACGAAAGCGGTTATCACTCAACAAATCTGTACAACCAACCGTTTGACATTGGAAACGAGTCATGCAGCTTACGTCGCTCGAGAAGTTTGGCGGTGATTCGTGAGGAAACATTTAGCGATTTACAAATTTCAACGGCAAACAGTTACCATAGACGGTCCCAGCTGATACCCCGTGCTAGGCTACTGAATCGAGGCTTTTTCAAAGAAAGGTAAGTGTTTTGCATTAAATTCAAACCCATGTCTATGTATTGACAAAAGTCATTAAGGCTTTATAAGGTTTTTGTTACTTTTTTTTTCTTAATTGCGGTTCGAGCTGCCACTACATGTCGGAGTGTGTGACTTGAGAATTATTCGAGATGCATACATGTATGTATTTGCATTTAACAAAATTTAAGTTTAGGGTCCAAGTCATAATTCGGTTTTGTATCAAGTTCAGTTGAATTTTAGCCGGCCTTTGGTTGGAAAGCCTTTTCGCGTTCGTCAGTGCGATTTACTTTTTTTATTATATTTTTTTTTGTTGTTGCTGTTAAGTGTAGGTAGTTAAAAAACAATGTTTAACGACATTTTCGTTCGTGTGTTGTAATGAATCAATCAGTGAAGTGGCTGCGAAGTGTTGTGTGTAATGTTACGTAACCGTAAATATCATGGATAAAGTAACCTTTGTATACCTACCTAATTGAAAGCAGATTATATTGAAAAAGTCAAGAAAAAAGATCGGAAACTGAGTCCGCATGGTTGTAAGCAAGCACGAAATACTCGTATTACAATTGAAGTTATCCGAACTGCTTAAGGAGACTTCTACGCAAGTTGAATTCGTCGCTCCATCATAAAAAGTCATCTGCGTCAGATTGGAGTCTCTGAAAATGAAAATAATGTTAATTGTGAACTTGACCCCCGGTTGAAGTTCGCAGTTTTGATAACTTTGATCTCTCTTTACCCAGACTGATACAATTTAATTTGGTAACTGAAAATACATAATATCTATATCTGTATTTCTTCTTTCAAGTCAAATTCCATTCGTGGGGATCTTGCCTCAAACTGTCTCATTTAACACATATTTTCAACTCTTGCTCATTAGGTCAACTTTCCCAAAGGCTTGAAAATAGTAATCTATATATTAATACGGAGATGCCTATAACGTGTTTCCACCCATTTTTGCTATTATACGTCACATAGATATGCCAACACTATATATATTTGGGTAGGGTGCAATACATAGAAGTGCACAATACAAAAATTATCCACAAATATAACACACATTATGAATTATAGCAGGTAAAAAAGCGAATTGGATGAAATTACAACAACAACAACATTGCTGTGTGAGGCAATAATCTGCCAATCGGAACGGACAAATTTTATATCATGAAGTTACTTGAAAATGCTTGAAGTTACTTGCACATGCTTGAAGTTACTTGAAAATCTTTGAAGTTACTTGAAAATGCTTGAAGTTACTTAAAATTGCTTGAAGTTACTTGAACTATATATTAATACGGAGTTGCCTATAACGTGTTTCCACCCATTTTTGCTATTATACGAGTTACTTGAAAATGCTTGAAGTTACTTGAAAATGCCGAAAAAATTTTATATCATGTGAAATCAGAGAAGGCAATGTTGAAAAATTTCATTTTCCGATTAATATGTATAACAGTCGACTTTGTTTTTTTTTCAACTTATAGAATAAATTGGTCGAATTTCGACCATAGGGCGACCCCTAGTTATAAAAAATCCAATCAAAACTCTGCTGGTGACTTAAGTCCTAGTCAAAGGCCTTTGAGCTCATAAACAAAAAATAAAAATAAAATATTTGCTATTTTTTTCCTGGGGTGCGGGACTTTCGACACTGGAGTACTCAGACTTAACACTGGTCCATTGCACTGCCAGGAAGACACGCAACTTTTACTGAAATTTTGTCCTTTTTCTCAGAAAAACGAGTAGGCTTCAGTGATGATGAGCGTAGGTTTAAAGCACTCACCACATCAGCACCAAATACCTAACCTGATATGAGCAAAAGCAGAGACAATCACAAAGGAAAAAATAAATAAATATAAGGCATTAACGGCCCATACAGGGCCTAAAACCTAGCTTCCCCGACAAATTTCTTGAGCGAAGTGGAAGGCACCTACAATTTTAAGCCGATTCTGAACGGCAAGTTTGAGAAGCTTCTCATAACAATTGATACTCTTCGATGTTTGTCAGACGTTCGCAAGAAGTAGGGCGGTGGAAAAAAACTCTAGATGGTCTTGGTCCCGGCGGGTATTGAACCGGGGACCTTTTGATTAGTAGTCCGACACACTAACTACTGAACCACTGCGCCCGACAAATCGGCAATCACAAAAGAAAGGGTCTGCACTTCCTCCACAAGCTCCACAGCTGGTGGTATCGCTTAAGCCTAGCACGTTAAGATGCTTGGCAAAGGCGTAATGGCCCGTAAGAATGATAGTAGTCTGTCTGCAGTCTTTTCTGTTAAGAAAACAAGAAAGCCGCAGATTTTTTACAGACGTAGGGGAGAAATTGTTTAGTCTGTCTGCACCCTGGAGTCATGGCATCTGCGATTGTGTTCATATGAAACCCAACCGTCAGTGGAAGTCCTGACCGCGGACGCAGGCAGACGTAACGCCAGTTTAGGTCCTGAAAAGTTTTCCTCTGAGCCCTGTCTAGCAAGTTTATCGGAGATCTCATTTCCTGTGATCCCGGTAATGACCTGAGACCCAGGCAAGCCTAAGTGAATTCAGCCTTCCAACCGAATTCAGAGAGATCTTGCATTCACGAACTATTTTGGAGGTGGTTAAAGGGTTGAGCAAGCCCTTAAGCACATTCGCAGATACTCCCCATCCACTTATTCCTCACAACATATTCCATATCCATTAGGAAAGCATAAGTCTCCCTTTGAAAGGCTGACGCATGTTCGGCTAACGAGAAGAAAAGTCTCATGTTGTCGCTCTCCATGAAAACACCAGCACCAGATCCTTGATCGGTTTTGCTGTCATCCGTGGAGATTCGACTGCATTCTTTTTCTGCCTCAGAGTATGGCCAGGTCGTCCTAAGCACGAGGAAAGGGAACTTCGCAATTGCGCATCAGCGAAGTTCCGGTGTCACTGCATCGGACGACATATCCATAAGACAGGAGCTATACCAAAAGCCATGTTTTCTTAAATTGTGCAACCCATGATGTAATCATCAGAGGCGGTAGGTTCAATAGTGCATCTAGGCCGGACCCAGTCGCGCTAGGGAAGCCCCCGTGCAGCCGTGACATACCTTCCTTTGGAGTTTGGCGGAAGCAACAGTAACGTATTTACGTGAAAGCTTATTCCACAAAACACAAAAGGTCTCATCATAGCCGTGTAAATGTAGAACTCTTTTCGGTGATAAGCCCCATGTCTTGTCGAAATTCCCCTACACTGCCAGAAAACCGGCAGCGCCTTGGCAGTCTTCAGTTCAACATGCTTGAACAAAAGAAGTTTGCTAACCAGGATGACTCGCAAATAGTTTGTATCATTGGAGAAATGGCTGTGACGCCTTTTACTGATTGCCCTTTCCTAGTGTTCTATGGCTGCCTGCGCTTTGGTGCAGACAGTCGCTAAGCATTTTCCCAGAAGAAGGAAGAAGAAAGTCAGGAAGGTTAGGCAGCCTTTCTCAAAGGAATAAGACGATTGCGTAACCTTTTAATGCGATTTCCCAACAATAGCATTGCATTTCGGAAGCATTAAATTCTACTCTATTAGTTACACCCTACTGAGTTATGCTGTCGAGATCGAAATTCAATGAGCTTAACATAAGTTGCCGTTCCAGTTTCACAGCCCAAGATGAGGGGCGTTAACCAAGAAACGAATATGAGATGCTCAGGGTCCTGTCATCGGCAAAGAAACGGATTGAATAAGAGGTAACAGACAAGAGATCGTTTATAAAAATGAGAAAGAGAGTCGGGGACAGAACGGAGCCTTGGGGAACACCATCATTTATTTGGTGAGTTGCAGACTTGAAACCGTCAAAAAAAAAACTTCAACTGTCCAGAATTGAACGGTCCGAAAGGTAATTTCTAATCCATTGAAGAAAGGTATTGTGTAATGCCTGTAAAATGCCTTTGAAACATCAAGCGCAACGATCTTACTTTCAACACATTGGTGAAGAGGTTGTTTCCACTTTTCGGTAAGATAAGTCATCAAATCACCAGTGGACCTGTTGCTGCGAAAGCCGTACCTCCAGTCATTAAGAAGTTTTAGGGATTCAAGGTATTTCATGAGCTGATGGTTAACAGCGTTTCAATGACCTAGGAAAGAAGGGACGTTATTGCAATTGGTGGGTAGGAGGAGTTAGATGAAGATTCGCCTTTTTTGGACAAATGCTGTTTTCCATATGTTTTCTATCTTCTCGGGAAGAGCCCTGAAGAAAAGGATAGATACAAAAGCTTGCGCAATGGTTTTGCCAGCCTGGAAGAACACCTCTTCAGAACGATAGGGGAAATACCATGTGGACAACGGATTTGTGAACGTCAAAAGCTTGAAGTACTCTAGCCACTGTACGAGTGCGGAAGTGGATTGGTCCCCTGGAGTATTCTACGCGCTCGAGTACAGGGGAGACAAAGCACAATCTGAGCGTTGAGCTGACTGCAAGCAGATTGGCCTTATCTATAGAGCAGACAGATGGAATGTCATTGTAAATGAATGACGGGATAGATAATGAGGCCGAATTCTTGATGTTTTTAACAAATGGCCAAAAGTTTTTACTGTCCGTGGGACTTTGTAGTATTTTTTGGTAATAGGAGACTTTGACACGATTAATGTGGGCATTGCAGTAATTTCTGGCTCGTTTAAACTTTTTACGGCTTTCCTCAGATGGTTTGGCTTTGAATAGCCGAAAGCTTACCTCTTTTAACCTGATAGCCTCTTTGCAGCTGGAGTCACACCACGCGATAACCTTGGGTTTGACACTTTTAATCCTGTTAGGGATATAAGACTTCATGCCCAGGTGAATTATGTTTGTGACCATACGAGTATCAGCATCCACGTCGCTGTCGAGGAAGCACAGCGATCAGTTAAAACTCTGAAAGAAACCGTTTAGTTTTTGCCAACTAGCTAACTGTATGGCAATACGAGAAGTATACCTTCCTTCGGGTGTTGTCTAACCAGAATGTCGAAGCCAATTTGAATTGTGTTTAAGAAAATCGCCCGCAATGACGATTTCAGTACGCGAATGAAGGGTCACAATTCTTGTGATGGAGAGGGCATCAAACTTATTGTAAGTTGAATGTCTGTCCAAATTTGGACTTCTGTACATAAGTTGCTTTTTTCCCCAGTCAGTTTTTATCTTCGTCCTCTTCATCTGTCGACACTTCATCAGTTATATGCCATCTTTAGGAGAATTTATTACAATTTGATCCGCAATATCGTTGTCTTGAGTCAAATCTTCCAACGTTTCCCCAACAGTTCTTCCCATTTCCTCTACTTGAAATATTTGGACAATTTTGTACTTATTTTAACAGGCTATTTTTTTAACTCACTTATAAACATTGTATTTTTTATTACCACGCTGTTAAATATAAAATTTCATTTATTTTGTGGACTTTCCATGCCATTTTCAAAATAAACTTTACATTTAAGCAAAACGCAAAGCATCCTTAATTGAATGTCTAAGAGTAATTGCAAAACTTAATTTCGTGATAAAATCAAAAATTCAAAGATCTAAAAGGTTTACTATTAGTCTAAGATCCCGCAGTAAATTTTGGACGTGAAAGGCAACCGGATGTATTTCGTGTAAATATATTGCTCTGATGCCCACTTGGCGACAAGTGAAACGTCTTGGACTTACATATTTGTTATCAAGGATATTTTGACTTCGTCTGGCAAGCCTTTGGCGACATCTAAAAAGTCTTGAACCTTCATATTTGTATTCATATTGTAATATCCTACGTTTTACGAGAAATTGGTGCGGTTGCATTAATTTTTACGCACTTCCGCCGCCGTCTGGCAGGATTTTGGCGACACCTAAAACGTCTTCGATACATAATGTTTGTACTGAGGTATTCATATCATACTCTATTATTTGCCAGGAAATTCAACTGGTTGCATCAATTATTCCTGTTTTGCATTTTAACGGATTTTTAATATGCCGTTACACCCCTCAGCTGCCATTACCCGCTGCCAGACGGGCATATTTGCAACATGGGCATCAGAGCAATATATTTACGCAAAATTCATCCGGTTGCCTCTCACGTCCAAAATTTACTGCGGGCTCTTGGTCTACATATTTTTTGTTGCATAAATGTACCAGCGGGCATAAATGGGTTAAAAAAAAAACGTTTTATTGAAGAAATCATTGTAAATGAAAGTTCTATTCTTCGCAAAGTATATAAAGCGTCTTTCATTAAGGACTTGACAACTTTTTTTTAAATACAATGCGAACTATTTGACATATCTGAAAAAAAGTTGTTGGCTTGGATTACTATCAAAACATTTATGAATAAAATTCGACCTCGTTCATATGTCCACCACTCGCCAAAAACGGAACCACATTACCTCTTCTACCTGAGAAAGGTTTTTTAGGTATGCCTATTGCTACTTGCAAACTTATGATCAAGCTATCCGCAGTCGAGAGTACAAACCTCAGGTGGACAAGTAGTGATACATGTCTAGCGACTAAGGAGATCTGGCCAAAGCTGGATCTGCGACGCTCTTTGAGTTTGATCTCACTCAACAGACTGCACATTGGCTCTGTCATAGGTGTCATCACAGGACACTGTCTAATAGGCAGGCACGCATCAAGGCTTGGCGTTTACTCAAACGACTTCTGCAGAAGCTGCAGGGATGAGGAGGAGGAGGAGACTACGTCTCATCTCCTCTGCACATGTCCTGCACTCTCCCATAAAAGAAATCTCTACCTAGGAGCCTTCTTCGTCAACGAACTCAGTGACTTAGCTAATACAGATGTTAGAAGTCTATCGCGCTTCATTAGAAGCTCCAAATGGTTTTAGCGAGTAGGGGTCGAAAAACCCGATCCATGTGGCATCACAACGGACCTCATTGGTCTAAGTGGGTTGGCTTTTTGCTAACAGCCACTTCAACCTAACCTAACCATATGTCCACCACGGGAAAGTATATAGCGGTCGATACATTGAACCCAATTTTCGATGACTCGGCCGCACATTTCGACCGATGCGGCCGCTATTTCTCGTTCAATATTGGCTCTGAGCTCCTGTAACTTCTAATTTCGCCGGCTTGTTGGCATAGACCAATGATTTAATATAGCCCCATAAATAAAAGTCTAGAGGCGTTAAATCACACGACCTCTGCGGGCAATAGACGGGTCCGTTTCTCGAGATAACATGTTCACCCAACTAAAACTTCAATAACTCGATTCTTGCACCCGCTGTGTGACTTGTGGCACCGTCTTGTAGGAACCATATTTCACTGATGTAAAATTCATGCAATAGCTCGAAGAAATAACGTTCCAACATGTCTCTGTAGCGAATACCATTTACCGTAACATGGCGGCCATTTTCATCGAGAAAAAAAACGGCCCAATGACACCACCGGCATGAAAACCGCACCAAACAGTGACTTTTTGCGGATAAAGTACTGTTTCATGAAGCACATGAGGTTTCTCACCAGTCCAGTGACGCGTATTTTGCTTATTGACAAAGCCGTTTAACCAGAAATGCGCTACATCGCTGAAGATGAGTTTGCGATGAAATTCTTCATTTTCTTCCATCATGTCGAGAGCCCAATTCGAGAACGTACGTCGCATCAGATGATCAAGTGACTGTAGTTCTTGAGTCAGCTTGATCTTGTAAGGGTGTAGGCCTAGATCATTACGCAAAATTCGCCATAATGTGGTCTGGGAGAGTCCCAATTCTTGAGAACGCTGTGAAATTGACTGATGTGGCTGGTTTGCGACGGACGCCTCAATGGCCGCAATATTCTACACACCTCGGGCAAAACGTAGTCTCACTGGCACGGCAACGTCAAGCAGCTAATATTCCTAATCAAATTTGTTCACTAGACTACGGATTGCTTGTCTACTGGAACGAAAATTACGGCCGAAAATTTACGTTAACGCTCTTAAGGTTGCGTCCACCGACTCGGAATTTCGGTAGGAAATTTTAATTATTTGTAAACGTTGTTCCTTCGTGTACTTTACCATGATGAAAATGTTGATTTTACTGAATATTTTGACATTGACATGTCGGTAATCGGTTTAAGGGTGCGTTCACACTAAAAGTTTGAAGTTGTCAAGTCGCTAATAAAAGACCCTTTTGATAGAATCGTTTTGAACAATTCATTTATAGAAAGTTTTTTGCCATGCCCACTTTTAATGGGCGCATTTTTTTACAAAACTTAGGTTTTCAGTAAAATCCTTTAAACATCGTATAACAAAATATGTAGATCCTTCTTAACAATTCACCCACACTTAGATTTTTGCGACGCCTACTTTATGACGGGTAGGAATGGGTAGAGGCTGTAGCCTTTCCCTACCTTTTTGTATTGATTTTATTTTAAAAAGGCAAAAGGCTTAATTGATTATGTGCTTGGATATTGGTTTAATTTTAAACCAACCGATCTCCAGAGACATTTTTAAGGAAATCGAAGATAACACTATGCGGCACAGCCTTTTCCGAATTTCTCAAAACATTCGCTTTAGTAATGGAGTATCTGTTATGCGATACAAATGACCTATTGTTGCCTGTTAATTGGGCGATGTTCAAGGCTGGTCATATGAATTTTTCTGAATCTTCGTCCCCTTCTACATACACAATTATATTCAGGAACTTGACTGTGTGAAGCGCATGATTGTAATCAAAATAATGAGGGTATAGTAGACTTCCGTACTATAGGCAACAGTGAATTACAACAGCACACAACCGAATAAAAGAAAGGAGGAGAACACCAAAAATCCTTTTTATGTACTCATAAACCCATTCAGAACAAATCACATCAAAATCGTATTGAACGGAAAGAGTGTGTGTTCCCAATCATCCCTCCATCTAATTGATTCCCCGCATCAAGAAAACATACGCTCTTTACGTTTGCCGCTGGACCGTCGTCCTTCAGAAAATTACTCAATAAATGCCAGGAAACTCCTACAAAGAAAGCATTTTATTTCATTGACATTTCGTTCCATAAAACACACAGTTTCTGTTGGCGTACATTCATTAGCATAAACAGTGCTTCTCCCGCAATATTTCTCTAATTCTCATGAAGCAAATGAGTTTTAATGGAATATTAATTTGCACTTGACTCACATCTTCCCTCTCCAAATGAGGGAGTAATTTGGAAGCAAATTGCGTTCAATCAAGGATTTTGTTTATTTTATTTTTAGTTCGTTTGCTTCAGATGGGTTCTCGCGACTTCAGTAATCGCAGAAGAAAACTAAGAAAATCGAGGACCGTAATCCCTTTTTGAATATTCAAGGAACAGTCGTTTCAGTTCAACACCACCCTAATTGTTCATTACCTTTCCAGGAATTTTTATTTATTAATTCGGAAATTTGATGCCATACGTTTGATTTGCTCCCTTGACTTTCGTGCGTAGTACCTTCCTTTTTTTTTGACTGCAGATGGTTTAAAATTCAATTCAAAAAAATATACGAATACTAATTGAAATAACGGCATCATTTTTCCAAAGTCATATTGCTTATTGATTTTCGTATTTAATTGGAAAATAAAGCGCAGAAGTGGCAGCACATTTCTTCGAATAAATAATAAATATCTTTTAATTATTTGTTATTGCAAATTGAAACCGTACAGCGATGAAATTGATGACAGTGCTTGGATGTATGAAAATAAAATTCAGATGTTTATTAACACTTCTTGTTTGGCCAGAGCGAAGAACTTAACGTCAGTTGAATTTTGTTTATGCCAATCAAAAAATAAAATAAAATACAAACATACTCCTTGTTTACTTCGCCAACAGCAACAGAGTGTTGTTAATTTATTTATTGACTTTTTAAGGTTTTTTTTTTTAAACCGATGAGTTTTTAATTAACTGTACTTGTAGAAAACATATATTCTGTTATGTGTCGGCTTGTGATGGTCTATTCCAGTGAAATGCTTGGTAGTTGTAAATAAATAGCCCAAATAGAGGGATTGATAAATTTGTTCAACTGTTTTAAATATATAAGTTGTGATTGAACTATTTAGTTCTAACGAAGATATTCCATTTTGAACTAAATATAAAGTGCACTACTGGGTCGTACGATAACTTTCTCGCTTCTACATGAATAGGCTTCGAATCACATTTTTTCAGTAGCCATTTTCTATTGGCTTCTGTATGACAAACTTCGATCTTAAAGGTATAACGATTTTTAAAAATTTGAGTATGCAAATTTGTGTCAGCTGAAATCTCAAACTTCTTTGAAATCCCTTTTCCCGTTTTTCAGATATTCCCGTGATTCTAAAGTACAATAGTTTTTTTGTAAAAACCGCTATGGCATTTTTTTACTTTCACTCCAAGTACATATTTAAAACACCAACACAGATAAATATCGTTCAAGCCCTTTTTGAGAACAGTTAAATTTAAAAAAAAAATTAGAGACTGATATATAAGATATATGTTATCGATATATTTTATTTCGTTTATAATTTACAATTTGTTATAGCACAATTTACATAATTTAAATACAGAGATATGACAAATTTATGTCTTTCTACTGAAAAACGTTTACAAGTGACAAAAATTAAATTAAATTAGAAAATTTTTTGTTTTTGATGAAAAACGACGACTAAAAACCTGAAATTAAGGAGACAAAAAAAAAAGATAATATTTGTAATAAATAAAATATACATACATGAATGTATAAATAAATAAATAAATAAATAAATACGTAAATAAATAAATATGTAAATAAATAAATAAGTAAATAAATAAATATGTAAATGAATAAATAAATGAATAAATAAATTATTTAATAGGTAAATAAATAAATATATCAATAAATAAATAAATCAATAAATAAATAAATAAGAAAATAACTAAATAAATAAGTGAAAAAATGAATAAATAAGTAAATAAACAAATATGTAAACATAAATGAATTGACAAAGGAGATACATTTGAGTAAATAAATAGATAATATCAAATTGACAAACAATATAGTAATGTAATATAGAGATAAAATATAACATACAAATAAATTAACAAAAAGTTGAATATTGCTTTAGTAAATATCAGTGAGGTATGTGATATTCAATATTTAATTGATTAATAAGAGGATTCTCAGGGATATCACATCTGATCTTAAATGTTTCTATTAGTTTGCGTATTCTGAAGGAGATCATTTCAACATTTGCTCTTGCTTGCAGATCTAGCGTGGAGTGATGCCATGGGAAGTTAAGCATCATTTTAATCATTTCAATAATTTGTTCTGTGCGATTTGTAACTTTTAAATGTGACATTCAGCACAATGTCCCCAAACCGGGCAGCCGCACAATAAGATGGATTGAAAAATTGTTTTATGGATTAATATTTTGTTTTCATTTGAAAGTGATGATGATTTTTAAATGGAAATAATATTTTTATGCCAATATTAATATTTATCTTGTTAAGTGTTTACGTAGTGTGTTCTGTAAACGTCAGTTTAGAATCAAGATATACACCCAAGTATCTTACAGGCTTCCACGCAATTGAATACCCTTTGACAAGCAATTGATTTGCTGGGAGAAAACAAGTTCTTCTTTTTCGTGTGAAAAAGATAGCAGCATTTAGTTTTATTTTCCACTTTATGTAGTAGTTTTGCAACGTTTCAATCGCATTTTTGAGATTCGTCTCAATATTTAGACTGAACTCATGTGATGAAATTATAGCCGTGTCATCGGCATATATTTTGCTGCTTCACATTGAAAGAGGAGAGGAAAGTCGGATGTGTACAGATTGTAAAGAACTGGCCCAAGAACTGAGCCTTGGGGCACACCTGTGTGAAAGTTTATTACCTTTGATACACTACCATTCACATGCACAATAAAATTACGATTTGCTACGAATTTTTTGATGATTTTACAGAGGAACGAAGGAAAATTTAGGTTCATAATTTTATATATTATAAGTCCATGTGCCACACAGAATCAAAAGCTGGATCATACCAGTTGATCTTCCTATTACACGGTTCATTTTAACAATATTGCACAATCTTAAAACTTGATGGGAGGTACCATGACTGTTATACTCGTATGAACTAATACTCTAAGTATACAAATTTGTTCAAAATAACAGAACAAACTTCAGTATCAGATTTCTTTGACATCACTCCACCAGTTTTTGAAATACATATAGCCATTTTTTTAATGTGCCGTTATTCGAATCTTTTGCGAAAATCTGAGAACGCCATATTCCGACATTTACTATGTAAACCCCAATTTTAAATTTTTTAGCAACTTCTTCTTCCTTTAATGGTGGTGATCAGGATAAAAGTGATCAAAGCCCTAAAACCTAACTGCATACCTACTGGTCCGCCTGTGGGGTTCACCAGTTCAACCTTAGAAAATAGCTACACCGAAAAAAATATTTTAATAAAACAACTGTGAAATTAACATTTTTCGGTGATAAAAGTGATCCAACATTAAAAATATCACTTTTGATATACTGATCACATCACTATTACATTCACGATATGTATTTACTATGAAAATTCATATATTGAAAATTAAAATGTTAAAATGATAAAATCGTTTTAACATTTCCTAATTAAAATTTGACATTATATATGCCAAACTGATATGCAAAAACTGATATTGCTTACGCCGAGTCCGAACGGCATATTTGAGAAGCTTCTCATGACAAATGATACTCTTGGATGTTTGTCAGACGTTCGCAAAAGGTAGGGCAGTGGAGAAAACTCAAGATTTTACTTGGCCCCGACGGGAATTGAACCGCGGACCTTTCGATTAGTAGTCCGACACACTAACCATTGAGCCACTACGCTCGACTAATAATATAATTTAGAATAATATAGTTTAGAGAACGCAATCATGTTGATATTTTAAGATATCAAAATAATCTTAATTCACAGCCTTTTGTACATCAAGTTAATATTGTAATAGCATTAATATGATATTAAAATTGTAGAAATATGGTTAAATTTTGATATTATTAGTTGATATTACAATATAGAAAATAATTTGAATTTTTTTATATTCTAATATCTACCTTGCCTTACAATTATTGATATAATATACAGTCAAAATCGCTTATAACGACATCGGTTATAACGACGTATCGGTTACAACGACCAAATTCTTAGGTCCCGAATCAGCGCCATTGTAAATCCATTGAACGACAGTCGCTTATAACGACATCGATTATAACGACATATCGCTTACAACGACCGATTTTACACTTTTTTTGTTAAATTTAATATCGGTTATAACGACTAAAATCGAGCTGTTGGCGCAATTGATTTTTTTTTCTAGAACGGTAAACTGATTCTCTGTAGATGCGATGTATCTAAGTTCTTAGAATCTGGGATATGTTACAGTTACCGTTTGTACACGTTATTTTTTTGCTTTTGCGTTTATTGAGTTTGTTCTACGTTGGAGAAGTTTTAGGTTAGGTTAGGTTAGGTTAGGTTGCTGGGTTGACGGGGCAAGAGAGTCCTGCTCCCGTCACACTTAGGTCTATGTAGACCCTTTGTGATACCCTGGAGGTTGATTCCCTTACTTGGAGAAGTTTTACTCAGTGCAAATTTTTCAGTGTGACAAGTGGTTGTAGAAGTTTAATTTAATTTTGTGAGGCGAAAAGTTATACCTTCTTATCGGAAAATGAGTCAAAAAAGAAAAATCTGCACTTAGCAATTAGATATTTCCACTTTTTTTAATAAACGGTGAACGTATATTTGTAAATGTATTATTCTTATTATTTTATGGCTCAAATTCAAAGAAAAATAGGGGAAAAAAGTAAGTATATACAGTCCCTGGCCAAATTATTAGACGCACTGTAACGTTCTGTGGACTTTCTTTGTACTAGTTTACGTTCGCGTATCAATTGTTTAACACTGTAATGCAACTCGTTTAAATTTAATACAAAATGGAATCATATTTAAAATCTCCTAAATAAAAACACATTATATGTATGCATGTTTAAATATAAAAATATTGCATATAAACTCGTGCAACACATAAAACTATTAAAAAACTGCAGTGCGTCTAATAATTTGGCCAGAGACTGTACATAGCTTGATATCGGTTATATGCGACCTATCGCTTATAACGACCAAATTCGTCAGTCCCTGTAAAGTCGTTATAACCGATTTTGACTGTATTTTAATTTTCATAAATACAATCTTTCGTATCATTTTTTGAGAAATTGATATGATATGCTTTTTGATATTAATAAAATATTAAAATGATATGTCGTTTTTTTCGGTGCACAGGTCTTCCGATTTTGAATCCCTTCGTCACTGAGGCCAATGGTGTCTCTGCATTTGTGTGATCCAGGAGTTTGTAGGCCTGTGTGCCTAGGATCTCTCCTTTGAATATGACAGTACCAAGTGAGCCGGCCGCGCTCCATTTTTTCGAGATAGGCTTTTTGACGTGAAGGCTTTTTGACGTGAAGGCTTCCTGGGATCTTGGAACTTCTTCTGCGATCAATCTTTGTTACTCCCTCATACTTTTGTATGCCGTTCAACATTGTGAACCGCATGTGAGCGGCGAGCAAACAACTGTGGCGTAGAGCTCAAGGGGCATTTTTCGATCACAGAAGATGGTTGGTTTTCCCGCCACTCCATCCATCCTACGGTTATGCGATCCTTAATATCGTCATCACAGCGTGCTTTGCTATTGATCATAGAAGAAAATCATTTTTCTATTCATATAAGTGTCTGGAATAGGTCGGAGGTGATCAGAGAACGGGTAACACAAGTATTCTCTAGTATATTCCGGACTAATACGATACCCATTCCCCATTCAAAACTTCCATCCACCCAAGTCTGTGGGTTGACACGACTGGGGGTCACCGGTGTGTAAAAGGTCCATCAAACAAATATCAACAATGGAAGCATGCACGTGTCAAAATCGAAAAAAAGAGTCACGTCACTCCTCGATCACACAAACACAATGACACCAGCATTTGAATGGCCTCAGTGATAAAATGATCCTTAAGAAGTCTGCCGATTTTTTATTGTGGTCAAAATGGACCCCACATGCGGACCAGTAGGGATGTAGTTAAGTGGGAGGATTATGATCTACTTAACCCTGATCATAACCTTTGAGATTGCCACTGTTGCATGCAAATATACTTTAAACTAGAGAGGAGTAATTGGTGCACCCTTATAAATTTGCTCAGTTATCAAAGCCTGCTCTGTTGCTACAATAACCTCCAAAATTCCTTACCTTATCGGTGAATGTCCGGGCTTAGGCTGCACCAGGATGACTATAACCTCTTATTGGTTGACCCTAGAATATCTTTCATAGGCGATGCAGCTTGACTTTAGATCTACCACCCATTTCTGAAACCTACCACTCTTTTTGCTTTTAGCCTACAACAAGTAATACAGATACAAATAGTATTTGAGTACACGACCCCCAACGGAAACAAAACATTCTAACCTACCACGGCTAAACCTTAAACCACCTTAACCCTCTGATCTTAGCCTCTACCAACTCCAACGTTTCTCTCTAAACCAATTTATATACTTGATGCGGTAATGACATGTTATCATAAGGTGCAATCCTACAGTCGTACTACATTAATATCAATGTGTAAGGTTCTCCAATTTCCAAATTGCAAACAAAACCCATCAAAAAAACCCCCCCCCTGATACTTCCCACGCAATGTATCATCAATCATCGAACAAGCATTGTAGTTTCTTCCCGTGAGAAACACCACACCTGTCAAATTAATCAAAACTCCGTCATTGTTAGAGTATCTCATTCTTGAAAATAATTAATTTTCACTAAACTGCATTGCGGTAATGATCTCTCTCAATTCGATTCCCATTTCATTGTCTCGTGTCAATGTCAGAGAGCATTACCTAACCTTCCTCCACCCCATTGCCAAACACACACGACAAATCACCCATATCGAGAAAGCATTGAACATACGCATCAATTTTGCGGTTGCATGCGATTGCGCGCAATCAAAACACACACTTTGCGTGATTGTTTTTGTTCAACTTGCCCACTTCAAGGTCACCAACAGTCAAACAATAACACAGACACACGGTCGCATGCCGATCAATATTTAATTGAAAACTATTGCCGTAGTAATTGCCCTTTGTCTTTACAGATTTACTGGTTCCAAGCAACCGACCTACTACCACTACCACCATCACCAGCAGCACCATCATCGTCACCAACAGTCGACAGCACTTGACCGGCCAGCGGAACTACAGCCACCGGATGCAGCTATTGTAGCAACACCACCTGAGACGACGACAATAACACGTGAGTCCGATGAGTACTACGAGAACCTGAAACGATTAGACGCCCATCAGCAGTCAATCTGGCAGAACGAGAAGAGCGACTTGGAGAGCTTGAACTCGGAATACTTTCGGAATTCGCATCATCAGAGTGACTCGAACGGCGAGAAGCAGCGGTTGTATCAGAGTCGCAACCACAAGTCGACCGTGCATAGGAAGTACACCTCGCACTTTGGAGCGGGCGAAGAATCCTGTCCAGAACTCAGTCAAAGTAGTATATTTCCCGACACCACGACCACAAGTAATTCCGACGACCAGACGGACAGTTTGTCCAACTCAGAGCAGGAATACGACATCGAGCGGGTTGAGGAGATCCTCAGCAAGGTCTACGACGAGAAGTTTGAGATCATCAGTTTGACCGAGGAGCAGAATCAAAAGAGGGCTCAAAATAGTGAGGAGCAGGGAGCGCTTATAGCATACGATTCGGTGTATCTT
This sequence comes from Portevinia maculata, assembly GCA_949715645.1. Lineage (NCBI taxonomy): Eukaryota > Metazoa > Arthropoda > Insecta > Diptera > Syrphidae > Portevinia > Portevinia maculata. The sequence goes on along the minus strand of OX454527.1, from coordinate 24,335,889 downwards.
TCCTCCGAGGAGAGCTCAGAGGGAACAATCGTTGAGGACAAGCAGGAGTCAACATCCCTGTTGCACATCTCCATTGAGGACATCTACGATCCGCCGGAGAGACAACAGGTTATCCGCGAGGGAGAAGCAGAAAATCGACTCCATTCCCAGGTGCTAAAGGTCCCGCCAGCTAGTCCATCATTCGTCATCGACTCGAAGCCGAAAATTCTCGGTTTTATCGAAAAGAAGAAACTTAAGCGGTTCTCCGACTACGCATACGCAGTCACCTCCAGCCAAAAGAGAGGTGCATTGGAACACCAGACATACATTTCCGCAAACCAACACCAGCCCGTCGACAATCAGTACTACAGTCTGCCCGACGTGAACATCGGCAAGAGCCTGAAGGTATCTGAACGAATCGATGCGAAGCTAAGATCTTCTTACAAATCGAAGGAGGACACCACGAGCAAGGACCTCAAGGAAACATCTGCTATCTACGATTCGATAAATCGCTTTGCACGTGCGCACAAAAGTGTCCGTCAACAAAAAAAAGGTTCCAGCTTAGAGGTACAAAGGGACATCATTCGTTCCGAGACAGAGGAAGACCTCGAAAAGTCAAGGGAAGCGCCATCCATTCAAGTCGAAACCGACTGCAGGAAGGTAATTACTCCCGAAGAAGAGCACAAGGCCATTCCGATTGAATTGGGCCAATTTAGAATAATTGTAACTGATGCCCAAAATAACGTCATTGAAGAGGAGTCCATAGACAGCAACACGCCGAGTCTATTTTCTAATGGAAACCACTCTAATCAGCAACAGCAAGAAAGTGAACTAGTTGCCACCCCAAAAAGGCCACTCACTCGAACCCCATCGAAACCGAAGAGATTATCTGGAACCATCACCCACCCGGAGGTGTACAAGGCGAAGGATAGGCGACAATACAACACGTACCGGGCGAGACCGATTAAAGTAAAGCCGAACGATTCCTTGCGGTGTGTGGGCAAAATGTCCCGACCACAAGTCATACAAGTTGTCGACTCCAAGCGAAGGGAGGCGGTACAGCAAAAGCACCCCCTCGCCAGCAAGGCAGCCGAGGACGAGTTTTTGCAGAAAGTCGATGCAATACGATGCTTCTGGTCCAAAATGAGTCAGGAGGAAAGTCAAAATGTAGCGGAGCAACAGAATCGAAAACCCACTGACGAAGTGGATGCCAATGCCACCCCTAAAAAGGACTTTATTATCGGTGAGGAAATCAAGTCGTTGGCCCCAAGCAAACCTCTGCTTGCAAGTGACGACTTCCAAAGCATTATGCCTTCGATTGAGATCGTCGAACTCGACGGCGACAAGCAGGCCACCATCGTGAAAGCAAATCCAGACGAGCCTGTGCCGGAATTCGACCACATTCGTTACAAAGTCATGAAGCCGAATATCTTCCGCAACAATATCCTTAATCGCAGCAAAAAGGAGGCACAGTTCGACGGTTTGATTCAGTATCTGCAGGAGTACAGTTTCCAGGAGTTGCTGACAAACAACAATGTTGTTATCGTTGAACCAGTTCGCACGAAAATCGAAAGACCTCCTCCCAAGGCGGGTGTCGCATCCGAGGGACACCACCCAAAGTCAGGCGGAGGAGGACAGAATTGCAAAATCACAGGTGGAGCAAATAATGCATCCACAAACCGCGAGGTGGATATCAAAAACACAACACCGGACAGTCACAACAAACTTAGTAAACGGCATTTCTTCTACCAGCCCGTTCGTGTGAATCGTGAACTTCTGGAGGAGGAACTACCCACACCGGACACGGTGCGCAACGTTCGAAAGTTCTTCGAAGAGAATGTCCTTCCCAGTAGACGAGGAGGCTCAACAAAAACTTCAGCCACAGTCACACCGCCGCCTTCACCTGATGGAATACATCACTCGCCCACTGAAGGACGAAGGGCACAACGTAGTCGTTCACGATACTTAACCATCGATACGTCCTATGGTAATGGACATGGAGTAGAAGGCAACGTCGGTGCAGCAACGCTTAGGAAATGGGATTCGGTTAGTCTGTCGAGTGGTATCTCCAGCGGTGATTTATCATCGCCATGTGAGTGCAGTAATGGAGATGTAGGAGGACCAACTACGACCACTGTCGACGGGATATCACCATCATCAGCACAACAGCAGAAGGACTACGATGACGATGGGTATGAAAGAAAGCAGCAGCAGGATATGGTTGAGATGCGTGGTGGAATGCATGTAAGAGACTTTATACGAAAACATAACGCCTGTGGTTCACAGGATTCGAACGGATTATGTGGTGACTATTTGGACCGTGAAGGAGATGAAGACGAGGATGATAATGAAGATGACCTAATGGACGATGAATTGTGTGAATCGTATTACGTCAGTGAGGTAAGAAGAACAATATAATATGTTAAGTGGTGGAGGGGATTTATGTTCTTTTTTATGGAAATGGAAATGGGAAACAAAATCCTGCATCCTTTGAACAAAGTTTTAGTGGAATAAGCTCTGAGTAGGCTGCACAAATGTTTGGAATTGCTTTCAGGTTGTCATCTCAGTGAATCCTTTATATTTGTTCCTTTGTTTATCTCGAGGGTATCTCGAGGCATCTTCTCTGTAGATTCAGACTTGAAAGAGTCTTTACCACTTGCAGATAGAAACAGTTCCAATCAGAAGTTCTGGCTGTTCTTGGGGCTTCAGAGCTAATACAGATGGGACCAATATCTGGAAAGGATTTCGCCGTTCACGTCGAAATTCCAGCTGCACGCAAAGCGTCAATGGCAAAATCCTTTCCAGATACTGGTCCCATCTGTATTCGCTCTGGAGCCCCAAGAACAGCCAGAACTTCTGATTAACTGCTTCTATCTGGAAGTTGTAAAGACTCTTTCGAGTCTGGATCTACAGAGAAGATGCCAGAACCCGTTCCCTCCCTTGTCTAAGAGCCAACATTGCAGGTGGCAATGGTGCGATGATTGTGTATTCACTAGGTTAGGTTAGGTTAGGTTTATGTGGCTGTCGGCAGAAGCCGACACACTTAGACCAATTTAGGTCCATTGTGATACCACGTATATTATCTACCTCAACTCTGTAGATGGGACTGGCCAACGACACGTGGTTGTTCTCAAACGGTCCCCCATCTATGTACTAACCGCGCCCAACGTCGTTTAATTACGGTGATCTGACCAGAACCGATTAACTCGACGTGGTATGGTCGTTGGTTTGTGTATTCAATAAGTGATTGGCAGGTCGTGCGTTCGAATCCCGACCAGGGCCATGATTTTTATAAATTGAAGATCTTCCTATCTCCCTAAAGCAATTTAGGCGCCACCTGTGGAGAAAAAATCCCATTGCACCAAACCTCTTTCCTATCCTTCCATTATTTCATACAGTAAGTAGCACCCAAAAATAGGCAATGAATCATTTGATGGGTGTTACTTGCAGCAACAAAACAAAAATGACTGCGCTGTGGTTCAAACTATAAGGGTTCTGTGTCACTACAGAAAAAAGAAGAAAAACACTGTTAACATTTTTTTTTATAATCAGCATGCGGTAAAGGGGGTTCTTTTCTGTAATTGTTGCAGTAGTAGGTACCCTTATAGTGTGTATACACAGCGCAGACATTTTTCAATTCAACAGCTACAAATGCTATGTCATTATGGCGTATTTCATTGCCTACTATTAGGTGGTAGAACTAGAAAGAAGTAGTATGATAGGAAAGATAGGTTTGTGCATTGGGTAAGGTTTTATTCTCCACTGTTAACATCAATTTTGAGATAGTCACGAGCTGTCGCAGAACCGTGTGGGACTGTGCTGGGAACTAGGACACTAACTGATGAATTGGCGAGAAAGGAAGGGGAGCTAGGGAACAGTGAGGGTGTTGTGATCAAATCACCCCTATAAGACCAAGAGCCCGAAGTAATTTTTCGGTCTGAGAGGTAACCCAAAGATATTTGCATTACTTTGTAGCCTGAGTAGACAGTGTATCGAAAATACTAGTCTGGCAGCAAATCGTGGCAGCCGAAGCGTGTGACAGCGCGTTGAATGTTCGTCATTTTCCACAACAGTAACAATAAGTGTAACCACTTGATTATAGCCCTAAGTGACAGAGAGATCAGCTTAAACATGAAAATATTGGTCCAAGACGTTTTGCACGCAGTGAAGTCCTTGCCAGAAGCGACCCAAGTCCAGGATCGAACCCATTTTTTTAATATTTGACGTAACCGAATGTAATTTTCCATGAAAACATAAGTCCAAGATGTTTTGTACGCCGCGATGTCCTTGCCAGAGGGGAGCAAAGTCGTTGATCAAACCAAAGAATATAGAATTAGCAAGAAGTATTATCTGACTTTGAAAATTAAATCGAACACAAAAAGTTCTTTTTTTAAATAATGAAAAAAGAGCCGAATGAAAAATAATTGAGAGAAACTCTTTCTCATACAACCTCGATGCTCGATCCACACGTATACATACATAATTCCATACGCCATGGAAATCTCTTTTTTTTTTTTTTTTTTTTTTATAATTTGCGTGCGCTAAAGGGATTTCTTTTTTTCTGTAGTACTTACCACAGCGCAGGCATTTTGTTTGTTGCTGTAAGTAGCCTATTTCTGGGTGCTACTTACTGTATGAAAGAATAGAAGGATAGGAAAGAAGTTTGGTGCGATGGGATTTTTTTCTCAACAGGAGGCGCCTAAATTGCTTTAGGGAGATCTGTTTTTGTTTTGTGTATTCAATTTATAAAAATCATGGCTCTGGTCGGGATTCGAACGCACGACCTGCCAATCACTTTAGTGAATACACTACCATCGCACCATTGCCACCTGTCTAATATTATCTTCTGCATAATGTACTGCGATTTGTTTCAGTTGTTCGTAATTGTCAGGAGAAGTTTTTTACGAAAGAAAATTTTGGGAAAACCCATTTTTTTTTGTATGGAATTTCGTGTGCACTTGTTCCGGAATGACTTTTCAAATGGAAAAATAGAAAATTCTTAGTGGAAAAACATTTATTGAAGCTCCTCGAAACAACGAAACAAAATATGTATGTAGTTTGAAAAAAATAAAATGTTAACGCCTAGCAAAGCAAGCTGGGGTCCGCTAGTTTGCTACAAAACCGCAGTTGAAAATATTATTTTGAAAGAAAAAACTGTTATTTGTTAAAGAAAATACCTAGTTTAAGTACCAACGTTCTGAAAAATGTTTTAACTAAACTTAAGCAGAATTTGAGATTTGAGACGTTATTACAAAAAATAAATAATAAATATGTAGTCTGCGCCTATTAAAAAAAAGAAGCTTAATTATAAAGTGTGATCCTCTTTGCTATTTTCAAATTAATTTCATGCAAACGGCTGGAAAAAAAAAACTTAACACTTTCTAACAAAAAAAAATTGCAGTTTATTTAAAAAATTCATAACGTCGCAAATTAGTTCTTCATTGATTTTTATTGGCTTTTTGGAACTATGCGACTAAAATCTTAGTTTTTTTCTTGCTCTTTGACTTTATTTCGTCAATTGCACAGGAACATTTTTTTCTTAAGAGGACTAAAATCAAAAAAATCAACTATTTTTTAATTTGTGTTCAAGGCAGAAGTCATTGGAAAACCATTCAGGAGTTTCGTTCTTGCATTTTTGAATTATTTTTTCTTTAATGTTTTTAATATCAGGACTAACTGAATGTATTGAATCAAATGACAAAATGTGTTTCTTGCTTATTTCAAAAAATTCATCTGAAGGTGCATTCAGGTTTCCAAAATCAGTGTTCCGACTGTAATTTTTTTGGAATAAGAAAAGTTCTGAAGGAGAGCTGATAACTTCATCTCTTTTCTTAATCCGGGAACATATTTCACAATCTATTTTGGGTGCAACTTTAAAAGCAACGTAGCCTATAAAATACCTCATTGATACCAAATCAATGGTCATTTCGGAACTACAACTTTCAAAATTGTCACCAACAAAAAAATCAGGGTACTGTTCTAGAACATTGAGGTAAGTCAATTCTTTGTTACTGTATTATAATCGATGCGAAAATGAATCAAATAAATAATAACGACGATGAAAAAAAAAGAGTTATAACAAAATTTATTATAAGCTTACGACGATGTTAACTGGTTGGATATCGAAAAAAGCACAAGTTTTGACAAATTTAAGCACAAGTGGTAACGAATGAAAGCACAAAGAAGAATAACGAAATAAAAGAGAATGATAACAGAACATTACATGAAATTATTAGAGTTAGAATATAAGGCAAATTATGTAATGATTGTCGATATGCGACTAAATAATAAACAATACAATGCATATGATATAATAAATAAATTATTTGTGTGATGCTATACATTTTACATATAAGTAGCGAACAGTTACATTGCTCATGTTGAGTAGTTACAATAGACATGAACACAGAAACATTTTCGTCGAATCCAACTACGTTTAGCATGGGGTCGCTGTTCTCTTCTTAATTGCTTAAGCAACTGGATTGGACTATATTAGTGGCCATAACTTTTGCAATTATTATATTGAATTCATATAAAGACGGATTTTGATTGTTTCCCCCTTTTTGTCTAACAACTGCAAATAAATTTTCAAGTGGATCTTGATTTAAGCGTTTGGTCAGTAGAACAAATTCCTCAGAATCATCTTTAAATAATTCTTCAGTAAGTTGTAGCACTCCGTTTATTGTTTGTTCAATACCTTTCAAAAAAATATACAGTTTTGTTTTTTTTAACTAAAGTAATTTGAGCAATATATAATTTGAAGGATTTTAGAAATTCATGTGCACAATTATTTTTTTTAAGAGCTGATCTATAGAAATTGTCCGAATTCAAGGAACCGCTATTCATACAATCAAAAAGGTGATCAATTTTAGATATAAAATTTGCTGTAGAAAGTGCAACTTCGTTTGAGCAGTTCTCAAAACCACATCTTTCTATAATTGTAAGAATAGCTGCCTTTATAGTTCTGCTAAAAACTTGTGTTGCAAATTTGACTCTCATTTTATCGAAATCAGTTGGAAATATATGCTGACTTGTAAGTTTCGGGCACATTTTCGTTTTTGTGTTCTACTCCAACTGCCAAAGCTCCTTGACAACTTCAAAACTTACCAAGCCATCAGCGGTATTGAGATCGGACTTTATTAAACAATTACGTAGTGATTTAATGAGATGTGGAAAATCATATAAGCAGAGGATTTTCCTGTTATATGCTTTTCTGTTGGAAGACCCTTGATCACATACTACTGCCCGAATTATGATTCCAATTTCAAAAAGAATTTTCACATTTTCAAGAATTATTTTTTTTTTAAATCATCACCTGATAAGCCGTTTTGTGTCGCAAAGTAATTGAAAATAAGTTTCCAATTAAAGAATAATCCTCTTGCCATGAAAACACAAACCTGCTTACTAAAATTCCCATTTCGCTTGTAGCCCAAATCTTCAAACCCATCGATTAAATGTAATTTCGAGTTGTACCTCAATTCCAATTGATTGCAATTTCATCATATAGTAAAACAACGTGTCCTTTGTCCCTTTGAATCCTGGTTGAAGAAATTTAATAGGAGCCCATCGATACAATGTGGATATGTGAGGCATATTCAAATTTAATTTATTTCTCAAAAATGAATAAGTAGATTGGGAAACATAAAAAATATTTTGTGCAAGCCATTTGACTTCTTGGCTGTATTCTTTTGGTCGTGTACTTATGAGTAACTTGCAAAATATTTAAGATTGGTCACTTATATTCAGAGAGTTGATATAAGTTTTGATTGCGCTAACTGTATTTCTTCTTTTATTAGGACCCTTTTGTTCAAACTTTTTTTTTCCCATTCAGAGCTGCCTTAAGATTTTTTTTTAATTTTTTATTTTGTTTTTCCAGAAAAATATTTTTTTCCCCTGTAAAACGCAGTTAATTTATTGTATTTCTCACAATTTGTGCATACAACTTCTACAGACATAGAAGTTTCCGAAGAATTCCTTCTTCTAGGTAATTCTGCAAGGTTAAATAAATTAAGATGCTCTGTTTCAAAGTGCTCGTCTACATAGATGTTTAGATTTATTGTCGGCACAGCTCCATTTTTCAATTTTGTTTTGTCGTATGTCCTCCGAATGAAAGTGACGGTCACATATAAATAATTTTTTTTAAAGTTATTTTCAGAGAATCCGCATTTTTCTCTCCAAATTTGACCCATAGGAGAATCCAGTAGCGGAAATTTAAATATTTTTGCTTCTGGATTCTGCCTTCGTGAAATATTACAACCAGTAATACAGTATTTTATGCCAGATCGTAAGCAATTCTTTCCATTCATTTTTTCGCAACGCAAGAAATTAATTTTTCACCACCAATCTATCTGCATGTGCATCAACGAAGCGAATGAAAAAATCGGCACTGAGCAGAGGGATCGTTTGCCTTTCGTCAATACTCGTCATCGTTCATCAAGAACCGGTTATGCAGAAAGCAGACTATTCTGTTGGGACATGTGCGTGTACCTGGCTAGTGGCTATAGGCATAAAAAAGGTATCGTAAGTCGTACTATCCTGTGGATGACTGTTTCGATGTGTGTGTTGTATCTTCTCATCGGTCGTTGGACTGTTTTATGAAATTCTCTGAGCGTAAGATTAAAAAGTTCTTGATAAAGCAAAGCAATAGCAAAAGCTGTGAGAGCGGGTCGTGATATTAGAACCCGCCATACAAAAATTTTCAGTGCAAACATTTGTATGAGATGCGTCTTCTTGGTAATTATATATTCTTTGATCAAACCCATTTTTTAATATTTGACGTAAGTACCAAATTTTTTTTTCCAAGTCTATTAAAGGCTTTGCTGAACACGGATACGTAAATTCAAGACGTTTTACACGCAGCGAAGTCCTTGTCTGTTATTTTCGATACACTCTTTATTGAGGCTACATAGTAATGGAAATATCTTTCGGTTACCTCTCAGACCGAAAAATTACTTCAGTCCCTTACTTCGGGCTTATTATCCTATTAATTTAAGAACAAAATTTAAAAGGTGGCTGACATAAGATGGGCAAATCTTGCTGGGCAAAGGGTGTCTTAGGAGCTTTGGCCGTATTTTAATCAGAAAGCTAGATCCTTTTCTTCCCTTCTCAAATTGAGTAGGGACCAACTAAGAACATTGAATGGGATTCTCTCAGAGCGAAGCTTGCCAAACGGTTCAGGCTTTGACAGTGATACGCGCAGATTCTGTTGTGACCTGCAATCCGAAGAAGACATAGTACATATACTGTGTGAGGGAATATCGTGGAATCGTAGAAAATTTCTGGGATACTTTTTCGAGTAAATAGAGGAATTGGACGATGCACAGACTTCAGGAAGCTAAACAAATTCGCAGGGAAATTGATTGTTATACCCTATTCTAAGGGTATTAATTTTGACTCATAGTTTGTAACATATACCTTAATATTGCCAGTAGACCCATAAAAGTTACTATTTTTATGCTCAGCATCGATAGTAATGTCGATCTAGCCATGCCCGTCCGTCCGTCCACCCGTAAGTCGGCAAAAATTAGGGGTTTAAACTGGACCTAGAGAGCTGAAATTTTAACCATATATGTACTCTCTAGGGGCCCAAATTTAAGAATTTTTGAAATCCGCTCACAAATTCATAAAAACAAATTTATGGAAAAAATCGCGTTTTTAGCTAGAAAGCTGAAATTTTTTACATATGATCTTTGATTCCTAAAACTGCTCGGGAGATAAAATTTCCAAAATCCGCCCACTGACACGCCCTCAATTAAATAAAACAATTTTATTGAAAAACTAAAGTTTGAGCTAGGGAGCGTTTTTTTACAAAAGCTTCGTTTTTTTCGAATAAATCCTTAAAATGTTATATAACAAAATATGTAGAGCGTTTTTAACAATTCAACCATACTTAGACTTTTGTCCCGCCCACTTATCAGGGATAGGAATAAGAATAGGGTATCCAATAGTTCGCCCAAGCGGACTGTAGCCCGTCCTTATGTTTTTTTTTTTTGAGGGAAAGTGTTAAGGTCCATCCTTTTGAAGTTGAGAATCGATTGGGTCCCCAGGGATAGCGATGGTCCCGTTTCGGTGCATAGTCCTGAGTGCGGTTGCATAACCCTTTTTAACCTAACCTAACCTTGTTCCGACTTTGACAAGTTGTTGGGGCTTTTCGTAGTAAAGTCAAGGAAAGCCAAGTAGATTCGGGTTTAACTCGGTCACAAAGTGTGTGATTTGGAGTCTGTAGTTTTGAGCAAAAAAGTGCAAACAATAAACCTTAGTTTAGCTAACAAGTGCGGTAGACTGAGCTAGGACCTTTGTAATGGGCCAAAGCTTGACTGTTTTGGAGAAGTATTTCTATTATTTTTCAATAAATTTATGGACAGATACCTGGCATTTAAGCATATTTTAACCGCTTACGAAGAGCATGCTCTTGCCTTGTGGCCGAAAGGCACCTTTGGATGAAGGCGTTGCCGGTGTGGTAGCCTAAGTTATGACCTTTCAAATGAGCCATAGCGTGACTACATTGGAGCAGCACTTTTTAGAAAATATTGACGCATTCTCTTCGCCATATATATACACAAGTTAAAAACATGGGCAAATCGCTGTGGGCTGGGTGTTAACCCTCACAAAACCGAACTAGTCCTCTTTTCCAGGAAGTATAAAATCCCTCATATTGACCACTCTCTATTAACGGTACAAGCTTAACCTTTTCCGATGAAGCTAAATTCTTGGAAGTTAAGCTGGAAACCCAAATTATACATAAAGCTACGGTAGCACTTTTCTCTTGTAGAAAAGGCATTGGCAATAAGTGGGGCCTACAACACCGCATCTCTCACTGTCTATACGTATCGGTAGGCATTGGCATTGGCAATAAGTGACATGCGGGGTGGTTGTCTGGTGGACTGCTTTGGACAAAGCGGTAAACAATGATAAGCTAAGCAAGGTTCAACGTACAGCTTGTCTGTGCAACAGCACTCCGAACGACCCCCTTCCCTGCACTGGACATTTTACTTCATCTGACACCACTCAATATTTTTGGCAGGCACAGTGGAACAATACGAATATTGGCCACCCTATCATTCTGGACTCACTTGGGTCTCTACCAAGGAACATATACTACACCATACCCCAATTATAACCACCAGATCATTCTGGAAGGATAATGCATTCATGAAGGATAAATCGATCCACTTCTACACCAGGAATTGTAGGGCAGATGAGCTAGCCAAAAAGGAACCGCATTACCTCTTCTACCTGATAAAGGTTTTGTAGGTATACCTATCGCTACTTGTTAGCGTATGTTTTACCTATCCGCAGTCGAGAGTACAAACCTTAGGTGGACTACTACCTGCCCACCTAAGGTTTGTACTCTCTACATGTCTAGCGACTAAGCATATCTGGCCAAAGCTGGATCTGCGACGCTCTATGGGTTTGATCTAACTTAACCGACTGCACATTGGCTCTGCTATAGGTCTCATTACACGACACTGTCTAATAGGCAAGCACGCATCAAGGATTGGCGTCAAATGATTTCTGTAGAAGCTGCAGGGACGAGGAGGAGGAGGAGACTACACGTGGCATCACAACGGACCTCATTAGTCTATGTGTGTTGGCTATAAGCTGACAGCCACCTTAACCTAACCTAACCATCGCCATATAATTTGAAATCAGATCTAAGTAGCTTCTAAGTACTTATCAACCCGGCTTTAGAGCCAACCATAGTTGCTCTACGGCAATGGTAAAGATTATTGATAACATAAGGTGTGAGTTTGACAAAGGATATGTGACGTTTCTTTGTTTGCTGGATTTCTCCATGGCCTTTGACATGGTTAATCAAAATCTCTCCGCAAAAACTTCTTCGCGGAAAAATCTCTTTGAACGAACGCCCCTCAAAATGCCTTAAAAAAATAACCCCAAAGCATATAGGATCTATATATGCATCACTGGACCTCGAGGCTCCAGTAATGAAGATGTAGGCTTACCTTTGGACTCGTTCAAAGGCGCTCGCGTGGAATTTCTTTAATACCGCAGGCTATCAAATTACGATACTATAAGTAGGTACGGATTGGTGGGACAACCGTCAATAGACTATCCTAGGCTTCAGACCCCATCTGGAGATTAGGGTTTTCTTGCAGGAGTATATAGCTATCGTCGCCTTCCTTATGCGGTCCTGTACATTCAGTTTCCAACTGAGTTCGCTGTCTAGGATTATTCCCAGATGTCTAGCTTGGTTATTCAATTTAAGTGGCGCGTTGTGAAGCTTAGGGTGCGTTATCGCCGGGATCTTAATGTTCCTAGTAAATAAAACCAGCTCGGGTTTTCGCTGGGTTTACATTGAGACTAACCTGCTTGAATGAGGACAATTTCCTGATTGCTGATTCCATCAGGTCTCTGATGGTGTAGGGAAATTTTTCCGATATAGCTATGGCAATGTAGTCCGCGTAGGCTTTCACTTTGCACCCGATCTCCTCTAGGTCGGAAATGATCTCGTTCACTACTAGGATTCTTAGCAGTGGTGAGAGCACCCCCCGCTGCACACTGATCTCCTGGTCAAACAGCTGCCGAGCTCAGCATGGCATGGGAAGAGTATACCAAGAAACAGTTCCACCGACAAAATCTATCAGAAGTAGTGTATCTATAAATTCCTCCCGTTCAAGGTTAAGCTGATGTAAACGTGCGGCGACATGACACTCAACCAAATTTACTTCGCCAGACGTTCCAAAGACACTTCAGCTGTTCATTAACCTTAATATCACAAAACGCTTCCTCTAACCGGCACTTAATTTAAGGACACATTTTTCCCTAACAGTAATTTCATCCTTTAACACATCCAAAACATATATAAAAGAATACCCTCCCTCAATATCCCTTTTATATTGTTTAACCCACTAAAAACCATTTTTCTTTTCTACAGGACATTCTTGAAAAGATCCGAGAATGTGGCTCAACTGTTACCTACTATGGTGGTCGTGTTACAATGCACAGTCCCCCCGCAACTGGCGCAACACTGCGTATCCCTCGTTCGAAAATCGAATTCCTCACATGCAATGCATGCCAACCGAACCAATGCCCGCATAAGGATCAATTACACGACCAACTAGCCCAGCAGAACTACTCGGGTAAGTGTTGCACAGTACGAACATCCACCTCAGCTCACACTAACCAACATCATTTCGCTTTGTAGGTGTTAAATTCAAACTTGTCAAATCAAACAGTTGCAATAGTCGTCTCGAATTGATTGGCACTCAGAAGTTTAACAGCCAGGACACTCATCATCCGACCACCATAGGTGAAGAAGAACCCATGGACGAATGCACACAAGACGACAAAGATGGCTATGACGATGGAGAGCCCCTAGTCCGGCGTCTAGTTAATCGTTTAGAGACAACTGGAAAGATAAATAGCTACAGAGGACCACGTATCATTGAATCGCAGTGCATCGAGAAGACAGCCCGTCCCACGAGCCTCGTTGTCGACCGCCAGAAGTTCGAGGCACCGGCCGCACATAAACGGCTGTCCGAAGGATTTACAATTAATAGCCAAATGATGGGCGGTAAGGGCAATGCAAACCCAGATCCACTTACCTACGTTCAGCTATTGAAGCAAGTCACCGTCAACAATCATATCAGTGTCCCAACGGAGTCGCCCTGCTTCACATCCTCCGCCATGGATATACGTTTGGCTGAGAAGGCGCCAGTAGTAGGAGCGGGCTGCGACAACAAACAGACAACTGGAAAAATTCGTCGCAATAAAAATGTCGACTTGGCATTCACCATGAAGGGTCCCAATGGAACAATGAAAAAATCCAATGATTCCAAATCAATACAAACTCCCACCAAGGAGGGTGGTAAAGCCACCGCTGCCACAGTGGAGAGTGCCAGTCCAAAGGATTCAACGAAAAATCTCACCATAGTCGAGCATTTCGATGGTCACCTGCCAAAAGGCGCGGTACCTCGGGGTGAAGGCATCAGTAGCAAACCAACCGTTTCCGATCTAATAGTAGACACCTCCCTAGTGCGGCACTATGTGACAAATGACAAACGGCTATTTACCAAGCGCAAGTACGACGACATTGAGTTCGAGGAATTCGAGGTGTACGACCCCTTAAAGGATGCAACTGCCAAGGCGGAGCAGTTAGTCGACGACTTGGCGGACGAATTAGCACAGGCGGCATCAGTCTCATCCTCCGCGGATGAGCTCAAATCGAATACAGACGACTGTTACGACAGTCTAGACGATAAAATTTGAACCAAAAATAAACTAACACAAGCAGCGAACGATGAGCTTCATAGTGATAGTCATAATTATATGTTTTATATTTCCTATTGTTTATTCTTGTTTTTATCGCTTCATTTTGTGTATGTAATCAGTATTGTTATTGTATTTGTTAATGTGCTACATATACCGGAAGGGGCGCAGCAGACATGGTCATCTAACGGCGGCGAGCCAGACGGAGGATACCATGTGTGCGGTGGATGGCCAAAAAATAAAGTAATTTATCCAAAGTATCTCGTTTAGAAAAGAACACCCACTTGCTGTTTTATTTGTCTACACTCTCGCACGGTGTAAGGATAATAAATACTGAAAATAAATTCCATGGTCACGAAGCCATCCCATTCTAATTCAGATCATGTTTTGACACTAAGTGGTTGAAACAAAAATTGAGAAAAATAACTTGAAGTATCTCATTTGGATTAGAATCTTTATTTAATATTCATTAGAAAGTTGCTATCGATTGGGGCACGACATTTTAATATATATTTCAAAATTAGGATTATGAATTCTAAAACACATACTTAATGGAAAGATTATGTATTTCATTGAGGAGGGATGTTTGAAAAGTTTATCGGAAGGACTTGTGCCAGCTTTTACCTTACAAAATGCAATAAATTGAAATGGTGATTATTTGCTATGCAAAAACGTAATTCTCTAGGGACATAAATAAATACAAAGCTTAGGTCTTCGAAAAAAACAAAATCAAAGGAGGAATAATATTTATTAATCTCCTGTTTCAAGGGTGGCGACGCACAGTGGTCAAATCAAGAATCTAGGTAGACAAAATTATTTTTTGTTGTGAAATGAGTGCTTTTATTGTTAACTTCCCAGTGGAAGTTCATGTAATGGGGCCGATTTTGTGAATCGCGGATTTTGACATATCTCCACGTTTCAAAGTCACCAGAATCCAAATTCAACGTTTTTATAGAGATGTCTGTCCGCGTGTATGTACTTATGTGCGTATGTACGTATGTGCGTTCGGAATTATCTTTCGCCACGATTATCTGGAGAACCAAAAATGATATTGACATAGGACCGGGTTTATTCGAAGCGTAATTACGTAACTCAGAACTGATTAAGTTTTAGCAAAATCGGTCCAGCCGTTTTTTGTTAGTAAATAAACAACTAAAATAATTAGTCTTTATTTTTACTATTTATTGTCATTTGTCATTGAGCAAATTATTATTACATTGTGATTATTTCGTGTACATATAAATTTACAGGTCTCCGTGTTGATAACAATGGTTGCATTAATATATACATATCACACTTCGCTGTTATTAATAACATTTAATTTCCATGAACGATATCAAAGAGCGTTTTTTAATATTAAATAATTCTTATATATCTTATGGTTAACCACATTTCGAAATTTCCCACTAATCACATAAATCATATTGATTCCACTGGGAAGTTAGTCGTGTGGACCTTGCGGGTCGCACCCAGACCACTTTTTTTAATTAAAATTCGATTATTTGTTTATACATTTTTCAAATATTTATTTATTTATTTATTTCATTAATTGATTCAAGATCTGCTGATTACAAAAAAAAAACAAAGTTATCATAGATACATTCAAAATTAATAAATTAATAAATAAATTATTATAATAGTTTACATATTTGTAATAGCTTTTTTTTTGGAAAACATCTCTATTTATCGAAATATCAATTTCATAGAATAAATTTAAGGAGCGCGTAATTGGTTCATTCAAACCGTTGTCCTATGATGAGGAACATAAAAATAAACGTTGCTATTACGAAACAATCTTGGCACATGACAAAGAATTAAAGAAGGTCGATAGATGTAATTCTATAGTCCAAAATATCTTTTACGAACATAACGCATTGAATTTGCCTACGACCTTTAAGCGTTTTCATATCGATGAATGAACATCTCGAATTACAGTCAGGCATAGAACCAACCCAATTTAATTTTCTTAAAGCATATCTAGTAAAGCGCTTTTGAATTCTTTCTATTCTCATTATTCCAATTTCATAATATGGTGACCGAACAACACGACCATATTCCAACACTGGAACAACAAGAGACATAAATAATGTTTTTAATATACGTTACGCATCCTGGAAATCATGTGAATTTCTTTTTAAAAACCTATACTCTATCCAACAAAAATTGTCAGTACAGGGAAGATAGGATGTTTGTCTCGCAGTCTGGTTGCAATGACTTACATAAATCGGTCCCTCTTTAAATCTCTCACAGGGTTGACGTAGTGTGTATGATAATAGCAATTCTATTAGGGTAACCATCTTCCAATTTAAAATAAAAATATTGCGGAACGGAATAACTTCCGTTTATCTTTTTCTTTTTCTGGTAAGATAATAATAGGCGCGTTTTTTTAAGGGTATCTCCAGTAGACCAACAAAATATATAAATTTCGTAACACAAAAAAAAAAATCAAAACGAAAAATATATCACTGTAATCCAATTTATTCATTATAGATATTGTACAACATAAAATACTAATTTCTAATATCACTACTCAACTAATCCGATGAGTAATTACTGCTACTGCTCTCGTTATTTAGGTCTATTATGAACCGTTCAACTGCTTCCTCGGCAAAAACGTCCATTTCCCACATATTTGGCTCAACAACCTGTTCAACGTGTTAGACACATCAATGCCATTTTTCCTTGCCAACCCTTGTAAGTGCTGTCGTTAGTACGTCTCTAATTTCAGCCATTTTAAATGACTTGTTTTGGCTTGCTACAAACCCTTTCACTTGAGCCCAAACCAATTCTATTGGATTAAGGTCACAGTGATAAGGCGGCAAGCATTTTGAGCCATTTCATCCACGACGTATGTTTCATACTTGGCTTTGTAACGTTTAACGATGTCAAGCAACCCATTGTATGATTGCATCCCTACCTAACTTGAGATCTTCCTTTTGGGTATTCATTGGCAAAACAGGCGTCATTCATCGGAAAAACAAAGACATCGTACAAACAGGTACATAATGAGATGAAAGGATGTATTTAGGTTTTTTTTTTTTATTTAAAGAGTTTGCGACATAAACTCAATCAGCAAGATTTTCTAAAAACATTTCCCAGTCCATTCCGCTATATGTATATTGTGAAAGGTAGACACAATCAGGCAATTAGAATACAAAATTATATAACCACGACGCAATATCATATACCTAACCAGATGGTAAAAAAAACTGCACTTGTGCAGCTGTACAATACAAATACAATCAAATTAAAACCGAATGGCAACACCAAACGTGGGAGACTGGTTGTGGTGGATTGTATGCGAATTTTAGGAAAATTACAACAACAATTCCTTGGTATGACAGTGGTTTGGTTTTTATTTCAGTGGCAATTCTTGCGTTTGAGTGCCGTGAGAGTATCTACAGGCACCACTGGTAGAAAAAAAAGCTCCTCCATAAGGCCTGTACTGACAATTTTTGTTGGAAAGAGTATAATAATGAATTACCCTTAGAGACAATATAGTCAATGTGGGACCTGAAATCCATTTTCGAATTGATATAGACTCTAAGATCTTTGATAAAGGCAACTCTAAGAAGTTTAAAATCAATTAATGATAGACGCAGACCTAGTCACACTTCAAATTTTGCATTTCGAAATATTCAACTCAAGATGGTTATAATTACACCATTCGAAGAAGAAAAAACAGTCCTGAGGCAAAGAAACCGGAAAAAAACACTTACATCGTCAGCATACATTATACAACAGCAGTATTTTATAACAGAATGCAAATCGTTTGTGAAGATGATGAATAGAAGTGGACCTAAATGACTTCCTTGTGGAAGACCCGACAATATCAAAAATATCAAATAACTTCTATTAGATTGGTAAAATGTTCAATCTTTACTATTTGTTTCTTTCCAGTTAAATAAGACCTCAGCCACTTAATAAAAGATGAAGTAAAACCTAATCTATCTAATTTCTGTAAAATAAGACCGTGATGTACACGATCGAACGCTTTTACAAAATCTGTGTAAGGAACATCAATTTGTTTGCCCGACTCCATTTGGTTGTAGCAAAAATTTGTAAAAAGACTTATATTAGTGCAAGTTGGTCTACCCTTCAAAAACCCGTGTAAGTACTGGGATAAAGTTTCCTTTAATGAAAAATATAGCTTTTGGGTTATCATTTTTTCAAGCAATTTCGGAATAGCGGAAAGCTTAGAGATGGGTCTGTAATTTTTGACTAAATGTTTAAGTCCATTTTTAAATATGTCATCACCAAAACAAATCTTCCAGAAAAACACCTTCTTCTAGGGATTTATTGAAAATGCAAGTGGGCGTAGCTCAAGGAAGTTGCGCATTTCGATAATAACAAAGGAGAAATTTGATCATACCCAGCTTTTTTGGTAACATCAATATCGCTCAATCTTACATCTTACAGAAAAACAATTTAAACAAAAATCATTGATGGGATTAATGAAATGATAGTGTTCATTAATGTTAGAAATTGTATCACTGTTGTAGAATGTTTGAAAGAACTCCGCAAAGAAATTACAAGATGACTCTAAATCAGTAGAAATTTTGTCATTATATTCCATACAATGTGGGAAAGACGAAACTTTCCTTTTACAATTAAGGAATATCCAAAAATATTTAGAATTTCTTTTAATGTTTGATTCTGTCGTAATAGCGTATTGCCTGTATAAAAACTTGTTTAAAAAGTCGAACTCTTTTCGTTACTAACGAAATATTACGTAGTCATCGGGGTTATTGTTTGATTTATAAAGCTTAAAGGCCTTATTTTTGGCATTTTCCAAATTTTGTATTCTTTTATTAAACCACGGAAATTATTTTTTTTTCTTTTTGTGGTAGGAATAAAACGCTCCAAACCATCGAATAAAATATCTTTTAAACGATATATCCTTCAATAAATCCTCCCAACCAATTAAGCTATAAAAATTATTCAATATGATGTAATCTGCTTTTGCATAATTATACATTAAAAAGTCAGGGGTGGAATCGGCTAAGGTGATAGTTGATAGTTGACAATCAAAATCATACCTTTACGTCTACGTAAGGTGATTATCAAATCGACAATCACCTTTTTGCCATCAATTTCATGTGACAGCTATTTAGGTGTCGCTTTCATACATTTTTGTTATTTTCATAGGTATGCATCTCGGCTTCAACTCCAAATAAATTAAATGCTTTAGTGAAAAAAGAATATATATTAAATAAATTAAAATAAAAAAGTGAAATTGGAAAATTCGTGAAGTGCAATGTTTACTTCATTAGAACTTTTCTACACAAATGAAGAAAACAATTACACAAATGTCCAACTATTAAGAAGAAAAATGACAAATAAAGCAAATATCTTGGAACTTTCAAACCCGATGTAAGAATTCATAGAATTATAAATATTCATTGTTGATTGCTATCATTTATTATTGTGTATTTTAGATTTTTGAAAAACTTTGGCTTATCAAAAGAAGCGTTTGTTTTGGGACTGCTTGATTTACCAACTGGAATAAGGTCAACGCATGTTCCACCCATCCTTTAATTGGCTGCAACTCAAAATCTTCTTGGGGGTGGTGGCTATCAAAGACAAGTTGGGGCTGACTGGGCTGCACCAATGGGTCAAAGTACTGCTGCAGTCATTAAAAAAATGCAGTCAATACTTTGTCCATTTATGATAAAGTTTTTGCCTAAGGACTCAACAAAATCATATTTGAAATATGAATCATGAAAAATAAACACACATCAGCTGCTCGGAATGACAGCGTCGGCAAGGTAGTGACGTTTAAAACTCTAAGTGCTGCCAATAATCAATCATTTTTTAGTGATCGCTTTACGCAGAGCAAAGAGGAGTTGATAATCAAAAACGACAATCAAAAAGCGACAATCAACTATCACCTTAGCCGATTCCACCCCAGTTTTACTTGGTGATACAATGGAAAAATTATAAAATTCAAAAGATAAAGAAATAGCTTTAGGGTGAATAGAGTTATTTAAAAGAGGAAAATCTGATATTTTTAAAGAGTATTTTATGTCATTATTTATAAATATTAAATCGAGAGTTCTATGTAAATCATTTCTGATATTATTAATTTGAAAAAGACCCATAGCAGAGAATGAATCAACAACTAAAATATCTGTATCTTTATTTGCAACAAAGGGAATTAAAATTTGATCTTCTTCAACATAACACCAGTCAATATCACCGATGTTACAATCTCCAAGGATACAAGGAAAATGGTTAGTTTTTAATTCGTTCACAATTATTTGGGCATAATTATTATGTTTGTTATACAAATCGATATCTCTAGTAGGGCGAATGTAAATTAGAAAAAAAAAATAGTTCTTGAAATTCAGCAGAATCTTTGGAACAAACACTAACACAAAGTTGCTTAATTTCATCTGCATCAACTTCTCTGAGTGCTGTTTAAAGATGTTCGTACAGCGATAAGTACACCACCGCCTCGATTCCATCCAGTTGTAGACGAACGTTCTTTACGATATACAATATAAGAACAATGAAAAAGCTCTGATGACAAAAAGTGTGAATTAAGCCATGTTTTAACAATAACAACAAAAAAAAAAAAAAAAAAAAAAAATACTGACTGCTGGAATAAGTCCAGAAAGTGTTGCTTCAAACGATGATTTTTTCGTGGTCGAGGACCCGCAGGAGAAAGTGGATTTGCTGGGCGCTTGTTTCGAGGCCGTGTATACGGTGAACAATCTTGTTCGCCGTAACCACGACATTGAGAATAGGGCTCTGGTGAGCCACTTCGATCTGCGCACCGAACTTGAGAATTGGCGATCTGAGAATAACGGATTCACCGTGTTCACTGATGAAAACCATGCTAATGCAGTTGTCGCCAATGGCCGAGATGCACCGCACTTGTTCGTGTCGAAGGATGATCTTCTGTGCATCTTCGAGTCACTAAAGAATAAAAAGTCGGCGGGGATGGATGGTGTCCCAAACGTCGTATTGAGACACCTGCCTCTGGAGGCTGTAGATATTTTCACCACGCTGTTTAACAATGCGCTGAATAATGCACATTAGCCGGCGCATTGGAAGGTAGCTGTGGTACACCCTATCCCGAAAAAAGGTAAAGATAGGACGAACCCTGCCAATCTCCGGTCAATTAGCTTGCTTCCGAATATTAGCAAGGTCTTTGAAAAGGTTGTCAATAGAGCCCTGTTAAAGTGGGTCGAGGACAATAACATAATCCCGGACAACCAGTTTGGTTTCAGGGCGAGGCATGACACTATTCATGCCGCGTCGAAACTGGTTTCCGACATTCAGTGGAATAAATGCAATAACCAATGCACGGGTGCTTGTCTGGTTGATTTTGAGAAGGCTTTCGACACCGTATGGTTAGAGGGACTTTTCTACAAGTTGACCAGGAGGGGGATGCACAAACCTTTGCTATATGTAATTTATAATATGCTTATGGGAAAGAAGTTCGTTGTCAAATGTGGCAACGTGACTTCGAGCAGAGTCTTTGAAATTAAAAACGGTTTACAGCAGGGGGCGGTCAATTCTCCGATCCTGTTTAACATTTACACGAGTGATCTGGTGGGTTCACTCAGACATGCTATAGCGTATGCCGACGATTTGGTGGCATACAGGTCAGGTCCTAAAATCGAGGTCATTAACATTCTTTTGCAGCGTGACTTCGATCAAATTAAGCGATATTGCGCTGACTGGAAGTTAAAAATCAACTTTCAGAAGACGGAAACAATCTTGTTCAGAACTCCATTGGCTAGGGCCTCTGGGGATATCAGAAAAAACTGGAAGAAATTGGCCATTGTTGGACAAAATGGGCAGCCATTGGCGGTGAGAAGCGTAGTTAGATATCTAGGTATCTGGCTTGACCAGTATCTATATTTCGATAGACATATAGCTGCTTGTCTTGCTGGGGCCAAGAAGGCTTATGCTCTGACAAGGAGACTGTTTCCTAGCAGTCAACTTGACTCTAGAGTGAAGGTCATTTGCTACGTGGCCCTTATAAGACCGATCATCGCTTATGGTTGTCCATTGTGGTTTAATATATCGCCTAGTTATATGGAAAAGATTCGGGTTTTGGAGAGACAATGTCTTAGGACCTGTCTCCGATTGTTCCGAACGCCTGAATCCAATTATATAAAATACTATCCCAACAAGGCCCTATACGATGGGGCTCAGTTGAATAGGATTGACAATTTCCTCATTAAGGTGACTCGAAGGCACGTTGCAAGGGCGATGGCCAGCGACAATAGTCTGATATTTGGGGCTTACTACCCCAATGAAATGTACATAGAGAGTACGCTCCGGTCTGGCTTTATCCCGCCAGAGGCATTTATCCATATTGACGCAAAAGGGCTGGTACAGACGAGGGATGGTATCCCGGTATTATACCACCGCTACCGCAGCGCGAGAGATAAGCGGCTCATCCGCGGCGAGGACATCGCCAATGCTCATGAGCTCCTCCGTTTTAGTACCGCAATATCGGAGAGGGATCAATTCGACACGAAAAAGCAATTCGCCGAATTTTGGTGGCTTGTTGAGGGGGGATGGGTCAACATGCCCTCCCAGGACGGTGCGTTACTCTAGGTAACATCCTCTTAGCTTATAAGTTAGATTAAGTTAGCTAGGGCGTTTTTGGGAGAGGCCGGGCTCGCCAACGTGTGGTGATGCTTCCGGGAGTTGACTGACGCTGTAAGGCTTCAGTCGGCTCACGGCGGCGCGTGTGCACGTTGACGACTGCCAGGCACCCGGAAAGCAATTAGGATTTTGACCACTTGTTGCGCAAGGCAACGAGTGTTCAGAATCCTAATTATAGTTAGAATATGTTAGGTAGTTTAAGTAAGTAGAATAGGTAGTTGGTAATTTGTTTTATATAAAAATATAAAATTTAAATAATGATGCCGAGTTTTATTTAATTTTCTCGAGGAACACATATGTAAGATTAGTTCGTAAAATAGTTTTTAGGCCGAAAGGCAATAATTATAAGATATAGTTAAGTTTAGGGCGTCCGCATAAGGATCAATAATCTAGAATAAGTATCCTGTTAATTTTAAGTTAGATTTAATCATTTTTGTCTAGTATGTAAGTTGATATAAGCTAATAATTAATAAAAATGAATTTAAAAGTAAAAAAAAGTAACAATAACAAAAGCATCGAATTCATGCAGTGATGAAGATAAGAAAAGTTGATTTGTTTTTGTTCGCAAACCTCCAGCATTTTCCGCCCAAACATTTCTATTCAAACGGGAAATATGTAGAAATCGTAGGCGTGGAACGGATTGCAATGTGAATTCACCATCTACAATAGCAGCACTCCCGAAAAATATCTTGTTTGAACGATGAGTTTTTGAGTTTTTATTTTTAGGAAAACCATCGTCCTCAGTGTTTTTCATAATCGTAGTAGCAGCATCAACATTGGCAACACTAGCGTTATCACCCACAGAATCAACAGCATCATCATTAGGAACAACAACTATCTCCTGTATAGGAGCATGATTGCTCACAGCGTCAACAGCACCATCAGTGACAACAACAACTTGAGCAGGAGCAGCAACAGCATTGTCAGCGGTTTAAGGAAATTTTGTTGAGATATCACTTATTTTACCTTGAAAAAAGAAAAACCCAACAAAATCGTTTACGTTCAGTGATTTTCTTCCCTTTCGAATGAAGTTTCAGTCTTCTGAGCGCGATCGAGGAAATAGAGAGATGTTACAGCAGGAATGAGGTTCGACAGATTTACCAAAGGGTAAAAAGAACCTGCCAAGGCTACAGAGCCAGAACCGAAGCCTGCAAGGACGACCAAGGAAACATCATAGCAGAACCGCAGTCGATGCAGAGGATATGGCAGAACTACTTCTGCAGACTGTTTAACGGCGATGACGAACTAAATCCCGCTGTTAGGCAGAATGCACCATTCTACCTGGACGATGAAGATCAACAATTCAGTCCACCCGAGTTGGACGAAGTGAAGATAGCTATATCTAAGCTTAAGTCCAACAAAGCCGCTGGAGCGGAGGGCCTAACCACCGAGCAGGCGGCAGGCGATGACTTGGTTAGGAGCATGCACCAACTCATCTGTAAAATATGGTCGGACAAAAGTATGTCCGATGAGTGGAACCTCAGCATTGTTTGCCCGATACTCAAGAAAGGAGACCCTCTGAACTGCGCCAACTACACGTCTTCTTAACATCGCCTACAAGATCTTATCTGCCGTGCTGTGTGAACGACTGAAGCCTTTCGTCAACAACCTGATTGGTCCCTATCAGTGTGGCTTCAGGCCAGGAAAGTCTACCATCGACCAAATATTCACACTGCGGCAGATCTTGGAGAAAACCCAGGAAGTCCAAATCGATACCCACCACCTTTTCATCGATTTTAAGGCCGCCTATGACAGCATTTATAGAGACGAGCTATACAAAGCAATGTCTAGTTTTGGCATCCCTGCCAAACTCCTCCATTTGTGCAGGATGACAATGGAGAATGCACGGTGCTCCATCAAGGTCGGTAAAGAACTCACCGAGACCTTCGATGTCAAAAAAGGATTTAGACAAGGCGATGGAAAGAATAGTGCAAAACTCAAATGCTAACACCAGAGGCACTATCTCTCAAAAGTCTGTCCATCTACTCCCCTACGCCGACGACATCGACATAATCGGCAGAACGCAGCGGGATGTCACTGGCGTGTTCGTGAGTATTGAGAAGGAGGCGGCGAAGATGGGTTTGGCGATCAATGAGGGCAAAACAAAGTATATGCTGCCATCAAGAAAGGACACCCAACACCGACGTGTCGGACAGAATGTCATTATAGACAGATATAACTTTGAGGTGGTTAGGGACTTTGTCTATACCTAGGCTCGGCAATGAGCTCAGGCAATGACACCAGCGCTGAGATTGAACGAAGAATAACTCTTGCTAATCGCTGTTTCTTTGGGCTAAGAAAGTAATTGAGTAGCAAAGCTCTCTCTCGAACAAAAGTGACCCTCATAAGACCCTAATAATCCCACTCCTTCTCTATGGTGCAGAGGCATAGACTCTATCAAAAGCGAATGAGGTCACTCTTAGTTGTTTTGAGAGGAAAATCCTTCGATTAATTTTTGAAAAAGGAGATGCAACGACGAACTGTAGGGGCTGTACGGCGACATCGACTTAGCCAGAAGAGTGAAGGTCTAACGACAGAGGTAGCTGGGTCATGTAGAGTGAATGGACGTGAATGCTCCGGCCCGGAAGATCTTCGAATCCACACCCGAGGGAAGGCGCAGTAGAGGAAGACCCCGACTCAGGTGGCAAGTGGAAGGGAATCTTAACCTGCGAAACTGGCGACAGCTGGCCAAAGATCGTGCTGGCTG
Organism: Portevinia maculata; assembly: GCA_949715645.1. Taxonomy (NCBI): domain Eukaryota; kingdom Metazoa; phylum Arthropoda; class Insecta; order Diptera; family Syrphidae; genus Portevinia; species Portevinia maculata. Next base: position 24,310,346 of record OX454527.1, on the reverse strand, counting down.
AAGACAGTCCGGGGTGGACCTGGGCCACCCTAAGTAAGTAAGTAAATAAGAATGAAGTTTCAATTGGTCGGCAATATCGTGTAGATGCTGGGCTTGAGTTTGTTTAATAAGTTTTAGAGGAACGATAGAAGCCGCAAACAAATCACTGTCGGTTCTTCCAGATTCTGCAAACTTTTGTTTGTATAGACCCTGACCAGAGCTGCCATCAAATCCACATTTAAATATTATTTCAAGATCAGAGTCACAAAATATTTAAACTGGAAGCAAGCTTACAATTCGCTGAACAGTGTGGTAGGTCAACAGAGCCTGTAATTCTACTTTGACTGAACTTTCAGTTTTGAGAATGTTTTCTGGATAACATTCCTTTTTGGCTTCCAGCACACGATAATAAGGAGGATAGATTTCTGAACTGCGTTTCTTTGCTTAAAATTCTTTATAGGTCTACCTGCCGAAGAAATGCCACATGGTCCAGGTGTTGGATCAGATTCGTGTTGGAAGTGAAATACTTTAAAAAAAAACAGTGTTAGTTCTATTGCAGATTTGCCATTTTTTAGCCCCAGTGCTATTGAAGTTCTTGAGATAATATTGAATCGCATTCTTTTTTCGAGCTGAAGAGTCTCCACAACTCAATTTTTGCAAAACAAGATCTAGCATTTGACTTTGCCTTTCACTTAATTTCGTTTGGGCTGGTCTAGAAAAAAAATGTCATAACTTTGTAATAGGCAGAGAAAGGCACACAAAACTTGGTACACGGACTGATACCTACACAATTAACAACACGACATCAATTTTATCTGGCCACCAGCTCTCGACAGTTCCAAAAGCTTAGACAAAAAACGATCTAATTTTACATCTCATACAATTGTTAGTGTATTACAAAAAAATATCACAAAAATTATATAAACACATTTTTTATATAGTTTAACTATTTTATTTTATTGTTCTTACTGTCAAAGTTAAATTCCATTTTTTTTTTCATTAGAAAAATACACTTCACTTTGCTCAGCACGATCTTAAAGTTTGACAATCGAAACTTGTAAAATGCTGATTAGAATCGATTGCATTCAATTTTTACACTTTGGGCTGACCTAGCACCTTTAATTAAACAGGGATGGCTTTAATATTTTGCACATTTGTACTTCAACATTATTTCTATAGAAAAACAGAAACAAAAAAAAATTAGAAATTAAAAAAAAAATATTGTCCACCTAGATTAATTTTTTTAACCACTGTGCGACGGTGTAGAGGTAAGTGTGTTGGGTAGTGACCCGTGCGGTGCAGGTTTAATTACACAACAACACGCGCCACCCATTTATGGAGAGAAAAAAATTACACCTTGTTTTCTTCAACCTCTACACCAAAAAGAGGATTTCTGCCTGGTAGTACAAGGACCGTTACCGAGTCTGGGCGTTCTGGAATTTGGATTTCCTTTGTTTTTAAAAAAAAACTCCTGTTTCACACCCCTATTGTGAGTGTCAATCGACAATTGATAATTGACTATTTTCAATGTGTGCTATTGTGAACGAACGATTCTAAATGATTTTGTCGATCGCAGTCAATTGGAAAAATGCGATTGACAAGAATATCAATGAAAATGATTCGTTCACAATAGCATACATTGAAAATAGTCAATTATCAATTGTCGATTGGCACTCGCAAAAGGGGTGTCAGTTTAATAAAATTCAAGAAAATTGAGCACACAAAAAGATTTACGTTCTGATTTACAATTAGATGAAACTTCTACCAAGCAACGGTACCAGATAAGGCTGTCGCACATGGAATAGGACGCGTTACGACTAGGTAAAAATAACGGCTTGGTGAACCGTTTGATACGAGCACTCTTTCCATATTTATACCCTATTCTAGGGGTATATTAATTTTGACGCATAGTTTGTAACATACCTTAATATTGCCCGTAGACCCCTAAAAGTTACTATATTTATGATCAGCATCGATAGTAATGTCGATCTAGCCATGTCCGTCCGTCCGTCCGTCCGTCCGTCCGTCCGTCCGTCCGTCCGTCCGTCCGTCCGTCGGCAAAAATTAGGCCTTTAAACTGGACCTAGAGAGCTGAAATTTTAACCATATACTCTCTAGGGTCCCGAAATAATCAAGTTTAAGAATTTTTGAAATCCGCCCACAGACACGCCCACAAACTCAAAAAAACAAAATTTTGGAAAAAATCGAATTTTGAGCTAGAGAGCTGAAATTTTTTATATATGATCTATGGCCCATAAAACTGATTGGGACATAAAATTTTCAAAATCCGCCCACTGACACGCCCACAATTAAATAAAACAAATTTTGGGAAAAATTGAATTTTGAGCTAGAAAGCTGAAATTTTTTATATATGATCTTTGGCCCATAAAACTGCTTGGGACATAAAATTTTCAAAATCCGCCCACTGACACGCCCACAATTAAATAAAATATTTTTTTTGAAAAACCAAAATTTGAGCTAGGGAGCTGAAATTTTTAATATATACTCTCTAGGGGCCCTTTATGCTCATGTGTAAATATTTTCAAAATCCGCCCACTGACACGCCCACAATTATTATTTTTTATTTTTGAAAGTCCAAAGTTTGAGCTAGGGAGCTGAAATTTATAGTATATACTCTCTAGGTGCCCTTTATGCTCATACTTAAATTTTTTTTAAATCCGCCTACTGACACGCCCACAATTAAATAAAACAATTTTATTGAAAAACCAAAGTTTGAGCTAGGGTGCGTTTTTATTTACAAAAGCTTAGTTTTTTCGATAAAATCCTTTAAATTTTTGTCACGCCCACTTATGAGATATAGGAATAAGAATAGGGTATCCAACAGTTCGCCCAAGCGGACTGTAGCCCGCCCCTATGTTTTTATATTGATTTCCCCTGGAGTACCTCAAGGAACCTCACTTGGCCTACTCCTATTTTCGCTATTTATTAATGGCTTGCCATTATTGTTCCCACGATGCAGACATGCCGATGAACTTTTGTAATGTGTACAGTGAATTTGGCGGACTTTTATTGCAGCAATGTCTGGATACTCTTATCAGTTGGAATTCTCCTTTCCAACAAAAACAACAATTTTTCTATCCTCATAAGCATTAAGGAATCGACTGAAACGAATTAAGGTATACAAATATTGTCCAATTTTCAACTGGAAGCAGCGTGCCTGTGATCGCAGAGGATGAAAGGATGCAGTGTCTCCGACAGAGACTCTTCACAGCTCCCTTAAGTAAGTAGGGGAGAAGTGGCATGAAAAAGCCACCTCTTGTATTTCCTAAATCAAAGCAGTCAATTTTTTTAAAATAATGTTTGTTTCATAGAAATGCTTAGTAGCTGTGATTTACCGAAGTTTGTCAGTTATTGTCAAATGCGCGAAGAAGCAGAGCATCTTTAATTTTTTTTTTTGTGGAAGTTCAACATTCGGCTCTTTCGTCACTTTTTGATACTGGCTCTTTGAAAACATCTTTTTGTGGGCTTGGTCTTATAAGCTAGTTTTCAGAATTATGTATAGTTTAATTTGCATTTTAAGGATGGATTCAAATAAAGGTGTGAATAAGAGAAGACGTGAAAGGCCGGCAAGGAAACTTGTAGAAGAAGCTGTGCAAGAAGTTGTGGAAAAAGAACAAAACAAAACAGCGTTTTTCTTAAATATTTCAAGAGCATATTTGGCGAAAATATCTAAAAAATTTAAGATATCTGGTGAGCAATCCTATTCTCATACTCCCAGTATGGGCAATAAGCGTGTTTTCATTACACGCCAAGAAAAGCTGTTGGCAGACTACTTAAAAACAGCATCTAAAATGTGTCATGGACTAACACGACAACAGACTCGAAAATTAGCTTTTGAATATGCACAGCTAATTCCGTTTGCCCAGAAAAATGGAAAGCAAACAAAGAAGTCAGTATAGATGGGTTAAGGGTCGACGTAAGGATTTTTATTAGGAAGCCTGAAAGAACCTCACTTTCGAAAGCAACTAGCTAACTAACAAGACAAATGTTGGACTATTTTTTGATAAATTAACAGCTGTTTTTGCCAAGTACCAATTTCCACCACATTATGATATTTAATGCTGATGAAACAGGTTGCAGCACAGTTACAAATCCATCTAAAGTAATCGTAAAGAGGAACTTTGGTTACAGCTCTTTTCTTCATCAATGCTGCTGGTTCTACTCTTCCACCCGTTCTTGTTTTCCCGCGGGTAAACTATAAAGACATAATGTTGGTGAATGGTCCACCGGGAGCATTGGGGTTTTCTAATCCATCTTGATGGTGATGGATGAGTGAAGACTAATTTCTGAAGGCGCTAGAACAAGTAAGGCCTTCTAAGGAAAGCCCAGCGTTGATCTTAATGGATAATCACTCTACGCTTTCGTTTTTGAAAATTCTTCGGGTTTTTCTCAATAAAATTTTGAATGAGGAGATAATTCCACAATCTTTTCCGAAGTCGCTAATCTGCGCAATACATAAAAAAGGTGACCGTACTCTTACGGAAAATTACAGAGGGATTACCATGCTACCGGCTTTGAGGAAGATTTTAGCGAGCATACTATACCACCGACTTACTCAATGGGTGGAAACAAACAGTCACCTTAGCACATTTCAAGCTGGTTTTCGTGCAGGACTTTCCACTGTAGATCAGATATTTGCACTCACTAGTATTGCTAAACGATATGTAGATAACAATAAAAAGCTTTTCGCGTTTTTTGTAGATTTTAAGGCTGCCTTTGACACCATTACAAGAAACTCGCTGCTGTACAAACTTTCAAGGATTGGCCTGTTTTCCAAATTTCTAAGATTATACAAATAGTTGGTCACCAACACTACTTCCTCTGTATGGAATGGCACCACCATGTCTGAATTTTTTAATACTGAAACAGGTGTTCCGCAAGGATGTATTTTAAGTCCGATTGTGTTTTCCCTGTTTATTGACGATGTCTCAAATATCTTACCCGGTGGTATTAGGATGGGCGACGATCAAATTAGCGTTTTGCTCTACGCTGATGACCTTGTCTTGCTAGCAGATAACCCTTCATCACTGCAGCTTCTTATTAACCGGCTAATGAGCTACTGCCAATTATGGGACTTACAAATCAACACTTCCAAATCTAAAATTATGATTTTTGAGTCAATAAATAGGAGAAGATTGTCACCCGATAATTGGTTTTTAGGATCCGATCGCATCGAAGTGGTTAAGCAATACAAGTATCTCGGGTATTTAATATCAAGCAATCTGGATCTGCGTCCCCACATTAAAGAAAAATGCTTAGTGGCTAAAACTGCAATCAACCTCATGTGGAGCAAATTTTTCTGCAATCTCAAAGTGGACACCTCTGTAAAGTTTAAAGTGCTGGATGCTACTATTAACACTTGCCTTTGTTATGCAAACCAAGTTTTTGGATTCAAGTTTATTGAAGAGTTTGAAGTGTTGCAGAGATTCTTCTTTAAGCGCATCTCTAGGTTACCAATATCAACACCAACATATGCTTTGCATATTGAATCAGGAATTCCACAAATCTCCCTGAAAAACTTGAAAGCAAATGCAGACTACATCATCAAAGTAATGCAAAGGCCTGACCACAATTTGAAAAAAACAGACAATGAAGTATGCATTTCGGTGTAGACTCACTCCGTTCAAGGAATGGTATGATATTGCACATGCGCAAGGAGTGTCTCTTAATTTATATAATATCTCGAATGACGCATGGCGCGAGGAGTTTTATAAGTGTGTTGCAAAGGTTGATGAATCCTTTTTTCAGCTATATATTGATAGCGCCCTGTCGTCATCAAGCCGATGTATGTACAGAGAATTAAACCACTTCCTAGGTGCTAGCAACTATTTCAGCAATTCGTTCCACCCTTTCCAAATCAGTACGATATTTAACACAAGAGTTGAAACTTTACGACTCAATTACATACCTCATAGAGAAGGCATATCGCCAATCTGCAATCTTTGCAATTTAAATGAAAACGAAGACATCTACCACTTCTTAGCGGTGTGTCCGATTCTGCAGGAACTGCGAAGACTATACTTTGCAAAGAGCCGTCTTTCTCGTTTGGAAACTAGGGATATTTTGAATGGAAGGTATGGCTGGAAAATTCTATTCAGTTTCTGCGATCATGCCCTCAGATATCGAAATAGTTTTTGGGCCTTAAGCGAATCTTTTTTGTAATATGAATTCAATTAATCTGACCTATTCAACTTTAAAACTATCCTTGCTAATTCAATAAATCTGACTTAAATGAATAGTCGTGTTCTTAATTGGAAATTGTATTTTTTTTTCTTTTTTTTTCTTTTTTCTTTAGTGTTCTAATATTTAAATTTAATGTATATCTCTCTAAGAATTTTTTAACTTAAATTGTGTTCTCACTTTATTGTACAAACATGTTTTTTATTTTTTATTATAAGAATATGTCAAGCTTATTTCGACAGACGACATTTAATGTCATGTTCTATATTCTACTGCATACATCCGTTGTAAAACTTTCTTATAATATCCAAATAAAGAATCTTTAATAATAATAATAATGGATAATCACAGTTCACATGTTAATCTAAGAGTCATTAAGTTCGCAACCACTTGCGGGTGGCATTGGTGCGATGGTAGTGTATATACTAACTGATTGGCAGGTCGTGCGTTCGAATCCCGGCCAGGGCCATGATTTTTATTTGAATTCACATAAATAGAGATCTAGAGAGCAATTTAGGCGCCAGCCGTGGAGAAAAAAAATACTAAGCATCAACAACTTCTTTCCTATCCTCCTATTCTTTCGAATAGTAAGTAGCACCTAAAATCATGCAATACAATACTACATTGCTAGGTGCAGCTTACTGTTCAACAAAAAATGCATGCGCTGTGTTTAACACTATAAGGGTAAAAAAAAAACATAGGGACGGGCTACAGTCCGCTTGGGCGAACTGTTGGATACCCTATTCTTATTCCTATCCCTCATAAGTGGGCGTGACAAAAGTCTAAGTATGGTTGAATTGCTGATCATAAATATAGTAACTTTTAGGAGTCTACGGGCAATATTAAGGTATGTTACAAACTATGCGTCAAAATTAATATACCCTTAGAATAGGGTATAAAAAAAACTATATGTTACGGTCTATGGCCCATTTAAAATTCGATACAGGATCGCTATGAATGATGCTATCAAATCCTGAGAAAACAATGACGATATACCAAGTCGGGGAGTTGGTTAAACATGCGTATTCAACAGAATTCACTCCTCACAATGTCGCTCAAGGTTTTACCAAAACAGGTGTTTACCCATTAAACTCAAATATATTTTCCGATGACGAATTTCTCTCCTCATAATGTCACTGATAGACCAGATCTTACTCCAGACGGCACTCTAAGTCGGCAACCGTTAAGAAAAAACATTACCACTACCAAGCACTTCACCGCAAGTCACCACAACCCCCAACATAACACAATAACACCTGAACTTTTACCTGAAAAAGATGAACCAACAACAAAATATACTCTTCATCAGATTCAGATAGTGAAGTGCTATTATCGGAACTAAGGGATAACCCAAGACAAGTTGACGCAAATGCAGAAAAAAATGGTAACAACTGTGTAGTATGCAATGGTAGATACCAAAAGCAAGCAGAATTGGTACAAATGCAAGGTATATGATGGATGGGCTCATGAATCATGCGGAACCAAGGATATTTGAAATTATTATTGCAATAAATGTTTCTAATGTTCTATTTAACCCAACAACTTTACTCTGCTCTTTCATAACGAGGCCTGGCTCTTTCATTGCCTCATGGTTTTGAAAGAGCTGCTTTTTATCTTTTTTAAAATGGAAAATTTTTGGATTTTACTTGTGTTATTAACTCCTTTTTTTACTTACTTATTAAATAATACATGAACTAAATCCTTATGAAGTTTTTAATTTAACAAAGTAAGTGGTACTATTTTTTAGAAATTTATTCCTGTGGCTCTTTCATGCCACATTTCCCCTACATAAGTTATTTCGCGAATTTACCGACTAACACACACTCTTCAAAACAAATGAGTAGGTAATAGCCTCGGTTCAACGAAGTATGTGGCTGAGATGTCCGCAACGAGACCTATATTGAACTGCCCTGTTTAAGAAAAAATCACCGATCTGTTTTCTGTTTATACGATATTCTAAGGTATATTAATTTTGACGCATAGTTTGTAACATACCTTAATATTGCCCGTAGATCCCTAACAGTTACTATATTTATGATCAGCATCGATAGTAATGTCGATCTAGCCATGTCCGTTAGGCTGTCCCGACAAATTTTTTTTCGGAGTATCTTAACGAAAGACCCCACAAAAGTTGCGTTTTGAATAGCATATAACGAAACAAAAAAACAAAAAAAAATCGGAGGGTACTTTTGGGCCTCTACCGCTCGCTGAAATCTTAAAAAAAAACTATTTTTTCCTTATTTTTATTGATTTTTTTTTTAAAAAGATTATCTTAACGAAAGACCCCGCAAAAGCTGCGTATTAACTAGCATATAACGGGACAAAAAAAAAATGGAAGGTACTTTTGGGCCTCTACCGACCGCTGAAATTATTAAGAAAAACAATTTTGTTCTTATTTTTTACATTTTTAATTTTTTTTAAGTATTAATTTTGTGCATTGAAGATGTAAACTTTACCGTTTTATCAAAGACATCTATTGATCGCTGATATTTATAAAAATATAGATATTCCATCAACAATTTGTACAGGTACCTACTTGAGTAGTATTTTATCATTCTAGTTTCTTAAAAAAACCGTTAAAAAGTTTTTTTTTAATTCCTTACCTTCCCTTTATCTTTATAAGAACAACTGTTTTATTTTTATAGTCGCATCGTATTATTTTTATGTTAAGTAGCCTGTTTTTTTTTAAATATTAAAATCATAAAATCAAAGTAGGCTTTGAAGACGTCGAAAAGAAAAAATGTGGCTTTGTATTTGTTTTGTGTCGTGTATTGTTGTTATAACTCTCTAAACTCTCTTTCTCTGAAAAATATTTAAAAGGTAGAATCACAATGAGTTCTGGACCTCGTCGACAAGAAACAATGTGTCCCTTTTTCGGCCCCTTTAGTGAACTAAACAAAAATAAGTTACCAACAGTAAAAGATGTAGTCAAATATGTACTTTTCATACAAAGTGATCTGAAAACAAAATACAATGGCAGAAATCCATTTAATTCCGAAGTTTTTGTAATTGTTAGTAAAGAAATCGAAAAGATATGGATTCCAATTGTATGTCATAGTCGAATACTACAATTAATAAAATACTACTTTGATGAATACATGACACTTAAAGATACCCACATTCGAAAAAAAATATAAGCTATCACAACAGATTGCAAGGTTTTACTGCATTTTCAAACACAAAATTGTTTGACATTGCATCGTGTAAGTGTGATTCCTTTAATGACTGTCATTGTGTAAAGGATAAAAAAGTGCCTTTAAGTTAAAGATCATTTTTAGTGGACCAGAGAAATGGCAGAAAAATGGTGATCGGTGGTATTGACAAGGTTGAAACTCAAAAAATTCAAAAGCGACTAGATAGAAAGCGTAGTGCATTAGGCAGTCAAAGAGCTGAATCTACTACTGTATCAACTTTTTCCGAAACAGTAGATTCAAACGAAACTTTAGAGCATGTCAATACAGTTCATCCAATCGAAGTAGTGCAGTCACAGCTCTTTTTATCAGAGCCTTCAACGTCAACATCATCAGGTAAGCGGAATTTGCTTACTCTACCATCCGTAGCAAGAGTTTGTGATCGATATGGGCTTTCCGTACGATCTGCTGCAGCAGTTGCTTCAGCAGTACTCCAGGATGTTGGAATAATTTAAAGCGCTAACAAGACTCTAGTTATTGATAAAAATAAAATACATCGAGCTTTGAAAAAATCAAGAGAAAGCCTATCAAACCAATGCGATAATGTCGTTATTCGTAGTATTTATTTTGATGGGCGAAAGGATAAAACTCTTACTTCCAAAGAGAAAAATGGACGATACTATCGGAAGGAGGTTCTTGAAGAGCATATTTCTATTCTTGCAGAACCAGAATCTATATTCTTAGGCCATATAACGCCTAAATCTGGTACAGGAAGGGAAATAAGTAATTCGATGCTTAATTTTTTCGAAAACAAGGGATTTGATTTGAAAAAAATTCTTTGCATTGGTTGTGACGGCACTGAACCAATACTGGCTGGAAAGGAGGGATAATTCGCTACTTGGAAATGGAATTAGGTCGACCATTACAGTGGGCAATATGCTTACTTCATGCGAATGAATTGCCACTACGACATCTCTTCACGAAATTAGATGGATCTACTTCGGGCCCTCGTGAATATTCTGGCCCTATCGGTAAGTCACTAACCGATTGCGAACTTACTGATGTTACTCAATTTACACCTGTGACCGGAAATGTACCTGAAATCGAGCAAAAAATTGTTGATCAATTGAGTACAGAACAAAAATATCTTTTCGAAATGTGTCAAGCTATAAAAATAGGTCATTGTTCTCCTGGACTAGCAAATCGACATCCTGGGAAAATGGCACATTCAAGATGGGTCACAACTGCAAATAGATTACTTAGACTTTACATTAGTTTAAGTAGCCCATCTGAAAATCTTAAAATTCTTGTGGAGTATATAATGAAAGTGTATGCACCAGTGTGGTTTTCGATAAAAGAACAACCCGTTATTGATAGATGGCCCGCGACATGTTTTTCAGCTTATCTATTTTTCAAGATGGTTGCCAGACAACTTAAAGTCAATCGTTGATCCTGTCATTGAGAGAAACGCTTTTTTCGCACATCCTGAAAACGTTTTAGTGGCAATGCTCTTCGACGAAAGGGTCTATGTCAGAGAGCTTGCCTTAAAACGAATTATAAAAGCGAGGCAAACCCATACATCAAACCGAATATTTAAGCCGCCAAATATTAAATTTAACGCTACGGACTACATGGAAATAATTTTTTGGAATAAATGTCAAATTACTCCACCACCTTGCCTAGCTGAATTCACTGATGATGAACTTTCATTGCTGGTGCAAAGAAAAGAACTGAAGATACCGGAATTTCCTTGTCACACACAAAGTGCCGAAAGATGCATAAAATCTGTGACCGAAGCAAGCCAATGTGTTATTGGAGCAAGGTCGAGGGAAGGACTTATAAGAAATAAAATGGAATCACGAAGCGAAATGAATTCTTTTAATTTCAAGGGTCAATTTTCAATGTAAATATTTTTTTTTAAATTTTTGCAATGTAAATTATATATTTTTTTTGTTAAGTCCTCTCATAAACTTTTTTTTATTTGTTTCAAGGACACTTAAATATGTTTTACTTAACCTTAACTTTAATTTAATAAATCAAAACGATAAATTAGAATAATAAAATAAAAAAAAATAAAGGGAACAAAATATAGGTTTTTACTTTCTTTTAAGACCCTTAAGCCTCGGTAGAGCCCCAAAAGTCATGTCCAAATCAAAAAGTAAGTACATATTCAGAATCTACTCGTTAATACGCAACTTTTGATACCCCTTTCGATAAAAAATTCATGAAATTTTTTTTCTTCATACAACGACGGGACACACTAATGTCCGTCCGTCCGTCCGCCCGTCTGTCGGCAAAAATTAGGCCTTTAAACTGAACCTAGAGAGCTGAAATTTTAACCATATACTCTCTAGGGCCCCGAAATAATCAAGTTTACGAATTTTTGAAATCCGCCCACAGACACGCCCACAAACTCAAAAAAAAAAACAAAATTTTGGAAAAAATCGAATTTTGAGCTAGGAAGCTGAATTTTTTTATATATGATCTATGACTCCTAAAACTGCTCGGGAGAAAAAAATTTCAAAATCCGCCCACTGACACGCCCACAATTAAATAAAACAATTTTATTAAAAAACCAAAATTTGAGCTAGGGAGCTGAAATTTATAATATATACTCTCTTTAAGCTCATGTGTAAATATTTTTAAAATCCGCCTACTGAAAAAAAACTTTTTCGAAAATCCAAAGTTTGAGCTAGGGAGCGTTTTTTTTACAAAAGCTTAGTTTTTTTCGATAAAATCCTTTAAATGTTATATAACAAAATATGTAGAGCATTCTTAACAATTCAACCAGACTTTTTTCACGCCCACTTATGAGGGATAGGAATAAGAATAGGGTATCCAACAGTTCGCCTAAGCGGACTGTAGCCCGTCCCTATGTTTTTTCAATAAATCTGGTCAAAAAAGATCAGGTCTCTTGTTGGACCTCTCAGCCAAACAGAATGCCCCGTTGAACCGTCTATTAACCTACTCAAATATAAACAATGACGATGCATATCAGTACACTTGTCTGGCTAATATAAGTTTTTTATAGGCCACATCTTACTTGGTCTTTTTTTTAAAAAAAAACAGTTCAAGCTACCGCTACTAAAGTAGGGTCAATCAATGCCTACAACACTACTTAATTCAGCAGAGTTCAAACCATAGCTGTAACAGGAACCGCAGACGCCCTACCTACGACGCCTTTAGTGCAATAAATCCGACACTCGCAAGAGACATCAAAGCCATCATGGTATCCAACCATTTATTGCCGACGTTTTCTTTTGTATTTTTGTTTTTGCGAAGTCGGTGCTCCTACATTTATTCCCTCCAGTACTGAATGAAACCACAAACTATTTCTGAAACGATACCCCTTCTTGAAAATATTCCGACATAATTTTTGTTCAAACAAACGGTATGCTCTCCTCCGGGAAATGGGGAACGGATTTCAATTAAAATACAGTCCTACAATAAAGTTTTATTAGAAATATATGTTATGGCTCTGTCCAAACTTTAGCGACCTGCAGTTTTAGGTTCATAATTTTCAGTCCTGATACATTCATCAAATGTACATCAACCAGAGGTTAATTTCGAAAGTTTCTTGTTGACTTTTTCGAAACTGCAATTACGCAAGAATATGATTGGAATTATTCTGGAAATTGTTATTTAAGGGACTAACAAGGATCTAAAGATCTCTAAACCAACGACCATACCACGTCGAGTTAATCGGTTCTCGTTAGATCACCGAAATTAAACGACGTTGGGCGCGGTTAGTACGTAGATGGGGGACCGTTTGAGAACAACCGCGTGTCGTTGGCCAGTCCCATCTACAGAGTTGAGGTAGATAATATACGTGGTATCACAATGGACCTAAATTGGTCTAAGTGTGTCGGCTTCTGCCGACAGCCACATAAACCTAACCTAACCTAACCTAAGGATCTATTATCAAAAGCATTCAAACAGAATATGAATATACAATTCAAAGTCTCCTTTAAATATCACTTTTATTGGACCTGCCAATCGACCATTTTCAACTTATGAACGCTTTTAATTTCAATCAGTCGTTGTAATAGTTCACCAATCCACTTTTGACAGAGTAATTGAATTTTCCAAGTACGAGTACATTTATCCCTGTTTCCTTGCATTTGTTATTGAGTTGCTTATCCTTTGTTACTAGCTACGCACTGGATTTCCTCGTTTCAGCGAAACAAGTCTGCCATTCAACTTTGACAAACAGCGGCATTCAATCGATGAAGCCATTGTACAGGCAGGACTTTCTGTGCAGCATTTCTTCGGTTTCCTTGTTTTAGAGAAAGTTTGTAAGGTAATGAAATCGACACGTGTATTTGGGTATGCCGCTGTTTTTTTTTTTGTTTAAGGAAAGTACTAAATAAGTGGGGTCAGGGCTGGGCAACGAAGTTCCAGTACCAGTATATACCTCAAATCCTGTTCATCTGGTTACCTATGGCTATCGTTCAGTCGGTTTTTGTTCTAAAAACTTAATCCTTGATAAGAGTCGGAGCAAAAAGCACTTTTAACAATATTTTAATCCCATTACATAATGCAACATGTTTGAGTGCAGTTTTACTTTTAGCCATTTTGATTAGTTTTGAAGGACAAAGTTCCTCCATAAGGATGGAATTTATTATATAATACTTCTGAAAGCTCCGAGCAACATTTTTTTTAACCTCATGTTTGGAACACGGTAGGAACGAATATTGGTAAGGAAAGTCATACAATTAACAACTATGTGAATTAGCGTTGTTAACACAAGCACCTACTTTGTATAGCTGTTTGGAGATTTTTGCGGTGGTAACTTTTTTCAAGGACATTGTTATAAAATTCACCACCGTCATTCTTCGAAAGAAAAGTGCTCCTGTTTCAATTTGATTATATTAATTTTCTTGAAATAGGAGGAAGCTAATGCCACAACGAGGAAACCCAATATGCTTCCTCTTCAAAATTTACAAGGAACCTCTGAAGATAAGAAGGGGGCTGGAATTCATTTGATTGGAGAACATTAAATTAGAAAGTCTGTACCATTGCATAATAAACAGGAGCAGGGATGTTTAATGAATCATTTGCGACTGGTTGAGGAAGAATTGAATATTGATTTTCAAAGATGCCAGAAGTAAGAACGATTTTTCACTACACTTCTACACTTTTGGATTAAGTTTAGAATTTAGAGACACTCAAAACGAAGTTTGAATAAAGATAAGTTTCAAAATAAGTTTCTTGTTCGTGGAAGTCATACGAGTGCCTGGGCGGAATTGGCTACATTGAAGATATAGTACTTTGTCGAAGGCAAATATATATGTATGCTTGTATAAAGTTTTGGCCTTCTTTTTTTCTGAAACGAGGATCTGGACTAAAGGGATCACAACCCTCCCATTTCACAGCATTACTACTGGCCCGCCTGTGGGGTTTACCGGTTTGACCTTAAAAAGTTTCGGTAGCCCTTCCGATTTCGAACAACTGCGTCCAATCAAATACTGGTTTTGTTGCATTTTTAGTGGTCCAATAGTTTTAAGGCCTTTTTGAAGATGCCAGTGCCAACTGAGAAAAATGTTCTTTGACTACCAGTTCCAGTCAGGTTGAACCATTGGTGTTATCCCTATATGAGCTGCTTCGACCTATTTGAATCCCAGGTCTTTAGGAGTCTCCAATACTGAGCCAGGGTGTTGGAAAAGAGTTTTTTTTTTTTATAATTAGCGTGCGCTAAAGGGATTTCTTGTTTCTGTAACTGATACAGTTACCCTTATAATGTAACCACAGCGCAGGCATTTTGTTTATTGTTGCAAGCAAATGATTCATTGCCTGCTTTTAGGTGCTATTTACTGCATTAAAGAATAGAAGGAAAGGAAAGAAGTTTGGTGCGATAGGGTTTTTTTCTCCACAGGTGGCGCCTAAATTGCTTTAGGGAGATCTGGTTTGTTGTGTGTATTCAGTTTATACAAATCATGGCCCTGGTCGGGATTCGAACGCACGACCTGCCAATCACTTAGTGAATAAATGGGCCAACGGCAGCGCTCATATCCCCGAAGTGGGTTACTGACTCCGGAAAACCCGGCCCCTCGTCCCAGGGGTAAACAAATGAAACTGCTCCTCCAGGTTGCGGGTTGTGCCGTCGGGGTAACTTCCCGACCACGTGAAACATAGAGTTATGAGAGACACATATGAAGAACGTTCGCCACCCACAAGCAATTAATATGTGGAACCGATATCGTGACATCATCAAGGAGGTAGCCGAGACCACAGTAGGTTACCAGCCACCCCAGAGAAAAAGCCCTTGGTATGATGATGTATGCGTTTACCGGAAGAAGATGACAGAAGATGCACGTTTAAAAACGCTGCAGCGCAAAACAAGGGCAGCGATGGAAGAGTATCGAGAAGGGAGGAGAAGAAGATCCTGCATAGAAAGAAGAGGGCGTACGCAGTCTCCCAGCTCAATAAAATAGAAGTCTCGGGTTTGAAACAACATCCGGAAATTTCACAAGAAAGCGAAGCACCTGACTGCTGGTTTTAAGACCGGAACGCAGGCTCCGAAGTCACCGAAATGCAGGGAATAGTAGATGTATTTAAGAAGCATTTCCAACAGCTGCTGAATGGGCATCATGTAGAGAGAGAGAGTGATAGGGCAAAAAGAGAACCCACGTCCTGTCAATGAAGAACAGATTTCACCACTTAGTATTGAAGAGGTTGGCTTAGCTATAAGAAAGCTAAAGAACACAAAGGCCGCCGGCTCTGATGGTTTACCAGCGGACCTATTCAAATGCGGAGGTGATGTTTTGGTAGGGCGCATGCACCAAATCATCAACCAAGTATGGGTGGAAGAAAGCATGCTCGATGACTGGAATATCAGCTCCATATGCCCCATCTTCAAAATCCTATGTCTTGCAAGAACTATCGCGCATATCATTGCTCAATATCGCGTATAACATCCTATCCAATATACTGCGTGAACGTCTCAAGCCGTTCTGCAACACACTAATCGGCACGTACCGGTGTGGCTTCCGGCCCGGAAGATCGATAATAGACCAAATCTTCACATTAATGTAAATCTTGGCAAAGACCAATGAATTTCAAGTCAAGACCCACCACCTTTTCATCGACTTTAAAGCCGCATATCGTCGCCTTAGTGACACAAGAACGTAACTACATTTTTTACGATTTTGGACTGGGTATGACACCTTTCTTCATATATCATCCATTGTGGCAAAAAATTGTACCTCTAGGTGAAGTAGTTTAGAAATTAGCGCTTGCCGTATCAACATTTTTTTCGAAAAATAGTAGGAAAAATTAAAAAAAAAAATAACAAAATCGTCTCTCCTGAAAACTAGCAAATATTGACATACGTTTTTGTGTCACTAAGGCGACGATATGATAGCATTCATCGTCAGGAGCATACGTGGCGATGGCCGAATTCGGGATCCCAGCAAAACTGATCGAGTTGTGTCGCGTCTCGCGTGACGCTGGAAAACACGCCGTGCAATGTGGAGTACGGAAACAGTTCTTCCGAGCTATTCCAAACCTGTACCGGATTTCGGCAAGGGGATGCGCTATCATGTGACTTCTTTCATATTGTTCTGGAGAAAATAGTACGAAGGGCAGGTGTCAACACGGAAGGGACTATCTTCAATAGATCCGTCCAGCTACTGGAGTATGGACGGTATCGACATCATCGGCCGTTCCCAGCGTGCCGTGTTAGAGGCTTTCACGGCGATTGATGAACAGGCGAAATTGGTTGAACTTAAAGTAAATGAGGACAAGACAAAGTACATTCTATCAACAAACATCTGCCCACCGCCTAGGACAAAACGTCACTGCTGACAGCAATAACTTTGAGGTAGTTAAGGAGTTGATCTACCTACGAGTAAGCATCAACTCCACGAATGACACCTCAGTGGGGATCCGGCGAAGAATTACCTTAGGAAACCGCTTCTGCGAAACAAATGCGTTTAAAACTCTTCACGCGAAGGACAAAATGCATGCTCTATCGAACCTTAATCCTACCAGTCCTGCTTTATGGCGCCGATGTAGAAAAGGAAAGCTATTGTTTCTTTTGAACGAAAAATACTCCGTCGGATATTTGGTCCTGTGTGGGAGGAGGGCGAATGGGGGAGAAGATACAATCGCCAACTCTGTGAGGTGTACCAAGATGTGGATGTAGTCCGAAAAGCTAAATCGCGTCGACTACATTGAGCGAATGGACATGCTCCAGCCAAGAGGATCTTCAACTTCCAGCCCCCTGGTTCGAGAAGGCGAGGAAGACCGAACCTCCGATTGAAAGAACAAGCCGTCGCGGATGCCGGAGCGCTTGATCTGGAGAAATCTAAGGCTGCAGTCACGGGTCGAAGCCCATTAAGTAAAAGTGAGTATGTTCTTTGACATGAAGGTTTCCACGGATCATGGAACTTCTTATTCGATCGTTACTACTCCTGCTGTCGGGTTGGTTACCCACCAGGCGCGTCCCCAGGTGGTGGATAGGGGGACCCCGGTACGATACGTTCGTGATCCGAGGTTTTACAGTCATAGCGGCGTTTTATACACCGTCAAAGCTCTATCGCGAGCCAAACCAAAAAACAAGTATGCAGGAACAACTTAATGATTTAAATACTCCAGGTGGTACTCGCATGGGCGAAAATCCACCCGTGGACTTTTCGACCACGGTCGGGGCACGGATTCTGGAGGCCCCAACCGACATACATATACCCCCCACCTGTATGTGCGTTGACCTCCGAGTTGCGAAAAGGTTTGCTTCCGAAGATTCCTGCAGCTCTATCTCCGACACGTTCGGTAGACTGGGCTGGAAACATGAAGAAAGTGGCGGAGAGGTTCAACCTGATACGCTTAATCTTCAGACCAATAGACAGACAGCCGATAGGTGTGATGCTGCCGACGAGGCCTGCGAAACCGAACAGGTGAAACGGGCCACAGAGGCGGCGTCCACTGGTCAGCGTCCATCTAAGAGCCAGCGAAAGAGGAAAAGGAGAAAGGCGGCTATCGTGCGGCGCAAAGAAACTGCACCGCCAGTTGAAGGCGCAAGCGCTGAGAATTGCCCTTCCCCGGCGGCGACGGCAAAGAGATGCAGGTCGGCAGAGGTTACCCCAACCGAAACCAGCCAGCTGACTGAAACCAACGCTACCTCCCCTTCCAATAGCTCGAACAGGAAAAAACGGAGGAAGAAGACCTCAAGCACTCCTGTCGGTGGAACTGCGCGCGCACCTTCTGCGTCCCTTCCACTAGAACACTTCCAGCTGATGTATTTCCAATGATTGGATTTACTCAGATTAACCTTCAACACTCCAAGGCTGCTACTCCACTCATCAGTAAGAAGCTTTCTGTGTTGAATACAAAAGCCCACATAACATCCATACAGGAGCCATGGGTGTGGAAAAATCGCATCTGTGGCCTTGGAGGTGTTCGTGGCACTACGATACTCTGTGACGAGCGGTCCGAGAGACCAAGGGCTTGTCTTGCTGTGTCGAACCTTTTCTCAGCGACTAAGCTTGGACAATTTTGTGGCCAAGATTTGGTTGCTGCAGCCATTAGCTACGAAACGATTGGAAATTGGAAGACCTTCATCGTGGCGTCAGCTTATCTCCCCTATGATTCGGTAGTGCCTCCACCACCGAGGGCAATTGCTGAACTCATTGACTATTGCGACACCAGGAAGATGGGCCTAGTTATATGCTGTGATGCCAATGCTCAAAACACTGTTTGGGGCAGCAGCAAATGCAACATGCGAGGAAACCATCTCCTGGATTTCATTCTATCATCTGATCTTACTATCAACAATGTTGGCTCGCAACCAACTTTTGTGACGTCAAGAAGACAGGAAGTGATCGACCTAACTTTATCAAATAGATACTTTAAGGCGGTTACTAACTGGAGGGTCTCTTCGGAGGTGTCCCTCTCAGACCATAGATATATCGAATTCCAAATCGAATGCGAAGCCATAACTTTGCAGGAGAGAAGGAATCCGAGAAAAACCAACTGGATACGCTTCAGGGAGGAATTAGGGAAAACTCTCAAAACTCCAACCAAACTCAGGACGAGACAAAAGGTAGAGGAAGCTGTTCAAGACCTGAATAGTGCCATTACTAGCTGTTTTGAACTGACGTGCCCAGTAAGCAAACCCCCTGGCAGAACACCGGTTCCCTGGTGGAGCTCGGAACTGCAAAGAATTCGTAGAGAAGCTAGAAAGCTTCTAAATAGGTCACTCAAGACTGATTTGGAGACAGACTGGAATCTCTACCGATCGAAGCAGAAGGAATATAAGAGGCTAATTCGGGTATCGAAAAGTGCTTCTTATAAGAATTTCTGCGAAAAGATTGAAAAGCTGGGTGAAACTAGTAGGTTGGTTAAAGCTCTGAAAAAGGGCAAACCAGCCAAACTGGACTCACTTAGAAAACTTGATGGCACCTTCACTGAGACGAAAGCGGAAACTCTTAGTTATCTGCTGGAGTCTCACTTTCCAGGTAACCAGATTACAATTGGTTCACAACCAGCCCCGATTACCGAGACTATGAGTGAGCCAAGACAAACAACTCGGCGTAGCTGGTATATTGCGAAGGCCGTGGTGACGGACGAGGCCATTAAATACGCATTTGCGTCTTTTGACGGCTTCAAGTCGCCTGGTACGGACGGAATATACCCAGCCATGCTGCAACAATGTACAAACCAGCTGCTACCGACTATGAAGAAAATCTTCACCGCTGTCCTAGCACTGGCATACATTCCAACACCCTGGCGTACAGTTAGAGTGGCATTTATACCAAAAATTGGCAGAAGTGACTACTCGCTCGCCAAGAGCTTCAGACCAATCAGTCTGACTTCCTTCTTGCTGAAAAGCATGGAAAGCTGGTCGAGCTTCACGTGCGCAAAACTGCTTTCGATTGCACCCACTATCTCAGATGCAACATGCCTATCAACGCGGAAAATCCTGCGAGACTGCGCTCCAAAATCTAGTTGGTAGAATTGAAGGCGCGCTTGACAGAAAAGAATACGCGATGGGCATTTTCATCGATATTGAGGGTGCTTTTGACAATGCGACTTTTGATAGCATGTGCAGCTCCGCCAGACAACACGGAGTAGACGAACCATTGGTGTTGTGGATTAAAGCAATGCTAATGAATAGAACGTTGGTTGCGGATGCGGATTGTGACCGCTATGTTATGGCGGGGGTAAACAGAGGCTGCCCGCAAGGCGGCGTCCTGTCTCCACTGCTGTGGTGTATGCTGGTCGACTCTCTGTTGAACGCACTCAACAGTTCTAATATTTACGCTCAGGCGAACACGGATGATGTTGCCGTGCTTTCTGTTGGATCATGCCTAGCGACTGTATGCGCCAAGGCGCAGGCGGCCCTTGACGTGATCGACGAATGGTGCACTAGGAATGGGCTCTCGCAATCCTCTTAAAACTGAGGTTGTTCTCTTTACGAGAAGGAGGAAGCTGGTCGGGTTGACTCAGCCAGTGCTAAAAGGCGTCACAATCCAACTCTCCAATGAAGCAAAGTATCTGGGAGTCATCCTGGATAGCAAACTTCTTTGGTCCAAACATGTTGAGCTGAAGACTGCCAAGGCGCTGTCTGTTTTCTGGCAGTGCAAAGGCATTTTCGGCAAGACATGGGGCTTATCACCGAAAAGAGTCCTATGGATTTATACGGCTATGATAAGACCATTTATAGCATACGCATCAGTTGTTTGGTGGAATAAGCTTTCACGTAAATACGTCACTGCTGCTTTTGCCAAACTCCAAAGGCAGGTATGTCTCGGCTGCACGGGGGCCTTTCCCAGCACGCCTGGCTCCGGCCTAGATGCACTATTGAACCTTCCGCCCCTTGATGTTTACATCATGGGCTGTACAATCAAGGCTATCTCACGTCTTACAAGAGGTGGCTTTTGGTATAACTCGCACTGGAGTTTTGATGAACTTGCGCAACGGTTGTCCTTCGACTCCTGTCTTATGGATATGCCGTCTGATGCGATGACACCGGAACTTCGGCTAAAGCGCAAATACGAGGTCGACTTTCCTCGCGTCCAGGACTGGCTCTGGCCGGACTCTGAACCTGGAAGGGAATGCAGTCGAATCTTTACGGATGGCTCCAAAACCGATCAAGGATTTGGTGCTGGTGTCTTCGTGGAGAGCGATAGCGTTAGACTTTTCTTTCCGTTAGGCAAACATGCGTCAGTCTTCCAAACAGAGACTTATGCTATCCTAATGGCCATGGACTATGTTACGAGGAACAGGTGGAGTGGGCGAAGTATCTGCGTCTGTAGCGACAGTCAGGCTGCGCTTAAGGCCTTACTCAAACCCTTAACTACCTCCAAAATAGTACGTGAATGCAAGATATCTCTGAATTCGGTCGGAAGGTTGAATTCACTTAAACTTGTCTGGGTCCCGGGTCATAACGGGATCACGGGAAATGAGATCTCCGATGAACTTGCTAGACAAGGCTCAGAGGGGGACCTCTCAGGACCTGAACCAGCGATCTGTCTGCCTGCGTCCTCGGTCAGGGCTTCCATTGACGGTTGGGTTTCCTATGAACACAATCGCCGTTGGCATGACTCTCCAGGGTGCAGACAGACTAAGCAAATGCTCCCCGACGTCTGTGGGAAATCCGCGGCATTCTTGTTGTCTCTCAACAGAAAAGACTGCAGACAGACTACTGGCCTTCTTACGGGACACTACGCTTTTGCCAAACACCTTAAGGTGCTAGGCCTAAGCGACACCACCAACTGCGAAGCCTGTGGAGAAAGCGACGACACTGCGGAACATTTCCTCTGTGATTGTCCTGCTTTTGCTCGTATCAGGTGGCAGGTATTTGGTGCGGATATGGTGAGTGCTGTAAACCTAAGCTCCTTATCATTGAAGCGCCTTCTCGTTTTTCTTAGAAAAACGAGTAAATTCCAACAGTAAAATGTGGTGTGTCTGCCTGGCAGTACAATGGACCAGTATTGAGTCTGAGTGCTCCAGTGCAGAAAGTTTAACACATCCCGACAAAAAAAAAAAAAAAAAAAAAAAAAAAACTCCTGCTGGCATGCGAAGCATCTTCATCTCTCCGTAAAGTCTGCCTATTCCAAAATCTGGGAATGATGATATTGGACGATAAAGTAACCGAGGACAGTTTCATTGAAAAAAAATGTCTTCTTCAATTTGTTCATACATTTTGTAGACTGTCGGACGACTCCTACACTGAAAAAAATAATAAAATAAAAATGTGTTTCAATCTCATTGCGCGACCCCTAGCAGTGAAAATAAAAATTTAAAAAAAAAACCGAAAAGTGCTTTGCATACGCAGCTTTTGCGGGGTATTCAAAATTTGATTTTTTTTCACTGCCCAGCTTTGCAGGCATATCGTATATTTTGACCGAAAATACTAGCACCAGACTACATTTTGTTTTATTTTTTTCCTATGAAAATAGTTTATCTTCTTTCAAATCAAACCCACTGCAAAATTCAGCAGTGCAAGTGTCCAAAGCTTACCTGTAATGTCTTCCGCCTGTGAAGGTGGTAACGACGACTGCGTACAGCAGTACCTTCCTCTCCCCACATATTCAGACCGTGATTCCTAGAAATACAAAAAAAACAAGAACATTATAATTTAAATTGATAAACAAAGAGAGAAAGAAATATACAAAAGATCTATAACAGACTATAGCTCCTCTTTCTTAGAGGTACCAAGGCCAAGCAAACACGGCAAAATGGCAATTTAACAACCAGTTTGGCATGAAATAAAGCAATTAACAGCTACGACAAATACCCAATTCCGGGGCGCTGTTGTAACGTCATGAGTTCGTCTTTTCCAAGACAAATTAACGAAGAATGATAAAAATTATAATGCGCTAAGGGAGTTTTTCCTGGAAATTATTCAGTATGTACCTTAAACAAGAAGCAGCAAAGCGTGCAGTTGTTATTTAACAAGCGGCACCTAGTAATCCTATTGCTGATGTATTTTATTGCATACCTTGAGATGCTAGTATACGGAAGTGGTAGCGAGGTATGATATATTGGTTTGTGCATTGGGTAAGTGTTTGATGTTTACACATCTACAGCAGGGGAAGGTAGATACGTAGATCGGAGTGGATGCTTGGTGTTGTCAGTACACCAGGAAGCTCGAAGGCGGCGTTTTGATGCCACCGCTCAAGTGACTCAGGGTGTCAATTTGTGTTTCTGTGGAATTGAGGAGTTCAATGATATTGCAGAATTTTATATTGCAAAATTCTGATAGATCGTCGAGGAATGATTTGCCGAGTGTGCGATGTCAAGCTCTAGCTAGGGCCGGATATTCGCAGAGGAGGTGGTGAAGGGTTTCCTTTTCCACTGGATCATTGCAACTGCGGCAGTGTGGGTTGAAGGGAGTGCGCAACGTAGCAGCGTGAATGCCGACAGGCCAATGTCCAGAACTTATTGCCACAATTCTGGCAATTTCCTGTTGGCTTCTGTGTGTTAGATCGTGGGTTCTTTTTTTCATTGAAGCAGGGCCGCATCTTCCTGAAGAGGAGGCGGTTATTTATGTTGCTCCATCTGGAGTTCGTCTGTGAAATGAAGTACTGGGATTTGCTTCCCTTAACAACTCCTATTGGAGGAGAAACAGTCTCTGCAAAAGAGCTGCCAATGGTACAGCCGTGCCTTGCCAGCGCATCGGCCCTTTCATTCCCCTCTAAGCCGGGAACTCAGAGGAGACTGGTGATGAAGTGGCCGCTTAGACAAGTGATTGCGTTTTACACTGTGCGACTTATTTGGATGATATTAAGTGCGAGTTGAGAGCTTTTATAGCTGCATGGCTATCAATAAAGATGGCAATATCTCTCTTGGTTGTGGGGAAGAGGGTGAGTATCCTACAAGCCTCCCCGATGGCTAGTATTTCCGCCTGGAATACACTAGAAGAATCCGAGAGTCAGAATTCCATTTTGGATGGCAAACATGGTGGTTCGTTTGGAATGCTTCATTGTTCTCATTCGAAAGGTTGGCGTGGAATAAAATTGGAGAAATAAAAAGAAACAGATTGAATTGCATATACTCGTACTTACAGGCGCTTAGAAAAAATGCTGGCATATTCATTAAAAATCGATAAACAACCAAAAAGCCCATTTTTAGGATGAGCTGAAACTTGTGGCTTCCATGGCACAGTGCGAGAGTGCTTGTATGAGAAGACGCTGGTCTTGGTTCGAATCCCAGTGGAGGTAATGCGTTTTTCGGACATAATGAATGGAAAAAAGAACAGCACAACAGAAAGAAGGAGTCTGATTATCGGTTGTGGCGAACCGTGAAACAGCGCAGCCGTCCACTTCACGTGGTAGCAATTATAAGATATGGTTGTACATTAAAACAACTCAAAATCTTCAGTTTTCCAATCCATTTAATAGTTGAGGTTGTGTTTGAGCATTGTGTAGTCAGTGGCAGTCGCAGTAAGATCCACGGGTAGCAGGTCAACTGCGCTGCAAGATGCAGTAAATCTGTTGTGATGTTCGAGAGGGAAGAGGTTTAGAAGTACGCTCGACCGAAGAGCCCCGCTAATACCAACAGGGGAAGAGTGAAATGAAAATGTAGAACGTATTCTTCAACACATTTTAATAATTAACCCATGAAATACACCGTAGATACTTTTCAGACCAAGTAGTGCAAATTGAAACCGTGTAAAAGGAGACAGACCTAGCATACAAATACAAAAAATTGTTTTAAATTTCAGAATGCCTGAAAGTATGTAATAAATTTTAAACCGTTTAATTCGAGGGGGAGGTTAGGCGTACAAACGTGGAATGTTATTACTATGGTATTTTATTTGGCTTGCAATTTCCATTTGGATTTTCTTAGATTTTTAATGAGAGAAATAAATGTATAAGAGGAAACTATCCATACAAGGAAGATATGTAGATACATTTGCGCAAGCATACGCAACATCATGAGATGCGCAGAAGAGAAAGAGAGTACCTACTAGAAGAGAATTAAAATATATATTAGATATTTGCAATAAATTCGCTAATAAGAACCAGTGGAGAGTCTTTGCAGCTTGGAACAACTCATAGAGCTCGCGGTGTATCTTCTCGTCCATTCGTCCTCTTCGCAAACAGGATGAAATATCCGAGGTCGTATATTTTTTTTCAAAAGAACCCGATATTAGCTCTCCTTTGCTGATTGTCGTCCAGCCATTGAACCAATAAAGCAAAACAGGCAGTATCATTGTTTTGTAGAGCTTACGCTTGGTCTTCCGGGTCAGAAGATTTCAACACGTTTGTTTTGCCAAACCGAAGTGGCAAGGGTTTTCTAGTGTAATACTTCGTCGGATTCCCACTTATGTGTTAATGGTGGAGTTGATTTTTACTACGAGGTAGGTTAACTCCTTTAATACCTCGAAGTTGCTTCTATCAACAGTGACGTGGTAACCGGGCCGGGTGGAGAAATGTTTGTTTTTTTGATGACTTCAAGGCCAAACTATTTGGGCTGTTCTTCAATCGCCATGAAAGCCTCTACTACGACACGTTAAGATCGATATTATACGCATACCTCAGTAAATGGACGTATCTTTTAAAGATAGTACCTTCCGTGTTGGCCAGTATTGAGTCTTGAGTACTCCAGTGTAGAAAGTCTCTCACCCCGACAAAACAAAAAAAAACCTCCCGTGTTGACACCTGCCCTGCGCACTGTCTGCTCCAGAACAAGATTGAATGTGTCAGCAGATAGCACATATCCTTGACAAAATCCGACCCACGTTTGTTATGGTTCGCAAAAGCGTTATCAATACGAACATTGAACCGCGTGTCAGTTGGAAAGATGGTTTGTTGAAAAGGTGGTGGGTCTCGATTTGAAATTTATTGGTCTACTCCAGGATTTGGAAGTGTGAAGATTTTGTTGTCTATTGTCTATCTGCCGGCCCGGAAGCCTTATTGGTATGTATCGATTAGTATGTTGCAGAACGGCTTCCGACGTTCACACAGTACAGTTGGAAAGGATTTTATATGCGTTGAACCAAAGTTGCCTTGACCGGGCTAGAGCGTCATCATCGAGATTGATTTTTAAGCAAGTCGTTTATTCCTTAGGCTCGGACAATTACTTCAACAGTACATTCATAGTTGCTTAGATGAGTCTTATGTATATTCGCTGGCCATGCTGGTTACATTTGACAGTTCTCAAATTAATTTCGTGGCGGTGTATCGTGGAGTGGTTACACGGTGTTTTCATTTCCGGTTTTTGCGAATATGTGTTGTGTGTATTAGAGCTAATTGCTCGCATTGGTTGCTTCCATTGTGTCCAGCGTCTTCATTGTTCAGTTCCACGTCAACGATAATAAATACCCCAAAAAACATATAAAAAATTCATAAAATTCTTTCGGAATTCATTTAAGATTCGTTTCACCACAGTGTCGTCGAAAGGGCACACAGGATTAGCCAAATAGTGTGTCAGTTCACATCTTATGCTTCCTGCTATTCCCAAATTATATTATAAGAACTTTTCCCATTAAATTCGCAAAGAAGTTTATTGAAAAATTTACCACTCACCCCCGTCATCGTGTAGTTAACCATTGCTTTCGAAAACATCCCTGACATTTTAATAATAACTTTTAGCCGAAAATGATATGACAGAAGCTGTTGACCAAATCATGATGGTTCAGTTCTCCTAGTTTAATTGTTATTCGAATAAAGGCTTTTTTGCCGTAATTGACGATATCAGCCTTAGCATGGCCACGGGCCGGTTGGCTAATCAATGTGTGCTAGGATGAAAAGTCCGAATGTAGTGACTGTGTTACCAGATACTGTAATTAACTTTATTAACGAGTTTTGCTGCTCAGGACGCCAATCAATAGGCGGTATTCTGTGCGGTTATTATTAATTAAACGATATGTATCGTACGCAGATCATCCCTTGGAGTGGGTATTGCCACCACACCAGGCACTTTGGTAACAGATTCCAACAATGCCGATACATTGTGACGTTCATGGCGGATATGATGAAAGTTATGCGAAGGGAAATCAGGTCTCGAAAGATGATTGGCAACAAAGTTTTCAATGAAAAAAAGAACTTAGGTTGACGAAATTCGAACGGATATGAGATAGTGGATATGTAAGAAGGAAAACTGAGTTAAACGGGATGTAAACGGATATGAGATAGCAGATATGTAAGAAGGAAAACTAAGTTGAACAAATTAAAAGTTGAGATAAGATTGGCTGTTACTTGTGTGTGCTTTTCCAATTAAGTATGTTTGGAAATTCAGCTTTTAATTAAGTGCTAGCTAGGTTTTAGGCCCTGAATGGGCCCATAGCCGAATCTGAACGGCAAATTCGAGAAGCTTCTCATGCTTCTCATGACAATTGATACTCTTGGATGCTTGTCAGACGTTCGCAAAAGGTGGGACAAAAAAACTCAAGATGTTACTTGGTCCCGGCGGGAATTGAACCGGGGACCTTTCGATTAGTAGTCAGACACACTTAATTTGAAATTCATTTTTTATTCATTAATAGATATCTACTTACATACTAGACAAAAATTATTAAATCGAACTTAAAATAAACAGGATACTTATTCTTATTTATTGGTCCTTATGCGGACGCTCTAA
This sequence comes from Portevinia maculata, assembly GCA_949715645.1. Lineage (NCBI taxonomy): Eukaryota > Metazoa > Arthropoda > Insecta > Diptera > Syrphidae > Portevinia > Portevinia maculata. Next base: position 24,282,504 of record OX454527.1, on the reverse strand, counting down.
ACTTAACTATAACCTTATAATTATTGCCTTTCGGCCTTAAAACTATTTTACGAACTAATCTTACATATATATTCATCGAGAACAATTTTTAAAACTCGGCATCATTATTTAAATTTTATATATTCTATAAAACGAATAAAAAATTAAAAACTACCTATTCTACTTTACTTGAACTACTTAACGCATTCTAACTATAATTAGGATTCGAGCACTCGTTGCCTTGCGCAACAAGTGGTCAAAATGGTGCCGTAACATAACCCCAAGCGTCATAAGCTCAAATCTCGAAATTTGGCCTTATGTCGCATTGTGAAAGTGACATAAGGACAAATTTTAGCATTTGGTATTATGTCACCTTGAAAAAGCTTCATAAGGCCAATTTGGCTTTATATATGCATTGCAATGTTGATGGGATTAATTACGAAATCGCAAGTAGATTCCATAAACAGTGTAATGCCTATAGGGGGGGGGGGGGATGATTCCCCCTTGCAACCCCCTGCTTGGGATCACTGTTTGATTTGGAGTAGGTGCGAGGTACGGTTTTGAAATTTGGCTTTATGTCACTTTCCGGATTTGGCCTTATGACGCTTAATGAAAGTTGTAACGCTGCACTTTTTTCATTATAATATTTATTCAATTTCTTTGCTTTCATTTAATTACCTATTGTAACGCTGCATTTTTCCATTATTCTATTTTTTTTGCTTTCATTTAATTACCTATTGTAACGCTGCATTTTTCGCATTATTATATTTATTCAATTTTTGCTTTCATTTAAGTTTTATTTCCTTATGAACTCCACTTATCACGTTTAAAATATTTTTTTTAATTTGGTAGCACTGACTGCGCGCAAACTTTATAAGCTGAATGCGCACAACAACTTTCAGTTATTTAAAAAAAAAGCTTTTATTCCAAAAGCTCCAGAAGGGAGTATAAAAGGCCAAGCAAAATCAATGAAAAGCAACTTAAGTTTGGTATCTCGTCGTGCGACTGTTCCGCTACCGCCCTCGAAAAGTCATCACATTTGAGTTTTAATCGCCTGCTCTCATCTCGAGCGTACATTATTTTTATTCGGCTTTACTGCGGTCACCGGACAGAATAAACCCGAAAGCAAATAAATTCAACGTCAGATCAGAGTTGCCAAAGACGCCTACCGTCAATATTTTTTTCTCTCTTTTCACGCTCTTCAAGCTTTTTCCGTATATCATTTTTTTTCCTTTTTCACGCTCTTCAAGCTTTTTTTTCTTTTGTTATTTTTTTTACACGCTCTTCAAGCACATTTTTTTGTAATTACTCTTTAATTTTTTGTTTACCTTTAATAATAGAATTTCTTACGTTAAAGAAAACGATGTTCTTTTATTCTTCGCTGCCCTTCTGGCGATTCGCTCGTTGTTTTTGGATTTTTTCTATTTGTTCGTCCACTGTTGACGTTTACTGCGGTCTCAGGACAGCATAAGCGCGGCAGAAAGATAAACAAAGCTGCTGTTTTCTCTTCGGCGGATCTTTGCAGCCTTTTTGGCATTTTCTTTGTCTGTTTTTTTGCCCTTTGTTCGTCTGCCTGTTCATCGTTTACTGCGGTCTCCGGACAGCATAAGCGCGGCAGAGAGACAAACAAAGCTGCTGGTTGCTAACTTCAGTGGATGGAAGGTGCTGGGTCAGAGGAGTGCAACTACGTAACACCAACAAACGTAGGCAACCCTACTACAAACACCCTGAGAGTAGGAAATACTTTTTTTTTTTTTTTTTGTAAAAAGGATATCCAAATCCCAGAGCACTCAGACTCGGTAACGGTCCATTGTACTACCAGGCAGAAATCCTCCTTTTGGTATAGAGGCATGTGAATGGGTGGCGTATGTTGTTGTTCCCCATGGGGATTGAACCTGCACCGCATGGGTAGCAAGACAACACACTAACCTCTACACCGTCGAAATACTCTTACAAAGTGACATAATACCAAATGCTAGAATTTGGCCTTATGTCACTTTCAAAAAGCTATGTAAGGCCAAATTTTGAGATTTTGAGATCAAAATCCCAATTGCTTTCCGAGCGCCTGGCAGCCGTCAACGTGCACACGCGCTGCCGTGAGCTAACTGAAGCCTTACAGCGTCAATCTTCTCCCGGAAGCACTACCACAAGTTGACGAGCCCGGCCTCTTCCAGAAACGCCCTAGTTTACTTAATCTAACTTATAAAGTAAGAGGATGTTACCTAGAGTAACGGTCTTGGGAGGGCATGTTGACCCTTTCCCCTCCAAAAACCCACCAAAATTCGGCAAATTGCTTTTCCGTATCGAATTTATCCCTCTCCGCTATTGCGGTACTAAAACGGAGGAGCTAATGAGGATTGGCGACGTCTCCGCCGCGGATGAGCCACTTGTGGTATAATACCGGGATGCCGCCGGTGGTATAATACCAGGATACCGCCGGTGGTACTTCGACCTAAAAGATCTTTTGTACCGTATGGGCCAGAAAAGTTTAAACTAGTAGAATTTCCACTTTCCGTGTAAAGCGGACAATTTTACCAGTAGAAAAATTCTTTATGTCCTCGGGGCTTATTTGCTCCCTGAGAAAGACCTTCTTTCTAATTCCATTAAGGGCTGGACATTCACATAAAATGTGTTCAGCTGACTCGTCCTCTTCAAGACAGAGTCGGCACTCAGGAGAGTCTGCTATTCTCATTTTGTGTAGATGATACGAGGGCGGGTCAATAAGTCCGTGACTTTTTGAATTTCTGACCTCTTTACTGAAACAGCAACACTGCTCCTGTCAACAGGCATCTGTCAGTTGACTCCTGTCAAAATTTAAACTTGCTGCGTCAGTTAGTTTGTGTTTGACAGCTATTTTTATCAGACTACTCACTAATTTGAGGAGAAAATGGAAAAAAGTGAATTTCGTGTGCTTATTAAGCATTATTTCTTGCGAAAAAAAACCATTACCGAGACCAAGGCTAAGCTTGAAAAATACTATGGGGACTCTGCACCATCGATTTCAATGGTAAAAAAGTGGTTTACTGAATTTCGTTGTGGCCGTACAAGCACTGAAGATGCCGAACGTCCTGGACGCCCAGTTGAGGTCTCTACACCCGAAACAATCGAAAAAATTCACGATATGGTGTTGGCCGACCGAAGATTGAAAGTGCGAGAGATTGTGGAAGCCGTAGGGATCTCGCATGGCTCAGTGGTTTCAATTTTGAATGATCACTTGGGCATGAGAAAGCTTTCCGCAAGATGGGTGCCGCGTTTGCTCACAGTCGACCACAAACGCAATCGTGTAACAACTTCACAGGAAGGTTTGGCGTTGTTTAATCGCAATATGGAGGAGTTTTTGCGCCGTTTTGTAACCGTGGACGAAACATGGATCCATCACAACACACCAGAGACCAAACAACAGTCAAAACAGTGGGTTTCTAAGGGTGAATCGGCGCCAAAGAAGGCCAAGGTGGGTTTGTCAGCCAATAAAGTTATGGCGACTGTTTTTTGGGATGCACGCGGGATAATCCACATTGACTACCTTCAAAAGGGAAGAACAATCAATGGGGAATATTATGCCAACTTATTGGACCGATTCAATGACGATTTGAAAAAAAAACCGACCTCATTTGGCCAAGAAAAAAGTTCTTTTCCACCAAGACAATGCAAGGGTGCACACATGTGCAGTTGCCATGGCAAAAAACCATGAATTGGGCTATGAATTGCTCCCTCATCCACCCTATTCTCCAGATTTGGCTCCGAGCGACTACTTCTTGTTCCCAAACCTGAAGAAATGGCTTGGTGGAAAAAGATTTGACTTCAATGATGAAGTCATCTCGCAAACAAAGGCCTATTTTGAGGACCTCGACAAATCATTTTTTTTGGAAGGGATACAAAAATTGGAGAAGCGTTGGACAAAGTGTATAGAGCTCAAGGGAGACTACGTTAAAAATAAAATTTTTTTTTTATCAAAAAATCTGTGTTTTATTCCAAAAGTCACGGACTTATTGACCCGCCCTCGTATCTTAAACCATGGTGACCAGTAAGGTAACCTAGTAAGTTTTTGATATCATGCCTGCTTTTGCTGGCATTTTGATTGAAGGGCCGAATGGCTCGGGTGGCCTGTCTTAGACCTGGGATGCTTTCCCAAAGATAGATACATTTTCTATGTTCCCAGCTTTTAATTGCTGCCGTTGCTGCTGATCTAGGAGTGCAGCAGAAATATTCGGGACCTATGAAAGGTGTTTCTGAACCTTTTCTGGCCAGTTCGTCGGCCTTTTCGTTACCTTCTACCCCGACATGACCCGGAACCCACCATAATTTGGTCTTGTTTCTTATTCCGAGTGTTTGTAGGGTATTGAAGCAGTACATGACTGATTTGGAGTCAATGGTATACGAGCTAAGGGCGTTTATAGCTGCTTGACTATCCGTGAAAATATGGATGGTTGCACCTTTTATGCCAGATAAATTAATGTGGCTGGCGCATTCTTGAATGGCGTGGAGCTCTGCTTGAAATACGCTGGGACTTTTTCCCATGGGTATCGTAAAGCGTTTGTGTGGTCCGTATATTCCCGCTCCTACCCCCGTTTCCATTTTAGAACCATCCGTATACCACTTTATGCCGTTGTGGTTGTTTGGTGGGTTATTACTAACCCATGCTTCTCTCTTGAGTATCTCCGTGGAGAACCGTTGGTTGAAGCATAGTGTTTTTTGAATGCGTACTGTGACCGCGCAGTTCATGTTTAGTTCTGGCAGTTCATCGCGAAGTCTCTTTAGTTCCGGATGATAATTAAGACTTATCTCGTTTAACTGTATTAGACTTATTGCACTGCGGATCGCAACTTTTTGGATGTAGGTATATGTGGAGAGGTTTAATTCCTGTTATTGCCTCTATGGCAGCTGTTGGACAGGTTCGCATGGCTCCGGAGATACCAAGGCACGCAAGCCGTTGTACCTTTTTGAGCTTCTCTATTGCGACCTTTTGTGTGGATTTTGTCCACCTTACTATGGAGGCGTATGTTATAATGGGTCTTATCATAACTGTGTAGATCCAGTGGACGATCTTTGGAGAGATTCCCCAGGTTCTGTCATATGTGCGACGACAAGCCCATAAAGCTCTATTAGCTTTAGTGATTTTGTTGTTTATGTGAGAGTTCCAGTTAAGTTAAGTCTCTTGTCCAGGATTACTCCAAGATACTTGACTTGGGTACAGAGGCATGCTTTTTGATATGCATTCTCTAATGTGGATGTCAATAATGCTTTCCATTGTTTTCAGAAAAAACGATGTCAAGCTTATCGGACGATATGATTTAGGTAATTCACTCGGCTTGTTTCCCGGTTAAGGTATAAATATTACGTTCACCTCCCTCCAGGTAACTGGTATATACCCCCAGTTGAAGCTGAACCTAAAGAAGGCAATCATGGATGGTAATAAAAAATTTATTCCATTTTGAATGAGGGCTGCAAAAATACCGTCTGTTCCTGATGCCTTGAATGGTTTAAATGAGTTAATTGCCCATTTAACCTTATCCAGAGTAAAAAGTGTTCCGGATTAACTATTAATTCTGCTGAGGTTTCTTGGAATTGAGACCTCCGCTATATGGTCATCTGTAATGACCATCGTTTGAGACCCTGGGAAGTGAGCCTGAAGCAAAGTTGTCAGCGTTTCTTCCCGGTCGCGTGTGATTGAACCATCTGATTTGATTAACGATCACATGCTTTTTTCTTGATCCTTTGACAGAGCCCTTTGGAGGTGTGCCACCTCTGGAAGTTTTTCGATCTTCTCACAGTTTGCACGCCATGAGGCTCTTTTGAATCTGCGCAACTCTAAGTTGTATATGGTCAGCATGGATTTATATTGTTCCCATGTGCCGGTGCGTTTGGCTTTGTTAAAAAGCTTTCTCACTCTCTTTCGAATAGACTCAAGGTTATCGTTCCACCATGGTACGCACCTTTTAACCACGGTTCTTTTAACCTTGCAACTATTTTTGAATGAGGTAAGAATAATATCATTTATTTGACATTGCGCAGCATCTGCATCATTTGTTGTTGATGGTGCTTCTGGCAGCATGTCAGATCTGACCGCAAGATTTTCGCGGTAAGTTCTCCAATTAGTCAGTCTGTTGTCATAACGGACTGACGCGTGTTCGGCATTGCATCTTATCTCGAATCGGATGTGCATATGATCCGATAGAGATGCCTTGCCAGACACATGCCAGCCCTCTATAATATCCTTCATAAAAGGAGATGAGATCCTCGTTGGGATAGTATTTTATAAAGTTGGATTCAGGCGTTCGGAATAACCGGAGACAGGCGCTAAGACATTGTCTCTCCAAAACCCGAATGTTTTCCATATAGCTAGGCGCTATATTAAACCACAATGGACAACCATAAGCGATGATCGGCCTTATAAGGGCCACGTAGCAAATGACCTTCACTCTGGAGTCAAATTGACTGCTATGAAACAGTCTTCTTGTCAGAGCATAAGCCTTTTTGGCCCCAGGAAGACAAGCAGCTATATATGTCAATCGAAATATAGATACTGGTCAAGCCAGATACCCAGATATCTAACTACGCTTCTCACCGCCAATGGCTGCCCATTTTGTCCAATAATGGCCAATTTCTTCCAGTTTTTTCTGGTATCCCTAGAGGCCCCAGGCAGTGGAGTTCTGAACAAGATTGCTTCCGTCTTCTGAAAGTTTATTTTCAACTTCCAGTCATCGCAATATCCTTTTATTTGATTGAAGTCACGCTGCAAAAGTTAATGACCTCGATTATATGACCTGTGCCCGTGTTCTGTCACATCATCATGAGCGATGTGAATCGAAATAAAATTTCATTATATCACATTTCCGTGTTCTGTAACTATGCGATGCGAAAACTATACCACATGGAACATTGTGAAATGAAACTCCTGGAAATATGTGATAAATCGGTGTTCTGTAACTTTCGAATGCGATAAATTATTCACTTCAACTGTCAAAATTTATCACATTTCAATTGGCTTGCGAGAAAGGGATATTGAACAATTTTAAAAGGATAGTGGACAGTGAACATTTTTGATTTTTTATTTAACAAAATATACAGTTCGTTGATCAAGTTCAACGTTTAAAAAAATGCAAAAGAAATAAAAAATAACTAATAAAAACGGTCAGAATTAGTGGAGAAGAATGTAGGTAGGTACCTACATTCTGTCGAAAGAATTCAGCAAGCACTCAAATAAGATCCATTTTGAACATTCTTGGAACTTTGTTGCTATAAAAATAAACAGCTTGGTACATCCATATCATTTATTTTTTTCATAGACAGACAAAATAAATGCAAAATTTTAACTTCATTAAATTATCAACATAGAACATAGCGTTAGGATCAGATTAATTTCAAAAAAAATTGTCTGAGTCTAGCAGAACGAGCGATCATCATATTTTTGAAAATTCAACAGAAACACGTAATTTTCCGATAATCCGATAAAAAGTCGCGCTACACCGCTCCTATCCCAACGACATGTAAATACACACTGAATTTCCTCGCCAAACTACCCTTCGATTTCCAGTATTTTGACAATCCTTCCAATTTCCCATGATATTAAAAGTTACCAAGGTACATTTTATCGCATAGAGTTACAGAACACAACTTCTTTCCACATGCGATAAACGGTGGAATTTTGTGTTTTCGATGCGAAGAGTTATCGCATGAGTTACAGAACATGGGCACTGATCTGTATGCCACTAAATCATCGGCATAAGTTATAGCATGTCTGAGTGAACCTACCAGATCACTCGTGTAAATGTTAAACAGGATCAGAGAAATGACCGCCCCCTGTTGTAAACCGTTTTTAATTTCGAAGACTCTGGTTGAAGTCACGTTGCCACATTTAACAACGAACTTCTTTCCAATAAGCATAATAAATTACATATGGCAAGGGTTGTGCGTGCATCCCCCGCCTGGTCAACTTGTAAAATTGTTTTCTCTCAGTCTCATCGTTCTAGTGGTATCAGGCCTAATGTTTACACTTGCACGATATCACGTAGGCAATTTTTCATTCATGTCATTCGCCTTTTTAATCAACTTCTCCTTAATTTAAGAACCAAGGTCAAGCACATGAGTTTTTTGTCTTTAGTCTTTTCTTATCTTAGTACTCTTCATTGATGTTTTTCCGGTTAAACGTAGGTTAGGTTAGGTTAGGTTTATGTGGCTGTCGGCAGAAGCCGACACACTTAGACCAATTTAGGTCCATTGCGATACCACGTATATTATCTACCTCAACTCTGTGGATGGGACTGGCCAACGACACGCGGTTGTTCTCAAACGGTCCCCCATCTACGTACTAACCGCGCCCAACGTCGTTTTTTAATTACGGTGATCTGAAGAGAACCGATTAACTCGACGTGGTATGGTCGTTGGTTAACTAGACCCGGTTAAACGTAACTTAACATTTATTTTTAATGAGAATGTCAATATTATTTATTTTATTTTTAGTTTTACTTAAAATGCCATATTTGCTTCTATTTTTTTTTTATTAACGTAAAATATGTCGCCATATAAACTGTGCACTCTTAAAGAATTTTGTTCTTATTGCACAGCAAATAATTAAGATAAATAAATACGAAATACAAATACAAGAACTTCATTCCACTTGGCACATTTGTACACTGTACAGACACGATTTCGAGCATACATCCTTTCAGCTTATGCTGTATATGTTCACTGCTCTGTTCATGATTTTAAAATCACAATCGAGTTGTTTCCATTGAAATCCAGCAACCAGCAAAAATCGATAGCTACTTTGGAAATCATTTCATTGGTAGCAGCATGCAATGCAAAGGAATCAACACCCGTCTGAAAATCAATATCCTTACAAAATTACAACCAACAACTTTAATAAAATTATGTAGCAAATCATCCAGTTATCGCTTGTTGACATCGTCGTTCTGAAAACAACAAGTACCCTAGAAGCTTCTAGCAGACCGACGCCACTCATTTATCATGTTTTCTATTATTTCCTTGGCTAAAGGACCACTCTTGGCAATTGCACTACAGACAAGTATATACCGCTTCATATCCATTGGAAATGCATTTATGCCTGGGTCTTCTAGGGACGGATACAGCAACACCACCGTCATGTGTCTCAGGTGTATTGGCGCCGCCCGCCTGTTAAAGGCTAACATATCAACATTTTTAAGGATATGAATTTTCAGTACAACGCCTGAAATGCACTTGCATTGTAATTACATTCCGAGAAACATGCAGACGACGAAGGATACCTTAATCGAGTAGATAAAGAGGCTGATGGTGGGGAAGTTCAAGGAGACCATTGCGGCTTTAAGTCTGTTCATATTCGATACAAGCACAGACAAAATGAGGCTCGCGGAAAAGGTTTTTCATTTATTCATAAGCAGAAGGAGCCTTTTGATATACACAACCACCAGCTTCTTTCATCTCCTCAACAGACAATTATCCTCACGGGATTATTCCACTACTGCCACTTGACAAACGATACAACAGTCATGATGAGGATACTCATCAGGCTCATGATAAAAATGATGAGGCACAAGGATGTGGGTCGAGTGATGAGAAACGGGACAAGTTGACGACATCTTGTATTGTTTGCAAGAGTGTCTGTTTTTCTTCTTCTTTTTTCTTATGTGTAAGTTAGTGCGTGGTATCTGTATATTCGTTGCAGGAGATTTGCTAAAACAAAACTCTTAAATGCGAAACATCCGCTTGGAAGTTTTCGATTGAGCAGATTTCCTTTGTTAGACAGGGAGGCGTAAAGCCTTTTTTTATTTGTTTATAATTTAATCTTCTGGTGGAGCACCACCTTTGTTGTGAGCTTTTGTTTATGCGGTAGTTCAATGCTAGTTGCTGTTCAACACTCAAGTTGAATTAATCTGCAGCGGTGGAAAAAGTTTCGGGCATACAACAGACAAATGAGTTGCGGATAAAATTTGAGTTGAAGTTTTGAAAGGAGGAGATGGAAAAATGTTTTGCGGCGGATATGATTGCATTGAAAGTAGGTATCCGTGTCTACGTCCTGAGCTTAACTATGTACTACTATCACTTGATGGAGGTTTATGCACAATTTTAGGAAATTGAATTAAAATTCAAGAAACTTGAGTAACATTTGCCTTAAAAGAAAATAAAAAAACATAAGTTCTATAAATAATTATGTAGAAGCCTTTTTAATTCAGAAAAGCTGTAAACAGTTTGAAGATGCTGTTTATACCCTATTCTAGGGGTATATTAATTTTGACGCATAGTTTGTAACATACCTTAATATTGCCCGTAGACCCCTAAAAGTTACTATATTTATGATCAGCATCGATAGTAATGTCGATCTAGCCATGTCCGTCCGTCCGTCCGTCGGCAAAAATTAGGCCTTTAAACTGGACCTAGAGAGCTGAAATTTTAACCATATACTCTCTAGGGTCCCGAAATAATCAAGTTTAAGAATTTTTGAAATCCGCCCACAGACACGCCCACAAACTCAAAAAAACAAAATTTTGGAAAAAATCGAATTTTGAGCTAGAGAGCTGAAATTTTTTATATATGATCTATGGCCCATAAAACTGATTGGGACATAAAATTTTCAAAATCCGCCCACTGACACGCCCACAATTAAATAAAACAAATTTTGGGAAAAATTGAATTTTGAGCTAGAAAGCTGAAATTTTTTATATATGATCTTTGGCCCATAAAACTGCTTGGGACATAAAATTTTCAAAATCCGCCCACTGACACGCCCACAATTAAATAAAATATTTTTTTTGAAAAACCAAAATTTGAGCTAGGGAGCTGAAATTTTTAATATATACTCTCTAGGGGCCCTTTATGCTCATGTGTAAATATTTTCAAAATCCGCCTACTGACACACCCACAATTATTTTTTTTTTATTTTTGAAAGTCCAAAGTTTGAGCTAGGGAGCTGAAATTTATAGTATATACTCTCTAGGTGCCCTTTATGCTCATACTTAAATTTTTTTTAAATCCGCCTACTGACACGCCCACAATTAAATAAAACAATTTTATTGAAAAACCAAAGTTTGAGCTAGGGAGCGTTTTTATTTACAAAAGCTTAGTTTTTTCGATAAAATCCTTTAAATTTTTGTCACGCCCACTTATGAGATATAGGAATAAGAATAGGGTATCCAACAGTTCGCCCAAGCGGTCTGTAGCCCGCCCCTATGTTTTTTACTAATTTTTGTACTGCTTATGATTGGCAGAAACCTTTTCGCAGAGAAAGTATTCCACCTGCACTAAAACATAACAATTGCACTTTGAATTAAACAGAGAAAAACATGGGGACGGGCTACAGTCCGCTTGGGCGAACTGTTGGATACCCTATTCTTATTCCTATCCCTCATAAGTGGGCGTAACAAAAGTCTAAGTATGGTTGAATTGTTAAGAACGCTCTATATATTTTGTTTATATAAGATTTAAAGGATTTTATGGAAAAAAAACGCTCCCTAGCTCAAACTTGGGTGTTTCAATAAAATTGTTTTATTTAATTGTGGGCGTGTCAGTAGGCGGATTTAAAAAAAATTAACACATGAGCATAAAGGGCCCCTAGAGAGTATATATTATAAATTTCAAATTTTGGTTTTTCAATAAAATTGTTTTATTTATTTGTGGGCGTGTCAGTGGGCGGATTTTGAAAATTTTATATCCCGAGCAGTTTTAGGAGCCATAGATCATATAAAAAAAATGTCAGCTTTCTAGCTCAAAATTCGATTTTTTCCAAAATTTTGTATTTTTTTGAGTTTGGGCGGATTTCAAAAATTCGTAAATTTGATTATTTCGGGACCCTAGAGAGTATATGGTTAAAATTTTACCTCTCTAGGCCCAGTTTAAAGGCCTAATTTTTGCCGACAGACGGACGGACGGACAGGGCTAGATCGACATTACTATCGATGCTGATCATAAATATAGTAACTTTTAGGGGTCTACGGGCAATATTAAGGTATGTTACAAACTATGCGTCAAAATTAATATACCCTTAGAATAGGGTATACATAAAAACGGCGCACAGAGTTTTCTTAAATCGTTGGGCTACAATTTTGAACAAATTATGAAACACTGCCGATTCAAAGTATAAAATAACTACACCGAATTCGTGTTTGCAAAAGTTAGCTTGTACTAGGTATAGCGAAAGTCACCACTGTATCGAAGACTCTATAATTTTTGCAAATGGCGGCAAATGTCAATTCCACTTTGACATTTGTGAAGTAAACAAATACAAAATAAACGTCAAACATAGGGACGGGCTACAGTCCGCTTGGGCGAACTGTTGGATACCCTATTCTTATTCCTATCCCTCATAAGTGGGCGTGACAAAAGTCTAAGTATGGTTAAATTGTTAAGAACGCTCTACATATTTTGTTATATAACATTTAAAGGATTTTATCAAAAAAAACGCTCCCTAGCTCAAACTTGGGTGTTTCAATAAAATTGTTTTATTTATTTGTGGGCGTCAGTGGGCGGATTTTGAAAATTTTTTATCCCGAGCAGTCTTAGGAGTCGTAGATCATATATAAAAAATTTCAGCTTCCTAGCTCAAAATTCGATTTTTTCCAAAATTTTGTTTTTTTCAGTTTGTGGGCGTGTCTGTGGGCGGATTTCAAAAATTCGTAAACTTGATTATTTCGGGACCCTAGAGAGTATATGGTTAAAATTTCAGCTCTCTAGGTCCAGTTTAAAGGCCTAATTTTTGCCGACGGACGGACGGACGGACGGACGGATGGACGGACATGGCTAGATCGACATTACTATCGATGCTGATCATAAATATAGTAACTTTTAGGGGTCTACGGGCAATATTAAGGTATGTTACAAACTATGCGTCAAAATTAATATACCCCTAGAATAGGGTATAAAAAGACATTAATTGCTATACTCCTAAAGAACGCGCAATAGGTTAGGTTATGTAGGCGGGCTGGCTTAGTGCCATACTCAGGTCAATACTGACACATTGTGATGCCCATCGGGGGAGAAGGGTCGTCCCTTACTCATTTTTAGCCCTGTTTACAAAAACTGAGATTAATTACTCACTATGTTGTGGATTTGGTGAAGTTCATTATTCTGTCTATCGGTGTGCTGGAGAGCTCTTCTAGATCGTGGAAGAAAAGTCTCCCAAGGAATCTGTACCTGATGTGTTGGAGACCCGGGCAGTGACACAGGAAGTGGGTAGTATTCTCCAGAGCTTCCTCGTCGCCACAGCTTCAACAGCTTCCGTCAAGCTAAATTTCTTCATGTGGTACCGCAGAGTATTGTGCCCCGTTAATATACCTACAAGGGTGGATAGTGATTTTCTATCCTTTTCACGAGACTCTCGACAGTGCATCAGCTGTAAGCTGTTGACCGCCAAGCGCGTGTAACCTACGCTCAAGCCATACTGAACCTCAACTTAGAGGGAGACAACTTTTTATCGAAAATCATCATGAGTGACGAGACCCATTTCCATCTCTGTGGATATGGAATTATCACTTCTGGGGCACCAAAAATCTGCGTATAACCCACGAAGACCAATTAAACGCACTCAAAGTTACTGCATGGTGTGCTTCCTTCCTACGCTAAGGGTCATCGGGCCTTATTTGTTTTCGAAAATGCTGCAGGCCAAACGACTACTGTGGACGGCGAGCGCCATGCTCAACGACTTTCACCTTCCTCAATTGAATGAATCGGGACTGGAGAACATGTGGTTCCAACAGGATTGAGCAACGGCGCATACTGCACGAGTCACAACCAAAACAACGTTTACTCGAGACTCTATTACATCCCGAAAAAATCACTGTTTGGTGTGATTTACATGGCGAAGGCGTCATTGGGCCATTTGTCTTTAAATCCGAAACCGTTGCCAACATCACCGTGAATGGCGAACACTGCAGGCAAATGATTCGTGATTTTTTTATTCCCAATGTCATTGGAAGTCATTTGGAAGAGAAATGGTTCCAACAAGACGGCCATAAAGCGCGTGCAACCATGACTTTGTTGAGCCAAACGTTTGGTGACCGAATCATCTCAAGAAATGGACCTGTGAGTTGGCCACCTCGTTCATGTGATTTGACATCTATGGACTAATTTTTGTGGGGGTACGTCAAATCTCTGGTATCACTTAGAAGCCAACATTCGACGCACTATTGACGAATTAAGACCTGGTATGCTTGAAAAAGTGGTGCAAAAGATCATAGGCCCCGTCGCGGAGGTTATATGCCAGAAATTATTTTTAAACATTAAATGCCATCAAATTTGTGAGCTAATAAAGCCAAAATTTGGTCATTCCATTAAATTTGTTGTTTTATTTTTTAAAAAATTTGTATGGCTCTATAAAAAAACAAAACCTGTATATATCCACCCTTTTGGAAGTACTTATGTACTTGACAGTCGGAATGACGCAAAATATTTTATCTTTTGGCAAAGTATTTCCGTACTTCGAATGCAATTTTCCATGCACCGTGCGGTTGGTGGTTCCTCCTAATAGAAATTCGTCATTAAATTGAAAGAATGTCAAAGTCGAGGACTTTTCTTTGCATCGATTTCTTTCCTAAAATGTATCCGGCGACGTTGCAAATAAACTTTAATACTTCAAATTATACTAAACCTCGTACATTATACATATTCAGAGAAGAAAATAAACATAGATACATTCTGGCTGTCGCTTCCCAGGAACAGTTATTACACTCGGTGCCAATCAAATCCACTTGAGCACCCCGTAAACGAAATTTAGCAACTCATCAGAGATCTTGCACATAACAACAACAAATACCGTACATCCATTAGTCTCAAAATAAAATGCCAAATTTACGTTCTACAATAAATCATTTTAGCGCGACAATCAAGCCCCAAAATATACTCAACGCAGCGCCTACAAATATGTAGATTATGTGAGCAGTTCGCATTCTCAGTAGTCATTTGTTTTCCCAAATGAATGCTAATATTATACTTTTGTTAAATTGAGCATTCTTTTCTGCTCAAAGACTCCTGCAAGTATCAACATTTTATTTTACAAAGCGAATTCTCGTGATGATTTAGCATTATTATCTCACTCGAAACTGAAAGTAATTTCATTTTATTTTTTGAATATTCTTTTTCTTGGCAGCAGCTGAAAAACATTTTGTTTTTTACTCATTGTGTGGCTTTTTTTAAATTTAAAATTAGAAAACACAGTCGGTTGTGGTTTGTATATTAATGTTGGTGTTATTCTTTGAAACAAAAAAAGAACAAAACTCATATTCGTTGGCGTTCAATTGAATTTTGTACGCAACATGGTACAGTTTTGTGTTTGAAATAATAACACAAATTTAAATTGTCGTATGTTGACGGACTGAATTAGCAGCTGGCCAGATAGATAGATTCATTTCGTATATAAATTTACAAAGGTGGGTCATTCTTTTCCAAACCGTACAGAATTGAAGAAAACAGAGGGGGTTACAATTTTGAGATTTTCGTGATTTTTGCCTTGGAGACTCATTATCAAAAATGCATTACTCCGGTTCTTTTTAAGCTATTAGGCGAGAATATGAGGTGTATTTTGCGCCGACGCGACGTCAGGTACCGCGCTAATTTATTTATTTATTTTGCAATAGTAATAATCATTTTTCCATCGATAGATGTAAAACTTGACGTAGAATACGATGGTTATACTTAAAAGACGCTAAGTGGTGGGTAACATTGTTAAAAATTGATTTAAACAATTAAATTGTTTATAACAATAAAACAAAATTATAAATTTTTTTGGAACTATTTTTATCTTAAAATTCACTCTTTTATCTTGACAATGAAAAAAAAAGTTTTCTCTAGCTTAAAAAGAACTGGAGTTATGAATTTTTTTGAGTCTCCAAGGCAAAAATCACGAAAATCTCAAACTTTTGAAACTATCTTCAAAAAAAAAAAAAAACTCGAACACGTGTCTCTTTTTTTCGATATAGAACCCGTGAAAAAAATTTCAGGTAAATGAAAAATGTGTTGGTAATTTTTTGTTCAAATCTGTACGGTTTGTAAAAGAATGACCATATATAAAAAAATAAATAAATAAATAATTAAGTAAGTGGAAAATAAATAAATAATAAGAAAAAACAATAAATAAATAATTTGATAAATAAATAAATAAATTAGTAAATAAATAAATAAATAGGTGAATAAATAAAAAAATAGATAAACAAATATATAAATCAATAATTAATGATTTACTATAAAAATAAGTAAATACCTACATATATTTATACAAGCAATGAAAAAACGCAAAAAGGATGCAATAACAGCGTACATCTCTAGGTATTTAAATTATTTACAAGAGGATTGTCAGCAAATTCACAGCGGTCTAGGAAACGTAAGTTAAGTCTTTGAATTCTATCTAAGATCATTTCAACATTCGCTTTATCCAACGTTGAGTGCTACCACGGTAAATTAGGCATCATTTTCAACAACTTATTTTGAGATGTCTGTAGTTTTTTAACATGGCACATGCATAATCATGCCATACATTTTTTAAGAAAAAACTTTTTCCTGTTTTTTCAAAGACTTTTCTTCATTTTACAGGTTTTATTATTCAAAAAACACAGGATAGATATAAATGAACAAATGTTTAAATTAAACCAAAGTCTTCTTCAATGGTATCGTTATCTGAATCATCTTCCATTCGTTCAGTACCACTGGCTTGAGCTTGAACACAGTATTTATCATTCGATTTGATGTTGCGCAGCATATCCGGCTTCGTTTTGACCCAATGATAAAAATCAATGCATAACATGTTCAAGTTGATCTTAGTCATCAGAATGGCTTTCAAAGTTTCATTTTTTAATTGGGATTTTTCATCCGTCTACGTCTTATTTATGGAAGAGAATACTCGTTCAACAGAGGCGGTAGATCCGTGCAAACAAAGAATGTATTCCACTATTGCTGCCATTTCCTTGTAGTCGCAATATTCTGTTTCCAAATGGTTAAACATTTCAACCCATCGTTTCGAAATCGAAACGTTTTCCTCTTTCCACTGTTTAATCTTGGCCTCTGAGCAATAATTTTTGACATATCCGAATTCTTTGTGCACTTTTGCGGAATTTTCGTTCGCAAAATAAAGTTTGGATATATGTAATTTGTTCATCACAAACTCTACATCTTTCCATTCTGGCTCCTTGCGTAACATTGCCCACGAATAAATCTTCAACTCCATGATCGGACCTGCCCACAAATCGATGTACTCGCAAGCATCGTCTGAAAAATCAAACCAATTGAAAACAGAATATAAGAAATTTAAATTTGAAATTACCAAAGAATGAGTGAATCGTAGTTTTTATAACTTCTTCAGAGTAACCATCATCAATTAATTTTTGCTTTTCTGTCGCAGTCTGATGCGATGAAAAATTATCGGCCTTTCGCATTTTCAATGTGTTCGCAAGCTCATCCAAATATTGAACGACTTCGATGGCTGCAACTTCGTCGCCTTCGATTTTCAATACGCTCTTTGCGAACAACTCAGCCTAAATAAAGCGAAAAACGAATACGAATTTAAATTAGTTTCAAAGCAACCATCTAGAAATTAAAATCTTTCCGTACCTGCTCCAGCACAAAATGCAACCAAAACTTTGACATCGGATCCGAGAAAAATGTTTTCAGCATTTTTTCCCCTTTCGGCAATCCAAGAAAGAGCATTTTCAAGGGTTCGCTGTAGCACGCGTTTGATAGCTGGTCCAAGTGCAAGAAATCTTGTCTTCGCATAGCCCAACAATTTGAGATATTCGACGCCAGCTGTATCGCAAAAATGCTGCAACGCTGTAACGCGTGTCGTATAGATGTAAAAATATGAACATATTTTTACAATGGCCCACTCGACATCGAACGGCACCACATCGCATGCATGTTTCAAAGCATTGTGCGCAATGTGCGCCACACAACCAATGCCAATTATATGCGGCAGCCACTGCTTTAGCCTGTAGAACACATTGTTTCCTCCTCCTCTCGTTTCGCCACCAAAATTTACTTTAGCATTGTCACCACAGAAAGCAATGATTTTCCGTTCCAATCCGTATTCTACAGCGATTTTCTTCAACAATTCACTAATAATTATTGATATTTTGACGGAAACTCCAGCCGTGGGATTGAAATATCGAACCAGAACGGGAAATATCTTCAAAGAACCATGGTTGGAAGCATCTGTATAAATGAAAAATAAATCTGCTTTGACGATCCTGTTTGCCTCTGGTGCGAGAACTTTCATGACGATTGCTTGACATTTTTCATTTTAAAACATGTTCGAAAAATTTGAGTGGCACAATCCACCGATTTGAAGCTGTGATTTGAATTGATAACGTGAAAAGCACATGTGCCTTCAATTGCAGCTGTGGCGCTATCAATTGTTGGAGTGAAAAAGTTCACAATTTTTTGGCTGAACGAATCTGCAGACAAAGCGTTGATGTGTTTGGTTGTTTTTGTGTGTCGAACAATATCAGCGTTTCCGCCCGATGCGATCGAAAAACTTTCTTTACACTTTTTACAAAAATGGATATTTTTCGATCAATTTTGCGTTGAGAACGCATTTGCCTTTTATCGGATTTGGAATATTTTCACACAATAAAAAGAAATTAACACTCAATAGACTGTCGCTCAAAAGAAGGTACAATAGAATAAAATAAATGGAGTTCAAATTTCAAATGTCGAAACAACAACAGATAGGGGATTCCCCCGTTTCGCATTTAAGTTGAAAAGCTGCTGATGCGAATTTATAAGTTGAGAGTGTGCAGCAGTGCTCCCCAAACCAATACATTTTAAATGAGGACACCACTGCTTCATAGGTTGGATTCAATAGTTTAGTTTTTAGTTATATGAAAAGTTGCTAATTAATGGGAATACAACTGAATGATTACAGGATAGTTACAGGATTTTTCACAAAAACACAGGAGTCAAATTTCTACAGGGTTTTCGTTGAAAATACAGGGGTATCCTGTACAATACAGGATATATGGCATGCTTACACATGCAAAATTTCCCCCATGCATATAACAGAATTAGCTGAAAAATTACCTTATGTATAATTATTATACCCTATTCTAAGGGTATATTAATTTTGACGCATAGTTTGTAACATACCTTAATATTGCCCGTAGACCCCTAAAAGTTACTATACGAGTATTTATGATCAGCATCGATAGTAATGTCGTTCTAGCCATGTCCGTCCGTCCGTCCGTCAGTCGGCAAAAATTAGGCCTTTAAACTGGACCTAGATAGTGAAATTTTAGCCATATACTCTCTAGGGTCCCGAAATAATCAAGTTTACGAATTTTTGAAATCCGCCCACAGACACGCCCACAAACTCAAAAAAACAAAATTTTTGGAAAAAATCGAATTTTGAGCTAGAAGCTGAAATTTTTTATATATGATCTATGACTCCTAAAACTGCTCGGGATAAAAAATTTTCAAAATCCGCCCACTGACACGCCCACAAATAAATAAAACAATTTTTTTGAAAATCCAAAGTTTGAGGTAGGTAGCTGAAATTTATAATATATACTCTCTATGGGGCCTTTATGCTCATGTGTAAATATTTTCAAAATCCGCCCACTGACACGCCCACAATTAATTTTTTTTTTTTTTCAAAATCCAAAGTTTGAGCTATGGAGCTGAAATTTATAATATATACTCTCTATGGGGCCTTTATGCTCATGTGTTAATATTTTCAAAATCCGCCCACTGACACGCCTACAAATAAATAAAACATTTTTTTTAAAATCCAAAGTTTGAGGTAGGGAGCTGAAATTTATAATATATACTCTCTATGGTCCTTTTATGACAATGTGTAAATATTTTAAAAATCCGCCCACTGACACGCCCACAATTATTATTTTTTTTTTTTTTGAAAATCCAAAGTTTGAGCTAGGGAGCTGAAATTTATTATATATACTCTCTATGGGGCCTTTATGCTCATGTGTTAATATTTTCAAAATCCGCCCACTGACACGCCCACAAATAAATAAAACAATTTTTTTGAAAATCCAAAGTTTGAGGTAGGGAGCTGAAATTTATAATATATACTCTCTATGTGCCCTTTATGCTCATGTGTTAATTTTTTTAAAATCCGCCTACTGACACGCCCACAATTAAATAAAACAATTTCATTGCAACACCCAAGTTTGAGCTAGGGAGCGTTTTTTTTTTTGATAAAATCCTTTAAATGTTATATAACAAAATATGTAGAGCGTTCTTAACAATTCAACCATACTTAGACTTTTGTCACGCCCACTTATGAGGGATAGGAATAAGAATAGGGTATCCAACAGTTCGCCCAAGCGGACTGTAGCCCACCCCTATGTTTGTATTTCCTTTTGAGAGCAGTGACTTTCTACTCGCATTGATAAGAGGGTACAACATTTTAATCCCAATCGCAATTATTGGAAGGTATTTGTAATATGAGGACTAAATGTCAACTTGGTATCTAAATTGGGGAGAAGCAAGTTTTTCTCTTTTTAGTGAAAAGGACAGCTTTCCATTTATTGTAATATCCTTATAGTATTTTCATCGCATTGTTCAGATTCCTCTCAATGTCAAGAGCGAATTCTTGGGATGAGAATATTGCAGTACCATCAGCGAAAAAAGCTGCCTCACAATGTGGAAGACGCGGAAGGCCCTTGTATACAGAATAGGCCCAAGAACTGAGCCTTGGGGAGCGCCTGAATAAAATTACACTATGTTGGAGACACCACTATTGACGTGGACTTTAAAACAATGATTTGACAAGAAACTGCGGACAATTTTACAGATATAAGCGGGAAACTTTAAATTTATCAATTTGGATATAAGTCCGTCAGGCCAAACGGTATCAAAAGCCTTTTCGACATCAAGTAGTATAATTCCAGTAGATTAGCCTACTGAATGACTTTTGATATGGTCGCAAATCCTAAGCACTTGATGAGTCGTGCTATGAAAAGGTCTAAAGCCAAATTGTTCCTTTGGATACAAATTGTTGTGTGAAATGTGCTTCGCAATATTTCGCTTTCTTTTTTAGTTATTGTGTGGCTTTTTTTAAAATTTAAAATTAGAAAACACACTCGGTTGTGGTTTGTATAATAATGGTTGTGTTATTCTTTGAAACAAAAAAAGAACAAAACTCATATTCGTTGGCGTTCATTTGAATTTTGTACGCAACATGGTACAGTTTTGTGTTTGAAATAATAACACAAATTTAAATTGTCTAAATGTTGACAAAACTAGCCACATAATGCTCAAGACTATTAAACTACAGGTATCCGCTGCAATGATGAAATGGACAATTTATTGCAAATGAGTGAGCATATATTTCAATTAAATTTAGCAATAGATTGCATGGCTCTTCGTCGGTAGTTTTTTTTAATTGAGGTAATCAATGTTCTCTGGTAACTATTTAAAAGTGTTCGTTAAATGTGACCTAATTCTTTATCGAACGGGCTGGACTCCAAATGGGGGTGCTGTGTGGAAATGCATGGTATTTTCTAATGTCACGCCACAATGAGTGTTGAAACACGAGTACACTTTACCAGGTAACAATTAATTAATTTGTGTAAACCAAAATTAGATGTGAGCTGAAAGGATTAAAAGAACTCCGCGTGACTATTGCCCTTTGATTAAAATTTGGAATAGAAGCGTTGTTACACTAATTGTAATTGAAGCAGTTAATAACTTCCCAATGGCAACTCTGGCCAGACTCTGAGCCTCAAAAGCAATGCCTTCGAATCTTCACGGATGGCTCCAAAACCGATCAAGGATCTGGTGCTGGTGTTCATGGAGCGACAGTCAAGCTTCGCTTAAAAAAATATATTAGGCATTAACGACCCATACAAGGCCTCAAACCTAGCTTTTCCACCACAAAGTGGAAGGGACCTACAATTTAAAGCCGAATCCGAATGGCAAATTTGAGAAGCTTCTCATGACAATTCATACTCTTGGATGTTTGTCAGACGTTTGCAAGAGGTGGGGCAGTGGAAAAAAAAAACTCTATATGTTACTTGGCCCCGGCGGGAATTGAACCGGGGACCTTTGATTAGCAGTCCGACACACTAACCACTAGTCCTTCGATTAAGGCCTTGCTCAAACCTTAAACCATCTCCAAAATAGTTCGTGAATGCAAGATCCCTCTGAATTCGGTCGGAAGGCTTAATTCACTAAGTCTTGTCGCACTCCCGGGTAATAACGGGCTCACAGGTAATGAAATCTCCGAAGAACTTGCTAGACAGGGATCAGAGAAAGACTTCTCACGAAATGAAGCGGCGTTATGTCTGCCTGCGTCCCCGGTCAGGACTTCCACACTAAAGTAATTTTTTTAATACCCTTACAATGTGATAGCTAGACAGCGCGGGCGTTAAGAAAATAAGGGTTAGAACTTAGGGAGAGATGCAAATGCACGTTGGTTTTAAATGTTTGTAGATTATAATGTGTAGGAAAAATGGAGCAGGGAAGAGCATTCCAAATTCGTGTTGTACGGCTAAGGAAAGACTCATTGTATTTCAATGTACGTCCGCATACAGGCTTAAGCGTGAACTGATGCGCATTCCTTGCACAGTGGGTATTGGGGTTGAAATGTTCTAGGGGTGGAATGTAACTGACTATTTCGTTTGAGCACTTATAGTAAAAATAACGATAAAATAACGAGAGACAAGAGACATTGCGACGATGACTAAGAGAGTCAAGCGATCTCTCGATGTTACAGTCACCAATGAGTTTTATAGCGCGTCTTTGGAACCTGTCAAGTAGCTTTAAATAAGTTATTGGTGTACCTGTGAGCATTGTACTCTAGTTTCGGCCGGATAAACGCCTTATATATAGTAGCCGGATTAGAGGGGGTGAAATATTTGTTTGGCTCGCTCAAAGAAGCCTAGACATTTCGCAGAGTTCTTGGCGACATCGAACATGTTGTCATTCTAACGAAAGTTGTCATTAACACACATACCGAGAATGAAAAGCCGTTCGAATTCAACGATGCAAGTGCCGTTCATGGACAAAGGCAGGGTGTTTGGGTTTTGCTTTAATGACAGAAGATAGCATTGCGTTTTAGAGCCATTAAATTTTACTCTAGTGGTTATGCCCCACTGAGTTATCCTGTTAAGATTAGAATTCAAAGAGCTTAGCATATATTGCCGTTCCAGTTCCACACCTGAAGATGAGAGGCGCGACCCAAAAAATTAAAATGATAAGCTGGGGTGCTGTCATCAGTGAAGAAATGGATTAGATGGATAGAAGTAACAGACAGGAGATCATATATAAAAATGAGAAAGAGAGTCGGACATAGAACAGGGTCTTGGGGAACACCAGCATTTAGATGGTAAGCTGCAGATTTGAAACCGTCCAAAACAACTCGAGTTGAACGGTCCGAAAGGTAATCTCTAATCCATTAAAGAAAGGTATCATCGATTCAAAATGCACGCATTTTTGACAAGAGGGCTTGGTGCCAAACTCTGTCAAATGCCTCTGAAATATCAAGCGCAACGATCGTAATTTCACCACCATGATGAAGAGATTGGTTCTACTTTTCGGTTAGATATGTCATCAAATCACCAGTGGACCAGTTGCTGCCAAAACCATTCTGCCGGTCATTAAGAAGTTTTCGCTATTAAAGATGTCATAAGCTGACAGTTAATCCGTGTTTCCATGACCTCGGAAGGAAGGGGCGAAGTGCAATTGGTCGGAAGGAGGAGGCAGAAGCAGATTCTTCTTTCTGTGCTAATGCTGTTTTCCATCTTCTCGGAAAAAGCGCTTAAGAATAAGACGGATAGTAAAGCTTATGCAGTGGCTTTGCTAGCGTAGAAGAACGCCTCTTTAGAATTTAGATAGATATTTTTTATTTTGCATGAAAAATTATAAAAGGTCCGCCAAATAACTTTTTTTTTTGAAAATGCTATAAAAAAAAACTACTGAATATTTTCTCAAATTTCGTTTTTTATTTGAAAGTACAATCCTTCCGGTTAATAATGGAAAATAATTTCATTCAAATGGCTCCTGACTCCTGAACCAATTGGACTTTGTATGGCGTCATACCAAGGTCTTTATGCAAAATTCGTCTCAATAATGTCTCCGAAATGTTCAATTGTTGAGAACGACGGTGAATTGATGTTGATGGTGCTTCACGCACACTTTCTGCCACAGCAGCAATATTCTCGGGGGTACGCACTGTTTTTGGCTTTTCACGCTTTGGTTTATCGATGAGGATGCCAGTTTCTTTCCATTTTTTTCAAAAGATAACGAACGACGGTGCTTCTCTTCTTCCAAAATCCGTACGCAATTTTCGCACACATTCTGCAACATTACCATGATTTTCAAAGTAATGTCGCAATATTTCCCAGCGTTGTTCAAGCGTATACACAACCATATTCGTTCAGCGGAAGGATAAAACTAATTATCTGTCAAATCAGACATGAGCTAAGTGTTACCATTCACGAAATAAGCACTAGTTGAAAAAAAAAACGTTAGATGGCGGACCCTTTACAATAGGTTCATTACCGCACATTTTACAACACAGAGATTTGGTATATTTGCATACCTTTCTACTGAAAAAATAATAATAAGATCACAAAAGAAACATCTTTAATAAAGACAATTGATATTTTAAAGGAATCAGACAAAAAAACCTCCAATGTAAGAAAAAATAAAAATATGTAACAGTAATTGTTCTTAATTCTAAAAAAATTTGTATACAGTTAAATACAGAGAAAAATTGAACAAATAACAGAAAAATAAATATACATATATCAAGATGTATATCACTATTAAGAGAATGAAAAAATAAGTATACATATACGAGGGGCGTTCAATATATTCTCGGTATCGGGGTGAAGCTGTGGTTGTATATATAAATTGACTTATTTATCAAGTAATACTATTAGTGCATTCACGTAAAATTTCATATAAATGTGATTATTAATTCGCGTTTTATCTCTAGTTAAACAGAATCATAATGGCAACTGAGACGATGATGATGAAAATTGAGCATCGCGCTGTAATTAAATTTCTCACTAAGCAAGGAAAAAGTCAAAAAACTATTCATGAAGAGATGGTGGCTGTTTGCCAGGGTTCCGCACCTTCATTATCAACTATGCAAAAGTGGTCAAGTGAGTTCAAGAGAGGCAGAGAGAGCATTGAAGACGACCCCCGCTCCGGCGCCCCGGAGATGTGTAGTGAGAACGCGTACGGTGTTATGGATCGAATTGTTACTGGGGACAAAACATGGGTCCACCACTATGACCCTGAAAGCAAACAAGAGTCCATGCAGTGGCATAAACAAGGAACAGACCACCCGAAGAAGTTCAAAGTCACTCCGTCTGCCGGGAAGCTCATGGCCACAGTTTTTTGGGACTCAAAGGGAATCTTGCTCATTGAGTACAAAAAAAAGGTGAAACCATCAACGCCACATCCTACGCTTCCACTTTGCATAATTTGCGGGGGAAATTAAAAAGAAAAGACGGGGTAAACTCGCAGCGGGTGTGTTGCTTCTTCATGACAACGCTCCTGTTCACACGGCGCGAGTTTCCAAGGCTGCTGCGCGAGATTGTGGTTTCGAAGAAATCCAACACCCACTCTATAGTCCAGACCTTGACCCTAGTGATTATTTCCTGTTTCCGGATTTGAAAAAATGTCTTCGTGGAAAAAGATTTTCGGATGATGAAGAACTCAAGTCGGCAATAAATGGGTATTTTGCAGAGAAAGAGTATATTAATTTTTTTGAGGGTTTAAAAAAGCTTATCTCAAGATGTAACAAATGCATTGATGTTAGGGGAAATTATATTGAAAAATAAAGACAATTTAAATTGAATTCGCAGTTTATCAACTCAACTCACTCTCATATCAATAGTTGCAAGTGGCTTTCAATGATGCCATCAGATACATTTACCAGACACGTAAGCATGAAAGAATCTCTTTTGTCGCGAGGAGTGTTTTAGGTTGTACTTTACAGCAGCACAGAAACATTAGGAACTGTTTGTTTCTTCATAAAATCATTAGTACCTAGTCCCCGTCTTACCTCTACTCCAAGCTCATAAGAACTTTCAACATTGTATCCCATAGGTACAACTACTTAATTTCATCTCGCTTTTTTTATCCATGCTATTCGGTTATGGTTTGCCCTTTCCTATAAAAAGATTCTTAAACACCAATAATTTCAAGGCTGCACTTTTAAATTTCTACGCCTTACAATGACAAATTACATCTGAACTTCCTCTTCTTCCATCTGTCGTTCTGTTCCGTCTTCTCTGTTTTTCTACCTTTCATTTTTTTTTCTTCTTTTCTTTGTCATTATACTTTCTGAACTTAATTTTTTGATTTAATTTTGAAATCGCATTTCTAAATTTCAGCTATGTAAAATTTGTACACCCTACTTAGTTTTTTTGCTGTACTATTAAAGACCAAGTCTAAAATATTTACACGGTAAGCTGAACTTCCCTCATTCAACAAGGTCTTTTGCTCTTATACTACCTCGATACAATTTTCTTATTACTGAGCGTCAATTCTTCGTCCATGTTATTCGCCTTTGGAACTCCCTGCCCATAAGTATGAGAAGTGTAAAGAGCACAAGAAGATTTAAATGTTTACTTTTCAACTATTTGGCAAATCATTGATAATCTCTATCTATTTATTCAATTTTTGTTTTCCTCTTTTTCTTTTTTCTCTTTTTATTGCTTGCTTTGTCTTTTTTTTGTAAATAGCTTAATACATGGTTGCCACTATTATTTAAAAAAAAATTCCCTGACTTTTCCCTGACTTTCCCTGACCAGTTTTAAAGTTTTCCCTGACCAAATTTTGCAAATATAACAAACAAAATGACGCATTTAAACACTAGTCCCAAATATTTAAAGAACAGACAAATTGTATACTTCTAAACATTCCTTTTAAAAAAATATCAATGAAACAATCAGTTGAGAACAGGAATAAGGTATATCCCTTTTTAAAAGGGAGCTTGAATGCGAATTTTTGGTTTTTCCTTATGAAGTGTTTTTATTTCTTCCTCCCTTTTTCTATTTAATTCGTTTAGGTATCCAACTCCTTTTTTTAATGGAAGTTTTTCTTCTAACTGCTGTGTTTAGCATAAATATTAATTTTGAATTTATTTCCACTTTCGATACTCGCCCAGCCTCTTTCACGCCATTAAGACTCTTCTCTGAGCGACTAGTGACTCCTCAAGGAGGTTTTCGACCAAAAGAGTCTTGTTAATTGAGAAGCCACTCTCAACTGAGGCGTTTCCGTGCGATAAAATGCAACACATTTTTATAACATGCCAAAGCTCTTTAAAATGTTCCTTTTTGCTAAAAAGCTGAAAGTAGAACTCATCAACTCTACAAGTAGATTCGTTGATTATAAAGCTTTGTACTCCTCTTTTTAGGGCTGTCTTTGCATCTGTACATGCATTTATGTACTGCAATTTTGCCCTTTCCGCGCATGTATCAAATAATCGGTTGGTATTATATAAAATTTGAAGCATATTTTTGAATCTTTTACTGTAGAGACCGTTGTTTTGCAAAATATCTCTAGGATTAGGACTGCTCACGTTTACAATCAAATCGTATTTTAATGGGCTTCGTTCTTCGATTTTTGATATTATGCTTATAATAATTTTGCGGCAATCCAATTTAAATTTTAAAATATCTTATTCCGAAAAATTGTCTTTTTGTTTTATTGCATTGATGATTTTCGTTGCTTTGAAGCCAACGTCAACGGTTTTTGTTTCCAAAAGATTGGATTCACTTAAAAGATCGATGGACACAAGTTGAGATCCTATGGAGCATTCGCTAATACACTTTTTTTTGACGATGCAATAAGTTTTTAACCATTATGAGGAGATCTTCATAAATGTTAAATATCAATGGTTTCTCGCCTTGAAATTTTGATAAATCACAATCAGATGTAATTGTATGGAAAAATGCATACTTGCAGTCTAACAATTTGTTTTGGAAGTATTTTTTTACGTTTTCAATTGGCCTTGGTTTTGGTAAATCTGAATTTGTCATAGAAAAAAGGTGCTTCAACTCATCAAAAATGTTCAGGCATCTCTCTAAACAAATTTTGTTTTGTAGTCAATGTACACCGCAATATTTCAGGGAAAATTGAGTACAATCACTTTTGGAGGTAAACAAGCTTCTTCTTGCAGGACCTTAAAAGAATATGCAGGTCCCATGAAAAATTTGTAAGTCCGGTTTTCATGGCTCCATGTATTACATGTAGACCACACAGACTAAATTCTAGTAGCTGCGTACCATCCGGATCAATTTCTTTTCGCTGTTGTTTTAATTTCTTTAAAAAAAGATAAATTTACGTTTGGGCCATCCATAGATACTTGAAGAAGTTTCTCTTTTTTCAAAAATCGGATTCCATTGTCAAAATGTTTTAAAATGTCATCTGACTTTGAAGATCCCATGAACTCGCTTTCTAAGTATCTATTGCAAACATTCCTTTTGACTCATCAAAAAAACGGACAACTAAATCCATTTATTCTTTCTGAGCTATTTTTCAGTGCTTCGTCAAAACATATAACAAAGTCGTCACATTTGTTTACTTTATCCAAAAGATTGCTATGAAAACATGG
Organism: Portevinia maculata; assembly: GCA_949715645.1. Classification (NCBI taxonomy): domain Eukaryota; kingdom Metazoa; phylum Arthropoda; class Insecta; order Diptera; family Syrphidae; genus Portevinia; species Portevinia maculata. Next base: position 24,254,018 of record OX454527.1, on the reverse strand, counting down.
GGAGATACCGTGGTTGATAACGTAGGAACTCTTAGTTTTTCCTAACTTTAAATTTTCAGCAATTTGGGTGTCTGGGAACATCAATCGAAAAAGACAATAATTTCCACAGCCGAGTTCAAGGACGCTCTGGTGGAAATAATATACAGAGACCACGTTATCGCTGCGACAATGGAATCGGTCTTGTCGAAAGTAAAATATTTTGTTTGTGTATTTTGAGCGTTAATATTTTCTGGTGTATTTTGAGATGTTTTTGACTACTAGAGGCGACCAATGAATGAGACGCAGTGAAGAAAGTATCAATTTTTTGTGACGTCAAAGCTTTAGAATTTGACTTATGCGCTAGTCCATTTTGATGCGACACCAAAGCCCTTTGGCCCATGTTGCTTAACTCAAATTCTTGTTTGCATAATTTGCATCTTGCTTTGCCGTTATTGCCTTAAAATAAAAACTATTCTATACAAAATCTTCCTTAGCAAAGGGAACAAATTTCGCTAAACAAAGTCAATCGAAATAGACTATTTTGATTTTTGATGTATAAGTTTGCATGCCTTCTTTTTCGGAAAGCATGAAGATTTGGTTTTCCATTTAAGCATTATCTCAGACTTTTCGTAGCGCATGAATCGAAAAATAGGATTGATATGCCTTTCAATGCTACTTGGCATCTCCATTAGCTGTTTAGGAATTAATACAACACTGCGTACGCAAACGCTATACTTTCTCGAAACCAAAATCGTCTCAATCAATCAAATTAAAAATGTCCAAGGTATATACATTACTAGATAATAACGGTGGATTAGTGAAATGGTGCGTAGGTATATCTCGAAAGATATCGAGATCTCCGAAAGTGATCCCAAAATAAGAAAAAATGTGGATTCATGTAAAGTAATATTTTTGCTCCAGAGGCTCCAGACTTCAGAGTTCTACATACATTTTTTTTTAATATTATAAAAAAAAAATACACACAGAGTGAATTTTCCCTGACTGTTTTCGAAATTCCCTGACTTTCCCTGACATTCCCTGACCAAATGTTCGTTCCCTGACTTTCCAGTCCAGTGGCAACCATGTAATAAATACATTAAACTCAAATTCTTAAATTAATTTAAAGGCTATCAAAAATTTATAAGACTTTTGTCCTACTCTGTAAGCGATTTTGAAAAAAAAATGTATACCATTTTTTAAAATAATAAATCAATAAATAAAATAAATTAATAAATAAATAAATAAATAGATAAATTAAATAAATATATTAAATAAATACATATATAAATAAACAAATAGACATATGGGATAAGTATCAAGTAAATAAATATATAAATTAATTAACAAATAAATAAATAAATATGTAGAATAACAAACAATTAAATAAAATAAGTAAAAAAAATATATCTAAATATGTTATATAATATATATCTTCAGAACGATTGGGGAAAATCCATGTGGACCATCGGATTCGTGTATGTCAAGGTCTCGAAGTACTCTTGCTACTGTACGAGTGCAAAACTTGATTGGTTCCATGGAATGAGTACAATGAGTGATTAAGCACAATCTGGAAGCGTGGAGCTAGCTAAATAGTGAACAGCCAGCAGATTAGCTTCATCCTTAACAGGCCAATATTTTGTTCTGTTATTGGTCGAATTTTTAAGAGCTTCAAGGTTTCCATTTTTCTTCTTCCTTCACTTTTTCCCAACAAAGGACTTACAAGTAAAATTAGTTGATAGTGATATATTCATCATCTTACATATTTCATGTATTGACCAAATATAACGAACGAACAACCAAACTCAACTTGTTGTTTACCAACCAGTTGAGCGGCCTTATGCGCATGCCACTGATTTATCATCAAACCGCATTGCGGGTGCAAACTGTCAAAAACAAATGTTTTTTTAATGTCACACAACATCCACGTATTCGGTTCATCGAAAATCACTTCGCTTATATGAAAAATGCTTGACAACTTCTCACGAGGATTCAATCCATGCCGCACCTGCTGACAATGCTTTCCCATCTCGCATATATTTTGTCATAAATTTACTATATCATCAGGCTGACACATTTTATGTTGACGAAAATTTACACATTTTCCTACAAAACGACAAATTAAAATATATAAATATCCACCGAGATGATTAAATGTTTTTAAACTGTAGAACAAATCAAATTGCAATGGAAAAACGCTGACAATAATATTTTTGGAAACACGAGCACCCACTTTGTTCCGAATTGTTTTTTGTTTGCCATTTACTCAACCTCTTCATGATGGTGGATTTAGATTTCACTTCCATAGTATGATAAGGGCGGTTTTCCACTCTCACCCCACCGCCGCTCTCCACGACTCATACTAGAGCTTTGAATAATATTTGTTGGTCTTTTGTGCTTAACACACAATAAAAAAACTTAAACTAAACCAACGTTCTGGTTGAGTGCTTCGTTTGTGGTGATAAACGGACACTTAAATAGATTTATCAAGAATTGGAAAAGCCCCTCGTTAGCATGCTTCCTCCTGGAATGGAATGGAATGTCAAGTTATAATGGCTATGGGGTGTTATTGTCTAGGGATGAAGCTATTGCATTCGGATTGTGTGATCATGTAACGATTTGTTGGTCTTAACCCGGGATAAGCAGATTGTTAGTCAAATTAGAAAGCAATTTATTTGGCAGAGTTAGGAGGGCATTCTGAAACCCTTGTCAGCGAAGAAAAATGCCAATGGCACACAATCTATGTCAAAAGACTGACTTTGATTCGGTTTAATGTTATCGTTGACATTAACAAGGAATTTCACGGCCCATTGATGTTCAAAATATGTGTTCCATGTGAATAATAGAAACATCCACTTGTTTATGTCTGTGACTAATTTAATTAACTTAACGTTCTGTGGCATTCTCACGGAAAATACATACGTCGAAGTTGACACAAGCCAAAGATAACAATTTAAACCAGTCTAAGCTCGCATTCGCTTCGATGCCAAGAAAAACGAGAGGCTATATGTATTTGTTTGCATTCTTCACACTCGGATTTATTGAGTTGTTATAAAAGACGATACATTTTGTCATGGAACTTCAGTGTGCTTAGCGCTTTCGCTTGGGGAAATTTAATTTCACCTTATTCGATCTACGTATTTATTTAGATACAATTTGTGGTACAATCGTAATGTACTTGTTGCGTGGGTTAACAATTGATTTAATTTTGCGTTGTAGCAACCCAGATTGGGGTGATTTGTTTAAACAGAAATAAATCGAAATGGTGTTTGGTTAAAGGAACTGCAAACAGATTGTTGCGATGCTTTCATTTTTTTCATTGTTAACTTTTTTTCGGGGTGCGAGACTTTCTACACACAACATGGTCCATTGTACTACCAGGAAGACACAAAAATAATTGTTAACTTACTTTAGTTCAACTTTTTGTTAACTCGTAACAAACTTTTAAAATTAAGGTATACTTTGTCGGCTTGACTCATTTCCGCACAGACAAATTTCTGTTTCAGATCTTAAAGATTTTTACAGGATTTAATCATATCACTGCGCGTCATTTGAGTAGAAAGAAGCGTTTTCCTTACGATAAAGGGCTTTGCGCTTTGGTAATTTGACGACACATTTTTTTTTTTTAATTTTCCGAAAGTTTTAACAATATAGAGAAACACAAGCATTGAGAATGTTATTGTTGAAGTTGGCGATAAAGAGGATGTGGGACGAATTCTTAAAGCTGCAAACAAGTTAAAGGGCACAGGCATATCACTGCACAGAGACTATCCGGCGGCGGCGCGGGAAAGGAGGAGGCGTTTAATGGCAGCAAAAAAAGATTTGGAATCTAAAAACCGGAAAACTAAAATGCAAATTCGAGGGGAAACGCTGCAAGTGCATGGAAAAACTTTTTATTTTGATGGTGCAAACAAGCTGACATGTGATGACGAAGACGGAATGACACTTCTGAAACAGATGACAGCTGACAGGTGCGATTCAAAGACATCATGTCCTACCAGTGGCTCTCAAACTGTACCGATTAACGTTCAGGAAAATAGACTTTAACGATACCGCCGTCAGCCATTTAAATTTAGATCTTAGTTTAAGTCATTATGCTTTTAAAATAATTTCATATAATATAGCAGGTCTTAGTAATAAATTACTTTTTGCCGATTTTTTTAAATATATAAGTCAGTTTGATATATTTTTATTGTTTGAAACATTCATCGAAAATATTACCGATCGCTTTGACACCTGTTTTGAGAACAATGACCTTCTTTGGATACCAGGGATGCGAACGTTTTCTCACGGAAGGGCGAGCGGAGGTTGTTTGTATGGCATCAAAAAACAACTGAAGGATAAAATTCAATGTAAATTTATCAATGGAGTCAATAGAGTTTTTATAGAAATAGTCGTGAAGAATACTAAGCTGTTTTTAGTTCCAGTATACATAAACTGTAACAAATGGATGGACGATTTTACCAACCTGAACGATTTTCTAGTGGAATTCGATAAGGAAAATGTAATGATAGTTGGGGACTACAATGCTAGAATAGGAGGCTCGCAAATACTAGAGGTTGATACGCAGCTGTTACCGCAATGTTTAACCGAACAGAGAAATGCAACAGATTCGAAAATTGATGGAAACGGGAAAAAACTGATGGAGTTGTGTGAATCTTTTGGTTTGACAGTACTTAACGGACGATCCAAAAGCGACAGAAATGGTCATTTAACTTTTCTAAGAGGCACAGCCTGTTCCACCATCGACTACTGCTTTATTCGTGGAAAGTGGATGGAGTATGTGACTGATTTTTGCGTAAGTGAGCAAATATTCTCGGACCACTTGCCGTTAACAGTTTTGGTTAATTTAAGGCTACCGCTAAGACCCACGACCCTGGACCTAGGCCTACTGCCCAAGCTGAAATGGAAGATGAGTTACTCCGGAATTTATAAACGTAACCTTGATTTGAGACTGAATGAAGTAACTGACAGCGAAGTTCGCTCCAATCGTGGTGTGGACTCACTCGTGTCTTGCATATCGCATGCTGCGAAGAACTTTCAACTGTCTGGAAGGTACAAGAGAAAACAACAGTGGTATGATTGGGAGTGTGTAGCGGCGAGGAGGAAGTCTTTTGCTTGCTTACGTTTGGTCAGAAAATTGGGCAGCACCATGGCAAAAATGATGTATAAAGAAGCAAACAAGGCGTACAAAAATATTTGCAGACACAAGGAAACAAGATATTTGGCGCACCTAACAAGAACACTTGTGGAAACAAAAGATAGTCAATCGTTTTGGAAACTTGTCAGGTCCCTTAACGGTATAGGTTTCGCACGGGGCATCCATGTGGAAACGTCTGTTCTTGCCGATCATTTCCAGGCGTTATTGAACCCTCCTTGTGGTTCTAGCTGGCTTAGTTATGCACTCCCATATACAACAGTGGACTCACTAGACAACGAAATTTCGATGCAAGAAGTTTGCAATGTTTTACATCGCTGTAACGTAAATAAAGCACCAGGAGATGACCGCATTCCCTACGAGTTTTTTAAGTTTGCGACAAATGGGTTCCTTGAAAAACTAACGCTAGCGTACAACCACATTTTCGACTTGGGTGAGGTACCCGACAGCTTTAGAAGAAGTATAATTTATCCGCTGTTCAAAAAGGTGATCCGAATGATCCGAACAATTATAGAGGCATTTCTTTCATGAACTCCGTTATGAAAATATTCTCCGGAATCATATTACAACGCTTAACAGATTGGATACGGGTAAATGACTTACTGAGCGATTTCCAGGCGGGTTTCAGAAAAGAGTACTCAACAGTAGATCACATATTCTCTCTGACAAGCATAGCACGAACCTACCTTGATAAGGGCAAAAAGTTGTATGCGTTCTTTGTTGATTTTAAGGCAGCTTTCGATACTATCGATAGAAAGGCTTTATTCTACAAGTTAAGTAATCTGGGAGTATCGACGAAAGTTCTAAACATCATACAAAGCCTGTACAAATACAACACGGCTGCGGTATGGAATGGAAAACAAATATCCAACTGGTTTGAATCAGAGATGGGCGTTAAGCAAGGCTGTCTATTGAGCCCACTCCTCTTTTCAATTTTCCTTGATGACCTTACAACATACCTACAGGGCGGAATAGTTTTTGAAGGAATTCATATAAAGCTTCTACTTTATGCGGATGATATAGTCATTCTGGCGGAGACCCCAACGATGATGCAAATGATGATGAATAAACTGCAACAATACTGCACAATGTGGAACCTCAAAGTCAACGTTGAGAAATCCAAAATAATGATTATTCGAAATGGACCTGGGAGGTACTCAAGACAGGAAAAATGGTTTTGGCAAAATGAGGAAGTTGAGATTGTTAAGATCTATAAGTATCTTGGGGTAACCTTAACACCCACAATGTCTTTCAAGTACCACCTTAACGAAAAATTAAAAGAAGCGAAAAGAGCAATCAACTGCAATTGGAAGGGGATACTTGGCAAAAAAAACATTCCATCGAGCATGAAATTTAAAGTTTTTGAGGCTGCAGTTCGATCTATCATGTGTTATGCTGCACAAGTTTGGGGTATCTATCGGTATGACGAAGTAGAAAAGTTGTTAAGATACTTTATAAAGAAAATCTTCAGGCTTCCAGAAAATACTCCAAATTATATGTTGCATTTAGAAACAGGTCTGCCACCTCTATACATCTTTACAATCCGGTTGCATATGGAGTACATATTGAAAGCAATGGCGCTTCCCAACCACCGCCTGCCGCATATAGTGGCAAAACATGCAGTGCGTGGACAGCTTCAATTTTTCGAAGAATGGTCCAGATTGAGTGCAGAACATAATGTTCCGTTAACAGAGTACAATGCAGAATCGTGGAAAGGATATGTGCAGGAGCTATTGAGGAATATTGATGAAGCTCACCGTGCGGAGTGTAGGTCCAAAGCACAGCAGAGTGAAAGCAGATGTACGTATCGAATACTCAATCATGATCTTATGGAGCAAAACTATTTCCATGACCGAAATAATATAAGTATGATTTCGTCAATTTTTAAGGTCAGAGGGGAACTTCTTCGTTTAAATTATATGCCGCATAGATCGGACATTAATCCAGAATGCACTTTATGCAATCTGCGCGTGAAAGAAGATGTCCAGCATTTCATTGGAGTTTGTCCTATCTTGAGAAGCATCAGAAGAGCTCATTGGGGTAAATCCTCACTTACGGAAGACGAAGTTGTTCTGTGCTTGAATGGTCAGGATTGGAATATACTTGCAAGTTATGTTAAAGCAGCCACAATATATCGACAACAAATTGTAGATGAAGCTTTTTAAATAATATTTGTGTAAACTTTTATAAAAATATCTGTTAAATTTAATTTTAAAAATGTTTTAACTTTTGTTAATAATAATATGTTAAAATTTCTCTCTTTTTCCGGCTGACGGCATTTGCCAATGCACATTTTTGTGAATTACATATGTAAGAATTAAATATGAATAAATAAAATCACAATTACTACTACTAGAGGATAATGTATTACCAAGAAAAGAAATCATATAATGCCACATGTGTTTGCTTCCCTTCAAAGAAAATACTTTGTTTTTGTTTTTTAGCGTCACTTGAATAAAGGGTCTTTCATTAGGGACTTGACAACTTCTTTTTTAAATAAAATGAAAACTACTTGAGACATCCCAAAAAAAATCTATTGGCTTGAATTACTATCGAAACATTTATGAATGGAATTCGACTTCGTTCATATGTCCCCCACCCACAGGAACGTATGCAGCGGTCGACACGTTGAACTCAATTTTCGCTATTCCTCGTTCAATATTGGCTCTGAGTTCCTCTAACGTCGCCGGCTTCTTGGCATAGATCAATGATTTAACGTAGCCCCATAAAAAAATTATAGATTCGTTAAATCACACGATCTCGGCGCCCAATAGACGGGTCCGTTTCTCGAGATAACACTTTCACCGAACTGAGACTTTAATTCAATAGATCGCACGCTGTGCGGCTTGTGACACCGTCTTGTTGGAACCATATATCACCGATAGCCAATTCATGCAATTGCTCAAAGAAATAACGTTCCAACATGTCTCTGTAGCGAATACCATTTACCGTAACGTGATGGACGGTGTCCAGTGACGCATATTTTGCTTATTGACGCCGCCGTTTAACTAAAAATGAGCTTCATCGCTGAAGATGATTTTGCGATGAAATTCTTCTTTTTTTCCATCATGTCCAGAGCACAATTCGAGAACGTACGTCGCTTCATATATGATCAAATAGCTTTAGATCATTAGTCAGCTTGATCTTTTAAGAGTATAGGCCAAGATCCTTACGCAAAATTCGCCATAATGTGGACTGGGAGAGGTCCAATTCTTGAGAACGCCATGAAATTGACGGATCTGGCTGGTTTGCGACGGACGCATCTACGGCAGCAATATTCTCCATATTTAGGGCAGAAGGTAGTCTTACTTTCGCGGCAACATCAAACAGCGAATATTCTGACTCAAATTCTATGAGTTGCTTGTCTACTGGGACGAGAATTACATACGAAAATTGGCGTTAACGCTCTTTAAGTTGCACCCATCGACTAGGAATTTCGGTAGTAAATTTAAATTATTTGTAATTTGTTGTTGCTTCGAGTAGTTTCCTATGATGAAAATGCTGATTTTACTGAATATTTTGACATTGACAGTTTGGAAATCGGTTTAAGGGTGCGTTCACACTGAAAGTTTGAAGTTGTCAAGTCGCTAATGAAAGACCCTTTAGAAACAAACGCTAAAATAAAAAAACAAAAATGACAAAAACGCATTTTAAAGGGTTTTGTTCTTTATTTTTGATTTATCAGTAATGAGAATTACTTCTTGTGGATGACGAAAAAATACTAAACAGGTGGCAGCAGTATTGTGAAGGAGTAAACAATTTCCTCGGATATATTTTCCTAGAGCCGTTCCTAACAATGATGAAGTACACGACATTCCTGTCGAAGAAGTAAGGAAGGCAGTCAAAGACTCTAAAAACGAATAGCAGTTGGGCCGGACGAGATACCCTCTGGAGTTCTGGAAAAAGATGGGAGACATCGGGTCCATTCGGCTCATGATTCTCATCTCCAAACTGATGAGAGGCGATTCAATGCCTAACCAGTGGAGGGAAAGTTTTCTTTTACTTTTTACAAAGGAAAAGGCGATACGCGAGACTGTGATAATTACCGGTCAATCAAGTTGATGTCACATAAAGATCGTTGAGCTATTAGATAGCCGAATGCGGAAGTCGCAAGTAAATCAACCACCGATGCAATCCAAAGTACAAGGATCATGGCGGTCAAACATAGGGATTCCCTTAGGGATTTGCATAGGTATAGTGCTGGTTGATTTTGAGAAGGCCTTTGATAGACAACCAATGGATTTGTTATTGGTGGCGCTAATACAGCGAGGAGTTCCAGAAACCTACGTATAGATGATCACGGACATGTATGAGGGAATAAGTACAAGAGTAAGATGCCTCGCTGGCGTCACAGAGGAGTTGGCAATCAAAGTCGGTGAACTCAGGAAAGCGTCTTAAGTCCCTAGATATTTATTACAGGATCAAACGCCCCTGCAACGAGCACTTGATGTATGGGTGGAAGTTTTGGAGGGGAATGGGTATCGTATTAGTCCGAAAAAAACAGAATACTTGTGCTGCCCGTAATCTGATCCAATCCAACCTATTCCTAAGTTTTAAAATTTAAAATATCTGTGATCTACGAGTATGATCAATAGCGAAGCAAGCTGTGATGACGACATTAAGCATCGCGTAGGCGTAAGATGGATAAGTGGCGGGAAAACTCAGCCATCATGTGTGATCCAAAAATGCCCGCTAAGCTACGAAGGGAAAGCCTTCCGGTAAAAGAACCTAGCTTGAAAAAAATGAAGCACGACCGGCTCAGCTGGTACTGTCATGTTCACAGGAGAGATCCTATGAACCCTGTCAAAAAGGTAATATCAATCAACGTTCCGATACAACCGCGAAAGACAGGCAGGCCTTAAAACTCCTGCATCATACAAATGCAGCAACACCAGCATTTGATTGCCCTCAGCGACGAAGTGATTCAAAATCGGGAGGCCTGCCGTGGGAGGGTTTTGATCCCTTTAATCCTGATCATGGTTTTTCATTAAAGGAAGGAAGGAAGGAAGAAATGAGTACTACCACCTTTATGGCTTTTACTACAACTTCTGTGGAATATTTTTTTGAAAAATTTTCAATGATAAAAATTTCATTAAAAAAATTATTAAGTAAAAATTTTGAGAAAAATGCATTAGTAAAAAAATGGAACAAAATTTTGAGTTGAAGGAGCCATAATTTGTTTGTAGCAGCACAGATGTACCCAAAAAGTTTGAGACTTGTATGCGCTATTTAATTATCTTTATACTCGTAATATGTAGAAAATAGTTATTGTACCTATAATAAAGGGTTTTTCAACAGGGACGCTACAAAAGTAGAGCGACAGGGACAGCAAACGAGGCCGAATTTCTTGCCGCTCTTTTGACATTTCTCTTCAGTAAGGTTTGCCATTTCATGATGGAAAGATATACGAGCCAACAACGAGTCGAAATTATTAAAAAATTTTATTATTTATTTTTTTATTGGAAACCAAGTTTGGAAACCGTGTTATCTCACGAAATGGTCCAGTCGCTTGGCCGCCTCGGTCGTGCGATTTGACGCCGTTAGACTATTTCCTGTGGGGCTACGTCAAGTCTATGGTCTATGCCAACAAGCCAGCGACGATTGATGAACTTCGTACGAATATCGAACGTGAAATTGCAGCAGTATCGGCCGATTTATGCTGGAAAACCGTCGAAAATTGGGTTCAGCGTCTGGATTTCTGCAAGCGTGCCCGTGGTGGCCATGCAAAAGAAATCGAGTTCCATACATAATGGCATCGAACGTACTTTCACAGGAATAAAGAATTTCATTGATATCCAAAACCGTTTTTGTTTTATTTAAAAAAAACTTTTGTAGCGCTCTTATTGAAAAACCCTTTAGTTTAGAAGTTATAGCGTTTAAAATGGTTAGGCCTCCAAATTAGAGGTCACCCACTTTGATGGGCTGGAGTGCGATTCTATAAAATATTTATAGAATCGCACTCAAGTATAGCTAAAATTTATCTATGTTTATCATCCACCCTTAGATGTATTTATTAACCTAGGCGCACATTTGAACGAACATAGTAATTCGTATGACCGTTCGCAATCTTTTGACTTTCGGAAAGCAAATTTTCAGAGGAAATTAACAGCTTTAACTTACTCTTAACTATTACTGTTTATGAGCCTTATTGCGAAGATCAACTATCAACCGATTGACGATTGATAGAATTTATCAATTCAAATAAAAATCGGTATTGTGAAAATGAATTGATAAAAAATATGCTATTGTGAATGCCGTCAATCTGATTTGTAGATTGTTCATGTGCGGCGTCGTCAGTTGACCTATCATTTCCATTGGAGGTGATAACATTTTCCAACCCAAATTCTCTTCCAGGTGGATTAACGCATGTATTGAATCCTAACAAACTTACAACAGCTTCTTCTAAATTGCTGAATTGGTGAAGCCTATTTGGGTCACCACCAGTGGCTGTTAGTTCTATTTTGTTTTTTGTTTTCTTCTTTTTTGTTTTGCATTTTAGATCGATCCATACTAGAGAGCTCAAATCGATATGCAACAGACGTAATAATGCTTGAAAGAACTATTTTAAGTCTCTCCCATTAAGAAATTCAACACTATTTTACATTATTCAATGAATTCAAATCTTTATCCCGCAACTTATATATTGACAATATAAGCAAAAATAAAACAAAACTTTCTTGGGAATTTGTCAATTCGAAAAAAAAAGAAAAAAAAAACGATGGCTATCCAGCGAAGTTTACTTACAGCAGTTCCACAACTGCTGTTGTAAGTGTAAATCGCTTAGGGAAACCCTTCTTCACATAGATCATAAATAACAAGTTTTAGTAATTCCTCATACGATTGGGAAACAATTTCAAATTTTTTATTCAAATTTTATTTCTTCCCTGAAAAACGACTATTCATCGTCCTGATGGCATTCCACAGATTGTTCTTAAAAAGTGTAGTCATGCAATTTCTCAATATCTTTAGTATCTGTTCAAGTTGCCCACCTTAAAATAAATATTAGGCATTGCTTATGCGAAGTGGAAAGGGACCTGCAATTTAAAGCCGAATCCGAACAGCAAGTTTGAGCAGCTTCTCATGACAATTGAAACTCTTGGGTGTTTGTCAGATGTTTGCAGGAGGTGGGGCAGTGGAAAAGGCTTTTAGATGTTACTTGGCCCCAGCAGGATTTGAACCTGAAACCTTTAGATTAGAAGGCTAACACACTAACCTCTGCGTCCACCTTTCAATATTTATTGTTGTTTAAAATTAGTTAATTCCCTAATCTATGGAAACGTGCTTTTATTACATCTGTATTTAAAAAAAGGCGAACGTGATGATATCAATAATTATAGGCCTATGTCAAAGCTCTCATGTATTCCTAAGCTTTTTGAACAAATTGCCAGGGAGAAGTTAAAATGTCTCTGTCGTTTTATAATTTGGACGGAACAGCATGGATTTGTAAGAAACAGGTCCAGTGTCACTAATCTGTTAAATTTCTTGCGTGCATGTTCTTAGGCCTTAGAGAATAAAGACAAAATGGATTGCATATACACGGATTTTTCTCGACCTGCTGTCTCATGAAATAGTCGAATTTAAGCTAAGCGCTTATGGTTTGAAATCTTAATTACTTTACTTAACGGGCTCTCGGCCCGTGAAGGGTCTCTGCCTGAGACACTACAGCCTTCCATCCACTGCGATCCCGGGCACGCTGCTTCCAGTTATCCAAACCAAGCGCTCTGGCATCCGCGATGGTTTGGTCTTTAAAACGGAGGTTCGGTCTTCCTTGCCTTCTCGAACCAGGGGGCTGGGAGTCAAGGGTCCTCTTGGCTGCAGCATTATTAGCCATTCGCTCAATGTGGCCGAGCCAATGTATTCGACGTCATTTAGCTCTTTTGACAACATTCACATCTGGGTACAGCTCATAACCAACGACCATACCACGTCGAGTTAATCGGTTCTCGTCAGATCACCGCAATTAAACGACGTTGGGCGCTATGTACGTAGATGGGGGACCGTGTGAGAACAACCGCGTGCCGTTGGCCAGTCCCATCTACAGAGTTGAGGTAGATAATTATACGTGGTATCACAATGGACCTAAATTGGTCTAAGTGTCTCGGCTTTTGCCGACAGCCACCTAAACCTAACCTAACCTAACCCTGGTACATCTCATAGAGTTCGCGGTTGTATCTTCTCCTCCATTCGCCCTCCTGGCACACAGGACCAAATATCCAACAGCGTATTTGTCTTTCAAAAGAACCCAATATTAGCTTTCTTTTCCACTTATCGTCCAGCACTCGGCGCCATAAAGCAGGAGTGGTAGGATCAAGGCTCGATAGAGCATGCACATTTTGTCCTTCGAGTGAGCAGTTTTGAACAAATATGGTTTGCCATCACGTTTCATAAAATGGGTTGATTCATACCTTAGATCAAGTCGAAATAGGAGGATTGCTGTCAGAATCTTTCACAGCTCAGTCTGGAGTTCCCCAAGGAAGTCACCTAGGACCAATTCTATTTGTACATGCCATTAATGATTTTAAGCATGTATAAATCGCAGCAATATTCTGATCTACGCTGATGATATGAAAATATATAAATCTGTCACTAATCAGTAAGACAGTCACTTGGTGTGTTAAATGCGGTTTGTACCTGAACCCTGCTAAATGTCAGCGTATGATATTCTCCAACCACCTATCAATGTTCATTGTCTCAAGATACTCTTTTTTGTCATGTTCATAGATATAAGGATCTTGCAGTTTAATTCGATGCCAAACTGGATTTTTCAAAACATATCAATTTCATTGTTAACAAATCGAATTCAATGCTGGGCTTCGTAAAAAAGTGGTCGTAAGGATTAAATGACCTTTACGTTTCTATGTCATTGTACAATTGCTTTGTTCGTGCGAATCTAAAGTATGCCTCACAAGTTTAGACACCATTCTACAACATTAATTCAAATCGAATACAGGCCATTCACCGTTAATTTATTCGAATTGCCCTTAGAGGACTTCACGGGATGCTTGATTTATCCTTCCTCCTTACAGTCAATGTATCAAGCTTCTTCAAATGATACCCCTTTCTCAACGAAGGCTTAGTTGTTGTCATATGGGATTAATGGATCCCAAAGGTCTCGAGTTCAAATCCCGGCGGGCCAAGTAACATCTAAAGGTTTTCTCCACTGCCCCACCTCTTGTGACCGTCTGCCAAACATCCAAGAGTATCAATTGTCATGAGAAGCTTCTCAAGTTTGCCGTTCGGGTTCTGATTTAAATTGTAGGTCCCTTCCAGTTCGCAAAAACAAATGGTTGGAGAAGCCAGGTTCTATGCCATGTATGGGCCGTTAATGCCTAGTATTGATTTTTACGTAATATCCGGTCATATAGATGCACCTGCTTTGCTGTCTTCTATTGGCTTTAATTTCCGTGGTGGTGCCCATAGCTTACGTAGTGTTGACTTATTGTTTAGCCCTCATCATAGAACGAATTATGGGAGGCATAAGCCTATTAGTCGCACGATATGAATCTATAATCTAACATGTAACTAAAGTTAAGTTTAAATATGTTTTGCGAATAAGGATTTAGTGTCTTAAATTATTTGCATGATTTGTTTCCGTGCTAGTATTACATAGGTACATAATTATAAATTTTCTATATGTTTTACAAGGTGCAAATCCTTACTAACCCCTGCACTAAATGATGAGCCTGTGAGAGCACTTTTTGTGCCGGCAAATTTCTGCTCGTGATAGTTGCTTGCTTTAAATACTCTACGACACAGAGCTGATTGTGTATTAAAACCAAGAAAAAAAACTCTAAAACGGCTGTACCAAAGTCCATAACCTTTTCACACCGACATCCATAGATGAACGTACTACAAAAAAAGGGGCCATTTGGTTTTGCAAATTGAGTGAAACTCCCCGCTACCCTCATCCAAATCTGATATAAACATTTATGTATATTAAATTCCAGCAGCCTTTAATAAAGCTCTCTGTGAAATTTGATTAAAATCTTTTAAGCTATTTTCGAGAAATACCCTACAACTCTCGAAATCATAGGTTCCGGTTCCGTGTATTGTAAACATATCAAAAAGTTACCCAGAGCAACTCACGACTATGTAAAACATGAAAATAAAACGAACCTTTCTGCGTTTTGCCAAATTTCACTGAGGCAAAATTTAAATTTATTTTCCGTATAAAAATGTTGTGGGAGGATTCGGATAAGAAAGAAAAGATGTTATTTTACCCTTAAATCAGGGAAGGTTTGCACAATGAACGAAAATTGGGCGGATTTGAAAATGTTGGCTTAAAAAGGAGAATGGCGAAGTGACCTACATGACCGTATCCCATTAACTAAATTTTTATGGTGGGATTTCAAATAAAATTTGGTTAAATTTCAATTGTGAGGGGCGTTGTTCCACTGTTTTAGGGCCTATTATAAATCCGTTGGTGGAAGTTGTGCTTTTATTTAATTTGATTTTAGTTGTTTCTGTGTATTTTTTAAATTAACAGGGATTATTTAATTTCAATTTAATTATGTATTTTCATTCAGTTTTGAACAATGTTTGGAGAACAATGTTTCCATCATTGGATAGATAGAAAGCTTACATCGCTTATTCGGACCAATATTGTATAAAAGACCAGGTGTGGCAAGACGTGATTACTGAACTTGGCAACCTGGGCGATTATGAGTGGCACAGCAGTTTTGACTGAAGAGGGCTCTTTGATAGAGAAACAAAACATATATGTATTGCAACGAAAAAAAGGTTGTTTTACCCTACTTGCAACGATACTTTTTTTTCATCGAGCCCTTAGCTACCACACTGCCCAGTCACGAATACCGCCAAAGTACACTGCCACACATCGGCTCCATCAATTCGCCAAACCAAATTCACGTCACTGGTCATAAAAAAAAATGTAGTACCAGCCACTGATCGCCACCACTGGATATCCCACAGAGCATATAATACCACGATACAACCAGCACACCGCAACGCAAAACAACAATTACCCGGAACGGTTTGTTCATTCAGTTCTCGATTCACACCGGCTTATTGCAGCAGATTTTTCCACCCCAGAGGAACGTTGATTCGAGAGGACAGGCCCTGAGTCAATTTGTAGCAATACTACAACTAGCACGCTGAAACTGACCTCTAGAGTGTCTCATGGAAGTCATTTATATTTAGGAACTGATTGTCCGATCCGCCGGCTAGAGCTAGGAAGAAGGTACTCGTATTGTTGATTTATGCGATCCGCTGACCAGTTTCTGAAAAGGAAGGCATTGCTGACTTTTAGTCCGATCCGCCGACCCAACGCTTGGAGGAAGAGATCATTGACTTCTCGTTTGATCCGCCGACCAGAGCTACGAAGAAGGTATTTTGGACCTTATGTCCGATCAGCCGACCAGACCGTGGAAGGATGGTATTGTTGACTTTTCGTCGGATCCGCCGACCCAACGCTTGGAGGAAGAGATCGCGGACCTCTCGTCCGATCCGCCGACTAGAGCTACGAAAAAGGTATTATTGACTTTACGTCCGATCAGCTGACCAGACCGCGGAAGGATAGTATTGTTGAATTTTCGCCCAATACGCTGACCCCACGCTTTGAGGAAGGAATTGTTGACTTTACGTCCGATCCGCCGAGCAGACCGTAGAAGGAAAGTATTGTTGACTTTGCGTCCGATTCGCCAACCTAACGCTAGGAGGAAGAGATCGTTGACTTCTCGCCCGATCCGCCGACGAGAGCTAAAAAGAAGGTATTGTTGATTTATGCCATCCGCTGACTAGTTTCGTAGAAGGAAGGTATTGTTGACATTTAGTCCGATCCGCCGACCACACCGTGAAAGGAAGGTATTGTTGAATTTTCGTCCGATCCGCCGACCCAACGCTTGGAGGAAGAGATCGTTGACTTCTCGTTCGATCCACCGACCAGACCGTGAAAGGATGGTATTTTTGAATTTCGTCCGATCCGCTGACCCAACGCTTGGAGGAAGAGATCGTTGACTTCTCGCCCGATCCGCCGACGAGAGCTAAAAAGAAGGTATTGTTGATTTATGCGATCCGCTGACTAGTTTCGTAGAAGGAAGGTATTGTTGACATTTAGTCCGATCCGCCGACCACACCGTGAAAGGAAGGTATTGTTGACTTTTCGTCCGATCCGCCGACCCAACGCTTGGAAAGATATCGTTGACTTCTCGTTCGATCCGCCGACAAGAGCTACGAAGAAGGTATTGTTGCGTTCGATCAGCGGACCAGACCGTGGAAGGATGGATTGTTGACTCTTAGTCCGATCCGACGACCAGACCGTGGAAAGAAGGTATTGTTGCCTTTTCGTCCGATCTGCCGACCCAACGCTTGGAGGAAGAGATCGTTGACTTCTCGTTAGATCCACCGACCAGACCGTGAAAGGATGGTATTGTTGAATTTCGTCCAATACGCTGAGCCAACGCTTGGAGGAAGAAATTGTTGACTTCTCGTCCGATCCGCCGACGAGAGCTAGAAAGAAAGTATTGTTGATTTATGCGATCCGCTGACTAGTTTCGTAAAAGGAAGGTATCGTTGACATTTAGTCCGATCCGCCGACCAGACCGTGGAAGGAAGGTATTGTTGCCTTTTCGTCCGATTTGCCGACCCAACGCTTGGAGGAAGAGATCGTTGACTTCTCGTTCGATCCACCGACCAGACCGTGAAAGGATGGTATTGTTGAATTTCGTCCAATACGCTGAGCCAACGCTTGGAGGAAGAAATTGTTGACTTCTCGTCCGATCCGCCGACGAGAGCTAGAAAGAAAGTATTATTGATTTATGCGATCCGCTGATTAGTTTCGTAGAAGGAAGGTATTGTTGTCTTTTAGCAAGAGAGCGTTGACTTCTCGTCCGATCCACTGACAAGTTCTCTACAAAGAAGGTATTGTTGATTTATCCGATCCGTCGATGATTTTTCGTCCGGGAACGAAGGTATTGTCGCCTTCCCATCCGATCCGCTTGACAAATTTCTGTGGTAGTTAGCCCTGTACCATCCTCCATACTCTTCCACGTAGTCGGTAGTTTCCCCAGCCCTTGGAAAAAAGGATCACATAGTGTCTCAAATTGCCAGTCCTGTAGACTATCTGCCGACATCTGGCCTTAACATTATTAACCAAGAGTTTTTCGATTGCTCTGGTAAAAGAAATGGTGTGTTGGGCATTAAGTCCCTTGAATCAATTCAGTGGTAGTGTATTCACTTATTCATCGGAAGGTTGCGGGTTCAAATTCCAACCATGGAATTCGACTTCGTTCATTTTTCCACCATGGGAACGTATGCAGCGGTCGATACATTGAACCCAATTTTCGACGACTCGGCCGCACATTTCGACCGATACGGCCGTTATTTCTCGTTCAATATTGGCTCTGGGCTCCTTCAACGTCGCCGCCTAGTTGGCATACACCAATGATTTGATGTAGCCCCATAAAGAAAAGTATAGAGGCGATAAATCACACGATCTCGGCGGTCAATTGACGGGTCCGTTTCTCGAGATAACATGTTCACCGAACTGAGACTTCAATAACTCGATTGTTGCACGCGTTGTGTGGCTTGTGGCACCGTCTTGTTGGAACCACATACGAGTATCACTGATGTCCAATTCATGCAGTTGCTCAAAGAAATAAGGTTCCAACATGTCTCTGTAGCGAATACCATTTACTGTAACGTGACGGCCATTTTCATCGACGAAAAAAAACGGCCCAATGACGCCACCGTCATGAAAACCGCACCAAACGGCGACTTTTTGCGGTTGAAGTGCTGTTTCATGAAGCACATGAGGGTTCTCACCTGTCCAGTAACGCATATTTTGCTTACTGGCGAAGCCGTTTAACCAAAAATGCGCTTCATCGCTGAAGATGATTTTGCGATGAAATTCTTCATTTTCTTCCATCATGACCAGAGCCCAATTCGAGAACGTCCGTCGCTTCATATGATCAAGTGGCTTTAGTTCATGAGTCAGCTTGATCTTGTAAGGGAGTAGGCCAAGATCCTTACGCAAAATTCGCCATAATGTGGTCTGAGAGAGGCCCAATTCTTGTTTTGCGCCACCTTGTACTGACAAATTACTTATAGGTTGTTCGTGCAAGAACGGAATAGGAATATGTCTGCAGCGCGATAAAAATGATAGATGGACACTTCTAGTCAATGTACCACTCATGTGAGTCGGGTCGGGTGACACATTTAAGATGTTGAAACTCTTGCGTAAGTGTGAATGAAAATTCGTGGGTGATACGCCTGGAGATCACCGGTGTCGTAAAAGGAATATCAAACAATAGACAATAATGGGAGCATACACGTGTCGAAAAAGGAAAGAAAAATAGGTGGGCCTAAGAATCCTGAAGCAGACGAATGCATCACCACCAGCAATTGATTAATCTCAGTTGTGAAGTGTTCGGAAATCGGGAATCCTGCCAATTTTGAGGAAGAACCGCGATCCAGTGGAGATGCAGTAAAGTGGGAGGGTTATAATGACTTTAACCCTGATCATAGCACCGCCGCTGAGGAAGAAAAAGAACAAATTACATAGAGGTAATTGAAGTTACTTTAGAAATAACAAGGACCTTAAATTCGTGAAATAATACAATAATTTGGTTTCCGTCCTTAATTTATAAATTATAGAAACTTAAAAAACAATATTCGCAAAATGCGATTTCGAAATGAAATTTACTGGCATACAGTGTGCTAATTAAATAATTGTTTACAGCTCTTTGCATGACCGAATAACTAGCAGACGAATTGGTCACACAAATGCAACATGGCATAAAGCCTAATCGTAGCTATAGTCTTAAGATTACAAAATTTCATTAATCCTTTATTGTACATGTACATTATAAAACTAACACATAATCTGCTAATTTGAGAAATGATAGAAATAGTTTCAGGGCAATGACATACCCCAAACCAATTTTCCAATTGAAGTTTCTTTAAGGGTGATTCAATTAAAGACCCCTGACCTCCACGCTACACTGCATCATGCCATGGAACTCGGTCTTAGTGTTTGAACTCAACTTCTATAAGACAATTCTACTGACTGAAGATATCGGGTAACCCCCATTTAACCCTTTCGATCCGGATGGGACATAGGACAAAGGTGTTTTTATACCTTGGATGTCCCATTCGGATCGAAAGGGTTAAGATAATTATTTAAAAGCACTTTTCTCAGACATTAACCCGACTATCATCGTTTGCTCGTACCTTTGGTCATTTGGCAATCATTAACAGGCAGGGAAACACACTGACTTTAACCTTGGCCTTCATTGCCACAGTCCCTTGTGCACAAATTAACACAGGCAAAATGGATAATTAATTCCATTCCAAATTACTTAAAATGTGACATAATATTACTACAAATAATGCCATATGACACACGAGCGTGTTGTTCCGAAAATTAGTCCTGTAGATACTTTTTCTGCAGAATCAGTGATGTACATGAACACCTGTGGCCTATTTCACCAACTTACAATTTGTATTTACAAGCATTTTTTAGCAAAATTTGTGATTTTGTTGATTTATGTTGTTTCACCAAACTTTGGGTATTACAAATTTGTAGTTGTATTCTACAAAGGGAAATTTGTGGGAATAATTCACTTTTCGTTTCACCAAAAGTTATTTATAGTTGTAATTTACAAGTTACAAACTGTGAAAAGTTGACTTAATTGTAAGTTTACGTTTCACCAAAGAAAATTAATTTACAAATTTTGTTTAGTATGTGAGAATATTTTACAACTGAAACTTGACGTGTAATTCCTCCTAAAAATTTTGTTTCATATTGATAGTAACCGAAAAAATGTCTTTGCAACGAAGTGACGATTATGTTTTAATTTTAAGTAAAAAATGTATTGGCAGTGCAAACTATGTAAATTCGGAGTTATTTAATTTTAATGAATGACACGACTGAAAAAAAACTTTGCATTAACACCAATGCAGCAGTTTCTCACAGCTTTACTCTGGCTTGGAAATGGAGGGCAATACCATGTTAATTTATTGTCTGAAAGTGTTGTATGTTGGCCAAATGAACACGAAAGTATTTGTGAAAAGTTTTACAATATTGCTGGTAAAAAATGTTTAATATCGTAAGTTTTGCATACAATTTTCTTTCTTACGAGGTATGCCATGTGTTTACGGATGTATAGACGGAAGCTTAACAAACAAAGATGCCCCTACCTAGTTTGAATCTGCATATGTGGCAGACATGGACAGCACTCCATACATTTTATGTTGGTATGTGGGCCGGACTATAGCTTTTATAACGCATATGTGAATTGGCCCTAAGTGTGAACAATTCAAGGGTTTTACGAAGAAGTCCAGTTTTT
Organism: Portevinia maculata; assembly: GCA_949715645.1. Taxonomy (NCBI): domain Eukaryota; kingdom Metazoa; phylum Arthropoda; class Insecta; order Diptera; family Syrphidae; genus Portevinia; species Portevinia maculata. Next base: position 24,232,577 of record OX454527.1, on the reverse strand, counting down.
CTTCAAAAATTTTAAAGTGGATTTCTAAGGGTATATTAATTTTGACGCATAGTTTGTAACATACCTTAATATTGCCCGTAGACCCCTAAAAGTTACTATATTTATGATCAGCATCGATAGTAATGTCGATCTAGCCATGTCCGTCCGTCCGTCGGCAAAAATTAGGCCTTTAAACTGGACCTAGAGAGCTGAAATTTTAACCATATACTCTCTAGGGTCCCGAAATAATCAAGTTTACGAATTTTTGAAATCCGCCCACAGACACGCCCACAAACTCAAAAAAAAACAAAATTTTGGGAAAAATCGAATTTTGAGCTAGAAAGCTGAAATTTTTTATATATGATCTATGACTCCTAAGACTGCTGGGGATAAAAATTTCAAAATCCGCCCACTAACACGCCCACAAATAAATAAAACAATTTTTTTGAAAATCCAAAGTTTGAGCTAGGGAGCTGAAATTTATAATATATACTCTCTATGGGCCCTTTATGCTCATGTGTAAATATTTTCAAAATCCGCCCACTGCCACGCCCACAATTAATTTTTTATTTTTTTTGAAAATTCAAAGTTTGAGCTAGGGAGCTGAAATTTATAATATATACTCTCTAGGGGCCCTTTATGCTCATGTGTTAATTTTTTTTAAATCCGCCTACTGACACAATTAAATAAAACAATTTTATTGAAACACCCAAGTTTGAGCTAGGGAGCGTTTTTTTTTTTATAAAATCCTTTAAATGTTATATAACAAAATATGTAGAGCGTTCTTAACAATTCAACCATACTTAGACTTTTGTCACGCCCACTTATGAGGGATAGGAATAAGAATAGGGTATCCAACAGTTCGCCCAAGCGGACTGTAGCCCGTCCCTATGTTTTAAATCACTTTTCATAAGCAAATATCATATTAAATAGCTTTTCAACTTTAAATGAAATATATGTTTATTTATTTTGTTTTTATTTTTAGTAGTCACTTAATTCCAAAGTGTTTTCTTTCAACACTTTTCTCTTCTCTTCCAGCTCAGTTAGATGGTTTCGTGGCAACAGTACCTCTTCCGTAGGTACTGAAGAGGACCCATCAACTATGCCTTGAACTGTTGGCGATTCTTTCCCGACAATATCAATAATGATATTATAGAGATCGGTTAAAATGCGACTAGTGCCACCTTCAGAACCAGTCTTCTTTGAATTATCAAGTTTAAGCTAAAATATAAAAAAAAATTAAAAAATTAAATTTATATGTATACCTACATATTATGTACTTACCAGAGTAGCCCGTTTTTAATTTTACCACGCAATATCTCGAAGATATTTCCAATCCTTTCCATTTTGAATTAAGAGGATAATGAAATTAAAATATCTTTCCACGCGTTTACTTCACCCAAATAAAACCTCCTTCTTTTCTCTAATCAAGGAGAAAAAAAAAATATCTTATTTTGCCCATTCATTTTAATTCCGGGATTGCACGACGATATTCCACAAATTTGTGAGAAAACACTTGTAGATTACACATTGCACAAAAACCCGGTGCAACAGGAATTTTTACACTTGTAATCAACATGTTTATTCTTACAATTTTTTTTTGTCTAATCACAAATTTGTGGATTCATATATTTGTATTTGGTGGAACGGAAAACCAGATTACAAATTTGTAATTGTGAATTACAAGTACAAATTTGTGGTTGTAATTTGTAGTTTGGTGAAATAGGCCTCAGGCCTCGTACAAAGAGACGATACTAGATGAATTTCTTGGATAAATGTTTTATTTAGCGATAAAGTTTGAGACACTATCGACCATTGGGGCACATTTTGAAGCCCGTTATTGATATGCATTTCTCGCATGACAGCCATTCCAGTCCCGTCAATTTAGAAGGATTTCAATTATCACCAGACAGCCAGTGGCCTATTTCACCAAACTACAAATTACAACAACAAATTTGTACTTGTGAATGACAATTACAAATTTGTAATCTGGTTTTCCGCTTCACCAAATAGAAATATGTATATGAACCCACAAATTTGTGATTAGATAAAAAAAAATTGTAAGAATAAACATGTTGATTACAAGTGTAAAAATTCCTGTTGCTTTTAAAATTTTTTGAAAAGGGTGTTAAATCTAGAATGCTGTAATTTCTTGGTAAAACAAATTATTTAAGTGAGTTTCAGTTCGGTAGCATAATATCATTTTTGATATTATCGGTAAAGAATCGCCAACAGTTCAAGGCATAGTTGATGAGTCCTCTTCAGTACTTACTGAAGAGGTACTGTCAACCCAGAGCGCAAACGTGGGGGATATTGAAGGCGAAATAAGGTAAATGCAAATGCTTGTTTCTCACAATTATTTTTAAAAATATATAAACGTATTTTTTAATTCAATCAGACCTCAAGTATCATCAAAAAAGCCCAAGCGCAACAACAAAATGCTAACTGACCAAGCGGATATTCTTCGATTGAAAAAAAGGAGGCTTCAATTCGAAATTTATAATTTGTAGTTGAATGCCTTGAAAAAGGAACGCGACTTGGAGACTGCGGAACTGGAAGAGAAGATAAGAGTATTGGAAGAAAACACTTTAAAATTAAGTGACTACTAAAAATAAAAATAAAATAAATAAACATATATTTCATTTAAAGTTCAAAAGTCGTTATTTAATATGATATTTGTTTACGAAAAGTGATTTAAAAAATATTCTAACGAAGCCCGGCCATCAAAATTTTCAGCATTTTGAGTATCTTCGTCGTTTAAATACTTAGTGGTGGTGAACATTTCGATAATACTATTGTATTTAACAACATTTAATTTCCATGAACAATATTAAAAAGCATTTTTTAATATTAAATAATTCTTAACCATATCTTATGGTTAACCACATTTCAAAATTTCCCACTAATCGCATAAATCATATTGATCCCACTGGGAAGTTACTCGTGTGGACCTTGCGGGTCGCACCCAGACCACTTTTTTCGATTACTTTCAATATGAAACAAAATTTGTAGGAGGAATTACACGTCAACTTTCAGTTGTAAAATATTCTCGCATACTACACAAAATTTGAAAATAATTTTCTTTGGTAAAACGTAAACTCACAAATAAGTCAACTTTTCACAAATTTGTAACTTGTAAATGGTGCCCTGACATAAGGCCATGTGACATAAGGCCATATTTCAAAATATGGCCTTATGACGCTTTTACAAAGTGTCGTAAAGCCATATTTTGAAATAACATAAGCCATAAGACCATGTGTTATTTTTTTTATTTTTCCAATAACAAGATCCAGTTTTTACCGTTGGAAATATGATTATGAATTACCCTGACCACTGGTAATTGCATGTAACAAATTTGCGCGCTTCTCATTCGTATATCGTGACTCGGACAGAACGTGGTTTTTAAGATGGAAAATTCTATTGATTCAATTTACAGTTTCGAATATTGCGATGGTCTTAGGAGAGGGTGCAGGGAAATAAGTTCACGGGAACTAAGTCCACTGAGGGACTTAGTTCCCATATAGTGGGAAATTAAACCACTTTTGGGAAGTGGACTTAGTTCCCATGTAAGGTGGGAACTAAATCCACTTTCTTATGGGAACTTAGTACACATTCAAAAATAAGAAGAGGGAACTAACACCCAACATTTAGAATTAGACAAAAAACTGTAAAGTGCAGTTAGTTATCACACTGTTTAAGCAAAATGTTAAGCTTATCATGGATAAGCACGTCAATAATCATTATTAGTGAAAAAAAATTATATGAAAACCAACAAGATTTTTGTAAAGATTTTTGTGCATGTAAAGAACCTAAAGGCGTAGCGAAAAAATTCGCGCGAATTTTTAATTTTCACACCCCAAATCGATCCTCCCTTGGCCAAATTTTTTTTCGCTACGCCTTTAGGTTCTTTACATGCACAAAAATCTTTACAAAAATCTTGTTGGTTTTCATATAAATTGTTGGGTTGTTAATTGGGATCCTAGTCTCGTTAATTTTGTTTAGTACGTATTAACAAACATTTAAAACTTCAATTTTTTAAGTTATTGACGAAAGTGGGAGGCTTTCCAAACACGGAAGTTTCTTAAAGTTTCTTGATATTTTGTTGAACGAGGATCAAGTTAAATCGAGAGAATTAATAATGTCCTTAGATGGCACATATGACATCTTTGAACCTCCAAAAAATAAATTTAAGGACAAAGGAGCTCAAATTGAAATAGCCTTGGGAAAAAATTGTGTTTAAATTGTTTTACAAGGCTGTCGGAGAACTAATAAAGAACAACAATCAAATTTTATGCCCAATTTGTAGACAAATTGTCGCAAATAGTACAAATATATTCTGTTAAGAGTTTAAACATTTTTTTTCACCTGATTTAACATAATTGTATTTACAGAAAAATAAATATTTACAATTCTTATAATAACGTTGAGCTTTTCAAAATCCTTAATGATTTCGAGCTTCTAAAGATGAAATTTTATCAGGTAAGGGCTAAAAATCCATTTGAAAGTGACATAAAACCATAATGGTCTTCTGTCGCTTTGTAAAAGCCTTGGCCTTATGTCACGGCACCCTTGTAAATTACAACTATAAATAACTTTTGGTGAAACGAAAATGGAAATATTCCCACAAATTTCCCTTTGTAGAATACAACTACAAATTTGTAATACCCACGGTTTGGTGAAACGACATAAATCAACAACATCACAAATTTTGTTAAAAAATGCTTGTAAATACAAATTTGTAAGTTGGTGAAATAGGCCACTGGTGTACTTTTTTATTCATCTACACCAACGCAAATGGTTTAGTTCGTTTGAGCTTACGTGGGTTATCCAAGAGCTGTGATGCTTCAATATCTTCATGTTGATCGAGTCCTCCTTCGTGTCTTCTAGCATTTTGATTTACTACCTTGGTGACAAGATCCACTTTTAGGTCCCGATGGAGGTCAATATTTCTGATGTACCAGGGTTCATTAACGATGTTCCTCAGTACGTTGTTTTGGAATCATTGGATACTGTCCATGTTGGTCTTTTCGTATAGAAGATTTGATCGATCGTCGAGTGATTGTTTCGGAAACCGAATTGGTGATTAGCAATAAGTTGCTTCGCTTTTGATCATTGACCCCAGACATTCGAATTGGGACGGAAAACATGTGCGAAACTGGTTTTAATAACATATGGTTGTCAAGCAGGGTTGCCGCATGAGTCCATTACTACTTTCCCTGTTTCCTGGAGGAACTGCGGACTTTTCTTACCAGGAGGAATTTGCCGGTAGTAAAATAAAGCTAATCGATGCTGATGATAAATTTATTCTGTCGGAGACTCCAACAATGTTGCAGATGATTATCAACAAGTTACGTCAATACTGCAGGTCATGGAACTTAAAAATTTATACCAACGAGTCAAATGTAATAGTCTTCCGAAACGGTTCGGGTCGCTATGCAGAGGATAAAAAATGGTTCTGCTAAAATGAAGAGCTTCAAGTTGTGAAGTAAGTATCTTGCAGTTATTCTAACACCTAAAGTGGATTTTAAAAACTGTCTACAGGAAAAATGTAAGTGGCTAAAAAGACAAATAGATTGCCAGTGGAAAAATCTGCTCGGCAAAAGGGACATTGCATCAAGCGCAAAATACAAAACATACGAAGTGGTATTGAGGTCTATTATGTGCTACGCGGCGGAGGTATGGGGTTTTTGTCAATACGATGAAGTCGAAAAGTTGCTGAGATACTTTATCAAAAAAATCTTCAGGTTACCAGAAAATGCACCTTACTACATGCTACTCCTCGAAGCAGGACTAACGCATTTTTTCTTGTACACAGTGAAGCTACACCTTCAGTATATATAAAAGTCATAACCCTTCCCATTCCACGAATTCCGCAAAAATCTGCGAAGCATCGAATCCAGCAAAAGGACTATTTTTTTAGTGAATTTTCCAGGATAAGCAACAAACACGACGTTGTCTTAACGGATTCAACGAAACAACGTGGATAGTCAGAGTACGACAACTGATGATGAATATGGAGTTATCCATTCGTAATGCTTTCAAAGATAAGGCACAGCAAAGTCAAACGCGGTGTACATATCGCGTACTTCAATACGAACTTGAGCGGGACAAATTATTATGGCACACTGTGCACTCTACGAGTCAAAGATAATGTACTCCACTTTATCGGGATATGTCCATTACTCAACGCAGTAAGAACAAAACATTTGATGGAAAATGAGCTATCGCCTGAGGAAGTAACCGTGGTATTAAATGCGCAAAATTGAAGGTTCTTTTATGGTCATCTTAAATGTGCTTCAAACTGTCGACAGCAAATCTTAGATAAAACATTTTAAATACACATAAATACTTATTGAATTATTGTATCTTAATTTTAATTGTATTATCATATTGTTAATTTTCTCGTTCCTGGCTGCCGGCAAAAATTTAAATTGCACTTATTTTTGGTAAATTTTTGTAACTCAAACATATCGAAGAAAAATAATTGGCAATCATTCTTTAATTCATATAAATGTGTGAAATAAGTCGGAATGGGTCAGAGAACGGGCAGCTCAAGTGTTCTATCTTTTTCGAACTACAAAAAAAAATCCTCACATATATCAAGTGGTAGTTGGTGGTGTACATCGACTTCGATTGCGAACTCTTCGTTAATTACAGCTCCTCCTTGACTCCAGGGCAGCGGTGCATCTTACTCTTGTCCATAATTATCTGTACGTAAGTTTCAACAACTGCTCGTTATCTACTCGTATAACAGAACTTTTGATTGCCTATCAAATGCCTTTTCAAAATCAACCAACATCATATGCAAATTGTTTGCGTGTGTTTACAGCTTTATTCCATCTTTGTGCGATTCTGCTAACCGATCACAGAGGGCTTTGGAGAAAAATGCATCGCACATCATCGCTCGTTTTGATCAAAAAAATAGTATATATAGCTGTCGTATGTGCGTGTGCGTTCAGCTTTCTTATTCTTTCTTCTTCTTCTTACATATATTGTAAAATGAGTCAATAGGAAAGGTGGTATTTTTTTGCACGCGTTTTTGCTGCGAATTTAAATTATTTAAATTCAATAAAGAACATAAATTTCAATTATAAGTGTAATCGAGTTTTTATTTGGAGTAAACCACAGGAAATTTGCGCCTCAACACAATTCCTTTAAGGAATAACGATGTTTTTCCATAATTATCCTCATACATTGGATTGCAACCGACCAGCTGTCCCATGAAATAATCGAGTTTAAGCTAAGCCCACCAGGTTTCATAAAATGGGTTAATTCATACCTTAGATTAAGGGTTTATCAAGTGAAATTTAGAGGATCGCTATCTGTATCTTTCACAGCTCAGTCTGGAGTTCCCCAAGGAAGTCACCTCGGACCAATTCTATTTATACGAGCCATTAATGATGTTAAAGCATGTATAAATCACAGTAATATCCTGCTCTACGCTGATGATATGAAAATATTTAAATCTATCACTAGTCAGCAAGATAGAATTTTTCTTCAATCTGACATTAATAGCTTCGCCAATTGGTGTGATAAAAACGGTTTATGCCTGAACCCTACTAAATGTCAACATATGACTTTCTCTAGAAAGAACATCCCTTCCACCTTTCAATATTCTCTGTCTCAACATATTCCTTGTAATGTTGATAATTTTAAGGATCTTGGGGTTTATTTCGACCCCAAACTGGTTTTTGCTAAGCATATTAGTTCTATTATTAATAAATCTAATTCTATGCTGGGCTTCGTAAAAAGGTGGGCCAAAGAATTTAATGACCTTTAAGTTTCTATGTCATTGTACAATTGTTTTGTCCGTCCGATTCTAGAGTATGCCTCTCAAGTTTGGACACCGTTCTACAACATTCATTCAAATCGAATAGAGGCCATTCAACGTAAATTTATTCGATTTGCACTTAGAGGACTTCCATGGGATGATCCATTTAACCTTCCTCCTTACAGTCAACGTATCAAGCTTCTTCAAATGTTACCCCTTTCTCAACGAAGGCTTAATAGCGATATCATTTTTTTACAGCAGCTTATATACAGTGACCGAAATAAGTATAAAGACACACTCAACTTCAATGCTCGGTTGGATTTAAGTACAAAAATAATAGAAATTATAAGTTTATTTTATCGTAGATAGTAAGTTTATTTTATTCAGTAAATAATGAAACGAAAAAAGAAAATATTTATCACCACAAAGGCTAGTTTTTGAGGTTCACCTTTAGGGAATTCCAAAAACGTTTAATTTTCCTGCGAAATAAGTATAAAGACAGTCAATATTTAAAAGCATTTAAACACCGAATTTTTTGGTTGTACCTATCAACCTGAAAGTTAGTACTTTGTACAACCTCCTTGATTTTCAATAACTTGGAAAATTCTATTAGGCATAGAATTTATCAAGTTTTGTAGGACTTCTTCGGTAATCTCAGACCATGTCTGTGTTATTCCTCTTTTAAGCTCTTCCAGATTTCTGTACTGCTTCCCATTTGAATAAAGGTTTCTTGCCATAATACCCCACAAATTTTCGATTGGGTTAAGGTCAGGACTACACGAAGGCCATGGTAAACACTGAATTTGACTCCTTTCAAACCATTCGCGGACCGTACTGGCATTATGAATAGGAGCATTGTCCTGTTGAAAAATAAAATTTTCACCCGCTGGAATGTCTCCAAATGCATCCAAAGCATATTCCAACATCTCCCTGTATTTTTCACCATTCATTCTAGGTTGAACGAACATCAAGGGGATTTTACCATGAAAACCAAAGGCACCCCAAACCATCAAACTTCCGCCTCCAGAGTGCCGACTCATTTTTATTGCTTTTTCGTCCCTCAAATCACGCCAATAAAAGCTAAAACCGTCCGGACCATCCAAATTAAATTTCTTTTCATCACTAAAAATAACGGATTCCCACTCCCTGGTCCAAGCCATGTGACTTCTTGCAAATCTTAACCTTGCTTCTTTATGATGCTGTTGCAGGTTGGGTTTTTTCGTCATTTTCGTGTAACGAAGGTTATGATTTGCCTTCAACACTTGCTCCACTCTTCTTACCGTCACTGGGAGATCCAACTTGCGCTTTATCTGGCCAGCATTCAGCTTATTACGCCTTGCTTCGTGGTAAATCGTTTTTTTGTTGCGTGAGGTCAAGAGGCTTGGTCGACCAGATCTTCTTGCAGTGCTATAATTTTGGCCCAAATTTAAAAAATTACATACGACGGAAAGAGATCGTCCAATTTTCCTGGCAATGGATCGGTTGGATAAGCCGTGCTCCTTATGAGTCGTAATAATTGCCCTTTCTACTGTCGTCAAATGAGTTCCGCGAGGCATGGCTTAATAGTTTAATGATAACAATTTATTGATAACAATTTTTGTGCCAACAAGCGAAACAATTTACCTTTTATTGTTTTTCACTCTTTTTATTTAAAAAAAATTGCTATAAAATTGGAATACTTTTGGATAACCGAAGTGTCTTTATACTTATTTCGCAACTTTTTCACAATTTTTTTATTAGAAAAGACAAATCAGTCTCTTTCTAACACGATATGACCGATAACGGTACAATTTTTTTTTGGAGTTAAGAGAAAATTAATTCTCCAAACATTTATTGAACAATTTTGTTGCATATATTTAGGCGCTAAGCCTACAAGCCAAATTGAAGAGTTTGAGAATTACTGTCTTTATACTTATTTCGGCCACTGTATATATAGTGTATAGTATAGGATCTAATCTAATCTACTCGTATATAGTGTTGAATTATTGTTTAGCCCCCATCATAGAACGAATTATGGGAGGCATGAGCCTATTAGTCGCATGAGTAGAATCTATAATCGAAATGATCATGTGATTGACTTGGATGTTAGTAAAATTAAGCTAAAAAATATTTTGCGTAATAATGCTTTAATGTCTTAAATTGTTTGCATTATTTGTGTCTGTGTTAGTATTTTATAGGTGCATAATTATTGTATTTTTAATTGTTTTGTCCTAACTAACATCTGCACTAAATGATGAGCCTGTGAGAGCACTTTTAGTGCCGGCAAATTTCTGCTCGTGATAGTTGCTTGCTTTGAGCACTCCACGACACAAAGCTGATAGTGTATATGCAACTGTGCAGGTAGCAGTATTATTTTCCGCAAACAGCTATCTAATGCCAGCTCAACGATGATGCAGGCCCGGATCTATTGGGTGCAAGCAGGGGCCTATGCCTCGGGCGGCAAGTTCAGAGGGCGGCCAAATTCACACTTTACAGACCAATGGACAACTCATCATTTACTTAACTTTGACCACGGAATAAATAATAGTACAAGTACAAAAATTGTATGGCCATATCAACTCGACAAGTACAGAATTGTATGGACATATCAACTCGACAGATACCTAGAGCGCGGAGTGAGACGTGCTGCACTAACATTTATTTTTCGCGAGGCACGTAGGCATAGTTCAAAATACGCGCCCGCAAGAATCTCAGATCGCGGCAGCACTAACTATTTGGGCGAATGTTCTCCGCGAAATCAATCAAGTGAATATAGAAATTCAGAAAGAAGATATTATCCTTGCCCGATCCGTGGCACTAATGGATGGTCTACTCAAAACTGTGCAAAAAATTTAACCAAATCCAATGGAATATTGGATAAAAGAGGTTGGAGAACGTATTTTACAAAACAAACGAATTCCTAAACGTAAAAAACATTTCGATGAGATGTGTGAAGACGAATTACAAACACTCCAACCTGTTCAACTATTTTCTAAAGAAATAATGATGGTATTTGATCAAATCATATCAGAAATTAAAAAGAGGTTTGATTGTGCTATTATGCTGAATTTCAATTTAGCTTTTCTTAATGGTACTAATATTTTGAAAATGTCCATTGAAGAACTGCAAAAGTATGGAGCAGATCTGGCGCCGTTAAATTCTGCCATGAACTCTACGGCTAACGGTTTCTATCTCTTGCAACAGATCTATACACATGATTTGCAGGATGCTTTTCCTAATGTTTGTATTGCCTTGCGAATTTACTCTACGCTTAATACTACATTCGGCAGCTGTGAGCGAAGTTTTAGTAAACTAAAACTAATTAAAAATTATTTGCTATCTTCTATGAGCCAGGAACGCTTATCGAGTCTTGCAAGTTAAATTATGACAAGGCCATGACAAAAAGCTCGAAGAGTAAAATTGTTATTTCATTTCACAAATGCAATAATATATTTGATTTTTATTTTTATTATAGATATTTTTATTTTAAATCCTATCCTGTGCTGTGTATAAAATATATATCCTCCACGTTCATGTCTATATACGAGTATCTGTAAATAAATAGGCTTAACACAGAAAGAACAGCGATGGATGCATTATTTCCGGAAGGCCTATGTAAGCTACGAGTATGTCCAAATGTCAATTCAATCAATTGGTGGACATCTGATAGCTGAAATTATATATGTAGATGATAAAGGTAAAAATAAATAAAGGGTTTTTCAATAAGAGCGCTACAAAAGTTTTTTTTAAATAAAACAAAAACGGGTTTGGATATCAATGAAATTCTTTATTCTTGTGAATGTACGTTCGATGCCATTATGTATGGAAATCGATTTCTTTTGCATGGCCACCACGGGCACGCTTGCAGAAGTCCAGACGCTGAACCCAATTTTCGACGGTTTTCAAACATAAATCGGCCGATACTGCTGCAATTTCACGTTCGATATTCGTACGAAGTTCATCAATCGTCGCTGGCTTGTTGGCATAGACCATAGACTTGACGTAGCCCCACAGGAAATAGTCTAACGGCGTCAAATCGCACGACCGAGGCGGCCAAGCGACTGGACCATTTCGTGAGATAACACGGTTTCCAAATTTGGTTTCCAATAAATTGATTGTGGCATTCGCTGTGTGGCTTGTGGCGCCGTCCTGTTGGAACCACATGTCCTCCAAGTCCATATCATCCAATTGGGGAAAAAAATATTCGGTTATCATTGAACGGTAGCGATTCCCATTCACAGTAACGTGCCGGTCTTGATCATCACGGAAGAAGTACGGCCCAATGATGCCGCCGGCCCATAAACCACACCAAACCGTAATTTTGTCGGGATGCAATGACGACTCATGGAGTACGTGTGGATTGCTGCCCGACCAATACCGCATATTGTGTTTATTGACGAAGCCATTCAGCCAGAAATGAGCCTCATCGCTGAAAATGAGCCTCATCGCGCTCTTAAAGTTGAGGCCACTGACTCCGAATTTCGGTAGTAAATTTTAATAATTTCGACTCGTTGTTGGCTCGTATATCTTTTCATCATGAAATGGCAAACCTTACTGAAGAGAAATGTCAAAAGAGTGGCAAGAAATTCGGCGTCGTTTGCTGTCCCTGTCGCTCTACTTTTGAAGCGTCCCTGTTGAAAAACCCTTTATAAGTGGGTGGGGCGGCATTTTTCAGTTTTTGCCACGCCTAAAAAAAATTGAAGATCCGGGGCTGCGATGATGACAAATACTCGCCATCTGGACCCGATGGTTCCCATATTTTTCCATAGCTCGTAACTCTTCCGACCCAACTGCTTTTCGTTTTTTGGAGTGTTTGACCGCCTTCCCAATTTCTTCGACTGTAATGCCAGTTCTTCTTCATTGTTAAGAACGGCTCTTAGAATGTATATACAAGGAAATTGTTTGTTGAGAAGTCCTTCAAAATACTGTTGCCACCTGTGTAGTATTTTTCGTCATCCACAAGAAGCTACCCTTCAGCATTGTTAATGAACTTTGACGAACAATTTCCTCAGCATTTATCTTTCACTAAGCAGCTTTTTTTGAAGATGGTTTTACCCCTGCCCCAAGCAGGTTGTATCAGTTCGTCAATAGCCTGCTTCGTATCCGACGAAAACATTTCTTCGAACTCCCGATACAGGCCCTACCCCTACACACACTTTGCTTGAATTTGAGCGTGCTTTCTCCTCGGCAGTCTATAGCAAATATTGTATTCCAGACCAGGAGCATTCAGTTTCTTTTTGAATGACACCAACAGACATCGTCTGTTATTAGCTACAGTAGGCTAGGTTAGGTTAGGTAGGCCGGCTGGCTTAGTGCCACACTCAGCTCAACCCATTGTGATGCCCATCGGGGGAGGAGGGTTGTCCCTTATTCATTTGTCTACAAAAACTCAGATTAATTTCTCACTTATTATATTTTTATTAGCTACAGTAACACCACATTTAGTCTCTACGGTGCCCTTCCTATAAAATATCTCTTTATATCCTCACCATAAAGGAAGTTCTTCATTCATATGAATTGCTTTGTCACTTGTCTAGAGGACCTTGTAACTATCATTCGTACCAAGTCTATGTTTTTGTCATGTCGTGCAGCAAGCAAATACAATTGAAAACAAATTTAACTCTTAACTTATAATCCCAACAACCGAAGCTTAGTGCACCCACTGAAGTTACAAAATCCTCTTGCGGTTTGGTTCTACCCCATTTACCCCAACATGGTCAATTTCACCAGAATTTGATGGAGGACCCTGACTTGCCATCGGCAACTAAACAATATTTCACACAAAACCATAAAGATATGAAACAAAGCAATAGTTTGTGGGTTTACTTTATGGACAGTTTCTAGCCTTTCGTCCTACCCACAACCCTTGTATTTCCCTTCAGAAATCCAGGGCAATATCCCAGAAATTATCTGATCTCAAAACAAAGCATTGTTGGCCGGTTTTAATTGTTTAAGTTAAACTATCCCATAAAGCAAGAGGGACTTGTTTCAAATTTCACAAATAGGACTTCGTTTTCGTGTTCAAGTATAATTCGGTCGCGGATACATTGGGTTATGTGTAGCTAACAGCTTTACTTTCGTGACACGCTACTTTATTTACGTTCAACAAGTTGTGAATGAATGCTAGTTGGTAGCCGCGCCGTTCTTTTACGGTCCTTAGTAAATGGCCAACGAAGTAATTACAAGGAGTCAGTTCCAGTTTCTTAACAAACACCGTCGACTGAAAACTTAATTAAATTACAAAGAAGCCAGCAACTAAAAACGGGCCCAAGAAATATTCAACTTAAATTGATGGATTAATTCTGCTCGGGCGAAATTTACAAAAAAAAAGATCCCTTAACGCCAGTGGAATGTTGGCTTAAGGCCACATCAAAGACTAAAGGGAGGAAGTGGCCGCCTGTTCCGCAATCAAGGCGCACCCAACTTTTGCGGAATTTGCATTTTAGGATATGCGGGGGACTTTTTTTCCAGTTTTCCTTTTATCTCGGCTGGTGTCCGTATTTTGGTTGTTATGATTTTTGTTTTATTTGTTTCAATGAATTTCAGTGGTAGCTGAGATATTTCAGATTCCTGTGGTGCACGTGTTTCCAGAAGCATTCAAATTATTAAAAATAGTTTTGACGAGATCTAAATAAGATTTTTGAGAAATAATGAAATAGTTTTTAGTTTTAAAAAATTAATGGAACTCGGTATGGTTCAATAAAGATTCCAAATTCCGTTGACTTAGGTGTCCCGCATCATGGGTTTTATAGGGTTGCATTCGCTCCGATAAGGGCAGATACTAGTTATTAGGCTGACGCGTATGTTTATACCCTATTCTAAGGGTATATTAATTTTGACGCATAGTTTGTAACATACCTTAATATTGCCCGTAGACCCCTAAAAGTTACTATATTTATGATCAGCATCGATAGTAATGTCGATCTAGCCATGTCCGTCCGTCCGTCTGTCGGCAAAAATTAGGCCTTTAAACTGGGCCTAGAGAGCTGAAATTTTAACCATATACTCTCTAGGGTCCCGAAATAATCAAGTTTACGAATTTTTGAAATCCGCCCACAGACACGCCCACAAACTCAAAAAAAAAAAAAAATTTTGGAAAAAATCGAATTTTGAGGTAGGCAGCTGAAATTTTTTATATAAATGATGTATGACTCCTAAAACTGCTCGGGAGATAAAATTTTCAAAATCCGCCCACTGACACGCCCACAACTAAATAAAACAATTTTTTGGAAAAACCAAAATTTGAGCTAGGAAGCTGCAATTTATAATATATACTCTCAAGGGCCCTTTATGCTCATGTGTTAATTTTTTTTTAAATCTGCTTACTGACAAGCCCACAATTAAATAAAATAATTTTATTGAAAAACCAAAGTTTGAGCTAGGGAGCGTTTTTTTTACAAAAGCTTCGTTTTTTTTTATAAAATCCTTTAAATGTTAACCGTAACCATACTTAGACTTTTGTCACGCCCACCTATGAGGGATAGGAATAAGAATAGGGTATCCAACAGTTCGCCCAAGCGAACTGTAGCCCGTCCCTATGTTATTTTTTTGGCTTTGGTCGACCCCCAGTTTGATGGCTGCATGAAGAAGATTAAGCTGCAGCTAGAATACAAGTTTTAACCAGGTGACCTCGTGGGACACCTTAAATAACTTGACATCCGGAACACTATGGTTAGGGAGTAGCCCCTAGAAGTCTGGTCTGGTTCACCGACGGATCAAAAAAGAAATCTGTAGTTATACCTGGCGTCTCGAACTAACACCAAAGTGTCGGTGGTGGAAAGAAACACCAACTTCGTCTAGCTTACTTACTTTACTTTTGGTAGCGCTTACAGTCCGGGGTGGATCACGCCCTCAACCAACAAGCGCCTCCAACCAGCTCGTTCGCTCGCTAGCTGCCTCTAGTTACGCACACCAAGTTGGTTGAGGTTGTCTGCTGCGTTGACCCTCAGGGGTGGATTCGAAGTCTCGTCGGGCTGGTGCGTTGTTGTCCATACGCTGCACGTGTCCCAGCCATCTCAGCCGTTGTATTTTTAGCTTTTTTTTATATTTGATATTTATTTTGATATTAATTGATTTCAAACGCTGTACATCAAGATAGACTTATAATTAGTACAGGATATGACAAAACAATGTGCAAAGCAAGGCAAACAATAGTAACCAATACAAGAAAATATAATTTAAAATTAAACAAAATTTTAAGTTAAACATTTAAACATATTAATTATATATATGCGCAACCAAGGACAACTAAAAAGTTAATAAAAAAAAAGAAAAAAAAGGTAAATCAGTTCAAGTTGGAGAGATGTTCAAAGCAGACAGTAAGAAATTTATTGCGTTCGATTCCAGACCTCACATGGTTGGGTAGATTGTTCCACAGTTTGACAGCATAAATGAAAAATTGCCTGCGTGATGTTAAGCAGGAGTAAGTGTCAGGTCGCAATACAATATATCGATGAGACGAACATAAATTAATTTTAATAAATAAATAGTTCGGTTCTTTCTTGTGAATAAGTTTAAAAAGTAAAGAACAGCACCGATACTTGAAAAAATCATCCAGGCTACATCGAAGAATTTGACGAGCTTCAAATGAAATATGATCAAATCGACGAAGATTAAATACAAAACGTGCAATAGAGTTGAAAGCGACCTTTAGTTTTTGGAATGAGACCGAATCAAGATCCGCAAACAGCTCACAGCCATATGACATTATGGGGATTATTAATGCTTTAACCAGTTTTAGTTTAACTTGTGTGGGTAAAATTGTTCTTGTAATCGATAATCCTCTTAGCGATGCGTAGACTTTATTATACCCTATTCTAAGGGTATATTAATTTTGACGGATAGTTTGTAACATACCTTAATATTGCCCGTAGACCCCTAAAAGTTACTATATTTATGATCAGCATCGATAGTAATGTCGATCTAGCCATGTCCGTTCGTCCGTCTGTCGACAAAAATTAGGCCTTTAAACTGGACCTAGAGAGCTGAAATTTTAACCATATACTCTCTAGGGTCCCGAAATAATCAAGTTTACGAATTTTTGAAATCTGCCCACAGACACGACCACAAACTCAAAAAAACAAAATTTTGGAAAAAATCGAATTTTGAGCTAGAAAGCTGAAATTTTTTTATATACACTGCTGGACAAAATTAGAGGAACGGTGGTAGTTTTTTGTTTGACGTTTCAATATAAACTAACGGGGTATTTTTTTACATGCTTTTTTACATGCTTTATATTTGACGGTACTTTAATGGTATGTAGCTATCAGTTTTAAACTCACTAGATAAAGGAAATGCACTTAAACAACTTTAATGACCAAATGTCTACTAGCTGCAGACATTTGGTCATTAATTGCGTATGACCAAGGTTGAGTTTTTCGCGTTTTTTTTCGGTTTTTTTTTCAAAATATTGTATCAAACTGTTGTGTATACTAAAAGTGAATAGATTTAAGAGAAAATGCCAGAGTTGACTGAAGTGCAGGTAGCTCGTGCTATATCCTGGATAGAAAATGGACATTCGTACCAACAAGAGGCCCCAATGTTAAATGTGTCCAAATCGGTTATTTTTCGAAATGTTAAGCGTTATAGAGAAAACGGTTCTTTGAAAAGAAATCAGGGACAAGGTAGAAAAAGGGCCACGACGCAAAGAGATGACCGATTTTTGGTAAGTTACGCCCTCAGAAACCAGACCGCAACATCGACTGAGATGAGGAGTAGACTTCTAGAAGTGAGAAATGTTCCAATATCTTCCAAAACTGTAAGAAGACGACTCAAGGAATCTGGACTAAGACCATATAGACCAGCGGGCCTTTGCTTTCTTACCAGCCGCCATAAAGTAGCGCGCCTTGGCTTCTCCCAAACTCACGTAAACTGGTCCGAAGAGGACTGGAAGCGAGTGCTTTTCACCGATGAGTCGAGATTTTGCCTGAAACCAGATGACAGACGGGGAAAAGTGTACAGACGATCAGGTGAACGATATGTACAGTGCAACATCGTTCCAAGAGTGGCTTATGTTGGAGGTGCCATAATGGTCTGGGGTGGCATATGTTTGGGAGCACGCACGGAGATACACGTGGTAGAAAATGGGTCCTTAACAGCAGCGCGGTATGTAAGCGACATTTTGGAAGAAATTGTTTTGCCGTTTGCTCCAAGTATCGGCGCCAATTTTCTTTTAATGCAAGAGAACGCTCGTCCCCACACTGCAAATCGTGTTTCAGAGTATCTTCGAGAGGCACAACTGAACACCCTAGACTGGCCAGCTTGCTTACCCGACCTAAATCCCATTGAGCATATCTGGGATATGCTTGGCAGACAGTTAAAGCAGAGAAATCCGGACCCATCCACTTTGGAGGAGCTTAAAAGTGCTTTGCTTGATGCTTGGGGCCAAATACCCCAGGATAACATTGATAGCATCATCAGAAGTATGCCAAGAAGACTTCGTGCGGTAATAAGAGCAAGAGGGGGGAGTACCAAGTACTAAATTAACCTCAATTTCACTGAGCTTTGAAGGTATACTGAAAGTTTTATAAATTAATGAAACTATTAGTTATTGAAAAATATCCCTTTTTTAGGTTTTTGTCCTTTTTTTCAAATGAAAACAGGTAAACAACTTTTTTTTCTTTGAAATGATGTAAAAATAAAAATTAAAAAACACTCATCAAAAAAATAAATTTGAATTAAAAAAATATTAAAATAATTAACTTTTTGCTTCCGTTCCTCTAATTTTGTCCACCAGTGTATGATCTATGACTCTAATACTGCTCGGGAAAATTTTTTTTCAAAATCCGCCCACAATTAAATAAAACAATTTTATTGAAAAACCAACATTTGAGCTAGGGAGCTGAAATTTATAATATATACTCTCTAGGGGCCCTTTAACCTCATGTGTAAATATTTTTAAAATCCGCCTACTGACACGCCCACAATTAAATAAAAAATGTTTATTGAAAAACCAAAGTTTGAGCTAGGGAGCGTTTTTTTTACAAAAGCTTCGTTTTTTTTTTTGATAAAATCCTTTAATTGTTATATAACAAAATATGTAGAGCGTTCTTAATAATTCAACCATACTTAGACTTTTGTCACGCCCACTTATGAGGGATAGGAATAAGAATAGGGTATCCAACAGTTGGCCCAAGCGGACTGTAGCCCGTCCCTATGTTTTGTAATAGAATTGATGTGGGCATCCCATGTTAATTTGTTGTTAAAGATAATCCCCAGATTTCTTGCGTAGCTGACATATTCGACCTGACAAGAGTTTAAAAACATAGGAGGAAAGTCGGAGAAATTTGGTTGACGTTTACAGATTGGAATGGCTTTAGTTTTGTCAGGATTAAGTTTAAGCCCATTGCGTGTTGACCACTCGAAAATAGATTTTAGATCGCCGTTTACTTTTTCTATAGCGTCCTCAACCATGCCAATAGGAAAACTAAGGTACAGTTGGACATCATCAGCATATACATATATGAAATCGACAGTGAGATAAAACGGAAGGTAGGTCATTGATGAACAGAGAAAACAGTAATGGACCAAGAATAGATCCTTGAGGGACGCCAGGAAGAAACGAAGACAATTTACTATTACATGAAACAGCCTGCAGGCGATTAGTCATATATGAATAAATTAATTTGCTAGAAGTGTCAGAAAAGTTAAAATATGTCAGAAGTTTATCACAGACAATATTAGGATTAACACAGTCAAATGCTTTGGAAAAGTCAAGTAATGTTATCACAGAAGTATGGTTTGCATCAAATGCCTGTCTTATATCGTCAGAAACTTTTAATAGTGCAGATGTGCAGCTGTGTCTAGACCGGAAACCTGACTGCAGAGGGTTAAGAAGCTGTTTATCTTTTAAGAATTTTTTTATTTGTTTGCTGGTGATAGATTCAAAGGCTTTAGATAAGAAGGGAAGTATGGCTATGGGTCTTTATTCTGAGTTTGTGCCCTTTTTAGGAATTGGGATGATCTTAGATTTTTTCCATGCAGTTGGGTAGGTAGAAGTCATGATAATGATGTTGAACAAATGGGTGATGTATGGAAGTAAAAACGGAAGAAGGATTTTTATAAAGTCAGGATGAACATTATCTAGTCCGACAGACTTGCATTTAATAGAAAAGATTGCGTTTCCTACGATGTATTCATCAACTGCAGCCAATGAAAATTCGTTTTCCGTATTGTACAGCGCAGGCAATGAAAATAAATTTTCATTGTCATGCTGAGCAATCATGCGGTCTGTAGCTTGTGACGTAATGGGTGTAGAGAATTTAAGGTTTTTGACCAGGTCAGCGTCGCTGTATAGCCCGTATAGTTCGTCGTTGTATCTTCTTCTCCACACTCCATCGTCACAAACTGGACAGAATACCACTCGAAGAATCTTTCTCTCAAAGCATCCCAGAAGGTTTTCATCCGCTTTTGACAGGGTCCGTGCTTCTGCACCATACAGCAGGACCGGGATGATTAAGGTCTTATATAATATCGCCTTAATTCTATGAGAGAGGACTTTACCTTGTTAGCCCAAAAAAACAGCGATTGGCAAGAGAGATTCTTCGCTTGATCTCTGCGCCGATGTCATTTTGCGAAGTGATGGTAGACAAAGTCATCAACTACTTCGAAGTTGTATCTGTTCACAGTGAAGTTTTGTCCGAGTCGCCGATGTTGAGAGTCCTTTCTCGTTGACAGCATATACAGTAGAATCCCGATTATCCGAACCTCGATTATCTGAACATCCGATTATCCGGACTCATTGATCTCGGCTCTAATTGTCAATTTAAACATGTTCTTTTATTTTTATTTACGTTTTCTGTTAGAAATTTAAAATGTCCAAGCGAAAAAGAGTAGTGATGTCTTTTCAAGACAAATTGAAGATAATTGAGAGTATAAAAAATGGTGAATCTGGCAGTAAGTTGACACAAATATATGGTGTATTCTACGATATCAGACATTGAAAAGAATTCTGAGGGCGATGTGTTGTTGTTGTTAGATAATGCGCCAACGCAACCTTCCGCTGAAACACTAAATCGAGAAAATGGGAAGTTCACAGTTAAGTTTTTGCTTCCTAACGTAATATCGATATTGCAACCTATGGACCAAAGTGTCATTGAAACTTTAAAACGTTTGTACAGAAAGCAGCTACTGCGTCGTCTTTTGTCAACAGAATAGAGATGATGTTAACGTTTTTTAAGGAAATAACATAATTTAAGAGATTGTTGTTATATTCTGGTAGAAGCGTGGAACTCTATGGAATTGCAAACATTAAAAAGGGCATGGAATAAATTATTAAAATTAACTCTATCTAATACTTCAATTAACCGGACGACGATTTTAAAGAAATAACGGAAACAATGAAAATTCTTAGCATTGGTGAAGGGTGCGATGAAGAGAATATTAAGGAGTGGCTGAACTGCCCTAGTGAAGATCCTGGATTCCAAATATATACAGATGAAGAAATCATTGATGATTTGAACAGGTACGAGAGAGAATATGAAGAGAGACTGAAACTGGGGATGTATGTCAAGTACCATCTCACGCAGAAGCTTTTGAAGCTCTAGATGTAGCTTTTAAGTGGTTTGAAAGACAGGACGAATAGGATCCCATACAGTTGTTACAACTGAAGCGCATCAATGACTTGGCCGCAGTAAAAAGATGTGATTCATTACGTCAAAGATCAATAACAAGTTATTTCCAACCGACATTTTAAATTACATAGGTACTCGTATTATGTAATTCATTATCTATCGTTATAGCTCGTTTTTTATATATCGTATTATCTAAACGACCAATGTAAAACCCATTACATAATAAAAATTTAAATATTGTTTGATTTGCTTTGAAATCGATTATGCGGATTTTCGATTATACGGAATACCGCTGGTTTCAGTTGATCCGGATAATCGGGATTCTACTGTACTTCGTTTTGTCCTCATTAACAGCCAGACCCAACTTCGTCTAGCCCATTGAGAAAATCTTCCCGGGCTCAGACAATCCAATAGGGTAATCGTACCTTACTCATATGAGGAAATTCTTTTACTAGATAAGACAAGTATACGGAAGCTGGTTTTACAAACTTAACCTGTGGTCAGAGACAGAATGCAGGGTTTGCCTGACGGATCATGAATCGTCCGCACTCATTTTCTCTGAATGGCCAGTAGTACATTGGTTGAGAATATGTATCTTTCAAATAGAAAAATCGTCAAAAAAAAAAGTGTTGAATAATTCTGCTACCAAGGATGTGCTAGCATTCATAAGGGAGACCCTTTAGATACAATAGATCTCTCAGTCGCAGTGTCACCCATGTGGAAGGAGTATTAATCAGTTTTTGAATTTCTGTAGATTATAATGTGGAGGAAAAATGGAGCGAGGAAGAGGGTAAGGAAAGATTCTCTGTATTTCACTGTACTACCGAATACAGGCTTAAGGATGAACCGATGCGTATTCTTGGCATGGCGGGTATTGCAGTTGAAATGTTTCGAAGAGTGAAATGCAGCATGCTATTTCGTTTGAGCACTTGTGGTAGAAATATCGATCGATATGCGAGAGGCAGGAAACATTACGGCGATGACTAAGAGAGTCAAATGTTCCCGCGATATCCCGATCGCCAATAAGATTTATCGCGCGTTATTGTATTCAGTTGAGTAGCTCGGAATATGTGATTGTGGCACCGGTCCAGATATGAGCGTTGTATACAAGTTTCTGGCGAATAAACGCCTTTTAAATTGTATCCAGATCAGAGCGGTCTTGGCGACATCAAATATGAGGTCATTCCAACGAAGGTTGTGTCATCGGCGAGGAAATGGATTGGATTAGAAGTTACATATATACACACATATTAGGACATTAAAGACCCATGCAGGGCCTAGAACCTAGCTTCTCCAACCACTTTCATGCGAAGTGGAGAGGACCTACAGTTTTACGCCGAATCCGAACGGCAAATTTGAGAAGCTTCTCATGAACATTTTGATACTCTTGGATGTTTGTCAGACGTTCGCAAGAGGTGACAACAATACGCGGTATTCCCAAGTGGTCCCCCATCTAAGTACTTAGAAGTTACAGACAGGGGATTATTTATAAAAATGAGAAAGACAGTCCGAGCCTTGGGGAACACAAGCATTTATTCTGTGAGTTGCAGACTTGAAACCGTCCAAAACAACTTGAATTGAACGGTCCGAAAGGTATTTTCTAATCCATTGAAGAAGAGTGTCATCGATTCCGAATGCACGCATTTTCGACAAGAGGGTGCCAAACTCCGTAAAATGCCTTTGAACGCAACGATCTTACTTTCACCACCCTGGTAAAGAGATTGGTTCCACTTTTCGGTTAGATAAGTTATCAAATCACCGGTGGACCTGTTGCTGCGGAAACCTTACAGCCGGTCAGTAGTTTTTTTGTGTTTCTACACCCACAATATCTCATGCAGTAGAGGATTGAAAACTCGAAGGACGCGTCATTTCCAATGAGTTGATGCTCCTGATCAATATTTTATACTTTCTATAAGGATTTCGAAGGCTCCTGCAACACATAACAACCACCGTCTCTGCATGTCGTCGCCGTTAGAGCCGGACGAAAAATAGAGGAACCAATCTTTTTATGCAGCTTTCATCATCAAACTGAAATAGAAAAAAGGTTTTTTTTTACCCACACAATCATCATTGGATAGTATTTCATTGAAAAACGGTGGAATAAATTGAGCAAACAAATAACAACGTTTTTTCATCACAACGTACGTGCGGGATGTGTGGCGTAAAGGACCAATTGTGTTATAACCAATTTATGCATGCAATAGCTGCTGCAATATTTAAATTGGTTGGTCACCCGAATGTTAAAAAAAAGCAACGGATTGCATTGGCCATCATCTGTAAGAAAATGAATCATTGAACAGCCTAAACTCGTGACTATTTAAAATACAAAGCAACGAAAAAAATCGATGAACCAAATCCAGCTGATCCAATAAAAAAAAAATGTCGCACCATTTTCGTTATCCCTTTTTTTCATATGACTGTATTTTTGCAAATCCAGTTCATCAATATTTATAGCACAGCCGGCAATAACTGTCATCCTTCAACAGGATAAGCAATGAATTTCGTATTTACAGATAGAACATAGAAACATAAATCTTGTAATTCATCATAGAGATATAAGGGATTAGGGACTTTGCGCGAAACATGTCCCTAAAGTGTATCATAGATAAGCCTAGAGTAAGCCATTTTTACCTAAGCATTAAGGACAGACATGTGAAGTTATTTATGGCCAGCACGAAAATTTAACTCACTTACCGAGCCATTTAAAGGTAATTTTCCAGACAAATTACAGTGAACAGCCCAAAAGCCAACAAAGGCGTGGGAAATAAAAATTAAAAGAAAAATAAAACATACATATGTACGTTGTACATGCACTGAAGGAGTGCCATACATCGACCGTGGAGGATCCGGTACTGCAGACAAAAACTAGATGATAAATCATCCACAAACAAAATGGGAAGAGAGTTCTATAACTAATTGGCTAAGTGCCAACTAAAAACTAGATGAAATTAGCGGTTGTCAGGTTGTGCGAGAAAATCAATGACGAATCGTGTGAAGGCCGAAAGGAAGCGGGGGAGATATGCGGCATTTCAAAAAGTTTTAGTATCTATTGTATTGAAATCGATAATTTATGGGCTCTAGTTTGGTTGATGAAACAGCCGACTGTGCATTGTTATGATTTATAAATGCATGACACACGATTGCCTCATATAAGGTAGGTATTAAGTTATGGAGGGTATGATAATTCAGTTTCCATAAATAAACAAATAAAAAAATATGACAGATAAGATAGGATAAACAGATATCATAGTTCCGTATTTATTAGATTGCTTAATTGCTTTGTACTCAGTCGCATGTGCCGCTGGTCCGACATAACGCAAACAATTTCACTATATATTAACTTCGATTTCATCGCTGATCATATGAATATAGACCTAGGACTTACGACATTCTAGTCCCAAACATTTTCCTGTTTTACGCAATCAGTTGCCTACTCTAAACTCAATGACTGTACAATTTCATCCAAACCCTGGTACACTGAAGAGTTGCGTTCTTTCTGCAGTCATAGAAATAGGTTGTGGAAAACGTTCTTTTTTTATAAAAAAGGACATCAAAATCCCAGAGCACTCAGACTCGATAACGGGCCATTGTACTACCAGGCAGAAATCCGCTATTCAAGGTGTCATTCGTTTCTCTCCATTAATGGGTGGCGCATTTTGTTGTTCCCCATGGGGATTGAACCTGCACCGCAAGGGTCACAAGCTAACACACTATCGTCAAATGCCATCCCTGGAAAACGTTCTTAAGTACTCAGTTTAATTCCGACTATCTTAATAATCATTTTGCATACAACCACTTTCGATCAGCAACCTATGTAAGAAATGGTATAGATGCCGTAAAACTTACTGGCACTAACTCGAGAAACAACATCTTTACAATTTCTATCCAAATTGGAGACCTCCAAATTGAAAACATATATTAACCTCCCGGTGAGGCTATGATCAGGATTTAAGATATCATAACACTCCCCCTTAACTGCATCCCTACAGTTCCGCCTGTGGGGCTCGCCGATTCGACCTCAGAATCTTGAATCACTCTCGGTCTTGAATCACTTCGTCGCTGAAGCCAATCAAATGCTGGTGTTGCTACATTTGTGTGATCCGGGAGTTTTCAGGCCTGCCTGTCTTTCGCGTTTGTATTGGAACGTTGATTGATATTGCCTTTTCGACAGGGTTTATGGTATCTCTCCTTTGAACATGACAGTACCAACTGAGCCGGTCGCGCTCCATTTTTTCGAGAACGGTTTTTTGACGTGAAGGCTTCCTCGGATCTTGTAGCTTCCTATTCCATCGATCTTTGTAACTCCTGCTGTCATGAGAAGCATCTTCATCTTAGCTGCCATATATTTGCCCTCACACGTTTTGTACGCTATCCAACATTGTGAACCGTATATGAGCGCCGGGCGCACAACTGCGGTTTAGATCTTTCCTTTCAGCTTAAGGGGCATTTTGCGATCACAAAAGATGGCCGAGTTTTCCCGCCACTTTATCCACCGTACTCTTACGCGATGCTTATAGCCCTATTGCGAAAATCAACTATCAATTGATAGTTGATACTTATCAATCTATTTTTTTTAAATGGTATTGCGAAGATCAATTATCAATGAAGTGTTGATCGATTGAGAACGTGCATCAATTAGCGATAGTCAGTTGACAAATCGGTATTATGAATGTCAATCGTGAACAATTTTATTGGTAGCTGTCAATTTTTCTATCAATCGCAATTTTGGTGTTGATAAAGGACGACTCTTAAACAGACATGTAAGTAAAAGGCAACTCAATAGATTGGTTGAGTTAATGGAGCAGAATCTCGATATCGCAAAAGGGTTTTGTTCTGGTGCGCAGGCGAAGTGGGATCAATTTGCGATAAAGCTAAATAGCTTAGGACCACCAGAACGATATTGGCAGAAATGGCAAAGGGTACCTTGCGCCACTTTTCCAATAACTTTATCTTCAATTTAAATTTCTACATTTGTAGGTATGGATCGACCTGAAGTGCAAAACAAAAAAGAAAAAAACTGAAAATAAAGTCCAAATATCTGCGACTGGTAATGGCCCAAACCGATGTCACCAGTTTAATGACGTCGAAGAGGCTGTGATTCGTATCCTTGAATTGAATACTTGCGTGGATCCTCCTGGTAATGAATTTGGGTTTAACGAGGCGGATACAGCGCAAACATGAAGCTCCAGTCAGAGAAGATCGCCAAATAATGTCACCCAAAGAGCAGAACAACCAACAGTTCAAACAAGAGCAAAAGCAACAACATGACAAATATAATGGCCGATATAAGAAAAAGTATCAAAAACTTCGAGTACCTACTATACAAAAAAAAAATATCAACAGGAGCAAGAGCATGAGTCCGAAATTCTAAAGCTAAAGAAAGAGAAATTCAAACTATACAAGGAAAATAACGACAACCACAGCAAAGCAAGAAGAAATTAGAGTTTGAAAAGGAGATTCAACATTTAAAACACTTGCGGAACAAAGCATATTATTTTATTTTTCAATAAAATGCACATGCGCACATTTGTAGCACACTTAATTAATTAAATTGTTTTCGAAAGTCGTAACAACCACTCTTCAAAGCAAAAATATTTTACAACTGTCAAAGTTAAGTTTTCATTCACAATAACGTTTACTTTTTGCGTTATGTTCACAACAGCTTATATTTTTATCAATTGTATTTCGCAATACCAATATCAATTTAAATTGATAAATTTTGTCAATCGTCAATCGATTGATAGTTGATCTTCGCAATAGTTGTGTTTATGTCGTCATTACAGCTTGATTCGATATTAATCATAGATCCCCGAAATTTGAACTGGTCGCACTTGGCAATCACTCATAGATTCATATATATAAATGTCTGGAATAGGTCGGAGTAGATCAGAGAACGAGCAGTAAAAGTATTCTGTTTTCTTCGGACTAATATGATACTGATGAAAAAGACAGACCAGCACCACAGAAGGAGTCTGATGATCGGTTGTGGCGAACCGTGAAACAGCGCTGTAACTCCAGCCGTCCACTTCACGTGGTAACGAATGTAAGGTTATTCAATCAAAACAACATCTTATCCAACCCTGAATATTGAGCGAGCAATTTTTAAGGACATCGCGTTGTGTCCAATCTGTTTTGTCCGTTAAGTGTTTTGAAGCCTAGAGTGATTTTCGTTTCAATAGCCAGTCGATCGGTAAAGTTATCGACTTTAAAGTCGCCTATGATAGCGTATATAGGAACGAATTATAGAAAGAAATGTCAAGTTTTGGCATCCCCGCTAAACTCGTCTGTTTGTGCAGGATGGCGATGGAGAAATCTCGCTGCTATGTCAAAGTCGGCAAGGACACCCCGAGCCATTTGATGTCGAAAAAGGTTTGAGAAAAGGCGACGCGCTATCATGCAATTTCTTTAAAATTGTTCTGAAGCAATTGTACGGAACTCAGAAGCAAACACCAGTGGTACAATTTGTTACTGTTCAACTACTTGACTATGCTGATGATATTGACATTATTTTGAGAATACGGCGAGCTGTCAGTGCAAGCATCCAAACGGAGGCGGCGAAGATGGGTCTGGCGTTAATGAGGACAAAACGAGGTATATGCTGTCAACGAGAAAGGACTCTCAACATTGGAGACTCGGGCAAAAGGGCGCACGATGGACAGATACAACTTCGAAGTAGTTAAAGACTATGTCTACCAGGCCTAAAATATCACTTTGCAAAATGACATCAGCGCAGAGATCAAGCGAAGAATCATCTTGCCAATCCCTGTTTCTTCGGGCTAAGAAGGCATCTAAGAAGGAAACCCCCACTCTAATAGAACCAAGGAGATATTATATAAGACCTTAATCATCCCGGGCCTGCTGTATGGCGAAGAAGCGTGGACCCTGTCAAAAGCGGATGAAAACCTTCTGGGATGCTTTGAGAAAAAGATGCTTCGATGATATTCGGTCCAGTTTGTGACGATGGAGTGTGGAGAAGATTCAACGGCGAACTATACGGGCTATACAGCGACGCTGACCTGGTCAAAAAGCTAAAAATACAACGGCTGATATGGCTGAGACACGTGGAGCGTATGGACAACAACGCACCAGCCCGACGAGTCTTCGAATCCACCTCTGAGGGTCAACGCAGCAGAGGAACACCCCACCTTAGGTGGCGCGAACAATTAGAGAACAACCTCAACCAACTTGGTGTGCGTAACTGGAGGCAGCTAGCGAAAGACCGAGCTAGTTGGTGGGGCTTGTTGGTTGAGGCCGTGGTCCACCCCGGACTATAAGCGCTACAAAAAGTAAGTAAATAAGATCGGTAAAGTGCGGAAGATAGCGGTGCATCTTAAGTATGTTGGCATGGCCAGTGTCTTGCTCTCTCCATTGGTGACAGTCTCTCAGTCGTGTTGGCAGCCATCTGCTTTCGTATGATGTCGATGAGTAGTAGATACAGCACGGTTGGAAGTGTCGCTTTTGGAGAGGTTCTCAGTGTACGCGTCATACTAAGACATGCTGCTCGTTGAGCTTTTTCATTTTTATGAGTTAATAGTTTCCTGCTTCAGGGTGGTCACCCAGCTATAACTCCGTATAAGGGAATCGATCTTACTACTGAAAAGTGTACAGCCTATACATTACATGCGGTTGCAAGCCCCAAGATAAGCCTACTACCCTTTTGCAGGTAGGGATTTCCTGCGTCGTTCGGTAACATTTTCTTTCCCGATTATCTTCCGGACCATTATAAGTCCTAGATAGCTAGCACTGTTTTAGAGATTAAGAGTGGATCCTCTTGAGGTGGGGAGCGAGAAGTATGGAATTTAGTTTGTCCTAGTAAAAAGGGACCAACTCATCGGATTGACATTGAGACCGCAGGTTTTTGTCCGCTTACTAGCGTATTAAGAGCAAATTGAAGGACATCGGCAAGTGGCTGTAGCAACTAACCTGAAATAGAGAAATCAAAAGTTAATGAAATGAATGTTACTGTCTAACGATTACCTTCCATTACAAACTTTGTCCAAATTCAGAACTGAGAAAAGTCGATAACGACGAGGAAAATTTAGAAAAAAAAACCGAAAATACCACAATTCTTTCATCTTTTCTCGGTCCCTAAACAATTGTTTGATACCGACCCCAATATATATTATCACAGGAACCATACCATCGAGGGACTTTTTAAAAAGCTTAATAAAAACTGTTTGCCTTTGCGTTATTTTAATATTTCCGAAGAAACCTGTTGCAATGTTCACTGGATTCGGAAATATTTATTAACGAAACGTGGTACCTATCTGGAAATGTTTTGTTTTTAATATCTCTGCTTTGAAACATTTCTGGGTTCACTTTAATGTCATCATTATCGCGTATTTTCATCTACCTACTTTTTTTATTTCCAAATAGAAATAAAATTTGTCTTTCCAGACAAAATTCAATGAAATATTCATTCATTGTGTCTTTGGTCTGTATAAGGATAAAAGCCAAGAGAACAAAAATGAGTGGATGAGAAACACCTTCATTCGTTCGTTGTTCATTGCGCCGAACGTGAGGACTACCACGTTTTTAGATCATTATTTCCTGAAGTCATAATTTTAAATTAAAATATATACCTGCCCCATTTAGCTTGCATGCACCCTGAATATCCAGACAATCAAATCCTTTTCAAATTTTCAACCTTACACCTACCGACTTTCTATTCACAACAAAAGTGCCGCATTAAACGAACTAAAAATCCTCCATCCCAAGCTGCATCTTACCTCATAACGATTCAATGTCCTCCATAAAAGCCGACCTGTTAAGGTTAAGAAAATTAAAGTCCTTAAAATCCCTTCCACTTGCGCCTGTGTAGATTACGTTAAATTGGATCCAAGGCAACAGGCCATCTTCACTAAAACCTTGAGACCGCCTTCTAGTTTACAAATGGGGCGGATTCAAATTATCATCCCACCTCAGTCATCCATTCCGACCCAGATTCCAGATTCAATTGGAACATTTTAATTGCAAAAGAAAAGATTATTTTATTCACGACCACCGCGCCAACAACCACGACATAATGAATGGGACTATAATTAGCCGCGATGGGTTGTGCTGCTACAGCAACCAACGACAATGAGCAAGTCCTTTTTTTCATTTGATCTCAATTAGATTATGCAATGCGAAACAGGACTACATTTGCATGCACCTAAAATTGTACCGAAGAAAAAATAAACAAACGAAACAAAAGACCGGCGCTGGCGAGCCTATGTGTTTTTAATTGTTGGTTCCCTGTTTGAACGAGGGAAGAGAAGCGTTGATAGTGGTTTACCCTCCAGCATAAAGGGCTGAGGGAACTATGGATCCAGCACGAGTGGCTGAAAGAAAAAGCAAAAAGAAAAGGTTGCTTCAATTATGCCCAACCTCGCGGGAGGAATATACATGAATGATATCCTTTCGTGATAATAAAGGAATAGGAAACTTTAATTGTTGTTGAAGGATCCTACATCCCTTACTGGTGTGCAAATAAATTTGAGCAATAAAGCTGGTTAAGGGTCTGTCTGGTTTTTTTGACGAACAAACAAACTCATTTCAAGTTAAAGAAACATTAAAGGCGCGTGAAGATTTTTTTTATTCGCCTCATAAGTCATGGAGAAAGGCTACGCAAAAAAGGGATTGTTAAAAATTACGGTCGCCTTTGGTGAACGGAATTTGACAAATTGGAGTATGCCTTGCTGATGACAAGGCAATTTGTTTCCTGCACTAAAATTGCAGAATATTAAAGAGTCATTTCTTTTTTTTTTAAATCAAAATGGGGACATTGTATTCCTTTAAAGAAATACAGAACGTTCTTTTATAAAACAATGAAAATAAAGTGTTAATGTTATGGTAATTTGCGCGTGCAAAAGGGATTTAAAGCACCCTTATAATGTAAATATGTACACAGTAAGGAAGGAGGAAGTAGAAGGGACAAGAAACCGATGCATGTTGGTTTTGAAAGATTGTAAATCGTTATGGGGAGGGGGAGTTACAAGAATGAGGGTAATCCCAGACTTTAGACTCAGAGGATTGGTGGAGTGGGCCTGCATATATCCTGGGAGTAACCCTGGATTCCAAACTCAACTGAAAGGAACATATAAGAGATGGTGTCAAAATGGCATACGTGGCACTGTATGTCTGTAAAAGAATGTTCGGAAACACATTAAGGATTCAAACCAAAGGTGGGTATACTCAGCGGTGGTAAAACCCATTTCAACATACGCCGCAGTTGTTTGAAGGAAAGCCACTGAAAGCAAAGCCACCTCTCAAATCTCACCAAA
This sequence comes from Portevinia maculata, assembly GCA_949715645.1. Classification (NCBI taxonomy): domain Eukaryota; kingdom Metazoa; phylum Arthropoda; class Insecta; order Diptera; family Syrphidae; genus Portevinia; species Portevinia maculata. The sequence continues at coordinate 24,201,012 of OX454527.1, read as the reverse complement.
ATTCAAGAAGCAGCTTGCATCGGCATAGCAGGGTCTACATATACGAACTACACCCGCAGTAGCTATGGAGGTTTTACTAAACTTTACCAATTTGGACATATACTGCAGCAGCATTGTAGTGAAAAAAATTGTCGTAAGGCTCAGAGAATCTGGACTATAGTGCTCCAAACCGTACGTGCACGCTTCCGTGGAATTACACTGGAGGGCTCCGAGAGAAACACCATGTTTTCGCCAGAGGAGTTTACTATCTAGATTAGTGGCTCCCAGGGGGGCACTGCTCCCAGGCGGGGCATGGGGATTGTAAAAGGTAGGCGTGGACACAATTTGAATTGTACATTTTTGATGCAAAGAATACAATATTGAAGATTTCAATATTTATTTGCACCCAGAATCTCAGAGCTGGTGAAGAAAATGCAACCCCAGAAGTGGCATTGAACATCTTACATTACTAACAAATAAAAATACGTTTTTCACAATCAATTTACAAAAATGTATAAACAAACATGTATACAAGTAAGAATATATAAAATTCTCGATGCATTAAATATATTTTACAATAAACATTTGGAATTTTTATTTGGGCATGCGATTCTCCAATTCGCCCTAAGGGGGGCATGCTGTTGAAAAGGTTGGGAACCACTGATCTAGATGAAGTCCTAGATACTTTACTTTATTGACTGATATCAGTGTCGTGCCTGATAGGCTAATGTCCTTAAGTCTTTGAAGTTGTCTTTTCATTGTGAATGGTACTATCGTTGTTTTCGCCCGATTGATGTTGAGTCCGACAGTGTGGCACCATTCCTTGGTTACTTTAAGCCCCTTTGTATGTCAATAAGAGTTTCTCAAAACTTACCCCAGGCAATCAGTAAAATGTCATCGGCGTACGCCTGACAAATGTACATTGTCGACAAACAAAATTGTGCTACTTCATACATTTGTGTGATATCGAAATTCGCTAATTTATTGACATTAGAGTCGAACGAAATTATGTTCGAGTCGAACATTTGATTCGCTAACCGTAATACTTTAGTCAAATCAATGGAAAAACCAGACAAAGGCAGCGACTTTTTTTTTGAAATGAAGAAGTTTATCTGAAGTTTGGTATTGTCCTTGGTTTTAAACTCTGAAACTCATGAAATCTGAAAACTATCCACTTTATTTGTTAACAAAAAAAAACACAGTAAACAACTTTGGAATCGTGCAACTCAAGTCTTTGAATAACTCGTTCTTGAGTATTTTCTATTGTATTGCCGCAGTGTCAATTTGAAAGACATATTTGAGCAAGACAAGTGTGCGTTCACTCATTGTTTGGAAAAAGAAACGGGTATTGTGTTGTTTGTTTTTCTCTTTCGTGGGTGCTTAAAGAAATGAGTTCACCTATTCATGTCAATAAAACAGGAATATTCATAGTGTGCTTGTTTTAATTGCGAGTGCTGTGGCAATCATCTTATTGGTTTTGTTTCACAGGGGATTTGAGTGGCATAGGAGGCAAGTTATTAATGGATATTTAATATATATGTAATGTACTGAAACCGCGCAGTATTTCTCTTTTCAATGTTGTTTTACCAAGAGGTCCTTGGAACACTTAAAAAGTTCTTTAAACCCCGAAAAAAGGGCATTTTCCATGTCCTAAGAAACCGCTCAGTATTTCTGTATTCAAGATAACAAAGGTAAGAGGTCCTTGGAACCTCAAAAAAAAGTGCTCAAAACCCGAAAAAAGATATTTTTGCAAAATGCCTTAAGAAGCCGAACAGCATTATTGTGTTCAAGATACGAGTAGTTTAGCCAAGAGGTCTTTTGGAACCCCAAAAAACGGTCCCCAAAAACCCGAAAAAAAATATTTTCCAAAATGCCATTAGAAACCCCGAAGTATTTCTGTGTTCAAGATAGTTTAGCCAAGATGTCCTTGGAACCACAAAAAAATGTTTTCAAAACCCGAAAAACTGTATTTTTTCCAAAATGCCCCTAGAAACTGCGCAGTATTTCTCTGGTCAGTGTTGTTTTACAGAGTTCTTTAGAATCCTTAAAAAGAAAAATGTCCTAAAAAACCGCTAGGTATTTCTGTATTCAAGATAGCTAAGCGAAGATATCCTTGGAACCCCAAAAAAAAGTCCCCAAAGCCCGAAAAAAATGATATTTTTCCAAAATGCCATTAGAAACCGCGCAGTAGTTCTGTGCTCAAGATAATTTAGCCATCAAAAAGGTCCTTGGAACCCCAAAAAAATTTATTGTTTCCAAAATATCCCTTGAAATCGCGCAGTATTTCTGTATTCAAGATAGATTAGCCAAGATGTCCTTGGAACCCCAAAAAAGGTCTTCAAAACCCGAAAAATGTATTTTCAATGTTTTTTTTACCAAGAGGACCTTGGAACCCTTGAAAGGTCCATTAACCCCGAAAAAAGGGCATTTTTCCAAAATGTCCTAAGAAACCGCTCAGTATTTCTGTAGATATTCAAGATAACTAAGCCAAGAGGTCCTAGGAACCCCAATAAAGTCCTCAAAGCCCGAAAAAAAAGATATTTTTGCAAAATGCTTTAAGAAGCCGCACAGCATTATTGTGTTCAAGATAGTTTAGCCAAGAGGTCTTTTGGAACCCCAAAAAACAGTCCCCAAAAACCCGAAAAAAGATATTTTCCAAAATGGCATTAGAAACCCCGAAGTTTTTTTACCAAGAGGACCTTGGAACAATTAAAAAGGTCCTTAAACCCGATAAAAAGATATTTTTTAACTCGAAGTAGCTGCTCTTAAGAGGCTAGGTAAGGCTAAGAGAGTCATTGGCACCTTTTCCACTGCCTCTTGCTATGCAATATAGTTTTTTGGTTAGAGTGTTGAGGTGTCCCAATCCTATATTTTGAATATGAGACCTGGAAGTTCTTGTCAATGTGAAATATTTAGCGAAACTCTCCTTAGATTAAAGAAGTCTAGTATGTGTAAAGCGCTCGAAAGAGCTCCTCTAAATTCTGTTCTCTCTTAGTCAGAGGACTCCGTTAGCAACTACAAGGTGGCGCAAAAGTAATCCTCCTATCAGAAAATGCTATAAATTTTGCGATTGGCCCCTAATGTCAGTTCTGTTTTGACATTTGTGTAGTAAACACATGCGAAATACACGTTAATAAACAATGTTACGCTACACTGCTCCAGAACGCGGAATATTGGTGACTATTTATTTGAGCAATAATCGGTCGGTGACTTTGGCACAACGTGAATTTCGTCGCAGATTTCCTACCCGTCCAACGCCTACTGGTGAAACACTGCGACGTTTAGCCGCTCGCCTCGAAGAGACTGGCACAACACGAGATGCTGCCAGGCGTGGCAGACCCCGGAGTAGCCGTTCTGCAGAGAATATTGCTGCTGTAGCCGAAGATGTCATGGAAGCGCCGTCGACATCGACCAAACGACGTGCCACGCAAATGGGTATCAGTCGACGGTCTTTATAGCGAATTTTGGTACAAGATTTGAAGATGTTTCCGTACAAAGTCCAGACGGTGCATCAGCTGTTAGCTGCTGACCGCCAATCGCGTCTAACATACGCTGAAGCCATCCTTAATCACCACCAAGAGGAAGATGATTTTTCATCAAAAATAATCATGAGTGATGAGGCCCATTTCCATCTTAGCGGGTACGTAAATAAGCAAAATTTACGCTTCTGGGGCACTGAAAATCCGCGTGTAACCCACGAAGAGCCATTACACCCGCTCAAAGTCACTGTATGGTGTGCTGTTTTCGCTGGAGGAGTCATCGGACCTTTTTTCTTCGAAGACGTCGCGGGCCAAACGGTTACTGTGAATGGTGAGCGCTACAGAGCAATGATCAACGAGTTCTTTTTGCCGCAACTTGATGAATTGGGATTGGAAAACATGTGGTTCCAACAGGACGGTGCAACGGCACACACTGCACGTGCCACAACCGATATGCTGAAGGATGCATTTCCCGGGCGCCTAATCTCCCGTTTTGGCGATTTGCACTGGCCAGCAAGATCGCCTGATTTGACCGCTCCAGACTTCTTCTTGTAGGGCTTTTTGAAGTCGCGGGTTTATGCCAACAAGCCTCAGACTCTTGCAGCTCTTAAAGACAATATCCGTCAACAATGTGAGGACCTATCGCCGAAAGTTTTGGCCAAAGTGATGGAAAATGCCATAAAAAGGGATCAAATGACAATCAACTGTGGCGGCGGCCATTTGACATCATATTCTCGACTTGATGTAAAAAAAATTAAGAGACCAAATAAAAATAATCCACAAGAATCAAAGTTTTTCATTTTTTTTTTTAAATTACAGCCAAAAAACATCGGAAGGTTATTTTTGTGCCACCTTGTACATTCCTCGCAAAGATCATTGCAAAAGAACAATTCAACTTAATCGCAGGTTTCTAAAGTGTGAAGATGTCCAGGCAAGTATTTTCCCAGACATGTTCTTTTTGCAAACTGGCAACCTTAACTGGGAAGTTAATAACATTGATTCTATCGAGTTTTCGGGTACTCACCTTTATTTTATTTATATAATCGATAGCAGACCCACTAAAAAATGCATCCATATTTCCTATGCCAAATCTATTCATTCCTTTACTCTTAATCTTTTGTTGATACATATCATATTTATATCACGCTGGGAAGTTGATTGTGCGGACCTCCTAGGTCGCACCCACGCCACTTGTTATTATTGATGTCACATTCATATCACGCTGTGAAGTAGATCGTGTGGAAAGAAAAGGCGCAGTGTCTCACATTGCCAGTCCTGTAGACTAAGTGCCGAAATCTGACCTTAAAATTATTAACCAAGAGTTTTTTGATTGCTCTGGTAAAAGGAATGATGTGTTGGGCATTAAGTCCCTTGAATCCATTCAGTGGTAGTGTATTCACTTATTCATCGGAAGATTGGGTGTTCAAATTCCAGTCATGGAATTCGACTTCGTTCAGTTGTCTACCACGGGAACGTATGCAGCGGTCGATACGTTAAACCGAATTTTCGATGACTCGGCCGCACATTTCGACCGATACGGCTGCTATTTCTCGTTCAATATTGGCTCTGAGCTGCTCTAACGTTGCCGGCTTGTTGGCCTTGGCATGGACCAATGATTTATTGTAGCCTAATTAAAAAAAAAGTCTAGAGGCGTTAAATCACACGATGCCGGCAGGTCCGTTTTTCGAGATAACAAGTTCACCGAACTGAGACTTCAATAACTCGATTGTTGCACCCGCTGTGTGGCTTGTGGCACCGTCTTGTTGGAACTTACTTTTAAATTCATTTTTATTAATTATTAGCTTATATCAATTTAAATACTAGACAAAAATGATTAAATCTAACTTAAAATTAACAGGATACTTATTCTAGATTATTGATCCTTATGCGGACGCCCTAAACTTAACTCTATCTTATAATTATTGCCTTTCGGCCTAAAAACTATTTTACGAACTAATCTTACATAATTATGTTTTCATCGAGAAAATTGTTAAGAAAACTCGGAATCTTTATCAAATTTTATATTTTTATATAAAAAAAAAAAAAAAAACAAATTACAAACTACCTACTCTACTTACTTAAACTACTTAGCATATTCTAACTATAATTAGGATTCTGAGCACTCGTTGCCTTGCGCAACAAGTGGTCAAAATCCCAATTGCTTTCCGAGCGCCTGGCAGTCGTCAACGTGCACACGCGCCGCCGTGAGCCGACTGAAGCCTTACAGCGTCAGTCAACTCCCGGAAGCACCAACACACGTTGGCGAGCCCGGCCTTTCCCAAAAACGCCCTAGCTGACTTAATCTAACTTATAAGCTAAGAGGATGTTACCTAGAGTAACGCACCGTCCTGGGAGGGCATGTTGATTGACCCCTCCCCCCTCACGTCTTGTTGGAACCACACATAACTGATGTTCAATCCATGCAATCGCTCAAAGAAATAACGTTCCAACATGTCTCTGTAGCGAATACCATTTACCATAACGTGACGGTCATTTTCATCGACGAAAAAAAACGGCCCAATGACGCCACCGGCATGAAAACCGCACCAAACAGTGACTTTTTGCGGATGAAGTGCTGTTTCATGAAGCACATGAGGATTCTCACCTGTCCAGTAATGCATATTTTGCTTATTGACGAAGCCGTTTAACCAGAAATGCGCTTCATCGTTGAAGATGATTTTGCGATGAAATTCTTCATTTTCTTTCATCAAGTCCAGAGCCTAATTCGAGAACGTACGTCGCTTCATATGATCAAGTGGCTTTAGTTCTGGAGTCAGCTTGATCTTGTATGGGTGAAGGCCAAGATCCTTACGCAAAATTCGCCATAATGTGGGCTGGGAGAGACCCAATTCTTGAGAACGCCGTGAAATTTACTGCTTTGCGACGGACGCCTCTACGGCAGCAATATTCTCCACACTTCGGGCAAAACGTAGTCTCACTGGCACGGCAACTTCAAGCAGCAAATACTCTGGCTCAAATATTTTCACTGACTATGAATTGCTTGCCTGCTGGGACGAGAATTACGGCCGAAAAATGGCGTTAACGCTCTTAAAGTTGCCACCACCGACTCTGAATTTCGGTATCAATTTTTTGTAAACGTTGTTCCTTCATGTATTTCCCAATGATAAAAATGTAGATTTTACTGAATACTTTGACATTGACAGTTCGGTAATCGGTTTAAGGGTGCGTTTACACTGAAAGTTTGAAGTTGTCAAGTCGCTAATGAAAGACCCTTTATAAAGGCTGCATAAATGCTATGCAACCGTTTAGAGATGTTGTTGAAGCTTCACATCCTTAAAATTTCTTGAAAATTAGTTTGTAGAATATTCATTTATTCAAATTAATCCTCATATAAATTATTTGCTATAATTTTATTTAAACTGAACTTGTCATCTTTTGGATTATTAGCTGAATGATTTTTTATGTTAAATTTTTTTGTGGAATCCAAAGCTTGTATCTTAAGCTTATAAACGAACGAATAAACTGGAAATCGCTCTTTTATTTGATTGAAATCTCTTGTCCAGTTGATTAAGTCGTTGCCGCGTTTTGGAAAGACCTGCGTGGAATTTAAATCAAGTTGAATTTAAAGTCAAAATACCGCTTTGGACAGGTGTTATAGAGAATTGTAATGAGTAGGGTAATATCAAAAATATTGAGAGAAAAATAGTAAAAACTAATTAACTAGTAAACAAGTTCACTAGAAGTAAACAAGTTCAAACAAACAATTCAAGTCAGTTTGGGCCAGCTTTAGGCACGCAGGCCAATCGGAGTAAAAAATTTGTTAGCGGATATGAACTTTTTAAGATAGATTTGTTGTTGATACTCATGACACTCCTTTAAAAAAATCATAAAAAATAAAACTATATCACACTTAAGATGAACTTATTTTCCATTGGAAGTTTTTTTATTTTTATAAGGTCCATATTTCGTTGTCCATTTTAGTCTTAGTTGTAGCTCGTTCTCGGAATTGTATTATCGCGAGGGCTAAGTAAATACCGGAGTTGTAGATAGTCAAATGCCTTGGTGACTTAGTGTTAACCTCTTTTCTTTGGTAATATTCTTAGTCCATTAAATGTCAAACACTTACCTGAAAATAAAAAAATGAAAAAAATGGGGTAAATTAAAATAGAATTGAAAATTGTTATCTTAGATTTTAATTTAAAAAAAAAGCAAGCAAGCGCAGTGGCTCAGTGGTTAGTGTGTTAGACTGCGGAGAGGGATAAATTCGATATGAAAAAGCAATTCACTGAATTTTGGCGGCTTGTTGAGGGGGAGGGTTCAACATGTCCTCCAAAGACGATGCGTTAATCTAGATAACATCCTCTTAGTATATAAGTTCGAGTAAGTTAGCTAGCGCGTTTCTGGGAGGGGCCCGGCTCGTCAACTTGTGGTGCTGCTTCCGGAGGTGACTGGCGATGCAAGGATTCAGTCAGCTCACGACGGCGCGTGTGCAAGTTGACGATTGCCAGGCGATGGAAAAGCAATCGGGATTTTGACCACTTGCTGTATAAGGCATGTAATATTACTTCGTAAAATAGTTTTTTAGGCCGAAAGGCAATATTTATAAGGTTATAGTTAAGTTTAGAACGTCCGCAAAAGGACGTCAGACGACATAACTGGATCAGTTTTCCCGGGATCCCATATTCGGCCATCGCCATGTAGAGCTCCTAACGATGAATGCTACACTCAGAGAAAAGCATCCCATTCAATCGTCAATGGTACGACCATTGGATTAATAAGACGTGTTTTAATAAGATTTAAAACAATACGAGGGCGGGTCAATAAGTCCGTGACTTTTGGAATAAAACACAGATTTTTTGATAAAAATTTTTTTTTATTTTTAACGTAGTCTCCCTTGAGGTCTATACACTTTGTCCAACGCTTCTCCAATTTTTTTATCCCTTCCAAAAAAAATGATTTGTCGAGGTCCTCAAAATAGGCCTTTGTTTGCGAGATGACTTCATCATTGGAGTCAAATCTTTTTCCACCAAGCCATTTCTTCAGGTTTGGGAACAAGAAGTAGTCGCTCGGAGCCAAATCTGGAGAATAGGGTGGATGAGGGAGCAATTCATAGCCCAATTCATGGTTTTTTGCCATGGCAACTGCACATGTGTGCACCCTTGCATTGTCTTGGTGCAAAAGAACTTTTTTCTTGGCCAAATGAGGTCGGTTTTTTTTCAAATCGTCATTGAATCGGTCCAATAAATTGGCATAATATTCCCCATTGATTGTTCTTCCCTTTTGAAGGTAGTCAATGTGGATTATCCCGCGTGCATCCCAAAAAACAGTCGCCATTGGCTTTATTGGCTGACAAACCCACCTTGGCCTTCTTTGGCGCCGATTCACCCTTAGAAACCAACTGTTTTGACTGTTGTTTGGTCTCTGGTGTGTTGTGATGGATCCATGTTTCGTCCACGGTTACAAAACGGTGCAAAAACTCCTCCATATTGCGTTTAAACAATGCCAAACCTTCCTGTGAAGTTGTTACACGATTGCGTTTGTGGTCGACTGTGAGCAAACGCGGCACCCATCTTGCGGAAAGCTTTCTCATGCCCAAGTGATCATTCAAAATTGAAACCACTGAGCCATGCGAGATCCCTACGGCTTCCACAATCTCTCGCACTTTCAATCTTCGGTCGGCCAACACCATATCGTGAATTTTTTCGATTGTTTCGGGTGTAGAGACCTCAACTGGGCGTCCAGGACGTTCGGCATCTTCAGTGCTTGTACGGCCACAACGAAATTCAGTAAACCACTTTTTTACCATTGAAATCGATGGTGCAGAGTCCCCACAGTATTTTTCAAGCTTAGCCTTGGTCTCGGTAATGGTTTTTTTTCGCAAGAAATAATGCTTAATAAGCACACGAAATTCACTTTTTTCCATTTTCTCCTCAAATTAGGAGTAGTCTGATAAAAATAGCTGTCAAACACAAACTAACTGACGCAGCAAGTTTAAATTTTGACAGGAGTCAACTGACAGATGCCTGTTGACAGGAGCAGTGTTGCTGTTTCAGTAAAGAGGTCAGAAAATTCAAAAAGTCACGGACTTATTGACCCGCCCTCGTAGTTTTCTAATGAAATCAAAAATATGCGGGCTATTAACAGAATGGTATTGATACTTTTATTATTAATAAGGTATTCGTTATTAATTTAATGTGAAATACTATTGATTTAATAGCATTTCACCATAAATATTTTATGACGTATACTATTGTCCCATTATTAAATACTATTAATGTTTTAATAGTTGTGATACCTTTACAAAAATATCGTATTAATATTGTATCTCATAACATTTAATAGTTTTTGATTTAAATTTAATATCATTGATACTATTGTTCAAAATTAGGCACCCACCAATTGTTTAACCAGTTAAAACTATTGATTTAATAGGATTTGACTTTTCATTATTAATTACACTAACTATTGTTTTAGTAGTTTTATGCATTTAAACATTTTCGATTCCAAAAAATGTATATATTATACTTATCTATATATTAATACGGAGTTGCCTATAACGTGTTTCCCCCCTTTTTTGCTATAATACTTCACATAGATATGCCAACACTATATATATTTGGGTAGGGGACAGTACATAGAAGTGCACAAAAAAAAAATTATCCACATATATAATACAGATTATGAATTACAGCAGGTGAAAAGTAGCGAATTGGATCAAATTACATTTACAACAACATTGCTGTGTGAGGCAATCTGAACGGAAAAATTTTATGTCATGTGATAAAGTTACTTGAAAATGCTTGAAGTTACTTGAAAATCTATCTATATATTAATACGGAGTTGCCTATAACGTGTTTCCACCAATTTTTGCTATTATTCGTAACATAGATCCACATATGTAACACACATTATGAAATACAGCAGGTAAAATAAAGCGAATTGGATGAAATTACTAAAACAACAACATTGCTGTGTGGGGCAATAATCTGATCTCTACTCCAAAAACGGTCAAATAAATGCATTTTGCTAACTTTTTTATTTTTTTTAGTGAAAAATAACAAACTCACATTTGAACCGGTACATTGGGAGTTTGACTGCGTTCATATTATACAGTGGCCTAAGTTTTATTTTTATTTTTTTAAGTGAAAAATAACAAACTAAACAAAAAAATTGTGAAAACAAGTGTAAACAACAACAAGTGCTTTGATTTATTGTTCATTGTGAATACATTTCAGATTGTAAGTAAAAAATAGAAACAAATGTTTTTTTTTTTAAATTCAGTCATCTCAATTATCATCATTAGATTTTTAGAACCGTAACCACATTCGAACCGGTACATTTGGAGTTTGACTGCGTTCATATTATACAGTGGCCTTACTTTATTTGAGATTGAGGAGGTTTTAATTATTCATATCTTAAATTGTGAAGCATTTAATTTACCTGTGCCAAGAAATTTGTCAGTCAATGATATAGATACTGTGGACGTATTTGACGAACAGTTCATTTATGAGCAAATGTATGATGATGCAAATAACGAACAGAAACATATAATTGATCAAGTTTTGCGTGAAGTACAATACAAAGATACTGGATCAAATGTTTTTTGTCTGTCAGCGCATGCTGGATGTGGAAAGACATTTGTGCAAACTGCAATCATCCATAGAATGAATGCGTTAAATTTACGTTGCATAGCTACCGCTTACAGTGGAATTGCATCAACTTTACTTACAAATGGTCGTACGTTACACAATGTTTTTAAATTGCCCATACCTATTTTAGAAAATTCTTCAGCCAATGTGCGACCAAATAGTAGTCAAGGGCGTTTTATAAGTGCAGCATCTTTGATGTTGATAGATGAATATTCAATGTGTCCGAAAATTGCACTTAAAGTAATAGACAAGTTATTGAGAGATTTAGCTTCAGGTGAAGAAAAAAATAAATTATTTGGAGGCAAATCTGTCTTATTATGTGGTGATTTACTCCAAATTCAGTTTTGATAGAAAATTGTATTATAAGTTGGGAGGAATTTCATAAATTCCATAAAGTTAAGTTGAATCAAAATATGCGAGCACTTCCCGAAGAAGTGGATTTTATAAAAAATTTAAAAAAAATGGGAGATGGACATTTGACTACTTATGATTTATTTGGTGAAGATATCATTGAGATACCACAGAGTGAAATATGAATAATATCATTGAAGACATTTACGGTGATATAAGAGATACAATTTTGTCGGATGAAGTGCTTAAGCGAGCAAAAAAAAAAAACGTACAACAGTTACGATAAAATAATGGAAAACGAAGGTATAAATACAAATGATTTTCCAATAGAATTTTTAAATTTATTAACAATAAGCGGGATGCCACCACATAAGTTAACTTTAAAAGAAAATTGCGTTGTTATGTTAATACGTAATTTAAATACAGCTCATTGTTTAGTTAATGGAACAAGGTTGAGGGTTAAGCGCATGCACCACAATACTTTAGATTGTGAGGTATTAACGGGAACAGCAGTGAAAAAACGAATTTTGATACCAAGAATTAATTTGACTTTTTCGGGAACTGTGTCACCCTTTCAATTTCAAAGAACACAATTCCCTGTTATACCTGCATTTGCCATGACGATAAACAAATCGCAAGGACAAACTTTTAATAAAATTGGAATAATGTTGAGGCGACCAGTGTTTTCACACGGTCAGCTATATGTTGCAAGGTCTTTTAATGGTTTAACATTTTACGTTAAACCATTTTGTTATACTCTACATATTTTGTTATATAACATTTAAAGGATTTTATTAAAAAAAACGAAACTTTTGTAATAAAACGCTCCCTAACTCAAACTTTGGTTTTTCAATAAATTTGTTTTATTTAATTGTTGGCGTGTCAGTAGGCGGATTTAAAAAAATGAACACATGAGCATAAAGAGCTTAAATTATAAATTTCAGCTCCCTAGCTCTAACTTTGGATTTTCAAAAAAAAAAAAAAAATTTAAAATTGTGGGCGTGTCAGTAGGCGGATTTTGAAAATATTTAGACATGAGCTTGAAAGGCGCTTAGAGAGTATATATTATAAATTTCACCTCCCTAGCTCAAATTTTGGTTTTTCAATAAAATTGTTTTATTTAATTGTGGGCGTGTCAGTGGGCGGATTTGGAAAATTTTATTTACCGATCAGTTTTAGGACTCATACATCATATATAAAACATTTCAGCTTTCTAGCTCAAAATTCGATTTTTTCAAAAATTTTGTTTTTTTGAGTTTGTGGGAGTGTCTGTCGGCGGATTTCAAAAATTCGTAAACTTGATTATTTCTAGATCCAGTTTAAAGGTCTAATTTTTGCCGACGGACGGACGGTCGGACGGACATGGCTAGATCGACATTACTATCGATGCTGTTCATAAATATAGTAACTTTAAGGGTCTACGGGCAATATTATTAAGGTATGTTACAAACTATGTTTCAAAATTATTATACCCTTAGAATAGGGTATACAAACAAACAGGCGACTTTGTCAATAAACGTCAATAAACGCGCGAACAGGCGACTTAGCCGCGAAGGGCGTTTTCATATGTGCATGCATTTGTTGTAGTAACTCCGTTCACAGAGCAGTAACAACCACGAGCAACGACTTTGTATGCGCACAGTTTAAGTTTTGTGCTTGAGGGTATGTGGGAGAGAGAGTGGGAGAGAGAGAGAGAGGGAATGAACTTATAGAAAAAATTGGTCGAATTTCGACCACGGGGCGACCCCTAGTATTAAAAAAATGTATAGTGTATACCATTGTAAATATATCAGTATACTACATAACTTTGTTAGTCAGCCAACCGTATGTAAAGGCAGCATAAATTAAATCACTTTTCCTGCGAATTTCCAAATTAGCTCATTTTGTCTCTATAATTAAAACGTATACTTATAATTTTAAGATATTCTCAAATTCTCAGATTATTGTAGATTTTTCTGAATTTGAGTTTAAGATTTGATTTCTTTTTCTTAAAACGACATTAAGGGATTCTTCCCAAAAGACAAAAGAAGGTAGACATAACCCTTTTTGACGAAATAAGTTTTGCAAACCGGATAAAACTGTTCAACATCAAATCTTAATCTAGTGCAGTGTGCAATTCGCAGCAGCAAATTTTTTAATTGAAGTCATCTTGATTTCAATAAGAATTTCGTAAGCAAACATTAAATTCGATACAAAAATGAATATACTTAGGCGAATCCGTACGAAAGTTAGTGTTGTCCTTAAAAAGTGAAATAAAAACATAAAGAAAAGGTACAATCCGCTTGGGCGTTGGATACCCGAAAAAGTGGGCGTGGCAAAAATCTATGTATGGGTGAACTGTTAAGAAGGATATTGTCCAAATAAAGTAGGCGAAGCAAATTTTTTTTTTAAATTTAATCGTTGCGAATTATTTTATCTACATATTTTGCAAAGAATAGAACTTAAATTTCCATTGACTTCTTCAATAAATTGTCTCTTTTTTTATTCTTTTAAAAATATTTATACAAGGTGGCGCAAAAGTAATCATCCTATCAGAAAATGCTATAAATTTTGCGATTGGCCCCTAATGTCAGTTCTGTTTTGACATTTGTGTAGTAAACGCATGCGAAATACACGTTAATAAACAATGTTACGCTACACTGCTCCAGAACGCGGAATATTGGTGACTATTTATTTAAGCAATAATCGGTCGGTCGGTTGCGCCACCTTGTACTTGATCATTTAAGGTCCTTGGAGTTTTAATATTCCAAATTTCAACTTTCTAGCTTGCTGTTGATTTTTTCGATAACATTTTTTTTAAATTGCAGATTACATCCTATTAATTCAACGCGATTCCTATTGTACTTTATCGTACATCCCATTGAAATGCATATCAATTGTTTTAATAGTATGTACCATTAATATACATATGGTTTAACGGTAAACGTTTACTTTAATGGTGCACATCCTATTAATTCAATGTGATTCCTATTGTATTTTAACGTGCATCCCATTGAAACGCGTATCTTTTAATTAGAATCCCATTGTTTTAATAGTATGTACCATTGACATACTTCTTAATAATGTCCACGCTACAAAGATTGTCATAAGTTTCAGTGTCGTGATTGAAAGCGGTTGGAAGTCAGTGAAAGCTAACAAAACATTTATTGAATAGAACATACAACAAAATAGTTGTAACACGAATAGAAAGCAAGGTATGTCATCAAGAAACAATTATTGATTTATATATTATCATTTCACGGTTTTTATTATTTGTTTTTAATTAGTGCAATATAAGTAAAAAATAAAAACTTATACGTGCTGCGTTCAACAGTGGTTTATTTTTCATGCTGTGGTTTTTAATATGGTTGGATTGCTGTATTATGCGATGAACATTTGAGCTTCAACTCTTGCCATAATTTTACTTTCGGAAAGTTTTGAACTTGAAGCAGGTCTCAGCATTGCCCGCCGATAATAACTTGTTGCTGCTTTTCATAATATTGAGATACCACAATAGTATAATATTTTTAATTGTTGTAGCTATAATACTAGTTTTTCCAAATAAGTATTTTTAAAAAGTATTACAATGTTCAGATAGGTTATTGTGTTATATTAAGCTAATTGTGGGTGGCGACGGTGTAGAGGTTAGTGTGTTGGCTTGTGACCCGTGCGGTGCAGGTTCAATCCCCATGGGGAACAACAACATACGCCACCCATTCACATGCCTCTACACCAAAAGGAGGATTTCTGCCTGGTAGTACAATGGACCGTTACCGAGTCTGAGTGCTGTGGGATTTGAATTTCCTTTTTTTCAAAAAAAAAAAAAAAAAAAAAAAAAAAAAAAAAAAAAAGCTTATTATGTTTATGATAATATGAATTTATTATATAAGTTGCTTTAATGTAAAACATAAAAATTATTCAATAAAAATGTAATTTTCTTTTTCTAACGGATTTTCAGATTGAGCTGCAACAACATTAATTGATTATTTTAGGTATGAGTACCTATACATTGCTTTGATGCCTGTCGCTATTTATTCATATTTAGCGACATCATTTCACTTGAATCGCTAATGACCTCTAAATAAAAATAAACCAAGTTTAAAATTGACTATAGTGCGAAATTTGGTTTTGAAAACCAGCTCTTAGGTTTTACCTATAACAAAACAAAATACTAAATTATATTTATAAAATTAAAAATTTGTATATATTTTCCATTTCTATTTTTTCGTATTATGTAGTAAGTATACATTTCATGCAAATGTTTTTGAAATTTGGCCTGTTATTTATATAGCAAATACTATAAATTTCATGACCCGCCACATCAATGTCATATAACAATGGAAACAATGGTTTAAAGGCTATTGAAACAATTTTATGGTAGAACAGATTTAATAGTAAATACTAATAATCTCAATAGGACCAGCCCCATTGAATCAATAGCTATCCCATAAAACCAATTGTTTATAGGTCATTAAGTCAATAGTATGATAGAACAGATTCAATAACAAATACTATTGATTTCAATAGGATCAGCCATATGGAATCAATAGTTATCCTATAAAAACAATTGGTTATAGGCTAATCTAATTGTTTTAAAAAGCTCGATCCTATTATTTTAAGAGTAAATACTATCATTGTTTACTATCAGTGTGTGAATCTTATTAAATCAATAGTATGACTAAAAAGCAATGGTACAAACTATTAACCCTTTAATACGACACACTATTTAACCAATAGTCGTTCACCAATGAATTTATAGTACGAACGTGCCATTAAAATAATAGTTTACAAATTATTGTTTCAATAGTATTGACCAAAAACAATGGTAAAAACTATTGATTTAATGGAAAATCCGTTTTCATGGTATTTTTCTCTGAGTGTATCATATGCGGCTTTAAAGTCGATGAAAAGGTGGGAGTCTTGACTTGGAATTCGTTAGTCTTTTCCAAGAATTGCGTCAGTGTGAAAAATTGGTCTATTGTCGATCTGGCAGGCCGGAAGCCACACTGGTACGTGCCGATTAGTGTGTCGCAGAACGGCTTGAGACGATCACACAGTACGTTGGATAGGATCTATCTATTGCCAAATTTACTATCTTTAAAAAATTAAATGAATCTCACACCTGCATGGAAACCGAGTATCTCCATACAAAAAGCGTAACCTAGGGCCAAATTACCGCATCAGTTAGCGAGCAATACGTCATCGAATTATGCGAGTTTGGAATAACAAGTTTCCGATGACATTTCGGCATAGCGCCGGCTGAATTCCATCTTCCATGTCTACACTCTTTGTTTAAATAGAAACATCAAAACTTTTCAAAAAGAAAACCCTGCATTTTTTTCTAACTGGGACACCCTTTAACCATTTACGTTTATGCAGGACTTGTTTTTGTCATTGCAAGTTATACGAAAAATGATTTATTACTTATATTAAAAACTAATTTCGCAATACAAACTTCATCAAAACTCCAATTTTTAAATCTACTTCTTTTTCCTTCAATCTACTTCACTTGATATACGTCAATTCTTCATCGATTGTTTTTTCCTGAAGTGGTAAAGCTGCAACTGAGTCATTGAATTGAATCAGATCGTCAACATTTTGGTTCGCATACCTTGAATAAATGCATTCTTTTACAGCCCTGATATGTAGGCATTATCGTATGATTTTTTTTATCGGAGTGAACCTAGAAAAGTTTGCCCAATCCTGAAAATAATTGTGCAACGTCCAATCTAATATATACGGAGGGTCCAGATCGTTGGCAATACATAAAATTACGTGAAATCCACTGGTATAAAAAGATTTTGATCCCCCGCCAGTAACCAACCAAAGCGTAGAATCGTTCCGTAAGACAACTGAGCGAGCTTGTTGGCAACGAATTGGAAAAGGCTTACAACACGATTTAGGTCTACAAACGGAATAGCATGTAGGCGAAGTCGTAGCATAATTGACGCTCTAAAATGTTTAGGTCGATGTTCGATATGTTTGGTTCTCAAAATAATAATTCATTGTTAATTTGGCCCAACAATTTTGTGCGTCTTGGTAAAACTTGATACACCTACACAATTACCCAAGGATGGGACGAAATACCAAATACCGAATTTCATGCACGAAAATAAACTAAAGCCATCCATAACCGCATTACGTTCCATAAGTTCCTTTTTATCTCGTTGAGTTTTTTTTTTGCGCCGAAAACATCATGTAGTTATTCTCAATCACGATTTCAAGGGCAATAAAGCCTCAAAGTGCACCCTTCGTCTGGATTCTGTGAATGACTGTTTTTGCAAATGATTTCCCTGTGAGTATGATAAAAATGATTAGTTGTCCTTGCTACATCCTTCATCGACGGACGTATACCTGTGTTCAATTAGATTATCATCGCAAAATAAATCTTTAAGGAAGCTTCCGAGTGGAATATATATTCCCACAAACAACGCTACCCGCTTCAAAGGACCATGATAGTGCCTAATCTCAAAGGTTAGCTGACTATCAAAAAAAAAATGTAAATCCCTCTAAGGGCGTGTGCAGCTGTTCTCGTTCTCTCCAATTCGCTCCTTAAATATTTATAGACTAACGACCACAATGTTGAGCGTTCCCAGACTTCCTGTGCGTAAACTATTTCCGCTCTTTCCCATTTTATCAACACGGGAAGGATGAGCAATCAGTAGCCTTCATTCCGCTATGGCATGGCGTAAATCGTTATGTTAGGTACCGTTTGGGAAATCATTTGACCTAGCTATGATGTAGGTACACATCTAACCGCATTTAAATATTAATTTGCATTCTACTGGTGTAGTCGTAACTTTGAGAGCGGGAACGATGTGGTGTGGCGGTCCCATGCACGTTCAATTAGGAAAATGTATCCCTGCGGAGATGTGAGTTTATACAATACCCTCCTCTCAGTAATTTATGTTACTTGTCACCGTATCTTTGTCATAGAGTAGGCGTGTTTTTTAGTGAAATTCTGCAGATAGAATTTCTCGAATTGACGCAATAAATGAAAACAACATTCTATCGACAAGACAATGGGTGCGTTTCTGTGAGAAATGTATCGACAGGAGTGTTCGAATTTACACGTTAAACAACAAAAACATTGTATCGCCAGAAATACTGGCAGTGTTTCTTTCAGAAATGTATCCACATGAGAGCTCGATTTTCCATGTCAAACAACAACATTGTATCGCCAGCTGTACTGGCGAATCGGTGTTTGGTGCAACCGTGGATCTATTTCACAAAGAAACGCGCCTAATGTAACACAAAAAAAAATCATTTCACTTTTCTGCTTCGTTTGGTGTTTGTTGAGAAAAGACAAAACTGGGTTTGCGACTTATTTTAAGTTCAATATGTGATCCGATTCAGACCAAGTTATTGAAGTTAGTGAGAAGAGGTCTGTTATGGGTTATGGGACAAGGAGGAGTTACAGAAACCTATACAAAGATGATAATTTATTTATTTATTATTTTATTCAATCAATCAGATATAATTATCTCACAGACTATCGAAATACACATCTATGAGGCTTATACTATTCAATACATAAAACATAATAGCATTCAAAAATTAGATGGAAAATACGATAGTAGTTTAACTTTTAAAGAGAAGTTACTATAATGGAAATTGAAAGCAATAACATCTGAGATGCGGTTAGTTTCCCTGACACAGCGAGTTATTGGCTCATTGAGTGCATATATCACCCTGTGTTCGTCTTCCAGAAATAGGAAACGCTCCCTTAGATGGCGAGATGGTGTACACATACGAGTATTTATTAATGGAAAAAAGTGATGGATAATTAATATGATGGGACACAATGTCACTTATAAATATTATTGAGTATATTTTACGACGATTTACGAGCGATTGAATGCCAATGAGCTGACATCCAGTAGTATACGATGGCATTACAATGTTCCAACCAAGATTCCAAACAACAAATCTTCTGAAATCCCTTTGAATATTTTCGATTCTGTTGGAATGAGTATGGATTCCATACTACGCAACAGTATCTTAAAAGAGATCTGACGTATACATACATATATATACAGCGATTGCTGAGGATATGGAAGAACTACTTCTGCAGACTGTTTAACGGCGATGACGAACTAAATCCCGCTGTCAGGCAGAATGCAGCACTCAACCTGGACGATGAAGACCAGCAAATCCGTCCACCCGACCTGGACGAAGTGATGATAGCCACATCTATGCTTAAGTCCAACAAAGCCGCTGGAGCGGAGGGCCTAACCACCGAGCTATTCAAGGCGGCAGGCGATGACTTGGTTAGGAGCATGCACCAACTCATCTGTAAAATATGGTCGGAGGAAAGTATGCCCGATGAGTGGAACCTCAGCATTGTTTGCCCGATACTCAAGAAAGGAGACCCTCTGAACTGCGCCAACTACGCGTCTTCTTAACATCGCCTACAAGATCTTATCTGCCGTGCTGTGTGAACGCCTGAAGCCTTTCGTCAACAACCTGATTGGTCCCTATCAGTGTGGCTTCAGGCCAGGAAAGTCTACCATCGACCAAATATTCACACTGCGGCAGATCTTGGAGAAAACCCAGGAAGTCCAAATCGATACCCACCACCTTTTCATCGATTTTAAGGCCCCCTATGACAGCATTTATAGAGACGAGCTATACAGAGCAATGCCTAGTTTTGGCATCCCTGCCAAACTCGTCCGTTTGTGCAGGATGACAATGGAGAATGCACGCTGCTCCGTCAAGGTCGGTAAAGAGCTCACCGAGACCTTCGATGTCAAAAAAGGATTTTGACAAGGCGATGCGCTGTCATGTGACTTCTTCAACTTCGTTCTTGAAAGAATAGTGCAAAACTCAAATGCTAACACCGGAGGCACTTTCTTTCAAAAGTCCGTCCATCTACTCGCCTACGCCGACGACATCGAAATAATCGGGAGAACGCAGCGGGATGTCACTGGCGCGTTCGTGAGTGTTGAGACGGAGGCGGCGAAGATGGGTTTAGCGATCAATGAGGGCAAGACAAAAATATATGCTATCATCAAGAAAGGACACCCAACAACGACGTCTCGGACAGAATGTCACTATAGACAGATATAACTTTTAGGTGGTTCAGGACTTTGTCTACCTAGGCTCCGCAATGAACTCAGGCAATGACACCAGCGCTGAGATTAAACGAAGAATAACTCTTGCCAATCGCTGTTTCTTTGGGCTAAGAAAGCAATTGAGTAGCAAAGCCCTCTCTCGAACAACTAAAGTGACCCTTTATAAGACCTTAATAATCCCAGTCCTTCCCTATGGTGCAGAGGCATGGACTCTAACAAAAGCGGATGAGTTCACTCTTGGTCGTTTTGAGGAAAATTCTTCGGGTAATTTTTGGTCCCGTCTGCATAGATGGTGAATGGAGGAGGAGATTCAACGACGAACTGTACGGGCTGTACAGCGACATCGACTTAGCCAGAAGAGTGAAGGTCCAACGACTGAGGTGAATGGACGTGAATGCTCCAGCCCGGAAGATCTTCGAATCCACACCCGAGGGACGGCGCAGTAGAGGAAGACCGCGACTCAGATGGCAGGGGACCTTAACCAACTTAGCGTGCTGGCTGGAGACGCTTGTTGGTTGAGGCCCAGGTCCACCCCGGACTGTAGCGCCACCCTAAGTAAGTAAGTTATATACAGCGATTTTAGAGTACAGTGATCTGAAAAATCTGAGGAATTGCGTTTTATGAAACCAAGCATGGAATTAGCTTTGGCGGCAATGTACTCAGCATGTTTAATAAAATAAGGTTTAGGGTCGAATACAACTCCTAGATCCTTTTTTTCAAGAACTCTTTCAAGAATAATGCATATTAGAGAGGAATTTATGCTGAAAGAAAAACGCTGACATTCGGAGACATTTAGGTTAGGTTAGGTGTGAATACT
This sequence comes from Portevinia maculata, assembly GCA_949715645.1. Taxonomy (NCBI): domain Eukaryota; kingdom Metazoa; phylum Arthropoda; class Insecta; order Diptera; family Syrphidae; genus Portevinia; species Portevinia maculata. The sequence goes on along the minus strand of OX454527.1, from coordinate 24,179,723 downwards.
TCTTAGGAATTTACGATCGTCTGCAAACAAAAGGCAAATGGAATTTAAGAAAATATCAGGCATGTGGGTAATAAAAATAAGGAAAAGGATTGGCCCAAGGTGACCTCCTTGTAGAACACCCGACGATACAAAAATTGGGTTTGAAAGGAGATTATCAATTGACACAAATTGAATACGCCCTGATAAATAGGATTCCAGCTATTCAAAGCGCTAGAGCGAAATTTTTTTCATTTTGGCTATCAAGATTTAGTGAAATCAGTGTACCTATATCACATCAGTTTGATGTCCATTTTTAAATCCGCCCACAGAAACGCCCACAGACACGCCCACAAACTCAAAAAAACAAAATTTTGGAAAAAATCGAATTTTGAGCTAGAAAGCTGAAATTTTTTATATATGATCTATGGCTCCTAAAACTGCTCGGGATATAAAATTTTTAAAATCCGCCCACTGACACGCCCACAATTAAACAAAACAATTTTATTGAAACACCCTAAGTTTGAGCTAGGGAGTTTTTTTTCGATAAAATCCTTTAAATGTTATATAACAAAATATGTAGAGCGTTCTTAACAATTCAACTATACTTAGACTTTTGTCACGCCCACTTATGAGGGATAGGAATAAGAATAGGGTATCCAACAATTCGTCCAAGCGGACTGTAGCCTGTCCCTATGTTTTTTTTTTGTTTTTAATGAACGTCCAGAAGCTTTTGCTATTGTTTTTTAGACAAGATTTTATTGAGAAAATAAAACTTATTAAGAACCCTGAAATCCCTTTCAAGTCGAGTATAATTAACTATTAGCTATGAATTGTTAGACGATTTTTAATAAGTTTTGTTTTTTTTCTTGCTTAAGCTGCAAAGTCTTTTATTAAACCACGGGGGCTTGGAATTATTTCTTATACTTAACTTTGGCACATACACATTAATTACCTCTTTTAAAGAATCAAAGAAAAAGTTGATTGAAAATGACAAATTCGACGGCTGAAAGTTTTTATGGGGTGAAGACAAGAGTAAGATAATCCGCTGGAGTCGCCGTCAGCAAAGGATAACTGATGCAGTTTGGAGTCCGTCACTTTTCCTTCTAAGCATATAATTAAGGACTGTAATAAATATGATGGGACTTAAGACGCCTCCCTGATGTACACCGACTTTGATTGCGAATTCCTTGGTGACGCCAGCGTAAATAGAGGCTGCCCGCAAGGCGGCGTTCTGTGCATGCTGGTCGACTCTCTGTTGAACGCTCTCAACAGTTCTAACGTCTACGCTCAGTCATACGGGGACGGTATTGCTTTACTTTCTGTTGGACAGGCGGCCCTAGACTTGATCGACGTATGGTGCACTAGAAACGGGCTCTTAGTCAATCCTTTCACAACTGAGGCTCTTCGCTTTACGAGAAGGAGGACGCTGATCGGGTTGACTGACAATGAAGCGTAATACTTGGAAGTCATCCTGGATAGCAAACTTCTTTGGTCCAACCATGTTGAGCTGAACTGCAAACGCGCGGCTTTTGGTGAAACTCGCACTGTTATTTGTTGTCATGGATAGCGGCAACATTAGACTTTTCTTATCGCAAGGCAAGCATGCTTCAGTCTAGCACACGGAGACTTATGCTATCCTAATGGCTATGGACTATGCTGTGAGGAACAGGTGGAGGGGTCGGAGTATCTGCGTCTATAGCCACAGTCAAGCTGCGCTTAATTTCTTGATCAACCCTTTAACTAGCTCCAAAATAGGTCGTGAATGCAGAATCGCTCTGAATTCGGTCTTAGGGCTGCCAAGAATCTTCAGGGGCTAGGCTTTAGCGAAATAACCGACTGCGAAACCTGTGGAGAAAGCGAACTGTGGAACATTTCCTTTGTGATTGCCCTGATTTTCCTCGTATCAGGTGGCAGGTATTTGGTGCTGATGTGGGGAGTGCTGTAAACCTAAGCTCCTCATCAATAAAGCGCCTACTTGGTTTTCTTAAAAAAAAACAGAAAATTTCAGTAATAGCGGTGTGATAGATAGATAGATAGATAGCGAATTATTCAAACAATTATTTACCGTAGTATTGAACAAACTTATGTCCAAAATTACATTAAAATACAGTAAGCAATGAAAGACCAATATCATATGATGTTCCTCAAGGCTCCAAATTAGGCCCGATTTTGTTTATTTTATATACAAATGAGCTTTTGCGTTTATTTAAAAAGTGTACTGCCTATGCCTATGCGGATGACATAGCTATTGTCGTTAAACATAAAAGCTTGAACTCAGCACTGGAAATAATTCAAGAAGAGTCCGACGTGTTTTCAAAATGGTGTCATGACCAAGCATTAATCATTAATGTTGGAAAAACAAAAGTGATGCATATACGTCATTCATCTAAATGCAATGAAACTTTCAATATCTTTTATAGAAATGATCATTGCCATACATCAGCAAACAACTCAGCTATCGAAATTGTTAGAACAATCAAATATTTGGGAGTCACTATCGACGACCATTTTCTCTGGCGGCAGCACATCAATGTTCTACGACGCCAACTTAAAAGTGCTCTCTTCGCAATGGTATATCTCAAAAAATATTCTAACATCGACGTGCAGAAGCAGGTGTACTATTCGCTTGAGCAGAAATGGTGGGATAGTCGGAAAACTGTTTATTCATGTGCTTAAACACATCCAGAACTCTACCAATTGCAGCAAAGAAAGCCCCATTCTTATTATTTTTATAACCATTCGTCGCACTATGGGCTGGAGTTGATTTGGTATTGATTTTTGTCGAGAAAATGGGATTGAGCTATTGTTTTTTCCACCTCATTGCTCTCATAAGCTGCAGCCACTGGATGTGTCTATCTTCGGTCCTTTTAAAAGTTATTGCAAGACATTTTTTAGTGAGTTTCAGATCAATAACCCAGGAAAACAAATAACAATTTATGACATCGCTGGACTGACAAAAGTTCCATTTCAGAGAGCTTTTTGTCCCGAAAATATCGAAAAGGGATTTAAAGCCACCGGTATATTCCCGTTTAATAGCCTCATTTTTCAAAGCTGGCAATATATAACATCAACTCCCTCTGAAGATCAAAATAAATCAGCTCCTAATCAGAAAGAGAGTCAAATTACTCCTGATGAGTTAAGACCGGTTCCAACAATCCCTCCACCGAAATGCATAAATCGAATAAATAAAGGTAAATCAAGAATTTATACTGAGACACCTGAGAAGAACAGAATCACTGAACTAAAGCGCAAACAAGAAGACAAAAAAAGCTATAAGGCGAATAAAACTAACAAAATCCAAAAGAAAATTAATAAAAGAACTGAACTAGACGATTCAAGTAATTCAGATATGTTCAGCGTTGCAGATTCAGATAAGTCTGTTGGGCCATATCTGGAAGATGATGACGAGGACTTTGATTTAGAAGTATCAAACGCAAATGACTATAGATATAGACTGAAATCCGAGGATGAACTCAACATTGGTGACTACATTTTGCTGAAATTTGACGCCCGTAGTCCAAAATATTATGTTGGTCAGATAACCAAATTTGAGAATTTAAACGAATTTCTCTCGACTGCTAATTTTTTTTCGGAAAAAATCAACAATTGGCAGTTTTTTAAACCTCTTTTTGAGGATGTGTCTTTAGTGTTGAGAAGTGACATTGAGTTAAAGCTACCATTGCCAGAACACCCAGCTGGATCTTCAAGATATTCGAACCTTATCTTTTTAAAGGACGTTGATATGAGTCGATACAACGTGCAATGATTTTTTTTTTAAAAAAACATCCCTTTATTTTACATTTATTTATTCTTTAATTAACTATTTTCTTTTCTTTGTGATCTCATAACTTGAATGTGATTTTAAATTTAATCGTTTAATTTAATTTTAGTTTAAAAATGAATTTCTGATCTCATTTAATTTTAATTTAATTTTTATGTTTATGGATTTAAGATTTGTTTAACTATCAAATAAAAACTACTTATAATATATAATAAGTTTGACTAATTGATTCTCAATACATGGCGTCATCTAAAATCATGTCGAAAGTGTCCCACCCGGATGACGACTGTGCCCCACCATGGGGCAGATTCGCCTTTTTAAGGCAGTTTACATTTTTTTTCTTGTTTTTAATTATCAGGGTGAACTTAAGTTTTAAGAAATTATGCATTTTTGTAGTAAAATAATCATAGCTTTTAATAAAAAAAGAGGTTATTCAAATATTTATTTGCGAAAGAAGTTATTTCAAATCTGCCTAAAAAGTGTTGAATCTGACCCACGCTACCCTACGGAAAACGCGAATTGAGATATGTGATTCCTAAAACAATCAATTTAATCCCACAAAACATAAAAAACTTATTAAATTTTAAGAAAAGAAAAAAAAAATAAAAAAAATATTTGCTTGATTTTTATTATGTTCAGTAGCAAAGATAGTGAATTCAATGGTTAAACTTTTCACTTTGAATTTTACTTAAAACCTATTCATAAATTGGACAATGTTAAGCTGAAAGCAGATAAAAAACTAAAACTACCTACTTCAAAAATTTCAATCCTATAATTGTTTCTAACCACCTGCAGATAAGCACTTTGTTTTGCGAGTAAGACCTTTGTAAATGTATAAATGTGAATTAATAAAATAAAATAAATAAATAAATAAAAATAAAAAAATAAATTGTTACTAGGCTGAACAAAAAAACAAAACAAAAAAAAAAAAGATAGATAGATAGATTTATTCAATTTGAATTTTTGCGCACAATTTCCAGTTTTACAAATTTTTGAATAATTATAATGGACATGACAATTAACTGTCGTCTGCCTGGTGTGTCTTCCTTGGCAGTACAATGGACGAGTATTGAGTCTGAGTGATCCAGTGTAGAAAGTCTTGAACATGATGATGCTTTTGACATTTCTCGATTGCCTTTCATTGCGGCAGAATTTCATGCTTAAGCTTCCTAACGCAGTTGTCAAAAAACACCCTTAAATTTTAGCTATTTCAACGAATGAGCGGTCGAGCCTAAGCGAGGCTGTGGTACACTGAATGCGCCCAATGTTGGCATGATTCGATCTGTTTATACAAAAAGCTCTCACTTTGATGATTAAGTGAATAACGTTTTCACTGTGTTCGAGTTACCAACTAATCTGGAAAACGTTGCCCTCTTTCCAACTGCATAGTGCGATTTAAACTACCCGAAAACCTATCTATATTTCATTTGAAGAAGTGGACCTTCATTCGAGCAGATACAGAGAGACTTAATTGCTTGGTTCGTAATTTAATAAAGTTCCATCAAGTGTGTAGAGCCCTACTCTCGAGCTATGTCCAATCAAGAAACCAATGAAACCATTTCCATTTTGTTCGACGCACTCTTACTAATCCCCAACGAATGTAGGCCGTGTACCTGTATTCGAGCGCCCTACAAACACCTTAATTGGGAAGAGTTCCCACTTTGATATACATTCCTTTCAAGTGTTTATTCAAGGATTGAGTGTCCTTTAACTATTCCTACCCAAAATACTCTCAAAAATTGAGTAAAGAAAGGTGTACGCTCGACTGAAGTTGGTTGCCCAACGCCTAAAAGAGCTTCATTCCCCTTGCCCCTCTCTCTTCTATTCCCATTCACCATCACGAATTAATGATTCTTTGTTAATCAAAAAAATTAATTTTTCATTGCATATACTTTCCAAAAGATAACTTCATTTGATTTTCCTGTCTGCCCAGCTCATCCTCTGACGTGGAATTTTTGAAAAAGATTTCCTTTAATATATATTAGTTTCCGTCTCGCTTTCTCTCTCTCCGTTCTTCACAAAATTAAAATGTCTTCCTTGAGATAATTTTCTGCTTTTCCCCCACAAGTCTTGATATTTCGTTGTCGCTCAACAGAAGAATTGATTTCAATTAAAAATTTAAATGCCAGCATTTTGTCGTATTTTGAACAATACAATTTTTACAGGAAAAGAATATCTCAGTTTCGAAGATATGGAACGACTGCTACCCACGAATATACAATTGAAACGCCGGATTAAAGAGGAAACGCCCTTGAAGCAATTCCTCACTTTGGGTTCCAGAAATAGAATTTGTCGCCAAAATAATAACGAGGACGGTAAGGGTGGAAGGATGGAAAAAACGAACATGGTTTCGAAGTGGTGATAAGTAAGCACTTGGGATACAAGATAAAATATTATGTTTCTTCTATTTTTGGCAGCGATACATTAGTGTTTATTTATTAAGGTTGAATACAATCAGGACCGTTTCCTTGGCACTGGGTCGAAAAGGATAATTAGATTATTATTATTTCGAAGAGAATAGAAAACATGTTTTAGACTACAAAACGGCGCCATGTGTTTGCTATTGGGTGGTTCTGGATCAGTGGTAATGTGTTTAGCTTATTTGCCTCATGGTTGTGGGCTCAAATCTAGGCCAAAGAGCAAACGTATGGAATGGCTACAGTCCAGTTGGGCGAACTGTTAGATACCATATTCAAACCTCAAAGTGGTTGTGGCATTGCGTTGAGATTCTTTGCCTATTTTGGATTTTGGTTTTCTAACAAAATGACCAAAGCTGGAAAATGCACCTGAAACGTATGTACACTGTACACTCCTGGTGCCGCTCAAAAACTTGAATCTGTCCTCATGCGGTTCTAAGCTAGATATCAACCAACGACCATACCACGTCGAGTTAATCGGTTCTCGTTCCGGCGCATTGGAAGGTAGCAGTGGTACACCCTATCCCGAAAAAATGTAAAGATAGGACGAACCCTGCCAATCTCCGGTCAATTAGCTTACTTCCGAATATTAGCAAGGTCTTTGAAAAGGTTGTCAATAGAGCCCTGTTAAAGTGGGTCGAGGACAATAACATAATCCCGGACAACCAGTTTGGTTTCAGGGCGAGGCATGACACTATTCATGCCGCGTCGAAACTGGTTTCCGACATTCAGTGGAATAAATGCAAGAGCCAATGCACGGGTGCTTGTCTGGTTGATTTTGAGAAGGCTTTCGACACCGTATGGTTAGAGGGACTTTTCTACAAGTTGACCAGGCGGGGGATGCACAAACCTTTGCTATATGTAATTTATAATATGCTTATGGGAAAGAAGTTCGTTGTCAAATGTGGCAACGTGACTTCGAGCAGAGTCTTTGAAATTAAAAACGGTTTACAGCAGGGGGCGGTCAATTCTCCGATCCTGTTTAACATTTACACGAGTGATCTGGTGGGTTCACTCAGCCATGCTATAGCGTATGCCGACGATTTGGTGGCATACAGATCAGGTCCTAAAATCGAGGTCATTAACATTCTTTTGCAGCGTGACTTCGATCAAATTAAGCGATATTGCGCTGACTGGAAGTTGAAAATCAACTTTCAGAAGACGGAAACAATCTTGTTCAGAACTCCATTGGCTGGGGCCTCTAGGGATACCAGAAAAAACTGGAAGAAATTGGCCATTATTGGACAAAATGGGCAGCCATTGGCGGTGAGAAGCGCAGTTAGATATCTAGGTATCTGGCTTGACCAGTATCTATATTTCGATAGACATATAGTTGCTTGTCTTGCTGGGGCCAAGAAGGCTTATGCTCTAACAAGGAGACTGTTTCATAGCAGTCAACTTGACTCCAGAGTGAAGGTCATTTGCTACGTGGCCCTTATAAGGCCGATCATCGCTTATGGTTGTCCATTATGGTTTAATATAGCGCCTAGCTATATGGAAAAGATTCGGGTTTTGGAGAGACAATGTCTTAGGACCTGTCTCCGGTTGTTCCGAACGCCTGAATCCAACTATATAAAATATTATCCCAACAAGGTCCTATACGATGGGGCTCAGTTGAATAGGATTGACAATTTCCTCATTAAGGTGACTCGAAGGCACGTTGCAAGGGCGATGGCCAGCGACAATAGTCTGATCTTTGGGGCTTACTACCCCAATGAAATGTACATAGAGAGTACGCTCCGGTCTGGCTTTATCCCGCCAGAGGCATTTATCCATATTGATGCAAAAGGGCTGGTACAGACGAGGGATGGTATCCCGGTATTATACCACCGCTACCGCAGTGCGAGAGATAAGCGGCTCATCCGCGGCGAGGACGTCGCCAATGCTCATGAGCTCCTCCGTTTTAGTACCGCAATAGCGGAGAGGGATAAATTCGATACAGAAAAGCAATTTGCCGAATTTTGGTGGCTTTTTGAGGGTGGAGGGTTCAACATGCCCTCCCAAGACGGTGCGTTACTCTAGGTAACATCCTCTTAGTTTGTAAGATAGATTAAGTTAGCTAGGGCGTTTCTGGGAGGGGCCGGGCTCGCCAACTTGTGGTGGTGCTTCCGGGAGGTGATTGATTCTGTAAGGCATCAGTCAGCTCACGGCGGCGCATGTGCACGTTGACGACTGCCAGGCGCTCGGAAAGCAATTGGGATTTTGACCACTTGTTGCGCAAGGCAACGAGTGCTCAGAATCCTAATTATAGTTAGAATACGTTAAGTAGTTTAAGTAAGTAGAATAGGTAGTTTGTAATTTGTTTTATATAAAATCTCAATAATGAAACCGAGTTTTAATAAATTTTCTCGAGGAATATATATGTAAGATTAGTTCGTAAAATAGTTCGTAGGCCGAAAGGCAATAATTCTAAGATATAGTTAAGTTTAGAGCGTTCGCATAAGGACCAATAAATAAGAATAAGTATCCTGTTAATTTTAAGTTAGGTTTAATCATTTTTGTCTAGTATGTAAGTAGATATTTATCAATGAATAAAAAAAATGAATTTCAAAGTCAAAAAAGTAATCGGTTCTCGTCAGATCACCGTAATTAAACGACGTTGGGCGCGGTTAGTACGTAGATGGGGGACCGTTTGAGAACAACCGCGTGTCGTTAGCCAGTCCCATCTACAGAGTTGAGGTAGATAATAAAGGGTTTTTCAATAAGAGCGCTACAAAAGTTTTTTTAAATAAAACAAAAACGGTTTTGGATATCAATGAAATTCTTTATTCTTGTGAAAGTACGTTCGATGCCATTATGTATTCAACTCGATTTCTTTTGCATGGCCACTACGGGCACGCTTGCAGAAGTCTAGACGCTCAAAGCAATTTTCGACGGTTTTCAAGCATAAATCGGCCGATACTGCTGCAATTTCACGTTCGATATTCGTACGAAGTTCATCAATCGTCGCTGGCTTGTTGGCATAGACCATAGACTTGACGTAGCCCCACAGGAAATAGTCTAACGGCGTCAAATCGCACGACCGAGGCGGCCAAGCGACTGGACCATTTCGTGAGATAACACAGTTTCCAAACTTGGTTTCCAATAAATTGATTGTGGCATTCACTGTGTGTTCTTGTGGCGCCGTCCTGTTGGAACCACATGTCCTCCAAGTCCATATCATCCAATTGGGGCCAAAAATATTCGGTTATCATTGAACGGTAGCCAAAAAATTCGCCACAACGACGTCACAGAGATGCCCAACGCTTGAGAACGACGTGTGAGAGACACATTTGGGCTTTCTTCAACTGAAGCCTCAGCGGTAGCAATATTCTCGACACTACGGGCACTTCTTTGTCTCACTGGCACGGGAACATTTTGTACTGTGCTTGTGGATTCAAATTTTTCCACTAGACGCTCAATTGTTGATCTGCTAGGGCGATTATGACGACCATAAATTGGACGTAGCGCTCTTAACGGTTAGTCCACTGACTCCGAATTTCGGTAGTAAATTTTAATAATTTCGATTCGTTGGTGGCGCGTTTATCTTTCCATCATGAAATGGCAAACCTTCCTGAAGAGAAATGTCAAAAGAGCGGCAAGAAATTCGGCGTCGTTTGCTGTCCCTGTCGCTCTACTTTTGTATCGTCCCTGTTGAAAAACCCTTTACATACGTGGTATCACAATGGACCTAAATTGGTCTAAGTGTGTCATAGACACATAAAAAAAAAAAAAAAAAAAAAAAAAAAAAAAAAAAAAAAAAGCTAGATATTACCGCGATGCGGGCGATACGACGGATAGGATCAGGTAAGCAAAATCGATATACACTCCTGAATAGGTTCAAAAAATTCATTTGTAATGTGTCTTCTCTCTCAGTCTACGACATACCCATAATCCCGAAAATCCAAAATCCCGAAGTATCACCGGAAGATTCCATGAACGCAGTATTCGGTATGGGGACATGCTGACCACCTGCTACACCTCTGCTTGGGGTCAGTGTTGGATTTGGAGAAGGGGCAAGGTTGGATACACGCAAATTACAACGACAATTTTTTTATTTTATAGGGCGGGGGAGGAAGGTCAATTCTTGAACAAATACGCCTAAGCAATATACCCCGACGGGTCAAGGAAAGCGGACGGCACGTGGGCAAGCATTTTCTCATATCACCCTGTAATCAATGAGCTCGATAGTTGGAACTATCACTGGCCACTGCCTTCTGGGCAGACACGCCATCAGAATGGAAGCACCCTTTAACGACTTCCACAGAAGCTGTAGATATATTGAGGAAGAGGAAAATTTCGCACAGCTCCTGCGTTACTGCCACCTACTAGCCGATTCAAGGAAACAAATTCTTGACAACAATTTCTTTGAAGATCTTAGAGAAATAGTTGAGATTAATGTTTTTGCAGCATAAGAAAATTCGTCATTAAATCCAAATGGCTGAACTAACTTAAGGATGAACCCTCTTCGACTATGGCAACAACCGCTGCCTGCTCCATTTCCGTGGATCAGTGTGATATGAGGTTCACACTCACAACAGTCACCCCAAAATACACTCCCTCCACGATGCGTGTAGCGTTCAAGTGCTCGCATGCCTTTAGTCACCCGAATGCCTCAGTCACCGTCGACCAAAAATCAACTGTGCAGCCGTCTCATACCGACACCCTTTAAATGGATTCAAATAACGTGGTCAGGGTTCGACTGAATCAGTTACCCGAATCGGTATCGCCTGCAAAAGAATAGAGTAGTTTTTTGGTTCGAATGAAACAGTCACCTCAAAACACTCTCCTTTCCGCGGATTAGGAAGCCGAAGAGTTTCGTACTGAAACAGTCCCCTAACACGGATAGTAAGCAATGGTTCTGGTGTCGACAAGTTGGGACTCGACTGAAGTCAGTCATCCCAACCAGTACATGAGGATAGACTGCAACAGTCATTCAGTTTCGGAAAACGCGGAACATGTGTTCCTTCATTGCCCACGATACGAACCCGAGTGGATCACCCTACGGGACCAATTTCGGGAGTGGCCCACTCTCTATAATGTCGTAAATCACATGCTTCAGAATGCTGAAAACTGAACCACTGTAAGTAACGTGGCGGTGCGCATACTTAGCGATCTAAGGCCTTTAGAGCGCCAACGTAAAGCGGATAATGCCAATCATAGAGTTAGCCAAAGCTAAGCTCTATACCGACCCCCGTGAAGTAATGCCTAACGGTGATTCCGCGGGGGATATATATAATCGGTCTGTTCAGGAAGGGAGGTGATTTATGCCGGTAAGAATCCGGCACTACCAGTGGACGTCGGACCATTGGTGCCTCTGCAAGGTTTCCTCCTTCCGCCGCACAAAAAAAAAGACTGCAACAGTCACTTCAATCAGAACTCCACTCTGAGGGTTAGATAGGATACAGAGGAATTTCGACTGAAGCAGTCACCCCTAACAAATCGAACCAGAACTGAGGTTTCTACTGTAACAGTAACTTCACTCTGCTCCTCTCCAGTGGTTCTGTGATCGATGCGTGCAATACATTTGATCTGTCAAGCAAGTGGAGCTGAATAGGTCCAAGGCACTGTCGGTTTTCTGGCAGTGCAGAGGCATTTTCGACAAGACAAGGGGCTTATCACCGAAAAGAGTCCTATGGATTTATACGGCTATGATAAGGACTGGCTCTGCCCAGACTCTGAACCTGGAAAAGAATGAAGTCGAATCTTCACGGATGGGAACAAAACCGATCAAGGATCTGGTGCTGGTGTTTTCATGGATAGCAACAACATAAGACTTTTCTTCTCGTTGGGCAAACATGCGTCAGTCTTCCAAAAGGAGACTTATGCTATCCTAATGGCCATGGACTATGTTGCGAGGAACAGGTGGAGGGGGCGAAGTTTCTGCGTCTGTAGCGACAGTCAGGCTGCGCTCAAGGCCTTGCTCAACCCCTTTACCACCTCCAAAATAGTTCGTGAATGCAAGATCTCTCTTAATTCGGTCGGAAGGCTCACTTCACTAAGACTTGTCTGGATCCCGGTTCATAATGGGATCACGGGAAATGAGATCTCCGATGAACTTGCTAGAAAGGGCTCAGAGGGGGAGAACCTGAACAAGCGATATGTCTGCCTGCAGTGCTTCCATTGACGGTTGGGTTTCATATATGAACACAATTGCAGATGACATTAATCTCTCCAGGGTGCAGACAGACTAAACCATTTCTCCCCGACGTCTGTAAAAAATCTACGGCATTCTTGTTATCTCTCAACAGAAAAGACTGCAGACAGACTACTGGCGTTCTTACGGGCCATTTTACGCTTTTGCCAAGCATCTTAATTTTTTTAATTTAATTTAATTTAATTTAATTTAATTTTAATTTAATTTAATTTTAATTTAATTTAATTTAACTTGGTGAGGGTAGAGATAGCCCTCATTTATTTGGCTTACTACAAGCTAAAACTACCATCTAATGAATAACTTAAAAACTAAAACTCAAACAATAAGAAGGCTTAAAACTAAAGTTTATGGATTAGGGGAATGGTGAAGGAGATCGATTTTAAGGCGGGCAGGGTTATGGTTGAAATCAAAGACGGAAAGATTTGAGTTAACCTTCTGCAGCATACGGGAGATTGGTTCGTTGGAGCCATATAAGGTTCGATGGGTTGGAAGGTAAAAGAAACGATTTTCGGGATAAAATGAAGGAAAAAGACAGACCAGCACTACAGAAGGAATCTGATGATCGGTTGTGGCGAACCGTAGCGCTGTAACTCCAGCCGTGTACTTCACGTGGTAACGAATGTAAGGTTATCCATTCAAAAACAACATAAAAGAAAACAGAGTTGTTAAGAGAGGCGCAGTCGACGGAGCCTGAGAGAAGGCGATAAATGAAAGTAGAAGAGCAGCTTCAAATGCTATATGTCAAACCAGGTGGGACAACACTACAAAAGGCAAATACAAGCTGATCCCGCCAATCGAGACCTGGGCAAAGTGAGCACATGGAAACAGCAACTACCACCACGGCGGCTAGCGCAAATACTTACATCGATTTGGACACGATAGCTCGCCATTTTGCCCAAATTGTAAAGACCAGTACGAAGACACGGAGCACGCAGTTTTTCGTTGTAGGCGATTCCGTAAGATGGAGAACGAATCTGCCGTATCCACCTTTCCTAATAGACCATAGTTGTAGTCGGAGGACAATTGGATGACAGTTTGTAATCTGGTAGCAACTATCCAAAATGAACTGCGGAGAGTAGAAAAGCAAGGGGAGCGTCAGAAGCAGTTGAAGCGTCAGAAGCAATCCATGCTGACTAACCAGCCCCGCGAAGTAATACCTCCTGGGTGTGGATTAGTACGTAGGCGCATTCCTGGCATCGATTATTCGGGTTTGCGAATCGTGCATGCCATCTTTTGAAGATTACCACATCTATTGGCACAGCCAAGAAAAAAAAATTGCCAAACGTAAAATAAAGACGTAAAACTCGCTTTTGGTTCACTTAAAAATATTCTACCGAACCAATCTTTGTCTTAAAATGTTGCTTATGAATTATTAAACGTATTATGTCACAAAAAATCTAGAAATTGAACATCAAATTGGGTAGAAAACTTCAACTTCTCAATGTGATTCATAGGAATGAAACAAATCGTTCTTTTTACGAATTGCTTTATTTTTTATTTATTTATTTATTTATTTATTTATTTGAAATGCTTATACACTTTAAGATATTGGTAATATCTTATAAAAAAGTGGTAAGCTAACTTAGACAGAGATTTGAGAAAAGTAGATATACCGAATAAAGTTTCACAAAAATTAGAATTCATAAATGTAATTCGGATTTTTTTATATAAATCAATGATCAATCAATAGAAAATTTAAAGTTTTATGTAGTTACCGATTTCCGGAAAAATAATTTCTTAAGTCCCTTTTAAAATTTTTTGTGCTTGTACCTTGAGTTATTCTTAAGATCCGCGGTAATGAATTCCACAATCGGATAGCATTTACGAAAAATTGACGCTCAGATGTAAGGGATGCGTAGGGAGAGTGAATCAATTTCCAAGACCTGTGCGAAGTGGCTAAACGAATCCTTTTGTACAAGTAGTGCGGCTGCCGGGTTAATAGAGTGTCCGAAAGCAGGCACAAAGTGAGAAAATTGAGATAACTCTCAAAAGGCATGTTAAGCAGACGAGGAGAAAAACTGCTTAACCTGTCATATTTACGTAGTCCGAAGATATACCGTATTGTACTATTAAAAGCGACATTGAGTTTCCGCTAACTAGTTGCGTCACAGCTGCAAAAGATTTCGCAACCGTATGTTAACGTAGGAATGACCAAAGATTTTGCTAATGTGAAACGAGTTTTTATTGGGATGAAGGCCTGTGTTACCCACAGATTCCGGAGTACCCCATATACTTTTCCAGCGGCTGCGCTGATATGATTTTCCCAAGTTAGGCGACGATTAAAAATAACTCCAAGATTTGTTGCAGTCTCAACATATTCTATTGGAGAGCTCCCTAGTAGAATGGGAGGAAAGTAGAAAAGATCTATAGCTTTCCTTGATATGGCCAGGCACTTCGACTTTTTTACGTTTAAATGTAATCCGTTTAATTCAGACCAACGTTCAATTTTCCCCATATCTTCATTCACGCAATTAACTGCGTTCTCCAAATTATGGTGGGTTCCGGATCATGTCGGGGTAGAAGGTAACGAAAAGGCCGACGAACTGGCCAGAAAAGGTTCAGAAACACGTTTCATAGGTCCCGAACCTTTCTGCTGCACTCCTAGATCAGCAGCAACGGCAGCAATAAAAAGCTGGGAACATAGAAAAGGTATCTATCTTTGGGAAAGCATCCCAGGTCTAAGACAGGCCAAACGAGCCATTCGGCCCTTCAATCAAAATGCCAGCAAATGTCTAAACCTACCTTACTGGTCACCATGGTTTAAGATATCATCTGCACAAAATGAGAATAGCAGACTCTCCTGAGTGCCGACTCTGTCTTGAAGAGGCCGAGTCAGCTGAACACATTTTATGTGAATGTCCAGCCCTTAATCGAATTAGAAAGAAGATCTTTTTCAGGGAACAAATGAGCCCCGAGGACATAAAGAATTCTTCTACTGGTAAAATTGTCCGCTTTATACGGAAAGTGGAAATTCTACTAGTTTAAATTTTTCTGGCCCACACGGTACAAAAGATCTTTTTAGGTCGAAGGGAAGAGTGATTCTTCGCTTGATCTCTGCGCCGATGTCATTTTGCGAAGTGATAGTGGAGCCCAGGTAGACAAAGTCTTTAACTACTTCGAAGTTGTATCTGTCCATCGTGACGTTTTGTCCGAGTCGCCGATGTTGAGAGTCCTTTCTCGTTGGAAGCATATACTTCGTTTTGTCCTCATTAACAGCCAGACCCATCTTCGATGCTTGCAAATGCACCACTGACAGATCGCCGCGTTCTCCCAAAAATGTCAATATCATCAGCATAGGCAAGTAGTTGAACGGACTTTTGAAAAATTGTACCTCTGGTTTTGGCTTGTGAGTTCCGTACAATTGCTTCGAGAACGATGTTAAAGAAAGTGCATGATAGCGCGTCGCCTTGTCTCAAACCTTTTTCGACATCAAATGGTTCGGTGGTGTTCTTTCCGACTTTGACGAAGCAGCGAGATTTCTCCATCGTCATCGTGCACAAACGGACGAGTTTGGCGGGGATGCCAAAACTTGACAAGGCTTTTTATATTTCGACTTATCCAGGGTCTCCACAAGTTGTTCGGCTGCACGCTGTCTGTTTAAGGTCTGGACATTCTATGTGCAGATCCGAAGCTCGTTGTCCTTATTTCCTTTGCTAGGGTTGTCAACATTTGGATCATCCATATCAGAGCAACCCTGAAGCGCCGGGCGCTTTGATGAACCCCTTGGACAAAAGGGGCCGGATATTCCGGAGTCAGTAACCCACTTCTCGGGTTTGAGAGCTGTCGTTGACCCTTAAAGGGCTCCTCCGCCACCATCTCTATTTCAACACCCTGACTAGTATTGATAATCCTTAATGACCTCAGCTCCAAATACGTCGAAGTAGCTCATTAAGGTATCTGCCATGTTGACTGTTGACGCCACCGTTGGTCAATTCCGACAGAGCATTATAGTGTTGCTATATTCTACGTGTTCAACACTGGCGCTTATAAGTTTAGCAAGTCATGCCCGGAAGAACAAGACCAGTACCCAGTGGATACCACGCGGAGGTAAAATAAGCACAATTTATGTGTATGAAACAGTTGGGCATCGCCAAATTGATGCCAATCAGTGCCTACCCTATTCATACAACATCCAACAACCCTAAGTTAGCAGTCAGCCAACCTATTATCACCACACTAACATTACAAATGCCCCACTTTGAAAATCCTCGCCATCAGTGTAAAGGATAAAAAGCAGCATTCCATTGCGTCGTCCGTTTGTCTACGAAAAGAAAGCTGCATTGCAGATGCATCTTTCAGGAGCATTTCTAAAAATTCCATAAAGCGAATAACACCACGAAAAAACTTTGCAATTCGTAATATCGTCTGGCGATTTGTCAAGTCGCTTTGCATTTGTTCGCACATTGTTCGTATCGGAGACTTCCGTTTCACTTAACTGAGTTCCAACATTTGTATCCGCAAAATTCCCCCTTCTGTGGGTTGAGTTGGAGGAGACATCTCCCGGCGAGTGGCTTTCAAAAACAAAAAACTTCATCCCTTGCAATTGGGAATGTTTTTTTGTTTATTAAAAAAAGAACTCACTCGCCAGGACGTGCCCATAATTGCAATTCACAATTTAATTCATCGGCATTGGAAAAATTTAATTTCGATAAATGCCGCATTTAATAGCTGCTGCGGAACAGCATGAACTCCATGAATACCATTAACCACGAAGAAGCCGATTCAAGGCCCGAGGGTAGAGGTAAACTGATAGTGGTTACGAGTAGATTCAGTTGAGAGAGAACGACGGTAAATTTCTCAATTTCAATCACGTCCCATGGTCTGACTAAATGTTCTATGCGCCGAAACAAGGACACGAAATTAGGGTCAAGTTTGTATAATGTCATTTGGGTGGACCCAACACCCAAGCTTGTGTGTGAAACTCTATTTCCCTTGGAGTTTGCTTTAGTAAAGAATGCAATTCTAGATTAGCCATGGCCATCATAATTTATTTTACTTGAATTAATCCTGAAAAGATTATAAAACGGATTCATATGGTCCTTGCTTGCGATTAAATGTCGACTGTTTGCTGTTGCCTGTTGGCGATTATGTGACCAGAGTAAGAAACGTTGCTTCGTTGAATTAATCTTTGTACGTATTTTCTGTGGCCATTCACTCTGGGTCTGGCTGAGTGCTTATTTTATTTCTTCCTTTATACGAGAACGATAAATATTGGACAGAACGCTGAAGGGGTCGACAGTCATTTTTGATTGTACTTCGAAAGCCAGCAACGGTGAGTTCGTGGCAAGGAGGGGGGAATTCTGGACATGCATCTGACATTTTGGTGGCCGTGGGCCAAATAAACCAATGAGATGGAAAAATATTCTTCTTGATAATTTTAATATTGTTATTGATGGGAAAGGAAAGAACGAAAAATGACTTTTCGCAGCCCGCTTTATAAAAAGGTTAAAAATAAACAGGACTTTGAGTTAATGAAATTGATGAGATGTTTCGGATTTAAAAGTTTCAAGTTTATTGGATTTAAAAGCAGTCTTTACAACAATACTTCCAATTTTTCTTGTTTCGTTCTGTACTTATTTATAAAGAAGCTTTCGTTTATGTTAATAAATTATCAAATGAAAATTCATTAAAGGTTGCGTAAAACACACGGAAAACTGTGTTTATTTCTAGATGAATAGGAATTTCCGAGAGCTCATGATGAATAGTTTTTGTACTTTCGATGGATTTTTTGGAACCGTTTAAAAAGCGCAAAAACCGTCAGTTGGACTAGAATTTGGCAGTATATTCATTTGATTCGATCTTTTGGACGTTTTGTAAAACTAGCTTGAGACTAGTGATGGCAAAAAAAAAATCATTAATCGATTAATTGATTATGTGATTAATCGAAGGGAGCGATTATTAATCGCGATTAATTGCAAATAAATTAACCGATTAATCGGTTTTTCGGTTAAATTTCCGGTTAAAATTTGATATTGTCATGAAAAAGAAAATAATTTTAAAAATAAATTGATTTCTGAGTACGAAAATAATTTACTAAGCGTTTAATTCACTAAATTTAATTAAATTTATACATAAAGAAAAAAAACATTATTTGTTAAAAACTCAATTCAAAAACAAGACCGGTGTTTCTTCGTTAAACGATTCCGTTTTTCCGTAGTAGTTGCACCTGCTTTGGAAAAAAAGCCGTTCGGGTGGTACGGAAGTCCCAATCAAAATGTAATATTTTTCGGAAACAGTGTATAGCTTAGGGTAAACGGATTTCATCTCTTCCCAAGCATCAAACAAATTTCGTTTTAAGTCGAGAACCGGAGCATTGAGGAAGCTTAGTTCGTCTTGAGGATGTGCATTGTCCGTTCTTCGTCGTTTGTGGGCTAAAGTCTTATGGTGAGCCCATAAATCGAATTCATTATCACCCGTGGAAGACGATTCAGTTCCACTCCCAATGATGTCGGCTCCATGTCCAATTTCAGCCATTTCGCCTCTGATGGTTCTCATAACTTTTGACAAAGCAATGGGATCCTGAAAATGGATTTGTTAGAATCGTGGGTCTAGGAGTGATGATGCTGCCAGTAGAAACGAATGTTCCATTTGTCCAAAGCGGGGGTCAAACTGGTTCAAAATATTTGTTTTTAATTTGTTTGCTACCACGGATGTACAACACAACCGGCATTTCACATGCGTTGCATTTTCTCTTGAAATATGTTTCCAAACATCGTTTTGTATAGGAGCCATTTCACTGTCACAAGTACTTAGTTACACTTACAACTAATAATCTATTGTTATAGGTTGTAATTCTATTTATACCCCTGGTTAGGTTATGTGTGGCACATTCGCAGGAATACAATTCCAGGTAGTGCATCCTTTCGTTTTCTGGGTTTTTAGTAGTGATGGTTATCTTTCGATTATTTTCGATTATTTTTTTGAATTAATCGATTATTTTGTCGATTAATCGAAAGGGAAAATTCGATACAATTAAATCGTTAACCGAAAAAAATAAACGATTAATATAAAATTTTCGATTAATCGTGCCATCACTACTTGAGACACAATTTTGTAAAGTACAATGGACCGTTACCGAGTCTAAGTGCTCTGAGATTTGGAATTCCTTTTTTTTCAAAAAAAAAAAAAATATTTGTAAAGGGTCTTTCATTAAGAACTTGACAACTTCTTTTTTAAATTAAATGCAAACTACTTGAGATATCTCAAAAAACATTTTATTGGCTTGAACTACTATCAAAACATTTATGAATAAAATTCGACTTCGTTCATATGTCCACCACGGGGACGTACGTTGAACCCAATTTTCGATGACTCGGTCGTACATTTCCGCCGCTCTTTCTCGTTCAATATTGAACTCTAGAGGCGTTAAATCACACGATCTCGGCGGCCAATAGGCAGGTCCGTTTCTCGAGATAACACGTTCACCGAAATGGGACTTCAAAAACTCGATTGTTGCACCCGCTGTGTGGCTTGTGGCACCGTCTTGATGGAACCACATATCACTGATGTCCAATTCATGCAATTGCTCAAAGAAATAACGTTCCAACATGTCTCTGTAGCGAATACCATTTACCATAACGTGACGGTCATTTTCATCGACGAAAAAAAACGGCCCAATGACGCCACCGGCATGAAAACCGCACCAAACAGTGACTTTTTGCGAGTGAAGTGCTGTTTCCTGAAGCACATGAGGGTTCTCACCTGCTCAGTAACGCATATTTTGCTTATTGACGACGCCGTTTAACCAAAAATGCGCTTCATCGCTGAAGATGATTTTACGATGAAATTCTTCATTTTCTCCCATCATGCCCAGAACCACGTACGTGGCTTCCTATGATCAAAAGGCTTTAGTTCTTGAGTCAGCTTGAACGCATTGCGAATGACTTTACCGTCAGATTATGAACATATAGCGGAAATTGCAAATGCAATACTTACGTACAGGAAACGATTTTATATTCATATTTTTAACATAGACATCATTAAATCCGTCGGAGGAATCTCAGATCTGCAACGATCTACCTGAACATAAGGAAATTCTGAGACTAAGTTTAAGAACAGGGTATATCGCAACAGCCTGGAGGGAAGTCCGTGTGGTTTTTATACCCAAAGCCGGCAAGCAGGGTCACACGACAGCGAAAGACTTCAGGCCAATCAGCGTGCCGTCTGTTATGCTCAAAACCCTAGAGAGTTTAATGGAAGCTCACATTAGAAGTAAATGAAGCAATGGTTTTTCAAGCGAATTACAGCACGCATATTTAAAGGGTAAATCAGTAGAAACTGCTCTACACAATGTAGTGGGTAAAATGGAAAGTAGTCTACACTGAGGCGAATTTACTCTGGCCTCTGTTCTTGATACAGATGGAGCCATCAATAACGTAGAGTGTAGAGCTTTAAAAAGCGCTTTAACAAACGCTACTAAATATTAAACAGGGCATCATAAAATGGGTATGCAACATGCTTGCCAATAGAGACATAAACTGCTCCCTTGGTCAAAGCTCCAGTAGAATGTCTGTAATGTGGTTGACGTGGCTATACTAGTGCAGGGAAAATATTTAAATGCTTTTAGTGAGGTCACAGAAACTGCCTTAAAGAAAATATATTGGGCTAAGAGCTGCAGACTAAGCGTCAACCCCAAGAAAACGGAGTTAGTCCTGTTTATTGGAAGACACAAAATACCGCACTTCAATCTCCCGATCCTAGTTTCGCGTCTTTTTATATGCTTTTCAAGTAGTTCATTGTTTGATCTTGAAAAATTCCAGCGGTCGTTTCTTATTTACCCTTTAATTTTATGACTTACTGTTGGGAAACTGTGTACCTGTTCACAGGTAGTAAAAGTTTCCGGGTATACAATTTTCATCAGGTATAACGACTGAAAATCGATTGCAAAATGTATGGCCTCATAATTGTGATCGCCCGTGTAAATGGTTTGGTAAAAGAATTCTGGCCGCAGTGGTGCAGACGTTAGTGTGTAAGGTTTCAGATTCAAAGCTACGTTTTTCCACTAACCCACCTCTTGCGAACGTCTGACAAACATCCAAGAGTTTCGATGATTAGGCTTAAAATTGTAGGTCCCTTCCACCTCGCAGAAGCAAGCAAATGGTTGGAGAAGGTAGGTTTTAGGCATTGTATGGGTCGTTAATGCCTAATAATTTTTAACGAAGGAATACTAAATAAGAGATTTGAATGTTTATTTAACGTGTTCATTTGATTTGCATGTGATTGAAAGTCGAATTTTGATTTGATCGATATAACTTTTTTCTTAAATTGTGGACTGGCCGGCCTGATTTAAAAAAAAAAAAAATTCAATATAGTAAGTTTTAGGGGTATACGAGCTGTAATAAGCGTTGATACAAACTATTAGTCAAAATAATAAAACCCATAGAATAGGGTATATACTCGTATATAAGGCAATAACGGCCCATACCGGGACAGAGTACTGTAAACGTCTCAAGCCGTTCTGTTACACATGGTAGAACACATACCGGTGTGGGGAGTGGTAGATCTACAACAGAGCAAATGTTCATACTGAAGAGTCAAAACTTATAATCGACTTTAAGGCCGCATATAAGCATTAGTGATGTGCAACTTGATTACTTTTGAGTACCGAATGATTACTGATTACTTTTCATTTAGTATTCGGTATTTAGTATTCGATACACAATACTTGTTTTTTGAGCGACAACCCTGTAGAATCAAAAAAATAGTAAGTATCCCTACCCCAGACTAAAAAAAACTGATTATTATGATTGCTAAGAGTAGGAACAGTTGTGGGTGCCGTGATGCAATGGTTAGTGTGTTATTTCCCGGGTTCGAATCCCGACGGGGCCACTAACATTTTGTTCACGGTCCCACCTCCGCGAGGGTCTGACAAATCCTCCGAGGGTATTATTTGTCATGAGAGACCTCTCAATTCGCCGTTGGAATCGGCACAATTGTAGGCACATCTGAATGAAACGCACACAGCATGCATGGTTGTGAGAGGTCAGGCGATGGCTCTTTTGAGCTGCAAGTGCCAGTTAGTAATAAGAGTAGGAACAAGGAATATCTACGCGTAAAAAATAAAAATCATGGCAAACAGTTCAGTAATCAACTTAAATGAAATTGTATTTTATCAATGTTTTCATTTTTAGATCTTTATATAGCTTATTTTTTTTAAATTTATTTGTGGTAAGAAATTAGCAGATCTTTAAAATTAATTCACCAAGTCTTTGATCTTAGTACATAGGATATCAAGTAATCAAACACACAAAATGAGTATTATGTATAATCCAAAACACTGGACTCAAAGATACAAAATGAAAAACACAAAATGAGTTAGTAATCAAACACACAGAGTGAGTAAGTAATCAAACACACAGAATGAGTAAGTAATCAAATCCAAACGAGTATCAATTTGTGTTGTGCCTTCATTGAGTAGGAATCATATATGTACATTCGTTTGCCTTCGCGCTTATGACCATCGTATCGAATCGAATCGCATCACACCACACGAACACGGAAAGAGAGATGGGAACCGATACCCAGTGTAAGTGTTTGAGTATCAGTATCACCAGCACCAGAAGCATGAATGAACGCCTGAGAATGATAAAAAAAGGGGTGAGTTTGTGGAGAGACACCGACACAAAACCGTTTGATGCCCGCGGTGGCGCGGCGGTGTTAGAGTGTGTATGTGTGATGTGTATATATTCCTGTTGGATTCGATATGGATTTACACGGGCGTGAATGTTGTTAGGTAGTATCTGATGAGTATTTGGATTTGGTTGAATTTGATTACTTGATACCGATTACTTCTGCCAATGAGTATTCGTTACTAAAACTCATCTTGAGTAACGGATATTAAATAACGAATAATTACTATTTGCACATCTTTAATAAGCATTCATCGTCTCCGAAGCTATGACTGCATTCGGAATCCCGGTCAAACTGCTTCAAATACTGGACATTTCTTGACCTCAAGCGAGCATTTGAAACGGTAGATCGTTACATCCTAATTGATAAACTATCAAAAATGGGCGTTAAGTCTAACGAATTAAATTGGTTTAGATCATTGATTACTGGGCGAACCCAACGTACCAAAGTGAATGAAAATGTGTCGGCCGCGGTTAGAGTTGATTTTGGACTACCGCAAGGAACAATACTCGGTGTGTACCTGTTTTTGTTATATATAAATGACATGGACAAAGTGGTAACGTTTTCAATACTTGTATTGTTTGCTGACGATGGCCTTTTGTATGTATGTGGGAGTGGCATTCTTAGTTGTATAAATAATTTAAACAGTGATTTAAGAGCTATATTAAAAATTAATAAACTCATTCTAAATACTGAACAAACTAAGTGCCTAATTATTAACAATAAATCGTTCGATACACCCCCAACATCGTAGTTGACAATGCCCAAATCGAACTTGTTAAGAAAGTTAAATATCTTGGCATCATGATTGATAAAAAACTATTGTTCAATGACCACATTGAATATACATGTAAAAAAATATCAAAAATGATTGGGGTCTTAAGAAGAATAAGACACAATATTTCGTTTAACAGTGCAGTGAAGGTGTATAACGTTATTATTAAACCACATTTTGAATATTGTGGTAGTTTGTTATTTACATGTCCTCAGTTTAAAAAAAAAGACTACAAGCCCTTCAAAATAAAGCTATGCGGATAGTGTTAAAATGTGACAGGTATACCCCAGTAACTCTAATGTTAAATTCGCTTAACTGGCTAAGTGTAAACCAAAGACTATTCATGAAAGCAATGCTATTCGTTCACAAATTAAAAAACGGATTATGCCCGAATTATCTCTTGGAAGGTGTTACAACAAATAATTATCATTCACAGTATAGCCTAAGATCCGCAGGCGATCTCCGAATCCAAAGAGCGAGGACCTCAAGAGGACAGCGAACAATATACTACATGGGGTTCCAAACCTGTAACAATTTGCCACCTTATTTAAAAAACGAATCAGATTTTAACGTATTTAAAAGAAAAATTATTGACTTCATTAAATATACTATAAATTAAAAATTAATTTTGAAACTTTAAGATAAAAAATTTCAAATATTAAATCTGAACACTTATATTTATTGTCATTACTTATAGAAGTGTATTAATTTATTGTAAACAATGTTTAAACAAAATGGCTTCTCGAAAGCTAAATAAAAATTCATCTATCTATTTATCTACATTGGGGAAAACGTGGTACAATGTGCAATTTGCAAGACGCTCTTCGTAGCCGTACTCCAATTTAACAGCTAACACCGGATTGTGGCAAGGAATGCGTTATCATGTTAATTTTTCAATCTTGTTCTGGGGTAGATTGTGGGCTTCCAGGAATCCGTTATATGTTTGGCACGAATGGAAGAGACCTTCAATTTTACGCCGACTGCGAGCGGCAAATTAGTGTTGACGGTTTATTAACATTGCGCAAACTTCTCAAATTCGCTGTTCGGATACGTCTTAAAATTGTAGGTCCCTTCCGTGCATTGGTTGGAGAAGCTAGGTTTTAGGCCCTGTATGGGCCGTTAATCCCTTTTACTGATCTTGGACAGAATGTTAATGATTAAGTGGCTGCAGAGAGACCATGAACAGCATTTTTGGACGTTCTGAAAATCCGCAATTGCTAATTCTCATTTCGTCTAATGGAGCATTGACGAACAGGAAAAATGACAAGTATAACAAGATGCAAATCGAGAACCCTTATAAGCATGTTAGCCTTTTCTCAATGGGAAAAAGATGACTTTGTTGAATATTATGTATTGCAAACCGGTTTAACCCTAGAATGCATATTAAAACGGTTGTATTTTTAAAAATAAAAGTAGTTATTTTTGAAGAGTGCCATGACTTTTATTTATTTTGTTATTTATACCTGAAAGAAGTTTAGTGCATTTCCCCTCTCCGGACTGTAGATATCGTGATCAGTGGGGTGTGCTGGCACCCCATATGTGTTAGTGTAATTATATTTTTGAAAGACAAGTAAATAAATTTTTATTGATTTTTGGAACTCTAACAAGGTAAGTTAATGAATCATTTCGGAATTATCAGCTGCAAACTTATTACATTATTTGCACAATATGTCCCGAAATAGAGCCATCCACGATGAGGACGAGATAAGGCAACTCCTTTTGGACATCGGTGACGATATGGACATAGAATATGAAGCCTGCTTAGATGACGTAGAGGCGGATTCTGAAGAAGACGATGAAATCATGACTAGTGATTGCGAAGATAATGAAGAAAATTCAGAAGAAAGGCATGAAGTTATTTTAGGAAAAAAAGGATTTCGCTGGACGACACAGCCTTCATCATCGAGTGGTCGGACAGCAGCGAGAAATATTGTTTTGAAAATGCCGGGTTGCAAAGGTGAGGCCAAATTTGTAACATCAGAGGTTGAAGCATGGAGTCTTCTTTTCGATGATGTTGTATTAGAAGCTTTAATTAAAAATACTAATATCGAGATCAGCAACCAACGTCAAAAATGTGTTCCAACAGCCGATTCTCCATCGCCTTCAACTTCTACTCAACCTCAGACTTCTGGAATCATGGACGACACAACAAAAGAAGAGATCCGTGCAGTCATTGGTTTACTCTACATTGCTGGAGAGCAAAAACAGGGTCGAAGGAACACCAGAGACATGTGGACTACAAAGTGCTCACCGATATTCCAGGCTATAATTGGGCTCAATAGGTTTGAGTTCTTAATTAATTGTATCCGATTCGATGACAGGGTAACGAGATGTCGCTCGGATAAACTGGCCCCAGTCCGATTCATTTAGGAAAAATTTAATTCAAACTGTTCAAAATATTATACACCCCACGAGTACTGTACAATAGATGAGCAGCTTTTGGGATTCAGAGGTAATTGTTCTTTTAAAATTTATATTTCTTCGAAGCCAGATAATTACGGCATAAAAATTATAATGATGTGTGATGCTCGCACATATTATATGGATTCAGGGATTCCTTATGTTGGGAAAGAAGAAAGAAGATCAAATGACCCGATGCCGCTGCAGTTGGTTCGCCAAATTAGTGAAAGCATTCATGGTACGGGGAGAAATTTAACCATGGACATTTGGTTCACATCAATTCAGTTGGTCGAAACAATGCTAACGCAGCATAATCTTACTGTTGTCGGAACGTTGCGAAAAAACAAAGTTGAAGTGCCACCATCCTTCTTACCCAACCGAAAGAAAGAAGTACTCTCTTCTCAATTTGCTTTCAAACACAAACTAACCTTCGTTTCCTTTACTCCGAAAAAAGGAAAAGGAGTTCTGCTGGTATCTTCCCTTCATAAAAATAACGAAGTTGATTCGGAGACAAGAAAACCCGAGATCATTGAGTTTTATAACCAGACATGTTGGATCAGCTGGCTCATAATTACTCCGTTGCCAGAAAGACTCGAAGGTGGCCTATGAGATATTTTTTTGGTATGCTCGATCAGGCGGGAATCAATGCAATCGTTCTGTATTCGATAGGAAACAATTATAAAAATAAGAAGTATAAGCGGAGCATCTTTTTGCATAATTTAGGTTTGTCTTTTGCAAAACCATACATGCAAAAGCGGTTGGAACAAACTATGCACAGTCATTTGAGAGGTACCATCGAAAAAGTTCTTCGAGAATCAATCGAAGGCGATCCACAGCATTGCGATGATATTTTAATAAGAGAACCTCAAAAGAAGATTCCAAAGCAGGGAAGGTGCTTTTTATGTCCTAGGACACGTGATAAAAAGACAAAAACGGCGTGCAGTATTTGCCAAAGGCACATTTGCCCAGATCACCGCTTCGAAGTATCCAATAGCTGTCTTTATATGTTGAAAAAAAAGGATTAAAAATATATGCGGGTAAGACTTACAAAATTAAAAATTTTTACATATACTTATGTTGCCACATATGTCTTCTTTCAGAAACAAGAAAAAAATTTAAAGATCCAAGCTTAAGAAGGTACATTTTCTTGGATTTTTTGAAACCCCATATAGTCACACTACTAAATAACCTCTTTGTTTTTTTTTTTTTAATTACTAAGGCTGTGAATGAAATGTAATTTTTATACCCTATTCTAAGGGTATATTAATTTTGACGCATAGTTTGTAACATACCTTAATATTGCCCGTAGACCCCTAAAAGTTACTATATTTATGATCAGCATCGATAGTAATGTCGATCTAGCCATGTCCGTCCGTCTGTCGGCAAAAACTAGGCCTTTAAACTGGACCTAGAGCCGAAATGTTAACCATATACTCTCTAGGGTCCCGAAATAATCAAGTTTACGAATTTTTGAAATCCGCCCACAGACACGCCCACAAACTCAAAAAAACAAAATTTTGAGCTAGAAATCTGAAATTTTTTATATATGATCTATGACTCCTAAAACTGCTCGGGATAAAAAATTTTCAAAATCCGCCCACTGACACGCCCACAAATAAATAAAATAATTTTTTTATACCCTATTCTAAGGGTATATTAATTTTTGAAAATCCAAAGTTTGAGCTAGGGAGCTGAAATTTATAATATACTAGCTGCACCTGCCCGGCTTTGCCCGTGCCCGAGAATTCTATTGGCCAATATGTTCGAGTAGACTTCCTTATAATTGTCTATAGCGGGTATCCGGCGTATGTTGCTGCGCCTAAAAAAAGAAGACCAATTTTGACCAAAGTTCACAGAAACACTCTCAGGCCAATACCGAAGATTGCCTGATTTGAGCTCAACCGGTGAAAGGGACTGCACGTTTTTCTCCGCATGGCTTAGGCCGCTCACACAACTTCGTTGTTCCGTTTAGGGTAGCTGCTTGTTGTCTGGCATGCGCCTATGTCACCTTACTTCTGCGAATCAAACAACAAAGCGAAAATAAAAAACATCGATTGAATCACTTTTCATTCACTTCCCCACCGATTGTTATCAATTCCACAATAAGCTTGAAACGTTCGTGTGGTCTCCCTCTTTCATATGCTTGTTCGGATAACAAAATAAGTGACGTCTGTACGGTCTCTGTATCTGCGTCGTAATTTACACGCATACGCACATATGCATGTGTACTCACTCAAAAGCCCATATCTCACACACCGATACAGATATAGCCAAACATAACAACCTTCGTGCAGACGTCGCCTTTCATGGAAAAAAATTTCATTGGAATCGGTTAACGCGTTTGGCCAAACACCGGCAACAAACACAAATATGGATTGATTTTTATATATAGAAAATATTACACAAAAAATCATGATACCTACATATGAAACACACAGTGTATAAATACATTGTCAATTTTTTTTCTTTTTTAAGAAACACATAATTTACACACCGATGCAGATACACACATCGCACATACATAACATCCTTCGTATAGACGTCACCTTTCTTTAAAAAAAAAATTCATTGGAATCGGTTAACGCGTTTGGCCAAACACCGGCAACAAACGCAAATATGGATTAATTTTTATATACATATATATATAAATAGATATAGATATATTCTCATATCAATTTTAATTCACAAAAACTCACAAAATCGCAATGAAGAAATCCGAATCCGACAGCGCCACCAAACATGAAACAAAATTGGCTTCTCCATTGATCGATAATAGATGGCGTTACGTTGCGTGTCTATCTGACAGTTCAATTGTGATACGATATGTTACATTCAAATGTGATTCTTTATTTGGTTGTTGCCAAAATAAATAAATACAAAATGAAAAAAAAAAAAAAATTAAAAAAAATCGAAAAAAAACCTGTCGTAACACGCTGCGTGGTCAAAATAAGCCATTTTGAAATTTAGATTTTTTTTTCTTCTAAAACCCGTGCTGAGAAAATGCCTTTCCAACAAAGTATAAATCATCAAAATCGGTTCGGCCAATCTCGAGTTATGCGGTTACATCGCTTCGGACACTTTCTTTTATATATATAGATACTCTCTATGGGCCCTTTATGCTCATGTGTAAATATTTTCAAAATCCGCCCACTGACACGCCCACAATTAATTTTTTTTTTTTTTTTGAAAATTCAAAGTTTGAGCTAGGGAGCTGAAATTTATAATATATACTCTCTAGGGGCCCTTTATTCTCATGTGTTAATTTCTTTTAAATCCGCCTACTTACACGCCCACAATTAAGTAAAACAATTTTATTGAAACACCCAAGTTTGAGCTAGGGAGCGTTTTTTTTGATAAAATCCTTTAAATGTTATATAACAAAATATGTGGAGCGTTCTTAACAATTCAACCATACTTGGACTTTTGTCACGCCCACTTATGAGGGATTGGAATAAGAATAGGGTATCCAACAGTTCGCCCAAGCGGACTGTAGCCCGTCCCTATGTTTTTTGTTAATTTAGTTAATAAATACATTATTTTATAATAAAATAAATAAATTTTATAAGATTGTGTTATAAGTTGCTGGCATTTTTAACCCAAAGTATTGGGGTGCTCAGGAACCCCATATGCGTTAACGTTATTCAAAAACCCTTATGCATTCTAGGGTTAAGTATCTTTCTGCCGGGACACTTTCAATGTAGAGCAAAGCGAATCAAACGACCGAAATCCCTTTCCTAAAAACCCAACTCTTTATCCAAAACCATATTTTTGTCACCTCTTAAACTTACTTTGTAAATACGGTCCACCCAGAATCCTGACGCATATTTTCTACATAACCCCGAAACTAGGTATGTGTTTGCAACTACTACTCAATGACCTCAATAACTGATATAATTCAACTTGCCTTAGCAAGACCCACCACCGAAAAATCCAATCTAGAACAAAAGGACACTGCCATTGAACTGGAGAGTTGTGAAAGCAAGAAAAATCAATTCTTTAAAAAAAAAAACTTCAATAGGTCCCCGACAATAAAATCAAATTGAAAACAAACCAAAAAGGACACGACCCAAAAATTAAAACAAACAAAAACACTTGATTTTCACATTTTTTGGAAATTGATTTCTCGCTTCACTTTGTGTGGAGCTTAATGGCGCCGTAAATCGTAGACGTTGGCCGCATCCCTTGGCCAAAACAGCATCAGCCAAAAGAAATCTTTTGTTTGAAACATTTTTTAACGTCAAAACTGCCTTCCCGAAAACGAATTGGTACTTTTTGTTTTATTTTTGCTACAAAAGTCGATGTTATTTTTGAGCTAAGTTGTTCCTGTCCTCAGATGGGCAGCGTAAATTGAACTCATATTCAATGTGGACGAGTAGTGTAACATGATGATAAGTGGTTTTATGTAGGTATTTACCTACGTCTTTAACCGAATAAGACATATTTCATTGGGACTTTGAAAGATGACCATTGCAATGGGGCACGGATGTAACACACCGAAACGCTATTAGGTGATTTATTTAGGCCTTTTAAGTTTTCATCCCTGAAGCGGTTGCGAACGAGCTGAGATGCTATATTGAATTATCATGTGGACATTAAGTTGACGATGAAAAATCGTCTCCTTTGAAGAGATCCAATCTTCATTGAGGTATGTGATGGTGCACTCATTTTGTTTTGTCGCTCCATCAGAAAATGTTGTTTCGAAAATCCTTTCAACAAGGATGTCAAGCGGAAAAGCAAATTTGTTTTCACCTGTACTGGTAGGTGTATCCTGTACAAGGACGGCGGCGCAGAATGGGAAAAAGAACTAAATTATATTTATGGGTCAGGGTCAAGTTTTTTTCCAATGTGTCTTGGAAACTTTCCAACGAAGTGTTAAAAATCCGTGACTATGTGCATTCGGATGGGTTTCCTAACGATGCCTGCATTTGACCCACATTTTCACTCAATCTTTGCTGAGGGTACACCTCACTTGTACAACTCCATCAACATTATTCAATAGTTAATAAATTGCAAGCAAACAAAGTTCATTTAATTAATAAATCAACTTGATAAGTGGCAGTCGACACGACTTCACTTTTTTTTATAGAAGTCTGGTGCGTCAATTCCTGCGAAAGCGATGCAAAACTTTCGCGATGATTAATGGATGATGTCATCTGCATCTCCAGACAATACCCAGTATCCGAGTCGATGAGTGGCACGTTTGCGACAGGCTACAGTCATTCGCACTGTGATTCAGCTTGAGTGCAAATTGAACAGTGAAACAGTGCTGTGGGATAAGTATTGATTCGCATGAACAACTTTTGATTTCAAAGGAAACTAATACTTAGTTGAATGGCATACGAATGAGTACATAACGACGGCGATGATAGTGATTAACAATCTCGCATTGTTTTTTATATTTAAAGTGAATGACCTTTGCCGGTTATATGGAATTCGAAGATAATAGACAAAGAGCCAAGTGGTGAATAAAATAAGAAATAAACAAAAATATTTTACAGAGAGATGAGATTCAAGCGTATTTAAATGTTACTGAGTGAGATGCTGGATGTTCGCTAGAAATCGAGGGAGTTATAATCCTGCTTCACATCTGGTAATTTATTGCCCTTTATATCCTAAGGCGTTGGCAGCAATTCAATTCAATTCAATTCAATTTATTTAAGGACAATGTACGCACGATTAAAACGATTAATATATAATATTTATACATATAAAAAGAAAACATCGTAAATCAATAATCATTACACTAATTTCCTTATAAATGCAAAAAAAAACAACGAATCAATTATGCTACTTTTAACAGACAGATGATTTGCAAGTGAAATTAACCTTTTAGTTTTTTGATTAAGCAACATTTAGAAGAAGGACAATAGGAATAGGTTAGGAGATAGGGGAAAAAAAAAAGACTATTCCATAGCCTACTTTGGACAGAGAAAGATCTCTCCATCACCAACCTTCGAAATCTTGGTATAACGATGTCGAGATTTCGCGGAGATGTCGTCTAATTAAAAAGTTCGCATAAGTAGGTTGGACAGCTACTTCTTAGAAGTTTAAAAAGGAAAGTCATTGCACGTCTTTTTATACCCTATTCTAAGGGTATATTAATTTTGACGCATAGTTTGTAACATACCTTAATATTGCCCGTAGACCCCTAAAAGTTACTATATTTATGATCAGCATCAATAGTAATGTCGATCTAGCCATGTCCGTCCGTCCGTCCGTCCGTCCGTCCGTCGGCAAAAATTAGGCCTTTAAACTGGACCTAGAGAGCTGAAATTTTAACCATATACTCTCTAGGGTCCAGAAATAATCAAGTTTACGAATTTTTGAAATCCGCCCACAGACACGACCACAAACTCAAAAAAACAAAATTTTGGAAAAAATCAAATTTTGAGCTAGAAAGCTGACATTTTTTATATATGATCTATGACTCCTAAAACTGCTCGGGATATAAAATTTTCAAAATCCGCCCACTGCCACGCCCACAAAAAAATAAAACAATTTTATTGAAAAACCAAAATTTGAGCTAGGGCGCTGAAATTTTTAATATATACTCTCTAGGGGCCCTTTAAGCTCATGTATAAATATTTTCAAAATTCGCCCACTGACACGCCCACAAATAAATAAAACAATTTTTTTGGAAAATCCAAAGTTTGAGCTAGGGAGCTGAAATTTATAATATATACTCTCTATGGGCCCTTTATGCTCAAGTGTAAATATTTTAAAAATCCGCCCACTGACACGCCCACAATTAATTTTTTTTTTTTTGAAAATTCAAAGTTTGAGCTAGGGAGCTGAAATTTATAATATATCGTCGTCGTTCTATGAAAACTCCCTAAATCCATTTTATAGGTTTTGAGATAATTGCATTTGAAGTTGATAGTCAATATTAAAAATCCGAAAATGTTCGTAAGTGTTCGATCTTGGGTTTCGCATATATAAGGAACTTTGGGTAACCATTAACAAATAAAATATTTTGGAACTGGTTAGCCCGGAAAGGATAAAATAGGTAGAATTGACTTAGGGAGTTTTCTCTGGAAGAAAACACGAGAACTAATGCATTAACTTTACTATTTTTATTATTTAGGTAAGTCATTACAATGACGAAAAAAAACAACCTATTTTATTATTGTTAAGAAAAATTATTGAATATTTTTATATAAAAAATATCACACCAATTCAGTCTCGAAAAAGATTTAGAAAATAGTACAAGAAATTTAAAAGTAATTTAAAATTAGGGAACTCAAGTTAAAAAATTAAATTTAAATAAGAAGTGAAAATAAGTAGATAAACGTTTTAAAAAAAGGCTTATTCCTCTTCATCGTTGCTGCTCTCAACTGTTGCCTCAGGAATCCGATCTACTAATGGAGGGTGGATACTGTTAGAGATTACTATCCATGAAATTCATCTGGAATAATCCCGCTCTCACACAAACGCAACAAGTCTCGTTTTTTTGGGACGATATTCGCAGTGGCTCATTGTGGAGTGTTTCTATTTTCAATTTTGTTTTGCCTTCCTCTTCCACTGACAATTATAGTTGCATAGGGGCTATGGTGGTCATATCGGTATTGCAATGTACCTCAGCAACCTTTCAAATACTTAAAGCTTTTTACTTTAAGCCAGTTCACTTTTCTTAAGCGTTGTTGTGGCTAGTGATGAAATATTGAGGAATTCTTTAACCTCGGTAACAGCTCAGTGACTTTATATTCGCTATTTTTCTTTTTTCCTCTTTTGGAACGAGCAAGGCGAAATACTTTTAGTTAGTCATGCATTGTGTAAACTGATGCATACTTTTTTTGTGACTTAATTGCACATTCCATCATTGAGTGGCCCGATTCTAGAAACTTTTGTTCTATCCCCTGAACGTGAATCGAATCTTCTTGTAGACAGAAAACAAGAATAGCCACCACATTCTGGTTGCGGTTTTGGAAACCACAAGTGTCCGAAAACAGAGAAACTGATTTGATGTAGTCCGACAGTTGATGAAGATATTTGTACAAGCATAACCCAATTTCAGCACCCTCATAAATCGTGAGATTATAACAACAGAGCTTTCGACTATAGTACATAGGTGACACGTCACTACCTGCAATTTGGAGAACACTTTGAAGGTCAAAAGTGGCGGTTACAAACGACTTCTCTCGGCTAGCTAGTTCCTTATCATTAGCTTTGCTGGAAACAGATTCTTTTTCACGTTCTTTATGCATAGAATATTCGGCTTCCAGTTTCTGTTTGCTGTCATTTTTCGCAAAAAAATATTTGGCACAAACCGCACAATGATCTTTTTTCGGCTTAAAAAATGACAAAATGTAAACTAACTGCTTTTCGGGTTTCTGCAATCATTTCATTTTGATAAAGCTTATACATTTTAGCAATTTTCAACTGAGAATCAAGGTACTTTCTTTGTGAAGATTTTCTCCAAAAATGGGACTCCATCGCTGGAAATCTTTCAATGTGCTTATTTACTGCAATTTTATCGGCTTCTGTTGTTTTTATTCCTGGAGCATGGCAGCCTCGTTTATCTAATCCCCCAAATATACCGGTCCATCGTTAATCGATAACGTCCTAAGGAAAAAGTTGCAGCAAGTTTTTTATGCCTTAAATAAAACTACAGCTTTCCTTTGATACCCATTCACAAGAGAATATAGATTCAACCGCAATTCTGTTTAATATGACGTTTCTCAATCGATTATAGTAGGCTAAGTGAATTTTAACTAACAAAAAACTGCAAAACGTTTGCAAGTCAAAACCCCCATGTCCATTTAGGGAGTTTTCACTGACAAGAAATTCAAAATGTTTTGATTTAGGGAGTTTTCATTTTGTATAATTTATTAATAGAGATACTAAGGACTTAGGGAGTTTTCACAGAACACAGATATTGTTATTTGATTATAGATGGTGTATTTATCTCAGTTTTGAGAAAAATGGACTTAGGGAGTTTTCATAGAACGACGACGATATACTCTCTAGGGGCCCTTTATGCTCATGTATTAATTTTTTTTTAAATCCGCCTACTGACACGCACACAATTAAATAAAATAATTTTATTGAAACACCCAAGTTTGAGCTAGGGAGCGTTTTTTTTGATAAAATCCTTTAAATGTTATATAACAAAATATGTAGAGCGTTCTTAACAATTCAACCATACTTAGACTTTTGTCACGCCCACTTATGAGAGATAGGAATAAGAATAGGGTATCCAACAGTTCGCCCCAGCGGACTGTAGCCCGTCCCTATGTTTAGATAGACGTTTAAAGAGCATGCAAGTAAAATCTATATTATAATATTATAAATGCGAAAGTAACTCTGTCTGTCTGTCTGTCTGTCTCGATTTAACGCCAAAACTACTGAACCGATTTAAATGAAATTTGGTACACAGATAGTCTAGAGCCTGAGAATGGACATAGGCTACTTTTTACCGCGGGAAAATGCTTCATCGCTGTCCAGAAGCGGAGATCTAAGCTGATATCTAAGAAAAGTTGTAACTCACGAATGCTTTCTAGCTCCTAGCTTTGGAATGACTCATCCAAATCAAATAGGATTTTTTTAATATAAGGTTCAATTATGTACAAAGATTTTAAGATATAAATCATCTTTGTAGGTTATCCTGAAGTTGAACAATAAGCATTTCTACAATTCAAAAAAGGAAAATGTTCGATTGAAGCTAGATTGTTGGATTTTCCCAGCGTTCAGTGGAGGAAAATGTGTGTGTGTGTGTGCAGCACAAATCTGTTTCTCTACCTGTACCTTTTGTTTTTGTGCTGTGTGCTTTTTCTTTCTTTTTTGTATGCACCTTTTGTAGTTTGTGTTGTTTTTTTGTGGCGCATGGGATTGAGAAAGATAGGGTATGAAATGTAAATGAGATTAAGAGGGAGTCACACTCAGAGTACATATATCCATATAATGAGTAGGGACACTTTCGACGTTTTCTTTATCAGTTCTTATCAGCAAGTATTTTGTTTTAAATTTGAGAAGTGGCAGACTGGCAAAGCAAGGCGAGCACGGGACAGCTAGTATCTGTATATGGCGATATGTAATCGGACCTTCTTAGATTAAGCACAAATCGGGTTTAATCATTAAACGCCACCTCAACTCCACGGGCACAAATGCTTTCTAGTTTAGGGAAGTTATACATCGTCCATATGTGAAAATGGGTAAAAGCAGTGTTTTAAAAAGTTTAAGGCGAACTTCATTTGAGATGAAGTCTGCCGTAAGTCGTAGTGTTCGCAGGCCGCCATAGATCTTACACAGCATCGATTTGACAAAATCACAGCATTGCATTGATGAGCCTAGAACTATGCCGAGACTCTTAACCTTATCTGCAATGGGTAGCTGAGATCCGTGAAGTGTTATGGGTGGAACCTCGCTAGAGGGCAAACTCTTGTTAAAAAAAAATAGCTTGCGATTTGCTAGGGTTTAAAGTTAATAAGTTTGTTTCTGACCACCGTGCAATATTATCGAGATCACAATTAATCCGTTCTATGCAGCCTTCGATCAGCCCTATAGGTCTGCTTAGATAAAGTTGGACATCGTGCGCATATAGATGCAAGGACGAACTAACGGAAGATGAGATGTAATTTGAAAACAAACTAAATAATATTGGACCAAGAATTGATCCTTGGGATACTCCTTGAGGAACTAACAATATTGATCAGACAAAGAATCTTTAATTTTGACACGTTGCATGTGACCAGACTAAAACGTATAGCTATGGAGCTAAAATTAAAGGAAAAACTCAGTTTTCTAAGCAGGGGGTGGTGGGTGGTTTACTCTGACAAAAGCTTTGGAAAAATCAAGTAGAACGAGAGCAGTGAAGTCGTCATTGTCTAAGGCCGTTCTTATATCAGAAGTTACTTTCAGTATAGCAGTTTTACAGCTGTGATGTGTGCGAAATCATGATTGCCAGCTAGAGATAAGGTTCTGTTCCTCAACATATTTAACTACTTGCAAGTACAATAATTTATCCAAAACCTTGGATAAAAAACATAAAAGAGATATTGTACGCACTATAGGAGAATCAGGAGAACGTATTTTGGGTAGTATGTGGAGTATGGTGGAGTATTAATAGCTCAAGTTTATGGAAGCGTTTTTTCTTTTTGTCGGGGTGCGAGGCTTTCTACACTGGAGCACTCAGACTCAATACTGATCCATTGTACAACGGAAAAGTAGTGCTACCAGAGAGGGACGCAACATCTATTAATTTTGTTTTCAGCTTTAGTCTACCAGGTTACAACTTAGTGCCACTATTCTTTCCCAATCGCGGTCTCGCCGTTTATATACGTAGTGACGTAGCCTTTCAACTTCAGCCACAAAATGGCCATTGTTCCAATCCAGAATTTAATTTCCTTTGGCTAAAATTTCATGTCCGCAGGCAATTAATCCACCACTGTTTTATTTACAGAAGCCCAAATTTGATTCCATCAGAAGAATTGTGACCCTTCACACTCGTACTGAAATTGTCATGGCGGGCGATTTTAATATACACAATTCAAGTTGGCTTCGACATTCTGGTCAGACAACACCTAAAGGAAGGTACGTCGAGATCTTTGCCGAGGTAAATAACCTGACTCAACTTGTAAATGAGTCCACACGAATAGCGGACATTAGCAGTCAAACCGCTAACACACTGGACTTGTTTCTTACCTCTCACCCCGATAAACACGGTTTAAACGTTTTATCGCCTCTAGGTTCGCCAGACCATTGTATCATATCAGCTCATTTCTCGTACTGCAACCACATTGTTATAGAACAAACTCCTAAAAGAACCGTAGGGCAATACAAGAAAGCCAATTGGGAAAAACTAAACGGTTTCTTTAAGAGATTTAACTGGTCGCTGTGCTTCCTCGACAGCGACGTGGATGCCGCTGCTGATATGGTCACAAACATAATTCACCTGGGCATGAAGTCTTTCATCCCTAACAGGATAAAAAGAATCAAACCCAAGGTTAACGTGTGGTGTGACTCGAGCTGCTATCAGGTTAATAGAGGTAAGCTTTCGGTCTTATAAGGCCCATCTGAGGAAAACCGGAAAAAGTTCAAACGAGCCAGAAATGACTGCAATGCCCACATTCTCTTGTCAAATCGTGTTAAATTCTCCTATGACCAAAAGTAGAGGCAAAAAATACTACGAAGTCCCACGGGTAGTAAAAACTTTTAGTCATTTGTTAAAAACATCAAGAATTCGCTCTCATCATCTGTCCCCACACTCATTTACGATGACATTCCAGCTGTCAGCTCTACAGATAAGGCCAATCTGCTTGCTGCTCACTTTGTAGTCAGCTCAACGCTCTCAGATTGTGCATTGTCTCCCCCTGTACTTGAGCGCGTAGAATACTCCATGGGACCAATCCACTTCCGCACTAGTACAGTGGCTATAATAGTTAAAGATATTGACATACACAAATACGCTGGTTCAGATGGTATTTCCCCTATCGTTCTGAAGAGGTGTTCTATCAATCCTTTTCTTGAGGGCTCGTCCGGAGAAGATGGAAAACAGCATTTGTCCAGCCTGTCCCCAAAAAGGGCGAATCTTCATTACCCTCCACCTTCCGACCAATTGCAATAACTTCCCTTCTTTTCAAGGTCATGATAATGCTGATGAAATATCTAGAATCCCGAAAACTTCTTAATGACCGGCAGTACGGTTTTCGCAGCAACAGGTTCACTGGTGATTTGATGACTTATGTAACCGAAAAGTGGAACCAATTTCTTAACCAAGGTGGTGAAAGTAAGATTGTTGCGCTTGATATTTCAAAGGCATTTGACAGAGTTTGGCATCAAGCTCTGTTGTCGAAAATGCGTGCATTTGGAATCGATGATGCCTTTCTTCAATAGATTAGAAATTACCATTCAAGTTATTTTGGACGGTTTCAAGTCTGCAACTCACCAAATAAATGCTGGTGTTCCACAAGGTTATGTTTTGTCTCCGACTCTCTTTCTCATCTATATATTAATACGGAGTTGCCTATAACGTGTTTCCCCCCTTTTTTGCTATTATACGTCACATAGATATGCCAACACTATATATATTTGGGTAAGGGACAATACATAGAAGTGCACAATACAAAAATTATCCACATATATAACACACATTATGAATTACAGCAGGTAAAAGAAGCGAATTGGATGAAATTACAACAACAAAAACATTGCAATAATCTGCCAAACGGAACGGAAAAATTGTATATCATGAAGTTACTTGAAAATGCTTGAAATTACTTGAAAATGCTTGAAGTTACTTGAAAATGTTTGAAGTTACTTGAAAATGCTTGAAGTTACTTGAAAATGCTTGAAGTTACTTGAAAATGCTTGAAGTTACTTGAAAATGCTTGAAGTTACTTGAAAATGCTTGAGGTTACATGAAAATGCTTGAAAATACTTGAAGTTACCAACAACAACATTGCTGTGCATGTTATGCATTTGATAATGCTTGAACATACTTGAAGTTACTTGGACATGCTTGAAGTTACTTGAAAATGCTTGAAGTTACTTGAAAATGCCGGACAAATTTTATATCATGTGAATTCACATGAAAATTTCATTTTCTGATTAATATGTATAGCAGTCGACTTTGTTTTTTTTTCAACTGGCAAGAATAAATTGGTCGAATTTCGACAATGGGGCGACCCATAGTATTTATAAATGATCTCCTGTCTATTACCTCTAATCCAATCCACTCCCTTTTAGATGAGAGTACCCTCAGCTTCTCATATTCGTTTCTTGGTTCACATCCCTCATCTTCGTTTGTGGAACTGGAACGGCAACGTATGTTACGCTCATTTAATTCCGATCTCGAAGGGATAATTCAGTGGGGTGTTACTACTAGAGTGGAACTTAATGCTTCCAACACGCAATGCTGTCTTCTGTCATTAAAGCAAAACCTTAACACCATGCCGTTGTCCATGATTGGCACTTCCATCGTTAAAACCGATCGGCTTTCCATTCTCGGTATGTGTGTTAATGACAACTTTCGTTCTAATGACCACATATTCGATGTCGCCAAGAACGCTGCAAAATGCCTAGGCGCTGCAAGAAATATTTCACTCCCTCTGGTCTGGCTTCTATTTATGAGGCGTTTATCCGCCCGAAACTTGAGTACAATGCGCATATCTGGTCTGTCGCACCAATTACTTATTTGGAGCTACTTGACAGGATCAAAAATGCGCGATGAGTTTTGACCGTAACATCGCGATATCGATGGACTCTCTTAGTCATGGTCGCTTGTCTCTCGTTATTTTCACCATATGTGCTCAAACAAAATAGCCATTTGCATTCCACCCCTAGAACATTTCAACCGCAATACCCACTGTGCAATGAATGCGCGTCAGTTTACCCTAAAGCCTGTATTCGGACGTACAGTGAAATGCAATGAGTCTTTCTTTAGCCGTACAACACGAATGTGGAATGCTCTTCCCTGCTCCATTTTTCCTACACATTGTAATCTACAAACATTCAAAACCAACGGGCATCGGCATCTCTCCCTATCTTCTAACCCTTATTTTCTTAACGCCTGCCCTGTGTAGCTATTACATTATAAGGGTATTCAAAAATCCCTTTAGTGCGAGTATTTTATAAAAAAAAAAAAAACTGATATGGCAACGCTTTGTGATTTTCTTTTGCAAAAGTCTGACAAACATCCAAGAGTATCAATTATCAGACGCAGCTTCCTAAATTTGCCGTTGGAAGTCGGCGTAAAATTGTATTTCTCCCCCACTTCGCATACGCAAATGGTTGCGTTATCTGTTGTTTTTTTCTAATTTTTTAAAGCCTAATAATATAGAAAGTTGACATTTAACGTTGTAAGCCTCCTTATTTTTACGAACGGCTCTGCACTCTCCTGTACATGAATAGGGACAAGATTTTCCAATTATTTCAAGTTGTGTTTCTCTTTCTCGTTCTTAACTATTGAAATTTGCTTTGTGCTTTCATTTGGTATATACTCGTAGTTATAGGCAACTTTTAGGAACGGAACAAAATTCCCACAATTTTACGGTTATATGTAATTTTCGTTTTTCTTTGACCATGCATAAGTTTTAAAATTAAATAGGTCGAGGAAAAGTTCTAACAGCAGAAGAGAAAGGCAAAATACTTGCCTATAAGGATGGTAATCTAACCTATAGAAATATTGCCGAAAAAATAATTGGAAGAAGCAAGTCAGTGGTTTGCAATTTTCTTAATCTGATCTCAATATAATTGAGAATGTTTGGGGATGGTTGTCACGAAAAGTATACGAGTCCGGTAGGCAATTTTCAGACGTTCAAGCATTAACAGCAGCCATCAATGCCGCATGGAGCGACAGTTCCTTAAATTACCTGGAGTCTCTGTATGATTCACTTCCAAATCGAATTTATGAAGTAATTTTCAACAAAGACGGCTACACTCATTATTAACCAATCTTAAACAAAATAAAAAATAAAAATTTGAGCTGAATTTTGCAACATTTTGTTAATTTTTCTTTTGTTTTCAGTTATTGTCCCTATTCATGTGCGGCAATAGAAAAACGCATTTCTTAAACAATCTTTTGACAAATATTTGTTAAAAAATAACAGAAAGATTTCGGTGCCTAATTTTGTTTTGTCTTCAATAAAAAAATTATATCCGAACATCAAAAAAATATATGGCTATACAAATATTATGTTGTTTTATTGGAAAACCGCAAAGGGAACACAATAAATCTTGTCCCTATTCAAGTGCATTGGAGTGTATATCTGAGGAAATCATTCATTTAAAAGTCCTTCACAATACTGCTGCCCAGGGCCGGTCCAACCATATGTGCAAGATGTGCAAATGCACAGGGCGCCAAATTCCGGGGTGC
Organism: Portevinia maculata; assembly: GCA_949715645.1. Taxonomy (NCBI): domain Eukaryota; kingdom Metazoa; phylum Arthropoda; class Insecta; order Diptera; family Syrphidae; genus Portevinia; species Portevinia maculata. Next base: position 24,137,795 of record OX454527.1, on the reverse strand, counting down.
ATTTCTAGGAGTAAGAAAAATTAATTTTACCTTGCACGGATACTGCCATTTGCATTTAAAACAAAAAACTTGTTTAAATAAGCCCAAAATAGCAACATCCATCACACCTGTGCTGAATTTTTGCGCATTAACTCACACCACTTGCAATATTGCAACTTCAAGGAGAATCTAACTCAAAATAGGGCGCTTTCTTTAAATCTTGCACAGGGAGCTTGTTTGGCTGGAGCTGGCCCTGCCTGCCACCTGTGTAGTATTTTTTCGTCATCCACAAGAAGCAGCCCTTGAGCATTGTCGATGAACTTTAAGAACGGATTTCCTGGCCACAGGACCTCCATATACTTTGCTTGAATTTGAGCGCACTTTCTCTTCGCGATCCTCTTGCAAAATCTGTATTCCAATTCGAGGCAAGCTTTTTCATCTCCATTGTTAGTGGAGCACTTTGCTTTAGCTTCATCTGTCCACCACCATGTTTGTGTTGATAGTGTGTTTTGGAGCCCTTAAGCAGTGATTTGGAGCTATTAAAATAACCCATTATACGAGTAAGTATGACAGCGCCACTCAGTGTACTTCGACGGTTGATTTATTTGCAAATAAAAACCGTAGCTTTGTATGCAAGCATCTCTACGAGTGGTAGTATTACAAACAGAGTTACCAGTTGGACTCAAATTAAATCGACGTTGTACGCAAGACGGTCATGTTTTACCTATATATATATATATTCTTTTTGCGTAGGGAAACCATAAAGGAGACTGAAGAAAGGCCTAAGAAATATTATGAACAATCTGCTCCGTTGCCAAATGAAGTCCAACTAAAGAAATTATCAAAAAAGTAGCAACGGTAAGCTTAACTGAATCGCGCTATAAACTGCAGCCTCATCCAATCCTTATCTCCAGAATTGGCTCCCTGTTATTTTTTTGCTGTTTCCAAATATGAAGAAACGTCTCAGAATTTCCATTCGTTGGGAAAAGTGTATCCTTAAAGGCAATTTTGTTGAAAACTAAATTCAATTTTGAGATAAAAAAAATCGAATACCATACAAACGCCAATGTATTTGATTAAATTTTTGCCTTTGTATGTATTTCAAAAATTCAGTTGGACTCATTTTAAAGGTCTCAATCATTTTTCGGCAGCGGTAACACTGATTATTATGGAGAAATGAATATAAATAAGAAAAAGTAACCTTCAGTGAAACACAAAAGGACTTCTTTCATTTCAAAGAAATTTCCTAAGAACAGAATTAGATCCATTGTTTATTTTCCAATGTCCGCCAGACCCTTTTTAGACGTTTGCTCTACATTCATTCACAAGGGACGATAAAGTTTGCAGCACCTTCCCCAAATAAATTTCACTTCGCATATCCCTTGGCCGTTGTACCTTCTCGCATTAAGCATAACAAAATTTATTAACATATTTGCACGACTCCCAAAACAAAGAAAAAAAAACTCTTAAACGAATATTTTTGCAAGGACACCATCAGCGCGGCGTTGTTCGCGTTCGCATCTCTTTTCCAAATAGAGAAAAAATGATCCATAACATCAAACTTGAAATCAAGAACAAATTCACTTTTAAATGCGATGCTTCGCTGCCTGGAATAAAAAATAAAATAACTTGCAACCGAATTCAAGTCATGTACTCCAACATCATGAAGAAGGTCATTCGAATGCATTCTTTTACTTCCTTTAAACATGGCCACACTAAAGCCAGTAACAAAGTATGTGGTGTTTACTTGATTCTTCTTCTGCCGACGGATGTGAACCACAGAATGTGAATTTGGTCATAAAATTCCCCCCAGTTTCATGAAGTTCCACGAACCAGCATTAAAATCGAATAAAAGGGCATCCTTTCGCCTTTTTTTAACGACCTATCAGCATCCATTCAGACGATCCGTGGTTTATGGTTAATTCATTGTTTACCTAAATTTTATGTTTCAACAAATTGTACACACATCAGTGAAAGCTGTCACACAGCTGAAAGGATACTTAGGAAAGAGATGCTACACACTGTTGAACAATCGATATCCTTATTTGTTTTTATCCTTATGCCGAGTACAGTGTTTGATTTAGACTCCATTTTGGATAAGAAATTTTATTAAAGCCCTGTGAAAGCCTTGAAAATGGATGACATGTTAGTTGATAGTTTTGGGTTGAAATCTGTTAACGTGAGTCTTCGAGATGATGATGGATAAGAGAAAACCATTTCTTGATTTACTTGTGAGCTACGTATCCTGCAGGCAAATATAGTTGTAAAACTTGGCGCTATAGAGGTTGATATAATTTACAGCTGGTACTTTGCCAGTGCAATGTAAAAATGCAAATAAGACCGGTTACATTAACTGCATGCACTCATGTGGGTCGCTAAAACCGATTGGCAGTCTCTGCTTCGATGTGTGACTTGATGATTGTGCCAAAAATATAACATGACAGAAACTCGTCGTCTTTTTTAACGACGACATAATGATTTGGATTTATGGGATCATAACTCTCTCTACTGCATCCCTGCAACTGGTCCGCCTGTGGGGCAGTTTAACCTCAAAAAGTTTCAGCAGGCCTCCTGGTTTCGCATCACTTCGTTTGTGTGATCCATCGTTAGGCCCGCCTCTCTTTTGCGACTGAAAAGGAACATTGATTGATATTGCCGTCCGTGGAATCTTTCCTTTAACCACAACAGTACCAAATGAGCCGGCAGCGCTCCATTTTAACTGAGACAAGTTCTTTGGCATGAAGGCTTCCTCGAATCTTTAAACTTGCCGGAAGCTCTTTCGTTCCTATTATCTGTGCCGCTGTTAACGACAGAATACCTTCTTTCGCGTCCCATCTCGGGTACCACCATTGAAGAAACAATTCGACTACCCAGTATAGATGAGGTTGGTTGGTTGGCACCGGCCCTCGATGAGGATGCACTTAGACCAGAGGTAGGTCCATTGTGCTGCCGATGTGTAAGGTGGGTGGGTCACCCTCTTACTCAGGGAACCATTTGCTCCTCTGAATGAAGGAGCTAATCTTTGCTGTGCAGGCGTTGTTGAGATCGTTCAGATCATTGAAAAGGTATTCACCCAGTGTAGCCTTCGTAATGTTGGCGAGTGCAGGACACGTGCAAAGGAAGTGAGTGATAGACTCCCCTTCCTTCTCGTCCCTACAGCTTCTGCAGAAGTCATTATAGGGAATGCCCAGCCTTTGAGCATGTCTTCCTATAGCACAGTGCCCGGTGAGGGCTTTTACTAATTTGGAGAGGGTTCCTCTCTTATGCCTCAGAAGTCCGATGGATCTGGGTTTATTTAATGTCGACCAGAGTAGCCTTGCGGTGTTGCACAGGCCGAGTTGGAGCAAACGACGGTTGGCTTCACTCACCTCATTGGTGTCTATGAGGTGTTTAACATAAGACGTTGGCGCCTCGATGCCGGTGACGCTTATGCTTTTTAAATCAGAGGAGGCTCGTCGAGCCAGTTCGTCAGCTTCACAATTCCCTGGTATGTCACAGTGACCCGGCACCCAGCAAAGGATGAGGCTATACTGACCGGTTATCTCGTTAAGAGATGCGCGGCAGTCTTTCACTGCCTTGGGTCTCGTAGTGCTGGATGCAAGGGATTTGATGGCCGCCTGACTGTCCATATATATTACAATATCTGATTTCGATATCGTATTAACCCTTTCGATCCGGATGGGACATCCAATGTATAAAAACACCTTTGTTCTATGTCTCATTCGGATCGAAAGGGTTAATCGACAGCCAGTCAGCGGCTTGGCGGACGGCGGTGACCTCGGCCTGAAAAACGCTGCAGTGTTCTGGAAGGTTAAAGGAGAGATGAATGTCCAGGTCTTCAGAGAAGATTCCGGCACCGACTCCGTCCTCCGTTTTGGACCCATCCGTAAAAATTGACAGCGATTTGTGGTGTAGGACGTGATGTTGTGTCCACTCGGTTCTGTCTGGGATTAGATGTTGGTAGCCCAGGTTGAAATTGTATTCAGAAGGCAGGTGGTCGGTGACCTTAGGAAGATGTCGATACATCGATAGTATATTGGCATGTCCAGTGTGTTGCTCTTTCCATTGTCTGGAGCTTCTGAGTCTTACTGCTAAGCTGGCAGCCAACTGTTTTCCGACGATGCCAGTCAGGAGAAGGTGGAGCATGGCTTGGAGCGCCGCAGTGGGAGAGGTTCTCAGCGCACCGGTGATGCTGAGGCATGCAACTCGTTGAGTTGTGACCAGCAAGGCTAGGTTGGACTTCTACTCCAAGATAGATGAGGTTGGCTTAGCTATAAAAATGCTTAAGAACAATGAAGCCATGAAGTACGGCGGTAATATCTTGGTAGGCTGCATGCACCAAATCATCAACTAAATATCGGTGAAGAAAAACACGCCCGATGACGACTATCAGCAACATACGCCCCAAATCGTCAAGAAGGCGATCCTATGTCTAGCAAGAACTATCACTAACACAGGTATCCCTATTAAATGCCGCATGTAAGATCCTATCCAACATATACTGTGTGAACGTCTCAAGCTCTCAGTTTGGAAGCATCTCTTCGGAATAATTCCAATCTTGCGTTGTCATGTGATTTTTTTAATCTTATTCTAGAGAAGATAGTGCAAAGGGCAAGTGTCAACACGGAAGGCACCACATTCGATAGATCCGTCCAGCTGCTGGAGTATGCGAACGATATTGGCATCATCGGTTATACCAAGAAGCTTCTTAAATTTGAGTTGAACAGGCGAAATTGGTTGGTATTGAAGTTAATGAGGACAAGACCAAAGAAATAAACATCTGTCCACCGCCTACGACAAAACGGCACTCACTGATGAAAGCAATAACTTCGAGGTTTTTAAAGAGCTCGTCTTCCTAGAAGTAAGCATACCATCTTAACGAATGACACCTTAGTAGAGAGAGCTACTTCGTTTTGGCAAAACAAATCAGTTCAAACTCCTAGCTCGAAGGACATACTGATCTATCGAACCTAAATCCTGCCACTTCTGCTTTATGGCGCCGTGGTGGTGCTGGACGATAATCAGCAAAGGGGAGCTTATTTTGGGTTCATTCGAAAGAAAAATACTCCATCGGATATTAAAGGTTGCATGTATGTATTTTTTTATTTAGTATTTATAACTATGTTAATTTAGATTTAGCTTTAATTAAATAAATAAAATATTTAAATAAAATAGAGAATATAAAATCATGTTAAATTGTTTCTAATATGTGAAATGAGAAGTTTCTTATATCGTGTTAAAACTGTTTCACTTTTTATACCCTATTCTAAGGGTGCAGCCGTAACGTCTCGGGGGGTAACTTGACGATTGACAGCTGCCAAACAGTCGTGGAGGCACAGCCTACCAATCCCGAACGGGACACTCAAAGAGCGTCAGACTCTAAAGTCCCCAAACCAAAGAAGCCCCTAGAGGAGCATCAGATCCTGCGCAGGCAAAGACGCAACGCGCTTAGGATCGTCCGTAAGATTGGTAGCAAAATTCCGGAATCCTTAACGGAAAAGGAAAAGCTATCCCTCGACAAGGCGAGAGAACGACTAAGGACAATACCCGACAACACAACGGTGAAGAGTAAGCGTACGCCCAACTCTAAGACAATTCCGAAAAGACTGGCTGGAAAGGGGAAGGATAGCCCTCTGCTCTCCACCCCAATAGCAGCCAGACTCAGGAAACCCGTAATTGGCACGAGTGCGGATGTCCAATCCAATCTCGACCCGATTGCGAGCACGTCCAAGAGGGCGAGACAAAACGACACGCTTTCCCCAATCTCCCAAACGAACGCTCGAAAGAAAGCCAAAGTCTCTATACCAACTGCTGTTGGGCACCAAGTCGCCGTAGCAGACTACGGCAATCCTTCACGGAAGTTGACAGAGGACGAATGGCGACTTATTGAACTTCGAATCCTGGATGAGGTGAATGAGGCCATCCTTAAAAACAAGGAACCCCTCGCGCTTTTTGGCACCCTCAACACAATCCAAGGGTTCAAACTTATGACCTGTGAGGAAGAACACACTCTCACATGGCTCAAAGATTTTATTGCCAGGACGAAAGCTCCATGGCCAAACGCCGACCTTCGTCTAATCGACAGGAAGGAGATCGTACGTATGACAAGGCCTAAGGCCAAACTTGTTGTACGAGGACCACATATCCCCCCGTATTGAAAGATACTTACGATCCTTAAATAGCGATCAGCTGAGCCACACTTGGGAAGTGATCGAGATGGGAGAATACAACGAATCAGGCACGGAAGTGGTAGTGTTGCTTAGCCACAAATCCATTCCGTTGCTGAAAAAGATCGACTTCAAAGTTCGCGTTGGCATAAATCGATGCAAGCTTAGGCTTATTGCGAACTCGGTCAATAAAAATAACAAGGGGGGGGGGGGGGGGGGGCGTCTAAAAACCGTGATGAAGATAGTACAAATAAACCTTCATCACAGTAAGGCGGCTAGCGCCAACCTAATCTACCTCATGGAGGATGGAAAAATAGACCTGGCCCTTATTCAAGAACCCTGGGTAGCAGAAGGCAGAATAAGGGGTTTAAACTCGAAGGGACTGGCCCTGTTTAAAACAGTGCAGACAGATCCAAACAGTAAGATCAGAACTTGTATAGTAGCTAGGAAACAGATTAACCTCTTTCTTCTATCTACCTACAGTGATAACGACCACGCGACGGTAAAACTTGAGCGCAATGGGCTCCCTCCGCTGATTATAACATCGTGCTACATGCCCTATGATGCAACGGAAGGACCACCATCAGACCTGACACACCTTATTGTTCAACGGGCTACACTAGAAAGATGGGACCTGGTGATGGGATGCGATGCCAACTCTCATCATGCCCTATGGGGTAGCTCAAATACAAATACAAGGGGTGAGTCACTTTTCGAATTTCTTATAGATCATAACTTATTAATAGCTAATAGGGGCTCAGAACCAACTTTTGTTATTAGAAATAGGCAAGCAGTAATCGATGTTACAATATTAAGTAACTCGAATACAATCAAAATAGACCAGTGGAAGGTATTAAGGGAGGAAACTTTCTCTGATCATAAGATCATTGAATTCCTAATACCAGACACAAACAATCCCCCAAAACCATATAGGAACCATAGGAAAACTAACTGTGACCTCTTCAATGTGGAAGTGGGAAAGAACATAAGAACGCTCCAGACAAACGCTGCGCATGCACCTGAGAGTACAGACAGGAATGCCGAGGATCTAGGAAAAATCCTAGGCAAAGCTCTCGAAAAATCTTGTCCCTTGAAAACGAAGAGTAGAAGAAAATCGACTCCCCCTTGGTGGACAAGAGAACTGTACGACATTAAAAAAGAAACGAGAAAACTTTTCAATGTAGCAAAACGTACAAGAACGGACAATGACTGGGAAACCTACAAGGCCAGTCAAAGAAAATTCAAAACAGAAACGCAACGAGCAAAGCGATCTTCGTGGAAATCCTTCTGCAGCAAAGTAGAAAACACCACAGAATCAGCTAGGCTCAGGAAAATACTTGCTAAAGAACCAGTACCCTTGGGATCTCTCAAGGATCCTATCGGCAACTGGACAGAATCCTGCAACGAAACGCTTAAGCTCCTCCTTGAGACTCACTTTCCAGGATGCAACAATGAGCACAATAACTTGGAAGAAGAGCACTACACGGAGCATACAGCACCAGCGGAAATTATAATAATAAAATTATAAGAGAAGATAAGATGGGCTATCAACTCCTTCTCTCCATATAAATCTCCGGGTATTGATGGCATCTTTCCTATGATGCTACAAAGATGTGAAGAATACATAATTCCACATCTTAGGAACATATTGCTAAGTAGCCTAAAATGGGGATATGTACCAAAAATATGGCGAGAAGTCAAAGTGGTTTTCATACCCAAAGCTGGAAAACCCAGTCACACTACCGCTAAAGACTTTAGGCCAATCAGCCTAACCTCTTTTGTTCTACAAACTTTTGAGAGACTGATTGACATTTATATTCGTAGCAAACTGAGTCCAGAGGTCTTATCCCCAGCTCAGCATGCGTATACGAAAGGTAAAGGTGTAGATACAGCACTCCATAGTGTAGTCAGCACCATAGAAAAGACATTAAGGGATAAGGAATATACTCTAGCCGCCTTCCTGGACATTGAAGGTGCTTTCAACAACGTCCAAGGGGAAGCGGTAGAAAGAGCCCTAGTAAACCTTAATGTGGAAAATACCATTATTAAATGGATAATGTGCATGCTTAAAAGAAGATGCATCAACTCAGAGTTTGGTGGTGAAATAATCAAGATGTCAGCATCTAGAGGAACTCCTCAAGGCGGAGTCCTATCACCCCTTCTATGGGTACTCGTTTTAAACGAGATTCTGATCGTACTTAGACTTAGTGGAGTCAAGGCAGTAGCCTACGCAGACGACTTAGCACTGCTAGCGACAGGGAAATTCCCATCTACTCTAAGCGAACAAATACAAAACGCCTTATCTATGGTTGGTACCTGGACAAAAAACTGCGGACTGGCGGTTAACCCACAGAAAACAGAACTGGTCCTCTTCACCAATAAAAGGATTATACCACAATTTAATAGGCCAACAATTGAAGGTACTCCACTACAAATATCAGAATCCGCGAAGTATCTGGGCGTGATTCTAGATAGAAAATTAAATTGGAGCCTCAACATAAAAGAAAGAGCTAAGAAGGCAGCAGAATTTTCGGCAAAACCTGGGGACCTAGTCCCAAAATTATCATGTGGTTGTATACGGCTGTAGTTAGACCTATACTCACATACGGTAATTTAGTCTGGTGGCAGGGGTTGTGCAAGGCCACCAACCTTAAGACCATGACTAGAGTCCAAAGAACTGCCTGCATTGGTACTACTGGGGCCATGAGAACCACCCCCACAGCGGGGTTGGAGGTAATTCTCAATCTTAAACCTCTAGACCTTTTTGTACAAGAATCCGCAGCAAACAGTGCCTTGCGGCTAAGCCAAACGGAAAACTGGAAACCCAGTACAACAGGACATGCGCGGATTCTAAAGAAATTTACGGGTGATAATGTATGCACAGACTACATTACTCCCAAACTAGACTTTACAAGACCATTTACTGTCTCCCTTCCCTGCAGGGAAGAATGGCATGAGAATCAAACACCAGTCCGTGCAACAACGATCCCCATCTACACAGATGGCTCCACGATGGATACTGGCGTTGGCGCGGGTTTCTATTCCGAAACACTCGGAATATCTGGCTCAATCAGACTCCCCGACTACAGCAGCGTCTTCCAAGCTGAGGTTCTGGCGGTGGCAACAGCCGCTAAACAGGTTGCAATGACGGCAATACCACAAGCTGATATTACCTTCTTCATTGACAGCCAAGCGGCAATAAAATCGATTTCCGCCACAGAAATAAAATCGAAGCTTGTAGGTCGCTGTCGCGAAGAGCTGCGGGCTCTTGGCGCGCAGCACAGTGTAAGACTCTGCTGGGTCCCCGGACACAGTGGTGTCCCGGGAAATGAAAGAGCCGATGAACTGGCAAGAAAAGGATCCTCCCTTGAATTAAGAGAGGCTGACACAACGGTAAAAACCCCACCCTGTTACCTTAAACAGGTGATCGGTGATAAAACGCTGATGACAGCTAACGAAAGATGGAGTGCCCTTGACTCCTGTGTCAATACCAGGAAAATGTGGCCACTATATGACAAGCGAAAGACCGAGAGAATCCTTCAAATGAACAAAAAGTCTTTGTCCTCTCTCACAGGTGTTATCACCGGACACAACATGCTGGGCTACCATGCAAAGAAATTGAAACTCAGCACAGACGAGCTCTGCAGAGGTTGCGGGGACGAGGAGGTGAACGAGGATACCCCTCATTTCCTCTGTCACTGCCCTGCACTCTGTCACATAAGAAACAATGTCCTTGGCAGATATTTCTTCCACGACTTAGAAGAACTCTCCGGCAAGTCTGTAAACGACTTGCGTAAGTTCATCAGCGCATCGGGATGGTTTGTAAGCCCGCTAGGTTTTTCATAGGTCCCAAGTAAGGGAATCAACCTCCAGGGTATCACAAAGGGTCTACATAGACCTAAGTGTGACGGGAGCAGGACTCTCTTGCCCCGTCAACCCAGCAACCTAACCTAACCTAACCTAAGGATATATTAATTTTGACGCATAGTTTGTAACATACCTTAATATTGCACGTAGACCCCTAAAAGTTACTATATTTATGATCAGCATCGATAGTAATGTCGATCTAGCCATGTCCGTCCGTCCGTCCGTCTGTCGGCAAAAATTAGGCCTTTAAACTGGAACTAGAGAGCTGAAATTATACTCTCTAGGGTCCCGAAATAATCAAGTTTACGAATTTTTGAAATCCGCCCACAGGCCCACAAACTCAAAAAAAACAAAATTTTGGAAAAAATCGAATTTTAAGCTAGGAAGCTGAAATTTATTATATATGATCTATGACTCCTAAAACTGCTCGGAGATTGCCCACAATTAAATAAAACAAATTTATTGAAAAACCAAATTTGAGCTAGGGAGCTGAAATTTATAATGCATACTGTCTAGGGGGGGCCCTTTATGCTCAATGTGTTAATTTTTTTAAATTCGCTTACTGACACGCCCACAATTAAATAAAATAATTTTATTGAAAAACCAAAGTTTGAGCTAGGGAGCGTTTTCTTTTACAAAAGCTTCGTTTTTTTTTTTGATAAAATCCTTTAAATGTTATATGTATAACAAAATAATAATAACAACCATACTTAGACTTTTGTCACGCCCACTCATGAGGGATAGGAATAAGAATAGGGTATCCAACAGTTCGCCCAATCGGACTGTAGCCCGTCCCTATGTTTATTTCTAATGGCAATACGTTAAATAATTTTAATCCACGATATTTAATCATGTTTTTGGTTTTACAGTCTCGATACATTTGAAGTCTGAAATCAGAATTTGCACTTAAATTGTACGGCTATGATTCCAATACGGATATTAGGGTTGCTGATAGATATTCGGGTACCATGTTGTATTTCATTTTAAATACGAACAGTAATACATTGAACATTATTCGTTGTTTGATGTTGAGCTATTTCAGGCAGTTAAGCATCCAGTAGACAGGCGTATGATAACTACATTTGATTTTGAGTATCGTTCTCATAGCTCAGTTTTGTAATACTTGCAGTCTATGTACGAGTATGTGTTAATTTTTTCCCATAAATAAAATAGTCGAACAGAACTCAAAATGAGGTTTTACAATAGTATTATACACATTTATGGCGCACATTGTTGTTATATTTTTACGTATTCTCTTTAGAAAGCCTATTTTCTGGGATATTTCTTTTGTGACTTTCAACATGGTTACCAAAATCAAGCTTATTGTAAAATATCACCCCCAAATACTTTACTTCGGCCACTTGCTCAATTTTCATTCCATTAACCATTAAATTTATTGGTTCACAACTATTGACAATCATAGATTTATTATACCCTATTCTAAGGGTATATTAATTTTGACTCGTAGTTTGTAACATACCTTAATATTGCCCGTAGACCCCTAAAAGTTACTATATTTATGATCAGCATCGATAGTAATGTCGACTTAGCCATGACCGTCCGTCCCTCTGTCCGTATGTCGGCAAAAATTAGGCCTTTAAACTGAACCTAGAGTGCTGAAATTGTAACAATATACTCTTTAGGGGCCCGAAATAATCAAGTTTAAACATTTTTGAAATCCGCCCACAGACACGCCCACAAACTCAAAAAAACAAATTTTTCGAAAAAATCGAATTTTGAGATAGAAAATTAATTTTTTTTATATATGATCTTTGACTCCTTAAATTGCTCGGGAACTAAAATCCGCCCACTGACACGCCCACAATTAAATAAAACAATTTTATTGAAAAACAAAAGTTTGAGCTAGCGAGCGTTTTTTTTACAAAAGCTTCGTTTTTTTCGATTCTTTAAGGCCCGATTTCTTCAGTTCTGATTAAATTTTTGATAATCACTGATTTGATATTAGCCCGATTAACTAATCGCAGATAGGTAATCATCTGATTAAAAGTTCTATTTCTTCACTTCTGATCAGAAATTTAATCAGAGCTAATAACAAATCGGTGACTAAGGAGCTAATCATCGATTTTGACAGTTTGCGTCAATTTTTAAATTAAATTTAAAAGTTAACGTGGCAAACAAACATTTTTTTGGTATTCTTGTTTGGGCGATACGATGGACGGCAAAAAAGAATCTGCCAAGCGTGGGCCGCGATCGGCAAATTTTACCAACAAAGAAGAAGACATTTTAATCGGTTTGGCGCTAAAACATCGCACCACCACCGAGTGCAAAAAGACGGATGGAAAGACTGCAGTTGCAAAAAAAGCTATATGGGATACAATCGCCAAGGAATACAATGCTTTAGGGCTTGGTTGCGTGAGTTATTTGATTTTCATATTATTGGTACCATATTTTGATCTCTTCGTCTCCATTCCTATTTCCAGATTCGTTCGGCCGACGTTCTTCGTTTAAAGTATACCAATATCAAACGGACTTTGCGAGCGGACGTGGCAAAGGAACGAATGGGTCGGACAGCACCTGGTGGTGGTAAACCCCCAGAGGAATTCAAGCCTAAAACGGAAATGCTGCTCCAGCTTTCGGAAGTTATTTCGCTTTCTATCCATGGCCATCCATCGCGTTTTGACGATGACAGCGACCTGGAAAATTACACCAACGGAAATTTAGCTCAATCTACGACTGCAGCAAATAGAAATGCCGATCTCACTACTGATGCAACGTACGTCGAGAAATCATTAGATAATGAAGTCTGCGACCACATCACAGACATAAATGAATATTTGCAGGACGACAAGCTTAACCAATGCAGTGATCAAATTTGTAATGGATGGGTGGCATTGGTGCGATGGTAGTGTATTCACTAATTGATTGGCAGGTCGTGCGTTCGAATCCCGGCCAGAGACATGATTTTTATTTGAATTTACATAAATAGAAATCTCCCTAAGCAATTTAGGCGCCACCCGTGGAGATAAAAAAAATACTAAGCACCAAAAACTTCTTTCCTATCCTCCTATTCTTTCGAATAGTAAGTAGCATGCAATACAATACTACATTGCTATGTTGCAGCTTACTGTTCAACAAAAAATGCATGCGCTGTGTTTAACACTATAAGGGTACTGTAACAGAAACAACAAAGCCCCTTTAGCGTAAGCGAATTAAAAAAAAAAAAAAAATCGACCGAAAAAGGATTGATTTTAAAAGTTGCCGATACCCAGAGTGCTGTTCCAACTGGTTCGCCAAATAAAACCAACAGTTGCAAACGAAAGCGCTGGGAAAAATACAATCCGTCATCGCTTCGAGCACCAATAAATCCTGTGCTCAAACCAATCATGAAATCTGACGGCATTGCATCATTGGCGGGCAACCTTAAACTACAAATTTTGAATTCGCAACTGGAAGAACAAAAGTTGCGCATTCAAAATGTGCAGCTTGAGAATGAACGCATTGCTGCAGTCATCCATAACGATAGCGTCAAACATGAAATGCGCAAAGAGGAGCATAGGTGGCAGAAGCTCCAAAACGATCTCCGCCTCAAGATTTTGCAAGCAAAATTAGTGCGCGGAAAACGTAGCAACAGCAGACCGGCATCTTCGGCTGAAGGAGATGAAATGTTATAAAGTATTCCAAATGAACCAACAATCTTAATGCTTTGAATTTTATAATTTTATTTAATTAACTTTACTTAACTAAAATAAAAATGCACATTTGGTGCCACAAAAAAAAACATTTTTTTCATTTCAAGTTGCACTGAAGTTATTTTTTTCTTCCCCCTCAATATTGCGTTCAGTTATTTAAACGAAGAAAACTTGAAAAATAATCGTCCACCAGACGAAGACGCACATTACCGTCTGCAGTTCTTTGTTCAAAATCAAAAGCTGGAACTTCAGTAGTGATTATCATTTCCTCGAAGCCTTCGATTTCTGTTGGTGGGACAGGCTCATGTGCATCGATGGCAATATTGTGGAGTACGGCGCATGCAACAATAATCGTTTGAACAGTTTCCAATCGCAAACGCATGCCAAGCGCAAGAACTGGAAAGCGTCGTTTCATTACACCGTATGAGCGCTCCACAACATTTCGTGTCCGTATTTGACTTTCGTTGTACACTTGTTGCACCTGAGTTTCAATGCGGAGAAATGGTGTTGCCAAGTAAGATGTGTTGCGGTAGCCCGAATCACCAACAAGAATAAAATCGCCGAAGTCACCACGCTCTAATTTCATTTTAATGTTTGAGTTGTTGAAAATCGTTTGATCGTGCGTGGAACCTGGCCATCGTGCAACTATGTTGGAGATTTTCAGCTGCGCATCGGATACCGTCTGCACGTTTATAGAGAACCAACCTTTACGATTGCGGTAGTTTTCGGCACGATCTCCGCCAAACGATTGGATTTTAATGTGTGTGCAATCGATGGAGCCGATGGTACGCGGGAATCGGGCAATCGCATAAAAATCTTGGCTGGCTTGCATCATTTCTTCTTGTGTTCCTGGCATTTTGACGAAGTATGGTCTTTGCTGTGCGAGTGCCTCGGACACTTTTCTCAATATACGGCAAACGGATGACGAACTTACGCCAGCAAAATCGGCAACAGCAATTTGCATAGACCCGAGCGCGTAAAAACGCAAACAAATTAACAACTGTGTAATTGGTGTGATGTACCGCGGTCTACCAAACAAAAATAATCAACATTGTTACGAAAACCAATGAGCAACAGTTATTACCTTTCTTCATCGTACTGAAGCGCTGGACAAATGATTTGCAGAATATGGGCGACCGTCTCTTTTCGCAAACGAAATCGTTGGTGGAAATCTTGATCGTCCCATTTTTCCATGTTTATTCGTTGATGCATGGTATATTGCCGACGTTCACGCACCAAACTAGTATCCTCTCCATCCTCATCGCTCCAATCTTCCCAAAGTGCTATGAAATCCGGCAGTCTATTCATTTTATTATAGAATATTTATGTAGTTTTGACAGCAAAATCGAAGCGAAGAATATTTAGTTTTGACAGAAAAATCTAATCGAAGCTGAAGAAATACAATCGCCGATTATCTACCCGATTAGAGTCTTTAATCAGGCAAACTTGAACAATTAGCTAATCGAGTGTTAAAGTTAATCAAAGATTTTTTAATCAGCCAAACTCTGATTAAAAAGCCTGATCGAAGCTCAAGAAATGTTTTTTTTGTTAATCGAATGCTATAATCACTGATTATTTTTAATCAGAAATGAAGAAATTGGCCCTAAATGTTATATAACAAAATATGTAGAGCTTTCTTAACAATTCAACTATACTTAGACTTTTGCCACGCCCACTTATGGGGGAGATAGGAATAAGAATAGGGTATCCAACAGTTCGCCCAAGCGGACTGTAGCCCGTCCCTATGTTTTTTTTTAAATTTATTTTCATTTTATTGGTCTGCAGCCATGCGCATATATTGTGTATGTCCTCTTTCATATAATCAATAAGTTCACTCATTATTTTACCACTTATAAAGATGAGAGCATCATCAGCAAACAGGGTTATTTTACACATTGTTAAGACGTTACAGATATCGTTGATATAAATTACAAACAAAAGTGGTCCAAGTATTGTGCCTTGTGGAACACCCAAAATTGTTTCACTTGAGCTTGATAACGATTCATTGACAATAGTCCTTTGTGTTCTCTCGGACAGGTATGAACTGAACCAGGTAAACTTTTTACAAAATATTTCTTTAAAAAAAAAAAAAAAATTTCAAAAGAATATTACGGTCAATTGTCTCAAATGTCCTTTGGAAATCCAAAAACACAGCTACAATTTTATTCCCGTTATGTCTTTCATCTTTTGGGGTCATAATCAACCAATTTAGGGACGACTGACACGAGTGATTATGTCGAAGTCCGGATTGATTTGCAATTAATAATTTAGTGTCACTGACATCTATATACGAGTATTAATACGGAGTTGCCTATAACGTGTTTCCACCCATTTTTGCTATTATACGAAGTTATTTTAAGTTACTTAAAAATGCTTGAAAACTTGAAGTTACTTCATAATGCTTGAACATACTAGAAATTACTTGGACATGCTTAAAGTTACTTGAAACTGCTTGAAGGTACTTGAAAATGCTTGAAGTTACTTAAAGTTACTTAAAAATACTTGAAGTTACTTGAAAATGCTTGAAGTTACTTGAAGTTACCTGAAAATTCTTGAAGTTACTATATGTTACTTGAAAATGCTTGAAAACTTGAAGTTAGTTGGACATGCTTGAAGTTACTTGAAAATGGTTGAAGTTACTTGAAAATGCTTGAAGTTACATGGAAATGCTTGAAGTTACTTGAAAATGCCGGAGAAATTTTATATCATGTAAAATCAGAGAATGCAATAGCCGTGTTTCTTTGCACGCAGATACAGGGATGGCATCAGAAAACGACCATCGCCGCTTAAGAATTCATCAAAAAAAACTTGGCAGCACACATGCACCTATGACATGCACCGTGACACAGCTGTAAGTTGTAGTTAAGAAATTTGTATTGAAAATCCTGAAATTGAAAAATATTAACTTCCGCCAATTGAAATTGATGCCAAGCATATTCGAAAATTATGAAAAACAATTTCACATTAACAGATTTGCTAAATTCAATTACCTTTATAATGAAGTTTGAAAAATAATAATAATAAAATCACGAACAAAATATTCGGCGGGATGTGTTAGTGGTTGGAGGGATGTCAAACTTTGACATTTCCTGAAAAATTCATCGCATCGGTTCATCAGAAACAAAAGGGTTTTGGAAGCACGATAGCTATCCCCGCTAAAGTTAGCGTATATAGGATAAGTTGTTGTTGTATTTTACATGAAAATTTCAAATTATCCCTATATCCGCGTGCAAAGAAACACGGCTAGTGTCGAAAAATTTCATTTTCCGATTAATATGTATAACAGTCGACTTTGTTTTTTTTTCAACTTATAGAATAAATTGATCGAATTTCGACCATAGGGCGACCCCTAGTATTTATAAAACCGGTCGTACGCACATTTTTCAATTATTTTTTCAAGTAATGGCAACATGTGAAGGGGTTATTATATATTTATTTTTTTGCTTTCGCGAGGTGTTGCTTATTTTAAAGTCTGTTACGTATGTTTCTATAAATGTTTCAATCTTGTGGCCTATTGAGTATACTAGTTTTCCGAAAGCACTGAATTTTTTGGTATTTTAAAGCCCTAAGTTCTTCTGTAAACCATTTGTTGCAAATAGTTATTCTCATTTTGTTTGTTTCTTTCTTAATACAATATATCAGACCGTCATGTCATGATGATGATAGATTATTGAGGTTTGTGTTGTAATTTATTTTATTAGTTCTCAGCATTCACTGCGTGGGTTAGCCGCCTCAAAAAACACGATTCTAAAATCTGGTACCGCGAAAACAGTTTAAATTCATTATGCTTCAGCACCTCAAGACACGTCCGTACAGATAAAAAACAAAACACTTGACTTGTTTGGTCCTGTGTGCTACGAGGGCGAATGAGGAGAAGATACAATCGCCAGCTCTATGAGCTGTTGCAAGATGCGGATGAAGTCCACACAGCCAAAACAGGTTGACTACATTGGCTCGGCCGCTCGGCTCGGCGAATGGATAGCAATGATCTAGCCAAGAGGATCTTCAACTACCAGTTCGAGAAGGCAAGGGAGACCGAACCTGCGTTTTAAGGACAAACCCGTCGCATAACCCAGCCTGGACAACTGGCAAAAGCCCAGGATCGCAGAGGATGGAGGGCTGCAGTGTTTTAGGCAGAGACTCATCACAAGTCCGGAGCCCGTTAAGTAAGTAAGTAAATACTTGGCCATCTCTCGCGTTGACATAAATGACCATCGCACGATGGCCGAAATTCGCTTTTGACTATCATATGCACCTGCAGAAATGGAGATAATCACAATTACCAACCCCTCAGCTTCAGACGCTTATTTTCGCAAAACAGCTAAAGTTGTTCAATGTAGACGTTCCATTGTATTGCTTTAAAAGTGCCCGTCATTTACCAGCACACGTATTCGAACATACTACTTAATTTTCGAATGACTTCAAATTATTTAGGAACTGATTTCCCAAATAGGATTCCGCTTTTCCAAGTGAAATTTTTTTTGTAGGTAGAGGAAGGCCTGAAAACAACGATTGCAAAAATTTTATCTTAAGAAAACGCGTAAAAATCCGAAAAAAAATGTTTAAAGTATTCGGTTTTAACCTCAATCTGTCAATAAATTCCATTGAAAAGACATTCAGAAAAAAGTAGCATTCAGCGCTATTAATTGTGGGTTCATGTATTAAGTAGACTATGAGAGTTTGAATGTGGATTCAATTCGAATTAAAATGCGATTCGAGTCAAAAGAGGATTGACTTAATGTAATCTTGGGAAATATTGTAAAAAAATGCTGTGAACGTTAGAATTCGTATTAAGGATACTATCCTTCAGAGACAATCGTGTTACTTTTGGATTTTCCTTTTCTAGATTGAGAATGCGTTTAGTTACATTGTGGAATCACTAGTAGATCACATAAACAGTACAGTACCCCTGCTTGGGTTCACTGTTAGCTTTGGGATAGGTGCGAGGTCAATTGTAAAATCACAAGTAGATCCCATAAACAGTACAATGTGTATGGGGGCGGGGGCATGCTGCCCCCTGCAACCCCCCTGCTTGGCTTCACTGTTAGCTTTGGGATAGATGCGAGGTCAATTGTATGCTTAAGTTCACTGTTCGATTTGGGATAAGTGCGAGGTCCATTGTGATATCACAAGTAGATCCCATGAACAGAACAATGTGTATCAAAAACATAATAATCAATAACAAACCCTATTTACATTTTTGTTATCAATAATATATATATATATATGTAAGTATTAATATATGTACATATGTAATAAACACAACATTTTCATGCTCCAGTGTGAACTCTTCCACTCAAGCATTTTGTTATCAACTCCACCTAGCATATACACCCACCCATGCAGCCATTTTGGCATTTGTCACTGGTGAATTAAATAAATTTGTATGGAAAAACCTTAAATTTGCAAATATTAGTTTCCTTAAGTAAAAATTGATGCAGAACATATTCTAAAATTATAACAAACATTTCCTCATCATTAGTTTTTCGAAATTCGAAATCCTATTTGCGAAACCATAACCATTATTTACGACGTTATAGAATTTATGACCGTCAGCTCTTTTTAACGTTCAAGAGGCACCGTTAGAACTTCTTTAGGTCTGCAAAGCATATTATTCGTTTTGACGCGAAGTATCGAGTTCACAGGAAACCCGAAATGGTTGTTATATGATCCACCTACATATGAGCGTGTCTGAGGTTCTTTCTATGCATCGAAACACTTCATAAACGGAACAGGGGAAATTAGAGTAAAACATCTAGCAATTTTATAGGGCCGAAACCATGCACGAGTCTTCATCTTTTTTTATGATGGTATAAGTCAAACTATTGACTTTGGAAAGCTGTTCTATTTACTTGAATTGCACAAGTAGTATTGTGGCACTATGTTGTCCTGCGGGAAATGAATCATCATGTTGGCTTCACATTTACCAAACCATTTGGTCAGCCACGTCACGTAGGAGGACAGTTTAAGAAGAAAAATTGTTGGTTGAAAAAAAACTCCTGACTGCTGGTTTATAGGTATTGGGAAGGAACTCCCAAACAAATTTATTGCGACTAGGTAACCACAAGGTGATTCACGGGCGGTAAAGTGCTTCTTAATCACATTTTCTACGATTCCCTCATGTTTTCAAATTCACTTCAAGACGGGATGAAATGATTATATACCGTATACGGCAGATTGTATGCCATTTGTTGTCAGCAATGAGAATTTGGACAAGACGCGTCACTATGATTGACGCTGTACAGGTTATATGCAGGTCTTATCCGTTGGAAGTTCTTTGTTTGATATGATTTATCATATGATGCATCTAAGAAGTGTAGAAAGAACCACTGGGAAAAAAACTTAAAAAAAGCTGCTAAGCGTTTATTGTAAAACTAAAAAAGAAAGGTTTTTTCTTTAGGGGAAGGGTCGAAATGTGCTTATTCCGAGGAACAAAAAAAAAACACATAAGTAACGGACATCGCAAGGAGAAAAGTTTTCACCGACAGAGACCTCAACGTGTGTTGAAGTGTTGCACTTTATATCTTTGAGAGGGAATTGAGTTCAAACGTTTAACTAACTTGAAATAAAGTCCCCATGTACTTCCCAATACTGTTATGCCTATGAGTCACATTATATAGCTAACTGTTTCAATGACTATTTCGTAAACATTGCCGAAACTTTAAAACCAGCTGCAACTGCAGCTATCGTGAACTGGTACACTTTAATAAAAAAAATACAAAGTAATAGTTTTTAGTTTAAATCTGTTACAAGCTTGTAACATAAAAATTCTCGATTTACGAAGAAGAAGAAGTCCTGATCATAGCCTCACCGTCATTAAGAAAGAAGAAGAAGACACTAAAGTTGAAAAGGTTGAAAAGGTAGCACACCACATCCACAATTTCTTAAGGCTATGATCAGGACTAAAGGGGTCAAAACCCTCCCAGTAAACTAGCACTCCCCCTAGCTGCGTTCCGCTGGTCCCACTTCGTCGCTGAGGCCAATCAAATGCTGGTGTTGCTGCATGTGTGTGACCCAGGAGTTTATAGGCCTGCCTCTCTTTCGCGTTTGTATGGGAACTTTAATTGATATTGCCTTTTCGACAGGGTTCGTAGGATCCCTCTCCTTTGAACATGACAGTATCAAGTGAGCCGATCGCGCTCCATTTTTTTCGAGGTAGGTTCTTTGACCTGACGGCTTCCTCGGATCTTGGAACTTCTTATTCGATCAATCTTTGTTGCTCCTTTTTTCATAATTAGCGTGCGCTAAAGAGATTTATTTTTTATTTTTTTGTAATTGATACAGTACTCTCATAATGTTACCACAGCGCAGGCATTTTTTTTTTGTTGCTGCAAGCACCCACCCAGCAAATTATTCATTTTTTTTTTTTTTATAATTTGCTTACGCTAAAGGGATTTTTTCTATTGCTACAGTACCCTTATAATGCTAAGAACACAGTGTAAGCTACTTGGTATTAGAAAGAATAGAGAAATAGGAAAGAAGTGTTTGGGTGCAGTTGTAGGGTTTTTCTCCACGGGTGGTGTCTAAGTTACTTAGGGAGATTACGATTTCATGTATTCGTTATAAAGTAATGGACTTGGCCGGGATTCGAACGCACGACCTTCCATTCTGTAAGCGAATACACTACTACTGCATCATTGCCTGTTTTTAGGTGCTACTTACTACTTTAAAGAATAGGAGGATAGGAAAGAAGTTTTTGGTGCGATAGGGTTTTTTTCTCCACAGGTGGCCTTAATTGCTTAAGGAAGATTTGAATTGTTTTGTGTATTAAATTTTACAAAACATGGCCCTGGTCGGGATTCGAACACACGACCTGCCAATCACTTTGTTAATATACTACCATCGCACCATTGCCACCCGGTTGTCATGTGAAGCATCTGCATCTCAGCTGGAGTTAATTTGCCCTCATACTTTTTGTACGATATCCAACATTTGTGATCCGTATGTGAGCGCCGGGCACAACTGCGGTGTAGAGCTTCCCTTTCAGCTAAAGGGGCATTTTTCGATCACAAAAGATGGCTGAGTTTTCCCGCCACTTCATCTACCCCACGCTTACGCGATGCTTAATATCGTCATCACAGCTTGATTCGCTATTGATCATAGAATCCAGATATTTGCAATTTTCGCAATTGGGAATTACGCCTCCATTCATAAAAATGTCTGGAATAGGTCGGAGAGGATCAGAGATCAGGCAGCACAAGTATTCTATTTTTTCGGACTAATACGATACCCATTCCCCTCCAAAACTTCCACCTATACATCAAGTGCTCGTTTGATCCTCGCTTACTTTTCCATCATGATCCTTATACTTTAGATTTCAGCGACAAAAAGTCTTTAGATAGCCGTATTATTTTCCGCAATCGGCTATCTAATACCCGGCTAACGATCGGCATGGTGTGTGACATCAGCTTGATTGAACGGAGCTTGATTCAAGGAAGAAGAAAGCTTTCCCTCTACTGGCTTGGCATTGGATCGCCTCTGATCGGTTTGGAGATGAGAATGATGAGCCATTTGGACCCGATGTCTGCCATCGTTTTCCATAACTTAGATTGTGCTATCGTTTTCGGAGTCTTTGACCGCCTGCCTAACTTCTTCGACAGTAATGTCGTGCACTTGTTCATTGTTAGGAAAGGCTTTCGTAAAATATATCCGAGAAATTTGTTCATTTAGAAGTCCTTCACAATACTGTTGCCAGCTGTGTAGTATTTTTTCGTCATCCACAAAGTCACCTTTGAGCATTGTTGATGAACTCTGGCGAACGGATTTCATGGGCATTTCTCCTTCTTTGTGCGGCAATTATGAAAATGGTTGGTGTCCCTGTTGAAGCTGGTTTATCGGAGTTCGTGGATAGCATGGTATCTATCAGCAGCCGAAAAAGACATTTCTTCTAACTTCCGATACACCCCCTGCACATACTTTGCTTGAACTTGAGCACACCTTGTCTTCGCGAGTGGACTCTTGCAAAGTCTGTATTCCCATTCGAGGCTGGTTTTTGCATCTCCATTATTAGTGGAGCACTTTGACCAAGCTTTAAGTGTCGCTTTCTTGTCACTTATTTGCTATAAACAACCAAAAAGAGTTTTCAAAGCGTCCAGTTTGTAATTCGGTTCAGGAATAACATCACAGTTTTGACTAATGCTAGGCAGCTTCTTGCAATGCCAGGAAATTTACCGATGCATTTTTGAGCAATTACTTTATCGGGCTTTTTTTGTCAAATGATGTTAATGTAAATGAAATTTTATTTCATTTTTTTCCCCCGACGTTTCGCTGGGTTTTCCCAATTTTAACAAGGCTTTATTTTATTTTCATTTACAAACACCAGCAGTTCCTTAACTATGAACTCAATACCTACACCCAGACTCTTGGATTTTGTAATTAGTTTACAGTCAAACCCTTGCAGTGCATAGCTACCCGTCCTTCAATAGAATCTGTACTTCTAATACATATTAAAATTCCTTGAAAACCGGAAAATTGTCCTTAGAAACGATGCACTACTTCTGTGTTCAAGGTTTTTTTACAAAGAGGTCCTTGGAACACCAGGAAGACCAAGAAAATATGCGTTCAGGGGCAGCATACATAACTTGTTGCTAGAAACCAACTAGATTTTTCAATCGTTTAGTTCAGCAATCAGTGTACTCAGTGTATTGATTACAGTTGACACTGTACACTATTTGCTCTCATCAATCCAGTTCAAGCTCCCAAATTGTGGGAAAGAAAGAAAAACACGGTCGCCACCCACGTTTAGAGGGAGCTTATGAATGCATTCATGCTGACCTCTAACTTACATCAATATTGTGTTTATCTAATCAAATGACTTACCATTAGCACATTTCTAGCAAAAAAAAACCTGTCAGAATTGTCCGCTAGTGTGTAATATGTGTTCCATCCGGTGTTCAATTGACACTTTTTTTTACTCTGTTTTTAGTGAACCACAACCTTATCCATATATTAATACGGAGTTGCCTATAACGTGTTTCCACCCATTTTTGCTTATATACAATACATAGAAGTGCGCAATACAAAAATTATCCACATATATAACACACATTATGAATTACAGCAGGTAAAATGAAGCGAATTGGATGAAATTACAACAACAACAACATTGCTGTGTGAGGTAATAATCTGCCAATCGGAACGGAAAAATTGTATATCATGAAGTTACTTGAAAATGCTGGAAGTTACTTGAAAATCCTTGAAGTAACTTGAAAATGCTTGAAGTTACTTGAAAATGCTTGAAAATACTTGAAATTACTTGAAAATGCTTGAAGTTACTTGAAGTTACCTGAAAATGCTTGAAGTTACTTTAAGTTACTTGAAAATGCTTGAAAACTTGAAGTTACTTGATAATGCTTGAACATACTTGAAATTACTTGGACATGCTTGAAGTTACTTGAAAATGCTTGAAATTACTTAAAAATGCCGGAAAATTTTATATCATGTGAAATCAGAGAATGCAATGTCGAAAAATTTCGTTCTCCGATTAATATGTAGGAACAGACGACTTTGTTTTTTTTTTCAACTTATAGAATAAATTGGTCGAATTTCGACCATGGGGCGACCCCTAGTAAACATTAATGAACGCGATAATATTGGCACAGTTGGCACTCTGTTGGAAAATAGTCCTTCAAACTTCAGGATATTTTCACATTAATATCAGAATTTGCTAATACATACCGGACAAAATCGAATTTCTTCAGATTGAGGTTACGCGCATTCAGATAACAAACCTTAAATCCGTTTCGCTGCCGACCGACAACATTTACCATAGCCAATGTGGAGACTTCATTCACACCACCGTGAATTTCTATTAAATTACCAGCCTGCGATAAAAAATACAACCGCAAACAATAAAATGCATCTTTACTAAACAATCAAACATGAAATGACCTAACGACTGAAGGTAAAAGGTGTTGGAAACATAAAACAAACGTAAAAAAAATAAAAATAAAGAAGTATTCATATAAATACAAAACAATTTAAATAAAAAAGAAATTATTATTAAATAAAGTATGTTTTAGTGCCCTTATATTGTAATAGCTACACAGCACGAGAGTTAAGAAAATGAGGATTAGAAGAAAAGGAGAGATGCCGATGCAAGTTTGGCTTTCAATGTTTGTAGGCTATAAATTATAATGTGAAGGAAAAATGGAGGGTGGAAGAGTATTCCACATTCGTCTTGTAAGGCTGAGGAAAGAGTGCTTGTATTTCACTGTACATCCAAATACAGGCTTAAAGGTAAACTGATGCGCATTTCTTGCACAGCGGGTATTGCGGTTGAAATGTTCTAGGGGTGGAATGCAACTGGTTATTTTGTTAAGGCACTTATGGTGGAAATAATATTGTGATGTTACGGTCACCAATGAGTTAAATCACGCGTTTTTGGATCCCGTCAAGTAGCTCCAAATTAGTTATTGGTGCACCAGACCAGATATGATCATTGTACTCAAGTTTCGGGCGGATAAACGCCTTATAAATAGTAGCCACATCAGAGAGGGTGAAATATTTCTTGCATCGCTTAAAGAAACCTAGGCATTTCGCAGCGTTTTTGGCGACATCGAATATGTGGCCATTCCAACGAAAACGTCACTAACACACATACCGCGAATGGAAAGCCTCTTAGCGATGCAAGTGTCATCCATGGACATGGACAATGGCATGGTGTTTGGGTTTTGCTTTAATAACAGAAGACAGCATTGCGTTTTGGAAGCATTTAATTCCACTCTATTAGTTACACCCCACTGTCATCGGACTTGATGTAAATGCAGGCGAAATCCTTTTGAGGCTTGTTAGGGTGATTTTAAATTCGCACCTAACAAATACCAAATTCTTTTTTTTCGAAGGTGCATACACCAATTCAACCTGGGACAATTTATGCAGGGCTGGGAAGCAGCATTAAGAAATGAAACACCAACAAAATCTCAGCTAAAGTCGTGTGTCTTCCTAGCAGTACCATGGACCAGTATTAAGTCTGAGTGCTCCAGTGTAGAAAGGCTCGCACCCCGACAAAAAAAATGAGATTTCGATCCTGATGAACACAACGAAACCCAATTCGATTTTACCTTTCCTCGTGAGCCATCATGTCCTCGGTTTACCGACATAACAGAAAGTGATGTGACTGAATATATTACAGCCATTAAATCGAATTCAGCGGGTGAAGATGAAATCTTACTACGTTTTATCAAACTCGTATTGCTTTACGCACATCATTAATCATTGCATCACAACATCCACCTTTCTACAATCCTGGAAAACTGCCAGACAATCCTTACTGCCAAAAAAAAACCAACTCTCCATAAACGATTATAGGCAAATTTGCATGCGTATCCAAAGGTTCCAAAAAGATTTTAGAAAAACCATATCCAAAACCATTTGTCTCGAGATCTCTTAGTCTTTTCCAACCTTGATATTTAAAGATATAGGACGGCCTTTAAATCCTAGTATTAGGAAACTGGTGAGCTTTCTATCACGCCATTGTGCTCAGAGACAAAATGTAGGTTTTCGTCTGGAGGATGATTAATCCTCTGAACACATACTTTGTGAATGACCGGCACCATATTGGTTAAGAAGACGTATTTTCGACAGAGAAATACGTTCAGATTTAAGAAACTCTTCCACCAAGGGTATATTGGTATTCATAAAGGAGGCACATGTAATAATATATAATACAACCTTTAGATACAATATATCTTTCAGGTCGCAGTATGAGCCATTTGGGGAGGGGTATCAGTGTATATATCCCGTGCAGGGACGGGCTAAGAACATCACATTTGTCATTCTAGGACCAATAGGGATGCAGTAAAGTGGGAGGGTTATGATCCCCTTGATCTTGATCATAGCTTCGTCGTAAGGGAAGAAGTGGAGGGGTATATATAAACGTTTATGAATATATAGTAAAAAGGGCTATAAAGTATAACTCTCTATTACACGGCTAATTAAATATACGGATATCCGTGTACCGCTCATTTGGCCTTTATCAGCATCTCTGGCAAGTGTGTTTCCATATTTAGAGAGCTGGTTATGGTCACTCCGAGATATTGACAGGAATTAACTATTTCTTGCTGAAAAGCATGCTTTGCGATTGCACCCACTATCTCAGATGCAACATGCCTATCAAAGCGGAAAATCCTGCGAGACTGCGCTCCAAAATATAGTTGGTAGAATTGAGGGCGCGCTTGACATGAAAGAATACGCGATTGGCATTTTCATCGTTTTCATCGATATTGAGGGTGCTTTTGACAATGCGACTTTTGCCAGCATGTGCAGCTCTGCCAAACAACACGGCGTTAGGTTAGGTTAGGTTTCCGGGTTGATGGAACAGAGCGAATCCGTTACACCACACTTAGGTCCATGTGGTCAAATTGTGATACCCTTTGTTGGGAGTGTTGGCCTCGCTGTTCTGGTCTTGGTCCTTCATCCTTGGTTTTCTTCCTACTCCAGGTTGTTCAGCCGTTTGGATGTTCTTATAAACGTGTAAAGATTCGAGAGTGAGACATCAGAAAGTTCTTGAATGGCTTAGAAGAAGTATCTTCCAAGTGTTCTGTTCCTCGGGTGACACAGGCTTGGACAATGACAGAGAAAGTGAGGTGTATCCTCATGGGTTTCCCCATCGCCGCAGCCTCTACAGATGTCGTCATCCTTGAGATTTAGTTTCATTGGGTGGTTCCTTAGCAGGTTGTGGCCAGTAAGAGTTCCAATCAACTTTGGCAGCGATGTCCTGTCGTAACGTAAAAATCTGTTGGTTCGGCCCTCATCATATTTTGGCCACAGTTTACGTGATATGTCAGAAGTGGTTAGTTACATCCACCTGTTCTTGGCTTTCATTCGTCTTTTGTATTCCACTCTTTCTCTGAGATTACAGAGTGGTGGTTTAACCGACTGAAGTGCCTGTTCATGGTCCATCGCAGACCCTTTCCTTGCCAGTTCATCAGCTCGCTCGTTGCCGGATATGTCCTTGTGTCCAGGGACCCAGCAGAGATTCGTCCTTTGCTTCTTGACAAGAGCTTTGAGCTCCTCGCGGCGAACAAGCAGACTTTATTTCGGTAGCTGACACCGTTTTAATGGCCGCCTGGCTATTAATAAATATGGTAATATCACTACGTGGTATCGCCATCATTGATGCCATGTTTGCAACTTCGGTAATTGCTAGGACTTCTGCTTGGAATACACAACAGTGATCAGGGAATCTAATCGATCTGCTAATGTTTAGTTCCTCTGAGAATAGTCCAGCGCCCGTTTCACAGCCCATCTTTGATCTGTCTGTAAAGATGGATATCGATTTCCTTTTCATGGGTTCGTTTGCGTTCCTGCTCGGAAATGAACAAGAGAATGTTTTTTTCAAAATCTAGGTAAGGAGACATGTAGTCAGATATGACGTTGTTCCCTATGTACATGTTCAGAATCAGTGCATGTCCTAAATGACTCGGGTTCTAGCTGTTTGTTTACGGTTGCATGCGTAGAAAGCGTTGGCTGCTTTCCGAACTCTGTCATCGACGTTTGGCATCCAACTCAGCTTCCTGTCGAGGATAATTCCTAGATATTTCGCACAGACAACACGGCGTAGACGAATCATTGATGCTGTGGATTAAAGCAATGCTTATGAATAGAACGTTGATTGCTGATACGGATTGATATCGCTATATTATGGAGGGGGCAGTCTCTGCCCGTAAGGCGGCGTTCTGCCTCCACTGCTGTGGGGCATGCTGGTCGACTCTCTGTTGAACGCACTCAAAAGTTCTCACGTATACGGCGGATGATTTGCCCCTCTTTCTGCCGTGCGCAGCCCTAGACTAAATAGGTCCGCATCAGCTAGTGCAGCGAGCTAAATGTCATTTAATTATGTGAATTTGGCATTACTGCTTAAGATATCGAGCAGGATTTCGTGTATCAAGTTCGATATAGTACTTCGCGACAACGTCAGTGGCAAATCAAAAAAAAAATCTTGTAACAGAATGAAGTGAAGGAAAACAATGTCGAATTTGTATGGTGGTATACTAGTTTTGGCCGAATATTTTGTAAAAAGTTTATAATAAAGCAAATGTCAATAAAAAAAGTTCCAGAATTGAGAAGGAGTATCCAAACACTATTTTTGAATACTAAAAAGTTACCAAATTATAGAAGGATTGTGTACAAAAAGTAAAAGTGAAACCGTGAGCATCGTGGTGTTGTGGCAAAAAAATATTGTTATGTCGAAATAAATTAAGTTGAACGAATTTCTATAGATACATTTTATACCAATTAATACAAACGAACAACCAAAATTAAGTTATAACAAAATTGTACAAAAAAACAGAAAATGGTTGTAAATGGCTGCATCAAGGGCTGCACAGGTGTTTTTGGTCAACATATTCACTGTTTTTATTGTTTATACCCTATTCTAAGGGTATATTAATTTTGACGCATAGTTTGTAACATACCTTTATATTGCCCGTAGACCCCTAAAAGTTACTATAATTATGATCAGCAACGATAGTAATGTCGATCTGGCCATGTCCGTCCGTCTGTCCGTCTGTCGGCAAAAATTAGGCCTCTAAACTGGGCCTAGACAGCTGAAATTGTAACCATATACTTTCTAGGATCCCGAAATAATCAAGTTTAAGAATTTTTGAAATCTGCCCACAGACACGCCCACAAACTCAAAAAAAAACAAATTTTTCGAAAAAATCGAATTTTGACCTAAAAACTTGACATTTTTTATATATCTATGATCTATGACTATCTACTAAAACTGCTCGGGAGATAAAATTTTCAAAATCCGCCCACTGACACGCCCACAATTAAATAAAACAATTTTATTGAAAAACCAAAATTTGAGCTAGGGAGCTGAAATTTATTATATATACTTTCTAGGGGCCCTTTAAGCTCATGTGTAAATATTTTCAAAATCCGCCTACTGACACGCCCACAATTAAAAAAAAAACTTTTTTGAAAATCCAAAGCTCGAGCTAGGGAGCTGAAATTTATAATATATACTCTCTGAGGGGCCTTTTATGCTCATGAGTTTTTTTTTTTAAATCCGCTTACTGACACGCCCACAATTAAATAAATAAATAATTTTATTGAAAAACCAAAGTTTGAGCTAGGGAGCGTTTTTTTACAAAAGCTTCGTTTTTTTTGATAACATCCCTTAAATGTTATATAACAAAATATGTATGTAGAGCGTTCTTAACAATTCAACCATGCTTAAACTTTTGTCACGTTCACTTATGAGGGATAGGAATAAGAATAGGGTATCCAACAGTTCGCCCAAGCGCACTGTAGCAAGTCCCTATGTTTTTTTTTTTTTTTGCTTTAACATACTTTCCCAGGTTTTTCTCTATAATTTGGTACTTCTTACTCTTCAGTAGCTTCTGTTTTCACTTAAATATACAATTTATAAACAAACACAATGACTTTTCCATACGATTTGTGCAAATTTCTGAAAGTTTTATCTTTCAATTTGTTTTATGATGTTTAAGAAATGGATTCGGCATTTCAGAAAGAGATAGCTTCGCGAAGTGGTCTATTGTTTGACATTTCCTCGTCAGTACCCTTCAAGCAAAAACGCTGACCCAACTTTTCTCGTCATTTTTGGATCCGCGATATATGAGGCGTTTCACCCACACCTTTGCAAATTAACTATCAGTACATTACCAATAGGAAGAAGAGCGAGAGTCGAGAGTATTTTTTTGTATTGGCGGATTAGTTCATCTGTCACTGACACTGTCTCTGGCTGCAAATATCACTTTCTTTGAAAAATAAACTAAAATTGAATTTTTTATGTATTCCGCATAATTAATTGCTTAATTAAACTTTTTTGAATTTAGATTTATCAAAATCACAAAAATGGCAACGGATGAAGGCGAAACTACCAACGGTGGACCAAATTTCGATGATTTTCTTGCTACCGGAACAAATTCATGCTGAAAGTAAGTAACATACATTTTTATTTGCTTCTTTTTTTCGCAGGAGAATTTGTTGCAGACATGGTTGTAGGAAACCTAATAAAAATATGTATTGTTCTAAGAAATAAAATAAACATGAACAAACATTTTTGATTTTTATTTTGCTTCCAACCGATACTCGATTTTCATCCAGCCTCGATTTGTACCATTTCTTTGGATCAGTTTTGAATTCGTTTTTTTGCTGAGCACAGCGAACTCACTCTCTCACAATACATACACATGTGAGTCCGCGGCTATTACAATTTCCATACTAATTGGATCCGAAAAACGACGACCCGTATGCGGAGCCGTATGCGGAGTAGCCCATATGTCATTAACTCCGTTTGCGGACGTAGACCGGAGTCTCTTGCTTGAAGGGTACTCGGTGATCTGGTATATTTTCAACCGATAGGAATCAATAAATAAGCAAAAATAAGTACATTGTATAGTTTTCTTCAAAGAATTCGTAAAAAGTGGAAGAGGAAAACAACCTTAAATAACCAAACATTTCCCATCGAAAAAAAGAACCCGGAGCTAGACTAAGGAAAGAGCTCAAAAAAAAATGTAATGCAAAAGTTCTACTTTATAAATATTTATAATAAAATCAGTAAACAACCATTTTTCTATATACAATCTTGCAGTGTATTTCTTAATAGGTACAACTTCTTAAATAATTTCCCAATTCAAAACAAACAGAAGAATATCACAAACAAAATGGCATTTCGTTATCCAATTGCAAATTGTACTAGAATTATCCTAGCACATTTGAAAATTGTATTCGATACGTTATGCTTCGTAGAACACCATCCTAGTGTGATTATTCGATAACGTGTGAAATCACTCATGCGGTAATTCGGCCATAGGTCATTAAATTAATTTTTTTTTGTTCGAAGGTTGAAATCAAAAATAAGTTTATAAATATTTATGTTCTTAAATTTGTGCAAGTGTCTGTAAATAGACTATCTTTAACACTTGAAACAAAATGTATGCTCAGTCAAGAAGTGATAATGAATTTACGGTCTTCGGGCTTATTTTTTGCAGCCGCGTAATCAACCTCATAAAACCACAAACAAATTATCTGTTTGCGGGCACTACATATACATACAGAAGTCAATTACTTTTGAAAATGCGGCTGATTTTATTGGAGTGTTTGTTCGATGGGCTTAGACTTAAAAATTAAAAGTTTTTATGGCAGGTCAGGTGTCTTGTTATAGTAGTAATTTGTGAAAGTCTTTGCAAAAAAAAGGTATACACAAATTTGCATTGAAAAATTATAAAAAGATAAACGGTTTTGTTTAAATGATCATATATACCGTACCTTAACCAATTTAGCTGCCAAATTTATTAGCAAATACAAGCTCCCACATGTCACGTATTCCCAAGAACGCAAAAACAACTTCAATAATGAAGACGAATCAACAAATGACAAACATCACGTCGAATTAGGAATAATGTCCATTATATGATGGAATCGGTTTGGGGTAGCTGAATCTAGAGCTGTGTCAATCCTGCCTAATTCGTCCCTTGTGATTCGTTCATTAAAAAGTATTGAATGGACGAATCCCAACAATACCCCCACAATGGACCTTGATGAACGAATCCGAAACACAATGGGCTTTACTAATAACGAATTTAATGTGGAGTTTGAATTAGTGGTCCCCTTCATTTGAATTTCCTTTTGCATAGGAGTGGAAAGGACTACAAATTAAAGGTTTACAATAAATTTATTGTTGGTACGGACCAATGGAAATACTGAAACCAATCCGGGTCCGGCTCCGGGTCCATTATGAACGAGACAGATATCTTATGGCATGGAATAACTGAGACCAATACTTTACGGAATCAGCAAAAAACCAAATACATACTTTGAAAGACACCGAAACGCAATGGATCGTTAAACTTGAAACCATTTACAATACTAATTAAGGGACTTTCATTAGCGACTTGACAACTTCAAATTTTCATTGTAAACGCACCCTTAAACCGATTACCAAATTGTCAATGTCTAAATATTCAGTAAAATCAACATTTTTATCGTGGTGAATTACACAAAGGAATAACGTTTAGAAATAATAAAAATTTACTTATTAGCGAGTCGGTGGTCGCAACTTTAAGAGCGTTAATGCCAATTTGCGGCCGTAATTCTCGTGCCAGTAGACAAGCAATTCATAGTCTAGTGAACAAATTTGAGTCAGAATATTCGCTGCTTGATGTTGCCGTGCCAGTGTGGGGAATATTGCTGCCGTAGAGGCGTCCGGTCGGGCCTCTCCCATACCACATTTGGCCTACACCTTTACAAGATCAAGCTAGCTCAAGAACTAAAGCCCATTTATCATATGAAGCGACGTACGTTCTCGTATTGGGCTCTGGACATGATGGTGCGGTTTTCATCCCCTTGGCGTCATTAGACCGTTTTTTTCGTCGATGAAAATGACCGGCACCTTACGGTAAATGGTATTCGCTATAGACATGCTGGGACGTTATTTCTTTGAGCAATTGCATGGCACAAACCACACAGCGGGTGCAACAATCGAATTATTGACGTCTCAGTTCGGTAAACGTATTATCTCGAGAAACGGACCCGTCTATTGGCTGCCGAGATCGTGTGATTTAAGGCATCTAGCGTTTTTTTTATGGGGCTACATTAAATCATTGGTCTATGCCAACAAGCTGGCGACGTTAGCGGAGCTCAGAGCCAATATTAAGCGAGAAATTGCGGCCGTAGCGGTCGACATGTGCGGTCGATTTTTTTTTTTGAGATTTTTTTTTTATAATGTTCATACAAGTACTGTACACGCACTAAAGGGATTTTTCAATACCTTTATAATGTAATAGCTACACAGCGCGGGCATTGAGGAAATGAGGGTTAGAAGATATGGAGAAATGCCGATGCACGTTGGTTTTGAATGTTTGTAGGTTATGTAGGAAAAATGGAGCGGGAAAGAACATTTCACATTCGTGTTGTACGGCTAAGAAAAGATTCCCTGTGTTTCACTGTACGTCCGAATACAGGCTTAAGGGTAAACTGATGCGCATTCCTTGCACAGAAAGTATTGCGGTTGAAATGTTCTAGGGGTAGAATGGCTATTTCGTTTGAGCACTTATGGTGGAAATAACGATAAAATAACGAGACAAGACACATTGCGACGATGACTAAGAGAGTCAAGGGATCTCGCGATGTAACGGTCACCAATGAGTTTTATCACGCGTGTTTGGATCCTGTCAAATAGCTCCAATTAAGTAATTGCTAGATATGGGCATTGTACTCAAGTTTTGGGCGGATAAACACATTATAAATAGTAGCCAGACCAGAGGGAGTAAATATTTCTTGGAGCGCTTAAGGAAGCCTAGGCATTTCGCAGCGTTCTTGGAGACATCGAATATGTGGTCATTCCAACGAAAGTTGTCATTAACACACATACCAACAATGGAATGCTTTAATGACAGAAGACACCATTGCGTTTTGGAAGCATAAAATTCCACTCTATTAGTTACACCCCACTGAGTTATCCTGTCGAGAACGGAATTAAATTAGCTTCACATACGTTGCCGTTCCAGTTCCACACCGAAGATGAGGGCGTGAACCAAGAAACGAATATGAGAAGCTGAGGGTACTGTCATCGGCAAAGGAGTGCATTGGATTAGAGTTAATAGACAGGAATCATGTATAAAAATGAGAAAGGGAGTCGGAGACAGAACAGAGCCTTGGGGAACACCAGCATTTATTTGGTGAGTTGCAGACTTGAAACAGTCCAAAAAAACTTGAATTCAACGGTCCGAAAGGTAATTTCTAATCCATTGAAGAAAGGTATCATCGATTCCAAACGCACGCATTTTCGACAAGAGACTTTGGTGCCAAACTCTGTCAAATGCCTTTGAAATCTTAAGCGCAACGATCTCACTTTCACCACCTTGGTGAAGAGATTGGTTCCACTTTTCGGTTAGATAAGTCATCAAATCACCAGTGGACCTGTTGCTGCGAAAATCGTACTGCCGTTCTGTACTTTGAAAACAAAACCAACCCCAATCAGATTCTCAAGTTGTAACTTACACAATAGACGCATTTATCAACTCTTACAAACATAATATCTACTCACACCATATTCAATTCAATGAACAAAAATAGGTCATGGGAAGTGGTAGCTATACTTATACGTAAACCAAAGACGGTGCAGAGTAATAATTCCCGCGGAATTAAGGAGAAAACACCCACAGGCATTATATCTTCTTTGAAGTGGCTGTGGCTTTTTATGCCTTTTTCTTGTGGGTTTTAGTTCCAATTACAAATGGAAACAAGCCCCATTATAAAGTGAAGTTACTTTTCCAACCTATAAATAATGAATATATGGCTAGATTTTATTTTACTGGCACCAATTCAAAAAAAAAATATTGGTAGTTGCTTAGGACCATAAATAAACCCCAAACATTTTTAAAAACATAGGAAAACGCTACAGTCGGCTTTGGCGAACTATTGAATTACCTATTCCTGTTCCCTAAAATGTGGGCGTAGTATATTTTGTTATATATAATTTTTGTATACGTTTTTTGAAAGATTTTATCGAAACAAACTTTTTTTTTTTTAAACGCCCCTAAAGAAAACTTTGAACGAACAAATTATTCAAAACAACTTTTAATTTTAATTTTTTAAATTTTTTTTTAATTTATTTAGAATAATATCGCTTACAATTTAAGATAACAAGCATCTTTTAAGATTTGCAAGCCTTTAGTGTTAATTTAAGTACGTGTGCAAACAAAAATTATACAAGTAGGCAAAAATAGAGAAAAAAAAGTGGAGATTATAACATAATTAATAAAAACCGAGTTAAAGAAAAAAAAGTGTTCAAAAGAGTTTACGGGCATTTAAGATTATATGTTTGTGACAGTTCTAGTGGCCAGATATTTTAAAAGAGAGGATTTAAAATTGTTTGTGCTACCAATCTTCCTAATGTTTATGGGCAGAGAATTCCACAATCGTACTGCTTCGGAGGTTAAACAGGCAAAACTTATTTGAATCAGCATACGCGATTTAGTTGACTGGAGGAATCGAAGCTTATTGAACAAATAGTTCGGCTCCCTAGTTTGCAAGACGTCATGCAACAGACACAGGGCTCTATATATAAGCAAATTGTCAAAGGTACAACCGCTTATCTGGCTGCGTACAGGGAAACATGGTCATATCTTTTTAAATTGAACACGAACCGGGCAATATTATTATACACAACATTAAGCTTTCTTCTAGTATTGTAATCGGGGCAGCAGAAGATCTCACAGCAATACAGTAGCATGGGTAAGAGAAGAGTTTTCGCTAGTAGGAGTTTTGTTCGTATTGGAATGAAATGCTTAGTAGCCCAAAGAGCGCGTAGCCCACCATATACTTTTCCAATAGCGGCGTTGATATGAGTAGTCCAGGACAGGGTACGGTTGAAAATAATACCGAGGTTTTTGGCCGAATCAACATACTCTATTTGGCTCCCGGTTAGTTGAATAGGTGGAAAACGGAAAATGTCTATTATTCTTTTGTGGATCACGAGTGCTTTCGACTTAAGAGGGTTTAGGAGTAACTCATTTTCAGTTGACCAATTCAGTATACGTTGAAGATCTTCATTTATTAGCCTCGTGGCTTCGATGTACTGTTTTGGAGCAAAACTTATATAAATCTGGGCGTCATCAGCAAACATGTGCATAGCGACATGCTTGACTGTCTTAGGTAATTCGTTTATATAGAGGGAAATAAGTAGTGGTCCCAAAATTGAGCCTTGAGACACACCACGCCTTACTGGCAAAAACCTTGAAAAACGTTCACCCACTGCAACCCGTTGCTGCCTCCCGTGTAGGTAGGAGAAAATAAGTTTCATTGAATGAAGTGAAAACATGAACTCTTTTCTAAGTTTGGAGCAAAGAATTTGGTGATTCACAGTATCGAAGGCCTTTGAGAAGTCGAGTAAGGAGAGAATGGTAGCATTGTTTTCATCGACAGCTTTTCTGATATCGTCGATTACCACCAATAAGGCCGTCTTGCAGCTCCTCTTTGCTCGGAAACCCGACTGATTTTCACTAAGTAGTTTTTTACTTAAGAGATGACTCTGCATTTGTGCAAGGATGGTTTTCTCAAATACCTTTGAAAAGAACGGGAGTATTGAAATGGGCCGGTATTCTATGGAGTTTCCGTTAGTTTTCTTTTCGATGGAAATAACTTTAGCTTCCTCCACTGCGAAGGGAAAGAAGACGTTGTAAGGATGGTGTTAAAAATATGAGTAATAAGGGGCAGTATATAAGGGAGCAGAAGCTTTACAAATTTCGGGTGGATTTCGTCAAGTCCCATGGCATTTGATTTAATTCCTAGTAGAGCTTCAGCAACATCTTCTTGGCTTACCCCATAGAAATTGAAAAGTGGGGTACTATTATCATCCGGCGACAAATCAAGCGGAAATGAGTTAATGGCGTTTCCTGATGTTAAAAATACCGAGTTAAGTTGGTCACAATCGACATTTTCAGGGGTTTTTGACTTCTCTTTACCTATACCGATTTCACGAATTTGTTTCCACACTTCTTTGCCAGACAAGCAAGCACCAAATTTTCTGTTATAGAAATCACGTTTTGCATTTCTAATTTTGTGGGTTGTCTTATTTCGGAGTAATCGGTATCGACTGTAGAACTCCTCAATCTTATACCTCTTCCCGCTTTTAAAAGCATCGTCTCGTTGATTCATCGGCGTATTAGCTTGTAGCGCACATTGAATAGATAGTGGCATGTGGTCTGCGAATATCTGACTTTCTACCTCCATATCCTGTATCAGGTCATGCCAACGCCCATTTATGAAGGCGTAATCGATTACAGAGCATCCATTTCCCTTTATAAACGTATATTCGCCACAGCTATCACTTTTTGTTCTTCCGTTTAACAGACAAAGATTAAAGGTGTCACATGCTTCGATAAGTTTTTTGCCTTTGGTATCGGTGATTTCATCCTTCGACATTCTACTAAGGTTGCCAAAACGTTGAAAATTTCGCTTGTTAATAGGAGATACTTATTCTTTTCCAACCCTCGCATTACAATCGCCAACCAAGAGCATATTTTCGCAGCCTACGCTGAGTAGATAATCGATTAGATCATTGTACTCCCTTTGCCAGTTGCAACAGTTTATGTACGTTGGGCAAATCTCCATACATGTTCCCTCGATTTCTATTTTGACAAGGTCTCTACTTTCTTTTCTCATAAAACAGCAATTTATTTTGGACGCGAACTGCTTATTTATCCCAAAAACCATTCCCCCACTTGCTCTTCCTGCCGTATGAGTTCGGACTGCCCCACTCCATTTCAGTTCAAATCCATTAAAAGCGATTGCTACGTTTTCATACAAATGTTCCATTAAAAAAGTTTCATACAAAAAAAATATTTCATGTTTTTTAACGTATTCAAAAAAATCTAGATATTTGCTTTTATTTTTTAGCCCAGCTACATTATAAGATAAAATACTAAAATTAATGTTTGTATATGGTTTTGCTACTTTACTACTATGGCAGACGGCAACAACGTTAGGAGCTATTTGGTGTTTGGGTTTGTGTACCGGATGTATAATCGTTTGGGTTCCTATCTGCGTATATAGATGTCGCTGCCCTTGTAGGTGCATTTCTTCCACGGCTTCTGCTTGGTGCATTTGACGTTTTTGACACTTGGCGCGTTCAATTTGCAAGTCAACTGCAAGTTCACTACTTATTAAATGTCTATCACTTGCCAAACGATGGTCACGTGAGTTCTTTGATCAATGAGAAAAGGTAAAATAGTAGTCACTAGTAGTTGACTTGGAAATTGAACGCGCCCACTGCCATTACCAGCTGATTCAGTATTTCTTCCCCATCGCCATCACGATCACCGTCTTTCCAAATAAGCATGTCATTTTCATCGTACAGGAATGTTTTATCCTCAACTTGAATAACTTCGCCTTTAAGATATATTTTTAACGTTGGGTTCCTCGCTAGTATGCTCTTCTTCAAGTTGAATATTCGCTTACGACGCTCCCGAACTGCCTTTGGGAAATCTCTGTGGATAGATATACTAGTGTTTCTTAGTTTGCCAGCTTTGTTTATTATTGTGTTGACTTCTTCAGTGTTGTTTACCTGCACCAGTATATTTGAAACCCTTTCATTTGACGACCCCAACTTTTTAACCTCTTTGAGTATATCATTTTTATTTGCGTTTGGGTTTAACAAATCTGCACAGATTTCCTTCGCACGGGCAATCGGGTCGGCATTTGTAGTTGTTGGTATGTGCACGATAATATTGTTTTCGCATGCTCTTTTTGCCAGAAGTTGCACCTCTCTTTCCCACATACCACATCTACGCTGGGTTCTATATAGGGCTTCTTGTGTTTGCTGCAGTTGAGCCTGTGTAAGCATCAATTGGTTTTGGATTACATCTATTTGAGCTTTTTGTTCTTTGATATTATTTTGCAGCTCCACAAGGTCGCTCTTCGTTGCGAGATTAGATGTTTTTCGGTCAAACATCTGTTCAAGTTCATCCACTGACATTTCGCCCACCACCATTGTGCAAAGTGCTTTTTAGTTCCGCTGGTTTGTTTCGGGTGACGTGCAATAATTATGAATCCTAAACATCAACATTAATTCTTTATTTCTCCCTTCGTTCAATTTTGTGTATGCCAAGATTTACAGTTGCGTGTTTCTTATAGCATTTTCAAAGTTAACATGGGAAATGTGCTTTTAAAGTATTGAAAATTGCTTAAAGTAAGTACAGGCAAAGCTCGATTTGCGCACTAGGTAAAATTTACAAAGCAAACATAAAACATAAGAAAAATCATGTCTACACACTAAACGATAGTTTAAAACGCACTTATTTATAGTCAATTTGACTTATTACACCCAATACTGAAATAATCGTCCAATTTAGTCTGTTTAAATTTTGACATAATGTTCATTTTACGGCTATTTCGCGTAAATTTTCATATTTTTTATTGACGATATTCTTCAGTGTATAGAATTCAGCCAATGCTTTTTGTATGCAGATGATTTAAAACTATTTCTAAAGATAAAGTGCTGTGCAAATTACTTGGGACAGGCATGATTTTTAAACAAAGTAGGCTATGATTTTCGCGTTACTGTTTTAAACTTTGGTAAAGTTCTTTGCAAATTAATTATTACAAATATTTTCTTTTGGATTCGCGAAGGTAAGTTGCAGTTTTTTGTGCATTTATAAAAGTTTAGTGTCATGAATCTGTTATCCGATATTTTATTAGTTTTGGTTGGTTCGATTGAACCACTTAAGAAAGAAAAGCTCCGACCTGGTCACATTATACAGGCCCCTAAACACCCCCCCAAAGTAATGTTTTGGAGTTGTTTCACCTCCTTGGGCCCTGGAAGCTTAAAGCCGATTGAAGGGATGATGAATAGCATCAAGTACGCTGACGTTTTAACCCACATGCTCTTACCGACCATGAGAAGACAGTTTCCGACCGGACATTCAATTTTTCAGCAAGATCTTGCCCCATGCCACACTTCAAAAAAAATTCGTTGGGGAGGAACGTATTAAGGTGCTCGAATGGCCAGGCAACTCTCCAGACCTCAACCCAATAGAGAATCTTTGGGCCATAATAAAAATAAGGATGAGGAAAAGGGATTGTACTACCAAAAAGAAGCTTATTTGTGCAATAATTGAAGTGTGGTTTCACGACGAAGAAATTAGAAAAATTTGCGAAACATTGGTTTTATCCATGCCAAATCGAGTAAAAGATGTAATTGCTGCCAAAGGCGGCCATATAAATTATTAAATTTAAAAAATTGACAACATTTTATAAAAAAATAAAAAAAATCATAAAAATTTTGCCTGTCCCAATTAATTTGCACAGCACTGTAAAATGCACAAATGATTGTAGAAAAATTCAGTCTGACCTTAATAATCTACAAAACTGGTGCACACTAAATTGCTTAAAGTTAAACAAACAAAAGTGTATGGCTATTTCCTTTTCCAGATCTCAGACGTATTATTCTCACGACTATTATCTTGAAATGACGTGCTAATATAGAGTTAGTCAAATCAAGGATCTCGGTGTCACTATTGACACTAAGCTAACCTATGTTCCTCATGTTGACTACATAATCGCTAAGGCTATCTCGCTTGTTGGCTTTATAAAAAGGAATTCGAAAGATTTTACTGATCCACATACTCTGCTATCTTTATTCATATCCTTGGTTAGATCGATCCTTGAATATGCCGATATTATATGGAATCCCATTTATGTAAGTCATTCAGATCGTATTGAGATGGTCCAGGGGCGTTTTACCAAATTTATATTCTTTAAAATGCGTTGGAACTTTGAACCATCGTATAGTGCGCGATGCAAATTACTTGGTATATTGAAAATCAATGTTAGAAGGTATGCTCACGATATTATATTCGTTAGAGATGTTGTGTGTTACCACATAAAAAGCCCCGCCCTGTTATCTAGAGTGCCTTTTTATGCACCAGAAAGGCGTCTAAGGTCTCGTTATTTTTTTCGTTCAATCGAGACATAGAACAAACTATGGTTGTAATGGTAATAAGTGGAGATATAGATTTTCATTGTTCTAGAGACCGCTTTAAAAACATCTTGTTTGCTTTATTAAATAACTAAGCTCTGTTATCGTTTTTCTCTTTTTCTCATATACCTTTATAAATGAATTGTTGTATTTTACTAGTATTTATACCCTATTCTAAGGGTATATTAATTTTGACGCATAGTTTGTAACAACCTTAATATTGCCCGTAGACCCCTAAAAGTTACTATATTTATGATCAGCATCGATAGTAATGTCGATCTAGCCATGTCCGTCCGTCCGTCGGCAAAAATTAGGCCTTTAAACTGGACCTAGAGAGATGAAATTTTAACCATATACTCTCTAGGGTCCCGAAATAATCAAGTTTACGAATTTTTGAAATCCGCCCACAGACACGCCCACAAACTCAAAAAAAAAACAAAATTTTGGAAAAAAATCGAATTTTGAGCTAGAAAGCTGAAATTTTTTATATTTGATCTATGACTCCTAAAACTGCTCGGGATAAAAAAAATTCAAAATCCGCCCACTGACACGCCCACAAATAAATAAAACAATTTTTTTGAAAATCCAAAGTTTGAGCTAGGGAGCTGAAATTTATAATACGAGGGCGGGTCAATAAGTCCGTGACTTTTGGAATAAAACACAGATTTTTTGATAAAATTTTTTTTTTATTTTTCAACGTAGTCTCCCTTGAGCTCTATAGACTTTGTCCAACGCTTCTCCAATTTTTTTATCCCTTCCAAAAAAAATGATTTGTCGAGGTCCTCAAAATAGGCCTTTATTTGCGAGATGACTTCATCATTGGAGTCAAATCTTTTTCCACCAAGCCATTTCTTCAGGTTTGGGAACAAGAAGTAGTCGCTTGGAGCCAAATTTGGAGAATAGGGTGGATGAGGGAGCAATTCATAGCCCAATTCATGGTTTTTTGCCATGGCAACTGCACATGTGTGCACCCTTGCATTGTCTTGGTGGAAAAGAACTTTTTTCTTGGCCAAATGAGGTCGGTTTTTTTTCAAATCGTCATTGAATCGGTCCAATAAGTTGGCATAATATTCCCCATTGATTGTTCTTCCCTTTTGAAGGTAGTCAATGTGGATTATCCCGCGTGCATCCCAAAAAACAGTCGCCATAACTTTATTGGCTGACAAACCCACCTTGGCCTTCTTTGGCGCCGATTCGCCCTTAGAAACCCACTGTTTTGACTGTTGTTTGGTCTCTGGTGTGTTGTGATGGATCCATGTTTCGTCCACGGTTACAAAACGGCGCAAAAACTCCTCCATATTGCGATTAAACAACGCCAAACCTTCCTGTGAAGTTGTTACACGATTGCGTTTGTGGTCGACTGTGAGCAAACGCGGCACCCATCTTGCGGAAAGCTTTCTCATGCCCAAGTGATCATTCAAAATTGAAACCACTGAGCCATGCGAGATCCCTACGGCTTCCACAATCTCTCGCACTTTCAATCTTCGGTCGGCCAACACCATATCGTGATTTTTTTCGATTGTTTCGGGTGTAGAGACCTCAACTGGGCGTCCAGGACGTTCGGCATCTTCAGTGCTTGTACGGCCACAACGAAATTCAGTAAACCACTTTTTTACCATTGAAATCGATGGTGCAGAGTCCCCATAGTATTTTTCATGCTTAGCCTTGGTCTCGGTAGTGGTTTTTTTTCGGAAGAAATAATGCTTAATAAGCACACGAAATTCACTTTTTTCCATTTTCTCCTCAAATTAGTGAGTAGTCTGATAAAAATAGCTGTCAAACACAAACTAACTGACGCAGCAAGTTTAAATTTTGACAGGAGTCAACTGACAGATGCCTGTTGACAGGAGCAGTGTTGCCGTTTCAGTAAAGAGGTCAGAAATTCAAAAAGTCACGGACTTATTGACCCGCCTTCGTATATACTCTCTATGGGCCCTTTATGCTCATGTGTAAATATTTTCAAAATCCGACCACTGACACGCCCACAATTAAATT
Source organism: Portevinia maculata (assembly GCA_949715645.1). NCBI lineage: Eukaryota > Metazoa > Arthropoda > Insecta > Diptera > Syrphidae > Portevinia > Portevinia maculata. The sequence continues at coordinate 24,094,686 of OX454527.1, read as the reverse complement.
TTTTTTTTGAAAATTCAAAGTTTGAGCTAGGGAGCTGAAATTTATAATATATACTCTCTAGGGGCCCTTTAGCTTTTTTTTAAATCCGCCTACTGACACGCCCACAATTAAATAAAACAATTTTGTTGAAACACCCAAGTTTGAGCTAGGGAGCGTTTTTTTTTATAAAATCCTTTAAATGTTATATAACAAAATATGTAGAGCGTTCTTAACAATTCAACCATACTTAGACTTTTGTCACGCCCACTTATGAGGGATAGGAATAAGAATAGGGTATTCAACAGTTCGCCGAAGCGGACTGTAGCCCGTCCCTATGTTTTTAGAATATATTTAATCTTGTTTCTTTTCTGTAATCTGTAAGCTATGCTGTAGATAAATAAATAAATAAATAAATAAATAAATTTTGTAAAAGGGTGATTTCTTGAAAACTTCTGCTATTTTCTTCAGCCCATCTTAGAGTGCCGTTAAACATCATGATAGCATCTTGATGGGAAACTAACGGAACATTAAAGGATTTTTTTTAATAGTATGAATGCTCAAAGAAATCTCGCATTTACACTAAGGGCTCTATTTTCGCACAATTGTGTGCGGAAATCGAGCGGTAGTGCAAATATTTTACTTTGGCTGCTACATGGAGCATTATGTTTTGAAGTTGTGTATTCAAGTTTAATTCGCAGAAACTCATACAATAATTAAAAGTGCATACATATGAGCAAGCATTCGCTGCAATTATATGGATTTTTACTGTGCGAATTTTTGCTTCATGGACATGGTCGGGATTTGACCACGCAACCTTCCGTTCCTTCCGCAAGTGGTAGTGTACACTGCACTGTTTCAGCAATATTCCAAGTTTCAGCTTTCTAGCTCGGATTTCGATTTTTTCGAGGTTTTTTGAGATTCTGCGCGTGTCAGTGGGCGGATTTTAAAAATTCTTACATTTGATTATTTCAGGCCCATAGGTAGGTAGGTGGGTGTGGCGGTTTGATAAGACAAACCCAATTAGCACTGAGTGCCGTTTTGTTACCACAAACTCACGCATATCCTGGGTATTATCGATTGGTGGGGGAGGCTAAATCCAACCTGCGGAGTTCAGGAAAGTTATCAGTTCCTTGATACTTTTCTCGGAGACTTCCTCAAGTGTATTGAAGAACGGGCTTCCCAATGTTCGTAGTCTGGTCCTAGCTAAAGCCGGACAGGTACATAGAAAGTGAATTAGGGTTTCTTTTTCAGTTGTCACTTTGCAACTACGGCAGTGTGTATTGTATGGGATGCCCAGCTTGGCCGCATGGTCACCTATAGGCCAGTGTCCCGTAAAGATCGCTGTGAGTCTTGCGGTGTCTTTTCGGGTTCTACCTAGAAGTTCGGGCCCATAGGAATTAAAAATAAAATAAATATTATTTGCCGAAGGACTGATCACGAAAATAGTAACTTTTAGGGATTACGGCAATGTATTTTTCAAACTATGAGTACAAATTAACCCCCCTATTACGGCTAGCGAATCGAACGTTCGACTCAAATTGAATTAACATATAAAAGTAGGCAATACGTTTAACAATAATAACTGAAAAAGGTTGTGTCATATAATATAAAAAAATGTATTCAGTTGCTTCAAAGTTGAGTTGTATGAGATACAATTTAGGTGATTTACAATTGTTAAAAGTGTTGCCTTCTTTTAGATCGTGATTCAATTTGAGTCGAACGTTCGATTCGCTAACCATAATAGGGGTGTTATATGCCCTAAGAATAGAGTATACAAATGTTTTCGTTTATAAATTTCCGAAAGCATTTACAATTTTTTTTAAGTTTTGATTCCATACTCAGAACACATTCTTTCTAGTAAAGAAAGTTGTTTAAAAAATCCTGCGCAACCGAAAGTATTTATATTTTGCGGGTGCCAATGGTGCAGTAGTAGTGTATCGCTTACGGAATGGAAGGTCGTGCATTCGAATCCCGGCCAAGTGCATTACTTTATCGAATACATGAAATCGTAATCTCCCTAAGCAACTTAGACACCACCCGTGGAGAAAAACCCTACAACTGCACCCAAACACTTCTTTCCTATCTCTCTATTCTTTCTAATACCAAGTAGCTTACACTGTGTTCTTAGCATTATAAGGGTACTGAAACAACAGAAAAAATCCCTTTAGCGTAAGCAAATTATAAAAAAAAAAAAAAAAAAAAAAAAGGCCAAATCGTTAAAAACTTGGCTTTATGGTGTCTGACTTTATTTCACACCACCTAGATTTTTTTTAAGAAGAAACTTTAGCTATACATATTCCAGCAAGAGGAATGGAAATTAAATGAACACGCAGCCGAATCCATTTCCATCTATAAAGATGGCTAAAAAATTAACGTGTTTTTCTAAACATTAAAGCTTATGAACAAATTTCATATTCCAAGCGGATATATTGACAGTGGCAGCCAAATCAGCCTCATGGGCGGCGATACCACGTGATAATATCACAATTTTCATTGTAAGCCGGGCTGGAATAAAAGCAATCTCCGCTGCCAAAATGATGTGAAACGGTGTTGCGATGAGCAGAAGGTTCTTGATGGTCAAAATAATGTAAGACTCTGGTGGGTCCCTGGGAACAGGGGTATTCAGAGTAACGAAGTCGCCAACGATTAGCAAGAAAGGGTTCTACCACGAGCACTGAACAGGCGGACCAGTCTGCCAAACCACCACTGTGCGATCTCAAAGCACGGGCGGGGCAGAAAATAATGGAAACTGCCAATAACAGGTGGAACACCCTTCCCTGTGAAACATCCAAGAAAATGTGGTGGGAATGCTTACTGTTAAGAGTGGTTAAAGCGAGACACACACATATAACCACAGTTTGACATTTTCAACGAGTAAAACGGCATTCTACGATTAATTGCAGCAGAGAACGCACGCCAAAAATACAAGGTGGCGCAAAAATAATCCTCCTATCAGAAAATGCTATAAATTTTGCGATTGGCCCCTAATGTCAGTTCTGTTTTGACATTTGTGTAGTAAACACGTGCGAAATACACGTTAATAAACAATGTTACGCTACACTGCTCCAGAACGCGGAATATTGGTGACTATTTATTTGAGCAATAATCGGTCGGTGACCAAAAAACATCGGAAGATTATTTTTGCGCCACCTTGTACATTTAGAAACTGCTCGGGCACTGCCCTGTCTAAAGTCCATCATACATATATAAATATCTCTCTTGTTTTAATAAAAAGCATTTGTTTTAAATTCAAGTTTAGTATATTATTTCAAATTTTTTTTTTTTTAAATTCTGGCTCACCAAGGCGATTTGTAAGAGGGGACAATTCGACCTAAAAAGATCTTTTGTGCCGTATGGGCCAGAAAAATTTAATCTAGTAGAATTTCCACTTTCCGTGTAAAGTGGACAATTTTACCAGTAGAAGAATCCTTTATGTCCTCGGGGCTCATTTGTTCCCTGAAAAAGATCTTCTTTCTAATTCCATTAAGGGCTGGACATTCACATAAAATGTGTTCAGCTGACTCGTCCTCTTCAAGACAGAGTCGGCACTCAGGAGAGTCTGCTATTCTCATTTTGTGTAGATGATATCTTAAACCATGGTGACCAGTAAGGTAACCTACTAAGTTTTTGATATCATGCCTGCTTAGGTTTAGACATTTGCTGGCGTTTGATTGAAGGGCCGAATGGCTCGTTTGGCCTGTCTTAGACCTGCGATGCTTTCCCAAAGATGTATACATTTTCTATGTTCCCAGCTTTTTATTGCTGCCGTTGCTGCTGATCTAGGAGTGCTGAACCTTTTCTGGCCAGTTCGTCGGCCTTTTCGTTACCTTCTACCCCGACATGACCCGGAACCCACCATAATTTGGTCTTGTTTCTTATTCCGAGTGTTTCTAGGGTATTGAAGCAGTACATGACTGATTTGGAGTCAATGGTATAAGAGCTAAGGGCGTTTATAGCTGCTTGACTATCCGTGAATATATGGATGGTTGCACCTTTTATGCCAGATAAATTAATGTGGCTGGCGCATTCTTTAATGGCGTGGAGCTCTGCTTGAAATACGCTTGGACTTTTGCCCATGGGTATCGTGAAGCGTTTGTGTGGTCCGTATATTCCCGCTCCTACCCCCGTTTCCATTTTAGAACCATCCGTATACCACTTTATGCCGTTGTGGCTGTTTGGTGGGTTATTACTAACCCATGCTTCTCTCTTGGGGATCTCCGTGGAGAACCGTTTGTTGAAGCATAGTGTTTTTTTAATGCGGTGTGTGACTGCGCAGTTCATGTTAAGTTCTGGCAGTTCATCGAGAAGGGTCTTTAGTTCCGGATGATCATTAAGACTTATCTCGTTTAACTGTATTAGACTTATTGCACTGCGGATCGCCACTTTTTTAATGTATGTGTGAAGAGGTGTAATTCCTGTTATTGCATCTATGGCAGCTGTTGGACAGGTTCGCATGGCTCCGGATATACCAAGGCACGCAAGCCGTTGTACCTTTTTGAGCTTCTCTATTGCGACCTTTTGTGTGGATTTTTTCCACCATACTATGGAGGCGTGTGTTATAATGGGTCTTATCATCACTGTGTAGATTCAGTGGACGATCTTTGGAGAGATTCCCCAGGTTCTGCCATATGTGCGACGACAGGCCCATAAAGCTCTATTAGCTTTAGTGATTTTGTTATTTATGTGAGAGTTCCAGTTAAGTCTCTTGTCTAGGATTACTCCAAGATACTTGACTTCGTCGGAATACTCTACGACCGTGTCGTTGATTGTGATTAGGCCTAGGTCTAATTTCCTCCTTTTAGTGAAAGGAACGATTACGGCTTTACTGGGATTTATGGAAAGATTTTAATTGATGCACCAGTCTATGGCTCTCTTTAAAGCATTTTTCATTTTTGATGTGACTCCAATTGAGTCTTTGCCCATGACAATGATGATAATATCATCGACGTACCCAATTTTAGTGTAGCCCAAATTGCTCAACTTGTGTAGCAGGTCATCGATGACCAATGACCACAAAAGGGGTGAAAGTATTCCCCCTTGTGGGCAGCCCCTTACGGCTGTTACTGATACTGAGGTTGTTCCTGACGAGGCAGTTATTTTGCGACTTTCCAGCATCGCTTTGATCCATTTAATAGTTGGTTTGTCTATGTTTCTATGGTACAAAGCATTTGATATGGATTCATATCAAAAGAACCCTCTATGTCCAGAAAGGCACAAAGTGCGATCTCTTTGCAACGGTAGGCGTTTTTAACTTCCCAGTGGAAGTTCTTGTTTATCTCTGTAGTTAGTCTTAACAGAGCGCCTTCCATGGATTTGCCCTTTTGGTACGCATATTGGTGAGGGGCAGAGGCATGCTTTTTGATATGCATTCTCTAATGTGGATGTCAACAATCCTTTCCATTGTTTTCAGAAAAAACGATGTCAAGCTTATCGGACGATATGATTTAGGTAATTCGCTCGGTTTGTTATGAATTGGTTTAGGTATGAATACTACGCTTACCTCCCTCCAGGTAACTGGTATATACCCCCAGTTGAAGCTGAACCTAAATAAGGCAATCATGGATGGTAATAAAAATTCTATTCCATTTTGAATGAGGGCTGGAAAAATACCGTCTGTTCCTGATGCCTTGAATGGTTTAAATGAGTTAATTGCCCATTTAACCTTATCCGGAGTAAAAAGTGTTCCGGATAAACTATTAATTCTGCTTAGGTTTCTTGGAATTGAGACTAAACCTCCGCTATATGGTCATCTGTAATGACCATGGTGTGAGACCCTGGGAAGTGAACCTGAAGCAAAGTTTTCAGCGTTTCTTCCCGGTCGCGAGTGATTGAACCATCTGATTTGATTAACAATCCCATGCTTTTTGCTTGATCCTTTGACAGGCGTGCCACCTCTGGAAGTTTTTCCATCTTCTTACAGTTTGCACGCCATGAGGCTCTTTTGGATCTGCGCAACTCTAAGTTGTATATGGTCAGCATGGATTTATATTGTTCCCATGTGCCGGTGCGTTTGGCTTTGTTAAAAAGCTTTCTCACTCTCTTTCGAATAGACTCAAGGTTATCGTTCCACACCATGGTACGCACCAAAAAATTTCAAAGTTTAATAATTGCATTTAAACTTACTGGACACAATTTACTAAAGAATCACAAAATGAAAATGCATCTTACTGATGACAAAATGAGCAGAGGCTTCGGTGATGAAGAAACTTTCGAGGATACCCTCCATTTAGTGTGACTAAAGAAGCCTCAAGTCAATTAAGAAAAAGAACTTTAGATTGGTTTTTTTCCACAACCTAAAGGATTTTTCCGAAATCCCTCTCTCTAATCTCTTCATGTAACGTATTTGGTAGGTTGCCATTTCACGTTCAAGAACCGACAAGCAATAGGTACTCTGGCTATCACCATACTCAAGAAGTCAGTGCCACAGAGGTTCCCCGTCCCATACTCTTGCCGATCAAGTAACTTTATGCACGATTGTCGTCCAAGCTATACCAGTCAACGAGGTCGTGATCAGTTTGATTCACGCAACTCTACCACCATCGTGTCGTCTATCGTCTGGTAGAATTAAATTGGATTAAAAAACAGAGCTTTAGTATAGACGGCCCACTGAGGCGCCTTTTTGCCAAAGTGCTGGCAAAATTAAATTTTCGTGTGTGCCTAAAATCCAAAACTAATTTATTTACTAGATTAGGAAATATTAGAAGCTTCAAAAGCCGAAAGAAATTTTAAAATCGGTCGAAGGATTCCAATGATACAGGTAGTTAAAGTTTCCTTACTTTTCAAATCAAAGAAAAAATATTTGTTTTATGAAAAGTTTTAGGGTTTCGGCGTCAAAATCTAAAAACCTTGTTCAGAAATTATGTTTTGTTTTATTTAAGCTTGTAAAAGGGACCATTTGTATTGCAAAGGAGCGGGTCTGCTTTCAAAATTCTGCTTTGCAAAATTCTGACTTTTAACACAAAAATTCTGCTTTTCAAAATTCTGTTTTTTTTCTGTTCTGCTTTTCAAAATTCTGACAGGCAATATTTTAAACAAATAAATTCTGCTAATTCTGCTTTTTTCCAATTTACGAATTTTAGTCAAACAAATATTTTTCAACTGTTACAACAAATTACAATATATATCATATAAAGAAGGCACACAGGTGGGTAATTAGTTTTTATCGTTTGACCTGCACATCAAATTCAATGAATTTGTTGTTGTTGTTAACAATTAACAGACAACTAATAGCAATATACTCGTAGAAACTAAGAGAGCAATCTTAAAACCAATAAAAAACTACTTTTACCTCTTCTTCTATAACAAGTGAGTAGGTAGGTAGAATGGAAATGGAAAATGTTTAAAAGCGCGCGCTTTTTAACATTTTCCAATCCTTTTTTTATTATTTGCAGAATTTTGTAAAGCAGAATTTTGTAAAGCAGAATTTTGAAAAGCAGAATTTTGAAAATAAGAATTCTGAAAAGCAGAATTTTGAAAGCAGAATTTTGTAAAACAGAATTTTGAAAGCAGAATTTTGAAAACAGAATTTTGACCTCAACCCGTATTACAATTATGATCAATTTTTTTTTTTTAAATGCAAAATTTTAAGATTTTCAAAAAGCTGTTTTTACCTGCATTTTTTGACCTTTGAGTCAAAGAAGAGTCTTTGGTCTAAACTCAACGGAAATTTAATCTATGACTATTTCTGAAATATTTAATAAGAAAACCAGCTGCCAGTTTTTGGCTATTTGCGGTTTAGAGAGGTTTTATTAAAGAAGGTTATTTTTATTCATTTATGTTTTTTTTTTTTTTGTATTATATCCTTAAAAACCAAGTGGTCATAAAAACATGTAAGAATGTATTTTTTGGAAACCAAGAATGAACAGGAATAACCTGAACTTCCAAGAAATCTGACGTTACAAAGCACGTGGGGCTGTGATGTATCATCTTGGCCAAGTGCCTATAACGGATGCAAACATGTTAATGGCCTCAATTGTTCCCCTGAGACTTAAGTGTTCAAATAGTGAATATGTATTGGAAAAACCCTCGCCCATCATCAGTTCATTTCTGCCGACCAATAATGTTCCAGTATGCAAAGGAAACTGCAGATCGTATAAGGAGCACAGTGAATTACATCAAAAGTTAAATCGCTGATTTTCAACCTTTTAAATATAAGGTTAATGACGAAGTAGTTATTGTTGTAAGCCATGAACTATTTTTAACTTTGATTGACGGAAAAGTGTTGAATAAAATCACTGAAACAAAGTCGACAGGGTCGTGTCCCATTTCCAAAAGAATGCAAAAAAAACTTCAACAATGAAGACCAGTCAACAAATGACGAGCATAATTACGAATATGGAATATCTCCATTACATGCCAGAATCAGATGCATGGAATTCATTTTGAAACTAACTTGCATATACCTACACTCAAACAAGATGGAGAAAATATTGATAAAAGTATTGGAACTAAGGAGGCAGAAAGAATAAGCAAGCAAGATATCCAAAGGAAATTTCGCAAGGAAAAGGGTCTCGATGTGGATAAACCAAAACAAGGATTTGGAAACACTAACGATGGAAATACATCGAGAAGGTAACAGGTCGTATAACTGGAGTCAATATAGAGGTGATAAGAAGGCTTCAAGTAATACTTAACGTTCTAAACTGCAGGGAAAATGTTGACGATTCAAAGTTTGTAGGTTATGCAATAGAAACAACAGATTTTTTGAAAAAAAAAGTATCCCGAAAAGCAACTTACATACACCTACTCTTCATAAAATGTTGGCTCATTGCCAAAGTATAATCGAGTAGGTATCAGTCGTAACCAATCGGAGAACTGTCAGAAGCTCAGGAATCCAAAAATAAAGACCACAAAAAATATAAGTACCAAAATACCTGCAAGGTTTCAAGGATGCGGCAGAATGAAGACCTATTTAACATGCCTGCAGCCTCATCGAACGCTCTTTTTTCTTCGCTAAGGCATGTTAGAACTAAAAAACAACTCAAATCACGATACTCTTTAAAAATGATTAGTTAATTAGAAATTACCTCGGACTTTGACGAAAGTTTCCAAGAAATCTAGTCTTTTGTTTTTTATTTATTTGTACCTATGTACTTATTAATTTACTTATTCTCCACTGTTAAACTTGAAATATATTAGGTACATATTAACATGAAATTCTGGAATACCCTGTAAAGCATTTTTCTTAAATTTCATAGCACTTTAAATACTTTCTCTATACCTTGACTTATAATGTACCACTGAAGTAGTATATTTTCACTCTAATGTGCAGCAAAATAATAAAAAGCGGCCAAGTGCGAGTCGGACTCGCTCATGAAGGGTTCCGCGCGAATTATAATTATTATTTACTTAGGCACCTATTACAGATTTATTATTAGAAAATAATGGTTCACGGTTTACGCATAAGGTTTATGTTTATGAAATTAAATGTTTTTTTTTTTATATTTGAGTTGATTTAATGAAAGGTAAATTGCGGCTTACGATTTATGACGTATTAAAAAAAAACTACTTGCTGGATCTCGTTCAAACCAATTTTTGTTGAAAGTTTGCATGGTAATGTACATCATATATTTTTTTTAGTTTTTTCATTCCCTTATTTTAGAAGTTAGAGGGGGGGGGGGGCAACATTTTACCACTTTGGAAATGTCTCTCGCGCATACTATTCAGTTTAGAAAAAAATGATATTAGAAACCCAACACTTATGGGTTTGATTAAAAAAAAAAGTTTAAGTTTCAGTTCTAAGTATGACCTCCAAAATTTATTGTTTTTTTTTTCTATTTTAATGCGGTTCACAGAATACATCTACTTACCAAGTTTCAACAGTATAGCTCTTATAGTTTAGGAAAAAAGTGGCTGTGACATATCCGGACAGACAGACAGACAGACAGACATACAGACAGACATGACGAATCTATAAGGGTTCCATATTTTGCCGTTTGGCTACGGAACCCTAAAAAAGGCTTTTAATACACATGCAGAAATATTGTTTACTTTTATGCGCCACTGTTACTTTGTTTGACTTTAAGACACCCTGATTTTACTTCAGTCATTTACTAATATCATTTTTTCAGGTAAAATATTAGCCATGTTTCTTTGCACGCGGATATAGGGATGGCATCAGAAAACGACTATCGCCGCTTAAGAATTCTTCAAAAAGAACTTGGCAGCTGCATGTGTGTTGCTACGAGGGCGGGTCAATAAGTCCGTGACTTTTTGAATTTCTGACCTCTTTACTAAAACGGCAACACTGCTCCTGTCAACAGGCATCTGTCAGTTGACTCCTGTCAAAATTTAAACTTGCTGCGTCAGTTAGTTTGTGTTTGACAGCTATTTTTATCAGACTACTCACTAATTTGAGGAGAAAATGGAAAAAAGTGAATTTCGTGTGCTTATTAAGCATTAATTCTTGCGAAAAAAAACCATTACCGAGACCAAGGCTAAGCTTGAAAAATACTATGGGGACTCTGCACCATCGATTTCAATGGTAAAAAAGTGGTTTACTGAATTTCGTTGTGGCCGTACAAGCACTGAAGATGCCGAACGTCCTGGACGCCCAGTTGAGGTCTCTACACCCGAAACAATCAAAAAATTCACGATATGGTGTTGGCCGACCGAAGATTGAAAGTGCGAGAGATTGTGGAAGCCGTAGGGATCTCGCATGGCTCAGTGGTTTCAATTTTGAATGATCAGTTGGGCATGAGAAAGCTTTCCGCAAGATGGGTGCCGCGTTTGCTCACAGTCGACCACAAACGCAATCGTGTAACAACTTCACAGGAAGGTTTGGCGTTGTTTAATCGCAATATGGAGGAGTTTTTGCGACGTTTTGTAACCGTGGACGAAACATGGATCCATCACAACACACCAGAGACCAAACAACAGTCAAAACAGTGGGTTTCTAAGGGTGAATCGGCGCCAAAGAAGGCCAAGGTGGGTTTGTCAGCCAATAAAGTTATGGCGACAGTTTTTTGGGATGCACGCGGGATAATCCACATTGACTACCTTCAAAAGGGAAGAACAATCAATGGGGAATATTATGCCAACTTATTGGACCGATTCAATGACGATTTGAAAAAAAACCGACCTCATTTGGCCAAGAAAAAAGTTCTTTTCCACCAAGACAATGCAAGGGTGCACACATGTGCAGTTGCCATGGCAAAAAAACCATGAATTGGGCTATGAATTGCTCCCTCATCCACCCTATTCTCCAGATTTGGCTCCGAGCGACTACTTCTTGTTCCCAAACCTGAAGAAATGGCTTGGTGGAAAAAGATTTGACTCCAATGATGAAGTCATCTCGCAAATAAAGGCCTATTTTGAGGACCTCGACAAATCATTTTTTTTGGAAGGGATAAAAAAAATTGGAGAAGCGTTGGAAAAAGTGTATAGAGCTCAAGGGAGACTACGTTAAAAATAAAAAAAAAAATTTATCAAAAAATCTGTGTTTTATTCCAAAAGTCACGGACTTATTGACCCGCCCTCGTATGACATGCACCGTGACCAGGGTTGTAGACGTATAAAAGTCGGCGTATTATACACACTTTTTTACGTGTATAAAAGTGTGTATTTTACATCTGAAAAATTTAGCTGGTGTATAAAAGTGTATAAAAGCAAAGAAAAGGTATAAAACTGGAAAAAAATGTAAAAAAATAAAAAAAAATATATTTTGATTTTTAATATAGCTTTGATTTATTCGAGTCTTTTATTTTAAGTGAGTAATAAATGAACATGAAGCAAAAAAGCGAAGATTTTCCACAAAAAATAGGGTACTTTACGGTTACGTTCAGGCATACTGTGTTTCCTGGGCTTATTCTCTTCGTGAGAAAGGGAATATGCACTAATACATGTAAACTTGTATACACTTTTATACACTTTTATACCGTTTAATAAATTTTTATACCGTTTTATACACTTATATACAACTCGAGAAATCTGACATTTACGCAACCCTGACCGTGACACAGCTGTAAGTTGTAGTTAAGAAATTTGTAATGAAAATCCTGAATATTGAAAAATATTTAATTCCGCCAATTGAAATTGATGCCAAGTATATTCTAAAATTATGAAAAACAATTTCACATTAACAGATTTGCTAAATTAAATTACCTTTATAATGAAGTTTGAAAAAAAAAATAATAAAATAAAATAAAATGTGTTAGTGGTCGGAGGGATGTCAAACTTTGTCATTTCCTGAAAAATTCATCGCATGAGTTCATCAGAAACGAAGGAAATGGGTTTTGGAAGCACTGTTTATCCCCGCTAACTGACTTAGCGGCGATAGCTATCCCCGCTAAAGTTAGCCTATATACTATAGGATAAGTTGTTGTTGTATTTTACATGCAAATTTCAAAAACGTATTACATCTGATAATTCTGAAACACCCTGTAAATATTTTTTCTTTAAATACACAAAATGTACATATAGCTTTGAAAATAGCTAAAAAAAATTAACACGATATCTTTACAGTACACTCTCGGTTGAGTGCACATCGGTGCAGTGAACAATCCAATAGAGTGAACACACAAACATTTGTACAGACTACTCCACAGAGTGAACAAGCAAACCTCGGTAGAGTGAACAACATATTATGTGTATGTGTTTTAACGCCGCTAGAAAATCCCGCTGCTGCACAATGTTTCGAGCAAATCAAGACTCAAGCCAGATCAAATATATTGTTACTGCCGTCTCAAGTTACACCGTCAACAGGCACTGTCTAAACAAACCATGTAACTCCACCTTTAAGTATTGAAAGAAACTTTCCTTGCATACACTTCCTAGCATTCTCATTTTGTGTAATTGACTTTTGTTCGCTGACAAAGAGGGTGTCATAAATATCTAAATTAATTGAAATTAAAGAATAAAGAATAAATAAACGAGAAAGAAAAGAAACTAAGGTAACATAAAAATTTGTAACATTGAATTATTATAATTTTGGAATAAATTACAGAATTTTTAAGCCACGCTTAAAAGAGGAATAATTGTTTTATTCGACGCACGCGGCTATAGAAACTTAGCCATAACATATATAATGCCGATGAGTCGGGGCTACACTGGAAGCTTCTACCAGGGAAAACTTATGTGGCATCTGCTGAGGAAACTGCTCCGGGGCAAAAACTGAAAAGCAAAGGATAACCTTTTTGGCATGCACTAATGCCACAGGTCGGCATAAACTGAAGCCTCTAGTGATCGGGAAAGCCAAAAACCCTCGTCCATTCAAGAATCTATCGCTACCTGTGCATTACGACGGTCCAAATCAGCTTGGATGACTGCAGCAATTTTTAAAGACTGGTTCAGTAATTTGTTTTTTCCCGAAGTTACAAATTTCCTCAAAAAAAATGGTTTACCAGTCAAAGCGTTACTTATATTGGATAATGCCACAAGTCATCCACCGGAGAGCGAGCTTCGAAGTTCAGATGGAAGCATTACAGTAGTTTACATGCCCCCAAATGTGACCCCACTAATTCAACCTATGGACCAGTATGTTATTCGCCTGACTAAACTTTTCTACAGAAAAAGCTTACTGTTATCGCTTGTTGCTGCAGACAAAGGTACGATTTTGTTTGTCATATCATAAAGGTGTTGCGTTTTGTAAGTTTCATGAAATTATTTCAGACAACATTTGTGAAGCTGTTAAATCTATAACTAGCTGATATTAAGAGCAGCTTGGGATAGCGTTAATGCTTCTGTTATTGAAAAATGCTGGAATAACATTCTTGGATCCGATGAAAGCTATGAGGACGAAGACGATATACCTCTTAGTATTCTTCCTAGTCAGCCAATCACAAATGTTGCGAAGATGTGGTTGACTTGCTCAATCATACCAATGTAGAGGTTCCACACACGGTTATTGATATAAACGACTTTAACGAAGATCAGATACGAGTACCTTCGGATATTGAGGAAGCGGAAAATGAAAATGAAGATGAAGAAGACTGCCAACTAGTTCCGGGCCGCCCGACATACTCGGTTTCTTCGAGAGATGCCATACTTTCTTTTGACAGGGTACTTGAGTGGGCAGGATTTAACGAAGTTGATTACAAAGATATTTTAGTCATAAAACGGTTGCAGGGAAAGGCATTGCAAATTGACTTAAATTTAAGAAAGAAACAAACAAAAGTTGCAAATTATTTTTTAAAAATATAAATTACTTTTTCCTTTTTAGTACTACACAAGTATTTATATCCTTATCTTCAAAAAATTCATTGAAATGTCTCCTTTTTATTTTCACAACCAGTGAGTTAAGTTTTTGTTGATTAATGATAGCAATATAAAATGCCACAGTCTGACAGCGGATAACCTTACAGGTCGCTTGACATCGTCATTCAAACTTTTAACGCCTCAACCAACTGGAAATCTGCTGGTCAACCCGAACTTTTGGCCTAAAGATATTCTTGTAAAAGAATTCGTGAGCAGACCTAGCTTCAAGAAGACTCAATCAAAAAACCTTCCAAAAAACTCCAACCAAATAGTTTAGATCCTACAGCCTTTAGTCTTTACTACCAAAATACTGGTGGTCTAAGAACAAAACTCCGCGATGTCTTGCTCTTCTCTTCATCTGGTCAATATGATATTATTGTTTTCACTGAGACTTGGCTTACGCAGAATCATCACAACGAAGAATTGTTCAACAAAGACCAGTACGAAGTTTTCCGCAAAAACCGTTGCTCCGTTCTAACCGATTGTGAGAGAGGTGGTGGAGTATTGGTTTCGGTTCGGGCCTCTTTGCGCAGTGATGAAATCAATCTACCTCCAGCAGCAGCAGATTTGGATGTTGACCAAGTAGCAGTCTCAATAAAATTCATTTCTGGAACTGAAGTTATTGTTATTGTAAGTTATATACCACCAAGGAGTCCTTACCTATTATAGAAAGCACATATAGATAATTGTTCCTTTATCTTAAATAACTTAAAAGATCATCAGCACGTTATCCTTCTTGGGGACTTTAGTTTACCCAACCTAATTTGGTCATTTGACTGCGATGATTCTAGACTTCTTCCATTCAATGTTAACTTATATTATGAGCGTGAAGTCGTTGATACTCTTGCCCAGCTTGACCTTCGTCAGATAAATAACTTTGCTAATGAATTTAATAATATCCTAGATTTGGTATTTGTTGATTCCGAACTCGACATTAGTATCAACAACTCCATGGTCCCACTCTTTCGTAATTCTGTTTTACATGTAGCATTATCCATGCAGTTTGAGTTTTATGAATTTTTTAAACCAGGTTCCGGTGACACTTTTTTTAAATATAACTATGCTAAAGCCAATTTCAGCAACATTTCAAACTATTTAGATAGCATGAATTGGTTAGAAATCTTTAATAATTGTAATTTAGATAATTCTTTTAATTTATTTATGAACACTGTAAAAATGGCAATTGATTTGTTTACACCTAAAGTAAAGTCTACCAAGGGTAATAAACCCATTTGGTTTAATGATAGAATCATAAATTTAAATAATAGGAAAAATAAGGCCTATAAGCGATTCCGTAATAGCAATAACGACGCGGAACTTTTGAAAGTTTATCGGACGCTCCATAAACAATTTGATGTCTTAAATAAGTTTCTTTATACAGTATGTTCTTTCTGTTGAATCTAATTTAAAGATAAATAGTAAACGCTTTTGGAGCTTTATTAATAGCAAAAAGCAATCTAATGGTATTCCTAACTGTATGCGTCTAAATAACGTATCTTCATCTGATCTTTCAACCATCTGTAATATGTTCGCTAACCACTTTCAGTCTGTATATTCTTCTGGTACTAGCACACCTAGTCCCTAGTAATAGCTCAATGTCCTGTGATTTCTTTAATATCGGCAAGTTAGAGTGTACAATCGCTGAAGTTCAAACTGCTCTTTCTTTATTAAATTTAGATAAAAATCCTGGTATGGATGGCATCCCGCCAATTTTACTTCAAAAGTGCTCCTTCGCGTTTTCTGTACCTCTTTGTTTAGTTTTTAATTTGTCTCTCCGGTCTGGACATTTTTTGAAAAATTGGAAGAGCTCCTTTTTAACGCCCATATATAAATCTGGGTCGAGACATGATATTACTAACTATCGTCCGATCTGTAAGATTTCTACTATTTTTAAGTTGTTTGAAAAACAGGTTTGTGACAAACTTACACCTCTCTTAAGGAGATTTATCTCTCCGTTTCAACATGGATTCGTCGCAGGCAGATCTACTACCACAAATTTGGAATTCTGCCTTGAAATACCTTGAGAATGGCTTGCAATGTGATGTAATATATACGGATTTTGGTAAAGCGTTTGATCGCGTTAACCACAATATATTATTTTCCAAACTAACTGGCTTAGGACTTCACTCCAATTTCCTAAAGTGGATTCATTCCTACTTAACGACACGTATCCAGTATGTTCGCATAAATGACACGTTCTCGTCACCAGTTTATGTTACCTCTGGAGTACATCAAGGTAGTCATTTAGGCCCTTTGCTCTTCCTTTTATTTATTAATGACATTCCTGACTTGTTTTTGAGTTCCCAGTGTCTAATGTTTGCCGACGATTTGAAAGTGTTCCGACCTATACGTTCAGTTCACGATTGTATTCTTTTACAAGAGGATCTTGAACGACTTTCCATATGGTGTCAAAATAATGATCTTCATCTCAATGTCTCTAAATGTCAAAGCCTTTCTTTTTACCGTAACCTCTCTCCAATTCACTTTACGTACGTAATCGATAATACCTCCCTGTCCATTATTTCGTCCAAAAAAGATCTTGGAGTAATTTTTGACATAAAACTTAGCTTTTGTAAGCACATTGAGTCTTTGGTTGCCAAAGGTAATCAGATGTTAGGTTTCATATTGCGGAATTCTAAAGACTTTCAAGATCCACATACTCTCAAATGTTTATTTTTTGCATTTGTCCGGTCTCACCTTGAGTACTGCAGTATAGTTTGGAATCCGTTTTATGAAGTACATTCTATTAGAATAGAGAAGATCCAAAAGCGTCTTACTAGAGTAGCTGTTCGTAGACTGCGATGGAATATTGAAATGCCATCTTACGAGACTAGGTGCAAATTATTTGGTATCTTACCTCTTTTTAAACGAAGGCAATATTTTTCAATTATGTTTATTCGTGATTTGATAAATGGTCATATCGATTGCCCTTTCCTATTATCATTAATTGGATTTTATGCTCCTTCGAGAACTCTTAGAAATCGTCTTTTATTTTATGTACCTTATCATAGAGTTAATTATGGATACAATGAACCAATTTCTAGATGTCTTAGAGAATCCAATAAATATTCTAGTATATTTGATTTTAATCTTAGTAGGGATTCATTTAGGAATAAATTAATTCTGTTGTTAGGCTTAGGTGGTCGTTTTTAAGTATATTTTTGTATTAAGTAAAAGTAATCTAGCGAGAACAGTAGATGTACTCATTTGATTGAAAAAAAAAAAAATAAAAAAAAAAAAAAATATACAGTGTACTCTCTCCTAACGGACACCCCTCTTAAGCGGACACCTCTCATAACCAGACAAATTTTAAAGAACAGAATAATCTACACAATTTTTAATGTAAATAATTCTCTCATAAACTGACTCTTTTATAACCGGACGCGGACACCAGTTTTCATAACCGCAATAGAATTTCACTCTCTCCTAAACGGACAAAACGCATTTGGCACAGTTGGTTGTCTTTTATTTTGTGGCGCTTTGCCATTGATACCCAGCAAAATATTTAAAAAAAAAAACGGTAAAGAAATTAAACATAGTACGCTGCGGCGCCGACGGCCGTCTGTCGACTATCGGACTAAAATTCTCGTGTCGCAATACGTAGGTTTGTGTGTAAGTGTATGCATAAGTGTATGTTTTAAAGGCTTTGTTCTTGTTTATATGTTTTGTTATTATCCTTTTTATCACAAAAAATGCATTTCATTTTAAAATAAAATGTTTTAGGTACCATTAATGCATATGTCTTGTTTCTTTTTTCAAGGTTGTCACCTCTAATAAGCGGACAAATTTCTTGGTACCGTCAGTGTCCGCTTATGAGAGAATTTACTGTATTTAAAAAAAAAAAAGTGATCATGAATCTTGTTTTTTTTTTGTATCTTTTGAGAGAAAATAATAAAAACATCATTAGATCATAAAAAATAGTTCAGACTATAAGTTAATAAACGAAACAAAGAAGAGTTTATTGACGACAAAAAGTTTATTGACGAGGCGACGCACAATCCACTCAACAACAAAGTAACGGCCCAGCCATCTCCATCCACCAGATGAAATAAACAATCATCACATTAAATAATCGATCTACTTCGCAACAAAGAAGCAGCCATCCCCATCCACCAGATGAAATAAACAATCATCACATTAAATAATCGATCTACTTCGCAACAAAGAAGCAGCCATCCCCATCCACCAGATGAAATAAACAATCACATCAAATAATCGATCCACTCCGCAACAAAGAAGCAGCCATTCCCATCCACCGGATAACATCAACAACAAAGTCGGTCGTCACAAGCAGTGCCATTAGATTGACCATTAACAACAATGTTACGCACAAGAAGTGCAGATGGCAATCTCTATGAAGTAAACACATCGAGCGCGTACGATCGTGTCACCATTCATCCCCCGAGAATATGATGATATTTCTGGAGTAGACCCACACATCAAGTTGACTATAAATAGCAAAGACTTCAAACAATCGAGGTTCAGTTGCCTAGTTAAGTTTATAATATTAAGTTCATTACTTTTCATTTCGTTTAAAGTTTAAGTAGTTCGGAAAAATTGTAAACCAGTTCAAAGTAAGAAAAATTGTAAACCAGTTCAAAGTAAAAGAATAAAAATATATTTTTTTGACGAAAATAAAAGTAATTAGTTTAACTTATACACTGGTTGGCTATAGGTGCTACCGAATGGCTTCAAATTTTCACGCTCGGTAATGTGAACAATCTCGCTCGTTTGAACAGGCCTGGTTTTTATTAGTTCACTTTATCGAGAGTGTACTGTATTTGTTTACGAGCTATGATTTTTGAAACCAAGTCAATATGCGCCACTGTGCGACCGCCGCCAATTGTTCCTGCAAACTTTTCTTTAAGTTGCTTTCCGCCAGAAGAATTTGTCCTGGGAGATAATGACAATATCATCTGTAGCACATATTATACCCATTTGCCTTAAGTTTTTTTCGATAACCAGAACCCACAGTAGAGGACATGGTTTTCCCCCGTAAGGAGTACATTTAGTTACTGATATTCGTATAGGACTGTTCCCAACCGTTGTCAATATGTCAAAATGATGCCACCAAAATGAGAACCAAACCAACACCGGTATAACGACATCATTAAATCAAGTTGGGGTCACAAAAAAGTGCACGCGAGAAAAACATCACCAAATTAATTGCGCCCATTTGACTTATAATCATTGCAAACTGACGTTAAGCCTAGTCCCTCTACTCGAAACAAATTAACACGTTTCACTTTGTTAAATGCTAACTAGTTTTTATCTGTTTCACTTAACTAGAAAGAAAAAAAGAAGTCACCCAACCACGTGATGAGTGAGACAGGTTTTCTTATTTAATTCCAACTTCGTGAATCTTGAACGTGATGCTGGCTGATACTGACACGACACCGATACAAAATATTTTCTTAGCAAATTCCGTGATTTATTCTCGTTATTTCATCCTTCTTCGCAATCACTCATGACAATAGAAAAACAAATGACAGATGTTTTCTAAATATAACACCAACAACAACCTGCAAACGGAGACAAAAATAGTTTCACACAGATTCCCCTTATCGCACGGTTATTTTAACAATCATTGTTGTTAACACATTAACAAACATTCCACCACCGTCGTGCACAACTTTGTCATTTTAAATTAAATAGGCCAGAGGTCAAGATCAATGGCTTCCGTAGGGTGGAATACAAGACCAGTCATAAAAATGCAAACACAGTTCACTTGGGTGGACGGGCATATTATCCAGATGCAGCAGTGGGAACAATTATTACACACAACCAACTGATGGTGAGAGGGCGCACCCCCAATGTTCCATTGACCCTCACCAAAGAGGTGAAAGCACGCAAGTTGCTTGAAACACACACGCACACACTGTCATCTATTAAACGTTATAAGAAGTCCAAAAGTAAGTTGAATCCCTGTTGACAGTTGAATTTTGTAATATTTTTTTTCACCCCATTGACACAAATTCGATGGCCGTGGAGTGTTTGAGTGAAGTGGAGTGCGTTAAAAAAAACACTCGCCGCACGCACTTTCAAACAAACTATCACGAACAAGTTAACATAAAGTCAAACTCCGCAACGTCTGACAGCCACACACGCACACAAACCCATTGAGCAATTTTTTCATTACCATTCAGCGCGCGGCGCGGTAACTGAACTTTTCTCATTTGCATTGCAACGCACTCCACTTCGCATCGACTCCACTCAAATCTTTTTCTTTTCTTTTTTAGATTTTTGAGAATTTTCTCTTCGTTCTCCCAACGTTCTCACAACTCCTTTCGATTTTTATACAGAAAAATTACTTTTTTTCGGTTTGAGGTTTTCTTCTTTTTTGGGAGAGGAATTTTGAAATTTTTATCAACAGACTCGCGGGGGGAAATTTAACACTTTTTCACGGGAAATACGAAAATGCTCAGAAAAGATTAAAGAAAAACTACTTACCGCATTAAGAAAGGACCGAGAAACGGTAGGCGTTAGACGATAACGCAGTAAATCTGACGACCGAAGGAACACACGGAAACTTGCAACACATACGCCCGGCGCCATTTTTTTCGCAACACTGAACTGAAAACGTTCAAATCAAACGAAGGAGAATTCCGATTCAGCCAGCAAAGTGACTGAACAAACTGAGTTTATTTTTGGGGAGCACACTGCGATAGTAGAAGGTGATTGTTTTTAGGGGAAACCGACACAAACTAAAGCTCAAGGTGTTTTTTTTTTCCAGACTTTAGATTCGTTTTGCTTGGGATTTTCTTGTTGTTGATAAAATTTGCCGGGGTGAGCTTTTTCTGCGGAACTGTCAAACCGATTGGAAAGCTGGAAATAACTGGTAAAGCTAAAGCGCATGTGCTTTAAGGTGGATGTTGTACTATTGTTTGTTTGTTTCATATTTTTTCAAATCGGAAAACATCGCCATAAAGTGTTCGTTTAAAAAATAAAAATAACATTTGACATTTTAATTATTAAATATTAAAAACGAAAGGAACAGTTTAGGTTAACACCTGAACGTGTTCAATAACTGTTTTTCAAACTAGAAAGTAATGAATGAATGAAGTGTATGTATTTATTTTTAGAAATGTTAACTTTGATTCCGTAAATAGAAGGTTGGAAGATGACAAGTTATAGCCCCCGGTTTCCAATGTATGTGATAAATTAAGCGGTGATTTTTTTTTTGGCGTAGAGAAAAATATTGGAGAATTCCGTAGCTAAAATTTAGAGCAAGCATACTAAGCTTGACACTCAAAACATACGGATACCTGGCGACCTCCAGATCAACTAGCCTTATCTGTACAATGCTGGTCTCTGTGAAGACGGACCTTCCTTTCTCCGCTACTCGTGGGAACAATTATGAACACTAAAACAAAAACAAAATCTTAAGGCCGGTATCCCTTTGAAATTGGACGGCAGTACGGCGGTAAAGCTGTCTACCGGAAATGCTCTTTTGGCAGCTGGCAGCGGAACTGTGGATACTCGTGGTTCCTCCGTCAGTAGTTGCGTGCAAAACAAAAATCTTCTCAGCAAAAGTGTGACTATGTGAAATGGTCCCACCTCTGCTGGCAGCACCCCCTTAGGCAGTGCCCCATAACTGCCCCCTTGTAATGCTCCTGCAACACTAGTCAGGGGTACGACTCTGGAAATGCATGGTCCTTCCAATGGCAGTAAACGCATGGATGCTACCAACCACAATCACCCCCTTAACCTTAACCTAACCTATGTAGTGCGGTACAGTTTTTGTCTCCTTTCGTGGCAAAGGGAACAGTTTTTAGACTTATTTGGATTTAGAGTAGTTCCATTATATTCGAACAGATCACATGGGACCTTAAAAATCATTGTTATTTCATTCCGATTATAACCATCAACAAAGTACTCGTTAGCCTATCCAAACTTAAAATTTGCTTTCGGTTTGCGAAGGTCTTGTATCCATCTCTGATGGTTGCTTTACTTGTAATTTTGTAATTCTTATTGCTCCATTCGGTTTTTGTCAAAATATGTCCAGTAGATATTGTGGCCCGAGCAAAGCTTATTTAGATTTCTAACCTAAAGTAGGTCTTTTTTCCATTAATTTTAGGGACAACTGATGTGATAGTCGATAAGTTTTGCATTCAAAAAGCGTTCGTCCAATGTTCCTCATATGCAAGTCTATCGTGTTATCTTCCATTCCGGTTTCAAACACAAATGCGTAGTTGGGAGTGAAATTAGGTAATCTCAAAACCCGATGCTTTTTAACAAAGTACCTATGTAGTGTCCACGAAGAACGCGAAAAACCTTTTGATTTTCATGCAATATTAACAGTCCACAACATGGACTGTTGAGACATAGTTCTCCAAATTTACAAACAAATGACAATTAAATTAATTAATTCACTCAGAAAACTTTAAAAATTGTTTAAACGGGTTAATTTTCTCGGAACACACATGAACAATGAAGATAATGACTATGTACCTATTCAGTTGACGCAAAAAAAAACTGAATTTTTCCGTATGAAATGCTTTGCGAGAGAGCCAGAGAAAAAGTAACGGTGCTTTTTGAATTATTCTTTCTCATTTCTTTTGGCAACATTATAGACAAATAGTTAGCAGCATCAAATTATAGATTCATGTACATTATATGGAAATAATGAGCCATATAGATTTGAAAAAGCTTGTACCTATTCAGTTGGAACAGAGTGTATATGTGAATTACCTTAATGTTTTATGTAATTTGTTTCGCGTGTGGCACCCTGTAACACAATTTAAGTTCAAAAAAATTTTTCTCGTACTGTACAAGTACGAACTAAGCTGACCTGTCACTCTCCCAAGTCTAATGGTGGAAGCCCATCAACACTTCAAATTGCATTTCAGCTTTGATAACCACGCCGCACATTTTAGAACCAGTGCTTTTTAATTTGATGGAACACATAAGCACTTCAACCTCAATTTCGAGTTCAACGTTCGAATTTTAAGCGCCTACAATTCTGGTCTAGAGATTCGTTCTTTGAATAGCCATCGTGATTGCAATCTACACAATCAATCGCATTCCCAGTCCTGATACTTTGAAAGAGGCCGAAACAATTTAAAAACCGAAACCAATCATCAACTAAATCACTCACAATCCCAACACCAATTTCATTCATTCTCAATATAAATTCGAATTTTTCTTCCATCCAGTTTGGCTTCGTCAAAAAGATGAATCAACGCATTTCGTTTGCAGAAAATCTAGAAGCCCTTGTTGAGACCCCGCGCCACAAGTCACTGTTTGGTGTGCTTTATGGGCAGGTGGAATCATAAATCATTTACAAGATGTCGCACGCAGGCCAAATTATATGTTCCTCAATTGTGAATAACCACTGTGCTTGATTCCAGTACGGTGTTTGTCTTGAGTGTGAAAGCACAACCATTAAAAACTTTAATAAACCTTTTTTGAAAGTAGCCACCGTATACAACAACCATACTACTTTTTCGCCGTAAATCGAAAGTTTCATACGGCGGTTGGTTCATATAATTAGTTGTTCCGTTTATAAAATACCTTCCGTTTCCTGATTGGAAATTAATTAGAATTTTTGTAACTCTTAAATTTACAATATTTAAACGAAACTATGTCGCAGGCATATACGTGATTTTTTATGGCAGAAATATTTGGACAATAGAGCAAATCTTTACACTTCGGCAAGTGCTGGAAAAGACCAATGAATTTCAAGTCGAGTTCCACCATCTTCTCATCGACTTAAAGCCACATTATGATAGCTTTCATCGGGAGCCCGACAAAACTGGTCCAGTTATGTGGCGTGACACCGGAAAACACTCGGTGCAATGTGCAGATTGGAAACAGCTCTTCCAAACTATTCTTAACCTACACCGGATTCCGGCAAAGACATCCGCTGTCATGTGACTTCTTATATCTTGTTCTGGAAAAGATAGTGCGCAGGGCAGGTGTCACCCAACTACTGGGATACGCGGTCGACATCGACATCACCGGCTGATCTCGGCGTGCCGTGTAAGATGCTTTCATTGCGATTGATTGGCAAAATTGGTTGGCCTTGAAGTCATTTAGGACAAAACGAAAAACTTGCTTTCAACAAACAAACAAACAGCTTATAATGTACACGCACTAAAAGGTATTTTTAGTAGCCTTATCATTTATTGGCTAAACAGCGCGGGCGTTAAGGAAATTAGGATTAGAAGAAAAGGAGAGATGCAATGCACGTGGGTTTTAAATATTTGTAGGTTATGAAGTGAAGGAAAAAAAGAGCGTGGAAGAGTATTCCACATTCGTGTTGTATGGCTGAGGAAACAGGAAAGATTCTTTGAACTTCACTGTACGTCCGAATACAGGCTTGAGGGTGAACTGATGAGCATTCACTGCATGGCGGGTATTGCGGTTGAAGTGTTCTAGGGGTAGAATGCAACCATTATGAGCGTTGTACTCGAATTTGGGCGAATAAACGTCTTATAAATTCTAGCCAGATCAGAAAAGGTGAAATATTTCTTAAATCGCTTAAGGAAGCCTAGAGATTTCGCAGCGTTCTTGGCGACATCGAATATGTGGTCATTCCAACGAAAGTTGTCATTAACACACATACCGAGAGTGAAAAGTCTTTCGGTTTCAGCGATGCAGGTGCCATTTGTGGATAATGGCAGTGTGTGTGTGAGTTTTGCGTTAATGACAGAAGATAGCATTGCGTTTTAGAACCATTAAATTCCGCTCTATTGGTTGTACCCCACTGAGTTATGCTTTTAAGATCGGAAAATAATGAGCTTGATATACGTTGCCGTTCCAGTTCCACGCCCGAAGAAGAGGGGTGTGGAACAAGAAACGAATATCAAAAGCTGAGGATGCTGTCATCAGAAAAGGAATAGATTGGATTAGAAGTAACAGATATGAGATCATTTATAAAAATGAGAAAGAGAGTCGGGGACAGAACAGAGCCTTGGGGAACACCAGCATTTATTTGGTGAGTTGCAGACTTGAAACCGTCCAAAACAACTTCAATTGAACGTTCCGAAAGGTAATTTTTAATCCATTGAAGAAGAGTGCAACGAACTTAATTTCGCCATATTGGTGAAGAGATTGGTTCCACTCTTCGGTTAGATATGTCATCAAATCACCGGAGAACCTGTTTGCGCGAAAACCGTACTGGCGGTCATTGAGAAGTTTTCGGGATTCCAGGTATTTCATTAGCTGATGGTTGATCGGGGTTTCCATGGCCTCAGAAAGAAGGGACGTAAGTGCAATTGGTCGGTAGGAGAAGGGAGAAGAATATTCGCCCTTTTTGTTACAGGCTGGACAAATGCTGTTTTCCGTCATCCTGGGAAGAGTCCTGAAGAATAGGACAGTTGGAAAAGTTTACGCAGTGGTTTTGCCAGCGTAGAAGAACACCTCTGCAGAACGATAGGGAAAATACCATCTACACCAGCGGATCTGTAAGCGTCAATATATCGAAGTACTCTAGCCACTGTACGAGTGCGAAAGTGGATTGGTCCCATGGAGTATTCTACACGCTCGACTAATGAGAGAGATAAAGCACAATCTGGGAGCGTTGAGCTAGGTGCAAAGCAGATCGCATCAAGCAGATTGGCTTTATCCAGAGAGCTAACAGCTGGAATGTCGTCGTAAATGAGTGTCAAAAGTTTTTATTACCCTTGGGGCTTTGTAGTATTTTTTGCATAAGCTTTTGGTCGTAGGAGAATTTTACACGATTGATAAGGGCATTGCAGTCATTTCTGGTTCGGACTTTTTCCGGTTTTCCTCATATGGGTTGGCCTTATAAGATGGAAAGCTTACCGCTGTTAACCTGATAGCCTCTTTGCAGCTCGAGTCACACCAAGCGTTTACCTTGAGTTTGATACTTTTTATCCTGTTAGGGATGAAAGACTTCATACTCAGGTGAATTATATTTGTGACCATATCAGCAGCAGCATCCACGTCGCTGTCGAGGAAGCACAGCGACCAGTTAAAACTCTTAAAGAAACCGTTAAGTTTTTCCCAATTGGCTTTCTCATATTGCCATATACTTTTCTTTTAGGAGTTTGTTCTTTAACTATGTGGCCGGAGTACGAGAAATTCGGTGATTTGACACAATGGTCTGGCGAACCTAGAAGCGGTAATACGTTTACATCGCATTTTTCAGGGTGAGAGTTGAGAAACAAGTCCAGTGTGTTGGCGGTTTGACTGCTTATGTCCGGTATTCGTGTTGGCTCATTTACAAGCTTTTTTTTTCTTTTTTCTCCGAGGGTAGTTGCAAATCTTGAAAGACACTAGTGAAGCTAGTAGTGTGAGACCCGTCACCCACTAAAACCACCTCCCTTCTTATTTACGCCTGAATTAAAACTTATTTGGCAAATTCTACTTTAATGTATTTGAGAACGGTTGGTGGGGTATAGCCCAATGGTCCCAAAGTTATTTAAATCTACTTTATTTTTCTTATTTCGCGTCTATTGGCGTTAAACTATCCCGATTTAGTTAATAATAAGCTACTAGGATTGAGGATTGAGGATGGGCGGTTAAAAAGGAAAGGAAAAGGGGTCGTTATACGTTTTCTATCTATAGCTATTACATAACCAAATCGTTTGGCTTCAATCTCTTAAGCCTTCTTAATGTATTGTGATTTTCTTCCATCATGTGCTGTATAGCAGTATTCACATGTTCGTTGATTACGCGTACGCCATAATGCTTAACCGCATGTTTTCTTAGTATATCTTTGACATACTCTTCCTCTAGATCTCTGTGTAGATTGCCATTTCGAATGTACCATGGAGCATTAACACTACCTCTTAGTATCTACTTTGTTTTGAAAAGTTTGAATTATTTGTGGATTCGATTTTTTCGTACAACCCCAAAGCTGAATTCCATATGTCCATACGGGTCTTAAATCAGGAGTTTGTTTTCAATTGAAAGTTGGGAGCTCCTTCCCATTAGCCAATGCACTTCCTTAGTTAGTTTAATGCCTAACTCCTCTTTTTTTCTTTTTGACATGCTCTTTCCACTTAAGTTTAGCGTCTAGCGTCATACCTAAGTATTTGGCCGTATTTGCATACGGTACTTATATTCCATCTATATTAACTCTTATCGTATTTATTTTCCTATTAGTGAAGTTAATATGAACGGATTTATTTTCATGGGGTTTTATTCTCCATTTTTTCGACCAGTCACTAATAGACCTTATGGATCTTTGTAGTTTGTGTGCTGCATCTTCTGCATTGTCGCCAATTGCCATTATTCGCTCAGCTTAGCTTAGCTTCTTCTTGTTCAGGCAAATCTCTTGTATAAAGAAGATACAAGATTGGCGGCAGGACACTGCTCTGTGGTACACCTGCCGTTAACGTCTTCAGGTCAGAGTATTCATTTTCATATCTTACAGCTTACACCAAAATACCTGTGTGAAATATATGATTTTAGAACGCAATAGAACTCAGCAGGAAGATCCGCTCTCAATTTACATTCTAATTATTGATGCCAAACATTTAGAAGCTGAGTGAGATTGTTTACATCGAGGAAAAGGGCAATAATGCTAAAGCCAAGAGGATCTTTGCCTCCTAGCCTCAGGTTCCAGAAAGCAAAAAAAAAAGACCATCCTTATTTAGGGACAAGCCATCGCAAATGATCTGGACAACTGGAAGCAGAGTAAATAGCATCGTAGACGATGGAAAGCAGCAGTATCTTCTTGGGTATGGAGCAAGTTGCATTTAATAATAGGCGTCCTTTTAGGTTAAGATTATCATAACAAATAATCCGCATTATTGAGAAGCCGGCCAAGAATAAAAGTTTATTGAAATTGTTGGTACGCCAGGAACAAAAAAAAACACAATTTTCTACTTTTTGAATTGAGTCTCTTTATTGTCTGTAATGGGATTTATTTCTTTTTGCCTCTTTTTTCTATCTTCTCCTCTTCTTTTTCTTTTTTTTCTAAAACATATTTTCTGTTTCGTTTTTTTATTGTTTTCTTACTAATCTAAAATATTTGTTTGCATTGCATTTTGTTTACATTTTATTTAGCTTTACATCAATAGATTTGCTATTTTATTTTTTTCTAAGCATTAACATCTTTTTTTTCCAATAAAATTACATTTTCTATAGATACATTCATGTTTTTATTTTGCAAGAATAATTAGAAATAAAATTCAACAAATTTAAATTAATTTTCAACGAAATATTGACTTGAAGAGGTGCGGAGTTCAATAGGATATCGTAGAAGAGTGTTTTAGGTTATTTTTTAGAAATAAAGTGCTGGAAATTCGAAATTGGAATTAGGTTCACGCTGAATACACTTGGGTAAGGATTTTTATTAAAGGATCGGTTAAACGATTTTCTTTGACAATTTTAAAATAAATGTTTTCAAACGGTTTAAGCTAACCCAGTCTGTGCTGAAAGACACCCAGACATTGAGTGATTTATTTCAGCAACAAAAACTGACCTACCACAGATAGTTTTGGTTTAGAACAAAAAGATCGTCTAAAAAAAACCAAACAGACACAGACAAGAAGAACGATAAGATAATTAAAACTGCATTATGTATATCTAAAGTAGTATGGTACATCTATCACTAATTGCATATGTGTGTGTTGAATTAAATAAAAAAATAAAATAAAATAAATTGTTAACTAAACTTTAAGGTAGCTTTAGTTTTTTGTTTGTTTTAGTTTTAGACATTTACATAAGAATTATAATAAAAATAAAAACTATAATTACATAGCTGGTGTGTGGTATAATGTATACCACACTGCGCGGCGGCGGCGGCGGCGGCGTCTAGAAGAACAGTGTTCTTGTTTTTTTGTCTATTTCTTTGCTTTATTGTTTCCTCCTCGCAGAATGACATAATGTGTAATAAAAAAAAATAGACTGATCCTTTTATATGAATAATTAATTTAATTTTAAGGTCAGGCAGGATTCGTTTTAGTTAGTCGTCTTCGCTTTTCAAATCTGGGTATGAGTGTTTTGCTAATACAGTTAGCAAAGAAATTTGAAACACATTTTTATCTAATTAATTAAAAGTCTATTTAGCTGCGTGTTTGTGGTGGCGGCGGGAACACTATTGTTTGTTGGCAAAGCCCCTGATAGCCTCTTAACTACTGACAACTTACTAGTGATAAATAGATTCAATATATGTATGTATAAGTATTTAGACGTAAAGTTAACCCTACTGCTTTAAATTAATATTTATTTATTGACTGCATCCTTTAGCTGGTGTTGGTTGATTTGCTGTTCATTTTGCGTCGAATTAGGCAAGGGACGAATTCTCCTCTAGATGTTGACGGTGGGTGACCTTTTTGGGAAGTTTTCTTAGCTTACGATGTTGGCGTCGTCGTCGTTTGTATCGATCATGATGGTGGTGACTGGAGCGCCGCTTTGCGTGCTATCACGACACTGTCGATAGATCGTCCTTGAGCCATTGTGGTATTGGTCGGGAGCCTAGTTTTTTAAGCAGCTTCACTAAGGCGGTGTTGTGACTGAGGTAATATCTGCAAAGAGAGAGGCAGTTAGAATCACGTTGGAATAGTAATGGTTTTAGGTGGAACTATTTCAGAAGTACAAATGATGACAGCGGATCTAAGTCAAATGCCGATGGAATGATACAATAGAAGTTTGTTGCTTCGTCGCTGGCTCAAGCCGAACTTATAACTGAAAATAATAAAACAGAGTAAAATCGGGAGATTTAAAGACCACAACGGATCTTAATTAACTATAGCCTTCGCAAAATAGAACTTCGAACCAGTTACAAACTCCTAAGAGACACAGTTCCGAAAATGATTCTACTCGCAAGAGATCAGAATTAGTTGTTTCTGCAAAGTTCAAGTAAAGAATTTCCTGAAAGGTAACTTGGTGTAGCGGGACAATATAATTGCATTTTAAACTTTATTACTCCACTACTTTATCTTCTCCAATAAAGCGGTTTAAGAAGCTACCTCTTCCATTGTAACCCTAGACAGTTAGGTTAGGTTAGGTTTATGTGGCTGTCGGCAGAAGCCGACACACTTAGACCAATTTAAGTCCATTGTGATACCACGTATGTATTATCTACCTCAACTCTGTAGATGGGACTGGCCAACGACACGCGGTTGTTCTCAAACGTTCCCCCATCTACGTACTAACCGCGCCCAACGTCGTTTAATGATGGTGATCTGACGAAAACCGATTAACTCGACGTGGTATGGTCGTTGGTTGACCTTGGACAGTTGATTGGAAACAAAATACTAGGAGCGACTAATAAAAGATAGAGCACGGTCGAATCCTGTGTCACAACCAGGAAAATGTGGCCGCTCTATAACTGTTTTAGTCACAAGAAGTTTTTGTCATCTAAAGATCTCTTACCGCTGGAGGGGGAAAATCAGTAGTGAAATGATGAACAACTCTCTTCTGTGGTTCAAAAACGAATCAGCTAGCTTATTTATCTTCTTAAGTACTAAAATTATACTTACTTAATAGAATTTACAGATTAAATATAATATCAAAGTGGTGCAGTCACCCATTGTGCAACATGACACAATTGTTTTTTTGGTTTAAAGTTTGAGTGTAGGAAGTGCTAGGCATAGATAAAATAGTAATGAGAGTAATTGCTGTTGTCATCACAACATGCTGGGGATGCCTTATCCAGAGGTAACGCAGAAATCATCATCGTGTAGAATTATTTCCGAAGGTGCACTCGCTCTCCTGGCTCGCTGCATTCTTATTGCTGCTTGTTGTGTTTGTATTCTACTTCGACCAAGTTTTTTCCTGAGAAGGAAGAATACTGCACTTGCTATTAAAACTGTATTTCCGACGCCTAGGATGGTGTAGTGTTGATACTTATGATGGTTAAGTTCCTTTATAATCCTCTCCTGACCTTGTTGATATCTTATTGAATGTTCCAGTTGAATAAGTTCCTTTGACACATCAGTCTGGATCACATTCGTCTCAATTTTAGTATGTCTGAAATAAGTCAATTGATCAGAAATATTGAGTGCTGGGAAAAAGGAAGTGTCGAGTCTGCTGGTTATGTACTGCTGCTTCTTGAATATATTCAGAGTTAAATCTATTATCGAAGTTAGATTTTTGATGAGCTCATTGGCACAGTTCTCATTCTCGTCTACCTTCTGTATCGTTTCTTCGTACCTTGCTGCAAACCGTAGAGGTAGATCTAGTATTCCAAAAAGCTAATTAGTTATTGTTCCAATGAAGTCAAATGGCGATTTCCTGAGGTTTTGTTCATTACTGGCATGTAATAATACATCGTTGTTCAGCTCAATATGATGCAGTTGTCGATTAAACTGGTCCAATGGACCTTCACATAATAGTGAGTTTGTCACATTGTTCTGATTGTGATCACAAAGCTCAGTCATTTTATGTGTTCCTTATAAGTATACACCCATGTTCTGCATTTCGATCGAAATCGAATTTAATTCACTTTTCAATTTCACTCGGAATGAAATTTGGAGTTATGCATTTCGATCGTTTTAGATTTTTTCAAATTCACTTTTGAACTGTCAAAATCCCAAACAAACACAATGTTTGCTTTTAAGTCAACATGGATGTAATAGTTTTAGCAATTTTCAATGAAAAAATGCTGGATTCGCACTTGAAGCTTTCGTAATAACTCCCTACAGATTTGCTCCAATTCACAATATTCATTTCGATCGAAATGCAGAACACACAATTTCACTTTCACCTTGCAAATTCACAAAAAGTGGAATGCAGAACATGGGCCATAGTGTTCAGTCCAATATCTAGTTAAGTTGAAGAATACAATTGCTTTCCAAGAACTTGCAATCATACGAGTATTTGCCTGGCCCACGTCTTCAAAGAAGATGCCTGGCCGATAGTTGAATTTTGTAATTTTCGTTTATGAGTTCCGGAGAAATTAATACTGGAATTGGTTTTGCTGAGACTATCGAAACCAATTAAAGATAAGTAGGAAGAGTAACTCCTTTAAGTCTCGAATTTGTCTTATTTTTTGGCAATTTACGCTTAGTATGTTTTTTCGTAAGCTGTTGAGTGGCTGGATCTTCAATTTTGTCTACAGTCGATTCAATAGGCAGAGGATATAATTTAGTAATCGGTCTCTTTACAAGTTTTTTTTATTATTATAAACCGTAACAGCCCGAACTTCATTGTCCTTCCCTGGATGTAATTCAGCAATCTTCCCTAGTGCCCACTCCGTTCATCCCTTATAAGTACAATATCTCCGAGGTGAATATTTGGATGCCGTTGTTTCCACTTTAAGCGCTGCTGTAGTTGTGACAAATATTCGGAAGACCAAATTTCCAGTGACATTTTCCGTACTAATAACCAACGGGAATCGACTTTGATCCAAGATGGGTTCAGGCAATGCATTCAGTGCGGATCCCGAAAGTGCCTGTAGTTAACAGAACATCATTCGTTTTGTTACTTAATGCAGTCAGAGGGCGAGAGTTGAGGCAAGATTCTATTTGGGAAAGCAATGTAGACATTTCCTCAAATGTTAGGAAAGTGTCGCCAATTATCCTCTTTAAATGGTGTTTCATCGACTTAACTCCTGCTTACCACAAACCTCCGAAATGTGGGACGGCGGATGGAATAAAATGTCATCTAACCCCGTCTGAGGTAAGCTTAGCAGCAACGTCATCCTCAGCCTGTTTTATACTATGCTTCATCATTGTTTGTATCTCCTTGTTTGCTCCAACGAATATTGTTCCACAGTCTCTGTAAAAGTGTAAGCAAAGCCCTGTTCGGGATACGAAACGTCTAACAGCTGCTAAGAATGCTTCCGCTGTAAGATCGCTAACTAATTCATATGAATTGCCTCAATAGCTAAACATATGAATATCGCTATATACCCTCCTGTAGAACGGTTTCCTCGTCCTTTCGAAATAAGCGTTTGAATAAGTACAGCATAATCGATCCCAGCGTGTGTGAATGGTTTTGATGATGTAACTCTTAGGGTCGGCAATATACCCATTATTTGACTTTTTGTGGTAGCGTTGAAACTATAACACCTCACACAATTGTGTAGCATTAGTCGTACTACGTGCTTTGCTTGAAGTATCCAATAAGATTGACGCAATTTGGCCATTGTTAACTGCATACTCAAATGTAGCGTTTTCTTGTGAATATGTTCTACTAGTAACTTGGTGAGGTGGTCATTTCGTGGTAATATATATGGAAGCTTTTGCTTTTCTGGTAGATTTGAGTTTTCTAGTCTTCCTCCAACGACTAAGATATCATCTTCGTTAAGGCGTGGTGCTAATGACAACAGCTTACTCTTTTTAGGAAGGTTACAGCCTCTACGAAATATCATCCGAGAACTGTATAGGTTGTACTGCTCGAATTACTGCCTTCCTGGCGGTTTCTAGTTCTAATGTGGTTAATGCCTTTCTGTGTCCATTACTGTCCTTATGTTTGTGTATAAAGAAAACCGTTTAAAAATATCATTGCCTGCACTGTAATCTGCAACAACTGTTAATGTGGTTCTTGATTCCGGAGCATTTACTTCTACAACCTCGAAAGTAGGCCAGGAAGGTCTGGTGTTATACCTCTGGATGCAGAGTCAGCAGAGGTTGTGGCGTTAAAGAAGTACTGGAGGGTACTCTTCACTTTCTCTGCCACTGCTCAGCTGGAAACCTAATATTCAAGAAAGAGTTCGTAAAGCTACAGCAGCACTCTTCTGCAAAAAAGCCATTGGTAATAAATGGGGCTTCAACCCCGCATTACCAACTGGATATACATCTCGGTAATAAGACCGATACTTATGTACGGGGTGGTTGTTTGGTGGACTGCCCTAGATAAAGCGATAAATCGCGATAAGCTAAGCAAAGTCCAACGAACAGCGTGTCTCTGCATGAGTGGTGCACTGCGCACTACCACCTCTGCTGGAATTGACATTCTGTTTCACCTGACACCCCTGGACATCTTTAGCAAGCAAGTGGCTCCTAATGCGGGTATCCGCCTCAAAACAACGTTCCAAAGGTCCGAGAATGAAGTCGGCCACGCACCTATTCTGGAAAATTTAGAATCCTCCCTAGTAACATAGACTACACCACCCCTCAGACCCTTCTTGACAAAAACTTCAAAGTCAAGATCCCTCCCAGAACATTCTAAAGAAGTCCTGTCGTGGCTGAAGAAGAACGTGATATCCGTTATGGACATATGGATCTTCTCAGATAGTCAAGCTGCGCTAAAATCCCTGCATTCTGGGTCCACAAACTCTATCGTAGGCCGTGACTGTCGATCATCTCTAGCGGAGATGGCGGAGCATTTTAACATTCACCTATGCTGGGTGTCAGCACATACAGGCATTCCAGGGAACTGTAGGGCGGATGAACTCGCCAGAAAAGGAACCATACTGCCCCCTCTACCTGATAAAGGTTCATTAGGCATCCCAATTGCTACATGCAAACTCATGTTTATGAGACAGACCATTGAGAACCTTAGGTGGACAAGTGGCAACACTTGTCTAGCGACAAAACAAATTTGGCCAAAGCTGGGTTTGAAACGCTCTAAGTGTTTGATATCTCTGAACAGACTGCACATTGCTGCTATAATTGGTGTGATCACCGGACACTGTCTCATAGGCAGGCATGCAACAAGGCTTGGCGTCCACACAAATGACTTCTGCAGAAGCTGTATGGACGAGGAGGAGGAGGAGACAATTTTCCACCTTCTCTGCACATGCCCTGCTCTCTCTCAAAGACGTAAACTCCATTTAGGATCTTTCTTTTACAATGATCTTAATGATCTCATTAATACCGACATAAAAGTCTGTCAAGCTTCATCAAAAGCTCCAACTGGTTCAACGAGTAGGAGGATGATACATCCGTGTGGTATCACAATGGACCTGTCATTGGTCTAAGTGTGTCGGCCTCTGCCGACTGTCACAACCTAACCTAAACTAACCTTCTCTGCCACTGCCCAACGCTCGACCACATCAGAAATAGATTCATCGGGAAATTCCTCTTCCAGGACACAGAAGAACTTTACGGCAGGACCGTTTTTGAGTTGCTCATGTTTGTAAATGCCAAAAGATGGCTTGCATATCCGTAGGTTTGTGGGAGTTTAAAGCTCCAAGTGCATCACAAAGGATCTACATTGATCTTAGTGTGATGAGTGCAGATTTCCCCCACTTCATTAACCCATTTACCTAACCTAGGTAGAGTATTGCCGGCAGTCGCTTGGCCTACTGGAAGCCTTGAGATTACCTACAGTGAGGTAGTGATTGTGAGGATTGTACTCATGGAGAGTCGGGGAGTGCAGCGCGGCTATAATACACATAGCGGTTGCAATATGTTAAGAGTGACTAGTGCAGTCGAAATTCAGTCGGACAACCGAACCATGGGTAAGGATCAGGGTGAGGTGACTAGAAGAATCTAACCTTAGACTGATCCTATTACGCAGCGGGGGGAGAGTCCTGCTTGATGATCCACGGAAAAAAGAGCCTTTTGAGAAGACTGTTACAATCGAATCCCAAACTGCTCTCTATTCTCTTGCAGGTAATTCCAAGTTGTGTGACTGATACAATCGATCCCCGAACACGTTATACGATAGCATGGAAGGGGATCGGGATGAATCGGCCGCAAAGTCAAGTAATTGGTTGAAAACTGTGTTTGAGGGAGTGACTGAGTGAACTCCTGGGTGCTACGCGCATGGATTAGGCAGTGCAGCTTGGAGTGACTATTGCAATATGATCCACAAGCTACACAGGTCCACGGAAAGGGAGCAGGGAGGGGTGCCTGCCATAGTGAAGCGAGACTAGTTCAACCATTTGGATTTTGTGACGAACTTGCTGCTGCAGCAAACATCTGTCTCGATGAGATCGCTTAGATCTTCAAAGAAATAGTCGCCAAGAATTTGTTTCCTTGATATGGCTAGTGCGAGGCAGTTACAAAGGAGCTGTGTGATGGTTTCCTCTTCCTCAACGTCTCTACGGCTTCTGTAGAAGTTGTTAGAGGGTACTCCCATTCTGGCAGTGACCAGTGATTGCTCCGACTGCCGAGCAATCACTGGTCTCCTCCTGCTTACGGAGAGGAGTGGGGATGTTCTGTTTGCATCATATGTTGTCCATATATGTTTTGAGGACGCGAATGTACTGATGCTAATCCACCTGTTGTTCGCTTCTATTAGTGCGTTGTCTGATAGTTTCAACTTTAACGTTTGAATGGGTACAGCCGGTGTATCTCTGTTCTCAGAAAGGCCTTGTGCGTTACCCCGTCGGGCGAGCTCGTGTTTTGAACCTGAGACCACTCGATTAGTAGTCCAACACACATACCTCTGAGCCACTGCGACCACAAGACATAAAACCATGCAAAAAACCAATTTAAAAACTAAACTAAACTTGGAACTGATTACAAACGAATAACCAACGAGTCGTCTGCGTTGTCCCACTTAATTACTTGGGAAGTGACTATACATTTTCGTTCTTAAAATGTTCTTTTTAGTAGCTCTGTGTGTAGACAGGGTAAGTCAAAAATCGCTGGCAACTTTGAAATATCATAAAGCCCACTCCTTAATCCAACAAGCTACAGTTGAATTCATTAGTTAATCCACATTGAAACAAAGAAAATCCGCCAAAAAAGTTGCCTAAGATCCTTAAATCTCCAACGGTCCTTATTAAGTAATTAAAAATACTGAAATTCATATCCGTATTCAGCTGAGCATAATTTATAAAAACGTCCAAGCGAATAGTAAATGGTATGAGTGCATTAAAAAAGAAAATTGCCCACGACAGGACATGCACAAAACGGCGACGGGCAGCGCTGCAAAACAATTTCGTATTTTTTCGTCTGCTCAACAACGTAACAGTAGTAGTTTTTCATTTTTCTCCTCTAAGAGGCGAGAAGTTTTAGAAGCATTACGGTCATTTGTTAAGAGCCAGGGCGATACTTCAACCATTTCCACTGCTCGGCAAAATAGCGAATAGCGAATATTATTTCCGCCAAACGAGCCCCAGAATTAATTTATAGTTTTCACAGAGTAGCTGCTTCCGCTAACTCTAGAAACTAATGCCTCCGCATCGCCGGCCGCCCGTCGAAAATTATTTGCAATTTTAAACCCATACTAACGCCCATTTAACATAAATAACTTGCATTTGCCATCCGCCCATTTCTTTGGGTTTTGCGGTTTAAGTTTTACTTGAACGGATTTGACCTGCTTCCAAAGAGAGATGAAGGGAGAAAGAGAGCTCTGCTGGTAGAGAGCGATATGTTACCCCGTGCCGAGTAGTACTTGTACGTACCGACCGAAGGCGGGTTGAAACATTCATTTGTAGCGCAAGCAGTAGGACGAGGAGGATCGTGCCGTGTTTAACTTGGATGTTTTGATATTGTTGCAAGCAGCTACGCACCCTCTTGCTCTTGAAACTAAATTAAACCGCATAAATCTGCATTCAGCAGGAAAAATGAATACAAGAGCATTATGGTTATCATGACCAAAGTCAGGATGATGAAATAAAAATACAAATAAAAAGTAACACAGAATAAGCCTGTTTTGTATTTTATACACATCCTTTGGACTTGGCGTTCCCTCTGTATCGTGATGGTTACAATTGGCAACGATGCGCCATCGGATAGAGGAAGCCAACCCCAGACAGGCTATGGCAACAAACAAATTGGATAAACAGTATTTTTCGGAGGGGTTACGATTGCTGGTAGGATTTCCTTGAGACTGCAAATGCATTTATTTAAAATGAAATATTTACCCACAATGGATGATAATTAGAGCACAAAAGGAATATTGCAAAAAGTGGGTCTGCAGGATGTACTATTGAATGTGGCAGTTTACCTTTGTCGTTTTGCGGCTTTTTCCTTTGCAACCGTGCTCCCTACACCAAGGATATGCAACGATGGGAATTATTAACTTTTTGAATCTGCTTCTGGGGGAGTTGTCCTTTGTTGGAGTTGCAGTAGGCTTTAAGGTAAATCAGTTTTAATTGCAAGCGCATTTGGTCTCTCGTATTTAATGACAAGTTATTCTTGTTAGAACGATTAAATGAAAACATACCTATTGTAAGGAGATAGAGACTGAATCCTTTGCGGTTCATATGCAACATCCGTCAAGTGTGGCTTTTCACGCTGATCATCTTTTTCCCTGCCATTTCGGTGACTACGTTGCATTATGAATCGAATGGCATTTCACTGCTAGTAAAAAATATAATCGAACCGTTCGGACGATAAAATCCCAAACATCGGAACATAATGTAAGTGAGAGTACGACAATATCTCAGCTCGGGCCGCTGGATCTTGCAGTCTTCAAAACAAAATAAAAAAGTGCTCGGAGTCGATGGTGGTTAATTACAATTTTTAGCAAAGGGCTTAGAATATCACTGCAGCTCTCCCAAACAAACAGCGGTTGTCGTAAAAGGCGACTAAGGCGACAAGTCACATCTGGCAACTTAAACTCCAAGTGGGAGTAGCGATGCATTTAACGCCTTAAAACTCTCCCGCCAGATTGCATTCAAATCCGTGGGTTGACACGACTGGAGATCACCGTTGTCGTAAAAGGACAATGAAACGAAAATCAATAAAAGAGGCAGTCCAGGATCATAGAAATGCTAACACCAGCACCACAGGCGGACTATGAGCGATGCCATAAAGTGTGATGGTTACGATCCCTTTAATTCTGATCGTAACTTCGCAATTAAGAAAAAGAAGAAGACAAAAGAGCTCCTACAAACCGTCACTGGGCACCTTCGCTCAGTGGATAGTACGTTGGGTGACTAATTGAAGGATCTCAGATTTCAATTCTTCCGGGCCCAGTACACGGGCCGGGCACGTTAAGTTTTTTCCCACTGTCCCACCTCTGTCAAAAGTCGAACAAACAGCCATGGCAAGCTTTTCATATTTGCCGATAGGAGTCGGCTAAAAATTGTATCTCGATTCCAGCTGGGCCGTTTGCTCTGTGTCTTTCACCATGGCAATATTTTTAACCAGGGTTTTAAGTAAATTATGTAAATGAATATATTCGAGTGTTTCCTTACTATCGATATTATCCATGTTTTTTGGGAAAGCTACCCTCTTACTTCGATAATAGCTTGGAGCTGTTAGAATAATTTGCAGAAAAAATCAACAAATGGAACAAATAGATCCGTGTCAAGCCCGATATTGGCAAGAACTTTTAATAATCAACAAACTGGGATACACCCCACCCCACAGAATAAACAAAGCAAGAAGTTAGGGTACTGAACATCATCACCCCTACACCGACAACATCAAAGCGAAGCAGATGTTAAGAAAGAGTTCCGGATTGTTTAATACCTTTATAATGTGATAGCTACACAGCGAGGGTTAGAAAATAGGGAGAGATGCCGATGCACGTTGGTTTTGAATGTTTGTAGGTTATGTAGGAAAAATGACATTCGTGTTGTACGGCTAAGCAAAGATTCCTTGTATTTCACTGTACGTACGAATACAGGCTTAAGGATTATCTGATGCGCATTCTTTGCACAGCGGGTATTGCGATTAAAATGTTCTAGGGATGGAATGCAACTGGCTATTTCTTTTGAGCACTTCTGTTGGAAATAACGATATAATAACGAGAGACAAGAGACATTGCGACGGTCACCAATGAGTTTTATCGTGCGATTTTAGATCCTGTCAAGTAGCACCAAATAAGTTATTGGTGCACCAGACCAGATATGAGCATTGTACTCAAGTTTCGGTCGGATAAACGCCTTATAAATGGTAGCCAGATCGAAGGGGGTGAAATATTTCTTGCAGCGCTTAACTAAGCCTAGGCATTTTGCAGCGTTCTTGGCGACATCGAATATGTGGTCATTCCAACAAATGTTGTCACACACACCGAGAATGGAAAGTCATTCGGTTTCAGCGATACAAGTGCCATTCATGGACTTAATGACAGAAGACAGCATTGCGTTTTGGAAGCATTAAATCCACCCCACTGAGTTCTCCTCTTGAGATCGGAATTAAATGGGCTTAACATACGATGCCGTTCCATCATCGGCAAAGCAGTGGATTGGATTAGAGGTAACCGACAGGAGATCATTTATAAAAATGAGAAAGAAAGTCGGAGACAAAACAGAACCTTGGGGAGCACCAGCATTGATTTGGTGAGTTGCAGACTTCAAACCGTCCAAAACAACTTGAATTGAACGGTCCGAAAGGTAATTTCTAATCTATTGAAGAAAGGTATCATCGATTCCAAATACACGCATTGTCGACAAGAGAGCTTGGTGCCAAACTCTTTCAAATGCCTTTGAAATATCAAGCGCAACGATCTTACTTTCACCCCCTTGGTGAAGAGATTGGTTCCACTTTTCGGTTAGATAAGTCATCAAATCACCAGTCGACGTGTTGCTGCGAAAATCGTAATGCCGGTCATTAAGAAGTTTTCAGGATTCAAGATATTTCATTAGCTGACGGTTGATCAGCGTTTTCATGACTTTGGAAAGAAGGGACGTAAGTGCAATTGGTCGGTAGGAGTACGGAGAAGAAGTTTCGCATTTTCTGGGGACGGGCTGGACAAATGCTGTTTTCCATCTTCTCGGGAAGAGCCATGAAGTAAAGGATAGATAGAAAACCTTGCGCAATGGTTTGGCCAGCGAGGAAGAACACCTCTTCGGAACGATAGGGGAAATACCATCTGAACCAGCGGATTTCTGAACGTCAAGAACTTGAAGTACTCTAGCCACTGTACGGGTGCGGAAGTGGATTGGTCCCATGGAGTATTCTACGCGCCCGAGTACAGGGGGAGATAACACAATCTGGGAGCGTTGAGCTGACTGCAAAGTGACCAGCAAGCAGATTGGCCTTATCTATACAGCTGACAGCTGGAATGTGAAAAACTGTTCGAAGATTAAACCTCTATGTCGTTGAAGGTGATTTTGATACTCTGTGTGAGAGGGACTGGATCTCTCATTTCACGGAATTAATTTCGCCAAACTATTTTCCACTAATGATCCTGTCAA
Source organism: Portevinia maculata (assembly GCA_949715645.1). Lineage (NCBI taxonomy): Eukaryota > Metazoa > Arthropoda > Insecta > Diptera > Syrphidae > Portevinia > Portevinia maculata. The sequence goes on along the minus strand of OX454527.1, from coordinate 24,053,663 downwards.
ATCACTTACTGCAAGAACAAGTTTGCCCCTGGAACAACAGAAACGCCTCGACCAACTGCTCACGCAAATGCTTTTAAAATATCAACTTTAACTGAGAATGGTAAGTGTTTATTGTGCAAGCACAGCATAGCCTTGCTGTGCACTGCCCTTCTAACCTAACCTAACCTACCTGCTCCCGCGATACGAGGAAGTGTTCAGTAACATCGCCGGTTTAAAGAATGCAATAAATACAAATAGTATTCTATAGAAAATTACATTTTATATGTTGTTTAGTTCAGAGCATTCTATGGATATTATTCTATGTTCAGTCATTTTTATGAAGTGCTTCACTCTGCGATTAACCAACGACCATACCACGTCGAGTTAATCGGTTCTCGTCAGATCACTGTAATTAAATAACGTTGGGCGCGGTTAGTAAGTAGATGGGGGGGACCGTTTGAGAACAACCGCGTGTCGTTGGCCAGTCCCATCTACAGAGTTGAGGTAGATAATTATATGTGGTGTCACAATGGACCTAAATTGGTGTAAGTGTGTCTCTTCTGCCGACAGCCACCTAAACCTAACCTAACCTAACCTTCACTCTGCGACATTTCCACCATTGAAAAAGCAAGCTATGAAATGCCCATCGTACATTTTATGGTATTCTATATTTCTTTCTTTCTATGAAAAGTTACAGATGGTATCTAAGCTATGAAAGTTCCTTGGAATTATATAAAATGCATATTGATAATATACTGTCTTTATCGGCTTCCACTAAATCAAATGAATATATTTGCGTCATTGGTGATTTCAATTTACCTAATATTAAATGGAATTTCTTTGATGATGATAAGATGTGGGTTCCGTTTAATATTTCTAGTGAAAAAGAAATCTATGTAATTGATAATTTCTTTGGTATACACTTGGCTCAATTAAACAAAATATTTAATGAACCTAATAAATTGTTAGACCTAATATTCTTAGACAATGAATTAATTGCGGAAGTATCGGAAAGTGATTACTCTATAAATGACTGTGATTCACACCACAAAATATTGAATATGAAGGTGGATTGCTATAAGTACTCTGTCGCTCAAAAACATTCAAATATTAAACTACACAACTTTAGTAAAGCTAATATCCCTGCTCTGAAAACCCATTTGGCTCATTTTGACTGGCTTAGTATGTTTCAAAATAAAAACACTGGGGAGATGTATGCAATCCTCTTAAATATTATACATGAATGCATGAATTTGTATGTCCCACTGAAAACAACGATGAGAAAACATCTTCCGTGGTATAATAAATCCCTCCTAAATTTAAAAAATGCAAGAAATAAAGCTCATAAAACATATATAAAATCAAAAAATGCTGAAAGTAGGATAAAATTTGAAAAGCTAAGGAATGATTTCGAAACTCTGCACAAATTTTTATATAATAAATATATATTTGACACCGAATGCCAGATAAAGTTGAATAGTAAACTATTTTGGGTCTACTTAAATAATAAAAGAAAGACAACAGGTATTCCCAATTCTATGAGATATAAAGGCTTAGTGTCAAAAACTTTAGATGGTAATCTGGAGCTGTTTGCAAGCTTTTTTGAGTCTGTTTACAATTCAACCTGCATCGATGTAAGTAGTTTCTCCAATGTTAGCTTTAACGGAATAACCATAGACTCGCTGCAATTAACAGAATCAGATGTCTTTTCTGCCTTAGGAAAGCTAGTTGATAACTCATCGCAGGACTCCGATTGCATTTCAAACTCATTTTTAAAACAATGTTCTTATGTGCTATTTGCGCCTCTCACTATTGTGTTTAATGCCTCATTAAAGGAAGGTATCTTTCTTGATAGATGGAAGGTATCATATATTTCACCAATTCATAAAAATGGTTCCAAAGTCGACGTCGAAAATTACAGGGGCATTTCTAAGATCCTCAAAATCCCAAAATTATTTGAGTCCATCGTCAAAGACAAATTATTTTTCCTCGTGAAAGAATTAATTTCACCAGAACAGCATGGTTTTTTAAGAGGAAAATCAACGGCTACCAATCTGATGCAATTCTCTAACTTCTTACATTGCAATATAGAAGCCGGGTATCAAGTCGACACGGTTTACACTGACTTCTCAAAAGCCTTCGATAAAGTCAACACTTGTTTATTGATCCACAAACTAAAAACTTTTGGGTTTCACTCGCTGATGCTGCATTGGCTGGATTCGTATCTTTCCAATAGAAAGCAATGTGTTGCAATAAACGGAATCTATTCTAGATACTTTGATGTCAAGTCCGGAGTTCCTCAAGGAAGTCACCTTGGACCCCTTCTGTTCCTTCTTTTTATAAATGACATTGCAGCTTCTTTATCATTCTGCAAGTGTCTACTTTTCGCGGACGACGTTAAGTTATTTGCCAAAATCAAATCTCCCGTTGATGCAGTCTTATTTCAAAATGACTTAGATGCATTTTCTATATGGTGCGACAAAAATCCGTTTGCTGCTAAACCTTAAAAAGTGTAAGCAAATTTCCTTTTACAAAAATTGCTCTCCTATTCACACTCAATACCTCTTTAATAATAATGCTCTTATCATTTGTAAATTTGTCAATGACTTGGGCGTTATGTTTGACGAAAAACTCAACTTTAACATGCACATTGATCAAATCACCAGAAAAGCCTGCTCTATGATGGGATTTATTAAGAGGACTAGCAAGGAATTTTCGGATCCTTATACTCTTAAATCTTTATTTATTTCTCTTGTGCGGCCGATTTTGGAATACTGTGTTGTCATATTTAATCCATATTACAGCATTCATATCTTGAGAATTGAAAGAGTCCAGAAATCATTCACTCGATACATGCTACGTAAATTTAATTGGGATGGGTTTTTACCCTCTTATAAGCAAAGATGTCTTCTCATCGATTTAAAAATGTTGTCTGTTCGACGGAAAAATATTGAAATTCTCTTCGTAAGAGACATTTTTAGCTCAAAAACGACATGCCCAGAGCTTCTACTGAAATTTGGTCTCTACGCTCCACAGAGATCATTACGCGATAGACCCTTACTGTTTGTGCAAGCACATAGAACAGTTTACGGTTAAAATGAGCCAATTAATCGTTGTTGCAAGTCATTTAATAGTGTTTGTAATGAAATTGACTTTTCTGATTCCAGAGTTATTGTAAAAAAGAAATTAAATAATGTAAATACATAGCTCAAATTTAATTTAGATGTAAGTTATTATTGTAATCTAGGTTTAGCGTAGTCTGTAAGAATCCTGTATTCGGTAGACGAAAATAAATAAATAAATAAATAAATAAATAAATATTTCTCGAGGAGACGCGGTGTTAGGAACGAAATTTCGTAACATTAAATTGCCGACAACCATCCTGACTGAAAAGTCTGACATTTTTCAATCCCGTGGTGACGCCGTGTAATAAACGAAATTGTCTTAAATATGTTTTCATCTTGTCCATTAGCAGCCAGGCAAAGTATACAAATAGATTTGAAATGCGTTCAGACAGTATATTCGCGATGTTGACAGAAACAGTATTGAAATAGGTTGAGAGCAACACAACATAGGTTGACAGAAACAATATTGAAATAGGTTGAGTTTGCGAACTTACACCAATCCAATATTGATACGAACATGTATATCTATAACCGAGAGGAGCTTTGTAATATGGAAACGTTATTGTTCCAATAAAAAGATTTTGCTTCGAAAAGACTCACAGAGTATGCCTCGTTTATGCAGAGATAAAACGCCCCAGCATCAGAACCCTAGTCAACATAGCATAGCTGACTACTAGATAAAGTCATTAAACATTCAGAGCGTACGGTTTTACCCCAATCATTCCAACTCAGTGTTGTTTAATCCCAGCCCCCCCTATTTCACCACCTATCGCCATTATCTGACAACATCTGCTACAACAAAAGAAGAACGACTCCTACTTAATATACATCACGAAACGAGAACAAACGTGGCGATGATTAGGACACATTAAGCTATCATTCATCACTGGATAAAAGTGCGATGCCTTTAAAATATTAATACCAAACAGATTGGCACTTTGGTGAATGTGGATTAATTGGAAAAATCGGACGACGCGAAACCGGAGTTATATTTCTTGGGATTATTTGCGCGACCTTCAAATGTCTTCTTATGTATAAATTCGTGTCTGCTCAACAAAATAAATTTTGAAAATTGCTGACGTAAAACTTAAATGTCAATTGTCCTCCTATAGAATTCTGCCTAAAACATATCTCTCTAAAATGTCAAACTAAACCAGAAAGGGGTTAGCCAGCACACACAACTTTATAATTTCATTTCAGTAGAAATCTCCGTATAGAGCTATATTCGAGCAGCCTGCCACTAACGCAGGAGGGATTGCTCGGTTTGTAAATAATGAGTTTACGCAAATGGATTTATGGTTTCTGAAAATCTACCTCCTAGCCACACTCAAACACTCAACTTCTCCCAGGACGACGGAGGATTTTCACACTTATCGGTTAAGAAAAGGCGAACCGAGCGTGCAAACATTTATTGCTCAGTGATTTATGTGAAACGAATGATTGTGATTTACTCCAAGATCGAGCCATTTGATGGCTTTCCAGAAATATTTTTAGCGCAAACGCCATACCTGACACGGAATATTAATTCATTCAATATCGATTTCGTTCCCTTTGACAATAGAAATCCCAGTGTCAATAAAAAGCCCCCATAGTTACTGGGGTAGCTCCTAACAACCTATGTTTACATTTGCAATTGGTTTACCCCACTACGGAAGCTCTAGGGTTTTATTCCAAAAACCACGTATTCATGTCAATCAATATCAGGAAAGCGCTAGATACACACCCAAGGCGATATTTATTAACCGATTCAAAAGCATACACATATACGCAGACACAGGGATAACTATCCCGCTTACCTTTGTAGAAGCTTCGCACTGCGCTCATCCATCGACGGGTATTGGCGTCCTTTTGATTTCCCCAGACATTTATTCCTCTTCTCCCCGATTACCTGACAGAAGAATCCTTTCTTTGGATCATAGCGCAAGTGATTCGAATAATCGAATGGTGGTTGTTGAATTTTCAGGAATCGTTGGAGTTCATTCATCACATCGATCGGATTCAAACGCAACTGTTCACCGTCGATTATGTGCAGCTGCTGGGGCTGATAGTAGGCCAGCCAACGTTCCAAGTGCTGGGCATATTTACCTGGATTCAGACATCGATTACGTAGATCTTTCAGGGCTTTCGGTCCTGAATCACTTGCCGTAATTACCTGTGTGGTAAAAAAAGAAAAGAAAAATATCTTGAGTCTGTATTGGAAAGTGATATAATATTTACTAGGGGAGGCACTCAAAGTCAAAAGGGACAATAAATAGCTTAATCGTTCGTCTAACGACCCGAAATGAGTAGCTGCGTTCAACAGCCCTTAAGCAAATGGATTAGTTATGCATGAAAGTATATGGCTTTGAGGGCGCCGTGCAAAGAATAAACAAAAAACCCAAGAAATGTCAAAAGTGGTGGGAGGGAGTAGCTGGTGTGCGAATGACAGCAGCAGAAGCAAATTGATTACGTTGGTACAATTAGGGTTAATTGCCTTCCCAATTTCAGGCCAATCACGTCGCCTCATGTGACCTTTAAGTCGGTGAATAGATAACAGGCAAGTTAAAACGTTTCAAGATCTATTTTGAAGTGAACAATTTGCCAAAAGTCAGCCATACGAAATTGTATTGGCTTAAAATACAGCTACTTTCCTCTTGAAAGAAGCAATCACAGCAACGGACATGTTTTCAAAGTTCTCTTTCATTTGAAAAGGTTCTCAAAAGGCACCCAGCATGACTTGCCTAACGGCAGGTCAACGTCAATGGTTGCTTCATATAATTCATTTTTTAAAGAGTATATAGCTCCCGGCCACAGAAATTCCAACCACAATTAAGTGAAGAATTTCTTCAGCGTACAGTTGCAGAAATAGCAAGAGCAGCTGCTAAGACATGTATCAATTTCACAATAACATAATGAAAGCAGGCAGACGGAACAACTTCCAACTCCGGATTAAGCCGTCGAAACATTGGCAATAAGCCTCGCATGGAGAACAGAAATGCCATGACCCACTCCACTTCATTCCAAATGCTTGACTAGACTCGGTTTACCTAAAATAAAATCATAATATCTATTGAACTGGACGTCATTTCCTACTCACTTGATAGAAACTATAGTTGTTTGCAATCAAATCCCCATGCGCTCTCGTGTGCTGATACCAGGAATACGCCCTCTTCGCTGGCGATATCAGTATGGTGACTATTTTTGCATGCGGCAACAGAGCGTGTGCCCGTTTTGGCACAACGTCACCATCAAAGTACGTCGCCGACTTCTCGAACATGTACTTTGTTGTGGTATTGGCTTCGATGGGAAAAAACTCCATGTACCAGTCCAGGCCGCGAAAGTAATTATTTCCATTGAAGAACTGTATCTCCTCGAAAGTATCCGGGCTGGGCACATTGCTGGCTATTGCCGCGTGCATACTAAGGAATGTGTATAAAGCGGTGGTACCGGTCTTCTGCGGACCGATGACTAGAAACTTTGGCAGAGAATCACAACTTTTATTTTTCGACCAAATCTTTATGTGACGTGGATCATCGCATGGATTACCCCACACGGGGTCGGCCTCCTCTGGATGCAGGCGAAAGTACATGTCGGCCAGCTGCACAGGGGGTGCTGAGCTAAGCTTTAAGTTCGTCCAACAGCGGAGGAATTTAATCACCGACTCAAATGTGTACAATGCCAGACGATCCGATCCATAGTTGGACATGTGCGTCATAAAAATGTTAATTGGATTGTAGACGATTGTTTGGAAGAGTTCTCCACCTTGGATGGACTCGTCCAGTTTATCTCTTCCCCCAGGATATCGGTCGATGTACATGGTGTGGGTAAAAAGGCCGCAGGTTTGTCGTGGCAGAACCTTGATGTTTCGATGAATGAATCCACGACGTAATCTCGCCGGCCGCAAATGCGGGTACTCCTCTGTTGAGGTCACCTTTACGTTCCACACTTTTTTCCATGCCTCGTACAGCAACTCATGCGCCGGATACACCCCCGAGTGATGCGGCGATATGGAGTAGCCCGAGTCTGTGGGTATGTGATGCTCCTTGGCGAAGGCATAGTTCAGTAACATCTCATTGACCAACATTGTCAGATTATCATACAAATGCGGTTGTTGGTGCTTCCACATGTGCGAGAACCAATTAAACTCCTGCACATTTCGCAGCAAGAAATCATCGCCCAGATTCTCCTCCCTCGTCCCGTGGTGGTAGTACTTCCCTGAGAACCCCAGATTAAACTTAAATCCGGGAACTAAGGCAGCGATGTGCTTCTGTGTGACTATTAGAGCACGTACATCGTCAGGCCGCAGCCTCGTTCCCCTCTCGCCCACAAATATGTCATCTATATCGACAAGGATCATTCTATTCAGACTTAAACTAAGCTGCCCATGGCTCAGGTACGAAAGAGCGTCCAGGAATAGCAACCGATGTAACCAGAATCTCAGACTGCTGCCGAACAGCACACGCTGGATTCCATCCAAATGGCCGTGGTCCTGCAGTACAGTGCTCAACGGCAACTGCACCTGCCCACCATCTGAAGGATAATCTTGTGTGTTACGTTGAGCCCACTCAATCGGCTCGAAGGTGGAATGATTATGTTGGAATACGGCCCAATCGTCCCCAGGCAGGGCGCCCCATGCAGTGTCACCGGCGCGTGTCAGTCGTAACACAGGCGATGCCGGATTCAGGCTCGCATCTCGCAGCCTCAGGTTTGTGTGTATGTACAGGGGGAAGCCGCGTAGTTGGGCCGCCACAAGGGACTCCTCGCTGGGACTGACAAAGCCAACAACTCCCACCGAATATTCGCGACAGTATTTGTCCAGCAGTTCACGATTCCATTTATCCATATGCAGGTATTTGTCCAGATTCTCAAACACAATGACACCGTAACGTCCTTTGTCGAGGTTGGTCAACACCGGCAGGCTTTTCCCAGCAACTTCTGTTTTGTACCTGTAAAGAGAAAGAGAGAAACACACGGTTATTTTTTGTTTGTACTAAGAGAGACAGTGCATCAGTAATGCGGTGCCATGGGCCGAGAATGCAAATGAAAGTTTCATCCGTAAATAATCGAAAAGGGCAGTAGTGGCACTTTTGAGGCATTAAAATGGCACAGCAGTTCTTTGAAGGTAAAAAGCGCAATGGCGGTTGGTAAACATTTGTGCTTTAAACAGCAATAACTATTCAATGTGTTTGCAGCTTTCGCCGCGAATAATTTAGGCCGGTCCTGTGTGCGTTATGCAAAGGTCGTCCGCACAAAAGGCTATACAGAAACAGAGTTCTTGGAATTATTGCAAGTTTGGTGGTTGGCGATAGTGATTTTGGTAGCCGACTGACTACTTGGCAGTTGGAAACACTTGAATGCGGTAGAAGCGTACAATGTGGTGGATCAGTGTTACAGGCATTTCGTAATCCCAGTGCATGCATTTTAGGAAATTGAAATTAATTGTTTACGTTGGTTTGTGGCATTCGAAAGGCATTAACAGAGGCGCACATTTGGTTAGTTTGCAGTGAGGAAATTCACATTTGAGTCTGAGAGAATATTTATTTAATTTCGGTATTAGGTGTGTTTCTTTGGAAAATGTATCCGCGGTTGCCCAAAAGATCGATCCCCAGCAACATAGGCAGCAGCGTTTTTGTTTTCAAATGCTGGCACTAATCTGTCAACCATGCTGAACCAGTGATGGAATAAATAGTACTGACACAGATAAAAAAGTACGTAAATATTTTATTAAAACCAAAAAAAAATAAAATTAAAAACTTATTAATAAGATAAAAAGCAAACCAAGTATTAGGGTGAAAAAGAACTTTAGAACACAAGTTCACCTAAATATTTTTCGTTTTCCTTAGGCGAGAAAGATTGGACTTCAGTACTGCTTTATCCTGCTCTATGACTTGAGAAGTTCAGTTCTTACGGATTGTTTTTAAGAACCTATGAACCTATGAGGTTCAGAACATGTATAGTATAGAATATGTTTGGCATCACTTTCAACTGACTAAAATTAATATTTTTGAATTTCGGATTTTCAATGTAAATTTCTTAATAAACTCTCTGACAAATGTCAGAAAAGACAAATTTGCACTTAAATTCTTAGAACCGTAAAATAGTTCGCATTGGGCTCCGTACTTTTCGCCACAAAAAATCACGTATTGTAAAAACTCAACTGTTAATATATATGTTGCCTTATTTAAAAGTAAAAACAAAATTCAACTTTTAAAACGTTTAGAAAATAGCACTGAATATTGAGAAGTGGTACTTTCGTACCTGGAAATTTAGGACAACTGTACACCTTTTTCCAACCGTAATGCTGAAATAAGCTGTCAAAAAAAACATTGCACAGATTGTGATCAGGGCTGTGACTTTACTGCAATTACAGTGAATCTACTGCTTTTTTTCGAAAAATAAATCTACTGCCTTTAAATAAAATCTACTGCACTGTTGGTCTTACGAAAAAAAATCTTGCAATATGTAAATGTAATCCACAAAATATTTTTTTAATTCTATCACTGAATGCAGTCAGTCCCATTCTTCCTGATGAAATCCAACTATTACCTAATTATAATGTTCATACTTCTTTCGGCAAATGGCTATATTTTGATGGCAAGTGACCAGAGTATATCCATATAATGAGTAGGGACACTTTCTCTACATATGCACTTCCTACTACTATAAAGCAAAATGCTGAAAAAACCCTACAATATGTGGAAGCAGGTCAAAAGGATGGGTTAGTGTTTTAACGCTTATGTCACACAGTATATTTTGCGTGTTTCACTACATGCGGCATGCTTCGTAAGACGAATGATTGTGGGTTTTTTCATAATGCTTTTTTTAAGGGCGTATCGACTTGATCCTCGTTGTGTGTATCTTTTCACTTCGTGCAGTGCTATTTGCTTTGCTTTTTTTAAAATGGTTTATGGCTGGTTTTTCTGATTATTTTTTTACTGTTTAGGTACACCTAATTATGAACCTCTACAATTATACTTGTCAAAAATATGAAAATAAATGCTTCTTCTTTGCTTTGATTTCGCTAAAAATAATGCAATCCGGTGTTCAGCCTAGTAACAATAAAGATGATTTGAATCATTATTTGCTAGTTTTTATGGTTGTTGGTCACACTGGTTTTGAAATTAGTTGGGAGGGCGGTGCGTTTTTTCATAATGTATTTTAGGCTAATTGACTTAAATTCTAGTCAGTCGTGCGAAACAAGTGAAGAAAACGCAATACTGTTAGTTCTCAGAGCAAACAAATAAGAGTGCACGTGTTTTTTAAAAGATAAAGTTCAACAGTTTTTTTTAATTTAAAAAAATTGTAAGAACAAATGGGAAACATACTTTAAAGTATTTGGCCTGCGGTCGAGAGGAAAAACAAATTGTCTGGAAAATACCTTCGATATTTACGCAACTGAGGAGGAAATAACAAGTAACTGACTCCATTTCAAATCATTTGTTCGTTTTAAAGATCCTTTTCAGCAAAGTGCACGGAGGAAACTCATGGAAACTGCGAGCCAACTGTAAATTTAGAGCTTGCCGACATTAAAATGCAGTAACAATCACTCAAAAAGAAGGACAATGTGAAAAACATTTTCAAACCCGAATCTGACTATAAAACTGTTGATTTCGGTAGCGAAAATGCGTTTATTTATTTTGCAGGCTACATTTAAAAAAAAAAGTCAAAAACACAAGTGTGAGCTGAAATTAAGTCAGAAACCTAGTGTTTCCTCCATATTCACAGATTTCAAAGAAACTCTTCTCAAGAGTTTTTAGAAGTGATAGAGGGCCTGGACCAACAATTTATTTCACGTTTTCCCAATTTGTACTTTTGTAATAATTTTGAAATCAAAATGTATAATTGTATATTATATATTAAAGAATGAAATTGATTACTTTTGCTGTAAAATCAAAACAAAGAATTATTAGAAATTAAAAGAAAAATTATGACATGAATATATATGAATTTTTATTTTGTTCTGTTTTTGTTATGTTTTAAAGAAAAATTAATGTTTATTTTATTATTTTAAATTATTTATGTGTATTATGTTACGTCTTCCTTATATTTTGAAAATATAAAAGTCTACTGCGAAACAGTTGAATCTACTCCGTTTTTTTTCAAATCTACTGCGGACATTTTTTTCAAAAAGTCCCATTATGATGAAAAATGTTTAGATACGAAGTTTCGGAGGCATTATACTTGCAGCATGTATCCACCGCAGCCCCTGCTGTGGATATTATCCCCAGTGGTGTTGGCTATACAATGTTGTTGTTGTTTAACGTGTAAATTCGAGCACTGCTGGGGAAACATTTCCCTAAGAAACACACCTATTGACGTGGGAGCTGCGGGCGTGCGATTGATTGAAGAGATTATAGGGACTTGTAGGATTTATGGTGAACGTCGGCACTGAACGAAAAAAGGGCACAGCAATTATAATGTTCGTCCTATAGATGCTTTGAGAAGCTTTAAAGGCTTTTTCACTTATTTAATGAAGGATTTTTTTTTAAACACATCAAATGTCGGTCATCCATTCAGATGTATATCATGCATTCGTCCGCCACAGGCCAGATTAATCGAATGAGGATGTCGACCAGATCCACCACATAATTGTGGCCATTTTTATTATTTTTTAACCGATTTTCCAACCGCTTAATGGAGGGTTTAATTCAATAACACAAGTTATATGCGAATGTAATAGCTCACAGGTAAATAGTCCGTATTACGTTGTTTAACACTCGGATGAGAGGTAATTGCTGTATCGCTCGTAGGTCACTAAGAGGACTGTAAATCCCGTTTTGATTGGAAATCAAGTCCTCTACTAAATGAATTAAATTGAAGTGAATTACATTGATTCAACTTTTCAACTTATTGTAATTAAGGCGAACCAGCCCATTGTAAGCTACACACAATATTTAAGTCCAGAATGTTCCGGGGTTAGACATTATTAACAAATTATTGCAATGCAAATGGAATCCTCTAAGGTTAATGAAATTCTGAGACTTCAGTCGGTCTTGTTAATGATTGGATGAAAACATAGAGACGAGCGAATATCGAAAGTGGATGTTCTCGCCAAGACGAAGAAAGAGGCATTGTAAGCATTTTGTTCCGCAAGGACCAGAAAATATTCAGGCTAGAAGAATTTATAGTTTCCGTGTCTGCGCCAAAGCGCAGGCGGCCCTAGGTGTTCGACGTGAGCTAGGTATGGGCCCTGAACAATCCTCTCAAAACTGAGGTTGTTTTCTTTTCGAGAAGGACTAAGCTGATCGGGTTGACTCAGTCAGTGCTAAAAGGCGTCACAATTCAACTCTACAATGAAGAAACATATTTGGGAGTTATCCTGGATTGCAAACTTCTTTGGTCCAAGCATTTTGAGCTGTAGGCTGCATTTTCGGCAAGACATGGGGCTTTTTTTTACAAACTTCTTTCTCCCCAAGGCGATTCAAAAGGGGGCACTTTGACCTAAAAGATCTTTTATACCATATGGACCAGATAAAGTTTAAGCTAGTAGAATTTGTACTTTACGTGTAAAGCGGATAATTTTACCAGTAGAAGATTTCTTTATGTCTTCGGGGCTCATATGTTCCCTGAAAAAGATCTTCTATCTAATTCCATTAAGGGCTGGACATTCACATAAAATGTGTTTAGTTGACTCGTCCTCTTCAAGACAAAGTCGGCACTCAGGAGAGTCTACTATTTTCATTTTGTTTAGATGATATCTTAAACCATGGTGACCAGTAAGGTAACCTACTAAGTTCTTGATATCATGGCTGCTTAGATTTAGGCATTTGTTGGCATTATTATTGAAGGGCCGAATGGCTCGTTTGGCCTGTCTTAGACCTGGGATGCTTTCTCAATGATAGACACATTTTCTATGTTCCCAGCTTTTTATTGCTGCCGTTGCTGCTGATCTAGAGTTCGGGACCTATGAAAGGTGTTTCTGAACCAGTTCGTCGGCCTTTTCGTTACCTTCTACCCCGTCATGACCCGGAACCCACCATAATTTGGTCTCGTTTCTTAATCCGAGTGTTTGAAGGGTATTGAAGCAGTACATGACTGATTTGGAGTCAATGGTGTGCGAGCTAAGGGCGTTTATAGCTGCTTCACTATCCGTGAATAGATGGATGATTGCACCTTTTATGCCAGATGAATAAATGCGCCTGGCGCATGGGGCGAATCACCAACAAGAGTACTATGGATTTACACGGCTATGATAAGATAATTTCTAGCATATGCATCGGTTGTTCGGTGGAATAAGCTTTAATGTAAAAACGTTTCTGCTGCTTTCGCCAAACTCCCCTGGGCTACACGGGGGCGTTCCCCAGAACGCCTGGAACCGGCCTTGATAAGTTATTGAACCTCCTGCGATTTGATGCCTATCTGATGGGTTACGAAATCAAAGATTTCAAAGACCTTCAAATAGAGGTGGCTTTTAACTCGTACTGGAGTTTTGATGAAATTGCGCAACGGTTGTTCTTCGACTGCTGTCTTATGGATATGCATGCGCAATTACGATGTCGACTTTCCTCGTGTTCAGGTCTGGCTCTGGCCAAAGTCTGAGCCTGGAAAGCAATGCAGTCGAAACTTCACAGATGGCTCCAAAACCGATCAAGGATCTGGTGCTGGTGTTTTTATGGAGAACGACAACATAAGGCTTTTCTTCTCGCTGGCAAACATGCGTCAGCCTTTCAAACGGAGGCTTATGCTATTCTAATCGCTATGGACAATGTTGTGAGGAAGGGCGGAGTATTCGCGCCTATAGGCAAAGCCAAGCTGCGCTTAAAGCCTTACTCAACCCTTTAACCACCTCCAAAATAGTTCGTGAATGCAAAATCTCTGAATTCGGTCGGAAGCCTGAATTCAATTCAATTCAATAACGGGATCACATGAAATAAGATCTTCAATGAACTTGTTAGACATAGCTCAGAGGAAGACTTTGCAGGACCTGAACCGGCGTTATGTCTGCCTGCGTCCTCGGTCAGGAGTTCCATTGACGGTTGGGTTTCACTTGAATACAATCGCAGATGGCATGAATTTCCAGGGTGCAGACAGATTAAAGGAATTTTTCCCGACGCCTCAACAGAGGAAAAGACTACAGGCAAATTATCGGCGTTCTTTAGTTGGAATTTTTAACGCAATTCCGCCGCCGTCTGGCAGGGTTTTGGCGACACCTAAAACGTCTTGGATACATATGTTTGTACTGAGGTATTCGTACTCAATTTTTTGCCAGCAAATTCAAGTGGTTGCACCAATTATTCCTGTTTTGCATTTTAACGAATTTTTAATTTGCCGTTACACCCTTCAGCTGCCATTACGTGCTGCCAGCAGCGCTGCCACTTTGCTACAATCGTAGCAAAACTGGTACGCGATTTCCAATTTGCTACGCTGCTACGCACTCTCCCTAAAAACGTATATTTTGCTACTTTTTTTAAAGCACGAAATGTCAACATAAATCTTAAAACTTTTCTTGAACAAAAAATAAAATAAACGAAAGTATATTCAATCTCTACTCACTTTCCCAAACCAACTTATATTCTTTTCTACCATACCCAACAAGTACCCATTTCTTGGGATGTGTTAGTGTTTGAATTTGACTGGAATCTGGAATCGGTCTGAAATTTTTTTAGATTTGAGCTTGACAAAGAACAAGAAGACGAACTCATTTAAAATAGAGACAGTAGATAAAATAATGGCTGCAAAATGTTTGGTTTCAAAAAGAAACGAAATATGGGTGTCGAATCTTTGATTTTTTCTAAAAGGTACCTACTTAAAAACTTAATTTTTGAACGCTAAAAAAAACTGTATTAATCTAAAAGATTTTCCGGAATTTCTATGTGATATTAATTCTGCTATTGGTACAAAGATCGTACATTTATAATTTTATGATATTATGAACTAATTATTTTTCTAAGGCAATGCATGCGCTAAGGCAATAAAGGCGCTTTTAAAGTGAAGTTTTTAATGGTATTTTTTTTGTTTGTTTGTTTATAGTTTTGTAAAATATACCTATAGTTTACCAACTATACTTGTAACAGTCCTTAAAAACATATTTACTTTGAATAAAGAATTAAGTGTTTTTTTGTTTGTTTTCGAAAAAAAATGATATTTTTGAGTTTTGCTACACAAATTAAGTTTTGCTACAAAAAATTTGCTACGCAATTTTTTTCCTTTGTGGCAGCACTGGCTGCCAGGCGGGCATATTTGCATTCATGGGCATCAGAGCAAAATATATTTAAGTAAAAATTCATCCGGTTGCCTCTCACGTCTAAAATTTACTGTGAGCTCTTGGTCTATAAGACATTGTCTCTCCAAAACCCGAATCTTTTGCATATAACTAGGTGCTATATTAAACCGCAATGGACAACTATAAGCGATGATCGGCCTTATAAGGGCCACGTAGCAAATGACCTTCACTCTGGAGTCAAGTTGACTGCTATGAAACAGTCTCCTTGTCAGAGCATAAGCCTTCTTGGCCCCAGGAAGACAAGCAGCTATATGTCAATCGAAATATAGATACTGGTCAAGTCAGATACCCAGATATCTAACTACGCTTCTCACCGCCAATGGCTGCCCATTTTGTCCAATAATGGCCAATAATTTTTTTTTAGTTTTTGCTGGTATCCCTAGAGGCCCTGTTCTGAACAAGATTGTTTGCGTCTTCTAGAAGTTAATTTTGAACTTCCAGTCGTCGCAATGTAACTTAATTTGTTCGAAATCGCTCTGCAAAATAATGTTAATGACCTCGATTTTAGGACCTGATCTGTATGCCACCAAATCCTCGGCATAGGTACGCTATAGCATGTCTGAGTGAACCAACCAGATCACTCGTGTAAATATTAAACAGAATCGGAGAATTCACCGCTCCCTGCTGTAAACCGTTTTTGATTTCAAAGAATCTGCTGAAGGGATCGCACTAGCGCCACATATCAAACAAAGTACGCAGCAATTAAATATCTCTAAACATATTTTGTAAAGTGATCGCACTAGCGATTACTATCCAACAATGTCATAAGAACATTGACAATCATTTAATTGCTCACTTCGTAACTCGAACCCTAACAAATAAACCCAAATGTGTCTCATGCCGATTACGAGTTCAATGATCAAGCATACAAATGTATGTACTCGAATAATCAAATACCTTGTATGAGTCGACGTGCCTATGCTGAACAATAGCACACACAAAGCATACAGCCACATGGGTAATCCATGGTAGCAAAAAGTAAACAAACACTTTGTGTGAAACTTTTTGCTTATGCTGAGCAATGGCACGCGACAAAGTACAGCATAGATAATTATCATTAAGCGAGCACATTGTAATCGAATACTGTGTGGAATGACAGCGGTCATCCACACGCGGGAAATGCCGAATAGGCAATTATCGATTAATGGTTTTTGGGGTTCGAGATACGAAGCGAATACTTCTTGCTGCGACAGCAGATGTAAAAATTAGTATATAAGGGCTAAGAATTTTAAATAAAATCGCTTTTTACTTTCTGAAGTTGAAACCGAAAGGTGTTTTATTTGGCAACTCGCCTGAACGCTCTTGGGAATCAGCTAACAAGAAAACTGACGCCTGCAAGGAGTAGTCCTCTGCTTCGCAGGTCTGCCACTCGCTTATACAGCAACACGCTGTGCGAGGTCAGAAAAAGCTATCCCAGTTTCCATACAGGTTCCCTACATTTGCCCTAGAAGAGCCTGGCAACAAACATTACACGTTGCCACATTTGACAACGAACTTCTTTCCCATAAGCATACTATAAATTACATATAGCAAAGGTGTGTGCATCCCCCGCCTGGTTAACTTGTAGAAAAGTCCCTCTAACCAAATGGTGTCGAGAGCTTTCTCAAAATCAACCAGACAAGCACCCGAGCATGGGTGCTTTCATTTATTCCACTGAATGTCGGAAACCAGTTTCGACGCGGCATGAATAGTGTCATGCCCTGCCCTGAAACTAAACTGGTTGTCCGGAGTGATGTTATTGTGCTCGACCCACTTCAACATTGCTCTATTGACAACATTTTCAAAGACATTGCTAATATTCGGAAGCAAACTAATCGACCGGAGATTGGCAGGGTTCGTCCTATCTTTACCCTTTTTCGGATGTGGTACAGCTACCTTCCAGTGCGCCGGATAATGCGCATTATTCGGCGCAATGTAAAACAGCGTTGTAAAAATATATACAGCCTCCAGAGGCTGGTGTCTCAATACAACGTTCCATCCCCGCCGACTTTTTATTCTTTAGTGACTCGAAGATGCACAGAAGATCATCCTTCGACACGAACAAGTGCGATGCATCTCGGCAATTGGCGACAATGGCATTAGCATGGTTTTCATCATTAAATACAGTGAATCCGTGGTGGCATATCCGTTTTACAATTTCTGTAGACATGAATGTATTAGGTGGCGCAAAAGTCATCACCCTATCTTAAATGTAGGACATCAACATACATATTCCAAAGGCAGAACCAAAGTTTTTCTTTCACAAACAAAATTACAGTCAGGTGGCGCCGGCGCCATCTTGTATTTACAAAAAATTGGTTGAAGTCCAAACAAAACTACAGTCAAGAAGTGCGGTAAATTTAGTGTTGCAAAAATCGAGGAGCTGCGTGAATCGAGGGTTGCGTTAACCGAGTTCATACTGTAAATTGTAAAGGACAAAATCAAATAAAATTAAATATATGAAAAATTTTGCAATTTTCTGTTTATAAATGCATTAAAAGTGATTTGTTTCTCTGTTTGTGTTTGTGTATCCGTTTGTTCACGCAATGTGAAAGGTCCTTTAGTAAAATTACAATTTTCATTTACATATATGTATTCGGAGTAACTTGCTTCATTTAAGTGCCACAACAGCAAGCCCCTCATACAATACACTGCGCACATCATTCCAATTCATTTATGTCTTAATGAACTGCTCTCCAGTGGGGCATTAAAGATAAAACGTTCACACTGCTGCAGCGACTTACCATAAATCAATTGCTTTAATCCTTTATTCCAGCGTTCTTTTTATTTTAATTACCGCACAAACATCCACATGATTCAATAACAGAGCAATCCCCAGCGGCTGGCCAGCCAAGTGACTCCTCTTCGTTCGCAATTATGAACGCCAGTCGCCAGTTAATAATGGGCAAAACGCAATTAATAATGCTAATGATGCGTTTAAATGACTTTCCACCCAAGCCACCGATGGGTCTACCCACTATTTTTCTTGCCTATGCGGGACCCCCAACACTAACCTGGTTGCGCATTGATTATCTCTTCAAACCAACCGCAAATTATCAGAAACCAACGCTTTGGTGAAATAAGTGTCCACATTTAGACCCAAAAGTGGATCGAAACTCATCGCAACAATTAACCGTAATTAATGCTGCCAGCAGTGGATCTCCTCTCGGCTCTATTAGTGAATGACCACACACACTCACAGTGAGCAGGCAGAGGTACAGAGAATCAGCTTTGTGAGCCGGCTGCAGGACTATCAACCCAAAACACAATTACATACAATCGTTCAACTGGATTTTTCTCAAATCCACTGGTGATATTGTCACAGCAGGACCACCACACCATCATCGCATCACACTTAATTTGATTCTCTTTTCTGGCCATTTGAACTGGGAAATGATTTCTACCAGGTCGCGTGCAAAATTCATTGTTTAACGCTTTCGTGAGCGGTGCGCGGGATTTTCTATGGGATTGCGGGTGGAAAATAATTATGCATCCGTGTAGGATCAAATGAAACGCTAAACTAGAACCGGGACTCCGAAAACTATACAAAATAGTTGTAAAGTTAAAATTTGCATTTCAGTTTGGTTAGTTATTTTTTTTTTCTCTCTTTCTGTGTATGACGAAGCGACAAGGACATACATATGAGACAGGTACACACTCATATTATAGAACGAAGAGAAACGGTAATACTCGTAATAATAATAATATTTAGTTAGGGTATATTACACTGCGACCTATTGGTCTATTGTGTCCCCTTGCTTGTGCCTCGGAGAGGTGCATGCCCTCGTTCAGAGCCCTCTCTAGATACTTCTTTGTGAAGCGTGTCGAGGTATTGCTCTGATTTATAATTGGCAGGTCACATTCCTTAGAGCACAGCGTCCAATCCAGTTTCTTTGATGAATCTGAGAATGAGCTGTGGGTCCATGATATGTATGTCCTTGTCTGTTATTTGGTGCCTGCCCAAATATTTCATCCTTTTGTGGGTCAGTGCCCCACAGGATTCCAGTATATGGTCTGGAGTTTCGGCGGTTTCACTGCAGAATCTGCAGAGCCCGTCCTCCGATATGCCCATTTTCCTCAGATGCTCCTTGAGTCTGCAGTGCCCCGTGAGGCTTTTTAGGTTGTTAAGGCCGATACAAGCTTTGAATCTCTTTTGGTTGTAATTTCCTAAGAGTTTCTTTGCTTGCCTTAGACCTTGGAGGTTGAGAAAGGTTTTGGCCCTTGTTTCTTCCTCCAGTCTCCTGAACTCTTCGCCTATAGTATGTTCTCTTATCCCGCAGAACGGTTCAGGTCCAATGAAGGGTTCCTCTGCCCCTTTTCTTGCCAGAGAGTCCGCTGCCTCATTGCCCGTAATGCCAACATGGACAGGTACCCAGCAGATGGAAATTCTGTTATTCGTGCCTAGTCTATTCAGTCCGTATAGGCATTCCCACACAAGTTTTGACTTGATGACGTAGGCGTCAAGAGCCCTTTATGGCTGCTTGACTGTCAGCCATTATTGCTATGTTGCAATTCCTGTATTTTTTCTCGAGGTTGATTCGAACGCACCTGTCTATGGCCATATTTCTGCCTGGAAGATGCTGGTACATTTGCCCATGGATTCGTAGTGCTTTGTTCCTGGCCCAAACGCTCCTGCATCAGTTCCCTCCTCGGTCCTCGAGCCGTCCGTGTACCACTTTGTTGTGTGGTTGCTCAGTCCATAAGTTATGGATTCATTGCTCCAGTTCTCCTTATTGCTGGGCTTTATCTGGAAATTCTTCTCGAAGTTGAATCTCCTGATGCTGTCGTCCGTAGGTATGCCAAAAAGTGGGAGTTTTTTGAGTAAGTCACCGTGTTCTTTCGAACCGATGCATTTCCCTCTCCCAATTCCCTCCTTTGCCATCCTAAGGATTGTTTTGTCCGCCTCGTTCATCACCATGATGTGTAGAGGGGTCAGTTCCAATAGTACCTCCATGACTGCGGTTGGGCAGCTACGCATTGCTCCGGTAATGCACAGGCACGCCAGTCTTTGCACTTTGCCGAGTGTCTCTCGCGTTGTGACTAGACTGGCTCGTTTCGCCCATGCTACCGCTCCGTATGTGATCATTGGTCTCACGATTGCAGTGTACATCCATCGCAGGATGCTTGGGTTGCATCCCCATGCCTTCCCCGCTAGGCTCCTACATATCATGAGAGCGCGGGTGGTCTTCTTGGATATCTCCTCTTTATTTTTTTGCCAGAGGAGTATACTATCTAGATGGAGTCCTAGATATTTTACTTCTTTGACTGGTATCAGTGTCGTGCCTGATAGGCTGATGTGCTTAAGGCTTTGAAGTTGTCTTTTCCTTGTGAATGGTACTATCGTTGTTTTCGCCGGATTGATGTTAAGTCCGACAGTATGGCACCACTCCTTGGTTACTGTAAGCCCCCTTTGTATGATGTCCCCAAGGGTTTCTTCGAACTTGCCCCTGGCAATCAATATAATGTCATCGGCGTACGCCTGACAGTTGATGCCAAGGTTGGTTAATTTTTCCAGCAGTTCGTCTACAACTAGTCTCCACATTAAGGGTGATAGTACCCCTCCTTGTGGACATCCTCTTGTTGTGTTTACTCTGATGGTTCCAGATGGTGTTTGAGTCTCTGCTGATCTGGTGCTCAGCAGCTCACACATCCAGTTGGATACTGTACTGTTAACTCCTTTCCTATCCAGGGATCGTTTAATCACCTCATGTGAGGTGTTGTCAAATGCTCCCTCTATGTCTAGGAAAGCGCGCAGTACTATTTCTTTTGCTTCCTAGGCACTTTGAATTATCTCCATCAGCTGATATAGGGCGGCCTCTGTTGATCTGCCCGCTCTGTATGCATGCTGACGATGATGTAAGGGGGATGTGTTCAGTACATCTTCCCTTAAATAATTGTCCACAACCTTTTCTGTCATCTTCAGAAGAAATGACGTAAGGCTGATGGGTCTGTACGATTTTGGCTGTGTGGGGTCTTTTTTTCCCCGCTTTTGGTATAAACACAACCCTTGCTCGTCTCCATTGCATTGGTATGTGGCCCAAGGCAATACTGCTCCTTGTTATTTTTAGCAGGTGTGGTATTAGTACATCATCATAAGAGAAACGGTAGCGGTGTAGTATAGTCGAAATTGTTCTTCCGGTTGAGTGCTTTTTATCCGCATCTTGATGTCATAGGTCACGAAACAAAGCAGGATGGAAATCATCGGCAGCCGGCTATATATACTTTTTAGTTTGTTCACTGATGCGGTACCTACAAACGGGAACACATCGTGCTTAAAATACATCCTATAAATCGTTTTCATTTTCTACATTACATCCAAGCACATCCAAGCATACCTATATGTATCTATAGAAATAAAAAATTAGAAACAATTTATAGCGGCGCCGTCAACGAAAGAGACAGAAAGCCAGAGAGTTTTGCAAACTGCATGGCACTAAGGGGAGATGAACAGCAATCTGGATTAAATGGGATTTTTATGAGTTTGTTGAAGGACTCACTGCTCTCGTACCATGACCTGGCTTCCTCGTGGAGATAGGGAAATTTTGTGAAATTGAATTTGTTGTAATTTGATTTATTGGGAGAATGAGATGCAAATATACACACACAAATTAGATTAACTTTTTTTTCAATTTCAATTTAGTCAAACACTTGTGTTAGGGTTTGACATTTTGAGGAAACACTGGGAGGGTTAAAAGTTGACTGATATTCATTGGAAATATCTTAAAGTGTCTTAATGTAAACGAATCTGAAACTATTTCAACGCTCGTTTACGATGCGTTCAATTTTCTTTTACCCCCCAACAAAAATTTAAGCAAAACATACTTTTTTATCCAAAGTGTAGCAAACAATTTTGGTCATTCTTGAAAAATAGGAATTCTACCACATCAGTTCTTTGGACAAATCCAATCTGCGTCTTGTGCTTTTCGCAATTATTCAAAAGCGCGCTGTTCTTCCACGCTGGTTAAATCCTTGGGTTTATTTTTCATCAGTCTAACGTTAACCAATAACGTCCAAGGGAAAAACGCCCTAATCGATTTGGAAATAGCGGCAAAAAGCCTTATCGTCCAAAATAAAAGAAGAACTCCGGACGGGTCAAATCTGGAGATCTGTCAGAAGGTGCTTGTTGGCCACTATATTTTCGACGATATGCACGCTGAGCATGGGAGTACAGTAGTAGATTCACAGTCGGTGCTGAGGGTTTGGAAAGAACACTTCTGCAGACTGTTAAACGGCGGAGACAGTCAACAACCCGCTGTCAGGAAGAATGATCTGTTCAGCTTGGACCATGATAGCCAAAACTTCCATCCACCCGACCTAAACGAAGTCAGGATAGCGATATCCAAACTTAAGTCCAACAAAGCTGCTGGATCGGATGGCCTTCCGGCCGAGCCTTTCAAAGCAGCGGGAGATGGCTTGGTAAGGAGCATGCACCAACTCATCTGAAAAATTTGATCGGATGAAAGCATGCCCGACGAATGGAAACTCAGCATCTCGTGCCCCATCCACAAGAAAGGGGATACTCTGAAGAAAGGAATAAGTCTCCTGAATGTCGCGTAGAAGATCTTGTCGGCTGTATTGTGTGAACGCCTAAAACCTTTCGCCAACGACCTATATCAGTGTGGTTTTAGGCCAGGAAAGTCCACCATCGGGCGCAGTGGCTCAATGGTTAGTGTGTCGGACTACTAATCGAAAGGTCCCCGGTTCAATTCCCGCCGGGGCCAAGTAACATCTTGAGTTTTTTTTTTCCACTGCCCCACCTCTTGCGAACGTCTGACAAACATCCAAGAGTATCAATTGTCATGAGAAGCTTCTCAAATTTGCCGTTCGGATTCGGCGTAAAATTGTAGGTCCCTTCCACTTCGCAAAGAAAGTGGTTGGAGAAGCTAGGTTTTAGGCCCTCTATGGAACGTTAATGCCTAATATTTATTTTTATTTATTTATTAAAGTCAACCATCGACCGAATGTTCACACTCCGACAGATCTTGGAAAAAACCCAGGAATTTCAGATCGATCGATGATATTCCTCAAGATTGCATCATCAGGCTCCTGAGGTCGATGAATGCAAGGATGCTGACAATGGTGCGATGGTAGTGTACTCACTAAGTGATTGGCAGGTCGTTCGTTCGAATCCCGGCCAGGGCCATGATTTTTATAAATTGAATACACACAACAAAAACAGATCTCCCTAAAACAATTTAGGCGCCACCTGTTGAGAAAAAATCCCATCGCACCAAACTTCTTTCCTATCTTTCTATTCTGTCATACAGTAAGTAGCACCCACAAATAGGCAATGAATCATTTGCTGGGAGCTACTTACAGCAACAAACAAAATGCCTGCGCTGTGGTTTCCACTATAAGCGTACTGTGTACTACAGCAAAAAAAAAGAAATCCCTTTAGCACACGCAAATTATTTATATAAAAAAAAAGAAAAGTTATCCAAGCAAGAGGAGGCAATACCAGATATTGACCAAAATTTTGTTTAATTTTTTTCTTTCCGAATAGGATTACATTTTTTTTTTCATTTTATGATTACACTAATTAACACAACTGGAAAACGACGCTTTTTAGAGTTCCGTAGCCAAATGGCAAAAAAACGGAACCCTTATAGATTCGTCATGTCTGTCCGGGAATGTCACAGCCACTTTTCTCCGAAACTATAAGAGCTATACTTTTGAAACTTGGTGGGTAGATGTATTCTGTGAACCGCATTAAGATGTTCACATAAAAAAAGAAAAAAAAAAACATAAATTTTGGGGGTTTCCCATACTTAGAACTGAAACTCGAATTTTTTTTTTCCATCAAACCCATACGTGTGGGGTATCTATGGATAGGTCTTCATAAATGATATTGAGGTTTCTCATATCATTTTTTTCTAAACTGAATAGTTTGCGCAAGAGACACTTCCAAAGTTGTAAAATGCGTGCCCCCCCCCCTCCCCTCTCTACTATCTAAAATAAGGAAACTAAAAAAATGTATGATGTACATTACCATGAAAACTTCCTCCGAAAATTGGTTTGAACGAGATCTAGTAAGTAGTTTTTTTTTTAATACGTCATAAATCGTAAGCCGCAATTTACCTTTCATTCAATCAACTCAAATATAAAAACATAGGGGCGGGCTAGAGTCCGCTTGGGCGAACTGTTGGATACCCTATTCTTATTCCTATCCCTCATAAGTGGGCGTGACAAAAGTCTAAGTATGGTTGAATTGTTAAGAACGCTCTACATATTCTGTTACATAACATTTAAAAGATTTTATCAAACAAAAACGAAGCTTTTGTAAAAAAAACGTTCGCTAGCTCAAACTTTGGTTTTTCAATAAAATTATTTTATTTAATTGTGGCCGTGTCAGTAAGCGAATTTAAAAAAAATTAACACATGAGCATAGAGGACCCCTAGAGAGTATATAGTATAAATTTCAGCTCGCTAGCTCAAACTTTGGATTTTCAAAAAAATTTTTTTTTTTTTAATTGTGGGCCTGTCAGTAGGCGGATTTTGAAAATATTTACACATGAGCTTAAAGGGCCCCTAGAGAGTATATATTATAAATTTCAGCTCCCTAGCTCAAATTTTGGTTTTTCAATAAAATTGTTTTATTTTTTTGTGGGCGGATTTTGAAAATTTTATATCCCGAGCAGTTTTAGGAGTCATAGATCATATACAAAAAATTTCAGCTTTCTAGCTCAAAATTCGATTTTTTCCAAAATTTCGTTTTTTTTTGAGTTTGTGGCGTGTCTGTGGGCGGATTTCAAAAATTCTTAAACTTGATTATTTCGGGACCCTAGAGAGTATATGGTTAAAATTTCAGCTCTCTAGGCCCAGTTTAAAGGCCTAATTTTTGCCGACGGACGGACGGACGGACATGGATAGATCGACATTACTATCGATGCTGATCATAAATAAAGTAACTTTTAGGGGTCTACGGGCAATATTAAGGTATGTTACAAACTAAGCGTCAAAATTAATATACGAGTACCCTTAGAGTAGGGTATACAAAAACATTTAATTTCATAAACATAAACTTATGCGTAAACCGTGAACCATTCTTTTCTAATAATAAATCTGTAGGCTAAGTAAATAATAATTATAATTCGCGCGGAACCCTTCATGGGCGAGTCCGACTCGCACTTGGCCGCTTTTTTATATAACCTTAAATAAACACTGAATTAATTGAATAATCCCAATGAGTTTTCATTCATTTTATTCAACATATAACGCACTTTCTGTTGGTACTACTTTTTTAGTTGTAAAGGGTTTTTCAACAGGGACGCTACAAAAGTAGAGCGACAGGGACAGCAAACGACGCCGAATTTCTTGCCGCTCCTTTGACATTTCTCTTCAGTAAGGTTTGCCATTTCATGACTTCGTACGAATATCGAACGTGAAATTGCATCAGTATCGGCCGATTTATGCTTGAAAACCGTCGAAAATTGGGTTCAGCGTCTAGACTTCTGCAAGCGTGCCCGTGGTGGCCATGCAAAAGAAATCGAGTTCAATACATAATGGCATCGAACGTACTTTCACAGGAATAAAGAATTTCATTTTTGTAGCGCTCTTATCGAAAAACCCTTTATGTTTTATACTTTAAAAGAAAATCGAATCAGAGTTTGAACTTATCGGGCGGCCCGGTTTATTTGCTGTCGAGTGTATATAAAATACTATCCCGACAAGGTCCTATACGATGGGGCTCCGTTGAATAGGATTGACAACTTCCTTATTACGGTGACTCGAAGGTACGTTGCAAGGGCGATGGCCAGCGACAGTAGCCTGATCTTTAGGGCTTACACCCCAATGAAATGTACATAGAGAGTACGCTCCGATCTGGCTTTATCCCCCCGGAGGCATTTGTCCATATTGATGCTAAAGGCCTGGTCCAGACGAGGTATTGTACCACTGCTACCGCAGCGCGACAGATGAGCGGCTCATCCACGGCGGGGACGTCGCCAATGCTCATGAGCTCCTTCGTTTTAGTACCGCAATAGCGGAGAGGGATAAATTCTATACGGAAAAGCAATTTGCCGAATTTTGGTAGCTTATTGAGGGGGGAGGGGTCAGCATGTCCTCCCAAGACGGTGCGTTATTCTAGGTAACATCCTCTTAGTTTATAAGCCAGATTAAGTTAGCTAGGGCGTTCTTGGGAGAGGCCGGGCTCGTCAACTTGTGGTGGTGCTTCCGGGAGGTGATTGATTCTGTAAGGCTTCAGTCGGCTCACGGCAACGCGTTTGCACGTTGACGACTGCCAGGCGCTCAGAAAGCAATTGTTATTTTGACCAAGACTGGGCATTCCCTACAATGTCTGTAAAAGCTGTAGGGGCGAATAGGAAGAAGAGACTATCAGTCACCTTCCTTGCACGTGACCTGCACTCGCCAACATTAGGAATAGGTAAATACCTTTTCAATGATCTAAATGATCTCAACAACGCCTGCACGGCAATCCTTCATTCAAAGAAGCAAATGGTTCCCTGAGTAAGAGGGTGGTCCACCCACCTTACACATCGGCAGCACAGTGTACGAGGGCGGGTCAATAACCTCTTTACTGAAACGGCAACACTGCTCCTGTCAACAGGCATCTGTCAGTTGACTCCTGTCAAAATTTAAACTTGCTGCGTCAGTTACTTTGTGTTCGACAGCTATTTTTATCAGACTACTCACTAATTTGAGGAGAAAATGGAAAAAAGTGAATTTCGTGTGCTTATTAAGCATTATTTCTTGCGAAAAAAAACCATTACCGAGACCAAGGCTAAGCTTGAAAAATACTATGGGGACTCTGCACCATCGATTTCAATTGTAAAAAAGTGGTTTACTGAATTTCGTTGTGGCCGTACAAGCACTGAAGATGCCGAACGTCCTGGACGCCCAGTTGAGGTCTCTACACCCGAAACAATCGAAAAAATTCACGATATGGTGTTGGCCGACCGAAGATTGAAAGTGCGAGAGATTGTGGAAGCCGTAGGGATCTCGCATGGCTCAGTGGTTTCAATTTTGAATGATCACTTGGGCATGAGAAAGCTTTCCGCAAGATGGGTGCCGCGTTTGCTCACAGTCGACCACAAACGCAATCGTGTAACAACTTCACAGGAAGGTTTGGCGTTGTTTAATCGCAATATGGACGAGTTTTTGCGCCGTTTTGTAACCGTGGACGAAACATGGATCCATCACAACACACCAGAGACCAAACAACAGTCAAAACAGTGGGTTTCTAAGGGTGAATCGGCGTCAAAGAAGGCCAAGGTGGGTTTGTCAGCCAATAAAGTTATGGCGACAGTTTTTTGGGATGCACGCGGGATAATCCACATTGACTACCTTCAAAAGGGAAGAACAATCAATGGGGAATATTATGCCAACTTATTGGACCGATTCAATGACGATTTGAAAAAAAACCGACCTCATTTGGCCAAGAAAAAAGTTCTTTTCCACCAAGACAATGCAAGGGTGCACACACGTGCAGTTGTCATGGCAAAAATCCATGAATTGGGCTATGAATTGCTCCCTCATCCACCCTATTCTCCAGATTTGGCTCCGAGCGACTACTTCTTGTTCCCAAACCTGAAGAAATGGCTTGGTGGAAAAAGATTTGACTCCAATGATGAAGTCATCTCACAAATAAAGGCCTATTTTGAGGACCTCGACAAATCATTTTTTTTGGAAGGGATAAAAAAATTGGAGAAGCGTTGGACAAAGTGTATAGAGCTCAAGGGAGACTACGTTGAAAAATAAAATTATTTTTTTATCAAAAAATCTGTGTTTTATTCCAAAAGTCACGGACTTATTAACCCGCCCTCGTACCTATTTCTGGTCCATGCACATCCTCGTCGAGGGCCGGTTCCAACCAACCAAGTAAATCAGTTGGTAAATGTCAAAGTTATTTAGTGCTTACATACCAACATGAAAAGATGGCGTGTATTTATTAAGAAACCTTTATTTAAAAAAATAATCCAATTCCAACATTTTTGTTGTGCATTGTCCAAGTATATTCACAATCCACAAAATTTGGTGGCGTTCCCCATACAGACGAATAAAAAAAACGTAGTTTTTATTTGAAACGTTCTGATGTTTATACCCTATTCTAGGGGTATATTAATTTTGACGCATAGTTTGTAACATACCTTAATATTGCCCGTAGACCCCTAAAAGTTACTATATTTATGATCAGCATCGATAGTAATGTCGATCTAGCCATGTCCGTCCGTCCGTCCGTCCGTCCGTCCGTCCGTCCGTCGGCAAAAATTAGGCCTTTAAACTGGACCTAGAGAGCTGAAATTTTAACCATATACTCTCTAGGGTCCCGAAATAATCAAGTTTACGAATTTTTGAAATCCGCCCACAGACACGCCCACAAACTCAAAAAAACAAAATTTTGGAAAAAATCGAATTTTGAGCTAGGAAGCTGAAATTTTTTATATATGATCTATGACTCCTAAAACTGCTCGGGATATAAAATTTTCAAAATCCGCCCACTGCCACGCCCACAAAAAAATAAAACAATTTTATTGAAAAACCAAAATTTAAGCTAGGGAGCTGAAATTTTTAATATATACTCTCTAGGGGCCCTTTAAGCTCATGTATAAATATTTTCAAAATCCGCCCACTGACACGCCCACAAATAAATAAAACAATTTTTTTGAAAATCCAAAGTTTGAGCTAGGAATCTGAAATTTATAATATATACTCTCTAGGGGCCCTTTAAGCTCATGTATAAATATTTTCAAAATCCGCCCACTGACACGCCCACAAATAAATAAAACAATTTTTTTGAAAATCCAAAGTTTGAGCTAGGGAGCTGAAATTTATAATATATACTCTCTAGGGGCCCTTTATGCTCATGTGTTAATTTTTTTTTAAATCCGCCTACTGACACGCCCACAATTAAATAAAACAATTTTATTGAAACACCCAAGTTTGAGCTAGGGAGCGTTTTTTTTGATAAAATCCTTTAAATGTTATATAACAAAATATGTAGAGCGTTCTTAACAATTTAACCATACTTAGACTTTTGTCACGCCCACTTATGAGGGATAGGAATAAGAATAGGGTATCCAACAGTTCGCCCAAGCGGACTGTAGCCCGTCCCTATGTTTTTATATTAATAAACAGTGTTGACATGGAGGCTATGTATGAAACACAATATTGGTCAAATTGCCGCATCGCGACTGATGGCACACGTTGGTTCTTTTGACAAAATTTGCGATGACATTCTGACTCGATTTCATCAATGGCGAGTCGAAACTCATTTTTCAGTTCAGGAATTGTTCTTGGGTTATTGGCATGGTAGGTAGGTAGGATTGGCTGCGTGGTGCAACCAGGACGCAATTAGCGCAAAGGCGCTGTTTTGATGCCACCACTCAAGTGACCAATGGTGTCAATTTGTGTTTCAAATCCAGCATGTGGAATTGAGAAATTCGATGATATTGCAGAATTTAGTATTGCTCAATTCTGATAGGTCGTCGAAGATGGCTTTGCCGAGTGTGCGATATGAGGCTCTAGGTAGGGCCGGACATTCGCAGAGGAAGTGGTGGAGGGCTTCTTTTCCACTGGATCCTTGCAGCTGCGTCAGTGTGGGTTGAATGGGATGCCCAACCTTGCAGCGTGAGTACCGACAGGCCAGTGTCTAGTTCTGACCGCCACAATTCTGGCAATCTCCTGTCGGTTTCTGTTTGTTAGGTCGTGGGTTGTTTTAGCATTGAAGCAGGGCCACATATTCCTGGATATGATACAGCTATTTAGGCCCTCCATCTGGAGTTCGCCTGCGAAAGAAAGTACTGGGATATTTTACCCTTGACAGCTCCAATGGGAGGAGAGACTGTATCTGCAAGGGAACTATCAAGGGTAGAGTCATCAGCCCATCGACCTTTTCATTTCCTCCTATGCCACTATGGCCGGGAACACAGAGGAGAGGAGTGTTGAAGTGGCCGCTTAGACAAGTGATTGCGTCTTTACACTGTGCGCCTAATTTGGGTGATATGGACTGTGAGTCGAGAGCTTTAATAGCTGCCTGGCTATCAATGAAGATGGCAACGTCTCTCTTGGTTATGGGGAAGAGTGTGAGTATCCTACACGCCCCCCGGATCGCAAGTATTTCCGCCTGGAATACGCTACAGAAGTCCGGGAGTCGGAATGATTCGGATATGTTCAGTTCCGCTGAGAATATACCCGAGCCGATAGATGGCTACCTGGTGGTTCGATGGGAATCCTTCATTTTTCCATTCCGTTCTGGATGGGAAATAGACTTGAGCGGCTTTGTTGAGGTTCCCGGGTAGCAAGTCAAGCGCCTTACTATGACCGTACGGCTTATATGACCAGAACCCAGATTCCCTGAGCCTTACTGCGCTGCAAGATGCAGTTAATCTGTCGTGAAGGTCGAGAGGTATGAGGTTTAGAAGAACACTAAGGGCGTCGGTCGGACTCGACCGAAGTGCCCCGGTTGCACCAATCCCAGTCGACCTCTGGACTCGACTGAGTTTAACTATGTTGTAGGCTCTACACCAAACTAGTGACCCGTTTAGGTGAGGATAGGACGTATAACGGCTGTGTACATCCACAGCACCATCCCAGGCCGGAGTCCAAACCTTTTGCCAAAAGTTCTGCTACGACACTTGCTTTGCGGGTACCCTGTGTGTTATGTTTTCCTTCAGGCTCAGATTTGGATCTAGGATGATCCCTAGATATTTAGCTTCCTAGATATTTAGCTTTTGGGGAGGTTGAAAGTTATTGGCATACACCTATCCTTTCAAAAACCCCAAAGATAGAAATGCAATGGCTTCAAATCTTGTTGGCGAATTTACATCGCCTCGGCGAGCGATAACTCTCCTTCAAATTTCGTCTTCAACGATTCGCATGCTTCAAATGTTGTTGCAAATCTTTAGTCGAAATTCGCTGTAAACTGCTTCGTAAAATTCGCGATTGCTGAGTGCGATGGCGATGCGAGGTGGCTGCTGCAATGTTTTTTTTAGACCGAGCTGCAAGAAGACGGGCAGTTCTCTTCTGGGTTTGAATCCAAACGCCTGCAATTTCGTCAATACTCGGACCACTGTACTGTATTAAGATGACCGTAAAATCCACGGCAAAAGCTAAGCCGTGAATGAGTGGCTACTGTTTCGATCAACATGATAAATTTGAAGAATTTCAAACACCGATATGTTCCTACTTTTTCCAAGAAAACGCAACATAATCTCTCAAAAAAATATAACACTGGTGGTTTCGGAGTATTTTCTCCCATTGAACAGTAAAAGAACAAGATCCCATCTTACAACTTCTGTACAACCAAAGCAACTACCAATTTGGTTCCGTAATTTACACCCTCGGATCAGTAGATTGACACGAAATTCATTACATTTAATTATTTCCTTGGCGTTTTTGCCTCTCTCCTTGCATTGCGCCAGCAAATTAACAGGAAACCGCCCTCTTAATCCTCAGTTTAAATTCTTGCCAGTTACATTCCAAGCTAAAGGTAAAATTCCAAAATCCTTCCTCACCCAACAAAGGTAGCTATTTTTGCCTATTGGCATGAAAAAGATTGCCAAGAAGTATTTAAACGTTTTGATAAGCACATAATCAACTTTACTTCTCTGCTCCTTCCCAGCTTTACTTTCTTTTATAAGCTTCTCAAGAATTCCCCTCAAGGCAAATCTATGTCCTTGCGTAGCATATACTTTATACGTGTACCTACTCGTATACCAGAGTATTTCGTTGTGTTGTACCTCTGCACTTGCAAACAATAATCTCTGTTGCAAGAGGGTAAACTTTCAGAAAACATACAATTGTATATACACATTTACAGCGTAGAGGCAAAGACAAAATAATAACTTTGAAAGTTTAAACATCACCCACATCCCTTGCAGCCGCCCTATCGTGAAGTTCTCTCCTTGCTTATTGTATTTAACGTTTATTTAAGTGATTTATAGAGTTTTTCATTGCATTGAAAAACTGAAAAAAAAGGTTTAAGGAGGCAGCCTGCTTGGAGATAGGTAGCAGCAGCATCCATCCTTCCTTTTAAGTTTTGCATCCAATTGTCATCATTCCCCTCTCACGACGAACACCTGGCGGTGGCGTATGTTGTTTTATATTGCACCACACTGATTATGTCTATATTTCGCCAGCCAATTTGTGTTTGTATGATGTAGCGCTGCTGCTTAGCGGTGCACGTTTCATGCTTTGGACAACTCACAAAAGACTCGGTATTCTTACCAGATGCATCCTGCAGTTCCCGCATTTTGTCATACCGAAGGCAAATTATCCCTCCCCAACGAAATGAGGAACGAATCTGTTCTTCATCTTACAGATACCAAGAGTCCTTCTAAGGCAGGATATATCATCTTTTGTTATTGCTGCACTCCATAGACTATACGCATCCTTGCTATACAGTAGTGGATACCTTTTGGGTAGGGTTTTCTTCTTTTATTTTTCTATTTTCTTCTATTGAAAGGTAAAAGGTGAACCCCTGACACGAGTATGCACATATAGGAGGGTGGCGACGGTGTAGAGGTTAGTGTGTTGGCTTCTGACCCGTGCGGTGCAGGTTCAATCCCCATGGGGAACAACAACATACGCCACCCAATCACATGCCTCTACACCAAAAAGGAGGATTTCTGCCTGGTAGTACAATGGAACGTTACCGAGTCTGAGTGCTCTGGGATTTGGATTTCCTTTCTTTAAAAAAAAAAAAAAAAAAAAAAAAAATCACATATAGGAGCTGCTCACATATAGGGAGCAGATCTTTGTACACAATAAAAACATTCCTTTGATTTTTATGCTTTTGGTATCAAGTACAAGGAATTCTTTGCGTCTCGGTATTCCTTGGAACAAAGAAGCAAACAACAAAACAATATAAATTGAGAAAGCAACTTAAACATTTTAGAATTTACCTTTTGGTTAGTTAAAAAGGGCGGCATTCCTAGCGACTCATTAAAATAAATTAATTCTATTTGAAGGGTTTGCATACGATTAACATGAAGTGAAACAAATGTTTGTACAGCCAAGCTGTTGTGTTAAAAGAAAAGTCCACGTCTGGGTCCTACGAAATGTTATCGCTTTTATTAAATGCATTTTTGAATAGCAATAACTTAACTACCGTCTAAGCTTATACAATTATACATACTCGTAAAATGGCTTTTGTGATATTGGGGTTTTGTCAAGTACAATTTTTGGAGTTTTCCGACAGAAGGACTGAATTGCGGGACGCCATGTTTTCAATCCGACGAATTTTTAGCACGATTGCAATAGAGCTCTGCCAATCATTCCTTTTAGAGGACCGAATCGTTCCTGCATCGTTTAAAGATTCGTTCTTTTCAATCGGTCATTTTTTCGTTCATTCTCATTTCGTTCTCAATAATTCAAACCAATACAAACAAATCAGTAGCGACGCGTGCCAAAAATGTTGTCGTTCAGTGAAGTTTTAATTGCTATACCTAGCTGTTAAGATCATTTTTACCAGTAAAAAGAAATTTTGAAATTAAATAAAAATATAACGTTTACATCGTTTTAAGCAAGTTTATTTAACAATTCGAATTTTTCAGACTAAAGGAACAAAATGTGTTTTTACATTTCGATTTTATTTATAAAACAAAAACCAATTCTGCATCACCTAAAAAAATATAAATTACGGTTTTTCAATATATTATTAATGTTAGCATTTTGTCAGGGATTTTTCGCACTGAACGGAAATAGTGATTCCATTATTCAAAACGGGTAACAAGACTGACAAATCAAATTATAGAACAATTTCTTCATTGTCTTCGACTTCGAAAGTTTTCGAAAAAGTAGCTAAGACAAGAATATTAGTCTGTTTTAATCATATAGACCACTTCGCGAAGCTATCTCTTTCTGAAGTGCCGAATCACTTTCCTAAACGTCAGAAACTAATTGAATGATAAAATTTCAGAAATTTGCACAAATTGTATAGAAAAATCATTGTGATTGTTAATAAAGTTAGTAAAGTTAAGTTAGTTAGTTAATAAAGTGTATTGACAGTCAGGCGACACTTATGGCACTTGAATCTGCTAACATTAACTCTGAGATAGTCAGAAACTGTCGCACAATGCTAAAAGCAGTATGTAGACGGAATCGAGTAAGACTGTGCTGGGTACCGGGACACAGCGGTATAGAGGGAAATGAGCAAGCCGATGAGCTAGCAAGAAAGGGAGGGGAGCTGGAAAACAGCGGAGGTGTGAACATTAAACCACCCCTGGGCGTCTTTAAGGGAAAAATCAATGAAAAGATCTTAAAAATGGCTGACCTCAGATGGCAGAACATAGTGGGACATAGGGTGTCTAGAGCCCTTTGGCCCCATTTGGATAAGAAAAGATCTAAGGAAATTCTAAAATTGAGCAGGGAACAGCTTAGAACAGTAATTGGGATTATGTCAGGGCACTGTCTTCTAAGAAAGCATGCTAGGCGACTTGGTCTGGTGGATGTGGACACGTGCAGGTTCTGTGGTGATCTACAAGCCGAGGAAGACATAATACACATATTGTGTGAGTGCGAGGGTATAGCACGGAATCGTAGGAGGATTCTAGGGGAATACTTCTTCGAGGAACTAGGGGAGCTGAGCGGCATAGACCATAGGAAGCTGGTTAAGTTCTGCAGGAGGATTGGGCTCTGTCTAGGAAAAGTTTTTTAGGTTTTTAGGTTTTTCTCCAATTGAAGTTTTTTCAAGTGGTTCCCTAGGGATCGCGATGGGCCCTTCTGGTGTCTAGTGCTGTATGCAAATTGCATACCCCTTTTTAAGCTATGACCTATGACCTAATAAAGTGTATATTTAAGTGAAAACAGAAGCTACTGAAGAGTAAAAAGTACCAAATTATAGAAAAAAAAACTGAAAAAGTTTGTTAAAGCAAAAAAAAAAAACATTAAAAACGGTGAACATGTTGACCAAATACGGTTGTGCAGCTCTTGGTCCAGCCATTTACAAACATTTTCAATTTATTTTGTACAGTTTTGTTATTAATTAAATGTTGTTGTTCGTTTGTATTAATTAGTATAAAATGTATGTATAGACAATTGTTCAACTTAATTTATTTCCAAACAAAAATATTTTCCTTTGACACAAAATCGCGATTCTCACGGTTTCACTTTTATTTTTTGTACATAATCCTTCTATATTGTTATACTTTTAGTATTCAAAAATAGTGTTTGGACACTCCTTCTTAATTCTAGAAGATTTTTTTTGTTAAAATTCGCTTTATTATAAACTTTTTACGAAATATTCACACAAAACTAGTCTCCCGCCATACAAATTCGCCATTATTTTCCTTCATTTCATTCTGCTGGATTTTTTTTTTAATTTGCAACTGACGTTTTCGCAAAGTACTCTATTGCTTTTTTAGTCCCATGCAATTTGAATTCAGGTCTGGCCTTTCAACCAGGGATGCTCTTTTGGACTTTCGCTCCATTTTATACAAAGGCTTGGATGACAAATACTTTTGCGCTGGACTTTTTGTCGATATAACTAATTCGTTTGACATGGTTGACCACAAAATTCTCTCAGATAAATTATATAAGGCCGGTTTTAGAGGATTTATACAAAAATGGTTCGAGTCTTATCTTGCAGATAGAATTTAGTGTGTTAAGATTGGTACCAATATAAGCAGTTGCAAAACAAATAACTTAGGGGTGCCCCAAGGTGCTGTACTTGGTCCAATTTTATTTATGATTTATATAAATTCCTTATTTTCACTTCCATTCATGGGTAAAACTAAAGCTTTCGCCGATGACCTTGGAATTGGATATTGTTCAGTCAGTCAGTGATGTATTTTTACTAAAATGTTGGTTTGCCAGCCACAGACTTATTGTTCGTAGCAAAACTAAGTTGATGTATTTCAGTCTAACTGGGCAGGAGAACCCCAACTCTGATATCATATTTCATTCCCAAGACTGTGCGAGTCACGACTTATTATACAACCAATGCAGTGTCCAAAGTAGTCAAACTTACTATAGAAATGCGGACGTAAATAGGTTTAGGTATCTTGGTGTTACCATAGATCAAGATTTGAACTGGTCCAACCACATTTTTTCCTTAAAAAAATATCTACTGTCATATAGTCGTTGTCTTTACCGTATTAGTAAGTATTGCACTCTTCACGCTTTGAAAATGGTTTACAAAGGCTTAGTCCGTTCAAGATTACATATGGACTTTGCAGTTGGGGTGGCGCTTTACTAAAACTGCAACAATTAACTGTCGCTCAAATAGCGTCAATACAAAAAGCTAATTCTCGCCGTTCAGCTCACACAGTGGAACTGTATATGTCTTGACATTTATTCTATTTTAAAGTTTTTTTTCATGAGGGGCGGATATGTGGAAAGTTCAATTTCTAACTTACGCAGCTAAAGTAGCCCTTCACACTTTGTTGTAAATGTTCCTGCTTCTCACACTAGAAGTAACAGAAACTTGTATTCCATTGTTTCATCCAAACTATTTAACACTTGCTGGGGCCAAGAAGGCTTTTGCTCTGACAAAGTGACTGTTTGACAACACGTGGCGGTGCGTATACTCAGCGATCTTAGACGCTTAGAACGCCAACGGAAAGCTAATAGTTCCAACAATAGAGCAACAATCTTAGTCTTCATACCGACCCCCGCGAAGAAAACGAATCGGCCTGTTCGGGAAGGGAGGTGGTTTTAGACGGTAGGAATCCGGCACTACCAATGGACGTCGGACCATTGGTGCCTCATGCAAGGTTTGCACCTTCCATCGCAAAAAAAAAAAAAAAAAAAAACAGCTGTCAACTTGACTCCAGAGTGAAGGTCATTTGCTAAGTGCCCCTTATAAGGCCGATCTCAGCACCTTTGATGGTATCAATACTATAACGGGCGGGAAGAAGATCGTCATCACCATCAGCAAGCTCCAAGTTTTCAATATTAGCAACGGTACTAATACGGCTAAAACAAAAATGTTCTGCATTCATAGTGGGAAAAAAGTTAAAAGCGAAGAATTTAGCAAAAAGTTTGCTTGTAGATTTGAAGCCATTCA
The DNA here is from genome assembly GCA_949715645.1 of Portevinia maculata. Taxonomy (NCBI): domain Eukaryota; kingdom Metazoa; phylum Arthropoda; class Insecta; order Diptera; family Syrphidae; genus Portevinia; species Portevinia maculata. The sequence continues at coordinate 24,016,414 of OX454527.1, read as the reverse complement.
ATAACACGCCCTGAAAAATCATTTCGTTTCGAATTACAATGGATCCAAAAACACCTACTATTTGCTCTGATTCGAGATTCAACAGACGAAAGATAGTTTCGATATAGAAATCTATTCAAAAACCCAAATTTCTGTCTTGACGAAGGAAATTGTCCCTATTAAGCGGAGAGCCAAATTTTTACATCTTTTAAAAAAAAATTTTTTGTTTAAATGGCTAAGTCGAGCATTGAACCATGGAAGCTTAGGAGGATTTATTTTTACCAATGGGGACATAAATCTCTAACGCTTGCAACAAAATAAGTTTGAATGTGCTATACACGTTACAAAGATTTAACCCCCAAAGGTTTCGTTTTCTTCTTTTTTGGTGATTCTTCTTCAAACCCCTAGTATGGATGTCAAAGCATACGTTGTAGATGCTACGATTAGGGAAACGGGTTGTAGCAAACCGCTAAAAACTACGAGCTATCGGACCGCCCGAGTAGTAGATGCCTTTACGCAGGATTTCCAGCAGCTGTTAAGTGGGGAATCGTGAGTATAACTTCACACAACGCGAATATCTGGACAAGCTTGGCTATCACCAGAAGCTGCCTTATGGCGTGACCCAGACGGTTGATTACAAAATTTTTAGATTCTATAACATGCAATAATTCCAAAAACTTAAGTTCCAGTATTTTATAAAGGAATCCTTCTTTTATCTTCTAACGAAAAATTTGCCTTTCATCAATTATTACCTTGTATCGTTATTTGGTTTCTAAGAATATCCGTTAGAATGACACGAAATCTCTTGATATTCGGGAACCGTACGAATCACGAAGCTTATCCTATCGAACCAGTTCACTGCATGAAAGGGCGTTCGTTTTATGAAAATTGTTATAAGGAAGATACAAATACTGCCTCAACACTTCTGTGAGGTATTTAATAATCATACACAAGGACATCCTACGACATAATTGACAACAATGCAGATTAACCCCATCTCAAGGAAATGGGGATTTATTTATAATTACATCCCTTGTACTTTAATCCAAATCCACACTCTACGAGAACATTGCATGCTCTTCTGATTTATAGTTCTGTGCTCAGCCCAACCAATCTTGTGTGTGTCTTCTCAGCCACTACCCGATTAAATGCTCAAAGATTCCTCTCAAAGATTACCAAGGATTTGTGTATCATAATGTTTTTGCCAGCTCCTAAATCCCTATTTAATGTCACAACTCAGCAGACTTGAATACTAAGGCTGATTGTAAGCCTGTATCAATGCCAGAAGCAATTATTTTAATGATCCCAGTGCCTGACGTTCAAAGAGCATAATGTGTCCATATGTGGGATAAATCCCAGAGTACAGATACAATACCGAAATCTTGAATATGTTATTCCCATGATATGATGTTGGGATTATGAACTTCTCCCATACTCCGTCGCTTCAAATTGCAAAATACAAAATACAACGCATCAACAACCACATAATGTATATATACGAATGAGTCAGGGTGGGGGCGGACCAAGGGACTGTGGTCTGTCAACAAGGAAAATTAAATTTGGCTCGTACCGAGATTCGGAGTAACACTTAAAGAGATTAATTTCAAAGTAGCGCCTACTGCATGACTACGGAGTCAGTGTCGGATCCCAACTACGCCTTCATTCAAAGCACTCGTCCTTGTTCAAGATTGTTCCCTTAATCTTGTGGTCATCCAGTGAAGGGATTTATCGGGCAGAAGATGTCGCAGTGATTACGATAGTCATTCAATTGAATATGAAAATGTCATGATACCCAGGCTTTGGGGTATGGTTACAGTAATTAGTACTTAGAAACTTACTTTATCCGATTGTAGACTAATAGCTCCGCAATGTCTCGTCCCAGTTGGGAGTAAGTCGTCTCGACGAATACCAACACCTTGGGGTCGATACGTAGTCGAGCTTCAGATCGGTGGTCGGGGGTTTGTGAGGATCCTAAAACATGTTTGTCGTTTAGCATGCGACAGTGGATTAGAGGTGCAGGTCGCGTGTCTCGGTGAATGAAGCTGGAAGAAGAAGAAATGGTTTTTTGTGTTAGAAAATGAACAAGATTTTTAAGCAACAAAAAAAACAACACCAATGTGTTTTTTGAATAAGAAAAAATTGAAGTCGTTCCAATTTTGTACCGACGGGTGAACGTCAAGCACAATCACCAGCAACATATGTTCTACCACAACAGACTGACGACGGTGCAGTTACGCTACAAATGCTCTATAAGGAGATCATATGTTTAAAGAAAATGAACTGTGATTTCCTCAGCACAATCAATCAGCTGAAAGAAGAAAACGAAAATCTCAAATCGAAGGTATCAACGCTGGAGAGTAGACTGAATTGGAGAGAGCAGAAGAGTGTTGAAAATGTCATTGAAATAATTGGAGTGCCTGGAGTTAATAATAAGAATGCAGTAGAATGTGTGCAAACAATATTCAACAACGCGTTGGAGGTATCTGTGTCTTCTACAGATATTCAAAAATGCTATGTTAAACGCGCTTGGAGGAAAAAACAACAACAACAACAACAACAAAGGCGGTGATGTTATTTGTGTACATTTCTCTTGTTTAGATGCCAAAGAAAAAGTAATGAAAGGCAAAAAAAACAGCAATGAAGAAATTAAATTCGTCATTATTTGTCGCCGGCACTAAGGACAATATTTTTATCAATGATTGTTTTACTAGTTACACTAGAGCTTTATTTATGGAAGCAAAAAAAATCAAGGTAGAAAAAAACTACAAATATTTATGGTTCCAAAATTCGCAAATTTTAATGAGAAAAGTTGAGAAGGGTAGGGCTGTTGCTATAAGATCGTTTCTCGATTTTACTTCATTGAAAGATTAATTGCATTATATACCATATTACTCGTATGTGTGAATTTCGTTTTAATGACAATCTTTTAAGCAACAACCCAACCATTAATTCAATAGTAAATATCGATGATGAAACTTTGTATTGTAGTTCGAAAGAGGGTGACTTTTTTCTTGTTGTACATCAAAACATACGTAGTTTGCGGCAAAATTTTGATTTGATAGTGTGTAATCTAGAAGCGTTAGTGTTCCTCCCCGATCTAATATTCGTAAGTGAGATCTGGATTTTTAATTGCGAAAAAGAAGATTTTTATATACCGGGATATCAATTTTATCCAAACACTAATGAAACGTACGCAGCAGGTGGAGTTGGAGTTTTTGTTCGTGATTCTTTGAATATTGGTAACTGTAAAGTAAATTGTCTCAATTTATTGAGCGCGGATGTAATTGAATTGTCTTGCAATATATGTAATGAAGTTTTTAAATTTGTTTGTGTTTACAGATTGCACTTTTGTGATGCTCAAGTTTTTCTGAATGAATTTTCCGTGTTCTTAAACAACGAAAAAGCGGCTAACCTAGTACTCTTAGGTGGTTTTAACATAGATATTATATCTTCTAACAATACAACTGACTCCTACCTCGCAACTATGGCTGAGCATGGTCTTCATTCCTTTTTAAATGAAATCACTAGGCCAATTTCAAGTACTTGTCTTGACCATGTATTTGGTCGTTTTAGGAATATACCCATAAATCAATGTGCTGGCGTTAACTTTGATCTTCACATTACTGATCACTGTATGACTGGTATTTTGTTTCGAAGTTTAACAAGCATAAAGCCTGCAAAGTATATTATCTCGCCTGAGATAACTAAGGTTAATTTTAATCTATTAAATATTGAGCTATGTTCTGAAACTTGGGAGGAAATCTATAAAGAAAAAAAACGCTTCGAAGGCTTATGACCTTTTTTTATCCTTCCTTCAAAACTATATATGTAATTTTACCTATACAGTTGTTCGCAAAAAAGTGGAAAAAATGCTTTAAACATCCCCTTAATACTGCACTTAAAACACGGTTCAAAAGGATAAGCAAACAAGTTAATAAAGACATTAAGAAGGCTCGAGACAGATACTATTTCTCTAAAGTACAAAATGCACTAGGTAACCCTAGGAATGAATGAAAGGCTGTAAATAGTATTATTGGTGGCTACTCTCCCAATTTGTCAAAACCAATAGTTCTATGTAATGATAATGTTACTATTGATGATCCTACAACTATAGCAAATATTTTTAATGATTTCTTTTCTACAGTTGGTCTGACGTCTTCTCCTAGTGAATCTCCTACATATTGTAACCACTGTGCTAGATCTAATCTAATGAACGAAAACGTTAGGAATAGCAGCTTCTTTTTTGTAGAAATTACAGGCTTAGAGCTTTTCAAAATTATCAGTTCACTGAACAATTCTAGTTCCTGTGGTTATGATGGTATTTCAAATATTACACTTAAAAAGATAGCTCTAAATGTAGTGGACATACTAGCTTATATTTTTAACTTAAGTATCTATACCGGTGTTTTCCCTGATAAATTAAAGTGTGCCAATATTATACCCCTTTTTAAAAAGGGTACTAAAAACAATTACAGGCCAATTTCACTATTGTCATCAATATCAAAAATCTTTGAAAAGGCTGTTAAAAGTAGAGTGTTGGACTATCTGACAAAAATACATTTTTTAAGCGGTGCTCAGTTCGGGTTTAGAAAAGGCCTTTCCACAGAAGATGCCCTCTTGGAGTTTTGCTCTTTTATATATAAAACGCTGGATGAAAAAAAAGTTTGCGCCGGCCTCTTTGTGGACATCACCAAAGCATTTGACATGGTTAACCACAACATTCTTCTTAACAAATTATATTCTGCAGGGTTTCGTGGATTTATACATAGTTGGTTTGAGTCATACTTGAAGGAAAGAATTCAGAGAGTTAAATAGATAAATTTGTAAGCAACTCGAAAACTATAAACCTGGGTGTGCCCCAGGGATCTGTTCTTGGACCCATACTGTTTCTAATATATATCAACTCCATATTTAATCAACCGTTTTTGGGGAAAGTTACAGCTTTTGCAGATGATCTTGGCATTGCATATCGGTCAAATAATCCTTTAAATCTATTTGCTGACATAAATCATGATGTGCACATTCTAAGGATCTGGTTTGCTGAACACAAGCTAGTTGTCAGTAACAAAACTAAACTGATGAACTTCAGTCTATGTATGCAAGAATCCCCAGACTTCGAAATCTTTCTTCATGGACAAAACTGTAGTAGATCAATGTCAAATTGTGTATGTACTGTGGCATCAGCAAGGACATTATTTACTGATCAATTATCTTGTGACACAAGTTGTTTTAAAATTGAAGTAGTAAATCAGTTTAAATATTTAGGTGTTACTATTGACCAAAATATGAGTTGGTCTGAACATATTTCGATTTTGAAACAATACTTTCGTTCCACGATCCGAAGTTTTTATCGTCTCCGAAGATTCTGTGATAATAGGACTCTAAAAACGGTTTATTTTGGAATTTTTCAATCTAGATTGCAGTACGGAATAAGTTGTTGGGGGGGTGCCTACCAAACAAAGCTGCAGCCATTGGTTGTTTTGCAAAAGTGCGCTATCAGTAAAGCATGTGGGACAAATCGATTCGCGAATTCTATGGTTTTATTTAGAACACTGAAAATTCTACCACTAAAACATTTATATTACTTCAAAGTTTCTAAATTTTTTTTTATAAGAGGTGGCTATATGCAGAGTCCAATATCCAACACCCATGCTTTGCGTAGCAATTCAATTAATGTTGTCGTCATGCCTAGTTTTCGCACAGCTTTATAAAAAAAATTCTACTCTATTGTGTCCTGTAAATTGTTTAATAGACTTATTATTAATATTCGTGTTATTAGATCTTTGCCCGAATTTGCAAAAAAAAGTCAAAATTTGGCTTCTCGGTTTTGACCATGAAGAAATTAAAGTTTTGCTGCGCTATGTTATTTAAATTTATTTAACTTTTATGCTCTCTTCTCATCACGTTATATTTTTCTCTTGCTTTCGTTTTTCTTTTCTCTCTCTTATTGTTAATTTTCCATATTATGTACTGAATTGAATTGATCCACCCCACGTCAAAATTGTTTTTTTCACATGAAGTGACATTATCACTATTTATATTTTTTAAATAAAAATGTCGCTACCTATTCTTAGTTTTAACATTGTTATGGTAGACTAAGTATATCAATTTTGTTAAATAAGAATAATAAGAATAAGAATAAGAATAAATAAATAAATAAATAAATAAATAAATATTTCACCCGACAAAAATGATAGACTTTCAGTATTTTTCTAACTTTTTAAATGTTATTATAGAATTGTATAGAAACATTTATATTCTAGTTTGGACTTTAAGGTTTCACTATCGGTTAGCTATAAGCTTACCAATTTATTTTACCTCTTCATTTGGATAGGTACAAAAGAAGTGTTTTTTAGACCATTTTGTTAAAATAGTTATCTAAAATAAAGATGGCTACCAAAAATTACATACTCGTATTACTATAATATGTTTCTAAAGCACCCCTCTATCCGTATCTATCATCAGCTTCTATATCAAAAGTAATTTAGGCGTTCGCAGGTGTCCTCGAAAACACCGGGTGAAAAATCACAATTTGGGATATTGTCATACTATTAAATGAACGCTATTCTCCTTTTGTTTTGTTACTGTTCACAACTGTTTTGCATTAAATAGCGTCTAGACGTGTTTCTTATTTCACATTGCAATTTGGTAGAATTCGGAGGTATTATTTTTGACTTGTTAGCTTCTTTGTTTTATATTCAGGTAAATATAGTGCATTTTTTTATTATTACTTCGATTTGATTTTTATTAGTCTATAATTATAGAGCGAAAAAGATATTTAAACATGGCTGAGGTTAGGTTTTTGATAGAGGAGTCATTCGATGAAGAGGACGGTCCAATAGCCCGCGCAAATGGTCCCAAAAACGTCATTTACATTTCTCCTGAACATGTGGACAATATATTTCAGATGAGGAAAACTTCGATGATGTTATTGATCAAAATGCCGATCCAACAATCGAAATTGCTGGTGAAGTTGAGGTTGAATTCGAGTGTGACGATGGGCGGTAGAATTTCCGCAGCCACTGCCATCAACTTCTAATGATCTACAATCATCAAAGTCTAATGACCGAAAGTATAAAAAAAACTGGCAGAGTTTGGTGCTCCATCTTGGAAAAAAACAAAGAGATACCAGTATGAGCGAAAGCCGTTCCATGAGCGCTTGAAAAGTTGAAGACGATATGTTGACTAAACTTAGTAAGTGTTCACTGACTTATTATTTGTCTTAAATACACAGTTATGTAAGGAATATTTTTTATTCGCGAAAGATTACAAACCGTATGATTTTTTTTTAATTGTGCATGGGTCAAGACATGACTGATTTCCTGGTTGAGTCTACGAACGCTTATACTGCAAAGTATAACGCAGCTCCATTTATGTAAAATCCAAAGACATAAAACGATTTATTGGTATTCTCTATTTATCTGGCTATCACACGCTTCCATCCGTTCAGGCCTATTGGTCTTCTCTTCCTTCATTTGGAGTCCCAATTGTTAAGCAGGCTATATCCAGGAATGCGTTTCAGAAAATAAAGAAATACATACATTGTGCAGACAATGATGCTGTGGATAAGAATGAGAGATTCGCCAAACTTCGTCCGTTTTTTGATAAATTAACACAAACTTAATGCAGTTTGACATTTTCACAACTCACCTAGCGATTGATGAACAAATGGTTCCATATTTCGGACGCCACTCCTGTAAAATGTATATTAGGGGAAAGTCCATCGGGTTTTTCTTCAAAAAAGGGTGTTTAACATCATCGTAGGGTAGGGTGTTTAACATCATTCGAGGGCTGTGCGTTGGGCTTCCCATATTCTGCAGGCAAAAAACGTGTGATGTGCATCGTCTGTTGGAGAATCGCCGTACTGGCAGGCTGGGGTGTTCGTTTTGCCAATCTTTTGGAGAAAGGCATTAAAATGTCCGTGTCCGGTGAGGAATTGATTGACGAAGTAGTTGACCTCACCGTGTTTCCGGTCATTCCATTTAGCCACATTTCTCATCAGCCTCGCTGTCCACCTTCCTCTGCTTTCCGAGCTCCAGCGTTCTTGCCATTTCCGTATCGTTTGCTGTTCTGCTTGATCGATTGCCGCTTCCAATCCAATTTCCGCCTTGTTGTCGTGGACGTACTTCCTTTGTGCCGCTAGGAGATCGATGGGAGTCACTCCTGCGACTACCAGGACGGCTGGTTCCGACATCGTTCGGTAAGAGCTAGCCACACGAAGAGCTCCACGTATTTGCACTACCGCCATCTGCTTCCGGTATTTTTCTTGTCGGAGCGCGTCTGCCCAAATCTCACTTCCATATAGGAGAATGGCATGAGTTGTCGACATTAGTAACCTGCGCTTACTTGGAGTTGGCCTCCTATGTTTGCCATTAATCTGCTGAGTGATGATGCTACTCTAGAGGCTCGTTCCGTTGCGAACTTTATCTGTTGCCAGTAAGTCAATTTTGTGTCGAGACTCAATCACAGATACCTCATCGCGTCCTTGCTCTTAATGACTTCAGAGCCAATTTGGAAGTCGATTTGCGTGGGGATTCTCTTCTTCGTGAGAAGGACTATCTCAGTTTTCTCAGCTGCCAAACTAAGACCGTGCTCATCTATCCAGAAGGTTGTTCGTCGCATGACTTGGTTCAACTTTCTTTGCGCGTTTTCAGAGTCTCTTGCCGTTATCACTGCCGCGATGTCGTCTGGGTAGTAAAAGAGGAAGGTGTCTTTAATTCAATTCAATTCATTTATTAAATGGTTTGTACATTAAGATATGATCTTTTATAGTACTTAGTATTTTACACATAAGTTATAATAAGCATCTCCATCCGCAGTATATCGTCATAGGAGATATTCCAGAGGTCTGGTCCCAAAATTGATCCCTGTGCTGCTCCAGATGTTACTTCCTTCCTTCGCGGGCCTTCTGTGGTCTCGTAGATCAGTTCCCTATCCCTGAGGTAGTCCTTCAACATATTTAATAGATAAGCTGGGATGTTGAATCTATTTTCTAGCGCCACTGGAACCATACGGAAGGACCGAATGGCCGGAGCGATTTTGAAACATGGCAAAGCAGAACTTCAAAAAGGCGAGACAGATTAAACATTCGACACAATTAATAAAATCTTGCTGACCTTAGCGACCAAATTTCAAAAGGTAGATCCTACTCATCCTGTCCGCCGATGGGAGAAAAAAATTTAATTTACCTACAACGTGAGCAAGCCGATGCTATTTATAAATATAATCAGGCGATGGGAAGTGTGGATCTTCACGACAATGCTGTGGCGAACTACAGGATCGGAATCTGTGGCAATAAATAGTGGAATCCCCTATTCTCTAACGCATTAGATTCGGTCCTTGTCAACGCCTGGAAGCTGCATTGCTTTGTACAAAAGTTAGCAGGCCTAAAACCAATGTCTCAGAAAGATTTCAAAATAGAAGTAACTGAGAAATTTTTGCTGACTCCTGATGATGATAATGACAAATCAATTGATGACGAAGATGAAGATGGCGATAACGATTTCAATAATCGTCCATCAAACCTGCCTTCACTTGGAAAGAATCATATAATCACAAAAGGAGTCAAATATGCCCGATGCCGCAACAAATTTGGTGGAACTAAAGATGGAGCTTCAAAAAACTTTATTCAGGTACAAAAAATGCAATGTGGCTTTACACGCCAAATGTTTTAACTCTTATCATAAGAAAAACTGAATTAATAAGTATAACTATACTCGTATCTACTTTTATATTATATTTGTTTAACTTTAGAATACCAACATAAAAACTCAGTCTAATAAAAATGTTTTTTTTTTACCTAGAAATAATTTTTGAAATGGTATGATATTGTCCCAATAGGTGATTTTTCACCCGGCATTTTCTAGGAAATTGGAAAGTCGGAAAATTTAATTTTTTTGCTAGATCGTATTTTGAGGGTCATATAAGCATTCTCTGCAAAATTTATTAAAATCCGACAGCGTTGAAATTTCCTGGTACAATATGGGTTAAACCTATTTAGAAACTTGGCATTTTTTTAGCTAGAAACCGGTTTCATATGCCAAGAAAACAGCACAATCATTGGTGTTTGACAGCAAGCAGCACTTAGCGATGACATTTTTCATTGCATACTTTTCGGTGCTACGTACTATTAGAAAGAATAGAGAGATATCAAAGAAGTGCTTTGGTGTAGTTGTGGGGTTTTTCTTCAGGGGTGAAGCTATAGTTTATGCTAACGCACATTTTCTTGGAATAGATATTTTAAAAGACTCGATGTTTGATAATTTATCAAGAGCTGATAGATATTTAAAACAAATTAAATGCATTTAAGAGTCGTTACTCCGCAAATTATTCTGAAAAAGCGTCTGCGTGATCAGAACTTTGAGCAAGAAGTTTTCTCGACAGTAAACTATTTAAAAAAAAAAACGACTAGCAGTGCTTGTGATACAGGAATACTTCCCTCTCTTCACTTAACAGGTCGACATTTTAAGGATTTCGCTTAATAATAAAAAATCCGCAGAGATCGATCAAATCTCAAATTTTATCTTAAAAATGTCCACAATCTTTAGATTATTATATTTTCATCAACATTGAACCATTGTGTAAACACTGGTTACATTCCGGAAATCTGGAAACAAGCTAAGCTTTTGCCGATGGCCAACAAAAAGCTGCGAAAGAAGTAAATAACTTTCGTCCTATATCTCTGCTTCTTAATATTGGAATATTATTTGAGCGGATGTTAGTCAACCCCTTAAACAACTTTTGGGTGGTTGGGTGTTGTAGAATCAGGGTAAGCATTGATAGGCACCGACCTGGGAATGCACAATAGTCGTAACTGAGGCTACACATCAATTGTGCTTATTTTACCTCCAAGTGGTAACCACCGGGTACTGGTCATGGCTGTCCAGACAAAGCTTGCTAAAATCATAAGCGCGAGTGTGAACAGGAAGAAAGTAGCAACACTAAAATGCTCTGAAGACTGGCTGACGAGTCTCAGAAGTCTTACTTGAGCCCCTCAGAAAGAGGACGCACGGCGGATGAATTCACTAGATTGAATCAACAAATGAATCGACAGTTAGGATGACTGATACCTTACATGAGCTACTTCGACATATTTAGAGCTGAGGTCATTAAGGATTTTCAAGATCAATTCATTTAAGATCACGAACCGGAATGCCAAAGGACTATGAACTGAGAGTATGCACCTGGACCGTACACTGTACACTACTGGTGCTGCTCAAAAACTTGAATCTGTCCTCGCACAGTATAAGGCAGATATTACCGCGATACCGGAGATACGATGGATAGGATTGGGTATGCAAAAACGCCAAAAAGGTCAAGCAACTGGCTGCTGGCTTTAAGACCGAAACGCAGGCTCTTCGAAACACAAAAAGAAACCTAGTCAGCGAAGGAAAGGGAATACTACATAGATGTGTTTAAGCAGCATTTCCAGCAGCTGTTGCAGTCAACGAAGAACCGATTCCACCACCCAGTATTGAAGAGGTTAGCATTGTTGTAAAAAAGCTAAAGAACAACAAGGCTGCCGGGTCTGATGGTTTACCAGCTAAGCTTTTCAAATACATAGGTGATGTTTTCGTATGGCGCATGCACTAAATCATAAACCAAGTATGGGTAGAAGAAAGTATGCTCGATGACTGGACTATCAGCTCCATATGCCACATCTTCAAAAAAAGCAATCCTATATCTTGCAAGAACTATCTAGGCATATCTCTGCTAAATGTCGTATATAAGATCATAACCAACGTCCTATGTGAACTTCGGAAGCCGTTTTGCAACACACTAATCGGTGTGGCAGACCAAACAAAAAGTACACATTTTCACTCTGAGGCAAATCCTGGAAAGACCAACGAATTTCAAGTCGAGACTCACCATGTATTCATCGACTTTAAATCCCATATGAAAGCCTTTATCGACAGAAGGTCTACATATGGATGACGAAATACGGGATCCCGGCGTAACTGGTCCAGCTGTGTCGCGTGATAAAAAAAAGCAAGAGATGCGCTCTCATGCGTCTTCTTCATTCTTGTTAGGGAAAAAATAGTCCGCAGAACATGTATCAGCAGCAATACGGAAGCAGCTATAAATGTCCCTTCAATAACAATGCCAAAAGGTGTCTTAATCCAAGTAGGCATGATAACAAAAACACAGTAGGTTATCTTAATGGTCCCCACGGCTTAGACCAATGAGGTCCGTTGTGATGCCACGTGGATCAGGGGTGTTTCGCCCACTACTCGCTAAACCATTTGGAGCTTTTAATAAAGCGCGATAGACTTCTAACATCTGTGTTAGCTAAGTCACTGAGTTCATTAAGGAGGAAGGCTCGTAGATAAAGACTTCTTTTATGGGAGAGTGCAGAACATGTACAGAGGAGAATAGAAAGAAAAACCTGAATGAATAACATAATATACTTACAGGCCCCGGGCTGCCTAAGAAAATCAAAATAAAAACTGGATGAACTGAAACTCGTGCCTTCAATGGCGGAGTGGATGAGTGCTTGCCTGAGAAGACGCTGGTCTAGGTTCGAGTCCCAGTGGAAGTAAATGGATTTTCGGGATACAAGGAAAAAACACAGACCAGTACCATACGAAAAATGAGTCTGATGATCGGTTGTGGCGAACCGTGAAACACCGTCCACTTCACGTGGTAGCAATTGTAAGAAATATGGTTGTTCATTCAAAACAACACAAATGTACAGAGGAGGTGAAGTGTAGTCCCCTAATCCTTCTCGTCCCTGCGCTTCTACAGAAGTCATTTTCGAATAGACGCCAAGCCTAGATGCGTGCTTGCCTATTAGATAGTGTCCTGTAATGATACCTACAGCAGAGCCAATGTGCAATGTGCGGTTAAGTGATATCAAACCCATAGAGCATCGCAGATACAGCTTTTGCCAGATATGCTTAGTCGCTAGATACGTTTTACTACCTGTCCACCTAAGGTTTGTACTCTCGACTGCGGATATCTTAAACATAAGTTTACAAGTAGCCATAGGTGTACATAGAAAACCTTTATCAGGTATTTGGCGAGTTCATCTACCCTACTATTCCCTAGGATGTCTCTATGCCCCGGCACCCAACAGAGGTGAATATTGAAGTGCTCTGCCACCTCCTCAAGAGATGAATGACAGTCTATGGCTAAGATGGAGTTTGAAGAGACTGAGCCCAGGGACTTTAGCGCGGCTTGACTGTCCGAGAATATACGGATGTCCTAAGTGGATAACACATTTCTCTTCAGCCACGACAAGACTTCCTTAACCGCCATGATTTCCGCCTGGAACACGCTACAATGATCAGGAAGACGGACAGAGGGACTTATATTTAGTCTTTCTGAGAAAATACCCCCACCTACTCCATCACAAGTTTTTGATCCATCGGCATAATCCTCCCAGAATAATCTGGTGGGGATAGTGATATGGAAGTTCTTCCCGAACTGTAATTGGGGTACGGTGTAGTCTATGTTCCTTGGTAGAGAACCAAGTGAGTCCACAATGATATAGTGGCCAATATTCGTATTGATCCAGTGTGAGGTAGCTTTTAAGCTGACATTTGATATTAAATTATAGTTAAAAATAGGAAATTGGAAATATTTATTTTTTTTTTATTAGTTTTATTATGAATACATTCTTTTTACATACATTTTTTACCCGCAAAGCAAAATGCTTATCTGCAGGTGGTTGTTAAACAAATTTGATTTTGAAGTGATTTAAAGTTTAAATTCATTGTACGTTACAAACGAATTTGATTAAGATTTTCAAATAATTTCAACTATCTCAATATTTGTAATTTAATTTATGAAATATAATTCAAGTAAGTACTTTTTATCTCTTTATTTCTTTTCTTAAAATTCGAAATGACTTTCAAATGTTGAGGAAGCGTATTGAGTAGTTTCGGGATAACATATCGTAGTTCTCGATTTCCGTAGGTGTTGTATGTTGCTGGAACTTCTAGTATATCTTGGGCTCTCTCTTCTTGTATTAAGCGTATGGCGTTTGGGTTGCAGAAAACGCTGGTCATACATGTAGTGCAGCAATGTTGTCATCTGGAATATAGCTTTGACATCTTTAAGACAAGAATTACTAGGTCTAACAATTTTAATAAGCCGATGTTGTAGCTTGGGTATTTTGTCTAAATGAGATTTCGTTGCGTTTCCACAAGCCAGTATCCCGTATCTTATGCGCGACTCAGCTAGCGAGTAGTACACCTGCTTTTGCACTTCGAAATTTGAGTATCGCTTAAGATATACCATTGCGAAAATACTGCTTTTTAGTTGAAGACGCAGGACATTTACATGCTCACGCCATAGGAAATGCTCGTCGATGGTTACTCCAAGATATTTTATGTTTCCGACAACTTCATTAATAATAATAATAATAATAATAACTTTATTTCATGTAAAAAACGGTTCAAGCATTACATAATTAGCATTGTAAAAATTAACATCTGTTATTAACGAGCGTTTTAACATAAAATAGTTAGGAACATTCTATTGTCAGAAGGACAAGAGGCGAATGCACCTTTATAAAAAATTAACAAATTGAATAAATATGTCAATGGGGTATAACATAACTAAGAATCAAAATGTAAAATTCAGCAGCAATATTTATAATAATAATAATCATAATATAATAACAGGCCAATGTGTTAAATCATTGTAGTAAACAAATTTTCTATTTCGCAGTTATTGAATGAAAACAGCCAGATGCGAGTATAAATTTAAAAATCTTGACTCCTTTCTTTCGCATCTAATATTTATTGGTAACCTATTAAATAGGCGACACGCAGTAACATTATAAAACCGAGAAAACATAGCTTTATTGATTTTTGGTACTTTAACGAAATTCCTGGTGTTAACGCGTAAGTTGTAGATACCATACAGCCTGTCTTCAGTATACCCGGACTTACGAAAGAATATTTTAAGTACTTTAAAATAATAGAGATGCCTTAACGGAAGAATTTCCAGACTTCTAAATAACTCGAAACTTGGAGTTCTACGATTTACTCGACAGATGATCCGAATCAGCTGTGTGTTGTTTACACAAAATACGGCAGTGTTTTTGTAAGATCAACTGCTAATGGCAGAAACAAACAGATTTACCACCTAGAGGAGCTGAATGACTTCGTAAAAGTACCTGCCAATAGAAGAAGGAAAGACAGACCCGAGGATATGAATGCTGCTGCTGCGGGGGAATGACATTTAGATAACGTAATCGTAATTTTAGTATGAATGAATTTATCTCAAAGCGTTTTCTCTTTTTCTATTCTATTCCTATTCTATTTCCTCTTTCTAACTATCATTTTCCTATGACTTTTCTGTGTTCCTCCTCGGCTGTTCAAAGAATGTTAAAAATTTTAATATTTAGTTCCGATGCTCGTTTTTTTGACTATGACAAGTACAAGTAGTATATCGTCCGTGGCTAATGGCGTGAGCAATAATACTGTGCGCACTATGATACGGATTCTATCTAGGATTCGTTCGGGTTTTTTAGTGTGTCACTTGAATGCCCGTAGTCTTAATAACACAAAGTTAGATTACTTAAGATATGTTTTCGAGGGCTCTGAAATTGATGTGATTTGTGTAAGTGAGACTTGGTTTAAGCCTGATATTATTGATCATATCTTTGACATGTTTGGCTATAAGTTGTACCGAAATGATAGAATAACTAACACAATAGGAGGTGGGGTTGCAATTTATTGCAAATCAACCTTAAAATGCAAGGTAGATCCGCTGGCAACGGAATTGAATATTTAATGTTAGAGGTGACCGATGGTTGTGTAAAATGTATTGTATCCTGTGTGTATAATCCAAGTCGAAATTTCTTACCTGATCCGTTTTTCGCTGAGGTAACTAATTATGCCCAAATATGTGAACATTTTATTATCTGTGGAGATTTCAACACCGATTTGGGAAGGCGTGATATTTTATCGCGCCGACTCATTGACTTAGTGCTTTCAAATGGCCTTGTTATAAGCAACTCTTATCCAACTCGATATGCTCCAAATTCTAAACCAAGTTTGTTAGACCTGGTTTTAGTCTCTGATGCTTCAAACGTTCTTCTTTTGGATCAACTTGCTCTTGAAGGGATATCTGACCATGACTTGTTATTTTGTTCCTATAATATTGATTTTTCTCATGATCCCATTCCGCATACTTTCTCTTACAGAGATTTTAAGTCTGTTGATATAAACTCACTACATAGAGAAGCAAGTACAATACCATGGGAACTTTGTTTGTATCTAGAAAATGTCAACAACAAGCTGAACTTTCTTCAGTCGCAGACTGAGGAGCTTTTTAACAAACATGTCCTCTGCGGACTGTACAAATAAGAAATTTGAAATGCCCGTGGTTCACCCGAGAAGTATTAGATGCAATAAATAAGCGCAGAAAGTACTAGAGTAAATGGAGACGTAGCCCTACTTCAAGGAATTGGAAAGCTTTCTGTGTAGCGCGTAATCAGTCCACCTTTGTTACGCGCCGCGCTAAATTTAACTATTTCTCAAGGACATTAAAGGATTCACTTCCTTCCAAACAGCTATGGACTAATTTACGAAAGATAGGTGTTGGTAACAGAGTAGAAACAGTCTGTCGCTTGGATCCCAATATCCTTAATTGCGCATTCCTTTCAAGTACCGGTACAAGAAATTCTCAGTTCTCCTTGCAAGAAGAACTTCTATGCTAGCTTGATTATGATTTTAAATCAGTAAATGAGAATGATGTCATTGAAAGCATTGCTGATCTTAAATCGAATGCAACAGGTGAGGATGGCATCCCACTCCACTTTTTAAAAATGGTTTTACCTTTTATACTACGGTCACTCACGCATATTATTAATCATTGCCTTGCTTCTTCTACTTTCCCTGATAACTGGAAAGCCGCCAAAATAATTCCTGTTGCAAAGAAACCGCAACCCTCGCTTCCTAATGACTTTCGCCCGATAAGTATTCTTCCGACCCTGTCAAAAGTATTTGAGAAGATACTGGCAAAGCAAATAGTAGGTCAAATAAATGGGAATGCTTTACTTTCTATTTTTCAGTCGGGTTTTCGACCCGGGCACAGCTGTGCTACTGCAATGGTGAAAGTTCTTGACGATATAAGGCAACAATATGACCGAAGATACCTAACGGTCTTATGTTTGTTAGACTTTTCTAAGGCTTTTGATAGGGTCAACCATCAGATCTTATGTACAAAGCTCCGCTATTATTTTGGTTTCAGTGATAGGGCAGTCCGGTTAATAAGTAGCTATTTAAGCAATCGTTCTCAAAGAGTTCTGGTTGGTGACCATTTGTCGAATGTCAAATTTCTGCGGGAGGGTGTGCCACAAGGGTCTATTTTAGGACCCATTCTTTTTTGTATGTTCATAAATGATATTGCTCCTGTATGTAATAGTTCATCTATTCACCTTTATGCCGATAATGTCCAAATTTACCTCTCAAGACCTATCGGATTACTTGAGGATCTTTTCCATCGAATAAACCTTGACCTCTCAGCTATACACAGCTGGTCTGTTGAAAATGGACTTACTTTAAATCCATCTAAGACTCAGGCAATTTTAATATCCAAAAAGTTTTACACACCAGAAACGTTCCCTCCTCTCTTTCTGTCCAACGTAGAAATAAAGTTTGTTGAAAAAGTTACCACCTTAGGATTTAAAATAAATAGTAGTCTTTCTTGCAATGACCATGTCAATTATGTCATCAGCCGTATCTATAGTTGCCTTCGTAAGTTATGGACATGTGCCAATTTTATCCCTCGCGATACGAAATTAAAATTAATGAAAACGTTACTGGTTCCCATTATAACTTATGCAGAAGTTGTCTACTGTATGCTTGATTCCTTATCACAAAATAAGCTTCAAGTTGCATTTAACGGAATGACTCGTTATATCTTTGGACTAAGAAGATATGACCATGTATCAGCTTACCAAAATAGTATATTAGGATGTTCATTAAGGCAATTTCTTGATGCTAGAAACTGCATAAAATAATATACTCAAAATCACCACGATATCTTTATGAGAAGTTGCAATTCACACAGTCGGATAGAAATTTTAACTTAATAATTCAGCCTTATAATTATAATAACACGTCGCGTCTATTCTTTACTTACGCAGTTAAGCTATGGAACTCCTTGCCTGAACACATTAAGAAAGAAATTCAGGACAGCTATATTTAAATATTTTTCTGAACAGCAGTAGAGGTTTCTTCCTTCTTTCCTTCTTTACTCTTTCCTTCTTTATTCTTCTCTTCTTTTCTTTTCTCCACTCAATTTTACTCTTCTTTTAAATTAAATTGTTAATCTTCTTTCTGGGAATATAATAACTTTAATATGCATACCTACCTACTTATGTGAAAAACTAATGTAAAATTAATTTTGTTAGTGCTCTATAAAGACTAGATTAGATTAGATTAGATAGATTCTTTATTTTTTCCATCATAAAGTTTACAAATTGGTATACTTAAGAATGAGGACATGGCAATACTGTCGTCTGCCTGAGATGACATTTCATAATATGATTTAAAAAAAAAGAAATAAAAGAAATAATAAAAAGCAAAAATTTTAAAATATAAAGAAAAGGAGAAAAAAAAATAAAAAAATGTTTAACAAAAGATATGAAGAAATATTATTATATAAAACAATGATATCAATTTTAACGTGATTTGAAACACAAAATATTATACAATTTGGTTAATTTGGTTAGCTGTTTATACAAAATTTTATCAATTTTAACATGATTTGTAACACAAAATAATACACAATTTGGTTAGAAATAGCTGTTTATACAATATTATCAATTTTAACGTGATTTGAAACACAAAAGAGATATTATCAAATTTAGTATGATCAGCAACAAAACAATAAATAGTTAGGTATAAAATTTGGTCAAAACTGCAATAAGCGGGTAATCGACTAAGTTTAATATGTGAAACTGTTACGGTAAGAAAGAGCATGTTGGCAATATTTAAAGAGGCTGAGCCAGCCCATTGCTCCATTTAAAATTTCAAAAAGTTTGTCCAAAGATATAAAACTTTCCCCAAAATGCAACCGGCGAATTTCTTGTAGAATAGGACAAGCAGCAACGAAATGGTATATATCTTCATTCGCTCTTCCGTTACATAGATCACATAGCTGGGGCAAGTGTGATCGATGAGGTATAAAGTTCAAATTTAAAATTTCAACTCTTGCTCTAAAAATAATACGTATAACCGAGGCTGAAAATTCATTACTAAAGTAAGAGACTTCCGAGGGCAGTTCATGGTTTAAATGACTATAAATAGCTCTTGAAGTAGACGAAGATGCTCTGGAAAGGTTATCCAGAAACATTTTGTGATCCACCTTAGCAATCACATCAGAAAACTGAGCCTGCCAATCGGTCACATTAGTTTCTGTTAAGTTTAAACTTGTTTCGTAAGCTAAAGCTAGTTCGTTCCAGTTTTTAAACGGGGAAGCATTCACTCGAAGTAATTTTCTTAAGATGATTTTGTGAAGACAAGTTTCACCTCTTTTCATCACTCTAGTAATGAAGTTCGCACTTGCCTTCAAATTTTGTATACGAGTATATATAGGGACTATTCCTGACTCTACATATATGGCGTAGTTGGGTGTTTAACTCAACACAAACGAAATATCCTCTTAAAAAAGTTCCTTTGTACAGTTTCAAAAGCTTCGAAGTGTGTGTATCCGAAGACTTGGACGCCATATGCCATGCATGCATTTACTGTCGCGTTGAAAACTTTGTACTTGGACGTTAAATCAACATTTTGGTTCGAAAAAAACTTTGGCCACATTATATTAAGAGCCAATTTAGCTTCGTTGCTTTTTTCTTTGGAGTGCTTTAGATAGCTTAAATTGTAGGTCAAGAGGACACCCAAATATTTAAACTCCTGTACAACCTCAATGTGTGTATTGTTTAGAGACCATTTTTCTTCCGCTCGCCTTCTTGATTGTCTCTTTTCAAATATAACAATCTTAGTTTTTTGGGTATTAATTTGCAAGCCCCAAGACTCGCAAAATGAACTTAGACGGTTTATTTGCAATTGAAGCGTGAAAGGATTATCAACAAGCATAACTAGATCGTCCGCGTACAACAGGACTTTGATTATAATGTTAGCAAAATTAACTCCACCCGGAAGAAGCTCGCAGACATCATCTATGAACAGGGCAAATAATAATGGGCTGAGGATACAACCCTGAGGAACACCTGTAATTGTATCAAATCGATTTGAAAATGTGAAACCGTCCCATACCCTTGCATTTGTTGACGAAATAAGACTTGCATACACTTCGAGAAACTTTCTTGACAAACCAATGCAAGAAAGTTTGTATATTAAAGCTTGTCTATTGACTTTATCGAATGCAGCTTTAAAATTAACAAAGCAAGTGTATAGTTTCTTTTTTCTATCTATAAATTGTTGGGCAATGCTTGAAATGGCCAAGATATGATCCATGGTTGAAAAACCTGGGCGGAAACCGGCTTGAAAGATGCTCAAAAGACTGTTATCCTCAATCCATTTTGAGAGCCTTTCATATAGGATTGCAGTGAAAGTTTTTGTTATTGAATTTAAAATTGAAATACCTCTATAATTTTCCGCAGCGTTGGCATCACCTTTTTTAAAAATGGCAAAAATTACAGATTCGTTGAAACTGTTAGGGACACATCCATCATTGTACAATTTGTTATAGAAAGACATGAGGTAGTTTTTAAAATCAATAGTGCTGTTTTTATAAAACTCGACTGGAATGCCGTCTAGGCCAGGAGCCTTGCTGTTTTTCAATTTTTGGAGCGTTACTTCCAATTCGGGCAATGAGAATTCTAAATCCAGCTCGTTGACTCTAGTATCAGGAAGCGCGTAATCAAAGGTATGAAGGTCTTCATCAGCTGAGAGTAGAGTTTTAAAATGAGCAGTTAACGTCTCAGCTTCTAAAGAGAACTTCATACCCTGATTGCGCCCACCAAGATTGCACACTGTCTCCCAAATATCTTTGAGTTTGTGCAGTTTTCCAATTTCTTAGCCACGTTTTTTAAATAGGTGATTTTCTTAACTGAGCACATTTTCTTAAAATCATTATTAACGCGAAGATAGATGTTTTTGAAAAATTGAGAATTGGTCGTTCTAAACAGTTTTAAGTAAACGAACGAAAGTTTACGGAGATTTCTGCAATCCTTATCAAACCATACATTTTTAGCTACAAAAGTGTGTGTACTCTTCAACGCAAAAGGGGCTGCGGTCTTTATAACCCGCTCTATACTTTCGCATACCACTTCAGACGAGACTGCGGATTGTTGGGGCAGAGATAGTAAGTGCCGAGAAAGGAGGCTTCTATAGAGGGTTGCATTGTTCTCCGACCACTTCAGCTTATTAAAACTGGAAGGTGTAGCTTGCTGGTTTAACTCCTTTAGCTGAATTTTAATTACAATTGGAAAATGAGCCGAGTAGTTGACTAGTGCAAGTTCAAAGTCATCGATAATGTTCAGCCAGTCCCCTGAAATCGCAGCAAAGTCAATCACGGATTGTCCCTGCCCGCATTGCAGCCCTCGACTGCCGTTCATCTCTTATGGAGATGGCGGAGCAGTTTAACATTCACCTCTGTTGGGTGCCTGGGCATAGAGATATTCCAGGAAACTGCAGGGCTGATGAACTCGCCAAAAAGGGAACCAAACTCCCCCTTTTACCTAAAAAGGGTTCTCTGGGTATCCCAATCGCTACCTGTAAACTTTTATTCAAGCTATCTGCAATCGAGAGAACAAACCTTAGGTGGACAGGTAGTAATACATGTCTAGCGACTAAGCACATCTGGCCAAAGCTGGACCTGCGACGCTCTAAGAGTCTGATCTCACTAAACCGACTGCATATTAGCTCCACTATAGGTGCCATTACAGGGCACTGTCTGATAGGCAAGCATGCATCGAGGCTTGGCGTTTATTCTAACGATTTCTGTAGAAGTTGCTTGGACGAGGAGGAGGAGGAGACTATACTTCACCTTCTTTGCACATGTCCAGCTCTCTCCCATATTAGAAATCTTTATCTGGGAGATTTCTTGCTTAACAATCTTAACGACTTGGCTAACGCTGACGTTAGAAGTCTATCGCGCTTCATAAGAAGCTCTAAATGGTTTAACCAGTAGTGGGGAAACCCCTCGATCCGTGTGGCATCACAATGGACCTAATCCTGGTCTAAGTGTGTCGGCCTTCTGTTGACAGCCACTTTAACCTAACCTAACCTAACCCTGCCCGCTAACAAAAGTGAATTCGCCACATGCATCACTAATAGAAGACCCATTCAAAACAAATAGACCGAAAACTTCAAAAAATTCTGTTAAACTCCCCCCGTTGCGGTTATAAATTTTATCCCTAGAACATCTACTCTCGGCCAGTGCAACTCGTGCTCGTAAAATATTGGCGGAAGAATTTTGATATTCACCAATCCTAGCACTTAAATCACCGACGATTAACACATGGTCAATAGAAGTGTTATTCATAAATTCCACTAGTTCATCGAAGTCGCTTAGCCAATCATTGCAATTTAAATAAATAGGAATAATATAATAGTTTAGGTTGTTGCTAACCATATGAAAAATAATTTTGAATTCAATAATTTTAAAATTAATAAGATTACCCCATAAAGATTTTTTAATCCCATATAAAAAGACTATGTCTTACTTGTACTTAATGTTAAAATAAATTGAATTGAATTGAATTGAATTGAATCACATGCTTCTGTTTTATTAATAGAGGCTCAATTTTATTGAAATGCGTACCGCCCCAACACGAAATTCCATATTGAAATTTTGATTTGAACAAACCATGGTAAACTAGCGTTAAAACAGAAGAAGAGCAATAAAGACTTAGATGATAAAGATGCCTAACGAGTCTATTAAAATAATGCTTTAAATACGTAGTGTGGGCCTTCCAATTTAGTCTTGCATCCAATACAACTCCTAAGTACTTAAAGTTTTCAACCATTTCAATTGTAAAGCAGTCATTAGAACAGTTGGCATTTACATCAAAGGAGGGCACAAACTCACGTTGGCAACATACATTGTTAAGACGAAATCTTAAACACCCAGGTGAGTGATACTGCAACGTCATATCTTCTGGAACTGAACCCATAATATCAAACACCATGAACTTAGTTTTGTCACTGATTACTAGTTTATGCAACTTAAACCATCTTCGTAGTATTTCTAGATCAGAGTTCATATCTACAAATAAGTCAACATAATTAGTGTTGGAGTAGGATAGCGCAGTATCGTCGGCGAAAGCTGTAATTCTGCCCTTGAACGATTGAACAAATAGCGAATTTACAAAAATCAAGAATAAAATTGG
The DNA here is from genome assembly GCA_949715645.1 of Portevinia maculata. NCBI lineage: Eukaryota > Metazoa > Arthropoda > Insecta > Diptera > Syrphidae > Portevinia > Portevinia maculata. The sequence goes on along the minus strand of OX454527.1, from coordinate 23,993,118 downwards.
GCCCAGAATGGACCCTTGCGGAACACCTATGTTTATAAAGATTGCTGAGCTTAGGACGCATTTTATTTTCACCCTTTGCTTGCGGTTACGCAGATAAGAGGCAAACCACGAATGAATCGATCCCCTGAACCCCGCGTTAAACAATTTGCTAAGCAACAGCTTATGATCTACAGTATCAAATGCCTTAGTAATGTCAATAAATAGAGCAGCAGAAGTTTTAGAGTCGTTCAGGCTATTATAGATTTCGCCGCACAGTTTCAATAAGGCTTCTTCGGTAGATCTTCCGCTTCTAAAACCGAACTGAAACTCACTTAAATAATTTGTTTTACCAAGAAATGACAGCATTCTAGATTTAACACCCTTTTCAAAAAATTTTGAAAAAGTAGATAAAAGAGAAATACGAGTAGGACGGTAGTTGTTTAAAACTGTTGTATCTCCTTTTTTATGAAGTGGAACTACGATCGATGTTTTGAGTGAATCTGGGAAGATACCTTTTTCAATACTTAGGTTAAATATAAAGGAAAGAACATCTGATATTAGTAATGATATATTTTTAAGAATTCTACTTGATATACCATCGTAAGAAGATGAGTTGGAAGATTTTAGAGCGCATATAATTTTATGAATTTCAAACGGTGTGAAACTTTCAAAAATAAAACTGTGCATTTGAAATACCTCCTGCTGAATTGTGCGGTCAAATTGACCGGAAGAGTTATTTAGCAATGATAAATCCTGAATAGTTCCTGAGACGTTGGCAAAATAATCATTAAAAAGGTTAGCAATCTCTAGAGGTTCAGTTGCATGCATATTATCTCTGCTTAAGACTATGTCAGCGTTAGGTTTCTTTTTATTTAAAATCACGTCAACGACTTCCCATTCCTTTTTTGTGTTGCCAATATTTTCAGACAGCTTACTACTGAAGTAAGTATCCCTACGGAGAGGTATTTGGGTTCTTAGTTCGTCACATATTTTTTTATATAACCTTTTCAGTCTAATATTGTTCGGATGTTTGGCTACACGAATACATAGTTGATTTTTCTTCCTAATTTTCTTTAGTCATGACAAAGTCATCCAAGGTTTGATACATATAAATTTGTTGTTTTTTTTTCTTTATTTTTTGGCTGCAATTCGAAATATGAAACTGCAGTGTACTCAAAAACAAATCAAACGCAATAGAAGGGTCATCTAAACTGTAGATTTCATCCCAAAATTCAAAAGTTAATGCTCTACTTAAAGCAATAAAATCAATTTTTAGAATATCTTTAACAGCAGACTGCTTAGATCTGAAGACAGCACTATTAAGTTGAAGACTTGTTAAACAATGATCAGTTAGTTTTAGATCATACACTGCTGATTTATAAGTCAAGCAGTTATTCCTGTGTGACCGTATAAAAATATGATCTACATAAGCAAGTGCTAGAGTTTAAAACTACTCGAGTAGGTTGGGTCAGTAATGATTCAAGCCCATAAAAAGACAACGTTGAAAGAAATAGATCCACATTGGGCGAATGCGATAGAATATCTATGTTAAAGTCTCCCATAAGAACAAGGTTTTTACAAGTTTGCTTTTTGAGAAAGTCGGAAAATTCTTCCATGCGGGTGGCAATGGTGCAGTAGTAGTGTATTCGCTTACGGAATGGAAGGTCGTGCGTTCGAATCCCGGCCAAGTCCATTACTTTATACCGAATACATGAAATCGTAATCTCCCTAAGACACCACCCGTGGAGAAAAACCCTACAACTGCACCCAAACATTTCTTTCCTATCTCTCTATTCTTTCTAATACCAAGTAGCTCACACTGTGTTCTTAGCATTTAACAACAAAAAAAAAAAAAAAAAAAAAAAAAAAAAAAAAAAAAAAAAAAAAACACCTTTATAGAACACATATGTAATCTATAAATTCCAATAATAGAAAACCGGGAACCAGAAATATCGCATTTAAACTTATCAAGTCAGCACTGATCATATTAGAATTAAAAATTTCGCACGCCAAGTCGCTTCTATAAAATACTGCGATGCCACCAGATGAATAAGAATCATTGCACGTAGCAGCGAATGTAAAATTGGGTATATAAAAGTCTGAAACCTCATTATTGTATATCCATATCTCAGAAAGAAAAATCAAGTCTGGTAAATGGTTCAAAGATGCAAGATGCGAGTAAAAGGAATCAAAATTCTTTCTTAAGCTGCGAATATTTTGATGTATAATGGAGAAGCCAGAGAAGTAATTATTTGAATGTTCAATACAAAGACAATTCATGTTATTAGAATTGACTGGCGCAATTGGTACGCTATTGGCTGATAGTAGAGAACAGTAATTTCGATGGTCGATTTGGACAGCTTCCGCTCGTTTGGATGGGGCGCGTATGTGCATTACTTTTGTTTTAGATGCATTTATGATAAGGCCGTTATAATGACACCAATTTGAGACAGCGTTAAATTCATCTTGCAATATCTCCACAGCAGAATTGAAGTTCTTGTGCTTGTCCACGATTGCTATGTCATCGGTATATGCATAGGCAGTACATTTTTTAAATAATTGCAAAAGTTCGTTGGTAAACAGTATAAAGAGGATAGGGCCTAGTTTTGAACCTTGCGGTACACCGTGGTTAGGGCCCCACGTTGGGCGCCAATTTGTTACTTTTATTTCCGCGGTAACTAAATTAATTTGGCGACTGCCGAATCGCAAACAAAAAAAACGAATTAACTAAAACCAAAAAGGAAATAAACTCAAACTGCGATTAAAGGCAACAAAAATAACCACAAAAGGCTATTTCCCGGTAGTCAGACTGGGGTGGGTTCGTTTAGAAGATACACAAAAAAATCTGCCTAACTAGCTTACGCTGTTGAACGATGATTCACAAAAAAATGGGCGCCACACAATTTTGCGGAAAATTGTGAAACCTTGTTAGGTACAGAACCATTGGAAAATAGAAAATCCAAAAAAAGGGAAAACACAAAATTTTTAAACCACGTTATAAAACTCCGTTGGAGCTTGGCCACTTTATTTCTTGGACGTTAGTTAGAAAGAGAAAAAAATAATGAAGGGAAACTCAATGACAAAAAGGTCAAACATGGTATTATGGCCTGAAGGGCAAATGAAAGTTAAGTGACCGGCGTGACCCGCTATGGCGTCGCCCGGAATACCAAAAATGGTTGAAAGGGTCGCGTGTCCCGAACTATTCCCGGGAAAATTCGTGGCAGAATCCTACCAGACTTTTGCACTACAAATTCCTACACAAACGAACTACGATACTATTCACTTATGAAATCACTCTACTTATCTTTGTTTTTGAGATCCCACTCCTTCGTTCCTTTGTCTCTATAAACTGTCCTAATATTTATCCTCCTCCTGATGTCCTTTATCCTTCTCTCCAGATCCGTCCTCCACTTTAATTCCCGTCTCCACTTCCACTTCTTTACTTTTCCCTTTTCTTTTTAATACTTTTTAACTTAACTATTTTTATTCCTTTCGCTTTTATTTCGCACTTTTTTTTGAACTCCTGTCAACTAAACCTCGACTAACACGTTAGCTGGTCAACCAAAAAGTGATCTTCCAGAACTTTCATTGTTCCAGTTTGGCCAGCTCTCATCTCACACACACTCGTTCACACATTGGTAGTGGAATCCCACTCATGGCGTGCAATGGACGCCCACCTATGTGTTGGTGGTTGTCCGCCATATTCCACTACCTTCAGTCGCTCCGCAAGCCAACGGCAGCCCACATTCAGCGGCACCAGAGCGTTTTCGCCAAGGTGTGCGTGAGTCTACACGTTACCCCCTCGCTTATCTTCCAGTCACTCTCTTATTCCCACGATCCACCACTGGAAAGTTGGATTATTGAGTTGCGTGACCGACCTGGAACAATATTTTCATCCATTTACAATCTAATATACGTTTGACATTTCTCTTTGAAGTTCTGCCAAAGTGCAAAATGAACAAAACAATATACCTTACGCGTTGTTAAATTTGCTATTCAATTTACGATTAATCGGTGGAAAAAGAAGTGGCTGGATAGTCTCAACTATGACCCACATCAGGAGAAGAAGGAATTTGAGGACAGCGTTGCAACTACGCCCTCCCAGCGCGTGGAGTATAATGCAAAAACAAAGTTAAGTGAGTTATTATCAATTTCGAAAACCGCGGATTTTAAACTGTCTGGTGGAATCCTGTGCAGAAAGGATGTAAGGGCTTGCCAATCGCGGGTCATTCCTTACAATATATTTTTCTGGACCGGATTTCTCCTTTTTATTGATTTCTGTTGTCTTCGTGTATCGTGTCAACCAGTCTTCTGTGTCTCGTGTTTCTCTTCAGTGTTTGTAGTTACGCAGGATTTATCCTTTTTATTGCCTGGTTCGTTGTTTTGTGATGTTGACCGGTCTTCCTGTGTGTCTGTGTTTCTATTCGGTGTTTGCCATCGGTATTAGTGTTGAGATGTCTTCTACGGGAGTGTCTTTTTATCGTGGCCGTCCGCCTACACTCCTCTGCTGCTCCTCCGGTGCTCCTACGACGGAGTAGAAAGGAAGAGCGTCTTCTTCCCCCTCATCGAACCTAACGCAACACCGTGTCAGTGGTGGTTCTGGTGCAGATGTGACTGTGTGGGCGGTCCACCCCCACTTATCTGCTGCCTCTCCATCTCGTTGGAGGGCAATCAGTCTAAGGCCATCCACCTTGCCGCATTGCTGTTTGCCTCGCACGGTTACTATGTGCGGACAACGTTGGGCCTATTCTGCCGAGTTGGTGTGTGGCAAGAAGGTTGGGCACTTTACCCCGGCTCTCGATCTGCCGGTCGGCGGTCCGCCTCTGCTCATCTTATCGCTTCTTGTCTTATGGACTCATCTCAACACTTTTCATTTTGGGGAATCCTCTCCACTCACGGGGTTGGGTACCTGTGGGGGTGATACCCTCGAGGTGCGGGGAAAGTGGCCCAAGGCTGATGGGACCTTGGTTGCCCTCCACTTCCTATGACCTCGCAGATGCCACCCAATAGAAGAAGGGTACGAGGAGGGAAATGAAGGACAGAAGGTGAAACTTGTTGCGTGCAAATATTCCGCAACAACTAGATTTTTCTTTAATGACTACACCAGACACTTTGACTTTTATGGTTCATCTGCCCTACAGCTCCTAAGCCAGTTTGCCATTACACCCCTTAAGCCATTTCTGTTTTTCCTTTCTGACACTTTCCAATGCTTTAAAGTTTTCCATGCGTTAAAGTATCAAAAGCTTTGCTGAAGTCAATAAATAGAACAAGGACATGATGGCTTTTGTTTAAACCAGCATTAACCGTATTAGTAAACTCTCCCAACAAAGATCCGGTACTTTTATTTTTCTGAAAAGCATATTGGTTTGGGTGTAGTACTTTGTTCTTAGTCAAAAAACGATTAAGTCGACTGACTACTACTTCTTCCATGCATTTTTCGACTGCTGATAAAATCGCGATTGGTCGGTCGGTAGTTTTCAATGTTGTTTTTTGTTCCTTCCATGACACTGACATACACTTAGGTTCATAATTTTTGTGATGACTGGGGCAAGACACACAGCGTTTATTTTTAGATCAACTGGTCTAATATTATCTGCTCCAGGACCTTTCTTATCGTTTAATCGACACAGCAACAAATATACTTCCGATTTTGTTGCTTCTTCTATGTAAATATTTCGTTGAAGTTGCCAGTTCTGGTGGTTTGATATGTTGGTATTGCAAACATGTAAGATGTTTGATTCCTGGTTCGAAACTTGCTCCACAAATTTATCAACAATGTCGTTTACACCTTGGTCCGTACCGTGAAAATTATTTTGAATAGTTTCATCTATTGTAAGTTTCTTTCTTCCAATAAGTTCATTAATAATGCTCCATGTTTTCCTCGGATCATTATTTGCGCTTGTCAACTTTTCTTTGTAATAATTAGCTTTGACAAGTTGAATATTTCTATTGACAATATTTCTGAAATTTTTGTAGGTACTCGTTTTCATACGTTTTACTCGTAGGGCTATTTTTCCATCTCCTATAAAGCTCGTCCCTTTTTTTGCACATTGGGATTATTTCGAGCGCAATCCATGGGTTATGTTTTCGGGTTTTAATGGTTGTTTTAGTTTTGCTTGCTTCTTTATATATGTTATTCATTTCTTTTACGAAATTATTGTAAAATGAAATATAATAACAAACATATTATGTTTACTATTTTCATTTTGCTATATTATAACAAAATGAAAATAGTCGACTCTCCAGAGTGCCGGTTGTGTCTTGTGTTGACGAAACAGCTGAACACATATAAATGTCCAGTTGAACATTATATGAATGTCCAGCTCTCAATGGAACTAGAAAGAAGATTTTCTTCAGCGAAGAACTGAGCTCCGAAGACATAAAGAAGTCTTCTGCTGGTAAAATTATCTGTTTTATATGGAAAGTAGAAATTGTACTGACCTAAATACTGTCTGGCACCGAGGGCACAAAAGATCATAAGATCATACAGGTCGAAGTGCCTTTTTCATCGCCTTGACGAGCCAGAAGCTTTTTAAAAAAAGGTCAACTTTTGACTTTCGAATAAAGTAACGAATAAAAGCAATTCCCAACTTGCTGTTTCACTTCTGATTTGAAATAAACGCGGGAGATAATCAATGTTAGATTTTCCGACAAGTTGAACAATAGTGAACAAAACGGTCCTTAGTGTCTTAATCTCCAGAATGATTTATCCAATCCCATAACATTAAAAATAATTTAATTTAATCGATATTAACATTGATCGTTGTTGCTATATAAAATCTATGAATACCTAAGCCTGTTAAAGTAGCTCGATAGATAAGTAAATAAATAAATTTGCCGTTCGTATTCTTCATAAAAAAATTCCATTGATCGAAAAAACAACGCCTCAGTGTTTGCGATAAATATTTACACTTTATTTGGATCAACAGAGTTCCAATACGACGTTCCCATTTCCAGGGCGTATTTCAATACAAACATTCAAATGTTTACATTCCTTGCAAACAAGCCTAATAGTCTGATGTAATCTTGTTGACAATTTCAATAAAAAAAATATACGACATTCGTTTTCATATCAAGCTTGTCCTCAACAGGAAAAAACCTTTCTCTGTTGCTGTGCCTGTCGTTCCTTAACGTATCGTTTTGAACAACCCATGTTAAACTTAAGTTTATTTTAGTCAAATTGACCCTTAAAAAGGGAAGCACGTAAGCAACACAGATTTACATTATTAATAAGTTCTTTTGAAAAAAATTTTCAAGTTTGTCCCCCCCCTCTGTTCTTCTGTGATGAAATAAGCCCAAAATAAATGGAATAGCGAATTAGAAATTCTATACCAAAAAAAGAAAAGAAAAACGAATTTACATATTCCTTACACGGCCTGCGTGTGTCCCATTCGAACGTCCAATGATATACATAGGTGAACATGACCTACACTCTGCACGAATAAAAACCATCAAATTCGCATTCTGGACACGTATCTGCTGGCAGTTTATGAATGAAGCATTCGATTTGATTTCACCTTATACTGTGCCTGGGACCGCACTTTTGTATTTATTTGACGCCTGTCGCCTTTCGTTTGGATTAAGTATGTTAACGACGTACTAATTAATTTGCCGTAAAATCATTTTCTTTTTTTTGATTTTGTAACTAAGCGCGTCCTATTCGAACTTGATTTGCATCTTCTCCGTCAGGCGCTCATTCATAAAAAATAAACTGAGGAGCACCCACAATCGTTAGCGCGAACAATTTGATGGGGTAAACAATTTTGTATTTTTGTTTGCGCTTTATGAGCTGCACAAGTAAATACATTTAAATGTGTACGTACATACAGGGTGGCGCAGCAATTGTGCTACTATAAGAAATCAAAATAATTTTTTTTAATCAATGTATTTAATTTATTTTTATATATACACTAGTCGGCATAAGTATTTTGACGAAATACAAATCGTGCATTTAAATGTTTAACTTGTAAACGGCTTTGTAAAGAATTCTTCTTTATTTTTTCGTTTTTACATATACATAGTTTTACTAATACAAACTTAAAAATAAGCAACCAAATATATTTTCATAGAAAAGTAAAAGGATATAAATTAATTATTAATTTCATGTGTTGGCATAAGTTTTTTGACAAGAATGTAATACTAAAAAAACAATTTTTAAACTTAACAAAAGATACAAAATGAAGAGGATGTTAGTGAAATGTATATCCTCCCTTGGCATCAATAACTTTTTGAAGGCCTCTTGGTACTGAATTCACTAAATTTTTAAGAATCTCTGGAGATATCTCTTCCGAGAGAGAAGTGACGCCAGAAATTGTCTCCTCTCTGGTTTTATTTAGCGAAACTGTTCTTTTGCGTTTCAAAAGAGACCAGACGTTTTTTATCAAAGCTAAATCTGGACTTTGAGGTGGCCAGTATAAAGTTTCAACACCAACATCCTTCAAAAATTTGGTAATCATCCGGGCTTTGTGGCACGGGGCATTATCCTGTTGAGTTATACTCAAAGGAGCTTTCATCTGTCCATAAAACGTTTCTCCAGAACTCCTTTGGCTTGTGCAGGTGTTCCTTTGCAAAGACCAGTCTTTTAAGCTTGTTTTCCTTATATAATGGCACGTCCTTAGCTTTAATTGTCCTAAAATCGCTTTCCTTTAAATGTCGTCGGACAGTGCGCTTACGGATTAAGTTCTTGGCCGTCAAATTCCATTGATCTGCAGCAGATTGAGGCTTCAGAAAAATATTTTTTTTTGAATTCCCGTAGAAGGACTCGGTCTTGAGTGGGCGTTGTTTTGCGCTTAGTACCTGATCTCGCTAAGTTGCGTATTTACACAAAGATTCCGTCAAAATACTTATCCCACGCAAAAATTTCTGGTCTCCATGCAATCTTATCAGAAATCTATCTTAACAGAAAATTATTCATTGCGGCCTGAAGGGTTGATGTCGGGATCGCCTCAATTATTGTTTTAATGGACTGCTTCAATTCAGTCAAACTGCTTGGTTTCGTTTTGTACACCTCTTGCTTGACATACTTACTTACTTACTTAACGGGCTCCCGACCCGTGAAGAGTCTCTGCCTGAGACGCTGCAGCCTTCCATCCTCTGCGATCCCGGGCACGCAGCTTCCAGTTCAAAAGACAAAGAGCTCTGGCATCCGCGATGGCTTGGTCTTTAAAAGGGAGGTTCGGTCTTCCATGCCTTCTCGAAAAAGGGGCTGGGAGTCGAAGATCCTCTTGGCTCGAGCATTATTTTCCATTCACTAAATGTGGCAGAGCCAATGTAGTCGACGTGATTTAGCTTTTTGTACTACATCCACATCTTGGTACAGCTCATAGAGTTCGCGGTTGTATCTTCTCCTGTATTCGCCCTCCTCGGACACAGGACCAAATATCCGACAGATTTTCCTTTCAAAAGAACCCAATATTAGCTCCCCTTTTCTACTTATCGCCCAGCACTCGGTACCATAAAGCAGGACTGGTAGAATTAAGGTTTGATAGAGCATGCATTTTGTCCTTCGAGTGAGGAGTTTTGAACCCATTTGTTTTGCTAAACCGAAGTACCAGCGGTTTCCTAAGGTAATTATCTGCCGGATCTCCACTAAGGTGTCATTCGTGGAGTTAATATTTACTCCGAGGTATATGAACTATTCAACTACCTCGAAGTTATTGCTATCAACAGAGACGTTTTTTCCTAAGCGGTGGACAGATGTTTGTTTGTTTGTTGATAGCATGTACTTTGTCTTGTCCTTATTTACTTCAAGACCAACCAATTTCGCCTGTTCTTCAACAGCCGTGATCTCTAACGCAGCACGCTGGGAACGGCGGATGATGTCGATTTCGTGTGCATACCACAGTAGCTGGACAGATCTATTGGAGATAGTTCCTTCCGTGTTGACACCTGCCCTTCACATTATCTTCTGTAGAAAAAAATTGAAGAAGTCACATGATGCATCAGTGCATCTTCTTGCCGAAATCCGGTACACGTTTGGAATAATTCGGAAAAGCTGCTTCCAAACTGCACAATACATCGCGAGTTTTCAAGTGTCACATGACACAACTGAATCAGTTTTGCCGGGATCCCGAATTCCGAATCGCCACGTAGAGATCCTGACCATGAATACTATCATATGCGACTTTAAAGTCGATGAAAAGGTGGTGGGTCTCGACTTGAAATTCATTGGCCTTTTCCAGGATTTGCCTTAGTGTAATGATTTGGTCTATTGTCGATCTGCCGGGCCGGAAGCCACATTGGTACGTGCCCGTTAGTATGTTGCAGAACGGCTTCAAACGTTCACACACTACGTTCGATAGGATCTTATTTTACGACATTAAGCAGGGATATGCCTCGATAGTTCTTGCTTGACATAACCAAATACAAACAAGTCTGGTGCAGTCAGGTCAGGTGACCTTGGGGGCCAGCGGAAAGTGGAGTTTCTGGATATTAATTTGCTTGGGAATTTTCGTTGGAGCTATGTGTGCAGTTGCTCTATCTTGCTGGAACCAAATGCTGTTGAAACGGCTACTTCTTCAGCGCAGTTCTGGGTAAAAAAACTCCTTCAACATCTTTTAATAACGGCCCCATTGACAACTGTTACACCGTTTTTCAAAGAGGTATGGCCCCACAATGCACCTTGATGAAGCTGCGCACCACACACTGACTCGTTCTGGGTGCAGTACCGATATCGATGGTACGGTCTTGTGCGATGCTTCCAGATTCGGCAAACATGTTTACTAGCCTCATAATGGTCCACCTACTCAGGGGAGTGCCGCCAAACTCCCGCCTACATTCCCTTTGGACGGAAATGAAGAACTGCAAAGCATGGTACCTCTGCCCTATCCAAATCCACTTTTCATAGCATTCATGTTAATTCATATTAATAAATCTAAATAGTAGATAAAACAAAATAAGCCGATTACTCACACAGAAAAAAAATCTTACGTTTTGTTTTTGTAGCACGATTTGTGCGCCACCCTGTTAAAGATACATTTTCATGAAGAATTTCGAAATGGATGCTGGTGTTGTTGTTTGTTGATTTTCGTTCGCAATCTGCTTTATGTGCTCGAAATACGAAACATTTCGAGAGAAATTCTTTGCGTTTTTCTATCTCGAGGCATTCAATGAGTTTGAACCAATTTTTATTCCATAGAAGATAAAGTATTCGTAATTTAAAACAATTTCTGTATTTTGAGAATTTCTTGCTATTTCATGGAACACAGCGGGTTACCAGACGAATGGTGGTTATTTTCATGGTTGCTTGCATGAATATTACTTCTGTGGTTTTCTGCAAACATATCTAAAACCATCTGCTGGTCTTTAGGCTTAGAAAGTCCAAGCTCACTTCATTTTGCCATGTTAACGTTTGTGTTCCTATGGCTACATAGGGGAGATCGGGGTTAGAAGTAAAGCATTCAACTAAATATTATGCTGCTCCTAAGATTTTGAAAACTATTCAGCAAAACCTGTTTTTAATCAAAGAGTAATATTTCAGCTATAAAATCTGCTTAAGATTTGTTTTTTCTGCAACTCAGCAGTAACTCAATCTTTGAGATCAGAAAAAAAGATTAATACGTATACTCCAAACTCGCTCTTCTTTCATTGGAAAAAAAAAACAAAAAAAGTTGTACGAGGACCCTCCAAGATGATATCATCAACCGGAAAAAGCTACGGTGGACCATACAAACCTTTAAACCGTATAAATCTCCAGGACCGGACGGTATTCTACCGGTCATGTTCCAAAAAGCAAAAAAAAAAAGATTTTGGAAATTCTGAGACTTAAGAGACTCTAAGACTCTGAGAGTCTAAGCACAGATATTCAAACAGCCTGGAGGGAAGACCGCGTGGTTTTTATACCCAAAGCCGGCAAGCAGGGCCACACGACACCGAAAGACTTCAGGCCTATCAGCCTGTCGTCTTTTATGCTCATAACCCTAGAGAGTGTGGTGGAAGCTCACATTAGAAATAAATGTAGCAATGGTGAATGCCGAATTTGCTCTGGCCTCTTTTCTTTATATAGAAGGAGCCTTCAATAACGTAGAGTGTGGAGCTTTTAAAAGCACTTTAACAAACGCTAACATTAAACAGGGCATCACAAATTGGGTATGCAACATGCTAGCCAACAGAAACATATACTGCGCCCTTGCTCAACCAGGAGAACCCCACAGGGGGGAGTCATATCGCCACTTCTGTTTGTGCTGGTCATTGACATGGTCTTAAAGGAACTTAAGTCATTGGGGGTAAGTGCCACAGCGTATGCGAACGACGTGGTTATACTGGTGCAGGGAAAATATTTAAATACTTGAAGTGAGGTTACAGAGTCTGCCTTAAAGAAAATCAGCAATTGGGCTAAGAGCAGCGGACTAAATGTCAGCCCCTCGAAAACGGAGTTAGTCCTGTTTACGAGAAGAAACAAAGTACTTGCGTGGTGGAGGGCAACTAACAAAAGAACCATAATTATAAAATTAGCGACGTTGCAGAGACCGACTCCTGGTCCTGGACACCTTTTTGCACCTTATCCCGCTAGATTTAAAATAAAAAACTGGCAATAGCGGCGCCGCACGGATTTGGACCTGGTTGAGGAATGCAGTTTTGGGCACCGCGCGATCTTAACTGATGTGCCAACCAGAATTCCCATACTGACAGATGAAATGTCAGAGAGGAATGGCAAAGAGATGCAATCACAATATCACATGAGGTTGCGATCTTCACTTATGGTTCTAAAACAAGGGAGGGAACGGGTTCTGGCATCTTTTCTGTTGATCCAGACTTGAAAGAGTCTGTACGACTCTCGGACACAAGCAGTGTTTTCCAATTGTCATAAAATTGTAGATCCCTTCCACTTCGCACAAGCAAATGTTTGGATGAGAAGCTACGTTTTAAGGTCGTTAATGCCTTATATGCAGGGTCGTCAACAGTGAATCCGTCCTTATCCGAGGCTTTTGGTTGCTTCGTCACCATTTATTTTTCCGTGGTTGGGTAGTTAACCCCACGCACAACCCCCAACCTGGAGGGCCAGGCCCTTTCTGCGACCCCTTGGGCGAAAGGGGCCGGAATATTCCGGAGTCAGTTACTCGCTTCGGGGAATTGAGAGCTACCGTTGACCCATTAGGGGCTCATCCGTCACCATCTTTATTTTAACACCCTGACTAGTATTGAAAATCCTTAATGCCCTCAGCTCCAATTACGTCGAAGTAGCTCATTAAGTAGCCATGCTGCCTGTTGACGTCACCGTTGATTCAATCATGTGAATTCATCCGCTGTACGTCCTCCTTCTGAGGGGCTCATGTAAGACTTCTGAGACTCGAGCAGACAGTCAGTTCCGACAAAGCATTATAGTGTTGCTATTTCTTCGTGTTCAACATTCGGACTTATAAAATTTCAGCAAGTCAAGCTCGGCTGAGCGAGACCAGTACCCAGTGGTTACCACGCGAAGGTAAAATAAGCCCAATTGATGTGTTTGAGATAGTTATGAATACTTATACTTTCGGTCCCGTTTGCGTTGACGGGCTTTGGAGGAGGAGATTTAATAGCGAACTGTAGGAGCTGTACAGCGACATCGACCTGGTCGAAAAAGTACGTATCAGTCGACTAAGATGGCTAGGACATGTAGAGCGAATGGACACCAACGCTAAGGCCCGAAGAGTCTCCGATTCCAACCCGGAAGGACAACCCAGTAGAGGAAGACTTCGCCTTAGGTGGAGCGCACAAGTGGAAGGGGACCTCAACCAACTTGAAGTGCGCAACTGGAAGCAGTTAGCCAAAGATTGTGTTAACTGGAGAGGCGTAATGGTTGAGGTCCAGGTCCACCCCGGACTGTAGCGATACCTAAGTAAGTAAGTAATGCCTTATATATATATAGCTCGCACACCATTGACTCCGAATCAGTCATGCACTGTTCTTATACCCTTCAAAAATTCAGCTTAAGGAACAAGACCAAACTATGATGGGTAACGGGCAATGAGGGAAATTAAAAGGGCGGCAAATTGTCCAGGAAGGGTTCAGAAATACCATTTAGAGTTCCTGAAACCTTCTGCTGCACTCCTAGATCGACGAAAATCGCAGCAATAAAAAGCTGGAAACATTTCGAAGATATAAAGAATTCCTCTGCTGATAAACTTGTCTGCGTTATAAGGAAAGTAGAAGTTCTACTAGCCTAAATATTTTCTCGCCCCAACGACACAAAAGATCTTATAGGTCGAAGTACCTTTTTCATTGCCCGTAAGCTTCCCAGAGATGAAGATATTTTCTCAAGGTCAATATTTGTTCCACATTTCGAGAAACTCGCTTTGAAACCGTTTACTTTAGTTCTTTAATTTTCTATTTTAATTTATAATAATTTAATACTGAAATTTTTTCTTTGTAAATTTTTGACAGTCTTTGCAAAATTTTAAAAGTTAAGTACAAAGCTTATTTAATTGGTGAAACGAAATGGAAGAATTCTTTGCAAACTGACAAAACTTTTCACTTTGCTTCACTTTGCGAAATTTGTATTTGGTGAAACGAATTTTGCAAAGAGGGAACATTTTCAACTTTTCAAAAGAATCATTTCCTCTTTGCCAATTTGCGTTTGGTGAAATGAAATTTGCAAAGATAAACTGAACAGTTGGAAAGTGCAAAGTGAAAAGAGGTTGGTGAAATAGGGCCCTGGGCTGAAGGGTTCATAGCCCACCTACTCCAGTGCATCCTCACTGGTCCGCTAGAATTCTAAGAATTACTTACTTAACGGGCTCCCGAGCCGTGAAGAGCACTCTGCCTGAGATACTGCATCTTTTCATCCTCCGCGATGGCTTGGTCTTTTAAACGGAGGTTCGGTCTTTCTTGTCGCCTCGAACCTGCGGCAGGGTGGCCGAGCAAATGTAGTCGACGTGTTTCAGCTTTTCGGACTACATTCATTTCTTGGCACAGCTAAGAGTTTGCGGTTAAATCTCCTCCATTTGCCCTAATAGCACGCAGGACCAAATATGGGACGGAGTATTCTCCTCTCGAACGAACCCAACATAATATTTCCCTTTCTGCTTACCATCCAGCACTCGTAGCTATAAAGCAGATCTGGCAGTATCACTTCCTATTTAGCACCTATCCAAATTGTACCGGACCATCTGCCAAGTTCCGAAACGTAGTCAAGACTAATTACTATATTTTAGCAAAATTTCAGCTTTGTGTGTCTTAATTATGCCCAGGAATTTGATAGCGACCACAACACAGAGGACAAAAAGTGTCTATTATTAGACAGGGATAAGACTATATACAACAATCTCAAAGAAAACATTTCAACTAACCACAGAATTGTTGTGGTAGCCCCTAGGAGGGTAGCTTTCCTAATTCGGATGCACACTTCATTAAATCAATTTTCAAATAATTAAATTTTCGAATGTTTTTCTTTATTCCTATTAATTACGGTCATACAATTTATGGCATTTCTCTTAATTTAAACTGACATTTAAATACGTATTTTGAACAACGAAATACACACATTCAGCGATCCAATTTAATTTCATATTTAATTTACTCGCCCATTCAGAAGTGATTAATAACAAAATCAGTGCATTTTTTAAGAGCACTAAGTATTCAGCGCATTTTAATAACATTTTGTATTTGGCTGCATTTAAAATTCATATTAAAAGTCCATTCCAATCGTGCGAAAAATATTATACGCTTCTACGAATCTACACTCGACAGCAAATAAACCGCCCGCTACGTTCAAACTCTGATTCCATTTTCTTTTAAAGTATGAAACATACAACTAAAAAAGGAGTACCAACAGAAAGTGCGTCGTATGTTGAATAAAATGAATGGAAACTCATTGGGATTGTTCAATTAATTCAGTGTTTATTTAAGGTTATACAAAAATGAGTCGTTTTCCAGTTGTGTTAATTAATCCATATTATTATTAATATTATAAATGCGAAAGTAACTCTATCTGTTTGTCTTGATTTAACGCCAAAACTACTGTACCGATTTAAATGAAATTTGGTACACAGATAGTCTAGAGCCTGAGAATGGACATAGGCTACTTTTTTACCGCGGGAAAATGCTTCATCCGCTGTCCAGAAGCGGAGATCTAAGCTGATATCTGAGAAAAGTTGTAACTCTCGAATGCTTTCTAGCTCCTAGCTTTGGAATGACTCATCCAAATGAAATAGGATTTTTTTTAATATAAAGTTCAATAATGTACAAAGATTTTAAGATATAAATTATCTTTGTAGATTATCCTGCAGTTGAATAACAATCATTAACCTATAAATTTTATACAATTCAAAAAAGTAAAATGTTCGATTGAAGCTAGATCGTTGGATTTTCCCAGCGTTCAGTGGAGGAAAATTTGTGTGTGTGTGCGGCACAAATCTGTTTCTCTACCTGTACCTTTTTTGCAATGTGCTTTTTCTTTCATTTTTTTATGCACCTTTTGCAGTTTGTGTTGTTTTTTTGTGTCGCATGGGATTGAGAAAGATAGGGTATGAAATGTAAATGAGATTGAGAGGGAGTCACACTCAGAGTATATCCATATAATGGGTAGGGGCACTCTCGACGTTTTCTTTATCAGTTCTTATCAGCAAGTATTTTGTTTTAAATTTGAGAAGTGGCAGACTGGCGAAGCAAGGCGACCACGGGACAGCTAGTGTAATCATAAAATGAAAAAAAACATGTAATCCAATAAAAAGAAAAGAATTTTTTTTTAAAAAAATGCTGGTCAATATTTGGTGTTGCCTCCTCTTGCTTGGATAACTGCCAGCATCCTTGCATTCATCGACCTCACGAGCCAGTCGATGAAATCTTGAGGAATAGCACTCCACTCCTCTTCAAGTGCGATTCGCAGCTCTGGAAACCTTGTCGGAGCAGGTATCCGGCTCGAGCCCGATGTTTCAGTTCATCCCATAAATTTTCTATCGGATTCAAGTCCGGGCTTCGAGCTGGCCGGTCCATCGAACGATTGCCGACGTCCCGTAGATACTGGGTCACCACATATGCAGCATGAGGCAGTGCGTTATCTTGCATTAACAGCATATCCTGCCCAATATATCCTGCGAAAGGTAACACATGGTCTGCGACGATTTCAGAAATATAGCGATGAGAAGTCAACCCACATGTACGGCCCATTGGTTCGATGAAAACTAAAGCTGTATGTGCGGTTAAGGAGATGCCGCCCCAGACCATTACAGATGCTCCTCCATAAGCAACAGTTTCCTCGATGCAACATTAAGAATATCGTTCACCAACGCGACGATATTTCATTTTTTCATTTCATTTCATTTCATTTCATTTTTATTTTATTTTATCTTGTAATGCCTATACACTTTAAGATATAATATCTTATAAACTAGTGATGAGCTAAATTCTCCAGATGAAAGCTACAAAGAAAGCCAAACTAATTCAATAATATTATATATCTATTAGTGTTTACGTGGTCAATAGTTAAAACTAATAATAATTAATCCAATTAAAATTAATTTGAGTGTGCCAGATAGTTTCTTAATTCATTTGTGAACCTTCTTGTGTTATTAATTCTTCAAATAGGACGCGTTAAAGAGTTCCATAGACGAATGGAGTTAATAAAAAACTGACGCTCAAGTTAAAATTCTGAACTGCAATAGACTGTCAAACGTCATGTTAAAAAGGCGCACAGAAAAGTGCGACAAACGATCGTACCTCCTTAGTCCAAAAACATACCGAACGGTATTGTTGTAAGCGACCTGTAGTTTCCTTTTGCTGGCGAAGCTGCACTTGGCAAAAACTTCGCACCCGTACATTAAAGTTGGTATGACCAGCGTCTTGGCGAGCATGAAACGTGTTTTTAAGGGGGTGAAAGCTTTAGTAGCCCATAATGTTCGGAGTACAGCATAAGTTTTACCGGAGGCAACATTTATGTGGTTATCCCAGGTCAGATTTCGGTTAAAGACCATACCAAGGTTTTTAGCCGTCTCAACGTATTCTATAGGAGAGTTGCCTAAAATCACAGAAGGAAAGTACGACAAGTCCAATGAAATTCTTGAGATCACCAGACACTTCGATTTTGAGGGGTTTAACAAAAGACCATTCGTTTCAGACCAGCGCGATATATTTCAAGATCCTCATTAACACAAGCAGCACCGTGCTCGATAAGACCGAGATCGGAACTCATGTACAACTGCACGTCATCGGCATACATCTGAACCTTACTATGTTTGATAATAGATGACAGATCATTGACATACATCGAGAATAGCAGTGGACCCAAAATGGATCCCTGTGGAACACCATTTTGGATCGAAATGTCATCCAATTGAATGTCCCCAACTTGAACAATTTCCCTTCTACCTAAAAGGTATGAAGCAAGTAGTTTGACTGCATCATGTGAGAAATTAAATAGCTGATGCAGCTAATCACACAAGTTTTTATGAACCACGGTGTCAAACGCTTTAGAAAAGTCTAGCAACACTAAAAAGCTTACCTTACATTCATCCATCTTTTGCCGTAAATCTTAGACGACGTTCACTAAGGAGGTTATACAACTGTGACCCTACCTAAAACCCGATTGTTGTGTTGTCATCAAACTGTGGGTGTCAAGAAATAAGTTCATTTGCTTTTGTAAAATTCTTTCAAATGATTTCGATAGAAAGGGTATTATTGAAATGCGCCTAAAGTCATTACCCTTTGCATTTTTTGGTATAGGTACTACTTTAGCCAGTTTCCATTGTGATGGGTATTCGCCAGATGTTGGAATAGAATTGAAAATATGGGTAATGTACGGTATGAGGATTGGCAATATGAGCTTTAAAAATCGGGGATTAATATCATCAAGCCCAGTCCCAGAAGATTTAAAAGAGAGCAGACTTTCAACGACTTCAGCACAATTGACATTTCTAAAACCGAAAAAAGGTACTATTGATTCAGCTTGATTTGATAGAAACCTGAGGGGGTCACTAACCGAGCTCAGCACATGAGAGGTAGAGGATGCAAATTGCCGATTAAGAGCATTGCAATCGACATTTGCAAAACGATTCAACTTTGGCTTAGCGATTCCAATGCTACGAAGATTACTCCACAGTTTACGGCAGCCAAGAGAGGGATTGAGTTGGATCGAATATACTTCGGTCTTTGAATTCCTAATTGTCATTACAACTTAGTTACGAAGAGAACAGTAAGTTCGCCGAAACTCGTCAAAGCAGAAACGTGTCCAGCGGTTATAGGCCTGATCAAGTAAGCGAATGAGTTGGCGAATATGAGAAAGGAACCAAGGCTGTTCTTTAGACTGATACACTTTTGTTCGCTGTTGTAAGTTGAATCAAAAATAAAAGACGATGTGCCTCGCTTGAGATGAGTTTATTAACTACATTTACATACTTAATTTACTTAAAGGCTATGCATGTATGCGTGTACCTAGAAACATACTAATGCTGTGTAATGCTATTACAGAACAAGTACATTTGTGTTTTCCATATACAATTCAAATATACAACATTCGCAAAGGAACGTGGTGCGTGAAAAGTCGTTTGATGTATATACATACTCTCTGGACGTCGATCACTTATATGTAGACTCACCCTGGACTCATCAGTAAAGAGTACATTACCCCACTGCTCCAGCGTCCATCGCCATCAATCTCAACAGCTCAACATTTCACGCACTGGCCTGAGGAGAATTCCGTACAAAGATCTCGGATTATTCGCTTACAAGGTCCAATTGACTCACCAATTGAAGGCGCACGACCATCCGCTTCGTTATCGCTTCGCAGTTTGGGCCATAGACCAGCTTGAATTGGACTACGATTTTGGGCGAAAAATCATCTTTTCTGACGAGGTGCATTTTCATCTCGGCGGCTCCGTTAACAAACAAAATTGCCGCATCTGAGGCTCGGAAAACCAGCACGTTATTGTTGAGAAGCAAATGCATCCACAGAGAGTGACAGTTTGGTGCGGATTGTGGAGTGGTGACACCATTTTTCTTTGAAAATGAGACTGGTAACCGTTGTTTCGGTCAACGGTGGACGTTACAGAGCCGACCTTTTTTTTACTGAAATTGAAGACATGGCTGAAGAGGAACGTGATATCCGCTATTGACATCCGAATCTTCTCAGATAGCCAAGTCGCGCTTAAATCTCTGGATTCTGTCTCCACAAACTCCATCGTAGTCCGTGACTGCCGATCATCTCTTGTGGAGATGGCGGAGCAATTCAACATTCACCTATGCTGGGTGCCAGGGCACATAGATATTCCAGGGAATTGTAGGGCGGATGAACTCACCAGAAAAGGAACCATACTTCCCCTTCTTCCTGATAAAAGCCCCTTAGGCATTCCAATTGCTACATGCAAACTCATGTTTATGAGTGATGCCATTGAGAGAACTAACCTTAGGTGGACAATTGGCAACACTTGTCTAGCGACAAAGCAGATTTGGCCAAAGCTGGATCTGAAACGCTCTAAGTGTTTGATATCTCTGAACACACTGCACATTGGTGCTACAATTGGTGTAATCACCGGACACTGTCTCATAGGCAAGCATGCAACAAGGCTTGGCGTCTATACAAATGCTTCTGCAGAAGCGGCTTGGTCGAGGAGGAGGAGGAGGAGGAGGAGGAGGAGGAGGAGGAGGAGGAGAAGACTATTCTCCACCTTCTCTGCACATACCCTGCTCTCTCTCAACGACGAAACTCCATTTAGGATCTTTCTTTTACAATGATCTCAACGATTTCATAAACATCGACTTTAAAAGTCTTTCAAGCTTCATCAAAAGCTCCAACTGGTTCAAGGAGTAGGAAGAAGATAGATCTGCCACTATAACTTAAACTAAGACATGGATTTGGACGACCTCTAGTGAAAAAAAGGTCCGCTCAGACAAACTTATATGAAAACAAACTGGGAATCCTTTAAAAAATACTGTGAAAGTAAAACCGATCTCAGAGGCACTTCGAACACCCCACGAACTTGAAGACGAAGTCGATCAATTTATTGATGTCATACAATGCTCAGACTGGAAAAATACTCCCCATAAACGGATAATAACCACAAATTGCGAAATAAAATATCCCTTGGAAATAAAACAATTGTTAAAGAAGAAAAGGAGAGCGCGCAAAAGATGGCAACAATCTCGCGCTCCACAGGATAAAACCATTCCAATACAACCAAAACCATTTGTAGTAAACTTAAGAGAGAAATTCGAGACTTTAAAAATCGTGAAATGTTTACATACCTTGGAAGCCTAACCTCGGATAACAGTACAAATCACTCGCTCTGGAAAGCCATGAAAGGCATTAAAAAACCAAAAACGCAAGAGCTACCCATCAGGAAAATCAATGGAGAATGAGCGAAGAGTGACAAGGAAAAAGCCAAAATATTTGCCGAACATCTGGAAGAGACATTTAAACCATTTGATGGTCAAGCTTTGCTCGAAATTCCTGCCCTAACCGTGGCACCTGACAATCATAGAATAAAAAGTGTATCGCTGTAACTACGCTTTGAAATAGAGAAACTAAAATTAAGCAAAGCTCCTGGATATGACTTAATCACAGGACAGGTTCTCAAAGAGTTACCTAGGAAAGCTTAAATCAAGTTCGCCTATCTTATGAATGCATCGTTCAGGTTATTGTACGTTCCACGACAATGGAAGGTAGCTGAAGCTATAATGGTTCCAAAGCCCGGTAAACCACTAAATGACAAAAAATCATACGGGCCAATATCGCTCTTACCGATAATGTCGAAGGTATTCGAAAAACTTTTGTTAAAGCGCCTACATCCGATTATCGAATAACGTCGATTAATACCTGATCCCCAATTCGGATTCAGGATTAAGCACTCTACAATCGACCAGGTTTACAGAATAACCAATGTAATTGAAAAAGCGCTAGAGGAGAAAAAAATATGTAATAGTGTTTCTCTCGACGTCTCTCAGGCCTTTGATAAAGTATGGCATACGGGCTTGAAACATAAGCTAAGACAAGCTTTTCCGACACAGTTATCTGATATCCTTAATTGTGAATTATCAGACAGACTCTTTCGTGTAAAACACGGAAATTATTACTCTGAATTCAACAAAATGGCGGCAGGAGTTCCCCAAGGAAGCGTGCTTGGACCGATTCTATTTCTAATATACACTAACTAGTGATATTCCGCAAGAAGAAGGCACAACATTAGCCACGTTTGTAGACGATACAGCTATATTAGCGGTCAGTAATACGGTTGAATCAGCAACTAATAAACTCCAACGTGCTATTGACAAAATTTGTGATTGGACAAAGACTTGGCGTATTGCTCTCAACGAGGCCAAATCAACGCACGTGAATTTTACTTATAAAAATGTAGACAACTTACCCATTTTCATTGATTCGGTACTAATTCCGTACGCAAACGAGGCAAAATATTTGGGAATGAGCACTCGATGCGAAATTAAAATGGAAACCGCACGTCAAGAAAAAACGCGAAGAGCTCGCCATTCGATGTAAACAAATGCACAAACTCAGCATGCAGAACAAGTTGCTTTTATCAAGCAAGTACCAAAACCGGTTTGGACATACGGTATACAACTTTGGGGTTGTACCAAATCCAGTAATATCAACCTACAAACTTTTCAAAACAAAGTGCTAAGAAAAATAGTAAATGCACCATGGTTTATCAGAAACACTGATATCCACAGAGACAGGATAAAACCATTTGAATTAGCGCGATAAGATGTAACCGCGTGCTTATGGCGGTATTAGCAGGTGCCTCCACTGGAAAGCTGCCTGCCAAAAGCGTATTTAATAGTTTAAATAAAACTACATACTTGATATGAATAACCTAGTTGTAATATGAACGTTTCGAAGGGAGGTGTTTTTTCTTTTCTTTTTCTTTTCTTCTCTTAAGCGAGAAAGAGTCTCGTGTAAGATTTTCCACCTACCCCTATTATTCGTCCGAGCCTAGCTCTGGTTCCAAGTCTCGTGCTTTCAACCAGGATAGGTAACTCTCAGCTTGCTGAGTAACGTTAATACTACTATGGCTTGGGAGTAATATTAAAAACTCTATAAAAAACTCTAAATAATTTTTAAAAAAAACTTGTATTTGGCCCACCCTGTATATGGGGCATGTGCGTGATTTGATTCTTCTACAATTCTTTCGATTTCACAATCAATCAAACGGAATCGCTTTAAATTCTTTTCAAATTCTTTATACAGCTTATTAACTAGCAGTAATCCCATTCAATTGCTTCATTCGTTCCGAGCGATATATGAAATCTTATGAATGAATATTTACTTATATGTATATGTGCGTAGGTTATAAATCTGGCCATGGCCATATCCCTTTCATATTGCAACAATAAAAAAAGAAATTATTTTTTTTTGCATTTTATTCATGTTAGCGGGCTCTTCTTCCCCGACACTATTTGATATTCAAATCGGGTTTCAGAGATTCTTTTTTGCTGCTTTTGCTGATGTAATCTATGCATACATGTGTGTATTCGACTGAGTATCCTTTTTTAGATAGATATACCCTTGGTGCATGCAGCAGAAGCCGACAAACAGGAAACTGAATAGACGGGGGGATGAATGGATCTACCAAACCATCTTTTTCACACTCAAATTAATGTTCAATGCATAAATTTTCACTCGAATTGTGTGCTCGCTGCTTTTTTATCTATTATATTTCGCTTTCTCTCACTAGTTCGGTTTTCGTGGATTTATTTATTCTATTTTATTTACTTTTTTTTTTTTTTTTATTCCACACTTGAACAGGAAGGATGGAATGGAAAATACTGGCACATTCAACATATAAATAACCATTGGTTGGGTAATAATTTTTAATCCCCAATATCAGGTCATGGGTGGTTCTGCAAGTCGACGGTTTTCCATCGTCCTTTGCGGACTATCACTCAGACTAAAAAAGTCAGGAAGCCAGAACTTTTATAATAAAAATTATGGTTATGCATCTTGCTGCTGCTATATATATTTATTATTCAATTATTTTTATTATAATGGCAACTTTGGGGGCAGATAATAAAACAAACAAAGAACATCTACAGAGAAGAGAGTGCAGATACGATTATGTCTGCTTTGATTTCGTCCTATTGTTCATTTCATCATCACAAAAGAAAATAGCCCAGCAGTCGATGAAAGTGCATCAGCTTTCTTTTTACTGTCTATGTCCTTTATCACTGTGGAAAAATAAAACGGAAGGAACTGAAAGTGGATGCAGAAAGGGAAAAAAAACATAAAAACTAAACATTCCTTGATAGATATCTTGATTGTGGCAGTCTGGCGGAAATAATAAATGAAGAACTCGAGTTGAAATGGCATTTTCCGGTAAAGAAATTTCCATGTGCTGAAATGTAATGTGGACACCATACCTATTGGGACAACCTCACCAACAGTGACATGGGGTGGCTAGCGATCTATTCACCATCATTGCATGTTTTACAACGGAAATCTAAGTCTAAAGTTTTTGTCGTTGTTTAGGTTTTAATGGACAGCATTTTATGTAAAAATATACAAATAGGGACGAGGTAGTATGTTGCCAGCCAGCGTGTGCTGTGGGGGCTGTTTGAATGATTGAATATCCTGCAGAAGATATAATTGCTTGTCTTAATGGGTTAGGCTGGCACCTGCCATAGTGTATTTTGTTTTAGGATCTGATGTGGGCAATTAGTAATAGAGCCTTGTGATGTCAGATTTGTTGACACATTGTCCTTAATGGGTGTGGCTGCAAGTTGTTGTTTCAATGAGTTTGATGGTAATTTTTGTTTATTAGGTGAAACTATAGAATATTTGGCGTGATGGTAAGGAAACATGTACATGCGACTCAACTGGCCGTCACTTTTGGTGACGTGAAATAACGCCGAACGAAATAAGACCAAATCTTCGAAATTTGGCGTTTTTCTTCAATCTGACATTAATAGCTTCGCCAATTGCTGTGATAAAAACGGTTTATCCCTGAACCCTACTAAATGTCAACATATGACATTCTCTAGAAAGAATATACCTTCCACCTTTCAATATTCTTTGTCTCAACATATTCTTTGTAATGTTGATAATTTTAAGGATCTTGGGGTTTTTTTCGATTCCAAACTGGTTTTTGCCAAGCATATCAATTGTATTGTTAATAAATCTAATTCTATGCTGGGCTTCGTAAAAAGGTGGGCGAAAGAATTTAATGACCCATACGTTACTATGTCATTGTACAATTGTTTTGTCCGTCCGATTCTAGAGTATGCTTCACAAGTTTGGACGCCGTTCTACAACATTCATTCAAATCGAATAGAGGCCATTCAACGTAAATTTATTCGATTTGCACTTAGAGGACTTCCATGGGATGATCCTTTTAACCTTCCTCCTTACAGTCAGCGTATTAAGCTTCTTCAAATGTTACCCCTTTCTCAACGAAGGCTTAATAGCGATATCATTTTTTTTGAGCAGCTTATATCCGGTGAAATAGATGCACCGGACTTGCTGTCGTCTATTGGCTTTAATTTTCGTGGTGGTGCCCATAATTTGCGCAGTGCTGAATTATTGTTAAGCCTCCATCATAGAACGAATTATGGGAAGCATGAGCCTATTAGTCGCATGAGTAGAATCTATAATCTAAATGATCATGTGATTGACTTGCATGTTAGTAAAATTAAGCTAAAAAATATTTTGCGTAATAATGCTTTAATGTCTTTAATTGTTTGCATTATTTTGTGTCTGTGTTAGTATTTTGTAGGTACATAAATATTGTATTTTTAATTGTTTTGTCCTTACTAACACCTGCACTAAATGATGAGCCTGTGAGAGCACTTTTTGTGCCGGCAATTACTGCTCGTGATAGTTGCTTGCTTTAAGCACTCCACGACACAGAGCTGATAGTGTATTTATGCTATTTTAAAAACGAAATAAGACCACTTTTTGGAGTTTGGCTTTATTTTAATTAAAAAACATAAATAAGACCAATTTGGGGTTATTTCGTTTTCAACTGTTCCCACAAATACCTAAACGTCAACATTGTATAGGAAATCTTTTGCATCTTCTTACCAGGAAGTGGGTTATATTTTTGAATCGAACAGTCGAAACTGACATTATGCCTTGCTCACTTAATTTCTGTTTGAAGAAGACATGGTGTCCACTTACTTAAAACGGCGAAAAGAAATAAGGCCCAAATGCAAAATGGCCACACGAAAAAATTAATGAAAAAGGCCCCAAGAAATGGGGTCATGTTACCTTTTAAACTATTTTATACCTTATGTTATGAGCTTTGAAACACGCCCTAAGCGCCTGCATGTGAGGCCGAAGGCCGGTCGGTGTATGAGTAGAAGAGGTGTCCAGAGTTTTAAGCCGTTTTACGCGTGTACTATTATCCGATCTACTTCCTACGTATTTTATGTTGCGTTCTTAGTGGAACCCAAGCATGCAAGGGGACATTAATGTCCATTTCTGTTTGTAAGAAAGATATAATGTCCATGGACATTTCGGACGGACATTACGTTCATAGACATTATATCCGTGGACCTTATGTCACCTTGTGATTTCTCAACTCTACGTTTAAGACCTGCATTCCAGAGAATTACCCAACAACTTTTGGGCGGCTCTCCATACAGTCTTTAAATGTTCCTAGTTTCATTTTTGAGAAGTTTATAAAAAAATCGTAAAAAATTCTAAATGTTTTGGCTTTATTTCTATTTTAACCTTAAGAGTACCGAGCGGGGGATTTTGGGTCCCCCACCACCACGTTTTTGTCCATATTCCGTTTAATAATAACTGTTTTTAATTCTTTTTTTAGGTAGTCGAGTTTTTTTTTTTTTTTTTTTTTTTTTTTTTTTTAATAGAGTTAATAGAGTTTTCAATATTTCTCAACCTCTATGAAGTTGGAAAATACCTATCCCAGGCTTTGCCAAGGGATTAGGCTCTGTTGTGATCTGTATATTATTCAAATTTAAATCTGCAAAGCCGCATGGGCTTGTCTGCAGAAGGTTATTTCTGGAAGGATATTATTGTTTTTGAGTTCTTATAGCATTTGTAATTCACTTTTTTTTTTTTTTTTTTTTTTTTTTTTTTTTGTATTTTTTAGTATTTTTGCTTTAAAACTGTTCACTATTTTGATAAAATTGTTTAACTTTTTTCAAAAAAATTGGTTTTTCGAAGTTGCGAAAATTCACGGGTAATTCATTAAATATTGTGGGAATCGCTACGTCATATTTTCGTCGTCCGTACTCGTTACAGTATCTCGGAATAACATATCTGTCCTGGTACCTTCTTCTTGTGCTGACAGTTTGCTGTGTTGGTATCTTGAAGGTGGTGTCATCTTCGAACTGTGATACTACCTCCAGCTTATGTAGTCTTTCTATATTAAGTAGTCTCGTCCTGCTATCGATTTGATGCCAATCAATATCATGCATACGTAGCCTTGATCGATACACCATTTTTTGTATCCTTATAACCGTTGCTTTTAGATTTTGTTGTTGTGGTGCATTTCCCCATGCCAAAATGCCGTATCTCAGGTGCGATTCAACCAGCCCAAAGTAGCATTGTCGGAGAACAATATACATACATAATATAAATTCAACGTGATCCTTAATTTTTGGTAGTTTTCCAAGAATAAAAGAGCAATTTACAAGGTAAAGGAGACCCAAGTTACCCCACTTCGTACTTTAAGCAATTTTTTTTAACTGTTTTTGTAGATAAAAATGGTGAATATTCGAAGATTTCTGCACTAAACGGAATTACAAGAAATGATAAATGACATAATTGAAAGTTAAAACAACTTTTTCTATAAAACATTAAAAACAACTTTTTTTACATAATTTGAAAAATTCGTACATATTTTATGTTAATGAATTTAATATAAAAAAAACTTTTCAAATTCAATTTGTTAATGTATTTATGCTACAACCAATAATAAAATAAACTTGATAACGGTTAAAACCTGACTTTAATTGGGGGGACCTATGGTACCCCACTCCGTCTCTTAGGTCTCAAAATTTACTCGGTGCTCTAAAGGTTAAAAAAGAAATAAACCCAGAAAACAGATTTGCGAAAATTTGGACTTATTTACATATTCATATTCATATTTATTTATTCGTATAGACTTATACAATAAGATACAATATCTTCTTAAACAGTATAAGCTTAATTGATTAATTTATATAGTGAGTTATAAAGTTAAAAAGTTACACTAATAAGGAAAAAACATAGGGACGGGCTACAGTCCGCTTGAGCGAACTCTTGGATACCCTATTCTTATTCCGACCTCTCATAAGTGGACGTGACAAAAAGCTAAGTATGGTTGAATTGTTAAGAACGCTCTACGTATCTTGTTATACAACATTTAAAGGCTTTAATCGAAAAAAAACGAAGCTTTTGTAAAAAAAACGCTC
This sequence comes from Portevinia maculata, assembly GCA_949715645.1. Taxonomy (NCBI): domain Eukaryota; kingdom Metazoa; phylum Arthropoda; class Insecta; order Diptera; family Syrphidae; genus Portevinia; species Portevinia maculata. The sequence goes on along the minus strand of OX454527.1, from coordinate 23,964,861 downwards.
CTCTTTGGTTTTTCAATAAAATTGTTTTATTTAATTGTGGGCGTGTCAGTGGGCGGACTTAAAAAATTGTATCTCCCGAACAGTTTTAGGAGGCAAAGATCATATATAAAAAAATTCAGCTTTCTAGCTCAAAATTCGATTTTTTCGATAAATTTGTTTTTTTGAGTTTGTGGAGCGGATTTCAAAAATTCTTAAACTTGATTATTTCGGGACCCTAGAGAGTATATGGTTAAAATTTCAGCTCTCTAGTCCAGTTTAAAGGCCTAATTTTTTCCGACGAACGGACGGACGGATATGGCTAGAGCGACATTAGGGTAGGGCGGGGCTAGTTGGGCCACTATTCACTTGAAGTCTCATAAATACCAATCTATTCATAATACAGCTATGAGGCTAGGATCAATGAAAAGAATGGACATCTGGGGGTCAATTCCCGTTCTGTGATACTGTGAAATGAAAAGAGTTTTCACAAGTTCACTCTGAATTCGATTCTCGATCTATGAAAAAATTAAAACAAATGTCAGAATTTTTTCATATGATAAGTTTTTTATCACAGCAATTTCATTTGTGAAGAAGTGTGAAAACGTCATGGATTCATGGAATCGAAAAAAAGGGCTTCAGAAACCCAAAAAAATATATTTAGTAAAATATCTGGAGAACAGGCCTGATTTGGCCAATGGCAAGTAAGTAAAAGTAACCTTTAATTAACATAAATATTATATTCTGCGTTGAAAATATTGAAACTTAAAAAAATTAAATTACCAGATTTACAACAGCTGACGGTGCTCATACCCGTGATAATGAGTGGAAGGAACTAAGCTTCCTTCTAAACAGTTTAGGCGGTACCTTTAAAGATGGGCCGAAGTGGAGGAAGTATTGGAAGGATTTAACGTAAGTTTAGTAGATAATAATAACAATGAAACAATAATAAATTCATAATATTTTCATGTTTACACAGAATAAGTGTTAGAAGCCGTGACAGCGCCAGAAAAGCGGCGTTAATGGACGGATCTCGGCAGGAGGATAATAAATATTATTAACAAGGAAGCCGTGGAGGGGATCTCAGCCTTCGTGAGCGAGATCGGATTTGAGCCAATAAACGTAAGTTTAAAGGTGCACTTAAAACTTCAATTAAAAATAAATTATAATACTCTTTTTTTCAGATCCAACTTGAAGATATTTTACTTCAAGACGAAGACGTGCTGTATCCTTCAGCTGAAAATGCAATTCCATCAACGTCGACTTCTACAGGCAACCGTCGAAAACGGCCAAGGCGTACATTAAATAACGCCACTGACGACGCCTTGGCCGCATATAGAGAAATAGAGGAGAAGAAAATGAAGCTTGAGGAAAAAAAAATTCAGTTAGAGGAAAACAACGAAATCCAAAACAATATTCATAAAAAACTGGATGAATTGCTCCAAGCACTCTTGAATAAAAAATAATGTTGACTAAATGAAATGCATTAATGTTTATTGTTCTTTTAATTTTACAATTTTTACTTAAGCTTTATTTAAATATCAAATGCCTGGCTAACTATTCTGTTTCTAATGCGTCTGCCTTCTTGCAAAATTTGATTATAAGCGGGGTGTATTTCATTTTCGCCGTTCAAATCTACTTCGTGGTCATCTTCCAACGCTATATCTTCTAAAAATGGAACTCTGGCTCTAACCAATGCATTGTGCCGTACAACACAGGCATTAATTATTATTCCCGCTTTAGCCGGACAATAAAAAAGCACCCTCTCTTTTGCCAAATAGCGAAATCGACTCTTGAGTACACCAATGCATCGCTCCACAAGAGCTCTTGTTTTTTTATGAGTGACATTGTATCTGTTGTCCGCCTCAGATGTGGTAGAGAGAATAGGAGTCATAAGCCACGGTTGCAATGGGTAACCACTATCTCCCAAAAGCCAAAAGTTTCGCTCTCCTTCATTATAAATATTTTCAAGGGTTGACTTAACTCTTGAACGTCGCCAAACATATGCATCATGGGCTGTTCCTCCGTATTGTGCGTTAGCACTAAAAATTATGTAGTCCGCTCCGCAAACAATTTGTACATTCATTGAATGTGCACCTTTTCGACAGTAGAAAACATGTTCGATCTCTCTTCGAGGTGCTGACACTCTAATGTGAGTGCCATCAACTATAACCCTAATACTCCGGGAAATCCAAACTTCTCGTAGAATTGAGATTTAATTCCTGGAAATTCATCTCTTGTAGGGAACTTCACATATCTGTGAGCTATTCTATTTAAAGTAGAGGAAATCTCTGTCACACAACGGCTCACTGATGTCTGAGACAAAGATGACAAAGAATCTTGTCCAACAGCACTCTGAAAACTACCCGTGGCAAAAAATCGAAAGGCGCTCAGCACTTTGATATGACATGGAAGAGCATTTGTACGTTGGTTAAGGGTCAGAAATGGCTTTAATTCTTCTATCAAATCCATGCATAGCTGTTTCGGGAATCTGTAGAGCTGAATAAAGTGCTCATCGGTGATTACTTCGAATGGATTCTGGCCATCTCGAAGGGAACGCCTCAATATCCTCAGATTATTCCTAAAAATTCAAGTGATTAGTCTTTTTTTCTTTAAAAAAAGTTTAATAATTTAATAATACAAAATACCTATGTTCAGTGCGTCGTCGATTGTTAACAATTACGCGAATTATTATGCCGGACATTCTTCTTAAAACGAAAACAACAAACAAATTGAATTTTTATTTAAAAGAAAAAAGAAAAAAGTGACGGATAAACGACAGAACTTTTCATTTAGTACTTTTTAGTACACACTCTGACAGCCATTTATCATAAAGCGTTCGAGAATCGCATAAGACGTGTTCGTGAAGTGATAAAATGAAAAACTGCTGTGAAAACTGAAATGATAACTTGTTTATCACTTCACGTTTTCAAAGATCGGGAATTATCCCCCTGGGCTCTTTTAAAAATTTTGGAAAATTGAAAATATGTAATCGCAGAAGAATAATATTGTCTCAATTGCGCCAAGTCCAAGTGGCCCAACTTGCCCAACTGAGACTAGTTTTGCACGGGTAGCTTATTGCGCACATTTCAGTCAGTATGATTATGTTCGTGTAGAACTTGCGGTTCGTGAGTAATTCGCGTGGCCCTACTTGCCCCGTGGCCCAACTACCCCCGCTCTACCCTACTATCGATGCTGATCATAAATATAGTAACTTTTAAGGGTCTACGGGAAGGTATGTTACAAACTATGCGTCAAAATTAATATACCCTTAGAATAGGGTATACAAAAGAGCTAACAGTTTTGTGGAAATTAAATTTAATACAGAAAATCATAAAAAGCAATGAAAGAGAAGAAATAGAAGGAAAAAGAAGAAAAAGAAGAAAAAGGTTGCATAAGGAAAATCAGTCATAAAAAAAAGAGCAATCGTCATTACATTAAATAATTTACACTAATGTCTCCGAGTACGTCTTGAGTTTCATCTCGAATTGCGTTGTGCATGCTATCATCCTTATAGAACGTGGAAGAGAGTTCCACAGACGTATCGCATTTAAAAAGAATTGGCGGCCGGATGTTAAGAAGATGTAATGTAGTGGCATAAGGTTTAACGATCTTAGAGAATGTGACTGACAGATCTTGTTGTAAAGGTAGGGTGGTTGACGTGTTTGCAATATACTGTGAACAAGTCTTAACGCTCTTAGCTTAAACATGTTGTCAAGAGTAATGCCATATATTGATTTGGAAAATTGAGAGAAGTGGTCATACTTTCTTAATCCGAAGATATACCTGGCTATACTATTGTACGCAACATTAAGTTTACGCTTGTGCTCATAATCACAATTGTAAAAAAGTTCACAACCGTAAAGCGAAATAGGGATTAGTAATGTTTTGGCTAAGACGATTCTTGTTTTTAAGGGTGTAATTTTATGGTTTGTCCAAATCATACAAAGTCCTCCATAAACTCTCCCGATTGTCAATCTGATATGTTTATTCTAATAAAGTGTTTTTGTAAAAGCTATACCCAGGTTTTTAGCAGAATCGACAAATGCAATTTGATTGTTTTCAAAGGTACATTTTGGGAAGGCAGACGTACCAATAGAGTTTCTTGAGATAATCAAGCACTTTGACTTCAGTGGGTTTATGTATAGTCCATTTTTTCGCGTCCAATTGTGAATCTTGTGTACATCTTCATTAACCTCAACTGCTGCATTTTCGACCAAACCTAGAGGGAAGCTTTTCCGTATCTATACATCATCAGCGTACATGTCTATTTCAGTGTTTTGCAGGCAATAGTGTAAATCATTTATGTACAAAGAAAACAAAAAAGGGTCCTAGTATTGAACCATGTGGGACCATTCTACTGAGCATGAGAAGTTCAGAAACGGAGCAGTTAGCTACGACTGCCTGAGATCTGCAATTAAGGTAGGACTGGATTAACCTTGTCGAGAGAAAGGAGAAATTAAACTGGTTCATTAGCTTACTACAGAGAAATTATAGTTGACTGTGTCAAACGTCTTAGAAAAATCTAGAAGTATGAGAAAAGTTGCATTGCCATTGTCGACATTGCAATTGTCGATAGCTTTTCTTATGTTTTCAACAACGTTAATAAGAGTTGTGGTACAGCTATGTTTGGGACGAAATCCAGACTGATTAACGCATAACATATTTTCGTTGCTTAAGTATTTGCGCATCTGCGTATTCATTATCCTTTCCAAGACTTTAGACAGAAATGGTAGAATCGCGATTGGTCTAAGTTCTTTTAGATTTTTTGGAATTGGTATAATCTTGGCTTGTTTCCAAGCAGAGGGAAGAACATTCGACATGAAGATTGTGTTGAAAAGATGTGTTATGTATTTTAAAATGTATGGAAGTATGGCTTTAATGAAAACCGGATGAATTTCATCAATTCCAACTGAATTTGAATTTATACATATGCAACTCTCTAAAGCGTCAGATTCATCAACTGATAAAAAGCTAAAACTTGGGGAGGAAACAGGGTGTTCGCGGCTGATAGAGTCGTGGCCTTATCAATAACTTCCGGACATGGAAGAGAAATAAATTTATTGTTGAGCTCGTTGCAGTCAATAAAATCAGTAGAAGAACCATTTGTTTATTTCAAGGCCGGAAGGATGGAAAAGGTCCATCTTATTGATAAACAATTTACAATTCAGTCGTAAAAGTTACATTGTCAACTTAGGAAAAGTACAATCTGGAAAAATCATTTTCATCACCGTGCTGCTTAATATTGCACAAGCTTTCGATAAAGTATGGCACAAGGGACTGATCAATAAATTGAAAAAGCATCTACCTAAGCAATTTTCAAAAATACTGGAGTCTTAACTATTACAACGATTTTTCAGAATTAAACCACGAGAGGAGTATTCCACATTGAGAGAAATAGAGACTGGTGGGCACTAGTACGATAACTAGTGCGCCAAGAATTGATAACAGTTTTTTTGTAGAAGGGTCAAAAACAAGCATTTTTTTTTTTTTTTTTTTTATAATTTGCTTACGCTAAAGGGATTTTTTTCTGTTGTTACAGTACCCTTATAATGCTAAGAACACAGTGTAAGCTACTTGGTATTAGAAAGAATAGAGAGATAGGAAAGAAGTGTTTTGGTGCAGTTGTAGGGTTTTTCTCCACGGGTGGTGTCTAAGTTACTTAGGAGGATTACGATGTCATGTATTCGGTATAAAGTAATGGACTTGGCCGGGATTCGAACGCACGAACTTCCATTCCGTAAGCGAATACACTAGTCCCGTTTATTAGGTAGGGGCAATTTAAGAAAAAAATGACTTAAATTGAAAAAAAAAATATTCAAAAACAACGGCAATATTTACAATAAAGTACTACGATTTTAAAAGCCCCAAATCTGTTCTATAAACCGAAATTTAAATTAAATTATTAATGTCAATAGTTTTTGAAAAATTCGCATGCAAACTCAAAATTTTGATAAAAAAAATAAAAAAAAAAGTTTAGACCGATTTTTTTCAAAATTGTGAAACGTGCTAAATTGGCTTTTTGTGGTGAATATAACTATCAATTCTGAATCGAACACAAAAAACCAAATGGTTTTATGTCTTCTACTTTTTGAGAAAATTGAAAATTACCAAAACTACTTTTTTATGAGATTTTTGTTTTTTGCTTGCTTACATAAATACATCAATGCTAGCACCCAGCATAACGTTGTATAAACAGTGAGGTATCTATGAGGGGCATGCTGCCTGCAACCCCCTGCTTGGGCCAACTATAGGATTTGGGGTAGGTGCGACGTTGGTGTATGCAGTTTCTTTTGAAAAATTCACATTACCAAGGTACTACTGTACGACTGCAGCAAATTGATATAATTTCTTAATCACCCATGTTCTGCATTCCGATCGAAATCGAATTCAATTCACTTTTCAATTTTACTCGGAATGAAATTTGGTGTTATGCATTTCGATCGTTTTAGATTTTTTAGAATTCACTTTCGAATTGTCAAAGACCTAAACAAACGCAATGTTTGCTTTTAAGTCAACATGGATGCAATAGTTTTAGCAATTTTCAATAAAAAAAAAGCTGGATTCGCACTTAAACCATTTGTAATAAGATTTGCTCCAATTCACAATATTCATTTCGATCGAAATGCAGAACACACAATTTCACTTTCACCTTGCAAATTCACAAAAAGTGGAATGCAGAACATGGGCCAATATGTATGTGTGTGTCCTACATACTTATTTTTTTTTTTTTTTTTTTAAATGGAAATCCAAATCCCAGAGCACTCAGACTCGGTAACGGTCCATTGTACTACCAGGCAGAAATCCTCCTTTTGGTGTAGAGGCATGTGATTGGGTGGCGTATGTTGTTGTTCCCCATGGGGATTGAACCTGCACCGCACGGGTCATAAGCCAACACACTAACCTCTACACCGTCGCCAACCTTCCTACATACCTATGTATATAATGCAATTGTAATGTTCAAAGTTTACCTACTTAGATGACCTCCGTAGTGTTGGGATTCTTTTGCAAAGAAGATAAGGTCGGGCGCTTCTTTAAAGTGAACTCCAAAGGCAAGTGAGATTTGTGGGGTTATATCCACAAATACGTTAACCCCAACACCAGTCGTATTTGTACCGAAAGCGCGCCAGTACATAGGTGTTGAGAAAATGTTCCATAGTTCTACGACTAATGAAGTTATGAACCACAGCAAAGGCGAATATGTTAACAAGACCGATGCAACCAACACCATTAATGATTTTGTGAAAAAAAAAATTTATGCCGCAAAACAACGGACCACCTTCACCAATATATGGCACTTTCCTTTTATCGGAAATACTGCCTTGAAAAAAAATATAAGAACGACTTGGGCTCCCAAATCATGGAATTTTTACTACACGTAAAAAAAGTATACCCATGTTATATCGATGGAGAAAAAAGTGACGGTTTGCAACTAAAGGACTTCTACCGTCCCACCCTTCACAGTGGGCACTTAGAGCGTATTGTGCCGCCAAAACAAACCTCGGCTTCTCACCATCAACGACGAACTCAACGAACTCGAAAGCAACAGTACGGACGATGACTTCATTGACGAGACTTATATACCTTTTTAATAAATTGAAAATTGAAAAATTGAGTTGACTATTTTTAACTAACTCCTGACTTACACACAAACTGACTGACTAAGACGCGTAATGCCATGCAATTGCACCTCCTCGTGGTGCATCCTGAGTAACGCTAAATGAATAGCTGTACTTTAGTTAAAAAGATAAACCACATTAACATTCATTTTTGTTGTTTTTGTCTCCAGTTGCGTTTTCTGTTGAGTAAAGTTTATAATAAAAAGAGAGATTTAATTGTCTTTTATAATATTTAATTGTCAAATTGTATCACAACTTATTGTTATTTGTTTTTTATGTTGCGCTACGCGTTTCGAAAACTTGTTTTCATCATCAGGCGCTTGTACTAATCCTTTAACATTAACATTAATCCTCAAAATGAAATCACCGTAAATACCAAAAATCAAAAATCTCATAAAAACGTATTTTAAGGAATTTTCAATTTTCTCAAAAACTAGACGACATACAACCATTTGGTTTTTTATGTTCGATTAAGAATTGATAGTAACAATTGACCAAAAAAAGCCAATTTAGCACTTCATTTCACAATTTTGAAAAAAATTGGTCTAACCTTTTTTTTTTCATTTATTTTATCCAAATTTTGAGTTTGCATGCGATTTTTTCAAAAACTATTAACATAAATAATTTAATTTAAATTTAGGATTATAGAACAGATTTCTGGCTTTCAAAACCGGTATAGTACTTTATTGTAAGTGTTGCCGTTGTTTTTTAAGATTTTTTTCTCAATTTAAGTCTTTTTTTCTAAAATTGCCCCAACCTCCCCCGAGATAGACCACACAACTTTCCTATAGTAAAAAATGCCTGTTTTTGACCCTTCTATAAAAAACCGTTATCAATTTTTGGCGCCCTAGTTATCGTACTCTCCCTCAATTATAAGATTATTTTATTATGTCTATATTTTTATCTACAAGTAGTCTTTAAGGGCTCATTGTACTCTGCGTGATGAAACGGATTAGCGAAGCAAATGGCATTAAAATTCTTGACTCGAATTACAAGCTTTAGCAACTTTAGCAAATTCAAACTCTATAAGTTGTTTCAAGATGTGAATTTGGAGGAAGACAAAATCTCCGTTTTAAAAGCCAAGCCATCACGGATGACAGAGTGCTTAGTCTGGACAACTGCAAACAGCGTGCGAGGGATCGCAGAGGATGGAAGGCTGCGGTGTCTCAGGCAGAGACTCTTCACGGGTCGGGAGCCCATTAAGTAAGTAAGTATTCTCCCATTATTGATTATTGTTTAACCTTCCTTTTACGAAACCGGAGATCTCCAGTCGTGCTGTCAACCCACGAGCTTGCATGGGAACTTGCGGGACAGCTTCAAGATATTAAATGCGTCGCTGGCTAAGCTCACATAAATGGTAAAAATTGCCAAAATTGCTCCCCTAACTCCTCTTTTATTGCTAACTAGTTTTTTTGCACTCCAGCGGTAGTCTTAGCTCTTCCCTGCACAGGAAACTTTTCCATAACCATGAAGTTATCTTAAAGTGAATACGAGTATTTTAAAATCAACAACGACATCTGCAACTACACACAGAATTAAATAAATAAATAAAAGTACTGGCGCAACTTTTGTTCAACACATACAGACACTTAACACTTATCAAAAACAAACACCACAGTGGTTCTAACTTTCTGTTTACCTCACAGAAAACTACCTTCTCGTTCTCATATAGTTCTTAAGCAAAAACCGATATCCATATATGCACGAGAAAGTGGAAAGCCACTCCAATTAACAAGGCAAACAAAGTTCCTAAGACCAGTATACCCTTCTGTAACCCAACCATCAATTACTCTCCTTAAGTCCAAAATGTAAACACCAACTTGACGTTAGTGTTCGTACAATTAAACCCTACGCCACACACACACAGATAAGTTAGACATAACGTTTTTCTCACCCCCAATGTCCACCCCAAAATGCCATTAAAAATCGATTAGTTCAATAAAAAAATATGGCAAAAAAAAAGAAAAACTTAAATCGACCCAAAATAAGAACGGAAGAAATACAAGAAACGAAAAGAAAATTGTACTCACCCCACAAAGACACCCGTATCGAAGTAATGTGTGTAATAGAAAATTGTTACCACCGTTATTGCGAGCAACGCCAATACACATCTCCGCACATTGATCGCCTTCAATAGTGGCAATCCGATGCAGCAGCGTGTAATTATATTGCAGCATCCCAGAGACGAACAACTGCTGTTGCCATTGTGGCTGGATGTGCCGCCGTTGGCAGAACCATTTCCGCAGTACTTGCCGTTGCCATTGGAATGATGACCAAAATTCACACAACCACCAGAACCAGTATCAGCTGGAGTTGCTGCTGCCGGCAGTAGACTTGCCGTCGAAGACGTTACCGATAACGGCCGTATGTGTGGTGCGACCCCACCCGCCTCGCAATCGTATGGAAAGAATTTGCTGTTGATGGTATACCCTCCAAGTAGGGGTGAATGCGACTGGTCGTCAAAGCTATTCAATTGAAATTGGTACGACTGCTGGTGTGAGGGTATGCTGTCAGCTTTTTCATATTTCCGAGACTTGTCAGGTATTACTGTCGAATTTGATGGCGGCTGTTGTGATGTCAAACGTGATCCTCCACCCTGCTGCTCCAACGCCGATGACAGGGAAGGCGAAGTCCTCTTCTTTTTGTTGGCTTTTTGTGATGTTTTGCTGCCGCTTGGGGGTGGCAATTGTAACAATGGCGATGCCGTCGGTGATGGGGATGATGATGATACTGACGATGATGAAAGTGTTTCCCCTGCGGACGAGGAAGTTTGCTGCTGCTGGTGATTGTGTTGGCTATTGGAATCCCATAATGGAGACTTTTCGGATATAGTCATGTTGACGGAGGTGTTTTCTTTACACTTAAAAATAATACCACTTTTTTTCTTCTTCTGTTTTTTTTGTTTCGGGGGGAGGAGGGGTTGTTACTTTGGCTCGTTAACGCTATCGTCAATTACGATATTCGAAATTGTATGGCACAGGATTTATTCAACAAATTGTTTAATCATCGATTTTGTGCGCTGATGTCAGATGTTTTAGTTTTTATTTATTTTAATATTAATCTTAATTAAGTACGGCACAGAAAACTAATAAACTTAAAGCTGTTCAACACTACGTATAATATATTTTTTAAATATATTTTCGTCGGTATACATTGATTATAAATTAAATTACAAAAAGAAACACTCTTTCCGTTCAGGCAAGTAGAACTGAACTTTTGTTGTTTTTTTTTTTTTTTTTTTTTGATAGAAGACGTCAAAAATAACGTGCGTCAAAAATAAAAATCGTATCACTCGTAGTATGTATTGCTGTTAGACGATGCATTTAATCGCCATTTGATATGTTTCCAAATTTTAATATAACCAGCAGTTTTGGAGCGCGGCGCTATTGCCATTTTCTTGTCTATTGTCAATTGGCGTTTGGATATTTGGTTCTGTCACTGTGACACTATCACTTGGTGTGCATATTTTCAATGTTGTTGTTATTCTTGATTTAGCGTTAATTTTCGCCGTCGACATTGAGAGCTTTTTATGTCGCTGATATGTGAGTGTACGTCTAGCTCGTGTTCACTTAACACTCTGACTGGGTGCGTGATAATGACGTTTCTGTTGGAGTTTCGCTTTTATTGTTTCGTTGTTTTATCAGCTGATTGTTGTTTTTTTTTATTATATTCTGAAATTAGAAAGTGAAAAATGTCCACATGAATTATAATAAATCAAATAGACGTTGAGCTTATTGGAGGCGATAAGAATAAATGCAAAAGAGAGAGACAGAGAGAGTACGAGAGGGGGAATTGCGATTTGGCAAAGATTTTTTGTATGTTTCGTCTAAAGTGGTTTTCTTTATCAAGTTAGTTTCTTTTAATGAATTTTGATTCAGTTAAAAATGTTAGGAATTTGAGGTCAAGGTGCTTGGTTATTTTTTTGAGTTGAGTTCATGATGATATTTTTTGTATATTTGGGTCATTAAAGTACTAATGCCAATTGTAATGAAGCAATAACGCCAGTCTTGGTATATGGTTGAAATCATTTCGTTTACGCAATTGTCGGACAGAGAAGGCAACCTACACACTTGGCTGAATGGTGTTTGATACATTCCAAAACATTTGGGTAATTGATGAATTTCAATGTGCTTGCGTTTTATTGCTTGCGTTTTATTGCTTGCTTGGATTTATGTGCGTTTGGGTTGTGTGAATAGACCCCCCCCCCCCCCCCCGCCTCTCCTCATAAAATATTAGTTTTCACGTGCAAGCCAAGGCAGGTAGTTATGCAAAAATGTTCTCTAATATATTTTAGTTATTTTTAAATAATTACAGTCAAAATGGGACGTGGTAAATCATTGGCCAGGAACGAGAAAGCTAAAATCAAAGCTTATCACGAGTGTGACTTGTCTATTCACCAAATAGATGAAAAAATGCAGCGAAGCCGCAAGGTAATATCAACATTTCTACGCAATGAGTCCAACTATGGTAAAAACATGAAAGGGCGAACTGTTTGTGCCGTTATCGCTGCTGACAAAAGAGCAATTTTGCGACTCGCGTCAAATTCGCACGATTCTGCAATCAAAATAGAAGAAAAAAATGGTGTTATCAGTATTTCTGCTGTAAAGCGGGTTATTTCAAAGGCTAAACACTTGAAGCGTTTAAAGTTAAAAAAAAAACACCGCTTAACCCGTCCCGTAAGGAACAATGTCTTTGTTTCTGTCGCGCTAACATCACCTGGAGTAAGGAATGGTACCGTGTTGTTTTCTCCGATGAAAAAAAATTTAATTTTGCGGGTCCTGACGGGTTTTACTACTACTTCCATGATTTAAGAAAAGAGGAGCATCAATTGGATCGATGGGGAGCCATAACGTACTATGGCACTTTAGAATTGCAGTTTCTGACTCCTCGTATGAATGCGCAGTCTTACATTGGCGTACTCGAGAAGGTTTTCCCTTCCATGAATGAGCTGTTTGGTGACTTGCCGTGGAAACTACAACAGGATAATGCACCAATACATAACGCCAGAGTGGTAAAACTTTAGCTTGAGCGCCAAAATGTCTGTCTTTTGGACTGGACACCATACTCGCCCGATTTGAACATCATCGAAAACGTTTGGGTATGGCTTGATAGGAAGGTCTACGAATCAGGCAAACAATATTCAAAATATTTTAAGTCCTATCACTTTAAAATGTATAGTAAAATTATCACTTTCAATATGGACACTATTTTTTATTATGTTTTACAAAATTTAATAAACTTGAATTGAAAAAAGAAATTGAGTTGTTTTCTTTATTAGGACAAAAGCTTTCAAGATGTTCTACTACGGGACGGAAAAGGGTAGGAACGGAATCGGTATCATGCCTGCGACACAGCTACTTGGTAGCGTCTTGACCATTTTAAAGACCAGTCATCGTTTGATGTCTCTCAAACTGGTGATGCAAAGTGAGGTGTGAAATATTGTTAGTGCATATGCTCCCCAAGTTGGATGCGAGCAGAGAGTAAAATATGCATTCTGACCAGATTTTCACATTCTCGTCAAGAACATCCCAAGAGAAGAACTTTTGTTTGTTGGCGGAGATTTGAACGGACATTTCGGGGAGTCAAACGAAGACTATGAAGACTGACATCGAGGAGTGGGATACGGCACCAGGAATTCTCAGGGTGAATATATCATTAGCGTGTGCAAGTCTTATCGTTCTAAAAACCATGTTCGTAAAACAAAGCCGGCACTTGATCACTTACAGCAGCGGCAAAAAGGAAACTCAGATTGATAACCATTTGGTAGCACATTTCATGAAGCATCGGGTTTAAGATTGCCTCCTCCTGACAGAAATTTTTACGGCGGGGACGAACAGAACTAAACAAAATAAAGTGTCTGCGAGAATCAAATGGTACAATCTTGACAAAGAGAAAGCCGAAATATTTATTGCAAATATGCAAAATTATCTCCTGCAAAATTATACATTATACATATAGCTGAGCATGCAGAGTGCAAAGCACAAGATAATGTGGAATTGCCTACAAAGACCTTGCTTGGATAGAGCGAAAGTACTGCTAGGGGCTTCAAAAGTACACTATCAACACGGCAAAGAAACATGCTGGTGGACAGATGAAGCTCACGCAGTGCTGAGTGACAAGAAAGCGCTTGAATGACGCTTTCTTGTCACTTGGTCAAAGTGCTCCACTTATAATGGAGATCAAAAGGCTAACCTCGAAATGGAAGAGGTTCGCAAAGAGAAAGTGCACTCAAATTCAATCAAAGTGTGTGGACGCCTGTATCGGGAGTTAGAAGAAATATCTTCTTCGGCTGCTGATAGAAACCAGGCTGTCCAGAAACTCTTGACAAACCAGCTTCAACAGAGACACAGCCATTTTCAAAATAGCCAGTCAGAGAAGGACAAAATACTACCCTGGTGGCAACACTTTTGTGAAGGACTTCTAAATGAACAATTTACTCATATATATTTTCCGTAGGTCGCCGTTTCAGTTCCCGCCGCGCCGGGGTTAAGTAACATCTTGAGTTTTTTTTTCCAATGCCCCACCTTTTGCGAACGTTTGACAAACATTCAAGAGTATTAATTGTCATGAGAAGCTTCTCAAATTTGCCGTTTGAACTCGGCTTAAAATTGTAGGTCCCCGCCACTTCGCACAAGAAAGTGTTTGGAGAAGCTAGGTTCTAGGTCCTATATGGGTCGTTAACGCCTAATATTTTTTTTTTAGTTTTTATATTTCCGAGAGCCGTTCCTAATATTACTGATGAAGAAGTTATTAAGGCGGTCAAAAACTCCAAAAAACGAAAAGCAGTTTGGCCGGAAGAGATACCCTCTAAGTTATGGAAAAATATGGGAGAGATCGGGCCAATGGCTCATGATTCTCAACTCCAAACTTATGACAGGCGATCCAATGTCCAACCAGTGGAGGCAACATTTTCTTCTGCGTTTGTACAAAGGAAACCTTTGTACAAAAGAAAAAGCGATACTCGAGACTGTGACAATTACCGTTCAATCAAGCTGAGGTCACACACCATGAAGATTGTTGAGCGGGTATTAGATAGCCGAATGAGGAAATAATACGGCTATCTGACGACCAGTGCTGTTTTAATCATATTGATATTAATAACAGTCCTCGATTACCTGCTTGAAGGAAAAGTAGCGGACTTCAAAGTGCATTAGTTATTTTTTGCTGACGATGGAGCCATCATTAGCGAGGATCAAACGCCTCTGCAACGACCACTTGATGTATGGGTGGAAGTTTTGGAGGGGTTTTAGTGCGAACAAAACAGAATACTTGTGCTGTCCGTACTCTGTTCCACTCTGACTTATTCCAGACATTTATATGAATGAAAGAGTGATTCCCAAGTGCGATAAGTTCAAACAAAAGGAATCTATGTTCAATAGCGAAGCAAGCTGTGAAGTCGACATTAAGCATCGCCTAAACGCAGTGTGGATGAAGGGCAAGAAAACTAAGTCATCTTCTGTGATCGAGAAATGCCCCCGAAGCTGAAAGGAAGGCTCTACACCGCAGTTGTGCGCCAGGCGCTCACATACGGTTCACAATGTTGGACAGCGTATAAAAAGTATGAGGGGTCACAAAGATTGATCGAATAAGGAGTCCAAGATCCGACGAACCCTGTCAAAAAGGCAACATCAATCCATTTTTTTTTTTTTTTAAAAGGAAATCGAAGTCCCAGAGCACTCAGGTCCATTGTACTACCAGGCAGAAAACCTCTTTTTGGTGTACAGGTCGGAGAAAACAAGTTGACTTTCGTTTCTCTCCATTAATAGGTGCCGTATGTTGTAGGTTCCCATATGGATTGAACCTACACCGCACGGGTCACAAGCCAACACACTAACTTCTACACCGTCGCCACCACTAGAACGTTTCCATATAATAACGACATGTTCTCGAAAGCGTTATCCTCCCACCTTTCAATATTCCTTATCTCAACGTACTCCTTTTCATGTTGATATTTTAAAGGATCTTGGGATTTATATTGATCCGAAACTTGATTTCACAAAGCATATCAATTTCGTTGTTAACAAGTCCAATTCTATGCTGGGCTGTTTGAAGGTGGTACAAAGAATTTGACCACGCCTGAGTTTGTCTTTCGTTGTACTATTGCTTTGTCCGTCCTAATCTTGAGTATGTTTCACAAGCTTGGACACCGTTTTATAACATTCATTCAAACCCAATCGAACCCATTCAACGTAAATTTGTTTGATCTGCCCTAAATAGCTTCCATGGAATGATCCATTTAATTTTCCTCCTTACAGTCAACGTATCAAGCGTACTCAAAGTAAGGCTCAATGCGATGTCGATTTTTTACAGCAGCTTATATCTAGTCGCGTTAGATGCGCCACATTTGCTGTCTCTTATTCCGTGGTGGAGCCTATAACTTTCGTAGAACACTACGACTTATTGTCCAGCCCTCTCCATAGAACGAATTATGGTAGGAATGAGCCTATTAGTCGCATGAAAAGAATTTATAATTTAAGTGATAGTGAAATGAAGTTTAAAAATATGTATTTTAAGTAATAATACCTTAAGTGTGTTGAATGATTTCTATTCTTTGTGCTTGAGTCAGTAATAATATAGTAAAGGTATACAAATATGTTTTTTATTTGTGTTTCCTTTGCAATGTCTTCGCATGTATGTTTATGTATTAACTTACACCTACACTAGATGAGGAGCCTCTGGGAGCACTTTATGTGTCGGCTTAATTCTGTTCGTGATAGCTGCTTGCTTTAAGCACTACACACACAGATATGATGGAGCAGTTTTAAAAAAAAAATAATCCAAAAACCGGATCTAGTAGAATACATAACAGAGGAGGACACTTTCAGCATCTTTTATGTCTGTTTAAATACACAAAGGTAATCAAAAATATCTAAAACCAAAGAGAACCATTTGTATTCAAAAGTGTTGAAACTGAAAGTAATAAAACTTATTTTTACCTGCTCCAGGTTTTCCCAAGTATCATAAAATCTTTGGGGTTCTCCGCAAACTTATTAATTAAATTAGTTTTTTTTATTGTTACGTTCGTAAGGAGATAATAATAAAAAGATATATTTATTACGGTTCTTTTTTGGAGAAAAGTGACCTAAAATCTAAAAATTAGCCTGGGCAAGAAAAACGGGAATGGCTTACAAACTAAATATCTCAAGCCTCAAATGAGACATTGATTTCGTTTAAACGCATTACAAGGAACATTATTTCTTCTAGAAATAAAGTCGTAAATCGAGTTTCTGTAGAAACTGCAGGGAGGGCCAAAGAAGACCAACCAATTTTGAAAACGTATAACTTTTGTAATAATCATTTGTTTTAATTATTTATTTTTAATATATTAAATACATTTTACGGAAATTAAGGCACATTGTTGCTGGATATTTTTGCGCAACAGGCGTCATTCTCTATCTTCGTTCGCTCTCCATACCCTTATTTGATTGGGTGGTATCTGCGAGGTCGTAGGAAAGTGGAGAGCAACCGAGGTCCCATCAGCCTTTGGGCCACTTTCCACGAACCTCGAAGGTAGCACCCCCACAGGTACCCAACCCCGATGTACGATCCCGAGCAAACAGAGTTGAGAGAGGAGCTCCCTGAAGCAGAAATGGTAGGCACAACGTCAGCCGGTTAAAAGTGCCCAAGCAATTGTACCATACTAGACGTACACAATGGGCCCAACGATGTCACAAAGAAAGACATTGCGAGACCGATAAACTGTGGAAGACCCTGGAGACATCCCTCGAAAAGAACAAGGGAGTATTAGATGAGTGTGGGCGGACGGACATCAAACACTGAAGGGAAATACGAGACACAGAAGACCGTCAACAAATACAACACGGAAGCGACAAATGGTGGCGGACAGCCACAACACATTAATCAACAAAAGGAGAAATCCTGTACAGCGGAACAGAATGTAAGGAATGACCCGCTAATGGTACGGCCCTTCGATCATAGGTCATAGGGTAAAAAGGGGTATGCAATTCGCATACAACACTAGGCACCAGAAGGGCCCATCGCGATCCCTAGGAAACCACTTGAAAGACTTCAATTGGAGAAAAACCCAAAAACCTAAAAAACATTTCCTAGACAGAGCCCAATCTTCCTGCAGAACTTAACCATCTTCCTATGGTCTATGCCGCTCAGCTCCCCTTATTCCTCGAAGAAGTATTCCCATAGAATCCTCCTACGATTCCGTGCTAAACGTACGGCCCTTACACCCTATCTGGCTTTATTCACGGATCCAGGGGGAGTTGTGGGGGGGGGGGGGGATTATCGTGTAGACATGTCTCTCGCTGGCTTAATAATAATAATAATAATAATATTTAGTTAGGGTATTTTACACTGCGGCCTATTGGTCTATTGTGTCCCCTGCTTGTGCCTCGGAGAGGTTCATGACTTCTTTCAGAGCCCTCTCTAGATACTTCTTTTGTGAAGCGTATCGAGGTATTGGTCTGATTTATCCTTGGCAGGTGACACTCCTTAGAGCACAGCGTCCAGTCCAGTTTCTTTCATGAATCTGAGAAAGAGCTGTGGGTCCATGGTTTGTATGTCCTTGTCTGTTATTTGGTGCCAACCCAAATATATTATCCTTTTGTGGGCCAGTGCCCCACAGGATTCCAGTATGTGGTCTGGAGTTTCGGCGGTTTCACTGCAGTGCCCATCCTCAGTTATACCCATCTTCCTCAGGTGCTCCTTGAGTCTGCAGTGCCCCGTGAGGAGGCCTGTTTGGATTCTTGGGTTGTTTTTGTTAAGGCTGATCTTCGCAAGCTTTGAATCGCTTTTGGTTATAATTTCATAAGAGTTTCTTTGCTTGCCTCAGACCTTGGAGGTTGAGAAAGGTTTTGGCCCTTGTTTCTTCCTCCAGTCTCCTGAACTCATCGCGTAGTGTCTTGTCCTATCCCGCAGAACGGTTCAGGTCCTATGAAGGGTTCCTCTGCCCCTTTTCTTGCCAGAGAGTCCGCTGCCTCATTACCAGTAATGCCAACATGGCCAGGTACCCAGCAGATGGAAATTCTGTTGTTCTTGCCTAGTCTGTTCAGTCCGTGTAGGCATTCCCACACCAGTTTTGACTTGATGACGTAGGCGTCAAGAGCCTTTATGGCTGCTTGACTGTCAGACATTATTGCTATATTGCAATAACGCACCTGTCTATGGCACATATTTCTGCCTGGAAGATGCTGGTACATTTGCCCATGGATTCGTAGTGCTTATAGGTCCTGGCCCAAACACTACGACACCAGTTCCCTCGTCGACCCTCGAGCCGTCCGTGTACCACTTTGTTGTGTGGTTGCTCAATCCATAAGCTGTGGATTCATTGCTCCAATTCTTCTTATTGCTGAGATTTATCTGGAAATTCTTCTCGAAGTTGAATGTCCTGATGCTATCGTCCCTGGGTATGGCAAGAAGTGGACGTTTTTTGAGTAAGTCATCGTGTTCTTTCGAACCTATGCATTTTCCTCTTCCAAATTCCTCTTTTGCCATCCTTAGGATTGTTTTGTCTGCCGCGTTCATTACCATGATGTGTAGAGGGGTTAATTCCAATAACACCTCCATGGCTGCGGTTGGGCAGCTACGCATTGCTCCGGTAATCCACAGGCACGCCAGTCTTTGCCCTTTGCTGAGTGTCTCTCTTGTTGTGGCTAGACCGGGTCGTTTCGCCTATGCTACCGCTCCGTATGTGATCATTGGTCTCACAATTGCAATGTACATCCATCGCAGGATGTAGAGAAGAGCTGGGCAGACACTTCTTGGTTGCCTGGCTAACTGAGTAGTTTAGTTTTTGTGACAAACCGGAATTTTGCTAAATGATGATTTTGGTGTAACAGAGGAAAAGTCAATTGAAGGACAGAGGAACGGAGGAAGAATTTTTGAGAAATTCGACAGGAGTAGAAGGAAAAGGAAAATAACCCGAATTAAGGAGCGGGTCCAAGAATAAAACTAAGTAGTGCCATTTTTTGTAGTGCAAGTTTCAAGCAATATAATAGTTTATTCGGTTGGTTAGGACTGTTATGATAACTAAGTCTGGTAGGGTTCTGCCCCTTCATTTCCCGCAAATAGACGGGGCACGCGACCCAGTCCATCATTTTGTAATTCGGAACGACTCCATAACAGGTCATGCCCGGTCACTTTAACTTTCTTTAGTTATTGATTATGTAATTTATTTAGGAATCAATAAAGTTGTAATAATAATAATACGAGCACCTTAGTTGATTTTTAGTCCATCTGTCATTTTCTTTTAATTTCATTTTGAGATTAATTGATAATATTTCCCTTTTTCAATTTTCGTCATCATAACCCTAAATAATAAAGTGACCAAGCTCCAACGGAGCCTTATAACGTACATAGGTACTTCAAAAAAAAAAACGGTGTTGTGCTTTTTAGGGTTCCGTAGCCAAATGGCAAAAAACGGAACCCTTATAGATTCGTCATGTCTGTCTGTCTGTCTGTCCGGGAATGTCACAGCCACTTTTTTCCGAAACTATAAGAGCTATACTGTTGAAACTTGGTAAGCAGATGTATTCTGTGAACCGCATTAAGATTTTCACACAAAAATAGAAAAAAAAACAATAAATTTTGGGGGTTCCCCATACTTAGAACTGAAATTCCAATTTTTTTTTTTTCATCAAACCCATACGTGTGGGGTATCTATGGATAGGTTTTGACAAATGATATTGAGGTTTCTAATATCATTTTTTTCTAAACTGAATAGTTTGCACGAGAGACACTTCCAAAGCGGTAAACTGTTGCCCCCCCCCCCCTAACTTCTAAAATAAGGGAATGATAAAACTAAAAAAAATATATGATGTACATTACCATGCAAACTTCCAACGAAAATTGGTTTGAGCGAGATCCAGCAAGTAGTTTTTTTTTTAATAAGTCATAAATCGTAAACCGCAATTTACCTTTCATCCAATCGACTCATATAAAAAAAAAAAAATATTTTATTTCATAAACATAAACCTTATGCGTAAACCGTGAATCATTATTTTCTAATAATAAATCTGTAATAGGTGCCTAAGTAAATAATAATTATCGCCCGGAACCCTTCATGGGCGAGTCCAACTCGCACTTAGCCGCTTTTTTTGTACTTTCTTCCGGTGACAATCAGTCCATCATACGGTTTCACCATTTTTCCGCAAAAGTTGTGTGGCGCTCATGTTTTTTGGATTAACGTTCAACAGCGTAAGCTAATTTGCCAGGGTTTCTTTTGTTCTTTTTCTTAACGAAAACCTCCCAGGCTGAACTACCGGGAAATAGCCTTCTGTGGTTATTCTTGTTGCACATAATCGCAGTTTGACGTGTATGTATTTCGGTAATTTTTTCTGTATTTGTTTTTTTGTTTTTCTTTGGATCGCGGAAAAAGTGTAACAATATGAATGAAATATGACATCAGGACGGAATTAATTTTGGTAAACGAGGTGGCCAAGGGAAATCGGAGTTTTTTGAAATCCAACGCTCACCAACAATTTCACGCAGCAGTTCCATAGTTTGCCTAGCAGTGTGCGCAGTCGCTCCAGCTTGGTGGAAACACAAATTAAGATGCTGCTCCGACATTGGCCGCAAAAAGTTGTTGATCATTGTTGTGAAGGAAGCCCCGAAAATTGTTTCTGGCGTTTCATCCTCATTCTCGAAGAAATATGGGCCGATAACTTTTTCGGCCATAACACCGCACCAAATAGTACATCTGTGGGTGGGTGTAACTGATGCTGGTGTGTTGCGCTTGGATTTTCGTAGCCTACAGTTTTGCTGTATATAATTAAACAAGTTATTTGTGTTTAACATTGGTTGGTCTTATTTGGTAGACCCTGTATAAACGGAGCTATTTGTATTAACATGGGTTAGGCTGAGATGTTAGCTATCCTAATCAGAGGAAAATTCGAAGACACAATCTCGGATCGCCTCCAGAGGGCACTGAACCTGGTAGCTGAGTGGTGCACAAAGGTTGGACTTAAAGTCAACCCCAAGAAAAGCACCATAGTTGCATTCACCAAAAGAAGAAGGCGGGGACGGCTCAGAAACGCTACACTCTTTGGTGAAACAATAGAGTTCTCAACTGAAGTTTAATATCTAGGAATTGCACTAGACGAAAAACTTACATGGAACTCTCACCTTACCAAAACCATTGATAAGGCCAGGGCATCATTATGGACCAGCAAAAGCTTACTTGGTAAAAATTGGGGACTCAACCCCAAAATGACACTATGGATGTATATGGCAATTACAAGACCTATCATCGCGTATGCAGCCGCTGTCTGGTGGCACAAAGCAACGCAGAGGTCGGCACAGGCAAAGCTCAACAAAATTCAGCGACTAGCCTGTGTCTGTGCAACAGGTGCAATGAAAACTGCACCAACAGCTGCACTTGAAATTATATTAAACATCCCCCCACTTCACCTAGAACTCATGAAAGAAGCAATGGTAAACGCCTATACGCTCATCACAGAAGATGAATCAAATTCCAATATAGCTCACTCTGCGGTACTAAGGGAACTCAGAGAACACGAACTACTTAGAATAAACCTAACAGACAAATGTCTACCAAGATACAACTTCAGACACAACTTCAGGGTTACCTTCCCAGACCGTCTTAACTGGGAACAGAATAAACCCACTTTTGATAAAGACTCTCATGTATGGTACAGATGGATCAAAAACAAAAGAAGGAGTTGGAGCAGGAGTATACGGCCCCTGCACCCAAACGTGCCTATACGCTAGTATGGACACTAGCAGCACCGTATTCCAGGCGGAAATCTACGCGATAGAGCTATGCATTCGGGAGAATCTAAACAGGCGTGATAAAAACAAAAACATCTACATTCTCTCCGACAGCAGAGCGGCCCTACTCGCGATTAACGCCTTTGAAATTACATCAAAACTGGTCTGGGATTGTCTTCAACTCCTACAACTACTGGGCACCACAAATAAAGTTCAGTTAATCTGGGTGCCTGGACACAGTGGATATGAAGGCAATGAAAAAGCAGACGAACTAGCCAGAACAGGATCCGCATCCCCATTCATGATGCCAAGACCATTCTGCGGGCTATCAATAAGTACCATTAAAAGTTGCATTAAAACTTGGCTTGAGGAAAAGAAGCTCCAATTCTGGAGGGAAACCGAAGGAAACAGGCAAGCTAAAAACTTTATGCCAAACAGCTCCCACAAAAAAACGAAACAACTACTACAACTAAGTAGGAGTCAGATTCGGCTAGTCACAGGCTTCCTCACAGGGCATTGCCGTGTCAATAAACACCTGATGACTATGGGCATAACACAGGACAACACCTGCAGATTATGCAACGAAGACGTTGAAACAGCAGAACACATATTATGTGACTGCAATTGCTTAATCAATACGCGTCGTCGCTATCTAGGTAAATTCTACCTTGAAGCAGCAGATATAGCTGCCAGCTCTCCCAAAGAACTAGCCGCCTTCCTAAAAAAATTGCGGCATTACGGACGAGCTCTAAATGGAGGATATCACAATAGGCCCACAAGCGGCCGCAGTGATCTGGCTACAGTATACCACCTCCCTCTAGTAATCTAATATAATCTAGGCTGAGATGTTTGTCAGCTGCAGCCCACACACTTAGACCACTTAGACCACTTAGTCCATTGTGATACGACTTGGATCTAGGGAGTTTCTGCCTCTTCGGTGAATGAAGAGAATGTCTGCTGCGTCCCTGTGATTCTCGAGGGTATTTAGGTTAATAAGTTTAAGCAGGTCGCGATAAGGAGTTAAGATTAGAGGATCGTTCCAAGGAAGACCAAGAATAGCAAACCGAAGGAAACGACGTTGAATGCTTTCGATTCTGGACACATGAACTCGTTGAGACGACACCACGCTTGGCTAGCGTACATTAAGAGGGGCCGAACAAAACTGATGTATAGGGATCTGGTCACGTATGCATCGCAGAATTCTGTTGACCATCTTTTAACGAAGCCAAGTGATGAGTTTATAGTAATTATCTTATCAATATGCGAACGGAAGCTTAGTTCCCTGTCGCATAATATACCAAGGTCGCGAATTGATTGAACGAGAGATATAAGTTGATCGTTGAGTAGGTAAATTCGGGGAGGAGACTTGATGCTTTTACGTGAGAAGGTTATAGACTGATATTTGGATACATTAAGTTCTAGGCATTTCTTAAGGCAACAGTTGGAAAAACTATTTAGATCTATTTGAAGGAGGCTGGAGTCATGTTGTGAAGAAATGCTTTTGAAAAATTTGGTGTCGTTAGGATAGAGAGAGAGAGTGCTAAGTATTGAATGATCCTTTAAAGATCGTTAATTGTTAGAATGAATAAAAGGGGACCTAGATGACTGCTTTTTGGAAAACCCGAGCTGGCTAAGAAAGGTGCCGAAAGAACGGACCTGAAGCGAACACTGTAAAAACGCTTTCCAGGTATGAATTTATCCATTTTATCAAAATGGGTTCAAAGCCAAGGGCAGACAATTTGAAAACTATTAATTTATGGGAAATCTTGTCAAAAGCCTTACTGAAATCTGTTGTAACAACATCGACTTCTTTACCACTTTCGATGGCTGACAGTGTAGAGGGCGTGAATTCGACAAGATTAGTGGTCGTTGATCTACCTTTTAAAAAGCCATGCTGGTTAGGGAAAGTAAAAGACTTACACTGGAAGCTTAAGGCTTCGTACAAGATACTTTCAAAAAGTTTGCGTATATGTGAAAGTTTGGCTATGGGGCGGTAGTTTTTAACCTCGCTCTTTAATCCCTTTTTTTGTATTGGTGTTATGAAGGAGGACTTCCATATCTGAGGAAATTCTCCTTGAGAAGCGATAGCCGAAAGAGATATGAGAGGGGGAGGGAAAGATTTGACGAACACTTTTTAAGAAATAGGGCTGGAAGACCACCCGGCCCGGGTGAGTATTCATCATTAAGTTTTAGTAACTTATTTTGAATTACTGTATGATCAAAACCTTGAGATAAAGACGGACCAATGGAGAAGTTTTGTAGATATTCGAAGTAGGTGGAATCCGGTACGAAGGAGTTGTCGGCGAAAGACTGCATAAAAAAGGAGCAAACAAGTTGGCAATGGTAAGCAGATCAGTAGATGATATATTTGCATATGAAAGGGGTGAGGGGAAAGATTACTCCGTAAAATAGTAATTAGGCGGAAAGGTAATAATTTTAAGGGTGTAGTTAAGTTTAGAACGTCCGCATAAGGACAATTAATATAGAATAAGTATCCTGGTATTTTTAAGTAAGATTTAATAATTTTTGTCTCGTAATGTAAGTTGATATTTAATAAGCAATACCAAATTTATTTAAAAGTAAGCGTATGCGTCCATCTTCTATTGGGGGACTTGTTCCATCTGTGTTGCCATTCTGTATTTAGAGCCTCGTTGATGGTTCTTCTGCCTTCCGACTGGTGCTCGCTAAGAGCCACGGACTTCTTTATTTCTACGTCAATGGGCATCGGCTAGAGATAGCACAGATCGCTCTCCCTGACACAGTCCTGAAGGCGCAGCATATTCTAAATGGTGCATTTCTATTTATCGAGTTTATCCTGCTCGTGTACGTTTTTTTCGATTCGTCGCTTATGCCTATATAGGGAACGCGTACATCAGGATCGATTGGGTTCTGCAACATTTGGCAAAATCTGGATCTGAAGCGCTCTAAGTGTCTGATCACATTCGTGCTACAATTGGTGTCCTCACTGACCGTGACCAGTGTCTCATAGGTAAGCGTGCAACAATAAGGCCTGGCGCTTACTCAAATGATTGCTGCAGAAACCGGTGGCTTGATTCTCCATCTTCTCTACACATGTCTCTCAAGACAAAAACCCAATTCGGCATATTTTATAATAGTATTTCAAGCAATACTGACAATTAAAGTCTCTTACACTAGCTCAAGGTTTTTAACACAAACTTTGAGATATCAACTCGATTGACAATTACTAGTTTACTGACAAGGACAATTACAATAAAACAACAACCTCACCGCAGCCAACTTGTGGTATTGTTCAACCTCCTACATACCATCACCTAGGGAGCAATGTATTTGCAATCTCAGTGATTTATCAGCTGCAACATGCATCACCTCAAGCAAACATTATAATCTATCTTCACAACTTCAACTATGCAATTAATTGCTCCAATTCAAATATCCACCACACACGCATCTAATTATCGGCAAAGAGTAATCAAAACAATTATCATGCATGGGTTAAATTACCGCCAACGCAATTTAGCTTCAGTGTCCGCCGAAGCGAACAGCACATGGGCAGGGACACATTGCATGTATGGTGTTCTTCCATGGAACGAGCGAAAGGATTGCCTACGCGTTTCTACCCAAAGCCCACCACTTGAATTAATGAGCTCCCGCCGTGCCCTTTATTGCTTCTTAATCTTTGTTTTAAAGTTTCTGGTTGCCTTTTTTCCCTGCTTGCTTCAATTTTTAATGGGGAATACAATGGCACTAAGGCGGGTTTTCCGTTTTCCGTTTTCCATTTTATGTAATTTCCGTCGTTTGATTGATTTTTGGTTCCAAAATGAGGATGATAAACTGATGTCTTTTTTTTTTGTTAAAGAAAAAAGGAAAAGAGAAAAGTTATTTTACGGATCATTGTATTGATGGAAGTAACTTAAGCCCACGCGATGGGCTTCATAATGACAAATGAAGACATAGCAAAGTCCTTTCACATCGCTAAGTCGGGATATTGGCATAAACAAATTGTGTTCCTGTTTCGGATTCTTTTTAAATGTAAATAACGGCCCAAGTCCATTATTTCTCAACCACCACTGAAGCTTATTGCTCGATAAGCCTAATGGCATACTTAAAAAAAAGAACTGATATGATAAGGAAGCTTGGGTTGTTTCTTGTTTGGTTATAAATTCATTTTAATACAGTCATTCGAAATGTCATATAGAGACAGATAACAGGTGTTTTCGAATTTAATCTCCAACAACACGGGTGACACCATCAAATGGATTACCCAATGCGATGTAGAGAACATTTGAAAAATGAAATAAGATACTTTTACCTACCGGGTTTTTTTTCGCTGTAAAATTTATTATTTCCGTTGAATTTGTAGGGAAATCTTCACCCTCTATTTACTTTTCTAACCGATCAAGTTCGATTGACTTGTCGAGAAAAATATAGTGTGGGGTGTGCCGTGCGCCCTAGCTTGTGGCATTTTTTTTCTTTTTATAGGCAGTGGAATGATGTAACTGTAATTTTATGGCATCAAAATGAAAAATATTTATTCGTTTCTATGAGCTGAAATGACATTGTAGGTTGGATTTAGATTTTTGAAATTAGACCAAAAAGGTAATGAAGTTTGTTTGTTTTTTCTTTCTTTTTTTGGGGTTGCCTAAGCGCGACATAAAAAATTAATTGAGGCCATTTTTGGAGTTCGCTATACTTAAATGGGTTTGCTTATTGATTTTGATTCTATTCTTCATGACAAATCAATTTATTATCATGTACGAGTAGTTCGTGATATGTTCGATTAGCAGTGATATATCGTTTGACAAAATTATAAATGCCTTCAAAAATGTGTGCCAAAAATGGTTTGAAGTGGTTGGTTAATGACTTAATTTGCACCAGCTGTGTGATTGTCAGTGTGATTTATATTGATGGGGAATTAAGGCCCCAGTTATAGCCTTACGTAAAAATGTTGATTTGCGTTTTTAAAAAATAAATATTAGGCATTAAGGGGCCTTGCTGCGTTATCTAATATTGAAGATGCAGTAGGTCCTTTTTATTCTTTGATGGATAACTGCATGAAAAAGGTGATTCCTGTGAAATCGTAATGAAATTAAAAACTTTATCCTGCAACTTATATATTCACTATATAAGTAAAATGGAATGCTCTTTAACAGTGCATTGGTGTTTGTCGATAGAGCTGCACGCGTTGTTAAAGTGACAAGTAAAAATTAACTTAAAAAGAACAAGAAGTGTAATGGAGGGTGATAATTTCATCCTCCAAAATAGTCAAGTGCCTTGCAAATCTGTTAAATTTTCCAATATGGATAAAACAATTAACAATAAGAACTATTATCAACCACTACAAACATTGTGCGACGATCGCATGGATAGTGGAAATAGTGAACATGTTGTTAAACCAAAAGAATTTATTCCCCCAATCCTTGTGTTAAAAACCAAAAGTGTAGTCCTTAGAAGTTTAATTAATAGATAAGCTTAAAATCAGTGATTTTCTACTAAAAAATATCTCCTTGGGTCAAAAAGTAATGTGTTCGAGCATGGAATCTTACAATATTATTGTTAAAGCACTAAAAGAACAATCTTGTGAGTTTTACTCCCATGAAAGGAAAGCTAATCGGCATTTTAAGGTGGTCCTATCGGGTTTAGATCTTTACGACCACATAGCTTTAAAGAACGAACTTATAACTTCAGGAATTAAATGTCTTGACGTCAAACCATTCACAATTAAAACAAATACACAGTACATACATTACAAATACGTTATAAGTATTGAACATGGCTCAATAAAAATGAACGATCTTCGTGCAAACCATAAACATGTGCTTAAAACTCTTGTGAAGTGGGACTAGAAAAAACACCAACCCAACAAAATTACTCAGTGTTATAACTGTCAAATGTTTGGTCACGGCGCCATGCATTGCCAGGTTAAGAGTTTCTGCTCCACTTGTTCCGGTCCTCATAAAACATCTGAATGCACCGAACCATCATCATCCACTAAATGTGCTAATTGCAATGGTCCACACAAATCTACCGACCCTTCGTGCATTAGCCGAAAGCTGTACATTGAAATAAGGCAAAAAATCTATTCTAGAAGTCGAACTAGTAACTCAAATTATCTCTCTAACCCGGTACTAATTCATCAACAGAGAGCCAAATCCAATCTCGCGAATTTCACCATAGAGGATTTTCCACCGTTGCCCCAAAATCATCAGTATAAGAGTGAATCTCTCCATCAACACCCTGCCGCCGCGCCGTCTACAACTAGAACCCGCAATGTCAGCACTCGCTCAGAGATCTCGAAAAAAAAATGTAGAAGAGCCTTCTTGTGAACAAAATAGTACCAGTAGTTCATTATTCTCTTTTGATGAAAGCTGAGCAATTTCATGTTATTACCACTCTTGCTGTGAAGTACGTCTACTCAATATGTTAAGCACAAAACCTAAAATTATTGCAGTGAACTCTCTCATAAGCGGACACTGACGGTACCAAGCAATTTGTCCGCTTATTAGAGGTGTCCGGTTATGAGAAAAAATATTTTATTGACAACCTTGAAAAAAGAAACAAGACATGCATTTATGGTACCTATAAGATTTTATTTCAAAATGGAATGCATTTTTTGTGATAAACATTAATTGTAGGTAATAAAAAGGATAATAACAAATCATAAACAAGAACAAAGCCTTTAAAAATTTATTTTTTGCATTACTTGAAACTATGTAGGTTTTTTTTTTTTTTTTCGGTAACGGTCCATTTTACTACCAGGCAGAAATCCTCCTTTTGGTGTAGAGGCATGTGAATGGGTGGCGTATGTTGTTGTTCCCCATGGGGATTGAACCTGCACCGCACGCGTCACAAGCCAACACACTTTTGAACTTTTAAATTTATTTTTATTAATTATTAGCTTATATCAATTTAAATACTAGACAAAAATGATTAAATCTAACTTAAAATTAACAGGATACTTATTCTAGATTATTGATCCTTATGCGGACGCCCTAAACTTAACTCTATCTTATAATTATTGCCTTTCGGCCTAAAAACTATTTTACGAACTAATCTTACATAATTATGTTTTCATCGAGAAAATTGTTAAGAAAACTCGGAATCTTTATCAAATTTTATATTTTTATATAAAAAAAAAAAAACAAATAAAAAAAAAAAAACAAATTACAAACTACCTACTCTACTTACTTAAACTACTTAGCATATTCTAACTATAATTAGGATTCTGAGCACTCGTTGCCTTGCGCAACAAGTGGTCAAAATCCCAATTGCTTTCCGAGCGCCTGGCAGTCGTCAACGTGCACACGCGCCGCCGTGAGCCGACTGAAGCCTTACAGCGTCAGTCAACTCCCTGAAGCACCACCACACGTTGGCGAGCCCGGCCTCTCCCAAAAACGCCCTAGCTGACTTAATCTAACTTATAAGCTAAGAGGATGTTACCTAGAGTAACGCACCGTCCTGGGAGGGCATGTTGACCCCTCCCCCCTCAACAAGCCACCAAAATTCGGCGAATTGCTTTTCCGTGTCGAATTGATCCCTTTCCGATATTGCGGTACTAAAACGGAGGAGCTCATGAGCATTGGCGATGCCCTCGCCGCGGATGAGCCGCTTATCTCTCGCGCTGCGGTAGCGGTGGTATAATACCGGGATACCATCCCTCGTCTGTACCAGCCCTTTTGCATCAATATGGATAAATGCCTCTGGCGGGATAAAGCCAGACCGGAGCGTACTCTCTATGTACATTTCATTGGGCTAGTAAGCCCCAAAGATCAGACTATTGTCGCTGGCCATCGCCCTTGCAACGTGCCTTCGAGTGACCTTAATGAGGAAATTGTCAATCCTATTCAACTGAGCCCCATCGTATAGGACCTTGTTGGGATAGTATTTTATATAATTGGATTCGGGCGTTCGGAACAATCGGAGACAGGTCCTAAGACATTGTCTCTCCAAAACCCGAATCTTTTCCATATAACTAGGCGCTATATTAAACCACAATGGACAACCATAAGCGATGATCGGCCTTATAAGGGCCACGTAGCAAATGACCTTCACTCTGGAGTCAAGTTGACTGCTATGAAACAGTCTCCTTGTCAGAGCATAAGCCCTCTTGGCCCCAGCAAGACAAGCAACTATATGTCTATCGAAATATAGATACTGGTCAAGCCAGATACCTAGATATCTAACTACGCTTCTCACCGCCAATGGCTGCCCATTTTGTCCAATAATGGCCAATTTCTTCCAGTTTTTTCTGGTATCCCTAGAGGCCCCAGCCAATGGAGTTCTGAACAAGATTGTTTCCGTCTTCTGAAAGTTGATTTTCAACTTCCAGTCGTCGCAATATCGCTGCAAGCCAACACACTAACCTCTACACCGTCGCCACCCTAAAAACTATGTAGGTACTTATGCTTCAAATTATGCATACACTTATGTACATACAACCTACGTATTGCGCCACGAGAATTTTAGTCTGATAGTCGACAGACGGCGCGCCGGCGCCGCAGCCTACTATGTTTACATTCTTTACCGTTTTTTAAAAAATGTTTGCTGGTTATCAAGGGCAAAGCACAAGAAAAGGAAAAAAAGCAAACAAAATAAAAGATAACGAAGTGTGCCAAATCGTCGGTGAAACCAGAAAGTCGTGTCACTCCACTTTTAAACGAAAATGAGATTTGAATGACATCTATTAGTTCAAACTCATATCTTAAACTCGGCGAAATTTGAGCCCCCTGATAAGTTTAATTATTATATTATCGGAGATTCACTTGGTAGCATATCTTCAAAATCAGTGCATTTGGTGAGTACACTGTGTGTGGAAAAATGCTCTCCTGTAAAATTTGCTAAAATGGAGTTACACAGTTTTCTGGTTTCATCGACGAAATGCGTTTTGTCCGTTTAAGAGAGAGTGAAATTCTATTGCGGCTATGAAAACTGGTGTCCGCGTCCGGTTATAAAAGAGTCCGTTTATGAGAGAATTATTTACATTAAAAATTGTGTAGATTATTCCGTTCTTTGAAATTTGTCCGGTTATGAGAGGTGTCCGCTTATGAGGAGTGTCCGTTAGGAGGGAGTACACTGTACTTGGAACGCCACTAGCATTCAAAATAAAAAAACAGAATTCTTTGATTTCATGATACAAAATAATATTGACATTGCTCTTTTGACGGAAACATGGCTCAAAGATGAAAACAGTTTTTTCAAATGGAAATTATGTGTGCTATAGGCTAGATAGGCATCTTATACGAGGAGGAGTTGCAATTGTGATTAACAAAGCTATAAGACACTCAGTCATACCAGCTGTGCGTCTTGAGGTTGTTGAAGCTATATGCATCGATATATTTTTCCAAGATTCATCTAAATTGAGTATTTTCTCAGTTTATTTCCCGGGTGGAAATAGTAACAAAGAGAAAAAGCTAAAATTTAAAAGAGATATATTAAAATTGAATAGGATAAACTCGAATTATTTGTTAGGTGGTGATCTTAATTCTAGGCAACAATCATGGGGTTGTCTAAGAGCCAACTGTTGGCGTAATATACTTCACGATATTGTCGCCGTAAATAGAAGGCTTTCACTTTTATATCCTCTTCAACCAACATACCTCCCAAGTAGTTCCTCGAAGAACCCTTCGACTCTTGATATATTTCTAATAAATTGTCCTGCTCGTTTTACCCAAGCTACAACTCTTAATGCGCTGAGTTCAAATCATTTGCCGGCTTACACTGAGCTCCAGGCTTCTGGTCTTATAAATAACACATGTGGCCAATTTAACTATTCCGCTGCAAATTGGGTAAGGTACAGACCCTACATTTCTGAAAACTTGTACCAAGGTCGTTTATCGTTGGACGATTTTCAGTCATGCGAAGAGATAGACATGGTCATTGATTCATTCGAACAAACAATTAAAAGAGCAGCCGATATATCCATCCCTAAGAGACAATGTTCTAATCTTAAGTCGAAGCATTCACCGCTGCCGGTACATACACTACTCCTGATTCAATTGCGGAATGTTGAGAGGAGAAAATGGATTCGTTACAGGCTAGACATATTTAAAAACAACCTTAAGATTTTAAACCACCAAATTAAAAACGAAATTCAAATCTTTCGAAATCAAAAGTGGAACAACCTGTTATCTGGTTTCGATAAAGGATCCAAGCCTTTTTAGAAAGTCACCAAAATAATAAAGAAAAAGAGCTCAAACATACCACCCCTCCGAGCTCAAAATGATGTTTTTATAACCCAGGAACAAAAGGCAACTATTTTGGCTGAAACATTTTGCAAAAATCACAAAGTTTCAGCGCACCTGAGTGACCCGTTCACTGAAAACCTCGTAAGTGATAAACTTAGGACATTAAATAGTACCCCTCCAAATCATAGCTCAGAACTAACTATTAACAACCGCCTCGTTGAGGATTTAATCAGCGAACTAAAAATAAAAAAGTCCCCTGGTCTCGACGGCATAAGTAACTGCCTATTAAAAGCTTTACCCAAAAAAGGTATAACTTATTTAGCTTTTTTGTTTAACTTATGTAATAAACATTGTTATTTTCCCGTCAAATGGAAAATAGCCAAAGTGATTCCAATTAGCAAGCCTGGCAAGTCAAAAGATAACCCTAATAATTACAGGCCAATAAGCCTACTAAGTACTTTAAGTAAGATATACGAAAAAGTTATACAGCGTCGACTCTTAAACCGCGTTCAGGCTATAAACGTATATCCTCCGGAACAATTCGGTTTCAGAGCGGGCCACTCTACTCAACACCAAATTCGAAGAATTAAAAATCACGTACAAGCCAACCTACAGTCAAAACTTTCGACTGGTTTAGTACTACTAGATATCGAAAAGGCGTTCGACACAGTATGGCATGAAGGTCTTATCTACAAACTAATTCTATTCAACTTCCCTGTTTACCTTATCAAGATTGTAAGAAGCTTTCTACAAAACAGACAATTTGTCGTATACACTGGAATTGCTAAGTCCGAATACGATATCCCTTTTGGTGTTCCACAAGGTTCTGTACTCGGTCCCATCCTGTTTAACATTTTTATGTCTGATTTTCCACGTCTTGCTCACAACACCGAAGTGCCCATGTTTGCAGATGACACTGCTCTTTATGTGTCGAGTGTTTTTCCACAAGACGCACTTACAAGTTTGCAGAGCACACTGGATTCACTACTTAGCTACTTTACTAGGTGGAAAATAAAAGTCAATGCTGAGAAGTGCCAAGCTATATGGTTCACTCGATGCAGAAAGCAAAGTCTTCTTCCCCAATACATGCTTAAAGTTAGCTCTACAGATATTCCGTGGTCCGATGACTGCAAGTATCTTGGCGTTACTTTGGATAAAAAAGTAACTTTTGAAAAACATACTTCGAATACTATTCATAAAAGCAACCTCCTTACTAAAATACTCTATCCCTTTATTAATAGAAAGTCTAAACTAAGCACGCATAATAAAGTCCTAATTTTCAAAACGATTTTCCAACCGGTTTTAACTTATGGAGCTCCAGCATGGTTTGACTGTGGTGAGACTCATATTAAAAAACTGCAAATCAGCCAAAATAAAATTCTAACCTACCGTGGTCTTACTCGACAGTCCGACTTCACAATAGAGCTAATGTCAGCCCAATTAAATTAGTCTTATACAAGGTGGCGCAAAAATAACCTTCCGATGTTTTTCGGCTGTAATTTAAAAAAAAAATGAAAAACTTTGATTCTTCTTGTGGATTATTTTTATTTGGTCTTTTAATTTTTTTTACATCAAGTCGAGAATATGATGTCATGTAAATGGCCGCCACCACAGTTGATTGTCATTTGAGCCCTTTTTATGGCATTTTCCATCACTTTGGCCAAAACTTCCGGCGATAGGTCCTCACATTGTTGACGGATATTGTCTTTAAGAGCTGCAAGAGTCTGAGGCTTGTTGACATAAACCCGCGACTTCAAAAAGCCCCACAAAAAGAAGGCTGGAGCGGTCAAATCAGGCGATCTTGCTGGCCAGTGCAAATCGCCAAAACGGGAGATTAGGCGCCCGGGAAATGCATCCTTCAGCATATCGGTTGTGGCACGTGCAGTGTGTACCGTTGCACCGTCCTGTTGGAACCACATGTTTTCCAATCCCAATTCATCAAGTTGCAGCAAAAATAACTCGTTGATCATTGCTCTGTAGCGCTCACCATTCGCAGTAACCGTTTGGCCCGCAACATCTTCGAAGAAAAAAGGTCCGATGACTCCTCCAGCGAAAACAGCACACCATACAGTGACTTTGAGCGGGTGTAATGGCTCTTCGTGGGTTACACGCGGATTTTCAGTGCCCCAGAAGCGTAAATTTTGCTTATTTCCGTACCCGCTAAGATGGAAATGGGCCTCATCACTCATGATTATTTTTGATGAAAAATCATCTTCCTCTTGGTGGTGATTAAGGATGGCTTGAGCGTATGTTAGACGCGATTGGCGGTCAGCAGCTAACAGCTGATGCACCGTCTGGACTTTGTACGGAAACATCTTCAAATCTTGTACCAAAATTCGCTGTAAAGACCGTCGACTGATACCCATTTGCGTGGCACGTCGTCTGGTCGATGTCGACGGCGCTTCCATGACATCTTCGGCTACAGCAGCAATATTCTCTGCAGAACGGCTACTCCGGGGTCTGCCACGCCTGGCAGCATCTCGTGTTGTGCCAGTCTCTTCGAGGCGAGCGGCTAAACATCGCAGTGTTTCACCAGTAGGCGTTGGACGGGTAGGAAATCTGCGACGAAATTCACGTTGTGCCAAAGTCACCGACCGATTATTGCTCAATTAAATAGTCACCAATATTCCGCGTTCTGGAGCAGTGTAGCGTAACATTGTATATTAACGTGTATTTCGCATGTGTTTACTACACAAATGTCAAAACAGAACTGACATTAGGGGCCAATCGCAAAATTTATAACATTTTCTGATAGGAGGATTACTTTTGCGCCACCTTGTACAAGCTTCAAAACAATTTTTTTGAAAAATGTGCTTATTCAGATAACGAGCTTATACTCAACCTTTAACCTTTACTGATAAAGTAAAATTGGGTGATGTGCAATCTTAGTTCTTTAAGTATTATATAAGGGTTTTTCCTTGTAGTGTTTTCCCTTAAAATATCTATTTATTATAAAATATTAAAACAATTCGTCATAACATTGTACCCATATTGTAGATGTAAAGAACTATGTTCTGTATCCCTTACGCTAAATAATTATTTACTTTGTAAAACAACTTCATACTGCAAATAAAATTGAATTGAGTGCTCTTTAAAATTGGACCGCAAACTTTTTTGGGGATTCGTCAATTCTAAGAAAAAAAACGATGGTTAACCATCGAAGCTTACTTACAATAGTTCTACAACTACTGATTCGCTAGATGCAAGCAATATGTTTGCAGATCATTTCAGTAAGTTGTTTAGGAAGACCCCTCTTCACATAGATGATAAATATTTTAGTTATCTAACTAGCTGTTCACAAATAAGTTTTAGTAGTATCTCATTCGATTTGGAAACAATTTTAAAATGTATTTCTTCTCTGAAGAACGACTATTCATCAGGTCCTGATGGCATTGCACCGATTGTTCTTAAAAAATGTAGTCATGCAATTGCTCCATGTCTTTGCTATCTGTTTGAATTGTCCATTAATACTGGTATATTCCCTAAGCTATGGAAAAGTGCTTTTATCACACCTGTATTTAAAAAAGGCGAACGTGGTGATAGGTATCACTAATTATAGGCCTATTTCAAAGCTTTCGTGTATCCCTAAGCTTTTTGAACAAATTGTTTGTGAAAAGTTAATATTTCTTTGTCGCAATATAATTTGTAATGAACAGAATGGATTTGTAAAAAACAGATCCACTGTCACTAATCTGTTAAGTTTCTTGCATGATTGTTCTAATGCCTTAGAGAATAGTGACGAAATGGATTGTGACCAGCTGTCCCATGAAATAATCGAATTTATAATCAGGGCCTTTGGTTTCCCACCATGTTTCATAAAATAAGTTAATTCATACCTTAGATCAAAGGTTTACCAAGTCAAATTTAGAGGATCGCTATCTGTTTCTTTCACAGCTCAGTCTGGAGTTCCCCAAGGAAGTCACCTCGGACCAATTCTATTTATACTAGACAGTAATGATGTTAGAGCACGTATAAATCACAGTAATATCCTGATCTACGCTGATAATATGAAAATATATAAATCTGTCACTAGTATCTAAGCAAGACAGAATTTTTCTTCAACCTGACATTAATACTCGTATCTTCGCCAATTGGTGTGATAACAACGGTCTTGCAAATCGATAGAGCTTCATCACAATCATTTATATAAATAAGGAAAAGCAATACATCCAATACCGATCCTTGGGGAACTCCAAATGATATTTCCTGTGGACTTGAAAACACTTATTTTAACCCTCTGTGTTCGCATCGATAAATAGCTATTAAACCAGTCTAGTTCTTTTCCTCTGACGCTATATTTGTAAAGTTTTCATGTAAATGTGTTTCTATCTATTGTTTCAAATGGTGCAGGGAAATAACTTCACGGGCAATAACTTCACCTGGGCAATAACTTCACCTCGAGTGGGCAATACCTTCACTTTTTTTGTGAAGTTATTGCCCACTGATGGTGAGCAATAACTTCACCCAAAATTGTGTGAAGTTATTTCCCACCTATAATTTGAGAATTTGTCTATTATAACTAAAGACCCTTGCACCCACTCCAAATCAAACAGTGACCCCAAGCAGGGGGGTTGCATATGCATTGCACTGTTTATGGGATTAGTTGCGAAATCGCAAGTAGATTCCATAAACAGTGCAATGCATATGGGGGGCATGTTGCCCCCCTGCAACCCCCCTGCTTGGGGTCACTGTTTGATTTGGGGTAGGTGCGAGGTACGTTTCGTGAATTATCATAAAATGTTAAGAGAATTTATTTCCCACTAAAAAGTGTAGTTATTGCTCACCATCAGTGGGCATTAAGTTCACAAAAAAAAAAGTGAAATTATTGCCCACTCGAGGTGAAGTTATTGCCCGTGAAGTTATTTCCCTGCACCGTTTCAAATGCTCTTTGTAAATCCAGAACAATCGCAAAAAAAGGTGTTGCTTTTTTCCACTCATTTATTACCCAACTCAAAGACGTTTCACAACAGTGTCCACGCCTGAATCCTGATTGTTCAGCGCAAAGAAGTCGCTTTTCCTTGAAAAAGATGATAAGTTGTTTACGAACAATGCCCTCCAATATCTTCTCATAAACCGGCAACTTGTTTATGGGTCTCCACTGGTCGGGGCATTCCTTACCTTTTACACAGGAACAATATCAGAGTTTTTCCAGCTCTCAGGGAACACACCATTGGCAAGTGAACAATTTATTATTTTAAGTAATGGGGGTATGATTTCATCCTTACAGTCCAAAATTATTTTACAATTTTTTACATTGTTTTAACAGTTCCTTCTAACGCTTCTTCATCAATGAACTGAAACTTAAACTCACTTTCATTTATGCTTATACGAGGGCGGGTCAATAAGTCCGTGACTTTTGGAATAAAACACAGATTTTTTGATAAAAAAATAATTTTATTTTTCAACGTAGTCTCCCTTGAGCTCTATAAACTTTGTCCAACGCTTCTCCAATTTTTTTATCCCTTCCAAAAAAAATGATTTGTCGAGGTCCTCAAAATAGGCCTCTATTTGCGAGATGACTTCATCATTGGAGTCAAATCTTTTTCCACCAAGCCATTTCTTCAGGTTTGGGAACAAGAAGTAGTCGCTCGGAGCCAAATCTGGAGAATAGGGTGAATGAGGGAGCAATTCATAGCCCAATTCATGGTTTTTTGCCATGGCAACTGCACATGTGTGCACCCTTGCATTGTCTTGGTGGAAAAGAACTTTTTTCTTGGCCAAATAAGGTCGGTTTTTTTTCAAATCGTCATTGAATCGGTCCTATTAGTTGGCATAATATTCCCCATTGATTGTTCTTCCCTTTTGAAGGTAGTCAATGTGGATTATCCCGCGTGCATCCCAAAAAACAGTCGCCTTAACTTTATTGGCTGACAAACCCACCTTGGCCTTCTTTGGCGCCGATTCACCCTTAGAAACCCACTGTTTTGACTGTTGTTTGGCCTCTGGTGTGTTGTGATGGATCCATGTTTCGTCCACGGTTACAAAACGGCGCAAAAACTCCTTCATATTGCGATTAAACAACGCCAAACCTTCCTGTGAAGTTGTTACACGATTGCGTTTGTGGTCGACTGTGAGCAAACGCGGCACCCATCTTGCGGAAAGCTTTCTCATGCCCAAGTGATCATTCAAAATTGAAACCACTGAGCCATGCGAGATCCCTACGGCTTCCACAATCTCTCGCACTTTCAATCTTCGGTCGGCCAACACCATATCGTGAATTTTTTCGATTGTTTCGGGTGTAGAGACCTCAACTGGGCGTCCAGGACGTTCGGCATCTTCAGTGCTTGTACGGCCACAACGAAATTCAGTAAACCACTTTTTTACAATTGAAATCGATGGTGCAGAGTCCCCATAGTATTTTTCAAGCTTAGCCTTGGTCTCGGTAATGGTTTTTTTTCGCAAGAAATAATGCTTAATAAGCACACGAAATTCACTTTTTTCCATTTTCTCCTCAAATTAGTGAGTAGTCTGATAAAAATAGCTGTCAAACACAAACTAACTGACGCAGCAAGTTTAAATTTTGACAGGAGTCAACTGACACATGCCTGTTGACAGGAGCAGTGTTGCCGTTTCAGTAAAGTGGTCAGAAATTCAAAAAGTCACGGACTTATTGACCCGCCCTCGTATTATCGGAGTATGGAACTGTTGGAATACTACGGTTTATGTCCTTAACACTATTAACAAAAAATGTATTAAACGCTTCCGCAATAATGTCTAATTCAGATATTAATTCAACACCATTTATTTTAAGATTATCGAAAGCACTTTATTCTGTTTTAAAAATTTGTTGTTTTAGAGTTTTCCATAGACCTTTTTGGTCACCCGCCTTTTCACATATTTTCGTTTATGTATTTATTTTTGGTCTTAATACACTTCTGTTTATATAGGTGCCTGGCCCTTTTGTAACTATTCCAATCAACTAAACAGTTGGTATGTACAGCTTTATTATACAGATTAATTTTATCACTCTTAAGATTTGTCAGTTCTGAATAAAACCACTTTGCACACTTTTTATTTATTAAAACTGTTTTTTTTTTTTTAGTTTTCCTAAGGAATTCTTTATTGCGATTTCAGAGCTGATAGTGTATGTTAAAAAAAAAAAAGTTATGTTAGATGTAAGTGGCAGTCGGCCAAAGCCGACACAGTTAGACCAATAAAATTTCCATTGTGATACCACGTGGGTCTATCTTCTTCCTACTCCTTGAACCAGTTGCAGCTTATAAAAAAGCTTGAAAGGCCTTTAATGCCAATGTTTATTAGATCATTTTTAAAGGAAAGCTTCCAAATAGAGTTTTCGTCTTTGAGAGAGAGCGGGGAAGGTACAGAGAAGGTGGGAAATAGTCTCCTCCCCCTCCTTGCCAAGCAGCATCGCACAAGTCATGTGTTGAAGCCAAGCCTTGATGCATGCTTGCCTATAAGACAGTGGTCGGTGATGATACCAATTATAGCACCAATGTGCGGTCTATTCAGAGAGATCAAACACTAAGAACGTTTCTGACCCAGCTTTGGCCAAATCTAGACAAGTATTACCACTTGTCCACCTAAGGTTAGTTCTCTCGATGGCATCCATCTTAACATGAGTTTGCTTATAGCAATTGGAATGCCTAGGGGACTTTTATAAGATAGAAGGGACAATAAGGTTTTATGTTTGGTGAGTTATCCGGCTACAATTCCTTGAAATGTCTTTGTGCCGCCCACACAAGGCAGTATACCAGACAACTACACCGTATATATAAGTATTGAAGTATTGGTCTTATTACCGAGATGTATAGCCAGTTGGTAATGCGGGTCTGAATACCATATTTATTACCGATGGCTTTTTTTGCAAGAGAAGAGTGCTACCGTAGCTTTCCCAACTCTTTCTTGTATTTGAGAATTCTAGCTTAGCTTTTGATCCCAAATGGACCCATTAAAGGCCGATACAGGGCCTCAAACATAACTTCCAACCATTTGCTTGTGCGAAATAGAAGGGACCTACATTTTAAGCCGAGTCCGAACGGCAAATTTGAGAAGCTTCCCATGACAGTTGATACTCTTGGATGTTTGTCAGGCGTTCGCAAGAGGTGGGGCAGTACAAAAAAACTTAAAGGTGTTTCTTGATCCCCGCGGGATTTGAACCTGAGACCTTTAGATTAGTAATCCAACACACTAACCTCTGCGCCCATAAGATTTTGAAGTTTAAGCAATGGCTACATTTGATAATTAGTAAGGCCCAATGGTGTTTGCTGTTCCGCTTTTTACACTTTGCTATAACTGGGGCCTAGGTCGACTAGTTTTTTGTTTCCAGAAGTTCACGTTCCTGGCATTCCTAATTGGGAATCAAAGTTATTTTTTTTAACGTTAAATATCATCTGCGACTTCTAAATGTGGCCTAATTTAAAACTTTATGACAAATTTATTCCCGAAAACTCCCCACAAACAAACTGAACTGCATGACATGTACAATAGAGTTGTTTTTTTTTGCAATCCAGTTTTAACACACTCTTTGAGATCAGAACTCACTCTAAACTCTTTCTGTTTTGCTATCCTCAAATTGATACATTTTACAGATTCTTGACAGCTTTGATTTGCTCGATTTACCAACGTTTATGTTTTGAATGTACCTATGCAAATATTTAAATAAAAACATACTTAATTTAAATATTTAGATTTTAGCGATGCTTTGTTCTTTTTTTTTAGCTGAAATATATCAAAAAACAAATCAAAACGAAAAAGGAACGCTGTCCAACATTAAGTAATATTTGCTTAATATTATGCAGAAGAAAACTAATAGGTAGGTATCTTAATTCGAATAATTTA
Source organism: Portevinia maculata (assembly GCA_949715645.1). Lineage (NCBI taxonomy): Eukaryota > Metazoa > Arthropoda > Insecta > Diptera > Syrphidae > Portevinia > Portevinia maculata. The sequence continues at coordinate 23,923,604 of OX454527.1, read as the reverse complement.
TTGTGTTCTCATCAGTATGGTTTCCGTGCTATGCATAGTTGTACAACTGCACTTTTAACCGTGGTCGACGACATAAGGCAGAACTTAGATAAAAATCATATCACGTTTCTAGTGCTCCTTGATTTCTACAAGGCATTTGACACCGTCAATCCCGCAATACTATGCAATAAGCTTACACGTATATACAACTTCTCTTCTCCCCGTGTGCGTTTAATATCTATTTATCTTATTGGTCGTCAGCAGGCTGTTTATGTGAATAGTAGAATGTATGGCTTTCTTCCCAAAACATGCGGAGTTCCCCAAGGTTCCATCCTAGGACCCCTACACTTTTCCCTGTGAGTTGCCTTCCATCGTCACTAACTCCTATGTTGAAATATATGCTGACGATACTCAGCTACACATGAGCTGTTCACCTGACTCAATCGATCATTGCGTCAGTTGCATAAATTCCGATTTGAATAAAATCTCTAATTGGTCGCAACAAAATTCGCTTCTTATTAACTGTAAGAAATCTAAATGCATTGTCATTTCATGGAAAACCTTAAAAACGTCATTCTTTCCACCTATCTACCTTAACGATGGTCCGATCGAATATGTTGACACCGCAAAATATTTGGGTATGTTATTTAATATAACGTTAACGTGGAGTGATCACATTAATTTAACAGTTCGCAAAGTTTATGGTATTCTTCGTTCTCTTTGGACGACTCAATACTTCACTCCCATGAAAACGTGGATCCTCTTAGCTAAGACCTTAATTATACCAACCTTAACATACGGTTGCGAAGTTTTTGGTTTTTACCAATAGTAGCCGGAAACTTAATGTCGCCTACAACAACACAGCTCGATATATCTTCGGTCTTCGAAGATACGACCACATTTCACTTTTTTCTTACCGGATCGGTAATATTACGTTTGATAAGACTTTTACAGTACCGTACCATTTTAATGTTACATAATATAATTTATTCACGTCAACCCCGCAACCTTATTAACCGCTTAACTTTTGGTGCATCCATTAGAACTAAGCAAATTTTATCCCCGCGCTATTCTTGTTTGATGCCTGGAACTCCTTACCGCTCCAAATCAGAGAAATCGGACTGAAAAAGAGTTTTTCTACTGAGCTAAGATCTTTTCTGTCTGCCAGTTAATTTTAGTTAAAAATAAAATTAGTTCTTAGATACATCCACATATGATAGAAATTGTTTTGCCTTTTTTCCAGGGTTCGCAGGATCTCTCCTTTGAACATGATAGTACCAACTGAGCCGTCGCGGTCCATTTTTGTCGAGATAGGTTATTTGACAAGGCTACCTCGGAACTGGGAGCTTATAATTCGATCAATCTTTGTTGCTCATGCCGTCATCGAAGCATCTTCATCTCAGCTGCCGTTATTTTGACTAATACTTTTGTACTTTTTTTAATCACAGAAGCTGGCTGAGTTTTCCCTTCATTTCATCCACCATACGCTTACGCGATGCTTTATGTCATCATCACAGATTGCTTTGCTATTGATACGTCCCCATACAGGGCCTAAAACCCAGCTCCTCCAACCACTTGCTTGTGCGAAGTGGAAGGACCTACAATTTTAAGCCGAAGCCGAAGGGCAAATTTGAGAAGCTTCTCATGACAGTTGATACTCTTGGATGTTTGTCAGGCGTTCGCAAGAGGTGGGGCAGTGGAAAGAAACTCTAAATGTTAGTTGTCCCCAGCGGGATTTGAACCAAGGACCTTTCGATTAGTAGTCAGATACACTAACCACTGCGCCACTGAGCCATTGCGCCCGGATGGGCAGCACAAGTATTCTGTTTTTTTTTGGACTAATACGATACCCGTTTCGCATCAAAATGTCCACCCTTACATCAAGTGCTCGTTGCAGGGACATTTGATACTCGCTAATGATGGCTCTATCGTCATCAAAGAATAACTGATGCACTTGGAGTCGGCCATTTTTCCCTCAAGCAGAAACTCAAGGACTGTTGTAAAATTCCATATTATGAAAGACACTTCGATGGTGTACACCGACATTGATTGTAAAGTTCTCGGTGACGCCAGCGGGCATCTTACTCTTGTCTTTACTCCCTCATATATGGCCATGATCATCTGTACGTAGGTTTCTGCAACTCCTCGTTGTCTTAGCGGCACCCATAACAGATCCTTTGGTTGTCTATCAAAGGCCTTTTCAAAATCAACCAACACCATATGCAAATCCTTTAAGGAATCACGATGTTTTCCATTACGATCTTTATACTTTTGATTGCATCTGCGGTTAATTTATGTGCGACAAACAAGCACTAGTCCTTAGAAGCCGTATTATTTTCCGCAATCGGCTATCTAATGATACTATCTCAACGATTTTCATGGTGGTTGACATCAGCTTGATTGAACGGTAATTATCAGTCTCGTGTATCGCCTTTTCCTTTGTAAAGGGTTTTTCAACAGGGACGCTACAAAAGTAGAGCGACAGGGACAGCAAACGACGCCGAATTTCTTGCCGCTCTTTTGACATTTCTCTTCAGTAAGGTTTGCCATTTCATGATGGAAAGATATTCGAGCCAACAACGAGTTGAAATTATTAAAATTTACTACCGAAATTCGGAGTCAGTGGCCTCAACGTTAAGAGCGCTACGTCCAATTTATGGTCGTCATAATCGTCCTAGCAGATCAACAATTGAGCGTCTAGTGGAAAAATTTGTATCGACAAGCACAGTACAAAATGTTCCCGTGCCAGTGAGACAAAGAAGTGCCCGTAGTGTCGAGAATATTGCTGCCGCTGAGGCTTCAGTTGAAGAAAGCCCAAATGTGTCTCTCACACGTCGTTCTCAAGCGTTGGGCATCTCTGTGACGTCGTTGGGCATCTCTGTGACGTCGTTGTGGCCCCAATTGGATGATATGGACTCGGAGGACATGTGGTTCCAACAGGACGGCGCCACAAGCCACACAGCGAATGCCACAATCAATTTATTGGAAACCAAGTTTGGAAACACACGAAATGGTCCAGTCGTTTGCCCGCCTCGGTCGTGCGATTTGACGCCGTTAGACTATTTCCTGTGGGGCTATGTCAAGTCTATGGTCTATGCCAACAAGCGAGCGACGATTGATGAACTTCGTACGAATATCGAACGTGAAATTAGCAGTATCGGCCGATTTATGCTTGAAAGCCGTCGAAAATTGGGTTCAGCGTCTGGACTTCTGCAAGCGTGCCCGTAGTGGCCATGCAAAAGAAATCGAGTTCAATACATAATGGCATCGAACGTACTTTCACAGGAATAAAGAATTTCATTGATATCCAAAACCGTTTTTGTTTTATTTAAAAAAAACTTTTGTAGCGCTCTTACTGAAAAACCCTTACAAAGGAAGAAGAAAGGCATTGGATTGTTTCTCATCAGTTTGGACATGAGAACCATGAACCATTCGGGCCTGATGTCCCCCATCTTTTGCAAAGCTCAATGGGTATCTCGTCCGGCACAATTGCTTTTCGTTTTTTGGATCCTTCGCCGCCGTCCTAAGTTCTTCGATAGTAATGTCAGGCACTTCTTTATTGGATTGACGTTGTGTACAGAAAGAATATAACCTCCTTAATCCGAACTGCACTTATTATGAAAACGAGCCTTAGCGGTGACCCTTTCATCTACCAGTTTACCTTTACAAAACAAACAAAAAAAAAACAATAAAGTGGGCTATTGACAACCACACCATCTTTGCTAAATTTTTGCTTTTACTACGTTCCGATACAGTGTGTGGGTACTGATAACCTATCACCTGCTACGCTATACCCTTTCAAAGAAACTAAATATAACATCACAACAAAGCAAATCGTAGTTGTGGCCTCAATAGCGAGTCGTTAAGATTCCTTCGCCGATATGAAACAACAATGCATGCGCTCCATAAAGTACAAATCCCACCCGCCAGTCTGTCCGCTCTAACAAAGACCTATATTGTTACATGATAAATTACAACACCTTCCGAAATCGTTGTCCGATAAGATATACACCTCATTTGTCTTACGTATCTGTTTTTTATCTAGCTTAAGAAATCGTGTCTCTGTTAAAAGACTAAACAAACGTCTAGACGCCCACATCCCGCATTCAAGCAGCAGCTACATAGCCGCCCCCAAAGTCAGTCCAATTACATACACCCTCGCCGCTTGTCATATGCAACCCAAAAGTACCAGACGAGATGATGTCTAGCAGCTTCGCACATGTACCTCTTTACGGCGGAATTTAAAGAATTCCATCTTAAAGAAATTCGTCCAAAGCGGTACTCGTATCTGCGACTTTGGTGTGAGCATAAATCATTGTGTCGTAGCATTTAATATCTTGTCATTCCCTTGATTGCTATAAAATAAGCGATTAACAACGACACTCTGTGCACTGGGGACACTCCGGAGAGCTAGCTGAGATACACTTGATTATCGCAAGAATACATAAAACCAACTGTCTTTGTGTTTGGCTGAGAAGGCTGCGTGTATCTAGGCCACCATCATCATGTTCACACGAATGCATCTCCATATGCAGTTTTGTTGGCGCGTCGTACAGGGTAGTCATTGTCGTTGTTGGCGGGCGCTCTCAACTGCAAGCAAAGCAGAAATCACAGACAACAAAAAGTGCAACAACTAGATACATATGTTATATTTCAAGCTAATGGGAGTGGATGGAGTTGTGCACGAGTATCTAAATGGGATATTTCGAATGTCAGACTCTTGCTAAGTTGTGTATGAACTTCGTCTTCCTTGGTTGACTTTGCTCCTGCAACTCCCACGTCTCCCGCTGTGTGTGTGTCGTCACACTCACAGCGGGTGCGTGCACTCAAATCAACGGAGTAATTTGTTCCTATTTTAAATGAAATGTGAAAATTTGTATTTTTTCCTTCGCTCCACGTCTTCTTCGTTTCTATGCACTTTGTGCTGATTTTCCTTACCGACGAACGATTAATTCATCTTAAGTGTCATGCGATTGGAATGTTAACACTTTGTTTGTGCATACCGAAAGTCTTGGGAGCAAGGGGGGACTGTGAGGAAAGTCAATGTTAGAAAGGAAATTAAAAAAAAAAAAACAAAAACTCGTTGAAGTCGTTAAAGCAAAGGATACTATTATAAGCAAAGGCGAGGCAGGCGAATTCCGAAGAAAATTTAAAATTTGGCCAAGGGGAAACATTTATTTTATTAATTTAATTCTTAGTTTTGCATATTTTTGATATTACTTATGTAATACGATTTTTATTTTCTTATTTTCCAACTTAAACTTAATATGTACATTGAGTGCTCAGCAGGATGTGCCATCATCCGTCAGCCATATGAGGCAGCTAACTTTTTTTCATTGTGTGAAGTTAGTCGCATTCTGTAGTGGTTTCATTCAGGGGGAATACAGAAAGTGAGAAAATTATGAACAATCGGATAGATGGCGGTGTTAAATACATTACACTTAGCTTTTATAAACATTATTATGGTCTTGAAAGAAGGAGTCTGATGATCGGTTGTGGCGAACCGTGAAGCAGCGCTGTAACTCCAGCCGTCCACTTCACGTGCTTCCAATCACAAGATACGGTTGTTCATTCGACAGTTCAAAGTTAATTGACGGAAGTGATAGAGTTAATTTTGGACAATTTGTTGTTTCTAACAAAATAACCAACATTTGAAAATTTGGTTAGAACGCCCCCAATTGTGGGCATGGTTAAAAATGTATAAACCATTCTGTGTATGAGAAGGTGTATCTCCACTGATGTGGTGCATGCTGGTCGACTCTCTGTTAAACGTACTCAACAGTTCTAACGTATACGCTCAGGCGTACGCGGGTGATGTTACCGTGCTTTCTGTTGGATCATGCCTAGCGAGAGCGACTGTCTGCGCCAGGGCGCAGGCGGCTCTTGACGTGATTGACGAATGGTGCACCAGGAATGGACTTTCGGTCAAACCTCTTAAAACTGAGGTTGTTCTCTTTACGAGAAGGAGGAAGCTGATGGGGTTAACTTAGACAGTGATAAAAGGCGTCACAATCCAACTCTCCAATGAAGCAAAGTATCTGGGGGTCATCTTGGATAGCAAACTTCTTTGGTCTAAGCATGTTGAGTTGTCAGTTTTCTGGCAGTGCAAGAGCATTTTCGGCAAGACATGCGGCTTATCACCGAAAAGAATCCTATGGTTTTATACATATTTTTTTATCGCAGTATGAACGAGATCTAAATATAATATCGTAATTGGAACTACTAGGTTCAAGTAAGTAACGGCTAACATTAACTCTGAGATAGTCAGAAACTGTCGCACAATACTAAAAGCAGTATGTAGACGGAATCGAGTAAGACTGTGCTGGGTACCGGGACACAGCGGTATAGAGGGAAATGAGCAAGCCGATGAGCTAGCAAGAAAGGGAGGGGAGCTGGAAAACAGCGGAGGTGTGAACATTAAACCACCCCTGGGCGTCTTTAAGGGAAAAATCAATGAAAAGATCTTAAAAATGGCTGACCTCAGATGGCAGAACATAGTGGGACATAGGAAGTCTAGAGCCCTTTGGCCCCATTTGGATAAGAAAAGATCTAAGGAAATTCTAAAATTGAGCAGGGAACAGCTTAGAACAGTAATTGGGATTATGTCAGGGCACTGTCTTCTAAGAAAGCATGCTAGGCGACTTGGTCTGGTGGATGTGGACACGTGCAGGTTCTGTGGTGATCTACAAGCCGAGGAAGACATAACACACATATTGTGTGAGTGCGAGGGTATAGCACGGAATCGTAGGAGGATTCTAGGGGAATACTTCTTCGAGGAACTAGGGGAGCTGAGCGGCATAGACCATAGGAAGCTGGTTAAGTTCTGCAGGAGGATTGGGCTCTGTCTAGGAAAAGCTTATTAGGTTTTTCTCCAATTGAAGTTTTTTTTTTCAAGTGGTTCGCTAGGGATCGCGATGGGCCCTTCTGGTGCCTAGTGCTGTATGCAAATTGCATACCCCTTTTTAACCTATGACCTATAACCTAAGTAAGTAACGGCGCAGGGACATGAGTTGCCGAAAACAGTTTAGAGTAAAAAAAAAAATTTACTCAGTGTCAATGCCGGTGTAGTGCGCAGAGAAAAAAAACATATCGCAAAAAAGAGCCATAGCGTTGGGTATTCCATCATACCAAATCCCACTCCCCCGCTTCTAGTTTCGCTTGGCTATTGCAGGTGCCGTACGATTTTCGTTTAAGCACTTGCAATGTTTGGGTAAAGACAGCATCAGATGAATAGCGGGTCGTGAGCGGTTGATTTTGTTGGTGGACCAAAACAAGTTACCGACCGGGCATAACACCTGCGGTAATTGTTTTGGAAATCTAACGCAGATCTTCAATTCACGGCTATTACTTAGGTAGAGTTGTGTTTTCTTTTATGTTTGTATTTTATAATGTTTAGGAATTTTGTGGTGGATGTCTCGTGGGTTGAGGAAACATTTTTTTTTCATTATACGCCCATGTTTTCCACAACAAACCAACTTTTTTGGCACTTAGTGAAATCCAGGTTAGCGTTGGCTCTGATTTAACAAAGTTTAGTCTATGTGGGTGCAACGTAGTGCCATTTTTCTTTCCCCATCGCGCTATCGCCGTTTATATAAGTAGTGACGTAGCCTACTAACTTCAGCCCCAATATGGAATTTAATATTATTTGGCTCAAATTTCATGTCCGTAGGCAATTAATCCACTACTTTATTTGCAGAAGCCCCAACTTGGACAGACATTCAACTTATAATAAGTTTGATGCCGTCTGATTCCATTACAAGAATTGTTATCCTTTATCCTCGTCCCGAAATCGTCATTGCGGGCGATTTAAATATACACGAACGTATTATCGCCTCTATGTTCGTCAGACCATTGTATCATATCAGCAAATTTCTCGTACTCCAACCACATAGTTAAAGAACAAACTCTTAAAAGAACCGTATGGTAATACGAGAAAGCCAATTGAGAAAAAACTAAACGGTTTCTTTAAGAGTTTTAACTGGTCGCTGTGCTTCCTCGACAACGACGTGGATACTGCTGCTAATATGGTCACAAACATAATTCACCTGGACATGAAGTCTAAAAAGTTTAAACGAGCCAGAAATGACTGGAATGCCCACATTAATCGTGTCAAATTCTCCTATGACCAAAAGTTGAAGCAAAAAACACCACAACATCAAGAATTCGGCCTCATCATCTATCCCGAGACTCATTTACAATGACATTCCAGCTGTCAGCTCTCTAGATAAAGCCAATCTGTTTGCTGTTCACTTTGCAGCTCCCATATTGTGTTTTTGTTGCCCTGTACTCGAGCGCGTAGAATACTCCATGGGACCAATCCACTCCCGCACTCGTACAGTGGCTAGAGTACTTCGAGATCTTGGCATACACAAATCCAGATGGTATTTCCCCTATCGTTCTGAAGGAGTGTTCTTCTTCTCTGGCAAAACCACTGCGTAAGCTTTTCCATCTGTCCTATTCTTCAGGACTCTTCCCGTGAAGATGGAAAACAACATTTGTCCAGTCTGTACCAAAAAAAGGCGAATCTTCTTCTCACTCCTCCTACCGACGAATCGCACTTACGTCCCTTCTTTCTAAGGTCATGGAAACGCTGATAAACCGTCAGGTAATCAAGTATCTTGAATCGCGAAAACTTCTTAATGACCGGCAGTATGGTTTTCGCTGCAACAGGTCCACCGGTGATTTGATGACATATCCAACCGAAAAGTGGAACTTCTTTATGTGGTGAAAGTAAGATTGTTGCGCTTGATATTTTAAAGGCATTTGACAGAGTTTGGCATTAAGCTCTCTTGTCGAAAATGCGTGCATTTAGAATCGATGATACTGGAATAGAAATTACCTTTCCATTCAAGTTTTTTTGGGCGGTTTCAAGTCTGCAACTCACCAAATAAATGCTGGTGTCCCCCAAGGCTCTAATCTGTCCCCGACTCTCTTTCTAATTTTTATAAATGATCTCCTGTCTGTTACTTCTAATCCAATCCATTCCTTTGCTGATGAGATGACAGTACATTCAGCTTCTCATATTCGTCTCTTGGTTCACGCCCCTCATCTTCGGGTGTGGAACTAGAACGGCAACATATGTTAAGCTCATTAAATTCCGATCTTAACAGCATAACTCAGTGGGGTACAACCAATAGAGTGGAATTTAAAGCTTCCAAAACACAATGCTGTCTCCTATCATTAAAGCAAAATCCACACACACTGCCATTATCCATAAATGGCACGCGCATCGCTGAAACCGAAAGACTTTCCATTCTCGGTGTGTGTTATAATGACAGCCTCCGTTGGAATGACCACATATTCGATGTCGCCAAGAACGCTGCGAAATGTCTAGGCTTCCTTAAGCGATGTAAGAAATATGTCACCTCTTCTGATCTGGCTACAATTAATAAAAACTCGAGTACAACGCTCACCTCTACCTTCCTACCTACAACGCTCATATCTGGTCTGGTGCACCAATAACTTATTTGGAGCTACTTGACAGGATGCAAAAACGCGCGATAAAGCTTATTAACCACCGAAACATCGCGAGATCGATTGACTCTCTTAGTCATCGTCGTAATGTCTCCTGCCTTTCGGTATTTTATCGTTATTTCCACCATAAGTTCTCAAACGAAATGGCCAGTTGTATTCCTGCCCTTGTATTCGGACGTACAGTCAAGTTTAAAGAATCTTTGCTACAACACGTATGCGGAATACTCTTACACGCTCTATATTTCCTTCACATTATAACCTACAAACATTTAAAACCAACGTGCGTCGGTATCTCTCCTTTTCTTTTAATCCTTATTTCCTTGACGCCCGCGCTGTGTACCTTTTACATTATAAGGGTCCCAACAAATCCCTTCAGTGCGTGCATATTATAAAAAAAACACCACTTCCTGGGATATAAGTTCCTTTTTTTCGGGACTTTTTAATAATATACTCAACATTGCACCTACTCCAAATCCAACAGTGACCCTAAGTTAGGGGATTGCAGGTGGGCAGCAGGCCCCCTACTTTTGATTTCGCAACTCTAAGGTTGAACACACACCGGATAAGGCAAAACTTTTTTTTTGTTTCGTCAAACAAGGGAATATTGTTTCTTATGAGAGCGCACACACCAAAGAAAACGAAACAAAAAACCGGTTTTTGTTTCGAAGTGTTTCGGTGGTGGTTGTCGAAAATACATGCCATTGTATACGAGCAGCACACACCGAATGCAACAAAACTGTTTCGACCCAGCGTCGTTGACGATAATTGCCTACTTTCTTATGGGGCAACACACACCAAATGCAACGAAACATAAAAACAAAAGAAAAACATAGGGACGGGCTACAGTCCGCTTGGGCGAACTGTTGGATACCCTATTCCAATTCCTATCCCTCATAAGTGGGCGCGACAAAAGTCTAAGTATGGTTGAATTGTTAAGAACGCTCTACATATTTTGTTATATAACATTTAAAGGATTTTATCAAAAAAAAAAACCATCCCTAGCTCAAACTTGGGTGTTTCAATAAAATTGTTTTATTTAATTGTGTGCGTGTCAGTAGGCGGATTTAAAAAAAATTAACACATGAGCATAAAGGGCCCCTAGAGAGTATATATTATAAATTTAAAAAAAAATAAAAAAAATAATAATTGTGGGCGTGCCAGTGGGCGGATTTTGAAAATATTTACACATGAGCATAAAGGGCCCATAGAGAGTATATACAAGGTGGCGCAAAAGTCATCACCCAGTGGCGTTCACCAATCCGACTGAAAACTACATAGGATAGATGTCAAACGTCGTGGATCATTTAGAACATTGGCACACAGAATTGCCTAAGGCAATTTTTGCAAATAGCGGCAAATGTCAATTTTACTTTGACATTTGTGAAGTAAACAGATGACAACTTTTGCGCCACCTTGTATTATAAATTTCAGCTCCCTAGCTCAAACTTTGGATTGTCAAAAAAATTGTTTTATTTATTTGTGGGCGTGTCAGTGGGCGGATTTTGAAAAAATTTTATCCCGCAGTTTTAGGAGTCATAGATCATATATAAAAAATTTCAGCTTTCTAGCTCAAAATTCGATTTTTTCCAAAATTTTGTTTTTTTTTTGAGTTTGTGGGTGTGTCTGTTGGCGGATTTCAAAAATTCGTAAACTTGATTATTTCGGGACCCTAGAGAGTATATGGTTAAAATTTCAGCTCTCTAGGTCCAGTTTAAAGGCCTAATTTTTGCCGACGGACGGACGGACATGGTTAGATCGACATTACTATCGATGCTGATCATAAATATAGTAACTTTTAGGTGTCTACGGGCAATATTAGGGTATGTTACAAACTATGCGTCAAAATTAATATACCCTTAGAATAGGGTATAAACAAGAAAACGTGCTTCGTTGCCGATAGCTGATCTGTTGTTTTCTGCAAAACATTGTGGGGTTTTTCTTACTTTTAGACGCATGGACTTGATCCTCGTTGTGTATAAGTTTTCACTACGTGCGGTGGTACCTGATTTATTTTTAAAATTGTTTATGGCTGGCTTTTCTGATTATTTTTGTTAATGATTACACCAAATTATGAACCTCTACAATAACCATTCAGTCAAAAATATAAGTGTCCCTACTCATTATACGAATATACTCTGGTTTACTCTGTGCGCAAATTTTAACAAATATGGACGTAGATGGAGAAGTTATTTTTTTTAATTGAGGCAAGAAGCCCTATCTATAATTATAAAGATAAGGAATATGCTAATAAAGTTACTATTGATAAGCTGTGGATAGAAATAACAACTGAAATGCCATTTTCATTCATTTTTATTTCATTCATATTTATTTATTTCATTGAATTTTAATTTTATTCAAAAATTGTATATAACCGACCACATGTTGAAAACACTAAAAGCAAGTCACTAAATCAATTTTGTTTTATTTCAACACACACCAAATGAAGCAAGAAAACAAAACATTTTGTTTTGTTACATTCTGTTTCGCTTGGTGTGTGTTGAAATAAAAAATGTTTTCTTGACTATCGAATCAAAAACGTTTTGCTTTATGCGGTGTGTTTTCAACCTATGTCGCCATGAATATCAGAAGTCCATAAGCAGTGTAATATCTATGGGGAAGAACGCTGCCCCCCTGCAACTCCCCGCTTGGAGAAACTGTTGGATTTAGAGTAGGTGCGAGGTTGGGGTAGGTAATATGTGTCTAATTTGTAAGAAATATATCGAAAACAGCGCCAAGGGAAAGTGAAATAATGAAAAATTGGGCTTAATTCACTTTATAAAAGCGAAATAAGTCTGAATGCTCACATTTGACGTCATGGCGTTATTTTCACTTCACCCTTTATTCCTTCAAAAATCATTAGATTTAAGATCGTGCCGTTCTTTGAGCCATGAGAAAGGTTTATGCCAATGCTGCCCAGTCAATTAAAAGCACTCAAAGTCAACATCCGGACCGCTACATTAAATAGGGCCGCAAAAGTGCCAAAATGTGATGGCAAATTCATCAATAGAGCCTGGATATGCAACAGAGGTGGAAGCCATTTCACTCTTGTTGTTTTTCATTGTTAATGGCAAACGTTGTTCTATTGATTGCAATAAAAATAAAATCATATTTCCTAATAGATACGTGTTTTCTTAATAAATCAAAATAAAACCTCTTATTGGAATGCTTTGCATTAATAGCCGTTGAAGTTAATATTTATATGTACGACTAAATCTGGCTTATTATCGACAGCAGTTATATTGACCGAACCTAACCGAACATTTAAATGTGTGTTTTATATAGGAGGGACAGCATAATTTTTATTTCGCTACAAAGATACTTCGCATCGGATAACAAAAAAAGGGCTGCTCCTGACATAAGAGGCGTGAACATCGTAAAACTGAAACGATGCGCTCATAAAAACCCAGAAAGGTTATCAAAATAAAATGCCGACCATAAACGTTTGACGACAATTATATTGCAGGTAACGCAATGAAATATACTCGTAATTCTGCATTCCATTATGAACGTGGAATATTTTCCAGCTCAAATGATTGCGTAGGAGTCATCTCGCATAGATTGCTCTATGGAATGGAAATAAATGGAGACAGGTGCTCGGTTCTAGATATCAAACAACCTACGCGCCAGCATCTAAAAGTCATTTAAAGATATTTCTAAACTCTGATTGCCCATGCTATCGCTATGCAGCCAATCATTCAGCGTTTAACTTCTGCATAGCTGTCAGAAACAAAAGACCCAATGGGCATAAACAAGAATTAAGATTCATGATTATGGGGCTGTACGATGTATATGCTGGGGCATCATAAAAATGAATTACAATCAATCCGGAAATAACTCATTCATTTCAACACTCTCTCTGTGGACGACCAAGTGCGAGTGCCATGATACATCAGCGTCAGCAGAGGAGATCAGATCCCTCCAGCAGTCAGTCAGCATCGCATCCATTCAAGCTTAGCTGGGAGTGAACTAGAGATGAGCCCATATAGATGTTTCTATGCATAAACAAAGTGTTGTATCTGCTGTCGCATCAATGGAAGAGATACGACAACAATGAGAACTAACGACTTTATCATTCATATATGTATGTCGGCCTTCGCTGGAGTTGGGTTCCCGATTCCCATTCTCCCCCGCCGCACCACCCCCAACATCAGCCTTTTCAATATTAAATTCTTTTCCATGTTTACTTACGAGCGAGTGTTAGTCTGGCTTTTTGTCTTTTTCGGGTTTTTTTGTCGACACAAATGAAATATATATTCACTTGGGACTCTTGGGAGCAACATAAATCACTGCACGTTCGCTGTGATTGTGTATCGCATGAAAGGAGCATGGGATAGACAGCGGCGGTTGGAGGTGCTACAACGTACCTAATAAGTTTTGGATCTATTCCAGTTTGCAAGGGTTGTGGACATCATGGGTCTACGACTATAAAACTCGGGTTAATTTCTCATAAATCCTGGAGCGATATACAAGTGCGACTGTTGTCTCGTTCGTTCGATGGGAGTTTAAAAGACAAAATATCAACACAAGAAGGATGCCTCCTTTTTAGCCGTCAATTAAATTTGAAAGTTATTCAGCGCCGGCCGTGGATGTATGTTTTGAGGGTGTATACCCGTGTCACCATCACCACCCCCGACGCCCTTCTATTTGTCATCGTTTTAAGCGAAACTTGTGTTAATAAGTTAATTATTCATCTGTTTAATTTGCCCACATTGATGGCGATGATTGCGATGCAGATGGCGAGGTAGTAATTAGGAGAAAGGGGGCAGGGGAAGATAAGTATGTGCGTATAGCCAATTAGGACTATGGTTGAGTAAATACAATTTGGGTCAAGTTACGGGGGGATAAGGGTGTTCCTTCTCCGGTGGTAATGTGGCGAAACTAATTAGGAAATCGTATTATACTTTTTTAAATGAATTAACAGTCGGCCCTTTTTTTTATTTATGAGGCTATGTTGAGCTGGAGATGATTTGCCGGATAATACGTTTTTCAAGGATTTGAATATGCATATGAGTGAGAAGAGGATGGAAACATTTTGTGATTGGAGACCTTCATCTTGAACTACAGTGAGTTCTTACTTATATGAACAAAGCAAAGGATTGTGGGGTCAGATTTTATTTATTATATAAAGCGCATATCCATAATTGTTCTAGAATTTTAAATAATTTAGATGATCATCAGCATGGCATCCTACTTGGAGACTTTTACTTGCCTAATTTAATTTGGTCTTTTGATTACGAAGAGTCCATACTTTTTCCTTTTAACGTAAACTTAGATTATGAGCGTGAAGTTGTTGATACGCTTGCCCAGTTAGATCTTAGGCAGATTAATCATTTTCTATGTATACATAGATATACCTTTGATACCACGCGAGGAAGACATGCTTATCCTTTTTAAGTAGCTTTAGTCATAAGCCAAGATCGTAAATAATTATCTGACTTTTATGAAACGAAATTTTATGGAAAAAGTATCTACCACCACCACAGCAACATTTTTATTATGTCCTCGTCGGCGATATGAAAGATGATTCCGCTTCGTTAGTATAACTCTTCTTGGCCATCACATTAATTTCACTTAATGTATTGGTACATTGCCTGCGGTCTATTCAGCGTACCTGATATATTTGGCCGTTATAAGCGAAACTTTTTCACACAGCTTACAAAATCAAAAGGTGTTGTTTCTGAAGGTGATACAATGAGAACGGATGTTGTCATTTTATCACCGACCATGTCCTTGAAGCAAAAATCCGCAGAATTCAAATCAGTAGAAGTGTAGCGTATGTTTGCTATACTCTATCCAACAAAAATTGTCAGTACAGGGAAGATAGGATGTTTGTCTCTCAGTCTGGTTGCAATGACTTACATAAATCGGTCCCTCTTTAAAGCTCTCATAGGGTTGCCGTGGTGTGTATGATAATTCACCATAATTCAGAGAGCAATTCTATTAGGGTTACCATCTTCCAATTTAAAATAAAAATATTGCGGAACGAAATAAATTCCGTTTATTTTTTTCCTTTTCTGGTAAGATAATTAGGCGAGTTTTTTCAAGTAGTAGATCCTGTAGATCAAAACGAAAAATATAGGTAGTAATCCAATTTATTCATTATAAATATTGTACAACATAAAATACTAATTTCTAATATCACTACTCAACTAATCCGATGATTAATTACTGCTACTGCTCTCGTTATTTAGGTCTATTATTAACCTTTCAACTGCTTCCTAGGCAAAAACGTCCATTTCCCACATATTTGTCTCCACAACCTGTTCAACGTGTTGGACACATCAATGCCATTTTTCCTTGTCAACCCTTGTAAGTGCTGTCGTTAGTAAGTCTCTTATTTCAGCCATTTTAAATGACTTGTTTTGGCTTGCTACAAACCCTTTCACTTGAGCCCAAATGTCCCGCATTTTGAGCCATTTCATCCACGACGTATGTTTCATACTTGGCTTTGTAACGTTTAACGATTTCAAGCAACCCATTGTATGATTACATCCCTACCTAACTTGAGATCTTCCTTTTGGGAATTCCCGTATTCATTGGCAAAACAGGCGACATTCATCGGAAAAACAAAGACATCATACAAACAGATACATAATGAGATGAAAGGATGTATTTACGTTTTTTTTTATTTAAACAGTTTATGTCGCAACTCAATCAGCAAGATTTTCCGAAAATATATCCCAGTCCTTTCCGCTATATGTATATTGTGAAAGTTAGACACAATCAGGCAATTAGAATACAAAATTATATAACCACGACGCAATATCATATACCTAAACAGATGGTAAAAAAACTGCACTTGTGAAGCTGTACAATACAAATACATACCATCAAATTAAAACCGAATGGCAACATCCCACGTAATAATTCGTTCTCAAAAGCACCAAAACCGAAAGTTCTTTGACAAAATCCATAGAAAAACCCTTAATGATATGCTTCATTGTAGAGATGGTAATACTCTTCTGATGTGCTTCAGTCACACACACTGCTTTTTTTGGTGGATGATAATAGCAAGCGAACACAAGACGATCATGCTTATTCCCATTCAGCTGTGTGGGAGACTGGTTGTGGTGGGTTGTATGCGAATTTTAGGAAAATTACAACAACAATTCCTTGGTATGACAGTGGTTTGGTTTTTATTTCATTGGCAATTCTTGCATTTGAGTGCAGTGAGAGTATCTACAGGCACTACTGGTAGAAAAAAAGCTCCTCCATAAGGCCTGTACTGAAATTTTTTGTTGGATAAAGTATAATAAACTAGTGTGTACACTAATATTATTGTATAAGTGTCTGTGGATTAAATTTGAATACAAAATTCCAACGTAAATGCTCCTTAACTTATTTAAACGCCACCGGCGGAGAAAGAAATCTTATCCAATGCACAAACCAATATTTCCTATTGCTAGTTCTACTTCAATAACGGGCATTGCATTTGTAGGTGCAGATTTGAAAATTGCCTGCACTGTGTACACACATTATAAGAAAACTGTATCAAGTACAGTAAAAGAAACTCCTTAAGGGGACGCTAATTATAAAAAAGCGGCCAAGTGCGAGTCGGACTCGCCCATGAAGGGTTCCGGAGCAGCAAGTAACATGATATAAAAGTTCTTGTAGTTCGTTATAACTTTGAACGGTTTACGCATAAGGGTTATGTTTATGAAATTAAATGTTTTTTTTTATATTTGAGTTGATTGAATGAAAGGTAAATATGAAATATGATCTCGTTCAAGCCAATTTTTGGTGGAAGTTTGCATGGTAATGTACATAATATATTTTTTTTAGTTTTATCATTGAGCCTTATTGCGAAGATCAATCGACAGTTGATAATTGACTATTTTCAATGTGTGCTATTGTAAACGAACGATTCATTTGGTATTTTTGTCAATCGCATTTTTTTAATTGAGTGCGATTGACAAAATCCTTTAGAATCGTTCGTTGACAATAGCACACATTGCAAATAGTCAATTATCAACTGTCGATTGATCTTCGCAATAAGGCTCATTTTTTTATACCCTATTCTAGGGGTATATTAATTTTGACGCATAGTTTGTAACATACCTTAATATTGCCCGTAGACCCCTAAAAGTTACTATATTTATGATCAGCATCGATAGTAATGTCGATCTAGCTATGTCCGTCCGTCGGCAAAAATTAGGCCTTTAAACTGGACCTAGAGAGCTGAAATTTTAACCATATACTCTCTAGGGTCCCGAAATAATCAAGTTTACGAATTTTTGAAATCCGCCCACAGACACGCCCACAAACTCAAAAAAACAAAATTTTGGAAAAAATCGAATTTTGAGCTAGAAAGCTGAAATTTTTTATATATGATCTATGACTCCTAATGACCTTGTGGTATCACAATGGACCTAAATTGGTCTAAGTGTGTCGGATTTTGCCGACAGCCACCTAAACCTAACCTAACCTAACCATGACTCCTAAAACTGCTCGGGATTTTTTCAAAATCCGCCCACTGACACACACGCCCACAAATAAATAAGACAATTTTTTTGAAAATCCAAAGTTTGAGCTAGGGAGCTGAAATTTATAATATATACTCTCTAGGGGCCCTTTATGCTCATGTGTTAATTTTTTTTAAATCCGCCTACTGACACGCCCACAGTTAAATAAAACAATTTTATTGAAACACCCAAGTTTGAGCTAGGGATCGTTTTTTTTGATAAAATCCTTTAAATGTTATATAACAAAATATGTAAAGCGTTCTTAACAATTCTACCATACTTAGACTTTTGTCACGCCCACTTATGAGGGATAGGAATAAGAATAGGGTATCCAACAGTTCGCCCAAGCGGACTGTAGCCCGTCGCTATGTTTTATTCTGTTCTAAAGATAAAGCCTAGCAAAATAGGGTCATACATTCAGTGATTACATAAAAGAGATTTTTTTCCAACTTGGCGTTTCACACAGATATGGTGGTTGGGATCATCAGTCGATTACCACAACATATCAAATCGATACGAATTTTTTCCTCGATATTTACCGAATATACCATAAATTACTTAACAAAACTAAGTGTGAATTGTTTTTATCCCTTTCAATGCATCCTCAGCAGCGTTGCCAGACTTGTAAATTTCAGCTTTAGCCCTTTTCTTATTTGAATAATACCATTCAATACTTTTTTTTGGTACGAACTTTTGTTCGTACTATAACAAAACGGGGCAGTTCCATAAAAGTCCATTCTCCAGCAGCATCTTTACAATTCAGTTCCTGAATCCAAAGAACGTTTGTCCTTAGTAAGTTGTCGCACGTTAAAAGGTTTAAACTTAGCCATTGACTTTCAATCACAGATATAAAGGGGGTTCAAATTTGAGGTATCATTTTAAATTTTGAATGAAACACATAAATTGTGTGAAACCTGTATTTATTTTTATTGGAAATTAATGTATGTACATTGGTTCCAGTTAATAATGAAAAATAACGTCGTCTAAGTGACCTCCTCTGCTAGCTCGGCAGACTGTCAACCTTTTACCAAAATGTTGATACCTATTTGCTCGATGAAGTTGTCTTGGAGGTGTTGAACAGTTTGAGGATTATCGGCATAAACTTTACTCTCAAGAAACCCCATAAGAAAAAATTCAGTGGTGTTAAATCGATAAATTGGTGACCAATTCACGTCTGTTCTTCGGGAAATTATGCGATTGTTAAACTTCTATTTCAAAAGATCGATTGAGTTCGTTGCTTTGTGGCATGTTGCACCATCTTGTTGAAACCAAATATTCTGCACATCAATATCTTCCAATTGACTCCACAAAAAGTTTCTAATCATCGCTTGATATCGAGCCCATTTTCATGTTCGAGGAAAAATGAACCAATTACTCCACCACACCAAAATCCACACCATACAGTTACTTTTTTTGGTTTCATTGGCCTTTCAAACAATCCTCTACGATTTTCTTCAGCCCGAATGCAATAGTTTTGTTTATTGACATAACCGCCAATTTTAAAATGAGCCTCATCGGTGAAGATAATTTGCTTGACAAAATCGTTATTTTGTAGTTGCTCCTCTAACCGGCCCAATTAACCGACGCAGTGTGTGGTCAGTTGGCTTTAATTCTTGTGTAAACTGTATTTTGTAAGCCGTGCATATCTTTGTGCAAAATGTTAAACAAAGTTTTTGGTTTGAGGTTTAATTGCTGTGAACGACGACGAATTGACGCCTTGGCTCTTCTGCAACACTTCTGCTAACAGCTGCAATATTTCCACTCAAACCATCACTACGATAATAGGCTTTAGTTGTCTTATCTTGAACCGAACCAGTTTATTCAAATTTGTGAACGATTAGTTCATGGTTTGACGGAACATTTTCTCTACCGTATTTTGAACGAAATTTTCTTTCAACTTCTGCAAAACTTTCACCATATTTAAAATAAGTTTTAATAATAAAAACACGTTGCTCAATAGCATAGACTACCTATACTAGACAGTCAACTCTCACTACCCCCGCCCTTTGCGACCCGGTGAATATTATGTGAATCAATAAAAGTGAACTTAGCCCCCGTTGAATTTTATTAATTCTGTCAGATTGTTAAATATGACAATATTGTGTGGTGAGTTTCATTTTGTGGTACAATTTATCTCATCTGTGAAACATGAAAAAGACTTAAACTTAGCTGAGGTTGCAAGAGACTTAAACTTAGCTGAGGTTGCAAGGGATCTCTTAATATTCCGCAATTATTAAAACTGTACATATTATTCTTTTATTTTTAATATTTTTATATTTGTCACTGAAATTAAACTATGTATTTAAAAAAAATTTGTTTGACGTTTGCCAAAGTTTGTGGTGAGATTGAGGGGTGTTTTTGCAGTTGTGTTTGTGGTAACTGTGGTAGGTAGCTTTGGGAAAACAAATAACCAATGGAAAAAATAAAAATTCTTGGAAATGTGTGGTATTCTTTTTTACTTATTCATTTGACTAATGTTATTATCATTTCTTTGTAAATTATTCTTATTTTATTAACTTCCCAGTGGAAGTTGTTGTAATGGGGCCGATTTTGTGAATCGCGGATTTTGACATATCTCCACGTTTCAAGGTCACCAGAATCCAAATCCAACGTTTGTATAGAGATGTCTGTGTGTGTGTGTATGTACGTATGTGCGTGTGTGCATTCGGAATTATCTTTCGCCACGATTATCTCGAGAACGAATGATGGTATTGACATGGAACCGGGTTAATTCGAAGCGTAATTATGTAACTCAGAACTGATTAAGTTTCCAGCAAAATCGGTCCAGCCGTTTTTTATTAGTAAATAAATAACTAAAATAATTTGCCTTTATTTGTACCATTTATTGTCATTTGTCATTGAGCAAATCATTGTTACACTGTGCTCCGGTATTTCGTATATATGTAAATTTACAGGTCTCCGTGTTCATAACAATGGTTGCGTTAATATATAGGTATCACACTTCGCTGTTTCTTTCATGAACAGATTTTTTAATATTAAATAATTCTTAACCATCTTTGGGTTAACCACATTTCAAAATTTCCCACTAATTGCATAAATCATTCCCACTGGGAAGTTAGTCGTTTGGACCTTGCGGGTCGCACCCAGACCACTTTTTTGAAAATTATTTTTTTCGTACAATTTGTTGACCTCGAACGAAAAAAAACCAAATGACAGGCAAGTCACTTTTAATGCATTTATGAAAAGAAAATTGCGCATTTTACTATTTTAGGCGTACTATGATAAATTAGTTTATGAATCTGCGACAATAAATTCAAGTTTTTAGTACGACAAAATAGGTTTAGCTAAAGATGTGTACAAGTTAACGCTGTATCTTAAGTGACAAGATGATTTAACAAATAAATAGTGAATACATTTGGATCATTTGTAGCCTTTGGAACATTGAGAATAGTATTCAATTTAACATAACTTCAAAACAGCTTAAGCTGACGTATGCAATCACACTTTAAAGCGTAGTGTTGAAAGATAAATGTCGTTGGAAGTTAGGAAAGCATTGAAACAAAAATGACAAAACTTGTTTTAACAAATTTATAGTAATTTTTTTTGAGATCTTTTCCACATAACGACGAGAATAATTCAATAAAAATACATTTTAAAACCACTTATGTTTAAACACACTGGACCGTCACATTGAAAGACGCATCAAGAGTAATAATAGGAAATCAGTAAAACCTGTAACAAAGCTGCGTTCTACTTCGGTTTTCAAATGAAATTCGTAAAACCAAAACTAAATGTTTTTCAATATTGCTGTCAAGCGTTGTATGTCAACGCGAAGGCAGATAATAGTATTGGCTGTCAACATTTTTCTTGGATTAGGACTTTTGTGTCTTGTAATATTTGACACAGGTTGTTTTTCACTCATTATTTGTTATCACACTCATATGTTTCAACAAAATCATAAAGAAAATAAAAACCGTTCGAAATGTTTGCATTACCGATTTGTTTCACTTTTTTATATACGAACGTCAATCAATACACAAGAACTATCCAATTATTGTAAGCCATAAATTCAAAATCATTTTCACTGATCATATGGCCTGCATTTATTATGTCATTGATATTTATAGTGTTGGTGTAACGAAAAGGTTAGTAATGACTAATGACAAACTTATTTCAGATGTTCGGACACATAAAACACACTTAGTACGAATTACTGAAAATAATAAGTTTATTAGTAAGTAATCGGTCCTTAGTAATGACCGTGGTGAGTTTCATCATTACTAGTAACAACATTATTTTTGACCATGTAGGAGCAGCAAGTACAAACTTTTATATTTATTCGACCTACACTAGTCGGCATAAGTATTTTGACGAAACCTTTTTGTGACTATTGAGACTAACTTTGCTTGGTATCGTTAAAACAACGGTGCAAAAATGATGCGCGAAACAAAGAATCTATTTTTAGCTCTATGCATGCCAAGTTTTGTATTGTTTACCTTTTGCATTCTCTTTCTGCTGATAAGAACGCATTCAGACAAAGAATTTTTACGTGGCATAAGTATTTTGACGGAAACTTTGTGTAAATATTTTAACAGTTTTGAGCACGTGATAACCAAAAAACTTGTGTAGTTAACTTTAATTTACATTAAACGTTGATAACAAAATAAAAATTTATTAAAATTTATTAAAAACCATGGGTAAAACGGCTGAGTTGAGTTTGGTTGTCAGATCTTCAATGGTAGCGAAGTTTAACGCTGGAACGGCAGTAAAAGACATAGCAAGTGAGTTTAATGTGTCGCGTCAAACTGTGCACTATCAAATCAATAAGTTTAAAAAGCATAATGACATCACAAACCTAATGAGATCAGGTGCTAAGCGCAAAACAACGCCCACTGAAGACCGAACCCTTCTACGGGAATTTAAAAGAAATATATTCCTGAAGCCTCAAACTGCTGCAAATCAATGGAATTTGACGGCAACGAATCCAATCAGTGAACGCACTGTCCGACGACGTTTAATGGAAGGAGATTTTAAAACATTTAAAGCTAAGGACGTGCCGTACATATCAAAGGTAAACAAGCTTAAAAGACTGTCTTTCGCAAAGGAACATCTGCACAAGCCAAAGGAGTACTGGAGAAGCGTTCTATGGACAGATGAAAGCTCCTTTGAGTATAACTCATCAAAAAACAAATTTTACGTTAGATTGCCAAAGGTAGAAAGGCAAAAAAGACGCCCCGTTTGTCAAAAAGTGAGCCATGGTGGAGGCTCTGTCATGTTCTGGGGATGTGTTGCGTATAATGGCCTGGGTGAATTGGTTCCTATCACCGGCTCGATGAACCAAGGTCAATATTTAAGAACCCTAAATGATAATGCCTTTCCTTCCGGAGGTAGGCTTATTGGTGAATCATTTATCCTGCAACAGGACAATGCCCCATGCCACAAAGCCCGGATGATAACTAAATTTTTGAAGGATGTTGGTGTTGCCACTTTGGACTGGCCACCTCAAAGTCCAGATTTAAATATAATAGAAAACGTCTGGTCTCTTTTGAAACGCAAAAGAACAGTTTCTTTAAATAAAACCAGAGAGGAGACGATTTCTGAGGTCACTTCCCTTTGGGAAGAGATATCTCCAGAGATTCTTCAAAATTTAGTAGATTCAGTACCGAGACGCCTTCAAAAAGTTATTGAAGCCAAAGGAGGTTATATATTTTACTAAATTCTTCTTTATTTATTTACTTTTGTTAAGTTTAAAATGTTTTATCTTAGAGTTATATACTTGTCAAAATACTTATGCCACGAAATTACAAATTAATTTATATCTTTTTTGACTTCTATGAAAAAATATTTGTTTGCCTATTTTTAAGTTTGTATTAGTTATTGTATATAAAAATGAAAAAATAAACATGAATTCTTGTCAAGCCATTTAGAAGTTAAACTCAAAAATGCACGATTTTTATTTCGTCAAAATACTTATGCCGACTAGTGTATATACCTACGACAAACATACCCACTTGCTACTGATTTAGGTGGTGCATAGCGGACAAAATTAAACTATTTTCGTTTATGCGCTGTGACTTATATGTATTTAAGTTTTTTAATTATTATTTCTCTAAAAAAGTATTTGAGTATTATTATATATGATTTAAAGCTTTATTATGTAGGTATTATGTATTTGATATTTTATACTTTTATTACTAATTGACCATGGAACGAAGAAGTTCGCAGGTACTTTATTAAAATTCACACAGCTCATTTTCCATCATTTTGAGAGAGGATTTCGATCTTTTTCTTCAGTTGCTTACAACTTCACACATGACTCTACTAAATATCCTATCTGTGTGCAAGCTTTCCATTTGATTTGCATGCAAACACTAATACAGATAGGCATTTAGTGGAGTTTTTCAGCTGTTTTCAGCTTGTAGGCAATTGGAAAAAAAATCCTCTCAATTGACTGCCTAGTAATGGTAGTCTGTGCTCAAAAGTGTACCGATCCATTTTAGCCAACGATAATGCATTTACTTCATACCTGAAAAAACGTCGGTGTAATCGAATAGCTGTAAAAAAAAGTGGCGACCAATTTAAAAAAGGTCCGTTCGCGAACTAATATGCAAACGTAAATTTATATAAACTTTCGTGCAAAACTACACAAACGCGTTCGCGTACTGAGAAATTGTAAAAAAGATGAACGAAAGAAAAATGTGCTTTCGTTCATTATTCTTCACACAGAATTTCAGCTGGTAAGAAAATGAAAACTGTCAAATGATGAAATCCTATGAGTTTGCCAGCAAAAAAAAACAGCTGTTGCTTCTTTTCAAGCCACACTAAGAAGTTTTTACACAAAAGCGTTCGCGTACTTTTCTTAGAAATGAGAGAATTCTCTCTCGATTTTAGAGATTTGACACTATTCATTTTTCTACACATAAAGTAGGCGAACGGACCTAATGATACCTACGTCAAATTTGAACAGCCTATTGACTAAAAATACTGTCGTCTCTCTTCGCCGGACACCTCCCTTCAAAGGACAAATTTTCCAGTCCCGCTGATGTAATTCAAGAGAGGTTTTACTGTAATAGGTACTGGGTGCAGAGAAAACAAGAAAATTGGACAGGCGCTAGTAACCTAGATATTTAGTCTAGACAGATCTGTTTGTTTGAAATTGTAATCGTAATCGATTAGTTTGAAGAACTGCTAGGTACCCTTTGTTTCAATACAAATAGACTTAATTAAATTAATTAAATCCAATATAAACCTACACCTAGACACCTTACCTAATCCAGTTCTATTTAAAATGAATGATTGAATTTGTGTAAATTCAGAGGGAAGGTTATCGGGGGTTATCGTCCACAACTGACAATTATAAGGTGATGCAATTCATTGCTAAATGTATTCCGCAACATTTAATCAAATAATATTCCGCAGCACAACACTGATCGTGCCAAATAAAATTTGTCTAAATTACATCAAAACAACTACTGCTGTTTATGATGACATAAAAGTTCTATAGTTTATGTATCAGCGACACTTCACGGCTCTTATTTAATCTCGAAGTCTAAACCAACAAAATCCAATTCTCATAAACTTAGTTATCCATTAAATTTACGCAATAAATTAACCGTCAAACCAGCATCCCTCTGAAGTAAAAAAAAAACTCCATCGTACTTCTGTCTCACTCCTCTCTCTACAATTCATATGAAACCGTAATCAACACATCAGAGGCAATTGTTTACTTCACCACACCCGTCACCACTGCGTGTCGACTTATTGTCAGTGTCTTTGATTGCTTTGAATTTATGTGGTGCGCCTCTGAAGTGATTTCTTTCTTTCATTCGAGCGAAAGAGTTTCGAAACTTCAATTGAATTCTGGTCCCGTGCCACAATTTAATTCATATATGTATCTCTACTATCACGCATTGTTGTATCTCTCGAATAGAAGAGAACAAGACAAGGAACCACAATAAAAAAAGTACCGCAAAAATGTATCATCAATTGTCATTATCGCCATCATCGTGTCGTCATTGTCATCCCCATTCTTCAGATAAAGTGTGGAGCCGTTTGATTAAATGTTCGTAGATTGTTTGAACGCAATCATATTAGATACCCCAGTTGTTGGCTGTTTTTTTTTATTTTTTTTTTTTTGTTTTGGAAAAATGTCATCGCTTTGTTATGCGTAATCATGCGTGGGATTGGATTCCGATTTCAAGGACCGGACTTGGAGTAACAATTCATTTCTGTTTCGGGTAATTTATAGTCAATGGCTTGGGGTAATTAATTAACCCATTTAACCCCAATTAGACTGGCTCCTTGACACTGGTGGCTCATTATTTTTGGAAATCCCGGGCGCTATAAAATCCGGAAAAATGTGACGAAACATACGAGAGCAATTAAGCGTGAAATGGGTGCATTCCCAGCATCGTTGAAATCCAACTCCTCAGCTCGCTTTTCAACACTAAATAGTGGAGTGGAAGCGTAGTAGGTACCTAATTAAGCGTTAAATGGATTAATGAATGAAAAAAAAAACAACTTTTGGATGTTGGGGAATAATACATACGAGTACAAGCAATATCCCGGCTAACGTCGTTAATGCGTTCCTGTAAAGCACGACGTTACGTGAAACGACGTTGTGCGTGGCAGAGAAAAGAAAAGCGTTGGTTTTAGGCTAATTTACTCCCGGAAAAATTCATTAAACAGAAACCAGTGAATTTATAGATTAATTAATTAATCGGGTTACATTTCTCCAAAATTTCACACCTACGTGCCTCAGCTTTAAACCTTTGTTTACGACTTTGAAAACCAAGAGAAAATTGGTCCATCTTGGAGGCGAAAGGGTGCACAAAATGAAAATGTTTTAATTAACAAGTAAAGGATTTTTTAAAGGGGCAGGAATTAAAATTAAAATAGAACATACAAGCTAAGCAAATTAATGATGAAATTTGATTTGTTTTGGCCATATAGGCATCCCATGAGAGCGGCTCAAGAACTTCATCCTGGAGCTGATATTTGATGGCTTCAAAGGCTGGAATCCATGTTGACTTATCCGCACGGATACGCCGTCAAATTACACGAACAGGAGGCCAGGGCCGCATGTCCATTTCTGGCGGTAATGTTTTCATCGAACACTTTCATCAAGAACTCGACGATTTTGCGAGCAGTATGGCTCGCAACACTATCCTGTTGAATCCAAATATCAAGCAGGCCATTTGATTGAGACCGTTAATCATGCCGCTGTAGCGCTATTGACGATGATATTCGATGCTGCCAGCCCATACACCGCACCAAACATGCAATGCCACATTTCGCCACTCTGACAGAATTGAGCCTCATCACATCACTGAACAAAATTGGACGTTTAAGAAGTGTGACGAAGCGCCTAATCATTCAACTCACGCGACACAACTGATGATGGTCTTGCTTTAATTCTTGCAGCAATTGAAGATCCTTGCGCAAAATCAAGTTAAGTTCTTGCGCACAATGAATAATTCCGTTCAACTTCAGCCTGTTTATACTCCTTCTGGAAACTCCTGTTTCTCTATAAGAGGGAATGTACAACTTCTTGGTAATTGCTGATAAAAGTGTTCCAAAAGGAAAAGGTATGCCAAGCGATTGCTCCCTATGACATCGCCATGTTTAAAAAATGTCTTACACAAATGCCTACAGTAAGCGATGATTAACCGGGGGAAGTTCCTTTCAGGCCTGCGGTAAGGTGTTATTTTCTTACTGGATTGATTTGGCTTTCAGAAATGGCACACACACCTCGGTCAATATAAGATTAATTTTGCTACCACGTGGCAGTATCGAAAGCACTTAGACTCGGTAATAGTCCCTTGTACTACCAGGCCGAACGGAAATTCTCTTTTTAGTTATAGAGGCTGGAGAAGCTAGATGTTATTATACCCTATTCTAAGGGTATATTAATTTGACTCATATATGCAAACGCAACATACCTTAATATTGCCCGTAAACCGGTAAAACTATTTATGATCAGCATCGATATTAATGTCGATCTAGTCATGTCCGTCCGTCCGTCGGCAAAAATTAGGCCTTTAAACTGGACGTAGAGAGCTGAAATTTTAACCATTATACTCTCTAAGGTCCCGAAATAATCAAGTTTAAGAATTTTTGAAATCCGCCCACGGACATGCCCACAAACTCAAAAAAAGCTAGAAAGGTGAAATCTTTTATATACTATCTTTGACTCCTAAAACTGCTCGGGGGATACAATTTCTTTTAGACCAAAGTATGTCCATCGTGCCATTGGGAAGGGGGCAGGTGGGTCACACTGCACGCGCCTAGCAGGTTACTGGGTTGACGGGGCAAGATAGCCCTGCGCCCTTCACACTTAGGTCAATGTAGACCCTTTGTGTTACGCCCCTAGAACCTTCTACTTTTCTTTATAAAGTCGTTGCTATCAGCCGTGCAGGCACTGCTGAGATCATATAAAGTAGTCATCCTTATCTTGGCTAGTGCGGGACACGTGCACAAGAAGTACAGGACTATCTCTTCTTTTTCATCTCTAAAATATATGCAGAAGTCGTTGTAGGGAATGCCTCATCATTCCCTTGAGCATCGCTATGACCTGGTGCGCAGCGAAGGGTGATGTTGTACTGTTTAGATATCTCGTTTAGAGATATGCGGCAGGACTTCACTGCCTGGATCCTAAGTAGGTTAAGTAGTTACATGTTTCTACAAATCCCGGGAAATTGCCTATGCCCCGGTATCCAACAAAGGTGAATAAAAAACTACCTCGCCATTTCTTAAAGATATAGGTACTAAACTATAGATTCTTTAGCGACTGATTTAAGGTATTGGATACCAGCTTGCCTGCCTGAAAAAATTAAAAAAATAGACTATCGGTGATCTTATGAAAAGTAACGTATATAGGCTGTGTAAGGTCCAGAACCCTCGAGACGAATAAGAAAATTATTAAAAATGGCTGACATATATTTAAAGTTATGTAGATATGCCCAGTTTCCGCAGTCCCACACGTGCAGCTAATTGGCTTATGTTCATAATTTGTTCTCATTTCATTCTCCTCCCACGAAGCACGCATATACATAAGTTAAACAAACTCTGATTAACGACCCATCACGAGTAACCTTTTTTCCCCTAATCATTTGTATGCAAATGTTAATCAATTGTTGCCGTATGCTGGGATTCTATACAGCCCCAAATATTTTCCCACAAAAAAGACCAACATTAATGGCCATTATCCTTTGAAAGCTTTTCCTTAACCTCCCGGAAAAAAAATCAACAGCACAATCTCCATACAAACAAAATTATCGCAACCACCAAAACAGCCCTTATACTACATAATAACAGTTCGGAAGTGAAATAACATCCTCCATCTCCTTTCAACCGACCCAAAACAAAAAAATAAATATATATTGCATTCTTTCTTCCTCCGAAAAGAAGCAGCCATGTCCATTTTACTTTACCGTTATTATCTCAATAGGATTAATGCCACACACAGCCATGCATGCAATGATAAGGATAAATAAAACAGAAGGGACATCCTCTTCCACAGCGTCTTATCCTTTTTTTTGATCCGATGACAAAGCTACGACGATATTATCGATGATGACGTAAATCCAAAATCTGATACAACAACAAAAAAGACGGCAACACATCGAAGAGGACTTGTATCCTACGCGTAGGTAGACACAGCTGCATACACTCCAGTCCACATGATACTTTTTGTGGTCCTTTATTGTTTCATATGTTGTTTGCCACCGGTCGTTGGTTGTAGTGGTGGTATATTTGGATTGCTAATTCCGATAACCCGGTCCGGAAAATGGATATTCTGTCCACAGTCTTCACAGATTCAAAAAAAAACTCGAAAAATGAAAGACCACGTCAGTGCAGATCCAAGGAGCAATTGGGTCAATGATGGTCGAGTGGCAAGAGATCTCTTTGTCAGCCCTCTTCCTCTCTCGAAAATATGCTTATCCATGCACCATCCCTTCGCATTTTAAAGCAAAACCTCTATGTATACCTTCTCTGGTATTGGTGTGTACTGTGCAATTCTGGTCGCATTTATCACGTGTTGGTGCAGTGATGGTGGCGGCCTTCCCAAGTGAAATTCTGATTGTTTAGGGTTTTCAAATTTCTCAACTACCAACTGTATAACAACTTAATTCATTTATAAATATAGATTGTTGCGCTACCTGTGAACGGTGGTCGGGTGCGGGTTAGAGAGGAAGCTGAAATTGTCGTCAAAAACTTGCATCCATCGTTAGAGGCATCCTTATGTGGCTTTTAGAAGCGTACAAGTACGACAAGAGCTGATGATTCTCTGCAGAGAGGGGGTACACCCAAAGGAACTAGAAATGTGATTCTTACATAGCTAATTAGTTTAGCGAATTATCTGGCAATGTGAGTGCGAATTACGAAACTTTGCAAATCGCAGGGCGGTGAGGTGCTCATCTCTTTGGTTGTGATGAGGGCTTGTTTTGAACAAAACATTTGTTGTGATGGCTTCTTCTCATATTCCATTTCTCCCATTACCCTTGTGATATAAGTTGCATCTAACATTGTATGCAACAGACTCCAGGTATATAAATGGCTATGGTTAGGTTAGGTTAGGTTATAGTGGCTTTAGGAAAAGGAAGGTTGGACAGGGTTATGACATCAGGATTACCAAAGCACTTCTTCGTAAAGATAGTAAAAATCTAAAATTGAAACACAGATATGGTGGTTCGCCCGAGCCTAAGATCTTGTAAAGGAGGAGTGTATTTCTTGATCCCAGGTATTTAAACTTTTCGCAATTGGGAGTCAGCAGAGTGGAGCAGAGAACAGGCAGTATAGATATTCTATCTATTTTTGGACTAATCCGATTTACATTTCCCTCAGAAACATCAATCCATACATCAAGTGTTCTTTGCAAGGATGTTTAAATCCCGCTTAAAATGGCTCCATCGTCAGCAAAGAATAATTGATGCACTTTGTAATTAGTCACTTTTCCTTCAAGCAGATAATCAAGGACTGCAATAAACAACAAAAGGACTAAGAAGTCATGCCCTGTTGTAGTCTGAATTTGATTGCGACTCAGGCGGGGCTTCTCACACCTTTCTTTACACCGTCAAACATGTCCATGATCATCTGTACGTAGGTTTCTCTTGGTTGTCTATCAAAGACCTTTTTCAAAACATATAGAAGGGCTACATTTCGCTTGGGAGAACTGTTGGATACCCTATCAACATCCCTATCCATTTGGGTTGAGAGTCCTTGTTCATTTTGAAACATTGATTTTTAAAACAGAATTACGTAAAATTCAGAATTTGAACTAAGCGCTCCCAAAAGTGGGCATAACAATAAACTTTGTTTTGATGTTGTTAGGTAGGATCTTCTTCTTCCTTCAAAGCCAAGCTATAATCAGGATTAAATTGATCATAAAAACCCTCAAAGTTTACTGGATTCCTACTGGTTCGTCTGTGGGGTTCGTCGGTTTGACCTCAATAAATATTTGCAGGCCCTTCGATCCAGGATCACTTTATAACTGAGGCCAATCAAATGCTGGTGGTGTTGTATTTCTGCAATCCAGGAGTTTTTAGGACTTCCAATTTTTGGTTTACGATTTCGACACGTGCAGTGTTATTGATTTTATAGTTGCGGGATGGTTTCAAAGATATTAAATGTGTCGCTAGACTCACATGAATGGTAGAGTTACCTAGATGTGATTTCATACCCTATTAGCCATTTACGAAAAGCGTTATTTTTTGGTGGGCGTTGCAGCGCTTGCCTTAGCCCGTCCTTGTCTTCATGTATTTGACTACTGCTTTTAGGGTTTTTTAAAGGAATTTATCAATAAGACGAGGTTTTTGTCGAAAAACGCCTCCAAAAAGTGGGCGTAAAAGAAAACTCCATACGGACGAATTGTTAAGGCGGACATTGTCTACATATTTTTTTACTACATACTTTTTTTTAAAAGAATTTATCGAAAAAAGATTTTTATAAAAAAAAAAACCTTTTGGCTTTTTACCTGAGATCTTTAAACTTGTAGTTTAAGCCACTACAGCTTAAACTACAAATTTAAAGGTCTCAGGTAAAAAATTCCGCCGGGGCCAACTACTCTTTCCACTACCCCACCTTAACCATCTAAGAGTATCAATTGCCATGAGAAGCTTCTCGAATTGACCGTTCGGATTCGTCTTTAAAATTGCAGGTCCCTTCCACTTTGCACAAGCAAATTGTTGGAGAAGCTAGGTTTTAAGCCCTGTATTGGCCGTCAATGTCTAATCCTTATTTATTTTTTTACGAAAAGGTTTAGAGCTTGATCTCAGTCATCTCATATCTTAATGAAAAAACCGTTCGCCTAGAATAGCCAAAAAGATTCTGGCAAAAGCCGGACATTCACAGATGTAATGCGACCCCGTTTCATCCGCCTCTTAGCACCACTCACACATGCCCCAATCTTATATAGTTCTTAGATGCTCGTTAAGGGGACTGCGAGCAGAAAGTTCTCAAGAACCTTCTATTCAGTCCGAGAGAATAGTTTGCTCTGCCGATTTAAGGCCTGTCAAGAAAATATTCGGTACGCCGGCCGTAGGCGTAGCAGCTCATTTATATCACGCTTTTGAATAGACGAGCAGCACCCCATGCCAATTAAGGATGAGAGCTTCCATTCTTTCGGTATCCTAGATATCTCTTTAAAGAGCTCCGCTGGTAAACCATTGAGCCAGCCACCTTGTTGTAAATTTAGCTTTTTTACGGCTGTGTCAACCTTTTCAATACTGAGTGGTAAAAACGATTCATTTAACAGCTGCTGAAAAACTACTTGATCACATCTTCTATTTCCTGGGCTCCTGTGACTTGGCTTAATTATCTGTCTCCAAGTGCCTGCGTTACGGTCTTTAAGCCATCGTCCATCCCTCGCCAGGGATTTTGAGCAACAGGCTGGGATTCGACTGAATTCAGTCATCGCAATCTGGACTCCTGCTAAAGAAAGAGGACTGCAACAGTCACTTCAAGCAGCACTCTACTCTTAGGGGTAGATTAGATACAGGGGTATAGTAGAAAAATGGGACCAAAACTGAGGTTCGACTGTAACAGTCCTCTCCAGGGGTACTGGAATCGTGTGTGCACTGCTTCTTCTGTGCTTCTTCCAACGGAGTTATATCCACATAAAGGCAAATAGAGTTTCATAAGTAGTCTAGCGAATACCGGTATACCCCCTCCTGTGGTATCCCAATGGTGCGATATTGGGAGGGAGTTGGAAAACGGATTGGATGTATGTGTAATGATGTTTTTGTGTGCACTGTCAGCAGAGTGGCGCTGAGACAAGCTGCGCGCGGGTTCAACAACCGCGAGTTCAACTAACACACGCGCCCACACACACAGGTCTCAAAATAAATATTAACCACTAAAAGCCCATACAAGCCCTAAAGCATAGCTTCTCAAACCATTTTGCTTGTGCGAAGTAGAAGGGACCTACAATTTAAGGCCGAATCCGAACGGCAAATTTGAGAAGCTTCTCATGACAAGTAACACTCTTGGATGTTTGTCAGATGTTCGCAAGAGGTGGGGCAGTGGAAAGAACTTTTAGATGTTACTTGGGCCCGGCGGGTTTCGAACCTGAGACCTTAAGATAGTAATCCAACACACTAGGTTAGGTTAGGTTTATGTGGCTGTCGGCAGAAGCCGACACACTTAGACCAATTTAGGTCCATTGTGATACCACGTATATTATCTACCTCAACTCTGTAGATGGGACTGGCCAACGACACGCGGTTGTTCTCAAACGGTCCCCCATCTACGTACTAACCGCGCCCAACGTCGTTTAATTACGGTGATCTGACGAGAACCGATTAACTCAACGTGGTATGGTCGTTGGTATCCAACACACTAACCCCAATGCAATTTGAAATGCCTCATGGTCGAGGTAATGGCACGGCGCGCAAGGGAAGACAGAAGATGCGCCTAAAGATGGGCACGGACACGGTTGTTGTTGTTGTTGATAGCTTCTCCTTTAATTCGTGTTTCTTCTTCTTTCTCTTTGGCTGCAGTTCGTAAACGATAATAGATGAGTTTCTTTAATGGATCGTAAAAAGACTTAGATAAAAAACGAAAAAACGCTTGACTTCGACTTGGCAGCACTATGCTGGCTGTCATGTGACATTTCGGCTGTATTTTCCAGTCAATCTAAAATTTGAAAACTAAATTCCAAAATAATTCTTTGATTCAAAATCTAATCAAGCCACCATGTAAGGAAAGAAAATCGCAACTTAAAACTTTAAAGTTCACCTCGAGAGGACAAGTGGTTTGGAAATGGCAGCGGTTCAATATTTTTTCTGATGAAAATAAAACTTCACACGTAAGTAAAATTTGGTGGTCCGTTCAGAAGGTGAGAAATGTCAAAGTTTTGACATTCGTTAACAAAAGTTATCGGAATAAGTAGAAAACGATGTTTGGAAGCACTGATCTATATCCGCGTAAGGACTTAGCAGTGATAGCTATCCCCGCTAAAGTAAGTATACACATAGTCAAATAAGTCTCCGTACAGCAGTATACTTTTTGTTTATTTTGTGATAAACTTTTAAAATATTTTATTAAAAAAAAGAAGACTACCAGGAATTAAAGTAATAAAAACACCTAAAATTTTTTTAACGAAAAAAATAATATTTTATTGGAAAAAACTTAAAATTTAGACAAATTCACAGCTCAAAGAGTAAAAAAAGAAACTAAAAAGTCTCCGTACACCAACATTTTTTTGGTCAATTTTCTTTAAAAAAAAGTAAAAAATTTAACGTAATTAAAAAATCACAAAACTTAATAACTAGTAGGACCTCCTCTGTTTTTTATTACTTCCTGCAGTCTTTTTTTTCATCGAATGGACTAGTTTCGAAGTCGTGTCGGGGGATATCTTGTTCCATTCCTCAAGTAAAATGGCTTTGAGGTCATTTTTGCTACATATTGTGTGCTCACGATTTTTTTTCCAAGTGATCCCACAGATGTTCAATTGGGTTGAGATCTGGGGACTGAGCAGGATGTTTTATTTGCGTCCGCACATTATACAGCAACCTTTCTCTTACGAACATCGACGTGTGCTTGGGGTCGTTGTCCTGTTAGAATATAAAAGAGTTCCCGAGATCCAGTTTTTGAGCACTTGAACGGAGATTTTCTTTAAGGATGCTCAAGTATCCATATTTATCCATGGTGCAGTCTATGAATACGAGGTTTCCGACGCCGGAAGAAGCCATAGAGCCCCATACCATAACATTGCCGCCGCCGTGCTTCACAGTAGTGGGATCACTTGGAAAAAAAAAAATCGTGAGCACACAATATCCAGCAAAAATGACCTCAAAGCCATTTTATTTGAGTAATGAAACAATATATCCCCCGACACGACTTCGAAACTAGTCCATTCGATGAAAAAAACAGAGGAGCTCCTACTAGTTATTAAGTTTTGTGATTTTTTAATTACGTTAAATTTTTTACTTTTTTTTTTAAAGAAAATTAACCAAAAAAATGTTGGTGTACGGAGACTTTTTAGTTTCTTTTTTTACTCTTTGAGCTGTGAATTTGTCTAAATTTTAAGTTTTTTCCAATAAAATGTTATTTTTTTCGTTGAAAAAATTTAAGGTGTTTTTATTACTTTAATTCCATGTAGTCTTTTTTTTTAATAGAATTTTTTAAAAGTTTATCACAAAATAAGCAACAAGTATACTGCTGTACGGAGACTTATTTGACTATGTGTATATAGGCTAAGTTGTTGTTGGTGTTAATACGCCAATGTGGATAAGCGTATATACGCTTGGATAAAAACATACCTAATATAATGAGGAAATATGTATATTGAATTCAAGCAATGGGTAAAATTAAAAAAAAATCGTGATGTGACACGGTGTTTAGTATGTATTGGGAAAACGCAACGCTGGGTCTAATTGGGTTAATATGACATTTACAGTAATGGCAATCGCGAAGATTTCTGCCCGAAAAACAGTTGTATGAGCACCCAAGACTGCAGACTCCGTTTTCCAAGACCCTCGTAGGTATACTCCGATTCCGGAGGCATCATCCATGAGGGATTCACCTGCCCTGAAGCCATTGAATCAATGTTCCATCTGGAAGGGCAACTCAAAAAACGGAGCTCAAATGTCTTGTCTGAGTTAAGATTGAAAGTTTGCGAAAGGAAAACTTCAGCCACCATTGCAGCCATATGTGAACTACACGCGCAAAGTATACCCCAAATTCGACAAGAGTTCACAAACGGGTTTATAGCTGAGCTACTAAAATATATCTAATCCGAGTAAAGTGTTGTTCTGAAGAGGTGGGCAAGACTCAGTCTGAATCGCAACAACTTATAAAGACACACGACCGTGAAATTCAAATAGTTTCTTTCTTGATAGGCATAAAACGTTGCGATATACGAAATCAAAGTGTTATAGAGTTTAAAAAAATCAGGCACGAATGCGTAGAGTACAAAATTCCAAGGGAATGACTCGGAACATTTCGAGCCTCGGTCGAGTCAAAATGCTGATTGCATTGCTCGTGAGATAAAAAGTGCAATGATGCTCGACCCTGAACCATCGGACCCACTTGAAATACCCAAAATTAAACTTTTTTTTTTAAATTTAGTTCTAAGGGTCTTTCATTTAGGACTTGACAACTTCTTTTTCAAATAAAATACAGGCTTTGAGATATCTAAAAAAAAAAAAAATTATTGGCACTATCAAAACATTTATGAATGGAATTCGATTTTGTTCATATGTCCACCACGTGAACGTATGCAGCGGTCGATACCTTGAACCCAATTTTCTATGACTCGGCCTCACATTTCGAACGATACGGCCGCTATTTCTCGTTATAAAATGAGTTCCCCATATCCTCGCGTGTATCTGTCCCATTCATGTGCAACAACTACAGCGAAAACTATTCCCAAAACTAAGCCAATCAAAATAAAGCATGAAACAAATTATGAGTCCTAGAAGAACAAACAAACAATAGAAGCTATACATAATCGACCTAATTCCATTGCTCGAGAACATTGTATGACAAAACCCCTTCAACATTCCATACCAATGTAGGAGAGAAAGTTCCAAATGAGCACATCTCGTAGTCGTACACGAATATGTCTTACCGTTCCCTTAAAATTATGGCTGTCTGTCGAAGAAGCGAGAGCATACATACTTGAGAAAAGTTTCTGAACTTCCGGCAGTTCCTGGAGTCTTCGTCGCCATCAACCACCCACCGCACCATATCGCAACAATTTCTTCAAAACTGGCAAGAAACTGTTGTTGGCGAAAACAGCAACGACGACAGCGTAGCGTTAGCGGCGGCATAAGGCAGGAGTGGGTGGCCTAGTGGCGGGTGCCATAAGGCAACAAACAGGAGCTGCAACAAGCACGCCAGCCGTAATAACGCAAAACAATTCAAACTTAAATAAGTAACTTTTTAGAAACGGTTTCTGAATTCTTTGCGAGTTTGCTTGCGAGTTCTTAGGTATTTTTTTTGTTTAGCCTTTTCAAGGGTTTACACGATTTTCCAAACCTTTTTGTTGTCAGCGTTTCTTCTCAAACGAAACGAAACACCATCGTTAAAGTAAAGTTCAATAAGACCTGTGTGCGCGAGTTAAAGTTGTTAACTATTTTATATGAAATTAAAAAAAGGATTAAGTTACGAAAAAGTTGTTCGAGCAATATAATAATCGGACGAGGTATATCAGGAGCAACACCCGTGGGGAGACTTTCTGTTTGAACACATGTTCTGCAATGACGGGACAGAATACGTAACGCTATGACTTTTGACAACTTTGGGGCGCAATTTGGGGAGAAGGATATACGAATGTTTGACTTATATTCCTGTGGGAGAATTTCTGAGTGTTTTCGCTAAACAAAATAAAGACAAAGTTTCTCTAAGGAAATAGATTTGGAAAACTTTTTGGCAAGTACAAGTGTGAACCACTAAAACGATTGTAGAGTTTAGATATGGGATATTAAGTTGTATAACTGTAGCACACCATTGCAAAGGATAAATTCAGTTGCCAAATTCAAGAGTGGAAAATTCCTTTATATTTTAGGCATGTGTAGGCAGTGTGACCATAGTGGAATATAAAGTTACACTCGCGGAATATTTTAAAGCTGGAATATATTTTGTTGCTGACGCCATAACTTGAAACGGACCAATAGCTCTCCTGTGTTGCGTGAGTAAAATCCTGCAGTCATTGATGCTGCAAAAGATCAACCACCTGTGTGCGGAGAGAGGCATAATCCCGACGTATCAATTTGGATTCAGAGCTAGACACTCTACGATACATCCCCTACTACAGCTTCATGGCGACGTCACCATGGGACTCAGCAAAAAGGACCCAACTGTAGCCTACTTGCTGGACATCGAGAAGGCCTTTGACAGCGTCTGGATTAAAGGACTGATCTTCAAACTAATGGAATATGATTTTCCGAGGTGAGACTAATTAATAATTTTCTAACAGAATTTTCTTTTTACAGATACAGAATGAGAAGTCGTCAGTGAGGAGCAACGCAGGTGTACTCCAAGGATCAAGACTCGGTCCGATCCTCTTTAACATCGCCACAGCTGACCAGCCAACTAATGAAGGCCAAAGCAAAACGCTTCTGTACGCAGACGAATCAGTGACCTACGCCACCTCCCTGTCCCCAGATAGCTTCCCAAAGAGTTGAGAGCCACATCAGGAATCTTTGGGACTACTATCTTAAATAGGGACTGGAGATAAATAGCAGCAAAACGGATCTAATCTGCATCCGAACTTCTGTAACAGCGACCAGAGGACGCCGAGCATTTGCAACCCGCTGCCGTAATATTAAACTGAATCTTTCAGATGATACCGTGGAACATCAACGAAATATCTGGGAATCAACTTCAGCGAAATATTTATATGCAACCCTCATGCTGACATTACCCTCAAAAGGGACTGCATCTAGTTCACCCGCTTCTCAAGAAGCGCAACGCGCTTAGCAGAAAAACCAAGCTGCTCATATACAAGCAGCTCATCAGACCAGTGATAACTTATGGTTGTCCCATCTGGTTCACAATATCACCATCAACAATGAAGAAGATACAGCTATTCGAAAGGAGAATACTTCGGGCCTGCACAGGACTTTGGCGAAAACCCGACAACTCTGAAGTACTACTCAACAAGAAGACTCTACGAGGAGGCAGGAATCGCACAGCCGATCAACGAATTTATGATGGAACTATCAGGAAGACCTTGCGGACCACCCAAATACAGAAGTCCAGGAATTAACCCAGCAACAAATAGAACCAACCCATCAGTACCTAGGTTAGGTAAGGTGCCTGCGAGGGCGTGAGCCCAGGCACACTTAGGCCGCAGTTTCGGCCCGTTGTGATCCCAAAAGGGGGGGGGGGGGGGGGGGTGTTCTGCCGGTCGTCGCTCGGCCTACTGGGTTCCCTGTGATTTTGCCTCCTGTGTTTAGTGGTTTTTAGGGGGGAAGATACTCCTGAAGAGGTCAGGGTGTGCAACCTGGATGTGTTTCGCATGGGTTGCGATGTGTTAGAGTGACTAGTGCAGAGGCGACTTTCGCCCGACATCCGAACCAAGGGTTGCGATCGAGCTGAGGTGATTGATGTAATCAAACCACAGGTCGATCTCAAATTCTGCGCCACGGAGGGAGGCTATTGCCTCCTGATCACCGGGGGAGGGAAGCGTCTTTTGAGATGACTGTTACATCTTCACTCCTTGCAGGCAATACCGTGCCAGGGAGACCGATACAGTCAATCCCGAGAATTCTTGGAGGGGGGGGGGGGGGGGGGGGGGTGTACCGGCTGCACAGTCAAGTAGTTGGTTACAAAACTAGAGGGCGTGACTGATAGTCCAACCCTGCTGCACGCATCGCGGCGGGATGCGGCTTGTGGCGACTGTTGTAGTACGAGCCTAAAGTTACATCATTCCGCGGAAAGGGAGCAGGGAGGGGCGGCCTTGATAGTCGATTTGGAATTATGATGACTGAGTTCGGGGGTTTGTGGTGCAGGTTTTGAGGCATGGGAGAGAAGCAGAGTGTGGTGACTGTTACAATCTAACCTCAAGTCTGTTCCCGTTGTGCCTGCATAGCGGGAAGGCAGCAAGGCCGGGGGAGACCGTTTCAGTCCATCCGCCGGGTTACTGTCTCGCCCTCCGAGTGGAGTTCTGACTGAAGTGACTTTGTATCAGTCACTTCAGTCAGAACTCCAACTAAATTCAGTGAGATCTCTTTTCCTTTGCAGGGGAATCGGTTTGGGGTGATCTGCGGGAGGGGAGCGGGAGGGGCTCAGCTCAAGTCATCGTCCAATCCGTCCTCCAGTTCAGTTTAACCATTTGGACCTAGTGACGAATTTGCTGATACAGCTAATATCTGTCTTACTGAGATCACTTAGATCATCGAGGAAATAGTTGCCGAAGATTTGTTTCCTTGAATTGGCTAGTGTGGGGCAGTTGCACAGGAGATGGGTGGTGGTTTCTTCCTCTTCGACGTCTCGACAGCTTCTGCAGAAGTCGTTTGAGGGAGCTCCCAATCTGATGGCATGTCTGCCTAAAAGGCAGTGGCCGGTGATTGCTCCGATTACAGAGCTGATATATTTCCTGCTGATGAAGAGAAGTATGGATGTTCTCTCCGCATCGTATTTGGTCCAAATTTGCTTTGAGGACACACATGTACTGATGCTATTCCACCTGTTGTTTGCTTCTATTAACGCAGTATCTAGAAGTTTGAGTTTCAGTGTCTGAATGGGTACCGCCGGTGACTCTCTGTTGTCGGAGAGTTCTTGTGCGGAACCCCGTTTGGCTAACTCGTCTGCCTTGCAGTTGCCTGGAATATCACTGTGACCGGGTACCCAGCACAGGGAAGTGTTACATCTAACCGAGATCTCGTTAAGAGATTCGCGGCATTGTTTTACCAACTTGGATCTTATCGTTGGTGATTCTAAGGCTTTAATCGCTGCCTGACTGTCTATGTAGATCACGATAGTTTCTCCATCTATCGGGCTCATAGAGAGTCTGCGTGCTGCTTCGCGGATAGCCGTGACTTCTGCCTGAAATACACTGCAGTGGTCAGGCAGTCGTAGTACGACGTTGAGCGCAGGCTTGTCCGAAAACACGCCCGCCCCCGTGCCGTCGGCTGTCTTTGACCCGTCGGTGTATATTTCTATGGCGTTATTGTTTAAAATACGACCGCCTTCCCAGCTGGC
This sequence comes from Portevinia maculata, assembly GCA_949715645.1. NCBI lineage: Eukaryota > Metazoa > Arthropoda > Insecta > Diptera > Syrphidae > Portevinia > Portevinia maculata. The sequence goes on along the minus strand of OX454527.1, from coordinate 23,882,577 downwards.
TCGATTTGGGATGGCCGTCTTGTATTTATTACTGAAATCTAGTGTTGGGATTAGATAATCCGTATTGTAGGGAATCTTGTGGGCAGTTAGGATGTTGCTTTGCCCGATGTGTGAACTTTGCCACAAATTGGATTCTCTTAATCTCAGGGCCGCCTTAGTGGCCACAAGCTTCCCATAGATATCAATGGGGAGGAGGTTTAAAAAAGTCGTTAAGGCTGCCGTTGGTGTGGATCTTAAGGCTCCTGTGATGCATATGCAGGCTGCCCTCTGGATTCGTTCTAGGGCGCTTGCGTGGCATTGCTTCGATATTGCAGGCCACCATGCTATGATACCGTAAATGAGGATAGGCCTGACGACAGCCGTGTACAGCCAGTGTGTTATCTTAGGCTGTAGACCCCATCTGGAGCCTAAGGAATTTTTACAGGTGTAAATGGCAATCGTAACCTTCCTTATGCGGTCTTGGATGTTTGGTTTCCAACTGAGTTTGCTATCTAGGATCGTTTCCAGGTATTTAGCTTGGCTGGAAAATTTTAGTGGTTAGTTGTTGAGCGTAGGTGGCGTTATCCCCTGAACCTTATTTTTCCTTGTAAATAAAACCAATTCGATTTTGGATGGGTTAACATTGAACCCGACCAGGAGGATAGTTTCCTGAGAGCCGATTCCATTAGGTCTCTGATCGTGTGGGGGAATTTCCCCGTTATGGCAATGGCAATGTCGTCCGCGTAGGCCGTCACTTTGCATCCATCCTCCTCTAGGTTGGAGATGACCTCGTTGACTACTAAGATCTATAGTAGCGGTGAGAGCACTCCTCCTTGTGGTGTGCCCCTGTACACTGACCTCCTGGTCAGACAGCTGCCAAGCTCGGCCTGGATCAGCCTGCTGTCTAGCATGTTCTTTATCCAGGTGCAGAGGCAGTTATCCACCTTTAGTCTGAGGAGTGCGTTCGTGACGGCTTCTGTATTGACATTGCTGAAAGCCCCTTCTATATCCAAAAAGGATACCATCGTGTATTCTTTGTGATACAGCGATTTTTCGATAGCGAATGAAGTACTGTTTCTACTGAAAAGCCTTTTCGGTAGGCGTGTTGACACCTCGAAAGGGAATTGTTTTATGTAGTAATCTACAAGTCTTTCCAACGTTTTCAGGAGGAATGAAGTTAGACTGATAGGTCTGAAGTCTTTTGGAGAACAGTGTGAAGCTTGATCCCATTTTGGTAAAAAGACCGCTTTTACCGTTTTCCAAACTGTGGGCGTAAAGCTGAGTTATAGGCAGCTATTCAAAATCACCAGTAGCCAGGGTGTGAGAGTCTCGATACTCTTCCGTAGCTCTATGGGTGTGATACCATCTAGTCCAGATGATTTATATGGGAGGAAGCTGTTAATCGCCCACGCTAGTTTGCGATTGTCAGCAATATGCTCCGGAACCATTTGGACCCTGTGCTGGTGCTGTGTAGGGTGATTTACCTCTACTTTGTTGCCTGGGAAGTGGGTATCCAGTAGTAGGCCTAAGGTCTCCTCGCTGGTTGAGGTCCACACTCCTGCTTGGCTTTGTATGACGCTAGGTATTTGTGGAGATTTTGAGAGGATCTTACGCAGCCGACTAGAGTCGCTTGTTTTTTCTATGTTCTCACAGAAAGATTTCCACGACTCTCGCTGTGCTCTCTTAACTTCCTTTTTGTAGTTTTTAAGACTGTCTTTATAACTATCCCAGTCAGCTGGGTTTCTTGAAGACTTGGCCTTGTTAAACTTACTCCTGCTATCTCAGTACCTAAATCCTCGTGCCATCACGGATGCAAGATTTGACGACATCATCCACAATAAAGATACTCCGTTCTACGAAAAATCGCTAAGACATTACAGGGGGTGACGTACTCCCTGTAATGAACGCTAATGCTATATTTTCTTGTCTCCCAACAGGAACAATTAGCTATCAAATTATTTAAAACAACAATATCATAAATAGATTAAGAGTAGTCATAAATATAGTTTTGTAAAACTTTTGTAAACCTAGCCATAAGAAATTCGTAGGGCCCCTTTTGTTGAGTCGACATTTTCAATTTTAGTTTAAGTCTAGATATAAGTGAATTTGGCCATATAAGATTGAATAAAAATAATTTCCTAATCGTGAAAAAAAAATAACTTGAAACGGCTTTACCGATTCGACTAAATTTTTTCTTCAAATGTTGGTAATAGTTTAAGGAAGGTTTTAACGAAGAAAAACTTCACAATCGAACACGGTAGGTAGCGCTGCAATCGAGTTCCAGGATATTTTTTTTTTGATTCAGCTCAAATTTGCAGTCATTCTTCGGTATTGGCCAGTGAGTGTTCCTGTTAAGTTTGGTCGAAATCGGCCAAAGGGGCGTGGCATCTCTCATACAAAAAAAAAAATTTAAATCGCCATTTCCACTCATGGGAGCTTCTTCTCCCTTTATGACGCTAAGGCTTTGATCAGGATTAATATGTCATAACCCTTCCATTGAACCGCCTATGGGATTCGCCGGTTCGACCTCAGAAAATAATGGCAGGCCTACCGATTTTGAATCACTTCTTCGCTGAGGCCAATCAAATGCTGGTGTTGCTGCATTTGTGTGACCCAGGAGTTTTTAAGCCTGCCTCTCCTTCGCGTTTGTTTTGGAACGTTGATTGATATTGCCTTTTGACAGGGTTCGTAGGATCTCTAGTTTGAACATGACAGTACCAAGTGAGCCGGTCGGGCTCCATTTTCTTCGAGATAGGTTCTTTGACGTGAAGACTTCCTCGGATCTTGGAACTTCTTGTTCGATCAATCTTTGTTACTCCTGATGTCAAGCGAAGCATTTTTATCTCAGCTGCCGTTAATTTGTCGCATACTTTTTGTACGCTGTCCAACATTGTGAACCGTATGTGAGCACCGGGCGTACAGCTGCGGGGTAGAGCATTCCTTTCAGCTTATGGGGCATTTTTCGATCACAGAACATGGCTAAGTTTTCCCGCCACTTCATCCACCCTATAGTTACGCGATGCTTAATGTCGTCATTACAGCTTGCTTCGCTATTGATCATAGATCCCAGATATTTGAACTTTGAGTACTTCGGAATCACTCTTCCATTCATATTAATGTCTGAAATAGATCGGATTGGATCAGAGAACGGGCAGCACAAGTATTCTGTTTTCTTCGGACTAATACGTTACACATTCCCCTAAAAAACGCCCACCCATACATTAAGTGCTCGTTGCAGGGACGTTTGATCCTCGTTGATGATGGCTCCATCGTCAGCAAAGAACAATTGATGTATTTTGTGTCCGTCACTTTTCCTTCAAGCAGAAAATCTTAACTTACTTAAGTTGGCGCAACAGACCGAGGTGGACCTGGGCCTCAACCTACAAGCGTCTCCAGCCAGCACGATCTTTGGCCAGCAGTCTCCAGTTTCGGCACGCTAAGATGGTTAAGGTCCCCTCCCACTTGGGTGCGTCACCTGAGTCGCGGTCTTCCTCTACCGGGCCGTCACTTGGGTGTGGATTCGAAGATCTTCCGGGCCGAAGCATTCACGTATATTCGCTCTACATGACCCAGTCACCTCAGTCGTTCAACCTTCCCTCTTTTGGCTAAGTCGATGTCGCTGTACAGTCCGTACAGTTCGTCGTTGTATCACCTCCTCCATTCAGCACCTATGCAGACGGGACCAAAAATTACTCGAAGGATTTTCCTCGCAAAACAACCAAGAGTGACCTCGTCCGCTTTTGATAGAGTCCATGCCTCTGAACCATAAAGAAGGACTGGGATTATTAGGGTCTTATAAATTGTCACTTTGGTTGTTCGAGAGAGGGCTACTCAATTGCTTCCATAGCCCAAAGAAACAGCGATGGGCAAGAGTTATTATTCGTTTAATCTCAGCGCTGGTGTCATTGCCTGAGTTCATTGCGGAGCCTAGGTAGACAAAGTCCTTAACCACCTCAAAGTTATATCTGTCTATAGTGAAATTCTGTCCGAGATATACTTTGTTTTGCCCTCATTGATCGCCAAGCCCATCTTCGCCGTCTCCGTCATTCATACTCACAAACGCGCCAGTGACATCCCGATGCGTTCTGACGAATATGTCGATGTCGTCGGCGTAGGTGAGTAGATGGACGGACTTTGAAAGATAGTGCCTATGGTGTTAGCATTTGGGTTTTGCACTATTCTTTCAAGAACAATGTTGAAGAAGTCACATGACAGCGCATCGCCTTGTCTAAATCCTTTTTTTGACATCGAAGGTCTCGGTGAGTTCTTTACCGACCTTGATGCAGCAGAACCAACAACCATACCACGTCGAGTTAATCGGTTCTCGTCAGATCACCGCAATTAAACGACGTTGGGCGCCGTTAGTACGTAGATAGGGGACCGTTTGAGAACAACCGCGTGTCGTTGGCCAGTCCCATCTACAGACTTGGGGTAGATAATACATACGTGGTATCACACTGGACCTAAATTGGTCTAAGTGTGTCGGCTTCTGCCGACAGCCACATAAACCTAACCTAACCTAACCTTGATGGAGCAGCGTGCATTCTCCATTGTCATCCTGCACAAACGAACGAGTTTGGCAGGGATGCTTTGCGCAGAGGCGATATCGTAAGCAATGAGGTCCTGGTTGGTTGGAACCGGCCCTCGATGAGGATGCACTTAGACCAGAGGAAGGTCCATTGTGCTGCCGATGTGTAAGGTGGGTGGGTCACCATCTTACTCAGGAAACCGTTTGCTCCTCCGAATGAAGGAACTAATCTTTGCTGTGCAGGCGTTGTTTAGATCGTTCAGATCATTGAAAAGGTATTCACCCAGTGTAGCCTCCAAATGTTGGCGAGTGCACGACACGTGCAAATGAAGTGACTGATAGTCTTCTCTTTCTCCTCGCCCCTACAGCTTCTGCAGAAGTCATTGTAGCGAATGCCCAGCCTTTGAGCATGTCTTCCTATAGCACAGTGCCCGTTGAGAGCGTTTACTAATTTGGAGAGGGTTCCTTTCTTATGCCTCAGAAGCCCGATGGACCTGGGCTTGTTTATTGTCGGCCAGCGTAGCCTTGCGGTGTTGCACTGGTCGAGTTGGTGCAAACATTTAAAACATACGTGCATCGGTTTAACCCTGCCATCCGTATCCCCATTTCCTTACCACTATGAGACTTCAACATGTCCACATTATTAGGGTGCTAAAATCCCTTTGTGCGCGCAAATTATAAACAAAACATAGGGACGGGCTACAGTCCGCTTGGGCGAACTGTTGGATACCCTATTCTTATTCCTATCCCTCATAAGTGGGCGTGACAAAAGTCTAAGTATGGTTAAATTGTTAAGAACGCTCTACATATTTTGTTCTATAACATTTAAAGGATTTTATCAAAAAAAACGCTCCCTAGCTCAAACTTGGGTGTTTCAATAAAATTGTTTTATTTAATTGTGGGCGTGTCAGTAGGCGGATTTAAAAAAAAATTAACACATGAGCATAAAGGGCCCCTAGAGAGTATATATTATAAATTTCAGCTCCCTAGCTCAAACTTTGGATTTTCAAAAAAATTGTTTTATTTATTTGTGGGCGTGTCAGTGGGCGGATTTTGAAAATATTTATACATGAGCTTAAAGGGCCCCTAGAGAGTATATATTAAAAATTTCAGCTCCCTAGCTCAAATTTTGGTTTTTCAATAAAATTGTTTTATTTTTTTGTGGGCGTGGCAGTGGGCGGATTTTGAAAATTTTATATCCCGAGCAGTTTTAGGAGTCATAGATCATATATAAAAAATTTCAGCTTCCTAGCTCAAAATTCGATTTTTTCCAAAATTTTGTTTTTTTGAGTTTGTGAGCGTGTCTGTGGGCGGATTTCAAAAATTCGTAAACTTGATTATTTCGGGACCCTAGAGAGTATATGGTTAAAATTTCAGCTCTCTAGGTCCAGTTTAAAGGCCTAATTTTTGCCGACGGACGGACGGACGGACATGGCTAGATCGACATTACTATCGATGCTGATCATAAATATAGTAACTTTTAGGGGTCTACGGGCAATATTAAGGTATGTTACAAACTATGCGTCAAAATTAATATACCCCTAGAATAGGGTATAAAAACAAATGAAATGAGACCGACCTAAAAACGCCTGGGTCACACAAACGCAACAACACTATCATTTGATTTTCTTCAGTGATCCCGAAACCGAAATGACAAACCGTCGGGCTGTTCTGTCTTTTTCGGACTAATACGATTACGATACCCTTTTCGCTCCAAAACATTCTTGCATACACGAAGTGTTCGTTACAGTAACGTTTGATACTCGCTTATGATGGCTTTATTGTCTGCGAAGGCCGGTGGATGTTATCAAGTACCCAAGTCAATAATTAAAATAATACTCATTGCAATTTTCACTCTGTAAGTTTTGGTCAGCTAAGAACTTTCGATTTTAATACTCATATTATATTTATTTCCTCACTCCATTTGTTTGTACCCCAAGGAGGCACTCCTCAGCTGAACTAACTCTAAATATATAGGTACGTTGGTTACAGCACAATTTGAAAAGACTTCCTTTCCAAATTTTGCAGTCTTTCCGGTAAAATATGTTCATATTTGTTCCTATTTAAAAGCATACCACCTTCTCAAAAGTATATAAATTTGCATCTTTAATAACTATGTCTCTTCCTCAAAAATATATTTATGCACATATACATATATGTTGCCCAAACAGATGCGGTTTCAATTTTCATATACGCTTTTCACAAAGCGAACATCCGCATATTCAATTCTACCCCATCTCCACAGACGAATGCACATCATAAATTGAATTTGGCTAAAGAAATAGAAAATCAAATTTTCCACCCTAGAGATACTTCCTTCTGTGATAGTGTGGAACAACCAAACCATTTTCGCTCACATTCCGGTTGTGCGAGTAGTCTTGTTGAATTCTTGGTGGAGAAAATTCTAGATAACCCTGACTCGTGCATGAAATTCCTTCTTCGATATGGTAAATGTGAATATAGGATGATGCAATTTATTTTAAATTTACGTTTTTGTGTTGAGGATGTGTTGTTTTTGGCGAGAAAAAATTATTGAACAAGAGGAACCTTGACAGGTTAAATGAATGGATTTCAGTAGTAAATCTCAGTATTTGCAGGTTCGCTCCAGAACCATTTGAATGATAGCCTGTTCCATCAAGATTTTCGTTTCAAGTTTTCACCTGGATTTAATGTACAATTGGAAACCTTAAGCGGAGCCTTAAAATAAGGACAACTGTCAAAAGTTCGCACCGCATCAAAAACTAAAGGGCCAACCATAATGGACTTATGCGAGCTTAGGCTAGTGTCAAAACCGAACGAGAAGCATCATCAAAACGAAAAATGTCCATAATTGCTGTTAAAGCGCGAACCAATTCACTTGGAATTTCTGCTGGCCAGGTCTCTTAAAATTTCTCTGCGCATCTCTTTAATTTTGAAATAGACAAAAAAAAGGAAAGTTTTACACTTGTCCTGAAATTTGTTTATGAACTAATAATAAAGACTTTTATTTCCATAAAAAAACGCTTTTAATATTCCTTTAATCATTACTTACTTTCTTGCGGCTTTCACATATTTTCAATCAGCTCTGTTGCTAAATTTGAACACAGTGCCGTACTAAGAAGGCCAGATATAGGGGTGCAAACCTCCCCCAAATTGTTACAAAAAACATGAAATATATCTATATAAGAAATTAAAAATCCATTACCGCAACAAACAATGTTAATAACAATTTCGCAACATTCGCAACCCGCCATTAAAATCAAGCTTTCGATGCGGCCGCGGGCGAAAAGCGATATTTGTATCGAATGGTGTGTTTGCTCTTTTATGGGTGGCGCTAAGTCAACAATGAGTTCCAGAAACCTACATGCAGATGATCATGCACATGTACAAGGGGGCGCAAAAGTAATCCTCCTATCAGAAAATGCTATAAATTTTGCGATTGGCCCGTAATGTCAGTTCTGTTTCGACATTTGTGTAGTAAACACATGCGAAATACACGTTAATAAACAATGTTACGCTACACTGCTCCAGAACGCGGAATATTGGTGACTATTTATTTGAGCAATAATCGGTCGGTGACTTTGGCACAACGTGAATTTCGTCGCAGATTTCCTACCCGTCCAACGCCTACTGGTGAAACACTGCTGCTCGCCTCGAAGAGACTGGCACAACACGAGATTCATTCTGCTGAGAATATTGCTGCTGTAGCCGATGATATCATGGAAGCGCCGTCGACATCGACCAGACGACGTGCCACGCAAATGGGTACCAGTCGACGGTCTTTACAGCGAATTTTGGTACAAGATTTGAAGATGTTTCCGTACAAAGTCCAGACGGTGCATCAGCTGTTAGCTGCTGACCGCCAATCGCGTCTAACATACGCTCAAGCCATCCTTAATCACCACCAAGAGGAAGATGATTTTTCATCAAAAATAATCATGAGTGATGAGGCCCATTTCCATCTTAGCGGGTACGTAAATAAGCAAAAATTACGCTTCTGGGGCACTGAAAATCCGCGTGTAACCCACGAAGAGCCATAACACCCGCTCAAAGTCACTGTATGGTGTGCTGTTTTCGCTGTTTTTCTTCGAAGACGTCGCGGGCCAAACGGTTACTGTGAATGGTGAGCGCTACAGAGCAATGATCAACGAGTTCTTTTTGCCGCAACTTGATGAAGTGGGATTGGAAAACATGTGGTTCCAACAGGACGGTGCAACGGCACACACTGCACGTGATACAACCGATATGCTGAAGGATGCATTTCCCGGGCGCCTAATCTCCCGTTTGGGCGATTTGCACTGGCCAGCAAGATCGCCTGATTTGACCGCTCCAGACTTCTTTTTGTGGGGCTTTTTGAAGTCGCGGGTTTATGTCAACAAACCTCAGACTCTTACAGCTCTTAAAGACAATATCCGTCAATAATGTGAGGACCTATCGCCGGAAGTTTTGGCCAAAGTGATGGAAAATGCCATAAAAAGGGCTCAAATGACAATCAACTGTGGCGGCGGCCATTTACATGACATCATATTCTCGACTTGATGTAAAAAAAATTAAAAGACCAAATAAAAATAATCCACAAGAAGAATCAAAGTTTTTCATTTTTTTTTTAAATTACAGCCAAAAAACATCGGAAGCCACCATGGCGCCACCTTGTATAATTGAGTTGAGACAAGAGTAAGATTCCCCCTTGGCTTCACCGAGGAGTTCGCAAACAACACGACAGTGGAATACTCTTCCACGTTCTATATTTACACCTCATAGGTAGGAAAAACAGAGCATTGAAGAGAATTCCACCTTCATTTCGAACGGCTAAAGAAAGATTCATTAGCCGTGTTTTGGTGGTAAGAGTATAGCTAGCTCAGCATAATTTTACAATAAAACAACTAGATCGTATTCTAAAGGGTTTTTCAATAAGAGCGCTACAAAAGTTTTTTTAAATAAAACAAAAACGGTTTTGGATATCAATGAAATTCTTTATTCCGGTGAAAGAATGTTCGATGCCATTATGTATGGCATTTCTTTTGCATGGCCACCACGGGCACGCTTGCAGAAGTCCAGACGCTGAACCCAATTTTCGACGGTTTTCAAGCATAAATCGGCCGATACTGCTGCAATTTCACGTTCGATATTCGTACAAAGTTCATCAATCGTCGCTGGCTTGTTGGCATAGACCATAGACTTGACGTAGCCCCACAGGAAATAGTATAACGGCGTCAAATCGCACGACCGAGGCGGCCAAGCGACTGGACAAGGACATGATTATGACGACCATAAATTGGACGTAGCGCTCCTAACGTTGAGGCCACTGAATCCGAATTTCGGTAGTAAATTTTAATAATTTCGACTCGTTGTTGGCTCGTATATCTTTCCATCATGAAATGGCAAACCTTACTGAAGAGAAATGTCAAAAGAGCGGCAAGAAATTCGGCGTCGTTTGCTGTCCCTGTCGCTCTACTTTTGTACCGTCCCTGTTGAAAGACCCTTTATATTCACTTTTCATTTTTAAGGATGTGTTCGCAGTGTTTGTACATTAATAGAGTGCGATTTGGATTATTATTAAAGCAAGGATGCAAATCCAAACGGATGCTTATTTTTGCCATTTTTTTTTTAATTTTCTTTGCATAATTTTCTTTGAAATGAGGATTTCTGTTTAATCGACGAACACATCCACTATATCTGCCTAACAATCGGAATATTTTTGCTCCTAACTTATTTTACCGCCATCTAGTCGCTTCATGGCATCAACACTTTATGTTCACTCCGTCTCAGTCCTCGACTGCTGACCTCTTTATCGTCAGCACTCCTTTTTGTTATTGTATACGTGTTAAATGTAGCTGAGCTGGGTATACACTTATCACCAAAACACGGCTATTGTATTTCACTGTTCGTCCGAAAAAAGGCTTGAGGGTGAATTGATGTGCATTCATGGCATGGCGGGCATTGCGGTTGAAATGTTCTAACGGTGGCTATTTCGTTTGAACACTTGCGGTGAAAAAAAATCGATCAAATATCGATAGGCAGGAGACACTGCGACGATGACTAAGGATGTCAATTTCGCTATATCTCGATCGCCTATAAGTCTGATCGCGCGTTTTTGTATTCTGTCAAGTAGCTCCAAATATGTGACTGACGCACCGGCCCAGATATGACTGCTATACTCAAGTTTGGGGCGAATAAACGCCGTATAAATTGTAACCAGATCAGAAGGGGTGAAATATTTCTTACATCGCTTAAGGAAGCCTAGACATTTCGCAGCGTACTTGGCGACATCGAATATAATGGTCACCCCACTTGAGGTTGACATAAACACACAAGATCGGAACATACGTTGATGTTCTAGTTGCACACCCGAAGAAGAGCGAAGGAATGAATCGGATTAGAAGTTACAGACAGGAGATCATTCATAAAAATGATAAGTAGGGTCGGATACAAAACGGAGCTTTGGGGAACATTAACATTTATTTGGTGAGTTGCAGACTTGTAACCGTGTAAAACAACTTGAATTGAAGAGCCCGAAAGGAAGTTTCTAATCTATTGAAGAAGAAAATCAACTTCTTTACCACAGGCGTATGTTCTATAAATGACATATACGTATGCATCCCACGCCTGGTCAACTTCTTAAAAAGTTCCTCTAACCATACAGTTTCAAAGTCAACCAGTTTCGACGCGGCATGAATAGTGTCATGTACCGCCCTGAAATCAAACTGTTGTTGTCCTCAACCCACTGACAACATTTACATCCCTCTAAAATATATATTGTAACGAGACGACCGAGATACACCGACCGCTGACCACCACTAGTAGCAACACTATAGCGAGGGGCTCAGCCAAATCCCGGACCACCACCACCAGCAGTGACACCACGCGGCACGTACATACCAACCAGTACGTAACCCCTGATCGACCGCTCTGGCAGAAGTACAAATCGGCCATGATCGTCACAACTGCATGTCCACCAGCAGCCGTCTCACCGGACCACCCAAACCATAAATAAGATCTCATCGCAGCACGTACCTACCAGTACATAACCCCTAGCAGTATCATCAGGCCACGCAACAATGTAAAAAACACGTCACCATCCATGACTGGCTGGCCGAGTGTTAACATCCGTACCAATTTTGATACTCATCAATTCACACTGGCTGCTTGCAGATCTCGGTCTGATCCGCGGTACACGGTATTGAGACCACGCCCAAACCATGGTCCCCAGATCCGAACGGAAGAGGTGTTGTTGGCTGTCCGACCCGACACCTAGGACTGAAGAAACCAAGCTCTAGGAGAAGGTGTCGTATACCCATACGTGGGCCAATCCGCCGAGACAGATCTGTGACCACCCAGCGAGGGGGTCTTTGACTCTTTGTCCGGCGCACACAGTCGTTTAACGTTCAATACATTGACGTATTTCCTTCGTAACCCCAACCAAATATAGTTATAAGGTACGATTAAAAAGTTGCAATAGAAATCAATTTTTAGATGCTACAACTGTACTCCGACCGAAGCGTTTACTGTTTAATAATCAGCGTGAAAATCCAGGTTTGCAGTTAGGTAAAAGCTTACTGCTCCCAATACCATTTCTGCACCTCCCTTGATGCGTCTTCTACACAAGGTTATTGCACCCTTCCTCAAATCATGTAAATTATAATTATATCCAGCAGGTCCATTCAAATTAAACTTTTTTTAATCTGAAAAGACAACGGTATGGCACACTCTCGACTCCACCTGATGTGACCTATTGCAATATCAAGTCGCTGACTTTTGCGTGCTGCGTTCGATGGTGGTTTCTTTTCCATTTGTTTGTGTCTAATATGGTTGGACTGCCGTATCACGCCATAAACAGTTGATCTACTAGCTTCAACTCTAGTTTCTGCCTTGATTTTACTTAGGAAATGTCTTGAAGTTGAAGCAGCTCTCAGTATCGCCCTATCCTGACTTGTTGTTGCTCTGATTATTTCCTTCTTTTCGGTTTTGTCCATGGTTCTCAGCGTCCTTAAGATAGCTGTGAACAACAGTTCATCCTCTTCCAATCTTACCGGCTGTAAAACGGATAGATTTGCCTGCCTCCTTCTCCTTGTGAGCTCGAATCTGGCCTATTTTTTCCTGGGTTAATGAATTTCTTTTACCCATAGTTGTTGTTTCTATGAAATTATGTTTTCGACTAAGGTCCCTGGTACTCTTAATGCCTTTATATTTGATTTAAAATATGATAAAAGGTAGATTTAGTTAGTTTTCGTAAACAGGTGGAACAAAAAAGGATTAATTTTATGACCTTATTAGGAAAAGCATCATAAACATGGAATTTATCTACCTAATCCCATTTTTTTTTCTACAACATAAACATAATATACAGCTAGGTTCCAGAAAACGAGTGAAATGAAATCGAAAGTCAAATTGTAAATCGAGTGAATTTGTTTTCTGTGTTCCACATTTCACCCATTTGATAATATTCGGAACTTTTTCGAAATCACTTCAAGTGAAATTAAAAGCAGCTTATCTGTCATTTGAAACGTAGCAAAAATATATTTTTTGTAATAAAAAGTTTGTTTGTATAAATTTCGTCTCGTTTTTGCGATTAATTTAAAAAATGAGTGCTGTGGTAATTGCCGTGGTGTTGCAAAGTGAAAAAAAAGTATGCTGAAGAAAAAATTAAAAGGCGTATGCTGAGAGACCACTCAAATCCGTTGGAAATTGCAGATGCTGCATACATAACTACAAATATTGCAAATGAAAGTTAAAATTCTTACCTATTTTTTATTCCATAGATTCATATCATACTACCGACTTAATAAACATGCTTTTCTAATGGTGCTGCAAATTGTTAGCCCGCATCTGAAACAATCTTCGATTCCTGGTACGTTGCAGTTAGCTGCAGCTATTCGTTTTCTTGCCGAGGGAAATTTTCAAAAATCAGTTGGAAAAGACGCAGATGTTGCTTTGGACCACAGTCTCAAAGATTGCAAGTTCTTGGAATTTTGGAGAAAAAAATTTGCTCAATATGGATCCATCTTTCTATGACAGATGAAGAAAGAAACAAATCGAAACGACATTTTTTGGACAAATTTCAAATACCCGGCGTCATAGGATGCGTCGACGGCACCCACATTAGAATGTCGCAGCCACATCAAGATCCCACGTTATTTTATAACATGAAAGGTTGCATCTCAGTGAATGCAATGATTGCAAGTAAGCATCAAAAATATGATATTTTTCCAAAGAAAGTAAGTATTTCTATTTAAGCAGATATGCGATTACAACATGGTAATTAAAGCAGTCGATGCTCGTCGTCCCGGATCAAGTCATGATGCCCTTATCTGGAGCATGAGCAAGGCTCGGGATTATCAGCCAGGTTCCACATTTCACTTTCACTCGAAATGAAATCGAAATCGGTCGAAAATAGATTTTGGTGTTCTACATTTCACTTTTATCGATATCGATTTCAAATTTTTCAAAATTCAAACAAAATGAAATTGGCAGGTTCCACAATTCGATTTTATCGATTTGAAAGTGATTTCAAGCAGACGACAGACGTCTTGGAAATGTAAGTAATTAATAATAATAATTACATTAGAGTAAAATGCTTTCCATATATCGATCATACTATCAGAAAGCTCCAAAAATTTGTGGACAACATACAAAGTATTTTGGAAACAAAAAAGAAGAAGCACAGAGGCACAATATTGAAATGGAGAAATTTCATCAAGAAGAAATTCTAATAAAAAAAAGGAAATTAGAATCAAAAGAAATGAAGCTCGATATTTATAAGAGCTAAAACGTAAATGGCGAAAGACTTGCATTTTTAAGAAACTCTGATCATTTTCATGTTCCTTTTTTTTTATTTATCTAATATTTGTACTGAACTGAGTTTTTTTGTTGTTTTTTATAACCTTTTCAAATAAAGAGTATACCGATAGCAGTATTGTTTCTTATTTGACTGTCTTCATTGAAATTTGCAGCTTCTTCTGTAAATTCGTCGTCTTCTTCAATTTCACTTACCTCGATCCCTACCTCAAAACTTTCTTCTTCTTCATTTTGTAGCTTAAAGTGTCTACAAATGTTGTGCAACACCACGGCAATTACCACAGCACTCATTTTTTAAATAAATCGCGAAAACGAGACGAAATTTAAAACAAACAAACTATTTATTACAAAAAAATATATTTTTGCGACGTTTCAAATGACAGATAAGCTGTTTTTAATTTCACTTGAAGTGATTTCGAAAAAGTTTCGAATATTATAAAATGGGTGAAATGTGGAACACGGAAAACAAATTCACTCGATTTACAATTTCACTTTCGATTTCATTTCACTCGATTTCTGGAACCTAGCTAATAGCCTACTTTCATATTGCATTTGGTTTTTCCCTAACACAGCGTCTCCACGAGCAATATTTCATAGAATGCCATATAGCATACTATGAAAATTGCTCGTGGAGACCACAAATGGTATTCTATAAAAAATGGTATTCTATATATTGCTCAGCTCATAGCATTCTATTGATAGTATTCTATGGGCTGTTATTTTTGTGAAGTTTGGCACTTGTGTTTTTTCCGCGAAGTTTGGCACGTGTGTTTTTTTTCCGCGATGGAGTGGCGATTGGACGAAGTAGGTACTAAAATTAATAAAAACCTAATTGTTATAATTATAATTATTGTAATAATAAAATGTTTTTGACTTTACTAGACAAATTTGAAAGCTTAAGATATCGTTTGTTGTTTAATTTTATCCCATTGATATGGAACGTCACCGTCCGTAATGCAATATTTTCGGATGTTTTCTCGTACTTCACAAGCGTATTTATACTTGTTGTGTTGTTGGGTTGATAATGAGGTTATTGTTTCCGGCAAATTTGGGAATTGGTTTACTTGGTCGCCATTATCCGGTGCCTGTTTTTTTTTGGAAAGGTAATTGTGAAGCACACAACATGCCCTCACCAGGTCGATGCAACTATCCACGTGAACTTCTATGGGACGATGAAAAATTCGAAATCGAGATGCGAGCCTTCCAAAAGCCATCTCGACTGTTAGCCGCGCACGACTAAGGCGATAGTTGAAGACTTCTTGAGACGTATTTAAATTTCCATTTCTATTATAGGCTTTCATGAAGTTGCTATCCAAGCCAAAAATGTCATCACCAATAAAATAAAATGGTGTTTTTCGGCATTGTCCCTTTAAAGGCCTCGAAGGTGGGATGTTCATCTTTCCGGTTATAAGTCCGCGATACAAACTGCAGTTTTTAAGTACAACTACATCTGACGCTCTTCCGTTACCGCCCATATCGATATATAAAAATCGACTGTGTGCATCAACAACAGCCAACAAAACGATACTAAAATACCCTTTGTAATTATAATAATCCGATCACGATTTTGGCGGAGCTTTTATCCGTATGTGTAGGCCCAAAAAGTATTGAAATCTTCCGCAATTGAAGACCATTCGTCTTGCGTAATACATGTCTAAAAGAAACAATTAAAACAATGAATGCAGGTAACAAAAAAACAGACAAAAAAAGTACTTTTGAACATTGGGATTCCATTGCGTTGTTAATTGCATTCAGTACTACTGGTACAAATTTAGAAATTGTCTTTCTTGAAATATGCGACAAAAACTCAAGGGATCTACTCGTATATGAGTCCCCAGTAGCAATGTACCTCAGAGTTATAGCAAGCCGAACTCTCGACGTAATCGCATAACGCATTACTGTCTTCTTTTTTTTAATTTCAGAATTCACCTGTGTGCGAATCAGAAATGAAAATTAACCTAATATAGGTAACCAAACTAAAATTGACAACTGACAAGTGCGAGAACCTCCTCAAACTTGTTGATATACATCCTACAAAAGTTGCGGTACTCATTGTCATCTTCCCACAAAACATCTTTCAATAAATGTTCCTCTAAATTATGTAATTCCCTTTTTTCCAAAAAAGGATTTACCCAAAACCTGTGTTTCCTTTTTTGAGTTCGTTTCTGCAACTCTTTTAATTCTTTTAAGGCCTCTAATGCGAGAACGCAACGACATGCACTGCTCAACGACATTTGAACGAATGAAATAGCAAGCTATGAAATGCCCACCCTACATTTTATTGCATACTATCGTTCTTTCCTTCTATGAAAATTGACAGATGGTAAGCTATGAAATATTGCTCGTGGAGACGCGGTGTAAAGGATTTAAAAAATTTCGCAAAATTAAATAAAGAAACTACCTGCTCGTAACACGTGGAACGTATATCGTTTTCTGCGATAGGGGTAAATGTTAAATGTGTCGCTGGTTAACCTGAATGTTGAAATTGTCAAATTGATCAAAATTACAAAATGTATATATACAAGAATCATTTCCCTTTCATCTGTCATAAGCCACTCCCGAAAATGGTTCAGTTCTCCGTATTCTTTGCATCATTATACCAGTTCTCGTTAAATTGTCGTTTGGAATGTTTACTCACCTGAAAAGAAAAAAGTAAAACCAATGTTAATATTTAAGGTCAATATAAAGCTTAAGTATACGTTTAAGGGGCTTAAAATCTATCAATCATAGAAGCAAGCAGGAGTACTTGGCAGCAATCAAGTAAACAAGGCCTCCAAAGGACTATCGAATGCATTCCAAAAACATAGGGACGGGCTACAGTCCGCTTGGGCGAACTGTTGGATACCCTATTCTTATTCCTATCCCTCATAAGTGGGCGTGACAAAAGTCTAAGTATGGTTGAATTGTTAAGAACGCTCTACATATTTTGTTATATAACATTTAAAGGATTTTATAAAAAAAAACGCTCCCTAGCTCAAACTTGGGTGTTTCAATAAAATTGTTTTATTTAATTGTGGGCGTGTCAGTAGGCGGATTTAAAAAAAAACACATGAGAATAAAGGGCCTATAGAGAGTATATATTATAAATTTCAACTCCCTAGCTCAAACTTTGGATTTTCAAAAAAATTGTTTTATTTATTTGTGGGCGTGTCAGTGGGCGGATTTTGAAATTTGTTTATCCCGAGCAGTTTTCGGAGTCCTAGATCATATATAAAAAATTTCAGCTTTCTAGCTCAAAATTCAATTTTTAAAAAAAAAAATTTTTTCAGTTTGTGGGCGTGTCTGTGGGCGGATTTCAAAAATTCGTAAACTTGATTATTTCGGGACCCTAGAGAGTATATGGTTAAAATTTCAGCTCTCTAGGTCCAGTTTAAAGGCCTAATTTTTGCCGACAGACGGACGGACATGGCTAGATCGACATTACTATCGATGCTGATCATAAATATAGTAGCTTTTAGGGGTCTACGGGCAATATTAAGGTATGTTACAAACTATGCGTCAAAATTAATATACCCTTAAAATAGGGTATAATAAACATACGCGTTTAGCTAAAAGAGATGAAAATCCAGAAGATCCAAAATTCGCCACAAATTTAATATGAGTATCTCATGAATGTTGTGAGATTTTATGTCTATAACAATGAACTCGGAACCACTGAATAACTAACAGCTGGGACTGTGACCCGCAGTAAGGTAATGACAGTGAGGACGCCAATGCTCTAAACTTCTGTAGGATACTGACTGGGGTGGAGCTACTCTGCCATCGTCGTCGTTGATGCACTCGCACACAGACCGTCCTAGAATCCATTGAAGAGGAGAGTGGGGTGACCGATACAACCAAACATCCCTGTCCCTTTTGTCTACTCAGGCGGAGTAGAATAAATTGGGGTAACTATTTTACAATCGAACCCCAAGGGCGCTTCTGGAAACCTCGAAAAGGAGCGCCGAGTGAGGTGACTGATCGAACCTCAATTCACCCTCTATCCTCGCGCAGGAGAGCAGATTGGGGTGATTGAATCAATCGAACCCAAGCCCACTGCTCGAATGCTTGGACAACATTAGATCAGAGTGTGGCACTCTATTGCGATTCTTGAGCGAACATCTGATACGGAGTTGACTGAAACTATCGAACCCCAGTCTGCAACTTAAGGTTTTGGAGGGAGAACGGATTGAGGTGAATGTTACAATCGAACCTCAACCAAAGTTACTCCGTTACTATGGAACCTCAGACTAATCCACCTTCAGTGCACAGCGAAGAAAGGCCCTGGAGCAACTGTTGCAGTCGATTCTGCTTCCCGCCGAATCCCGGGAAAGGAGAGCAGTTTTGGGTGACTGATACAATCAAAACCGAGTGGGCTGACTGGCAACAACAATCGACTTCTGATCGCTACTTGATACCATTGAAAGAGATCAGAACAGTCTAACCTTGTACTATTTGCGGTTCTTGAGAGAAGAGCCGAAGGGAATGAATTCAGACATACGTATGAATGGCGGAAGTTTTAGATATCCGCGAAGCAGCATGCAGACTCTCTATGAACCCGATAGACGGCAGAACTATCTTGATTTACATAGACCGTCAGGCAGCAATAAAAGCGCTAGAAACACCGACGACAAGATCTAAGCTGGTAAAACCATGTCGCGAATCTCTAAATGAGATCGCTGACAGATGCTATATTTCACTGTGCTGGGTTCCCGGACACAGTGACATTCCAGGCAACTGCAAGGCGGATGAATTAGCCAGGAAAGGAACCGCACAGGAAATACCTGACAACAGTGAGGCACCAGCCGTTCAAATTCAAACACAAAAGTTCAAACTATCAAAAAATGCACTGGTAGAAGCGAACAATAGATGGATTAACATCAGCAGATCTTCCTCCTCAAAGGAGGAGGCCTTATAGGTAGAGACGCCACCAGAATGGGAGTACCCTCCAAAGCTTTCTGCAGAAGCTGCAGGGACATTAAAAGAAGGAAAGCATCACCCACCTTCTGTGTAACTGTCCTGCACTGGCCAATACAAGGAAACAAATCCTTGATAGCCTTTTTCTTTGAAGATTTAAGCGATCTTAGCGAAACAGAGGTTTGATGCAGAAGCAAATTGAGGCTGAACCGGGATCAGTCTGGGGTTTGTACTGATAACAGTCCCAGGATCCGAGTGGGGCCTAGCACATGGTCTCTGGAATCGGGTTGTGCGCGACCGCACTAGTGACTCCTTAAGATATGCAGCCATAGTAGCAACACCGGCCCCTCACCGGAATTCCAAGCAACAGGCTGGGATTCGACTGAGATCAGTCATCGCAACCTGCATTCCTGCCAAAGAGAGAGGACTGCGTGAGGATCGACTGCAACAGTCACTTCATTCAGCACTCCACACTTAGGGCCAGATAAGATACAAGGGGTTAGACTCAAGCAGGCACCATCGGTATGTTATCTCCCCGCCGAGCAGAAGAAGAGTATAGGGTTCGACTGAAACAGTCACTCCAATCTGCTCCTCTCCATGGAGTATTGGAATCGTGTGCGTACTGCTTCTACTCCGCACTTTCCAACTTCCCTCTTAGAAGTTATATCCATACAATCACCACCTCACAGAAGCCAAACAGTTTCTCAGCGAGGCAATTGAACGCGTTGCCTTATCGAACGTTGGGGTGTGTGTGGGGGGGCTCCGCATCGGCAAGTAAGTTGAACTATTTGGGCTTCAGATCGAATATGCGATGAAAAGTAGTAGAATTTGTTTTCTGGTATTGGCAAGTGCGGGGCCTTATTCTCGGCACTCCAAGAACTGTCGTCGAATAGAATGAACTCTATGACAGTCAAGTGTTACAGGCAACGAATCTGCGGATGAGCGGGCTCAGAATCCGCGTTATTAGAACGATAACCCTTATTCAAGTACAACTCGACTACTGCTCTAGGAACTAGGACTGATTTCGTTAGGAATACATACATTAGCTCATTGGTATAATGTCCCGGGGGTGACCTCTGTTTCTCCCTTTTTATAATATCCACTGTCAAAATATTCCAGGAAAATATCCAAATTTCTCTGGAAAAAATGTTCCCTGCTCCCATAATAGTATCTGGGTGGTAAGCTTCGCGGATAAAACGGTTTAAGACTCTGAACACCTCTTCGACTCAAAAAAATTAAAACTCTGGACACTCTTCGACTCACTAAAAAAGGATACTTCGAACGAGGATATTTTGACCGAGGATATTATAACAAAGGATATTTACAGCCTATACCTTTGCAGGGCTCAGACAATCCAAAAGATTAATCAAGCCATACTCCCCTCAAGAAATTCCTAAACGATATAAGACAAGCAATACGAAGCTAGTGAGCTTCCTGACAGGCCATTGTACATTGACAGATTATCTTTGCAAAACAAACCTGTGCTCAGAGACAGGGTTTTGTCTGGACGAGTCCAAACACATTCTCTGAAAATGCCCGGCACTGCATTACATGAAAAGAAAAACGTTCGACAGCGGAACTGAAAACTCTGCTACAAAGGATATATATGCCAACCACCACATGGAAAGTGGTACGTCTCTTGGAATAGAAAAGCCTTAAGATGTAATAGATCTTTCAGGTCGGACATTCGAGTATGGGTATTTGTATAAAAAAAAAATTAAAAAAAACGGGCAGTTCCACTGGAGGTATGTGTTGGTTTCTTCTTTACAAAAAGAAGTGACCAGTAATGCTCCCACCACCGAGCTTATGTTTTTCCTACAAACGTTTTATGGAAAGGAGTGTTGTTGATTTTTGTTAGGAAATGCACTGGTGTCTTTCCATCTAGGTTAACTTCAAGATTAGAAACTACATAAGTCATGCATCACAGTTTCTACCACTCGTTAGGTACGTGAAACCTTTGAAAATAATGATAAATTCAACATCACTATAACAAGTGTTTGTTTTCAAATAGATCCATTTAAAATAATCCAGAGAAAACCTACCTATCAGAACGAATTCATTTACCTACGTTCGTCACAGATCTCAATCAGATTACTGATGGACAAATTGACTGAGTTCATTTGTTAAAATCGCCTCCACAACGTTCTAAAGTTCACTGACTTTATTTATATCAACAACCTACGTGTTGATTTCAATCCAGGTCGAACCCCCTTCGAGTCCCGTACCTATTAAAATATTAAAATTCCAAATATAAAAGGCAAAAAGTCATGCAAAAAACAAAACGAAAAACTGAGATTAAAACACACATCCGATCCCTTAAGGATCCATTTAATCCAGTTCAGTACCTGTGATGGTATGGCTGAACGAAGAATAACACAACAAGCATCCTCATACCTCAACCGTCCTTGTCTCGATTGCTTCATCTGTTTTATACAAAAGCGAAAATATTCACTCAAAAACAATATAAGTGAAATTTTCTTTGTATAACCAGGAAAGCCCCATTAGCAATGGCAGTGCCTTTAGTCACAATTGGTCATCAACCTGTTTCTCTATCCGCTCGTTCAGTCCCTTAAGGACACACAAAACCAGGATAAAGTTTCAATTGTCTTTCGTGTATAGCAAAGTAATTTATTATGCAGTTCAACTGCTGCTTTCTCTCGTTAATGCGCTTGGAAATACAAAATAACAAAATGTTATACGAGGGTTTCCAACTGGAATGACAGGCCTTAAATGAAGGGATATGTCTGGAGGTCACTTTAGATTTAAGACGATTTGAAAACAAATGAAATAAAGGATACCTAAGGCTAAGGTGATTAATCTGGCAACCAAAAGGAACATCCTGATGAAATTACTTTTGAAATATGTTGCAAAATTAAAATTTTAATGTTGGTCATCAGTTTTTGAAAAAGAAAAGATAAAGTGTAGAAAGGACATCATGAAAAGGTGCTGTTATTAAATTGAGCAAGATTTAACGCTTCCGAAAGTAGATTTGTATAAATGTTTAAATTTGAGATTTCTTGGTAGGGTGAATGGAATTTGAAAGGATCATAGGTGTTTATAGTTTCTCAGAATATTTTCAAGGGTGGTTATCGAAGTATAAAAAAAATAAATATCAGGCATTAACGGCCCATACAGGGCCGAAAACCTAACTTCTCCCATCTGGAAGGGATCTACGATTTAACACCGAATCCGAAAGGCAATTTGAGAAGCTTCTCATGACAAGTGATACTCTTGGATGGTTTGTCAGACGTTTGCAAGAATGGGGCAGTGGAAAATATTTTTAGATGTTACTTGGCCCCTGCGGGATTTGAACCTGAGACCTTTAGATTAGTAGTCTAACACAATAACCTCTGCGGCCACAGGTTAGTGAAGTATGCATAGGAAATTTCTGAAGAAATTTCAGTCCGATTTGTTAAGCACAAATTAATCTGACAATTACAGGTAACATCTTCCAGATTTTTGTAAACATCTGCCTCAACACAACTTATGGACATGCCAGAAATAATAGCTGTGTTTTATTATCCATGCGGATCTGGATCTGGATCAATTTAATACGTAAAACAAAAACAACACAGGATCTTGCTATTTATCGGGATCATTAATCGTGATCCAAAATGTACGAGTAATTACAAAACTCACTACCTGTTTTTCCGTGGCGTTGCTTATTTAAATTATAGGAAATTATAGGAACACAATAATATTGCCAGACCAAAATATGAAACACTATTAATAACACAAAAAATCAATTAGCATATTTTCGTATTCGAATAATTTACCACTGCGACTTTTGAGACGTTTTGCTTCGTAATATAATACACAAAAATTAATGGAAATATTAGCAGTACAATACTGTTAATATGTTGCATATTTGAACATAACATTTGAACATAGTTTCTGGAAATAAAATATTGAGTGCAAAATGTACTCGTATGTTGATTTGTATTCAAATGGCAACACCCCCGACACAACAAGCGATCATATTGTGACGTCACATTGTACCCTATATTTGCAATATGGCTGAGTGCCAATCGAAACTTGAAATACCTGGTATCGTCTGTTATGTGTTAAAAACAACTGTTGCCACAACTTGCCACTGATGATCCAGATCGTTTTATTATCAGATCGGATCCGTATCAAGATCATTGGGATAATAAAACGCGGCTAATAGAACACTCGATTAATGGTGCATTGCCTTCTATCTACCTACAGCAATCCAGACCAGACCGTTGTAAGGCTTGAACGGAGGGGGCTCCCCCTACTGATTATATCAGCCGTTTACATGCCTTATGAAGACGAAGGACCGCCAGCTCCAATCACCCACGCCTTAGTCCACAAAGCGGAACAGGAGGGATGGGACCTGATAATGGGTTGTGATGCAAACGCCCACCATTCGCAATGGGGCAGCCTAGATATCAATACACGAGGTGCCCGGTCGTAAAACGAAAGAACAAAATATCACCCCCTTGGTGGAACAAGAAACTGGCCGAAATTAGGAAGGAAACAAGGAAACTTCTTAATACGGCAAACAGGACGAAACTAGACTCTGCCTGGGAAATATACAAAGCCAGTCAGAGAAGCTTCAAAAATGAAGTTCAGAGATCCAAGCGCCAATCATGGAAAAACTTCTGTGACGAATTAAAGGGCACTACGGAAACCGCGAGATTAAGGAAAGTTCTAACCAGAGAACCATTAACTCTGGAATCCCTCAAGAAACCTGAAGGAAACTGGACCGAGTCCTGTTCAGAGTCTTTAAACCTACTACTGAACACACAGTTTCCAGGCTGCACCACTCAGCCTTGTCTCGATGAACGCACCAACATTACTGGGGAAACGATCCTCCCTGGAGACTTGATAACGGAAGATAGAATAGAATGGGCAATCCAATCCTTCTCTCCCTATAAGTCTCCAGGGCTCGATGGGGTCATCCCCATTATGTTGCAAAAGACTGTCAAAACCATTATTCCGGTATTAAAGGAACTTTATATTGGCAGTCTCACACAGAGATATATACCAAGAACATGGAGAGAAGTGAAGGTTATTTTCATACCAAAGTCTGGCAAGGGAAGTCACACCAATGCAAAGGACTTCAGACCAATAAGCCTCACTTCCTTGATACTGAAAACTTTGGAAAGACTGATAGACATACACATTCGTAGCAGGCTTCGTCCGGAAGACTTATCCCCAGCCCAACATCCCTACACAAAGGGTAAAAGTGTGGAAACCGCGCTACACTGTGTTGTCGGCACAATCGAGAAAACACTAAAGGACAAAGAGTACACCTTAGCGGCCTTCTTAGACATTGAAGGAGCGTTCAACAATGTCAATATTGGCGCCGTACGCAGAACGCTAAGTAAGCTTATGATTGATAATTCTATTATCAACTGGATTATCAGCATACTCGAAGAAAGGCACATTATAGCGGAACTTGGGATCTCTAGGCTAGAAGCTTACGCCTCTAAAGGGACTCCTCAGAGAGGGGTTATTTCCCCGCTGCTATGGGTCATTGTTCTGAATGAGGCGCTTATGCAGCTCAAGAATAGTGGCGTTAGAACAACAGCTTATGCTGATGACGTCGTGCTGTTGGCAACAGGTAAATTCCTGCCAACACTCACCGAACAAATCAACTCAAAACACTCGACAACTGGGCCAGGCACTGCGGCCCAGCGGTAAATCCCCAGAAAACCGAACTGGTAATTTTCACAAATAAAAGGTTGTCACACCTTCTGTTGGTGGTACACCCCTCAGAATCTCTGACAGTGCGAAGTACCTGGGACTCATACTAGACAAAAAACTAAACTGGAAAATGAACACCAATGAAAGAATCAAAAAAGCCACAATAGCCTTTTACTCCTGCAGCCAAATCTTTGGGAAAACCTGGGGATCATCTCCCAAAATTAAACTGTGGATGTACACGGCAATAGTAAGACCCATACTGACATATGGCAGTCTCGTATGGTGACAGGCAACCAATAAAGCCACCTACCTAAAGGCCCTTACAAAAGTTCAGAGACTAGTGTGCATCGGCACAACTAGTGCGATGAGGACAACTCCAACCGCAGGACTGGAGGCTATCCTCAACCTGAATCCGCTAAACATCTTTGTTCAATCAACAGCCGCCATTAGTGCCATGAGAATTTGCCAAACAGCAATGGGTCATTCGACGATCCTATAGAAATACTTTGGCCATGTACCAACTACGGACTACATCACGCCATATTTAGACTTCACAAGACCTTTCTCGAGTGCCTATCCCAGTAGGGAAGAATGGAGAAGCGGACTCGTCCCCGACATCCAAGCCATAGCCGTATTTACGGACGGCTCAAAAATGGCAACGGGGGTGGGGTCAGGCGTCTTTTCCGCACCACTGGGCATATCAAAATCGGTACGCCTACCCGACCACAGCAGCGTCTTCCAAGCAGAGGTCCTGGCAGTGATAACAGCAGCCCGTGAGTCTGCGGTAAGGGCAATACCACCCGATGGTATTACCTTCTATATCGACAGCCAGGCAGCAATAAAAGCCTTAACTGCAGCAGAAATAAAATCAAAGCTTGTGAAATAATGCTGTCGCGAAGAACTCAAGGTTCTTGGTACCCAGCATAAGGTATCGCTCTGCTGGGTCCCGAGACATGAAGGTATTCCGGGCAACGAGAAAGCGGACGAATTAGCAAGACAAGGTTCGGAACCTGTGTCAGAACAAGCTGATCCCTCTGTACTCATCCCGCCTTGCTCACTCAGGCTTGAAGCAGGGAAAAAGGCAATAAGAGAGGCGAACCTTAGATGGACGGCACTAGATACTTGCCACACCACTAGAACGCTATGGCCAACCTACAATGAGGCCAGAACCGAGAGTCTAATGAAAAAGGATAGAACATCACTATCGACCCTCGTAGTTATTTTTACGGGGCACAACACTCTGCGGTACCATATGAAAAAATTACGCTTGACGGAGGAAGAACTCTGTAGAAGCTGTGGCGACGAGGAGGCTCTGGAAGACACTACCCACTTCCTGTGTCACTGCCCGGGTCTCCAAAACATTAGACACAGATTCCTGGGGAGACACTTCTTCCACGACCTAGACGAGCTCTCCAGCACACCAATAGACAAAATAATGAAGTTCATCAAATCTACAGGATGGTTTGCATCAAACAGCACAGCGATTAATTAATCTCAGCTGTTTATAGACAGGGTTAAAAATGAGTAAGGGACTACCCTCCTCCCCCGTTGGGCATCACAATGGGTCAGCATTGACCTGAGTGTGGCACTATGCCAGCCCACCTACCTACGCTAACCTTATGGTGCATTGCACCATCAGGCACAAAGTCCTCGTTTCTAATGTCGTCTTTAAAAGGAGATTCAATGTCAGAATCCCCGAAAGAAGCCAATGGACAAACAAAACGGCGAAGAAGGTAAAGTGTTACACTACGGACGAGATATCAACCGTCGATACGGTGACAATATCCTGGGTACTAGGGCATTAGGACATCTCGGGGAACGGGGAAAAGCGGATAAACTGACAAGAAACGCATCGGATATAGATGCATTCCTGGCCCTAAAATCTATAAGAACTACCCTGAGTACACCAGTGTCGTCGAATCCATGAGTAGAACAAACTTCGCTGGACCAACCTCTAAACATTCAGGCACACAAGAGAGATCGAAAGTCAAGATCGGGCTAAGCCGCAAGGTATTCGCACAGTGGAGGGAGTCCTCACAGTACACTGTGTTGTGGGCCTAAACGTGAACCAGCTGGAAATACTTTTTTTTTTTTATAATTTGCGTGCGCTAAAGGGATTTCTTTTTTCTGTGACACAGTACCCTTATAGTGGAAACCACAGCGCAGGAATTTTGTTTGTTGCTGTAAGTAACTTCCAGAAAATGATTCATTGCCTATTTTTGGGTGCTACTTACTGTATGAAAGAATAGAAGGAGAAAAGAGGTTTGGTGCGATGGGATTTTTTCCCCACAGGTGGCGCCTAAATTGCTTTAGGGAGATCTGTTTTTGTTGTGTGTATTCAATTTATAAAAATCATGGCCGTGGTCGGGATTCGAACGCACGACCTGCCGAT
Organism: Portevinia maculata; assembly: GCA_949715645.1. Classification (NCBI taxonomy): domain Eukaryota; kingdom Metazoa; phylum Arthropoda; class Insecta; order Diptera; family Syrphidae; genus Portevinia; species Portevinia maculata. The sequence goes on along the minus strand of OX454527.1, from coordinate 23,855,335 downwards.
CACTTAGTGAATACACTACCATCGCACCATTGCCACTGCCAAAAGATTATTGCAGAAGCTGCAGGGACTTGGTAGAAATATAATCTTTTCGTCACTTATTATACGAATGACAAGCCCTTGGAATCAACCGATTGAAGATTCTTGGCAGCTACTTCTTTAAGGAGCTGGAGAATCTGGTTGATATAGAACTGAGGAAACTCCTTAGATTTACAGATAAATCTGGGTGGTTCTAGTAAAGCGGATGATTGAGCTGTTAAACAGCGGTTTCTTTTTTGTTTCTCTTTTGAGGTCTCCAAATTTTAAGAATCCCAAAACGCAAACACCGGGTTGGACCTAGGTTAGCTTGGCTTGGTGGGTTGATGAAGAAGTGTGCTTCCCCATCTTACGCAGGTCAATGTTGACTAAGTGTGTCCACGTGTTTTGTAGTGGCTTCTTTTGTCTTGTTGGTGATGCGCATATAGACCCTATCCAGCCATCCGGATTTTGCTGAAAACCTGAAAAGATTAGAGAGAGCGATTTCGGTTATGGGTGGCAATGGTAAGATGGTTGTGTATTTACTAGCTGATGGGCAAGTCGCGCGTTCGAATCCCGAACATGGCCATGACCATAAATTGAATACACACAAGAATACTGATTTCCCTAAGTAATTTATGTACCACCCTACAAAAGCACCAAAACTTCTATCATCTTTCAAAACAAGTAGTAAGTAGCACCTAAAAACATGCAATGAATCATTGATAGGTGCTACTTGCAGCAACAAAAAGAAAAAGAAAAAGAAAAACCGCCTGCACTTTGTTTCTTACACTAAAAGGGCACTGTTACATTTACAGAAAAAGGCCAGTGGCACAGAAAATGGAGCGTGTGAGTTTCCTCATCAACGCAGCCTCTGCATAGCTCGACATCAGTAAGACGCATTTTGACTTTGTGGTTCTTAAAAAAATCAACATCGAAACAGATTTCAAGTTTCTTTGAAGTAGTTAGTGGGTTCTGGCTTTGTCATAGCCGGGCCACATTTTCTTGGATGTTTTACAGTTGGGGAGGGAGTTCCCTGTTTTTTTTTCCGATTTCCAGTATTTCCTGCCTCACCCGTGCTTTGACAAACTGATCTGCCTTTTTGGGGCTCAGGGAAGAACCCGTTCCTGGTAATTCATCAGCAATTATGTCTGCCTGTTTAGGGCTCGTGGAAGAACCCGTTTATGCTAATTCATCTGCAATTTTATTACCCTGTATACCGCTGTGTCCAGGGACTCAGCAGAGCTTTGGACCCAAAATGGTAGTCTCAGTGAGCCGTGACATATGGTATCCATTTGCATAGCCTAAATATAGAAGTAGGGGAAGTATGCCATTTGTTGCTTTGGTTAATTTCAATTTCAATTCTTTATTTATTGGCATGCTGGCATTTTAAGATACAATATCATATAAATAAATGCAAGCTTTAATTTGTCAACTCTTTTAAGTAGATTTAAGATTATTCTTTTGTACAGTTTAATTCCAAATATTTATATTTTTTTCAAACAATGTGTGATTCTTTCATATAACATTACATTTATTTGTTGCTCTTTATTATCATTTTGTTTACAAGGACAAATGTTCCTTTAGTTCTATATTTAAACAACGAATGTCCCCCATTACGCCTATTATTGCGAGGTAAACGGTAAACCATAATCGGGTGGCATTGACGAAAAACTGGCGTGCAGAGGTTAATCACGAATACCGAGGTTGTATGAGTTGTTGCGATTTACTTGATGAGGACATTTGTAATCTGGTAAAGAGATAACAAGGCTGATGACTATGGATTATCCTGAACAGTAGAACAAATGTCCTATATCGAATGAGGTTGTCAAGGAAAAGATTTCCTTTTGAAAAAGACGATATGCGATCGTATCTTTTCGGGCCGTATAAGTATCTACCAATGCTATTATCCTCTGTTTTCTTTAATGGCGTAGCATATCCAGCAATGCTATTATATGCTACGTTAAGTTTTCTCCTGCTATTGTAGTCGCAATTGCAATATTCTTCACATCCAAAAAGCAAAGTGGGTATTGAATGTGTTTTGGCAAGCATTAATCTGGTTGTTTAGGGTGTGTAATATTGCGTGGCCCACACTGTACAAGGAGCGCTATACGTTTTCGTCTGTACTATAAAGTCTTTATTAATATTGCAGACGCGCAGACTTCGGTTAGTCCGAGAGTGCAACTTTTGTACATTTGTACGCCATCGGCATACATTTAAATAGAGGATGAAGAAATATTCTGGGGAAGTTCATTAATATACAAGGAAAACAAAAGAGGACCAAGAATTGAGCCTTGTGGGACACCTCTTAATGGATGGCAGTATATTGCAATGCAACTGAGAACTGCTAAATAAATGGTCTTTTATTAGCGACTTGACAACTTCAAACTTTCAGTGTGGACGCACCCTTAAACCGACTACCGATCTTCAGCGATAAAGCGCATTTTTGGTTAAACGGCTTCGTCAATAAGCAAAATATGCGTTACTGGATAAGTGAGAACCCTCATGTGCTTCATGAAACAGTACTTCATCCGCAAAAAGTCATGCCGGTGGCGTCATTGGGCCGTATTTTTCGTCGATGAAAATGCCAGTCTCGTTACGGTAAATGGTATTCGCTACAGAGACATGTTGGAACGTTATTTCTTTGAGCAATTGTATGAATTGAACATCAGTGATATGTGGTTCCAACAAGACGGTGCCACAAGCCACACAGCGGGTGCAACAATCGAGTTATTGAAGTCTCATCGAAAATTGGGTTCAACGTATCGACCGTTGCATACGTTCCCGTGGTGGACATATGAACGAAGTCGAATTCCATTCATAAATGTTTTGATGGTAATTTAAGTCAATACAATTTTTGTTGAGATATCTCAAGTAGTTTGAATTTTTTTTAATAAAGATCTGTATTATTGTGCAACCGATCGATTTTGCCGAGCCAATGCAAGCGATGTTTATCTGTTTGGACTACATCTAGACTTGGACACAACTCAAACAGATATATTTTATTCCCCATTCGTCCTCCAATTTAAAGTTTTGAGTTTAATTTAATTTTAAACTTAGACCAAAAACCAAGACCCGAACAAGGGCTGAATTCTTAAGAGGGTAAGTGCGTTTTTCTTTAGAGGCTAAGTCCTGCGTTTGATATCGAAAGCGGTAAGGTTTGTGATGACCTTCCGCAGCAAACGGCAGGAAGCCTTCATGTACAATGGACTGTTACTGAGTCTGAGTGCTCTGGGATTTGGATTTCCTTTCACGTTCTTGATAGGGAGGCAAGATATAGGGATCGTTTGAGGGAAGACCACTAAAAAGAAAATGGAGAAAACGACGTTGGATGCTCCCTATTCTGGACATATGAACTGAATCATTAAAATCGAACGTACGTCGGTTTGTCCTCCTTCCTTCTTCCTATTTTCCTTAATGCCCGTGCTGTATAAATATGTACCTACATTATAAGGGTGCTTAAACTCCCTTTTGCATGTGCAAATTATAAAAATTATGAACTGAATGGAAGACCATGCTTGGCTAGCGTAATCGTGGAGGGCGCGAACAAGTGATGTAGAGATTTGGTCACGAAAGGAAGTAAAAAAAAACTCTTTGCACCACCGATTAAAGAAGCATTATCTTAAGAATATGCAAAAGGAAACTAAGCTCTCGGTCGCGAAGAGATAGACCGGCAAAAAAATATCACCCTGCAAAGGTAAAGTCGATTATAAGTTCAAGATGAAATCGTCTCTTCGTGCCAGAACCAATTGAGCGAAATAAGGGAATGGTGTGTGGTCTAATGCATTTCATTCTTGTTTCAGTTGTATCTTTTACGCGTTTAAATGCAGATTTTTTTTTTAATTTGCTTGTGCTAAAGGGGTTTCTTTTTTTTGTAATAGATTTGTAATAGGGTACGTACTGTCCCTCATAATGTAAATACATTGCGAAGGCATTTTTTTTTCAACTCTGCACCTACAAATGCAACGCCTTTGAAGACGTATTTCATTGCCTACTATTAGGTGCTAGAACTAGGAAGAAGTAGAATGATAGGAACGATTGGACTCTTTGGATACTTTGGACTTTTAAATTTATTTTTTATTGATTAAACATTAACTTTCCTACCAGACAGAAAAGATGAAATCTAACTTAAAATTAACAGGATACTTGTTCTATATTATTGGTCCTTATGCGGACGCTCTTACTGCACTGTTGCCCCAGGTAAACGGTCAAAGCAATGCCGAATAGTTGACTTCGTGCCACGGTTTTGAGGTGCCTGGTTCATTTCAACCACTTTTAGTTTGATGTTTGGCCATGTATGTTAGTTCTGACAAGGGTAGTTACATACACCATTGTACGAATTCCGGACTCAGAAGGGCTAATGTGTTGACCGTAAAAAACACGAAAGGTGCTAAATGTAATTTTCACATAACGTTCATAATAACTTCGTATAATAAAACGTTTTTTGTTGGTAGACGATTCCTTAATTGCCTATAGTACGTTTCTTAAAAGTAAGTTTTCTGTAAAAAAAAACGCCCTTAAAAATGGGCATGTTCAGAACGACTTTAACATTTGCCAATGATTTCTTCAGTAAAACAGGATTTTTTTTACTTTTGAAGCAGGCGTGTTAATGGACGGATTTTAAAAATATTTAAACATGACCAAAACATAAAGGGGCTCAAAAAAATAAATAAATATTAGGCATTAACATACAGGCCTAAAAACCTAGCTCTCGAACCATTAACTTGTGCGAAGTGGAAGGGACATACAATTTTAAGCCGAATCCGAACGGCAAATTTGAGAACCTTCTCATAACAATGGATAGTTGTCAGACGTTCGCAAGAGGTGGGGCATTGGAAAAACTTGGCCCTGGCGGGATTTGAGCCTGCGACCTTCAGATTAGTAGTTCAACAGGCTAACCTCTGCGCCACTGCGACACCCAAGTGGCCTCTAGAGAGTATATAAAGCGTGTTCAAATTTGAGGTATCATTTTAAATTTTGAATGAAAGACATAAGTTGTGTGAAATCTGTATTTATTTTGATTGGAAATTAATGTACATTGATTCCGGTTATTAAAGAAAAAGAATGTCGTTCAAGTGACCTCCTCTGATAGCTCGGTGGACTGACAAACTTTTAGCAAAATTTTGAATCACTTTTTCGCATAATGATGGTTCAATAAGTGATATTAGCTCGATGATGTTGCCTTTGAGGTGTTGAACAGTTTGAGGATTATCGGCATAAACTTTACTCTGCAAGAAACCTCATAAGAAAAGATCCAGTTGTTTTAAATCGCATGATCTTGGTGACCAATTCAGGTCTATTCTTCCGGAAATTATGACATTGTTAAACTTCTCATGCAAAAGATCGATTTAGTTCGTTGCATGTTGCACCCTCCCGTTGAAACCACATATTCTGCACATCAATATTTTCCAATTGACTCCACAAAAAGTTTCAAATCATCGCTAGACATCGAGCTTCATCCATAGTAACTGCATTGTCATTTTCATCTTCGAAGAAAAATGGACCAATTACGCCACCACACCAAAATCCACACCATACAGTAACTTATTGTTGGTTTCATTGGCCTTTCAAACAATCCTCTAGGATTTTCTTCAGCCCAAATGCGACGGATTTGTTTATTGACATAACCGCCAATTTCAAACTGAGCCTCATCGGTGAAGATAATTTGCTTGAAAATATTGTCATTTTGCTTCTCTATGGCCCAATTAACTAATTGCCGACGCACTGCGTGGTCAGTTGGCTTTAATTCTCTTGTTAACTGTATTTTGTGAGCCTTTACATGCAGATCTTTGTGCAAAATGTTAAACAAAGTTGTTGGTTTGAGGTTTAATTGCTGTGAACAACGACGTATTGACGTCCTTGGATCTTCAGCAACACTTCTGCTAAAAGCTGCAATATTTCCACTCGAACAACCACCATGATGATAGGCTTTACTTCTCTGATCTTGAACTGCACCAGTTTCTTCAAATTTATGAACGATAGCTTTGCACGGTTTGACGGAGCATTTTCTCTACCGTATTTTCAGCGAAATTTTCTTTCAACTTCAGCAAAACTTTGACCATATTTAAAACAAATTTTAAGAATAAAAACACGTTGCTCAATAGTGTACCGACCCATTTTAGCTAACGCGAATGTATTTACCTCATACCTGATAAAACTTCGGTGTAATCTAATAACTGTAAAAAAAAAAGTGGCGGCCAATTTTAAACGATACGTCAAATTTGAACACCCTTTATATTCGGACGATGTACTCTTGTGCACACAAACGCGTCTTAGTTGATTGATATTTTGATATGTCGAATTCTTTTGAAACACTATTTTTACTTGCCTTGAAATTTCGGATATTTTCTTACGTTTTAACTTCACCATAATTTTTTTTTTATCAGAAACACATGAAATACTATTAAAATAGTTTCAGAGTTTTATTGTAGGTGACTGTAAAATATCAGACGATGAAAACATGAAAAGAAAGACATTGGTAATTCGACTCGTCGCGTCGTAAGGTTCCAACTTAAATTGAAAATGTTGTGAAATAAAACCGTTGTTTCTACTAGTGTTTGTGATGGTCGTAAATTTTCAATAGAATTTCGTATATCATCGCTGCAGGAATTCCGATTTTATAGCTCTATCAACTCGATTATTGCCTTTGTCGTAAATAAACTATTCCCCTTGTCGGAGTCCATGAACGACTTTTCAGCGGAATGCGAACCACAAATATCCACGGCATGCTATTTCAATTGACGAACAAAAGCTCAAGAATTATGTTGATGTTACGACTTTATGACGATAGCAATATTTGATTGTTCATACTTTACAAAAGTAAATCTTTTGTTTGGAGGTGTGGGAGATTTTACGACTATTATGGCTCAGAGCTACGTGGGAACTCAGAGGGAGGTGATAAAAATCAAGGCAGTAGAGGAAAGGATGATTTCGGTACGCTTAACATCTAGCAACCTGTATACACAGATTTTAAACATCTATCACCTAAGCTTATTATCAAAAGCCCCTGATTGTATATATACTTTCTCACTTCACGGGCTCCCGACTCAAGAAGAGTCTCTGCCTGAGACGAAACCGCAGCCTTACATCCTCTGCGATCATGGGCACGCAACTGGAAGCAGAGTTTTGCAGAAAAAGCGCTTTCGCATCCGCTATGGCTTTGAAATGGATGTTTGGTCTTCCTATCGGACACAACGATCCTCTTGGCTGGAACATTATTTTTCGTTCGGTCTATATGGCCCAGTCAATGTAGTCACCGTGTTTTAGATTTTTATCTAAAACATATCTTAGTACGGTTTATTGAGTTTGCGGTTGTATCTTCTCTTCCATTCCTCTTTGTTTGAACGATCAAATATCCGATGAAGTATTTTTCTTTCAAAGGAAACCAATATCAAATCTCCCATCCTGGCAATTGAAAAGCATTCATTCGCCATAAAGCAGAACTGCCAGGATTAAGTTTCGGAAGAGTGTGCATTTTGTCCTTCGTGGGGATGTTGTTTACTCCAAGTTTGATGTTTTTGCTATCTACAGTGACGTTTTGTCCTAGGTGGTGGACTGATATTTGTTTGCTTGTTGATATCATGTACTTGATGTTGTCCTCATTATCTCAATACTAACCAATTTGAACTGTTCTTCAATCGCCGTAAAAGTCTTTACTACGTCACGCTGGGAGCAGCCGATGATGTCGATATCGTCCGCATTCCCAGAAGCTGAACGGATCTTTTAAAGATAGTCCCTTCCGTACTGATACCTGCCTTTGCACTATCTTCTTCAGAACTAGATTGATCTTGCCGCAATACGGAGCAGGATTATAATAATTCGGTAGAGTTGCTTCCAAACTATACATTACACCGGTACCGTGACATAAGGCCAAATTTTAGTTTATTCATAGTAAACTTTATTTTTGAAAATGGAAAAACACCTCAAAGTTCCGAATTCTTTTTTTCGGGACCTTTTCAAAATATACTCAAGCTTGCACCTACTTCACCCCAAGCAGTGGGTAGCATAGCATGCCCATCACACCTATGACACTTTTTATGGGATCTAGAGTTGCGAAATCGCAAGTAATTCCCATACACATGCTGCCCTCTGCAACACCCCTGCTTGGGGTCACTGTTGCATTAAGAGTAGGTGGGCGGTTGGAGCAGGTGCTATGTGTCTAATTTGTAAGCAAATTGTTGAAAATAGCACCAATCGAAAGCGATATTATGAAAAATTAAATAACGCCCAAATAAAATGGCAAAAAACATTTTTGTTATTGCAAAACATAAAAAACCTTATTGGTCTTGTGTCTCAAACAAATTGCGCCTTATGTCGCTTTCCCAAAGCGTCATTGCCAATTAGAGCTCCTAACGATGAATGCTATCATATGCGGCTTTAAATTCGATGAAAAGATGGTGAGTCTCGACTTCAATAAGTTAATCCTTTCAACATTATATAAGTGAACTTACACTAGATATTACATAAATGAACATTGAGGAATATAAGATACATCCTATAGTTATAAAAACTAGTGACGGATGCATTAATTGAGCCATAATTATAAATTTAATGAAAGTAAAAACATAAGATAAATACAATTGTTGTGGGGTGATTAAGATATATAAACAATCTGATACTGTTATACATACTAGTAAATATAAGAGCATAAGATATTTTTATTTTTTTTTGTAAACTACGTTATATAATTACTTTTATTAGGTTATTAATTTCATTGAAGTCAAACCAAAATAGCCACTTTTTGATTTCTCTGTTGAATGAAAAGGATTTTTTTATACTTCGAAGTTTGAACGGCAACCTATTAAATAATCTGGGTGCTACTAAAGTATAAAAATATAAGAAGCGATAAGTATTGTGAGTTAGAATATCAGCTAAAAATCGTTCTGTGCTACGCAGCCCATAAGTAGTTAAATTCTGATTTAGTAAGTTTACACTTCTTAAATAAAATATTTTCAAAACTTTGTAGAAATAAAGATGTTTCAGCGGGAGTTTCTTTGAATTACAAAACAAACAAAAACTATGTTCACTGCGTTTTTTTTCCACATTAATCTTAGAATATGTTTCTGAGATGCTATCAGGGGTTGTAAATTATTGTTATTAGTACCACCATAACATACGAACCCATATTGCAACTTAGATTGTACCAAACTATAATAAACTGTTTCTAACAGCTTCTCAGAGCATATAAACCTCAGGTGATACATTATATATGTTGCTTTTAGAACATACTTTTTTAGTATTGAAGTGTATATTCTCCAGTTCATATTGCTGTCAATAGTTAAGCCCAAATATTTAAAAGCATTAACATTTTCAATAGAAAAACATTTTGAAGAACAAGTTTGGCTTATGTTATAAGAGTTTCTTTTGCAGTTAATTGAAACACAATTAGTATTTCTAATACACATTTTCTTACAATCGATACTATGAAAGATACAAAATACAATATAGGCACTCCCCATCTAGGGATGGTAAGTAAAAAAAAATTTGTTTAGTTTTATTACTTATACCTAACTAGCTTGTGCCTACCGAACCAATGCCTTAATATTTCCAAATCATGGTTAATCTCAGCAACCAAATCTAGTACAGACGCATTTGAATATAAGCACGCAAAACCAGTTTGCTTACACTTTAAATGTTGGCTAAAAATAGAATTTATGAAAATTACAAATAGCAGAGGACCAAGAACGGATCCCTGAGGAACGCCAATCCGAACGTCTCGACTTTCACCGAAAGAATTTCCAATTTTAACGATTTGTTTTCTATTTTTGAGATATGAAGCAAACCAATAAAGAATAAAGCCCCTGAGACCAGCCTTCTCCAATTTGATCAAAAGGAGATCATGGTCAACGGTATCAAAGGCTTTGGTGATGTCTATAAAAAGTGCAGCGCGGTTTTTTTTTGCTGTTCAAACTATCATGCACCTGACTACAGAAATTAAGAAGCACATCTTCCGTCGATTTGTCAGGTCTAAAGCCATATTGGTTCGTGCTAAAGAATGCATTTTTCTCCAGAAAAGCAACAACTCAGCTCTTTATAAATTTTTCAAAAAAGAAGAGAGATCGGCCTATAGTTATTTAACTTCGTCCTATCCCCTTTTTTAATATGGGTATAACCTCAGCTATCTTCAATCTATCGGGAAAAATAGAACAGTATATGCTTTTTTTGAAAATGTGAGCTAAAACATCTACAACATTAAAGCAGATTTTCTTCAGAAAAACACTTGAATAACTATTGAGTGTAACGGAGTTTGTGTTATCCAGCAAAGTTATTTGTCTTTACAACTCAAAAGACGAGATTGGCTTAAAGAAAAAACTATTTTGTTGTGAAAGTACCACTGTTATTACAGCTTTCCGAGCACAAAACATGAGACGCTGTATCGTAACCAGCATCAGAAAGAGTATTGATCGGTACATTAGTAAAAAAAATCATTGAAGACATTTGCCATTTCTGCAAAACTAGTGATATCTCTATTTTCTAACTTTATTTTTGAAGGTCCATCAAAATTGAAATTTCTATTGAACAAGTTATTGATGATGGAGCTGATAGGACATTCAGGAGGCATGCTTTTTTCATCCATACTTGGTAGATGATTTGGGCATACGCCCTACCAAAATATCACCTCCGTATTGAAAGAGCTCTCCTGGTAAGTCATCAGAGCCGGCGGAGCAGTTGGGTAACCTAATTAGTTTTTTATATCAAGCCTTCTTAGATTTAGGCATCTGCTGGCCAAATGGCTCGTTTGGCCTGTCTTAGACCTGGGATGGTCTCTCAATATTAACTACATTTTGATGGCTCCCAGCTTTTCATTGCTGTGATTGCTGCCGATCTAGGAGTGCAGCAGAAGGGTTCAGGTGAATGGTGTTTCTGAACTCTTTCTGGCCAATTCATCGGCGTTTACATTACCATCAAACCCTTCATGGCCCGGAACCCACCATAGTTTATTCTTTTTTCTTAAGCCGAGTGTTTGAAGGGTTTAAAGGGCATGACTGATTTGGAGTCAATGGTGTGCGAGCTAAGGGCATTTATAGCTTCTTGACTATCCGTGAATGTATGGATGTTTGCGTTTTTAATAACAGATATATGAATGTAGCTATGTCTCATTCTTGATAGTACGCCCCCCTGTAGGTAGCCCCTTACCGCTGATACTGATACTCAGGTCAGTCCTGACGAAGCAGTTGTTTTACGACTTTCCAGCATCGCTTTGATCCGTTTTATAGTGGGTTTATCTATGTTTCTACGGTGCAACGCATTTGATATGGATTCATACCCAGTGTTGTCAAAAGCACCCTCTATATCCAGAAAGGCACAAAGTGCGATCTCTTTGCATCGGCAGGGGTTTTTGGAAAAACCGAAAGCGAATCGCGAATGCTTGTTTCTTTTTACCATTTTTATTGTACATACATACAAGTTCATTCAAGTTTCTTGCAACAAATAATTAAAACATCAATTGGGAGATCCCCTAAAGTTGAATGGATGCCATTTATGATCGCACGACTAACAGACAACTTTCTTAAATACATACAACAAGTTTGGCAAGACAAATGCCAAGAAACACTGCCATAAAATCCGCAAAATCAACCTAAATTTTGTTAAGACCCTTTTTAAGCTTTTTTGTTACTTAAAAACAAAGTATGCTTCGAACCTTCAATTACATGTATTGTTTCCTTTTATGTTTTTAAATTTAAAAAAATGAGTTATCTATTTTTGTTTGAAGTTTAAATCTGTTTTATTTTTTGAGTTATAAGGAAAATAAAAAATGAGTGCCATCTCTCCCGAATTTTCCCTAAGAAACATTTATTTGTTCCCCTAGCTTCTTCAGCCATTATGCGAAGTTTTATTTTTGGTACAAACGAAAGGGACCTACAATTTTAAACCGATTCTGAAATGCAAATTGAAGAAGCTTTTCTGAGTCTTGGAAGATGTGGGTCAGTGAAAGAACTTTATGGTGAACTTGGCGGGACTCTTCGATCAGTAATCCAACGCAGTTACCACTGAGCTCTGTTGGGTTTCCGGACACAATGATGTCCCAGGAAATGAAAGAGCCGATGAACTAGCAAGAAAAGGATCATCCCTTAAATTAAAAGAAGCCGACACTACAGTAAAAAACCCACCCTGTTACCTTAAACATGTGATTGGGGATAAACCACTGGTGGCAGCAAACGAAAGATGGAGTGCCCTTGACTCCTGTGTCATAACAAGGAAAATGTGGCCACTATATAACAAACGAAAGACCGAGAGAATCCTTCAAATGAATAAAAAATCTTTGTCCTCTGTTACAGGTGTTATCACCGGACACATGCTGGACTACCATGCTACGAAATTGAAACTCACCACAGATGACCTCTGTAGAGGATGCGGGGACGAGGAGGTGAATGAGTATACCCCTCATTTCTTCTGTCACTGCCCGGCATTCTGTCGTATTAGAAACAATATCCTCGGCAGACATTTCTTCCAGGACTTAGAAGAACTCTCCGGCAAGTCTGTGAACGACTTGCACAAGTTCATAAATGCATTTTTCATAGGGTTTTTCATTGGTTCCTATGTAAGGGAATCATAACCTCCAGCGTATCACAAAGGGTCTACATTGGCCTAAATGTGACGGGCGCGGAATTCTCTTGCCACGTCAACCCAGTAACCTCACCTAACCTACCACTGAGCTACTCCACCCGCTTTGTGGACGCTAAAATAAAAATATAAAGACAACTCACTGGAACGCAACCGGCCTCACATGCAGGTGTTCAGGGAACTGCCATGTGTAGTCCTGAATTGCAAAAAAGTAGCGTATGTGGTGAATTGTGTGAGTTCCTTGTTGAGTTGTCAAATATTATTTTCTCCCAATATTTCGTTTTCTTGCCTTTTTCAAAATGTTGTGATTGCATTTGTCGTCCAAACTTATCGTTCCTGCTGGATACATTGCCTGTTGATAAAAATGATTAAGATTCATCACTTGCAGATCATTATACATCAACGTCGCTGACGTCTATGCATATCTCAGCTGAAAGGAAAAACCCACAAACAAAAACAATTTATTAACCACACACCTACACAATTAAAAAAGAAAAACGATTCCAAAAACCCTTTAAAACAAATGAACCCAACAGCCATAAGCAAATGATTTACACTGCCGCATTTGTTGCGGTCCCACATTTAACAGCAGAAAACAAATGATCCTTGAACAACCACCAAGCAGCGCATCAACAAGAGGACAGCACAGTAACAAATCTTTGTTGAACAATTTTAAATAGGAGCGTTATTGTCTGCCTTACTACACGGTGTAGCGCGCTAAAACCTATTAACTTAGTTTGTAATAAATGTCAACCAATCTGCTTGCACCCCAAAGCACAGAATCAGATTTCACCATTTAACCCCCGACTTCTATTATGCGTATGTGTGTATTGGCGGACGTTAACGAGCTTTGCTGCGTCGAGCCTTGGGTGGCAGACAGTAGGCAATTGTTTTAATGAGGTGCACTTTAATTGAATTTATTTACAATGAAACATGCATAATGAAGTAGCAATACGACGCTGGTAAGGACATGTTCATATATGGATGGATAAGTACGGAAATCCTTATAGGAAATCTTCTCATCGTGAGTGCGGTATTACTATTTTATTTTTCACATTAAGTTGATCAAAACTCCACCGTCCGCAAATAAACAAAGAAAAAAATACTAAAAAAAATCCGAAAACGCGCGAATCACGTACGTCAAGAGATTACCCTACGCTCGTACATATTAATTACATTTTAATTAAGTTAGTAAAGTACACTCCAAAAAAATACATCGGGAATCGCAAATATTTCTATGGGGCACGGCAGCTATTGTCTGTCGTTTGCATATGTATCTTTTTGCGTTGTTGATTTGAGAAGACTGAAGATAGGGCAAATAGCACGTTCGTATAGGTTCTGCATATAGTCGTCCGTCGTTAAAAATGCAGTGTCATGCACTTTCTAACATTTGAAAAAGAAAGAGGGTATTTTATGACTATGTATATGTGAGCTGTTCGAATTTCGGCTTGAACATTTGCTTCATATCCCCTAAATGTTGACCCTTAATTTGTAACTTGCTCGTTTACCGTCAAACGTATACGTTCGCTGAAACTATGTCCGTGTATCCGTTATCAGTTTTAGGGTTTTTACATAAAGTAAGCATATTGCTGGACGATAGACGACCCGGAAAGTGAAGTGTGGGCCTAAAGATGGTGTGGATGTTGGTTGTCATTCAATGTCATTGCCTGAATTCAGCGTGACTGAGCTTAATGACAGATGTTAAGTATAAACTAATCGTGCATTAACACCGACTCGAAATTTTGAATTGGAGAACGTTTCATATGACAGCTACGATCAAAACTTCGTTGTACCCAATTCTAAGGGTATATTAATTTTGACTCTTATTTTGTAACATACAATATTTGCCGTAGACCCCTAAAAGTAACTATATTCGCGGTCATGATCAGCATCGATAGTAAGGTCGATCTAGCACTCTCCGTCCGTCCGTCCTTTGGCGAAAATTATGTCTTTAAATTGGAGCTAGAAAGATGAAATGTTAACCATATACTCTCAAGGGACCTGAAATATTCAAGTTTACGAATTTTTGAAACTCGTCCTGTGCGTGGGCCGCAAACTGGAAAAAAAACAAATTTATGGCTAAAATCAGTGTTGCCGAAAGTACTCCCATAGGAGTATTGCACTACTTTCAACACCTCCGTACTCCCGTACTCCTCCTTTCACATTCGTACTATTATTTTTTTTTAAAGACCTAAAATACCTTACACTTGCAGCAAAGTGCAATGTCAACCTAAACAAATTTAATTCACTTAAAATTTAGGGCAAATTTATCAGCACTTTTATCTTCCAAACTGTCGTCAAAAAGGGAATTTCCCACTTTCTTGTTAACTTCCCAGTGGAAGTTCTCTTAATGGGGCCGATTTTGTGAATCGCGGATTTTAACATATCTTCACGTTTCAAGGTCACCAGAATCCAAATCCAACGTTTTTATAGAGATGTCTGGGTGTGTGTATGTACGTATGTGCGTTCGGAATTATCTTTCGCCACGATTATCTGGAGAACCAATGATGCTATTGACATGCGACCAGTTTTATTCGAAGCGTAATTACGTAACTCAGAATTGATTAAGTTTCCAGCGAAATCGGCCCAGCCGTTTTTTGTTAGTAAATAAATAACTAAAAAAATGTGGTCTGGGTGCGACCCGCAAGGTCCACACGACTAGCTTCCCAGTGGGATCAATAATCCGATTAGTGGGAAATTTTGAAATGTGATTAACCATAAAATATGGTTAAAAATTATTTAATATTAAAAAATGCTCTTTAATATTGTTCATGGAAATTAAATGTTGTTAATAACAGCATAACACTTTGCGATTATCTCAAGAACCAAAGATGATATTGACATGCGACCAGGTTTATTCGAAGCGTAATTACGAACTGATTAAGTTTCCAGCGAAATCGGTCCAGCCGTTTTTTGCTAGTAAATAGATAACTAAAATAATTTGCCTTTATTTGTACTATTTATTGTCATTTGTTATTAAGCAAATCATTATAACATTGTGCTCCGTTATTTCGCATAAATATAAATTTACAGGTCTCCGTGTTCATAACAATGGTTGCATTAATATATGTATGTATATAACACTTTGCTGTTATTAACAACATTTAATTTCCATTTCCACATTTTTTAATATTAAATAATTCTTAACCATATCGTTGGTTAACCACATTTCAAAATTTCCCACTAATCGCATAAATCATATTGATCCCACTGGGAAGTTAGTCGTGTGGACCTTTCTGGTCGCACCCAGACCACTTTTTTGTTTTTGTGTTTCGTTGGTTTCATCTTTCATGAATCTGTCAGTTTGGTATTTATTTTATTGTTACTTGAGATTGTATTTTGTTGGGCTTTTTTTTGTTTGAACTCCGTGAATTTTTATGTGTAGTTGAATAAAATGAAAACGATTGTTAAATTAATACTTGAAATATTGTAATTCCTGTTAGAATAATTCAAAGTAAACTTGTATTATACATATTTAGTAAATTGGATTCCTTTGAACCAAAATCACCTGCTACAAGAGCCAACGATATTGAGTTTTCAAATGCAGAAAAAGTATTTTCTGTTGAAGTTGATACACCGACCAAATCAAAATCGGTAAAGGCAAACAGCCAATGTCAATGTGTCTTCTGCTGCTGGTAAAAACCAAAAGCCACCATCTGCTGCTCTTCCTGCAAATTCGATTCCTGAATCCCCTGCCGAAAGAACCGAAGATATTGAGAGTTCGGATGCTGTTGAAGTTGATACACCTACCACATCTTTTTTAGAAATAGCAGAGTTTTGGTCAGAGATATTTGTACTTTGGTATTTTGTTAGTGTTTTGTCAGTATTCCGCACAGCAGCGCAGCGGCAGAACGATTTTTTTCCCAACTGTTTCTCATTACAGATAAAAAACGGAACAGATTAGAGGTAAATACATTGAATGTAAATAAATGAAGCATTTTTAAATAAAGTTGCAAAAAAAAATTGTGTAGCTACACACTTATTTTCGAAAACTAAAATTTTTGTGTACTACTATTTTCTCAAAATACTCCCCATTTTTGGCTATAGTACTACCTTATAATATTTATCTCCGGCAACACTGGCTAAAATCGAATTTTTAGCTAGAAAGCTGAAATTTTTAGTTTACGATCTTTAGGGGCCGAAAAAGCTCGGAAGTAAACATTTTTAAAATCTTCCAACTGACACGCCCACAATTAAATAAACAAAATTTATCGAAAAGTCAAAGTTTGAGCTGGGAAGCTGAAATTTATAATAAAGGGTGTGCAAATTTGACGTATCATTTTAAATTGGCCGCCACTTTTTGTACAGCTATTAGATTACACCGATGTTTTTTTTTCAGGTATGAAGTAAATACATTCCCGTTAGCTAAAATGGAGCGGTACACTATTAAGCAACGTGTTTTTATTATTAAAACTTATTTTAAATATGGTGAAAGTTTTGCAGAAGTTGAAAGAAAATTTCATTGAGAATACGGTAGAGAAAATGCTCCGTCAAACGGTGCTATTAAAGTCATCGTTCATAAATTTGAAGAAACTGGTTCGGTTCAAGATCAGAGAAGTAAAACCTATCATCATAGTGGTTGTTCGAGTGAAAATATTGCAGATGTTAGCAGAAGTGTTCAGGAAGAGCCAAGAACGTCAGTTCGGCGTTGTTCACAGCAATTAAACCTCAAACCAACAATTTAGTTTAACATTTTGCACAAAGATCTGCATGTAAAGGCTCACAAAATATAGTTAAAGCCAATTTGGACTTATGAAATCCTAGAAGATTGTTTGAAAGGCCAATGAAACCAAAAAAAGTTTCTGTATGGTGTGGATTTTGGTATGGTGGCGTAATTGGTCCATTTTTCTTCGAAGATGAAAATGGCAATGCAGTTACTGTGGATGAAGCTCGATATCAAGCGATGATTAAAAACTTTTTGTGAAGTCAATTGGAAGATATTGGTGTCCACAATATATGGTTGCAACGAACCCAATCGATCTTTTTAAAGAGAAGTTTAACAATCGCATAATTTCCCGAAGAACAGATGTGAATTTTCCACCAAGATCATGCGATTTAACACCATTGGATTTTTTCTTATGGGGTTTCTTGAGAGTAAAGTTTGTACCGATAATCCTCAAACTGTTCAACACCTCAACGACAACATCGTCGAGCAAATATCACTTATCGAACCATCATTATGCGAAAAAGTGATTCAAAATGTTGGTAAAAGGTCTGCCGAGCTAGCAGAGGAGGTCACTTGGACGACATTCTTTTTCATTATTAACCGGAAAAATAAAAATAAATACAGATTTCACACATTTTATATCTTTCATTCAAAATTTAAAATGATAGATACCTCAAATTTGAACACTCTTTATATGAATATTAACTTGCTGAGAGTTACCTATCCTGGTTGCAGCACGAGATTTGGAATCAGCACTAGGCTCGGACGAATAATAGGGTTAGGTGGAAAATCCTACACGAGACTCTTTCTTACTTAAGAAAAGAAAAGAAAAAACACCTCCCTTTAAAACCTTCATACTACAACTAGGTTATTCCTATCTAGTAGTTTTATTTAAACTGTAAAATACGCTTTTGGAGGGGTGTCTGTTGCTTGCGGGCAAAATGTTTTATTTCATCTTCGACGGTAGCCATACTTAGGTCTCTGTGGATATCAGTGTTTCTGATAAGCCATGGTGCATTTACTATTTTTCTTAGCACTTTGTTTTGAAAAGTTTGTAGAATGTTGATATTACTGGATTTGGCACAACCCCACTGTTGTATACCGTATGTCCAAACCGGTTTTAGTACTTGCTTGATAAAAGCAGCTTGTTCTGCATGCTGAGTTTGTGCATTTGTTTACATCGAATGGCGAGCTCTTTGCGTTTCTTCTTGACGTGCGGTTTCCATTTTAATTTCGCATCGAGTGCTCATTCCCAAATATTTTGCCTCGTTTGCGTACGGAATTAGTACCGAATCAATGAAAATGGGTTGTCTACATTTCTATAAGCAAAATTCACGTGCGTTGATTTGGCCTCGTTGAGAGCAATACGCCAAGTCTTTGTCCAATCACAAATTTTGTCAATAGCACGTTGGAGTTTATTAGTTGCTTATTCAACCGTATTACTGACCGCTAATATAGCTGTATCGTCTACAAACGTGGCTAATGTTGTGCCTTCTTCTTGCGGAATATCACTAGTTAGTGTATATTAGAAATAGAATCGGTCCAAGCACGCTTCCTTGGGGAACTCCTGCCGCCATTTCGTTGAATTCAGAGTAATCATTTCCGTGTTTTACACGAAAGAGTCTGTCTGATAATTCACAATTAAGGATATCAGATAACTGTGTCGGAAAAGCTTGTCTTAGCTTATGTTTCAAGCCCGTATGCCATACTTTATCAAAGGCCTGAGAGACGTCGAGAAAAACACTAGAACATACTTTTTCTCCTCTAGGGCTTTTTCAATTACATTAGTTATTCTGTAAACCTGGTCGATTGTAGAATGCTTAGTCCTGAATCCGAATTGGTAATCAGGTATTAATCGACGTTCTTCGATAATCGGATGTAGGCGTTTTAACAAACGTTTTTCGAATACCTTCGAAATTATCGGTAAGAGCGATATTGGCCATATGATTGTTTGTCATTTAGTGGTTTACCGGGCTTTGGAACCATAAGATAAAACTTCAGCTTTCTTCCATTGTCGTGGAACGTACAATAACCTGAACGATAAATTTATAAGATAGGTGAACTTGATTAAAGATTTCCTAGGTAACTCTTTAAGAACCTGTCCTGTGATTAAGTCATATCCAGGAGCCTTGCGTAATTTTAGTTTCTCTATTTCAAAGCGTAGTTCGGGTAGAGATATACTTTTTATTCTATGATTGTCAGATGCCACGGTTAGAGCAGGAATTTCGATCAAAGCTTGACCATCAAATGGTTTAAATGTTTCTTCCAGATGTTCGGCAAATATTTCTGCTTTTTCCTTGTCACTCTTCGCCCATTCTCCATTGATTTTCCTGATGGGTGGCGCTTGAGTTTTTAGTTTTTTTAAGGCCTTTCATGGCTTTCCAGAGCGAGTAATTTGTACTTTTATCCGCGGTTAGGCTTCCAAGGTATGTAGACATTTCACGATTTTTAAAATCTCGAATTTCTCTCTTAAGTTTACTATAAAGGTAGTTAAGAATGGTTTTATCCTGTTGAGCGCGAGATTGTTGCCATCTTTTGCGCGCTCTCCTTTTCTTCTTTAACAATTGAGTAATTTCCAAGGGATATTTTATTTCGCAATTTGCGGTTATTTTCCGTTTACGGAGAGTATTTTTCCAGGCTAAGCATTGTATGCAGGGCCGGCTCCAGCCAAACAAGCGCCCTGTACAAGATTTACAGAAAGCGCCCTACTTTGAGTTAGATTCTCCTTGAAGTTGCAATATTGCAAGTGATGTGAGTTAATGTGCAAAAATTCAGCACAGGTGTGATGGATGTTGCTATTTTGGGCTTATTTGAACAAGTTTTTTGTTTTAAATGCAATTTTTTTTTTTATTATTATCGAATTACACACGCCAGTTGTTCGGCGTTACCTACCCCAGTATAAAAAAAAAGTGAGTTAGGCTCGGTTGGAGCACAGTCCATGTTCTGTGCCCTTACGAAAGTGTAACGGAGTTGAAAAATCTCGAAAAAGAAAAAAAAACACCTCCTTAATCAGGACCGATCTATGTAAGATCGACAAATGTTTTTCCTTTCTTATATTTAAAATCATGTTGAGGAAAGTTTAACATTTTAAGTACTTTCCATAGCTTTTAGACCATTAGCTCTTAGGTTATTCTCAATCTCCGGATATTGTCTCGTACATTTGAGACGGTTTCTACCTCGGAGTTGATGTGATTTTGCAGTCGCTGATTGTGGGACACAGCGTGCTTTCTAACCACTTCCGTCACCATATCTATTTGAAGGTCACGGTGCAAATCGCTATTTCTTATATACCAAGGGGCATTTACTATTCCACGAAGGACTTTGTTTTGGAATGTCTGAATGGTTTGAATATTTGATTTCTTTGTGCAGCCCCATAATTGGATGCCGTACGTCCAGACAGGCTTCAATACCTGCTTATACAGAAAGATTTTGTTCTGGATAGACATATCTGAGTTTCTTCCTAGTAACCAGTACATTTTTCTATATTTAAAGTTAAGTTCTTCTCTTTTCTTTTTGATGTGCTCTTTCTATTTTAGCTTTACGTCCAAGGTCATACCAAGGTACTTTGCTGTATTGGCATAGGGTACAATTTGATTGTTAATGTATATCGGAAGATTATTTACCTTTTTATTTGTGAAGTTTATATGAGTTGACTTTGACTGATTGAGTTTGATACGCCATTGTTGCGTCCAATCACTTACTCTATTGACTGCGTTCTGCAGTTTCTCTGTCGCCTTCACAGTGCATTTATCACGTGCTAATATTGCAGTGTCATCTGCAAAAGTAGCCATCATGACATTGTTGTCCACAGGAATATCCCTGGTATACAACAGATATAGGGTAGGTCCTAAGACACTTCCCTGTGGAACACCTGCTTCAATTTTCTTTAGTTCCGAATATTCTTGTTCGTATCGGACTCGCAAGAGTCGATCTGAAATATAGGATTTCAGTATTTCGTAATACTGACTAGGTAAATCCCTATGCAGTTTATACTCAAGTCCCTTATGCCAAACCTTGTCAAAGGCTTGAGTAACATCTAAAAATAGTGCCGAACAGACTTGTCTTTCTTCCAGTGCTTTTTACACTATATCCGTAATTCGGTGTACTTGGTCGATCGTGGAATATTTAATTCTAAACCCAAACTGATGATTCGGGGTTAGATTTCTTTCTTCGATGATTTTGCTAAGCCTTTTCAGGAGTAATTTTTCGAAAACCTTAGCCATAATTGGTATAAGGGATATCGGTCTATAAGAAGTTACTTCTGTTGGTGGTTTTCCTTGCTTTGGTATTACAATTACTTCAGCAATTTTCCAATGATGTGGGACGTATCGGGTCATTAGACATGAGTTTATTATAAATTGTAGTTTTTTAAGGCTATTAATGGCATTTCTTTTAAGACCTGGACAGTTATTAAGTCGTAACCTGGTGCTTTTTTATTTGACAACTGGTGTTGACACATGCTTCTTACTTCTTTGAGCGTGTTAAGGGGGATTTCAGCTTCATCCCTTTTATCAACAAACTCAAGATTTTCAGTAGCTGTACTTGTCGGGAATGGTTTGAAAACGTTCGATAGATGTCCTGCGAACAGATCAACTTTTTGTTTCGGGTTTCCGATCCATTTACCGTCTGGAGCTTTCAAGGGCGGGTTTTGAAACTGAGGTCTTTTTAGACGCTTAGCTGCTTTCCACAAGGAGTAGTCGGTGGACGCATCCGTCGTTAAGCTTTGTAGAAATCTACTAAGTGACTCATTTTTAAATTCATAGATTCGTTTTTTAAGATCATTGTTAAGGCGGTTGAACACAGCCTTATCGCCTGGGAACCTCGTGGTTTGCCATTTTCTACGAGCCCTTAAATGCAAATATCAGTATCCGCACAAGGTAAAATTAATTTTTCTTACTCCCAGCAATGCGCCCCGGAATTTGGCGCCCTGTGCATTTGCACATATTGCACATATGGTTGGGCCGGCCCTGATTGCATGACGTCAATAAATTGATCGACTTCGTCTTCAAGTTCGTCGGGTGTTCAAAAAGACACTTTGAGATCGATTTTACTTTCACAGTATTTTTAAAAGGATTCCCAGTTTGTTTTCATGTTAGTTTGTCTGGGCGGACATTTTTTTTCGTAGACAGCCGTTAAATGTCAAAATGACCGGTGAATGATCAGAAGAAAGATCGAAGCAACAACAACCGACAACCCTTTCGTGATGAAGAAATCGATGAGGTCTTTTGTTTTTGCCGTATCCGAGGGCCAGTACGTCGGTTTACCTGAGAATGAAAGACTACCCCCGATTCCATACCGGCTTCGTAAAGAACTCTACCTTTTGCTAAAAAGCATCTCGAGCCCCAGAAGGTATGTTTTGCGTTAAAGTCACCTCCGATGACGAAATATTGTCCAAGTGTATCTAGAGTATGCCTCTCAAGTTTAGACACCGTTCTACAACATTCATTCAAATCGAATAGAGGCCATTCAACGTAAATTTATTCGATTTGCACTTAGAGGACTTCCATGGGATGATCCATTTAACCTTCCTCCCTACAGTCAAAGTATCAAGCTTCTTCAAATGTTACCCCTTTCTCAACGAAGGCTTAATAGCGATATCATTTTTTTACAGCAGCTTATATCCGGTCAAATGGATGCACCTGACTTGCTGTCGTCTATTGGCTTTAATTTTCGTGGTGGTGCCCATAATTTACGCAGTGTTGAATTATTGTTCAGCCCCCATCATAGAACGAATTATGGAAGGCATGAGCCTATTAGTCGCATGAGTAGAATCTATAATCTAAATGATCATGTGATTGACTTGCATGTTAGTAAAATTAAGCTAAAAAATATTTTGCGTAATAATGCTTTAATGTCTTAATTGTTTGCATTATTTTGTGTCTGTGTTAGTACTCGTATTTTATAGGTACATAATTATTGTATTTTTAATTGTTTTGTCCTTACTAACACCTGCACTAAATGATGAGCCAGTGAGAGCACTTTTAGTGCCGGCAATTTCTGCTCGTGATAGTTGCTTGCTTTAAGCACTCCACGACACTGAGCTGAAAAAAAAAGTGAGTCAAAGATACTTATAAAATCGCTTCTTTCCATGATTGCACGTGGGGGGGGCAATGGATAGTTGCAAAATCATATTTTATGTGTTTAATTTTTACGCTTACCGTGCTTAATTGCAATTTGTCAAGCTCAATTGTTGTACTTTTTGATCAACAAGGATGCCCCGCCTGTCGCCCTTTCACAAGGGTGATAAGCGTGATAGGCAATGTATTCTCGAATGTTTGTGCTGGATTCTTTCGTCTGATTGGTTTTCGAAATCAAGCAAATATCAATATCATATTTATAGATGAATATCTCGAGCTCTTCCCTCTTATGCAGAAGGCCGTTCGCATTCCATGTCACTAATTTATCTAAGTAGCTCATTAATGAACATAGAGAATAACATAGGACCGATTATTGAGCCTTGAGGCACACCACAATGTATAAAATGAGACCAAATGGTTTCCTAATAAAATGACGTTACTGCTTTCGTCGCTAGCTCTTAGACTATGAACTGTGTTCTTTCTTGATAATTAAATTCTTAAAATCAAGGTTCAACTCTTAGAGTACTCCTCATTAGCTTACATGAATGAATGGCTAACAACTGTTAACTGTTGCGTCAAAAAACTGTTTGAAATCTGACCAACAAGTTTGGCTATTCAATATAATTTACAAACTTTTCCACAGTTCTTCTAAATAAACAGTAAGGATATTTTTGAATGAACGAAATAAATTCAATACATCAACGAATTCGAAACATGCAAATTAGCATCATCCCCAAAATTACGTAGACAAATAAAAATGTTCAGAATATAAACGAAAATAAGCCTCAAGCCTCTTTCATAGCCCTGCCACTTTCTTCACAGCGTCCCGCTACAAACAAAAAATAATCTTTCAGAATTATTATGCCATTTGAATCGGAAATAATTCCATTAAGGATTCAATGGAACGAAAAATCGAAAATTCTCCTTCAAAAGTCATAAACACAACCACTTTTTGGCAACAACAAATCATCTCAAAAACTAGGTATAAACAAGACAAATGCTTAGGCTTATGGGTCGTGTTGGTACGATTCCCTTTCATCAGAACCGTAAAGAAGTAATAAAAACATTTTTGTGTTCTCATGAAACCATTAAGGACACGCACGCATACATCCCTGAAAACAAAATGCTAAATCCTCAAACAGAAATCAAATGCTATTGCATACAAGCCGGCCGAAGAAGGCTTCACATTTCTGTATGTATTTCGTTGGCATAAATTAATCGTTATTGATTCGTATAACAAACCGAATGAAGTTGATGGCATCCACTCCCATCGGTTTTTCATTCCATTCCATGCTTTTAAACGATCACAAATCAATTTAATTTTGACTCTTGAGACCAATATTCTCCTCACCTGACCCCCGCCCGGTGGCATGGTCGTGTCTGCCGCACACGCACACCTTCATATTGATACGCTAATGAAATCACAGAGCCAAAACAAACTTTTGCGTTTGTGGTGTTGTGCCACCACCTTTCACTGTTCATTAGGCTCACTATGGGATGTCCTCCCTCTCTCCATCACCATTCTTGTGGCAATGATTCCTGCAATGCTGCTTCAAGCTATATCAAAACTATATAGGAAATCACTTTAACAAGGATAAGGAAGGTGGAAAGGTGTTCGCAACAAAAATACTCACGTAGAAGCAGAACAAGAAGTCCTTTTGTTGCTATACCACACTATGCCACTTCACACAGCTACCTGGTCGTAAAAAATCAATTTTATTTTATATTAATTCCCACCCACTTTTTGCAGAACGAGTTACAAATTGATTATCGGGGGGCGGGTGGGACAGCTGCGAAGCAGGACAACACCAATTATCCAAATGGCAATTTCTGACTCAGAAATGCGGCGACAACGACAATTGTGTTTGTACGAGTATATCATTTTTCATCCGAATATCGGTTCCTCGAACCGGTGCGGTGGCGATAGGTGTTTCCAGGCAGAGTTTACCAGACACAATAACTACTCGCATTTATGCGGTTCAAGAGTTCCTGTACTGTGCACGTAGCGAGTGTCGCATTGGCAGCATAGCTGTGGCCAAGGATGGCATATAGCTATATACACGATACCACAACATCGAACACGCGCGTACAAGTCTAAAGGATACCACGAAATTTGATATATTATCTCTGCTTTATTATAGAATCGCAATTAACCGTCAACCTGAAGCCATATTAACGATACTCTGCTCTGTTAGTGGTGGCAAAGTTGTTCTGTGTTGTGGGTGCCCATGGCGGGGAAAGACTAATGGAAAAGACTCATATTGTGGGTCACAGGTATAAGGTGAGATGGCTTGAGGGTAATCGCTATAGATTTTTGGCCAAAACTGGAAGTGTATGAGCAGAACAACTCAAGAAACATCGACTAATCGGCGTAGCTAAGCCGATTATAGCACAAAAGAACAGTTAAGCTAACTAGAGGAACCGGGAAAACATCATTTTTGAAATGATTCATGTGTTTGAGCCATGAACGGGATGAATACTTTTAATAATTGTTTAAGCACTGGTTACGACATTCGACAATTAATTAATTGGTTATAATTAATAATTGCGGGACGCCTTAGCAACCGGATACCAATTGATCTCTGTGAATATAAGCAAGGACATTTTTCATCACTCTGAGTATCAATAATTGTACTCTGATTTCATTGAAATTAAGGTGCAAGTCCGTAAAACGTCACGTGCCTCAGCTTAATGTGAACAATTGGACGGGTTTTTTGCCGTTACCTCCACCTGGTATAAAACATGTCCCGTTGTTCCCAATTAAAACGCTCGAATCATCTATTTAAAATCAATTTAAAAGCTTTCAATTGCCTTACATGCAAATGTGGAATTTATAAACAAGAAAAATCTCAACAACCCAGGACTGCTTTACTGTTTAGGAACATGCAGTCGATTTTGGTAGCAAAATCACATAAACGGATTTAGTCTCGGAGACTTTATCAACAATAAGTAAAATTGTAGCACTGGGGATTCAGATAATTTACACGTAGTAGAGAGGGCAATGCATTCTTCAAGTGATTGAGTTTTTAAGTTTGCTAAAAGCGCTATAGAGACAAACCACAGACGGCAACAACCAGTGGTGTAAGTCTCGCGACTTCATCAAACCGGCAGCCGAAACCACAGTCGACCCCAGTGCAAGAGTCAGTTGTATGAGGATGAAAAATGTGCACATGTGCAAACGGTGAAGCGCAAAACAAAGGCAATATGGGAGGAATGATCCTGCACAGAAAGAAGAGAGAAGGACAGGAAATTTGAAGGGTCTCACGACCGAAACAACATCCCGAAGGCTTAAAATCTGAGGAACTGGCAACTAGCTCTTGCAAACAGGGACGAAAAATATAGTCAAAGAGGCACAGGAATCTGCTAAGCAGCATTTCCAATAGCTCTTCCTCAAATGTGGTAGGACGCATGCACCACATCATCCACTAAATATGGAAACATGGGAGGATGAAAGAATGTTCGATGACTGAACTTTCTGCTCAATATGCCATGCAAGATCTACCGAGTCATACCCCTGCTAAATGTCGCACAAAAGAACTTTTTCAACGCACAATTGAGACCGTCTCAGGCCCTTCTGTAGCAAATTTATCAGCACGTACCAGTATGACTTTCTTTCCAGCAGGTCGACAAAAGACAAAATTTTGATTTTCCTGGAAAAGAATTACGGATGGACCACCTTTTCATCAACTTTAAGGCCGTATTCGATGGCGCTCATTGTCAGCAGCTTCACATGGCGCCGGCCAATCCCGTCTTAACTCAATAATATGTGTTGCGTCATGGTGGAAAACAGGCAGTGCAATGTGGCATTTAGAAGCAGCTCTTCCGACTCGAGGAAAATGGACTGCAACCGGCTCAGTGAGTACTGTCATGTTCAAAGGATAGATCCTACGAACCCTGTCAAAACGGCAATATATATAGGTAGGCAGACATAAAAACTCCTGGATAACACAAATGCAGCAACACCAGCATTTGATTGGCCTCAGCGACGAAGTGATTCAAAGTCGGGAGGCCTGCCGTTATTTTCTGAGATTGAACCGGCGAACCCCAGGCGGACCAGTAGGGATGTAGTTAAGTGGGAGGGTTATGATCATATTAATCCTGATCATAGCCTCACGATCATTAAGAGAGAAGAAGAAGTAGTTCTCCCAAACTATTTTAAAACTTTCACCGGATTTCCGCAAGGATTTACTTTATAATGTGACGTCTTCAATTTTTTTTATATTAGGTTAGGTTATCTTAGTCAGGGCTATGACACTACTGTCATAGGATACGAGGCACCATAGTTGGTCCATCGCAATCCCTGGGGGAACGAACTAACAATAAAGTCGTCATTCTAAACCTCTCCTTAAAGCATTTAATGTCCCTACAAAAACTTACCAAATTGTTGTTGTCAATTGACGCTACCTCTTCTAGACTATCAAAGAAACGGTTGCCCAGGCCTGTTCTGCTATGATGAGCGACATCCGCGCACTCACAAAGTATGTACGTTATGTCTTCCGTGACGCAAATATCATTGCAGTATCTGCACGCGTTTGTTTCTGAGCGCCCTAATCTTTTGGTGTGCGTCCTAAGAAGGTAATGTCCGGAAAGGATAAGGAAAGGAAAGCAAAGGAAAGGATTCTAAGCTGACATCTACTTAGTTTCAGAATCGCCCTAGTGTTCTTTTTGTTCAAATTGCGCCACAGGGCCTTGGATACCTTGGCTTGAATTACTATCGAAACATTTATGAATTGAATTCGACTTCGTTCATATGTCCACCACGGGAACGTATCAGCGGTCGATACGTTGAACCCAAGTTTCGATGACTTCTCATTCAATATTGGCTCTGAGCTCCCCTAACGTTACTGGCTTGTTGGCATAGACCAATGATTTAATGTAGCCCCATAAAAAAAAGTCAAGGGGCCTTAAATCACACGGTCTCCGCGGCCAATAGACGGGTCCGTTTCTTGAGATATAACGTTCACCGAACTGAGACTTCAATAACTCGATTATTGCAGCCGCTGTGTGGCTTGTGGCACTGTCTTGTTGGAACCACATATCACTGATGTCCAATTCATGCAATTGCTTAAAGAAAAAACCTTTCAACATGTCTCTGTAGCGAATACCATTTACCAAAACTTGACGGTCATTTTCATCGACGAAAACGCAACGCTGTACTTGAAAATCACATATAAATACCGTTAATAATATAAATGTAATGAAATATTTTTATAAAAAAAATTTAAAACCTTCCTTTGGTAAATACTGAAATTATTTTAAAAAATTTAAACTTCCACGCCATTTTTTGAAACATTAAAAATGCTGCCTCAACAAATTTTTGAAAATCCCAAATTTTCAAGAGGCTTAAAAATATGTAAGAAATATTTCACCCCTTCTGATCTGGCTACAATTTAAAAGGCGTTTATCCGCCGGAAATTCAATAACTTATTTGGAGCTACTTGACAGGATATTGGCGATCGAGACATCGCGAGATCAATTGACGCGCTTAGTCATCGTCGTAATGTCTCCTGTCTTTCGTTATTTTATCGTTATTTCCACCATTAGCCCTCTACTGCACAAGAAGCCATATATGGCTTTTGATTTTTAAACGCCCACTACTAGGATTGCGCAACTGCCACTGGAAAATTACCGTTTGGATCGTCTAGACAAATTCTTTGTGTATGTGATTTTAGGTTTTTAGTTTTCTTTTTCTTTACACCATCGCGAAAAACCGTAGTCAATTTTAACAGTGCGCGCGGCGAGAGTGCAGTGCGCAAAAATATAGAAATAAAAGTTTATTTATTATTGGCTAGAGAATAATTTAAAGGCTGTTATATTTTCTTTTCGTCAGATTTAATATTGGTAAATCAAATTTAAGTGTTAAAAGTTCAATTAGGACTGTGGAATTCAAGACACGGCGAGTTTTTGGCACGTCCATATATGGCTCCTTATCCATTCACAAAAATACTAAAAAAAAAACTTTTCGCTTTTTTTGCAGTGAGAAAACAATGATCTCGTCAAATTCTTTCTACGGAACAAGATTTTGTATTATTCCTGGTGATGGATATGAGAGTGAGGATGAAATGCTCGAATCGGAGCATGAGCAGGCCATGGAGATGGACTATACAAGAGGTGCCTGAAACCGATGAAAGCGAGTACGATTGTGATGATGAAAAACCATTGTCCACTTAGAGATCGAAAGATAAGAATAAGCAAAAGGTAACATGGAGGAACAAGTCTCGTGCATCATTCATGGACAGCGATTATCCATTCAAAGAGCTTCCAGAGGAAATGTCCTCTCTAGAGACCCTCGCTGACTTCTTTTCTTTTCTTTTCATGGGAGAACTTTTGACATGATTGTTGAGGAATCCAATAGAAAAGCATTGCAAGATAACATAAATAAGCCAGTCAGCATTACTCGAAGAGAAATGGAACAATTTGTCGGTATAACCTTATGCACGTCCCTGATCAAGTTGCCTTCTACTAGACGCTATTGGAACTCTCAATTAGGACAGCCTTTTGTTTACGAGACCATGCCATGTAGGCGGTGGGAGGAAATAAAAAGATGTCTCCATTTCGCTCAATTTGTGAGATTTTTTGTTATTTTGAAAATTGTGTAACTACACAACCGGCCATATATGGCAAAACAATCTACCCAGCCGTAGAACACGTCTGTGGAATACCCGCCCACGCTCTACTTTTACTTCACATTATAACCTACAAACATTTAAAACCAATGTGCATCGGTATCTCTCCTTTTCCTTTAATCCTTATTTCCTTAACGCCCGCGCTGTGTAGCTGTTACATGATAAGGGTACAAAAAAATCCCTTTAGTGCGCTTATATTATATAAAAAAAAAAACAAAAAAAAATACGTATGGGGCATGCTCCCCCATTGCAAACCCTCTGCTTGGCAGAGAGGTGCTTGACATAAGGCCAATTGACATTTATGATGCTTTTGAAAAGGGACATAAGGCCAAATTTCCAGATTTGGTGTCATCTCTCATGTCAGTTGGCCATATGTCACGGCACCGTGTTGAACTACTAATCGAAAGGTCCCCGGTTCAAACCCCGCCGGGGCCAAGTAACATCCAGAGTTTTTTTCCACCGCCTCACTTCTTGCGAACGTCGCACAAACATAGAGTACCAAGAACAGCAATTGTCATGAGAAGCTTATTAAGTTTAAAAATTAAATCCACTTCGCATAAGCAAATGGTTACAGGTCGTTTATGCCTAGTATTTATTTAGTTATTATACCCTATTCTAAGGGTATATTAATTATGACGCGAAGTTTGTACCATACTTTAATATTGCCCGTAGACCCCTAAAAATTACTATATTTACGATCAGCATCGATAGTAATGTCGATCTAGCCATGTCCGTCCGTTCGTCCGTCCGTCTGTCGGCAAAAATTAGGCCTTTAAACTGAACCTAGAGAGCTGAAATTTTAACCATATACTCTCTAGGGGCTCGAAATAATCAAGTTCAAGAATTTTTGAAATCCGCCCACAGACAGGCCCACAAACTCAAAAAAACAAATTTAGAAAGCTGATATTTTTTACATATGGTCTTTAGATTCCTAAAACTGCTCAGGGCATAACATTTCTAAAATCCGCCCATTGACACGCCCATAATTAAAATAAACAATTTTAATGAAAAGTCAAAGTTTGAGCTAGGAAACTGAAATTTAAAATATAGACTCTCTAGGTGCCCTTTATAATTATCTTTTTCAAATCCGCCTACTGAAAACGCCCACAATTAAATAAAATAATTTTATTGAAAAAACATAGGGACGGGCTACAGTCCGATTGGGCGAACATATTTTGTTATATAACATTTTATCAAAAAAAAACAAAGCTTTTGTAAAAAAAAACGCTAAAATTGTTTTATTTAATTGTGGGCGTGTCAGTAGGCGAATTTTAAAAAACACATGAGCATAAAGGGCCCCTAGAGAGTATATATTATAAATTTCAGCTCCCTAGCTCAAACTTTGGATTTTCAAAAAAAGTTTTTTTTTTTAAATTATGGGCGTGTCAGTGGGCGGATTTTGAAAATTTTATCTCCCGAGCAGTTGTAAGAGTCATAGATCATATATGTATACAAAATTTCAGCTTTCTAGCTCAAAATTAGATTTTTTTGGAAATTTAGTTTTTTTGAGTTTGTGGGCGTGTCTATGGGCGGATTTCAAAGTATAGAGTATAGAGTATATGGTTAAAATTTCAGCTCTCTAGGCCCAGTTTAAAGGCCTAATTTTTGCCGACAGACGGACGGACGGACATGATCGACATTACTATCGATGCTGATCATAAATATAGTAACTTTTACGGGTCTACGGGCAATATTTAGGTATGTTACAAACTATGCGTCAAAATTAATATACCCCTAGAATAGGGTATAACAAAGTTTGAGCTATTGACCGTTTTTTTACAAAAGCTTCGTTTTTTTCGATTAAATCCTTTAAATGTTATATAAAAAAATATGTAGAGCGTTATTAACAATTCAACCATACTTAGACTTTTGTCACACCGACTTATGAGGGATAGGAATAAGAATAGGGTATCCAACAGTTCACCCAAGCGGACTGTAGCCCGTCCCTATGATTTTTTATCTTTTTTTTACCCCAAAGCATTGTTTTTCGAAAAAATCCTTTAAAAACTTAAATAGCAGTTTTGTTAAACAAAATATGTAGATAATATACTGCTTAACAATGGGCCCATACTAAGTTTTTTGCCACTCGCCACTTTTTGGGGGAAAGAAATTGGAATAGGGTATCTAACATATCGCCCTTGCGGACTGTAGCCTTTCCTTTTGCTTTAATAGTTTGTTAAATTAAAACCGTCCATTATATAGTTATTACAATAGTTATTTTAGTCGGTAAATTCCAGAACGAACCGTCATGGCAGCCCTAAGTTCGCAATCTGGTTTTCTAATTACAAAAATGGTAGAGTATTTTTTTTTCGTTATAAATAAAACGTGACCAATTCGTTGAGTTTAAAAGTTAAGTCTCCATCACCATCACCATCGTTGCCATTGACGTTCGAGCTGACAAAGCTGGATACTTTTGGACCAGTTGTTTACACTGCCAATTTGTTCTCAGTTCCTTCATGGTGGTGGCAGGGGATAGATAGCTTTGCCTTCATGAATATTTTAATTAGTTTTCCAACCTAACACTTGCAACGTCAACAGGTTGACACCATGGTCGACGTTTTTAATTTATTATTTTTTTCTTTACCTGACGGTTACAACTCAGGACTAGGTGCCCTCGTCTTCCAATACAGCCGCACAACTATGGTTTGTTTGATGTTAATAACCAGTTCGCAGAAGCAGCCAGAAATCTATTGACTTTCCATCTAAAGGGATTTGAAATGCTTATCATCCCCCCAGAGGTTGTATCACGTCAAGCGTATTACGAACTAATTATGTCATCTATATGTCAAAGTGGATGCTTGATTAAATTGACTCTTAGCGCTGCTGCTTATCCTTTGTCCGGTTCGGCATTTTTTGTTTATGTATATATATAAGTTTGTCATTCTCCATAATTCGTTCTAATCGCAGATTGAAATGAAGCAAAGCTAAGCGCACATATTAAACTTCCCGGGATATTATCGCGGAGAGCTTTGTGGGGCATTATCCAATGAAAAGAATTATCCAACACCATAAACTTTACGAAACACAATAGATAAGGATATACTGGGCCAAGCAGAAGAGGGAAAGAAAAAAGGAGACATTCCATATCTTCCTTCTCTTTCCATACAAAAGGGAATTTTCCTGCTAATGTGAGTTATAGAAAGGAGCTCTCACCCATGCCATTATGTCACACAATAAAAATCGATTGAGTTGATTTTATGGTGATGGAGGGGTGCGGGAGGGGAGGGTAGTGCCATCCCCTGCTATTGGGGCAAATGTCTATAGCAATACTGGGGTGTTTTGTTGTTTTCCTTTTCCCCTGCGACTTTGTCATCATCTCGTGGTAACCTAAACATTCGATTTGGATACGTAGCTTCTAAGAACCCTTTTATTATGGTTCTTGTTGTTATTGTTGTCGAAATCGCTTCGTTGGTAGTATAGTTTGAATTGGTTTTTAGATTGTTTAGCGTTTTGTTATCAGGAGGATTTTAATCAAAATCCTTCTTATTTCCTAGGAGACGATACGAATAGTAGGCCGTGTATTGTAGTAGACCTAAATCGATTGAACCCATTCAAAGATGATAAAAATGTGTTTGTGTGTCTGTATGTGCGTGAAAATAAATAAAAAAAAAAACGAAAAGTGGATTTAGAAATGCTTTTCAAATAATATCTTAGCGCATGAGGGGAAATTTAGTGAAGAGATACGTCAGGAGACTCTTTAGATACATATTTGATATCGTTGTTCAAGTTGAAGAAGCTAATCCACATTTTATGCTTGTCATGTTTTATTTATTTATTACTGAAAATTGAATATTTATAAAAGGATAATTGTATTACCACACGCATATTTAAGTTAACGTATCGGCAGCATTCAGGGGATACACATTGAGCCTATATGTGGGATGGATTCGGTTTTAGAAATGACTGAACAGAATTTCAAATGCTAAGAAGATACTCAATATGTATCACAATGTTGCGAAATTTTTTTTAACAGGTGAACGCTTTGGGGGAAGAATATTCTTCTATATATGTACATCAATTTGGCTATGTTAAAATGTGCTTATAAAGATGTGTTTCGCAATGAGGAAGTCTTCAAAGATACTGATCTTTGCAGATTGGAGGTGAGTGGCTTGAGGGATGTATGTTCGGATGGCATTAAAATCGGTTACCAGGGGGAATTTAATACCTTTACGGAAGTTCAATATCTAGCAGAGGCAAACAGATTTGATGATTGTTAAATACATATATATAAGTCGAAGTATCTCGCGAACGTCTGACAAACATCCAAGAGTATCAATTGTCATGAGAAGCTTCTCAAATTTGCCGTTCGGATTCAGCTTAAATTGTAGATCCCTTCCACTTCGCAAGAGCAAGTGGTTGGAGAAGCTAGGTTTGAGGCCCCATATGGGCCGTTAATGCCTAACATTTATTTATTTTAAATAAGTCTGATGTATCTTGCACTGCTGCTTTCAGTTTTTGGCATATTTATTTATCTTACGGAATAGTTCACCTTTTCGAGTTCCCTACATCGATTTTTGTAAAGACTTCTCTGTGTATAGTCCCGTATTAAGATAATTTTAAGATACTAATGATGAAACAATCTCATGCCCCATCTACAAGAAAGGCGATCATATGTCTTGCAAGAACTACCAAGGCATATCCCTTCTGAATGCCGCCTATAAGATCCTTTCCAACGTACCGTGTGAACGTTTAAAGCCGTTCTGCAAAACACTGGTCGGCACGTACGCATGATAGCATCCGGGATCCCGGCAAAACTGATCCAGTTGTGTCGCTTGACCCTGGAAAACACGCGGTGCAATGGGCATTATGGAAACCCTATTCCGGCAAGGAGATGCGCTGTCATGTGAACTCATCAATTTTGTTCTGGAGCAGATAGTGCTGTCGGATGGCGATTGTAGAACAGGCAAAAGGTCCACGAGGTCAAAACGAAGTACTTGCTTTCAACAAACGAACAAACATTTGTCCACCAGCAAGCAGCAACTTTAAAGTTGTTAGAAAGTTCACCTTCCTCGGAGTAAACATCAACTCCACAAACGACACCTTAGTGGAGATCCGACGTGGACTTACCCTAGGAAACCGTTGCTACGTTGGTTTGGCAAAGCAAATGGGTTTAAAGCTCGTAACTCGGAAGATCAAGTGTAAGCTCAACATTGCACTAATACTGCGAAAGAAAGGAGCGCTTATTTCGGATTCTTTCGAAAGAAAAATACTCCGTCGGATATTTGGTCCTGTGTGCGAGGAGGGCGTAGTGTAGAGTGTAGCTTATGCTATTATACTGCGGATTTAACTTGAATACAAAACTTCAACATAATAGTTATTTAGACGCCACCGATGAAGAAGAAAACCCTACCAACTTCTTTCTAATTCTAGCACCTAATAGTAGGCAATAGAATAGGTAAATAATGGCATTGCTGTGTATAATCATATAAGAATACTACTGAACTACTCAATTACAGAAAAAGAAACCCCTTTAGCGCACGCTAAGTATAGGCGCGTTTTTTGGGGAACTTATCTCAAGCTCAGCAATGGAAATCCCAATAAAACGCTATGTTCACTTCTATGTTAACCTTTATTTTAAATGTCAAATTTGCAATACATATGATATACATAACTAAAGGTGGCGGTATTTCTACTCTTGTGAAACAGCTGATTTCCACTGAAATTAAATGAAAACTAAAGCCAATCCCAAATTTATTATTCCCGTAAATTTAGTCTAATTTTTACTTTCAAAATCAATTTTTCCTTCTAACGGTTCTTTCACTAGCGACTTGACAACTTCAAAATTTCAGTGCGAACACACCCGTACACCGATTACCGAACTGTCAATGTCAAAATATTCAGTTGAATCAACATTTTCATCATGGTGAAGTAGACGAAGAAACAACGTTTACAAATAATCAAAATTTACTATCGAAATTCCGAGTTGGTGGTCGTCCCACTAGACAAGCAATTCATAGGTTAGGTTAGGTTAGGTTTATGTGGCTGTCGGCAGAAGCCGACACACTTAGGTCCATTGTGATACCACGTATATTATCTACCTCAAGTCTGTAGATGGGACTCGCCAACGATACGAGGTTGTTCTCAAACGGTCCCCCATCTACTTACTAACCGCGCCCAACGTCATTTAATTACGGTGATCTGACGAGAACCGATTAACTCGACGTGGTATGGTCGTTGGTTAATCGCAGAGTGATGCACTGATGCTAAAATGTCTGACCATAGAATAATATCCATAGAATGCTCTGAACTAAACAACATATAAAATGTAATTTTCTATAGAATACTATTTGTATTTATTGCATTGTGATCCCTTGTTGTTTTTCGTGGTAAAAACTACTCTTACAATAAACACTTACCATTCTCAGTTAAAGTTGATATTTCAAAGGCATTTGCGTGAGCAGTTGGTCGAGGCGTTTCCGTTGTTCCAGGGGCAAACTTGTTCTTGCAGTAAGTGATTTGACAGGATCATTAGCGGAAAATAGTTTGGCGAAATTAATTCCGTGAAATGAGAGATCCAGTCCCTCTCACACAGAGTATCAAAATCACTTTCAACGACATAGAGGTTTAATCTTCGAACAGTTTTTCACATTCCAGCTGTCAGCTGTATAGATAAGGCCAATCTGCTTGCTGCTCACTTTGCAGTCAGCTCAACGCTCCCAGATTGTGCTTTGTCTCCCCCTGTACTCGGCGCGTAGAATGCTCCATGGGACCAATCCACTTCCGCACTCGTACAGTGGGTAGAGTATTTCAAGTTCTTGACGTTTACAAATCCGCTGGTCTAGATGGTATTTCCCCTATCGTTCCGAAGAGGTGTTCTTCCTCGCTGGCCAAACCATTGCGCAAGGTTTTCTATCTATCCTTTACTTCAGGGCTCTTCCCGAGAAGATGGAAAACAGCATTTGTCCAGCCCGTCCCCAGAAAATGCGAAACTTCTTCTCCGTACTCCTACCGACCAATTGCACTTACGTCCCTTCTTTCCAAAGTCATGAAAACGCTGATCAACCGTCAGCTAATGAAATATCTTGAATCCTGAAAACTTCTTAATGACCGGCATTACGATTTTCGCAGCAACACGTCGACTGGTGATTTGATGACTTATCTAACCGAAAAGTGGAACCAATCTCTTCACCAAGGGGGTGAAAGTAAGATCGTTGCGCTTGATATTTTAAAGGCATTTGAAAGAGTTTGGCACCAAGCTCTCTTGTCGACAATGCGTGTATTTGGAATCGATGATACCTTTCTTCAATAGATTAGAAATTAC
This sequence comes from Portevinia maculata, assembly GCA_949715645.1. Classification (NCBI taxonomy): domain Eukaryota; kingdom Metazoa; phylum Arthropoda; class Insecta; order Diptera; family Syrphidae; genus Portevinia; species Portevinia maculata. The sequence continues at coordinate 23,818,129 of OX454527.1, read as the reverse complement.
CTTTCGGACCGTTCAATTAAAGTTGTTTTGGACGGTTTGAAGTCTGCAACTCACCAAATCAATGCTGGTGCTCCCCAAGGCTCTGTTTTGTCTCCGACTTTCTTTCTCATTTTTATAAATGATCTCCTGTCGGTTACCTCTGATCCAATCCACTCCTTTACCGACGATGGAACGGCAACGTATGTTAAGCCCATTTAATTCCGATCTCAAGAGCAGAACTCAGTGGGGTGGATTTAATGCTTCCAAAACGCAATGCTGTCTTCTGTCATTAAGTCTATGAATGGCACTTGTATCGCTGAAACCGAATGACTTTCCATTCTCGGTTTGTGTGACAACATTTGTTGGAATGACCACATATTCGATGTCGCCAAGAACGCTGCAAAATGCCTAGGCTTCCTTAAGCGCTGCAAGAAATATTTCACCCCCTTCGATCTGGCTACCATTTATAAGGCGTTAATCCGACCGAAACTTGAGTACAATGCTCATATCTGGTCTGGTGCACCAATAACTTATTTGGAGCTACTTGACAGGATCTAAAATCGCACGATAAAACTCATTGGTAACCGTCGCAATGTCTCTTGTCTCTCGTTATTCTATCGTTATTTCCAACAGAAGTGCTCAAAAGAAATAGCCAGTTGCATTCCATCCCTAGAACATTTTAATCGCAATACCCGCTGTGCAAAGAATGCGCATCAGTTTATCCTTAAGCCTGTATTCGTACGTACAGTGAAATACAAGGAATCTTTCCTTAGCCTTACAACACGAATGTCATTTTTCCTAAATAACCTACAAAAATTCAAAACCAACGTGCATCGGCATCTCTCCCTATTTACTAACCCTTATTTTCTTAAAGTCCTCGCTGTGTAGCTATCACATTATGAAGGTATTAAACAATCCGGATCTCTTTCTTAACATCTGCTTCGCTTTGATGTTGTCTTCGGTGTAGGGGTGATGATGTTCAGTACCCTAACTTCTTGCTTTGTTTATTCTGTGGGGTGGGGTGTATCCCAGTTTGTTGATTATTAAAAGTTCTTGCCAATATCGGGCTTGACACGGATCTATTTGTTCTATTTGTTGATTTTTTCTGCAAATTATTCTAACAGCTCCAAGCTATTATCGAAGTAAGAGGGTAGCTTTCCCAAAAAACATGGATAATATCGATAATAAGGAAACACTCGGATATATTCATTTACATAATTTACTTAAAACCCTGGTTAAAAATATTGCCATGGTGAAAGACCTCTGAGCCACAGAGCAAACGGCCCAGCTGGAATCGAGATACAATTTTTAGCCGCTCCTATCGGCAAATATGAAAAGCTTGCCATGGCTGTTTGTTCGACTTTTGACAGAGGTGGAACAGTGGGAAAAAACTTAACGTGCCCGGCCCGTGTACTGGGCCCGGCAGAATTGAAATCTGAGATCCTTCAATTAGTCACCCAACGTACTATCCACTGAGCGAAGGTGCCCAGTGACGGTTTGTAGGAGCTCTTTTGTCTTCTTCTTTTTCTTAATTGCGAAGTTACGATCAGAATTAAAGGGATCGTAACCATCACACTTTATGGCATCGCTCATAGTCCGCCTGTGGTGCTGGTGTTAGCATTTCTATGATCCTGGACTGCCTCTTTTATTGATTTTCGTTTCATTGTCCTTTTACGACAACGGTGATCTCCAGTCGTGTCAACCCACGGATTTGAATGCAATCTGGCGGGAGAGTTTTAAGGCGTTAAATGCATCGCTACTCCCACTTGGAGTTTAAGTTGCCAGATGTGACTTGTCGCCTTAGTCGCCTTTTACGACAACCGCTGTTTGTTTGGGAGAGCTGCAGTGATATTCTAAGCCCTTTGCTAAAAATTGTAATTAACCACCATCGACTCCGAGCACTTTTTTATTTTGTTTTGAAGACTGCAAGATCCAGCGGCCCGAGCTGAGATATTGTCGTACTCTCACTTACATTATGTTCCGATGTTTGGGATTTTATCGTCCGAACGGTTCGATTATATTTTTTACTAGCAGTGAAATGCCATTCGATTCATAATGCAACGTAGTCAACGAAATGGCAGGGAAAAAGATGATCAGCGTGAAAAGCCACACTTGACGGATGTTGCATATGAACCGCAAAGGATTCAGTCTCTATCTCCTTACAATAGGTATGTTTTCATTTAATCGTTCTAACAAGAATAACTTGTCATTAAATACGAGAGACCAAATGCCCTTGCAATTAAAACTGATTTACCTTAAAGCCTACTGCAAATCCAACAAAGGACAACTCACCCAGAAGCAGATTCAAAAAGTTAATAATTCCCATCGTTGCATATCCTTGGTGTAGGGAGCACGGTTGCAAAGGAAAAAGCCGCAAAACGACAAAGGTAAACTGCCACATTCAATAGTACATCCTGCAGACCCACTTTTTGCAATATTCCTTTTGTGCTCTAATTATCATCCATTGTGGGTAAATATTTCATTTTAAATAAATGCATTTGCAGTCTCAAGGAAATCCTACCAGCAATCGTAACCCCTCCGAAAAATACTGTTTATTCAATTTGTATAAACCACAAATAGCCTGTCTGGGGTTGGCTTCCTCTATCCGATGGCGCATCGTTGCCAATTGTAACCATCACGACACAGAGGGAACGCCAAGTCCAAAGGATATGTATAAAATACAAAACAGGCTTATTCTGTGTTACTTTTTATTTGTATTTTTATTTCATCATCCTGACTTTGGTCATGATAACCATAATGCTCTTGTATTCATTTTTCCTGCTGAATGCAGATTTATGCGGTTTAATTTAGTTTCAAGAGCAAGAGGGTGCGTAGCTGCTTGCAACAATATCAAAACATCCAAGTTAAACACGGCACGATCCTCCTCGTCCTACTGCTTGCGCTACAAATGAATGTTTCAACCCGCCTTCGGTCGGTACGTACAAGTACTACTCGGCACGGGGTAACATATCGCTCTCTACCAGCAGAGCTCTCTTTCTCCCTTCATCTCTTTTTGGAAGCAGGTCAAATCCCTTCAAGTAAAACTTAAACCGCAAAACCCAAAGAAATGAGCGGATGGCAAATGCAAGTTATTTATGTTAAATGGGCGTTAGTATGGGTTTAAAATTGCAAATAATTTTCGACGGGCGGCCGGCGATGCGGAGGCATTAGTTTCTAGAGTTAGCGGAAGCAGCTACTCTGTGAAAACTATAAATTAATTCTGGGGCTCGTTTGGCGGAAATAATATTCGCTATTCGCTATTTTGCCGAGCAGTGGAAATGGTTGAAGTATCGCCCTGGCTCTTAACAAATGACCGTAATGCTTCTAAAACTTCTCGCCTCTTAGAGGAGAAAAATGAAAAACTACTACTGTTACGTTGTTGAGCAGACGAAAAAATACGAAATTGTTTTGCAGCGCTGCCTGTCGCCGTTTTGTGCATGTCCTGTCGTGCATGTCCTGTCCAAATCAAACAGTGACCCCAAGCAAGAGGGTTGCAGGGGGGGGCAGCATACCCCCCCCCCCCCTGGCAATGCACTGTTTATGCGATCTACTTGCAATTTCGCAACTCATCCCATAAACAGTGTAATGCCTATTGGGGGGCATGCTGTCCCCTGCAACCCCCCTGCTTGGGGTCACTGTTTGATTTGGAGAAGGTGCGACGTTTTATCTTAGCACTTGGCCTTATTGCACTTTGGGTAAGTGAATTCGTATGGTTTTATTTCACTTTCAGAAAGCGAAAAGAGGCCATATATTGAAATATGGCTTTATTTCACTATTGCAAATTGAAATAAGGCAATATTTTCCAATATGGCCTTATTTCGTTTGGCGTTATTTCACGGCACCGTTTTGCTATATCTCTTCGAAAATTTGGGACTTATGTCCCATCTTCGACAAAATATTTTGGGACTTATGTCCCGATGGTGTGGGACATAACTTCCAAATCGATTTTGGGAGTTATGTCCCACTTAAGTGTACATAAGTCCCAAAACAAAAAATTGGGACTTATGTCGCTGCGCCGAAAAGTTATACATTTGCAATAGCTTTTGACACATGATGTTGTGATCGATGGTGTCGAATGCTTTCGAATAATCGAAAAGTATTAAAAAGGTAACTTTATTTTCATCTAGCCATTTCTTGCCCGTTCGATGACGTCGACTAGAGCTTTGACCTGTATTATTATGAGACCTTGAAGAAAACCTGACTGTTTAGATGCAATAAGACTATTAAGGTTGAGAAAAGCTGTGTAGCTTTCGCAAACGTTTTTCAAGGACTTTCGATAAAAAGGGTATGGGGTATGAGATGGGACGAAATTCAGTATTCGCACTATTTTTAGGAATTGGGATGATTTTAGAGTATTTCCATTAACACTGAATAATGCTTTTGGTCAGAATATTATTATATATGTGCGTGAGATACGGCAAGATGAGAGGCAAGATTGCTTTAAGGAATAATGGTTCGGACACATACTTATGTGTCATTCCATTTCAGAGGTGCCAACACCTTTATCTTCACTTTTCATGTCAACTTTTGTGCTGACCAATTTATCTTCATTTTTGGTTTGTTATTGTTTAAGATGTAAAGTTTTGCTAAGCTGGGTATGGGTATACACTATACACACTTACCAATAAAACGCACCTTATATAAAAAAAAACTCTTGCGAATATAGAAGCTCGCTATTAATAATACGGTGATAAGCGAAATTGCCTAAAACATTCGAATCCAGTCGCACATTCGATTCGCTACTCATAGTATGGGCCAAAAATAGCTAAAGAGCGCTTCTGATAGCCAAACAATTTGTAAAGCAAAATTCACAAAAAAGTATTCAAAGCATTTAACAAATATATAAATCCGCATTACAACGAAATTCCAAGCTAATCTGAAATATTTAAATATTTCCTAATCATTGGCCCCAACTACCACCCTAAATATGTTTCGTTACTTGAATTTTATTTTAATAAAACAAAAAATCCCTCCTCGACATTTTCATTCCACATTAAATATTTGAAAATATCATAACTCAAATTTCACAATGCCAAAAGCTAGCAAATAAAATAAAACGTCCTCGTCGAATAAACAAAAACAATTCAACCAAAAATGTTTGCTTCATAATAAAAGCAAATATGTAGCTATGTGTAACAAATCACATCGCATATTCCATTCCATTCGATGGTTGTTTGGATGTACACGATTATGGCAGCGGACGGACATGTACAATTTATAAACTTAAAATTCAAATTTAATAAAACTGACGTTGTCATGACAGCGCGTCAACCACAACAGCAATTACAGTTCATGACAGGAGCTTGTCTTAAAAAGTTTGTTTTATTTTTTAAATCAAATTCAATTCCGTCATTTGCAGAACAAAATTGTTAATAAATTTAATAAAATGACAAGCAAACAAAAACAATGAAGTAGAGAGTACAACAAATGTATGCAACACTTTTCGTGTGAAAGTTGATGAAGTTAAATACAAATCATGAAACGCTGCACGTCAATGGGGCGCTACAAGTTGTCTCTATTTTTTATTCTGATGCACAGATAATCAAACTTGATTTCGCTTTGACGTTTTGTGGTGTGGCAGTTTATCACGTCAAGCAGGGTCGTATCAAGCTTGGGGCATATGGGGCCTAACAATTCATAAAAAAATATATATAGTTATATACGTCAAAAACTCTCTACAGCTAAAAATAAGAAGAATTTGATCCGTGGAAAATGGACTCTTTGAGGTTAGTACCTAATGGCGCGACCATTTGAATAATTATTATTTATTTTTGCCAGTCTCATACCCCAAAAACAAAGTTCACAACAATTTCGAAATATAATTTGAAACCCCATACCAAGTTCAAGTTCTAGATACGGTCCTGGCTTTCAAGTTTCCGTTCAAAACGAAAATGAAAGAACAACTGACTGAATTTTTCTTGAACAAAAATGAAATACAATACAAATGATTCCCGAGCTATTTTTCCCTGCGGGTCTAACCTTTCGAGGGAATTAAATCTTGGAGGAAATAATTTATAATTCGAGTTCGAGGGGAGGAATTCCTCGTCTTTCAAAATCAACTGTTTAAAGAATTAAGTGTTATTCGCATATTCTATCATTGAATTAATGAAATTGTTAACCACTTGGGGATTGGTTTCCATTTTGAAAAGTTTATTTAGGGTAGGAGGAAAGTGAAAGAGGAAAATTAAATTATTATCCGCGAGTCATGTGTTCAGAATAAGAGAGATGTGAAGTTTTTTTTTTTAAATTGTGAAGCATTAAACACCAGATATCTTTCCCTTCTGCCTTAACGGCGAGGCTATGATCAGGTGGAAATGGATGAGAACCCTCACTTGTGCGATTTCCCCATTCGACCCTAACGAACATTAGCAGGCCTTCCAATTCCTGATCACTTCGTCACTGAAGCCAATCAAATGCCAGTTGTTGTTGCCTTTGTGTGATCCAGGACTTTTAAGGACCGCTTCTTTTTTTAACAATTTCGACACATGCATGCTCCATTATTGATTGTTGTTTGATCTTCCTTTTGCGACACCGATGATCTCTAGTCGTGGTGTCAACCCACGGATTTGCATGTACACTTGCGGAACAAATTCAACATGTTGAAAGATGTGATTTCTCCTCTTGGTCGCCTTTTACGACAAGTGCTGTTATTTTTGGTGCTGCTGTGATATTCGTAGTCCGTTCCTGCACGAGCAACATCAAAAGCAATGATAATGTGCAACGAAATGCCAAGGACTGTGCGTTACTGCATGGAGCCTTGCTGCACATATATTACCAGGCAGAAAGCATTCATTGCCTTAATTTTCCTTTGAGGAGTCGAGTTGTATTTTTTTATGAATACCCCTGCCGAAGTGGCTGATACGGGGGCCTGACACATCTTTTGTATCTTAAGAGTTTAGGTTAGGTTAGGTTGGGTAATGTGGCTGCCAGGACACGAAGCCCAGGCACACTTAGACCGCATTTTCGGTCCACCACAAAGGGTGGTGGGTCCCGGTCGTCTCTCGGCCTACTGGGAGCCTCGTGATTACCTACTGCGAGGTAGTGGTTGTGGGGGAGGTACTCATGAAGAGTCAGGGGATGCAGCCTGGCTTTAGTTCGCATAACGGTTGCGATATGTTGAGGGTAACTAGTGCAGTCGCGATTTCCGCCCGAATCCCGAACCATGGGTTAGGATCAGGCTGAGGTGATTGATGCAATCGAACTTTGGATTGATCCCATTTCACTGCGCAGCGGAGGAAGAGCTACTGCTTCCTGATTCACGGAAAGAGGAGCCTTTTGAGATAACTGTGTCAATCGAACCTCAAACTGCTCTTTGAGAATGAATTTAGGGGAGGGCATGTAATGCAGGTTTTAGAACCTAAAAACCGTTGAGAGGAACAGAGTGGGGGTGACTGTTACAATCGAACTCCAACTCCGGTCTCATTTTGTCTGCTGAGCGGGAAGGCAGCAAAACCGGGGATGACTGTATCAATCAAACCCCCGGGTTTCCTGTCTCACCCACGGAGGGGTGTGCTGTCTGAAGTGACTGTTACAATTTAACCTCAGTCCGATCTCTTTTCCTTGGCAGGAGTACATGTTGGGATGCCTGAACTCAATCGAACCCTGGTGTGTATCAGTATGGGTACAGTGGCTGCAATATTCTGAGAGTAACTAGTATAGTCGAGCTCAGGCCGACCCCCGAAACCATGGGTTAGGATCAGGGTGAGGTGACTGATACAATCGAACCTTAGGCTGATCCCAATTCACTTCGCAGCGAAGGGAGAGCCGCTTGAGATGACTGTTTCAATTGAACCTCAAACTCCTCTCTAGTCTCTTGCAGGTAATTCCGAAACTGGTGACTGATGCAGTCGAGCCTCGAGCACGTCATTTATTTCTATGGGAAGGGGCGCCGGGAAGAGTTGGCGGCACAGTCGAATTGTTGGTTGAGATTTTTGCTTGAGGGAAACAGGTGCACCCTGAATGCTACGCGCATCGCGGAGGGAGTGCGGCTTGTAGTGACTGTTTCAATACGAACTACAAGCTAACGGTGCTCCGCGGGAAGGGGGTGCGAGGGGTTCTAGACACAGTCAAATATCGGAGGGGTGTCCATCCTCAAGATTAGTGCAACCACTTGGATTTTGCGATAAATTTGCTAATGCAGCAAACGTCTATCTCACTGAGATCGCTTAAATTTTCGAAGAAATAGTTGCCAAGAATTGTTTGCCTTTATTTGGCAATTTATTTTTTTGGTAAATAAACAACAAAAAAATCAATATTTAACAAAAAAAAACATTGTAAAAAATGGTAAAAACGGAAAATAAGGTAAATAAGGTGCCGTGAAATAAAGCGAAATAACACAGAATTTCCAAAGGCCTTGTTTCGCTTTTAATTTATTTACACAATCAGATAAAGATTCCTAACTGTTTTCAGATTTACATAGGCATTCCACTGTTTATGGGATGAGTTGCGAAATATCGAGTAGAATGAAGTCGATCTCCGAAATCTTATTCGATATTATAACTCTTTTGTACTACTTCATAATAATTGGAAATAAAGTCGAGAATAGAAATTGATGAATTTCGACATTACTTCCGATTTCCTATGGAAATAAAGTCGATCGATATTATTTCCATCTGCTTTATTTCACGGCACCGGTAAATAAATCCATCGATTTCGATTTAAATATTTCCTTTGTTTGTAATGATTTCATTTACTTTAATTTTAATTGTTTTTATTTGCACTCACGTTGTGATAACACACGATCCCAATCAACACTTATTTCAGGTACCTTTTTTACAATTACATGGGCAGTTTGCTAGCCAATCGTGGGTGTTAAAGAGTAAAATAATCTTGAATGAATATATTAATTTTTTAGACAATGGTTAAAATTCGCGCGGATTGTAACCATTGTCTCAAAAATTGATATATTCATTCGAGATTTTTGCATTCGAGATTTTTTTTCTAGATTTTTGTATTTTGAGATTATGCTTTCGAGATTTTTTTTTCGAGATTTTTTCAATTGTAGATTTTTGTTTTCGAAATTTTCACTTTCGAGATTTTTGTTTTCTGGATTATTGCTTTCGAGATTTCGTGGTAAACCCGTTCTTTTTGCATCGTATTTTTTTCATATTTGTTTTGAGGACGCACATGTGCTGATGCCAATCCACCTATTGTTTGCTTCTATTAATGCATTGTCTGATAGATTGATCTTCTTAGAGAACCACTTCCCTTGTGAAGGTCAGCACATCCTTGCAGGAATCAAATTCTTGCTACACGAGTACCCCCTCTTTTCCTCAATACCAAAGAAATACCTTCTTTTATAATTGAGAAATGGAAGGTGTACCACAGATGCCCAGTAAAAAAAATTATAATTACTAAAGTACTAATGAACAAACAGCGCTTATCGTAGAGGGACAAATCACATCTAGGCAATTTTAACACCGAGGTGAGCATAGCGACGCATTTAACATCTTGAAACTCTTCCGCAAGTGAGCATGCAAATTCGTGGCTTGACCCGACTGGAGATCACCGGTGCTATAAAACAAAAATAAATTACAGGAGCATGCAAGCGTCGAAATCATAAAAAAAGGGGCAGGCCGGGATCATACGAATGCAATAACACCAGCATTTGATTGGCCTCAGTCACGAAGGGTACTGAAACCGAGAAGCCTGTCCATGTTTATTGATATCCAACCGGCGAACCCCTAAGGCGGACCAGTAGGGATGCCATAGAGAGGATTTTTAATTCTGATGGTAACCTTGCCGAAAACTAGAAGATAATATTGTTTGATTCCTTACTTACTTGTGAAATATAAAAACCAATATCAGGCACCTGAAAACAAAAAGAAATATATAAAATAAAAAGGCGTGTCTATAAGTAAGAATAAAAAATAAATTATGAGAAAATTTACATAAGTGTATGTATGCATAAATAACTATCAGAAGGATTTTTCCAACACCGAATGACAAACTCATGGTTCTATAAGAGGACGTTGAAACCATACAACAACCCCTTTTTTGCAGCCGAGGAAGCGCTAGTCCCTCTGTTAAGGAGGTAAGACAACATCAATCGGCTACCAAAATCATAATGTCAGAAAATAAGTCAGAACATTTTAAGTGGTCGCTATGCTTCCTTGATGGCGACGTGGATGCTGCTGCTGATATGCACACAAAAAATAATTCACCTAGGAATGAAATCCTTCATTCCTAACAGGATAAAAGGTATTAAACCGAAGGTAAACGCGGGGTTTGACTCGAGCTGTAAGGCAGCTATCAGAGCAAAAGAAGTAAGCTTTCGGTTATATAAGGCCATCCATCTAGAAACAAGGGATGGGACTTTTTGCAAACATGCTTGCAGCTGATTGACAGAACAAAACAAAAATTCATATAAATTCATATCAGTCATAATTTTTTTTCTAATTTGTAATAATTCTTTGTTTTGATTTTTACAGCAAAAGTAATCAAATTCATTCTTTAATATATTATACATTTTCATTTCAAAATTATTACAAAAGTACAAATTGGGAAAACGAGAAATAAATTGTTGCTCCAGGCTCTCTATCGCATTTAAAAACTCTTGAGAAGAGCGTGTTAAATGCGCAACCGAAATCAACAGTTTTATAGTCAGATTCGGTTTTGAAAATCACCCCTATCGGGAATAATATTTCCCCCGAAATGTTTCCCTTTTTCACAAAATAGGTATCGTGAACAATTTTCGAAAGGGAACAAAAAATTCCGTTGGAAAAAATAGGTATCGTGAATGAATATCCGATGGAAATATTGCCGTAATTTTCCCCCAAATATTCCGCTACCATTTTCGTTTGGGAACTTTAGCTAAAGAGCAACAATATAAGTTTTTTTCTGACAAATATTTAGAAAAATAATGCAGTTAGCTTTGATGAAGGTCAAATGCAACAAATACAAAACAGATGCAGATTATTATAAGTAAATCATATGGAAAAATATCCGGATATAGCAATTCGATATACACAAAGAAAAAAAGAGGAAGTGAACAGCTTTTGGAGAGCCTTGGAGAAAAAAAAGAACAATGTTGGGCCATCCATGAAGTCTGTATTTGAGTGGAAAAAGGTAAGTTTCATATTTTAAACGTATGTTTAATTTTTAATTCCAAATTAAGGTTTGGAGTGACAAAAAAAACATCAGAAAGAAGATGTCCGAGAACCTCAAGCTAAAAATGCAACCCGGGGAGGTAATTACAAAGAATAGAAATATTCCCCCATCGAAGAAGCAGTCATCAACATTTATGCTATGAATGTGTCGGTTGAAGGTTCTTTAGATGCAAAGCGATTCGGATTGGCTTCTTGCATCAACACACGAAATGAGGAGGAATGCGGTGATTCACAAAAAGAAAACAGCCACAGGATCATCGCAAATCAAAAAAACCATGCAATCCAATGAGCTATCTTCAGATTTCGACGAATCGTACTTAACTGAATTGCTTTTGAATTCTGATGATGCGTACCCCCGGATGAAAGAGCTATGGATTTAAATGCAAATAGAAGAAATAAAACGAAACAAAAAGGCCAGCAGAAAACAACTACAATCACTGATATTTTACAAAAAGAGCTTCAACTGCAACGTGAACTAGACCAGATTGGTGAAGCTCTTTTAAATTTTAATAAAAAATTCACACTTCTAAACATATTCAAAAATGCGGACTTCTAAACATATTGAAAAATGCGCACTTCTAATTATATTAAACTATTATTTTTAATTTTTTTCAACAAATATCATTCCCGTATCTTGTCTACTTGATGGTGTCAAAACTTTCGAACATATTTTCGAAAGTACTTTTCTGATTCCCGGGGAAAAAACTTTCCGATGGAAATTCACGATGGGTAGATTTAGTTCCCGGGCACAAAAAATGTTCGGGGGAAACATTTTTCCCTCGGAATTCCCTATAGGGGTGAATTTTTTTCACATTGTCCTTCTTTTTGGGTGATTGTAACTGCATTTCAACTTCTTGAAGCTCTAAATTCACAGTTGGCTCGCAGTTTCCATGGGTTATATCCTCCATGTACTTTGCTGAAAATGATCTTTTAAATGAACAAATGAATTGGAATGGAGTCAGTAACTTGTTATTTCCTCCTCGGTTGCGTGAAACCACGAAGGTATTTTCCAGACAATTTGTTTTTCCTCTCGACTGCAGGTCAAACACTTCAAAGTATGTTTTCCCATTTCTTCTTACAATATTTTTAAATTAAAAAAAAAACAGTTGAACTTTTTCTTTTAAAAGTCACGTACACTCTTATTTGTTTGCTCTGGGAACTAACACGCGTCACCCCGTTTTGTGTTTCTTCACTTGTTTCGCACGACGTAGAAGAATTCAAGTCAATACGCCTTTGAAAATACAGTAAAAAATAATCAGAGAAACCACCCATAAACCATTTTAAAAAAAGCAAAGCAGGTAGCACTGCACGAAGTGAAAAGATACACACAACGAGGATCAAGTCGATTATGAAAACATAGGGACGGGCTACAGTCCGCTTGGGCGAACTGTTGGATACCCTATTCTTATTCCTATCCCTCATAAGTAGGCGTGACAAAAGTCTAAGTATGGTTGAATTGTTATGAACGCTCTACAAATTTTGTTATATAACATTTAAATGATTTTATCGAAAAAAAAACGCTCCCTAGCTCAAACTTGGGCGTTTCAATAAAATTGTTTTATTTAAAGTAGGTGGATTTAAAAAAAAATTAACACATGAGCATAAAGGGCCCTAGAGAGTATATATTATAAATTTCAGCTCCCTAGCTCAAACTTTGAATTTTCAAAAAAGTTTTTTTTTTAATTGTGGGCGTGTCAGTAGGCGGATTTCGAAAATATTTACACATGAGCTTAAAGGGCCCCTAGAGAGTATATATTATAAATTTCAGCTCCCTAGATCAAATTTTGGTTTTTCAATAAAATTGTTTTAATTATTTGTGGGCGTGTCAGTGGGCGGATTTTGAAAATTTTATATCCCGAGCAGTTTTAGGAGTCATAGATCATATATACAAAATTTCAGGTTTCTAGCTCAAAATTCGATTTTTTCCAAAATTTTTTTTTTTTTTTTGAGTTTGTGGGCGTGTCTGTGTGCGGATTTCAAAAATTCGTAAACTTGATTATTTCGGGACCCTAGAGAGTATATGGTTAAAATTTCAGCTCCCCAGGCCCAGTTTAAAGGCCTAATTTTTGCCGACGGACTGCCGGACGGACATGGCTAGATCGACATTACTATCGATGCTGACCATAAATATAGTAACTTTTAGGGGTCTACGGGCAATATTAAGGTATGTTACAAACTATGCGTCAAAATTAATATACCCTTAAAGTAGGGTATAAAAACACGCAATCATTCATCTTACGAAGCACGCCGCATGTAGTGGTACAGGCAATATATATTGTGTACCCTTTTTTCCACAGGGGTCGTTCCATAAGGGTTAAAACACCCTTTTGACCTGCTTCCATATATAAAAATATTTTGTGGATTAAATTTACATATTGCATGATTTTTTTTCGTAAAGGTTAGATTAGACTGTATGCCAAGTTGGCATTAAATGACCATTTTTGACAGTTTTCGCTGTCAAAATAGAGTCATGCTGTGTAATCGGCATATCTCAAATGACCTAATGACCAAATGACTGCAAATAACCTTGCTGAATTTGACAGATAAAAATTACCAAATTGCAAGCAGTGTAATCGGACAATAAGCACGAATGCCAGTATAATGACCTAATGACCATATGCAATTTATTGAAATTTGGTTGTGGCATTGTTGTCATTTTTGTCATCTGAAAATTGTCATCTTTTCCAAGCGTGCAGTTATTTAATACTACGATAATAAAATGTTTGCATGATAATAACAATATTTTTGGATAACATTCCGTAAATTGTTTTAATAAAATTATGCGAAAATTAGTTTCAAGCAATTAAAAAACAAATCAAATCAAATTATACCTACATAAGTACTACTTTCCTGTTTCCGAAAATCTGTTTTATTTATTCTGTATGAAAAATTAGGTTTTGCTTTAACATGTACGGCGGCGTTACCGTAACTCACTCTGAAAATATAATAACAAATGCCTTTAATGACAAGCAGGGCAAAAATGACCAAAATGGTCATTATGGTCACGTAGTCTAATATACTACCTTGACAGCGCTAAGCTTTTGGTCATTTGACAGATAATCTGGTCATTTGAATGCACAATTGGCATGCAGTCTAATCATACCTTAAGACCAAAAGTGCAGTAGATTTTATTTAAAGGCAGTAGATTTATTTTTCGAAAAAAAACAGTAGATCTACTGCAATTGCAATAAAGTCACAACCCTGGAAACGACTGCAATGCCACGTTAATCGTGTCAAATTCTGTTACGACCAAAAGGTGAGGCAATAAATGCTACAAAGTCCCACGGGTAGTAAAAACTTTTGGTCGTTTGTCAAAAACATTAAAAATTCGGCCTCGTCATCAATACCGACACTCGCTCAATCTCATTATTGCTAGACGCAATTTGTCCATTTAAGAAGCTAGTGTCCTTATAATGGGACACACAAACAGGTACGGCTCCACTTACATAATCATTTGCAATGACATTTCAGCTGTTAGCTCTTCAGATTAAGCCAACATACTTGCTGCTCATTACGAAGACAGCACAACGCTCCCAGATTGTGCTTTATTCCCCCCTGTACTCGAGCGTGTAAAATTTTCGATGGGGGCAATCCATTTTGCCAAGAGTACTTCAAGACCTTGATGGTTTTCGCATTGATGACGTATCGAACCGAAAATTGTAATAAAAGAGTCCCTTCAAAAGGGACTTGATTAGTGTTATGTTATTGATATTTCAAAGGCAAGTTGGTTAACCAACGACCATACCACGTCGAGTTAATCGGTTCTCGTACAGATAAATAAGTTGTTCAGGAGGAAAGATCACAATGATATTCCTTGTGTTTGAATATCCCACACAGCAGAGAACAGACAGACAGTACTGACTGCTGGAATAAGTCCAGAAACTGTCGCTTCAAACGACGATTTTTTCGTGGTCGAGGACCCACAGGAGAAAGTGGATTTGCTGGGCGCTTGTTTCGAGGCCGTGTATACGGTGAATAATCCTGTTCGCCGTATCTGCGCACCGAAATTGAGAATTGACGATCTGAGAATAACGGATTCACCGTATTCAATGATGAAAACCATGCTAATGCTGTTGTCGCCAATGCCCGTGATGCATCGCACTTGTTCGTGTCGGAGGATGATCTTCTGTGCATCTTCGATTCACTAAAGAATAAACACGCCTCTGGAGGCTGTAGATATTTTCACCACGCTGTTTAACAATGCGTTGAATAATGCACATTGGAAGGTAGCTGTGGTACACCCTATCCCGTAAAAAGGTAAAGATAGGACGAACAATGCCAATCTCCGGTCAATTAGCTTGCTTCCGAATATTAGCAAGGTCTTTGAAAAAGTTGTCAATAGAGCCCTGTTAAAGTGGGTCGAGGACAATAACATAATCCCGGACAACCAGTTTGGTTTCAGGGCGAGGCATGACACTATTCATGCCGCGTCGAAACTGGTTTCCGTCATTCAGTGGAATAAATGTAAGAACCAATGCACGGGTGCTTGTCTGGTTGATTTTGAGAAGGCTTTCGACACCGTATGGTCAGAGTGACTTTTCTACAAGTTGACCAGGCGGCGGATGCACAAACCTTTGCTATATGTAATTTATAATATGCTTATGGGAAAGAATTTCGTTGTCAAATGTGGCAACGTGACTTCGAGCAGAGTCTTTGAAATTAAAAACGGTTTACAGCAGGGGGCGGTCAATTCTCCGATCCTGTTTAACTTTTACACGAGTGATTTGGTGGGTTCACTCAGACATGCTATAGCGTATGCCGACAATTTGGTGGTATACAGATCAGGTAATAAAATCGAAGTCATTAACAATCTTTTTCAGAACACCATTGGCTGGGGCCTCTAGGGATACCAGAAAAAACTGGAAGAAATTGGTCATTATTGGACAAAACGGGCAGCCATTGGCGGTGAGAAGCGTAGTTAGATATCTTATCTGGGTATCTGGATTGAACAGTATCTGTATTTCTATAGACATATAGTTGCTTGTCTTGCTGGGGCCAAGAAGGCTTATGCTCTGACAAGGAGAATGTTTCATTGCAGTCAGCTTGACTCCAGAGTGAAGGGCACTTGCTACGCGGCCTTATAAGGCCGATCATCGCTTATGGTTGTCCATTGGGGTTTAGTATAGCGCCTAGTTATATGGAAAAGATTCAAGTTTTGGAGAGACAATGTCTTAGGGCATGTCTCCGGTTGTTTCGAACGCCTGAATCCAACTATATAAAATACTATCGCAACAAGGTCCTATACGATGCGGCTCAGTTGAATAGGATTGACAACATCCTCATTAAGGTGACTCGAAGGCACCTTGAAAGGGCGATGACCAGCGACAATAGCCTGATCTTTGGGGCTTACTACCCCAATGAAATGTACATAGAGAGTACGCTCCGATCTGGCTTTATCCCGCCAGAGGTATTTATCCATGTTGATGCAAAAGGGGTGGTATCCCGGTACCATACGACCGCTACAGCAGTAAGTGTCTCATCCGTGGCGAGGACGTCGCCAATGCTCATGAACTCCTCCGTTTTACTACCGCAATAGCGGAGAGGGATAAATTCGATACGGAAAAGCAATTCTCCGAACTTTGGTGACTTGTTGAGGGTGGAGGGGTCAACATGCCCTCCCAAGAAGGTGCCTTACTCTAGGTAACATCCTCTTAGTGTATAAGTTAGACAAAGTTAGCTAGGGCGGTTCTGGGAGAGGCCACTTATTGCTTAATGCAACGTGTGGTCAGAATCCCAATTATAGTTAGAATATGTTAAGTAGTTTAAGTAAGTAGAGTAGGTAGTTTGTAAGTTGTTTTATATAAAATATAAAATTTAGATAATGATGCCGAGTTTGAAAAATTTTCTCTGTGAATATAATATGTAAAATTGGTTCGTAAAATAGTTTTTAGGACGAAAGGCAATAGTTATAAGGTTATAGTTAAGTTAAAACCGTCTGCATAAGGACAAATAATTTACAAGAAGTATCCTTTTAATTATAAGTTAGATTTAATCATTTTTGTCTTATATTTAAGTTGACATTTAAAAACCAATAAAAAATTTAAACATTCCAGCTGTTTGCTCTTCAGATGAAGCCAAACTACTTGCTGCTCATTTCGCAGACAACACACAGCTCCGAGATTGCGCTTTATTTCCCCCTGTACTCGAGTGTGTAGAATAATCCATCTGGGCAATCCATTTTTGAAAGATTACTTTAAGACTTTGATGTACACAAATCAGGTGGTGGTAATAAAATATGCTGAGTCCCGAAAACGTCCTAATGACCGGCAGTATGGTTTTCGCATTGATGGCATATCTAACCGAAAAGTGGAAAGAAAGAGTCCCTTCAAAAGGATGTTTGCGCTTGATTGGTGTTTTTGATATTTCAAAGGCATGTAACAGAGTTTGGCATCAAGATCTTTTGTCAAAAATTCGTGCTTTTGGAGTCAATGATATTCTTCTTCAATGAATTAGAAACTACCTTTGGGTCCATTGAATTCAAGTTGCGTTTGACGGTTAAAATCCTGCAACTCACCAAATAAATGCTGGTGTTTGCCAAAGCTCCGTTTTGTCTCCGACCTTCTTTCTCAGAATTATAAATGATCTCCTGTCTAGTACTTAAAATCCAATCCATTCCTACGCTGATGACAGATCCCTAAGCTTCTCATATTCGTTTCTTGGGTCAACCCCCTCAAGTCCATACATTTAAATTCATCAAAAACATGATTTCAAGGAGTGTTTTAAAAAGAGTTAAAGAAAATGTTTTCAGTTAATTGCCAATTGAAGTGAGCAATTTTTGAATCAAAAGTTTTTTATATTTCCCCTTTTTGCTAACTTTTGGATTATAAAAATGAGATGTTTTATAATCCAAAAGGCTGAAACAATAATTATCTTATTTTATCGACAAAAATCTTGCAGGAGCAAACCCTGCATAAAGCTCACATCATCATTTACCTATTTCTGTCTAAACTTAACGACTTGTTTTTGTTCCTTAACAACAGCACGGAATCATTTCTCTTCCTTATCCAAACAATAAATAAAAAAAAATAAAAACTTTTACTCTACACAAAATAGTCACCACCCCAATATTAAAAGTGATCTGTATGGTGGATTTCAGGAGATATGTATTTCGTCCTTCGGAGCACGATGAAGCAAAGTTCGTTTCAATTTCTGTAATTAAATGTGGCAAACTTGCAAAAGTATTCGTCCGGCGAATGCAAGAATATTCCTAGAGTTTCTTCTTCCTCAGTCGGATCTATATTAGTTAACGCTAATTACTGCCAGGATTCTTAACTTTTCCCCCTTTTTTGTTAGTCTTCTGCTATTTTCCTGCAAGTTTGTTGAATATGTATACAAAATCTTCTCTGTGAAAAGGACACGCAGCAAGCGAGTTGCTTTCATCTCAAGGACTTTGCATTTGCAATTGCCATATATAACTACATAGAGCATTTGCCGACATTGTTGTCCCTGTATGCACTTTAACCTCCCCCCTTTTCTCTCGTTCGGTGTCTTTATTTGCCTTTTATAAATATGTAAGAACTTGCAATCATTGGCTTGAGTGCCTGACGAAAAAAAACCTAGAAGAAGAAATAAAATACCACCAGGAAAGGGGACATGGGAGTTCAAGAGCATACAAAAAAAAACTGGTTTTTAAAAGTAGAGCTCGCACCATCCTTGACAGTTGAAAAGATGCCGACACTGGTCGGGTCTCCGGGTCGGATGGCGCTTTTTGTGAGGGAAGACCAAGACTGGCGAAGACCCCGATGATGGAAAATGAAGTAGAAAACTTAGCTTGTGGTTCTGCAATTTCCATTCATAAAATTGTTATTTGTCATCAGACGTCGCAATGTTTGCGCCTCACATCAAATTGCTGTATGCATCTTTAATGAAATTGCTTGTGTTTCTCGTCCTTGCGCGCTCTCCTCTTCGTTGGTGTTTGAGTGTATAGTTAAAACAACTAACCAGAATACACGCGTACTAGGACTTATATTGAGTGATTATCATGATAGCTGTCAGACATTACACAAAGCGACACCAACAGGCGAAAAAAGCGGGTTGGAGCAGCAGTGACAGGTAAAAATGGTAAATGGAATACAGGATCAAAGGATAGGAAACACAAGAGTTGATAAAATAAAGAGATCATGTGAATGCCACTTTACATAGATGAGCTGTTCTTAGAACGCAGGCAGGATATCGGGTATACAGCTCACTGTAGGATAATGGAAATGCCGGTAATTTATTATTCACACAATCTTTTGTTCTTAAATTGGTTGTCGTTTGTTTGTGAGCATACATTCTTGAGCATCAAAGGTGTGAAAAGAAGTTATTAATGATGAACTTTTTGGGAGAGTGGGGTGTGTGCTTAAGTTGGAATTTATTTACGGATCCTAACAGGGGGTGAAGAGTTCTTTCTTTTGATTATTTCATTCACAAGTTATTGGTGCAAAGGAATTAGGAGTGGCTAAATGACTTAAATTGAATCCACTTATAGATAAAGGTTAAGTTTCCCGTGCAGTAAATAATATAACTGCAGCGCCCCCTATTTACAGTGTAATTATAGTAAACAAAGTCTTTCGTAGATGAATTTTTGTCTTAAAGCCCTGCGGGAGTGAACGCACACACAAGATTCCTTTGCGCACACAAACAAAACTAAAGCGCACATTATTATGCGCTTGCATTTTCCTTAAGAATTTGTACCCAAATATCAACATAAAGTCGTTGTGATTTTGTCTCAACTTTGATAGTTGTATTTATAAGCCATGCTAAGGGCGCACTGTGGTAAAGGCTGCCCAAACCGCCCAACAGAGAAGCCACCGCTGTAAGCAGATCGTTTTGCTGGCAACCCTGAACGTAAGAAATGCATTCAATTCAGCTAGGTGGAGCGATATACTAAATGCGTTAGAAAATACATTCAACATCCCAGTTTACCTATTAAATATGTTGAAGGACTACCTTAGGGATCGGGAACTGATCTACGAGACCACAGAAGGCCCACGAAGGAATTCAGTAACATCTGGAGCAGCACAGTGATCAATTTTGGGACCAGACCTCTGGAATATCTCCTATGACGACATACTGCGGATGGAGATGCCCGAAGACACCTTCCTCGTTGGGTACGCAGACGACACCGCGGCAGTGATAGCGGCAAGAGACTCTGAAAACGCGCAAAGAAAGTTGAACCAAGTCATGCGACGAACAACCTTCTGGATGGATGAGCACAGTCTTAGTTTGGCAACTGAGAAGAAGAGAATCCGGTGAGGTATTTGGGATTGAGTCTCGACACAAAATTGACTTTCTGGCAACAGATAAAGTTCGCAACGGAACGAGCCTCTAGAGTTACAGCATCACTCAACAGGTTAATGGCGAATATAGGCGGCCAACTCCAAGCAAGCGCAGGTTACTACTGCCGAAAACGCATGCCATTCTCCTATATGGAAGTGAGATTTGGGCAGACGCGCTTCGACAAGAAAAATACCGGAAGCAGATGCCAGCAGTGCAAAGTCGTGAAGCTCTACGCGTGGCTAGCTTTTACCGAACGGTGTCAGAACCAGCCGTCATTTTAGTCGCAGGAGTGACTCCCATCGATCTCCTAGCGGCACAAAGGAAGTACGTCCAACAAGGCGGAAATTGGATTGGAAGCGGCAATTGATCAAGCAGAACAGAACAGAACAGAAGGTGGACAGCGAGGCTGATAAGAAATGTGGCTGAGTGGAGTGACCGGAAACACGGTGAGGTCAACTACTTCGTCACTGAATTCCTTACCGGACATCGAAATTTTAACGCCTTTCTCCATAAGATTTTCAAAACGGACACCACAGCATGCCAGTACGTCGACTCTCCCACAGACGATGCACATCATACATTTTTTGCCTGCAGAAGATAGGAAGCCCAACGCACAGCCCTGAAAAGCAGCATCGGTGCCTTCAACCCAGGAAACTTGGTTGATAAAATGCTGACGAGCGACTTGAGTTGGGGAATAATTTGCCAGTTTGTGAAAGATATTCTCAGAAGAAATAAAAGAGAAGAAGAACAATACCGGGAAAGCACGTGAACCCGAAAGGGTGTATGATAACAGCCCACTTGAAGTAATGCGAAGAGTGGTCCCAGGGGGATGGTCACCGCAAAAAGGCCTCTGTAAAGCACTTCTCCTCCCCCCTCCCCCCCACCCCATAGGAAAAAAAAATCCTTTTTCCTATCCCCATGGGGAACAACAACATACGCCATCCATTCACATGCCTCTACACCAAAAGGAGGATTTCTGCCTGGTATTACAATGGGCCGTTACCGAGTCTGAGTGCTCTGGGATTTGGATTTCCTTATTTAAAAAAATAAAAAAAAATCCTTTTTCCTAGAATGTTCATGTGAGTAAATCTATGGTTCATTTGTGCCCAAAGTATTACGTGGGTTATTTGCGCACACAAATTATAAACGATCAATCAATTGTTAAAACATAGGGGCGGGCTACAGTCCGCTTGGGCGAACTGTTGGATACCCTATTCTTATTCCTATATCTCATAAGTGGGCGTGACAAAAATTTAAAGGATTTTAACGAAAAAACTAAGCTTTTGTAAATAAAAACGCTCCCTAGCTCAAACTTTGGTTTTTCAATAAAATTGTTTTATTTAATTGTGGGCGTGTCAGTAGGCGGATTTAAAAAAAATTTAAGTATGAGCATAAAGGGCACCTAGAGAGTATATACTATAAATTTCAGCTCCCTAGCTCAAACTTTGGACTTTCAAAAATAAAAAATAAATAATTGTGGGCGTGTCAGTAGGCGGATTTTGAAAATATTTACACATGAGCATAAAGGGCCCCTAGAGAGTATATATTAAAAATGTCAGCTCCCTAGCTCAAATTTTGGTTTTTCAAAAAACATATTTTATTTAATTGTGGGCGTGTCAGTGGGCGGATTTTGAAAATTTTATGCCCCAATCAGTTTTATGGGCCATAGATCATATATAAAAAATTTCAGCTCTCTAGCTCAAAATTCGATTTTTTCCAAAATTTTGTTTTTTTGAGTTTGTGGGCGTGTCTGTGGGCGGATTTCAAAAATTCTTAAACTTGATTATTTCGGGACCCTAGAGAGTATATGGTTAAAATTTCAGCTCTCTAGGTCCAGTTTAAAGGTCTAATTTTTGCCGACGGACGGACGGACGGACGGACGGACGGACATGGCTAGATCGACATTACTATCGATGCTGATCATAAATATAGTAACTTTTAGGGGTCTACGGGCAATATTAAGGTATGTTACAAACTATGCGTCAAAATTAATATACCCCTAGAATAGGGTATAAAAAGGATATTTTCTTCATATTTTTGTTAACATAAGCGGTTTTTACGTTGTTTCAAGGATTTTATCAAAAAGACAATGTTATTGTAAAAAAAAAAACCAAAAAAATATGGAGGAATATTGTTAATACTTTGCGCAGAATAGGACTTTCTATTTATTTCTATTTATTTCTTAAATAAGGTTTTTTTTTTTTAAATAGTTAATAATCGTGAGTGTATCAGTGCGTGGATTTTAAGAATCCTTACACTTGATCCTTTCGGGCCACTAGAAAGTATATGTTCCAAATTTCAGCTAGCTTGAATTGTAGGGCCTCAAAATTCACAACGGACATCGCAAGATCCACATTACTTTCGATGCTGATTAAAATTATGGCAACTTAAGGGCTATACGAGCAATATTAAGGTATGTTAAAGGCTTTCAGTCAAAATGTGTCGGCTTGAAAACGAAGTAAAATTCTTCGATAGAAGTGAAAATGTCATCGCTCGTGGCGAGCAAAAAGCTTTAATTTTTGTTAAAGGTCTCTTTACAAGAGGATTTTATATTCTTCCAGAAACCAGGGCAGCTTGCTTTCACTTTTGTCTTTGAAATAACATTAAAACTAGTCTCGGAATTTTCTTCAGCTCTTTTTTATTTTGGCTACTACCAACAGAGTCCAGATCATTTGGCTTCATACATGCTATGAAGTCAATGAAAAACCAGTCGAGCCAGCCAGACAATAAACTGCATCTCCATTTATGATGGCAATACCAGTCTGCGGCTTCCCAATTAATACTTTAAACATAGGGACGGGCTACAGTCCGCTTGGGCGAACTGTTGGATACCCTATTCTTATTCCTATCCCTCATAAGTTAAGAACGCTCTACATATTTTGTTATATAACATTTAAAAGATTTTATCTAAAAAAAACGAAGCTTTTGTAAGAAAAAACGCTCCCTAACTCAAACTTGGGTTTTTCAATAAAATTGTTTTATTTCATTGTGGGCGTGTCAGTAGGCGGATTTAAAAAAAATACGCATGAGCATTAAGGGCCCCTAAAAAGTATATATTATAAATTTCAGCTCCCTAGCTCAAACTTTGGATTTTCAAAAAAATTATTTTATTTAATTGTGGGCGTGTCTGTGGGCGGATTTCAAAAATTCGTAAACTTGATTATTTCGGGACCCTAGAGAGTATATGGTTAAAATTTCAGCTCTCTAGGTCCAGTTTAAAGGTCTAATTTTTGCCGACAGACGGACGGACGGACGGACGGACGGACATGGCTAGATCGACATTTCTATCGATGCTGATCATAAATATAGTAACTTTTAGTGGTCTACGGGCAATATTAAGGTATGTTACAAAACTATGTGTCAAAATTAATATACCCTTAGAATATGGTATAAAAAGCATTATACATACATATAACAGATTTATTTATTAAGCATTTTTTCAAAGCTATTGATTACATTTTCACAACCTTTCTATATACAGGGTGTCTCAGTTAAGCAGTATAATCTTTTAAGCGGAAATTCCTGAAGTTCCGCCGAACAATAAAATGTGTTTCAGGGAAGTTTATTACCCCATTTAAAGTTATATCCGATCAAAGAGAGTGACCTTAAATTTGAAGGTGCAACCACTTTAAACGCTGTAACCCTAAACTATTATTGGTGCAAAGGTATTTTGTACATCTTCGAAAGACAGTTTATTAGCGCATACAAGTCTTAAACACTTTGGGTACATCTGTGCAGCTACAAAAAAGTTATGGCTCATTAAACTCAATGGAAGGAAGGCGCATCAAACAATTGCTATAAGCATTCCATAAACTTCTCCAAAAACGTCCTTTTCAGGAACACAAAAAGTATATAGGACATTTTAAGAGTAATTCAGAAGGTGCACTCCTTTGTGAAAATTTTTGCCTGACACAAAATGGCTTTTACTACAACTTCTGTTGATCCTACGTAAAAAATTTGCTTAACATAATTTTTAGGAAATTTTTCAAGGCTAAAAATATCATAAAAAACAACAATTACGAAGTATGAGAAAAATGCATTTTATTTTTAAGTAAAAAAATGGATCAACAAATTTTCATAATTTTGCGTTTAAGGAGCCATAACTTTTTTGTAGCTGCACAGACGTGCCCAAAGTGTTTAAGACGCTATTTAATTGTCTTTCCAAAATCTACAAAATACCTATTGTACCTATAATAGTTAAATAGCGCTTAAAGTAATTATACCTCCAAATTAGAGGTCACCCACTTTGATGGGCTATAACTTGAAATGGGGTGATAATAGACTCCCCCTGCCATACAGTTTTTTGTTCGGCGGAACTTCAGAAAACTTCCCTAAAAGGATTATATTGCTTAACTGGGACACCCTGCATATAAAAATGACTCGTTACTTGTCTGAGTCCTTTATAGACTCAGGAACCGCTTTACGGATTTATATGAAATTTTGTGGGTGTGTTCTTTATGGTGTCTGGATTGATCTTAACGACTGGTTATATGGAAAAGAATCGGGTTTTGGAGAGACAATGTCTTAGGATCTGTCTCCGGTCGTTTCGAACGCCTGAATCCAACTATATAAAATACTATCCCAACAAGGTCCTATACGATGGGGCTCAGTTGAATAGGATTGACAATTTCTTTATTAATGGTCAGCAATAATAGCCTGATCTTTGGGACTTACTACCCCAATGAAATGTACATAGAGAGTACGCTCCGATCTGGCTTTATCAAAACGGAGACATTTGTCCATATTGATGCTAAAGGGCTGGTCCAGACTAGGGATGGTATCCCGTTATTATACTCCCGCTACCGCAGCGCGAGAGATACGCGGCTCATCCCCGGCGGGGACGTCGCTAATGCTCATGAGCTCCTCCTATCCGACGGAGTATTTTTCTTTGCACTCGTCCAGCACTCGGCACTATAAAGCAGGACTGGTAGGTGGGTTCTGTTCTTTTGAAAAAAAAATACTCCGTCGAATATTTGGTACTGTGTGCGAGGAGGGCATGGACACTATGAGCTGGGGCCAAGATGTGGATGTAGTCCAATAAGCTAAATCTAGTCGACTACATTGGCTCGGCCGCATTGAGCGAAAGGACCAATAAACACCCTAAGACCAATAAAACGTCCATTGTGATACCACGTGGATATATCTTCTTTCTACTCTTTGAACCAGTTGGAGCTGTTAATAAAGCTTGATGGACTTTTAATATCAATGTTTATAAGATCATTGAGATAATTATAGAATAAAGCTCCCAGATGAAGTTTTCGTCTTTGAGAGAGACCAGGGCAGGTGAAGGAAGGACGAGAATAGTCTCCTCGTCCAAGCAGCTTCATTTGTTTAGACGCCAAGCCTTTTTGCATGCTTGCCCTTGAGACAGTCTGTTCAGAGAGATTAAACACTTAGAATGTCTCTGCGCCCCGGCACCCAACACAGGTGAATGTTGAACTGCTCCGGCATCTCCGCGAGATATGATCGGCATTACAGGAATGCGATGGACTTGAAGATACAGAATTCAGCGATTTTATCGCAGCTTGGCTGACTGATATTACTTGGATGGCCACGTTTTTCTTCAGCCACGATAGGACTTCTTTAATCGCCATAATTTAAGACGTAAGAGGTACAAGAGGTTCAACATGTCTGGGAACACACCTCCATCCTCGGTTTGGATCCATCGGTATAAAATGGATCGACAACGGTCCTTCCTCCCACAATGATATGGGGGGATGGTGACTTGGAAGTTTTTGTCCAAATCTAGCTTAGGGGTGGTTTAGTCGTTGTTGCTCGGTAGGATTCTGCATTTTTTTTAACTTAACGAAATACTTATACGAGTACCTACCTATATTTAAAAAAAAAAAATCTTTTTTTTCAGCAGATACACAAAAAGCAGAGCACACACCTACAGAGTTTTTTTTACATCTATAAATCGTCAAATCAATTTCATGTATATGACCTCGTGGAGCATTTAAAATAGTACAAGTACATTCCAGTACACAAGTCGGATGGTTCATATACATATTGGAATAGTTCATATAACCGAAGGTATGTACCTTCATAAAGGGTCTTTCATAAAGGCCTTGACAACTCCTTTTTTTAAATAAAATGGAAACTACTCAAGATATCTCAAAAAAAAACTTATTGGCTTGAATTACTATCAAAACATTTATGAACGGAATTCGACTTCGTTCATATGTCCACCACGGGAACGTATGCAGCGGTCGAATCGTCGAA
Organism: Portevinia maculata; assembly: GCA_949715645.1. Taxonomy (NCBI): domain Eukaryota; kingdom Metazoa; phylum Arthropoda; class Insecta; order Diptera; family Syrphidae; genus Portevinia; species Portevinia maculata. The sequence goes on along the minus strand of OX454527.1, from coordinate 23,791,559 downwards.
CCCAATTTTCGATGACTCGGCCGCACATTTCAACCGATTCGGCCGCTTTTCCTCGTTCAATATTGGCTCTGAGCTCCTCTAACGTCGCCGGCTTGTTGACATATTTGTCTACATGTTGGCATGTAGCCCCATACAAAAAGTCTAGAGGCGTTAAATCAAACGATCTCGGCGGCCTATTGGCCCGTCTATTGACAGGTCCGTTTCTCGAGATAACACGTTCACCGAACTGATACTTCAATAACTCGATTGTTGCACCCGCTGTGTGGCTTGTGGGACCGTCTTGTTGGAACCACGTATAACTGATGTCCAATTCATGCAATTGCTCGAAGAAATAATGTTCGAACATGTCTTGCTAGCGAATACAATTTACCGTAACGTGACGGCCATTTTCATCGACAACGGCATGAAAACGGCACCAAACAGTGACTTTTTGCGGATGAAATGCTGTTTCATGAAGCACATGAGTGTTCTCACCTCTCGATTAACGCATATTTTGCTTATTGACGAAGAGGTTTAACCAGAAATGCGCTTCATCGCTGAAGATGATTTTGCGATGAAATTCTTCATTTTCTTCCATTATGTCCAGAGCTGAATTCGAGAACGTACGTCGCTTCATATGATTAAGTGGCTTTAGTTCTTGAGTCAGCTTGATCTTGTTAGGGTGTAGGCCAAAATCCTTACGCAAAATTTGCCATAATGTGGTCTGGGAGAGGCCCAATTCTTGAGAACGCCGTGAAATTGACTGATTTGGCTGGTTTGCGACGGACGCCTCTACGGCAGCATTATTCTCCACACTTCGAACAAAACCTAGTCTCACTGGCACGGCAGCACCAAGCAGCGAATGTTTTGACTCAAATTTTTTCACTAGATTATGAATTGCTTGTCTAATGGGACGAGAATTGCGGCCGAAAATTTGCGTTAACGCTCTTAACACATTGACTGCCACGTCATTCAAATATGAATGACACCCATGTTTCCGTGGGGGCCACGTCATTCATATATGTATGACGGTAACATTTCACTGCAGGCCATGGCAATCACAAATGAATGACACTAAAGTTACACATTGCGCTCCAAGCCAATTTGAAAAAAAAAATTAAACTGAAAAGTATGCGTTCGGTTTTTTTATAATTGTTTTACTAATAAAAATATATTTGTAGTACAGATTGGTCGTTATGTTGATGAATTTGAAGCGGTAGGACGTGTAGACGACTGTCATTCATATATGAATGACGTGGCCCTGCATGAAATTTCTGATATAATTTTACGTTATAGGTAATGCCATTCATTCATGTAAGTTATCGAAGCGTCTTGCGGTTCGATAAAAAAAACATGAACACAGGTTTTAGTTGTGAACAGACTTAACAATTTTCTTTATTTTTCATCCAATTTATCATAATTTGGTTACATTTTATTATTTGAAAATTCTCAGAAGGAGAATTTTTGATATTTTTCATTATTGCTTGTCCTGAAATGGAAGGATACCCGTGACGTGAGGATCTTGTCCACCAAACATGCTCCAATATTGGTACCAAGACCTACGAATAAAAACCAGAAGGTCTAACACTGGCCAGCCTTCTACCAGCCAAACTCAGGCAACATCCAAAGGAAGTAAACATCGAAAGATTACCACAAAACCTATTGCAGTACTTTCATACAATACAGGTAAAGCTGGCATTGATCTGTCTGATCAGATGGCCTCATATGCGAAAATTCAAATACGCGCAATCAGGGAGTGCTAAGTAGCAGATATCTTGGGTATACCAGTCCATCACCACGTCATTAGGAAACACACACCACCTTTCTCAAAGAACCGACCTGGATGGCAACAAATTGCGCAGAAAATGTTCCATTTGCTATGCAAAAGTATCGAAAGAATAAGGACGTGAAGAAGCCAAAAAACATTCGAAAATGGTATATTCTTTCTGCAATGAATGTCCTGGGCAGCCAAAAATGCGCCTTCCGTGCTTCAACAAAGAGCACCCATAGTTTGTTTTGTGAATTTAATTTATTTTATGTAAATAAAATGTATTTTCTAACTTTTTTTTATTATAAACACTGGATTCTGATTTAAGTTTTTTGTACTGAAATAAAACTTTTCTTATAATTCGTAAATTTGTTCATCGTCAATTTCAATCTTCGATAAAAATCACATTTTTGCAGATTTGCCCGAACCAAATGTACTACAATGATCACCAGAGGCCAGGCTTTTACATTTCTATTCAGTTTGTTCCTAGTGTCATTCATTTTTGAATGCCATGGCTTTTTAGTGGCATGTAGCCGTCATACACATATGAATGACGTGGCCCACCACGGCAAATTGTGGGTCATTCATATTTGAATGATGACGTGGCATGTAATGAAAATATGTATCATTCCTTTGCAAACCAAATAAAAACACCTAAGCATTTTTTGTTGTTTACCTTCGGCTATTTTTCGAAAATTGGCTTGGCAGTCAATGTGTTAAAGCTGCGACCAGCGACTGGGAATTTCGGTAGTAAATTTTAATTATTTGTAAACGTTGCTCCTTCGTGTAAGTTATCACCATCTGACATACCGCACCTGAAACCCCTCGTCACCCTAAACCTGAAGTTATCATCATCCGGCATACCGCACCTGAAACCCCTCGTCACCCTAAATCTGAAGTTATCATCATCCGGCATTCCGCACCTGAAACCGCTCGTCACCCTGAACCTGATCAGACACGCGCAAACATGTTCCCGCCGACTCAGCATGTTCCCACGATTGCAACGATGACGGATACCCGATACAAGCGGATGCACGCGCTGCATGCATTGGGCGACTCAGCAGATTGGGCATGAGAAGCAATACCACCTGAAGCAGGAATTGAACAGCGGTGGGACAATCTAAGTTTGGGCGTGACAGAGTGCAGTCGTGATACTATTCAATCGTGTAGATAATAAAGATTTAATTATAACGTAGTCTAAACAGTAGTCTTTGATTTCTTGCGAACCGTTGGACCAACCTCAGGTTGGTGTTAGTTTTTTTTTGAGAATCCTTGACAGGATTTCGTAACTTGTACTTCACCTTGATGAAAATGTTGATTTTAGTAAAGACATATTTTGACATTGACAGTTCGGTAACGGTAAGTTCGTTTTACGGGTGCGTTCACACCAAAAGTTTGAAGTTGTCAAGTCGCTAATGAAAGACCCTTTATAAGTAATAACACACTGTAATTCGTTTAAATTTGAACAACATTTGTCACAGTTCACAGAGCGATCAAGGACCTCTCAGCGGTACTGACACCGATTGAAAATTGCCTTTGCTGCATACATACCTTCGTCGCCCACAAAGAACTTACCCTTTTTGTTTTGTTCTTCAGACATTGATTGTCATCGCCACACTTTTCGATAAGCTGCAGACTTTTCTATTCCCTTCTCAAATGTGCCTTTCGAATTATTTATCCAGCCATTCAAATAGCTGACTAAAAAACGGTGCCAAAATTGATGTCGACCCACTTTACATGTCAACCGAAGAATTTATACATATGCTCTTACATAAAGAAGTATTTTTTTTTTTGGCAAACTGTGCCAGTTATTTCTCAAATTTACACTCCTCCTGACCAGCGTCCTACGGAATCCTACCCATATCACCTTCAAAAGCAGATCAACGACCACATTGAATAAAATAAATAAACAATAAGGTAAGGACTACCCCTCGGGGAACCAAATCTGGCATCATTCCATAAAACATCCTTAGAATGTAGATGTTCACCTCCATAGAAATATTAAACCTTATACAGATAGCGCTTACCTCTTGCGGCTGTTTATTGTTCCATTATTGCTGGTTTTACAATGACCAATCTATTTGGACATGCAAGTAAATTTCATCTAAAAACAGATTTTATATATAAAGCAAAATAATAAAGCACCAAACAGGTCGTCATCGTCAACATAACATTATTCAAGCCACAACGACAGGAATTCCTTTCTTTTGTTGCTTCTCTATGTCCTTGTTGTTGTTGTTTTGCAAGTAACACCATACACTATTGACATACATAATATATAGTTACAGGTAGAAAAGCGGCAGCGGCACCACAACACAATAGAGCAAAGAAGAAGAGAAGAGGATATCCGCACAGATTGCGGCTTAGGATTCACCTTCACCTTAATTATTATGGCAGACTTTGCGTGTATTCAGTAAACTATGGTGTGTAACTGTAAGCACGATATCCTTTCTTTGTCCACAGTCTATTGTTTGTGCAACATTTCAAGGCTTCCACCACATACTAAAGTCAATCTTCATTTCCCCAGTGACAATAGGTTTTTCTTTCTCAGTGCACTAAAATTAGAGCAATGAGTCGACACAATGTAGAATGGCAAATAGCAGAAAGAATAAGGGCTGACGGGAAGCGGTAATGTACAAAATCGATGCTATACGGGGAACATAGAAAGCAATCTTCAACAGCTAATCTAGACGAGCGTAGCAGCGGGCTTGTGATTTTCAATAGCACTGCACCACTCAATATTCCAGATGTTATTGCAGCTGGAAATCCATCAATCGACAGTTGAAGGGTGGTAAGCAACTCCTGCTGATAATGCGCGTATTCTGCAGGACTTGAAGAGGTTTGTGTGCTTCGCTGGCATCTGCTCGACGCCGACGGCAAAAACAATTTCCAAGTATGCTGATGCCGATACAATGGCCATGCCCAGAGAATGGCAATTAAGTATTTATTTCTGAATTCTTGTAAACCGGGTGGGTGGTGAACAAGCCATAGACGAGCAGGTAAATAAACATCCAGAGAACGTACATAAAAATGTACATGTTGATGGAAATGTACGGATACATTACGAGACCGATTTTAATTTGGTGGATTAGTTACGTGAGTTGGCGTGATATATATTTTTAGATATCTTTTTTATGTTTAGCATTTAAGGAAACATAAAAGTGCATAATCTACCAGGGAAGTGAGATATTAGTAGCTTTGCGGCACCCTAGGAACAGTCTTATTAATGAGTTTATAATGAAACCAGCGGAGGTTCCGATCGGAAGTTTGTAACGTGTATCAAGGGAAATTTCGGGTGTGGTGGCTTCCAATCCGACACGTATTTCGAATCATGTTCGAGGGTGCTTAGTTTTTGTATTGTTTATAATGCGAGGAATACTGTGGATTGTAGATATTGATGGGAAGTTTGAATACCAATTGCCTTGGTTGTAGACTGTTTTGTGAAATAATGCATAGAAGCAAATGTCGGAACGCGAATAAAAAACTGACGACTACCAGTCAGCGTTGGCAATGTAAAACGATAGTGCCATTTCGATTAACTGACACTGTGGCTAGAAAAAATTCCATGTGGCACTTTGTCCACTCATCTTGATGCGCACTGCATTTTTCATTTCCGAAAATTAGTCAAAATCAATCGGTAACAGATTTGCACGTATTCCGGAAATTCGAAAAATAATTGATGTTGTTAAATACTTTAAAATTTCAAGATCTAGGTACATCGGGATACTTTGCCTTTTCTAAAATTTGTGTTTTCAAAAATGTAAACCAAAAAATTAACACAATTTTTTGACAATGGTGTTTTTTATAATATTTGTTTGATGCATTTTGTCCGCAGTAACAAGCTGAAACTTGGTTTCTGAATTTGTATTTGAGTTTTGTTTCTCCGAGAAAAAAACAAGCATTTAGACCAGTGGTTCCCAACCGGTGGGGCACGGCTCCCAGGGGGAGCAAAAGGGAGGCGTGGACACAATTTGAATTGTAAATTTTTGATGCAAAGAATACAATATTGAAGACTTCAATATTTATTACTGTACAGATATTCCCACTCTACTCTTCATATTTGCTTATTTTTCTAGAAAAGTAAGGCAAGAACACAGTTACGGGCAGTCAGATGGCCCGTAATAAAATCGTCAGTAAAAAACCCAAATCAATACCATCACGAGCAATAAACGCCGTACCTTTTACATAACGCGGTGCAACGAAGGAGCAGCCGATAACCCGATCACTTGCGAGACGATGCAACGGGACCTGCCACTGAAATCCGCGCAACGCACACGGCAGCTATATATATACCACAGCAAAAACAACGAGCCTCACCTGATGTGCAAAACCCGTGCAGTACGAATCAATAACGTTGCTCGATAAATTAAAATCAACTTTAAGCGTAGCGATCAAAACCGTAACATGGTTATTTTATTGCTACTACACTAAAGTAAGGCGGCTTTCAAAAGAGGGATGCGGTCAGTGAATTTTTGGACGAAAAGAAAAACCTTGCGTTATTTCAATGTAATAGGAATCTTCAGGGCTTGGCGTCTGATATATTTCAGCATCTTAACGAGCTAAATTTACATTTGCAAGGGTCGGGAAAAGAAAATGTGTACGCAAATATTTTTAAGTATTAAGATAAGGTTCGAGCTTTCGTTCAAAAAATCGGTTTTTGGAAGAAACAAATCATAGCAAACAGTTTTTCGTCATTTATTAACGTTGCACAAATGGTAAAACCCGGAGAAAAAGCAACCAACGACCTAAGAAATGACATAATTCAACATTTCCTTCACATTATAACCTCCTTCACATTATAACCTACAAACATTCAAAACCAATGTGCATCGGCATCTCTCCTTTTCTTCTCACCATAATTTCCTTAACGCCCGCGCTGTGTAGCTAATACATTATAAGGGTCAAAACCCCTTTAGTGCGTGTTTATTATAAAAAAAAAACCTTACTGAAGAATTTTTGAAGTACTTTCCGGAGGACAAAAAAGACGTTGCAGAATTGAAAACGATGGTGCGCAATCCATTCACCGTTAATATCGATAAACTACCAGACAAATTACAAGAGGAGGTGTACGATTTGAAAAATGACCGCACACTGAAGGACAAATACGGTACACGCGAACTAGAAGAATTCCGGATCAAAAGCGCGAAATCATACACAAGGCTGCAAACCATTGCTATTCCATTTTTGGTGCTCTTTTCAACAACATACTTAAGCGAACAAGGATTTTCGGCTCTCCTCATTAAAAACAAGCAGAGAAACAGACTTGACGATTCAGCTGACATAAGAATTGCACTGACGAAAATTGGACCCAGAATCTCAGAGCTGGTGAAAAAAATTTAACCCCAGAAGTCGCATTGAACATCTTATATACTTATAAATAAAAATACGTTTTTCAGAATCAATTTACAAAAATGTATTTAAAAAAACATGTATACAAGCAAGAATATTTAAAATTCTCGATGCATTACATATATTTTCCAATGAACATTTGGAATTTTTATTTGGGCATGCGATTCTCTAATTCGCCATAAGGGGGGCATGCGATTCTCCAGTTCGCCATAAGGCGGGCATGCTGTTGAAAAGGTTGGGAACCACTGATTTAGACTAATGGCCCATTGTACAGGGTGGGCCAAAAGCGACTTCCTAATTTGATAAAGTCATAATTCTTTTGTTTTTAATTTTATTTTTTTAAGGTATGTACTTATAAAACAAACTTGGGAGATTTACTCAAATTAACTAGGTACATTGAGTGGTTATTATTCACTCGATTTAAGAAGTCACTTTTGGCCCACCCTGTATTTCAGCGAAGCTGCTCGTTCGCCAGTTTCTAGCAAGATCATAGAACCCGCCAGTGACCAAAGCGAAGGACATTAGCAAACTCGATTTCAGTCAGCTTATCTTAATGGAGACACGCCAAAGATTTACAGAGGAATTTTTGTCCGCCTTAGGGTACCTACTCACATGGACCCAAGCTTCTTCCTCTGATATTTTTTTCGATGCTCTTTATTGCGCCTGAAACCAGTGCCAAGACCCACTTATGCTTTCAAGTCTCCTCTATTCAAACCGAGCAGATATTCAGCTCTACTAATTTAAGGACTTCTTTATATAATTTTTGTGAACAGACAAGTAGCATTCTTTGAGTGGTTGTTGCCCATTAAATGTTTACCTTTACCCTGAATACAATTGATACCTGGGGTGGAATCGGCTAAGGTGATAGTTGATAGTTTACAATCAAAATCATACCTTTACGTCCACGTAAGGTGATTATCAAATTGGCAATCGCTCTTTTGCGATCAATTTCATGTGACAGATATTTAGGTGTCGCTTTCATACATTTTTGTCATTTTCATAGGTATGCACCTCGGCTTCAACTCCAAATAAATTAAATACTTTCGTGAAAAAAGAATATAGGTATATTAAATAAATTCAAATAAAAAAGTGAAATTGGAAAATTTGTGAAGTGCAATGTTTACTTCATTAGAACTTATCTACACAAATGAAGAAAATAATTACAAAAATGTCCAACTATTAAGAAAAAACCTGAGAAAAAAAGCGGGTGGCAATGGTGCAGTAGTAGTGTATTCGCTTACGGAATGGAAGGTCGTGAGTTCGAATCCCGGCCAAGTCCATTACTTTATACCGAATACATGAAATCGTTATCTCCCTAAGTAACTTAGACACCACCCGTGGAGAAAAACCCTACAACTGCACCCAAACACTTCTTTCCTATCTCTCTATTCTTTCTAATACTAAATCCTAAATGGAAAAGTAATTGATGTTGTTAAGTAGCTTACAACGGTGTTCCTAGCATTATAAGGGTACTGTAACAACAGAAAAAAATCCCTTTAGCGTAAGCAAATTAAGTAAGTAAGTAAGAAATTCATTTATTTAATATTTTCTTATTACATAAGTTACAAGTTAGAATGAATTTTAAAGCTATGGCTTAGCGTAAGCAAATTATAAAAAAAAAAAAAATATCTTGGAACTTCCAAACCCGATGTAAGAATTCAAATAATTATAAATATTCATTGTTGAATGCTATCATTTATTATTGTGTATTTTAGATTTTTGAAAAACTTTCGCTTATCAAAAGAAGCGTTTGTGTTTGTGTTTGTTTTGGGACTGCTTGATTTACCAACTGGAATATCATTCTTCAATTGGCTGCAACTTTAAATCTTGTTGGGGGTGGTGGCTATCAAAGACAAGTTGGGACTGACTGGGCTGCACCAATGGGTCGAAGTACGGTGACTGAAATTACTGCTGCAGTCATTAAAAAAATGCAGTCAATACTTTGCCCATTTATGATAAAGTTTTTGCCGTTTTTGCCTAAGGATTCAACAAAATCATATTTGAAATATAAATTATGAAAAATAAACACACATCAGCTGCTCGGAATGTGCTGCCAATAATCAATCATTTTTTAGTGATCGCTTTACGCAGAGCAAAGAGGAGTTAATAATCAAAAACGACTACCAAAAAGCGACAACCACTATCACCTTAGCCGATTCCACCCCTGATATGACTGAATACCTGTGTATCCAAGAACCCAACAATCCTTACAAGGATATTTGCAGCAGTGGCAAACGCAAAAATGTCGACCTGAAAAACAGGTGTTTATCCACCCAAGGCCGCCGATTGTCTTATCCGACAATCACTAGACTTAACTCCGGCTCCAAAGAGGCCGTTCAATATGTAGCCATCTATAATGGTGTCAAATTCAAGTTGTTTTGGATGGTTTCAAGTCTTCAACTCAGCAAATAAATGCTGGTGTCCCCCAAGGCTCTGTTCTGTCCCCAACTCTCTTTTTCATTTTTATATGATCTCCTGTCTGTAACTTCTTATCCAATCCATTCCTTTGCTGATGACAGTACCCTTAGCTTCTCATATTTCGTTTCTTGGGTCACGCCCCTCTTCTTCGGCGTGGAACTGGAACGGCAACGTATGTTAAGCTCATTAAATTCCTATCATACTCGTAGCAGCATAACTCAGTGGGGTACAAGCAATAGAGTGGAATTTAATGCTTCCAAAACACAACGCTGTCTCCTGTCATTAAAGCAAAACCCACACACACTGCCATTATCCGTGAATGGAACTTGCATCGCTGAAACCGAAAGATTTTCCATTCTCGGTATGTGTGTTAATGACAGCCTTCGTTGGAATGACCACATATTCGATGTCGCCAAGAACGCAGCGAAATGTCTAGGCTTCCTTAAGCGATGCAAGAAATATTTTACCCCTTCTGATCTGGCTACAATTTATAAGGCGTTTATTCGTCCGAAACTCGAGTACAACGCTCATATCTAGTCCGCTGCACCAATAACTTATTTGGAGCTACTTGACAGGATCCAAAAACGCGCGATAAAATTGATTAACGACCGAGACATCGCGAGATCGATTGACTCTCTTAGTCATCGTCGTAATGTCTCCTGCCTCTCGTTATTTTATCGTTATTTCCACCATAGGTGCTCAAACGAAATAGCCAGTTGCATTCCTCCTCTTGAACATTTCAACCGTAATACCCACCATGCAAGGAATGCTCATCAGTTCAACCTCAAGCTTGTGTTCGGATGTACAGTGAAGTTCAAAGAATCTTTCCTCAGCCGTACAACACGAATGTGGAATACTCTTCCACGCATCGTTTTTCCTTTACATTATAACCTACAAACATTCAAAACCAACGTGCATCGGCATCTCTCCTTTTCTTCTCACCCTAATTTCCTTAACGCCCGCGCTGTGTAGCTAATACATTATAAGGGTCCCAAAAAATCCCTTTAGTGCGTGCATATTATGAAAAAAAAGTGGTATGGGTGCGACCCGCAAGGTCCACATGACTAACTTCCCAGTGGGATCAATAAGATGTTTTATTTATTTATTTACTAACAAAAAACGGCTGGACCGATTTCGCTGGAAACTTTATCAAATCTGAGTTACGTAACTACGCTTCGAATAAACCTGGTCTCATGTCAATGTCATCTTTGGTTCTCGAGATAATCGTGGCGAAAGATAGTTCCGAACGCATATGCGTACATACATACGGACAGACATCTCTATAAAAACGTTGGATTTGGAGTCTGGTGACCTTGAAACGTGGATATATGTCAAAATCCGCGATTCACAAAATCGGCCCCATTACAAGAACTTCCTCTGGGAAGTTAAAAAAAAAGTCAGCGGGAATCTTTTATGCATGTCTACCAGGCACTTTCCATGTGATTTAGTTGGCGAGAAGGGTAGTTTGGTTGAAGTCGTCGGGAGAGGAAATATACCAAAATAGTTTAATAATTTCTGATTAATTTTTTCAAATTTTTCTCGTCGTTGCGATACGTCATTTTACCCTAACCTGGGGTTTGAGTGATACAGTTATCCCCGGTTTGTTATCTTCGCGCTGAGAAGACAAAAGGGGACCAGAGTTGGGGTTCTCCCACGGTTTTTGGCGTCGATGTGTGTCTTGCAACTGCATTGCATTCCCCGAATTTATTATTAAGTATCATCCTTAAATCCAAACGGTTCAACTAACTTGAGGATGGACCCCCTACTCGATTGTGGCAGCCACCCTTCCCTGCTCCCTTTCCGTGGGCCAGTGTAGTTTGTGGTTGGTATTGCAACAGTCACCAACGTACTGTGGTAACGTCTTAAACCGTTTTGCAACACACCTATCGGCACGTGCCAGTGTGGCTTCCGGCCAGGCAGATCGACTATAGACCAAATTTTCACACTGAGGCAAGTCCTGGAAAAGACCAACGAATTTCAAGTCGAGACACACCACCTATTCATCGACTTCGAAGTCGCGTATGATAGTATACATCGTCAGGAGCTCTATATAGCGATGACCGAATTCGAAATCGCGGAAAAACTGATTCAGATGTGTCACGTGACACTGGAAAACACGCACTGCAACGTGCAGTTTGGAAGTAGCTCCTCCGAACTATTTCAAGCATGCACTGGATTTCGGCAAGTGGACGCGCTATCATGCGATTTCTTCAATCTCGTACTGGAGCAGATAGTGCGCAGGGCAGGTGCCAACACGGAAGGCACTATCTTCAATAAGTCCGTTCAGCTGCTGGATTGTGCCGACGATATTGACATCATCGATCGATCACAGCGCTCTGTGATAGAAGCTTTCACGGCGATTGAAGAACAGGCGACATCTGTTGATCTTGTAGTAAATGAGGGCAAGATTAAATACATGCTATCAACAAACAAACAGACATCTGTCCACCGCCTAGGACAAAACGTCACGTACGTAGTTAAGGAGTACATCTACCTCAGAGTAAACATGAACTCTACGAATGACACCTTAGTGGAGATCCGACGCAGAATTACCCTAGGAAACCGCTGCTACTTCGGTTTGGCAAAACAACTTAGTTCAAAACTCCTAACTCGGAGGACGAAATGTATGCTTTACAAAACCCTTATCCTGTCAGTTCTGCTTTATGGCGCCGAGTAATGGACGATAAGCAGGAAGGGAGAGCTGATACTGGGCTCCTTCGAAAAAAAATTCTTCGGCGGATTTGTGGTATTGTGTGCGAGGAGTGCGAATGGAAGAGAAGACCGCGAACTCTATGAGCTGCACCAAGATACGGATGTATTCCAAAAAGACAAAATACGTCGACTACATTGACTCGGCCACATCGAGCGAATGGACAGTAATGCTATAGCTAAGAGGATCTTCGACTCTCAGTCCCCAGGTTCGAGAAGACATGGAAGACCGAACCTCCAGCTGGAGGCAGCGTGCCCGGCATCGTAGAGGATGGAAGGCTGCAGTGTCTCAGGCAGAGACTCTTCACGGGTCGGGAGCACGTTAAGTAAGTTAGTAAGCTTAGAAGGGCATCTTTGACTTCATCAGCAACCAACATTTATGGAACTAGTCGAGGATTCGCTGAAAGACATGTTAGACAACAACCGTGTATACGGACTAGAAAAAATTGACAAACAAATTGCAGATTGTGCCAAGATCCAAAGATCTAGTACCTTGATATTGCATGCAGCTAGGAATACCAAGTAAGGAATTCTAAGTCTTTTTTACTTTTGATGAAACTCCAAAAGAATTTGCTGTTCGATTTCAGTTTTGATTCAAAAGACAATACATAAGTTTTGTTAAGTAATTTGTTTAGAATATCGAAATCCTTTTGAAGCTGTAAATACCTTTGCAAATGTCCAATGCAAGAACGAGTACGCGAAGTGCGATGTAATTTAAGTTTTTTTTTTTGAGATTGCAAAGTCTTTTATTGTACCATGGTGGCCTTGAGTTACCTTTAACTTTCGACTTTAAAAGAAATAATTCAATTGCATGTTTGAAGTTACGAATAAAAAAGACATACGCATTTTTTAATTCATAGCTTTTGAGAAATGAGTTCCATTGAATGGATTTTAAATAGTTTCCGACTTCAATTCAGTGTTCAGGGCACACCAGACCTGGGGATCCATTTACATTCTGTGATGTTGTAAAAGTGATCATTTTGTTCACAGCTTCACAGACCGGCAATCGACCCCTGATGTCACAATTGCATTAACACCTCTACTCCTTAGTAAGAAGTAACAAAATGAACTCCCAAAAAAACACGTTAAAGAGGATTTCCAATGTATGGAAAAACTTCACGAAATTACACGAACTTTGAGGAAGAGACGCAAACAACATTTTGTTTTGAATTCCGTCGGTGCATAACAATTTAGTAGCGGTCAATTCTTTTCATTTTTTAATAAATAAAACGAAAATATATTGTCCATGCAAATATCGCATGCATTTACCATTTCCATAGTATAAATCCCTTTTACGGCTCTAGCACTGGAGCAATCTAAATGATGTGTCAAAAGAAAATAAATTTTCTGTAGCATATAATTGCGTACTTTATAATTATGAACGATTAATTTAAAAACAAAAAAAAACATCGGATTGGGTTTCCAGTTTTCACGTGCCAGAGTGCTCACGGGTACATGAAAATCACGAAATCCCCATGCCCCCGGGCAAGCGGATGGAGACTCCCACTTCCCTTCGCTATCCTAAATGAAATCAATATACCACAGACAATGGTTAAATAGCATTAAAAATATCTCAGCTAAGATTACACGTGGAATATTAATATCGAGGGCCCCCTAAAAATAAAATCGCCTTATTCAATTATAACGCTCAGTCGCCAATAAGACGGATATAAAAATAGATTACATAGGTACGAGCTCTGTTCGATAAGTCAGTGACTTTGAAAAGGAAAGAATGGTTTTTTTTATCTCAAATTTGAATTTATTTTTCCAACATAAGTCTCCTTTGAGGGCGATACACTTTTCCCAACGATGTTCCAACTTCTATAACCTTTCCAAAGGTAGGATTTCTCAAAATCAGTCATTTGTTGCATCGATAATTTTACCATTTTATGAATATCTTTTTCCGCCGACGAGTCAATTTTTGATATTTGAAACAGGAAAAAGTCACAGGGAGTCACATCTGGAGAGTAGGGTAAAGAAGGGAGCAGTTCGTATCACGTTTCAGCTAATTTTTCTGTTGCTACTGCGGACGAACGAGCTGGTGCATTGTCGTGATGAAACAGCAGTTTTTCTTCTTTAAATGGGATGGGGTCGCGTTTCCATCAAGTCTGCACCAAATTTATAAATTTCCTTCCTTTTCGGCGCAGCTATGATCAGAATTAAAGGAACCCTCCCCTTTTACCGCTTCTGTACTGATTAGCATGTAAGGTTCGCTCCAATAAACAATAAATGTATCTAATAAATTGGCATTGAACTTTTTTCCATTTTGAAAGAAGTTAATGAAGATTACACTGCGGGAATCCCGATAACCCGTAGCCATTATTTTTCCAGCCGGCCCTTCTTTGCCTTTTTTGAAGCACGTTCGCCTGAAGATGTACCCTGTTTTGGTTTTTCGTTCATTTTTGACGTGTAGTGGTGTATCCAGGATTCATCAACTTATACGAAATGCCTTAAAAATTCACTCGAATGGGAGATTGAAGAGGTCCAAAAACGCGACATCCATCTTGCTGGTAATTTGCTCATGACCGAATTTTCATGCAGGATACGAATAAAACTACCCTTTGAAAAGGCTACAATCTTAGTTATCTCGGCGATCGTGTCCAATCCAATATCAAGGATTTTGTTGACAATTTCTTCCGTTGTGAACGCCTTGGGCGCTCAGCAGCACTGAACCAGTTGTACGCCATTCCACGGAGTCTCCATAATAATATCGAAGCCTTTCTTTAGTCTCCTTAATGGTTTATTTTTTTTTTCATTTTGAGAAATTCACACAAACAAAACTTCCTTCGGTCATTGTCAAAGGCTCAATGCGAGGCATCTAATTTTGTTGTCTACACATATGCCTAGAGAGCATTCTGATTTATCTGATACCCCTCGACATTTTCAGGAGGCAAGCAGGCTGTTAATGCGGCTGTTCGTATCAAATCCTCATCAAAGTCGATCAATAAAAAAATGCCCCACGCCAATAGCCTGAATACCTTCAGAGCACATAGAAAAAAACAGACTTCACAAACCCTCAGCTACAGTTTGGTTAAAATTTGTAAGTACCCATCCCCTAAAGGTCATTTTGGGAAGATGATCCACTTTAACATCGACTCGGATCAAACACTACTGACATGGTGGGTGATGGTGTTTTTTTCCGACAGGCAAAATCAAGAAGTTCCACGATCCGAGGAAGCCTTCTCGCCAAAGAACCTATCTCGAAGAAGATGGAGCGCAACCGGCTCAATTGGTTGGTACAGTCACGTTCAAAGGAGAGATCATATTAACCCTTTAAAAAGGCAATATCAATAAACGTTTCCACACAAACGCGGAAAAGAAGCTGTAGTGTGTTCCCGGCGAAAATATGCCGATTAAAGAAGTTTGTCGGCTTAAGGAAAACTTGATACCAGCTACAGAAATCCGCATTTCCTCCGACAGCCGAGCTGCTATCAAGTTCCTGAAATCAATTTCTATATAAAATCTATAGTAGCCCTAGACTGCCGAACATCTCTGAAGGAGATGATAAGCTGTTCAGTATTTACCTCTGTTGGGTTCCGGGGTATAGGGATGATGAACTCGTCAAACATGGAACTAGTCGCCTTTGCTGCCTAAAAATGGTTCCCTAGGTTAACCAATGGCTGAGATTAACTTTGAGGGAACCCAAATCTGGGAAAACTTAAGATGTGGAAATATTTGTTATAATTTAAAAATACGTTTGAAACCAATTTTTATTTAAGAAGCCTAATCTTTACGAATTTCAGATGCTTCATACAAATTCATTTAATTATTCTCTGACAACTGTCAAAATGGGGAATGGGTGGTTGCGTATAGTGAGCGAAATTGGGGATCAAACATTTGAGTGGATGCGTTTAGTGCAAATCCAATAAGGGTTTGTAGGGTTTATTAATTACTAGCTGTACCCGCCCGGCCTTGCCCGTGCCCAAGCTCGTACCTATCCGGGGTACGCTCCGTCTAACAAAAACAAATACATGTCTTTGTTTAGTAAGAAACAGAATTGCAAGTCAAACTTGGTGGACCAATTTTGACCAAACTTCAATACCAAAGATGGCCTGATTTGAGCTCAATCAGTTCGGTGGTTTAAGGGACTTGCTTAGCCCGTTCACGCAACTTCGTTGCTCCGCTAAGGGTAGGTGCTAGTTGTCTGGCAAGCGTCTATGTCACCTTACTTTTTTGAATCCAACAGCAACACGAAACAAAGAAACTTCAATTTTTATTTTCTTTCCATCAATTTGTTTATGGGCACTGTTTAACTACATGCAACAATTCTAATGAATGTCAACAACGAAATCGACCAACATATACAAAAGTGGAAATACAACGCCACCTATCAGAATCCAATATAATTATACATATTTCGAATTTTACAACCTAAGCTCCCATTTGTGTAAAGAAATGGCGATTTGAATGATTTTTTTCTATGGGTGGTGCCACGCCCCTTTATCCAATTTCGACTAAACTTCACAGGAACACTCCCTCGCCAATTCCGAAGAATTGACATAAATTTGAGCTGAATCCGAAAAACAAATTCTGGAACCCGATCGCTACGCCACCTACCGGGTCCAATTGTGAAGTTTTCTAATACATACAAACCTTCCTCTTGAATCACTCTATCTATAAAAAAAATGCATCAAAATCCGTTGCATAGTTTTCGAGACTATAGCGTACACACACACAAATTTTGTATTTTATATATATAGATTTGTGTACATTAAGTAGAAACTCTTATCAACGTAGATAGAGAGTATGTCTAGTGAATAGACGTGTTGTAGTTCGCTCCTGGTCGTTTGAAGTGTTATATTTTTTCTTTTTCTAAGCAGCTCTTTAAATATAACATTGAAAGTCAAAGTTTTCAAGTCAGCGTTTTCAAGCCAAATAGTTTTAAACACTAGTGATTAAATATCTCAGCCAGAAACACATAAAACCAAAAAGAAATTCTTCGTTTTGTTTTTCCTTTGTTCATCACCATGTCCACCACACGTCAACAAGTGCTCAGAGAGAAATCCGCTACTACCTCTACATCGAACCCAGATAAATCGCCAGCAGTTAAATTGAGCATCTCAGATAAAAAAGCGTCTTTATCAGACCAGCTTCGGGATCTTGAAACCAGTTTAGTGAACAAATTCAAATTGTTGCTTTCTGAAGCCATTGCTTCCCTTGATATCAAAGTGCAGAAATTTGAGAGCAGTTTATCTGACCTTCGAGATGAAAATCGAAAGCTGAGAGAGGAACTATCGGACATTCAGCGTAAAGAGCGGCTCTGTGATGTGATTGTCCGCGGTATTACACGGACACCAAACGAAAACCCTATTGAAGTGGTACGAGGCATCGCTGCGAAATTAGGCCACCAGATTTCCCCGCACTTCGATGCATTTCGTCTTAACACCAAAACCGCTGATGGTCACAGCCCGCTGCTTGTCAGACTATCATCTCATACAGAACAAAGCGCACTGCTAGCTGCTTTTCGAGCAAATAAAGGGCTGTCACTGGAACATATGGAGAACATATCTCAGGTGCCTGATGCCAGTACGTCTTCAGCCTCACGCACACGCATATATATCAACGAGAGCTTAACGAAAGAGAATAGCTCCATATTAAGATATGCTCTTCGGTTGCGCAGAGAGGGTTTACTGTTCTCTGCAAGAACGCGCAATGGTTTGGTCTATGTGAGAAAGAGTAAGGATGACACTGAGACGAAAATTCTTTCCACAACGAAACTCTCTTAAGAACTTTGCCTGCCTCTACAAGTCTGCACCTCAACTTAACCCGCTATTTTCGACACTGATCTGGACCGGAGCATAATCATATGGAATGGACTCGTATTTATTTAACAGACATTACAAACATAGTAAAATACTGTATTCTCCTCTTTTCTCTTTTATTCCCTCTTCCTCTTTCTCTATTTACTTTACTTCTTCTTTCTATCTTATTTCTTTTCACGTTTCTGTAGTTGTTGCTTCTTTAGTTATAATGCTTTCTTTTTTATTTAATTACGCTATGCTCCATTTGTTTGTTTATTTAGTGTTGTTGTGATGGTGGAACGTTTTACCTCGTCTGGCGATATTACTGGTGGAGCTGCGGTGAGATCAGTTGTCAATATTTTATCCTCCGCTCGTCAGGGTATCAAAATGTGTTATCTAAATGCTAGAAGCCTAAATTTAGCCAAAGTGGATTATTTAAAATATATCTTCAATGATGCGGGGGTTGATGTCATATGTGTTACAGAGACCTGGCTGAAAACAGATCCAAATGATAAGGATCAAGCTACCGATTTGTATGACATCCCGGGGTATAAACGCATACGTAATGATAGGGTGACTGACACCACTGGTGGAGGAGTTGCTGTGTACTGCAGTACCTCTCTTAAGTATAAAATACTAAGGAAATCTGAAGAAAGTGTTGTAGAATATCTGCTGTTTGAAGTTAGTGACTGCAACTCGAAGTGTCTGATAGGTGTTGCGTACAACCCAAACCAGTGTCACTCTCCAGAGCCGCTGTTTTCGGCAATCCTCGAATTCACTGCTCTCTATGAGGATATTATTATCTGCGGCGATCTTAATGTTGATCTACTTAAAAACGACAGCAGAGCACTTCGACTCTTAGATTATGCGGCTGGGACCGGGCTGTCAATAGTTAACTCCTTTGCTACCCGATTTGCCCCAGATGCTCCTCCCAGTCTGCTTGACGTTCTTTTGGTATCAAACCGATCTAATGTCTTGCTTCATGATCAGCTTTCCTTAGTCGGCATATCTGACCATGATTTAATATATTGTACATACAATGTTGACTTATCCCGTTCCCCTAAACCATCATCTTTCCAATTTAGAGACTTTTCCTCGGTAGATAACAATATCTTACAACTGAATGCTAGCCTTCTCCCATGGCGTGACTGCTATTATTCCTCAAATGCTAATGAAAAAGTAGATCATATGCAAACACTGTTGGTTGACCTCTTTAACAGGCACGTTCCATTAAAAACTGTTGCAATACGGAATACAAAATGCCCGTGGTTCACACGTGAAGTTCACAGTGCCATGAAAGCTCGTAACAAATTATATGCCAGATGGAAGCTTAGGCCCTCAAGTCTAAACTGGGAGATTTTTTGTCGCGCTCGTAACTACTCGACGTTTGTGACAAGAAGAGCAAAAAAAAGATATTTTCTATCAAAACTGAGTACTGACCAAACCTCTAAGAAACTGTGGAGCAATTTACGCTCCATTGGAGTTGGGAAAAAGGCCGTTATTGATGGCGTGCCGAATGTAAACGACCTTAACGACGCATTTCTTACCAGATCTGTAAATAGTGCGTGCTTTACTCCGGATAGCCAATTACTTTGTAGCTCTGACTTTAACTTGAATTGAATTGAATTGAATTTTTATTTTGCTTAAATTGTTTTATACTTTACAATATTTTTCCTGCAAAGCCTAAGTGGCTTGTCTGCAGAAGATTGAATATTTTGTTAATCTTTGAGTTCTATTTGCATGAATTCAATAATTTAGTTTACTTCATTAAATTAACGAAAGAATATTAAAATACCAGTAAAAAGAATAAAATGTTGAAAAATTTACATAAATTGTTAAACATTGACATTAAGATACATTTTTTTGATTTTTTTCAGAAATACTGATTTGGGTAGATCCAGAAAATGTGTTGGCACTTCATTGAATGTAGCTGGCACAGTTACTGCATAGCGTCTACGTCCATATTCGTTCCAGAACATCGGGACCATATATTTGTTTCGTTGTCGTCTTCTTGTATTTACGGTTTGTTGGGTTGGTGTTTTATACGTGCTGTCATCCTTGAATGTTGAGAGTATCTCCAATTTATACAGTTGGTTGACGGAAAGATACGATTTACTGTTACCATCTTGTTGTCGCTGCGCTCTCATCATCGTCTTCTGAATGCTCCTGTGGAGCATATTGAGTTTTTGGAGCTGCGGCGCATTCCCCCAAGCCATAATGCCATATCTCAAATGCGACTCCACCAAGCCGAAGTAGCAGTGCCTAAGAACTTCGGGTGGGCATCTACTGCTTAGATGAAATAGAGCGTATGCGGATTGCCTAAGTTTTTTCGTCAGCGCGTTTATGTGATAGCTCCATTTAAAGTTATAGTCAACGATGATTCCCAAGTATCTGTACGTTGATACGTTTTCAAGTACGGTCGAGCATTCGTCATCGTCTTGAAGTAGTACGTGGTCATGGACCTTGTGCAGGCATTCCGTATTATGTATTTTGATTTCTATTTTCTGCTTAAGAATATGCGGTGGACGGATATGCATGACTTTGGTTTTTTTGGCGTTAATGATGAGTCCATTGTCATGACACCATGACGATACTGCATTGAATTCTTTTTGCATAATTCTTTCCGCAACTTCAAAGTGTTTGTGATTAACCACAATTGCCGTATCATCTGCATAAGCATATACCGCACTTTGTCGGAGAGCTATTAACAAGTCGTTCATATAAATGATGAAAAGTAGAGGACCCAGCTTTGACCCTTGCGGCACGCCATGGCTTGACAACTTTTCTACGCTCACACTATTTTTGATTTTAACTCGGAATCTTCTATCTTTTAAATAACTTTCGAACCATACAAGTAACGGTCCTCTTACGCCTACTTTTTCCAGCTGATTTAAAATGTTTTTATGGCATAATGTATCGAAAGCTTTTTTAAAATCAATGAAAAGTACTATTGTATGATGTTTTTTTTCTTGATTTGTGTTTATTCTATTTGAGAAGTCTCCGAGTAGTCGATTCATACTTTTATTTGGCCTAAAACGAAATTGGTTGCTTGCCAGAATATCATATTTCTCAAGGTATTGGTGTAGTCTTTTGGCAACAATATCTTCTAATACCTTGTCCGTTACCGAAAGTATAGATATCGGCCGATAGTTTCCGATATCGTTTTTTATTCCATCTTTATATATAGGACGGACAATTGATGCTTTAAAACCTTCAGGGACGGTTGATTGCTCAAAGCTCATATTAGCAAGTTTTGCTACTACTGGAGCCAAAACGTTTGCATTGTTTTTAAGGTCTTTCGGCCGTTTGGCATCTTCACCGGCTGATTTATTTTCTTTCAATGAGAGGATAGTCTTAAAGATTTCGTCCGTACTGACTTCACCGAAAAACATTGAACGCTGGACATTGCTTGACGGACCGGAATAGGACTTATAATTACATACATGTACTGTGTTTGTGATATCATTTACTAATTTTTCCGCAAATTGGTTGGCTAAACCATCAAAATTGTCGGTTTTAAAGTTTTTCGCTAGGACATCGTCCAAATTTACCACCTTTTTGCCAAGTATACTATTTACAATTTTCCAGGTTTCTCTGGGATTGTTCTTTACTTTTGAAAATTGTTCC
Organism: Portevinia maculata; assembly: GCA_949715645.1. Taxonomy (NCBI): domain Eukaryota; kingdom Metazoa; phylum Arthropoda; class Insecta; order Diptera; family Syrphidae; genus Portevinia; species Portevinia maculata. Next base: position 23,769,968 of record OX454527.1, on the reverse strand, counting down.
ATGAAATAACTTGATTTTGCGTTGTTTATTAGTTTATTTAGATTATTTCGATACCGTTTATATTCGTTTTTGTATTCTTCGTTCCTGCGGTTGTTCTTATATCGCCGGTACTGTCGATCTCTCTCTAAACATGCATTACGCAACTCGTCGGTAATCCAATTGTGCTCCTTTGACCTTCTTTTTCTCAATCTTGTTGTAGTTGAGGATTTGACAAATTGATTAAAGCGAGATTTGAAGTTTTCATAGTATTCATTTACCTCAGTAAACTCATTTAAGATTTCCCAATTGAATAGGTTGACTTTTCTTGATAGATCGTAACTGCGGATACATTCCTCTTTTTGGTTTCCCCTAACTTCACTCTTTTCATTTGTAATAATAGCGCAGTATATTGCGTAATGATCCGAAAAGTTGAACTCGATTACTGCTGATTTTACTACAGTGTGTTTTGTTCGAACCAGACAGTGATCTATAAGTGTTTCTGTATCTCTCGATGCATCAACACGCGTAGCTGACTTAATCGTATTAACAAGTCCTCTCGATGCTATCATTGATAAAAAGTTATTTACTATTGGGTTATACACATCCTCAGTATTTATATTAATATCACCAATAATTATTAGTGCTCTTTTTTTGTTAGTTTTATCTATATTTTGGCTTAATTCATTGATAAAATCGTTTGTATTACTTCTTGGCGGTCGGTATACTGCGAAAATGGTGACGTCAGATGCTCTACTGTTGGTATTTAATGTAATACATTCGTAGGATTCGTAAATTTCGGTCGTTCTTGTATACTCGATATCATATTTTAAATAAACCATTATACCACCTCCTCTTTTTTTTATTCTGTTGAAAGATTCAGTATGAAAACCGTCAATAGTATAATACATATTCTCCTCCTCCTTAATATTTATTTCGGACAGTACAATAACATCGATGTTATGTAAAAATTGATTAGCACTTAACATAAAATTATTCCAGTTTGTCCGTAAAGAACGAATGTTTAAAAACAGAAACGATACTCCATTCAGTTTTTCTACATATTTTTCAATTTTCTCTTGGGTTTTTAGATTTTCAAAGTTTATTTGTAATATTTCATTTTCTTCTTCAGCTATATTTTCCATCATGAGTGTACGATTATTTTTTGTTCGCAAGGTGTACATGCAGACATTGAGATTAAGCTATTTTGTCTATGTCGAGAGCAGAGTCGATTTCCACTACTGCATCTCCATCGTTCTTTCTCGCGAGAATTTTGTTGTTTCTCATCCAAACATATTTCCAATTGACAGCTTTCGCCTTTGATTTGGTTAACTTTGAAGTCGTCTCAGAAATTGATGTTATAAATACCATTCGTTCTCTAAAGTCCAATGCTGTAGGTGAGGATGGAGTACCTCCTCGCTTTGTGAAGACATCCTAAGCTGTCTCACACATATTATCAATTTCTGTATTACGTCCTCTACCTTCCCTGATATTTGGAAAGTGGCTAAAGTCATTCCGGTTCCGAAAAAATCGCAGCCATCGGCGGCCACCGACTATCGCCCAATAAGTATTTTACCTTGTTTGTCAAAGGTTTTGGAGAAAATTCTTGCACACCAGATTTCAAGCTACTTAAATCAACACTGTCTGATATCCCCTGTTCAATCTGGTTTTCGAGCACATCATAGCTGTGCGTCGGCTATGATTAAAATTCTTGATGATATAAGGGTCAAATATGATAAAGACAATATAACGGTGCTTTGTTTGCTTGATTTCTCCAAGGCCTTTGACAGCGTGGATCATAAGATACTATGCCAAAAGCTCAGGTTATATCTTGGATTTAGTGAAAGGTCTGTGCATTTGATAAATGCCTATTTAAAAAATCGCTTGCAAAGGGTTATTCATGATGGCAAAACCTCACGGTTTAGGTCATTGGTTTCAGGAGTGCCACAGGGATCCGTTTTGGCACCTATACTCTTTTGGATTTTCATCAACGACCTACCTAAAGTATGCTCGAATGTGAACATTCATCTCTACGCTGACGATGCTCAGATTTACTTGTCGCGGCCAATAGGGCTCGTTGAGGATCTTATTGTTAGAATAAACGAAGATCTGTCGGCAATATTCAACTGGTCATTATGCAATGGACTCGATCTAAATCCTAACAAATCCCAACTTATTCTTATCTCTAAGAAACATTGGGATACCAATCAATTGCCGCCTGTATTCTTAAATAATAAGCAACTTAAATTTGTTGATACTGTCACCAACCTTGGTTTCAAGCTAAATCGCTATCTTTCCGCCGTCGACCATACCAACTACGTTATTGGGCGAATATATGCTGGGTTGCGTAAACTTAGGTTATCCTCAAGTTTTACTCCAGTTGACACTAAGCTTAGGTTAATAAAAACGCTATTTATGCCTATTATAGATTATGCTACCATAGTTTATTGCAAGCTTGATTCCCATTCCCAGCACAAGTTGCTTGTCGTGTTTAATGATCTGATTAGGTACGTTTATGGGCTACGTCGATATGAACACATTTCACACTATCACAAACTAGTTCTTGGTTGTACGTTTCAGCAGTTTCTCGATATTAGATGTCTTCTATTCATGCACAAAGTTATTAACAGCAGATCCCCCATGTATCTTTTTGAAAAAATTCAATTTGGTCTGTCCACTAGAACACTTAATCTTATAATGCCCTCCTCTAACTATCTAAACTCCTCGCGTCTCTTCTTTGTGTATGTCGCCAGGCTTTGGAACTCGCTACCGGCAACAACAAAACAAATAATTGGGGCTGCTAAGTTCAAAAATGCCGTAATGAAATACTTTGAATAAAAAAGCAACTAATACTCACTTTAAATCTTCTTACTGTTCTTGTACTACTCTCTATTTCACCATCTTCTCTTCCTAATCCCTTCTCTCCTAATTATCTCTTCCTATTTTTAAGTTTCTAATGCTTATATTAATTTTAGTCTTAGTTTTCATTAATGTCAAAAATTATCTGCTATTTTAAGTACTATAAAAGACTAAGTCTTATTTGTACAATGTTTAAATTAAATAAATTGAATTGAATTGAATTGAACGTTAAAATGTTAAGCCGTATGTTTAATAAATTCATTTTAAAAAAAAAGTCGTACTATTTTTTTTAAACCGTATAAGATATTTGGTCCTGTGTGCGAGGAGGGCAAACGGAGGAGAAGATACAACCGCGAACTCTATGAGCTGTACCAAGATGTGAATGTAATCCAAAGAGCTAAACGGAAGATAATGCTCCAGCCAGAGGATCTTCGACTCCCAGCCTCTGGTTCTAGAAGGCAAGGAAGACCGAACCTCCGTTTTAAAGACCAAGCCATCGCGGATGCCAGAGCGCTTGGTCTGGAGAACTGGAAGCAGCGTGCCCGGGATCGCAAAGGATGGAAGGCTGTGCAGTGTCTCAGGCGGAGACACTTCCCGGGTCGGGAGCCCGTTAAGTAAGTAAGTAGTAAAATATTGGTCATATCATAGCGTCGCTCCGAGTACCTTGCGTGTGAGGGCGAAAGCCGGCCGCCCAGGTGTTGTTATCTGTTGAACTATTTCATTTCTAACAAGCTTTTAAAACATGACACGTAGCGGCTACCTCAGCATCTGCATGTGAGGTCGAAAGCAGACCGATGTATTAGTCGAAAAGGTATCCGAAGTTTTAAACCCTTTTACCCGCGAAGATGGCCACCCAGAACACCAAGCTTTTGAAACATGCGGGCCCCCCTTAAAACCTGCATGTAGGTCCGAAGGCCGGCCGGTGTATGAGTCGAAAACGTATCCGAAGTTTTAAACCCTTTTACCCGCGAAGATGGCCGCCCAGGAACTGTTATCAGCTGAACACCAAGCTTTTGAAACATGCGGGCCCCCCCTTAAAACCTGCATGTAGGTCCGAAGGCCGGCCGGTGTATGAGTTAAAAACCTATCCGGAGTTTTAAACCCTATTACCCGCGAAGATGGCCGCCCAGGTACTGTTATCAGCTGAACTATTTCATACCTCCCAAGCTTTTGAAACATGCCGGAGTTTTAAACCCTTTTACCCGCGAAGATGGCCACCCAGGGACTGTTATCTGCTGAACTATTTTATGCCAACCAAGCTTTTGAAACATGCCGGTCCCTCTTAGCACCTGCATGTGGGGCCGAAGGCAGGTCGGTGTATGAGTTAAAAATGTATCCGGAGTTTTAAACCGTATTACCCGCGAAGATGGCCGCCCAGGTACTGCTATCAGCTGAACTATTTCATACCTCCCCAGCTTTTGAAACAGGCCGGCCCTCTTAGCACCTGCATGTGGGGCCGAAGGCCGACCGGTGTATGAGTCGAAAACGTATCCCGAATTTTAAACTCGCGAAGATGGCCACCCAGGGACTATTATCTGCTGAAATTTTTTATACCTACCAAGCTTTTGAAACATGCCGGCCCCCCTTAGCACCTGCATGTGAGGCCGAAATCCGGCCGATGTATGGGTCGAAAATGTATCCGGAGTTTTAAACCCTTTTACCCGCGAAGATGGTCACCCAGGTACTGTTATCAGCTGAACTATTTCATACCTCCCAAGCTTTTGAAACATGGCGGCCCTCCTAGCACCTGCATGTGGGGCCGAAGGCCGGCCGGTGTATGAGTTAAAAACCTATCCGGAGTTTTAAACCCTATTACCCGCGAAGATGGCCGCCCAGGTACTGTTATCAGCTGAACTATTTCATACCTCCCAAGCTTTTGAAACATGCCGGCCCCCTTAGCACCTGCATGTGGGGCCGAAGGCCAGCCAAGGCCAGCCAAGTAGGTGCTTTCTTCTACAACGATCTAAACTGACGCTTGAAGTCTCCCAAACTTCATTATGAGCTCTAACTGGTTCAACAAGTAGGGGGAAAAACCATTCCCAGATTCATGTGGTACCAGAACGGACCTCGTTATGGTCTAAGTGCGTCGGTCTCGGTTGACAGCCACATTAACATAACTTACATATGCCTAGAACGACGAGAGAAAAAGAACTCCGCCAAGAAATCCCAGCGCCAGCTTCTATCAAAGTCACTGAGTTATCGAACCGTACTCGTATAAGTATGCAATTGACCAACACAAACAAATTTTATGCTTTCCATAAAATATTATCAATTGAAAATATTCGCCACTGCCTTCGGGTTACTTTCTCCGTTTACTTCTAGAGAAAAGCAATTTGATTGAAGTTTGAAAATAAAAGTTTCTTCCGTTTCCCGCCGCAATCGTAATTTTTGATTACATTCATTGACATGAAGTTTAATGGTTGTTTCGGATGAATTTGTCCTTATTGCAAAAGTTAAATGGAATATGGAACGCTTGATGTGACTACTGATGTAAGTGAACTGGACACGTTCGACAAAGAAAGAATCTTCAAAGTTGTGTCCTTGTGATAAACAAACATTTGATGCGGACTCTTGATTTTGTCCCAATCCTGCGTACACAAACATATTATGTATACATAATTTACTTAAATTTGTAAAAATGTATCTTTTAACTCAAACATCCCATTTTATTGTACGGATCGTGGGCTAATTCCCCCGAGTTTACTTATATCTGAGATCATTTTATTTCCAAAACAATTTCGATGATTATCGTCCCTGAGGAATACCAATTGTGGGGGGGAAAAGAACAAAAACAAATATTGCATGATGTAGTTCGCCAAGTAAATAACAAACAAAAGTACACATTGTTGGTGGAAAAAAATAATGTTGTACATTGCTTACACAAATAAAAAATGGAACCTTTCCCATAGATGGACAGGGAGCGCGGAAGAACGCTGTACAACTTAGCAAGCCGTATGCCTCCTGATAATGGATGCTTCGTGTTGGCGGTTATTTGTTTGCATGCATGTAAAAATGTACAAAAATGGGCATCCAGGACACACCAGTTTTCAGTTCAGGCAGTGCGGAAAAAACGGTTTAGTTGCACATGAATGCCATCACCGCATACTTTGGTGCTCTTGCCATTTTTTTTTTGTCGTTCTATGGCCTATCAAAAACAAATACTGGAACGTGACAAACAGTATGCATATGTGTGCCACGTTGTATCTATACCGAGAGAGATATAAAATTTCAAAGTTTTTTTCGGTTTGTTTTTTTGTTAGTTTTAGTAACAAAAATAAAATCACTAACAGCTTTGGGCAGTGTATTCTGTGGACAAACAAATACAACTGAAGTAGGTTAATCTCGGTGTTTACATCGAATATGAGTTTTTGATTCGTGACGTGGACGCGGATGGGAGAGCGGCGTACTCTACAGGGTGGGCTGGTTTACTTAATGGTTTCGCATTGTTTTTTCGTTTTTGTGGTGAACCTTGTTAGCGCTATTATGTATGCTGATGTTGTGTGTTGTTTGTTAATCTACAAAAGAAAGTAAATCCTGGAGGTAACAGTGCACTGTCGGAACATTACACGAGGTAAACCGGATTCGGATTACATGGGAATAGTTTTTCTCCTTTCCTTTGAGCCTTGGGTCAATTGTTCGTACCATAAATTAGCGCACTTAAAATTGTGTGTTGTCGATTTGATGGCGCGTGTTGTGAAGAGGTAAACTAAATACATGTTTGGGGATGTTCACAGATTAAGAAAATCGCACGGCATGCTTTTTGTGTTCGTGTAAGAGAGTCAAAGAGACCGCGAGACATGCATCGCCTGTAGATGAGACAGTATTTGGCCTCATTTTAGTATGGCAGAACGCCATTTTAAGAATGAAACACAATCACAACAACTCGGTTTTTATACAGGCTGCGCCGTCTTTTATATCGGTACGTAAACATGAAATAACTTTGACATTTGTCAACCAATTGACTTGAGTAGATATTAGGGTGTCCCAAAAAATTCAAAATTATTTTTTTTTAATGCATACACCTCATTTTGTTCTTATTATGTTACAACACTCAAAAATCAATTTTTTTAGAATTTGGATCACAGCCACCCGTGCCGACTTGCAAAAAATATAACAGTACCTACGTGCATATATACATATAGGGCGAGCACGCGCTTAGTCGTCTATGTTCTTATTAATTTCTTGCTTTCTTGTCAATGAGCATATTGTTCTGAATCAAGAAACATGTCTGTGGAATTACGCAGTGCTAAAAAGGCCATATTTTTGGTAGGAGATGTAATTCATCAAATAACAGGTTCGAAACTTCCCTCCAACGGACAAATTCTCCGAGTTTTTTTTTTATAACCTCCGTGAAGTAAAACTAAGTGTAAATGAAAGTGCAAATCTAGTTATTCGGGAATGTTTTATATTTTGGGAAAAGGCGGGAATACCCACTAAATCGACTCCTAATTGTATTACAAAACTTAATAGGTAAGTTATACCAAGTCTGGAGAGACTTACAAAAAAATGCAAACAAAACACAGGACGTGTTCAAGCGGCGTCAACAAGATTTTGCAAACAATTTGGATAATTTGTTTGATATTGAACACGCCGCTGCGCTTCAATTGATGAAAATTGAAGAAGATACAATTTTCGTGCAGCGCCAGAGAGAGCCAGGTCGACCCGGTTACTTTGCTGGAATGGATAGAAAACTGGCAAACTGGCTATTAAAGAGGAAAACTGGCGAATGAAATATTTTTCGGCACCAACTTCTACAGCGGCGTCGTCTCATGAACCTTTAGAAAATGAATTGTCTTCCAGTTTAACAGAAAATATTGGTTCACAGGCAGTGTTTTTCTTTATTCATTCGGAATATTCGGAATATTCCGAGTGAGCCATTTACGTTTCTTTATTCAATAGAATATTCCGGATAATCCATTTCGGTGTTTCTTTATTCATTCTGGAATAAATGGAATGCATTCTTTTCATTCCTAGAGAAAGGTGGAATAAAAGGAATATTCTCTCGTTTGACAGATGCACTTGATCAAAAAAAAATAGAAGCAACAGCAAACAATCATATGTCATGGGTGAGCATTTATTGCAAATTTGTTGTCTTTTTTTTATATATTTATGTGTGTTGTTTTAAGTTAATTATTTTTTTTTATTATATATTTTTAATTTCCTTCCAGAATCAAATACATTTTTAAAATGGTCTTCTGTGGGCATGAAATTCCGCATAGATGTTTGTGACAAGACGATTTCATGAGCAGCGTTGCCACTTATGCTACATAAAAAGGTGCATGTTTTTTGAACTTGTACTACCTATACTTTACCCAACAAAAATTGTCAGTACAGGCAAGATAGGATGTTTGTCTCTCAGTCTGGTTGCAATGCCTTACATAAATCGGCCCCTCTTTAAAGCTCTCACAGGGTTGACGTAGTGTGTATGATAATTCGCCATAACTCAGAGAGCAATTCTATTAGGGTTACCATCTTCCAATTTAAAATAAAAATATTGCGGAACGAAATAAATTCCGTTTATCTTTTTCCTTTTCTGGTAAGATAATAATAGGCGTTTTTTTTTAAGGGTATCTCCAGTAGACCAACAAAATATATAAATTTCGTAGCACAAAAAAAATCAAAGCGAAAAATATATCACTGTAATCCAATTTATTCATTATAAATATTGTAAAACATAAAATACTAATTTCTAATATCACTACTCAACTAATCCGATGAGTAATTACTGCTACTGCTCTCGTTATTTGGGTCTATTATTATTATATTTTTTTTTATTTAAATAGTTTGCGACATAAACTCAATCAGCAAGATTTTCTAAAAACATTTCCCAGTCCTTTCCGCTATATGTATATTGTGAAAGGTAGACACAATCAGGCAATTAGAATACAAAATTATAGAACCACGACGCAATGGTATATACCTAAACAGATAGTAAAAAAAAACTGCAGTTGTGCTGCTGTACAATATAAATACAATCAAATTAAAACCGAATGGCAACACTCCACGTAATAATTCGTTCTCAAAAGCACCAAAACCGAAAGTTCTTTGACAAAATCCATAGAACAACCCTTAATGATATGCTTCATTGTAGAGATGGTAATACTTTTCTGATGTGCTTCAGTCACATACACTGCTTATTTTGGTGGATAATAATAGCAAGCGAACACAAGACGATTATGCTCATTCCCATTCGGCTGTGTGGGAGACTGGTTGTGGTGGGTTGTATGCGAATTTTAGGAAAATTACAACAACAATTCCTTGGTATGACAGTGGTTTGGTTTTTATTTCAGTGGCAATTCTTTCGTTTGAGTGCCGTGAGAGTATCTACAGGCACTACTGGTAGAAAAAAAGCTCCTCCATAAGGCCTGTACTGACAATTTTTGTTGGATAAAGTATAAATCCTTACTCGAAAGGACAACATATTTAATGTTTTACTTTTTTCCTTCGATTTAACATATTTAACATAATAACAACACGAGAATATTATGGTATTCATAAAAATAATAACAACATCTTAATAATAAAAAATATATTATGCTTTTTCTGAGCGAAAGTTATACTCGTATATTACCGTATTGGGTACTTCGTTAAGAAACGCAGCTATGGAGACTTAAATAGGGACAAGTCGTTTTCCGCTATGTATTGTTTTGGTTGTCGAAAATATTGATAGCTTTAAAATGTTCAGTCAATCACAAATTCGTCGCTGACAAATAAATTTAGAGAATTCATTCGCTGTTTTTGTTTGTAAAACAACATTTTCAAAACGAACGGTCGTGAGTAGAATTGCTTTTTGGGAAAATAAAATAATACTCGTATGTATTGAATAGATACAATCATTGTAACTTCACTCCCATAAATCTTATGAACAAAAAGCAGTCACAAAATGTAGCCAATAGTAGCACTCAGCTAATTAAACCAAATTGTTTATTGAATAATCAAATTATTTGCGCTCCAAAATTAGGAAGGAGTATCTAAACACTACTTTTGAACAGTAAAACGTAAAAAATATTATAGAATTGTGTACGAGAAATAAAAATGAACTTTTGGCAAAAATATACACTGAACCCCCACATACGCGGTCTCAGCATACGCGATTTCGCTTATACGCGATTAAGTTTTTCCGAAATTCCCTCTAGATACACGGTGCATATACGCGATTCAAAAAAAAAATTGGTGTTGTATATAATTTGCCAGTAGGATTTGCATTTACACATGTATTTTCAAATTCGTATGTGCAGTAGATTTCGAATATCAATTAATTTTCCTCTTTCTACTGTTCTTGCTTGTTATTGTGTGAACTTATATATTCAAGGAAGGAAAAAGAATATCAGGTTTCAAGGCAGCAATAGATAGGTTCACCCTCTTACTTTGTGGAAATGCTAAGGGTGATTTCACGTACAAAACATATCTTATCTATCAATCTGAAAACCCGAGAGCTTTGACAAATGTAACAAAGGCCGAACTTCCTGTGCATTGAAGAGCAAACAAAAAAGTTTAGATGAATTCATCACTTTTCACTGACTGGTTTAGTAAATGTTTTTGCGCAGAAGTTGAACTCTTCTGCAGGAAACATAACTTAGACTTAGTGTTGCTAATTCTGGACAATGCGCCAAGTCATCCTCAGATCATTTGCAATTTCAACCCAAATGTAAAAGTTGTATTTATGCTTCAAAACACTACACCAAGAATAGACCAAGGAATTATTGCAACATTTAAGAAGATGTATCTATAGCCGTGTTTCTTTGCACGCGGATATAGGGATAATTTGAAATTTGCATGTAAAATACAACAACAACTTATCCTATATACGCTAACTTTAGCGGGGATAGCTATCAGTGGCGTGGCGTCCATATAACACGATTCCTACCGTCTTCCCTTTTAAAAATCCACCAAAAGTAAGCACTATCTGCCAAATAAATATATGAAAAATGAAACCCGTCCCGTATTTTAATTATAAAATAAAATCTACACACACACTCACACATAAGCTATCGAATAAGTTTAATATTTTCATTCTACCTCTCGTCTGTATCTTCATACTTCATTCAAGAATCACAAACAACAAACCAACGAAGAGTCACAAAAATACTCTTAGTAAAAAGTTTTCAACTACCGCTGCTCTCTATAATAGAATAAAAAATATTTTTCCGTCTTATTTACTTGTTTTATATCCCTTTCTTCTACAAGCATTGCGGTTCCGATCCTCTTTGTTCAACACCCGCTTTTATATTCAAAGAAAAAGACGCTACATTTCGTCTTATAAACCAAATCTCATGCTGAATACTTGGAATTGTTTCATTTCATTCTCCCTTTTGCGATTAGCATTGCGTTTCAATCGGAGGATATCAACATGTTGCAGGAATGCAGGTGCTACGTTTGACTCGTTTTTTTTGCAACATTGTGTCTAATAACACGGTGTTCTTTGACTTATTTCTTTTTTCTTATGACATAATATCTGAATGTGTTATGTGGGTTGATTCTTGATTTTGAATTTGATGTTGATATTGATATGCGTGTTGATGTAAGAAGTTGAGCTTTCATTTTTCTCTCTTGTGATAGTTAATGCTTCGATGTTTTTACAAATTTATTGTTATACTTTTGTCTTATGAAATAAAATATGGTAGAATATTATGGCAATTTGTCAGCAGAGTAAATTCAGCATATCGCTTAAGAGAAGTTCATGTCAAATAAAATACCGACACTTGTTTTTTTTTAAGCAGGAATTCAAATTTTAATTTAGAATCAGTTGGAATTTATTGACAGACTGCGTTGCACAAGTGCAATAACTTGAAAAAATCTAGTGTTTTGTAAAGCCAATTTGATAAAATCTTAAATTAAAATAGTGAAAAGTTAGATGTGAAAGTGAAAGTGAAGGTTAATGTGTAATTTTTTAGTTTCTTTTATTACCAACTTACTGATAAAAACATTTTAGCTTCTTAATTTTAGTGCAGTTTTAGATTATTTTTTGGAAATGTCTTTGATTAGTGTAGATTGCTGTTTAACTGATTTCCTCCTGGAGGATTCAAATAGTTTTAGTAAGCTATTTTTTCTTGATAAAAAAAAAGTTATAGACGTAGGGCGCTCTATGCCTTTTATAAATATTAATTACCAAAGGAGAGATGGTTTTGTGACACATTTTAATGTTTCCTTATACCAAAAATATAAGTGGCTAACTGGGAGTTGCAAGCTTAATAAAATGTTTTGTTTTCCTTGTCTTCTTTTTTCAAACTCCGCCAGTGTTTGGAGCCGAACGGGTTTCACTGATATAAATAATTTAGTTAATTCTTCGAAAAAACATATTAAGACAGAAAAACATATTCGTTGTTGTTTATCCCTACACGAATTCGGCACGAATCGCATTGAAACTTCTTTAGGAAATTCTTTCGTTGTTCATAATAAAAAAGTAGATAAAAATCGGAAACTAATGGAACGTTTTATTGACACGGTCATTTTATTAGGCAGACAGGAGTTAGCATTTCGCGGTCATGATGAAAGGTCTAGTTCAGATAATCGTGGCAATTATGTCGAAGCGGTTTATTTTTTATCTAAATATGACACTTTATTGGAATCCCATTTAGAGCAGTGTTCAAGTACACACAATCCAATTTTTTCAGGTTTATCCAACGATATTCAAAACGATTTGATACATAGTATCGCGGCGGTTATTAAATCCGAAATTAAAACGGAAATCAAGGATGCTCGGTTCGTGTCGATTATGATCGACGAAACACCAGATTTGAGTCATAGGGAACAACTGAGTGCCATATTTCGGTACTTGTCAGAGCATGGTATACAAGAAAGATTTCTTGGATTTTTTGACGTTAGCGCAAGTCGTAATGCAAATGAGTTATCCAATCATATATTTAAAATTCTTGAAACATACGACTGCAAGGAAAAGTTAATAGGACAATCCTACGATGGTGCCGCAGTTATGTCCGGCGAGGGGGGAGGTGTTCAAAAGAAGGTCCTTGATGAATGCCCGATGGCAAATTTTATTCCTTGTTATGCACATGTTTTAAATTTAGTACTATCCCGATCTCTAGAAAACATAGCAGAACTTAAACTATTTTTTGGCTATACTAATAGCATCGTTCGATTTTTTAATAAATCCACAAAGCGGTCCAATCTTTTAAAACAAATTTCCAATCGACGCATGCCAGGAGTATCGGAAACTCGATGGCATTATCATTCAAGAATAATAAACGTAATCTTTAACTGTAGAATAGATATAATTGAAACTTTTAGTAAAATAATTAATGACTCTAGGGAATGGGATACTGACACACTTTCGATGGCAGAAAGTTTATTAAATAAATTAGAGAGCAAGGAATTCTGTTTTTTGCTTCATACCCTTTCTGAAATATTTGCAAAGACCGATGTATTATTTAATTTAATTCAAAAAAAAACAAACAGACGTTAGTTATGCCAAGCAAGAAATCGAACGTTTTGAGTCATGGATAAGCTCTGACTTTTTAAATATGTTTGAAGTTATGTATGACAGCGTAAATGATTGCATCGAACCTCCACGTAAGCGCAGGTTGCTTGACTTCGATTTGAAGACGAATTATAAACGCCTTTTTGTTGAAATTAAAGACAATATAGTTAGCCAAATAAATGCCAGATATAAATCATTTAGTAATCTTACATTTTTGGATTTACTAAATAATTTGAAGTATGACACTTTTTCTCGTTCCAGTCCAGATGTAAAAATATCTTCCCTAATTAAGTTTTTTCCTAGAATGTTTGACTTCACGGCATTAAAAAATGAACTTAATGTTTTATATTCTTCGTCGTCACTTCGGCAGTTTGAGGTTCTCGACCTTCACAACCATTTGAATAGTGAAGCATTGAAAGAAGTGTTCCCTCAAGTCTTAAATTTAAGTAGTTTACTTTTAACACTTCCCAATTCCGTCGCCTCCGTTGAGAAGTCTTTTTCTGCTTTAAAAAGAATTCATACTTATTTAAGAAACTCACAGGGCGAGGATAGGCTCTCTGATTTAGCCCTCATATCGATAGAAAGAAGACTTCTTCTTAAAATTAAAAATAGACCAAACTTCTATGAAAGGGTATTGGCAGAGTTTATCAAAAAAGATCGTCGAATAGCATTAGAATAGAAATAATTATAAAGAACTAATATTTTAACAAAACTTTTCACTTTTTTTTTTAAGTGTGTGAATTTTAGCTGTTTTTAATTTTGATTTATTTTTATTGCTGACATTATTATTTGTATCGTTTTTATATTTTAACAAATATAAAGAATTATCCATATAATTCTTCTGAATTTTCTTATTTTAAAATTACTATCCACATTATGCTGAATTTTTTTAAGTTATTGTATCATGCGTCTGTCAAGACCGGCTTCTTTTGAAGCCACTTTTGTTATGCTTTAAGCTCATTGTTGATTGAAATATTAATGTCTTGAAGTATAAAAAATGTGGCTAGAATATTTTTGCTAAGTCAATGTGGAATGCATATTATGTAGATACAATATCCCCATTAAAAATTATTTTATTTCAGGTTTTAAAGATTTTTATTTTTATAGGTGACTAAATTTTTCAACGTCTTCCTTTTTAAAATTATCCACGCCACGCCACTGATAGCTATCGCCGCTAAGTCAGTTAGCGGGGATAAACAGTGCTTCCAAAAAACATTTTCTTCGTTTTTGATGAACTCATGCTATGAATTTTTCAGTAAATGTCAAAGTTTGACATCCCTCCGACCACTAACACATCCCGCCGAATATTTTGTTCGTGATTTTATTATTATTGTTTTTCAAACTTCATTATAAAGGTAATAATTTTAGAATATGCTTGGCATCAATTTCAATTGGCGGAAGTAAATATTTTTCAATTTCAGGATTTTCAATACAAATTTCTTAACTACAACTTACAGCTGTGTCACGGTGCATGTCATAGGTGCATGTGTGCTGCCAAGTTTTTTTGATGAATACTTAAGCGGCGATAGTCGTTTTCTGATGCCATCCCTATATCCGCGTGCAAAGAAACACAGCTTATGTTGAAGATGATGTTGGGGATGGTTCTGGCTGCAATGTGGAAAATTTGCTGTGCCTTGGAAGACAGATTGGATGAGAACACTTTAAAGAACTGGAGCTAAGGGACATCTTGGAGGCGCATGATGCTCAGCTTTCAGTTCAAGAATTGATGTTGGTGCTCATCAATTCTTGAACTGAATGATGGGAATTTTTTTTCTATTTTTTGCTCTGAATTGTTTTTGTTCTTAGCTTTTTTTTGTTATTAAATATTATTCCTATGTAGAATTGTTTCTTAAAAAATACTGTATAAAATACTTATTTTGAAATTGCTTGCCTTACGTATCTTCATACAGTTTCTAGTCTCAACATACGCGAATTCGACATACGCGGTGTTTTTTTGGAACACATCCCTCGCGTATGTGGGGGGATTGGTGTATTTTTTTTGGAAACAAAATAGGTTGAACAAATTTCCTATATACATATTTTTAATACTACTAAGTACAAACGAACAAAAACAATTAATTAATAACAAAATTGTACAAAAAAAATGAAAATGCCTGTAAATTGCCATCAGGAGTTGCACAAGCCCTTTTGGTCAACATGTTCACTGTTTTTATATTTTATTTTTTTTTGCGTTGACATACTTTCTCAGGTTTTTCCTCAATAAAGGAGAAACTTTTTCTTTGAATTCAGCTAAATATACACTTTATGAACAATAGCAATAATTTTTTATACAATTTCTGCAAATTACTAAAATTGTATGCTTCAATTTTTTCTTGACGTTTAAGAAAGAAATTCGGCACTTCAGAAAGAGATAGCTTTACGAAGTGCTCTATCGCATTTTGCTTGTCAGTGTTCACAATGGATGAATAATTTGTTAATTGACATTCATAGTACCAAAATGTCGATGGATTAATAAATGTTGTCGTTTATCAATAATTGATTTTTCATAGGGATGCAAGATTTCCGCTTAGAAAAAGTTTATTGTAATTTGTATTACTAAGATATCGTTATTATTATTTTTTTTGTGAACTTAAATTATATTTTCGTAATGTTTTATTATATATGTATTTATTTATTTTAGTGCTGTAGTGGAGTAATACCTCACATGTGAGTTCAGTAATAGAAAAAAATTAATTGTAAGTAGTAAATGTTGTACTTGTTCTTGAACTAAGTGGCAACGCTGGTCAAGAGACAAATGGCTGTCATTCTATTCGGTCCATTTTTGTTTCTTTATTCATTACATTCTGGATGTTCCGGATACAAAATTTTAAAATTCTGTCTTTTCTATTCCTTATCCGGAAAAAATAAAGAAACACACTGAGGAAAATTTGTCATTTGTGATCGAGAATACTAAATTGGTAGTTAGTAGCTGCATTAGACAGATGCCAGTTAAGTGTGAGAGACTCTGTGTTTATCCTTTAAGATACAATCGAAGCACTTGGTCACAATATTGATGCTTTTCCGATCAGTAAGTTATCCATTCAACGAATATGTACGGAAACCAGAAGAGAGTGCGTGGAAGCAATTAAAGCTAATTTCCAAAATGAAGTAACAGGCTTTGTAACTGTTTCCTGGGACGGAAAACTATTGCCTGCTTTGGATGCCCGACAATGTAAAGTAGAACGTCTTCCTATAGTTATTTAATATGGAAATAAGGAACAACTAATAGCAGTGCCGAAATTGAATAGTTCAAGTGGCAAAGAACAGATGCAGGCAGGCATAATTAGAATCTCGAAGATCAAGTACAGATTCTCTGCTGTGATACTACGGCCTCAAATACTGGTCGTATAAATGGTGCCTATGTGGTCCTTGAGCAAAAACTTGACAGGGAACTCCTTTTTTTTGCTTGTCGACACCACATTTACGAACTGGTGCTTAAAAGTATTTTTGAAGCTAAAATCAGTCAAGTGACCACAAGCCCTAATATCCCAGTATTCAAACAGTTCAGAGAAAATTGGACAATCGTCGACCCAAATAAGATTCAGTGCTATAGAGAAAAGTGCAAAGATACCTAACTGCTTCCAAAATTGAAGATCTGCTTGAATTCTATCGCATTGAACTGACAAAAAAAAATAGTCAGGATGACTATCGAGAGTTGATAGAGCTCTCAATCATATTTTTAAACGGAGATAAAGAGCAAACATTTAAAATTAGGCCTCCAGGTGCTATGCACCAAGCCCGATGGATGGCAAGAGCGATCTATTCACTGAAAATAGCGTTGCTGAGTTCTCAGTTTACAGCAGAGACAAGGCAGCGCTGCTAGACGTTTGCTTGTTTATTGTGACAACTTATGTCAAGCCAATGTATTTTGTCAGTAAAAGCACCTACCAGGATTTATGCTTTCTGAAGTCATTGAAGTCTTACGAAAATATTGACAAAAGCCTTTCGAAAGCAGCTCTACAGAAGTTCAGCCAACACTTATGGTATTTGACTGATGAAGCAGCTATCCTGTCACTATTTGACGATGAGGTAGATCAAAAACTAAAACAAAAAACATTTTGAAGAATTTGTCGAAAGAAAATATATCAACCCCTAGCAAACGATACATCCTATCGAATGAAGAACTTTGCGATTCATTGTTCGGTAAGTATGATATATTAATACATATTATTATTATTATTATAAAGTTCTTTCTTTAGTTATCTGTCTTTATCTAATGTTATTTCACTCTAACTTAATCTTACTTTTTCTATTATTTTAGAGAAAAAGATTAATGATTTTATTTCAATGAAGAGTAAGGATTTGTTCTCTCGTCTCAGAATTGATGACAGTTTTCTTCGTGAGTGCCCTTCAACATGGGAAACAAACGCCTCTTTTCTAGACGCCAAAAATGCGGTTCAATGTTCAGAGCGGTTAACGACACAGCAGAAAGGGCTGTTAAATTTTTGCAACATTTTCATGGGTTATTAACGGTTCAGGAGGAACAAAAACAATTTGTGTTACGTTGTGTACAAGAACACAGGACGATCTACCCTGATTGTAAAAAAAGAAAGTGAAAAAGAAAATATTGTTAAATAAAAAGCGTAGTAATTAAATTTAAATATAATAAACTAGTTGAACATGTTGGAATTTGTGTTTTTGGAAACAAGATGAATTCTTCAGATCCCCCAAAGTTTTCCAGTACAAATAGCCATATAGTAACTATATCAACAATCGAGCTAATAGGACTAAACTGAAAATATGGAGGGTATGTATTTTTTATTTCGCACAAAAAAAAATTGCTTTGTGTCATGGCTCATGGGGCACCCTAGTAGACATGTTTTTGAAACGTCGATTCAGTACAATTTTAATCGCTTCAAGTGACAAGGAAATATCCTTCATCACGTGATCGACGAATAGTGCACTAGGAATGGGCGCTCAGGCAACCCACTCAAAACTGAGGTTGTTCTCTTTACGAGAAAGCCTAAGCTGATCGGGTTGACTCAGCGAGTGCTAAAAGGCGTCACAATCCAACTCTCCAATGAAGCAAAGTATCTGGGAGTCATCCTGGATAGCAAACTTGTTTGGTCCAAGCATGTTAAGCTGAAGACTGGCAAGACGTTGTCAGTTTTCTGGCAGTGCAAGGGCGTTTTCGGCATACTTTTAGCTTGTCACCAAAAAGAGCCCTATAGATTTACACGGCTATGAAAAGACCATTTTTAGCATATGCGTCCATTGTTTGGTGGATTAAGCTTTCACGCACGTATACGTTCCTGCTACTTTCACCAAACTCCAAGGAATGTACATATATCTCGGCTGCATTTTGGCCTTCCCCAGCACGCCTGCCTCCGGTCTTGGTGCATTATTCAACCTTCAGCCTCTTGATGTTTACATCATGGTTTGCACACTCAAGGCTATCTCACATTTAAGAAGAGGTGGGAGGTATAACTCGCACTGGAGTTTTGATGAGTTTGCGCGACGGTTGTCCTTCGACTCCTGTCATATAGATATGCCGTCCGATGCAATTAAACCGGAAATTCGGAAGATGCGCAATTACGAAGTTGACTTTCCTCGTGTTCAGCACAGGCTCTGGAATGCAGTCGAATCCTCAAGGATGGCTTGAAAACCCATCAAAGATCTGGTGCTTGTATTTTCGTGGAGAGCGACAACATTAGACTTTTCTTCTCGTTAGGCAAACCTGCGTCAGTATTTCAAACGGAGACTTATGCTGTCCTAAAGGCAATGAACTATGTGGTGAGGAACAGGTGGAGGGGACTGTCTGTAGCGACAGTCATTCTGCGCTTAAGTGCTTGATCAACCCTTAAACCACCTCCAAAATAGTTCGTAAATGCAAGATCTCTCTGAATTCCGTCAGAAGATTGAATTCACTTAGAATTGTATGGGTCCCGGGTCAAAACGGGATCACATGAAATGAGATCTCCGATGAACTTCCTAGACAGGGCTCAGAGGAAGACTTCTCAGGATTTGAACCGGCAATCATTGACGGTTGCGTTTCATATGAACACAATCGCAGATTGCATGACTCTCGAGGGTGCAGAGAGATTAACAGAATTCCTCCCGACGTCTGTAAAAAATCTGCGACATTTTTGTTGTCTATGGACAGAAAAGACTGCACACAAATTACTGGCGTTCCTACCGGCCCTTACGGTTTTGCCAAGCATCTTAAGGGGGCCAGAATGAAGAAAAACTACCAAATGCGAGGCGTGTGGAGAAAGCGACGACACTGCGGAACATTTCCTATGTGATTGTGCTGCTTTAGCTCGTATCAGGTGGCAGGTATTTGGTCCTGATGTGGTGAGTGCTTGAAATCTAAGCTCGTCATCATTAAAGAGCCTACTCGATTCTCAGAAAAACGAGCAAGTTTCAGTACCAGTGGTGTCTTCCTGGCAGTACAATGGACTAGTATTGAGTCTAAGTACTCCAGTAAAGAGAACCTCACACATCGACAAAAAGAAGGACAAATGAGACGACGCTTTTCTCTTCGACACATAATTGTATAACATTAATGAATGATTTCGAGCATAAATGACATCCACTGGAGCATCTCAAGAACTGCAACCTGAACTCCAATCTTCGACTACTTTTTCAAGCATTTGAAGACGTATGTCGTTTGTTAGCTTCCGGGGCTTGATTCGTTGTAGACTTGAGCGCATATACTAACGACTTCAAAGCAAAGAGTCCAGCGTCAAATCACACGATCTTGGATGCCAGGCCATAGGTCCATTTCTCAAGATAATGTTGTCATCGAATACTTTCTTTCATAACTGGATGGTTTCACTGGCACTATGGCATATGACAGTAGCACCATCTTGTTGAAACTAAATATCAGGGTTCGTAAAATATCGCTCGCGAACGGTAAAATAAGGATCTTTATCGTTCTTTATCGATCTGCGCACGAACCATAAAAAATAAAGTTCTCGAACGATATGTTCGATCTTTAAAGCGGCCCTTACACGGTCAATCGGTTGACATCATGCATCGTGTACGTGTGGATTGACGCTACCCCTTACGCAGTTCAATCGATTGACGTGAAATGTTTTAGTTTTTGTGAGTTTTCGTGGTGTACGGATGTGCGATGAGTGAAATGGACGACTGTATTGCATATTGCTCTTGCACATTGCATAAAGAGGAACAAAAATGTCGAGAAAAAAGAGAATTTGGATGAAGGAGTGGATAAAAAAAAGGAATCAGTTGACACATGAAAATCTTTTAAATGAATTGAAAATATCTGCTGGACGATTATAAAAATTTTATGAGAATAGATAACTCCACTTACGAGCAATGGCTTAAAATAATTTCTCCTTTGACTATAAATATACTTTTGCAGTAAAACTTCATATTGTTGCATTTTTTTTTTTGTTTCGATCGCTATAATCTTTCCCTTTGGCATCCCATAAACTCGGTAATGACCGATACGTTTCAATTAATTCCGATAAAAATGCTCGGTCTTCATCGTCTTTCAATTTTCCGCTGGGGCCAGACATGTTTTCGCTTCCGTGACACAAAACACAATAAAGTAAATACGTCAATCCAACCCTTATACATATCAATCAAACTTGCTTTGATTTTCATTTTCACAAACACATGCTAGTGATTGATGTCATTCGATTGACCGTGTAAGGGCCGCTTAAAAATTTATAGTTCTCTCACGAAAGAACTTTATCCTTTTTTTCTGTATCTCTCATTCGTGAGAGATCGGAAAAAAGAAATTCAGGTAGAATATGGTTCGCTCGCGATAAGGATCCGTAAAGATCCGTAAAACAAATCATTCTCGATTCGCGATTTATATTTTCAATAGTTATTATTTTGGTTGAAATTGGGAAAATAAAGACATTTGAGTTAATTTAATGTGTTTCTTATAATGAAGAAGCTGACGAATCAACTTACTTACATTGTGAAAGGAAATTGAGCATTGGAAAACATTGAGCAGGAAAGAGGTTCTTCTAGGAAAACTTGCACTAGTGCTGGCAGTGCCATCTACTCAAGTCTCTGTTGAACGGGCTTTTAGCGTTTAAAAAGAAACAGAAACAAATTATCCAAAGAAACAATAAATAATGTTTCGTTAGTTAAACTGAATGCAAATTTATTCCAAAATCTTAATATGTAATAAAAATACTTTTCACTTATGTTCTTTCAATATTAAAACATTTTTTCTTATGAGAACCATTCGCGAACGGATCTCCAATAGTTCGAACGTGATAAATTCGTGAACGAACTATATTTTAAAGATCGCAGATTTGATTCGATCGCGAAAACAAATTTCATTTTTAAACGAACCGAAAAATAATGTTCGCGATCGAATCAGAAATCAAATTCCTTTGCGAAGTTTGCATGAGAGAACGAATCATATTTTATCGTTCTGCGAACCTTGCTAAATATCCTGCGGACAATGCTCACGCACTGTTGGAAACAGAAAATGGTTGATTATGGCTCTATAGTGGGGGCCATGACAAAGACATTTTGATTACGTTCTTTTTGGAAAAGTACGGTCCGATGACGCCACCAGCCCATGAATCGCGCCAAAGAGTGCATTTGTGTACCCTATTCTTAGGGTTTTTTTTAATTTTTACTCATACATAGTTTGTAACATACCTTAATGTTGCTCGCAGACCCTTAAAAGTATAAACTGTATTAGTGATCAGCATCGATAGTAATGTCGATTCATTCTAAGTGTTCAAAAGATTCTAAGGCCTTTCGCACACAGAGCGTTGCTTCGTCATATACGCGATCTACGGAAAAAACTTGGTTGCTGCTCGCGTTTGATACAATGGAAAACTGCACACCACTAGTAAACTAAAGCTGTGACTTGGTTTTAAAGCGAAGGTTAAGTCTCCCTTGACGACTCGTACCTTGGGGCTGGGAGTCGAAGATGTTCTTGGCTGGAGCATTATTGCACATTAGTTCCATATGGCCGAGCCAATGTAGTTGACGTGTTGAAGCCTTTTTAGACGGTATACATATCTTTGTACAGCTTTAAGAGTTCGCGGTTGTATCTTCTCCTAGGTTTGCCCTCCTCGCACACAGGACCAAATATCTGGCGGAGTATTTTTCTTCCGAAACAACCCAATGTTAACTCTCCCTTCCTGTTCATCGTGCAGCACTAGCTTTCTATTTATCTAGATGCCAGATGATCGGAGGAATTAAAAGATAATAATTCCTAGAAATGCATCATTTGTTCATCCTACTAGGCAGGCTCAGCAGGACGTCTATATAACAAAAAAAAAGTTTTTATTTAAAACAAGCCAACTTTGGAACCCACTCCCGAGACACATCTTTCCGGAGAAATACAATTTGCAACAATTCAAAAGTAGAAGTCAGACTTATCTGAAATCATCTCGGGGCCAGCTATTTCTCCTTACTTACTTACTTAGGTGGCGCTACAGTCCGGGGTGGACCTGGGTCTCAATAAATAGCCATCTTAGTCGACTGATACGTAATTTTTTGACTAGGTCGATGTCGCTGTACAGCTCGTAGAGTTCGCTGTTAAATCTCCTCCTCCAAAGCCCGTCAACGCAAACGGGACCGAAAATCACTCGAAGAATTTTGCGGTCGAAATGACCAAGAAGATCTTCATCCGCTTTTGCTAATGTCCACGCTTCTGCGCAGTAGAGCAGGACTGGGATGATGAGGGTCTTATATAGAGTCTACTTAGTTTTTCTTGACAATGCCTTACTAATCAATTGCCGACTTAGGACAAAGAAATAGCGGTTGGCAAGTGTAATTCTTCGTTTCATTTCAGCTGTGGTGTTTTTATCAGAATTAATAGCGGAGCCGAGGTAGACAACGTCCCTAACTACCCCAAAATTATAGCTGTCTATCGTGACGTTCTGTCCGATTCGTCGATGTTGTGTGTCCCTTCTTGTTGACAGCATATATTTTGTTTTGCCCTCATTCACCAAACCCATTTTTGCCGCTTCTGTGCTAATACAAGGTGGCGCAAAAGTTGTCATCTGTTTACTTCACAAATGTCAAAGTAAAATTGACATTTGCCGCTATTTGCAAAAATTATAGCATCTTCCGATAGGGTTTTCAGCCCTTGGGTGGCCTTAGGCAATTCTGTGTGCCAATGTTCTAAATGATCAACGACGTTTGACATCTATCCTATGTAGTTTTCAGTCGGATTGGTGAACGCCACTGGGTGATGACTTTTGCGCCACCTTGTACTTGCCAACGCACCAGTGACAGCTCGCTGTGTTCTGCCAATTATGTCAATGTCGTCAGCATATGCAAGTAGTTGCACAGAAAACTGTGCCTCTAGTGTTGGCTTCCATGTTTCGCACAATTTTCTCAAGTATGATGTTAAAGAAGTCACATGACAGCGCATCACCTTGTCTGAATCCTTTTTTGACATCAAAGGTCTCGTTGAGATTGTTTCCGACCTTTATGCAGTAGCGGGCGTTCTCCATCGTCATTCTGCACAATCTGACAAGTTCGACAGGGATACCAAAATTAGACATGGCTCTGTATAGCACGTCTCTGTAGATGCTGTCATATGCCCCCTTAAAATCGATAAACAGATGGTGGGTATCGATTTGGACTTCTTGGGTTTTTTTCCAGGATCTGGCGTAGTATGAATATCTGATCGGCCGTGGACTTACCGGGCCTAAAACCGCACTGGTAGGGACCAATCAGGTCGTTGACGAATGGTTTCAGGCGTTCACACATATCAGCAATTAAAGGGGATACAACTTTATTTTTCTAGTTTTTAAATTACAGCTTTGTGTTATAAAAATTAAGCTCTGCTGCGTATGCTGGTTGAAGCTCAACTGGTTTGACGTTTATTTTCTTAGCTGTCATCTACCTACATGCAAGTTGATGGAGTTACAATAATATTATACTATTACAATTTTCACAATTCACAATAATCATTACAAGTACAGCAGACATGATCTTATAGAAAGTATTCAGGAGACTGATGCCTCTATAATTGGAGCAATTTAGAGGGTCTCCTTTCTTGTGGATCGGGCAAACGGTTCCATTCATCAGGCATACTTTCTTCTGACCAAATCTTGGAAACGAGTTGGTGTATGGTCTCCACCATCTTCTGCTGCCTTAAAAAGCTCGGCATTTAAACCGTCGGGACCAGCAACTTTGTTGGACTTAAGCTTGGATATCGCTATCCTCACTTCGTTTTGGTCAGGTGGACGGAAGTCTTGGCTTTCATCGTCCAGGCTGAATGGTTCGTTCTGCCTGACGGCATAATTTGTGTCGTCTTCGCAGTTTAACAGTCTGCAGAAATGGTTGTTCCATGTCCTCAGCACCGACTGTGACTCTACTACAAGATTTCCTTGTTCGTCTCTACAGGTCTCTGTTCTGGTCTTGTTTCCGTGACACGTCCTTTTTACCTTTTGGTAAAACTTGTTCCTGGAGAAGCACCTCTCTATTTCCTCGATCGCGCGCTTCTCATGCTTTTTTCTCCGGAGAAGCCGATGTTTTTCCCTCCTCTTTCGCTCGTAGAGATGACGAGCTGCTATTTCTGCTTATTACGGGAAATAGTAGAATATTGTATTAGTCACTTAAAAGCTGATTCAGTGAACTATTTAAAGAGACATTTTCTTTAACGTAGAGATACGCCAAAATGTCCCATTGATGCCACGAAGATATTTCTGTTTGCTAAGGATTGCAGCCACCAAGTGCATGTGGCAATTTGGAAAATACAGTCTAATATTTCATGTGTTTCCTACTCCGCAGCTTAACCCATTTCGAACAGCCCGCAAACTTTAAATTGTCACAACTTGAAGCAACCTTGTCTTACTCAATTAGACGTCATTACTTTTTTTTTATACATACGACCTCTATAACTTGTGGCATTTTGCAGCCTTGAACATTATCTGTAAGTATGTAGGTACAGCTAAAGCCCCATCAGGAATAATAAATACGTCGAGACAGCTTAACTTTTGGCATAAAATGACAGAAGGCACGCTACACCAATAAAGAAAAGCCAACCAGAACTATGTTCTATGCTCCGGTGAAAGGTTTCTCTAATTTGAAATTCATATCTCCATCTCGGCCATGGAAAAACATTTGCATGTCAAAGTGCATTTATGGAAATTGAATATAAATTCTAACCCGCTCCGCGATAGGATACCACCTAACCCAACACATTTAAAGAAGGCACCTACCTCCACAGCTAGACAGATCCGATTTAAGCTCCTTGACCTTATCCCACCCTTTCAGCACCACAGACATCGTATATTTCATTCATTTCAATTCAATTAGCCGTCTCAGTTCGTCTTTTCTTTCCCGGTTGCCTCTCGGTTGTGCGCCTACAAATCTTCTCCTGATGTGTAAGACAAAACCCAATGAAGTGTGCATTTCCTGTAACCCAGAAAAAAGGGTGGCACTAACCATGGGACATCGAACACGGGACACATTCCTAAAATATTAGTTTTTTTTTTCGTTTTTTTGTTTCTTCTTGAAAAACATTAAGTGGGCGACAGCAGCAACTGACGGATAAGCATCAATAAAAATCATCAAAATACCTTTCCCGCTGACAGAAGATAAGAAGATGTTGCTGTAACTGAACGAAGAACGACAGGAGCGGGGGAGAAATGAAATAAAATTTAAATATGCATTCCATTAGAGAAGACGATGCGATACAGTTAATCGTGCATACCGCACGCGTTCCATGGGAAACGATAGGTATCATAGAAATTGATTTCTAAAGAACATGGATACAGTGGAGCACAGTGCTGAGGGGAAGTTAGACAGTCTTTATGCGATGAATACTCAATGAATCTTTGAAAGAATGTGAGGTATGTATTTATTAATTGCCGGAAGAATTATTTTTTTTCTCTCAGTAAAAAATGCTTTTAGTGAAGCTGGAGACACATACATATTCATAATTGTTTCTGACTTTTAGAGCCTGTTATTAGGACGTATATTTCATTAGAAAGGAATTTTAATATAAAATTGAAGCATTCTTTGAGATATGAAGGCTTTTAGGAGAAGCTACAAAAATAATCGAATTCGTGTCAAACACTTGTAGGAACATGGCAAAGTCTGATATATGTAAACAGGCCAGGTAGGGGGGTGGCTAAAGGAGGACAACTCTAATTGCAAATTTAAGGTTTCTCCACACAAATTTATTTAAATGATCACCGACAAAATGTCGAAATGGCTGAATACATATGACAGGTGAAATTGATAACGCACCATTTGAGTGGAAGCGTTCACACTTGAACATGAAAATGTTGCTCTGTTTATTACATTCCGATAAAAAAGAAAATCCAAAATGCTTTGTTGATTGTTTGGGTACATTTAAGGAGAAAATATTTTTGAAAATTATAATATACAAATGCATATACCTACAGGGTGTCCCAGTTAAGCAGTATAATCCTTTAAGGCGAGATACCTGAGTTCCGGCAAAAAAAAAATGGTATGACTCCATTTCAAGTTCACTACATTTGCCCAATTGCATGGAGCAGTTCTGCATCAATTTGACAACTTGACAAGTGTCAAAATGGGTGAGTGAGATAAACTCTCCTTTTTTTGTCTTGAATTAGATAGATTGAAGCTTTCAACAAATGTTAATAGTTATTCTTTGTTTCCTCTTGGTTTGCTCATAAATGGGGCAGGTCTCGATTGCGCAAGTAGAAAGAATCGACGATTATTATCTCGAAAAGATCACATCATACTCGTAGCTTTGCACCCGTAATGAGCGACTTCCCACCTCTACCTCCTCGACGTAAGGTCCGCAACCATAGTTTAGGGACGTCAAATGCAGTAAATGCAAATGTTAACGATTTCAATGCGTGGACAACCAACAACATCAACAACATCGCTGGACAAACGAATACCAACGAACTGTTCTCAATGGAAGAGATCAATGCCTTAACTGCCGAGATGATTACACTTCTTGGTAAATGTAATAATAAAGCTGATCAATTTAACACAATTGCGCAATTAGCTATTAACTATTTATATAAGTCCAAATAATGAGTAGCACATCAATGAAAATAATATGTTGGAACGCTAGAAGCATTCGATGTAAAGAATTTGAATTTTTTGCTTTTTTAAGCAAGCACAAAGTACTCGTAGATATAGGATTAGTATCCGAAACTTGGCTTAGTTCTGATGATAGATTATCAAATACTGATTAGTAGGGATCGGATTTCCATGCAAATGCATATCTTTTTAGGAACACCTTGGAGGCAAGACAACGAATTATCTATACGAATCAGGAAATTTCCTTTAAAATGGCATTCAATCGTTAGTGCATATTTTTGCATATTTTACTACGAGTACAAATGCATATTTTGAATATATTTGTGCATATTTTACATATATTTGTGCATATTTTACTATAAATGCATATTTTGCATAGTTTTGCATATTTTTATAGTAAATACATATTTCTGCAAAGTTTGTAACAAAAGCATTCGCTTTGAAAAAAAATGTCAAGTGGATCAGCATTTGAAAAGTGTTAACCACTTAGAACTTGATGGAAGATCTGAAGTTTGCCAGAAATTTCAACAACTACTGCCCTTTACCAATGCATCTAACACCTTTTCAATGTATTTATATGAGGCATTTGTTTCAACGATATACCTTTAAGAAAGCTTAGTAACCCTGAATTAAAAACTTTTTTTAAAAAATATGCAAAAGCAATTATACCGGATCCGGATGATTCCATTTTGCGGAAAAATTACATTGAAAAAATGTATATTTCGCTATTTGAACAAATGAAAATTGATCTAAAAAATAAGTATTTGTGGGTTTCTATTGATGAAACCACCGATATCCAAGAATGTTTTGTTGCTAACGTAATTGTTGTTGTGTTGGACCAAAATGAAGAAGAAAGTAAAAAGAAATTTTTAAGTTCAATTAGAAAAAACGCACCATGGCACCATCGCTCGCGCATTTGATGAATCCATGAATTCACTTGAAATTGATAAAAGCAAAATACTCATTTTTTTGACCGATACTGCGCCATATATGGTAATGGCAGCTCGTGGTTTTATCCAAAATTGTTGCCCTTCACTTGCTTGGCACATACAATGCACCGAGTTGCAGAAGAAATAAGGGGTAATTTTCGGAACGTCGATGGATTAATTTCAAACAGCAAAAAATATTTTTAAAGGCACCTCAAGCGTCGAAATTTTAAAAGAAAAATATTCTTTGACTCCTGTTCCGCCTCAGCCTATTGTTACAAGATGGGGAACTTGGTTGAAGGCTGTTGAGTATTATGCAAAACATTATGAACCGTTTGAAAGCATTGCCAATGGGTTCGATGACTCCGATGCAGTTACGACAAAAAATGCAAAAGAAGTAATGAGCCAACCAGCCGTTATTAAAAAGCCAAATAATATTTATAAGTTCAAACTTCAGTTTCCTATGTGACACCATCACAAAGCTAGAAGGCAGGACAACCTTAAAAAATCAAATTGATTTAGTTGAAGATGTTGTTGCAAAGATAATTGCGGTAGAAATAGTTATGTGAAAAGTCATTAAAAAAAAACTTCAGTGCGTTCTGGCAAAAAATGAAGCATTTTCAATAATGCAAAATGTAAGTAAGAGGTTCACATTGGACTGCAATGACGAAAATTACCTGAACAACTTTACCGTCGATGAGATTTGTTCTTTAAAAAATGCTCAACTAACTTCAGTTGACGTCGAGTGATCTGTTTCGTTGTATAAGGCATTCTTAAGAACGAATCGCTAACGTTTTGATTTCGAAAACTTTAAGAAACATTTTATGATCTATGCAAACAAAACTTTTCAAAATCAGAACAATTAAGGAAACTTTTGAATTATTTATTTTAATTAAACAAATGAAGATGTTTATGTTTACGTTAAATTAACTGAAGAAAATTTGTTTTTAAATTGAACCGAAATTAAGTTAAATTGGTTTTAAGTGCAAATTTTAAATGCATATTTTGCATTTTTAAGCGCATATTTTCAGATTTTAAGTGCATGAAAATCCGAACCCTACTGATTAGCTATTCTTGTTATAGATTAGATAAAGAAGAGAGAAGGGGTGGTGGTGTTGCTGTTGTTGTTTAAAAAAAATATTCGGCACAGAATAATTCCTATTATCAATACTAAATTAATTCAAAACATAGGTATTGAAATTCCATTCTCCAATGGGTCCGCATTAAAAATATTTGCTGCATACTTTCCGGGTGGTACTGCGACGCCTCAGAAAAGATTCGAACTCAATAATGACTTAAGGGAATTAGTTTGTCTAAATGATATTTCAATTGGTGGGGATTTCAACTGCAAGGATAGGAATTGGGGTTGTCTGAGAGCAAACGCATGGGGAAATATACTTGAAAATCTTAATAAAGGGGTTTTCAATAAGAGCGCTACAAAAGTAGAGCGACAGGGACAGCAAACGACGCCGAATTTCTTGCCGCTCTTTTGACATTTCTCTTCAGTAAGGTTTGCCTTTTTTTTTATTAAAAAAGGAAATCCAAATCCCAGAGCACTCAGACTCGGTAACGGTCCATTGTACTACCAGGCAGAAATCCTCTTTTTGCTGTAGAGGCATTTGATTGGGTGGCATGTGTTGTTGTTTCCCATGGAGATTGAACCTGCACCGCACGGGTCACAAGCCAACACACTAACCTCTACACCATCGCCACCCTGGAAAGATATACGAGCCAACAACGAGTCGAAATTATTAAAATTTACTACCGAAATTCGGAGTCAGTGGCCTCAACGTTAAGAGCGCTACGTCCAATTTATGGTCGTCATAATCGTCCTAGCAGATCAACAATTGAGCGTCTAGTGGAAAAATGATGAGGCTCATTTCTGGCTGAATGGCTTCGTCAATAAACACAATATGCGCTATTGGTCAGGCAGCAATCCACACGTACTCTATGAGTCATCATTGCATCCCGACAAAATTACGGTTTGGTGTGGTTTATGGGCCGGCGGCGTCATTGGGCCGTACTTCTTCCGTGATGATCAAGACCGGCACGTTACTGTGAATGGGAATCGCTACCGTTCAATGATAACCGAATATTTTTGGCCCCAATTGGATCATATGGACTTGGAGGACATTTGGTTCCAACAGGACGGCTCCACAAGCCACACAGCGAATGTCACAATCAATTTATTGGAAACCAAGTTTGGAAACCGGCTACGTCAAGTCTATGGTCTATGCCAACAAGCCAGCGACGATTGATGAACTTTGTACGAATATCGAACGTGAAATTGCTTGAAAACCGTCGAAAATTAGGTTCAGCGACGGAACTTCTGCAAGCGTGCCCGTGGTGGCCATGCAAAAGAAATCGAGTTCCATACATAATGGCATCGAACGTACTTTCACAGGAATGAGAATTTCATTGATATCCAAAACCGGTTTTGTTTTATTTAAAAAAAAACTTTTGTAGCGCTCTTATTGAAAAACCCTTTACAAGGCACTCTTTTGACATTTTGTTTCCACCTCATCCCACTTATTACCCTGCAAATAACAGAGCCAATCCTTCAACTTTAGATTTATATTTGACAAATATGCCGGGATTGTTTACTGAACCTATGGTTATAAATTAAATGAGCTCTGATCACTTACCCGTAGCTATCTGTGCCTTAAACTTGGAAGCGCTAATATCCTACCTAGTAATTTACTTGAACTAATTGAAATAAGGAACAGCTACAAAAACAGATGGATAAGAACGAGAAATTGTTTTTATTTGGCTGAAATTAATGTCCTAAACGCATTGATTAAAGAAGGCATTGCGACTTTTAGAAATAATTCCTGGAACCAAAAATTGTTACGAATGGACAGATCTAGCAAACCCTTTTGGAATGTCGTAAAAATTAATTAAATTTAAAAGCGTAATTCCCATATTCCATCAATTTATGACGTCGGGCACTGAAAAGGCAAATGCACTGGCAGAAACTTTTTGTAAAGTCCAACTGTTAGCTAGCAGTGCTATAAGTAATATCACTCTTGAATCCTCAGTTCTAAATGCAATTAATTTAATTAACGCCTCTGAGGTAAATAATGATGTAAGTTTCGTCACAACTAACGACATAAGGGACGTTCTGCTTTCTTTAAAAACTCGAAAGTCAGTGGGTTTTGACTATGTAAAAAACTTGTATCTAAAACATCTTCCAAGGTCAAGCTTAATATTTTTACAAAAATTGTTTAATTCGTGTCTTCAGCTGGGTTATTTTCCAAATGAATGG
Source organism: Portevinia maculata (assembly GCA_949715645.1). Lineage (NCBI taxonomy): Eukaryota > Metazoa > Arthropoda > Insecta > Diptera > Syrphidae > Portevinia > Portevinia maculata. Next base: position 23,738,560 of record OX454527.1, on the reverse strand, counting down.
AAAATAGCAAAGGTAATTCCAATTTTGAAACCTGGTAAGATCGCTTACTTGCCTGGTAACTACAGACCAATAAGTCTACTGAGCTGGCTTAGTAAATGTTTTGAAAAAGTGATCAAGAAAAAGCTTATTGAGCACACTAACTCTACTCTAGTACTGTGCAACAGGTTCATCGTATAACAAAACACATAAAAAGTAATTTTAGTATAGGCAAAAGTACAGGACTGGTGTTGCTTGACGTGGAGAAATCTTTTGATTCTGTTTGGCATGATTTAATTTAATTAATTTCCCAATGTACCTTATTAAAATCATAAAATCGTTTTTGTCTTCAAGAAAATGTCTTGTGTCTGTCAACGATTGTCTTTTTCAAGTTTTTGTTTGTGTTGCAGGGGTCCCTCAGGGTTCAGTCCTTGGTCCAATCCTCTACAATGTGTTTACGTCTGATTTCCCAAGACTTCATAATTGTGAAACAGCTATTTTTGCTGACGACACTTGTATTTATTCAACAGATTCAATTGGTTCCGCTATTGGAACTAACTTGCAATCTGCATTATATATTATACAAGATTACTTTAGCGACTGGAAGATAAAGATAAATGCTTCTAAAACTCAGGCTGTCTTTTTCACCCGAAAAGAAAACCCTGTTTCCTACCTAGCATTATCAGTGGTTGCGGAACCGATTGGAAGTCTAGTGCTAAATATCTTGGTGTGTATCTGGATAAGAGATTAACTTTTGGTGCACACGTAAAAGAAATCATTAAAAAAATTAATTTAACAATAAAAATACTTTGCCCCTTTATAAATAGGAAATCTAAGTTGAGTAGTGACAAGAAATTACTGATTTATAAAGCGATTTTTCAGGCGATTATGTTATTATTAATGTCTTAATTGTTTGCATTATTTTGTGTCTGTGTTAGTACTCGTATTTTATAGGTACATAATTATTGTATTTTTAATTGTTTTGTCCTTACTAACACCTGCACTAAATGATGAGCCAGTGAGAGCACTTTTAGTGCCGGCAATTTCTGCTCGTGATAGTTGCTTGCTTTAAGCACTCCACGACACTGAGCTGATAGTGTAAAAAAAAAAAAAAAAAAAAAAAAAAAAAAAAAAAATCTTCCATGGCGCTTTTCAACAACTGAATTGCACGCTTTAGCCAATATCGAAATGGTATCGGGCAGAATCTCAAAGTTAAGTGAACGATATAACATTTCTGGTTTATCTTCCGACAATTCCCTAATCACAAATCTAGCTTCTTAAATGTATCTTATTACACATTATTTGAGGCGCTCAGCGCCAAAACGGCCTAACCCCAAAAAAATCGAACCGAGATAAATGACTTTAAAGAAATACACATTTTTCAAATATTTTTAATATTTTTTTTATTAATAATAAATAAATATAAACTAGATTTTTTGGTTACAGTTACTAAAAGCTCTTTATTCAATATCACGAAGGCTGTTTTAAATGATAAATAAAGAAAAAAGAAAGAAAAAGGAGGGCGCATTCGAACTGTGAAGATTTCTGTGGAAGCTGATACGTTAGCTGCTCATTTTAAAACACTGCTATCAGCGGAGGAGGGTCTTCACAGTTTTAGCTTTGCATTACCAAACACAATAGTATCTGAACTTGTCTGCCCGATTTCCTTAGGAGAACTTAAAGCTTCCTTGCGGGCTATGAAAAACAACAAAGCTCCGGGGTGCGATGGTATTCCAATTGAATTTTTTAAAAACGGAACAGACCAACTCGAGACTTATATTGTGGATTTTTTCAATTTAATATACAACAGCGCTTGTGTACCAACGTGCTTTACCAAAGCGCTTATTTTTCCTATTTTCAAAAAAGGTGATGTGAGTCGACCAGAAAACTACAGTTCTCAATTCTCTAAGAAAGATTTTTGCTTCGATCTTATACACAAGACTTTCCAGGTGGATAGAGGATAATAATCGCCTCAGCATGCATCAAGCTGGTTTTCGGGCTGGTTTTTTCATTGTTGATCATATTTTCGCGCTGACTAGCATCGCTAGAAAATATATTGAAAATAACAAGAAACTTTTTGTGTGCTTGTAGATTTTAAAGCAGCGTTTGATACAGTTAACAGGCAAGCTTTAATTTATAAACTAGCATCCCTTGGAGTGTCAAGAAAGTTCTTAATGTTGTATGCCAAATTTCTTTCGTCATCTTGCGCAGCTGTGTGGGATGGGTCGAACCTGTCCGAATGGTTTGAGACATCTGCAGGCGTCCCTCAGGGCTGCATATTAAGCCCAATTTTATTCGCGTTGTACATTGATGCAATATCTGATATTCCTCCGGGTGGCGTTAATTTTGCGGGCAATCACATAACAGTACTTCTGTACGCTGATGATTTGCAACTGCAAATTAATAGATTGCAAACCTACTGTAAAACTTGGGATCTCCATATCAACGTCGCAAAAATCAAGGTCATGGTATTTGAGAACCGGCAGAGAAGACGTCCTGGGGTAGGAACTTGGCGCCTTAACAACGAACAAATTGAGGTAGTTCGTGAGTTCAAGTACCTGGGTGTTTTGTTGTCGTATAATCTAAACTTTAACAAGCATGCCAGAGAAAAAAGTATTGAAGCCAAACTGGCACTCAACATGATGTGGCCGAAGTTCTTCGCCAATCAAAACATTTACCTTTCTTCGAAGTATCAAGTGTTTAACGCCACAGTTAATACTTGTATGTGCTATGGTGTGCAGGCCTTTGGTGTGAGCCCCCTCGAAGAATTTGAGGCAGTCCAAAGATTCTTTTTCAAGTGTCTATTCCGGCTACCAAATGCGACTCCGACCTACGCTATTCATGTAGAGTCAGGTTTGCCTCCCATCTACGTGTGAAACTTGAAAGCTCATTCTGATTATTTAACCAGACTGGTAATGAGAAGCGGGAATAATCTTTCCAAGACTATCTTAATAAGATTGCTACAAAGCAATGCTTCTCCATTTAAGGATTGGAACCAGCTAGCGATATCTCTCGAACTGAATGTCCGCTTTACTTTAACTAATGTTAACGACTGGCAGAGGCTTTTTGCAATGATCGTTGCTAAAGTGGATGACAAATTATACGATCAGCACCTAATTAGAGCATCTTCCTCAGCTTCAAGGTTAATCTATAGGAACCTAAACCATCATTTGCTATCTCACGAAAGTTATTTCAATATAAATTTTTCATCGAAAGTTATAAGCACCATTTTTAGAGCGAGAGCAGAATTAATAAATTTGAATTCCATGCCACACAGAACAGATCTTGAGGAAACGTGTAATCTATGCAACATGAGAGTGCCTGAAAATATTCACCACTTCATTGCGGAATGTCCTATTTTACAAGAGATTCGTCGACTATACTTCCGAGTAAGCAATCTGTCCGTAAATGGTCTGTACGACATACTAAACGGAGCTATGAGGTGGCTTGTTTTGTACGAATACTGCAATCATGCTCTGTTATATCGTAATAGCTTTTAAAAGTCCAAGCTACAAGCCACTTTTGCCGTTCTTCTTAAGTTATTGCTTTAATAATCCAAAATTTTTCTTTTATGTTTCAAATCATTTAAAATTGCTAATTTTTTGTGTTCTAAATCACTTCAAAATTATGTTGCAAATCATCAAAATTGTTTCAGACCCCCTCGCTGATCCATTCCATTCCTTTAATCTAGTTTTATACTTAGATACTGATGTACAAATTGCATTTATTTTTATTGTTTTTGTTTTATTTTATATAAATATATTATTTTTTTTTTCATCTTTTCTGTCGACTAATTGTTAAAGACATAACGAATTAATCTTTTATGCTTAAACCCAAAATCTGGTGTTGTAAATAAGTATTTCTTTCTTTTTCACTTTTCCTTTTCAATTTAACTTCTATGTAATAATTTCTTTAATATCTATGAAATGTCATTTCCGGCAGACGGCTATTTCTGCCATGCTCGTGTTCTCAAACACAAACTATTGTACATATATTTCATGAAATAAAGAATCTAATCTAATCTAATCTCTAATCTAAAGAAAAAAATGTGGCTTAGGTCGTTTTGGCATCAGGTACAAATACCGAGTTCGCTATAAACTGTGGGATAGGTCGTTTTGGTTTTATATAAACTTTCCAAAATATATAGAGTTCTTTAGGCAACTTCCTCCTCCTGAATATCTTCATCTTCAGCTCTTGAATTCATTTTCAAATTGTCATAAAATTGTGCTTATTCGGCGGTATAAATTCTTTAAGCTCCTGTAAGTCCTTAAACTTTGCTGCATCAATATATCTTCCTCCAGGATATAGTGACTCCAGTTCTACATCCACGGATTTGCTGGACTTCCTCATTGAAATATCTACCTCTTGAAAAAATACATCTTCGTTGTTGGAGTATTTGTATTGAACAATGAAAGGCTTTTCTTTTTCGAATCGGATAGACTGTATTTTTAACCATTCTACTTTGGATTTTTTGTATGAAGAAATTTCTGTTGGTGACAAGCTGTTCTTTTAATCTGATGCTTTTCATATCCCCTGCAGTCATCTTAACAAGTTGAAATGGTTTGTTTTTTTTTTGCGTTGAGGATTACACGCACAATCATCAGGAGTAAAAATGTCTTTATAGAAGCGCTTTTCCTTTTCAATAAGCCCAAAATCTTGATCGCATGGCAGAAATGAGTGACCAGATACTAAAAACTTGTGGTCAATGTGCTGCACTCGGAAGGTTGAATTGTTGGCAATGTATGTGCAAATGGTGTTCATTCTAATATTCCGATTTTGTCCTCAGCATTGGTCACTATACATTATCAGCTTCTTACACTTGACATTGACTTTGATATTATGCATAATGCAAGAACCTATTTCTTGTGGGCTACGTGAAGCTATTCCCTTATTCCAGGTATACATGAATGACTTGTTTGTTATTAAGTTATGAATACCCAAACAGTATGTCCAAAGCTGTCTCTTATAGTAAGCTATTCCTGTGGAAATGACTGGTGTTGGAAGAGTTTTCATAAGATCGAATGCAATAACCGCATACTGATCCTTGTTCAGCATTGCATCTTGTTGCATCCCTGTTCTTGCTGACTCGTTGATGTAAGTCTCCTTCAGTTGAAAGCCTCTCCTTTTCCGAAGGATCATTCGCTGCTTCTATCTTCACTTTGAATGAGTCACATTTCTTGCAACTGTCAGAAATTGGAGCTCGGAAATGTAGATTAAAGTTTTGTGAAAAAATTTTTGTAAACACCAACTTTGAAACAACTTTATCTTCCTCTACCGATCCACGATAGAGCTGGTACATAATCGTTATGTTTAAGGTTGGAGCCAAAAATTCTCTCTGAATGTTTTTATTTCTGGAGTAGTTGGAGCTGTACCTGGGAAATTGATCAATAAATTTTTTCACCACATCAGTACATTCTACAGAAGTTTTGTTATAAGGTGGATGTCTTCCTCTTTGGTCCTTTCCGGTTTTTTATTATTAAGAGCACGTGTTAAACGAAAATCATATTGGAATTTGCGGTTGTCTTAAATTTAGAGGCGTTTTGTTTACCCCACAGGTATGAAAGCGTTAGGTGTTTGTTTTCATCAATGAAAAAATTAGGGCCTATTTTGGGTTTTTATTTCTAAAATCTCATTGACAAGTACTCACACCATTACACTCACAGATACTATGGATGTAAAAAATATAAGAGCTACTATGAGCAACTCACATCAAAAAAGTCCAGATGAATTTTTGGCCTAACCCACACGCATTTTTTCGGTTCTAAATTTCCAAATGGCCTAAGCAGCTTAGGCCGTTTTGGCTTCTCAGATTTTTCGAATTTCGCATACGGCAAAAACAGACTTTGGACAATAATTTCAACACGGTTCCATCTACAGCTATGAAAATTGTTTTGTATATAGAGTTCGAAATTTCGCTTCGATCTGCGTTGTCAGCTCATTTTTTTGTGAAAATGAGGGTTAGCCTGTTTTGGCGCTGAGCGCCTCATATATCCTTAAGATACTCACTTATTTTTAATGTTTTTTGTAAAAGCTGTTTTGAACTGGGTATTGCACGCCTTTGTGTTTAAACTACCCCTTCTCACAACTTTCCTTTTTTTTATATTTTTTATATATTTTTTTTCATTTTTGCATCTTTAATGAAGGTTTTTAACATTAGCTTTTCCTTCAAATTCTCTAATTAACACTTATTATTTTTTGATTAAACAATTTATCTTTACTTGGCAGTAGTAAGGTAGCATATATACCAATCTCTGTAAATTGTGCAATACATAAAGATTTAAGTTTAGAAATGTAATGTTTTTGGCTACAATAAAATATATATAAATGGGGCATTTGTTTTATGGTAACGCTTACTGACCTTTTGTGTTTGTAAAGCTGCCTTTGCCGGGTCAGCTTTTAGGTGCTGTCGATATGATTTGGCTCTTTCGACCTGCGTTAATGTCATTTTATCTAAAATGTTAAGTTAAAATAATATAATACAGAACGCAGAACAAGAAAACGAAGTAAATGTTGTATCTTGCAACCACACTGTCATTTGCGTCAGTATCATGTCATTCACGTCAGTTTCAAAATGAGACGCTCACGCGGCAATGACTATTAACACTGATCACAGTAATAACTTATTTGTTACGCTGTGCCAGCGTTTGTAAAAACATCCAAGGGCTAATTATATTTAGTGGAGAAAGCGAAGTTGCGTAAGCGGGCTTAACCAGTCGGAGAAAGGGGTTAAATCACTTTAACGCACGAAGCGGGCCACCCAACACTTGTTTAATAACTTTATCGGGCTTTTTTCCATTCTTAAAATGGAAAACGCACCTAAAACTTTTCTGGAAATTTCGGAAATAATGACAGCCACCTTCTGGGCTCTTTTCCAAGGAAGTTTCTTTTCAAAAAAAATGCGGCGTAATTTCTGGAAGCCGGATTTGCATGCACACTTGCGGGACGTTACGAAAACGTTAAATGTGTCGCTAGACTCACATGAATGGTGAAATTGTCTTGATGTGACGTCTCCCCTCTGTCGCTTTTTACGACAGTCGTGTTTTTTTGCGGTGCAGTGATGTTCCGAGTCCTTCCCTGCAAGGGCAATATTTCTTTCTTTGAAATATTATCCCATATTAATAATGAATATTTAAAGTAGTTAACCCTAAATCACTGTTCAGTAGTTAAGCTCATTACTAACGAATTTTGGAATTTATGCGCAGTTTAAAAACTTAACTCACTGATATAGGTTGTTTAACGAGTTGATACATTCGAAGCAATAGAGTTCCTCACGACAACGTCAGTGTCAAATGAACACAAAAAAAAGCAAACAACTGAATGAAATGAAGGAAAACAATGGCGAATTTGCATGGCGGGAAATACGTTCTTCGCGAATATTTAATAAAAAGTTTATAACAAAGCCAATTTTAACAAAAAAAAAAAGTTCCGGAACTAAGAAGGAGTATCCAAACCACGTTTTGGAATACTAAAAAGTTAACATTATTATATGATTGTGTACAAAAAATAAAACTGAAAAAGTGAGAACCGCGGAGTTGTGGCAAAAAATGTTTCTGTTGGGAATATCTCGTAATAAGTTTATATTAAAGCGAATTATAACAACAAAAAAATATCCAGCACTAAGAACGAGTATCCAAACACTATTTTGGAATACTAAAAAGTTAACAATGTATTAAGATTCTGTAAAAAAATAAAAGTGAAACCGTGACAATCACGTTATGGCAAAACATTTATAACATTTCTTAGTCAACGATAGTTAGTTTTTATACGAAGAAATTTTTATTTTTAATTAGAAAATTTAACAAATGGGTAAATATCTTAACTACGTGCTAGCTAAAACATGAGTTAACGAGCGGATAGGGATTTATTAATAATATTATTCCAAGCTTCAGTGAGGAAATATTTTCTTTTTTAGAATATTCGCTGTTTTTTTGGTTTTTGGTTTTGCGGGGGACCCTTAAAGTGCGGGTCGTTGAGACAACTGCCTCATCTGCCTCCACATTAATTTACTTTTACTTTTAAATTATTTTTTTATTTAATATTATTTTTTCAAAAATGATTAAATCTAACTTAAAATTAACAGAATACTTATTCTTAATTAATTGTCCTTATGCAGACGTTCTAAGCTTAACTATAACCATATAATTATTGAATATTTTACGAACTAATTTAACATATTATTTTCATTGAGAAAATTAAAAAAAAAAAAAAACTCAGCATCATTATTTAAATTTTATCTATATCTATATATATAAAAATAACTTCCTAAATGTGTGTGTGACAGCCTACCGACTGCCACTCACATCCGATTTTGATTTGGTTTTTTTTGTTGGTTAATAGACCATGCAGAGAAGGTTTATATATTAGTATGATAAATTTTTGAAAGAAGGCGCAACCGCCATTCCAATAAATTCATTGAATGCACTTTGAAAAAAAATAAACTGGGTAGAAATCGAGTAGTGGCACTTTAAATACAAAAAAAAATATTTAAAATTTTAAAAGCAATTGTTGTTGTCAATTATTTTAATAATTTGCCAAGCAAATTGTTGTTGTCAACAATCTCGATTTTTTTTTTAAAATATGTCTAATAAGTTTGTTTATGTTTATTATGTTACACAAAGTAACTTTTTGAAACGGAGTCGATACTTTGATTTGTTGGATGGTGTTTGAATCCTTCATGGAATGCGTCATCGAAGAAGTTCCAGCGGCGGAAACAAGGTGACGTAGTTCCCGGATTCCGTGGTGTTTATGCAAGTGATGCAATTGCTAGAATATACACAGTTCACCCGAAAAACGACGAATACTTCTATTTGAGAATGCTTTTGGTCAATTTTTGTGGCCCTACTTCGTTCGAAACGCTGCGGACTGTTGACGGTGTGTTGTGTGCTACATATCGAGAAGCCTGCCAACGAAGGCAATTACTTGAAAACGACAATTATTAGGACATGACGCTGGCCGATGCCACTATCACAGCGCCTGCAAATCAACACAGGAAACTCTTCGCAATTTTAATTTCGACATGTTTTCCATCAAATCCTAAAGATTTGTGGAATAAATACAAGGATGATTATGGCCGATGATATTTTGCATCGAATTCGCACTGTGACATCAGATAATGAACTGGAGATGTCAGATAAAATGCGCAACAAAGCTTTGATTTTGATCGAGGATATGTGTCTGCTCATGAGTGGCAATTTGTTGTGCAAATTGGGGATGCCACAGCCAAATAGCCCAATGCAAGACGCATTTAATCGAGAATTGGGGCGAGAAATGGATTTCGATCGAATCGCGTTTAGTCAAGCTGTTCGAACAAATGTGCCAATGTTGAATCAAGAACAAAAGAAAGTGCATGATGAATTTATGCAAGCAGTCGATAACGAAAATGGCGGAATATTATTCGTTGATGCGCCCGGTCAAAAAAATCAATCAAAAATCATCAAAAAAAAATTGACGGAAAACAAAAATTAAAACTAGGAAAAATTGTGTGGTATCACATAAAAAACCATTAATCGTAAGATTCTCGACAAATGCAATGTCAAAAAGTCTTTCACCCTCTCTATCACCCATTTCAGTCCAACTATGCTTGTCGAAATGGAATAGAATAAGAGAAAACATAGAAAGAAAAAACCAGAATGAATAACATAATATACTTACAGGAGCAAAGTTTGTCCAAGAAAATTGAAATAAAAACTAGATAAACTCGTGGCTTCAATGGCACAGTGCATGAGTGCTTGCCTGAGACGACGCTGGTCTAGGTTCGAATCCCAGTCGAAGAAATGGAATTTCGGGATAAAATGAAGGAAAAAGACAGACCAGCACCACAGAAGGAGTCTGATGATCGGTTGTGGCTAACCGTGAAACAGCGCTGTAACTCCAGCCGTCCACTTAACGTGGTAAGGAATGTAAGGTTATTCATTCAAAACAAAGTATAGGAATTGACGGAAAACAAAAATTAAAACCAGGAAAAAATGTGTGGTATCACATAAAAAACCATTAGTCGTGGAAAAACATTCCTGATTTCACTGATTTTAGCTACGATTCGTTCGAGATCTGCGATTGCCTTGGCACTCGCCTCTTCTGGGATAGCGGCTACTTTGTTAGAAGGCGGTCGAACAACTCATTCTGCATTGAAATTGCCACTGAATCTGCAAGTGGATGAAGAACCTACATGCAACATTTCAAAGAACACTGCGATGGCGAAAGTACTGCAGAAATGTAAGATTATCATATGGGACGAATGCACAATGGCTCACAAACGCGCATTGAAGGCCCTGAATCGTACTTAGAAAGATTAACGTAATGATAACCGACATTTCGGTGGCGCAATGATCTTGCTGTCAGGCGATTTTCGTCAAACGCTGTCTGTCATTCCGAGATCAACTCCGGCAGATAAATTGAATGCTTGCTTGAAGGCGTCTGCTTTATGGCAATACGTAAAGAAATTGCATTTGAATACGAACATGCGAGTTGCTTTACAAAATGACCAGTCCGCTGCAGAGTTCTCCAGGCAATTGTTGGCGATGGGCAATGACGAGATTCCAGCAGACTTAAACACCGGCCTGATTGAGTTTCCACAAAATGTTTGCAACTTTACAACGACACCGGAAGAACTAATCATGAATGTTTTCCCGAATATCGCTCAGAATTATGTTGACCATGATTGGCTGAGTGTAAGAGCGATTTTGGCTGCGAAAAACAAGAATGTCGATCATTTGAATTTCGTCATTCAAAATCAAGTAGCTGGTGAGTTACATTCATATAAATCAGTCGACTCCGTGATGGATGAAAACGAAGCCACCAACTATCCCACGGAATTTTTGAATTCTTTGGATGTTTCAGGCTTGCCTCCACACAATTTGAAATTAAAAGTAGGCACAGTAATAATTTTGTTGCGCAACCTAAATGCACCAAAACTTTGCAACGGTACGCGTATGATTGTGAAGAATCGAAAATCAAATATTATTTAAGCAACGATTGTGATTGGAAAATTTAAAGGCGAAGATGTTCTTATTCCGCGGATTCCACTCATTCAGAACGATTTGCCTTTCGTATTGAAGCGTCTTCAATTTCCCGTACGTCTCGCTTTTGCTATGACAATTAATAAGTCGCAAGGACAATCGCTGGATATGTGTGGTATAAATCTTGAATTTCCATGTTTCTGACATGGTCAATTGTATGTGGCGTGCTCACGTGTCGGCAAACCTCGCGGTTTGTACGTGTACCCACACGATAATGGAACGAAAAATGTTGTTTACCATAAAGCACTTCAGTGAAAAAGCGGTAGGTTGGCCGACAAGTAAATCGCTACGGTTTTTGGAATTGTACTTAATTTTACTATAACTTTTGAATAAAGAATTTTAATTGACCGGATTACATGAAGCGAAAGCTCGGAATTATTAATTTCATTTATTACCTACCTAGGTGGCGTCGCGTGAATTATTTAGATGGGTGTGCAATTCTTGCAATTCACTTCCCATTTATTGTTTTCTCAATCAAAACTTAAGAAAAACAAGAAATGTCATGAATTTTTTCTTTTTTATTATAAAAAGATTCCACTAAGAACGTTAAAAAAAACCTTATTGACTATACTCCAACAAAAAAAATTAATACAAAACATAATAAATTATAATTGTTTATAAATTAAATCGATTCTTCGATTTTTTTTGGTAAATTCTTCAATCACCTTCTTAACAAAATCAAAACGTTGGCAACTCCGCAAAGACGTTAGGAATTTTTTTTTTCAATTGTAATGGAAGACAACGCAATAAGCCGGTCTTCTCCCATAGTGCTTCTATTCGATGCTTTTATTCGCTTTAGAGTTGAAAAGCTCCTTTCTGTTGTTGCTGTTGTTGACGGAATTGTCATGATTAAATGGCATAGTTTTAGACATTCAGAAAATGTTTGCTTTAAGTTAGCAGATTTAATTAAATTTGCAATTTCCGTAACATTTTTTGCTTATAGCTTCAGAACGATATAGCACTTTTAATTCATTTTCCAACTTTAAATAATTTATTTTTAAAAAATTTGCATAGATTTCCTTGGGAAAGTAAGAGTTCGTTAGGGAACTTAGCATCGTAGGCTGAAAATTTTTCACTATCTAATAACTGTACAAACTTTATGTTTCTCAAATCTTTGTACCGCGCACTTATTTCAAACAAAACTTTTTCGAATACATTACTATAGATTTGCTGGAAAAAGTCCTTGCTTTCAGAACGTTTGACTGACAAACTTCCGAATAAATCGATAGCTTTCTGAAAATTAATTTCGAAGTCCTCATTTCCACCGATTTTTACAATTCACAATTTCTTTTATACACTTTTCAATATCCAAAAATTTCTGTTGAAACAAATTATACAACACGTCAATTTTTGCGAATACAGATGAAAATAAATTTAAACAAAAAAAATTGTTTTAAACTCGATTAAGAACTGTAAGTGACCGCGAGCAGTAACAGATGTATTTTCTCTCCATCTTTGTACTGTATCATCAATTATAATATATTCGAATACAGCAATTAAGGCTCAGGTTTCCATTATGAACACTAAGCAAATTCATTTTTTTTATTTTTTTTATTTAAATTGACTTATTCTAAGATGTACTGTAAAAGAATTTTTCTGAGGAAACTTTTTTTCTATTTTTTTTTTATTTTTAAAGTTTTCAATTTTCACTGAAAATTGCACCTACAAACTGCACAAATGGACGCGTTCACTTTGCATAACGCTTGTGCTAAGTGTTTTCTGTTGGTGTGGAGGGGGGTGGGTGGGGTGGTGAATGCAGTGAATGTTGGAAAATATTATAGGTATTGCCATATGTCAAAAAGTTGAAACAATTTAAATTAATTTGTCTTTTTCTTTTTTTTTGGCTGAAAATATACTGATAAATACCCCAAAGTAAGTATATATAAACTTTAGCTCCAGGCGCCTGCCTGACAGTTGTTGACATACCCTTAGCGGAGCGACGAAGTCGCGTGAGCGGCTAAACCCTGCGAAAGAAAGGTTTAAAATCCTGTTAGCGAGCGAAGCGAGCCACCCACTCCATACTTTAAATACATCATACTTTCTTACAGGCACAAAATAAAAAAAAATCATTTTCTAAAAAAAAAAATATTATATTTATCTTTTTTATGCCATTTTAAGCCAGAAAAAAAAATGTTTCCTTAGTGTTCATAATGGAAACCCGCCCCAACTAAATTAAGTAACCGCGAGTTGAAGGACCACTTCACATTACAAACTGATAGAATTTTTTTGTTTAGCTTTTTTTGTTAATAAAGTATATCTCTTTGCTGATGTTGAAAAAACTGAAGCTAAACTACTTAAAGTTGCAAAAAACTGCTTTGTTTCCTTAACACTTTGAACTGATTTAGAAAGCACTACATTTAACACATGAGCTTTGCAGTGGATAAATAGAGCATGACTATATACTTTTTTTATCTGAGCCTGCACTCCATTGATCGGACCAGACATTACAGGGGCACCATCATAGGTCTGAGCAACAAGTTTTCCACCAATATTAAGTTCGTCAATTTCATGTAAAACCACTTTTGTAATTGCATCAGCACTTTGGTCATTGCTTATATATCAAAACATTTATAAAAACGTTCTTCACACTCTCAATTTTTCTTAACGTAACGAACTATTGACGAAAGTTGTGCTTTTCGAGAGATGTCTGTAGTTTCGTCAAATTGAACTGCGACGAACTCGGTTTCCTGAATCTCTCTTTTTATGTCTCTTACTTACTGCTTCAATAAAATCGTTTTGAATTGTTGCAGAAGTTCCCTTAAAAACTGTATAATTTCTTGATTGTATTTAGCTGTATATTCACATAAGTCTTTAAAATTACCTTTATTTAAGGATAGATTGGATTCGTCGTGACCCCTGAATGGCAAATGAACAGCCAAAAAAATAGTTGCATCAATTAAAACTTCAAAAGCCCTATTTTTTGACACATTTTCATTAAAACATTGTCCAAAAATTTTTTTTTATGATCAAATAAATATGTACTCTATATTGGTCCACACTTTTTCTTTTTCATTAGTTTGAAAAATTAAACGGCCAACAAAATAGTTTATTTATCTTAACCGACCCCGCCAACCAATCATGTTGTTTATATAAATCGAAATTAAATTTTCGCGTAGGTATAGGTACTCCTTTCCACTTCTTTTGAACGTTGATGTTAAATTTTCTAAATTCGGTGTAGGCCTACCGGCATTAATGATTGTTTTTTTTTCGTCATACGTATGAGAACTAAACGCTTTTTGTAATAACTTATTCACACGATCTTCGACTTCACTTTCACTCATTGTTCTAATGTTATTGCTATCTTATTTTCTTCAAAATTAAATTTAGAAAAACAAACAAAATCAAAAGCACCGCACGAACTGCATCTAATAATAGGTACGTAACGAAAAGCAAAGTTCATACATTCATAATTTACATTTTTCTTATGAACCTTGGTATTGGTGTATTGTACCTACGAGGGCGGGTCAATAAGTCCGTGACTTTTGGAATAAAACACAGATTTTTTGATAAAAAAATAATTTTATTTTTCAACGTAGTCCCCCTTGAGCTCTATAAACTTTGTCCAACGCTTCTCCAATTTTTGTATCCCTTCCAAAAAAAAATGATTTGTCGAGGTCCTCAAAATAGGCCTTTATTTGCGAGATGACTTCATCATTGGAATCAATTCTTTTTCCACCAAGCCATTTCTTCAGGTTTGGGAACAAGAAGTAGTCGCTCGGAGCCAAATCTGGAGAATAGAGTGGATGAGGGAGCAATTCATAGCCCAATTCATGGTTTTTTGCCATGGCAACTGCACATGTGTGCACCCTTGCATTGTCTTGGTGGAATAGAACTTTTTTCTTGGCCAAATGAGGTCGGTTTTTTTTCAAATCGTCATTGAATCGGTCCAATAAGTTGGCATAATATTCCCCATTGATTGTTCTTCCCTTTTGAAGGTAGTCAATGTGGATTATCCCGCGTGCATCCCAAAAAACAGTCGCCATAACTTTATTGGCTGACAAACCCACCTTAGCCTTCTTTGGCGCCGATTCACCCTTAGAAACCCACTGTTTTGACTGTTGTTTGGTCTCTGGTGTGTTGTGATGGATCCATGTTTGGTCCACGGTTACAAAACGGCGCAAAAACTCCTCCATATTGCGATTAAACAACGCCAAACCTTCCTGTGAAGTTGTTATACGATTGCGTTTGTGGTCGACTGTGAGCAAACGCGGCACCCATCTTGCGGAAAGCTTTCTCATGCCCAAGTGATCATTCAAAATTGAAACCACTGAGCCATTCGAGATCCCTGAGGCTTCCACAATCTCTCGCACTTTCAATCTTCGGTCGGCCAACACCATATCGTGAATTTTTTCGATTGTTTCGGGTGTAGAGACCTCAACTGGGCGTCCAGGACGTTCGGCATCTTCAGTGCTTGTACGGCCACAACGAAATTCAGTAAACCACTTTTTTACCATTGAAATCGATGGTGCAGAGTCCCCATAGTATTTTTCAAGCTTAGCCTTGGTCTCGGTAATGGTTTTTTTTCGCAAGAAATAATGCTTACTAAGCACACGAAATTCACTTTTTTCCATTTTCTCCTCAAATTAGTGAATAGTCTGATAAAAATAGCTGTCAAACACAAACTAACTGACGCAGCAAGTTTAAATTTTGACAGGAGTCAACTGACAGATGCTTGTTGACAGGAGCAGTGTTGCCGTTTCAGTAAAGAGGTCAGAAATTCAAAAAGTCACGGACTTATTGACCCGCCCTCGTACACTACAATAGAAAACGAAATAACATCGTAGCGCAGACTGTCGTGCATTGCTTTTTTTTGCACGAGCGTCGATGTAATGCATCGTATATTTGACCTATGACGCTTTACGGAAACAGAACAGAACAGATACAAAAGAAAAGAAAATAAGAGTACAGCTCGTGCACAGAAAATCTTCGCACGCACTCAAGTTCATCAAAGTAAAGTGAATTTATGTATCTCCTGCGGGTGACGAATGACCATGGGGATGAATACTGGGGAAATCTTGTAAGTATAAGTTTGGAGTTGGATGAATTTATTTGATGAAATCAACAGAACATGGCGCACAGCGAGATTTCGTGCGAGTTTATTTTTTGAAAGAAAAAATAGGAAGGATAAATATGAATATGGTGTAGGCTGTGTGATGGAGGTTTTAATGGGTAATGTAAAATTAATTGTAATGTTCATATTTGTGTGTGTTATAATTATTACAGAGTTCCGCGAGGGATTTTTTCCGTTAGATCAGGGTGTGCAATGCACACCTTGCACACCCTGACGAGACGCCACTAGGTAGTACCTACATTAACTAATTTGGGCGGAACGAAATTCGCCCAGTCAGCTAGTATTTTATATAAAAACAAATTACAAACTACCTACTCTACTTACTTAACGTCTTCTAACGTCTTCTAACTATAATTGGGAATCTGAGCAGTCGCTGCCTTACGCAACAATTGCTTTCTGAGCGCCTGGCAGTCGTCAACGTGCAAACGCGTCGCCGTGAGCCGACTGAAGCTTTACAGCGGCAATAACCTCCCGGAAGCACCACACATTGGCGAGCCCGGCCTCTTCCAAAAACGCCATAGCTAACTTAATCTAGCTTATAAACTAAGAAGATGTTACCTAGAGTAACGAACCGTCCTGGGAGGGCATGTTGACCCCTCCCGCTCAATAAGCCACCAAAATTCGGAGAATTGCTTTTCCGTATGGAATTTATCCCTCTCCGCTATTGCGGTACTAAAACGTAGGAGTTCATGATCATTGGCAACGTCCTCGCCACGGATGAGCCGCTTATCTCTCGCGCTGCTATAGCGGTGGTATGATACCGGGATACAACCCCTTTTGCATCAACATGGATAAATGCCTCCGGAGGGATAAAGCCAGACCGGAGCGTACTCTCTATGCGTATTTCATTTGGGTAGAAAGCCCCAAAGATCAGGTTATTGTCGCTGGCCATCGCCCTTGCAAACTGCCTTCGAGTCACCTTAATGACGTAATTGTCAATCCTATTCAACTGAGCCCCATCGTATAGGACATTGTTGGGATAGTATTTTATATACAAGGTGGAGCAAAAGTCATCACCCAGTGGCGTTCACCAATCCGACTGAAAACTACATAGGATAGATGTCAAAACGTCGTGGATCATTTAGAACATTGGCACACAGAATTGCCTAAGGCACACCCAAGGGCTGAAAACCCATCGGAAGATGCTATAATTTTTGCAAATAGCGGCAAATGTCAATTTTACTTTGACATTTGTGAAGTAAACAGATGTCAACTTTTGCGCCACCTTGTAGTTGGATTCAGGCGTTCGAAACAACCGGAGACATGCCCTAAGACATTGTCTCTTCAAACCCCGAATCTTTTACATTATAACTACCTGCCTTCACATTAACTCGCCACTGATGAACAACTTTAAACATCTAAATTTTTAAAAGTTTTGAGAGCTTTCATTATGAAAAGAGGGTACTTGCAGAATCCAATGTCGGATACACTAAATTTGCGTAGCACTAATCGGTTTATTGTTAAAATTCCTTCTTCTAGAAACTGCCCTTGAGCATTGCTATAAACTTTGCCCAAAGGATTTCTTGAGGATATTTCCTTAGAGCGCCTATTAAAAGTTCTAATGACCTCTATTCCACAATAGCTGTCTCGATCAGATCAGTGTCAATAGACCGAGATCGCTTTGGTCGAAACGATGCCATTTGATCGTTTTTATTTTTCCTGATCTGGCCGCTGGTTTGTATGGGCGATAGAATACGAATTTTGTGTCCAACTCCTGATACAGGCCCTCCATAGACCTTACTTGAACTTGGACAAACTTTCTCCTCGCTGGTCGGTCTAACTTGGAAATAGCATGGCAAAACCACGCAGTCAACAGCTTCTTCTAATTAGGTACTTCAAACAAACGATATCGGCGGTTCAATGATCGTTACCAATGCTTTAGAATTCAGGGTGGATGGCTACAATGAATACGTTTAAGAGGTTAAAGAACGACATTACTGAAGTAAATTAGTTTAGAAGAAGACACGAATGCTAAAATGGAATACAAACATTTAACTTTGGAAGGGCTTGTGCCATAGAACTTGTCGCCTCCACTGCGTCAGTATATCTGACTGACAGCTTGATAGAATACAAACGTGCGTATGGAAGCGAACCCATTAGCTACGGAACTGATGAAAACGACTGACAGAGAAGGTTTCTTTCGACATATTTTATCCGTTGAATTTATGGCGGCTGATTGACAGTTCGATCAAAAACAAATTGTATTTTTCTTTATTCGGCTGTGGAAAAGGGACATATTGGGACAGAAAATATATTCAACTACCGTCGTAGATACGGCGGATTTTATGGCACTATCCTTTCCGTCAATGTCAATGTATCTGTCGACCTAAGTGCCGGTGCCCACCTTCGCTTCACCGCCGCGGTAACAGATGCGGCTGGTTCTATGGGAATGCCCAAGGAGTTTTCACAAGCAACATTAGTGCAGATGAAATTGTCGTGTGTTTAAAATAAATAAATGGTGTGATACGGCGGATTAAAAAGTCACGGCATGTTGATATTTTACGATTGGCAGCTCTGGTTTTTTACAGATGTCAGTTTTGGCAGTTGATATTTGTTAATAGGTTCCCTTACTTTTCAATTAACTTCAAGTCAATTCTGAAATTTTCATGAGGGGGATAAATTCTCACAAAGCTTGAAGAAGAATTTGTGAAAAAAAGGGAACGCTTTTGTGGTAAGATGTAGTACCCAAACAAAATGACAGCAGAAACATCAAATGAGAATTAAAACAATTTGTGAAATCGAGATAAATAGAAATATTTGATTGAAAGTGTGTAAGGAAAAAATGTTAATTTAGTATCATAATTAGTTGGTCCATCAAGTAAAGCAGAAGAAAGTCAAACGGATTTATATGAAAGAAAAAATAACAAACTGAAATATCATCTGTCACATAAAGTACTGGCGACAGCTGTTTTACAAGATGCCAAAATAAATTTCTTGGGCAGAGACTCGTATCTTTTTCAGTTGAGGGGAAGTGATTTCCTCTCTTGTCCCATCTCTCTTTTACGAAATTTGTGTGTTAGGGACCAACTTTAAGCAGCTGTTAGTAACTTTTAGTAGCTCAAAGTTACTTGTGGTCTCGGAGAGGCCCAGTTCTTGAGAATGCCGTGAAATTGACTGTTTTGGCTGAATTGCGACGGACACCTCTACGGCAGCAATATTCACCACACTTCGGGCAAAACGTAGTCTCACTGGGACGGCAACATTAAACAGCGAATATTATGAGTCAAATTTTTTCACTACACTATGAATTGCTTGTCTACTGTGACGAGAATAACGGCCGGAAATTGGCGTTAACGCTCTTAAAGTTGCGACCACCGACTCAGATTTTCTGTAGTAAATTTTAATTATTTATTAACGTTGTTGTTTCGTGTACTTCATCATAATGAAAATGTTGTTTTACTGATTATTTTACATTGACAGTTCATAAAGGACATAAAAGTCCCTTAAGCCTTTACATAAAATTGGATCCACAGTGACGTGATGCAAACGGTTCCGGGGTTGTCGTTAGGCCGTTATCGGGGAGACTTTTGTCCGCAAGAGTCGGAAACACCAAGGGGCGGCATTTTACTATCCTCCTCAAAAAAAAGGCTACAGGCTATATCAACGTTATAGTACCTACATTTGCGCAGCCACTAAATTCGTCATTTCAGCTAAATTCAACATTTCACCGGAAATGTGCGTCTGAAATGTTTTAAATGAACAATCATATTGTACAATTGCTACCACGTGAAGTGGACGGCTGGAGTTACAGTGCTGTTTCACGGTTCGCCACAACCGATCATGAGACTCTTTTCTGTGGCGCTGGTCTGTTTTTCCATTCATTATTTCCGAAAAAACCCTTTCCCTCCACTGGGCCTCGAACCTGCATCTTCTCAGGCATATCGCCATACGTTTTCCAGCATTTCTAGATATTGAATTTCGTCTCTGCATTTGGAAGAATTTCAAATCAAACAAACCATTTAAGTATCTCAACACGTCACGAAGCACGTGGTGAATAAAAAAAAAACAAATAGAAAGAAAACAGAATACTTATTCCCGTAAAGACAAAGATAATTAAAACTATATTTAAATAAAAGGAAAATATGAACAGAAACCGACTATCGATGTTTAAAGTACACTAGATCAAGTCATTCAATGCATTTTTAAGTTAAACTTCTGGTTTCAGAAAGAAAAAAAAACGCGCGCAATGAAGATTTGACCGTAGCTGTCATATGAACTTGATAGGCATCAACCTAGCGATACACAATAGCCGTAACTGAGATTACACATCAACTGTGCTTATTTTACCTATAAATGGTAACCACCGGGTACTGGTCATCTCTATCCAGACATGACTTCCTAAACTTATAAGCGCGAGTGTTGTGCAAGACGAAAATAGCAACACTATAATGCTTTGTCGGAGAGGCTGGCTGGTGAGTCTCAAAACTCTTAGGTACATGAGCCCCTCAGAAAGAGGACGTTCGGCGTATTGAATCAACGGTGCCGTCGACAGTCAGGATGACAGGTTCCTCACCTGAGCTACTGCGACTTATTTGAAGCTGGGGTCAGTAATAAAATTTTCAAGACATGTCAAGGTGATAAAAAAAAGAGATCATGGCGGATGAACCCTGTATGGGCCAACATCAGCTCTCATATCGCCGAAGTGGGTTACTGGCACCAGAATATCCGGCCGGCCACGTAGAAATTATAGGGAATGAGGCAGCGAGACATTCTGGCAAGCAAGCAGCGTCCTAGGGCAAAAACAAGGGCCTCTTCCTCCAGGTTGGGGGTTACGCCGTAGGGGTAATTTAAAAGGCGTTTATCCGCACGAAACTCGAGTACAAAGCTCATATCTGGTCTGGTGCACCAATAACTTGACAGGATCCAAAAACGCGCGATAAAACTCATTGGCGACCGAGACATCGCAAGATCGATTGACTCTATAAGTCATTGTCGTAAAGTCTCCTGTCTTTCGCTATTTTAGCGATATTTCCACCATAACTGCTCAAACGAATTACCCAGTTGCATTCCACTCCTTGAACATTTCAACCGCAATACCCGCCATGCAAGGAATGCTCATCAGTTCACCCTCCAGCCTGTATTCGGACGTACAGTGAAGTCAAAGAATCTTTCCTCAGCTGTACAACACGAATGTGGAATACTCTTCCACGCTTTATTTTTCAGCCACATTATAACCTAAAAACATTTAAAACCAACGTGCATCGGCATCTCTCCTTTTCTTCTAGTTCTAATTTCCTTAACACCCGCGCTGTGTAGCCATTAGCCATTACATGATAAGGGTAATAAAAAATACCTTTAGTGCGCGTACATTATAAAAAAAAAACAAAAACACGGTGTAGTGTGCAGTTTAGAAGCAGCTCTTCGGAATTATTCCAAACCTGCACCGGGTTTCAGGAAGGAGATTCGCTATTACGTGACTTCTGGAGAAAATAGTACGCAGGGCAGGTGTCAACAGGGAAGGCACTATTTTCAATAGATCCGTCCAAATACTGGGGTATGCGGACGATATCGACATCATTGGACGTTCCCAGCGTGGCGTGTTATAGACATTTTTGGCGATTGAAGAAAAGCGAAATTGGTTGGCTTTGAAGTAAATGAGGGCAAGACTAAATACATGCTATTTACAAACAAACAAATGTCACTGTTGATAGCAATAACTTCGAGGTAGTTAAGGAGTTCACCTAACTTGGAGTAAACATCGACTCCACGAAAGACATCTTAGTGGAACTCCGACGCAGACTCACTTGAGGAAACCGCTGCTACTTCGGTTTGGCCAAAGTAAAGGGTTCAAAACTCCTCACTCGAAGAACAAAATGCATGCTCTATCGAACGTTAATCCTGCCTGACCTGCTTTATGGTGCCGAGAGCAACGACGACCTAATGCGGAGTGCTAATATTCGGTTCTTTTGAAAGAAAAATACCCCGTCGGATATTTGGTCATGTGTGCGAGGAGGCCGAAAGGAGGAGAAGATACAACCGCGAACTCCATGAGCTGTACCAAGATGTGGATGTAGTCCAAAAATCTAAATCAAGTAGACTACATCTCGGCCACATTGAGCGAATGGAAAATAATGCTCCAGCCAAGAGGATCTTAGACTCCTAACACCCAGGTTTCGTTTTAAAGACCATGCCGTCGCGGAAGCCAGAGCTCTTGGTCTAGACAACTGGAAGCTGGAAAACAATTGCAAAAGAGGGGCAGACCTTATAACTCGTGGATCACACAAATGCAACAACTTCCTCAGTGACGAACTGAATGGAAACTGGCCAGTCGATTCTTTTGGAGGCCAAATAGGCGACCCCAAAGTGAAGTGGCATGGTGATGATCTCTTAAGACCTGATCATTACCTCGTCGATATATTAAAATATGTATTTTTTCAGGAAACCTAGTTCTTGTCAGCCGAGTTGATTGTATACATTTTTTATTGGTTCTTGAGGAGCTTGTGCGTACAACAATACAAGTGGAAAACATTTAAACTCTTATTTGAGAGATGAGACTAAACCATCAATCAATATCATCATAAATCACGCCCAAGTTCATTCCGACACGCCAAGAAGATGCATCGTCTCATTAGTAGTAGGCTGGTCCTCCATTTGCATTTGTGGAACGGAAGATGTATTCTTTCACGAATATGCTGTCAATTGCGTTTTCTTCGGATTAAATGCAATCAGGGTAGAGCCACCCCACATGTATTTAATCCAGATCTTTGTTCAGTAAGATGCTGTTTATAATTCAAGAAGGAAGAAAGCTTGCTGTCATCAGCAAAACAATTAATTTTATTATTTTTCAAATCCACGTCATTGGTAAGAAGACGCAAGGTTAGAAAAAATGTAGGGTCCTGCGGTACTCCTGCGTTTAATAAGTTTGATAACACACATAATTGACTTTATATACCTTTGGCGTTTTCCCTAGATGGGGTGGTGTTGGTTCATCAGAGAATATTCCACAAACACATCCAGTCTGCGTTCATAGCAAAGGAGCCCCAAACCACACCATCGACTTCAACTTGAATTGTTCGTCCTTTAGAAATTTCCAACCGAAAGGTTTATCATACATTTCGTAGCAAAGGACTTTGCTCAGCTGGACTAACATTAGAATTGGTCGTCTTTCAGATGTGCAAGCCAACAGCTTTTGATTGGACATGTTGATCAATTGCACACGTCCATACATGTGATACCTAGCTGAGTAAGTTCTACAATTCAGCATCGGCTTTGAAAGTTATATTGCCAATCGGACGACTTTCCAGAATACCAAGGCAAGAAAGAAGTAAAAATAACAATAAACACAGTCGTCCTGGTCATCTTTAATTTGTAAAAAATGCTGCCTCTTTATTTTCGTTGATGAGCTCTCAAAAATATCTCCCAAAATAGTGCAGCCTTTTCTAACCTGGGAAGGAAGGAAGAAGCTCAAAGTCGTACGTAGCCAAATCAGCAGGATGTCCTGGAGCATTAAGCAACAGAAGCTAGACCTTTAGATTCTTCCTTGTAAATATTTGTTGATTTAAAGTAGTTCTTAAAGTTGATCTCCAAGTCATAGTAAATTTTATGTCATAAGTCCATGAAAGGCTTAAGACGAATTACGCCTTTCACTTTCAATCGTGTCACTGACACTCTCACTCAAGGACAGCCCCAAACAAAGCACACCCTGCAACGTTACACAACTTCTTAGCGCCACTGTGCATACAACAATGAGTAGGTATAAATGTACAACCATTGATTGCGTGCGTAGGTTGGAGCTGGTAAACAGCCAGCAGCACTAGCACCACCTCCAACTCCAACAACCATTTCTCAACAACGGAATCATAGTAAAATGCCAAGACAGACGCCGCGCCGTTCTGTTTTGTTTGCTTGCTTCTGCAGCTCCACTGCCAGTGTCAGTGTCATGTGATATTTCACAGAAATGCAGTTTTCCTCTTTCCCAATGCGATTTCCATGTTTTTCTTATTTTGTTCACACATTCTGCAGCGTTTATTTCGCAACAGACAGCCAGATCTTACCCATGACGACCGAACACATGTTCGAAATGTTTCGTAATTCAACTGTGCTCCTCCAAAGAAGACGACGCAACGAATATGAGACCACCAAGAGAACAAGACCAAGCCATATGGGCACGAAACTCAATTTCGTTGGAATTTTATTCAATTTTATTTTGGTACGAGTCGACTTACCTTCGTCGTTCGGTTAGCGTTCTTCCCACAGTCCAGGAAAAGATGTTTGTTTTGATCTGATTTCCACTTCAATAAACCAAAGAAACGGAAACAAATATATAACAGAATATGCAAGCCAGAGGGCGTTTTTATCCCCCGTTGCCGCGGCGGCAGTCGATCACGGCCACAATAACAAGTAAATAAACAAAAAGAAAATAAATTTACTAAGCGGGGATACGGCAGAAGTCGGCAATTTTTATTTTCATATTTTTTGACACTTTTTGCTAGACTTTTTGACAATGCGTCACACAACGAGAGCACACAAACTGTGCGAGCGGAATTTCTTTTCTTTTTCTGCGTATTCTTTCGCATGCACTTTTTACTTCTTCATTATCACTTTTCACATGAAAACATTTTGCAAATCGATTCGAATTCAATGAGATGGCCCGATTTATCGCCTCCCCGCCTAAAAAGACTGGTAACTGCACGGTGATGGATTTCTTCCAAACAATTTCGAAAGGAATTTTCTTACAAATCCGTCGTTGACAGGGATAGGAAAACAATTGTCGTTCCGAACGAGATACCAAACTTAACACAGTCGCAAATCGACAGCAATTTGACATCAAACAACAAAATTCTTTACACCACTAACGTGAAATGTCAGATTTTTCGGAATAAACATGGCGTATGCGATAGTACACTGAACTGTGATGTTGGTGTAGTGTGTGTTTATGCTATGGTGTATTAAGGGGATGGTTGCACTGATTTTGCTTGTGGGGAGTATACATCCATGCCATTTTGAATCTTATGATTTTCGCATATTGTGGGTGTGAAGTACCTAATTTTAAATGCAATACATAACGACGACTAGCAAGTGAGGCGTGTTTCGAAATGATTTGTTCCCATGATTAAACTTTAACTAAAGACTTACAGGTGGATTTATTAGATTTCCCTTAACATATCTATAAGGTTAAATAGTATAACTGTGGTGTCGTTAATCCGTGGAAGGTTTTGAAATTTTCAATTGTAACAGCGTTACGAGTAGCATGGGATTAAGACTCTGAAACATATAGCTTAGTGTTTATAGGATCGCATCAACGGCTGAGATTCACGTAAACAGTCGTATTTATAAAGACAATTTGAAGGGTGCATAGCCCTTAATTACCCCTAAGTTGCACTTACATATTTATCTGTGAAATCGGTACCTATACTCGATTTTCACACTAAAACATAAGAGGTTGCTAAAGGCTTGTTTAAAAATGGTCCATGACAGTTTTCTCTCATTCTCTCACCGTTTCCACTAATGACTCAATTTTGTAATTCATGAACTTCGATGTGAGAATGTGCGGACGTCAATACATAGTGTGAAAATGAATTGACACTAATAATAGAAGCTTATGATTTTGTTTCTACAGTTTTTGGTTTCCTTACTTATTGAAACACAAACCTCGCTTAGTAAATACGCAGGAGAAAATTGCTTATAAATACGAATTGTTGTTTTAAGATAATTTTAACATTTCTATATAAGTTTAAATAAACAACATGTGCGATTTGGGTTAAAAAAATCTAATTATTACGGCTGTAAATGTGTGTCAAATGTATTGATTCTGTACTGTCAAATATTTAGCTCAGGGTGATTATGACTAACTCAGTACAGCTGAAAAGACTGAAAAATAAGTGAAATGAGGAGGCATTGTATCTTCTTCTTCATCACACGTGGAGTCTTTTTGGAAGTAAATGTTATCACTTTCTGACAGAGGTTTTAAGTGAGGCTTTTCTAGTCAGTTGCCCTCTTAAAAATAAAATTTATATTAACTTCTTCAACCATTTGCTTGTACGAAATCGGAGGGACCTATAATTATAAGCCAAATCCGAATGGCAAATTTTAGAAGCTCCTCATGACAAATAATACTGTTGTATGTTTGTCAGACTTTCGCAAGAGGTGGGGCAGTGGAAAACACTTCAGGTGTTACTTGGACCCTGCGTGAGTTGAACCACAAACTCCTTGATTAGTAGTCTAACACATTAACCACTGAGCCTATCTGCCTGCAGTTACCCTTTTAGAAAATAGGGATTGGACATTATACTTCTCAGTTCATACATATTGGGCCATTAACCCATATAGGGCCTAGAACCTGAACGTTGTTTTCACTACCCACCTCTTGCGAACGTCTGACAAACAGCCATAAGAATCAATTGTCATGAGAAGCTTCTCAAAAATCCGTTCTGATTCGGCTTAAAATTGTAGTCCCTCTTAATGCCTTATATTTTTTTTTATACTTAAAGTCATCGCAATGATAGTTGAATGTTGACAGTTCAACAATGGCACGACATTTTAAATGCCACAGAGAACTGGCTGACCATTTATTAAAATTTGATTCATTCAATTTGCTAGCTTTTGTCATCAGATACCCACTGTGAAATATATAAAACTTATTTGCTTGCATACTTTACGGTGTCTTTTACCAACAGGTTAAAGTTGTGTTGCATATTTTTCGGCATTCTATGGAACGGAATCAAAAGTCTAGTTATTTCTGGTTTCTTTATATCGGCCCCCTTGCTTAAGTTAAGTGCTTGAGGCGCTGAATCTTTTTGTTTAATAAGTCAATACCAATAGGGTTCTGATAATTCATGAAATAACCACTTTGAGAGTCTGCAACATAAGGAAACATTTGCTCTAAACTTCTAAAAGAATCCTCATTCAAGGATTGAAGCTGCTCATAGCCCATTGGGGCTTCTTGACATAACCACCATTCTGGAGGACTAAATTCATATCCGAAGGACAGAGAATTAATCGTCAGACTTTTTTTAGAAGTGTTGAGATTTGTTTATTTTGTAACTGTTGAAAGTTAAAGGTAGGCAAATTGGGTGATTATTCGGCTTTTTGTTAAGTGGAGTTGAGGAAGTCAATTATGTCATTGAATCATGTGTCTGAGGTGTCCAGTTGGCCTTGTGCGCGATGTCTAGATTACTAACAGTGACATACATTTATTGCCACAAATCTTACAATCGATGTCTGAACATGTATTGTATTGCAGATTCTGGGCTCTAGATTTGTAATAGGCAGGCCAAATCATTCTGGATATGACGCGATTTGTCAGAGTCTTCCACCTGGACTCTGCCTTTGTGGTTAAGTATTGCATATTTCTCCCTTTACGAATCTTTGGTATAGACTTAGTCAGCAGACGATTCACCGAGAGTGGAACCATGTTTGTCCAGTTCGTTGCGCCTTTTATTCCCCATTGTGGACCTGTGTCCGGGTACCCAAAGAATAGTACTCTTAAAATTACTGCTTGAACGGGCCAGAGTCTCTTTGCAGTCTTCAACAAGCTTGGACGAAGTCGTGGTTAAGTCGAGAGCCTTAATCGCTGCCTTACTAACTCATTACTACAGCGGATCCGCACATGAGGCTACTCGAAAGAGATCGAAATTTGGCAGAGCTTTGCAGTCAGTAAAAGAATGAAGACATCTGCTGATATCTATTAAACGGACGTCAATAATGTACAGGGTGAGCCAAATACATTTTTTTTAAATGCAATAAAATGTACAAAATTAAATTTCTTCCATGTATTATGGCTTTATTAATAAGAGCAAACATTTCCATTAATTATGAAATAAAATGTCGTTCAAGTTGCTGCCTCGGCTGGCTACGCAGTAACGCATTCTGTCACTCCAATTTTCCAAGATCTTGTTGATGGTTTTGGGCTGTAGCTCACGGATTGCTTGAATGATATTGGCCTTAAGTGCTTTAATCGTTTCCGGATTGTTAGCATAACATCGGTCCTTCACTAGCATACCAGTCTCACGAGGTTTTTACACAAACTTGCGTACAGCAGGCGCTGTGGGTGCTTCATTTAGGCCAAAACTTCTTTTCAAAAAACGCGCTGTTTGGACTACATAGCACTAACTTTGGAAATAAGTTTTCAATATTTCCCAACGTTGTTCAAGCGTAAAGCTAGAAAAGTTCCTCTAACCATACGGTGTCGAAAGCCTTCTCAAAATCAACTAGACAAGCACCCGTGCATTGGTTGTTGCATTGAATATCGGAAACCAGTTTCGACGCGGCATGAATAGTGTCATGCCCCGCCCTGAAACCAAACTGGTTCTCCGGAATTACGTTATTGTGCTCGACCCACTTTAACAGGGCTCTATTGACAACTTTTTCAAAGACCTTGCTAATATTCGGAAGCAAGCTAATTGACCGGATATTAGCAGGGTTCGTCCTATCTTTACCCTTTTTATGGATAGGGTGTACCACAGCTACTTTCCAATGCACTGGATAATGTGCATTATTCAGCGCATTGTCAGTGGAGGATTAAGCCCGTCAGAGGCCCGGGGCGGCAAAGCTGAATGAGGCCCATCAGCTTTAAAAAAAATTAGTTTTACAAGCTTTTTATTCAGTTCACAGTTGTATGTATAAATAAGTGTTTATGTTTATTTCGTAAAAATCTGGCAAGTGAAATTTAAATTCGAATTAAATTATTAAGGCTTAATAAACATACATACCTACAACATGGAATGGATATGGATATGGACAAATAAAAATAGATAAAATACATCAAAAATAGTATTTTTTGTGTGTTATATATGTTTTCGTTTCAATTTACTGAACTCCTCAATAACTTCTGTGAAATAGATTTCTTTGGAAAATTTTCTTTCTATTGAAAGCACGGCTAGATTAACCAGTCGCTCTTGATCCATTGTAGGTCGAAGATAATTTTTAATTAGTTTAATTTTCGAAAAACTCCGCTTCCGGACACTGGATGAAGCATTTTCCCGCGGTAAAAAGTAGCCTATGTTCATCAGTGATAATGTCGGTTTCTAATGGTAAAACAATTTTTCAAATCGGTCCAGTAGTTTCGGAGCCTATTCAAAACAAACAAACAATCAAATCTTTCCTCTTTATAATATTAGTACAAATTTATGGATTTAGGGGCCCCCCAAGATCGGAGGCCCGGGGCGGGCCGCCCCTTCCGCCCCCTGGTTAGTCCGCCAGTGCGCATTGTTAAACAGTGTGGTAAAAATATCTATAGCCTCCAGAGGCAGGTGTCTCAAAACGACGTTTGGACACCATCCATCCCCGCCGACTTTTTATTCTATAGTGACTCGAAGGTGCAAAGAAGATCATCCTTTGACACGAACAAGTGCGATGCATCTCGGCCATTGGCGACAACTGCATAAGCATGGTTTTCATCATTAAATACGTTGAATCCGTTATTCTCAGATCGCTGATTCTCAAGTTCGGTGCACAGAAAGAAGTGGTTCACTAGAGCCCTATTCTCAATGTCGTGGTTACGGCGAACAGGATTGTTTACCGCATATACGGCCTCAAAACAAGCGCCCAGCACATCCACATTCTCCTATGGGTCCTCGACCACGAAAAATCGTCGTTTGAAGCGACACTTGCTGGACTTATCCAGCAGTCAGTACTATCTGTCTGTTCTCTGCTGTCTGGGAGATTCGAACACAAGGAATATCATTGTGATACTTTCTCCTGAACAACTTATCTATCTGTCCTATGTGCAGTCTGTTCAGAGAGATCAAACATTTAGAGGGTTTCAGATCCAGCTTTGGCCAAATCTGTTTTGTCGCTGGACAAATGTTGCCACAGTGCTATCGTAGCTTTCCGAACTATTTCTTGTATGTCAGGTTTCCAGCAAAGCTTTTTATACGGAATGTAACCCAAGTATTTAGCTTCATTAGAGAAGAGTAAGTGTGTGCCAATTGTGAGGGTCAATGTGTGGAATTTTATATTTCCTACTGAATAGAACAAGTTCGGTTTTATCGGTTTTATCGGGGCTAACTAACCCACAACGATCTTCAAATGTCGTTAGCTTGTTGAGAGCGTTTTGGAGAAGTTCTTTCAAGGTGTTTAGGTGCTTCCCTGAGGCGGCAATTGCAACGTTGTCTGCATAGGCAATCACCCTGCAGCCTTCCCTTTCCAGGCACATTATCAGCTCGTTCACCACTAAGTTTCAGAGAAGGGGGGATAGGACTCCGCCTTGCGGGGTTCCTCTACTGACAGATCTTCTGGCAAATGTCACACCCAGTTTTGAGTTTCTAATCCGGCTTATGTATGAGTAGAAGATTAATTAGCTCACCAAGTGAGTCATCTACTTTGGGAGCTGACAGTGCATTTGAGATCGCGGAAGCATTGACGTTGTTAAAAGCGCCGTCAGGAATGCAATGTGTATTTAAAAAAAAAAGTCGAGTCAAACACATTAAAAATGTAACTTCGAGAACGAAACAAAAAATGGTTGTAAATAAAAGATTATGTGAGAAAGTTAAAGATGTCCTTTCCGAGGACTACAAAAAAAATCGAACACCAACCTTCGGCTGGTCCAACAAGTTCGTATATTCAAAGAAAGACTATTTTACCACGTTATAATAAATTGTATATTTGCGACTATATTCATTCACATCCGAATTAACATTAAATACCTCATCCAAAAAGCTATCGCAGGTAGCCTCGCCTTGCACTGTCCAATCTGCTGAGTCGCCAGGTTCATTCGTTGCGCGTGCATCCGCTCGTATCGGGTATCCAGTCATTGCCATTGGATCTACTGCATATCGTGGGAAACTGCTGATGCAGCTATTATGGTTGTCGTGTGGATTGGACATGCGCGTGTTGTATCGTGTTAACTGAGAATACAAACAAGAGAGGAGATTCTCTCAAAACATAGGCATTTGCATGAAAACTGAAAACATCGCCGCAAATTTGGCGGGATTTGCACTTTAACCTTGAATTTAGGATTTAGGCCTAACGTTAAAGCCGAAATTGAGTTTGAGGTGCTAATGTGTTCCATCCTATTAAAAAGCATTGGTTCTAAGACGTGCGGGTTGAGGTGCTTATGTGTTCCATCCCATTAAAAAGCATTGGATCTAAAACGTGCGGCGTGGCTATTAAAGTTGAAGTCGGAATTGAAGTGTTGATCTACAATAAACTCCAAGAATTTTCCACAAAACCCAAATGAAACAATTTAAACACAATTTTTTTCTGTTTTGCTTTCCATCTTCAAATATATTTTGTATTTTATTTTTATATTTTACTCCTTGTTTTTTTTTCTTTGAAACTTCAAACTTAATTATTTGTTGTCATTTTGGTTTCTGTTTATTTTAACCATTACCCATACAATTTCCTTACTTTAGAATATTTTAAATTTGTTTAATGATGAATTTTCAACCCGTATTTTGCATTGTCTAATTCATTTAAAGTTCACAATAAATTTCAATTAAATTCAATGATCCAAATTTAGCTACAATCCTTTAGTACTTACTTTTGTTTGCTTTGAAAATTTACTCTATTCAATATATGTCTAGTCATTTAGTTAATTATATATATTTAAATGTTTTCTTTTACTTGCTCTGCCTTAATACATTGTAATTAACTTAATACTATTATCCACCATTATCCTTAAAATCTATTGGTATCATTATCGAAATAAAAAGTTCATCAATAAAATACAATAATAATAATAATAAGAGTGTGTGTTGTTTAAAATAAATTCTGAAATTTTCAATAAAAATATTTTATGAATTATTTACTTATAATTAACTTATTGCATAATACGTTAAATGTTACATTTAAATTACAATTTACAATAATTAAGTTTTATTCAGCGTGTTATCTTCTTTCTTTGTTGTAAACTAATTCTAAGTATGTTACTAAATATAATCAATACGAATTCATAAAATTCAGTCTACTGCCCCCTAAATGTAATATATTTTCGTCATGACATTCCTTTTTGTTTCTTGTAAAATAATAATAAATAATTAAGCGAATCAGCAGTCGCAATTGTTTTATAGTTATGTTCATTTCTGTTGTTTTTTTTACTTTATTACTGAACACATTACGTCAATAGCGCTGGGTACATTATTGTTTAATAAAGAATCGTATTACTATTAATAAACACAAATTTGTACAGCTACCATATTTACAAAATAAAATAAAATAAATTAAATAGCTCAATGAAAAAGAAATAAATGATAAATCACTTTTCAAAAACAAATTCACTTCACAATTTTAGAGAACACCTATTAAAATTTCCTATTTAATTGATCTAATAAAACGCTAATCGGTACAGAAAATTATTTAACTATGACAATACGTTATTAAGTGAATAAGTTTATTACCAGATATTTGTTTCGACAACGTCAATAGGTACGTCATTCTCACAATGAAATAGAGAGAAAATGGGATTTTATTTTGTTATAGAAATATCATAATCAACTTCAAAAATGCGATTTTGTAAGCTCTCTGAAGACTAGTCTGCAATTTAATTTTAATCGTACGGAGATGTCAAGTTTACTGAATTTTGAAAACTGCGACTATGCATTTAAGTATATTTTAAATTCCCATAATCTAATGGCTTTCTCATATGTAAAAACATGGCGGAAACGTTGGGTGCAACGAACTGTTGGCTAATAAATCCTATGGATGAACAACAAAAGTAAAGGCTACAGTTGGCTTAGGCAAACTGTTGGATACTCTATCCATATTCGCATACCCTAAAGACGGAGTGGAATATTGTTGAGAGTCCTTGTCCATCTTGGGATTTGTTTTCTGTTTCTGGCAAGGCGCCACAAAAGTGGGTGGCAAAAAAAACTTTGTTTAAGCGACATTGTCTATGTTGCTAAGGCTGTTATTTTTGTTTTTAAAAAATAACTCGAAAACGCCCCCAAAAGTGAGGGTAACAAATAACTTTGTATGAGCGAATTGTTAAGAAAGATTTTGCCAATATATTTTGCATGCATTGTTTTTTAGGTTTTTTAAAGGATTTTATTGAAAAAACAATGTTTATGTCAAAAACGCCTCCAAAAAGTGGATGTGACAAAAAACTTTGTCCGGCGAATTGTTAAGAAAAACTTTTTCTACATACTTTGCGAAGAACACGACCTGCATTTCCATTGACTTCTTCGATAAACCGGTTTTGTTAAGTACTGGCGTGTCAGTGGATGGATTTTAAAAATCGGTACAATAGCTTATAGAGGTTTTTAGATACATTTTTTTGGAACTCAACATTTGTGATGGACGGACGGACAACGGACTTGGCAAGGTCCACACAACTTTCGATCCAAATATAGTTACTTTTAGAGGTCCACTATTAAAAGTAAGGCATGTTACAAGCCTTGAGTCAAAAGTATAACAACCTTGAGATAGGGTATAAAAATAGAAAGAAATCGTATAAACCATATAAGGGATACAAAATGTTGATCTGTTCTTTAGAATCAAAGTTGAACGTCGATGGTAGAGCGCATAGTATGCTTGCCTGAGATTAGGCTGGTATAGGTTCGAATCGCATTGGGCAAAAAGGTTTTTCGAGATTAATGCATAAAATCTACCAGCACTCCAAAAAAGGAGTCTGATGATCGGCTGTGCTAGGACGTGTAATAGCCCTGTAAATTCAGCCACCACTTCACGAAATATCAATCACAAGTTGTTGTTTTTCATTCAACCATTCAATGTAAATTGACGGAAGCTAGGCCAATGTAAATTGACCAAAGCCTGACAGCCTAAATTCTCGGAAACCTCTTAAATATAAAACATAAATACAATTTTCAATTATTAGGAAGACTTACTAGAACTAGTTCTTTAAGATTGAAATTGTAGCTGCTCTTTTTAGTTATTTGGTGAAGCTTTATGTTTAAGTTACTGCTGATTTATTAAAACCGCTGCCGATTGAAATAATTCAACGGACAACTTCGAAGTAAATCGTCGCTTGAAAAGTAAACTGACATTTTAAAATTTTGCGATTCTGAGTTAAGTTAAAAAGAAACACAAAAATTGTTGTAGCATTTCTATCAAACATCAAAAAGTGACCACGTATTGGTTTCTTTTTAAGCATACTTTAAGTTCGTAAATTTATATAGGCCCTACCGAGGTATCTATTCGGAAGGAAATTTCCTCCGATTTGTAAATTGAACAAAAATATATATCTCAAATATAAGGTATTAACGGGTCATACAAGTAAAATTACCTAAAACCCAGCTTCTCCAACCCTTTGTTTGTGCGAAGTGGAAGGTACATACATAGGTACGAAAGTTAATTTTGAGAAGCTTCTCATGACAATTGATAATCTTGGATATTTGCCAGACTTTCGTAAGAGGTGGGCAGAGAAAAAACCGTAGGTGTTACTTGGCACAGGCGTGATTTGAATCTGAGACCCTTCTACCGATTGCACTGAGCCACCGCGCCAAAAAAAAATTCTAAAAATGTAAACGAAAAATGTAAAATGTACTTTCGTTTATTTTTCTCCACACAGAATCTCTCAAGACATAGAAACTGTCAAATGATGAAATCCAATAAGCTTGAAGCAAAAAAAAAAACATTTTTCTTTCAAGCTAAACTTTGGCGAATGAAGAATATGAAGAAAAAAGAAATATGCCTTGAACGATCTTGAATATGTTGATAATACAGAGCTCAATAAACTTTTTAAAAACATTGACACATGGTGTAGGTACAGTGCTCTAAATGAGAAAATAAATCGAGGAACTGATTTAGTTTGAAAGTCTTTGACAAGCCTGGTCTCTGTTGTTTTAAGTTTCTTGGATCGAAAACAGAAACAGAAAACTAAAAACTTGCGTATAAATTGATGATTACATTACGGTACGTGGTGGAGGTAAGACAATTCAATTTGAATTCTAAAATCCAACTGCCTTGGAGTAGTGACAGAATAGCTGTGTTCCTTACTTTTGAAGTATCTTCAAGTAAATTCTCAAATTCGGAGGAGTGGGTCTAAATTCTCTCAGAGATTGAAGAAGTTATGGAAAAGTAAGGGAACGCTTTTGTAGTAAGATGTAGTACCCTTACCCAAACTACATGACAGCAAAATTATTGAATGGAAAAGAACATTCAGAATCAGAACAATTTGTGAAATGGAGAACAATAGAAATATTTGATTGAAATGATTATGGGAAAAACGTTTAATCCTTGTTAGTTGGAGCATCAAGTAAATCAGAATCATGAAAGAAACAATACCAAACTGTCATGTTAAGAAGTGTTGACAGCTATTTCACAACATGCCCATAGAAATTTCTTGGAAATTCGTAACTTTTTCAGTTGAGGCGAAGTGATTTGCCTCTCTCTTTTACGAAATTTGTATGTTAGAAACAGTATCTTGCTCGCGCTCAATGGTTGAACTCGTATAAACAAATGTCTTCAAAGATAAATTTTAGCGACGCAGTTTAGCAAAGCAGTATCCTGCTCGCACGTTTAATTTGGCGCGTTCAATTTGCAAGTCAACTGCAAGTTCACTACTAATTAAATGTCTATCACTTGCCAAACGATGGTCACGTGAGTTATTTGATCAATGAGAAAAGGTAAAATAGTAGTCACTAGTAGTTGACTTGTGAATTACTTCTAGGCAGGACCATCTGTACCAAATGTCACTTAGGCATAACAAAATTACAAGTTGTACGAAAAGTCTCCACTCTTGTTCGGCACATTAAATCGGCGCTAAATTTTTAACATTATGGAAACAATAGCGTGAAATAAAAAACCGCTCTTCGATGGAAATGGAATATCTCGATGAAACAGTAAAACAAAAAAAAGCAACCAAAAGAACATTCAAACAATTGGAATGATTTCAGCTGCTGCATTTATAACTTACTTTTCTTATAGTTTTGAGGTTGGGCTATCAAATTTGAAAATTCAATTTGTACTGATGTCAACTGATTAAGTTGATAGTAGTTGTTGCATGAGATATCGTATTTCTTAGTTTAATGTTACAAATATTCGCAAGTTTAAAAAAAAAAACTTCAAAATCGAAAAATCGACATCAGGCCAAACATTGACGGTACAATGCTCACTCAAAACCAAAGTTCACTTGAAAATAGTGAAGATCATCGACTTGAACTTCTTCGAGGGGGACGTATGACTCGAAGCTGTACTGTTCTGCTCTGATTTTATCTGACAGTTTTTACTCAATTGTGCTGTTCTGTTCTATTCTGATCTAATTTTCGTTCATTAAACACAGCTATTTACTGCCTATGTCAAAAACACGAATTTTCGTCACATCGATATCCTGCATAAAAAAATCTAGCGTGCATTTATCTTCTGTGTGAAGAGAATAATTGGAGACTCGACTTTTAGCTCGAGCAGGATACTGTGCCTTGGGGAACAACTTTAAGCAGTTTTTTGAGTAGCTAAAGTAAGGGTTATATGTACAACTACGGCCGAATTTTGTTTAAGTCCCCCACCTTAAAAGTTTTTTAAAAACAAATAATCAAAAATCGCTCGAAAAAGTTAATTTTGCCAATAAATATATCTGTTCAAAATGATGTCTGCAAACACATAGATAGCTACCAAGAAAGTCGCACCTCCTCTTTTTCTCCTTCTTCACCTTCTTCTTCTTCTCCTTCTTCACCTTCTTCTTCTTCTTCTTCTTCTTCTTCTTCTTCTTCTTCTTCTTATATCACTGGATTATGAGTTGGATCAGAGCGATCGCAACCCACCCACTTAACTGCGCCACTGTGGGTTTCACTGTACATATTTAATAAATCAAAATTTGCCATTTTTAGGATCGAGAACGAGTTAAGAGGAGCCGGATTGGCGACGAAATAGCATGCCTCAAAGGTTAAGCCTAGTACCCTAATGTAAAGCTGCATGCAATTCGAAATTTTTTTCGCGAGACTGGCAGTACTGAGCGGAAGAAGGGCTCGGAAAAGTCAAGAAAGATAAAATCAGTGGAAGATAGATTTTAAATTCTTCAAAGTAGGTAGTCGGAAACGTTTTAAAACCTCATCGTATATTCGAAACGACTTTGGTCGAGCAATTGAAAAAAGAATTTTAGCCAGCTTGGTCCGAAGAAGACCGGTAAAGCTTGACTGCTTTCCGATAATTCAGTTCAGAAGTCAGTCTTCCCACTACGAGTCAGTAGAAACCTTTGCTATGTTCCATATCCTCAAAAATAAGAGCAGCCGCTTACAATTCTATAGGACGAACAAGAGCTGTTTAGTGAAACCAACAGTTTAGTGAATTCAACACGATAATGCTCTATCCACATAGCCAAAAATGAAGGTAACAACTTGTTTATTATTTAAGTGAAAAGATAGAGCAATTAGCTTCAACATGGGCCACATTTTCGTATAAATTCGTTTTTCTTTCTATTATTTTCTATAATTTAAGGTCAGAAGCTTTTTTGAAATGAATAAAATTGACGTATTGGACTGGCCGCCATATAGCTCAGAATTTGAGCCCACCGATAGTGCACAATTCTCCGTTTAGTGTAGTTGGAGTGTAAATGTATTTGTACAAAAGTATTCCATGCACATTCTGCGGATTTGCTTCAGGGTCGTGATCCCGATTTGAATGCATATATGTACTTCTATTCTCCAAGCGAATACACTATTTTAAAGGGGATTTCAACCAATTTCTTCTTGACATAAACCTGTGCTTGCATTCACATGGTATTCTTCTCTTTCCATTTTTTTTGAAAATAAACATGCACAGCTCAATTAGGCTGACTGATCACAGCATTGCTTCCAAACTGAGATTCTTCCAATCGCAGAGCTGCCTTCATGGTGTCACGCTTTATTACTAAGAGTCTGCAATGGACCATGGGCACTTCAATCGATTAAACCATTAGCAATCTCAGAGAACGCATGCCATACAAGATCCGAATGAAAGCCAGTAACAGATGAAATCATTTATCACCTGTCAACTTTCCCTGTCGCTCTCCGAATCTCTGTTAACTTCCAAGATACTTCTTGAAAGAGATTCAAGAGCCTTCCAATGTCCCACTATCTGATATTTAAAGATTTCTAGATATTATGATGGCTGAACAACGTTAAATGAAGAAAGAAGACCAAATAAGGTTCAAACCCAGAATAACGCAGCTAACACCACCCCCCGAAGTCTACTACTACGCAGTTAACAACCCCACCGACGTGTACTACAATAGATCCACAAAGATCTAAGTGTGATGGAACACAGCTTTCAAGTTGCCAGCTGAACATAACATAATGAATTGCTAAGCAAATATTTGTATTGAACTATAACATCAAAATTTGCCCAGCAAACATCTGCATCAACAACTTTTTAACATCGCAAGTTATTTGGCCAAAAACGTCATCAAAATAAAATTCGTTCGATAAATTCAGTTCTCTTCGGTGATCGTCTACGCGTTTTTCTTTTTTAGCTCAGAGCAGAGCCGAATTTTTCAAAAAACGTTCGTGTTTTGTTTAGAGCTTTCCGACACAACATCAAGGCTTTCAAACTGTCTTCAGTTCGGAGACTGAACAGGAACTCGGAATAAATTGACTGATTAATCTGAGTTAAAAGCCGAGTACGAGTACAGCACACCAAAGACTGACAACAGGAAAAATAAAGGAAATCGAATTTCGAAAAAAAATAAAAAAAGCGATCGAGCGATCATAGCCCTACTATCTGCGACCTATCTGGCGTAGAATACAATTAAATAAGAGCTGAGCTCTGTTCAGTGTCCAGCTCTTAAGCAAATGTTTGATCCATCATAAGCTGCATAGAATAACATTAGTTTGCAAATACATCATGATGGTTGATTGTTATATGATGTGGAGCAACGACGAGGTAATGGTCTGGACTTGAGTGATCATAAGCCTCTCCCGCACTACACTCTACTGGTTTTCCTGTGCGGTTTGCCGGTTCGACCTCAACCATCTGGTTTTGGATAACTTTCACTACGACCAATCAAATTCTGGTGTTGTGTACGATCCAATACTTTTTGGGCGATAGAATTGGAATTACTAGACTCGTAACATAGCGAGAAATAAATTTTGAATATGCAATGGATGTATATGTGGTAATCTACTGATAATCGTACACCACATATGGGTGAAACGCCGATTGGAAAAAGGTCAATTAATTCTTTGAATAAGACAGTACCAACGGATCCGGTCACCCTACAAAGTTTCCTCGGAGTTTCGAACATTTCATCAAGATTTATTATTCTGCTGTAATTGAGAATTACTTCTGCATTCATATAAATGCATTAAATAGTTGGACGCGGATGGGATAGCGGGTAGCACAGATACTCTGTATTTTTCGGACTACTGCGATACCCACATCAAGTGCCCGTTGCTTTGGAGTTTGATCCTCGCTGATGATGGCGCCGGCAGTTAAGCATATGCGGCCAAAAATGCGCATCGTAAGTAATTTATGCTTTGTTTCATGCATTGCAACACTGCCACTTCACTGCAATGCAAGATTACATTGCATCAGATCTGGTTTTGAAGCAAAAGTTAACACTTTGAAACGGTATATGTACATTGCAGCACTACAGTAATGTTGCGTTACATTTGCTCAAGCCGATAATCAAGGTCAGCAAAGAATAACTGATGCACTTTGGAGTTCGTCATTTTTCTTTGAAGCCGACAATCAAGGTCTACACCAAAGGTATAATGACGTGACTACTTGGATCATCTGTTACGTAGGGTAAATTCGAAAATGCATCACTGCAGCGTCGATATTCCATCAACCATTTCGCATCACTGGAAAGGCTTCGTAATTCATTTTGTTACATTGCGGAAACTGATGCGCAAATCTCAACGAAAAAAGAATCAAGAAAATTGCCGATGCTTTCGGTGCATCAGCATCAGCTGCGATGCGCATCGGTGTTGTAATTTGTGCAGTGTTGCTCTTTTTGTTGTCTTTTCTGAATTCACAGGTAGGTTTCTACAAATACTTGTTGTCCAAGGCCCCAGTTATAGTTATACGTAAAATGGAATAAATTAAAAATGTTGATTCGCTTTCTTTGGTAGTTAAAGTGAGTAGATCGACTCAATCGCGGTTTTAAAATGCTGCTTATGAATTATAACTAATGTGATACAAAAAATTGAGAATTTGAACATAAAGTTGGTTGGAAAACAAATTATACATTTTTTGTGAAACTTTTCAGTCAATTCACAGAAATGATACAAGTCGTTTCAATTTGTATACTGTTGCACTTTTTACGTATTGCTATAATTGGCTGGGGCCTAAGCGCCACCCATACTCGATCTCTTTGTTGGCTTGGTTGACTATCAAAGGCTTTTTCAAAATCAACCAACAACATTATGCAAATCCTTTACTTTAGATTGCAGATAGATAGTAAAGTGGAAGGGTTATGATCATTTGAGTCCAGATCATAATCTCGTCATTAAAGAGCAGATGACATTTGTTATTGATTTACCTGCGAGACACGTGCACTTCAGTTTTGCAAATCAACCTTTTCTTAATGTCGTCACCGCGGTGCAGTTTGATTTTAGCAACTAATAAGAATTGATGTGATTTCTTGAGTTCAAGGGCAATATTTAATTAAACAGAAGGAGCAAAGAAGGGCACGAACGGAACACCTAAACCTAGCGAGACGAACAAAAATAACATAAATTTCACCCAACAAATGTCAAAACGAAAAGAAAACAAAGAACTGAAAACGAAAATGAGGAGAAATCAAATAATAACCAAAGTGTGTTTTTTATGAATGAATATTTTTTCGTTTTTTTTTTATTCAATCGATTTATTTTTAAATTAATATATTTTGGCAATTGGTAAATTGCTTCATTTCTGTTTTTCTTTTTAAATTATTTCTTTCTTTCCACGTATTCTTATATAGTAAGTCGTATAGTAAGTTTTTGTTTAATTTTATTAATTTGTTTTAATTTAAATTAATTTAATAATATAATAATAATGACAATATTGTATTTATAGAAAATAAAAATAAGAAGAAAATAATAATAATAAACTAAACAACACAAGGACAAACTAAAATAATAATAATAGTAATGTTTTAAATATACAGAGGAATTTGAATTAATTTTTTTGATTTTTTTGTATTTTTTTTTAATATATATAAATAAGAAAAATAATCTAGTTTATTTATTTAATTAATATTTCTTTATAATTTAGGATATGTATATATGTACAGATTTTTTTTGTATATAAAGACCAAATTAATTTAATTTAGTATGAACAAAAAAATTAATAATACACTTCAGAGAGCTGATCTTTACGCGGAGATTATGAGGGACGGCGAGTGATGGGTGATTTTGGCAGTTTTAACTTGATTTTGTGTTGTTTTTTTGTTGAGAAAATCATAAAATTTGTTTTTATACTTAAATTGTATTATTATTATTTTTTGAATGAAGAATAACAAAAAAAAAAATAATTAGCGAGGTTTCAATTGGAATATATTATGTATTATGATATTGCAACAAATCTTCGTAATCATCTCTCTCCTTTAAAGCGTTCAAACACACACAATCACTCTGCATGTCGATATCTCGCGTGAGACAGGACTCTCATGATTTTCGCTACATTAGAATATACAATGATATTTAATTTTTTTTTTATCTAAGACTAAAGGAAACAAAAAAGAAAAAAAATATTAATAATTTAAACAAAAAAGAATTTATCTAACATATATAATAATATAAATAATTTTCATTTAGGAAAAAAAATTAGATTAAAAAAAATGAACATAACCGGTTTTTATAGGAAAACAAAACTTAATATTATTTGAGAAATGCCTCTGTTTTTTGTTGTATAGGTTCATTTTTCTAGTTTGGTATTTTTATTATTATTAATCTAATAACTTAACTCTCTTCCCTTTTGCTATGCA
Source organism: Portevinia maculata (assembly GCA_949715645.1). Lineage (NCBI taxonomy): Eukaryota > Metazoa > Arthropoda > Insecta > Diptera > Syrphidae > Portevinia > Portevinia maculata. The sequence goes on along the minus strand of OX454527.1, from coordinate 23,696,778 downwards.
TTCTCTTTCGGCTCTTTTCGGCGCCTGTTTCAGCTCAATTGTTTTTTTAATGTTTATTTAATTTTGTTTTTCTTTTTTGTTAATTTAGCTAGAATTCGTAATTTTTTTTGTTTAAAAAAAAACTTAGATGCTCTCTCGCTCTTCAGTACATTCAATCTCATTTTCTTTAGTCTAGGCCAACAACAAACAAAACATAAATTCACACCTAACAGTTGAACACATTTTTATGATTTACTTCTAAGGAATCTTCCCTACTTTATTTTTTTAAATTTATCTGCAATCCAAATATTAGATTAAGATTCATTTTTTTTTACTATTTGATGATTTGATCAAGTATTTATTTTTTTTTCTAAATTAAATTAAGTTTCACTTTTCTTTTGATCAGTTTTTAATAAGATAAAGATAAACAAAGAAAAAGAGAATGAAATGCTAAATGTGTGTGTTTTTTTGGGAGGGGGAAAACTTAATGAAATTGAACTAAAATTTCCTCTTCAAGTGTACATTTAAATTACTTAAGAACTAATAATGTTTTTTTTATTAATAATATTGTTTTTTTTTTGTTTTAGTTTAAATGTAATATTTTAAAGTCTTATTTGTTTCTATGTAGGGCAAACTTGTTTTAAAATTAAATTACTATTTTCAATTTAATTAATTTTATGTACATGTAGATGCATATAGGGATTTAGTGTAATTTTTTTTTTACGAAGTTAAGTTTATTTTAATTACAATAAACAGCTGTTTGTATTGTACAGGAAGGGGATGTATTTTCTTTTTAGTTTTGAAGAGGAGAGACGAGGGGTAAATATATTTTATTAAATTGTGACTAACTACAATATAATTTATATAATCTAAATAATTTATTTAGTATATTTTGTTTACACTTAAAAAGCTGATTTTAAGAATTCCGATTTTTCATTTTCTTTCTCTTGTAATTTTTGTTTGTTTTTTTCTCTCTCTCTCTCTCTGTATTGGTTTTGATGGTAATTTTTAACAACGATTAAAATGCGACACCGCGCAGGAGCCAATGGTGTTTTTTTGGCGGGTTTGGTTGCCGCAATTTAGTTATTCAATTCATTCCTGTTGGTTTGCTGTTTTTTTTAAAGTCGCGATTATTTTGTTTTTGTTGTTGAGTCTTGGTGTTCGTTATAGGTTATTTCTCGAACGTTTTCAATGGCATCAACCCATTCGAGCGAGTAGCCTTCGGGGTCGTCAAGATAGTATGTTCGATCGGGCTGCAAATAAAAAGAGGAACATAATTAAAATTTATTTTTTTGCGGGACGCTTTTATGGGGTGGAAATGTTGTAATACTGTATGGTTATATGTAACAATTGCGGGGCGCATCGTAAAGTGCGTATTAAGAAACAATATAATGACTGGTATCTTTTGACTTTTTGAGGTATGACTGCATTTCAAAAATGCAATTGGTTAGGTTAGGTTAACAATGGGAATGAAATTGCATTACTAAGCACTGAAACGGGCCAATCGTGATACTTAGGAAACCAATTGAATATACACTTCTCGAAAAGCATGCAATCTCCCTCCCTTTGACTATTTTTTTTTGTAGTCTGGGCAGTCTAATTCCTCTTTTTCCTCAAAATCTTCTACGATTCCGCGTCATTTCCTCATGTATATATGTACTGTCTTCCTTTGCTTGCAGGTCCCACATATCCGTGTGTACTATACTAAGCCGTTTAACATGCTTCCTCAGAAGACAGTCCCGACATAATCTCAACTAAGCTGCCGCTTGATCAATTTGAGAATTTCCATACTGTTAAAAATGCGGGCAAATGGCCTTAGACACCCTGTGCTTCATGATTTGCTCATCTAAGGCAGCTAAGTTTTTTCTTTGATTATTCGCTTGATATCGCCGAGTGGTGGTTTAATGTCCACACCCTCACTGCTCTCTTTCTCGCAAGCTAATCGGCTGCCTCATTCCACTTTAATCCGCTGTGTCCTGGTACAGCTCCTGACTATCTCATAATTGATGTTGACAGAGTCCTCTGCCTCCAGTGCAGCTTGACTATCGATGTAGATGGCCATACCCCTTCCGGATTAGCTCTACCGACATTAGAACAGTCATAACTTCTGAATGGAAAACCCTGCTTGTGTCCGGGAGTCCGATAGACTCTTTCAAGTCTGGATATATAGAGAAGATGCCAGATTCCGCTCCCTCTCAAAAAAGCATTACTTAGGCAAACTATTAAGCGGATATAATTGTAGAGAGGAATATAATGTAGTCTCCTAAATACTCAGAGGCATCCACCACATTTATTGCGAACAAAAATCAAGACGATTTCCATTTTATAAAAATGATTTCAACTCTGGATTTTGAATAAAATTCTAAACTACGGTTACTGACGACAAAGATATCAAACGTTTTCTTCTCCCAGAATTTCCTCCACAAAGATCACTTTATCAAGTCACAATAACATTGAAGCTGATTTCAAACATAGTCACACAAACATACTTTTTGATGGAAAACTGCGTTTCTATAGTGGCTGGGTAGGGCCAATGAACATTTAAAAAAAAAAGATTATTGAAAACGAATGCAACGCGAAGAAGACCACATACATTTTGAGCTTGGCGAAATGCAGAATAATTGATGTGTTACTCTCGTTTCATAATCCCCATGAATATAAATAAATTTAGGAGACGTGGAGAAAAGTTTAACTAAGCGTCATCAGTAGGCCAATATAGGGCCTACAACCTAGCTTGTTGCGAAGTGGAAGGGACCTACAATTTTAAGCCGAATCCGACGTCAAATTTGAGAAGCTTCTCATAGGTAAGGTTAGGTTTATGTGGCTGTCGGCAGAAGCCGACACACTTAGACCTATTTAGGTCCATTGTGATACCACGTATATTATCTACCTCAACTCTGTAGATGGGACTGGCCAACGACACGCGGTTGTTCTCAAACGGTCCCCCATCTACGTACTAACCGCGCCCAACGTCGTTTAATTACGATGATCTGACGAGAACCGATTAACTCGACGTGGTATGGTCGTTGGTTGAAGCTTCTCATAACAATTGATACTCTTGTATGTTTGTCAGACGTTCGCAAGAGGTGGGGCAGTGGAAAAAAAAAACTCTAGATATTAATTGGTTCCGGTGGGATTTGAACCACTAACCATTGAGCCACTGCGCTCGACTTTATAATGAGATGCACTTCAAAACAATGCCAAACAACTTGTGACCATAACACTGGGCCAAACTGGCCAATGCTACTACTTCGGACATATGTAATAAATGTAATAAAACATTCTCGTCTAATAAATCACCTTTCAAGGCATCACATCAATTAAGCTGACATCATGAACCTAGCTTCTGAATATTAGTTTAGAAAACTGTCATCCTATAAATACTATTTTCTGTGAGTTAGCATTCAATATTTAATATATTCGTTCATTTCCTTTGCGTGCACGCAGATAACTCTATGAGCAGGACCACGATGCACACGACTATTTTACAACTAATTTCACCTTCGTAGCTTGGCATTGTATTTATCCATAAGTACCTAATATTATTTTTACGATACTCGCTCGTGTACAGGTTTATTATTTTTTCCAATTGTTTTTCCTCGTGACATTTTGAATTTCCAATAATCGTTGGTGTTGGTGCACGCGCTACACTGATTTGTTAGAAGTAGGAAGTAGGTATGTGCTACTTCATTGGGCATAATAAACGTTTGTAGTTGCCACTAACGTGTCCAGTTACCTCCATTACAGACTGAATCATCAAAATGCAAGATGAAACATAATACCAAAATATGATACAGTACTATGTTTAAACATCTTCCAGCGCTAGCCAGATGGTCCTTTCCAACGTGCTTTTTAGTGACAACATTTACTATTGTTCACCAAAAAGAGAATATAGGTAGGTAGGTTGGAAGGTATCAGATTTGATCTAAACCAGGCGGGAAGGGAGATTTAAATGCAATTATTTGTAGCAAAACACAAATAAAAAACATATGATCTTGGCTGACAAATTCTATTTTCGTCTCGACGACAACGACAAGCAATTTATACACTCCCAGTGTCTGCTTCTGCGGCTGATGTCGGGGCATAAATATACATACTTATAGTCAACTTTAATCGAACTAACAACACACCTTACAGTCGCGACGAATCGTTGTTGCATTTCTTGTCATGCTATAGTCGGTGCCGTCGTTGTAATCGTTGTTGCCTCCGCTAGGTTATTTTTAAAATTTTATTTCTATTTTATAGATTTTTTTTTAATTTTTACTTTTTTGTTGTTTCTCACGAAAATGTATCTGTCTGTGAGTTTTGCGCTTGCAGTTTTAAGATTGTATGCTGCAAAAATGATTATTAGGTAATAGTTCTAAAGTTTTAGATAGAGACACAATCCATATCCCACTGTGCCATCCATCATCACAACCCCCATAATAAACCGAATGACTGGTTATATAGCCTAGTTCAATGTCAACATTGATACACGTGCCACACTCACTGTCGCCATTGTTGAGCGTTACGTGTTCTTTTCGTCTATGTATATATATTTGGACAGCATAGATACAACTGAAATGGATATAGAGAGATGGATTTGCTTGTTTGCTTGCAGTGACCGGGTGGGGGGTGGCAAAAAGGGCACAAATGGTCTTCAAAATTTGTTTCGTCCTTTCTTTGTCGCTCTCGCGCGCCTTGGCTTACTTTGGAACTGCGCACATGCGAAAATTTGACACCATTTGATGGAAACGAGTAGAATGTCCTTTCACTCTGACGTTACATAATGTAGATACATTAGGTATCGTGTGCGCTTCATAATAGCAGGTGTGTGTGTGCGTGTGTAAAGATATGAAGAGGCAAATTGTTGTTTACTCACAACTGTGAGAGCATACATCAAGCCAGGTTCACTGAACTATCAAAACGGAAGTTGCTATATTAGGTTCATGCGAATTCTCTTCGCAAAGTGGGAGATCCAAAAGCCTGAATCACACACCCAAACCGATTCATAGCTCTCTATTCACTGCAAACAAATTAACAAATAACAAAGTCATCAACCATTAATATGTTGCACGAAAGCCGTGATAATCGCTTCATTATTTGATAAAGGACAGAGAACAATAAAGAAGTGACAGTTTTTTTTTTTCGTTTCTTATTATCTTCAGTCGAACTTAATTTTTATTTTTAAATTAAATTGCGTTGCCCATATGCGGCGGTTTGGCAAAACCAACATATTTTGATTACCAGAAAAATGATAATAATAAAAAAAAAAAACATTCGAATATAAATGAATGAATGTTTTTTTTTATTCTTTTGCCACAACAGTTTAATCGTTAAACAACAACTAACGGTAAGAATTAAGGAATCATGTTTGCAATAAAAATTGTTGTTTGCCGGATGAAGGCAACTTCAAGTGAATTGTCGTTTCACTGGTTTTCTTGCTGAGACCCCCCCGCCTGTCGACAATTTATTTCAAGAACTCTCCAAATTTACATAAGACTGGTCGAGACTTTTCCTATTTTTTTTTTTTTTCAACAAATGATCCGATTTCTGTGTTAGTAATTTATTCATTCAAGTGATTATTAATCAACTTTCCAAGTGATACAACACTACTTTGTGTATATTATTTGTTTAAACAAAAAACACTCACCGTATGCACAAAGAAAATCTTGAAATTCTTCGGTTCAACTCTCAGCTGGGAGCTCCATGGGATTTCACCCTTCTCTACCATTTGTACCGGATCGATATAGATCAATCTGGGTCCAGTTGTTAGCAGCAACATTCTCCTTCGTGCAAACAAGCCCTTTCGCTTGTTAACGAAACCTTTCTTTAGGATAACTTCACCTTTGGCAAACGGATGCCATTTGTCAGACTTCTGTTGTTCGAGGCGTTGTTGTTTCTCCGCATCGGACAAATCGAATATATCTGAAGAAAAGAAATTTAAAAACCAATTCTAAATTGTGCAGCAGCAGTTAACTTACTTTTTTTAACAGTCTTTTGTTCTATCTCAAAGCTTTCCATAGCTGTGCCCAACTCCAGTCCCAGCAGACGTGTCAGCTGACGTTCGCCCAAGCCTGGCTCCAGATCGTCAGGTACGCGATAATGACTACGGAATTCCTCGTCCTTGGACACACCCGGCAGGTATGGATATATCGTGGGTGGTGTCTGTTCCAGAATTGTATCAAAATTGATACCATCGAAGAAAGGATGTGATCGTATACTATCGTAGCAGTCACCTTCATCTTCAGCGCCGATACGGCGTGATGGATTCACATTCAATAGCTGTCTGACTAGATCTTCGGCATTTTTGTCAAAACCTTCGGGGAATTCCAGATTGCAATTGAGAATCTCTTTAAAAATCATAAACGCATTATTGCCCCGGAATGGCGGCAATCCAGAGACCATTTGATAGATGATACATCCCAGAGCCCAGAGGTCAGCAAGCTTGGTGACTAAGCCATTTTGAAGCAATTCAGGTGATATATACTGGGCGGTACCGACAAAACTGTTTTTTCGATGAAAAATACTCCGCTGACATATACTTTTTTTGTGTTCCTGAAGGACGTATTCGGCTGGTGGTAATACTTTGATACTCTTTCCAAATCCACCCAGCGACACCTTCGCACAACCAAAATCAGATATCAGTATGTGCATGTTTTCGTCAAGTAGGATATTCTCGGGCTTTAAATCACGATGCACAATACATCGTTTGTGCATGTTCTCACAGGCTATTACTAATTCGGCGGCATAATGGCGCGTACAATCCAAATCAAAGGAACCAACTTTATTGATATGCGGCAGGAGATCACCATTTTTGGCATAGGTCATAACAAAATACAGAGAACGGTTGTCTTGGAACGTACACGAGAGATTCACAAAACCGGGCACATTGCTCATGACGTTCATAATTTCACGTTCGCGGCGAATGTATTCCTGTTTGCGCTCACGGATTATATGTCGTTTGTCACAGACTTTAACTGGAAAGAAAAGAAGGAAACGTTTAGAGAAAGGTATTTGGTTGGATTTGTTGTTTAAAGCTTGATTTTTTTTTCAATGATTTTGTGGAGATACCTATGTTTTAGGTTGTGTTAAAAATAAAACACAACGGTCAAATGGATCTAAGGTTTGTGTAATCAAAAATAGCCCCAAAGTGTGCATGTGATTCTTCTTCTTTAATTTTTCATAAATAGCTTACTTAACGTCACGCCAGATAAACGGCAGCAAGCCAGATAACCAAGCAAGAGTGCAGACATCACTTCGCCTTATCACTATATCAGTCTGGTTGGCAAAAGTTTGGCGCCATTCAATCCCAAAATGCACAAACAAATGTGTAACGTGTAAGTAGGTAACTTGTGAAAACTCATATTCCGCTCGAAATCAGAACAAACTAGTTCTTGCCAAACAATTAATCGGATAATAAATAAAATTAACGCCATTTTTTGCTCCTGATCTAGGTAGATATGGTGGTGGTGCTCGGGGCTCAGCTTATTTGTTTATTTTCGATTCAAAGTGATGTATACCTATTTGTTGCTTTTCAACTCTCGACAATATAGGTACCTATACAAACAGCAACAGTGGTGGCTGGTCGTCGAGTCCACTAAAGAATTGTTTAATCTTTTTTTTGTACTTTGCGGTTACGACATTGTCATCGTAATTACCGCTGTTGCTGTGGACTCTTTTGGCAATCGAAATATAAATTAAAACAAAAAATAAGGCTCAACCCGCACCCTGTCTTACCCACGACCCAATCAGTTTACTTCTACTCATCTTAATAGCTCGTGAGAGAAAAAGACAGAGTGAGATATGCTATGTATTAAGGTTGATATGGCTAATTGCCTGTGAATAACGACACAAAAATATGTGGCCACACATACGCATATAAACATAAAACTGGTGCAGTCACCAGGGGGAAAGTGGGAGGAAATAAAAAAATGATTATTAGTTTTATTGACTCTTACGAAATGGAATCCTCAAACAAAAATATGTAGGAACCTAGGAACAGCGGAATGGCGATGATCGTCTGCTGCTGTATGATCATTTGCTATCAGCATATTCCTTAAACTTTGATTTTTTCTAGTTTCAGGTTTTTTCCCTCATCGCAAGGGGGCGGGGTTCGCGGTCAAAAATTAATTCAATAAAATACCGAGCGCGAAAACAAAATTAATAAATTTATTTTTGAATTTCGATTCCTCCTTGTAATCACCTTGCTCTTCTTTTTGTTCTTGTTTGGCGTTACATTATTCATACAAATAGACATATCTATGTATGTACATATACCTCTTATTATTATTATGTCCAAACTGAGGGGTGATAAGACAGCTGGTTGTTTGTGATTCTACTCTTTCTGAATGCTGACAACAACAAAGTCGGTTATTTTCCACACGTACAAAATAAAAATAAAAACTTCAATTAATTTGTGGGTTGTATCATAGTATTGAGACGAGAAGGACTGGTCCCACAGACTAAACAAAACAAAACAAATTGAAACACAAAGTAAACATTATTTGTTTTCCTACTTTTTCTCAGGCTAAGAGAGAGTCAATTCATTCGTCCCGTCCCAGTCAGTCCGCCAGCAAGCAGAAACAAGAAGCGTTTTAAAATTCTTTAGCCACTTGGTGTACAGCAGAAACTTGACGACGCACGGGTGGTGTTGCTAGTAGAGAACACGAATAGCTAAATATTATGTGTTCGAATCGATAGGTGCAGGGAATGTATGTACATATTATGTAGATTGCCTGAGCGGTGTTATGATAAGGCAGTGCCAGAAAGATTACTGCTGTACTAACCTTGAACTTAATGCTTTCCAGTGAACGAACGGAACACTAAGGTCTTTCCACCATACTTAAATTTGTATTTGAAGACAATACATAGGTGTATGTGCTCTTCGAGTATATAACATAATGAGATTTAATTTATTTGATATTTGATTAACAGATACCTAATCAGTGTGGTGCTGGCGCCTTATACAAATCGGATGATTGCTGCTAGATATCAGCAACGACCAAATTAGATTGGTTATGAATTTTGTTATGAGGGAAATCCAAATTAGCTTCATAATATTTGCCAAATGGCGCAATTCTACAAACGTTGCTTTAATATTTTTGAAGTTTAGAAGAGGCATCAATAGTGTAGTAATGGTGTAGGATATTTTACAAGGCTTCAAGAAAAGGTGAAGAATTGAATGTGGCGCAGTAGGTAGGTACCTACCTAGTGTGCGTTGGACTACTGAGTGAAGTGTAGGATGATTGAATGCTGCAGTGTATCAGGCAGAGACTCTTCACGGGTCTTGAGCCCGCTAAGTAAGTAAGTATAACTAGGTATGGCCTAACAAACAGTTGTTTGTGCAGTGCATAGTATGCAGAGGGTTATTCTCATAATTAATTTATACGAAATGGAGCTTGACAGTGCAATATGTTTGACATGTTTGCAAAACAATATTGTCTGAATGCCGTACATTCCTCTCAACACACTCTTGTTATCGGAATACGATCTAGGTACACGTATTGCGTTTAATTTCGTTCCGAACGTTGCGACATGTTCTGGCGTCGCTGCTGACGTTGACGGTCCCGCAGGATTTTGGTTAACCGTTTCCCCTTCTTATCTGAACTTTTATAAAAAAGACGACCAGATAAGTTGCGCGTTCGGCCCATCACTTACTCGGCGAATATTAAAGTAATTAAAAAAATGCCTGATGTACTCCCGACCAGTGACTCATTGCTAATCCGCAAATCACGCGCGTTGAACTTACCCCAAACTCTTAGTTTACGACCAATTACAAATTTAAAAATTTCGCTGGACGTCCTTTATAACTACATACATATTGAACTTCAAATTTATTTCATGTTTTTATTTTCTGTGCACATGATTCCCGATTACACTATATGACCAATTGCCATGTATTTCTGTCAAAATGAGCCTGACCATTGGTAGTTAGAAACATCAGTTGGTCATACAAGATTTGTCGATCAGATTTTATGAGATGGAAATATTTGACAATTGGCATACAGTATAAAGTCTTAAACAAAGACCTAAGCATGAGGTGACAAATTTGTGTATGTAAAAATATTCCAACAGTTGAAAAAAATATTGATTTTATATTCCGTGCATTAACAAAACATATTTATTTACGGTGTCAAACACAGTTAGCAAATTATAACATCTTGCATCTATGCAATATCTTTTTCAGCGTGTTTCTTTGCATTGCATACCTTGAGGTCTAATTAACTTCGGGAGAATTTGATTGGATTTGGTATTCGCTCGAAATACGCTGAAACTTACACCCCTATTATGGTTGTCAAATATCAATACGATATTTGATAGATTTGTTCGTTTACCAATAAAATTGATAAAACGGTATTATGATTAACAAACATCAAAGTTTTTGATCAGTAGTGAATAAAATACCATTTGGCGATCTATTGTGAACGGCATTGTTCGTTTTTTCACGATATTATGGTTGTCAAAATTTTTGATATCTATCAATTCAGCCAATCGCGAATTCGTCGTTGGTAAATATATTATGGTTTATTTTATTGATTTGTTTTGTAAATAATAATGTCTACGGTAGAAATTTTTTCCGGTGAAAATGATATTTTGGGAGAGGATAATATGAGGCAAGAAAACATTCGGAAAAAAATTACGTGATGCTTCTAATCCACTGGATTTGGACGAACAAATGTATGAACATACTTAAAACTTTAGACTTTCGAAGGAAGCATTCCTTAATGTATTTGATGACATCAAGGACAAATTGAAGCTTATAAAAAGACACCGATCTGTACCCATCTTACTTAAGCTTGCTGCTGTCTTAAGATTCCTTGCGCAAGGAAGCTACAAACGAAGCGTTGGGAATGATTATAATATTGGCATGGCGCAGCCAACTGTTTCGGTTGTTTTAAAGGAAGTGTTAAATGTCTTGGAAAGGCATATTTTTCCTAAATGGATTAAATTTAAGTATTCAGAAGATGAAGAACTAATGAAATAAAGTGAAATGTCAAACGAAGTGCGCACTATTCACAGTAGTTTTTGTTAAATATTCACAATGAGTTAAAAATTTGTCAATCGTTGTTCATAATACCGAATAACAAATTGATTGACAAATTTTATCAAATGTCAAATAATTGATCTTTGACAATCGTAATAAGGCTGTTATTATTGTTTATTTTAGTTGCGATAGTTGCTTGATGGACTTTGTCTGGATTGGAACATGTATCTGTCAGATTATCAAGAAAATCACAGCTTCACCAATGCCTTCCGCGAATTCTTAAAATTAAAGAACCCGAGAAAACACTTAGTCAATTTAAGTTGCAGATGTAAAGTCACCTTTGATAGGTACCTACATATTTGTGTTTATGACTTTCTTACATTGAAAAAATTCACACAAAAAGTTAAAACAGCTGAACACAGCAATCTAAACCCACAAAGTTTTTTCAACGATAAAAATTGGTTTTAATTTTTGACGTTTTGAGTGTGCCACCACGTCAGCGAGGTGATCTGTGAACGGTTTGACAATTTCTACCACTGCTGAGGTAGGTAGTCTGTCCAATATCTAGACACACAAAGCTCAAAAAGAAAACCAGTTTTTTTTACATGGAAAGCTGTGTCTCTTGATATTGGACAGACTATAGGTAGGTACCTTGTACCTATTACAAAATGAGCGCTGGATTGTGCCACCCCGTCAGCGAGGTAGGTATAGTCCGTCCAATATCAAGAGATACAAAGCGTTAGAAGAAAACCAGTTTTTTTTACATAGAAAGCTGTGTCTCTTGATATTGGACGGACTATAGGTAGGTTTCTTCCGACCCATCGATATTTGTGTACCTAGTACCTACAAAATGAGTGCTAGAGTGTGCCACCACGTCAGCGAGGTAGTTATCGTCCGTCCAATATCAAGGGATACAAAGCTCCACAAGAAAACCATTTTTTTACATGGAAAGCTGAGTCTCTTGATATTGGACGGACTACATTTGTATAGATAGTACCTACCTACAGAATGATTTTCAATTGAGGGGGACATGTTTCCCTGTCCAAGAAACAAACTTGTTAGAATTTATTTCAACATTACAAGCGTTTTCACACGAAGTGGAAACACTGCTCATTAGCATAACACCCGCAAAGATATTTAAAGTTCGCATGAACAAATACACAGAGCACCTAAGTACCGCGTTGCTAGCCACCACCAACATCAGGAATCATCGGCGGCAACGAACCACTATTTAACAAAAACATTTAGTTTCAAAAGAATGACCTTGAGTGTGTACTATTTTATGCGACAACATAGATACGCAAATAAACCGCAATAGAATAAAAAGAAAAAAAATTGTAGGTACCTAGGTATCTACATGCAAAAAGCCAAACAAAAACCAACTGATGTAGAAAATATACATTTGCGATCAACGATTGTATACCTATGCCTACGCTTACACAGCTGATTAACGCAAGGAAACCCAACCATTTTAGATTTAAATTCTTCGACTTGCCGACGCCTCACGTTTATAAAGTTTCTGTTTTCGAATACATATATATATATTTTTTTGTTCTTATTTTGCGTTGCTACAGTTTTCTTCTTTTCTTATTCTGTTAAATACAAATCAACAATTTTACGACCTATTTTCTGTCTCACTTTGATGACAAAAAGTGCCGGTTTTTTTCGATTCATTGTTGGTACCTGCCTAGTTGTTGTGTGTGAAACTGCGTAATTGTTATTAGAATTTCAAAATACGATGGGGACACGATCAAACCCCAAACATTAAACAAATCATTAAAATAAGTAAATTTTTAAATCCGAAGGCGGTTATAGGACGATTTCAAACGGGGAAAAAGAAAGTGCAAAACGACATAAAGAGAATCCAATCAAAATAGATATTCTTTACGTTGCGCTCCTTCTTAGACTACTACGCAACTATACAAAGGCATATGGAATTTTCAAAAATATTTTATTTTGTTGTTTTGAATGAACCAAAGTCTATCTCGTTCCAATCGCGGCGCCACATACAACCATGAAGCATATTGTGTTGCATTGCATAAATGCATTTTAATGAAAATGTGGTAAAGTTGAAATTCCAGAGAAAATTCCTAACAAGTTGTTGTTCTCTACTCGTGTCAGAGAGCGCGGAATGTGGGAACAGCAAAATTGCATGGAGCCTGTTGTGTGGCTCCAACCAGATCCCTCCCCAGCCCCTACATTTGGATCCTAAAAAAACACCAGCAGTAAATGTGAGAAAAGACACACACAGAGTAAATATAGAGAATAAACCGAAGAAGAAGAAAAACGTCTTATTAGGCACAAGGCCTCTTCTGTGACTGTTGCTGGTTGTTGCTTCTTGGAGAGCAGCTTGAAATTGTGGAATGCAGTATTGTACGAGTACGAGAGTAGGAGCATATTTGTGATGCGTTGTCGTTGTCTCGCAACAAATATACTTTGGTGTGTGACCTTAGAGCTCTTTGCTCTGTTTTGATTCATCTCTGACTGGAAGCGAGCGTTTGTGTTGTAGCTAGAGTAGATGCAGATTCTGTATACTCTATTTTCTTCTTTGACCCTCTTCTTTGGGAGGGGCTGTTGCTTCTTTTCTTGTTATTGCTGTTTGTGTTCATTGTGAATTCCTCTTGAGTAAGAAAGAACAGGAAAATTCTATTTTTAGCAGTCAATGGGGAAAAATAACATTCCAAAGAGGTAGGTATACCTATCTAGCGTTAAAGTGTGTGCTATGCTTGACCTAAGAATTGGATGGGTATGAAATTTAATAGAAAAAAAAAGTTTTATACACCAAAAATGCAACTATTTAACCACATTCCACATGAAAAATATCTGATTAATCCGTGTTTACTTTTTTTCTTGCTAATTTCGAATAACTGGAAGGTTCACATTCAACACCGATTTGAGCCAAAGTTCGACCTTAAAACATAACCTGATATGACAACTACTAGGTAGGTACGTATATTCTATGTTTACAAAAGTTGTTGGTAAATTGTTTTTCATAAACCCCGTAAACGTATAAGCCTACTAAACGTGGAAAGGAATGAATATCCACGCATAACATTCAGGTTTAGACGAAGAAGAACAAGGAGGAGGAAAAGAAAAAGGTTCTTGAACTATTCCCCCAGCGCAGAAGCAGCATGCTGCAACACACGTCACATGAGTTAAGTTGAGAAAAAAGATTCGTTTTTCCCGCCAAATGCAGAGAACATAATAGAAAACAAGACATAGGTAGGTAGACACAAAAATAAAAGGAAGCAAAACAACGACAGGAAAACGAGGAAAGAATGTTGAACTATATATAGTACAGTGGTTTGGAATAGAGAGATAGAAAAAAAAAAAACACTGGGTTGCTGAGTTTGGATGCCTCCACTCGAAGAAGAGCCAAACAAAAAAGGATCAATGACATTAAAGGTATCTTGTCTTTGAATTGTTTTTTTTTTTTATTCTTGTATTTTTAACTATTTCACTTCCATTTGAATAAACGTGTAGTACAGTGATCTTGATGGTTCTCAGGCTGAAAACCAAAATCCCTTCAGTGGATACCTATCATATTGTTGATCAACATCAACCAACACCCCATGCAACGTAAGTGAAATAAAAATCTGCGGATTATTGGTAGGTACCTATTCCAGAAATAAAAAAAAAGCTCTTGATTTATTATATGATTTATTTCTTATAACGGTCTTACTTTTTTTTTTTTTTTGCAAAACGCAAATCCCAACTGGCGCCCATTGGAAATAAATTATGTATACGCTGCCAGCAGCCCAACCAAACAAAAAACATCTTAATCTCGACAGTAGGCGTTCAAAATAATGCAAAGGAAATAACATCCAACATCCTTCCTTCTTTTTCCATTTAACTTGGTTATTATAATATTATGCACGATGATGCCAGAGCCCCTTTATCGAATGATGAATGGTGTGTGTGGGCACTACATTGATTAATGTCAGACACCCTTAGATTTTGTACCACTCTTCCTTCTTTTTCGACAGCAAACATATTTTCACCGCACAATGAAATAACGACGAAAAACCTACACATACGACGAAGGAAGGCCAACGCGCGTCCAATTCTTCCAAGTCCAAACGTACATGGTATGTATGACTATATAGTTTTAAAAGGATATTTGTAGCTACATATTTATGTAGATGTTTGTAATGACTCACCAATGTGAAGTTTATTGCCCTCTTTAAGGAGACCATCATACATATTATGTAACTAATTTCGAAGCACAAAGGACGACTGATTAGAGAAGAACAAAAAACAAAAACAAAAAATGCTGCAGGTGGTTTCCAATTGGAAAAGTTGTTTGGGCATGGTCTTAGCCCAGGTGGTATAGGTGAGTAAGTGTACCCCTGTTTATTGCAATATTTTTTTTGGTTGCATTTCTTGCTAACTTTGTTTATTATGTCTGGAGGTTAATGACACATTGCCACTTTATGTCTGCGGCTTATGTTTTTTGTTTTTGTTTTTAATCGAGTCCTTTGTCCGTTTGACTATCGAATTTCTTCTGCAACCCTTGAGGTGATTGGTCCCTTTTTTTTAAATAGTATTGTTGTAAAGAAACACACAAGGCGTACGGCCGACAGATGTTTTTGGTCTTCTGTTCCACTTAAGCGTGGGTATAAACTACTCACTCGCATCTACTCCATTTACGGAAGAAGGCGATGTTCTGGCTTGTCGACAGGAGAAATATGGAAGAACTGCATCTGCTCCCTTGAATGCATTCAGAAATATTCATCACCTGCCCTTGCTCAGAGTCAAACCAAATGGAGTGTCTGGAGGGAAGTTTGAGAGTCAACAAACTTTAGATTATTCAAATTCGTTGTTGTCGTGCCCAAAGGACTTTGTCCTTCTGCATGACTATTGATCTTGTCGTAAACTGTACGTGTTCTTGATTTAAAGAAAGATCATCGGCCTTTGTGGTTGATCTTTGCGTTGTGCCCCTCTGATAATTTAAGAAAATTATTACATACCTATTATCATTTTTTTCCTTGTGGTCAACTGAGTTCTACGAAACTCCATAATTAATTAATGTATGTAATTAATTTTTCTATACCAAAGCTGGTTTTTAAATCGCACTTATGACAATTTACACAAGATCACTAAGGAATTTCTACAATCAACAGTACACACGATCTTCCATTAATTTATTTTATCAACAAACTACAAAGATATCAAAATGTTGTATCCACAAAGCTTTAAGGCAACAACAATCTATGCAAACAGTTAAATGATCTTCACCCAAACAAGACCACTTACACCCGAATTCAAATAAAAGCTTGTGAACAAATTTCGGCGATCGTTGTTGAATGTGCTATTTGGTGTGATTTATGTAATGCCACTTCGCGCTATCGTTAAGTAAGGGCAACGAAGTATTCTGGTTCTTCCTTATGCATAGATGGTTGTTTTCTTTTTGTGTAAGGAAAACATTTCTGGAAAAGGCCAATTCGCACGTGTGCGTCTATTTTATGACCAGACAGATAGATTCTCAGGTAAACGATTTTCGCACTCACAAAAACATCTGTCAAAGTGTAACAGATGAAAGAGATTTAAGAAATTTTCCAGAGTTTTCTGATCGCCCAAATGAAACAAAACAATGCACTTTAATTTCGATTCAAAATACTTAGGTACCTACCTACATTAAAGTAAATAAGGATCGTCTTACACGATCGAGAGGTAGGCATTTCCCGCTAAAAATCGACTGAGGAATTCTGCGAAAATATCTTCCATAAAATTGGAGAAATGCTGGCCGTGTGATTTAAGCCGTGTTCTTTTGCACGCGTATATAGGATTGGCACAAAAGCACGACCATCGCCGCTTAAGAATTCATCAAAAAAAAAAAAAAACTTCGCAGCACACATGCACCTATGACGTTTAGTGACACAGCTGTAAGTTGTAGTTAAGAAATTTGTATTGAAAATCCTGAAATTGAAAACTATTAACTTCTGCCAATTGAAATTGATGCCAACATATTATGAAAATATTTTTTTTTTGTGTTGGGAATTCGCTGGAAGAAAAAATCATCGAAAGACATTGCAGAGCTAATACGCGAGGGATGCTTCTGCAATAGTGAGAGACTTTAACCCATCTAAAAAAAAACTCCCGGGGGACTGCCATTCGCCATCCCGAATGAGATTGCACCTAGTCGACGACTAATCGACAATTTGTTTTTGAACTACATATTTGTTGAATTTAACAGATAAATCCGCCGTTTGTCGGATTTCTAAACTTTTTTCTTGTTCGAAATCAATACCTGATTTCTTAGCCCTAGCTAACTCTTATAGATCAAGAGGTTTTACCCGTCTCAATCTCCTGATTGCATTGTCATTATTTACGTGGTTGAGAAGCCTACTTCTATTCCTTTGAGCAACTTTCTTAACTTCATTTTTAACCATTTCAACATTTAGATCTTTATGCAGATCGGCATTGCGTATGTACCAAGGTGCATTAACTATGTTCCTTAGTACTTTATTTTTGAAAATCTGAATTGTTTGTAAATTTGTTTGGCATGTGCATGCCAAACAACTGGAGCCCGTAGGTCCATACTGGTTTCAGAACTTGCGTGTATAGCAATAACTTGTTGTAGTTAGACAGGGATGAGAATCTCCCAATAAGCCAATACATTTTACTGTATCGCATGTTCAACTCCTCTTTTTTTTTCTTTACGTGCGCTTTCCAACGCAGTTTAGCGTCTAGAGTCATGCCTAGATATTTGGCTGTGTTTGAATATTCCACTACATTGTTGTTAATGTAGACTGGAATGTGTGGTACGTTTTTATACGTAAAATTAATATGGACTGACTTAAGGTCATTTAATCTAATCTGCCATTTCTTAATCCATTCTGAAATATTGTTTATGGCTGTTTGAAGCTTTTTTGTTGCTATTTCGACAATTGCTCCCACAGCAAGGACAGCTGTGTCATCTGCAAAAGTAGGTATGGTGGTTTCTTCACTTTCAGGAAGATCGCTAGTGAAAAGCAGGTATAGAACTGGACCTAGCACACTGCCTTGCGGTACACCAGCTTTAATCTCTCTTAATGTTGAGTACTCTGCATCTTGATTAATTGAATTCTGAAGAATCTATCTGATATATAAGACTCCAGAATTGTCGCATACTGCTTCGGCAGTTGCTTTTGTAGTTTGTGTATCAGTCCTTTGTGCCAGACTTTATCGAAAGCTTGTGCTATATCAAGAAATACTGTAGAGCACACATTTTTCTCTTCAAATGCTTTTTCGATTCTATCTGTGATTCTATGCACCTGATCAATGGTAGAGTGCTTATTTCTAAATCCAAATTGGTGAATTGGGACTAGCGATTTTTCATCTATTATTTTTTGTAGGCGTTTTACCAGCACTTTTTCGAATAACTTGGACAACATTGGTAGAATAGATATTGGGCGATATGAGGTAACTTCGTTAGGTGGTTTGCCATGTTTAGATATTTGTCCACTGCTCGTTTCTACACATATGGAAATTCCTTGGATGGCACATGATTGGAATTTTGCTTCTATATGGTGTTTTATTGTATTCTTTATTAACACTGCGGCCTACCTTTTGCACAGTTATAAGGATGTGGGGAGTGATAGAATTCATATCCTTGCAGTTTGAAGTCAGTAGTCAATTTAAAGTGCGTTTCTGAAATGAGACATATATCTATCTGGTGTATGTCAAGAGTCACTTGCATCTCGTCCTTGCGACTCTCGATACCATTAGCATTCCATTCAAGAATTTTTGTTTTATTCATCATGTCTGTCTTTTGGTAACAGCTCTTTTGTTGCTGTTTTGTCTCTCTAAGAACAATATTCTATCTAATATCGTTTTATTCGATTTTTCCATGGAGCCAATCCTGTTTAGGATTTGTTTCATGAGGTTTTCCATTTTTTTTTTTTTATAATAAGCGCGCACTAAAGGGATTTGTTGTGACCCTTATAATGTATTAAGCTACACAGCGCGGGCGTTGAGGAAATTAGGGTGAGAAGAAGCCATGCCAGTGTTTGGCTCTATTTTGCGTTTTGCCGTTTTATCTGCTGGTATTTGAGTATTTATTGATGCTGCCTGAGCATATGTCATTTTTGGGCCAGCCGTCTTTTGTCTCGGGACCTTTTTGATTATTGCTAGGTCTTTAGGCTTTTCTTTCTGTGGCCTCTTTTGCAAACAGTTAGCTCATCCTTACTTGAGTTTTTTTGTGTTTTCTTTTGCTTTTTGTCCCTTGCAAGTTGGTTTTCTTTTGCAACTAAACAACCTTTATAGCTAGCAGGATGGTTTGCACGTTTAGGATGTTCATCCTCTTATTATGAAAATATAAAAAACAATTTCACATTAACAGATTTGCTAAATTCAATTACCTTATAATAAAGTTTGAAAAATAATAATAATAAATCGCGGATAAAATATTCGGCGGAATGTGTCAGTGATCGGTGGGATGTCAAACTTTGACATTTCCTGAAAAATTCATAGCAACAATTCATCAGAAAAGGAAAATGGATTTTGGAAGCACTGTTTATCCACGCTAAAGTAGGGATAAGTTGTTATTGTATTTTATATGCAAATTTCAAAATATCCCTATATCCGCGTGCAAAGGAACACGGCTTTAAATGATCGCAGGGAGTTCGATATATTGAGCCTCTCACATCACGAGTTCCACAGCCTCACATTGCTTCGGATATTGGCATCATTTACAGTTTTGGAATTCTTTCCTACACCGCAAATGATTGCCCATTTTAATGTGTCTTATTTTTCCTACAAGATCATTGATCGTGATTCTCAGTCTGACGAGATCACCAACCGTGATCAGAAATTCTCAATCAACTATCAAAGACCACCATGATTGTGGAACTCATTCTTCATAAAGTAGTTACCTAGATAATTAAATTTCTTTCGTACAAATTTATTCGGGGTAGGAACGTAACACACCTCTAGCGAAGGCCTTATTTACTTTTGATTTACACTCTTATAAAATAGGCTTTAAATCTCTCATCATGTCATAACAATAAAAATATTTACGTCCATTCTATTGGTTACCCTTCAGTGGGTTTTGTACCCTCTCACTTCAATTAGTGGCTGCCTAGCTAAGTGTGTGTATTTTTATATGGCACGTTTGTGTCCCCGGCATTCATCACGTAAAAAAAAACTATTATTAAACAAGTTTCATCATGATCTTCAGTCTATCTTATCAAGAAACAGAGGAACACATTTTATTTTCTAAACTTTGAAAATAAATGAGCTAGAACGAGAAAGAACGTCAAGTCATGAATGAACGAAAGAATTTTGTATAAAACTTCCTACATTCTTTGGCGTTTTGAATGATTTTAATATTTTGTATCCATTAGTAGTCATTATGAAAGGTAAGAGGTGAAACACTTGCGCAATGGTAATCAAGTACATTGACGCGAGTATGATCTTTTATTCATTCAATTTTCAAACATTGCAGGCTAAAAAACGCATAGGGAAGTATAGAGTGTGTTGAATGCAAGTGTAAAATACGAAAATTCCAGTAACACCATATGTAGGTAGTTTTTTCTTTGTATTATCACTTACACGTGTCAACGACGATTCTTCAAAGAATATAACACAAAATAACAATAAAAAGTGTCGTTGCTACGTGTGGTGTTATTAAATATATATGCAGACATAACGTATATTCAACACGAGGTGTGGAACAAAAAAAAAACGTTGAATTTAATGAATATTATAAAGGTAATTTCTTTGTGAAAAGAAGCAATCAATGAATGCGCGATTTTGAGAAAAGTCTTAAGCTTTTGTAATTTACATTCCATAAATGGTGATCTGCTTGACAGTATCTACGAGTGTTTGTCCCCTCCTCTATGACCACATCAATGTTGCCATTGAAAAGAAATCGACACAACACCATAGAGAGTGTTGTCACACTTTATGTATTGGATTGGATAGCTGATGACGAATAAAATATTTTTGATTAGTTCTAATAGATTTGTATGTTTTTTCTCACAGACATCAGTTAGAGAGAAAAAGACAGATATCTACAATTCAAGCAGCTTGTTTGTGATCTTGTTTCAATAAATTGATAGGCCTGTTTTCTGATTCGCAATAATAAAGAAATATGTATTTTATTTTGTTTTCATTGATCACGAAGTGTGATCGTGTATAATTAATCTGTGCATAAATGTATGATCAGATGGTGCGCTATCTGTGTTCTATAGTGGGAAGCCAGCACCAAAGTCTAGATTAAGTACCTACTCCCCTTGTTGTGGAATCTTGTCCTTTTATTCTTATTAAATTATTTAAGGGAAACAAAAACAAATATGAATACTTTCGACTATCCATCTGATGGTGGATTATGTTAAGCTAGTTTTTTGTGGGTTGTATTCTCAAAATCGTATTTTATTCGGTTTTACTTACTTGCATATTCTCGTTTTGTGTGAACGTCCATTGCCAAATAAACTGTACTGTAACTTCCCTCACCGATAACTTTGCCAAAGACAAAATCATTTGGTGATTTCTTTGGTGGTGTTATTCCTGCAGTTGGTGGAGTTGATGATGATGCCGGTTCTGGTTCTGGGTCTGATGATGATGTAGATGTACTTGTTGTTGTTGTTGGTGATGATGACAATTTATTGGAGTCTGTTGTGAGATTTGTTTGTCCATTTTGATGCTGTTGTTGTTGTTTGCTTCTCGAACAAGTCGTTGTAGCTGTGTTGATTGTTGATGAACAGGATGTTGTCTCTGAAATTGTATTTATTTATTTTTTGATAAGTTTGAGTGATGGAAAAGTAATAAAAAATAAAAGTTTACATTAAAATTGATGCAACAACCAAAGGATCATATTGCCACAGGGAACAATAATACAGATTGCCAGCCTTTACGGAATAAGTGTTATCTTCTTCTTTTTTTTAACAGCGAGGCTATGATCAAGATTAAAGGTATCATCTTCCGCTTTACTAGAGTTCGCCGGCTGGATCTCAATCAGTATCTGCAGGAATCCCGGTTTCCAATCACTTCGTTACTGAGGCAAATCAAATGCAGTGGTAGCATTTGTTTTATGAAGGAGTAGGTAATATATGGCTATTATATTCTTAGCCTGTGCAATAATGACGGGTTAAGAATATCACTGCAGACAATTTTACCACTTATGTGAGCCTAGCGATGCATTTAACTTCTTGAAACAGTCCCGCAAGTGAGCATGTGGGCCGTGGGTTGACTGTACCGGAGGGATCCCCGGTGTCGTTAAAGGAAAATCAAACAACAAATCCATAATGGGAGCATGTACGCGCCGAAATCGTAAAACAAACAACATCAGCATTAGTTTGATTTTACTGATGAAGTGATTCTGCTAATATTCGTTGATGTCGAACCCCACAGGCGAACTAGTAGGGATGCAGTTAAGTGGTAGGGTTAGGTATACTCCTTTCAACCCTGATAATAGCATTGACGTAAAGGAAGAAGAAGATTATTGGCCCGTCCCTGCCTGGGTAAGGTTAATGATACACGACCAAAACTTTTAAAAAATGTCCAGAAGCTTTTTTCGTTCAAGGAAACCAATTATATGTTTATAATTGAAAAAGCTCTTGTTTGAAAAGTTTGAAATTGAAAAGAACTTGTTTTCTAAATTTTCGATAGCTAATAAACAAGGAACACAAAGCTTTAGGTGCATTTTAAATGCGATCCATGTGTCCGAGAACTCAAGCAAGAAAATTATGCCAAAGTCGCAAGTTTCGAAACACATCCCAAACGTTATTGATTGCTCATCAGCTGAGCAATCTACGGATCGATAATTCTTTCTGTGATTTCTTTTGACATTTGCATTAAGGTTGCATAAAATTTTGTTTTTACATTTTGGAACTTGACCCTTAGCCAGGTTGAGATATTAGGTCTGTTTTTATTTAGTGAAATGAACAGGCCTACACTTATGTCGGCTAAGGAACTGTCATACTTTTGTGTGGAAATCTGTGTTTTGGCTTGAAATTAAAAAAAAAAAAAAAAATGCACCAAACATAGCTTTTCTACTCGACTTTTTGAAGTTTCAAAACTATTTTGCTTTTAAAGCTTTATACGTAGCAATTTTAAGAAATTGAGATGACAACATACAAAAATGTGTGATCTATGCACATGTAGAAAAAACTTCTTCAAAAGCATAATTTGATTTCAATTTCATATTACACATCGGAGAGCAAATATTTATTTTCATTTATTTTCTACATTATTTACTCACCATTAGCAGCTGTTACTGTGGAAGCTGTCAACACGGTTGGTACTCGACTCATTGTATCAACTGTTGCTGATGCAGCGCCACACCCGCAAACACTGTTCCGATGGTGTGACTGCTGCTGATGATGACCACCACCATACAAGGTGGTGTTATTTGTTGTATTTGATGGTGTAACTGTCAATTGTTCTTTCATTTTTTCTAATTCCGAGAAATTACTTTCACTCGGTGACACGGGTGTGGATTTTTCTTTTGGCATTGCTGGCATTGTGCTACTTAAAACTTGTTGTTGGCCGTTTATCTGGAAAAACAACATTAATAAAGATTAGATTGTTTCTAATACATAGATGATAAAATATTTATTTATTTTGTATATACAAAAGATTTTGGCATTGAATTAAACAAAAGCTTCCCGCCCATCTTCCCACCATTTATTGATATACATTCATTGGGTCATTAACTTTTCTACAACACACGCATCCAATTTATTAGTTACACATGCTGTTGAGTAGACGTGTTACTTTTCACTTTCATTTTTTGTTCTACCCAAAAGAAATCGATACTCTCACATGTATGGAATGCCAATTAAATGAACTAATTGACCGAAAATATCTGCATCGATCGAAAATAGTATTGATATGATTCTAAGCTCATTTCAAAGACAAATCAACCCATACCGCACAAAATATCGGTTTTCAATTGATTTCCAAGATTTTCTATGTGTGGAATGTACACATGCGTGTGGTGAGAATCACGGGAAGCGATTTATATTTAGTCAAGTTGAGGTTCAATAAACCCTTTTTCGCAGGTCAATAGTTAATAATTAATGAGTTATTCAACAGTCCGAGGATTTATTTTGTTTTTTTTTTTTATTTTTTCCATATATGTATTTATTTTTATTTTTTAGACTTTTTGTGCATAACTTTTGTTTATTTGCTGAATCCAACTTTTAATCAGGTAAAAACCTAACAACGCAAATAAAGTCACGAGGTAAACGCGTATCTGAAGGCGAGGTCTTCTGGCGCTTGATTTTAATGGCGTATAAAGTTGTGATACTCTTATCATTGTAACAGTTACAACTTTGGATAGTTGATACCTACCTAATTCTAATTTTGTATTTAGCGATAAGTAAGAGGTGACAATTGCAAAGTTACAATTATATAAAATAATAATTTTACAGTTTTTGTATTGTTCAGTGGTATATTCAAAAGGGGGCTGATTAACTATTGTCCATTATTTCAGATTGAAAAAGCAATCTTATTTATGTTGACTGTTTTAATGGAAAAAAAACTTTTCATAAATCTTTTGGAAATTAAAGGACTAAACATAGTTTTTTCTGAAGCTGGCAAAAAGCTTTCGGTCCTGAATTAACGAAGTGCTGAACTGTTAGGTGTTTTAAGCATCATTAACAACAGCTACTAAATGACCATCATGCAGAGAGAGTGATAGGGCAAGAAGAAAACCCACGTCCTGCAAAAGAACAACAGATTTCACCACCCAGTATAGAAGAGGTTGGCCTAGCTACTAGAAAGCTTAAGAACAATAAAGCCGCCGGCTCTGATGGTTTACCAGCGGAGATTTTCAAAAACGGTGGTAACATTTTATGGTTGGTCGCATGCACCAAATCATCAACTAAGTATGGGTGGCTGCATTATGCCCCATCTTCAAGAAAGGCAATTCTATGTCTTGCAAGAACTATCGAGGCATATCCCTACCCAATGCACTATGTAAACGTCTTAAGCCGTTCTGCAATACATAATCGGCACGTACCAGTGTGGTTTCCGGCCCGGCAGATCGACAATAGACCAAATCTTCACACTAAGGCAAATCCTGGAAAAGACCAATGAATTTCAAGTCGAGACCCATCACCTTTTCAACGACTTTAAACAAACTTGTACCGGATTTCGACAAAGAGATACGCTTTTATGTAACTTCTTCAATCTGGTCTGAAGAAAAAAGTGCGAAGGGCAGGTGTCAATACGGAAGGCACTATCTTCAATATCCGTTCATGCACGTGTCAATGGTGCGATGGTAGTGCATTCACCAAGTGATTGGCAGGTCGTGCGTTCGAATCCCAACCAGGGCCATGATTTTTATAAATTGAATACACACAACAAAAACAGATCTCCCTAAAGCAATTTAGGCGCCACCTGTGGAGAAAAAAATCCCATCGCACCAAACCTCTTTCCTATCCTTCTATTCTTTCATACAGTAAGTAACACCCCAAAAATAGGCAATGCATCATTTGATGGGACCTGGGAGCTACTTACAGCAACAAACAAAAAAATGCCTGAGCTGTTGTTTCCACTATAACTATAAGGGTACTGTGTGACTACAGAAAAAAAGAAATCCCTTTAGCGCACGCAAATTATATAAAAAAAGGTACTGAGGTATGCGGACGATAACGACATAATCGGCCGTTCCCAGTGTGCCGTTTTAGAGTTAGAGACTTTTGCGGCAATTGAAGAACAGGTGAAATTGGTTGGGCTTCAAGTAAAAGAGGACAAGACCAAGTACATGCTATCAACAAACAAACAAACATCTGTCCACCTCCTTGGACAAAAGATCAGATAGTTAAGGAGCTCATCTACCTAAGCGTAAACATCAACCTCAGTGGAGATCCGACGGAGAATTACCATAGGAAACCGCTGCTACTTCGGTTTACCGAAATAAATGGGTTCAAAACTCCTCACTCGAAGAACAAAGTGCATGCTCTATCGAAACTTAATCCTGCCAGTCCTGCTTTATGGTGCCGACTGCTCTACGATAAGTAGAAAAAGGGAACTAATATTGGGTTATTGTGAAAGAAAAATACCCTGTCGGATATGTGGTCTTGTGTGCGAGGAGGGCGAATGGACGAGAAGACACAACCGCAAACTCTATGAGCTGTACCAAGATGCGGATGTAGTCCAAAAATCTAAATCACGTCGACTTCATTAGGTCAGCAACATCGAACGAATGGACAATAATGATCCATCCAAGAGGAACTTCAACTCCCAGCCCCCAGGTTCGACAAGGTACGGAAGACCGTACCTCCGTTTTAAAGACCAAGCCATCGTGGATGGCAGAGCGTTTGGTCTGGACTACTGAAAGCAGCGTGCTGGCAAAAGATGGAACGCTGCAGTGTCTCTTCACGGGTCGGGAACCCGTTAAGTAACTGTTAGGTATATGAAAAGGCCAATAGTAGTTGAATTTTTTAAGATGATGATGTTAAGATCTTTTTCTTTTATGTCACACATTATTTCACATTGTGCACTTGGCTTGGCTCCCTGAAAGCTCCAAAAGAAAACCAGTTTTCTTACATGGAAAGCTCTGTCAATAATTTGGAATAACTTAAATTTGTTTTCCCCATATGGGCTGGCAATTTATATCGTTGTCTACATAGGCATGATAGAACCATCAGCTGTCAAAAAAGCTCGTTCAATTAAGGACAATTTGTAGATAAAGTGAATTCACATACCATTATTATGTCATATAGTAAAAATGATGTGCGTTATGAGCTATTGCGTAAGTTTTCTAAGATAAGATTATGCGTGGAAGGCGCTTGGTAATTTTGTTTGGCTTATCATAGATACTTTTTTTTTGTATAAATAAATTCTCTATTAATGTAGTAATATTTATCTTGTTAAAGGAATTTGACATTGAGAATGTTACGAAAATGATAATGTTTATTAAAAAGTGAAGCAAAGTTGGAATATACATAATTTTATTTGAGGTATCAGAATTCAAAATTTTATGATTGGGAAAAGTGGCGCAAGTCGTTGTTGGATAAAAAATGTGTAGTTTCGGAGATTTATTTTTTTCGAGAAAGTGAACATTCAAAAATGCTTTCTTTTTTATGACAACGAATCGAGATAATCGAACCCTATGATTAATCTATGGCCAACACAGCCAGTTATATTTGCAAACTTTCTTAACAACAACTGAAATATTTTGTTTGAGCTTTGAGTTGGAAAATCGTAACAACTCTTAAGCCTTGTAGCTTAAAAAATCGTAAAAACAATATTTTTTTAAAGTTGTTTTTTTGATGAAGAATAATTTTCTTGAAAAGCTGAAAACACTGTTATTATTTTCAAACTGGCAAAAGACGAAAAAAAGCAACAGAATTTTAAAAAAGAAAATTAAAATCTTCTTTTACATTGCTTAAATACCTAGTGAACTTTTTTGAGTTCGGACTGTTTTCTTCCGGATATGCTGGTCCCCGGTTCGATTCCCGCCGGGGCCAAGTAACATCTAGAGTTTTTTCCACTGCCCCACCTCTTCTGACCAATTAGACAAAATAATAATTAGAATGCCTAATGCTTACCGCGGACGATACACTTGCTAAGTACCAGGTCCAGGACATTTACATAAAACACTCAAACTTTGCGATTTGCTTTTAAGAGGAAAGGAAAGTAAAAATCAGCTGGGCTGAAGCAAACATTAGGTGATATTCGGTACAGGAATGGGTTAAGAATATTTTCGCGGCGCCCTCAAAAACAAGCTGAATTCCAAAACGCAGTACTTCTGTATTACTGCTTAATCAAGCGTTCCAAAACGCAAACGAATAACTATGATGCAATGCACACTTTTCTAAAACGCATTGTAAACGCATCAACTGCGCAAACAAAAGCAAACAGAGCATCATGAATGATTATTATGCAAATGACATTTGATAATTCAGTTTAAACCGCCAAATAAAATGGATTCATCGCCCGAGTTGTAACGAAAATAATATATTTTGTAATAATTTTACTTTGATTTGCAATAACAAAAAATGTACGAATGAGTCCATTAAATTATTGTTTAATTGAAGAAAGCAAAGACATTCTGCGAGTAAACCGTTTCCTTCTTAAATAAAGAATATGCTTAAACGTGTTGGTATTGTACGAACCAATATTGTTTATTAAGCTGTTAAAAAGTATGGTTGTTACTAATTGTTTAGACATTATTGGTGTTTGAAACATTTTACGATAGTTCGCATCAAAGTCGTTCCAAAACGTCAAAGATTGCAAAGCATCATAAATGCAAAGCAGCGCAAAAGCATTCACAACCTGGCATTATAAAAGAAGTGTGCATTCACAATGCGCATTTTTTTGACGTTTTGTGATTTAGCCACAGCGCTTGTCGTAAGAGAGAACTCAGCGCATCACACAAACAGAATTTATCAGAATGAAACCTCGTTTGAACGTACACAAGGGGTCCAAAAAATTGACCGTTAAAAAAGATTCCCAGCGAATGGAGAGGACAATATTATTGAGAAGAAAAAGATAAAGCCAGTTATTGCACATAAAGTCTATCAATTTTCATAAACAAGCTTCTTAAATTTGCCGTTCGAAGTCACCATCTTCCTCTACGCAAACGCAAATGGTTGCAGAAGGTAGGTTTTACAATAGGTCCGTTAATGCCCAATATTTATTAATTTTTTACTGCTATCTTTATAGAGCTCAAAATCAGTTAGTTAGAGGGATTTACACTTGGAAGAAATAGTTTATATGGAAAACGACTGGAAATGCACAATTCTTTTTTCTTTTTTTATAATTATCATGCGCGCAAGCGATTTGTATATACCCTTTCGCAAACTTATGTAAATAGATACACAGCGCGATCAGAAGGGAAATTTGGCTTGGGAAGAGAGGGAGAGAACACGCCGATCGGAACGTTGGTTTTAAATAATTGTAAATTGTAACGCGAAGGAAAGATAACGCATTGTAGAGCATTCCACATTCGCGTGGTACTTCTAAGGAACGATTCTTTGTTGTACCGCCCGAATACAGGCTTAAGGGTGAACTGATGTGCATTCCTATAATATTGGGTACTGCGGTTGAAGCGGTCTAGGGGAGGAATACAACTGGCTAGTTTGATTGTGCACGTATGGTGGAAATGCCGATAGAACAACAAAGGCAGGAGACATTTCGACAATGACTAGGGCTAGGAGTTCTTTTTTTTTGTATTTGCTTACGCTAAAGAGGTTTTTCGGTAAATGTCACAGTACCCTTATAGTGCTAAGAACACATCACAATCATTTGTGTTTAACAGCAAACAGCATCTGCAATATCATATTTCATTGCATGCTTTTCGGTGCTACTTACTATTAGAAAGAATAGAGAGATAGGAAAGAAGTGTTTGGTGCAGTTGTGGGGTTTTTCTCTACGGGTGTTTTCTAAATTGCTTAGGGAGATCTAGTTTTCATGTATTCGACTAAAAGTAATGAACTTGGCCGGGATTTGAACGCGCGACCTTTCAATCGGTAAGCGAATAACTGCACCGTTACCACTAGGAGGTTAATGGCGCATTTTTGAATTCTGTCGAGTAGCTCCAAATACCTATGCAATCGGTGCACAACACCCGGCATGAGGGTTGTACCCAAGCTTTGAGATTTGGGCGGATAAACGCATTATAAATTGTAGCCAATTCAGGAGATTAACCTCTTCTATGAAGCACAAGAAATACACATTTTTCAGATGTTCAGAAGAGTTAAGTAAAATTGTATGTATAAAAGTGTGTCTTCCTGTATTAATTGCCCACCCTTTAGTTGCCATTTTCAACAACACAGAAGCTATAAAAATAATAAATGAAAAAAGGGCATAAAATTCGTCATTTTAAATTTGATTTCTTACACAACACCGAGTAGAGCGGTATAAGTTAAAAAAAACATGTCTGCATCAACTGTAAAAACATGATCCCAGACAGAGCACCTAAGTGCCCAACCAGTAGTGATGCCAATTCTTCTTATTAATTTTTAATGGCCGATTTCAATTATTTATTTTTGAATCTAAGCACGAGTACACAAAATGATACAAAATTCATTAGCTATGTCTTAAATCCAACGAAGCAAGTCCATTCTTCCGACATCAAAGAGAAAGAACCCCCCATTAAAATCCATTTCCAAAAATACAAAAAAAAAAAAAACTGTCGCAAACTTCAAAAGCCACAAATAAATTCCAAACATTATAATAACAATTATCGTATTTATATTGCCGATGTTGTGCAAACAAATGGTTTAAAAAAAAAAAACTATATAAATCTTCTAACAGGTTGAGAATAAGAAAAGAACATTTTTTATTAAACATTTAAAATATTATAAATTCAATAGACAGATCAGAACTTGAACAGAATTGAAAAAGAAAAAAAAAATATTAAAGACAATAAAACTATAATCACATTTTTGTCCTCTAATTTTAGATTATGTACGGAAAATTTCCAAGACATTTTTTTCTTTCTAAAAACAAAAACAGACATATTAATATGTATGTAGAAATGATTATCATTAACCGGTCTGTTATACATCCTATTCCGATTTTTTTTTATAAATTGTTATTCCTTTGGTGTCAAAAATATTTTATGAACAAAAACAAAACAAGCAGGTAAATATTAAATAATTTATTCCGAGGGGAAGACCGCCGCTAATAAAAAATTAAAAATAAATAAATACTCAACATATTGGTTAGGTGGCACTTTCCCTCTGAAAGGAACATGAAAAGAAAATCTTTTTATAAACAAATCAATAGAAATGTACAAGAAAAGCCGTCTAGACGATATATTTTACAATCTATATGTATGTTGATATATTTATAAAAATAAATATCATAACATATCGCGGAAGGCATCTCTTCTTTAATGAGGTGGTTGGGTTTTGTCTGGTTGCCGTCAATAGAGAAACCGTTGTTTCACTTTCATTTTTGTTCTTTTTTATTTAACATAAAAAAATGAATATTATTTTTCCTGCCTACACATAGAAATAATTGTGCTGACCTGAAACCCCACAGGCCCCAGCACTCCAGCAGTCAATAGAACAATTTTAAATACATACGTCTTGCCTACATTTTATGGTCGACTTAAATTTATTGTCAAACGCTGAGAATTGATATTTTTGTTAGCAATTTTCTTCTTTTTTCTTTCACAGTTAGGTAGGAATGAGATATTATGTAAAAAAGAAATAGATTTGTTTTTATGAAAAACATTTTCAAAAATAGATTCTTTTTTTCTTTCTTGTCTGAATACTTTTTTTTTAAAAGCATTCGCTAATACCTAGCAACAACAGTTCGCTAATTTGCATTGAAACTTGTTTTCATTTATTTTTGTGTTTGTGTACAATAAGTTAACGGTATTGAATACACCTTCAGAAAAACAAACATACAAAAATGTGGAAGGCATACATACATTTTAATAATGGCAACAATGTTAAGATTTTTCTTCGAATTTGTATTCACTTTTTTTCGCAAAACAAACTATTGAATGGAAGCATGTTTTTTTTTTTTTTCATGGCAGCACTATTTTTATTTTTATTAAACGGTTACGCGGTAAAATCCACAAGTGTTAGTGTAGTACTACACTTCCTTTCAAAGATTTTAAAAACACATACCCTTGCGCACGCACACACACACAACACACACAACTTGGTTAGGTGTAGAGAAATATACGATTTAACCGAGGGAGCGCAAACGAGACGGAATTCTTTTCATTTCCTTCGAGATTGAGGAATTTTTTTTTTCTTTTCTTTTCTTTAAAACTATTTCTTCATGTCCTTAGACGATGAAGTTTTAGTATTTCCCCCGTTGGTACGACACTGTTTTCGTATTTTTCTTTTATTTAATAAAATTAGTTAAATTTTGATTTCCTGAGAAGCAATATTAATTGAATTTGTATAATTTTCCCAAGTTGCGAGCTTAAATCCACGAGTACATCCATTCGAAAAGGGGGAAAATAGACTAAATTCGTTTAATGCTTTTATTTTTCTCAACAAGATTTGGTTGTTTTCTCTCGTCGTGTGGATGATGAATATCTACACACTGAAGTTGATAAGTGAATTTTGGGAACAAAAATTAACGGGGGTTATTCCAATTTCCAGTCGATGAATTGAGAGAATTTTTGAATAAAAATCCACAAGAAACTTTGATAGGGGAAACACGATTGTTGAGGAGGGGAATGGACAAATTCAAAACAAGCCGTAGAATAAGGCATCAAAGCAGAGATTGCAATCAATTTGAAGAAAACATGGAAGAAAAACAAAACGGATAGATGGAATTTTTCTTTGATGAAAAAGAAAAACAAGAATGGATTCAAAACATTACAATTTATTACAAGTGAAAGGTATTTGGAGTTTTTTTTTTATCTCCTCAATGCTTAAAAGATTAGGTAAACTTTATAGGTTTTTAAGAGGCTATGATTTATGAAATAATTTAGAGAGCTTTGTCCTGCGAAATTAACATAAAAAACCAATACTTAATATGCGAAAGGAATTTGGGTCAATGACTGGAAAATCATTTGAAGTCTGAAGACAGTTAAAAGAACAGTACGAGTGTACAAGATGCTAAAAAAACCCTGCGACTGTACAGAAAAAGCGGGATAAACTGTTTATTTTAAGAGGGGTGGGTATTGAAATCTAAGAAAGTCATGCTAAATTCTAAATATATCGTGTTCTGACATTGGGCAATTGATTCTTTATTTTCCAACAAACCAAAGAAAGCGCAACTTAAGACTAGCTTTTGATACTTTAAAATGTTATTAAACAAAACAATATTTTAAAACATTGTGTCTACGTGAAGCAACTTTTTTTTTTTAACTCTTCAACAAAATTAGTTATTTGTGGAGTTGGTGGTGAAGGTAGAATTAATCTACTCTCGCCAAAATGTAAGCAACATCCGACTCAAGCTGTAGTCTTATATTTGACTACTTGATAACTTTATTTTATAAGCAACTAACAAGCAAAATGTAGTTTGAAAATGTTTTTTTTTTTTTTATTTTTCCGCCAAAAATAATTTTTAATTCCAAGCATATTTGACACAATTTTTATTTGTTTTGCTCTTATTTTCGCAGGGTCAATATAATAATAATCAAAATAATAATAACTAATATATATATGTATTTTATAAAGCTTAATTTTTAAACACAAAACAATATACTTGTTTGTTTGTGATATTCCGTTGCCAATTTACCTTAACTGATTTCACCTTCCGGACAATAAAGTTGTTAAATTCATTTAACCAAATTTTACATTTCATCAGGAGGCCTTGATTTTTAACTCCAATTTACACAAATAACAAAAACTAAAATAAATAATTTTATTTATTTTTCTTTAACAGAAAATGTTGCAGTGAGTGTGCAGCATTTGTAACAAGACACTTAAAACTTGTTTTTATTTTGAAAAAAAAATCTTTTCCTTTTATTTTGGTTTAAAATAACTTCACTTTTTTGTTGTGCACTTTTTTAATTTAATTTTTCACAGACTCATTACGTACGAATCAATTAAACAAACTATAACTGCACTTACAAAACTTTTGAATATTTTATTTGCAAAAACAAAAAAACAAACAATATAACAAAAATTTCACAGAGTTGCAAATATTTATTATTTTGTAGACAACTTTCAGTTATATTATTAAAGGAAATAAATTCAAGCGCACTCTCATACTCCACGACGTTCAAACTCAAAGTCTAGAAATGAACTGAAATTGAAATTGTTAAAATTTACCATTTCGATAATCTTGCACAAGTTGTGTTTTGCTTTTGATTTTCTTTCTTTTTTGTGTGTATTGCAACGAATACTGCCACAGGCAGAAACAGAAACGTTAAAAGGAAGACAGAGAAAATATCGCCAAAACGTTTTATTGCTCTCACCAGTTTTTACCCCTTGAAATTCATTGGGAAAAGCGAACAAGCGGAGTAATGTGGAAGTTAACTGTATTTTGGTCATTCTCACAACAGATTTTTGGGTGCAGTGCAGTTTTGTACTAGTTGTGGATGAAGCAAACGGTGGAATTGATTTCTGGTTTTTGTTTCGATTTCTCAGGAATCCAACCACACCGTTCAAACCAAATTTTTACGGGTTCGGTTGGATGAATGTTGAAATTGTTTTAAATTCAACATTTAGGGGAATGTTCAAACATTTTCAAGCAGAATAAGTTCCAAATCCAGATGTGTAGTTACGTTGCGATGAAAAGTTCATTGATATTTATGTTCATCAATCCCCTCCCCAACCAGAAGCCAAATAGATTCCTGATCCACAATTCACTAGTCGAAAATGTCCCCACTACGAAAGAGTATAAAAGAAACAGATACCAAGCGAATCAGGAACGAAAACAAATACAATAATTACACAAACAAGGGCGGCATGAGGGAAACTCAAGCAACTCAATTGACGCGAATGAGGTGTGATGCAACATTTAACTGGCAAACCCAAACGCAAGAGGAAAACCCTGGAACAATGTAGATTCAAAAATTGTTTATCATTTTGCTAAGATAATTACCAAAAATGAATTATTAACCCCCTGGCCTCCTTTATATTACACGCGTTTTCAACTGAAGCTATTAGCGTGGCTAAACTATGTAGAAAATCAAAAAGCATGTTTTATATTGGTACTAGCTACCTACCTACCTACCATCTGTAACTGTAACTTAAATTCTGCAAACCGTATACAGGCGCGATAGTGAAAGCATGCTATCATTATATTTCAATATAAATATAGGTATTCTAGGTCTCTCGATAGACAGTCAACTCGGCTTATCTGAGCTACGCTTTACAGACAAAATTGGTTAACTGAAACACAAAATTTATCGCTGGATTTTTTTACTCATCTTTACTGAAACCCAATTAACTGAAAACCCCCGTTAACTGAAAAATTAAATGGGAAGGTATGTTTGTACTTATAGACATTTGATTTTTATTTTACACGCAAACAGCTCCGCACTAGGTATGTAAAATAAAATAACCTAGAAACATTTTTATGTGCTGTAAGATGCCTTCGTAAATAACGTGGGCTTTTCCAAAACAAGAACTTTCTCAACAAATAAAAAAACAACATTTCTGTCGCCTATTTTCCAATTTCCAAACATTTATTTTTTTTCAAGTTAAAAAAATGTCCGTCGTAGTTTTTAGAAAATACGTCTTTAATTATGTTTTTCTAATTTTTGAGAAGGGGAAAAAAGTGTGGATGAACATAAACTTTGATTTAGAACAAAACAAGTAAAAATTCATTAAATACCTAGTCATTTATTTGCCTTTAATAGAGAGGATTCCTTTTTGGCAGTTAGATAATTAGTTTTTAAATACATATACCTACACACTTGTTGTGCGAAAACGGTCAACAATATTATACATATATATAGTATGTCAGCTGTAATATGGTATACAAGTGCTCAAGTTTGGGCCACAGAACCATACTTTTGAAATCCAATTTCTAAAACTAAG
The DNA here is from genome assembly GCA_949715645.1 of Portevinia maculata. Taxonomy (NCBI): domain Eukaryota; kingdom Metazoa; phylum Arthropoda; class Insecta; order Diptera; family Syrphidae; genus Portevinia; species Portevinia maculata. Next base: position 23,661,486 of record OX454527.1, on the reverse strand, counting down.
TAGCGTTTTCGACGACAAAATTGATCATCATACAATTTCAAAGACTACTGAATAAAAATGAAACTGACAGTTTGCAGTCTGACAATTTGTTTGACAGATATCACTGTCCGAAGTTAGTCCTGTGTTAAAAAAAACCCTTTATGCATAATTTCCCTGTTTATGTTTTTCTGCATTTACTGTTGCATTCGCAATCAAAGTCGGTGTACACCAGGGAAGCGTCTTAAGTCCCTTAATATTTATTACAGTCCTTGATTATCTGCTTGAAGAAAAAGTGACGGACGCCAAAGTGCATCAGTTATTCTTTGCCGACGATGGAGCCATCATAAGCGAGGATCAAACGTTCCTACAACGAACACTTTATGTATGGGTTGAAGTTTTGGTGGAGGGTGGGTTGTGGGTATAGTAGGTATTAGTTCGAAGAAAACAGAATAATTCTACTGCCCGTTCACTGATCCACTCTGACCTTTCCAGACACTTATATGAATGGAGGAGTGATTTCCAAGTTCGAAAAGTTCAATTACCTGTGCTGTGGATGAAGTGGCGGGAAAACGCAGCAATCTTCTGTGAACGAAAAAAGCCCACTTAGCTGAAAGGAAAGCTCTACATCGCAGTTGTGCTGTGACTGTATTCCTTAGATTTTCAGGTTGGAACCTGAGTGAAAATGTTTTTCAGTTAAAGGATCTCCTGTTCGGTGAAAACTAATTTCAGTTAGGTATCTGAAATCCGCATAGGTGAAATTACCGCTAAAGTAAGGAGGGCGGATCGATAAATCTCTAACTTTGATGAAAGATGCCACTTGGATCTCATAAGGGATTTTTTTCTGACACCTTGATCTGCCAATAAGCAACAATAAGCATTTTGCAGTTATCGAAATAACTTTTGTTGTGTTATTTTGTCAAAAAGATAAAAGTGGGTTCATGACGTTAGCTAGTTGGACTAAAATCTAGAATAAAAAAAAAACTCGAAATAACTCTTGAAGAAAATTGTAGTTTTTTTAAACAACTCCATTTTATTGCGAAAATAATGAACAAGACTCTGCAATGTAAACAAATGTGTGTGTATCCAAAATAATTCATTTAAGGAAATAAAATACATACATATGTACATTAGTATATAGTATAAAGTATATAGCATATACATATGTATATAGGTATATTTATTTATGAACACCTACCTATAAATAACGTCGTTGTCCCCTTTGAGACATTATTTGTAAAGATTTCATTAGCTTTTATACTCTTTGGATGCTTTTTCAATTACCGGGACGGGCGGAATTAAACCAAGCGGTTCGCCAGAACGTCAATGTTTTTTTGTTTCTCAAGAAACCACGTGTTTTTCTTTTGTTTTCCTGTAAGTTAAGTAGAAATAATAGAAGGAGAAATCGCACGAGTTATCTTTTCAAAATGATGGAAGCATGTAGATCCGATTTTTGAATAGGTAGGTACCTGTCTGTATTAACTCATTCGCATGCGTGGAACAGTGAATCAAATTGTTGCTGCATACTGCAAGTACCTATTTGCACCAATCCAAAATGATTAAAAAAAAATTAAAAAGGCCTCAAAGAAAAATGATGTTGGAAATTATGTTTTATAGTCCAATTGGGATGATTTTGCAATAAATTGCGGGCCATTTTCCACAGCTCACATTTTTAAATCAAACAGTGGTCTACCCTTCGCGGGTTAGAGGGAGGGATTTAAAACTTTTCTGCGAAATTCTCAAGGATGCACCTTAAACGTGTAAATATAGTAGAGAATCACAAGTAGAGTATTAGATAGTGCAATGCGTATGGCGGAATGCCCCCTCCCCCCACCCCTGCAAACTCCTGTTTGGTGTCACTTTTGGATTTGGAGTAGGTGCTAGGTTGGGCATATCCAGTGTTTCTTGAAAATGAATTGTCAAGGCATTTGTGACCTCCAAAAATCGAAAATTTCAAAATGCGTGCTAACAATTTGAGGCCATTTTGCATAAACAGAACAGGGCTATTTATTTTTTTATTCTAGATTTTTGATTCGGGATTTTCATTTCGAGATTTTTGTTTTTCGACATTTTGTTTTTTCTGGATTTTTGTTTTCAGTTTTCTGACCCGATAAAAGTGAAGTTCATATATTGATAAAGTATACTTTTTGCGTGGTTAAACCATGAAAGAGACTGAAGACGGGCTTAACAAATATTATAAAGACTCTTCTTCCTCGTTTCACTCCAAGCGTGCGCAGTGGTTAAACTGAATTTCGTTGTAGTCGTACGAGCATACTACCAAATCACGTAACAACGGAAGAAATGTTCAACAAAATTCAAGTTTTTGTGTAGTTAAACGATCGCCGAGTAGCTGACATTGTAGCAATTTCAAATGATAGAGTTATTTGATTCCTGAATGACCATTTAGGCATAAAAAAATTATCTACAAGATCGGTGCTGCGTTAACTGACAGTTGATAAAAAACGGAATCGAGTTAAAATGTTTGGACCTCTTCTAGCGCGTTTTAAATATATTTTTACGGCACTTCATATCAGTAAATAAATCCTGAATACACAACTACACGCCGGAAATGAAATAACAATCAATACAATGGACTTCTTCAGACGAACATGGTACAAAAATGGCATCAACCGTTACGGAAAAATCATGGAACGGTTTTCTGGGATTTCCACGACGATAACGTCATTGACTACATGGAAAAGGAAAAGCAATCACTGGTCAGTACTGTGCCATTTTGTAATAAAAATTCAATGCAGAATTTATGGAAAATCGGTCCCATTTGAAGAAGAAAAAGTGCTGTTTCATAACGACAATGCACAAGCTTATTCTTCCGCAGAAGCAACAGCAAAATAAGCTAAATTGCTCTATGAACTACTCCCTCAATTTCAATTTTCAATTTTGAGATAAAAAACCATTCTTTCATCTCAAAGCCACTGACTTAACGAACAGTTCTCTTGAACAAAAAAAAAAGTTCTGCCGCTAAAAAAAAAATTGAACTCTTCCCTAAAGTTCCTTTTCCCTAGTACCTACATACATATCTCGTTGCGAGTAATGTCAAAATCCTCACAACTTTCATTCGTCCTCGCAACGAGGATTTCTACGATTTTATTCATTTGAAAATAATGTAAATAGAATTTTATTCATTAGGAAAACTACAAAAATAGTAAAGTTTTTGATGAAGGAAGAAAACGTAACGGAACGTACTGATATAGCAAGGCGATTGTTTTCCACCTGTTTATTTCTTACAATTTTAACATATTCTTCCCCAAATAATTTATTTATGTTGGGAAATGTCATAATATCTCGGTTGTCTAGAATGTCGTTGCGAAATGTTTATACCGTCATAATCTCGCACAAGAACCTGTAATTTTTGTCTCGCAACGACGTATTTTTCGCGCAACGAGAATTGTAAAATTGGGCTAAAATCGAGTGACTACATAAACAAGTTCTCAGAGCAGTCCAAGTCCTACCGATTTTGTCTTGGATGATCCTTAAAACTTATGATTTGCGAATTTTAGCACTCCATTGCATTATTTACCAAAAAACAGCAAGGCAGACAGCAAAAGCAGAAGAAAATAAACAAAAGCGGAGCAGCTGTCAAATTTTGTTTGCTGGGCGTTTCATCGCATATGTACTTGGTTCGTTTGAGAGAGGGATGGAGGCAACGATTTTCATGCGCTAACAGCAAGGAACATTCCCTATCTTTTGTTTTTTGCATGCTATTAGGAGTATGCGAGCACGGCATGCTTTCTCTAATGGCAGCATGCATAAGTGTATGCTATAGCATGTGGAGACCGCGTGTAAAGCCCAGTATCTTGCTCGCGCTAAACTTTTGCGACCCTAGTCTCCAATTATTCTCTCCACTCCAAAGATAATTGCTCGCTGAATTTTGTATGCAGTATAGATGAGGCAAACACTCATATGCTATTGACAGATGACAGTAAATGTCATTTTAAATAGGCGCGTCACTTGCAATAAGAGATTATTGTGAGAACACAATAAAAAGTACAACGCTGCAGCAAGCAATTGCATAGGTACAATCTGACCTGCTTTATTTATTTCTCCAGAGGGAATTTACTACCTCCATATTGCAGTGTTCTTTATTTTACAATTTCCAAATGGCTGGACGTTCCTCCAGCAGCCCAGCCAATTACCTTTTTTTCTTGCAGGTAAAAGTTGTCTTCCTTGCATTCTTTTTTTTCGTTTTTCTGTTTCTTCGAGGTATTCAAAGAAATTCCAATTCAATCGAAGTCCTTAAATCACTTGTCGTTTCAGGATACTGTTTCCGAGATATCAAAAATGTACCGCTGATTTATTTTGCGAGATAAAAAAGTGGAGACTTTTCGTTGTGAACTACGTACAGCGTACACATATAATTTTGTTGTACTCGAGTGACATTTTGTGCGGCCCATCTACATAAAAGTAATAATTGAATGTGCAAGCAGGATACTACTTTGCTAAATTGCCTCGCTAAAATTTATTTCTGTAGATATTTTTGTATGGTAGCTAAAATATTGGGCAGGATACTGGGCTTTAGCTAAAAGGAAGGCTCTACACTTTAGTTGTGCACCCGGCGCTCACATATGATGTTGGACAGCGTACAAAAGTATGAGGACAAATTAACGGTAGCCGAGATGAAGATGCTTCACATGACAGCAGGAGTAACGAAGCTTGACCTAAAAAGAAGTTCCAAGATCCGAAGATACCTTCACTTCAATGAACATGTCTCAAAGAAAATTGAGTGCAACCATCTTAGCTGGTACTATCACGTTCAAAGGAGAGATCCTACAAAGACGATTAAAAAACGCAATTTCAATGAACGTTCTTATTAATCCCAAAAGTGTGGCATGCCTAGAAACTCCTGCATCACACAAATGCAATAACACCGGCATTTAATTGGCTTCAGTGACGATCCAGAATCGGGAATCCTGCCGATACTTTTTGATATCGAACCGGCGAACCCCACATTCGAACCACTGCGGATGTAGTTAATGGAAGGGCGATAATCCTCTAATCCAGATCATAACGTCACTGTAAACGAACTCTACCGCTCTACAGTAGACATCATCGACCGATGCTTTATACTACAGCTGATGTTGTTGGTGATGTTTTTGATTCATCACTTGTGCTTGTGCATATTTCTGTTGTTCTATGTTGTGTTTGGGATGGGTTCGGTGTTACCAGAAGCTTGGTTCCACTTGTGGAATATAAATATTACACTTTCGAATTTTAAAATTAAATAAATAATAAGCATTAGCGGCCCGCCCTGTACGATCCTAACCTAGCTTCTTCAACCATTTTTGTTTGTGCGAAGTGGAAGGGACCTACAATTTTAAGAAGAATCCTAACGGCAAATGTGAGAAGCTTCTCATGACAATTGGATACTCTTTGATGTTTGCCCGACGTTTGCAAGAAGTCGTGCATTGGAAAAAACATTAACCGCCGGATTAATAAACAACGGATAGCGGCGAGTTAGCACTAGCACACGTGTTAACTCTTAATTTTGATTAATACACGTGTGTTAGCTTTCACTGACATGTTGTGATAACGTGTGGATAACTTAACTCACCGAATTCGGCGTATAAGGAGCGGATAACTTCACACATTCTCAGATTGTATTTCATGCATTCACAATTTGAGAGGATGCGCATGTATGTGTAGAAACATTGAGTGGATGAGAGAGAACACTGTCACCCATCTGGGCATATTACTCTTTCATAATGCGTTGACTCCATAGTAGTCCCATCGTATTGGAATGGAATACACAGAAATGAGTGTCAACTGATGAAATATGACAGCTACACTCGATTTTTTATAATTTGTGGTAAAGTGCTGCCGTATTGTAGGTGAAGTGCTGCCGTATTGTAGGTGATAGAGAGCAAACACCTAACACAAGGAAAACATATTTTTATTAATCAGAAAAGTTATCATATGGACAAGTTCGCTATCCGTGTGCCAGCTAACTCGTGTATTAAGCAGCGGATAGTGTTTTTCTATTAATATGGCTGTAAGTGTTACTTGGCCTGGGCGTGATTTGGATCTGAGACCATTGCTAAGAGAGTCAAGCGATTTCGCGATATCTCGATAGTTTTATCACGCGTTTTTGGATACTGTCTACTAGCTCCAAAAAGGTTATTGGTGCACCAGACCAGATATGAGCTCAGTACTCAAGATTAGGGTGAATAAATGAATTATTAATTGTAGCCAGATCAGAATGGGTGAACAATGTGTTACATCGCTTTAGGAAGCCTAGACATTTCGCGATTTCTCCTGATTTCAGCGATGACAGTACCATTCATGGATAATGTCAGGTTTCGCATAAATGACAGCAGACAGCATTGTGTTTTGGAAGCATTAAATTCCCCCCATTGGTTGTACCCCATTGAACTATGACGTCAGCATCGGAATTTAATGAGCTCAACATATGTACGTTGCCGTTCCAGTTCCACACCCGAAGATGAGTGACGTGCGCCAGGAAACGAATATGAAAAGCTGAGGGTACTTTCATAAGCGAAGGAACGAATTGGATTAGAAATTAGACAGGAGAGCATTTATAAAAAAATGAGAAAGAAGGTCGGGGACAAAACGGAGCCTTGGGGACCACCAGCATTTATTTGGTGAGTTTCAGACTTGTATCCGTCCAAAACAAGTTGAATTGAACGGTCCGAAAGGTAGTCTCTAATCTACTCGAAGAGTATCATCGATTCCAAATGCACGCATTTCGACAAACTCTGTCAAATGAGTTTGAGATATCAAGTGCAACGATCTTACTTTCACTACCATGGTGAAGTGATTGGTTCCACTTTTCGCTGAGAAAATTCATCAAATCCACGATGGACTTGAAAACTGTACTACCGTTCATTGTGGAGTTTTCGATATTTATAAGCTAACGGTAAATCAGCGTTTTCATGACCTTGGAAAGAAGGAACGTAAGTGAAACGGCTCGCTAGTAATCTGGAGAAGAAGATTTGCCTTTTTTTTGCGACAGGCTGGAGAAATGCTGTTTTCCATCCTCTTGGAAAGACTCTTGGAAAGAGCCCTGAAGAATAGAGCAGATAGAACAGCTTACAGAGTGGTTTTTCCAGCGTAGAAGAACACCTCCTCAGAACGATAGGGGAAACACCATCGGGACCAGCGGATTTTTATGTACCAAAATCTCGATGTACTCTAGCCACTGTACGAGTGCGCAAGTGGATTGATCCCATGGAGTATTCTCGAATACAGTGGTAGATAAATCACAATCTGGGAGCGTTGAGCTAGCTGCAAAGTGAGCAGCAAGCAGATTGGCTTTATCTAGAAAGCTTACAGCTGGAATGTTATTGTAAATGAGTGTCGGGATAGACTATGAGGCCGAATTCTTGATGTTTTTAACAATCGATCAAAAGTTTTTACTACCCGTGGGACTTTGTAGTATTTTTGCCTCAACTTTGGGTTGTAGGAGAATTTGACACGATTAATGTGGGCATTGCAGTCATTTGTTTTAAAAACTTTTTTCAGTGTTCCTCGGATGGGTTGGCCTTCTATTTATAAACGAAAGCTTTCGTCCTTTAACCTGATTGCCTCTTTGTACCTCGAGTCGCACCACGCGTTTACCTTGGGTTTGATTATTTTAATCCTGTTAGGGAAAAAGGTTTTCATGCACAGGTGAATTGTTTTTTTAAAATATGTATCAGCATCAGCATCCACATCCCTGTCGAGGAAATACGACCAGTTAGAACTCCGAAAGAATGCGCTTAGTTCTTTCGAATTGGTTTTCTCAAATATTGCCATACGCTTCTTTTAGGAGTTTGTTCTTTAACTATTTTGTTGGAGTACAAGAAATTCGCTTATATAACGCCAATGCGTCTATATCGTATTCAGGATGATAGATATTCGTGTCCGCTCGTATACAAGCTGAGTTAGATTATTTACCTCAGCGAAAATTCAACGTAACAGCAATTGGGTGTTGTTTGACCAGAGTTTCGAGGCCAATTGAATTGTTAACATTGAAATCGACCGCAATGACAATCTGGATTCAATCGGAATTAAATTCCATGTAAACGCAGATTGAAGGATTCACTCAATCCGATCAGCATTTAAACGCGAATTGAAAGATGGAGATAGACAAGTACTTATAAGTATGTATGCGCCCTTTTTGTTTTCCTTTGTTGGGTTCATTTGACAGGGATTTTCGCCACTAACACAAGGCTGTACAAAATACGTTTTAAGTAGGAGGTGTGAAACTGAATTCTACTTCAATTCGGTGAGAGTGAAGACCCTGATAAGTCAGTCAGTGCGATCAGTAAAACGAAATCTCGTGAGTAGTTACTTGTAGTGGACGAGTTGAGCTGCTGTAAAAGTAAAACATGTTTTGAGACTAAAAAAAGAGGTGTTTGAGGTTAGAATCGCAGCTATGAACACCTCATATTTTTGCCGCTGTCTTACCACTTGCTGAGGTCTGACAAACATCCAAGAGTTTAAACTCTTATGACAAACTACTCTAAATTCAGCTTTTCGGAATCGGCGTTAAATTGTAGGTCCCCTCCATTCATGCTAACAAAAAATAGCTCCGCTCACACAAGTGATAGACTAGGTTTAAGGCCCTATATGGGCTGATCATACCTTACAGAGGTATTTAATTCAATTTGGTTAGCTCTTAAAAAATATTTCATTCTGGGAACACTAAATGGGCAGCAAACAGTAAAATACCGTAGGTGGGCTGGGTGATGGTAGCGGTTTGAATGTTAATTTTTTGTTTTTGCTAGCGGTTCAGTGATTGTCCACAGTCCAGTTTCCAGTTTCCAGTTCCAGTCTCCCATTGCTCTGTTGAGTTGCAAGTTTGCCATTTTGTTGTTGTTTTTGTTTTTGTGATTTTGTTTTGGTTTTTCCTTTTATTTCGTTTCTTTTTTTTTTGGTTTTATAGGAATTTATGTTGTCTTTCTTTTGCAGATTCAGATTGAGGTCGACTGCTCTCACTGTTGTTGCGTCTTGTTGCGTGTGTCATGAAATGGTATACGAACAACGATGGTCGGTTTTATTGGTGGTGCAGTTAAAGTAAAAAATTTGTTGGAATTTTTGAATTATATAATTTTTATGTTGTTTTCAACTGAAGAAGTAGTCGATCAAGCAGGAAATTTGTGAAAAGGGTGGCGCAGTGAAAGGAGACGGTGTGGACTGAATGGTGGAGAAGGTATGTACATAAACAACAAATGTTGTTTTGTTTGATTGGATGTACGGACACGAAGACGGTGACTGGCCTAACATAAAATTGGATTTTTGTGGGGGAGCTCAACGTGTGGGAATAATATAATAGAATAATTTTTCTTTTTTCTTTTGCTTTTTGTGCTACTGCCTTGGGGATGGGAGAGAGAGAAATCATTACTTTTTGGACTTTGCTACGGAAAGTTGTTTTGATTTGAGATTGATAGGAAGGCGCCACGCTGGCTAACAGAAGACAGCTGGAAGAGGAAATGTTAAAATGCATTAATTTTGTGGCGATAAGTAGGTAGGTAGGTAGATAAATATATTTTGTAAAATAATTCGGTGTTGCTATTGGGATATGAGGGTTGAGGAAAGCCTTTGTTGAAGTCTTCGATACTATTGAAGACACAATGTGAAGACTTCTGCTGTTAAATTAAACTTGGTTACAAGCTAAACAGAACATTGACTTTTTAATTATTTTTTTTAATTGATTATTGAATAGCCATGTCCATTATGTACAAAAATGATCAAATCTAACTTAAAAACATAGGGACGGGTTACAGTCCGCTTGGGCGAACTGTTGGATACCCTATTCTTATTCATATTCCTCATAATTGGGGGTGACAAAAGTCTTAATATGGTTGTATTGTTAAGAACGCTCTACATATTTTGTTCTATAACATTTAAAGGATTTTATAAAAAAAAGGAAGCTTTTGTAAAAAACGCTCCCTAGCTCAAACTTTGGTTTTTCAATAAAATTGTTTTATTTAATTGTGGACGTGTCAGTAAGCAGATTTAAAAAAAATTAACACATGACCATAAAGGGCAACTAGAGAGTATATATTATAAATAGGTATCAGCTCCCTAGCTCAAACTTTGAATTTTCAAAAAGTTTTTTTTTTTTTAAATTGTGGGCGTGTCAGTGGACGGATTTAGAAAATATTTACAAATGAGCTTAAATGGCCCCTAGAGAGTATATATTATAAATTTCAGCTCCCTAGCTCAAATTTTGGTTTTTCAATAAAATTGTTTTATTTATTTGTGGGGTGTCAGTGCGCGGATTTTGAAAATTTTATATCCCGAGCAGTTTTAGGAGTCATAGATCATATATAAAAAAAATTCAGCTTTCTAGCTCAAAATTCGATTTTTTCCATAATTTTGTTTTTTGAGTTTGTGGGCGGATTTCAAAAATTCGTAAACTTGATTATTTCAAGACCCTAGAGAATATATGGTTAAAATTTCAGCTCTCTAGGCCCAGTTTAAAGGCCTAATTTTTGCCGACAGACGGGCATGGCTAGATCGACATTACTATCGATGCTGATTATAAATATAGTAACTTTTAGGGGTCTACGGGCAATATTAAGGTATGTTACAAACTATGCGTCAAAATTAATATACCCTTAGAATAGGGTATAATTAACAGGTAATTATTCTTGTTACTGGTCATTATGGGGATCCTATATTCTTTTAATTATTGGCTTTCGGCCCAAAAGCTATTTTACGAACTAATCTCCAATATGTTTTTATCGAGAAAATTATTAAAAACTCGTCATCTTTTTTAAATTCTATCAGCCATATTAATAGCGAACTTGTCAATATAATAACTTTTCTTATTAATAAAAATATTTGTCCCCTGTGCTAGCTATTCGCTCTTTATCACATAAAACACGGCAGCACTTCCCCAAATTAAACTAACAAATCGAGTGATCTGCAGTGGCGTAGCGTGGAAAATGTTAAATGGTAAGTCGGAAAAAATATGCACCTGCAAACGCTTTCTGAAATTATATTGTGTACTGCAAATCGCATAGAAGTAAAGCAATTCAAGCCAATTTTTTATACTTCAAGTCATTTAAGCTTAAATTTACAATGAACCTAAAGTATAATAAAAATGGCTTCGAAAGAAACCTTTTTGGCAGATGCAAATGCTGTACCTTAAAGAAAATTGATAGTAAGTAATAAAGAAAAGGAACTTCATAAATCACGGTTTGTTAAATAAATAAATACATAAATAAAAATTTAAATTAAAAAGCTTCACGTATAATATTTACAAAAATGTATAGATTTTATATCTATAATATATAAAAATATTTTAATATATAAAAATATTTTAAAAATAGTTTTTGTACAAAGTTAAAAAGAGAAAATATTATTGATTTATATTTTTTAAAATCAAAAACAGTAGAATTTGGAAAAAAATGTGAAAAGTTTTGTTAAATATTTTTTTTTTATTTGTACTCTAAGTCTATTCTTCTACCTTTTTTCACGTATTCTGCAAGAACTCTTTCATAAAAGTTAGGCCTACTTTTTATTTTTAAAAGGAGTCGCTTCTCTATGGATAAAAGCGCTAAATCAGAAAGCCTGTCTTCTCCTTGAGAATTTCTCAAATATGTATGAACTCTTTTCAGAGTGGAAAAAGATCTCTCCACGGAAGCAACAGTCATTGGTAGTGTTAAAAATAGTCCACTTAATTTTAAGATTTGGGGAAATGCTTCACACAATATTTCACTTCTTAAATGTTTATAGAGGGATAAAACGTCAAGTGGTTGAAGTGAAGACGTAGCATAGAGAACTTTCAGCTCATTTTTTAAACCTGCAAAATCGAAAATTCCAGCGAAAAAGTTAATCACCGAAGATATTTTATCATCTGGGCTTGACTGAGCAAAACGACTGTATTTTGATTTATTGAGTAAATCCAAAAAAATTAAATTCGTGAAAGATTTATATCGTGTCTTAATTTGAGATATAATATTGTCCTTTATTTCTACAAAAAGGCGCTTATAGTGAGTCTTTAAATCAAAATCAAGTAATCGGCGTTTCCGTGGAGGTTCAGCACAATTATTTATACTTTCAAAAATTAAATCAAATTTTTTTAGAAACTCAGTAGAAAGCCAAGCCCCAAAACACTAGATTTCTCGCTTAGCAACTTCAACATCTGTTTGTTTATTTTATATTAAATTAGACAATACATCGGTTTTAGCAAATATTTCGGAAACCGCGTGCAGTAAAAAGCAAAAATCTTTCCCTTCTAACTTAAGCAATAAACTTTCGGCCATTGAAAGTGCGTCAGTGTCCCATTCTTTTGGATGGTCTAATATTTGCTTAAAAGTTTCAATAATATCTAATCTACAGTTAAAAATAACGTTAACTATTCGGGAATGGTAATGCCAGCGAGTTCCTGATACTCCCGGCATGCGTCTGTTTGCTATTTGTTTCAAAATATTTGAACGTTTAGTTGATTTATTAAAGAAGCGTACTATTGTGTTTATATTGCCAAAAAAAACTTTCAATTCAGGTATATTTTCCAGTGATTGAGATAACACCAAATTTAAAACATGTGCGTAGCAAGGAATATAATAAGCCATTGGACAAGCAGCCAGGACTTTTTTTTTAATACCACCTACTTCCCCTGACATAACCGCGGCCCTATCGTAAGATTGCCCAAATAATTTCTCCTTGCAACCGTATACATAAAGTATATTGAAAATGTGTTTTGAGAGCTCATCGGCATTTCGACTCTCACTCACGTCAAAAAACCCAAGAAATCTTTCCTCTACTCCTTCCTCCGATAAGTAACGCAAAACGGCACTAAGTTGCTCCCTATGGCTCATGTCTGGTGTTTCATCAATCATGATGGACACAAATCGCGTTTCACTTATTTCTACTTTAATTTCGCATTTGATCACTGCGGCTATACTTTATATTAAATCGTTTTGCATGTCCTTTGATAGACCCGAAAAAACGGGATTACGTGCACTTGAACACTTTTCCAAATGAGAGTCCATTAACTGGTCATACTTAGATAAGTATAAAAGTGTTTCGACATAATTGCCACGATTATTAGAATCTGGCTTTTCATTATGACCCCGAAATGCTTGTTCCTGTTTGCCTAAAAGAATTACCGTATCTATAAAACGTTCCATTAGTGTACGGTTTCTATTAACTTTTTTGTTGTGAGCTACAAAGGAATTACCTAACGAGGTTTCAATACGATCAGTAGGTACCGAATTCGTGCAAAGATAAACAGCTACGAATGTGTTTTTCCGTCTTGACATGTTTAATTGCCGAATTAATTAAATTGTTTATGTCAGCGTAGCCCGTGCGACTCCAAACACTAGGAGAATTAGAAAAAAGGAGGCAAGGAAAACAAAACATTTTATTGAGTCAACCAAGTATATTTTTGATATATGGATGCGTTGAAATGCGAAACAAAACCATCCTTGCGCTTATAATCTATTTTCATAGAAGGAGTAGAGCGTCCTATCTCTATAACTTTTTTTTTTTTAAGAAAACTCAACTTACAAAAATAATTTTCTTCTTCCAAAAGCAAATCTACTAAACAACAATTTACTGTTAATAATGCCATATTCTAATTTGCTGAATCTAACTGAAAACAAAACAATTTAAACTTTTCACACTTCTCACACTTTTCACTGTTTTCGATCACTTTAAATAATTATATATTGCACAACAATAATTCCACTCAATATTACTTTAAGTTACACATCGCAGTCTGCTTCACAACTGAATTTTTCAAACAGAACTCACCTCAGCTACGTACAAAACTCGCCAAATAAGTCGCTGAAAAGCGGGTTATATTTTTGCATAAGGAAGCGTGTATCAAAGAGTGAGGAGTCAAACGCGGTGAACGATAAGGGGAAAACAAGGAAAGAAAGCCAATTTGTTCTAACCAGTCACATATTTCATAACGCGAAAATTTCCGGGTTACTATGCTTTGTTTTGCTATCGCTTTGCGTATGTGTTTCTTATGGGGTATGGAGAGGAGTATATGTGATGTTGGATCCAACGCCTGTTCTCGAGAATAGGCATGCAATGGTGTGAGTATTTGTGTGCGTAGAGCAGTAGAACGATATGAGAGCAGGTGAATAGCAGGTGGTGGGTTGGTAGAATTTGTTGCTTGCAAGTGCAGGTGTAGGAAACATAAAAATCTTATGTTTATATACACACATTAAGATGCATGTTGCTTGTTGGATTGAAACATTGTTGAAAGGTAGAATTTTAAAAGGTAACCCGGCGTGAATCGAGTTATATGGGCGCCTCGCCACTGGTGATCTGTCATATTTCATCAGTTGACACTCATTTCTGTGCATTCCGTTCCAATACTATGGTACTACTACATTATGAAAGAGTAATATGCCCAAATGGGAGGCAGTGTTCTCTCTCATCCTCTCAATGTTTCCACACATACATGTGCATCCTCTCAATTTGTGAATGCATGAACTACAATCTGAGAATGTGTGTTGTTATCCGCTTCTTATATGGAGTTAAGTTATCCACTCGTTATCACATGAAAGCTAACACACGTTTATTAATCAGAATTATGAGTCAACACATGTGCCAGTGCTAACTCGCCGCTATCCGTTGTTTATTAATACGGGGTATATTTTTATATAAAACAATTTACAAACTACATACTCTACTTACTTAAAAAAAATGCTTTTTGCTTTTCGAGCGCCTGTAGTAGTCAAGATGCGCATGTGCCGCAGGGAACCGAATGAAACCTTACGGCGCCATTCACCTCCGGAAGCAACATCACAAGCTGGTAAGCCCGGCCTCTCCCATAAACGCCATAGCTAACTAAATCTAATTTATAATTTAAGAGCAGAGTAACGCACTGTCCTGGGAGGGCATGTTGAACGTTCACCCCTCAACAAGTCGAATTTATCCCTCTCCGCTATTGCGGTACTAAAACGGAGGAGCTCATGAGAATTGGCGACGTTCCCGCCATGGATTAGACGCTTATCTCTCGCGTTGCGGTAGCGGTGGTATATAACCAGCTCGTCTGGGCAAGCCCTTTTTCCTCAATAGGGATAAATGCTTCCGGCAGGATAGAGCCAGACCAGAGTGTACTCTCCATGTACCTTTCATTGGGGCGGTAAGCCCATTCTCTGTCTGACCATTGTCGCTGGGCATCGCCCTCGCAACGTGCCTTCGAGTCACCTTAATGAGGAAATTGTCAATTCTATTCAACTGAGCCCCAACGTATAGGACCTTGTTGGGATAGTGTTTTATATACAGTACGAACTCGGTTAACGCAACCCTCTATTCGCGCAACTCCTCGATTTTTGCAACACTAAAGTCGTCGCACTTCTTGAATCTATAAGTGCAACTTTTCAACACATTTACCTCGATTAGTGCAACTTCTTGGGTTTATTCATCTATTTTTTGTTTGCATGTTTTCTTTTTGGTTCGTTATTTATGCCGTTATTTCGTTTTGTTTGCACCTGAACCAATTTCTTTGTAAATACAAGGTTGCGCAAAAGTTGTACTTCGATTCTGCTTTGGATTCTGTTGATTGATGTCTTAAATTTTAGATAGGATAATGACTTTCGCGCCACCTAGAACATCCATGTCACTATCTCTAAAGAAACATAGTAAAATGGCTATGTCATCATTTTTTATTTAAAAAAATGTAACCCGGTAAGTGCAACAACCTCGGTTATTGCAACTGCCTCAATTTCTATTAGTTGCGTAAATCGAGTTTCTACTGTAGTTGGATTCAGGCGTTCGGAACAACCGGAGACATGTCTCTTCAAAACCAGAATCCACAATGGACAACCATCAGCGATGGTCGGCCTTATAAGAGCCACTTAGCATATGACCTTCACTATGGAGTCAAGTTGACTGCTATGAAACAGTCTCCTCGTAAGAGCATACGCCTCTTGGCCCCAGCAAGACAGACAAGCAACTATATGTCTATCGTTATACAGATACCAGTCAAGCCAGATACCCAGATACCTAATTACGCTTCTCACCACCAATGGCTTACCATTTTGCCCAATAATGGCAAATTTCTTCCAAGTCAAGCTGCAACCTCCTTTAATGTGCTTACGGAATTGACTCTTTTCTGCCATGACGTTTACGAACATTAATAAATTAGAATGATTGAAAATATTTTCGGTTTGCAGGCACTTAGCAGGCATGTGGTTTGACTTTCGCAGATTACTGCGCTTACGAAGATGCACATGTTCTGCATGAAAGTAGGAGTACCAAAGCTTGAGCGAATAAGAAGTTCAAAGATCAGCGGAATTTCACAAGCTGAACGTAACATCGCCGTTTAAGGAGAAAATAAAGAAGTTCTGATGCATATGAAAATGACTTCCGCCACAGAAATGCTTGTAAGTCGCTGTCGCAAAGAGCTGCGGGTTCTTGGCGGGCAGCTCATTGTAAGACTCTGTTGGGTCCCCAGATATAGTAGTGTCCAAGGGAATAAAAAGCCAATGAACTGGCAAGAAAACGATCTACCCTTGAATTAAGGGAGGCTGACACTATAGTAAGAACCACACCCTGTTACCTTAAACAGGTGATTGGTGATAAAACACTGATGGCAGCAAACGAAAGATGAAGTGCATTGCCTCCTGTGTCCTGTGTCATTAACAGGAAAATGTGGCCACTATATGACAAACGAAAGACCGAGAGCATCCTTCAAATGAATAAAAAGTCGTTGTCCTCTCTCACAGGTGTTATCACTGGACACAACATGCAGGGCTACCATGCAACGAAATTGAAACGCAGCACAGATGACCTCTGTAGAAGATGCGGGGACGAGGAGTTGAATGAGGATACCCCTCATTTCCTCTAACACTGCACTCTGTCATATTAGAAAAAAGATCCTCGGCAGACATTTCTTCCAGGACTTAGAAGAACTCTCCGGCAAGTCTGTGAACGACTTGCATAAGTTCATAAATGCATTGTGATGGTTTGTAAGCTCGCTAGGTTTTTCATTGGTTCCAAGTAAGCGAATCATAACCTCCAGGGTATCACAAAGGGTTTACATTGACCTAAGTGTGACGGGCGCAGGACTCTCTTGCCCCCTCAACCCAGTAACCTAACCTAACCTAACCTAATGAAAATGACATCGCAGCAAGGAAAATTTAAAATCGATAAACAAGCAAAACCCCATTTTCAGGATGAGCTGAAACTTGTGGCTCCAATGGCACTGTGCGTATACTTGCCTGAGAAGACGGTAGTTTAGGTTCGAATCACACTGGAGGTACGGCCACTTCATGTGGTTGCAATTTATTGTAAGATATGGTTGTTCATTCAAATAACTCAAAAGATAATTTATTGTTTTTTTTGTATTTTTTTTTAATTTGCAACTTCTTAGGGCAATTATCCACCACGTTGAATGCAAATAAGGAACGTAAACTTTCCTATCGATTAGAAGACATTAAACACATTAAACCCATTTTTTGGTTAACCCTTATGATCCGCAAATACTACAAGAAAATTAATTAATTTATTGACCATACAAATTAGCCATAAGATTACAAGCATGCATTCACAAACTCCAGATAGACAGCAGTCGGTTTGATCATAAAAAAAAACTAACTTCCAAACTGACATTTATGGACATACATCTCATGAAATATTTCATTGAAAACAAAAAGCCTCAAATAATAATTTAAATTTATAATAGAAACTCCTTTCTATTCATTTATTAAATCGCAACGTTTGTTTCTTATTTTTATACTTCGCCATAAAAAAGGTGCACATAACATCAGATTTTTTACAGTATTTTCATGCAACAATGTTGTCCAATGCATATAATAGATGATATAACCGCTGTCAATCTCCTAGCTGTGACAGTTGCGGTTTGTAGATGTCGTTTAATTTGCTTTAAAAAAATATTTTTTTTGTATAAAAAAAACTTTCTATCGTAAAATGCATACATCTCCTGTTTACTGTTTTCTAAGGATGGGACTCCAAAGTGTGTCGAGTGATTTCAAAAGATTATCATTATCACAGCACCAACGGAAATTTCTAAATATAATCGATTCTTTCGAAATACTATTTGTCAAAGTCATCGAAATCGTTGTGCCAGTAGAAAATTGACAGATAAGTCAAACTAAAACCCATACAAATTCGTACCTAAGTAATTTATTTGACAACAAGTGCATCAACAATCAATGTCAAAAATTGACTTCAACGATTAATCTCATTCCTCAAGATGACATTAACCAATTTAAATCAATTCAAAAACTCCAAACTTCAACTTTATTTAAACAATATTTTCAACTCAACAAAGTTCAACAACCGAACGGCATGTGGCACCTGAAATTCATTCACGTGATATTCACCGACATTTAAAGTAATAATTTAAGCTCAAATAAATATGCATAATCTCGAAGAACATATTTAAACCACGAAATTAATATTTAAACCCAGCCAAACGAGTCGAAATCCTAGAAACAATACGGGTATTCATTTCATTTCTCATATGGTTTAAGTCGTCGTAGTTTTTTTTTATTGCATAAATATTTGCTTACTACGAAATGCTTATTCCGAAAACCTTAAAACTTTCTCCTTTTTTTAACATCGAAGATTTGTAAGTTTCCAATTGAAAATCTCTGTGTGCGGCGGATAGTTACTTTCATTGAAATCGTTTAAAAAATAAAGAAATGATTCATGTAAAGAAAATATATTTGAAAATACATATATATTGAATCGAATTTAGATATTTAAAAAAAAACATCTAAAACGATTTAAGACTGAAAAGAACCTAAATATTCAACGAGTCAATGACAATCAAACTACAAGTCTACGAAACTATGAAGATACGACCTTATTTTGCAGGTTAAAATTCGTGTTGCAAACTTAATAAGTTTAAACAATATAAAGGTAGGTAGGTAGGTAGGTATGGCGGTTTGATAAGACAAACCCAATTAGCACTGAGTGCCGTTTTGTTACCACAAACTCACGTAAACCTGGGTATTATTGATTGGTGGGGGAGGCTAAATCCAACCTGCGGAGTTCAGGAAAGTTATCAGTTCCTTGATACTTTTCTCGGAGACTTCCTCAAGTGTATTGAAGAAAGGGCTTCCCAATGTACGTAGTCTGGTCCTAGCTAAAGCCGGACAGGTACATAAAAAGTGAATTAGGGTTTCTTTTTCAGTTGTCACTTTGCAACTGCGGCAGTGTGTATTGTACGGGATGCCCAGCTTGGCCGCATGGTCACCTATAGGCCAGTGTCCCGTGAAGATCGCTGTAAGTCTTGCGATGTCTTTTCGGGTTCTACCTAGAAGGTCGGTTGTTTTTGCCTTGTTGTAGTTTGGCCACGTTTTTCTGGATATGACGCATGCAGTCAGCCTGCTCCATCTGAGGTTGGCTTTCTTAAGGTATTCTGCGGTGATGTTTGCCTTAACTGCTCCGAGCGGAATGTGGACTAGTTCTGCCAGAGAGCAGTGGAGAGCTGAGCCTTGCCTGGCCAGTTCGTCGGCATGTTCGTTTCCATAAACGTTACTGTGCCCTGGAACCCAGATCAGGGTAACCTTGAACTTATCAAGCAGGGCCAGCTCATTACGGCATTCTAGTACTAACTTAGAGGATATAGTGACCGAAGCGATCGCTTTAATGGCAGCCTGGCTGTCAATAAGTATGGCGATCCTTTGCCTCGGTGTTATATTTGAGTGAAGTTTGATCTGGCGACAGGCTTCACGGATAGCCAGTAGCTCCGCCTGGAAGACGCTTGCAGTATCCGGAAGTCTGTATGATTTTGCGATGTTTAAGGATTCCGAAAAAACTCCCGCACCCACGCCGCAGTCCATTTTTGAACCGTCGGTGTAGATTGTTTGATCGAAATCCCTTGTCACTTCTCCATTTTGCCATTCCGATCTAGTAGGGATTTGAACGACGAAATGTTTTGTAAAAGACATTCTAGGAATGATGTAGTCTGTTGAAGGCGGAACTAGTTTTCTAGGTAGAGAGTCTAGAATACTACTATGGCCGTAGGGTTTTGCAGTCCAGCAGCCAGACTCTCTGAGTCTGATCGCGCTGTGTGCTGTGATGTTTGTTATATGTAGATCAAGGGGTAAAAGATGCAGTAAGACTGTGAGTCCGTCTGACGGTGTTGACCGTAGAGCTCCCGTTGTTCCTCTGCATGCCTTTCTTTGTACCTTATTAAGTTTGGTAATATTGTAATTTTTCTTTAGAGCCGGCCACCATACTTTTGACCCATACGTGAGGATTGGTCGTACCACGGCTGTGTACATCCACAGGGTCAATTTTGGTTGCAGGCCCCACTTTTTTCCGAAGGTTCTGCTGTAGGCATAGAAGGCTATACATGCCTTCTTTACCCGTTGTTCTATGTTTATTTTCCAGTTGAGTTTAGGATCTAGGATAACTCCTAAATACCTAGCACTGTTTGAAAGGGGTAGGGGTGTGCCGTTTAGGCGAGGAAGCGTAAAGTCAGGTATGTTGGTTTTGGTGGTGAAGAGCATCAGCACAAACAATATAAAAGTTAAGCAAATTATTTAGGTCAGTAAGGTGGGATTTAGCTTCAGTGTAATTACAGAGCATCTTTAATTTTTATTCTATGCAAGCCTAACGTTACCTTTCTATTTATGTTACTATAGTAGTGTTCTGTCACACGCATAGAGAACGCTCATCACCGCGAAGGAAATTCATAAAATAACCTTGGCTGCTCGGATATGTCTATGACTTAATTTCTTGTCAGCTGTTTTATTGTTTTCAAATTAATTTGATTGGAAACAAAATAAAAATTAACGCGACTAAAAATGGATAACTCGGAAAAAGCTCATGTAAGGAATCTTCTGCATATATTAAATAATCTTTATTGTTTTAAGAACTCAATATTTTTTTTGGATGGTTCAAGCAGTCGCTGTCAGAAGGATGAGAAGCGATTTTGCTGATTTGAATTAATAAAATATGGAAATCTGCGCATGTATCGCCTGTATTTGGCATTTACCCGCTTTTATGGTTATGGAACATGGATGAATTTGTTGATATTTTTTGAGAGTTCATCGCAAAGACCTCGAAAATGACATTTGAAAGCACTTCAGTTGTAATTCCCTGAAGACTTCCTATTTTGAAATAAGGGCTTTCGATTTCTAGCAAAGACCTCGAAAATAACATTTGGAAGCACTTTAGTTATAATTAAATTAAAAAAGCCTATTTTGAATTAAGCGCCATTTTTCGAGTCGGTCGTATTTTCACACATAGAGGTTGATGTGTTATTTACTGGGTTTGCTAAAGCTTTCCACAGAATTGCGACTCTAGTTTGATAGGAAAGTTAACAAACTTGGGCTTCATTCAAACATCTTGAAGTGGCTTTCTTTTAACCTCTTCAACAGGAAATGTATTTTCGAACTGGACGGTTTTTTTGGCGAACGCGTTGACTGCAAAATCTCAGCCCAAATTTGGACAGACATTCAACTTATAATGAGTTTGATGCCCTGTCGATACCATCACAAGAATTGTGACCCTTCACCCTCGTACTGAAATCATCATTGCGGCCGATTTCAATATACACAATTCAAGTTGGCTTCGATACCAGACAACACCCGAAGGAAGGTACCTCGAGATCTTTGCTGAGTTAATTAACCTGACCCAGCTCGTAAATGAGCCGGCACGAATACCGGACATTAGCAGTCAAACTGCAAACACACTGAAGTTGTTTCTTACCTCTCATCCCGATAAATACGCTTTGAACGTATTATCGCCTCTAGGTTCGTCAGACCATTGTATCATATCAACTGTTTTCTCGTACTGCGGCCGCATTGTTAAGGAACAAACCCATAAAAGAACCGTATGGCAATACGAGAAAGTCAATTGGGAAAAACTTAATGGTTTCTTTAAGTTTTAACTGATCGCTGTGCTTCCTCGACAGCGACGTGGATGATTCTGCTGATATGGTCACAAACAAGTCTTTCATCCCTAACAGGATAAAAAGTATCAAACCCAAGGTAAACGCGCATTGTGACTCGACCTGCAAAAAGGCTATCAGGTTAAAAGCGGTAAGCTTTCGGTCATTCAAAGCCAACCCATCTGAGGAAAGCCGAAAAAAGTTTAAACGAGCCAGAAATGACTGCAATGCCCACATTAAACGTGTCAAATTCTTCTATGACCAAAACTTAAGACTATACTGTGTAGTATAGTCCCACGGAAAGGAAAACTTTTGGTCATCAACATCATCATCTATCCAGACACTTATTTACAATGACATTCCAGCTGTCAGCTCTATAGATAAGGCCAATCTGCTTGCTGCTCACTTTGCAGTCAGCTTAACGCTCCCAGTTCCCAGATTGTGCTCTGTCTCCCCCTGTAGTCGAGCGCGTAGAGTACTCCATGAGACCAATCCAGTTCCGCACTCGTATAGTGGCCAGAGTACTTCAAGATCTTGACTTTCACAAATCCGCTGTTCCAGATGGTATTTCCCCTATCGCTCTGAAGAGGTTTTCTTCCTCGCTGACAAAATCATTGCGCAAGGTTTTCTAGCTATCCTTTTTTTCAGGGCTCTTCCCGAGAAGATGCAAAACAGCATTTGTCCAGCCTGTCCCCAAAAAAAGGCGAATCTTAATCTCCCTTCTCCTGCCGACCAAATGCAATAACTTCCCTTCTTTCCAAGGTCAGCTCATGAAATATTTTGAATTCCGAAAACTTCTTAATGACCAGCAGTACGGTTTTCGCAGCAACAGGTCCACTGCTGATTTGATGACTTATCTAACCGAAAAGTCGAACCAATCTCTTCACCAAGGTGGTGAAAGTAAGATCGTTGCGCTTGATATTTCAAGGGAATTTGACAGAGTTTGGCGCCAAGATCTCTTGTCGAAAATGCGTGCATTTGGAATCGATGATACCCTTCTTCAATGGATTAAAAATAACCTTTCGGACCGTTCAATTCAAGTTGTTTTGGACGGTTTCAAGTCTGCAACTCACCAAATAAATGCTGGTCTCCCCCAAGGCTCTGTTATGTCCCCGACTTTCTTTCTCATTTTTATAAATGATCTCCTGTCTGTTACTTCAAATACAATCCATTCCTTTGCTGATGACAGTACCCTCAGCTTTTCATACTCGTTTCTTGGATCACGCAACTCATTTTCGGGTGTGGAACTGGAACGGCAACGTATGTTAAGCTCTTGGAATTCCGATATCTACAGCATAACTCAGTGGGGTGTAACTAATAGAGTGGAATTTAATGCTTCCAAAACCCAATGCTGTCGTCTGTCATTAAAGCAAAACCTTAATACCATGCCATTGTCCATGAATGGCGCCTTCTCGGTATGTGTGTTAATGGCAACTTACGTTGGAATGACCACATATTCGATGTCGCCAAGAACGCTGCGAAATGCCTAGGCTTCCTTAAGCGCTGCAAGAAATATTTCACTCCCTCTGATCTGGCTACTATTTGTAAGGCGTTTATCTGCCCAAAACTTGAGTACAATGCGCATATCTGGTCTGGTGCACCAATTACTTATGTGGAGCTACTTGACAGGATTCAAAAACGCGCGATAAAACTTATTGGTGACTGTATCATCGCGAGATCGCTTGACTGTCTTAGACATTGTCGCAATTTCTCTTTATTTTATCGGTATTTCCACCATAAATGCTCAAATGAAATAGCCAGTTGCATTCCACCGCTAGTACATTTCAACCGCAATACAAGGAATCGTTCCTTAGCCGTACAACACGAATGTGGAATGCTCTTCCCCGCTACATTTTTCCTACACATTACAATCTACAAACATTTAAAACCAAGGTGCATCGGCATCTCTCCCTTTCTTCTAACCCTAATTTCCTTAACGCCAGCGCTGTGTAGCTAATACATTATAAGGGTATCCAAAAATCCCTTTGGTGCGAGTACATTATAAAAAAATATCTTTTATTCCCAAAAGGAAACCATTTAGGGCCTATTTGTACTTTTTGTGAATGAAATATTTGAGCTTTTGAAAAAGTGCAAACATAATATTGCTTGCAGATGATTTAAAATATTTTTTTAAAGTCTTCAACTTCTCGGATGGTTTAATATTCCAATAAGATTGACCTATTTTTACGATTATGTTCCGAAATGGATTTGGAGCTTAGTTTGTCAAACGTGAAGTTTGCATGAATTCCCGATCTCACAGTCCCTTGCTTCATTCATATATTGCTGGAAGTGTTGCTTTTACTAGAATATCGAAATTTAAGGATTTTGGGGTGATTTGCGATAGCAAGCTTTAAGCTTGAATTTGCACATCGCTTACATTAAATAAAATAAAAAGAAATTCTGAAGATTTTCGTGATCCATTCGTACTTAAAACACTTAACTGATTTTTATTAAGATTCAGATTAGGGTACTGTTGTATAATTTATGATCCTTTATAGTGTTCACTCTTCTCGATATGATCGAACTCAAAAACTCTTCGCTCGTATTGCTCTGAGGACATTTAATGGGGACTCTGATCTTCCATCAAAAAGAATTAATTGTAGTAAACGTGTTCTGCATGGGCGCCATGACACAGAGGTTAGTGTGCTGGACTACTTTCGATACGAAAAGCAATTCATCGAATTTTGGTGGCTTCTTCAGGGGAAGGGGTCAGCATGCCCTCTCTGGACGGTGCGTTACTCTATGTAACATCTTAGTTTATAAATTAGATTGAGTTAGCTAGGGCATTTCTGAGAGAGGTTGAACTCGAAAACTTGTTGTGGAGCTTCTGGGGGCTGACTGACGCTGTAAGGCTTCAGTCGGCTCACGGCTGCGCGGGCGAATGTCGACGAGTGCCAGGCACTCGGAAAGCAATTTTGATTTTGACCACTTGTTGTGTGAGGCAACGAGTGTTCAGAATCCTTATTAAAGATAGAATACGTTAAGTAGTTTAAGTAAGTAGAATAAGTCCGTTGGACTACAAATCTTCAGGTCTCAAGTTCAAATCCCGCCGGGGCAAGTAACACCTGAACGTTGTTTTCACTACCCACCTCTTGCGAACGTTTGACAAACATCCAAGAGTATCATTTTTCATGAGAAGCTTCTCAAAATTGCCGTTCGGTTTCGGCTTAAAATTAAAGGTCCCTTCCACTTCGCAAAAGCAAATTTTTGGAAAAGCTATGGCCCTGTATGGGCTGGTAATGTCTAACATTCATTTATTTTTGTATTTTGACTTTTTCTTAGTCTACCATTCTATGTCCCAAGCAGAATGCATTTCTCTTAACTTCCTGCACATAGAACACATTATGGTTTGTCTGAACCAATAACTTTGTGCATGTTTTTCTTAAGCTCGGTTGATAATGAACTGGACTTAACCTCCAATTTGGATTGTTTAAATGCAATAGGTTAGGTTCGGTTTCCGGGTTGATGGAACAAGCGAATCTGTTACACCGCACTTAAGTCCATGTGGACGCATTGTGATACCATTTGTTGGGAGTGTTGGCCTCCTTGTTCCGGCCTTGGTTTTCTTTCCCTTCTCCTAGTGGTCCAGCCATTTGGATGTCCTTGTTAACCTGGAAAGACTTGAAAGTGAGACATCAGACAGTTCTTTAATATCTTGGAAATCGTTTTTTCCAAGTGTTCTGTTTCTCAGGTTGGGCAGTGACAGAGAAGGAGAGATGTATCTTCATGGGTCTCCTAGTCACCGCAGCCTCTACAGATGTCGTCATCCTTGAGATTTAGTTTTATTGTGTGGTTTCTTTACAAATTGTGACCGGTAAGAGTTCCGATTAGACACTGATGTTTTCACGCGAGCCGCCAGAATGCACCACAGCATTGGATGCAGAACGCCGCCTTACGGGCAGTCTCTGTTTATCCCCGCCATCAAATAACGGCCACAATCCGCAACCAACGTTCTATTATTCATTCGCATTGTTTTAATCCGCAGCACCAATGACTCGCCTACACCGTGTTGTCTGACAAACACATGCTGTCAAAAAAAAGGCTCCCGATATGATAAATTGAAGAACAGGCGAAATTGGTTGGCCTTAAAGTAAATCAGGCCCGACTAAATACATGCTATCAACAATCAACAACAAACAAACATCTGTCCACCACCTAGGACAAATTGCCAATGTTGATAGCATCAACTTCGAGGTAGTTAAGGAGTTCATCTAACTAGGAGTAAACATCAGCTGCACGAATGACACCTTTTTTTTTTTTTTTTTTTTTTTTTTTGTCGGGATGTGTGAAACTTTCTGCACTGGAGCACTCAGACTCAATACTGGTCCATTGTACTGCCAGGCAGACACACCACATTTTACTGTGGGAATTTACTCGTTTTTCTAAGAAAAACGAGAAGGCGCTTCAATGATAAGGAGCTTAGGTTTACAGCACTCACCATATCCGCACCAAATACCTGCCACCTGATACGAGCAAAAGCAGGACAATCACAGACGAAATGTTCCGCAGTGTCGTCGCTTTCTCCACAGGCTTCGCAGTTGGTGGTGTCGCTTAGGCCTAGCACCTTAAGGTGTTTGGCAAAAGCGTAGTGTCCCGTAAGAACGCCAGTAGTCTGTCTGCAGTCTTTTCTGTTGAGAGACAACAAGAATGCCGCGGATTTCCCACAGACGTCGGGGAGCATTTGCTTAGTCTGTCTGCACCCTGGAGAGTCATGCCAACGGCGATTGTGTTCATAGGAAACCCAACCGTCAATGGAAGCCCTGACCGAGGACGCAGGCAGACAGATCGCTGGTTCAGGTCCTGAGAGGTCCCCCTCTGAGCCTTGTCTAGCAAGTTCATCGGAGATCTCATTTCCCGTGATCCCGTTATGACCCGGGACCCAGACAAGTTTAAGTGAATTCAGCCTTCCGACCGAATTCAGAGATATCTTGCATTCACGTACTATTTTGGAGGTAGTTAAGGGTTTGAGTAAGGCCTTAAGCGCAGCCTGACTGTCGCTACAGACGCAGATACTTCGCCCCCTCCACCTGTTCCTCGTAACATAGTCCATGGCCATTAGGATAGCATAAGTATAACGAATGACACCTTAGTGGAGATCCGAGTGAGAATTACCTTAGGAAACCGCTGCTACTTGGATAGGGCAAAACAAATAGGTTCATAACTCCTCACTCGAAGGACTAAATGCATGCTTAATCCAACCTTAATCCTACCAGTCCAGCTTTATGGTGCCGAGTTCTGGACGATAACTATAGGAAAAGGGAGCTTATATTGGGTTCATTTGAAAGAAAAATACTACGTCGGATATTTGTTTGTTCCTGTGTGCGAGGACGGCGAATGAGGGGAAGATACAACAGCGAACTCTATGAGCTGAGCCAAGATGTGGATGCAGTCCAAAAAGCTAAATCACGTCGACTTCATTGGCTCGGCCACATTGAGCGAATATGCGAATATAATGCTTCAGCCAAGAGGATTTGCGACCCACAGGTTCGCAAATGCAAGAAAGACCGAACCTCGCCGGAGCGCTTGGTCTGGAGAACTGGAGCAGCATGCCCGGGATCGCAGATTATCGAAGAATGTAGTGTCTCAGGTAGAGAAACTTCACGGGTCGGGAGCGCGTTAAGTAAAGTAGTATGTAATCAAATTTATTGTTTTTCAAATTAAAAAATTTCATTGTTTGTTTTCCCCCATCAATAATTTTATTTTTATTTACATTCGCTTCTTGTCCGTTAGAAAATAGATTGTACTAAACTATTTGTTCGAAAACTTCAAAATCTTTTTTTAGTGGAATTATTTTGTACTTTATTTTTAAGTTTTTGATATGAAATAAAGATATAATAAAAAATCTGTAGGGGCTCTTTTCACTCTCTTATCTTCTTCTTTTTCTTTATCGAAGATGGTACAGTCTTGTGCAAATTAATTGGGACAACCCGAATTTTGAACATATTTCCATTTATTTTAAAAATTGTTTGTTAATAGTTATAAAACTGTTTTACTTATATTAAATATGCCCCTCGCTTGCATCGATGAGTTCTTCTGCCCTTTGGGTATGATCACACTAAGATTCGGGAAATATTTTTAATTTTTTTCGTCATGGATACCAATACCTCGATTATTCCTGAAAATAGCTTGGTTTGTGTTGTGCAATCTTTTTTCATGAGTCTCCCTTTGATTATGGCACACAGGTTCTCAATCGGATTGAGGTCAGTTGAGATTCCAGGCCATTCCAGAACATTGATATTGTTGCCCGCTAAGAACTGTTTCCTTTTTTTTTGACGTGTGGCATGGAGCAAGATCTTGTTGTAAAACTATTTCTTGGGATGGAATTCTCCTTCGAATAGTAGGCAGTAGAATCTGGGTCAAAACATCTGCATATTTGGTGCTATTTATCATGCCTTCGATCGTCGTTAAGTTTCCAGTACCTTCAGGGTTGAAAAAACCTTAATACAGGGACCAAGCTGGAGTTTTTCTTTCTCACTTTCTCTAACGCGGCTTATTCTGTATCCCTGGGCTCCGAAGTGGCACTCGTCGGAAAAAATATACATACTTCTTTCCAATCCTCTGGAGTCCGATTTTTATGTTTCTTGGCCCATTGAAGTCTTTTTTTTGGCATAGAGTCAGTCAAATATTGCTTTTTTAATGGTCTTTTGACTTTACGAATGGGTCGAATCAAGGAGCCACCGTCGAAAGTAGACAAATCAACCTGTTAACCACATTGTTTCGGGCCAACATTTAACACTTGTGCTTTTCGGATCGTCGCATTTTTTTTTTTATAATTTACTAATTTACTTACGCTAAAGGGATTTTTGTTGCATTGCATGATTTTAGGTGCTACTTACTATTCGAAAGAATAGGAGGATAGGAAAGAAGTTTGGTGGTTTTGTAGAGTTTTTTTCTTCACGGGTGGCGCCTTAATTGCTTAGGGAGATCTGTATTTACGTGAGTATTCAGTTTAAAAATCATGGCCCTGGCACGACCTGCCAATCATTAAGTGAATAGACTACCATCGCAACAATGCCACCCGCAAGTCCTGTAGTCTTGAGCTTTGGTACTCCAACAGCAACTGAAATTCCGCTCATGGTTTTTCCTGTGTGTTCATGTATAGCAATGATTTTAGCCATTTTAGTTCCAGTGCACAGGCTTGACAAACACAGTATCTAGTAAAATGATTTCTTAAAGCGACCTGCCTTCCAAAAATGCAACAAAATTATGTGGTACAACTAATTCATGACGCACTTACCCATAATAACCAAAAACGAACTTTAAAATCATAGCCTACTACTTAAGTGTCCTAATAAAGTTGCACAAGACTGTATTATCTGGACTAAAGGGATCATAACACTCGCACTTCACTGCATCCCTACTCGCCCCTGTGTGGGGTATTTGATAAACTGAATAATATATGTATGAATATGTTTCTGCACTAAGTCAAATGATTGATACAAGATAGTTTTCTCAAGATTTCATGTCAATAGCTTATTATGTATTAATATTTCTCTTAATTAGGTCATTCAACTTAATTTGTAAAAAAAATACTGTCAAAACAAAGCGCATTAAGTTTTACTAGATCAAAATCGAATCTGATGAGTTATCAGTGAGTCAAAACAGGAAAATACACTTGACTTACATATTAAAACGCAGTTGTGACAGGGAAAACTGACGTCAATGAATTTGCATAATTTTGCACTTCCACTTGCCAAATAATAGGTTAACATCCGTTATAGAATATCCCCGTTAATTTGCTTACGTAGCCGCGAATAAATATTCCACTCTATAACACATGAAATCCAATTTAAAGACCAAAGGTGACAGTGACAACCTTAAGGTCATTTGTCACCTTCATTAACAAGAGCAAATAAACCTATAAACGTCAACTTTCACTTAAAATGCAAAGAAAACAAAATCGCTGCTAATTTATGAATTTTGAAACCAATTTTTTTGTTTGTTTGATGCAATCCGATTCGGATCGCAAACGCAAGGTCGTTTGAAATGAGCACGTAAAAGAAAATCAACAAACAGAACTTGTCAATCGTTCAGGCACACAAATACTACTTGTCATTTGGAATGACCAACGCCTCTCAGTTGTGAGAAGTCCAAGAACTAAAAAATAAACAACAACAACAGACCTACTGGTGCTAAATCAAATAACGCGGGCACCTCCAACACTAAACTGGTTAAATAAATGTGTAAATGCGGCTTCTCACTGTCCATTAATTGGCTCATCATCGCCATCGCCATCGCCTACATAATCTTCTTTATTGGCTTGTGTTTGCTTATTCAGTATTAAAAACAAAAAAAAAAAAAACCAAAAACACTATCGAACAGATTCCGCAGACAGTCTGACTACAAAACGCCTCTTCTTTTGGAATTCAGTTTCACATAAAATGAAATTAATTTCTCGAATTTTTCATCAAAGATTATAATCAAATTCTATCTATTTTCGGCCGATAGATTCATTCAGTTAGTTGTCAGCCAAAAAATTAAATCTTGATCCCAAAAACCCAGGACACATGTCTGATTTGCTTTCTAATGTGGCACGGATGGAAAAAGGTTTTTTTTTATTATTTGTTTGACAAAATAACCATTGGAATTCGAGGTCATTACGAAAAATAAAATGCTAATGAACCGGTTCTCGGTTTTCGAATGTATTCCATTGACGTAAGCGACACACGGTGGATACGGTAAAGTATACCGTGGCAAGTTTGACGACCTAGCCGCATTTAAATGTATTGTGCTGTTGTGTTGTCCCTGTTTAAAATGTATCACTTTCAAAATTCCAATCGTAAATGTATTAATTGCTTATCCAAGAAAACTTATTCGGCACCGCTCTTTATATTTTCGCTTGTTTATTTTGCCCTTTATTATGTTTCATTTGGCGGTAGCCCTAAAAATCCCGGTCCAATGGAAATCGGGAGAAATAAACGTTACTTTGGGATTTAACTCATGTTATGTAGTCAAATTTCTTCGATGAGCCCGTTTTAATGATTGTATACGAATGGCTAAATATGTACATTATTCCCTAAATTATTTTGCAATCAAAAATCAAATGCCACTTGCTAATGAGCAATATTTAAAATCAGTTAATTCGGATTCTTTTTATAAAAATTATGGATCGCTGTTAGTCAAGAAAAAAACAGTCTCAGATTGGTCAGCTTGCGTTAATTAAATCAAATGAAAAATTAAAGAAGAAACAAAAATGACATATGCAAAATGAAAGTCACAATTCAAAAGCGAATACCAAATGTGTGCGTTAATCGAACGTTTTGCACTCCCACTTTCAGTCCACGCATATAATTTTGCAGGCTTTCCAATATGTTTTGGTAATTTACACAACGAGTTCTTGTTAAAAGCATAGAGCGAATGCATTTTAAAATTTTGCAAATAGAACATGTGTAAAATGGAATTGACATTAAACTATCAGTTTGGTATAATCAGTATCATCATTCTAAGAGCGAAACCAGTAGATGTAAGATAAATTTTGAAATAACAGGGACTCAAACTACATTTACATTAGAATGCTGTGCCGGTCAACATTTTTTGGAACTTTCAACTATGGCAAATAATTGAAGTATTGTTTATGATTCCAATACTTACATCCTCAATGTTTTACAAAATGAATTTGCCTATTTCCGGGTTAAGGAAAGTTACAGATTTGACACATTTATAGGGAATATGTCGGAAGAGGAATACGAAACTGTAGGTGGTAATTATTGGATTAAGCGAGATTAATTGCATTAAATTTAAGTTTGATTTAGTAAAATTGCACAAAGTTAATGTATCTATATAAAACACTGAAGGCCCGAGGCCGGTTCGCAAGCCTTACTAAGCCTCACATTTTGATCGACTAATTTGTACTTATTATCTTAAAAATTATGTCCTCACTGCCAAAGGGGAGACGTTTATTTATTTTACAATGCAGTTTCTGCCACGAAAATTCAATGGACGTGTACTGCCAAAAAATGGGGACATTGGCTGCCCACCCAGATCTCCAGATTTTACCCCTCAGCAAGCCTGAGACCATTGACGAGCTCAAGGCAAACATTCGTGCCGAAATCAACGCTATACCGTCCGAGATGCTCGAAAAAGTGATTTAAAACGCAGCAAAACCACTTGATTGATCTTGTATTCAAAAACTAATCCAAAGTTTTTTGGCAGGTGGCAATTTGCTGGGAGCTACTTACAGTAACAAACAAAATACCTGCGCTGTGGTTTCCACTATAACTATAAGGGTACTGTGTAGTACAGAAAAAAAAGAAATCCCTTTAGCGCACGCAAATTATAAAAAAAAAAATAAGTTGTAAATTGTGATGGTGCACTAGTTATATTTAGAAAAAAAATGAGAAAGTGAACTGACACGGACTCAAATCAAATCAATTCTATTAGAAAAATAAGTTTTTTGGTGCAACTTTATCTGACTTCATAAAAAAAGCAAAAAAAGGGGTAGCCAAGCTTTGACAGATGCTGACATTTAAAATGTTCTCTATTCAATGGGTACTGCCAAATGAAATTTCGAAATTTGGTAGAGAAATGTTGAATTTCGGTAAAAGAACTCTTTCCTTTATGTTTAACCTGTAAGCTTCAAACTCCCGATAAATTTGTACTACTGCAAAATGTAAGCTAAACCAAACCAAATAAAACACCCGACCCAACGAAATTTCGTTACTATACCCCTCCCACTTCACTGCGTTCCTACTGGTCCGCCTGCATGGCTCTCCGGTTTGACCTCAATCAACCTCAGCAGGTCTCTCGCTTTCGGATCACCAGCATTTATTTTATTTATTTTTATTTATTTATTTATTTTATTTTTTTTGGCTCTAAAGTAATTAACAAAATATTAATATTCTCATAATCATTTTTATCATACAATTTTTTAACGTATACTTCTACTGACATACACTCCGCTTCAACTGAATAAGCACAAACATTTTCTAAGCTACGTTGTCCATTTTTTCAAAACCTTGTGCCGTAATATATCATTTGATGATGCAAACTGTTTGCGTATGATGTTGACAAAATAAATCGGAAAGAATAATTCAAAAAGTACCGCTATTTTTTCCCTGGTTTCCTTGCAAAGCATTCAATATGGAAAATTGCAGTAGTTTATACTCCTCCGAAACGGCTTGACCGATTTTGATGAAATTTTATATGAATATTCCGTAGGTATGAGAATAGGTTTATAACTAATTTTTATACCCCTAAGTGATAATGGTGGTCTACCACAATTTTTTTTTTTATTTTTTGCACAAAATTTGTTATTTTTATTTTTTTATGATTTACCATTCAAAAATACATATAACCCTTAATGTTCAAAATTCTACCACCAACCCCCATTTTTTAATAGCAATATTAGTACTGTAATAATCTTCAACTCTCAGTGATCGATAACTGATTTATCATTTATTAGTTTGTTTATTGTTCAGTGCCTGCAAAATCTTAAGGGGAACAATTTAAAATAAAAGAGAAATATATACGTGTTTTATGATTGTGAAAGGAAGGTAAAATAATAAAAGAACGAATACATTGTTAGTTTTCCATCATTAAGTACTTCAGTTTAATCTATTTATGTGTGTAGTATACAATGCCAGCAAGACGCATAGGGACCAATTTGGGCCGTCAAACGAATAGAACGACAGACATACGAAATAGAAGAGCCCAAAGATCAGACGAATGAGTCCAACAAGATAATGCAGATGTGCGTATGAGCATGGCACAATTTCGTGAATCACAAAAGGCACGAGCTGAACGAAATCAACAAAGACAATTGGATTGAACGGCTTACTTATCGGTACGGATCCAGACTCTAGGAACAGGTCTGGAAGTCAATTCGAACATTTAATTCATGTTTCCAAATGACATCGTTCGGAGCAACAGAAATATGTAGTTAAAAATAATGCTGCAATGGTAAACAATTCCATTCAAAATTCAAAATCAAAGGCCAAGTTTATCACAAAGTGGGCTCATTGCTGGCAATGCCGAATGAACCACATAATTTTTTACAAATTTACTTTATGGGCGGTGGGGACTCCGACAGCGCACTCGCCAATCGCGTGGATGCACGTTGCGGCTACAATAACCTCAATTCACCATATACCAGACGCATCGTCGGCGAGCTGGAAGCTCTATAGACATTTTCACCAAGCTATCTCTTTCTGAAGTCCGGAATCCCTGTCTTAAACAACAGAAACAAATTGAATGATAAAATTGCAGAAATTTGCACAAATCGTATGGAATAATCATTGTGATTGTTAATGAACTGAATATGAAAGTGCAAACAGAAGCTATTGAAGGGTAAGAAGTAACAAATTATAGAGAAAAAACGTGAGAAAGTATGTTAAAGCAAAACAAACAATAAACATAGGGACGGGCTACAGTCCGCTTGGCGAACTTTGGGATATCCTATTCTTATTCCCATCAGACACCTAGAGAGTCTATATCATAAATTTCAGTTTCCTAGCTCAAACTTTGACTTTCCAATAAAATTGTTTTATTTAATTTTGGGCCCACCGACACGGGCTGATTTTAGAAATATTATCTCCCGAGCAGTTTTATGACTCAAAGATCATAAAAAATTTCAGCTTCTATTTTTTCGATAAATTTGTTTTTTTTTTTTAGTTTGAGTTTTTAGCGTGTCTGTGGGCGAATTTCAAAAATTCTTAAACTTGATTATTTCGGGGACCTGGAGAGTATATATGGTTAAAGGCTTAATTTTTTCCGACAGACAAACGGACATGGCTAGATCGACATTACTATCGATAAATATAGTAACATTTAGGGGTCAATATCAAACTTCGCGTCAAAATTAGTACCCTTAGAATAGGGTATAAAAACAGTTAATATGTAGACCGAAAACCCTGTTCAATTGTATTTAGATATCTAAAATGTTTGTTTAGAAAACTTTTTAACTTATTTGCTTCCAAACAAAAATTTTTTTTTGCCACAACGCGATTGTCACGGTTTCACTTTTATTTTTCGTACAGAATTTTAATATAAAGTTACGAGTAGATTTTTAGTATTCCAAAACGTGGTTTGGATACTCCTTCTTAGTTCCGAAACTTTTTTTTGTTAAAATTGGATTTGTTATAAACTTTTTTGGAAATATTCGCGAAGAACGTATTTCCCGCCATGCGAATTCGCCATTGTTTTCCTTCATTTCATTCAGCTGTTGGTTTTTTTTGTGTTCATTTGCCACTGAGGTTGTTGTGAGGTACTCTATTGAATGAGCACAATGAATTGTTCAAATTATTCAAATCACACATGCACAAATTACAAACTGACAATCACGGTATTGTCATCAATCCTGATAAAACACCAGCTGGAGAGCACATGCGTGGATTTCATGCACCTGTTGTTGACGACTTTGATAGAATCATGGTAGGCGACCGTACAGCGACGCGACAAATCGTGATTTGAAGAAGAAATAATAATCCGTTCATACGACGCTCTCCAATATCCGCTAATGTTCTGAAAGGGACAAAACGTCCACAGCGCTCAATTCCTCTTTCAGTCATAGACCACATCCCCAACCAACTTACAATAACTTAGTTATTTTTCATTTCCCTACGAAAATATTCACTAGAAATAATTTATATGGCAAAACAACTTTTGCCGGGTCAGCTAGTAACAATATAAAAACATAACTGGCTTACGTCTTGCAGGAGAGTTTCCACTTCTGCTTTAGAAAGCAACCAATTTTTCAATGCTCTAAAAAATCTATGACTGCCAACCAAACTGCACACCTCATTATGTAATCTTTTGTAGATGAATGGAGCAATTGCTGTTACAAAGCGCCTGTAGTGTTCTTTTTTAGCTCTACGAATGGCAATATTAATTCTCGATCTAAGAGAGTATAAATGCATATTGCTGTCATTCATATACATCCGGTAGAATAATTTTAAAACCTTATATATATAAAGATGTCGAAGGGGCAAAATATTAGCTGAGGCGAATAAGGCATGCGAAGGCTCGCATCTAGATTTAAATTGCATGACCCTGACAACTTTCTTTTGCGCAATGAAAAGAGGCTTTAAATTACTCATGGAAGCACTACCCCAGTATGTTGTCTCATCTTCTAGGCGGCAGATTACAAGTGCATAGTAAATTGTCTTAAGCACCGTGGAGGGAACTAATTTCCTTAAGAACTATATTCTGTGCTACGTATACATATATTTTAATATTTGTTATATGAATCTTCCAATTGAGGTTACAATCCAGAGTAATTCCGAGATACTTGAATTCGGACACTGATTCTATGTTGATGCAGCCAGCGGTACAATTATTATCGCAGCCGTTCCCGTGGTAGCTAATGCCATTTATGGGCAATGGACTACTGAGGGAGAAAGACATGACTTTTGACTTAGTGCTAAGAACCACCTTTTGATGCAGGAACCAGTCCCTTAGCATTGACATATCGAGTCTTAGTTGGTTTATTATCTCTTCAACACTTAAACCAGTTTAAGATAGTCCCAAATCATCAGCGAAAGCCACAGCATTACCATTGAGAGGTAAGTAAAAGATTGAATTCATATAAATGACGAACAGTAGCGGGCCAACAATCGAACCCTGAGGGACGCCAACACCGATTCGCTAAGGAAATCATTAACACGAACATGTTGCTTTCTACCATGTAAAAAAGATCGAAGCCATTTAGATATATTGCCTGTAAAACCGAGCCTATGTAGCTTTTTCAGGAGTATTTCAAGATCCACTAAATCAAAAGCTTTGGCCAAATCAAGGAACAGACCCGCGGTTTTCCTTCTTTCGTCTAGACCTTTATACATTTTTTCTAGAAAACCAACTAACCTTCAGTAGACTTCCCTTTTCTGAATCCAAATTGGCATGAATTTAGGAGTTTGTATTTTCAAGAAACTTAAGCATTTTTTCAGCAATTAATATTTCGAAGACTTTAGAGAAGGCGGAAAGGAGCGATATTGGCCTATAATTTTAAGGATCACATGGATCAGCTTTTTTAAAATTTTTACCAACTATCACAACTTTCAAGCATTCAGGAAATACACATGTTTGGAAGCTTAAATTGATGACGTAAGTTAGTGGGCTTAGAACTAGGTGACTGATTTTTTTAAGAGTCAAGCTATTTATCCCATCGGTTCCACAAGATGATTTTGGTTTCAAGCAAGCGATTGTTCCCGCAACTTCACTTTCAGTTATATTGCGTAGGACAAAAGAA
Organism: Portevinia maculata; assembly: GCA_949715645.1. Taxonomy (NCBI): domain Eukaryota; kingdom Metazoa; phylum Arthropoda; class Insecta; order Diptera; family Syrphidae; genus Portevinia; species Portevinia maculata. Next base: position 23,624,527 of record OX454527.1, on the reverse strand, counting down.
GAGGGCATTTGAGTATCTTGAAATTACAAAGGTTCACATACGTTTTAGGCAGTTCTAGACATTACTGCAGCATTGCTAAAAAACTAGTTAAACGCGTCTGCTATTTCCTTTGGATCCGATATAAAGGAATTATCAGGAAGTATAAGTTTGTTGGAAGCACGTTGTTTATTTTTTTCCCTAACTTATCTCGATTGTTGCCTAGCATTAGACTTGCTTTCTGAAAATTTTGTCTGAAAGTAGGCTTCCTTTTGTGAATATATGAGCACAAGTAATTCTCTCCGCATTTTTTGATATATTGCTTTAGTTGGGTCAGTATTAATCCGCGATTTGTTTGTCGTGTAGAAGATATTTTTGTCTCTAATAAAGTAAGTTACCCACGGTTTGATCCTTGTTAGCTTAGATTTGGGATTATTTGTTTTGGAATTTTCTATGTATTGCTTCCGTATATTAATTAAGTAACTACATGGGAAAGATAGACAATCTGTTGCATATACACTAGGCCACGTTTCATGAGCGAGCTGTGCCTTCAATGCCTTATAATCTATTTTAGTTGAGGTTTCAAGACTAACCAAAATAGGGTCAACTGCTATTTTCTTTCAGTAGCTCGCGAAGGGAGTGTATCGGAATCTCGCTTTTTAAAATCCCGCTTTTCGAAAATCCCGAAAAAAAGTTTTAAAATCCCGTCTACTAAAATACTGCTTTTTTAAAATCCCGTCTTCTAAAATCCCGCTTGTTCAAAATCCCGATCTATTATAATCCCGCTTTTTACAAAACATTCGTAAGGGAAGTAGACAAGTGCAGTACTCTCCTAACGTTTGGTCTGTGTATGACAGTGCAGAAAAACAATTCCCGAGAAAACAAAATAATGCTGAAGCGTGGCATCGCAGACTGAAAGTTTTGGTTGGACGAAAAAGTGCTGGCTTGTATAAACTCATTGCAGATTTGAGAAAGGAAGCAATTGTGGTGCAAACTGAAATACAAAAATTTTGCGTTGCATTGCTTATAATATACTTGAACTAATAAAATAAAAAATGTTGTTAATGGTTTGAAGTTTTTTTTGTTCCCTTTTGCAGAATATCATATAACATTACTTTATATTTATTTTTTAAATTATTGAAGATTGTCATATTTATTACTTAAAAATTTATTTTGATATTATTTATTTCTTATTTTGTTACTTCCTCTAAAAGTGATAAATGTTAAAATAAACTGCATTTCAAAAAAACACTCATTGCTTAATTTATTTTAATTTTCTTATTATCCCGCTTTTACAATCAAAAGTAGTTGCTTTATTTTAAAAAGTCGCTTCCCACATAGTGGGAAGTAAAACCACTTTCGCGAAGTGGATTTAGTTCCCATGTAAGGTGGGAAGCGATTTTTAAAATAAAGCAACTACTTTTGATTGTAAAAGCGGGATAATAAGAAACGGGATTATTAAAAACGGGATTATAAGAGCCGGGATTTTACAAGACGGGATTTTAAAAAAGCGGGATTTTAAGAATCCGCATTATAAAAAGCGGGATATCGAACCCAACCTGCTCGCGAAAGCAAACAAAGGTTAATCAAATGCTATGTTGTTGCATTTGTTTTTCGGGAGTCTTAAGGCCTGTCTCTATTTTTCGATTTTGACACTTGCATGCTCTTGTTATTGATTATTATTTGATCGTCCATTTTCGACAGCGGTGATCCCCAGTCGTGTTAACCAACGGATTTACAATCACACTTGTAGGAGAGTCTTAACATGTTAGATGTGTTTCCAATCTGATTTTCCAACACCCTATTCCTTTCCGAAAATCTTAAAAATAAAATTAATTAAAGAACACAAGAACTCAGCCACCAAATTTGTCAGACACTAGTCTTAAATATGGGCTTTATACAACCAACAAGTCTGAATCTTAAAGTCATCTATCTAAGAACAAGCTGATCTTAACAACAACAAAAACCGGCTTTAACCACACATGCTTGTAATTGCTAGTTGGCTTATTGAATTCCGAAAGTGCAGTTTTAAAGATATTTCATCAACGCTGTCAGAAGGCAGACAAGTTAGCATCAATTATGGAACGGTCTAAAGCAATAAATTGCCATTGCGGTAGAACAGACTAATCAAAACCAATTAAATAAAAGATAAATCTGAACTAAACGACACAGTAAAACTGTTTAAATGCCAAAAAAGTTAAATAAACATTTTATGATCGCAAAATTTTGTTGACAAACGTGATTATGTAAATTTTCAATTAATACGTCAATCAGTGTGTGAAAGGCAATAAAATATAACAAAAATACAATATGAAAAAAAAATCATTTTACACATACAGTAACACTTTAAGGTACCAACATATGCATTTATTCATATCCATATTCAATTCATGCCTCGTGTTGCTGATCAAAATAAGAATATTCATATGTCACTCAGTCTAGACGTCATACAGTGTTGTTGAGGTTAATATTTTATGTAGCAGGAGTGTCTACTTTGTTTATTTCCCAGGGGAGATCATCAAGACACGATTCAGTTGACAGGTATTGGGGTCAGTTTGAATGGCCTCAGCTTGTGTTCTTACCTTTGACGGGTGGCCTTGAGTGAAATGTAAAAGAAAACACTTAAAGAATCGCAAATAGAATATGTTGTTTTTATTTTAACGAATTGATTAATAAAAAAATGTTATTTCACTTTGCTGAAATAAGAAAATTATAGTTTTAAAAAAATACGCTTCCATAAAGTAGCCACCTTGTATCTCTGAACTATTTTGTTTATTACCGAAGCATTGTGTTGTGGGTATTTAAGTTATTTTAAGATATTATAGGGGGTTTGGTCCCCTTATAGCGACGGCATAAGAAAAACATAACAACGCACCCTGATAAACAGCGCTTGTCGTAGAGTAGTAGTACGCAATTTTAACATTCAGGTGACACGTTTAACATCATAAAGCTGTGCCGCAAATCCGTTGGTTGACACGACTTGAAATCACCGGTGTCTGGAAAGGTAGATCAAATATTAAATAAAGCAAGCATAAACAAGTGTCGAAATGGTTTAAACTCAAGCATTATGAGAGTCGCGAATAGAAAAGGCAGTAGGCTTTAGCTCTACTAATCATAGCACTTATCGGTGCAGGGAAATAAGTCCACAGGAACTAAGTCCACTGAGGGACTTAGTTCCCACTGAGTAGGAAATAAAACCACTTTCGCGAAGTGGACTTAGTTCCCATGTAAGGTGGGAAATAAATTCCCAAAACTCTGAGTGGTTTTAGTTCCCTTTTAATGTGAAGTAAATTCTCACTGTCGACTAAGAACAAAATAAAATTAAAGAGTCAAGGTACTTTGCAATTTGTATTAACAAAATAGAAATTAACTTCTAACTGAGACAGAGTAATATAGGTACTGTGACCTCGCACCTACTCCAAATCAAACAGTGACCCCAAGCAGGGGGGTTGCAGGGGGCAGCATGCCCCCCCATATGCATTGCACTGTTTATGAGATTAGTTACGAAATCGCAAGTAGATTCCATAAATAGTGTAATGCATATGGGGGCCATGCTGCCCCCCTGCAACCCCCCTGCTTGGGATCACTGTTTGATTTGCAGTAGGTGCGAGGTCCGGTTTTGATACTTTGGCTTTATGTCACCATGATAAGCTTAAGACTTTGCTAAAAGAGTGTGATAACTAACTGCACTTTACAGTTTTTTTTAATTGTAAATGTTGGATGTTAGTTCCCTCTTCTTATATTTGAATGTGGACTAAGTTCCCATAAAAAAATGGACTTAGTTCCCACTTAACATGGGAACTAAGTCCACTTCGCGAAAGTGGTTTTATTTCCCACTAAGTTCCCGTGAACTTATTTCCCTGCACCGCACTTATCGTGGGATGGGCAATAATGGGCTCCAAGTTATTCCATTTCCAAGGGATGGTAAAACTTCATAAGCTTAGACGAAACCTATCGGTCCCGAGATGGAACATTGGAAGTATGAGTGGTCGCAGCTAAAAACAAGGTGACTGCTGAAATAAAATGATACAATCTGGATAAAGGGAAAGGCGGGGCATTTATTGCCAGTATGAAATTTTAACTCTAAAGAAGGGTAAGTGCGAAGCAAGCGGCATTATTAGTTAAAGGCGAGATGAAAAAGCTTGCTCCGGCAAAAGACTAGTGATCAGAAAAAACGCTTAAATTCAAGCAAGTGTATGGAGAACCTGTATAGGGAGCTGGGAGAATTTGTTCTTCACTTGCTAATACGAACTAGAGGCCATGGACGAACTGCGATAATCCAGCAAATTGACGCAACCATCTTTAAAAAGGCCACATAGCGAAGGAGGATTGCGCAGGATATCTGGTCGCCCAGGCCAGTTCTCAAGAGCAGCTTCTTTTAAGTCCGAAAAAATACTACACAGGGTGGTAACAGTATTGCGAAGAATTTAAAATGAACACTTTCCTCGGATATACTTTCCAAGTGTCGAACTGTAGAAGAAGTTAGAAATGCAATAAAATACTCCAAAAATAAACAGCGGTTGGGGCGGACGAGACAACCTCCGAGTTCTAGAAAAAGATAGGAGTCGGCTTCAAGTGGCTCTTGATTCTCATCTCCAAATTGATGACCAGTGGAGGGAAAGTTATCTCCCTCCTTTGTGCAAAAAAAGGGATACGCACAACTGTTCTGCTGTCTATCAAGCTGATGGTACTCACAACCAGGATCGTTAAACGGATATTAGACAGCCAATTGCGGAAAATAATACGGCTACCGAAGGCCATTGCGGGTGAGTCGCGTACATACCATCATGCCATAAGGACCATAATAGAAAAACAACATGACTGTCGGACTCTAAATGGCATCAATTATTCTTTGCTGACAATGGAACCATCATAATCGAAAATCAAACGCCCCTGCAAAGAGAACTTGATGGATGGATTTTTAAGAGAGGAGAGCGTATAGTATCAGTCCGAAATAGACAGCATGTGCTGCACGTTATCTGACTCACCTAAAAGTTTAAATAGTTGGGATCCGTAATCAATAGCGAAGTAATCGATGACGACGATATCAATCATCGCATAATCGTAGGGTGGATGAAGTTGTTGCAAATCTCTGTCCTATTCTTGCACTGAAAAGTGTCACTTTAGTTGAAAAGAAGGCTCTACATCGCAACTGTGCGCCCTACGCTTACATACGGCTCACAATGTTGGACAGCCTACACAAAATATGACGGTGAATTCATCGCAGCCAAGATGAAAATGCTTCGCATGCCAGCAGGAGTAATGAAGTTTAACTGGATAAGAAGATCCAAGATCCGAGGAAACTTTCACGTCAACGAACCTATCTCAAGGAAGAAGCGCGACCGGCTCAGTTGGTACTGTTATGTTAAAAAGAGAAATCATACGAACTTCAAAAAGGCAATATCAATCAACGTTCCTATACAATCGGGGAAGAGAGGCATTTCATAAAAACTCCTGAATTTCATAAATGCAACAACACCTGCATTTTAGTGGCCCCAGTGACAAGGTGATTGTAAATATGGAGGCTTGTCCGTCAGCAGCGTAGCGAGAAAAATTTAAATTGAGAACTCTAAGCATTTATATTTGTTGTTGAAATTCCATTTTTCACACAAAAGGCCTGGACATCGAAATTCCCACAAAAAGGGAGAAATCTTACGATGTTTTAACACTGTGACTTGCTGAAGCTAAACACAAACACAACACTTAGAGAAAAACAGTACATATAGCTTTCATAGACATCCAAAATAAGTAGGGAAAAAGTGTGTTATTTTTCTCGTTCTTATAAGAAAGCGAGAATGGAACAGGGAGGCTTCAAACATAGTGTAGTGTTAAGCGAAAAAGGGAAATAAAACAAATTTCTTCTCAATAGCAACTATCCAGTCTGGGATTTTATAACCCGACATATTTGGATAACTTTTGCCTTCGCTTTTGCGTTTTCACGAAGATGAGTGTGTGGATGAAGATATGGATACACACAAATTTGTTCTCATCATCCACGATCCAGTCACAGATTTTATAACCCGACAAATTACAAATTTCGGGTTGCCTTTGCTTTCTGGTAATGATGAGTATACCTATTCATGCACATGGAGATACGGATATTGATATGCATTACACACAATAAATATAATATTCGATGCCTTACGTGTGCGTGGGCATTTTATATATACGATTGCGAATATCAAGATTATTTTTGGTAGGGTTTCATGTGTATTTGGTAGATAGTGCTGTCTGGTTGAAATTTAAAAGAGAAACGGTAGGAACCGGTTTTTTTTTATAATTTGCGCGTGCAAAAGGGATTTTGAGCACCCTTATAACCTTATAATGTACAAAATTACACAGCAAGAGCATTAAGGAAAAGAGGAAGACGGAAGGACGAGAAACCGATGCACGTTGGCTTTGAATGTTTGTAAATCATAATGTGTAGGAAAAATAGAGCGTGATAGATCATTCTACAATCGTGTTGTACGGCTAAGGAATGATCCTTCGTATTTCACTGTACGTCCGAAAGTTGACTTTAGAGTGAAGTGATGCGCATTCCTGACATGGCGGGTATTGCGGCTGAAATGTTCTAGGGATGGAATCCAGCTGGCTATTCCATTAGAGCATTAGAGCACGCACGCGACTGTTGCCTATACTTTTTGAGGCGAAACGGGCATTCACCTTAAGTGGACCAGTGGGGATGCAGTGAAGTAGGGGAAGTTATGCTCCCTTTATTCCAGATAATAACTTAATCTTTAAAGAAGAAAACTGTTATGGTTGGGCATTGGTCGACATTTTGTTGTCCTCCCTTAGCTCACCATATCGGTTGGTTTTCAGTTTATTTCTTCACTTAAGAAAGGCAACTCTTTAGCGCTAAAAAAAGTCACGAGTGTTAACAAACACAACAAGTGTGAAATTCAAACTTAAAATGTTCAGCGGTGAGCTACCTTCTTATTCTTTAAATTCCCCGAGCTTTAACTAATTTGATATTGTTAAGATAACTCTTCTCAGTAATTTTCTTCAAGCCGCTTCCGCTGTTATGCGATTTAAATATTTTTTTCCATTCATAATTACTGTGAATGAGCCAATTTGGGAGGTTACTAGTCAACGCAATGTTATTCTAGTGGTTGTATCATTGGTTTTTGTAAACGGAAGTAAAAAGCGTGACCAATCATTTATCATGTTCAAATTAAATTGATATTGTTAAGATTACTGTTCCTAGTAATTTTGTTCAAGCCGCATTAGCTGTCTACGATCTAGATAAATTCGATTGATTTTTCATTCATAATAATTATTTTAAATGTAGCAATCTGGGAGGTCTCGAGTCAACACAATGTTATTCTTTTGGTTAAAGCATTGGTTTTTATTGATGGAAATAAAAAAGTGCTTGGGAATCATTTATCATGTTTCCTTGAAAAGTTACATTTGCTCTAAAATAGTTTCAGGGTCTATACGATTCGTATAATATATAATAAGAGATTCAAAACTATCAACCTGTTTATTGATCCGTTTTTAATACATAAATGACCAACCAGTATACAATTAACTACGTAATTGAAGATATCAAAACTTTCACCAAGTGTTAACAGTCAAACTCGTTCATTATTCACCAAAATGACCGACAGAGGTCATAATTACCTACAAAATGGCAGATTTCGAACTCAATACACACATCTTAATATTATACATTCTGAGGAAAAAAGTGGGCTTTTACCTACTTATTGCACTCAAGTTCAGGCGCAGACTATGGACTTTTAATGTCGGTAGCTTTTGCAAATTATCATCGATGGGTCTCCCAACAGGCAGCTAGTAACTAGCCTGGACTGCAGGCTTTTGGAAGAAGAAAATTTCTTTTTTTAAAAATCACGGAATATTCGATGCGTTTGAACATGTGTTATCAGCAGCTGATAACGAGGCATCAAAAAGATCAGTATCAGTTTGCTGCAACTATTCCACCTAAGCGAGAACACTCGTTATCATTTTTAGGGTTCCGTAGCCAAATGCCAAAAAACGGAACCCTTATAGATTCGTCATGTCTGTCTGTCTGTCTGTCCGGGAATGTCACAGCCACTTTTTTCCGAAACTATAAGAGCTATACTGCTGAAACTTGGTAAGCAGATGTATTCTGTGAACCGCATTAAGATTTTCACACAAAAATAGAAAAAAAAACAATAAATGCTGGGGGTTCCCCATAATTAGAACTGAAACTCAAAAAACTTGTTTCATCAAACCCATACGTGTGGGGTATCTATGGATAGGTCTTCAAAAATGATATTGAGGTTTTTAATATCATTTTTTTCTAAACTGAATAGTTTACGCGAGAGACACTTCCTAAGTGGTAAAATGTTGCCCCCCCCCCCCCCTGCAACTTCTAAAATAAGAGAATGAAAAAATTAAAAAAAATATATGATGGACATTAACATGCAAACTTCCAACGATAATTGGTTTGAACGAGATCCAACAAGTAGTTTATTTTTAATACGTCATAAATCGTGAACCGCAATTTACCTTTCATTCAATCAACTCAAATACACAAAAAAAAAAAACATTTAATTTCATAAACATAAACCTTATGCGTAAACCGTGAACCATTATTTTCTAATAATAAATCTGTAAAAGGTACCCAAGTAAAAAATAATTAGAATTCGCGCGGAACCCTTCATGGGCGAGTCCGACTCGCACTTGGCCGCTTTTTTAATGTGGAACTCGCTACTGCTTCGGGATATAAGTTTTCTTTTGATACCTCATTTGTTAAGATTGATTATGTGTGAAAGCTACGAAAAGGATCAATACGGTGCTATTAAGAAGTCTTTGGGTAGTTCAAATATTAAACTCTTTTTATATAACCAAACATTTACCAAATAAAAAAAGCAAATCAAAGCAAGCAAATACCTTTCAGCTTGGTGTGATAAGGAAAAAATCGCTTGCCTGCTTCAGAATCTATGCAAAGTTTTACCCCGACTGTTTAAAAACGGTTTATTTTGAAGCAAATCGGACCTTCAAAGCTTCCTGCAAACAAAATAAGCCAGCTCCTGTAAAATACAGGCAGAAAATTGTATACTTACTTTACTTCTTTAACGGCCTCCCGATCCGTGAAGAGTCTCTGCCTGAAATACTGTAGCCTTCCATCCTCTGTGATCCCAGTTGTCCAGACCAAACGCTCTGGCATCCGCGATGGCTTGGTCTTTAAAAATGAGGTTCGGTCTTCCTTGCCTTCACGAACCTGGGGGCTGGGAGTCTAAGATCCTCTTGTATGGAGCGTTATTGTCCATTCACTCAATGTGGCCGAGCGAATGTACTCGACTTGATTTAGATTCTTGGACTACAGCCACATCTTGGTACAGCTCATAGAGTTCGCGATTGTATCTTCTCCTCCATTCGCCCTCCTCGCACACTGGACCAAATATCCGTCGGAGTATTTTGCTTTCAAAGGAACCTAATATTATCCCCCACTTCCTGCTTAAAGTCCAGCATTCGGCACTATAAAGCAGGACTGGAAGGATTAAGGTTCGAAGGAGCATGCATTTTGTTCTTCGAGTGAGGAGTTTTGAATACATTCATTTCACCAAACCGAAGTAGCAGCGGTTTCCTAAGATAGCTTGTATTTAGTCGGCTCCTCATTTACTTTAAGACTAAACAAATTTCGCCTGTTCTTCAATCGGCATAAAAGCCTCTAGCCTCTATTTTTTGATTTATATTATAAAATTCTAAAACCATTTCCACGAATAAGTTAAAAAAAATAATGCAGATTAGAAATGCTGCATTCAAGTTTAGATATGTGCCAAGTATGTGGAATGTCGCGGAGGTAATAATGAAACAAAAACCAGGAAAACCACTTAACCTCATATCGCCCAATATCGATACTGCCGATGTTGTCCAGGTTATTCGAAAAAATACTAGTAACACGTCGACGAAAATTGCTTGGCCCAATTCACTAATTTATCAGCACTCCACAATTGATCAGGTGCATAGAATCACAGCGAATATCAAAAAAACATTTAAAGAGAACAATGTGCGCTCTACAATATTTCTTAATATAGCACAAGCTTTCGATAAAGTCTGGCACAAAGGACTGTTGCTCAAATTACAAAAGCAACTGTCGTAGCATGTCCGAAATTCTGGAGTCATATACATCATATCGTTTCTTTAGAATTCAACAGGAAACAGAGTACTCAACACTAAGAAAATTAAAAGCTTGTGTACCCCAAGGCAGTGTACTAGGATTAGTGATATACATTTTATTCACTAGCGATTTGCCTGAAAGTGCAGAAATCGCAAGAGCAACTTTTGCAGATGACATTGCTGGGCTTGCTGTAGGAGCAACTGTCGAAATAGCAACAAAACAACTTCAAACGGCAATAAACAGTATTTCAGAACGGACTTAAAAATGGCTGAATAGATAAAATGACCTCAAATCAGCCACACATTCCAGTTTGCATAAACAACAATGCAGTATAATACTCCAATGCAGCCAAATATCTGAGCAAGCTACTACGCTTGAGAATAAAGTGATGAGGGTTTCCTCCACGAAAACAGAAGTTAATGGTAAAAAATACACGTACCCGTGCAGCGACGGGTTAAGAATATCTCTGTAGCACGCCCCGAACAACAAAGCTTGTCACAAATGGCAACTAAGGGGAAAAAATCAAATCGAGGTAGATCTTACATCCAGGTGAGCCTAGCGATACATTTAAAATCTGTAAGCTGTCCCGCAAGTGTGCATTTGAATCCGTGGGTTAACACGACTGGAGATCACCGGTGTCATAAAAGATAGATCAAACAATTATCAACAATGTGCCGAAATCGTAAAAAAAGAGGCAGGGCAATCCTGGATCAAACAAACGCAATAACACCAGCAGTTGAATCGCCTCAGTGATGAAATGATCCGAAACCAGGAAGCCTGCCGATTTTTATTGAGGTCCAACCCCACGGGTTGACCAGTAGGGTAGCAGTTAAGTGGGAGGGTTATGATCCCCTTAATCCTGATCATAATCTCGTCGTAAAAGAAGAAGAAGAAGGTGATCAACAAATACAAAAATGATAAATTCCAAATGGTCGTTGGATAAACAGTTCTCGAAATACTGCTCTATGCTTCCACCCCCCATTAACACTCAAGTCAGCAAGAAACTATTGAAAAGCCACTAAAAAATACAATAATGATTAATTATAATTAATTTTTAAATGTTTTTTTCTTTAAATGGGCTATCTTGCCGCAAAGGACGGCTTAGCACCGCTGAAATTAAAGATTCCACGTTAATTCCGGACATGAAAGCACTTTACACTGAACTAATAGACACACAAATGTGTGCTGAAAAACACCCGGTAAAATATGCAGTTTGGAAATAGTTCTTATAAACGAGGATAAGGTATATGTTGTCAAGAAATAAACATTTGTCCATTTTTTTAACAACAAAACGTAATAGACGTTAAATATAAAAACATTTAGAACTTCAACATTACAAACATGTAGATCTGGAATATACTGCCTACTCAAATTAAAATCATAAACAATTTAAATGACTTTGTCCGCCCTTTAAAGGATCACATTCAGAATCCTGTTGTACCTATGCGTTTTCACTGCATTTTTGTTAACTAATTTTTATTGTTATTTTCTTTTTCTTTTTTCCCTCTTACAGCTTAAAATATTATCTTATAAATAATATTGGAATTATTTTGAATATGTTTATATGTTAAGATACTACTTTTGAATTTGGCATGTACATACAAATATAAATAATGAAATATTGTAAATTTGAATGGCCATAAATGAGATGCCCATATCAAGGCTATTGTTAAATAAAATAAAATACAAAATACAAAATTCAAATACATCAATTCCAAGAATGACACTTGTTAAAGATCTGACGAAGAATTATCATGTCAACACCAATGGTACTTCAGATCAGCAAAACAAATGGGTCCACAACTTCTTACCCATTAAAATTCTATTAAACACCGATCCTGATCGCTGCAGCTGCATGGAAGCTGATAGATATTAACCTCTTTCAAGACGAAAATTCTTCGTAGCTCAAAAAGCCAAAACATGTCGATTACATTGGCTCGACAACATCAAGTGGTTGGACAATTATATTTCAGCCAAGAGGTTCTACCAATCCCTGCCCATAGATTCGAGACGAGATTGAAGACACAATTTTCAAGAACTAAGCCATCGCGAATCCCAAAGCGCTTGGTCTGGAAAGATGAAAAGATACGATGTATCTCAGACAGCGTCCTAAACAGTTCCTATCTCAGATACATATTATAATCCTCTGTATACCCATCTATCATTAACAATCTTCATATGGTAACAATTAAAAGTGATCTTAAAGAATGTAACGTTTTGTTGATTCCGAATACATTTCCCAGAGATCCATGTAGTTTCTCAATTTCAAGTTGATGAAGTGTGAAACTGCTTTCTAATGACCAATAAAAATACTTAACTCGAATCTCGAAACGTTTTATCAATAATGATTCATCAGTTTCGCACTTCATTAGCTCTCAAACTTTCTTTTAGCGGTATTTGAAAAAATATTCATATAACGGTTGTAGCCCGGTATTACGCATTCATCTATTTCGGATAACAATACTTAATTGTATAATATAGCCAGAGGCCATTGTTATGAGATATTCTAGGGCGATACCGCCTAAGGCTTACCTCGTCTTTTATGAAAAAAGTCCGCTCAAATTTCTTGATTAAATTTACAATGGCAAGCCGCGATGGTCGATTATCTACAGCAAAATGATTAAGTATCTTTTGAACTATCAGCGTAAATTGTTTTCCATTTTTATAAAACGTCTTCGCGTCTTTTTCTTTTTTAATTTGACAAAGATTTTTCGGATGAAATCAAACTTATAATTTTATTAGTGGCATCGGTGCGAAATCTGGATAATGCCATAAAATGGATTATGAGGTAGCACAGTGTTCGCATACGTAGAACTAATGCCAGCGCCTTTAATACACCAGTATCTATTTTGAGAGGAACACCGAAATGAAAAAAAATTGCATTGGTTTGTAAGTGAAGTAAGCAACATTAATTCAGCCGACTAGAGCTGCATAGTAAGAGCATTAAACAACCTGCACATTTCAAACTACCCACTGAAAATAATATGCAGCTCCCTAAGTCAGAGAACCTTAAACATTGACTTGGAGGAGCGTCCTACGAAGTAAAGAATCAAGAGCGGGGTTCCAAAGTCTCAGCGCTAGGCCCAGTTTCTATGCAACATAATATGTGATGGGGTTCTGAGAACAAGAAAATCCGAGATATCACGGGCTACGCTGATGCTGGTGGCATTGCAATTACCACAGTAGCAAAATTGCTGAAAGAAGTATTATTAGAAAGTTATGGTATGGCTACAAGGAGTAGCTCTAGAATTGGCAGACCATTGGACGGAAATAGTGCTGAGAAGTAGCAGGAAAACAGTATGACGTCTCACCATACGAGTGGATAAGCAACCTATCGAATCGAGCCCACACATCAAGTAGGTACCTGCGAATGCTGCTGGATCACAGGCTCAATTGTAAAGAGCAAATGAAATACACAGGAAAGGGAGCTTCTCGGGCAGTAATGGCACTGTTGATTCAATCAAACAAATAACGCCGCCAGGAACTTTTCAAAAATTGCAGTTTATATTTTCAAATATAATATCTAAATTTTCCTAGGAAAACTAAACGTTATAAAATGTACTTAATGCTAAACTTAACCTACGTTTATTCCGAATCCCTGGCGCTTTTTCCTGCTGGCTGCTGCTTACCACGATGTCTTCCTTTTATTCTCAATTGCCTCACTTTCCTTTTGACGTTTGCTAGTTTTCCGCTTGCCATGAGTAATGCCAATCTTACACCACCACCTGTGATGCCACCATACCTTGCGTTGTGCTGCCAAGTTCGGTTACAGGCACATTGAGGAAAGTCAATTAGAAGTAACGACCAGCAACGTGCAGTTACTCAATCTGTATATTTGCCTTCCCTTGTGGGCACAAGACGGATCGGGCAACTTAAATAAAAGGGATAAACTCGGTGTATAGAGTTGCAAAGCTAAGTAAAATTCTGGGAATTTAGAACAGGATCAGGAAAAGCGAACAATGTAATCTCTGGTCGACCTCGACACAAAAAAAAAATCCGCAGCTGTAAGCAAGAACCACCCGAGGCTGGAGAACGCGCAAATAATCTTCAAGACTTTGACATCACATCTTCTTTATTTGATGTATAAGTTATGATCTAAAATCCATTTAATTAATGCAACCTTAAACAGGCTTCTTAGCCTGGTATTTCAAATTAATTTTTTTTTCTAACAATTAATTTTATTTTTAAATCTCCATTTAGCAGTTAAGAAAAAAGCTTAAACACGGATATGTCATGTAACTTATCAGTTGATATTAAATCTATAATTATAAACATATAGTTGCTTGTCTTGCTGGGGCCAAGAAGGTTTCTGCTCTGACAAGGAGACTGTTTCATAGCAGTCAACTTTTTTGTTTTTTTTTTTATTTATAATCATTATTCTTTATAAATATATTTAGTATTTATTTATTATCATCTATCAAGTACATTAACTTTCTTAGATTAAAATTTAGAGTTTAATATATATAAAATAATATGTACAAACTACTTTTCTAAAACTAACTAATCTTGAAAACAAGTTTAAAAATGCCATGAGATAAAAAAAAAAAAAAAAAAAAAAAATAGGCTTTTAATATTTAAGAATAATATACATTTTACATGCTATTCAAAATCATATTCTTACAAACGTTTCTACTCATATTTAAATCGATTACGTGGTCATACTTATTGTAATGAATAGAAGCCATGGTAATTGGGTCATTTAGGCCGTAATTTGTCCTATGTACGGGAATGAAAAAGAAATCGCCTCCTCTAGGCCTTAAATGTCTGACAGGAACATACAGATTAAACATAGAAAGCAATTGCGAACATTGAATATGCCCACATAAAACATCATGTGCAAAAAGAGCAGAAAAATAATCACGTCTTACGAAAAGTGGCTTGATATCTATTAAAGCACCTCTAGCCTCATATGGCGGCATATAAGACCAATTAAATTTTCTTATAGCAAACTTTGAAAAACGCCTTTGGATTTTTTCGATACGCAAACGGGCATTGGCATAGTATGAGTTCCATACAACACAACAATACTCAAGAGACGAACGTATTAACGAAATATATAGCGCCTTAAGAGTATATGGATCTTGGAAATCATTTGAATTTCGGAACAAAAAACCTAACATTGAGTTAGCTTTAGATATCATATAGTCATAGTGCAAGGTGAACTTTAATTGTTCATCGAAGATTACACCCAGATCTTTCTGACAAGATACTCGTTTTAGAGTCATATTACCAATATTGTAATCGTATACAACAGGATTTAGAATTTTGGATACGGTTAACACCGAACACTTACTGATGTTAAAATACAATCCATTTCGATCACACCAATCAGTTATATTATTTAAGTCCGTTTGTAAGTCAAACGCATCGTTATAAGACTGAACTTCTTTGAATATTTTGAGGTCATCAGCATATAAAAGGCATTGCGAATGCGCGATATGTGTGGGTAAATCATTTATAAATAATAGAAATAAAAGTGGACCAAGATGGCTACCTTGCGGGACACCCGAAGAATTAATTATTTCTGACGAGATCTCGGATCCAATTTTTACAAATTGCTTCCTTCCAGTTAAATAACTACTCAACCACAACAATATTTGTGAGTGAAACCCTAGAAATTCCAGCTTTTTAATTAGAATATTATGTTGAACACTGTCAAAGGCCTTAGAAAAGTCAGTAAAAATTGAATCGGTTTGATGCCTACTTTCTAAGGCACGCAGGCAGGCATTTGCAAATATAACCAGGTTTGTGGTTGTGGATTTACCTCTCACAAAACCATGTTGAAAGTCAGAAATATTAATACAAACAGCACTATACAACTTATCTTTGACTATAGCTTCAAAGACTTTTGGAATAATTTGAAGCTTAGCTATTGGTCTATAATTTATTACAGCTTTTTTAGAACCTGATTTATGTATAGGTGTTATAAAGGACCACTTCCAAGTTTCGAGAAACTCCCCATGGCCTAACGATTTATTGAAAATGATATGAAGTGGCTTAAGAAGGCCGAGTTTACACATTTTTAGAAAAACTGGTGGTATATTATCAGGTGCAAGAGACGTACTCGATTCAAGGGAAGATAGTTCTTTCAATATATCATTCTCTGTTATATGTAAATGACCAATATCAGTGAAAGCTTTACAAAAAGGTACATTTGAACAACTCATGTCAAGATTTACGAAATTAGACTGAAAGAAAGTAGCAAACATATTACATATAACATTCAAATTACCACTAACGACGCCATTTAACTCCATTTCAGAAGGTAGACCTAGCGATTTTCTTTTTGTGTTAATGAATGTCCAGAACGCTTTGGAATCGTGCTTGATTTTGGACTCAAGAGACCACAGATATTGCTTATAAAGAAATTTTTTCAGGAATTCATATTCCTTTCGGAGTTGGAAAAACCTACTTTGAAGTGAAATATTAGTTCTGCTCTTTCTGTACATACTTCTCATAGCGCGTTTTAAGTTTAACAATTTTTTATTAAACCAAATTGGTTGAGTTTGCTTTTTTATAACCTTCATTGGAACAAACCTAGAAAAAGCGAATTCTATCACCTCACAGAAAACATTATACGTATGTTCAAGACTGGGTGTAGAGAGAATAGTTTCCCAGTTCACTGTACAAATAAAGTTATTTAATGACACGTAATCGGCTTTAGCAAAGTTATACACAGCAGTATTACGATTTGACATAGATAATTGATTTAAAACACTAAAATTAAAAGATATATTTAAAGCTCTGTGATGTATACTATTTATCAAAAGTGAAAAATCAGCTTCTGAAACACAACATTCAATATCTTGATGGACAAAAACTAAATCTAACATTCTTCCAATAGAATTAAGTATGCAATTTGTTTGCTGTAGATTCATAGCCGACATATTATCAGTTACAATAAATTCAACATCCTTACTGACATTACAAGGAAAAATACATTTATCGTCTTCAGAATAACTCCATTTGATATTTGGTAAATTAAAGTCACCTAGGACTACAATAAAAGAATTTGTTTCTAGAGTGTTAGCAATAAATTGTACGTTATTAATATGATTTTCATAAATTTGAGCATCTGAATTCGGTGGAATGTATGAGACAAAAAAATATACATTAATTTTATTACATTTGATGTTAGATTTGAAAAATTCAACACAAATACACAATTGTTCTATTGAACCCGAAGAAAATTTAAGTGGAATTTGTTTACTTTTCAAACTTGAACGAATGGCTAGTAAAACTCCTCCTCCTCTATTAAATCCAGTTTCAATTGCACAACGATCTTTTCTGTAAATATAATTTCCTTAAACGATCACAACACAAATGCAGGTATAAAAAAAAATAGTTAGTGATATTTGTATTTGAGAATTCAAATAGTGATATATACTACTTCATAAATAAAATTCAGAATTATGTGGAGTACGCAGTATTCAAATGATTATTGATATGATACATATAACAAAACGCGAAAAAAGCTATACAATGATTTTTGAGAAAAACAAGCACTAAAGTAAGTAATTTAAGAAATTATGTTAATACTAAGCAATATAAGGCAGCAGAACTTCAATTTGACTGTGATCAATATCCAGAAGCCACAGTTTAACTTTTTTTAAGAACATTGACAAAGACCTGGTACACCGAAGAGCTATAGGAGACGTATTAAACAGCTTGTAAGACACGATGGAGTAAAAGTTCACAAAATGCGTGGAAAATAATATAAAATAACTTGGAGACTTTAAGTTAATACAAATGTCTGACCGGAATGATTTTTAATGATCTAAAGAGGGGCATAGCGCGAGTAAAGTTATTAAGTGAACATCGAGGTTTGTTTCAGCCAATAAGTTTAGAGGGCTAGATGAAGCATATGCGATACCGAGATCATATGTAAAAGCTGTTACTTTAACTGCGAATGGTAGGTTAAAGAGGGAGTTTATGTAAACAAGGAACAAAATCGGACCAAAGACCGATCCTTGTGGTACACCTATGTTTAGCGTCTTGGTGTTACTGAGGTGGTCCCCACCTTTTACTTTTTGTGTTCGGTATATTAAGTAGGATGCAAACCAATCATGTACAGTCTCACGGAAACCAATGGAATGAAGCTTGTTAAGAAGAATGCTGTGGTTAACCATATCAAAGGCCTTTGCGATATCCACGAACAAACCAGCGCAATGTTTTTTCTCATCCAAACCTTAATTAATTAGGGAGCAATATTGTAGAAGAGCATCTTCGGTAGATAGACCCTCCCTTAATCCAAATTGCATAGGACTAAAAAACTTGATCCTTTTTAGATAACCTAATATTCTATTTTTGACAGCTTTTCCAAAGATTTTAGACATTGAAGACACCAAGGATATCGGTCTGTAGTTATTAACCTCTTTTCTACTCCTTTTTTTAAAAATCGAAATAACATAGCACTTGGCCCTTATAAGGCCGATCATCGCTTATGGTTGTCCACTGAGGTTTAATATAGCGCCTAGTTATATGGAAAAGATTGGGGTTTTTGAGAGACAATGTCTTAGTTCCTGTCTCCGGTTGTTCCGAACGCTTGAATCCAAGTACATATATTAAATACTATCCCAACAAGGTCCACTACGATGGGGTTCAGTTGAATAGGCTTGACAATTTCCCCATTAAGGTAACTCTAAGGCACGTTGCAAGGGCAATGACCAGCGACAATAGTCTGATCTTTGGGGCTTACTACCCCAATGAAAAGTACATAGAGAGAACGCTCTGGTCTGGCTTTATCCCGCCGGAGGCATTTATCCATATTGATGCAAAAGGGATGGTATTCCGGTCATATACCATCGTTACCGCAGCGCGAGAGATAAGCGGCTCCTCCATGGCGGTGACGTCTCCAATGCTCATGAGCTCCTCCGTTTTAGTACCGCAAAAGCGGATAGTGATGAATTCGGCACGGGAAAGTAGTTAAGTAGTTTAAGTAAGTAGAGTAGCTTGTTTGTAATGATAACATGTAAGATTACTCCGTAAAATAGTTTTTAGGCCGAAAGGTAATAATTTTAAGGTTATAGTTAAGATTAGAACGCCCGGATAAGGACAATTAATATAGAATAAGTATCCTGTTAATTTTAAGTTAGATTTAATAATTTTTCTCTAGTAAGTAAGTTGATATTTAATAAGCAATAAAAAAATGAATTTAAAAGTAAAAAAATAAATCTATAATTAATTCAGAATGAAAAGACTGGTGGAACACAATTCAACAAAAGAAAAATGGAGGCATAGACTGATCCACAACAAAGATGAACGTACCTGTAGGAAACTTAGTGAAGTAAACTTCTACCTGAATATCTGTGTGGTCGAAATAAAGAATGCTGAAAACACTATGACGGAATGATGTTCCTTCACCATGGCTAGGAACTTTCTGAAAAAAGAAAATTCCAGGAATATTACACAGTATTTCTAACGACGAACTAAGTCTGCGATACAGTGAGCGAAGTCATCCCAAGCATGCTGTAGTAGCTCTGCCGGGAGAAGAACATGCAATAAGCAACATAGTGAATGCGAATGCACATACAGCCGTTCAACAAAAAGCATTCGCAACTCGTGCGGCCAGGCCGACATACGCACACGCACATTTACACGCAGCGTGAAGGGGAGAGCTCATGAAGGCTGTCAGCTAAGAAGACGAATGGACGGCATGTAACATAGATGAGCTTTTTTCTCATGAACATACACGAGCCCACGCTAACAAATGCAGCAATTAATCGTGCTACCGAAAGGAAAGAAGCCTCCAGGAGAATCGTCTTCCTATTGAGCACTTTGGGAAATATCCTCGAGAATATGACATATAATAGACTCCTCCTGGTGGCTGAAGAGGAAGGAGCCGTCTCGGACCGCCAATTATGCTTCAGAAAAGCGCTTTTTTACTATTGATGCCAGTAGGACAGTAGTCGATATCGCAATTGAAGGAGAAATATGGTTCAACGGCACAAAGATGTACTGTGAAGTAGCAACGCTGGATAACACTTACAATTCTGGGAATTGTTCATTTAATACTTACTCTTCAGAATGCTGAACGAATTGCTGAAGATAGTGACAAACTACTTCAACAGTAGGAAGCAGATGTACAATACTGATGAAGGAGTGAAAAACTACAACATCACTGCGGGAGTCGGGTCTAGCACCACTTTTGTGGAATATTGTAAACGACAGAGTCCTTCGATAAACGTTAGCTCATCGAGTAAAGATTGTTGGATTGATTCATGATTCATGATATTGCTGTCATGACAGTATCTAAACAGATCCGTGTAGTAGAATCAGCTACAAGCGAATTTATTCCCAGGATAAAATATTGGTTAGTATTTGCCGGTCTAGAACTAACTTGCCACAAAACACAAGCCACATAACGAAACGTAAAAGAGTTGAATTTCCAGGCGGAGAATCAAATCAAGACTTAAAGAATCAGCTAAACAAGTTGGAGTAATATTAGACTACGACTTTAGTACAACGCACGTTGATTATTAAATAAAAAAAGTATTGCAAATACGGGGTGCTCGCTATGGATAAGCGATACTCTCCAGATGTAGGATTTTTTTTATATGACATCTACTATGCTACACAAAAAGAGATGTTTGAGCAGGGTCCCGGCCGAGAATGCAGAAGCGTTGATGTCCTCTTCGTATTCTGTACGTAGTTCCAACAACATTGTCGAAAGAGTATCAACCCAGTTGGTTTCTTCGTGACACTCGATGCATTTAGTGAATGCTATCAACGATTAACAAGTCAATTTAAAGCGGCTGGTGGTAGGGCGACGTGCGTATCGAATGTATCGAAACATTGCACACCATTTAAATAATTCTTTTGATTCTCGATCTGTAGTCGGCTTAAACTTCACTTTTTATGGATACTCTCCAGAGTTATAACCTTCGTCTTGTTATGTGCCGCACGTCTGAATGCAGGCACTTATGACAAAAGGAGGTAAAAGGAGATTGTCGGCAACATACAGACTCTGCGCGGTGGGAAGATTCAGAGGCTTTCGAACCATTTTCGACGAGGCCGCATTTGTTATAGCTTGAACTCGGACGACGTTTCCACGACAAAAAACAGAAGATCAAACCAGGACAATTCTACTTGCATCGATAGGTTAAAAGTCGTGAAAAATGCAGCATCAGCAGCTTTGTGGCAAGCTCGTTGGACCAATACCAACAAATAAAATAATTGATAAAGGAAAAGCATTGGGTAAGCAAATACATTCATCTTGTTCTTTACCGACGAGGTTATGATCTGGATAAAGGGGAGCATAACCCTCCCACTTCATTGTAGCCCTACTTGTCCATTGTGGATTCGGCAATAACCATCTCATGCAATTCATATCTGGTCACGGCGGTTACTGCAAGATACGGAGCAAGCAGTGTTTTGCTGCGATGTCATGGCATGGACAGCTATTGTTGCTGTCGAAGGACAATTAGATTGAAGTATCCAACGTCATTATAAACCAAATGAGCTGTGTGGAAGAGAAAATCTTTAAACGCATTAGAATAGCAGAAACGTCAGAAGTAGCTCATAAAAACGCATAGCATGAATTAAGTTATATCTAAAAATCAACTCCAGGTTACAGTCACCGTATCAAGCATCTTTAAATGCTACCTCTTCCTCAACGAAGGCTTAATATCGACATAATTTTTTACGGTAGCTTATATTTTACGGTTTGCTGTCTTTTATTGGATTTCGATTCCATGTGGCGCCCATAGCTTCCGCAGGGTTGACTTATTGTTTAGTCATAATCATATAACGAATTATGGCAGGCATAAGCCTATTAGTCGCATGAGTAGAATATTGGGTATAAGGAAAATAATGCTTAAAAATATTTTGCCTATTGATGCCTTAGTGACTTAAATTATTTAAATTGTGTCTGTGTTAGTATTGTATAGGTATAAAATCATTATGATATTTCTTTTTCTATATGTTTCCCTATGTGTGTGTCCTAACTAACATCTGCACTAAATGATGAGCCTGTGAGAGTACTTTATGTGCCGGCAAATTTCTGCTCGTGATAGTTGCTTGCGTTAAGCACTCCAAGATGCAGATCTGATAGTATTACCTAAGGGCAGTGGCTGAAGGATGTAGACGCACTCCTGTCATCGATTATTCTGGTTTGTGAATCGTGCATTTAAGTCTCACGAAAACAAATTTTGAGCTGAATGTATCACTTAAATCGACCTATGAACTGGAAGCTGAGGTTGAACGGGCCAGGCATGATAAAGAGAAAGCGCAAGTTTTTGCCACCCACCTAGAAGAAACTTTAAACCGTTTCATGGACAACATTTTATTCAAAATATAAACATGTCATATATGGCCAATAGTGCAATAATAAATGCAACACTAACCGAACTTAAGGAAGAAATAAGAATACGACCTAATCACCTGAGAGGTTCTTAAAGATCTACCTAGAAAAACTTTAATTAAGCTTCTGTTTATTATAAACGCCGCGCTTAGACTAGAATATGCTCCCAGACAATGGAAAGTCGCCGAAGCCATAATGGTTCTTAAGCCCGGAAAACCGAACGAAAAAACGTCTTATAGACCAATTTCGCTTCTTCCAATTATGTATATCTAAAGTGTTCGAGAGAATATTGATTTGGCGAATACAGCCGGTAATAAAAGAAAGGCATCTCATTCCGGATCATCAATTCGGTTTCAGAAGTAAGTACTCTACAGTTGAACAAGTGCATAGAATAACACATGCAATCGAAAAATGTCTTGAAGAAAAAAGGATTTGTCCCTTGACGTCTCTCAAGCTTTTGACAAGGTCTGGCATGAAGGTTTAAAGTTTAAGATACGACAAGTTCTGCCGGAGCATCTATATAATATTTTGTAGAATTACCTAACTGATAAATAACTCCCACTCAAGCGTGGAAACGAATATTTAGATTTTAAGGAAATAATGGCTGGGGTGCCGCAAGGAAGCGTAATTGGTCCAGTGTTATACTTATTATACACTCGTGATATACCACACGAAGAAGGCACTGAGCTAGCTATATTTGCTAACGACACTGCTATCCTAGCAGTAGGTAAAACGGAGACTACGGAAAAACTGCAAGAAGCTCTGGAAAGAGTAAATGAATGGACTAAGGTTTGGCGAATCGCAGTCAACGAGACCAAATCCGTTCATGTAAATTTTACTTTCAAGAAAATAAATAATTTTTCGGTCTTTTCAAACTCGGTTCAAATTCCGTTTGGAAACGAGAGTAATTATCTTGGAATGACATTTGATGTAAAGCTGAAATGGAAAGCGCATATAAAGAAAAAACCCAAGGAACTAGATAATAAATATTGAGAAATGTTTTGGTTACTCGGAAAATATTCCGAGCTTAATATAGAGAACAAACTGCTTTTATATAAACAAGTGCTAAAACCAGTGATGACATATGGCATACAACTCTCTACCAAATTAAGTAACATTAATATTTTACAAAATGTTGAAGACAAAGTGCTAAGAGGTATTGTTAACGCGGCTTGGTATATTAGAAATAGCGATGTCCACCGAGATCTCGGCATTAAAACAATCGAAGACAAAATCAAAAACTACCCGAGAAAGCATAAAAGTCGACTAGAAAGTCACATAAATATTACAGTCCTCCAAGTTTTGGATGAAAGAAATTTACTGCGCCGTCTACAAAGAACCAAACCTTTAGACTTAGCGCTATATGTAACCGCGCCTAAACTGCGGAGTTAGCAGGAACTTCTTATGGGAAGGTACCTGCAAAACGTTCTTATTTCGTGAAACCAAGTTGAAGTTAATAATACAAAACATATAAGATATGAAAGACAAATTGCTAATTGGTCTACCGAGTAGGTGCAATAATTGGAAGGCTGGCATTTCATCGCGGGGCGGGGAGATGCCAGCCGAAGCTCAGGGAAAACTGGAAGACGGGTGAAGGGGTTAGTGCGTAAAAATCCTACACTGTTACTGAGTATTGGCTGAGTTTCGTCTTTTAAAGATTACCGCCTCCCAGCGTAAAAAAGAAAAAAAAAATAGGTCGCACGGGCTATTTCGTCTCAAGAAGATTTCCATGCCCATTTTAGAAACAAAAAAACACTCGAGCGACATAAATAGACAAACACTGAGAGGCACATTCGTGCATCCTGCACATCTCCGAAGTGCTAGACAGAAAGAGGCTGTTACAACAGAAATCCCGCACAGTGATGAAATGACAAACGGCGGTACCATGGGGAACAGGATTAGGAAGTAGAGGTGGTTTTTAATCCCGGAATCACGCATTCGATGGTTTACGCCTTCTTAGGAAAATGAAAATTTCATTATAATGACATCCGAGCATTCATCTCACGTTTCGCTGAAACTTGCGCAGTGCAACTTGATAAAAAGGATATGAAAGTAATTTCTAGCACATTTTTTATGTACACTTTCCTTATCAACCGTATTCTATTTCTGGCCAAAATTCAATGTAATACTCGTATATTTGCTTGGATGAACGAAATTGGTTGCAAAAATAAAATTACTACGCGAGCTTAAGCAAGTAGTTCAGCCATCCAAGTATCTGGGTTCAGGTCCAAGCATCAAAGTAAGTAGCCAAATGACCTTCTGTCTTTAAGGTTTCTAAATTAGAAATGTGTGGAAGTTATCAAAATAAAATATTTTCCTCATACAAAATTCTGCCTAGGAAAAAAACCTAATCTAGCATTCTTTGCAAAATATTTGTCCTTTTTTCTAGAAAAATTCTGAAATTTTTTTCTATTTAGGGGCAGCATGGCCCAATAAAAAACGCCCGCCTCACACGCTCAACCCCCCTTCCCTTACCAACAGATTGATTCGCACAGACTTTTTTTATTTATTTAAATTATCACACACAACTGTCATGTTTATTTTTTTCTGGCCTAACTTGCATTGTAGTTGCTGGTTCTTTTTCCAAGCCTGTCTTTTTTCCGAAATTATTCTGGTGTTTTTTCCAATTTTGACTTAGTATCTACACATTTTCTGCGGGTTTAAGAAAAAAAAAAATTAACGCGTAATTTCCAGCAGCCAAAATGTGCATCACACAGCATATATTCAGTACTCCGTTCAAGTCATGTGTTCGTAGAATCTTAAATATTCAATCTCCTTTGACAGCAACCAAACAAGCCCTCGATGCGGATGAAGCCCCCTCCCATCACAAGCAAGGTTATGCATTTTCCAAATTCACCTTGTTCGCAGAGAACACGCAACGAAGTATTTACTACGCATTAGTTAAGTTCTCGCGTTCACTATACATATGTATATAATGTTACACATTCTCTACTGCCTGTCCTCTTGAAAAGTCAATCTCGATTGATTGGATTTGTCTTCCTTTTACGCAGTCAATGCCAACTGAACACATATAGTATATACATGTATTTTCCTATCGAGCTAAGCCTAGAAACCACATGATTCAAAAAGCTTATACGAATACGTACATTTGCATGTTGCACTGAAGTAGAGAAAATAGTGCGAAACTTAAATACATAATAATAACAGACAAACAGCTGTCCTTCCGTATATTGATTTTTGTGTGTTTGTGTTTGACTGTGAATTCGTTATAGGAGATCTATCTATGTAAGTCCAACATGAATAAAAGGAACTATGTACTTGTATAAGTAGGTTCTCGGTTTTGTTATCCAAATGATACTATCGGGTTGGGGTGTGGTTCATTTAACAATCAAACAAACCCCTAAAATCAATTTCAGGATTCGAACGGTCAGAAGAGCGCAACACATACGAGTCAAGTAGTCTTACAGATTTGATTAATATTAAAAAATCCATTACCATCCTGATAAAACGGCTGAGCTTCTTTTTCATAAAGGACTCCACTGTTGTCCTTTTCAGGTGTTTCACAGTAATTTATTATGATCGGTTTCCCTAAAAACAAACACGCCCGCCCGTCACACTTAGGTACACATGATGGGCCGATTATTACGACTACACGTTTGTCTCTATAAAAACGGCACTATGAGATACTTTTCCTCGGCTTTGTATAAACAATAACAATGCACACGTAACGTGGTTGGAAAAAAATCGGGTCACTGGGAAAAAGATAAATAAAATATCACGCATACGCCCGAGTAAACTGGAGATATTTGTTTATGTTTTATTTTTTGTTGATTTTTGCAAATGTTCTACGATATGGTGTTTATTTATTATTATTTAGTTTATTTCAAACGAAAAATACTATAACGTTCAAGTTCAAGTGCACCTAGTACCGAATACCGAATACGGAGGCAGAGAGCGGATTGCACAGTGTGTCAAAGCTTCTCGTAGTTTGAAGCTTTTTCCCATAGAACAACAATTTAAATATGAAATTGCACATTTTTCGTTCTGCAATCCTCTAGATGCGATATCAACCCATACCAGAGCATTTCGGATGTTTGGTTGGCTAGTAGGGTAGTAGATACTATATGCCATAGTTTTTTTTTTTGTTCGTATCGATGGCGGAAACGACAAGTGTATTCAAGATGAGCGAAAGAGTATGAGAGTATGCGCTCAGTATGTAAATAAAAGTGGAATGCAATAGTAGGTGAATGACGTATGCAATGACGTCGAGGGTGCATTTTGGAGTAAACTGAGGGTAGCAGATGGACGGATGGATGGATGGAAATCGAGAACAAACGGAAATTAAAAGACACAAGGCGGTGAGAAATAGATTTGGAAAGATGCGCAGTATTGCCAGGGTTATCGTTAATTAAACTATAGATATCACCTGTAGTAAACTTGAAAGGTTGGGATTAATTTATTTAGCGAGGTGATAAAAACAGTAGGAAACTGCTGAACGAGTTGATGGGGGAAAAACGTATGCAAAATATTGTTCTTTGTTATTGTAGGAAGCGAGGTTGTTTTGGAGCACCATTATCGTTTTCTTAACGACTGGTGATTTGAATTCCATGAGTTTCTATAAAGTTGTTTAAGAAATCTGTTTATGTCCTTTTCTATGGATCAGTTTTTACGACTGAATTATTAATTGACTACTTAGTCAGTTAATAATTTTGTCGTCAGCAATGCCCTATTTTTGAGACAAATTTCAGGGACACCGATTTAAAAAAACACAAATCTGAGAAGCTTCACTGGACGATGTATACTCTTGGATGTTGACAGGCTTTCGCAAGAGAAACACTAAGGTGTAATTGCGAGCTACCTGGGAACCCTCAATCAGGAATCCATCTGACCACTAAGCCACCGCACTCATTACAGATTAGCAAATCCATATCTGCTAAGCTAGTACTAACATTCACCACAATCAATGCAGTTAAAGGTTGCCCCTTCTATAGTACGAGTACATCGTCAACGATAAGCTGCTAGACGAACTAAGCAATTTTCGATACAGAAGTAATCATCATCATAGGTAGTCCTGTATCATGGAATTTTTGTCAAGTGTATTAAACTGATAGCAAACTGAAGGGCAAGGTGTAAATACTTTAAAAAAAACTAACATCATAGCCCTCGCTAAACTGAGCAATTTAAAATCAAATAACGTCTAAATATCAATCTGAGCCACTGCTACTTCAAAAATGCCAAAAAATGATTTCATGGAGGTACAAGAACACGGTCATTTCAATCATTACCTTGTAAGTGTGGTGGGAAGAGGCTAATTAAACCTATTCCCGAAAGAATACAAAGAATGGCGTCCACTGGTAGCGCAGGATTCATGCTTTCTAACAAAAACAGCAGCCTCAGAGGAACTTTTCAACTCCACCGCATACACGACTGTATACAGTGGCTGCAGTCAGTATTATATCGTATTATATAATCAGGCATCTTCTCCTTCTTCTTCCTTAATGGCGGTGAGGCTGTGATTAGGATTAAAGCGATCATACTTTTCCCACTTAACTGCATCTCTATTAGTCCGCCTCACACTGGGGCGAAACACCTCTGAAGCTCGCATTTAATCGAATTTCGAAATTGAGTTTTGTCTTAAACTACCGTTTTGTTTTTGTTTTAAATAGGATAGAGAATAAAAAATGAGAACAAGAAAGTATACTGGGAGGATGTGGTCTTTAGTAGATCGTCCCGAATGCAGCATTTGTTAGTATTTTCCATCGAAGCCGGAAGTGATTTTTTGTTTTGAGTCTGCAGTTAACTGTGTGCTATTTCTTACAGTTTGTTGGCATTAAAAAAGTATAAATTGCAATGGAATCAGTAAGCTCAGGTACTTTTATAGTCTTATTATGATTTAAAAAAAAAAAACTATTTTTGTATTTTTGATCTGTGGCTAAAGATAAAAAATGTGCGAAAAAAAACTGTTGGTTTTGTTTTTATCCAAAATCTTAAGAGTTTTAGATGTGTTGACCGTGACCTGACGTTGAGTGTTATATCTCTTTGTGATAAGTGGTTTGTTAAGTCTTAGAACCTGTAAACTTTTTTTTGCTACCTTTTGCTACTTGTTGTGTAGTAAATTTTTTTGTTGGTGACGTCACTTAGGAAAAAAATTCTATTTTTTTTTTAATTTTAATTACTTCTTAGGGCGAACACCTTCCAATACTCTTTCTGTGACAAGGGAAGAGCTATATAATATAATGAAGAGCTCAATGTTAAAGGGATTGGAAAGTCAAATCGAATTTTTGAGGGGTGAAGTTCTAAAGCGGGTCCAATGCACCGGTGCTTTTCAACACAATGTTAATGAGAAAATAACGGAGTTTAAATCAAAATTTAAATCGCGTTGGGAAAAAGCTTGTCGAGTAGAAAAAATGCACACAATTATGATTGCAGTTGCCAGTGGATATAATATTGGGGAGCGGGTCGAAATTCTGCTTTGCAAAATTCTGACTTTTACCACAGCAATTGTGCTTTTCAAAATTCTGTTTTTTTTCTGTTCTGTCTTACAAAATTCTGCTTTTCAAAATTCTGCTTTTTAAAATTCTGACAGGCAATATTTTAAACAAATAAATTCTGCTAATCCTGTTTTTTTTCCAATTTACAAATTTAAAGGAAACGAATATTTTTCAACTTTGTCAACAAATTACAATATATTTCATATAAAGAAGGTACACAGGTGGGTACCAGGAACACAAAAAAAAAAAACAGCCAAAAAATAATAAATTATTTCATAATTGAAATTACCAAAAAAAAAAAGAAACAACAGCATTATGAAACTAAACAAAGCCAGAGAGAACAATATTTGTTGATAATGTCCTAAGAAAACTAATTTTACCTCTTCTTCTAACAAGTGACTAGGTAGTTATATTGTTTTACAAAATTGTATTACAAAAAAGCGCGCGCTTTTAAACATTTTCCAAACCTTTTTTTATTATATGCAGGATTTTGCAAAGCAGAATTTTGAAAAGCAGAATTTTGAAAAAAAGAATTCTAAAAAGCAGAATTTTGAAATCAGAATTTTGTAAAACAGAATTTTGAAAAAAGAATTTTGACCCCAACCCATGATATTGATGTATACAAATTCGGGGAATTCGCACATGACACAGCAAGATGCTTCGTCAGTAAATATTGCTGGTATCATATGCCTCCAACTTTGCATAAATATTTTATTCAAAATGACCAGGTCAGGTTCCTATGAAAGTACATGAGGACTCCAACACCATGCAACTTATGCCAATGGTTCAATTTAAGTCATCGACTTCATGCTTAAGAAAGTCAATTTATATACCCAATACAAAAACAGTGAGACTTTGTCCATGTCGGAACATTTTATTTTTTGGTTTTCCAACAAAATTCTAATTTTTTAAGCCTCCTGCAAAGTTTTCGTGGCAAAAGACGTTGCTTAGGCGAGTCGTTAAGGACATTGTCTACATATTTCGTTTTTAATATTTTTTTTCGTTTTCTTGCATTCGTGCTGAAATTTTGAACTCAAACTTATTATGAGGTATGAGAAAACTCCAAAATAGTGTGTCCCGAACACCCGTCCATTTGGGTCTGTACGTCCGTCATCAAGGCTCCAGGTACAATGGGTGGACGGATCTTCTTAAAACTTTGTATTTGGATTTCTAGGCTTACCATGGTATTTACAACACCGACTTTCTTAAATATGGCCCTACCGAATTTGATTGTCGAATAACAGTGTGTTACAAAATGCTAATACCTCAAAAAACGGGTCAAGTTATTTCTCACCAAATAATACTTATTTCTATTTTCAACAAATGTCTATATTAAATTTTTTTAAATACTTTTTTATTCAACAGTTTTTTAAATATTTAAAAATTACACTTTTCTCAAAAACGGATCGAACGCTTTGGATCTATTTTGATGTCTTGAAAACTAGGGTTGAGTGTCAGAACCTACAACAATATCCCAAAAACGGGCGACGTAATTTCAAAGAAATTTGACAGATTCAGCATATCTACTCTGATTTTTTTATATTTTTTTATATAAGAATTCCTTTTTTTTTAAATTGCACTTTTCTTAAAGACGGCTTAAAAGATTTCGATGATTTTTTGAATTTTTAATAATTGGGGTAAATGTTAGGACCTGGTAAACTCAGATTTTCGTGAAAGACTTGAGTAATGGAACATTTGAAAAATTGCAATACCTCAAAAAACCGGTAAAGTGATTTGAAAATATTTCACAATCAATATTATAGAGTATTCATAAAACAGTTTCTAAAAATATTTTAAATTAATTTTAAAATTTAATTTTAAAAAAAATTTTAAATTTCGTAAAAACGGCTTGAATGATTTTGATCTGTGTTGGTATTTTAAATACTTGGAGTGAAAGGAGAAAATGGCATACTTAGTTTTGACCAAAAGACTAAATCAACGAAACTTTCGAGAAATGACTCTAAGATAAAGGATACAATTTTTAAATAAATCTTTATCGTTTTGCATGAAAATTTGTATTTATTTTTTTTGCTTCAAATAGCCCCATTAGGATTGAAAGCCATTATGACAAATCAAAAACTGTTCATAAGAACACAATCACAAATTCAATTACCGTTATGAATGCTTCAATTGAAAACAAGGTAAATGAATCCGCCTAATTTTAGTCGGTTTAAGAAAAAAATCATACTGTCACATCTATTACATGGACAAAATTTGAAACAGGAATGCTATCAGGTTTATCTTGTAGTCATGAGATTTGCATCAGTGTCGAGCAAATGTGTCAGACAAATATTTACATATATTAAACATCAATACGCATGTTGGGAATACATAAACGTTATATCTCCCTAAAATGCGACTATACTTTTATAATCCATATCCGGCCTCTGCTGAATTAAATTTCAAGCTGTTTTTTAACTTACCAATTCACAAATGTAATTGAGACAAATTAAATATATATATCTACATGGTATCGCCATTGTTAAACTTTTGTTTGAACAGAACTAAATAAACAAACTTGTCTGCGAGAATCAAATGGTTCAATCCTGACAAAAAAAGGCGAAGCATTTATTGCAAATATGCAAAACTATCTACATCACATCATCAACGATGATGACTTGAGGACGCAAAGTATAGAGCTAAAGATATGTGAAATTCCTTACAACGCCCTTGCTTGGATAAAGAAAAATCACTTCTCGGGGCTTCAAAATGACACTATCAACACAATTCAATTACACAATTCAAGCTGGCTTCGACATTCTGGTCAGACAACACCCGAAGGAAGGTACGTTGAGATCTTTGCTGAGGTAAATAACCTGACTCAGCTTGTAAATGAGTCGACACGAATACCGGACATTAGCAGCCAAACTGCCAACACTTTGGACTTGTTTCTTACCTCTCACCCCGATAAATACGCTTTGAACGTATTATCGCCTCTAGGTTCGTCAGACCATTGTATCATATCAGCAAATTTCTCGTACTCCAACCACATAGTTAAAGAACAAATTTCAAAAAGTACCGTATGGCAATACGAGAAAGCCAATTGGGAAAAACTAAACGGTTTCTTTAAGAGTTTTAACTGGTCGCTGTGCTTCCTCGACAGCGACGTGGATGCTGCTGCTGATATGATCACAAACATAATTCACCTGGGCATGAAATCTTTTATCGCTAACAGGATTAAAAGTATCAAACCCAAGGTTAACGCGAGGTATGACTCGAGCTGCAAAGAGGCTATCAGGCTATTCAAAGCCAACCCATCTGAGGAAAGCCGTAAAAAGTTTAAACGAGCCAGAAATGACTGCAATGCCCACATTAATCGTTTCAAATTCTCCTATGACCAAAAGTTGAGGCAAAAAATACTACAAAGTCCCACGGGTAGTAAAAACTTTTGGTCATTTGTTAAAAACATCAAGAATTCGACCTCATCATCTGTCCCGATACTCATTTACAATGGCATTCCAGCTGTCAGCTCTATAGATAAAGCCAATCTGTTTGCTGTTCACTTTGCAGCTCCCATATTGTGCTTTTGTTGCCCTGTACTCGAGCGCGTAGAATACTCTATGGGACCAATCCACTCCCGCACTCGTACAGTGGCTAGAGTACTTCAAGATCTTGACGTTCACAAATCCGCTGGTCCAGATGGTATTTCCCCTATCGTTCTGAAGAGGTGTTCTTCTTCGCTGGCAAAACCATTGCGTAAGCTTTTCCATCTGTCCTATTCTTCAGGACTCTTTCCGGGAAGATGGAAAACAGCATTTGTCCAGCCTGTACCAAAAAAAGGCGAATCTTCTTCTCCCTCCTCCTACCGACCAATTGCACTTACGTCCCTTCTTTCTAAGGTCATGGAAACGCTGATAAACCGTCAGCTAATGAAATATCTTGAATCGCGAAAACTTCTTAATGACCGGCAGTATGGTTTTCGTAGCAACAGGTCCACTGGTGATTTGATGACATATCTAACCGAAAAGTGGAACCAATCTCTTCATCAAGGTGGTGAAAGTAAGATCGTTGCGCTTGATATTTCAAAGGCATTTGACAGAGTTTGGCATCAAGCTCTCTTGTCAAAAATGCGTGCATTTGGAATCGATGATACTCTTCTTCAATGGATTAGAAATTACCTTTCGGACCGTTCAATTCAAGTTGTTTTGGATGGTTTCAAGTCTGCAACTCACCAAATAAATGCTGGTGTCCCCCAAGGCTCTGTTCTGTCCCCGACTCTCTTTCTCATTTTTATAAATGATCTCCTGTCTGTTACTTCTAATCCAATCCATTCCTTTGCTGATGAGAGTACCCTCAGCTTCTCATATTCGTTTCTTGGGTCACGCCCCTCATCTTCGGGTGTGGAACTGGAACGGCAACATATGTTAAGCTCATTAAATTCCGATCTTAACAGCATAACTCAGTGGGGTAAAACCAATAGAGTGGAATTTAATGCTTCCAAAACTCAATGCTGTCTCCAGTCATTAAAGCAAAACCCACACACACTGCCATTATCTATGAATGGCACTTACATCGCTGAAACCGAAAGAATTTCCATTCTCGGTATGTGTGTTAATGACAACCTTCGTTGGAATGACCACATATTCGATGTCGCCAAGAACGCCGCGAAATGTCTAGGCTTCCTTAAGCGCTGTAAGAAATATTTCACCCCTTCTGATCTGGCTACAATTTATAAGGCGTTTATTCGCCGGAAACTCGAGTACAATGCTCATATCTGGTCCGGTGCACCAATAACTTATTTGGAGCTACTTGACAGGATCCAAAAACGCGCGATAAAACTCATTGGCGACCGAGACATCGCGAGATCGATTGACTCTCTTAGTCATCGTCGTAATGTCTCCTGCCTGTCGTTTTTTTATCGTTATTTCCAACATAACTGCTCAAACGAAATAGCCAGTTGCATTCCTCCGCTTGAACATTTCAACCGCAATACCCGCCATGCAAGGAATGCTCATCAGTTCACCCTCAAGCCTGTGTTCGGACGTACAGTGAAGTTCAAAGAATCTTTCCTC
Source organism: Portevinia maculata (assembly GCA_949715645.1). NCBI lineage: Eukaryota > Metazoa > Arthropoda > Insecta > Diptera > Syrphidae > Portevinia > Portevinia maculata. Next base: position 23,590,681 of record OX454527.1, on the reverse strand, counting down.
AGCCGTACAACACGAATGTGGAATGCTCTTCCCCGCTCCATTTTTCCTACACATTATAACCTACAGACATTCAAAACCAACGTGCATCGGCATCTCTCCTTTTCCTCTTGCCCTAATTTCCTTAACGCCTGCGCTGTGTAGCTAATACATTATAAGGGTCCCAACAAATCCCTTTAGTGCGCGCTTATTATAAAAAAAAAAAAAAAATCAACACGGCAAAGAAACATGGGGGTTGACAGATGAAGCTAAAGCCATGCTTAGTGACAAGAACGCGGCCTTCGCTCCACTAATAATGGAGATGAAAAAGCTCGCCTCGAACTGGAATATAGACTTTGCAAGAGGCTCGCAAAAAGAGAGTGCACTCAAACGCCTGGAGTTAGAAGAAATTTATTCTTCGGGTGCTGATAGAAACCAGGCCATAGACAAACTCCGACAAACTAGCTTGAACAGGAGCACAACTATTTTCAAAATAGCCGCTAAGAGAAGGAGGAATGACCAGGAAATCTGGTCGGCAAAGTTCATCACCAATGCTCAAGGGCTGCTTCTTGTAAATGACTCAAAAATACTACACAGGTGGCAGCAGTATTGCGAAGGACTTCTAAATGAACAAATTCCTCAGGTTCATTTTCCGAGTGCCGTTCCTACTAATGAAGAAGTACACGACATTACTGTCGAAGAGGTTAGGAAGGCGGTAAGAGACTACAAAAAGCGAAAAGCAGTTGGGCCGGACGAAATACCCTCTGAATTCTGGAAAAAGATGGGAGAGATCGGGTCCAAATGGCTCATGATTCTCATCTTCACACCGATGAGAGGCGTTCCACCAAACCTGTGAAGGCAAAGTTTTCTTCTTCCTTTGTACAAAGGAAAAGAATATACGCAAGAATGTGGTAATTACACAATTACACAGTAGTCACACAGCATGATCGTTGAGCGAGTATTAAATAGCCGAATATGAAAAATAATACGGCTATCTGAAGACCAGTGCGGGTTTGTCCCTGGTAAATCAACCACCGATGCAATCTAAAGTATAAGCATCATGATAGGAAAACATCTTGAATCCTTAAGGGACTTGCATATGGTGATGGTTGATTTTGAAAAGGCCTTTGATAGACAACCAAGAGATCTGTGGGGTGGTGCTAAGACAGCGAGGAGTTCCAGAAAACTGCGTACAGATGTTCATGGGCATGTGTGAGGGAGTAAAGACAAGAGTAAGTTGACCCGTTGGCTTTGCCGAGGAGTTCGCAGTCAAAGTCGGTGTACACCAGGGAAGCGTGTTTAGTCCCCTGATATTTATTACAGTCCTTGATAATCTGCTTGGAGGAAAAGTGACGAACTCCAAAGTGCATCAGTTTTTCTATGCGGATGAGCAAACGTCCCTGCAACGAGCACTTGATGTATGGGTGGAAGTTTTGGAGGGTAATGGGTATCGTATTAGTCCGAAAAAACTGAATTCTTGTGCTGCCCGTTATCTGAACCACTCCGACCTATTTCAGACATTTGTATGAATGGAAGAGTGATTTCCAAGTGTGAAAAGCTCCAATATATGATCAATACCGAAGCAAGCTCTGATGACGACATTAAACATGGTGTAAGCGTAGGGTGGATGAACTGGCGGAAAAACTCATACATCTTCTGTGACCGAAATAAGCCCCTAAGCTGAAAGGAAGGCTCTACACCGCAGTTGTGCGCCCGGGGCTCATATACGGTTCACAATGTTGGACAGCGTACAAAAAGTATGAGGGCAAATTAACGGCAGCTGATATGAAGATGCTTCGCGTGACAGCAGGAGTAACAAAGATTGATCCAATAAGAAGTTCCAAGATCCGAGGAAGCCTTCACGTCAAAGAACCCATCTCTAAGAAAATGGAGCGCGACCGGCTCAGTTTCAACTGTCATGTTCAAAGGAGCGATCCTACAAACCCTGTCAAAAAGGCAATATCAACCAGCGTTTCAATACAAACGCAAAAGATAGGCAACCGTAAAAACTCTTGAGACATTTGATTGGCTTCAGCGCCGACGTGATTTAAAATCGGGAGGCCTGTCGCTGTTTTCTGACAGGCGGATCAGAGGGAATGTGGTATGGTTTGAGGGTTATGACCCTTATAATCCATAGCCTTACCGCCATTAAGGGAGAAGAAGATCGACATTGTTACGATTCTTTTTTGCCTGATTTTACGAGTATAGAAAATGGCTTATTAATTCGAAACCAATTCTTATAAAAGCGAGAAAGTTATCGTACGGCTCCCGGTCGTGCTCTTTATTTAAAGAAAAACACACATTTTTCGATTAAACGGTTTTTATTTAGAATGGGCATGACAGTGGGCGTATATCCCATCACCTGATTATATCGGGCCCCTAGAGAGTTTTTGTTCACATTTTCCGGTTTCTATCCATTTTATTCTTTTGTAAGTAAAGCTGCTCTGTGAAACACGAGGTAAGAGCCACTCAAAAAACTAATGGGTACTATTTTAAAGCCTTGAACGATCTACAGCATCGTCATATTACTCGGTAAACCTAAGTTTGAGTGGCTTGACAAACATGAATGCATTTTTGCAAAGAACTAAGCGACTAGCTTCCGAAAACTGAGGGTAAAGTGCACTGGGAATGTCAAATTGCTTTCCACACTTAAGATTGGCAGTCCTACAACCTCAATTGTATCTCTTTACACAAGCTCTCCAATTTTAAGCCACAGTCATGTTTCGGTCTTCAAAAGGCAAAATAATAACCTTTTACATTTTCATTTTCGCGCCTTAAACATTGAAATCATTGTATTTATATATACTTGCACGTTTCCCTACTATTATCAAGGGCGTTGTTGTTAGTCTGCACCATAATTTGTGCCTGGAGACAAACCCAAAAACATCTACCCAACAAAAGGTCATTGTCGCCATTACGTTGGCTTTGCTTATCGCAAGTAAGAGCATCCTCACATGGGCCTTGGTTGAGGTTTATCATTTTAACATTCTCTTGCAAAAAGGTGTGTACTCCCTGGTGGGACTTGTACCATAACAGGAACAGATACTTCAATATATACATAATTCAGGAAAATTCTAACCCTGCAACCAAATTTGGAGATGAAAATCTGCGGCACAAGGGACAGATTAATTTTCTCCATAAAATAGCCCACCAAAATGCCATCGGTGAGCTTTCGCAGCGAACCTGGCAATGCCGCACATGACCCGTTAACATCAGACACGTGCCGAAGGAGAGACTGCTGCAGACAACTAGGTGCAGGCAACGCCGAAACCGACGACATTGTACTACAAACCTACTAGGGACCTAAAGAGGAACAAAAAAGCACGACCCACCACCCATTCCACCCTATGTCAGTTGTGTGTACTTTCATTGTGCCTAGTTATTTATTTTACATTTGTTTTTGTTTGCCTTGTGGCCGTGCTTGCCAGAACTACGAGGAGCAGAACGTCAGGTGGCATCGTAGTAAATAGTAAATGCCTGGTAGAAATCCATATACATAGTCGTGGGAAAAGAGCGCGCGCATGTCACACTCACAGTATACAGATACTACAGCCCCCACATGTGACGTCATAGTTTTGATCTCAAACTAGAACAAATGTTGCGTGGTGTTACGTCATTTGAGGGAGCAATTAAACCACTCCTGCCCTCCTCGTTACTCTGGATTGGATAGGGTTATGTTATGAGATTGAGTGGTTGTAATTGAAAGTTAACGACAAACGACGCAGACGATGCTAACGACAACGAACCGTGGGCGCTGTGGTCACTTCTACGTCATTTCAAATTGCGTCTTATATTGTGATGCAACATTTTCCTTTTTCTACTCGAATGGCAAGGATGGGATGTGGTGTGGGAAAACCTTGTGTATATTGGCTGTAGGTGGAAGCTTTTCCAGAAACAAAAAGAAACCTTTTATGTTGTTGGGTAATCCGTAGGTTTGCGTAAATGGTAGATGGAACAATGCAAAAAAATGCAGAAGTAGTGCACTCTATTCGTACCACCCAAGCATTTATGTAAGTAGATGTACATATTTAATTAAATAATAGAGTGGAATAATTGAGAAATTACACTGATGGTATTCCTTGCCCCATTTGTTCGTTGAAACTAATTTTTGTTCCTAAGACAACGGCCGGAATGGGGTTTCCTTTTTGACTTGTTGGCATTTTCACTGTAATTCGATTTATTGAAAGAACTTCGATGATTCCAGAAGATAAGGATACGCATCTTTTTCGATCAACAACGTTGGCAATTAACGTAAACATAACGCATCAAGGGCATTTGCCCAATACATAAATTTGGGAATTTTCAACAGATGACGGAATAGATTGTGGAAGACCTTGACTGGGCAGGGGAATTTCCTTGTGCGATGTTAACAAATATTGATTTGTCTGTTTTGAAACTACGCGATAATATAAATAGTAGATTAGGCTGTCCTATTGACTATGTGCAAAGTGTGGGTAGCTAAGTAGACTACTAGAGCAGTTGTTATAGCAAATGGGCCAAAGCTTTAACTCGTATGTCAAGCGTTCTTAATTTTTTACAATTGACAACATTTGCAGATACATTTCAGTGGCAAACAGAAGTCTTTGAGTATCTTCGCTGAGGACTATTCGTCGTATTTGTTCCAAAATATATTTGCCAAATCGAAGGCTACTGAAATGTTGGTGCGCAATGAGAAAAAGACTAGGAGGTTCTAAAATATGTATTTATCTGCGATGTCGTGATGCATGCGCAATTAAATACGAATAATTGGTCGAAAATATACGAATTGAAAAACTTCTTTAATGATGGGCAAGTCTATGATGACATAAGCCTGTCATAAGGATCTGCAAGCATATCTGATTACTGAATGTGATGAGTGGTTCGCGGATGATTTCCTTAACGCCAGAGTTTCCCAACCTTAGGTCGCGACCCATTTCTGCGTCGCGAATGGTTTCCGATTTCGTCGTGGTGGAGAAGCAAAGGATTATAAAATACAAAATTATAAACACAAACTACTTCAAAGTGTTATTGTACTGGATTGAACATATATTCGAAATGGTTGACAAGTTTTTCAAAAAGACATAATATTTGATGGAGTATGTACCAAAGGTGCCCCAGCCACGATGGGAAAAGGAATTGGATTCTGTACACGAGTACAAGAAGTTTATTTATTTAATTATTTGTTTATTTATTTACCATCTATCGTTAGCCTTATACAAATTTACAACACTACTATACTTCATAAATACATAGGTATATAATTATAATAATAAAAACAGAAAGTTTAAATTAAAAAGATTACAAGAAAAAAAAAAAAAGTAAGTAAAAAATCTCTTTGAAACCTTAGTTAACGGGCTCCCGACCAGTGAAGATTCTTTGCCTGAGACACTGCAGCCTTCCATCCTCTACGCTGCTTCCAGTTGTCCAGACCAAGTGCTCTGGCATCTGCCATGGCTTGCTCTTTGAAACGGAGGTTCGGTCTTCCTTGTCTTCTCGAACCTGGGGGCTCGGATTCGAAGATCCTCTTAGCTTGAGCATTATTGTCCATTCGCTCGGTGCGGCCGAGCCAATGTAGTCGACGTATTTTGGCTTTTTGGACAACATCCACATCTTGGTACAGCTCATAGAGTTCGCGGTTGTATCTTCTTCTCCATTCGCCCTCCTCGCACACAGGACCAAAAATCCGCTGAAGAATTTTTCTTTAGAGGGACCCCAGTATCAGCTCTCACTTCCTATTTATCGTCAAGGTCAAGCACTCGCCGCCATAAAGCAGAACTGCAGGATAAGGGTTTTGTAAAGCATACATTTCGTCCTCCGAGTTAGGAGTTTTGAACCCAGTTGTTTTGCCAAACCGAAATAGCAGCGGTTTCCTAAGGTAATTCTTCGCCGGATCTCCACTAAGGTGTCATTCGTGTAGTTGATGTTTACTCCTAGCTAGACTCCTTAACTACCTCGAAGTTATTACTATCAACAGTGACGTTTTGTCCTAGGCGGTGGACAGATGTTTGTTTGTTTGTTGATAGCATGTATTTGGTCTTGTCCTCATTTACTACAAGGCCAACAGATTTCGCTTGTTCTTCAATCGCCGTGAAAGCTTCTATCACAGAGCGCTGTGATCGATCGATGATGTCAATATCGTCGGCACAATCCAGCAGCTGAACGGACTTATTGAAGATAGTGCCTTCCGTGTTGGCACCTGCCCTGCGCACTATCTGCTCCAGTACGAGATTGAAGAAATCGCATGATAGCGCGTCCACTTGCCGAAATCCAGTGCATGCTTGAAATAGTTCGGAGGAGCTACTTCCAAACTGCACGTTGCAGTGCGTGTTTTCCAGTGTCACGTGACACATCTGAATCAGTTTTTCCGCGATTTCGAATTCGGTCATCGCTATATAGAGCTCCTGACGATGTATACTATCATACGCGACTTCGAAGTCGATGAATAGGTGGTGTGTCTCGACTTGAAATTCGTTGGTCTTTTCCAGGACTTGCCTCAGTGTGAAAATTTGGTCTATAGTCGATCTGCCTGGCCGGAAGCCACACTGGTACGTGCCGATAGGTGTGTTACAAAACGGTTTAAGACGTTCACACAGTACCTTGAAAAGGATCTTATATGGAACTAGGGACTTCAATCCCGAATCTAATTTTCAATCCCGGGATTCCGGGATTTAGAAAAATTAATCCCGGGATCCCGGGATATCCCGGGATTGGACAGAATATTTTTTTTTTTAAAGAATTCAAACCAAAAATTGATGTTATCTTTTTAACAAAAAAAAATCAACTTCCGATAATTGCTCACAAAAATTGAGAAATTAATTATAAGTGCCCTATCTTTTTAAAAAAAACAACGTAACGTAATTTTATCTGTTTTTTTTTTATCGTAGCTTGACTAGGTGACACGAATACTTCATCAGAATATTGTGTTGATGGATTTTGGAAATGGTTTAGCAAATCAGTTAATTTCGTGCGGATTCTTTCTGACAATGATTTTGGCCTTTGTTTGGCAAAAATCGTATTTTTACTGGCCAATTGATCGAAACAAAATCTTAATGCTGCATCAGCCAAACACAGATTTGATTTTTGGCGGCAGATTGCTTCAACAGCTTGTTTTAATGGAGTAAGAACATCGACGATTTCACTTGCTAAATCAAAATCAGAATCTTTTAGCTGAACAAAATACTTAAGATCAATTAAGGCCTTTTGAATGCTAGTTTTCAGAAGGACGAATCGTTCTAGCATAATCAAAAGGCTATTCCACCTAGTCTTGCAATCTAAAAGTAATGACAGCTCTTTTCCATGTTCAGCCTTAACATACTTTTGGAGAATCTCATCGTCTTTTGTCGGCGACCTTTTGAAGTACACAACAACTCTGCGAATTTTTTTAATGACTTCATTTATATTTTGCTCGTTTGTGAAATCTGGCACATGTTCGATTGTATTATACGGGGAAATAACAACTAAAGCTGCTTTTGATTCCTCGAAATCCTCGATATCATGGCCGATATTGTCTACATCTTCAGTATTCATTGTATCGTTTGTTGATTCCTCCAAAATTGATTCTAGTTCGTTTTCAACGAATGCTTTTTTGTTGTAAAGGACGTCACAAACAGCCAAATGTATACCGTGCGCAAAACAAATTTGATATTCAGTGTCAAGCTGGTTTCCCACACTTATCATTACATTTGGTCCATCAATGACAATTGCGACTACCTAATTCTTTTTCAAGAGCAAGGTTGTGAAGGGCGAGACGATCCTTAAGCAGCTTTATACACATTTTCGCGTTTAGTGATCCAGAAACACGAATTATTCCCAGACTCCAGAGCGAGTGCACATATGTACGTACATATCTCTTATTGGCATGGGAGGTCCATTCATCGAATGTCAAGCTAAATCTTTCATCCATCTGCTTCAATTTATTAATTTCTGTGGTAATCTAGTGCCTTATTAGAAGGCTATAGTCAACTACACGTTTCCGAATTGTCGCTGTTGATTTAGGTAAATCTGTATAAACTTTGGAAATCAGCAGTTTTCTCAAGTCTGCTGATTTAATAAAAGTGACAAACACCAGTCGACCAAAGCCGTCATACGTGACAAAACTTTACCCAGGATGTCAGTATCAGTTTTTAAAAAGTAATCATCCATTTTGCGTTTAACCGGTGGTCCTGCCGTTTCCTTCTCTCTTGATTGTTGACTAGTCGAAGCAATACTCAGTTCACCTCCCACTTTGGATTTTTGGATGGCTAATAAGTCCGTGTGTAAGCCTTTAGTTGAACCTCCCAAAGTCTTCAGTACAGCCTTACATTTTTCACACTCTGCACTTTTTCCATCTTTTGATGTGTAAAAATGATGGCAAACTGATGGTGACGGGTCAGATTCACAATCTTTTTTATGCTTGGTAAAATGAGTTTTGCTTGACATTGTTCAAATCACACAATAATACGGACTAGTACTTTATCTAAAACGCATGCGAGAACACCACAAACACAATAGAAACCAAACTGATAACTGAACTTGTTTCTCTTTCTCCTTTAACCAGGCGAGAGTGTGGCTGGGTATGATATACCCACCCTGTTTTTTTTTTTTTTTTTTGTTATATGCACTATCAGCTCTGTCTCTGTGTCGTGGAGTGCTTAAAGCAAGCAACTATCACGAGCAGAAATTGCCGGCCCTAAAAGTGCTCTCACAGGCTCATCATTTAGTGCAGGTGTTAGTAAGGACAAAACAATTAAAAATACAATAATTATGTACCTATAAAATACTAACACAGACACAAAATAATGCAAACAATTTAAGACATTAAAGCATTATTACGCAAAATATTTTTTAGCTTAATTTTACTAACATGCAAGTCAATCACATGATCATTTAGATTATAGATTCTACTCATGCGACTAATAGGCTCATGCCTCCCATAATTCGTTCTATGATGGGGGCTAAACAATAATTCAACACTGTGTAAATTATGGGGACCACCACGAAAATTAAAGCCAATAGACGACAACAAGTCAGGTGCATCTATTTGACCGGATATAAGCTGCTGTAAAAAAATGATATCGCTATTAAGCCTTCGTTGAGAAAGGGGTAACATTTGAAGAAGCTTAATACGCTGACTGTAAGGAGGAAGGTTAAAAGGATCATCCCATGGAAGTCCTCTAAGTGCAAATCGAATAAATTTACGTTGAATGGCCTCTATTCGATTTGAATGAATGTTGTAGAATGGCGTCCAAACTTGTGAAGCATACTCTAGAATCGGACGGACAAAACAATTGTACAATGACATAGTAACGTATGGGTCATTAAATTCTTTCGCCCACCTTTTTACGAAGCCCAGCATAGAATTAGATTTATTAACAATAAAATTGATATGCTTGGCAAAAACCAGTTTGGGATCGAAATAAACCCCAAGATCCTTAAAATTATCAACAATACCAAGAATATTTTGTTATTCACATAACCGTAATTTTTTAACTGATCACGCATTGTCTGGCGTTAAAGACAAGCGGTAGGGGATAGTGGTGTGTTCGCAGTATCGCGCTAGTCATCGGTCGAAACTAGATACACGTGTGCAAACATCTGTTGGGTACAAAACACGCATATACAGCCTGTGGAAATGCCATATACATATGTATGGAACATGTAATTTGTGTTTTAAAAGTGTCTTCAATCCCGAAAATCCCGGGATTGGTGACTGGCAATCCCGGAATCGTTTAAGAGCACAAATCGTACGGGATCCCGGGATTGATTTCTCTATATGGAACATTAAGCAGGGATATGCCTCGATAGTTCTTGCAAGACATAGGATCGTCTTTTTTGTAGTTGGGGCATATGGAGCTGATAGTCCAGTCATCGGGCATGTTTTCTCCCACCCATACTTCTTAAGCTTTTTTATAGCTAAGCCAACTTCTTCTATACTGGGTGGTGGAACTGGTTCTTCTTTGACTGCACGTGGGTTCTCTTCTTGCCCTATCACTCTCTCTACATGATGCCCATTAAGAAGCTGCTGGAAATGCTGCTTAAACACATCTACTATTCCCTGCGGTTCGGTGCGTTTCGAAGCCTTGCCTGTTTAAAAATAAAGCTATCAAAGCAAACTTATTGCCGTTGGAATTTTATTCATAAGTTACGTGCTGATTAAGGTATTGCAGAACGGCCTTGAAGTCAACGAGGACAGAACGAAGTACTTGCTTTCAACAAACAAACAAACATTTGTTCACCGACTAGGACCATCAATGTTGACAGCAGCAACTTCGAGGTAGTAAGGGAGTAAACATCAACTAAACAAATGACACGTTAGTGGAGATCCGACGAAGACTTACGCTAGGAAACCGTTGCTTCTGCGGTTTGGAGAAAGAAATGATTTCAAAATTCCTAGCTCGGAAGACCAAGTGTAGCTCTACAAAACACGATCGCGGATGCCAGAGAGCGGAGGATGGAAGGTTGCAGTATCTCAGGCAGAGAGTCTATACGGGTCGGGAGCTTGTTAAGACAGTAAGTATTTTAATCTTAAACTTCGTGGCAAACTTCGACAGAAGAACTTACGGCGACAAGCTATTTGTGGTGAAATGGAAAGTTGATCCAAACCAGCTAAATCGTGATTTCGTCAAAATAGAATCGACAAGAACAAACGCATATCAATTAATCTTATTAAAAGGCTTCTTTGAATATCCCAGAGTTGAGCACAGTTAAAAACAACTGACCAAGCAACTGCCACTAAACCCAAGTACCTAGTCTAGAACTTGAAACTAGTATTGACTGGTTTTTGAGATGATAGCACTTAGCATTTGTGTAAAGGAGTTTTATTGGACCATTTTCGCAAAAACTGAGTCCCCTACTGCATTTTTTACGCTCAGCTCAATTATTTTATATATCAAAAATGATCAAAATCGTTCGAGCCATTTTTGAGAACATCGGTGTTGAATTTGTATAGTAGGTACCTACGAACCGATATTTGAAATGATAGAATAAACATAGGGACGCTCTACAGTCCGCTTGGGCGAACTGTTGGATAACCCATTCCTATCCCTATCAGACACCTAGAGAGTCCATATTATAAATTTCAGTTTCCTAGCTCAAACTTTGACTTTTGAAAAAAATTGTTTTAAAATTGTCAGTGGGCGGATTTTGAAAATATTTACACATGAGCATAAAGGGCCCCTAGAAAGTATATATTATAAAGCTCCCTAGCTCAAACTTTGATATTTCAATAAAATTGTTTTATTTAATTATTATTAATATTATTAATAAAATCCCGAGCAGTTTTAGGAGTCAAAGATCATATATTAAAAGTTGAGCTTTTTAGCTCAAAATTCGATTTTTTCGATAAATTTGTTTTTTTGAGTTTGTGGGCGGATTTCAAAAATTGATTATTTCGGGTCCCTAGGGAGTATATGGTTAAAAATTCAGCTCTCTAGGTCCAGTTTAAAGGCCTAATTTTTGCCGACAGATGGACGGGCGGAAGGACATGGCTAGATCGACATAACTATCGATGCTGATCATGAATATAGTAACTTTTAGGGGTCTACGGGCAATATTAAGGTATGCTACAAACTTCGCGTCAAAATTAATATATCTACCCTTAGAATAGGGTATATACAAAAATGTCCTACAAACCTTAAATACGAAGTTTAAAGTAAATCCGTCCAGCCAGACGGATTTCGCTATAGTCGAAATACCATACATCATACTCAGTTTGAGTTCGAAATTTCATTACGATTGCAATAGGTATCTTTCTCTTTAGTGTACTAAGGCATACGAGAAAGTTAAAAAGTAGAGTACCTAAATGAACATTTAAAAAAATTCCACAACTTCAAATTTAGAATGAGAGCGACACATTCTTCTCGGTGGTAGATATGTAATTTTTCATTTTAAGAAGAAAAATCCAAGCAATCAGGGAATCATTAGTAACTTGTAACCTAGTAAGCCTTAGGCCGACATTTCTTGCCTAAGCTCACTTACGCGGTTGTCAAAAGTCGCCCTTGATACTTAACCAATGGTATGCGGAATGTGCTCATTTTTTTGAAAGAAACCCGACACCACTTGTTTGGGAAATCCCTCCACATTTTTGTTTTTTAAAAAACACGTTCCAATCCAATTGAGCTAGTCCCGTAGTCTCTTACAAATACCGTCACACCAAACGTTCCCTTCTCATACTTAAGAATCAAACCAAAAACGGCAACTCAAATTTCATACGGTCCACATTTTCCGGTAAAATTCATTAACATAGACACAAAAAGGAGACAGCTTAATATGTTGACGTTCAATGTCTGACGTCTGTTTTTCATTCATAACTCACTTTGAATTAACCCATCCTATACCCGATGGGACAGACAATTTAAAATACACCCAATTAATGATCACTTTCCCACGGTTCGCACCACACAACAACAACACAAAAAAGAACGATCGACGAGTAAATACCGTTCCACGAATCGAATTCCAGTATACACCCACCCATTCAGCAATAATCTACCTAAACATACCATTCCCAGTCGGGGCACACTCGATCCATTTGAATCGACAAGCAGCAGCACCGTACAGCAAGCTGATGTTATGATAATGTGACTCATGTAGCAAATCGCCGCCGGAGCCCAACAAATACAGTAAGCTGACTGTGACTGGATTCAAACTGGATAAATTCTTATGCCATGTGGTTGCAATTAAAAGTCATTGACGCCACGCCATGCCACTACCACCAACGCTGACACTTATGACTTATCCAAATATTGGTTGCTACAAAGGCAACGTAGGTGTTGCTTTCCTTGTTGTATGCCATTTGTGGTGACCTCTAGTGGATTTCATCAACGCAACATCAAAGTGGATCCTTTTTAGTTTGCATAAAGATGGAAGAAGAATCAGACGATGACATGGCCAAATTGACCCCACTTCTGGCTGTAAGTGGGCCGATGAAATTGATGATGGGAAATTGTATTGTGGGCGCCTTTTAATATTGCAGCAGCTCCAGAACAGATGTCTGTGCTTCCGGTGAATGGTGAATATAAAAGTTGCAACAGCCCACGCGTGCAACAAGCAGTCACGGAAATGAGATCTTCCGTTTGGGTAATCAACAGCACCCACAATAATTTATGTGGGTGTGCTGGAGAATCCTTTCCGCGCCCTCTGCTCTGCATCAGTCATCGGGGATTGGTATAATGCACCTTTGCCCATTGCACATGCAACTAATCAATAATTCCGGCGAAGGGAAGTCTACTCTTCTGTGGAGGAGGCACAGGTAGGTGATACTGTGTATTTAGCGGTAGCGACAAATATCGCAATGTTGTGAAAACCCATGTCCAACTGCGTAGTTTGTATTTTAGGCTACAAATACACTTTTTCGCGTCGATATCGTCGGTAGGGAGTGGGTTGGTTGGATGACCTCTCTTTTAGTTGTGCGCAGTTGTTGCTGCTGCAATCTGACGGTTTTTTTTTTGTTTTGTTTTTTCTTCTTGCAATTCACAAGACGAGCATCGATGTGGAAAGTTCTCACAGCTTCCAAGTTTTCTTCATTCTCGTCTCGTCCACGTAAGTATTTTGAGGAAACGTTCTGATGGGGTGGCATGGTTCTGGAAGCTTCATCGTAAGTGACAGTGTGTCCGGTGCATAGAGAATTGTGAATGTCATGGTGGGTAAATGCAAATGCCTACACGTGGGAATTGAATTGATTGCGAGGTTGCCTTTATCATTCGGGCACGGCGTGAGGCGACGGTTCAATGATGGTTGGGGGTGGACACTGGTTTCCAGTGAAATATTGTATAGTGTAATTGGAAGATGTGTTTGCGAATATTTAACTCTACTCTACACGTGCCAGAGAAATCGATGAAGCACAGTGGCAGTGTGTATATACAATACATAGTTCCTTGTGAAACGTATGTCCGGAACTGACAAAGTTGCAAGGGATTAGAGAAGTGACAGAGGTATCCCTGGTAATGGGGATTATGGCAGAGCATATTAAAAAATATCTCATACCAACTTATTTCAAAGAATACGATCGTCTCTGGCATTTGTTGGCATGAGGCGAGAACCTTTTACTATTTAACGAACTAACATTTTAGGTCAGACAAAAATATGTATAGTTTATCTGACTTTGGAGGCGACCGGGTATGGCTAATAAAGGGTCTTTCATTAGCGAATTGACAACTTCAAACTTTCAGTGTGAACGCACCCTTAAACCGATTACCGAACCGTCAATGTCAAAATATTCAGTAAAATCAATATTTTCATGGTGAAGTACACGAAGGAACAACTTTTAAAAATAATTAAATTTTACTACCGAAATTCCGAGTCGGTGATCGCAGCTTTAAGAGCATTAACGTTAATTTTCGGCCGTAATTCTCGTCTCATTAGACAAGCAATTCATAGTCTAGTGAACAAATTTGAGTCAGAATATTCGCTGCTTGATGTTGCCGTGCCAGTGAGACTACGTTTTTCATGAAGTGTAAAGAATATTGCTGCCGTAGAGGCGTCCGTCGCAAGCCAGCCAAATTAGTCGATTTCACGGCGTTCTCAAGAATTGGGCCTCTAGGATCTTGGCCTACAACCTTACAAGATTAAGCTGACTCAAGAACTAAAGCCACTTGATCATACGAAGCGACGTACGTTCTCGAATTGGGCTCTGGACATGATGGAAGAAAATGAAGATGCAAAATCATCTTCAGCGATGAAGCTGATGTGCTTCATGAAACAGCACTTTTCGCCAAAGTCACTGTTTGATGCGGCTCTCATGATGGTGGCGTCATTGGGCCGTTTTTTCGTCGATGAAAATGACCGTCACGTTATGGTAAATGGTATTCGCTACTGAGACATGTTGGAACGTTATTAACTTCCCAGTGGAAGTTGTTGTAATGGGGCCGATTTTGTGGATTTGGACATTTCTCCACGTTTCAAGGTCACCAGAATCCAAATCCAGCGTTTTTATGCAGATGTCTGTGTGTCTGTGTATGTACGTATGCGCGTTCGGAATTATCTTTCGCCACGATTATCTCGAGAACCAAAGATGATATTGACATGGGACCGTAACTACGTAACTCAGAACTGATTAAGTTTCCAGCGAAATCGGTTCAGCCGTTTTTTGTTAGTAAACAAATAACTAAACAAAATAATTAGCCTTTGTTTGTACTATTTATTGTCATTGGGCAAATCATTATTACATTGATATTATGCGATTGTGTATTATATAGGTATGACGAGTGTAATAAAATTATTTTCGATATCCACCATTTGGAAAACTAAAAAAGTGGTCTAGTTGCGACCCGAAAGGTTCACACACTAACTTCCCAGTGGGATCAATATGATTTTTCAATTAGTGGGAAATTTTGGAATGTGGTTAATCATAAGATGTGATTAAGAATTATTTATTATTAAAAAATGCTTTTTAATATTGTTCATGGAAATTAAATTTTGTTAATAACAGCGAAGTGTGAAATATATGAATGTTATGAACACGGAGTCCTGTAAATTTACATGTAACGAAATAACGGAGCACAATGTAATAATGAATTGCCCAATGACAAATGACAATAAATAGTACAAATAAAGGAAAATTATTTTAGAAATTAATTTACTAACAAAAAACGGCTGGACCGATTTCGATGAAAACTTAATCAGTTCTGAGTTACGTAATTACGCTTCGAATAAACCCGGCCCAATATCAATATCATCTTTGGTTCTCCAGATAATCGTGGCGAAAGATAATTCCGAACGCACATACGTAGATACATACACACGGACAGGCATCTCTATAAAAACGTTGAATTTGCATTCTGGTGACCTTGAAACGTGGAGATATGTCAATCCGCGATTCCCAAAATCGGCCCCATTACAAGAACTTCCACTGGAAAGTTAATAATTTCTTATTTAGTAGCATCGTAACTATATGATTCTTCATAATTGATACATCAAACGGAATTTGGTTTTCTGGTAGTTTCCGCAATCTATACCATTACTTTGTTTCTGAACTTTATGAAATACAAGGTGGCGCAAAAATAACATTCCGATGTTTTTTGGCTGTAATTTATAAAAAAAATTAAAAACTTTGATTCTTCTTGTGGATTATTTTTATTTGGTCTTTTAATTTTTTTTACATCAAGTCGAGAATATGATGTCATGTAAATGGCCGCCGGTACAGTTGATTGTCATTTGAGCCCTTTTTATGGCATTTTCCATCACTTTGGCCAAAACTTCCGGCGATAGGTCCTCACATTGTTGACGGATATTGTCTTTAAGAGCTGCAAGAGTCTGAGGCTTGTTGACATAAACCCGCGACTTCAAAAAGCCCCACAAAAAGAAGTCTGGAGCGGTCAAATCAGGCGATCTTGCTGGCCAGTGCAAATCGCCAAAACGGGAGATTAGGCGCCCGGGAAATGCATCCTTCAGCATATCGGTTGTGGCACGTGCAGTGTGTGCCGTTGCACCGTCCTTGATCATTGCTCTGTAGCGCTCACCATTCACAGTAACCGTTTGGCCCGCGACGTCTTCGAAGAAAAAAGGTCCGATGACTCCTCCAGCGAAAACAGCACACCATACAGTGACTTTGAGCGGGTGTAATGGCTCTTCGTGGGTTACACGCGGATTTTCAGTGCCCCAGAAGCGTAAATTTTGCTTATTTACGTACCCGCTAAGATGGAAAAGGGCCTCATCACTCATGATTATTTTTGATGAAAAATCATCTTCCTCTTGGTGGTGATTAAGGATGGCTTGAGAGTATGTTAGACGCGATTGGCGGTCAGCAGCTAACAGCTGATGCACCGTCTGGACTTTGTACGGAAACATCTTCAAATGTTGTACCAAAATTCGCTGTAAAGACCGTCGACTGATACCCATTTGCGTGGCACGTCGTCTGGTAGATGTCGACGGCGCTTCCATGGCATCTTCGGCTACAGCAGCAATATTCTCTGCAGAACGGCTACTCCGGGGTCTACCACGCCTGGCAGCATCTCGTGCTCTGCCAGTCTCTTCAAGGCGAGCGGCTAAACGTCGCAGTGTTTCACCAGTAGGCGTTGGACGCGTAGGAAATCTGCGACGAAATTCACGTTGTGCCAAAGTCACCGACCGATTATTGCTCAAATAAATAGTCACCAATATTCCGCGTTCTGGAGCAGTGTAGCGTAACATTGTTTATTAACGTGTATTTCGCATGTGTTTACTACACAAATGTCAAAACAGAACTGACATTAGGGGCCAATCGCAAAATTTATAGCATTTTCTGATAAGAGGATTACTTTTGCGCCACCTTGTATATACCTTTTTTCAAATCTATATAGAGCGTTTAAAAAATTTATTTGATCTTCTTCTAAGTAATTCTTATTTAAACTATCGTAAATGTGGACATTGCCGTTACGATCATACCTTGTACAGATCTAACGACCTATAATATTAACACCAATTTGACCACTGTAAAATAATCTGAATATTTTTCTCAGATATAGGTATTGCTTGTAAATTATTTAAGAATGCTCTAACGTAACCTACATCTTGTGCAAAATTATATACTCCTCGAGCAGTCAGTTTTCTTTTCATTATTTCATGAAAAAGATTGATATGTTTGTCAGACAAATAAAATTCAAGATGAGACATTTTTTGACATTCTGCAGTTGAAATATTAAAATTATATGGTTCATCATTATTTTCGGTATTATCAGAAATATCATCAATGTCGTTTTCAACATTGGAATCAATACGATTTTCATTTTTTAACTTCCCAGTAGAAGTTGTTGTAATGGGGCCGATTTTGTGGATCGCGGATTTTGACATATCTCCACGTTTCAAAGTCACCGGAATCCAAATCCAACGTTTTTATAGAGATGTCCGGGTGTGTGTATGTACTTATGTGCGTAATTATTATTATTGAGCAAATCATTATTACATTGTGCTCAGTTATTTCATATACATTTAAATTTACAGATCTCCGTGTTCATAACAATGGTTGCATTATATTATATATTATGTATATACCTAACCTATACACTTCGCTGCTATTAACAACATTTGATTTTTATGAACAATATTAAAGAGGATTTTTTAATATTATTCTTAACCATTATCTTATGGTTTAAAAATTTCCCATTAATCGCATAAATCATATTGATCCCACTGGGAAGCACCCAGACCACTTTTTTCATCAAAAAACTGCTGGGAAAATAGGGATCAACTATTAACTTCCCAGTGGAAGTTGTTATACTGGGACCGATTTTGTGAATCGCGGATTTTGACATATCTCCATGTTTCAAGGTCACCAGAATCCAAATCCAAGGTTTTTATAGAGATGAATACACTACCATCGCACCATTGCCACCTGCAATGAGGAGGTGGTGGCTGGGTAAGAATAACTGGTAGAGTAGGAGACAGAAGCAGAGGAAGAGGTGGAAGAAGAGGAAGAGGAAGAGGAGGTGGAAGAGGCAGAGTTGGATGAAGACGCCGAGGCAGGGGGAGCGCGGTCTTCTACCAGAACTTCTATTACTGATAATGATAATCATAATAATAATAATAATAAAATAAATAATAATAATTAATTAAAAAAAAAATATTGTTTTTTTATTTCTTCCCACTGGGAAGTTAGTCGTGTGGACCTTGCGGGTCGCACCCAGGCCACTTTTTTCTTTGAGTAATTGCACACAAGAAGACGGTGCCACAAGCCACATAGCGGGTGTAACGATCGAGTTATTGAAGTCTCAGTTCAGTGAACGTGTCATCTCGAGAAACAGACCCATCTATTTGCCGCCGAGATCGTGTGATTTAACGCCTCAAGACTTTTTTTTATGGGGCTACATTAAATCATTGGTCTATGCCAACAAGTCGGTACTGATAACACTAGGCAGCTAGTCTTACCTACTTAATTCACCACCTGCGGCTCCTGAATGCAAGTTTGTGACGCGCCCATTGATAACAGGAGCTATTCATGATCTTCTAGTGCGCTCAGAGAGCCTCAACTTGCCACCGATCATCTACGGAGAGCGATACAAAAACATGATAACCGACTTTGTATGGTTAGATATTGAACTGGACTAGGATGGGCCTTGGTTTCAGCCTCACAAATCATGCAACCGTGACTAGATTTTTGTTTCCAAGTTATCGTGGTAAGCGCAGTACTTTTTTTTGTTAAAATAATGTCACTGGATTGGTTCCAGTATGGAGAAGTGCATGTTTAAATACGTATTTTGTTTTGCGTCATTTGAAACTTGCTACAAAGCGTATCAAATTTAAATTATTTCATCGGCTATGGTATACCGATAAATTTGCATGTAACTTCGTCACGAGATTGACGTTGATTTGAGGCTATTGAAAATGTATGTCAAATCCCATGAAGGTTGCAACATGCCCATGGCAAAGTTGAATTGTTCCGCAAATAGGTTGAAGGTCACAGATTCCATTTGCATTTAATGCGCATATTAAGAGTGAAAACAACCATCTTCAAGTTAGTCGAATAAATCAGATAATTAATGACTTTCTTCGTTTCTTATCTTGTGGATGATAACTTCTTACAGATTGAATCGAGGACATTTGAATTATATCGTCCAATACAATAGGGAAATATTGCATCTCATGGATAAACCAGAAACCGCAACCTTTGGAGCAATAGTTATGAAATCTCATTTCAGTCCATAGAACATCTTCATGGCATTCCCTTTTGGAAATAATACATTCAACACTTGTCACTCTGAAAATAGATTGTACGTTAAATAAAATAAAGAAATCAATAAATAAATAAATAAAAAAAATAAAAATAATTCTATATTTCTCATTGATCTATTTACGGCCTGCAGAAATTGTAGCACACCTGACGACCGCAATTATCTATATGAGCATTCACTGCTCTATAATTGCCCGCACGCCTATTCCACCAATTATGTATTTATTTACATTTGCTTCGTGTGTCGTAGCCTCCTTCCCCATGGCATAGTATTCTCGTCACACCACCACAACGTCCTACATTAATTCGACCTCAAGGAATGCTTGCAGTGGCATTTTCTTAATGTCCGTAATACGAGTAATTTACCATTTCACCCTTCCGCAACCATAGCTCGCCCAACCTTCTTAAACGTCACTCGAAATTGGGTGGCAACTTATTACCGGCAATTTACTGGCGAAGTACTTTCCTCGCAATACTACGAGTAAAAGCTGCTATTACACGATACACCACACCTTGCAAGGTGTACTGAAACGGATGATATAATGATTACACCCTTTTGCATTTGCATGGTAAACTCATTTGAAGAGCCCTTCGACCCCCCGCTTGTTCTCGTCCCTCGACGATATAATCCGAAGGCAAACTGCGTCAAGTTTGCTGCAGTTCCTGTTTTCCCAAACCCACCCACACACGTAACGCATAATAATTCAGTTCATACCGCGTTATTCGTTGCAATTATACACACAGTGTGAACAATGTATACAAAATAGTGTAGAGGAAAAGGGGAGCATTATAATGAGATATTCCTTGGGGAGAACTCCCGGAATATCATCCATTCATCCAACATCGAGTTTCATTTTTAATTTAAATAAGTTCATCGTCAGCCTTTCTGTCTCATGCGATAACTACAGAAGCACCACGACCCATTGACTGCCACAAACACTATTATACGCGTCTATAATTTGATTGCTATTGCAGGAAGCCCCGAACAGATGAATGGATGAAACATGGTGCTCTATGGTGTTTGTGCCACCCGTGTCGCCATCCCAGTTGAACAAAAGTTTTGTCGTTGTTTTCAGAGAAATTATAAGTGAATTCAATTTGTAAGCGGAACGAAATTTAAAGTAATTAAGACATTTTTAAGCAGGTTCATTCGCCTTTTGAAGTCGCAGTGGTATCTTATTGTTTTAGCTACTTGTCATTTTCAGCAGAAGGAATGCCGGAGTGTTCTCGAAGTCTAGACATATTGTCATGAATTTAAACAGCGAAACTTTAAGGAAACTTTGTAGGCTATTGTACAAATTGCAGAGCCGCAGGAAGAATAAGTTGAAAAAAGAATGTGGTCATCAATCTATTAAGGACAGCTGGCGGGACTTAAACACAAATAAAGAACACTTAACATCTAAATGTTGTCTGCACTCCAACTAAGCGGGGACCCTTACTGAAAGCATTATCTTTCTGTTTCAATTACCCTAAGGGGTAGAAACGTTATTTAAAATTTGGATGGACAGGATAGAGTTCTGTGGCCTTATGCATAATATCTTTTCACACATTATGAAGTTGGAAGTTTAAATTAAAGTTTACAAGGCATGGCAAAAAAACGTCATCTGCCGATTTAACAATTTATGTTCAACGTTTTGGAGATAGTTATACTTATTAAATAACTTGGACTTTTAGATTAGTTTATTGACTTAATGAAAACTAATAATTTAACTAAACATTTAATTAAAAATTAAAATTATTAAAAGTGCTGTAAATAGCTGAGATGAAATATTATAAAGGGGCTTTTATTAAGGACTTGACAACATCTTTTTTAAATAAAATGACAAAAATTAGTGGCTTGAATTACTATTTTTCAATTTCAATTTCAATTTCATTTATATAGCTTTAAAAAAGCCATTTGGAGTTTTGTACATAGTTTACAATTCTATTTGGATAGTTTCATACATACATACATATTAACATATTAACACATTTTACTAGTTTCTTTATTTATGCTTAATCTATTATACTATTTCTAGCAAACTCTTTAATTTTTCTTTTAAATCCAAAAAAAATTGTTTCATTTTTAATTTCTGGAGGTAGGCTGTTGAATCTTTGAAATCCGGCATAGTAGATAGTTCGTTGTCCTCTCGTGGTTCTCGTTCTCGGAATTCTAAAGTCTCCTACACTTCTTAGGTTGTAATCTGCATCGGTCCTGGTTGTGATATTTTCACGGAGATAGCTTGGTGACGTTCCGTTTTTGATCTTATAAATAAAAATCATTGTGTTCACAAAGAGTTGTTGGTTCACACTTAACCAGTTTAGCGTAGAAATCATGGAGGCAATTGAGGAATATCTATCCCTCTTCAAAACTATTCGCATTGCTTTATTTTGCAAGACTTGCAGTCTGTTCTTAAGGTATTGTGGACAGACAAATGTGATGCTACTACAGTACCTACTCAATGTGTGGTTTTATAATGACATTATACACTTTAACGGCACAGGTCAGTGATATATTGGTTCTTATTCTCCTTAGAACACCAACTCTTTTTGATATTTTATTACAAAGATAGAGTAAATTCTGGTATTGTGGTATAGGAGGCTAATGTGGTACAGGTAGTTTTTTTCGAAAACTAAGCAGGTTACCGGAATGTTTTTTACACACAAAACTGGCGATTTAGAAAAAACGACCAACACGTGTTCTGGCAACTTCAAAGCTGTTCACGTTTTTGGTAATTTGTGTCGAATATATAATTGCTTGTACTTGAGTTTTTTTTATGCTTGTGAAATTGTTTTTTTGTCTTTTATTGTTTTGTGCATTACTTATACCTAAGTTGCCTCGCAACAAACGATTTGTTAAACTTAATTAAATAATTATTAGTTATTGTGTAAGTATTTTTTTGTTATTTTTTATAAATAATTTCTTATGTGCATACATCGTCGGCTAATATGGTACGGCTGCCATCGGCCAATGTGGTATACTATACCACAATACCCACTTCAAAATTCCTGAATAATTACTGTTTTCTTTTGTTTTGTGTCGGTAGAAAACATGACGAAAACATGGCTAACAAACGAAAATGGGATACAGTCAAAGCAGACGAAAAGGGGAAAAAACAAATCGGATTCATGACATCTGCAGAGCCTGATTCTTAATCTTTCCGCGAAAAAAATCATAATCCCCTTCTGATCCTCCTGGCTCCGCTTCTTCTTGCCATCTGTCTGGATGCGTTTAAATCCCTATATTTACTAAATGGTTTCAACATTTCTTAACAGCTACAAAACCATCAAAAGACGATCCGATTTTGTTGATTTTGGACGGCCATTATAGTCACACTAGAAACATAGACCTGCTAAGATGGCACGTGAAAATGGTGTTGTTATAACAAAACATTCATGGGTCCTTTAAAGGCCTATTATTAATGAAGAGATAAGATGCTTTAGCCGTGAGAATCATCGAAAAGTAACGGTTTATGATCTTGTTGGAATGTTCACTAAGGCCTATTAGGAAGTTCAGACCGGCCAAATTGCCGTCAATAGTGTTAAAACGACTGGAATATATCCTTTCGATAAATACATTTATTCGGGTGCTGACTTCATAGCTGGGGAAATGGAAAACTATTTTGAAGAGTCTATTTCAACGGAAATAACAGCGCATTCTGCTACCGCATTGCCCCAACTTATCAACTGCAAGCAAGAGGGTACCATCTTGCCATCCTAAGTTACTAAGTCACTTCCGCATATAAAAGACCATCATCCGCGAAGAGAACTAGCTTTGAGTTTACCACGACTTTTACCATGTCATTAACATATAACAAAAACAGGATAACACCAAGAATTGTTCCTTGTGGAAGTCCTATATCAGCTGATAACGAGGATGACACTTTATCATTTACTCTAGTTCTTTGTGTTCGCCCCGTGATGAATGATCTAAACTAGCTAAGTTCTGTGGATCGTACTCCCGACTTACAGTGCTCTTCACTTGATTAGACGCACACATTTTTTTTACATAAATTTAATTTTTTTGTTAGTGCGTGTAACAATTATCAAAAAATTGCATTTATTAGAAAGGTTATTAAGTTCTCGAGAAAAAAACACAAACTAATGGTAGGTGAGTCTATGCTGTAAGAAAAAGTGCAGTTTTTTTTGTTCACATGATTAGACTGGCCAAATTATTAGACTGCTTCTATGTAAAATCTTAATTATCAGGTGATCTTATTCAGCTTTAATTTTCTTACTCGATACAATGTATATTTTTTCATTATTAACCTTATTATCTAATTCTTAAAACAAATAAAACATCATAGTAATAGAAACAATATGTACTCGTATTTATGAACATAAAAATATTAAAAACCTACAATGCGTCTAATAATTTGGCCAGGGACTGTAAATTGAATTTTGAAAATTGTATTCCGTATTGATTATGTGTACTCAATTTCTTAATACTAAGCTAAAACATTATAACCGAAAAAAAATATAATCACTATTTTTTTTTCAAATGAAAGCCAAAAAACTTAGTGGGCCCTATTTTGTTTTGAGTAGTTTAGTTTATGTAACAATATTTCTTGGTTTACCGTTTCAAAGGCACGTCTGAGGTCAAGGAATACCGCGACAACCACGTTTTTTTATCCACATTTTCTTTCCAGTCACTAAACACATAATTGACGCACGTTTCACAAGAATGTTTTTCTCTAAAGCCTGATTGAAGGTCTGTTAGGATATTTTGATTTGATGGATGTTCACTTAACAGCACTTTGACTATTTTCTCTAAAACTTTTTCGTAAGTTGGCATCATATTTATTGGACGATATTCGTCACATGTTTTAGTTTCACTAACTTTCTTTATTGGGACTACTTACTAATGACTCTTTCCATGACTCTGGAAAAATTCCAGTGTTTAATGATGAATTTATAATACGGACGAAGACAGGACCAATCACTTTAATAGCGTCAAGTAACATACCCACATTAATAAAGTTAAAGTAATTTTTTTTGCCGATCAATTTTATTGCACTAATTATATCGTTGACATCTATTGCACGGAAGTTAAAGATTGCACATTTCGATTAAATTTACATATTCTAAATATATCACAGATCGGTTCAGATTGACTATGCTTTCAACAAAGTAGTGGTTAAATTGTTCACATAGTATTGCACTATCATTTAAATTGATCCCGTTTGGAAATTGCACTTCGAATATACTATCATTGTTTTTATTAAGAACATATTTTTTTTAACTTTTTCCACATGTCATTTTGGGAGTTGGCAGAGTCAATCTTCCTCATGATAAAAGAAGACTTTACTGATCTTAGATTTTGCTTATAAAAATTTCTAAAATTACGGTAATTACTCCAATCGGGCATACTATTAGTTATCACAGCATTTCTATTTAGATGATTTTTAGTTGCTTTTGCATGTTGAAGGTCTGGGTTAAACCATTCTGCATTTTGGACGGGTATTAACTTTGTCATTGAAGCTACTATTCTCTTAAGTTCTATAGCAACATATTCACTAAGCACGGTAACACTAAATGGTTGATCGTTCCTTAACCCTTTCGATCTGGATGGGACATCCAAGGTATAAAAACACCTTTGTTCTATGTCCCATCCGGATCGAAAGGGTTAAGCTTGCAAAAAATAAATTCATTCTTAATTTCGAAACAAAAAGGGATACTTCATACTTGCAGTACTTAATTCTCTTCTTTTTTTTTATTTTACTATCAAAACAATTATGAATGGAATTTGACTTTGTTCATATGTCCACCACGGGAACGAATGCAGCGGTCGGTACGTTGAACCCAATTTTCGATGACTCTGTCGGATATTTCGACCGATACGGCCGCTATTTCTCGTTCAATATTGGCTTTGAGCTCCTCTAACGTCGCCGCCTTGTTGGCATAGACCAATGATTTAATGTAGCCCCATAAAAAAAGTCTAGAGGCGTTAAATCACACGATCTCGGCGGCAAATAGACGGGTCCGTTTCTCGAGATAACACGTTCACCGAATTGAGAGTTCAATAACTCGATTGTTGCACCCGCTGTGTGGCTTGTGGCAGCGTCTTGTTGGAACCACATATCGCTGATGTCCAATTGATGCGATTGCTCAAAGAAATAACGTTCCAACGTCTCTGTAGCGAATACCATTTACCGTGACGGTCATTTTCATCGATGAAAAAAACGCCCCAATGAAGCCACCGGTATGAAAACCGCACCAAACAGTGACTTTTTGCGGATAAAGTGCTGTTTCATGAAGCAAATGAGGGTTCTTACCTGTCCAGTAACTCATATTTTGCTTGTTGACGAAGCCATTTAACCAAAAAACAGGCTTCATCGCTGAAGATGATTTGGCAATGAAATTCTTCATTTTCTTCTATCATGTCCAGAGCCCAATTCGAGAACGTACGTCTCTTCATATGATCAGCTGGCTTTAGTTCTTGAGTCAGCTTGATCTTGTAAGGGTGTGTAATGGAGGCGGTGTTGATGTGAAGAATGGGAGGTTGAATTGTCTTAAGAGACGTGATAATATTTGGTGGGAAGGGGATAAGGCTATAGGATAGCGGAAGGGAGAGGGATAGGGAGAAAAAGTAGTTCGGTACTAGGATGCGGGGTGCATGCCTTGCTGGTCTCAGCGTAAGCTCGTCGGATTGGGGGAGGGTTCTTGCAACCGAGTGACCAAACTCATCACCACTACACAAAAATAATTGCATGCAGACGATAAGAAAAAGGGAAGAAGACAAAAAAAAGAAAAGGCTGAGGGCCCAGCACTACCAAATGAGGATCAGATGGTCGTCCTCGCAGCGGGAATGTACGGTCTGTACCCACCCTACCATGTGCAAGCGCCGCTGAAATTAGGAAAGTAAACTTGCACCCAAGAACGGAAAAGCCCTAAGCTTTCCCTACGATGAACCACATTTTTGCCACAGAAATGAACCACAAGATGATTTAAAGTCCGTTATATAACATATTTATTGACTTAGAAATAATAGAAAAATAAACGCGTAGAATATATATAAAGAAAGATATACATGGCTAAATTCAAATATCAAGATGAGTATGTATCTATACAAAAAAACTATTTAAGTGAGGTATTATAGATATATTGAAAAGACTAAGGCAAGTATATACTAGGAATAAATTTCTCATTGTAAGGTAATATAGTTTTAACTAATAGAATAAGGTTAGTATATGAAGAAAATGTATTTATGCTTTTGGTTATAATATAAGTAAATAGATAAGTCAGAAAAAAAAATTAAGATAAAATCAAAACCCAAATACTAATTTTAACTGGGTATATTAGCTTGGCAACCCTAATTGGCAGGTGTTTGAATTCGGGAACTTGCAAATCGAAAGAAACACAAACAAATATATTTAATATCAATATAAGAAACGTTACCTTGTCGTCCGCTGCGTCAGGCCTGCCGAAGGGATTCCTTGGTGTAGCTGTTGGGAGACACGCGAGAAAAAAACTTAATGTGTGGTGGGAGCGGGAAACCCACAAGAAAAAAAAACCGTCCGTTCACACCCAGACAATATACCAATGAAAGTTGAATTTATATATTTGATATGTACCTACGCGTATATAATATATAGGTAGAAATAAAAATAGCTTTAAAACGCAAAATAAAAAAAATAGGATATACTCTAACACGAAAAAAAAGAAAATCTAACACTTAAAACTAATAATCCAATAACGGCTGCTGGTGCTTCGGCGTCGGGGTACCAGATGGATGATGGTCGTGTTAACTGGGCTTATACTATGGCCAGTGCGGTAAATGATGCTTCCAGGGATGCGAGGTAGGCGCTGGCTTGGGGTTCAAGCGATGTAATCCGGTGAAGTGAGCGCTTGGTTTGTCGGTCTTAGGCCACGTGCAGAGTACACTCACGATGTGTTTTATACTCGGGGATTGACAAAAAAAAAGGCCGCGCTTTCTATGGGGTCAGAAGGGACAACTTCCATTTAATGTTTCCAGGGCAGTGGGTGCTTGTTTGCGTAAAACCCAAAAGTGGGGTAATATTATGGACAAACAGGGTTTGGTCTTTATAACGCACTAGGGCACCGCGAGTAATGAGGCTGGGTAAGGCCACACGCGTTCTGAATATAACTGGGTGGGGATTATATTTGCACTGGGAGGTTCGCGCCGTAGCTTTATCGTTTCCCGTAGGTTGGCACACGCAGTGACGCTTGGAGCTATTATCGACACTATTCGTTGTGGGACGGATGGCTTGGGTGCCCACGTGGTATGGCGTGCCCGTAACTTAATTTAGCAGATGGAGCACACGCGTTTAAATATAATTCCGGGTGGGGTAACTCTGTTCTTAGGAGCAGGGTGGCGGCGGTATCAACGAATTAACAATTTTATTATTAGACAAAAAGTCTAAATAATTTCGAGGAAATTTAATTTCTTTTGTGAACACGCGGTGATCTTGTGATCACTTTTTCACCCGACATGCCAATGCTGGCAGCCACACTCGTCAACGCTTTATCACCAACTGCCTATTGCTACCAATTTCGGGAGCGTCATCACTGCGGATAACCCAACTGGATCCACCCTCACTTTCCCGTGGCGTGATCACCTCTTACCCATGTTATAAAAAAAACGTTGAGTGGACAAGCGGATTTCTCCGCAAACAAAAATAATTTTACATGTAATGTATGGCCCTCTTGCCCTGTCGTACCATACCCCTCAAGAAAAAGACACTAAGAAAAACCCAAGAGCGAGGTCGGAACTCCGCGAAATCGGTACGTTCTCTAGCATGGACAGAATTGGGAACAATAATAAATATGTATGTACACATATTTAGTTATTTTTTTTCTATTCCCTTGACAGAAGACAAGCTATGAAAACGCCGTTTCCTCTCACTACTTTTGCATGTGTACGATCCCGTTCGCATGCATCATACTGATAAGATGGGGTGGTGGGAGGATGCTGAAACAGCTTAGAGACACAGCCAATATAAAGAGACCGATTATTAAATAAATTCTTTGAGGCATTTACGTGACAATTCGGCTTCGCCAAATCAGTCTGTTACAGGTGTAGGCCAAGATCCTTACGCAAAATTCACCATAATGTGGTTTGGGAGAGCCCAAATTCTTGAGAACGCCGTGAAATATGCTGTTCGGTAATCGGTTTAAGGATGCGGTCACACTGAAAGTTTGAAGTTGTCAAATCGCTAATGAAACCCTCTTTATATTAAGGCTTTTAGTTTAGCTAAAACAAAAAAAAAATCAAAAAAAAGAAGGAATAGCCTTTTAATAATGATGGTTACAACAACAATTGGATCAGACTTTAGACCTTCAAATAAATTCGTGTCTATCAATGAACATAATCCAATAGTTTATGGCATGTGAGACGAAGCGAATGAGGAACCACCAAACGCCATCTCGTTAACACGCATTTCTGAAACTGTGAATCTACTATTGAAGTAATTGGCTGAGCCTAGAGAATATTCGAGTTGCTTGCAAATTAACCGAGGTTGCTCTGGTCGGTCAAGGCAACTTTGGTACAACCCCGTACAACATTACATAATTGTTTCCATTCATCCGGATTGGTTCTCGACAGATTTAACCCTTGTCCGGGCAAGGTGTGTCTAATGGACACACTGCTGATGTTTTTTGGTGATATTTCAAAAACTATATCACATTTAGACATGTCGATTTGTGACTTCTCCTTTGCTGATGTATTGAACGTTTTTCCGGTAAAAAAAATAAATATGATTATTTATAGAAAAAAATAAATAAATAAAAACACATTTTTGGGACGTAAACGGGCTTCAGTGTCCAAAAGACACACTCGATACAACCAACCAAATACCGATACATATATGAGAGTAGGCTTTGCATTGTTTTTCACTTTCTTTGCTATTTCAAAAATAAAACTCTTTTATCATAAATTTACTGTCATTCTTTCATAGAAAGTTTTCGTTTTGAGTGATTTTGGATTGAGAAATCGAAAAAATTATAATATTCACTATCTATATGTAGTTACAGTTTTTTATACTTTTGATACTTGAATCTTGGCAGGTAATAATTTATTTTGCAAAGCATTGGATGTGTGGATGCTTTATCATCACTTTTTTATGTTTCAAAAATTCTGAAATATGTCGAACAGTAAACCATTATCTAAAAAAGAATTACATGATATTTTAGAAAATTTATCCGATGATGATAATGTTGAAGACGTTGGCTCCGACTCCGAATCTAACTCGGAATTGGATAACACTTCTCTTGCAAGTGAAGCTGAAGATGAACAAATCGCCAATCTCGATGAAGATATGGAAGAGGATTCGGAAATTGAGGATAGATCACAAGAACAGCAGCAAAGTATGATGTACACTTCGAAAGACAAAGTAAGTTGGTCAAATACCTCCTTTCCTTCTGGTCGGGTTCGGGCACATAATATAATAAGAAGTGTCAAGGCGTTGCACAAAGTAAATCTCCCACCAGGAAAACAGGTTTATGACCCAGTGGACGCTTTTTATTTATATTTGGATGCTGACATTGTAAAGGAAATTGTTCAATTTACAAACCAAGAAGCTTCTCGAGTCTTAGTGGAATCAAGTTGGAAGAGCACTGATAGCATTGAGATGTATGCATTTTTTGGTTTGCTGCTCACTGCTGGTCATCTCAAGCAAAATATGACCAATTATGATGTCTTATGGAATCATGTGTACGGTCCTCCAATTTTCAGGGTAACGATGGGTTTGAAGCGCTTTAAATTTTTATTAAGGTTCATAAGGTTTGATGACAAAACAAGTAGATCCCATCGACGTCAAAAAGATAAATTAGCACCTATAAGAGATATTTTCAATAAAATGAATAATAATTTGAAGAAAATGTATAGTCCAGGCGAAAATATAACGGTGGATGAGCAGCTTGTGCCATTTCGAGGACGTTGTCCATTCAAACAATATATGCCTGCTAAACCAGACAAATATGGGATGAAAATTTGGTGGGCCTGCGATTCAGAAACCTTTTATCCTCTGAACGGCATTCCATACGTTGGTAAAGAGGGAAATACTGTCGCCAAAGGCCTAGCTGCACAAGTAGTAGCATCAATAACAGAACCTTTCTATGGATCTCACAGAAATGTTACATTTGACAATTATTTTACTGACTTAGATTTAGCTTACAAAATGCTAACGAATGGTTTGACTATAATCGGAACAGTAAGGAAGAATAAAAGATTTGTGCCTAAAGAATTTCTTCCGAATCGTAAAAGAGAGGAACATTCATCGATATTTGGATTCTCTAAAAAAGCTACACTTGTTTCGTATGTGCAAAAAAAGAATAAATGTGTTTTAGTTCTATCAACGACTCATAACAAGCCAGAGATAAGCATTGGAGATTCTCGAAAGCCTGAAATAATATTGAGCTATAATAAAACAAAGGGGGGAGGGGGGGGGGGGGGGTAGATTCGCTTGACCAGTTCGTTCACGCGTACATATCCAAACGACGAACAAAGCGATGGCCTTTCGCTTACTTTACAAATTTGCTGGATGTCAGTTCTGTAGCTGCATATATAATCTGGACAAACTTATACCCTAAGTGGAATGAAAAAAAGAACGAAAAAAGACGATTGTTTCTTGTCAGTGCTGCTGAAGCTCTTATAAGGCCACATATTGAACGAAGAAATTCTATTGGTTTGACGAAATCCTCTTTACAAGCGATGTCTCATTTTTTACCACAACCAAGTCCAGCTTCAGAGGAGCCCCCAGCACGAAAAAAAAGAAGATGCTACATATGCCCTTCTTCAATTTCAAGGACGCAGAAGCAAATTTGTGATATCTGCAGGAAAAACATGTGCAATCAGCACAGCGCAAGGTCGCAAATATGCTCAATTTGCCAAAATAAATAGTTTCATTTGCTGTAGCACCACTTTCTCTAAATTTTTGTATTTATTTTTCGGAAAAAATTACAAAATAAAGCAAAAATTAAATTACCTCTGTTAAAAATGTATAAAAAAGTGTATCATTTATATTTCATCCAATAGTTTCAGCAATGTGTCTATCGAACACATAAGTCCGTTGGTGTAAGTAATATTCTTTGCCCGGACAAGGGTTAAAGGAGAGTTATATGCTGCGCCTATGTCATACCATTCCTGAAAAGGTGATTGAGCACGCTAGAGGGACCTTTCCAAAATTAATTTTTTGAGATTGGATATCGGTGTACGGCACACTTTAAATACATAGTTTGCATCCGAAAAATGCAGGGCTTTTCTTGCTGTGTTGAACCTTCTCTCAGCGACTTTGATAAAGTCAATCACTGAATTTGTGTAGTTCAATTTGTACCTAATGAAGTTAATTCTTCAACGCAGAGATACTTACTTACTTACTTAAGTGGCGCTACAGTCCGGAATGAACCTGGGCCTCAACCAACATGCCTCTCCAATTAGCACGGTCCTTAGCTAACTGCCTCCAGTTGCGCACTCCAAGTTGGTTGAGGTCGGTTTCCACTTGTGCGCGCCACTTAAGGCGAGGTCTTCCTCTACTGCGTCCGACGTCTGGCTGGGAATCGAAGACTCTGCGAGCCGGAGTATTGGTGTCCATTCGTTCTACATGTCCTAGCCATCTTAAACGTCCAATGCGGAGTTTTTTGACCAGGGGCATGTCGCTGTACAGCTCGTATAGTTCTTGGTTGAATCTTCGTCTCCATAGCCCGTCAACGCAAACGGGACCGAAGATTTTTCGAAGAATTTTCCTCTCGAATCTACCAAGGATTTCTTCATCCGCTTTTGATACAGTCCATGCTTCAGCGCCGTAGAGCAGGACTGGGATGATCAGGGTCTTATATAGAATCTCCTTAGTAGTTCGAGTGAGGGCTTTAATACTAAATTGCCTTCTTAGCCCGAAGAAACAGCGGTTGGCAAGAGTAATTCTTCGTTTAATTTCTGACGAGATGTTGTTGTCAGAGTTAATAGCGGAGCCGAGGTAGACAAAGTCCCGTACTACCTCAAAGTTCACGCAGAGATACAAATCTAAAAATATTAAAAAATTAAATGCAAACTATAATTAAGCAATTTATACTTTTGGAATCAACAGACAAATTGATGAAATAGATAAATAATCGCTGCGCAAACAAATTGTCGTTTGTTATTTCCTGCCAAAAGTAAATCATCTGAAAATTAAACGGTAAACGACCAACCCCTTTCAGCTATTGGAATAGAAATCATAACCTGAATTGCACGATTACCATGTGATTAGATTCCAACTACTGCAGCAGTATTCTGCTGCGGTAGCGTGTCCTCTCACAAAACATACCTTTATTTCTTTTACAACTTTATCATGCAGTTGATATAAAGTTGTAACTTGTAACGGAATTTTTATGCGCAATTTTATGACATTCCTTTTGAAAGAGCAATTATACTCCACTTCAAAGGCACATGCAAAGCAATCAACAGTCACGACACCTTGTAGTTTGCCTCTCAAAACCAGCACTACAACTACACACCGGTCGGTGTAACGTGTCGGCCGCCCAGCAATAAAGCTATCAAGTGATTGTCTCTGCCTGACGTTGGGAACCGTTGTTTTTTCCCATGTCCTTTGGCAGCCCAAGAACACCCAGCCCGAGCCACACAAGAAATGTCATAAAAAACTTAGTTCGCGGAAAACCTCGTTAAAACAAATATTTTTTATTTTATTTTTTGTTTTGCTTTTTGTAGAGCAAGAAGAATTTTTTGGCAAGTTGCACGCTTACATGCATTATTGGCAATTATTCTTATAGTTGAGTTACAACATGTAAACTGCATACTCTTCGTGAAAGGGATATTATTACTTTTGCTCTGTAGCAGTCCTGGCATCTTGTTTATGCACTTTTCGCATCCGTGTTGTTTTGTAGTTTTTTCGAAAACAATTTTATTGCGATAATAATCGAGGACATTAGTGCCATAGCCTCTATAAAAGTTGTCGCCAATAAATATTTTTTTTGAGTGTTTTTTCTTGCCCCAACCCAGCAGCCACCCACCGGCATTGCCGTTACAATTTGTTGAGTATGTATGTAGAATTGTAGTCACACATGAAACACACACGGAATGGATTAAGAAAAAACCCAACAACATTGTTTCCTTCTCATTTGCCATCGTCCTTTCGGCTCCAATAATCGCGTTGCCATCTACGAGGACCTTAAACCAGGAGGCCTGCCTCATCAACATCGTTGTCGTCGTACTATATAACTAGTAATTTGTTGCGACAAATTGCATTCGTTGATGGAGAAGGCGCAAGTGGATCAGGAACAAAAGCACGGACAAACAGTATCAATGTTCAGGATTTATTATCTTGAATTCACCCAATTGAGAGGAATAATTCCAAACTTTATTTTTATAGGTTTTTCAGTTGTTTGGATGGTCTGGGGCGATCCATATTACACGTCGTATTTCGTACCCTGAAAATGGACTGCCTTGTGTTTGCCTTAACGGGGAGAGATATGGGAATGGGTAGAGGGCAGCCCACCATCATACTCATGCTGTGCTCCACTATGTTGGCGAGGGTGCATTTTTGTGTATGTTGTTTGGCGGCCGAAAGGCTGGATGCCTATTTAAAGAAGATCTGCAATGGCAATTTGTCTTATCAGTTTTTCTGTACTCTCCGACGAAGGACATTTTCAATGACGATTTTATGAAAATGATTGCAGATTATGCGAGAAGTACATTATTTTCTAATTTACGACCACCAAAGTTTGTTCATTGAAAATAATTTATGTTTTAAGGCGGATGATGGAGAACGAAAAAATTTGGGGTGTAGGCTTATGCAGTAAACGAGAGAGTCTTGGTGGCTAATTCGGCTGCTTAATGGTTATGGCCATTGAGGATTATGTACTTGGAGGATTTTTTCATATTTCAGGCGTCGGTGAAAGGAGGATGATTATGATGGCCATGCTTATCGGAAAGAAATACCTGGGTGAACTACAAATTACGACAAATTATTGCAGCTGTGACAAAATCTTGGGTTCTGATACGAGCGATATAGGAAACCTGTGGAGGGAGGGGGTGCTGAGAAACGGTAGAATTAACACGAACTGCTGATATCTTCCAACTTGAGTCCCAATGAAAAAGGAAAACGACGAAAGTCCAGTCACCAAAATTTATGTTCATAGAGCCTGTTAATACGTAAAATGGTGTTCATACGAAACTTCCCAATCAATTTGTTATGGGGAGAGGGTTGTTTTTTTTACAGAGAGGGAACAATCAAAAAATTCTAAAAGATCGGGTGTGTAACTTGACGTTCTCTTATGTGTTTCTCTTCGATTCGTTTCATGTGTGTCATGAAAATGTCATTTTGGGCAGGTAGTCAGAGGATACTTTTGACTTTGAAATTCATTTTTTATTCATTGTTAAATATCGACTTAAATTTTTTTTTTTTTTTTTTTTTTTTTTTTAAGGAATTCCAAATCTTAGAGCACTCAGACTCGGTAACGGTGCATTTTACTACCAGGCACAATTCCTTCTTTTGGTGTAGAGGCATGTGAATGGGTGGCGTATGTTGTTGTTCCCCATGGGGATTAAATCTGCGCCGCACGAGTAACAAGCCAACACACTAACCTCTACACCGTCGCCACCACCCATCTACTTACATAATAGACAAAAATGATTAAACCTAACTTAAAATTAACAGTATACTTATTCTTATTTATTGGTCCTTATGCGGACGCTCTAAACTTAACTATAACCTTATAATTATTGCCTTTCGGCCTAAAAATTATTTTACGAACTAATCTTACATAAATATATTCCTCGAGAAAATTTACTAAAACTCGGTATCATTATTGAGATTTTACATAAAACAAATTACAAACTACCTATTCTACTTACTTAAACTACTTAACGTATTCTAACTATAATTAGGATTCTGAGCACTCGTTGCCTTGCGCAACAAGTGGTCAAAATCCCAATTGCTTTCCGAGCGCCTGGCAGTCGTCAACATGCACACGCGCCACCGTGAGCCGACTGAAGCCTTACAGCGTCAGTCAACTCCCGGAAGCACCACCACACGTTGGCGAGCCCGGCCTCTCCCAAAAACGCCCTAGCTGACTTAATCTAACTTATAAGCTAAGAGGATGTTACCTAGAGTAACGCACCGTCCTGGGAGGGCATGTTGACCCCTCCCCCTCATCAAGCCACCAAAATTCGGCAAATTGCTTTTCCGCGTCGAATCTATCCCTCTCCGATATTGCGGTACTAAAACGGAAGAGCTCATGAGCATTGGCGACGTCCCCGTCATGGAGGAGCCGCTTATCTCTCGCGCTGCGGTAGCGATGGTATAAGACCGGAATACCATCTCTCGTCTGTACCAGCCCTTTTGCATCAATATGGATAAATTCCTCTGGGGGATAAAGCAAGACCGGAGCGTACTCGCTATGTACATTTCATTGGGGTAGTAAGCCCCAAATATCAGACTATTGTCGCTGGCCATCGCCCTTGCAACGTGCCTTCGAGTCACCTTAATGAGGAAATTGTCAATCCTATTCAACTGAGCCCCATCGTATAGGACCTTGTTGGGATAGTATTTTATATAGTTGGATTCAGGCGTTTGGAACAATCGGAGACAGGTCCTAAGACATTGTCTCTCCAAAACCCGAATCTTTTCCATATAACTAGGCGCTATATTAAACCACAATGGACAACCATGAGCGATGATCGGCCTTATAAGGGCCACGTAGCAAATGAGCTTCACTCTAGAGTCAAGTTGACTGCTATGAAACAGTCTCCTTGTCAGAGCATAAGCCTTCTTGTCCCCAGCAAGACAAGCAACTATATGTCTATCGAAATATAGATACTGGTCAAGCCAGATACCTAGATATCTAACTACGCTTCTCACCCAATGGCTGCCAATTTTGTCCAATAATTGCCAATTTCTTCCAGTTTTTTCTGGTATCCCTAGAGGCCCCAGCCAATGGAGTTCTGAACAAGATTGTTTCCGCCTTCTGAAAGTTGATTTTCAACTTCCAGTCGTCGCAATATCGCTTAATTTGATCGAAGTCACGCTGCAAAAGGATATTAATGACCTCGATTTTAGGACCTGATCTGTATGCCACCAAATCGTCGGCATACGCTATAGCATGTCTGAGTGAACCCACCAGATCACTCGTGTAAATGTTAAACAGGATCGGAGAATTGACCGCCCCCTGCTGTAAACCGTTTTTAATTTCAAAGACTCTGCTCGAAGTCACGTTGCCACATTTGACAACGAACTTCTTTCCCATAAGCATATTATAAATTACATATAGCAAAGGTTTGTGCATCCCCCGCCTGGTCAACTTGTAGAAATGTCCCTCTAACCATAGGGTGTCGAAAGCCTTCCCAAAATCAACCAGACAAGCACCCGTGCATTGGTTCTTACATTTATTCCACTGAATGTCGGAAACCAGTTTCGACGCGGCATGAATAGTGTCATGCCTCGCCCTGAAACCAAACTGGTTGTCCGGGATTATGTTATTGTCCTCGACCCACTTTAACAGGGCTCTATTGACAACTTTTTCAAAGACCTTGCTAATATTCGGAAGCAAGCTAATTGACCGGAGATTGGCAGGGTTCGTCCTATCTTTACCCTTTTTCGGGATAGGGTGTACCAGAGCTACCTTCCAATGCGCCGGATAATGTGCATTATTCAGCGCATTGTTAAACAGCGTGGTGAAAATATCTACAGCCTCCAGAGGCAGGTGTCTCAATACGACGTTTGGAACACCATCCATCCCCGCCGACTTTTTATTCTTTAGTGACTCCAAGATGCACAGAAGATCATCCTTGGAGATCGGCCATTGGCGACAATTGCATTAGCATGGTTTTCATCATTGAATATGGTGAATCCGTTATTCTCAGATCGCCAATTCTCAAGTTCGGTGCGCAGGTAGAAGTGGCTCACCAGAGCCCTATTCTCAATGTCGTGGTTACGGCGAACAGGATTGTTTACCGTATACATGGCCTAGAAACAAGCGCCCAGAAAATCCACTTTCTCCTGTAGATCCTCGACCACGATACAATACAGACTTACAGATTTTCTGTAATTTTCTTTTATCAGCTGTTTCAGGATTCGGATCTCTGACTACAGCATTCTTACCTCCGGGTCGTCGCGATTAGTAAATTGCCTGTACAGCCGTTTAAGCCTCGAGAGCAGTCTACTTTTATGTCTGTATAGTGCGTCGATTGTAGGGTTTCTGCACTTTTCTGTCTGGTCGTCGTCGGAACGTCCTACCCGAGGAATAGTTCGTTCCATAGTTCGTTTGATGGCGTCGTTTATTTGCAATAAATGCCGATCAATGTCATCATTTGTCATGTTACTGCTTGTCGGTGGGTCGATCCCACTCGAACGTATATCTCGCTTTAACAATCTGGAGAAGCGCGACCATTGTGCCCTTCGATAATCGAATGAACACACTGTTTCGTACTTCTCCAGCAGCGTTTGCTCGTTCGGGATCCGTATTGCGGCGGCGAGTCCTTAGTGTTCACTATCGTACTCAAACGCACGTAAACAGTTCCGCGTGTTTTGATCTATGTTCGTCAGTTGAAGTCTTGCGTCCGTTAAGGCCAAGTCCAGGAAAGCACCGCTTCTTGGGAAAGAAGGGATATCCGTCGCGTACAACTCAAGGTTGTACTCAATCATATTGAGGCGCCCCTGGGATTTGCAGTAACATTTCCCCATGCCGCATGTTTGGCATTAATATCTCCGCCCAAGAAGTAATAATTCTCCTCCGAGTTCAGCTGCAGACAACGAAAAAGTGTCTTGAGCTCTGTCATAAATTGGTTTGGTGGAGGTGCAGCAGGTGCGTAAAGCGACACCACATACATTCTCCTCCGGCTATGGAGAGGAATGCATATGATGCATGCTTCCAACAACTGGAACCTACGCACGTCCCCGCTATATATAACCCTATGGCGCAGGCCTTTTCGAATTAAGATTCCAACCCCACCTCCTTGAGTGGAGTGAGGCCGGTCTCTTCTTATTACATGATAGTATTTGTGCTTCTGATTTAGCTTAGTTTCGCTAACCAAAAGCACATCCGGGTTTTCGGTTTTCAACAAATTAGCAAGTGACGTTCTTTTCTCGATCCTGACTAGTGAATTAACATTCACAGTAAGGATCTTTAAGTTTCCCTCATCCAGCGCAGTCATTAGATTTATGGCACACCAGACCCCACAAACAGCTCCGAATAGATAAAGTCAATTCGGGCCGCTTGTTCATTTAACTGTTTCTGGAACTTATCGATCTTTCCGTGCAGAGACAGAAGGATCGATTTTAAGTTCAGATCCACCTCTGGTGCATTTTGGGCTACCTTTGGTTGGTTTAATGTCATTTGGGATTGCCCCGGTCCAGCTGCCATTTGGGCAAATTACACGTTGGGTGCCACAAAATTCGAGAACGAGCGACTCTTTTGACGCCTATCGTCCTCCGACTGCTGTTTGCGGGCCTGGACTCGCTTTTTCAGGTCCTGGTACTTTGGGCAACCCCTGAAGTTAGCGGGATGGCCAGAGTTCCTGCAGAGCACACAAGAGAGGACACTCCGGTCTTCGACTCTCTCCCTACCAAGAGAACATTCACATTGTTTGTGGTCCTTGTCGCACTTGACGCATCTAAACTGCATGTTGCAGTTAGCTGCGGCGTGCCCGCACCTTTGGCAGCGCATACATTGAAGTATGCGATCTGACCGTTTTATTTTTTCCCATCTCACAACATGGTAGTACAGGAAGCGGATTTTTCGCAGCCTGTTAACTTTGCTGTCGGGAGTAAGCTGTACCAGGAAGAATGTTAAGTGACGGTTACCACCCCTTGCCACAGCCGAGGAAAACGGCTTGACCCCCACGAACTTCAGGTCGTCGCTTTCAAAGGTCTTAAGCTCTCTTTCTAGCTCCTCCGTTTTAATTGAGGGATCAATTCCCTTCAGTACTACGGTTTTTAGCTTTTTCTCCCTTGGGGTGTACGTAAAGTACTCGGTCTTTACCTCTCCCAAGGCGTCACGCACTCTCTGGTACTCATCTACGTCATCACAAAATATGACATGCTTATTGGCAGAAAGCCTCTTAACATGGAAGTTTTTGGTTATTAACCTACATAACCTAATACTATCACTAATGTCAAAGTTACTCACATTTATTGGCGGTATTCGTTTTTTCCTCTTTTGTTTTATTTGCACCTGCGTCTGCTGCTTATGTTGCGCTTGTTGTTGTTGTTGTTTTTGTTGTCGTTGTTGCTGCTTCTCCTGCAGTTGTTGTTGCACCTGTTCTTTTAGATCTTTTTGTTGTTCTTGCTGCTGCAACTTTTTTGCCGCAGCTGCTCGCGCTTCTCCAAGAGCTCTTTAATCACCTTGTCGAGCTGCGCCTCCTCATCATGTTCCTCCTCCTCTTCGTCGCACATATGAACGATGCCGCCAGTGTCGACCGGTAAATCACGAAAAGAGTTTCCTTCACCAACATACCTGGCCGCTTTTCGCTCAGGCTCATATGAACTGCAGTTTTCTGAGTCAGAATCGGTGCGAGCCACATTCGAACCCTCTAATTTTGACGGCCTCTTAACAGACAGATTCGGCATTGGTATTAATTTTCTTCGTCTCTTTTCCACTTTTTTAAATTCAGCCTCAACTACTGCCACTGCTGACGTAGAAGGACTTTTTGCGGCTGCCACTGTAGTACCTGTTTTTGCCGCCGTATAAGCTACCGTTGCTTTTGTTGCACTTGTTGCTGCCTTTTGCTGCAACACTTCTGTTGGCAAAGGCAGACCCGTTGTCATTCTAGCTGGTATTGCTGTCTTTACTGTTCAATTCAATTCAATTCAATTTATTTATTTGGCAAGGTACAAATAAGAACAAATGTCTTTTATAGTACATGAAAGCTCATAACAAAATATTTTAGCATATAATTGTATTTATAAAGAAAGGAGCACATTTAAAACATTAAGTGAAAGTTCAATTTAAAGGGGTTTAAACTAAATCTAAATTAAATTTAAGATATGCGTATGCTAATACACAGGAAAGGAAGCAAAGATGGAAAAGTTGGAAATGATGGAAAAACTGAAATGAAAGATGAAATAGAAAGAGAGAAGAATAGATTACAATCATGAAAAATGCGCAAATAGTGCACTTTTAAATTGATTAGCTCCTATTACTTGTTTAATGGTGGTAGGCAGTGAATTCCAAAGTCTGGTAACATGAACAAGAAAGAGGCGAGACGAGTTCAAATATTTTGAGGATGGCGTGATAAAATTGAAAGTTCTCGGCGACTGAACAAATTTTAATTTTTCAAATAAATATAGTGGTGATTGTGTATGTATTAATTTATGCATAAATACACAGCATCTAATTTCCCAAAAATTAAGGAATGAACACCCAAGGACATGCTTATGGTAATGAGATATATGGTCATATCTTGGTACTCCAAAAGCATATCGAGCCATATCGTTGAAAGTGACAAGTAATTTGTGTTGGGAGAGGGAGTCTAATTTACAATAGATAACTATAGCATAGTCAAAGATCGGAAAAAGAAGGCATTTTATCATCCTCAGTTTGGTGTTAGCAGGCGTAAAACTAGAGAGCAGCCAGAGCTTTCGCAATCCTGAATAAATACGGGCTATAATATAATGTACATGATCCGAGCCGGAAAGGGACCGATTTATTTTATATCCTAGACTTACCACAGTGTCAGAAAATGTAAGCCTCGTGGAATTGAGAAAAATAGGCGGAAGATCTTCAGTGTTATAAAGTTTCTTTGAAATCAAAATAAGCTGACTCTTTCTTGGATTTAAAATCAGACCATTATCTAGAGACCATTTTGGAATAAAAGACAAGTCTGAATTAAACCTAGCCACAAGATCTTCAACCAGCCCGGGTGGTCGAGACAGGTATATCTGCACGTCATCGGCATACAGATGTACAGATGTGTTTCGACTCACTTGTGGTAAATCGTTAATATAAAGACAGAACAGGATTGGGCCAAGAACTGAACCCTGGGGAACTCCAGAAAGTATATTTTTTGATTGAGAGTATTTAAGATTAGCAATAATCCGTTGAACACGATTAGTAAGATAATTTTTAACCAAACACACTGAGGAATCGCTCAAACCAAAGTAAAGTTTTAATTTTTTGCAAAGAACCTCATGACTGACCATGTCGAAAGCCTTCGAGAAGTCCAGTAAACACAGCAGTGACAGATATTCCTTGTCATATTGGATTCTAATATCATCAAGCACTTTGATCATAGCTGTAGAACAGCTATGGCCAGGTCGGAAACCTGATTGCACTGACGATAGAAAAATTAAACCGGTTGAGATGGTTGGAAATCTGTTTCGCAAGAATCTTTTCAAAAATTTTAGAAAGACATGGTAAGATACTTATTGGACGAAAATCAGTGACTAATTGGGCGTTATTCTTTTTGGGCACGGGGATGACCTTTGCTTGTTTCCAACAATCCGGAAAAGTTGAAGAGGTAATGCAAAAATTAAAAAAAAGGGTTAATGAACTTATGGGGAAATGGGGAAGTATTATTTTTAAAAAACCTAAATCTATTCCGTCCTCACCAATTGCGTTAGATTTCAGTGCATGTATCTCTAAGATCACATCCGATTCAGATACTACTTCAAATTCCATCAATGGTGATCCAAAGAAGAAAAGTTGATTTTCAGGCGAAAACGAAGAGTTACAACTATGGTTGGGGGAAAAAGCGTCACTTAACTCATCTGCATCTGGGATTTTAGTAAGTATTTGACTTTTTCCTATCCCAATAGAACGCAAATTTGCCCAAAGTTTCTTTGATGGCTGGTCAAGGCTTAGCTTGGAGAGAAAGTATCTTTCTTTTGCTCTCCTGGTGACAAAGGAGGAGTAATTCCTTGCTCTGCAAAAAACCTCCCAATTGTTACTAGTAGAATTTTTTTTAAATTTAGCATAAAGTTTTCGACGAGTTTTTGTAGCATTATGGACCTCAGTGGTAAACCATGGACATTTACTATTGCGCACTGTAACAGTCTTAACAGGTACATATAAATTAAAAAGATCGTTGATGAGGGTCTGAATGCTTTCTACTTTTGCATTAACATCCGATAAAGAGTAGCAGGAATGCCATGGAAGAAGGCTCGCTTGATGGTGAAGGTTATCATATTTAATTGAAGCAAAATCACGAAATTGAAAGGAGTTCTGTAGGGGATTGGATGAGAAATCAATGTCATATGTACAGAACAAGAGATCATGGTCTGATACTCCTTCAAACGGCAGTTGGTCTTGCAGTAGCACGTTCGTCTTATCTGCGACAACCAGCAAGTCAAGAAGACTTGCAGGGGTTTCATGACCAAAGCGAGTCGCAAGTGAATTGACAAAAACAAGGCCACACGAAGCAATAGCATCAAGGAGTTGACGAGATCTTCTATCATTTTTTAACAAATCCGCATTAAAATCGCCGCAGAGTATAATATGCTCGTAGTATGCAGAGACTTGTTGTATTGTAGAAAATAATGATTCAAAAGAACAACTACGGTTGCTGCTGTTATTATTGTTGTTGGTGTCAGTACTGCATTTGCCGGCTCACGTGTTTTCATCACGCGAAGCAGCGGCACACCCACACCTGTACGCGAGACCACCGATTTTCCGGGGTCCATCGTCTGACCACTTTGCGGCACTTTTTTTTTCTGTCTCTGTCAGTATATTATAATTATTGCAAATAAAATTTAAAAATTATTTATTTTGGGCTAGAATTGAAGCCACACTTCTCGCGTAAGAGTTGGCTATATGCTCCACTGAGCCACACTCGAATAGAAAAATTACTTTCTTTATTTCACTTTTATATCTCTTAAATTGCTTTAGTCACCTAACTAGCCGCCCAATCCCATGAAGACTTGCGGAACGACGAGTCAGAGGATACTCATCACGGAAGAATGCGGAGGATTTCATAATGGCAGAGTTATCGCCCAGGTTATAGCCATACGTAAAATGTGGAACAGTAAACACATTGAAACGAACACATCATAGGAACATTTTGGATCATCTCTCTTAATTGACTGAGAAGTTGAACGGAAAATTTTTCCGTACGAAAAAATAGATAAATTCGTTTTCAAGTCAATTTTATGTTCATTTTCTACATTTTTTGTGACATATTAGTCTAATCACAAAAAAAATATGTCACAGAAAAATGTTAGAATCGAACATAAAAATTGCTAACATTTTTGTGACATATTAGTATAATAATTCGCCCCGTGTAGAGACGGGTTAAGAATATGACTACAGCACAATCCGGTAAACAGAAAAATAAATAAATATTAGGCATTAACGGCCCATAGAGGGCCTAAAATCTAGCTTCTCCAACCACTTTCTTTGCGAAGTGGAAGGGACCTACAATTTTACGCCGAATCCGAACGGCAAATTTGAGAAGCTTCTCATGACAATTGATATCTTGGATGTTTGTCAGACGTTCGCAAGAGGTGGGGCAGTGGGAAAAACCGGGGGACCTTTCGACTAGTAGTCCGACA
The DNA here is from genome assembly GCA_949715645.1 of Portevinia maculata. Classification (NCBI taxonomy): domain Eukaryota; kingdom Metazoa; phylum Arthropoda; class Insecta; order Diptera; family Syrphidae; genus Portevinia; species Portevinia maculata. The sequence continues at coordinate 23,546,689 of OX454527.1, read as the reverse complement.
CACTAACCAGCGCTTGTCGTAAAAGGCAACTAAGGGGAAAATCACATATAGGAAATTAAATATCCAGGTGATCCTAACGACTTATTTAACATCTTAAAGCTGTACCGCAAGTGTGCATGCAAATCCGTGGGTTGACACTACTGGAGATCACGGTTATCGCAGAAGTAAGTTTAAACAATAATCCAAGAAGGGAGCATGCACTTGTTGGCGCAGGGACGTAAGTCCCGAAGACATAAGTCCCGAATTAATTTTTCGGGACTTATGTCCCATTTAAGTGGGTTATAAGTCCCGAAATCAATTTGGGCTCTTTAATTATGTTTTACCTATCAATTTATGAATGTTAGTAAAATATAAAATATTTGGAACTTTTTGTTTCATTCGGGACTTGTGTCCCATTTTCAACGATAAATATTCGGGATTTATGTCCCACTTAAGTAGGTGATAAGTCCCGAAATCAATTCGGGTCTATTTGTTTGGATACTTCAAACATTTTGCAGACAGCTCAATCATCCGCTGTATTAGAACCACTCGGCTTGATATGCAAATCTCAGGAGTTTTCTCAGCTCGATATCAGTCAGATCCTCCAGCTCCTCAAAAATGTGCCAAGAATCTTGAATCTGTTGGTTCTAAAGGCAGGACATTCGCATAGTAGGTGACGAATGGATTCTATATTTTTTAACGTCCCTGCAGCCCCTGCAGTAATCGTGGTGCCCTGTGACGACCCCCGTCAGTGAGCGTATATCTTTGCAGTTTAACCCGATCATGATATTCGATTTCCATTTGTTAACCGCTGGCCATAGCTCGCTTGGGTGTCGGCATGTTTCGAGGGTCCAACGAAGGTTTGTTCTGCTTATGGTTTCAACGTTGATTTTCCGTGCTGGTGTACTTAGCGGAGTTCGTATAGATTCTAGGGCCAGAGATGCATCCATATCCGATCCTTATCTTGCCTCTTATCCGCTTCCTCGTTGCCCTATATGAACTTGTGCCTCAGTGCCCAGCATAGGGTCACCGTTTTGGCAGCTGATATCTCGTCGAGGTGTTTCCTGCACTGTAATACCGCCCATGATTTGGCTACTACCGACTCCATGGCCTTTATAGCCGCTTGGCTGTCAGAGTATATGGTGTTCTGTTTGTCGGCTGGTTTGCGCCTCTTCACCTCCATGGCCGCCTGAGTGATCGCAGCTATCTCTGCTGAAACACGCTGCATTCCTGGCTGATTCTGAACAATTTTAACCCAGAGCCAGAGTCGCACGGAAGATGCCTGCACCTGTACTCACGTCCATTTTGAATCCATCGTTGTAGATAGCTACGAGTATCTCGACTTCTTCTCTTTCGGTGAATCAGCGGATGCGTGTCCGTAGGGCTTGATAGGCCACGGTCCCAACTCTCTGAGCCTAACGGCGGTTTTGACCGTTTTGCTGCTGCGGTTCTTAATGATCCCGTTAATACAAACTGTCTTTTGAATTGTTGTAAGGCTTGAGAGATAGCATTTCTTCTCGGTAGCCTTCCACCATACAGCTGTACCATATGTTAAAACGGGCCTTACCACCGCTGCGTACAGCCAGTGTACCATATACAATACATATAGTATAAATTGTTTGAAACCCCAAGTATTGCCGATCGTCCTGCCACAAAGCGTATGTACTTTACACCTGATATACGAGTACTATATTTTCCTTCGAGTTGAGTTTGGAATCTAGTATGACACCCAGGTACCTTCTGTCTTGGATAATTGCGGGTCCACTCTACTCATCCGCGGCAGTCTAATTGCAAGTTTATCATTTTTTCTTGTGAACGGCAGGATTTCTGTCTTGGATGGGATTACCCCAATTCCTCTTTCTGCAATCAAGTCGCTGACAAGTAGGAGTGCGTAGCTGATTCACTTGCTGAGAAGTGGAATGAATTTGCCCGAGATCAGGATTGCTACATTGTCGGCATCGTCGCTCACAATAAAGGAAGAAGAAGATTAGTTTAATTATTCATAAAAAGACAAAAAGAAAATCAGAATTTTACCGCTGTAGGGACGTTGAGGAGGAGGAAACCATCACACGCCTTCTGTGTTACTGTCTTGCACTAGCCAATACAAACAAATCCTTGGCAGCTATTTCTTTGCAGATCTTAGCGAAACAGATATTGGCTGCTTATACATCAAAATTAGTCACTAAATCCAAATGGTTAAATTAACTTGAGGCTAAACACTTAGGGCCAGATAAGATACAGGGTACTTAGACTGTAACTCGGTATGTTATCTTCCGCCGAGCAGGAAAATGGGACCAGAACTGGTATTCGACAGAAACTCAACTCTGCTCGCCTCCAGGGGTACTGGAATCGTGTGCGTACTGCTTCTACACTGCACTCTCCCTCTTAGAAGTTATATCCATATAATCACCACCTCACAGAAGGCAAACCGTTTCCAAGCGAGGTAAGCGAACGCAGGCACCTCCGCAGGCACCCTCCGTGGTATCACAATAGATTAATATAACGGTCTAAGTGAGCTTGAGTTTCGTGCCCAGGCAGCACCCTTACCTGCATACCAGAGATGCGACGTATGCACATTTCTTGATCATTTCACAGGAGTACGTTTATTCAGGCAGGCACTCGTCAGAGAGTAAAAACAGTCAACTGCATCATCGATGACAAGCTGACTTGGTTAGTGAAATTCAGGTCAAAATTATTAATTGACTCAAAAAGCCTTTGAAGATTTGTTTTCCGAAAGTCAATTGAATCCGACCTGTCATTAAAATATTATTTTCATATAAATGTCCGTATTATTCAATAAATACGCCTAAGGGTGGATGAGGTGGACAGAACTAACAGAATCAGAAGAAAATTCTAAATCGAGATTTCGACTATTAATGTTTGTTATACAGCTTGCATGCCTTAAGTCAAGGGATAGAATGTTATGATTGTACTGAGTCATTGGATGGAATGAAATAAGAATAAGAATATACGCATAAAACGCAAGCGAAATTAGAGTCGCCAACTAGTGAAACACGACTGTCACAACAAGATAAGTTAAAGTCCATAGAAAGTTCTGAATACAAAGAGTGTTGGGGCAGAATCACCATTGTCATCTTCAACATCTTCAAAATCACTATCGTCATCATCATCGTATATTACCATAGGATAAATATCGCAGTTGTAAATATTTATAATAAATTATATAATTGAAATACTTAATATTTAAATCTGGCGCTTAGTTTAGACCAGTCACCATATTCATTCCACTATTCGCCAAAAAATTTGAATTTGAAAAATAACGTAATGTCTCTCTCGCTCAAACCAAAGATGAGAAAGAAAAAGTTTTGGTATTGAAACCCTTAGGCTGAAAACACACCGGATAAGGCAAAACGTGTTTTTTGTTTCGTGAAATAACAAAACATTGTTTCTTATGAGACTATACACACCAAAGAAAACGAAACAAAACACACGTTTATGTTTTGAAGTGTTTCGGTGGTGGTTGTCGAAAATACATGGCATTCTATAGGAGAATGCAACAAAACTGTTTCGAACCAGCGTCGTTGAAGATAATTGCCTACTTTCTTATCACGCAACACACACTAAATGAAACAAAACATAAAAACCAAAACAACGCAGAAAAACAGGTTTCGTTTGCCGATAGCTGTCCTTTGTTTTTTGCAAAACAAAATTTTGAGTTCCGTCGTTTTTATGTTCTTCTTTCATTACACTTTACAGCTTTATTTGCTTCTATATTTACTCTGTTATTTGTTTTTACTTACCGTAGAGTTATAAATAATCTTTCGGCCGGAGTTATGCTTTAATCATAGTCCGTATCTTATTTTCTGATAGCATTTGCGATTAACCCCAGCAAATAATGAAAAGTTTCAATCCGCATTCTGGCAAAATGATTTAAATTTTTAGCATATGTTCTTAGCTCTGCTTTTAAGTTTATTATCACATCCTCAGCATTTCGTTTTAGATTATATGGATGCACCCATCATTCTCTGCTATTTGCGTAATTTCCTCAATTGCTTCAAAAATTGTATGTAAGATTGGCACAACCTCATCGTCTGAGTCGGACCACATGTTGAACAACACTTCAAGCAAGTCAAAAATTCCATTTTGTTTTATTTCAGCGCACACCAAACGAAACAAGAAAACAAAACGCTTTGTTTTGTTACATTCTGTCTCGCTTGGTGTGTGTTCATATAAAAAAGGTTTTTTTTTTTTTACTATCGAATCAAAAACGTTTTATTTGATCCGGTGTGTTTTCAGCCTTAGGGGAAAACTACGCCTTTTAACTCGTCGTAATTCGCTCCGTATTTTTTGGATTGTCCAACTTACGACTGTCGTTCGCTTTCCTTTTCCAGTCATTTTGATGACGAACATTTCTGTTAACCGAGAACTCATGATTAAAGAGTTCCGTGTCTTAAATACCTGCAGTAAGAAAGTTTTCCGTCAATGAGAAGATGTCATGTGAGAGGTCTTGGATGGTTGAATAAAATTATGCGGCTTTAGTGCAGAGTCGCATTTCAATAATCTTTCTAAAAATAGTAAACAAAATACAGAACCATCTCACAGACAACTCATCTTCTCATTGTCATGAATCCACTCAATCACCTCAAAATCAAACCGTCCATATTCATGCATTCATTTTGGTTACAACACCAAATACAAATCCATTGAATCATAGTCAAATCTTAGACAATCACACTCTGCCCCAGTGTAGGCCGCGAAATTCATCTTCTCACTCACTTTCGTAGTGATGTCAATATACAACGGAACCGAACGACATCAAACAGTACATTCAATCGCCGTCATTAACCATCGCCCTAGTAGCACTTCCTACTCATTATTTTTCCTATTTTTTTCCTGCATTTTATGTAGGTGCCTTCCAGATCTTTGACGATAGTACCCAGAGTTAATTAATATCTCTCCACTTCTTCGGCTGATGTCGGTGTAGGGGCTGGCGGCGGCGCCTCTCTAGCTCCGACCGGCGGTGGGCATTGTATGAAGTCACCTGCCAAATGACTACGTAAAATTGCACCCCACGTTCGCGCACACCATCGCATATTCATTGCGGCCCACTCTGATCCAGCTCCTATTGGGCAGCACTATTAATACACCCCCCCCCCCCCCCCGCCATTTTCACCGCTAACACCATTAAGTTGTACTTATTTTAGAACATACGTATTGCCCCATAATTATTAAGGGCGTCGTCGTCGCCGCCGCCGTCGCCAACACCGTTGTTGGCGGCCGGCGTCATGTGCGGATTGATGTACCTACTTTTTTCCAACGTTCCGCCATTACCACCACCAACAGCAGTACAAAATTATTGACTCTGAAAAGATACCCATAAAAGTGGACTCAATAAAAGTGTCAAGCATATCCGACCGCACTTGGTAATTTACGAGAGCAGCAGCGATTATTTTGTTGTTGGTATTTTTTGTTTGCCTTCCTTCGTTACCTTATTCTTTGTCTTGCATTTGTTTTGCTTTTTCTGCCCTTTCTCATGTCTCTTCGTATTCGGTTCGCAATTAATTTAAATGCCGCCAGCCAGCACAATCCAATCTGACGCCGAGAACGTGTACTTTGCTTTCGGGTTCGCTTTACTTTACTGCTGAATTGTAAAACAAAAGATACACCAAGCGATAGCGAGTACTCGTGCGCGAACTTTTCGCTTGAAGCACACCGCCTTGTGTCACATGGCGAAGAGATACGCGATATTTTGTGGTTGCCCACGCGTTATGTTCCCACATATCCATTCACACTGCTGTGCTGCGCTGGCTGCTGCTGATCGCCGATGGTGGGCTGGTTTTTGGGCCTCGGAAATGCTACCCCATACTATTCACACAATATTCTTGCAGCTAAGAGTGTTGTCACCTTGACAGTTTGCCGACCCAAAATCGTTTGCTAATGAAGTGAAGTTGGCCATAGCAAGGCGGTATTAATTAAGCATTTTAACCGAGCAAGAGAGATAGAGATGCAGATCTTCGCAGGAAAGTAAGATAATTGAGTTATGCCATCGCATGGTGGTGCAATATTTGAAAAAAAGTGACAGATGGTCTTAATTGACAATTAAAATATGGTATGCGGATTTGTAGTTGACACTGTTAAACGAAACGATGGGGAAGTGTTCTTTTGAACTATCTGGTAATTTGTATCGCCGAAGTGTGAGGCTATGATTCAGCAATCTTTGTATGTTGAGTGGGTGGAATTTGTCGTGGAACTCCGGATTCGATTCGTATTTTGAATGAATGATGCGTTTAGTTTTGTTCTTCCGGAAAGCAATGTGACATAGTTTAGTTTAGTTTATTTTATCAAACAAAGTTACAATAATAGTTTAGTGATTACTTGATAATAATACAATAGGTATATGTAATAATATTAATAATATAAAAGAAAAAAAAAAATAAATAAATTACACATTGCCACCACTTAAGATTAATAGCAACTCATTTGTAAATGAAAATCTACCTAGACTAAAATCGATCATATCACAAACGGTATTGGTTTCTCTTAAGCACCTAGTTAATGGTTCATTCGCTAGATGCAAGCAATACGTTTGCAGATCATTTCAGTAAGTCATTTAGGGAGACCCCTCTTCACATTGATGATCAATATTTTAGTTATCTAACTAGCTGTTCCCAAATAAGTTTTAGTAGTATCTCATTCGATTTGGAAACAATTTTAAAATGTATTTCTTCTCTGAAGAATGACTATTCATCAGGTCCTGATGGCATTGCACCGATTGTTCTTAAAAAATGCAGTCATACAATTGCTCCATTTCTTAAGTATCTGTTTGAATTGTCCATTAGTACAGGTAAATTCCGTAATCTATGGAAAAGTGCTTTTATCACACCTGTATTGTCAAACTTTTTTTTTTTTTTTTTTTTTTTAAAAAGGAAATCCAAATCCCAGAGCACTCAGACTCGGTAACGGTCCATTGTACTACCAGGCAGAAATCCTCCTTTTGGTATAGAGGCATGTGAATGGGTGGCGTATGTTGTTGTTCGCCATGGGGATTGAACCTGCACCACATGGGTAACAAGCCAACACACTAACCTCTACAAAGTCGCCACCCATTAGTTAGTTGTCTAACTAGCTGTTGCCTAATAATTTTTATTTTTTTTATTTTTTATTTTTTTTTATTAAATTCCGGCTTGCCAAGGCGATTTATAAAAAGGGGGGGGGGGGGGGGGGTACTTCGACCTAAAAGATCTTTTGTACCGTATGGGCCAGAAAAATTTTAAACTAGTAAAATTTCCACTTTCCGTGTAAAGCGGACAATTTTACCAGTAGAAGAATTCTTTATGTCCTCGGGGCTCAATTGTTCCCTGAGAAAGATCTTCTTTCTAATTCCATTAAGGGCTGGGCGTTCACATAAAATGTGTTCAGCTGACTCGTCCTCTTCAAGACAGAGTCGGCACTCAGGAGAATCTGCTATTCTCATTTTGTGTAGATGATATCTTAAACCGTGGTGACCAGTAAGGTAACCTACTAGGTTTTTGATATCATGCCTGCTTAGGTTTAGACATTTGCTGGCATTATGATTGAAGGGCCGAATGGCTCGTTTGGCCTGTCTTAGATCTGGGATGTTATCCCAAAGATAGGTACATTTTCTATGTTCCCAGCTTTTAATTGCTGCCGTTGCTGCTGATCTAGGAGTGCAGCAGAAAGGTTCGGGACCTATGAAAGGTGTTTCTGAACCTTTTCTGGCCAGTTCGTCGGCTTTTTCGTTACCTTCTACCCCGACATGACCCGGAACCCACCATAATTTGGTCTTGTTTCTTATTCCGAGTGTTTGTAGGGTATTGAAGCAGTACATTTGGAGTCAATGGTATACGAGCTAAGGGCGTTTATAGCTGCTTGACTGTCCGTGAAAATATGGATGGTTGCACCTTTTATGCCAGATAAGATAATGTGGCTGGCGCATTCTTGAATGGCGTGGAGCTCCGCTTGAAATACGCTGGGACTTTTTCCCATGGGTGTCGTAAAGCGTTTGTGTGGTCCGTATATTCCCGCTCCTACCCCCGTTTTCATTTTAGAACCATCCGTATACCACTTTATGCCGTTATGGCTGTTTGGTGGGTTATTGCTAACCCATGCTTTTCTCTTGGGTATCTCCGTGGAGAACCGTTTGTTGAAGCATAGTGTTTTTTGAATGCGGTCTGTGACCGCGCAGTTCATGTTAAGTTCTGGCAGTTCATCGAGAAGGGTCTTAAGTTCCGGATGATCATTAAGACTTATCTCGTTTAGCTGTATTAGACTTATTGCACTGCGGATCGCCACTTTTTGGACGTATATGTGGAGGGGTATAATTCCTGTTATTGCCTCTAAGGCAGCTGTTGGACAGGTACGCATGGCTCCGGAGATACCAAGGCACGCAAGCCGTTGTACCTTTTTGAGCTTCTCTATTGCGACCTTTTGTGTGGATTTTGTCCACCATACTATGGAGGCGTATGTTATGATGGGTCTTATCATCACTGTGTAGATCCAGTGGACTATCTTTGGAGAGATTCCCCAGGTTCTACCATATGTGCGACGACAGGCCCATAAAGCTCTATTAGCTTTACTGATTTTGTTGTTTATGTGAGACTTCCAGTTAAGTCTCTTGTCCAGGATTACTCCAAGATACTTGACTTCGTCGGAATACTCTACGACCGTGTCGTTTATTGTGATTAGGCCTAGGTCTAATTTCCTCCTTTTAGTGAAAGGAACGATGACGGCTTTACTGGGATTTATGGAAAGATTTTCCTTAATGCACCAGTCTATGGCTGTCTTTAGAGCATTTTTCATTTTTGATGTGACTCCTATTGAGTCTTTGCCCCTAACTATGATGACAATATCATCGGCGTACCCAATTATGGTGTAGCCCAAATTGCTCATCTTGTGTAGCAGGTCATCGATGACCAATGAGCACAGAAGGGGTGAGAGTACTCCCCCTTGTGGGCAGCCCCTTACGGCTGTTACTGATACTGATACTGAGGTCGTTCCTGACGAGGAAGTTATTTTGCGACTTTCCAGCATCGCTTTGATCCATTTAATAGTTGGTTTATCTATGTTTCTATGGTACAAAGCATTTGATATGGATTCATATCCAGTGTTGTCGAAAGCACCCTCTATGTCCAGAAAGGTACAAAGTGCGATCTCTTTGCAACGGTAGGCGTTTTTTATCTCTGTAGTTAGCCTTAACAGCAGCCTTAACACCAACGACCATACCACGTCGAGTTAATCGGTTCTCGTCAGATCACCGTAATTAAACGACGTTGGGCGCGGTTAGTACGTAGATGGGGGACCGTTTGAGAACAACCGCGTGTCGTTGGCCAGTCCCATCTACAGAGTTGAGGTAGATAATACATACGTGGTATCACAATGGACCTAAATTGGCCTAAGTGTGTCGGCTTCTGCCGACAGCCACATAAACCTAACCTAACCTAGCCTTAACAGAGCGCCTTCCGTGGATTTGCCCTTTTGGTACGCATATTGGTGAGGGTGCAGAGGCATGCTTTTTGATATGCATTCTCTAATGTGAATGTCAATAATCCTTTCGATTGTTTTCAGAAAAAACGATGTCAGGCTTATCGGACGATATGATTTAGGTAATTCTCTCGGCTTGTTTCCCGGTTTAGGTATAAATACTACGTTTGCCTCCCTCCAGGTAACTGGTATATACCCCCAGTTGAAGCTGAACCTAAATAAGGCAATCATCGATGGTAATACAAATTCTATTCCATTTTGAATGAGGGCTGGAAAAATACCGTCTGTTCCTGATGCCTTGAATGGTTTGAATGAGTTAATAGCCCATTTAACCTTATCCGGATTAAAAAGTTTTCCGGATAAACTATTAATTCTGCTGAGGTTTCTTGGAATTGAGACCTCCGCTATATGGTCATCTGTAATGACCATCGTGTGAGAACCTGGGAAGTGAGCCTGAAGCAAAGTTTTCAGCGTTTCTTTCCGGTCGCGTGTGATTGAACCATCTGATTTGATTAACAATCCCATGCCTTTTTCTTGATCCATTGACAGGTCCCTTTGGAGGCGTGCCACCTCTGGAAGTTTTTCTATCTTCTCACAGTTTGCACGCCATGAGGCTCTTTTGGATCTGCGCAACTCTAAGTTGTATATGGTCAGCATGGATTTATATTGTTCCCATGTGCCGGTGCGTTTGGCTTTGTTAAAAAGCTTTCTCACCCTCTTTCGAATAAACTCAAGGTTATCGTTCCACCATGGTACGCACCTTTTAACCACGGTTCTTTTAACCTTGCAACTATTTTTGAATGAGGTAAGAATAATATCATTTATTTGACATTGCGCAGCATCTGCATCAATTGTATTTGATGGTGCTGCTGGCAGCATGTCAGATCTGACCGCAAGATTTTCGCGGTAAGTTCTCCAATTAGTCAGTCTGTTGTCATAACGGACTGATGCGTGTTCGGCATTGCATCTTATCTCGAAACGAATGTGCATATGATCCGATAGAGATGCCTCGCCAGACACGTGCCATCCCTCTATAATATCCTTCATAAAAGGAGATGATATAGTAAGGTCTAAAACTTCTTCTCTTATAGAATTTCTAAATGTAGGACTATTTCCCTTGTTTAGAAAAACGAGGTTATTGCTATATAAATATTCTAATAACGACTCACCTCTGTTGTTTGTATCTCGGCTGCCCCAGATGGTATTATGTGCGTTTGCGTCGCAGCCGATTAGTATATGTACTTTCTGGTCCTCACAGTACCGGACAAGTTCCTGTACTGGTAAGGGAGGCACTGCATCCGTGTCTCCAGGAAAGTACGCCGATGCGCATACAAATTTATGCAGCTCTCGGCCTTTGTGGCGCTCTATTAGAACCGCCATCAGGTCCCTAGTTGTGAAACCTGGAATGAGAGAAAATTGTATATCTTTCTTAATAGAGATAGCCGCCCTTGGTCTGAAAGGACCTTTGGCGAAAATTAGCTCTCTGTGTTTACAATTTAATCCGGATATCTTACCATTGGTTGGCCAAGGTTCCTGGATTTGTCCAATAGCAATGTTCCCTTCGGCACATCGCTGGCTAAAGGTGTCCGATGCACCCATAGCCCTGTGCAGGTTGGCCTGCAAAACGCTGAGACGGGTGGTCATTTGCGTCTGTATATATAAGTTTTAGTAGTATCTCATTCGATTTGGAAACAATTTTAAAATGTATTTCTTCTCTGAAGAATGACTATTCATCAGGTCCTGATGGCATTGCACCGATTGTTCTTAAAAAATGCAGTCATACAATTGCTCCATTTCTTAAGTATCTGTTTGAATTGTCCATTAATACTGGTAAATTCCGTAATCTATGGAAAAGTGCTTTTATCACAATTGTATTTAAAAAAGGCGAACGTGGTGATATCACTAATTATAGGCCCATTTCAAAGCTTTCGTGTATCCCTAAGCTTTTTGAACAAATTGTTTGTGAAAAGTTTATATTTCTTTGTCGCAATATAATCTGTAATGAACAGCATGGATTTGTAAGAAACAGATCCACTGTCACTAATCTATTAAGTTGCTTGCATGATTGTTCTAATGCCTTAGAGAATAAGGACGAAATGGATTGCATATACACTGACTTCCCTAAGGCTTTCGACCAGCTGTCCCATGAAATAATCGAATTTAAGCTTAGGACTTTTAGTTTCCCACCTTGTTTCATAAAATGGGTTAATTCATACCTTAGATCAAGGGTTTATCAAGTGAAATTTAGAGGATCGTTATCTGTATCTTTCACAGCTCAGTCTGGAGTTCCCCAATTAAGTCACCTCGGACCAATTCTATTTATACTTGCCATTAATGATGTTAAGGCATTTATAAATCACAGTAATATCCTGATCTACGCTGATGATATGAAAATATATAAATCTATCACTAGTCAGCAAGACAGAATTTTTCTTCTATCTGACATTAATAGCTTCGCTAATTGGTGTGATAAAAACGGTTTATCCCTGAATCCTACTAAATGTCAACATATAACATTCTCTAGAAAGAATATCCCATCCACCTTTCAATATTCTCTGTCTCAACATATTCTTTGTAATGTTGATAATTTTAATTATATTGGGGTTTATTTCGACCCCGAACTGGTTTTTGCTAAGCATATTAATTCTATCTATATACGAGTATATAAAAGAAAGTGTCCGAAGCGATGTAACCGCATAACTCGAGATTGGCCGAACCGATTTTGATGATTTATACTTTGTTGGAAAGGTATTTTCTCAGCACGGGTTTTAGAAAAAAAAAATCTAAATTTCAAAATGGCTTATTTTGACCACCCAGCGTGTTACGACAGGTTTTTTTTCGATTTTTTTTAAATTTTTTTTTTTTTTTCATTTTGTATTTATTTATTTTGGCAACAACCAAATAAAGAATCACATTTAAATGTAACATATCGTATCACAATTGAACTGTCAGATAGACACGCAACGTAACGCCACCTATTATCGATCAATGGAGAAGCCAATTTTGTTTCATGTTTGGTGGCGCTGTCGGATTCGGATTTCTTCATTGCGATTTTGTGAGTTTTTGTGAATTAAAATTGATATGAGAATATATCTATATCTATTTATATATATATGTATATAAAAATCAATCCATATTTGCGTTTGTTGCCGGTGTTTGGCCAAACGCGTTAACCGATTCCAATGAAATTTTTTTTTAAAGAAAGGTGACGTCTATACGAAGGATATTATGTATGTGCGATGTCTGTTTCTGCATCGGTGTGTAAAAAAAAAAATTGACAATGTATTTATACACTGTGTGTTTCATATGTAGGTATCATGTGCTTTGAAAAAAAAAAACAAATTTAAGTGAAATAATAAAAAGTTTTTTTGTGTAATATTTTCTATATATAAAAATGAATCCATATTTGTGTTTGTTGCCGGTGTTTGGCCAAACGCGTTAACCGATTCCAATGCAATTTTTTTCCATGAAAGGCGACGTCTGCACGAAGGTTGTTATGTTTGGCTATATCTGCATCGGTGTGTGAGATATGGGCATTTGAGTGAGTACACATGCATATGTGCGTATGCGTGTAAATTACGACGCAGATACAGAGACCGTACAGACGTCACTTATTTTGTTATCCGAACAAGCATATGAAAGAGGGAGACCACACGAACGTTTCAAGCTTATTGTGGAATTTGTGCGCACTTTCATTCTTGAGATATCGTGTGTTCAATATTTTATTCAAATAACTCTTATTGACATTTTTTGCATTTTTTTGTGAATCGGACATCGGAAAGTTGCTTTTCCAACATTGATAACAATCGGTGTGGAAGTGAATGAAAAGTGATTCAATCGAAGTTTTTTATTTTTGCTTTGTTGTTTGATTCGCAGAAGTAAGGTGATATAGGCGCCTGCCAGACAACAAGCACCTACCCTATACGGAATAACGAAGTTGTGTGAGCGGCCTAAGCCATGCGGAGAAAAACGTGCAGTCCCTTTCACCGGTTGAGCTCAAATCAGGCAATCTTCGGTATTGGCCTGAGAGTGTTTCTGTGAACTTTGGTCAAAATCGGTCTTCTTTTTTTAGGCGTAGCAACATACGCCGGATACCCGCTATAGACAATTATAAGGAAGTCTACTCGAACATATTGGCCAATAGAATTCTCGGGCACGGGCAAAGCCGGGCAGGTGCAGCTAGTTATTAATAAATCTAATTCTATGCTGGGCTTCGTAAAAATGTGGGCCAAAGAATTTAATGACCCTTACGTGTCTATGTCCTTGTACAATTGTTTGTTCGTCCGATTCTAGAGTATGCCTCTCAAGTTTGGTCACCGTTCTACAACATTCATTCAAATAGAATAGAGGCCATTCAACGTGAATTTATTCGATTTGCACTTAGAGGACTTCCATGGGATGATCCATTTAACCTTCCTCCTTACAGTCAACGTATCAAGCTTCTTAAAATGTTACCCCTTTCTCAACGAAGGCTTAATAGCGATATCATTTTTTTACAGCAGCTTATATCCGGTCAAATAGATGCACCTGACTTGTTGTCGTCTATTGGCTTTAATTTTCGTGGTGGTGCCCATAATTTACACAGTGTTGCATTATTGTTTAGCCTCCATCATAGAACGAATTGTGGGAGGCATGAGCCTATTAGTCGCATGAGTAGAATCTATAATCTAAATGATCATGTGATTGACTTGCATGTTAGTAAAATTAAGCTAAAAAATATTTTGCGTAATAATGCTTTAATGGCTTAAATTGTTTGCATTATTTTGTGTCTGTGTTAGTATTTTATAGGTACATAATTATTGTGTTTTTAATTGTTTTGTCCTTACTAACACCTGCACTAAATGATGGGCCTGTGAGAGCACTTTCAGTGCCGGCGAATTTCTGCTCGTGATAGTTGCTCGCTTTAAGCACTCCACTACACAGAACTGATAGTGTAATTTAATTTGCAGCATAATTTGTACTGCGGTATGGAATGTTAAAAAACAATCGGTTTCTAAGCATCCTCGCAGGAACATTGAAGTTAATTAAGGCCAGAATATCGGAACAAATAATATGATTTGTCAATACGTCACGAATAAACATAACCTCAACGAACTTTCTTGCACCTTGTTCCATAGGAAGGCATATCCATGTTCCAGTTAAGCCTTTTCACTAATACTCTTGTAAAACGTTTTTATATTTTCTCTATTCTAAAAGAGTGAACTTCATACAAAGGGCTCCAAATAGTATTACAATATTCAAGAGTAGATCTAACAAACGCAACATTTCAACGTGTGTGGATGGCAGAACTGCTTTGAATTGCGCAAGATAAATCCCAACATAGAATTGCCTTTGGCAACTAAAAAGTCTAAATGTGTTACGAAATCAAGTTTTTGGTCAAAAATTACCCCAAGGTCTTTCTTAAAGGTTACACTTGAAAGAAATGTACTGTTTATTTTGTAAGAAAGTTACTTGAAGAACGTTTCAGACAAAACGTTAAATTTTGACATTTTGCAATATTAAGGTGTGAGGAGTTAACCAAACACCAATTCGATAATCTCTCAAGATCTTCTTGTAATGACATGCAATCAAGTTCAGTTTTTATGCACCGAAAGACTTTCAAATCATCCGCATACATAAGACATTTAAAATTTAAAATTACGTTTGGAATATCATTGAGAAATAACAAAAAAAAAGAGTGGGCCAAGATGGCTCCCGTGCGGCACACCCGAGGTAACATTTATAGGTGACGAGAGAATGTTATTTATACGAACATACTGAAGACGACCCTTTAGGTATGCATTTATCCATTTTAAGAATTTAGAGTGGAATTATATTTTGTTCAACTTCATAAGTAATGTATCATGGCTAACCCGATCGAAGGCTTTGGAGAAGTCTGTATAGACAACTTCAAATTGATACCCTTTCTCTAGTCCGTGTAGGTTTGGGGTTTCAAGGACACAAACATGTGGGAGTATGAGTGAGAGAATAATCCTCGAAGTGGACAAGCCGGCACTTCTTGGTTGACCATCAGAGGTTTTAGACTGGTTTATTTATTTTGAGGATCGAGCAAGTTTGAGTTTTAAATTTAAAGTAAAAGTAGTCTACAGGGAGTTTAGACTTTGATTTTTTTGAGCTCTTTTTAAAATTTTGTGGAAGAAAGAAAAGAAACGGCAGAAGGCGAGCGGAGGAATTAGGTGGCAAGACAGGCAGCGAGATCCTAAATTTACGACAGGAGTGGTAGAGAAAAAGGAAATTCACAGATAAGTAGAGTGCCTTATCATCTTGTGCTTTTAAGTAGTGCGTTTGTGTTTGTGTCCTTGAAACCCGGTAGGCTTTCGTTCCGGAACTTTCCCAAAAATTACGGGACGCGCGACCCTTCAATTTGTCTTTGTTCCATTCGGGAAATAGCGATAGCGGGCCATTTCTAACGGCGATCTTTCCTTGTTCCGCAATTTAAAGTAAATTTCAATAAATCGACCGTTGCTCCCCAGAGCTATATAACGATTTGAAATTCTCGTTTTATTTCACCACAACCCCATCTTATTTTCAGCATTTCACTGTCGGGAAATTCTATCAAAGGTTTCACAATTCCTTTTTTCAAAAAGATTGTGTGGCGCCCATTTTACCCCTTTTTCATTATTCAATGACGGAATCCACTACGGCTTATTTTAGCGATCACTCAGTCACTCTACTGTAGTGTGCCACCGTCTCCGTTTCACTCACTCATCCGTTTTTGAATTCGCCAAAACTCTGCGGAGGTTTCTCAGGCCGAACGATTCGATGGACGCATTCACCCAACTCTCTAAAAGATCCTAATGGGACGAGTTCACAAACACTTAACCAATTAGACAAGACACTTAGTGTGAGAATCGAGGAAGTAATTAGAAGGCGAAAATGACCAAACGAAAGAAAAAGCTAATTAAATAAAAAAAGAAGAGAAAAGAAAAGGCGAAGAACCGAGTGAAGTTAGATTCTTGTTTTGGGACTGTACCAGTTGATGTCCCAAATTGGAAAACCTGTGAAGTGTTTGAGAAGAAGGAAGCTCAAAATTACTCTCCGCGAAACTATTATAACCCGGTGGACTCTCGAGCAGATTTGGGGGAGGGGGAACCTGGATAGCGTGCCATTTCTTACAATGTTTGTATTCGTTGGGTCTTGGCCATTGATGTCTTCGTTTCGATGTATTATTCGGTGTTTGTTCTTCAGTTTTGCGTTCTGTTAATAGTTTTATGTGTCAATTTGGCTACCTACCACTGCTCGTTTGCGGTTTGTATAGGGAGAATATTAAGGCCGTCCGCTACCGCCTTTTAACCTGTGGGCCAACTGCCCTAATGGGATTAGCTATGTTCGTTGGGGTGCTTCTTTAAGGGATATCTACCCACACCCTTCGCTGATTCGTTGGGGTATCGTAATGGATCTTTCTGATTACCGTTTCTGTTCGCGTTGGGGTGTGCCAAGGGATCGTCCTCCCCCACCCATCGTTGTCGCAACACCAACTGTCCACTGGGCACGATACCTGCTTTTGTCGTCCCCCAGAACTCATGGAAACGAGCGACCTTGATCGGAATCGATCAAAGGCGGCCAGTTACCCAATCTCCCAGTAGGAACGACAGAAAAATGGAAAGACCGGGGCGAAAAGAGAATCGGGTATGGAAGTGGATTGGTTGGGAAGAAACAACACTTTTGTAGCGTTTTGTAACGCAACACTATAAATGACTTCTGCAGAAGCTGCAGAGACGAGAAGGAACTAGTACCTGTGGAACATCAACTATGCCACTGCCCGGTACATCAGGAACGACGATTTTCTTCATGGGTGCACGTTTCTTGGACTGTTTGACGACTTGCTCAGCAGACTCTTACAGATATCAACCGGTTCATTAACAGATACAAACAGTTTTGTCAGTTGCATGTCATACCATATACTGTGAGGGTACTAACAATGCCCCTTTTTGACTTCTGGGTGATACTGGCACAATTGTGTATACAACCCTCCTAACCTAACCTAACCTATAGGTATATCAACATAGAGACATCATCAGCATACATCAGCACTTTTCAGTTAAAACTTGATTCAGGGAGGACGTTGATAAATATTGAAAACAGCAGGGGTCCCAAAACGGAGCCCTATGACACCCCGGCATTTTTAATAGAAGACACTTACAGTTTCCACAATCTGCACCCTATTCGCAAGGTATTCACTCAAAGCTATAGTAAAGTCTAAAAGGACCATAAGCCCAAACCTGCCAGTATCAAGTGCAAAACGTAGATCAGAAGCTCCCTTCACCACGCCTGATTCGCAGCTGTGATTCTTTCGAAAACTGGACTGCCATTCAGATATCATACTGTTCAAAATTAGATAATTTGGAGCCTTGACGAATTCACTTTTTAGGCATTGGTACAACTGTGGCTCTTTTCCATTGCTCGGGGAACTGACAGGAGTAAATACATGCATTGGAAATATGCAACGTTAATCTAAGTAAAGTGTCTTTCATTAGCGACTTCACAACTTCAAACTTTCAGTGTGAACGCACCTTAAAACCGATTACCGAACTGTCAATGTCAAAATGTTAAGTAAAATTAACATTTTCATCAAAGTAAAGTACACGAAGGAACAACGTTTACAAATAATAAAATTTTACTACCGAAATTCTGAGTCGGTGGTCGCAACTTTAAGAGCGTTAACGCAAATTTTTGGCGGTTATTCTCGTCCCGGTAGACAAGCAATTCATAGTCTAGTGAACAAATTTCAGTCAGAATACCCACTGCTTGATGTTGCCGTGCGGAGTGTGGAGAATATTGCTGCCGTAGAGGCGTCCTTCGCAAACGAGCCAAATCAGTCAATTTCACGGCGTTCTCAAGAGTTGGGTCTCTCCCAGACCACACTATGGCGAATTTTGCGTAAGGATCTTGGCCTGCATACTCTAAGGTCAAGCTGACTCAAGAACTAAAGCCACGTGATCATATGAAGCGACGTACGTTCTCGATTTGGACTTCGGACACGATGGAAGAAAATGAAGAATTTCATCGCAAAATCATCTTCAGCGATTAAGCGCATTTTTGGTTAAACGGCTTCGTCAATAAGCAAAATATACTTTACTGGACAGGTGAGAACCCTCATGTGCTTCATCACACAGAACTTCATCCGCAAAAAGTCACTGTTTGGTGCGGTTTTCATACCGGTGGCGTCATTGGGCCGTTTTTTTTCGTCGATGAAAATGACTTCGCTTCAAAGACATGTTGGAAAGTTATTTATTTAAGCAATTGCATGGGTTGGCCATCAGTGATATGTGGTTCCAAAAAGACGGTGCCAAAAGCCACAAAGCGGGTGCAACAGTCCAGTTATTAAAGTCTCTGTTCGGTGAACGTGTTATCGCGAGAAACGGGCCCGTCTATTGGCCACCGAGATCGTGTGATTTAACGCGTCTAAATTTTTTTCACGGGGCTACATTAAATCATTGGTCTATGCCAACAAGGCGGCGACGTTAGAGGAGCTCAGAGCCAATATTGAACGAGAAATAGCGGCCGTATCGGTCAAAATATGCGGCCGAGTCATCGAAAATTGCGTTCAACGTATCGACCGCTGCAGACGTTTCCTTGGTGGACATATATGGACGAAGTCGAATTCCATTCATAAATGTTTTGGTAGTAAATCAAGCCAATAAAATTTTGAGATATGTCAAGTATTTTGCATTTTATTTAAAAAAGAAGTTATCAAGTCCTTAATGAAAGACCCTTTACTAAGGGGAAAAATAGTTTTACATATTCTAACGTTCTCAAGAATTAAGCAGGATCATTCCTAGAAATGCACCATTTATTCATCTCACTTAGTAGGCAGCGAATGAAAGCTCTCTGATGGGGCACTACTTGCCAACTGCCAGGACGTATCGATACCAAATCACATAATTCTATAGAACAAGCAAAGGAACTCGCATCTCGAATGCCATTTTTCCAATAAGAATACAATAAGCAATAAATCAAGTAAAGAAAATAAGCACTTTTCCAGCGTTATAGTTTCGCCTATTCTCAGATAAATTTGAATATATAAAAAAAGTATAATTTTTTCACTACAATCAACTAGAATGGCCGCTGGAATGCTTGTAAGGCACTCGAATAAATTTTTTCTCTGATATTAAAGGTATCAAAGGCTGTCGAAATTCAATTTTGATGCAAATTTGAAATATAACCGATCCAAACATATAAACCTATGGCTATGGGACACCCTTGTTTAATATTCAGGATCTTCTGAAGGTTCCACTAATGTTTACCCTTTGTTGTCTGCCTTTTAGAATGAAACCAATCATATATCACTTTCCTAAAACCTGCATAATTCAATTTCCTGCTCCAAGAACATATTGGGTAAGAAAAACTTGTCCTTATTTAAGAATATAACTATTCGCAACTTTAGCAATTTTTCAAAAAGTTTGACAAAAGTTGGAAGCGAACAAAAAAATTGGCTTGTAGGCGGTAAGAAATTTGGGATTCCCTTTCCTAAAAGTGGAATAATTTCGGCGTATTTGAATGACTTAGGGAAACAACTATATCTGGACAAAGAGAAATGCGAATCATTTATTGCCAGTATGCAGAATTATCTCCATCGGATCATCGGTGAGGTTGAGGATAAGATTGCAGACCACAATTCATGGGGAATTCCCTACAACGACCTTTCTTGGACAGAGCTAAATCACTGCTAGGGACTTCCAAAGAACACTATCAACACGGCAAAGAAACATGATGGTGGGAGTGCAATGAAAGCGACATTCAAAGCCTGGTCAAAGTGGCCCCATAATAATGGAGGTGAAAAAGTTGGTCTAGAATTGTAACACAGACGTTGAAATGGACTCACGAAGAGAAAGTGTGCCCAAGTTCCAGCTAAGTATTTGGAAGGCTTGAATCGGCAGTTGAAAGAAGTTTCTCTTTCGTTCACTGATCCACGTTGAACAGGGATGCAACCATCTTGAAAAAATATACACTCAGAGAAGAAGAAATGCTGAGGAAATTCATTCGCCAAAGTGGACGGCGGAAACATACTAGACAGGTGGTAACAGGATTGTGAAGGACTTTCAAATAAACAAATTTCTCGGATAAAAAAACGAACAACTACCCGGCATTAAAGCTGAAAAAGCTAGGAGGGCGGTCAAAGACTCAAAAAAAGAAAAGCGATTGGGTTTGACGAGATAAAAGAGATTTCTTCCAAAAGATGGCGGATTTTGGGTCAAAATGGCTCATGATTCTCATTTCGAAACTGATGAGGGCCGATCGAATGCCTAACCAGTTAAAATTTTCTCCTTTCTTTGTACAAAGGAAAAGGCGATACGCAAGACTGTGATAATTACCCTCCTAGCAAGCTGATGTCACATACCATGAATATCGTTCAGCGGGTATCAAAGAGCCGATTGCGGAAAGTGAAACCGGTCTGTCGCAGGCAAATCAACAACAATCGATCCTTAAACGGGGGAGATAGACGCCGCCCCCCTCTCCTCCCCTTCCAAAATAAATATTTTTTTTTTTTTATAATAAGCGTGCAGTAAAGGGATTTGTTGTGACCCTTATAATGTATTAGCTACACAGCGCGGGCATTCAGGAAATTAGGGTGAGAAGAAAAGGAGAGATGCCGATGCACGTTGGTTTTGAATGTTTGTAGGTTATAATATGCAGGCAAAATGGAGCGGGGACGAGCATTCCACATTCGTGTTGTACGGCTGAGGAAAGATTCTTTGAACTTCACTGTACGTCCGAACACAGGCTTGAGGGTGAACTGATGACCATTCCTTGCATGGCGGGTATTGCGGTTGAAATGTTCAAGGGGAGGAATGCAACTGGCTATTTCGTTTGAGCACTTATGGTGGAAATAACGATAAAATAACGAAAGGCAGGAGACATTACGACGATGACTAAGAGAGTCAATCGATCTTGCGATGTCTCGGTAGCCAATGAGTTTTATCGCGCGTTTTTGAATCCTGTCAAGTAGCTCCAAATAAGTTATTTGTGCACCGGATCAGATATGCGAATAAACGCCTTATAAATTGTAGCCAGATCAGAAGGGGTGAAATTTTTCTTACAACGCTTGGAAGCCTAGACATTTCGCGGCATTCTTGGTGACATCGAATATGCGGTCATTCTACCGAATGTTGTCATTAACACACATACCAAGTATGGAAAGTCTTTCGGTTTCAGCGATGCAAGTGCCATTCATAGATAATGGCAGTGTGTGTGGGTTTTGCTTTAATGACAGAAGACAGCATTGCATTTTAGAAGCATTAAATTCCACTCTATTGGTTTTACCCCACTGAGTTATGCTGTTAAGATCGGAATTTAATGAGCTTAACATACGTTGCCGTTCCAGTTCCACACCCGAAGTTGAGGGGCGTGACCCAAGAAACGAATATGAGAAGCTGAGGGTACAGTCATCAGCAAAGGAATGGATTGGATTAGAAGCAACAGACAGGAGATCATTTATAAAAATGAGAAAGAGAGTCGGGGACAGAACAGAGCCTTTGGGGACACCAGCATTTATTTGGTGAGTTGCAGAGTTGAAACCTTCCAAAACAACTTGAATTGAACGGTCCGAAAGGTAATTTCTAATCCATTGAATAATAGTATCATCGATTCCAAATGCACGCATTTTCGAAAAGAGAGCTTGATGCCAAACTCTGTCAAATGCCTCTGAAATATCAAGCGCAACAATCTTACTTTCACCACATTGATGAAGAGATTGGTTCCACTTTTCGGTTAGATATGTCATCAAATCACCAGTGGACCTGTTGCTGCGAAAACCATACTGCCGGTCATTAGGAAGTTTTCGCGATTCAAGATATTTCATTAGCTGACGGTTTATCAGCGTTTCCATGACCTTAGAAAGAAGGGACGTAAGTGCAATTGGTCGGTAGGAGGAGGGAGAAGAAGATTCGCCTTTTTTTGGTACAGGCTGGACAAATGCTGTTTTCCATCTTCCCGGGAAGAGTCCTGAAGAAAAGGACAGATGAAAAACCTTACGCAATGGTTTTGCCAGCGAAGAAGAACACCTCTTCAGAACGATAGGGGAAATACCATCTAGACCAGCGGATTTGTTAACGTCAAGATCTTGAAGTACTCTAGCCACTGTACGAGTGCGAAAGTGGATTGGTCCCATGGAGAATTCTACGCGCTCGAGTAAAGGGCAGACAAAGCACAATCTGGGAGCGTTGAGCTGACTGCAAAGTGAGCAGCAAGCAGATTGGCCTTATCTATAGAGCTGACAGCTGGAATGTCATTGTAAATGAGTGTCGGGATACATAATGAGGTCGAATTCTTGATGTTTTTAACAAATGACCAAAAGTTTTTACTACCAGTGGGACTTTGTAGTATTTTTTGCCTCAACTTTTTGTCATAGGAGAATTTAACACGATTAATGTGGGCATTGCAGTCCTTTCTGGCTCGTTTAAACTTTTTACGGCTTTCCTCAGATGGGTTGGCTTTGAATAGCCGAAAACTTACCATACGGTTCTTTTAGGAGTTTGTTCTTTAAGTATGTGGTTGGAGTACGAGAAATTCGCTGATATGATACAATGGTCTGACGAACCTAGAGGCGATAATACGTTCAAAGCATATTTATCGGGTGAGTGGTAAGAAACAAGTCCAATGTGTTGGCAGTTTGGCTGCTAATGTCCGGTATTCGTGTCGGCTCATTTACAAGCTGAGTCAGGTTATTTACCTCAGCAAAGATCTCGACGTACCTTCCTTCGGGAGTTGTCTGACCAGAATGTCGAAGCCAGTTTGAATTGTGTATATTGAAATCGCCCGCAATAACGATTTCAGAACGAGGATGAAGGGTCACAATTCTTGTAATGGAATCAGACAGGGCATCAAACTCATTATAAGTTGAATGTCTGTCCAAGTTGGGGCTTCTGTAAATAAAACAGTAGTGGATTATTTGCCTACGGACATGAAATTTGAACCAAATGAAATTAAATTCCGGATTGGAACACTGACCATACTGGGACTGAAGTTGGTAGGCTACGTCACTACGTATATAAACGGCGATACCGCGATGGGGAAAGAATAATGGCACTAAGTTGTACCCAGGTAGACTAAACTCTGTTAAATCAGAGCCAACGCTAACCTGGGTTTCACTAAGTGCCAAAACAGCTGGTTTGTTGCGAAAAACATGGGCGTATAATGAAAAAAAATGTTTCCTCAACCCACGAGTGTTGCTTACATGCACTACGAAATTCCTACACATTATAAAATACAAACATAAAAGAAAACACAACTCCGACGATAACTAAGCATAAGCCGTGAATTCCAAAACAATATACCGCAGGTGTTGTGCCCGTACAGTTATTTGTTTTGGTCCACCAACAAAATCAACAACTCACGACCCGCTATCCGCCCGATGCTGCCTTTACCCAAGCATTGCAAGTGCACAAAGGATAATAATAATCGAACGACACCCGCAATAGTCAAGCAAATGCAACAGTGATGAAGTGGGATGGGGGACGGAAGGAAAACCCTACGCTGTCGCTTTTTTCGCTTTTTTTTTATCAGCACTGTCACCGACACTGGCTCTATATGGAATTATTTTTTTCTTTTTCCACGCACACACACTTCCCGTATTTTTTTCTTTTCGCGAACCATATTGGCGAGGCACCGAAATTGCAAATAAAAAAGCAACACGTCCGCACGCGACGGGGGGCAAACAGCAACTGATTATTATATATTATATAATATTGCCTCTACAAAAATCTGCTATCATTTTTTGCCGCCTACGTTTTTGTATTCGTGCCGTTTTATTTATAGCATCCAATAGCCGTGTTTCTTTGCACGCGGATATAGGGATAATTTGAAATTTGCATGTAAAATACAACAACAACTTATCCTATATACGTTAACTTTAGCGGAGATAGCTATCGCCGCTAAGTCAGTTAGCGGGGATAAACAGTGCTTCCAAAACCCATTTTCTTCTGATGAGCTCATGCGATGAATTTTTCAGGAAACTAACACATCCCGCCGAATATTTCGTTCGTGATTTTATTATTATTTTTTTTTTCAAACTTCATTATAAAGGTAATTGAATTTAGAGAATCTGTTAATGTGAAATTGTTTTTCATAATTTTAGAATATTCGTGGCATCAATTTCAATTGGCGGAAGTAAATATTTTTTAATTTCAGGATTTTCAATACAAATTTCTTAACTACAACTTATAGCTGTGTCACGGTGCATGTCATAGGTGCATGTGTGCTGCCAAGTTTTTTTTGATGAATTCTTAAGCGGCGATAGTCGTTTTCTGATGCCATCCCTATATCCGCGTGCAAAAAAACACGGCAAATATCTCTGTCAACTTTTTAATTGCAAATTGTTTTGTGATTTTATACGTCTCTCTAAAATAAAATCCATAAATTTGTCATCTCTTAACATTCTCATAACACATTGAGGAAGTGATTATTACGGGTTTATGTAACCTTATTTTAGTGACCTTAGTGGTCTTATTTTGTAATTTTGATTTATAATTGATAAAAAATAATTTGCATGTTAAATACAAAATCACGATATACGAGATTCGAAAACGATAGCGGGGATGAATAATTCTGTTATCGACAACGATAATTGCAGTGCTTCCAAATACCATTTTCGAGGTCTTTACGATGAGCCCCTTCAAAAAATGGGCGCGTTCAATGTTCAAGGCAACTACAAGATTACTACTAATTTACCTTCTCTCATTGATCGAATAACTGACGTGACCATTATTAAGATAATTTTAGATGATCAGTTATCAGTTCAGCTGTCAGTTCAATTTTCAACTTATGACAATTTTATCAGTTTCAGTTAAACGGTTCAATTTTTGCACTTACACATCAGTTAAACTGAATGCTTAACTGACAGCTCAACTGACAAGTTCAAAACTGAGCTGACAACTAAACTGATAACTGACCATCTAAATGGGCGTTTAGGCAAAAGATAGAGGGTAAACAGAAGGAATTCGCTATTGTGTCAACAAATTCATCTATTTGACATTACCATAAACGCCAAATACAGCCGATACATGCTTTGATTTCCGTATTTCATTGATTTATATAACAAATTCGCCTCTCGTCCTTCTGACGGCGACTGCTTGAGCACTATATGAACTTTTTCTGAGCTATCCATACCAAACATCAAAACAACTGACAGTTAAGTCATAGATCAATAAGTGATGCCAGGGCTTTTTTTGTGAATTTTCTTCGCGGCCATGAGCGTTCTTTTGTGCAATCCTATAAATGCGTGCAAAAAAACACCGCTCTTGTAAAGTTCTACGTTTTAAATTTTTGACAAATGCAATTGACAGCGAATTTGTTTTTCCCTTTAATTTGTCGGTTAACTACCATCGGTCATTCATAGTTGAATGAGTTGTTTTACTATTCGAGTTATGGAAAGTGAGTCGTAATAGTTTTTACGATTTACGTCAGCGAATCTTAACTTTGGATCCCAACGGAAAGTGGTTTCACCAGCAAAATTAAATAACGAGTTAATTAAAAGACGACTTTGTTTTTAAATTAGAGAACGAGTTGAATAAAAGACGATTTGGGTTGGATTCAAATGTTTCTTTTTGGCTCAAGCTGATTTTGAGACACTTTGTTGTATGTATAATGTTTGCAATTTCTATACAAGTGAGTATTTTGGGCATCCGAAGACCCAGTGAACGATGCAGAGTAATAAGTGTGGGTATGCTATTTTAAAATTGAAAGGAATATGACTATATTGTAAGCATCCACAGTACTAGTTCTAAACCGGCCACTATTAACATTTAAAGCGGGCAATTAATCGATCGTTGTTGGCAACCGAAACGAAGAAGTTGGGCTGCTGTCTGCAAAACACTACGTAAGGCTTTGCAATATTTAAAGGGTATTGCGAGTCTTTTGAAATACAAGCCAATTGAAAGCTTACCTAACGAAAACTAGAATACAATCAGTAATTCCCTGCAAGTACCATCCATTAACTTTCAATATTCATTTTAAATGACGCGTTGACCAGACTATGTAAAAAGAACAAGTAAGCAAAGGAAGGAAAATCCATCCCAGAGATGGAAAAATGGGAATCCCCAATATCCGATGCAGGACTTGGAGGTTGTTACTTGTTAGCGAGGAGGAACCAAGGAATGGAACAAAAGGTTATATAATCGTGTTCGATGATCTGCCTGCCCCACTGAAGAAAGCGGTGCAGATGCCGCCTTCATTTGCAGCGAGCGACATTGCCCTACGGCTCATTAAGCGGAATGAAACGGAATGGAAACGGAGCAGACTATATTCAATGATTAAGGTACTCCAAATAAATCCCCATCATAGAAGAGTCGCCACAGACAATTTGAGGTTGCTTCTCGAGAGGGAGACTTGGCCCTAATCCAAAAACCTTTGATCAAAAAATCGATCGATACATAGGAGATGTGCTTTAAAAGCACAACTCCCATGTAAACTTTAAAAATGCTATCAAAAACACGCAACTGTAAGTCTTCGCATACACAGAATTGAATGAATGGAGAAATAAAGAATTAATGTTAATTTTTAAGATTCACACTGCACCGTTGCAATTCTGGGTATAAGAGGGCAGCGTGAATTCTAAATTATTACAGTCTGTTAATACAGCTTGTGAGCACACAACAAAGTTGGAGTCACTCTTTTATTTAAAACATTCTGTTGAATTTATGTAGACAGGCTAAACAAGCAATTGGTTGCCTGGCCATGTTCCTCTTCGGTATTCGCTGTATTCTAAGAAGTTCTCCCGCTCTACAGTAGACAGGTGAACAAGCAATTGATCGCCGAAAACACTTGGACGGAATATCATCCACCAACAAGGTAACCTTCTGTTGGGTGCCTAAACACAATGTTATGCCGGGCAATGAAGAAGCGGACAATCTGGCAAGGCATGGATCCGAAAAGCATGCATCAATGGCGCTCTTATCTCCACTCCACTTAGGAATCGAACGGAAAATCGATTAAGAGTCCCTGAGTAGAACGTTAGGTAATTTCGATACGTGCAGACATACAAGAGAGCTCTGGCCAGCGGTTAAGAAAAAGAGATATTAATTCAGGATCGGATTCCACAAGTCGTCACATATTGCACAATGACAATTGTCATGAGAAGGTCCTCAAAATTTGCCGTTCGGATTCGGCTAAAAAGTGTAGGTCCCTTTCACTTCGCACAAAAAAGTGGTTGTTAATGAATAATATTTATTTATTTTATTTTTAGATGTAGAACAGCACAATTTGGTACAATTTTGTTTGCCGTTTCGCTTCGTGCAATTCTCTGACATTACCTAACATTTTAGTCTGTTTGGTCGTTCAGTGATATTTAGGTCTGGCAGAAAGCGTACTGAATGAAGAAAATTTTTACAACTGATTCACTTGAGCTACTGCGTGCCTCCTCGCTGCACATCTGTTTCAAGCATAATGTAATTTAATTAATTCAACTCTGGTTGTGATCTCTTCTGTGACATGTAAACAATTTAGAGGTGACCTTTAAAATAAAAAAGGTATCCCCTACGGAGTGATATCCATTACCTAGCAGTTGTAGTAGCTGCAAGCGAAGATACTTTAAAATTAGCTGATTATTGATTTTTCTTTCATTTTCAATTTAAATTATATCGCACTTGCCATAGTTAAAGTTCATTTTTAACTTTTTTAATATTGGTCAAATCCTTTAGATACTACTTCTTTCGAAATAAAATAAAATGAACCTGTTGCGGAATATTTTCACGCAACAATCACCGGCCATCCTTCTCGTCCCACCCCATACCCTACTTTTACTGAGTGGCATCTGCGAGGTCATAGGAAAGTGGAGGGCAACCAAGGTGGGTGGCAATGGTGCAGTAGTAGTATATTCGCTTACAGAACGGAAGGTCGTGAGTTCGAATACCGGCCAAGTCCATTACTTTATACCGAAAACATGAAATAGTAATCTCCCTAAGTAACTTAGACACCACCCGTGGAGAAAAACCCTACAACTGCACCCAAACACTTCTTTCCTATCTCTCTATTCTTTCTAATACCAATTAGCTTACACTAGGTCCGTTCGCGAACTAATATGCAAACGTAAATTTATATAAACTTTCGTGCAAAACTACACAAACTCGTTCGCGTACTGAGAAAATGGTAAAAAGATGAATGAAAGAAAAATGTACTTTCGTTCATTTTTCTTCACACAGAATTTCAGCTGGCAAGAAAATGAAAACTGTCAAATGATGAAATCCTATGAGTTTGCCAGCAAAAAAAACAGCTGTTGCTTCTTTTCAAGCCAAACTAAGATGTTTTTTCAACTTTTTACACAAAAGCGTTCGCGTACTTTTCTTAGAAATGAGAGGATTCTCTCTCGATTTTGGAGATTTGACATTTTTCATTTTCCTACACATAAAGTACGCGAACGGACCTACTGTGTTCTTAGCATTTTAAGGGTACTGTAACAACAGAAAAAAAATCCCTTTAGCGCAAGGAAATTATAAAAAAGGTCCCATCAGCCTTTGGGCCACTTTCCACGAACCTCGAAAGTACCACTCCCACAAGTATTCAACCCCGAAGAAGGACCCGTGTTGACGTGATCTCCCCAAGATAGAAGACGGGTAGAGTAGGTGGACCGCCGAACAGACGATTACCCCAACGAGACGGCAGTTCGGCAGCCGTAGAAAAGTGCCCAAACATTTACATCACACCAGCTTTGTAAAATGGGCCCAACGAGTCCGCATTCAAGCACCCGGGTAAGTTCGCGAGCGGTATATGAAGCTTTGTACACCATGGGTTTTAGGCGGACGGCCTATACGACGAAGACCCTGGAAACGCTCCACAAACGTAACGAAGGAGTAGCAGATTAGTGGGAGTGGAAGGCCTTCACGTAAAAATCTGCAAAAGAACCACCACGGCCACGGTGGGGTGTTAGGTTCGATGGGGGGAAGATGACGCTCTTTCCTTCAACTCCGTCGTGGGAGCACCAGAGGAGCAACAGAGGAGTGTGGGCGGGCGGCCACGAAGAAAAACACTCCCGTGCAAAGACAGTACAACACATAAAATGACATCAAACACTTCATCAAGGCGCGAGATATTGACAACACAACATTGAATCGACAAAAGTACCTCTAGACAAAAAAAAAAAAAAAACAATAAAATGTAAGGACGCGCTAGTGGCAAGCCCTTACACCCTATCTGCACAGAATTCCCCCAGACAGTAATTAAATTCGCGAATTGCAATAATTAAAAGTAACACTTACTAAGCTTTCTGTGAAGATCCAGGGAAATTTGTAAACTACACGCGTGTGATGATGAGCCTTGGTACTAACTTCGTTCAGAAGTTTCCTTTCCTCCTGCTGTGTTTCATCCATATTGAGGGCTAATTAGTGGTTTTATCCCGATTTAAGGCTATTTTCAATCGCGCGATTGACAAATTTTTATTTATTTTGACTTTGGCAAAACTCCCGGCAAAAGATATGTCAAACCATAGAGTAAGTCTGGAAAGATTGAGTGATTGTTCCATGTCGGCCAACTCATTCAGCTAACTTTCCAGTGGTGGATCATTCAGCAGAAGAGCGGCTGAATTTTATGAGTGGAAAAGTTGCGAGAGGGTAGCGTGGGGACATACCCACACTACTGCGAAAAAGCTCCGGTGTGGCGGAATGATGTCTCCCGTTGGCTCGCCTGAGCGAATGCAGGTATTGGGATATAGCGGACAATCACCAACACAAAGGTGGGCGTTCATTGCACGCTGTCCTGTGAGTGAGATCTCAATACCGATGCTTGAATGTGTGATTGCGAGAGTATGCTGGCCGAGCTGGAACAAAAGAAAATCTGGGCAGCAACTTCTTGGTTACCTAGCGAACAAAGAAGTTCATTTTTGTGACAGTCGGGAGTTGTGCCAAAATTGACATAGTGAACAAGAATGAAAACTCAAGTAGAGGACAGGACGAGTAAAAGTTTCAAGGAGTAAGGAAAATACGGTAGCAGAAGGAAAGGAAGTAGAAAGACAAGGAAGAGTAGCAGGATTAAGAAGAGGATCTTTCAAAGAAAGTCGATAAAATAATTCGGTTGTGTAGGAGTGTTGAAGAAATAAGGCCCCGTAATTTTCCGCGAATAATCGGGACACGCGACCCAGTCCACCATTTTAGTATTCGGGAAGACGCCATAGCGGGTCACGCCCCGGCCACTAAAATTATTTCAATTTTCGCATTTCATACGTCAACGGTGTTTTCTACTAATGTCGTATTGCCTCGGCGTTGTTACCATTGTGTTTTATTGTTAATCTTCCATTAAACAAAGGAAAAAAACAAATCGAATTCTCTATAATAAAGTGGCTAAGCTCCAACGGAGCCATTATAACGTTCTTAAAAAAAGGATGTTGTGTTCTTTTTGTATTATATTACAGCGGCAATCAACGCTTCACCATACGGTTTCAACAAACCATTAAAACGAACGGCTTTGATCATAGCTAAAGACAAGGGCAATCGGCGGTCAATAGTTCAGCTATATTAAATCTCCTGGATTCCTTAAATACAAAAACCCCACCAATCGATTATCCTCAGTGACGAAGTGATCCTTAACGGGGAGGCCTCACGATACTTTCGATGTAGAACCGTCGCTTCGAACCCTGCGTTGTACTAGAAAGAAGGAGATTCGTTCGCAAGGCTGTCGGACGTTACACGAGATAGGATAACAGAAGACAAAAGGACAAACCATGCGGATTAGAAAAAGAAAAAGAAAAAGAAAAGAAAAGTGTTTAATAATTTTAATGGAGTGTCGGTAACGATGATGTAGGTATGAAATATTTGTCCAGCATACTAACCAATGCTCCCAACAACAAGTGCATCAAATATGTCTGTCCAAATCACCTGTGAACAGCGGGACTGAGTGATATGATTTTTTTTAAATTCTGGCAATCGATTCATTGTTAAAATTTCAAAAAGGGTCTTCAAAATAGCTATATCTAGGTACCTAATGTCCAAGAACTTCGAAAAGAAGTTAATGATAGATTTATGAATTGCCATCCTGGCGATACAAGTGATAAAACAAGTTTAACTGAGGTTATTCGATGGATTATCTGGACTAAGCCATCGTCGTCGTCAACTAATGAATATGTTTCCCGCATACAAAATTCATTCAATTAAACGGCAATTTCTGAAAATCCTATCGATTGTCAAATGTCATTAACGAAGTCTCCTTCCACTTTCGATATGTAGTTACTTCAAACATATGAAAATATATGTCCAACAGCAAACAAAAAATGACCTGCTCATATTTTAGCAGCTTTCCATATCGCACAACAAAACAAAAATAGGCCCATAAACGAATAAATTTGCCCATCCGAGACTATTCCATCATATCGCAATCACTTGAAATCTCAACACTTACAGCACATTACTCAGCACGTGAGGGAAAACGTTAGATTTAATTGATTAGCGCGAATTCATGGGCACACGCTTACAGGTAAGTCCCCCCGTCTAGGTCATCGTGTTCTTTTAAGAGTGGCCCAACACAGAAAACCAAAAAAAAAAAAAACAAAAAACAAACAAACACCTTTTGTGAGTTATGACTAGAAACTTAAATAGAACCGATACGGCGAAAACAAACTAAATCTAGTATTTGCATCTATCACTCAGCAACTATGTAATTAACATACTTCATCTCTGTTATTGACTTCGCGCAGCGTACAAGAATGTCGGATGCTTGACTCTAAGCAATTAGCATACGGGGTGATTAATGAGATCGGAAAATGTTTGCCAACACGGGATTATTCAATTCGATTCGGTTGTGTCGTTATGAATATGGCCCCAAACACGCAAATCCAGTTGAAACTGGTCAAAGAGATGGTGATAGAGAGAAACAGCAAGACCTTCGCGATTGAGAAATGTGGTTTTCTAGTTCTCAGATGCGTGTAGGTTTCCGCAATGGATAAAATCCAGTCCCGTAATGATATGTCACTGGTTAGTGGCAAATGGAACTCGCTAAGAATTCACAGATACTCGTAGCAGTTGCACGAGGGCGTAATAAAAGCGACATTCATCGTAAGTTCGGTGTGTGGGTGCTAATGATAGAAAAGCCATGCAAATACACAATTATCATGAACCCATGCTCCCGTGATTGGCTCATGGTTCATGTTAAGGCAATATTGCGCTCGAGTACTGGATTCTATTGGCGCCATCAACTCTTTTTCTTTCTGTATTTTCATGGGAAAATAATTGAAATTCCATTGGAGAAATTCGCATCGCAAATGCATTCAATCTAGTGCGCGTGGGTGTCGTGCCATAGTCATTTTCCTCCTCGACACGGTTGTCGCAATCGATGATGCTGGGGTATAAAAGCAATTTGAACTTCAATTCAATTTCTTTTATGCTTTCAGTGATGCAGTATTGTTCTGGACGTAGTTTTTGTTGCATTTACGTCAAATGATGAAGTCAATTGAAATTTAAAATAGTTCGGATACACACCACTTATGGCGCTAACCTTCAGTTTGATCTGAAATATTTTGAAAAACTCAAAGACTGTTTTGATCTATGGAAAATCGTCTTCATATATAATTCATAAAGCTAATCTCCTCGTGCGATATGCCGATTTTGTAGGTGAGTCTTTGAAGGTGATTTTTTAAGCGTTTGGTTTTGAATTCTCAGAAGAAACAGAAAACTTGCAAATGTATATAAAAAGCAAAAGGCTTGCCTGTTCAAGATTATTTTGCGTAAATGTTGAAAACGACTACGTTTTAAGTGGTCCATACCGAGAGTCCAATTTTGAGTCACTTTTTCGAGTATATTGGCTGATATCTGGCTAATAACATGTGTATCTTTGTCTTCCAAGGATGCAGTTGACGCTGGCTTATCGACGTAGACAAGTGATTTGACGTATCCGGGCTTGATGTCAAATAGAGTGAAATTGGTGCGAAATTTGGTCACTATAGCTTGAATTGCTTGCTCAGTAGATCGATTAAGATTATGCCGTAAAATGGTCGAAGTGCTCGAAAAACGTTTTTCCACAGACCACGAATTTTGATAATAAAAATTCAATTGCGAGCGTTCTTCGGTTATAAGTCTTTCCATGAAGAAATGGCGATGCAAACTGAGTATGATTGACTGTCACACATGACACATGTCATGAATAACGCGGCGCAGGGACATAAGTCTCGAAGACATAAGTCCCGAATTGATTTCGGGACTTATAACCCACTTAAGTGGGACATAAGTCCCGAATTTTAATCGTTGAAAATGGGACACAAGTCCCGAATGAAACAAACAGTTGGAAATATTTTATATTTTATTAACGTTCATAAATTGATAGGTAAAATATAATTTTGTCACTTTCACTGTCACTGTATTATGTCACTTTCACAAAGCATCATAAGGCCAAATCCGGAAAGTGACATAAAGCCAAATTTTCGAAACCGTACCTCGCACCTACTCCAAATCAAACAGTGACCCCAAGCAGGGGGGTTGCAGGGGGGCAACATGCCCCCCATAGACATTGTACTGTTTATGCAATCTACTTTCGATTTCGCAACTAATCCCATAAACAGCGCAATGTATATGGGGGGCCATGCTGCCCCCCTGCAACCCCCCTGCTTGGGGTCACTGTTTGATTTGGGGTAGGTGCGAGGGCAAATTGTTGAAAGCAGCACCAAGCGAAAGTGTCATAAAGCCAAATTGGCCTTGTGACGCTTTGCCAATGTGTCATAATACCAAATGCTAAAATTTGGCCTTATGCCATTTTCACAATGCGACATAAGGCCAAATTTCAAAATTTGGGCTTATGACGCTTGGGGTTATGTCACGGCACCGTTTTACCGTTAAGTCTCATAACATAATTGTAAGCAAACAAATCGATAATAGTTGCACATTTGCGCACAACAAAGTGGTTTGGTCTTATTTCCATTAGTTTCTTGGTAATATTTCGTTGTGCATGATGAAATAAAGCCAAATTGGCTCTATTTCGTTTTCGAAAGCGAAATGATGCCAAATTTGGAATTTGGCCTTATTTCGTTTGGCTTTATTTCACGTCACCGATAACGAAATCGATTTGACTATTTGCTGTAGCATTTGGAGTGGTCTTCTTAGTTTCTCTCAGACGTATATTTAGGAAATGTATAGTGGGACATAAGGCCCGAATTAATTTTTCGGGACTAATGTCCCACTTAAGTGGGTCATAAGGCCCTAATTGATTTCGGGACTTATGACCCACTTAAGTGGGACATAAGTCCAGAAAAATGAATTCGGGACTTATGTCTTCGGTACTTATGTCTTCGGGACTTATGTCCCTGCGCCGAATAACGCGTTCGCTGTCAAAAACAGAACGCTGAAAAACCAAACATTATCAGATTTTGCAATTTTCCTTCTAAGGGTTAATCCCAAAGGCCTTGTATTTTTGGTAGTCTCAGATAGAATTGATCAGTCGACTTATGTTCAACGAATTTTAAGTATCAACTTTTCGAAGCGGGACATAGACGTGCTTAGTTGGTATGAACGAAGCTTGTATTTTTTGCGGAGTAACTGCTGGGTTGTTTCTCTGAGCTATACTCGCAGATTCATCTTTTCGTGATAATTCCTCGTAGAACGACTTTAAGTTTCTTCTTCTCGATGCGGGACACAGAAAGGTTTAAAAGATACTACGAGTAGAGCTTTTAATTTTTCGGAGTAGCTGAACTGTTTCGTTCTTCTGTATTGTACTCGGAGACTTTTCTGGCCGGAGTATTAGTCATTTCTAGAACTAGATTTTTTAACTATCTGCTTTTTGAAGCGGGACATAGACATGCTTATTGGGTATGAACGGAGTTTGAAGTTTTCGGAGCATCTCTTTGTAGTCAAATACATCATTCGGCCTCGTCATCTATCCCGACACTCATTTACAACGACTCATTTACAGCCATCAGCTCTTTGGATAAAGCTATTCTGCTTGCTGCTCACTTTGCAGCTAACTCAACGCTCCAAGATTGTGCGTTATCTCCCCCTGTACTCGAGCGCGTTGAATGCTCGATGGGACCAATCAACTTTCGTACTCGTACACTGGCTAGAGTTCCTCGAGATCTTGCCATACACAAATCCGCTGGTCCAGGTGGTATTTCCCCATCGTCCTGAAGAGGTGTTCTTCTGCGCTAGCAAAACCACTGTGTCCTATTCGTCAGGGCTCTTTCCGAGGAGATAGAAAACACCATTTGTCCAGTCTGTACCAAAAAAAAGGCGAGTCTTCTTCTCCCTTCTCCTACCGATCAATTTCATGTACGTTCCTTCTTTCTAAGGTCATGGAAACGCTGATTAACCGTCAGCTAATGAAATATCTTGAATCACGAAAACTTCTCAATGAACGGCAGTACGTTTTTCGGGGCACCCGGTCCACTGGTGATTTGATGAAATATGTAAATAAATTCACCAAGATGGTGAAAGTAAGATCGTTGCGCTTGATATTTCAAAGGAATTTGACAGAGTTTGGCATCAAGCTCTCTTGTCGCAAATGCGTGTATTTGGAATCGATGATACTCTTCTTCAATGGATTAGAAATTACCTTTCGAACTGTTCAATTCAAGTTGTTTTGGACGGTTTAAAGTCTTCAGCTCACCAAATAAATGCTGGTGTCCCCCAAGGCTCTGTTCTGTCCCCGACTATCTTTCTCATATTTATAAATGATCTCCTATCTGTTACTTCTAATCCAATCCATTCCTTTGCTGATGACAGTACCCTCAGGTTTTCATATTCGTTTCTTGGGTCACGCCCCTCTTCTTCGGGTGTGGAACTGGAACGACAACGTATATTAAGCTCATTAAATTCCCATTTTAACAGCATAACTCAGTGGGGTACAATCAGTAGAGTGTAATTTAATGCTTCTAAATCTTTCCTCAGCCGGACAACACGAATATGGAATACTCTTCCACGCTCTATTTTTCCTTCATATTATAACCTACAAACAATTAAAACCAATGGGCATCGGCATCTCTTCCCTTTTCTTCTAATCCTAATTTCCTTAACGCCCGCGTTGTGTAGCCAATACATGATAAGGGGACTAAAAAAATCCCTTTAGTGCGTGTACATTATTAAAAAAAGTATTAGTAAAAACAGTATCGTTCTTTTAGACTGTATTCGAAGACTTATCGTTGACAAAGCGTGAGTCCTTACTTTTCCTACTAAAAGCAATTCTAAGAAGCGAAGCTTGTTCTTTTCGGAGTAACGCTAAGCAGTCATACGGTGTCATTCTTCTGGGCTTAATTTGAAGATGCATTTGGCCTTCCCGCTTGTTCCTACTAAAACGTGTTCTTAATGCCTGCTTTTCGAAGCGAGATACAAACAACCTTAGTAGATATGAGTTCTGCTTAGAGTTTTTTTGAGTACCTCCTTGTAGTCGAACTGTTTTATTCTTCTGGGCTGTACGCGAGATTTATCTGGTTCCTTCCCCCTACAGGCATTTTCAACAGATATCCGAGCGCATTTTCTTGTCTTGTCTCGTCTCGTCTTGTCTTGTCTTGTCTTGTCTTGTCTTGTTTTATCTTGTCTTGTCTTGTCTTTACCCAGCAAAGTTTTATAATCGACGGCTATAGTCACAGCTGAAGCTTATCTATGAATTTCCGTTGGCGCCTTTCACTATATATCTGCATAATTGAACTTCGCAGTGCCCAGCTCCTGTGCGACACTTTGCAGTTATCCATTATGCGACAGCATTCTCTAGACATATCATTAAACTCGTCCACTTCAAGGATATTCAAGCAAAAAACTATTTAAAGTACTATCCCAAATAAAGACTCCACTTGACCGCATTTCGTCTAAAAATAAACCAACAATAAAACAACTTTATTTTTAAATACCTGACGCTTACGATAAGCTAATGATATCTAGTACTGCAAAACACGTCATTATTACGTTCAGTTCACGGTGCTAGCGAAATTAAAACAAGGAAATTCACCCCTAATTACGAAAATATGCAAATTATTTAGGTGCTTCCGTTTAAAAATGCTAACATTTCAGTAATTAACTGAAATGCCGGCGCCGCAACGCCCCATACGGGAGCCAAAAATTAATCCAACTGCACTTTGGCATATTGTGTACGAATGTGTGTGCTGTTTATTTGTTTGCAATACCATGCGAGAGGCAAACATGACTAACATGCTCATATTAAACACGAGTATTACCCCGAAAACGAAATAAGAAACAAGACCTCTGGCGTAATAAGATTCACTCCGAAATAATGTACACTTGTAGCGTAGGTAGTGAAGTGTTTCTCCTTATTTCATGTACGAGTAGACAGATACTTTTTGGTGGTATTATTAACACCAGCAGAAGGCGAGGGCAGTGCAAAATTGGACTATCGCAATTAGGGCGCATTATACTGTTATTGGCTGGCCAACATCTGTTTTTTTAAGCATACCGACGCGGTGGTTTCATATCCAATTGTAGGAAGTGCTTGTCAGAAAGTTCTGCATGAATTATTTTGGGAATTATCTTAAAATTTTAGCAATTGAGGAAGGTCAACTATTTGAAAACTATTTAAAAGAGGAAGTACAAAGTTCGAATCAGAGAATACTTCAGTGAAGATGAGAATGCGAAATACGGAGTACCACAAGGATCCAAGTTAGGCCATCTCCTTTTTATAATATATGTGAATGACTTGCTAACAATTCTGAAACATAGCCCCGGTTATGCATATGCAGATGACACAGCCATTGTAGTTAGCCATAAAAACGTGGAAGCAGCGGAAAAAATTATGCAAAATGACTTTAACGCAATCCTAGCATGGTGTCATGACCATGGACTGATCATGAATGCACAAAAAACAAAAGTTATGCACATACGAATACCACATGTATTAAAATATAAAATCACCATTAAAATGCACACCGATGAATAGCAGGAAATCAATCAAAATTACAAAATGAGGATAACTGCTCAACAGCAATCGAGAATGTATCAACATACAAATACCTTGGTGTAATCGTTGACTATAACCTGAAATGGAGCCAACACTTGCATGCTCTTACAATCAAACTTCGGCAATCAGCATATGCACTATTTCATCTCAGTTACTTATGCACACCAGATGTTCTCCGACAATGCTACTTTGGGCTGGTTGAATCCCACCTGAGATACGGCATTTTAGCGTGGGGAAATGCACCACAACAACAAAATCTAAAAGCAACGGTTATAAGGATACAAAAAATGGTGTATCGATCAAAGCTACGCATGCATGATATTGATTGGCATCAAATCGATAGCAGGACGAGACTACTTAACACAGAAAGACTACATAAGCTGGAGGTAGTATCACAGTTCGAAGATGACACCACCTTCAAGATACCAACACAGCAAACTGTCAGCACAAGAAGAAGGTACCAAGACAGATATGTTATTCCGAGATACTGTAACGAGTACGGACGGCGAAAATATGATGTAGCGACTCCCACAATATCTAATGAATTACCCGTGAATTTTCGCAACTTCGAAAAACCAATTTTTTTGAAAAAAGTTAAACAGTTTTTTCAAAATATTGAACAGTTTTAATGCAAAAATACTCAATAAAAAAAAAAAAAAAAAAACCTGAATTAGAAATGCTATAAAAACTCAAAAAACCAAAAATAATATCCTTCCAGAAATAATCTTCTGCAGACAAGCCCATAAGGCTTTGCAGATTTAAATTTGAAAAAAAGGTCAGTGTGGATGGACATGTTTAGATACATGTCCATAAAGTAAAGTGTGTTGTGTTGCCGCAGACTACTGCACTATTTCGTTTTTGATTTAAATATACAGGTAAGGTTAGGTTGAGGGGTTGTCGGCTAACTCCAACACAGTAAGACCAATGTGAGGTCCATTGCGAAACCACATGGATCCAGGGGAGTTTTTCCCTCTACTCGTTAAACCATTTGGAGCTTCTAATAAGGCGCGTAATAGATTTCTAACATCAGTGTAAGCCAAGTCGCTTAGATTACTTAGAAGGCTCCTAGAAAGAGATTTTATATATCAGAGAGAACAGGGCATGTACATACAAAGAAGTTAAAGTGTAGTAGGCATAGCTAGATGACTTATGTTTCGCTACGAAACTACACGTACTTCCATAATATTATTGCTCTCTTAGAAGTCTATTACGCACACTTCCTTAAAACAAATGTGCGCTGAGTTGAGTTGCTGAACCTCTTGCATATATTTTTTTTTAATTTAATTTATAACTTAATAAATTATTTTTTCAATTTAGAGCGCCATAAAAAAACAACTTTACAAAAAACCAAAAATTGCAGATTGATTGGTTAAGCCGGAGGTAAAAAACCCTGTTAACCGAAAACTTTGCGAAAACCGCCATCCATAACATCCTTCCTTGAAATTTTGCAATAATTTGAAATAAGTTGTAAACAAAACGTTTTTTTTAATACGCTTTTGTGAATTTATATAAAAATAAGTAGTTTATGTTGAAAGATAGGGAAAGCGTGCAGCCGGCTTAGGGGAACTCTTGGATTCCCTTTTCCTATTCACATCCCTCATTAAGTGGTAACGACACAAAGCTAAGTATGGGAGAATCGTTAAGAAGGATCAACATATTTTATTATATAACATTTAAAGGATTTTATTGAAAACACAAAGTTATTGTAAAAAAAACACCCGTTAAAAGAGGATATGACAGAAAACTTTATAAATACATAGGTACTTTGCGAATGATTTCTTCAATAAAGCGGTTTTGGTTTTTGGTCTGTGGGCTGATTTTAAAAATATTTTTACATCAGAATAAAGGGCCCCAGGGGAGTAAACATTCCAAAATTCAGCTTCCCAGCTCAAACCTTGTGTTACTTTTAGCCCCACTCTCCCCTACCAGAAAAGGAGCGGATTCCCGAAATTTTGGTAGCCGGAAAATATCCGCAAAACGCGGATTCGTATGTACAACCCGGGAATGCGGGTATCAAGAGAACTACTCGCAGAAATCATCAAATAACAAAATCCTTTTAAACCAAATTTATTTTCTTTTTGAGACAGCAGAATCAATCACTCTCTAAGTATACATGTCGTTTCTTAACTCTTCGCACCTTTGGAACTATATATCTTTATTGACATGAACACACATCGTTTTTTCGTAGTTCAATTTTCGTAAATATTTCACATTAAATTAATTAATTAAATAAACATCAACAATTTTCAAATATTTTTTTGTTTAACTTTGTTATTATTATTTTCGTTACTTATGCCTTTGTATATATGCTTTATAGTATTCTCACTTCGTGTATACGACTATACGCCACCTGACGTTAATAAAAAAATCTATAAAACGTTTATATACAAAGATAATACTATAAAGTATATATACAAAGCTAATACATTCAAGGCATTTATTTTTGAGTATCAGCTTGGAAATTAGGATTTTTAGAAGTAGTAAGCTATTTATTAGTTAACACGTTCGCGCTTATTACGGCTATAGCCGTCATATTTTGAGAAACAAAAAAACAAATGACGGCTATAACCGTCGTTTGAGTTTTGTGCCCTACGTAACCATTTTTATAATTTACACTATCGAATACGGTACCATATGGTTTGGCAACACTTTTTGGGTTTAAGTTCTGTTCGAATGTGTTGCGTTTTGCTTTGGAAATGGGGAATCCCCTATGTCCAACGGAAATTTAAATTTGAAGTTCGTTGAACAAAATGACTGCATTAGCCGTCATATTCTTCATTTGAAGTAGTGCATGTTGAAAGAAAGTGTGTTTTTGGGAACTTTTCTGGTAAGGATAAATTTAATAATTAGTATTAGGATTTAGAAAATAGATTTTCTATTCATTTTGAATGCAGAATTATGGAGGAATACAATAAAAAAGAAAGAGCTGTTCTTAAGTTGTTTGAAGAAGTCGACAGTGACTGCCTATCGGAAATTGGGTCGGAAATGGAAACAGATTCCGGCAGTGAAGCTAGCGACCCATTTTGTGACGATGGCACGTTTGGTAATGATCCAGACTATGATCCCGGTCAACTGGAAGAAGAAAGTGAGGATGGGCAAAGCGAAGAGGACATGCTGCAAGAAATTATTCAAGAATTTCAACCTACGGAAGCTGGTAATACCAACGGTCAGGACAGTGTGAACAAAGTAAGAATTCCTGAATTTCCATTTAACACTTTTACTAGTCACGAATGATTCATCACCCAGACAAATTTTTGACCAGTTATTTTCAAATAACATAGTTGAGTTGCTGGTGAATTTTATAAATGCCTATGCTAAAAACATGTGTGTTAGTAATAAGCCAAAGACGCGTTCATCAGTGAAACTATGTTTCAGGAAAGTTTGTGAAGCTGAATTGATGAAATTTTTTGGCCTATGTCTTTTGCAAGGAGAGGATCCCTGTCCTACTATACGACAGCGTTTTTCAAACCATCCGCTGCATTTTAATCCTATTTTTCCATTTACCATGAGTGGTCGCCGTTTCCAACAAATTCTGCGGTGTTTAAATTGTCATTATCTTGATACAACAGACACTGGGAAACAACAAAAAGTCGCACCATTGTTGAATCCACTGTTGCGAAATTTTCAAAATGCATTTTCGCCAGAAAAAGAGCTGTCTTTGGATGAATCCCTTTTACTTTTTCGAGGTCGGTTAAGTTTTCGCCAGTACATGAAAGGGAAGAAGGTTAAGTACGGGATACAATTTTTCGAGTTGACAGCAGCTTGTGAATACGTTCTGAATTTGGAAATTTATCAGGCAAAAACAGAAAGTCTCGAGCAAACTTCAAAAACAGGAGAGCTAGTTCTACGGCTAATGAAAAAATACTTAAATAAAGGTCATCACTTGTATATGGACAATTTTTACAATAGTTTTGAACTATCCAAAACACTTTTAGATTATAGCACACACACAACGGGAACATTACGCTTTAACCGGAAGCGAATCCCGAAGGAAATCAAAAGTGCAAAACTAAAAAAAGGGGAACATATCTGGCGAAGAATTGAACAGACCTATGTATCCAAATGGAAAGATAAAAGGGATGTCCCAAAAACAGATAGTTTTCCTTGACTTCAGAGACAATTTGATAACTTCACTTATTCAGTTACCTGTTAACATAGTGTGTGGAGCCGATCTTGTAAGAAATCGAGGAGCAAACAATATTCAACCTGCTTTACCATCAAGTCCTTCGCTTGCTTCTTCTTCCTGGACTCAAGAACAACATTTTATTGAAAAAATTCCAGCACCGCAAGGCTATAAACGAAAGTCGTATTTTCTTCGATGCTCGAGGTGCACTATGCTTAAATTACGAAAGGAGACTAAATACAGATTTAAAACCTGTCCAAAGAAGCCTGCTTTGTGTGCTGAATGCTTTGAGCCTTTTCATAATAACATAACTAAACTACAACCTGTTATTTGAGAATTTAACTTGACGGTTACAGCCGTCATTTAACATTAGTGCCCATCATAGCTATATCAACCGTACAAATGACGGCTATAGCTGTCAGACGGCCATAACCGGCATTTGCTTGACAAATCAGTAGTCGCATATGAGTGGCACAAATGACGGCTATAGCAGTCATTTAAAAAAACGCTTTTTATTATTCCAGTCGATTTAGATTTCAATTTCAGACATTTCTGCATACTTGCCAGACCTCAAATGGTATTTCTACCATGATTACCAAAAGTGTATATCTGAGCAACTCCACGCATTTAAAAGTGAGCGCGA
Organism: Portevinia maculata; assembly: GCA_949715645.1. NCBI lineage: Eukaryota > Metazoa > Arthropoda > Insecta > Diptera > Syrphidae > Portevinia > Portevinia maculata. The sequence continues at coordinate 23,503,679 of OX454527.1, read as the reverse complement.
ACGTGTTAAATCCGAATCTTGGAAGATTTGAATTGAAAAGGATTTAAGTTTCCTAGTCGATTATTGGGGAAAAGAACCGACAACTCACAGAGGCCATGTGACATAGAGTGGGACGCTAGCTTGTAATCGAGTTTATATCCGGACTATCATTAGGGGCTGTATCTATCATTTAGCCCCTATATTAACAGATTTTATAAAACTGTTTTTTTTTTGCGTGATTACACACCTACAGTTAGGTTGCCAGCTTGACGTCAATTTCCATTAGCCTATCTTCTGTCAATTTACTTTGAAGGGTTAAATGAATAACAGTAACTTGTGCTCGCTTCCACGTGAAGTACGAACAGAAAAAATAGTCTTATGATTGGTTGTGGCAAGCCGTGAAACAGCTGTAACTCCAACCCCCACTTCACGTGAAAGCTTTTATTATATTTTAATTCTATAATTTAATTTTTTATTATTTTGTTTTGTTTTGATAAACATCTACTTTCAATATAATAATTAGTCGATTATATGGAGAGTGCGGAAGAGGGAAAGCGCGCTACAAATTCACTTGAATTTGAATACGAAGTGTTTATGCAGTTTTAGGAACATTCCACTCAATAACAAATCAATTAATAGATTGCGTGAGAAATGTAAACAAAAGCACACCCATTCGCTTTATAGGCGTATCGATAAATATATATAATTAAATATATGTTTTCCTCAGAAAGACAAAGATAGGGTGTGAATTATTTGCGTTATACGAGTAGGTCAGTAGACTTTGGCTAAATTTCAATGATATTAAGGATGATGTAGCAATGACAAGAAATTGTTGATTTAATTGGATAAAGTAAAAATAATTATTAAAAATAAAATAAAATGAAACCAATTCCTGTTTTTTAACTGGATGGCAAAGTTTTTGTTTGACTTAAGTCTTAGAAAGGGACAAAACAATTACAAAGTATAGAAAATGAGAGGCTCTTAAGGACTTAAGTCATCGAGAAACCGGTAAATACTAATGAATTTGGCAAAATAGCTTAATACAATAATATGTTATAGAATCGAAGCTTGGCTTCCATCAAGAAATGACAAACAAATTTGATCCAGATTTGCCAATAATTAAACAATTTTCAATTTAAATTTACCGAAAAATGCAATTTCGCCTTACGTCAATTAAAATTTTTATTTATTTTTTGTTGAATAGGTACTCCAGATTAGCCGGAAATAACGACCGCTGGTTCTAACGACCAAAACAAAATATATGCTGTCAACAAGCATCACACAACATCGACGAATCGGACAGAACGTCACGATAGACAGCTATAATTTTGAGGTAGTTAGGGACTTTGTCTACCTCGGCTCCGCTATTAATTCTGATAATGACATCACAGCTGAAATCAAACGAAGAATTACACTTGCCAACCGCTGTTTCCTTGGCCGAAGGCGGCCATTGATTAGTAAGGCCTTGTCAAGAAAAACTAAGGAGACTCTATATAAGACCCTCATCATCCCAGTCCTGCTCTAAGGCGCAGAAGCGTGGATATTAGCAAAAGCGGATTAAGATCTTCTTATTCGTTTCGAACGCAAAATTCTTCGAGTGATTTTCGGTCCCGTTTGCGTTGACGGTCTTTGGTGGAGGAGATTTAACAGCGAACTGTACGAGCTGTACAGCGACATCGACCTGGTCAAAAAAGTACGTATCAGTCGACTAAGGTGGCTAGGACATGTAGAGCGAATCTACACCAACGCTCCGGCCCGTAAAGTCTACGATTCCAACGCGGAGGGACAGCGCAGTAGAGGAAGACCTCGTCTTAGGTGGCGCGCGCAAGTGGAAGGGGACCTCAACTAACTTGGAGTGCGCAACTGGAGGCAATTAGCCAAAGATCGTGCTAACTGGAGAGGCGTATTTACTTACTTAGATGGCGCTACAGTCCGGGGCAGACCTGGGCCTCAACCAACAAGCACGATCTTTGGCCAGCTGTCTCCAGTTTCGCACGCTAAGTTGGTTAAGGTCCCCTTCCACCTGCGTGCGCCACCTGAGTCACGGTCTTCCTCTACTGCGCCGTCCATTGGGTGTGGATTCGAAGATCTTCCGGGCCGGAGCATTCACGTCCATTCGCTCTACATGACCCAGCCACCTCAGTCGTTGGACCTTCACTCTTCTAGCTAAGTCGATTTCGCTGTAAAGCCCGTACAATTCGTCGTTGTAACTCCTCCTCCATTCACCGTCTATGCAGACGGGACCAAAAATTACCCGAAGAATTTTCCTCTCAAAACAACTAAGAGTGACCTCATCCGCTTCGCTAGAGTCCATGCCTCAGCACCATAGAGAAGGACAGGGATTATTAAGGTCTTATAAAGGGTCAGGTTAGGTTAGGTTAGGTTTATGTGGCTGTCTTCAGAAGCCGACACACTTAGACCAATTTAGGTCCATTGTGATACCACGTATATTATCTACCTCAACTCTGTAGATGGGACTGGATAACGACACGTGGTTGTTCTCAAACGGTCACCCATCTACGTACTAACCGCGCGCAACGTCGTTTAATTACGGTGATCTGACGAGAACCGATTAACTCGACGTGGTATGGTCGTTGGCTTATAAAGGGTCACTGTAGTTGTTCGAGAGAGGGCTTTGCTACTCAATTGCTTTCTAAGCCCAAAGAAACAGCGATTGGCAAGAGTTATTCTTCGTTTAATCTCAGCGCTGGTATCATTGTCTGAGTTCATTGTGATGCATAGGTAGACAAAGTCCTGAACCACTTAAAAGTTATATCTGTCTATAGTGACATTCTGTCCGAGACGTCGGTGTTGGGTGTCCTTTCTTGATGACAGAATATACTATGTGTTGCCCTCATTGATTGCCAAACACATCTTCGCCGCCTCCGTCTCAAAAGTCACGAACGCGCCAGTGATATCCCGCTGCGTTCTGCCGATTATGTCGATGTCGTCGGCCTAGCCGAGTAGATGGACGGACTTTTGAAAGATATTGCCTCTGGTGTTAGCATTGGAGTTTTGTCCTATTCTTGTCTAAATCCTTTTTCGACATCAAAGGTATCGGTGAGTTATTTACCTACCTTGATGGAGCAGCGTGCATTCTCCATTGTCATCCTGCACAAGCGGACGAGTTTGGCAGGGATGCCAAAACTAGACATTTCTCTGTATAGCTCTTCTCTATAAATGCGGTCATAGGCGGCCTGAAAAGGTGGTGGGTATCGATTTGGACTTCTTGGGTTTTCTCCAAGATCTGCCGCAGTGTGAATATTTGGTCGATGGTAGACTTTCGTGGCCTGAAGGCACACTAATAGGGACTAATCAGGTTGTTGACGAAAGGCTTCAAGCGTTCACACAGCAAAAGTTTATCCAAAGATATAAAACTTTCCCGAAAATGCAACCGGCGAATTTCTTGTAGAATAGGACAAGCAGCAACGAAATGGTATATATCTTCATTCACTCTTCCGTTACATAGATCACATAGCTGGGGCAAGTCTGATCGATGAGGTATAAAGTTCAAATTTAAAATTTCAACTCTTGCTCTAAAAATAATACTTATAACCGAGGCTGAAAATTCATTACTAAAGTAAGAGACTTCCGAGGGCAGTTCATGGTTTAAATGACTATAAATAGCTCTTAAAGTAGATGAAGATGCTCTGGAAAGGTTATCCAGAAACATTTTGTGATCCACCTTAGCAATCACATCAGAAAACTGAGCCTGCCAATCGGTCACATTAGTTTCTGTTAAGTTTAAACTTGTTTCGTAAGATAAAGCTAGTTCGTTCCAGTTTTTAAACGGGGAAGCATTCACTCGAAGTAATTTTCTTAAGATGATTTTGTGAAGACAAGTTTCACTTCTTTTCATCACTCTAGTAATGAAGTTCGCACTTGCCTTCAAATTTTGTATATATATAGGGACTATTCCTGACTCTACATATATGGCGTAGTTGGGTGTTGAGTTAGGCAAACGAAATATCCTCTTAAAAAAGTTCCTTTGTACAGTTTCAAAAGCTTCGAAGTGTGTGTTTCCGAAGACTTGGACGCCATATGCCATGCATGCATTTACTGTCGCGTTGAAAACTTTGTACTTGGACGTTAAATCAACATTTTGGTTCGAAAAAAACTTTGGCCACATTATATTAAGAGCCAATTTAGCTTCGTTGCTTTTTTCTTTGGAGTGCTTTAGATAGCTTAAATTGTAGGTCAAGAGGACACCCAAATATTTAAACTCTTGTAAAACCTCAATGTGTGTATTGTTTAGAGACCATTTTTCTTCCGCTCGCCTTCTTGATTGTCTCTTTTCAAATATAACAATCTTAGCTTTTTGGGTATTAATTTGCAAACCCCAAGACTCGCAAAATGAACTTAGACGGTTTATTTGCAATTGAAGCGTGAAAGGATTATCAGCAAGCATAACTAGATCGTCCGCGTACAACAGGACTTTGATTATAATGTTAGCGAAATTAACTCCACCCGGAAGAAGCTCGCAGACATCATCTATGAAATGGGCTGAGGATACAACCCTGAGGAACACCTGTAATTGTATCAAATCGATTTGAAAATGTGAAACCGTCCCATACCCTTGCATTTGTTGACGAAATAAGACTTGCATACAATTCGAGAAACTTTCTTGAAGACTTATACCTCTGTAGTTGGCGCAGAGGGTCTCCTTTCTTGAGGATCGGGCAAACATAGCTTCAGTTCTAATGTCAAAAAGGTGATATGATTTTTCCTTTGAGAAGTCATTGGTCACATGAATGTTCAAATGTTTACGACTTAATTTCAATTTGTTGTCTGACATGAATTTATCAAGTCCTTGTAAACATCGCATATAACACGCGTGTACACACGAATACCATTAAAAAGGTCAAGCTTTATTATGCTGATGTCAGATTTGACGTATCTTCTCCGCCATATTTAAGATCTCAAGTCGAAATCTCCGTTAATGCATAAAACAAGTATTTCGTTTTGTAATTTGTCTATTAGCTTGTTGGCGCTAATTTGAATGGGCCGTGAACTTTTATGAAAACAAACCACCTGATTGCCTAATTTGTAAACAGATATTCAATGACACTTTTAAAAAGTCTCCTCACGTGTAATAAAATATTTATTTCGTCGTTACAATCTTTTTTATTAATTTTTAAATCTTATTACATAGGCCGTTTCATAAATTATGGACGAGTAGATATCCTTGAGCCTTATTGCGAAGATCAATCGACAGTTGATAATTGACTATTTTCAATGTGTGCTATTGTGAACGAACGATTCTAAAGGATTTTGTCAATCGCAGTCAATTAAAAAAATGCGATTGACAAAAATACCAAATGAATCGTTCGTTCACAATAGCACACATTAAAAGTAGTCAACTATCAATTGTCGATTGATCTTCGCAATAAGGCTGCTTGTTTTATGCTTCGCTGATTCTCTTGCAATCTTCTAGTAGAGCTGTTGTCCCTTTGCGGTAATTCATAATAGAAAGATTTATTCTCAGCACTGTTCAAGAAATAAGTCACTATAGTGACCAGCTCAAATGACCTCAAGCCAAATTTAGAATAATTAGATTTATGGCATCACTAACTCAGTCAGCATCTTATTGTTGACATGTTTATTTTAAACAAATTTTAGTCGCCTGTCTTTTGAGCAATAATAAATTAAGTCACCTCATTATCTACAGAGTGCCATCTCTTTTCCACTTCCTGCTGGTATTCTATTGACTTTTGTTTGTAGCCAAACTACAAATTGGCCATTGTAACTTTAAGATTGATTAGCTTCTTATTAATGGGATCACTCACCGTGCGTCCGTTGAAGGTCTTTCTGTTATTTTCTATTTATTTTCGCTGAATAAATGTTTGTCTTCAAAAGTTGACTTTCGCAGAGAGACCACATTTCCCATGGTGATGACTTCAATTATTTACTATGTAGTTGTAACCCCCCTTCAAACACAATATCATCACTGATGACGCGAAAAGCCAAACTATACAAAACAAACAAACATCTAAACAACCACGAGTACCATACGAGTATCTATACATATCCATCTGAAAGTGCACTGCCAATGTATTTGCAAGATAATTTTCTAAAAATAAACCTCTTCGGTTATTTTGCTTGCTATTTTCATCATGAAATATTTCTGTATAGTAATATTGGTCATGATGAAGTAGTCTCAATACAAAAGAACCAATTTGTAAGTATTTTTGGGACTATCGAGGAAGTGAACTTATTGGTTTTGGGGCTGCGCTGCGAAATGAAATGGGTTTTGTTTTGTTTTGCTGTATTTTCGTGTTTCGCGAACTAGAGGAACGCGGATGAATTATTTTACTTTGTTCTTCTTTTGCTATTTGTTTTGTTTTTTTGCAGGTGAACAATTTAATGCAACAGGAAATTGTGAGTTGGTGTCATGTTTTTGAGAGTTTCGATTTCTTGAAATTGGTAAATTGTGGGAATGGAAAAAAAACCACCGGGAGAACCTTGAACGAACGACATTCCTTGCGGTTAATTGCTTTGATTGCAGTTATTAAATTGCTGAATGATGCTTGATATTTAGAGAGTTGAGTTGTGATTGTATGTTGGAATTATCGCTTGAGACAGTTCAACTTTGTAGTTAACTAATTTGTTAATAATTGGTTTTAGTGGCGCCAGTGTGGCGTAGATAAATTTTGTGTATAAGAAAAACTGCAAAATTATTCAATTAATTGTTCACACGATTTCATTGAGCAGAGTTTTATTTCTTCTGCTTCAGTCGTGGGAAAGTAAAAATTGAAGAGAAAAAGGTATCACCAAGTTACGACTATAGTTTTCGTCCGCCATGTTACCGTCACTTTGCTCTTTTCCAATTACATAGTAAAGTATTTAATGGAAAAAAGTTACAAAATGTTTTACTCAATCCTGAAACAAATTCTAATAGATAAAGTATGGGATGTTCATTGTAACAATGACTGCGTTTTTTATTAGAAGCTACAGAATTAATAAAAATAGTCCAATCGAGGCGGCTTTAAAAGTTTTTGTGGTGGGAACCTAACTAATTGCATATATTTTTTGCGCTGTGGTGATATTCTTGTCCCGTTTTTGCACGGATCCTGCACGTAAGAAGGGTGCAGGCCTAAAGACTCCGGTGGCGTGAAATAACGTCGAATTTTAAAAAAAACTTCGGCCTTATTTCACTTTTCGAAAGCCAAATATTTATTTATTAATTTAATTAATGTATCTACAAGCAATTTTATAGCTTACAGATCAACGGAATTTCAGGTATGAATTAGAATGCAAATATGTATGTACAAATTTTCAGATTTAAATTGTTCACGAGAAAGACATAAAATGCAGCGATGCTAGTACGGAACCCGAGAGGCCTCGGCAAGTACAACCTGCTCCCAACAACAACATCACCTCAATAATTTCCGAGGAAAAGATTTCCTGGGCTATTAACAGCTTCTCCCCATATAAGTCTCCGGGGCTTGACGGCATTATGCCTGTCATGTTACAGAAAACGCAAAACCTATCAATACCTTGGTTAGCGTCGATCTTCCGAAGTTGTTTAATACTAAACCACGCACCACACTCCTCAAGACGCGCTATGGTGGTGTTTATACGGAAGGTGGGCAAACGCGGGCACGTATCAGCGAAGGCCTTCAGACCAAATAGTCTAACTTCCTTTATACTCACAACCCTAGAGAGTGTCCTAGACACCCACACGCGAAGTTCTCTACCAGAATCATCGCTTTCCGAAATCACAGTACGCCTATGTGAAAGGCAGATCCACGGAAACGGCTCTCTATGAGGTAGTGCGAACAATTGAAAAATCCATACACTACAAGGAATACACCCTAGCCTCTTTTTTTGGATATAGAGGGAGCCTTCAACAATGTACACACGGAAGCTATTCTTGAATCTCTGGTCGAGCTGCGCATAGACGAATCTATTAGTCAATGGATAGCCTCTATGCTCGGAACAAGAATTATTCAGGCAACACTAAGCAACAGTCACCAAATTTGCCCATAGAGGAACGCCACAGGGTGGCGTAATTTCTCCGCTACTCTGGCTTATGTCATATCCATTAGCCAGAATGCTAAATTCTCGTAAAACTAGACAGGGAAAGGGTCAAAGTTGTAGCGTAAGCGGATGACGTAGTGATACTATTGTCAGGGAAGCTTCCCTCCGTCATAAGTGAAATCATGGCGACTGCTCTAGACAAGGTAAGCACCTGGGCTGCAAGTTGAGGCCTCGGTGTTAACCCGAGCAAAACCGAACTGATGCTGTTCACTACCAAAACCAAAATACCCGATTTTACCCTCCCCTGCCTAAACGGTCAACCACTTACACTATCCTCCAGCGCTAAGTATCTGGGTATCACGCTCGATCCAAAACTTAACTGGAAACATAACATTGAACACAGAGTGAGGAAGGCGTGCATTGCCTTCTATGCCTGTAGCAGAACCTTTGGAAAAAAGTGGATGTATACAGCTGTAGTACGTCCAATACTCACATATATATCACAAGTATGGTGGCCCGCATTGAGTTAAGGTTACAACCGCACAAAACTGAAAAGATTGCAAAGAACAGTCAGAGTAGGCGCTAGGGGTGCACTGAGGTCGACCCCAACGGACGCCCTCACTGTGCTCTTGCACCTTTTGCCTCTTGACCTACACACAAAGGATACTGCAATATGCAGTGCGGTAAGACTCAAAGATTCGGGGTGCTGGACTGCAAGGCCATGCGGGCCCAGCAACACCCTGAACTCGTTACCAGAAGGCATGTTCACTTTTCCAACCGACTACATCACTCCCAAACTAAATTTCAAAAAAGGCTTCCAAGTAAGTTTACCTTCCAGAGCTCGCTGGAAGAGGGACGAAGTAGTGAAAGAGTTCGACACGGTCATAAATACCGATAAATCTAAGATGAACTATGGTGTGTGGCCGGTGTCTACTTGGAACCCTGCTAGATCACTTCAAGGCTACCCTGATCTGGGTTCCAGTCCATTGTAACGTTTATGGAAACGAGCATGGCGACGAATTGGACATGCAAAACTCAGCCCTCCAGTGTTCACTCGCAAAACCATGTTCAGCTCAGAGCAATAAAGGCAAAAATCACCTCGCAATACCTCACGAAAGCCACCGCCACTCAGTGCTATTTTCATCTACCTGCCTACCAACTAAAGCGAAATAAGGGCGACCGTAAAAATTCGGCGTTATTTCGCTTTCGTAAGTGAAATAAAAGTGCATTTTGAAAGTCGGTGTTATTTCACGCCACCAAAAACTCCTGCATCACGAAAATGTTATAACAACGGCCTCAATGAATCAATGATCTAAAAACGGCAAGCCTGCCAAAGTTCATGGAGGTCCAACAGTCGAGCTCCATAGACCAATAAGGAGGTAGTAAAAGGGGAGGGGGGGGGGGGGGGGGGGGGTCCCTTTAACCCTGACCATAACAGAGCCTCTTAGAAAGAAGAAGAAGATATGTTTTTAAATTTATAAAAACATATTTGCATATTTTATCTTTTCCTAATTAAAATATTTTCATATTTTAAATCTTAATATTTGTTACATAAAAGTTATTTATATTCCGCTAGAATTCGTTCTCAATAAATTTAGCTATTTACGAAATAGATACAAATTATTAATAAATTTGCCATTTTCTTTTTTAAATAGCATTGATCCTCTTTACAAGCATGCACATACTTTGCACTAATTATACATGTACACTCATTTGTTATTTAATATTGGCCTTTCTATTTTTATCGGCAATCATATACTTGTACGCCAGTCACACAAATATATCACATGACTCAGTCCGATAGTGTTCGCATACCTGCATTACAATCGCAAAGCACGGGTAACACTCACAATAATGTACTCATCAATTGTCGGGTCAGCGGTAGGACGTCAACAAGCGAGTAGTGTGACAAACAATAAACGAACCAACCCGCACCGCAGACCACTTGAATTCTGAGAACATGCAGATAGTACTTTTTCGCGTTCGGTCGGGGATCCCCTACACACATATCTTGGCATACGAAATACGAGCGTACAATCACAACTTAGCGCACAACTATTTATGCCAAGGTGTATTTGCTCTCATAACTCACAAGACTGTACCCTGTGTCTGTGGTGCCTGTGGAATGAAGGCGGGCGAGCGTGTAAACCGTAGTAATGGTACAGGGATGGCAGCGGGTGAGCGGTTGGAGCATTTTGAGATAAAACCAAAATTATGACTCAATAAGAAAATGAAATAAAAATATTTTATGAATGAAATAGGCACTCGCAGCGCTACGAGTAAGTGTCGTTGTTTTGTGGCCCAAGGGCCGCGGCCACCGACGTTTTGTTTGGTTTTATTTGTCGATTTAGAAATTGTATTTAGAAAATATTTTGTAAGTGATTCGAGGCGCCGCCGATACTTAAACGTTTGTGGGTATAGATACAGCTTCCGAATAGATGAGTGGGGGAGGTGGAGCAATATAAAGGGTGGCATTCAAGTAGCGCAATTAATGCAAATACAATAAAATATTTTTGCTATTTTCCGGTTTAATTGACGTCACTCTTCTTGAGTGTGTTGGAAAACCGTGGGAAAGTATCTCAAGTAAGTCTCTGTCAAAGTTGGTAATAGAATAGTTGCTGTTGTAGGGTACTTCCGGTTAAATGAGGACGGAGTTCATAATTTGTAGGAGCATATTCATTTTTCGAAAAACATTCTGGAGTGTGAGCTCCGGAATCTTTTTCGAAAAATGAATATGCTCCTACAAATTATGAACTCCAAAAATCAGAGCAAAGTTCTCTCTTTGTAATTTAGACACCATCCTTGAAAAATAAGGTCAACCAGTGCATAACAAATCTGTGCCATCTCTAAATGATCTTGGTGTCAACCACAAGATCTGTCTAGATCTTTATAATGTTTTATCTAAAAAATTGAAATGAGCAAACATCAAACAATTTATTTTGTTTTGTTTTTTTCATTTGTGGCACTTAAATTGCGCTGTCTCTCGGAAATGAATTTTGAAAGCCTGCTTGTTCGATATCGGAAAGTTTTTTGGGGTATTGGCAGTTGACAAGGTTAACGTCAGATTTTTTTTGATCTTTGTGTCAACAAAAAGATCTGTCCAAATCTTATTATGTTTTTTTTTATCTAAAAAATTGAAATACGAAAATATCGAACAACATATTTTGTTTTTTTTTTTCCTATTTGTCATACTTAAATTGTATTCTTCCGGAAAGATGTCTCTCGGAAATTAATTTAAAAAAAATTGTTCGTTCGATATGGAGATGTTTTTCTTTTTGGCATGCAGATGTCTTGGCAGTTGATAAGGTTACCGTCAGATGGTGAGCATAAGTTCTTATGGTACGTTTTTAGATTAATATAAAAAAAATTATTGTTTTTTTTTGAAAGACTTGTACACAACTTAAAAACCGAACTTCACCTTACATTTTTGTTTTCTGATCCACTCTTACATATATAGGCGTTGATGGTTAGGGTGGGTGAAATTGCTCGAAAACTAAGCTGTATTCTTTGGCAGAAAAATGCCTCTAAGACGAACAAGGAAATCACTTTTTCCCCCGGCGCTCACATACGTTTCACATTGACCAACGTACACAAAGTATGCCAGCAAATCAATAGCAGCTGACGTAGATACGCAGGTGCTTCGTAGGTGCCATGAAATATAGCCGATTCGGCCTTATTTCACTTTGCAGAAGCTTATGTTTCAAACTTTGAACATCTCTTCGAAACACCATGGAATGAAAAATCGGTGCCGTAAGATAAGGCCAAATTCTAAAAATGGGTATTATTAGGTAAAGCGAGATTATGCCAATTTAGCAAAGTGACATAAAGCCAAATGTTCGCTTTTTGCAAAGTTTACTTTAAAATTCTCATTTAAAGTTAATCCAATTGCAATGCACAATATAGCTGATACCTATAGGCGCTGTCGTGACATAAGGCTATACTTCAACGTATGATATAAGGCTATACCTCAACGTATGGCTTTATGTTGCATTGCGAAGTGTCATAACGCCATATATTTTTGCAACATATGGCCATATTTCAAAATACTACGGTATGTTCCTGTTGATATTGTCAATCACATCTGTTGATGTTTTCAATAACGTAAACACAATTTTACGGTTTAAATATTGATAAGAAATTACTGGTTGTTAGAAGAAAAAAATGTGCGCGCTTTTCATTCTTAAGTTAGGTTTCAACGTGGTGACGGTGTGCCTAATGCAAAATTCCAGCAATTCGATTTTTAATTTTAAAATTTGGAAGGTGTAAGGAAAGGAGGTAATCTCTTTTATATGTCTGATACAAAATAATAGAGTTATACGTTGTCGGCTCAAACCATGAAATCCGTCGTATCCGGTATTTCGACGCATCCATCAGCGTTAACGCACTTAACGGAAGCAACCGCCCGATAGAATCCGTCGCCAACTTTGTCAGCAGAAAATATATTTAAAACCTTTTGCCTTACCTTTAATTACCTAAGTACCACTGAAAGATCCAACTACCCAAGATGCCAGTACAGTACAATTGTTCATTTCTCTCCTAACTCTCTGGTCGAATTTAAAAAATCGTAGAGATGATTTTAATTTTCAGCTATTTTAAACCAATCAGCGGTCGAACTACAGTTTCGCTTTGGCATACTGTGACTGGCGTCAATCAGCAATGTCTGAAAGTACAGTCGCTTTCACTCGTTCTTCAATGTTTTCCATTATTTTCCAATCATGCTGATTTTGACATTCGAATTCGAACGAAAGTTTGTCGAATTAGATGAATTTGTATTTTGAGATTCGATCGAATAGAAAATTTACTTGAGGAAAACCGGTATAATTCGAACAAAAATAGACATTAGAACGACTTGACTATTCATTCCAATCTCAAAATAAGCATGAATGTTTTCTCTATTTGTCAATGTCCTCCTTGCGGGGTCAGTCACCTTGCACGTGTGCACCATCATGGAACGCAAATTCGATGGTGCCGGTGCGGAGGCTTACGGCGTAAAGAGTCATCGGGCTATTCTGATAAGGGACAGGCCGTCTGATGAGCGTTAACTAAGAACTGACCAGGACTACACGTCCGCCCCCCTTCTCCTCTTTCTCCCCAATTACCCATATCCCCGCTCCATCAAATCCCTAAATCCTACTTCCCCTATAAACCCCTAATCTAAGGTGGCAAGCGCCGAAAGATGCGTGGCTAAGAGGGTGCTTAGTCGTTAGTTTGCAAACTTCGGATACCAGGCGACCTCCGATTTTAAGATAGCCTTCCTGTGGTTAGACGGGTAGACCACGGGCGACACCATATCCCAAATACTCGTGGGTTTCAAAATAAACCAATTAACAAAAAAAAAACAATAGAGAATGATGCCTCTAAAATTGCATCATCAAACAGGGATGTTTTAGAATACCCTGTCGATGACGACACGACATCTGTCAAAGGGATATGGTCGGTAATCATCGACTCTGAAATGGGGGAACCTGAAGAGAGCTTGTCTCAACTCAGTGACTCTATTTCAGAATCCAGTACCATATGCAACAGCATATTATCGGATGAAAGACATCCCGATATAGAGGACGTACCTAAGACAGTCGGCAATGTGGCACGGACTGAGTCTGAGTACGTTAGGTTCACACCATCTGAACAGCGCAGATTTAAGCGCCCGCAGAAGAAGGGGAGCACCATTAAGCAGGCCCGTCTCTATGCGATCCAAACTATGGAAAACAAGGGTCCCGAGGTGAAGCCAATGCGATCCGAGGATAATACCCCGCCTCAATCCGAAGCGAAGCGAGGTCGCACTGGGAAGACAACCGTCGACAAAGTCTCGTATAGCAATATAACCATTGTATATACACTTTATAGTAGTGCCATAATGTCGAATTTTTTGTTTTAGCCGACTAAATGCAGATGGCGTTATGAATTGAGCTAGAATGTTTGTGTCTAAACTTTTGCTGTCATCTTCATTTTAAATACACACTTTGAAAACGAAGAAAGCAAGACCAAATAAACCGGTTTGTCTCTCTCGAATCTTTCCGCCGAACGAATTTCATTCCATTGTGTATGCATTTTTTTTTTCATTGTAAGAAGGAGCATAGGCGTAGGCAGCGCAGGTAGCATGTTCATGTACGTATGCTTTGCAAGTAAATAGCAGAGGTTGATGATGGAAACCAAGTAAGTTATTATTTGTATGGATAATGAATTTCGCATTATCGACTCTCTGGATGGAAGGGGCAATTCGTTTGAAACGAAAAATTTAATAAAATTTGATTTGGGTATTTTTCTTTCAAATGAGAAATTATGAATTTATCGCATTTTAGATTCTCGCTATTTTGGCTATATCTTGTCGAAAAATGTACCGATTTATATCATTCTTTTTGTAATTGATTTAGAAATACTCAGTCTAATTTATAAAGCAATGACATAATTTATTTTGTGTCGGTATTGTGCCATGCTGCACCACCACTTATTGGTCAATAGGTACCTACACGATGAATATTTATATGGATAATAAGAACTTTCGTTGTTTTGCATTGCTAAATTGGAGTATTGCGCAAGTTTATTTATCCTTATTCAACATTTGAAATTGTTGGTATATATTTTAAAGTCCATGTACATTTTCAATGAAGCATCGAGGAAGGTCACTTGTTGGTATTTTTTGCTTAATTGCATTAAACGTATTTTTTGCTCTTTTGCATTAAACGTGTTCTAACGTTAGACACATTTCGAGGCATTAAGACCGTCACTACAAAGATTATGCTGGCTAACTCTAGAGCTAAGCTCCAGCAATTGTAGAGTGTTCTATTGTGTCTCTTGGCGGTTCAAGTTTAGTATGACTTTCATTACTATAGTCCCAGTTTATTCATAGTTTTAATTGTAATCCGCGTTGCGACTATTGGATATCAGAAAGAGTTGAACTGCTTTTTGTATTCATATTGGTCTAATTTTATTCGTGAAAGGATAAGTTGTGCATATGAATATTTGTATAATACCTATATAAATCCTAATTCTTTTACAGTATAGTCCATTGTCTGGCTGGTAGTTATTACACTGGACTATATTGCTACTACTTTACCTATAGTTGCCAATTATATCCAGTCTTGTTCGTATTGTGTGCATTGATTTGCACAGTCCGTCTGTTTACCAAGATAGATATCTTGCTCTTACGCATTTTGTATCTAATCTTATCAAACTTAATATCTAATTTAAATCGAATTTAGCACCGACCGTGCTGACCCCAAATTATGCATGTATTAATTTTTTTTTCAATACAGATTTATAAAAAGATATTGAAAGTAAAAAGTTTTTGAAGTTGTATCTAAAATCCGAAATTTCCTATTATGGATAATAGAGTTCCAAATACACGTTCTAGTGGAAGACCCAGTAATTTGAGAAATTTGTCCACTTTTCGAAATATAACTCCCCGTTCAGGAGCAATGGAATCCAGGCTAATAGTTAGTCGTACTCCACCTGGGGCTAGTGTAGGCTTAAGCCAGGATAAGATTTTACCACAACTGGTAGATAACCCTCCTGCAGCAATGGAATCGGGTCAGGCAAGTAACCCCAATAGTGATAGCAATAATGAGCGCCGAGATATTAATGAACATCCTCCACCTGTTCACGAATACTCGAGGCAAACCAACGGGTTTTCATTTGTGAAATGCAGTCTATTAGAGATACCTTAGTTGGAAGATTGAACAATTTGAATTTAAATACTCACAATGTGAATCATACGAGACCTTCGAACGCTGGTTCTGTCTTCGAACATTTTTTAAATAACGCTTCGTTTTCGACCCAACGCAGACAAGCACCACCAATAAGTCATCAAACTTCTTCAGTAAGTTCAGTTTGTAAGATTGAAAAGTGGCAAATTGTATTTGACGGGTCCGAAAATATCCACGATTTTCTTTTTAAAGTGGAAACCCTTAAGGATCGTTCGCAATGTAGCTGGGAATACACTATAACTTGTCTTATTTTTCTTTATCTCTGCCTCAATTAATAGTTTTTCACATGCAAATATGGTTTATAAACCATTTGGGAATCCTCATTGCTGAAATGCGAATCTCTTTCACCGATGTTAACACACACACCAATTTATTGTGTTAAATACAAAGAAACAGGTGACTGTGATGGTCTAATTGCAATATGCCATAACCTACCGCAAACATTCATCAAAGCCAACAAATAATATACCCTCAACTACTCGACGACAATTCTCCCACCTTTCTTTATCCACCATCGCCCCTGCCTTTAAATATGAATATCGATTTTTCACTTGCAAATACGAATTATAAAGAAAATCATTTGAGAATCCTCACATTAGCTGAAATGCGACTCTCCTTCAACGATCATACACACACATACCAATTGTGTTAAAATCCAGAAAACATAACATACCCCTTCCATGAAAGCAAACAAAAAATATACCATAAATCTACACGAAACCTGCTTTGCCAACCACCACCACTACCTGCATCATCCTCCTACTCATATTCCCAGCACGAGAATGGTGTAGAACTAGACTATCATGATTTGTTGCGGGCGAATGCGCACTGGTGGCGTATCGTCGTTTACGCACGGTTGCACTACTATAAGGTTTATATACAATGATATAACGAGCTATGTTAGACTGGGTGTTGTACCGGTGGACATCGAACGTAATCCTCTCCCCAACGAACAAATGGGTTTGATACAGGAGAGGATTATGGATATCACGATCGAACAGCGTGACGAGGAGGTCAAACCAGCCTTCCACGGTACTACATTCAAAGCCGGATGGCTCATGATCGTATTTGCGGAAGCCACCACTGCAGAGTGGATGAAGACAACCTTCGCCAAGCTAAAAGAGAAATGCGGGTTAGAGGTGATGCTTTTGGGAGAGGAAAATTTTTCCAAACCACATGTCATCAGAGGGTACTTCCCGCAGAGTACCGGCGTAGCTAGCGAAAGGATCCTAGCCTTATTAGATGGCCAAAACAAAGAGCACAACACGAGAACGTGGAGAGTTCTGCAAAGATCGGATGAGCGAGACATCACACATATGGTCTTTGCTATTAATGACAGCACCATGAGGATACTCGTGGAGCTGAAGGGTATGGTCTCTTTCCGTTTCGGACAGACCAAACTTATCCTAAAAAGTGCTGACAAGACAGCCAAACAGGGCCCTAAAGATAGCGGGCATAATATCATTATTTTATCATTCCGCTTTCGAGTTGGAAATAGAGCGTACAGAGTGTCCTATTCAAGTGGCGACGAGTGTATTGGAAGAACTACACTACGCATGGCGACACCTATTCATGTTTCTTTCCCTTAGAGTGGTCGTCGGCACTGAAAAGGGAGTCTTTGTCCATTTGACTTACAATTTAATATTTGGGTCAGGAAGTCCCCAAAAAAAATTCTTCTTTTCTTTTCTCGTCTTAAAGGCGAAGTAACGACCAGTATTAATGGGATTGTTACACGCCCACATTAGGGCATCCTTACTGGTCCGTCTGTGGTTTCCGCCGGTGCGACCTAACTAAACATCTGCAGACTTCCCGCTTTGGGATCACGTCTTTAAACGGGAAGTCACCTAACAAAATGTAAGATGGACTTTGTTTACAATATTGTATTAGGATTGTTTTTCTTTTTTTAGAGATTTTATCTCAATTAAAAAAAAAAATGTTGGGCAAAAACGCTCCTTAAAAGTGAGCATGAGAATCACATCATGTTGGCGAAAGGACAAAGTGAGTAGGTGAATTACTCTTGTACTCTTCGGGATTCAAGATGTCGCAATTTTAAGCATTCCATTCAAGTTTCAAGTTCTCCAAATCGGCAGTGGTCGAGGACCGATATTAATGTATGTTACTAACTTTGTATGAAGATACACTATTGAAAAAAGTGGCACCTAATTCTTAGTATCCCAGACAGGATCTTACTACGCATTCAATGAAAACCAAACTGGTAAATTACAGTTCGAGTTGATGCGTTACCACTTTTATATGAAATCAGCTTCTTCTAGAAGTCTAAACATAACGGTGAGTCAATGAAATCAAGATTGATTACCTGAATATCTATACTAAAAGCACGCGCATTCGCAAAGCTGTAGCAGTAGCTTCCTTCCCCATTTGCAAGTCACGTATCTATTGTATACGTTAGTCAGTTAGGATAAAAATAATTTTTCCTACATCATCGGGCATTTGTAAATACAAAATAAGTCATCGCGTCATTATTTGTGTTTACAATAATTTTGTTTTTACTTGCTAACTACGAGTATATGTACCCCCCCCCCCCCCCCCCCCCCACCACCCCTACTCAAGAACTAAATTGTGTGTAAAGGGGGGGCTGTTTTGCCGACGCGACTATCAGCGTATGAATTTTGTGCGCGCACAGCCTATCATTACGTTCGTACTACTCATGTGACAGCATTTTAACGGAAATTCCTACAATTAGCCGGAGGGTGGGTACTGGGTATGTGACGAGTTGCGGTCGGCAGTGCCTGCAAGCGTGCGGCACAGCCTGGCAAATTAACAGAAAAGCGTTTCGTAATTATTTGGAAATCGAAGGTGCGATCGTATAGCATAAACAGCGCACGTTTGACGTCAAATGACATACATTGCAAAATTTCCATGGAATTGGTAAAAATTCCTGCAAATCGACAAGCAAACAAAAAATAAACTTGCGGAATTTGGAAGGGTTTATTGGGGCCGTCTTATCTTATGTTTGATAAAGGAAGTTGCTAGTCCGACGACGCGACACTGAACTTTATAATAAAGGTATATCTACTTTTTGTTAACCCGTCAAATGTATAATTGACCTTGTCAATGGGGCAGCCATTAGATGTAATAACATACACGCTGAGCTTGTTGATACATGGTCGAAAATAAAATAATTATATTATGTACTTAATAATTAATTTTGATATCTTTGCGGTCTTTGTACTCGATTTGGTTGCTTCGTGCGTCAGTTTCGTCGGAATTTTCATTATTTTGCAAATTAAAGTCATTTTTTGGGTACCTCATGTTTTTTTTCTTTTACAGTATGCGGTTTTTGTTTTTATTTAATTCACATAGTCACATAAGATAGAGTTGAATTGAAGTATTGACAAACGAACAACGATATGATATTGACGTCATTTGATGGTTTTGTTGTTGTGAAATAGGTGCGCCAAACTGAAAGCTTTTTTTTCGATATCAGAAATATAATTCATTTGGTTTGACCGCTGAAAAACCTTTATGAACTTTGTTCCCTGCTAAGTGAGGATTTTGAGAGTTGATACCTAACCCGTTTCATTATATCCCTTCCCTTTAGTGCCAGATACTTGGGTGCTACGCTTAACGCCTGAGCTCAGTTGAAGACTTAAAATTTAACACTGAGGGAGAAAAACAAGCATTGCCTTGTACGGGTGTAGCAAAAAGAGAAGAACTGCTTTACGGTCAAGTTACACTGCGTCCCCACGGACAATATTTCATAGCTTACCAACTGTCACTTTTCATAGAAAGAAATGCTATATTGCGTTCTATAAAATATTGCTCGTGCCGTTTTAGGAAGGCATGTTATTACTTACTTACTTAGGTGGCGCTACAGTCCGGGGTGGACCTGGGCCTCAACCAATACGCCTCTCTAGTTAGCACGATCTTTGGCTAACTGCCTCTAGTTGCGCACTCCAAGTTGGTTGAGGTCACCTCCCACTTGCGCGCGCCACCTAAGGCGAGGTCTTCCTCTACTGCATTGTCCCTCCGGGTTGGAATCGAAAACTTTTCGGCCCGGAGCGGTGGTGTCCATTCGCTCTACATGTCCTAGCCATCTTAGTCGACTGATACGTACTTTTTTGACCAGGTCGATGTCATTGTACAGCTCGTAGAGATCGCTGTTAAATCTCCTCCTCAACAGCCCGTCAACGCAAACGGGACCGAAAATCACTCCACGAATTTTGCGTTCGAAACGACCAAGACGATCATCATCCGCTTTTGCTAATGTCCACGCTTCTGCGCCATATAGCAGGGCTGGAATGATGAGGGTCTTATATAGAGTCTCCTTAGTTTTTCATGACAAGGCCTTATTAATCAATTGCCGTCTTAGGCCAAAGAAACAGCGGTTGGCAAGTGTAATTCTTCGTTTGATTTCAGCTGTGGTGTCATTATCAGAATTAATAGCGGAGCCGAGGTAGACAAAGTCCCTAACTACCTTAAAATTATAGCTGTCTATCGTGATGTTCTGTCCGATTCGTCGATGTTGTGTGTCCCTTCTTGTTGACAGCATATATTTTGTTTTGCCCTCATTCACCACTTAACCCATTTTTGCCGCTTCTGTGCTGGTACTTGCAAACGCACCAGTGACAGCTCGCTGTGTTCTGCCAATTATGTCAATGTCGGCAGCATATGCAAGTAGTTGCACAGACTTTTGGGAAATTGTGCCTCTAGTGTTGCCTGACGAGTTTCGCACAATTTTTTCAAGTATGATGTTGAAGAAGTCAGACGACAGCGCATCACCTTGTCTTAAGTCTTTTTTGACATCAAAGGTCTCGGTGAGATTGTTTCCGACCTTTATGGAGCAGCAGGCGTTCTCTATCGTCGTTCTGCACAATGTGACCAGTTTGGCAGGGATGCCAAAACTAGACATGACTCTGTATAGCTCGTCTCTATAGATGCTGTCATGTGCGGCCTTAAAATCGATAAAAAGATGGTGGGTGTCGATTTGGACTTCTTGGGGTTTTTCCACAATCTGTCGTAGTGTGAATATCTGATCGGCCATGGACTTAGCGGGCCTAAAACTACAGTGGTAGGGACCAATCAGGTCGTTGGCGAATGGTTTCAGGCGTTCACACAGTACAGCAGACATGATCTGCTGAATACTGGAGACTTATGCCTCTATAATTGGGGCAGTTTACAAGGTCTAATTACTTGTGGACGCCTCCTTTCGCGTGTTATTAACTTATGAAAAAACATAGCCGTATTCGCCGATAGTAAGATTATGATTAAAGCTATTTATTTATCCACTATCCACTATACCAAAGCTTTATTGTCGACAGGACGGAGACACTAGCCCAAGTTCGACATCACTCTCCTCTGAGTTATCAACCATAAAACAAATAGCGCCAGACGGGGAAATCCCCACAATAAGACAAAGCTGAGAAGATGCAAATGAGAGTGAAACTGTATTTCTTTTTCTGTCAAGATGTCTAGCTTAAGCCAAAACCAGACGTCGCCCTCTAATTTCACAGAATCAATATGAATTCCTAAACTCCACAGGATGATATTGAGTTTTTCTTCCACTTTCTTCCTTTCTCATAGGTCTCGTGAGTAGCGGTTTAAAAATGGCTTTAAGGCATTAATTGCGTGCCCCTGGCTGGAGGGCGGGAATTAGCAACTTTGCCTACTTTCTGACCTTAGTTTATCCGGCTCCCGGAAATTACGCCCGAAAAAAGCTCAGGCTTTTTCTGGCACATAAATTTCAGCTCTTTTCCGAAAAAGTTTCTACCGCTTCTTCCATTTTACGTAATTCAAAAAGAAACGCCAGAAACAAAGTTTTTGGTGTTTTTTCCTTTCTTTAGTTTGGAAAAAGAGTCAGAAAACTGTATTTGTATCACTATTTTTTTTTTGCGAATCAACAGTTACGAGTATGAGTTGTCATTCTTTTGGGCGTGGCTTTGAGAAAGGGTTGTTATAAAGGGTTGTCATTAAGGACTGGAAAACGTATATTTTAAATTAAATGCAAACTAATTGAGATATCTCAAAATTGTATCGACTATCAAAACATTTATGAATGGAATTCGACTTAGTTCATATGTCTACTATCACGACAACTTATGCAGCGGTCGATACGTTGAATTCAATTTTAGATGACTCCGCCGCACATTTCGACCGATACGACCGCTATTTCAATATTAGCTCTGAACTCATCTAACGTCGCCGGCTATCAATGATTTAATGTAGCCCCATAACAAAAAGTCTAGAGGCGTTAAATCACACGATCTCGGTGGCCAAAAGACGGGTCCGTTTCTCGAGATAACACGTTTACCGAACTGAGACATCAATAACTCGATAGTTGCACCCGCTTGTGGCTTGTGGCATCGTCTTCTTGAAACCACTTATCACTGATGTCCAATTCATGCAATTGCTCAACGAAATAACGTTCCAACATGTCTCTGTAGCAGAATACCATTTACCATAATGTGACGGTCATTTTCATCATCGACGAAAAAAATGGGCCAATGACGCCACCGGCATGAAAACCGCACCAAACAGTGCCTTTTGCGAATGAAGTGCTGTATCATGAAGCACATGAGGGTTCTCACCTGTCCACTAAAGCATGTTTTGCTTATTGACGAAGCCGTTTCACCAAATTGATTTCACTAGATATTTTCACACAGACGACAGACAGTTCGGTAATCGGTTAAGGAGTGCGTTCAGACTGATAGTTCTAAGTTGTCAAGTCGCTAATGAAAGACCTTTTATATACCTATTGGTTTTCGAGTGAGCTTTCAGTTTGACAGCAGTAAATATGTTGTTTTCATTATGAATTTGTTGTGTGTTCTGGCAAGCAGAAATGTAGAGTACTTATGTACTTGTTTTACGGTGTCGGCCGAATGCAATGAATAGGATACGATGCGCCTATCGAATATCTTGCGAAAGGCTTACAATTTTAAAATTGCTTTATTATTCGAACCAAAATTTTGGCGCTCCCATTTTTGGCCACCTGCACCGAGCGCGGAACACGACCTGGGTGGCCGATTTTAATTTTTTATAGATGTTACATTTGCTGGCCATTTTTCCCAGAATGCATTTTGGAAATCAGGGCAGAAATATCAATTTTCCGGCCTTTTTCCCATTCAACTTTATGTTTTTTTTTTCACATCTGTCTAACGTGATTTCCAACATTTCCGGAATATATTCCAAACGAAATTCTGCCATTTTTTCCAAAATGAAATCAAAAATATTTTCTGGAATTTTTTAAAAAAATAAGTCTGGCGTAATTTCAGCGTCGTAGTTTTCGGGAGAAAGTCTATCCCGATCGGAAGTAATCGTACAGCTGTCGACCGTAAAATCTGTTGAATGTGCTCTCTAGGCTTTGTAATAAATAAGAATTTATCTTTTCCTGTCCATTTAATTTTACAAACATTTAAAACGGTTTCTAGTGCAACCTATTTTAATCAAAAACAAACAAAAAAACATAAGGAAAGGCTATAATCCGCTGGGGCGAACTGTCGGATACCATAATTCTTTTCCTATAGCCCTAAAAGTGGGCGTGGCATAGATCTAGGTATGGGTGAATTGTTAAGAAGGAAATTGTCTGCATATTTATTTAAATATAACGTTTTTAACGCGATAAAAGGGAATTTTTTTTAATTGTGAGCGTATCGGTAGGCGGATTTTTATGTTTTTACGCTTGAATATTTCGAGCACCTAGAGTGTTCCAAATTTCAGCTTTCTAGATTAAATTTTAAATATAAATAAATAAATATTAGTCATTAACGGCCCATAGAGGGCCTAAGACCTAGCTTCTCCAACCACTTTCTTTGCGAAGTGGAAGTGACCTACAATTTTAATCCGAATCCGAACGGCAAATTTGAGAAGCTTCTCATGACAATTGATACTCTTGGATGTTTGTCAGACGTTCGCAAGAGGTGGGGCAGTGGAAAAAAACTCAAGACGTTATTTGGCCCCGGAATTGAACCGGGGACCTTTCGATTAGTAGGCACTGGCAGACACACTAACCATTGAGCCACTGCGCGAGATTAAATTTTAGGTCCTTAAAATTTGCTGATAGGCGAACGGACGGACATTTCTAGATCACCATTCAGTTTTCAATAAGGACATAGCAATTTTGTATTTAAATAAAACACAGAATTATTGAGATATCGTGTTGAAATTAATTCCAGGTGTAGTATACCCTCTATTAACGGTACAAGGTTAATTTTTTCCGATGTAGCTAAATTCTTGGGTCTAATCTTCAATTGTAAGTTAAGCTGGAAACCCAATATAGAAGAAACAGTCGAAAAAGCTAAAGTAGCAATTTTCTCTTGCAAAAAAGCTATTGGCAATAAGTGGGGCCTACGACCTTAACATGCAACATACGGAGTGCTTGGACAAAGCGGTAAACCATGACACGCTGGGCATGGTCCGACGAACAGGTTGTCTATGCATCAGCGGAGTTGCACGAACGACTCCCTCCGCTGCACTGGAAATTTTACTTCATCTGATACCCATCGATTTATTTGGCAGGCAAACAGCTGCATATTCCGCTGTCCACTTAAAAGCTACCTCACAGTGGAACAATAAGAATATTGGTCAGTCTATCATTCTGACCTCATTTCGGTCTCCTCCAAGGAACATAGACTCCATCATACCCCAATTAGAGTTCGCAAAGAAGTTCCAAATCACTATCCCCACCAGATCTTTCTGGGAGGACGATGCATTCACGGAGGATAAATCGATCCACTTCTACACCGATGGATCAAAAACAAGTGATTCGGTAGGTGGGGGCGTTTTCTCAGATAGACTAAATATTAGTCTCGCTTACCGCCTTTGATCATTGTTGCGTGTTCCAGGTGGAAATCATGGCGATTAGGGAATCCTTGTCATGACCGAAGAGAAATGTGATATCTACTAAGGACATCCGTATCTTCTCGGACAGTCAAACCGCGATTAAGTCCCTAGAGATGGCACAGCTGTTCAACATTCACCTCTGTTGGGTGCCGGGGAATAGCGACATTCCAGGGAACTGTAGGGCAGATGACCTCGCCAAAAAAGGAATCGCATTACCTCGTTTACCTGATAAAGGCTTTCTTCGTCAACCTATCGCTACACGTAATCTTATGTTTAAGCTTTCCGCAATCGAGAGTACTAACCTAAGGTGGACAGGCAGTAATACATGTCTAGCGACTGAGTATATCTAGCCAAGCTCGATCTGCGACGCTGTATGTGTTTTATCTCACTAACCCGACTGCACATTGGCTCTGTTAAATTTGTCATTACAGGACACTGTCTAGCAGGCAAGCACACATCAGGGCTTGGCGCCTATTCAAACGACTTCTGTAGAAACTGCATGGATGAAGAGGAGGAGGAGACTACACCTCACCTTCTTTGTACATGTCCTGCTGTTTCCCTTACAAGAAATCTCTATCTAGAAGCTTCCTTGCTTAAAGATATAATTGACTTGGCTAGCACTGGCGTTAGAAGTCTATAGTGGTTTATGTGAAGTTCCACCTCAAACTGACCTAACTTATCCTATGTCCCGATTTGACATTTGACATATTTACCAATTCTATTGTAAATTTTTCAAAGTAAATTACATATAATCACTTTTTTGTTGCAACATACGATCTCTGACATTATTTATTTAACTAAATATGCAAAAGCAGGTCTCAATTTTACAACTTTTCTATTTTTAATTCGCAGACTAATGGGCGTAGGTTTATTATTATTGCCGCTATTGTGTACTAATTTTTGGTCGTAAATTGAAACTTGATTTATTTGTATTTTATTAATTTGTTGCTTTTTTCGTGAATAACTATTTCGGTCGTCATTAAATTAAACTACTATAAATGTAAATTGCAACCGCTTTTGTTTCTGCTTTGTTGATTTATTTTTGATTTGTGAATAAACAGCCGTAATTTTACTACCTTGCCTACCTTGCTATATACTTATTTCAGATCGTAAAAACCGTACACAAACTTCTTTTAATTGGGTCCCACCGAGGTAAGTCCGGAGGTAGTAGTTATACCAAAAAGAGCGCGCAAAATAGGAAAGAAAATTACCACATCAGTTTTTCCAATATGTTAAGTCTATTTATTTAAACATGAAGTAAGCGTTAGTTTAAAATTGTATATAAAAAATATACATATATTCATACATTTATGTATATTAGGCATTAATGGTCCTTGTGTAGTTTTAGGTCCTAACTTAGCTTCTTCTTGAGGCGATCCTACGTCTTGTAAGAACTATCGAGGCCTATCGCTGCTTAATGTCTCATATATGATCCTATCAACGTACTCAGTGAACGTGTCAAGCCGTTTTGAAACACACGAATCGGGACGTGGCAGTGTGGCTTCCGACCTGGCAGATCGACAATAGACCACATCTTCACAACAAAGCAAATCCTGGAAAAGACCAATGAATTTCGAGTCGAGACCCACCATTTTTTAATCGGCTTTAAGGCCGCATATGATAGCGAGGATCGACAGGATCTCTACGTGGCGACAGCCGAATTCTGGATCCCGGCAAAATTGACCCAGTTGTGTCGCGTGACGCTGGAAAACACGCGGGCAATGTACAGTATGGAAACAGCTCTTCGGAACTATTCCAAACCTGAACCGAATTCCGGCAAGAAGTTGCGCTGTCATGTACTATCTTCAACAGAACCGTCCAACTATTGGGGTACGCGGATGCTTAGAATGATAGGTAGGTTAGGTTAGGTTGCTGGATTAACGGAGTAAGAAAATCCTGCGTCCGTCACACTTAGGTCAATGTAGACCCCTTGTGATACCCTGTTGGTTGTGATTCCCTTACTTAGGAACCAATGAAAAACCTATAAAAACCTAGCGGGCTTACAATCCATCGCGATGCATTTATGAACTTGTGCAAGTCGTTTATAGACTTGCCAGAGAGTTCTTCTAAGTCATGGAAGAAAAGTCTACCAAGGACGTTGTTTCTAATACGACAGAGGACATAAGGGGTATCCTCGTTTACCTCCTCGTCCCCGCAACCTCTACAGAGGTTATCTGTGCTGAGTTTCAATTTCTTTGCATAGTAGCCCAGCATATTGTGTCTGGTGATAACACCTGCGAGAGAGGACAACGATTGAACAGTGAGGGATTTTATAACCCGATATATTTCGGGTTGCAGTTGCGTTTGCCTTTGCTTTCTGGCGAAGACGGAGTGGATGGAGATACGGATACACACAATAATTAATTCGATGACTTAAGTGTGCGCGCCCAGTTAATACGCGATCGTGAATATCAGGTTCATTTTTTGGCTGTCTAGTGGAAAATTTCAAAGGGAAAACGGTAGGAATCGACTTTTATGGATCGGCCACCTTCCTTGGACCTAGCAGGTACCAAAATTAAGGGACCGTTATTAAATTCATTAGATTTGATCTAATCTTAGTGTGACCCAAGAAATACTTGTTTTATATTTTAATTTGCACTGCTTTAATAAATGATGAATTGGCCTTAAGTATAAATAATGAATGAAAGTGCTGCACCGAAAGAGCAGAGTTTATGAGACCCGCATATGCAAACATCTGTTCAACAAGTTCTGATCAAATCTATATATGTACAACTTTCGTTATTAGCACGACAGCGATAGATCTGAACAAATTATTTTTAACTTTAAATACACCAGTCGCGATTTTGTTGGTCGATGCCGAAACCAAAAATATGAAAGTGTATTGAAACAGTATTACAGTACCCAGTAAATGTACTTAGAAAAATACTTGTACTTAGAGATTTTCAAGCACCAAGTGCATTGCACTTGAGTTTTCCAAGACACTGATGGGAACTTGTACTGTACTCCAATAATGCTACATCGAAGAAGATCTCCCAACTACCAGGGGTGGAATCGGCTAAGGTGATAGTGATTGTCGCTTTTTTGATTGTCGTTTTTGATTATCAACTCCTCTTTGCTCTGCGTAAAGCGATCACTGAAAAATGATAGATTATTGGCAGCACTTAGAGTTTTAAACGTTACTTCCTTGCCGACGCTGTCATTCCGAGCAGCTGATGTGTGTTTATTTTGCATGATTTATATTTCAAATATGATTTTGTTGAATCCTTATGCAAAAACGGCAAAAACTTGATGATATTCCAGTTGGTAAATCAAGCA
The DNA here is from genome assembly GCA_949715645.1 of Portevinia maculata. Lineage (NCBI taxonomy): Eukaryota > Metazoa > Arthropoda > Insecta > Diptera > Syrphidae > Portevinia > Portevinia maculata. The sequence goes on along the minus strand of OX454527.1, from coordinate 23,475,939 downwards.
GTCCCAACACAAACACAAACGCTTCTTTTGATAAGCGAAAGTTTTTCAAAAATCTAAAATAAGTACACAATAATAAATGATAGAAATTAACAATGAATATTTATAATTATATGAATTCTTACATCGGGTTTGGAAGTTCCAAGATATTTGCTTTATTTCTCAGGTTTTTCTTAATAGTTGGACATTTTTGTAATTATTTTCTTCATTTGTGTAGAAAAGTTCTAATGAAGTAAAATTGCACTTCACGAATTTTCAAATTTCATTTTTTAAATTGAATTTATTTAATATACTTATATTCTTTTTTCACGAAAGTATTTAATTTATTTAGAGTTGAAGCCGAGGTGCATACCTATGAAAATGACAAAAATGTATGAAAGCGACACCTAAATAGCTGTCACGTGAAATTGATCGCAAAAGAGCGATTGTCAATTTGATAATCAACTTACGTGGACGTAAAGGTATGATTTTGATTGTCAACTATCAACTTAGCCGATTCCACCCCAGGTTCGAGACGACAGTTATGACGGAAGCTCAATTGTAAAGACAAAGCTAGCACAGATGCCAGAGCGCTTGGTCAGGACAATGAGAAGCAACGTACCCGGGATCGCGGAGGATTGAACGAAACGCAAGTGTACCTTTAATATTGCTTTGCAAAATAAATATCCGTTTATAAAACAAAGGAGTGGTGCGTCAGATGATACATGTGAAAAGTGTTGAAGTGATCTTAGTGTTAGCCATGGTGGCGTCTGTGATATTGATAAATATTTAAAATCGGAAAAACACAGGTTCTCCGATCAAGCTTCTTCAAGCTCGTCAATGCTTGCTTTTTTCAAAAGAACCGAATTGCCATCTTCCAAAGATCTAGATGTAGCTGCGGCGGAAGGTACATGGGCATATCACACGGTCCAAGAAAACCACAGCATTCGCTCAAATGACTGTGCCAAGACTTTAATTCAAAATATTGTTTTGAGAGAAAATTTACAAGTGCTCGTACAAAATCCGAGGCTATTGTTGTAAATGTGTTGGCACCTATGGCAATGGATGAATTGAGAAAACATCATGTCGAAGCCCCCTGCATATCTTTATTAACAGAAGCCTCAAATCACGGCTCAATAAAACCATTTCCTGTTTTGATTCGATATTTTTTACTTTACGAAGGCGTGAAAGTCAAGTTCGAGAGCAACCACGCGAAACATCGGATATAATTGTCGATTATTTAATGGAGGTATTATCGTGCAACAATTTAACAAATAAAATTGTGGCATTTTGTGGAGATAATACAAACAGCAACTTCGGAGGAAAGAATAGAATAGGAAGTAATAATGTTTACGCGAAATTGAACCAATCACTTGGAAGACAACTCATTGGGATTGAATGTGGGGCCCACATAGTTCACAACGCGATCAAAGCAACTTCAGATTGTCTCCCTGTGGACTTCGAATGTATTGTTGTGAAAATTTACTCTTGTTTTTACATTTACAGCGTTCGAGTAGAAGCTCTGAAAGAGTTCTGCGATTCCACTAACACAGAGTATCATAAACTACTTTAAAGAATTTTAAAAATGTTTGACCCCTTAAAAAGATATTTTCTAATCATTGATAAAATGCCCAAGTATTTTAAAAAATATTTTTCGAAAATCCCACCTCTGAGTTTATATTTTATGCATGCACAATTGCACAGGCAGCGACTTTCCATTAAATGCTGTTGAAAATTGAAGGGCAGAACGTATCTGCCATAAAATCTACAAAAGAGATAAATCAACTCCGAGATAACTTGGCAAGTAAAGAGAGTTTGCTATTTCTTCTTGACACGGTCCGTAATCTTATGGCCTAATTACAAGAAACTGACTGCGGAGGTAGAATTTTATAAAACTACCAAAGAATACTTGGATCAGTGGAGCCAGTTCAATGCAGAACTAGAAGTTTTTGAATGGGTGAATTTTAAAAAAAAAATCCTTAAGTGGGAAGAAGTACAAAATGTGACCGATCTGCTGATTACACAAGAATTTCTTTGCATCGACCAAGACACGGATGTTTTTAATGAGTTTTCGCTTATTTCTAACTATGTGACAAATGCAAAAATATCAATGTGGAACACCGAGAATGTTGATTCTGAAGACCACTGGGTAGAGTTGTTAACACATTTCCGCGATAACAATCTCAATTGTACGAATTTTTCAATAATAATGGAATACATTATGTCTGCCTGGAAGTAACGCACCTGTCGAAAGAGTTTTTTCTCTTATGAATAAGATATGAACAAGTGATAAAACACAGTTAAGTGTCGCAGTTCTGAAAGCCATTTTGATTACCAAGACTAACATCAACAAATAATGCGATGAGCTCCATCCTTACTTGAAAACCCAACATTTTGAAACTGATTTGCTCCGCTGACAAATATAAGAATGATGATTAGTTCCACCTGCATATTATAAACACGTAGTTTTTATTTTGTGGTTTTTTTTTTTTTAGTAAATCGTTGAATAATATTGTTTTTTTTTGTAACTACATTTTTAACAATAACAATTGGAAACAAATTTTAATAAACTAGGGGCCCCATGGTCGAAATTCGATCAATTTATTCTATTCGTTGAAAAAAAAACAAAGTCGACCGTTATACATTTTAATCGGAGAATGAAATTTTTCGACATTGCATTCTCTGATTTCACATGATATAAAATTTTTCCGGCATTTTTAAGTAACTTCAAGCATTTTCAAGTATAACTTCAAGCATTTTCAAGTAACTTAAAGTAACTTCAAGCATTTTCAGGTAACTTCAAGTAACTTCAAGCATTTTCAAGTTACTTCAAGTAACATCAAGTATTTTCAAGCAGTTTTAAGTAACTTCAAGTAACTTCAAGCATTTTCAAGTACCTTCAAGCATTTTCAAGTAACTTCAAGCATGTCCAAGTAAATTCAAGTATGTTCAAGCATTATCAAATGCATAACATGCACAGCAATGTTGTTGTTGGTAACTTCAAGTAACTTGAGGTATTTTCAAGCATTTTTAAGTAACTTCAACCATTTTCAAGTAACTCCAAGCATTTTCAAGTAACTTCAAGCATTTTCAAGTAACTTCATGATTTAAAATTTTTCCGTTCCGGTTGGCAGATAATTGCCTCACACAGCAATGTTGTTGTTGTTGTAATTTCATCCAATTCGCTTCATTTTAAATGCTGTAATTCATAATGTGTGTTATATACGTGGATAATTTTTATATTGTGCACTTCTATGTATTGTCCCCTACCGAAATATATATAGTGTTGGCATATGTATGTGACGTATAATAGCAAAAAAGGGGGGGGGGGGGGGGGAAACACGTTATAGGCAGCTCCGTATTAATTTTAATAAAAATAAAAATTTCTGCGAATTGTGTTTAATTTGAATTAGGAATATAATAACAAATAGTTTTTTTTTTTTTTTAACAAATCGTTGAATAATATTGTTTTTATTTTTACTTAATTCCACAAGCGTCCCGGTTTGACATAAACAAATATGGTCACGTTAGGCATACACAATCCGATCGCTTAGGCACAATCGTGAAGAAAGGATTACAACTAAAGCCACCATTGAATAATGTAAACAGAAAGTCCACGAATGCCAACATTGAATGGGATATTGTTGAAATAGCATTTAAATAAATAATATACCAGACCAATCAATTATTTTTTAATTCATGTACTCGTATGTACCCAAACACATGGATCATCAAAGGAAACCAAACAAATGCCGCAGACAGAAATTCATTCCAACCAAACTCTGAGGACACAAACCGAACTTAATTAGTTACGATCAACGATCTTTTTCATATGTCACTTTTGCTTGCACTACCAAGCAAGGTGAAATGTTTGCGGAACACATTGCGTTTGCTTGCGACAAATGTGTTGTTTTCGTATGAAATATATTTTTCTCTATCAATAGAGTCGACAGCGTATTATAATTTGTTCATATCTTATGAATATGGGGAGCACGGAGGTGCAGATATATGGGTCTCGTGCGTTTAGTACTTGTGAAAAGAATTTCACCACCTCCAATCAAAATTTCGTACACCATGAGATAATTGTTTAAGTTAAATTATATTTAAATACTTTGTTGATCAAACTCTATAAGGCGTGGTTATAATATAATCAAGAATATTATATATAATTACCTATGCGGTAAATATAGGGTGAACGCTATCTATCTTCGGCTGAACAGTTTGCTTCCGAATATCATCAAGGTCTTTGAGAAGCTTGTGAATATAACCCTTTTGAAATTGGTCTACATTAATCCGGACATTCAGTCTGGTATCAGGCACTATCAATGCTGCCTTCAAATTGGTTTCCGACGTTCAGTGGACTATAAGAATGAACCTATGCATGTGTGCTTGCCTGGTTGATTTTAAGAGGGCCTGCAACACCGTATGGTTAGAGGACAAGTTGACTAGGTGTGGATGCACAGGCCCTTACTATGCATATATTATTTACGGTAAGCTAATGGGAAAGATTTTCCCTATCAAATGTGGAGACGTGTCTCCGACCTGAGGTGAGATGAAAAGCTCGCCAATCAAAGTCGGTGCACACCAGGGAAGCGTCGTAAGTCCCTTGATATTTATAATCGGAAAGAGACGGATTCCAAAGTGCATCAGTTATTTATTCTTTGCTGACGATGGATCCATCATTTGATGTATGGGTGGACGTTTTTAGGTATTGCAGTAGTCCGAAAAAGACAGTAAACATGTGCTGTCTATTCTCGGACCCACTCCAAACTATTCCAGACATTGATATTAATCGAAAAGTGATTCCCAAGTGCGGACAGTTTAAATGTATGGAATCTATACCAATGTTAGGTCCATTGTGATACCACACGGATCTAGGGGTTTCTTTCACTACTCGGTTAACCATTTGGAGCTTCTTATGAAGCGCGATAGACTATTTGCCTGCTAAAAATGTCTAGGGGTATCAGACGTAACAGAATCTCAAGTGCTGCGGATGGGGTGGTTCGGAGTGCTCCGCTTATGCACACACAAGCTATGCGTTGGACTTTGCCCAGCTTAACGCAATTTGTAGCTCTACCTACTGCAGTCTACCATACAGCAACCCAGCGTGTAAGAATTGGTCTTACGGCCGATACATATAGCCAATGAGTGATGCGGGGTTGTAGACCTCACTTGTTCCCAATGGGTTTTTTGCAAGAGAAAAGTTCTACTGTGGCTTTTTTGACCATTTCGTGTATATTGGGTTTCCAGCTTAATTTCCAATCGAATGTGGTGGTGTAGAAGGTGGATCAAAAAACCTAACTCAAGGGAAAAAGAGCCCGATCGGCTCAGTTGGCAATATCGATTGACATTCCTATACAACCGCCAAAAAGACGCAGTCCTTAAAACTTCTGGATCACACAAATGCAATAACACCAACATTTGATTCTGTCCGCTTAAAAGCTACCTCACAGTGGACCAACAAGACGATCGGCCACTCCATCATTTTGGACTCCTTTAAGTCTCTACCCAGAAACATAGACTACACTATACCCCGCCTGCAGTTCGGAAAAAACTTCCAAATCACCATTCCTTCCAGATCATTCTGGGATGATGATGCAATTGCGGAAGATAAATCGATCCACTTCTACACGGACGGATCTAAAACCAGCGATGGGGAAGGTGGGGGCGTTTTCTCAGAAAAGCTAAATCTTAGCCTCTCTTTCTCCAGGCGGAAATTTTAGCGATAAAAGAAGCCCTGTCGTGGCTAAAGAGGAATGTGATAGCCTCAAACGATATCCGTATCTTCTCGGATAGTCAGGCCGCGATTAAGTCCCTGGACTCAGTCTCTTCAAATTCCATCGTAGCCCAAGATTGCCGCTCATCTCTTTCGGAGATGGCAGAGCAGTTCAACATTCACCTCTGTTGGGTGCCGGGACATAGAGACATTCCAGGTAACTGTAGGGCAGACGATCTTGCCAAAAAAGGAACCACTTTACCTCTTTTACCTGATAAAGGTTCTTTAGGAATACCAATCGCTACATGCAAACTCTTGTTCAAGCTATCAGCAATCGAGAGAACAAACCTTAGGTGGACATGTAGCAATACTTATCTAGCGACTAAGCGGATCTGGCCAAAGCTGGATCTGCGACGCTCTAAGTGTCTAATCTCATTAAACCGACTGCATATTAGCTCGACTATAGGTCTTATCACAGGACACTGCTTAATAGGCAGGCACGCATCCAGACTTGGCGTGCACTCAAACGACTTCTGCAGAAGCTGCATGGACGAGGAGGAGGAGGAGACTATACCTCACCTTTTCTGCACATGTCCTGCGCTCTCCCACAAAAGAAATCTCCATCTAGGGGACTTCTTGTTCAATGATACAAGCGACTTAGCCAACACTGGCGTTAGAAGTCTTTCGCGCTTCATAAGAAGCTCCTATTGGTTCAACGAGCAGTGAGGGAATCCCCAGATCTGTGTGGTACCACAATGGACCTAATATTGGTCTAAGTGTGTTGGCCATAGCTGAGTCACGTCAACCTAACCTAACCTAACCACCTAACATTTGATTCGCCTCTGTGACTGTGACTGTGATTAAAAATCGGGAAACCAGTCGGGAATTTTTGATGTCAATCGAGCAAACCCCACAAGCGGGCCAGTAGAGATGCAGTGAGGTGGAAGGGTTATAATTTCTTTAGTCCAGATCGTAACCGCTTCGTTAAAGAAAAAGAAGAAGAAGAGGTGGATGCTGTACCAAATTCGAAGTCTATGCCCCAAACTGGTCTTATGATAATGCATTCAGGTATATGAGCTTCAAGCTATAACTTTATTCGAAAATATTAGAGTGACGTTTCGATTAAAAATGTATTGAGACAAGAAGTGGGTCTGAATTTTGACCTTTGTGAATATCAACTTATAGCCCCATATTGACTAAACATAGATTTACCGGGCCAGCCTACTCGTATTACACCTAGTAAATTGTAATTCTCCTACCTACATAGTCTCTATATTGAAATAGTAGATCAATCAGCAGCACTGACCCTGGCATTATGGAAGGAATTGATAAAATTAAACCTTTGCCCAAAATACCAAAATGGGCCCATAAAGTAAAGTCTACACGCGCTCTCATTTTCACCAAGAACCTTGTGGCCTTGCGTCAGTCGATGGGCGGCGTTCGTATACTGTCACCAGCGTAGTGTTCGTCGCGATAAGCAACACACTTTGATTGTGATGTGATTTATCTGACGTATGGTATCTAATGCGAGTTTTTTTTTTTGAAATTCTGACGCAAAAATGCCTCTTCGTGAACGCAATCAGTACCGTGGTAATCTTACGTTTCACACGTGACTATTGTTGACTATACATAAGACACTTATACATGCCAATGGTGTTAGTGCTTACCTGACTAATTGTGTGGTAGTTCTGAGCGTGCGGGAATCTTGCTCGAGTACGAGCTACGCGCATTATGACTCTTATGACACGCTGACGTCTTCTTTGAACAACGCCGGAAATATTTATAGCAGAAGTGCGGAGGCAAGCAACGAATTGTTGTACAAAGTGAACTTTATTTAATTTTTTAATATATGAGGCACCATATTGGCGCCCGGTTTTGTTTTTATTGCTATTATTATTTTTATTATTTTTGCTGCCATTGTTATCTCGGATAACAATTTTGTTAGTGATTATCATTGAGATTCACATCGTGTTGTGAAATAGAACAGATAATTCGGGAATGAGGTTGAAAGTTAATAAACGTAATACTGTCATCGAGACGCAGTTTGAGTTGTTACAATTAAATAAAAAGTTAATACTAGATTATTGTCAACAAAAAACGCCTTAATTGATAAATTATGAAATGAATCGCCAATTTCTGGGTATGATGAACACCAAGTGGATTTTATTCGATCATTGGAAAAACGGAGGGGTCGCAAAAAACCTTTTGAAATCTATACTTAAATTATAAAGCTGAAAAGTTTGTTTGTTTGTTTGGTTGAACGCGCTAATCTCAGGAACTACTGGTTTGAGTTGAAAATTTTGTGTTGGATAGTTCATTTTTCGAGGAAGGCTTTAGGCTTTATGACATCACGCTGCGACCAATAGGAGCGAAGCATCTATGGAAAATGTTGCAAAAACGGGAAAAATTATTCCTTTTTGAGAGCTTTCGTTGCGGTTAAAGTTACTCAAAAATCATGTATCATGAAATTGTTCCTCTTTAAATGTTCAAAAAAAAGTCCGCGGCAGCTGATGTCTATCTCTTCAAATTGACTCACTATAACCTTTTTTTATGGTAAATAAATTTGTTCAAAATTAATGCATTATTAGCGAAGGCGTTTTATCAACATAATATTAATCCTTATCCAAATAAATATTGACACTTGATTTCAATGAACTGATCTGATCGAAGATATGTGCGTGCTCATGTGCGGCAGTCTGCTGTCGACATTGCGAATGCCAGCGCGCCGAATCGTTCGATGCACGATGCATTCAATCGCGAATTGCAACGGCAGCAAGACTACGATCGAGATGAGCTGGCCGAAAGAGTCCGAACAAAGGAGCCGCTGTTGAATGCCGAGAAGAAAAACGTGTACGGTTGTTGAAGCTGGAATGGGAGGCATTTACTTTCTCGATGCTCCCGGTGGGACAGGCAAGACATTCGTCATTTCGTTGATTCTGGCAACAATTCGGTCAAGATCTCAAATCGCGTTGGCTGTTGCATCCTCTGGCATTGCTGCCACATTGTTCGAAGGCGGTCGAACTGCACATTCCGCTTTGAAGCTGCTGATGAATCTTCTCGCGGTACTTTTACTTTACTTTTAAATTCATTTTTATTAATTATTAGCTTATATCAACTTACATACTAGACAAAAATGATTAAATCTAACTTAAAATTAACAGGATACTTATTCTAGAATATTGATCCTTATGCGGACGCCCTAAACTTAACTCTATCTTATAATTATTACCTTTCGGCCTAAAAAACTATTTTACGAACTAATCTTACATATTATGTTTTCATCGAGAAAATTTTTAAGAAAACTCGGCATCTTTATCAAATTTTATATTTTTATATAAAAAAACAAATTATAAACTACCTACTCTACTTACTTAAACTAATTAACATATTCTAACTATAATTAGGATTCTGAGCACTCGTTGCATTACGAAACAAGTGGTCAAAATCCCAATTACTTTCCGAGCGCCTGGCAGTCGTCAACGTGCACACGCGCCGTCGTGAGCTGACTGATGCCTTACAGAATCAATCACCTCCCGGAAGCACCACCACAAGTTGGCGAGCCCGGCCCCTCCCAGAAACGCCCTAGCTAACTTAGTCTATCTTACAAACTAAGAGGATGTTACCTAGAGTAACGCACCGTCTTGGGAGGGCATGTTGAACCCTCCACCCTCAAAAAGCCACCAAAATTCGGCAAATTGCTTTTCTGTATCGAATTTATCCCTCTCCGCTATTGCGGTACTAAAACGGAGGAACTCATGAGCATTGGCGACGTCCTCGCCGCGGATGAGCCGCTTATCTCTCGCACTGCGGTAGCGGTGGTATAATACCGGGATACCATCCCTCGTCTGTACCAGCCCTTTTGCATCAATATGGATAAATGCCTCCGGCGGGATAAAGCCAGACCGGAGTGTACTCTCTATGTACATTTCATTGGGGTAGTAAGCCCCAAAGATCAGACTATTGTCGCTGGCCATCGCCCTTGCAACGTGCCTTCGAGTCACCTTAATGAGAAAATTGTCAATCCTATTCAACTGAGCCCCATCGTATAGGACCTTGTTGGGATAGTATTTTATATAGTTGGATTCAGGCGTTCGGAACAACCGGAGACAGGTCCTAAGACATTGTCTCTCCAAAACCCGAATCTTTTCCATATAGCTAGGCGCTATATTAAACCATAATGGACAACCATAAGCGATGATCGGCCTTATAAGGGCCAACTAGCAAATGACCTTCACTCTGGAGTCAAGTTGACTGCTATGAAACAGTCTCCTTGTTAGAGCATAAGCCTTCTTGGCCCCAGCAAGACCAGCAACTATATGTCTATCGAAATATAGATACTGGTCAAGCCAGATACCTAGATATCTAACTGCGCTTCTCACCGCCAATGGCTGCCCATTTTGTCCAATAATGGCCAATTTTTTCCAGTTTTTTCTGGTATCCCTAGAGGCCGCAGCCAATGGAGTTCTGAATAAGATTGTTTCCGTCTTCTGAAAGTTGATTTTCAACTTCCAGTCGTCGCAATATCGCTTAATTTGATCGAAGTCACGCTGCAAAAGGATATTAATGACCTCGATTTTAGGACCTGATCTGTATGCCACCAAATCGTCGGCATACGCTATAGCATGGCTGAGTGAACCCACCAGATCACTCGTGAAAATGTTAAACAGGATCGGAGAATTGACCGCCCCCTGCTGTAAACCGTTTTTAATTTCAAAGACTCTGCTCGAAGTCACGTTGCCACATTTGACAACGAACTTCTTTCCCATAAGCATATTATAAATTACATATAGCAAAGGTTTGTGCATCCCCCGCCTGGTCAACTTGTAGAAAAGTCCCTCTAACCATACGGTGTCGAAAGCCTTCTCAAAATCAACCAGACAAGCACCCGTGCATTGGCTCTTGCATTTATTCCACTGAATGTCGGAAACCAGTTTCGACGCGGCATGAATAGTGTCATGCCTCGCCCTGAAACCAAACTGGTTGTCCGGAATTATGTTATTGTCCTCGACCCACTTTAACAGGGCTCTATTGACAACCTTTTCAAAGACCTTGCTAATATTCGGAAGCAAGCTAATTGACCGGAGATTGGCAGGGTTCGTCCTATCTTTACATTTTTTCGGGATAGGGTGTACCAGAGCTACCTTCCAATGCGCCGGATAATGTGCATTATTCAGCGCATTGTTAAACAGCGTGGTGAAAATATCTACAGCCTCCAGAGGCAGGTGTCTCAATACGACGTTTGGGACACCATCCATCCCCGCCGACTTTTTATTCTTTAGTGACTCGAAGATGCACAGAAGATCATTCTTCGACACGAACAAGTGCGATGCATCTCGGCCATTGGCGACAACTGCATTAGCATGGTTTTCATCAGTGAACACGGTGAATCCGTTATTCTCAGATCGCCAATTCTCAAGTTCGGTGCGCAGATCGAAGTGGCTCACCAGAGCCCTATTCTCAATGTCGTGGTTACGGCGAACAGGATTGTTCACCGTATACACGGCCTCGAAACAAGCGCCCAGCAAATCCACCTTCTCCTGTGGGTCCTCGACCACGAAAAAATCGTCGTTTGAAGCGACACTTTCTGGACTTATTCCAGCAGTCAGTACCGTCTGTCTGTTCTCTGCTGTCTGGGATCATTGTGATCTTTCCTCCTGAACAACTTATTTATCTGTAATCTTCTCGCGGTTGACAAGCCAACGTGCACAATGACCAAGAATTCGGCGAAAGCGAAATTGATGCGAGAATGCAAACTCATCGTTTGGGAGACGAGCTTTGGAGGCAGTTGAGCGAACGATGGAGGTGATTCGAGACGATTTGGTGGTGCTACGATATTAGGTTAGGTTAGGTTAGGTTTAGGTGGCTGTCGGCAGAAGCCGACACTCTTAGACCAATTTAGGTCCATTGTAATACCATGTATAATTATCTACCTCAACTCTGTAGATGGGACTGGCCAACGACACGCGGTCCCCCATCTACGGTGATCTGACGAGAACCGATTAACTCGACGTGGTATGGTCGTTGGTTTGCTACGATATTGCTCTCCGGAGATTTTCGTCAAACGCTTCAAGTCATCCCGAAATCTACTGCTGCCGATGAACTTGATGCATGCCTGAAATCGTCGTCTTTGTGGCGGAATGTCAAGAAGTTGAAATTGACCACGAACATGAGAGCTGCATTGCAGAACGACCAATCGGCTGCTGAATTCTCGAGACAACTGCTGGCGCTTGTCAATGGCCAAAATCCTGTTGATGTTTCGGTTTTTGTGAGTTCACATCGTCGAATGAGGAACTCATCACAAAAATGTTCCCCGGCAAGGATTATAAAAATCTCGATTGGATTAGTGAACGGGCAATACTAGCAGCAAAGAATAGGGACGTCGATAGCTTGAATTTTATTATTCAAAGTTAAATCGCTGGAGAACTGCATTCGTACAAATCCGTTGACAGCGTGACCGACGAGGATGGAGCGACCAACTATCCAAAGGAATTTTTGAACTAGCTTGACGTGCCAGGAACTCCGCCGCATAATTTACAGCTAAAGGTGGGATCGATCATAGTCATGTTGCGGAATCTGACTCATCCGAAATTGTGCAACAGTACGCGGTTGTCCGTCAAGAAACTGATGAACAATGTGATTCAAGTGACGATCATCAAGAGCAAATTCAAATGAGAAGAAGTTCTTAACCAATTCAAATGGATTCAGTTCCCCATTCGATTGGCTTTTGCGATGAAAATCAATAAATTGCAAGGCCAATCGTTGGAAGTCTGTTGCCTGTTCGCGTGTTGGCAAACCGTCTTCGTTGTTTGTATTTGCGCCGGAAAACAAATCGAAAAACATTGTTTATCATATCGCTCTCTACTGATTTCGTTTCCATTCAAATAAATCACATTGAAATTTGAACTATCTGTGTTTTTTTTATCACTCTGGAGTTTATCTGAAAGCGTTAAATTGGGGCAAGGCGAAGTTTGCCGGATCCGCTAGTGTGGAATAAAATGGAATGGATGTGTAATAAAATTATCTTGTCTGCTATTGGCTTCGATTTCCGACGTGAATTCTAGAACTTTCGTAGTAGAGGGGGAAAACTATCGATAGTCACTGCAATCGATTATTATCGATAGTCAATCTTAAACCGTACTTTGTTTTCCTCATATAAATGGTAAAGACATGTTTGTAGATTTTAAGGCTGCTTTTGATTCTGTAAATCGTAGATCTCGTTTATTTAAATTACCAACGCAAGGTCTATCGACGAAGTATGAGCGAATTTGCGAAACTTTTTTGTCACATACGTCTGCATCTGTGCAAAATGGAAACAACGGATCAAAAAAGTGCGTCGCAACTTAAAATAATAAATGTTGCGTACTAAGCGCGGTTCTTTTTATACCCCATTCTAAGGGTATATTAATTTTGACGCGAGGTTTGTAACACGCCTTATATTGCCCGTAGACCCCTAAAAGTTACTATATTTACGATATTTATAGTTATATATTTATTATCGACAGTAATGTAGATCTAGCCATGTCCGTCCCTCTGTCGGCAAAAATTAGACCTTTAAACTTGACCTAGAGAGCGGAAATTTTAACCACATACTCTCTAGGGGCCCGAAATAATCAAGTTTCGGAATCAAAAATCGAATTTTTAGCTAGAAAGCTGAAATTTTTTATATATGATCTTTGTCTCCTAAAACTCTCCAAAAGCCGCCGACTGACACGGCCACAATTAAATAAAACAATTTTATTAAAAAACCAAAGTTTTTTACAAAAGCTTCGTTTTTTTCGATTAAATCCTTTAAATGTTATATAACAAAATATGTAGAACGTTCTTAACAATTCAACCATACTTAGACTTTTGTCACGCCCACTTATGAGGGATAGGAATAAGAATAGGGTATCAGTTCTCCCAAGCGGACTGTAGTCCGCCCCTATATTTTTTCACATATAATTGGTAAAGACATATTTGTAAATTTTAGGCCTCCTTTTGTTCTGTAAATCGTAGATCTCTGTTATTTAAATTACCAACACTAGGTCTATCGACATAGTATCAACGAATTTGCGAAACTTTTTTGTCACATACGTCTGCATCTGTGCAAAATGCAAACAACAGATCAAAAAAAGTTGGTCACAACTTTTGGTTTTCCGCAAGGTTGCGTACTAAGCGCGGTTCTTTTTTTCATTGTATATTGATAATATCTGTCAGAGTTTACCAGGTGATTTGAGCTATGATGGAAGTTAAAGTGCTCCACTAATCTGGTAATTCTTTATCAAAGCTCATAAACACTCCAACTTCAAATAAATAAGCTAAAGCAATAGGTACTGCAAGAAATGTGATCTTAAGATTAATACCAAAAAATCCAGAACAATGGTGTTCAGAAAACAATATCGGGTGGACAGAAGCGAGGCTATTATTATTATTATATTATTAAATATTCTTTATTTCAAACAATTTTGTTAACAGAGGTTTACAAAGAATCTATGGACATGGCATGTTGCCGTCTGCCAGATAATGACATTTCATTTAATATAAAAGAAAGCTTAAAATATATGATTGGTAGTTCATGGTTTAACAAATTTCACAAATTATAGCACTTAAATTAAGTAAAAGGTTGAAAAACTTAAACAACAGAGATTCAAATACCTCAAAAACTTTTTCGATAGGTAAGAGCATGGTCACAGAATTTTGAGAGGTTTATCCACCCTGCCGATCCATTTAATATTTGTATCGCTTGTGCTCTAGAAAGGACACTATGTTGAAAGTAAAGCCTTCGGATCTCCTGCAAGATTGGGCATATAGCTATTAAATTTAAAACATCATCTCGCTCGGATCTGTTGCAGAAGTCACACAAGGTTGGTATGTCTGACCGATGAGGCAAATAATTTAAGCAAGAATTTCCACTCTTGCTCTAAAAATAGTGCTTATAGCTTTCCCAGGGAGATCGATTTTAAAATAATTATCAGCTTGAAGGCGATGGTTTAATTCTCTGTATGTAACCCTTGTTGTGGATGCCGATGCACGATTCAATATTGAAGATACCTTTTTTCGTCAACTTTTGAAATTACATTTGAGAACAGCTCCTGCCAATTATCTAGATTGGATTCGGACAGATTGAGAGGGAGGCCATGAGAGCGTGCAAGTGCAACCCATTCTTTAAACGGTGACGCTTGTGTGAGCAAAAGGTTAGTCATGATAGACTTGTGGAGACTAACCCCGGGTTTTTTCATAGTTTTTAGCAAAAAATCGGAATTAGCCTTTAGGTTTTTGATATACACGGGGGAAATACCAGACTCTACGTGGATCGCATATGTTGGAGTTGAATTCGGTAAACGAAATAGACGTTTGAAAAAGGAACTTTGAACTTGTTCAAAATCGTCGAAGTATATATGGCCGAAAGTAGCACAAACAGGTGAAGCGAGGCTACACGGACCCTGAATGGCAATAACATCGAATTAGTCAACGAATTTAAATATCTCGGTTTTCTCCTCACTTCTAATCTGAACAGCAATCCACATATAAGTGAAAAACTGGTATTGCTGAAAAGGCAATTAACACCCTATGGTCTAAGTTCTGTTCAAGAAGTAACGTCGATTTAAAGTATTCGATGCTACCATTAACAGCTGTTTTTGCTATGCAAACAAGTTGTATGGTTATAAATACTTAGGGGAGATTGAAGCTATCCAACGATATTTCTTTAAACGAAGTCTATGGTTATAAATACAAGGTGGCGCAAAAATAACCTTCCGATGTTTTTTGGCTGTAGTTAAAAAAAAAAATGAAAAACTTTGATTCTTCTTGTGGATTATTTTTATTTGGTCTTTTAATTTTTTTTACATCAAGTCGAGAATATGATGTCATGTAAATGGCCGCCGCCACAGTTGATTGTAATTTGAGCCCTTTTTATGGCATTTTCCATCACTTTGGCCAAAACTTCCGGCGATAGGTCCTCACATTGTTGACGGATATTGTCTTTAAGAGCTGCAAGAGTCTGAGGCTTGTTGACATAAACCCGCGACTTCAAAAAGCCCCACAAAAAGAAGTCTAGAGCGGTCAAATCAGGCGATCTTGCTGGCCAGTGCAAATCGCCAAAACGGGAGATTAGGCGCCCGGGAAATGCATCCTTCAGCATATCGGTTGTGGCACGTGCAGTGTGTGCCGTTGCACCGTCCTTGATCATTGCTCTGTAGCGCTCACCATTCACAGTAACCGTTTGGCCCGCGACGTCTTCGAAGAAAAAAGGTCCGATGACTCCTCCAGCGAAAACAGCACACCATACAGTGACTTTGAGCGGGTGTAATGGCTCTTCGTGGGTTACACGCGGATTTTCAGTGCCCCAGAAGCGTAAATTTTGCTTATTTACGTACCCGCTAAGATGGAAATGGGCCTCATCACTCATGATTATTTTTGTTGAAAAATCATCTTCCTCTTGGTGGTGATTAAGGATGGCTTGAGCGTATGTTAGACGCGATTGGCGGTCAGTAGCTAACAGCTGATGCACCGTCTGGACTTTGTACGGAAACATCTTCAAATCTTGTACCAAAATTCGCTGTAAAGACCGTCGACTGATACCCATTTGCGTGGCACGTCGTCTGGTCGATGTCGACGGCGCTTCCATGACATCTTCGGCTACAGCAGCAATATTCTCTGCAGAACGGCTACTCCGGGGTCTGCCACGCCTGGCAGCATCTCGTGTTGTGCCAGTCTCTTCGAGGCGAGCGGCTAAACGTCGCAGTGTTTCACCAGTAGGCGTTGGACGGGTAGGAAATCTGCGACGAAATTCACGTTGTGCCAAAGTCACCGACCGATTATTGCTCAAATAAATAGTCACCAATATTCCGCGTTCTGGAGCAGTGTAGCGTAACATTGTTTATTAACGTGTATTTCGCATGTGTTTACTACACAAATGTCAAAACAGAACTGACATTAGGGGCCAATCGCAAAATTTATAGCATTTTCTGATAGGAGGATTACTTTTGCGCCACCTTGTACTTAGAGGAGATTCACCGATTTATACCCTCTATGTGGAGTCTGGGCTTCCTTACACTTACATTAAATAACCTGAAAGTAGTACAGACTATATATTTGCAAATTTCGCAAGTGTCCCTCTTGTAAACTCAATAATCTTTTAAGGAATTGTACTCGTATGTTATAGCCGATGCCTATAACTCTCCTTTGGATCTGTCGAGAACCAATGCATACAAATGGAAGCAATTATTTTACGACTGTGTGTCTGCTATTGACACGGGGTTGTACCAAAATTGCCTTGATCGAGCCAGAGCATACTCGGCGAGATTGATTTGCAAGCTTGATATTTCGAAGGCATTTGATAGAGTTTGGCATCAAGCTCTTTAGTCGAAAATTCGTGCTTGTGGAATGATACTCTCCTTCAATGGCATAGAAATTACAATTCAGACCGTTCAATTCAAGTTGTTTCGGATGGCTTTAACTCTGCAACCCACCAAATAAATACTAGTGTTCCCCAAGGCTCTGTTTTGTCCCCGACTCTCTTTCTCATTTTTATAAATTCATTCCTTTGCTGATGATAGTATGCTTAGCTTTTCATATCAGTTTCGAGATATTAATTAATTTTTTTCGAACCGCAATAAAACGCAACAGGTTTTTAAGATTCGTCTTGTCACACTCGTGGTTCGTCTGAACGGATTGACCCGTGTAACAATTGATTTCCGCTTCGGAACAGGGCCCAACAGGGCCCAACAGCGCTACATTGAAATGATTTCGAAAGGCGCGCTGACACATGCTCCTCACTATTCCAATGCATAATGGCGACTGACTTGAAGGGAAATAAAACTTTATGGTGTCTGCACTAGTAATTGGTACAATATTATAGTCGCTTTTGTTTTCTTCTATATTTATTCCATATTTGTACTTACAAACTCCTGCAACAAATAATGAGTCAGTGGGAGCACTTTATGTGCCGGCAAATGTCCGCTCAAGATAGTTGCATGCGTTAAGCACTTCACGACGCAGATCTAATAGTGTACTTAAAATGAAAAAATATTTATCAAAATTATAACTAATACTCACTAATGGTTTATGATGATTGTGTCGTCTGAAATCAGAAGCCAAAGACATCCAGGGTGCTTAATTAAAATACATAATTGATCCAGAAGACTTAAATCAGCAAACCAATATTACGGAACCATATACAGTGAAATCTCTCATAGGCGGCCAGCTAGGACAACAACGTTTTTTGTCCATTTAAGAGGATTAATAAAACAGAACCTTACTTTTAAAGCAAAATTTAAATAATCACCCCTATCGTGGAATCCGTCGGGGTGAACGATCCGCTAATAGTGAGCAATTTGCATCGTGTAATCTGCAGACGTGAACCATCCACATGTCGGTAACGTGAATGAAATTCACTGTATCGTGGAAAACGAACGGATCGAATCTATCCATGCATTTGAAATCCGCAGTTTTTATTTTCTTTTCACTGAATTTAATTTTTACAAAACAAATGTGTTTCAAATGAGTTGTCACAATTGAATGTCCTAATCACCATTAGTGGTCGGTGAGGGAGAGTATCCGAATGATCCCACGATAGCAATTTTCTGTTCACGTGAATCGAATAACTGAAGTGAATCTCAGATCCGACGGATTCCACGATAGGGGTGAATATTACGCAAAGTTGATTTTTATTGAGCCGAAAATTCGCGGCTCTTCTGGGTAAATCGAACGAATCCACAAATGATGAACTTAACTACAATTATGGAATATCTCCAACATACTAGAATCAGACGCATGCCATTTATTTTGAAGCTTGCAAGTAAGCACACTTAACTTTCCTATACCCGCGAATAAAGAACACAATATACCCGTGCACGGTCCCCAGTGCCGAAAGTGCTAGAGTGTGTTACGAGGTTACGACAGCGTCACTCCAAATAAATTTTTATGAACAAATCAAATTTAGGGAAACTATTTGCTCTAACTAGCGACAAACAGATGTGTAGCAAGATGATTTTGTATGCAAAATGACACACTGCTAACTGCATGCCAATTCTTGCTGCAAGTTGTCTCTAATTCTAATCTAACTGCACCGATTGTACTAGAACAGCGTTTTGTGATGTGAAATTCTCCGACATCACCTAGCTTTTTAGCCTTTTTGGTCGTTGAATGATATTATGGTCAGGCAAAAGCATACTGAATGATGGCAATTTCGCACTGCATGTGTCTCATATGCGTTACTGCGTGCGAACCTGCTGAAAATTTGAAAAAATCTATATTTTTCAAAACAACCTAAAAAAATATTTAAAATCTAAAAGATTACAATATAAGACAAAAAGATATATAAATTTGAAATATAGCCCGCTATTGAGAAAATTATTTCTTTTTTAAAAAATACAGAATCTAGACATTTAGATTTAATTTGTGCATTAATGGGAGATGTTCGTTAATGAGAGACTTTAGTGTAACTTGTTTGGCGCCCAATATCAATCGACCTTTAGCCACGTGGCTATTTTCACGCAAAGCTAGATCGATTATTTAATTGATCTGAAGCAATCAATTGCCATAATGATTGTGGGAATTCCCAACTTCAACGCTGCAGGCAGTTATAGATTAACAGCTATTGCTAAAATGCCGCTTTTGGATTAAGGAGTACGGAAACTTTTTTTCGAAATCAATTATTTGTTAATTGCCACTAAAATAGCAAAAAAAAAAAAAAAAACCATCTCTATTAAAACAAAGTGTAAAACTACGTAAAATAAAACTTTAATTGCGACGAAATTCCTCAACCCTATTTTTAAAGATTTTTAATAATATACTTATGATTCAAGATTATTCTGCGGAGTATAAATTTTCTTATAAGACAATAAAATAATAAATGTAAGGCCCATACAGGTCGTAAAACCAATGGCTTGTGCGACAAATTTGAGACGCTTCTTATGACAATTGGAATCTAGTGGATGTTTGTCAGATCTTCGCAAGAGGAGCAAAAAATATGAACGACCGTCAATGAAAGTTCAGTTCAGTTCAGTTCAATGACCACTTAATATGGGAACTAAGTCCACTTCGCGAAAGTGGTTTTATTTCCCACTAAGTGGGAACTAAGTCCCTCAGTGGACTTAGTTCCCGTGGACTTATTTCCCTGCACCGAATATCTCATATCCAACAACATCACTCAACGATGAGACAAGTGTTCTGTCTTGGTCCGTAAATCACTTCAACGACCATTACCTGCACCATCTATTTGTCACCGAAAAACCAGTCCACAAATAAACAGCAAAAGTCAGCTATATCAAAATCAACAGTACTTCCAGCCAAGACTGCTTCACATTCTTCGCAACAAGAAAAAGTATCTGCAAATATAAGTACAACACCTAATTCGTTATTTGCCCACGCCAAGCCTACATCACTTTCGTCAACAGATCTTGTAGTTGGCGCAACTGACATCAGTTTATCGACGGTTCTTTTATCTTCGACTGATAGTCCAATAATATTTTAACTGCTTTACGAAGAAATTCTGAGCTTGAAAAAAATTAGCTGCAATTTTCTGCGCACAGTCCAGCAACTGTTAGAGTAGAACAAAGTATTGCGTTTGAAAGTGGCTTGGAGAGCAGGGTCAACTGGAGAATGCAATTGAAATTGTTGGTGTAGCTCAGTTAAATAGTTCAAATGCAAGTGAACGAAATCTTTCTTAAAGATTTAAACATATTCGTACCAACTGGAGATATACAGAAATGCCATGTTAACCGCGTCAATAGAGCAAAACCTCTGAGTACAACCTCCATCTCCAACGATTGCGGTAATATTCTTTGCGTGCATTTCTCCTCGCACAACGTCAAATAATAAAGTGATGGAAAGCAAACAAAATGGAAAGAAGAAGTTAAGGTCATCGCTATTTATTATTAGTAGTAGTGCAAACTATGTATAATGACATTTTCGCAACGGGAGAAACAAGAGAGGCGTTCCGAAAATCTATACTTTTTCCATAGGGACGGGATACAGACCGCTTGGGCGAACTGTTGGATACCCTATTCTTATTCCTATCCCTCATAAGTGGGCGTGACAACGGTCTAAGTATGGTTGAATTGTTAAGAACGCTCTATATATTTTGTTATATAACATTGAAAGGATTTTGTCGAAAAAAAAGAAGCTTTTGTATAAAAAAACCCTCCCTAGCTCAAACTTTGGAATTTCAAAAAAAAAATTTTTAAATTGTGGGCGTGTCAGTAGGCGGATTTTGAAAATATTTACACATGAGCATAAAGGGCCCCTAGAGAATATATATTAAAAATTTCAGCTCCCTAGCTCAAACTGGTTTTTCAATAAAATTGTTTTATTTAATTGTGGGACACGCCCACAATGGGTGGATTTTAAAAAGTTTATCTCCCGAGCAGTTTTAGGAGTCATAGATCATATATACAAAATTTCAGCTTTCTAGCTCAAAATTAGACTTATTTCCAAAAAATTATTTTTTTGAGTTTGTGGGCGTGTTTGTGGGCGGATTTCAAAAATTCGTTAACTTGATTATTTCGGGACCCTAAAGAGTATATGGTTAAAATTTCCGCTCTCTAGGCCCAGTTTAAAGGCCTAATTTTCGCCGACGGACTGACGGACGGACATGGCTAGACCGACATTACTATCGATGTGCAGTTTGGAAGCAGCTCTTCTGAATTATTCCAAACGTGTACCGGATTTCGTCAAGGAAATGCGCTTTCATGGGACTTCTTCAATCTTGTTCTGGAGAAAATAGTGCGAAGAGCAAGTGTCAACACGGAAGGTACTATGTTCAATAGATCCGTTCAGCTACTGGGGTAGGCGGAAGATATCGCCATAATCGGGCGTTCCCAGCGTGCCGTGTTATAGGCTTTTACGGCGATTTGAAAATTGAAGAACAGGCAAAATTGGTTGGCCTTGAAGTCAACGAGTACAAAACAAACATCTGTCCACCGCCTCACTCCACGAATGACACCTTAGTGGAGATCCGGCGAAGAATTACCCTTGGAAACCGCTGCTACTTCAGTTTAGCGAAACAAATGGGTCCTATGTGCGAGGAGGGCGAATTGAGGAGAAGATACAACCGCAAACTCTATGAGATTTAACAAGATTTGGCACGGCCACATTGAGAGAATGGAAATAATGCTCTAGACAAAAGGATGTTCGACTCCCACCCCACTGGTTCGAGAAGGCAAGGAAGACTGAACCTCCGTTTTAAAGACCAAGCCATCAAGGATGCCAGAGCGCTTGGTCTGGAAAACTGGAAGCAGCCTGCTCGTCATCGCAGAAGATGGAAGGCTGTTGTGTCTCAGGCAGAGAGTCTTCACTGGGCGGGAGCCCGTTAAGTAAAGTTTTCGGGCGAGGTAAGAGGTATATCATCTGGTTCGAGGTAGAGTTTACCTAGGAAGCGTAGAAATGTTCGAGCTAAGCACTCACAGTGGCATAGGATATGATCTGCTGTGTCTTCGTCTTCGTTACACATTTAACAGATATTGTCTTCAGCTAATCCCATGTCCAGTAGGTGTATTTTGACTCGACAAAGAGCCCCGTCAAAAATCCATTGTCTATATGTGTTTGCCTGCATCCGGACAGTTGAAGGGGTTGGTAGAAACTGTTTGGCCTCTCTGTTACTTAGAGTTCTTTCCACTAATGAATTGCTTTTATTTCTATCAAACAGTCCGAACTTTCCGAGCACGTGCGGCCGGTTTTCACTATCTAAGAAGTGAGGTTTAGCACGTACTCGTAGGTATATATCGGCTGCCTTGTCAGCATCAGGTATATGAATCTTGTATAGCCATTGGTATCTTTGGAAGTTTCCCAAACCTCCAGGCGCACCAAAAAAAAAAACAATTTCAAAATATGACCGATGAACCCGACTAATTGACTTGTTTGTGAACAAAATGTATCGACAAGCACGTTTTAACTCCAATTACTCACCTAGTTATTTGTCACTGTAACTTTTCAACGTAATTGGCTTACACATGTGATAATGATAGGGAACATAATAATTTATATTTTCACACGAACTTGAAGATTAGGAATTATCGTGTATTGTGTAACTGTAAAGCTCTAATTTTAGATTACGAACATTTTGTTTTGATTATTATTTGCAGGTACCTCTAGGTAGGAACGTTGTCGTGATGTTGTCATTGGCTGGAGGAAGCGATTATTGTTTTCGTAAGAAAAACTAGGAATTAATAAATTATGCGGCTGGTTACAAAGATGCTGTCGATTAAGGAATGTTAATTACCCTGAACATTGGACAAATATAAAGCTTAGGAAAAAATTATAATTTATCAACGAGTAGAGAAGGGATTTGCATAGGTAACGTTAGGTTAAGGTGGCTGACAGCTAATAGCCAACACACTTAGACCAATGAGGTCCTTTGTGATGTCACGTGGATCAGGGGAGTTTCGCCCTCTACTCGCTAAACTATTTGG
Source organism: Portevinia maculata (assembly GCA_949715645.1). NCBI lineage: Eukaryota > Metazoa > Arthropoda > Insecta > Diptera > Syrphidae > Portevinia > Portevinia maculata. The sequence goes on along the minus strand of OX454527.1, from coordinate 23,452,857 downwards.
AGCTTCTAATGAAGCGCGATAAAATTCTTACATCTGTGTTAGCTAAGACACTGAGTTCGTTAAGAAAGTAGGGTCCTAGATAGAGATTTCTTTTATTGGAGAGTGCAGGACATGAACAAAGAAGGTGAAGTGTAGTATCCTCCTCCTCCTCGTCCATGCAGCTTCTGCAGAAGTCGGTGAAATAAACGCCAAGCCTCGATATGTGCCTGCCTATCAGATTGTGCCCTGTAATTGCACCTATAGTGTTTAGTGAGATTGGACTCTTAGGGCGCCGCAGGCCCAGCTTTGGCCAGTTATGCTTAGTCACTAGACATGTATTACTGCTTGTCCACCTAAGGTTTGTTCTCTTGATTGCGGATAGCTTGAATATAAGTTTGGAAGTGGCGATTGGTATAAACGAGGTTGTGTGGTTCCCTTTTTGGCGAGTTCATCTGCCCTGCAGTTTCCTGGAATGGCTCTATGCCCCGGCACCCAACAGAGATGAATGCTAAACTCTCCCTTAGAGATGAACGGCAGTCAAGGGCTGCGATGGAGTTTAAAGAGACTGATTCCAAGGACTTTATCGCTACTTGACTGTCTGAGAAGATTTTTCTTTCTTTCAGCCACGTCAGGGCTACTTTTATCGCAATAATTTCTGCCTGGAATATGGTACAATGATTAGGAAGACGGAAAGAGAGACTAAGTTTTTGCCTTTCGGGGAAAACGCCATCACCAACCACATCACTAGTTTTTGATCCATCGGTGTAGAAGTGGATTGATGCGCATCCTATCACGTGCATCATTTTGTGACAGCTGTAAAAAATGACGCACTGTTGTGGTTGTTGCTTACCCGATCCTGTCCATCGTATCTCATTTATCGCGGTAATATTTGCCTTATACCGCGCGAGCACAGATTCAAGTTTTTGAGGAGCACCAGGAGTGTACAGTGTACGTACGGTCCAGGTGTATACTTTCAGTTCATAGTCCGTCGATGTTTCGTGTCGATATCCAGCATACCTTCTGAAGGAGTCAATACTCAGTTAGCTCCACTTCGGGAATATGAGCGCTACATTTGACCCTTAAGGACTCATCCGCCATCATCTCTTTTTCCACACCCAGAGTTAGTCGTGAAAATCCTTAATGACCTCAACTCCAAATATGTTGAAGCAGGTCATGTAAGGTTACTTACATGAGGTCCTCTTTCTGAGGGGCTCATGTAAGACTTCTAAGACTCGACCAGACAGTCAATTTCGACAGAGCAATAAATTGTGTTGCTATTTTCTTCGTGGTCAACACTCGCACTTATAAGTTTAGCAATTCAAGCCCTGTGAACCAGCAGTCGGTGGTTACCACGGGGAAATACAAGCACAATTGATGTGTATGAGATAGTTGCGACGAACTGGGAATCACCACAATCAGAGTCTACCCTATTCATACACACCCCCAAGCCAAATCCAAGTATGGGTGAATTGTTAATAAGGATCTATATATTTTGTTATGCAATATTCAAAGGATTTTATCGAAAAAACTAAGTTTTTGTAAAATAAACTTTATAAATACGAGTATAAAGAAATTGTTCATAAGGACTCTATGTACTTACTTTGCAAAGACAAGGACTTTCATTTACAACGATTTCTTCAATAAAACGCTTAAATAGTGGGCACGTCAGTGGGCGGATTTACAAAATCCAAAAAGTATGAGCATTAAGGGTCCCCAGAGAGTAAAAATCTAAGCACACGAGCATTTTGGCGGCCAAAAGCAAATGTATTCTCTGATAAATTTGTTTTTTTGAGATTGTGGGCGTGTCAGTGGGCGGATTTTTACAAATTCTGACAATTGATCATTTCGGACCCGTAGGGAGTATATGTTTCAAATTTCAGCTTCCTGGCTCCAGTATTAGTGCCCGATTTTTGACGACGGCGCCGACGGACGGGCGAACGGATATGACCAGATCGACATTACTTTTGATCCTCTTAGGGTAAGTTGTGTTACAAACTATCAGTCAAAATTGATACACTCTTACAAAAGCGTATAGAAACGCATAAAATAAATAAAATATTAGCCATTAACGGTGCCATGAAATAAAGTAGATGGAAATAACGCCAAATTTCCATCGGTCTATTTCGGTCTCCCTCCGTAGAAAGAGGATGTTGCAAAAGGTTTGAAGTTCATTCTAAAAATAATATTAAAATGACTTCATATCTTCCCATTGTACCCAAAATAAATAAAATATTAGGCATTAACGGTGCCTTGAAAAAAAGTAGATGGCAATAACGCCGAATTCCAAAATTCGGCGTTATTTCACTTTATGAAAGCAAAATAACGCCGAATTTCCATTGGCCTATTTCGGTCGTATTTTGCTTTCTATACCCTATTCTAAGGGTATATTAATTTTGACGCATAGTTTGTAACATACCTTAATATTGCCCGTAGACCCCTAAAAGTTACTATATTTATGATCAGCATCGATAGTAATGTCGATCTAGCCATGTCCGTCAGTCCGTCCGTCCGTCTGTCGGCAAAAATTAGGCCTTTAAGCTGGACCTAGAGAGCTGACCATATACTCTTTAGGGTCCCGAAATAATCAAGTTTACGAATTTTTGAAATCCGCCCACAGACACGCCCACGAACTCAAAAAAACCAAATTTTGGAAAAAATCGAATTTTGAGCTAGAAAGCTGAAATTTTTTATATATGATCTATGACTCCTAAAACTGCTCGGGATAAAAATTTTTCAAAATCCGCCCACTGACACGCCCACAAATAAATAAAATAATTTTTTTATACCCTATTCTAAGGGTATATTAATTTTTGAAAATCCAAAGTTTCAGCTAGGGAGCTGAAATTTATAGTATATACTCTCTATGGGCCCTTTATGCTCATGTGTAAATATTTTCAAAATCCGCCCACTGACACGCCCACAATTATTTTTTTTTTTTTTTTGAAAATTCAAAGTTTGAGCTAGGGAGCTGAAATTTATAATATATACTCTCTAGGGGCCCTTTATGCTCATGTGTTAATTTTTTTTAAATCCGCCTACTGACACGCCCACAATTAAATAAAACAATTTTATTGAAACACCCAAATTTGAGCTAGGGAGCGTTTTTTTTCGATAAAATCCTTTAAATGATATATAACAAAATATGTAGAGCGTTCTTAACAATTCAACCATACTAAGACTTTTGTCACGCCCACTTATGAGGGATAGGAATAAGAATAGGGTATCCAACAGTTCGCCCAAGCGGACTGTAGCCCGTCCCTATGTTTATTTATTTATACAATCAGATAAAGGTTCCTAACTGTTTTCAGATTTGCACCCCTGAAAACCTCGCATTTACTGCAAATCAAACAGTGACTCCAATGCAGGGGGCATCATGCACCCCTATAGGCATTGCATTGTTTATGGGATGTGTTGCGAAATCTCAAGTGGAATGAGGTCGATCTCCGAAAACTTATTCCATATTATTACTCTTTTGTACTACTATATTGGAAGTAAAGTCGAGAATAGAAAATGGTGAATTTGGACATTACTTCCGATTTTTTATTGAAATAAAGTCGATCGATATTATTTTCATCTACTTTATTTCACGGCACCGGCATTGACGGCCAATAGAGGGGCTAAGACCTAGCTTCTCGAACCTTTGGCTTGTACGAAGTTGAAGGGATCTACAATTTTAAGCCGAATCCAAACGGCAAATTTAAAAAGCTTTTCATAACAATTGGGGCAGTGGAAAAATACTCCAGATGTTACTTGGCCCCGGCGGGATTTGCTCGGGGACCTTTCGATTAGGAGTCCAATACACTTACCATTAATCCAGTGGACCCGACAGGAAAACGCCTGTACTGATATTTTTTAGAGCCTGATATAGCAAACAAGAAGAGATATATGCCACACAATTATGTCGAGTAATGTGTTTATGCAAGGGTGATGACGGTGTAGAGGTTAGTGTGTTGGATTGTGACCCGTGCGGTGCAGGTTCAATCCCCATGGGGAACAACAACATATGCCACCCATTCTCCAGCCTCTACACCAAAAGGAGGATTTTTGCCTGGTAGTACAATGAACCGTTACCGAGTCTGAGTGCTCTGGGATTTGGATTTCCTTTTAAATTGTATATAAAAAAAAACGCTTATGTACAAAACAATTAGATATGTATATGATTCGTGTGAAATAGCTGTAAGTTTTTTTTTAAAGATGGCTACCTGCCATTGGCTTGGGGAAAATGGCATGGTTGGTAAAATTGTCTATATGTTTTGTCTCCTCTTACGACAAGCGCTGTTTTTTAGGTAAGATCCCTGCACGTGTGCACGTGAAGCCGCTTACGCAATTTTGTCTGGGCGAAGTAGGCCCTCATCCAAATGCCAAGTTTGTCTTCTTTTGTTCTTGGATCCACTTAACCCATTTAAAACTAAAGTCTTTTAAAGTTAAAAACTCAATTTTTGTTGAATATATTTTTATTGAATACCTTCATTGCAACATAAATTAGTAAAAATATTTTTGTTGTTAAAAGTAACTTATAAGGTTATTGGGCTGCATCCAAGCGGGTACAGTGGTAACGCGTTGGTTCTAATTCTTAGAATGGAATTTTTTGAAACAATTTTTTTCAACACAAAAAGCAATGGCATTAAGCTCACAACTCCATCTTACCCTCATGTGACATTCTTTGTATCTTCTCAATTCTTTGAGGATAATGGGGTCCCTCGGCATATGGTACACTTGCAGCAACACTACGTTTTGGTGTTGTAGTCTTTAGAGTGTAATTTTTTAGATAGTGACGTGCAATACTTCTCTGGAATCATAATAAATCCTCTCGGGAATTGGTTGCGAGTTTGGAGAGCTTCCAAACGTTCACTAGTATGGAGCTAAGCATAGACGTGAAAAACGGCCACCACCATTTGTTCCTCTTATATTTATTTTGTATGCATTCACCGCTTGATCATGCAAATCAACGCCACCAATACCTTTATTATAATCAGCGATTAGTTTTCCCTGAGGTATGAGGACCTTTTTAGGGTTCCGTAGCCATATGGCAAAAAACGGAACCCTTATAGATTCGTCATGTCTGTCTATCCGCCTGTCTGTCTGACTGTCCGGGAATGTCACAGCCACTTTTTTCCGAAACTATAAGATCTATACTGTTGAAACATGGTAAATAGATGTATTCTGTCAACCGCATTAAGATTTTCACACAAAAATAGAAAAAGAACCAATAAATTTTGGGGGTTCCCCATACTTAGAACTGAAACTCTTTTTTTTTATCAAACCCATACGTGTGGGGTATCTATGGATAGGTCTTCAAAAATGATATTGAGGTTTCTAATATCATTTTTGTCTAAACTGAATAGTTTGCGCGAGAGACACTTACAAAGTGGTAAAATTTTGCCCCCCCCCCCCTCTAACTTCTAAAATAAGGGAATGATAAAACTAAAAAAAATATACGATGTACATTACCATGCAAACTTCCACCGAAAATTGGTTTGAACGAGATCTAGTAAGTAGTTTTTTTTTTAAACGTCATAAATCGTAAACCGCAATTTACCTTTCATTCAATGAACTCAAATATAAAAAAAAACATTTAATTTCATAAACATAAAGCTTATGCGTAAGCCGTGAACCATTATATTCTAATAATAAATCTGTAATATGTGCCTAAGTAAATAATAATTATAATTCGCGCGGAACCATTCTTGGCCGCTTTTTAACTTTTCTCTGCAGATGACCAACGCTTTTCAAAATGCCATGGTTCTATGGCATCATAATTTTTGCCCATAGTGACAACACTGTTGTCATTCCATTTTACGAATAGGATTTTGTTGTTTGCATCATAAGTGTGCACATACACTCCTCTTTTCTTTTTCTTGAACTCTTTTTTCACTTGCAATGGACATTTTTTTGTCCTATTTTCTCTTCTGGTTGCAGTGGCTCTGAATCCTTTTGTTCTCAATAGACGCAACAGCTGATGTGAAGAAAAATAGTTATCGAAAAATATTATGTGGTCAGTAGAAAATTAAACAGTTTCTAATAATTTAAGAACGCCTCGAGATCCTTCAGGATCTATATTCTTAGCACCGCAGTATGTGTCAAAATTATATAAATAGACACAACTACTTGTTGGCATCCAGTTTTTGAATTCAAACTTACTTGTTTTCTTCTTATGAATTGCTTTGAAGAATGGTGACCAAAATATTTAATCATGGCCTCATCAACGGATAATTGTTCATGCATAAAGTCCCACTTTTGAAATTTCTGGCAAAACAAATTCATTAGTATTTTAGCCATTTTATCTTGAGCATCTATTTGATAGTTAAACATGTTGTTCGCAACTATTGGAGTTCGCATGTTCTCGCCCAATTGCCAATATATGAACTCCCTTGGCATTGAGTGGTAGCCACTGTAAAACAGTATACCTATCAAAACTTGCAGATATTTTTTCGATAGTTCAAAATTATGATGGTTCTGTTGGGAAGCATAATCAAAGAGTTTGATATAAAACCAATTGAATGACGTCGGGAGATTTATTTTCTAAGCTAATTTTCATATCTAAAATAAAGTTTTCGAAGTTGTTAGTAGAACTCATATTCAGGTTGACTACGCTTACAGACCACCGTGGAATGAAATTATTTTGGTCACGAATTGAAGCTTTTAGCATTTGTTGAGTCTGGAACCTCTTTTGGTCCCAGTATTGTTCCTTAGATTGCTCCTTACCGCTGGTGGGGGGTAGCTAATTAAAAGAACTTCTTTTGTGACTGCTGTATAACAAGTGATTTTATTACTAAAAATATTCTGCTTAAATACTATTATGACCACGGCAATCGTGGGAATAACTTATTAGATGTAGAAGACCAAATGTCTTATCGGAGCCAGCCGAAATGTGACGCTGCATTTTGAGTGCAGCTAGTTTGCGGTGTAGTGAATGTCCGGTGGGAATATGTCGATATCTGAGAACTGTGGATCGTCTGGCGGAACTGATGTGTATGCACTGCTATCTATGCTGGAACATTATTGGAGGCAGACGAAATGTGACGCTGCATTTTGATTGCAGCTGCGTTGAGGTGTAGTGAGTGTACGGTGAAACAATGTCGATATCTGAGAACCGTGGATCGTCTGGAGGAACTGATGTGGGTGCAGGGCTATGCTTGAACAGCATTCATCCTCACTGTCGTACTCTTTATCTCTGACAAAAATTTCAACGTTACCTTGTACATCATTTGGGATTTGTACACTTTCCAGATTATCAACTTCAATTCCATCCTCGTCTGTGTTGCAATCAACGTCAGGTGGTATTATTGCAACATCATATAACGCATTCCTTTCATTTTCTTCTATCGCGCTGACAGCGTTCGGCAAACTTCCGAATCTCCCTCCGTAGAAAGAGGATGTTGCAAAAGGTTTGAAGTTCATTCTAAGAATAATATAAAAATGACTTAATATCTTCCCATTGTACCCAAGCGGGTACACTTAACTTCAAAGCTAGTTACATACCTCCAATAAATTATACCTTGTTATTTATTTGTTCAATTTTATTTATTGAACGACAATGTTTGCCAACTATTTTGAACAAAGAAGTAAGAAAAAAACCAACCAACAAAATTGTAAAATTCACCACAAACCTCTTCCACCGAAAAGAACATTTATTATTTTTTTTAAATAAAAATGGTTTCACAAATAGCTAAGGAAATGTCAAAAAATAGAAATAAATTCAAACCTCATTTAAAACATAGGAGCGGGCTACAGTCTGCTTGGGCGAACTGTTGGATACCCTATTCTTATTCCTATCCCTCTAAGTATGGTTGAATTGTTAAGAACGCTCTACATATTTTGTTTTATAACATTTAAAGGAGTTTATCGAGAAAAACGAAGCTTTTGTAAAAAAAACGCTCCCAAGTGTTCAATAAAATTGTTTAAAGTAATTGTGGGCGTGTAATTGTAGGCGGATTTAAAAAAAATGTACGCATGAGCACAAAGGAGCCCTAGAGAGTATATATTATTAATTTCAGCTCCCTAGCTCAAACTTTGACTTTTCAATAAAATTGTTTTATTTAATCGTGGGCGTGTCAGTGGGCGAATTTTAAAAATTTTATCTCCCGAGCAGTTTTAGGAGTCATAGATCATATATAAAACATAGAGACGGGCTACAGTCCGCTTGGGCGAACTGTTGGATACCCTATTCTTATTCCTATCGCTCAGAGATGGTTAAAATTTCAGCTCTCTAGGCCCAGTTTAAAGGCCTAATTTTTGCCGACAGACGGACGGACGGACGGACGGACGGACATGGCTAGATCGACATGACTATCGATGCTGATAATAAATATAGTAACTTTTAGGGGTCTACGGGCAATATTAAGGTATGTTACAAACTATGCATCAAAATTAATATACCCTTAGAATAGGGTATAAAAAATTCAGCTTTCTAGCTCAAAATTCGATTTTTTCGATAAATTAGTTTTTTTGAGTTTGTGGGCGTGTCTGTATGCGGATTTTAAAAATTCTTAAACTTGATTATTTCGGACCCTAGAGAGTATATGGTTACAATTTCAGCTCTCTAGGTCCAGTTTATAGGCCTCATTTTTGCCGACAGAGGGACGGACATGGCTAGATCGACATTACTGTCGATGCTGATCATAAATATAGTATAACTTTTAGGGGTCTGCGGGTATGTTACAAACTATGCGTCAAAATTAATATACCCTTAGAATATGGTATACAATTGCCAGATAATTCCAAGGTGAAGTTATAAAAAGTTTAAAAATTTGGTCCCCAGCGGGTACAGTGGTAGTAAATGGGTTGAAGGGATGGTTATGCCAAACGTGGCCTCATTTCGTAAGTAGCTATTTTACGTTTTTCCTGTATAATATTTGAAAGCATTCTCACCATTGAGCAAAATGCCCTGATCCACTGCTGCTCTTACTGTAACTGATTCCACAAAACCTTTTAACGGCCAAATTTAAGGTCAAGAGAAATATAAAGGGGCATGTTTTCGGCTGTGTCCTCCTTCATGGGGGACCTTCAGCTACTATTCCTTATCATTTATATTTACCAAGGAAACATACCAATCACGTCAAATCTTATCAAAAACTACTTACGAAGGCACCTTCATATCTATATCATAATTTCCGTCCCGAGTATAGTGGGCCGTCACTAAATCAAGATAAATGCTGAGGGCCGCCGCATTCCACTTCGAACCGGCCAATTGTGTAGGTACTTGAATACTTTGGTCGACGTTAATGTCGAATACTAAAAACTAAGTCGCCGCATCGAATTATCGCCTAATCTTCCACTTAATGCTTGCGATAAGCGGGGCAAGTAGCTGAACTCAATGTGGTTTCTTTTTATTATAAGCCTATAAGCCCGTCATGGGAGAATGACTAGTCAGACTTAACACAGTTTGTCATGCCCCTATAAATCCAGGTACCTACATGTGACACGAAAGAAAACAAAAAGGTGTACCTTCAAATTTGTTATGACTATGTTAACAAGATACGAATGCGACGCAAATATTTGCGAACAAATTTCACGAGATCACCGAAATCGTTTTATAATAATTTGCCATTCGATTGCTTTGACAGAATATGTTTCTATATTCGGCAACACGCTCTTATCACGCGCATCTATTATAAGACGCAAAAGTCATTCAGTATTTTTCTGCCGATCACTCATGAATCATGATGCACGGGATTATATTTTGTTTATATTTGCCTTCGTGTTGACTGTAATTGGTATCTGCAAAAAATGACGATGTACGTACGTCTACGTATCTACGAGAGGACAGAGTAGTGACAATTAATTACGATGAGATGTATGAGGGAAAAGTGCGCCGCAGCCACGATGATATTGCGATTTACGAGTAGCACGACGAGTATCTTTCCCGCCCGACCATTGTTGTGATGATAAAGTTTTGCAAATAAAGCACACCGAGATAAATCGTCGCTAATAGGCTTTCAATTTAGTGGAATTGACTATTTAGAGGGCAAGCTGACTGCGTGCCTAATTTGCTTAGTGAGCAACTACGCAGCACCTTTGCATCGAATGCTGATGGCGCGTAATAAATCAGTCAGTTACTCCACCACAGAACAGGTGATAATAACTTGTGCAGCGTGTGTTCTTTCTGACTTGGCGTTGTGGTTTTTCAGACTTTGATCGTCTGGCACGATGGACTTACATACATTAGCGATACTATTATGCAGCCAATGAACTGATGAAATTACCGCACACCAGTTGAGGTTTTGGGTTGATCAAGGGAGGAAAAAGCATGTCATATGACTTTTGTAATTATAAGAGAGCTCAAGTGGTTAAGTGCATTCTTGTTTTCTGTACGAAATAGACGACGAATTTTTATGCAATTTGATGAATGAAGAATGGGGGTTTCCGGTGATTACCCGCGATTTGGTTGTCATTATTAAAGATAAGCAACCAAATTATGTGCAATGGCGTTGGGCAATCATTGTCAGGCGATTAAATAGGTAAACAAAAGTACACTATGAGACAACTCGAATTAGACTTATCATCCTTACGGATGGCTTAAAGAGTGAACTTGCCAAATACTTGTTCAGCCATAACATATTTCGATATACACAGGCGATCACAAGGCTGAGGCCGTACATTTAGCATTCGATTTTAAGTCTTTATACTTGTAGGAAATTTTATACCCGGAAACTTTTACTACCCGGGAACAGATACATATTTTCCCAACAGTCAGTCATAAAATTAAAGGGTAAATAAGAAACGACCGCTGGAATTTCCCTAGTAGCCCAGTAATTTTAGACATCTTAAACCCCAAACTGCAGAAAAATTTCTAGTGAGCTGAATTTTTGTGTATACCTTTATTACGGCGTTGTAAGGAAGATGTGAAAAATCGACATTGATATCGTGCCGGCTTAAAAAGTTATGAAGGTCAAAAGGTCACGAAAATCTGTTTTTCGCATATAACTCGCGATCTATAGCTCGGAGATCATTAGAGGTCATCATTAAAATTGTTTGTCGTGAAATTATCTACAAAAAATGCCTCTTGCATTTTTCTGTAAAATTAACCGTTTATGAAGGAGAGCGCTGAGAAAGCGACTACATTATGATGATGCACTCGTTTCCTCACCACACCTGAGAGGTAGAATGCGAGGGGCGTTTTTATACCCTATTCTAGGGGTATATTAATTTTGACGCATAGTTTGTAACATAAATTAATATTGCCCGTAGACCCCTAAAAGTTACTATATTTATGATCAGCATCGATAGTAATGTCGATCTAGCCATGTCCGTCCGTCCGTCCGTCGGCAAAAATTAGGCCTTTAAACTGGACCTAGAGAGCTGAAATTTTAACCATATACTCTCTAGGGTCCCGAAATAATCAAGTTTACGAATTTTTGAAATCCGCCCACAGACACGCCCACAAACTCAAAAAACAAATTTTTGGAAAAAATCGAATTTTGAGCTAGAAAGCTGAATTGATGATCTATAATGATGACCTGCTCGGGATATAAAATTTTCAAAAACCAAAATTTGAGCTAGGGAGCTGAAATTTATAATATATACACTCTAGGGGCCCTTTAAGCTCATGTGTAAATATTTTCAAAATCCGCCTACTGACACGCCCACAATTAAATAAAATAATTTTATTGAAACACCCAAGTTTGAGCTAGGGAGCGTTTTTTTTCGATAAAATTCTTTAAATGATATATAACAAAATATGTAGAGCGTTCGTAACAATTCAACCATACTTAGACTTTTGTCACGCCCACTTATGAGGGATAGGAATAAGAATAGGGTATCCAACAGTTCGCCCAAGCCGACTGTAGCCCGTCCCTATGTTTGATATTACCTTAATGACAGGGTTCGTAGGATCCCTCCTTTGAACATGACAGTCACAACTGAGCCAGTCGCAGTGACTGTATTTAAATATTCAATATTACCATCACCTCTAGCGAAACAACATTTTTAAATGTTTGTAGACCACGCCTAACTTCTACTACATCACCATCCGATAACAATTCATTTCATACAAAACATGTATCACTCATTATGAAAACTGTTGAAGAACATGAAACTACTAAAATAATGTCTTTAACACTCAAGAAATATTTTTCAACTGAGCTAAACACAGACTGACAGACAGGAGCAGGGATAAAGGAACGGGTCTCGGAACAATAAAATACAGAACATCTACCAGTGGAGGTCATTTGTATAATATACAGTGCCGCTCACTTGAATAGAACCCCAATTTGCTTCGACTTCCAAGTTCAATAACTTTTAAACAAATAAAGAAAACAACTCAATTTCTTTTTTCAATTCAAGTTTATTAAATTTTGAAAAACATAATAAAAAATAGTGTCTATATTGAAAGTGATAATTTTACTATACAATTTAAAGTGATAGGACTCAAAATATTTGTATTAAATTTAGCTCATTTGAATAGAACCCCCACAAAAAAATGCATTTAGGAATTGTTTAACACTCTTAAGTTTAGGTAAAGATTAAGGAACACAATTTAAATTAAATTTAAGAACAAAATAACAAAAAATAGTAATGGGTGCTTCCACCCTGGTTATGAATAACCTCAAAAACTCTGTGAGGCAGAGTATCATACAGTTTCTTGATATAATCCTAAATGACTGGGCTACAATATCAAACAATGAACACTTGAAAAGCGTAAAAAAATCTGGCTACTGCGGTTTAGAACGGAATGCAGGCTCTTTAAAATAGAAAAGAACAACTTATCATGGAAGCACAGGGAATAGCAGATGCGGAACGCAGGCTCGTTAAAAAGAAAAGAAAAACCTGTCTGCTGCGTTTAAGCAGCGTTTCTAGCAGCGTCAGTTCGAGAGAGTGGTGGGCAAGATCGATCTGTTCCACCAGCATGGCTAGTCTATATAAATGCTTAGTTTGTTTTGAAAGGGTGCATGCACCAAATCGTTAACCAAGTATGGGAAGAAGAAAGTATGTCAGATGACGTGAGCAACGTATACTCCATCTCCAAGAAAGGTGATTACTGTCCTGCAGGAACTATCGATGCATATCACTACTTAATGTCGCATAGGTAAATTAAAATCAAAACTCCTGACTGGAAGGTCCAAATACACGCTCTCCCGAACCTACATTTTTAATGAATACATACCAAAGCGCAGTTGGAAAAAGATCACTTTTAGTAGATTAAATCTCACAAAAAATAGCAAAAATTGTCTTTTTAAAATGTACACAGGCCAAATGAATAGCGGCAATTTGTTGTTGTACGTAACGAAAAGCACAATGCCAACACTGCCTGGACATTGACTTTGACTTTGAAATTCATTTTTTTTATTCATTGATAAATATCTACTTACATACTAGACAAAAATGATTAAACCTAACTTAAAAACATAGGGGCGGGCTACAGTCCGCTTGGGCGAACTGTTGGATACCCTATTCTTATTCCTATATCTCATAAGTGGGCGTGACAAAAATTTAAAGGATTTTATCGAAAAAACTAAGCTTTTGTAAATAAAAACGCTCCCTAGCTCAAACTTTGGTTTTTCAATAAAATTGTTTTATTTAATTGTGGGCGTGTCAGTAGGCGGATTTAAAAAAAATTTAAGTATGAGCATAAAGGGCACCTAGAGAGTATATACTATAAATTTCAGCTCCCTAGCTCAAACTTTAGACTTTCAAAAATAAAAATAAAAAAATTGTGGGCGTGTCAGTAGGATTTTGATTTCGAAAATATTTACACATGAGCATAAAGGGCCCCTAGAGAGTATATATTAAAAATTTCAGCTCCCTAGCTCAAATTTTGGTTTTTCAAAAAAAATATTTTATTTAATTGTGGGTGTGTCAGTGGGCGGATTTTGAAAATTTTATGTCCCAAGCAGTTTTATGGGCCAAAGATCATATATAAAAAATTTCAGCTTTCTAGCTCAAAATTCAATTTTTCCCAAAATTTGTTTTATTTAATTGTGGGCGTGTCAGCGGGCGGATTTTGAAAATTTTATTTCTCAATCAGTTTTATGGGCCATAGATCATATATAAAAAATTTCAGCTCTCTAGCTCAAAATTCGATTTTTTCCAAAATTTTGTTTTTTTTAGTTTGTGGGCGTGTCTGAGGGCGGATTTCAAAAATTCTTAAACTTGATTATTTCGGGACCCTAGAGAGTATATGGTTAAAATTTCAGCTCTCTAGGTCCAGTTTAAAGGCCTAATTTTTGCCGACGGACGGACGGACGGACGGACGGACATGGCTAGATCGACATTACTATCGATGCTGATCATAAATATAGTAACTTTTAGGGGTCTACGGGCAATATTAAGGTATGTTACAAACTATGCGTCAAAATTAATATACCCCTAGAATAGGGTATAAACAGGATACTTATTCTTATTTATTGGTCCTTATGCGAACGCTCTAAACTTAACTATATCAACATACGCCACCCAATCACATGCCTCTACACCAAAAGGAGGATTTCTGCCTGGTAGTACAATGGAAGGTTACCGAGTCTGAGTGCTCTGGGATTTGGATTTCCTTTTTTAAAAAAAAAAAAAAAAAAAAAAAAAAAAAACTATATCTTAGAATTATTGCCTTTCGGCCTACGAACTATTTTACGAACTAATCTTACAAATATATTCCTCGAGAAAATTTACTAAAACTCGATATCATTATTGAGATTTTATATAAAACAAATTACAAACTACCTATTCTACTTACTTAAACTACTTAACGTATTCTAACTATAATTAGGATTCTGAGCACTCGTTGCCTTGTGCAACAAGTGGTCAAAATCCCAACTACTTTCCGAGCGCCTGGCAGTCGTCAACGTGCACACGCGCCGCCGTGAGCCGACTGAAGCCTTACAGCGTCAGTCAACTCCCGGAAGCACCACCACACGTTGGCGAGCCCGGCCTCTCCCAAAAACGCCCTAGCTGACTTAATCTAACTTATAAGCTAAAAGGAAGTTACCTAGAGTAACGCACCGTCCTGGGAGGGCATGTTGACCCCTCCCCCCTCAACAAGCCACCAAAATTCGGCGAATTGCTTTTCCGTGTCGAATCTATCCCTCTTCGATATTGCGGTACTAAAACGGAGGAGCTCATGAGCATTGGCGACGTCCCCGTCATGGAGGAGCCGCTTATCTCTCGCGCTGCGGTAGCGATCGTATAAGACCGGAATACCATCCCTCGTCTGTACCAGCCCTTTTGCATCAATATGGATAAATGCCTCTGGCGGGATAAAGCCAGACCGGAGCGTACTCTCAATGTACATTTCATTGGGGTAGTAAGCCCCAAATATCAGACTATTGTCGCTGGCCATCGCCCTTGCAACGTGCCTTCGAGTGACCTTAATGAGGAAATTGTCAATCCTATTCAACTGAGCCCCATCGTATAGGACCTTGTTGGGATAGTATTTTATATAGTTGGATTCGGGCGTTCGGAACAATCGGAGACAGGTCCTAAGACATTGTCTCTCCAAAACCCGAATCTTTTCCATATAACTAGGCGCTATATTAAACCACAATGGACAACCATAAGCGATGATCGGCCTTATAAGGGCCACGTAGCAAATGACCTTCACTCTGGAGTCAAGTTGACTGCTATGAAACAGTCTCCTTGTCAGAGCATTAGCCCTCTTGGCCCCAGCAAGACAAGCAACTATATGTCTATCGAAATATAGATACTGGTCAAGCCAGATACCTAGATATCTAACTACGTTTCTCACCGCCAATGGCTGCCCATCCTGTCCAATAATGGCCAATTTCTTCCAGTTTTTTCTGGTATCCCACTGCGTGGACATTTTCAATTTAAAATGTACAAAAAATAAATAAAAACAGCGCCATCTTCCGTAAATGAACCAAACTATGCTAAAAACCTTCCAGACACCATAACGAATATATACACAAAATTACATTAAAATTCTTCTAGCCGCTCACGAGTCTATAAAGGACACACAAACAATGTTAAATTTTTATAATAGCCGTGTTTTGGTGAAAGGTGTATATCCAGCTCAGCGACATTTAACACGTAAACAATAACAAAAAGGAGTGCTGACGATAAAGAGGTCAGCAGTCGAGGACTGAGACGGAGTGAACATAAAGTGTTGATGACAGGAAGCGACTAGATGGCGTTAAAATAAGTTGGGAGGAAAAATATTCCGATTGTTATGCAGAGATAGTGGATGTGTTCTTCGATTAAACAAAAAAATTCTCATTTCAAAGAAAACTATGCGAAGAAAATTAACTATTTATTTATTTACCTATTTATTTGTTTACCTATTTATTCATTTATTTAACAGATTATTTATTTATTGTTTTTTCTTTTTATTTATTTATTTATTTATTTATTTATAATATTGATCTACTTATCTATTTGTTTATTTTAATTTATTTATATCTGTGATAATTTTCTTCTTCATTTATTAACCTAATCGATTATTTATTTACTTATTTATTTACATATTTATTTTTTCATTTATTAGTATATTGATTTACTTATTAATTTATTTATCTATTTTAATTTATTTGTATCTGTGATCATTTTAATCATACGTTTTTAATTGGTACCTGATTTGGCGTCTTTCCTTAGCCAAAAAGTGCTTCATAAATTTATTAAATATCAATATCTATTATGTATTAGGTTTTTTTTTCTTTTTTTTATCGGAGGTTTCTTCGTATTTTCCTGCAGTATTGTATAATTTTTCGTTTTTCCAATTTAAATCACTAATGTTATATGTATAGATAATATTTCAGAAGAAAGATACAAATTATCAGAGATCTGTATACTGTAAAATGTGTGGTAACCATACCTTTGTAAATTTATAAATCTATCTATCTATCTACATAAGTCCAACAGATTGCAATAAAGCCTTTGATAAAAAAAAAAGAAAAAAAAAAAATGGCAAAAATCAGCATCCGTTCTTTTCCTTGCTGTCAAACACAAAGGATTTTATGATGTTCAAAAATCTTTCGAACAATACTTTTGGATTTGCATCCTTGCTCTCTTTTAAAATACAAACACATCCTTAAAAATGAAAAGTAAATATAGAATACGATCTAGTTGTTTTATTATAAAATTATTCTGAGCTAGCTATACACTTATGAACAAAACACGGCTAATATAACTAGCGGAACCCGGAGAAAGATGTTTTGTTGTCTGGCACGAGCCTATGTCAGCTTACTTCTTCGAATCGAAAACGCAACTTCGTTACTCCGCTAAGTGTAGATGCTAGTTGTCTCCCCCGTCAGCTTTCTTTTTTGAATCAAACAGCCTTTGGGTGGCCCGCTTCGGATGTTAAAGAGATTTAACTCTTTGAAATATTATGACTATTAATATTAGAATTATTATTATTTGTTTATTTTGAAATTAATTTTTCATTATTATACCTGCATGTTCACACTTGGCAATGACTTTGTAAAGTGTCAATGTTATTTTATATCGGGATCATATACAATATACATAGCTGCTAGGATCAATAAATTTACAAATGTTAAAATTTAAATGCCGCCGGACCTCAGCTTACAATTACTAACCTTTTTTGACAGTATAAGTATTGCTTACTTGGAAAAAATTCTCTCTTTTATCACTTAAAGTGTTCTTTTGTTAATTTCTGACACCACTATAAAGCGTAAATAAATCTTACTTTGTTAAGATTATTCGAGACAACATAAAGAATACACTCACGAAATTCCATCAAAATCGGTTGAGCAGTTCGTTAGTCTATAAAGGACACACACAAACAACGAGTCATTTTTCACACAACTTGGTGGCTTATTCGCATCGCCACAGGGGATGATAGCTCTCCCTATGAATTTTGTCTTCAATAGTTCCATTCTTACGTTTGGTGGCAGGTTCTCCGCAAAAATCACATCATTTTGGTAGTGTTTCTATGCGTTGTGCGTTCGTGAAATTATCCATGACCACACATGCAGTCGGGCTTAAAGGGACACCCTCTATATACTATTTAGATAGATAGAGAGATGATGGCTGTTACAGCCTACATTTTTAGTTTGGAAAATAGTACTTCAATTCCGGTAACGGGACATTTCAATTGTATATTTTGTTGCTCGAAAAACGCGCGTAATTCAAATCAATACGCAAACACATTTTTTAACGTTGCGCCTGTTGCTTGGTTATCTCATCCGATATATGTAGCCATAGCCATCTACATCAATGCATCCGGCCGAAACTGACAAGTGAGCGTGAACAACTATAATTTTCAAGAGCACTCTTGAAAGGATCCTTGGCCGTCAAATATACCTACTCGTACTCCCCCCACGCGCCTCGTGTGGGCCACAGCTCACAGCAAAAATATATTTTTTTTTACTACAGATATAAATGTATCTATTTATTGTTCGCATAAAATCGCTAATCATTTAGATAAATTCCTAGAAATGCTCTTCAATCGTAAATTTTCTTATGACCGGGTTCCAGTTGATCTATTTGTTTGAGCATTGTTTTTTTTATGATTTTTCATTGTTATTGTATGCGCACTAAATTCCAAGTGAATGATACAATTTTTGCAGTTAATTTATTGAGGCTTACGTCAATGGTTTAGCATCCACATCATTGCTGCGGTTGTCTTTTTTTTTTTTTTAATCGAGGATTGTTTGCGCGCAGCTGATTGCGGAAATGAGCCTGCAGGTCTTATTGTGATCTTTAGTAATAAAAAAAAAGTAATAAACTAAACAAATTGTTAATATGACAGTTGGAGATGACGGCAATGAGTGAGACCATTTGCCATTTACCACACAAGTAGGGGTAGGGTAATACCTAGTAATATAAATGATAATTAAGGAAACAATTAACTAGAACAAATTTCACTACCACTCTTTCACGAATGTATGTGACAAGATGGTCGGAGAAATTTATATCTTTTCGAAAATGTTGTCAAAATTTCACAGATCTTGTGAAAGTACTTGAATTTTTTATAAATATGGCAATAAGCTATAAAAAAAAATTACATTGTTATTAGCTGCATTCGTTGCCTTGATTATAGTATTAATATAATCGGCAGTGTTGGAACCAGTGATAATTGCATGCAAGAAAGATCAATATATTTAATAGCGAAAAAGAGAATACATTAATTAAATCTGTGATGTACTCGAATTACACCGTAACTACGCAGAACGAACCACGGACGAATTTCTTAAAAAAAAAACACAATAGATTTTGCAATGGAATTGCATATAAAAATGACTGTTTCACGTCTTGCTCAAAGGCAAACACATAGGAGCAATCTTTCATCAGACAGTGACAATTAATATTGGTGAAGTCCACTAGTTATACCATATCTAGATTCGCTTATCCTTATATCATCGTTAAAAATTCGATTTACCACTTTATCTACACCTTTACTTACAAAAGAACGCAAATTTGATTGAAAAATTGTATCGGTTGGATAATATCACCGGCGAATTGGACCTTTTGTATAATTTCTGGATGCACATGAATTTAAATTGAGTCAAATCAAAGTATATTGAAGTGGTTGAGCTGTTTAATGAAGTCAATATTTGTTCCCCTGCTATTAGAAAAGTAGTAGGAAAGAGTTGCCGTCTGTCATAGTATCAAAAATTCATTTAATTTAAATATTCTTAGTTATAATATTACCGGTCTCAAAAATAAACTTTTAATGCCGGATTTTTTTTAAACTTTTCATAAATTATGATATTATTATTTTGCTAGAGACTTTTCTAGAACTAGAAGGAGAAAGGGAATACTATACATTTTTTAAAGAAATCTTAATTGAATTTATTCCTGCCACCAGATCAAATGTACGGGGGAGGGCTAGTGGGGGCATGCTCTGTGGTATAGAGAAAAATTTGCTAAATGTAGCTAAATTTAAAACGATCAACGGTAAAATGATAATTGAAATTTTCATACTCACTTTATTCTAGTACCTTTGCAAATTGACTGTGTGATTTCAACGAGCTCCATGAGTTTTTAAATAGTTGCAATTTTTTTATCATACACTATCAGTTCTGTGTCGTGGAGTGCTTAAAGCAAGCAACTATCACGAGCAGAAATTTTCCGGCACTAAAAGTGCTCCCACAGGCTCATCATTTAGTGCAGGTGTTAGTAAGGACAAAACAATTAAAAATACAATAATTATGTACCTATAAAATACTAACACAAACACAAATCATGCAAATAAATTAAGACATTAAGGTATTATTGCGCAAAATATTTTACAGCTTAATTTTACTAACATGCAAGTCAATCACATGATCATTTATATTATAGATTCTACTCATGCGACTAATAGGCTCATGCCTCCCATAATTCGTTCTATGATGGGGGCTTAACAATAAATCAACACTACGTAAATTATGGGCACCACACCGAAAATTAAAGCCAATAGATGACAGCAAGTCAGGTGCATCTATTTGACCGGATATAAGCTGCTGTAAAAAAATGATATCGCTATTAAGCCTTCGTTTTGAAAATATTATGATCGTAGGTGACCTGAACGCGAGAATTGGTAAATATCAGAATTTTCGGGAATCCGCACATAGACTTAGTGTGTAAGTACCGTGTGTTCGAGGCAACAGTTAAAACCTGTATGTTCTACGGAGTGCAGGCATTTGGTTACATCCCTTTTGAAGATTTCGAGCTAGTTCAACGTTTCTTTTTCAAACATTTGTTCAAATTACCAAAAGCCACACCGACTTACGCGATACATGTGGAGTCTGGCATTGCACCGATTTACATACAGAATCTAAAAGCCCACTCAGAATATATCACCAGAGTTATGAGGAGGAATGGTAACAACCTGCACAAGACAATATTGGCGTCCCTCCTCCGAATTAATGCTTCCCCGTTCAAGGAATGGAACCAACTTGCGCTCTCCCATGACGTAAGCCTAAATTTGAGTGATTTTAACGTTGATGAATGGAACGGAATGTTTTCTGATGTGATAGCTAAAATTGATGAAACGAAATATCTGCAATGGCTGGACCGTGCATCCTCCTCGAACTCAAGACATATTTATAAAAACTTAAGCCATCGTTCGGATAATAGCTACTTTTCTAGTGCTCACTCTGCTTCTTCCATAAGTACCATTTTTAGGGATAGGGTTGAAATTCTCAACCTGAATTTCTTACCCCATAGGAACTCGCCTTCTGATCTGTGGACTCTTTGTAACAGAAATGAGAGAGAGGATATTTACCATTTTCTCGTTGTTTACCCTCTTTTGCAAGAAATCCGCAGGTTTTATTTCAATGGCAGCTCGATTTCTATTAGTGTGTGTAGGGACATCTTAAATGGCTCTTTTGGTTGGCCTATTTTAATTCAGTACTGCAAGCATGCTTTCTCTTACCGAAATAGTTTTCAAAATTTTTAATTAGTTTAATATTCTTTTTTTTAATATTAAATATTGTGAATATGCTGATAGAGATAGCTTTCTTTTTCTTATGTTCTTCCACATTCTTCAAATTAATTAAATTTAACTTAAAACAAACTCTTAACATTGCTTATATATGTATGTTTTTTTATCTTTATTTTTTGAAATTTTTCACCCGACAGACGGCATAATTGCCATGTCTATGTAAATTCTATGAATTTTTGTTAAAATAATCTATTTGATGAAATGAAAAATGAAATGAATATAGAAAAGCAGTAGTAGAACGATTCTTAAGTACACTTCGAGGAGTAAAGACCTGGCTAAGAAGCACTTCAGGAGAGGAGAGGCTAAGTGAATTATGCCGGATCTCATCAAATAATTTTTTTTAAATTGTCTGCCTTTGGCTTCGAGCCTATATTATTATTATATGCTCGCTACCTCTTGTGCTCAACAAGGCTTGTTGAGCTCTCGGCCCGTTCTCTTTATCCTAACTATTTATGATCTTCAAAATGGATAAGCTCGCTACCTCAGGTGTTAGGTTAGGTTAGGTTAAAACAGGGGTATGCAATTCGCATACAGTACTATGTATCACGAGGGCCCATCGCGATCCCTAGGGAACCAATTGAAACCAAGACTTCAAATGGAAAAAAACCTAAAAACCTAAAAACCTTCCTGTGTCGCTCAGCTCCCCTAAATCCTCGAAGAAGTATTAGCCTAGAAACCTATTACGATTCCGTGCTATACCCTCGCACTCACACAGTATGCGCGTTATATCTTCCTCGGCTTGCAGATTACCACAGAACCTGCATATAACCACATCTACCAATCTGAGCCGCCTAGCATGCTTCCTTGGAGAAAGTGCCCTACGGTGGTCCGCAAACCCTTACGTGACCATATCCCTCTACATTACCTTTGTTTGCCCCCTCCTAGAGGAACCCTCTTGGAACCCTTCCCTGGAATTACCCCTTTGTTTTTTCCCCTTATTAAGATCGACTCGAGCTCATTAGCCTAAATCCTCTTGAAGAACGCATGGACATAAGTGATATTTTCTTTGCTTTCTTTCGTCTCCTCACTGGTTCTGTCGATTGCGCATCGTATTTTTGGATGTCCCCATCTATACCATATATCTCCAATATGCTGAGGATCCAAAGCTTAACTTTTCTGAACATTTGGTTGCTAGGATTTCGAAGGCAACTAACATTCTCTGGCAGTGCCGTAGGATGTTCAGCAGAACCTGGGGACTTAGTCCCAGGCTGGTTCACTGGATTTACACGTGCATTGTTAGGCCATACCTTATGTATGGTGCGATTGTATGGTGGGCTAGAGCTCACATCCTCAAACGTCAACTGTCGAAGCTACAGCACCTTGCGTGCTTATGCATTACAGGTGCGATGAGAGGAATTCCCACTGCTGCTATGGAAGTGTTGCTCTGTTTACCTCCCTTGCAGTTCCTTGCTGAGAGTGAGGCCAGAAAATCACTGTACCGTATGTATGTAGGTCTTGGACGGCAGGTCAAACTCGGCGATGGGGCCAGAGGTGCTAGGTACAGAGCTCTCTATGACAGCCTACCTGGCCATCGGGGAGGAGCACTTGACACTGTGTGCATGAAGCAAGTCTTTGAGCGCCGTTTTCAGGTCATCCTTCCTGAACGGCAGGAATGAAACAGTGAGGGGTGGAATGGCTTTAAGCCGGGTGATGTCATCGTCTATACCGATGGCTCACTCATTGACGGTATCTCAGGAGCCGGGGTCTACTCTAGAGACTGTCGGATAAATCTATCTGCAGCCTTGGGTAGACAAACAACTGTTTTTCAGGCAGAAATCTTTGCGATTGCTACTGCCGCAAATATCCTGTTAAGGAGAAGGATTAAGGGTAAAACCTTATACATCTGCTCAGATAGCCAAGCCGCTATCAAAGCCTGTTCGGCTGGTTCTCTCAAGTCAAAAATAGTTGAGGAAACCATGGTTAAGCTTAACCGTCTGGGTAGATGTAACTCGGTATCACTTGCCTGGGTTCCTGGGCACACAGGTATCGATGGAAATGAAAGAGCGGATGCTTTGGCCAGGAAGGGCTCTTCAACAGCCTTTATTGGCCCACAACCATCTATAGGATGCTGCTCATCCGTCCACAAACGTGAAATGGATTCGGCTCTACGCCAACAACATTCCGAATACTGGCATGACCTGGTCTCATGCAGGTATTCGAAGAAGCTAGTGGACGGTCCGAAAATCAGCAGAGCTAAGTTTTTGCTTGGACTAAACAGGAAAGACTTGAGACCCTTGATTGGTCTCGTCACCGGTTTCAGTCCTCTTAACGAGCACCTCAAAACCATCCACATTAGGAGCTCGGGCCTATGTGAGTGCTGCCTGGAGGCGGATGAAACGGTATATCACTTCATCTGTGAATGTCCGGCTTTCGCCAGAACCAGGCTCACCACTATAGGCAAACAATTCGTCAACGAAGATGAGATGGGGGACATTGAACTTGCTAATATTCTTCGCTTTGCCAAGGCTACTGGTAGGTTCTCCCTCACTGTATCTTACTAATCGCCAATAACCAGCGAGCGGGCAGCTATGCTGAAGTACAATGGACCAATAGGTCTAAGTGCTCGTCATCTACTGATGACCCCACTGCACAAACAATACAATACAATACAATACAAATATGCTGCGGAAGGTTAACTCAAATCCAACCGTGTTTGATCTCAAACTCAATCTCCTTCACCATTCTAAGACTTAACGCAGCAAGTACGAAGAGTAAGTAAAGAGTGTTTTATTAGGATCGCCATTTTGAATATAGCGCCATTGTTTGTGTCGGTTGTACAGCGTTGTTGTTTGACAGCTGTCATCATTATGTGAAAGTTAAGGTTTAATCATAGAGAATTATACTGACCCACAAGGCAAAGAAATTTTTAGAATCCAGAATACAAATGGCGCGAATTTTGCGGTCATCATAATGCACTTTTTCGCATTACAGTGTTCCGAATAAACGAGGAATTTCAGGTGATTGGGTCCGTTCAAGCCCAGAAGAACACTGTCCGTATTCGTTCAGATTGAATCCTTCCACCTCGATTCGCCATCAGAAAGCATTTTACAGCGAATTTGAATGCTAAAAGATTCAGTTGACAAAACATTGGAAGCCGTGCATAGCGTGGAACGTTGGCAGAATGAATCTTACAGCAACAACAAGTGAGTGCTGATTTTAAGAAGAATATTATCTTGTCCGAAGAGGCGCATTTTGAACTTGATGGGTATGTCAACAAACAGAATTGTCACATTTGGAGAGCTTAGAATCCAAGAACGATCCATCAACCACGAGCCTCTGGTTGGTGGACCGGTCACCGTCAACTGCGTTCATTACCTTGGGATGACAAACAACTTCTGCTGGTCTCGAATTGCTGAAACGGATCTGGAAGACTTGTGGTTTCAACAGGACGGCGCAACCTGCCACACAGCGAACGAAGCAATGGGAATGTTGAGGACGAAATTTGAAGGGAGAGCTATCTCGCGCCTCGGCGATGCGAATTTGCTACCAGCATCATGCCATTTGACGCATGATTGGATTTCTTCCTTTGGGATTTTTTTTTGAAAGGAGAGGTGTATCCCAAAAACAATTCAATTCCTAAACTGAATGACGGGATACGACAAGCATATGTCATCGAAAATTTTGTCAAAGGGATCAACATGTGCCATATTGTATTGTGTTCCAATCATTATACCCTATTCCAAGGGTATATTAATTTTGAGGCATAGTTTGTAACATACCTTAATATTGCCCGTAGACCCCTAAAAGTTACTATATTTATTATCAGCATCGATAGTCATGTCGATCTAGCCATGTCCGTCCGTCCGTCTGTCGGCAAGAATTAGGCCTTTAAACTTTGCCTAGAGAGCTGAAACTTTAACCATATACTCTCTAGGCTCCCGATATAATCAAGTATAGAATTTTTTGAAATCCGCCCACCGACACGCCCACAAACTCAAAAAAACAAATTTTTCGAAAAAATCGAATTTTGAGCTAGAAAGCTGAAATTTTTTTATATACGAGTATGATCTATGACTCCTAAAACTGCTCGGGAGATAAAATTTTCAAAATCCGCTCACTGACACGTCCACAATTAAATAAAATAATTTTATAGAAAAACCAAAGTTTGAGCCAGGGAGCGTTTTTTTACAAAAGCTTCGTTTTTTTTTTGATAAAATCCTTTAAATGTTATATAACAAAATATGTAGAGCGTTCTTAACAATTCAACCATACTTAGACTTTTGTCACGCCCACTTGTGAGGGATAGGAATAAGAATAGGGTATCCAACAGGTCGCCCAAGCGGACTGTAGCCCGTCCCTATGTTTTTTTTTTTTTTTTGAGGAGAGAATACGTGATGTAGTGAAGCGTTAGGCCATCACCACTTGGTGTGTCCGACTCTCACGGACTAAACTCTCCCCGCTTACGGCCTACAAACCACCCTGAAACCGCTCTTGGCATTACATCAGGGTGGTGCCGTTTATAAGTCCGTAAAAGGACGCCGTCTTGTTAGTCTTATGTGGCCTAAGACGTCTGTGCCTGCTGAAACACTTGGCGTGTTCTCTTGTGTCGGCGAGGATTTCATCCGTTTTGCGAGGGTATATTTTCGTCATCCTCTCTCTCTTTTTATCGTAATACCATTTCAATAAATGAAAAGATTTTGTTCCAGGCGTCGGTACTCATCGTAATCTGGTTTACGGCGGTGTCTGGGGTGAAAATACCTATTTCCGACTCTAGCTTGTTTCGCTCAGCTGCCCATCTGCTACAGATGAAAAAGGTGTGGTGAGCATCGTCCTCCGAGGAGTCGCCATATTTGCAGGCTGCGCTCCCTTCTTTGCCCATCTTATGGAGGTATCGGTTGAAATATCCATGTCCAGTCAGGAACTGAGTGACATAGAAATTCACTTCGCCGTATTTTCGCTCCGTCCATTCATCAATGTTCCTGATCAGCCGTCCATCTACCTCTTGTTTCGCAGCTCCATCTTCTCTGCCATTCTTGTTTGCTGAGCTGCTTCGCCTCCATGTCAACACCATTTATTAAAATAAAAACATCAAAACTTTTCAAACAAACACTGCGCTTTCAAAATTCAAATAGGCCGTCTCAATGGGACACCCTTTACAGTGAATTTGAATATATTATCGATGGTTAAATAAAAAATAGTTTTCGAATTCATTTTATAAGATATCGTGTCTGACTCCCACCCTGGTTCAGTTTCCCGGTGGTGGGTACACCCTTGATTTCGCATTCAAATTGCTCATTAGTTGAGGACCTAAAAATGGCCAATATGATGTATCATTATAGCAGTGGCGTTTGGGCTATTCTTAGACAGGCAGGGCACATCATTTGTTATTTGTGGTCATGTTGTCGTGTAGACACTATTATTTTTGGCATGTCGAGTCGCATAGTGTTTCCGGGGTGAATTTATTTGTTTTGGCTTGGCTTAAGGCTCATTATTATTTTTTATTGCAGACGAGATGGTACAGGGAACACTTGCAGGGAATACTTTGATAGTCTTGAAGTTATTTCTAATATTTTGTTTGTTTTGGCTCTGATATAGAAAATTAGGCAATTTTCATTTACTGTTTGGAAACTAAAGGTGGAACTTAACAATGACTTGAAGAATATTCAATATTTAAGTTAAAATCGACAGATTGATTTGGGGATCATAACTCAACGCTAGATTCTAGCCCGTACCAATGACAAAATTCAGGGTGAGGATTTAATTCGTAGTCTCTTTTATTCCAATGTACGAGTAAATGAAATTCCAAAACGCGGCCAATAGTTTAAGGTAGGCGAGGTGTGATAGTTTGCTAAAAACCCAATTAGTACGAGTACCTACTGAGTCCCATTTGGTTACCAAACCTGGCTATGGGCGTTTGTTAATGAGACGTTTTTAAATCCACCCTAATCTAAGAAAATTATTAGTTACGGAATACTTTTCCCGAAGACTTCCTCAAGCGTATTGAAATATGGCTTCCTAATGCTCGTAGTCCGGTCCTAGCTAGAGCCGTACAGGCGCATATATAGTGAACTAGGAATTAGGGTTATTTATCGGTTTTAACATTGCAACTGCGGCAGTTTGTTTTGTTTCGGATGCCTTGTTTGACCGCATGATGAAATTGCATGGGGCTACAGGCTTCATGGGTAGCTAGCAGCTCCGCCTGGAAAACGCTGATGGTATCGGAGCCTGTAGGATTTTGATATGTTTAAGGATTCCAAAAAAAACTCCGGCACGCACTCCGCAGTCCCTTTTTGAAACTTCGCGTCGGCTTAGATTGGTAGATCGAATTCTAAAGTCACTTGTCCATTTTGAAACTCTCATCTTATGGGGAGCTGTACGTCCAAATGCTTTATGAAAGGCTTTCTGGGACTGATATAGCCTGTTGAAGGTGGTATGAGTTCTCTCGGTAGAGAACCTAGAATGATACAAAGGACGTATCTTCTCGCAGGCCAACACCCAGACTGTCTGAGCGCTGTGTGCTGTGATGTATGTTATTTGTTGGCGTAGAGGTAAAAGGTCCAGTAAGACTGTCAGACCAATTGACGGTGTTGACCGTAGAGCGCTCGTGGTGCCTAAACATGACGTTCTTTGTACCTTATTAGCTTTGATTTTATCGAAGATTTTCTTCAGAGCCGGCCACCATACTATTGACCCATACCTGCGGATTGGTCGTAACACGGCTGTGAACATCAACAGGATCAATTTTGCTTGCAGGCCCCACTTTTTGCCCTTCTACATGCATAGAAGGCTAAACAGGCCTTCTTTACCCGTTGTTCTATGTTTATTTTCTAGTTGAGTTTAGAATCTAGGATAACTCCTAGATACCTGGCACTGGTTGATAGGAAGAGAGGTGTGCCGTTTATTGTACGCTCTTCCTCTTGAAGAGCTCTTGCTGTTGATCTTCCTTTGGGGTACGTGTGTTGAGATTTGGAGAGGAATGGGACTTTTATTATACCTCTTATCTAGGAGACGATCGAAAATCTTCAATACAAAGGAGGTCAGGCTGATTGGTGTTTGCATTTTCGTCGACGCGTCTGCCCGCCTTAAGAAGCAAAACAAATCGCTCTCGTCTCCATGAGTGGGGTGTATGCATATAGACTTTACAACTCTTGCAAATCGGCGTGAGCCATAGAATTGGTAAATCTAGCTATTTCTGGAGCTTGATGGGCAGAATGCCATCCAGGCCCATCGATTAAATGGGAGCGAAGCTGTTGATTGCCAGGGAAAGCTTTTCTCGGCAATGATGGAAGTTTTGTCTTTCCAGATGCTGCGTTGTGTGCGCTGGCAGCTGGATGGCTCTGCACTGTATTCCTTGCATCCGGAAAAATGGGTGTTTTTTATTAGCTCTAAGGATTCTGCGATTGACTGAGTCCATTCTTTTTTCCCCTTTCTCATGAGAGAGTGGTTGGAGTGCTCTTTAGATTATCTTTTTCCGAGTCTTGCGAAGTCCTTCAAGGTTTTGATGGATTAGCAGTTCTCTATCCAGGAACGTTTCTTAGCCACTCCGGTAGAGTTCTTGCATATTTTGAAGCAAACTCGGTAGGGCTACCAATATTTCCATCTGTGGCAGATGTTTAAGGTCTCCCTTGTCATCTTTCTAAGATTGTTGTAGAGAGTTACTTTTTCCACTAGAGAGGGAATGATTTTTTACTATATTGGATCATACACGAGACTTTATCTATATATATAAAACATAGGGGCGGGCTACAGTCCGCTTGGGCGAACTGTTGGATACCCTATTCTTATTCCTATATCTCATAAGTGGGCGTGACAAAAATTTAAAGGATTTTATCGAAAAAACTAAGCTTTTGTAAATAAAAACGCTCCCTAGCTCAAACTTTGGTTTTTCAATAAAATTGTTTTATTTAATTGTGGGCGTGTCAGTAGGCGGATTTAAAAAAAATTTAAGTATGAGCATAAAGGGCACCTAGAGAGTATATACTATAAATTTCAGCTCCCTAGCTCAAACTTTGGACTTTCAAAAATAAAAATAAAATAATTGTGGGCGTGTCAGTAGGCGGATTTTGAAAATATTTACACATGAGCATAAAGGGCCCCTAGAGAGTATATATTAAAAATTTCAGCTCCCTAGTTAAAATTTTGGTTTTTCAAAAAAAATATTTTATTTAATTGTGGGCGTGTCAGTGGGCGGATTTTGAAAATTTTATGTCCCAAACAGTTTTATGGGCCAAAGATCATATATAAAAAATTTCAGCTTTCTAGCTCAAAATTCAATTTTTCCCAAAATTTGTTTTATTTAATTGTGGGCGTGTCAGTGGGCGGATTTTGAAAATTTTATGTCCCAATCAGTTTTATGGGCCATAGATCATATATAAAAAATTTCAGCTCTCTAGCTCAAAATTCGATTTTTTCCAAAATTTTGTTTTTTTGAGTTTGTGGGCGTGTCTGTGGGCGGATTTCAAAAATTCGTAAACTTGATTATTTCGGGACCCTAGAGAGTATATGGTTAAAATTTCAGCTCTCTAGGTCCAGTTTAAAGGCCTAATTTTTGCCGACGGACGGACGGACATGGCTAGATCGACATTACTATCGATGCTGATCATAAATATAGTAACTTTTAGGGGTCTACGGGCAATATTAAGGTATGTTACAAACTATGCGTCAAAATTAATATACCCCTAGAATAGGGTATAAAGAAAGTGTCCGAAGCGATGTAACCGCATAACTCGAGATTGGCCAAACCGATTTTGATGATTTATACTTTGTTGGAAAGGTATGTTCTCAGCACGGGTTTTAGAAGAAAAAAAAATCTAAATTTCAAAATGGCTTATTTTGACCACCCAGCGTGTTACGACAGGTTTTTTTTCTATATTTTTTAAATTTTTTTTTTTTTCATTTTGTATTTATTTATTTTGGCAACAACCAAATAAAGAATCACATTTGAATGTAACATATCGTATCACAATTGAACTGTCAGATAGACATGCAACGTAACGCCATCTATTATCGATCAATGGAGAAGCCAATTTTGTTTCATGTTTGGTGGCGCTGTCGGATTCGGATTTCTTCATTGCGATTTTGTGAGTTTTTGTGAATTAAAATTGATATGAGAATATATCTATATCTATTTATATATATATGTATATAAAAATCAATCCATATTTGTGTTTGTTGCCGGTGTTTGGCCAAACGCGTTAACCGATGCCAATGAAATTTTTTTCCATGAAAGGCGACGTCTGCACGAAGGTTGTTATGTTTGGCTATATCTGCATCGGTGTGTGAGATATGGGCATTTGAGTGAGTACACATGCATATGTGCGTATGCGTATAAATTACGACGCAGATACAGAGACCGTACAGACGTCAGTTATTTTGTTATCCGAACAAGCATATGAAAGAGGGAGACCACACGAACGTTTCAAGCTTATTGTGGAATTTGTGCGCACTTTCATTCTTGAGATATCGTGTGTTCAATATTTTATTCAAATAACTCTTATTGAAATTTTTTGCATTTTTTTGTGAATCGGACATAGGAAAGTTGCTTTTCCAACATTGATAACAATCGGTGTGGAAGTGAATGAAAAGTGATTCAATCGAAGTTTTTTATTTTCGCTTTGTTGTTTGATTCGCAGAAGTAAGGTGACATAGGCGCCTGCCAGACAACAAGCACTTACCCTAAACGGAACAACGAAGTTGTGTGAGCGGCCTAAGCCATGCGGAGAAAAACGTGCAGTCCCTTTCACCGGTTGAGCTCAAATCAGGCAATCTTCGGTATTGGCCTGAGAGTGTTTCTGTGAACTTTGGTCAAAATCGGTCTTCTTTTTTTAGGCGCAGCAACATACGCCGGATACCCGCTATAGACAGTTATAAGGAAGTCTACTCGAACATATTGGCCAATAGAATTCTCGGGCACGGGCAAAGCCGGGCAGGTGCAGCTAGTATGCTATATTAAAAGCGTTTCCGAAAGTCTCAACCTTTGTGTCGATTTCTGAGATGAAGGTAATTTTTGGATTGAGAATCTGATGTAACCTAGCTTTTATGAATCGGTTAAACTTTGCCCAATCGATTCTTTTGGGGTTTGAAAAAAAATTTGGGATCTCTGCAGAGAGATCTACGTTTAAAATTTGTATTGATTTTTTTTACTTTTTCTGAACTTTTGCAATTTGAATATTTTTGGAAGTAAAACTACTGACTTTTGATTTGACTTTGCAAACTCTACGATTTGTTGAACCATTTAAGTCAAAACAATTAATTCAAACGTTATCAGATCACATTTTATGAGCATCGTAGCATCGCTCCTCAAGGTTGTAAACTTCCTTTAGCTTCCTATCTATCTTGAAGGAAATGGAGCGCGACCGGTTCAGTTGGTACTGTCATATTCAAAGAAGGATCTCTTCTTTCAGGAACCCTGCCAAAAGCGCAATATCAAACAACGATTTGATACAATCACGAAACAGATCACACAAATGCAGCAACACCAGCATTTGATTTTCTTCAGTGACGAAGTGATTCAAAATCGGAAGGTCTGACGCTATTGTCATAGGTTAGACCGGCGAACCCTCACAGGTGGACCAGTAGGGATGCAGTTAAGTTGGAGGGTTATGATCAATTCAATCCGGATCATAGCCTCACTGCCATTAAAGAAAAAGAAGAAAGAGAGTAGAAGCCTGAAAGAGTAGCTTGTAATGATGTGCTTCGTCGACTAGCTGGATTCACTATAGTCGCATGACAGATACTGTGATTTGTTGCTCCCCGGGACAAATATATTCTGCAATGTTCCTGCCCGTTGAAAAAAACACAGTAGTTGCTTATAAATATTATTCGGATTCTGATATTTTGCAGATAAATGTTTTAGTATTTTCCTAATGCTTGTGTTGCTGCCTTTCGTGATGCAGGAGTTTTTGAGCCTGCCTCTCTTACGCGTTTGTATGGAAATGTTGATTGATATTGCCTTTTTGACACGGTTCATAGGATCTCTCGGTTGAACACGATAGTACCAGCTGCGTCGGTTGCGCTCAATTTTTTTTCGAGATAGGTTCTTTGACGTGAAGACTTCCTCGGATCTTGGAACTTCTTATTCGATCAATCTTTGTTACTCCTGCTGTCATGCGAAGCATCTTCATCTCAGCTGCCGTTAATTTGCCCTTATCCTTTTTGTGAGTTGTCCAACACTGTGAATCTTATGTGAGCCCCGGGCGCACAACTGTGGTATAGAGCCTTCCTTTCTGAGGCATTTTTCGTTCACAGAGAATGACTTAGTTTGTCCGCCACTTCATTCACCTTACGCTTTGAATTATAGAATACACCCATTCCCCTCCAAAACTTACTACCATACAACAAGTGCTCGTTGCAGGGACGTTTGATCTTCGCTAACGATGGCCCCATCGTCAGCAAAGAAAAACTTATGTAGTTAAGAGTCCGTCACTTTTCCTTCCAGCAGATAATCAAGGACTGCAATAAATATCAAGGGACTAAAGACAGTTCCCTGGTGTACACCGACTCGCGCGAACTAACTAATATGTATATAACTAATATGGCATAGCAGTTTCATTCTTGCAATCCTTCATCTTCATCTTCTTCCTTTACGAAGAGGTTATCAGAACTCTCCCACTTTACTGCATCCGTTCTGGTCCGCCAGTGGGGTTTGCCTGTTTGACCTCTTTAAACATCGCCAGGCTTCCTAGTTTCCTATCATTTTATCAATGAGGTCAAACAAATGCTCAAGGAGTTTTAAGGCCTTCCTCGTTTTTACGGTTTCGATTTCGACAGGGACATACTATTATTATTGATTATTGTTTGATCGACCTTTTACGACAACACACGGATTCGCATGTATCATTTACGGGACAGCTTTAAGATGCTTAATGTGTCACTAAGCTCTCAAGCCCTTGTGTGTGAAGTTCTCAAGCCCTTCTGCAATACACTATTCGGCATGTATCAGTGTGGCTTCCGGCCCTGGAGGTCGACAACAGACCAGATTTTCACACTGAGCCAAATCCTGGAAAATACCAACGAAATTAAAATCGACCCTCACCACCTTTTCAATGACTTGTAGGCCGCATTTAAAGGCATTTATCATCAGGAGCTAACTGGAAAACATGCCGTGCAATGTGCAATTGGAAGTAGGTGCTGCTATTGGCGCACCAATAGCTAAGGTGTTATCCTTTCCTGTAGATCAGGCAAACAATAATGCTTGTCCATTAAATAGGCGAACTCTGGTCCGACAAAGTCTCAGTCATATTTCTGGCTATCGCTTAGGTTGAGGTTCATTCTGCATAATTTGTGTAATTTTCGTCATTTAATTCATCTGATTTTTCCATTAGCGTCAGCTGTCAGTTAGTTGACTATAATGGACATACCTTGCTCATATCAATAGGCTTTTCTTGAGGTGTTGTTGCCATGACGCGTCACTTTAACCTTCTTCTTTTGTTATTCTGAATTTTGTTATCGAAATCGTTATTCACACGCTTCCGGTATTCTTTATTTTTCTTTCGAAGAAGTCGATAATGTTTCCCCTCTGTTTGGTTCGGTTAGGGGTTCTCGTATTTCTAAGTAGCGCTGCCTCCAAGAGGGTAGTTTTGTTGCATGTCCTTGTCGACTCCACTGCCAATTAATTAAGGCTTTTATATTATTTTGTCGGGCTCAGTGGCTCAGTGGTAAGTGTGCCGAACTACTAAACGAAAGGTACCCAGTTCAATTCCCCACGGGGCCAAGTAACATCTAGAGTTTTTTCCACCCCCACCTCTTGCGGACGTCTGACAAACATCCAATAGTATCAATTGTCATGAGAAGCTTCTCATGATTGGGATTGTTCTTAAAATTGTAGGTCCATTTCCACTTCACACAAGAAATTGGTTGGAGAAACTTAATGCTTAATTTTTATTTATTTGTTTACATAATTTATTGAGATGTTAGCCCGATGTTAACCGATAGATATCATTCCAGTTCGTCTTCGATGTTATATCTTTTAATATGTCCGCACCGTAGGCATACCTTCGCTACAATATTCCTCAACATATAGCAAAATGTCCTGAATAATTATTCACCTTTTCAAAAACATTTATTTATTAGTAGAACTACTTCATGGTTGTGTATATATTTGACATTTGGGCTTGAAGCGTTAATCGTTTCATGACATATTTATCAATAATATATTTTCAATGTCCGTGCTTCTTGTCTCGAGGAACACTATGTTGACTAGGATCTCATCGATACATTTGATAATTAAGCATATTAAGTGAAACTAAATTCTTTTTATTTTCCACTTTGCTGTCTGGCATAATCAATCTTCCGTTGTCAGGCACAATCATCCCTCAGAAAAAAGAATTTGTTTCAATATATAAAATAAGGATTCGATCGAAATTGGGTTCGTACTCGACATTTTGGACAGTTAAGCACATTGAGGCACTTTTGAGGCAACAATTTTCATGGGTCAAGCAGTCCATTAGGAAACTAAATTAGTGTCATCAATTTCAAGGTGAAAGTATCAAACCGGAAAAATTCCGGATTGGTTGAAATGGGTAAAATAGGGCTTTGATGTTGTCCTTGGAAAGTATTATTAATTTATATACTTCATCTATAAGTTTTGTATTTGAATTGGGGCAATCGGAACTAATGATCCATTGAACCTCCGCACAGCTGAGCGTTCGCTACGTACTAGACATTAGCATAAGAGTTTATATCAGAAAACCTAATAGCGGTATTTGGAAAGCGAATGAGAGCCATCTTTATCTCAAGTAATTCATCTTTATGGAAGAAGTTGTTTCCTAAGATTACCGATATGCAAAACATTAGCGGATAAAATGCGGTGCCGCTTCATCTGCTTCCAACCAGCACTTGCACAGACCCAAGATCCTTACTGCAACTGTGTTTTTTCTGCAACTGAGTAGTACCTTCTCCAAACTCGCTCTATTTTCATTCGAAAAAAAAAAACAAAAAAAGTTTAGGTTTAACCCTCCAGGGTTATCGATATGCGACTGTCTTTCCCTTTTTTGCGACTTTCCTTTCTGTAATTGAAGTATAATCTTAAATGCTCACACTAAAATATCAGTAGTAACGGTATAATTTGGCACATAAAGTGGCTTCTATCACACAAGCAAATGGTTGGAGAAGCTAGGTTTTAGCCCCTTGATGGGCCGTTAATGCTTAATATTTTATTATTTTTTTATTCAAGCATCTACAACATCTATAACCTTAGTTCGCAAACCTACTTACTTACTTAACAGGATCCCGACCCGTGAAGAGTCTCTGACTGAGACAATGCACCCTTCCATCCTCTACGATCCCGGGCACTCTGTTTCCAGTTGTCCAGATCAAGCGCCCTGGCATCCGCGATGGCTTGGTCTTTGAAACGGAGGTTCGGTCTTCCTTGTCTTCTCGAACCTGGGGGCTGGGATTGGAAGATCCTCTTAGCTGGAGCATTATGTGGTCAAGCCACCAATGTAGTCGACGTATTTTGGCTTTTTGGACTGCATCCACATCTTGGTACAGCTCATAGAGTTCGCGGTTGTATCTTCTCCTCCATTCGCCCTCCTCGCACACAGAACCAAAAATTCGCCGAAGAATTTTTCTTTTGAAGGAGCCCAGTATCAGCTCTCCCTTCCTGCTTATCGTCCAGCACTCGGCGCACCATAAAGCAGAACTGGCAGGATAAGGGCTTTGTAAAGCAAACATTTCGTCCTCCGAGTAAGGAAATTTGAACCCAGTTGTTTTGTCAAACCAAAGTAAAGTAGCAGCGGTTTCCTAGGGTTATTCTTCGCCGGATCTCCACTAAGGTGTCATTTGTGGAGTTGATGTTTACTCCGAGGTAGATGAACTCCTTAACTACGTACGTGACTTTTTGTCCTAGGCGGTGGACAGATGTCTGTTTGTTTGTTGATAGCATGTATTTAATCTTGTCCTCATTTACTACAAGATCAACAGATGTCGCCTGTTCTTCAATCGCCGTGAAAGCTTCTATCATGGAGGCTGTGATCGATTGATGATGTCAATATCGTCCGCAAAACCCAGTAGTTGAACGGATCTGCTCCAGAACAAGAATGAAAAAGTCTCATGAATCCGGTACAGGCTTGGAATAGTTCGGAAGAACTGTTTCCATACTGCACATTGCACCACGTATTTTCCAGCGTCATGCAACTCAACTTGATTAGTTTCCCGCGATCCCGAATTCGGCCATCCCCGAGTAGAGCTCTGGGCGATAAATGCTAAACATATGCGGCTTTAAATTCGATGAAAAGTTGGTGGGTCTTGACTTGAAATTCATTGGTCTTTTACAGGATTTGCCTTAGTAAAAAGATTTCATCTATTGTCGAGGCCGGAAGCCACACTGGTACGCGCCGATTAGGGTGTTGCAGATCGGCTTGAGACGTTAACACAGTACGTTGCTCGTCTTTCTTTTAGATGTGGCATATGGAACTGATAGTCCAGTCATCGGGCATGCTTTCTTCCACTCATACCACCATACCTGTATTGGTGCAGGACGCATGCATAACATCACCTCCGTATTTGAAAAGCTCAGCTGATAAACTATCAGAGCCTTGTTGTTCCTTAGCTTTTTTACAGCTATGGTAACCTCTTCAACGTGGGTTCTCTTCTTGCCCTATCACTCTCTCTACATGGTGCCCATTTAACAGCTGGTGGAAATGCTGTTTGAAAACATCTACTATTCCCTGTGCTTCGGCGACTAGGTAAATATAGGTAGAAATAAATCTTGACAAGTAACATATTGTTTATTTCCATTAACAAGTAAACAAATAAAAGAAAAACTTTTTATTTTTATTTCCATTAACAGGTAAACAAATAAAAGAAAAACTTACAACTTAAACTTAATAATAAAATATGTACTTCAGTTTTTTCGAGCAATGTTATATGCTAGACATTTTTACTAAAAACACAATTATCGACTTCGATTTTAAAACACAATATTCGATAAAAAAACAGTACAGTAGACTCTCGATA
The DNA here is from genome assembly GCA_949715645.1 of Portevinia maculata. Classification (NCBI taxonomy): domain Eukaryota; kingdom Metazoa; phylum Arthropoda; class Insecta; order Diptera; family Syrphidae; genus Portevinia; species Portevinia maculata. The sequence continues at coordinate 23,415,644 of OX454527.1, read as the reverse complement.
TAGTGAATCTCGGTAGAGTGAACCAGTACAGTGAACACACACATTTGCATACAGACTCCTCTAAATAGTGAACAATAAAAATCTGGGTGAACCGACGACGTTTTTCCTCAGGATTAAATAAGAATATTCCAGCTGCAATGCGTCTACGGCATAGTGAGAGGCTTTTAAGCAGGGTTCGTAAAATATCGCTCGCGAACGATAAAAAAAGGATCTTTATCGTTCTTTATCGATCTTCTCACGAACCATAAAAAATAAAGTTCGCGAACGATAAAATGTTCGATCTTTAAAAATGTATAGTTCTCTCACGAACGAACTGTATCCTTTTTTTTCTGTATCTCTCGTTCGTGAGAGATCGGAAAAAAGAAATTCAGGTAGAATATGGTTCGTTCGCGATAAGGATCCCTAAAGATCCATAAAACAAATCATTCTCCATCAAGTATCCGTTCAGTACGGTTGTGAAGCGATTCATATTTTCAATAGTTATTATTTTGGTTGAAATGGGAAAAATAAAGACAATTGAGTTAAATGAATATGTTTCTTATAATGGAGAAGCTGACGAATCAACTTGCTTACTTTGTCAGAGAAAATTTAAAGGAAAAGTAACAGAGAATATGAAAAGACACTTTTCAACAAATCATTTTAATGATTCGGGCGTTAATGAGTAATCATCAGGAAGTGGAAGTGGAAGTGTGTCAGTTCGAAGAGAAAGAAGTAAATCGGTCTTAATTGACATGAAGAAGAGTGATTTTTTTGAATGTTGTGTAGGACTGGTTACGATTAAAAATATTCCTTTTCAAATTTTCGACGACGAACAATTTTTTAAAAAAATTGTGAAGCCGGACGAGAAACTTTTTGACACTTATCTGAATCTAAAGCGATTTTTAATGGGCAAACTATCTTATTAAAGCAATTTCGCTATTAGCTTACGAAACAAATGTTTTACTTTATTCCAGAATAGCATCGTTTGCATTACGTTCCACAGGAAATAGTTTTATGTTCCAGGACATCCGGTGTTGTTAAATTTGGCATTCCCAAACAACAATAAATAAAATGACTAACTCTTCAGACATCAAATCAAAAATCCGCACCCAAAAATTCCCACCAAGCTCCGGCATCAACATCAATATCAACATCATCATCATCATCGCAATCTATACCATTATGGGAGGGAGGCTATCTTCGCGATCATGACCAGATTATTCATCACGATCGCCACTTAAACATGGAAATATGAATAACAATCCAACGCAGAATCACGAATCATGGAAATTATGAGCAGTTATTGCATCAATTCAACTCCAAAGGTACAACAGGTAGATTGGCTGACCCAAAAACTACAATGTATCTAAGCATTCGATAATAATCAAGAACCAAAGTAACAATAACAAAAAAAAAAAAAAAAACCGAACGATGACCTCCTGAATCTTTAACCAGCTACAGTCAGAAATTCCCAACACCAACACGACTTGCTTGGAATGGTTTTGCGCGAGCGAAGTTAACTATAATGAATTTTCATGAATGAAATTACAACCATTACAACAGCTCAGCCTCTGTCCGCGGATGTGTGTAGTCAGTCACAGTTCAGTTCAGTTAGAGTACCCGCCTACATCGTGGATTGGATTCCGCTGAGTTTAATCAATTCAGTGATGACGCGCCGTCCTCCGAGAATTATGTGACTATGTCAATGCCATTGAGTGACTCTATGGAGCACAGCACGACTCTGCGGATGATGACGATGATCATCGTCATTTTGTTGTTCGTTAAGCGCAGCTTTCGAGCTATTTATGGTGGTTCCATCGCGAGATGCGTGTGCTATACCGCAAACAGCCAGTTGACACTGCCAGCTCATAGATGCAACAATATTTATAAATAACTTTTATTTAGTTTCAACAGGAAGGTGTATTTTAATGATTTGATTCTTTTGTCGTTAAAATTAACGATGGACTCGTAAGGCAGGAGGAGGGAGTATTCTTTAAGCGAAATCTGAATTGTTTGACGTTTAAGGGGATACTGATGGAAACTAATTACCGATAATTGGCAGGTTGCTAATGACACTTGAAATATAAGGATCTTACTTCTAGACCCCTCAGTCTTCAAAGGCGCTTCGCTTTTATTTTCTACAGAATACTTTTCAAGGGGGAGGAATATAATATTGAATGATGAATTGATATTTGGTGAAATACCTTTACAAATGTCCATTCAAAATGCCGCCAAGATGCCTACAGACACAGGTCGGCGCTATTCTGGAGATGCTACAAAATTACTTTTATCATTCTCCAGCAACAAGAGTTTAAGTAGATAAAAATACTCGCTGCAGCCGCCAAGCGTGTACATAAGTTATTTAATTTTTAAGAATGATTTGCTTGGTTTTTCAAAAAAAAAATATCACGGTATTAGTACTCCTACCTCATGTGCAGCCATTTGGAGTTCCAGTCAAACACGAAATACAAGTACTTGTGAAAGTCACCTCATCTCATTTAATGAGATGGATATTTTCCTTAAATTCGAGTATATGTTAAAGTACGTGAACCCAAAAGAGCTATTGTACATTAAGTCCAGAATATGTTCAAGCGAAAAGAATTTATACTTTCCGTATCTTCTTAATGGCGCTGAGGCTATGATCAGGATTAAAGTGATCGGAACCCTCCCTACTGCTCCGCTGTGGGGTTCGCTGCATCGACCTCAGAAAATAAAGTCAGGCCTCCCTATTTTGAATCACTTCGTCAGTGAGGCCCTGGTTTTGTGTGATCCAGGAGTTTTAAATCCTGCCTTTCTTACGCCGTTGCATGGAAACGTTGATTGATATTGCCTTTTTGACAGGATTCGTAAGGTCTCTCTTCGCGCTCCATTTTTTTCGAGATAGGTTCTTTGACGTGAAGGCTTCCTCGGAACTTCTTATTGAATCAACCTTTGTTACTCCTGCTGTCTTGTAAGCATCTTCATCTCAGTTGCCGTTAATTTGTCCTCATACTTTTCGGACTAATACTTTACCCATTCAACTCCAAAACTTCCACCTATACATCAAATGCTCGTTGAAGGGACGTTTGATCGTCAGCAGGAATAACTGATGCACTTTGGGGTCCGCCATTTCCTTCAAGTAGATAATTAAGGACTGTAATAAATATCAAGGGACTTAAGGCGCTTCCCTGGTGTACAACCGACTTTGATTGCGAACTCCTCGGTGACGCCAACGGGGCATCTTACTCTTGGCTTTACTCCCTCACACATGTCCATGATCATCTGTACGTAGGTTTCTGGAAGTTCTCGCTGGCTTAGCGCCATCTATAACAGATCCCTTGGTTGTCTATCAAGGGCCATTTCAAAATCACCACAACGTTATGTCCTATATCACGAATCGCTGTTCATTTTTACGGACGGGTCCAAACGCGAGGAAGGAGGCGGTGCTGGAGTCTTCTCGAAAGATAGACCTGGGCATTCACTCATCATTTAACCCTCCAGACCAATGCAGCGTTTTTCAGGCCAAAGTAAGATATTGTAATATACATCGAGAGTCAAGCGGCCATCAAATCCTTTTCGTCCAGGACAACGAGATCTAATATAGTGAAAGACTGCCGGGACACTGTGATATACCAGGAAATTGTGAAGCTGACGAACTGGCTCGACGAGGCTCTACTGGTTCAAACATAAGCTTCACCGACATCGAGACGCCAAAGTTAAATACCTTTTCGACACCAATGCGGTGAGTGAAGCCAACACTCGTTAGTACCAACTCGACCAATGCAACCCCGGAAGGTTGCTCTGGCCGACTTTAAATAAATCCAGGCTCATCGGACTTCTGAGGCATAAGAGAAGAACCCTCTCCTAATAGATAAACACCCTTACCCGGCACTAGGAAGATATGCTCAAAGACTGGGCATTTCCTACAATAACTTCTGCAGAAGCTATAGGGACGAGGAGGAAGAGGAGACTATCAGACATTTCCTTTGCACGTATCCTGCACTCGCCAACATTAGGAAGGCTACACTGGGTGAATACCTTTTCAATGATCTAAACGATCTCAACAAAGCCTGCATAGCAAAGATTAGCTCCTTCCTTCAGAGGAGCAAATGATTCCCTGAGTAAGAGGGTGACCCACCCACTTCACACATCGGCAGTACAATGGGCCTACCTCTGGTCTAAGTGCATCCTCATCGAGGGCCGGTTCCAACCAACCAACCAACCAAGAGGTTGACTCACTCACCTTACTGTGAAGTTAGGATCATAAGATACATGTTTTTTAAAACACCTCTATAATAAGTATACAGAGAGATATACATATACTATAAATATATGTACCTACTCCTACATATTTCATAATATAATGAACTCGTTAGTAATAGAAAGCGGGATGACCGACCATTACCCTGTACTTTACTCCACTTGTACTGCAAAAACAGTAATAGAAAAAGTTGTGAATACAAAGTATATATGCAATAAGAAAGTTAACCAACTAATACAGAACTCAAATTGGGAAAGTATCATGAGCGAAAATGAAGCTGAAAGCATGTACGAACAAATTGTTACAAAGTTCAAAGATATATATAAAAAATCAATCTGCACAAATTCAATAACAAACAAAAGAAATCACAACACCTGGATGACCGCGAGTCTTATTGATAAATGCAAAAGAAGGGACGATCTATACCGTAGGTGGAAAAACAACAGGTTTAACAAAGGCTTTGAAGTCGAATATAAGCATTTTAGAAACCAATTAAACAAAGAAATATCATCCCATAAATCCAATTATTTTAAAAACCAGTTCATTCAATTTAAGACAGACACCAGGAAAACGTGGGGATTAGTAAATGAAATACTGGGAAGAAAAAAATTAAATATTGATGAGTCATTGAATAAAAACTTTTCTACTGAACCGCATGTATTATCCAATGATTTTGCAAAATTCTTTTCAACACAGACGAAGAAGATTATCCATCATTGTGACTCAATTACATATGTTAATCCGAACAGAATCTTGGAAAAACCTATGTTCGTAAAACCAACAAACGTTCCAGAAGTTTATGCGAGGGCGGGTCAATAAGTCCGTGACTTTTTGAATTTCTGACCTCTTTACTAAAACGGCAACACTGCTCCTGTCAACAGGCATCTGTCAGTTGACTCCTGTCAAAATTTAAACTTGCTGCGTCAGTTAGTTTGTGTTTGACAGCTATTTTTATCAGACTACTCACTAATTTGAGGAGAAACGAAAAAAAACCATTACCGAGACAAAGGCTAAGCTTGAAAAATACTATGGGGACTCTGCACCATCGATTTCAATGGTAAAAAAGTGGTTTACTGAATTTCGTTGTGGCCGTACAAGCACTGAAGATGCCGAACGTCCTGGACGCCCAGTTGAGGTCTCTACACCCGAAACAATCGAAAAAATTCACGATATGGTGTTGGCCGACGGAAGATTGAAAGTGCGAGAGATTGTGGAAGCCGTAGGGATCTCGCATGGCTCAGTGGTTTCAATTTTGAATGATCACTTGGGCATGAGAAAGCTTTCCGCAAGATGGGTGCCGCGTTTGCTCACAGTCGACCACAAACGCAATCGTGTAACAACTTCACAGGAAGGTTTGGCGGTGTTTAATCGCAATATGGAGGAGGTTTTGCGCCGTTTTGTAACCGTGGACGAAACATGGATCCATCACAACACACCAGAGACCAAACAACAGTCAAAACAGTGGGTTTCTAAGGGTGAATCGGCGCCAAAGAAGGCCAAGGTGGGTTTGTCAGCCAATAAAGTTATGGCGACTGTTTTTTGGGATGCACGCGGGATAATCCACATTGACTACCTTCAAAAGGGAAGAACAATCAATGGGGAATATTATGCCAACTTATTGGACCGTTTCAATGACGATTTGAAAAAAAAACCGACCTCATTTGGCCAAGAAAAAAGTTCTTTTCCACCAAGACAATGCAAGGGTGCACACATGTGCAGTTGCCATGGCGAAATTCCATGAATTGGGCTATGAATTGCTCCCTCATCCACCCTATTCTCCAGATTTGGCTCCGAGCGACTACTTCTTGTTCCCAAACCTGAAGAAATGGCTTGGTGGAAAAAGATTTGACTCCAATGATGAAGTCATCTCGCAAACAAAGGCCTATTTTGAGGACCTCGACAAATCATTTTTTTTGGAAGGGATAAAAAAATTGGAGAAGTGTTGGACAAAGTGTATAGAGCTCAAGGGAGACTACGTTAAAAATAAAAAAAAAATTTTATCAAAAAATCTGTGTTTTATTCCAAAAGTCACGGACTTATTGACCCGCCCTCGTAGTATAATAAGTTTGCTGGGTGAAGATAAATCGCCAGGAATTGATGGAATTCGAGCGGCCGATATCAGAAAACACGCCGACATATTTGTACCCATTATAAGCAAGTTCATTAACATAAGTCTGACACAATCAAAGATACCATCCATCGTGAAAACAGCTGTAGCAAGGTCTATTTACAAAGGAGGAAATAAAAGTCAGCTCAGTAACTATAGACCGATATCAATACTTCCGGTAATAGAAAAATGTCTAGAAAGTGTTATCACTGCACGAATAAATAGCTTTATTGGCAATCATGCTCCGATTCATAAAAGTCAATATGGTTTTCAAAAAAATAAAAGTACGAGTAAACTGTTAGCAGAATTCGCGAATTGTGTCAACCAGAGCTTGAACAAATGTCATCACGTGTTGGTACTCTTCATGGTAAGGCATTCGATACCTTAAACTACAAAACACTTCTTGAAGCGCTTCAACGTATTAGTATAAGAGGATTAATGGCGGATTGGTTGACCGATTACCTGTCCAACAGGTTATTTTGCGTAAAAATTTGTGATGTACAGAGTGACAGAAGTAATGTGGAATATGGTGTCCCATAGGGATCAAGACTAGGGCCAATCCTATTCATCCTGTATACTAATGAGCTTCTCCGATCATTCAAACAAAGTATACCGTTTGCTTTTGCTGATGATACAGCTATCGTGGTGTGTAACAGGTCCCTAGAAAGAGCTACAGCAGTGATGCAGGAAGAATTTGATGTCGCAGTAAAGTGGTGCCACGACAACGGGTTAGTGATAAATGCATCGAAAACAAAGATTATGCTCATCAGAAATCCAAGTTTCAAATCGACGCAAATACCAGTTTTTATGAGAAATGATGCATGTCTTAGTTCCATCTCAGAAGTCATCGAAGCTGTTGACAGCTATAAATATCTAGGAGGCCTCATCGACTGTCACTTCTTATGGAACAAACACATCGATAAATTACGTATGGATTTAAAGAAGGCCATCTTTGCACTTGCTCACCTGAAATACCATGCCACGGTGCCCGCTTTGAGACAGGTATACTATGCACTCATTGAGTCCAAACTGCGATATGGTGTTCTTGCTTGGGGTAACGCATCGACAACCCACATCCAAAAGCTGCAAAAACTTCAAAAATCCGCCTTAAAGCAAGTCAATTGCAATACACGAAACAACGATTTAAGCTTTAAGTTCTGAGTGTGGAAGACATTTTCAAGATGACGCTCACTTTGGAATACTGTAACGATATCCGGTTTGTTAGACCACTGAATCATGAAGTAAACACTAAACGACGTGCTCAAGGTATGCTGCAAGTATCTAGCACCTTTAATAAGTATGGTAGAAGACAACTCATATACAGCGTTCCTGCAACAATCAACAGCCTTCCCCGTGAACTAACGAACATTGTAAACTTTAAAACTAGAAAAAAAGCGGTTAAAAACTTTTTCTTGAATAATGAAATAAACTTGCAAACCTAGATTTTTTAAACATATATTTTCTTTCAAGCTAAAATCCGTGAAATATAAACTAGTTCATATTCATAACGTTAACTTGAATTTTAAAATACTAAGCTACTAAATAATTTAAAATTGAAAAAGATTAATCTTCTGCAGATAAGCCAAAGGCTTCGCAGATACGTATACAAAATGTTAGGTTTTTTATGAAAAATAAAAGTAAAAAAAAAAAAAATATAAAAATTGTATATTTGCTTCCTATCCTCAATCAATTTGTTCAATGTAATCTCTCAGCGTGTAAGAAATCAGCTAAGTCCAACTTTTACAGTGAGTCGATGTCAAACGGAAACCATTGGCTTTTGACAAAACTCCGCTCGGAACCGAATTATCTGACCACCAACTCGGCTTGGGAAAAAACCAAACTGAACCGAAAAGTTAACTAGGTTTGGGAAACATTTAAGCGGGCTTAACTCGGTTTGTGCTCAACACGGTTTGAGCCGGTTTCCAAACCAAGTTCATATATCACTTCACTCAACTACGCTCTGTTTTTCCTGCCCATTATAATTTACAAACATCAAAATAGAACGTTACCCGGCATCTCGACTTACTTATCTTATGTCAAGAGTTACACGGATGGGTTTCGGGTTCAGATTATAAGGGTTACCAAAACCCAGCTACTGCTAGACAAACACAGAAATACCAGTGTGAAGAACTCTTGAGCGAGAACGAAGTATAAAAAGTCTTTCTGTTGGATGAGCATTGTGAAGTAACCTTACACTGAACATACCCATTTCCACAATCCACTTTGAACCATATACAAAGTCCACAACAGATGTTTTTGTCTGTCACTTTTCCTTTTTTTTGTACTCCCTTTTCTTTCCTTCTGGTTTACTGAAGTTTCTTTTATTAAAACATTTTTGTAGTTACTTTTATCGAAAGGCATCGTATTTTATTTAAGGCGCAACTCATCACTTTTAAAAACCCCAAACCACTGCAACTATACTGCTCTTTTTTCCTCCTTTTTTAGTGACTTATGATCTTAGTCTGGTTATAATTAAGGCAAACCACTAACCACGGATACTTATCGGTGTTAAAATCGCTATAAAAACATAAGTACCCTCTCTCATTACCCCAATACAACAATTCGGTTTTAAATCTACCTATTGCGACGAGTACGCACGTACCATGCCTCTTATCAACTTTGTTAACCAACAAATCCATGCAAATATGTGGAACTGTCTCGCCAACACTCCACACCGAATCAATCAATCTTTTCTATCGCGCAGCCATTCCTCGTGCTAAGTAATCATAAGGACGGCTAACACGAGTAATGAGATCTTAATTTCTGTATCACAACACGTGACAAGTCGAATGATCACAAAGCAACAATTTAATTTTGTGGCCGTGATAATGGCGACAACAGGTATATCACACCCCGCAAGTAATGTAGATACTACAGGGTGGGCCAAATAAGACCTACCAATGTTCAATACGTATAACTCTTTGTAATTTGAAGATAACATCCCTGAACAAAAAAATAAGACAACACTCGAAAGTGACGGCGCAATCTAAGACAATACTGGACTTTATTCTAACTAATATTAAATTCGCAAAAGTTGAAGCTAAAGTGAAGAAATATCTGATCATGAAAGTATTGAGATATATACAGGATAAAAACAATACATCGAAAATCAATAGAACCGTTCAAAGTTTCAAATACGAGTACAACGAGCGAAACTTCACCGAAGAACTATTTCAAATGAATATGACAGGGAGACGAACATACCTACACGAGAATTGTAAAAAAATGGATGCGATTTTAAAATGTACAATTGATAAAGTCAAAGTCACAAACACAATTAAAGTAAGAAACCAAACAAATGAATGGTTCAATAATGAACTTAAAATTTTGAAATACAATCAAATCGACAACCACAAGGCTAAAAGATTAAACGATCAAACAAGCTGGGATGAATATAGAACTGCAAGAAATCATTAAAAGATGAAAGTAAGTAAAGCAAAGAATCGATTTATAAATTTTAAACTTAAAACAGCGAGCGTCAAAAAGAAATGTGGAAAACTATACAAAGTTTGGTTCTAAAACAAAATAAAGCACCAATAAGTCAAGTAATTTTTGCAGGGATGTTCTATACAGATGAATAAGAAATGTCCAATAAATTTAACGAACATTTTATTGAAAGTGTAAAAGAAATAAGAAACGATATCGAAGAGACCCAACATAGTAAAGGGTCTTTCATTAAGAACTTGACAACTTTTTTTTAAAAAATAAAATGCAAACTAGTTGAGATATCTCAAAAAAATTTTAGTGGTTTGAAACACTATCAAAACATTTATGAATGGGATTCGACTTCGTTCATATGTCCACCACGGGAATGCAGCGGTCGATACGTTGAACGCAATTTTCGATGACTTGGCCGCACATTTCGAACGATACGGCCGCTATTTGTCGTTCAATATTGGCTCTGAGCTCCTCTAACGTCGTCGGCTTTTTGGCATAGACCAATGATTTGATACAGCCTCATAAAAAAAGTCTAGAGGCGTTAAATTACACGAGATCGGTGGCCAATAGACTGGTCCGTTTCTCGAGATTACACATTCACCGAACTGAATAATGAAAATATATGAATATTAGGAATTAACGGCCCATAGAGGGCCTAAAACCTAGCTTCTCCAACCACTTTCTTTGCGAAGTGGAAGGGACCTACAATTTTACGCCGAATCCGAACGGCAATTTTGAGAAGCTTCTCATGACAATTGATACTCTTGGATGTTTGTCAGACGTTCGCAAGAGGTGGGGCAGTGGAAAAAAACTCAAGATGTTACTTGGCCCCGGCGGGAATTGAACCGGGGTCCTTCCGATTAGTAGTCCGACACACTAACCATTGTGCCACTGCGCCCGACATTCACCGAACTGAGACTTCAATAACTCGATTGTTGCACCCGCTGTGTGCCTTGTGGCACCGTCTTGTTGGAAACACACATCACTGATGTCCAATTCATGCAATTGCTCAAAGAAGTAACGTTCCCAAATGTATCTGTAGCGAATACCATTTACCGTAACGTGACGATCATTTTCATCGACGAAAAAAAAACGGCGCAATGACTGCACCGGCATGAAAACCATCAAATCAAACGTTTGCCCAAAGTTTCACGCAGCAGTTCCATAGTATGCCTAGCAGTTTGCGCAGTCTCCCCATCTTGTTGAAACCACAAATTAGGATGCTCCTCCGCCATTGGCCGCACAAAGTTGTCGATCATTTTTCTGTTAGAAGCCCCGGAAATCGTTTCTGGCATTTCATCCTCATTTTCGAAGAAATATGAGTCGATAATTTTGTCGGCCATAACACCGCACCAAACAGTGCATCTGGTTGGGATGCTGGTGTGTTGCCCTTGGATTTTCGGAGATCTACAATCCACGCAAAGCAACTGACTGCTGGCTTTAAAACCGGAACGCAGGCTCTTCGAAACGGCGATTTTAATTTAATAGTTTTTAATTTTGGTGGGGACGTACGCCCCCCTTCATTTAGCTCAATACAAGCTTTAGGTTTAAAAAACTAACTACAAAACTAAGCCTTACAGCTAGGACTTAAAAACTAATACAACTAATTAGGTAGATGATGAGGGGTGGAGGAGGGCAGATTTGTGGGAAGGGGTGCAGCGATTTAAATCAAAGAGGAGGTGGTTAGAATTGACCTTCTGCAACATACGGGATATCGGCTCGTTCAAGCCGTATGACGTGCGATGGGTTTGAAGGTAGAAAAGACAAGGGGATCTTAAATTCGAGGGTTCATGTTAAAGGCAATATAATTTAAAAGATAGAAACAATCAATGGAGAAAGTGAGAAGACGATGTAGAAGCAGAATGTCAGCTAAGTCTCTTCTTTTTTCAAGGGTCTGAAGGTTTATTTAATTAAGGCGTTCGTGATATCGTGGTAGGATAAAGTGATTATTCGACAGGAGCCCACAAAGAGCAAAACGGAGAAATCGACGTTGAATGCTATCGATTCTATTAATGTGGACCCGGTAATATGACGCCTACACTTGGCTAGCGTACTCTAGAATAGGGCGGACGTAGGTAATGTAAAGGGATTTTGTCACGTAGGGATTGGTATATTCTTGAGACCACCAACCAAGGGCCGAGTTAGCTTTATTGATTATATCGTCAATATGTGACCGAAAGTTAAGCTACTGAGTCCGCTTACGTGGAAAAGTAAGAAATTCATACTTAGCAATATTCAGCTCCATAAAGTTTTTTTGACACCAGACCGAAAAACTATTGAGGTCTTGTTGAAGAAGATCAGAGTCGTGTGGAGAAGAAATGATTTTGAAGAATTTAGCCTCATCGGCATAGAGGGAGATGGAGGAGAACTTAATGACGTTGTCAATATCATTTATAGCCAGAATAAAAATCAAAGGTCCAAGGTGGCTACCTTGGGGAACACCAGAGGTGGCTTTAAAAGGCAAAGAGAGAACAGAGCGAAAACGAACATTATAAGATCGGTTCTCAAGGTAAGAAGAAAACCAATTCAATAGTGGGGGATCGAAACCAAGGAAGGAGAGTTTGAAAAGAATCACGATGAGATATTTTGTCAAAGGCCTTACTGAAGTCAGTAGCGATTAAATCCACTTCATTGCCACTTTCTAATGCAGAAAGTGCGATGGAAACAAAGTCAACCAGGCTGGTGGTTGAGGGTCTACCTTTGAGGAAACCGTGCTCAAGGGGGGAGATAAGAGACTTGCACTGAAAGGATAATGAATCGTGCATTATACTTTCAAAAACCTTGGGTAAATGCGAGAGCTTGGCAATAGGTCGATAGTTAGATACGTCGTTCTTTGGTCCTTTTTTGTGAACGCCTAGTCACCGAAGCGCAGGGAATAATAGATGTATTTAAGCAGTATTTCCAGGAGCTGCTAAATGGGCATCATGTAGAGAGAGAGTGATAGGACAAGAAGAGAACCCACGTCCTGTCAATGAAGAATAGATTTCACCACCCAGTATAGAAGAGGTTGGATTAGCTATAAGAAAGCTAAAGAAAGATATTTTGGTAGGGCGCATGCACCAAATCTTCAAATAAGTATGGGTGGAAGAAAGCATGCCCGATAACGGCACTATCAGCCACATATGCCCCATCTTCAAAAAAGCCGATTCTATGTCTTGCAAAACTATCGAGACATATCCCTGCTTAATGTCGCATATAAGATACTATCAAACATACTGTTTGAACGTCTGAAGCCGTTCTGAAACGCACTAATCGGCGCGTTACAGAGCGGGTGGCAATGGTGCAGTAGTAGTGTATTCGCTTACGGAATGGAAGGTCGTGCGTTCGAATCCCGGCCAAGTCCATTACTTTATACCGAATACATGAAATCGTAATCTACCTAAGTAACTTAGAAACCACCCGTGGAGAAAAACCCTACAACTGCACCCAAACACTTCTTTCCTATCTCTCTATTCTTTCTAATACCAAGTAGCTTACACTGTGTTCTTAGCATTATAAGGGTACTGCAACAACAGAAAAAAAATCCCTTTAGCGTAAGCAAATTATAAAAAAAAAAAAAAAAAAAAACTAATCGGCGCGTACCAGTGTATCTTCCGAAGAAGCAGATCGACAATAGATAATATCTTCACACTAAGGCAAATCCTGGAAAAGACAAATGAATTTCAAGTCCAGACCCACCACCTTTTAATCGACTTTAAGGCCGCATATGATAGCATTCATAGTCAGGAGCTCTACGTGGCGATTGCCGAATTCGGGATCCCGGTAAAACTGATCCAGTTGTATCGCGTGACAATTGAAAACACGCGGTGTAATGTGCAGTTCGGAAGCAGCTCTTCCGAATTATTCCAAACTTGTACCGGAATTCGCCATGGAGATGCGCTATCATGTGACTTCTTCAATCTTGTTCTGGAGAAAATAGTGCGAAGGGCAGGTGCCACACGCAAGGCACTACTCGTATCTTCAATAGATCCGTCCAGCTTCTGGGGTATGCGAACGATATGGACATCATCGGCCGTTCCCAACGTGCCGTGTTAGAGGCTTTCACGGCGATTGAAGAACAGGCGAAATTGGTTAGTCTCGACGTAAATGAGGACAAGACATAGTACAAGCTATCAACAAACAAACAAACATCTGTCCACCTGGGACAAAACGTCACTGTTGATAGCAATAACTTCGAGGTAGTTAAGGATTTCATCTACCTAAGAGTAAACATCAACTCCACGAATGACACCTTAGTGGAGATCCGGTGGAGACTTACCTTAGGAAACCGCTGCTTAGTTCGGTTTAGCAAAACAAATGCGTTCAAAACTCCTCACTCGAAGGACAAAATGCATAGTCTATCGAAGTTTAATCCTGCCAGTCCTGCTTTATGTGCCCAGTGCTGGACGATAAGTAGAAAAGGGGAGCTATTATTGGGTTCTTTTGAAAGGAAAATACTCCGTCGGAAAATTGGTCCTGTGTGCGAGGAGGGCGAATAGAGGAGAAGGTACAACCGGGAACTCTATGAGCTGTACCAAGATTTGAATGTAGTCCAAAAACCTAAATCACGTCGACGGAAAATAATGCTGCAGCCAAGAGGATCTTCGACTCCCAGCCCGCTGGCTCAAGAAGGCAAGGAAGACCGAACCGCCATTTTTAGGACCATATGCCATCGCGGATGCCAGAGCGCTTGGTCTGGTGAACTGGAAGCAGCGTGCCCGGGATCGCAGAGGACGTAAGGCTGCTGTGCCTCAGGCAGAGACTCTTCACGGGTCGTGAGCCCGTTGAGTAAGTTAAGAAAGTACAATCTACGGCTTTGCTGTATATAAATAAAAAATCTTTTTTGGCCCACCCTGTATGTAGGTCAGTGGCGAGGCGCCCATATAACTCGATTCACGCCGGGTTACCTTTTAAAATTCTACCTTTCAACAATGTTTCAATCCAACAAGCAACATGCATCTTAATGTGTGTATATAAACATAAGATTTGTGTGTTTCCTACACCTGCACTTGCAAGCAACAAATTCTACCAACCCACCACCTGCTATTCACCTGCTCTCATATCGTTCTACTGCTCTATGCACACAAATACTCACACCATTGCATGCCTATTCTCCAACATCACATACTCCTCTCCATACCCCATAACAAACACATATGCAAAGCGATAGCAAAACAAAGCATAGTAACCCGGAAATTTTCGCGTTATGAAATAATGTGGCTGGTTAGAACAAATTGGCTTTCTTTCCTTGTTTTCCCCTTATCGTTCACCGCGTTTGACTCCTCACTGTTTGATACACGCTTCCTTATGCAAAAATATAACCTGCTTTTCAGCGACTTATTTGGCGAGTTTTGTATGTAGCTGAGGTGAGTTCTGTTTGAAAAATTCAGTTGTGAAGCAGACTGCGATGTGTGACTTAAAGTAATATTGAGTGAAATTATTGTTCTGCAATATATAATTATTTAAAGTGATCGAAAACAGTTAAAAGTGCGAGAAGTGTGAAAAGTTTAAATTGTTTTGTTTTCAGTTAGATTCAGCAAAGGAGAAAATGGCATTATTAACAGTAAATTGTTGTTTAGTAGATTTGCTTTTGGAAGAAGAAAATTATTTTTGTAAGTTGAGTTTTCTTAAAAAAAAAAAAGTTATAGAGGTAGGACGCTCTACTCCTTCTATGAAAATAGATTATAATTGCATTTCAACGCATCCATATATCAAAAATATACTTGGTTGACTGATAGTTGTAAGCTCAATAAAATGTTTTGTTTTCCTTGCCTCCTTTTTTCTAATTCTCCTAGTGTTTGGAGTCGCACGGGCTACGCTGACATAAAGAAATTAATTAATTCGGCAAATAAACATGTCAAGACGGAAAAACACATTCGTAGCTGTTTATCTTTGCACGAATTCGGTACTGATCGTATTGAAACCTCGTTAGGTAATTCCTTTGTAGCTCACAACAAAAAAGTTGATAGAAACCGTAAACTAATGGAACGTTTTATAGATACGGTAGTTCTTTTAGGCAAACAGGAACAAGCATTTCGGGGTCATAATGAAAAGCCAGATTCTAATAATCGTGGCAATTATGTCGAAACACTTTTATACTTATCTAAGTATGACCAGTTAATGGACTCTCATTTGGAACAGTGTTCAAGTGCACGTAATCCGGTTTTGTCGGGTCTATCAAATGACATCCAAAACGATTAAATACAAAGTACCTATAGCCGCAGTGATCAAATGCGAAAAGTAGAAATAAGTGAAACGCGATTTGTGTCCACCATGATTGATGAAACACCAGACATGAGCCATAGGGAGCAACTTAGTGCCGTTTTGCGTTACTTATCGGAGGAAGGAGTAGAGGAAAGGTTTCTTGGGTTTTTTGACGTGAGTGAGAGTCGAAATGCCGATGAGCTCTCAAAACACATTTTCAATATACTTGATGTATACGGTTGCAAGGAGAAAATAGTTGGGCGATCTTACGATGGGGCCGCGGTTATGTCAGGGGAAGTAGGTGGTGTTAAAAAAAAGTCCTGGATGCTTGTCCAATGGCTTATTTTATTCCTTGCTACGCACATGTCTTAAATATGGTGTTATCTCAATCACTGGAAAATAAACCTGAATTGCAAGTTTTTTTGGCAATATAAACACAATAGTACGCTTCTTTAATAAATCAACTAAACGTTCAAATATTTTAAAACAAATAGCAAACAGACGCATGCCGGGAGTATCAGAAACTCGCTGGCATTACCATTTCCGAATAGTTAACGTTTTTTTAACTGTAGATTAGATATTATTAAAACTTTTAAGCAAATATTAGACCATCCAAAAGAATGGGACACTGACGCACTTTCAATGGCCAAAAGTTTATTGCTTAAGTTAGAAGGGAAAGATTTTTGCTTTTTACTGCACGCGGTTTCCGAAATATTTGCTAAAACCGATGTATTGTTTAATTTAATACAATTTCAACAGATGTTGAATTTGCTAAGCGAGAAATCGAGTGTTTTGAGTCTTGGCTTTTCTACTGAGTTTCTAAACAAATTTGATTTAATTTTTGAAAGTATAAATGATTGTGCTGAACCTCCACGGAAACGCCGATTACTTGATTTTGGTTTAAAGACTCACTATAAGCGCCTTTTTGTAGAAATAAAGGACAATATTATATCTCAAATTAAGACACGATATAAATCTTTCACGGATTTAATTTTTTTGGATTTACTCAATAAATGAAAATAAAGTCGTTTTGCTTAGTCAAGCCCAGATGATAAAATATCTCCGGTGATTAACTTTTTCCCTGGAATTTTCGATTTTGCAGGTTTAAAAAATGAGCTGAAAGTTCTCTATACTACGTCTTCACTTCAACCACTTGACGTGAAAAAAAAAAAAATAATTGGAATATTTTTAGCACTACCAATGACTGTTACTTCCGTGGAGAGATCTTTTTCCACTCTGAAAATACATATTTGAGAAATTCTCAAGGAGAAGATTCTGATCTGATTTAGCACTTTTATCCATAGAAAAGCGACTCCTTTTAAAAATAAAAAGTAGGCCTAACTTTTATGAAAGAGTTCTTGCAGAATACGTGAAAAAAGGTACGAGTAGAAGAATAGACTTAGAGTACTAATAAAAAAAAATATTTAACAAAACTTTTCACGTTTTTTTCCAAATTCTACTGTTTTTGATTTAAAAAAATATTAATCATTAATATTTTTTCTTTTTAACTGTGTACAAAAACTATTTTTAAAATATTTTTATATATTAAAATATTTTTATAAAGGGTTTTTCAACAAGAGCGCTACAAAAGTTTTTTTTAAATAAAACAAAAACGGTTTTGGATATCAATGAAATTCTTTATTCCTGTGAAAGTACGTTCGATGCCATTATGTATGGAACTCGATTTCTTTTGCATGGCCACCACGGGCACGCTTGCAGAAGTCCAGACGCTGAACCCAATTTTCGACGGTTTTCAAGCATAAATCGGCCGATACTTCTGCAATTTCACGTTCGATATTCGTACGAAGTTCATCAATCGTCGCTGGCTTGTTGGCATAGACCATAGACTTGACGTAGCCCCACAGGAAATAGTCTAACGGCGTCAAATCGCACGACCGAGGCGGCCAAGCGACTGGACCATTTCGTGAGATAACACGGTTTCCAAACTTGGTTTCCAATAAATTGATTGTGGCATTCGCTGTGTGGCTTGTGGCGCCGTCCTGTTGGAACCACATGTCCTCCAAGTCCATATCATCCAATTGGTGCCAAAATTCGCCACAACGTCTTGAGAACGACGTGTGAGAGACACATTTGGGCTTTCTTCAACTGAAGCCTCAGCGGCAGCAATATTCTCGACACTACGGGCACTTCTTTGTCTCATTGGCACGGGAACATTTTGTACTGTGCTTGTGGATTCAAATTTTTCCACTAGACGCTCAATTGATGATCTGCTAGGACGATTATGACGACCATAAATTGGACGTAGCGCTCTTAACGTTGAGGTAGTAAATTTTAATAATTTCGACTCGTTGTAGGCTCGTATATCTTTCCATCATGAAATGGCAAACCTTAGTAAAGAGAAATGTCAAAAGAGCGGCAAGAAATTCGGCGTTGTTTGCTGTCCCTGTCGCTCTACTTTTGCAGCGTCGCTGTTGAAAAACCCTCTATATTATAGATATAAAATTTATACATTTTTGTAAATATTATGCGTGAAGCTTTTTAATTAAAATTTTTATTTATGTATTTATTTATTTAACAAACAATTTATGAAGTTCCTTTTTTTTATTACTTACTATCAATTTTCTTAAAGGTACAGCATTTGCATCTGCCAAAAAGGTTTTTTTCGAAGCCACTTTTATTATACTTTAGGTTCATTGTAAATTTAAGCTTAAATGACTTGAAGTATAAAAAATTGGCTTGAATTGCTTTACTTCTATGCGATTTGCAGTACACAATATAATTTCAGAAAGCGTTTGCAGGTGCATATTTTTTCCGACTTACCATTTAACATTTTCCACGCCACGCCACTGATGTAGGTACATGTTTCGCGCTAGACAAACACACCCAAAATTAGAACACCACGAGATAACATTTTTTTTTTATTTCTCCCCCACATCAAAGTTTATAAATCCAACACGCCCATCGCTAACCGCACTAACAAGATGCACGTGAAATGAATAAAATCGCAAAAGCATATTTGCTTGGATTTGAAACTAAACATAAAATTAAAATCAACAAATCCAGTTGAATCACATTGTAACTGAGTATCGCATTTTATATTTTTGGGATTTTTCGCTCACAATCGATCGGCAACTGCAAATCTACAAAGTGTGATCAAGACCAATCAATTGTGCCACTGCCACACGCTGCGTGTAGCTGTAGATACAATGTAGGTATTTACTCAACTATTCGCGAATGTTGATGGATATTTTCTTTTTTTTTTATTAAAATTCAAACATTTAACACTTGAATAAACAAATCAAACACGTGCCGCAATTGGCCAGGCATATATACGCAAACCTTAGGTTTTGTGTCCAATGCAACTAGTAGGTAAGTGACGCGCATACGTCAAATACAGATACCTCTCGATGCTCGATGGGAATTTTACGTAGACAATATTGTTTTCGGGAGGGTGGCTTGGGGGTTACATAAAATGGAATCAGCTCAGCATCTCTGAGTCTAAAGCTGGTTACTTCTCAGTTTTTTTTTTTTTTTTTTTTTTTTTTTTTAAGGGGAGGTGGTTGTTGAATGGTTGTCGGAAGTCATATGATATTCAGACGAGTTTCGTTGCTTTGTTTTAAGCGAGAGATGGTTGTTATGTCACCGATTTAAGTGCAATTTTGTGATAGTGCTTCATTTTTGTTGTCAACGGTCACGGCCAGCGGGATGATGATGGCGAAGTCAGTCGTGTGTTGGGTGCGTGCGGCTTTGACGATTTTTTTTTTTGTTTTCATTTGAATGAATTTTATTTAAATAATTAATATATGACCTAAGCAGTTTCTGACGCTGTGGGCGGCGGCTTATTTTATTATGATTCTCTATGGTCTTTATGTCACCATTATATTGTAAGTCAATTTTGATTAATTGTGATTTGTGACTTCCGGGATTAGTGGGCAGATGCCAAGATACCTCAGACTAACGCGATTTTGAACAAGGTCGAGACGGTGGTATCAAAAGAAACAAAAAGGAAAGGTGTGTTATATGAGTATAGAAAGTGGGTGTGTTGGTGGTGCTCAGTCAGTAGTAAAACGTATCTAAAAGTTACGCAGATAGATACATTCTGTGAGCTACCTGTACACATTTAAAGCACCGGCCGAGACGTTCTTGTTCGGCTGAATCGGGCAGTCGCGTTGATTTCTGTAGCCTATTCATAGTCTTGCGTTTGACAGCGCAAATCTGACAACTTGTAATAATATCTTTGGCGGCTTAAACCTTTAAAAAAATTGGGAAAATACCTAGGCCCAAAGGTGTATAGCAGATGCTTAGCTGGATAAGCATTTGCTGCATTGAAGCTGATACGCCCATTTAAACACAAATTAATCTTTACCGATCTTAAGGTCGTCCTTGGTTATTGATTCAAATGATTTTAGACCCATTTAGTTGTACTTGTTCACCCGCAGTTGATAAAAAAGCTTTTACAAAGCAAAACCTCCTAATGTCATGAAAATTTGGACAAACTCCGAAGAAGTGTTCTAAGTTCTCTCTTTGCGATAAGTTACATAACGAACATAGAATTGGAAGATCTTCCCTGCGTGGCACGAAGTAGAGAGTCAATAACTCACCGCTTGCACAAAATAGGTAGGTTATTTGATGATCCTAGTTTAATTTCAAGATCTTGTAGATTTCCCTGTGTTAGCGCTTCTGCTTCGTAAATAAACTTCTCGCTAATGTTTGTATCTACATGAGATAGGAAGTCCAAAAGCTTATCTTTCCAGTTATTTCTAGAATCCCAGTCCAATTCCAAGTCATATCCATGCTCAGACTAATTTTGAATTTCTTCATATCCAAGACTCATTCAATTTAGACCATATTCCCCAACTTCACTATTGTTAGTATTGTTAGTTGCCTCTGTTGGGAGCCGGGGCAAAGAGATATTCCAAGAAACCGTAGAGCAGATGAACTCGCCAAAAAAGGTGCCACATAACCTCTTTTACCTGACAAAGGTTCTCAAGGTAAAGGTATACCTATCGCTGCATGTTTAAGCTACTCGCAATCGAAAGAACAAACCTTAAGTGGACAAGTAGTACTACAGGTCTAGCGACTAAGCGTATCTGGCCAAAGCTGGACCTGCGAAGCTCTTAGTGTTTAATCTCACTAAACCGACTGCACATTAGCTCTACAGGACACTGTCTAATAGGCAAGCATGCATAAAGGATTCCGACGGACCTTGGAAAAAACCCAGGAATTTCAGATCGATACACACCGTCTATTTATCGCCTATCATAGAGTATTTAGGGACGAATTATACAAAGCCATGTCAAGTCAAACTCGTCCGATTGTGCAGGATGACGATGGATAAATCTCGCTGCTCCGTCAAAGTCGGCAAGAGCACCACTGAGCCATTTGATGTCGAAAAAGGTTTGAGGCAAGGCGACGCGCTATCATGTACCTTCCTTAAGTTCGTTCCCGAAGCAATTGTACGGAAATCAAAAGCCAACACCAGAGGTACAATTTTTCAAAAGTCCATTCAACAAGTTGCCTATGCTGATGATATTGACATTATTGGGAGAACGCGGTGAGCTGTCAGTGGCGCATTTGCAAGCATCGAAACGGAGGCGGCGAAGCTGGGTCTGGCTGTTAGCGAGGACAAAACAAAGTATATGCTGTCAACGAGAAAGGACTCTCAACATCGGCGACTCGGACAAAATGTCTCGATGGACAGATACAACTTCGAAGTAGTTAAAGACTTTGTCAATCTGGACTAAACTATCACTTCGCAAAATGACATCGGCGCAGAGATCAAGCGAAGAATCACTCCTGCCAATCGCTGTTTCTTCGGGCTAAGAAGGCATCTAAGAAGTAAAGCCCTCTCTCATAGAACCAAAGAGATATTATATAAGACCTTAATCATCCCGGTCCTGATGTATGGTGCAGAAGCATGGACCCTGTCAAAAGCGGATGAAAACCTTCTCGGATGCTTTGAGAGAAAGATTCTTCGATTGATATTCGGTCCAGTTTGTGACGACGGAGTGTGGAGAAGAATATTCATCGACGAACTATACGGGCTAAACAGCGACGCTGACCTGGTCAAAAAGCTAAAAATGCAACGGCTGAGATGGCTGGGACACGTGGAGCGTATGGACAACAACGCACCAGCTCGACGAGTCTTCGAATCCATCCCTGAGGGTCAACGCAGCAGAAGAAGACCCCACCTTCGGTGGTGCGCACAATTATAGAACGACCTCAACCAACTTGGTGTGCGCAACTGGAGGCAGCTAGGGAGGGACCGAGGTGTTTGGAGGGGCTTGTCTGCAAAAAAATTTGGGCAAGTCCTGTCTCAATAATTGTCATATAGTTAGGTGCATTTGTAGTTAATCGGAACATCCTTCGTAAATAAAACCTGTGCAGAACATATGCGCCCATACTTGTGCTCCATAGAAAAGTATAGACTTCCAAAATGCTTTAAATACTATGAGATATATCTGTGCAAAAGAAGAAATGAAGTTGATGATATTGCCACAGATATCAGCTAGGCATTTGGCAACATTTCTGACCAACTTATAATCCTTAAATGTAATATGACTGGAGTTCAACGCAGATTTGTCACATGGATTAAATAATACTGCATTGCAAAGTCCTTTTTAGATGCACCAAATAAAACATTCTGCGCGGTCCCCCAAGGAAATCATCCTGGACCGATCATCTTTATCCTGACAATAAATTGTGGTGATTAAGAATTCCATGACCACTTACTTGTTTCTAGAGCTTGACTGTCCAACGAAAAGAAGCTGCGAACTGCCCAAAATAAGAAATTCCACGAAGGACGCCTTAGCACACCTGGAGTAACCAGAGTCTACAGAGAGCGGATGAGCGAGAAACTCCTCTGTGCACTTACCACCCACAAGGCCCAACAATGTGTGGTACCTACCGATATCGCGATATCATCAAAGAGGAAACCGAGACCGACCACCGTAGGTTACCAGCCACCCTAGAGAAAAAGCCCGTGGTATGATGATGTATGAGTTTACTGGAGAAGGTGATAGAAGTCCCACGGGTAGTAAAAACTTTTAGTCATTTGTTAAAAACATCAAGAATTCGGCCTCATCATCTATCCCGAAACTCATTTACAATGACATTCCAGCTGTCAGTACTATAGATAAGGCCAATCTGCTTGCTGCTCACTTTGCAGTCAGCTCAACGCTCCCAGATTGTGCTTTGCTCGTACAGTGGCTAGAGTACTTCAAGATCTTGACGTTAACAAATCCGCTGGCCTAGATGGTATTTCCCCTATCGTTCTGAAGAGGTGTTCTTCTTCGCTGGCAAAACCATTGCGAAACCTTTTTCATCTGTCCTTTTCTTCAGGACTCTTCCCGGGAAGATGGAAAACAGCATTTGTCCAGCCTGTACCAAAAAAAAGGCGAATCTTCTTCTCCCTCCTCCTACCGACCAATTGCACTTACGTCCCTCTTTCTAAGGTCATGGAAACGCTGATAAACCATCAGCTAATGAAATATCTTGAATCGCGAAAACTTCTTAATGACCGGCAGTATGGTTTTCGCAGCAACAGGTCCACTGGTGATTTGATGACATATCTAACCGAAAAGTGGAACCAATCTCTTCATCAGGGTGGTGAAAGTAAGATTGTTGCGCTTGATATTTCAGAGGCATTTGACAGAGTTTGGCATCAAGCTCTCTTGTCGAAAATGCGTGCATTTGGAATCGATGATACTGTTATTCAGTGGATTAGAAATTACCTTTCGGACCGTTCAATTCAAGTTGTTTTGGAAGGTTTCAACTCTGCAACTCACCAAATAAATGCTGGTGTCCCCCAAGGCTCTGTTCTGACCCCGACTCTCTTTCTCATTTTTAGAAATGATCTCCTGTCTGTTACTTCTAATCCAATCCATTCCTTTGCTGATGACAGTACCCGCAGCTTCTCATATTCGTTTCTTGGGTCACGCCCCTCAACTTCGGGTGTGGAACTGGAACGGCAACGTATGTTAAGCTCATTAAATTCCGATCTTAACAGCATAACTCCGTGGGGTAAAACCAATAGAGTGGAATTTAATGCTTCTAAAATGCAATGCTGTCTTCTGTCATTAAAGCAAAACCCACACACACTGCCATTATCTATGAATGGCACTTGCATCGCTGAAACCGAAAGACTTTCCATACTTGGTATGTGTGTTAATGACAACATTCGTTAGAATGACCGCATATTCGATGTCACCAAGAATGCCGCGAAATGTCTAGGCTTCCAAGCGTTGTAAGAAAAATTTCACCCCTTCTGATCTGGCTACAATTTATAAGGCGTTTATTCGCATATCTGATCCGATGCACAAATAACTTATTTGGAGCTACTTGACAGGATTCAAAAACGCGCGATAAAACTCATTGGCTACCGAGACATCGCAAGATCGATTGACTCTCTTAGTCATCGTCGTAATGTCTCCTGCCTTTCGTTATTTTATCGTTATTTCCACCATAAGTGCTCAAACGAAATAGCCAGTTGCATTCCTCCCCTTGAACATTTCAACCGCAATACCCGCCATGCAAGGAATGGTCATCAGTTCACCCTCAAGCCTGTGTTCGGACGTACAGTGAAGTTCAAAGAATCTTTCCTCAGCCGTACAACACGAATGTGGAATGCTCGTCCCCGCTCCATTTTGCCTGCATATTATAACCTACAAACATTCAAAACCAACGTGCATCGGCATCTCTCCTTTTCTTCTCACCCTATTTTCCTGAATGCCCGCGCTGTGTAGCTAATACATTATAAGGGTATAAAAAAATCCCTTTAATGCTTGTCCATTATAAAAAAAAAAAGAAGATGCACATTTGAAAACGCTGCAGCGCAGAACAAGCGCAGCGAGGGAAGGGTATCGAGCCAAGAGAAGGGAGGATAAGAATATCCTGCGTAGAAAAAAGAGGGCAAACACTGTCTCTCAGCTCAAGGATATCGAACATCGATGGAAATCCAGTCATCGAAGCTCTGGTTGATGTATCCGAGCAGCATTTCCAACAGCTGTTAAATGGGCATGATGTAGAGGGAGTGAAAAGGCAAGAAGGGAACCCATGTTCTGTCAATGAAGAATATATTTCACCACCCAGTAAAGAAGAGGTTGGCTTTGCTATAAAAAAGCTCAAGAACAATAAGGCCGCCGGCTTTGAACGCTTAATAGCGGAGCTTTCCAAATACAGAGGTGATGTTTTGATTTGGCGCATGCACCAAATAATCAACCAAGTATAGGTGGAAGAAACGGTACCTGGTACCTGGGTACATCAGCTCCACAAATGACACCTTAGTGGAGATTGGCGGAGAATAACCTTATGAAACTGCTGCTGCTTCGGTTTGGCCAAACAATTGGGTTCAAAACACCTCACTCGAAGATTAAAATGCATGCTCCATCGAACCATACTCCTGCTTTATGGTGACGACAACTAGGAAAGGAGAGCTTATATTCTGTTCTTTGAAAGAAAAATTCTCCGTCGGATATTTGGTCCAGTGTGCGAGGAGGGCGAATATAGGAGAAGGTATAATCGTGAACTCCATGAGCTGTACCAAGATGGGGATGTAGTTCGAAAAGCTAAATGACGTCGACTACATTGGCTCGGCCACATTGAGCAAATGGACAATAATGCTCCAGCCAAGAGGATCATCGACTCCCAGCCTCCAGGTTCGAGAAGGCAATTAAGACCGAACCTCCGTTGCAAAGACAAAGCCGTCGCGGATGCCAGAGTATCAATTGAGTATCAATACTAAAATTCAAAGTCTCTTGCGCAACATTAAAAGCCCTATCTGTTTCAACGTGTAGGGTACAGAAAGATCCACGTGGTATCACAATGGACCTTATAGTGGTCTAACCTTACCTAACCTAACCTGACTAGTAGTTGATAAAGCTTATCGGTGTCATTCTTCAGTTCATCTTCGCATCGCTTAAAAATTTAATCAGACACTCTGTTTTCATTAGTTAAATGGGGCAACAAACACGAGTACAATGAATCAATTTTTGGAGAGATGAAAACAAAAAACACGGTCAGTAATTTGTTCAACCGTTATCTCATCTTCAGTCACGTGTTCGGAGTGATGTCCCGCACGCTCGCATCATCAGACTTTTATAATAAATCTCTAGAAATGTAATTTTTCTGTACATAAACATATAGTTTTACGTTTTAATTTTACAGTTATCAGTCAGTTTTATTTCTAGCATTCAAATGTACACCAAGGTATAAGTATAGTAGTAGAAGTAGTAGTAGTAAATTGCGATTTTAATTTAAAAGTGTTCATTTATATACAATCATTTCCACAATACAGACATTGGCGCCAGCCGTAAAAGTGAAGATTTTCATTCATGTACAAACATTATGAACTACTCATGCACAGTAGTGGAAATTCGATTATGAACATCAACAAAAAATTTGTTTTCTACGAAATTAAAAATATTTATTGAAAATTTTAAATGTACATAAAAGCGTTATAATATATCATAAATGATAAATAACAAATTGTTACATAAAATTTGACTTCCAAAATAAAGGTACAAGGTGGCGCAAAAGTCATCTTCCTATCGGAAGAAGCATAATTTTTGCATATGGCGGCAAATGTAAATTCTACTTTGATATTTGTGAAGTTAACTGATACAGAAAAAACTTAAGACACCAATTAACATAATCCAAAAGCAGAACCAAAGTTTTTCATTCATAAAAAAAATTACAGCGAAAGAACATCGGGTGACAACTTTTGCGCCACCTGACAACTTTTGCGCCACCTTGTATAAGAAAACAGGAGAAAGCAATGAAAACTATAGGAAATTTGATTATGAGCACATGAAGGTTTTCCGGTTCTTTTTAAATAATGATGGAATTTTTTTCGAAATAAAAAATTCTTAATAACGAGTGGGGCCTCCTCTATTTTGGAGAACATCTTGTTGCGGTCAAATTGCGCGCAACAAGGGCCATTCTCTTGTTCCCTTGACCCTCCTTGTAATTTCCTTCTTTTATCGGTCTGCGTTCGCACGGTCTGAAGAAGTGGAGGGGCAACCATGGTTCCATCAGCCATTGGTCCACGTCTCTGGAGCCTTAGGGAGCAACCACCACAGGTGGCTTGAAGGGCAGGAGGCCCAAACCAAAAGAAGCGTTGGACTCGAACACAGACGGGCGGACGGACGGTCTGGGGAAATGACGACAGACTGGGAAAGCCGACACAGATGGACGGTCTGTGCATACCAATACAGACGGACGGTCTGGGAAAAATGAGGACAGACGGACGGTCTGTAAAGGCGGAGGGCAAGCTCAAAGCACTCTGCAACCAGACGGACAGTCTGCAACGGCAGGGTGGTACTAACGCAACACACCAAAACATCCACCCTGCACATGTAAATGAGATTCGCGGGCGCGGGCGGATGGTCCGAGTAGTCAAAGGCCCAAATGCGACTAAAGATCTACCACTGACACGGTAGTGAGCCACAATCGATGAGGGAAGGGATGACGCTCCCTTTTGACCAACTCCGTCGTGGGAGCACCGAAGGAGCAGCAGAGGCGTGCGGGCGGGCGGCCCTGTAAAACACCCTCACGACACACGAGCGGCACAAAACGTGATACACTTAAATCACGCTGAAAGAAAACAACGATCGCCACCGTAACGGCGATTACACTAAAACAAACAAACACAAACACATCACGGTGAAACTGAGAAGGGGTGACGGTTGACGAACGGCGCAGGGACATAAGTCCCGAAGACATAAGTCCCGAATTCATTTTTCGGGACTTATGTCCCGCTTAAGTGGGTCATAAGTCCCGAAATCAATTAGGGCCTTATGACCCACTTAAGTGGGACATTAGTCCCGAAAAATTAATTCGGGACTTATGTCCCACTATACATTTCCTAAATATACGCCTGAGAGAAACTAAGAAGACCACTCCAAATGCTACAGCAAATAGTCAAATCGGTTTCGTTATCGGTGACGTGAAATAAAGGCAAACGAAATAAGGCCAAATTCCAAATTTGGCATCATTTCGCTTTCGAAAGCGAAATAAAGCCAATTTGGCTTTATTTCGTCATGCAAAACGAAATAATACCAAAAAACAAATGGAAATAAGACCAAACCACTTTGTTGTGCGCAAATGTGCAACTATTATCGATTTGTTTGCTTACAATTATGTTATGAGACTTAACGGTAAAACGGTGCCGTGACATAACCCCAAGCGTCATAAGCCCAAATTTTGAAATTTGGCCTTATGTCGCATTGTGAAAGTGACATAAGGCCAAATTTTAGCATTTGGTATTATGACACATTGGAAAAGCGTCACAAGGCCAATTTGGCTTTATGACACTTTCGCTTGGTGCTGCTTTCAACAATTTGCCCTCGCAACTACCCCAAATCAAACAGTGACCCCAAGCAGGGGGGTTGCAGGGGGGCAGGATGCCCCCATATACATTGCACTGTTTATGGGATTAGTTGCGAAATCGAAAGTAGATTGCATAAACAGTGAGGTACGGTTTCGACAATTTGGCTTTATGTCTCTTTCCGGATTTGGCCTTATGACGCTTTGTGAAAGTGGCATAATACAGTGACAGTGAAAGTGACAAAATTATATTTTACCTATCAATTTATGAACGTTAATAAAATATAAAATATTTCCAAATGTTTGTTTCATTCGGGACTTGTGTCCCATTTTCAACGATTAAAATTCGGGACTTATGTCCCACTTAAGTGGGTTATAAGTACCTAAATCAATTCGGGACTTATGTCTTCGGGACTTATGTCCCTGCGCCTTGACGAACATCCCAGTCAATAATAATAATATTTGGATGTCTTGGGACTTTTCCGAAATTTAAATGGAACGATGGCCGCGAGCCAAACATAAATTAAACTTATGTAAGGGATGGCCACGATCTGCATGTCCCTTTCCCCAAAATCTGCGCACGATTCCACCGAGGTAGAATAGGGAAATAATTTAGAATTCAAACGAAATTTTCTTACCAACTCCTTTGGTTTCCCGCTCGCGAATGGTTTCTGGGTCTGGTCCTAGGGATGGTCATCTTGGAAAAGATCTCCATTCTCCGCATCCCGCACTTATTTATGAGTTCTGTGCTTTTTTGTGGGGATATTATTAGGAAAATAACTAAATAACATTCTGCAGTCGGCATGTTGTTGAAAAACTAGCTCCTTGCTCGAATATATTTTGTTTACTTCGCGATCTGTCAAAAAGGGTATGGGCTGAATAAAGGCAGATCCAGGGTCGGTCGGAGGGTTCGTTCATTACTGGAGAGTTAGAGTAATGGGCGAATTCACTGAGTAAGAGGTCGCCTGAAGGGCGTGAGAACATTAGCGGGTTCATGTCAGCGCACTGATGTGAGAGTACATAGTGTAGCAGGAGAGGACATGGACCGCCAAATGTTCTAAGTATGTGTGAGAATGGGGGAGTATGAAACAGTTGACTACCTCAGCGCCACAGCTGAATGGTCGTGTTTTAACTGTCATTGGCTCTGCTTCCCCATGTAATGTATGGATGTGTGAGTTAGGATGCCGGCCGACGAAATGGACAAAGCCAGCTGGAAGATCACTTCTTGGTTGACCAGGCAGAAAGTCAGTTGAAGTTTTTTGTTATCGTCCAGAAGGGACTTTGTAATAAAATAAAAAAAGTCAAGAAAATAATTCGAGGAAAGAGATAGGCGGCAGGGAAATTTAAAATCGCTCAGGATAATTGCC
The DNA here is from genome assembly GCA_949715645.1 of Portevinia maculata. Classification (NCBI taxonomy): domain Eukaryota; kingdom Metazoa; phylum Arthropoda; class Insecta; order Diptera; family Syrphidae; genus Portevinia; species Portevinia maculata. The sequence continues at coordinate 23,386,045 of OX454527.1, read as the reverse complement.
GGAGCAGGGAGACACTTGTCAAGGCGGGATCATACCCACCCATTTGAGGGACGAAGAGAAAAAGGAGTTGAAGGATCTCACTTAATAAAAAGCTAAATACTTTTTGTAATTTTTATAGAATAGTTAGTAGGAGTGTTAGGATTTAAAGTGGAAAAATTTGTGATCTCGGTAGTATCGTGCCTCCGAAAATTCCCGGTATACTACGGGACCCGCGGCCCGTTAATTTTGAATATTTTCCATCGTTCGGGAAAAGCAATCGTGAGTCATTCTGGGACTTTCTTTGATTCCCAGTCGGCTGTGAAATAAACCCCAATAAAATTTGCCGTACTCCAACGGAGTTTTATAACGTCGTGGAAAAAAAATAATCTTGCATTTCTTTTTTGTGGTTTTTCGCTCGTTTCTGGTCGTATTTCTTTGGTTTCACAATTCACCTTAAAATTGTGTGGCGCCCATTTTTTTTAGCTATTTTTCAGACCCGTGATTCATCATAAATTAAACAACACAGTAAGTACCTACGTTTTCCTTTGGTGGGATTCACCAAACCGTATTTTCTTACTACCTGAACACACCCCTTGCTGCGCTACCGGGAAATCAGCATAACTTTCTGATTGTTGCACTCGCGCTCTTCATACATTTCATATTTTCATTTCGCATTCGTTTCGCTGACAGTTCGGAAATTTTTCTTTTCGGCGGTGGCGGCCGCAATTTTTATACCCTATTCTAGGGGTATATTAATTTTGACGCATAGTTTGTAACATACCTTAATATTGCCCGTAGACCCCTAAAAGTTACTATATTTATGATCAGCATCGATAGTAATGTCGATCTAGCCATGTCCGTCCGTCCGTCCGTCCGTCCGTCCGTCCGTCGGCAAAAATTAGGCCTTTAAACTGGACCTAGAGAGCTGAAATTTTAACCATATACTCTCTAGGGTCCCGAAATAATCAAGTTTACGAATTTTTGAAATCCGCCCACAAACTCAAAAAAACAAAATTTTGGAAAAAATCGAATTTTGAGCTAGGAAGCTGAAATTTTTTATATATGATCTATGACTCCTAAAACTGCTCGGGATATAAAATTTTCAAAATCCGCCCACTGCCACGCCCACAAAAAAATAAAACAATTTTATTGAAAAACCAAAATTTGAGCTAGGGAGCTGAAATTTTTAATATATACTCTCTATGGGCCCTTTAAGCTCATGTATAAATATTTTCAAAATCCGCCCACTGACACGCCCACAAATAAATAAAACAATTTTTTTGAAAATCCAAAGTTTGAGCTAGGGAGCTGAAATTTATAATATATACTCTATATGGGCCCTTTATGCTTATGTGTAAATATTTTCAAAATCCGCCCACTGGCACGCCCACAAATATTATTATTTTTTTTTTTTGAAAATTCAAAGTGAGCTAGGGAGCTGAAATTTATAATATATACTCTCTAGGGGCGCTTTATGCTCATGTGTTAATTTTTTTAAATCCGCCTACTGACACGCCCACAATTAAATAAAACAATTTTATTGAAACACCCAAGTTTGAGCTAGGGAGCTTTTTTTTGATAAAATCCTTTAAATGTTATATAACAAAATATGTAAAGCGTTCTTAACAATTCAACCATACTTAGACTTTTGTCACGCCCACTTATGAGGGATAGGAATAAGAATAGGGTATCCAACAGTTCGCCCAAGCGGACTGTAGCCCGTCCCTATGTTTTTCTATTAATTTATTTCGTTTGCTTTCCGCCCAAATAAAAGTAAATTGAGTAGTTTGCCCGCGAGTACTAATAATAATAATTAATTATAATTTAAAGTGCAACAATCTGAAAGTCGATTTGACATTGACATTGTAAGGCTTTTAAGCACATCAGGGCTGATTGACGACCAAGCCTCACGGATAGCTTCTTTAAGCTGATTGACGTGGTGGAACTGTCTGCCATGTGAGTAAACGTTACGTCTAAGAATCCCCCACAAATTTTCGATTGGGTTAAGGTCTGGACTTCGATCCGGCCACTTCATTACCTCGATATTGTTTTGTGAAAAACATTCCTTAACGGACCTTGCGTTGTGAACGGGCGCGTTATCCTGTTGGACAAATTAAATTTTCAAAAAGAAATTCTTCGGACATGCTCACTACATTGAGATCTAGCACATCGATGTACAAAGAAGCGTTAAAATTTCTTGGTAACCACGCAATTTGTGATGTTCCCGCAGAGCAAAATGCCGCCCAAATCATAACCGAACCTCCTCCGCTATGTCTGCTTATTTTGACCTGCTGAAATATTCGCAGATCATGCCAATAATTTGAAAAACCATCGGGGCCGTCGAGATTAGATTTTTTTTCCTCGCTGAATATAACATTGTTCCATTCTTCTATCCAGGTTATGTGAGTTCTCGCAAACTCCAGCCTCGCATCTTTATGAGCTTGAGTAAGCGGAATTTGTTTGACACGTTTACGGTACTTTAGGTTTCTGTCTTCATGTAAAATTTGCCGTACCCTCCTCGCTGTGATAGGAAGAGCGAATTCCCTTTGAATATCAGTGGATGTGACATTATGCCGTCGAACTTCGAGTAAAATACGCCTCTTTTCACGAACTGAAATTTTTCTGTTGTTGTCAAATTTTTTCTTTGACTGTAATTTTCACCAAGTCTAACGTAATTACATACGACTCTGTTAATTGTACGGCTTATTTCCCTCATGGACAAACTCTGTTCACAAAAAAAAAATATTTTTGTTATTTCATCCCGAGTTAGGTCCTTACCGCGTCCCATTTTTAATTGTCTCAAATTTTACTTAAGTTTTTATTCTTATTCATTAAATTTATTTATTTTTAACAATTTAGTGAAAAAAAACATCCAAAACTTTTTGAGCAGTTTCCTCGCAATAGCAAAAATAACGCAACTGTTCACAATCGAACTTCCACCAGAAATGCAATATTTTCTATCACCTTATCAATAAATTCCAGTGAGCTCACTAACGAAGAATGATAAAGCTCTTGTAAGGTAACGGTTTATTGTATTGAATGTCGACAGATGCTTTGAACGTGCTTTGGAGTAGGAGATGCACTTCCTGGTCTTTTAAATGGAATTTCGGCTTTTCGGTGTGAACTGTCCATAATCGAACTTCCACCACTGTATGTACTTTTAAAATATAAAACAATAATGAAAAATAGTGATAGATAAAGAATACAAAATTCATTCTCAATAGTTTCGATTTTATAAATTTAAAACGATTCGTTGATGATATTCTGTCCGAATCTTAGTGCAATTTTGGTATGTCTGCTGGTATCGTTCAGTTTTGACCATTTAGTCGCCCGATGACATTACTTCGCAAAAGCTTATCGCTATCTTAAAATGACATATTGTTATCGGCCTAAGTATAAAACGTACACCAATGAAGCGAAAGACATCTTCCCTTCGGTGTAGCAAAGCGTTTAATCGAAGTAGATCGCCTCCAGCTCAAAAGAATTATTAAATGGTTCCCAAACTGCATTTGTCGTGCAAGCAATTTTGTTTTCAATGTCATTGTTAAGTCAATCCTATCAGCTAACTTCGGGACTAGCAATTGGGCTATATCCCACCAACCTTTCTCAAATACATTAAAGTAGAATTTGGTAAATGAGTTTTACCTCAGTCGTAAATAAAAAGGGAGGTGGTTTTAGTGGGTGGTGGGTCCCACACTACTAGCTTCACTAGTGTCTTTCAAGATTTCCACCAACCCTGGGAGAAAAAAAAATTAAGCGGGGTTTGCAGTTAAACAGATAAGAGGGTTTGACTTTATTCGAGATCCATTGCGACAGGCCTAATAAAAAAAAGATTTTTTTTTGTTTGATTTAAGTGGAACGTTAACGCACTTTTCGTAATTTGTAGCAACACAAAAGCAAATGTCTAAATCAATTTCATTTACTCCCTTTGTCTTGAATTTTTTTTACTGATTTGTTCCTTCAGTGCGCGGTGCTTATTGCTCTTATTGTTTATTTCCAAGCATATTGTTTATTTCCAAGCATATTTAAAAATAAATGATGTTGAATCTTCCATGGCATTACTCCACCTTAGATTTGCACAGAAGAGCGAATGTTGAAATGATTTGTGATAGAATCCAAAACTTACCGCAAACTTTATAAGTAAAAATAGCTTTTCAGAAAATCCCCTGATCCATCAAATGAGTCTTTAAATTCCATCTTATGTTGTTCCTGTTTATATACCTACTTATGTGTTTCTTTATTTGCTTATATATATGTTTATATATCTATTTATTCGTCTATTTATTTATTTCCATTTCATTTATTTATTTATTTATTAATTATTTAATAATTTATTTATTTACCTGTTTATCTTTTGTATTTGTTTATTTATTTATTTATTTATTTATCTAATTATCTGTTAATTTATTTATTTACCTGTTTATTCGTTTATTTGTTTATTTTTTTTTGTTTATTTATTTTTTATGTATTTATTATTTATTTATTTATTTATCTACTTATTTATTTATTTACCTATTTATTTATTATTTACTTATTTACTTATTTATTAATATATTTATTTTTTATTTTTTTTTTATTTTTTTTCTTTTTGTTAAATTGAAGGTTTTTCTCGCACTTTCCTTCAAAAAGATTGCTATTTTGTAAATAAGAATTCTCTTCAGATTTGTTAAATATATTGTTTCAGTAGTAAGATACAAAAATATCATATCTCTGTAGGATGTAAAATGTGTGGTAGCGTACCGAATGTAAATCAATATTATGCGAAATAAATCTATCTTTCTTAAAATAAATTGAAATCATGTTTTTTCTGCGAAACCGAGTGCAGCAACAGTAACGATGACACTTGGCGAGCTATCAAAAGTCACAAGCACAAGAAGTGGATTCAAAAAACCAATAGTTTTTCCTCCCATAGAGAACGAATTTTTCTAAGTCGTGTCTTGAGCATTATAAAGGATCACCATGGTGAATTTCCATTTTCCTGGTAAAATAGTTTTGGCTGGGCCGTTTTTTCGAATTGTTTTTAAAAAAGCTGTCTTCATTTGCATCGATTTTTGTGATATTGCCAGAATCAGCGTATAAAAGAGAATTCATACGAACTCTGGTGCAATCTATTCCTCATGGTTAGAACGCTGTTTAGTCGTCCAAAAATATTTGGGAGCAAGCACGTCCCAAATTATAATGCCACTCGACTTTCTTTTTTTACAAATATGTTTCCATTGATCAATTTCTTTGTTTTTATTAAATGGGGATTCACACATAAATATATAAAAACAATAACAAATCTGACAGATAACAGAAAAACAAAATAACATTTTAATCGAAAAATGGGGGTAAAGGTTCGTTTCCGTGTACAGAAGAATCTAGATACATGTAGATACAATCTACTCAAGGCTTTGCGATTAGATAAGGGCCTGTTTTCTATTTACTTCTAGTACTGCGAAACAAACTACGCTTTTAATGTGTAGGTAGTAGTTCTAGTGACTTTCAATTAATATAAACAATGGCATCATCCGGAAAACTTGTAAGACACCGACATCGAATTCCGCAGCTTGACGTATAAAAATAATCACCACAATCAATTAAAAAATATACCGGTGTACGGCGAAGAATTTTTGTTACAATATCATGGGCTTGAGTCACTGTAGCCGGAATTGAGTGAGCAATACTTATTTGTTTACATCGTACTCGCATTAACTTTTAAATGACTTTTGCGGTGATTAACAGTGACACATTGCGAGGTACCTATATTTGACACCTTAAAAATAAATATTAGGCATTAACGGCCCATACAGGGCCTGAAACCTACCCCAGATACCCCAGTAGATTAACGTATCTGATGAAGATATTCCAATCGTGTCAACGAGTGTCCTAAAGACTTAAAAACAAAACTTATTAGGTATTAACCGCCAAAAAGCCGAATACGAACGGCAAATTTGAGAAGCTTCTCATGACAATTGATACTCTTGGATGTCTGTCAGACATTCGAGAGCGGTGGAGCAGTGGAAAAACTCTAGATGTTATTTGGCCCCGGCGTGATTTGAACCGGGAACCTTTCGATAAGTAGTCCAACACACTAACCAGTAAGCCACTGCGCCCGACATATTTCACACCTTACCTGTCAATAAATTTATCGAAAGATCAAGTTGATGCTGAATGTGGAAAATTGAGTTGAAATATAATTGATTTTCACAGTTCCTTGTCACCCTTTGCTCACTCTACGGGACAAGTATGATAACTTTGGTATTGGATTCTTGTAAGGCACAAAATACAAGCATGTTTCATTTTGGAGAGCGGTTCGTTTTACCAATAGGTAAAAAGAACATGTCAGGCCAACAAGACCTGTACAAAAACCTGTAGAGATAAAGAAGGATACTTCGTAGTAGAGTCACAGTCGGTGCTGAGAATATGGAAAACTGTCGTCTTCAGACTGTATAGCGGTCACGAAGACCAATGCCAGGCAGAATGAATCATTCAACATAGACAATGATAGCCACGATTTCCGTTTACCTGATCAAAGCGAAGCAAGAATAGCAATGTCAAAGCTGAAAAGCTGCTGGACCTGACCTATAAACCGAGTTGTTCAAAGCAGCTGCAGATGACTTTGTAGACAGCATACCCCAACTCATCTCTAAAACTTAGTCCGACGAGTGTATGCCTGATGAATGGAACCTCAGCATTGTTTGCCCCTTTAATTAGTATTTTGATTTTCACGCTTTAGGAAGAGAATTTATTAAAAATAAGTTAAGCAACTTTAAAATAATAATTAAATTATTATTTCGCATACATTTTGGTCCTATCGAGCAGCGGATGTTTCAGGAATTGGCAGATCAATCATGGAATTACTGAGACGACAACGTGCCTCTATCAAAGGGCAAATCACGAGGATTGATACATATTGTCAGTCAATCGAGGCAAATCATTCATTGCCGCATGTGCAAGCTCGCCAATCGAAATTGGAGCAATATATGCGGGATTTTGAAAAAATTCAAAATGAGATCGAAACTGGTGTCTCGGATGAACACATCCAAGAGCAAATCGAATATAGCGCGAGCTACGAGGATCTTTACTACAGTGTGCACGCAAATCTTCTTGATGCCATAGCTTCCATTTCATCGAGTTCGTCAACAACGACAAGTGCTAATCCCTTCGCGAATTCTGATTCTATAAGCTCCACACTAAACACATTAACTGAAAATCAGGCTTCGCTTAATATTATCGTGAAATCTCTCGCCGATGCGTCGCGAAAAAACATTAACATTAATAAATTCGAGTCACCTAGATTGGCCGAAATCAAACTTCCTGATTTCTCCGGTAAATACGATGAGTGGGTAAGGTTTAGGGATTTGTTCTCTGCCTTAGTAGTTAACAAAAACTCTATCGCCGATATCGAAAAAATGGAGTACCTACAAACGAGGCTGAAGGGAGAAGCAGCATCTCTAATAAAGCATATGCCACCAAGTAACGAAAATTTCGTGGAAGCGTGGAAAATTCTAAAAGATCATTACGATAAAAATCAGTCAAAAATAATAGTCGCGCATTTAGATAACATTTTTGATCAACAACCGCTAAAAAATTCTTCACTGTCCCATTTGAGGCAGTTATTTAATACCACCAATGAAAACATAAACGCGCTTCGGGCATTAAAATTGCAAATTGATTCCTGGGACATCCTTCTGGTGTATCATTTGTCAAAGAAGCTTGACACGGATAGCAAAGTTTGGTGGGCACGACAAAGCAAAGACAACGATAAGCCAACCGTTGCTAATTTCATGTCTTTTCTCAAAGATCGCATAAATGAGGTAGAAACGTTGCAATGCTCGCAAACGATTCGTACGAGTCAACAACCGGTATCAAAAGACGTCAAATACAAACGGGTCTTAAATTCAGTTTCGGTAAATTGTTTCAAGTGCAACGATAAACATTTTCTTTTTCAATGCAATCAGTTCAAACTTTCAAAGGCCTTACTGTGCCGTTGCGTTTAGACTTTATTAACCTTCGCATGGGCACATCTTTTTATGTACCCGAATGGACTGTATCTACATGTATAGATAAAAAAAATCCCATACATTTATTTTGTACGAATCTGGTCTAGGAAATATTTTTTTGTTTTGTTTCTTATATCTCATGATTTGTATTTACTTCACTACGTCGCTTCAGAGCAATTTCGAGATTTATCCGTTTTGATTCGGAAATTACCAGAGCTGATCGAATAGCATCTGACAAAGCAGCACATATAAGGGATGTATTTGAAATGTTAAATTTCAATCTTGGACAATGTTATCGGCCTTCTGATTCTTCAACTTTTCCGCTTTAGAGGACGTACTAAACTTACCGAATACATACCATCCAAGCCAGCAAAGTATGGCAAAAAGCTTTGGCGGGCCTGTGATTCGCAGACAGCCTCTCCATTGAGTGGACAAATTTATACTGCTGAAATTGGTTCCAACATTGTGATTGTGAAGGAACTTACCATATAAATTTAAAACTTCAAAATGCAGAGAAATGTTGTCCACCGAATTTGGATTTTGTGAAAATGCTGTGCTTTGCTCTTACGTCCCAAAAAAAAGACGTTTTGCTGTCAACCTTCCACCAAACTAAGGCAATCTCCGAGGGACGACAAAAAAACCGAGAGATAATCCTGTATTATAATCATATCATAGGCGGGGTTGATACGATGGAAAAAATGCTTAGCCAGTATACCACAAAACGAAGGACGCTAAGTTGACCGTAGGCTTTATTTTATAATCTGCTTCACGTATCAGGACTAGCTGCATACATAATTTATGTGAAAAATAATCCACAAGGATCAGCAAATATTGCAACAAAGAAAAGTCGCAGAATAAATTTCCTTGAAAGCCTGGGTGAGAGCTTGTACTTCCGCAGATACGTAAAAGAACACAAAACCGAAGAATAACGTGCCAAATTCGTATTCGAAGTGCCCTGGAGTGCATTCTAGGAGAAAATGTTGGACCTGGAACAAACATCGAAGGTTTCACCCCAGATGAGCGCGAAATAGATCCTGCGTATGACCTGCCTCAAAAAGGGGCATGCTTCATAAGCTACAGGATCAATAAAAAGAAGAGAGCTACCCGCCGAAGATGCGTAAAATGCCAAAAGCCAGTGTGTTTGGAGCACAGTCTTACCCAAACAATGTGCCAAAATTGTTATATGGCCTAGCTTACAGTCTTCTTTTTTATGAATAAAACGAAATAGCTGGTATATTACTTGTATTTTTTTTATTTAATTTCAGATGGTTATTCTATTGCTGTTCCTTCAGGCTCGATTTTTAGTCTAGGCTCTAGGTGTAACAATATATCTCCTTGTTTCCCCCTATTTTAGCCCCACATTTGCGAAAATATCAAGCAAAATGAAAAAAAAATTATCTACATTTTTTTTTTTTTTTTTTTTAATTTGCTTACGCTAAAGGGATTTTTTTTTTTCTGTTGTTACAGTACCCTTATAATGCTAAGAACACAGTGTAAGCTACTTGGTATTAGAAAGAATAGAGAGATAGGAAAGAAGTGTTTGGGTGCAGTTGTAGGTTGTGTAGATACTGTTCATATGTGCAAAAAAAACGTCGAAATGTATAAAAAGGTGAGAAAATCAGAGAATTTTTTTTTAAATCTTTTGTTTTCCTACTAAGATCAAAAAGTTAGTTACTGAGTACAATTTTCTTCGAGATAAGTTAAGCCCTAACAAAAATATTCCATAAAGAAAATTCAAATATCTAAATGTGTAGATAGGGTCCATGCGAAGGTTAAAGCAAATGGAATTTGCGCAAATTGTCTTCGTGTCAAGCACTCGCCATCGGAGTGCAAGTTCTCATCGTGTAGAATTTGTGGTGCTAAGGACAACACTTTAGTTCATTTGGAACAGGTGCATGCCGACAATCAACCGAGCACTTCGAAGGGTACTTCCAGTAATGTAATAGTGAATGCACTTCAGCATTCACCTTGTGATGTTTTGACGATGTTGCCTACGGTGACGTTATTGGTTAGAGATTCGAGCGATCAGCTGCAACAGTGTCGAGCGCTACTCGACTCAGGATCGCAGTCGACGTTGATTACAGAGGCTTGCGTTCAAATGCTTAATTTAAAAAGAGCTCATGCCAGGGTACCAATTTCAGGCATTGGCGAACAAGTGCATTCCCAGGGCACAAGAGGTCTAGTTAATCTAGTCATGTGCTCAGCCATGTTGAAGAGTTCGTCACTTTGCACAAAGGCTTATATTCTTTCATCTCTCACAAATGATTTGCCGAATGTGGAAATTCTGAAAGGAAATCTCTCGTTTTTTGACAACTTAAATCTTGCTGATCAGTCATATTGCAGCCCAAGCAAAATTGACATTTTAATTGGCGCCGATATTTTCTTTGATATTCTACGCGACGGAAAAATTGTTCATCCGAACGGGTCTCCAGCGGCTCAGAATACCATTTTCGGATGGGTTATAGCCGGCAATGTTCCAGTGACTCATCAGCACGAGGTGAAGGTACTTCATGCGTCTCTCGATCTTGACGTGCTTTTCAAACGCTTTTGTGAGCATGAAGATCTTCAAGATGTACAGTGAATAGGTTCTAAAGCGGATAATACCATCGAAAAACATTTTGCGTCAACACACTTTGTTCGTTCTGACGGTAGGTACGTGGTGAGGTTACCGTTTTCGACTAGTGAAGTACAATTCGGAGATTCTCGAGGCGCGGCATTAAAAAGACTTTAAACCATGGAAAAACGATTTCGCCTTGATCCCGAACTTAAACGCGAGTATATTGACTTTCTGCGTGTATACGAGAGTTAAGGGCATATGTCCATAGTGCCGCATAACGAGCTTAAAAGGCCATCTTTTTACTTGCCCCACCACTCAGTTCTAAAACCATCCAGCACAACGACAAGGTTAAGAGTCGTGTTCGACGGTTCTTGCAAATCAACTAACGGCCTTTCTTTGAACGATCAGTTACTAGTCGGGCCTACAATTCAGCAAGATTTGGTCAGGTGTCTAATACGGTTTCGGAAATATAAAATTGCCGTAAAAGCAGACATCGGAAAGATGTATATGTGTATATGAGGAGCGACCCAAGTGAAGAACCGCGAGATTATCGGCTTAATACGGTAACGTACGGGACAGCGTCGGCTTCGTTTCTCTCCACACGGGTAATTAAACAAATCGGAATAGATAATTCCTCGCAATATCCTCGCGCATCCAACAGCATTATTAATTACTTTTATGTGGACGATTACATGAGCGGTTTTCATGATTGTGAAGACGCAATTAGCGTCAAAAATGATTTATGCGCTATCCTTAAAAACGCGGGCATGGACTTACGTAAATGGTCATCGAATTCAGCTGCCTTCATAGCCACGCTTGATCCAGAATGTATAGAACTGGCAACAGAGCTACCTATTGGTGAAGTCGGTGTTAAAACTCTTGGTCTCTTGTGGGACACCAACTATGATTGCTTTAAATTTAGTTCCTCTACACCGTCGCTTGGCTCGTGCATTACAAAAAGACAGGTACTATCGGATATATCACGGATTTTTGATCCCTTAGGCTGGATAGCGGCAGCTGTCGTAAAAATGAAAATCTTTATGAAACGGTTGTGGCTCAAAGGCATCGATTGGGATACGCATATTCCAAGTGACTTGTTTGATGAGTGGTCGGACTTTAAATCAGAGATTGAGTGCTTCAGTTCTCTCAGTATGTCAAGGTGGCTTCAGTTTGAGAAAGACGATTTGGCGGAGTTACACGGGTTTTCGGATGCGTCGGAATCAGCTTACGCCGCTGTAGTATACTTTCGCGTAGTAAGAGGTAACGATGTACGTACGTCATTGATATGTGCTAAGACTCGCGTAGCACCGGTTAAACCAACGCTGACAATACCGCGTCTCGAGTTGTGCGGCTCTTTACTGCTAATGCAATTACTTAGCAAAGTCAAAGAAGCCCTTGCCATGCACAACATAAGTTGCTTTGCATATACCGACTCCACGATAGTTCTGCAATGGATTCAAGGATATCCTCGTCCCAGAAACGTGTTTGTAGACCATCGGATATCACAAATCATTAGTGCTTTCCCTGCCTCGATATGGCATCATGTCCGGTCGGTAGACAATCTAGCCGATTGCGCTACCAGCGGAGTAATGCCTCGTAATTTACTCAATCTTGGCCTATGGTGGAACGTGTGGCGGGAAGGGGCTTTTCATTATCAATGCTTACGCACTGATTAGGTGGAATGAAGGACAAGATGCAGTGTGTCCTTTCTATGAAGCAGCGGTTGGCACGCTTGCGGTGCACGGCATCAGCTCGTCGGTGGGGTGGGGTCTTGCTGCTTATCGTGCCTATATAAAAAAAAAACTATTCAAGGATAAGGAGAAACGATCATCAAATAAAGGAAGACAAAAAGAAAGAGATTATGACCTCGTACATCGGAGGTTACCAATGACAAGATGTCGTTGATATGAATGCGGAATAAAGAAAAAGAAGAAAATAAAATGTTGGAAAGAAAAGAGGAAAGAGGTAGATGGACGTTATCAGCGGTGATGTCGTGGGTGTTGTGACACCTGGAGGAACCCTCCGCTTGAAACTGGCATTAGCCAATGCCACTTGACTATCCTCTCCTCGTATTCTCTGAGGATAGTCCCTTGATTCGTAAATACTTGCACTAACACATCTCAACAATCTCTTAAGATCAACACATATTTATTTAATGGAATGGATTACTCGTATAAATTCATAAACAGGAAGAAAATTATCATTTTTTGATGTAACACGAGAGAATCTAAATCTTAGTGGTTTTGTTTTTATTTTGCCTCACGTAACAATAGCCGTGTTTCTTTGCACGCGGATATAGGGATGGCATCAGAAAACGACCATCGCCGCTTAAGAATTCATCAAAGAAAACTTGGCAGCACACATGCACCTATGACGTTTATTGGTGAAACAGCTGTAAGTTGAATTAAGAAATTTGTATTGAAAATCGTGAAATTCAAAAATATTAATTTCCCACAGTTGAAATTAATGTCAAACATATTCTAAAATTATAAAAAACCGTTTTGCATTCACAGATTTACTAAATTTTGAAAAAAAATAATAATAAAATCCCGAACAAAATATTCGGCGGGATGTGTTAGTGGTCGGCGGCGGGATGTCAAACTTTGACATTTCATGAAAAATTCATCGCTTCGATTCATCAAAAATGAAGAAAATGGGTTTTGGAAGCACTGTTTATCCCCGCTAAATGACTTAGCGGCGATAGCTATCCCCGCTAAAGTTAGCGTATATAGGATAAGTCGTTGTTGTATTTTACATGCAAATTGAAAATTATCCCTATATCCGCGTGCAAAGAAACACGGCTAATATCAATTAAGTAGGTAATAGGTAGTTTAACATGAAAGTAGGTGTTGAACTAATTATCAATTTTATCTTAATTAAGCAAAAATAGTTAAAAAAAATTATGTAAGTTTAATGAATATGTATGAATATGTTAGATAAGTATAGACCGGACTAGGAAGCCAATGAAAAGATATGTCGGGTATGTAATGTACTCACTTTTGTATACGTTGCATTTGATGATCTTGCTGCGTCGAAGTTTGTGCACAAATTTCTCGCTGGACCAGTTGATTTGATTATGTACTATGAATTTATATTATTATTTATGTACACGTATGAACTTAAATGCTGTGGCTTAAAGTGGGGTTAGATTAAGTTACGGTGTAAGCAAAAAAAAAGATTTTAATCCTTTAGGTTAGACTAGTTATAATAGTGAGATAATCTCATTCAAGAATTTGGTAAATTAAAAGGAATCCTTTTGTCTCGAATTTAAAATTGTACGCGCAAGTGACGTGTACATTTACTGATGATATACATATATATATCTTGGTGTGTACATATGTTTCAAGCACTCATATATGTATTCCTGTGTACCGATAGATGTGCGTTACACTGAATTAAATTACTGTTACAGTACCCCTTGCTGGCCAGTATCTTGCTGGAAGTTAAAGCGTGGCACCGCGAGCGGTTTGAGGATTGATCAGATGAGCTTCTTTCTTGCGGGCTGATGATGGGTATGGGGCTAGGTTATGTCACTTGATGGCTGGCATGTGCTTTTGGGCGTGTGCTGCGGCCTATGCCTCCAAATCCTACTCGATCGGGAGTGATATTTCGTGCTCCGCAGATCAGGACTGGCAGGGGCTCCGGTAAATGTGCTGCGGATTCTCTTGGTGAATGCTGGTAGACGAGGGGTTGTTCTTTCTGAGGTGCCCCGTTGTGTAATTGAGTCGACCACGTTGGCGGTCACCAGAACACTCTTCAACTCACAAAATATATCCGCAGTTTCCTGAGGATGAATGTAAATCTCAATTTGAGTGCACAAATGAACGCAATTCCAAAGCTTACCTTAGGGAATCTAATTCCGCGGATTATTTGATCCACGTGCAAATAAAATTTCTTGCCAACCCTTAAACGGCGTGGGTTTAAACACTTTCAATTTTTATTGTCCGGTTTCTTTAAATATTTCTATATTTCCAAAAAAAATAATTGAAATAGAACTGAGAAAATTAAAGATTGTTCAAGAGAAAAATTCAACGATGGGAACTACCACGACTTACGAGAATTTACCAGACGAACCAGCTTGAGTTAAGTGCGGCTAAGAAAAGGCGCGCAGTCTGTTTGACACTAGTATTAATAATGACCAGTTGTCTATGTGTTTGAGATCGTCATAAATCGTGTGCTAGCAAAAAAAAAAAATACTGGTTTATACAAATGCTTTACGTTCAGCTGATCGCAGTAGTCGAAAGCAGTGTTCGTCGGAAGGATCCGGTTTGTGTATCGGGACATCCGGTCGGCAGTTATTTTTGAAATGTATTGTAATTTATTTGCCATGATGAAATATTGATGGGTGGTGTACACCACAAACGGCCCAACATTTTTGCGCGATACCGAAATTCAGTTCTCTGTTCTACCAGAAGTAAAGCAGAAACAATAAAAAAACGAAGTGGTGTGCCTTATGCGATCGCCCACTACCGAGTGGGGCATTTTTGAAAAATTTTCAAATCTTAACAGACTTTTCCGGGTAAATGCACGCTGTATTCGGTTGTTTCGGCCACGTAATCCCCTTGAGACCAATGGTAAATCAAGGCCATTGTCCCTGCTAGATATCGAATTAGCAAAAAATCGAATTTTTAAAATATCTCAACAGCATACGTTTGGCGAAGAAATTAGCTGCCTTCAAAATAATCGACCGGTGTCTAATAAAAGCAAACTCCGTCTAATGACCCCTTTCATTGATGACAAGCGAGTACTACGAGTTGGAGGCCGGCTCGACAACGCAAATATTTCATTCGACCAACGACATCATATAATCCTACATAAGGACAGGCGTGTGTCTAAGCTTGTGGGGGCTAATCAAGAGTTACGCGACTGGTCAAACTTAATGTATTCGTCAGACTTCCACGAAGATGTTTCAAACGCGCCGACTACTGAAGGCATTAATTGGTGTTTTTCAACTCCACATGCACCGCACTTCGGGGGAATTTGGGAGGCTGGCGTTAAGACTATCAAGTACCATCTGCGTCGAGTGATGGGTACCACCTCAGTAATATATGAAGAGTTTTCTACAGTTCTATGTCAAATAGAGGCTTGCGCGAACTCTAGACCATTGTGCGCCCGATTTGAAGGGGATACTGATCCCCTCACGCCAGCGCACTTCTTAATTATGCGGCCACTCTCAACAGTTCCCGATCCCAGCGTTTTGGATGCACGGGTCACAGCGCTAAATCGATGGCAGTATCTACAGCGTTTGGTTCAGGATTTTTGGCGACGATGGTCCGATGACTACCTAAGCCAGCTACGCAAGCGTTTTAAATGGATCGAGATACAAAAAAACATTCGCATCGATGATGTGGTAATAGTTAAGGACGAAAACCGACCCCCATGTCAGTGGATCATCGGACGTGTTATAAAGACGCATCCAGGTCAGGATGAATTAGTGCGTGTTGCAACAATAACAACAGCGAACGGACAGCTCAAGCGACCTGTTTGCAAACTATGCCCACTTTTTGTAAATGACGGTTGAATGTATCATTCAACGGCGGGATGATGTTTGCACCTTAACTAAATTTGGCAGCACCGTACATGAAGAATAATGTTTTTTTTTTGTTTACTTTGTCTGACTTTTGTCACTCTGTTCATTAACGTCCATTAATAAAGTTCAATTTTGTTTGCTGCGTTAATTAGTATTTTGATTTTCACGCTTTAGGAAGAGAATTTATTAAAAATAAGTTCAGCAACTTTAAAATAATAATTAAATTATTATTTCGCATACAGTGCGCGTGAAAAAAAACTAAGAATGAGTGAATTGTTTAGAAGGATCTTCGTAATTTGTTACACAACAATTCAAGGATTTTATCGAAAAGAAACAAAATTGTGTAAAAGTGGTCATGGCAAAAAACTTTATAAAAATGAATTGTTCAGAACGGATTTATCTACATACTTTGCAAAGAATTGAACTTTTATTTCCAATGATTTCTTCAATAAAACGGATTTTTTAATAATGGCCGTGTCAGTGGGCTGAAACTTTGACTCTTCGATGAAACTGTTCTTTTTTTTAATTATGTACTAAAATAACTAAAATCAGTTAGAATCAGATTGTGGGCGTGTGAGTGGCTGGATTTTGAAAATCGTTAAACTTGATTATTCCGGGCCCCTAGAGAGTATATGCTTCAGCTTTCAGCTTTTTAGCTCGAGTTTTAAGGCCTCATGTTTACCCGGCGGACGGACGAACGTACAAGGCTTGATCGACATACATTAGTATCGATGCTGATCACGGATATATTTAGTAACTTTAAGGGGTCTAAGGGCAATATTAATGTATGTTACAAACTATGAGTCAACATTAATATTCCCTTTGAATTGGGTATAAAGATTTCTTAAATTGCGCCAATATCAGAGGTATAAGGCTCTTAAACATCGGGTACAAACTTTTATACCATACTATGGAACGCCTGAAACCCATCGTCAATACCCCGATTGGCTCCATTCGTGTGGTTTTGGGCCAGAAAAGACCATTGTACATCGATATCAAGCTAGCCAACAAAAAATCAGTCGTCATATTAGACGAGAGCTTATAGAGCGGATGGACACAAATGTCCCCGCCTGGAGAGTCTTTGATTCTAGCCTGGAAGGACATAGCAAGGCAACTCGCCTGAGGCACTGCGCACAATTAAAAGGGGGCACAAATCAACTTGCAGTTCACAAGTGCAGGCAGTTAGCTAAGGACCGGGCTAACTGGAGAAGCTTTGACAGATTGGTTTGTAAGCACGGCCTCCACGACACGAAAACAGATAATGCCTACCGACTTAATGATTTCGCAGCAGCTTACGATGATAAGTTTTACTAGGTTTCCAAGGTTAAGGCTCAGTATCCTGGCGCTCTAGAGATGGTCAAACTGCGGCAAATTCTGGAACACACTAGCGTGCTTAAAGCCGCGTATGAAAGCATTCATTGTGAGGAGCTCCACATGGCGATGGCCGAATATAGAATCTCGCGTGTCTGTGGGTGGATTTCAAAAATTCTTAAACTTGATTATTTTGGGTCCGTAGAGAGTATATGGTTAAAATTTCAGCTCTCTAGGTCCAGTTTAAAGGCCTAATTTTTGCCGACACACGGACGGACAGACGGACATTGCTAGATCGACATCGACATTCCTATCGATACTGATCATAAATATAGTAACTTTTATGGATCTATGGGTCTTCCCGCCGGAGCGCGGCACGTGGAGACCGTTGAGGCGATGTTTGTGCATCGTACTAGTCATTGGAATGTGACTAATCAGCGTAACCAAAATGTACAACAATATTCGCAATGACTAGGACTAATGCACAGAACATAAAAGCACAATTCGCACAAAAAAAAAACTCCAGAACGAAACAATGGAAAACAACACAAAACTAACGAATTCCCGAAAAGACGAACCACCGACCGCGTAAACAACACCAAATTGACCAGACTGAACTCCAAAACGTCAAATGGAAAGATACAACGACAGACACGCTATAGTAGGTCTCCTTTCTCAGCAGTCAAGGCGCATTCCACCCAACGAGTTGTCGCACCCAGGAAACGAGTAGGAGGCAGATCACACCAATTCGCAAATCGTGCTACTTCGCTCGCGCACATGACTAAAAATGCAAATGGTCTAAATTTGCATGTATGAGTAAACCTAAATATTTTTATGTAACCCATATACAAGGTGGCGCAAAAGTTGTCACCCGATGTTCTTTCGCTGTAATTTTTTTTATGAATGAAAAACTTTGGTTCTGCTTTTGGATTATGTTAATTGGTGTCTTACGTTTTTTCTGTATAGTTAACTTCACAAATGTAACAGTAGAATTTACATTTGCCGCCATTTGCAAAAATTATAGCTTCTTCCGATAGGATGATGACTTTTGCGCCACCTTGTACAAAGGGGGACATTTTTCACGGTCAAGGGCAATGGCCATATATGATGTAAAGCTGATGTGGTACATAACCACCGAGGTTTCTTAGCCAACATTGTAACAAAGTGGTATTCATTCGAATTAAGACTTTGAATAAAAGAAGTTTATAACGTTAAGCGAACGTCTGCGTATTTTTGTATTTTCTGTTGCGAAGTGAATCGCCTATTCACTAGCCATTGCTGAGACGCCTTCTCCAGCATAATTTCTCAACGTCATCTACGTTAAGAACACATATACCCTTAGAATAGGGTATAAAGACTGTACAACTTTCGGTCCCAGGCACTGTGGGCGGGTATGTGTTATTTCATTTAGCGCGGGTATAGGAATTAGTAATAGCAAAGTACGAGTATGTAGCCGATATCCCTCTTAACAACTAGCGCAAAAAAGGTTTTTCGCCACGGCCTCTTTTGCGGTAGTTTTGATCGAATGCAACAGTTTGTAGCCTATTACTATGTTTGGGTTTGACAATTTTAAAATAGCTTTTTCTTAAGATTAGAAAAGAAAAAACACCAGTTTCACTCATTTTCATCGTATCCAGTAAATAGGATGTGGTTCTCTTTCATGTATTATGGATATCTAAAGATCTTCAAGAGCAGCATTTCGCCGAATTTCTTCCATTATACAAATACGAGGACAGCTGAACTGGTTTAATATTCTAAGGGCTCTAAGGGTCACTCACATGCCTTTGTGAAGTTTGCAACTCTTATCTACATAATTTCCAATTATTGCCTTGGCGGGTGTTAGACAATTCAAAAACTTCCAAACTAGTTGTAGATATTAACGTTTCTTCCTCAAGAATCTCAAACTGAATTTCTGCCATCTAGTCCACTACCCAAGTCTTAACTCAGCTCTACTTTTACAGAGCAACCTATTTAACATGCAAACCACAACATTTTTCTCACACTCTACAGCGAACCGATAACTATCCAGAGTCAAAGACATCCAAAAACTCGGTACGACATTTTGCCCATCTGTTTTCGAGTCGTTTTATCACTTTTAATTGCGTTACTTCTTCTACTCGCAGCAGATAGGTATGATGGGGTTTTTCCCAAACAAGTCATGAAAATTCCAATCACATCCGGTTCCTCAGCATTCAAGATAACTCTTCACACGACAATTAAACCGACAACGCGACGAAGTCTGACTCACGGTATAAAGCGAAATCCGTTATTTTATTTTTTCTTTATTTTTGTTTTCTAGATTTGAATGGAATACTAAATCAGCATGGAAAGTTATTTTCCGCAATTATACTGCACTCACCCTTCCTTTGCGCATTTCTTCATTTGGCGTACTTACTCGTAACTCGAACACTCGTGTGTCGTGTCGCAAAAAGTCGTCTCATAGTATCTACACTCTCTCATCGTGTATCTGTGTCTGTAGTAAGTTCAAATAGAGATACAACGGCAAACGAAATTCATTCATAAAAAGTGAACGGAAATTGAATGGGAAGTGGAAGTAGTTTTGTACATTTGCAAGTGCACTCTACCGAGAGATAGTGGGAACGACAAAATGTGTGTACCTCGTTAATTACTGTCGACCTCCAATAACACAAATTTGCACGAGGCAGTGGGACGTGCGGTATCTACAAGTGAGATACTCGTATCTGTACAGCGATTGCGAGATATGTGTGTATATACTCAGAACAGATGGAGCCGCGCCAAATTGGAAGAGCGAAAACAAAATTAAGTAATACCTTACCTATCGGTAGAAATATCGGCAAGTGGGTGGGGATTGGGGAAAGAAAGCAAACAAATAATAGAAATTAATTCATTCCGCAACCTTGTCAACTGCATTAACGAGGAGGTGATGCGGATACACGAACTCGCAGATAGAAACATGTAGAAACACGCATTCCGTAAGCGGCACGTACTATGCCCATGTCCAAGGAAAGGAATCTATTTGGCAGCATTGTGGTCGTAGCTCAAGCGCGCAGTTGTTAATTGTTTGTTCGAAACGAGCGAGCGAAAGGAGAATCCCAAATCTATCAAAAACGAAACCAACAATCAAAACAAACACATAATTGGGGGTTTTATTGGCGGCCTGGTGGGGGCGTATCTACGAAATTTCGAATAGAAATTCCAACTAATCAGTGACGGTGTGACTCAGAGACGCATAACCGTGACGATGCGTTATGTACGAACGGACAGAGGCTATCGCCTCCAATTAGACTGGGCGTCCTTTACGTTTGTGTTGTGTTTTGGTTTTCCCGTTTTCATTGAAATCATATTTCAAGGGTTGATTTTTTGAATGAAGCCTATGTGCGTTGACCTCTGCTTGGTTGTATAGGTAGGTAATCTGTTACATTTTATGGCAGGTTGTTTTGAAGTTGAATATTTACTGGAAGAGTTTGGAGCTTTAATGGTCGAGATTCCTTGTTAAACGGTACATGTAAGCTGAGATAAGGCAGGGCCATAAAGTTCGTAACCATAGGGTACGTCCACAGTGGTCAAAAACCGGCTTCTCACTTTCGAGCCGCCACAGGATGCTTCACGCTTTAGCGCCTGTTGTTGCGCGGGCACATCATTGTTTTCCCGTTGCCATTTTACCACGTTTTGTGTCTCAATGTTTTTGAATATTCTTTTTTAAAGATGACTAGATTAGGTTAGGCTAAGGTGGCTGTCAGCTAATAGCCAACAGACTTACACCAATGAGGTCCGTTGTGGTGCCATGTGGATTGGGGAGCTTCTAATGAAGCGCGATAGACTTCTTACATCTGCGTTAGCTAAGTCACTGAGCTCATTAAGGGAAAAGACTCATAGATAGAGATTTCTTTTATGGGAGAGTGCAGGACATGTACAGAGGAGGTGAAGTGTAGTCTCCTCCTCCTCCTCGTCCCTGCAGCTTCCTCGACTTCTACAGAAGTCATTTGATTAGAAGCCAAGCCTTGATGCGTGCTTGACTATTAGACAGTGTCCTGTAATGACACCTTTAGCAGAGTCAATGTGCAGTCCGCTAAGTGAGATAAACCCATAGAGCCAGATATGCTTGGTCTCTAGACACGTATTACCTTTCCGTTTCCACCCAAGTTTGTACTATCGACTGTGGATAGCTTAAGTTTACAAGTAGCGATAGGTGTACGTTGGAAACCTTTATCAGGTAGAACAGGTGAATATTGCACTGCTCTGCCATCTCCTCAAGAGATGAACGCCAGTCTATGGTTGACGGGTTGGAGTGTTGTTTGGACAGGATTTTGCTAAGCCTAGCAGCATTCCTTAGGGTTTCAATCGACTGGCAGTACTCTGCCCAGGCCACAGTCTTCGACCATACCACGTCGAGTTAATCGGTTCTCGTCAGATCACCGCAATTAAACGACATTGGGCGCGGTTAGTAGGTACGTAGATGGGGGACCGTTTGAGAACAGCCGCGTGTCGTTGGCAAGTCCCATCTACAGAGTTGAGGTAGATAATACCTACATACGTGGCATCACAATTGACCTAAATTGCCATCTAAACCTAACCTAAACCTAACCTAAGACAGTCTTTGTAGGGTTTGTAAAAATTGTGTGCATGGCAGATGTTGAAGATCTCTCTGGTAATTTTTCTTAGGTCAGAGAGATCTTCGTTCTACCACGGTGGGAACGTTTTTTTGCTGTATTTTACTGGGCACGAGACCTTAAGGGCTGTCCCCATGGCTTTTTCCAAGGTCCTTACTCTCGCGTCCAGTACTTCTACCGAATTTATATCCGAATCAGGTATATTGTGAAGTTTGGAGTCTATGATCCGATTGAATTGCTTCCAGTCAATTCGTTTCGGATTTCTATAGGGAGCTGGAGAATCTACCCTTAGATTCACGTTGAAGAGTATCCGTCTGTGATCATCAAACGATCTAAGTTTGGAAACCTTCCAGTTATCAACCCTATAGTTGTTTTTATTTGTTATTAATGTAATGTCAAGAACCTCCTCCCAGCCGGGAAATGTTTCCGAACTCAGGAACACAAAGGTGGGAATGCTGCGGCTGCCAACATTACAAATATTGAGATTTGAGGAAACAAGAAAATCGAAAAGATACTCACCCCTGACGTTGGCATCACATCCCAGAAGCGGAGTGTTCTTTCCTGCTTGGAGGTACGACACCAGATGATGAACTTCAGCCGGTGGGGCTGGGACCTGGGAGATCATGCCGCCATGTAGGCTGATGCTATATGTAGATTCGGCTGCCCAGCCCCTTCCAGTTTAACAACAGTTAAATCATCGGAGCTAAGGTGAGGACATAGAAAAGCTTTAATATGCTTCTTAGCTAATATACAAGAACTTCAGATTTGTTAAATATATTGTTTCAGTAGTAAGATACAAAAATATCATATCTCTGTACTTATGTAAAATGTGTGGTAGCGTACCAAATGTAAATCATTATTATGCGAAATAAATCTATCTATCTATCTATCTTTTTTCATTTCTGAAAATGGAAAAAAATCCAAAAAAACTTTTTGTAAAATTGTCAGAAAGGTATTGTCGTTTTTGCTAGGAAAAAAATACCAGAATTTTATATAACGAATTTACTGGTGTTTTAAAAGAAACAAATTTGGCGTAATTGAAGGGAACACTTGTCTGATCCCAGCTGCATCCACAAGACAGCATAATACAAAATAACTCACTTCAGTTTCCGACTGTGAGCTCAAATCAACAACAGGCGTCTAAATAATTATTATTGTATCTAGGTACTACGTTAATCATTACTCATATTTATTTATACACTGGAATGAGTTAATCAGTTGCTGTGAATATACATGAACTATACATGCGACTGTACAAAGATGCTCTTTCTGACCTGCTGACGTTGAAGTTCAGATGCCCGCAACTAACTCCACGCTCGTTAGTACCTACTGCATGTACACGTTCGCATGAAAGCAACAGCATGAACCTTATTATTAAATCAACAACTTTCCATTCCCAGAACGCTAAGAAACAGTAAACACTTCCCTGAATGAATGAACTCACACCACAATTCGTCTCTTTACGACACGATACGAGAACGTGATACCGCATGGGAAAACAACAATTATCGAATCGAACGCGTATTACAAATTGCTTGTGTTTCCTGCATATGCATCGTTATCACGCCAGTTGCCTTTTAAATGGCGCTCAATGCAAAATCAAATGGAAGACATCGCCCGTATTTGAATTCACATTGATTTGGGTGGGAATACAACGTTCGGAGGCGGTATCATCTCGGACCGATTTAAGGGATGTCAAAGTACTGCTGCTCCGGAAGTTGACCGTCATTTCGCTGATAAGAATCTACACTATGCACTCAGAACGCAACATCAAGGTTATGGAGTCAATGAATTCTAACCTCTATAATTATACGAACGCCAACTGGGAAATCTCAGCGAGATAGAGATTCTCATGGAGGAGAAAATTCGTTGGAAACTTTGGCGAGCGCCACATGGAAGCTGAGAGGGAATGCCAATTATACTGGCACGACTCATATACGCAACAAATCGGAGAGTGACACCCTTAATTGCACCCGCTGACTAGACTGGGCGATTCCAATAAAAGTCCAAACATGTACCAGGCACATTCGTGGGCGTACATTTGAATGCCTTCTGCCGCGCGATATCATCATCGGAAACAGAAGCTTCATCATCATCACATCAGTGTGACTAGCCGTACCCGGGTGTTCATTGTACCAAGTCGAGCCATTAGATTATTTCCATTTTTTTTTTTTTTGAAGGTCGTATCAGAGTGTGTGAATGACTAGTCTTTCTGCGAGATAAGTGACGCTTGTCACACGTTCAAGTTGTAATCGATTTTAGTGAAATTGAAGCATTCGGATCAATTATAGGGACTACCCTTAGGCTAAACCGCGCTAGGGCTTAGTGATTATTGTGCGCTTTACAGGTTGAATAATAGAGGCATATTTTGGAAGGCATTTGACGGTTTTATTCATACCGTACTCTGGCAAAACCTCACACACAACTCCCAAAGATTTTAGGTCAGCCTAAAACCTTAATTATATTCGAAACTTTCCAGAGAATCAAGGATTCGGTGTATAGTACTTTGCTATGCAAGTCACAGCCCGCCTAGCAGTTCTCGATAATATACCCCATCGAAAAATCTGTCTATATAAAAGAATTCACTCTGGTGGGCTTTCGTGATACAGGGGGAGCCTCCAACAACGTTGAAACAAATTCGATTATCGGTGTGCTTCGAAGACATCTGCAAATCAGTCTGCTCTCTTGTATCTCTATCAAGATACACTAGAGGTTAGTGTGTTGGCTTGTGACCCGTGCGGTGCAGGTTCAATCCCCATGGGGAACAACAACATACGCCACCCATTCACATGCCTCTACACCAAAAAGGAGCCTGGTAGTACAATGGACCGTTACCGAGTCTGAGTGCTCTGGGATTTGGATTTAATTTTTTTTTAAATAAAAAAAAAAAAAAAAAAAAGATACAAGCAGAACTGGGAACTCCCAGGAGAAGTTCTTTCCTCTTTACTCTGAACCTTGTTCCCAATGGAATCCTCATTTTTTTTTCATTTCATTTCATTCATTTATTTTAGAATAATAACGTTACACAATAAGAAACAAAATCTTTTTAAATTGCGTAAGTTCCAAAGGTACATTTTACTATTTGTTACGTTACTACTATTTATTTACAACAATAACAACAGTTAAAATTTAGAAATATTGTTCATAATTCATCATTAAAAAAAAAAAAAAGATGTACTTGTAAATAATGAATTTAGAAAAAAAAAATTAAGTAAAAACAAAGAAAAATAAAGAGAAAAAGAGAAAAAATTCAAAGAAAAAAAAGAAAATAACAAATCATCATCATCAAAGTGTGTCTAAGTATTGCTTAAGCTTCGTTTTGAACTGGGTTGTACAGCTTACCATTCTGATAGATCGGGGAAGGGAGTTCCACAGCCGAATCGCATGGGTGAAAAATTGGCGTTCCGATACTAAATAAGTGTAGCGCATAGGTAAGAGGTCACAGCTTCTGACAGATCGCGGGAATCTTAACTTATTATAGAGGTAGGAAGGTTGATGCGTTTGCATTATACCATGTAGTAATGTTAATGTTCTTAGCTTGAAGAGGTTTTCAATGGTAAGTCCGTATATTGATTTTGAGAAATTGAATCTGTGGTCGAACCTCCTAATCCCATAGATATAGCGCGCGATGCTATTATAAGCAACCTTAAGCTTACGTTTATGCTCGTAATCACAATTTGCAAAAAGCTGACACCCATATAATAAAATCGGAACTAGTAAGGTTTTTAAAATGCGTTGGCCCTTTGAGGCTTCTTATAAAGCTAGATGTCAATTATTAGGTATAATGACACTTAGCGCAAGAAGGTATGTACATTAGGGTGTCCCGTCAAATTTTTTTTTGGAGTATCTTAACGAAAGACCCCGCAAAAGTTGCGTATTGAATAGCATTCAACGGAACAAAAAAACAAAAAAAAAATCCGAGGGTACTTTTGGGCCTCTACCGCCCGCTGAAATTATTAAAAAAAAATATTTTGTTTCTTATTTTTTTACATTGTTAATTTTTTTTTAAGAATTAATTATGAACATTGAAGATGTAAACTTTACCTATTTTATAAAGATATCTATTGATCGCTGATATTTATAAAAAAAATATAGATATTCTATCAACAATTTCTGCAGGTGCCTACTTGACTAGATATTTTATCATTTTAGTTTCTTAAAAACTTGTTAAAAAGCTTTTTTTTAATTCCTTACCTCCCCTATCAGAAAAACTGTTTTATTTTTATAGTCGCATCGTACGAGTATTATTCTTGTGTTAAGTTGTTTGGTTTTTTTTTGAAATATTAAAATCGTAAAATCAAAGTAAGTTGCTGACCTCGTCGAAAAGAACCAAAATGTGGTATCGTATTCCTCTGAAAAATATTTAAAACGTAAAATGAGTTCTGGATCTTGTCGACAAGAATTTTTTTTCCCTTTTCGGACCCCTTTAGTGGACTAAACGAAAATAAGTTGCCAACAGTAAAAGATGTAGTCAAATAGGTAATTTTCATACAAAGTGATCTCAAAACTAAAGAAAATGGCAGAAATCCATCTAATTCCGAAGTTTTTGTAATTGTAAGTACAGACATCGAAAAGATATGGAAGAATACGTCGACTCCAATTGTGTGTCATAGTCGAATACTAGAAATAATGAAAATCCACTTTGATAAATACATGACACTTAAAAGATACACAAATTTGTTTGACATTGCATCGTGTAACTGTGATTCCTTTAAAGACTTTCATTGTGTAAAGAATAAAAAAGTGCCTTTAAATGAAAGAACATTTTTAGTTGACCATAGAAATGACAGAAACATGGGGATCGGTGCTATTAACAAGGTTGAAACTCAAAAAATTCTAAAGCTACCATCCGTAGCAAGAGTTTCTGATCGATATGTGCTTCCCGTACGATCTGCTGCAATAGGACTCTAGTTATTGATAAAAATAAAATATATCGAGCTTTGTCAAAATCAATGGAAATCCTATCAAACCAATGCGATAATGTCGTAATTCGCAGTATTTATTTTGATGAGCGAAAAGATAAAACTCTTACTTCCGGAGAGTAAAATGGACAATACTATCGGAAGGAGGTTCTTGAAGAGCATATTTCCATTCTTGAAGAACCAGAATCCATATTCTTAGGCCATATAACTCTTAAATCTGGTGCAGGAAAGTAAATAAGTAACTCAATGCTTAATTTTTTCAAAAACAAGGGATTTGATTTGATAAAAATTCTTTGCATTGGATGTGACGGCACTGCAACCATTACTGGCTGGAAAGGAAGTATAATTCGCTACATGGAAATCAAATTAGGTCGACCATTAGAGTGTTCAATATGCTTACTTCATGCGAATGAATTGCCACTACGACATCTCTTCACGAAATTAGATGGACGCTCGTGAATATTCTGGCCCTATCGGTAAGTCAATAACGGTTGCGAACTTACTGACGTTGCTCAATTTTCACCTGCGACCGGAAATGCACCTGAAATCGAGCAAAAAATCGTTGATCAATTGAGTAAAGAACAAAAATATCTTTTAGAAATGTGTCAAACTATAAAAACAAGTTACTGATCTCCCGGACCAGCAAATCGACATACTGGGAAAATGGCACATTCAAGATGGGTCACAACGGCAAATTGATAACTTAGACTTTACATTAGTTTAAGTAACCCATATGAAAACCATAAAATTCTTGTGGAGTATATAATGAAAGTGTATGCAACCGTTATTGATAGATGGCCCGCAGTTTTTCAAGATGGTTGCAATACAACTTAAAATCAATCGTTGATCCTGCCATTGAGAGAAACGCTGTTTTCGCACATCCTGAAAACATTTGGTCTACGTCAGAGAGCTTGCTCTAAAACGATTTATAAAAGTGAGGCGAACCCATACATCAAACCTGATATTTAAGCCGCCAAACATTAAATTTAACGCTACGGACATAATTTTTTGAAATGAATGTCAAATTACTCCACCACCTAGCTGAATTAACTGATGATGAACTTTCATTGCCGGTGCAAAGAAAATAACCGAAAATACCGGAATTTCCTTGTCACACGCAGTGTCGAAAGTACATCAATTCTGTGACCGCAGCAAGCCAATGTGTTATCGGAGCAAAGTCGAGGGAAGAACATATACGAAATAAAATAGAATCACGGAGCAAAATGCCTTCTTTTAATTTCAAGGGTCAATTTTCAATATAAATATTTTTTTTTTAATTTTTTTAACTTTTTGCATTGTAAGTATATATTATTATTTTTAGGTCCTTTCATGAACTTTTTTTTATTTTTTTGAAGGACACTAAAATATGTTCTACTTAGCCTTAACTTAAATTTAATAAATCAAATCAATAAATTAATATAATAAAATAAAATAAAAAAAGGAAAAAAATATAGTTTGTTAATTTTTTTAAGCCTCGGTAGAGCCCTAAAAGTCATGTCCAAATCAAAAAGTAAGTACAATTTCAGAATCTACTCGTTAATACGCAACTTTTGATACCCCTTTCGATAAAAAATTCGAAAATTTTTTTTTTTCTAACAACGACGGGACACGCTAATGTACATGACACTATGTTTGTTAGATATATTCTATCTTCTCGTATAAAGAGTCCTGCACTTTTATCGATGCTACCTATTTATGCTCCTGAGAGGGTTTTAAGGAATCGTCACTTCTTTTACTGTGTGGGGCATCGAACAAATTACGGGCAGAATGAGCCAATTACTAGATCTCTGAAATCATTTAATGAAATCAGTAGACATGTAGATTTTCATATTTCAAGGGATTTTTATTTACATTGCTTGCTTAATTTCCTATTATTATTTATTATTTCGTCGCCCCAGTATTGGTTTGACGTAAACTCCATTTTGACGTTTTTGAGTTATATATGCAGTTATATGTTTTTGACGATGCTCTTTCCATTTCTGAAATCAGTTTGGCTCTATCTCACCTAGTTACGAAGATATTGAGTATCGACTTTGCCGCAAACGACACAACTTTAGTACCTTGTACAAATTGGTTTGCCGTATAAACCACTTGGTGGCGTTTACGTCAAATTTTAGGAGCAAAAAGTGGAAATTTGTTTGTGAGAATTGGTTTGCCGTACGAACATTGCCTTTGGATATACGAAAAAAAGTACTCAGAATTGGTTTGCCTTACATCCATTGTAGCCCCTTGACCAATGTAATAACTCCACTGTTCGTACGTCAGATTGTTAAATTGTGGTTGAGAGTTTTGGTTTGCGGTACGTCCATTAAATAAGTGAATAAATGTTATCATTTGCTAGAGCGCGCCAAAAAAATTAGTTGTCTAAGAGCGAGCGGAGAAAGGACGCAAAAATGGACGACTTACACTTGCCCTCATCCTTGCTTCGGTAAGTTAGTATTTTATTTGCTCTTATTTGTTTTATAAATAATTAAAATATTACATTATTTAGCCTTAAAAATGAAATACTTAACTTTAATTCTGATGTGATTAGCAGCTGTTCATCATCCGATCCTGATCTCTCAGGTAATTTTATTAGATTTTTCGTGACGCGGTGGCCGATTTAACATTGTCTACTCTTTCAGGACGAGACGAAAATGAAGATCCAGATTCGGATATATTACTTAGTCCTTCGGGGACATATTATGAAAACTCGGCTTCTGACATTAAGTCGAACAGTCCAGAAAGCCATAATAATCTAAGAACAGTACCTCATATACCTCAGGTATATTGTACATAATACCATCATACAAAAAATAATATCTATTATTTATTTTTTTAATTTGATAGAAAGCGAAGGTTCTCCACTCTCAAGAAAACGACAGAGACCACCTGAAATTTGGAAATTGCACGTACAAAAGAGATTGCGAGAATCCACGCAAGCTTATGAAAACTATAAAGGAATCCAGATTTCACAAAAAACCGTTGGACCAGCTTGTAAAGATACTTGCTTCTTTCTTTGCAGAAAATATTTTTCTGAAGAAGAACGTGTTAGGATTCATTTATTTTTTGGAGTCTAACGGATGAAGACAAAAGTAAGTTCTATTTTAAATTTGTACAGAAGGAGGAAGTAAGTCGTAGGAGAGTGATCGAGTTAGAAAAAAAGAAAAGTTCATTCAAATACTATCTTGAAACTGAAGGCGATAGGGTTCTCCGGGTTTGGAAGACATTTTTCCTCAACACACTTTCCATAAACGAAAAAAGGATATATTATTGTTTTAATAATTTAACTGATACTGTTAATGATACCTGATACATTATCAGGAAAAAGGGAAAGAATACAAAAAAAGTGACCTCACCTCAAAGACTGGATGATGTCCGCTAGCATATTAAAACTTTTCCAACAGTTGACTCTCACTATTGCCGTAGCACCTCACAAAAGAAATACCTTGACCCTCACCTGAATATTACAAAAATGTTTAATTTATACAGGGAACAAAATACAAATAATCCTGTTCAGCTTCATATTTATCGCACTATATTTAATAAAGAATTTAATATTTCATTCCTGAAACCAAAAAAAGACCAATGCGACAAGTGCTTGCTATTTAAAAACAAAGTGGATATAACTGAATTAGAACAATCACAATTTGAGGAGCATGAAGCTGAAAAAAAGCCCTAAGAGCAGAACGTGATATTGACAGGACTAATATTGATCCCCTTCATTGTTTGTATGCTACGATTTGCAGAGTGTGTTCTCACTTCCGAAAGGAAACGCTTCATCATTTTATTATAAGAGAAAGATCAACGTCTTCAACTTAACCGCTATGGTGTTAATACCTAGAAAACAAAAAAAAACGTACTGTGCCATCTGGATTGAGGCGCACAGCGGACGCAGTGGAAACGATTTAACTAGTGCGTTGAGAAAATTTTTGAAACAAATTCTTTGTGATAATCCAGAAATCAAAAGGTTTACTTTATGGAGCGACTCATGTGTACCCCAAAATAAAAATAAAATAAACTCAACAGCTTTGCTACAACTTCTACATGACAGCGATTTCGAGGAGATCATATAAAAGTTTTCAGAGCCAGGTCATTCGTTAATTCAAGAGGTCGATTGTGTTCATAGCACTATAGATAGATACCTTAAAAATATTGAAATCTACAGCCCTCTTCACCTTATAAAGTTATTAACAAACATGCAATGCCCTAAGGTTCATTTGGTAATTCTTTAAATGCAGCCACACGATTTTATAGCATTTTCAAGGAAATCAGAATATCTTTATTTTACCAAAATTCCGTTTGCGAAACTAAAAATCCTTGTATATAAAAAAAAAAAAGAGTTTTCCCTTAGCTTTAAAATTTCGGTAAGAGATTTAGAATTTAAGACTGAATCAATATTTAAGTTGGCAAAAAATAAAAATCTTGCAACTCCAAAAAATCTGTTCAAACAAAAACTTTATATTTTAAGTGATGGCAAAACTATATCTAAGGAGCAGAAATGCGATATAGTAAGCCTTCTTCCATTTTTGCCGCCTGTTGACTAAACTTATTTTAAATCGTTGCTAAAAATTTAAGCAGCAAGTTAACAAATTCCACCAAATGAATTAAAAGACTGTTATGTTATATTAATGCGTTCCCATTGTTCCTTATGTAAGAAAAATTGTGATTACATTTTAAATAAAACAAAAAGGCCGTTAAATTAAGAACTTTTTTCTTATACCTACTATTAATGTACCTACTATTAAAATTGTACCTTACCTATGTACCATGATAATTTAATGAATTAAACTGTTTTCAAAAAGTAACAATTGTTTTAATTACTCGTTTGGATAAGAATATTCGCTTTGGAACATGATAGGCATAATTTTATTGGAGATCAGCCGAAATGTTTATTTCTGACTTGGAAGTAAAATATCAAGTTACGTCACTTAAATATTCTACTGGTGAGAATTGGTATGACGTATAAGCCAATTTATTTGCCGTACGTGTATGGAAGAAAAAAGTGGTAAGTCAGATGGCATTTACGTCAATTCCATTCTGAACAAATGGTTAAATATTTCTAAAACTTTCTATCGGGGTAAGGTGAAACAATTACAGAAATGAGTTCTTCAATTACATATAAACTAGGGAAAAAAAATTTAAGAAATCCTATCGGCCAGATTTTTCATAATTCGCTTTCAAACTTCAAAATCGATTTGCTGAGAAAGGTGTTTTGGCCAATTCTCAGGCGACGATTTATTATCTCTTATTACGTTATTTTATTCTTGTTTTTTGTACTTAAAAAAATACATTCGTAATCTTAAGCTAAGCTTGTTGATGAAATGAAATAAAATAAAATAAAATAAAATATAAATATTTTGCAAGAATCATTCTCGTTTTAATGGGGGTGATTTTTTGTGTAGCCCAAAGCCTACGAAGGCCACCACATAATCTACCAACAGTTAACCTTATGTGGACATTCCAAGTTAGCGTTTTATTAAATACTAAGCCAAGGTTTTTCGCAGAATCTACATACTCAATGGGTGTATTGTTGAGACATATTTTGGGAAAATACGATGTATCTACTGGCTTCCTGGATATTTCTAGGCATTTCGTCTTTAATGGGTTAAGATCGAGCCCAGCACACAATCCTATGTAGATCCTCATTCACTTCACAAGCCCCATTTTCGACAAGTCCTAATTGACAACTTTTTCGCACCTGGACATCATCAGCATACATGTCAATTGAGAAGTTTAGTGAACACGAGGGAAGTTCATTGATGTACATTGAAAAAAACAATGGGCCCAAGATCGATCCCTGTGGAACACCTCTGCTCAAGGGAAGTGTAATGTATAATGCTTAAACGTACCCCTAAGTCAGCACTGTAAAGCTGTTAGTTAGTAAGACTTAGAGTAAGTACATAGATTTAAGTTGTAATGTAAAGTCAGTCTATTAAGTGAACTCACGAAATAAAGTACATTATATTTGGCGACGAGGACGGTCGTTCGATGGTTGATTTTTTTTGCAAGTACATACACACAGTATTAACGGTCGCGAGTTGCGGCATTATATTGTAAAAAAAAAAATTAAAAATTAAAACGGCGTGATTACTTTTACGTTATGGGAAACGACGACAATAAAGAAATTGCTGCAAAAATGAGCATTGAAAATTTTCGTGGCAATGTGGATCCGTTCATAATCGATAAGGATGATTTTGAGCAATATGCAGATCGGTTGAAACACATTTTCGTTTTAAACGGAATTGGTACTTCGGTGGAAGAGGAGAAGCAAAAAGTATCGATTTTTGTGTCCTTTGTTGGAGGGGATCTCTACAAAATTCTTAGGACACTTATAACTCCGAAGTCTGAGTGGGATTATACTTACGATAAAATAATCGAAGTTTTGAAACAGTACTTCAAACCAAAGGTAAATGTAAGAGCGGAGCGTTTTAAATTTATGGCGCTAAAACTGCAAGACGGCGAAGGCCTCCAAGATTTCATCGTTGAGCTTAAATCTTTGGCCGAAAATTGTGAGTATGGTGATTTCCTGGACCAGGCATTGTGCGATAAGTTTATTTGGTCGCAAAAGAACGCAGAAATACAGCGGAAGCTCTTAAATGAGCCCATTAGTAAATCATTTAAAGACATCTGCGAATCAGCGCTAACAATGGAGTCTACGCAGAAGGATGTCAGAGATATTCAGTCAACTTTTCCTTCGACGAGTGCGCATGCGGACCAAAATTGGATTGGTCGGAGTAAATCCAGATATGGAAACGGTTCGAATTATCATCGAATGAGTTCGAAAGGCAGAGGTCGAAATAGTGAACTAGTAGGATATCGTTCTTCTTCGGGCACAAGAAAGGTTAATGAGAAGGTCACGTGCTATAGATGTCACCAGGAAGGGCATTACGCGTACGAATGTAGGCAAAATAAGCCTAAGCATGCTGGTAATAATGCTAGATATCAAGGTAAACATAATAAAAAAATGCATTGTGTCAATAATGTTCAACAGTTATCGCATTTAACTTTAGGTAATGTAACCGTAAATTCATTGAGTATTTCCAATATTGAACCTCTTATAGTATATCTGCATGTTAATAATATTAGATTAAGTATGGAGGTAGACTCTGGTGCTTGTTTTTCTATCATCTCGGAAGGCATGTACTTAAAATATTTTGGAAACTGTGATCTAAAGCCTTTTGACAAAACGCTTAACGTAATTACAGGCGCAAATGTTGTTGTTGTTGGGTCAGTTGAAGTTGATGTGCATGGATTGTTAGAACAGAGAGTGCATGTGATGAATCTTGTTGTTGTGAAAACAAACAAGGAATTTACACCTTTGCTAGGTAGAAATTGGTTAAATATTTTATTTAAAGACTGGAAAAGTTCGTTCGTTCTAAACAATGTTACTGATCCCACTGATAAGGTTAAAGCTGAGATTGTGGCAACATTTCCAGCTGTCTTCAATGGTGATTATAGTGGAATTATTAAGGATCATGTAGCAGAAATTATACTAGAGGATGATGTTCCTCCGATATTTCACAAGCCATATACAGTTCCTTATGGACTGCGTGACAGTGTTGAAAAAGAATTGGATAGACTCATTGAAGTAGGGATTTTGAAACCAATCAGATACAGCGAGTGGGCAACACTTATTGTTGTGGTTCAGAAGAAAGATGGTGCAATAAGAATCTGCATGGATTGTAAGGCAACTATTAACAAATATGTTAAGGCAGACCATTATCAAATACCAAGAATAGACGAGATTCTGGGTAGTTTCGAGGGTTGCACTTTCTTTTGCATACTTGATCTTGCAGGTGCCTTTCAACAGGTTGCATTGTCCGAAATCTCACAGAAGTTTGTGACAATAATAACTGCTAGAGGCTTGTTAAGGTACACAAGACTGCCGTTTGGAATAAAATCAGCACCTTCAAATTTTCAGTGCGTCATAGACGACATTATTAAAGGTCTGTCATATGTTAAGGGGTACATCGACGACATAATTGTGGGCGGTAGAACTATTAAAGAGTGTAAACTCAAACCTATAATGTACTTTATTTCGTGAGTTCACTTAATAGACTGACTTTACATTACAACTTAAATCTATGTACTTACTCTAAGTCTTACTAACTAACAGCTTTACAGTGCTGACTTAGGGGTACGTTTAAGCATTATACATTACACTGCCGTCCCCTAAGTTGTTTTCTCGTTTAATATATATATTTTTTTTTTTTTTTCTTTTTTTTTTTTGCAATATATCTAATTTACATATTACAATATGTCTTATTCTAGAACTTAAATCTATCTGGTCTCTTAATATTTCTAGAACCTTTACTCAAAGCTATCGGTATACTCTGATCATTATCTTCTATGCTCTCTTTTGATACTGAAGGACTTTCAAACACTTCTGTTTTGACTTTCGAATCTAATGGTTTTATTTCCGTAGTATTATAAGAACTAACCACACTCTTATGCTTATCAAACGATACCCTTCTCTGAATTCTATTTCGTAATTGTTGACCGTGTACCCTTCGAACTGTACCGTTTAATCGTATAATGTAAATTGTAGCGGAAATGCGATCACAAATAACGGCTGGTATCCAGCGCACAAAATTGTTAAAACTACAACGATACCAAACAAGTTGATTCTTCTCAAATGATATCTTTTTGTAGCAATTTGTCCTTTTAAAACGTATATGTTGTTGTTGTTGTTGTTGTTGTTTTGAATAGCTATTTTTGTGCATTGGTCTGTTTATGTTAACCTTATGTTTTATATTCTGTATTGGTTTAATAGCATCTAAAATAGTTCGAGGTTGATAATTGAAAATTAAATCTGAAGGTTTTTGATTTGTTGTAGTCGAAGGAGTGTTACGGTATTTAAACAGAAAATTCTCTATGTGTACCTGTATAGATAAGTGTTTATATTTATTATCAATACAATACTTTTTCAAACTTGATTTCAAAGTTTGAACAGCTCTTTCCGCGCTGCCGTTTGACTGAGGATGATACGGTGGGGTTTTTTGTCAAAATGATATTGTTAAGTTTACAAAATTTTTGTACTTCAATGGAACCGAACGGTGGACCATTGTCGGAAACTATTTCCTTTGGAAGCCCGAAAATACAAAAAACCTTTCTAAATATGCCTATAACATCGTTTGCTGTTGTTTTTTTCATAATGTGCACATCTATCCATCGCGAGTAAGTGTCCACCAACAACAGAAATACGTTTCCCTTAAAATAAAGGAAATCGATATGAATCCGTTCAAAAGGGTAAGCTGTAGTAGGCCAAGGTGTTAATGGAACATAACCAGACTTTTTACATTCTTGTTGGCACGGATCACACGTTCGAACATAATGTTCAATGTCGCGGTCCAAATTTAACCACCACATTACGCTGCGAGCCAATTCCTTCATCCTTACTACACCCAGATGACCCTCATGCAATAACTCGAGCATTCTTACCCTAAGCGAATTCGGAATAACCAACCGGCAACCCAGCCACAAACATCCCTCCTTAGATAATGAAAACTCAAACCTTCTGTTGCTTAGTTTTTGCAACACACTGTTCTCAAAATGTGCTGGCCATCCTGAAGTCACATAAGTGATGACCTTGTTCAAAATTTCATCTTTCGACGTCTCCTTCGCTATGTCCGCAGCATTTATTGGAAGAGCACCAGTTATATTAAAAAAAATTATCATCGAATTGGCAACTTCTGTAGGCTCGTTCACAGGTAACCGTGATAAGGCATCAGCGTTTTGCATAGCGCTACCTTTTCTGTACACAATTCTGTAATTGTATTGTGAAAGAATCAATGCCCAACGTTGCAATCTTGCTGCTGTTATAGCATTGTTTTTTTTTTTCACCAAAAATCATTTCCAGTGGCTTATGGTCACTGTATATAACAATTTGTCGACCAAATATGTATTTGTGGAAACGTTTTACACTAAAAATTACTGCAAGAGCTTCTCGCTCTATCTGAGAGTAATTTTTTTCTGCACTCGATAAAGTGCTTGAAACAAACATGATGGGCCGCTCTTCTCCGTTTCGCTCAATGTGGAACAATACTCCACCCACCCCATAAGAACTAGCGTCACACACAATTCCCAGTGGTTTATCTTGCGAGTAATGCACTAGCATATTGTTCTCATACAACCATGATTTGCTCTCATTAAAAACCTTGTCGCATAGTGGACTCCAATTGAAGTTTTTTTCCTTTTTTAAGAGCTCATACAACGGGGCTAGGCGAGTCGATAAGTCAGGTATAAATCTATTATAAAAATTAAGCAACCCTAAGTATGCCTTTAACGATGTGACATCTGTAGGAGAAGGTGCGTCAACTATAGCCTTCATCTTATCGGCCTTAGGACGAATGCCCACGCCATTAATCTCGTGGCCAAGGTATTCCACAGATGTTTTAAAAAATTGACATTTGTCCAAGCGAACCTTAACGTTGAACTGATCAAATCTCTCCAGAACTGCAAATAGGTTTTGTTTACAAAATTTACGATGTATCTACTGGCTTCCTGGATATTTCTAGGCATTTCGTCTTTAATGGGTTAAGATCGAGCCCAGCACACAATCCTATGTAGATCCTCATTCACTTCACAAGCCCCATTTTCGACAAGTCCTAATTGACAACTTTTTCGCACCTGGACATCATCAGCATACATGTCAATTGAGAAGTTTAGTGAACACGAGGGAAGGTCATTGATGTACATTGAAAAAAACAATGGGCCCAAGATCGATCCCTGTGGAACACCTCTGCTCAAGGGAAGGAATTCGGAAACAGAATTGTTTGCGACAACAGCTTGATATCTGCCATTTAGGTATGAGGAGATCAGACTAGTGGATAATGAGGAGAACCTGAACTGACTTTTTAACTTACTACATAGGACTTCATGGTTGACCGTGTCAAATGCCTTAGAAAAATCCAAAAAAGTAAGAAAAGTCACACTGTTATTGTCTACAGCTTGCCTTATTTCCTCCACAACATTAATTAAAGCAGTAGTACAACTGTGATTAGGCCGGAAACCTGACTGGTTACAACAAAGTAGGTTATTTCTTTTTAGAAAACTCCGCATTTGTTTGTTCATAATTTTTTCAAGAACTTTCCACAGATATGGTAGAATAGCAATTGGCCTAAACTCGTAACGACTTTTGGGAACAGGTATGATTTTAGCTCGTTTCCAAGCACTGGGAAAGATTCCTGTCATGAAAATTGAGTTGAACAAATGCGTAATGTATTTCAATATATAAGGAAGGATAGCCTTTATAAACACCGGATGAGTTTCATCAAATCCAACCGTATTAGATTTAATAGCCAAGAAGCTCTCTAAGTAAAAACTATTTGGGGGATCCATGATGTGATTGAGAGTCGTTAGAGCAAATCGAGGGGGATTGGAATGTTCACATGTATTAGAGGAGGGAAGGGAAATAAAGTTTTTATTTAGTTCATTACAGTCAATATTAGCAAGATTGCTGTTTAAATGTTTACCCACTCCAATCTCTCGCATAAAAGTGTTTTTTAGCTTCTCTTATGTCACATGTGACCCTATTTCTAAGAGCTCGATATGCATTGAGGAACACATCTAAACAAAAACGCTTCCAACACTTATAAGCTTGGTTACGCTTTCAGATTAAATCTTTAATGGTATTTGTAAACCAAGGATGGTCATTTGTTCTAGGAGGTTTAATTACAAGTGGAACATGATTATTGAAAATATTGCCTATACTACTCTGAATAAAAGTTACTTGATCATCAACGGATGGCATTTCATAGATGCGATACCATTCGATCGATCCTAAATTCTCTTCAAGTCGAACCAAGTTAATTTTTTTAAAATCTCTATAGCAATAATTTGGGTTAAAAGTAACGGGTTCACATTCAAATGTTAGATGGATGAGGTCATGATGGGAGAAACAGGAAGCGGAAAGTTGATTATAGTGGAGGACTTTATGCAGATGACTTACAAAAAATACATCGAGGAGTGTACTGTTATCCTTGGTAAAATGAGTAGGTGTAGATGTATTTACAGGCATAAGATTTAAAGTTCTCATACTATCAACGAGGGATGTATCCTCCAAGATATTGATACAGTATAATCCCGATAAATCGTAGTGTCAAGAGTTTATTGCGAATTATAGGGGTTTTCGAATTAGCGAGATTATGAATTATTGAAGGTTTAAAAAATAAAAATACGATTTAAAGGGATTTTATGTTTTAAATTCAAATTCAATATTTAACACAATATATAGGATATATTATGCAGAAAAGCCAATTTTTCTACATAGGTACTTACATAATAGATACCTATGTATGTATGTACAAAAAAAAATAAAAGAAATGTTCACAAATGGACAGACACTTATGCATACGGCTAGAAGCCTGCAATGTCATAGGAAATTCACGTTAGCATAACGGTAACCGTTTTTGCCAGAAAGTCTGTGAATGCACGTGCTTACATTGAAACAGAAACAGCTGCCATTACCTACAGCTGCACGCATTTGCAAGGATGAGAAAATCCCCTTTCGCCCCTGGATCTTAATCCAAGTCCTTTCTTTGTGATTAAACATGAACATATCGTAACAAACGTGATTCAGAGTATAGAGGATGAG
Source organism: Portevinia maculata (assembly GCA_949715645.1). Lineage (NCBI taxonomy): Eukaryota > Metazoa > Arthropoda > Insecta > Diptera > Syrphidae > Portevinia > Portevinia maculata. The sequence goes on along the minus strand of OX454527.1, from coordinate 23,346,592 downwards.
GAATGAGACTTTTTTTTCGAATAAACGGGGTTATCAACAGAGACTTACGATTTATAAGACGTTTTATATGACTTTGCATATGGAAATTATTGCGAATTACCGAGGGGACCGAAATGCACTGTTTTTTTTACGAATAACCGGGATTTTTTCAAGGGACCTGCAGTTTATTTCGAATAAGAGGGGTTTACGAATTAACGGGGTATGAATTATCGAGATTAAACTGTATTAAGGTCTCCAGCAATAACAATAAAAGGTGATATGTAAGACAACTCATCTAATACGGCAATCAACGGATTTGTGTTAATGCTGCGGCTTGGTCGGTATATTGAGCCCAGTAAAATTGTATTCCCCTTACAAATAATTTCAATAAAAAGGTACTCAATCTCACTACCAGATGGCGAATCACGTATTAATCGACAGTTTAAGCATTTACGAACATAAATTGCAACACCTCTCCCAACACGCTCAACTCTGTCAGAATCCTCTTCGAAATAGAGAACACCTCCTGCAGGGTTGTTGTACATATCAGACAAGTACCCACAAACTCTTGCCAACAATATACAATTTGTACTTTATAAGCTTCTAAGCTGGACAAAAAATCAACGGTCTTAATGTTGACCCGATGAAGGCTGAGGTTTCTCTTTGCTAGAAAAAACTAACTCGCACGCCTCCTGCTGCCTCCCCTAAGAGCATCCACATTTCTCAAACAGCTTCATAGGACTTAAGCTGGACTGGATGGTCCACTGGAGAGCAAAAGTCAACGAACGTATTAAGAAAGTCACGGTGGCCCTGTACGCCCGCGAAAGACCACTAGGTTCTTCATTGGGAAATAAAAAGCATATAAAGCATTTGCTGTATATGTCGGTAGTAGGTTAGGTTAGGTTAAAAAAGGGGTATGCAATTCGCATACAACACTAGACACCAGAAGGGCCCATCGCGATCAATAGGGAACCAATTGAAACCAATACTTCAATTTGAGAAAAACTTAAAGAAAACTTTTCATAGATAAAGCCCAATCTTCCTGCACAATTTAACCAGCTTCCTGTGGTCTGTGCCGCTCAGCTCCTCGAATTCCTCGAAGAAGTATTCCCCCAGAAACCTCCTACGATTCCGTGCTATACCCTCGTCGGTATGTAGACCGATAGTAAGACCGATTATCTTATGCCGAGTAATGGCTTGGGCGACCGTCCTGGAAAGGTTTGAGACAAGGTGACGCGTTATCATGTATTTTCTTTAACATCGTTCTTGAAGCAATTGTACGGAACGCACAAGCCAACACCAGAGTTACAATTTCTCAAAAGTTCGTTCAATTACTTGCCTATGCTGATGATATTGACATTATTGGGGGAACGCCGCGAGCTGTCAGTGCCGCATTTGTAAGCATCGAAACGGAGGTGGCGAAGCTGGGTCAACATCGGCGACTCGGACAAAACGTCACGATGGACAGATACAACTTCGAAGTAGTTAAAGACTTTGTATACCTGGGCTCCACTATCACTTCGCAAAATGACATCGGCGCAGAGATCAAGCGAAGAATCACTCCTGCCAATCGCTGTTTCTTCGGGCTAAGAAGGCATCTAAGAAGTAAAGCCCTTTCTCATTGAACCAAAGAGATATTATATAAGAGCTTAATCATCCCGGTCCTGATGTATGGTGCGGAAGCATGGACCCTGCCAAAAGCGGATGAAAACCTTCTCGGATGCTTGAGATAAAGATGCTTCGAGTGATATTCGGTCCAGTTTGTGACGATGGAGTGTGGAGAAGAAGATTCAACGACGAACTATACGGGCTATACAGCCACGCTGACCTGGTCATAAAGCTAAAAATACAACGGCTGAGATGGCTGGGACATGTGGAGCGTATGAACAACAACCCACCAGCCCGACGAGTCTTCGAATCCGGTCCTGAGGGTCAACCCAGCAGTGGAAGACCCCACATTAGGTGGCGCGCACAATTGGAGAACTACCTCAACCAACTTGGTGTGGGTAACTGGAGGCAGGTAGCGAGGGACCGAGCTAGTTGGAGGGGCTTTTTGGTTGAGGCCGTGGTCCACCCCGGACTGTAAGCGCCACCAAAAGTAAGACCGTCCTGGAAAATAATTCCTTTCTTAAGCAGATGGAAAAGTTTGGCGGGAACAACTCCCACAGTGGCTTTTTAAACCATGCTTTATCTCTTTCTAGTTATCAGAGGTAAGCAAATGGATGCCAACCTACGAATGAGACACTACTACTCTCACTGGACAGAGCCATTTTCCGCATTGTACGAATAGATAACCACTGAATACTGAGGTTAACTTAACTACAGGCGTCAAACACAATACTGGAGTGGACGCAACGTCCTTAACACTGAATCGCTGTCAATATTCATGGATGGGTCTAACAGCCAAGAAGAAATCGGTGCCGAAATGTTATCAGGGAACCTGGCGTTTCTTATGGCATTTTGGAAAATATACTTTTTGGGGTTTGAATATCTTTTTGGAGCCCCAAGAATATTGTGCAATGTAAGAACTTGAAGTAAATGAGGACAAGACCAAGTACATGCTATCAACAAACAAACAAATATCGGTCGACCGCCTAGGACAAAACGTCACTGTTGATAGCAATACCTTCAATGTAGTTAAGGAGTCCATCTACCTAGGGGTAAACGTCAACTCCACGAATGACAACTTAATGGAGATCCGGCGGAGAATTACCTTAGGAAACCACTGCTACTTCGGATTAGCGTTCAATGGGTTCAAAACCCCTCACTCGAAGAACAACATGCATGGTCTATCGAAGCTTAATCCTGCCAGACTCTTCACGGGTCGGGAACCCTTTAAGTAAGTAAGTACAATGTAAGAACATTTAAAAGCAATCAACAACAATACTGCTTTACGATGATCGTCTGACGATATCGTTTGAACGATGGTTTTGCTTAGGGTAACATTAAAATGGATGTCGTCTTAACCTTATCGTATCGGCCACACATTTTCTGCTCATATAGCTCACGAAGCGTCAAAAAACCATCGTCAAGACGATAAGATTGTCACGATAACTAATGAGGTATCGTCTCCCATCAACCTCTCCTTTAATATCTCAAATTATTTCTGCGATTTTCAAGCCGAAGTTACAGCCATTCACCAAGCCACTAACTGGTTCACGGTAAATAAAACACAACAAATAGACTGCTGTCAAAATCCTTTCATTCAGCATAATTAGATCCAAAGCAGTGAAGGACTGCCGCGTATCTCTTAGCAAGTCTCAGGAACGAGACGAACCTAACCAGGGAGCGACATCGGGAAGTAGTGGATGCAAAGGAGGCTAGAATAAGGTTAGATTTAACTTAGATTAGGAATAGATAATAAGGTTTAGCTTACGGTTTAGGTTTGAATAGTATTAGTTTATCGTAGTTATATTAGATTGGATGGGTTGCCTCTGACTTCCTGTACTCTCTCCTTGGTAGGGCAAGGGTCATTGAGATTTTTCTTTCTTCTGTCCTGTCTCTCTCTTCTCTTCTCTCTCCTTTCTTTTTTTTGGTCCGTCGATTAAAGAACTAGTTCTCTGCCTATCTTCTTCCTTTTAATTCACAGGCACAATCATTTTTCTTTCTGAGCAGGTGGTTTAGTGTGAGGATGACAAGAACTACCCTGTCCGACGAGCCATAGCCGTGCCACCGTCCTCCTCCATTACTCCGAAGTTGCTCCTGTGGCCAACCTCGACATATAACAATGGCGCCCAACGTGGGGCCCGTACCCACGACTGACTGAGCTTAAGAGTCTCATGCTCTACCGACCTAGCCGTGTTCAGCGTAGGTGCGCTTTAAATGAAGACAGCTTTTCCAGTGCAGCACCGCTAGACAATTAAGACCAAAAGTAGAACAGAGGAGTTCCAACGGCGACTCCAATATAACAAATATAATAACTGAAAACATGCTCATATAATTGGCATCCCCTACAACGATTTCTACATAAGTTATAGAGACAAGGAAGAAGAGGACATAATCCTGCACTTCATGTGAACGTGTCCCGCCTTGCCAACATTAGGAGGGCTACATTAGGTCAATACCTTTTCCACGATCTGAGCAATGCCTTCATGGATGACGTTAACAACTTCATAAGAAAACAAATTGTTTCTAGAAACGGAAAGTGTTACCCACCTGCCCCTCTCCAATGGCATCACAATGAACCTACCTGTACCGCATCGAGGGCCATTTCAAACTAACCAACCAACTTGCTTCTGTGGAGAATAAAATTTCTTACCAATAATAAATGTGTGTTTCCGCTTTTGCGCATAGGAAAAAAAAAACAATAAAATGTTAATGCTTTTGGTTGCTCCTGTGAAAGAGAAAATTCTAACAACAAACTATGTACACATTTGTGTCCGCAGAAAAGAAATTTATTGAACAATAAAGTAGTGTTTGTTATGCTAGTTTCTCTGGGAAATAAAATTATTTAATAATATAATGTTTGTGTTTTTGCTTGCGTGGAAAACAAAATTATTTAGCTTCTGTGGAAAATAGATACGAGTATTTATTTATCAATAAAATATCTGTGTTTTTGGTTGTGGTTCTGGGGAAAAGAAAAATAAGTAACACATTTGTTTCTCTTCCAATTCGTAAACAAAACAGCTGTCAAATATCACACACACAATTACAAAAAAGACCAAGGAAAATATGAAATCTGGAGGAAAATCTGAAGTGTTCAATGGAAAACGACATAGGTACCTGAACAACTAGCAAGCTAACACTTGAATTAACAACAAACAAAAGCGATTTATTATTTATATCGATATTTTCTGTAATCTTGTCGAGTGTCCATAAAAAGTCACATCAGTGGCGGAACACTAATTTTTAAATAGGTCAATTTCTTTGAATTTAGCGGTGCTTATTTCATTTAAACTACTTACACTAGCGATCACAAGGATGAGGCCATACATTTTGCAGTCGATTTTCAGTCTTTATACCTGTTAGAAATTTTATACCCGGAAACTTTTACTACCTATGAACTAGTACATATTTTCCCAACAGCAAGATCAAACAATGAACTACTTGAAAAACGCATAAAAACATAGGGACGGGCTACAGTCCGCTTGGGCGAACTGTTGGATACCCTATTTTTATTCCTATCCCTTATGAGTGGGCGTAACAAAAGTCTAAGTATGGTTGTTATTATTATTTTGTTATATAACATTTAAAGGATTTTATCAAAAAACGAAGCTTTTGTAAAAAAAACGCTCCCTAGCTCAAACTTTGGTTTTTCAATGAAATTATTTGATTTAATTGTGGGCGTGTCAGTAAGTGGATTTAAAAAAAAATAAGACATTAGCATAAAGGGCCCCTAGAGAGTATATATTATAAATTTCAACTCCCTAGCTCAAACTTTGGTTTTTCAATAAAATTGTTTTATTTAATTGAGGGCGTGTCAGTGGGCGGATTTTGAAAATTTTATCTTCCGAGCAGTTTTAGGAGTCATAGATCATATATAAAAAATTTCAGCTTCCTAGCTCAAAATTCGATTTTTTTTCCAAAATTTCTTTTTTTTGAGTTTGTGGGCGTGTCTGTAAGCGGATTTCAAAAATTCGTAAGCTTGATTATTTCGGGACCCTAGAGAGTATATGGTTAAAATTTCAGCTTTCTAGGCACAGTTTAAAGGCCTAATTTTTGCCGAAGGACGGACGGACGGACGGACATGGCCAGATCGACATTACTATCGATGCTGATCATAAATATAGTAACTTTTAGGGGTCTACTTGCAATATTAAGGTATTGTTGCGGAAGATTTTTACGCAACAAGTTTCACCTTCTGTCCTTCTCTTCTTTCCCCGTACCCTTCTTCTATTGGGTGGCATCTGCGAGGTCATAGGAAAGTGGAGGGCAACCAAGGTCCCATCAGCCTTTGGGCAACCTTCCCCGAACCTCGAAGGTACCACCCCCACAGGTACCCAACCGCGACGTATGACCCCGAGCGACCAGAGTTGAGAGAGGAGGTCCCAGAATGACGCAGAAATGGGTAGAAATAGGGCGAAAACCCCAACGCAAAGCGTCAGCCGTATATAAGTGCCCACGCACTGGTACTAAACCAGCCGTGCAAAATGGGCCCAACGAGGTCACACACAAAGAAAGTGCGAGACCGACCAACTGACCACATCGCAGGGTTGTAGGCGGACCGCATATACAACGAAGACCCTGGAGACACTCCGCAAACAGAGCATAGGAGTAGCAGATGAGTGTGGGTGGACTGCCCATACCTTTAAATCTGCGCTAGAACCACCACTGACACGGTGGGGTGTTAGGTTCGATGGGGGGGGGGGGAAGAAGACGCTCTTCCTTTCTACTCATCGATGGAGCACCGGAGGAGCAGCAGAGGACTGTAGGCGGACCGCCACGATAAGAGACACTCCCGCGCATTAGCACTGGCAACCCATAAACAAAAAGCAACATCGAAAGCACTGTGAGCACTCAAACAAAAAGCAACATCAAACACTGAAGGGAATCACGAGACACAAAAGAAGACCGTCAACGAATACAACCCGGACAGCAAGTCAACAAAAGGAGAAATCCTGTCCAGCAGAACAGAATGTAAGGAATGACCCGCTAATGGCACCGCCCTCACATCCTGCCTGAACAGAATCCCACCAGACATTAGTAATTTCGCGAATTCGACAGCACAATAATACTCACTCGGCTTTATTCACGGACCCAGGTGGAGTTGTAAAAGAGTTCTCCACGCGTTGAGGGGGTGATCAGGTTGTATCCTTGTCCTGGTATGATTCTTCCTTCTGCTACTCCTTTAATTTAACCCGATTTGAGGGTAATTTTATCCGTGGGAGGGTAATTATTTTGTTTATTTGGCCTAAGCAAAACTCCCGGCAAAGAAATGTCCAACGTAGACCAAATATAAAAAGATCGACTAGTTGGTCCAGGTCGGCCAGGCAACTCATTCAGCGGACTTTCCAGTATTGGATCGTTCAGTGGAAGAGCGGATGAATTGTGTGAATGGAAAATTAGTGCAAGAGGGTAGTGAGAGGCGCACGCACACCATGGCGAAAACGCTGCGGTGTGGCGGAATGATGTCTCTCGCTGGCTTGCATGAGAGAATGGAGGTAGTAGGATATGGCGGACTACCACCAACACAAAGGTGGCGTTCATAGCACGCCATGAGTGAGATCCCATTACTAGTGGCTGACTGCGTGATAGTGAGAGTACGCTGGCCGAACTGGAGCAACAAGAAGAGCTGGGCAGGCACTTCTTGGTTGCCTGGCTAGCTGAACAGTATAGTTTTGTGACAGGAGTTTTGTTAAGAGTGTTAGAGTGCTTTCAAAAAAAAAAAAAAAAAAAGGTCATTTGAAGGACAAAAGACGGAGGAGGAATTTCTCGATTTGGGATGGCAAGAGGATCAGGAATAACATGAACAAAGAAAATAATTCGAGTTAAGGAGCGGATCCACGGATAAAGCTAAGTAGAATGCAATTTTTGTATTGGAAATCTCAAGCTAGAATAGTAGATTCGGTTGGTTAAGAGTGTTGTAATCATAAGTCTGGTAGGATTTTGCCCCGTACTTTCCCGCGAATATTCGGGACACGCGACCCGGTCCACCATTTTGGTATTCGGGGCGACGCCATAGCGGGTCATGCCCGGTCACTTTTTTGTGGTTTTTGTGAGTTCATACCTATAAATTCATAAATTCTCGTTTAATTTAATTTTGAGATTATTTGGCGATATTTCCTCTTTCTTTTTCTTCAATTCGCCATCCTAATTAATAATAATAATAATTAATAAAGTGACGAAGCTCCAACGGAGCCTTATAACGTACTTCAAAAAAACGGTTTTGTGTTTTTTTGCAATTTCTTCCAGTGATAACCACCGGTTCACTAAGCGATTTCGCAATTTTCCCACAAAATTGTGTGGCGCCCATTTTTTTTCTCTGGATTAACGTCCACCAGCGTAAGCTAAATTTTCAGGTTTTTTTTGTTCTCCGTTTCTCAACGAGCCCACCCCAGGCTGAACTACCGGGAAGCAGCCTATTGTGATTACTCTTGTTGCACGTCGTCGTATGGGAGAGGTCGCGAATTGCATTAAAATTTTCTTGTGTTCTTGCGGCAGTAGTGACTGCAATTAATTTAACTCTTTAGAATCTGTTCTTAATCGCGAAAAAGTGTAACAGTATGTTACAAACTATGCGTCAAAATTAATATACCCTTAGAATAGGGTATAAAGATGCGCCATTAGGATGAGGCCATTGCGAATATTTTGTTGCAGGAGTTCACATCAGCGATTTTTTTCAAAGTTTTGTTAAGAATATTTAAAAAAGCGTTGAAAATAACTGTTTTTATTTAGTTAAAAAAAAATGGGTTCCGGAAAGACTTCGACAGCAACAGAAATAAATAAATAGAAGTAAGACTGCTGTAAGCAGTTATCTCGGGGATCCACAACACTATAGGAAATTCAAAAAGGATGCACGGCAGAAGCAACAATATTGCGAGAAAAGCGGGTTATTCAACGCCTTGCCTCAAATTCTACTTTAGCAGTGACTAAAATAAGGACCAACAGTGGAGTATCAGCCAGCATAGCAACGTTCCGAAGGATAATACGGAAAAGTGGTACCACACGGAGAAGACAACTTAAAAAGAAACCTGTTTTGAGGCAACTACACAAGGAGCAGTAAATGGAAACGCGTTGCCTTTTTGGATGAAAAAAAGTTTAACCTCCACGGCCCCGATGGTTACAACTTTTATTTCCATGATCTAAGAAAGGAGGAGCTTATTTACCACTATGGCACAATCGAGTTGGAGTTTTTGTCCTCAACAATAAACATAAACGGAAACAACTACAAATGTTTGTTATAACGGTCATTACCAAAGGTGAAAAACATTTTCGGACACCTGTCCCAACAAGACAATGCCCCTATCCACACTTCCAGGGTTGTTTGAAGTTGGATTCAATCAGAAGAAGTGGAACTTTTGCCACGACCGCCCTATTCACCGGACTTAAACATAATCTAAAATGTTTGGGCATGGTTGTCTCGTAAAGTGTATGAAGGCGGCAGACAGTTTGAAGACAATGACCCTTTAATCGAAGCTATTCGGCATGCCTGGGCACAAATTTCTCTTAATTATTTAAAAAAAAAACTGTATGATTCTATTCCAAAACGTCTTATAGAGGTCATATCGAAAAATGGCCGGCATACTCATTATTAATGTAGAAAAACATAATAAATAAATGTTGCACTAACTACTTTCGTAGTGAACTTCTTCAAGTCTTTTCCCAAAATTATCTGTAAAGACCACCGATTGATTCCGCGTTCTTAAGGAGTATAAGTGATTTATGTCTTCTTGACGTGTATTTTGTGCCTGAAATGTCAAAGTAAAATTGACATTTGCCGCCATTTGCCACAATTATAGCATCTTCCGATAGGGTCATGATTTTTGCGCCACCTAGTATAAAAAATGGTATGTACTCATCTCTTGTTTTTTTTACCTTTCTCGTACACTCTCGAGAAAGATATTGCAATCGTGCTGAAATTTCGAACTCAAACTGAGTATGAGGTATGGTATAAGGACTACAGAGAAGTTCAAAAAAGTCCCGAATCTCCTTCCGTCTGTCACCGAGGCTCCAGTCACAAAAAAAACTTTGCATTTTGGGTTTGTTAGCCAATATCTCCCTGCCAATTTGTTTTTTATTCTATCACTTTAAATAACGGTACCCAGCATACAAATCGTTTTTTTAACACCAATTTTTTCAATGAAGGCTCTCACGGTTTTGATCATTTTTCAAATATAAAATAATGGCGTTCCCAGTTTTTTGCGAATATAATCGAATAACGGTACTTTACAAAAATGCTAATATCTCAAAACACGAGTCAAGTTATTTGTAAGAAAATTTACACAATACTATTTGGAACGAATGTTTGAAATATTTTTTTATTCATATATAAAAGTTTTTAGAATTTTTGAAAATTTAATTTTTCTCAAAAACGGCATCAACGATTTAGATCAATTTAAATGTCTTGATTTCTTGGATTGTCTGGCGCAGTGGCTCAGTGGTTAGTAAAAGGCCCTCGGTTGAACTCCCGCCGGGGCCAAGTAACATCTAGAGTTGTTTTTCCACTGCTTCACCTCTTGCAAACGTCTGACAAACATCAAAGAGTATCAATTGTCATGAGAAGCTTTTCAAAATTGCCGTTCGGAGTCGGCTTAAAATTGTAGGTCCCTTCCACTTCGCACAAGAAAGTGGTCGAAGAAACTAGGTTTTAGGCTCTGTAAAGACCGTTAATGCCTAATAGTTCTTTATTTTTTTTATTTCTTGGGTTGAGTGTCAGATAATGGATGACTCAGTTTTTTCCAAAGTAGAAACTCAATTAACAAAAGCTGTTATGACAAATCAAAAAACGGTCCTAAGATCACAGTCACAAATTCAAGTACCATAATGTATGCTTTAACCGGAAATTAGGTCTTATTTAAGGGAGTCTAAGAAAAAAATGTATGCCGTCACGAAAAAAATCAAAAATGTTACATCTAATACGGGCAAAAAATTTTGAACAAAAATAGATACTATCAGGTTGATTTTGCAGTCAAAAAATTCAGATCAGTGTCGAGCGTATTATTCATAAAAATGTATACATAGGTACGTATATAAGACATCATTACGCATGCTGTACATCCTCATACGTCATGGTTAGTTGGTTGGAACTGGCCCTCGATGAGGATGCGCTTAGACCAGAAATAAGTCAATAGTGCTGCCGATGTGTAAGGTGGGTCAGCTTCTGAATCCTTTTTTATACCCTATTCTAAGGGTATATTAATTTTGACGCATAGTTTGTAACATATCTTAATATTGCCCGTAGACCCCTAAAAGTTACTATATTTATGATCAGCATCGATAGTAATATCGATCTAGCCATGTCCGTCCGTCCGTCCGTCCGTCTGTCGGCAAAAATTAGGCCTTTAAACTGGACCTAGAGAGCTGCAATTTTAACCATATACTCTCTAGGGTCCCGACATAATCAAGTTTACGAATTTTTAAAATCCGCCCACAGACACGCCCACAAACTCAAAAAAAAAACTAAATTTTGTATATGATCTATTACTCCTAAAACTGCTCGGGATAAACAATTTCAAAATCCGCCCACTGACACGCCCACAAATAAATAAATCAATTTTTTTGAAAATCCAAAGTTTGAGCTAGGGAGCTGAAATTTATAATATATACTCTCTGTGGGCCCTTTATGCTCATGTGTAAATATTTTCCAAATCCGCCCACTGACACGCCCACAATTAAATTTTTTTTTGTTTGAAAATTCAAAGTTTGAGCTAGGGAGCTGAAATTTATAATATATACTCTCTGTGGGCCCTTTATGCTCATGTGTTATTTTTTTTTTAAATCCGCCTACTGACACGCCCACAATTAAATAAAACAATTTTATTGAAACACCCAAATTTGAGCTAGGGAGCGTTTTTTTTTGATAAAATCCTTTAAATGTTATATAACAAAATATGTAGAGCGTTCTTAACAATTCAACCATACTTAGACTTTTGTTACGCCCACTTATGAGGGATAGGAATAAGAATAGGGTATCCAACAGTTCGCCCAAGCGGACTGTAGCCCATCCCTATGTTTTTTTTTATAATTTACGCGCACTAAAGGGATTTTTTTGGAACTATTATCATGTATTGGCTACAAAGTGCGTTAGGGAAATTAGGAGGAGAACAAAAGGAGAGTTGCCGATGCACGTTGGTTTTGAATGTTTTTAGGTTATAATGTAAAGGAAAAATTGAGCGTGGAAGAGTATTCCACATTCGTGTTGTACGGCTGAGGAAAGACTCTTTGTACTTCACTGTACTTCCGAATACAGGCTTGAGGGTGAACTGATGGGCATTCATTGCATGGCGGGTATTGCGGTTGAAATGGTCAAGTGGTGGAATCGTGGAATGCAACTGGCTATTTCGTTAGAGCACTTACGGTGGAAATACCGATAAAATAACGAAAGACAAGAGACATTGCGACGATGGCTAAGAGAGTCGATCGATCTCACGATGTCTCGGTCGCCTTCGCCTATGAGTTTTATCGCGCGTTTTTGGATCCTGTCAAGTTGCTCCAAATAAGTTATTGGTGCACCAGACCAGATATGAGCGTTGTACTCGAGTTTCGGGCGCATAAACGCCTTATAAATTGTAGCCAGATCAGAAGGGGTGAAATATTTCTTACATCGCTTAAGGAAGCCTAGACATTTCGCTGCGTTCTTGGCGACATCGAATATGTGGTCATTCCAACGAAGGTTATCATTGACACACATACCAAGAATGTAAAGTCTTTCTTTTTCAGCGATGCAAGTACCATTCATGGATAATGGCAGTGTGTGTGGGTTTTGCTTTAATGACAGGTAACAGCATTGTGTTTTGGAAGTTTTAAATTCCACTCTATTGGTTGTACCCCACTTAGTTATGCTGTTAAGAGCGGAATTTAATGAGCTTAACATACGTTGTCGTTCCATTTCCACACGTGAAGAAGTGGGGCATGACCCTTTGAATATAGGAGCTACTCTTTGCTGTGCAGGCGTTGTTGAGATCATTTAAATCATTCAAAATGTATTCGCCCAGTGTTGCCTTTCTAATGTTGCCGAGTGCAGAACACTTGCAAAGGAGGTGCCTGATACTCTCTTCTTTCTCTTCGTCCCTGCAGCTTCTACAGAAGTCATTGTAGGGAATGCCCAGCCTTTGATCATGTCTTCCTATATTACAGTGCTCGGTGAGGGATTTGGAGAGGGTTCCTCTCTTATGCCTCAGAAGTCCGATGGAACTGGAGCAGTCTTGCGGTGTTGCAATGGTCGAGTTGTGGCCAACGACGCGACGGTTGGCTCCACTCACCGCATTGGTGTCGATTAGGTAATTAACAAAAGATGTAGGCGCCTCGATCTCGGTGGCGCTTATGCTGATTGAACCAGAAGCGCCTCGTCGAGCCAGTATTTTTTTTCACTTACTTACGCAAAAGGGGTTTTTCTGTAAATGTTACAGTACCCTCATAGTGCTAAGAACACAGCGCTAGGATTTGTTTTTAACAGCACCCAGCACCTGGAATTATCGTATTTCATTGCATGCTTTTCGGTGCTACTTACTTTTAGAAAGAATAGAGAGATATGAAACAAGTGTTTGGGTGCAGTTGTAGGGTTTTTCTCCACGGGTGGTGTCCAAATTGCTTAGGCAGATCTAGTTTTCATGTATTCAACTTAAAGTAATGAACTTGGCCGGGATTTGAACACACGACCTTTCAATCAATAAGCGAATACACTAGCACAGTCTCGGGTCGTTTTGGACCCGTCCGTAAAAATGGACAGTGATTCTGTTTTAAGTTGAAATTGTTCTCAGTAAGTAGTATTTTGGTATCTCCAGTGTGTTGCTGTTCCCATTGTTTGGAGCTTCTCACTCTTATTGCTGAGCTGGCAGTCAACTGTTTGCTGCCGATGTACGTCGGGAGGATCATTATGAGATACTATAAATGCGACAATAATTTTAATACCCATTTTCGGCATCTGCTGAAAGGTATAAAACTAAACTTCAGAATGTTTTTTAACTTACCCATTCACAAATGCAATTGAGACAAATCAAATATATCTATCTACATATAATCGACTTTCTGGCGATTCTTTTTATACCCTATTCTAAGGGTATATTAATTTTGACGCATAGTTTGTAACATACCTTAATATTGCCAGTGGACCCCTAAAAGTTACTATATTTATGATCAGCATCGATAGTAATGTCGATCTAGCCATGTCCGTCCGTCCGTCCGTCTGCCGGCAAAAATTAGGCCTTTAAACTGGGCCTAGAGAGCTGAAATTTTAACCATATTCTCTCTAGGGTCTCGAAATAATCAAGTTTACGAATTTTTGAAATCCGCCCACAGACATGCCCACAAACTCAAAAAAAAAACAAAATTTTGGAAAAAATCGAATTTTGAGCTAGAAAGCTGAAATTTTTTATATATGATCTATGACTCCTAAAACTGCTCGGGATATAAAATTTTCAAAATCCGCCCACTGACACGCCCACAATTAAATAAAACAATTTTATTGAAAAACCAAAATTTGAGCTAGGGAGCTGAAATTTATAATATATACTCTCTAGGGGCCCTTTAAGCTCATGTGTAAATATTTTCAAAATCCGCCCACTGAGACGCCCACAATTTAAAATCAACTTTTTTTGCAAATTAAATGTTTGAGCTAGGGAGCTGAAATTTATAATATATACTCTCTAGGGGCCCTTTATGCTCATGTGTTATTTTTTTTTTTAAATCCGCCTACTGACACGCCCACAATTAAATAAAACAATTTTATTGAAACACCCAAGTTTGAGCTAGGGAGCGTTTTTTTTGATAAAATCCTTTAAATGTTATATAACAAAATATGTAGAGCGTTCTTAACAATTCAACCATACTGTACAATTCAACCATATTGTACAGCAGACTGTAGCCCGTCCCTATGTTTTTTTCCTTATTTTACCAGAATAGGAAATGGCTAATGAGAAAATGTGATTCGCAACCAATTCTTATAAAAGCAAGAAAGTTATCGTACGTCCGAGTCGTGCACTTTAATTTTTTTTTAGAAAAACTGTTATTTCTTGTTTGACTTAATTTCTTGAAATTGACAACGGGTCTGTGGGTGACGGCTGGAAAAGCACTTTAGTGTTTTCTTTTAATTCCGTCAACGAACGAGCGAAGGAGAAACCGGCACTGCGCACTCTTTCCCGCTGAGCACTCTCACCCCAAAGTGAATCTACTCACAGTATGTTTTTTGCGAATAACCCTACTAAGCTTTCTTTGATTGTTAACTTTTTTCTTATTTATTTAAAATCATTCCGTTTTTCCTTAACTCATCTCATTTTTATACAAATTGTTTACATTTCACAAACTTAAAAGTGTACTCTTACTGTGAATTGAATTAATAAATATACAATTGAATTGAATTGAACCTAACTTAAGGGTATACAGACTAAAGCCTTCCGGTATTATTAACGCTATCAAGAGTCGCCAAAAATTACGATAGCATAAATACTTTTGTATTACAATTTGTATCTATAAAGTTGTATGTGGGGTTGCTTCACATCCTTCAGTTTTATTTCTAAATTGTTTCCTCTGTGGTCCTTGCTGTAAAAATGTCTAAGAATAGTTTATAAAGATTTCATGTTATTAAACGAGCAGAATGACAGCCATAAGTATATCAGTTGCTTCAAGATTCATGGACACAGACTACACCAAGATACATGCCAAATTTCATCAAACCTCTGAACTATCAAATCATATCTGAATATGATAATCAGTGAACTACTTTATATTCAGAAGCTAAGTGTAGGTTTGCAATTGTCCATATGTGAATCGTGTTGACGAACTTCCACCCACTCACAAATACGGGCCATTCCATTTCTCTAGTCTGACCCAAAAGCCATAAGGCCTTGCTTGGTCGTTCCAAAAGAAAAGACAAAAACAAAAAACAAACCAAAAATTACTCCAAAAAGAGTAATCGTTCCGCTGCATCGATTCGTTGGCGCCACAATTCCACACAATTATTGCGATAGCGTGTCCATAAATTTAAAAATAAGCCACAAAAAGCTCGTCATACACCCATTACCCAGGCAGTATTCCTGGGATACAAAACTTGCAAAACGAACCCAATTCAAGCAAATATTAGTTTATTGCCATTTATGGAAAATTGATTTACGTGGTGGCTTGGTGTGGTGGTGTGCTCGCCATCTAAATGTGTATTCGGATTCTTTTCCTAGGTCTAACTGCTGCTGCAACGGGGACACGAATACCGAATTACTCATAGTTTTGCAATAATTATACTCCTCTTGCGCTGCAACGGCTTTTGTATTGTGATAGAGTCAATTCACCGTCGGTCTATTTATAGAGTCCCACCAGCTTTATGGCTGAGGTAGGTTCCATGGAGCAGAGTGTTTTAATAATGCTGGCGCCACTTTTGGTGGCACTTTCGTGTCTGACGTTTCGGTAAATTGGCTTGCGATTTTTACTTACAGCACAGCGACGCGACGTGTTTCCCCATTCAAAGCCTCGCCTTTGAATAATTTTTTATGAATGAATTTTCAAAGCATACTGTCGCATGGATAAGTGCGTTCGGCTGCGTCGTCATCAGTCGTCGTTGCGTATTCAAAACACTTTCCATTACAAATACTCGTACATCACAGAGAGTGCTGGTGTAGATGAATGGAAAGTCGATAGGCATAATAAAATGTGTCGATTTATGGAGCTCCAAAGGGGGGAGACGTAGCGTCTCTTCGGCAGGTACCGTCTCACTCGACACCGCAAACGAGTCATTTCGAGACATAACCTTGGTGAATGCTAAGCAGTTCGACGGCAGAAAATATACGACACAAGAAGCATGAGAAGCGTTTACATCATGTAAGACTGCAGGACTCCATATTTGGCGTTCCTTAACTGTCAGCGACAGCGTTACTGTCTTTGTCATCGAACATATGTTGCAAAGATATGAGTGTTTATGACTGTAAATGTTGACGATGACGCAGGCTTGGAGTTAGTCATCGAATTTATCATTCGCTAGTTTTAAATGCCGTGAAAGGAACATTGTAACAATGGCCTACGTGCTTGGCCATATATGTGCGTCGACGAAGAAGACAGGTGTCTATGCCAGTCACCAATGACGTGTGGGCTTTTGTGAAATGAGAAAAAATGTAGGTCTCACAGTGGGTTGGGCTCACCTTAGGCTGCTATGAAAAGGAAGTCTGCGATCTGATTTGGTAAATCAGCTATGCGTACGGTCAATCGGAAGGAAGGAAGTTCGCTAAGTGAAGTTCCGGTAGTGCTTTTGTGTAGGGTCTCGGTTTAGTTTGGCAATGGCTAACTTGGTGATCGGATTTCCTTTACCAATATGGAATAATCACGTTGGAGGTTAGATTTTGAGATAATTAGGTGCATTAAACTGGGTTGGGTTGTAAGTAGCACGAGGCTTCTGGATGGATTTTTATATATTTTTTGCAAGCAAAAAAGCGGTCTTCAAGATTTATTTACCAGAAAATATGCTAGCTCTTGGTATTGTTGTTTAAGAGGCACATTCTCCAGATAAATTTGTGACAACAATCTTTTCTCAGCATTGAGGTAGATTCCTGTGTTGGTTCCGAACGTGAGACCACATTTCGATTGAACCCAAAGACAAATTCCGACCTATTGCAATTGACCTTGCTTCAGATGCTTACATTGGCGAAGTATGTCGGTGTGTCAGGGAACAGTAGATGTGTTTAAGTAGGATTTGAACCAGCTGTTAAATATTAATCATGTAGAGAGAGTTATAAGGTGAGAAGAGAACCCACGTCCAGGCAACAAAGAACCGGTCCCACAACCCAGTATTGAAGAGGCTAGCATAGCTGTAAAAAAGGTAAGGAACAACAAGGCTGCCGGCTCTGATGGTTTACCAGCTGAGCTTTCCAAATACGGATTTGATGTTTTGGTAGGACGCATGCAAAAAATCATCAACCAAGTATGGGTGGAAGAAAGCATGCCCGAGACTGGACTATCACTCACGCTTTCGGCCAAGAAGATCTACAATAGACCAAATTTTCACATTAAGGCAAATCACGGTCAAGACCAATGCTTTTCAAGCCGAGAAACACCATCTTTTCATCGAGTCTAAAGCCTAATATGATAGCGTTCATCGCCAGAAGATCTACGTGGCGATGGCCAAATTTGTGATGCCGGCAAAATGAATCCAGTTGTGTCGAATGACGTTTGAAAACACCCAGTGCAATGTGCAGTATGGAAACAGTTCATCCGAACTATTCCACTGCGCTGTCATGTGACTTCTTCAATCTTGTTCTGGAGCAGATAATGCGCGGGGCAGGTGTCAACACGGAAGGCACTATATTCAACAGATCCTTCCAACTAGTGGGATACGCGGACGATATCGTCATCGCCGGCCGATGTCAGTGTGCCGTCTTAGAGGCTTTCATGACGATTGAAGAACAGGCAAAATTGGTTGGCCTTGAATCCAACGAGGACAAAACCAAGTACTTGTTTTCAACAAAGAAACAAAAATCGGTCCACCGACTAGGACAAAACGTAACTGTTGATAGCGATAACTTCGAGGTAGTAAGGGAGTTCACCTACTCGAAGGAAACAACAACTCCGCAAATACACCTCAGTGGAGATCCAACGAAGAATTACCCTACGAAACCGTTGCTTCTTTGGTTTAATAACTCGGAAGACCAAGTGTAAGCTCCACGAAACACAGATACTACCAGTTCTGCTTCACCGCGCCGAGTGCTGGGCGATAAGAAGGAAAGAAGAGCGTATTTTGGGATCTTTCGAAAGAAAAATCATCCGTTGGATAATTGGTCCTGTGTGCGAGGAGGGCGATCGGAGGAGAAGATATAACCGCGAACTCTATAAACTGAACCAACATGTGGATTAAATCCAAAAAGCAAAAATACGTCGAGCGAATGGACAATAATGCTCGAGAAAAGAGGATCATCGACTCCAAGCCCCCTGGTTCGAGAAGTCAAGGAAGACCGATCCCCCGTTTTAAAGACCATGCGATCGCGAATGCCAGAGCGCTTAGTCTGGGCATCTGGAAGCAGCATGCCCGGGATCGCGGTGGACGGAAATCTGCATTGCCTCAGGCAGAGACTCTTCACGGGTCGGGAGCTCGTTAAGTAAGTAAGTTAGTGTCTGTTTTTGCTGACTACCACTCTAACCTTAATATGTTGTAGGCAAAAAAAGTTGCGTTCGCCCAGCGCGATGCGCGGGTGCAATATTTACGAGTTCTGGGTAATTTTATATTTGCATTCTTTTTCAAACCCATCTAAGTAAAGTGGATTGGTATGGGATATCACAAGAAACTGTGGCACATATTTTTCAAGCTTACTTGCCTACTAAGTTCGACGCTACAATCTATTATGAACCTGTGCTTCAATCAATTAGCGTCTACATAACGCGTGGTCTTTGCTTCCATAAAAAAAGGGATACAGAACTAATTTCTTCTCTATAGCAACTATCCAGTGGGAGGTCTGCTGCTATGGACATTCTATTTCACCTGACACCCTTTGACAACTTTAGTAAGCAAATGGCTGCTAGTGCGGCTGTCCGCCTTAAGCAACTTTCCAGTGGACAAAGAATGAAATCGGTGACTCCTCCATTCTTAAAAAAATCAGAATCCTCCCTAGCAACATAGACTACACCACCACTAAGCTCCGTTTTGAAAAAAAAAACTTCCAAGTCGGCATCCCCCCCACCCAGATCATTCTGGTAGCAAGGCCCCCTTTTGAAAAATTAATCGATCTACTCTTACACCGATGGATTCAAAACCAACGTTGGGGTTGGTGGAGGTGTGGTATCTAACAGACTGAACCGCGGCCTCTCCTTTCGTCTCCCCAATTACTGCAGTGTATTCCAGGCGAAAATTATGGCTATTACAGAAGTCCTATCGTGAATAGTAACGTGATATCCGCTCCGAATCTCTGGATTCTGTCTCTACAAAATCCATCGTAAACCGGGACAACTGACAACGCTAACATACAGCGAAATAAAAAGAATCGTTGCTTAGCCGTACAACACGAATGTGGAGTGCTCTATCACGCTCTGTTTTTATACCCTATTCTAAGGGTATATTAATTTTGACGCATAGTTTGTAACATACCTTAATATTGCCCGTAGACCCCTAAAAGTTACTATATTTATGATCAGCATCGATAGTAATGTCTATCTAGCCATGTCCGTCCGTCGGCTCAGTCAGATCTGACTGGAAAACAGTCAAAATGCCAACCCTACTGTTGCCAAAATCCCTTTTGCGCGCTAATTATATATATACAAAAAAAAAATGAGTGTGTCGTGTGTGGATGAAGATATATGGATAGACACAAATTTGTTCTCAACAGCAACTCTTCTCTGACCGATTTTATAACCCTACATATTTGGGGTTGCCTTTGCTTTCTGGCGACGCAACGCGCGATGAGTGTGCCTATGCGGATGGGGATTCGAGATATGGATACACGCAATAAATATACTCGATGACTTAAGTGTGCGTGCGCTGAGTTAATTTTTGGAAGGGTTTCATGTGGATTTGGTAGATAGTGTTGTCGGGTGAAATTTCAAAAGGGAAGACGATATGAATCGTTTTATGTGGACGCCACGCCAGTGTTCTATACAGACACAATACTGGATTGCAGACTTACCAAAATAGTTCACACGGTTTTTTTTTGGAAATCTGTGGAATTTTTGCTATCACTAGGGCGACATGATTTCCGGTGTGGCTAATCTCAGTGAATTTCCTCTGCGACCATCCTGCCTGGATTCTGTGTAAGTCGGCGTTATAAAATTGCCTCCTTCTTCTTATTCTTCTTCAACTGCGAGGTAATGATCTGGAAAATAGTCATTCAGTGCACACTTACTGGTTCGCTTATACCGGTTTGCAATCAAAGCACTTTGGTAGGCCTCGCGGGTTCTGATCACTTCCCCACTGGGCCAATCAAGTGCTGATGCTATTGCATTTGTGTGTTCCAGGAGTTTTTAGGCTTGCATGTCTATCGCAATTGTTGATTGATATTGTTTTTTTGATGGGGTTCGCAGTATATTGCCTGAGATAGGTTCACTAACCTGAAGGCTTCCTCGAGTCTAAGAACTTCTTATTCCCTTAGCCTACCAAGCTATTCAAAAAGGTCTGGTTATCTTAAGGAAAGCTATTGATACATCTCATTTGTTTCATAGCATTTTGATGATGACACAAAGAATCGCAAAGTTGGGAAAGAACTTATATCTTTTTTTTTGTCGTGGTGTGAGATTTTCTACACTGGAACACTCAGATTCAAAACTGGTTCATTGTACTGCCAGGAAGAGGCACCACTGTTCACAGAGTTTTCTCGTTTTTCTGAGATAAACGACTAGACACTTCAATAATGTGGAACCTAGACTTTACCACTGAATTTATTTGCACTTCTTCTTCCTTTCCGACGAGGTTAAGATCAGGATTAGAGGGGTCATAACCCTCCCACTTTACTGCATCCCTACTGGTCCGCCTGTAGGGTTCGCCGGCTTGACCGTAATACAAATCGGCACGCCTTCTTGTTTTGGATCACTTCATCAATGAGGACAATCAAATGCTCCATCCAGTAATTTTTAGGTCTGTCTCTTTCCGCGATTTCGACAAGTCGACACCAAAGATCTCCAGCCGTGTCAACCCACGGATTAGTAAGCACACTTTCGGGACAGATTTAAGATGTAAATTGTGTCGCTAGCCTCACCTGAATGTCAAAATTGCCTAGATGTGGTTTCTTCCCTTAGTCGCATTTTACGACAAGCGCTGTTTGGGGCGCGCTGCAATGATATTCTAAGCCCGTCCCTAGTGGTGGCGATGGTGTAGAGGGTAGTGTGTTGGCTTGTCACACGTACGGTGCAGGTTCAATCCCCATAGGGAACTACAACATACGCCATCCAAAAATGTAGAGAAACGATCAGCTTTCTAGCTCAAAATTAGATTTTTTCGAAAAATTTGTTTTTTTTAGTTTGTATGTCTATGGGCGGATTTCAAAAATTCTTAAACTTGATTATTTCGGGACCCTAGAGAGTATATGGTTAAAATGTCAGCTCTCTAGGTCCGGTTGAAAGGCCTAATTTTTGCCGACAGACGGACGGACGGACATGGCTAGATCGACACTACTATCGATGCTGATCATAAACGGGTATAGTAACTTTTAGGGGTCTGCGGGCAATCTTAAGGTATATACCCTTAGAATAGGGAACAAGTTTTTGGTGCGATAGGGTTTTTTTTTTCTCCACAGGTAGTGCCGTAATTGGCTAAGGGAGATTTTGAATTGTTGTGTGTATTCAATTTTACAAAGCATGGCCCTGGTCGGGATTCGAACACATGACCTGCCAATCACTTTGTGGATACACTACCATCGCACCTTTGCCACCCGCAAAGCTGTTTCCATAATGCAGATTGCAGCGCGTATTTTCAAGCGTCAACTCACACAACTGGATCAGTTTTTCCGGGATCACTAATTTGGTTTTTGCCGCAGACCTCCTGACGATGAATTCTATAATATGCGAGGAAAAGATGGTTTGTCTCGACATGAATTTCATTGATCTTTTCCAGGATTTGCCTCAGGGTGAAAACTTGGTCTACTGAGTGTTTCAGAACGGCTCGAGACGTTCAGTAGGATCTTATATCCGACCTTTAGTAGGTAAATACCTCGATAGTTCTTCCGACAAATAGGATCGCCTTTGTGCTAGATGGGGCATATGGAGCTGATAGTCCATTCATCGGGGATTTTTTCTACTATTCGTACTTGGTTGAGTATTTGGTACATCAAACACATCACCTCCGTATTTGAAGAGCTCTGCTGGTAAGGTTAGGTTTGGTTAGGTTTAGGTGGCTGTCGACAGAAGCCGACACACTTAGACCAATTTAGGTCCATTGTGATACCACGTATGTATTATCTACCTCAACTCTGTAGATGGGACTTGCCAACGACACGCGGTTGTTCTCAAACGGTCTCCCATCTACGTACTAACCGCGCCCAACGTCGATTAATTGCGGCGATCTGACGAGAACCGATTAACTCGACGTGGTATGGTCGTTGGTTAAAACGCTCTGCTGGTAAAAAATTGACATTGAGCGGCATCTGCATCATTTGTTGTTGATGGTGCTGCTGGCAGCATGTCAGATCTGACCGCTAGATTTTCGCGGTAAGTTCTCCAGTTAGTCAGTTTGTTATCATAACGGACTGACGCGTGTTCGGCATTGCATATACTCGCGAATCAAATATGCATATGATCCGATAGAGATGCCTCGCCAGACACATGCCAGCCACGTATGATTTCTTTCATAAAAGGAGATGAGATAGTAAGGTCTAGGACTTCTTCTCTTATGTAATTTCTAAAAGTGGGTTTATTTCCCCTATTTAGAAGGACGAGGTTATTGCTATTTAAATATTCTAATAGCGACTCACCTCTGTTATTTGTATCCCGGCTGCCCAAAATTGTGTTATGTGCGTTTGCATCGCAGCCGATTAGAATATGCACTTTCTGGTACTCACAGTACCGAACGAGTTCCTGACTGGTAAGGGAGGCACTACATCCGTGTGCATACAAATTTGTGCAGCTCAGCTTTGTGGCGCTCTATTAGAACCGCCACCAGGTCCCTAGCTGTGAAACCTGGAATGAGAGAAAATTGTAGGTATATCTTTCTTAATAGAAATAGCCGCCCTTGGTCTGAAAGGACCTTTGGCGAAAATAAGCTCTTTATATTTACAATTTAATCCAGATATCTTACCATTGGTTGCCCATGGTTCCTGGATTAATCCAATGGTGCAGTCATTAATAGCAAAGCCCATATGAGCGATGTCTCTCTCGTCCGATCTTTGCAGAACTCTCCACGTTCTCGTGTTCAGTTCTTTGTTTTGGCCGTCTTATAAGGCCAGCACCCTTTCGCTAGCTCCGGGGTAGCTACTCTGTGGGAAGAAACTTCTGATGACATGTGGTTTTGGAAAATTTTCCTCTCCCACAAGCATCACCTCTAACCCTAGCTTGGCGAAAGTTGTCTTCATCCACTCTGCAGTGGTAGCGTCCGCATGTACGATCATGAGTCATCCGGCTTTGAAAGCAGTACCGCGGAAGGCTGGTAAACCATCAGAGCGCGGCGGCAGGATGGTTTGCAAATAGGGTACAAACCGGTTATAACAATATCGAAGGGACCTTAGAATTTCATCGTTATAACCGATTCATCGTTATATCCGGTACAATAAAAATGAAATTAAAAAAAGAAAACTTTATTAAAAACGTCGCTTCAAATGCTCAAGAAAATTGTTGAGGAAAGAAATCACTAATTTGTGTTTGTTCTGTACATTTAGCTGAGTAAAATATTTTTCGAAGAGAGTTGTCCAATGTTTGGATTCCAACGTTTGGATTTGAATTCGAAGTGGCCCATACAGAATTCAGGACCAAGAAAGCGGTTTAGTGTTGCCACTGCAGGAAGTGCTTCGTTTACAGATGGAATGTGTATTTCTTCGGCCTCCTCATCTTCAGTGGCATTATCGTCATCGCCGTCATCACGTTTATTCAATTGAATATCTAAAATAATATTCTCATCTGTAAGAAACTGTACAAATTAACCTTAGATTTTAAAATTATTCTCAATAGTCTAAACATGCCTCAGATATTACCTACTCATTCTCATTATCTATCAATAAGTCCCAATCTACTTCTAACTTTGAGAACATTTGTATTTTCCGAGATCATTCTGCTAATGGAATTTCATCTTCATCTTCGTATTCATCCTGACTTATACAATTATGGAAACCAGCGTGTCCAAAGCACATTGACACTTCATCCCATGCCTTAGCTATCATTAAGATGTCATCAAGAACCGTAATTTTGTAATCCTATTTGGATTCAACGTGTTTCACGATTTCTAAAATCTACAATTTCCTGAACTGAGTCTTAAGTGATTTAATGACACCTTGATCCATAAAGTGCAGTACAGATGTGGTATTCCGGGCCAGAAATGCGAGTTTGATAGCTTTTAAGGCTTGGGTGTGTGGATGTGCCGCACAATTATCGACCAAAAGTAAAATGTTCCTTTTCTGTGTTAAAAGCTCTCTGTCCCATTCTCGTAATACTTTTTCGAAAATAATAGACGTCATCCATGCTCTTTTATTATTTTGATGTAAAACTGGAACGGTTGTAACATTTTTGAAACAGCGTGGAGTTTTAGATTTGCCAATAATCGAAAGCTTTTTTTTCTGTTCCCGTCATATTAGCAGATACTAAGACTGTCAAACGTTCCTTAGACATTTTTGGTGACGTAAAATAAAACCAAACGAAATAAGGCCGAACTCCCAAAATTTGGCTTTATTTCGTTTTCCAAAGTGAAATTAAACCAAATTTTTAGTTTGGCTTTATTTCGTTACTGAAAACGAAACAACACCAATTTGGCATTATTTCGTTTACATTATTTAACAAAACTGTGACCCCAAATTCGGAAAGTATTGAACATTTTCTTTACGAAGTTGTATTGTTCATGAAAA
The DNA here is from genome assembly GCA_949715645.1 of Portevinia maculata. Lineage (NCBI taxonomy): Eukaryota > Metazoa > Arthropoda > Insecta > Diptera > Syrphidae > Portevinia > Portevinia maculata. The sequence continues at coordinate 23,321,576 of OX454527.1, read as the reverse complement.
GCTATGCTGAGAATTTTGTCACTTTTACTGTCACTGTATTATGTCACTTTCACAAAGCGTCATAAGGCCAAATCCGGAAAGTGACATAAAGCCAAATTTTCGAAACCGTACCTCGCACCTACTCCAAATCAAACAGTGACCCCAAGCAGGGGGGTTGCAGGGGGGCAGCATGCCCCCCTTAGACATTGTACTGTTTATGCAATCTACTTTCGATTTCGCAACTAATCCCATAAACAGTGCAATGTATATGGGAGGGCATGCTGCCCCCCTGCAACCCCCCTGCTTGGGGTCACTGTTTGATTTGGGGTAGGTGCGAGGGCAAATTGTTGAAAGCAGCACCAAGCGAAAGTGTCATCTACCCAAATTGGCCTTGTGACGCTTTTCCAATGTGTCATAATACCAAATCCTAAAATTTGGGCTTATGACGCTTGGGGTTATGTCACGGCACCGTTTTACCGTTAAGTCTCATAACATAATTGCATAACATAAAAGCAAACAAATCGATAATAGTTGCACATTTGCGCACAACAAAGTTTGGTCTTATTTCCATTTGTTTTTTGGTATTATTTCGTTTTGCATGACGAAATAAAGCCAAATTGGCTCTATTTCGCTTTCGAAAGCGAAATGATGCCAAATTTGGAATTTGGCCTTATTTCGTTTGGTTTTATTTCACGTCACCGACATTTTTCCACCCACGCATTTTTCTCCTCTGAATTTAAATGTCTTGTCGGGGGTCATTTTATAAAAGAATCCAGTATCATCGAGGTTAAAAATATCGTCGTCCTTAAATCCCTCCCAAAAGTTGGGGAATGCTGTGGTCAACCAATCTTCGCAAACGACTTGTGACACGACAGCAGCTTCCCCGCTTATTTTCCCGAAAATGATATTATGACGTACCCGAAACCTTTGTATCCAACTCATAGAACAAACGAAGTGTTTTATATCCAATAACTTCCCGAAATCGTTAGCATTTTGCTGAAGTAATGGGCCGCTTATGGGAACGTTCATACTTCTCTTGTCCTTAAACTAATTTAATAAAGTATTTTCAATGTCTACGAACTTTCCACTTTGCATTTTTTTAATTTAGTAAAGCTCACCTCAAATTGTTCTTTTATTTTTTGTTTATTTTTTAAAATTGTTGACACAGTTGGTTGGGATATTCCAAATTCTTTGCACAAATCAGAAATTCTTACGACACTTTCAAATCTTGAAATAATGTCATATTTTTGGGCAATGGAAAATGATTTTAGCTTATTTAACTCGACGTGGTATGGTCGTTGGTTATGTGCATATATCGATACATATTTAAGCAGAATGAAAATAACAGGCTGTAGGCATGTAAGAACACTTCTTTTTCCATCGCTATAAACGGTTTTTAGACTTAAATATGGTTAATTTTCATCGTTATAACCGATTTCATCGTTATATCCGGCATCGTTGTAACCGATTGCAAATTACTTTGAGTTAAACGGAGTTTTGCCTCAACTTTGAAAACATATTGTTATATCTGGTTCATCGCTATATCAGGTATTGTTATAAACGATTTCTACTGTACATACAAAAATATGACTATTTACGATGACTACAAAATGATTGATCAGCGGCATGAATTCACCCTTGTGTATTCGAGATTAAAGGTTTCTATGGCCATTTGAAAGTGAAGATCGTACATCAAAAAGAAGCAAGTTAATTGCACTTTTTATTTTTCTTGAGGCTGCAAATCTGTTCCAAGTTCTTTGATGGACCTAAAAAATGTAATAAATCTATTTTGTAATCTGCCTTTTTTTTCAATTATCCCTTATCATAAAACACCAATCAATTACTCCTTTTAAAATATTTTCAAAAGTATTCACCGCATTTAAAAGTCCTGCCCTCTTCATTTTAATTAGGTGTCCTCAGTTCTCCGGAATCCTCCCTATGTCGAATTTCTTCTTAAATCGATATTTTCCACATTTCAAAGAAGCCGAGATAGCCCATCCCATAATTGCTACACATTTCGTCATTTACTGACAGATTAATGGAACTCAAACACTGTGTTACAATCCATTAAATGCTCTAATGATTCCCCTGCACAAATCATCAATACGTTTGATTAATGCACCAGGATAACGAGCAAAGAATAGTAATGAAATTTCCAGCTAACAGTACTCCCCTATTATGTTAATGCTTTGCGCTGCAGCGTCTGTGTACGACCAATCCCTTAATCTATGCTGCAATCCGTGTAAAAATAATCACGTACCAAATCCGAAGACGAACGCGTATCTATAAATAATTTTCCAAACACTCTCGCGCAGTGGCATTAATCGAAAATGCACCACTACACCATATAGGAGTCAGTTTTGTGTCGAAAATGCCTTTGGCAGACTGAAAAGTGTATGAATTCCAAAGCGTCACTAAAGGTATCTTATTTGCTATTCCACAGAACTTTAGCGATACATTCTTAATCATGCAATGTGTATGCAACGAATCCATTCATCGAAAGGTCGTCTGTCTGTTTGCCTATCCGTCCGTCCAGTCTCTCCCACTCCCTCAGCTGTAGGTACACTCACGTCCGATGATTAACGATCACGGACAGTGTGTGACAAACAAATTAGTACGAAAACGTGTTATAGGTTCAGTGTAGTACTGGACGAGTTAAGCGAACGCACCGTGCTTGTCAATTGTCAATCGGGTGTGGACTTCAGTTTATTTTTTTCCCCATTAGTAGCGGGCCTTTGAGAAATGTGAATGAATTATTTGTGACAGGCAGGGTATGAATGATGCAAGAATGCAGGTCCATTCATTGAAAGCGAATAGTTGGAGAGCGATTGACAAAATCGGTGAATGGATTAATCAGTGGACCTAGATTCAGTTAGAGGACTTGTGATGTCAATTGTGACAAATGACTTCGAAGCTAATGACTATGACTGCACTTCAAAGAATGCAAAATAGATTGTAAAAAATATAGGGCAGGATGTGGCGTGGCCTATGAGTGGTGATTTTTTGTATATACAAGGTGGCGCAAAAATAACCTTCCGATGTTTTTTGGTCACCGATCGATTATTGCTCAAATAAATAGTCACCAATATTCCGCGTTCTGGAGCAGTGTAGCGTAACATTGTTTATTAACGTGTATTTCGCATGTGTTTACTACACAAATGTCAAAACAGAACTGACATTAGGGGCCAATCGCAAAATTTATAGCATTTTCTGATAGGAGGACTACTTTTGCGCCACCTTGTATAAATAAAAATATCTCAACAACTTTATAGAATTGATATTTAACCCTCGATCCGTGTACTGTAAAATTTTAAGTTACCTTTACCTGGGATGTTACCTGCTTTTTACACTTCCAATATTACTAAATGCAAATTTATGCAGCAACTTCGCATGTAATAAAGAATCACTTCAAAACGAAACAAAATTGAGCATATGGCAAATCCCTATGCAAAAAGATTTATCTATCTTCTTGACGGCAAGTCAAACTAAGGTCAGAATTAAACTCCCTACTGGTCCGCCTATGGGCTCGCCGTTTCGACTTCAATTAACCTCGGTTTGTGGTTTCGGGTCACTTTTTAATTGAGGTCAATGGAAATGCAGGTGATATTGCATTTGTTTTTTTAGGAGTGCTTAGGCCGGCCACATATCAACACACGGACTTGCATGGACACTTGTGGTAGAGTTGAAAATCTGTTTCCAAACACAGATTTTTCTACCGATCGCAGTTGGCCGATTAAATGCATCAGCGCGCATGTGGTTTTCAAGTCGGCCGATTGGAGTTTTTTTTCGTCTAGCTAGTTGAAAATCGTTGAAAGGCATCGCTTGCAAGCTTTGCGATAGTGTGGGACTTGAAACACCCACTAAAAACACCCAGGGAAGGCATGAGGTTACCATCCTTCCAGAAATCGGACCTAGTCGTCAGACTAATCAGCAATTTTGTTCTAATATTTACTTATGTACTTATGTACTGTTTTTAGGAACAAACTGTGTGTTTGTTACCTTTTGTTTTTTAATTCATTATCACTTTGTTCGTGTGATAATGTTGTTACATATATATTTCTTTCCTTTTTACCTAGTTAGCAAGTTCAAAAGGTTTAACTCTACGCAATAGTCTAACTAAATTGTTGTTATTAAGTAGTTGGACTACTTCTAAATTAGCATGAACTTCATGTCTTCTAGCGACCTTCCGAACCTCGTCCTCTACCATTTCAATTTTTAGATCCCTATGTAGATCAGCTTTACTTTTCATTTTTTAATTGTTACTGAATGTCAACTTACATACTAGACAAAAATGATTAAATCTAACTTAAAATTAACAGGATACTTATTCTAAAACTCGGTATCATTATTTAGATTTTATATTTTTTATATAAAACAAATTACAAACTACCTATTCTACTTACTTAAACTACTTAACGTATTCCAACTATAATTAGGGCTCTGAGCACTCGTTGCCTTGTGCAACAAGAGGTCAAAATCCTAATTGCTTTCTGGGTGCCTGGCAGTCGTCAACGTGCACACGCGCCGCCGTGAGCCGACTGAAGCCTTACAGCGTCAGTCAGTCGCCCTAGCTTACTTAATCTAACTTATAAGCTAAGAGGTAGTTACCTAGAGTAACGCACCATCCTGAAAGGCATGTTGACCCCCCCCCCCCCCCCCCTACCCACTCAACAAGCCATCAAAATTCGGCGTGTCGAATTTATCCCTCTCCGATAATGCGGTACTAAAACGGAGGAGCTCATGAGCATTGGCGACCTCCCCGTCATGGAGGAGCCGCTTATCTCTCGCTCTCCGGTAGCGATGGTATAAGACCGGAATACCATCCCTCATCTGTACCAGCCCTTTTGCATCAATATAGATAAATGCCTCCGGCGGGATAAAGCCAGACCGGAGGGTACTCTCTATGTACATTTCATTGGGGTAGATCAAACTATTGTCGCTGGCCATCGCCCTTGTGCCTTCGAGTCACCTTAATGAGGAAATTGTCAATCCTATTCAACTGAGCCCTATCGTTTAGGACTTTGTTGGGATAGTATTTTATATACGAGTAGTTGGCATTTTATATAGTCAGGCGTTCGGAACAACCGGAGACAGCTCCCAAGACATTGTCTCTTCAAAACCCGAATCTTTTCCATAAAACTAGGCGCTATATTAAACCACAATGGACAACCATAAGCGATGATCGGCCTTATAAGGGCCACGTAGCAAATGACCTTCACTTTGGAGTCAAGTTGACTGCTATGAAACAGTCTCCTTGTCAAAGTTTAAGCCTTCTTGGCCCCAGCAAGACAAGCAACTATATGTCTATCGAAATATAGATACTGGTCAAGCCAGATACCTAGATATCTAACTTCGCTTCTTATGTAGATCAGCGTTACGTAACGTATGTACCAAGGAGCATTAACAGGAGCCCTATTTGTCCAAATTGGTTTTAATATTTGCTTGTAGAGAAGCAGTTTATTGTAGATTGAGAATCATGAATTCCTCCCTATGAGCCAATACATTTTATTGTATCGAATATTTAGTTCATGTCGTTTTTTTTGACATGTGTTTTCCAACGCAACTCTGCGTCCAAAATCAAGCCTAAGTACTTAGTTGAGTTCGAATGCAGTTTTTATTTGTAAAGTCAACATGAACCGGCTTCAGTTCATTTAATTTTATTTGCAATTTTTTGGTCCAATTAGATTTTTTTTTTTTTTAACTTTTATTGTAGCTGAATTTATATAAATTTTTTTCGTATTTCTAGATTGCACAATTTACAGAGAAATGGTATTTTCTACCGTACTACTGGAAAACTTATAACATTTATACAATTGTATTATCACAGATTCAAAATTGTTTTAGAAGGAAAAGCTAAATGAAAAAACCTTCATTTAATTTATAAATAAATTTTTCCTGAGGAGAGAGAAGTGGGTCCGTGTGATCACAAATAAAGATGTTGTTTACATATTCGATTTAATAAACGTCAATAAATAAATAAATAAATAATTAAGTAAATAACAAAGATGATAAATAAATAAATAAATAAATAAGAATATAAATAAAAAAATAAATAAGTAAATTAACATAATCGACTAAATAAGTACTAAAGCAAATAAATAAATACATAAGAAGATAAATAAATAAAAAAACAAAGAAGATAAATAAATAAATAAATAACAAAGAAGATAAATAAATAATTAAACAGTAAATTAACAAATAAGATCTATGAAAATCAAAATAATATATATATCACAGTAATGAATATAAATTAGATACAACACCTTAAGTTGTTAAATTTAAAATTAAGTTATTATTCGAGCAACCACACAAAACTTTGTATCGATCATATAATTTTGCGATTCGAATTTCAACTTTTTCAATCTTAGCCTCTTCATGGAGATCCTCGGTAGAATAGTGCCAGGGAAGATTAAGCATCATTTTTAATATTTTATTTTGCATAATTTGCAGCCTGCGAACATGACTCTTAGCACAAGTTCCCCAGATGGGCGAACCATATAGCATTATGCTTTGGAATATTACTTTGAAAATTAGCAATTTGTTTTCAACACTCAATTTGGACTTACGATTTAGAAAAGGATATAGGATTTTTGTCGCCATGTTAAGTTTATTAAGTGTTTCTTGAATATGCAGACTAAAGGTCAAAGTTTTGTCCAGGTGTACCCCAAGATACTTGGCACTCGATTTCCATTCAGTTTGAACCCCGTTCAACTGGAGTCTATTGCTTGGAAAGTAACAGGCTTTTCTTTTCCTAGTGAAAAAGATAGCCTGAGTCTTAGAAGCATTCAATTTTATTTTCCAATCATCGCAATATGATTTGACTAAATTCAAAGCAGATTGCAGATTGGTTTCAATTAAGGAACCAATTGAATCTGTTGAGTAGATGCAGGTATCATCCGCGAAAATTGCCGTTTTACAGTTATGGGGTTTCGGAAAATCATATGTGTATATAATATACAATAACGGTCCAGGAACGGATCCTTGGGGTACACCTGCAACGATTTCAAATACATCGGAATACCTATTATTTACAGAAACTTTGAAAGTGCGTTTTGTAAGGAACGACGAATCCAATTAGATAAATCATTTACTGTCCTGTACGGTTATTCCTACTGCAAGGACAGCAGTACCTTCTGCAAAAGTGGCAACAGTAGTTTCGGCATTTTGCGGTAGGTCGTTCGTGTAAAGGGGGAACAGCACGGGTCCCAGCACACTATCTTGCGGTACTCCAGCTTTGATGTGTTTCAATGCGGAGTACTCATCCTCTTGCTTAATTCGTTGCATTATATACGACTCTAGTATTTCATAGTACTGTTTTGGGAGATATTTTTGTAGCTTACGGATTAATAATTTGTGCTAGAATTTATCAAAAGCCTGTGTTACATCAAGGAAGACGGTAGAGCATATTTGTTTTTCTTCTAAAGCTTTTTCTATTATATCAGTTAGTCTGTGGACCTAATCTGTAGTTGAGTATTTATTTCTGAATCCAAACTGATGGTTTGGGATCAGTGTCTTTTCTTCTAGAATCGGATGGATTCGTTTTAGGAGCATTTTTTCGAATAGCTAAGACAGGATTGGGAGCAATTATATCGGCCGATATGACGTAATTTCACTGGGCAATTTGCCCGGCTTAGGTACCTTAATATCTTCCGGGACCTTCCACATACGCGGAACATACCTTAGTCTGAACGCAGCGTTTCTTATCTGTGCTATTTTTTTATACCTTTTTTTTAGAATTTCACCCGTTATTAGATCAAATTCCGGGGCTTTTTTCGGGTTGATCTTTTCTTTTATTTCTTTGGCTATTTCCCTAGAGGTTACTGCTGTTTTACATTTGTAAATTTAATATGGACAAGATAGTAAATTGGACATCTACAGTGCTCTAAGACCAGAAACTCAAATCCAATAGCAACCGCCTTGTAAGAGAGAAGATTTGTGAAGCATTGATACCAGGATGGAATAAACTGATTTCCACACTGATTCGTTGTTGATTTATGGGTAAAACTGCTTTTTGTCGAAATTTTCGTGCTATTTTTCTTTCTTTTCAAAATGATGTCTCATAAATGTATTGGTAATGCAACAAGCCCTTAAAATAATTACTTACTTTACTTAACGGGCTACCGAGACGTGAAGAGCATCTGCCTGATACCGTGCAGCCTTCCATCCCCTACGATCCCGGGCACGCTGCTTCGAGGTCTCCAGTCCAAGTGCTCTGGCATCCGGGATGGATTGATCTTTTAAACGGAGGTTCAGTCTTCCTTGCCGTCTCGAACCTGTTGGCTAGGAGTCGAAGATGCTCTTGTCTATAGCATTATTTTCAATCAATGTGGCCGAGCTATTGTAGTCGATGTGATTAAGCTTTTTGGACTACATCCACATCTTGATACAGCTCGTAGAGTTCGCGGTGGTATCTTCTCGTCCACTCGCCCTCCTCGCACACAGGACCAAATATCCGACGGAGTATTTTTCTTTTAAAAGAACCCAATATTAGCTCCCCTTTTCTACTTATCGTCCATCACTCGGCACCATAAACAGGACTGGCAGGATTAAGGTTCGATAGAGCATGAATTTTGTCCTTCGAGTGAAGAGTTCTAGACCCATTTGTTTCGCCAAACCGAAGTAGCAGCCGTTTCCTAAGTTAATTCTCCGCCAATGATGTTTACTCCTGGGTACATGAAATCCTTATCTACCTTGATATTATTGCTATCAACAGTGAAGTTTTGTCTAAGGTGGTGGGCAGATGTTTATTTGTTTGTTGATAGCTTGTACTTGGTCATGTCCTTCAAGACCACCCAATGTTGCCTGTTCTTCAATCGCCGTAAAAGACTTTAACACAGCACGCTGGGAAACGGCCGATGATGCTGATAGCACCCGCATACCCCAGTAGTTGGACGGAAGTTAGTGCCTTTCGTGTTGACACCTGCCTTCCTCACTATTGTCTCCAGAGCAAGATTAAAGAAATCACATGATAGCGCATCTCCTTGCCGATATCCAAAACGAGTTTGGAATAATTCGGAAGAGCTGATTCCAAACTGCAAATTACACAACTGGATAAGCTTTGCCGGGATCCCAAATTCGGCCATCACCACGTAGAGCTCCACCTCCGATGAATGCTGTCATAATGCGGATTTAAAGTCGATGAAAAGTTGGTGGGCCTCGACTTGAAATTTATTAGTATTTTCCATGATTTGCCTCAGTGTGAATATTTCCTCGATTGTCGATCTGCCGGGCCGTAAACCACACTGGTACCGTATATGCGACGATTAGCAGCAATATGTCTCGATAGTTCTTACGATAATATCACAAAAATAAAGTGAAATATACTCCACTTAATAGCAATATTGCAAATGCGCCCACCACCATCCAGCGAGCTCTACAAAGTCGATAATTAAAAATTCGCATCTGATACACTTCGCTTCAACACAAAATTTTGTTAGCATTCGTTGTCCACTTTTTCAAAACCTTGTGCCGTAATATATCGGTGCAGGGAAATAACTTCACGGGTAATAACTTCACATGGGCAATAACTTCACCTCGAGTGGGCAATAATTTCACTTTTTTTGTGAATTTATTGCCCACCATAGGTGAGCAATATCTTCACTTTTTTGTGGGAAATAAATTCTCTTAACATTTTATGATAATTCAAGAACCGTACGTCGCACCCACTCCAAATCAAACAGTGTCCCCAAGCAGGGGGGTTGCATACTTATTGAACTGTTTATGGAATCTACTTGCGGTTTCGCATCTAATCCCAAAAACAGTGCAATGCATATGGGGGGCATGCTGCCCCCCTGCAACCCCCCCTGCTTGGGGTCACTGTTTGATTTGGAGTGGGTGCAAAGGTCTTTAGTTATAATAGACAAACTCAAATTATAGGTGGGAAATAACTTCACAAAATTTACGGTGAAGTTATTGCTCACCATCAGTTATTGCCCGTGAAGTTATTTCCCTGCACCTAATATATCATTTGATGATGCCAATTGTTTGCCTTTGATGTTCAGAAAATAGATTAGAATCATTAACTCAAAAAGTACCGCTATTTTTTCTCTGGCTCTCTTGCAAGGCACTCAATATGGAAAAATGCAGTTTTAATTTGCGTCAACTGAATAGGCACAAGGTCATTACTTTTACTGTCGAAGTTTAAGTTTAAGTGAATTTTATTTGATTAATTGTATATCAAAGAAAAATGGGTAGATCAAAATCTCTAAATAGTGTTGGAAGAGCTAAAATCGATTTACAAAAAAAAACATAGGGAAGGGCTACAGTCCGCTTGGGCGAACTGTTGGATACCCTATTCTTATTCCTATCCCTCATAAGTGGGTGTGACAAAAGTCTTAGTATGGTTGAATTGTTAAGAACGCTCTACAAATAAATATAATTATAATTATAATTAGAGTATAATTTAAAGGATTTTATCAAAAAAAAACGAAGCTTTTGTAAAAAAACGCTCCCTAGCTCAAATTTTGGTTTTCAATAAAATTGTTTTATTTAATTGTGGGCTTGTCAGTAGGCGGACTTTGAAAATTTTATATCCCGAGCAGTTTTAGGAGTCATAGATCATATATAAAAAATTTCAGCTTTCTAGCTAAAAAATCGATTTTTTCCAAAATTTTGTTTTTTTGAGTTTGTGGGCGTGTCTGTGGGCGGATTTCAAAAACTCGTAAATTTGATTATTTCGGGACCCTAGAGAGTATATGGTTAAAATTTCAGCTCACTAGGCCCAGTTTAAAGGCCTAATTTTTGCCGACTGGCGGACATGGCTAGATCGACATTACTATCGATGCTGATCATAAATATATTTAGTAACTTTTAGGGGTCTACGGGCAATATTAAGGTATGTTACAAACTATGCGTCAAAATTAATATACCCTTAGAATAGGGTATAACAAGGACTAACCGGGAGTGCTATACCTGACAAAATTGGACGACGTTTTAGTGTGGTCTATTCTCATTTAAGAAGCAAAGATTCGTATGGAAAAACATGAAAGGAGGTAAAAAACATAGGGACGGGCTACAGTCCGCTTGGGCGAACTGTTGGATACCCTATTCTTATTCCTATCCCTCATAAGTGGGCGTGACAAAAGTCTAAGTATGGTTGAATTGTTAAGAACGCTTTACATATTTTGTTATATAACATTTAAAGGATTTTATCAAAAAAACGCTCCCTAGCTCAAACTTGGGTGTTTCAATAAAATTGTTTTATTTAATTGTGGGCGTGTCAGTAGGCGGATTTAAAAAAATTAACACATGAGCATAAAGCGCCCCTAGAGAGTATATACGAGTATTATAAATTTCAGCTCCCTAGCTCACTTTGAATTTTCAAAAAAAAAAAATAATAATAATTGTGGGCGTGCCAGTAAGCGGATTTTGAAAATATTTACACATAAGCATAAAGGGCCCATAGAGAGTATATATTATAAATTTCAGCTCCCTAGCTCAAACTTTGGATTTTCAAAAAAATTGTTTTATTTATTTGTGGGCGTGTCAGTGGGCGGATTTTGAAAATATTTATACATGAGCTTATAGGGCCCACAGAGAGTATATATTAAAAATGTCAGCTCCCTAGCTCAAATTTTGGTTTTTCAATAAAATTGTTTTATTTTTTTGTGGGCGTGGCAGTGGGCGGATTTTGAAAATTTTATATCCCGAGCAGTTTTAGGAGTCATAGATCATATATAAAAAATTTCAGCTTCCTAGCTCAAAATCGATTTTTTCCAAAATTTTGTTTTTTTGAGTTTGTGGGCGTGTCTGTGGGCGGATTTCAAAAATTCGTAAACTTGATTATTTCGGGACCCTAGAGAGTATATGGTTAAAATTTCAGCTCTCTAGGTCCAGTTTAAAGGCCTAATTTTTGCCGACGGACGGACGGACATGGCAAGATCGACATTACTATCGATGCTGATCATAAATATAGTAACTTTTAGGGGTCTACGGGCAATATTAAGGTATGTTACAAACTATGCGTCAAAATTAATATACCCCTAGAATAGGGTATAAAAACGGCAACAACAGCACTTGATCGAAGAGCAATTTTAAGATGTGCTTCCAGTTCCTGCGAATCTGCTTCAAAAATAAAGCAGAAAGGCGGTGTTACTGCAAGCGTTTCAACAGTGCCAAGGGTTATCAATTGTGCCAAACATCTGAAACGGATGAAAATTCATAAGAAACCACCACTTAACGAGAAACGGAAGTGTATGCGCTTAGAATTCTCTAGACTTCATATGAGTTGGAAACATGAATGGCGTCACGTAGTTTTTTCGGATGAGAAGAAGTTTAATTTTGATGGCCCTGATGGGTTTAATTATTACTTCCACGATGTGAGGAAAGAAGAACGATTTTTAGCGCGGCATCATAGTCGAGAAGGTGGTGTTATGGTATGGGGAGCACTTAGCTACTTTGGCACTGTTGGGCTTGAGTTTCAAACCTCAAAAAATACTGCATTAAGTTATAAAGGAATTTTGGAAAGAAATTTTCCTAAATTTGCAGGCATTTTTGGACCCATAAACTGGACTTGTCAGCAGGACAACGCCCCCATCCACACGGTGCGCATAGTAAAAAATTTAACGCACAATGTGGAATTGCTTCAATGGCCACCACACTCACCGGACATGAACCTTATAGAAAACGTTTGGGAATGGTTAGTACGAAAAGTTTATGAGTCTGGCCGTCAGTTTGAGGACAGAGAATCCCTTATTGCAGCCTGGACAAAAAATTTCGCTGGAGTACATAAAGAGGCTGTACGATTCCATGCCGCATCGAATTTACGAATCTATTTCGAATAAAGGCGGCAGTACCCACTACTAAAATTAACCAATGAAAAACTATTTTAAGAAAAACTTGCTTCATTTAATCCCAATAACTTTTATTTCCAATTTCAATATTCAGTTGACGCAAAATAAAACTCCATTTTTCTATATTAGGCGTTTTTCTTTTTTAGCTCCGAGCGGGGCACTGAGCTGTCAAAAAGAGAACTGTGTTACTTTTTTAGCTCGGAGCGCTCTGAGCACAAAATTTGTATTTCTTTTTATCTCTGAGCTAGCTCAGCGCTCGCTCGATGAGCTCGATTAAAAATGACCGAGCACATAGAGCGAAAAGCTGAGCGCGGCTGACTTCAGTCATTATTTGTGCTTTTTCCATAGTTTATTTACTAGAAATTATAATTTAAATGGAACAATCCTTGACAAACACCAATTTCAGAAGCAATCCTGACTATTTTGAAAATAAATAGAAAAAAAATTATCTAATGACAGTTTAGTGCCCAATTCTGTTTCTTAATTAGCTCGGAGCGCTCAGGTTATGTTCAGCTCGGAGCGAGCTCTGATCGCTCGGGCCCCGCTCTGTTCCCCGCTCGGGGCTAAAAAAGAAAAACGTCTATTGAATGCTTTGCAAGAGAACCAGGGAAAAGTATCGGGATTTTTTTGAATTATTCTTTCCGATTTATTTTCTCAACATCATAAGCAAACAGTTAGCGTCATCAAATGATTTATTACGGCACAAGGTTTTGAAAAAATGGACAACGTAACTTAGAAAATGTGTGTGCTTATTCAGTTGAAGCGAAGTGTATGTTAAGCTTTTTTCTGAATATGGCTAACACTTTTCGATAACCCCAATGCTTCGGCGCCAACAAACACATATGTATATCATTGTTGTTCCATTTCTGTCACCCTTTATTAACATTATCCCGTGATGTTAAATTATTGTTTTGCTAAGGCCGTTGCCAAGATAGTTTTTTGTTTAACTTTTTTTTATAATTTGCACGCGCGAAAGGGAATTTTGTGTACTCTTGTAAAGTAAATAGTTACCCAGCGTGGGCAGAGGGGAAATTTAGATTGGAGAGATAAAGGAAATGCCGATGTATGTTCGTTTTAAATATTTGTAAATTGAAATGCGAAGGAAAGTTAGAGCATAGGAGAGCATTCCACATTTATATGCTACGGCTAAGGAACGCTTCTTTTTATTTCACTGTACGCCCGGATACAGGCTTATGGGTGAACTGATGTGCATTCATAGCATAGAGGGTATTGCGGTTGAAACGTTCTCATGGAGGAATATAACTGGCTCGTTCGTTTAAGCACTTATGGTGGAAATACCGATAGAACAACGAAAGGCAACGAAAAGCGGGAGACATTGCGACGATGACTAAGAGAGTCAAGTGATTTCGCTATGTCTCGATCACCAGTGAGTTTTATCGCGCGTTTTTGAATTTGGTCGAGTAGCTAAAAATATGTTATCTGTGCACCGGATTAGATATGAGAGTTGTGCTCAAGCTTTGGACTTCAGTAAACTTGTTAAAAGAACCTTTTCATTTGACAACTTCCCCGATTTGTGAATAGTCCATGCACACATACTGCGGTAATGCATTTACTTACTTAACGGCTCCCAACCCGTGAAAAGTCTGTGCCTGAGACACTGCAGCCTTCCATCTCTCTAGTGATATTCTTAGCCCGCCCTTACACGGGAATAAAGCGATTTTTATATATTCTATGTCAGTAATATTTGTTTACCGCTGTGAATAGCTTTTCATGATTGACCTCAATCAAAAACTAAATTTTGGTTGTGGAAGCTTTCGGTTTCTTAGGCACGTTTGGAACGCAATCACAAAAGTGCATATTAACATACTTGCTGGTCACATCTATCGAAAGAGGCATTTCTTCCAAAATGTATTAATTAGGCACATTGATCAGAAACTTCAGCTACTCTTCTAACACAAGGCTGATTATTCCAGGTCAATACGAATTTACCGTAAAAATATTTGTCTCGAATGAAATCCATGAGTGTTTCAGTCACTTGACCTTCTGAACGAAATTTCTCTGTATCGATTCAATAAGTCCTCCTTCAGTAAGCCTCAATTGCCAAAAATAGCTCAGAAAAAACAATAACACGTGTTTGATGAAATGTCAATGAGTGCAATAACGCCGCTAGGATAGAGCTACATAATGTACATATATAAAAATAAGTTTTATTTAGCATACTTTAAGAGACCTTACTTTCACCATTCTAATTCTAAATAGTTCAATCAATTTTTCCGATATAAAATCAAAATATAAAATAAACAAAAGCGGAATTCCTTGTCACTAATGAGGCCAAACTAGTCTAAAATTCAGTCGAATCAGGTCGGGCAAAACGTTGTCCGGTTTGAGGACCCTAAAGTGGTGGGTCATCATTGTTTGACATTTGTGGAATTTCAGCACGTCTTGCCCAAAATTTACATAATCCCATTATATGAATTAATTTTAAATTGTATTTGATTTTGGTTGTTTATTTATTGAATGTACCTAAGCTGTAGGGTATTGTAGGTCTAGCACGCCGTTTAAAACACAGTATTAGTTCGTCGAGCTTGAAAACAAAACAATTTTATTTGTACATGTCTGCGTTCTGCTTGCAATCGGGAATATAAGCTGCTTTCATGAAAAAAAATCTGTAGGAATGTCGGTTATCAGGGAAACTGTCACAGGCTGAGACTAGGAGTTGCCTCTCAGTCAATCCTCTGGTTGTTCTCTTGTTTTACTTAGAATTCGCGAACAAGCCACTAATTTAATCAAGTATTATAAAAACAAAATAGCCGAAAAATATGTCTGTCAAAAGTGTAACACCGGCCGGCAAATTAATTATCCTGGATTTGCCGTCGGTCAGCTGAGGGTGGGTTCGGATAAACACATTGTTCGCGTTTGAACGAATTTTGGCTAATCTAGAAAATAAAATAATAGTTACTTACTTTCGTCGAAGAACATTTTTTTTTTGGAAAATTGGAAATTTGGGAAACGGTTTTGAATTGAAAAAAAAAGAAAATTTCCAACACACGAAACAAAGGGTCTTTCTTTAGGGGCTTGACAACTTCAAACTTTCAGTGTGAACGCACCCTTAAACCGATTATCGAACTATCGAAGCCAAAGTATTGAGTAAAATCAAAATTATTATCATGGTTAAGTACACGATGGAACAATGTTTTTAAATATTTAAAATTTACTACCGAATTTTCTAGTCGGCGGTCGCAACTTTAAGAGCATTAACGCCAATTTTCGGCCTTAATATTCGTCCCAGTAGACAAGCAATTCATAGTCAAGTGAAAAAGTTTGAGAATATTCGCTGCTTGATGCTACCGTAACAGTGAGACTACGTTTTGCCCAAAGTGTGGAGAATATTGCTGCCGTAGAGGCGTCCGTCGCAAACCAAACAAATCAGTCAATTTCACGGCGTTCTCAAGAATTGAGCCTCTCCCAGACCACATTATGGCGAATTTTGCGTAATGATCTTGGCCTACACCCTTACAAGATCAAGCTGACTCAAAAACTAAAGCCAGCTGATCATATAAAGCGACGTACGTTATCGAATCGGGCTCTGGACATGATGGAAGAAAATGAAGAATTTCATTGGAAAATCATCTTCAGCGATGAAGCGCATTTTTGGTTAAACGGCTTCGCCAATAAGCAAAATATGCGTTACGGGCCGGTGAAAGCCCTCATGTGCTTCATGAAACAGCGCTTCATCCATAAAAAGTCACAGTTTGGTGCGGTTCTCAAGCCGGTGGTGTCATTGGGCCGTTTTTTTTCGTTGATGAAAATGACCGTCACATTAGGTGCAGGGAAATAACTTCACGGGCAATAACTTCACATGGGCAATAACTTCACCTCAAGTGGGCAATAATTTCACTTTTTTTTGTGAACTTATTGCCCACCATAGGTGAGCAATATCTTCACTTTTTTGTGAGAAATAAATTCTCTTAACATTTTATGATAATTCAAGAACCGTACCTCGCACCTACTCCAAATCAAACAGTGACCCCAAGCAGGGAGGTTGCAGGGGGGCAGCATGCCCCCCATAGGTATTTAACTGTTTATGGAATCTACTTGCGGTTTCGAAACTATTCCCATAAACAGTGCAATGCATTTGGGGGCCATGCTGCCCCCCTGCAACCCCCCTGCTTGGGGTCACTCTTTGATTTGGAGTGGGTGCAAGGGTTTTTAGTTATAATAGACAAATTCAAATTATAGGTGGGAAATAACTTCACAAAATTTACAGTGAGGTTATTGCTCACCATCAGTGGGCAATAACTTCACAAAAAAAAAGTGAAGTTATTGCCCACTCGAGGTGAAGTTATTGCACATGTGAAGTTATTGCCCGTGAAGTTATTTCCCTGCACCGTCACATTATGGTAAATGGTATTCGTCTGCAGAGACATGTTGGAACGTTATTTCTTTGAGCAGTTGCATGAATTGGACATCAGGGATATGTGGTTGCAACAAGACGGTGCCACAAACCTCACAGCGGGTGCAACACTCAAGTTATTTAAGTCTCACTTCGGTGATCGTGTTATTGCCGAGATCATGTGATTTAACGCCTCTAGACTTTTTTTTATGGGGCTGTATTAAATCATTGGTCTATGTCAACATGCCGACGACGTTAGAGGAGCTAAGAGCTAAAATTGTACGAGAAAGAGCTTCCGTATCGGTCGAAATGTGTGTGGATCTTTCTTTTAAAACGTTTGGACATTCAAACGACTAGCTATTCACTCTTCTCGGTTGACTTTTTTTTTTTTTTTTTTTTTTGTTTCACCAAAAATTATGCCTGCGTCACACAAAACCACGTTAATACTATTTACAACCAAGGGGCGGTTTCCAGTATATTTTGTCCAGCCAGACGTCCGGTGTTTACACTCATACATTCATACATTCCTCGATGGCGCTGAAGTTGTCAACTGTTTCGTACTCCCCCGTACTCACGTATACTTGGGCAGTGGAATCAACGGCTCCTACTCGATAATTTAGCCGGCTCTCTGATATTATAAAGTGCTGTTCGTTCCCCATCCATTCAAGCCCATTCACACATTTAGATGGATCCTGTCGTTCTTCGCTACACTATACGTTATCGTTACATAAGTGCGCTGATGCTGTCACGCGCTCAAACTTTGGAATTTGCCCATCACTGGTCTCCAATGACTAGCGAATCCTCCAGCCGACTCTGGACTTACGTTTTCCAGTTGACATTTCGCGATCACAAAAATTCCAGAAGGATGAAAACAATAAAATACCCAAATGCATTATTTTCATATTTTAAACCTCAGTAAATAATTTTAAACATGTCCCTACTCCTGAACAATCCTCAGCGCTGACCTCCTGCCCAGGGCCGAGTCACCTACTGGTTGCTGTCCCAACGATACAGAGAAGCGGACCTGTGGCTGGTGGGACCATGGATACCCGCCCCGCGTCTACGGACCTTAAGCGCGCTAAACTTTACAGAGAGAGGGAGTTGGTAGAGAAGATAAGGGATAAAGACTGGTGCGTGCTGCTGGAAATTTTGTCACGTAATATTTGCTAGTCATAATGGAAAGCTAATTTCTTTAGTCAAAGTATGCTGAAATTCAAAGCTCTGTCAAGCTATCCGCAGTCGAGAGCTATCAGGTGGACAGGTAGTGATACGTGTCTAGCGACTAAGCATATGTGGCCAAAGCTGGATCTGCGACGCTCTTTGAATTTGATCTCACTTAACCGACTGCACATTGGCTCTGCTATTGGTGTCATCACAGGACACTGTCTAATAGGCAAGCAGGCAGCAAGGCTTGGCGTCTATTCAAATGAGTTCTGCAGAAGCTGCAGGGATGAAGAGGAGGAGGAGACTACACTTCATCTCCTCTGTACATGTCCTGCACTCTCCCATAAAAGAAATCTCTATCTAGGAGCCTTCTTCCTTAATGAACTCAGTGACTTAGCTAATTCAGATGTTAGAAGTCTATCGCGCTTTACTAGAAGCTCCAAATGGTTTTAACGAGTAGTGCTCGAAACTCCCGATCCATGTGGCATCATAACGGACCTCATGGGTGTAAGTGTGTTGGCTTTCAGCTAACAGCCACCTTAACCTTGTTGAACATGCGTCACTCTTATGCAAACGTAATGACTATGAATTATGTGGTGAGGAACAAGTGGCGGGGGCGGAGGATTCCCCTCTGTAGCGCCAGTCAAGCTCTGCTTAAGGCCTTTCAACCCTTTGACCAAACTCCAAAATATTTCGTGAAAGCAAGATCTCTCTTAATTCGGCCGGAAGGCTGAATGTACTTCGTCTTGGCAAGGTGCCGGGTCATAATGAGGTCTCCGATAAACTTGCAAGACACGACTCAGAGGAGGACATCTCTGGGCCTGAACCGGCGGCGTTAGGTCTACCTGTGTCCTCGGTCATTGCTTCCATTGACGGTTGGGTTTCTTATTAACACAAGCGCCGATAGCATGATCCTTCAGGGTACAGACCGACTCGACGAACACCTTCTGACGTCTTTAAACAATCTGCGGCATTTTTGCTGTCTCTCAGCAGAAAAGACTGCAGACCAGCGTTCCTACGGGCCAACACGCTTTTGCCAAGCATCTTAAGGTGCTTAGGCGATACTACCAATTGCGAAGCCTCTGAATAGAGCGAAGGCACTACACCGTACACTTCCTCTGTGTTTGTCCAGCTTTTGCTCATATCAGGTGGCAGCTGTTTGGTACTGATGTGTTGACTACTGAAAATCCATGCTCCTCATAATTAAAGCGCCTTAATTTCATTAAAAGTGGTGTGCCTTCTTGGCAGTTCAGTGGACCAGTATTGAATCTGAGTGCTTTTGTAAAGAAAATCTCTCTAAACGATCTCAAAAATTCCTGCACGGCTGACACTAACAACTCTATTAAGAAAAGCAATGGGTTCTGCCCCTACCCAATGACATCGCAATAGACCTACCTTGGTCTAAGTGTACCTCATCGAGGGCATTTCAAACCAACCAAATAGCGAACTGGCGAACCTCGAAAGCGGACCTGTGAAGATGCAGTTAACTGGGAGCGTTATGATCCCTTAAACCCAAATCAAATGGATAGGGTATCAGGTAATCAAACAAGAGGAATTGAAGTCTTTCTTTCCTCCTTCTTTTTAGTTTTTTGATATGAAAGTATGAGAAATTGAAAGTTGGCATATTGGTATATTTTTTTGGGGAATACCGTGTTGGTTGTGCCAAAACTATTAAGCAAGCCTTATTTATTGCTAACATGGAGTGTGGTGTGTAAATCAGCAACGCTTTAGAAATTAACATATTGACTTAAGTGGCTTAACGCCGACACCGTGTGCTCAAAAGGTGGCTGGTATATATCTCTGCAGATATTTGTTTATTTTTTTTAACAAACAGTGACTGAGAAAGGTGGGCGAACCTTTTTATATGGGGAAGCGATCTTCCCCCGCGGCTAAAAAAACAACTGATTTTATATCCTTACCAAAGGAGCCAATTCCATTCGCCAAGGATTCTCTCAATTTGCAGAAGAAAGTGTAAAAAAATTAACATACTCGGCAATACTGTTCTTCCCCAACAAAATTACCCGCACATTCCGAAATAGACAAACAAACCGCATCAACTGCAATTTGAATTCGTTTAGCATGATACGAGTACGTACACAATATCCTTGTGGAGTACGGAAATTTGCCAATTAAATTGTTAACAAAAATTTAATTTCGCGCCAAAGTCGCAGTCACGTTTTGCCAACAGCAGTGCTTATCCTAAACAAGAACAAGCAATCAAAATAAAAATAAATTCAAAACATACAAACAAAAAAACGTAAATAAAAACAAACCCATTGTCGATCATTGGCTTCTTCCCCTTATTATGGCGTCGAATTGAAGTATCGGTCAGTACTTTGAACCCGCCATTGGCACATGCTCGATTCGACTCTATACCAAATAAGTAGCTTGGATAATGAACCTTGAATTTGAAGAATACAAAAAAATTCAAAAAAAAAAAAAAAAAAATCCAAAACCATAAAGGTTTCGAATTTTCAAAATAGTCCCGTCTACGGAGTCCCTCATCGTGTTGCCAATTAATAACGCAAACCACATCATAGAACAATAACCTGGTGCGGTATGCAAAATAGGAGATACCCATCTGAACGAAAGATGAGTAGAGGGAGTACTGGACAGATGGGATTTTTATGTGTGCGGAGAGACGTGGTTACCTTTTGGATGTTATTCCAAAGGTCAACAGTCCCTGGGAGCTTTGTCCGCCAGAGTGAAGTTGATACTCATGATTACTATCATGGAATAACACTTTGTTTACAAAACATTCATCATGGAAACTGAAGTGGGAGACTAAAAATATTTCACACGGGTTGTGGCTTGTGGCGTCCGTCACAGTGTAGTACGAAAGTAAACGGACTGGGTTGGTTGGCAAACGGAAAAAATGGGACTGAAGCGCACAAAAAAAAACGGTGTTACGTTTAGCACAGCGTTAAAAAGAGAATGTTTCTTTTTCGGAAAATAAGTAAATTAATATAAGGCATTTACGGCCAAAACATAACCTTTGTATACCCTATTCTGAGGGTATATTAATTTTGACGCATAGTTTGTAACATACCTTAATATTGCCCGTAGACCCCTAAAAGTTACTATATTTATGATCAGCATCGATAGTAATGTCGATCTAGCCATGTCCATCCGTCCGTCCGTATGTCGGCAAAAATTAGGCACTTAACCTTTATGTTACCATACCGAGTACCCGGATACTAATTCGTTTTTAAATTGCCATAGTTTTGGTAATATTTAATATTTTTCATTGGGTTCTCTGGACATCTTACAAAAAGTTGTTTCCAACAACAACAAATTATTTGATAAAAAAAATTTAATGGGTGCCACCAATTTTTTTCAACTTTTAAAAAGGTATCCCTCTGTCTGCCATACAGAGTACCTGGGTACTCGTATCAAATATGCTAACATTCTTAGTTTTGTAAATAATATTTAATTCTTTGTGTTGAAATTCATTGTTTTTATTTATCTATATACGAGCATATAAAAGAAAGTGTCCGAAGCGATGTAACCGCATAACTCGAGATTGGCCGAACCGATTTTGATGATTTATACTTTGTTGGAAAGGTGTTTTTTCAGCACGGGTTTTAGAAGAAAAAAAATCTAAATTTCAAAATGGCTTATTTTGACCACCCTGCGTGTTACGACAGGTTTTTTTTCGATTTTTTTTTATTTTTTATTTTTTTTTTCATTTTGTATTTATTTATTTTGGCAACAACCAAATAAGGAATCACATTTGAATGTAACATATCGTATCACAATTGAACTGTCAGATAGACACGCAACGTAACGCCATCTATTATCGATCAATGGAGAAGCCAATTTTGTTTCATGTTTGGTGGCGCTGTCGGATTCGGATTTCTTCATTGCGATTTTGTGAGTTTTTGTGAATTAAAATTGATATGAGAATATATCTATATCTATTTATATATATATATGTATATAAAAATCAATCTATATTTGCGTTTGTTGCCGGTGTTTGGCCAAACGCGTTAACCGATTCCAATGAAATTTTTTTTTAAAGAAAGGTGACGTCTATACGAAGGATGTTATGTATGTGCGATGTCTGTATCTGCATCGGTGTGTAAATTATGTGTTTCTTAAAAAAGAAAAAAAAAATTGACAATGTATTTATACACTGTGTGTTTCATATGTAGGTATCATGTGCTTTGAAAAAAAAACAAATTAAAGTGAAATAATAAAAAGTTTTTTTGTGTAATATTTTCTATATATAAAAATCAATCCATATTTGTGTTTGTTGCCGGTGTTTGGCCAAACGCGTTAACCTATTCCAATGAAATTTTTTTCCATGAAAGGCGACGTCTGCACGAAGGTTGTTATGTTTGGCTATATCTGCATCGGTGTGTGAGATATGGGCATTTGAGTGAGTACACATGCATATGTGCGTATGCGTGTAAATTACGACGCAGATACAGAGACCGTACAGACGTCACTTATTTTGTTATCCGAACAAGCATATGAAAGAGGGAGACCACACGAACGTTTCAAGCTTATTGTGGAATTTGTGCGCACTTTCATTCTTGAGATATCGTGTGTTCAATATTTTATTCAAATACCTCTTATTGAAATTTTTTGCATTTTTTTGTGAATCTGACATCGGAAAGTTGCTTTTCCAACATTGATAACAATCGGTGTGGAAGTGAATGAAAAGTGATTCAATAAAAGTTTTTTATTTTCGCTTTGTTGTTTGATTCGCAGAAGTAAGGTGACATAGGCGCCTGCCAGACAACAAGCACCTACCCTAAACGGAACAACGACGTTGTGTGAGCGGCCTAAGCCATGCGGAGAAAAACGTGCAGTCCCTTTCACCGGTTGAGCTCAAATCAGGCAATCTTCGGTATTGGCCTGAGAGTGTTTCTGTGAACTTTGGTCAAAATCGGTCTTCTTTTTTAGGCGCAGTAACATACGCCGGATACCAGCTATAGACAATTATAAGGAAGTCTACTCGAACATATTGGCCAATAGAATTCTCGGGCACGGGCAAAGCCGGGCAGGTGCAGCTAGTAGATTTATATTATTACAAACGTAAAAACTTTAAAATTCTATGGATTTTTTGTTTGTGAATAACTTAATAAATTAATAAATTAGGTTAAATTACAGTTCTTGCAGGATTTGCGTGTTCATCACATGTTGGATTCCGGCACTTTTGACAGCTTTTGCGTGTCTTTCTTCGGCGCTTGCTTTCTGTACTCTTACAAATTTGGTAATAGCCTGTACATTTTACGCGTCCCGTATTGTCACGTTCTTGATTTGGTGCTTGTGCAGATGGAGGGGAGATGAACATTTTCGTGCGAAGAATGTTCTCCATCGCAGTTCTTATGAAATAAAATCGCGTTACTGTTACATCGCGACTTCTTTGGACTATTGAGGGAACACATATATCTCTCCCCAGCTTTTTCAAAAAGATTCTGCGTTGATTAGTCTTGTGTGCAGTCTGAGAATTATTTTCTGTAAAAATTACATATGTTGCCAAGCAGGCTATATATAATATATTACAAAAAAATGCTAATGGCCAACGATTAGTTCTTCGCTTTGTTGAAAATTTGGAAAGCATTTGGTCCATTTTGTCAACGCCAGCTTTTGTGCCATTATAAAAATTAATAATTACTGGCTTCTTCGCTTCTGTCTTATCAATTTCAGGACAAGTATGCATGCTAGAGAGCAGTAGGTATTAAAAACTTTGTTTTTTTTGGGTACATATGAACTCAGAGTTCCCTGATCATGAAAAGCAAAAATTGTGGACAGAACATCTCTTTTCTTGGAAGCTAGCAACTCGTTGGGAATATAAGGCTTATTTTGCCTCAAAGTTCCAACTATGGTGAGCCATTAGCTCTAAGACGTTCGGCTAATGAAAGGGATGTGAAGAAATTGTCCATCGTGATATTTCTTCCGGAACCTTTATAGTATTCACACAATTTCATGACAGTATTCTCTCCAATATTTTCCTCACCTGCTTCCCGGCCTGTAAAAACAATTGGGTATGGCTTTCTATTGCTATTCTACTAGAAAAAAAAACGAACAAAATTATTAACTGTGTATATAATTCCTTGCAATGGATAAGCGGTTCGAGAATCCGCAATGCAAAATACTTTTATACCATACTTAGCTGGTTTTGATGGTATGTATTGGGTGAATTTCCTTCGGCCTCTATAAGGAAAAAGTTGTTCGTCGACAGTCATACTTTCATGTTGTTGCACTTTTTCCGATAGTAGGAATTAACCGCAATAACTTTTATTACATAAATTAATTGAATTAATTGCGGTCGCTACCGCCGAGATAAAATACCGAACTTCCAAAACCGAAAATAAACGTCAAAACCACGGATCGTCGTATACCAAGAAGTGCAACAAGAATCGCATAGAATGCAATTTCCCGGTAACTCAGCCTGGGGTGGGTTCGTTTAGAACGAAATCAAAAAAACCTGGAATGTTAGCTTACGCTGTTGAACACTTTTCGAAAAGCGAAAAAAAATAGGCGCCACAAAATTTTGTGGAGAATTGTGAAACCTTGGTACAGAACCACTGAAATAAAAAGGTAATTTCCAAAAAAAGGAAGACACAAAGGTTTTAAACAACGTTATAAAGCTCCGTTGGAGCGTGGTCACTTTATTACTGGAAGTCCAAAAAAATTAAAGATAGCGGAAAATCCGATGGCAAAAAGGTTAAAGTTATTATGGCGTGAAGGGCAAATAAAGGTGACCGGCGTGATCCGCTATGGCGTCGCCCGGAATACCAAAATGGATTAATGGGTCGCGTGTCCCGATCGTTTCGCAGGATAAATTCGCGGCAGAACCCTACCAGACTATTAAACTATAACGCACCTAACACAACCGAATCACAAAAAAGGGTATGCACTGACAAATACACTCTACTTAACTTTGTGTTGGGATCCTTTAATTTTTTTTCTTTCACTTTTCTTCAAAAAACCAACTTCGCTTTAATTTCTTCTTTCGCTAATTTTTTTCTTTGTACTTCGACAAAACTCCTGTCGCAACCAAAAAACAAACTATCTCATTAGCCGGTCGACCAAGAAGTGATCTTCCAGAACTGTCATTGTTCCAGTTCGGCCAACTCTCATATTTCACACACTCGCACACCCATTGGTAGTGGAATCCCATTCATGGCGTGCAATGGACGTCCGCCTATGTGTTGGTGGTTGTCCGCCATATCCCACTACCTTCATTCGTTCCAGCGAGCCAACGGCAGACCACATTCAGCGGCACCGGAGCGTGTTCGCAATGGTGTGCGTGAGTCTGAACGTTACCCCCTCGCTATTATTCCATCCACTCCATCCATTCACTCTTATACCCACGATCCACCACTGGAAAGTCGGGTTATTGGGCTGCTTGACCGACCTGGAACAATCTTTTCATCAAATCAAAAGCTAATCTACGTTTGACATTTCTCGTCTGAGTTCTGCCAAAAATTATTAAAATTACCCTTAAATCGGTGGAAAAGGAGTACTTGGATCTCCAAAACGATGACCCCTATCAGGAGGAGAAGAAATTTCAGGACGACGTTGTAATTAAACCCTCCCAGCGCGTGGAGTAGTGCAAAAATCCGCATAGAACCCAAAACAAAGCAAAGTGAGTTATCATAAATTTTAGAAAGCCGCGAATTTTACTCTTGTCTGGTGGAATCCTGTTCAGATAGGATATAAGGATCTTGCCAATAGCGGGTCATTCCTTACATTCTGTTTAGTTATACAGGAATTCTCCTTTTGTTTATGTTGTACGTTGTTTCAGTTGTGTTGTGTTGTATTGACCAATCTTCTGTGTGTCTCGCGTTCCTCTTCAGTGTTTGCTAGTGTTGTCACGTCTTCTGCGGGAGTGTCTTTTGTCTTGGCCGTCCGCCTACACTCCTCTGCTGCTCCGTCGGTGCTCCTACGACGGAGTAGAAAGGAAGAGCGTCTTCTTCCCCCTCATCGAACCTAACACCCCACCGTGTCAGTGGTGGTTATTGCGCAGATGTAAATGTGTAGGCAGTCCAACCACACTTATCTGCTGCCTCTCCGTATTGTTGGAGGGCACTCAGGATACGGCCGTGTATTTTGCCGCATTGCCATTTGTCTCGCACGGTTGCTAGTGTGCAGACAATAACGTTGGACCCATTTCCCATGACTGGTGCGTTACTATTGCGTGGGCCCTTTTTAACGGCTGATATTGTGCCGTATCGTTGGGGTTTTCGTCCTTCTTTACCCATTTCTGCTTGATCTTCAAGCCTCTTCTCTCTCAACTGTGGTTTCTCAGGTTCGTACATCGGGGTTGGGTACCTGTGGGGGTGGTACCTTCGAGGTTCGGGGAAAGTGGCCCAAAGGCTGATGGGACCTTGGTTGTCCTTCACTTTCCTATGACCTCGCAGATGCCACCCAATAGAAGAAGGGTACGGGGAGGGAAGTGAAGGGCAGAAGGTGAAACTTGTTGCGTGAAAATATTCCGCAACAATGTTGTCTATATAAAAGCCGAAGATTATAGTTGAGCATTATCCATCTTATTGGTGCAGCCTTATCATTTGCTTGTCGTTCCGCACGTGTATTGATGTTATCAAAGCGTATATATCTCTGTATTTCTTGAAATCGTGTCCCGCTGAGACTAGCTGTATAAATTGGTAAGGCGTCCGGTTTCCACAATTCATCAACATGCTCTAAATTAGAGTGATGGACATCAGCAACAATTAGTATACCAAAATATGCATTGAGCTCTTCTAATGATAGAAGTTTCCAATTTGTTTTTGTTTGCGGATTCGCCTTATTGCAATTCTTTGTACACTGCATGGCCTTGCGATTTGTTTCCCTGATTATTATATTTTTCATTTCATCCGTGAAAATCAAATTGAAGATTTCAACCTCTGTCAAGTGCTTAGTTTTCCGATGTGGTCCACCTGAGATAATAAAAAAGAAATAATAAATTATACTTTCATTACCTATTCTTGAAACTCGTTATACAAGGTGGCGCAAAAGTTGTCAGGTGGCGCAAAAGTTGTCACCCGATGTTATTTCGCTGTAATTTTTTTTATGAATGAAAAACTTTGGTTCTGCTTTTGGATTATGTTAATTGGTGTCTTAAGTTTTTTTGTATAGTTAACTTCAGAAATGTCAAAGTAGAATTTACATTTGCCGCCATTTGCAAAAATTATAGCTTCTTCCGATAGGATGATGACTTTTGCGCCACCTTGTATATCTTACCAGATTCCCGAATAATATTGTAAGACCGGGTTTGCGATGATGGCATTGGCGATGTTTTCCATATCGTATTATCTCGAGATACATATTCTCCCGCAAGTTCCCGTGATGAGTCAATATCGTCTAGACAACTTTCAATATCAGCTTCGCTATCATCATATGTTGACTTAACTTCAAAATCGTTTTCCATTAAGTCGATGTTGGCGAGATCTTCTACGTCAGAATCCTGAGCACCGCCTGGTAACCAATCAACATCGTTATTGCTGTCATCGTTTGCCAAAGAACTTTCCTCGTCAGAATTGTCTTCATATAAAGACATTAGCTGTTCTTCAGTTAAACTGATGTAGGTGTACGAAATACGAATAGTTACGATTAATTAACGATATCACGATTATAATAATCACCTATCAAAATGTAAAACACTTACCGATCTAATCGAATAATACCTCTAGAGTTGCAAGGTACTGATTGAATTTCTGATCTATAAATTTGAAATTAATGTTCGCATGAATTTACCCTCCAATTCCCTGGAATGTCTCTATGCCCCGGCACCCCACAGAGGTGAATGTTGAAATGCTCTGCCATCTCCTCAAGAGATGAACGGCAGTCTAGGGCTACGATGGAGTTTAAAGAAACTGACTCCATGGAATTTAGCGTGGCTTGACTGTCCGAGAATATTCGGATGTCCTTGGTATATTCTCTTCAGCCACGACAAGACTTCCTTACTCGCCATGATTTCCGCCTGGAATACGCTACAATGATCTAAGACGGAAAGAGAGACTAATATTTAGTCTTTCTGAGAAAACACCATCACTAGTTTTTGATGCATCGGTGTAGAAGTGGATCGATTTATCCTCCGTAAATGCATCGTCCTCTCCGAATGATCTGGTGGGGCTAGTGATTTTGAAGTTTTTCCGAACTGTAATTGGGGTATGGTTTAGTCAATGTTCCTTGGTAGAGACCCAAGTGAGTCTAGAATGAAAGAGTGACCAACATTCGTATTGATCCACTTTGAGGTAGCTTTTAAGGGGACGGCGGAACAGGCAGCTATTTGCCTGCTAAAAATATCGAGGGATGTCAGATGAAGTAAAATGTCCAGTGCAGTGGAGGCAGTCGTTCGGTGTGCTCCGCTGATGCACAGACAAGCTGTATGTTGAACCTTGCTCAGCTTATCACGGTTTAACGCTTGGTCTAAAGCAGTCCACCAGACAGCAATTCCGTATGTCAGAATCGGTCTCAAAACCGACACGTACAGCCAGTGAGGGCTGTACGCCCCACTTATTGCCGATGGCTTTTTTGCAAGAGAAATGTGCTACTGTAGCTTTTTTGACGACTCTTTCTTGTAAATTAGGTTTCCAGCTGAACTTACTATCGAAGATAAGACCGAAGAATTTAGCTTCATCGGAAAAGATTAAGCGTGTACCGTTAATAGAGGGTTGGTCAATATGTGGGATTTTGTATTTCCTGAAAAAGAGGACAAGTTCGGTTTTGTGAGGGTTAACCCCCAGCCCACAGCGATTTGTTCATCTTGCGAGCTTGTTGAGAGCGTTTTGAAGGAGATCGTTTAAAGTGTTGAGGTGTTTTTCAGAAAACCCAGATCTCCTGACTTAACGCCCATCGATGTTTTCTTCTGGGGTGCGATGAAAGGAAAAGTTTATTTTAGAGAAATGTTGAGTCTGGAAGAGCTTCAAGAAAAAAAAACCTTTCACAAGAAATGATAAGAAGTTTGCTGCTCCTTAATCTGCCATCCGAGATGTTTAAACGCGCCCGAAAGTGTATTAAACGGGAAAGAAGGCACTTCAACCAATTGCTATACACATTCCATAAACTGCTTTAAAAAGATCCTTTTTAGGACCACAAACAAATATTTAAGAGTAGGTACACTTCTTTTTGACCATTTTCGTCTGACAAAAAATGGCTTTTATACAACTTCTGTTAATCGTCGGAT
This sequence comes from Portevinia maculata, assembly GCA_949715645.1. NCBI lineage: Eukaryota > Metazoa > Arthropoda > Insecta > Diptera > Syrphidae > Portevinia > Portevinia maculata. The sequence continues at coordinate 23,292,142 of OX454527.1, read as the reverse complement.
AAAAATTTCAATAAAAAAATTATTAAATAAAACATTTCAGAAAAATGCATTTTAAGTAAAAAAAAAAAATAGAAAACAAATTTTATAATTTGAGCTTAAGGAGCCATCACTTTGTTGTAATTGCACAGGTGTACGCCAAGTCCTTAGTATTTGTATGCGCCACTGAATTGTCTTTCCAAAATGTACAAAACTATTGATGAGAAGTTGTAGCGTTTAAAGTGGTTGCACCTAAAAGACTTAGACTTCACCCACTTTGGTGGGTTATAATTTGAAATGGAGTAAGAGAGATATCTTTATATCTTTTGGACAACATGTTCATTGCTACGAAATAAAAAATCGCGCGAAAATATAATAACATGAGGCTTTCGCAGCTCTTCTAAGTAGAGCTGAAGTATCTTTATAAGATAAGATACAGCTCTTATAGATCGGCCAATTAAACGTCATATTATGCTCTCTACAGACACTTCAAGCACTCTTCGAAAGTGAAATTAAGAGATGAACTCTTTGGATTTGCAGTCTTTAGACTTTTCAAAGGCTTTATCAGAACCAAAATGTTAGTTGAGCTAAGTCCAGAAAGCTCACTTTCTGAACAAAAAAGTGTTTATGTGGCTCGCTTCGCGTTGGATTGTAAGGTGGGACATTGGTACCGACATCTTTTTTCAATTAGGAATTTATGTCCCACTGGAAGTGGTAGATAAAACATAGGTCCCGAAAACAGAGATCCCTGCACCGTTTGACTTGTGTTCAATTGGATTCTTGAAAAGCTATGTTGCGTTCCTAGCTATCAAAGCAAGCAAGTGCTAAGCCATGTCCCACAAGAAACTATCGAAAGGTTTCACAGAATGTTTGTCGAAACTTATTTTGCGAACAAACCCATTAGACCTACAAAATTAAAATGCAAAATTTTTGCTGGAACAAGTCCATAAAAGGTTGCAGGCGCTCTTTTTCACTCAATTATGGTAGTTACCACTCCAATTTGACAAGAAATATTTTAAGAGTATCTGTCACCATAGGATAACTGCCAAAATGTCTTTGAATTGAATTGAAATATAGTTAACATTTCGACACATTTAGCCTTTCATGTTAGACTTGTCTTTCATCGAACAGAAAGTGACAGTTTATCTACCGACCGCACCAAGCCCTTTTTCGATTTTTTTTACGATGCATGCAATTTTTCGTTTACATTTTAAATTTTGTTATGTTGCCTGCGTAGCTTGAGGCTATTTGAAATGGTAAGATTAGTTCAAGGAGTCTTATCATCCAGAACAGGAAGGGATTACAAAAAGCCTAAATTGAATTTAGACAACAGCGAACATAACTAACACTGTAAATACTTAAAAATCCAAAAACATGCGGAATTCTTCCTAACGCTTTTAACAATAACTCAAACAAGCACACTTAAAAGAGAATCCACAAATTATTCCATTGGCCGGAATAGAAATGACATTACCTATTTTTAGCTTCTCATTATCATTATTTCACCACCACTTTGGGCTATTGCCATTTTAATAGTATACCAAATCCAAATTCAGAATCGTGTTGTAGACCATAAAACTACGCGAATATTCTATTCAATCTAAAGTGATTCCTCAAATAAAAGAAAAAAGAATCAAAGAAAATCAACAAGAAAAAGGCAGGCATCAATTTGTTTGGTAATTATTGAGTAATACCCTATAGTTTCCCTGTGACATCTCAGTGACAATGACGATAGATTTTTCGCACATAAATCGAGGAAGCTACCTGCAAAAATGCAAGTTCGGTATCAAGTGAACTGAAATAGGATCCGGCCCCCCTTGATCTGCTGGCACATCATGTTCTCAATCGTAGGTCCTTCTCTGACAGCTGGCCGATGGATGTTGGAAAAGCATTGCCTGTCTCTTTAAAAAGATACAGATTTACCCATTCTCGAAAAAAGGTAAATTGGCATGGGTGTTAAACTTAAACTAGACCTTTTTTCTTCTGTGGAATTCTTGTTTTTTTTTTTGCATGCGGTAGAAATCGTCAAGAAGAAGGGCATGCATCGTGCCCCAAGAAACGAGATTTTCAATTGATAAAGTCCACCTAAAAGAAGTCGAGGGATATCTTTTACTTTTACGAACAAGGACATTGCTTGGGGTGGTAGAATTCCGTAACTTCCATGACGATAATCGTCCAAGCGAAGCGGGCAAGATCGTCATCGTTTGGCAAGCTTTCGCAAATTTTACTTTTAATGGTTAAATGAACAACAGTAACATGTGATTGTTACCACGTGAAGTGGGAGCTGAACTTACAGGGCTGTTTCAGGAAAGACACGAATAAATTACAGTATCAGGATTAAGGGGATCATAGCCCTATCATTTTACTTCATCCCTCCTGGTTCGTCTGTGGGGTTCGCCGTTTTGGCCAATGAATATCGGTAGGCCCCTAGGTTTCGAATAACTTCATCCGGGAGGTCAATCATGTGCTGGTGTAATTGCATTTTTATGATCCAGGATCGACCTGCTTCTTTTCTACAATTTAACATGTGCATGCTTCCATTACTGATTATGTTTTGATAGACCTTTTAGGAAGCCAGTGATCTCCAGTCGTGTCAACCCACGGATTTACATATTCTAGATGTCATTCTATCCCTTATACTCTTTTTATGAGAAATGCTGTTTTTCGGGGGCATTGCAGTAATATTCCTTTCCCGTCTCTGCACGGGTATAAAAAGGAAAAAAGGCTTCTGTGGGTTCTCAGCGGCCGCGGCTCTAGTTACCGACTGCCAGGCGCTCGGAAAGCAATTAGGATTTTGACCAGTTGTTGCGTCAGGCACCGAGTGCTCAGAAACCTAATTATAGTTATTATAAGAAAAACAAACTTAAAGTAAAACAACTTTAGTAAGTTAAGTAGAGTAGGTAGTTTGGAATTAGATTTACATAAAATATAAAATACAATAAAGATGCGGAGTTTTTAAGTATTCTCTTTGGAAACCTAATGATAGATTAGTTTGTAAAATAGTTTTTAGGCCAGAAGGCAATAATTATAAGGATATGGTATAATTAAGAGCGTCCGCATAAGGACCAATAATCTAGAAAAAGTGTCCTCTTCATTTTAAGTTAGATTTAATCACTTTGGTCTAGTATAAGTCTACATAAGTAATCTTCTTCTTCTTCTTTTTCCTTTAGCCTCCCGTGATGGCCAGTCACCTTGATGTTTGTACCATCATTGCGTTCGATGGTACCGGTGCGGAGGCATACGGCGCAAAAGATTCAACGGCCTATGCTGTCGAAGGGCCACACATGCCAGACAGGCCGCTTGATGAGCGCCAACCAAGAACTGACCAGGACTTTGACGTCGCCCCCCCCCCCCTATACCCCCCTCTCATCATCATTACTTCCCCACTTCCCCATCCCCCCCCCCCCCTAATCCAGAGTGTCATGCGATCCGTGCTCATTGGAAGATTTGCAGCCAGGGGTAACCGGCTGTATTCTTATGGAGTCTCTCTGATAACGGGCCACCTGATACCGGGCCCCCTCAGAGAGTAACCATGGACCTCCCTGTCCGGGAAACACGTTCTACGGGATCGGAGAACACAGTTCAGGAGACTGAAGGAAGAACAAGGACCAAAACCTTTTTCAACCTCCAAGGTCTGAGGAAAGCGAAAAAACTCTTATTCAAAGCTTGTACCAACCTTAACAAAACAACAAAACAAACCTAACAGGCCTCCTCACGGGGCACTGCAGACTCAAGGAGCACCTGAGGAAAGTGGATATATCAGAGGACAGGCTCTGCAGATTCTGCAGCGAAACCGCCAAAACTCCAGACTACATGCTGGAAGCCTGTGGGGCACTGGCCCACAAAAGGATAAGACATTTGGGCAAGCACCGAATAACAGACAAGGACGAACAAGCCATGGACCCACAGCTCATTCTCAGATTCATCAAGGAAACGGACTGGACGCTGTGGTCTAAGGAGTGTGACCTGCCAAGGATAAATCAGAGCAATACCCCGATACGCTTCATAAAAGAAGTGTATTCAGGGGGGCCCTGAAAGAGGGCATGAACCTCTCTCATCACAATAGACCAATAGGTCGCAGTTTAATATACCCTAACTAATTATTATTATTATTATTATTCCTTTATGTAATGACCAGGATGAGAGGGATCATTACCATCCCACTTTACTGCTTCCCGACTGGTACGCCCCGCTGGGTTCGCCGTTGATATAAGCAACAAAAATACAAAAATGAATTTAAAAGTCAAAAAAGGGTGCTTGAATGATAGGACCCTGGGCTATGTCAAATCTCACTGGAAGAAAGTATGTTTTTTGATTTTTCGTAAAAATGTCGAAGCCTTGTCCTTCCACTTTTGGGTGCAGCACAATGCACAATTGACCGAGGGGTTTAAATTTCCATTAGCCAAAAGTAACACCTAAACTTTTACCACTATTAAGAGTGAAAATTGTCATGGAAAGCTTTTCAAATTTGCCATTAGGAGTCCCTTCCGCTTGTCACAAAAAAATTGCTTCCCACACATAAATAATTGGAAATGCTAGGTTCTAGGTATAAGTAAAGGCTAGATTCTAGGTATAGGTAAAGGCCGTTAATACGAATATTTAGTCATTTAACTTCAACCCGCTTGGGCGTTGTATTCAAAAAAAAAACATGTATTCCAATTTTCATAGTTCTAGCTTTAACGGACTTGGCTCGGCTGTGATGAAACAGGAACAATAAACTCTTCCGCATATAAAGATCTAAGTTTTGTTAAAATTAACTTTGTAGATATTTAAGACTTAATGGACGAAATTTGTCACTAGCTATTCTTTTCCAAAGTCGAAAATTTGAAAGAGCGCACTGCTGTCAGATCAACAGGAATAAAAGTCAATAACAATCGACCGCCGGAGCTACCATCTACTTCTCTATCGGTTCCAAACATCTTGTAAAACTCATAACACCCTACAAAATCGGTTGTAAAAATAAAAGCCAGAACGTTCAGAAAATGAGGAAAAATGGGCGTTGACCTGTTTCCACTTCTCTGGAATTGTTGAATGTGATTTGCTTTGTAATTACATTTTTGTTATTTAATTTGTTTTTATTTGTTTGCGGGTTTTTTTTGTTTTTATTTTTGCTTGGTGGACAAAAGTCAACAACCTACACTAAGTATACCATTACAACCGCCAGCACGCGCAAATGACAAGAGGAATTCATTCTTTTTTTTTTGTCATGAGTTTGCTATTTCTATATTTTTAACTTCAACTTCAAGATATTTGTATATTTTTTTTTATTTGTTTGGAATCGCGCTTCCCCCTTCACCATCACACTCATATTCTAGGCCAGCGACCTGGTTCAGTTTTCGTGTACTTACTTGTTAACTGCACGTGTTTCGGTTTGTTTACGCCAACAGTTTGTGGTAAATGATTTCGTTCCGACCACCAGGCTCCTTCGCAATAGTTTTGGCCTGAAATTTAAATTATTATTATTGAAACTATCTTCGAGCAAGAAACGTAAAGGGTGGTGGTGGGGGGCTTGAAAACTATGAACATGACGTAAGTTTAATGTGGGAATCTGTTTGGATAAAGTGTCAAATTGACAAAACTGTCTATGATGAATTGGGGTCGAGTAAGGAAGTGGCAAAACAATGAAATAGGCAATGGATACGAAGGTGCAAGGCGGGAAGCAATCATACCCAGTTTTGGTTTGAATTTCATCATTAATTCATCTAAGGTTGGCATATTCTAGAGGTGGTTTGCCTCTTGCTCAACTTTCCGATGAGTGAGGGAATGATGATGAGGTTAATTGGAATACGATGTAGCTGAGAAATAACTGGACAGCTCAATCTTGACTTCACTTTTATGAGACAATGTTTGCCAAGGTGGACCTATGTACATGTAGGGGTATAAGTTGTAAGGTGCTGTTCATCAATTGCTGTTGCTGGCAGATCTTCAAACGCTACAAACTACATTTCTAGGGAGAATTTTAATCCGATTTTTTTCAATCGAAAGATTAACTGATAAACTAAAAATTACTGATAAATTTAATTGTTATTTTGCGACAATAGCAGAATCTCTGACTCAACTTTGGTTTTCCAATAAAATTGTTATATTCAATTTGTGGGCGTGTCAGTAGGCGGATTTAAAAACATAGGGGCGGGCTACAGTCCGCTTGGGCGAACTGTTGGATACCCTATTCTTATTCCTATCCCTTGGAAGTGGGCGTGACAAAAGTCTAAGTATGGTTGAATTGTTAAGAACGCTGTACATATTCTGTTATATAACATTTAAAAGATTTTATCAAACAAAAACGAAGCATTTCTAAAAAAAACGTTTCCTAGCTCAAACTTTGGTTGTTCAATAAAATTATTTTATTTAATTGTGGGCGTGTCAGTAAGCTGATTTTAAAAAAATAAACACATGAGCATTGAGGACCCCTAGAGAGTATATATTAGAAATTTCAGCTCCCTAGCTCAAATTTTGGTTTTTCAATAAAATTGTTTTATTTTTTTGTGGGCGTGCCAGTGGGCGGATTTTGAAAATTTTATATCCCGAGCAGTTTTAGGAGTCATAGATCATATATAAAAAATTTCAGCTTTCTAGCTCAAAATTCGATTTTTTCCAGAATTTTGTTTTTTTGAGTTTGTGGGCGTGTCTGTGGGCGGATTTCAAAAATTCGTTAACTTGATTATTTCGGGACCTTAGAGAGTATATGGTTAAAATTTCAGCTCTCTAGGCCCAGTTTAAAGGCCTAATTTTTGCCGAAGGACGGACGGACATGGCTAGATCGACATTACTATCGCTGCTGATCATAAATATAGTAACTTTTAGGGGTCTACGGGTAATAATGAGGTATGTTACAAACTATGCGCCAAAATTAACATACCCTTAGTATAAAAATAGTAAGCGACTTTAACCCCCGAAGACTTACTAACGACTACTTTCAAGGAATCGCACTTGATCGTTGGACTAATCAGCATTTTATTTGTTATAAATTCGAACTTTTCTAAACTTTTCTTTGTCTGAATGTATGTACTCGTATATACAAGGTGGCGCAAAAGTAATCCTCCTATCAGAAAATGCTATAAATTTTGCGATTGGCCCCTAATGTCAGTTCTGTTTTGACATTTGTGTAGTAAACACATGCGAAATACACGTTAATAAACAATGTTACGCTACACTGCTCCAGAACGCGGAATATTGGTGACTATTTATTTGAGCAATAATCGCTCGGTGACTTTGGCACAACGTGAATTTCGTCGCAGATTTCCTACGCGTCCAACGCCTACTGGTGAAACACTGCGACGTTTAGCCGCTCGCCTCGAAGAGACTGGCACAACACGAGATGCTGCCAGGCGTGGCAGACCCCGGAGTAGCCGTTCTGCAGAGAATATTGCTGCTGTAGCCGAAGATGTCATGGAAGCGCCGTCGACATCGACCAGACGACGTGCCACGCAAATGGGTATCAGTCGACGGTCTTTACAGCGAATTTTGGTACAAGATTTGAAGATGTTTCCGTACAAAGTCCAGACGGTGCATCAGCTGTTAGCTGCTGACCGCCAATCGCGTCTAACATACGCTTAAGCCATCCTTAATCACCACCAAGAGGAAGATGATTTTTCATCAAAAATAATCATGAGTGTGAGGCCCATTTCCATCTTAGCGGGTACGTAAATAAGCAAAATTTACGCTTCTGGGGCACTAAAAATCCGCGTGTAACCCACGAAGAGCCATTACACCCGCTCAAAGTCACTGTATGGTGTGCTGTTTTCGCTGGAGGAGTCATCGGGCCTTTCTTCTTCGAAGACGTCACGGGCCAAACGGTTACTGTGAATGGTGAGCGCTACAGAGCAATGATCAACGAGTTCTTTTTGCCGCAATTTGATGAATTGGGATTGGAAAACATGTGGTTCCAACAGGACGGTGCAACGGCACACACTGCACGTGCCACAACCGATATGCTGAAGGATGCATTTCCCGGGAGCCTAATCTCCCGTTTTGGCGATTTGCACTGGCCAGCAAGATCGCCTGATTTGACCGCTCCAGACTTCTTTTTGTGGGGCTTTTTGAAGTCGCGGGTTTATGTCAACAAGCCTCAGACTCTTGCAGCTCTTAAAGACAATATCCGTCAACAATGTGAGGACCTATCGCCGGAAGTTTTGGCCAAAGTGATGGAAAATGCCGTAAAAAGGGCTCAAATGACAATCAACTGTGGCGGCGGCCATTTACATGACATCATATTCTCGACTTGATGTAAAAAAATTAAAAGACCAAATAAAAATAATCCACAAGAAGAATCAAAGTTTTTCATTTTTTTTTAAATGACAGCCAAAAAACATCGGAAGGTTATTTTTGCGCCACCTTGTAGATTCTACCTATTTGGTTTTGTTTAGCTTAGTCTCTTAACGGGCTCCCAAGCCGTGGAGAGTCGCTGCCTGAGATAGAGCAGCCTCCATTCTCCACGATCCCGGGAACGCTACTTCCAGTTGTCCAGACCAAGTGCTCTGGCATCCGCGATGGCTTGGCCTTTTAAACTGAGGTTCGGTCTTCGTTGTCGTCTCGAATACGGGGCCGAGAGTTGAAGATCATGTTCGCTGGATTTAGGACTTCCATTTTTGCCCATTTTTTCTAAATTTTCTCTTTTTTGGGGCTGTTGTGAACATACCCACACCTATTGTAATTTTGTATGTTACAATTTTGGTGCTCCACTTAACCCATTCAAAATGAAGAAGACACACATGGTGGCAATGGTGTGATGGTTGTGTATTCACTAAGTAAAGATATGACGAACCCTGCCAATATGCGGTCGATTAGTTTGCTCCCGAATATTAGCAAGGTCTTGTAAAAAGGTTGTCAATAGAGCTCTGTTGAAGTGGGTCGAGGACAAAAACATCATTCCGGACAACAAGTTTGGTTTTAGGGCGGCGCATGAGACTATTCATGCCGTGTCGAAACTGGTTTCCGTCATTCAGAGGAATAAATGCAAAAACCAATGCACGGGTGCTTGTCTGGTTGATTTAGAGAGGGCTTTCGACACCGTATGGTTAGAGGGACTTTTGTACAGGTGCACAAACCTTTGCTATATGCATATGCTTATGGGAAAGAAGTTCGTTGTGGCAACATGACTTCAAGAGGAGTCTTCGAAATTAAAAACGGTTTACAGCAGGGCAGTCATTTCTCCGATCCCGTTTAACATTTAAACGAGTGATCTGTTGGCTTCACTCGGACATACTATAGCGTATGCCGACCATTTGTTGGCATACAGATCAGGTCCTTAAATCGAGGTCATAAACATTCTTTTGCAGCGTCACTTCGATCAAATTAAGGGATATTGCGACGATTGGAAGTAGAAAATCAACTTTCAGAAGACAGAAACAATCTTGTTCGGAACACCATTGGGTTCATTCAGAAAAAACTTGAAGAAATTTTCCATTATTGGACAAAATGGGCAACCATTGGCGTTGAGAAGCGTAGTTAGATATCTGGGTATCTGGCTCGACCAGTATCTGTATTTCGATAGACATACAGTTGCTTGTCTTGCTGGGGCCAAGAAGGCTTATGCTCTGACAAGGAGGCTGTTTCATAGCAATCAACTTTACTCCAGAGTGAAGGTCATTTGCTACGTGGCCCTTATAATGCCGATCATCGCTTATGGTTGTCCATTGCGGTTTAATAAAACGCCTAGTAATATGGAAAAGATTCGGATTTTGGAGAGACAATGTCTTCGGGCCTGTCTCCGGTTATTCCGAACGCCTGAATCCAACTATATAAAATACTATCCCAACAAGGTCCTATACGATGCGGCTCAGTTGAATAGGATTGACTCGAAGGCACGTAGCAAGGGCGATTGCCAGTGACAATAGTCTGATCTTTGGAGCTTACTACCCCAATGAAATGTACATAGAGAGAGCGCTCCGATCCGGCTTTATCCCCCTGGAGGCATTTGTCCATATTGATACCGCAATAGCGGAGAGGGATAAATTCGATACGGAAAAGCAATTTGACGGATTTTGGTGGCACATGGGTAACATCCTCATGGTTTATAAGTTAGACTAAGTTAGCTAGGGCGTTTCTGGGAGTGGCCGCGCTCGCCAACTTGTGGTCGTGCTTCTGGGAGAAGATTGACGCTGTAAGGCAGCGCGTGTGCACGTTGACGACTGCCAGGCGCTCGGAAAGAAATTGGGATTTTGACCACTTGTTGCGCAAAGCAACGAGTGCTCAGAATCCTTATTATAGTTAGAATACGTTAAGTAGTTTAAGGAAGTAGAATAGGTAGTTCTTATTTGTATACCCTATTCTAAGGGTATATTAATTTTGACGCATAGTTTGTAACATACCTTAATATTGCCCGTAGACCCCTAAAAGTTACTATATTTATGATCAGCATCGATAGTAATGTCGATCTAGCCATGTCCGTCCGTCCGTCCGTCCGTCCGTCTGTAGCCAAAAATTAGGCCTTTAAACTGGACCTAGAGAGCTGAAATTTTAACCATATACTCTCTAGGGTCCGGAAATAATCAAGTTTACGAATTTTTGAAATCCGCCCACAGACACGTCCACAAACTCAAAAAAACAAAATTTTGGAAAAAATCGAATTTTGAGGTAGAAAGCTGAAATTTTGTATATATGATCTATGACTCCTAAAACTGCTCGGGATAAAAATTTTTCAAAATCCGCCCACTGACACGCCCACAAATAAATATAACAATTTTTTATACCCTATTCTAAGGGTATATTAATTTTTGAAAATCCAAAGTTTGAGCTAGGGAGCTGAAATTTATAATATTACTCTCTATGGGCCCTTTATGCGCATGTGTGAATATTTTCACATCCGCCCACTGACACGCCCACAATTAATTTTTTTTTTTTTTTTAAATTCAAAGTTTGAGCCAGGGAGCTGAAATTTATAATATATACTCTCTATGGGCCCTTTATGCTCATGTGTAAATATTTTTAAAATCCGCCCACTGACACGCCCACAATTTTTTTTTTTTTTTTTTGAAAATTCAAAGTTTGAGCTAGGGAACTGAAATTTATAATATATACTCTCTAGGGGCCCTTTATTCTTATGTGTTATTTTTTTTTTAAATCCGCCTACTGAAACGCCCACAATTAAATAAAACAATTTTATTGAAACACCTAAGTTTGAGCTAGGGAGCGTTTTTTTTGATAAAATCCTTTAAATGTTATATAACAAAATATGTAGAGCGTTCTTAACAATTCAACCATACTTAGACTTTTGTCACGCCCACTTATGAGGGATAGGAATAAGAATAGGGTATCCAACAGTTCGCCCAAGCGGACTGTAGCCCGTCCCTATGTTTTTAATTTGTTTTATATAATATGTAAAATTTAAATAATCTCTGCATAATGACAATTAATTTAGAATAATTATCCTGTTAATTTTAAGTTAGATTTAATAATTTTTGTCTAGTTTGTAAGTAGATATCTAATAATGAATAAAAAATGAATTAAAAAGTAAATTCAGGTCGTTCGTTTGAATCCCGACCAGGGGTGCATGATTTTTAACATTGAATAGACACAACAAAACAGATCTCCCTAAAGCAATTAAGGCGCCACCTGTGGAGAAAAAACACTATCGCATCAAACTTCTTTCCATCCTTCTATTCGTTCATGCAGTAAGTAGCACCGAAAACAGGCAATAAATCATATGCTGGGTGCTATTTGCAGCAACAAACAAAATGCCTGCGCGTGGTTACATTAGAGGGGACTGTATCAATTACAGAAAAAAAGGAGATCCCTTTAGCGCACGCTGATTATATAAAAAAAAAAAACAAAGCAACAGTTTTATGAGTCCTTTTCGCTCAACATTTATCTGTCCGTTTTATATTTAGCTGCCATTTACACATTTTTAATGCATCAACGCTGAGTTTCTTTTTCTGGGCGGTCGCAGTCGTGTTCTGAATTTATTCGCAAAAAGAAAATAGTTAGAGTCGACGGTTGCTCCTCGGAATGGTTGCACGTTTAAGATCTTGAATGCGTGCCTGGTAGATTTTGTTGGCGGTTCGATAATCTTGGGAGCTTTAAGGTTGCTTTGTGGATGCACACATCATAGTGTTCGCAAAAGCGAATAGTTGGAAGCCGTTGTCTATTGTAGTGTCGTGGAGGCTGTGCTTGCCGATTAATCCACCAGGGATGTCTTCTATAACAATTTTGGCGTGGCAGTCCCCGCACACAACCCCTTATCTTATAGAGAAAATAGATACATGTCAATTTCAACTTAAACGTCCTGTCAACATCAGGTGTGCTTTGACGTCAATGAATTTTTGCATTTTGGTACATATTCTCACTCGCACTCGAAACATGTTACATATTAGATACTTTTACCGAGGAAATATGTTTGCATGTATAAGACACCAGGACATTGCATAACATGCGAACCCTTATTTATACGTTTTTAAACGGAATACACAGAAAGCAATGTCAAAAAATACCCCAAGCCCAAAAGAACAAGAATACAGTAAAGGCAAGCACAAAGATTGTAAGAGAGAATGTCGCCACGTCAAGTACAACAGCAAGACCGGTAATATCGCGTGTTAGATCATAATGCACAAGTCGCATCAAACGGGAATAAAACAATTTGAGCCACAACTGATCCGGTCGCTCAAATATTATTAGTAGATTTAGAAAAACTTCTACTGACCGTTCTCTTATCCACTCCGACCTTTCCAGACATTTATATGAATGGAGGAGTGATTCAAAAGTGCGAAAACTTCAAATATCTGGAATCTATGATCGTTAGCGAAGCAAGCTGTGATGACAACAATCATCGCGTAAGAGTAGGGTGGATAAGGTGGCGGGAAAATTCAGCCATCTTTTATGACCGAAATATGCCCCATAAGCTGAAAAAAGTCGCTCATATACGGTTCACAATGTTGGACAAATATTGATCGAATAAGAAGTTCCAAGATGCGAGGAAGCATCCACGTCAAAGAACCTATCTCGAACAAAATGGAGTGCGACCGGCTTAGTTGGTACGGTCATGTTCAAAGGCGAGATCCTACGAACCCTGTCACAAAGGCAATACCAATCAACGTTCCGATACAAACGCGAAAGAGAGGCAGGCTTAAAAACTCATGGATCACAGAAATGCGGCAACACCAGCATTTGATTGACGACGAAGTGATTCTGCCGCTATTTTTCTGAGGTCGAACCGGCGAACCCCACATGCGGACCACTGGAGATGCAGTCAATTGGTAGGGTTATGATCCCATTAATCCTGATCATAGCCTCACCGCCATTAAAATGACAAGAAGAAGGGGAAGAAGAAGAAGAAGACAAAGAAGAAGACAAAGAAGAAGAAGAAGAAGAAGAAAAAGAAGAAGAAGAAGAAGAAGAAGAAGAAGAAGAAGAAGCAGAAGAGGAAGGAGAAGAAAAAGAAGAAGTTGTGGAAAAACTTGAGGGGCAGGCTAATTTTAATCAAAGCATACTTGACAAATTAAGCAAACTCGAGTTCAAACCTCACAAGACGCAGAAGAAAGGACATATGAATATAAAACAGAAGCTCCAAATATTAATATAAAATGCGAACGGCCTTCAAAATCCACGAACTAGAAGTATTCCTACGGAAAAAACAATATTGCTCTATTCCTGATATTGGAAACCTACTTCAAAAATAGATCTGGATCTACCGTCAAAGGTTACAGCTATTATCACACGCATCACCCTTCGGAAGCGGACCCTCTCTTTAAATCAAAAACTGCATTAAGCATTCCCAGAACACAAGTATATAGAATTTGAATCCATGCAAATAAGTTCAGTTTCCGTAAAAATAAACAATTGTAGACTAAAATACATCGCGTTTAGTTATTTCCCTCCGGGATATGGCGTCATCGCTCGCAACCTTGACTCAATCGGGCCAAATTTTATCATCGATAGTGATCTTAACGCGAAACACATTTTTTGGGGTTCAATTGCAATTCCTATTTGTGTACAAAGGTTTTTTGAAACGTGGTGTGGACTTGTTCTCGACGGGAAAACCAACGTATTATCCTACCGACAGAAATAAAACTCCGGACCATTTCACTTGCTCAACGAACTACGCATTTTTTTGGTCGGACAGTGATGTTCACAGCTTTCAAATTTTACCAGTACGTTAGATAGCCAAATATTAAGCCGCAATTGTTTGCCCATGAAAATAACGATTTATTTGCTTATTACCAACCATTTAACGCAAACTGCCCGGATAATAGTGACTGGCCGAGTACTACCCTAATCTACAAACATTTGAAACCAACGTGCATTAGCAAGTGTCCCTATCTTCTAATTATTATTTCCCTAACGCCCGCGTTGTGTAGGTTTTGCAATAAGAAGGGTACTAAACAAAATTCCTTTACTGCACATTAAACACAATAAAAATATTGCCAGAATACCAGTGGTACACTCGCCTATAGGAGACCATGCGGTCACACTAGGCATCGCATACAAAACCCAGTGCCGCAGTTGCAATGTTCCCATTGAAAAAGAAACACTAATTCACTATTTAAGCGCCTGCCCGAGACTAGCTAGGACCAGACTACGAGCATTAGGACACCCTTTTTTCAATACACTTGAGGAAATCTCCGAGAAAAGTATTAAGGAACTTATAACTTCCTTGGGGCTTTCAACCCCGCGATATCGCGATAAGCTAAGCAAAGTCCAACGATCAGCGTGTCTCTGTATGAGAGGAAGGCCCCCTGTCTATCTCCTCTTCTTAAACGTGAGATATCTTCGATTGTGCCGCCCATGATGTAAACATCAAGGGGAGGGAGGTTCAATAATGCATCGAGTCCGGAGCCAGGCGTGCTGGGGAAGATTCCCGTGCAGCCGAGACATACCTTCCTTTTGGAAGGCGAAAGCAGCAGTAACGTATTTACGTGAAAGCTTATTTCACCAATGCGTATGCTACAAATGGTCTTATCATAGCCGTATAAATCCATTGGACTCTTTTCGGTGATAAGCCCCATGTCTTGCCGAAAACGCCCTTGCTCTGCCAGAAAACCGACAGCGCCTTGGCAGTCTTCAGCTCAGCATGTTTGGACCAAAGAAGTTTGCTATCCAGTGCCCATGTTCTGTAACTCATGCGATAACTCTTCTCATCGAAAACTTTGGAACACAAAATTCCACCGTTTATCGCATGTGGAAAGAATTGGTGTTCTGTAAATCTGTGCGATAAAAAATACTTTGGTAACTTTTAATATCATGGGAAATTGGAAGGATTGTCAAAATACTGGAAATCGAAGGGTAGTTTGGTGAGGAAATTCAATGCGTATTTACATGTTGTTGGGATAGGAGTGGTGTAGCGCGACTTTTTAGCGGATTATCGGAAAATTACGTGTTTCTGTTGAATTTTCAAAAATACGATGATCCCTCGTTTTGCTATAGTCAGACGAAATTTTTTGCAATTAATCTGATCCTAACGCTGATTTAAGACAACATTATGTTGATGATTTTAATGAAGTTAAAATTTTGCATTTATTTTGTCTGTCTATGAAAAAAATAAATGAAATATTTTTTATTTTTTTTTTAAAACATGAACCTTTTGCTCTCTCTTGTTGGATGTACCAAGCTGTTTATTTTTGTTGCAACACAGTTCCAAGAATGTTCAAAATGGATTTTATTTAAGTGCTTGCTGAATTCTTTCGACAGATTATAGATACCTACATTCTTCTCCACTAATTCTGACTGTTTTTATTAGTTATTTTTTATTTCTTTTGCACTTTTTTAAACGTTGAACTTGATCAACGAACTGTATATTTTGTTAAATAAAAAAAAGTGTGGCACTCGGGAACTGCCGCGGTAAAGCTATTGCATAGAATTTTTTATCTTTTTCTTTTTAGCTCTTTAAGTTTTTCTTCTCTGAAAAACGAAAATAGCTAGGTATAAATAATAGGTATAAATAATTAGGTATAAATAGTGTAATTACACACTATGCAAAAAATTATTCATTCAAAAAATTTGAACAAAAAGAACGATATTAAGAGTTTGATCATGGAATTTCGCGCGATGTACATTTATATTGATACAATATCATATACTAGTATACTTTCTCTGCGCAGCATTAATGTGTATTACCTATACACAAAAAAGGTGTGAGCCACGCTGCACTCACGGTATAGTTGATGTGTAAAATGTAGGCTCGTCAGCATTGCATTAATTTAAATTGCGGGCGTGTCAATGGGCGATTTTTTTGAAAATATTTACACATGAGCATCAAGGGCGCCTGGAGAGTCTATATTATAAATTTCAGCTCCCTAGCTCAAACTTTGGTTTTTTGTCGTCCGACCTAAAAATCTGACGATGACGGTGACGCTCGATATTTCCAACTAGCCCCTACCGAGAGCAAAGATGTTTACATATCAAAAAAAAAAAAAAAAAACAACGACACGCATTTCGTCGCCTAAGAATTGTTTTGTTCCATATGCCATTGGCACTTTTTCGAGAAAAACGCATTTAAAGGTTTGCGTACTTGGTACTCCAAAACTGGTGATACGATTTTTTTTTTTTTATTTTTTTAATTTGAAGTTAGTCTTATAAAGAGTTCACCTACAAATTTTTAAAGCGTTTTGCCAAACCGTTAACAACCCACGTTAATTAACGTAAAAGTCTCCTTTTTTGACTTGTGTCCCACCTCCTACATTTTGAAACTGATTTTTTTTTCATACACGTGGAACACAAAAATGGATATGGCACAAAGCAATTCTCATCCAAAATATCTGAAAGGCAAGAAAGCATGGATTTGGATGCTAAAATTTGAAAAAAAAAATTGATTTCATCTTTTTTGTTAACAAAGTTTTTATTCAAAAAATACAATAAAATAAGAAAATTATTCAAAGTTTTTAGCATTAAACCAGTGATTGAAAAATGTCAGATCAAATCAGATCAGAAAAGTACAGCTTCGAGTCATAATGTTCTCCTCTCAGCTGTGAAATTTCAAATAGATAATCCCCTTTCGGGTTTTGAGTGAGCATTGTACCGTCAATGTTTGGCCTGATGTCGATTTGATCACAATTTCAACTCGTTCCATGTTATTCTTTCGATTTTTTTTTCATATACAAGGTGGCGCAAAAATAACCTTCCGATGTTTTTTGACTGTAATTTAAAAAACAAATCAAATAAATAGTCACCAATATTCCGCGTTCTGGAGCAGTGTAGCGTAACATTGTTTATTAACGTGTATTTCGCATGTGTTTACTACACAAATGTCAAAACAGAACTGACATTAGGGGCCCAATCGCAAAATGTATAGCATTTTCTGATAGGAGGATTACTTTTGCGCCACCTTGTATATATGCGAATATTTGTAACATTAAACTAAGAAATACGATATCTCATGCCAAGCAAATAAATCAGTTGGCATGAGTACAATTTGAATTTTCAAATCTGACACATTTCACTCACTTGCCCTACCTCAAAACTAAGTACACAAAAACTTGTGCTAAACATCTTCATGGAACACAAATTGACAGAATGTAGAACACTTTGTGGCAAGTTTTTTACTCATGGAAAACCTTATCTTGTTTTTTTCTGATTTTTTCTTTACTTATCCGTGCAGCTAAGGTTCATTACACACATCTATTGAAACCATATGTATTTAATGATTGACTACTGGTACGTCTGCAACTAGGTTTTGCGTTTGCAGCACTATTCATATTCATCACAGCACCGAATTCATATCTTCATCATATCGGATATCTACACAACTGTAATGGAGGTGCAACAAAATAACACTAAAATTTTGTTTGCGACCAGTGTCCCACATCCATAGCTTTTCTTTAACACAAATACACGTAGGACCAAGCTATTCTCAACTTTGTTAATATTTTCTCTAACTCTTGTCGCCGTGATATGCAGGGGGAACAAAACAATTCTCACAAAAAAATTGCGAAAAATTATATGGAAAATTTGTCCCAAACGCCAAAAAATGGTTTATGCCACAAAACAATTCTACACACTGTTGATTTTGGTGGATATGGCACAAAATCGATGGTCGATATCTCACGATTGGAAAGACTTAGAGCAAATCGAATCACAGATTTAAAAAGAGCTGACGAAATTCCCATAGAATCCGTTCCTAACTCAGAAACGACAAAAGTGGCATATGGAACAAAACAATTCTCAGCCGACGATTTGTTCTCAAACGGTCCTCCATCTACGTACTAACCGCGCCCAACGTCGTTTAATTGCGGTGATCTGATTGACTCACGTGGATAGATACCTATACACCTATATACTTCCTCACAAACAGCTGCTATGTGTGGGTTAGGTTTTATTTTCGTTACGGAATTTCTTGATTCGGTCGCCGCGCTCAAAGCCCGTGATAAAAGCTATGCAATAGCTTAAAAATCAAAAATTTTCACTGTCCACTATCCGTTTAAAATTGTTCAATATCCCTTTCTCGCAAGCCAATTGAAATGTGATAAGTTTTCACAGTTGAAGTGAATAATTTATCGCATTCGAAAGTTACAGAACACCGATTTATCACATATATTCAGGGGTTTCATTTCACAATGTTCCATGAACACGGAAATGTAATACATATAATGAAATACTTTGCTTCATTGGAGAGTTGGATTGTGACGGCTTTTAACACTGGCTAAGTCAACCCGATCAGCTTCCTCCTTCTCGTAAAGAGAACAACCTTAATTTTAAGAGGATTGACCGCGAGCTTTTTCTTAGTGCACCATTCGTCGATCACATCAAGGGCCGCCTGCGCCTTGGGCCAGGCAGTCGCTAGGCATGATCCAACAGAAAGCACGGCAGCATCACTACGTTAATCTAACTCACTGTTTGATTTTTTTTTTGCTTTGTGGGTAAAATATAAAGTGAGTGAGCATAGGTAGACAAAAAAACGCACCTACAAAAAAACAATCTCGTTTCTCTGTTATGGAGCACGAAAAATCTAAAGTCTGATAGCAAAATCTGAAGTTTCCAATTGAAAACGATAAGCCGTTCATTTCGTTTTCCATTGGCCATCCGGAAGAACTCTCCGATCCGGGATGCCAATGGAATAAGCAATAACATCTTTTTGAGTTTGGCGTTTATGTGTCGTTGTATTTGCAAAAAAGTCAAACACAG
Organism: Portevinia maculata; assembly: GCA_949715645.1. NCBI lineage: Eukaryota > Metazoa > Arthropoda > Insecta > Diptera > Syrphidae > Portevinia > Portevinia maculata. The sequence goes on along the minus strand of OX454527.1, from coordinate 23,273,116 downwards.
ATGTTATGGAAATCTTAAAATCTGAATATTTTTCGACAACATCAAGAAGAAGTTGCGCACTTGTGGCTTTTAGCCAAGTTGCTTCAGTTAAAGTTCAACGCAAACGGCATCTTCAAATGATGATGACAATGATGACGATAATGACAATGATAGCAAATAAATAATATATCCATTATAAAATTCTTTCTGTTTGTTTAATTGAAGTTGTTAATAATTTTGGGCGTACCTCGTCAAAATTATCAAATGCAGCACAGCAAAAATTAAATTAGCCGATTTAGACGTTTATAGTGGCATTCGAGTGGCAATAGAACACTTCCGGACTCTTTCTACTTAAATTTGACATGTTTCCATTTTTCTCTAGGCACGAGTTAGTTTGCATTTTAACTATCATAACGTTCAGTCCAAATCAATGATAGAGTACACAGTGTAGCACATTCGAGTGTGAACTGGGAATTGCCGTCCATACAAAGTAAGACGTAAATAAATCTCTTTTATTGTATTTTTCTTTTTTTGTAAAAGTATGCCATTTCGCCAGCAAAACAATAACAAACTCTTCTTTCATTCGTTTGCCTCTATTTTCGTGTTATTAAGTATATTGTTATACCAGAGTCACTTTCTAATATTTAACACACAAAAAGCGACACCTCTCCGTCGTATCCCGCGCCGCACATTCTTTTATCTGCAATAAGCAAGAGTTTCCTAACCGTTATTCGATTCGCTTTTTCTTATCCAACGAGTAGATGCGAAAACATGGCATCTGATGCCAAAGTCGAACATTCGTTAGCTTCCATTTGTGGCGGAGTACGTTGCGTATCCACCTAACGTACCCCATTTGCTGAATTTTAAGGCTTAGCAAGTTACGGTCTGTCGCACCTGCAATGCTCTCCACGCTGGCCCTTCAGTGCAAGGGAATGCAATGCAATGCAACATGCAAATGCAAGTGATTGTCAACGGCAGTGTGTGTGCGTGCATTCGTTCATCGCATAATCAAAACAGAAAGCAAAAATCCATTATCAAGTTTGTTTGGGGTGTTTCCTTTTTTCGAATTGCTTTCGCGGATTTATGAAACTGAATTTTACTCTTTCAAATGATGAGTGACGTTATCCGGAGCAGCTACACTACGGCCGTTTCGTCCCACCACACGAATGTACAATGTGGAATAACAGTTCCTATTTTTGTTGGCTCTTTGTTTTGATACAACTGTTCGCATATGTCTTTTTCTTCTTCTTGGCCTCTTTCTGACAAAATACAAGCTCGGCATCGGCATGCATTGATTTCGCTTTGATATTGTGGTTTGTTGTTGGTGTACGGCTTACGAATGTTTTCGCGAAATCATTGGGTGCGAATTCGCTTGACACGAAAGCGAAGCTTCCAGCAGAAAAACCTTACTTATTGTTTGTTTTTACCGTGTTTTTTCCGTTTGTTTTCTAGTCTTGTTGTTGTTGGTAATTTTAGTTTGTTTTGCTTTTGTTTTTGGTGTTTTGTTGTTTGTTTTGTTTTCCTTTTTTTATTACGACTTATTATTGTGTGTGCGGCGGTTTTCTTTTTTTGATCTTTAATACACGACATGAACGAAGCATGGAAGTTCATAAATTAGCAAACATGCCACTTACCTCCGACGATGAGGTTGTAAGTTAAGTTGGTCTGTTGTGGTATTGGTTCTTGAATGAGGTTCTGAGGTTTTCACACATTACATGTGGATAGGTAGGTAGCCTTATTTTGTTTTCCAGTAACATCATGATTTTTGGTTGACATGTTTTTGGTGTTGCTGTTGGTGGTGTTGGTGCTGTTGCTGGTGATGTTGCTCTTAATATTGCTGTTGCTGGTGCTGTTGCTGGCGATGTTGCTCTTGATGTTGCTGTAGCTCTTGCTGTTGCTCGTGATGTTGCTCGTGATGTTGCTGTTGCTGGTGCTGTTGCTGGTGATGTTGCTGGTGATGTTGCTCTAGATGTTGCTGTAGCTGTTGCTGGTGATGTTGCTCTTGATGTTGCTCTTGATGTTGTTGTTGTTGTTGTTGTTGTTGTTGTTGTTGTTGTTGTTGTTGTTGTTGTTGTTGTTGTTGTTGTTGTTGTTGTTGTTGTTGTTGTTGTTGTTGTTGTTGTTGTTGTTGTTGTTGTTGTTGTTGTTGTTGTTGTTGTTGTTGTTGTTGTTGTTGTTGTTGTTGTTGTTGTTGTTGTTGTTGTTGTTGTTGTTGTTGTTGTTGTTGTTGTTGTTGTTGTTGTTGTTGTTGTTGTTGTTGTTGTTGTTGTTGTTGTTGTTGTTGTTGTTGTTGTTGTTGTTGTTATTGGTGTTGGTGTTGGTGTTGGTGTTGGTGTTGTTGTTGGTGTTGTTGTTGTTGTTGTTGTTGTTGTTGTTGTTGTTGTTGTTGGTGTTGGTGTTGTTGTTGTTGTTGTTGTTGTTGTTGTTGTTGTTGTTGTTGTTGTTGTTGTTGTTGTTGTTGTTGTTGTTGTTGTTGTTGTTGTTGTTGTTGTTGTTGTTGTTGTTGTTGTTGTTGTTGTTGTTGTTGTTGTTGTTGTTGTTGTTGTTGTTGTTGGTGTTGGTGTTGTTGTTGTTGTTGTTGTTGTTGTTGTTGTTGTTGTTGTTGGTGTTGGTGTTGTTGTTGGTGTTGGTAGTGTTCTTTTTTACTAAAGGGATTTTCTTTAGCACCCTTATCATGTATTGGCTACACAGTGCTTACGTTAAGGAAATTAGGATTAGAAGAAAAGGAGAGATGAAGATGCACGTTGGTTTCAAATGTTTGTAGGTTATAATGTGAAGGAAAAATAGAGCGTGGAAGAGTATTCCACATTCGTGTTGTACGAATGAGGAAAGATTCTTTGAACTTCACTGTACGTCCGAATACAGGCTTGATGGGGAACTGATGAGCATTCCTTGCATTGCGGGTTTTGCTGTTGAAACGAAACCACCAGTGGACCTGTTGCTGCGAAAACCGTACTGCCGGTCATTAAGAAGTTTTCGGGATTCAAGAGATTTCATGAGTTGACGGTTTATCAGCGTTTTCATGACCTTGGATTATTATTGCAATTGATCGGTAGGACGAGGAAGATGAAGATTCGCCTTTTTTGGCGACAGGCTGGACAAATGCTGTTTTCCATCTTCTTGGGAAGAGCCTTGAAGAATGTGACAGATAGAAAGACTAACGCAGTGGTTTTGCCAGCGTAGAAGAACACCTCTTCAGAACGATAAGGGAAATACCATCTGGACCCGCGGATTTGTGTATGTCAAGATCTCGAAGTACTCTAGCCACTGTACGACTGCGAAAGTGGATTGGTCCCATGGAGTATTCTACGCGTTCGAGTACAGGTGGATATAAAGCACAATCTGGAAGCGTTCGAGAAACGGCAATACCAACGCCGCCTTCCCGTTTTGCGTTTTTCATCTGCTGACAGATCTTCTGGCAGAACCAGCAGCTACACATCCAAGTTTGACCTTTTTGTGTTTGGCTAGATTTTCCAGGCAGCGTAGCAGTTTTTTACAGTTAAAAAGTCCATTGTATTGGACGACAGTGCTTGTCGTATTGTGCGCCTCTAATTTCATTTTTTGAATTTAAATCAGCTCAGATCTCAATGGTATGGACTTCTGCCTGGAATACCGTGGGACCCATGTCCATGGATATCGGTGTTGGGTCCAAAAACATACAGCTCTAACTCCAAATTCCATTTCCCATCGATTTCCGATCGGTCGGTATACCAATCCCCATGGGGAACAACAACATACGCCACCCATTCTCATGTCTCTGCACCAAAAGGACTAATCCGGTCCAGTACCGGAACACCATTGACTCATTTATAACGATCTAAAATTTCCGAAAACTGTTTCGCTTACCATAAAGTGAGGGATGTTGCAAAACATGTCTAAGGGATTGAGTTAAGTATATTCAGGTGACCCACAAAGTCATTTGATTTATACTTATATTCAAGCTGCAGCTTAAAAAACGCATCTAGCAGCCGTCTACCTTAAGAAGATTTGTAAAGGTGAGACCAAAAATTGCGTCAAGTGCAATTGTTGGGTAGGTGTGCAAAGCGCCAGTTATACCGAGACAGGCAATACATAGAAGCTTCTGTGACTTGTTTGCCATTGTACGTTCAAGTGCTTAAGTCGACAAGTCGATAGCCGCGTATTTTATTATATGTAGGTCTTAGTGTTAAGACTCCAAGTTCTGCCGTACAGGCGCGTACTGGCTCACATGGATCTAGTTAGTGCCACGTTCCGTGGCGGACTTAATTTGCGATTTCCAGTTAAGTCTCAACTCTTAGAAGTATTCGTGTACTTTGTGCACCAAAATTCGCCAAATGTCAAATTTCAGCTAGTGGGGATAAAATCCTCTCAGATAGAGTTAATTTTTTTTTATTAATTTTTTTTTTATTTATTTATACATAATCGGTTTTACAAAAGATGTATTTAAAATATCTGCGAAGCTATGAAAAGAAGGCTGTTTAAAAGAATTCTTTACATTGATGTGAACAATTTTACTATTAATTTTCTTTTTGTAGGTACATATTCATTTAAATTATATCATTTAATATTCTATGTTTTAGCATTAAGATAATTTGTTGTAAGTTATTGCTTCAAGGAAAAACTGTTTTATTCTTCTTTTTTTTCAATGGATTCTATTATTGATGAGTCTTAGAAACGGCGGAAGTTTGTTTAGGATGTTGGATATTGTGCACTTAGGTTGTCTCTTGCCAAAAACACTCGAGATACATGGAAGACGATAGAAACCCTCTTAACGTCTTCTTGTACCGTAATTATGGTTGATTGGTATTCGGAAACGTGAGTCATTATAATATTCCACTGCTGCTGTCATCTCAAAAATGTTTGTAACTTTCATCACAGTCTCTGTATTTGATAGGTACGTTATTTCTTGTCATTAATTTTCCGCTCTGTCTTGAATTTTTTGAAGCTTCTCTGTTGAAGCTTATTTATATGTGTTGCCATGCCAGTATACCATATCTCAATCTGGATTCGACAAGAGCATAGTAGATCTGCTTTTGCACTCTTTTATTCGCTTTGTATTGAAGGCAAGCTAAGGCAAAGAGTGATCCACTCAGCTTGTTCCTCGTATTACTGATATGCGCCTCCCAAATGAAATGGCTATCTATAGTTATCCCCAGATATTTAAACGTGTTAATTACTTCTATGATATCAGCAGACTGATGGTTGACACAGTTAAACTTTGCGTAAACTTCTCCTTCCGGTATTGAGGGCTACGAATATGCATTGCTTTTGACTTTTCTGCATTTATAACTAATCCGTTGTCATGACACCATTTGCCGACTTTGTTGAGCTCTGCTTGCATCCTTTGAGTTGCCTGATCTAATGACCTGTGATAGAATACAATTGCAGTGTCATCAGCAAAAGCAAATGGAACGCTTTAATTTAGGCATTTCAGCATGTCTTTTGTATATAGCAAATACAGTAACGGGCCAAGTATAGAACCTTGTGGTACCCCATTATGTACGACCTTTTTATTGGTGCAGCAGTCATTTGTTTCTACACTGAAGGTCCTTTTGGTAAGATAGTTCTTCATCCATTCCGATATTTTTCCTCTTAATCCAGCTTCTTCTAATGCTTCTACCAGTTTTTTGTGGTCAAGAGTATCGAATGCTTTACTGAAGTCAAAGAAAAGCACTATTACGTGGAAGTTTTTACTTAGGCTGGTGTTAATCAGATTCACGAAGTCATCAAGAAGTCTATTTGTACCTTTACCTTTCCGGAATCCATATTAGGATTTGCTTATTATGCTATGTTTTTCAACAAATTTCCATATCCGGTCTGCAACAATTTGCTCCGTAATCTTATCAACGACTGACAGTATCGCTACTGGGCCATAATTAGATATTTCATTCTTTTTACCTCTTTTGTAGATCGGTCTAACGACAGCTTCTTTAAGTTTTGACGGCACAACAGATTTTTGAAGGCTAATATTTATCAGCTTAGTCATTACATATATATTTTGGCCTTTAACAGGCCCATACAGAGCCCAGAACATAGCTTCTGCAACCACTTTCATGCGAAGTGGAGGGGACCTACAGTTTTACGCCGAATCCGAACGGCATATTGGAGAAGCTTCTCATGACAGTTTGATACTCTTGGATGTTTGTCAGACGTTCGCGAGAGGCGCCAACAACACGCGGTGTAATTTTTCGATACATCTTTTTCCTACAGTCGTTGTTGAATTTTGATACAACAAAATATGCTACGCAATTCGTATACATCGATAATATACATTAATTAGGCCGACAAAGGAAGGCATAACCAAAGGCAAACGCTAACAAAACAAACAAAAACATGAAACAGAAATTTGACAGATTTCGCAAATGAGCACAAAGAAATTTCTTGGCCTAAAATTCGTGGGACGAACGTTTGTTTTTCTTTTTTGAAAATTTAAAATCTCCCATTAAGACAATGTCAATCAAAATTTATGGGAACATTCTTGACCACTTTGGTAATGACAATTTGTTCATGATCACAATTTGTATGGGACAGAGAGTTTACACCTGTCAAGATGTCACAATATGAATTTTCGGGTGTCACCTGTCGCTTTTTTTGAGTTTTTATAAAATCGAGGCCAGGCGACATAATTATTTCCATGGCTGTTCAATTTTAGAGCGGCGGATCAATCTGTGTATTCAAGAATCTCCGGGCGTTATTAGAGTTTCGATTTGCCTTGAAGATTTGTTACTGATGAACGATGATTAGAGAATTATGATTGATGAAGTTTTGTTATTGGTGATTGATGACTGGTGATTAATTGCCTGGGGTCTCATCGTGTAATTTATAAGACGATCGCGGTATGCAACGACCTCGTCAGATAAAATCACAAAATCGCATTGTGTCGAGTCGAATCGTTCATCTTGTGGAGTTTTGAACAGTCTCACAGTCACTGTAAAAAAATATGACACCGCAAAAAAAATAAAATGCAGCACCATTTGTAGCTGCGCCTGTCTGTTTGTTTAATATTGTTTTGGTTATCATTTCAATTAAATGTCAATTTCCTTGTTTTCTGGGGACTTCAGCCTGCGCATAGACCTAGAAAAAGTTTAAAAATAAAGTATGTAGGTGGGTAGGTGATCTCAAAACCCTCGACACCTGTGCCGCTAACGCTAAATCAACAGAAAACCAATCTGCTAATTTTCACAAAAAAAAAATCCAGTCCAGTTTCCGTGATGAATCTGAGAATGAGCTCTGGGTACATGGTTTGTATGTCCTTGTCTGTTATTTGATGCCTGCCCAAATATCTTATCCTTTTGTAGGCCAGTGCTCCACAGGATTCCAGTATGTGGTCTGGAGTTTCGGCGGTTTCACTGCAGAATCTGCAGAACCCGTCCTCTGATATACACATTTTGATCAGGTGCTCCTTGAGTGTACAGTGCCCCAGTGAGGAGCAAATACCCAAGTTTGTCACACCTTCTGTTGGCGGTACAGAGAGTGCGAAGTACCTGAGACTCATACTAGATAAAAAACTAAATTGGAAAATGAATACCGATGAGAGAATCCAAAAAGCCACAATACCCTTTTACTCCTGCAGCAAAATTTTTTGAACGATAATAGTAAGACCTATACTGCCTCTACTTCCTCTTAGCGGGGTCAGTCACCTTGACGTGCGCACCATCACCGCAAACAAATTCGATGGTGCCGGTGCGGAGGCTTACGACGTAAAGAGTCATCGGGCTTGCAAGGGCCAGGCCGTCCGATGAGCGTCAACCAAGAACTGACCAGGACTTCACGTCCGCTCCTACCCCGCCCTTACATACCCCATCTGCCCCTCTCCCTTTTTGCTTACCACCCCCCACCCCCCCCCCCCTCCTTACTTACAACTTTTCGGCAATGCCCGGGGAGACAACCCCAACAACAAATCCCCAAATCTAAGGTGGAACAGCTAGCGCCGAGAGATGAATGGCTAAGGGGTTCTTAGTCGATAGCAGCGAACTTCGGATACCAGGCGACCTCCGATTTCAAGATAGCCTTCCTGTGGTTATACGGGTAGACCACGGGCGACCTTCCTCTCCCGTTCACTCGTGGGAATCAAAATAGATCCGTTTAATAAAAAACAAATAGAGAATGATGCCTCTACAACTGCATCATCAACTAGGGATGTTTCAGAACACCCTGCTTTACCAACTGGGGATGTTTTAGAACACCCTGGCGTAAATGACGCGACACCTGCCAATCGGGAAGGGTCACAAACCACAGATTCGGAGATGATGAGCTTAGAAGAGAACTTGTCCCTCCTTAGTGAAGATATCTCTGAGTCCAGTACGCTATGCAATGTTAGCATACTCTCGGATGAAGTGCATCCCTTGAATACAGGCGCGCCGGAGACCTCTGGCATAACTGCACAGACTGAGTCTAAGCGCGTCAAATTCACACCATCCGAACAGCGCCGTTTTAAGCGCGCGCTGAAAAAGGGAAAAAACGTAGAGCAGGCCAGAGCACTTGCTCTGTCGACAGAGGTCGACACAGGCTCCGAGGTGAAGCGTATAAGGTCCGAGGACAATACGCCGCCCCAATCCGAAGCGAAACGAGCTCGCACAGGAAATACAGCCGTCGACAAAGTCTCCTATAGAGACATAGCGAGCTTTGTAAGACTGGGTGTAGTACCTGTCGATCTGGATCGCAATCCTCTCAGTAATGAGCAAATGGCTCAGATTCAGGAGAGGATTATGGACATCACCATCGAACAACGTGATGAGGGGACCAAACCAGCCTTCCGCGGTACAACTTTCAAAGCCGGATGGCTAATGATAGTATGTGCGGATGCTACCACTGCAGAGTGGATGAGCACAAACTTCGCGAAGCTCAAAGAGAAATGCGGGATGGAAGTGACGCTTGTGGGGGAAGAACTGTTCCCGAAACCACATATCGTCAGAGCCTTCTTCCCACATAGTACCGGAGTAGCGAATGAAAGAATACTGGCAATTCTAGATGGCCAGAATAAAGAACTCAACACCAGAACGTGGAGAGTTCTGCAAAGATCTGACGACAGAGATGTCGCCCATATGGTCCTTGCTGTAAACGAAAGCACGATGAAGCGACTTGTTGAGCTAAAGGGGATGGTCTCGTTCAGATTTGGACAGATCAAAATAATCCTCAAGAGCGCGGACAAATCGACGAATCAGGCGTCAAGAGAAAACCAACAAAAGGCTACAACACCAGGGGCTAGTATTAGTACTGCCACTGATGCTTCAGAAAAGCCTTCCACAAGCGCCAACAGTAGCGCCACACCACCAGTGGCTGGCATTAGTGCTGCCAAGGGTAACTCAGTTGCTAAAACAACTGTGGTGCTGGATGCTAAAGCAAAGGCTAAGAAAACGGACAGCACAAACGCGCACCGTAACCGCTTTAGGCCAAAACTGGCGGCCGAACAGGCACATATAAGCGGGAAAGATGGACAGAACACCAGAAGTCCAAGGGGGAGACAAAGTGGTCTCTCTCAACAGGGTTACGTACGACGCAGGGGTGATAACAAACCTCATAGAGTGCGTAATCCCGAGTACGTGAAGAAGAAATGACGTCTCTAACTGTGCTGCAGGCAAACCTGCACCGCGCTATGGGTGCATCGGACACCTATAGCCAAAGATGTGCCGAAAGGAACGTCGCTCTTGGTTTAATCCAGGAACCATGGGCAACTACAGGTAAGATCTTTGGTCTTAACAGCAGAAATAGAGAGCTAATTTTTGCCAAAGGTAACTTCAGACCTAGGGCAGCTCTTTCCATTGCGAAAGATATAAAATTCTCTCTCATTCCAGGTTTCAATACTAGGGACCTGGTGGCCGTTTTAATTGAACGCCACAATGGCCATGTGATACACAAGTTTGTATGCGCATCGGCGTATTTTGCTGGGGACATAGAGGAGGTACCACCTACACCAGTACAGGAACTTGTCCAGTACTGCCAAACTCAGCAAGTACATCTTGTTATCGGCTGCGACGCGAATGCACATCACCAGATTTGGGGCAGCCGAGACACAAACAAAAGAGGTGAGTTACTTTTAGATTACCTATATAGTAAAGACCTAGTTATTCTAAATAAGGGTGATAAGCCCACTTTTAGGAACAGTATACGAGAAGAAGTTTTAGACCTTACTCTCTCGTCTCCTTTTATACAAAACATTGTAGAGGACTGGCACGTGTCTGATGAAGCTTCTCTGTCTGATCATATGCATATTATGTTCAGGCTGCGATGCAACACCGAGTGCGCGCCGGTCAAATACAATAATAAATTAACTAACTGGAGAACCTATAGTGAAAATCTGGCAATCAGAACTGATCTGCTACCAGATTCACCACTAACACCGAGTGATGCGGACGCTGCACAATGTCAGCTTAACGACATCATTATCTCATCCTTTAGGAATAGTTGTAAGGTAAAGCGCACCGTGGTAAAAAGAAGCGTACCATGGTGGAATGAAAACCTGGAAACTATCCGCAAGAAGGTGAGAAAACAATTCAATAAATCGAAACGCACCGGCGTATGGGATCAATATCGATCCATGTTAACCAAATACAACCAAGAGTTGCGAAGATCTAAAAGGGCCTCATGGCACGCAAACTGCGAAAAGCTGGAAAAACTCCCAGCAGTAGCGCGGCTCCAGAGAGCGCTTTCAACAGATCCTTCAAACTGCATGGGATTGCTCATCAAACCTGATGGAACAATCACAAGCGACCGGGAAGAAACTCTAATAACCTTGCTGCAAGTTCACTTCCCTGGTTCCCTAACTGTCGATCACACAACTGATCAAACTACTGAGGTTTCATATCCAACTAACCTCAGCAGAAATAATAGTTTATCTGGTAGACTATTTAGTCCAGATAAGGTAAAATGGGCAATAAACTCATTTAAACCATTCAAGGCACCAGGAAATGACGGAATTTTTCCAGCCCTCATTCAAAAGGGTATGGAATTCTTCCTACCTAACATGATTGCCTTATTTAGGTTCAGTTTCAACTGGGGCTACATACCACGCACTTGGCGGGAGGTCAATGTAGTATTTATCCCCAAACCAGGTAACAAACCTAGTGAACTACCTAAATCCTATCGTCCCATAAGCTTGACATCGTTTTTCCTGAAAACAATGGAAAGAATAATTGACGTTCATATCAGAGAATGCGTTACTTTTAGCATGCCTCTACACCCCTGTCAATATGCGTATCAAAAAGGCAAATCAACGGAAGGCGCCCTGTTAAAACTAACAAATCACATAAACAACGCCTACCGTTGTAAAGAAATTGCACTATGCGCTTTTCTTGACATAGAGGGTGCTTTTGATAACACCGGTTATGATTCAATATCAAACGCTTTAATTCACCGAAAGGTAGACTTTCCCACCATAAACTGGATAATAGCGATGCTGGAAAGTCGGAAAATCACTGCTTCGTCAGGACAGACTTCAGTATCAGTTTCAGCTATAAAAGGCTGTCCACAAGGAGGAGTTTTATCACCCCTCCTGTGGTCTTTGGTCATAGATGACCTACTTCAAAAATTAAGTAATTTAGGCTACGACATAATAGGGTATGCCGATGACTTGGTCATCATTATTAGGGGCAAAGAATCAAACGTAGTTACTTCACGTATGCAAAACGCCCTTAAGATAGCTATAGACTGGTGCGTCAAGGAAAATCTCTCCATAAACCCCAGTAAAGCTATCATAGTTCCTTTCACAAAAAGAAGAAATCTCAGCTTAGCTCAGATTTCACTAAATGGCACGACCATTGAGTATTCCGACGAAGTCAAATATCTTGGAGTAATTCTGGACAAAAGACTAAACTGGAACTCTCACATCAACAACAAAATCACCAAAGCTAACAGAGCTTTATGGGCCTGTCGACGCACATATGGCAGAACCTGGGGAATCTCTCCAAAGATTGTCCACTGGATCTACACAGTGATGATAAGACCCATTATAACATACGCCTCCATTGTATGGTGGACAAAATCCACACAAAAGGTCGCAAAAGAGAAGCTCAAAAAGGTACAACGGCTTGCGTGCCTTGGTATCTCCGGAGCCATGCGAACCTGCCCAACGGCTGCCATAGAGGCAATAACAGGTATTACACCTCTCCACATATACATTCAAAAAGTGGCAATCCGCAGTGCAATAAGTCAAATACAGTTAAACGAGATAAGTCTTAACGATCATCCGGAACTTAAGACCCTTCTTGGTGAACTGCCAGAACTCAACATGAACTGCGCGGTCACAGACCGCATCCATAAAACACTATGCTTCAATAAGCGGTTCTCCACGGAGATTCCCAAGAGAGAAGCATGGGTTAGTAATAACCCACCTAACAGCCACAACGGCATAAAGTGGTATACGGATGGTTCTAAAATGGAAGCGGGGGTAGGAGCGGGAATTTACGGACCAAACAAACGCTTTACGATACCCATGGGAAAAAGTCCCAGCGTATTTCAAGCAGAGCTCCACGCCATTCAAGAATGCGCTAGCCACATAAATTTATCTGGTATAAAAGGTGCAACCATCCATATATTCACGGATAGTCAAGCAGCTATAAACGCCCTTAGCTCGCATACGATTGACTCCAAATCAGTAATGTACTGCTTCAACACCCTACAGGCACTCGGAACAAGTAACAAGACCAAGCTATGGTGGGTTCCGGGTCATGTCGGGGTGGAAGGTAACGAAAAGGCCGACGAACTGGCCAGAAAAGGTTCGGAAACACCCTTCATAGGTCCCGAACCCTTCTGCTGCACTCCTAGATCAGCAGCAACGGCAGCAATAAAAAGCTGGGAATACAGAAAATGTATCCATCTATGGGAAAGCATCCCAGGTTTAAGACAGACCAAACAAGCCGTTCGGCCTTTCAATAAAAATGCCAGCAAATGCCTAAACCTAAGCAGGCATGATATCAAAAACTTAGTAGGTTACCTTACTGGTCACCATGGTTTAAGATATCACCTACACAAAATGAGAATAGTAGACTCTCCTGAGTGCCGACTCTGTCTTGAAGAGGACGAGTCAGCTGAACACATTTTATGTGAATGTCCGGCCCTAAACGGAATTAGAAAGAAGATCTTTTTCAGGGAACAGATGTGCCCTGAGGACATAAAGAATTCTTCTACTAGTAGAATTGTCCGCTTTACACGGAAAGTGGAAACTCTACTAGTCTAAATTTTTCTGGCCCACACGGCACAAAAGATCTTTTTAGGTCGAAGTGCCCCATATTAAATCGCTTTAGCGAGCCAGAACTTTAAAAAAAAAAAAAAAAAAAAAAAAGACCTATACTGACCTATGGCAGTCTCGTATGGTGGCAGGCAACCAATAAAGCCACCTACCTAAAGGCTCTTACGAAAGTTCAGAGACTAATGTGCATCCGCACAAAAAAAAGAAAAAGAAAAAAGAGAATGTGCATCCGCACAACCATTGCGATGAGGACAACTCCAATCACAGGGCTGGAGGCTATCCTCAACCTGCTTCCACTAGACATCTTTGTTCAATCAACAGCCGCCAATAGTGCCATGAGAATTTGCCAAACAGTGAACTGGAAACCAAACGAAAGGGGTTATTCGACGATCCTGCAGATATACTTTGGCCATGTACCAACTACGTTTAGTTTACACAAGACCTTTCTCGAGTGCCTATCCCAGCAGGGAAGAATGGAGAAACGGACTCGCCCCCAGCACGCAAGCCATAACCGGTTCAAAATGGTAACGGGGGTTGGGTCAGGCGTCTTTTCCGCACCACTGCGCATATCAAAATCGGTACGCCTCACCGACCACAGCAGCGTCTTCCAAGCAGAGGTCCTGGCAGTGACAACAGCAGCCCGTGAGTCTGTGGTAAGGGCAATATCACCCGATGGTATGACCTTCTTTATCGATAGCCAGGCAGCAATAAAAGCCTTAACCGCAGCAGTAATAAAATCCTAGCTTGTGAGATGCTGTCGCGAAGAACTTAAGGTTCTTGGTACTCGCATAAGGTATCGCTCTGCTGGGTTTCGGGACATGAAGGCATTCTAGGCAACGAAAAAGCGGATGAATTAGCAAGACAAGGTTCGGCAGCTGTGTCAGAACAAGCTGATCCCTCTGTACTCATCCCGCCTTGCACACTCAGGCAGGGAAAAAGGCAATAAGAGAGGCGAACCTTAGACGGACGGCACTAGATACCACCACAAGAATGCTATGGCCAGCCTTCAATGGAGCCAGAACCGAGAGTATCATGAAAAAGGATATGAAATCACTATCCGCCCTCGTAGGTATATTACTGGGGCACAATACTCTGCGGTACCACATGAAGAAATTGCTTAACCTAACCTATGTAGGTGGGTTACGTTGAAAAGGGGCATGAGGCGTCAAATTGGCCGCAACAATGGCCATTCTCTTTTTCTTTGACCGCCCTTGCAAACTCATTCTTTTCTTGGTCTGCGTTCCCATGGTCTGGAGAAGTGGAGTGGCAACCATGGTCCCATCAGCCGTTGGTCTACGTCTCTGAAGCCTTGGGCAGCAACCACCACAGGCGCATTAAGGGACAGGAGGCCCAAAACGAAAAGAAGCGTTGAACCCAAAACAGACGGACGTTCTGTGGACTCGAATACAGACGGACGGTCTGTGAAAGCTGATACACACGGACGGTCTTTGAAAACGACTACAGGCGGGCTGAATTGAGGCGGATCCAGGGTCGGTCGGAGGGTTTATTCATTGACAAAGACGAGTAATGGGGGAATTCACTGAGTGAGAGGTTGCCTGAAGGGCGTGAGAGCATTAGCGGGACCATGTCAGCGCACTAATGTGAGGATACATAGTGTAGCCGAAAATGACATGGACCGCCAAATGCCGGAGTATGTGAAGATGGGGGAGTACGAAACAGTTGACCATGGCCCTATTCCACAAAACAAACTACGAGTATCAACTTTTCACTTTGCAAATATGCAATTTTTCGTCAATTTGCAAAACAATAAAAAATAATAAAAACAATAAAATTTGATGAGCGACAAGTTAAAATTGAAAGTGTAATTTGCAAAATCTTTGCAATTTTTATATTCCCTTTACAATTTCTCTTCCGCATACTCGTACGTTCTCTTGTGCAAAGTGAAAAGTTAATATTTGAAAGTGTAAATTGCAAAGATTTTGCAAATAATTATGCTGTTTCGTTCCACAAAAACTGTAAACTCTCTTTTTGCAAAGCAAATTTTGATAAATTTGTCAAAAGTTTGCAAGGTAAACGATCGCCTTACAAATTCATATTGTTATAACTAGTGAAGCTTTCAAAATGTTAAGACGTGAGCTTTTGTTCGGCGATAGTGGAGACGCGGTTATAACAAGAAATTATAGAGACCGATTTAATTTTTCGGGACTACAAAACTTTAATTTTAAAGAGTTTTCGTTTTAGTTTTCTTTTAAATAAAATTCAATTTGACTTCCTTTTAAATAAAATTGGAAAAAAATTAGAGCACTACACACAGCGCAATCATGCTTTGTCGGCTGAAAATCAACTGCTACTGTGCTTGCATTGGCTCGGAAATGGTTGCCAGTACCATGGTGTTGCAGCTATGCATGGTGTTGCAAAATCAACAGTTTGCAGAACCATCCATGGAGTTGTCGAAGTTATAATAGACGTTTTGTTTCAAAACATAGTGCGATGGCCCGATGACGTCAGTGGTATTGCTGAAAAGTTTATTATGATGGGTGGATTCCCTTGTGTGTGTGGTTGCGTATATGGCACAATCATTAAAATTGATGCGCCTACATTACACGAGGAAGGATATGTTGACCGGTATGGAAACCACTCATTGAATGTGATGATGATATGCGGGCCAGACTACACATTTTACAGTGTAAATGCAAGTTGGCCGGGCAGCGTTCACGACTCAAGGGTGTTACGGAATTTGGCTGTAAGTCAAAGATTTGACAATGGATGGAGACCATTTCCGGATGCTGTTGTTTTGGGTGATAGTGGTTACGGACTTAAAAACTGGTTGATACCACCATTACGTCTAAGTCCCGATAGCCCTGCTGAAGAGGCTTTCAATCGTTGCCACAAAAAAAAAACGCGGCCATAATTGAAAATAGTTTTGGCATTGTTAAAGAAAGATTCCCGTGTTTAAATTATTTGCGACTGAGGCCTGAGTTTGCAGGTAAGGTAGTTATTGTTTGTGCCATCGTACACAATATTGCCTGTAGCATCGAAAGCAGTAGTGAAAACATGCAACCCACTGAAGACACTCACAATGAAATCGAGGAATTGGATCTGGAAAATGCTGAAGAAGAAAATGATGCCCTTAATAATATGGATCATGCGAGTGGAATGGAAAGGCTTACTTCTCTGCTGCAATAATTTTCCTAATTGTTTTAAAATAAAATTGTTTTTCTTGGCTTTGACCTTTTTCCACTGCAAAAGCGTTGTTTTCTTTGGGGCATTTTTGGGGTTTGAGATTAAGATCTCTGACAATAAATAATAAAAGAAACAAAAATATGGAATTCTCGTATTTATTCAGAAACAAAAAAAAATAAAAAAAAATTACAACTAGTAATAAATAGGAAAATAGTACTAATATAGTAAAAATAATAATAAATAAAACTAAACACATAGAAAACTTAAAACTCCTCAAACAACAGACTCCTCGGCGTTTCTGCCGCTGCAATTTCGCGAGTTATGGCAGAGGCTGGAAATTGTAACTCCCTCTCCAATTTCAAGCATTGAAGTTTTCTGTGGTAAACTTCAACCTCCAGGAGTTCCAGCCGACATTTCTTCTCTCTATCCAAAGTTTCACTTGGAAACTTGGTAGAGATCTTCCTCTTCCTTGGATTTTGAGGTGGGTGGGCAGGTGTTTCCTCTGTCATCAATATTATGGAATCAGCTGGTGGTAGATTTTCTGAATTTCCATAGCTTTCTGGCAAATTCAGTCCATCTACCACAGGTGAGTCTGATTCCAGAATATCGAGGATGACCAAGTCAGCTTCATCCATAACGCTGTTCTTCCCACCTCCGGACCCAGTTTTTCGGGCGTTATCCCTTTTACTCTGAAAATTAACAAAATTAAATTCACGGATAAATCTTAATGAAATTGAAACAATTTTACTATTTGTAGGCAATAAATTGTTTTACTTACCAATGTCCGACTCTTCCAGAGCCCAAACAAACTGTCCCTCGCATAGGTCCATGTTTTTTGGGCCGACGCCATGCCAGTTGCAGGGATTGGGCTTTCCTTAAAACTTCCTCCCAGGCAGCCTGTTTATTTAATTTGTTCGTTTTATTGTTTTGAAAACTTGCAAACAAAATATTTTTTTTTCTTTTATTAGATATAATAGTTTTTTTCCGCTTTTATTTTCCGGCTCATTCCACTCATTTATATATATATATATAAATAATTTATAAATTTAAAATTATATTTAAAAACAAATTATTTGTTTTTCAAATAGAATTTGAAATTTATTATATTAATTTATATAAATAATAATTTAATATAAATATTTTATATTTATAATTTATAATAATATATATAATTATATATATATATATATATATATTTTATATTCTATTTAACTAAATATAAGGATCTAATTATTTTATATATTATAATATTAATATATTGATATAACAATTTATTAATATTATATTATATATATATAAATAGATTATTAATTTATGAATTAAACTATTATTTATATAAATTGAAGGTTTTTTTTAGAAAAATATATTATATTTATATAAATATTATATTTATTTATATATATAAATATATAAATAATTTATATATATATATACATATACATACATATATGTATATATATATATATATACATAATTTATAAATTTAAAATTATTTAATAGCTTCTACTTGTTTTCGGACTGTTCTTTGTTGATGTTGCTGGTGCCAGCGACACGACTATACCAATCAAGCAACAATTTTTTTTACATTCAAAAGCAAAGAGACTTATTTTAGTACATTAGTTAGTTCCGTTTTTTTAAGTTTTAGTACAAAGAGGAAATTAAAAAAATATGGCGGACATTGGTTTTTAGGCGCTAATTTCAAATGTTTCGTTTGAATTCAGTTTATGTGTATGATACATTTTAGTTAGCAAATAAGAGCAGTGTAAGTGTTAATGTACATATATAGGTAAGTTAATGTTTAAGTTTAGGTTGATTATTTTGTTGAATGTGAGGTTTGCTGTTGTTGGTGAGTATGGTGTGTTTGTGTGATCCAACAGCAATGCAAAGTGAAAAGTAATATGACAGAAATGCAAAGATGATTAAATGCTTTGTGGAACACTTTGCACACTCACTTTGCAGAAGAGCACAAGGGCTTTGCAGGAGGCGCAAAGACTTTGCAGGAGAGCGCAGAGACTTTGCAAAAATTTGCTAGTGTAAAGTGAGATTTGCAAGGAATATTGTGGAACAGAAGAACTTTTCACTTTGCCAAAAAATGTAATTTGATATTTGCAAAATGTAAAGTTGACAATTTGTTTTGTGGCTCCACAGCTGAATGGTCATGTGAGAACTGTCGTTGGCTCTGCTTCTGCAGGTATGGATGAATGTGTGAGTGAGGATGCCGACCGATCGGATGGACAAGGCAGACTGGAAACCACTTCTTGGTTGACCAGGCGAAAGAGTAGTCGTGTCGAGAGACGTCCAGAAGGGATTTAAAAAAAAAGTCAAGACCATAGTGAACAAGAGTAGTCGAGGAAGGAGTTAGTTGTGGAGGAGGAGAAGGAGTTAGTTGTGGAGGAGGAGAAGGACAGTTGTCGACGCGGGACCAGAACCCACCAACTTGCAGGGCGAGGAAGAAGGAGGTACTTTTAGTATCTACATTACTAAATATAGAAATTTCTAGTTCGTGATAGAGTAGGAAGGGGAAGTGGAAAGTGTTATTGATCTCGGTAGGGTAGGGTCTGCGAAAATTCTCGGTAATCAACGAGACACGCGACCGCCTTAGTTTATGAAAATTTTCAACCTTCCTGAAAACGCGATCATGCGTCATTTTGGGATTTCTTTTTCCTTTTATTTCTAACGGCTGTACAGTAAACCGCATAAATTCGCTGTGCTCCAAGGGAGCTTTATGGTCCAAAAAAATTGCTTTTATTTCTTTTTGGGTTTCTTTGTTTCGCTCATTTTTTTCTCCGTCGAATATTCCTGGTTTCACAATTTCCCTGAAAATTGTGTGGCGCTCATTATTATTTTTATTACAGGTACTCGGAACACCCGGAATTTTAAAGTAGATCTTTCGGTGACGTTCACAGTAAGTACATACTGTTTTCTTTCACACAAATCTGAAAATAATTAATTTCATCTATTGAACCCTATTCACACATAACATTGTGGGTGGAGACTGAAATTGTAACATGCTCAACAAGGGGATTTCATCTTCATTTGTTGAAAATATGAAATCTCTTGGGCTGAATATTGTAAACACGGTCGCCACTACTCATTTTACTAGCAACAGTAGTACTCTACTCGATTTATTTGTAGCAAGTGAATGTGCGAGAGATGTCTTTTTTAACCAAACCTCAGCGCCTATGTTCTCAAAGCACGACCTCATCTTTGCCACCTTCAATTTTATGTGTTGCAAGCAATCGCTTCCTTGTGTCTTTAGAGATTTCAGGTCATTAAATGTTGATCTCCTTCATTATGATTTGCTTAGAGTAAGCTGGCAGCAGTGCTACAATGAAGTGTCGCCCGATGAACAGTTTAATCGACATGTTCCTATTAAATCACTAACGGCCAAATATAAAGTGAATTCATGGTTTACGGCTGAAATAGTCCAACTAATATTTAAACGTGACGTAGCATTTAGAAGATGGAAGCGTTATAAGCTGCCCATATTGCACAAAAGTTTCCAGATGCTAAGAAATTTGGCAAATTTAAAATACGTAAAGCTAAGAAAAAGTTTTACTCTAAGCGACTAGATATTAACTTGCCATCGAAGACCTTATGGAATAACGTTCGTGAAATAGGTATTGGTGGGCGTAGCGATTTTGACTTCAGGAATACTGATCTTAATGAGCTTAACAACGAGTTTGTCAAAACTCATTCACCAGTCAGTGCTAACGCATGGTCAGTTGAATCATCTAATGATTCCAGCATGTCTGAATTTGAGTTTTCGTGTGTTGAGCCAACTGATATAGTTAAAGCTATTATGAGTATCAAATCGAAGTCTGTGGGTCTCGACGACATACATCCTTGTTTTGTTAAGATTATACTACCTCACATCCTTCCTCTACTTACACGCATTTTCAATACTATACTCATGACCTCCTGTTTCCCAAGTGCCTGGAAGATTGCAAAAATAGTCCCCATTCTAAAAAAAGCGGGAACTTCGCAATTGTCCCCTGAATTCAGACCCATATCCATTTTGCCGTTTTTATCAAAAGTTATGGAGAGACTTATCCATCATCAGATGTCATCTTATTTACAGCGTAATGCCCTACTATGTAGGTACCAATCTGGCTTTAGGTTGCAACACAGTTGTACTTCTGCGCTGTTAAAAGTGTCAGATGACATAAGGTCATCTCTAGATAAAGATCATATCACTTTTCTGACTTTGTTGGATTTCTCTAAAGCTTTTGACACTGTGAGTCACTCTTAACTTGTCTTCAAACTTAGAACTTCTTTCAATTTCTCAATGAGCGCTGTAAAATTGATTTCCTCTTACTTGTCAGGCAGGAGTCAAGCTGTCATAGTAAATGATAGAATGTCAGATTTCATACCAACTTGTATGGGGGTACCACAGGGATCTA
This sequence comes from Portevinia maculata, assembly GCA_949715645.1. Classification (NCBI taxonomy): domain Eukaryota; kingdom Metazoa; phylum Arthropoda; class Insecta; order Diptera; family Syrphidae; genus Portevinia; species Portevinia maculata. Next base: position 23,252,425 of record OX454527.1, on the reverse strand, counting down.
TCTTGGGTCCTCTTTCAGTTTTCATTAATGATCTGCCTGGTTGTTTAACTCACTCATCAGTTCATATGTATGCGGACGATGTTCAAATGTATTTAAGCTGTAAGTACGGACTTATTGAGGATGCAGTTGCTAAACTAAATGAAGATCTTGATAGTATTAACCTTTGGTCCGAAAGAAATTGCTTACAGCTAAATCCTAAGAAATCGAAATGCTTGGTTATATCCAAAAATGCCGTGGATACAGTTTGTTTACCAATTATTAGTTTAGGCAATGATATAATTGAATTTACTAATAAAGCCAAGAATCTGGGGATTTGGTTTAACTCTCGATTAAGATGGGATGACCATGTTGGTACCGTTATAGGAAAGATATATGGGTGTTTAAGAAATTTGTCTATGTCACAACACTTTACGCCCCTAAGCACAAGATTGATGCTTGCTAAAGCCCTAATTGTTCCAATTATTAGTTTTGGTTGCGAAGTTTATTGTAACTGTTCGGCGGAAACCAAGAGAAAACTTGATATTGCATTTAACAACGTTACTCGTTACGTTTATGAACTGAGGCGCTATGATCACATATCGACATTCAAAAAGAAAATTCTTGGATGTACTTTGGATGTGTACTTAGAATATTGTACTTTAAAATATTTGCATAAAATCATTGTAACTAAACAACCTGCTTATCTGTATGAAAAACTTCGTTTTTCTAATTCATCACGATCTCTGAGCTTAATTCCTCCGCGCACTACCTGTGTAACTACTAATAGGCAATTTTTTATTCATGCTATTCGCTTATGGAATTTACTTCCTCTCGGTATTAGACGACTTTGTTTTGTGGGTGGCTTTGCTGATTCTCTCTTCACATATTTGGCTGGCAATAATAGGATAAATGGATCGTAGGGTTTAGGATAGATTTATTTTCATAAATTTATAATATTCAATTGCACACTAAATGTAAACACCTTTTTTTTTTTTCCTTGTTTTTATAATCAATTTATTTAAAATAATTTCATTTTGATCACATCTACACATTATAGATACTTAATTGTAATCTTTTGTATATGGTTGTTTAATTAAATAAATAAATATCTAAATATCTAAAAAAAAAAAAAAAAAAAAAGAACCCACCCCTTGCTGAGCAACCGCGAAACCAGCACGTATACCTGCTGGCTGTTGCACTCGCGCTCTTCACACCTCGCCGTGACAGTTGGGTATTTTCCTTTCGGTGGTGGCGGCCGCAGTATTTAAATTTCTATTAAATTGATTTCGTTTGTTTTCCGCCAAAGTAATTTTTTTAAAGTAGTTTGCTCGCGGAGTAAATTAAAGTGCAACAACGGGATGGGTCAGTGTTAACAAAGCCGTGATGGCTTTGGAACTATATCTTGTTCCGAATATAACTGCGTTGTCCAAACTGCAAAACAAATTAAAAACTTCATTGATATGTCATCCGTGTCAAATCAAAGTCAAATCAAAATCCTGTAACTCTTAATGAAAGGAATTATAGTTAGACAACGAGACAAATCAAATTGTGTCCCCGACCCCTATTTTTAACTCATAGGGATGATACTCGTAGTAAAAATTTGACTTGTATTCTTCTTTTGAACTTACTACCTTGTGCATGTTCGTTTTTGCCTTACGCGAAGAGAGCCCTGTCTTATGTGGTTCTGGTGTTGGTTTTGCTCTTCATGGGAATATGTGCCAATTCCTTACAGACAAATGCACTTAAACTGAACATATGCAGAGCGATGTATCTAAATTAAAAAGGAACTCGTCCTGCCATGAAATTATCTCAACCTTAAGTCAGAAATAACCATTTCATTTAAAGGAGCCTAAAATTGTACGAAAAAGCATAAAGTACCAAATATACGCTCCTCGTTCAATTGCCGTACTACCAAAACCTAAGGAACGATTAACAGAAGAAAGCAAATCGCGCTGGCATTTCCGTTGCAGAGATTTTTGGACACTAGTGAATGAATCCGTCGTCGTCATTGTCGTCGCTGTCTTCTACTTCAACGGTGTAGTTGACGTTGTTGGCTGAATGCCCTGACTCATTCATTCATTATTTCGAAGCTGCTGTGCTATTGCGGCTGCTGCTGTTAGTGTTCTTGTAAATGGGACACTCACATGTAACTGTGTGCCACAAACGGGTCGAAGAATTCATACCGTAAGGCATCGTACTGTGGTGGTGTTCTCATCCACAACCGCGCACAGCCAGACAAGCAGACGGACATTGGAATGCGACAATCTCAAATCGCCATTTAATATGCTACGCTTACGCTCGAGGCATACTCGCATCCGCGATTGTGGCATGGTAGTGACAGTATGGGAGGTACTTTCCCTGTCACCGAGCGGCCGGCAGCGGCAACGGATAAAGACGAGAAACTTTCGACTTCGATAGACTACAGAGTCTAATCCGGAGGTGGGATCACTACAAATACGCAAAAAAAAGAACGCCAGTGCAGGGGTTGACATTAATTATTTGGCGTCCAGTTTAAGTAATTAACTCATGATGCTGCTTTTGAAGTTTTATTTGTTGATGCACGGAAGTGTATGGAACTACTTCATGCTGAGAAATTTTACTAAATTGAAAAAAATCGGTTGATTTGAATCTCCTAAGTTCTTCTATCTTTTGATAGACCTTAGTTAAAAGTGATCCATTTGAGCACAAAGAGGGACGTGAATAAAGTTAATTTTGTTTATACTTTTGTTGGTTCCATCAAATTTGATGCCCCATTTGTGGACGTCGGTCCTTCTCCCCACATCGGAGCGTGAAAACTCCTGTCGGAAAGACTCCTCTCTATGGGACTCTTCCCTACCAAAACCATGTGGGGAGCCGATCACTTGATGTTGCTGGAAAAAGAAAACCATGCTGAATTCAATTCATGTAAAACATCTGTCTATCGTGAAGTTTTTGACGTTTTAGAACTTACCCGATCTTTCCAAGGAATGTAGTTGCTAACGGAGGTCTCTGACTAAGAGAGAATAGAATGTACAGGAGCTCTTTTGGGCACTTTACACAAACTAGACATCTTTAATCAGAGGAGAGTTTCATAAAATACTTCACATTGACAAGAACTTCCAGGTCTTACATTCAAAAGATAGGATTGGAATTCCCCAACACTGGCATCAAAAGTCTCCGAATCATCGCAAGAAGCAATGAAAAATGTGCCAATGACTCTCCTAATCTTACCTAGCCTCTTGAGATAGTTGAACTCTCTTACTATCTTACTACCTCGACGTTGCTGCCATCAACAATAATGTTTTGTCCTACCCGGTGGACAGATGTTAGCTGATTTGTAGAAAGCAAGTATGTATGTACTTGGTTTTTCCCCTTGTTGACTTCCAGGCCAACCGATTTTGCCTTTTCTTCAATCGCCATGAAAGCCTCTACACGGCATGCTCCAAGCATGTTGAGCTGAAGTCGTCCAAGGCGCTGTCGGTTTTCTGGCAGTGCAAGGGCAATTCGGCAAGACATGGGGCTTACCACCGAAAAGAGTCCTATGAATTTTTACGGCTATGATAAGACAATTTCTAGCATACGTATTGGTTGTTTGATGGAATAAGCTTTCACGTAAATATGTTACCTTCCCCAGCACACCTGGCTCCGCCTAGATGCATTATTGAACCTCCAGCCCATTGATGTTTACAATCAAAGCTATCTCACGTTTAAGAAGAGGTGGCTTTTGGTATAACTCGCACTGGAGTTTTGATGAACTTGCGCGACGTTGGCCTTCGACTCCTGTCTTATGGATATGCCGTCACATGCAATGACACCGGAACTTCGGCTGAAGCGCAACTACGAAGTCGACTTTCCTCGTGTTCAGGACTGGCTCTGGCCAGACTCTGAGCCTGGAAAGGAATGCAGTCGGATTTCTCCAAAACCGATCAAGGATCTGGTGCTGGTGTCTTCATGGAAAGCGACAACATTAGACTTTTCTTCTCGTTAGGCAAACATGTGTCAGTCTTCCAAACAGAGACTTATGCTATAATAATGCCCATGGACTATGTTGTGAGGAACAGGTGGAGGGGGAAATATCTGCGTCTGTAGCGACAGTCAGGCCTTGCTAAACCCCTTAACCACCTCCAAAATCGTTCGTGAATGCAAGATCTCTCTGAATTCGGTCGGAAGGTTGAATTCACTTAGGGTCATAACCTGATCACGTTAAATGAGATCTCCGATGAACTTGCTAGACAGGGCTCAGAGGAGGACTTCTCAGGACCTGAACCGGCGATATGTCTGCCTGCGTCCTCGGTCAGGGCTTCCATTGACGGTTGGGTTTCATATGACACCGCACTTATTAAACCAAATCAGACTAAAAAACTACTTCGCAATAAAATGCAAAAAATATCCTCAAAATCAAAACTTAAAAAAATATTACAGTAAACTATGCAAAAGAACAAAGACTATGGTATCTGATGCACGTGACTCGTACTATACTAATCGTTTAAATCGATTTAGGGGAACCCCAAAGAACGAATGGAGAGTAGTAAAAAGTATTTTGGGAAAACAAGCGAAGACTATTGATATTCCTAATATAGACACTGTTAGTGCCTCTACATCGGACCCTTGCTTAATAGCAAACAAATTCAACGAATATTTTGTTAGCATTTCCGAGATTTTAAAACCCTCTGTTCCACTTCACAGCAGGTGCAACTGCAATATTTCATCGAATCTGAATGAAGAAAGAATGCAAGTTAATAGTTTTTGTTTTCAACCGTTTTCATCTGGAGAAATTTTCAAAGTGATAATGAGCTTGCAAAAAAAAAATTCATCCACCTGTGATGGGATATCTGCCATGTTATTAAAAAAAATTGCTTGGGATATTGTTGATGTAGTATGTTATCTTTTCAACCTTAGTGTAAAGCACGGAAAGTATCCTAACTCATTAAAAAGCGCAGAAGTTATTCCATTATTTAAGAAAGGAGATCGCAAAAATGAAAGTAACTATAGACCCATTTCGTTGCTTCCAACGTTTTCGAAACGAAAAGTTAATGAAGTCACGTATGCTGTCATTCCTAGACAAAAATATTTTTTTTTCTCAGGATCAATTTGGTTTTAGGCAAGGTAGATTCACACAAGATGCGATCCTCAAAGTTTGCTGTGATTTGTTTAGTGGAATTGATAGAAGTCAGTCAATGGCCCTTTTTATTGACTTGACGAAAGCATTATACATGATTGATCACGAAATACTTCTATGCAAGCTTTATAAAGCTGGTTTTAGAGGAATGATGGTAGTGTATTCACTACGTGATTTGCAGGTCGTGCGTTCGAATCCCGACCAGGGCCATGATTTGTATAAATTGAATACACACAACAAAAACTGATCTCCCTAAAGCAATTTAGGCGCCACCTGTTGAGAAAAAAAATCCCATCGCACCAAACTTCTTTGCTATCCTTCTATTCTTTCAGTAAGTAGCACCCAAAAATAGGCAATGAATTGCTGGGAGCTACTTGCGTAACAAACTAAATGCCTGCGCTGTGGTTTTACCATTATAAGGGTACTGTGTCACTACAGAAAAAAAAAATCCCTTTAGCGCACGCAAATTATAAAAAAAAAAAAAATTGGTTTAAGTCGTACTTGATAGACAGGGAGCGAAGGGTGTTAGTTAAGGGTTTTTTCAACTTTACACTTAAGCTAATAAATGGCGCTCCGCAAGGATCCGTGTTAGGTCCTATACTTTTCCTGATCTACATCAACTCTCTTTTCGATCAGAATGTTCATGGTAATCGTAAAGCATTTGCAGACGATATTGCGTTCACATACACTGGTGTCTCTATATTTGAGTGCATTACAATAACAATAACGAAGACCTTCAACTACTAAGGATCTGGTTTGCTCTTCACAGACAGATTATTAGTGAAAAAACAAAAATAATGTGCTTTAAATTATCAATTGATGTTACAAACGATTTTGAGGTTTATTCCACTCATACGACTGTAAGAAGTTTTGCTTACCATTACATAGTTGTGGAAGATACAACTTCTTGAGTAGTCTTCCGTGCTCAAGTAATTGCTTCAGAGTTGAACCTGTAGATTCTTTTAAATGTTTAGGGTTATTATCGATAAAAATCTAAATTGGAAGGTCCATGTCCAGTCATTGAAAACTTATATGATGCATATAACTCGTAAGTTATATCTTTTAAAACCGTACTGCTCTCGGAAAGTGCTCTTGATGATTTATTACGGTCTTGTCAATTCAAAACTACAGTACGGCATTGTGAGTTGGGGAGGTTCTTATATGAACACTTTTGGATCTCTTTTGATTGCTCAAAAGCATATAATCAGAATTATGACTAAAAAAACCGTCTTACTGAAAGCTGGCCTCTTTTCTGTAACCTCCGTATTTTACCGTTAAGACATCTCTATATTTTTAAAGTTTTAAAAGAGTTTTTTTAAACAAAGTGGTAATATTCCCAGTAGAAACTCGTCAATATACAACCTACGGGTGAATAACTTGGCACTTGTTGAAAATCCAATCGCACAAAAAACACATTTTATGAAATTTTATTTAGTGGCTGCACCAAGGATTTATAATATCCTTCCGATATCCATACGAAACACTCACAACATTCAATCTTTCTTGAAAAAAGTCAAAGAATGGCTCTTTACTATTGACACTAAGTTTATTGAATTATTATTGAAAGTAATTACATAGTAATCTTTAAATTACAAAACGATTCGATTTTTCTCAAAAAATAAAAAGATACGTAAATATTAAAAATTATTGAATTAAGAATTGGCTGATAGTACCCCATGTCAGTTATTCTTCCTAGTTTTAAACATTTTTTTTGGGCGGTCATTTAACACTGGCGCTTAGAGTTACAGAATGGCCGATATTTTATTCTATTGATTTACTTATTTTATTTAAATTATAATATCTAATTGTTCTTTTAACTATTTATAAGTGGAAAAATGAATAAAAAATATTTAAATATAAAAAAAAAAAAAAAACATAGGAACGGGCTACAGTCCGCTTGGGCGAACTGTTGGATATTATTATTATTATTATTCCTATCCCTCATAAGTGGGCGTGACAAGAGTCTAAGTACGGTTGAATTGTTAAGAACGCTCTACATATTTTGTTATATAACATTTAAAGGATTTTATCGAAAAAAAACGCTCCCTAGCTCAAACTGTGGGTGTTTCAATAAAATTGTTTTATTTAATTGTGTCAGTGGGCGGATTTGGAAAATTTTATATCCCGAGCAGTTTAAGGAGCCATAGATCATATATAAAAAATTTCAGCTTTCTAGCTCAAAATTCGATTTTTTTTCCAAAATTTTGTTTTTTTGATTTCAAAAATTCGTAAACTTGATTATTTCGGGACCTTAGAGAGTATAGGTTAAAATTTCAGCTCTATAGGCCCAGTTTAAAGGCCGACGGACGGACGGACGGACATGGCTAGATCGACATTACTATCGATGCTGATCATAAATATAGTAACTTTTAGGGGTCTACGGGCAATATTAAGGTATGTTACAAACTATGCGTCAAAATTAATATACCCTTAGAATAGGGTATAAAAATATAAATCGCAGATGGCATGACTCTCCAGGGTGCAGACAGACTAAGCAAATTCTTCCCGACGTCGGTAGCAAATCTGCGTCATAATTGTTGTCTCTCAACAGAAAAGACTGCAGACAGACTACGGGCGGTCTTACGGGATATTACGCTTTTCCCAAGCGTCTTAGGGTGCTAGGCCTAAGCGATACTACCAACTGCGAAGCTTGTGGAGAAAGCGATGACACTGCGGAACATTTCCTCTGTTATTGTCCTGCTTTTCCTCGTATCAGGTGGCAGATATTTGGTGCTGATATGGTGAGTGCTGTAAACCTAAGCTCCTTGGAAAGCGTTGCTTCTTCGGTTTGGCGAAACAAATGGGTTCAAAACTCCTAACTCGGAAGACCAAGTGTAAGCTCTACAAAACACTTATGCCACTGCCAGTTCTGCTTTACGGCGCCGAGGGCTGGACGATAAGCAGGAAAAGAGAGCTAATTTTGGGTTCTTTCGAAAGAAAAATACTCATTCGGACATCCTGTGTGCGAGGAGGGCGAATGGAGGAGAAGATATAACCGCGAGCTGTACGAGCTGTACCAAGATATGGATGTAGTCCAAAAAGCTAAATCACGTCGACTACATTGAGCGAATGGACAATAATGCTCCTGCCAAGCGGATCTTCGACTCTCAGCCCTGGGTTCGAGAAGACAAGGAACACCGAACGTCCGTTTTAAAGACCAAACCATCGGGAATGCCAGAGCACTTGGTCTGGACAACTGAAAGCAGCGTGCCAGGGAGTCGCGGGTGATGGAAGGGTACAGTATCGTATCTCAGGCAGAGCTAAGAGCCGTTTTATTCAGTCGAAGTTGAACTCAACTTGGGGATTTTTAATGTCAACTTGAGAAATTGCTTTTATTCACTCAAAGTTGACTCGCTCAACTTTAGATATTCCGAAGTTAAGAAAAGAGAGAGTTGATCAACTTTGGGTTTGCTCAACTCCCCGAAATAGTGGAAGTTGTAGATCAAACTTGGGATTTTACGTCAAATATCAGATTTTTTTTCTCATTTCTGTTTTTGATTGTGCGAACTTCAAATCAAGTGGTGTAAATAATCAAATATTAATTTTTTAAAACTTAAACAATGTATCGTTCAAATTATTTCTGGGAAGATTGGCCATCGTTTGATTCGGGCAGCGAAGAAGACGAGCGCAATTTGGTCTGTGAAAGACGGCAATACAAGATGCTACCACGTTTTGGGCTCGAAAAATGGGACGACCGCGACTTCATATATCGTTTTCGTCTCTCAAAGCGGACGACAATGATGGTGCTCCAACTTATAATAAATTCGTTGCCGTACGACGAGAGAAGGTATTTTACGCCGAATAAGTTGTAATTTATTGTATACCTATATTCCATAGTGGTTTTCTTCTTCGATAGATCGCGTGAATTACGACCAATAACCCAATTATTAATCGTATTACGGTACTATGCACTCGGATCAATTCAATTGGCAGTGGCCGATTTCATTGGAGTAAGCATTGCCACCGTGCATCATGTGCTGAAACGAGTGTCGAGAGCGATTGCCAATCTTTCGCCACAATTTATTCGTATGCCGGAAACCCAATTGGAACTACTGCAAGCAGCACCTGACTTTTTTGCAAAAGCAAAATTCCCTCGAACTATTGGTGCAATTGATTGTACGCATATCCGAATTCAATCACCAGGTGGAACTGACGCAGAGAATTTTAGGAATTTTAGTTGGCAGGTATAGCTCACATGAAAAATATACATTTCAAATCGGTTTTTAATTTTTTATGTGCTCCTTAATAGGGCTCCACACACGATCAGCGCATTTTCAATCTGTCTAGTTTGAAACAACGATTCGAAAGAGGCGAGTTCAAGCAATTCATTCTTGTTGGTGATTCGGGTTACACTAATACAAGCTATCTTGCGACACCTTTTCTGAATGTCACGAACCCCATCGAAAATTTATATAATGAATCGCAGATTCGCACTCGCAATTGCGTAGAACGTTCGTACGGCATTTGGAAAAGGCGTTTTCCAGTGTTGGCCACTGGCTTAAAGTGCAGAGTGGAGACTGTACAGTTAATTACAATTGCTTGATCAAGCTTAACGCAGTCCAATCAATGTAAAAGAGTTAATGAGAAAAGAAAAATAAACAAACTTCAAAAACTTACGCTTTTTTACATATACGAGTATTTAAATAAAAATGGTATCAAAATATGAACTTAATCGCAAAAGTATTCTTTTTTTGCTGCTGTTGTGGGGATTGATGATGAAGTTTCCAGCGATTTCATTCACTAGGTTTCATTCACTAGGTTTGAGTAAAGAACGAATGCCAGCAAAAATATGTAAAGCAAAGAAAAAGCTTTAAGAAAAGCGGTACTGTATAATGCTTATACACAAATGTAAATGAATTAAATTTTAAAGCATATCTCCTATCTACAAGGTGGCGCAAAAATAACCTTCCGATGTTTTTTGGCTGTAATTTAAAAAAAAAGTCAAATAAATAGTCACCAATAGTCCGCGTTCTGGAGCAGTATAGCGTACCATTGTTTATTAACGTGTATTTCGCATGTGTTTACTACACAAATGTCAAAACAGAACTGACATTAGGGGCCAATCGCAAAATTTAAAGCATTTTCTGATAGGAGGATTACTTTTGCGCCACCTTGTATATATATAAAAGAAAGTGTCCGAAGCGATGTAACCGCATAACTCGAGATTGGCCGAACCGATTTTGATGATTTATACTTTGTTGGAAAGGTATTTTCTCAGCACGGGTTTTAGAAGAAAAAAAAATCTAAATTTCAAAATGGCTTATTTTGACCACCCAGCGTGTTACGACAGATTTTTTTCGATTTTTTTAAATTTTTTTTTTTTTTTTTCATTTTGTATTTATTTATTTTGGCAACAACCAAATAAAGAATCACATTTGAATGTAACATATCGTATCACAATTGAACAGTCAGATAGACACGCAACGTAACGCCATCTATTATCGATCAATGGAGAAGCCAATTTTGTTTCATGTTTGGTGGCGCTGTCGGATTCGGATTTCTTCATTGCGATTTTGTGAGTTTTTGTGAATTAAAATTGATATGAGAATATATCTATATCTATTTATATATATATGTATATAAAAATCAATCCATATTTGCGTTTGTTGCCGGTGTTTGGCCAAACGCGTTAACCGATTCCAATGAAATTTTTTTTTAAAGAAAGGTGACGTCTATACGAAGGATATTATGTATGTGCGATGTCTGTATCTGGATCAGTGTGTAAATTATCTGTTTCTTAAAAAAGAAAAAAAAATTGACAATGTATTTATACACTGTCAGCCCTATTCATTAGATTTCCTTAATCAACTGATTAACAGTATCTCCACTAAGTCACGTCAAATGAGTTAATTTGACTTTAACTTAGATCTCAAAAAAGTTTATTCATAAAATTTATTTTGCCATGTAGTAGCTAATCAATCAATTAAGCGAAACTAAGCTGAAAATCTGGCAGCACTCTCGGTCTTCTGTGTTACTTTTAAATTTTGACAGCTCATATAAATTTGGGAACTGGGGAACTGAGGTTAAAATGTATTCAAGAAGAGCATGACTCGGCGATGAAGAAATTTTCTCATAAATGAACAATTGTTATTTGTATTATTTTAATAAGCTTTATTAAAAACAATCATTAAAAATGTTAATGAACAAATAATCTACGATTGATTTCTCGTCTTCTTGGGTGTTGTGTTCAAATTAAGTCAATTTAAGTCAATTAAATGTTATTAATCTATGTAGTGCAACTTGCCCATTCTGGTTAAAATTTATGTTGAATATCAGAATATTGTCGATTATGAGAAATGTCATTTTGCTAATACTTTAATAATGTAAAATTAGTCAGTCGTTTTCCAACCACTAATAAAGCAAGTTGCAACCCAAAAAAAAAAAAACGTCGTTTGGAAGCTTATCCCGTGTTGGAACATTTTGGTCGCTTCAAGCCGGATTTATTTTACACAAATCGACAATTATTTTTTACAATTTGCAACTTCAAATCATTTGTGCTGTGGAATTCCTGGGATTGCTGTTGGAGTCTCATCCCGTTGCAGTTTCGTGCCGTTGTATTGGCATCCCGTTGAAGAACCGTCCCGCTACATCGTTGGAACTGTGCATTTGGTGTTCAAATCCAAATCTGCCTGCTGGAATTGTTAAGTTAAGTTGAGTTGCATCCAAGTGGAGTCCGAGTACCTGCCAACAAAGGAAAGGCTAATTAAACAAAATTCATGTGAGTACGTCGTTGATGTTCAATGCATAAAATAATCGTCCATATAAACTTTATTTGTGCTGTGTTTTACGTACGTCGTTTGGAAGCTTATCCCGTGTTGGAATATCGTCCCGTTGGATTGACGTGCCGTTCTTTATTCATCGTTGGAGTCTTGTACCGTTGAAGTCTGTGCCGTTGTCTTGCACCGTTGAAGTGAATACAGTTCCAGTCCGTAACATTTTGAGTGTCGTCATTTGTACCATTGGAGTCCACAGTACCTGAAGACAAGAAGTCAAGAAATCATTAAGGGAAATTTAAAGTGAGTGCGATTTTACTTACATTTTTATTATTCGTCCATAAATTAAACAAATTAAAATGAGTGCTGTTTCAATGAAAATATTTAAGAGATTGTGCAATCTAATTGGCAAAGAAAGTATAAGCTTCGGAAAAGTGAGTGCTGAAATTAAGACAAAAAATTATTTGATTAGTAGATTAAACGTTTTAGAGGATAATTTAAGGAAAATATGTGACCATTACGATGAAATGAATTCTGAGGATAATGAAGAAATTTCGAACGATAGTGAGGAATTATACGATGAAGCTATGGAAACTTACTTTCTGTATAAAACAATGTTATTGAATGAGCTAGATAGGTTAGATAGTCTCAACGAAAATTCGCGAGTTGAGAAGACAGCCAAAACTCAGAAATCTAATTCAAGCAATTCCGACAAAACTTCATATTCGCATGAGATTAGACTTCCATCCATCACTCCTCCGATTTTCTCCGGTGACTATAATAACTGGCGTCCGTTTCACGATCTTTTCGTCACATTGATACATGATAATTCGTCATTGTCTAAAATCGAGAAGTTAACATATTTAAAATCTTGTTTGAAAGGTAAGGCTGCGTCATTGTTAGATTACCTCGAGGTCAACAACGATAATTATGATCAAGCATGGTCAATTTTAACCACGCGTTACGATCATAAGCGCATTTTGGTTAGTACGCAGTTGAAAATATTTTTCGATCAACCAATTATCAATTCTGAAACCGCAGATTCTATTAACGGTTTACTGGATAAGTCAACCGAGGTGCTGCATTCGTTAAAGGGCTTAGGTGTTCCAATCGAGCATTGGGACACAATAATAATTTTTACCTTGCTTCAAAAGTTACCTAGGTCTACACAACAAATGTGGGAGGAAAAATTAGGGATGAGTAAGGATTTACCAACATTTAAAGAATTTTCGATCTTTTTGGAAACTCGATTTCGTTCTTTGGAAGTTGTGTGTCAACAAAAGGTCATTTCAAGGACATCATTTCAAGGAGATCAGAACAAGATGAAGTCAAGGGTGATGCATGTCAACTCCATTCATAAGGAAAAGCACAATTGTTCTGTTTGTCGTAGAGGTCAACACTCCCTTCGCTCCTGCTATGGTTTTTTGAGGTTAGACATTAGCGCTAGGGTTAAGATGGTGGAACAGCTAAGAGTTTGTGAAAATTGTTTGGCTTACAACCATAAGACCCAACAATGTCCAAGTCAGAATCGATGTTACCACTGCCAACAAAAACATCATTCGCTATTACACTCCTCCAATGAACAAAATCGTGTTCCATATAGTCACAACTCACACGGTCAATACTCTAAGCCTAGTCATTTGCCACATTCAAAGCCACCATCTGCACCCGCTCAATCACATTCGAATTTCGATCCACAGCCGTTTATACCCAATTCCAACAACCAGTCATATCAGGCCTCAACCCAAGTTAATCCCAGCGCACCACCATTCAAACCATCGCATGATCAAGCTAGTACAAGCAGGGCTGCTCGCAACTACCACATTTCGCAACACAGAAACACACAAATACTGCTAGCGACAGCCATTGTGATGATACAATCTTCAACCGGAGACTACATCAAGTTGAGGGCGTTGATAGATCCAGGGTCGGAGGCCACTTTTATCACCGAAGCAGCTGCACAACAACTAAGGCTTAAGAAACGTCGCACATTTACTGAAGTCACTGGATTGGGTAACACTAAAAGCGGGTCTTGTCAAAACTACGTTGACTTTAAACTCAAATCAGCACAAACCGATTTCGTTACCGATGTTAGGGCGTTAATTTTCAAAACTTTAACAGGGCTGCTACCAAATAAGGAATTGGTTCCAAACAAATGGAGTCATATCCGAGGGTTAAAATTAGCTGATCCCTCCTTTCATAAGCCAAGACATGTTGATTTGCTCCTAGGTAACGACATCTTTTGCGAAATAGTTTTACCCGAAATAGTTCGAGGAAATGAGCCTATAGCTCCAATTGCTCAAAATACTCAGCTTGGGTGGATTGTTCTAGGTAGGGCCCCGATTGAGACCTGTCGAGTTCATCTGCAGACTTTTGACGTAGACACACAGACACCTAAATTTTGGGAAATCGAGGAGTCCCCGTTTAAGGAATCTGAGACGAAAGAAAACGCTGTATGTGAAGAGCATTTCCAGTCACACACTAGACGTCTGCCAGGAGGACGTTTTGAGGTTTCCTTGCCATTCAAGGACGGTATTCACCCAGCACTAGGAGAAAGTCAACAGGGAGCGCTACGCAGATTCTACCAACTGGAAAAACGATTTGAAAACAACCCATCGCTGCACACTCAGTATAAGAAATGTATAGGAGAATACTTACAGCTGGACCAGATGATTGAAGTAGATGTCAGCCGAGATGAAGTTCTTAAAACACCGTTCCATTACGTTGTGCCACATCATGCTGTGTTTAAGGAGTCCAGTACTACAACAAAATTGCGGGTGGTTTTCGATGCTGCCTTTAAAACCACAGACGGGACTTCCTTAAACGAACATCTTATGGTCGGACCTAAAACGCAAGCAAACATTATGGACATCATCTTAAAATGGAGGAAGTACAGGATTACCTTAACAGCTGATATCGAAAAAATGTACCGGCAAATTAAGATCAGTCAAGCAGATTCTTACTATCAGCTAATTTTCTGGCGGGAGAGCAGGATGGATCCTATGAAGATGTATAGACTGAAGACCGTGACCTTTGGAACAGCCTCTGCACCATATCTGGCTGCTCGCACTCTAAACAAGTTGGCGGATGACGAAAAGGAGACTTATCCATCTGCAGCAAAAATGATACGAGAGGACATGTATGTCGACGACTTAGTCAGCGGAGCAGACACAATTCTGGAGGCCCAACAGAAATTAACGGAAATCAGCAATTTACTTTCATCGGCTAGCTTCAAATTACGCAAGTGGGGAAGCAACTGCGAAGAAGTTTTAAGTCTCGTCGCACCCCAAGAACGAGAAGTCAATTTTCTGCTGCCGTTTGAGGCTTCGGAACATATCAAGACATTAGGTATAAAATGGCTTCCTTCTAGCGACTCATTTTCTTTTCAGTGGGTTCACACCGAATCTTCTGACGTCACAAAGCGAACCATACTTTCAACAATTTCCAAACTCTTTGACCCACTAGGTTGGATATCTCCTTGTATAATCTCGGCAAAAATATTTATGCAAAAGTTGTGGCTGAAGGGTTTGACATGGGATGTACCGGTTCCAGTTGAGGTCCAGGAGGAATGGCTTTCTTTGCGATCACAGCTACCATTGCTGGAAAACATTCGTATACCACGTTGGATTTTCACTGAAAGGCAAAACAAGGAACTACAGCTACATGGGTTTAGTGATGCTTCTATGAAGGCATATGGGGCTGCAGTGTACCTAAGGGTTTTAGATAGTCAGAATAGAACTCACACTCAACTCATAATGTCAAAGACCAGGGTTGCACCACTGAACACCGTTTCACTACCTCGGCTTGAGCTCTGTGGAGCTGTTATGCTAGCCCGACTTTTAAACTACATCGTTGAAGTTTTGCAGTTAGGGGACGTTGAAACCTTCGCGTGGACTGATTCGACTATCACGCTGTGTTGGATAACAGCGCCACCATCGAAATGGAAAACGTTCATTAGTAATCGAGTCGCAGAAATTCAGAGACTGACCAATACCAATATTTGGAAGCACGTTCCTACGCAATATAATCCAGCGGATTTGGCTTCTCGAGGAACATCACCATCGGACCTACAAAACAACAGTCTTTGGTGGAAGGGACCGGATTATCTACAAACGAATTGGTTATTTTCTCCCCCAAGTCAACCATCTACGTTGGAAACGGAAGAAGAGAAACGCCCTGTTAAAACACACACACATTGCATCGCTGAAAATAAGAACGAGTTAATGAAGCAAATCTACAAGCATTCAAATCTACAAAAATTAATCCGAATCGTTTCATATTGTCGCCGAATCGCCTTAATATGTCTCAAAAAATTTCCCTTAAGTCAAATTGCGGCACCACTTTCTCCTTCAGACATGCAGGCTTCAACTCTGATTTGCATTAGGCTTGGTCAAAGAGAGATGTTTTCAAAGGAGATCGAGGAACTTACCAAACAACCATCCTCATCAAAATATTTTGGATCTCTTAATCCGTTCATCGACAGCCAGGGCATTTTAAGGGTTGGAGGCAGATTGCAAAATTCGACTCTAGAATACGATCAACAACACCCGATCATCCTCAAACCTGAACATCATTTTGCCCAACTGCTCATCCGAGATGCACATGAGAAGACCTTCCATGGAGGAGTCCAGCAAATGGTTGCATATCTACGCACAAAATACTGGATTTTAAACATTAAACGAAGCATCAAAAAATGTATCCATCATTGCGTCATCTGCTATCGGTACAGGGCAAGGCCCATGCAACAGTTGATGGGAATTTTACCAGCACCTCGCGTAAGGATATCGCGACCCTTCACACACACCGGAGTCGATTATGCTGGACCAATAGAAGTCAAGGCTTGGAAAGGACGCGGAGGCAAAATATACAAGGGATACTTTGCGATATTTATATGCTTGGCAACAAAGGCAATTCACCTTGAGGCAGTTAGTGACATGACCACTACAGCGTTTTTAGCAGCCTTCCGGAGATTCACTGCACGTCGAGGAGTTTGTTCGGAGATCTATAGCGACTGCGGCAAAAACTTTGTAGGAGCAAACACCGAGCTACAGAAGATGCTCAAGGCCGCAAACATTGATTGGACTGAGATAGCCACAACCACAACGAACATCGGAACAAAATGGAATTTTATTCCTCCTGCTTCTCCCCATTTTGGAGGACTATGGGAAGCAGGAGTGAAATCCGTCAAATTTCATTTGAAAAGGATCGTCAAAAACGAAACACTGACCTTCGAGGAGCTCAGCACGTTTCTTGCTCAGATAGAAGCGTGTCTTAATTCGAGACCTCTATGTCCGCTTACCGATAACTTCGATGATTTTTCAGCACTAACACCAGCACACTTTTTAATAGGTACCTCAGCTCAACTCATACCACAAGCCGATCTATCAACAGACAATGCGTCGTACATAGACAGATGGAAGAGGATTCAAACCGCCGTTCATATTTTTTGGAAGCAGTGGAGCGGAGAATATTTGTCTCGTCTACAACAACGACCGAAATGGTTAAAAACCGAGTCACAGCCCAGGGTCGGCGACTTAGTTTTATTGAAGGATGAACGTTTACCACCCTCGAAATGGATGCTTGGCCGTATCACCTTACTATATCCAGGAACGGATAACTTGGTTCGTGTTGTCAAGCTTAGAACGCAAACAGGAGAATTTAAAAGACCTATCACCAAAATATGTCGTTTACCATCTAACACGAGCACCGTAGAAAACACAGTTATCTAACAAATTCCAAAAATCTAGCATTCATTCAACACACGCGCTCAGTTGCACAGATTCATTTCATTCTAACAAGTCAACTCACTCATTTACTCACAAAGTCACATTATTCAAATACTCATTCAACTTACACGCTCACAACAAATCATCAGAATAATGATACCAAACTCATTAAAAACAATCACTCAAACTTATGTGATACTACACTCATTAGAAACAAGTACTCAAGACACTCAAATGATATCAATCACATTACACTAATCAATACACTCACTCCATGCACTCAATTGATATCGAATTCACTCAAAACATTTACTTAAATACTTAGCATCATTCACACTTTAAACACTAATACGATGTCACATTTATTTAAATGCATTTAAAACAATCACACTTGAATTCAAAACAAATTACTACTTAGCGACCACTCACATTCTTAGCTTACCAGCACTCAACATTAACTATATTTTTAAATCTACCACTCTATAATACTACAAAAATTATATTAATCATAAAAATATCGAAACACCCTGCACAAGTTGGCCAGCGCAACACTTATACACCTAGCAACATTTATTTGGCAACATACATCCGCAAAATAAAATAATAATAATAACATGATCGTTATCATACATATAATACAGTCCACTAATTCAATTATATATAAAAACAACACCCACGAATGCAACCATCAACAAGAAGAAGGAACGTGCAAAAGGGGAGACGACAAAAATAAAAATTCCATTGACAAATGGGCATACACACAAACACATGCAATTGTAATGGAGCTCATTTTCGCAAAATTAAAACACAATTTTTTCATCGAAAACCTTAATAAACTGATATAAACTCACCTGAATCCTTCATTGCACACTAAAACCTCTACCTTTAATAAATAAAATGACACTACACGCACTTTAACAAATAAAATGTTTCAATTAAATACAGTACCGACTCGACTAAAATTAACAACACAACGAATTTACTACGAGAAACGCTAGTTACAGCAAGAGTGTTGCACTTTTAGTCAGCTATTGTGCAGTATGGGAAGGAAGGAGATGGAATGTTTGTTGTTATTCTCGTCTCCGTACTCAGTTTTTGTCATATACATGTTTCAATTTCCATGTTATAATGTTTTCTCTATTTACATGTGAGCTGAAGAAGATAACCAGACACTTACTAGTTGAGAAGATGTTGAAGACAATGATCAGAGGTGGCATAAAGGCGATCTACGTAACATGACGTAACTGATGAAAATTGCGAACGTCGTTCACAGGCGGGGAGAATGTTGTGTTCAAATTAAGTCAATTTAAGTCAATTAAATGTTATTAATCTATGTAGTGCAACTTGCCCATTCTGGTTAAAATTTATGTTGAATATCAGAATATTGTCGATTATGAGAAATGTCATTTTGCTAATACTTTAATAATGTAAAATTAGTCAGTCGTTTTCCAACCACTAATAAAGCAAGTTGCAACCCAAGAAGTGCTTAATACTTTAATCAAATACGAATTCAAGTTATTAAGTTCACCAAACAACATTGGGTTTGACAATATTGGCCAATCTGCTTCAGCTTCCTCTCGATTATAAGTAAAATTTATTAAGGTAAAATGAACTGTGAATGGTATTATTGCCTTGTGGTTCGTTTAAATAGAGTGCTAAGTTATGAAGAACTGCTAGCGCTATTACAGTAGTTTTAACGGAATCTATAGGCCCTCTCATACCATTGAGCAGTATGCGAAACCTTTGCTTCCAGACTCCAAAACATCGTTCAACAACGTTTCTCGTGCCGATATGAGAAGCGTTGTATCTACGTTCTTGTTCTGTTCGAGGGTTCAGTATGGGAGTAATCAGATACGATGAGGCAAGCATATCCGCCGTCACCAAGTAGACGTCCTTTAAAGTCTCCGCGTTCAAAACGCTTTTTAATGCGGCTTTCCCGAAATATACGAGAATCGTGTGTACTTTCGCGCCAATGACAAACAATATCTCAAATTTTTAGACACGAATCGAAGACAACCTAAAGAATAATTTTACTTTAAGATGATTAGATTCATGTATTAACAGCAACGAACTTGTGTCTTTATAGAGTAATATCCTTTCCTATTTATGTAGTATTGACTTGCATCTCCTTTTACTTTTTGAATTTTGATGTGAGTACGGTCAATCGCACCTATTACATCAGGAAATCCTTTGATACTTCTGAATTTTGAGATCACATCAATTTGTTCTGAAGCCAGTGATGGCATATTTATATAAATTGGTCTTTTCGAGGCAAATGCTCTCGAAACCTTCGAACATATTCGGCTGAGAGTAGGTTGGCTAAATCCATGAATATCTGCGCTGTCGTCTTGAATCTACGAAATGAATAGAGGATTACATTTTAAGCGGAAAAATGTATGCTAGGCTTACTTCATTCCGACCCCAATATCGAATAGCTGCCATTAGCTGAAGTTCAACATCGATATGCCCACCTCTCCGGTCACCCTCCAGATCACCTAGAACGATTTCAATTAGTTTTTTCATGTTTTCTTTACAGAATCTGTATTTATTTCTGAATTCACTTTCATTGAGATCAAAAGGGTTAAAACGTGGTTTATAGTTTCTTAAACGCCTTCTGTTACCAATATTATTGTTCAATATATTAAAATTATCTAAAAAATTCGAAAACGTATCTGCCATATTTATCTGATTTTATATTCTTTCTGAGCACAACGGAAAAATGAAAGTTAATTCACTGCTAAATGCGAAATTAGGCATTTAATTTTTTGACATTTGATTAAGTGTGAATTATCTTTAAGAAAAGTTTTTGAATAAAGTTTTCTTAAATTAAACTAAGATTATGTCTGATTCAGCTTTAATTAAGTGTTATGAATAAGGCAGTGTGTGTTTCATATGTAGGTATCATGTGCTTTGAAAAAAAAACAAATTTAAGTGAAATAATAAAAAGTTTTTTTGTGTAATATTTTCTATATATAAAAGTCAATCCATATTTGTGTTTGTTGCCGGTGTTTGGCCAAACGCGTTAACCGATTCCAATGAAATTTTTTCCCATGAAAGGCGACGTCTGCACGAAGGTTGTTATGTTTGGCTATATCTGCATCGGTGTGTTAGATATGGGCATTTGAGGGAGTACATATGCATATGTGCGTATGCGTTTAAATTACGACGCAGATACAGAGACCGTACAGACGTCACTTATTTTGTTATCCGAACAAGCATATGAAAGAGGGAGACAACACGAACGTTTCAAGCTTATTGTGGAATTTGTGCGCACTTTCATTCTTGAGATATCGTGTGTTCAATATTTTATGCAAATAACTCTTATTGAAATTTTTTGCATTTTTTTGTGAATCGGACATCGGAAAGTTGCTTTTCCAACATTGATAACAATCGGTGTGGAAGGGAATGAAAAGTGATTCAATAAAAGTATTTTATTTTCGCTTTGTTGTTTGATTCGCAGAAGTAAGGTGACATAGGCGCCTGCCAGACAACAAGCACCTACCCTAAACGGAACAACGACGTTGTGTGAGCGGCCTAAGCCATGCGGAGAAAAACGTGCAGTCCCTTTCACCGGTTGAGCTCAAATCAGGCAATTTTCGGTATTGGCCTGAGAGTGTTTCTGTGAACTTTGGTCAAAATCGGTCTTCTTTTTTTAGGCGCAGAAACATACGCCGGATAACCGCTATAGACAATTATAAGGAAGTCTACTCGAACATATTGGCCAATAGAATTCTCGGGTACGGGCAAAGCCGGGCAGTTGCAGCTAGTTAATATATATTTTCAAAAAAATGTATAAACTCGTAGGTAACAGTAGAAAATATCACGGCTTTTTGTAACATTTAAAAGGAACATCATGAAAACAGAATCGTTTCCAGCACTCTGAATCTGATTCCTATTTAGCATTCTTCTTTTTGCCAGTAGGAGACTTTTTAGATCCGGAACACCTGCATAGAACAGCAAATATAGTTGCGATGACAAAACCAATTACACCGAATTTTAGCAGCTGTGACCTATCCATGTTCATCAAATTGTCATTTATAAAGTCGTTCCTGTAATAACAACATTAAAGAACACTTCTAATTAACTAGATTTAACCAAATACTCACATGGGACTAGCAATTGGTGGAACAATTTCTGGCTTAGTCCTCTGCAAGTGGATGTTCTGAGTAAATTCAAGAAACTCTTTGGAGTGTATTACTTCGTCCTGTATCGGAAGTATTTGCATTGATGAATGCTATAAAAGATAACCAAATTTAATGAAATTCATTTAATAACTGCACCATGTCTTACAACAAAAACTCAGGAGATTCCTTAACTTTGGGCAATATTCATCTGTCGCTTTAGAGCAGCACCTACGGCTTCCGAAACAGCGTATAGTCTTTAGCAAATGATGCAGTCATTGGAAAACTTAAAAAATACTTTAATTTACAGAAACAACACAAATATTTTCTAAACTTACTCGAAAACAAACCAATCACCGGCTGGTTCTCAGCAAATCCAAAGTTGAGACTGACATATTATGTGTCATCTGTCACAAATATCCCAGGGAATTTTTTGAAACAGCAAGTTGGTCAACTTGCGAATGTCAAATTCCAAACCGAAAGTTGGAATAGTGAAAAAAAACATTTTTCAACTTGCAGTTTAACTCTTGAGTTGATATCAACTCCAAAGTTAGCAAACTTGGGAGTTATCAGCAAGTAGAACAATAGTGAATAAAATGGACCTAAGTAGATTTCGCAGATGTCCTTAAACAATTGGTTCCAACAATTTGGAAGATTTTATGACTTTATTGATTCAAATTATCATAAAACTAAATCCGTTTTTTCCTTTAGTTAAAGGTTTCTTCCCCTGATTATTGAACACTCTTGAAGTCTCGTTTTACTCAACAACAACAAAAAACGAGTGGGACGGAATTTAAATGTTCATCCTTTGTATACCGCGAGTGGATTTTTTTTCTCTGCACGGGAACACCTCTGCTCTGTCCACGTAGGGCTATTTTTTTATGAACTACGAAGCGAACATTTCTCGAACTGTCTTCATTTTATTAAGGTGCCCCATATGGCATATAAGCCATTGCCATTATGAAAAGGTTTAGAAATTTCTCGATTACACTCCGAACATTGTGCCACCCATTATAACCCCTACTGATAAACATCACATTGATGCCTCATAAAAACTTTAAAAGCAACCCATCATTAGAAACTCAATTCATTATTCTCAAGAGATATTGATCGAAGCCATCAAACGGCGCATTACTCCATTGTGCCGCTGACCCAAATTGAAATAGCTTAACTGCGTAGTTTTTTCCAACTTGTACGTATTCATGTATTGATGACCACTTTCACGTTGTTCGTAATTGAATTGAATTAAATTTATCGGATGAATAGCTTACCTTGGGAGTGTGCATCCGAACGCGACACAAATGTAGGTCAGTGAATAAGAGCCTGCACCGGCCCTCGGAAGTCTGGTCTAGGATTCAACCCTTCTTCCGTATCCTTGGAGCGCCATTAATATTTAACTCCAAAGCATAACACATCCAATCATTCATACACAATGTGGCGGCCTGAGTACGTAAATACTGCGTCATTAAATTGTTTAACCAAAAACCATGTCACGCAACAACCTGTGGGCTGTGGCACCAGCAGCCTAGCAGGCCCTTACTGTGTGTCCTTCGAACACACACGCCGAATGCAAATGTATCCTCTTTTCTCTGACGATGATGATGACTAGATAACGACGATGATGATGATGAGGATGATGATGGGGATATCATGAAGAAGTTTATGAAAAAGAACACAGTGATGCACATAAATCAAATCAAACTCAAAGGACACAATAGACTGTAATGCCAACGGAAAAGGCGGGTGGGCTGCATTCAGCTTCTGGGAAATAAAAGAGAGTAAAAGTCGTGATAATCGGTTGTGTCCCCTTAATTAACCCATGTCACCCCATACTGACTTCAGTCCGAATTACTTGTGCACACATGTGGCTCCCTCTTGTGTGCACAGAACTCCATCCAGGGTTGGGGTTTTAGAGGCGGTCGTAGAAACAACATTGTGACTCAAAAGTAATTTTATTACTGCATGAGCTACTTTTCATGACCTAAATTACTTTTCATCGATCCGCAGACAGAGATGGACATAGCGATGCAGAGACGAAAACATTGTTGCATGTTTTTATGGCACTTCGGCTGCGGCACGTGTTGGTAGGGGTAGATTTTTCCGAGTGCAAAGGAAAGTAGAGGTAAAATGTGTTTCCATCTTTTTAAACCTTCATCCCCTCGTGGACTACGGTTGGAGTGATAACCGCATTATGTTCTCTTGGAAA
Source organism: Portevinia maculata (assembly GCA_949715645.1). Taxonomy (NCBI): domain Eukaryota; kingdom Metazoa; phylum Arthropoda; class Insecta; order Diptera; family Syrphidae; genus Portevinia; species Portevinia maculata. Next base: position 23,228,582 of record OX454527.1, on the reverse strand, counting down.
AATTGAAAGTAGAAAGACAGAAAGCAGGAAAAGTTTTTTTATCGGATCAAGAAAACTGTGTGACAGTTGTTCCTCTTGGGTGGCACGAGGATGGCATTAGTACCACCAGTATAGTAGATGCGATGCATGCAGTACCAACTATGCGAGTCTTTCTATTTAAAACACACATACACTCGTACTCCTACTTCTCGAAGTAATTCTTGTATAATAAACTCAGGTTCCAGGCTGCAGGAACCTCCAGGAAAGTCCTTATTATAGTGCGCGTTATGTTTCCTTATGGTTATGACACAAATGTCAAAATGACGGTTATGACAGTGGTTCATTATGTAGACACATAAGGTATGTGGTTACTATGGTTGTATGCTTACGTCGGGAGAAGGAAGGAAGTTTTTGACAAGGACATCGATTTTATTTTCTCATCGCCTTAATTTAAAGTAATGTTTATGTATGCGTTCATTCTCGTTTAGTTTTGGGATTGCGTTTTGTCAATTGCAAATGAGCGCATTGTGACAGAATAAGGATGGGGGCTTCCGACTTGTTTTTTTATGAAACAAAGTTAAGAATTCTAGAATAAAACAGGAATAACGTGTTATGTACGTATGATGTGACCTTTTTATTTAGCAATTTGGTTGGTTATGGAGGGCTTTAAGAATAGATGATTTGATTGAAGCTATTTCCGGCTGACAGTCTTCGAAATGATGGTTCCCGTGTCTATGTTTGTGACAATGTAGATGGAAAGACGTCGAAATAGGTGATAGACCTTTTTGAATGGGGTTGTTTGAAGGAACAGATGAAACTGTAACTGGGTTTTTGTTGCTCAGGAAATTCAATGTAACTTATCTTTGAACGGGTTTGAAGTCGAGCCGACTGAACATATTGAGCTACATATTGAGCTACAGTACCCGCATACTGATCTCCCGTCAGGGCTTTGTGCGGCAGGTTGGGGTTCGATTGAGGTTGAGTTGACTATACTATAGTTGCCGACTTCGCTTGCCTCGCTGGGGAACTGGTTGCCTTCTGTGAGGTGGTGATTGTATGGATATAACTTCTAAGAGGGAAGTTGGAGAGTGCAGTGTAGAAACAGTACACCCACACCTAAATCTGTTACTTATTTCGCTACAAAAAGCTGGGAGCACTCAAAATGTATCTCGCACTGGGAAAACACTCCCGGTCTAAAACAGGCCAAACGAGCCATCCAGCCCTTTAAGAACAATGCCAGCAGGATCCTAAGCCTACGTAGGATGATAGCAAAAACTTAATAGGCCAGATCACCACGGTTTACGATACCACCTTAACAAAATGAAATTAGGCGACTCTTCAGATTGTAGGCTGTGCCTCGAGGACGACGAAACCACGGAGCACATATTGCGCGAAAGCCCAGCCCTCTGCGGAATCAGAAAGAGGGTCTTCTTCAAAGAACTCTTAAGTAATGAAGACTTGAAAGGTGGCGACGGTGTAGAGGTTAGAGTGTTGGATTGTGACCCGTGTGGTGCAAGTTCAATCCCCATAGGGAATTTCAACATACGCCACCCCATCTCCAGCCTCTACACCAAAAGGAGGTTTTCTGCCTGGTAGTACAATGGACCGTTACCGAGTCTGAGTGCTCTGGGATATAGATTTCCTTATTACAAAAAAAATAATTAAGACTTGAAGAAATCCCCTGCTAGAAGCAATATTACCTTTTCTGAGAAAGTGCAAAACGCACTAGCCTTTCTCTGACCTATTTTACAATAGATCCATCCAGGTCGACGTACCGTTTTTCTTCGCCTAAGCGGGTCAGGAGCTTAAAAAAAACCAGTACTCACACGATTCCAATACCCCGTGAGAGGAGCAGAGTAGAGAGACTGTTTCAGTCGAACCTCAGTTCTGGTCCCATTTTTTTGCTCGGCGGGAAGTTATTATACTGAGGGTTACTGATCTCAGTCGATTCCCAGCCTGTTGCTCGAAATCCCTTTTGAGGAACCGGTGTGGTCCTACTATGGCTGCATGTCTTACGGAGTGACTAGCACAACCCTATTCCAGAGACCATGTGTTAGGCTCCGAGTGGGGTGACTGTTATCAGTACAACCCCAGACTGATCCCGATTAACTGCGCAGCGGAGGGAGAGCAACTTGGGGTGACTGTTTCAGTACGAACTCCTATTGCTTCCTAATCCTCGGAAAGAAGAGTGCATTGAGGTGACTGCTCTATTCTCTTGCAGGGAATTCCGAGTCGGGTGACTACTTCATTCAAACCCTAAAAACGTCATTTGAATCCATGGAGAGGATGTCGGGATGGGATGGCTGCACAGTCGAATTTTGGTTCTTGAGGATGAGGCACCCGAACCACTACTTGTCACGCGCATCGTGCAGTACAAACCTTAAGCCGCGCTAGTCCACGGAAAGGGGTCATGGAGGGGTGGTTGCCACAGATGAGGGGGGGGGGGGGGGGTTCAGCCTCACGTTAGTTTAACCATTTGCTTCTGCAGCAAACATCTGTTTCGATAAAATCGTTTAGATCTTCAAAGAAATATCCGCCAAGGATTTTTTTCCTTGTAGTGGCTAGTGCAAGGTAGTTACACAAAAGGTGTGTGATAGTTTCCTCCTCTTTCGGATTTAGATCTTGTTGTCGGTTTTTCTATGGCTTTTGTTGCTGCCTGACTGTCTTTGTAAATCACGATAATTCGTTCATCTATTGGGCTCATAGACAGTTTGCATGCTACTTCGGGGATTCGCATTACTTATTTCTGTTATACTTTGTGCATGGGCACGCACGTCTTCACACGAACGCAGGTAGACTGGTAGATTTTTAGGCTAGTTGAGAAAAGATGGGTCACTTTTCTACTCACTTAAAATCGACCTGGCTCGACCGACACAACTTTCATGGAAAGGCCGAAGTGTCCAATTGTCTATCCACATTTAATGACCCATTTTTTCAAGTGCATAATAGATATATTTTTACGTGTTTTTGCATGATTTTATAATTTTTTCTTTTCTTTTATGACTTGTATGACCTTTACCACACTATACCTATTATAACTTAAAATACCTCATATAAATACAGGGAAACATCCAAAACTTATATAAAATGGCAAGTAATAGATCTTTTAGCAAGCATTCATGTTTTGTCAGTAAACCAAAATACTCCTTAAAACACCATTATGGATTCTATTGGGAAAGGAAAACCAATAAGCAAGCAAGCACGAGCAGTTATCATCAACGTTATAAAACATAAGATGGAAAAGGCCGAAACACATTTGAGAGGTCAGATCTGGAAATTTATTGAAGAAACATCCAAAATAACAGGAGTATCTACAAGCTCAATATGGAGAATTTTTAAAGAGTATGAAAGAAGCGGTACAGTCAGCAGTCCACAAAAAAAGGACCTCACAATCGTTATGTCACCGGACTGGACAACTTCGACATCAGCGTAATAAAAAGAATAATTAACAATTTTCATAAAGAAGAAAAAAATGATTATTACCCTAAATGCTCTAAATAAAGGAATAGCTTCGGATTTGCACGTCAACATGAGCCGATCATCTTTAAACAGGGTTTTACAAAATAACGGATACAAATTTAAGAAAACAGAGAACAACCGAAGAATTTTATGCGAACGAACGGATATAAAACTTAAATGCTACTAGTATATTGCCCAAGTACGAGAATTCCGCGAGAAAGGCTACGCAATGATTTATATTTTTTTTTTTTTTTTTATAATTTGCTTACGCTAAAGGGATTTTTTTTCTGTTGTTACAGTACCCTTATAATGCTAAGAACACAGTGTAAGCTACTTGGTATTAGAAAGAATAGAGAGATAGGAAAGAAGTGTTTGGGTGCAGTTGTAGGGTTTTTCTCCACGGGTGGTGTCTAAGTTACTTAGGGAGATTACGATTTCATGTATTCGGTATAAAGTAATGTACTTGGTCAGGATTCGAACGCAAGACCTTCCATTCCGTAAGCGAATACACTACTTTTAAATTCATTTTTATTAGTTATTAGCTTATATCAACTTACATACTAGACAAAAATGATTAAATCTAACTTAAAACTAACAGGATACTTATTCTAGATTATTGATCCTTATGCGGACGCCCTAAACTTAACTATATCTTATAATTATTGCCTTTCGGCCTAAAAAACTATTTTACTAACTAATCTTACATATGTGTTCTTCGAGAAAATTGAATAAAACTCGGCATCGTTATTTAAATTTTATATCTTTATATATAAAAAAAAAAAATTACAAACTACCTATTCTACTTACTTAAACTACCTAACATATTCTAACTATAATTAGGATTCTGATCACTCGTTGCCTTGCGCAACAAGTGGTCAAAATCCTAATTGCTTTCCGGGTGCCTGGCAGTGGTCAACGTGAACACGCGCCGCCGTGAGCCGACTGAAGCCTTACAGCGTCAGTCAACTCCCGGAAGCACCACCACACGTTGGCAAGCCCGGCCTCTCCCAAAAACGCCCTAGCTAACTTAATCTAACTTATAAGCTAAGAGGATGTTACCTAGAGTAACGCACCGTCCTGGGAGGGCATGTTGACCCCTCCCCCCTCAACAAGCCACCAAAATTCGGCGAATTGCTTTTCCGTGTCGAATTGATCCCTCTCCGATATTGCGGTACTAAAACGGAGGAGCTCATGAGCATTGGCGATGTCCTCGCCGCGGATGAGCCGCTTATCTCTCGCGCTGCGGTAGCGTTGGTATATAATACCGTGATACCATCCCTCGTCTGTACCAGCCCTTTTGCGTCAATATGGATAAATGCCTCTGGCGGGATAAAGCCAGACCGGAGCGTACTCTCTATCTACATTTCATTGGGGTAGTAAGCCCCAAATATCAGACTATTGTCGCTGGCCATCGCCCTTGCAACGTGCCTTCGAGTCACCTTAATGAGGAAATTGTCAATCCTATTCAACTGAGCCCTATCGTTTAGGACCTTGTTGGGATAGTATTTTATATAGTTGGATTCAGGCGTTCGGAACAACCGGAGACAGCTCCCAAGACATTGTCTCTCCAAAACCCGAATCTTTTCCATAAAACTAGGCGCTATATTAAACCACAATGGACAACCATAAGCGATGATCGGTCTTATAAGGGCCACGTAGCAAATGACCTGCACTCTAGAGTCAAGTTGACTGCTATGAAACAGTCTCCTTGTCAGAGCATAAGCCTTCTTGGCCGCAGCAAGACAAGCCGCTATATGTCTATCGAAATATAGATACTGGTCAAGCCAGATACCTAGATATCTAACTACACTTCTCACCGCCAATGGCTGCCCATTTTGTCCAACAATGGCCAATTTCTTCCAGTTTTTTCTGGTATCCCTAGAGGCCCCAGCCAATGGAGTCCTGAACAAGATTGTTTCCGTCTTCTGAAAGTTGATTTTCAACTTCCAGTCAGCGCAATATCGCTTAATTTGATCGAAGTCACGCTGCAAAAGAATGTTAATGACCTCGATTTTAGGACCTGACCTGTATGCCACCAAATCGTCGGCATACGCTATAGCATGTCTAAATGCAACCACCAGATCACTCGTGTAAATGTTAAACAGGATCGGAGAATTGACCGCCCCCTGCTGTAAACCGTTTTTAATTTCAAAGACTCTGCTCGAAGTCACGTTGCCACATTTGACAACGAACTTCTTTCCCATAAGCATATTATAAATTACATATAGCAAAGGTTTGTGCATCCCCCGCCTGGTCAACTTGTAGAAAAGTCCCTCTAACCATACGGTGTCGAAAGCCTTCTCAAAATCAACCAGACAAGCACCCGTGCATTGGTTCTTGCATTTAATCCACTGAATGTCGGAAACCAGTTTCGACGCGGCATGAATAGTGTCATGCCTCGCCCTGAAACCATACTGGTTATCCGGAATTATGTTATTGTCCTCGACCCACTTTAACAGGGCTCTATTGACAACTTTTTCAAAGACCTTGCTAATATTCGGAAGCAAGCTAATTGACCGGAGATTGGCAGGGTTCGTCCTATCTTTACCTTTTTGCGGGATAGACTTTTTATTCTTCAGTGACTCGAAGATGCACAGAAGATCATCCTTCGACACGAACAAGTGCGATGCATCTCGGCCATTGGCGACAACTGCATTAGCATAGTTTTCATCAGTGAACACGGTGAATCCGTTATTCTCAGATCGCCAATTCTCAAGTTCGGTGCGCAGATAGAAGTGGCTCATTAGAGCCCTATTCTCAATGTCGTGGTTACGGCGAACAGGATTGTTCACCGTATACACGGCCTCGTAACAAGCGCCCAGCAAATCCACTTTCTCCTGTGGGTCCTCGACCACGAAAAAATCGTCGTTTGAAGCGACACTTTCAGGACTTATTCCAGCAGTCAGTACTCTCTGTCTGTTCTCTGCTGTCTGGGAGATTCGAACACAAGGAATATCATTATGATCTTTCCTCCTGAACAACTTATTTATCTGTAAGCGAATACACTACTACTGCACCATTGCCACCCGCAATGATGATGAAACTTTTCTACCCATGATCTTAGTTGTACCAACTACTCGTATAATAATTTATTTAGAAATAGTTCCAACTGCGATGATAAATTTATTATTATTCACCAGAATATTAGAAGAGATAACTTTTCAGTTCTAGTCACTCATATCGATTCTTTTGCATGCATTCCAGATATTGTCTTTGTTTCTGAAATCTGGATTTATGACTTTGAAAAAAACGATTACTCTTTGCCCGGGTTCAAATTTTTTGCTATAACTAATGAAAGTTACGCAGCAGGAGGTGTTGGTTAATTCGTGAAAGAGGAATACAAGATTCTGGATGTAGTTTTTGTTGATTTTTTTAGTGCTGACGTTTTAAATGTATCTATTGAAATTAACCATGCAGCTTACGTTTTTCTATGTGTATATAGACTGCATATGTTTAACGTTTTGACATACATAAAAGAATTCTCAGGTCTGTTAGAAAATGAAAAATCAAAAAATTTAATAATTGTTGGGGATTTTAATCCCGACAATTTAGAGAATAGTGAAACAGTTTCTAGTTACTTGGCTTTACTAGCATCGAATGGTTTAATTTGCTTTATAAATGAACCTACTAGGGTTGTATCTGGTAGATGTTTAGATCACATCTACGGACGTTTCAAAAATGCTTCGTTCGGTAACTGTGAGAATTTTGTTCTGGACTTGATGATCACTGATCACTGTGTGACAGGACACTTAGTTAACATCAATAGCAATAGTAGAAATAATCCAAAATCGGTCGACAGAGTGATAAAAACAAACTTCAGCAAACTTAAAAACAATCTTTTTTATGAGTCTTGGGAAGATGTTTATTCGTGTAGAGATGCTTCTAAAGCGTATACTATATTTATCAATTGCCTTAAGAAACATAATCACAGCTGTTCGTCAGTTTTGCCCCCAAAAAAGTGTGTAAAACGGCGCAAACCTTGGATTTCAACGTATCTATTAAATAAAATAAGAGGTAAAAACAAACTTAGAACTAAGTGCAAAAAGTACCCGCATAATCTGAGTTTAAAAAGAAAATACAAAGTATTGTGCGATGAACTTAAAAATGAGATTCCGATTTGTAGAGATACCTATTATCGTACTCAATTTAATTTTGCCAAGGGAAACTTAAAATATGTATGGAAAATAGTGCTTAATAAATCGTCTGTTTCAAAAAAACCTACTCTGATACGTGTTGATAACGTCGACGTTTCAGACAAATCTATTATGGTTGATGCATTTAATTCCCATTTCGCTAATATAGCTACTAGTCTACAACATTGTCCAGTACTACCGCTATGTTCCTCTTGTTCGTCCAGTTGTAGCTCTGCTGAACTGTTCCAAAGAAACAGTTTTGTTTATAAGCCTATAACGTCTTTTGACATATTAAAAGTTATTGGTACTTTAAATAATTCCAAGTCGTGTGGATGTGATGACATTTCGAATATGTTTTTAAAAAAGGTTGCTTGTTTTCTAGCGGATGTCTTGGCAGATATTTTCAACCGCTGCATATTTTCGGGGGTATTTCCAGAAGCACTGAAATGTGCAGATATTGTACAATTGTTTAAGAAAGGTTCAGCCGCTGAAATGTGTAACTACAGGCCAATATCACTTCTCCCAGTTTTCAGCAAAATCTTCGAAAAACTGGTAAAAAATAGAATAATAAGCCTTCTAAATAGAACTGAGTTTTTTAACCCCTATCAATTTGGATTTCAGAAAGGAAGATCGACTGAAGATGCACTATTGGAGTTTTGTTCTCAGATAATGTCAAACCTTGATGGAAAAAAGTGGGTGACGTGAAATAAAACCAAACGAAATAAGGCCGAATTCCCAAAATTTGGCTTTATTTCGTTTTCCAAAGTGAAATTAAACCAAATTTTTAGTTTGGCTTTATTTCGTTACTGAAAACGAAACAACACCAATTTGGCATTATTTCGTTTACATTATTTAACAAAACTGTGACCCCAAATTCGGAAAGTATTGAACATTTTCTTTACGAAGTTGTATTGTTCATGAAAAGCTATGCTGAGAATTTTGTCACTTTCACTGTCACTGTATTATGTCACTTTCACAAAGCGTCATAAGGCCAAATCCGGAAAGTGACATAAAGCCAAATTGTCGAAACCGTACCTCACTGTTTATGCAATCTACTTTCGATTTCGCAACTAATCCCATAAACAGTGCAATGTATATGGGGGGCATGCTGCCCCCCTGCAACCCCCCTGCTTGGGGTCACTGTTTGATTTGGGGTAGGTGCGAGGGCAAATTGTTGAAAGCAGCACCAAGCGAAAGTGTCATAAAGCCAAATTGGCCTTGTGACGCTTTTCCAATGTGTCATAATACCAAATGCTAAAATTTGGCCTTATATCACTTTCACAATGCGACATAAGGCCAAATTTCAAAATTTGGGCTTATGACGCTTGGGGTTATGTCACGGCACCGTTTTACCGTTAAGTCTCATAACATAATTGTAAGCAAACAAATCGATAATAGTTGCACATTTGCGCACAACAAAGTGGTTTGGTCTTATTTCCATTTGTTTTTTGGTATTATTTCGTTTTGCATGACGAAATAAAGCCAAATTGGCAATGATGCCAAATTTGGAATTTGGCCTTATTTCGTTTGGCTTTATTTCACGTCACCAAAAAAGTGTACTGCCGGTTTATTTATTGATATTACCAAAGCTTTCGATGTGGTAAATCATAATATTTTGCTAAGAAAATTGGAAAAAGCCGGTTTCCATTGCTTCATACTAGATTGGTTTAGGTCCTACTTAAAAGATAGGTCGCAAAGAGTGATAATAGATGAGATTAGGAGCGAAATTAAGTTCTTCAATTTGGGTGTACCCCAAGGCTCTGTATTGGGACCAATTTTGTTTCTCATTTATATTAATTCACTCCTTGCACTTAACTTCAAAGGCAAACCTACTGCTTTTGCGGATGATGTAGGTTTTTCTTATGGTTTGAACAGTCCGTTGGATCTAGTTTCAGACATTAATTGGGATCTGAATTTATTAAGAAACTGGTTTGCTGAGCACAAGTTGATTATAAGCTCCAAAACTAAAATAATATTTTTCAGTTTGTCATCCCTCAACAATTTGGAAGCGAATGTTTCTTATCACGCACCTGAGTGCTTAAAATTCAGACTTTCTAATTGCAACTGTACGTCTTCTACCATATTTTGTGATAGTTTAAGTTGCAGCGATAAGTGTTTTCTGATCGAGCAAGTGAATGAATTTAAATATTTGGGGCTTACAATCGACTCTAGAATGAGTTTTTCGAATCATGCAGAAACTCTGCGAAAATATTTTCGTTGCACACTAAGACATTTCTTCTATTTGCGAAATATCTGCTCAACAATGCTCTTAAAAACAATTTATTACTGAATTTTCTATTCCAAACTGCAATATGGAATTGCTTGTTGAGGAGGTGTTTACCTAAATAAAATTAAACCTCTGTTGTTTTAAAGTGTTGAAGACCTTCTTTATGAAGTCTGGAAATCGAAATTATCGTTTAATTTCAAATTTCAAATCCATAATTTTCGTGGAAACTTTTCGTATACCGTATCTGTAACAAATTTTCGCACTACTGCGTATCGTAATTTTTATTCAGTCTCATCATGTCGTTTATTTAACAAGCTTCCTCAATCTATCAGAACAATAGCAATGCCTGGAATGCTTTTAAAACTTGTAAAGGATTGGCTTTTAAATTTGAATTATATTAACTTAGGAACTATTCTTTCTGATGTTCTAGTTTAATTTTAGTATTTTCTTTTGAAGTAATTGAGTATTTAAAGTACATTATTTTTCTCCTGTAATAAATCATTTTATTTGTTTGGTATTGTTAGTCTGTTTTAATACATTTTTGTTAATTATATTATTTTGATAATGCATCTAAATTGTTGTAATAGGGTCACCCCACCCAAAACCAATATATATTTTAAATTGAGTAAGCCCACTGAAGTGGCATTCAACACTATTTTTAATACTTTGTATACAAAAAATACAGAATATCGCTAATTTCTTATATTTTATGCTTAATGAATTCATTTCCTTTTAAAAAAATGTCTGAATTGTACAATGATCTTATAAGAAATAAAAATTCAATCAATCAATCAATCAATGAAACTTATATTCATAGCTCACATACTCGACCCAATACTTGGCTAGATAGCAGCTTGGAGTCAAACATTTCCAAAGGATCACGTTTCATTATAGCTTATGCTGGTGGAAAAGAAGGATTTTTTTAGAAATGGACTACTGCTTTTTAAATCAGGAAGCAAGACTGGTGACTACCATAATGAGATGAACTACGAAACCTTTTCAAAATGGTTAAGGGAACAGGTTTTTTGTAACTTAGAAGAACCGTCAGTTATTGTTATGGACAATGCAACATATCACAATAAAATTGATGGTACTGTCCCCAACTCATCATCATTAAAGGCTGATATGATTAAATGGCTATCCGAAAACAAAATACCTACCCAACCAGCTAGCTGCAAAGTTCATCTATATGGATTAATAAAACGAAACAAGTCCTTCCGAAAGCTTCAAATTGATGACATCATTAGGAGTGCAGGCCATGAAGTCCTGCGATTACCCCCTTATCATCCGGACCTAAATCCTATAGAAAATATATGGGGAATAGTAAAAATCAGAGTAGCAGCAAGAAATACATCTTTTAAACTGGACGATGTCAACAATATTTCGGAAGAAGAATTCAACAAAATAACTCCGGAAAATTGGAACTCTGTTTGTGAAAAAGTAGAGTAAATTCGGGTAATATGGAATACACCTTTTTATTTTTGAAATTGCTCTTACATTTTTGGTCCAAAATTCCCGTCAAATGTTTCAATAGATTAATAATATTTTCTAGTACCTTCACTAAACTTGCCACAATATGAAAATTTACCTTATTTCTGTTACGGCTTTTTACGTAAAAAAGGTCAAATATCTTAGCTCAACAAAATGTGCGTATTATATGGAATATTCCATGTTACCAAAAATCGAGTACAATATGGAATATTCCATATTACCAATCACCGAATTTTTCTTTTTTGTAAGATTTATTTTGTTATTCGTAGATACGTTCAGAGTTTGAATTATATAAATGAATTATCACAACATTTACATAGATATAATGTTTTGAAACACTTCTTATGTGACCACATGTGACCACTGAATACATGTGTCCCATAATAGACCATCGGGATAGGATACGTCACAGACATAGCAGTTTACGCCTTCACGAGGTTCAGAATCAAACTCTGACCCTAATTCATCAGAACTTTTGTCATCAGCCACAAAACTTACAGAAGAGTCACTAGATAAAGCGTTTGGCGAATCCCTTTCCCTTTTCGGGGTGGATGGAAACACATCAAGTTCTTTTTCCTTTGGGTTAAACAAAAGTAACGCCATTCCATATCTTTGATATATTTAACGAGATCAGACTCCATTTTATTTGTGAAGGTGGGTTTTCTTCCAAGTGAAATGCATGATAGTTCAGTTGGAGTTTTCGCAGAAGTGGCCAATCTAAACAGAGTTCCGCGGGGGACATTGAATGCATTTGAAGCTTTAAGGTAACCCATTTGATTCGAACGCACGCCTTTAATGGCCTGTTCATGTCCTCTGGTTAACATTGATTGCGCTTTGCAACAGTTTGGGTCTTTGGGGCCATCTATTGCATACAAATTCTGGGCTTTAGTCTTAGGCGTCATAAAAGCAAAATGCTGATAATATGGAATACTATTCCATTTAACCGACAACTTGGTAGTCCATATTGCCAACATTTTACACTTTTCAGAAATAAAGTCAAAAGTAACTTACCGTTTATTTATTTTATCAACAACAAGCAACATACTTTAATACAATTACAATGCTACTATCGCAACAGAATCGAAACCATATGCTCCGCAATACCATTGCAATTGTAATATGTATGCAGATATAGTAGAAGATATTTCTCAAGAAAACAGTTTTGTTTTTCAACCTTTCAAACCATTTGAAATCCACAAATGTATAATGACTCTTGATAACAAAAATTCTTGCACATCCGATGGCATAACTAACTGTCTTTTAAAACGTATTTCTTTGTTTATTGTTGATGTGTTAAGTCACTTGTTCAACTTAAGTGTTCATTGTGGTACTTTCCCTGCGTCTTTAAAATGTGCTGAAGTCATTCCACTGTTTAAAAAGGGAAATCGAAGTTGAATGACCCAATATAGGCCCATCTCTGTACTCCCAACTTTTTGTAAATTATTTGAAAAACTGATAAAAACACGTATAGTATTGTTTCTAAATAAAAACAAGTTTTTTAGAAACGAACAATTTGGCTTTCGCGAAGGTAGATCTACTGAAGATGCTATTCTTAAGTTGTGTAGTGAAATTTATGAAAGTTTTAATAATAATAACACTAGTCTAGTACTTTTCATAGATATGACAAAAGCATTTGATATGGTAAATCACAATATACTTTTAGAAAAATTATATAGGGCTGGACTGAGAGGTTCGATTCATGAGTGGTTTTCATCGTACCTATCAGAAAGAACTCAAAGGGTAAAATTGGAAGGAATCTTCAGCGGACAGTTAAAAACCACAATCGGTGTACCGCAAGGTTCAGTTTTGGGACCAATCTTATTTTTAATATATGTCAATTCAATATTTTACTAAAACACCAGTAGTCGCATTACAGCATTTGCTGATGATATGGCATTAACATATAATAATCCTGTCGGGTTGGTTACCCACCAGGCGCGTCCCCAGGTGGTGGATAGGGGGACCTCGGTACGATACGTTCGTGATCCGAGGTTTTAGAGTCATAGCGGCGTTTTATACACCGTCAAAGCTCTATCGCGAACCAAACCAAAAAACAAGTATGCAGGAACAACTTAAGGATTTAAATACTCCAGGTGGTACTCGCATGGGCGAAAATCCACCCGTGGTCTTTTCGACCACGGTCGGGGCACGGATTCTGGAGGCCCCAACCGACATACATATACCGCCCGCCTGTACAGGCGTTGACCTTCGAGTTGCGAAAAGGTTTGCTTCCGAAGATTCCTGCAGCTCTATCTCCGACACGTTCGGTAGACTGGGCTGGAAACATGAAGAAAGTGGCGGAGAGGTTCAACCTGATACGCTTAATCTTCAGACCAATAGACAGACAGCCGATAGGTGTGATGCTGCCGACGAGGCCTGCGAAACCGAACAGGTGAAACGGGCCACAGAGGCGGCGTCCACTGGTCAGCGTCCATCTAAGAGCCAGCGAAAGAGGAAAAGGAGAAAGGCGGCTATCGTGCGGCGCAAAGAAACTGCACCGCCAGTTGAAGGCGCAAGCGCTGAGAACTGCCCTTCCCCGGCGGCGACGGCAAAGAGATGCAGGTCGGCAGAGGTTACCCCAACCGAAACCAGCCAGCTGACTGAAACCAACGCTGCCTCCCCTTCCAACAGCTCGAACAGGAAAAAACGGAGGAAGAAGACCTCAAGCACTCCTGTCGGTGGAACTGCGCGCGCACCTTCTGCGTGCCCTTCCACTAGAACACTTCCAGCTGACGTATTTCCAATGATTGGATTTACTCAGATTAACCTTCAACACTCCAAGGCTGCTACTGCACTCATCAGTAAGAAGCTTTCTGTGTTGAATACAAAAGCCCACATAACATCCATACAGGAGCCATGGGTGTGGAAAAATCGCATCTGTGGCCTTGGAGGTGTTCGTGGCACTACGATACTCTGTGACGAGCGGTCCGAGAGACCAAGGGCTTGTCTTGCTGTGTCGAACCTTTTCTCAGCGACTAAGCTTGGACAATTTTGTGGCCAAGATTTGGTTGCTGCAGCCATTAGCTACGAAACGAATGGAAGTTGGAAGACCTTCATCGTGGCGTCGGCTTATCTCCCCTATGATTCAGTAGTGCCTCCACCACCGAGGGCAATTGCTGAACTCATTGACTATTGCGACACCAGGAAGATGGGCCTAGTTATATGCTGTGATGCCAATGCTCAAAACACTATTTGGGGCAGCAGCAAATGCAACATGCGAGGAAACCATCTCCTGGATTTCATTCTATCATCTGATCTTACTATCAACAATGTTGGCTCGCAACCAACTTTTGTGACGTCAAGAAGACAGGAAGTGATCGACCTAACTTTATCAAATAGATACTTTAAGGCGGTTACTAACTGGAGGGTCTCTTCGGAGGTGTCCCTCTCAGACCATAGATATATCGAATTCCAAATCGAATGCGAAGCCATCACTCTGCAGGAGAGGAGGAATCCGAGAAAAACCAACTGGATACGCTTCAGGGAGGAATTAGGGAAAACTCTCAAAACTCCAACCAAACTCAGGACGAGACAAAAGGTAGAGGAAGCTGTTGAAGACCTGAATAGTGCCATTACTAGCTGTTTTGAACTGACGTGCCCAGTAAGCAAACCCCCTGGCAGAACACCGGTTCCCTGGTGGAGCTCGGAACTGCAAAGAATTCGTAGAGAAGCTAGAAAGCTTCTAAATAGGTCACTCAAGACTGATTTGGAGACAGACTGGAATCTCTACCGATCGAAGCAGAAGGAATATAAGAGGCTAATTCGGGTATCGAAAAGTGCTTCTTATAAGAATTTCTGCGAAAAGATTGAAAAACTGGGTGAAACTAGTAGGTTGGTTAAAGCTCTGAAAAAGGGCAAACCAGCCAAACTGGACTCACTTAGAAAACTTGATGGCACCTTCACTGAGACGAAAGCGGAAACTCTTAGTTATCTGCTGGAGTCTCACTTTCCAGGTAACCAGATTACAATTGGTTCACAACCAGCCCCGATTACCGAGACTATGAGTGAGCCAAGACAAACAACTCGGCGTAGCTGGTATATTGCGAAGGCCGTGGTGACGGACGAGGCCATTAAATACGCATTTGCGTCTTTTGACGGCTTCAAGTCGCCTGGTACGGACGGAATATACCCAGCCATGCTGCAACAATGTACAAACCAGCTGCTACCGACTATGAAGAAAATCTTCACCGCTGTCCTAGCACTGGCGTACATTCCAACACCCTGGCGTACAGTTAGAGTGGCATTCATACCAAAAATTGGCAGAAGTGACTACTCGCTCGCCAAGAGCTTCAGACCAATCAGTCTGACTTCTTTTTTGCTGAAAAGCTTGGAAAGGCTGGTCGAGCTTCACGTGCGCAAAGGTGCTTTGCGATTGCACCCACTATCTCCGATGCAACATGCCTATCAACGCGGAAAATCCTGCGAGACTGCGCTCCAAAATCTAGTTGGTAGAATTGAAGGCGCGCTTGACAGAAAAGAATACGCGATGGGCATTTTCATCGATATTGAGGGTGCTTTTGACAATGCGACTTTTGATAACATGTGCAGCTCCGCCAGACAACACGGAGTAGACGAACCATTGGTGTTGTGGATTAAAGCAATGCTAATGAATAGAACGTTGGTTGCGGATGCGGATTGTGGCCGCTATGTTATGGCGGGGGTAAACAGAGACTGCCCGCAAGGCGGCGTCATGTCTCCACTGCTGTGGTGTATGCTGGTCGACTCTCTGTTGAACGCACTCAACAGTTCTAATATTTACGCTCAGGCGTACGCGGATGATGTTGCCGTGCTTTCTGTTGGATCATGCCTAGCGACTGTATGCGCCAAGGCGCAGGCGGCCCTTGACGTGATCGACGAATGGTGCACTAGGAATGGGCTCTCGGTCAATCCTCTTAAGACTGAGGTTGTTCTCTTTACGAGAAGGAGGAAGCTGGTCGGGTTGACTCAGCCAGTGCTAAAAGGCGTCACAATCCAACTCTCCAATGAAGCAAAGTATCTGGGAGTCATCCTGGATAGCAAACTTCTTTGGTCCAAACATGTTGAGCTGAAGACTGCCAAGGCGCTGTCTATTTTCTGGCAGTGCAAAGGCATTTTCGGCAAGACATGGGGCTTATCACCGAAAAGAGTCCTATGGATTTATACGGCTATGATAAGACCATTTATAGCATACGCATCGGTTGTTTGGTGGAATAAGCTTTCACGTAAATACGTCGCTGCTGCTTTTGCCAAACTCCAAAGGCAGGTATGTCTCGGCTGCACGGGGGCCTTCCCCAGCACGCCTGGCTCCGGCC
Source organism: Portevinia maculata (assembly GCA_949715645.1). Classification (NCBI taxonomy): domain Eukaryota; kingdom Metazoa; phylum Arthropoda; class Insecta; order Diptera; family Syrphidae; genus Portevinia; species Portevinia maculata. The sequence continues at coordinate 23,212,002 of OX454527.1, read as the reverse complement.
TAGATGCACTATTGAACCTTCCGCCCCTTGATGTTTACATCATGGGATGTACAATCAAGGCTATCTCACGTCTTACAAGAGGTGGCTTTTGGTATAACTCGCACTGGAGTTTTGATGAACTTGCGCAACGGTTGTCCTTCGACTCCTGTCTTATGGATATGCCGTCTGATGCGATGACACCGGAACTTCGGCTAGAGCGCAAATACGAGGTCGACTTTCCTCGCGTCCAGGACTGGCTCTGGCCGGACTCTGAACCTGGAAGGGAATGCAGTCGAATCTTTACGGATGGCTCCAAAACCGATCAAGGATCTGGTGCTGGTGTCTTCGTGGAGAGCGATAGCGTTAGACTTTTCTTTCCATTAGGCAAACATGCGTCAGTCTTCCAAACAGAGACTTATGCTATCCTAATGGCCATGGACTATGTTACGAGGAACAGGTGGAGGGGGCGAAGTATCTGCGTCTGTAGCGACAGTCAGGCTGCGCTTAAGGCCTTACTCAAACCCTTAACTACCTCCAAAATAGTACGTGAATGCAAGATATCTCTGAATTCGGTCGGAAGGCTGAATTCACTTAAACTTGTCTGGGTCCCGGGTCATAACGGGATCACGGGAAACGAGATCTCCGATGAACTTGCTAGACAAGGCTCAGAGGGGGACCTCTCAGGACCTGAACCAGCGATCTGTCTGCCTGCGTCCTCGGTCAGGGCTTCCATTGACGGTTGGGTTTCCTATGAACACAATCGCCGTTGGCATGACTCTCCAGGGTGCAGACAGACTAAGCAAATGCTCCCCGACGTCTGTGGGAAATCCGCGGCATTCTTGTTGTCTCTCAACAGAAAAGACTGCAGACAGACTACTGGCGTTCTAACGGGACACTACGCTTTTGCCAAACACCTTAAGGTGCTAGGCCTAAGCGACACCACCAACTGCGAAGCCTGTGGAGAAAGCGACGACACTGCGGAACATTTCCTCTGTGATTGTGCTGCTTTTGCTCGTATCAGGTGGCAGGTATTTGGTGCGGATATGGTGAGTGCTGTAAACCTAAGCTCCTTATCATTGAAGCGCCTTCTCGTTTTTCTTAGAAAAACGAGTAAATTCCCACAGTAAAATGTGGTGTGTCTGCCTGGCAGTACAATGGACCAGTATTGAGTCTGAGTGCTCCAGTGCAGAAAGTTTCACACATCCCGACAAAAAAAAAAAAAAAAAAAAAAAAAAAAAAAAAAAAAAAAACATATAATAATAAAAGTCTTTTGGACTCAGTTGTAAAACTACAAATGGATTTAAGTATTCTGCGACAGTGGTTCGCCAAACATGAGCTACTTATAAGCAATAAAACAAAACTTATGATATGCAACCTGAGAGGTCCTTGTCCACTTAATTGTGATGTTATCTTCCACTCTAGCTCTTGTACTAAATTGTCTTTATCTGTACATACCTGTAACAGCAACAACTTTCACAAAGATTCAGTCTGCAGTTCAAATTGTTTTCAAATAGAAGGTGTTAAGAGTTATAAGTATCTAGGTGTCTTAATAGATAATAACTTGTGTTGGAAGGCACACGTGGAAGAATTAAAAAAATATATGCTATCTGTCACCTGCAAAATGTATCTCTTAAGAGCACATTGTTCAAAAAAAATACTATTAATGTTTTATTACGGACTTGTACACTCTAAGCTTCAATATGGTATTGCAAGTTGGGGTGGAACTTACAACAACACCATTGATGTGTTGCATATTGCCCAAAAACACGTAATAAGAATTATCTGCAAAGAAAATCAACTGGCCCATAGTTGGCCACTGTTCTCTAGCCTACGTATACTTCCGATTAAGCATCTTTACATCTTTAAGGTTCTTAAAGTTTTTTTCATGCGCAGCGGCTACAGTGCTATTTTAAGAAGCTCGAATACATATACACTAAGAGTGAATGATAAGGCAATGGTTAACATTCCAATTTCCAATAAAACTCATTGTTTAAGATTTTATACAGCGGCAGCACCAAGGCTTTTTAATAAGTTACCAATCGAAGTTAGATTGATTGTAGTACCTACTTTATTTTTCAGTGAAGTAAAAAAATTTCTTTTTAGTATGGATAGTTCTACAGTTCAAACATTTGTAAATACAGCTATCTAATTTGATGTTTGTAAACATCAAATTTTTGTTTATTATATTTACAAGAATATACTCGTACTTGTTTTTTTATTTTATTCTTGAATTTACCCCACATGAATTGAATTGTATTTGAAGAATCATTCGCCTCTAGTCACTTATGTGCTACAGAATGATTAGTATTCTATTTCTTAAATGTTAGTAAAGTAATTTTATTATAGTGAATTTTGTAAAGCTACTTTATTAAGTACCAACTAACATCTTAAGGAATTGAATCAATAAAAAAAAAAAAAAAAAAAAAAAAAAATGCTTGGGATCTAAACCGTTTTACTTCGATCAAAAGTAACTTTACTATATTTGTTTCAAGTAAAGGCTCCACACGTTAAAAGTTATGGCTGCAACAAATTTTACTTTTGAATTCTTCCTCTTGCCAGTTTGACAGCTACTTGAAATTGAATAGTAAATTGCTTAACCATTTTCAGTAACCTAAGTAGTTGTGAACATGAAGGAAGAGATGTCGCTGTAGAATTTACAGAGAAACAGGGGTATTCCATATTATCCACATATTCCATATTACCCTAACTTACTCACAGAAGATGAATATCACCGCGCAGAAATTGTATGGGATAGAATCACTGAAATAATTATTATTATACATCCATCAGATGATTCATTTGATGGAGATGATTTTGAAAACGACACATCGGATTCCGTTTAATATTATCTACTATTTATATAACAAATAACTATTTATAAAAAACAATATTGCAAATAAAATCTCAACTATTTATTTTTTCAAACAATATCTTTTATTGATACGCATTCATTTTCTTTGCTTTACATTATTTTATGTCAATTGTGCTATTTTTCATGATTTCTTTATTTTCTTGATTGTAATGTTTTACTTCGTGCATGAAACTTTTTTCATGAGTTACTACAACAATTAATTGATGAATCTCGATGACAGTTAAAATACGTATCAATAATAAAACAATAACGCTTTCTAATATCGCTGCAAAAAAGATAAAGTAGAGAAAAGCATTAACAATTTCATGCGATCAAAAATACTTTAAAAGAGAAAATATCCCTTAAATAAATTGCTACTGCGCATGTTGGGATGTTTGTTGACAAAACATCACTGTAGTATTGATAGCAACAACTTCGAGGTAGTTAAGGAGTTCATCTACCTAGGAGTAAACGTCCACTCCACGAATGACAAGTTAGTGGAAGATCCGGCGGAAAATTACCTTAGGAAACCGCTGCTACTTCGGCTTAGCAAAATAATTGGGTTCAAAACTCCTCACTCGAAGGACTAAATGCATGCTCTATCGAACCTTAATCCTACCAGTCGTGCTTTATGGTGCCGAGTTCTGGTCGATAAGCAGAAAAGGGGAGCTAGAATTGGATTCTTTTGAAAGAAAAATACTCCATCGGATATTTGGTCCTGTGTGCGAGGAGGGCAAATGGAGGAAAAGATACAACTGCGAACTCTATTCGCTGTAACAAGATGTGGATGTAATAATAATAATATTTGGTTAGGGTATATTACACTGCGACCTATTGGTCTATTGTGTCCCCTTGCTTGTGCCTCGGAGAGGTGCATGCCCTCGTTCAGAGCCCTCTCTAGATACTTCTTTGTGAAGCGTGTCGAGGTATTGCTCTGATTTATCATTGGCAGGTCACACTCCTTAGAGCACAGTGTCCAGTCCAGTTTCTTTGATGAATCTGAGAATGAGCTGTGGGTCCATGGTATGTATGTCCTTGTCTGTTATTTGGTGCCTGCCCAAATATTTCATCCTTTTGTGGGTCAGTGCCCCACAGGATTCCAGTATATGGTTTGGAGTTTCGGCGGTTTCACTGCAGAATCTGCAGAGCCCGTCCTCCGATATGCCCATTTACCTCAGATGCTCCTTGAGTCTACAGTACCCCGTGAGGAGGCCTGTTAGGATTCTTAGGTTGTTTTTGTTAAGGCCGATACAAACTTTGAATCTCTTTTGGTTGTAATTTCCTAAGAGTTTCTTTGCTTGCCTCAGACCTTGGAGGTTGAGAAATGTTTTAGCCTTCGTTTCTTCCTCCAGTCTCCTGAACTCTTCGCGTATAGTGTGTTCTCCTATCCCGCAGAATGGTTCAGGTCCTATGAAGGGTTCCTCTGCCCCTTTTCTTGCCAGAGAGTCCGCTGCCTCATTGCCCGTAATGCCAACATGGCCAGGCACCCAGCAGATGGAGATTCTGTTATTCTTAAATAGTCTATTCAGTCCTTGTAGGCATTCCCACACGAGTTTTGACTTGATAACGTAGGCGTCAAGAGCATTTATAGCTGCTTGGCTGTCAGACATTATTGCTATGTTGCAATTTCTGTAGTTTTTCTCGAGGATTCGATCGCACCTGTCTATGGCACATATTTCTGCCTGGAAGATGCTGGTACATTTGCCCATGGTACATTTGTGTGGTTGCTCAGCCCATAAGTTATGGATTCGTTGCTCCAGTTCTCCTTATTGCTGAGCTTTATCTGGAAATTCTTCTTGAAGTTGAATTTCCTGATGCTGTCGTCCCTAGGTATGCCAAGAAGTGGGAGTTTTTTGAGTAGGTAAGTCACCGTGTTCTTTCGAACCGATGCATTTCCCTCTCCCAATTCCCTCCTTTGCCATCCTAAGGATTGTTTTGTCTGCCTCGTTCATCACCATGATGTGTAGAGGGGTCAGTTACAAACACCTCCATGGCTGCGGTTGGGCAGCTACGCATTGCTCCGGTGATGCACAGGCACGCCAGTCTTTGCACTTTGCCGAGTGTCTCTCGCGTTGTGACTAGACTGGTTCGTTTCGCCCATGCTACCGCTCCGTATGTGATCATTGGTCTCACGATTGCAGTGTACATCCATCGCAGGATAATTGGGCTGCATCCCCATGCCTTCCCCGCTAGGCTCCTACATATAATGAGAGCGCGGGTAGTCTTCTTGGATATCTCCTCTGTATGTTTTCGCCAGAGGAGTTTACTATCTAGATGGAGTCCTAGATATTTTACTTCTTTGACTGGTATCAGTGTCGTGCCTGAGAGGTTTATGTCCTTAAGTCTTTGAAGTTGTATTTTCCTTGTGAATGGTACTATCGTTGTTTTCGCCGGATTGATGTTAAGTCCGACAGTATGGCACCATTCCTTGGTTACTTTAAGCCCCTTTTGTATGATGTCTCCAAGGGTTTCTTCGAACTTGCCCCTGGCAATCAATACAATGTCATCGGCGTACGCCTGACAGTTGATGCCATGGTTGGTTAATTTTGCCAGCAGTTCGTCTACAACTAGGCTCCACAATAAGGGTGATAGTACCCCTCCTTGTGGACATCCTCTTGTTGTGTTTACTCTGATGGTTCCAGATGGTGTTTGAGTCTCTGCTGATCTAGTGCTCAGCAGCTCACACATCCAGTTGGGTACTGTACTGTTAACTCCTTTCCTATCCAGGGATCGTTTGATCGCATCATGTGAGGTGTTGTCAAATGCTCCCTCTATATCTAGGAAAGCGCACAGTACTATTTCTTTTCGCTCCAAGGCACTTCGAATTATCTCCGTCAGCTGATATAGGGCGGTCTCTGTTGATCTGCCCGCTCTGTATGCATGCTGACGATGATGTAAGGGGGATGTGTTCAGAACATCTTCCCTTAAATAATTGTCTACAGCCTTTTCTGTCATCTTCAGAAGAAATGACGTAAGGCTGATGGGTCTGTACGATTTTGGCTGTGTGGGGTCTTTTTTCCCCGCTTTTGGTATAAACACAACCCTTGCTCGTCTCCATTGCATTGGTATGTGGCCCAAAGCAATACTGCTCCTTGTTGTCTTTAGCAGGTGTGGTATTAGTACCCTTTGCCCTTCTTGAAGAAGGGCGGGTATAATGCCGTCCACTCCGACAGATTTGAAAAGCTGAAAGGAATTTATTGCCCATTTCAGCCGTCCCTCAGAACATATGGTTGATGTTGTTTCCCAGTCTTCCCTCCGAGGTCTGATTGAAGTGGTATTGATTCCTGGCTCAGTACTAGGCGAGCTGCCAGGAAAGTGAGTTTCTAGTAGCAATAGTGCCCTTTGATCCTCATCTTCCGTGAACTCGCCATCTGGTTTCCTCAGAGACATCGGCACCCCTCCTGACTTCGCAAGAGCTTGAGCTTTGTGTAGCCTTGCCGCAGTAGGAGTGCTGGTGATTGTCTCACATAATTTTCTGAAGCTATTTCTTTTAGCTTTTCTTATTTCCTTATTATATGTAGTAAGGGCCATTTGGTAGCTTTGCCATTCTCCGCTGCGCTTTGCTTTATTGAAAAGCTTCCGCACCTCGGATCTTAATTTTGACAAGTTATTGCTCCACCATGGCGTCTGTTTCCTGTCCCGTTCTCTACTTAGAGGACAGTTTTCTTCGAACGCAGTGATGATGGCGTTTGTTATGCCTTCCACTGCGCTCTCTAGCTCTAGGGGGTGTCCCGGAGCCTTCCTCAGACTAAGGCGCCGTAGATTGCTCTCTAGAGCAGTTCTATAAGTTTCCCAATTGGGTTTCCTTGGGTTTCTTACTGGATTTCTCGTGATACTTGTGCTGTCCGGGTCGAATACTATTATTCGATGGTCAGACAATGACGGCTCACTAGATACCCTCCAGTTACTAATTAATTTACTTGCGCTTGGGCTACCAAGCGTGAGGTCGAGTACTTCCTCCCTGGCTCTAGTTACAAAAGTGGGGGTATTTCCCACGTTTATAATATCAAGTGACGAACTCATAATAAATTCTAGTAGGTACTCACCCCTGGTGTTGGTGTCGGTGCTCCCCCATATGATGTTGTGGGCATTTGCATCGCACCCTATAAGGAGCGACATGCGGAGCTTGTTGCAATGCTCCACCAGTCGCTGCATTTGGGATGATACAACCGGTTCTTCCCCTGCACAGTACGCCGATACGATGACAATGGTGCGGTGACATCCTTCAACATCCAGATGTACCTGAATTGGCACCAGATCTCGTGTCGCGTATTCTGAAAGTAAAATAAATTTATATTTATTGTTTATTAGAATGCCAGCTCTCGGTTTCTCGGCCCGAGTGTCCCATATTACCTTTGCATCCTTGCTCGCCAATCCTTTGACTTATCCTTTCAGGATCCATGGCTCCTGGATCAGTACTAGCCCTAGGCTTTGGCAGGTAAACATCCTAGATATAGTCGCCGAGGCGGCTATAGCATGGTGCTTTAGTCTTCGGAGGAGCAGTATGCTCTACCTCGGACTGCGCGCTCTGCGAGTTCAGATTCGATGCTGGCTGGGCTGTCTGCCCAGAGATCTCGTCCGACCTCTTGAGTCCGCACACCGCAACCCTGCCAAATCGGTAGCTCAGGGATCCTTTTTGGGTTTTTATGGCGTCGAAGGATTCTCGGTCGATGCCAAGAGCCAGTACCTGCCCGGTTCCCTCTTTTCGACAATTGAGAATCTTCCACGCCTGGACGTTAAGTCCCACATTTTGTGCTTCCAGCAGTGCCAAGGAGGTTTTAGCTTCTTGCTCTGCACTGCGTGAAAGGAAGATTGTTATGGAGTAGGACCGTGGTATATCTGTTCCACTGCATGCCATGAGGCGTGTCCCCTTCCATTTCTCCAGCTTTGGAGCTACTGCCTTTAGCCACTCAGCTGTCTGCGGAGTCTCGCAGTACACTAAGAGCATTCCATGTTTGAAATGTATGCCCTGGAATTTGAGCTTATGCTCACATCAAATGGCCATTTCCAACACAATGGCGTCTGGATGTGGATGTAGATCGAAAAGCTAAATCACGTCGACTACATTGGCGTAGCCACATTGAGCGAATGGAAAATAATGCTCCAGTCAAGAGGATGTTCGACTCCCAGCTCCCTGGTTCGAGAAGGCAAGGAAGACCGAACCTCCGTTTTAAAGACCAAGCCATCGTGGTTCGTGGATGCCAGAGCGATTGGTCTGGCGAACTGGAAGCAGCGTGCCCGGGATCGCAGAGGATGGAAGGCCGCAGTGTTTTAGGCAGAGACTGTTCACGGGTCGTTAGCCCGTTTAGTAGGGGTGCACTGGAAATGGATTTTAACATAAAAAACGTAAACAAATGGGAGGCGCGGGGAAAAGGAGGTAAAGGTTTGGTATCTCTTTTATTCTATCACCTCTGACAGAAGCAAAATAAAACGGATGTTTTTGATATCTGTACCTCACTAAGGAAGCAGGGTTGCTTTTTTCACTTCCTCGAAAGGTAAATTTTCAGTGAACAGTGAACGTCCAATCACAGAGGTTCAACTAGTAGGACTCGTAGTTGCCTTGCAAATTGAACGCGCCCCATTGTCTAAAGTTACAACCGTAACGAAACCATTTTCCATTTTAGAACAGGTGCTGCACGAGGTCAAGCAATATCTACTAATGTGCAGTACACTTTTAGCTGGTGAAACCGTTTCTTTGTTAAAAAGTAAGCTGAAAGCTTAATATAATCAAAAGATCGTGCTATTGAGATTGATTAGATTTTATTGCATTAAATGATTGGAGACACGTCTATGTTTTTGATTTGCTTTTGGTTATTGTTAAATTACTTTTAAATGTATGTTTATCTGTTGACGAAGTGCGTGACGTGCATGTTTGTTTATTTTCAAAATGACATTGATTAGAAACTCACTAATGCGAGAGTCACGAGTCACGTGTCGCTGTTCGACTGTTGGAAGTTCCTTTTCAAAACATGTCTTTATTGCGAGATCATTGTTTATTTGAATAAAAAAAAATAGCTTCACATTTTTTCGAAAGTCACAGTAAAATTGATGTTCAAAGTCATATGGGTGGCAATGACATTGAATTTTCGGTGATTCTAAAATATTATTTAATGCTAAGCTTCCACAAGGCATTCAAACGACACTAAGTTTCCAAAAAATGATACCAATTTTAATTTCCTAAAATGAAGTTTAAAAACCAAGGGATAACTTGTTATAAGGAAAGGTAGCGTTAGAGATTCTGAATATCAAATTGAGAAGTGTAACCAGTGTGGAGGTGCAGGCGGCTTATTAATTGTTGCGCCTGTGCTCCAAAAAATTTTGCTGTTGCCCGAATCAAATTGTCTTTATATAAAAAATAACTAAAACGAACTCAACTATTTTAGTTTTTTTATTTCGCTACGTCGACCAACCATGTGGATTAAAATTCAACGATAGACTCAATGATCTAGAATAAAGTTACATTATGATGGCTCGTTTCCGTTCTTTACCATTTCGGCGAAATTTACTATCCTAATGTGGTGGTGGTGAAAAGATTAAACGGAGTAGAATATGTTGCTACACCACTCAGTAGGGCATTGGATTATTTTGGTCGATCCAGAAGCCTGGCTGACAGCAGAGATTTGTCCAATGGAGTTGCTTGTGCTATCGAATCTCTTGTTCTTACTTTAAATCCTCTTCTTTATTTAATCTAAAATCCTAGACTTTTCGGGGAGCACTATTAACTAAAACTAGTTGCCTGTCGACCTATAAAACTATCGTACGACGAAGCTTATTAAATATCTTTTAAACCAAAGAAAATAGGAACACTTGGTGATTTTACTGAGAGTAAGAATCATAATGGTCAGCTCTATTTGCCTAGAGCAGTCGCGATTCTAATTGCATTTTAGACGAATGCCGTAAAGCGTCAGTCATGTCTCGGAGGCACAATTAAATGTTGACGAGAGTGACCTTTCCCAAAACCCACCTTGTTCAGCTTAGCTTAGCTAGCATTATTTCAAATTTAAAATGCTACGTAAATAGAGCGCAATCCTTGGAAGATGTGTTGAGAACTTTCCCTTCGAACAGCCACTTAAATGTGGTGAACTACTTTTCAGTAAGCGTTTTGTCACTCTCCGTAATTGCGGAACTAAAACCGAGGAGCTCAGAAGCATCGCTGATCTGCCAAAGTTTGGAAAGTCGTATTGCTCTCGCGCTGCGTATTGTAATTGCCTCCGGCAAGTGATAGAGCCAGATCAATGCGTTCAATATTCATTTCATTGGGGTTATAAGCTTCACGTATCAGGCTTTTGTCACTGACCATCTGGCAACATGATTTGGAATCGACTTATCAAAGAAATTATCTATCCTGTTCAACTGGGATGGTATTTTATGTATCTACTGGGACTCAGGAGACTAAAATAACCAGGCGCAAGTCCTAAGACGCTGTGTCTCATGTAGCTTTTTTCGGGGTGAGAGACTTTCTACAATGGAGCACTCAGACTCAATGCTGGTCCATTGCACTACCAGGAAGACACATCACTTTTACTGTGAGAATTTACTTGTTTTCCTAGGAAAGCCGAGTAGGCGCTTCAATAATAAGGATCTTAGGTTTACAGCACTCACCACATCAGCACCAAATACCTGCCACCTGATACGAGTAGAAGCAGGACAATCACAGAGGAAATGTTCAACAGCGTCATCGCTTTCTCCACCAGCTTCTCAGTTGGTCGTACCGCTTGGCGCTTAGGCCTAGCACCTTAAGATGCTTGGCAAAATCGTGATGTCCCGTAAGAACGCCCGTAGTCTGTCTGCAGTCTTTTCTGTTGAGAGACAACAAGAATGCCGCAGTTTTTTACAGATGAAATCGTTTAGTCTGTCTGAACCTTGGAGACTCATGCCACCTGCGATTGTTTTCATATGAAACCGAACCGTCTATGGAATCCCCGACCGAGGACACAGACAGCCATATCGCCGGTTCAGGTCCTGAGAAGTCCTCATCTGAGCCCTATCTAGCAAGTTCATCGGAGATCTCATTTCCTGTGATCCCGTTATGACCCGGGATCCAGACAAGTGAATTCAATCTTCCGACCGAATTCAGAAAGATATTGCATTCACGAACCATTTTGGAGGTGGTTAAGGGGTTGAGCAAGGCCTGACTGTCGCTACAGACGCAGATATTTCCCCCTCCACCTGTTCCTCACAACAAAGTTCATAGCCATTAGGATAGCATAAGTCTCTGTTTGGAAGACTGACGTATGTTTGCCTAACGAGAAGAAAAGTTTAATGTTGTCTCTCTCCATGAAGATCCTTGATCGGTTTTGGAGCTATCCGTGAAGATTCAACTGTATTTCTTGACAGGAGAGCCACTCCTGAACATGAGGAAAGCTGACTTCGCAGTTGCGCTTCAGCCGAAGTTCCGGTGTCATTGCATCGGACGGCATATCGATAAGACGGGAGTCTAAAGACAACCGTCGCGCAAGTTCAAATCCAGTGGGAGTTACACCAAAAGCCACCTCTTCTTAAACGTGAGACAGCTTTGATTGTGCAACCCATGATGTAAATATCAAGAGGCGGGAGGTCCATAATGTAACTTTGTTCTTTAGCGAAACGTACTGTTGTATAGGGTTTTAATATTGCTTTTGAAAAACTCAATTTTCCGCAAAATTGTGTGTCGCCCATTTGTATACCCTATTCTAATATTAATTTTGACTCATAGTTTGTAGCATACCTTAATATTGCCCGTAGACCCCTAAAAGTTACTATATTTATGATCAGCATCGATAGTAATGTCGATCTAGCCTTGTCCGTCCGTTCCGTCAGTCTGTCAGCAAAAATGTTGCCTTTAAACTGGACCTAGAGAGCTGAAAATTTAACCATATACTCTCTAGGGGCCCGAAGTACTCAAGTTTAAGAATTTTTGAAATGCGCCTACAGACACACCCACAAACTCAAAAAACAAATTTATTGAAAAAATCGAATTTTCAGCTAGAAAGCTAAAATTTTTTATATATGATCTATGACTCATAAAACTGCTCGGGAGATAAATTTTTTAAAATCCGCCCACTGATACGCCCAGAATTAAATAAAACAATTTTATTGAAAAACCAAAATTTGAGCTAGGAGGGTTTTTTTTACAAAAGCTTCTTTTTTTCGATTAAATCGTTTAAATGTTATATAACAAAATATGTAGAGCGCTCTTAACAATTCAACCATACTTAGATATTTGTCACGTCCACTTATGAGGGATAGGAATAAGAATAGGGTATCCAAGAGTTCGCCTAAGCGGACTGTAGCCCGCCCCTATGTTTTTCCTTTTTCTTATTTCATTCTCCGTGTTCGATTTTAGAGGCAAACGTTTTCTTCCTTTCGAGAAGGAAATTATTTTCAGCTTGGCTATCGTTTTCGCTAAACCCACCCCGTCCTGCTCAACTACCGGGAAGGAGCAGCTACCTGCTTCCTGTTTCGGGCGATGGGGGCCGCAAAATATTGTAATTTCGTTTATGCCGCTTATTAAAAATTAAATGAGTAGTTTGCTTACGCGTCATCGTGAAACAAATAGTTACACAACACCCTGTAAATCTCAATCCGTATTTTTGATTCCGGAAATAATCATATTGAAATGAAAAATAGCACAGTCATTTCGCCAGTTCAATATTGAGGATCTACTGAACGCACCCTTCTCTAACCCACACCTCTGCCCTATTTCTGCAAAAAAAGGACATTATAAATAAGATATAATGTCCTTTTTATACAACGCCCACCTCTGCTGACGAATGAACTTTGCAAATGATGTACCATGTGCGACCCGCAATCGAGGCGTTTTGACCTCATCTCTCTGTTCACATCATTGCAGGTTTCCCGAATTGACTCACGTAGCAGCAATAACCAATTCTTATAATTTTTTTGCCGGCAATATTTATGCTAAACAGCAATAGACTCTCGCTTGGATGGGGTTAATAAAACGTTCGAATTTTTCGTCAGCGCAATGGAGGTTGGATTTCTTATCAGCCTCATACCTTCAATTTGATCGTCCATTAAAGAAGGATTTTTCTCGGTTCCACCTTAGCAATCTGTGATATTTTTGGTATTTTTTTTTCCTCGACTGTTTGATAGTGTAAAACATGAAATTCAAATGGGTCGGGTGGCCCGCATTAACAAATTGCATTAATAATTCAAATAAAATTGTCTCCCCACGTAGATGTAATGCATTTGCGCGTGCGAGTACGAATACGGCATTCCAATCTTTTTATGATTCAATTAGCACCGAGGACGGAGTATGTTAATAGAGGATAAAGTGTAAATTTTCCATAAAAATGAAAACAAAAAAAAAACATTTCATTGTACTTACTCCCGTATTCTATGAGTATTCGCTATTTACTCCCGACCCAAACCATTTATTATGAATGGAAAAATAAGGTGTAAACAGCAAGTAATATTCCACAACAGCTTATTCGGAAAAAACCTTCGAATCTAAAAAAAAAATAAAAAACTCCATAGTCTGTGCGGGACGAGCAGGGTTGGATGTGATTCTCCACATTAAAGATACAAATTTTCAGCGAAGGAAAATAGAAAATATCAACGCCAATTTCTTGCTCAAATATTGAGACTGTCAAAATTAAATCGATTTGAAGTGTAAATAAACAGAAGCATTGAACTTGTCCAATCGCAGAGGATTGTAGCTGCCAGCCCCCACAGACTGTGTTATGATAGAATTCAACTGATTGTATAAGCGTGATAGCCGAGAGCAGAGCTATGTACTAAAATTTGGAATGGCTGATCAATAAAAGCATGTTTGAGATTCCAACACAGCACTTTGAAATTGTTTTTATTGTTGTTGCGCATTATTTTGTAATGGATTGTTGGGGAATTTACAATCACAAACAATTGAAGTTAGATTAAAATTGTTGATAGTTAAAAGGAATTTCTATGGATGGAAATGGAAAGATTTTCTTGGGTTTTGTTCTCACATAATTTGGGGAATACTAATAGGAATTATTTGCGTCGTCAACGTTGACAACTCGCTGATAAAGTTGGGGTAGATACTGACTGGTCACGATAAGAACAATGGTTTTACGTAACCACGGGCTCACCCGGCTTGAGTTGATAAAATGACTGTCGACCAAAAATCCAGAATATAAAAATAGCAACGATTAAAATAAAAAAGCAAAGCTGAGTTTGTACTAATGATGAGGGGATGAGATTTAAAGGGGAGCTAGCATGTTTTAACAGTTATAGCAGACACCGAAACGCAAGCAGTAATAGACACGTTTTACCAGATGCTAAGCCCAGAAGCGGATCCGTAGGGATAGGCGCAGACAAGGCCGTAGCCAGATAAATATTTCGGCGGGATATGATGAATTAAAATTATACATCTGCTCTTAGTCCCTATTCTATTCCTTTCCTGGCCCCTCTTTTATTCGGCTGCGAGTTTACGGTATTGGAAAGTGGTAGGGGCACCCATGGCACCATCAGCCATTCGATCACTTTCGGCGACTCATGGATGAGCAAACACCACAGTATAACGAGCTTAGAGATTCCAGTTACCTCAGCCTGACGAGCGGTCATTAGAGTGAGGTCCTTAAGGAATACGCGGACGAGGGTAAACATACCTCAGCCTGACGGCCCAAGTCAAATAACTCCCATGAGTCAGTTGGGTGAACTACCACCGTAAAGGTAGGAGGTAATGTTCGATTGGGAAAAGATGACGCTCTCTTCTTGTACCCCGTCGTGGGAGCACCGGAGGAGCAGCAGAGGAGTGTATGCGGACGGCCTAGTAATTAAACACCCTCCAACACCAAATAAACGTAGACGCCTAACCGCGAGCACCTTGGCACCCAATTAGCCGATGTGAGATGGCAGATGTCCAGTCCAGATGACACCAGCCCAACAAACTTTCGAATCAGAATGGCCGAGAGCCCAACGTAAATTGTCACATTTTGTAAGGTATGACACGCTATCCACAGATCCCCATGTCACCAAATCTGCGCAGAATTCCACCATACTCAGGTAGTTGATGCGGTAGATAACGTTGTTTAATTGTCCGACCTCAAAGCTTAGGTTTAACTCGCCGTAATGGGTGCGACGGTTAGGTATAATCGTCCCGATGTTTATCTTTCATCTCTTCAACATTTCCTTCGTTTTCTTTTTTATCATTTGTTAACCTTTTTATTTTACGTAGTGGATTTTAGCTACGTTGGAACGTCGTTTAGCAAAATGGCCTGAGCGATTTTTTGTAAGAACGGGAAAACACCAATCAGACTAGACTGGAATGTTGTCCCAGGTCGGTCAGAGAATTCATCGCAAGCTGGCTTTCCAGTCGCGCTGAATTTGGAGCTCGGTGAGAGAATGGAAAGTAAGAGCGAAAGAGTAACGGCAGGCATGCTCACACCATTGCAAGATAGCTTTGAGAGCTGCTGGAATGTGCCGCTCGGTGGTTCGCCTTACAGTATGGTGTGTGGACAGTGGGATGACGAATAGCCACCAACACAAGTGGCCGTCCATTGCACGCCATCTGTGGGATTGCACTGTCAATGTGTGTGTGAGAGAAAGACCGACAGCCGACACTGACCGACTTTGGACAATAGAAAAATGTGGAAAATCACTTCTTGGTTGACCAGCGGTTTTGCTAGTTATTTTGAAGTGTTCGGCCATTTTGTTGAAAGTGAATATTTCAATATCAAAAAGAAAGATTTTTGTTTGAAGTAAAGAGAAAAAAAGTTATGGACGAAGAAAGAACGGAAATTAAGGTAGCGGAATTTGGACGAAAGGCGAAAGGACGAAGAGAAAGAAAATAAGGAAGCTTGAGGACAGAGTAGGAAACAAAGGAACTGAGGTTCTTAAAGATAAATATTGTGATTTTCGTTTGATCGTTTTAGCGAGTGATAGTCTGGTAGGATTTTATTCCGTTTTTGTGGAAAATCCCGAGAATAGAGGGGACACCCATTAATTTTCATATTTTTTTTATTCGGGACAAGTGATAGCGGGTTATACCAACGCTCCATACCGAACTGTTGTACCCACCATTCAATTTTCAGGGGATTTCAAACCACGTAATAAAGACCGTGCTCCAACGTAGCTAACGTTGTTTAAAACCTTTGTCTTTTCCTTTTTTTGGGGGTTTACATTTTTCAGTGATTCTGTAGCAAGGTTTCACAATTTTCCGTAAAATTGTGTGGCGTCCATTTTTTGTTTTTTTATTTTATTCTCCGTGTTCGATTTTGGAGGCGAACGTTTTCTGACGTTCACGAAGGGGATTATTTTCAGCCAAGCGATCGTTTTCGCTAAACCCACACCGTCCCACTCAGCTACCGGGAAGTAGCAAATACCTCTTTCTTGTTGTGAATTATCTATGGTCTGTTGCTGTTTGACAGCTTATATTCGACTTTTTCCTTCGGGCAGTGGCGGCCGCAATTTTTCGTATCGTTTATCCCGCCGATTAAACGATTAATAAGTAGTTTGTTTTGCGTTTCTGGACATAAATATTTACACAACGGGTGTTTGGAAGTTAAATGCCCAACTTAGAGAAATGCTTCTTGGGTATAAATCTCAGTAAAATCTACAGTAGGTGTATATCCAAAAAGTGGACATCATTGACCGAGAACTTAAGAAAAGACTTACTTTAGTGTAGTTTGACCCATGCTAACACAAATATCTCCGCTATGTTAATAGGTACAAAAATGAAAAAATAAATATAGGCATTAACGTCCCATTCAGGGCATAAAATATAGCTTCTCCAAACATGTGCTTCTGCGAATGGGACCTTCGGCAAATTTGAGAAGCTTCTCATGACAATTGATACTCTTGGATGTTTGTCAGACGTTTGCAAATCGCGGGGCAGTGGAAAAAACGTTTAGATGTTACTTGCCTTGTTACTAATCTTTCGAGAAAAAGATACTGGGTGTGCGAGAAAGGCGAATGGAGGAGAATAATCAACTTATGAGTTGTACCAAGATGTGGATGAAGTCTAAAAAGCGAAATGGCTATGTTGTAATCACCTGAAGAGTCATACATGGCGGACAAACTATTTTGAAGAGTATCTGACGAATAAATACCCATTTAAAGTAAAGCTCTTTAAGCTGAAGTAAAGTTCATTAAGCTCTGGCATGTATCACTATTGCCAGAGCTGTTGAGTGCACTCTGCTCTCAATATCTCCGTCTGCCGAACCGAAGACGCTGTAGAAGAGCCAGATAAAAATGCGAAAGCAAAGAAAGAGCTATCTAGGCCAATGGCACGTACTAGTTGTAATCAATGTAGCGACACCTGTACGTGTTCTGTAAACGAGGTTCCGTGTTCTATGTTTATTGTATGTGGGTCACATTCTTCGGAAAATGACGCAGTTCGTTAGTCCCGCCCACCAAGGTGGAAAGACTTCCTCCGCAGATGATTCGTAGAGAGTGGAGCCACGTCTATCATTCCCTTCAATGTTCCTATGGCCGGGAACTCAAAGGAGAATGATCTCAAACCCCCGGCTAGTCAGGGACAGAATCTTACAGCATTCCTCACATAGCTTTGACGTAGTCACGGCTGAAACAAGAGCCTTAGTCGGAGCCTGACTGTCCAGGAATATGGCTGTGTTGGGTTCGGGTTTCGCGTTGTTTATGAGTATCCTATACGCTTCCCTGAGTCCCAGGATCTCCGCCTGGAAGACACTGGATGAGTAAGGGCAGTAGGAGGAGTTAGATATATGTTTAGTTCCATTGAAAAGACTGCTCCCACTCCACTGTCCATTTAAGAACCATCTGTGAAGATGAATACTCTTTCGCAACGATGTCTGATTAATCCGTGGGAATCGTACAGAGAAGTATATTTGGTTGAGTTTGGCTATTGTGTAGTTAGTGGGATTATGCCCTATACCACTGGGTAGGGAGTCTAGGATCATGATTTGTCTGTAAGGTCTAGCGGACCAAGAGCCAGATTCTTTCCATCTCAACGCGCTACATGATACTGTCGTTTTAATATGTAGGTGAAGCGGTAGAATGTGGAGGAACTGGTTCAGTGCTTCGATCGGGCTTGACTATAGGACTCTCGTAGTTCCAATTCCAGCCGTTCCGACTCCGCTCAATTTGATGATATTATAGGCTTTGTTCAAGGCAGACCACCGTGCTAGGGACACATACATATGTGTGGATAGAACTTACTGCAAGAGTGTTTACATCCAGAGAACCATTTTTGGCCTAAGTCCTACTGCAGAATTAAAAGCTATTCAAACTTTCCTAGCCCCGTTTTCAATGTTAAGCTTAAAGTTGACATTGAGGTCTAAGTAGGGATGAGCGATGTTGGGAAAACATCGATGTTCACATCGATGTCGATATCGATGGCTGAACATAGATGATTGATAATAATCAAACTCAAAACATCTATGTTCATTAACATCGAGGTTATAAAATGAATTTATAGATATACCCACATAAGTACTTCAATTTATTTCATCTATTAAGGGCCGGTTTCAAAGGTTTCGGATAAAGTTTCGGATAGTTAGCCGACACATAACCCTATCCACCAGGTAAAAGTTTACTGATATTTTTGGTCTGATAGATAGATAGATAGATAGATTCTTTATTTTTTCATCATAAAGTTTATAAATTGGTATACTTAAGAATAAGGACATGGCAATACTGCCGTCTGCCTGAGATGACATTTCATAATATGATTTAAAAATAAAAGAAATAATAAAAAGCAAAAATTTTAAAATATAAAGAAAAGGAAAAAAGAAAAAATGTTTAACAAAAGATATGAAGAAATATTACTATATAAAACAATGCTATCAATTTTAACGTGATTTGAAACACAAAATATTATACAATTTGGATAATTTGATTAGCTGTTTATACAAAATTTTATCAATTTTAACGTGATTTGAAACACAAAATAATACGCAATTTGGTTAGAAATAGCTGTTTATACAATATTATCAATTTTAACGTGATTTGAAACACAAAAGAGATATTATCAAATTTAGTATGATCAACAACAAAACAATAAATAGTTAGGTATAAAATTTGGTCAAAACTGCAATAAGTGGGTAATCGACTATGTTTAATATGTGAAACTGTTACGGTAAGAAAGAGCATGTTGGCAATATTTAAAGAGGCTGAGCCAGCCCATTGCTCCATTTAAAATTTCAAAAAGTTTGTCCAAAGATATAAAACTTTCCCGAAAATGCAACCGGCGAATTTCTTGTAGAATAGGACAAGCAGCAACGAAATGGTATATATCTTCATTCACTCTTCCGTTACATAGATCACATAGCTGGGGCAAGTCTGATCGATGAGGTATAAAGTTCAAATTTAAAATTTCAACTCTTGCTCTAAAAATAATACTTATAACCGAGGCTGAAAATTCATTACTAAAGTAAGAGTCTGTTTCATCGTCAAAGTCTCTGATAAATTAACTGCTGGAAAAATTTATCACTCACTAAGTTTGTTTCGAAACACATTTCATTTGTTTTGCTTTGTTTATTTCATGTTTTGTAGAAGCTTAACCAGATTAAAGCCATTTTTAACTAGGTAAATTGTATTGTTGCGTTTAAAATGCATAAAGCTAGCAAAAATTGCGAAAATTCAAACAAGCGTGAGAGAAATACCAATTTCTCTCAAGAAGAAATGGACCTTTTAGTGTCTTTCGCACTTCCTATTAATGTAAGGATATTTCTTAGAATGCTTCAAAATAATGACGCCTTATGCGAACCACTCTGTTCCTACGGGGCCGTGTTATATGATCGTAATATTCTGTCTACGGTCGTCAACGAAAGAATGCTTTGAAACTATATTTTGTCCAGTCACTTCAAATAAATATTTTGTTTATCTTCTGGATAAATAATTTAACAGCCACTTGATCCGGCTGATAGGCTATCCGAGACTTTATCTGTCAGATATCACTTTCCGAAACCTTTGAAACCAAAAGTTCATGTTTAGCTGACAGATAAGTTCCGAGACTTTATCAGCTAGTCTTGAAAACGGCCCTAAATATCGTATTTATTAATAACTAGTTAAAAAAACAACAGTAGGTAAGTAATTAACCCGAATCATCCTGGCGTGTCCATATGGCAACGCAATACTTATATGCACTTTGGCGACTCTCAACCGGTAACAAATACACACAGGTGTGCATGCTTACATTTTTTTCCATCGCAAGCCATCTGCGTTGCATATTGGGTAGTCAGTTTTATTGCATGCTTTGTTGTTCATGGCGAGAGTGTGCCAAATTTGATAGTAACAAAAAAAATTGTTTACGAATTAGTGTAATGGCTTACAACAAAAAGTAAGTATATCAATATTATTTTTAGTCTACATTATTTGTAAGTGAAGTGTTGCAGTATTGATAGTATTTTGAATGTACAAAATGTATAAAAACTAAAAACATAAAGAAAATGTTTGCTTTTGTGCTTTTTTTCAAATTATTGACAATGTGTCCATATGGCAACGCTAGGAGCAACAGGGTACAGTATTTTTTTTCTAAAAATTTGACACTGAAAGAAGTTCTAGATTACTTAGAGGAGCTTAGTTCAGATGATGAAACTTGTCTTTCAAACAACCTCCATGCCTTGTACATATATTCAACCACCGGGAAATGAAGGTGATTTGAGTGGAGAAGACGATGCTGATGAAGAAGAAAAAGGCGGTATCCCAGACAATGTTTGCCCAGCGCAATTGCGATCGGGTTGTGAAATCATTTTTGAAAATGACCGAAGTTTTCAAGAATTTGACGACCCGGGAGATATTTTGGGTAAAATTTTCAATGATAATGTTTATGCGAGTGATCTGGATAACTCATCTCCGAATTCACCTATAAGCTTACCAGATGCAACATATTCAACAAACGAAATTTATAAGCCACCCTCAATCCGGTTGCGTTGAGTTTAGCAATCTACCTCCAGCTGCCCTTTGCCAACATGCAATAAGAATACAACTTTCACTTGGTCGAAAGATGAGTCTTGTGCAATGATATGAAAGTATGATCGCCTATTGCGGGAAGCACGGATGTAAGCACTTTATAAAGGGGAAGTCCATACGCTTTGGTTATAAGGTATGGTCTTTGTGCACTCCCAAAGGTTACATGATCAATTTCGAATTGTATCAAGGTAAGAATCCGCGATAAAACTCATTGAGAATGTTCAGCAATTGCCGTTTTCATTCTACTTTGGCAATTTATTTACGAGTTTCCATTTATTGGCTTACTTGAAAAACCGTGGCTACAATGGAACCGGCACAATCCGTGAGAATCGAATACCGAAAAGTTGTCCAGTCCCGCATAAAAAAATGTTGACAACAAAGAAACGCGGATTCTACAAGTCCATAAAAATTAATGCGACTGGTATTCGTCTTACAAAATGGATTGATAACTCCGTTGTATGTATGTTGTCTACTGCCTTTGGATCCACAACATTATCTTGTAATGTATTTGGTTTTTATTATTACCTCCCTATTTAATCTATAGGGATAATTGGCTAACCCAAGCCGAAATGTTGCTGGCTAAAGAGCCGAACTGAATATGAATCTGTTGCATCGCGCTATTTCAGTGAAGTTCGAAAGAAAATTGGAGCTCCTCGCCCATGTGTTATGTGGGAAAATAACTAATAAATGTGTGCTGTGTGGTGTCTACAGATTCGACCAGAATGTTTCTGCTAACCGTATCGGATATCGTGGCAGGAAGTGGTGGAGCTGCATTTTTACTTGGCTTATTGATGCATACGCGCAAAATGGATGACAGCTTCATCGGCATGTCGATTTGCGTATGCCACAAAAACAATTCAAGCGAAAAATCGCAATTTATTATTGCAAATATTTTGGTGATCCACCAAAGTCACATAGCAGTGTTAAAAGGCAAAAATGGCGGTTGGAAGCTGGGTCATTAGCTATTACTCTTCGCTATGACCAAAAGACTCATCTAGTCGTTAGCTTAGAAAAGAAGAGAGGCTGTGATGGACACCTTTGCCGTTCAATTGTTCGAACTGCTTGTGCAAAGTGCGATAAAGGCATTTGCCTAAAATGTTTTAAGCCCTATCACACAGCAGATTTATAATTTTAAATGAAATAAATATAAATAAAATATAATAAGAAAATGACGTTTTATTCAGTTTTTGGTAATTTTATATGTCAGTACAGACGTGTACCCTGTAGCTCCTGGTGTTGCCAGGATATTTTCGGAGAACAAGGACCTCTATTAAAAATTTATTGATACAGATTTTCTATTTTTGCTCTTAACAAAGCGCACCATTTTTTTTTTTTTTTAAATTCGAAAAAATAACGTTCAGGATGATTCGGGTTAGGTAAATATACGATTTGGGATATTATATACATACAGCAAATATAAACACATGTATGTACATCATATATCCCAAAACTTCTTGTCTATTTGCAAGAAGCTTTCCCTTCAGTCTATTCCGTCGTTGACAGAGCATATATCAAAAAAAAATATTCAAAATTTTCAATTAAAAGTAGGTGTTCTTTTGGCAACATCGAAGGCCGATGTTTTGTTCTTAACATCGATTGTGCGATGTTTTGCTTACTTAAACATCGATGTTTAGTCTCTCAACATCGATGCTTTGTGAACATCGATCATCCCTAGGTCTAACGTGACTCCTTAGTTTTTGGCACTGCAGGATACAGATAGTTGCTTCCTGTTTAGACGGGGAAGTCTGAAGTCAGTTTTGCCCGGTTAACCCTGGGAATAGTAATATTTCCAGTTTCCTGTTTAAAAATGCATTAAACTTCCTTTTCGCGGGTTATCTATTCGTTCGTTCTCGTAAGTCACTGCTTTGAAAAGTTGATTTTGAGATCCTTTGTGCTACCCATATATAGCGCAATTCTTAAATGCCACTTGCGTCATCAAAATGCGATAGCTGTTCATTTGAAAGCGGCAACCTCGAGCACGCCTAGCAATGCATTGACGCAAAGAAAGTCTACTTCTTGTTTCCCATAAATCATGCAAAATATACCCGCACAAAATGCGTATATGTCTGTCTCAATTAACAAATCAAATCAAGGAAATTGTGTGCACAACTTTGATAAATTAGCAAATCCAAAACTCTCTTAGGCAAGAGCGTCAGACCAAGCGCCTTCTAACCGCAGTGCACTGTAGTGCCACTCGAGGACGCGACCTTATATGAAAGCGCTATTATGCAAACGGTTTTACATATTGCATACTGTGGTAGTTTTGACGCCGCACTCGTTTGTCGACTCTGCCACTTTGCATTGACGTTCCTTTGTCTCTGAATAAACATTGCCGTTCCGTGGTGCCTTACTTCAATTGCGTACATCTAATCTCATACATATTATGCGTGTACAATGCGTAGATTAAACCAGTTCCCACGATTGCTTTTTGTCAGACTGCAGTCGCGCCGTCGTCGTCGCACGCATAAAGCATTCAGTCCAAAGTGCAACCCCCTCACACAATCGCTAACTATTCATGGCGCGGCGTAAACAAAACCCCAAATGCAATTGCAGCCGACTTTGACGTAGCTATACTCGCTTATACGTTACGTTTCCAACACTCATACTCATACTCATACTTAGCATGTGTGTCTCAATTAGCAGGGCTAATCAAAGTCGAAGCTTGTTGTATTTGAAATTTGGGTTAAAATGTTTCTTCCCCGCGCTGGCTTGACCTGGTTTGCGTATATCTGTTATGACTGATTTGTTTGTTTGAAAAAAATTCCATACAGCTACCCGTACAATCTTACAGATTGAGATGAGACTTTGCATCCAAATTGCATCATCATGTCGTGGAAGTGACTAAGTGCACCAAGGCTAGGTGATAAGTGCGAGCATGATGTTGGCACTGTTATGTTTTTTTTTTTATTATTTTATGTCATGCCATGACTTTTAGGTTGACTTTTTTTCGATGATATAAAAAAAACTAGAAGTCGGAAAAGTCATGGCAAATTGAGATGAAAACTTACTTGTTAGGCGGGTAGTACCTACGCTTGACCCCATTTTTATGAGACGATGTAGCTGAAAAACACATTTGGGCTAGATTCCCATCAGCCCATGACCTGCCGTTGCCATTCCTTGGAATTTATATTAATTGAATTGGATTGTTGGCTTGGTTCAAGGATTATTTAATGTCACAATCGAAACCGTATTTGGTAGTTTGGGTAGTTGTAAAATTGATATTCCATATGTCAAGCATGTCGCATTTGGAGAATTATTATTTACAGCACCATTATTTGGTTTGCCTTGAATAAGTCGTGCCCAAGATCAAGAGGTGGTACATACATAAATTTGTTGTAGCCTGATACCCCCTCAAAATAATAATTTAAGGGTTACAGGCCTAGTCTTTTGGACAAGCGTTTCCAAAACCTAATCAAAAAAATTGTTCTTGCTTTTTATTTCTTTCAGCAATTTATTTTCTAATGAAATCTAAGCTAATAATAATAATATTTATTTAGTTAACCCTCTAACCGTTTTTTTTTCAATAATGCTTTCAAATTGACCATAATTTCAGTTTTTGATAATTAGAGATTGTTTTGAGCAATAATCCAAACTTAGTTTGAATTTACCTGTGAAAATACGTGCGCCAGGTGCAAAAATACGTTCACTGTCTGTAGACGGTCAAAACGGTTTAAGGTAAAAATAAAGTTGGATATTAAATTTATATGTCAAACATAAGGGATGTTTTATTTCTTCTTTTTTTAAAACAAAAATGTATATATGTGATAATAATTAACGAAAAAATAAAAATAAAATTTATTAAATCATCTAAGTATCCGCGAAGCAGCACGCAGACTCTCTATGAGCCCGATAGATGGGAAAACTATCGTGATCTACATAGACAGTCAGGCAGCGATTAAAGCCTTAGAATCACCAACAATAAGATCCAAGTTGGTAAAACAATGTCGCGAATCTATTAACGAGATCGCGGTCAGATGTAACACTTCCCTGTGTAGGGTACCCGGTCACAGTGATATTGCAGGCAACTGCAAGGCGGACGAGTTAGCCAGACTGGGTTCCGCACAAGAACTCTCTAACAACAGAGAGACACCGGCGGTACCCATTCAGACACTGAAACTCAAACTTCTAGATAACGCGTTAACAGAAGCAAACAACAGGTGGAATAGCATCAGCACATGTGTGTCCTGAAAGTAAATTTTGACCAAATACGATGCAAAGAGAACATCCAAACTTCTCTCCATCAGCAGGAAAAATATCAGCTCTGTAATCGCAGCAATCACCGGCCACTGCCTTTTAGGCAGACATGCCACCAGATTGGGAGCTCCCTCATACGACTTCTGCAGAAGCTGTATAGACGTCGAAGAGGAAGAAACCACCACACATCTCCTGTGCAACTGCCCCGCACTAGCCAACCAAAGGAAACAAATCCTTGGCAATTATTTCCTCGATGATCTAAGCGATCTCAGTGGCTGTATCAGCAAATTCGTGACTGGGTCCAAATGGTTAAACTAAACTAGAGGACGTATTGGACGATGACTTGAGCCCCTCCCGCTCCCTTCCCGCAGATCACCCCAAACCTGTTCCCCTGCAAAGGAAAAGAGATCTCGCTGAAGCTTGAATATATAAGTCACTTCAGTCAGCACTCCACTCCGAGGGCGAGACAGTAACCCGGCGGATCGACTGAAACAGTCTCCCCCGGCCTTGCTGCCTTCCCGCTATGCAGAGAAAATGGGAACAGAGTTAAGGTTAGATTGTAACAGTCACCCCACTCTGTTTCTTTCCCATGCCTCAAAACCTGCACCACAAACCCCGAACTCAGTCACCATAATCCAAAATCGACTATCAAGGCCGCCCCTCCCTGCTCCCTTTCCCCGGAATGGTGTAACTTGAGGTTCGTACTGCAACAGTCGCCGCAAGCCTTTTTGTGGTATCACAACGGGCCGAAACTGCGGCCTAAGTGTGCCTGGGCTCATGCCCTCGCAGCCACATTACCTACCTACCTACCATCCATTGCTATCTAAAAGCAGTTAAAAAAGTCGATATTTATAAAGCAAAAAACTTTAAAAAGTCTCCTGCTATGGCACGCACTTAAATACATAAAATCTGGCGTTAACCGTTATGACCGTCTACAAACGGTCATCAGAAAACATTGGGAATATATATACATTTTTTTCTAATTCGAAATAAAACAATATATTTTGAAAATAACTAATATTTCACACTTACCATAAAATGTTCAAGTCTGTAGAAAAATAATAAACAAATAAATACTGTAATTCAAGATTCACTTTTATTCAAAATAATTTACTTCACTTTTTGCACTGACTTACAACATTCAACTGACACGTCTACTCAAAATATAAAGTAAAAAGCGAATGTTACTTGGATTTCACAAAGCACACTACCACTCAAAACAGCTATAACGGTTCTTAATATTTCTCTCTTTCTTGAATTCTATATATCTGCAAGAAAAAAGAGACCGTCTACAGACGGTTATAACGGTTAGAGGGTTAAGGTATATTATACTGCGACCTATTGGTCTATTGTGTCCCCTGGTTGTACCTAGGAGAGGTTCATGACCTCTTTCAGAGCCCCCTGTAGATACACTTCTTTTATGAAGCGTATCGGGGTATCGCTCTGATTTATCCTTGGCAGGTCACACCCCTTAGAGCACAGCGTCCAGTCCAGTTTCCTTGATGAATCTGAGAATGAGCTGTTTGTTATCTGGTGCCTGCCCAAGTATCTTATCCTTTTGTGGGAAAGTGCCCCACTGGATTCCAGTATGTGATCTGGAGTTTCGGCGGTTTCACTGCAGAATCTGCAGAGCCCGTCCTTCGATATACCCATTTTCCTCAGGTGCACCTTGAGTCTGAAGTGCCCCGTGAAGAGGCCTGTTAGGATTCTTAGGTTGTTTTTGTTTAGGCTGATACAAGCTTTGAATCTCTTTTGGTTATATGTAGTTTCCTAAGAGTTTCATTCCTTGCCTCAGACCTTGGAGGTTAAGAAAGCTTTTGGATCTTGTTTCTTAATCCAGTCTCCTGAACTCTTCGCGTAGAGTGTATTCTTCTATCCCGCAGAACGGTTCCTATGAAGGGTTCGTCTGCGTCTTTTCTTGCCAGAGAGTCCGCTGCCTCATTGCCTGTAATGCAAATATGGCCAGGTACGCAGCAGATGGAAATTCTGTTGTTCTTGCCTAGTCTATTCCGTTCGTGTAGGCACTCCCACACCAGTTTTGACTAGATGACGTAGCGTCAAGAGCCTTTATGGCTGCTGGTTGTCAGACATTAATGCTATGTTGCAATTTCTGTAGTTTTTCTCGAGGTTGATTCGAACACACCTGTCTATGCCACATATTTCTGCCTGGAAGATGCTGGTACATTTGTCCATGAAGTCGTAGTGCTTCCCTGGCCCAAACACTCATGCACCAGTTCCCTACTCAGTCCTCGAGCCGTCCGTGTACGACTTTGTTGTGTGGTTGCTCAGTCCATAAGCTGTGGATTGGTTGCTCCAGTTCTCCTTATTACTGAGCTTTATCTGGAAATTCTTTTCGAAGTTGAATTTCATGATGCTAGCTTCCCTAGTTATGAGAAGAAGTGGGAGTTTTTTGAGTAAGTCATCGTGTTCTTTCGAACCGATGCATTTTCCTCTTCCAATTCCCTCTTCTGCCATCCTTAGGATTATTTTGTCTACCGCATTCATCACCATGATGTGTAGAGGGGTTAATTCCAATAGCAACTCCATGGCTACGGCACGCCAGTCTTTGCACTATGCTGAGTGTCTCTCTTGTTGTGGCTAGACTGGTTCGTTTCGCCCATGCTACCGCTCCATATGTGATAATTTTTCTCACAATTATTGCAATGTGCATTATAATGTGTGTGCATATAATTATAATTTTTGGCCAACTGTAATACCTACATAAATAACATATAACAAGCCTTAGAAGTGATTCTATGAACTAAGCATTTACTAGACAAAAAAGCATCTACAGAAGCTGAACTTTGTGAACAAATTTCAACGCTGGATTATTAAAGTGAGTACAAACAAAACAACCATTTTCTCCATCGTTTCTTTGGCTTATCACATTTTTTTATTATTGTTTTACCTAAATTCTAAATTTACTCTTTAATTACTCTATATACATATACTAGCTGCACCTGCCCGGCTTTGCCCGTGCCCGAAAATTCTATTGGCCAATATGTTCGAGTAGACTTCCTTTAAATTGTCTATAGCGGGTATCCGGCGTATGTTGCTGCGCCTGAAAAAAGAAGACCGATTTTGACCAAAGTTCACAGAAACACTCTCAGGCCAATACCGAAGATTGCCTGATTTGAGCTCAACCGGTGAAAGGGACCGCACGTTTTTCTCCGCATGGCTTAGGCCGCTCACACAACGTCGTTGTTCCATTTAGGGTAGGTGCTTGTTGTCTGGCAGGCGCCTATGTCACCTTACTTCTGCGAATCAAACAACAAAGCGAAAATAAAAAACTTTTATTGAATCACTTTTCATTCACTTCCACACCGATTGTTATCAATGTTGGAAAAGCAACTTTCCGATGTCCGATTCACAAAAAAAATGCAAAAAATTTCAATAAGAGTTATTTGAATAAAATATTGAACACACGATAACTCAAGAATGAAAGTGCGCACAAATTCCACAATAAGCTTGAAACGTTCGTGTTGTCTCCCTCTTTCATATGCTTGTTCGGATAACAAAATAAGTGACGTCTGTACGGTCTCTGTATCTGCGTCGTAATTTAAACGCATACGCACATATGCATATGTACTCCCTCAAATGCCCATATCTCACACACCGATGCAGATATAGCCAAACATAACAACCTTCGTGCAGACGTCGCCTTTCATGGAAAAAAATTTCATTGGAATCGGTTAACGCGTTTGGCCAAACACCGGCAACAAACACAAATATGGATTGATTTTTATATATAGAAAATATTAGGTACACAAAAAAACTTTTTATTATTTCACTTAAATTTGTTTTTTTTTTTTCAAAGCACATGATACCTACATATGAAACACACAGTGTATAAATACATTGTCATTTTTTTTTCTTTTTTAAGAAACACATAATTTACACACCGATCCAGATACAGACATCGCACATACATAATATCCTTCGTATAGACGTCACCTTTCTTTAAAAAAAAAATTTCATTGGAATCGGTTAACGCGTTTGGCCAAACACCGGCAACAAACGCAAATATGGATTGATTTTTATGTACATATATATATAAATAGATATAGATATATTCTCATATCAATTTTAATTCACAAAAACTCACAAAATCGCAATGAAGAAATCCGAATCCGACAGCGCCACCAAACATGAAACAAAATTGGCTTCTCCATTGATCGATAATAGATGGCGTTACGTTGCGTGTCTATCTGACAGTTCAATTGTGATACGATATGTTACATTCAAATGTGATTCTTTATTTGGTTGTTGCCAAAATAAATAAATACAAAATGAAAAAAAAAAAAAAAAATTTTAAAAAAATCGAAAAAAAACCTGTCGTAACACGCTGGGTGGTCAAAATAAGCCATTTTGAAATTTAGATTTTTTTCTTCTAAAAACCGTGCTGAGAAAATACCTTCCCAACAAAGTATAAATCATCAAAATCGGTTCGGCCAATCTCGAGTTATGCGGTTACATCGCTTCGGACACTTTCTTTTATATACCTATATAGATACTAGTGAATTATCCTATACTCGCGTAATCAACCTTATAGTCATTAACCTAAAATGAATAAATTCTTAAAATTAAATTAAAATGTTGAGGAATAACTTAACTATTAATTTGAATTATATATGAATCAGTTAGATTCGAAGCAAAATTGATTAATTAAAATAAAGGATCATGTACTAGATAACCCAAAATTGTTGAGATGAGTCTTTATTGAAGTGTGCGCGGAATGAGTGAGGGACGATCCCAACAGATGTTGAGGAGGGATCCGTCATGGAGCATTGGCAGCGGCCATTTGCATGGGGAGGGCTCCTCGGGCTCCTCATTTTTATTTTCATTCCTTTACACTTGCGTTTTCTTGACGTTTACATTTATTCCTTTTCGCGTTTCATTTGGATGTAAACATAACTACTCCTTCGATGTGCAAGGACATTTTGTGCCTCCTTCGGCAATATATATATATATTCTTCAATTTATTCCCTATTGTTATATTTCTCTTCTTCTGGCACGATAATTTTGATAACAAAGGGTAGCAAGCAGCAAGATCCCACCCCACCGTCGAGCAAACGCCGAGCAACCGCAAGCGTGCCAAGAGCTGCTTCGTGCCGAAGATCATAACAGCCGATCTTCGTTTGCATTTGCCTTTTGGGCAAACCCCTACAATGTTAAAATTTAAACACATGCCGAGAATGGAAAGTCTTTCGGTTGCAGCGATGCAAGTGTCATTCATGGATACTGGCAGTATGTGTGGGTTTTGCTTCAATTTTTTTTTTTTTTATAATTTACGCGCACTAAAGGGATTTTTTTGGTACCCTTATCATGTATTGGCTATACAGCGCGGGCGTTAGGGAAATTAGGATTAGAAGAAAAGGAGAGTTGCCGATGCACGTTGGTTTTGAATGTTTGTAGGTTATAATGTAAAGGAAAAACTGAGCGTGGAAGAGTATTCCACATTCGTGTTGTACGGCTGAGGAAAGACTCTTTGTACTTCACTGTACATCCGAATACAGGCTTGATGGTGAACTGATGAGCATTCCTTGCATGGCGGGTATTGCGGTTGAAATGTTCAAGGGGTGGAATGCAACTGGCTATTTCGTTAGAGCACTTACGGTGGAAATAGCGATAAAATAACGAAAGACAGGAGACATTGCGACGATGACTAAGTGAGTCAATCGATCTCGCGATGTCTCGGTCGCCAATGAGTTTTATCGCGCGTTTTTGGATTCTGTCAAGTAGCTCCAAATAAGTTATTGGTGCACCAGACCAGATATGAGCGTTGTACTCGAGTTTCGGGCGAATAAACGCCTTATAAATTGTAGCCAGATCAGAAGGGGTGAAATATTTCTTGTATCGCTTAAGGAAGGTTTACATTTCGCAGCGTTCTTGGCGACATCGAATATGTGGTCATTCCAACGAAGGTTGCCATTGACGCACATACCGAGAATGGAAAGTCTTTCGGTTTCAGCGATGCAAGTGCCATTCATAGATAATGGCAGTGTGTGTGGGTTTTGCTTTAATGAGAAGACAGCATTGTGTTTTGGAAGCATTAAATTCCACTCTATTGGTTATACCCCACTGAGTTATGCTGTTAAGATCGGAATTTAATGAGCTTAACATACGTTGCCGTTTCAGTTCCACACCCGAAGAAGTGGGGCGTGACCCAAGAAACGAGTATGAAAAGATGAGGGTACTGTCATCAGCAAAGGAATGGATTGGATTAGAAGTAACAGACAGGAGATCATTTATAAAAATGAGAAAGAGAGTCGGAGACAGGACGGAGCCTTGGGGAACACCAGCATTTATTTGGTGAGTTGCAGACTTGAAACCGTCCAAGACAACTTGAATTGAACGGTCCGAAAGGTAATTTATAATTCATTGAAGAAGGTTATCATCGATTCCAAATGCACGCATTTTCGACAAGAGAGCTTGATGCCAAACTCTGTCAAATGACTTTGAAATATCAAGCGCAATGATCTTACTTTCACCACCTTGGTGAAGAGATTGGTTCCACTTTTCGGTTAGATATGTCATCAAATCACCGGTGGACCTATTGCCCCGAAAACCATACTGCCGGTCATTGAGAAGTTTTCGAGATTCAAGATATTTCATTAGCTGACGGTTGATCAGCGTTTCCATGACCTTTGAAAGAAGGGACAAGAAGAAGACTCGGCTTTTTTTGATACAGGCTGGACAAATGCTGTTTTCCATCTTCCCGGAAAGAGCCCTGAAGAATAGGACAGTTAGAAAAGCTTACGCAGTGGTTTTGCCAGCGTAGAAGAACACCTCTTCAGAACGATGGGGGAAATACCATCTTGACCAGCGGATTTGTGGATGTCAAGATCTCGAAGTACTCTAGCCACTGTACGAGTGCGAAAGTGGATTGGTCCCATGGAGTATTCTACGCGCTCGAGTACAGGGGGAGACAAAGCACAATCGGAGAGCGTTGAGCTGACTGCAAAGTGAGCAGCAAGCAGATTGGCCTTATCTGTAGAGCTGACAGCTGGAATGCCTTTGTAAATGAGTGTCGGGATAGATGACGAGGCCGAATTCTTGATGTTTTTGACAAACGACCAAAAGTTTTTACTACCCGTGGGACTTTATAGTATTTGTTGCCGCAGCTTTTGGTCGTGGGAGAATTTTACACGATTAATGTGGGCATTACAGTCATTTCTGGCTCGTTTGAATTTTTTCCGGTTTTCCTCAGATGGGTTGGCCTTACAAGACCGAAAGCTTACCTCTTTTAACCTGATAGCCTCTTTGCAGCTCGAGTCACACCACGCGTTTACCTTGGGTTTGATACTTTTTATCCGGTTAGGGATAAAGCATTTCATACCCAATAAAATCATGTTTGTTATCATATCAGCAGCAGCATCCACGTCGCTGTCGAGGAAGCACAGCGACCAGTTAAAACTCTTAAAGAAACCGTTTAGTTTTTCCCAATTGGCTTTCAGGACAGGAGACAGCATTGCGTTTTAGAAGCATTAAATTCCACTCTATTGGTTGTACCCCACTGTTACGATGCCACCTAAACAAACTGGAAATAGTCCAGTCTTTAGAGTGCCGGCTTTGTCTTGAAGAAGATGAAACTGCTAAATACATTCTAGGTGAATGTGCAGTCCTCAATGAAACTAGAAGAAAGATTTTCATCAGAAGATATAAAGAAGTCCCCTGCTTGCAGCTATATCCGCTTTATACGGAAAGTAGAAATACTAGCAGCCTAAACAATTTAATTTGACGGTACAATAGACCGCAGTGCCTTTTTCTTCGCATTGGCGAGCTTCCTACGCCTCGTGAAGGAATTGAGACGAACGTAGTTGAAAATGTTCAAACCACTGGATCGAGTTCTAGTTATCTACTACAGAACATTCTCGCATTCCCACAAACATTGTCAGCACTCTTTTAATTTGAATCGCTTTCATTTCAATAAAACACTTTAATTTAATTTAAGCATTTCTTTTAACCAAAAGGTAGTTGAACCAAAGTTAAAAAACTAGTAGACTTGTTTTATTTTAATTCACAGGCAATCATCAAATAAATAAAATAAAATGACATTAATTAAAAAAAAATTAACATAATACAAAAGGCTTTAATTAACCAAAAACAAATAAAATTTAAATATCACTTGATTCACCTTTTATAATATTGACTTTGAACTCTTGCAGGTCCATTAATCTAAGATTGTTTTTTAAACACACTTCCGGAACTTTACGATTTGTGTGTTGTACCGCTTTTGTTCTTCTAGGTGGTATTTTTTTCGGTTTGATAAGGGGCAGGATGTGAATACATCGCAACCTCTTCACACTCTGCAGATTTATGTCAGATTGTTAAGCCATTCGACACCATTTGCAGTCGCGCCATATATCTGATATAACTCTTGGGTATGACCGCAGTGGGCAGTTGGCGAGGATGTGGATCATCGTTTGGTTTTGCTGCTCCACAGTCGCATTCCGCGGTGGCGGTCAAGGCCCATTAAAGCAGATTGCTCCCGCATCTGACGTGATTCATCCTTATACGGTTCAGCCTGACCCACGTTTTTATTTTTTCTCTGAAGCCGGCAAACTCTAGCGTTGGACAGGCCCGGCAGGTAATTTGGGAACAGTGTTTAGCACTAACCAGATTTTTAGACTGAGTTAAATACCCAAAAAATAAGTTTATTATTCTAGTTGAAATAACCAATTTCTTGGTGTTTGGTTAGTTTACTTTGCATTTTGATGCGAAGAATAATTAATTGAAGTAGAGATAGTAGATAATTATTAAAAGTGTTCAGCTTGTACTAATAGCTGCCGTAGGGTATTGGTGAATAATTGAAATTAATTATTTTATTATTTTATTAAAGAAAAAAAAGCATTTTCTTATCCTTGGTATTTAAATGCCGTTATTTCGTCTGCAAATGTTAGGTTAGGTTATGGTAAAACAGGGGCTTGCAGTTCGTATACAGCACAAGGCGATCTTCGCGAACTTCAATTTTTTAGTGTGCACGCACTCTTAAACAGATTACCGAAATGTCAATATCAAAATATTCAGTAAAATCAACATCGTGAAGTACACAAAGGAACAACGTTTACAGATAATGGAAATTTACCACCGAAATTCCGAGACGGTGGTGGCAACTTTAACCCTGGAAAGATAATCATATTTTTTTATGTGGTAGAAGATAATCATACGTCTCAGAGACGTCTGGCACTTTGTTAGTTTATTTAATTGAAACCTATAAGCTTTTTAAAAATTATTAATGTTTTATTTATTAATATAGTTCATATTAAGAGAGATAAGTCAATGATTCAGTAAAAATAAATATAATTAAAAACATAACAACAAAAAATCTAAACTTCATTACAAATCAACGAAAAACATAACTTATTTTTAAACGAACCTTAAAATTGACTTTAAGTTCTAATAGTTGACAAAATCGCATTTTTTGGTTTAAAATAAATCTGATAATAAGTCTTAGTAATTTTTAATCACATACGATTAAATTAAATGTAAGAATGACAAACGTCACAAATGTTTTCCAGACGTACGGTTTAGCTATAAATTATTACCGCAGGGACTTACCGTCGCACCATGACCGTCACGGGGAAGCTCCGATCGCCGGCTGAGTTAGTTTAAGTAACCAACCCGATGCGGCTTACAGTTAAAAGGATATATCAATTTTTTCGCGCGCCATACGTCTCAGAGACGTAGATTATCTTTCTAGGGTTAAGAGCGTTAACGCCAATTTTCAACCGTAATTCTCGTCCCAGTAGACAAGCAATTCATAGTCTAGTGAAAAAATTTGAGTCAGAATATTCGCTGCTCGATGTTGCCGTGCCAGTGAGACCAGGTTTTGCCCAAAGTGTGGAGCATATTACTGCCGTAGGCGTCTGTCGCAAACCAGCTAAATTTGTCAATTTCACGGCGTTCTCAAGAATTGGGGCTCTCCCAGACCACAACATTATGGAGAATTTTGCTTAAAGATATTGGCCTACACCCTTACAAGATCAAGCTGACTCAAGAACTAAAGCCACTTGATCATATGAAGCGACGTACGTTCTCGAATTGGACTCTGGACATGATGGAAGAAAGTGAAGAATTTCATTGCAAAATCATCTTCAGCGATAAAGCAGATTTTTGGTTAAACGGCTTCGTCAATAAGCCAAATATGCGTTACTGGACAGGTGAAAACCCTCGTGTGCTTCATGAAACAGCACTTAATTGGGTTTACCACGAAATCTCGAAAGCAATAATCCAGAAAACAAAAATCGCGAAAGTAAGAATTTCGATAACAAAAATCTGGAATTGAAAAAATCTCGAAAAAAAAAATCTCGAAAGCATAATCTCGAAATACAAAAATCTATAAAAAAATTCTCGAATGAATATATTAATTTTTGAGACAATGGTTACAATTCGCGCGAATTGTAACCATTGTCTCAAAAATTAATATATTCATCTAGAAATTAATATATTCATTCGAGATTATTTACTACTCTTTAACATCCACGATTGGCTAAATAAAAACAATTTAAATGAAAGTAAATGAAATCATTACAAACAAAGGAAATATTCAAATCGAAATCGATGGATTTATTTGCCAGTGCCGTGAAATAAAGTAGATGGAAATAATGTCGATCGACTTTATTTCCATAAGAAATCGGAAGTAATGTCAAAATTCACCATTTTCTATTCTCGACTTTATTTCCAATTATGTAGTAGAACAAAAGAGTAATAATATCGAATAAGATTTTGGAGATCGACTTTATTCTACTTGAGATTTCGCAACTGATGCCATAAACAGTGCAATGCCTGCAACCCCCCCTTCTTGGGGTCTCTGTTTGATTTGGAGTAGGTGCGAGGTTTTCAGTGGTGCAAATCTGAAAACAGTTAGGAATCTTTATCTGATTGTGTAAATAAATTAAAAGCGAAACAAGGCCGATTCGGTTGTTGTTAATTTACCGAAAAAAATAAAATTGCTGAATAAACTAAATATGTAATGAATTTTCTTTAAGTTTAAACTCTTTAAATAGGTAAGAAAGAAATCTCGAAATAACTTTTTTTTTCGAGATTTCTTTCGAGATATCGTCTTTCGAGATTTTTGTCCATTCGAGATTTTTGTGCATTCGAGATTTTTGCATTCTAGATTTAAAATTTGTTTTTGCGAGATTTTTCGCATTCGAGATTTTTGCCATTCGAGATTATGTCATGATCCCCACTTAATTTCATTTCATTTCATTTATTTATTTTGCTTGAAGCGTAGATGATACATACTACAAGAAAATAATTTTTAAAATTAGGTATCGAATTTTTTATTAATTACGGATAATAATGAATGATAAAAGGAAGGTTTTAAAGATTTTATGTTTATTGATATAACATGACTAATTCTGTTGCGACATGTGTAGAAATAGTTTTTCCCGAAATACGACTGACGAACTTATTCTTTGTAATTGAAGTGGAAGAAAATTCCACAATCGAACAGCTTTGACGAAGAAAGATCGTTCTCCCACTGTGTGCGTGAATCGTGGTAAAAGAAGCCTAAGAACTCTTGGTGACTGAACAAACGTAATATAGTCACTTAAAAATTCAGGACATTTGTTATGAACGATCCCATGAAGCTTAAGGATGGTTCTAAAATCATAATACTCGTCAAAACTCATTCCGTACAGAGACCTTTTCTGTTGGGCAACACTAACACATCTTGGAATATCATAAATATACAGAATGCAATCGTTAAAGGCAACGTTCATCTTACGCCTGCATTCATAATCCAAACTGGGGTACACTGTACAATTATAGGACAAAAATGGGAGCACCAAGCTTTTTATCAGATTTTCATCAGCATTTTCATCTTCGGAAGGAGCATATGCGCGGATGTTCTCAAGCTTCGTAGCCCACCGTAGACTTTTTTGATCGTATCAGATGTGGTATCACAACAACTTAGTTTTCTGTTAATATTGAATCCAAGGTATTTGACCTGCTCCACGTAGGGAATAGTGACATGGTTCACAACAAGAGGAGGTACATCAAGTAATGAGATTCACTTCTGGAGCAAACCATACCTAACGATTTAGCAGGATTTAGTTTTATGTAGAGTATTTAGATCACATGACATCTGAATACGCGACAAGTCTTCATTTACTCTAGCCACGCAATCTTCCATCAGCCCTAGTTTTCTGGACATGTAAATAATGACGTCATCTGCATATAGGTGAACATGGCAGTTTTCTAGAATATCAGGAAGGTCATTTATAAAGACAGAAAAAAGAAGTGGTCCTAGCACCGACCCTTGAGGAACACCTACGTTACCCGTATATGGACTGGGATCGGTTTGAACTGTCAGTAAGCGATCGCATAGATAGTTGAGAATCAGTTTCAGGGCAGAACGAGAGAACTGAAAATTATTCTAAAGCTTGTTTATCAGTATTGAATGATTATTTGAATCAAACGCTTTAGAAAAATCTAGAGTCACCATTACACTTATTTCATTTAAGTTCAATGCTGTCCTCAATTCGGTTGTGACCTTAATTACGGCTGATTCACAGCTTCCTTCGAAAGCCGGATTGGAACTTGGAGAGCTTATTCCGCCTATCCAATTGTCCTTGAATTTGCTGCGACAAAATCTTTTCAAAAGCTTTTGAAAGAAAGGGAAGTATACTTATGGGTCTGAACTCAGTGGGGTTAGTGGGGTTTGATTTTTTTGGAATAGGAACGATTTTGGAGCACTTCCACTGCTCTGGAAACTGGCAGCTATATATACAGTAATTGAAAACATGAACTATATAGGGAAGAAGAATAGAGAGGATAATTTTAATAAACTTTGGCGAGATATTATCAAGGCCAGATGCATTGGATTTAACCGAACGAATTGCTATTACAGCATCCAGATTACTTATGCTTCTAAAAGCAATTCAGTGAAAAGAGATTCAGTAAGGTTAAAATAGCAAGCATTCGATGAAGAAGGAATGGGAACCGAGCCTATTTCAGTCGGACTGAACGCAAACCCTGGTAGTTCATTATCAACCACACCCGAATCCTTCAAGTGTTTCCACAGGATTCTACATAGAGCTTAACTTGGGATCAAGTATTTGCAGAAAATTAAAGAAATTAAAGTTCAAATATACAAGTAAAACATATTTTATTTAAAACAAAGTTGGAGTGTGAAAACTATCACATTAAACAACTGTATTATTTCATATTAATATTTCGACTAATGACATTGTATTATGTTTATATTTTTCCTGTTACGTACATAAATACATACATGTTATCTATGTTTCTATTCTCTTTATAAAAACAAATAAAACACTGTAAATAGTTGATACCAATGCTTAAACAAATACATACCGGGAAATCAAAGTACCAACAAATCTTCAGACCCAACATACCTGGAAAAAGAAAAACAAAAATATGTAGATAATCTATTCACAAAAAGTGGGAAATATTTCGTCAGAACAAAAACAAATTTCAAAATCCTAAACAAATATTTACGTCTTTAATTTACAAGCGTATTCTCGTGAAATATTTTTTTATTTTTATTTTTTGTACTCATAGTTTACCTAATAACAAATATTTAAATAAATAATATAATATTAGGACAAAAATATATCAGCTGGATCTATGCATGGATACTTTGTTAAGCTACCCATAGAAATACATTTTTGGCAATTTAATATATTTTTAATTTTGATTGTACCTGTTAATAGCTTAGTAGAAACAAACAGAATTGAAATAACGGCATCCCGATGGAATTTGAATGCGAATAGAATCAACCTTATCGTACTAAAATTCTTTGAATAGAACTGAGCGCTGAATGGGAGGTAAATATAGAATAATGCACATTTGCTTAGAGTAAATAAAATATTTGCTTTTTGGAACGACGACGCGACGTCGACATCTACGATGACGACGACATGTTGTGCGTTGTGACGTTAAATAAGATTTATTGACGCATTTACGATTTGTTGGCATAGTTGTTCATGTTATCAGCGTGTTGTTATTTTATGATTGGCAATAGGATAATATTTCGTTTTTTTTCTACGTAAAATGTTGATGAGTTAGAAACACATATTTTCATGTAGAGGAAATAGAACTTTTGGAATTTAAAAAAAAAAAAATTATTATAAATTCCTAGCTGACCCGAAGGGCTTTACCCGAGAAATAAAAATGCTGTTGACTATTTAATTTTATGTTTTGTTTTTTTTTTTTAAGTACATAGATACCTACTTCTGTGAACTTTGAATGAACAACGTTTGCCATTATTCTTATGCTGGATCAAGTCACAGGCAGCTCGATATTGGACAAAAAGTCAAACCTTAACCCTCAATCTTCACCCCGGCTAGGGTTGCCAATTTTCAAATACGACATACCTATTTGGACAACATATTGAACCTCCGGGACTCCCTGGACATCACTTCGGAAATCAGTAATTTAGTTTGTGTTGCATAGTATGATACTCTCCAATCTCCGCATGAAAATTTTACCCCCGTTTTGTGAGAATACTTTCTAATTTAAGGGAACGGCTCATAGAAAATATATCGGAGGAAATTGCTCATTTATTATTATTATTATTATTCAAAGAATAGTTCACAGTAAGATTACATCTTATAATTAGTGAAGGCTTTACAATTATTTTAGGTTCAAGAGCAAATTTAACATTATAAATAGATGAGAGCAAATTACAAGGAATTTAATTGAGAACTTACATAAGAGAGACAATAACAAAAACAATAACAAATAATATAAAACATTTAAAAAAAAAAAAAAAAAAAAACTAAAATTTATATTTATGTATCACTGGCCAAGTGTTTGAAAAGATAAGTTTTGAATGTAGTTGTGTTTGTGGTTCTCCTCAGTGTAATTGGTAAAGAGTTCCATAGGAGAGTGGCATGGACGAAGAATGAGCGCTCAGATTGCAGACAAGCGAATCTGGGCCGAATCATGATGGCTGTTCTTTGTGAACTGGGAAAATTTAATCTGCTATACAAATACTCAGGCTGTTGGGTCTGTATAATACCATGCAAGAGGATAAGGGTTCTGAACTTAATGAGGTTGTCGAAGCTAAGGCCCATTATTTGCAGAGAGTACCTTGATATGTGGTCGAAATATCGTTTACTAAAAACAAATCTTGCTAAATTGTTGTAGATGACATTTAATTTATGCCTAGTGTTATAGTCAACATAGCAGAAAACTTCGCAACTATACAGCAATACAGGCAATAAAAGGGACTTAACAAGCAACATCTTAGTTTTTATCGGCAAAGAATTTTGCGTAGCCCATAACAATCGGAGACCATTGTATACCTTACCGATAGTAGATACAACATGATCTGTCCAGGTAAGAGTATCATTGAAAACTATACCCAGATTTCTAGACTTTGTGACATACTGTATGGATGACTGCCCTAATTTAATTGGTGGAAAAGTGGTAGTATCTAGTGACTGCTTGTAAATACAGAGTGTCTTAGACTTCACTGGGTTTAGTGATAGATTGTGTTTGAGGGCCCACTGTTGTATGATATCAAGATCTTCGTTCATCATTTCGATGGCATTGCTAATCATATCCAACGGGCAGCACAAATATAATTGCACGTCGTCAGCAAACATGTGGACAGTACAGTGTTTGGCAAGTTGTGGAAGTTCGTTCACATAAAGTGAAAATAATATTGGACCTAGAATCGAACCCTGCGGAACTCCCGAAGGAACATCAAGAAACGATGACTTTTGGCTTCCCACTGCCACACATTGCTGGCGGCCCGTGAGGTATGAGTGCAAAAGTTTTACTGCCAGTGACGAAAATCCAAATTCATAACGCAACTTCTTACAGAGGATAGAGTGGTCCACCGTGTCGAACGCTTTCGAGAAGTCCAACAACGTCAGTAAAGTAGGACAGTTAGTATCTAAGCCTTTGCGGATGTCGTCGACAACAAGTAAGAGTGCAGTTTTACAACTCCTTTTCGCACGAAATCCGGATTGGACAGAACTCAAAAGGTTGTTGCAGCTTAGGTGTGCTTGCATCTGCTTAAGCGTGGTTTTCTCGAATACTTTTGATAAAAATGGTAATATTGCGATAGGTCTATACTCAATGTTAGTCCGGCTTTGCGACTTAGGTATCGGTAATATCCTGGCTTTTTTCCACGAAAGGGGGTATTCACAAGTGGTGTATATGTGATTAAATATATGTGTTATATATTTAAGGATGAATGGAAGCAGAAGTTTTAAAAATTTAGGATTTATTTCATCTAAGCCTATCGCATTAGATTTAACCGACAGCACGGCTTCAACTACATTTTCATCCGATAAGCGATTAAAGTTGAAATCTGCTGTATTATCTTCGTAGCTAAATTGATTTGTAAGCTGGCTGGGCTCTTGATATTGAGATGACGGCATAGAGACCGATACAAACTGCGAATTGAGAACATTACAGTCTACATCATCATTTGCAACTGAACGCTGTCTGCCATTGCCTAGTTTACGCAGTTTTTGCCACAGAGCTTTCCCAGGCTGAATTTCAGGGTTAAGAAAATGTTCGTAGTGACGCCGCTTTGCAACCCTTACACGGAGAACAACCATGTTACGAAGGGACCGATAAGTGTCGTAGAGAACGGGTAGTTTGTATCGTTTCCAACGAACGTACGCGGAATCACGATTATGGATCAAATCTAATAAATCCCTACTAAACCAAGGGGGGGATCCGGAAATAGGGGCCCTGTGTCGTAACGGAACATGCCGATCAAAGAGTGTTATGATATTTTGTTCCAGAAATGATATTTGTTGATTTACTGATGCCATTAAATAAATATCATCCCACCGAATTTGAATAACGTCAGACCGTAAACTTTGGTAATTAATATTTTTAAAATCTCTATATGCAATAACATGATTAGTTTCCTCTGATTGGATATCAAAAGTTAAAAATATCAGATCATGTTTAGAGAAGCCTGGCGCTGCGAGTTGACTATAGAGCAGGGCTTTCCTGCAATCATTAACAAAAAACACATCAAGAAGGGTAGCAGAGTCGTATGCAAAGTGCGTAGCAGTCGATATATTAACAGGTGTCAAGTCAATAGTTTTAAATCTTTCAATCAACTGAGCGGAAGAACGAACATTTAGTAAATTACAATTTAGATCACCGGTAACAATAATATTAGGAAAAGAACAAGAAATACCTTCCAATGCACAAAAAATAGACGAGATATCAATATTTTTGTTTGATCTGTAGATCACTCCAACTAGCAAACACTCAACACCACATACAACATAAACAAATAAGTATTCGGATGTACAATTAGCGGTAGATTTGCAGACAACATTAGCTCGTAGCCCATTGTCATTCACAATACTGTTGCCACCTGAGTAGTATTTTTTTCCAATCCACAAGAAACAGCACTTGACCATAGTTGATGAACTTTGGCGAATGGACTTCATGGGGATGCCTCCTTATCTGAGCGGAAATTTTGCAAATGGTTGGACCCCTGTTAAAGCTGGTTTTTTTCGGAGTTCGTGGACAGCTTGTTTGCTATCAGCAGCCGAAGAAGAAATTTCTTCTTACTCCCGATAAAGGCCCTCCACATCCACACACTTTGCCTGAATTTGAACGTACCTTCTTTTCGCGATTTCAAAGTCTGTTTTTCAATTCTAGGCGAACTTTTTCAACTCCTATATTAGTGAAGCAGTTTTACCAAGCTTTGAACGCCGCTATCTTGCCATTTAACACTGTTTCAGCTTCAGTTTTCCCCCACCATGTTTCATTGCCGTGTGGAAAGTGTCCCTTTGAAGCCCCTAGCAGTGATTTGGCTCTATCCAGGGAATTTCATTGAAATGAATTCCACATATCTTGTGTTCTGCACTCTGCTTCCTCAACTTCGTTAATGACGTGATGGAGATAATTTTGCATATTTGCAATAAATGATCCGCCGTTCTCATTGTCCATATTGTCAAATTTGATTCTCATAGACACTTTTGTTTGTTTAGTTTAGTTTAGTTAGCAGAGAATTTTTAATAATAAACAAAATCAAACATTTTCATTCAACTAGAATGAATATGGTAAATCTGTACAAAATGCCCCAGTAGTCTAGCACGCACACAGGTGTTGTTATGCAGTCATAACCAAACCTGTTCAAACTAGTTTCAGTCGTTCGCCAATTGTGTTATTGAGTGGTAGTGTTCTGTGTGCTATGTTGAGAAAAAAACTACAGAAACTAATTTTGGCGCCAAAACATATTGCGGTGAGTACAGTAATAATTTCATTTTTTCAGAAACTATGCCCATTATGTTAAAATGAAATATTATATTTATAAAGTACATAAAATTGGCTTTTTAGTTCGTTTTTGTTTTTTTTTTAAATCAGGATGGGTTGTTTTATTTTTGCTGGGCGTTTTGCACTCAGAAATTTACAAAACGCCCCAACAAAGTAGGTTAGGTTAGGTTTATGTGGCTGTCGGCAGAAGCCGACACACTTAGACCAATGTAGGTCCATTGTGATACCACGTATGTATTATCTACCTCAACTCTGTAGATGGGACTGGCCAACGACACGCGGTTGTTCTCAAACGGTCCCCCATCTACGTACTAACCGCGCCCAACGTCGTTTAATTACGGTGATCTGACGAGAACCGATTAACTCGACGTGGTATGGTCGTTGGTTCCCAACAAAGTAAGTGTAATACGCCCCAGTAATGTATAGAAATATAACACTCATCAGAGGGTTTTCTTCTTAATTGTTTATAGAAATGCCACGAAATTACACAATTATGACACTGCGGGCATCATGGTCCGAAAAAGACCTGGAGAAGGTAAAAAATAAAACTTTGGGAGTGAATGTAGCAAGTAGGGAGTTCAACATACCACCCAGAACCCTGAGGAGACATATTTTAAAAGGCAATGCAAATAAGTCGGTTGGTCGGTCAACTGCTCTCTCGTTGAAGCAAAAAAAAAAAAATTGGTTACCCACTTACAAAAATTGGAAAAAGTTAGGCTTGCTCCTGACCGAAAAGACTTAAAAGAAATCGTTATTGGGTCGGCGAACGTCTTGGATTAGCACACCGTTTCTCAAACGACACAAAGCCGGCTGGTAATTTTGGCTCAATGGTTTCTCGAAACGTAATCCATCGAGTGCACTGAAAATTACCACAAGACCGTTTCCACAGAAGACTGGATTCAGTGCATATTTTGCCAGGGCTGGTTGCACGAGTTTTGTACTATGTACATACCAAATTGCAACAGCTGCGGCCGCAAAGCGGAGCGATAGGCCATTTTACAAAACCAATAATTTAATTTTCATACTTTATAATATTTGTTCCTACTTTTTCCTTAGGGGCGTTTCGTCACTAATGCGGGGCTTTTTACCCAACGATTGAGTTACAAAACGCCCCACATAAACTTTTTTTTAAATATATATATATATACATCATATATGCTAACATATTTTTGTACAAATGGAATTGCCAAACCTATGAAAAGAGGCTTTTATTCTTTTATTTAATAAAAGAATTTTTGTTTATTTTTTTGTTTTATTGAAGATTCTAAAAAAGAGGGGCGTATTGTATAGTTTTACCCTAATTTTGATAATTCAGGCATTTTTCCTGCTTATATAAACAGGAACACCAAAGTGAGTGGAGTACATTCGTAGAGTATGTTCAAATCAGATACCCGTCCCATAGTCGACCAAAGCGGTATTGAAGGTGCGCAGAAATTAGGCTCTTACGGTGTATGGGATGGTGTATTAACGTGTATGTGTGTACAAAT
The DNA here is from genome assembly GCA_949715645.1 of Portevinia maculata. Classification (NCBI taxonomy): domain Eukaryota; kingdom Metazoa; phylum Arthropoda; class Insecta; order Diptera; family Syrphidae; genus Portevinia; species Portevinia maculata. The sequence continues at coordinate 23,167,383 of OX454527.1, read as the reverse complement.
ACATTAATATTCTTGATAAGAAGAAAGTAGATGTTGTGAAATAAATAGAGGAATGCCATTCCTATTTTCTGTCATTTATACTAATTTTCACTCAACTACAAATCTATCTTAACTGATGAGTCAAAAACCTACATCGAGATCTCAGTGCTACTCTACGAACGAAGCTTTGGTTAGGTTAGGTAGATGAATGCCCTTGTGACGGGCGTCACGGCTCACTTAGACCAACAGTTTGGGTCCATTTGGGATTCTTTAAAATTTGTTGGGAACCTGAAAAAGAGAAATAAAGTAGCTAATTTTAGCAGGAGATTTCAATGCCAATTTGGCGTCCAAAGATGGACAACTCTTGGTGAACTTTCTACAAGATAAACTGGAAATACAAATAAATAATAACCGAAATTAGCCTACCACAAGACATGGAACCAGAATCGATGCAGTTTTCTCTAGATATCTTTCTAATTTTCATTCAAAAACATGTGTATGTTATTTTTCATACCATAAGCCGCTTGCCTCGGTCTTACAATCAACCATAGTAATTACTGATGTATCCGATAATGAAAATAATGAATAAAAATAAAAAATCTATTCAATAATACTAATTTATTAATGAAAACCCATAATAAATTTAAATATTTGTAGAAAATAAATATGTGTACAGTGTACTCTCTCCTAACGGACACCCCTCATAAGCGGACACCTCTCATAACCGGACAAATTTCAAAGGACGGAATAATCTATACAATTTTTAATGTAAATAATTCTCTCATAAACGGACTCTTTTATAACCGGACGCGGACCTCAGTTTTCATAGCCGCAATAGAATTTCACTCTCTCTTAAACGGACAAAACGCATTTGGCACACTTCGTTGTCTTTTATTTTGTTTGCTTTTTTTCCTTTTCTTTGCGCTTTGCCCTTGATACCCAGCAAAAAATTTAAGAAAACGGTAAAGAATGTAAACATAGTAGGCTGCGGCGCCGGCGGCCGTCTGTCGACTATCCGACTAAAATTCTCGTGGCGCAATACGAAGGTTTGTGTCGAAGTGTATGCATAATTTGAAGCATAAATAGGTACTCGTACATACATAGTTTCAAGTAATGCAAAAATGAATTTTTAAAGGCTTTGTTCTTGTTTATGTTTTGTTATTATCCTTTTTATTATCTACAGTTAATGTTTATCAAAAAATGCATTCCATTTTAAAATAAAATGTTATAGGTACCATAAATGCATATGTCTTGTTTCTTTTTTCAAGGTTGTCAATGAAATATTTTTTCTCATAACCGGACACCTCTAATAAGCGGACAAATTTCTTGGTACCGTCAGTGTCCGCTTATGAGAGAGTTCACTGTATATGTATATATATATATATTATACATTATACATATATAGACATATATATATACATATGTACATACAGATGGAGCTAAAGAAGTTTTACTTTAGTCGTGTGGTCTAAAGCACAATCGTTTTTTTTTATTTTTATTTTTATTTAGTTTCCAGATGCAAAACCATATTTTTAAGATTTAATTCTAACAAAAGGTTTAGGTATGTAAAAATTTATACGAGTAAGTGTCTCATTGCAATATTTTATTTTTTTACATTTTAATAATTCATGTTTAAATAAAATTTTCAATTACATACATATATTAAAATTTTTTAATTTTACTTTAGATTTGAAATAGTGCATTTAAATTAAGCTTAAAATTAAGTTATATCTTCTAAGAAAAATTGTTTCAATATTTGTTTCCTGACATTGATTTGGTTGATGTTTCTCAAGTGTTGAGGAAGGTTATTAAGTACATTCGGCACGGTATACATCAGCCTTCTTCTGTCATAATTATATACGATGGGAGTTAATACTTTCTTTCGACTTGCCTTCTTGTATCAAACTGATGACTTATTGGAGTGCGGAATCCTGCATCGTCATAGCACGCTCATATTAAATATCTGCATAATTTTCAGTACCTTCATGCGAAAGCAATTTCCTCTTCACATCAATTTCATCGCACTGTGGTGGATGTTTTGCAGTTTTTCAATGTGTGTTTGCGCTGCACCTCCCCATGTCAGTACACCGTAATGTAGCATCGATTCTATGTTTTTGTACACTTATCGAGGCTTTGTATTGAAGACAAGCTAGCGCAAACAGGGACCCTCTCAGCTTCTTTCATAGATAGTTAATGTGTGGCTCCCAGCGAAAGTGGCAGTCAATGATGATACCAAGATACTTCTATGTATTCACGACTTCAATTTGCTCAGCGTCAGAAACACTATCACATTTAAAAATTTAAGCCCGATTTGTGACGGTACGAGTAGTTACATCGGGCTTCGAATGCGCATAAGTTTTGTTTTTTTTTGCTCATAAAACAATAGCCGTATCATCAGCATATGCGAAAGGTAACTTTTTTTAATTTTGTTTCTGTACAAAATGAAAAGTAGAGGGCCAAGCTTAGAGCCTTGCGGTACTCCATATTGAACTTTGTGTGCAATACTACAGCAATTCATGATTTTTACTCGGAAAGTTCTGTCTGTAAGGTAGTAAGTTAACCAATCCGCCAATCCGAGACTTAGCTTTTTAAAATACATGCACGACTTAAATAATCCCGACCGAGGATTGCGTTTTTAAAAAAAACAAATTACTTTTCTTTTATTTGTATTTATTTGTATTTTAGTAATACCGACCGAGGATTGCGTTTTTAAAACAAAAAACAAATCACTTTTCTTTTATTTGTATTTATTTGTATTCTCTTTATTTAAACGTCTTAACACTTTCACGACTAACTACGAACTCAACTTCAAATGACATTTTCCAAGATCATTTCATTAACCGCTTCATCAGTGCAGTTCTCCGAATAAAAAGACGGATATTCAGGTTACCGTCTACTACGTGAGAGAATTTGCTGACTCTTAATAAATGTGTGGGAACACGAAATGATTTAGCTTGTTGTATCGTGTAGATAATTAAGGGTATCCGCTAACCGGATATCTAATATGTTTGGGAGGGAATGTGTCGTGTACATAACTTCTCCCCCCTTTAGATTGAAATTCTCCTGAATTTTATTATTTACTTTAATAGATTGTTGCTTTTTACAAAATGTAAAAAGGATCAATATTATAATGAAGATGATAATAATTAAGCTCAAATTTATTCCGTAGGATACATTCCTATGATATTGCAATTCTTCTATTTTATTAATATTACTTTCATTCTCTAGCACAATATCATCTAATGTTATCTTGTCGCTAAAATTCTTAAAATTTTCATTTCTGGGGTAGTAGAATCTTTCTTGGAAAATCTCTTTGACGTTTGAAAAATAATGATCTAAAATTTTTATTTCACAATTGTTAAAATGGATTAATACATTTCCAGTTATATTTAAATTCCTTTCATCACAATTTTGGTTTATTTTTAATTGATTTGCATTTTTAATTACAATAGTTTCATCGTCTAGTGTCAGGATTTCGGTATTATTATTCTTTATAAGTTTACAATTACGTTGAATAGTACAATGTTTACTTAAGCTTAATTCGTTTAATGATCTTAGCTCTTTATATTGATATGTCAAGTTATTGTTTTTGAACACAATCTCATTTGGATAATCTATTTCTTTTCTATTTTTGTTTGGAATTGGAACAATAATTCTTAGTTGTATTTTTTCTATTTCTTTTGGAATTTTGATTGCAAATATTAATACATTTTCTTCGAACTTGGTTATGCCTAATTTTATATATTTCATTTTGTTTAAATCTATATTATACTTTTCTATCTCTTCATCTGTAAGTATATTCGGATGTAGTATCCCATACCTTGCTGAGGCTAAATTATCTTGGATATGCTCAATTTTTTCTTTTATTATTTGAACTTTAAACAACTGGTCATAAAATAGATTCTGATTTATTGTTTTACTTGCTACATTGTTTAACTGTCCTAGTATTATCGTTCTATCTTTTTCTATTATATCCTTTATTTGCTTAAAAGATTTGCTGACGTTATCGTTAATTAAAATTTGCTGATTTAAGTTGGTTATGGCATTATGGTTATTACTTTCTACATTCCTTAAATGATTTTCAATATGTTCTCTATCTTCTTCATCCATGGTGCCAAACAACCATTTGGATGCACTACCTACAATGTTTACTAATCCTCTCTTCTGTCGGCTTTCTCTGGGAATAATGGTTTTTACTTTATTTGTCAAATGTTTAAGTTCTAGTTTAAGTAGTTCTTTGTGTCCCACGTCAAGGTTTTCGATGTTTTTCGTAATGTCGTTTAGTATGTCTATTATTTCTTGTGGTTTAATTAAATGAATTATTATGTCGGTTTTGGTGACTATGTCTGCTTCGTTAATTTTTATTTCTGTGAATCCAGTCTGCTCTTTTATTTCTTCAATACTTAGTAGTCCGTTAGTTGGTATTGCCAATAGTATTAGTAGTAATGCCGTCATGAATAGCTGCAAATTTAGGTTGGCGTTTAATATTGGTTAAATGTATATTAGAAAGCTTACTCTTCCTAAATCTAGGTTGATGCTTATGCCTGACTGCTTTATAGTTTTTTATAAACCCGGTAGATCTTGTTTCGTTATAAATTACCCTCTTTTTATTTGCTTTTTCGATAAACTTCTTTTTTTCGCTTTTTAAATTATTCCTAATTCTATCAAAGTCTATTTTGTGAAACTGTACTACGCTTGGACCTGTTTTAATTGTTGAGTGAATTCTTTCATTGTAATTACGAATTGCTTGCTGCACTAATCTTTTAACGGAAATATTTGTTGTATTTAATTTTAAAATTCTACACTTTTCTAATAGGGTGCTATGGAATCTTTCGATGTCTGCGTTGCCGGTGTGTGAATTCGGTTTTGTAAAATGAATGTTGACATTTTCATTTTGAAGAAATTCCTTTATTTGTATTGAGTTGAATTCATTATCTGCAATTATAGTTTTTGGTTTTCCTGCTTTGGTAAAATGACTCTCTAATTCTTCTACTAGAGTTATGTGATTTCTGTCCGTTAAATAGTACGCAAACCCGAATTTGGAGAATTTGTCTATTGTAGTAAGAAAACTGCATTTAAGAATGACGAATGTATCTATATGTATGAATTCATTTAGCTCTGTAGCTGTTTCAGTAAGATTTAATTTTGGTCGTATTGGTTTACGATCATACTTTACTTGTTGGCAGACTTCGCATTGATTAATAACAATTTGGATTAGTTCGAGTAATTTTGGGAAATATATTTTGTTTTTCAGGCCGTTAAACGTTTCTTGAATGCCGGAGTGCATACTCTCTTTCACGTGGTAAAATGAAATTTGCTTTACGGCTTCTGTTTCTGTTCTAATATCTTGTGCCCTATAGGAACACTTCATAAACTTTATTTTATTGTCATTGGAGAATAGTTGGATTAATTTTTCCTGAACTACATTATACTGATGGTCATTTAATTCGGAGTATATTCCTGTTATTCCTTTCTTTATAAATCTTCTAAGTATGTCATCTAGATTTTCGAAATCATATTCTGCAATATAAATTATACGTTTATCGTGTATTATTTCTACCTCTTCCGTTTTATTATTAGTTAAGATTATTTGAGTTTTGTATTTGTTAACTATTTCTTCTTTAATGGGGATGTGGTTTAGTAATTCTTCCTCAGCTGAATGCATTGTAGCCATTGTTAATGCGTCATATTCTTCGTTCTCGTTTTCATCGTCCTCGTCGTTTGCGCTATCTTCTTCAGTATTAAATAGTATTGCCAAGTCTGAGTCGTTATCGTCTGTATTATTTAGGAAAATCTCTTCGCCCTCATTAGAATTAGTGTCCTTGTTAGTCTGAATTCTACTTAAAAAGTCGGCTACCCTATTTTCTTTTCCTTTTATATAATCTATTTCGAAGTTGTATTCACCTAATTTAAGGAGCCAGCGTTGATGCCTTGGGGAGATGTCTTTACCTTTATATTTAGAATGTAAATATTTTATCGGCTGGTGATCTGTGAATATTTTAAATCTATTACCGTATAAATATGGACGGAAATAGTTTACTGCCCACATAATTGCTAAGAACTCCTTATCAGTAGCTGAATAGTTGCATTCATGTTTATTGAGAGTCCTCGATGCGAAACAAACTGGGTGCCCTTCCTGTGAAAGGATTGCACCTAATGCATAATTGGATGCATCTGTTGTTAGTTGGAATTGTTTTCCGAAATCTGGAAACCTCAGGATTGGATGGGTAGTAATCAAAGTTTTCATCTTTTCGAATGCTTCTACATATAGTGGGTCGTTAACATTAATTTTAGCATTCTTCTTAAGGTATTTGGTGATTGGAAGAGCTACCTTTGCGTAGTCTTTTATAAACTTCCTATAAAATCCTGTTAGCCCTAAGAAGCTTTTTATTTGTTTCTGTGATTTTGGCAATTCTAGCTGTTCGATCACCTCTATCTTCTTAGGATTGGGTTTCAGTCCGTCTCTAGTCAGTACATGTCCTAAAAAGTCTGTCTCTTTTTTTAGAAAGTTACACTTGTCTATTTGCAATTTTAAACCTTTTGATTCTAATACTTTAAAAATGTCTGTTATTGCGTTAATATGTTCATTGAGAGTTGTACTAAATATTAGTATGTCGTCCAAATAGATCACACAAGTTTTATTAATGTAATCCCTGAAAATTTCGTTCATAAGTCTCTGGAATGTCGCTGGGGCATTCTTCAGACCGAACGGCATTCTCACGAATTCATATAACCCATGTGGTGTTACAAATGCCGTCTTTTTCCTGTCCTCTCCTTTGACTAATATTTGGTGATAGCCCTTTGCCAGGTCTATCGTTGTGAAATATTGGGATCTTCCCAACTTATCTAATATAGAATCTATATTAGGAAGTGGGAATTTATCATCAATAGTAATCTCGTTTAGTTTCCGATAGTCTATGACTAGTCGGTACTTTTGAGTTCCGGAATTATCATTTTTTTTCGGGATTACTATTAGTGGACTGCAATACTTCGAATGGCTTTTTCTTATGATACCTTGTCCCTCCATTTCGGCTATTTGTCTCCTAACTTCACTCTCATGTTTAGGGGGATACCTATAAAGTTTAGAATTTATTTGCTGATCCGTTGTTGTTCTGATTTCGTGTTCTACTACTGGTGTGCTAGTCAGTCTATCCCCGTCCCGGAAGAATAATTTATTAAATCTTTTAATTAATTTATTTATGGCTTCATATTCCTCATTGTTTAAATGGTCTAGCTTTAATAGCGATAAAATATTTTTGTCAACCTTTTCTAGTGTATGTATTTCGTTATATGTATATGGATTACCTACTAATTGTATTTTCTGATCGTTTAGACTCATGGTTTTGGATTCTAAATCTATAAGGGTGTTTAGTCTATTTAGAATATCTATTCCAATTATGAAATGGTATTTCCTATTATGTAAATTTATTACCTTCCACCTGATGAGTGCTCCTTTAGGAAGATTTAGTTCTTCGGGTGCTGGAGAATGTGCTTCTATTCTAATTTCGTCTTTACCATTAACTGTGGTAAAAGGAATTGGCTTTATTTTCACGGTTTTGAACTCTTTAATTTTGGCGTCCATAATGCTAAAAGATGACCCTGTGTCTATTAGTGCTAAATATTTTACTTTGTTAATGGTTATTTTTATAGTGGGTAAATCTTCCGAGGCTAGTTGCAAAAAAACTCGGTGTTACTTTCATCATTATCTCTTTCTATATTTCCTATGTCCATTGGTTCATGGTTTTGTTGTGGGTTGAATTGTCCTGAATTTCTAGTTCTACCTGAATTATTATTAAACTGTCGATACTGTCCGGAGTATCTATTATTATACTGAGCAGGGTTTCGATAGTTATTATTCGTTCCTTGATTATTATTATAGTTATTGCCCACATTCTGTTCCTGGCGATTTTGGCCCGAATGTGTAGTGAAATTTCTATAGTTGTTATTGACATTCTGTTCCTGGCGATTTTGGCCCGAATGCATAGCAAAATTTCTAGGGTTGGTATTTGTATTCTGTTCTCGGCGATTTTGGCCCGAATACGTAACTATATTTCTAGATTGCCCTACATATTCATGGTGGTTATTGTTCCCCATTTTATATTTAGTTTTTCTATATTCTTCCCTTATGCAAGTATCTTCGTACTTTCTTTTTAACATTATTTCAAAAATTGTATCAATTTCTTTCTCCTCATAGATTTTTTCTAATAGTGTACCTTGGCATATTTCTTTTAACATATTGACTAATAGGGAATCTACGTTACTTAAATCTATGGCGTTATTATCTTTATAAAAATTTATAAGTTCATCACTTTTAAATTTAATTTTTTGTATTTCTATTAATAGCTCACTTACGGTATTAACTTTGATGGCGTGAATATTTTTGTAGATGTCTGACGGCTCCACATCTGGTCGATACCTCAGTTTTAGCTGCTTCTTGATGGTTTCCCAGTTCTCTGGATCCCGTACGTTAATGATGACCTCCTTTGCCTCTCCCTGGATCTTTTCATTGTATACTGTCCGTATTATGAATTTCTTGGTGTCTTCATTTGGGAAATCATTTAGATAATATTCCACGTTCTTAAGGAAACTGTTTATTGTCACTTCGCCTTTTCCGGTGAAAGTGGTCATATGAGCTACTTCACGAAGAATCCTCTCACGATCCGATCGTGTTGCTTCTCTTGCCTGGAGATGTTGGAAAGCATTAGTTAGTTGTTCTAATTGCTGTTCCCTCACTCTCAATTGTTGTTGGAGTTCGACGTTTGCTGCTTCCATGTTAAGTACCGATATGTTTTTCCTCTGTTCGTCAAATCTCGCTTGTCGTCGTGTGATCATCAACACTCAGTTTTGTATGTTGCGTACACTTTTATTTTTTTTTTTTATTTCCTCGTAATCGTGATCGATTTTAATTCGAGTTAATGCACTTTTCACAATATTTTTTTTCTTGGTCCGTACCACTAGATAACCCGTAAAAGAGTTATCCTACCGACTGCGCCACTTAAATAATCCCGACCGAGGATTGCGTTTTTAAAAAAAACAAATTACTTTTCTTTTATTTGTATTTATTTGTATTTTAGTAATACCGACCGAGGATTGCGTTTTTAAAACAAAAAACAAATCACTTTTCTTTTATTTGTATTTATTTGTATTCTCTTTATTTAAACGTCTTAACACTTTCACGACTAACTACGAACTCAACTTCAAATGACATTTTCCAAGATCATTTCATTAACCGCTTCATCAGTGCAGTTCTCCGAATAAAAAGACGGATATTCAGGTTACCGTCTACTACGTGAGAGAATTTGCTGACTCTTAATAAATGTGTGGGAACACGAAATGATTTAGCTTGTTGTATCGTGTAGATAATTAAGGGTATCCGCTAACCGGATATCTAATATGTTTGGGAGGGAATGTGTCGTGTACATAACTCACGTCTTGGTAAAGCTCATAGAGTTCGTGTTTGTATCTTCTCCTCCATTCGCCCTCCTCGCACACAGCACCAAATATCCGACGGAGAATTTTTCTTTCAAAAAACCCACATCGTTAAGCACTCAGCACCATAAAGCAGAACTGGCAGGATTAAAGTTCGATAGAGCATACATATTGTCCTTCGAGTGAGGAGTTTTGAACCGTTTTGAAGTAGCATCGGTTTCCTAAGGTAAGTTCGTCGGGTCTCCACTTAGCTATCGTTCGTGGAGTTGATGTTTACTCCTAAGTAGATGAACTCCTTAGCTACCTCGAATTTATTTCTATCAACAGTTTTGTCCTCGGCCGGCGGTGATCAGATGATTGTTTCTTTGTTGATAGCATGTAATTGGTCTTGTCCTGCTTCAAGGCCAACCAATTTCGCCTGTTCTTCAATCGCCGTAAAAGCCTCTAACACGGCACTCTGGGAATGACCAACGGTGTCGATATCGTCCGCATACCCCAGTAGCTGGACGGATCTATTGAAGATAGTACCTTCCGTGTTGACACCTGCCCTGCGCACTTTTTTCTCCAGAACAAGGTTGAGGAAGTCACATGATAGCGAATCTCCTTGCCATAATCTGGTCTTGAAATTCATTGGTCTTTTCCATAAATTGCCTTAGTGGGAAAATTTGGTCTATTGTCGATCTGCCGGGCCGGAAATCACACTGGTATATGCCGATTAGTATGTTGCAGACGATTGATGTAAAATTATACAATAAAAAAAATTACCACGAAATATAAGCCTAAAAACCCTCAATAAGAAGTTTGAAGTCAATCCGTTGTGGCTGTTGGCTCGGTCAAAGATGGACAGTTTGACAAAAAAATATATGGGCATACGGACGGACCGAAGCACGGACGGAAATAATGGATACACTTTCGTACACTTTCGTTGGACTTCTCTGTAGTCGTAATATCATACCAAATACTCGGTTTGAGTTCAACCGATTGCAAGATATTTCTTGTTAGTGCCCATGTACGATAAATTCAAAAAAGAAAAATTCTTTCACTCACGGGCTGGAACTAGTATCCGGGACGTGCGGGATTATCTATTTAACTGTTTTAATTATATCCATTGCCCCTGTCTTTGTACATTCATATTTCAAATTCGAATCTCTGTTCGAACATATAGAGTTCCGAGCACGCTGCTTCTGGACCATTAGAAGCAGTGTGCTCGGAACACCGTAACAAAGTCGGAAATATACGATTAGGAGAAAGTACTCTTGTCGATGCCTCCTGCAGCTGCCCCCAAATAGGGTAGATACTACAGATGCTACTCTTCTTATAGCATTTTAATTACAGACAAGTAAGTTCTCGTTCCTTTTTTTTCCTTTTCGTCGAAATGATAATGAAATTTCAATTTGTTATCCGAAGACAACCTAATCGTACCTACCACGACCTGTAGGCAGTCTTCACAAACCTCCTTGGCAATACATCTGCGATGTACCCCTCCACAACGCCCATTTCATTTAAATGCAATTTTCTATTTGCAATCAGAAAAGGCAAAGAAAAAACTCCAACTTGTTTTATCGTCATCAACAGACGACAATACAGAGAATCATACCGTCTCTACGAGTACATGGCGCGTCCTACCCTTTCTAATGCAATTCACTTCGCATTCTTTAAACTATCACCATCCCAGAAACAACTTTTAATATCTGCTATGCCATAACATTCCAAGAGCCTACGGTAAAATGGCATTTCTCCCTAGTTCGTCCTCTTCATCGACCGCCCATCCTACATATTTCTCTATCCCAGAAAGCTATTTATAACCAAACCCACTTGAACGTAGAGAACTTCTTCTCGAACGATGTCTCGCATACCAAAGCGCTTCCTAAGACAGGCCATAACGAAGCGCATCTAGATAAAAAAAACAGCCATCACATAGCCTACAGCTACAGTAGCGGGAACAAGCCCAACAAAACGGTTCTATTACATTCCACATAAAGCATTGGTACTCCTCTTACTTGCTTACATTCGAATTGAGGAAAAAATCGAATCAAAACAAAAATTCAGAAAAGAACCACAAGACGAAGATGAAAACGGCGAAGTAGGACGATAGGAAGCCCTAAATGGAACCAAGTGTAGACAGTGTCAGCCGAAAGGAATTCGGTAGCTGGGGAAGCGGCTGCCACCTCCCTAGTTGATCAGGGAAAAATGTATGGCAAAGGAATTTTTCTTCAAGTTTCGTCTTCGCATATAATATCATCTTCACGATACGAGAACTGTGAACCGCAATCAGGCTTGTTTTCCATAAAAAGTAGGCAAAAAGAGGCGCGCATGAATTTGTTTCATTCCAAAATGGTCCATGGACAATGGCTGAAAAAAAATCCATAAACGAGAAAAATAAATAATAATTCTTTCATCCTGAGGGAGCTGGGACCACCAGGAAGACAATTGCCGAGTCGCCAAAGAAACTCACCAGCAGCCACCCTCGAAGGGTAAATGAAAAAGAGAAAGCAACGGGATAACATTATTTTACTACGACAATTACCGCGCGCCAACGTAAAAGCGAAAAACCTCTTCAAATTCTAATTCACAATCCCTTGAACGGACCAACAACCCTGCTGTTGAGAGATGGGCATGAGCATGAGCCTGGGGCTGGGAGTCGCCGTGCCCCAGTCCGCTCTTGGTCTCATTCCAACTCAACACGAATAACAGCGGCATTCTCTCTGACAAAAAACTTCCTCTGCTCTAGCACTAGCTGTTGCCTTGCCTGCTCTGCTGCCCTGCCCCTGCTCGTTCCCAGCACAAGTTGGATGGAATTGTGAACCTCGCATTTGTGCGGTTGGCTGGCGCAGCACGGTGTGGCTGAGAGGATGATGGCGAGCGCAATTTCCTGGTCTTTGAACCCAAATAAACTTGGCGCAGTCTGTGCCGTTGCCTGTGAATTTATGTGCGCAGCGCACATTCCATTTCTCCCCAAACCCCAGTTACCCACTCCATTTACACGCTCTTCCTCGGTGTCCTCTGTTTGTTAGGAAATTGAAGTGCACAACTCGGGTTTGCATCGTGTCTTGTGTTGACTTGGTGCAGTCGTGCGGGGAAGAAAGTAGTGCTTCGGGCAAATTGTTTTGTTGTGTTTGGTTTTTTTCCTCTTCTTTCTCTCTACCATCAAAGAGATAGAGAAGCAAAACAAAACACAAAGAATATGAGTGTGGTTTTCATGTACAAACAGAAACAGAGAACAACAGCATATGCGCACTGAAAAGGGCGGGAGAAATGCGCGCCAAATTGTTTGTTTGGGTTGAAAGAGGATGAATAACCGAACTGTGCCAGAGGAAGGGAAAGGCAAGCGACATTTAGCGTTTTGGGTAAAAGCAAATACAAAGAGGAAGACCGATTTGGATCGATTTTTATGAACTTTGGTCGATAAAAATTTCCATTTTGATAACGAGACGAATGCGATTGCTGAGTGGTTTATTTTTGTTTTTATTTTTGTCCTGGCAAAAGGCAGACAGTGAGAAGAGAAAAACAGCGTAAATGTCATATGTTGGCTTGGCGGTGGCAAGTAACTTACGTTTTTGGCTTGGTTTTTGTTACTGAAAAAACAGCGTGTCCACTTCGTAGGTACATACATAAAAATAGAACGTACGAATGGCTAATAGCGTTTGTGTCTGTTGAAAATTTAATAAGAAGAGAGAAACAAGTCAAATGAGTGATGTCAAAAAAAGCCGCGGACCTTCCTAATTACGGTAAAACAAATGTCAACGGCCGTTGTATACCTAGCTAAGTTTGAAGTCAAACGACTTTCGGTATTATTTTGAACAGCAAATTAATTTGAACGAATTCTCTTTCAAATTTCACTATGTATTTCTAAATATTTACTGACAGCTGACGACTTCGGGAACGCCAATACATTAATATTGATTTGCGCCATTCAATGTCGGACAATAAGGGCACAACCGTCATCCACATAGCCGTTCAGTGAAGGAAAAACGCTCAGAAAATTCGTTCGCCAATGTTGGGGGATAGTAACGAACTTCGATCCTAGGCTCCCCATCTGGCAAGGTTTTGACAGTGCTGCCATATTCTTGAGAGCAAGTTATCATACAATTTGCTCGTTTCTATCCTACCAGAGAGAAAATTATCATACGCTACGCAAGGAATTGTCTCGTTTTTAAAAGGATGCGTCCATAAACTACCCAAAAAAAAATCGTTGCTATCTGGCAGTTCCAATAAATGTCAAAAAATGTTGTGTTGTTGTTTACAAGGTTCTCTCATCTAAAAAAAAAAAACATTGTTCTGATTGTGATATCTCAGGGTTTACTAGGAAAGATATGTATCAATCTTTGACACATGACAAAGTTATTTTTTTTTTATTTCTTATTTAGTTAATAGTAATTTTTTTGGAATTAAAAAAAAAAATACATTGAAATAAAAACAAATATACTCGTACCTACATAAAAAAAACGAAATGAATTTACATATGCATCAATGTAATCAAAATTGTACGTTTGGTGAATTTTACGTATGTTTTTTTAAATAACCAAGGAATTCTGAATCCGCGTCCGTCTTAATTTGCTCCAGCTCCATATTTGCAGTATCTAAATTCTGCACGAATAAAGGGTCTTTCATTTGCGATTTGACAATTTCAAACTTTCAGAGTGAACGACCATTCCAGTTTACAATAACTCCACAAGAAAAAGTCACCGATTACCGAACTGCCAATGTCAAAATATTCAGTGAAATTAACATTTTCATCAGGGTGAAGTACACGACGGAACAACGTTTACAAATAATAAAAATTTACTACCGAAATTCCGAGTCGGTGGTCGCAACTTTAAGAGCGTTTACGCCAATTTTCGGCCGTAATTCTCGTCCCTGTAGACAAGCAATTCACAGTCTAGTGAAAAAATTACGACTACGTTTCACTGAGTTCTCAAGAATAGGGCCTCTCCCAGACCACATTATGGCGAATTTTACGTAAGGATCTTGGCCTTCACAATTACAAGATCAACCTGACTCAAGAACTACAGCCACTTGATGATATGAACCGACGTACGTTCTCGAATTGGGCTCTGGACATGATTTAAGAAAATGAAGAATTTCATTGCAAAATAATCTTCAGCGATGAAGCGCATTTTCGGGTAAACGGCTTCGTCAATAAGCAAAATATGCATTACTGGACAGCTGAGAACCCTCATGTGCTTCATGAAACAGTGCTTCATCCGCAAAAAGTCACTGTTTGGTGCGGTTTTGATACGGAGGGCGGTTGTTTTTCGTCGATGAAAATGACCGACACGTTTCGGTAAATGGCATTCGCTACATGTTGGAACGATATTTATTTAAGCAATTGCATGGACATCAGTGATATGTGGTTCCAACAAGCCAGTGCCACATCAATTGAGTTATTGAAGTCTCAGTTCGGTGAATGTTTTATCTCGAGAAACGGACCCGTCTATTGGCCGCCGGATCGTGTGATTTAACGCCTCTAGACTTTTTTTTCATGGGGCTATATTAAATCATTGGTCTATGCCAACAAGCCGTTAGAGGAGCTAAGAGCCAATATTGAACGAGTAAAAGCGGCCGTATTGGTCTAAATGTGCGGCCGAGTCATCGAAAATTGGGTTCAACGTATCGGCCGCTGCTTACGTTCCCGTGGTGGACATATGAACAAAGTCGAATTTCATTCATAAATGTTTTGATAGTAATTTAAGCCACTAACATTTTTTTTGAGATATCTCAAGTAGTTTGCATTTTATTTAAAAAATAAGTTATCAAGTCCTTAATGAAAGGCCCTTTATATGTATGTATTTAAATTGAAAGAAAAAAACAAATACTTACAATTTCAAATAGGACTACAACAAACAATTATTTTTCATTGTCACTTAATGGTTTGAGACGACTTTATTTTATTTTTAATTTTCGATGATTTGATTGCTTAATGCTACAGTTACATTACAATTATTATGTCAGTTGACAGAACGATCAACGGTAAATCTAAAAATGATTTTTTAAACCAACGAATGAAAGAATACACAATGTTTTTGCGCTGAAATAGAGTGAGTGTGTGACGTGTGTGTGTGTCTGATAGATGTGGGGAGGCCCTGAGTTGCTGACAAAAACGAAAGTACTATATTACATATGATGCCAAATAACTATTTTAGAAAAGCGAGTAGTAATTTCTTAACGTTGCCGTAGTAAAAAGATTTCTTTTTAAAAATATGAAAACTACGAGTATCATACATTTGGCGTATGATAATGATTTCCAATCTTACATCATACACAACCTACGATTATCTTACATTTAGCATAATTTCATACGCTTGTCAGCCCTGGTCTTGACGACAAATAAAACGTCTTTTTTTATAATTTGCGCGCACTAAAGGGATTTCTCTTCTCTTCTCTTGTGGGGTGGAATGCCTATAAAGATTTAAAATAGTCTAATGAAATGATATCAATTGATTTCAATCCACTAGTTGCATTTTGGTACGATTTGGTACCTTGTGGCACGCCCAAACGGCAGGACAGTGTATACTCAGAACTGAAATATTTGCTTAGCTTAGCGCAGTTAAATCAAGGTGATTTTAAAAAAGCGCATTAACATAAAAATTTGCAAGAAACAAAAAAACATTAATTTATAAATTATTATTTAAAATCTTTGAGAAAGATTGGTATCACTGGGTATCACTATTCTGGTATTGTCAAAAAGTGTGTCTTTTTTTTGAAAAGCTCGCTTCGCACGTAACTCAAGGTCCATTATTTTCCATTTGGTGTCCTCCATTTTATATTGATCATTCTTTTGTACTTCCTCCTTGTAAATTGTAAGACGCTCCTTTTCTATTTTGAACCGCTTCCTATTATATCTTTTGCTCTCCTTTAACACTTTTTCAATGTTTTTTAAACTTTTTTTGACTTTTGAGTAGGTACAAATTTTCCTGCGCTTTGGTTTGTTATTAACAAATTTTCTCTATTTTCTTTAAAGCGGTGACTTTTAGTACGATTCCTTAAATCACTTCGAATCCTGGATTTAGTTGGAGTTGGATTCATTTCAGCCTCATGTGACCAGTGAGCGGATTGAATGTCTGTTGTTGGCGAGTTTGGCAAGAGAGCTATGGATGTTGATTCCGAAAAATCGTTCCACGTAGAAGGGATTGGTGTGGAAACTGCCTGCGATGTCGACGGATAGTTGATATTACAATCAGGCGATTGTGACTGAACTATTGAAATAGTTGGAGCCCCAATAGCCACACCTTTTGGATTTAAATTTTTTTCGACCGAGAGCAGATTCGAAATAGCTTTCTCTTGAGGCGAAAGTATCGCCTGTTTGTAGTTGCCTCCTCCAGTTGCACGGGATTCCTTTTTGTTGTGCACTCATTTTTTTTTTACTTTGTATTTTAAATCTGCCCAAACCTTAACAAAAATAAATCAATTTACAACATTTATTACTCAAAGATTTGTAAGTCGGTACATACCTTTTGCCAACCTTTTCCATCTCTTGTTGGAGCTGTTAATTTTTGTAGCAATACAGGTCCAAGATTTTTCGAAATCAATTTTTTTAACTCTCAGCTGAATCATTTTGCCAGATGTAAATTCTTCTTCATGAATGAAGTAAGAACTTCTGACTGTCTTTTGTTTGTAATTTTCAATTTCTTTTCCATTGTTAGGTGTTTCTAACTGTTGAAGTTGATCAACGGATAAACGCAAATAAACTTTCCACTCAAAAACGAATGCGTGAATGTAGTGGGTATTTCCATTCAGAAGAAATGAATTCTGCTTAAAAAAAATCCATTACAAACTCTGAAATACAGGGCTCTCATCGCGTAACTTTTAAGACGCTCGTCCTCCAAACGATTGTACTAAACGACGTCGTCAAAAGCTTGTCGTCAATCGTGTCGTCCATCGTTTAAACTGTAGACAGTTTGAGAACTACTAAAAACAACAAATGACATATCGAAAATGGCATTTATGCTGTTTTGTTCTGTTACGATTCATTTCAAATCAAAATTCAATATCATGTAAGTATTCAATAACTTTTAGTTAAATAATTGATCTATAAATTAACGCACTAGGTCAGCAACGCCAAGGCAATTGGAATGTCTCATAAATTTTATGGACGAGCACCCTGAAATGGCAAAAAATTATATTCCGAAAACCACACAGGGTAGGCAGATAAAGAACCAGCTGTGGGCTGATTTGGCTGTGAAATTAAATGCCATTGGACTACCCAATAAATCAGTAACTGCTTGGAGGAAGGTAAGTGTACAATAACCAAAGTACATAATATATAGAGATTCATTAAAGTGAATAAGTGGCAATCGCAACAAAATTTAAACATGTTGTTCTTAGTCAGGAAACAATGAAATTATTTTGCAAATTCTCGCCATAGAAGAAATTGAATTCGGTAAATTTGTTTGTCAAAGCCATGTATCTCACAAATAATTACTTTTGGTCGAGTAAAGTAACAAAATTAATTTGTTTATTTCAGGCATGGATCGATTTTAAATATCGGGCAAAGAGGGAGTGCAGCCAAAATCTGCTCTCAATAAAACAAACGGCTGGTGGCCCATCTGAACAAATTCCAATTTCAGAACTTGAGGAAAAAGCAATTCAGATGGCCTCTCTCCGTAGTGCTGTAGCAGGTAGCAGCTCGAACTGCTTTGGTGTAATCGAAGTGCACGACACAGGGCCAGAAGATGGCAACTGTAAGACGGACGTGGATGAGGATGACCTCGAAAACACGTTACGTGGATTAACGGAAAGTCCCAAAGAAACTGCCGAAGAAGTGACTGAGCTGTGTAAGAGGTGATATATTATAGAGAAGATATAATTGAAATTTAAATCTAATTAGTTTTACCTTGCAGAAAGAGAGAACCGTATGCAAACGTCAGCACACCAAAACGTTTTAGACGAGCTAAAGACCCAAAAGTAGAATTACTGAAATCCCAGGTGGAAGCCGACAATAAGTTCCAAAGCGGAGTGTTAGCTCTCTTGGAACGGCGAAATAGAGAAGAAGCAAATTTTCATACCCAAGTAATAAATGCACTTGAGAAAAGGAACGAAATCGCAGCATATAAATATAAATTATTACCGCAGGGACTTACCGTCGCACCATGACCGTCACGGGGAAGCTCCGATTACCGGCTGAGTTTGTTTAAGCAACCAACACGATGCGGCTTACAGTTAAGAGGATATATCAAATTTTTTCGCCCGCCATACGTCTCACAGACGTAGATTATCTTTTTAGGGTTAGTGGTGTTGAGTTTTCTTAGGTTATTAAAGTAAAGTCGTGAGACGACTTCAAATCTAGTATAAAAAGACATTTGACATTTTCATCCGACATTTGTCGTGTGAAACGAAAAGCATAATACAGATTTGGAAGAGTCGTGTATTTTGGAGTCGAAAACGACAACGGTAATCGAGGTGATTATTTTGCGACACTTCTTCTAAGAAATGTTGGCAGCTTGAATAGCTCGATCTCACTGTCAATATCGCTTTAATTGTATCGACAGAGAGTTGGAACTACTCTACCGTCCACAATTTATTCACAACGCAAAATATTCTTTCCGTCGACGTATTGAGAGTTTTGGTAAGGAATGTCGCAGTTTTTTAAGTGCGAGAATATTTCCACCCATCCAATATCAACTGATATTTTTTTATCATTCCAGCTTTATAATTTATTAGCGGTTGCATATTTCTTTATGCATGATATTTCAATAAATAAATGATTTTCATTAATTTTATGACTTGGAAAATGTGTATTTAAATAACTTAAATTTTGTTGAATTTTTTCCCAAATAATTTCTGATTTAAGTAACTGACTTACATTACTGAACTGTTCAGTCCAAAGATCTATATATTTAAAAGATATCCTGTAAAAATTGAGTAGGGGAAAAATGCTAACAGTGAGACAGTGCATACAGTAAGACAACTCATTTTTCTCTTTTGTTAAAACATGCACAGACATGCCGGTATTGGTATAAACGTTTATTTCCCCCTCCACGTGTTTTGATTCTGTTGCACACGAGTTTCAGTTGCGCGTTAACCTCCACCGGGTAAAAATAAAAAAAAATTGCTCAAAGTATTTTTCGGAGTGTACCTATTTAAATTTAGCATAGAAACGGGAAATAATCAGGTAAATACACAAAATTTGTTTACATATAACATTTATATGTGTTCTGCTATAATAAAACAACAAAATCTTAGAATTCTTTGTCATTTTCGTAATATTTTTTTTTCTGTGATATGACAAAAAGCGAACAGTGAGACATTTCCAAAAAGCAAATAGTGAAACTTTCATTGTAAATCGGTTTTTATTATACAACGACTGGTTCTTGTTGCTTTTTTCTCCTTAACAGCCTTTGTTGTTCCTACAAAACAATTTAAATATGTCGGTGGAACGTTTTTCCTTTGCGAAAACTCCACCCAATGCAATGAAAAAAGCGGTGGATATGGTGGTAAATGAGGGAATTTCATTGCGAAAAGCGGCTAAAAATAATGGTGTGGCATACCAAACTCTTTCACGGTATGTAAAGATTTTCAATTATCTCCGTCTGCAGGGTTGTACCCGAACTATGCAGTGAATGCCGTGTTTAGTAAGGAAGAAGAACTATCATTAACATCCTGTATAAAAAACTGCTCCATTATGTTCTATGGATTGACGTTACTAAATCTAGGGCGGTTGGCTTACCAGACCGCAGTTGCTAATTCCAGAAACACAAGGAACAGATTCACTGAGCCTGAGGTTGAGGATATTGCATCGGTAGCACACGAAGATATAGAGCTGCTGCTGCCAACGCCGACTCCATGTGGTCACACTAGTCGCCAAAAGGCATCGGTTGTGTTTGATGTTGACTTTCAGGCCTATGGAAGCAGCCTAAAGTGATTAATTTTTTTTTATTCGAAACCATATCTGAATTTAAAATGATCTCAATGTGCTTTTTTTTCTACCTTTTTTCTGAAGAAATATATTTACGTTACTTAATTTATTTAATAAAATACTAATTACCTACTTATTTAACGTTTTATTACTTTTTTCTGTTTTTTTTTTCGTTCGTTTTACTGTTCGCCTTGATCGCACCGCTCGCAAACAGTGAGACAGTTTGACTTTTCTTAAGATTCAGTTTGTTGTGATGCTCTCATAGGCCCTTCCACTAAAATTTGTATTCGAACATTAAGGTAAAATATGCCTTAAAATATACTCCAAGTGTGGTTAAGATTGCTTCAAAACATTCAGATATATACCAATTTAAAAGAAAAGTGTCTCACTGTTGGCCCCTTTCCCCTACGTGGGCATCTTTTAGCACTAGTGGCAAATACTGAGTAGCGATTCGTTCTTGAAGCTTATTTTTTTGTTTTTTTTTTAAATTTCGGCAACTTCCATTACATTTAGGGTTTCCTGCTGTATTGATTTTATAGTGCCGTGGAATATAGACGCAATGTTATGCAAACATTTTAACCAGAGCTCAGAAGCCTCGTTTTCAAAAAATGATTTTAATGCTACTGGGAACGAAAAATTTAAGTTACATTTCGTGGGACAGTGCGGGACAACATGTAGTTTTGTGGGATAATTTTCGATGTGGGACAGTTGAAGTAAATGTGGGACTGTCCCACGTAATGTGTGACGAATGGTCACTTTACTGTACGTCCTAATACAGGCTTGAGGCTGAACTGATGGGCATTCCTTGCATGGCGGTTATTTCGATTGAAATGTTCAAGGGGAGGAATGCAACTGGCTATTTCGTTTGAGCACTTATGGTGGAAATAACGATAAAATAACGAAAGGCAGGAGACATTACGACGATAACTAAGAGAGTCAATCGATCTCGCTATGTCTCGGTCGCCAATGAGTTTTGTCGCGCGTTTTTGCATCCTGTCAAGTAGCTCCAAATTGGTGCATCAGACCAGATATGAGCGTTCTACTCGAGTTTCGGGCGAATAAACACCTTATAAATTGTAGCCAGATCAGAAGGGGTGAAATATTTCTTACATCGCTTAAGGAAGCCTAGACATTTCGCAGCGTTCTTGGCGACATGGAATATGTGGTCATTACAACGAAGGTTGCCATTGACGCACATACCGAGAATGGAAAGTCTTTCGGTTTCAGCGATGCAAGTGCCATTCGTAGATAATGGCAGTGTGTGTGGGTTTTGCTTTAATGACAGAAGACAGCATTGTGTTTTGGAAGCATTAAATTCCACTCTATTGGTTTTACCCCACTAAGTTATGCTGTTAAGATCAAAATTTAATGAGCTTTACATACGTTGCCGTTCCAGTTCCACAGCCGAAGATGAGGGGCGTGACCCAAGAAACGAATATGAGAAGCTGAGGGTACTGTCATCAGCAAAGGAATGGATTGGATTAGAAGTAACAGACAGGAGATCATTTATAAAAATGAGAAAGAGAGTCGGGGACAGAACAGAGCCTTGGGGAACACCAGCATTTATTTGGTGAGTTGCAGACTTGAAACCGTCCAAAACAACTTGAATTGAACGGTCCGAAAGGTAATTTCTAATCCATTGAAGAAGATTCCAAATGCAATCATTTTCGACAAGAGAGCTCGATGCCAAACTCTGTCAAATGCCTTTGAAATATCAAGCGCAACAATCTTACTTTCACCACCTTGATGAAGAGATTGGTTCCACTTTTCGGTTAGATATTTCATCAAATCGCCAGTGGACCTGTTGCTGCGAAAACCACACTGCCATTTAAGTCATTAAGAAGTTTTCGCGATTCAAGATATTTCATTAGCTGACGGTTTATCAGCGTTTCCATGACCTTAGAAAGAAGGGACGTAAGTGCAAGTGCAATTGGTC
Source organism: Portevinia maculata (assembly GCA_949715645.1). Taxonomy (NCBI): domain Eukaryota; kingdom Metazoa; phylum Arthropoda; class Insecta; order Diptera; family Syrphidae; genus Portevinia; species Portevinia maculata. The sequence continues at coordinate 23,145,184 of OX454527.1, read as the reverse complement.
GGTAGGAGGAGGGAGAAGAAGAATCGCCTTTTATACCTTAATATTGCCCGTAGACCCCTAAAAGTTACTATATTTATGATCAGCATCGATAGTACTGTCGATCTAGCTATGTCCGTTTCGCCGTCCATCCGTCTGTCGGACCAAAAACTCTCTAGGGACCCGAAATAATCAAGTTTAAGAATTTTTGAAATCCGCGTACAGGCCCACAAACTCAAAAAAAAAATTTATCGAAAAAATCGAATTTTGAGCAGAAAGCTGAAATGTTTTATATATGATTTTTGACTCCTAAAACTGCTCCGGAGATAAAATTTCTAAAATCCGCCCACGGACGCGCACACAATTAAATAAAACAATTTTATTGAAAAGTCAAAGTTTTTAAAATGTAGACTCTCTAGGTCCCTCTTATACTTATGTTGAAATTTTTTTTTAAATCCGCCTACTGACACGCCCACAATTAAATAAAACAATTTTATTGAAAAACCAAAGTTCAAGCTGCAGAGCTGATATAATGTATATATATAGGAATAAAAATAGGGTATCCAACAGTGCGCCCAAGCGGACTGTAGCCCGTTCCTATTTGTTTAGGTCGTAGTTTCTTTTCCCTCGCTTCCTTTAATTTATTGGATTCTTCCAGAGACGTTTTATAAGGCGATGACGAAATGATTTCCGATTTTCCTCTTTTTCGTCCACGATTCGAAGTTTTTTTAATCCGGACAGGAATAGGGAACTTTTCATGTGGAATAACAAAGGTCGTTGATGGATTTGAAGAAATAGTTCCCGAGGCCTGCGATTCCGATTCATGTTTCGATTGTTCAATATTTGAGTCTGTTTCAACAAAAGTTGGGAGCTTTTGGTCTTTTTCTTGTACGGTGCAATAGAACGCCTTTTTAAAAATATCAATTGCTTCGTTTGGCTTATTTGGTCAACATTATCTTCTACGGCTTTAATGTCGTCGTCGTTATCGACATCATCATTTTCCTCCTCTTCATGTTCATAATTTTCACCTTTGTCATGTTTAAAAAAATCAGCGTTCCATTTGCTAATAATGGGTAAGGTGTACCCAAGCTTAAATAAAAAATTTAACAAATAAAATTTAACATTTCGTTGAGTACCCAGAAGCATTGCAAACAAACCTCAAGATTCAAACTTTCGAGAATTATCAGTGACTCGATTCCCGCGTTCAATGTTTCTTTTAATATGCTCAACGGGATGTTGTCATCTTCATCTTCACCCGGTTCCAAAATACTCAAAATATTTTCCTAGCAATATGCTAACGTATCAGAGCTAACTCGATTCCATGCGTCATGCAATAGAACAATGGCATCTTTTAATGTTACAGTTTTCATTGACTCTATCAAGTTTTTGTTTTTTGCTGCAACTGAGGCCAAAATGCTGTTTCTATAGTGAAGCTTTGTAATTTGTATCGCGTTTTGGTCCATTGGTGGCATGAACATTGCGATTATGCTACCGTTTTCTGATCTTAGTTCCGCTTCACTTGGATGGGAAGGGGCATTATCTAGCAGAAGGAGAGACTTAATTGACAAATTCTGTTGCCTGAGAAGCTTTGTGACCTAAGATTATCCACATTTTCGAAACCTTAACATCGATTAAAGCGGCCCTTACACGGTCAATCGGTTCACATCATGCATCGTGTATGTGTGGATTGCCGCTACCCCTTACACAGTTCAATCGATTGACGAGAAATTCGTAGTTTTTGTGCGTTTTCGTGGTGTGCGGATGTGCGATGAGTGAAACGGACGATTGTATTGCATATATTGCTCTTGCACATTGCATAAAGAGGAAAAAGAGAACAATTTCGAGAAAAAATGTGATTTTTGTGCATCAGGATACTTTTGCAGTAAAACTTCATATTGTTGCATTTTTTTGTTTCGGTCGCTAGCTATAATATTTCCCTTTGAAATCCCATAAACTCGGTAATGACCGATACGTTTCAATTAATTCCAATACAAATGCTCGGTCTTCACAGTCCTTCAATTTTCCGCTGGCGCCAGACATGTGTTCGCTTCCATGACACGAGACACAATGAAGTAATTACGTCAATCCAACCCTTACACATATCAATCAGCATGACGTTCATCATGCAAAATCAAACTTGCTTTGATTTTCGTCAATCAGACTTCACCAAATGTGTGTGACTCATACAGATACATTTTCACAAACACATGATTGATGTCATTCGATTGACCGTGTAAGGGCCGCTTAAAATTTGCAGTCATTACCTGAGAAACAAATGAATTGTGAAACCACTGTGAGAAAATGGCCTGCGTCATCCACGAAGATTTTAAATTTTGGTAGTCAGTTGGGCAATTTAAATTTGTAAAGCTGCGTGGCTTCTTTGCCTTTCCAATAACCAGTAGTTTAAGCCTGTGTGCTCCTGAAGCATTCGCGCCATACAAAAACGTAACCCGTTGCTTTCCCGTCTTTGTGCCCGGAGCAGTTCTCTCTGAAGCTGATACATACATAATTTTTTTCCGGCGAAAGCTTTCAGTATAAACCAGGCTCGTCGGCTTTATAGAGCTGCAAAGATGCATTTCTTTTATTATTTCTTGAAGTTTCTTTTTAAATGGATCCACTAATTCAGCTTGTGACGAAATTTTCTCTCCAGTTATTTTTAAAACACGAATACCATAACGATTTTTAAAGCGCATAAGCCAACGATCACTCGCATAGAAATTGGCTTTGTTTTCATAAAGTTTTAATTGTAATTGCTTGGCTTTCGCCCTTAGCATTATTCCGCTAACTGGCCAGTTTTTGTTTCGCATTCCAACAAACCATCTGTGGAGACATTTTTCCATTCAGGGAAACTCCCCTTTTTTCATTATTTGACTTTTTCCTGGCCACGAGAATGTGTTTGAAACACGTTTTAAAATTGCGCTTTCCTTTTTTCTAAAGCTGCATATCGTTGATTTAGCGATATTGTATTCTTTTGACAATGAAGTAACAGAAGCTCCTTTTTCTATTCGCTCCAAAATGTCCGCCTCTTGTTTCAAAGTTAAAGTTTTCCCTTTTTTTCGAGCTCATTTTAACCCTCTACTGCATACGAAGCCAAATATGGCTTTTCACTTTTTTTCCTTTTTTACTCCTTATTCTCACAAAAAAGAAGATCTTTATACAACACAATTCTCTTCTATGCATTTCTGAGAACGCATAGCGGTACTTTTCGCGCGAGTGCGACAAAAAACAAGGAAGATATTCCTGCTTGTAGGTCAGTGGTTTGCTTGTTGTCGTTGAAAACGAAAGCGTGAACAATTTTCTGATTGGAAAAAATTATAACTTTGGTGTACGGTAAGTTAAGTGATCATAAAAATATATTTGTGATTGGATACTTATTTCTCTTTGCCACAAATAAAATTTTATTAAAAAAAAAATTTTATCTTGCTCGTTTGAGAGGTAAGGTGCGGTAAGACTCAAGGAATCGGGGTGCTGGACTGCAAGGCAATACGGCCACAGCAGCATTCTGGACTCGCTACTAGAAGGCATGGCCACGTTTCCAACCGACTACATCACACCCAAACTAAACTTCACAAAAGGCTTCCAAGTAAGCTTCCCTTCCAGAGCTCGTTGGAAGAGGGATGAAGTAGTGAAAGATTTTGACACGGTCATATACACCGACGGTTCTAAGATGAACTGTGGTGTGGGGGCCGGTGTCTACTCGGAATCACTAAAAATATCAATATCCCTTCGCCTGCCGGATTTTGCCAGCGTTTTCCAGGCGGAACTACTGGCTATCCGAGAGGCCTGCACGCAACTAGGGCGTGACACAGCGTACAAACGAAACATTGCTATCCTCATAGATAGCCAAGCCGCAATCAAAGCTATTGACTCGGCTACCATATCCTCCAAACTGGTGCAGGAGTGCCGGAACGAACTTGCGCGACTGGGCTAACGTTTCAGTGTTACACTACTCTGGGTTCCAGGGCATAGTAACATAACAGGAAACGAGCGTGCAGATGAGCTGGCCAGGCAGGGCTCAGCTCTGGACGACTCACTCGCTGCAAGGGTTCACATTCCGCTAGGTGCGGTCAAGACACAAATACACTCACAATTCCTGCAGAAAGCCAATCTTCAATGGAGAAGGTTAACTAACTGCATCATATCGAGGAAGATATGGCCTATTTATGACAAAGGGAGAACAGGGGATCTTCTAAACAGGCCCCGCCCCGCAGTCTCCAGAATCACGGCGATAATCTCCGGGCACTGGCCAATTGGAGACTATTGGCTACGGCAATGTAAACGAAAGAAATACTCTCTTCCACTTCCTCTGCGAATGTCCGGCACTAGCAAGAGCTAGACTGCGGGCACTGAATCAACCATTCTTCGACGACCTTAGCGCTATATCGAGCAAAGGGATACAAGATCTTATCCGTTTTCTCAACTCCACAGGTTGGATATAGACACACACCAAATCTCCCACAACCACTACAACATAGTTAACACGAGTCGTGGTAACAAAAAGGCACAATAAGTGCTAATTGGGTTCAAACCGAACCGCCACTTCTACCTACCTACCTACCTTGAGAGGTAAAACTGCAGAAGCCATATTTGGCTTCGTATGCAGCAAGGGGTTGTAAATCTACACATTTTGTTCCCTCGACTCTTGTTGTGGTGCGCATGTTTTTTTCGTTTTTTTATCGTTTAGTTTTTAGATTGAAATACAGTACTACTGTTACTTTTTCGCTTAGGAAAATGGTATGTCGTAGTTTTTATGAAGGATCATCATTCCTTAATCCCATTCCTGGAGATGGATCGCGAAGTGATGATGAATTGGCTGGAGATTCAGATGTGGAGTTTTAGTAGAATTGCATATCAATGATCGAAGTGTCAACGTTACGGTTGAGGAAACTGAATCAGATTCAGATGATGAGACTCTTGCAGCGTTGATACCAAAATCCGTGAAAAGCAAGACAAAAACATAGGGACGGGCTACAGTCCGCTTGGGCGAACTGTTGGATACCCTATTCTTATTCCTATCCCTCATCTAAGACAAAAGTCTTAGTATAGTTGAATTGTTAGGAACGCTCTACATATTTTGTTATATAACATTTAAAGGATTTTATCAAAAAAAACGAAGCTTTTGTAAAAAAAACGCTTCCTAGCTCAAACTTTGGTTATTCAATAAAATTGTTTTATTTAATTGTGGGCGTGTCAGTAGGCGGATTTAAAAAAAATTAACACATGAGCATAAAGGGCCCCTAGAGAGTATATATTATAAATTTCAGCTCCCTAGCTCACTTTGAATTTTCAAAAAAAAAAAAAATTATTGTGGGCGTGCCAGTGGGCGGATTTTGAAAATATTTACACATGAGCATAAAGGGCCCATAGAGAGTATATATTATAAATTTCAGCTCCTTAGCTCAAAATTTGGATTTTCAAAAAAATTGTTTTATTTATTTGTGGGCGTGTCAGTGGGCGGATTTTGAAAAATTTTTATCCCGAGCAGTTTTAGGAGTCATAGATCATATATAAAAAATTTCAGCTTTCTAGCTCAAAATTCGATTTTTTCCAAAATTTTGTTTTTTGAGTTTGTGGATCGGATTTCAAAAATTCGTAAACTTGATTATTTCGGGACCCTAGAGAGTATATGGTTAAAATTTCAGCTCTCTAGGTCCAGTTTAAAGGCCTAATTTTTGCCGACGGACGGACGGACGGACATGGCTAGATCGACATTACTATCGATGCTGATCATAAATATAGTAACTTTTAGGGGTCTACGGGCAATATTAAGGTATGTTACAAACTATGCGTCAAAATTAATATACCCCTAGAATAGGGTATAAAAAGGACAAGTAGCATGGAGAAAGGGACATCTTCCTGATATTGATGAAGAGCTTTTCAAATTTGCAGGATCGGCCGAGCTTCCAGAATTTGTAAAAAAAAAACTAGAGACACCATCAGACTTTTTTTGAAAAAAAAAATTCTGATGATTTGTTGGCCTTCATTATAGAGAAATCTAATAAAAAAGCCCCCAAGATGATATAAATAAGCCAGTTAATATCACAAAAAACGAAATGGAACAATTCATCGGGATGGTGATGTTCATGTCTTGTTGTCAACTTCCATCGTCCAGACATTACTGGATTAAGATGGTAGGACAACAAATGACATATGAAACAATGACGTGCAATAGGTGGGAAACTATCAAAAGGTCAATGCATTTCAACGATAATCAAAACTTCAAACCATTTGGAACAGAAGGACATGACAAACTCTTCAAAGTAAGACCCCTTTTGGAGAAAATAACGGAACGTTTGCTGTTGATTCCAAAAGAAGAGTTCCTCGCCGTAGGAGAACAATTTATTCCGACGAAATGCCGCCATGAACTGAAGCAATAAAACCCAGCTAAGCCACATAAATGGGGCTATAAAAATCAAGTCCTTAGTGGAATTTCGGGATTAAGTTACGATTTTGATTTATTTAACGGACACCAAAGCAATAAGTATCCTGACGGAGCGCCAGATCTGGGGATCAGTGGTAACATTACGTCAACAGTTCATGAAAATGCTTATCCCAAGATTTTCTTCGACAACTGGTATAATAGTCCGAATTTGCAGGTTTATTCGTTGAAAGGTGGACTTTTGAAACTAGGGATTATAAGACTCAACCGAGTGCCAAACTCCAGAATTCCGAAGGAACAACTGATGAAGCAAAGACGTGGAAGTATACTGGAAAAAGTGGCAACTATCAGTGGAGTAAAATTGAGTTTGGTTTCCTGGTTTGACAACAAAATAGTAACGTAGTAAAAACGTAACGTAATAAAAATGATACAATGAATTGTTATTTTTTGTTTCATTTATTTATTTATTAAATGAGTTGTTCTGTTGTGTTTATAAATATTTTTTTCTTTATATTTTGCTGCTTTTTTACATATATATTTTATTTACTTAAACTGCAATCAAAAATGTTCTAGTTTTACAACCGTTAATGCACACGATGCCATATTTGGCCTGTATTCTTATTATTTAAACAAATGATTTTTTTTTGTTTTTTAATAAAAGATGTCTTAAAACAGCCCAAAGAAGCTATTTAAAAAGTATTTAATTTTTTTTCTCTTTAAATAATAATTCATGCAGTAGAGGGTTAACGACCAAACTGCACAAATAAAACCGCCAAAATTCAACTATCAAAATCAGCTGTTGGCGTTCGATAGAATTTACAAAGAATTCGATTTGAAGTTTTAAATGAAATGTCAGAAAAAGAAGTTAAAAATAGAATAAGGAAATAAATTATCGGAAAATAACCTCAAAAACGAAGTAAAAAAAATAATTTTCGATTGTTCACGTTACGGAGATTTTTGACTTGTTCACGCTACAAGGTAGTCGATGCAAAATTTATTTTGTTCACGTTACCGAGCAGTTCACATTAGGCGGTGTTCACGTTACCGAATGTCCACTTTAACTCAATTGTAGGTGTGACAAGGATTGCCACCCGGTAAAACTAATTACGATGTACATTCGACGGATATGTACATATCCCCACCGCTTGAGATATGTTTCTGCCATAGACATCTTACTTATTTGAAGATACGTAGGCACAATGCTGTTTTCCTTCCCTAAGTTTACTCATCAAAGTCAAATAAAAGCTAAATAATTATCAAAACTCTTTAATTTAATAAGATATACCAACCCTTAGAAAACAAACCTACCTACCTGCTTATGGAGAGAGGTAGGAACCTCCGCCGTAGACGAGACGTTAAAAAAATTAATGACAGGGCAATTCAACGTCTAGGTATGCCTTTATAAAACTGTAAATCCTTTCCAACCCCAACAAACAAGGCACAGAAAAGTAAATCTACCTTCAGATTCAATGCCAATGCTTAGGCATTATAATCAGCAAATCGCCCAGCCACCATCTTCTACCTTTCTACACAAACTTATATTATACTCTTGAACTTTGTAACGAACTTCGATCCCCTTGCCCTCTCTAAACAAATCCACATCCCAGAAGGGGGTTGTTGCCTCAAATTGTGAAATGCGGACTTTTACGCAGAAACGCAAAAACCAGTGTTAAAGTTCGTTAAACTGCCAGTTATACTGAACCCGAAAACCGACGCATGGTAACGACGACGCGTAACGTACACACGTAAAGCAAAAAATCAGATCATAGCTTCTACAATTGATGTAGTAGATATTGATAGGAGACGCATAGACGCAGACACCGACAGACTGGCTCAGAAAGTGTATACGCCAGAATACGATATGTACACGCACGTACTTAATATGCAGTGCGAACAAAACAATAAAACATCGCAGGGAACTCGTACAATAAAAAGGACTCAGCTCAGACATGAGCGACGACCAGAGGCAGAGACGGTTTTCCTTCCATTTCCCTGTACATCCGATATGTATACGACGACCCCAGTCAGTCAGTTAGTAAGTAGAGGCAGCAGGATTGCTGCCGAACCAAACCTAAGCCAGCCGAGGCACAGGCAGTCTGTGTGTTTGTCTGTCTATCAAAATTGAGGAGGGTTGTCTCTCGCATAATCTAAAAATTGCAAAACTCCACAACAAAAAAAAAAGAACAACCAGAAAAAAAATTGAATTGCGAAATGTGAATGAACTCACCAAGGACAATGATCTGCTGCTGTGTGTGGTATAGGGCGATTGAGGGTAACTATACATATAACTGCCAGCCATATATGCAAGAGGAACATATACACGAAAACCAAATACACAACGGCGAAGGATTAAAAGGACACACACAGTAGAACGAACCAAGAACAATTTATATATTTTTGCATGGGGTGTGTGTTGATTTTGCGCCAGACGGACGAACAACCAACGAACAGACTGTAACAACAACAAAGATGTCGGCATAACAAATCGTAAAACAACCTGATGGTATGGTGTCGTGTTAGAGCACAGTTTGCACACGCTGACGTGACGCTGTCTCGTTTTCTGTGACTATTTTGCAGTAAAGTGAACCAACTAATGTACGTACAGTGTGGTGACGAAGATGGTAACCAGCCAATCACTCTAATCAGCTGCATCTTCTTCTAGCTTAAGGGGTGAGGCTATAATCAGGACTAAAGGGGCCCCTTCTGGTCCGTGTGTGGGATTCGACGGTTCGACCTCAGAAAAAAGCGGCCGTCCTCCCGATTTTGAATCACTTCATCGCTGAGGCCAATAATTGCTGGTGTTGCTGCATTTGTGTGATCCAGGAATTTTTAGACCTGTCTATCTTTCGCGATTGTATGGAATCATTGATCTCCTTTGAACATGACAGTACAAGCTGAGCCGGTTGCGCTCCATTTTCCTCGAGATAGGTTCTTTTACGTGAAGGATTCCTCGGATCTTGGAACTTTTTATTCGATCAATCCTTGTTACTCCGGCTGCCATGCGAAGCGTCTTCATCTCAGCTGCCGTTAATTTGCCTTCTTACTTTTTGTACGCTGTAACACATTTTTAACCGTATGTGAGTACCGCACAATCGCGGTGTAAAGCCTTCCTATCAGCTTAGTGGACATTTTTCGGTCAGAAAAGATGGCCATCCCGCCACTTCATCCAAGCTACGCTTACGCGAAGCTTCAAGTCGTGAACAAAGCTTGGTTTACTATTGATCGTAGATCCCAGATGTTTGAACTTTTCGCACTTGGAAATCACTCTGTAACGAAGTAATCTTCCCCTCATGTGCTGTCGCACAAAAGCACCTGCCCACCACCACCAATGCATCAGCAAGCAGAATGCAGCTCCAGACACACTAACAAAACTCACTACGCCAACACAAACCCACCACAGCACACACACCCACACACTCCCACCAATACCAACACGCGCGTAGTTTGGTAGACAGTAGTTTGGTAGTGTAGTGCAGTGTAGCTAGAAGACAACAACAACAGCAGAGACAACACCAGCACGAGAGATCACACAACAACATCAACAGCAGCAGGGACCACAACAGCAGCAGATACAACAACATAAGCAGCCCCACCACAGAGACACCACGGCGACAGGGAAAACTCACCCCAATAGGCGCATATATAAGATGACAGCGCCTATTATTCAGAGAGCTCACCGCCGGAGCTAAGCCACGCCACATCGACGCCAGTAAGCAAAGACAGTATAAAGTAATCTTAAGTAAATAAAATTTGACGTGGAAAACTGTCTCTGCGCCTGGATTAAGAACATGCTAGACAGCAGTCTGGTCCACGCGGAGCTCGGTAACTGTCTGACCAGGAGGTCGGTGTGCAGGGGCATACCACAAGGGGAAGTGCTCGCACCGCTACTATGGATCTTAGTAGTTTAACGAGATCATCTCCAACCTAGAGGAGGACGGGTGCATAGCAATAACGGGGAAATTCGCCCACACTATCGAATCGGCCCTCAGGAAATTATCCTCTTCGTCCAGTACGGTCGCACTCAAGGTTAAATCATCCTAAGATTAAGACTCAGGCGAAGCCGCCACCTACGCTCAACAACGAACCACTCAAATTGTCTAGCCAAGCTAAATACCTGGGAACGATCCTAGATAGCAAACTCAGTTGGAAACGGAACATCCAAGACTGCATAAGGAAGGCTACGATTGCCATTTACACCTGCAAAAAGGCTTTATCCCCCAGCTGGGGTCTACAGCCTAAGATAATTTACTGGCTGTACATGGCGGTCGTCAGGCCTATCCTCACTCATGGTATCATAGCATGGTGGCCTGCCATATCAAAGCAATGTCACGCAAGCGCCCTGGAACGAATCCAGAGGGCAGACTGCATATGCATCACAGGAGCCTTAAGATCCACACCAACGGCAGCCTTAGCGACTATCCTTAACCTCCTCCCCATTGACATATATGGGAAGCTGGTGGCCACTAAGGCAGCCCTCAGATTGAGAGAATCTAATTCGTGGCAAAGCTCACATATTGGGCACATGAACACCCTAACTACCGACAAGATTGGGAAGATGGTCATATCGTAAACAATGACGAAATAGAAATATACACTGACGGGCCAAAGACAGCGGACGACACGGTGCAGGCGTGCTTTCAGACAATCCTGCGTTCAACGTCGCCACTACAACTGCCTGACCACTGCAGTATACTTCAGGTGGAAGTCACGGCTATCCGCGAAGCAGCACGCAGACTCTATGAGCCCGATAGACCGGAAAGACTATCGTGATCTACATAGACAGTCAAGCAGTGATAAAAGCCTTAGGATCACCAACAATAAGATCCAAGTTGGTAGAACATTGCCGCGAATCTCTGAACGAGATCGCCGATAGATATAACAATTCCCTGTGTGGGTACCCGGTCACAGTGACATTCCAGGCAACGACAAAGCCGACGAGTTAGCCAGACGGGGTTCCGCACAAGAACTCTCTGACAACAGAGAGACACCGGCTGTTCCCATTCAGACGTGGAAGTTCAAACTTTTAGACAACGCATTAAAAGAAGCAAACAATAGATTAGCATCAGTATACATATGCGTCCTCAAAACAAATTTGGACTAAATACGATGCAAAAAGAACATCCAAACTTCTTTCCATTAGCAGGAAAAATATAAGCTCTGTAATCGGAGCAATCACTGGCGACTGCCTTTTAGGCACACACGCCACCAGATTAGAAGCACCCTCAAACGACTTCTGCAGATGCTGTAGAGACGTTGAGGAAGAAGAAACCACCACACAAGTCCTGTGTAACTGCCCCGCACTAGCTAACTCAAGGAAACAAATTCTTGGCGATTATTTCCTTGATGATCTAAGCGATCTCAGTGAGACAGATATCTGCTGTATTAGCAAATTCGTCACAGGGTCCAAATGGTTGAACTAATTCTAGAGGACGGATTAGACTGTGACTAGTTCCCCTCCCAGCTCTACTCCCGCAGACCAGCGTCAGCTCGGGATTCGTATTGTAACAGTCACTCCAAGCTTCCCCCCCCCCCCCCCCCGCGATGCGACTAGCACCGAGGGTCTGCTTGCTACAGACGCCCCCCCTCTCAAACACAGCTCCTACCCAATAGCTTCACTGCGTGGCTGACTCTTCCCGCCCCCTTTTCCCCCACCCCTACCGGTACTCCAGCCAAAGAAAAGAGATCTTACTGAGATTAGATTGCATCCGATCCACTCCGAGGGCTAGAGAGGAAACCCCGGGGGTTCGATTGAAACAGTCTTCCCCGGCTTTAGCTGCCTTCCCGCTGAGCAGATAAAATGGGAACAGAGTTGAGGTTAGATTGCATCAATCACCTCATCTTGATCCCAACCCACGGTTCGGAAGTCGGGCGGGAGTCGCCACTCCACTAGTCACTCTGAACACATCGCAACCTATGCTTCAGGACTATCTCCCACCCACAACCACTAACTCATAGCAGGAAATAACAGGGATCCCAGTAGGCCGAGCGATGTTTTTCCATCAGGATCCTTATACTTTCTGGTTGATTTACTTGCGACAAACACGCACTGAAACCAACGACCATACCACGTCGAGTTAATCGGTTCTCGTCAGATCATCGCAATTAAACGACGTAGTCCCATCTACAGAATTGAGGTAGATAATAATACGTGGTATCACAATGGACCTAAATTGGTCTAAGTGTGTCGGCTTCTGCCGACAGCCACCTAAACCTAACCTAACCTAACCCGCACTGACATCCACCCAACGATCTTCACGGCGATTGACATCCACTTGATCGAACGGTAATTGTCGCATTCTCGCCTTTTCCTTTGTATTTACAAAAGAATGGAAAATGGGAATCCTGAAAAATGACTTCAATAATTTATAGGTTTTATAAATGACTTCAAATCGACCTAAGCAATTGTACCAACGATAACTACCTATAATCAGGGTAGTGAACATTCGTTGCCTCTCACATTGAGTACATAGTGACTATCCAAACTACGTTTCGTGGCGCCTGGCAATCGCATGGAACTGTGTTTACTTCTTGTTTAACATACTGTCCACACCTATCCGTCAGGGTTGAATTGTTTGCCATAACTTGGGGTATAGCCACAACCTTTCCCAACTGCTTTTGCTGATGGCTGCTGTGGCTAGATGGCAAGCAGGTTCATAACAAAACTGTGCCCAAGGAGAAGCTTGGGAGGATTGATGAAGGGAATTTTATTGCTGCGGGCTTCAATACTCGTTTTTCGTTTTCCTCAAAATCCACGTCTTTCTCACGCATATACATACATATAACATTTAGTACATCTGGCGGCGAGTAAGCGGTCCCTTTGTCAGTCCTTTCTCCTTTGATCGAAATCGAAATCTAAGCTGCTTTCTTAGGTAGTTGGTTCCTTCTTCTTCACTGTTTACCTGTTTAAGATGCAAAAGTAGGGTGAAAGGATATTATTCTCGTTAACTAGATTTGAGCACCACGTCCACGAGGCACGACTCACGAGCCCTCGTTTAGGTATACCTATATCTATATGGAAAAAAATTGTATATCTACTCCGCCGTCAAAAACAGCCTGATGGTAATTTTTCATGCAAAAATTATTCGCGACTGTCCTTGCAAACAAAGAGAAATAAAAAACAACCGTCATTTGTGATTCATACGCAGAATGGAAGCTACTACGACAACAAAAAAAAAAACCGCGGCGCAGTCCCTCGCCGGATGTTAGCATTTTTACGTATTTTACTTTTTATTTTGGGTTTGGCCCCTCCAGACAGATTGGGATGATAATAAGGTGGAGGAGAAAAGCAGCAAAAAAGGACACATCTCATCATCCTCATCATCATCAACTCATGCCTGATATGGTTTGATTCTGGTTGGTATGGCATTTTCCAATACACACAGGCGACAACAGTTGGCGTGGCGGGAAAACTTTTCTGAGAGCTCTCCGGTGTTTTGAACTCACGTAACATTGTTAACATGGAACATTTCTACTGAGGTCCTTTATTTGTTGATGGTGGATTTTGTTTTTTGGATTTGCTTGCAGAATCTTTTGTTCGACTGGGCGGTGTTTTTGGCTGGCTGCGTGTATTCACTCCGCATGTCTATCTGTTGAGGTTGAGGACTTTGTTTTGTTGGGATTGATATTGAATTGTTGTAATGCGAGCTATTTTGGGTACATGGCTTGGAGATTGTGGGCGAACATTGGATTCAACTTGGTGGGTAGGGTAGGTACCTACGTGTGTTTGTATGCGTAACCTTGCGAATAAGTTGGGTTCATTTTCTTAATTTTTCCATTTTTATATGAAGGCCACCAAAGGTTAGGTAAGTAAAATACATAAAAGTGCGAAGGTTAAGATACACAAGTTGTGACGAATTTAAGAAGCTACAGAAGCCAGCAATGACACAAGTGAGTGCTACTGTAAAGACTTATATCGGCACCTACTATGCAGCTACATAGGCAGGTCGGTATTATTATTGAGAATATAATTGAATTTGTGGTGTTTCCTTGGATAACCTTCAATTGTTCAATTAGTGCTGTTTTTGTTTGGACTGGTTCAGGTACCTTAAATGTAGCTCATTCATTAAATTAAAGGAAGGCGAATTCATTTGATTAAGCGGTTTATTTTGGGTTGTATAGGTAGGTATGAGCTTTGGAGAGATAAACAGAACTGAAGTAGGGACTTGGAGAGTAAAATTATTATTGGGCATGGAGCAAACTTATTAGGTCGAAATCAATTGAGGAATTTCCGCATTTTCCGCATTGTGGCTATAATTCCAGGCCCATCTGATGTGCTAGTAAAGTTCGACTGCACATCAAAGAACAGTACATAGTAATAAAAAAACTAACATTCTGTGAAGTTCGTTACGAGGTTAAAAAGGGCGTTTTAGAGTTTACGAGAGCTAGTGGAAAGAAGAGAATGAAAAACGTAAGTTTCAATGTTACTTATTTATAAATGAATAAACTGGTTTCAAGTTTTTTCGTTAACATGATCAACGACAAAATAGGTTGCTCTTGAAGTTAACGAAGACAAGACTAAATACATGCCATCAACATACAAACATCTATCCACCGCAATAACTTCGAGCTAGTTAAGGGTTTCACCTACCTTGGAGTAAGCATCAACCACACAAATGCCACCATTAGTGAAAATCCAGCGGAAATAAACCTTAGGAAACAGCTGCTTCTTCGGTTTGGCCAAACAAATGAGTTCAAAACTCCCCACTCGAAGAACGAAATGCATGCCTATCGAACCTTAATCCTGCCAGTCCTGCTTAATGGTGCCGAGTGCTGGACTATAAGTAGGAAAGGAGAGCTAATATTGGGTTCTTTTGAAATAAAAACATAGGGACGGGCTACAGTATGCTTGGGCGAACTGTTGGATACCCTATTCTTATTCCTATCCCTCATAAGTGGGTGTGACAAAAGTCTTAGTATGTTGAATTGTTAAGAACGCTCTACATCTATTTTGTTATACAGTAATCCCCGGATTGTTGCGTCGGGGAAAATATACAATTTTCAACGCATTTATCCGAGGAACGCAATTACGAGAATCCCGCTTAAGTGCATTGTCGACGCAATAAGGAAAACCCTTCTTTATTGCATTGAAAACGCAATAAATCATTTTTATTAGCATCTTCACTTCATAGCTATACATCTATCCACCGCAATAACTTCGAGCTAGTTAAGGGTTTCACCTACCTTGGAGTAAGCATCAACCACACAAATGCCACCATTAGTGAAAATCCAGCGGAAATAAACCTTAGGAAACAGCTGCTTCTTCGGTTTGGCCAAACAAATGAGTTCAAAACTCCCCACTCGAAGAACGAAATGCATGCCTATCGAACCTTAATCCTGCCAGTCCTGCTTAATGGTGCCGAGTGCTGGACTATAAGTAGGAAAGGAGAGCTAATATTGGGTTCTTTTGAAATAAAAACATAGGGACGGGCTACAGTATGCTTGGGCGAACTGTTGGATACCCTATTCTTATTCCTATCCCTCATAAGTGGGTGTGACAAAAGTCTTAGTATGTTGAATTGTTAAGAACGCTCTACATCTATTTTGTTATACAGTAATCCCCGGATTGTTGCGTCGGGGAAAATATACAATTTTCAACGCATTTATCCGAGGAACGCAATTACGAGAATCCCGCTTAAGTGCATTGTCGACGCAATAAGGAAAACCCTTCTTTATTGCATTGAAAACGCAATAAATCATTTTTATTAGCATCTTCACTTCATAGCTATACATCTATCCACCGCAATAACTTCGAGCTAGTTAAGGGTTTCACCTACCTTGGAGTAAGCATCAACCACACAAATGCCACCATTAGTGAAAATCCAGCGGAAATAAACCTTAGGAAACAGCTGCTTCTTCGGTTTGGCCAAACAAATGAGTTCAAAACTCCCCACTCGAAGAACGAAATGCATGCCTATCGAACCTTAATCCTGCCAGTCCTGCTTAATGGTGCCGAGTGCTGGACTATAAGTAGGAAAGGAGAGCTAATATTGGGTTCTTTTGAAATAAAAACATAGGGACGGGCTACAGTATGCTTGGGCGAACTGTTGGATACCCTATTCTTATTCCTATCCCTCATAAGTGGGTGTGACAAAAGTCTTAGTATGTTGAATTGTTAAGAACGCTCTACATCTATTTTGTTATACAGTAATCCCCGGATTGTTGCGTCGGGGAAAATATACAATTTTCAACGCATTTATCCGAGGAACGCAATTACGAGAATCCCGCTTAAGTGCATTGTCGACGCAATAAGGAAAACTCTGCTTTATTGCATTGAAAACGCAATAAATCATTTTTATTAGCATCTTCACTTCAAAGCTATACGCATTATAAAATTAAGCCAATTAATGTAAATAAATATTTTATTAACGAAAAATTAATTGTATAATTGAAGTTGTGTTAGGTGGCCGAAACTGTACATTAATATTTCGTAAAGTCGTCGTTGTCTGGTGAGATGTCGCATTGTCCACGAATAGAATAATATTTCGATTTTGACTTCACATCTCTTCATCTAATGAAACTAAAATTTTATTCCAGAGCAACTGCATCATAAATGCTTTTTATAGGAGTAGTATTTCAGTGGTAGGATCTTGTTTGTAAAGCACCGTGGATTCTTTGATTTTCCGATAACAGTGGCCTTCTTAAAATCTCCGGTAGCATTACAAATAAAAAGTATTGTCAAACGTTTTTCCGGTACTTTAAAACCACTTAGTTGACGTCCTTTTCGGCTTAGAGATGATGTCGGCAAGGCTTTATAAAAAAGATGGCACTAGACCATATTTTTGACATATCTTGTTGTGACAGCACTGTCTTACTTATAGGCGACTTCAATCTGCCACATATTGGATGGGTACCTTCTGAGGATGATTCTCATCTCATCCCATCCTTTGACTCTGCCCAACAAGAGCTCGCTTTACTGGACAACATCTTGTCTTTTGACTTACAGCAAACTAGCTGTATACAAAATTTCAAAAATCGAACTCTCGATCTTGGTTTTTCTTCTGACTCTGTTAGTACTGTGGTTCTGGAATCCCACTTCAGTATAACTAACATAGATAATAATCATCCACCATTGGATGTATTTATTGAATTAGGCGCACATTTGTACGAAAATAGTAATTCGTATGATCGTTCGCAATCTTTTGACTTTCGGAAAGCAAATTTTCAAAGGCTTTCTGATGAAATTTCCAGTTTTAATTTTAATCTTACTGCGTTTTCTAATATTGAAGATGCTGTAGTTTCCTTTTATTCTTTGATGGATAACTGCATGAAAAAAGTGATTCCTGCCAAATCTTCTAGGAATCTGAAAACGTCCCATCCCTGGTACACTAAAGAGCTCAAATCGATACGAAACAGACGTAATAGGGCTTGGAAGAACTATTTAAAAAGTCTCTGCCACTCAGATCTTGAACTCTATTTCACGTTATTCAATGAATTCAAATCTTTATCATGCTACTTATATATTGACTATATAAGTAAAATGGGATGCTCTCTAAAATTGGACCCCAAACTGTTTTGGGGATTTGTTAATTCTAAGAAAAAAACCGATGGTTATCCATAGAAACTTACTTACAATAGCTCTACAACTGCTGATTCGCTAGACGCAAGCAATATGTTTGCAGATTATTTCAGTAAGTCGTTTAGGGTGACCCCTCTTCACACAGATGAGCAATATTTTAGTTATCTAACTAGCTGTTCCCAAATAAGTTTTAGTAGCTTCTCATTTGACTTGGAAACAATTTTAAAATTTATTTCTTCTCTGAAGAATGATTATTCATCAGGTCCTGATGGCATTGCACTGATCGTTCTTAAAAAATGTAGTCATGCAATTGCTCCATATCTTAAGTATCTGTTTGAATTGTCCATCAGTACTGGTAAATTCCCTAATCTATGGAAAAGTGCTTTTATCACACCTGTATTTAAAAAAGGCGAACGTGGTGATATCACTAATTATAAGCCTATTTCAAAGCTTTCGTGTATCCCTAAGCTTTTTAAACAAATTGTTTGTGAAAAGCTAATATTTCTTTGTCGCAATATAATTTGTAATGAATAGCATGGATTTGTAAGAAACAGATCCATTGTCACTAATCTATTAAGTTTCTTGCATGATTGTTCTAATGCCTTAGAAAATAAGGACGAAATGGATTGCATATACACTGACTTCTCTAAAGCTTTCGACCAGCTGTCCCATGAAATAATCGAGTTTAAGCTCAGGGCTTTTGGTTTCCCACCATGTTTCATAAAATGGGTTAATTCATACCTTAGATCAAGGGTTTATCAAGTGAAATTTAGAGGATCGCTATCTGTATCTTTCACAGCTCAGTCTGGAGTTCCCCAAGGAAGTCACCTCGGACCAATTTCATTTATACTTGCCATTAATGATGTTAAGGCGTGTATAAATCACAGTAATATCCTGATCTAAGCTGATGATATGAAAATATATAAATCTATCACTAGTCAGCAAGACAGTTGTTTCTTCAATCTGACATTAATAACTTCCCCAATTGGTGTGATAAAAACGGTTTATCCCTGAACCCTACTAAATGTCAACATATGACATTCTCTAGAAAGAATATACCTTCCACCTTTCAATATTCTTTGTCTCAACATATTCTTTGAAATGTTGATAATTTTAAGGATCTTGGGGTTTATTTCGATCCCAAACTGGTTTTTGCCAAGCATATCAATTTTATTGTTAATAAATCTAATTCTATGCTGGGCTTCGTAAAAAGGTGGGCCAAAGAATTTAATGACCCTTACGTTTTGTCCGTCCGTCCGATTCTAGAGTATGCTTCTCAAGTTTGGACGCCGTTCTACAACATTCATTCAAATCGAAAGAGGCCATTCAACGTAAATTTATTCGATTTGCACTTAGAGGACTTCCATGGGATGATCCTTTTAACCTTTCTCCTTACGGTCAGCGTATTGAGCTTCTTCAAATGTTACCCCTTTCTCAACGAAGGCTTAATAGCGATATCATTTTTTTACATCAGCTTATATCCGGTCAAATAGATGCACCTGACTTGCTGTCGTCTATTGGCTTTAATTTTCGTGCACATAATTTACGCAGTGTTGAATTATTGTTTAGCCCCCTTCATAGAACGAATTATGGGAGGCATGAGCCTATTAGTCGCATGACTAGAATCTATAATATAAATGATCATGTGATTGACTTGCATGTTAGTAAAATTAAGCTGAAAAATATTTTGCGCAGTAATACCTTAATGTCTTAATTTATTTGCATGATTTGTGTTTGTGTTAGTATTTTACATATAGGTACATAATTATTGTATTTTTAATTGTTTTGTCCTTACTAACATCTGCACTAAATGATGAGCCTGTGAGAGCACTTTTAGTGCCGGCAAATTTCTGCTCGTGATAGTTGCTTGCTTTAAGCACTCCACGACATGGAACTGATAGTGTATATAAAAAGACCGCTTTCATCGGCATTAAAAATGTCTTTGGGTGCATAGTTTTTAATTAAATTGGAGAGAAAATGCGAATGAAAATCTTCGGCACCTCCTACATCAGCAGAGGAGCCTTCTCCATGTACCTTTTTCAATGAAATTCCTTCTCGTTTTTGCCAACGCCACAACCACCCTGCGGTTGGATTAAAGTCTTTTTTAATTTTGATTGCAAACATTTGGTTAAACCAAACTATAATTGTCCGTTCAACTTCAGGACAGGCTCCACTTCTTAATCGTTTGCTTGTCAAATTGCAAGTCTTCGACTTTTCAAGAATGATTTCTTGATTTTGTAGAACTCGATTCAACGTTGACCTGGAGCATCCATATTTGGCACACAATTCATTTTTATTGCTTTCCGTAGCGTCAGCAATTATTCGCAGCTTTTGCTTAAGTGAAAGTGAAGTGTTTTTTTGTGTGTTCATCCTGGAAAATATGTTAACGAAACGCTTGCAAGAATTTGCAACACAAATGTTAAATTTATTCATACAAACCTGTAGATATTTCTAAATCAATCCACGGCACAGGCACGAAACTTTGATTATTTTGGCGCACTCTAAACATAAAGTTATGTCAGTTTGACAATTGATGTGACAAGTGTCTTTGATTTTATTAAAGCTGTAAGCACAACAAGTTTTAAATGCTTTTGTTGTGTGTGTTCAATTAACCGGGAGATTTTGTATGACGTTAATAATAAGCTTTACATTTTGTAGTGCAATTAACAGGGTAACGCATTTAAGCGGGACGCATTTAAACGGAAAATGTTGTGTACATTTCTTATGGAATGCTTTGTTTGCTCAGTTTTCGGATGAATTAAGTGAGCAACGCAATTAAGCGAGGGTCACTTATCCGGGGATCACTGTATGACATTTAAAGGATTTTATCAAAACAAAAAAAAACGAAGCTTTTGTAAAAAAACGCTCCCTAGCTCAAACCTTGGTTTTTCAATAAAATGTTTTATTTAATTGTGGGCGTGTCAGTAGGCGGATTTAAAAAAAATTAACACATGAGCATTAAGGGCCCTTAGAGGGTATATATTATAAATTTCAGCTCCGTAGCTCAAACTTTGGATTTGCAAAAAAAGTTTATTTTAAATTGTGGGCGTATTAGTGGGCGGATTTTGAAAATATTTACACATGAGCTTTAAGAGCCCCTAGAGCGTATATATTATAAATTTCAGCTCCCTAGCTCAAATTTTGGTTTCTCAATAAATTGTTTTATTTAATTGTGGGTGTGTCAGTGGGCGGATTTTGAAAATGTTATATCCCGAGCAGTTTAAGGAGTCATAGATCATATATAAAAAATTTCAGCTTTCTAGTTCAAAATTCGATTTTTTCCAAAATTTTGTTTTTTCGAGTTTGTGGGCGGATTTCAAAAATTCGTAAACTTGATTATTTCGGGACCCTAGAGAGCATATGGTTAAAATTTCAGCTCTCTAGGCCCAGTTTAAATGCCTAATTTTTGCCGACGGATGGACGGAAGGACATGGTTAGATCGACATTACTATCGATGCTGATCATAAATCAACTTTTAGGGGTCTACGGGCAATATTAAGGTATGTTACAAACTATGCGTCAAAATTAATATATAATGTATATAATATATATAAAATGTTAGGCATAAACAAATTGTTAAGTCGAATTCAAACGGCAGATTTGAGGATCTTCTTATGACAATCGATACTCTTGGCTGGACTTGAACCTGAGACCTTAAGATATGTAGTCCAACACTTTAATCTCTGCGCAACTGAGCCCACCTTCGGATAATTGGTCCTGTGTGAGGAGGGCGGATGGAGGAGAAAATACAACAACGAACCATATTAGCTGTTCCAAGATGTGGATGTAGTCCAAAAAGATAAATCACATCGACTATATTGGCTCGGCCACATTGAGCGAATGGACAGTAATACTCCGGCCAAGAGGATCTTCCTCTCCCAGCCCCTAGGTTCGAGAAGGCAAGGAAGCGTGCCCGGGTTCGCAGAGGATGGAAGGCTGCAGTGACTCGGACAGATACTCATTACGGGTCGTACGTAAAATTCGAGCTACAAAGCTGAAATTTGCAAAATATACTTTTTGGAGGCGTGAAATTTTCAAGTGTACGATTTCTTTAATCCGCCCGGAAATAAATAGAAATAAAAGTCCTTTTTTTCGCAAGCTATCTAGACAAAGTTGCTCTCAACGATTCCTCCATACGGAGTTGTTTACCAGTTGTTTACCACTTTAATGTGGGAAATAACATGGCTATCTGAGCACCAGTACGGGTTTGTCGCAGATTAATCAACCACCTATGCAATCCAAATTATAAGGGTCATGATGGAAAAACATTGTGATTCCCTAAAGGATATGCATATTGCATATGGTGTTGGTTGATTTTGAAAAGGCCTTTGATAGACAACCAAGGGTTCTGTTATGGATCGCCCTCAGACAACGAGAAGGTCCAGACACCTTCGTACAGATGATCATTGACATGTATGAGGGAGTAAAGTCAAGAGTACCTGGCTTCACCGAGTAGTTCGCAATCAAAGTCGGTGTACACCAGCGAAGCGTCTTGAGTCCCTTGATATTTATTACAGTCCTTGATTATCTGTTTGAAGGAAAAGTGATGGGCTCCAAAGTGCATCAAATATTTTTGGTGACGATCAAACGTGTCCGAAAAAAAACAGATAATTGTGCTGCCCGTTCTCTGATCCACTACAACCTATTCCAGATATTTAAATGAATGGAAGAGTGATTCCCAACTGCGAAAAGTTCAAATATCTGGGATCAATAGCAAAGCAAGCTGTAATGACGATATTAAGCATCGCGTTAGCTTGCTTATTGTGGATGAAGTGGCGGGAAACCTCAGTCATCTTATGTGACCAAAGAATGCAATATAAGCTGAAAGGAAGGCTCTACACGGCGGTTGTGCACCTGGCGCTCATATACGGTTCACATTTTCGCACAGCGTACAAAAACTTTGAAGGCAAATCAACGGTAACTGATATGAGGATGCTTTGCATTAGAGCAGGAGTAACAAAGATTGATCGAACAGGAAGTTCCAAGAATCGAGGAAGCGTTAACTTCAAAGAACCTATCTCGCAGAAATTTGAGCGCGACCGGAGAGATCCTACAAACCCTGCCACGAAGGTAATATCAATCAACGGTCCCACACAAACGCGAAAGAGAGGCAGCCCTAAGAAATCTTGGATTACACAAATGCAACAACATTGGCATTTGATTGGCCTTAGCGACGAAGTGATTCAAAATCTGGAGGCTTCCGTAATTTTCTGAGGTCCAACCGGCGAATCCCACAATCGGACCGGTAGGGATGCAGTTAAGTGGGAGGGTTATGATCCCTTCGATCCCGATCATAGCCTCACCGTCATTAAGGAAGTAGAACAAGGAGCCCTTTTCAAACGCTTTGGGTATTGCCAAGCAGCTACGAAGTCGGATGCATTATAGTTCGGTTGAACTAAGCATCAACGAACAATAAACTGACTTTCACGGTCCTTTTAAAACGAGTTAAGTAGCTCTTACATTCAGACTCTAGGGGCTAGAGACCTTGATGTTCGTTTTCTGTTCATTATCGGTTTTTGATACCCAAAAACCCTTTCATCCAGAACTTCGGCGTTCATGAATAAGTGCGAAGTAAATCTAAGGGAGCAGAGAATAGCTTTTGAGAAGGGATGCGGTGATAGGGTAATAGAACATGCACCAAATCATCAACCAAGAGTGGGTGGAAGAAAGCCCAAAAGGAGAACTAACGACTATACCTCGTCCAGTTAATCGGTTCTCATCAGATTCGACCTGATCGAACATCGGTAGGCCAACCGGGATTTCTTTGGGGGTCCTCTCCGCGTTTTCACATGTTAAAGCATTTAAGGTCCGGACCAGATATAAGCGTTGAAATTTATAAACTTTTATTTGCAACCAATCAGAGGTGAAAAACATTTGGAAGCCATTTTGGCGACATCGAATATTAAGTTGTCATGGCCGGCCGTCGAAAAGAGCACACGGGACACGATATTGAGTACTGTCTCAGTGTTAAGGAAACATAGTTTGACAGCCAGCTCACACTGTCTTATACTTAGTAAGTTACCTTACTGCCTTGATGTAGTCAGATTCGATTTGCGAGACGCTCAGATATGTCAATCAAGCCCTTTTTCTTCGCACTAGCAAATAGTTGGAGTAGCTAGGATTTAGGCCCTGTATGCGCTGTTATTACCAAATATTTATTACCTATTATTTGTTTGGACAAAGGATTAGCATTAGATGGTCCGCCTCTATTATGGGCGACTTTGCGCGAAATCGCTCGTCGAACTGAGAGCTGAGAAGCCGGCATTGTATCCCAGATCAGTATTCCGATGGCAACATTCGTCTATCCTTTATCAGGCTATTGCCAATTTCGAACGATCCTAAACATCGGCCAATGGTACAAAAAGGCGATCACACGATTGGTTGATGCTGGACAATTTCATTGTCAGATGGCGGTCCGACAACGCTTTTTCTACCTACGTTGTCAGGCAAAAATTGTCAGTTCACACGGTTTTAAGATGTTTAGGACTCATTGGTAGACCTGAAGATATCAGCCGCGTTTCTTCGAGAAATGTATCCACGGTTGCTCATAACAACGAATGGCCAGCAGCCATACAATTTTGTTTGCAACAAAACATTGTATGTATTTGCAGCATGTATCCAAAGCAGCCCTGCTGGGGATGTTATCGACAACTATCCCCAGTACTGCTTTCTATTCAAAGTTTTTGCTTAACGTGTAAATTCGAGCACTCATTTTGATACATTTGTCAATGAAGCGCACCTGTTGAAGGCTCTGGCATCCGTCTGAAGAACCTCAAAGCTAAGAAGAAACTATCTACAGACTGCACTGACACCCTCATATGCCTGGACTCCATGCTGACCTTTTTTGTGACACAATTATCGAAAAAGAAAAACAATACCAAGCTGTGTTCAATGCGAAAAAAAATGCAAAGAAAATTTATCATCAAAACCGTGCATTCTAGAAATGTTCGTGTGGTGACTCAATTCAGTGTCTAGTCAGGGTATAAAGTAGAACCTGTTGAACCCGACACCAAGTTAATTACAGACGAAAGACCCTCACAACTGTGCCTGCAAAACGTGTCCACAAGTCTCAAGAATCATTTCTACTGAATCAAATCATCACTTAATAAAGCACACAGTTTCACTCGGATCCACATTCATCCGTCCCGCGAGTCAAAACTTATTTATTTATGCTTATTCAAGGCGACATAATGAAGCGCGGCGCCGATGGACCTTTGAGCGCAGATTTGCAATTTACCATGCTGTGGCAGCCCCTTTCCATATTGTTACCGCTTGCGACCAAAGTTGATTTGAGAGTAAAATTCCTGGAATTGTAGACACTGAACTGATCCGACGTTCCTCGGTATGGAGCCACCGCCACCGCTCTGCTGGTACACAGAAGATGGCGAAGTGAGAGAAGGTGCGATTGAAGGAATCTTTTGTGGTCCATTGACGTATGACCGTCCTCGCGGCAGAGATTATTTATCCACGGTACAAAGGTTCCCATGGTTCCCATATTCTACTACTTTGGTACGTAATCCTTGAGAAAGCGTCCAAGGTCCATGATCTCGGTTCTCTCTGTGTGTATGTGTGTTTAGTTTTTCGCTGTATCGTCGTTGTCGTCTCTTGTGCACGTTAGTCAATTTCAATTGGAATGCAGTCAAGCCACCCCAGACCAACCGCACACTCACCATTAGGAGAAAGAGAATGGCAAGATGAAGGATTCTCTGGATTCAGGGAATGGAATGTCGTACATTCGTTCGATGTGCAACGGTGGTAGGCGTTTTGAGTGGAATGTTTCAGTTAGGTTATATGAGATCTGCTTCTGACGCTGCACTCTAGATCTGGCCCTAAGTCCACTTTTTGGTGGATGTGTATATTTTATCTTTCCGAACAATCGGACTGTGAATTGGACATGTCCAATGGTTTTTGTTTTATTTAGTACGGCGAGAGTTCACATACCGCACGAACGTTAAGAAGATCCATCGACCATCGCTCTTAAGGGGGGCTTAATTGCATGCCGCCGCTCTTCTTTCTTGTGAAATGAAGATGGAAACTGTGTGGAGTATTTGATGTTTGTGTGGTCCACGGCTACGTTTAGTCCTCCTTTTTTTAATTCCGTTCGCGGTTTCATTGAGAGTTTGTTTCGCATTCGATTAGTTGGGAAGACGTTTGTTGTTCTTTTATTTGTGTCTTCTTTATTGCCAATTCCGCCGTTTTTCGTTCTCATCGCCCCGAATTAAATAACATTTTCGCGAAGAATGTCCGACCAAAGTCAATGCACTGAATGAAATGATTGGATTCCACTGAACTCGGATCTGGTTTAAGTGTGTGAGTCAACATTTTGTGGAAGGAATCTTAAGAGTGACTTTTTTATGGGCATTTTGGGGTTCCCAATAACTCCGTTGATGTTCCTTTGTCCGAGGCAGTGAAATGTTTTAAATAAGATGACAGCTATAATTTATGTAGGAAGCTTGGGTCAATTAACTTCCGCTCAGTTGTTTTGGATGAATTCGGTGGGACGAATTAACGATGATTGACGATATCGATTTGTTCTCGTTTGACATGGATTCCATTGAAAAGGGTGAGGGGAGTTCAAATGTCGGTTTTAAAAATATGACGCGAAGAGTTTTCGGATCAAAACCTTACTTAACTGGCTCCCGACCTGTGAAGAGTCTCTTGCCTGCCATTCTCCGCGATCGCGGGCATGCTGCTTTCAGTTGGCCAGACCAGCGCTCTGGCATTCGCTATGGCTGGGTCTTTCAAACGGATGTTCGTTCTTCCTTGTCTGGGGGCTGGGAGTCGAGGATCCTCTCAAGTGGAGCAATGTTGTCCATTCGCCAATGTAGTCGACATGTTTTAGTTTTCAGATTACATTCACATCGTAGAGCTAATAGGGATCGTGGTAATATCTACTCTTCCTCGCACAGGACCAAATATCCGACGGAGTATATTTCTCTAGAAAGAACCCAATATAAGCTCCCTTTTCCTGCTTATCGTCCAGCAATCGGCGCCACAAAGCAAAACGGGCAGGATTATGGTTCTAAAGAGCTTTCATTTTGTTCTTGGACTCAGGAGTTTTGAAAGATGATCAGTCTCGCCTTGAAATTCGTTATTCTTTTCCTGAATTTGCCTCAGTGTGAGAATACTGTCTATTGTCGGTTCGCCAGGCCGGAAGCCACACTGGTACGGTGTATTGCAAAACGGCTTGAGTATAAGTTGAATAGGATCTTATATACGACATTAAGCAGGGATATGCCTCGATAGTTTTTGCAAAAAATAAGCTTGGCACTTTTCTAAATGGGGCATCCAGTCATCGCGCATGCTTTCATCCACCCATACTTTGTTGATGAGGTGCTTGCGCCCTACCAAAATAACAGCTCATTTGGTAAACCATTAGAGCCGGCGGCTTTGTTTTTCTTAAGCTTTTGTGTAACCTTTTCTAAGGCTATTATAATTTGCAATCATAGTTTTTATTTGTTTATTTATTTATTTATTTTATCTACGAGCCTCAGGCTCCACAGATGCGATGCAATAAATACATAAGGATATACTAAGATTTAACAATATGTGCTTAAATTCTTAAAAATAAATAATACAAATCGTTTTTAAACTTATTTCTTGAGAAAGCTATATCAATATGAACTCCCTAATTGACCTTGAAATTGGTTCATACATACCATAATTTGTTCTATGTTTGGGCTGAAAAAGAAGGTGTCTTTCTCTCAAAGGTCTCATTTTGGAATAAATGCAAATTAAGGAAAGAAGATTGGGGCACTTTATAGGGTAACATAAAATATCTCGCACAAATACAATATCTTGAATAGATCTCCGAGATTTGAGAGATTTCAGTCCCAGAAGATTATGTTGAGCTTGAGAAACTGGACAACAATTCCAGCACATTTTAAAAAACACAAACCTAGTGAAACGATTCTAAACTTTCTCAATTCAATAGTGAAACGATTCTAAACTTTCTCAATTCTATCGGGAAACGTTTGTTGGGTAGGGATCCAGATGACATCAGCATACTCAAGTGATGACCTGATTAATGCGGTATAAAGGGAGACAAGTGTGTAGGGATCTGAGAAGTCAGTGGAGTTTCTTTTAATGAAGCCAATTATTGTGTTGGCTTTAGCAACAATTGCATCAATATGTGGGACAAATGAAAACTTGGAGTCAAAAGAAACACCCAGATCCTTTATTTTAGCAATTCTCTGTAGAGGGATACTATCAGGAGAATACGCAAAGTCATTAGTTGATAGTTTCTTAGAGACGGACATAGTATTGCTTAATGTTAAGTTTTAAGCAATCTATCAAACACCTATTAGATAAATTATCAAGGTCCACTTGAAGATTGAAACAGTCCGCATTGGAGGTCACTTTCAGAAATAGTCTAAGATCATCAACATATATGAGACACTGGCTGAATTTTATATTATCACAAATATCATCGATAAAAATTATAAATAAAAGTGGACCAAGATGACTACCTTGTGGAACTCCTGAGGTACGTCTAATAGATCTCGAAGATAGGTTGTAAATTTTGACTCTGGACCCTATCAGTTAAAAGGGATGATATCAATTGAAGGAGATTTGAGTGAATCCCAAAAATTTCAAGCTGGCGAAGCAGTATATTGTGGCATACTGAGTCAAATGCTTTACTAAAATCCGTGTAGATAGCATCTACTTGACCTTGATTTTCAATACAATTAGTAACAAAAGATGAAAAACATGCCAGATTGGTGATAGTTGATCTACCCGATATAAACCCGCTTTGGGCGTCACTCACATGTTCTTTCACGAAAAAAAAGAAGATGTTTGTTCTTTACTAAACTTTCGAACAGTTTAGGAATTGCGGACAACTTGCAAATCCCTCTGTAGTTTTCAACGTTATTTTTCGAACCGGATTTATGAATTGGGATAAGAAAGGAAGATTTCCATACTTTCAAAAATAATCCGGACGATAAAGATAGATTGAAAATAATAATAATGTAGCAGATAGAATTAGAGAATCTTTTTAAGGCAAGGGCAGGAATACCATAGACACCAGGAATATGATTTGGCTTGAGGTCCTGTAAGCCCTTTAAAACATCAGAGGAATCCAAGTGTATTGAGCCAATATCCACTCTAGGGACATTTTCTGATTGAAAAACGGGGTTTCTTTGTGAGTTTGAGTAAACCGATTCAAAGAATTGAGCAAACAGCTCAAGAGTTTTATCAATATCCGTTGAATTATTTCCTTTAAAATTCATTGAAGTTGGAATCCCAAGCGATTTCCTTTTAGAATTAATGAAACTCCACAAATGCGTTGGGTCTTTCTTCAACTTAAGCTCAATATTTGAGATATAATTTCTATGAAAGAATTCGTTACGGAGTTTACAAAATTTAAGCTTGTTATCTAACGTGTTTGACATTTTATACTTAGCAAATGATTTATTTTTCAAATTTTGGAGATGAGTCAACCTTTTGTTTTAGCATGGAGGTTTTGCGACATTCTTTTTTGTCCTATAAGGCACACATAAGTTGAAAGCCTCATTTCAGATACCTATTATATGGTCTAGCATATTCTTCAAATTTAAATTTAAAAATTCTGTTTTCCAGTCAACAGTTTTTTTTTTTTTTTATAATTTGCTTACGCTAAAGGGATTTTTTCCTGTTATTACAGTACCCTTATAATGCTAAGAACACAGCGTAAGCATTTGTGTTTTAACAAACAATATCGTATTTCATTGCATGCTTTTCGGTGCTACTTGCTATTAGAAAGAATAGAGAGATAGGAAAGTGTTTGGGTGCAGTTGTAGGGTTTTTCTCCATGGGTGGTGTCTAAGTTATGTCAACAGTTGCAAGACAATTATCAAGTTTAATGAAATTTGATTTTAAGAAGTTAAATGATTTGGGATTGTTACAATTGGGTTTGTAAGATTTTTTTTGTCGGGGTGTGTGAGACTTTCTGCACTGGAGCACTCAGACTCAATACTGGTCCATTGTACTACCAGGCAGACACACCACATTTTACTGTGGGAATTTACTCGTTTTTCTAAGAAAAACGAGAAGGCGCTTCAATGATAAGGAGCTTAGGTTTACAGCACTCACCATATCCGCACCAAATACCTGCCACCTGATACGAGCAAAAGCAGGACAATCACAGAGGAAATGTTCCGCAGTGTCGTCGCTTTCTCCACAGGCTTCGCAGTTGGTGGTGTCGCTTAGGCCTAGCACCTTAAGGTGTTTGGCAAAAGCGTAGTGTCCCGTAAGAACGCCAGTAGTCTGTCTGCAGTCTTTTCTGTTGAAAGACAACAAGAATGCCGCGGATTTCCCACAGACGTCGGGGAGCATTTGCTTAGTCTGTCTGCACCCTGGAGAGTCATGCCAACGGCGATTGTGTTCATAGGAAACCCAACCGTCAATGGAAGCCCTGACCGGGGACGCAGGCAGACAGATCGCTGGTTTAGGTCCTGAGAAGTCCCCCTCTGAGCCTTGTCTAGCAAGTTCATCGGCGATCTCATTTCCCGTGATCCCGTTTTGACCCGGGACCCAGACAAGTTTAAGTGAATTCAGCCTTCCGACCGAATTCAGAGATATCTTGCATTCACGTACTATTTTGGAGGTAGTTAAGGATTTGAGTAAGGCCTTAAGCGCAGCCTGACTGTCGCTACAGACGCAGATACTTCGCCCCCTCCACCTGTTCCTCGTAACATAGTCCATGGCCATTAGGATAGCATAAGTCTCTGTTTGGAAGACTGACGCATATTTGCCTAACGGAAAGAAAAGTCTAACGTTATCGCTCTCCACGAAGACACCAGCACCAGATCCTTGATCGGTTTTGGAGCCATCCGTGAAGATTCGACTGCATTCCCTTCCAGGTTCAGAGTCCGGCCAGAGCCAGTCCTGGACGCGAGGAAAGTCGACCTCGTAGTTGTGCTTTAGCCGAAGTTCCAGTGTCATCGCATCAGACGGCATATTCATAAGACAGGAGTCGAAGGACAACCGTTGCGCAAGTTCATCAAAACTCCAGTGCGAGTTATACCAAAAGCCACCTCTTCTAAGACGTGAGATAGCCTTGATTGTACAGCCCATGATGTAAACATCAAGGCGCGGAAGGTTCAATAGTGCATCTAGGCCGGAGCCAGGCGTGCTGGGGAAGGCCCCCGTGCAGCTGAGACATACCTGCCTTTGGAGTTTGGCAAAAGCAGCAGTGACGTATTTGGAGTACAACGCTCATATCTGGTCCGGTGCACCAATAACTTATTTGGAGCTACTTGACAGGATCCAAAATCGCGAATCGATTGACTCTCTTAGCCATCGTCGTAATAATCCTGCCTTTCGTTATTTTATCGTTATTTCCACCATAAGTGCTCAAACGAAATAGCCAGTTGCATTCCTCCCCTTGAACATTTCAACCGCAATACCCGCCATGCAAGGAATGCTCATCAGTTCACCCTCAAGCCTGTGTTCGGACGTATAGTGAAGTTCAAAGAATCTTTCCTCAGCAGTACAACACGAATGTGGAATACTCTTCCACGCTCTATTTTTCCTTCACATTATAACTGACAAACATTTCAAACCAACGTGCATCGGCTTCTCTCCTTTTCTTCTAATCCTAATTTCCTTAACGCCCGCGCTGTGTAGTTAATAAATGATAAGGGTACTAAAAAATCCCTTGATGAGCATGTGCGGGGATTAGCGAGCTACAGGGTGAACAACTTGATGATGACACTGCCGGCCGGGGTTTCATACAAATCGTAGTGTTGCCTAACCGATATATGAAAATTAAAGGATCGACATGCCTCTATAAGAGACTAGATGTTCTTTGATTAATTTAAACTCTCTTTTGAGCCGACGTAAATATTTCTCTGTCATGTTTATAAGCTATCTAGTTCATTATAAAGTACACTGTCCTACATCGGAGCTTTGCCGGAATGCCAAACGCTTCGGCAGGCTCTACGGTAGACGAGTCCGGCAACAATGAACGGTGTTTTAATGTTTGCGCTCCTCGTCCTTAATAATTTCGGAGCCTCTCTTGTTGCAATAATATGTAATACGAATATTTTGGGACATACATCCCAAGCACGTCTTAGAGTCTTGTACTGACAGAAAAAGACAATAGGCATTGTTAAAAAATGCCTACTCCTTAGCAAACCAAAATAAACAGCTTTCTATCTGTTTCGTTCCGAAAACAAAAGAACCCCCGTTTTTTGCCAGAATCGCGGATAGCATAAGCCAAAAGACCTGAGGAGGCATTTCCAATTTAAAGAAACTGATTGCTTCTTTTGCTATGTTGTGGATGGATTTTTTTGCCTACAATCGCAAATAGTTCAGCCTGAATATATCCGAACATGTGCAGATTGTAGTATCGATTAGTATTCTCCCTTTTGCAAGTCACTTAGTTTGTCGGCGTATCTGCTAATCTGTTGCCTATTAATATTCTTCCCTTGCTTAATAAGCACCCCATTTGCTGTATCACCCTCGTCACAACTGTAATCAAATAAGTGTTCCAACTGACACTAACAATATTCCTTAGAAGTTCTTGTCGACCCCACATTTCTTTAACAGGGCTACATACCACATGCGGGCTTCCATATCGAACCCCCTCAACATTATTTAAAAATCCGAAATATCAATGTAAGACTCGATTCGAATATGTCGCAATATTCCTAACAAATCTACTATCCTTCAGATACAAATTTATCCAAGTCCACTCACGTCAACTTGTTCGCATTTGTCGCTGCCACTGTCAGGCCCCTGTTCTACAAGGAATTCCTTTTAACAAAAACTGAACATCAAAAGCAGGAGAAAAAAAAAATGCATACAGACGAAGATAAGCTTGTTATTCCCCGACTCAACATAATTTTGAACATGGAAGACGGAAGCGGAGCAGCAATCTTATCACATTCAGTGATGATGAGCAGACCTCGAAAGTGACAAAGGACATTATACATTATACAAAGCTTTAAGGCAGATAAAAAATAATTCAGGTTAAAGTGTGTGTGACAAGTGGTTATTCTTTTTCAAGACCCGACACGAACACAACTCAAACAGAAAAGGACATCAAAAGCATCAAAGCATAAAAATGCTGCTGCTTCCCAAAGATAATCATCGTCACAGACTTCCTGTCTATGGTTATCTGCCGGCTTCTGATGCGAACAACTTATAATTCGTCATTGCAGTCACAAGTACACGCAATCTACGCATAACGACGATACCAAGCAAACAATGACTTCCCTCGATGGCTTGCCATGTTCCGTTGTTGACAATTCCGTGTCTACAACTGCGCCGCTACCAGACAGGACAAAGTCCATACTCACAACTGCTGGCGATGGTATCGCAACTGAATTATGACTTCTTCGCGCTTCCCCATAACTCAGACTTCATGCAGCACACAATAATGAATCTGATTACTTTTATTATTGGTGCTGGTCAGGGTGGGTCATTGTCCTGTGTCCATCTATTTGCTCGTTATCTGCACGAAACAATCCCGAAAAGGAACTCGGCTAATATTCTTTTGCCGATTGCAGTGCTGTTTGTGTCTGTGGAGCACGCGGTCCTTATTCGCTAACTTTTCAGACACATTTGTCTATTTTATGAACCCAATTTGGTTGATCTAATAGGGTGCCTTTCCCTGCCTTTCACGGCGCGGCGGCGTGATATCATTCTGCTGCTCGTTCCCTGATAGTTGTATCCTCGTGTCTCCCTCTCACTTGGCTCATTTTTCTGCAAACTACAATGCAATTATGAATGATATCAGTTAATTGCAGCGATAATGCGGCGAAAAGTTTTCTTCCTGCCATTATTGGCTATATGGCGAACAGGATCATATAGCGAAGGGGTGGGGGCGGCGGCGATATGATGCGCATGTTGTGTCTAATTTTATTAGAAAAGTTTTGTGGGAATGAAAAAAAGAATAAGGACGAAAGGAATGTTTTAAAGAAACTCAGTTCCTTTTAGACCTCCAAGAGTTATGAGAACAAATTGGCGTACGGCCGGCGCGAGTTGGGGGGTGTGATGATACTCCTTACGGAATCTGTATTCCGTGTCCTATTTAAGATGGGGAAGGGGCGGCATTAATAGTTTGGCTACAATTTGTTTTGGGTGATTTATTCGAGACGCAGAGGTTTGGCATCTCATAGATAATAAGTCTGCAAGTTTGGTTATAAGTTTGAAGATTTATTGACAATGGTTGGGAGGGGCTGTACATCGCAGGATTATTAATGGCCATTAACGCTGCGCTGGTGACATTCTACGAAAGGAAGAGGAGTTGCTGTGCTGCGTTTATGAGATATTAATAAGGCGAATTGGAAGTAAGGAAACATCTGCGAGGAAAATATGACTTATTGGAGGCAAGCGGGTTTCAATTTCACTTTAGGGATCGTCAAGAGTTAACTCGATTTAAGGGGTGAGCCTTTAATGTGTGTGTACGGACGTATTGTGATAATAATAGTTGAAAACTATTCAGCGGAGTCAAGTGAGCAGGGCTATAAGCAATAATTCATAGATAGTCCTTGTGACAAACTGAAGTTTCTCTGGGCTGAATCTTAAAGTCAGATAAATTAGCTCAGACAAAAAGGCACCGGTCAATGAAGGTCTGATAATTCAGGGAGACAGTTTTTCAGCCCAGCTGTGGACAAAAGGAAGTTTTCAAATGACATTAAAAGCGACTAAGAAGCATTCAACGAATTTTTCAAGGTCCTACGGATAATTAAAGAAGCTGTTTATTTGACTTTGAATGTCCAATTTTCCTCTTCGTCTTTGCATATTCTGCATTTGTAGAGATGCGTAGACTATTAGCTTTTTACCCTTCTTCTGTTCCATTTTCCGTTTTAGAATAATCGATCTGATGGGTGTACCTTTGCTGAGAGCGTTGGGGGAAATCCAATAAATCCAATCATGTCTGTCAAGTTTAAGAACTTTAAAGCTCCGTGGTCTTTCGTAGTCACTGACTAGCATGAGTCGTCTTTGATTAAAAAAGTCAAGTATGCTCGAGTGTCCGAATGAGCAAGGCTTCCAAATTTTGTTTTCTCTTAACCTTGGATCACCTTTGGCTGCCACATCCTTTGTCAGGAGCTCAATGGGTTAGAGGATTAGCAATGTTTGCAGACCTGGTATTGGTGTTGATTTAAGAGAACCACTTTAACCCAGACAAACAATTCTGTGTACCTGTAGGACTTGGTGTTAACCGCCTCCCATTAGACAACTCATAGGTTGGTAGGTAGGTAGGTAAATGGTTGCCCTTGTGACAGGTGTCACAGCTCACTTAGACAATCGGTTTGGGTCCATTGTGAACATTGTTGGGATTTTTCCAAATGTTTGAGAACCTGCAAAGAAACTTAAAATATCCCGAAGAAACCAAATATAACCGAACACTTGGAAGATACTTCTTCTAAGACATTCTCACTATCTTAACTTTATAGGTTTATAAGGACCAAAGACGAAACAGCGAGGCCAAAGCTCCTACCGAAGGGTATCACTTCACAATGGGCCAAGAATGACCTAAACACGGTGTAGCGGAGTCGCTCTGTCACATCAACCGGGGAACCGAACCGTAACAATGTCAAAGTAACAATTGTCCAAATAGTCGACAAACTCAAATGCGTTGCACCCTACAAAAACTTGTCCAAACTGAAGTTCATAGCTGCCGCGCCACATATGATTTCTTACGAATATAAAAAATTAAAAATAAACAAACGATACATAACTTTGCCGATCCGATACCGATTCCGATTACTGAAGTTAAAAATCGGCGATAACGATACCGATATCGATAGCATAGTAGATAATAAATCATAGGGAAAAGCTACTGTCCGCTTGGGCGAACTGTTGGATACCTTATTCCAATTCCTATACCCCATAAAGTTGGTGTGGCAAACATTTAAGTATGGATGAATTGATAAGACGGATACGGTCAGCATGGCATGGCAGCAAACTTTGCAGAAAGGGATTCTTTAAAAAGAGTTTATCTACAGTTATCGCAGAATATCACTTTCATTTCCAATGCTTTACTTAACAGAATGTTTTTTTTTTTAATTAGTGAGCGTATCAGAGGGCGGATTTTAAAAAACCTTGCACATGAGCATTAGACCCGAAATGCTGCTAGAGAGTATATATTCCAAATTTCAGCTTATTGGCTCAAACTTTGACTTTCAATAAAACGGTTTTTTTTTAAATTGTGGGAGTCAGTGAGCGGATTTTAAAAATCTTAACACGCAGGCATTTCGTGCCCCAAGAGACAATAATATTCCAAATTTTAGCTTTCTATCTTTTTTTTTTAGTTTGTGGACCTGTCAGTGGGCGGATTTTGAAAATTCGTACACTTCATTATTTCGGGGCTCTAGAAAGCATATTTTCCGAATTTCCGCTTTCTAGCTCGAGTTTAAGGGCTTTATTTTTGCAGACGGACGGGCGGATATGGCTAGATCGAAAAGAATATAGTAACCTTTAGCGGTCTATCGGCAATATGGTATGTTACAAACTATGAGTCAAAATGAATAAGCCCATAGAATAGGGTATGATAAAGTATGTACCCCGGGCGTTTGTATATATTTATTTTGCATAAAACTTGCCTATACTTAGCAGAAAGGCAGCATTGAGTGTGAAAATAAATAAAAAAAAAAAACAAAAAATAGCGTTTTAAAGGCGTCGCCATTTTGCTAAAAGTACTTAGAATAAGCTGACACTCCTCACATAAACAAATAGAATCACTAACAGCCTCACAAATAGTTTCCTATTCAAAGAAATTTGTTAAAACACAGCACGCCCGACTATGTTGTCAGTATAGCAGCGGTTTTTCCCTGCTATTGAATTGGTCTTCATCTTACGTTGAGAACCGATCTTATAACGTTCGTTATCGCTCCCTCTCTCTTTGCCTGTTAAAGCCACCTCTGGTGTTTCCCAAGGTAGCCACCTTCGCCCTCTGATTTTTATTCTCGCAATAAAAGATCTTGACAACGTCGTTAAGTTCTCCTCCATCTCCCTCTATGCCGACAGCGCTCAATTCTTTAAAATCATTTCTCCTCACGACCCTGATCTTCTTCAACAAGACCTCAATAATTTTTTGGTGTGGTGCCAAAAAACTTTATGGAGCTGAGGATTGCTTAATGTGAGTAAGAATACTTTTTAACGGAAGCGGGCTCAGTATCCCCCTGGACGATACTTTTTGAACAACCAACCCATTACCGTAACCGTTCTCACCATCCGCGACCTAGGTGTTCTGTGAGCTTAACTTTTGGTCACATCTTGACGAAATAATCAATAAAGCGAACTCGGCCCTTGGTTTCGTCAAACGGTGGTCTAAAGAATTTAAAAAACCCTAACTGACGAAATCCATTTACTTAACATACGTCCGCCCTATTCTAGAGTACGCTAGCCAAGTGTAGGCACCAGATTACTAGAATCGAAAGCATTCAGCGTCGATTTCTCCGTCTCTTCGAAAGCTCCCGTGGAATAATCACCTTATCCTACCATCGCATATTAAGAACGCCTTAATTCAATAAACCTTCAGATCCTTGAAAAAGAAGAGATGTCGCTGACGTTTCGTCTCATACGTCGTCTTCTCACTGCGTCCATTGATTGTTCCTATCTTTAAAGTTATATTGCCTTTAAACCCCTCTTTTCTAACTTCCCATCCGTCGCACGTCGTGTTCGACTTGAACAAGCCGATCTACCGCAAATTGCAGAAGGTCAATTCTAGCCCGCACCTCTTTGATTTTAATCCCTGCACCTCTTCTCTCAAATCTGCCCTCCTCCACACCCATCCCTAAACCTTATTAGGACTCACCTATTTAGGAACGCATGGGAGTGAGATGACGAAAGGCCTAGTGTGGTTTAATATATAGGTATCGGAACCGGAATCGTGCCATACCTAAAGAAAAGAAAGAAACCCATCAATATGAATTTGCAAGGACATAAAAGATCAAGCCTTTAATAAACATCGCGTAAGCGAGAACAGATAAAGTAAAAAATCGATAAGCCTACGATACAGAAATTTGATCGTCATATCCAACATATCCACAGCTGCACAATTTCAAAGGACCAATAGCGATGGAGCAAATTGCTAGTTCTACCCAAATATAAACTTACAAGGATGAACTAGAAACAACCAGATACACGTGTGTAGGCATCTTCAGTTGGGTTTGATTTGTATTTGCTTCCAATACGCTCTCTGGCTCGAAGGACCAAATGCTGATTCAAGATAAAAAGCTGTGTTCTGACTTTTCTTGTAAATACAATTTCGAATAAAAAATGAAAACAAACCTCTTCTTCTAAAGTTAAAAAATGTTATAAATTAATTGAGCGGCAAAAATATAAAAAAAGAAGCCAAGTGCGAGTCGGACTCGCCCTTTAAGGGTTCCGCACGAATTATAATTATTATTTACTTAGTCACCTATTACAGGTTTATTATTAGAAAATAATGGTTCACGGTTTACGCATAAGATTTATGTTTAAAATTAAATGTTTTTTTTTTTTATATTTGAGTTGATTGAATGGAAGGTAAATTTCGGTTTACGAATTTTGACGTATTAAAAAAAAATACTTACTAGATCTCGTTCAAACCAATTTTCGGTGGAAGTTTGCATGGTAATGTACATCATATATTTTTTTTTAGTTTTATCATTCTCTTATACCCCTATTGCGAGTGTCAATCGACAATTGATAATTGACTATTTTCAATGTGTGCTATTGTGAACGAACGATTCTAAAGGATTTTGTTAATCGCAGTCAATTGAAAAAATGCGATTGACAAGAACATCAATGAAAATGATTCGTTCACAATAACACACATTGAAAATAGTCAATTATCAATTGTCGATGGACACTCGCAATAGGGGTGTTATTTTAGAAGGGGGGGCACATTTATCTCGCGCAAACTATTCAGTTTAGAAAAAAATGATATTAGAAATCTCAATATCATTTTTGAAGTCCTATCCGTAGATACCCCACACATATGGGTTTGATGAAAAAACTTTCAGTTCTAAGTATGGGGAACCCCCAAAATTTATTGTTTTTTTATACCCTATTCTAAGGGTATATTAATTTTGACGCATAATTTGTAACATACCTTAATATTGCCCGTAGACCCCTAAACGATACTATATTTATGATCAGCATCGATAGTAATGTCGATCTAGCCATGTCCGTCCGTCGGCAAAAATTATGCCTTTAAACTGGACCTGGAGAGCTGAATTAACCATATACTCTCTAGGGTCCCGAAATAATCAAGTTTACGAATTTTTGAAATTCGCCCACAGACACGCCCACAAACTCAAAAAAACAAAATTTTGGAAAAAATCGAATTTTGAGCTAGAAAGCTGAAATTTTTTATATATGATCTATGACTCCTTAAACTGCTCGGGATAAAAAATTTTCAAAATCCGCCCACTGACACGCCCCCAATTAATTTTTTTTATTTTTTTTGAAAATTCAAAGTTTGAGCTAGGGAGCTGAAATTTATAATATACCCTCTCTATGGGCCCTTTATGCTCATGTGTTAATTTTTTTTAAATCCGCCTACTGACACGCCCACAATTAAATAAAACAATTTTATTGAAACACCCAAGTTTGAGCTAGGGAGCGTTTTTTTTGATAAAATCCTTTAAATGTTATATAACAAAATATGTACAGCGTTCTTAACAATTCAACCATACTTAGACTTTTGTCACGCCCACTTATGAGGGATAGGAATAAGAATAGGGTATCCAACAGTTCGCCCAAGCGGACAGATACACAGACAGACATGACGAATCTATAAGGGTTCGGTTTCTTGCCATTTGGCTACGGAACCCTAAAAATGAATTAGGATGAATTATTTGAGATCTTGAAATATGTCATCTGTCATCAGAACGTCATCATGGATTCAGCAGCGGATTCATCCAGAATTTAAAGTAACTTGGGATGACGTCATAGTCACCAACATGATGGTAAAGATCGATTTCTTTTCGAAAATCGGTCGTTATATCCAGCGACGTTATAGCCGACGGTGGAACAGCTTATTACAGAAAGACACCAACCGAATGAAAGGAAAGTGGTCATTAAAACCGGCTGGTGGCTATAACCAGTTAGGCAAATCCTGAAAAAGGCCAACGAATTTAAAAGCGAGATTCACCATCTTTTCATTGACTTTAAAGCCGCATATGACAGCAGTCATCGTCAGGAGCTCTACGTGGTGATGGCCGAGTACTGGGATCCCGGAAAAACTGTGACCCTTGAAAACACGCGGTGTAACTCACAGTTTGGAAGCAACTCATCCGAATTTTTCCAAACCTGCAGCGAATATCACCAAGGAGATGCGCTATCATGTGACTTCTTCAATATTGTTCTGGAGACAAAAGTGCGCACGGCAGGTGACAACACGGAAGGCACTATTTTCATAATATATTTCCGTCCAACTACTGGGGTATGCGGACGATATCGCCATCATCGGTCGTTCCCAGCATGGCGCGTTAAAGGGCTTTACGGCGATTACAGAACGGTTTGTCTTGAAGTTAACGAGGACAAGACTCAGTACATGCTATCAACAAACATAGATGTGTCCACCGCCTGGGACAAAATGTCACTGTTCATAGCAATAACTTCAAGCTAGTTAAGGAATTCATCTTCTTTGGAGTAAACATAAACGCCACAAATGACCCCTTAGTGGAGATCCGGCGAAGAAGTACCTTAGGAAACCGCTGCTGCTTGCATTTGGCCAAACAAATGGGTTCAAAACTTCTCACTCGAAGAACAAAATGCATGCTCTATCGAACCTTAATCCTGCCAGTCCTGCTTTCTGGTGCCGAGTGCTGAACGACAAGTAGGAAAGCGGAACTAATATTGGGTTCTTTTGAAAGAAAAATACTCCGTCGGATATTTGGTTCTGTGATAGGGGGTGGACGTCCAAAATCTTAAATCACGTTGATACATTGGCTCGGCCACATCCAGCGAATGGGCAATAATGTTCCAGCCAAGAGGAAATTCGAGGCCAGGAAGACCGAACCTCCGTTTTAAGGACCAAGCCATCGCGGATGCCAGATCGTTTGGTCTGGACAACTGGAAGCAACGTGCCCGGGATCGCAGAGACTCTTCACGTTTATACGCGACTTCGACTGTTTATTTGAAGTACATTTTGCTTGTGACCTGGGCATACAAGTCGCTGGACATTTTCCGTCTGGAATAATATAACCTATCTACTAACCTTCAACTCCACTTCTTCCGCCCAGGTAAAGGCTCAAATACCACCAACGCCTTAAACTTTGAGAGCACAAACTCTCCTGAGAAAACGTGCCCATTTCGAACGAAAACGCTGCCATCATCCATATAAATTTTCATTCACAAATTATTGGTGAAGCTATTTATATCCAACAAATTCAGAATAAACTTCCACTTGACTGGGATTATTAACCCCAACAAAGCCAACTTGCTTCAACTGTATTGCCTCTCATTTTAAATTCAAAATTCAAATCGCCAACGGAAATAGTGGAACAAAAGATCTGCAAAACAGATCCGTGGTACAACGACAATCCGAAAGCGAAATAAAAACCAATAAAACGCAGGCAGACTCATTAGGACTTGTGGCCTAGCAAATTATGGTGTCGGTCGGGCCAGGAGCGGTATCAGGCTAACAGGCAAGTGAAATCACAAATTCACCGCCTTGCTGTGTCGCATAAATTGTCGGTCGGTCTCCGCGAAAAACAAGTAAATATTGGAAACACGATAATCGCACCAAATATGCGGAGAAAGATACAAAACGAAGAGGAATGTATTTAGATCACTGGCGCGAGCGGCTGCGAGCTCTTCGAGACGTCGCGTCGCAGTTGCTTGCCCGATCCTTCATCAATCTTATGCGAGCGTGCCCGCCACCATCCATCGTCTTGCCTTGTCGGACTCTGCGAGCGCAACGTCCGTGAGTGGAGATGTTTTGATACGATAAAAGGCGCGCGAACACACATACACACACACCATCGGTTCAGTGAGGTTCAATGAATTCTCCTCAGGCGATGGCAATGGCAACAAACCACAAACGACGCAAACACCAACAAACCGCCGCCGCCCAGACGAAAACCCAAACAATGCGACGACGAAAACGATCATCGTTTGCTCGCACAGAATGGGAGCAATGTAATGGAACTGTGTGCAGCTAGCGCCATACCCCAGTTGACTCGATTGAGGGAGCACTTGGGCCATCGGTGCTCCAGTGGTGGATCATGGATAGTGGCGCAGCGGTTGTGTGACGTAGATAAAGAGGAACGGAAGACTACAAGTGGCAGCTCCGCCGGATAAGACAGCCCACACTCTGCATTCACATGGAGGGGGGTCATGAGTGAATGTTGAGAATTGGAAACTCTCATAGGTTATAGGATAGCACGGCAGAGGTGCCTCGTCTTGCCGTTGTTGGAGCTCCTCGGTTATTGGCTTGGTGGATGTTTATGTTTTCGCTTCTTCATCGTCATCATCATCATCATCATCATCATCATCATCATCATCATCATCATCATCATCCTGGTCTCCTTCTTTTTCTTTTCGTTGGGGGTTCTTGCACCCTTTGTCCATTGTGGATAGGAATTTTATGCTTTTGATTTGTGTTGCTGGCCTTGAACGCTTAGATGGGAAGCCATAAGTTTCCTTTACCTCTGATTTTTATTACGAGCTTCGTTCTTGTTTTTTTTTTTGTTTATGTTTTTTTTTTGCGCTCCATGTAGACGAAAGGTTAATTATGTGAGAACGTATGGAGATGGCGGAGCAGTAAGTAGGTATAACTCGAGGACAGTCGGGTATGTTTTAGTTTTTTTTTTTTATTTTGTTTGATTTGTTTGTTTTGGAAATGTTTGTGCGTACGTGCGAGAGTGTTGTGCCCTTTGTATCTGTGTGAATGGAATATTTTTGAACGTTTCTGAGAGACGCGACGGGCTCAGTGATTTATGTACTTTATCGGCTTTACCAATGACTTGACAATGTGCTTGTTTTACGAGTCTATTTGCATTGAAATCGATAAGTGTTGGCCGCGTGCATACCTAGGAAGTATGAGCAGAGATAGTACGACAAAAACGTCTGTTTGTGATTTGATGGAAATGGACGGAATTGTTGAAATCACTAGAAGCATTGACAGCTTAACAACATTTCAAAAATTCAAAAAAAAAAAACGTCTTCCATTAAACAGCTCTCTGGCTCTCAAATTGTTTAGCCAACATTCCCAACACTTAGGCTGTGGTTCCGCTGCAAGTGAATGTAAGCGAACGTCGCTAAACTCATTCAAAAGTACGCATTAATATAGCGTAACGGGTCTAGTCGTCGGCCACCTAACTTTTTTTTTCACTTTGCTCTTCTCCAGTTACTAAAGTATTTGATGGAAAACGTTTAAAAAATTTTTATTGAATGTCGAAACAAATAATAAAAGAAAAGAAAAGAATTTTTAATTAAACCTTCACTGTTTTCTAGAAACTACCAAGTTAACGAAAAAAGTTATATTGCGCTAAATTTTAGTCGTCGGCCATAAAAGTTCTAGTGGTCGGCCAGGTCCAATCAATCAATGAAAAGGAACATATTCAATTATCATTTAAGGGCTTATTTGAAAGTAAAACATTTAATAAATAATATTTTATTATTTTTAATAGGATAGAATAAAAAATTCATAAAAAAACACTAATTTGGCACCAGTTTAAAGACTAAGTTAGTATCAAATCAAAAAATAGTTATTAAATAGCTTAACAAATTAACAATGTTTAAAAAAAACAAAATAACAAAAATATATAGTTAAACAAAAAAGGAACTTCAAAAATGTCCGCAGAGCGTAGGTATAGGTATTTATAGTTACATTTTAAATAAAAAATAATTTAAATTGCACAATACTGGCAGATAAAATCTGAGTTTGATGCTACTGCATAACTGAGTTCTTTCAAGGAAGTACATTTGAGGTGGAACCATGAAGGACAAGAATCACAACCTATATTTTTCAGATTATCATCCTCAACATCACTTATAAGTTCTTCAAAACAATTCTTGCAGATTTGTTTAGCTTTTGAGGCTGTTGTTGAACTTTGTTTGGGTGCATTTCCTCTTTTCGACTTCCCTCTAGGTTGTTTCTGTTTTAGAAGTTTCTTGGTCAGACGTTCTTCCTTCCGCTGCAATAGAGCTTCCTGTTCCAGTTGCTTTTTCCGCTCTTTGTTCAAAAAAATGTCCCTCCAACCTTGTGAGGATATAGCACTTGTAGATCTTGTAGAGTCTTTGGATTTTCTATTGCTTTCAAAGCCAATTGGTTTGGGATAAAATATGTGGGTCGCTAGGCATGTGACACGTTTGACCGTGCGCTTGGTGATGAAGTTACAGTGGCATCTGAAGTTGAACAGGACGGTATTTTGTTTATTTTCAAATCTTCTTTTCGGTTTGTTGACGTTTCAGCTATGTGTAATACTCCTTCGTCGTCTATATCAAAGATGCCTGA
Source organism: Portevinia maculata (assembly GCA_949715645.1). Lineage (NCBI taxonomy): Eukaryota > Metazoa > Arthropoda > Insecta > Diptera > Syrphidae > Portevinia > Portevinia maculata. Next base: position 23,100,928 of record OX454527.1, on the reverse strand, counting down.
TGGTATTTCAATATCACCTAGTGTAACGTTCAAAAGCGAGATTGTTGATATGGCATTTTCCTCCTCTTCATTGTCAGGTCCTTCTTCTGGATTGAAGCCTGGTTCTCCTTGTATATGTTCTTCTGAGGTGTGGATTAACTCCTTTTGAGCAGGAATGATTTTCTTCGAATCGCCTATTGGCTCTGTTGGCAAATGATTTTGAACTTCTTGAACATTAGATGAACTTTCCGGGTTGCGGGCCAGATCTTCTGCGAAGCCTACTAGATCTCCCGGCAAATGAGCTTGCTCTCCTAAAATATTATATGCCTCCTCTAGGATGCCGTCCAATTCTTCGTCAGATATGTTTTTTGGAGCGCAATATGATACGTTTGGTAGGGTCGATGCTTCAATTATAACTTCAGCTATGTCATCAGGATTCAGTCCGCATTCACGAAATTTTGAGGACAACTCCAAAATAACCTCAGCAGCAATTTTATACCTATCAGAGGAACACACTTCAGACTGACTGCTACTACAAACGTTGATTGCAGTCGTCTTTACACACTTGGAATAATCCACAGCATTCGGATCTAATGGGTATATGCCACATTTACAGAGTCCGTTTTTAATTGTCTGATTTATATTTTTATTACCGAGAAGTGCTTTTTGCAACAGAGGACAAAAATATTTCTTAGTAAGAATAACACCAGGTTTCTCTTTTTGCCAGGAATGCACTGTTTGTTTCCAACTAGACTTTAAAGGCTTGAAAAGGCTGACATCGGCAGGTTGCATAATGTGAGTGGTATTAGGTGGCAAAGCAAAGAGTATGATATTTTTCTCACTACAAAATTGGCTTAACTCCATTGTAAGATGAGACTTATGCCCATCTATGAATAATATAACTGGCCTTTTAACATTTTCCTTTTCAAGCCACTTATCGACACAATTAGCCACGTATTCAAAAAAGGTCTCACTCTTCATCCACCCACTTTCGGTTCTACCCAAAAACCAATGTTCTGGCATGCTATTGACAATATCTTTTGGTGGTCTAAGATATGGAAAAATTGCCATGGGAGGAAGCATCTTTCCATCCGCAGAAAATACAATAAGAACAGTGGTCGTGTCTTTTTCGTGAGCAGTACTTATTTGATACACATTTTTGTATCCTTTAGGTGCAATAACTTTGCCTGTTTTTGGACAAAGACAAAAGCTAGTTTCATCCCCATTCAGTATCCGAGACGGATCTTGCATCATATCTTCGTGTCCTGTATTCTTCAGGTATTCTGTGAGCGCCAAGAACCACCTTCGTATAGATTCCTCAGAAATATTTGCTCTGGCTTTGCTTATTCCTTCAGCTTCCCTTAAAGCAAGTACAGGATTTCGTTTTAAAAATAAAGAAAACCAAGTATCTTTGAAGGGTGTTTTCTTTTTACTGTCTTTGATTATCTTTTGAACTGTGATCGTCTCTTTTCAGAGGGAAACCGCACTTGCCTAGATTAATTATCCATTCCGTGATTTTCTTTTCTTCATCTGCTGAAAGGTACGATTCTGGTCCAAACCTCGAAACGTCTTCAGAAATTCTACCATGAAGGCGATCTTGAATTGTTGTCCTAGGAATTCCATAGGTTGCGGCAGCTTTTCTTATGCTCAAAGTATTATTTCTTATGTCACGAAGGGCGAAGGCCATTTTCTCTTTATCTGTGACTTTATTTGACTTGCTTGTTGTTTTTATTTGGCAAGATTTTTGATTTGTTGTCTGCCTCTCATCGTTTTCCATTTTTTGATTTCTAAACGAATTTTAAACATAGGGGCGGGCTACAGTCCGCTTGGGCGAACTGTTGGATACCCTATTCTTATTCCTATATCTCATAAGTGGGCGTGACAAAAATTTAAAGGATTTTATCGAAAAAGCTAAGCTTTTGTAAAAACGCTCCCTAGCTCAAACTTTGGTTTTTCAATAAAATTGTTTTATTTAATTGTGGGCGTGTCAGTAGGCGGATTTAAAAAAAATTTAAGTATGAGCATAAAGGGCACCTAGAGAGTATATACTATAAATTTCAGCTCCCTAGCTCAAACTTTGGACTTTCAAAAATAAAAAATAAATAATTGTGGGCGTGTCAGTAGGCGGATTTTGAAAATATTTACACATGAGCATAAAGGGCCACTAGAGAGTATATATTAAAAATTTCAGCTCCCTAGCTCAAATTTTGGTTTTTCAAAAAAAATATTTTATTTTATTGTGGGCGTGTCAGTGGGCGGATTTTGAAAATTCTATGTCCCAATCAGTTTTATGGGCCATAGATCATATATAAAAAATTTCAGCTCTCTAGCTCAAAATTCGATTTTTTCCAAAATTTTGTTTTTTTGAGTTTGTGGGCGTGTCTGTGGGCGGATTTCAAAAATTCTTAAACTTGATTATTTCGGGACCCTAGAGAGTATATGGTTAAAATTTCAGCTCTCTAGGTCCAGTTTAAAGGCCTAATTTTTGCCGACGGACGGACGGACGGACGGACGGACGGACATGGCTAGATCGACATTACTATCGATGCTGATCATAAATATAGTAACTTTTAGGGGTCTACGGGCAATATTAAGGTATGTTACAAACTATGCGTCAAAATTAATATACCCCTAGAATAGGGTATAAAAACGAAGTAAATTAGACAAATAGTCTAATACCAATAGCAATAAGCTTCAGCGGCCGAACACTAGCTTCGTAGTTTCAATAATCGGCCGGCAGTGCGCCGACAACTTAAGTACCTGGCCGAGCACTAAAATTTGTCAAACATTTGTGTGCTTAACGGTGAAATCAGAGTAATTCATTAATAAACTTTCAATATTGTACGTCAAAAGATAAATTTAAGCTATAGTGCATTTCTTTAGTGCTCGGCCACCCCAAGCCGAGGACTGAAATTCGCATTAAATTGGGTGCTAGTAGTCGGCCACCCCAATATTTACACAGATATTAATATTTTGTAATCTTTGCACCACTAAATACATACCTTATGCTTTTAAGGATAACACAAATTCATTAAAATGTTATCTTCCAAACAAATTGTAACATAAATAAACACTTTTGTAAATACGCACTACTAAAAAAAAAAACAAGCAATCACCACGTTCTTACACTTTCCCAAATGCACACTGACTGATGTGTATCTACCAGATGCACTTTTTGCGTATTAATATCAAATTTGAGGGTAGAGAGGAAGGACATGAATCTGCTTGTACCTGCATCTTCACATTAAGAAAATTCCTAACGGTATTTCTATTACATGAAGAAAAGGGTAAAAGTGGCCGATCACTAGAGAGTGGCCGACCACTAGTGCCGTTACCCTATGTATATTGTGGTTTTGGATCATAAAATTTACTGGCGCGAAATAAGCGAGTTTTACTCGCTCGAATAGAGCAAATTCAAGGTAATTTTGTTGACTTTTAAAGGATTTGGTAGAAGAGTCTACACATGGTAGACAGGCTTTGCAATAAATGTGACAGCAGGGTGGATGGGGGATCATATCCTTTGATAGAAGGATGTGCAATGCGCCATGGCGACATCGTCGTAACAAAATTGGTTGACATGTTTTTTTATCGTGGGCTTTATACTTTAGAAAATGTAATGAAATGCATTTGGACTCATTCTATAGTATTTAAAAAAAAATCTCTGATCTTTGATCAACGGATTGTGTAAATCGTGAAATTCTTCTTACTCAGTTTTTTCATAAATTGTACTTTTAGATACCTACTTCAAAAAGCTATTTTCTAAAAAAATTGTTCTTCACAAAGCGACAACGACATAAATCTTTCACAAATCACAGCAGTACTTCCTGCAAATAAATGTTTCTTTCCCACTACATACGAGTATCTTACATAAATAAATTAAAACCTTCGCTTGCACTGGAACCGCAGGCTTAATTGAAATATAAATGAGAAGATTTTCAACAGCCTTTGTGGCGCCTTTTTGGAAAAGTGCTTGCAAAATTCAATTTTCGTGTGTGCTTAAAATCCAAAACTAATTTATTTACTCGATTAGTAAATATTGGAAGCTTCAAAAGCCGAAAGAAATTTTAAAATCACTCGAACTATTCGGATGATACAGGTAGTCAAAGTTTCCCTATTTTTAAAATCAAAGAAAAAATATTTGTTTTATGAAACGTTTCAGAGTTTCTGCGTGAATCTAAAAAAAAAAAATTTAAAATCTAGTTTTTTTTGAGCTTGTAAAAAATGCAATTTGTATCACAAATATGATCCAATTTTTTTTTAATTGCAAAATTTTAACATTTTCGAAAAGCTGTGTTTGGCTCAATTTGTTGACTTTGATATTTGATATTTATTATTAATTCAGAAACGCTGTACATCAAGATTAACTTATAATTAGTACAGGATATAAATGACACAATATAACATTTAATGGCAAGAATGCTTTGTTGAAATTAATGGAAATAAAAGAAAATACATGTATAGTAAAATAAAATTAAATTTAGAGTAGGTACAGGAAAATAAAAGTGCAACCAAAGAAGAGAAAAATCAAAAAGACATGTCTTTGACGTTAGGCAAAAAGGTCTTAAGTCAGAAACTGCAGTTTTTCGTTAAACCAAATGTAAAATATTTTAATTACATATTTGCAAAACGGGATTGAATTAATTATTACGATGGGAAGCAGTTGTGCCAAACTTAAGTCGCTAATACCAAACGAAAGAGAAAAAAAAATTGAGTTAAACCCAATCAAAAACCAAAAATGCAATTTTTTGACCTTTGCCTAACGATTAATGGTTTTTTATGTGATACCACACAATTTTTCTTGGTTTTAATTTTTGTTTTCCGTCAATTCCTTTTTATTTTTGTTTTTTTTTTTTAATGAATAACCTTACATTCCTTACCACGTTAAGTGGACGGCTGGAGTTACAGCGCTATTTCACGGTTAGCCACAACCGATCATCAGACTCCTTCTGTGGTGCTGGTGTGTCTTTTTCCTTCATTTTATCCCGAAATTCCATTTCTTCCACTGGGATTCGAACCTAGACCAGCGTCTTCTCAGGCAAGCACTCATGCACTGTGCCATTGAAGCCACGAGTTTATCAAGTTTTTTATTTCGTTTTTCTTGGACAAACTTTTGCTCCTGTAAGTATATTATGTTATTCATTCTGGTTTTTTCTTTCTATGTTTTCTCTAATTCTATTCCATTTCGACAAGCATAGTTGGACTGAAATGGGTGATAGAGAGGGTGAAAGACTTTTTGACATTGTTTTTGTCGAGAATCTTACGATTAATGGTTTTTTATGTGATACCACACAATTTTTCCTGGTTTTAATTTTTGTTTTCCGTCAATATCTTTGCCTAACGTTAACGTTAAAGATATATGTAAAACAAGAAAGTTAAATCAGTTCAAACCGGATAGGTGTTCGAAACACACTGTTAGGAATTTACGGCGTTCGATTAAGGACTTCACAGGAATGGGTAGATCATTCCATAGTTTGACAGCATAAATGAAATATTGCCTGCGTGATGTCAAGCAGGTAAATGTAGCAGGACGTAGGACTATGTAGCGATTTGATGAGCAGAAATTAATTTTATCAAACAAATAGATAGGTTCCTTCACGTGAATTGTTTTGAAGAGTAAAGCGCAGCAAGTTACATCCAAGGAGTTGACGAGCTTCAGATGGTATATGATCGAATCTACGAAGATTGAAAACATACCGGGCAATTGAGTTGAAAGCAACGTTTAGTGTTTGAAGCGAATATGAGTCAGGATCAGCAAACAGCTCACAGCCATATGATATTATGGGTATTATAAGTGCCTTTACCAATTTCAGTTTGACTTGGGTAGGTAAAATTGTTTTTGTAATAGATAAACCACGTAGCGATGCATATATTTTATTAGTTATTGAATTTATGTGAACATCCCATGTCAACTTATTGTTAGAGATAATTCCCGATTTTTTGCTTGGTTAACATATCGAGGGCTTATAGTGATAAAGCGCTATCCCGCAGAAAAAAAAAATGCAAATTGTGCAGGAGAACGTTTAAACTCTTTAAATTAGGTTTCAACAGATATTTTCAATAAATTAACTCCATTTCTTTATTATATTTGTGTTCTGTTTATTTTAAAATAAGGCTACAATTTTTTTTTGATTTATTTAAATTTATATCTGGGTTAGCGAAATATCATTAAAATGTGGATTGTGGGATAGCGTAATATTTTTGATCAAAGTCAATGTTGGATTTTAAACAAATTAATTTAAATCTTCTTTTATTAATAGTAAACAAATTATTTTAGTGAAATCAAAACCATTTATAAATATTATTGTATAATAAATGTTTCATTATAAGGATAGTTAAAAATCTCATAAGTTCAAAATTTAATGAAGGTAGTATTGAAAATTAATCTTTTAGAGTGTGCTCTAAGTTGTCATAAAATGCATGATATTCGAAGGGAATAACTGATTTAAAATTTTGAAGATGTGTCCATTTTCCGAAAGATATTTTTATCCGAGAAGAGTGTAGCGTTTCAGGATAAATACCCTTCTCAATCTGCTTCAATCTTCCTGGCAAATCCTGATATTCATTATCAAAGTCAACTTTGAACTGTACGCCACCATTAGGGAAGTATTTAAGAGCTCTTAGCTGGTTAAACGTTGGATCATTTTTATTTCTGCCAGGTCTTATACTCACAAATCTTATTAGTTTTGTGTTGGCATAGTTTTTAAAAAAGGTATGATCTAGGTAGTCTACTTCGAAAGGTAGTTTTTTTTTTATACCGTTACATTTAACAGTTCTTCTTGCATCTCTTGTTATTCTAATATAATCGTAAGGAACAAATATTGACCGTTGTTTAAGTCGATTGTCGATTTTGGCGTGCGCGCTATCACATTCCATTTGAGTATGACCCTTCTCGAGATATTTCTGCTCAATTTCCGTATTGTGTGTAATGGCAAAACTGGAAAGAGCATTAGAAAGGAAATGGTTTCTGTTTTGATAGCCACAACCATCTGAGTAAATGGTAATAGGTAATGAATCTCCTAAACAGTATTTTGTTAGATGGTGTATTATGCACGTTATGAACGAAGATGCTGAAAGATCTCCTTCACTTTCGTTCCACCAATAATTTGTACAGACATGATTAGCAAGATTGTAGATAGTGAAATTGTGTACCTGCAATCGCTGTTTGTAGTAAATAGCAGATGCATTTATGTCAGTTGACAATTTCACTGCCTGCATGTCCATTGTAAAAATGTGTCGCTTTCCATTTTGAGCTTCAAGCTTATCGTTTTCTTTTTCATTTCTTGCTCTATCTTTATTTTTCACATGCAGGTTGTAGGCAGTTTCAGAAATATGATGCGCTTCGTGATAGCCAACGCATCTGTCCTTGCGAGGAAAAAATATTGATAGATTCTGCTCAGAAAATATTTTTGAGAAGGAAAATATCGACAATGCCTCTCGTTTTTCTGCTTCACACAATTCTTTGTAGTGGTTAAAGAGTTCACTTTTGCTTCGAAACGACATTTCGATGTAAACTTTTTTCGAATCTTTTCGACAATTGTGGCTTTGAGTCTTTGGCAAGTTTTTAAATCAATCAAGAACTTATTTTTCTCAGTGATAATCGGGCGGCTCTTGATACAAGTCAATTCACTAGACTTATTGTTTTGTGTCGGAATGCCATTGCATTGAGCTGTTACCCAAGAACATATCATGTCTATCTTCATTCCCAAAGTGTTCAGAAACATTTGACGACAAACTTGAAGGTTTTCTTCCCGTAACTTTAGAAAGTACTAATACGTTCCTTTTTTCCTAGAACCTGTCCCGGCATAGCAACGTTTCTTATCGCCATAGTGTACTAGACTTGCAACGTAAACCCTCTTCGAATCCCAACTCATTTTCCAAAAGTTAGAGAAAATACACTGCCTTTGGTTCTCATCAAATTGGCTGCAAAACCTTTTTGATGATTTAATGCACAGCGGGGAGGAACAAGAGGGTCCCATTGTGCGAGCGGCTCTAGAAACATTTTGTTGCATCGTCAGTAATATTTTGGTCCTTCTATATCCAGTTTATTTTTGCCCTTTCATTCTCTTTTGTTGGTTTTGCGACCTAGAGAGTGAATTCAGTGTGAAGCTGCGCTTTGATCTCTTTCCTTTTGCACAGATATTTTCCTCACTTTCATTGTCGATTTCAGCGCTATTTATATCAGTATCTATTGAACCTACCTGAACGTCATCAACTTCTTCTGAAGCATTCATGTCCATCAGATCGTTATCGCATGTCTGCTCACTATGGTATTCATGAGAGGAGGAATCATAGGTTGTATCGTTGACTATGGCATCCTGCCAAATGAATCTTGTATTCTCAGAAACCGATTGAATATCTAGCTCGTAAATTCTTCCGACCTCAAGGCTTTCAATACTCGCATTCAATACTCTTGATGTAGAACTGCAATCCTTACTTTTTGCCAAAGCAAGTTGAACCATTTTTTTCCCTCGGTCACACATTTTAGCTTTATTAATAAAAAATATCTAATTAAAACCAAAACGAGAAACAAAGACCAAATGCACACAAATTACCAGGACAAAAACTCTATCCCACACGAACAAAATTAATGATAAACCGCTATCAACAAAACCTTAGAAAATAGTTCGCTAAAATATTGATTCACATAAGATTATTTGAGTTAATTATTTGTTTTCATTGGATAGTAAGTAACCACTGTATAAAGAAACAAACCGAAATAAAACCCTCTTATATTTTCGTTCATTAAATTTATGAAGTTGATCTCTTGGAGTCAGCCGTTTTAGTAGAATAAATGTGGGATAGGGATTTTTGCATTTGACGTTTGCCGTAAGGGGATAGAGCATTTTTAAAAATTTTAGTATGTAACGTCTTTCTGTACACGGATATGAGCACAATTTGAGAGAAATATGGCGGACAAAGAAAGGTAAAGTTTTGCATTAAAAAAAAAATCGGTAAAAATATGGGATAGCGCTTTATCACTATAAGCCCTCGATATTCAACTTGGCAGGAATTTAAAAAGATAGGAGGAAAATCGGAAAGATGGGGTTGATGTTTGGATATTGGTTTGGCTTTTGTTTTGTCGGGGTTCAGCTTTAGCCCATTGCGAGTTGACCACTCGAAAACAGAACACAGATCGTCGTTTATTTTTGCAACATCATCTTCAATCATACCAATTGGAAAGCTTATGTACAGTTGAACATCGTCAGTATATATATGATACTGACAATGTACTAACATGGAAGGTAAATCATTAATAAATAGAGAGAACAATAATGGACCAAGAATAGATCCTCGAGGAACACCACAATTAACAGGAAGAAACGAAGACAGTTTACTATTACATGAAACAGCTTGCAAGCGATTAGTCATATACACTTTGCTTCGACTGAATAAGCACAAACATTTTCTAAGCTACGTTGTCCATTTTTTCAAACGCTTGTGCCGTAACATATCATTTGATGATGCAAACTGTTTGCGTATGATGTTGACAAAATAAATCGGAAAGAATATTTCAAAAAGTACCGCTATATTTTTCCTAGTTCCCTTGCAAGCATTCAATATGGAAAAACGCAGTTTTATTTTGCGTCAACTGAATAGACACAAATATTGAAAGTGGAAATAAAATGTTATGGGGTTAAATGAAACAAGTTTTTCTTAAAATAGTTTTTTATTGGTTAATTTTAGTAGTGGGTACTGCCGCCTTTATTCGTAATAGTTTCGTAAATTCGATCCGGCATGGAATCGTTCAGTCTCTTTATGTAGTCCAGCGAAATTTCCCTCCAGGCCAATTTAATGGCTGCAATAAGGGATTCTCTGTCCTCAAACTGACGGCCAGACTCATACACTTTTCGTACTAACCATCCGGAAACGTTTTCTATAAGGTTTAGATCCGGTGAGTACGGCGGCCATTGAAGCAATTCCACATTCTGCTTCTCTATCCCATTTTTTACTATGCGCCCCGTGTGGATGGGGGCGTTGTCCTGCTGAAAAGTTCAGTTTATGGGTACAAAAATGCCTGAAAATGTTGGTAAATTTCTTTTCAAATTTCCTTTATTACTTAATGCAGTCAGTTTTGAGGTTTGGAACTCAAGCTCAACAGTGCCATAGTAGCTAACTGCTCCCCATACCATAACACCACCTTCTCGACTATGATGCCGCGCTAAAAATCGTTCTTCTTTCCTCACATCGTGGAAGTAATAATTAAACCCATCAGGGCCATCAAAATTAAACTTCTTCTCATCCGAAAAAACAACGTGACGCCATTCATTTTTATACCCTATTCTAGGGGTATATTAATTTTGACGCATAGTTTGTAACATACCTTAATATTGCCCGCAGACCCCTAAAAGTTACTATATTTATGATCAGCATCGATAGTAATGTCGATCTAGCCATGTCCGTCCGTCCGTCGGCAAAAATTAGGCCTTTAAACTGGACCTAGAGAGCTGAAATTTTAACCATATACTCTCTAGGGTCCCGAAATAATCAAGTTTACGAAATTTTGAAATCCGCCCACAGACACGCCCACAAACTCAAAAAAACAAAATTTTGGAAAAAATCGAATTTTGAGCTAGGAAGCTGAAATTTTTTATATATATTATCTATGACTCCTAAAACTGCTCGGGATATAAAATTTTCAAAATCCGCCCACTGCCACGCCCACAAAAAAATAAAACAATTTTATTGAAAAACCAAAATTTGAGCTAGGGAGCTGAAATTTTTAATATATACTCTCTAGGGGCCCTTTAAGCTCATGTATAAATATTTTCAAAATCCGCCCACTGACACGCCCACAAATAAATAAAACAATTTTTTTGAAAATCCAAAGTTTGAGCTAGGGATCTGAAATTTATAATATATACTCTCTAGGGGCCCTTTAAGCTCATGTATAAATATTTTCAAAATCCGCCCACTGACACGCCCACAAATAAATAAAACAATTTTTTTGAAAATCCAAAGTTTGAGCTAGGGAGCTGAAATTTATAATATATACTCTCTAGGGGCCCTTTATGCTCATGTGTTAATTTTTTTTTAAATCCGCCTACTGACACGCCCACAATTAAATAAAACAATTTTATTGAAACACCCAAGTTTGAGCTAGGGAGCGTTTTTTTTTGATAAAATCCTTTAAATGTTATATAACAAAATATGTAGAGCGTTCTTAACAATTTAACCATACTTAGACTTTTGTCACGCCCACTTATGAGGGATAGGAATAAGAATAGGGTATCCAACAGTTCGCCCAAGCGGACTGTAGCCCGTCCCTATGTTTAAAACTCATATTTAGTCTAGAGAATTCTAAGCGCATACACTTCCGTTTCTCGTTAAGTGGTGGTTACTTTTGAATTTTTAACCGTTTTAGATGTTTGGCACTATTGATAACCCTTCGCACTGTTGAAACGCTTGCAGTAACACCGGCTTTCTGCTTTATTTTTGCTGCAGAGTCGCAGGATTTGGAAGCACATCTTAAAATTGCGCTTCGATCAACCGCTGTTGTTGCCGTTTTTGACCTCCTTTCATGTTTTTTCCGTACGAATCTTTGCTTCTTAAATAAGAATAGACCACACTAGAACTTCGTCCAATTTTGTCAGCGATAGAACGTCCGGTTAGTCCTTGGTCTTTTAGTAAATCGATTTGAGCTCTTTCAACACTATTTAGAGATTTTGATCTAACTGTTTTTCTTTGAAATACAATTAATCAAATAAAATTCAATTAAAGCACTTCAACTGTTGATCTAATGTGTCAATCTCCACAGAATACTCATAAGCAGTGAAAATAATGACATTGTGTCTATTCAGTTGACGCAAAATAAAACTGCATTTTTCCATATTGAATGCTTTGCAAGGGAACCATGGAAAAAATAGCGGTACTTTTTGCATTTAAAACTTTATTTTGTCAACATCATACGCAAACAGTTTGCATCATCAAATGATATATTACGGCACAAGGTTTTGAAAAAATGGACAACGTAGCTTAGAAAATGTTTGTGCTTATTCAGTTGAAGCAGAGTGTATGAATAAATTAATTTGTTAGAAGTGTCAGAGAAGTTAAAGTATGTCATAAGTTTATCACAGAGAATATTTGGATTAACACAGTCAAATGCTTTAGAAAAGTCAAGTAATGTTATCACAGTTGTATATTAGTGTCAATTGCTTGTCTAACATCGTCAGAGACTTTAAGTAAAGCAGATGTACAGCTATGTCCGGAACGGAAACCTGACTGCATATGGTTAAGAAGCTGCTTGTCTTTGATTAACACTTTTATTTGGGAGCTTACAATTGATTCAAATACTTTGGACAAAAAAGGGAGGATTTATATAGGTCTGTATTCAGAGTTTGTTCCTTTTTTAGGAATCGGGATGATTTTTGATTTTTTCCAGGCGGACGGGAAGGTAGATGTCATAATGATGGTGTTAAATATAGTGTGATGTAAGGAGGTATAAAAGGAAGGAGCATTTTTTTTAAATTAGGGTGAATATTATCTAAGCCAACAGGCTTGCATTTGATAGAGAAGATTGCGTTTCCAACATTGCATATGCCAACAGCAGTCAAGGAAAATTCATTTTCTCTATTTTCCTGTAGTCGCGTTAGGCTTGTGGCAAGAGGTGCGCCTGGAATAGAGAACCTTCGATTGAGCTCTTCCAAATCAATGTTGTCTTCCGAGACTATGGAATTTTTCTTATTCAAACCAATATTCCGAACTTCACTCCACAGAAAGTAAGAGCATCGATTAGAATCAAATCGATTACTATAGTAGCTGAGCTCAGCGGATTTAACAAGGTGAGTGACAATATTACGATTTGAGTTGAGTTATAACATATCCTTTAAGAGTCTTTGGTCTAAACTCGACGGAAATTTAATCTATGACTATTTCTGAAACATTTACTAAGAAAACCAGCTACCAGTTTTTGCCTATTTGCGGTTTAGAGAGATTTTATTAAAGAAGGTTATTTTAATTCATTTACGTTTTTTTTATTATTATATCCTTAAAAATGCATGTGGTCATAAAAACATTATTTTTGCATGTAAAATTGTATTCTTAACTACATATAATAAATATTTTAAGATCCTCCGGTAATGTTTTGACTACCTAAAATTTGTTTCGATAAAAAGCATACCGTTGAATTTAAGGTCGAAAGAAACAATTGAATAAACTCAACACTTACAAATTCATTTATTAAAAAAACTTTAACTATTTCTGTGGTTAATAATGCGGTGAAAGTCTTAAAAGCCACGAGGGCAGAAACCAGTGGTTCTAGGTTAGTTGACTTTTTACGAATGACGTTCATGTAATATTAAATGAACGAAACTAAGTTGATGTGACTAATTGACTTCCTGTCAGTGTTGCCAGAGATGCAACAGATTCCCACCACTTAATTAAGAGGCAAATCGTTCTTGCCTTGAGCGCAAACGCTCAGATCTTCTTGGTGTACCCGAAAATTCAGGTGGATCTCGTCGGGCTCTGGTTTGTTGTTTGGGAGGTGAAGAACCTGGAGATATTACAGGTGGCGAGACTAAATCCACTGGCTCGGGGACCTTTTTACTCTCCAAAACTACCGAGTCATTCGCCAAGCGCGAAGTTTGTTTGTTCGTTTGCGATGGTGGTTGCTGGAGAACTGTTTCTGGAAATGAAGATGCAACAGGATTATGTAATGAGAAAGCGTTACCATTGTTCGCCTGGGCCGCTTGGCCTACGAAGCGATTTCGAAGTTGATTCTGATGTCTCCTGCAACTACCGCCTTCTACCAACACCAAATACATCTTCCTACCGAGACTTCTTGATATAACTCCCGGCTTCCACTTTTCCTTGTTAAGGTATTGTCGAACAAATACCGGTTGTTGTGGCAAGAATTTGAATTTCCTCTCCACCAATTCCTTTTTCTCGGGCCTCATTGCGGCCAAAACTGTTCTATGCGTCCGCCCATGTAGCTTTTCAGCTGGCCAAACTCCCGTGTCGTCTGGTGTTGAGCGATACGTTGCCAAAAATATAGCCAAAGCGTCATTGCTCTGCGTAGGATCCAGTAACAGCTTCGACGAAGAGGTTTTGAAAGTGCGACCTATGCGTTCGGCGGCTCCATTGGACTCTGGATTGAAAGGAGCCGACGTCAAGTGCTGTATCGAATTCCTTCTGCAAAAATCTCCGAACTCCTTGGAAAAGAAATGAGGACCGTTTTCGGACACCAACACTTTTGGTAGTCCCTCCAAAGCGAAAATTGATTGCAACGCTTGAATGGTTGCCGACGACGTTGTGGATAACATACTCACAACGAAGGGGAATTTGGAGTTCGAATCGACCACATGGCATTTTTAAACGGGCCTGCATAATCGACGTGTATGCGTTCCCAAACTTCTGCAGTGGTAGGCCAACTTGAGTATTCCCGGGGTGATCGGCTCGCGTTCAACTGACAAGCACTGCACTGCATTACTGCTTTATGAATTTGCTCGTCAATACCAGGCCACCAACAGTACTTCCTTGAAAGCTGCTTCATCCTCGTTATTCCCCAATGGCCATGATGGAGCATCTGCAGAACCTTCGACTGAAGCCTTTCAGGATGAGAAGAACGTTAGCACACACACACAGACAGAACTTCCTATGGAAAAACGGCAATAACTCCGGTTCGGAGGTAGGTAAAAAATTAGGCCAACCACCTTGAACGTAAGCCACCACTTTTTTCAACGTTAAATCACGCTTTGATTCCGTAGCTATTTCCTCTGCGTTTACTGGGAAATTATCCAATATTTGGTTATCGGTAAGGTGAACGGTGTCCTCCTCCAACTTGTCGAACTCCTCATCTGGCCCGGTGGGCAATCTAGACAGACAGTCAGCGTTTCCATGCAGTTTTGTCGATCGGTAACGAATGGTATACGTATAACTCATGAGGTCTATAGCGTACCTCTGCAATCGTTGAATTGTCATAAGTGGCAACTTTTTATTCGGACTGAATATACGACCAACGGTTGATGGTCTGTAACCAAATCAAACTGGCGACCATAGAGATACTGGTGGAACTTCTTCACGCCATACATAATCGATAGCGCTTCTTTCTCTATCTGGTTGTATTTCTTTTGAGTCTTGCTTAGCGTTTCGAAGCGAATGCGATCGGCTTTTCCACTCCATCGGGATAAATGTGAGAAATCACTGCTCCAATGCCATGTGAAGAGGCATCTGTGGCTAATGAGATTGGCAAATCGCTTTGAAAGTGCACCAACCGCGAGACCTTCATAATTCTTTCCTTAAAAGCGTCGAAAACTTTCTGCTGCTGCTTACCGCAGACGAAAGGTTCTGCCTTGGATCTTAGTTTATTCAGCGGGGCCGCTAACTGGGAGAAATTTTCAATGAATTGATTATAATAATTCAACTTACCCATGAACGCTTCTAAATCCTTGAGCGTCTTGGGTCTCGGCAAGTCGCGAATTGCCTTTACTCGTGTCTCCGATGGTCTAATACCTTTCTCATCAATAATGTGCCCCAAATACTCCATTTCGGGCTGGGCGAAACTGCATTTCTCAAGACGACATTTCAGTCCATGATCTTCAAAACGTTTCAACAGAGTTTGAAGATTTTTTAATGTTGACTTAAACTATTTCTGTGCTTAATGATGCGGTGAAAGTCTTAAAAGCCACGAGGGCAGAAACCAGTGGTTCTAGGTTAGTTGACTTTTTACGAATGACGTTCATGTCATATTAAATGAACGAAACTAAGTTGATGTGACTAATTGACTTCCTGTCAGTGTTTCCAGAGATGCAACACATACAAAAGAAGAATTCATCACAGGTGTAAAAAATAAATATAACCTTTTTAGCTGACAATCGGTCACTTGAAGGAATAGCTAAATTCGATAAAAAGTTATCAAGAAACAGAAACTGCCGATATAACCAAGGCAGTATCAGTAGCAAGTCCACTAAGACGTAAAAGGATTAGAGAAAGCATTCGCACTCCTCAAAGAGATCCTATCAGGTATGAAAGTGCAAACGCCTTAGCTTTGTTTATTGGTTTGGGACTATCAAAAGAAAAGTATGGAATTTTAAAAAGTTCCTTAATGAGACAAAACCTTAATGTTATCCCATCTTATAAGACCATAACACTCACGAAAAAAGCATCAGTTCCAGATAATTGTGAAGTGACAGAAACATCTGCAAGAGTCAGCTTTCAAGACACCTTGGATCACACAACAAGAAGAATTTGGATACCGAGAGTGAACCGGAATTAATTGGACTTGCAAGAAGTCTGACGTTACAAAGCAAGTTGGGTTGTGATGGATTATTTGGGCAAAGTGCCTACGAACAAAAAATAGTAACACATGATGGTGAAAAAATATCGGATGCAAATATGTTTATGGCCTCAATTGTTCCCCTGAGACTTAAGTGTTCATATAGTGAATATCATCAGTTCATTTCTACCGACAAATAATGTTCCAATATGCAAAGGAAACTTCAGATCTGATAAGGAGCACAGTCAATGACATCAAGAGCCAAATCGCTGATCTTTAACCTTTTGAATACAAGGTTAATGACGAAGTAGGTATTGTCGTAAACCACGAACTATTTTTAACAATGATTAACGGAAAAGTGTTGAATGAAATCACTGAAACAAAGTCGACACGGTCATGTCCCATTTGCAAAAGAACGCAAAAAACCTCAACAATGAAGACCAGTGAACAAATGACTTTGACGAAAGTTTCGAAGAAATCTAATTTTTTGTTTTTGCTTTATTTTTACTTATTAATTTATTTATTCTCCACTGTTAAATTTGAAATATATTATTGAAATAATTTGCTATATTGATGCGCCACCAAATAAAAAATAAAATTTGCAACACAAACAAAATTTAAATGGTTCTTTTTTTCCTCTACTGTTTCACTTGAACTAGTTTTAAAATACTCTGCAATTACTGCAAACATTAACATTTAAGTTTTATTTTAAAGCAAAATACTACTTTTACCTTTTTGGATAAAAACGTTTTTTTTTAACATGAAATTCTGAAAGCATTCTTCTTAAATTTTATTATTTTATATCCCTTTATTTTCTCTACACCTTGACTTAAAATGTACCACTCATATAGTATTTTCACTTTAATGTGCAGCAAAATAATAAAAAAAGGTTTTTGATACACATGCAGAAATATTTAAAAAAATGTATTGTTTGTTTACCTTTATACACCACTGTGACTTTGTTGGACTTTAAGCCACCTGTTTTTACTTTAGTTATTTACTATTGACATTTTTTGAGGTAAAATATTAAGTGCATTTCCTATTGGGAGAAAGTTGTATTTCAGCAAAAAATTCTGAAACACCCTGTAAACGTTTTTTCTTAAAATTCACAAAATGAATAGCTTTGGAAATTTTCTTCAAGCTGGAAAAAAATTATCACGATATCTTTATTTGTTTACGAGCTATGATTTTTGCAACCAAAAAAGTCAATATGAGCCACTGTGAGCCGTTTGACGCTTTCTTAATTTCATCAGTCAGTGTTGTTTGGCCAATCATCTTGCAAAGACTTAGGCCCGAGCAGCTTTTACAAATTTTGGAAATTTATTTCTTAAATCAGTGTTCAGTTAAAAATGTTTTTAGAGTGCTACGCCAATATGACGGTCAACTTTATTGGCCAACTGAGTCGGCTATTCGCAAGGCAATTGCAAATTTTCGCACTTCATTTACTCTTTTGGACTCCAACCCACGGAAAAGAATGCGCGGTTTGTGCATGGAGGAAAAAATCGGTGCCCTTGCGGCCAGTCTTAAGGATGAACCATATTCATCGATTCGTTATCTTGTGCAGAGTTTGACCAGTGTCCATCGATTTTGTGTCAGATTTTGCAAAGGATCTCAGCTTGCACGATTACAAGATTCAATTGCTGTAATAACTGAAGACAGACTATCATCGTTTGCGTCGTGATTTCCGTGGTTGGGCGTTTAAAGAACAAATTTTTCATGTCTATGTTCAAGCCCGACCTCAGTAAAACAAAGACATGGAATAATTTAAAGGAGTTAGGTATTGGTAAAAAAGGCAGCTGATGCAGATGCCTGTGAAAAAAGTCCTGACGAATTAAACATCGATTTTGCTGCTCCTTCAGTTAACTCGAATGTTCCTGTCGACAGAGAAGAGACCCCCTACATTGTTGAAGAATTACTTACTCCAGTAACTTCTAGAGATTTTTGTTTTCAAAGGATTTATGAATATGACGTACTTGAAGCCATCACCGCCATTAAATCGAACGCCATCGGCTTGGATGGAATGCATCCAAAATTCTTAAAAATGATAATCCATGGAGTACTACCCGAAATTGCATACATTTTTAATAATATTATAACCTACTCCATGTATCCGAAATTTTCGAAGGCTTCTAATATCATCCCAATTCCTAAAAGCTCAAACTCGAGGAACAAAGAATACCGTCCCATCTCGATATTACCATTCATATCGAAAGCTTTTGAAAAACTTATGAGCCAACAAATTCACTCATACCTGAATCAGTTCAATCTTCTGTCGCCGCACCAATCCGGTTTTAGACCAAAGCATAGCTGTACTACAGCGCTTCTGAATTTGGTGAACGAACTTCGCATTGAAATGAATGAAGATCGTGTAACGTCGCTCATATTGCTAGATTTTTCGAAAGCCTTCGATATTGTGCCTCATGAAATATTAATTATTAAATTAAAACACTGTTTTAATTTCAACCCCACGGCTTTAATACTGATGGAAAGCTACTTAAATGGGCGTACTCAAGCTGTGTATATTAACGAGACATTGTCCAACTTTATTATAACCAGAGCCGGCGTTCCACAGGGATCAATAATGGGTCCGTTATTGTTCACCTTATTCAATAATGACATTCCATTAGTGTTAAAGTACTGCAAGGCTCAAATGTATGCCGATGCCGTCCAGCTGCACTTAAGCTATCCATTGGATCTACAAGGTGGCGCAAAAATATCCTTCCGATGTTTTTTGGCTGTAATTTAAAAAAAAAATGAAAAAAATAGTCACCAATATTCCGCGTTCTGGAGCAGTGTAGCGTAACATTGTTTATTAACGTGTTTTTCGCATGTGTTTACTACACAAATGTCAAAACAGAACTGACATTAGGGGCCCAATCGCAAAATTTATAGCATTTTCTGATAGGAGGATTACTTTTGCGCCACCTTGTAGTTGAAGATGCCACTCAGCGACTGAATGAAGACCTCAATTCTGTAGTTGGTCGCGAAAAAATAAGCTTAAGCTTAATTCCGGCAAAAGTCAAGCAATTGCAATCAGCCGTTTAAGTATCGATACACAAAGCTTACCTTAACTTTTTGTTGATGGATCAGAGTTTATTTATTTATTTATTTATTTATTTATCTATCAAGTACATTCGACTTTCTTAGATCGCTAATACATAGTACGAGTAACTTAATATTATTAATTGAATTTAATTATAAAATTTACAATGAGTTTAAGATAGTGGCTTTACATACATCTCTATTTATGTTAAAGTCAATTACATGGAAGTGTTGATTAAAATGAGAACATGCTCTAGTTACAGGGTTGTTTAGACCATAAATGGTTATATGCCTAGGAATGTAAAAGAATTCATCTTGTCTAGGTCTAAGAGAACGTTCCGGAGCGTATATGCCAAAAAGAGATAACAGTGCTGGACACTCCACATAACCAGATATAACATCATAAGCAAACATGGTAAAATAGAAGGATCGTCGTTTGACCAGAGGCTTTACATCAATAAGCTTGTATCTTATTTCATACGAAGGCAATAGAGGGTATGAGTATATTTTACGGAGAGCAAATCTCGTAAATTTCTTCTGTATCCTTTCAATGCGGTACATAGAGTTATTGTAATAAGGGCACCAAATGGCGCAACATATAACGACTTTAGAGTATAAGGGTCAGTAAATTCCCTTGAATTTCTAAATACAAGCATTACATTAGCTTTAGATATAATGTAATCTATATGTGAGTTGAATATAAGCTCTGGTTCAAAAATTATTCCAAGATCTTTTTGTTTATGTACTCTGTTCAGGACAATGTTTGAAATACTATAATCAAATATAATTGGATTTTTTATTCGAGATACAGTCATAACTGAACATTTCTGAATATTAAGATGCAAACAATTTTTCTTACACCATCTAGATAAGCTATCTATATCTTGTCGAAGTTGGCCACACTCCAATAATGATCTAACTATCATAAATATCTTAAGATCATCTGCAAATAAGAGCTTTTGTGCAGATATACAAACAGACGGTAAATCATTTATGAAGAGTAGGAAAAGGATTGGACCGAGATGGCTTCCTTGTGGCACTCCAGAGTAATTATTGATGATTTTAGATGACAGTTCGCCTATTTTTACGGACGGAGTGCGATTATTGAGATAGCTTTTAATCCAATTCAGAAACTTTGAATGGAAGCCAAGGGATATTAACTTCGAAATGAGAACATTGTATTGAACACCGTCAAACGCTTTAGCAAAATCAGTATAGATTACATCCACTTGGTAGCGCTTTTCCAACGCCTGAAGGCAGAAACTTGTAACGATTGCTAAGTTAGATGTAGTAGCCCTTCCACTAACAAAACCATGCTGAAAGTCCGAGATATAGTTTTTGACCAATGCATAGACTTTCTTTTTAACAATGGCTTCAAAGATTTTAGGTATAACCTGAAGTTTGGCTTGGCTATAGGCCAATAGTTCTCAACTGCTTGCTTAGAACCAGATTTAAGAATTGGAAATATAAATGAATGCTTCCAGCAATCTAGAAACACACCTTCTGTGAGAGAAAGGTTAAAAATTATGTGAAGTGGAGTCGCAAAACAAGATTTTAATTTTTTCAGTTGACATACGTCACGAGCGTAAAAATCTCGGTGTAAAGTTTAACCATAATCTCACTTGGGAGAATCATATTATAAAAACCGTCTCTAAAGTTTATGGATCCCTGCGCGCTCTGTATCAAGTAGGAAAAGATCTGCCGCTTAATATCAAAGCGATGTTGGTTAAGTCACTTCTGCTGCCCATTCTTTTTTACGCACATCCAGTCTTTTGTGACTTAGACAGTCATAGCTCTCGAAAGTTAAGGGTAGCGGTAAATAGTACAGTGAGATTTGCCCATAACTTGGGTCGAAGGGAACACATTTCTGAATATGTAAGGCATTTTCTCGGAATGGACTTACAAAAATATCTCGACCTTAAAATATTGACTTTCTTATTCACTCTCAGAGAAAAACAGGAGCCAAAATATCTTTTCCAAAGGCTACAATTTGTATCTTCTTCAGCCAGAAGTAGAAGTTTTTTTCCGCCACCATATAACTATAATGTGACACAAAAACAATTTTTTGTATACGCCGTAAGACTTTGGAATTCGCTTCCGGTTCATATCAGAAGATCTCCAGGCATGAGCGATTTTCAAAGACAAATCAAACAACACTCTTGAATTTAACTTTTGAATTTAATTTTAATTATTTAACTGCTATAGGGTTTTAGGGAATTTTAGCTTATTATTTTTATTTTTATTTATTTTTTTTTCTCTTTTTAAGTAAAATATCCAATCAATAAAAATACATTTTCGCCATTTAGATCAATATGAAATTGTAAAATATACTTATACCTTAATGTACCAACCTTGTCAATACTGTAACACACTTAAAAGATTGCATTGTATCTATGTGTTAACATGAATTATAAATAAAATACAAATACAAATACAAATAATCAATTTTGTTTTGTGATGAGCCTCACATCTGTCTCAGTGGCTTTGTTCAAAAGCAAAATTAGCGCAGGAAAATCAAAAGGTTCTACCAATCCAACTGCAACTTCAAATGGCACGTAATTAAAGGCTACAGTCCGCTTGGGAGAACTGTTGGATACTCTATTAATATTCCTATCACGCAGAAAGTTGGGCGGGGGAAAAATCTAGCTATTGGTGGATTGTGCGTGCATCCATCCCCAAGAAAGGAGATACTCTGAACTGCGCCAACAGAGGAATATGTCTCCTGAATGTCGCGTATAAGATCTTGTCGGCTGTATCATGTGAACGCTTAAAACCTTTCGCCAACAAACTGATCGGTCCATATCAGTGTGGTTTTAGGCCAGGAAAGTCAACCATCTACCACATTTTCACAATCCGACAGATCTTGGAAAAAAGCCATGTCAAACTTGGCATCGCCGCCAAACTCGTTTGTCTATGCAGGATGACGATGGAGAAATTTCGCTGCTCCGTCAAAGTCGGCAAGAACACCACCGAGCCATTTGATGTCGAAAAAGGTTTGAGACAAGGAAACGCACTATCATGTACTTCCTTTAACATCGTTCTTGAAGCAATTGTACGAAACTCACAATCACAAGCCAACACCAGAGGTACAATTTTTCAAAAGTCCGTTCACCTACTTGCCTTTGCTAATTATATTGACATTATTGGGAAAATGCGGCGAGCTCTCAGTAGCGCATTTGCAAGCTGGGTCTGGCTGTTAATGAGGACAAAACGAAGTATATACTGTCAACGAGAAAGGACTCTCAAAATCGGCGACTCGGACAAAACGTCACGACGCACAGATACAACTTCGAAGTAGTTAAAGACTTTGTCTACCTGGGCTCCGCTATCACTTCGCAAAATGACATCGGCGCAGAGATCAAGCGAAGAATCACTCTTGCCAATCGCTGTTTCTTCGGTATAAGAAGGCATCTAAGAAGTAAAGCCCTCTCTCATAGAACCAAGGAGATATTATATAAGACCTTAATCATTCCGGTTCTCCTGTATGGTGCAAAAGCATGAACCCTGTCAAAAGCGGATGAATACCTTCTGGGATACTTTGAGAGAAAGATTCTGCAAGTGATATTCGGTCCAGTTTGTGACGATGGAGAAGAAGATTCAACGACGAACTCTACGGGCTATACAGCGACGCTGAACTGGTCAAAAAGCTAAAAATACAACGGCTGAGATGGCTGGGACACTTGGAGCGTATGGACAGCAACGCACCAGCCCGACGAGTCTTCGAATCCACCCTGACGGTCAACGCAGCAGAGGAAGACCCCACCTTAAGTGGCGCGCATAATTGGAGAACGACCTCAAGCAACTTGGTGTGCGTAACTGAAAGCAGCTAGCGAGGGACCGAGAAGGTTGGAGGGGCTTGTTGGTGGAGACCCTGGTCCACCCCGGACCAAAGTAAGTAAGTAAGGTGGATTGTTCATAGAATATAGTCTAAATTTTTGCTTTTATCTTTTATTCTTTTAGCTAAACTAAAAGCCTTTAATATATAATATTGCACCTCAGCTTGTTAGGGTGTAGGCCAAGATCCTTACGCAAAATTTGCCATAATGTGGTTCTCCCAGCCCAATTCTTGAGAACGCCGTGAAATTGACTGATTTGGCTGGTTTGCGACGGACGCCTCTACGGGAGCAATATTCTCCACACCTCGGGCAAAACGTAGTCTTACTGGCACGGCAACATCAAGCAGCGAACACCTTGTCCGCTGTGCCAACAGGTAGAAAATCTCTTTTTTTTTTTAATTAAGAGCCAAAGAGTAGAAAAATTCGAGTGTGTCCAGCCCGCAACCTTATATTGATTGGCGTAGGATACACGAATACTGACCGCCGATGTTTTAAAGATTTCCCTTGAAATTTATCATGTTATGTTTGTGTTCTTATGTGTCTATAGACTGCATATTATGTTTAATGTTATGTCGTTTATAAATGAGTTCTCCCACCTTTTGAATAGGGAAAAATCAAAAAATTTAATGTGAACAGTGTGTTTTGGATTTGAAAATTACTGACCACTGTATGACGAGACTTATTGTAAAAAGCTTCAAAACTCGATGTGGTGTATCTTCCAATTCCTTTCAAAGAAAATCGAAAATTGATTTTAGTAGACTGAAAAATGATTTATGCTATGAGTCGTGCGATGATGTTTATGCCTGTAGTGATTCGTCTACTGCTTTTACTAGTCTTTCTTGATTGTCTTAACAAGCATATTTTATCTCGCTCTTCATCTTTGTCCTCTAAAAAAATGGTTAAAAGACTTAAACCTTGGATTTCTAGTCTATTATTAAAGAAAGTCATTGGCAAAAATAAACTCAGAATAAAGTGTAAAAAGAATCCTGAGAACTTAAGTCTAAGAAGAAGGTATACAAAATTGTGTATTGAAATAAAAAAAGAAATTCCTATCTGCCGAGATAATTATTACCGTGCTCAATTTAGCTCAGCACAGGGAATTTTTAAAAATGAATGGCAAGTAGTAAATAGCTTAGTTAATAAATCCACTGCTTCTAAAAAACCTACTGTGTTGCGTGTTGGTAACTCTGAAGTTAATGACAAAATTACTATTGCTAATGCTTTCAATTGTTATTTTACCAATGTTGGCTGCAGCCTACAACCGAGTCCTATCAAATCGAATCGAATCGTTAGTGGAAATGTTTAATAGTAGTAGTTTGATTTTTGAGCCCATAACTTCGATTGAAATATTAAAAGTTATTGGTACTCTACCAAATTCGACTTCGTGCGGAGCTGATGGTATGTCAAACTGTGTACTTAAAAAAATTGTGTTTATAGTTGATGTCTTGGCATATGTCTTAAATCGTTGTGTGTTTGAAGGTGTCTTTCCCGAATATCTTAAATGTGCTGATGAAATTCCTTTATTCAAAAAGGGTTCCGGAGCGAATGTTGAAATGATTTGTGATAGAATCCAAAAACTTGCCGCAAACTTTATAAGTAAAAATAGCTTTTCAGAAAATGCCCTGATCCATCAAATGAGTCTTTAAATTCCATCTTATGTTGTTCCTGTTTATTTACCTACTTATGTGTTTCTTTATTTGCTTATATATATGTATATATATCTATTTGTTCGTCTATTTATTTATTTCCATTTTATTTATTTATTAATTATTTAATAATTTATTTATTTACCTGTTTATCTTTTGTATTTGTTTATTTATTTATTTATCTATTTATTTATTTATTTATTTATTTATCTAATTATCTGTTAATTTATTTATTTACCTGTTCATTCGTTTATTTGTTTATTTTTTTATTTGTTTATTTATTTATTTATTTATTTATTTATCATTTATTTATTTATTTATCTAATTATCTATTAATTTATTTATTTTTTATGTATTTATTATTTATTTATTTATTTATCTACTTATTTATTTTTTTACCTATTTATTTATTATTTATTTATTTTTTTTTCTTTTTGTTAAATTGAAGGTTTTTCTCGCACTTTCCTTCAAAAAGATTGCTATTTTGTAAATCAGAATTCTCTTCAGATTTGTTAAATATATTGTTTCAGTAGTAAGATACACAAATATCATATCTCTGTACTTATGTAAAATGTGTGGTAGCGTACCGAATGTAAATCAATATTATGCAAAATAAATCTATCTATCTATCTATCTAAAAAGGGTTCCGCTACTGAGATCCGTAACTATAGGCCCATTTCACTTCTTTCTGTTTTTAGCAAAATATTGGAAAAACTGATGAAAAATAGAATAATGACTTTTTTAAACAAAACTAGGTTTTTCAATCCAAGTCAATTTGGCTTTTTAAAAGGCAAATCAGCGAAAGATGCGCTCCTAAAGTTGTGTTCCCTTGTAACGGTTGGTTCATTTATTTATATAACCAAAGCTTTCGAAATGGTTAACCACAATCTTCTGTTGGGAAAACTGGAGAAAGCTGGATTTCGTGGTTTCATGCTCCACTGGTTTTCGTCGTATCCTGCAAACAGATCGCAGAGAGTAAAGTTGGATGATATAAGGAGCGAATTATTGTTCCTTAACCTGGGTGTTCCTCAAGGCTCCGTTTTTGGTACAATTCTTTTTTTGATCTACATTAACTTACTCTTTGCTCTTAGTTTCAAGGCAGTTGCCTTTGCTGATGACATTGGTATCACTTATGGCTTAAACAGTCCTTTGGACTTAGTTTCTGATATTAATTAGGATCTTAGTTTGTTGAGACATTGGTTTGCTGAACATCAATTAGTGATAAGCTCAAAAACAAAGATAATAATCTTCTGCTTGTCTTCTACACACACTTTGGATGTTAATGTGTACTTTCATGCAACTGAATGTCTTAGATATAAACTATCTATTTGCTATTGTGATTGCGGCTCTTCGTTTCCCTCTTTTTGTTATAATGTTTTCTGTAGTGATAAATGTTTCCTAATTGAAAGAGTGAATGAATTTAAATATTTGGGGCTTACTCTTGACTCTAGAATGAATTTTGTGAATCACACTAACACATTGAAAAATTATTTCCGATGCACTCTCCGACATTTTTTTTTATTTGCGTAACGTCTGCTCTATCAAGCTTTTACTGTCAATCTATTATAGTATCTTTCATTCCAAGTTACAATATGGAATTGCTTGTTGGGGTGGTGTATATCGAAATAAAATACATCCTCTGTTGGTTCTTCAAAAATACTTTCTACGGAAAATTTGTCGAAAACCTCGTAGGCATTCTAGCTTTCCTTTGTTCTGTGCCCTGAAAATTCTTCCTGTCCGTCATTTGTATTGTTCTAAGGTGTTAAAAATATTCTTTATGAAGTCTGGTAATCTTAATTTTCGTTTAATGTCTTGTTACAATCTTCGTGGAAACCTTTTGAACACGTTATCTGTAACCAATTTTCGCAATACTGCTTACCGTAATTTTTTCTCTGTTTTGTCTTACCGGTTATTTAATGAACTTCCTCTGTTCATCAGAACAATAGCAATTCCAGGAATGTTCTTAAAATGTGTTAAAATGTGTCTCTTCAGTCTTGACTATGCAGCTTTAGAATCTCTTACTTCTAATATAATGGTTTAACTTTAGTTTACATTTTGTTCTTTTTAAATTTTTTGTTATTACAATTTTCTTTTCTGTTTGTAATTTTTTCTGTTTAAACATTTTTTTCTTTACTTTTTTAGTTTTTTTTGGTTTTTATTACTGGGTCACCCCACCCAAATTTTAGTTTTTTATAATTTATCCAATTGAAGTGACATTCTACGCCATTTTATCTTTGTATATAAATACTGAATGTCATTAACCTTTCTTATACTTTCTTATTTGTTTATAATGTATTATGTATCATTTTATGATTCTTCTCAATGAATCACACAATGAAAATGAAATGAATGAAATAAAGAATATCTATCTATGTATCTACAAAAAAAAAAAAATCTGTCTATTTAATTTCGACAATTTTTTAGGCACTTAATATGAATGAGTATTTAAGTTCCCTAAAAAATAGCACGACCCCGTTCCGTAAGCATAGTTCATCGCACCGTTTTATACCTTACCCACATTCCAAAATTTATCTTCAAACTCATATACAAAATCCTGCCTATCTGAACGGGTTATTGACTTTAATGTATGTATTCTGAAGTGAGTAAAGTAAGTCTTTGTGAATTTTACAGAGTTTCCATAAAATATTTTATATTCAAAGAATTCACTAACCCTTTCAGGTTTTAATTAAAAACATTCAATCCTACTACCTATATCCCAGTCCAGCACTGACGGAACACAGCTTATCTGCATCTAAACGTCTAGCATTTTTCTCCGGCTCTGTGGGTTCATACTCCTAGCAAACTGTTCAATAAATTGTTTTATGTTTTCTAATAGAATCCAAACATACGGATAGTATGCGAACATTTTGTTATGTTACATTTTACACCAGTAACATTGCCATAAAGCATTGGTGCCCGCGAGCAACGTGCCATGGGTCTCAGTAAATAGATCCTTATCCTCGTATTTATGGCCAATGTCTTTTCACATTTCGGGATTTTATGACGCCATTACTCCGGAAACAAATTTAATTCACTTTAAGGACCACGGAATGAGATGGAGTGTATCAGTTTTTGGGAAGTTTATAAATCATTTTTACGATGATGTTTTGAATGGAGATAACCTGGCCAAGGAATGTCAAAAAATGGAAAGTATCCTTAGGCATTACTCAGAAACCTTAAGAGGGCGAGTCGTAACAAGTGTTCTCTCACTAAGAGTTTTTTGCTTAATTATGCGTTCATCAAAGGAAAATATTAACAGAAGATGCAGATGTGAAAGCGCTGCAGCACAAAGCAAGGGCAGTGAGGGAAGAGTGCCGTTCCCGAAGAATATACTGAGTAGATCGAAATGAGCTTCACGCCCAAGGAAATCAAAGAGTATCGCAATCGGAACAACATCTGGATATTTTATAGAAAAACCAAGCAATTGTCTACTGGTTTATAGTATTATGTATTTAAGATACGCGCGGGTAATACTAATGAAACAAGAAGACCGGTTTTAGTTCTTTATTGCTAGAGAGTTGTTACATGACTTAACTTACATTCTAAAATAACTTACTAACTATGATACTAGAGCTGTGTCAATCGTTCAAATTTAATGATCGAATCGTTCAAGTATTGGTTGAAAAAATGATTCGGTCATTTCAATCAATCATTCAATCAATCAATGACAGATGGGACATGGGAGTATTGTATTGCTCCATTCAATTTCAATACAATCAAAAACCCCAATCATCATTCGTTCAATTTAGTTTCGATAGAGACAGATACATTCGAATGGATTGTAAGAATGAATACACTCAAAAATACCAAAACGCCTTTGAATAATTAGGAAATGGAGGTTATTGCACAGAAGCGATATTTTTGTAGAACAAATATGTGTTAAATCAGTAATAAAGAAATGAATTAGTCAGAACAGAACAAAAGTATTGACTCGATGAACGATTGACTTCGGGCATTGTGATTGCAATCGCCAATACTTTATTGTGATCGGGTCAAAAAGAACGAATCAATCACGATTGACACAGCTCTATATGATACTGTATGTATGCTAGGATCTAGGAGTATGCATGTAGCACTTTAATACATAACACTCCTTTCCACTTTAGTTTCAAATTCAATTCATATTTTAATTTACAAATAATTGTTATTTTTAATTTATTTTATATTTTTTTTATACAATTCCTTTTAACGCCTATTTAATATTTTAATTTAAATTCAGTCAAATTAGATTATATATATTAGTATTATATAATTCAATTATAGACGTTATTAATCATAACGGTTGTTCATTTTTTTAAATTTAATCGATTCGGTTTTCTTACATTTCTAGAACCTTTACTTAAGGCTATGGGTACATTTTCCGTCACGATCTTTGGTACTAAGCTATCTCTCTCCTCTCTCTCTTCAAAGCTTGATTTTACTGTTACCAATTCCGTAGTATTATTGGGATTTATTATTATTTTACTTGAATCAAATGAGACTTTCCTTAAAACTCTTGGTCTTAATTGACGACCATGAGCCTTACGAACTGTATCATTTAATCTTACCAGATACACTACATTTGAAATTTTCTTAAGAATAACAGCTGGTATCCATCGCACAAAATTGTAATAGCTGCAGCGATACCATACAGTTTGATATTTTTCAAATCTATAATTTTTAATGCATCTATTCTTTTGCAGCTGAGTATGTTGTTGTTTTTCTACTTGTTTAAACATTTTGGTTTTGATTTGATGATTTTTTTTGTTTTTAATTTTATCAAATTTAATTTGTTCTTTTTTATTGATTGAGGGCTTAATAGCATCCAAAATAGTTCTAGGTCTGTATTTAAAAATCAAAGCAGCGGGTGATTGGTTAGTGGAAGTTGACACTGCATTGCGATGTTTAAATAAAAAGTTATCCAGATGAACTTCCATAGGTAAATGTTTTATCTTATTATCAAGAAAATACTTTTTTAAACTTGATTTTACTGTTTGAACTGCTCTTTCGGCGCTACCGTTCGATTGAGGGTGATACGGTGGAGTCTTGGTAATGATAATATTATTTGCTCTACAAAAATTCGCAACGTCGATTGTACCAAACGGGGGACCATTGTCCGAAACTATTTCTTTGGGCAGGCCAAAAATAGAAAAAACTTTTCGAAAAACAGCTATAACATTGGTTGCTGTGGTTTATTTCATTATATGAACATCTATCCATTTCGAAAAGGTGTCAACTAGCAAAAATAATACTTTGCCGTTGAAATGCAAAAAGTCAATATGTATTCGCTCGAAAGGATAAGATGTAGTGGGCCAGGTCGATAATTGAGTAGGACCCACCGTCTTACTTTCCTGTTGACACGCGTCGCACGTTATAACATATTGCTCAATATCTCGATCCAAATTCAACCACCACATTGTACTTCGCGCCATTTGTTTCATGCGTACAACACCTAGATTGCCTTCGTGCAATAACTCAAGCATTCTGCTCTTCAACGAATTTGGAATTACTACTCGATATCCTAACATCAAACAACCCTCGTTAGACGAAGAAAAGTCCATTTTCCTATGGCTCAGTTTTTGTAAAATTCTACTTTGAAAATTGTTTGGCCATTCTAAACGAACGTATGAGATAACCTTGCTCAAAACGCCATCTTTAGAGGTTTCAGCAGCAATATCACTTGCGTTTAAAGGTAAATTCCCTTTAACGATAAAAAAATTAACCATTGTGTTTGCTACTTCAGTGGGCTCATTTATTGGCAAACGCGACAGAGCATCAGCGTTTTTCATATCTTTGCCCTTTCTATATGCGATCTTATAGTCGTATTGTGAAAGAATTAAAGCCCAACATTGCAATCTCGCACCAACGATAGCATTATTCTTCTTTTCACCAAATATTGTTTCCAAAGGCCTATGGTCACTGTAAATTACAATTTAACGGCCATAAATGTATTTGTGAAAACGTTTGACGCTAAAAATTATAGCAAGAGCTTCTCGCTCTATTTGAGAGTAGTTCTTTTCAGCACTTGACAAAGTGCTCGAGGCAAACATAATAGGACGATCTTCACCATCACTTTCAATGTGGAATAAAACACCGCCCACACCGTATGAGCTGGCGTCACAAACGATTCCTAGAGGTTTATCTTGGGAGTAATGTACTAGCATGTTGTTTTGGTACAACCATTGCTTACTCTCTTTAAACACTTTCTCGCAATTTTGATTCCAATCAAATTTGTTTTCTTTTCGTAAAAGCTCATATAAGGGAACTAATCTAGCCGATAGGTTCGGTATAAATTTGTTATAAAAGTTAAGCAAACCTAGATAAGCTTTTAACGAAGTGACGTCCGTAGGGTTAGGAGCATCTACTATAGCCTTCATCATCTTTGCCTTGGGGCGAATACCAACCCCATTTATTTCATGTCCTAAGTACTTGACGGACGGTTTAAAAAATTGGCACTTGTCAATTCGAACTTTAACGTTTAACTGACTAAACCTCTTTAAAACGAACATTAAATTCTCCTTACAGTCCTCGTATGTCCTACCGCCAATTATAATATCGTCAATGTACCCTCTTACGTATTTAAGACCCCTAAGAATGTTGTCTATCACGTATTGGAAAATTGACGGGGCACATTTTATTCCAAAAGGAAGCATCGTGTACTGAAATAAATCCTTTTTAGTGTTTATTGTGACGTATTTTTGCGATTGATCAGATAATGCAACCTGCTGGAAGGCACCGGCTAAATCTAATATACAAAAAAAAGAACATCCTTGAAAGCTCCCTAAGATATCATCAATCCTAGGTATCGGATAGTGATCAGCCCGAACGTATCTATTTATTTTCGCTTTACAGTCCATGCAAATCCGTATCGCTCCATCTTTCTTCTCGACAACCACAATTGGGGTCGCCCACTTGCTGTGCCTAACAGGTTTTAAAATTCCCACACTCACTAGTCTGTCTAGTTCTTTTTCAACCCTTTCCCGTAGCCCATATGGAACTGTGTATGGCTTATGGAATATTGGGGACGTATTTTGATCGAGCACTATCTCAGCGACATGATCTTTAATAATTGCACAATACTCATTGTTAAACACTTGTGGAAATGCTGCGACAATATCGGTCTTTATTCCATCACAAGACACATCTACACCATTCACCCTAAAATTATTTGTCCAGCCTTTAAATAGCACGTTCAACCAATTTCTGCCTAAAAGCGGCGTAAATTCTTTTGCCGTTCGCACAACTACCAAATCAAGCGAATGCAATTCATCATCCAACAACCCTTTCACCGCAACCTCAATCAAACCAACAACAACAACATTTTCACCTGTAATAAGATTAAGAGTTTTATCAAAAGTTTTAAGAGTGCCTCTATTAAACAATTTCAAGTACATGCTTTCAGAGAGAACAGAGAAACATGCACCTGAATCAATCTCCATATTTATCTTAATATTATTAAAATGCAGGGAAATAATAAGATGAGCTATATAATCATAATCTAAAGAATTAATTGAAAGGTTACCCAAGGTTAAATTTGACAATTGTTAGGAAGTGATATGATTTACTTTTTTACTATTTTTATTTGTATATCTATTTTTGTTATGCTTAAATGTATGTTGGCTGCATTCGTTAGCATAATGTTGACATCGAAAACATGTAATTTTGTCGTTTGGTTTACTAGCACGTGATGAAGCACCATAACCTTGATCATTACGATTTTTGCTTCTTGAATTATTGCGTTGATTGTAACAATTTCCCGTTCGTAACTTACTGCGTCCGATCCAATTTTGATCCACTTGTAGGCTTGGAGATGTGAACGATGATTGGATGTCCCTGACATCCTTTTGGGTGGACTCCATAGTAAGCGCAACTTCGCAGATTTCATTGAATGAATTTTTAAGCGGTTCATTCAAAAGTCGCCGCTGAATATCTGCATTCCTTTGTGCCAAAATAAACTTGTCGCAAAGCGCCTGATCCAAAAATGTGCCGTACTCGCAGTTTTCTGCAAGTGATTTCAATTCCACAATGAAATCCTGCAAGCTTTCACCCTCCAACATATTTCGAGACATGAATTTGAATCGTTCTGCTCTAACATTCACTTTTGGCTTGAAATAATGCTTCAGTGTCTTAATTATTTCTTCATATGTGTAATCCCATTCAGATTTGGGAATAATGAGAGTTCTTAAAATTTTATATAAATCTGCTCCCGCAAATGAAACAAAAATTGAAAGCTTCAGCTTTTCTTCGCTTGCAGATGAACCAATCCCGTTTAACACAAAAATATGATTTAGGCGGTCGGCGTACCATTCGAAATCATCTTTGTCCATTATGAATGGATCAATATTTCCGCGAAAATTACCGACACTCATTTTATTAAATACGAGTATGTAACTTTTTTTATCATCATGCATTATTTAAATTTAATAAGCCCGAAATTCAATATGAATGTACATATATTTTTTTTTGCAACAGCAGCAGTTTGGCACTCTCGGGGTACGGCTTTTTTTTTCAACTGTAAAAAATATACAGCACAATCCTCGTCGCCAAAATATTATGTATTTAACATACGCGCGGGTAATACTAATGAAACAAGAAGACCGGTTTTAGTTCTTTATTGCTAGAGAGTTGTTACATGACTAACTTACATTCTAAAATAACTTACTAACTATGATACTGTATGTATGCTAGGATCTAGGAGTATGCATGTAGCACTTTAATACATAACAGTTTAAAGACCGGAACGCAGGCTCTTCGAAACAGTGAGGGAAACCTAGTCACCGAAACGAAAGGAATGGTAGCAGTATTTTCGGTAGCTATTCAATGGGCATCATTTAGAGAGAGTGATAGGGGAAACGAAAAGCCGCGTCCAGTCCATGAAGAACTGGTTACACCGCCCTGTATAACAGAGATTTTAAAAAATGGACATTAACGGCCAATACAGGGACCTAGCTTTTTAACCCGCCAATGTTGACGCAAATTTGACTTTTATCAATGGTGACGCCGGTCTCACGCACCGGGGTTTTCAACTGAAGATTTTTCGCAACGTGTTACTATAAATATAAATATATAAATATAAATAAAACTCTGGACACCTCTTCGAATCGTAGAACCCATAATAGTACCTGGATGGCCCGCTTCAATGGGTAAAACGATTTAAAACTCTGGACACCTCTTCGACTCGTAGATCTCATAATAGTACCTGGGTGGACAGCTTCGCACGTAAAAGGGTTAATAACTCTGGACACCTCTTTGACTCGTAGATCCCATAATAGTACCTGGGTGGGTAAGAGTCTATAAAACTCTGAACCTCTGGACCTCTTCGACTCACAAAAATTAAAACTCTGGACACCTCTTCCACTGTGGTAGATCCCATAATAGCTCCTGGTGACCCCCTCGAGGGATAAAAGGGTTTAAAACTCGGGACACCTCTTCGACTCACAAATATTGAAACTCTGGACACCTCTTCGACTCGTACAACCCATAAGATCACCTGGGTGGCCCGCTTTGCGGGTAAAAGGGTTATAAGCTCTGGACACCTCTCCGACAAAAAGAAAGGATATTTTGACAGAGGATACTCGTATCATGAGATATGATATTTACATCCTACAGCCTTTTACCCCTATCATGCCGTGATAAAGGTAATTGGTTTATACTTTTATCTATCGTTGAGTTGACAGACGGCATTTTACAGCAATATTACGAAATATCGCGTTCTGGATTTTTCTCCATTTTAAAGTTGAAGTAGAACGCGGGTGAGCAAGTCATTCAACGCGACGGTCAAAATAGTGATTGTGTTTCAGGTAAACTATTTCTTGGTTTAGGATTTGTATCTTTGATAGTATTTGAATTATTGGTTTGAGTCAAAGGTCAAAGCGAACGCAAAGCCTTTGATCGAAACAAAAGCAAGGCACGCGCCGAAGCGCGATTGTGGTTTGGGATTAAGGGAGATCAGCTATCTTGGAGCAAACATCAACTCTAAGAAAACCATTGCTTTTCGGTTGAACAACATTAACAGGTTTAAAACTCCTAGCTAGGAACAAGTGCAAACCGAATCTGCTTTATGGCGCCGACAACTGGACGATAAACAGGAAAGAGAGGAGATATTGGGCTCCTCCGAAGAAAATAGCTTTGTCGGATGTTTGGTCTCGTGCGCGAGGAGAGACAATGTATGAGATACAATCGCAAACTCTATGAGCTGTACCAAGATGTGAGTGTAGTCAAAAAAGTCATCGGTCGACTGGATTTGAGTGCTCCAGCCGAGAGCATCTTCGATTTCCAGCGCCGACACTTGAGACACAACTTACTTTTGGTGGCGCTTACAGTCCGGGGTGGACCACGGCCTCAACCAACAAGCCCCTCCAACCAGCTCGGTCCCTCGTTTGCTGCCTCCAGTTACGCATACCAAGTTGGTTGAGGTCGTTCTCCAATTGTGCGCGCCACCTAAGGTGGGGTCTTCTTCTGCTGCGTTGACCCTCAGGGGTGGATTCGAAGACTCGTCGGACTGGTGCGTTGGTGTCCATACGCTCCACGTGTCCCAGCAATCTCAGCCGTTGTATTTTTAGCTTTTTGACCAGGTCAGCGTCGCAGTATAGCCCGTATAGTGCGTCGTTGAATCTTCCACTCCATCGTCACAAACTGGGCCGAATAGCTTGAGACACAAGAAAGATCAAACTTTCGTAGATCCCAGAACGCTGCAGCCAGCAGCGAGGCCGTCATGGTAGGTAGGTAAATGGATGCCCTTGTGACTGGAGTCACGGCTCACTTAGATTATCAGTTTGGGTCCATTGTGTCCAATGTTGGGTTTTCCATAATTTTGAGAACCTGCAAAGAAACAAGAAGTATGCCGCCGTTACACAGCTCAGTGATCCGCGATATTAGAACCACCCGGATCTATATATAAATCTCAGGAGTTTCCTCAGCTCAATATCGGTCAGATCCTCCAGCTCCTCAAAGAAGTAGCTACCAAGAATCTTGAATCTGTTTGTTCTAAGGGCAGGGTTTAGCCAACGACCATACCACGTCGAGTTAATCGGTTCTAGTCAGATCACCGTAATTAAACGACGTTGGGCGCGGCTAGTACGTAGATGGGGGACCGTTTGAGAACAACCGCGTGTCGTTGGCCAGTCCCATCTACAGAGTTGAGGTAGATAATACACGTGGTATCACAATGGACCTAAATTCGTCTAAGTGTGTCGGCTTCTGCCGACAGCCATCCAAGCCTAACCTAACCTAACCTAAGGGCAGGGCTTTCACATAGGAGGTGACGAATAGATTCTGTCTCTTCGACGTCTCTACAGCTCCTGCAGTAATCGTTGTGATATGCCCACTGCGCAGTGTCCTGTGAGGAGCCCCGTCAGTGTCTTTGCGGTTCAGCCTGATTAAGATCTTAGATTTTCTTTTGTTTACCGCTGGCCAAAGCTCCCTCGAGTGTCTGCATGTTTCGAGGCTGGTCCAGCGTAGGTTTGTTCTACTCATGGATTCAACGTCGACTTTCCGTGTCAGTGCACTGAGTGGAGTTTGTATAGATTTCACAGGCATTTGGCATTTCCTCGCAAACAAGAAACACGTTCAATATGAAACATATTTTCCACAGAAATTTCAATTAGATTTTGTCCCAAAAAATAAATCGAAAAAAATAACAAACAAACACTCCTAGTCTCGGTTATTCAATCCTAAGTACTTTTCTACGAATCTATCAAATCTTGAAGTGTTTGCGTGGTATTTTCCATTCGCAAAATGAAGAACAAAAAAAAAACACTCCTACTCAAGGTCCAGCCTAGTGTGGGATTACTCTCACTTTGACTGCAATCCAGCGGCTTCGTCCATAGAGTTCATAATAAAAATAAATAAACATCCTTCCAGGAAAACAATCGGTGTTTATTCAAAGGCTGCTCCGCACAAGAGTTCAAAGAACGAGATCTGTTGAATCTGCAGGGCAGCAAGGAAATGCTGGTTGTGACTTGTGAGTCGGTCGAATACAGGAATATAAAATTCTCCTTATTTTTTTTTATCTCTTTGTTTGTCTCCAGGGAGATCTACCTAATTTAAGGACGGTTCTTTTTCTCAATAGAGTGTTAATCTGTTTGCTGATGGCCTGTTTTAGGCTGCCGGCCGGACTGGTCCCTACCGGGGTGTGTGTTCCCGACTTTGTCCTCTAAAATGGGATTTATTATTTTGGAACAACTTGTGTCTGTTAAATTCATCAATGGATTGGCCATTGGAATTTCCTTGAATGGTTGAGTGGTTTGTTTAGTTTTTTTTTTATTCTGATTTCTTTTCCTTTTTCGATATGGTGCCGTAGGTCGCATCCTGGATACAGCATTGCAGGCAAAAAAAAAATGATGCACAGCATGGAAGTTAAAAGGTTATTATAATGGTTCCCGGTCTATAGTGTGTGGGAACATTTTGATTTGATTCCTGGAATCTGTTGAGGCAGTAAATGATTTGTTTGCTTTTACTTTCTTCTTTTCCGTGCATAAACTATAGGAGACAAGTATTAGGATAGCAACATTTTGTGGTAGAAGAGATGGACATTCGCAGGAGTAGATCCTTAATTTAAGTATGTTTTTTTTAGATAAGAGTTATTCGATTTGATAAAAGTTGATTGGGTGTTTTGTTTTTTTAAAGAATTATGTGTTTCGGCTTTTCTGGGAAACTACGTTAAAGTAGGGCTATTTAATTCTATTACATATATGTATTTGTCAAACTTGCTATATATGTAGTTGCTGTACCTGGATATCAACTTGAGACAGATGCCATAAGGAAGTTATAACCCCGTTTTCTTCTTCAGCCTTACCACAAGCGGCGTTAAAAACTATTTGTTGGTCTTTGTTTTTGTAAGTACATAGGGACGTAGTAACGGGCTACCGCGCCTCCCAAAAACAGCGCTAGCCGAAAAAGGCTACTAAGGGCGAAATCACATCGATTTTTATAGTCTGTGCAAAATCAAGTGACACAGCTTTACATGTAAAAAACTGGTTTTCTGATGGAGCCCTCTCGTGTCTCTTAATATTTAACGGACTATAACATTAATGTGAGCTCAGCGACTAAATTTGATGAAACAAGAAGCGACATCCTCCTTTTAAATATGGGTATACCTCAAGGTTCTGTGTTGGTACCTATCTTGTTCCTCGTGTATATAAATTCACTCTTGGACCTGAAGTTTAAAGGAATACCTACTGCTTTTGCAGATGTTGTACGTTTTTCCTACGGAGCTGAGAGTGCTTTGAACATGACATCTGATATAAACTGGGATTTGAATTTATTGAGGATCTGATTCGCCGAACATAATTGTTCAAAAACAGAAGTAGCTAATGTTCTTTAATCTATCTTCCGTTAACGCTTCAAATGTAGATTTTTACATCATGCTCCGGAGGCACAAAGTATAGCTTCTCAGGTTGCACATGTGCCTCCGGCTCTTTACCAAATATTTGTAGCATGCTGAGTTGTCGTAAAAATTGCTTTGTGATAGAGAAAGTTGATCAATTTAAGTATAAGGGGCTCATTTTTGATTCTAAGATGAGTTTTGCAGATCATACGGAGTCTTTAAAAAAATATTTTTGATGTACCCTCAGACATTTTTTTACCTAAACAATGTTTGCTCAAAACAACTTCTAAAATCTATATATTACGGTATGTTTCATTCAAAACTTCAATATGGTGTAACTTGTTGGGGAGGTACATATACGATTAAAATCAAGCCTCTTTTAATTCTGCAGAAAAGTGTTTTAAGAAAAATTTGGCGAAAACATCGTCGATGCCCTAGTTTTCCCTTCCGTCATTTGTATTGTTTTAAAGTTCTAAAAACTTTCTTTAGGAAATCAGGTAATCTTAATTGCAGATGAGTCTCCGAACATAACCTACGTAGAAACTTTTTGAATGTTGTATCTGTACCTTTTTCTCGTACAACTGCTGTTAGTAATTTTTAATTGTTTTCATCTTGTCGTCTTTTTAATTAGAAGCTACCACTATCAATTAGAGTCGCTACATCCTCTGGAAGGCTTGAAAAGTCTTTAAGGCATTGGCGTTTTGGAAATTTTGTCTTTCTTTTGCTTCTTTGTAATTATCCTTTTATTTTTTTTTATTTTTTTTTCTTAATATTTCTCTGAATAATTTAAAATAAAGGGGCAACCCACCCATTGTTAATATTTTTTCTAATTAAGCGCATTGAAGTGACATTTAAAAAATAAAAAACTGTCACAGCTAATCTATTTCTGTAATTCTCAATTGTAAAATAGTGTTAAACTTATTGAATTTTATCTGAAATAAATGTATCTATCTATCTAATTATATAAACCACCGTGTAGGGCGAGAAAATTGCAACTTAAAAGTATAAAGTTGAACCCTATAGGGCAAGTGGTTTGGAAATGGCAGTGGTTTAATATTTTTTTTTTTGGAAAAATAAAATTTCAACGCAAGTAAAATTTGGGGGTATATTTCAGTTTAGGCGAGAAATGTCAAAGTTTTGACATTCGATAACAAAAGTTATCATTAGTGATTGATGCAATCGAACCTTCGACTGATCCCATTTCACTGTGCCGCGGAGGGAGAGCTACTGCTTCCTGTTCAACGGAAAGAAGAGCCTTTTGAGATGACTGTTTCAATCAAACCACAAACTGCTCTTTATACTATTTGAAGGCAATTCAGTGTCGGGTGACTGATATAATCATATCCCCAGCATGTTATTATACAGCATGGAGGGATGACCGGGCTGAATCGGCTGCCCAGTCGAGTAGTTGGTTCGAAATTGTGCTTGGGGGAGTGACTGAAGCAGGGGAATCCCTGAGTGGCACGCTCATCGCTGATGGAGTGCAGTTTGAAACGACTGTTGCAATACAAACCACAAGCTACACTGATCCGGGGAGAGGGAGCAGGGAGATGCGGCTGCCATATTCGAGTTGGGGGGTCCATCGTCAAGTTAGTTGAAACCGTTTGGATTTAAGGAATTGTGATATATATATAGGCTTAGTTTTTGTTGTATTTAACATGCAAATGTGAATAAGCCTATCTACGCTTGAATAAAAAAACATACATATTAAAAGTTTATATTAAGAATTAAAAAAAAATCTTCAGCACACAAATACTGTTCGGTTTTGAGGGCATTTTTTAAAATACCTTTTTTGGGTTTTGAGGAACTTTTCTGGGGTTCCAAATAACTTTGAAGATAGAAATACTTCACCGTTTATAAGTACATTTTGGAAAAATATATCCTTTTTTCGGGTTTTGAGGACCTTTTAAAGGGTTCCAAGGACCTCTTGGTAAAATAACCTTAAACAGAGAAATACTGCACGGTTTCTAAAGACATTTTGGAAATATACTAATTTTTCTGGTTTTAAGGATCTCTGGCAAAATAACCTGGAACAGAGAACTACTGCGCGCGACATTTTGGAAAAATACACCTTTTCAGGTTTTGAGGACTTTTTCTCAGGACCTAATAAGTCTTAACGGGCTGCCGACGTGTGAAGAGTCTCTGCCTGAGACACAGCCGCCTTCCACCCTCCGCGATCCCTTGCATGCTGCTTCCAGTTCACCGGACCAAGCGGTCTGGCATCCGCGATGGCTTGGTCTTTAAAACGGAGGTTCGGTCTTCATTGCCTTCTCGAACCAGCGGGCTGGGAGTCGAGGGTCCTCTTGGCTAGAGCATAATTCTCCATTCGCTCCATGTGGCCAGCCAATGTAGTCAACGTGATTAACCTTTCTGGACTATATCCACATCTTGGTACAGCTCATAGAGATCGCGGTTGTATCTTAACCTCCATTCGCCCTCCTCACACACAGGACCTGATATCCGATGGAGTATTTTTCTTTCAA
This sequence comes from Portevinia maculata, assembly GCA_949715645.1. Taxonomy (NCBI): domain Eukaryota; kingdom Metazoa; phylum Arthropoda; class Insecta; order Diptera; family Syrphidae; genus Portevinia; species Portevinia maculata. Next base: position 23,060,426 of record OX454527.1, on the reverse strand, counting down.
AAGAACCCAATATATGCTCCTCGTTCTCACTAATTGTCCAGCAATCGGCGCCACAAGGCAGGACTATTAGAATTAAGGTTCGATAGAGCATGCATTTTGTTATTCGAGTGAGGAGTTTTTAACCCATTTGTTTCGCTAAACCGAAGTAGGAGCATTTTCTAAGGATTTATCGTCGAATCTCCACTTGGGTTTTATTAGTGGAATTGATTTTGCCTCCGAGTTACGTAGATGATTGCTACCAACAGTGAAGTTTTGTTCCTGGCAAAGGACTGATGATTATTTGCTTTTTGAAAGCATGTACTTGAGGTAGTCCCACTGGCTCTAATACCTTTCTATTTCTCTGCTTCAATCGGCAGGAAAGATTTCTGCGTATCCCAATAGCTCGTGAGACCTGTTGAACATAGTGCCTTCCGTGTTGACACATGTCATACACACTATCTGCAAGCCAAGTAGATTTTCTCCTTCCAAATCGAATGTTTTGTGCTTATTTGCATTCAAACTTTTACAGCTAAATTTTATCTTCTAGGTCTCAAAAGCGTGCATAATTAATGATACACTATCCCAGTCCGATCACTCGTTTCTTACAACAGCAATCTGAGTAAAATCCTCATTGAGAATAGATCGACTTTTCATCCTCTCAATTGCTTTCCGGGTTACTTGTCGGTCAGCCATAAGTGATCACTACTAGGAAGCCATAAAATCCAGGAAGATTTTCTGTATTTATAGTTAAAGTGTGATGATTCTGAATTCATTTAGAGATACGAGTACCTTCTCCCACATTCCTTTAGTTATTAGAGTTAGCCCCCAAACAGCCCCACCCTATCCACGAACGAAATGAAATTCCAACACTAATTGTTTTTGTGTTGTTTTGAGTTACATTTGCAGTAGCAGCACTATACACCGAAATATGCGCTCGACCCGCTGGCTAAGTACGCGAGCACTATTTTTGTTCTTGTTGTATTTCCTTTCTATCTTGAATTTACTTGTCTCGTACAATGCGTGGGTACCGTTGCCTCATTAACTTTAAAGGAAATTTCATTCAATAGAAAAAGATATGGCACTTTATCTATACGGAAAAGTATAGCCTAATGAAGCCCTAAGGTTCCCATCGCTTAAAAACAAAAGAATAACCTAACTAGGGCCTTGAGCATGAATATTTCGAAGAAAAAACAAACCCCCCACTACCCCGAAATAGAACAAAAACAAATTTTGACACACCTCTATCAGGAAACGGTGGCGAAGCGGGAGGTGTATCCGTGGGAACAAATTCAATTTGTATTGCCCGTTATGAATGAAGCAATTTGAAGTGTAGGTAATTATGAGGTTAACCGCACTCCAAAGGAACGAATTGAATTTTGGAGTAAAAAAAAACTCTCCCCATAACTTTCTGTTATAAATACATAATACAAATTGTTCCTCTGACATTTCTCTTATACCTATTTCTTTCGATTGATAATCGGTTTCTAATTAATACTCCGATCACATCGCGTGTGTGTTATGTCAAAATTACGTTTCCGAGTGACTAGATAAATTTGATTGGATTACGAGTGGAGGTTGTAGGTTGGATTCAGGTGTTCCACGCACAGCAGGTAGGTATCTCATGGGAAACAAACATTGATGAAATGCGTGAAGAAAGGAGCACACTAGTCCATCTATCGTTCTCTCTATACTTGAATTGGGTTCGCGGCAGCGGTTGAAGAATGTTTATTAATGGAAATCGTACTTCTCGTTGATAGGGCAGACTGAGTTGGGAACCACTACGGATTCCAGAAAAAAATATTTTTTGTTTTGAAAATGCTTTTGTGTGAAAGTGAAAAGTAATAATGAAATAAATTGATTCGATTGACTGCTGCGTGACTCCTCATTGTAACGCGTACGGTCATGTTTCTACTCGTAAAAATGTAGTTCATTACAAGTTAATTTTGTATGGTGCAAGGTCCTTATTAAACATGGAGTCGATTTTTTTAGGTCGATTCGGGTGGGCCAGCAGGCCGACAATCACCAAAGAAATGCGGTCATTAAAATAACTTCAGATGAGAGAAATACCATCAGGTGTTATATGTTGAGTAAGTACTTTTTTGTTGCTAAGAGGGAGAGAGGCATCGGGCTCGGGCTAATCTGCAAAACTAAGAAGGGCCACTACGAATAGAGCAGCATTGAATCGAGATTTAAATTAAACTGAACTGAATTTTCTCTAAGTCCTTAAACTTATCCCACAAATTGTATTCTCCAATATTTAAAATAAATCTAAAAACTAATCAACTTGGAAGTTCGATATGTGAAATCAAGCACATTGGGCACAAACTCACCACAGTTCATAACCACAATTGTGGCTCTCAATTGGCATAGTTTTTGCATTTCAAAACGCTACAAAAGTTTTGCTTTTTTCCCCCCACATTTAAATAGAGCTACAAAATTACAAAACCCACTGCGAACCCTACAACATGCACAAACAAGGTTATAAGGGCCTTAATAGAGAGCCCCTTAACAAAACGAAACACCTAATAACAAACATCAAACATGTGTATAACAAAACTAAACGAAGACACCAACGCACATCCAACAATGAGTACAAACATTATGCCTGTTTTTTTGTGAAATGTATCCACTGTTGCACAAAAGAACGATCACAAAAAAACTCTTATTGAGACCAACATCAAAAGTGACTCTAGGGCTTTTTGGATGTTGCGCGCAAATCGTTCAGTTTACCGGCTAACATGCATTATCTAAGTCAATCGAGTTGTAATGGAAAAAAGTATTTGCGATATGTTTGCTTCTTATTTTCAGTCTAATTATGTCCATGACTCCTCTCTGTTAACACATAAGACTTGTTGTGAAACTATTACCAATATGGGAAGCCTAAATTTGACAACAAAGTAAGTATTGCTCCAGATTTCTTCTTTTAAATCCACTTTTAAGTTGGCTCCCTACAACGTATGTCCTATGGTTCATAAAATGTGCTCTGAAAGTCTCGCAGCTCCACTTACCAAGATTTTCAACTTGTCACTTTTTACAGGTGTTTTTTTGGAAGAGTGGAAATTATCGCCTGTAAGTCTAATTCACAAATCTGCTCTAAACAAGAGGTTATTAATTACAGACCCATTTCAAAACTGAAATCAATATCTACCAAAAGTTTTTGAAGCCATTGTGAATGTTATGAAGAAGTGAGAACAAGCATCTCAATGCATCAGCATGGTTTTGTTAGTGGCAGATCGACGGTAACCAATCTCACCTTATTGGCAAACTTTTGCATTAAGGGATTGAGCGTGGGAACCAGGTTGACGCAATTTAAACTGATTTTTTAAAGGCATTCGATAGAGTTCAGCATAATATTTTGCAGAGTAAGTTGAAGGACTTAGGTTTTCATTCCATTTTTCCTACACATTATAACCTAAAGACATTCAAAACCAACGTGCATCGGCATCTCTCCTTTTCCTCTCACCCTAATTTCCTTAACGCCCGCGCTGTGTAGCTAAAACATTATAAGGGTCCCAACAAATCCCTTTAGTGGGCGCTTATTATAAAAAAAAAAAAATATATTTTTCTCTGGCTTAAAAACTACTTGACGAATGTCGAAATTGGAGCTGTGGTATCTAAAGAAATCCTTAGCCACTTTGGTGTTCTACAAGGCAGTCATCTGGGACCTCTCCTATTCATACTGTACATACAATGATCTTCCGTCGAGAATTCGATATTCTAATTGTTTGCTTTATGCTGACGAGTGAAAATTATTCAGATCTATTAAGTCCAAATTGGATTGTCAGGAATTGCAGTTTGACGTCGATGTAGTCTCATCGGGGTGTGATGAGAACTGTTTGTATTTAAATGTAGCTAAATGTAAAAGTATAAAATTTACAAGATCGACTGGACTAATTAATTTTGAATACTCTATTGCTGGCTCACCGCTTGAGTTGGTAAACAGCCAAAGTGACCTCGGTGTGATCTTTGATGCTAAAATTAATTTTAAAATGCACTTAGACTACTTGATTTGAAAATCCAAAAAAATACTAGGATTCCTAATGCGCAACTCTAAACAGTTTTCTGACTCGTATACGTTGAAAGCGTTGTACATTTCTTTGATAAGATCAACCTCAGAGTATGCCTGCTATATATGGTGTCCGTCGTATAAATGTAAATCGTTTATAATCTGTGCAAAGAAAATTTACAAGATTTGCGCTCAGAAAACTCAATTGGGTTGACGATATTTTGCCACCGTATGCCCACAGATGTCTTCTAATTAATCTTAAATCCCTTGAAGTTAGAAGGAAGTATTATCTAATAATGTTCGTTAGGGATACTTTCTGTAATCGGATTGATTGCCCTAAACTGCTCCCTCTTTTCTGACTATATGCTCCCTGAAGGTCGTTAAGGATGAAACAAACACTGTTTCTTGTTCCCCTTTCGTACACTAACTACACAAGATCCGATCCTATTTCCAGATCCAGTTCTGAGTTTAATTCTCTTTCTCATAACATCGACTTCTTCCTTAGCAGGGATGTTTTTAAAAATCTTATATTAGATTGGTTGTAGCCTTAACGCATTTTTTTTTTGTTTCTTGTAATCATTTTAATTTGTACCTTCTGTTTTTATTATTAAACCTATATAAAATATAGTAATATTGTAAATTTGCATAAGGCTTAGTCTTTAAGAGATATGTACTCGATAGATGGTTAGTAAATAATAATAATGAAAAAAACATAGCCAGCGGCCATGCATTTTTGGTTCCACTACAAATCATTGTAGGTATTTGCAGCATGTATCCCAGGCAGCCCTTCGCCGTGGATATTATTGACAGTGGCTGTCGATAGAATGCTGTTTTTATTTATTTTGTAAATTCCAAAAACATTGCTGTCTAAACATTTTACAAAAAAACAGGCCTGTAAGAAAAGCACGTTATCCAAATTCACTTTCCCCCAAATCTGCTCGAGAGTGTACAGATTTAAAATAGATTCGCGGATAATAATTATTAACTTCATAGGTTTCAGCAGGTTTTCTAGGTTTCAGCAAGTTGGGATTGGGGCATGAGCTGGTAAAGTCTCAAGGATAAAACTTATTTATTAAACGTTCATTCATGAGGACATTATCACGATCCAATTACTTTCTGGTTTCCATTGTCTCAATGAGTTGTTGAGAATATTTTGTGGATGGGCCTGAGAAGCTTTCTCAGAACTTGGGTGAATTCGGAAACGGACGAGCCAGTTAAACGGAGCGCACTCCATTAAAGTTAAATCGCTATACCAAGCTGTAGGGGATCCCGTCATTGGTGAATGGGGGTGTATGGATGAGCGAGAGAATGCTCCATAGGCCATCATTAACAAATTATTCTCAAAGTGGGTAAACCGACACGTTTTGGCTGGCAACTGTTCAGGAAATAGCGATTGCTGGCCATTCCAAACGGCGATCTTTCTGTTGTTCCGTAATTTTAAATGCATCCCCAATTATTCGACCGTTACTCTACAGAGCAACATAACGTTTTAAAACTCTCATTCTTTTATTTTACATCACTCACATTCTTTTGCAGCATTTGGTCGTCGTAAATTCCTTTTCCAAAGAGCTTGCGTGGAGCAATCCCCCCTTTCCCCCATTTTCATTATTTCATATGAATGCGAACCCAGTCTAATTGAGCAACCGAGCTGGAAGCATCCAAACAGCTACCAGTTGCACTTGAACTTTTTATATTTTCGGAAAATCTCCATCTGACGTTTCTCCGTACCGCCATTGTCGGTACCCTCATACTCTTTCTACGCTGTCGAATATTATAAGTTTATATGTAAGCGATGCACGCACCATTCCGTTGTAGAGTCTTCCTTCCAGCTTAGGCGGCATGATTTAGGATAGCAATAAACAGCAAATTACTAAAGACGCTTCCCTTTAATTAGTTTTAAGGCATATAACTAGCTTGTATTAAGCCAAATAAATGGGGACTTAAATATGACCCACCAAAATTAAAATTAAAAATTAACATTAAATTATTTTTATCTTTGATGGCGCAGTAAAGATCAATAGTAAAGGGATCGTAACCCGCCCACTTTACGGCATCCCTGCTTGTTCGCCGGTAGAGTTCGCCGGTTCACCTGCAGACCTATTTATTTTTCTACGGACCACGGCAATATTGCAGTCTCAGCCTGCCTAAAAAAGGCTTAAACCTCGTCATAAAACTCTAGTTTTGGAGCTACAAATCTACAACCCGCCCACTTTATGGCATCCCTGTTTGTCCGCCTATAGGATTCGCCGGTTCACCTGCAGACCTATTTATTTTACTATGGACCAGGACAATATTGCCCTCTGAACCTGCCTAAAGGCCTACGCCTAGTTATAAAGCTCTAGTTTCAGAGCTACAACTCTACAACCCGTCCACTTTATAGCATCCCTGCTTGTCCGCCTATAGGATTCGCCGGTTCACCTGCAGACCTATTTTTTTTTCTACGGACCAGGGAAATATTGCCTTTGAACATGCCTAAAGGCCTACGCCTCGTCATAAAACTCTAGTTTCGGAGCTACAATTCTACAACCCGCCCACTTTATGTCATCCCTGCTTGTCCGCCTATAGGATTCGCCGGTTCACCTGCAGACCTATTTATTTTTCTACGGACCAGTGCAATATTGCCCTCTGAACCTGCCTAAAAAGGCTTACACCTCATTATATACTCTAGTTTCGGAGCTACAACTCTACAACCCGCCCACTTTATGGCATGCCTGCTTGTCCGCCTATAGGATTCGCCGGTTCACCTGCAGAAATATTTATTTTTCTACGGTCCAGGGCAATATTGCCCTCTAAAGCTGCCTAAAAAAGGCTTACACCTCGTCATAAAACTCAAGTTTCGGAGCTACAACTCTACAACCCGCCCACTTTATGGCATCCCTGCTTGTCCGCCTATAGGATTCGCCGGTTCACCTACAGACTTATTTATTTTTCTACGAACCAGGGCAATATTGCCCTCTGAACCTGCCTAAAAAAGGCTTACACCTCGTCATAAAACTCTAGTTTTGGAGCTACAACTCTACAACCCGCCCACTTTATGGCATCCCTGCTTGTCCGCCTATAGGATTCGCCGGTTCACCTGCAGACCTATATATTTTTCTACGGGCCAGGGCAATATTGCCCTCTGAACCTGCCTAAAGGCCTACGCCTGGTCATAAAGCTCTAGTTTCGGAGCTACAACTCTACAACCCGTCCACTTTATTGCATCCCTGCTTGTACGCCTATAGGATTCGCTTCCTCTTAGCGGGGTCAGTCACCTTGACGTGCGCACCATCACCGCAAACAAATTCGATGGTGCCGGTGCGGAGGCTTACGACGTAAAGAGTCATCGGGCTTGCAAGGGCCAGGCCGTCCGATGAGCGTCAACCAAGAACTGACCAGGACTTCACGTCCGCTCCTACCCCGCCCTTACATACCCCATCTGCCCCTCTCCCTTTTTGCTTACCACCCCCCACCCCCCCCCCCTCCTTACTTACAACTTTTCGGCAATGCCCGGGGAGACAACCCCAACAACAAATCCCCAAATCTAAGGTGGAACAGCTAGCGCCGAGAGATGAATGGCTAAGGGGTTCTTAGTCGATAGCAGCGAACTTCGGATACCAGGCGACCTCCGATTTCAAGATAGCCTTCCTGTGGTTATACGGGTAGACCACGGGCGACCTTCCTCTCCCGTTCACTCGTGGGAATCAAAATAGATCCGTTTAATAAAAAACAAATAGAGAATGATGCCTCTACAACTGCATCATCAACTAGGGATGTTTCAGAACACCCTGCTTTACCAACTGGGGATGTTTTAGAACACCCTGGCGTAAATGACGCGACACCTGCCAATCGGGAAGGGTCACAAACCACAGATTCGGAGATGATGAGCTTAGAAGAGAACTTGTCCCTCCTTAGTGAAGATATCTCTGAGTCCAGTACGCTATGCAATGTTAGCATACTCTCGGATGAAGTGCATCCCTTGAATACAGGCGCGCCGGAGACCTCTGGCATAACTGCACAGACTGAGTCTAAGCGCGTCAAATTCACACCATCCGAACAGCGCCGTTTTAAGCGCGCGCTGAAAAAGGGAAAAAACGTAGAGCAGGCCAGAGCACTTGCTCTGTCGACAGAGGTCGACACAGGCTCCGAGGTGAAGCGTATAAGGTCCGAGGACAATACGCCGCCCCAATCCGAAGCGAAACGAGCTCGCACAGGAAATACAGCCGTCGACAAAGTCTCCTATAGAGACATAGCGAGCTTTGTAAGACTGGGTGTAGTACCTGTCGATCTGGATCGCAATCCTCTCAGTAATGAGCAAATGGCTCAGATTCAGGAGAGGATTATGGACATCACCATCGAACAACGTGATGAGGGGACCAAACCAGCCTTCCGCGGTACAACTTTCAAAGCCGGATGGCTAATGATAGTATGTGCGGATGCTACCACTGCAGAGTGGATGAGCACAAACTTCGCGAAGCTCAAAGAGAAATGCGGGATGGAAGTGACGCTTGTGGGGGAAGAACTGTTCCCGAAACCACATATCGTCAGAGCCTTCTTCCCACATAGTACCGGAGTAGCGAATGAAAGAATACTGGCAATTCTAGATGGCCAGAATAAAGAACTCAACACCAGAACGTGGAGAGTTCTGCAAAGATCTGACGACAGAGATGTCGCCCATATGGTCCTTGCTGTAAACGAAAGCACGATGAAGCGACTTGTTGAGCTAAAGGGGATGGTCTCGTTCAGATTTGGACAGATCAAAATAATCCTCAAGAGCGCGGACAAATCGACGAATCAGGCGTCAAGAGAAAACCAACAAAAGGCTACAACACCAGGGGCTAGTATTAGTACTGCCACTGATGCTTCAGAAAAGCCTTCCACAAGCGCCAACAGTAGCGCCACACCACCAGTGGCTGGCATTAGTGCTGCCAAGGGTAACTCAGTTGCTAAAACAACTGTGGTGCTGGATGCTAAAGCAAAGGCTAAGAAAACGGACAGCACAAACGCGCACCGTAACCGCTTTAGGCCAAAACTGGCGGCCGAACAGGCACATATAAGCGGGAAAGATGGACAGAACACCAGAAGTCCAAGGGGGAGACAAAGTGGTCTCTCTCAACAGGGTTACGTACGACGCAGGGGTGATAACAAACCTCATAGAGTGCGTAATCCCGAGTACGTGAAGAAGAAATGACGTCTCTAACTGTGCTGCAGGCAAACCTGCACCGCGCTATGGGTGCATCGGACACCTATAGCCAAAGATGTGCCGAAAGGAACGTCGCTCTTGGTCTAATCCAGGAACCATGGGCAACTACAGGTAAGATCTTTGGTCTTAACAGCAGAAATAGAGAGCTAATTTTTGCCAAAGGTAACTTCAGACCTAGGGCAGCTCTTTCCATTGCGAAAGATATAAAATTCTCTCTCATTCCAGGTTTCAATACTAGGGACCTGGTGGCCGTTTTAATTGAACGCCACAATGGCCATGTGATACACAAGTTTGTATGCGCATCGGCGTATTTTGCTGGGGACATAGAGGAGGTACCACCTACACCAGTACAGGAACTTGTCCAGTACTGCCAAACTCAGCAAGTACATCTTGTTATCGGCTGCGACGCGAATGCACATCACCAGATTTGGGGCAGCCGAGACACAAACAAAAGAGGTGAGTTACTTTTAGATTACCTATATAGTAAAGACCTAGTTATTCTAAATAAGGGTGATAAGCCCACTTTTAGGAACAGTATACGAGAAGAAGTTTTAGACCTTACTCTCTCGTCTCCTTTTATACAAAACATTGTAGAGGACTGGCACGTGTCTGATGAAGCTTCTCTGTCTGATCATATGCATATTATGTTCAGGCTGCGATGCAACACCGAGTGCGCGCCGGTCAAATACAATAATAAATTAACTAACTGGAGAACCTATAGTGAAAATCTGGCAATCAGAACTGATCTGCTACCAGATTCACCACTAACACCGAGTGATGCGGACGCTGCACAATGTCAGCTTAACGACATCATTATCTCATCCTTTAGGAATAGTTGTAAGGTAAAGCGCACCGTGGTAAAAAGAAGCGTACCATGGTGGAATGAAAACCTGGAAACTATCCGCAAGAAGGTGAGAAAACAATTCAATAAATCGAAACGCACCGGCGTATGGGATCAATATCGATCCATGTTAACCAAATACAACCAAGAGTTGCGAAGATCTAAAAGGGCCTCATGGCACGCAAACTGCGAAAAGCTGGAAAAACTCCCAGCAGTAGCGCGGCTCCAGAGAGCGCTTTCAACAGATCCTTCAAACTGCATGGGATTGCTCATCAAACCTGATGGAACAATCACAAGCGACCGGGAAGAAACTCTAATAACCTTGCTGCAAGTTCACTTCCCTGGTTCCCTAACTGTCGATCACACAACTGATCAAACTACTGAGGTTTCATATCCAACTAACCTCAGCAGAAATAATAGTTTATCTGGTAGACTATTTAGTCCAGATAAGGTAAAATGGGCAATAAACTCATTTAAACCATTCAAGGCACCAGGAAATGACGGAATTTTTCCAGCCCTCATTCAAAAGGGTCTGGAATTCTTCCTACCTAACATGATTGCCTTATTTAGGTTCAGTTTCAACTGGGGCTACATACCACGCACTTGGCGGGAGGTCAATGTAGTATTTATCCCCAAACCAGGTAACAAACCTAGTGAACTACCTAAATCCTATCGTCCCATAAGCTTGACATCGTTTTTCCTGAAAACAATGGAAAGAATAATTGACGTTCATATCAGAGAATGCGTTACTTTTAGCATGCCTCTACACCCCTGTCAATATGCGTATCAAAAAGGCAAATCAACGGAAGGCGCCCTGTTAAAACTAACAAATCACATAAACAACGCCTACCGTTGTAAAGAAATTGCACTATGCGCTTTTCTTGACATAGAGGGTGCTTTTGATAACACCGGTTATGATTCAATATCAAACGCTTTAATTCACCGAAAGGTAGACTTTCCCACCATAAACTGGATAAAAGCGATGCTCGAAAGTCGGAAAATCACTGCTTCGTCAGGACAGACTTCAGTATCAGTTTCAGCTATAAAAGGCTGTCCACAAGGAGGAGTTTTATCACCCCTCCTGTGGTCTTTGGTCATAGATGACCTACTTCAAAAATTAAGTAATTTAGGCTACGACATAATAGGGTATGCCGATGACTTGGTCATCATTATTAGGGGCAAAGAATCAAACGTAGTTACTTCACGTATGCAAAACGCCCTTAAGATAGCTATAGACTGGTGCGTCAAGGAAAATCTCTCCATAAACCCCAGTAAAGCTATCATAGTTCCTTTCACAAAAAGAAGAAATCTCAGCTTAGCTCAGATTTCACTAAATGGCACGACCATTGAGTATTCCGACGAAGTCAAATATCTTGGAGTAATTCTGGACAAAAGACTAAACTGGAACTCTCACATCAACAACAAAATCACCAAAGCTAACAGAGCTTTATGGGCCTGTCGACGCACATATGGCAGAACCTGGGGAATCTCTCCAAAGATTGTCCACTGGATCTACACAGTGATGATAAGACCCATTATAACATACGCCTCCATTGTATGGTGGACAAAATCCACACAAAAGGTCGCAAAAGAGAAGCTCAAAAAGGTACAACGGCTTGCGTGCCTTGGTATCTCCGGAGCCATGCGAACCTGCCCAACGGCTGCCATAGAGGCAATAACAGGTATTACACCTCTCCACATATACATTCAAAAAGTGGCAATCCGCAGTGCAATAAGTCAAATACAGTTAAACGAGATAAGTCTTAACGATCATCCGGAACTTAAGACCCTTCTTGGTGAACTGCCAGAACTCAACATGAACTGCGCGGTCACAGACCGCATCCATAAAACACTATGCTTCAATAAGCGGTTCTCCACGGAGATTCCCAAGAGAGAAGCATGGGTTAGTAATAACCCACCTAACAGCCACAACGGCATAAAGTGGTATACGGATGGTTCTAAAATGGAAGCGGGGGTAGGAGCGGGAATTTACGGACCAAACAAACGCTTTACGATACCCATGGGAAAAAGTCCCAGCGTATTTCAAGCAGAGCTCCACGCCATTCAAGAATGCGCTAGCCACATAAATTTATCTGGTATAAAAGGTGCAACCATCCATATATTCACGGATAGTCAAGCAGCTATAAACGCCCTTAGCTCGCATACGATTGACTCCAAATCAGTAATGTACTGCTTCAACACCCTACAGGCACTCGGAACAAGTAACAAGACCAAGCTATGGTGGGTTCCGGGTCATGTCGGGGTGGAAGGTAACGAAAAGGCCGACGAACTGGCCAGAAAAGGTTCGGAAACACCCTTCATAGGTCCCGAACCCTTCTGCTGCACTCCTAGATCAGCAGCAACGGCAGCAATAAAAAGCTGGGAATACAGAAAATGTATCCATCTATGGGAAAGCATCCCAGGTTTAAGACAGACCAAACAAGCCGTTCGGCCTTTCAATAAAAATGCCAGCAAATGCCTAAACCTAAGCAGGCATGATATCAAAAACTTAGTAGGTTACCTTACTGGTCACCATGGTTTAAGATATCACCTACACAAAATGAAAATAGTAGACTCTCCTGAGTGCCGACTCTGTCTTGAAGAGGACGAGTCAGCTGAACACATTTTATGTGAATGTCCGGCCCTAAACGGAATTAGAAAGAAGATCTTTTTCAGGGAACAGATGTGCCCTGAGGACATAAAGAATTCTTCTACTAGTAGAATTGTCCGCTTTACACGGAAAGTGGAAACTCTACTAGTCTAAATTTTTCTGGCCCACACGGCACAAAAGATCTTTTTAGGTCGAAGTGCCCCATATTAAATCGCTTTAGCGAGCCAGAACTTTAAAAAAAAAAAAAAAAAATAGGATTCGCCAGTTCACCTGCAGACCTATTAATTTTTTTACGGACCAGGGAAATATTGCCCTCTGAACCTGCCTAAAGGCCTACGCCTCGTCATAAAACTCTAGTTTCGGTGCTACTACACTACAACCCGCCCACTTTATGGCATGCCTGCTTGTCCGCCTATAGGATTCGCCGGTTCACCTGCAGACCTATTTATTTTTCTACGGTCCAGGGCAATATTGCCCTCTAAAGCTGCCTAAGAAAGGCTTACACCTCGTCATAAAACTCAAGTTTCGGAGCTACAACTCTACAACCCGCCCACTTTATGGCATCCCTGCTTGTCCGTCTATAGGATTCGCCGGTTCACCTGCAGACCTATTTATTTTTTCTACGGTACAGGGCAAAATTGCTCTCTGAACCTGCCTAAAAAAGGCTTACACCTCGTCATATACTCTAGTTTCGGTGATACAACTCTACAACCCGCCCACTTTATGGCATCCCTGCTTGTCCGCCTATAGGATTCGCCGGTTCACCTGCAGACCTATTTATTTTTCTACGGACCAGGGCAATATTGCCTCTGAACCTGCCCAGAAAAGGCTTACACCTCGTCATATACTCTAGTTTCTGAGCTACAACTCTACAACCCGCCCACTTTGTGGCATCCCTGCTTGTCCGCCTATAGGATTCGCCGGTTCACCTGCAAACCTATTTATTTTTTCTACTGTACAGGGCAAAATTGCCCTCTGAACCTGCCTAAAAAAGGCTTACACCTCGTCATATACTCTAGTTTCGGTCCTACAACTCTACAACCCGCCCACTTTATGGCATCCCTGCTTGTCCGCCTATAGGATTCGCCGGTTCACCTGCAGACCTATTTATTTTTCTACGGACCAGGGCAATATTGCCTCTGAACCTGCCTAAAAAAGGCTTACACCTCGTCATATACTCTAGTTTCGGAGCTACAACTCTACAACCCGCCCACTTTATGGCATCCCTGCTTGTCCGCCTATAGGATTCGCCGGTTCACCTGCAGACCTATTTATTTTTCTACGGACCAGGGCAATATTGCCCTCTGAACCTGCCTAAAAAAGGCTTACATCTCGTCATAAAACTCTAGTTTCGGAGCTACAACTCTACAACCCGCCCACTTTATGGCATCCCTGCTTGTCCGCCTATAGGATTCGCCGGTTCACCTGCAGACCTATTTAGTTTTCTACGGACCAGGGCAATATTGCCTCTGAACCTGCCTAAAAAAGGCTTACACCTCGTCATATACTCTAGTTTCGGAGCTACAACTCTACAACCCGCCCAGTTTATGGCATCCCTGCTTGTCCGCCTATACGATTCGCCGGTTCACCTGCAAACCTATTTATTTTTTCTACGGTACAGGGCAAAATTGCTCTCTGAACCTGCCTAAAAAAGGCTTACACCTCGTCATATACTATAGTTTCGGTGATACAACTCTACAACCCGCCCACTTTATGGCATCCCTGCTTGTCCGCCTATAGGATTCGCCGGTTCACCTGCAGACCTATTTATTTTTCTACGGACCAGGGCAATATTGCCTCTGAACCTGCCCAGAAAAGGCTTACACTTCGTCATATACTCTAGTTTCGGAGCTACAACTCTACAACCCGCCCACTTTATGGCATCCCTGCTAGTCCGCCTATACGATTCGCCGGTTCACCTGCAAACCTATTTATTTTTTCTACGGTACAGGGCAAAATTGCTCTCTGAACCTGCCTAAAAAAGGCTTACACCTCGTCATATACTCTAGTTTCGGTCCTACAACTCTACAACCCGCCCACTTTATGGCATCCCTGCTTGTCCGCCTATAGGATTCGCCGGTTCACCTGCAGACCTATTTATTTTTCTACGGACCAGGGCAATATTGCCTCTGAACCTGCCTAAAAAAGGCTTACACCTCGTCATATACTCTAGTTTCGGAGCTACAACTCTACAACCCGCCCACTTTATGGCATCCCTGCTTGTCCGCCTATAGGATTCGCCGGTTCACCTGCAGACCTATTTATTTTTCTACGGACCAGGGCAATATTGCCCTCTGAACCTGCCTAAAAAAGGCTTACATCTCGTCATAAAACTCTAGTTTCGGAGCTACAACTCTACAACCCGCCCACTTTATGGCATCCCTGCTTGTCCGCCTATAGGATTCGCCGGTTCGCCTGCAGACCTATTTATTTTTCTACGGACCAGGGCAATATTGCCCTCTGAACCTGCCTAAAAAGGCTTACACCTCGTCATAAAACTCTAGTTTCGGAGCTACAACTCTTTTTGCATTTAATGACAGCTCAACAAAAGCCTACAACTCGGTGGGCATCTTTACAATCAAATTCAAATTCAACAGCAAAAACATAAACAAAAACTTTCATTTCTAAAAAACAACATTCACATGGACATTTTCTGTTAAACTGTGACGAAGCCTTTTTTTCTTAAAAAGCGAAATTCCTCTAACTTATCGAAAGCCGGAAGTAAAACAGTATATGCATTTATAAGCTCGAAATCCTGTTTTAATTGGCGAACGTTCATTCGAATTGCATTCGCGGCTTATGAACAAAAAAAACAACATCATGTGGTGCCCGATATATCCGTGAATGGGTCTTTTCCAAGAAACTACATCAACCTAAACCTGTCAACCACACCCACAGCACTATCACCGCGCCAGCAATTATTATGTCAGACAACACAGACAACATGTACTTTAGTGAATCTAGCGCAAGGTTAGACGAGAGAGAATAGCAAACCGGAACTCAATCTCATTTGTGTAGCTTTTCTGTGAAGTTGATTCCAGATCCAGACACCAAATGCAAGTGCCTCAATTCAACACAGACTCGTAGTATGTGTACGACGAAAACAACGGTAGCACTGCACAGGCCGATAGACAGACCATGGTGCAATCCGATACAAAAGTGGAGACATTTTTTTTTTATATGATTTTTTTTGTGTCTTCCTGTATTATACTCGTAGACATAGACAAGACAGATGACCCAGCGATTTTTTACTATTTTTTTTTGCGTAGATAGTAGAACTTCTGGGAGAATTGTTTGCTTAGCTTAGAGCACTTGACATGTGGGGTGTTAGTGTTTATAATGTGCTTATGAGGACATTTTGCGGTGTCCCCATCATCGTTGACCTAGTTTGCGAAGGCAAACAGAGTTCCTTTCAATTTGAGCTTCCTTAATGCCACGTGCAGACATAGACGATTTTAATTGAAAATTTAATGGACGTTCCATAAATTTACAAAGTAGATATTTGAAGTGTTTGATGGAGGGCGGGATCTTGGTTCCTTGGCAAACGGGAGATTGACTATGTTAATCGTTGGTTTCCAGATGAACTCCCACTCTTATGATCTGCTACTTTGAAGAATGCGGAATCATCTGGGAACGATTAGTTGGTTACTTGGTCTTCTACATCCGCATTGGAAATCTTGGCTGCCTTGGTTGCAAGTCAATCAGTGGGACTGAGTGTATATTGACGTAATACCTGAATCTGTGTAGATAGAATTAATTAACTCACAAGCTACGAGAGGTGTTAATTCGAAAATTTGCACTCCATAGCAATTTATTTTTTTTAAAACCTCTGGCTCGCCAAGGCGACCTAAAATATCTTTTGTACCATATGGGCCAGAAAAAGTTTGAGCTAGTAGAATTGCTACTTTCTGTGTAGAGCGGTTAATTTTACCTAGAAGATTTATTTATGTCTTTGGGGCTCATATGTTCCCTGAAAAAGATCTTCTTTCTAATTCCATTAAGGGCTGGACATGCACGTAAAATGTGTTCAGCTGACTCGTCCTCTTTAAGACAGAGTCGGCGCTCAGGAGAGTCTGCTATTTTCATTTTGTTTAGATGATATCTGAAACCATGGTGACCAGTAAGGTAACCTACTATGTTTTTAATATCATGCCTGCTTAGATTTAGGCATTTGCTGGCACTATTATTGAAGGGCCGAATGGCTCGTTTGGTCTGTCTTAGACCTGGGATGATTTCCCAAAGATTGATACATTTTCTATGTTCCCAGCTTTTTATTGCAGCCGTTGCTGCTGATCTAGGAGTCCAGCAGAAAGGTTTGGGACCTATGAAAGGTGTTTTCTGGCCAGTTCGTCGGCCTTTTCGTTACCTTATACCCCGACATGGCCCGGAACCCGCCATAATTTAGTCGTGTTTCTTAATCTGAGTGTTTGAAGGGGATTGAGTACATGACTGATTTGGAGTCAATGGTGTGCGAGGTAAAGGCGTTTATAGCTGCTTGACTATCCGTGAATATATGGATGATAGCGCCTTTTATGCCAGATGAATAAATGTGGCTGGCGCATTCTTGAATGACGTATAGCTCTGCTTGAAAAATACGCTGGGACTTTTTCCCATGGGTATCGTAAAGCGTTTATTTGGTCCGTACATTCCCGCTACTACCCCCGTTTCCATTTTAGAACAATCCGTATACCACTTTATGCCGTTGTGGCTGTTTGGTGGGCAATTACTAACCCATGCTTCTCTCTTAGGGATCTCCGTGGAGAATCATTTGTTGAAGCATAGTGTTGTTATACCCTATTATAAGGGTTTATTAATTTTGACGAATAGTTTGTAACATACCTTAATATTGCCCGTAGACCCCTAAAAGTTACTATATTTATGATCAGCATCGATAGTAATGTCGATCTAGCCATGTCCTGGAAACTGGACCTAGAAAGCTGAAATTTTAACCATATACTCTCTAGGATCCCGAAATAATCAAGTTTACGAATTTTTGAAATCCGCCCACAGTCACGCCCACAAACTCAAAAAAAAACAAAATTTTGGAAAAAAACGATTTTTGAGCTAGAAAGCTGAAATTTTTTATACATGATCTATGACTCCTAAAACTGCTCGGGAGATAAAATTTTCAAAATCCGCCCACTGACACGCCCACAATTAAATAAAAGAATTTTATTGAAAAACCAAAATTTGAGCTAGGAACGTTTTTTTTACAAAAGCTTCGTTTTTTTTTGATAAAATCCTTTAAATGTTATATAACAATATATGTAGAGCGTTCCTAACAATTCAACTATACTAAGGCTTTTATCACGCCCACTTATGAGGGATAGGAATAAGAATAGGGTATCCAACAGTTCGCCCAAGCGGACTGTAGCCCGTCCCTATGTTTTTATTTTGTTTTTGTACTTTCTTACGTCAACTCAATTTAAGAAATATCATCATAAAAGTCCAATTGTTGCTGAATGCATCCAAATATGTATGTAACTAGATCAGGCTGAATACTTTCATTTATCTTCGTTCAGTGGAAACTTATTACAAAGAGAGCAGAGCCTGAGTTGTCTAAAAAGAGGTTTGTGTTTCTTTTTCAAGGACCTCTTGGCTAAGAAGTACTGCGCTTAGAAACCGCGCAGTATAGTTAGTTAGAGAAAATTTATTTGAAAAATAAATTTGAAATTTTTACAATAATTTGATAGTTTTAAGTTTAATACGGTTAGGCCAAGGCCGCCTACCAGGACCGCGCAGTACATTTTACAAAATATATCCTTTTGCGGATTTTAAGGAACTTTTAAAGGGTTCCAAGGACCCCTTGGTAAAATAACCTTGAACACAGAAATACTGGGTCGGACATTTTGGAAAAAGTACCATTTTTTTAGGCAATTTATTTCAGTACATAATATGTATATTAAATATCCATTAATAACTTGCCTCCTATGTCACTCAAAACTTTTTTTTTTAATATGAAAAGTTCTTTATTCTTTTTGAAAAAAAGATATACATATAATATATAATACATTAAATACTTTCATTAAAGAATAAGAACGGGCCAATCTGTAGCCAAGAGGTGACTAGAGGCGAATGACCCTTCAATAAAATTAGTAATGATTAATTGTGGGTAAGTAGTACAACAATTTTTGAATAAATATCATTTAAACAAAGTGTGAATTTAACTAAGAATGCAGTAAGTTTTTGACGAGTGAGCTATCCATGGTTAAAAGCCATTTTTTAACTTTAGTTAGGAATAGATTACGTACATTTAAAATTCGTATGTTTTGCGGCAATTTATTAAAATGCTTTGGAGCTGAGACAGTAAAAAAGTTCGAATAGTGAGTTTTATTTGAAGTTGGCACATTGACTAGAGACTTATTACTTACCCTTAAACTATACACAGTTGAGCTTCTGAAGTTAGAGAAATAACCACTGCGCATAAAGAACACCTTGAGTACCTTATAAACATAAAGATGCCTTAAAGGCAAAACACTAAGACACTGAAACAGAGGCCAACTACTGCTTAACCTATTTTTATTTAAAATAATCCTGATAACATGCTTCTGTGCTAAAATTATAGGTTCAAGGGTGATATTATAGGTCCCTCCCCAACTTGACAAACCATACTGAAGCTTTGATTGTATAAGCCCGTAGTATATTATTAATAAAAGTCTTTTCGAACAATATGGACGTAGCATGTACATGTTTCGCGTTACGGACATCATATATTTTTTTAATTCTGTTGTATGTGCCTTCCAATTCATGTTTTTGTCAATTAAGACTCCTAAATATTTAAAACTATCAACTGATTCTATTTTAAAACAGTTGGCAGTACACGGAATTTTTGGGTTGTAATTGTTTTTACTACAAGTGTGAGAAGCCAAGAAAAGTTGTTCGCATTCAGTTGAATGGAAGGGTATGTGACATTCAATAGACTCAGTAGATTTTAAGCCACAAAACATAAGCTTAGTTTTTTCGCTCAGCAAAAGCTGATGCTTTGCGAACCATTGTCTTAAGATTTGCAGGTCCGTTTGCAATTTAACTACAGATTCACATATGGACTTATTTGAATATGTGAACGCCAAGTCATCGGCAAAAGCTGTAAGGT
This sequence comes from Portevinia maculata, assembly GCA_949715645.1. NCBI lineage: Eukaryota > Metazoa > Arthropoda > Insecta > Diptera > Syrphidae > Portevinia > Portevinia maculata. The sequence continues at coordinate 23,040,714 of OX454527.1, read as the reverse complement.
TGCTACCAAACTTTTGAAGAAAAATTGAGTTCACATATATCAGAAACAAAATGGGACCCAAAACTGACCCCTGTGATACACCAGTAGGTATTTCAACAGCACTACTAAAAACTGCTTCAAGCTTAACTCGTTGAGATCTTCCTTTTAAATATGAAGCAAACCAGTTGTGCACTGAACCCCTAAACCTAGCCTTATAAAGTTTATCCAACAGGATGTCATGATTAACCATATCAAAAGCTTTAGTCATATCAATAAAAAAAGCTACTGTGCTGCAGTTACTATTGAAACCGGCACATATTTCACTGCACAATTTTAGTATGGCATCTTCAGTAGATCTACCTTCCCTAAAACCAAATTGTGCATTGCTAAAGTATTTAATTTTGTCTAGATACGACAACATACGGCTCTTCATAATCTTCTCAAAAAGCTTAGAGAGAGTTGGAAGTAAGGAAATGGGGGTATATTGGTTCATATGTTTCCGGTTTCCTTTTTTAAACAATGGAATGACTTCAGCACATTTTAAGTCAGTGGGAAATATGCCACGAATTACGCTCAAATTGAAAATATGAGCTATTATGTCGACAACAAAAAAGGCAATGCGCTTGAGAAGATAATTAGTAATACCATCAGAAGTACTCGATTGTTTATTATTTAGATACATAATACTTTTATAGATTTCACGCGATGTAAAAGGTTCAAAAACGAAACTATTACTTTGAAATTGATCGCCGACTATGTCCGAAAACAAATCACAACCGCAATCAATTTGGGGTGGACATGGTTTTAATTCAGTAGTAACAGAAGCAAAGTATTTGTTGAAGGCTATATCGACTGTACTGGAAACTGTTCCATTTTCAACTTCGATCTCAAGAATTGTATCTTTGGTGCATTGCTTATTGAGAATACTGTTTACAATTTTTCACTCGCCTTTTAGGTTTCCTTTGCAATTCTCAAATTTATCTCGGCTTTCTTCTAAATGTTTTTTGACATCCTGACATAATTCATTATAATTGTGTTTCAGTCGTAGGTCGTGAGGATTACGTTTACATTTTCTCCACATTGAATTTTTCATAGCTATCATTTTAAGTAAACCCTCACTAATCCAAGGCTTGAGACGTTTTAATTTAGAGCTATTAGATGTTCGAGATTGAATTTTAGTAGAACTCTTAATATGGGTTTTTATGATTTTTAAAAATGAGTCATAAGCTAATGAAGGATCGGTCTCACCATGAACTTCATCCCAGAACTCAAACTTTAGATCCTGAATTAGTTTATCAAAATTTATTATTTGTTTTACGGGGAACGGTATGTACTTAGTTTTACTTATCTCTTCAAAAGTTCGATACTCAGATTTACCATACAATGATCAGTAATTCTCAAATCTAGAACATCACTTGATACTTGATTTGAACAATTTTTGTGAAATCTGACAAAAATGTGATGAATGCATGTTTGAGATTTGTGTGTTATACGCGTTGGCTCATTTACTAGAGATTCTAACCCATGAGATGACATTGAAAGCAAATATTTATCAGAGTCAGTGGTGCTACTCCTGTGAAATAAAACCAATAAGATGATTTTCATAGCACTCGCAATTAAAACAAGCATAATCTGAATATTCCTCTTGAATTGTTGCCCTTGTGGCGACATCTATCAACTGGTATTTGTAACAACAGCACTGAACACATCCATCAGAATTCTATCTACACTCGACAGCAAATAAACCGGGCCACCCACTACGTTCAAACTCTGATTCTTTTTCTTTTAAAGTATAAAACATACAACTAAAAAAGAAGTACCAAAAGAAAGTGCGTTATATGTTGAATAAAATGAATTTAAACTCATTGCGATTATTCAATTATCAGTCCTTTTTAAGGTTATACAAAAAGGAGTCGTTTTTCAGTTGTGGTAATTAACCGTAGATACTTGGTCACCATATATGCAGCATGAGGCCGTGCGTTCTCTTTCATTAACAGCATATCCTGCCCGATATATCCTGCGCAAGGATCACCCTGGACTCATCACCCTGGACTCATCAGTAAGGAGTACATTACCCCACTGCTCCAACGTCCAATCCCTATGCTCAATTCAAGGCGTGCTCGACGGTAAGCTACGGTTAATGCTGGGCCTGTTGCAGCTCTCTTTGGAGTCAAGTTTTGTTCGAAAAGTCTCCTTCTGACGGTATCTGAAGTTATGAACACTTGGTATTCGTCCCGCAGACTTTGTTGGACTTGAACTGCATTTAGGCGACGATTTCCCAGAACAGTAAGTTTAATAAACCGATCATCTGCTGCTGATGTAGCCCTAGACCTGCCCGTACCTGGACGTCGATCGAATGCCCCAGCCTCTAGGTATCTTCTGTAAACTCGTTGCACCGAAGATCTGCTAATTTGAAGTCTTCGAGCGACCTCACGTTGCGCAACGCCTGCTTGAAGTAGTGCTACTGCTTGAGCTGCTTCCTGAGCTGTCGCATCCATTATTAACAACGTAAAAAAAAAACCGAAAAATACACGCGGCTGAGCAAACACTGGACTAAATCTAAAAAAAATTATAACAGACACTGACTAAACTCATTGTAGAAAAAAGAACGGTAATCGCGAAATCTAGACAAAACAAAGCACTGTGTTTCTTGCTTGATTACAATGTTAGTTAACGGTACTGAAGAATAAATTTAAAATCATTTTAATTGACATGAAAAGCACTTTCTGTAGGCACCATTTTTTAGTTGTATGTGTTATACTTTTAAAGAAAATCGAATCAGAGCTTGAACGTAGCGGGTGGCCCGGTTTATTTGCTGTCGAGTGTAGTTTCCCAGACGAAAGAATTATTTCTGATGTCATTCGAGTTATTCTCTCCGAACAAGTGTTGGTGCCACTTCGATAAATATCTTCTTTAATCAGTTACAACAAACTTTAATATCAAATAAACTAATATTCAATTTACATTTAAGTGGTAATTGTTTTATTGTTCTTTCATCAAGGAACAATCGCGCCATCAACCCACACACTAATTTCATTAAGAAAAAAAATATAATTTTTTTCCGGTTTTGAGAACCTTTTTTGAGATTTCAAGGACGTCTTGGCTAAATAACAAAAAACACAGAAGAACTTAGCGGTTTCTAAGGACATGTTGGAAATCTATCTTTTTTCGTTTCGTTTTAAGGACCTTTTAAAGGGTTCCAAGTGCACACCTATGAATCTTTCAAATGAATACATTCATGCAGACCTCTAGTATATCTGTATGAACACATTGCAAGAATACTCCAGAAAAGATTTATGTGTGCATTATCAGCTGGAAACGAATCTTCGATGAAGGACGAATCTTGTATGCGTCTGATAAGCCGCTCCCGTATGCAGAAAGCATACGTTTTCACTACATCTGTGAACTTGGCGTGTTCTACTAACTAGTCGTTAGTTAACCTGCAGGCGAATTGTTTTGCATTGGAACTTGAACTTGCCAAATGCTTTCGCAGATCTATTCGAGCAAGCTGGATGATTGGGGAAGGATAGATCATACGTCAATTCAACAGTCTTTTGTAAAGAGGAGCATTACTCTCAGTCCATTTAAGTTTATGGATGAGTTCGTTTGCTGGACTTCCTTAAAAAAGTGACCTTTTATTGGCAAGTGTGCTGAAAAAACTGACCAAAGTCCATCAAAGTCTTCAAATGCCCTCAACTATTCCCCTGACATCGCACCAACATCAATAACAGACTGACCCTGGCTGCTAATTAATATATCTATACTCCCGACAAGCGTCACAAGAGAAACCAAATAACAAGAGATAGACATGCTCAGAACTAAGGCATCAGCTTTAACGATTTCTGCAGAAGCAATAAACATGATAAATTAAAGGGTACAGTCCTTTACTTACTTAGAGGTGGATACATTAGGTTAATACTTTTTCACGATTTGAACTATCGCAGCGAGGCCTGCACGGCTGACATCAACAATTTGATATAGAAAAGCAGTAGGTTCTAGGAGCGAACATTTGTAAATGGCAGCCCACTGGACTTACCTCGGTCTAAGTTTACCTCAACGAGGGCCATTTCAAACCGCTAAACCATTACACGTTATGTCCGAAATTGATGTGATACTTAAATGATGCATGCCTTTTATGGGCAAAATAGGTTGGCTATCCATTGGAATTAACTCAAGTAACATGTCCGAAGATCATGAAATTTATGGCCCCCTTAGACCCACTACGGGTCAAACGAATCGAATAAAATCTATAAACTTAAGCTCTCCAGTTAAGCCATGTACTTACTTATTGTAACATCAACAACCTCATTAAACTCACCTTATTGCACAATGCGTACAGTTGCTCCTCCATCTCGGCTTATGCACGTTCGCGACAACCTTGTCTTTAATGGCTAATAAAACGCCAGTTACGATGTTAAATTTGCAATTAAATTCACCGACAAAAGACCCACAAAAAGAAAGTCTAAAGTTAATTTTAAAAAAATTGTTGAAATTCCAAGACTTCTTTTTATTTTGTTTAAATGTTGTTGCTGTTTTTGTACTGCTCCCCCGACATCACATAAAGCAAACTCAACAAACCACCTCATCACTGTCTTCCAGTCATAATTCTCTATAGAAGCCTACACCTGAGGTATTCCAAAAAGCGAAAAAAAACCGCTCAATATGATTAAACAACAAAGTGGCATGAATTTAACGACACGGCAATTAAACTTTATGCACATTCATTAATCGGTGCAGTCTTTTCGTCAGCCGCCTTGGTGCAACTTACCAATGTTTATGTATGCAAGCAATCAGAGCGGGCTTTAGTGTCACCCTTAACCCTTGCTTGCATGCACGATTCCACGCAACACACACATATCCATTGAGGTAGGAGGCCTTGCTTGTGTTTAGAGTTTAAATTGGGTTTTGTAGTTTCAAGGAGGCCGCACTTGCGGCATCGAACGAACCCTTCAACAACAAAACGAACTCTATGTATGAGCTCTGGCTCTTGGAAAGTCCATAAAATTATAGGCCGCGGTCAAGTTGTTCATGTTCTCGTGTAGACGCGACGCATGCACCTACCAAGATGAGCGTGTATTCAGCTAATAAATAAATCCGATACATGCATCTTGCCAAGAGGACGCGGTTTACTTTTAGAAAGAGAGCGCTCCCCCTCGACTTTATGCCACTCTTCAAGAGATGTTCAACATCGATTCTGGTTAAATTAATGAACGCTCTGCTGATTAGGATGTGGATTTATGTTCGCCATTTCCAACGTCTTCTCAGCTCGGAACGTAGGGGTAATAAAATAAATACAAATCTCCCCTTCGATGTGTCGGGGAATCCGGGTGCGAGGGCTAGCCGCTCTAGCAACACCAACAAGACTTGTTGTTTTTGATTTCATTAATACAAAGCGCGGCGGGAGGCGGCGGCGCGCCGCCGATGGCGTTACGCTAGGATTCTTTAGAAATTTATGTTGATTATTTGACAAATTACGGATTTGTGCCAAACGAATGGAAGAAAGAAAGCATAGCGACGGGACCAGACGATAGCAGTTTCGGGTATAGAATGAGTGAATTAATTTGACATTTGCACGAGTGGTAATGGATGCCTTTTTAATTAGCGGTGTTTTGAACGTTCGCCCATTGTTGTGCGAGTATTCGTGTTCATATTACGTCTTGTGTGTCGTAAACAACAGTTGTAGCGTGAAATAGATGCATTATTGTAAATACGTAGACTTATCCGCCTGCGGCTGCATACCCCAAGGGGAGGTGTATGTTTACAATTAGCTTCCTCTCTAAGGTAAATCTGCTCAAGCGAACGCAGTCAAGAGGTGTCTGGAAAATGTTAAGAAGGTCCCCATTGGTGTAGAAGTAATTCTGCTCAAGACAATTTCCAGTTATAATTTGTTTCCTCACGTGTGTGAGTCTTGTTTGGGTTTATTTTTCAACAATTTTTATTATTCTTTTGAGGCTATCGATAGAGGGCTTACAAATGTCAGAAGATTAATCCATTTTAAAAACTCAAAAATGACACGCGTTTTTTCTTTTCTTTGGAAAACATTATTTTCCATAGAAGATTTGACCAATTTTTCAACAACAAAAGTGTAAATTTTTTTTTAGACTATTGGAAATCATCGTTTATAACGCTGGTCTCAAATCAGGGTCCAAACAGGATATTACTTACTATAGACCAATCTGTAGGAGTTCAGCAGTATCAAAGTTATTTAAAAAGTTTGTCTTTGATAAGCTTTCCTTTCAAATAAAAGATTATGTTGTAAAGCGACACCCGAAGTTTCCAGATTACACCATGACCGACTGCACTAATGAGGAGTACAAATGGCCCTTGATGCCCACCAGCAGCCGTCACCCCGGACCGACTGGCCGACCGGACGATGTCATCGCGACACATACAAAACCAGTACGTTACCCCTGATCGACCACTCAGTCAAAGGCAAAAGGACCCGTGATTGCCACCACTGCTTTTCCAGGCACCAGACTCTGGCATCAACACATCATCTCACCATCCATGACTGGCGAGCCGAACGTCAATATTCAAGCCAATTTTTATACTCAGCCATATATTTCACACCGGCCGCTTGCAGGAGATAGTAGACCACCCGAAATGCCATTTAGAGAGGATTGTCACTTACTGGTTTTGGGAATACCGCGAGACCGCGACCGAAAGCTGCACACCACCTTCGTGAAATCTTATGATATACCACTGAAATTTTGCAGGAGAATTCGAATGGGTATCACGATTTGTGGTGAGCCTTATCCGACTCCTGACTTCTGGCGTATTTCTCTCTTACCCCAACCGCATCCCTGGTTCTCCCATAAAAAATGTATATAAGTAATTGAAAGTTGCAATAAGAAATTTATTTGTGACAACTGAATACTCCGCGGGAGTTTTTATGTTTTCTTTGGGAAACCCTGGCACCGAGGATTGAAGATATGTAAAGGGTCTTTCATTAAAGACTTGACAACTTCTTTTTTAAATAAAATGCAAGCCAAATTTATTGGCTGAATCACTATCAAAACATTTACAAATGGAATTCGTCTTCGTTCATATGTCCACGACGGGAACGTATGGCAGCGGTCGATACCCAACTTTCAATGACTCGGCCGCACATTTTGACCGACACGGCCGCTATTTCTTGTCCATCGCCGAAAATTGGCGTTAACGCTCTTAAATTTGCGACCACCGACTCGGAATTTCAGTAGTAAATTTTAATTATTTGTAAACGTTGTTCATTCGTGTACTTGACCATGATGAAAATGTTGATTTTACTAAATATTTTGACATTGACAGTTCTTTAATCGGTTTAAGGGTGCACTCACACTGAAAGTTGTCAAATGCACTATCAGCTCTGTGTCGTGGAGGGCTTAAAGCAAGCAACTATTGTAACGCAATAATTTAAAAAAAAAAGGGAACGTACTTTTATTATTGGTACAAATCAATAATTTATTGGTGATCTTGTCGCGACGGTTGCTTGCTAAAAGAGGACGATTTGTTCAGCCATCTCAGCGCGATGTCTATTTGCCGTCAACTTAACCGTTTTGGCTTTTCGCCGTCTCCTTTCCGGTCACATTCGTCTCTTCCAGTCGTCGGTGCATATTGGCGTACGGTTTACTCGAATGTTAGAGAATTACATCACAAATATAACATTTGTTCGGTACCGAAAGAGCAACAAAATTATTTGATAAAAGCAATATCGAAAAGTTAAACTAAACATAGCGTAGTAGTACAAATGTTGGTAATAATATATGATATAATTAGGTAATTCAAATAAGGCAATTGATATTTTTAAGTGAACGTTAAAAAAGCTAATTTTAAGTAATTCATTCAATACAAGCACAAGGTAACAATACAAAAAATATAGTTTGTATTCATCAACAACTATCACGAGCAGAAATTGCCGGCACTAAAAGTGCTCTCACAGGCTCATCATTTAGTGCAGGTGTTAGTAAGGACAAAACAATTAAAAATACAATAGTTATGTATGTACCTATAAAATACTAACACAGACACAAAATAATGCAAACAATTTAAGACATTAAAGCATTATTACGCAAAATATTTTTAAGCTTAATTTTACTAACATGCAAGTCAATCACATGATCATTTAGATTATAGATTCTACTCATGCGACTAATAGGCGCATGCCTCCCATAATTCGTTCTATGATAGGGGCTAAACAATAATTCAACACTGCGTAAAGTATGGGCACCACCACGAAAATTAAAGCCAATAGACGACAGCAAGTCAGTTGCATCTATTTGACCGGATATAAGCTGATGTAAAAAAATGATATCGCGATTAAGCCTTCGTTGAGAAAGGGGTAACATTTGCAGAAGCTTAATACGCTGACTGTAAGGAGGAAGGTTAAAAGGATCATCCCATGGAAGTCCTCTAAGTGCAAATCGAATAAATTTACGTTGAATGGCCTCTATTCGATTTGAATGAATGTTGTAGAACGGTGTCCAAACTTGAGAAGCATACTCTAGAATCGGACGGACGGACAAAACGTAAGGGTCATTAAATTCTTTGGCCCACCTTTTTACGAAACCCAGCATAGAATTAGATTTATTAATAATAGAATTAATATGCTTAGCAAAAACCAGTTTGGGGTCGAAATAAACCCCAAGATCCTTAAAATTATCAACATTACAAAGAATATGTTGAGACAGAGAATATTGAAAGGTGGAAGGGATAGTCTTTCTAGAGAATGTCATATGTTGACATTTAGTTGGGTTCAGGGATAAACCGTTTTTTTCACACCAATTGGGGAAGCTATTAATATCAGATTGAAGAAACATACTGTCTTGCTGACTAGTGATAGATTTATATATTTTCATATCATCAGCTTAGATCAGGATATTGCTGTGATTTATACATGCCTTAACATCATTAATGGCAAGTATAAATAAAATTGGTCCGAGGTGACTTCCTTGGGGAACTCCAGACTGAGCTGTGAAAGATACAGATAGCGATCCTCTAAATTTCACTTGATAAACCCTTGATCTAAGGTATGAATTAACCCATTTTATGAAACATGGTGGGAAACCAAAAGCCCTGAGCTTAAACTCGATTATTTCATGGGACAGCTGGTCGAAAGCTTTAGAGAAGTCAGTGTATATGCAATCCATTTCGTCCTTATTTTCTAAGGCATTAGAACAATCATGCAAGAAACTTAATAGATTAGTGACAATGGATCTGTTTCTTACAAATCCATGCTATTCATTACAAATTATATTGCGACAAAGAAATATTAGCTTTTCACAAACAATTTGTTTAAAAAGCTTAGGGATACACGAAAGCTTTGAAATAGGCTTATAATTAGTGATATCACCACGTTCGCCTTTTTTAAATACAGGTGTGATAAAAGCACTTTTCCATAGATTAGGGAATTTACCTGTACTAATGGACGGTTCAAACAGATAGTTAAGATATGGAGCAATTGCATGACTGCATTTTTTAAGAACAATCGGTGCAATGCTATCAGGACCTGATGAATAGTCATTCTTCAGAGAAGAAATACATTTTAAAATTGTTTCCAAATCGAATGAGATACTACTAAAACTTATTTGGGAACAGCTAGTTAGATAACTAAAATATTGATCATCAATGTGAAGAGGGGTTCCCTAAATGACTTACTGAACTGATCTGCAAACATATTGCTTGCGTCTAGCGAATCAGCAGTTGTAGAACTATTGTAAGTAAGCTTCGATGGATAACCATCGGTTTTTTCTTGGAATTGACAAAACCCCAGAAAAGTTTGGGGTTCAATTTTAAAGAGCATTCCATTTTACTTATGTAGTCAATATATAAGTTGCAGGATAAAGATTTGAATTCATTGAATAATGTGAAATAGAGTTCAAGATCTGAGTGGCAGAGACTTTTTAAATAGTTCTTCCAAGCCCTATTACGTCTGTTTCGTGTCGATTTGAGCTCTTTAGTGTACCAGGGATGGGGTCAGATTCCTGGAGGATTTCACAGGTATCACTTTTTTCATGCAGTTATCCATTAAAGAATAAAAAGAATCTACTGCATCTTCAATATTAAATAAGGCAGTAAGGTTAAAATTAAAGCTGTTAATTTCATCAGAAAGCTTTTGAAAATTTGCTTTCCGAAAGTCAAAAGATTGTGAACGGTCATACGAATTACTATTTTCGTACAAATGTGCGCCTAGTTCAATAAATACATCCAAGGGTGGATGATTGTTATCTATGTTAGTTATACTGAAGTGGGATTCCAGAACCACAGTACTAACAGAGTCAGAAGAGAAAACATGATCGAGAGTTCGATTTCTGAAATTTTGTATACAGCTTGTTTGCTATAAGTCAAAAGACAAAATGTTGTCAAGTAAAGCGAGCTCTTGTTGGGCAGAGTCAAAGGATGGAATGAAATGAGAATCATCCTCAGAAGGTACCCATCCAATATGTGGCAGATTGAAGTAAGACAGTGCTGTCACAACAAGATATGTCAAAAATATGGTCTAGTGCCATAGAAAGTTCCGAATACAAAGAACATAGGCGAGACGATGGAATGTACCCATTAACAACATATAAATGTTTGTTCTTAAGTGTAATTTTTACACAGATAACTTCGACATTAAGTTGAAATGGAAAGTCAATCTTTCGTGACTCAAGGTTGGAACGAACAGCGATCAGGACTCAAGTCGCTAATGAAAGACCCTTTATATATTTACATATGTATATATTCAAGAAAGAGAAATGCTTTGGAAATCGTCTCGCCAAAGTTCATTCACAATGCTAAAGGGCAGTTTCTTGCGGATGACAAAAACTTTACACAGGTTGCAACAGTATTGTAAAAGACATCAAAATGAACCGTTTCCTCAGATATGATTTGCAAGAGCCGTTCATAACAATAAAGAAGTACCCGTCATACCTCGGCCACAGGCAATCACATCACAATGTATCTATTATCGGGTAGATCTACAACCACTGTTATGTAATTGACGACTGTTTATTTAAATTACAGAACAACGGCAACCTCTTTAAAACTTCATTTAACAAACCACAATCATCAATGCACCTAATCATCCCATAAAGCTTACGATTGTGCGCAAAAAGCAGCCACCTTCATATATATATTATCCAACGAATTTCCAGAAAATAAACGCAGTAGAATTACAAGATTTTTAAATACTAATTTTATTCAGACTTTGTTTAAATGGAATTCAAATTGAACAATATCACTCGAATCTATGTGTCAGACGATGGGTGGCGACGGTGTAGAGGTTAGTGTGTTGGCTTGTGACCCGTGCGGTGCAGGTTCAATCCCCATGGGGAACAACAACATACGCCACCCAATCACATGCCTCTACACTAAAAAGGAGGATTTCTGCCTGGTAGTACAATGGACCGTTACCGAGTCTGAGTGCTCTGGGATTTGGATTTCCTTTAAAAAAAAAAAAAAAAAAAAAAAATGTGTCAGACGACAGATGTCAAAACAGTATAAGCAAAGTTCTAAAAATTCATATTGAGGGTTTGATAACATTTTATAGGGTAACATATATTTTAGGAATGCCATTTATGAATAATAGAAACAACAACGCACTCAAATGGTTAACCTATTGGTTTTAGGATCTGTTCAGAAAATTCATCACCAATTTCAACAATGTGAACTCTTTAAAACAGGATTCTAAGCAATCAAAAGATACAAGGTGGCGCAAAAGTTGTCAGGTGGCGCAAAAGTTGTCACCCGATGTTCTTTCGCTGTAATTTTTGTTATGAATGAAAAACTTTGGTTCTGCTTTTGGATTATGTTAATTGGTGTCTTAAGTTTTTTCTGTATCAGTTAACTTCACAAATGTCGAAGTAGAATTTACATTTGGCGCCATTTGCAAAAATTATAGCTTCTTCCGATAGGATGATGACTTTTGCGCCACCCTGTAGAAGCGAAAAGCAAATGGCAGTAGTTTGTGCTTTAGATTCTTATGGGTAAAATTGCAATTTACATTCTGTTTCCCCTGACCCAGATTGAGATCTTGAGTTGGCAATCAGCTGCTCGTGCGGTTGTTCATCACAAAACAACCTTCCACTGAACCGAGAAGGAAATTGGCCATTAGGATCCTTCGGAAGTATTTCAGAATCCTCCCAAGCAACGACTACACAATCCTCCAGTTACGTTCTGACAAATTTGTCTTAAAAATCACCATCTACCACCATCTGGAAGGAAGGTACTCTCTTGGAGAATGAATCGACCCTATTTCCAACCGATGGATGCAAATCCAATGATGGGGTAGATGGAGATGATTTTTTCAGGCAGGCTGAATCTCAGCCCTTCATTTCGTCGCAAAAATCACTGCAGTGTCTTGCAGCGAAGATTGTGGCGATAAAATAAGCCTTATTGAAGCTGATGAGAAACGTGATATCTGTTTAGGACATCCGTATGTTCTCGGAAATCAAACTCCGATAGAATTACACTTCAGTAGGAGATACGTTCCGAGTGGGATCCACACATACCCCCCACGTTGAATATGGGACACAAGTTCCGAATGAATCGTGGCATAGCCCCCTCACGCAACTTCATTACTCTGCTAAGGGCAGGTGATAGTTGTGTCGAAAGGAAAATTATTGCTATCCGCGTTGTTGACAGATCTAACATAGGTAGGCGCCTGCCAAACAACAAGCCACCAAAACTCTGTTTGAATCGAAAACAATACCGAACCCACCAAAATTCCCCATCCAATTGTTGCGGAATATTTTCGCGCAACAAATTTCACCTTCTTCCCTTCTTTTGCCTCCCCGTACCCTTCTTCTACTGGGTGGCATCTGCGAGATCATAGGAAAGTAGAGGGCAACCCAAGTCCCATCAGCCTTTGGGCCACTTTCCCCGAACCTCGAGGGTACCACCCCCACAGGTACCCAACCCCGAGAGTGGAGAGGATTCCCCAAAACGAAAGGTGAAGATAGGCAGTATAGGCGGACCGGCGAGCCGACCGGCAGATCGAGAGCCGGGGTAAAGTGCCCAATCCTTGTGCCACACCAACTCGGCAGAATGGGCCCAACGTTGTCCGCACATAGTAACCGTGCGAGGCAAACAGCAATGGAGAGGCAGCAGATAAGTGTGGGTGGACGGCCTACATATTTACATCTGCCCCAGAACCACCACTGACACGGTGGGGTGTTAGGTTCGATGAGGGGGAAGAAGACGCTCTTCCTTTCTACTCCGTCGTAGGAGCACCGGAGGAGCAACAGAGGAGTGTAGGCGGACGGCCACGATAAACAGACACTCCCGTGGAAGACATCACAATACTAATAAGGATGACAAACACCGAATAGAAACACAGGCACACAAGAGGACGGGTCAACATTACACAAAAGAAAACAACGAACCAGTCAATAAAAAGGATAAATCCGGCGTAACTGCAAACACTGAAGAACACGAAGAAACACGAGACACAGAAGACTGGTTGACACGATACACTAAAACAACAGACATCAATAAAAAGGAGAAATCCGGTCCAGAAAAATATATTGTAATAAATGACCCGCGATTGGCAAGACCCTTAAACCCTTTCTGAACAGGATTCCACCAGACAAGTTACAATCCGCGGTTTTCTAAATTAAAAATAACTCATTTGACTTTGTTTTGGAGTCTAAGGGGATTTATTGAAGTTACTCCTGGGAGGTTGTTGTAATTACAGCATTGTCCTCAAATTTCTTCTCCTCTTGAGGTGGGTCAGGGTTGTTGGGACCCAGTCACTTCCTTTTTCCTTTTCATTTTCACCGATTTAAGGGTATTTTAATCCGCGTTGTAATTTATTATTGTTCTTATTGTTGTTTATACCCTATTCTAGGGGTATATTAATTTTGACGCATAGTTTGTAACATACCTTAATATTGCCTGTAGACCCCTAAAAGTTACTATATTTATGATCAGCATTGATAGTAATGTCGATCTAGCCATGTCCGTCCGTCGGCAAAAATTAGGCCTTTAAACTGGACCTAGAGAGCTGAAATTTTAACCATATACTCTCTAGGGTCTCGAAATAATCAAGTTTACGAATTTTTGAAATCCGCCCACAGACACGCCCACAAACTCAAAAAAACAAAATTTTGGAAAAAATCAAATTTTGAGCTAGAAAGCTTAAATTTTTTATATATGATCTATGACTCCTAAAACTGCTCGGGATAAATTTTTTTCAAAATCCGCCCACTGACACGCCCATAAATAAATAAAACAATTTTTTTGAAAATCCAAAGTTTGAGCTAGGGAGCTGAAATTTATAATATATACTCTCTATGGGCCCTTTATGCTCATGTGTTAATTTTTTTTAAATCCGCCTACTGACACGCCCACAATTAAATAAAACAATTTTATTGAAACACCCAAGTTTGAGCTAGGGAGCGTTTTTTTTGATAAAATCGTTTAAATGTTATATAACAAAATATGTAAAGCGTTCTTAACAATTCAACCATACTTAGACTTTTGTCACGTCCACTTATGAGGGATAGGAATAAGAATAGGGTATCCAACAGTTCACCCAAGCGGACTGTAGCCCGGCCCTATGTTTTTATTTCGCACTTGAACAAAACTCATACGAGAAATGTCAAATAGAGCTTAGATTGTTAATTGACGAGAATATTGTTCCAGGTCGGTCAAACAATCCAATAATCCGACTTTCCAGTGGTGGATCGTTGGGGTAAGAGAGAATGGATTGAGTGACTGAATGATAAGCGAGGGGGTAACGTGTAGACTCACGCACACCATTGCGAACACGCTCCGGTGCCGCTGAATGTGGTCTGCCGTTGGATCGCTGGAACGAATGAAGGTAGTGGGATATGGCGGACAACCACAAACACATAGGCGGACGTCCATTGCACGCCATGAGTGGGATTCCACTACCAATTCGTGTGCGAGTGTGTGAAAGATGAGTGTTGGCCGAACTGGAACAAGGAAAGTTCTGGAAGATCACTTCTGGTTGACCAGCTAACGTGTTAGTCGGGTTTTAGTTGACAGGAGTTTAAACTTACAAAGTGCGAGATAAAAGCGACAGAAAGAAAAATAGTAAAGTTAAAAAAAAAGTATAAAACAAAAGTAAAGAACAAAGTTAAAGTTGAGACAGTAGTTGAAGTGGAGGAATTATCTGGAGATAATAACGAGAAACGTCAGGAGGAGGACAAATAGGAGGACAGGTTGATAGAGGAAAAAAAGGACTAAGGAGTAGGACGTCGAACCAAAGATAAGTAGCGTGATTTGATAATTGGTGCATATTATCGTAGTTCGTTTGTGTAGGAATTTGTAGTGCGACGGTCTGGTAGGATTCTGCCACGAATTCTCCAGTGAAACGTTCGGGACACGCGACCCCTTCCACCATTTTTGGTATTCCGGGCGACGCCATAGCGGGTCACGCCGGTCACCTAACCTTTATTTGCCCTTCAGGCCATACGACTTTTTTTCCTTTTTATTTGTTGAACTTCACCGTCTTTGAGTTTTCTTTTCTTTTTTTTCTTTCTTAAATCCAACTAATAAAGTGACCAAGCTCCAACGGAGCCTTATAACGTGCTTCAAAAAAAAATAGAAACGGTTTTGTTACTTCCTTATTTACTTCCACAGCGGCAATCAACGGTCCCCATACGGTTTCACAGTTTTTCCACAAAATTGTGTGGCGCCATTAAGTCAGCGTAAGCTAATTTTCCAGGTTTTCTTTATTATATTTCGAACGCATCCACTCCAGTCTGGCTACCAGGAAATAGCCTTTTGTGGTTATTTTTGTGTTATTTCTAATCGTGGTTTGACATTTCTTTTCTGGTGTTTATTTCGGTATTTAATTAATTGAAATCGGATTATTTCGATAAATTCAATAACCGCGAAATAGAGTAGCACAATGAATTCTATTTTGAAAACGAAACAAAGCAAAAAACCTGATTTGCGAAAATTTGGCCTTATTTCCCCAAGTTTTTTGCAATATTTCGTTATGGTTGAGAGAAAAGGGCAAATGGGAGTTAATTCGTTTTGTGTTATTTCACGTCACCGTCATCAACCAATACTCTTCACTCTTCATCACCACTCTCCTCTTATCTTTGGCTATCTTCCACCAAATGCGCACCCCAAGTTGAGGAACTTTCATACCTCGTTGTCTCTATGGGTTGATATCGAAGACACTTTGGGTCCAAGCAATGTTTACAACTGAGGATATCTTTATTTTGCAGAATTAGAAAGATGAGGGGGCTTTAAGGAGTCTCCTCATTCCTCATATGCCTGGTTAGGGCAAAGACACAACGATCGTCAAGGACACCTAATGTCTTCTTTTGAAAGCAAACTGTCTGACAACTAAGTCGTCGATACCACTTCCGCAAAACATCACGTCACGAAAACCCGTTTTCGTACATCCCTAAGGAAACCACGTGGGACAGTGTTCAAAGTATTCAACTCTGTTGTCCACTTAAACACCGGAATCCGCTAAAACTTGAAATATTTTTGTCATGGTTAATTACTTTTAAGCCTTCCGACCAAAAGGCATAAATTTCCAATCTCAGCATTCCATTACACACTAATTCGTAGACCATTAAAGTGAATTCCTTTCCAACGACAGTAAAAAGCCTTTAGAGTCATAAAACTTAGCAATCTCTCTGTTACCATCTACTCAAATTGGCCTAATAAGCAGGGTTAACAGATAGCCGGGCTTTCGAATCGCAATCATTTTTAAATAATTCAGCTCCATAAAAAGCATGATCTCACATCCAATCCACATGCGGCAAGTTCATACGATGCCTCCGTTATGGCGGCGTCAACTTTTCTCACGTTTCTTGCTGTAATCGTCTTCACACGCGATAATTTGAATAAACGCAGAAGCGTCTTTTGTGCGTTCTTTTGATGCAAAAACTGACCTCTATACGTCCCATCTGGCAGGGGTACTCGTAAACTGCCACCGGAATTTTTGACATATTCTAATCAAATATATGTCACGCGTTTGTTAAAAGGACATTGACTTCCTGAATTAGTAAAAGAAAAAAACATTTCGCCCACCATTTGTGCACCTTTATCTTTATCGCGTCCCAGGTGCGCCCCCAGCTGTGGGATATCCATATATTTCTCTTCGCGTGTCCTGTGTCAATACTGACACGTTAGTCACTACTTTTGCTGGTTTCGAATGCGAAACCAAATTGTGCAAACTTAAATATTGCAAACACGTGGAACCATGAGACATATTTCAACCCACGCACAACAGCTTGAATTAGCAAAAAGTCTAAAATTATCTGACAACCTTTGGAAAGGGCACATGTGAAGTATGCTTCCTTAGAGAAAGGGTTGCACCCTCCCCTGGGAGGCGGCAATATTGAATTTCTCTTTCATATCGCAAGCGGATCTTTTCGTTTCAACGAGGCCATTAGTTAGGCTGTTTAAGTGCCTCATGCTGCTGATGGCTGATGTGTGGCGCACTCACTCCCTTCAAACAGCAGCTCAATGTCCAAATGACTCACATACGACACAGAGCCTATTTGCGCACCGCGCCGTTATATTAATTAGGCATTGTGTTCGCTTCCATTTAATTACATCAACCGAAAGTCAGGAGTTCGACCTTCTGAGGAAAAAGTAGATTGTACCCCAAAATTAAAAACAAAAAATAAAAAAAAATCCAATTTATTGCGCTCATACGTCAACCCAACTTTAATTGTCTTTTTTGTGCTCATTTTTTTGATGGTTTGTGGGGTTAATGACTTTGACACCCCAATTGTGACGTTTGTCGTCGTAAAACTTGTGTTTGATTAATGGACTCTGAATAAAAACAATGAAAGGATGGTGAAGGCTTAGTTTTTTTTTAAGGTTGGTGAAAGGGTACATATATACGGCGGAAGCGAAGCGTCTTTTGGGCTAACTTGCCATGACATCCAGGCAAAAGGAATGTAGGTTAATAGGTATTGTAATTTATTTTCGGCACATTTATCAAATGCTCTCGAGGATTAGGACAGTACTTTCACGATGAAGTGGCATTTTACGAATAAAGCTGGCTGTTTGATAAACGACTTTTACTTTGAATTCATGAAACATTTGTATCTAGGTATCCGGACTCGGAAGCGTTTGACAAGTTTTTAAGTTCAATGGCAGGTTAATTTCCATATTGAATCACTCATAGATCCACTGTTAATGTAGCAACGGTTCTTCCTAATTAACGCGTACCAAAAGCAACATACAAATTTAAAGCGACCCCTCGATGCTCAATATTACTTTTTTCCCCATCATAGAGCAAACAGGACACTACGTTCTCTAGTGTACACTCTCAGAATCGTTTAATACAACTTTTGTTTAAGATTTTAAATCTGTTGATATACGTAGACTCACTACATAGAGAAGCAAGTACAATACCATGGGAACTTTGTTTGTATTTAGAAAATGTCAACAACAAGCTGAACTTTCTTCAGTCGCAGACTGAGGAGCTTTTTGACAAACATGTCCCTCTGCGGACTGTACAAATAATAAATTTTAAATGCCCGTGGTTCACCCGAGAAGTATTAGATGCAATAAATAAGCGCAGAAAGTACTATAGTAAATGGAGACGTAGCCCTACTTCAAGGAATTGGGAAGCTTTCTGTGTAGCGCGTCATCAGTCCACCTTTGTTACGCGCCGCTCTAAAAAATAACTATTTCTCAAGGACATTAAAGGATTCACTTCCCTCCAAACAGCTATGGACTAATTTACGAAAGATAGGTGTTGGTAACAGAGTTGAAACAGTCTGTTGCTTAGATCCCAATATCCTTAATTGCGCATTCCTTTCAAGTACCGGTACAAGAAATCCTCAGTTCTCCTTGCAAGAAGAACTTCTACGCGAGCTTGATTATGATTTTAAATCAGTAAATGAGAATGATGTCATTGAAAGCGTTGCTGATCTTAAATCGAATGCAACAGGTGAGGATGGCATCCCACTCCGCTTTTTATACCCCATTCTAAGGGCATATTAATTTTGACGCATAGTTTGTAACATACCTTAATATTGCCCGTAGACCCCTAAAAGTTACTATATTTATGACCAGCATCGATAGTAATGTCGATCTAGCCATGTCCGTCCGTCGGCAAAAATTATGCCTTTAAACTGGACCTGGAGAGCTGAAATTTTAACCATATACTCTCTAGGGTCCCGAAATAATCAAGTTTACGAATTTTTGAAATCCGCCCACAGACACGCCCACAAACTCAAAAAAACAAAATTTTGAGCTAGAAAGGTGAAATTTTTTATATATGGTCTATGACTCCTAAAACTGCTCGGGATAAAAAATTTTCAAAATCCGCCCACTGACACGCCCACAATTAATTTTTTAATTTTTAATTTCAAAGTTTGAGCTAGGGAGCTGAAATATAATATATACTCTCTAGGGGCCCTTTATTCTCATGTGTTAATTTTTTTTAAATCCGCCTACTGACACGCCCACAATTAAATAAAACAATTTTATTGAAACACCCTAGTTTGAGCTAGGGAGCGTTTTTTTTGATAAAATACTTTAAATGTTATATAACAAAATATGTAGAGCGTTCTTAACAATTCAACCATACTTAGACTTTTGGCACGCCCACTTATGAGGGATAGGAATAAGAATAGGGTATCCAACAGTTCGCCCAAGCGGACTGTAGCCCGTCCCTATGTTTAAAAATGGTTTTAACTTACGAGTATATACTACGGTCACTCACGCATATTATTAATCACTGCCTTGCTTCTTCTACTTTCCCTGATAACTGGACAGCCGCCGAAATAATTCCTGTTGCAAAGAAACCGCAACCCTCGCTTCCTAATGACTTTCGCCCGATAAGTATTCTTCCGACCCTGTCAAAAGTATTTGAGAAGATAGGTACTGGCAAAGCAAATATTAGGTCATATAAATGGGAATGCTTTACTTTCTCCTTTTCAGTCGGGTTTTAGACCCGGGCACAGCTGTGCTACTGCAATGGTGAAAGTTCTTGACGATATAAGGCAACAATATGACCGAGGTTACCTAACGGTCTTATGTTTGCTAGAGTTCTCTAAGGCTTTTGATAGGGTCAACCATCAGATCTTATGTACAAAGCTCCGCTATTATTTTGGTTTCAGTGATAGGGCAGTCCGGTTAATAAGTAGCTATTTAAGCAATCGTTCCCAAAGAGTTCTGGTTGGTGACCATTTGTCGAATGTCAAATTCCTGCGGGAGGGTGTGCGACAAGGGTCTATTTTAGGCCCCATTCTTTTTTGTATGTTCATAAATGATATTGCTCGTGTATGTAATAGTTCGTCTTTTCACTTTTATGCCGATGATGTCCAAATTTACCTCTCAAGACCTATCGGATTAATTGAGGATCTTTTCCATCGGATGACCTCTCAGCTATACACAGCTAGTCTGTTGAAAATGGACTTACCTTAAATCCATCAAAGACTCAGGCAATTTCAAACTCCAAAAAGTTTTACACACCGGAAATGTTCCCTCCTCTCTTTCTGTCCAACGTAGAAATTAAGTTTGTTGAAAAAGTTACGACCTTAGGTTTTAAAATAAATAGTAGGGGAGAGTGGGTACGAAAGTAACATTTTTCGTATTCCCTTCCATAATTTGCAAACCGCTGTATATACCAACCTGAAACAACATGCATGTTAATAAGTGGGCTTTTGACTACCGTAAGATAATAACTTGGTTTCCAACTATTATCGCAGATCGGAGCTAGGGTGCTAAAATAAAGAGCAGGTCAAATGTTACAACCTACCTTCTCGGTGTACCGATTGTAACATGGTGAAAGGACGGTTGTAACACCATATATATCATATAGAAGGAAACAAGTAAATGTTATAATTAATGGTTGAAATTATTTTTTTATTCAATAAAACAATTAAATTATGTGTACATATAAGTAAAAAGAAAGCAAGTAAACAAAAACTATTATTCAGATTCGCAGTTGCGGCATTGGAAGAGAAGCTGATTTGAATTCTCTCCCACACACCTAGTGTGAATCCACATTTTGCAAGAAATGCATTGAATCCACTGTTCCTTAGGAAGAGATTCAGAAAATTTGCTAAAACAATAAGCACAAACGGAATCTTCTTCCTCACTGGAACTTGTATCTTCTGACTTTTTTGGCCTTGGTTTTCGTTTTCTTTTTGACTGCAAAAACGTGTTTTTCTTAGGCAGATATGCTTTAGGTTTGTTGATTCTTTTTTTATTTGCCTCTTCTTCTAAAGCATTTTTTCCGGGGTATCCGTTAGGATAGTTGTCCGGCCCCTTTTTCTTCCACCTCGTGGAGGAACTCGTGAAAGTTCAGATTTTGGATACGGCATAACAATTTCAGGAGAAAATGCAGCTCCTGATGACGTGAGAGGCAACTTGATTGTGTCAATATCGGCAGTTGCCAAAGGAAGAGAAGGCAAAATGATTTCTTCAAAATTAGTAGCTGCCGATGAAGTTGAAAGCAGTGGCTCCTTAGGGATTTCAGCCGGAGAAAGTCTATCAGTAACAATGCAAGGAGTAAACTCATCATCGCCGAAAACATCTGGATTTACTGGCCAAATCCCTGATACTCTGAACCCCGATAAAATGTTGGTCGCTGTTGTTGCTTTTTGTAATGCTATCTTGGCAAGTTCGGGTATATCGTATATTCTAATTCGATTCCCTAAAAAAAATATTTTCTTACTTCTAGCTTCAAATTTCTTACAACAATGTTACCTGCAATAGACTTCATCCAGTTTGCACAACCCTGATTAAAATATGTCTTCATTGGTCCAAAGACACTACGGTCTAACGGTTGCAACTTGTGAGAGCAGTGAGGTGGAAATGTGAGCAACACAATGCCGTTTTCTCTACAGTAGTTAACAACTGCTAGAGAAAGATGGGATTGATGGTTATCAAGAAGGACCAATTTTCTATTGCTCTGAGTGGCACTGGTGTGCTCGACGAGATGTTCCATGAAGTTTAAGAACTCCGATTGCATACATCCTGATTTATTGGCAGCTCCAATACTGCCGATTGGACCTCCTTTAAGAAATAGTGGATTGTATTTCTTTAGAGGGAATATGAACATTGGTGGGATTGCATTGCCAATAGCACTGACAGCAAAGCACATGGTAACTAGAGTGCCACGCTCTGCGGATGAAATGGCTCCGATTTGTTTCTTTCCTTTTCTTGCGATGACATTTGTCGGCTTGTGGACAGTGGTTAATCCTGTTTCGTCGATGTTGAATATGTCATGTGGCTCAAATTTGAAGCGGCTCATAACATCAAGCAAATTATTGAAAAATTTGTTGACGTTTGGTTTGTTAAAATTCATAGCCCTTGATAAACTTGTTGCTTCTGGTTTTCGAATGGCAAGAGATTGGTTGCGTCTCATAAAGGACATAAGCCATTCCTTACCAGCCATTCCATTGGCCTTCCACGAAGCAGGCATTTGAAGATTATAATGAGTGGCAGCCTGGTATGCCAGTTTTCGAACGCATTGGGTTGTAAGGCCATAATACAAATCAGCACAGTGGTGTATGTAATCATCCAATGTTTCCTATCATTGAAAATTTGATATTGTTTAGAATTAAGTGACATCATAAATAATATATACCTACTTCGTACTCAACCGAAAATACCCTGTTGTGTGCTATATATCCAACTCTTAGAGAAACAACGTCACCAGGGCAGTTTTGTATAGCTTTTGTTTTGCGGATAAAACGACCAAGAGTCACATGGCAGATGTTATAAGACTTTGCAACACCTCGAATGGATCTACCATGTTTTAAAACGTCTTCTGCTGCATTTACAAATGTTTCTTGTGGTATCATGCCACGAGAGGTTTTTCTGATTCTTTCGCGCGGCATTTTGCATGCACTTATTTCTTATATTGCTAAATTTTTGGATTTAAAATCAAAACATCAAAAACTGTCACGTTGAGAAATTTTGAGTGGACGGTTGTAACGTGTTACAACCGTCCTACCCTTATTTTTTTGTATTAAAAATTAAATAAAAAAGAAATTAGTAATCCTATAGAAAAAAGCGAATCTCCAACGACAAACGATAATACGTTTTAAGATAATATAGCTATAATAAAGTTAAATCTTACTTAACTTACGAAATATGACGAAAAACCATTCACCCAAAACAAAACACGTTCGCACTTGAATTTCACTTTTTTTGACTGTATTTGACATATAGGAGTACACTGAAGTGTATCTTTTTATACCCTATTCTAGGGGTATATTAATTTTGACGCATAGTTTGTAACATACCTTAATATTGCCCGTAGACCCCTAAAAGTTACTATATTTATGATCAGCATCGATAGTAATGTCGATCTTGCCCTGTCCGTCCGTCCGTCCGTCGGCAAAAATTAGGCCTTTAAACTGGACCTAGAGAGCTGAAATTTTAACCATATACTCTCTAGGGTCCCGAAATAATCAAGTTTACGAATTTTTGAAATCCGCCCACAGACACGCCCACAAACTCAAAAAAACAAAATTTTGGAAAAAATCGAATTTTGAGCTAGGAAGCTGAAATTTTGTATATATGATCTATGACTCCTAAAACTGCTCGGGATATAAAATTTTCAAAATCCGCCCACTGCCACGCCCACAAAAAAATAAAACAATTTTATTGAAAAACCAAAATTTGAGCTAGGGAGCTGAAATTTTTAATATATACTCTCTATGGGCCCTTTAAGCTCATGTATAAATATTTTCAAAATCCGCCCACTGACACGCCCACAAATAAATAAAACAATTTTTTTGAAAATCCAAAGTTTGAGCTAGGGAGCTGAAATTTATAATATATACTCTCTATGGGCCCTTTATGCTTATGTGTCAATATTTTCAAAATCCGCATACTGGCACGCCCACAATTATTATAATTTTTTTTTTTTGAAAATTGAAAGTGAGCTAGGGAGCTGAAATTTATAATATATACTCTCTAGGGGCGCTTTATGCTCATGTGTAAATTTTTTAAATCCGCCTACTGACACGCCCACAATTAAATAAAACAATTTTATTGAAACACCCAAGTTTGAGCTAGGGAGCGTTTTTTTTGATAAAATCCTTTAAATGTTATATAACAAAATATGTAAAGCGTTCTTAACAATTCAACCATACTTAGACTTTTGTCACGCCCACTTATGAGGGATAGGAATAAGAATAGGGTATCCAAGAGTTCGCCCAAGCGGACTGTAGCCCGTCCCTATGTTTTGAGGTGTATTCGGATCATAATTGCAAGGAATTCTGCATTTAAAAATAAACGCATAGAGCTCTACGTTTTCTTAAAACCTCAGTGTTACAACCGACCCGCCGTTACTTTCGTACCCACTCTCCCCTACTCTTTCTTGCAATGACCATGTCAATTATGTCATCAGCCGTATCTATGGTTGCCTTCGTAAGTTATGGACATGTGCGAATTTTATCCCTCGCGATACGAAATTAAAATTAATGAAAACTTTACTGGTTCCCATTATAACTTATGCCGAAGTTGTCTACTGTGTACTTGATTCCTTATCACAAAATAAGCTTCAAGTTGCATTTAACGGAATGATTCGTTATATCTTTGGACAAAGAAGATATGACCATGTATCAGCTTACCAAAATAGTATATTAGGATGTTCATTGAGGCAATTCCTTGATGCTAGAAACTGTATTTTTCTGCATAAAATAATATACTCAAAATCACCACGATATCTTTATGAGAAATTGCAATTCACACAGTCGGATAGAAATTTTAACTTAATAATTCAGCATTATAATTATAATAACTCGTCACGTCTTTTCTTTACTTACGCCGTTAAGCTATGGAACTCCTTGCCTGAACACATCAAGCGAGCATCGGGAGCTCTTAAATTCAGGACAGCTATATTTAAATATTTTACTGAACAGCAGCAGAGGTTTCTTCCTTCTTTCCTTCTTTATTCTTCTCTTCTTTTCTTTTCTAAACTTAATTTTACTCTTCTTTTAAATTAAATTGTTAATCTTCTTTCTGGGAATATTATAACTTTAATACGCATACCTACCTACTTATGTGAAAAACTAATGTAAAATAATGTTGTTAGTGCTCTATAAAGACTATGTCTTACTTGAAGTTAATAGTAAAATAAATTGAAATTGAATTGAAAAAAAAAAATAAATAAATTGAAATTGAATTGAATTGAATTGAATTTGTTGCGCGACTAAAGATCATCTACGGATTATTATTAATTTTATACCCAACTTCAAATATTAAATGTAAGCTAATCGAGGATCAATGAAACAATGCAGTTTTAACATTTAACTCGGGATAAGCAAAAGTTAATATCGTTGCACAGCTCATTGAACTTATGCGTCACAGATAAATAAGTTGTTCAGGAGGAAGGTGTAGAGAACCCTTGAAAGGTTGTTGCATTTTATTTTTATTTTTGTTTGGTTTATCTTTGAATTTAACCGAAGCTAGGAAAGAGGAAAAGGAAATCACTATTGTGGCTCACTGACGACGAAGCGTGGTGAACTGTGCGGTTGGGTTAGAATTGCTGGGAAACAAGCGAAATTGTGCGAGGAGCGCGTAACATTTTTCCGCTCGGATTATGGATACACTTTTAATCGTATCTGGCTCAAAAACCTTTATTTCAATTGCAAATATAGTAAATAGTTTGGACATCTAAAATCGAAACTCAAATTTAGAGAATAAAATTAGATTTTTAGGAATAAAACTCACAGAGCCAGATAGGATTAGAAGTTTGGCGGTATAATGAGTGCATATAGGAGTGAGCGAGATAGCTCTAATAAAATGTGTATAACTTTTGCTAGCGAATTATGGGGGAGATTGGTTTTACACATGGTGGTGATCGGACTGTGGTGGATGGAATTTATTTTAATATATTTTTTTTCATGGCATCGGTGGCTTACAGTGGCGGTAGAAACGAGAAATAAGTAGTTAATTAACAAAAAAAAACGTGGTTAATTTCATTACGCAGCAGAGGAGTTTTCGTGAAACGTTACCACAGAAAGTGCATGCATTCTGCATCCCTAAATAGGCGTTCCTAATACGCAAAAATATACTCTCCAAACTCGTCCCGCTCCACTTGTACGGAAGAGGAAAAAAAACCCCACGCGATTTATAAGTCCGACCGAAACACGCCATCCGCACGAATTTTTAAGCACCATAACCAAAAGATAAAGCCAAAAAGCCATCGTATGATTGGCGACAGTACCTGCTCCAGCTCGCACAAGGTGTCGAGATCCATCCAGAAGCCCAAGCGCCAAAATATCCTCAGCAGTGTTCCACGAAAGTGTCGCATTAACATTCCAAGCTGCGGCCTTGCGAATTCACTCTGGTTCATCTTAGCGAACGCATCGCGCCCGTCCACCCACAGCTCAGGTGCTTAAGCTCTAATTTCGCCTGGGACGAAGGAAAAAAAATGCCCGGCAGCCGCCAAGCTTCAGCAAAGCAGTATCCGCAGCAGATCAGCATACCAGTAGCAGAAACTACACCCATCGTTTAATGTTTCTATCGCGCCCTACAGGGCACGGTTAATACAGTAAAAACAGAAAAAGCTAAGTTTTGGTCCATTTTTAAATTATTTGTAAATCATTTGCGTTCAAACGTAATTTGTATCTCTCTAGTTTAGCTTCAATCGTTTACGCCAAATTTAAAAGCAGTATAGCTACATCGAGGAAGGTATGCGGTGCACCTCAGACCAACACCTTGGATTCCGTGTTAAGGGTAACCCAGAAAATTGAATGGGGTAAGTCGTTGTATGAATTACTTTTGAACAAATGATATAGTAGTATCAATATTCGATTTTTGGACCAGTAAAGTAAATATCAAATGTTATTGGATGTTCTTTTTGCTGAAACTAAAGCATCTATTTTTGTTAAATTTATTTAAGCCTTGGTTTGTTCAATAAATTGAATTTATGGTGTTATTCGAACATAAGATCTGCGCTGTGTATTGTTTTCTTCCTTCGGATTAATTTTTGGTCAGCGTTGGCGTCATTTTAGTGATTTTCCTTCGCCTTCTATAAATATTTAACAACATTTCAGTCGATAACATTCGCGGATATGGGTAGTTATTAGAATTTAGAAGAGCATGTGGGAGGGCACGATGAGATCTGGAAAAGGACTATAGGGGTGTACTAGGTTTCGTTTGAAGTTACACACTCCTCTCCCTTTAGGGGTCGTCGTGCATCGAGCGTGACGGCGGCCATGGATGCTGAACTTCGGTTTGGTGAGGGGCGAGCCAGCTCTTGGAGATAATTAATATCGAAACCTCTCCATATCTCGCCCACTTTGGAAGAATACCTGGGATTAGATGAAACTCGGGCCTCGCAATCTTTATCGTTAGGGAAGGATGGTTACAGGTTGTGTTAGATCCCTTTTCATAATTGCTTTCAATATTTCAGGCATATAAATAAACAATGTAACCCCCAGGGCTTGTGGCAAGATCCCCGCCCACCGTTGAGCTAGCGGGTGGAGAAGAACTCATGCCTGAGCCACAGGTGGCCTGGACACCCCCTCCTACTAGTCTGCCCGGACTGGCTCAAGGGTCCTGTGAACTTGGGTCATAAGGGTGGACAGGGTTAGTGGAAGGGTCACTCTGGGACACAATCTTGACAGGGAGGGTCTTTACCATCAGCGATTTAGGCTTTCGCCAGCATGGGTGATAGTGCCGGAAGAAGCCTAGTCGCTTCCAACGGAACTACTGTTCAACCATTTTCCCTCTCCCTGATGGTGGTGTTCGGGGGTTCGTTACAAAGGATCACAATGATATTAATAATAATAATAATTAGTTAGGGTATATTACACGGCGATCTATTGGTCTATTGTGGCCACTGTTTGTACCTCGGAGAGTTTCATGCCTCTTTCAGAGCACCCTCTAGCCACACCTCTTTTATAAAGCGTATCGGGGTATTGATCTGATTTATCCTTGGCAAGTCACACTCCTTAGAGCACAGCATCAAGTCCAGTTTGCTTGATGAATCTGAGAATGAGCTGTTTGTATGTCCTTGTCTGATATCTGGTGCCTGCCCAAGTATTTTATCCTTTTGTGGGCCAGTGCCCCTACTGGATTCCAGAATGTGATCTGGAGTTTCGGCGGTTTTACTGCAGAATCTGCGGAGCCCGTCCTCTTGTATGCCCATTTTCCTCAGTTGCTCCTTGAGTCTACAGTGCCTCGTGAGGAGGACTGTTAGGATTCTTAGGTTGTTTTTGTTAATGCCGATACAAGCTTTGAATCTCTTTTGGTTATAGTTTCCTAAGAGTTTCTTTGCATGCCTCAGACCTTGGAGGTTGAGAAAGGTTTTGGCCCTTGTTTCTTCCTCCAGTCTCCTGAACTCCTCGCGCAGAGTGTGTTCTCCTATCCCGTAGAATGGTTCACTACCTGTGCAGGGTTCGTCTGCCCCTTTTCTTGACAGAGAGTCCGCTGCCTCATTGTCTGTAATGCCAACATGGCCAGGTACCCAGCAGATTGAAATTCTTTTGTTCTTGCCTAGTCTTTTCAGTCCTTGTAGGCACTCAAACACGAGTTTTGACTTGATGACGTAGGCGTTAAGAGCCTTTATGGCTGCTTGACTGTCAGAGATTATTGCTATGTTGCAGTTCCTGTAGTTTTTCTCAAGGTTGATTCGAACGCACCTGTCTATGGCACATATTTCTGCCTGGAAGATGCTGGTACATTTGCCCATGGATTCGTATCGCTTAGTTCCTGGCCCAAACACTCCTGCACCAGATCCCTCGTCGGTTCTTAGAGCCGTCCGGGTACCGCTTTGTTGTGTGGTTGCTCAGTCCATAAGATGTGGATTCATTGCTCCAGTTCTCCTTGTTTCTGAGCTTTATTTGGAAACTCTTCTCGAAGTTGAATTTGCTGATGATATCATCCGTGGGTATGGCAAGCAGTGGGAGTTTTTTGAGTAAGTCACCGTGTTCTTTTGAACCCATGCATTTTCCTCTTCCAATTCCCTCCTTTGCCATTCTTAGGATTGTTTTTTTTTGCCGCGTTCATCACCATGATGTGTAGAGGTGTTAATTACAGTAACACCTTGGGCAGCTACGCATTACTACTTTAATGCACAGGCACGCCAGTCTTTGCACTTTGCTGAGTGTCTCTCTTTCCGTGGTTAGACTGGTTCGTTTCGGCCATGTTACTGCTCCATATATGATTATTGGTCTCACATTTGCAATGTACATCCGTCGCAGGATGTTTGGGCTGCATCCCCATACCTTCCCCGCTAGGCTCCTATATATCATGAGAGCACGGTTGGCCTTCTTGGATGTCTCCTCTGCATGTTTTCGCCAGGGAGTTTACTATATGGATGAAGTCCTAGATACTTTACTTCTTTGACTGGTATCAGTGTCGTGCCTGATAGGCTAGCGTCTTTAAGTCTTTGAAGTTGTCTTTTCCTTGTGAATGGTAATATCGTTGTTTTCGCCGGATTGATGTTAAGTTCGACAGTATGGCACCATTCCTTGATTACTATAAGCCCCCTATGTATGATGTCCCCAAGGGTTTCTTCAAACTTACCCCTGGCAATCAGTACAATGTTATCGGCGTACGCCTGATAGTTGATGCCAAGGTTGGTTAATTTTTCCAGCAGTTCGTCTACAACTAGGCCCCACATTAAAGGTGATAGTACCGCTCATTGTGGACATCCTCTTGCTGTGTTCACTCTGATGGTTGCAGATAGTGTTTGAGTCTCTGCTGATCTAGTGCTCAGCAGCTCAAACATTCAGGTAGATACTGTACTGTTAACGCCTTTCCTATCCAGCGACCGTTTGAACGCCTCGTGTGAGGTATTGTCAAATGCTCCCTCAATGTCTAGGAGTCTCGCTTTATCCCAATGATATTTCTTGCGTCAGAATCTCCCAGACAACAGAGTACAGACAGACAGTAGGTATTGACTGCTCGCCTTAAACGACGATTTTTTCGTGGTCGAAGACCCACAGGAGAAAGTGGGTTTGCTGGGCGCTTGTTTCGAGGCCGTGTACACGGTGAACAATCTTGTTCGCCGTAACCACGACATTGAGAATAGGGCTCTAGGGAGCCACTTATTTCTGCGCACCGAACTTGAGAATTGGCGATCCGAGAATAACGGTTCACCGTATTCAATGATGACAACCATGTTAATGGCCGAGATGCATCGCACTTGTTCGTGTCGAAGGATGATCTTCTGTGCATCTTCGAGTCACTAAAGAATAAAAAGTAGGCGGGGATGGATGGTGTCCCAAACGTCGTATTGAGACACCTGCCTTTGGAGGCTGCAGATATTTTCACCACTCTGTTTAACAATGCGCTAAATAATGCACATTATAAGGTAGCTATGGTACACCCAATTCCGAAAAAGGGTAAAAATAGGACGAACCCTGCCAATCTCCGGTCAATTAGTTTGCTTCCGAATATTAGCAAGGTCTTTGAAAAAGTTATCAATAGAGCCCTGTTGAAGTGGGTCGAGGACAATAACGTAATTCCGAACAACCAGTTTGGTTTCAGACCAGCGCATGACACTATTCATGCCGCGTCGAAACTGGTTTCTGACATTCAGTGAAATAAATGCAGGAACCAATGCACGGGTGCTTGTCTGGTTGATTTGGAGAAGGCTTTCGACACCGTATAGTTAGAGGGACTTTTCTACTAGTTGACCAGGCGGGGCATACACAAACCTTTGCTACATGTAATTTATAATATGCTTATGGAAAAGAGTTCGTTGTCAAATGTGGCAACGTGACTTCGAGCAGAGTCTTTGAAATTAAAAACGGTTTACAGCAGGGTGCGGTGAATTCTCCGATCCTGTTTAACATTTACACGAGTGATCTTGTAGGTTCACTCAGACATGCTATAGCGTATGCCGATGATTTGGTGGCATACAGATCAGGTCCTAAAATCGAGGTCATTAACAGTCTTTTGCAGCCTGACTTCGATCAAATTAAGGGATATTGCGACGACTGGAAGTTGAAAACCAATTTTCAGAAGACGGAAACAATCTTCTTCAGAACACCATTGGCTGGGCCCCTAAGGATACCAGAAAGAACTGGAAGAAATTGGCCATTGTTCGACAAAATGGGCAGCCATTGGCGGTGAGAAGCGTAGTTAGATATCTCGGTATCATTAAATCAAGAAACTACCTGTTCGGAGACACCGAGAATGGAGTGTATATGTTTGGTAGCTACAACGAATTGTTAAAATGAAGGTGCAGAGCGCGATGCGATGCATTATGCTCCCACAACGCATTTTGTACGTAATCAACTTTGAGCAGAAAAGGACGCTAATGATAAATGATGACATCATGAATCGCAGTTGACGGTACCAATCTAATGCTGACAGAATTACTCGGATACCTCAATCCATTCCCGAGTACTCCTCCCCTTGAGTCAAAACTGACTAAAATGTGACTGGCTGAGATAAGACAGGCCAAACTATCTTTTGGGATACAAGTTTCATGACATTTTTTTCAAATTGGATTACAGTCAGTGCTGTGGGGAAAAATGCTCAGACATATTTTCTTAGAAATGGTCCTGCAAACACCAGAAACTATCTCCAAATTTAGAATGCATAAGTTTATTGAGTCATTAAAACCATTTTTATGATCTTGCAATTTACCTGAAACTGCAGGTACATATTAATCAGGAAAAGGACAAAACCGCTGTTTGAGATCAGTAGGCGGAAAGTGGAAAAAAAAACAATTAAACCATTGTAACAGGTGGGCCATAATATATGACACTTTTTCCCAGGCTATATCTTTGGAATAGAATAATAAAAATTAATGAGGTTTTTTTAATGTTTATAAGGGCATTTAAGTTTTTTTCCCATCATGTTTTCAAAATGTCATCGCTTAAGTGGCCGCCGCCATTGTTGATTACCATTTGGGGTCTTTTTTATGGGCATTTACATGGTTATCATCAGATCTTTGGGCGCTAGGCTCGTCAGAGTTTGTGGCGTGTTCACATAAATCCGGGACTTTAAAAAACTAAATCGGCGTAATATGGAAAGGAAGCGCCTGCTTTAGAATGTCGGCATTGAGCGACCAGTGGGGCCGGCCGGCCAGGAAAACTGGCATGAAATGCACGTTGCGCCAAAATAACTGACGAATTGTTCTTTAAATAAAATCGGGACGATCATGGACGCGTTTTCAGGAGTACAGCATTCCATTGCTTTTTCACACAAATTTTAAATATGTTTGCTTCACAAATGTCAAAACCGAACTGCCATTCGGCGCCATATCTATGACACTTACCGATAGGGTCATACCCTATGGCCCAACTTGTAAATATAAAATGTTATTTGGTTTTCATTGTTTTATTTTCATTAACACAACCATATCCTTAAAAATTATACTTTGTTGGACTTCGTTTGATTGTTGATGAATGTGGATTCCCATAATATTTCTAATGCTGCTATCGATACGATACTCGCTATTACACTCAGAGAAAAAAATAGTCATTAATGACTATTTTTTGACTATTTTCATAGTCCGAATCGTGACCACTATTTTTATTAGTTAAAAATAGTTACTTATGATTATTTTGGTTGTAAATTTACTATTTATAATAGTCATGGTTGAACTTTTGACGTACGCTTTTATTATTCAATAACTAAGCAATAGTAATTTTTGACAATTTATATTACTATTTCTAACTATTTTCAACTTATTTTTGATCTTTAATAGTCATTCCGTAAATTTCGTAGAATATTATCCAATTACTAAGACAATAGTTACAAAAATAACTATTTCTTTCTCTGAGTGTAGTAGTTTCATTATAGGCCCATTTTTTGATGGGTTTAAAATCTGGGCTACATGTAGGCCGGTCCAATATGTGAATGTTAATGTCTTCAAAGTAGCTTCTGACCTTAAATTTGAGAAAATAAGAAATACAAATAGGAATTTACTTTAGATTATGGAGTTGAAACCAACTTCTAGGGGTTCCACCATACAGCACTTGCACGAAAGGCTCTAAATCATCCTGTAGCAGTTTCAAGTAATTACCTGCTAAAACTTTAGAGGAGATGAAATACGATCCTCGCTAATCCGCCCCCACATATATCCCCAGACTATAGCTCTTTCAGATTTTGGGGTAAGTGTTCTAGGCACTCGACGCGAAGCCTCTCTCCAAGTTTGTTCCGAACAAGGATTTTTCAATTTCCAAGACGCAGGTTGAATATCGAATTGTCGGACAATATGATATTGTCCTACCTCTTAGATTAGATAAATTCTTTATTAAGACTCATAATTACAATTATTAAATTATGTTAAAGAAACAATCGCAGCAGTAGCATCGCCAATTCAGGCAAATCTAAGAGATTCGACTCGAAACTTGTCGGCCCAAATTGGAGTTAGCAGGTGGTCATTACAACGGATGATTCACGATGACTAAAACTTGTTTCCGTACAAAGTCTGGAGCGCACGCAAGTTAAACCCTCTGGATAAGCCTATTCGCCTGGAATATTGACCGAAGAAGGCAAAAGCTTGATAAATTGCTTGTTTACGTCTGATGAGGCCCATTTTGATCTAAACGGCAATGTAAATAAGTCAAATTGCCGTATATGGAGTGAATCTAATACAGAAATACTCCATGAGACGGTACTACATCCAGAACGAGTCACTGTGTAATGCGCAGCTTCATCAAGGTTCATTGTGGGGTCATACTTCTTTGAAGAAAACGGTGTAACAGTAACCGTCAATGGAGACCGTCATATAAGGAGTTTTCTTTACCCAGAACTACGCCGGCGAAGTATCCGTTTCAACAGCATTTGGTACCAGCAAGATCGAGCAACTGCACACATAGCCAGATCGGTTATGGCGGAGCTCCAACGAAAATTCCCAAATAAATAAATATCCAGAAACTCCACTTTCCGCTGGCCCCCAAGGTCACCTGACCTGATTGCACCAGACTTTTTTTTAAGGAGTTATGTGAAGCAATAGGTGTACCAAACGAAACCAAGGAATTTGACTGAATTGAAACAGTCCATTTAAACAATAATTGAAAGCGATCCCGACTTCAACCCTTCAGGCGGCACTGAATAATTTTCTGATCAGGTGTCGCATGTGCGTGGATGAGCATGAAGGTCATTTACGGTCTATCATCTTCAAAAACAATTAGTTATCTATATATAAAAGAAAGTGTCCGAAGCGATGTAACCGCATAACTCGAGATTGGCCGAACCGATTTTGATGATTTATACTTTGTTGGAAAGGTATTTTCTCAGCACGGGTTTTAGAAGAAAAAAAATCTAAATTTCAAAATGGCTTATTTTGACCACCCAGCGTGTTACGACAGGTTTTTTTCGATTTTTTTTAAATTTTTTTTTTTTTTTTTTCATTTTGTATTTATTTATTTTGGCAACAACCAAATAAAGAATCGCATTTGAATGTAACATATCGTATCACAATTGAACTGTCAGATAGACACGCAACGTAACGCCATCTATTATCGATCAATGGAGAAGCCAATTTTGTTTCATGGTTGGTGGCGCTGTCGGATTCGGATTTCTTCATTGCGATTTTGTGAGTTTTTGTGAATTAAAATTGATATGAGAATATATCTATATCTATTTATATATATATGTATATAAAAATCAATCCATATTTGCGTTTGTCGCCGGTGTTTGGCCAAACGCGTTAACCGATTCCAATGAAATTTGTTTTTAAAGAAAGGTGACGTCTATACGAAGGATATTATGTATGTGCGATGTCTGTATCTGGATCGGTGTGTACATTATGTGTTTCTTAAAAAAGAGAAAAAAAATCACAATGTATTTATACACTGTGTGTTTCATATGTAGGTATCATGTGGTTTGAAAAAAAAACAAATTTAAGTGAAATAATAAAAAGTTTTTTTGTGTAATATTTTCTATATATAAAAATCAATCCATATTTGTGTTTGTTGCCGGTGTTTGGCCAAACGCGTTAACCGATTCCAATGAAATTTTTTTCCATGAAAGGCGACGTCTGCACGAAGGTTGTTATGTTTGGCTATATCTGCATCGGTGTGTGAGATATGGGCATTTGAGGGAGTACATATGCATATGTGCGTATGCGTTTAAATTACGACGCAGATACAGAGACCGTACAGACGTCACTTATTTTGTTATCCGAACAAGCATATGAAAGAGGGAGACCACACGAACGTTTCAAGCTTATTGTGGAATTTGTGCGCACTTTCATTCTTGAGATATCGTGTGTTCAATATTTTATTCAAATAACTCTTATTGAAATTTTTTGCATTTTTTTGTGAATCGGACATCGGAAAGTTGCTTTTCCAACATTGATAACAATCGGTGTGGTAGTGAATGAAAAGTGATTCAATCGAAGTTTTTTATTTTCGCTTCGTTGTTTGATTCGCAGAAGTAAGGTGACATAGGCGCCTGCCAGACAACAAGCACCTACCCTAAACGGAACAACGAAGTTGTGTGAGCGGCCTAAGCCATGCGGAGAAAAATGTGCAGTCACTTTCACCGGTTGAGCTCAAATCAGACAATCTTCGGTGTTGGCCTGAGAGTGTTTCTGTGAACTTTGGTCAAAATCGGTCTTCTTTTTTTAGGCGCAGCAACATACGCCGGATACCCGCTATAGACAATTATAAGGAAGTCTACTCGAACTTATTGGCCAATAGAATTCTCGGGCACGGGCAAAGCCGGGCAGGTGCAGCTAGTATAAACTAAAATTGAATATTCTATACTAAAAAACATGAAATACATTGATTAAAAAAAAAGTTATTTAAGGTTCTTATGGTACCACAATTGGTGCGCCACCCTGTACAAAAAAATCATCAGATAACCGTGGATTTTATCTATATCCTGAAACGTGTCCTAATTAAGGAACAAGATACCCAGCAATCAACTGAAAATAGGAGTAGCTAACGAAAACTTATAGTGGCTTTCCTTTTATTTAACCTTAATTAAATTAAGGTTCCCTCGGTGCATATTACGTTACATTTCAACAAGCAACATTGGTAGCATTATTGTTTTACATTTAAAAACCTAAATAGTGATTCATTTGTATTTTTTTGTTTATGTCGCACAGAGTAGCAATTAACTTCGTGTAACATCCCAACGCAATTGATATTTTAATCATGTTTCTTCAATTTCAACGCGGGTCTTCCCAGCGTGTAACAAGAAAAGATAAATTAAAATCCCCGATCGCAACATGAAGAAGGTCGACGCTATCGTGATAAATTGCTGCTACCAAGTTTTTTCCGCCGGATTATATAGTTGCTCATAAACAAATTAAATTTTCAAATTAACCGGCAGCCAAAGATAAGAATTACGATTTAGGAGGTGCAAATATGAGCTGAGGTGGCACTATCGTAATAACTCATGTTCCACCTGACTTGGAACGTGAGTTTTGCCCCCATACAATTTGTAACTACATATAAACAATTAGGACAGATTGGCTTTATTTTTATTTTTTGTAGGTTGAGAGTGGGTGAGGCCTCAAGTTGCATGTGTCGGGAATTCGTACTCTGACATTTCAGATAAATGAACATTTGGCAAGTTTGAAGCATGTAGTTGATTTATCGATAAGTAATCAGTTGACTGTATTAGCTGCGGTAGAGTAGCTTGGGGTTCGATTGTACTAGTTAGTCACTTCAATCTGTTCTTAACACTTGTAGCAATCCGAGATTCGATTACTGTAGTCACTTTTTTCGCCCCCAGCCCAAGAATCGATAGCTATGTTGACCTGATATCCTTCCATGGATTGGAGTAGCGATCTTTCGTTCCTTTATTTCAGTCACCCCAATCAGTCTCGCTTACAATAGAATAAAGGGCGGTTTAATTGTATCCGTCGCCTTGAACTGCTCCCCTTGCCGTGGAATCAAGAAGCGGTATGGGGTTCGACTGCAGCAGTCACCCACTGCGGCTCCTCTTCCGCTGTACAAGGGAGGCGGAATTTGGCTGAGGTTCGATAGCATCAGTCACCTCAATCTGTTTCTCCCTCATGGACTCGTGGTTGGGCTGGGTCCTATTGCATAAGTTACTCCCAATCTACTGGAGTAGAGAGGTTTGAGGTTTGATTGTTCCAGTTACCTGAATCCGCTCTCCTTCTGATACCTTGTGTAACAGCCTGGCGTTCTTCACCCCTTTAGCTCTTCTCTTAAGAACCGCCAGAGGCATTCCTCACCAATTTCAGCTCTTCGCTCAAGAAGTGAAAAAAGCTCGAGGTCCTACGCTGCGGTCGCTTCACCATATAGAGTGGACCAAGGTTCTATTGCTTCAGTCACACAAATCTCGCGGCAGAGAAGGCGGTTTGAGGTCCGATTGTATCAGTCACGTCACTCTGCGCTACTCTCCGAGGTTTCAAGAAGCGGCCTTGGGGTTCGATTGTTCCAGTCACCTCAATCCGCTCTCCTCCTGATACCTTGTTTAGCAGACTGGTATTCCTCACCCCTTCAGCTCTTCTCTCAAGAACCGAAAAAAGCTCGAGGTCCTTCGCTGCGGTCACCACAATCTGCTCTCCTCCCGCTGACCCGACAAAGGGTAGTAGTTTGAGGTTTGATTGTACTAGTCAACTCAATCTGCTCCTCTCCCATTAAATCGAGGGTGGTTTGAGGCCGAGTTAAATATACTGACTTTATAAAATTTTGCAAAATTCGGATTTACATGGTTGCATTTGTTTTGAAATAAAACGAATTAGGATATCTTTGAACTGAAAAAGTTGGTCCTGGTGTTGTGTAAAACTTTAAAATATGTGACTTGCAACGATGAAAGAAAATCCCTTGATCCTCAGGACATATTAAAAACCTATGAAAATCCTCCAAAAAATGATAAATCCCTCAAAATTGTATCACTACGGCTCACTTTCTTCACCTAACTGCAGGTAATTCAGGGTTCCCCAGTAAGCCGAGGGTGCCTACCGTTTCCCTCCCCTCTGTGGCATCGCAATGATCCTATATAACTTTCTAAGCGGGGCTTGATATCGTATGGAGGCAGTCACCTAACATCAGCTGTAGTCATTATTTTTATAAAAATTGTCATGAAGTTAATTTTTAAGACTTAATAGGGCCACAATTTTGCGTACATTTTTTTGATGTTCGGTCGATTGTTTTCTTTCAAAAGTCTTAAATTTCTCATAGCCATAAGGCTGCAATTATGAAATAACAAGATTCCATGGTTATCAGCCACATGATGACCCCCAAACCAGGCGAGAAGTCAATCACAAAATCCCGAGAACAAAAGACTGAGGAATGCATCATATACTGCGCAGAATGTTGAAGTGTTCCATAATTAATTTAAATAAATATGCAATTATGCGGGTTTTTGTTAATTGCTAACCGGATGATTGATCGGAAAAATTGGACACAATGACGAATGCAATTAGGCGGGGAATTGTATACTTCAGTTCAAGGTTTTTAAAGTTTGTTAGCAGTTCATGTTTACCATTACCATTCTCTGAAGTCCGCAACACTTTTCAACCAGAAAGGGTTGGTAGAGGCATTATCTACTCTTGTTTTGTTGGAAAAGTTATCCGTAGTGAAGTAGGATTTTACACGTATCACAAATATGTACAGGATCCCACTGCAGACGACTGCGAATAAAAGCATGAAATCCTGCTGCGGAAAGGTTGAATGAAGATTGAATGAACTTGAATGAACTTTCGGTTGGTTAGTTCTTATATGTTGGTACGATTGATACATTTTATGCTTCGTTCGTAGAGTAACGTTGAAATCTCGATGCAGGTTTTCGACTCATGGGTTAAGATGGATTTGATAGAAATCATAGAAAAAGAAATGACATTCCTCTGTTTATTTCACAAAATGGTACCCAGTACGCGTACTTATCAAACACATAAATGTATTTAAACACACACACAGTCTGATCCAACCGTACGAGATCAATTTCAACTCAAGACTCTCTAACATCGACTAAATCACGAGTTTCTATTTTGAACATACTCTACGGACGTGCTCCCCTCACTTTGGTGGTCTTGTTTATATAAAAAAGCTGATACATTTCGTGAAAAAAATGTTAAAACAGGAAAAAGAACAAAATTATAAGAATTATTCATTCTACGAATAGTTGAATGAAAATGTTAGATTTTATTTATTATTAAAAATTCTAGCTAGTTTTGTCTTGACACGGATCTATTTGTTGGATTTGTTGATTTTTTCTGGAAATTATTCTGACAGCTCGAAGCTGTTGTCGTAGTAAGAAGTACCAAATTTCAAAAATAGAAACCAAGATGCTGCGTATGGTTTTAGTGGGAATTCCTACTTTACTGTGGACAGCTTTCCTAACAAAACAGGGGTATTGCCAATCACTAGGATGAGGCTACAATTTGTGTGACCGGTTTTCGCCATGTATAGCGGTCATAATTTTTTTATCCGGAAACATATAATATCTGTATAGGTACATATTTTCCCAAAACAAAGCTATTAAATTTAAGGGGTTCGATAGGAACGTCCACTAGGGTTTCCTAAAACAAAATAATGAACCACCGAAAAAGGGTATAGGAAGGTGCGCCACTTGGATGAGGTCACCGTACAACAGGGCGTGCACAGATTCTAGAGAAATTTGCGGGTAGAAATGTATGCACAGACTACATTACTCCCAAACTAGATTTTATAAGACCATTTAGTGTCTCTTTTCCCTGTAGGGAAGAATGGCAGGATAACCAAGTACCAATCCATGCAACAACGATCCCCATCTATACAGATGGCTCCAAGATGGATACCGGCGTTGGTGCAGGTTTCTACTCAGAAACGCTCGGAATATCTGGCTCGATCAGACTCCCCGACTACAGCAGCGTCTTCCAAGCTGAGGTTCTGGCGGTGACAACAGCCGCTAAGCAGGCTGCAATGACGGCAATACCACAGGCTGATATTACCTTCTTCATTGACAGCCAAGCGGCAATAAAATCGATTTCCGCCACAGAAATAAAATCGAGGCTTGTAAGAAGCTGTCGCGAAGAGCTGCGGGCTCTTGGCGCGCAGCACACTGTAAGACTCTGCTGGGTCCCCGGACACAGTGGTGTCCCAGGAAATGAAAGAGCCGATGAACTGGCAAGAAAATGATCTTCCCTTGAATCAAGGGATGCTGACACCAAAGTAAAAACCCCACCCTGTTACCTTAAACAGGTGATTGGAAATAAAACACTGATGACAGCAAACGAAAGATGGAGTGCCATTGATTCCTGTGTTATTACAAGGAAAATGTGGCCACTATATGACAAACAAAAGACCAAGAGAATCCTTCAAATGAACAAGAATTCTTTATCCTCTCTCACAGGTGTTATCACCAGACACAACATGCTGGGCTACCATGCAAAGAAATTAAAACTCAGCACAGATGAAC
This sequence comes from Portevinia maculata, assembly GCA_949715645.1. NCBI lineage: Eukaryota > Metazoa > Arthropoda > Insecta > Diptera > Syrphidae > Portevinia > Portevinia maculata. Next base: position 23,000,562 of record OX454527.1, on the reverse strand, counting down.
TCTGCAGAGGATGTGGGGACGAGGAGGTGAATGAGGATACTCCGCATTTCCTCTGTCTCTGCCCTGCACTCTGTCATATCAGAAACAATATCCTGGGCAGATATTTCTTCCAGGATTTAGAAGAACTCTCCGGCAAGTCTGTGAATGACTTGCGCAAGTTCATCAACGCATCGGGATGGTTTGTAAACCCGCTACGTTTTTCATAGGTTTTTTATTGGTTCCAGATAAGGGAAGCGTAACCTCCAGGGTATCACAAAGGGTCTACATTGACCTAAGTGTGACGGGCGCAGGATTCTCTTGCCCCGTCAGCCCAGTAACCTAACCTAACCTAACCTGGATGAGGTCACATGAAAAATCTTATAAAAACATAGGGGCGGGCTACACTCCGCTTGGGCGAACTGTTGGATACCCTATTCTTATTCCTATCCCTCATAAGTGGGCGTGACAAAAGTCTAAGTATGGTTGAATTGTTAAGAACGCTGTACATATTCTGTTATATAACATTTAAAAGATTTTATCAAACAAAAACGAAGCGTTTGTAAAAAAAACGTTTCCTAGCTCAAACTTTGGATTTTCAAAAAAAGTTTTTTTTTGTAAATTGTGGGCGTGTCAGCAGACGGATTTTGAAAATATTTACACATGACCATAAAGGGCCCCCTAGAGAGTATATATTATAAATTTCAGCTCCCTAGCTCAAATTTTGGTTTTTCAATAAAATTGTTTTATTTTTTTGTGGGCGTGTCAGTGGGCGGATTTTGAAAATTTATCCCGAGCAGTTTTAGGAGTCATAGATCATATATAAAAAATTTCAGCTTTCTAGCTCAAAATTCGATTTTTTCCAAAATTTTGTTTTTTTTTTGAGTTTGTGGATTTCAAAAATTCGTAAGCTTGATTATTTCGGGACCCTAGAGAGTATATGGTTAAAATTTCAGCTCTCTAGGCCCAGTTTAAAGGCCTAATTTTTGCCGACGGACGGACGGGCGGACATAGCTAGATCGACATTACTATCGATGCTGATCATAAATATAGTAACTTTTAGGGGTCTACGGGCAATATTAAGGTATGTTACAAACTATGCGTCAAAATTAATATACCCTTAGAATATGGTATAAACATCGGGACGGTCTACAGACCGCTTGGGCGAACTGTTGGTTACCCTATCCTTATTTCTATCCCTCGTAAGTGTGCGTGCCAAAAGTCTAAGTATGATTGAAATGTTAAGAACGCTCTACATATTTTGTTATATAACATTCAAAGACTTTAATCAAAAAAACAAAGCTTTTGTAAAAAAAAACGCTCCCTAGCTCAAACTTTGGTTTTTCAATAAAATTGTTTTATTTAATTGTGGGCGTGTCAGTAGTCGGATTTAAAAAATATTTAAACATGAGTATAAAGGGCACATAGAGAGCCTTTATTATAAATTTCAATTTCCTAGCTCAAACTGACTTTTCAATAAAATTGCTTTATTTAATTGTGGGCCTGTCAGTGGACGGATTTTAGACATTTTATCTCCCGAGTAGTTTTAGGAGTCAAAGCTTTGTAGCTAAAAATTCGATTTTTTCGATAAATGTGTTTTTTTGAGTTTGTGAATGTGTCTGTGGCGGGATTTCAAAAATTAGTAAGCTTGATTATTTCGGGATAGTATATGGTTAAAATTTAAGCTCTCTAGGTTCAGTTTAAAGGTCTAATTTTTGCCGACAGACGGATGGACGGACATGGCTAAATCGACAATATCGACAAACAATAATTTATTTGGTTTCTGTCCATTTACGATTTCATTGTTCGACGGTGTTACTTTTTAAATTGAATCATTAAATTGTTTATAATAGTCAAGCAACACTTCGTCCACAGTATCGCGGATAGCTTCTTTTTTTTTAAAAGGAAATCCAAATCCCAGAGCACTCAGACTCGGTAACGGGCCATTGTACTACCAGGCAGAAATCCTCTTTTTTGTGTAGAGGCATGTGAAGGGTGGCGTATGTTGTTATTCCCCATGTGGATTGAACCCGCACCGCACGGGTCACAAGCCAACACACTAACCTCTACACCGTCGCCACCCATTCGCGGATAGCTTAGATTAAAGTGTCTTCAAATTGTCTACTGCCTTCATAAACTTTTCGAGATAGACATGCCGAAACGTTTTCGACGATGCTCAAGTCCGGTGAATAGGGCGGCCATGACAAACGTTTTCTGAGCGAATCCAGCTTCTGGCAACCATGTACGTGTTTTGGGGAGCGTTGTCGTGTGCGAAAAGCCAAGGCAGAGGTTCCAGCAATCATTGGTAGCTATTTCCGTCCGTTGCTGTGGAAAGCAACTCCAATTCGATTGTGGCTTAGAAAGTGATAGCTCCGCACACCATTACGCCTGATGTACGGCTCTGATGTCTTGACAAAATAAGCTCTTCTTTCCTCAAATCGTCGTAATAAGAGTCGTGACGTTCTCTTGCGAAATTTTTTCTACATAATTATGTCCCTTATGAACTTGCCTCAGAACAAGTTTAATTTTAATTTGTCTACGCTGGATAGTATCATTTTTTTTCATTATCCTTCTGACCGTGGTTATGGGTGGCGGTAAGACAGCGAGGAGTTCCAGAAACCTACCTATAGAGGATCATGAACATGTATAAGGGAGTAAAAACAAGAGTAAGATGCTGGCACCTCTGAGGTCTTCAGGGAAGTGTCTTAAGTCTCTTGATATTTATTACAGTCCTTGATTATCTGCTTGAAGGAAAAGTGATGGACTCCAAAGTACATCAGTTATTCTTTGCTGACGATGTAGCCATCATTAGCGAGGATCAAACGTCCCTGCAATGAGCACTTGATGTATGGGTGGAAGTTTTGGAGAAGAATGGGTATCGTGTTAGTCCGAAGAAAACAGAACACTTGTACTGCCCGTTAACTGATCCACTCCGACCTGTTCCAGACATTTATATGAATGGAGGAGTGATTCTCAAGTGGGAAAGTTTCAAATATCTGGGTGCTATGATTAAAGCGAAGCAAGCTATGATGTAGGTATTAAGCATCGCGTAAGCGTAGCGTGGATGAAGTGGAGGAAAAACTTACCCAACTCCTGTAATCGAACAATGCCAATAAACAAAATAACGGCAGCTGAGATGAAGATGCTTTGCATGACAGCAGGAGTAACAAAGATTGATCGAATAAGAAGTTCCAAGATCCGAGGAAGCCTCAAACCTATCTCGAAAAAAATAGAGCGCGACCGGCTTTTTTTTTTTTTATAAAAAGGAAATCCAAATCCCAGAGCACTCAGACTCGGTAACGGTCCATTGTACTACCAGGCAGAAATCCTCCTTTTGGTGTAGAGGCATGTGATTGGGTGGCGTATGTTGTTGTTCACCATGGGGATTGAACCTGCACCGCGCGGGTCACAAGCCAACACACTAACCTCTACACCGTCGCCACCCATGCGCGACCGGCTTAGTTGGTACTGTCATGTTCAAAGGAGAGATCCTACAAAAGCGAAAGAGAGGCAGGCCTAAAAACTCTGGATCACACAAATGCAACAATAACAGCATTTGGTTGGCCTCAGCGACAAAGCGATTCAAAATCGGGAGGCCTGCCGCTGTTTTCTGAGGGCGAACCGGCGAACCCCACAGGCGGACCAGTAAGGATGCAGTTAAATGGGAGGCTTATGATCCCCTTATATCCCGCTTTTGGACCTAATTTTAGCCGCTGGATTAGTGGAATTTTAGGCGCTGGATGAGTGGAATTTGAGGCACGCCGCAGAATTAACCACTTTTCTCGGGATGTTGTTGCTTCGGCTGTGTGCCCTTTTTGTTGTTTCCCAAAGTTTTGCGGATCAGCAAGAAAGTTGTTTACAACGTAATAAGCCCTTCAATTTTATGACTTTCTTTTGGGAAAATAGGTACCTACTCACAGGGAGTAAATTCTTCCAGTTAAAAAAGATCTAGCGGGTATACATCGCGAAAAACGCTCGCGAAAATTGTGGCCCCATCCTAGTGAAAAGATTCGTCTTCCATAAAGATATAAGTAAAAATATACAACTTGTCATAATCATGAAATGGTTTAAAACCGTTTTATTTACTTTTCAAAAAAACCCTAAATTTACACATACAATATAACAATATTGGACAAAGTCCAGAATATTTATCTCCTTCCATTTAAACCGGAGATTGGGGTGGTTCCTGGCTGAAATATGGTGCAGCATTTGGTGCCAATAATGTATGACACAGCTCACAGACTCTGGCTGGCTTCTGCCTTGGACCCGATGGTACGGACTTATTCAAGCATTTATCACAAAAGATCACGCCACAATGACGGCAATGCTGCTTGCGTACGGTCACCGTAAAGAAGACGTTGCAAGTTGGACAGTTGTTTATGTCTTCATCGTCTTGCCAGCGGACTTCGGCGTTCGGTTGACGGAAGTTTTCAATTGTTATCTAAAAGAGAAGATAGGAATTATTGATTATTGGGAAGGAAGAAGACATTTTTAGTGAGGGTTGATGAAAGTTCAAATAAAGCGTTCCAGATATAGTTATGTCCTGATATAGGTAAAAATTCTTCGAACTAACCTAAGAGTTAACGAACAAAATTCCGATCTATAAGGCCTGATTTGTATATTAAAAGTTCTGTGTAAAACAAATTCCCTGGAGTTTCAAAGCTCCAAGCAGTGGCGCCATCTATGGGAAAAAAATCAATTTTTTCATGGTTGAGCGCAATTGAGAAAACTGATTCTTCTTTCCCTGATCTGTATAGCTGGACAAAATGCAACACCTTGTTTTGTGAAGGTTTGATACATCCTGGAGGATCTACTATTATGAATTACTTGAAGAGTTTATGCTAGCGGAGGAGGCTCCAGACAAAGATCATTGGAGTGGAAATGAGACTAGCAAACTTTGGAGCTCGCTCCCGAGAGATATTTGTTGGGAAAAACTTGCAGCTATTTAAGTGCAGAGTCAACATAATCTTCGGGAGAAATAAAAGCAAAGGCTGTAGCCTGAAATCGCTCAAACGTAGAGTACCATAGAGGCCACCCATAATGCTGTGGAAAGAGCATATTTCTAAACAATGCCAATTCACCTGCAAACTTTGCGATAGCTTTACAAAATCCCTCTGGACATGCTCACTCGTGGCCAGGTCATCCTGAAGGTTTTTAATCTTGGACTTGTATTCCACATTGATCCGGTGAAGCTTCTCCTGAAAAAAATAGACAATCATAAAACTCGCCCCAAAACTCTCTACATTCTCAGCAGCCTTACATTGATCTCCTGCAACTCGATAACCTGCACACGAACCTCCGAAATCTGCTTATTCAAATCGGACTCTTTTCGTTCGAAGGAGTTCTTCATAGTCTCATACTTTTGCTGCGTCTCTAGGTACTCTGTCAGCCTGTCCCTGTTAAAAAGACAATAATTAGTATATCAAACTGCCCGAGACCCACCCTTTCAACAACTTACTGCAACGATTTCATCTCCGTCTGCACTTTCTTCTTGTATGTCCGCTTCTCGTTGATATTGGCATCAAGTTGGTCCCGTAAAATCTGAACCTCATCCGCATAGGTTACGCACTTTTGCTTCTCGAATTCACACCCGACGCGTGCTTGAATGAAGTCGTTCTGCTGACGCAGTAACAGCTCATGTAGTTCCTCGACATTGTTCGGAAGGTTTATGTACTGATTCTCAATCTCCTCAGAGGTGGCTAGGTACCTCCCGGAAAGGTAGTCATTATCGGCTTGTAGGGTCTCCAGCTGCTTATTCACTCTCTCACGATCGTCAGATAGTCTCAGCAACTGTTTGGTAATCTCGTCCTTAGCCTCTAGGAATTTCTGCTGCAAGTCCAGCAGCTCGGTTTCGCTTTGCTTCACATGATCCTTGAGATATTGAACCTCAAATTTGTGAGCTTCGCGCTTTTCCTGCCACTGATCTTCGAGGTCTTTCCGAAGGGCCGCTTCCTTGCGTATATCTTCGGCGGACTCTTCGATCGTCTTCTTCAAAGCTTCAATCTTCTGCTCGCTTGCTGTGAGCTGCTGTTTGGTCTTCTGTAAGTTTTCATCGAGGCTTCGACACGACTCACACTGAAACTCCATGGATGTGCTCTTGCTGACCGAGTTGTTGGTGGCCGCATCTATCGGTTGTGGAACGCCCGCGGTAGACGTGGCCTGAGCTATTTCCTGTGGCGACATTTTCTGAATCCGAAGAGCTTGAAGCTCTTCATCAGTGGAACGGAGTTTCTCCTTCAAAGCCTTTATCTCCTCCTCCAGCGGAACCACCAGCGAACGGAGAACTTCAGCGTCTTCTTGCGCCTGGAAAAAAATGCGATAAAGCAAAAAATTCAAACTTAAATGCGCGTATCTGCGCTTAAGGTCTGTCAAAAATTTTGAAACTGAAGAAAAACGTCGACAGCGAATTCCGTTTTGATTACGTACATATTTGTTTACCTTCCGCATAGAGTCGTCGAGGCTGTCATGACTACTCGTGGCCAAATCCGCACCCAATTTTCGGGCAAGGGTTTTCTTAACATGGCTCAAGACTGGTGCCAGGCTTGGCGTCTCCTGAAATAGAAAATACAAGTTTTAAACTGTCGAAAAAGATTGGGGCTTTCCTCGGACCTGCTGCAACTGGAGAATGCCCTCCTTGAGGTCGCGGTTCTCTTGCCTGAGACGCCTATTGTCCTCTTGCAGCTTCTCCAAGTCTGCCTTGCAAATCGATGACTCTTCAATTGTCTCTGAAAATACAGGGATTGAAAATAACTGCAACAACTTGGCTGGATAGTCAAGCCTACCCTGAACCAAAAGTTGCAACGAAGATATTTCCTCTTGGGTCCTCAGAGCGCTTAGCTCCTTCTCATTATCGGACCTACACTCGGCGACCATAACAATACTCCTCAAATCGTCATACTCCCGCTGGACAGCGTTCTTTTCAGCCAAGCACTTGGCGTATTCAGCTTCCTTCTGGATGAAGAGCTCCTTCAGCTTGGCCCGTTGGGTATTGAACTCAAAGTGCATTTTTTTATTTTCAGCTTCCAAAGCTTCGACTCTCGTTTGGAGATCTATTTATGGATGAAAACGTACAGGGTTTGCATTTTAAGACTCCACCAAGCTTACCTTCTTCCCGCGGCAGTGTTCTACTGGCATCTTGTCCCACCTCGTCCTCCATAGATCTATTCAAATTTTATTCACTGAAAGTGTACAAGGTTTGAACTTAAAATACGCGCCCCATCAATAAAGCAAAATATAAATCCAGGAAGAAGTCATTAACACCTCTCCCCAAAGACGTAAAAATGACATAAAGACTGATTGATAGTGGCCATAATTTGTTTCCAGCTTTCGGTTTTCGAAGATTGTCGTTTCTAACAAATGAGTGCGCGTTTGAGGCAAGGGGTGATCGTAAATTGCTGCGACGGCGTTCATGGCTGGTTTGCAAAGTTGGACAACCTCAAATACCGTCAATTGTAAATCAAGTTTATACGTGTTTGTGTGCGTGTCATGTATTTTTAAGTTTTTATTGTATTAGTCATAAAAATCGGCTAGAATAGTGGGTTAATGGGCACACTCGAAACTCATGGATGCAGTCCAGTGGGAATGCCGCATGAAATTAAATAGTATAATGCAGCAGGGAACGGGGACTTGGAATCAATTTATAAGAGCGGTTCTATGCGTTTTAATGGCGAATAAAAGTGTTTTTAAGGCGAGCGATGTTGAAAATATTAACACTCCATTGTTGGGGGAGTTTAACAAGTCTTTAAATTGACAATTTGAGCCGAAAGATAAAAGGGCCACAGTTGGAAGGCATAAATATACTTTAAGCAGTCTTTCAATGATATGCAAAGAATGTGTAAAGTGGCTCTATGGTGTCCATCGCATTATTATATACTGTGGACTCGAGCTTAGCTATCTTTAGCTTGTGAGAAATATAAATGAGAAATGAGGGAATAGCTTCACGGTACCCAGAAATCACAAAACAGATGAAAATAGAACGTTGTGCTCCAACCACAACGAAAGCCATTTTATGTGACTTGGAGGAGCGCTTGAATCGAAGGATGTTTTTGTTTTTAGCTCTGATAGAACATTCGATGGGAACAACAGATAACCCTAGCTGCCATTCTGAACCCTTGTTTCGACATTAACGTTCACTTTAGACGCTTTTACAATGCTATCAAGTTTGCCAAATATAGGTCGAAAATCCGGCTGCATTTTAGGACGCTTGTAGATGAACCTACGATTTCTGTAATGTTCAGCGATTAGGCTCCTTTTAAAAACAAACAATAATAACTTTAAGGTTGACAACTGGAGAGTTTCCAGTCTGGAGTCACTCTCAGCCCACAGATGGATCCTCTACGACATGAGTCTCGAGGTCGAGACCACAAAACCTTATAGAAACCCCAAAAGAGTCAATTGGACCAAGTTTGGCCAAGTCCTTCGGACAAACCTCAAAAATATACCCGAAACAAACACAGCTGCAATTAAAGAACTGGAGGTACAGGTAAAGACTTTTTAGAAGGCTATGGATGTAGCATACAAAGTCTCGTGCCCAGTTAAACGCTGGTGGAACGAAGATCTCTCCAGTCTCAGACAGATGACTAGAGCGATTTTCAACATCTGCCACAAACACAATTTTTGGCGGCCTTATAAGGACTGTCTAAGTCTGTATAACAAAGCCATAAAAGCATCCAAAAAGGAGGACTGTCAGCCGATAGAAACCCTTAAGGACTCCGCTAGGCTAAGCACAATTTTGTCCAAGGAGCACTCCAAACCTTCATTTCTGAAAGATCAGACGGAGGATGGACAGAATCCCCAGCGGAGACCCTGGAACTCCTTATAAACATATAATCACTCACTTTCCCGGATGCAGCGATATTAGTACGCACACCGAGAAGCCTCGGCAAGTACAGCCTGCTCCTAACAAAAACATCACTTCAATAATTTCCGAAGAAAAGATTTCCCGGGCAATTAACAGCTATAAGTATAAGTCTCCGGGCCTTGACGGCATAATGCCTGTCATACTACAGAAAACGCAAAACCAATCAATACCTTGGTTAGCGTCGATCTTCCGAAGCTGTTTATTGCTAAACCACGTACCACACTCCTGGAGACGCGCCAGGGTGGTGTTTATACCGAAAGTGGGTAAACGCGGGCACGTATCCGCGAAGGACTTCAGACCTAGCAGTCTAACCTCCTTTATACTCAAAACCCTGGAGCGTGTCCTAGATATCCATATGCGAAGTTCTCTGCCAGAAACATCGCTTTTCAAATCACAGCACGCCTATCTCAAGGGCAGATCCACGGAAACGGCTCTCCATGAGGTAGTGCGAACTATCGAAAAATCCATACACTACAAAGAATACACCCTTCTTGGATATAGAGGGAGCCTTCAACAACGTACACACGGAAGCTATTCTTGAATCTATGGTCGGACTGGGCATAGAGGAATCCATTAGGAAATGGATAGCTTCTATGCTCGAAACAAGAGTTGTTCAGGCAACACTAGGCAACAGCCACTTAACCAAATTTGCCCATAGAGGAACGCCACAGGGTGGCGTCATTTCTCCGCTACTATGGCTAATGGTTATGTACAAAATTCTAGTAAAACTAGACAGGGAAAGGGTCAAAGCTGTCGCGTATGCGGACGACGTAGTGATACTAGTGTCAGGGAAGTTTCCCTCCGTGATAAGTGATATCATGGGGAACGCTCTAGACAAGGTAAGCACCTGGGCTACAAGTTGTGGCCTCGGCGTTAAGCCGAGCAAAACTGAACTGATGCTGTTCACCACCAAAACCAAAATACACGATTTTACCCTACCCCGCCTAAACGGTCAACCATTTACACTCTCCTCCAGCGCTAAGTATCTGGGTATCGCGCTCGATCCAAAATTTAATTGGAAACATAACATTGAACAGAGTGAGGAAGGCGTGTATTCCCTTCTATGCCTGTAGCAGAACCTTTGGAAAGAAGTGGGGACGTCAACCAAAGATTACCTTTTGGATGTACACAGCTGTAGTACGTCCAATCGTCACCTATGGATCACTAGTATGGTGGCCCGCGTTGAGTAAAGGTTACAACCTCACAAAACTGAAAAGATTGCAAAGTACAGCCAGCGTAGGCACCACGGGTGCACTGAGGTCGGCCCCAACGGACGTCCTCACTGTGCTCTTGCACCTTTTGCCTCTTGACCTACACACAAAAGATACCGCACTATGCAGTACGGTAAGACTCAGGGAATCGGGGTGCTGGACTGCAAGGCCATACGGCCACAGCAGCATTCCGGACTCGCTACCAGAACTACACACCCAAACTAAACTTCAAAAAAGGCTTCCAAGTAAGCTTCCCTTCCAGAGCTTGTTGGAAGAGGGACGTACTAGTGAAAGAGTTCGACACGGTCATATACACCGACTGTCCTACGATGAACTGTGGTGTGGGGGCCGGTGTCTACTACTACTACTGGGTAGTGAAGTAATTGTCTGCGATTCGACAGGAAGAGAATTCCAGAGTCGAATCGCTGACACAATGAAGGAGCATTCTGCTATTGTGTGAGAAAAGCGTGGAAATATCAAGCAAACTCCTCTACGTGACTGAGAAAAATGTATCATTTCACTTAAGTATACCGGACATTTGTTGTGAATAATACTATGCATCTTTAAAAGATTTCTGAAGGAGTAGTATTTATCCAGGTTGATACCCAGAAGAGTAGAATTAAAACGTGAAACACTGGTGTAGCTACGGACATCATATATGTAACGTACACAACCATTAAACGCAACATTTAGTTTACGATGACATTCATAATCCATGGAAGGATAGACATTACAATTGAACGTAAAGAACGGAACAATCAGGCTTTTTACTAGACGCAGTTTCATGCTGGGAACCAGCAGGTGAGATGAACATCTTAGGGTACGAAGACCGGCGTAAACTTTCCTAATTTTGTCAGAGACTGCATCACAGCAACTAAGGGATGAGTTAATGCAGAAGCCCAGATATTTAACCTTACTGACATACGGAATAGTTTTGCCACCTAGTTCAATCGCTGGAAAACCAAGTGAATTAACTTGAGATCTCGAGAGGATCATAGCCTCAGTTTTCAATGGATTAAGCTGAAGTTTATTTAATGAAGACCAACTATGAATTCTCCCTAGATCTTCGTTAACTCGAGCAACACAATCTCCCATTAAACCTATAGGTCGAGCTAGGAGCAACTAGGGCGTGACACAGCGTACAAACAAAATATTGCTATCCTCATAGATAGCCAAGCCGCCATCAAAGCTATTGACTCGGCTACCATATCCTCCAAACTGGTGCAGGAGTGCCGGAACGAGCTTGCGCGACTGGGCGAACGTGTCAGTGTTACACTAATCTGGGTTCCAGGGCATAGTAACATAACAGGAAACGAGGGTGCAGATGAGCTGGCCAGGCAGTGCTCAGCTCTGGACGGCTCACTCGCTGCAAGGGTTCACATTCCGCTAGGTGCGGTCAAGACACAAATACACTCACACTTCCTGCAGAAAGCCAACCTTCAATGGAGAAGGTTAACTAACTGCATCATATCGAGGAAGATATGGCCTACTTATGACAAAAGAAGAACAGAGGATCTTCTAAACAGAACCCGCCCGAAGTCTCCAGAATTACGGCGATAATCACCGGGCACTGGCCAATCGGAGACCATGTGGCCAAACTAGGTATCCCATTTAACACCCACTGCCGAAGCTGAGGGAATGTAAATGAAAGAGAAACTCTCTTTCATTTCCTCTGCGAATGTCCGGCACTAGCAAGAGCCAGACTGCGGGCACTGAATCAACCATTCTTCGACGATCTTAGCGGTATATCGGGCAAAGGGATACAGGATCTTATTCGTTTTCTCAACTCCACAGGTTGGATATAGCCACACATCAAATCCTCTACAACCACTACAACATAGGTCACACGAGTCGTGGTAACAAAAAGGCACAACAAGTGCTAATTGGGTTCAAGCCGAACCGCCACCTCTACCTACCTACCTACCTACCTAGGCTCATTTTAAGTTTGGCGGATATATTTGCAGCTGAGGCACTTAACGATTTTTAGGACTTGTAGTGAGTGGAAATAGAGATGGTGTCCTATACTGAATCCTCAATATGGCCGATGTGAGTTATTGACTATAGAATATCCGGCCCCTTTCGTCCAAGGTGTGTGTGAGCGCAAGGGTAGGTGCGTTGGAATACTGATTGAGGGGTCTTAGGTTAGGTTAGGTTAGGTTAGTCAGGGCTATAACATTGCTGCCATAGAAACACTAGGCACCATAGTGGGCCCCTCGCTATCTCTGCGGGAACTAACTATACCGGCAATAAAATATCATCCTAAAAGCATTTTATTTCCCTACGAAATCTCACAAGTTTGTTCCAGTCAATCAACGCTACCTACTCCGGTCTATCAAAGAAATAGTTGCCCAGGCGATACAAAGAGTGTGCCTCATGTCTGGCATGACGCAAATATCATTGCAGTATCTGCACGCTCTGTTTCCGAAAGCCACAATCTTTTGGCGTGCTTCCTCAGAATGCATGTCCGGAAAGGATGCCTATTGTCATTCTTAGCTAAGGTTCACTTCGTTTCAAAATCTCCCCAGTTTTCTTTTTGTTCAAGTTGGGCCGCAGGGCCTTGGGTACCTTGTGACGCACTATGCGACTCCATCTTTGACTAGCCATTCTTGTGACCGCCGGGGCCCAACACACCTAAAGGTTTTTTCCACTCCGCCTCACAGTTGCATTCATTCAGCCTTTTAGTTAAGACGTGCTTCGCATATTACTCTGCATTAATTTTCCACCCTTTCCGCAATATCAGTTTTTTTTTAATCGACCCAGTTGTCCCATTCAACAATTTCATTTGCCTTCGCGAATTTAATTTTTGCCCTCACGAATAATATATAACTGATCTGTTTTGTGATTTGTGATTACTCTGCACTTTTTTTTGACCTACTAACAATGTTCAAGTGCTACGGTAACTGCGTTTCCGATGAAACTGAATGGGTGACCTGCAGCGGAATTTGTGCCAATTCTTTCCACCCGACCTGCATTGGCTTGAAAAAACGATCGGTGACCTACTTAAAAGAATACATGAGTGTTTTTCAATTTTTATGTGACGAGTGTAAGCAAATATCGCTCTCACATGTAATGATCGCCATAAAATGCCTTAACGAGTCAATGAACTCTACTTTTGAAGACATTGCTATGCAAAATAAGAAAATTGCAGAGCAGATGTCCAAGTTCGAGTTAGTGATAAAAAGTGTAGATGAACTCAGCAGTGTAATTGACTCCTCAAACGCGATTTTTAAGTCGAAATTCTTGAGCATCGAAAAGGTTCTGAAGGTCTCAACGAATGTTAAAGACGCGTGCCCCAACCCCTACAACAATAAAGAACTCAAAGATGACCTAATAATGGCTTTTCGAAGTTTAAACTCGAATAAATCCATAACCGAGTCAATAAACTCCTTACGAACCGACCTCGACCTTTTTTTTCAAAATCCATCGTCAAAATCACCACCGAACTACCCCATTATAGACTTTTCACCAATAGTCGATGTCGTGCTTCACAAAATCGATGCTGTCAGCGACGATTTATCTTCAACTCGGCTAACGGTTGGAGCCATAGTCGATGAACTCAAGTCGATAGCTAGCAAAATCGACACATTTACTGATATCGACCAAGGCCACATTCAGTCAGTTCATAGCAACTCAATTCTGTATGAACTACGTGATACTGACGCTAATTATGGTGTACCCGCGCCTACTGCAACTCAAACCAATGCGACTTTACTACCAACATCACCTCCTCTGCCTATCGCACCATTAACTTACCAACCGACTCCTGCTGCTAACGCTCCCGAACTACGTGATACTGACGCTAATTATGGTGTACCCGCGCCTACTGCAACTCAAACCACTGCGACTTTACTGCCAACATCACCTCCTCTGCCTATCGCACCATTAACTCACCAACCGACTCCTCCTGCTAACGCTCCCGATGTTATCAATCGGCTAGGGACTTCTTGGACGGTCGCTGAATGGGAAAACAGGATTGACAAATTAAACAGAGGTAACGAGCGCAACCCTGACTGCACAACATTCATCATCAAAGGCGCTCCCCCACATGCTGATGCTTCCTGGTTGCTGAACTTATTCCGAACAAAATTTTCCATAAACATCGAAAATTGCAGTAAGATCTCCGCAGTGAATTCGAAAAGAACCATTTCTTTTAAATTCAGTATTCCCAACAAATATACATGGTTATTTTGGAACTCCGATCAGGATGTCTTCAATTTGGGCGAGATGCAGCTATCTAAATGGATAAATAAATCTAAAAGGAAGCAAAAGAAGCCTAATAAAACTAGCCATAAGTCAAACATTAACAAAAAGCCTCCATCTTCGAATAATAAAAAGCCATCCCCTTCACCTATCTCTGAACCTATCTCCTCCGACAACAACTGGTCCTTTAAAACAGGCATTTTTCCAAACTTTACCCAACCCATTGTCAAAAGCTCTCCCAGAAATTATCTACCAAAGCGAGTTTCTTTTAACCTTCAACCTAATTTCAGTTCCTCACAAACGCCCTCCCCACTATCACCCTCTCCACTAACGCCTTGTCCACTAACGCCTTCCGCTAAGATCGTTCCTTCCGCGACGAACTATCCAAATTTCATCCTATCCCACATCATCAATCCCACTCCACCGTCCTCTTCTCTTAGCACTCCACCAGCCCAAAACGCTTCACCACAACAACTTACCGACTTCCCGGTCAATTTTGACCCGCTTCTTCCTCCCAAAGTTAAACTTACTGCTAACTTTGTTGACCATACATCTTTGAACAAAGACCTCGACGGCCGTTATGTAATGGCACGATTAAGAGATCACAGACTCTTCGAAAACGTTCGGTTGTTCCTTGCTTATTTGCATGATAAGCCCGAATCTGTTTGTATCGACGGTAAGACCAAAACCAACGTACAAATTTCGATTCAAAAGGAAGGTCTCCCTACCGATCTTCAATCATTGAGCGAAATATATATCCGTTACCATGAGAGTTATAATATTTCCCCTACCACTGTAGCTAAGGACCTATCCGCTTACGCATCCCATATCAACTCCAGACACATCTCGCATCTACAAAAAACTCGCATCGACTATAAAAATTATTTTCGCCCCTAACTCAAACCCAGCATGTGCCCTTCCCAACTCGTTCACAAATACCTCTGAGTCGGCCACCGACCTATCCTCCCATACGCTCTCCCGCATTAACGCTCCCCTCACTTTTTACTATCAAAACGTAAGAGGACTGCGATCTAAAACCCACGCTGTCTTGCACCAATCTCATGCTCTTCCATTCGATGTTTACGCCCTGACTGAAACAAATCTGATTCCCGACATAAAGAACCAGGAGATCCTTCCCCCTTTTTTTAATGTTTTTCGAGACGACGATCTTACCCGACCAACTGATGGCTCTCCCTGCCGAGGCGTCCTACTGGCCACCCTCAAAGACCTTGACTCCTCTCTAATTGCTGTTTCCAATTCTTCTAAGCTTGACTTCGTTTCTATTAAAATAAAACTCCCCAGCAGATCTGTTTACGTTATGTGTTTTTATATCTTACCGGCTCAATCTATAGAATCCTACCAACTCGCAATCGAAGCAATCGACCAAATAAATAGCATATCTGATTCCCTTGATGATATCATTATATTCGGCGACTTCAATCTTCCGCATTTGCACTGGACTCTATCAGATGAAGAATCTTTTTTTATCGCTTCAAATCCCACCTCAAGTAAGGAATGTCTCTTCTTGGATGGGATTACAGACTCAAGTTTATGTCAAGTTAGTGGGGTCTCCAACTATATGGGTAGGCAGTTAGACCTCATTTTCACAACTGACCCTATAAACTCCTCTGTGTCCCTGAGTCCCTTTGCGCTGTCGATCATTGATAACTTTCACCCGCCACTTCTTCTTTCTCTTTTCCTTAACTCTCCTATCCAACCCATTCACTCAGCAGCTGCCTCGTCTTACGACTTCCATAAAGCGAATTTCCAAAAAATCAACACTTATCTTAGTAGGTGTTCTTTTAAGTTCGCCAATCTACCTCTGAAGGATGCTCTCTCCACTTTCTACAAAGAATTATTTAATTCTATATCTCTCTATGTCCCCTTTTCTCGCAAGAAAACCTTTTCTACGAGCCCTCCTTGGTACAATCGAAGGCTTCGGTCTTTACGTAACAAAAGAAACAAACTATGGGCAGTTTTCATTCGAACCGATTCTTTTTCTGACTATTCCAACTACCTCGGTGTTTACCTTCAATTCACCCAACTTTATAACTCCCTCTATCAACAGTATCTTAATAGTGCGCAAACCAAGCTAATAAACGATCCGAAGTCATTTTTCCAATTCGTTAACTATAAAAAAAAATTGGACGGTTTCCCCCCATCCCTTTCTTATGAAAATAAATCATCTACCGATCCGCTTACCATTGCCAACTTTGTTGCTTCTTTCTTTAAGCAGTCTTTCGCCGACAGCTCCTTCGTACCGGATCCCACCTACTTCGAATATCTTCAAAAATTCTCCATTGGTCCTTCTATGTACCAAAGTTTTGATCATACGGCAATAGAAAAGAAGTTGCTTACACTTAATGATGAATATTCACCCGGCCCAGATGGTCTTCCAGCCATATTTCTTAAAAAGTGTTCCTCAAATCTTTGCTTACCCCTCTCATATCTCTTTCAGCTATCGCTTTCTCAAGGTGAATTTCCTCAGATATGGAAATCCTCCTTTATAACACCAATACACAAAAAGGGATTAAAGAGCGAGGTGACAAACTACCGCCCCATAGCCAAACTTTCACATATACCCAAACTTTTTGAAAGTATCTTGTATGAAGCCTTAAGCTTTCAGTGCAAGTCTTTTATTTCCCCTAACCAGCACGGCTTTTTAAAAGGTAGATCAACTACCACTTATCTTGTCGAATTCATATCCTCTACACTCTCAGCCATAGAAAGTGGCAAAGAAGTCGATGTTGTTACAACAGATTTCAGTAAGGCTTTTGACAAGATTTCCCATAAATTAATAGCTTTCAAATTATCTGCCCTTGGCTTTGAACCCATTTTGCTAAAATGGATAGAGTCATACCTGGAAAACCGTTTTTACAGTGTTCGCTTCCGGTCCGTTCTTTCGGCACCTTTCTTAGCCAGCTCTGGTGTTCCACAAGGCAGTCATCTAGGTCCCCTTTTATTTATTCTAACAATTAACGATCTTGAAAGGATCATTCAACACTCAGCGCTCTCTCTCTATGCTGACGACACCAAATTTTTCAAAACCATTTCTTCACAACATGACTTTAGCCTCCTTCAAACAGATCTAAATAGTTTTTCCAACTGGTGCCTTAAGAACTGCCTAGAACTTAATGTATCTAAATGTCAGTCTATTACCTTCTCACGCAAGAGCAACAAGTCTCCTCTTCGAATTTACCAACTCCACCATCAGCCTATATCTCGTGTTCAATCAATTCGCGACCTTGGCATATTATGCGACAGGGAACTAAGCTTCCGTTCGCATATTGATGAGATAATTACTAAAGCAAACTCATCACTTGGCTTCGTTAAAAGATGGTCAAAAGAATTTTGCGACCCATACGTGACCAGATCCCTGTACATAACTTTTGTTCGGCCCCTCCTAGAGTACGCTAGCCAAGCGTGGTGTCCCTTTCAACGAGTTCATGTATCTAGAATCGAAGGCATTCAACGTCGTTTTCTTCGATTTGCTCTTCGTGGTCTCTCTTGGAACGATCCTCTCATCTTACCTCCTTATCGCGACCGTCTTAAACTTATAAACCTAAATACCCTTGAAGAACGCAGGGACGCAGCTGACATTCTCTTCATTCACCGACTCCTTTCAGGCTCCGTCGATTGTGCGTCTCTTCACAACTCTATCTGCCTTAACACTAATCCTCGTAGTCTACGCTGCCCACGACTTTTCTATCTTCCAACCCACCGTACCTTGTATGGCTCCAACGAACCCATCTCACGTATGCTACGGAAGGTTAACTCAAACCTTAATGTTTTTGACTTCAACCGCAGCACTTCCTCTATAAAAATCGATCTCCTTAAGCCCTCCCCCATCACCCCCCCCAACAACACCTAATCAGTTTTAGTTTTAAGTCCTAGCTATAAGTCTTAGTCTTTTAAGATATTTAGCTTGTATTAAGCCGAATAAATGGGGGCGTACGCCCCCACCAAAAATTCAAAATACACCTCTTGCAAAAGTCTGACAAACATTCAAGAGTATCAATTTTCATGAAAAGCTTCTCAAATTTGCCGCTTGGAGTTGGCGTAAAGTTGCAGGTGCTTTCTATTTCGCACACGCAAATGGTAGAAGAACCTTATTTTTAAGGCCATATATGGGCTGATCCCCCATCTTGGGTATTTGTTTGGGTTTAACTTCCTGATGACTTCAAAACCTCATTGTCCAGAAGCTTCGCACAGGGTGGCGTGCTCTCCACCAACCTCGGCTCCTTGCTGTAAAGACTTAATAGGGAAGTTATTTATCAACTCTCTGTGAGCGGATGGAATCAGCGCTTAAGCTCCTCAGTCTACGCCACTAAAACTAAGAGGATAGTGTTCACAACAAGGACAAGTACTTAACTGATTGTATTAAGCCAGGTTAAGTACCAGGGAATTATTTTAGACCCTGAACAGACCTTTGCGGAACTAGACTAGAACCTCGAAAGCCAGCAACACTTTCTGGCAAAGCTGGAGAATGACCACCAAAAACTGGGGATCGGTAGAGATTCCAGTTTTAATCCAAATCAGTCTTGAGTGACCTGTTTAAAAGTTTTCTAGCTTCTCTTCGGATTGTTTGCAGTTCTGAGTTCCACAAGGGAACCAGCGTTCTGGCAGCGATTTTTGTTGGTTTTTCTCGGATTCCTCCTCTCCTGCAAAGTTATGGCTTCGCATGCGATTCGGAATTCGATATATCCATGGTCTGAGAGGGACACCTCCGAGGAGACCCCACAGTTGGTAACCGCCTTAAAATATCTATTTGATAAAGTTAGGTCGATCACCTCCTGTTTTTTTGACATCACAAAAGTTGGCTATTAATCAACATTGTTGATGGTAAGATCAGACGATAGAATGAAATCCAGGAGATGGTTTCCTCGCATGTTGCATTTGCTCCAAACAGTGTTCTGAGCATTGGCATCGCAACATATAACTAGGCCCACCATCCTGGTGTCACAATAGTCTATGAGTTCAGCAATTGCCTGCGGTGGTGGAGGTACTTCCGAAGCACAGGGGAGATAAGCTGACGCCAAAACGAAGGTCTTCCAACCTCCATTCGTTTCGTAGCTCATGGCTGCAGCAACTGTATCTTGGCCACCAAATTGTCCAAGCTTAGTCTCTGACAGAAGCTTCGACACAGCAAGACAAGCCCTACTTGTCAGCGAAAGGGTTGCGGAAAGAGGACTCTGGGTTAACCTATTCAAGACAGAAATCCTGCTGTTTACAAGAAAAATGGCAATACCCGCTTATAAACCACCGAGGATGAGTGAAATGGACCTGCAATTATCCAAGACAGGTAGGTACTTGGGTGTTATACTAGATTCCAAACTCAACTCGAAGGAAAATATAGAAGATCGGCTGAAAAAGACTCAGACTCAGTGATGAATGCAGCATATTTCAGGCAGAGACAGCTGTCATCCCTCAGGCTGCCAAGAAGGTGAAGAAGCGCGCATTGGCCGACCAGCAGATCACCATACACGTTGACAGCCAAGCGGCTTTTAAGGCCATAGAGTGAGTAGTAGTCAAATCAAGGTGCTATATTGCAGAAAACGCCTAGACGAGATATCAACGGCAAATTCGGTGACAATAAGCTGAGCAAGGTTCAACGTACAGCTTGTCTGTGCATCAGCAGAGCACTCCGAACGACTCCCTCCGCTGCACTGGACATTTTACTTCATCTGACACCCCTCGATATTTTTAGCAGGCAAATAGCTGCCTGTTCCGCTGTCAGCTTAAAAGCTACCTCACAGTGGATCAATACGAATATTGGCCACTCTATCATTCTGGACTTACTTGGGTCTCTACAAAGGAACATTGAGTACACCATACCCCAATTACAGTTCGGAAAGAACTTCCAAATCACTATCCACACCAGATCATTCTGGGAGGATGATGCATTCGCGAAGGATAAATCGATCCACTTCTACACCGACGGATCAAAAACTAGTGATGGGGTAGGTGGGTGTGTTTTCTCAGAAAGACTAAACATTAGTCTCTCTTTCCGTCTTCCTGATCATTGTAGCGTGTTCCAGGCGGAAATCATGGCGATTAAGGAAGTTTTGCCATGGCTGAAGAGAAGTGTGAGATCCACTAAGGACATCCGAATATTCTCGGACAGTCAAGCCGCGCTATAGTCTCTTCGAACTCCATCGTAGCCATAACCTGCCGTTCATCTCTTGAGGAGATGGTAGAGCAGTACAATATTCACCTCTATTGGGTGCCGGGGCATAGAGACATCCCAGGGAACTGTAGGGCAGATAAACTCGCCAAAAATGGAACCACATTTCCTCCTCTACCTTATAAAGGTTTTCTAGGTATGCCTATCGCTAGTTGTAAGCTTATGCTTAAGCTATCGGCAGTCGAGAGTACAAACCTTAGGTGGACAGGTAGCAATACGTGTCTAGCGACCAAGCATATCTGGCCAAAGCTGGATCTGCGACGTTCTATGGGTTTCATCCCACTTAACCGACTGCACGTTGGCTCTGCTAAAGGTGTCATTACAAGACACTGTCTAATAGGCCAGCACGCATCAAGGCTTGGCGTGTGTTCCAATGACTATTGTAGAAGCTGCAGCGACGAGGAGGAGGAGGAAACTACACTTTACCTCCTCTGTACATCTCCTGACGTGTCCCATAAAATAAATCTCTATCTAGGAGCCTTCTTCCTTGATGAACTCCGTCACTTAGCTAACACAGATGTGAGAAGTCTATCGCGCTTCATTAGAAGCTCCAAATGGTTTAGCGAGAAGAGGTCGAAACTCCCCCGATACACTTGGCATCACAAAGGACCTCACTGGTCTAAGTGTGTTGGCTATTAGCTGACAGCCACCTTAACCTAACACCACCACCTGGGGCAGTGGGAAAACTTAAGATGGAACTGGGTGAAATGTGCCTGCGAACTCTCAGTAGGTATTCCACGGTACTAACCATTTGAAAGTGACATCATTGGCAGAACACAGCGAGTTGTAACTGGTGCGTTTGCAAAAAAAAAACGAAATGGTTTGAATAAGTTCCTTAAACTTTTCAAAGGTGTTTCTCCACACAAAAAATACGTTCGCTAGACTTTGAACACGATGCTAGTCTTAATTGCACACAAAAGTAGGCCTTCAAGTTAAATTTGAGGCAATTTGGAATTTCTATTCATGTCAAATGCCCTTGTTTTTAAGTCAGCGTGCCTGACACATCCAGGATCCCTTTGCAACGTGTTTGCTTTTCCGGGTCAAAAATAAGCCGCACTTATCCTTCGGGCACTACATATACATAAGTGTAATGTAAGCCCATAATTCATTTAACCAAACTATTCGGAGATGACCCAGAACTCAAAGCATTGGTCATTTGGTATCCATTAGATTCATTCATCCGTGCCTTATTTATTTAGGTCAACACACACACTACCTTTGAGTACGTGCTAACAGGCTCTAATAAAATTACTTATCTTCTTATCACGTTTATTCAATTCTCACCCTCTTCGGGACATAAGTTTTATCTTATTCACGCCGAATTCAAGCACCCATGTATTTGTAGATGGAAATACCTACATATACATACATATGCATGTACCGTTGATGCCCTTGCAAGACTAAGTCATCCAAAATGAAAAATTAACCCGGAATGGATGCCTAAAACGGTTGGTGGAGATCAAGTCACAGCGCTCTATCACCTCTCCTTCATGCAATTTATAAAAAATAAAAACAAAAATCCCTTCGGCAGATTGGTAGCGTAGACCGTTGCTACCATTAGGTTTAAGCTGCGGGCTTATACTAACATTTATGGATGCCCCGCTCCCCCGGTGTGTGTTTCCTGTGTTGCTCCCGTTGTCCATGGATAATAATATCCCGAACCCCAACCCATTAAACAACGTGTCGCATTGAGAGACGAAATACAGCGCACGATTACAGTGGAGGGTTCGTTGCCTGGATCTCGAACTGCCTATAAGCGTGGTGATGATGTCTTTATAATGACGATGCTTCTCGCATCGCACACGTCACAGCTGCAAAAGATGGAGACGCACGTTATGGTGCTCTCGGAATTTTACCTGTCACTTGGTGCGTTTATAGAATATATAATTGAAGGGAAAGCCCCACCCAGGCACGAATGACACCGGGCAACGGAATTAAGAATATACTACACCATTTGTTAAAGCATTAAATGTAATGGAATGGGGAGGTAGGGGTTATCGCGCTCAATGCACGTATTTTTAGAGAGGAACGCGCGGATTGGACCATTTAATGGCATTAAGCTGGAAAAATTGTGTCGGAAATTGTACATAATCACCGTAGGGTGGTTATTTTAGACTCGCATCGGGGGAAGTTCTGAATACAATGGGACAAACAATTTTAGACAATTTTAGGACTTTTAGATTTCCTGGAGGTAGGCTTTAATTTTGATATAAAAATAAAATAATTAATGACGTCCTATACAGGGCCTAAAATCAGGGCCTTCTCCAAATAGTTGTGTGTCCAAAACTCAAGCCAATTGTTCCTTATATGTTTCTCAGACTCTTGCAAGAGGTGAGATAGTAAACAAATATGTAGGTGGGATTCGAACCTCGAATCGTTCGCCTATCACTCCAACCACAGTGCGATTTGAAAGTGCAACCAAATGAACAATCGAAATTGCCTCAATTTTTTATATGATCAGAATAAAAGGTTCTTCGACAAAGAATTAAAACTTGCATCAGATTCTCACTTTCGGCCCCAAAAAAGCGTACGTAACGTTCGTTAGGTTAGGTTAAGGTGGCTGTTAGCTAATAGCCAACACACTTACACCAATGAGATCCGTTGTCATGCCACGTGGATCGGGGGAGTTTCGACCTCTACTCGCTAAACCATTTGGAGCTTCTAATAAAGAGCGATAGACTTCTAACGTCTGTGTTAGCTAAGTCGCTCAGTTCGTTAACGGAGAAGACTCCTAGGTAGAGATTTCTTTTATGGGAGACTGCAGGAGATGTACAGAGAAGGTGAGGTGTAGTCTCCTCCTCCTCCTCGTCCCAGCAACTTCTACAGAAGTCATTTGAATAGACTCCAAGCCTCGATGCGTGCTTGCCTATTTGACAGTGTCCTATAGCAGAGCCAATGTGGAGTCGGTTAAGTTAGAGCGTAACAGATCCAGCTTTGGCCAGATATGATTGGTCGCTAGACATGCATTACCACCTGTCCACCTAAGGTTTGTAGTCGACTGCGGATAGCTTAAGCATAAGCTTACAAGTAGCGATAGGTATACCTAGATAACCTTTATCAGGTAAAAGAGGTAATGCAGTTCCTTTTTTGGCGAGTTGATCTGCCCTACAATTCCCAGGGATGACTCTATGCCCCGGCACCCAACAGAGGTGAATATTGAACTGCTCTGCCATCTCCTGAACAGATGAACGGCAGTCTATGGCTACGATGGAGTTTGAAGAGACTGAGTCCAGGGACTTTAGCGCGGCTTGACTATCCGCGAATATACGGATGTCCTTAGCGGATACCACGTTACTCTTCAGCCCCGACAAGACTTCATTAATCGCCATGATTTCCGCCTAGAATACTCTACAATAATCAGGAAGACGGAAAGAGGGACCAATATTAAGTCTTTCTGAGAAAACACCCCCACCTACGTAACGTACTAACGCAGAGGAGATACTTACAACTATTTTTACATAAAGGGTGTAAGACCGATTATTTTAATAAAGAGTGTAGGCAGCTTATGAGGTTATGTATAAAACACAATATTTGATAAATTGACGCATCGTGACTGATGGCACACGTTGGTACTTTTAAAGAAATTTCGATGCCATTTTGGCATAGTGCCGGTTGAATTTTATGAATGACGTTCAAACCTCGTCTTTCAGATCAGGAATTGTTCTTGGATTATACACCTTTCCTTTCAAAAAAAAAAACCCCAAAGAAAGAAATCTAATGGCGTCAAATCACACGATTTAGGTGGCGAATACACATCACCGCTAGAAAACGCGCCCTTCAAATTTTATCATCAACAATTGCATTGTTTCCTTCGCTGTGTGGCAGGTTATGCCGTCCTGTTGTAATTACATGTCTTCGAGATCAATTTCAGCAATTTGCGGCCAGAAGAAGTTGTTTATCAATTCAAGGTAACGAACGCTCTTGACGGTGACTACATTGGTAGTCGCAATCACGAAGAAGACCCCAAAACTCACACCAAAAAGTGGGTCGTTGTTGATGGATAACTCTTCGGTTTTTAGCTCCCCAAATGCGACAATTCTGTTTTTTTGACATTATCAAGTTCCAAATGCTCCTCCTCGGAGAAGAAGGTCGTATGGCTTCAAATGATGTGTCAACTGAATCTTGGTGGATTGGTGGAGGTGGATGGATTCTGGTCAACACTTTCATTAACTGCTGCAATTTTTTCATAAGAATTGACCCAATCGTCCGTAAATTCTCGATTACTCGGACCACTGTGCTGCGAGAATGTGCATTATGGCGATCGAAAAATCCACGATATTTTCGAACTCTCTCCGCGAAAATATCACCATTTCGGTGTGGATTCTCAAAAGATCTATGCGTTGTGCATTCTTGTTATTCTCAATGACTCACGGCTTCGCCATAGAGAGCTCGTTTCAATGCCGCGTTGTATTACACTGCAATACATAGCCCCGTTCAAATATAGACCGTTTCCTACGCCGGCCGCGTCGAGTTCACCATGGCGTTGAAACGCGGAGATCAAACAATAATCAGTACTAGGAGCATGCACGTATCGCAAACTCATAAAAAGTCTTAAAAACCGCAGGTGCACACAAAACCAATACCACTAGCATTTGATTGGCCTCACTTATGAAGCGATCCGAAAGCCTGACAGTATAAATTGAGGTCTAAGCGGCGAGTCCCACAAGTGGGAGGTTTAAAATCCCGTTTATCCTTATCAAAGCTTCGCCGTTGAGAAAAAAGAAGATTCAATTTAAAGTCCTTTTTTGGGATGATTCCATCTTGAGCCATCTTTTATGTCGGTACGTAAACATTAAATAAATTTGACATTTTTCAACCAATTGACTTGAGTTGACATGTTTTTGAAACTTCAATTCAGAACAGTCTTAACCACGAATCCCTTCACATCGAAACAACGCGCCGAAGAAGTGACGCTCTACATTGAAAATAGTCGTTCGGTTGTGTTAACTCAACGTGCATATCGTTGAAAATATCGTGGCCAAAACTACCGTCTGACAACACTATTCGTCGTTTGGTGTCAAATTTTGTAAAGTACAGGGGAGATCATCGACATGCCGTTCATCAACGCCAAGACGTTTCGTTCCAATGAACTGGTTGAAGCTATAAGAGAGAGTGTTGGCGAGAACCGAAACGTGTCGCATCGTCACCGCGCTCAGCTTTTTGGCATTAGTGGAACCAACTTGCGGCGCATTTTGAATGATGATTTGCATTTGTTTCCGTATAAAGTGCAGACTCAAAGAATATTTTCGACAGCCTGTCCAAGTCGCTTGGAAAACGGCCAAACAGTAGTTCGAATGGTTCACATTCAACCTGATTTTTGGAAGCAAATTTTGATTACCGACGGGCCCATTTCACGCACATTTCACATTAGGCCTAGCACCTTAAGTTGTTTGGCAAAAGCGTAGTGGCCCGTAAGAACGCCAGTAGTCTGTCTGCAGTCTTTTCTGTTGAGAGACAACAAGAATGCCGCAGACTTTTTACAGGCGTCGGGAGGAATTAGCTTAGTCTGTCTGCACCCTGGAGAGTAATGCTAGCGGCGATTGTGTTCATATGAAACCAAACCTTCAATGGAAGCCCTGACCGAGGACGCAGACAGACATACCGCTGGTTCAGGTTCTGAGAAGTCCTCCTCTGAGCCCTATCTAGCAAGTTCATCGGAGATCTCATTTCCCGTGATCCCGTTATGACCCGGGAACCAGACTAGTCTAAGTGAATTCAACCTTTCGACCCGAATTCAGAAAGATCTTGCATTCACGAATTATTTTGGAAGTTATTAAGGGGTTGAGCAAGGCCGTAAGCGTAGCCTGACTGCCGCTACAGGCGCAGATACTTCGGCCCCTCCACCTGTTCCTCGCAACATTATCCATGGAAATTAGGAAAGCATAAGTCTCCGTTTGAAAGAGTGACGCATGTTTGCCTAACGAGAAGAAAAGTCTAATGTTGTCGTTCTCCAAGAAGACACCAGCACCAGATCCTTGACCGGTTTTGGAGCCATCCGTGAAGATTCGACTGCATTCCTTTCCAGGCTCAGATTCTGGCCAGAGCCAATCCTGAACATGAGGAAAGTCGAAAGACAGGAGTCGAAGGACAACCGTCGCGCAAGTTCATCAAAACTCCAGTGAGAGTTATACCAAAAGCCACCTCTTCTTAAACGTGAGATAGCTTTGATTGTGCAACCCATGATGTAAACATCAAGGGGCGGGAAGTTCAATAATGCAGGCCGGAACCAAGCGGGGAAGGCCCCCGTGCAGCCGAGACATACCTTCCTTTGGAGTTTGGCGAAAGCAGCAGTAACGTATTTACGTGAAAGCTTATTTCACCAAACAACCGATGCGCATGCTAGAAATGGTCTTAGCATAGCCGTATAAATCCATAGGACTCTTTTCGGTGATAAGCCCCACGTCTTGGCGAAAATGCCCTTGCACTGCCAGAACGGTTTTCTTGGCAGTCTTCAGCTCAACATGCTTGGACCAAAGAAGTTTGCTATCCAGGATGACTCCCAGATACTTTGCTTCATGGAGAGTTGGATTGTGACGCCTTTTAGCACTGGCTGAGTCAACCAGATCAGCTTCCCCCTTCTCGTAAAGACAACATCATCCGCGTATGCCTGAGCGTATACGTTAGAACTGTTGAGTGCGTTCAACAGAGAGCCGACCAGCATGCACCTCTGTCTTCAACAACACTAATGGTTCGTCTACGCCGTGTTGTCTGGTTGAGCTGCACATACTGTCAAAAGTCGCATTGTCAAAAGCACCCTCAATATCGATGAAAATGCCCATCGCGTATTCTTTCATGTCCAGCGCGTGAACTCTGGTTATGTGAACATTTATTTCAGCTCTGCAAACTCCGTTTAAGTAAAAATACCGCTTTAGTGAATAATAAATTTGTTTCAAATTGCCGTTTCACTTAAGCGGAGTCGACTATATGTCTCTAAGACTAATGTTTTATGTCACCGAAAATCAGCTCTTTCACAAAAGAGCGGAAACAACGCCGCACTTAGTTGAGCATTGTGTATTCCAAATTTGAAATTTAAATGCAAAGTGGATATAAAAGAGGTTTATTGGAAATTCCATTGCTGCGCTTGATATAAGTTACCAATAAAACGCACCTTATAAAAGTCGGAAGTAGAATAGCATATAAATACAGAAGTTGAAGAGTTCAGTTGAAAATCCAGCACAGAAACCAAATTGACATTCACTCACACAATTATTTATTTATTTTTCCAAAAACGTGATCATTCTGTTTTTAATAGCTTTTTCAAAAATCTTTGAAAATACAGGGATTAAGGAAATTGGTCCATAATTATTAATTGATATTTTATCACCTTTCTTTGATAAAGGTATTTTTAGAATCCACAGGGAAACCACCATTAAAGATGCTCTCGTTGACATAAAATATCACAAATGTTGAAGGCAATTTTTTTAACGACGTTGTTTAAGAAGCAATTAGCTGTAGTTAAAAGACATCATAAAAGCAGGGACGATACATCATTATCTAAACAAATGCAACTTAAAACATAAGGATAGGCTATGGCCCGCTTATGCGAACTGTTGGATACCCTATTCCTATTCCTATCCCCCAAAATGTGGGCGTGGCGAAAATCTAGGTAAAGGTGAATTGTTAAGAAGGATATAAGTGTACATATTTTTTGAACATAACTGTTTTGTCCATTTTTAGGGATTTTATTGAATAAACTAAGTTTTTTCTGCTACAATCGCAACAAACTGCCAGAAACTTTGCCGATCGCGTATCCCTCAATCCCTCAGGACGAGACAAAAGGTAGAGGAAGCTGTTCAAGACCTGAATAGTGCCATTACTAGCTGTTTTGAACTGACGTGCCCAGTATGCAAACCCCCTGGCAGAACACCGGTTCCCTGGTGGAGCTCGGAACTGCAAAGAATTCGTAGAGAAGCTTCTAAATAGGTCACTTAAGACTGATTTGGAGACAGACTGGAATCTCTACCGATCGAAGCAGAAGGAATATAAGAGGCTAATTCGGGTATCCAAAAGTGCTTCTTATAAGAATTTCTGTGAAAAGATTGAAAAGCTGGGTGAAACTAGTAGGTTGGTTAAAGTTCTGAAAAAGGGCAAACCAGCCAAACTGGACTCACTTAGAAAACTTGATGGCACCTTCACTGAGACGAAAGCGGAAACTCTTAGTTATCTGCTGGAGTCTCACTTTCCGGGTAACCAGATTACAATTGGTTCACAACCAGCCCCGATTACCGAGACTATGAGTGAGCCAAGACAAACAACTCGGCGTAGCTGGTATATTGCGAAGGCCGTGGTGACGGACGAGGCCATTAAATACGCATTTGCGTCTTTTGACGGCTTCAAGTCGCCTGGTACGGACTGAATATACCCAGCCATGCTGCAACAATGTACAAACCAGCTGCTACCGACTATGAAGAAAATCTTCACCGCTGTCCTAGCACTGGCATACATTCCAACACCCTGGCGTACAGTTAGAGTGGCATTCATACCAAAAATTGGCAGAAGTGACTACTCGCTCGCCAAGAGCTTCAGACCAATCAGTCTGACTTCTTTCTTGCTGAAAAGCTTGGAAAGGCTGGTCGAGCTTCACGTGCGCAAAGGTGCTTTGCGATTGCACCCACTATCTCCGATGCAACATGCCTATCAACGCGGAAAATCCTGCGAGACTGCGCTCCAAAATCTAGTTGGTAGAATTGAAGGCGCGCTTGACAGAAAAGAATACGCGATGGGCAATTTCATCGATATTGAGGGTGCTTTTGACAATGCGACTTTTGATAGCATGTGCAGCTCCGCCAGACAACACGGAGTAGACGAACCATTAATGTTGTGGATTAAAGCAATGCTAATGAATAGAACGTTGGTTGCGGATGCGGATTGTGGCCGCTATGTTATGGCGGGGGTAAACAGAGGCTGCCCGCAAGGCGGCGTCATGTCTCCACTGCTGTGGTGTATGCTGGTCGACTCTCTGTTGAACGCACTCAACAGTTCTAATATTTACGCTCAGGCGTACGCGGATGATGTTGCCGTGCTTTCTGTTGGATCATGCCTAGCGACTGTATGCGCCAAGGCGCAGGCGGCCCTTGACGTGATCGACGAATGGTGCACTAGGAATGGGCTCTCGGTCAATCCTCTTAAAACTGAGGTTGTTATCTTTACGAGAAGGAGGAAGCTGGTCGGGTTGACTCAGCCAGTGCTAAAAGGCGTCACAATCCAACTCTCCAATGAAGCAAAGTATCTGGGAGTCATCCTGGATAGCAAACTTCTTTGGTCCAAACATGTTGAGCTGAAGACTGCCAAGGCGCTGTCTATTTTCTGGCAGTGCAAAGGCATTTTCGGCAAGACATGGGGCTTATCACCGAAAAGAGTCCTATGGATTTATACGGCTATGATAAGACCATTTATAGCATACGCATCGGTTGTTTGGTGGAATAAGCTTTCACGTAAATACGTCACTGCTGCTTTTGCCAAACTCCAAAGGCAGGTATGTCTCGGCTGCACGGGGGCCTTCCCCAGCACGCCTGGCTCCGGCCTAGATGCACTATTGAACCTTCCGCCCCTTGATGTTTACATCATGGGCTGTACAATCAAGGCTATCTCACGTCTTACAAGAGGTGGCTTTTGGTATAACTCGCACTGGAGTTTTGATGAACTTGCGCAACGGTTGTCCTTCGACTCCTGTCTTATGGATATGCCGTCTGATGCGATGACACCTGAACTTCGGCTAAAGCGCAAATACGAGGTCGACTTTCCTCGCGTCCAGGACTGGCTCTGGCCGGACTCTGAACCTGGAAGGGAATGCAGTCGAATCTTTACGGATGGCTCCAAAACCGATCAAGGATCTGGTGCTGGTGTCTTCGTGGAGAGCGATAGCGTTAGACTTTTCTTTCCGTTAGGCAAACATGCGTCAGTCTTCCAAACAGAGACTTATGCTATCCTAATGGCCATGGACTATGTTACGAGGAACAGGTGGAGGGGGCGAAGTATCTGCGTCTGTAGCGACAGTCAGGCTGCGCTTAAGGCCTTACTCAAACCCTTAACTACCTCCAAAATAGTACGTGAATGCAAGATATCTCTGAATTCGGTCGGAAGGCTGAATTCACTTAAACTTGTCTGGGTCCCGGGTCATAACGGGATCACGGGAAATGAGATCTCCGATGAACTTGCTAGACAAGGCTCAGAGGGGGACCTCTCAGGACCTGAACCAGCGATCTGTCTGCCTGCGTCCTCGGTCAGGGCTTCCATTGACGGTTGGGTTTCCTATGAACACAATCGCCGTTGGCATGACTCTCCAGGGTGCAGACAGACTAAGCAAATGCTCCCCGACGTCTGTGGGAAATCCGCGGCATTCTTGTTGTCTCTCAACAGAAAAGACTGCAGACAGACTACTGGCGTTCTTACGGGACACTACGCTTTTGCCAAACACCTTAAGGTGCTAGGCCTAAGCGACACCACCAACTGCGAAGCCTGTGGAGAAAGCGACGACACTGCGGAACATTTCGTCTGTGATTGTCCTGCTTTTGCTCGTATCAGGTGGCAGGTATTTGGTGCGGATATGGTGAGTGCTGTAAACCTAAGCTCCTTATCATTGAAGCGCCTTCTCGTTTTTCTTAGAAAAACGAGTAAATTCCCACAGTAAAATGTGGTGTGTCTGCCTGGCAGTACAATGGACCAGTATTGAGTCTGAGTGCTCCAGTGCAGAAAGTTTCACACATCCCGACAAAAAAAAAAAAAAAAAAAAGAATCCCTCAACCTCTCGAGAAGACGTATGCTGCCAGCATCAAGTGCCGAAGACCAGTGGCATGGATGCCAAGAAGCCATCAGAGAGCAGCTCGTCAGCTCTAGGAGCAAAAGAGGAGGGAAGAACATCGGCTTCTCCGGAGAAAAAAGAAAGAGCACGAGATCAAGGAAATAGAGAGGTGCTACTCCAGGATTTGGAAGTTTTACCAAAAGGTAAAAAGGACGTGTCACGGAAACAAGACCCGAGCAGAGACCTGTAGAGACGAAAAAGGAAATCTTGTAGTAGAGTCACAGTCGGTGCTGAGGAAATTGGAAAACTATTTCTGCAGACTGTTAAACGGCGAAGACGACACAAACTATGCTGTCAGGCAGTACGAACCATTCAGCCTGTACGATGAAAGTCAAGACTTCCGTCCACCTGACGAAAACGAAGTAAGGAAAGCGATACCCAAGCTTAAGTCCAACAAAGCTGCTGGACTAGACGGTTTAAATGCAGAGTTTGGTAAGGCAGCGGGAGATGACCTGGTGGAGAGCATACACCAACTCGTTTCCAAGATTTGGTCAGAAGAAAGTATGCCTGATGAATGGAACCTCAGCATCGTTTGCCCGATCCACAAGAAAGGAGACCCTCTAAACTGCGCCAATTATAGAGGCATCAGAGAATACTGCTTATAAGATTATGTCTACTGTACTGTGTGAACGCCTGAAACCATTCGTCAACGACCTGATTGGTTCCTACCAGTGCGGTTTTATCCCCGGTAAGTCCACGGCCTTTCAGATATTCACACTACCTGGAGAAAACCCAAGAAGTCCAAATTGATACCCACCATCTTTTTATCGATTTTAAGGCCGCATGTCTAGTTTTGGCATCGCTGCCAAACTTGTCAGATTGTGCAGAATGATGATGGAGAACGCCCTCTGCTCCATAAAGGTCGGAAACAATCTCACCGAAACCTTTGATGTCAAAAAAGGATTTAGACAAGGTGATGCGCTGTCATGTGACTTCTTCAAAAACTTACTTGAACAAATTGTGCGAAACTCCCAAGCCAACAGTAGAGGCACAATTTTCCAAAAGTCTGTGCAACTACTCGTACTTGCATACGCTGACGACATTGCCATAATTGACAGAACACAGCGATCTGTCACTGGTGCATTTGCAAGTTTTAGCACAGAAGCGGCAAAAATGATTTAAGTGGTGAATGAGGGCAAAACTAAATATATGCTGTCAACAAGAAGGGACATACAACATCGACGAATCGGACAGAACGTCACGATAGACAGCTACAACTTTGAGGTAGTTAGGGACTTTGTCTACCTCGGCTCTGCTATTAATTCTGATAATGACACCACAGCTGAAATCAAACGAAGAATTAAACTTGCCAACCGCTGTTTCTTTGGCTCAAGACGGAGATTGATTAGTACGGCCTTGTCAAGAAAAACTAAGGAGACTCTATATAAGACCCTCATCATCCCAGTCCTGCTCCACGGTGCAGAAGCGTGGACATTAGCAAAAGCGGATGAAGATCTTCTTGATCGTTTCGAACGCAAAATTCTTCGACTGATTTTCGGTCCCGTTTGCGTTGACGGCCTCTGGAGGAGGAGATTTAACAGCTAACTCTACGAGCTGTACAGCGACATCGACATCGACGTGGTCAAAAAAGTACGTGTCAGTCGAGTAAGATGGCTACGACATGTAGAGCGAATGGAAACCAACGCTCCGGCACGAAGAGTCTTAGGTGACGCGCGCAAGTGAAAGCGGACCTCAACCAACTTGGAGAGCGCAACTGAAAGCAGTGCCAAAAATCGTGCTAACTGGAGAGGCGTATTGGTTGAGGCCCAGGTCCACCGCGCACTGTAGCTTCACCTAAGTAAGTAAGTTTTTGTAAATAAAACGCCCCTAATAAGTGGGCATGGCAGAAAACGTTGTATGAATTGTATGTATTATGTGCTGGTGTAAAATCGGCAGAAAATAGCTGAAACCCGGTTATTGGAATAACAAAAATCAAAAGAATCGGTTAACCGAAACCAAATAACCCGTTTCGGTTTTAACCGGCCAATTTTTCCCGTTTCTAGCTAAAACTACATGTTCTTTACTCTCATATAGATTTTTTAGTGAAAACGTGGGAGTATTAGCAAAAAAACACGGTGAGAGGCTTCATTAAGACATTACTACAATGAAGAGCCGGTATCATGGCAAATTTGATGCAAATCTGATGGGCGACTACAAGTGGGGCCTATAGCCTATTAAGAGACAACTCCGAAGTTCACAATACAAAAACAAGAAAATTTCTTCAATTCTGTTTCTATACAGGGTGTCCCTTAATTAGTTGACAATATTTTAGGCCATGATTTATGGGTATATTCTAAGGAAAAACATTTTCTACAGTAAGGGCCTATCTCCAATTTTTATATCATTTATTGACGATTTAAGAACAGTCTTACTTGGGTGTACCCTGACCCATGTTAACGGTAATTGCGCTGTTAGTACTAATGATAGAAATTTCGTTTAGGCCTCTATTTTTAGAAGAAATATTAGGCTTTGTAATTGCATTTAAATAAATTTTATATCTGAACTCAGTGTTAAGATATCCAATTTTTAACCTGTTCCATTTTTCCTGCCCATGCTAATTTTTTGACTTTCGGATCAATTTTCTCCAGAAAATGCGTAATAAACATAACGTTTTAATAGTTTTTTTGAATGAAGGTAACAATAATAAAAATAAAAGCGTACGACAAGTTTGTAGAAAAAACCATAGATTTTATGATACTTGGGAAAACATGGAACATGGTGATCCTAACCCATGGTTCGCGGTCAGGCTGAGATCTTGACTGCTCTAGTCACTCTCAACGTATCGTAACCGTGTGTATTATAGCCGCGCTGCACTTCCAGACTCTTCATGAGTACCTACCCCACAACCAGTACTTCACAGGGCTTCCAGTAGGCCGCGTGGCGACTGTGGTACTTTCGATCAATGCTGCCAAGTCATTATGTATTTGCTGTTTTCGTCAATTCATTGAAAATTCGATTATGTATTGAACGACAAATATCAGCGTTACGGTGGAGTGTTTTCCTTTCAACTTATCTTTAAATTGGTCCCAACAATTTAACGCTTTCTTTTCTTTTTGTTAAACCTCACTAATTAATCCTTATTTATTTCACACTCAACATCTTATGGCAGATGCTGTTTGGCTCTCATATTTATTTGTTTTTAATACTTCAGATGTGCTTGTTGGTGGAACAGATGACAAATGCAAACAATTACTTACCTGTTTCGCAAAAACAAAAACAATAATACGAAAACAAGCCAATATCACAAACAACAATATAAAGAAGAAGAATAACTACACCCCAAAGGTGAATGAATCAAAACAAATCTCAACTTAACACACAAGGTGGGTTTTTGTTTGCATCGGACCAGCAAAACACTCGTACAAAGTGAGTTACGTGATGGTTAACAAGATATCTTACACACACACATGGAATCCACAGATACAATGCCATTCGGATGCTGGTGTGCTGACAAATGCTCATCAAAACATCAATACTTATGAATTTGGAACATAAAACATAATTTTTTTGTTGTCGTTGTTGTTTTGGTCCATAAAATAGCAACAATAACACCTTGCAGAGAAAGAGAGATACCTATCTAAGTGTAAATGAAATTGTGCCTTCGGAAGCGTTACATCAATATGAGCGGAAGTATCCTTTAGCAGCAACTTTGTATCTCTACACATTTACGACTCTCGTCCGATGTGGGCGTTCCCTACTTCTTGCCATTTCGATTGTTTTCTAGATGTTTACATGTACTTTTGCAACGGCGCGAGCCGAGGTAATGGTAGGTACCATTAGCATTCAGTTAACTAACCCAATACGGATGCGGTTCTTTTTTTGTATCTGAAAGTTTACGTTATTTTGACGGAGCAACAAAACGACAAAAATTCCTCAAGCCTCAGACAAGTGTGGCATACACTTATTGCTTTCTTTTAGATTTGTTCACATTAAAATTAATCTTGGAGTTCCGAGGAGCGAAATAAGTATCTGTTCATTACCCGTACATTGAATTCCCCATCGATACATTTTTGTTTTTATTTATTTTTCAGTGGCCTTCTTATTATTATTTCATTTGTCATTCGAAAATGTGTAAACAATAACAACGAGAGTGCGTTGTTTTTTTTCGATGATTAAAATAGGTTTTTTTTTTGCCTTTTAAATTATGACTGCAATGGAAATTCCCAATTCGCGAGTTTATTTGTTTTTAGATCGTCTGTACTTGCTGTACTACAACAGTAAAAATATAAAATAAATTCAAGGAGAAATGTAAATTTCCGGATTTGTTTATAGATACCTAATATTATTAGACATGGAGGTAGGTACTTTTTGTTTTAAGTGTGTCGCAGTGCGATTGAGGTTGGGGATTTCTTCCCCGGAAGACAACACAAACAACAAGTGTTGTAGCAACCGCAAATTAAGTTGTTAACACAACGAACGATTGTATTGAAGACATGGTCGGAAAATATGCAGTTCTGGGAAATTTTTGAGTGGATACCGGATGTCAGTGAGTGCTTTTGAATTTGTAGATAACGATAAAATGAGATACCTTCAACATGTACGATGAGTAAGTCCCCTCAATAGGGGAATTTTAAGTTAAATGGAATAACTTTGTTGTGTCTTTGTTAAATTTGGACCAAGAATTTCGAGGAACATTTGGTTTAGTCGCATAAAAAATCATTTTTTGCACGCAAAGCTGAGATATAGGCACTCGTTGACCTTGGAATCAACATTTCATACTTATCAAGGTAACATGTAAGCCTACACGTCAAAGAACCTATCTCAAGATTGGGAGCGCGACCGGCTCAATTGGTGCTGTCATGTTCAAATGAGAGATCCTACTGTAAAAAGGCAATATCAATCAACCTCCTTTAGAATTACCGAAGCACAGGGAATAGTAGATGCATTTAAGCAACATTTCCAGCAGCTGTTCAGTGGGCATCATGCAGAGAAGTCATAGCGCAAGAAGGGAACCCACGTTCAAGAAGAACCGGTTTCACCACCTAGTGTTGAAGAGGTTAATATAGATGTAAAATGGGTAAAGAACAACATAGCCGCCGGCCCTGATGGTTTACTAAATAAGCTCTTCAAATACGGAGATGATCTTTGGTAGGGCACATGCACCAAATCATCACGCAAGTATAACTAGAAGAAAGCATGTTCGATGACTGGACTATCAGCTCCATATGCCCCATCTACAAGGAAGGCGATCCTATGTTTTGCGAGCCCTAATCTAAAGGTGGAACAGCAAGCGCCGATGGATGCATGGCTAAGAGGGTGCTTAGTCGTTAGATTGCGAACTTCAGATACCAGGCGACCTCCGATTTTAAGATAGCCTTCCTGTGGTTAGAAGGGTAGACCACGGGCGACATCAAATCCCGATTATTCGTGGGAACAAAATTGATCCAAAAAACAAAAAAAAAACAAATAGAGAATGATGCCTCTAAAATTGCATCATCAACTGAGGATGTTTTAGAACACCCTGTCGATGACGACATGACATCTGTCAATGGGATAGAGTCTGTAATCATCGGCTCTGAAATGGGGGAACCTGAAGAGAACTTGTCTGAACTCAGTGACTGCATTTCAGATTCCAGTACCATATGCAACAGCATATTATCGGACGATAGACATCCCGATACAAATGACGTACCTAAGACAGTCGGCAATGTGGCACGGACTGAGTCTGCGTACGCAAGATTCACACCATCTGAACAGCGCAACTTAAAGGCGCGCGCAGAAGAAGGGGAGCACCATTGAGCAAGCCCGACTCTATGCGAAACAAACGATGGTCAACGGTTCCCGAGGTGAAGCGAATGCGATCGGAGGATAATACTAAATCAATCCGAAGCGAAGCAAGGTCGCACTGAGAAGACAATCGCCAACAAAGTCTAGTATAGTAATATAACGAGCTATTTTAGACTGGGTGTTGTACCAGTGGACATCGATCGTAATCCTCTCTCCAGCGAACAAATGAGTTTGATACAAGAGAGGATTATGGACATCACGATTGAACAACGTCATGAGGAGATCAAACCAGCCTTCCGCGGTACTACCTTCAATGCCGGATGGCTCATGATCGTATGTGCGGACGCTACCACTGCAGAGTGGATGAAGACTACCTTCGCCAAGCTAAAAGAAAAATGCGGGATAGAGGTGATGCTTGTGGGAGAGGATTATTTTCCTCAGATGTTTCTTCCCGCAGAGTACGGGGGCAGCTAGCGAAAGGATCCTGGCCTTATTAGATGGCCAAAATAAGGAACTTAACACGGGAACGTGGAGAGTTCTGCAAAGATCGAATGAGAGAGACATCGCTCATATGGTCTTTGCAATCAATGACAGCACCATGAGGAGACTTGTGGGGGTGAAGGGGATGGTCTCGTTCTGATTCGGACAGACCAAACTCATCGTAAAAAGTGCTGATAAGACGGCCAAACAGGGCCCGAAAGATCCTTAAAAGCACATAAACACATCTCGCGGCAGAACCGCAACGGACCCAATTTGGACCAGTACCAGTACTGCCGCGAAGGCAGCAGCTTCAAGCACGGCAACACCGGAGCTAGAAAAAGAAGCTATAAGCGCAAAACCAAGCGCAGCCGAAAAGGCCAATAGTGTGTACAGCACCGTCAAAGAAAGCCAACAACGGTTCAGGCCTAAGCAAGGAATGGATCGTAAGAAGGCATGGGCGTAAGACGGACACAAAAACAAAAGTCCGAGAGCCAGACAAAGTGGTCTCAGTGAAGCCGATCTTGATTACGAGCCAACGCGACGAAAGCGGAGTATTTGACAATAGAAGTGGTTGAGCCGTCGCGAGAAGAGTGGTTTTTGTGCTGGATTACTACTCGAATTGCGCGAAGAAGAACCTGAACTATATCGCAATGTCCTTCGTATGTCAGCCAATCAATTCGATTATTTGTTGAGGTTGGTGAAGCCATACATCGAAAAACAGAACACACACATGCGAGAGAGCGTTTCAGCGGAAGTACGACTGGTAATCACGCTGCGCCACCTGTCCTCTGGTGAGAGTTTTCGATCGCTGGGAGTCCTTTTCCGCGTATCGCAGCCAACGATAACGTGCATCATTCCTGAAGTTCTCGACGCTATTTACAAGGTTCGTGTCGGAGAGTTTATTAAGGTGTGTAGTTTGTGCTATTTGCTAGTGAAGATTGAAATGCGACCAATTGTTTTTTTTGTCGATAGATTCTGAAAAACGAAGCCGAATGGGAAGCTATAGCGAAGCGGTTCAATGACGTATGGCAATTCTCGAATTCCCGTTCCGTTCGAACTCGTTGCTTTCTCAATGCGACCAAATATCATTAAGCCGTACGCTCAGCACGCCTTGACGGTGCCGCAGAGAGTGTACAATTATCGCCTAAGTCGTGCACATTGAATAATCGAGAATGTGTTCGGCATGTCGGCGCATTTTCGTGTCCCCCGACAGCCAATCAACCCGGATGCCGAAAAAACAAAGAAAGTGGTGCTGGCGTACACGGTGCTCCATAATTTTTTAATCACTACGAATAAAGTAATGTAAATGTGGATATTTTACATCACCTGCATCGATTGCACCTTGACCGGACTTTGTCTTGCGCAGTTTCGTCACGAACGCCTTGAAGTTGCTGCGCATGCTATTCCACTTTTTTCTGGCTTCGGTTAAATCAACTGCGTCGATGGCTAGCTCCAGTACAACAATTGCCCAAGAATCGGTTTTGACATGGTGAAGTTTGTATTCTGGAACTGAGCTATCCCAAAGCGCCTGTCGTCGGTCGTCGCTCAACGAATAGCCAATTTTCCTAACCCTATTTACTCCTGTTTTCTGCGTTTTGCCTATAATTTGCTCGACTTTGTTGTACCTACTTTGGGTATTCAAACTTACACGATAGTTAACAGAATAGTCCATATTGTCGGCACTCTTGACGGCAACGGGTCGTATTTCATTTCACTCATAATAATTTGTACCGAAATAGCAGACGGACACATGTAACACGTAATTTCCCCACGACAAAAACACCAAATGAAAGCACAGATATCGTATTACATGCTGCGTCATTTGTCATTTGCGTAGAAAAATGGCACGGCATGAATTTCGTGCCTTGTCATTTTTTGTCTGTCATTTAAATGACGCAACAGCCAAAAAGTTTAGTCATTAGTCCTACATACATTACATTTTTTGGCCTTAACAGGCCCATACAGGGCCCAGAAACTAGCTACTCCAAGCACTTTCATGCGAAGTGGAGGGGACCTACAGTTTTACACCGAATCCGAACGGAAAATTTGAGAAGCTTTTTCATGATAATTTGATACTCTTGGATGTTTGTCAGACGTTCGCAAGAGGTACCAACAACACGCGGTGTTCCCAAGGGGGTCCCCATCTAAGTACTAAGCACGCCCAACGTTGTTTAATTGCGGTGATCGAACGAGAACCGATTGATTCGACGTGGCGAAGTTGTTGGTCATTTGTCCTAGGCGTCATTAAAGAGCGATCAAACGGCCATTTTTTCCGTCATTTTAATGGCGCAAAATTCATGTCATCTTCTTCGCCATTTTCCTAGTCATTTAAATGACGCCTGAAATGGTTATCTCAAAAATGGCGATCACACTGAACGACATTAAAATTACGGCTTTGTGGCGCGATTTTTACGTCACCGCGTCATTTAAATGACTCGAAAAAATGGCCGTGTAACCGTACCTTCAGTCGAAAAAAATCTCCATACTTTGTGATTCCAAAATAAATTATTAATAAAAAATTAAATCTATAAAAGTTATTATCACTTTAAATTAGGAAGTCACTTTTGACCCACCCTGTATATTGCTCTCCGTTGGATCAACGGATTAGACGAATCAACTAATTGTATGGGTTAGGCCCTTAATACATCACTCCATCAGTCAGGTCGGGTTATTATCAACCGCATTCGATTACAACGTACCGTAGGAGCCGACATGCCATTGACTCTCACTGTTAATCATATGCTACGTCCCAACATGTTCTTACACATTTTCGCTTGGCTAGGTTAAATAAAAGCCGAAATACAGTTACCCTCATTTCCCGAAGCAAATCATGCTTCTATTTTAAGAAAGTTGTATAAATGCTGGTCGTGTCTACAAGTGAAGCTCCCAAAGTAAACAATCCTTCTCTTCCATGTTTACAATTGACCACTAGTAGGTGCCTACTCGGTTTCTGGAAAAAAACAACAACTATGAAGCACTCTTTATGAACTGACATGTCAATTATCATCTTCAACTTTATTTTCTCGCAAAAGGAAAAGAACTACATTATCCCCAAACAGGGAACAGAAAAAGGGGTACTGCGCTAGAGGCGCGCCAGACAAACAATACACTCACAACCATATTCCCATACCTGCCGCTGCGCTGCTGCTACACATGATGGAGCAGTTGCCGTTCGCTTGTCTAAATAATTTTTTTTTAAATAGCGACGATATAAATCAGACACGACGTCGTATTTAATTAATTAATTAATTATTAAGCCGCTACCACTGACTGACTACTGACAATGGAATCAAAATCAACTCGAGAAGGATTAGAAGGAGTGATCATGGCGGGCTATTGAACGGGGTCCCCCTAAGATGTGGCCGATTCCCAGATGACTTTCCTCGCGTGTTCCTGCCATCTTTGCTATCTTTGCCAGGCCGCTAGGTACACCCCGTGTACACGAAAATTACTAAAGGTAATAAGGGGCAAGGAACACTTTAGTAATTGCATAGAGAAGACCAATGCAATGTTGTTAAATGGGAAAAGGAGAACTTAATCATTTGGTTGTTTGTTTTTGTTTCTTTTCTCTTTTTGTCGATTTGAGGTTAAGTTAAACCCACTAATCAACCCGCGACATCGTAGTGTGCGTGGTTTACATAGCTAATTACTTTATTAGATCATAATGATAAATTAGTAACGAATACCAAGAATCGACGCGAATTGGTAACTCACTTCATGCGAGTAGTTAACAGGCACACGGCAGTCTTTATCGCGAACGGGTGTACCGATCCAGTTGGTGGATTTTCAATTAGATGGTCAATAATGAGCACCGGTTAAGGCATAATGAGTGGATGCTTTTGTTTTGTGTTTTTATTTTCGTTGTGGCTTGTCTTCGAATAAATAATTGCCTTGTTGCTGTTTAATTTTATAATCGAAACGCAGAGGAAATAAGTATTTGAATTGCGTTGAATTGAGAATTGAGAAGCGGATATAGGCACATAATTCTTTCAAGGTTTCTCAAAACAACTTCTTTGTGTAGTTGACTGCGACCCGGATCAAGGCCTAAATACTTAAGCTCCTAAGAATAAGTCTATCTGGTAAAAAGACATATATTCCGGTTCACTGATCAGACGCACCAGAATATTTACCAGAAATATGTTTTTATTTTTTTAATTGCCCGTGTGGAGACGGACTAGGAATATGTATCGAGGCGGCGCCCCTCAAAACAACGTTAAAGGCGACTGAAGGGAGAAATCACATCTAGGCAATTTCACATTTCATGTGAGTCTAGCGACACATTAAACATCTTGAAACTGTCCCGCAAACAGTGCGTGCAAATCAGTGGGTTGAGACAATGGAGATAAAGGACGTAAAAGGACGATCAAATAATAATCACTAATGGGAGCATGGAAGTGTGGAAATCGCGTTAAAAAAAAACATAGGGACGAGCTGCAGTCCGCTTGGGCGAACTGTTGGATACCCTATTCTTATTTCTATCCCTCATAAGTGGGGGTGACAAAAGTCTAAGTATGCTTGAATTGTTAAGAACGCTCTACATATTTTGTTATATAACATTTAAAGGATTTTATCGAAAAAAAAAACAAAGCTTTTGTAAAAAAAAAACGCTCCCTAGCTCAAATTTTGGTTTTTCGATAAAATTGTTTTATTTAATTGTGGGCGTGTCAGTAGGCGGATTTACAAAAAATACGCATGAGCATAAAGGGCCCCTAGAGTGTATATAGAGGTAGACCTCACTTAACGCGTACTTCATACAGCACGGCCTCGTTCTAACACGTCTCACATTTTGCGGCATATTTTTGTTTAACACGAAAAAAGCCTCACTCTAACACGGTGTGCGAGGCACAATGGGCGGTGTGAATAAAAACGAGTAGGACAAGTAAATACTTGAACATATCAAAATAACAAGTAAACGCCAAAATTCAAGTGAATAAA
Organism: Portevinia maculata; assembly: GCA_949715645.1. NCBI lineage: Eukaryota > Metazoa > Arthropoda > Insecta > Diptera > Syrphidae > Portevinia > Portevinia maculata. Next base: position 22,958,188 of record OX454527.1, on the reverse strand, counting down.
ACAAGTATTTACTCTTACTCGCGAGTAAATACTTGAGAGGCTAGTAAAACCCGGAAAAATGCCAATTTTTGTGTGAATAAACGCAAGTAAATACTTCTGTAGCAAGTAAATATTCGTCTATTCGCAAGTCAGCCCGACCCCAGACTTGCAGTCGTACTTGTACACAAAAGATGGCTGCATTTATGAACCTGCGTGGTATGAAACGTTATAGAGACCGGCGTGATATAAGTCCCGATCTATCTAAGGGACTATTACGGTTTGAGAGCGAAAACGAAGATTTTCTCACTTCGCACTTTCTTGATGAAAACACTGATGCAAGGGGTGGAGGATTAACTGCACGGAAAAAAAAGGAAATTTTTCTGAGATACGTTAGTGATCCAGGATTCCAAAGTGGTGTTGCCAACGACATGGGGGTTGAAAGAAGTACCGTCAGCAGAACATTTTCAAGTGTATTGAATAAAATAGTGTCGAAGTCTGAATTTGATTGATTTAATTTCCACGCACTATTGAAGATATGGATCAGGCCAAGGCAGATTGGGCTTCAAAATTTCGTATTCCGACTGTCATTGGTGCTATAGATTGCAATCACGTGCATATTATGAAACCTTCGGAATTCGGCGACGAGTATGTGAACAGAAAAGGAAAAACAACAATAAACATTCAGATGACTTGTGACGCTAATGAAAAAATTACAAGTGTGGACGCTCAATGGCCAGGGAGTGTACATGATGGCAGGATTTGGCGAGTGAGTGGAATTCAGGACGTGGTGCGCCGATATGATGGTGATGTTTGTCTCCTTGGTGATAGCGGATATGGAATTACTCCTTGGTTACTGACTCCTTTTGACGAACCAAGAAATGCTCGTGAGCGGAATTACAATTCGACCCATGCTCAGGAAAGAGTAATAATTGAACGAGTTTTTTGCCAGATGAAACGTCGTTTTCCCATACTCTCGAGCCAAGTTAGAATAGCAGTCAAAAATGTTCCCAATTTAGTAATAAGTTGTGCAGTGCTTCACAATGTAGCAAAACATTTGAATGATCCTTGGGAAGTGGAAGACGGAATCGAAAATGGTGTGGCTGAAGAAAATGTAATTTAGATCGGAATGAAGTTATAAATAGACGACGTGGTCAGCAAAAACGATTAGAAATTAGTAATAATCTGATGATGTAAATACACATTTTTCATGGTCATGCCATACCCGACAAACTGTGTACAGCTGTGTACGTGACGTATATTATATACTTATTTCATTTTTTATTTTTGTTTTTTATTTATTTTATTATTATTTTTATTTTTTTTTTTTTTTTTTTTTAGAGAAAAGGAATATTTCAGGAAAGGAAACAGAATACAATTTATCTCAACAACACAAATTCTTTTAAGACATCGTCTTCTTCAACCACAACGCGTTGTTCAACGGACTCCGTTCGTCTGTGTTGTGCAGCTCTTAGGTTCAACGTTCAGCCTGAAGTCTTGTTAGCTTAATTTGTTCAAGTAATAATAAACGCTGCAGCTCACCAATTGTCAACTTTTACGTCTCTTCAGTTTCAGCTGAGAGTTTCAATTTCTTATCTTTTTTCAACTTCGTCGCATCGCTCTTACGTATGCAAGTCACTGGTGTGATGGGCTGGTTTGATGCTAACATGTCAACGGGGTCATCTTCGTCTTCCCTATTCTCATTCTCCTCATTGAGTTCAGACGTAGAACTTGCTCCCAATCCAACGCATGAAGCCCCAGGTATTTTGCAATAAACTGGGTTCTCGTTTGAATCGCAAATTTTTAGGAAATCTGCCTCCCATGACAACAATGTTATTGGTTTATTTCCAGTTGCGTTGACATCAGTTTTTTTCTTGACTGCTGTTTTCATATTGTTCAATAGCTTTTTTAACTGTCCAACACTAGTTTGCTTCCCAACGTTTTTCGAAAACTGGTCGGCTAAACATCCCCATGCCTTCTCTTTAGCAGATGCAACTTTAGGCAACATGGATTTATTTAGCACAACACTAAAGTCTTTCAATAATGCTACAAAAATAGCTCTATTGTCACAACCGGAAGTCACACTACTTTCATCCATAGCTGCAAGAGGACAAAAACAAACGGGAACGACAACTGACTTGTGAGTAATGACGGGGAGTCAAGGTTAGTTTAGGCGAAAACAGAACGTTAGGCGAAAACAGAACAAGTCACAACAGGAAATGATGCGTACTCTGTGTGGCGCTACAAGTATTTACTTGCCTTTTTTGTGAATTCAGTTGTCTCGCGAGTAAATACTTGCTAATATACCTCGGGTTGACGAGTACACGGTCACAAGTAAACTCGACGCTTTATTCACATCGGTTTACTTGGAGTTTAAATACTTGTTACACTTTACTTGTAAGTAAATACTCGTCGTACTCGTTTTTATTCACACCGCCCAATGTCTGGTTTGCACAAATGTCACGCGTATACATATTTTTCTGGCCAGTAGACGCGTATCAGCTGTTTTTATGGGAACATACATCTAAAAAGGGATTTCCCCAATTTACATGTAGAAAGCGGATTGTGGTGTGGGAACCGGTTTCGTCCAATTTACTCAGTTCCTTTTTTGTGTTGACGAAGCTCGCTCGGTACGTACTTGATTATGAATTTTATTTTCATCTTGTATACTAATACAACTTCGAATAAAACATATTTGGACTGAAATTCTGACGGTTTTCTGAAATCATGGAACGTAACCACTCTTTTTGCACTAGTTTCTTGCATCATTTAACACGATTTCGTTTAGCACCTAGCACGGCATTTATCAGGAACGTAAACCCCGTGCTAAGTGAGGTCTACCTGTATTATAAATTTCAGCTCCCTAGCTCAAACTTTGGATTTTCAAAAAAAGTCTTTTTTTTTAATTGTGGGCGTGTCAGTGGGCGGATTTTGAAAATATTTACACATGAGCATAAAGGGCCCATAGGAAGTATATATTATAAATTTCAGCTTCCTAGCTCAAACTTTGAATTTTCAATAACGGACGGACGGACATGGCTAGATCGACATAACTTTCGATGCTGATCATAAATATAGTAACTTTTAGGGGTCTACGGGCAATATTAAGGTATGTTACAAACTATGCGTCAAAATTAATATACCCTTAGAATAGGGTATAAATAGGCAGGCCTAAAAACTCCTCGATCACATAAATGCAACACTACCATCATTGGATTGGCTTCAGCGATGAAGTGATCCGAAACCGTCCAATCATTTTTGTGCTCTAAAGGTTCTTCCAGAGTCTTCTGAGGGTATTTTTTTTAAAGCTCCTGACCCGCCTCGGCGAAGAAAAACGGTACGTCGACCTGGATAGATCTATTGTACCATAGGTTAGGTTGGGTTAGGTTAGGTTTAGGTGGCTGTCGGCAAAAGCCGACACACTTAGACCAATTTAGGTCCATTGTGATGCCACGTATATATTATCTACCTCAACTCTGTAGATGGGACTGGCCAACGACACGCGGTTGTTCTCAAACGGTCCCCCATCTACGTACTAACCGCACCCAACGTCGTTTAATTGCGGTGATCTGACGAGAACCGATTAACTCGACGTGGTATGGTCGTTGGTTAATTTATTGTACCATAGGTCAGTGAAAATGTTAGGCTAGTGCGTTTTCCTCTTTTCTAGAAAAGGTATAATGCTTCTAGCAGGGGATTTCTCCAAATCTTCATTACTTAAGGGTTCTTTGAAGAAGATCCTCCTTCTGATTCCGCAGAGGGCTGGGCATTCGCACAATATGTGCTCCGTGGTTTCGTCGTCCTCGAGGCACAGCCTGCACTCTGAAGAGTCGGCTAATTTAATTTTGTTAAGGTGGTATCGTAAACCGTGGTGACCTGTGAGATAGTCTATTAGGTTTTTAATATCATGCCTACGTAGGTTTAGGATCCTGCTGGCACTGTTTTTAAAGGGCTGGATCTCTCGTTTGGCCTGTCTTAGACCTGGAGTGTTTTCCCAGTGTGAGATACATTTTGAGTTTTTTCCAGCTTTTTATAGCTAAATTAGTAGCTGATTTAGGTGTGTAGCAGAAGGGTTCAGGTCCTGTGAAAGGGGTTTCTGAACCACCTCTGGCTAGTTCGTCAGCTTTTTAACTTTCTGGATGGTATTGAAGCAGTGTAAGACTGATTTGGAGTCAATGTGTGTGAGCTAAGGGCTTTTATAGCTGCTTGACTGTCCGTGAATATATGGATGTGAGCGCCTTTGATACCAGTGTTGAAGATTTGGTTAGCCCATTCTTGAATGGCGAGGAGCTCTGCCTGGAATACACTAGGGCTTTTTCCCATTGGTATTGAGACGTTGAGATTTGTTCCGTGAAAACCAGCTCCTGTGCCCGTTTTCATTTTAGAACCATCCGTATACCACTATAATCCGATTTGGCGGTTCGGTAGGCTATTACTAGCCCACGCTTCTCTATTTGGTATCTCCGAACCGCTTATTGAAACATAATGTTTTTTGAAGGCGGTCTGTAACCGCCCATATCATGTCAAGTTCTGGAATTTCTGAGAGCGGCGTCATAAGTTCCGGGTGGTCACTAAGACATATTTCATTCGTTTGTAACAGACTTGCTGAGCTGCGTGTTGCCACTTTGTTTATATGTATATGGGTGTTAATCCTATTATGGCTTCTATGGCAGCAGTTGGGCAGGTCCGCATGGCTCCGAATAAGCCAAGACATGCGAGACGTTGTACCCTTGTGAGCTTTGATATGGCGGTTTTTTGGTTTGTTTTGCTCCACCATATTATAGAAGCGTATGTTATGATGGGCCTGACCATCACTGTGTAAATCCAATGAGTGATCTTTGGAGAGATTCCCCAGGTTTGACCATACATGCGACAACAAGCCCATAAAGCTTTTGTTGCTTTTGTTATTTTGTTCTCAATGTGGGAGTTCCAGTTTATTCTTCTGTCTAGGGAAAATGAGAGATATGAGGGGAGAAATATGAGGGTATACCCGAAGAGTTTAACTCTCGTAATTTCACTCTCGAAGGTGGCTTAAAATGTCTTTAAAGAGCCTTATGAGATTTAAATGGAGGAAGAGGTGCCTCATAAGGATAGTTTCCTATAAGAAAGAATGTAGATGTATTTCTATTTTTGCGTGATTATTTATTTAGTAGCAAAGGGTATTCTTATCAGAATATGTTGCCAAAAAGAGACAATGATATTTTATAAATCAACAGTTTCTTTAGTCAGCACTCCACTCCGAGGGCTTGTCTAGCCAGGGGGTTTGATTGATACAGTTACCTTCGGTTTTGCTACCTTCTCGCTGAGCAGAGTTGGGGTTCGATTGTAACAGTCACCTTACTCTGGTCCTGTCCCATGGTTCTCTGAAGTTGTTGCGTGTCTTAACACCTGCATTACTTTACTGCATTTTCTTTATAAGAATCACCCTGAAATCCAAGCGGTTCAACTAACTTGCGGATGGACATCACAAATCGACCATGGCAGCCACCCCTATCTGCTCCGTGTCCGTGGACCAATATAACTTGTGGTGCACTCCAAGCTGCACTTCCTCCGAGATGCGAGTAGCACTAAGGGGCTAGCCCTCTCAGTCACTCCCTCAAGAATAGTTTTAAATCAACCACTCTACTGTGCAGCCGATTCACTAGTTGTGTAATATGATTGGCCTACTGTATCACGTGATGAACAGTTGATCTACTAGCTTCAACTTCAGTTTTAGCCTTGATTTTGCTTGCGAAAGTCTTCAATTTGAAGCAGCTCTCAGTAACATCCGTCGATCCTGAATTGTTGTTCCTTTGTTTTCCCTTCCTTTCCGGGTTTTCCATAGTTCTCAGGGTTCTTAAGATAGCTATGAACAATAGTTGGTCCTCTTCTTAGCGTGCGAAACTGGAGATAGCTGGCCAAAGATCGTGCTGGCTGGAGACGCTTTTTGGTTGAGGCCTAGGTCCAACCCGGACTGTAGCGCCACCCTAAGTAAGTAAGTAAGTAATACACTTGAATGATTGGGATACCGAAAAGAAGATTTGGATAGTGCAGCGGTACCAAGCTTTGCAGTCCTTACTTTCCGTGCAAAGATAATTTTGGCGGGAGTTTGGCGGCACTCCGCCGAGTAGATGGACCATTATGAGGCTGGTAAACATGTTTGCCGAATCTGGAAGCACCGCACAAAGACCGTACCATCGAGATCCCTATGTTCGGGGTCAAGACACAATCGTCAATGCAGGCAAATCCAAGCGTTTCGACTCAAAACTTATCGGTGCAAATTGGAGTTAGCAGACCGTCATTACAACGGATAATTCATGATGACTTAAACTTGTTTCCGTACAAAGTCCGAATTGCACGCAAGTTAAACCCTCTGGATTTGCATATTCGTCTGGAATTTTGCCAACAAATTATTGAAATGACCGAAGAAGACAACAGCTTGATAAATTGCTTGTTTATTTCTGATGAGTCCCATTTTTAACCAAACGGCAATCTAAATAAGCAAAATCGCCCGATATGGAGTGAATATAATCCAGAAGTACTCCATGAGACGGTACAGCATCCAGAAAGAGTCACTGTGTGGTGCGCAGTTTCATCAAGGTGCCTTGTGGGGCCATAGTTCTTTGAAAAAAACGGTGTAACAGTAACTGTCAATGGGGACCGTTATTTAAAGATGTTATATCCGTTTCAACAGCATTTAGTTCCAGCAAGATGGAGCAACTGCACACATAGCCAGACCGGTTATGGCGGAGCTCCAACGAAAATTCCCAAATAAATAAATATCCAGAAACTCCACCTTCCGCTGGCCCCCAAGGTTACCTGACCTGACTGCACCAGACTTTTTTATGGGGTTATGTCAAGCAAGAGGTATACAAAACAAAACCAAGGAATTTGACTGAATTGAAGCAGTCTAGGGATGAGCGATGTTGGCAAAACATCAATGCTCACACCGATGTCGACATCGATGGCTGAATATCGACGATCGATAATAATCGAACTCAAAACATCGATGTTCGTTAACATCGAAATTATGGAATGAATTTATAGAATGCCGACTGTTAGGGTAAAAAGAAACAATATACACAAGTACTTGAATTTAATTCATCTATTTATTAATAAGTAGTTAAAAAACAAAACAGTAGGTAAGTAATTAAGTAAATATAAGATTTGGGATATTATATACACACAGGGATATTATATACAGACAGCAAATATATATAATGTATGTACATCATATATCCCAAAACTTTTTGTTTATTGACTGCAAAAAAAATAGTTTTGCAAGAAGCTTTCTCTTCAGTCTAATGCTCTGTTGACAGAGAGTATATGCCGAAAAAAAATATTCAAAATTTTCAATTAAAAGTAGGTTCTCTTTTGGAAACATCGAAGGCCGATGTTTTGTTCTTAACATCGATTATGCGATGTTTTGCTTACTTAAACATCGATCTTAAAACATAGATGTTTAGTCTCTCAACATCGATGTCTTGTGAACATCGATGAACATCGACCATCCCTAAAGCAGTTCATCAAAACAATAAATGAGGCGATTTAGACTTTAACCATTCAGGCCGCAATGAATAATTTTCTGATCAGGTGTCGCATATGCGTTGCTCATCCACGCAGATGTCATTTACGGTCTATCATGTTTAAAAACAATGTATAGTTATAAAATGATATTGTTGGGAAAAGCATTATAAAAATTGAATTTATATCCTTAATCCGAATTTATTTTTTTACAACATAAACATAATACAAGGTGGCGCAAAAGTTGTCAGGTGGCGCAAAAGTTGTCACCCGATGTTCTTTCGCTGTAATTTTTTTTATGAATGAAAAACTTTGGTTCTGCTTTTGGATTATGTTAATTGGTGTCTTAAGTTTTTTCTGTATAGTTAACTTCACAAATGTCAAAGTAGAATTTACATTTGCCGCCATTTGCAAAAATTATAGCTTCTTCCGATAGGATGATGACTTTTGCGCCACCTTGTATATCCTCCTTTCTTATTGCATTTGGTTTTTCCCAGATTATCAAAGGATTAAAAAAAAATATATATAAATTAAACCAAAAAAACCACATGTTAGTAATCAAGTGAGGGAGAGTGTATTTTTATGGCTAACTAATAGTTTTTTTTTTTTAAGACAGCCATCGCTGTCGCAACACAATTCCTACTCATGCCTTTGGGTGAAACCAGCCATCCAAATATATTTCCGTGACAAAAGTATCGCGAGACACGATGCATCTGTCTACGCCCAACAATTGTCTACGGCACATGACTGCACTCAATTGTTATAGACACACCACTTCGTCCCCGCCGTTATATTGGCATTCTTGCGTCTTGTTAGATGGCCTGAAACATTGTAATAACAATCATAACCAATTATCTTTTACGTTCGGACGATCAACCGAAAGCACCTTACCGCTGCTAAGGGTGTGGACACTCCTTGGACTGAGAGCGTGTTTTCTCAAAGAAGTTTGCATGTGAATCTGCATTTGGACCAATTTTCTGTATAATTTCAGCCGTTTTGAAAATCTGAACGGTGCTGATGGGTTTGCTGCTACTTCTGCAACATTGAATATGCCTGTGCTATGAACCAAAACAACGTGGCGGCTGGAAGTCATTGTTGCATGCAATATTTTGCTGTCTGCTTTACAACGAGGACGCGAAGGCGCGCCGCGGCGGTCTTTACCTGACACGCAAACTTGCGCTAGCCTTAAGTGACAGAGGACAGAGGACAGAGGAGAGGTTTGTCATGTTCTTCTATTCTTCCCGTCATACCTATCTTGGTCGTGGTCAATCTACCGTGTACAGCGGTCGCGGGAAGTAAGATGTTATTGTTTCCTTTTTGATGGTAAACATCGCTGACTGATGAAGTGGCCGAAGATGACAGATTATTGACATTTGTAGATGCGGAGTTCGTGCTTCATCGCTGGCTGCAATTAAGTTGGTTTTGCCTTGTATCACCAGGTGCCCTCTTGTTTACATTGTAAGCCATGTACGTAGAGGAGGTGGTCCTATGTAGACGTCAACCCGTGTGCATAGAAGGAGATGCAAAGCAATCCATGAATGCGAGAATGACTTGAGTATAATTGCATTGCATGGCATGCATCTTAATACTTAATGAGGATGGTCTCAGAACTAGAAGGATAGTTGTTGGTTAGACAGATGGCTGAGTTCTGGATGGTGTGGTTTTTTACTGGAACGCTTCATTGCTTGATGCACGGGCACGCAGATGCCAAGACGGCAATGATGATTTGATTTGTCATGTTTGGTGGGGGAACTTAAGGTGGTGCCGAAGGAAAGCAACGGTGGGATGATGCAGGCGTCCCTTCCCGTGTGTGTGTGAATTGTGTTGTTTTGCGTGACTGGGCGCCTGGGTAGCTTTCATTGTACCTAGTTAATTCTGTTTGCAATGGAATTGGTACTCAACGATTGAATTCTGTATTGGTTGATTCTAATTATGTATGTATGAAAAACCAACTAGCTGACTGGGATGGTGATGCATCGTTCCTCCTCCCCTACCGGCAACAGATAAATATTCACTTTATTACGATTTGACTGAGTGTATACTATACACGCAATTGACGTTGACATTGATCGTTAACGCAAGGAACTGCATTCTATAAACAATTTCGCTCTCATTTCTGGTGTTGATTTGAATTTTGAACCCAATAAGCCAGGTGCCTAGCTTAGTACTCGTTAAAATTGGCTCTAAGCGTCTTATCGAAATGGCTTCGCATTTGTTTTTAATTAAAATCTGCTTCACTCTTTCGTAGGAAAAATGTACAATATGAAGGGAGGTTACTCCTTGAGTAAGCAGAGTTGTGAGTAGTTCAAGCAGTGCATGATCGAAAATGGGACTATATAACCTATAGGTAGTTCCCTGCCTAAATAAATCGAATGCTGGTGTTATTGCATTTATGTGATCAAGGACAGAGTACCTATATCCATATAATGAGTAGGGGCACTTTCTCTACATATGCATTTCCTACTACTACAGAGGAAAATGTAGAAAAAAGTCTACAATATGTGGAAGCAGGTCAAAAGGATGTATTTTAACCCTTATGGAAAAAAGGGCGCACAATATATGACGAATAAGACGAATGATTGTGGGTTTTTCCATAATGCTTTTTTAAAGGCGTATCGACTTGACCCTCGTTGTGTGTATCTTTTCATTTCGTGCAGTGCTACCTGCTTTCCTTTTTTTAAAATGGTTTAGAGGAACTTCGGGTATTGTGGTATACATATTACTATTTTGACTATAATTGCAAAAGTGTCGCTCTGAATCGAGCCATATATACCTAGCTAAAAATTAAGACTAAATTATTGGCTTCAAAATGGTATTCATACAAGTTTGTTGAGCAGACAATAAAAAAGATGTTGCCATAAATGTTGCATAACCCAAAAATTGGCGATTTAAAATTGGCGGGTATTGTGGTACTATTTATTTTTAATGTGGTACACTATACCACATTACCCGCTTTACAATTTCTTGCCACCAGAACACTTAAAATGATTTATATAAATATTTTTGTTTTTATTTTTATTACAAAACAACATAAACAACAGAAAAAAATAAGGGAACAGATTGTAAAGAAACGCCTCCTCAGCTAAAAATTAACAAAAATTAAAAACTTTTAAAATGAGATAGAACTTATTCGCAAGATTGGCAGAGAAATATGGCACTTTTCTTTGGAATACATTTTTCGTGAGCCCAAACCATTTCACATTGCAGGCACGAAATCCGTTTGGTCATCGCTTTATACTCATTCCGAATTTGTTTACAGAAGACGCACATAGCTTCTCTCGATGGAGGAATATCCCCGAATTCTTCATTGTCATCAGAATCAATTAATTTGTGAATTTTGATTTCATTTCAATTTCTATTTTACAACTAACAATTTTATATACATATTACAATATTACAATATTATGCTGCAATTCTTATACAAAGGTCTTAAACAACATACTTTGTCGCTTGATGAAAATATTTCTTCCTTTTTCCTGTTTTTTAACTTGTTTAAGCCTTGCATTGGGCTCAATTTTTTATACCCTATTTTAAGGGTATATTAATTTTGACGCATAGTTTGTAACATACTTTAATATTGCCCGTAGACCCCTAAAAGTTACTATATTTATGATCAGCATCGATAGTAATGTCGATCTAGCCATGTCCGTCCGTCCGTCCGTCTGTCGCCAAAAATTAGGTCTTTAAACTGGACCTAGAGAGCTGAAATTTTAACCATATACTCTCTAGGGTCCCGAAATAATCAAGTTTACGAATTTTTGAAATCCGCCCACAGACGCCCACAAACTAAAAAAAAACAAATTTTGGAAAAAATCGAATTTTGAGCTAGAAAGCTGAAATTTTTTATATATGATCTATGACTCCTAAAACTGCTCGGGATAAAAAAATTTCAAAATCCGCCCACTGACACGCCCATAAATAAATAAAATAATTTTTTTATACCCTATTCTAAGGGTAGGTATATTAATTTTTGAAAATCCAAAGTTTCAGCTAGGGAGCTGAAATTTATAGTATATACTCTCTATGGGCCCTTTATGCTCATGTGTAAATATTTTCAAAATCCGCCCACAATTAATTTTTTTTTTTTTTGAAAATTCAAAGTTTGAGCTAGGGAGTTGAAATTTATAATATATACTCTCTAGGGGCCCTTTATGCTCATGTGTTATTTTTTTTTTAAATCCGCCTACTGACACGCTCACAATTAAATAAAACAATTTTATTGAAACACCCAAGTTTGAGCTAGGGAGCGTTTTTTTTTTTTGATAAAATCCTTTAAATGTTATATAACAAAATATGTAGAGCGTTCTTAACAATTCAACCATACTTAGACTTTTGTCACGCCCACTTATGAGGGATAGGAATAAGAATAGGGTATCCAACAGTTCGCCCAAGCGGACTGTAGCCCGTCCCTATGTTTTTTTAATTCTTTCAATGCTTTCAATCTTGTTTGTATGGCGATGTGGTTAATATTGTTGCTCTTGATTTTCTTCCTCTGTTGCTGGCAGCAGGTCTTTTGATTTTAGGCGGTGGCGATATCTCCCAGGTTTTTATAAACCCTATGCTTGCATCTGCGCGGGAATTGTTTTTAGATGGCGAAAAGACTGACAAACCTTGAACTCGACAGTGGGGAATAGAGGGTGATAGCCCCTAGCTTGTACTTGCAACACATTCATCTATTAAAGGTGGTAAAATGCTCAATGGCTGCATTTGTTCGTTAGGATGAGAAGATGGTACCCCCTTGCTAGCACTTGATAAGTTGGGGCAATGCGGTAGCAGAGTGCGCCGTTATTTCCGTTAGAATAGACTCTTCAAAATAGTTTTCCATTTCCCCAGCCATGAAGTCAGCACCCGAATAAATATATTTATCGAAAGGATATATTCCAGTCGTTTTAAGACTATTGACGGCAATTTGGCCGGTCTGAACTTTCTAATAGGCCTTAGTGAACATTCCAACAAGATCATAAACCCTTATTTTTCGATGATTCTCACGGCTAAAGCATCTTATCTCTTCAATAATAATAGGCCTTTGAAGAGCCCATGAATGTTTTGTCAAGTGCCTGCATCTTATGGGTAGGTACAATATGGTCCAGAGAAATAATAACAACACCATTTTCACGTGCCATGTTTAGCAGGTCTATGTTTCTAGTGTGACTATAATGGCCGTCCAAAATCAACAAAATCGGATCGTCTTTTGATGGTTTTGTAGCTGTTAAGAAATGTTAATACCATTTAGTAAATATAGGGATTTGAACGCATCCAGACAGATGGCAAGAAGAATCGGAGCCAGGAGGATCAGAAGGGGATTTTGTTTTTTTCGCGGAAAGATGAAGAATGGTGGTACGAAAGGCCCACCTGCGCTCATGCAGGAAATTACTGTTATGGCGGATCCATGCTTTGCAGATGTCATGGATCCGATTTTGTTCCTCCCTTTTGGGCAAGTATTTTCGTCTGCTTTGACTGTGTTCTATTTTCGTTTGTTAGCCATGTTTTTACCATGTTTTCTAACGACACAAAACAAAAGAAAACAGTAATTATTCGAAGGAATTTTGAAGTGGGTAATTTGGTATAGTATACCACATTGGCCGATGGCAGCTGTACCACATTAACCGACGATGTATGAACATAAGTATAAAAAATAATAAAAAAAATACTTAGAGAATAACTAATAATTATTTAACAAAGTTTAATAAATCATTTATTGCGAGGTAACTTAGGTATAAGTAATGCACAAAACAATAAAACACAATAAAACAATTTCAGAAGCATAAAAAAAACTCGAGTGCAACCAATTATATATAGGACACAAATTACCAAAAACATGAATAGCTTTGAAGTTGCCAGAACGCGTGTTGGTCGTTTTTTCTAAATCGCCAGTTTTGTGTGTAAGAAACATCCCAGTATCATGCTTAGTTTTCGAAAAAACTGCCCGTACCACATTACCCTCCTATACCACAATACCCGAACTTACTCTATGGATGGTTTTTCTAATTATTTGTTTTACCGAATACACCTAATTATGAACCTCTACAATTACCCTTCCGTCAAAAATATAAAAATAAATGCTTCTTCTTTGCTTTGATTTCGCTAAAAATAATGCAATCCGGTGTTCGCCCTAGTAACAATAAAAATGATTTGCCTCTTTATTTGCTAGTTTTCATGGCGGTTGGTCACACTGGGCTTGCAATAAGATTGGATCGGCGGTGTTTACGTTTTTTCGTAATGTATTTTCAAAGGCGTATTGACTTGAATTCTTGTCAGTCGTGCGCAACAAGTGAAGAAAACATAATACGGGGTGACGCGTGTTAGTTCTCAGAGCAAACAAATAAGAGTGTATGTGCGTGTTTTTTAAAAGATAAAGGTCAAGTGTTTTTGTAATTTAAAAATATTATAATATATCTATGAATACTGGTAAAACGATCGAAAGATTAGACAGGTTATACGATATTTTTAATTCGTCTAAGTTTGAATACCCCAAAAAATCCAGAAGGCGATTTTTTGGAAATGAGGAGTAAGTCAATTGCTCAAATGAAATGAAAATATTTTTCCAAAATATTGCTTTTTTTGATCAGTTTGCCAATGTAACTAAAAAGATGCGATTTTTAAAAGGATGGCAGCAGAATATAAATGTTCTCATTGACATTTCAAGTGATTTAAGATCAGATGGTATTCAGTTCCTTTTAACGAGAAACCTCAATCAAGATTGTCTGGAAAACACCTTCGCGGTTTTACGCAGCCGAAGAGGAAAGACCAACTTACTGACTCCATTTCAATTCATTTGTTCATTTAAAAGATCATTTTCAGCAAAGTACATGGAGGAACCCATGGAAACTGCGAGCCAACTGTGAATTTAGACCTTCCCGATGTTGAAATGCAGTTACAATCACCTAAAAAGAAGGACAATGTGAAAAACGTTTTCAAAACCGAATCTGACTATAAAACTGTTGATTTCGGTAGCAAAAATGCATTTTATTATTTTGCAGACTACATTTTAAAAAAAAACACCATCAAAAACATAACTGTGAGCTGAAATTAAGTCAGAAACCTAGTGTTTCCTCCATATTCACAGATTTCAAAGAATATGAGATAGCGCATTTAACACGCGCTTTTCAAGAGTTTTTAGATGCGATAGAGAGCCTGGAGCAACAATTTATTTCTCGTCTTCCCAATTTGTAGTTTTGTAATAATATTGAAATGAAAATGTATAATATGTATATTAAAGAATGAATTTCATTACTTTTGCTTAGAGCTGTGTCAATCGTGATTGATTCGATCTTTTTGATCCGATCACAATAAAGTATTGGTGATTGCAATCACAATGCCCGAAGTCAATCGTTCATCGAGTCAATACTTTTGTTCTGTTCTGACTAATTCATTTCTTTATTACTGATTTCTTATCTACTGAACCAATAAATGTGTTAATATATCAAAATATTTTTATTTATTTCGGCTTATTTCGTTTTACCAACACATATTTGTTCTACAAAAATATCGCTTCTGTGCAATAACCTCCATTTCCTAATTATTCAAAGGCGTTTTGGTATTTTTGAGTGTATTCACTCTTACAATCCATTCGAATGTATCTGTCTCTATCGAAACTAAATTGAACGAATGATGATTGGGGTTTTTGATTGTATTGAAATTGAATGGAGCAATACAATACTCCCATGTCCCATCTGTCATTGATTGATTGAATGATTGATTGAAATGACCGAATCATTTTTTCAACCAATACTTGAACGATTCGATTATTAAATTTGAACGATTGACACAGCTCTACTTTTGCTGTAAGACTCAAAACAAAGAATTATTAGAAAATAGAAAAAAATCATGATAATTTGTACCCCGTTAATTCGTAAGCCCCTCTTATTCGAAATAAACTGTAGGTCCCTTGAAAAAATACCGGTTTTTCTTTAAAAAAAACAGTGCATTCGGTCCCCTCGGTAATTCGTAATAACTTCCATATGCAAAGTCATATAAAACGTCTTATAATTCGTAAGTCTCTACTGATACCCCGTTTATTCGAAAAAAAAGTCTCATTCCCCATTTTCAATACTCTGAATCACGTTTGTTACAATATGTTTATGTTTAATCCCAAAGAAGGGACTTGGGGTAACATCCTGGGGCGAAAGGGGACTTTGTCACCCTTGCAAATGCAGGTAATGGCAGCTGTTTCTGTTTCAATGTAAGCACGTGCATTCAAAGACTGTCTGGCAAAAACGGTTACCGTTATGCTAACGTAAATTTCCGATGACATTGCAGTAATTATTCTTTATTTTCAGTTCAGTTTAGTGTTGTTTGTTATTTAATCATGAATTCTAAATGCACCCATAAGTGTCTGTCCATTTGTAAAAAAAAGTAATTTTAGAAGTCGATGTGGCAAAACGCTTCAATATTCCTCCATCTACCAAATTTTATTGATGGTGAAAGTTTGCAAAAACATGTTTTTCGCGTTTTTCAGCTAAACGGTGAGTTTTACAGCAAAATAGTTCAGACAAAAATTGTAGATCATCCGATTCTCTACAAACAAATGTATCTACACTTTTTTTCATAAGTACATATTGCCATTTCCGTGATATAGCGGTTGAAAGAATTGAAAAACATATTTTATTCGTAATATGCACGTTAATGTACTTTTATATACATTTTTGAACCGTTATACGAGTAAAGTTATGAGTCCCTATGTCTTATACATACAAATTATAAAGTTCTTAGAATATAAATGAACGTCAAAAACTCCGCCCCTATTTTCATTTAGGTCGGCCATTCACTACACAAAATAGGAGTTTATAAGAGCTAAACGTATGGGAGATTGGCAAGCTCATTTGGACAGCGTTAAAGAAATGCTTCCTTACTTTCACGTGTCGGGACATTTCTCTTATGCTAAATCTGCACACTTATATCTACAAGATATGCTACAATTAAAAAACTGTATGGATCCTGATGTTTACCAACGTTTTACATGAGGATATTTCACGATTGGACGTTCAGATAAATTGAGTTGTGGAACTTCGACAGACATGGTGATCGAGCAGTCAATGATGAAAACAATGAAGACAGATGGAGGTCTTTCTCGAGGGAGAAGTACGAAAGAGAGTGTCATAAGTAAATGGGTATATGGTATGCATGCAATGAATGCTATTTGTGAAGGATTGGAAGATTTCGCTAATGTTAGAATGGATACAACAGATCAGCATGTTGATGCAAGTGATTCTCGAATGAAGAAAGATTCTCAAGACATACAAAGCCTCCTAGAGTGGTTTTCTTTACATGATCCTTTTCCAGAAGTCAACAGAATTGTATCTATTGCCAGTGGAATTGTTGGTGATGACAAAATCAATTGTCATAAAGCTCGTGAAGTTGGGATTGCTTGCATGTCAAAAATAACAGGATTGTCGTTTTATAACATTAAATTCAAACGTGCTGATGAAGTAGTCCCTCTTTTAGCTAGTCAACAGCCTGTCAAAATTCACGATAAGAAGATTCCTGTTGACCCTCTATTATTATTTCAACGCATGAGTATTACGACTGCTTTGGAAGATGAAATTGAAAAATATTTCGAATATGAATTGGCTCCCTACCCGTTGTCAATGTTTGATGATATTGAAATGCGTGAAAGACAAAAGTCAGCCATTTACGATTGTTTTCAAACAGTAATATTAGACATTGACAATATAAATTCTACGTTCATCATCGACGGGGATTTCTGTTACACCGAGTTGTCTGGGACCACGAAGGAACATTTCATAATATTTTAGACAAATACGTTCAGTATGTACGTAGAGTGCAGAGTATTTTGACGTTCATTTATATTCTAAGAATTTTATAATTTGTATGTATAAGACATAGGGACTCATATATTTA
This sequence comes from Portevinia maculata, assembly GCA_949715645.1. Lineage (NCBI taxonomy): Eukaryota > Metazoa > Arthropoda > Insecta > Diptera > Syrphidae > Portevinia > Portevinia maculata. The sequence goes on along the minus strand of OX454527.1, from coordinate 22,940,848 downwards.
CTCGTATAACGGTTCAAAAATGTATATAAAAGTACATTAACGTGCATATTACGAATAAAATATTTTTTTCAATTCTTTCAACCGCTATATCACGGAAATGGCAATACCTATGAAAAAAAGTGTAGATACATTTGTTTGTAGAGAATCGGATGATCTACAATTTTTGTCTGAACTATTTTGCTGTAAAACTCGCCGTTTAGCTGAAAAACGCGAAAAACCTGTTTTTGCAAACTTTCACCATCAATAAAAAATTTTCCACAAGGGGGATTGATGGGGACTTTTCACAATTCATTTATAATAGTATTCTGAACATCCATACCAATTTTTAGCTCTATGGGAATTATTGTAACCTTACTTCTATTTTAAGGACTAATTTGACTGGACTACTTGTGGGGATAGTAAATTGAAAAACTAAATACAAGGCATTTATTAATATACGGCCTAAAACCTAGCTTACAACCAAAAGCGTGTGCGTATTGGAAGGGGGACTTTCAATTTTACCTCGACTGTGTACGGAAAATTCGAGAATATTCCCTGCCTAGACAACTGATATTGTTGGATGTTTGTCAGATTTTCGCAAGAGGTATACCACTATTAAAAGCCCTTTAAGGCCCTAATTGTAAGTGTCGATCGATGTTGCTTTTGGTATTGTGCTATAGTTTGAGAAATAGATTAATGTGCTTAAAAATGTGAAAAGTCCCTGGACTCAGTCTCTTCAAACGCCATCGTAGCCATAGCTTGCCGTTCATCTTTTGAGGGGATGGCAGAGCAGTTCAATATTCAGCCCTGTTGGGTGCCGGGGCATAGAGACATAATAGGGAATTGTAGGGCAGATGAACTCGCCAAAAAAGGAACCGCATTACCTCTTTTACCTGATAAAGGTTATATCAGTATACCTATCGCTACTTGTAAGCTTATGCTTAAGCTATCGAGAGTACAAACCTTAGGTGGACAGGTGGTAATAAGTGTCTAGCGACCAAGCATATCTGGCCAAAGCTGGATATGCTCACTTAACCGACTGCACATTGGCTCTGCTATATGTGTCATTACAGGACACTTTCTAATAGGCAAGCGCACGCATCAAGGCTTTTCGTCTATTCAAATAACTTCTGTAGAAGCTGCGGGGACGAGGAGGAGGAGGAGACTACACTTCACCTCCTCTGTACATGTCCTGCACTCTCCCATAGAAGAAATCTCCATCTAGGAGCCTTCTTCCTTAATGAACTCAGTGACTTAGCTAACACAGATGTTAGAATAGAAGTCTATCGCGCTTCATTAGAAGCTCCAAATGGTTTAGCGAGTAGTGGTCTAAGTGTGTTGGCTATTAGCTGACAGCCACCTTAACCTATCCTTGAACACTGAGATCTTGATCCAGGTGTAAGTGTATGGATTCGATTTTGCGACCCCTTTCTCAATAGTGCAATACACCAACCACTGCGCCCTAAGGGGACCGGCCCCAACTAATGAATGTAAAATTTGTGTGTAAAACTGAAGGTAGTTGATATATAACTGACGCTCGTTTATACGACCATTATTCGTGTCATAAGTTCGCAAGACAAGACGTCTTTAATAAGTTTAAAGGACTAAAACCACGAGCAGATCCTTGAAAAGATAAATACGAGTACAACAAAGAAATCTGTTGGTATCCGATTTTGCTGTTACAATGAGTCTTTCTAATGCCAAATACACCGGGGCAACTTATCTTGAGGTCGATCTGTCAAACTTTAAATAAATAGAAGGCCCCTGTTGATGGAGTAGACTAAAGTTTTTGCCACACATAATATACCTCGTCATCTTGTAAAATTGAATTAAATCCATTGAAGCATCCTGAACAGCCTCTCTTTGCACCATTCGCCCCCCTTTTCGACACAATGCAATTGATTCAACCACATGGAGCAGAGTAGTTACGAGTTCATACAATGTATTTGTGTAGTTGGAAAAACTTGATTAAGATTGATTTGAAAATCCATCTCATTTGGCACTCCATTCAAATGCACTCCTTATGAATGCGGCGTCAGTCGTCGGTCGACTGCTTCTAGTTCTACTGCCTGAGTATAATGTGTGTCCCGTCCCGCAGTCGTGTTTGTTTAAATTCCAAAAATGGGGGTGCACTGAAAGAGATTACACGGGTGGTGTGGCATATCTAGAACGGGCCTCTTCTTTCAGACAGTCGCAGTTGTGTGTTAATTAAATGATTACTTTCGTTTGAGGCGTTCACATACTTCCTTTACGATGTGCTTCGTGTCGGCTGGTGCGAGTCGATCCGCCATTCACAATACAAAGTAAAACCGTATGAAAACAAACAAACATTTTAACTTTGAACACGCGATGAATAGATTATGCGACATACAAAGTGAAGAAAGGCGATTGACTTCGTGATGTAGAGATAGAGAGCTCCGTCATCTGTCATTTTGTGCGATGGGTTGTTACTTGTTATTGTTTCCTTGAACTTTCCGTAATGAATGTGACAGAAACTATAACACTGTGATAGATGTTCGTTTTATCACATACAGTTCATTTGGTTCATTAGCACAATTATTATGGTTAACGTAATGAGAAACTAGCGCTTACGTAGAAATGACGTTTAGTAGGTTCAAGTCAAGATGCCAATTGTTACGAAAGGTTTTGGAAAAGTGATAAACAAAATTGTGAAATTGCTGAGATCGTGTTTTGTGTGTGGTAAAGATTTTTATTTAATTTTATGAAATGTCACTTAGTGTCACTGCTAAGCTGCTGATATCTTGAATTTACTATTCTGGCGTTAATCGTTGATTTTATGAAACAATGGCTCACAGTCCAAAACTAAACTAATTTGTACACGACTGACACGCGAGGTGTAAGTAACCCTGAATCCCATCTTCAAGCTGTCAATGCCAGTACAGGGCTGTTGTTTTGAATTTCAGAGCAAGTACTTTCGCTGGAGGAGTATTTTTGGTCTGAGAGGATTACGTACAAAAAACGCCATTGAATATTAACAACAAACATTACGTAATTGAATGCTTGTAGGTATAAATTAAAACATTTGTTATTTAAAAATGTTTAAAAAAAATTTATTCACTGGCAGAGTAACTGCCTTCACCAAATTTACAATACAATAGACAAAAAGAATTTTATTTTCCTATCTTAAATACTAAAATACTGCTGACGACTGGACGATGCATATGCTGGATGTGGGAGTGTTGCTGCCGTTTGTTTTCCAGGAAAAGCGGCGGCGATGGATATTGTGCTGCCTCTGCTGGGTCAGGTGGCGGCTCGTGTGCACTGTATGCGAAACGTGGGAAGATATTATTTGCGTCGTCAGCGGATTCCATGGCAATACCCGTTGGGAAGAGATGTTTGCTGTCGTTTAACTTTATCGGTGTTAACTCTCCCGCCTTCAAATTCGAGTGTCCTTACTCGTAACCTTATAGAATGGTGGATATTGGCTTATGTCGATTCTTTTGATAGGAACTGGTTGCTCCGAAATTTCTACAGATAATTCTGTTGGTGGTTCTACTGCTGCTTGCGTTTCTCCTGCCTCTACTGTTGTGGAGATTGTCAGATGGTTTTTCCTTTGCACGAGAAACAGTATCAAAGATATTACCACGATGGCCGTGATGATGATGGTCGACAAGCTGTAAGTGGCTATCAGGTGGGTGAGTTCTTTCATTACTTCGAGGGTTAGAAGTTCCTCGAAGGCTTTCGACGGTGAGTCTAATTGTACGATGGTCGGAAGAGGTCTTGAAGTAGGGACTTCATTGGAGGCAAAAGTTCGTCTGTTTACAACAATGGTTGCATTATGATATTGTACTATAAATGTTCCTGTTATACTGAGTGTATCGTTGTTGACTAATATTGTCCCGTTGAATTGGTTAAGGAGTAGCGACCCAGGCAGAATTTCTTCTACCGTTGGCATGTGTTGGTTGTTGACATTTGTGCAATTTGCTGGTCTGCTTCGCAATAGATTTGGTATGCATTCCGCATCACTTAAATTTACAATTTCATTAATTTTACAAATAGTTAGGTCATTAAAGGCTTGACAATTATTCTTAATTCCATAATAATCATTTTCGCATTGAAGTACGTTACTAAAGTCAATTTTGACTATAACAGATTTTCTTTTTGTTGGCTTAACTAATAATTTCTTACAATCTTCTTTTTTTGTGGTTGGCACACTCACAATATAGATCATAGTTGTTTTATTAGAGGCTATTCTTACATTTGCGAATTCAAATGCCTCTTCTATGTTTACATAAGGTAAGTTGTTTTTTTCAAAATGTGCCTTAACTAAATTAATTTCGGTATTCGAAAGTATAAAAGAATTTACTATACCAGCTTTTGCCCACTGTAAGGCATGTTCTATATTTGTAATCTCTTCTTTAATTACATCTAATCTATATTTAATGCCGGTAGAATATTCATTCTTAATTTCAGCATTAGTCTTTAAATTCTTAATTATGCTGTTGGTGACATCTGTAATTTAATTTGATTTTTTTAATTTTAATTTTGGTGGGGGCATACACCCCCATTTATTCAGCTTAATACAAGCTATTTAGGTCTTAAAAAACTAATTACACTAAGACTTACAGCTAGGGCTTAAAAACTACTTAAAACTAATTAGGTGGATGGTGAGGGGTGGAGGAGGGTAGATTTGAGGGAGGAAGTGCAGTGATTAAAATCAAAGAGGAGGTGGTTAGAATTGACCTTCTGCAACATACGGGATATCGGCTCGTTCAAGCCGTACAACGTGCGACGGGTGGGAACATAGAAAAGAGGAGGGGATCTTAAATTACGAGGGTTAGTGTTAAAGGCAATGTAGTTCAAAAGATAGGAACAATCATCGGAGCCAGTGAGAAGACGATGTATAAACAGAATGTCAGCCACATCTCTTCTTTTTTCAAGGGTCTGAAGGTTTATTAAATTAAGGCGTTCGTGATATGGTGGAAGGATAAGGTGATTATTCCACGGGAGCCCACGAAGAGCAAAACGGAGAAATCGACGTTGAATGCTTTCGATTCTTGTAATGTGGACCCGGTAGTATGGTGCCACACTTGGCTAGCGTACTCTAGGAGCGGGCGGACGTAGGTAATGTAAAGGGATTTTGTCACGTAGGGATTGGTAAATTCTTTAGACCACCGTTTGACGAAACCAAGGGCTGAGTTAGCTTTATTGATTATCTCGTCAATATGTGACCGAAAGTTAAGCTCTCTGTCACACAGAACGCCTAGGTCGCGAATGGTTAGAACGGTAACAATGGGTTGGTTGTTCAAATAGTAACATCTGGGGGGAGACTGAATCCGTTTACGTGAAAAAGTAAGAAATTCATATTTAGCAATATTCAGCTCCATAAAGTTTTTTTGACACCAGACCGAAAAACTATTGAGGTCTTGTTGAAGAAGATCAGAGTCGTGTGGAGAAGAAATGATTTTGAAGAATTTAGCGTCATCGGCATAGAGGGAGATGGAGGAGAAGTTGATGACGTTGTCAATATCATTTATAGCCAGAATAAAAATCAAAGGTCCAAGGTGGCTACCTTGTGGAACACCAGAGGTGGCTTTAAAAGGCAAAGAGAGAACAGAACGAAAACGAACATTATAAGATCGGTTCTCAAGGTAAGAAGAAAACCAATTCAATAGTGGGGGATCGAACCCAAGGAAGGAGAGTTTGAAAAGAATCAAACGATGAGATATTTTGTCAAACGCCTTACTGAAGTCAGTAGCGATTAAATCCACTTCATTGCCACTTTCTAAAGCAGAAAGTGTAACGGAGACAAAGTCAACAAGGTTGGTGGTTGAGGATCTACCTTTAAGGAAACCGTGCTGAAGGGGGAGATACGAGACTTGCACTGAAAGGATAATGAATCGTACATCATACTTTCGAAAACCTTGGGTAAATGCGACAGCTTGGCAATAGGTCGATAGTTAGATACGTCATTCTTTGGCCCTTTTTTGTGAACAGGTGAAATGAAGGACGTTTTCCAGATTTTAGGAAATTTCCCAAGAGATAAGGAATGTTTAAAGAGATTGGCAATGAAAGGTGAAAGAATCGCAGAACACTATTTGAGAAGAATGGCTGGAAGGCCGTCTGGGCCGGGTACAAATTCATCATTGAGATGAAGAAGTCTGTCGCACACCGTGGAATGGTCAAAGGTGGGTAAAATGAATGGGCCAACGGTATAGTTTTTCAGATAACTGAAGTAGGAGTGATCCGGTTCAGGGCAGGCGTCAGTGAAGGACTGCTTGAATACGGTAGCAAAAGAGTTTGCGATTACAAATGGGTCCGTTAAGGACTCGCCTTCAAACAAGAGTGAGGAGGGATATCCATCAGATTTCCTTTTATAATTAACAAAATGAAAAAATGACCGTGGGTCCTTGATGAGGTTAGCTTGAGCATCAGAAAGATAGCGTTGATAGAGACAGTGAAAAAGGTTAGAGAACTGTAAGTACGAACCGAGATAATTCGAATAATCTGTAGTAGTTCTGGTTAGAAGATAGATCGCCCATAGTTTATTACGAAGTGAACGCAGTTTCCTATTATACCATGGAGGGGAAGATGGTGAGATTTTATGACGCGAATAAGGAACGAATAAGGAAATGCATTTAAAGATTTCGTCATAAAAACGGGTGGCAGCTTCATCAACGGATAAGTTCGAGAAGTTGAGTTCGATTCTGCTTAGAAAGTCATTGATCTTTCGGAAGTTAGCTTTGTGGAAGTCGTAGGAGTACAGGTTAGTTGGAGGCAGGGATTGGGAAGAGGGGTGATGAAAGAAAGAAAGGAGCAGAGGAGGGTGGTAAGCGTCAATAGTAGAAAGGTGTAAAGAACTTTCAATGGTTGAGGAGTTTACAGGGTCAGTTGTGAAAACAAGATCCAACTGTCGTCCCATATCATTTTTAACACCACTGACTTGACAAAGACCAGAATCGGTTACGCGGTCGACAAAAAGGCATTCCTTACTAGATATCGGGTTTATTGGGACGAAGAAAGATTGATCTTCCGATAAGCTCCACTGTAGATTAGGGAGATTAAAATCGCCGAAAATTATGATTTCATCGTTTGGCTTACAAGTATCAAGTAAATGGTCGATGGCATCCACGACGAGTTGGTAGGATTCGATGGGTTGAGACGGACGTATGTAGAAGCACATTACGTAGAGAGAACGGTTAACGAGCGAGATTTTTACTACAACAAAATCTAGAAGAGGGGAGGTTGATGTTGAGATGATGGAAGAGTTCAAGCTGTTATGAACTGCAATGAGAACGCCACGGCAGGGAAGTATGTCTAGAAGACAAGTGACGTTATCATCACGAAAGACGTTGAAAGATGCTGGAAACAACTCTTGGTTTAAGATATTCGGGGAAAGATTAGTTTCGGTAAGAACATAAACATCAAAAGGAAGAGTGTGAGTACGACGGAAAACTGCGTGAGTTTTGGTGCGTAGTCCTCTTACGTTTTGATAGTAGAAGGATAGAGGCAATTTCAGATCTGAGGCGGCCAAAGGTGATTTAGGGACGAAAAAAATTATTGTGATCAACTCGGTTACGTTGAAGATATGAGATACGTTTGGAGTTAATATGAGAAGCAAAAGCAGATAGATCCTTAGCCACATTAGTAGAGGAAATGTTAAAGCTTTCATGGAAGCGGGTGTAAATATCACGGAGTGCAGTGGGATCAGTTGGGAGGCCTTCTTTCTGAATTGAGATTTGAATATTCGTCTTGGTCTTTCTGTCAATGCAGATTGATTCAGGTTTGTCGTGCAAGTAGGCAAGGTATAGGCGAACGTTTTCAAAGAGTCTGTGATCTCGAAGCTGAGCCATAACGTAACGGCCGTCGAGGTCATTGTTCGAGGACGTAGGGGTAACAAATTTGGATGTTAGTCTGATGGTTGGGGGAAGTAAAGGATCGATAAACGCTTCAGAGGTTGGGGTTGGCGTGTTAATATGGGAAGTCTGGGCAGGATTGAGAATATGGGAGTGAACGAAATTCGGGTAATTGGAGGAAGTTGTAGCAGAAGTTGAAGTATGTCTCGAAGGGTCAGTGGAGTTTGGGGTCAAATTAAAAGATACCCGTTTTGGTTGAAGCCCTGGTGACGTCGAGTTGGTCATGGGTCGAGTGGAGGAACTGTGAGGAGATGACAGCTTAGAGGAATTATGGGAGCGAGAAGGAGTAGATATTTTGGGGGCGGGTTGAGAAATGGGAATGGGTTGACGGAGTTGAGGGGAGAATAATGGAAAAGTTCCAGCTTTGAAACTCCAGTTGGGATCGAGGTTACTGTTGGACATGGGGTTATATGACTTACGTTTAGTAGGCTTAATGTTAGACTTAACGCTATTGGATCCGATCCTAGGCCGAACAACTCCTGCGTTAGACCATTTCGCGATGGACATATCTCCTAAATTCACTTCGTTGGAGGGACTCGAAAAAAGCTAGTTGTATTTCGAGGGTATGTCGAGTTTGAAACTGCTACTATTGGACTTAGCCGGGGAAATCTTCTGACAGTTGGCAATGGTGATAGAGAATTTCTGCTGGAAATAGTTCTTCAACCAAGAGGCGTCAGCGTGCCGGGGGGCACTTTTTATGATGAATGAACCGTCTTTTTGAATTTTGTCCAGCCTTTTGTTCCAATCAGCCAGTGTCCATAGCGTGCCGAATCGGTTAAGGTAGATCGGTGTAGGTGGTCCCTTGATGGCGGCTGGAGTTGTGATAGGAGTGGGCTTGTCCAAGGCTGTTATGGGTGTTTTTAAAGTCCCAGGTAGCGTTAGAGTTGTTGTGGTCGTCGTGCAGGTCAGGTGATTATTGGAAATTATTGGTTTCAAGTGAATAGTTGGGCGAGCAAGTGGAATTGCAGTTTGGGGCGACGTGATGTTCAGCAGCTCATGTGGTTTCGTATTGTTTTTCTTTTTATCAATATAGTTTTTGGACTTATTTTTGAAAAGCTTAAAATCTAACTTACATTAAGATTACTGCTGGCATCTGGGCGGCTGACAGTCTCATGGTGTCTGTGTGTCCCACGTCGGAGGTTACTAGGGGCCTTGTTTCCAATCTGATGTTGTTCAAAATTCGGCGACTGAATTTTGAGTAGGTTCAATGTCACTGGGTAGGTATCTCTTGTGCACGATAGCACTGGCACTACTTAAGGGCACTGGCTATATAGCTATTACGCGGTCACTTCTTGAGTGCACTGGCAATTTTTTCCGCGGTAGCACTGTCACTTCTTTAGGGCACTGGCTTGTTAACTATCCCGCAACTATTTTCGCGGTAGCACTGACACTTCTTTAGGGCACTGGCTTGTTAACTATCCCGCAACTATTTTCGCGCACTTTAGATACCCAACCTGCTCGGGCGCCAATTAAAACATTTGTTATTTAAAAATGTTTAGAAAAAATTTTATTCACTGGCAGAGTAACTGCCTTCACCAAATTTACAATACAATAGATAAAAAGAATTTTATTTTCCTATCTTAAATACTAAAATACTGCTGACGACTGGACGATGCATGTGCTGGATGTGGGAGTGTTGCTGCCGTTGGTTTTCCAGGAAAAGCGGCGGCGATGGATATTGTGCTGCCTCTGCTGGGTCAGGTGGCGGCTAGTGTGCACTGTATGCGAAACGTGGGAAGATATTATTTGCGTCGTCAGCGGATTCCATGGCAATACCCGTTGGGAAGAGATATTTGATGTCGTTTAACTTTATCGGTGTTAACTTATATGCTTGAATGTATATACATACACTCCGTACCACCTAATTACGGACAGGTAGTTCTATTTTTTTGAAAAACCATTCACTAAACTGGAGAAATCGTTTTGCAGAAGGTAAGAAAGTTATACATACGAGTACATATAGCTAGTGTTGCAAAATTTAATTACCAAAAAGGTTCATACAATAGCCGTGTTTCTTTGCACGCGGTTATAGGGATAATTTGAAATTTGCATGTAAAATACAACAACAACTTATCCTATATATGCTAACTTTAGAGGGGATAGCTATCGCCGCTAAGTCAGTTAGCGGGGATAAACAGTGCTTCCGAAACCCATTTTCTTCGTTTCTGATGAACCGATGCGATGAATTTTTTCGGAAATGTCAAAGTTTGACATCACTCCGACCACTAACACATCCCGCCGAATATTTTGTTCGTGATTTTATTATTATTATTTTTCAAACTTCATTATAAAGGTAATTGAATTTAGCAAATCTGTTAATGTAAAATTGTTTTTCATAATTTTAGAATATGCTTGGCATCAATTTCAATTGGCGGAAGTAAATATTTTTCAATTTCAGGATTTTCAATACAAATTTCTTAACTACAACTTACTGTGTCACGGTCAGGGTTGTAGACGTATAAAAGTCGGCGTATTATACACACTTTTTTACGTGTATAAAAGTGTGTATTATACGTCTGAAAAATTTAGCTGGTGTATAAAAGTGTATAAAAGCAAAGAAAGGGTATAAAACTGGAAAAAAATGTATAAAAATAAAAAAAAGAACATATTTTGATTTTTAACATAGCTCTGATTTGTACGAGTCATTGAAACAGCAAAAATGAAAAGTGAAAATGAAGCAAAAAAGTGAAGATTTTCCAAAAAAAATACGGTACCTTACGGTTTTTTTTTTTCATAATCTGCACGCACTAAAGGAATTTTTTGGGAGCCTTATAATGTAATAGCTAGACACCGCCAGCGTTAAAGAAATTAGGGTGAGAGGAAAAGGAGAGATGCCGATGCACGTTGGTTTTGAATGTTTGTAGGTTATAATGTAAAGGAAAAACAATGCATGGAAGAGTATTCCACATTCGTGTTGTACGGCTGAGGAAAGATTCTTTGAACTTCACTGGCTTGAGGGTAAACTGATGAGCCTTCCATGCATGGTGGGTATTGCGGTTGAAATTTTTAAGGGGGGGAATGCAACTGGCTATTTCGTTTGAGCGCTTATGGTGGAATTAACGATAAAATAACGAAAGACAGAAGACATTACGACGATGACTAAGAGAGTCAATCGATATCACAATGTCTCGGTCGTTAATAAGTTTTATCGCGCGTTTTTGGATCCTGTCAAGTAGCTCCAAATAAGTTATTGGTGCACCAGAAAAGATATGAGTCGTTGTACTCGAGTTTCGGGCAAATAAACGCCTCATAAATTTTAGCCAGATCAGAAGGGGTGAAATATTTCTTCCATCGCTTAAGGAAACCTAGATATTTCGCAGCGTTCTTGGCATCGAATATATCTTTCGGTTTATGCGATGTAAGTGCCATTCATGGATAGGGGCAGTGTGTGTGGGTTTGGCTTTAATGACAGGGAACAGCATTGCATTTTGGAAGCATAAAATTCCACTCTATTGGTTGAACCCCAATGAGTTATGCTGTTAAGATCGGAATTTAATGAGCTTAACATACGTTGCCGTTACATTTCCACACCCGATGATGAGGGGCGTGAACCAAGAAACGAATATGAGAAGCTGAGAGTACCGTCATCAGCAAAGGAATGGATTGGATTAGAAGTAACAGACAGAAGATCATTTATAAAAATGAGAAAGAGAGTCGGGGACACAACAGAGCCTTGGGGGACACCAGCATTTATTTGGTGAGTTGCAGACTTGAAACCGTCCAAAACAACTTCAATTGAACGATGCGAAAGGTAATTTCTAATCCATTGAAGAAGAGTATCATCGATTCCAAATGCAAGCATTTTCGACGAGAGAGCTTAATGCCAAACTCTGTCCAATGCCTTTGACATATCAACCGCAACAATCTTACTTTCACCACCTTGGTGAAGGATTGGTTCCACTTTTCGTTTAGATATGTCATCAAATCACCGGTGGACCTGTTGCTGCGAAAAGAATACTGCCGGTCATTAAGAAGTTACAGTATGCTGTGTTTTCTTTTCTGTTTCTCTTACTGAGAAAGGGAATATGCACTAATACATGTAAACTTTTATACACTTTTATACACTTTTATGCAGTATAATACATTTTTATACACAATTATACACTTTTATACGTTTTTAAACATTTTTAGACGCTTTTTACAGTAAAATGTAAAAACTCCAGAAATCTGACATTTGCCCAACCCTGGTCACGGTGCATGTCATAGGTGCATGTGTGCTGCCAAGTTTTTTTTTGATGAATTCTTAAGCGGCGATGGTCGTTTTCTGATGCCATCCCTATATCCGCGTGCAAAGAAAGAAAACACGGCTAATGTACCACTTTTTTTTGTATCAGTTGATTAAGTACACATGGTTAATCTTCCTGAAATTCGGAATCAAACAAAAGCTGGCGGACAGTAAAATGGACAGTAGATCAAGACAACTAACTTTCAGGAAAGGCATTGATTGAAAGAGAGAATGGCCAAATTCGAGCTTGCAAGAAGCAGGAGCAAAATATCCGCTTCATACCGCAAAAAATTAAAATAAGCCATACATTATGTCACTACCTTAAGGACCCTGAAAACTATGGAAAACATCGAACACAATAACAAAATACATAAATACTTTTCAATTCAATTCAAGTTATTCATAAATGAAAGTAAAAGTAAGACATAGTCTTTTATAGTACATGTTATTGAAATTATAAACAATGAAATTATAAAAAAACTAATATAATCAGGCTGGTTTTCGTGCTAATTTGTCGAAGGTTGATCAAATATTTACCCTTTCCACCTTAACAAAGCAAGAAAAAGCCTAATATTTTTTTCTAGATTTTCAGGCTCCTTTCGATTCTGTAGGTCGTAGATCTCTTCTATTTAAACTGTCAACAATAGGTTTATCGACAAAATATGTAAGAGTTTACGAAAACTTTCTGTCAAATACGTCTGGTTCAAAAACCTTAGTCACAAGTTCTGGTGTTCCGCAAGGTTGCATGCAAAATCGTGTGGGCAGGGACTAGGGAACATGAACCCTGAATTTCACTAACATCGAACTAGTTAACGAATTTTAATACCTTAGTTTTCTGCTTACTTATAATCCGAACATCAATTCACATATAAGGGAAAAAACTACTACAGCTAAAGTGGTTGAGTTAGGTTAGGTTATAGTGGCAGTCGGCACAAGTTGCCACTTGTCCAGTTAGTTCTCTCAATGAGTGTGCATGTAGCAAATTGGAATTTGGTTCCTTTTCTGGCGAGTTCATCAGCCCTACAATCCCTTGAATATCTCTGTGTCCCGGCACCCAGCATTGAAAGTGAAAGTGGTACTTAATACCCTTTGGTTTAAGTTATTTTCAAGAAGTTTTGTCGATCCTGCGTCCAAGGTTAAAGTGTTCGATTCTACCATCAACATCTGTATTTGCTATCCAAAGGAAGTGTATGGATATAAAGGAGATAGAAGCAATCCAACGATACTTTTTTCGTCGTGTCTGGGCTTACCCAAATCTTCATAAAAAACCTGAACGGTAGTGCAGACTATGGGTCTGGTGAAAATTGAGTTCAAGCTGCACTGACCGAGTTAGATGTATATTGTTCTCCACCTATTTAACTTAACTTAATGCCTGATCACCCTGCCATTGTTTCACAATCAATCTATCAATGACAATAGATCTAACCTCTTCTCTCTGTTTAACTATTTATCGGACGTGACGCCATCTATATGCGGGCCTCTACAGATGTCATTTTGTGAGCTCGATCTCAAAGTGTTGAGATCGATCTCATATTGAAAGCTTAATGGGGAATAGTCCTTACGAGGCTGAAGATCCTATCAAGGAGGAGTTTTATGACCTCCTAGATGGAGCCTACGGAGCCTGTCCGGAATATGACGTAAAAGTTGTACTCGGGGACTTCAATGCTAAAGTCGGAAAGGAAAACATCTTTCGCGGGTTAGTTGGTAAGCACAAAATCCACGAAACGACAACAAACAACGGCTACCGACTAATTGATTTTGCAGCAGCTCGCAATACGGTGATAAGTAGCACCAGGTTCCCAAAGGCTAAGGATCCCACAGCAACCTGGCGCTCTCCAGACGGTCGAAACGCCAATCAACTCGACCATGTGCTAATCGATGCGAGGCACGCATCCAACATCCTCGTTCACACATTCCTAGGGGCAAACGTCGACTCTGACCATTTTCTTGTTGCGGCTAAATTCAGAGCTCGACTGTCCAACGAGAAGAAGCTACGAACCGCCCAAAATAAGCAATTGGACGTTGGACGCCTTAGCACGCCTGGAGTAGGCAGAGCCTTCAGAGAGCGCCTGAGTATGAAACTCTCCACTGTGCATTCACCTACCACAGACGCCTACAATCAGTGGTGCCAGTATCGTGACATCATCAAGGAGGTAGCCGAAACCACTGTAGGGTACCAGCCACCCCAGAGAAAGAGCCTGTGGTATGATGATGAATGCGTGTACAGGAAAAAGGTGACAGAAGATGCACACAAGAAAACGCTGCAGCGCAAAACAAGGGCAGCGAGGGAAGAATATCGAGCCAGGAGAAGGGAGGAGAAAAAGATCCTGCGTAGAAAGAAGAGGGCCTACACAGTATCGCAACTGAAGGAGATCGAAGAGACTCGCAATCGTAACAACATCCGGAGGTTCTATAAGAAAGCCAAGCAACTGGCTGCTGGCTTCAAAACCGGAACGCAGGCTCTTCGAGACAGCGAAGGAAACCTAATCACCGAAGTGCAGGGAATAGTAGATGTATTTAAGCAGCATTTCCAGCAGCTGCTTAATGGGCAACATGTAGAAAGAGTGATAGGGCAAGAAGAGAACCCACGTCCAATCAATGAAGAATCAATTCCACCACCCAGTATAGAAGAAGTTGGCTTAGCTATAAAAAAAACCTAAGAACAACAAAGCCGCAGGCTCTGATGGCTTACAAGCGGAGCTCTTCAAACACGGTGGTGATGTTTTGGTAGGGCGCATGCGGCCATTGTATTTTGTTTTTTTTTTTAGAAAAAGGTACCTAAATAAAGAATCTATAGTCTATAAAATCTATAAATCGCGAAAACGTCTTAAGGACGAATTAAAATGGAAAATAATGCTCCAGCCAAGAGGATCTTCGACTCCCAGCACCCTGATTCGAGAAGTCAAGGAAGACCGAACCTCTCAACTCAAGATTGGGCTCAAGCAAAAAGTTATATTAAACCGAAAGGCCTGCCGATGTTTATTCGGCCAAAACTGTAGAACACCACAGGCGGACCAGTAGGGATGCAGTAAAGTGGGATGGTAATGGCCCCTTTAATTCTGATCATTACAGTACACTCTCGATTAAGTGAACTAATAAAAACCAGGCCTTTTCATACGAGCGAGATTGTTCACATTACCGAGCGTGAACATTTTAAGCCATTCGATAGCACCTATAGCCAACCAGTGTATAGTCTAAAATATTTTTTATGATCTAATAATGTTTTTATTATTTTTTCTCAAAAAATACAAAAAAAAACAAGATTCATGATCAGTTTTTTTTAAATATATCTTCAATCAACAAAAACTTAACTCACTGCTTGTGAAAATAAAAAGGAGACATAAATACATGTGTAGTACTAAAAAAGAAAAAGTAATTTATATTTTTAAAAAATAATTTGTAACTTTTGTTTGTTTCTTTCTTAAATTTAAGTCAATTTAATAAAGCCTTTTCTTGCAACCGTTTTATGACAAAAACATCTTTGTAACCAACTACGTTAAATCGTGGCTACTCGAGTACCTTGTCAGAAGAAAGTATGGCATCTCTCGAAGAAACCGATCATGTCGGGCGGTCCGGAACTAGTTGGCATTTTCATTTTCCGCTTCCTCAGTATCCGATGGTATCTGATCTTCGTTCCAGTCGTTTATATCAATAACTGTGTGAGGAACCTCTACATTGATATGATTAAGCAAAAAGATCTTCGGCAACATTCGTGATTGGCTGACTATGAAGAATACTAAGGGGTATATCGTCTTCGCCCTCTTAGCTTTCAACGGATCCAAGAATCTTATTCCAGCATTTTTCAATAACAGAAACATTAACGCTATCGCAAGCTGCTCTTAAGTTAAGCACCGCATCCTTTATTGTTATAGATTTAACAGCTTCACAAATGTTGCCCGAAATAATTTCATGAAACTTACAAAACGCAACATCTTTATGACATGACAAACAAAATCTTACCTTTATCTGCAGCAACAAGCGATAACAGCAAGCTTTTTCTGTAGAAAAGTTTAGTCAGGCAAATAACATTCTGGTCCATAGGCTGAATTAGCGGGGTCACATTTGGGGCATATAAATTACTGTAATGCTTCCATCTGAACTTCGAAGCTCGCTCTCCGCTGCATGACTTGAGGCATTATCCATTATAAGTAACCATCTTTTTTGAGGAAATTTGTAACTTCGGGAACAAAAACGTTACTGAACCAGTCTTTAAAAATTGCTGCAGTCATCCAAGCTTATTTTCTAGCTTTTGTAATGCACATAATATGTCGTTCACTCTAGCGAGGTTTGCTTGTTCACTCTGCAGAGTAGTCTGTAAAAAATTTGTGTGTTCACTCTATTGGATTGTTCACTGCACCGATGTTCACTCTACCGAGAGTGTACTGTATTTCGCTGTCAAGGAAGAAGAAGATTTCAATATCATGTGTCCTCACGGCATTACACATCTGTTACATGATGTCGATGCACGCTCAAGAATCCAATCCCGGACTTATATGCTGTATTTTCATGGCCAAATACCAATTAAGTAGAAACCAGTAGATTTAAATTGATCTACCGTCCAAGTTACCTTGGGCCTGAACCTGGGTATAACAAATCTTATTGAAATTCCAAAGAAAAGTCATCGGCATTTTTCTACAGAATCTTGAAAGGCCTCGCACCTGTCTATAAAAGACTACCGAACGTCTTTGTGTTTCTTCAACAGCAACAATAATAAGCACCAGCTGAAAGTAACAAACATCTGCTGTATCTCAGCATACTCATTACTCTCGGATGGCATCCCTCTGCATCTGCCTCTGCCTCTGACGAAACCAATCATTGTCTCAGACAATTTAACGGCACGCTCTATTTCGGATTTGAAAAATGTATTCAAAGCCGCAGCCCAATTTGCTGGGCGCCTATCAATTTTCCTCTTCAAATCCTCGGTTAACGAACGGAATCGGTTCCGTGATTTGCTGGAATGCGATATGAGAGTCTTCTCTGTCGTTTTGTCGTTTATTTTTTGTTTTTCTTTTGAATTGTTGCTTTTTTTGTTGTTGTTGTACCAAGTTGGTATTTGTTTACAAACAATCGTTTCCAGGTCATGTTTGTTTACATAGAAATGTGGGTCAGTGTATTTACATGCAACGATTCTCTTTTGCCAGCTACGCTGTGTATCTTTTGCGCTGACTTCTTCAGTGTATGTGTGTTTTTATTTTTCTCTTGATTCCCTTCTCCACTCATTCGGGTTTGTTATGACCACTTGAAAATTGGTGTGTTTCCATTGTCGACGCGGTTCAAAGTCTAAAAAGCTTCATCTGTTATTAGTACTAGGCGATTGTATAGTGCCCGAATGAGGCAGGCGAAACGGTTGCTTCAAAACAAAATGTTTTCGCCTCGTAATCACCTCGATGTCTATCGTCATCCGCTTTGCAAAGACACATGTGTTGTTGGCTCCATATGAACTGTATATCTACACAATTGCAGTATATGGATACGCGAAGGTGCTGCAGATATAATTCACCAACTCACTAGAATGCAACATACTCGTAGATACTCGTAGATTTGTAGATACAACAGTGTCATGCATCGCAATGCAATTTTGCTGTGTATTATTCGAATTAAGTGTTTTCTACGTTCATTCGATTCCAGCTCACATAACACATAAGTAGCTACAATTGGAAAGTTATTTGTGTCAATGGCGTTCGAGGTGATGTATGGTAACGAAAAAACAAAATTAGATACGAAACCTTGCATGGAATGCAGACAGGCAGCGTGCATTTGCCAGTCATTAAAGAGAGCATACTAGCAATTGGTGTGCACGATGTTATCAAGTCTAAATGGGCGGCAACGGACTAGAGGAATTTTTTAATTCTCAGTGATTATCCCTGAACAACATGCCCATTAGTGCTAATGACGAAATGATTGAGCAACGTCAATAAATTACGAAAAGTATCATACGAGTACATTGTACCTATCTGGTCAGATAAATATTGAAAGGTTTGCTGTGGGGCTGGCAAATATTATCTGTACAGTTGGGGTAGCGTTTTAAGTAATAGTTTCGTCATAGGTTTGCGTAAAAAGAACACAATTTCCATTCAGCTTTTGCGTGATGGATTCTAGATGGAATAACCTTATACGAGTATCATCCAAATTTGATCGTTTACTTTAAGTGCCTTACTTCGGATAAGGGCGGATAACATGATTCCATATTGCCGAAAAATTCAGGGAGCCATTACGCTTACGTAACGTGGGTTACAATCCAAGGTAGGTAGGTACTCTTTTTTTTAACGACGAGGTAAGGATCTGAACTAGAGAGATTAAACCCCTCCCTTTAAACGGCGTCATTTCTTGTCCGCATGGACATGGATTGACATCAAAAAGTATCGGCAGGCCTCCCGGTTTCGGATCACTTCGTCAATGAGGGCAACCAAATGCTGGTACAGCATTCATGGTGTGATCCAGGAGTTTTAAGGTCTGTCTCTCTTGCGAAATTGTATAGGAACGTGGATTGATGCCTTTCTGATGGGGTTCGTAGGTTTCATTAATTTTCTTTCAGATATTTATTTTGCCGCGAAGAATAAAATTTAAATTTGGCTTACATGCCTTGCCTCGGATAAGGCCGGATGTCATCTTTGCCCTCCGATACAAATATCTACCCCAATATTCCAAGCTAGCATTTTAAGTCCAGATAACGTGAGTAACCACTATGGATTATTGAATACAATTTATTGTTGATACGTTCGCCGTGCGGCGTGTAATTACGGATAACATATTGACGAATCAATTCTAAACTCTGGCAGCCTCAGAAGAGGAACTATCGGTTGGTCCATAGAGAGTACAAACGAGGCCGCCAGACTACGTAAAGTATTATCCAAAGACCCCACGGTCCCAGGTTATATTAAACGTGCTGATGACTCTTGGGCAGAGTCTAGCCAAGAAACTCTACAAATTTTAATGGATACTCACTTTCCGGAGTCTAGTGAAACCAGTGGGTGTGAGATCAACTACACCCCGGTTCCGCCAGAAACATAACCGGACATAGCAACGGAAAGTATTATATCAGAGCACAAAATTGCTTGGGCAGTCAAATCATTCAAGCCCTACAAATCGGCGGGACCAGATAATGTCATACCAGCAATGATGCAACAGGCTCTTAAAGTAATACTGCCATGGCTAAAAGCTGTTTTCAAAAGCTGTATAAGACTCTGCTACATACCGCAAAGCTGGAAAGAAGTAAAAGTGATATTCATTCCCAAAGCAGGGAGACATATACACTGAACAGCAAAAGATTATAGGCCGATAAGTCTCTCCTCTTTTCTCCTAAAGACACTAGAGAGAATAATCGACTTATGTACAAGGGACCTTCTAAACGAAAACAACCTATGCAGCCCTCAACACGCCTACCTCAAAGGTAAGTCCGTTGAAACAGCCCTGCACGAAGTTGTGTCAATTATATAAAACGGATTACACCATAACGAATTCACCATGGCAGCATTTTTGGACATTGAGGGACCTTTCAACAATGTTAAAACAGCGGCCATAAAAACAGCGCTCGAAGACTTACGAGCGAAAAAAGAAATAACGAACTGGGTTTACGAAATGCTTAACAGCAGAGTAATTAACTCAGAGATCGGTGAGAGTAACATAAGGAAAATAGTGACCAGGGGAACCCCACAGGGAGGCGTTTTATCTCCCCTCCTGTGGCTCCTAGTGGTCAACAAAATCCTCACGACTCTAAAGGTCAAAAGGCGAAAATAATAGCATACGCAGACGATATTGTAATTCTAATAAGTGGCGAGTATCTCCCCACTATTAGTGAACACATGGAATCTGCCTTAAAAGAATTATCCTTGTAGGCAAGACCGAACGGCCTTGGAGTTAATCCAGTCAAAACCGAATGTGTTCTGTTCACTAGGAAAAGAAAAATCGAGAAATTCGATATGCTGAAGAATAACGGAATTCGTCTGAAAGTAACACAGAAGAAAGATCAAAAAAACACTGTGCGCCTTCTACGCATGGAAGAACACCTTTGGCAAAACGTTGGGGTATGCGCCCTTACATAACCCATCATTGGATGTACACAGCGATCATACGACCCTACATACGAGTCAATTGTATAACCTATATTTTGCTGGATAAGACCAGAAGAGTGCCTAAGAACTCCAGCTTCATCTTGTTAACTGCAATATCCATAGTCTTAGCTGGGTTGACTGTCAACAACTGCTAACACCACCAACCACTAACTACGAGTATGTCATGCGTTATTTCCATACACTCACAAGGAGTTGGTACAGTTACTACAGCAAAGAACGATACATACATCATAACCATATCCAATAGCAAGGTATCCAATAAGTCCTTTAAGCAAGAAGTCGACTTACAACTTTCACATTGTGCTGTAGTAGACTGATTGACGTCTGCAAAAAATGGTCAGTATGGAAAAACCGTTAAACTTAATAGAAATCCACCAAACGACAATAAAGGAAAGGCTAGAGTCCGCTTGAGGCACTCTTTGCTACCTCTTTGAGATTGGGTTGTCCGTTGTCAATTAATAATAATAATATTGGTTAGGGTATGTTACACTGCGACCTATTGGTCTATTGTGTCCCCTGCTTGTACCTCGGAGAAGTTCGTGACCTCTTTCAGAGCCCTCTCTATATACCTCTTTGTGAAGCGTATCGAGAAATTGCTCTGATGTATCCTTGGCAGGTCACACTCCTTAGAGCACAGCGTCCAGTCCAGTTTCTTTGATGAATCTGAGAATGAGCTGTGGGTCCATGGTTTGTATGTCCTTGTCTGTTATTTGGTGCCTGCCCAAATATTTCATCCTTTTGTGGGCCAGTGCCCCACAGGATTCCAGTATGTGGTCTGGAGTTTCAGCGGTTTCACTGCAGAATCTGCAGTGCCCGTCCTCCGATATGCCCATTTTCCTCAGGTGCTCCTTGAGTCTGCATTGCCCCGTGAGGAGGCCTGTTAGGATTCTTAGGTTGTTTTTGTTAAGGCCGATACAAGCTTTGAATCTCTTTTGGTTGTAATTTCCTAAGAGTTTCTTTGCTTGCCTCAGACCTTGGAGGTTGAGAAAGGTTTTGGCCCTTGTTTCTTCCTCCAGTCTCCTGAACTCTTCGCGTTCTCCTATCCCGTAGAACGGTTCAGGTCCTATGAAGGGTTCCTCTGCCCGTTTTCTTGCCAGAGAGTCCGCTGCCTCATTTCCTGTAATGCCAACATGGCCAGGTACCCAGCAGATGGAAATTCTGTTATTCTTGCCTAGTGTATTCAGTCCGTGTAGGCATTCCCACACGAGTTTTTACTTGATAACGTAGGCGTCAAGAGCCTTTATGGCTGCTTGGCTGTCAGACATTATTGCTATGTGGCAATTCCTGTAGTTTTTCTCGAGGTTGATTCGAACGCACCTTTCTATGGCACATATTTCTGCCTGGAAGATGCTGGTACATTTGCCCATGGATTCGTAGTGCTTAGTTCCTGGCCCAAACACTCCTGTACCAGTTCCCTCCTCGGTCCTCGCGCCGTCCGTGTGCCACTTTGTTGTGTGATTGCTCAGTCCATAAGTTGTGGATTCATTGCTCCAGTTCTCCTTATTGCTGAGCTTTATCTGGAAATTCTTCTCGAAGTTGAATTTCCTGATGCTATCGTCCCTAGGTATGCCTAGAAGTGAGAGTTTTTTGAGTAAGTCACCGTGTTCTTTCGAACCGATGCATTTCCCTCTCCCAATTCCCTCCTTTGCCATCCTAAGGATTGTTTTGTCTGCCTCGTTCATCACCATGATGTGTAGAGGGGTCAATTCAAATAACACCTCCATGGCTGTGGTTGGGCAGCTACGCATTGCTCCGGTAATGCACAGGCACGCCAGTCTTTGCACTTTGCCGAGTGTCTCTCGCGTTGTGACTAGACTGGTTCGTTTCGCCCATGCTACCGCTCCGTATGTGATCATTAGTCTCACGATTGCAGTGTACATCCATCGCAGGATGTTTGGGCTGCATCTCCATGCCTTCCCCGCTAGGCTCATACATATCATAAGAGCGCGGGTGTCCGTTGTCAATTGGTAGACCCTTAAATTCAAGCTTAAAAGTTGAAATTGGGAATATATGCTCTCTAGGGGCCAAAAATTATCAGGTGTGAGCATTTTTAAAATCCGCTCACTTACACTCCTACAATTTGAAAATAACCGCTATATCTAAAAACTCAAAAAGCTGAAATTTGGAATATATAATATAGCCAATGCAACGGAATCAAATTATAGCCAATACAACATGCCCCAGGACAAAACTGAAAAAGATCTATACTTCAAAATGTAAAATGACCCCATTCCATCAATGCGAAATTGTCCCAAAGTTTTGGCACGAAAAATTTGATCAAAAAGAAAAATTACCCTAAAATAATGCATGGAAAACAACAACAAAAATTATTGTCAAATTATGGGGCATTTTAATTTTGTTGCGGTAATTTTGCACATTTTTGGGGCCTTTCTTCATTTTCATGGTTTGGTTTCAAAAAAAAAGTAGAGAAACGCTAAGTTTACTGTTGTTACAACGGTTTCACTGGTTTCAAGCGGAAAATACATAGTGAATATCGAGTTTGTCTGTATAAATATAGGCCGAAGTCCGTCCGGTATATGATTCCAAGCGATTCCCAGAGTGTTAAACCCTTTTACCCGGGAAGCGAGCCACCTCAGTACTGTTATCTGTTGAACTAATTCATACCTTATGCGCTTTGAAACACGCCCTTAGCACCTGTATGTGAGGCCGAAGGCTGGCCGGTGTATGAGCCGAAGTGGTCTGTAGAGTGTTAAACCTTTTTAGCCGCGCAGTGGTCCACCCAGGTTCTGTTATTTGCTAAACTATTTCATACCCCATGAGCTTTGAAGCACGCCGTGAAACCGGGTTGAATGATGTTATTTTCTGAACGAATTTTTAATTTTTTGACAAAATAAGGTTAAATACGGGTTTTTTGTACTCTTTTCTAAGGGTATATCAACTCATAGCTTGCAAGATATATGTAGGAAACGCGAGGGGCTAAGACGGGGGGTAATTTCTTTTTGAATACCGAAGAAATATTGCAACGACCAGGAAAAAAACCGCACCAAGTGAAATTATGAAAAATAAAAAGAAGTCGACGAACTGTGATGAAATACAAGATATAGTTTATTATAAGATTTTAATTCAGTAAACGATTATTGTAATAAAAAAAATAGAAAATTCAATTATAAGACAAAAGGACAACTTTTCTTTTAACTTTTCGACTTAACAGCTTTACTTTCTCATATGGACTGACTGTGCTTTTATTTAATATGACTTCTTTCCTTCTTAACAATTTTAATTTAACTCAAACTCTATTTGCGCTTTACTGTAAACTTTCCTTTCTTCGTCTTTACTTCTAGGCTTTACTTTACTTAACAAATCTTTTCTTTTGTTCAAAACGTTAATTTCAATAAAATGGATTTCACCAAACCCTACACCTTCATATTGCCCGTAGACCTCTAAATCCGTGCGTCCGCGCCCTAAAACACGAGCTAGAAAGCTTAAATGTGAAACATATACTTTCTTAAGGCCCAAAATAATCAAGTGTAAGAATTTGTTAAAATCCACCTACTGACACGCTTACAATCTCAAGAAAACTAATTTATCGAAAAAATCAAAATTTGAGCTAGAAACCTGAATTTGGTGTGTTAAGATTTTTAAAATTCGTCCACTACTAAACTCACTAACAAACCGTTTTATTGGAGGAATCATTGTAAATGAAAGTCCTATTCTTCGCAAAGTTGTTAGATAAGTTGTTTCTAACAATTTTTATATAAAGTTTTCTGCCATGCTCACTTTTATGGGGCGTTTTTGTGAAAAAAAAACTTTGTTTTTCTTTTTCTTTCTTTCTAAACAATTCGCCCAAACTAAGATTTTGGCCACGCCCACTTTATGAGGGATAGGAATAGAAATAGGATATACAACAGTTCCCCTAAGCGGACGGTAGCCTTTCCCTATGTGTAAAACACTTTTTACGTCATTTAGTTTGATAAATATTTCTGAAAACTTTTTTTTAGGCCTATTTCTGTGTTAACAAAAAGTCCATTTTGCCCAAAGGATATCCACCCTCTATACGAGACCGAAGCAAGATTTGTTCACTTTTATATTTGTTTTAAGCTTTTTTAACAAAAAAGAAACAGGAACAAAATTTTGAAATTGGTGCAGAATTTTACTTTCCATCACCCTAACGTTTGAAAAATGTCCACCATTTAAAAAAAAAGCGGCCAAGTGCGAGTCGGACTCGCCCATGAAGGGTTCCGCGTGAAATATAATTATTATTTACTTAGGCCCTTTTACAGATTTATTATTAGAAAATAATGGTTCACGGTTTACGCATAGGGTTTATGTTTATGAACTTAAATGTTTTTTTTTTATATTTCAGTTGATTGAATGAAAGGTAAATTGCGGTTTACGATTTATGACGTATTAAAAAAAACTACTTGCTAGATCTCGCTCAAACCAATTTACGGTGAAAGTTTGCATGTACATTACATCATATATTTTTTTTTTTTTTATCATTCCCTTATTTTAGAAGTTACAGGGGAGGAACACATTTTACCACTTTGGAAGTGTCTCTCGCGCAAACTATTCAGTTTAGAAAAAAAAATGATATTAGAAACCTCAATATCATTTTTGAAGACCTACCATAGATACCCCACGCGTATGGGTTTGATGAAAAAAAAATGTTTGAGTTTCAGTTCTAACTAAAACCCAAATTTTATTGTTTTTTTTTCTATTTTTGTGTGAAAATCCTAATGCGGTTCACAGAATACATCTACTTACCAAGTTTCAAC
This sequence comes from Portevinia maculata, assembly GCA_949715645.1. Lineage (NCBI taxonomy): Eukaryota > Metazoa > Arthropoda > Insecta > Diptera > Syrphidae > Portevinia > Portevinia maculata. Next base: position 22,915,959 of record OX454527.1, on the reverse strand, counting down.
AGTATAGCTCTTATAGTTTCGGAAAAAAGTGGCTGTGACATTCCCGGACAGACAGACAGACAGACAGACATGACGAATCTATAAGGGTTCCGTTTTTTGCCATTTGGCTACGGAACCCTAAAAAAGCCCCAAAGCAATGCAAAATCACCACAATCCGACTACAAAACGCCATTGTTGCTTCCTATATAACTTTTTGGGGGCCTTTTTTCATTTATTTACATGCTCCAGTCCAAGGATTTTAAAATCCGCGAACTGATCCAAGATTTAAAAAAAAACGTTTTGTTGGAAAAATAATTGGAAATGAAAGTCCTATTCTTCACAAAGTATGTAGATAAAGTCGATTTTTACAATTCCTCTATACAAAGTTTTCTGCTATGCCCACTTTTTAGGGGCGTATTTTACAAAAATATTATTTTTTTTTTGATAAGATTCTTAAAAAAAACCAACAACACGTAGACCATATCCATTTTAACAATCGACCCATTCTTTAATTTTCCCAACGCCCATTTTTTGGGGGATAGGAATAGGGTTTCCAACAGTTCGTTCTGGCGGACTGCAGCCTTTCCTGGGAAGACTTACTGAACTAAATTGTCCAAGTTTGTACTTGACATCTGTCATTAAGATCATCCAAAGTGAATTCAGTAAAAGTCATCTTTATATATACACTGGCGATCACAAGGATGAGGCCATAGATTTTGCAATCGATTTTCAGTCTTTATACCTGTTGGAAATTTTATACCCACACCCAGTAACTTTTACTACCTGGGAACAGGTACATATTTTCCCAACAGTAAGTCATAAAGTTAAAGGGTTAATAAGAAACGACCGCTGGAATTTCCCGAGATCAAACAATGAACTACTTGAAAAGCTTATAAAAAGATGCGCACTAGGATACGGCCACATGCAAAATCTTCGAAAGAAAGGATTAATAAAATGTTTACATTTTCTGGTTTTAAAACATTTATTTATTCTGTTTTTCTACAATTATAATGAGTGCGCCCGCCGTTTTTCGATATAACCTCTATAAGGCGGTTTGGAAGAGAGAATCATACAGTTTATTTTTTCAAAAAATTAAGAGAAATTTGGGCCCAGGCATCATCGATTAAAGTGTCCTTGTCTTCAAATTGTCTGCCACCTTCATACACTTTACGAGGTAACTACCTAGACCAGCGTCTTCTCAGGCAAGCACTCATGCACTGCGCCATTTGAAGCCACGAGTTCATCCAGTTTTTATTTTGATTTTCTTGGACAGACTTGCTCGAATCCCAGTGGAAGAAACGGATTTTCGGGATAAAATGAAGGAAAAAGACAGACCACCACCGCAGAAGGAGTCTGATGATCGGTTGTGGCTAACCGTGAAACAGCGCTGTAACTCCAGCCGTCCACTTTACGTGGTAACGAATGTAAGGTGGTTATTCATTCAAAACAACATAAAAAAGGAAATTGACGGAAAACAAAAATTAAAACCAGGAAAAATTGTGTGGTATCACATAAAAAACCATTAAATTCGATTATGTTTAACCCCCCCCCCCCCCCCCCCCCCCACTGCCAAAAATCCCTTAACAAAATAGGCGATCGACACAGGATCACTCTCTGCTGGGTCCCCGGTCATAGCGACATTGTTGGGAATGAAAAGGCAGACGAGCATCGAGAATCGGGTCAGAATTTGACCCAATGAGCGCCATTACGTCAATAGGCATCCCAATTAGTGCAGCAAAAAGAAACATTGACCAAAAATTGAGGGAACAAATTAACACTACCTGGTCCCAAAGGCACGACGAAAAAAGAACAAAATACATTCTGGAATTGAGCAAGCAAGAAATACGTATCTTAACCGGCGTACTGACAGGCCAATGCACCATAGGTGTTATGGCAAACAGGCTGGGCTTCAACTCACCAGACTACTGCAGGAGCTGTCAAGATATAGAAGAAACCGAGACCATCAAACACCTGCTCTGTGAGTGTCCAATCCTGCAGACATCTCGACTTCGCTATCTGGGCAACAGATTCTTCGAAGACATAGAGGACGTAGCGCAGGTACCACTGACCGACACAATCAGGTTTGTCAAGAACACAGGTTGGTTCCAATAGGCCAACCATCAAGAATAACCTAAACTGACCAGGGATGTAAGTGTTTTTATTGTAAGGGTAGTTTCACCACGTAAAACAACAAGGGATCACAATGGACCAATGGGCCCCCGTGCAAGCACAGCATAGCCTTGCTTTGCACTTCCCTTCTAACCTAACTATCGGTTGGTAAGCCGAGAGGACGAATAATATAAAATAAATAAATAATAAATTAGAAATTAATATTTGTCCCTTGCCTGGGAGAAGTACGGAAAACTTGGTGACGAATCTTGACCATCCAACGAAGATGATATAACCAATATTAAACTCTGGTGATGTTTGTCTAGGTGTCGTAGGTTGGTATTTCCAATGCCGTGTTTAACATATATTGGCCTCGGATAAGGTCAGTCAACGAGCTCGATGACTTTGGTCATCATACTCCATCAGATATGGAAGAACCCTTCTTGACGTATGGGCCCAATTTCGACTTTCGTACTTAGTAAGGCTAGAACCAGGCAGAATGGCAGTGTTTAAATTGTGTTTAAATGGCCACTGCATGTCTCAATCAATGGCAGCCGGTGGTGGAATTTTGATCCATAGATCAGATGACCTATTTGAGATAGTCAGCTGCGAGCGCGTCTCTCAATTTACCACCTAACGAAAAAACAGAAATGTTAAACGACTTTTGAACGTTTGTGTATTGGTTTTTGCATAGAAACTCATAGTTAGAGTACTTTCGCATGGGTTCCGTAATCTTTTTTAATATGAAGTTCGGAGCATATTTATTTTTAGAGTTAAAAGCAGAGATGGCAGAGTAATCTACCTCAAGTAAGTACCAGAATCCTTAGCAAAGCTAATAAATGCGTTTTTTTATTCCACAAAAAAAAAAAAAAAATTCAGCCATCCCTGGTCAGTTAATGTTATTTTCATGTTTCATATATATTCAAAAATAGGGATCTAGAGGATTGGGATCAGGGGACGGAGGATGTTGAAGTAGACTATATCATAAAGATAATCTGTACCAGAGATTCAAGATTGAAAAAAGAAACGTAAGTATTGTTCAGAGTTACGCACCTTTGAGCGGATATCTAGCCATTCGCTCGATAAAAAGTGAGTGCGAGACTCAAACTAGTTAAATATCCAAAATCCGCACCAATAAAACTACAGTAGACTCTCGATAACGTGAACAATTAAAAACCAAGGGAGTTCACGTTTGCGGGAGAGTTCACGTTTGCGAAGGTCAAATTTTAATAAAAGAATAGATTTGATAGTGTAGATTTTCATTTTAAAACGTCTTATGCGCTTTTACTATTACATAACAGTATATTTAATTCATTTATTTAATTTTAAACGAAAAGTTATTGCATAGGCACCTATAAAGTAAAAGGTTATGGCATAAAAAGTAACATTAAATATTGACTGAGCACGGGCATTACCGAAAGGAAATTTAATAGAACAAGTCCGTCATTTGTTTTTGCATCTTCTTCTTCTCCAAAAGCATTCTCACTGCTTTTTCCCTAAGGCGCCTTAAAATACTACTGTCATTTTGGCTAACTAGCTCACCTTCAGCCCATTCCAAAGCCTTGTTAAAAATGGAAATGGCTTTATTTGGCTTACTTTTCTTGATTTGGCAATTCTATCACACCGTCATTATCACTTTCCTCATCACTTATTATGTTGGTACTCTTAGCGACATGGTCTTCTTCGTCTTCGTTCCAGGTATGGATGGATGGCAGCTGTGCGTTTTTTTCTAACTACGAAACATATGTTTTGTTCGGCAAAAGCCTCCAAAACAGCCCGGTTTCGTCTGCGTTATAAAGTTGGTCGGTGGTCACCCTCATTGTATCAATCGTTTCCTGCAGCTTACGTTTGAATGGGTCTACCAGCTCGGGTTGGGAAGACAGTTTTTCACCAGTGATTTTAATAAATCTCAAGCCGTATCGAGTTTAAAATCTCTGCATCCACCCTTCGCTAGCATTGAAGCTGCTTTTGTTCTCCTTAATTTGAGAATGAAGTGACAAAGCCTTTGCTTTTATCATCAGGCCATTAATCGGATAATTTTGTTCACCTTGTTGGAGAAACCACCGGTATAGCGACTTTTCCATTTTGGGAAGTTCCGATGATCGAAGTGTTTTTTTTTTCCTCTGGCCCCGAAAATGTGTTGTTCACAGACTTTAAAATTTGTTCACTCTTTTTGTTAACGGCACAAATAGTAGACTTTGCAACGGCGTATTTTTTTGCCCAACTTGTTACATTGGAGCCCCTACGGAATTGCTTAATTATCGCGCATTTGTCCTCAAGTGACAAAAACTTTGGTTTCTTTGAAGACATGTTTACGCAAAGAACTATAAAACAAAAACTGTAACTCGTATAAAACTTATGATGACAAAAAGCAAAGAAAATCGCGAAAATCGAGCAAATCAATCAAAAACAATTATTGTAAGGAACAACGAGGAACAAACTGACACGAACTGACGTGCAACAAAAAGTATTGTACTAAGAATAAGAAATTTCAAGCTAAACTACACTTGCTCAAACAGTTTTACTGTTAACCTGAAGCAAAAATTGTTGTTCACGTTCTAGAGTGTTCATGATTTATTTTTTTTTTATTTTTATTTTATTAAATTAATCTACAAGCCGCTTAAAGCTAACAGATATTAGAGATACACAAATTAATTAAAAAAAGAAAATACACAAAAGCATCGCCTTAAATTTATATCTAGATAAACATAAATCAATATTACTGCAAGCTTCATTGAAAGATATTATTGTTCTAGTTAAAGGTTCATTACACCCGTATTTAGTTCTGTGCACGTTTTGAAAAAGAAAATCTCTAGATCTTAGTAATCTAGCAGGTACGTAGATAGGTACCATTGAGAGAAGGGGTGGACATTTGATATTATAACTTAGTATATCTCTTACAAACATTATGTCATGAATGGTTCGCCGCGATTTTGATGACTTAATTCCAAGTAATTGGCATCTGGCTGAATATTCTGGGCGGAAATTCCAACGCATTTTGAAAAATATTAGTCTCGTTAAACGTTTTTGTATTCTTTCAATGCGATCGGAGAGAGTAATAAACGCGGGATTCCAAATTACGTCAGCATACTCAAGAAGCGATCTTTCCAAGGAGAAATATAGAGATAAAAAGGCATATGGATCCTTAAAGTCTTTACAGTTCCTGTTAATAAAACCGATGGCAGAATTCGCTTTTGAAACAATATAGTCAATATGACTTTTAAAACAAAATTTGGAATCGAGAACAACGCCTAAATCTTTGATTTTATCAACCCTACAAAGTAGATTAGAGTCAATAACGTAATCAAATTGCGAGATCGAACTCAATTTTGAGAAGGTTATCACATAAAACTTCTTTATGTTAAGCTTTAAATCATTGGAGTTACACCATTCAGAAATAGAGTTTAGATCTAGCTGAACTAGGCGGCAGTCCTCTATGCTTTTAATTTTTAGAAACAGTTTCAGATCATCGGCGTATAATAGACATTGGCAGTGCTTAATAGAAAAAGTAATGTCATTGATAAAATTGTGAAGAGCAATGGACCTAAATGGCTGCCTTGTGGAACCCCAGAAGTGCATTTAATCGATCTGGAGCAGACATTGCCTATGCGTACCTTTTGAGTTCTGCCAACAAGATTGGACGATAACCAAGATAAAATCTTCGAATGAAAACCAAAGTGTTCAAGCTTTTTCAATAAAGTTGTATGATTTACTGAATCAAAGGCTTTACTAAAGTCGGTATAAATCGTATCGACTTGATATTTATTGTCAATAGCGTTGATAACATACGATAAGAAAAGTGCCAAGTTAGTGGTAGTAGACCTACCAGAAACGAAACCGTGTTGAGCAACAGATAAGAACTCTTTGGTGGGGAACTCAAGATTGTTTTTGACAATGCTTTCGAAAACCTTGGGAATTGCGGATAATTTGCAAATTCCCCTATAGTTTTCGACATTATTTTTAGGTCCAGACTTATGGATAGGAACAAGGAATGAAATTTTCCATTCTTGAAGGAAGATACCCTCAGAAAGTGAACGGTTAAAGATATTAAGCAAAGGGAAGCAGAGAGAATCAGAACAGTAAGTAAGAATTATAGTTGGGATCCCATCAGCCCCAGCAATAGGATTGCGTTTAAGCGACTTAAGCGCCAAATGACTTCATCACAGCATAACTGGAATGAGCCAATATCAACCTTACTTGCTATATTGGCTGACGAGTTACTATTTAAAACTGATTTAGAGTAAACTGATTCAAAGAAGTTAGAGAACAAATCAAGATTTGTTCACGTTTTAGAGATGTCAAGCAAAAGAAAAATCTGTTCACGTTATCCGGTGTTCACACTAACCGGTGTTCACGCTAACGAGAGTCTACTGTAATTCTGTCGGATTCAAGTTTCTGCCAACAATATTTGATAATTTCGACTGCTTCGTAAAATCAAGAATTTCAGTTCAGCGACAGCACGCCCATTTGAAAGTGAAATCTTTTGCTTAAAAGCTACACATTCCCCACCAGATTTAGTTAAAAATGTCATCTATTCTTGGACACGGGACATATACGACACAGCACAATGGCATACACTTTCGTCACACTCAACACGCGCCAGACTAATTAATTACGGAATAAATCCCAAACAGAATACCACTGCCAATCTAACGGTGGCGTCTGCAATCTAGACGCATAAAAATGCAATAATTCCAACGGCATTGCATCGGGCTACCGCGTTTCTCGATTGCAACTTACACAGAGCTCACGCACCCATCTGTCTAGCCATAGTTAGGGCAGTGCTGTTTTACATCTTTTTGAGCTAAAAATAGTTAAGATTGCTAACGAGGGGGAAGGGTCCCTACAATGTTTCACATATATATACAATGGATAGCGAGCGCAATGTACCGCGCATGTGTATCTTTGTGTAGATATTTGCCCAGAACATGAAATTTTATCTCAGCCATCGGAACGCGCTCTAAAAACAAAACAAAAAACACAGATGCAAGATTAAGATTTTCTATTTTGGACAGTTTTGCATTCCTTTTTTTTAATTATAGACTCAGGGGCATGCAGTGCTGCTGCATCGTGTATGGCTGCTTTACTAACTCGCTGTGTTGCGTTAAATATGTTTCATGAACGGTTCATCGGTGCAGCGCAGTCGAAACAATTTCATCAACACGACCGTCGCGTCGTTTTAGCACTTGCAAATAAAAATAAACAAAGCAGCCCCCACAGATGAGCTTCAGAAGAAAACGAATAAAATGTGACGTTCTAATCAGAAGAAGAAGTATGTATTAAACCGTCTTGTGGTTGTCTGGCTGGCATTTGAAATTTGTTTTGTTTTTGCCTTGTTGTTTGGAATGTACTTTTGGCGGCGACCTACATTCCGATAAAATGCTTACGCCTCCCCCTTCCCTTTTATCCCGCCACAGTCAATTACGGTGTGGAATTCTGTAGCAGACTTGACTGCGTGCATGCTAAATGCACCTCGACCCGTTGGTAGGTATTTGCTACATTTTTGTATTCCACCTTACGCTGACTGATGAATGGAAATGTGTTCGTTTTCGAGTGGATATGGTTTGATGGATTTGATTTTCGCTGTATTGTGGTCTTTGACGAATTGTCTCTTAGGGTAAAAACAAATTTTATCCAATGACTGGAGAGAAAGATGGTAGTGTTGCCCCAGGGGACAAAAAACTTCAGGTTTCACAGATTTCACAAAACACAGGGGCTTTGAATAGAATTATTTGATAGAACAGGAAATGCTAGCTAAATTCTTAATACGTTAAAATGGCGAAAAAATCAAAATGGGGTTTACGGCACAAGTTTAGTGTGCGCTTTTATGCCGAATGACTCAGGTGCTTATACACTAACGCATTTTATGTTTCCGCACATCGTATTCCTACATACATTTTCCGCACATTTCCGCACAATTCCATTAATTTTATTTTTACTTAACAAAACAGAATGAATTGGAGATTTTTTTCGTTTTTTTTTATATTATTCGCGGACGTTAAAGGGGTTTTATTTTTCTGTAAAGTGCCCTTAAAGTGTTTGAACACAGCGCATGCATTTTTTAACAGTAAGCAACAGTTAGCAATGAACTATTGCATTGCATACTTTTCGGGGCAACTTACTTACAAGAATAGAGAAATAGGATAGACGTTTTTGATGCAATAGTACGGTTTTTCTCTTAGGGACATCAAGTTTTGTTATATTCTATTAAAATAATGGACTTGGCAGAGATTTAAGCTTGTGACCTTCCAATCAGTAACTGAATACACTTTTTTTTTATTTTTTTTTATTTTTTAAAAGAAAGGAAATCCAAATCCTTTTGACTCAGACTCGGTAACGGTCCATTATACTACCAGGCAGAAATCCTAATTTTGGTGTAGAGGCATGTGATTGGGTGGCGTATGTTGTTGTTCCCCATGGGGATTGAACCTGCACCGCACGGGTCACAACCCAACACACTAACCTCTACACCGTCGCCACTCATAACTGAATACACTACTATTGCACCGTTGTTGAGTCAGAGCTCCAGACCTTCACCCTTTCAGGAACCAACCCTTGTATGAAGCTCTTTCGCTATCTGCAATGGAAACATTCATGAAAGGGGCTTAAAACACTTGTTCCTGAGAAAATAAAAGCGGTGAAAAGAACTGTGTTTATTTAGTTTAAAAAAATGGGTTCCGGAAAGGCTTGACAGCGACAGAAAAAGGAATATTAGATGCTTTCAAGGAGTTAGGACTCTCAGGCCGAAAAATTGCAAGGAGGCTAAATAGAATTAAGACTGTTGTAAACAGTTATCTTGCGGATCCATAACACTACGGGAAAAATCAAAAAGGACTCACGGCAGAAGAACCAACATTGCGAGCTGGTTATTCTAAGGCTTGCCTCAAATTCTAGTCTACCAGTGACTAAAATAAGGCCCAAAAGCGGGGTATCAGCCAGCATAGCAAAGGTCCGAAGGATGATACGAAAAAGTGGTACTATACAGAGAAGAAAACTTAAAAAGAAATCTGTCTTGAGGCAAGTACACAAGGAGCATCGAATGAATTTGGCAAGAGAATATGTCGCTTGGAGCAGTGAATGGAAACGCGTCGTCTTTTCGGATGAAAAAAAGGTTAACCTTGACGGCCCCGATGGTTACAACTTTTATTTAGGCGGAGCTTATTTTGGCAAGACATCACAGCCGTACATCAGGTGTAATGGTGTGGGGAGCTATTACCCACTATGGCACAATCGAGTTGGAGTTTTTGTCCACAACAATCAACGGAAACAACTACAAATATGTGCTGGAACGGTCATTTCCATAAGTGAAAAACATTTTAGGACCCCTGCCTTAGATATTCCAACAAGACAATGCCCCTATCCACACTTCCAAGGTTGTTAGAAGTTGGATTCAATCAGAAGACTTTGAACTTTTGCCATGGCCGCCCTATTCAGCGGACTTAAACATAATTGAAAATGTTTGGACATGGTTATCTCGTAAAGTATGAAGGCGGCAGACAATTTGAAGACAAGGACACTTTAATCAAAGCTATTCGTGATGTCTGCGCCCAAATTTCTCTTAATTATTTAAAAAAAAAACTGTATGATTCTATTCCAAGCCGTCTTTTAGAGGTCATGCAAGTGGCAATGGTGCGATGGTAGTGTATTTACTAAGTGATTGGCAGGTCGTGCGTTCGAATCCCGACCAGGACCATGATTTTTATAAATTGAATACACACAACAAAAACAGATCTCCCTAAAGCAATTTAGGCGCCACCTGTTGAGAAAAAAAATCCCATCGCACCAAACTTCTTTCCTATCCTTCTATTCTTTCAGAAAGTAGCACCCAAAAATAGGCAATGAATTGCTGGGAGCTACTTGCGCAACAAACTAAATGCCTGCGCTGTGGTTTAACCATTATAAGGGTACTGTGGCACTACAGAAAAAAAATCCCTTTATCGCACGCAAATTATATAAAAAAAAAAATATCCAAAAATGGCAAGCATACTCATTATTAATGTAGAAAAACATAATAAATAAATGTTTTAAAACCATTTTATTAATTTTTTCCTCTCCTAGTGTCGAATCTTTATACCCTATTCTAAGGGTATATTAATTTTGACGCACAGTTTGTAACATACCTTAATATTGCCAAGTTACTATATTTATGATCAGCATCGATAGTAATGTCGATCTAGCCATGTCCGTCCGTCCGTTCGTCGGCAAAAATTAGGCCTTTAAACTGGGATTAGAGAGCTGAAATTTTAACCATATACTCCCTAGGGTCCCGAAATAATCAAGTTTACGAATTTTTGAAATCCGCCCACAGACACACCCACAAACTCAAAAATACAAAATTTTGGAAAAAATCGAATTTTGAGCTAGAAAGCTGAAATTTTTTTTATATGATCTATGACTCCTAAAACTACTCGGGATATAAAATTTTCAAAATCCGCAAACTGACACGCCCACAAATAAATAAAACAATTTTATTGAAAAACCAAAATTTGAGCTAGGGAGCTGAAATTTATAATATATACTCTCTAGGGGCCCTTTAAGCGCATGTGTAAATATTTCCAAAATTCGCCTACTGGCACACCCACAATTTAAAAAAAAACTTTTTTTGAAAATCCAAAGTTTGAGCTAGGGAGCTGAAATTTGTAATATATTCTCTCTAGGGGGCCCTTTATGCTCATGTGTAAATATTTTCAAAATCCGCCCACTGCCACGCCCACAATTTCAAAAAAAAAACTTTTTTTGAAAATTCAAAGTTTGAGCTAGGGAGCGGAAATTTATAATATATACTCTCTAGGGGCCCTTTATGCTCATGTGTTAATTTTTTTTAAATCCGCCTACTGACATGCCCACAATTAAATAAAACAATTTTATTGACACACCCAAGTTTGAGCTAGGGAGCGTTTGTTTCGATAAAATCCTTTAAATGTTATATAACAAAATATGAAGAGCGTTCTTAACAATTCTACCATACTTAGACTTTTGTCACGCCCACTTATGAGAGATAGGAATAAGAATAGGGTATCCAACAGTTCGCCCAAGCGGACTGTAGCCCGTCCCTATGTTTTTATAAGCCTTTTAAGTAGTTCATTGTTTGATGTTGGAAAATTCCAGCGGTCGTCTCTTATTTACTCTTTAATTTTTCGACTTACTGTTGAGAAAATATGTATCTAGTAAAAGTTTCTGGGTACACAATTTATAACAGGTATAAACAAGGCCGGAGCCAAACCCCTGTGACCTTGTTCTTGCCTTTTCGCAACACTATTGGTACCAAAAAATTCGTTGGAATTTTTTTTAAATTATCAAAATAAAAGTAAAAATTTAACAGCAATGTGTGAAACACGCTGGGTGGAAAACCATAATGGGTTGATGAGGTTTAAGGAAATTTTTGAAGCAATAATTGATGCTTTGGAAGAGTTGTGTAGTGATAAGGACTCTGATACGTTTCAGCTAGTGATTTTGCACTAAGTTTGTGTTGTATGAGTGTTGTGTTTACATATACATTGCCACATATACATTGTCACTTTTTAAGATCTTACAATCCCCTTCATCGACTTAGTGTCTGAATTGGAACATGTGGAATTAATAACAAACACATTTCAAAGAATATCATTCCGGAATTCAAAACAATTTTTGAGACTGCACAAAACTTAGTAAATGTTGTGGATGAAAAACTTAAAATTTCACGAATTGTGAGCAGGCAGCAGCACAGTCAAAACATGAGCACAACAGATCCTGAAAGCTAGTTTAGGATATGTATAATGATTCTCTTTTAGATGACTTTTTAAGTCAGCTTAAAATGAGATTTGAAAACCATAAGTCAATACTTTCCTCTGTGTGCATTTTGATTCCATCGATCCCTGCCAAAAAGGAACAAAATTATAACGAAGAACACTTCAAATTTTATAAATGTTTTTTGGATTGGGATACTTTAAAAGCTGAAGTTACGCTATATAAGACAAAATGCCATACACATATAGAGCGTTCAAAGAGTGCAATAACAGCTCTGCAATAAGGATCTGTTTCCTGACATCGACAAGCTTCTTAAAATTTTGGCGACACTACCGGTTTCAACATGTACACCGGAAAGAACATTTTCGACAATGAAACGTCTAAAAACTTATCTAAGAAATTCTCCGGTGAAAACAGATTAACAGGATTGGCGGTACTGTGAATTCATCAAAAAATTGAGATTGACACTGAGGAAGTTTTAGATATATTTGCAGCGTATAAAGCCAGAAGATTAAATTAAATTTTATAAACATGATTCCTACCTACATGTTATGTAATACTTTTTGTAGAAATAAAATCTTAAAGAATGATGATATGTACCTAATAAATAATAACTTAAAATTATTTAAAAAAAATATTGGAAAAGTCTTTTAGTTTTTCAAATTTGTTTGAGAGTTTTCTTGGAAAAACTAAGTCTGCAATAGTATTTTACTAGCAATAGTCTACCTAGGAAAAAAAATATTGAAAATCGTTAAAGCAATTTTTTTTTTTAATTCGTGAAAAATATTTTGCAATTTTTTGAATGCATATTTCGATACAAGGAAATCTGTAGTTTTCATCTGGAAAAAAATCTGGAAAAATGCAATATACCCGTTTTCAGCATATTCAAAAAACCAATAAAGTTATGTATGAATTTGATCATAAAAGCCTTACTAAATTTTAAATTTAATTTAAATCTGTTTTGTTGTTAGCGAGAAATTCTGATTTTAAAAAAATCCGTTCTATATGAGGTACCGTTTTAAGATAAATCTCGCAAAATCCATTCTTACCAAAAGATAGACTGTTTTATTTAAATCGTTAAGGCCGTTTTTAGAAAAATTAAGTAATTTAATTATTATTAATTAATTAATTTTTAGGGTAGTCTGCCCCACTGTCTCCACAAAAATCTCACTGCTTCTGTAGTCGATTCTCACAATTTCTTTGCATTGTGCGTCCATGTAATTCTGCATGACTAAACCTGTATGTTCCCATATGGCAGCTATTAAACATCAGCGGGGTACGACAGACGAAAAAAATAGCGCCTTATTCAAAATAGGCGGTCTTAATGGGACTCTGTTTACTTTGTCTTATCCCCCTTAACTTTAAGACCAGCCAATTTTGCCAGTTCTTCAAAAATCGTAACGGCCTCCACCTCGGCACGATGGGAACGGCCGATAATGCCGAGACCGTCCACTAACCCCGATCAGCTAGACGGATTTGCTAGATAAGTCGCATGATGATGCCGAAATCCAGTGCAAGTTAAGAATATTTCGGAGGAGATACTTCCTGATTGCACTTTGCACAGCGTGTTTTCCAGTGTCAGGCGACACAGCTTTTTTAATTTTGCTGGGATCCCGTAATCGGTCATCGCCATGTAGGGCTCCTGAAGATGAATGCTTCCATATGCATTTAAAGAACGCAGTGGATTCTAACCTCCGCTCTTAATAGAGCATTCAAAGAATCCTCTACAGAAACGCGAATACGAGCTGTCTCACGACCGCCATGGTTGAGTACAGAATTTAGCAACTGCAGGAGCAGAAAGAACTTCAACAAAGCGAAATTAACAAGGCTTAGCACCACTGGGAGATCTACAAAGTAAGCCTATCTCTTTTTAAAACTGAGATAAGAAAAGCGAAACGTAGATCTTGGCGCAATTTCTGTCAAAACATTGAGAGCACTTCTCAATCGGCCAGACTGCGCAAAATCCTTTCAAAAACACCCTCTACACCCAGTGTCCTAATGAATCCGAATGGAAAATGGGCGGAATCCGAGGAGGACTCGCTCAAACTATTAATGGACACACATTTCCCCGGCTGTACGCCTATCTTTGGTCAAAGACCTGCCGCAGAGTTTACTGTTCGCTCACAGATCACGCCCGACCTTGTCAGTGACGAGAAGCTTAAGTGGGCTGTGGGCTACAAATCCCCGGGCCCAGACGGGATCTTCACCGCTCAGCTACACATGGCTTTCGGTACAATACGACAGAACCTGACGTACATTCTGAAAGGATGGTTGTCACTGGGAAGCATACCCAACACCTGGTCCGAGGTAAAAGTGGAATTCATACCAAACGCCGGCAAGACCTCACACACAACTCCCAAAGATCTTAGGCCAAGTTGCCTGACATCCTTCCTACAGAAAATACTCGAGAGAATCATAGATCTCTTGATCAAGGAGTCAGTGGATAGTAACTTGCTATCAAAGTCACAGCACGCCTGTCAAAAAGGCAAATCTGTTGAAACAGCACTCCACTCGTTAATTCACCCCATCGAAAAATCTCTCAGAAAAAAGGAATTCACCCTGGTGGCTTTCCTTGACATAGAGGGAGCTTTCAACAATGTTGAGACAAATTCGATTATCAATGCCCTTCTAAGGGTCAAGATCCGCGAATCAGTCTGCTCTCTTGTGGAACAGATACTCAGAGTCAGAGTAATAAATGCTTCAATTGGGAGTAGTTCTATCAAGAGACAAGCACAGCGGGGAACCCCCCAAGGAGTTCTCTCCCCCTTGCTCTGGAACCTCGTTCTCGATGAAATCCTTGCGGAAATAGAGAACACGGGCTGCAGGCATACGCGGACGATGTTGCTATCTCCATATCAGGCAAGTACCCACAGACGCTTGCAGATGTTCTTAATCTAAGTAAGCCAGTAAACTGGACAAAAACCTGCGGTCTCAATGTCAATCCGACGAAGACTGAGTTGGTTTTACTAGGAAAAACAAAATATTCCGTACTTCTCGCTTCCCACGTTAGAAGGATCCACTCTTAAACTCTCCAACAGTGCTAGTTATCTAGGACTTAAGTTGGGCCGGACGCTAAAATGGGAAGAAAACGTCAACGAAAATACCAAAAAAGTCATGGTTGCCCTATACACATGCAAGAGGGCAGTAGGCTCATCATGGGGCCTACAACCGCACATAATGCATTGGCTGTACACGTCGGTAATAAGACCGATTCTCTTATACGGTGTAATGGTCTGCGTGACCGCCCTGGAGAAGAAAACCATTCTCTTAAAAGTTGAAAAGGCTCAACGAGCGGCAGGTCTCAGTATCACGGGGGCACTGAGAACCTCTCCAACAGCGGCACTTCAAACCATGCAACACCTCTTTCCCATAGACATCATAGGTAAAAAAAATGGCAGCCAACTCAGCACTACGACTGAGAGACTCCCACCAATGGAGAGAACAGGACACTGGCCATGCCAACATACTTAAGATGCACAGCTATCTTCCGCACTCTACAGATCGACTGCCTACTGAAATGAACTTCAATTTAGGCTTCAAACACTTAATACCGGACAGAACAGAGTGGACGCAACGCGACTTCCTTAAAAATGACTCGCTGTCAATATTCACGAATGGGTCCAAGACCCAGGAAGGAGTCGGTGCCGGAGTCTTCTCAGAAGACTTGGATATCCACCTCTCCTTCAATCTACCAAACGATTGCAGCGTCTTCCAGGCTGAAGTCACAGCAATTCGACAATCCGCTGACTGGTTCTCGGTAAATACCATACCACAAAGTGATATCGTCATATACAAGGTGGCGCAAAAATAGCCTTCCGATGTTTTTTGGTCACCGACCGATTATTGCTCAAATAAATAGTCACCAATATTCCGCGTTCTGGAGCAGTGTAGCGTAACATTGTTTATTAACGTGTATTTCGCATGTGTTTACTACACAAATGTCAAAACAGAACTGACATTAGGGGCCAATCGCAAAATTTATAGCATTTTCTGATAGGAGGATTACTTTTGCGCCACCTTGTATATCGACAGCCAGGCAGCTATCAAAGCCCTTATATCCAGCACAATAAGATCCAAGGCAGTAAAGGCCTGCCGTCTATCGTTTAACGAGATTGCTACACAGTATAACACTACCCTTTGCTGGGTACCAGGACATAGTGATGTCCATGGGAACTGTGAGACTGATCAATTGGCTAGACAAGGCTCCTCTGATACAAATAGCATAACTATAGACAACATTGATCTACCAATGTCATCTGCTAGGTACCTCATCCACGCCGACGCGCTAAAAAAAGCAAACCTCCGATGGAACCAGTGTCGCACCGCTAGACAATTATGGCCAAAGCTGGACCAGAGAAGGTCAAACAGACTTCTTAGACATAAAAGAGGAACCCTCTCTACCCTTACGAACATAATCACCGGACACTGTGCAATGGGAAGACATGCATTCCCTATAACGACTTCTGTAGAAGTTGCAGAGATGAGAAAGAGGATGAGACAGTCCAGCACCTCCTATGCACGTGTCCCGCACTAGCCAACATCAGGATGGCTACTTTAGGTAAATCCTTCTTCCAGGACCTAGATGATCTTAAAAATGCCTGCACGGCTGATACAAACAACTTCATAAAGAATAGTAGATGGTTCTAGGTTCGAGCAGCGTGACCCACCTGCCCCTTCCCAAATGGCATCACAATGGACCTTCTCTGGTCTAAGTGTACCTCATCGAGGGCCTATCTAACCAAAGAACGCAGTAAAGAATGAGCTCAAAGGTGCATTACTAGGGAAGGGAAACTCACATGAAGTATACAATACGAATTGAAACTTGTTCTAATTTCAAAACTCAGTGTGACAATGATTCTACAGCTTTATTCAGTTCATGATTTGAAAATAATATTCATAACAACACTCGTATCGCAAGCTATGTATGACCAACGAACCATCAACCGCATTTAATCGCAACAGACAGGTCGAAGATGCTCTATATGTCTTCTCGATTGCTCGCCCTCGAATTATTTATACATTTTTTGTTTGGAAGTCTAGAAGTGCAAAAAAGAAATAATGCATTTGTTTTTTATTTAACATTAAGTGCGCTTAGATCTCGATTAAGCAATGTACTCGTACTTCTCTTTTAAAACAGCCGTAATTTGTTTGCTTTCCCAAAAAAAAAAAAATAGAAATTTAAATATTTTGTGTCTGATGCAATTTTTAGCACCAGACAAAAATAATATTTTTAATTTGTTTGTATTTCTAAAATGGCATTTGGCGCCAACAAACATTTTTACGAATAGAAATTTGTTTAAATTTAGTTTATGACGAGTTTCGGGAAATTAATTTTAAATGCTGATGTAAGCGATACGTGCGCTTAAATAATATTCAATTTCGTTACGTGGCTGTGACTGGTATTTTAAATATGAATTTAACGTAAGTTTTTTAGGCACAAAACGGGCGTCATAGACGCGGGTAGGAGTAGGTACCCGAGCATGTGTAGAATGATTAATGATATTAGCATTCTTAGCGTGTTTCTCCATCTTTGTTTTACAGCCTTTTTCGGGAGAATATTGCCTGTCTTTTAGCGCGAAAATATCATTTTAAGACAATGCCTCGTTACTCATAAAAAGCGTCAAAGTTGCTCATTCGAGGAACACCCCACACGGGCTAAGAACCTCGTAAATCAGCCCATGCGATGTACATTATTTAACATTGTTTTTCTTCTGAATTCCCATGCAACCCACGCCGCGTATTCAACCGCCTGACAATGTCACTTGTCAATTAACGTCTAACGCATTCGGCCTTAATTCCATAAATGTAATGCCACCTTTGCATGTTTCTCGTTAAAGTGCACGTCCATCCCGGAAATGTTATTTCTTACGCAAAAGAAAAATTAAGCAGAGATGTGATGGAACTAACGAAGGAATAACGAGATGGATAAGGATACACAGACTAATATGATTTAATTTTTACAGACGATCGTATAATGCGGAACACAATTCGAGCACATGGCATCGACAGGCGCCTAGAGTTTTGTTCGAACGTACATATGTGGAAAATTGAATTTTCCTCGACACAGATAAAAAGTAGAAAAATAATTTCGAAGGAGGGGAGGCTGTTAAGAAAGAGAAGACATGTGGGAGTTGCTAAAAGGATTTTTTCTTCTCCACATTGAATCTTTAAGCGCAATCATTTGTGCGAACAAAGAAGCCGCAGAACTGCGCATCGGTCGATGTCCTTGCTTGTGTTACTTCTCTCTCGACTTGACGTACATAATTAAATTTCTTGCGTTTTCCTTATGTATCCACACACACACATTGCCCCCTGCTGCTAATATATTTTCTGCGTAATTTAATTTTTTGCACAGATAGTCCCTGTATTTGCTTTCGTGAAGTGAAAATGATGTATGCATAGCGCAATGTAATGCACATCATCATTGCCTTACACACAACCCTACCTCCTTCTCATCCTTGTCCCTGAGTCAAAACCGATGTAAGCAATTTAAAATTGCTGCAAATACTTCAACAACGACGAAATGACCTTAAAAATTTTGAAGAATGTTGGCAGAAGATTTATAGAAATTATGACCAAGTATCTTTGCTGATATGTAAGTATTTTGTTCGCTATTATTCTTAAGTTGCAAATAAAAATAATCACTTTTCGGTGTATGAGTGTGTAACGGGTATCTGTGCGAGCGGGTATGGCACGGTTCAAGGAAACATGTGGCGCAGATAAATTAGTGATTTTCCGATTCTTTTGAATTTTTTTCTGACATTAATCACGGCACAACAAACACATTAGCAGGTGAAGGGGATCATAGGACGGAGAGAGTGAATCAATTTCTATTTTGACTACTTAAATTGGGCCAACAAGTATTAATTGCGACGACGAATAACAAAACATCGTTGGAAGATTGACTCCAAGACGCAATATTTATTGTGGGGTTGTGGTGCGACGCATTCCAGTCGGAATAGTTTCCTTAACCCCAATACAACGGAATTTCATCAAGGCTGGGTGGCGTGAAACTTGTGCTGCCATCATTAGTGCTTTTGCCCGGAATTGTGTTAGGTACCTATAACTGGTAAAATGGAACTTAAATGCGACAACCTAGGTTAAGTTACGTTATGTTGAAGTGGAAGAGAGCGAAAATTCGACAAAGTTAGGACAATAAAAGATACTTATACGCTATCCAACAAAAATTGTGAGTACAGGCCCTATGGAGGAGCTTTTTTTCTACCAGTGGTGCCTGTAGATACTCTCACGGCACTCAAACGCAAGAATTGCCATTGAAATAAAAACCAAACCACTGTCATACCAAGGAGTTGTTTTTGTAATTTTCCTAAAATTCGCATACAACCCACCACAACCAGTCTCCCACACAGCCGAATGGGAATGAGCATGATCGTCTTGTGTTCGCTTGCTACTCGTATTATCATCCACCAAAATAAGCAGTGTATGTGACTGAAGCACATCAGAAGAGTATTACCATCTCAACAATGAAGCATATCATTAAGGGTTTTTCTATGGATTTTGTCAAAGAACTTTCGGTTTTGGTGCTTTTGAGAACGAATTATTACGTGGGGTGTTGCCATTCGGTTTTAATTTGATTATATTTGTATTGTACAGCTGCACAAGTGCAGTTTTTTTTACCATCTTTTTAGGTATGTGACATTGGGCCGTGGTTTTATAATTTTGTGTTCTAATTGCCTGATTGTGTCTACCTTTCACAATATACATATAGCGGAAAGGACTGGAAAATGTTTTTAGAAAATCTTGCTGATTGAGTTTATGTGGTAAACTGTTTAAATAAAAAAAAAACACAAATACAGCCTTTCATCTCATTATGGACCTGTTTGTATGATGTCTTTGTTTTTCTTCCAATGAATGACGCCTGTTTTGCCAATGAATACGGGAATTCCCAAAAGGAAGATCTCAAGTAAGGTAGGAATGCAGTCATACAATGGGTTGCTTGAAATCGTTAAACGTTACAAAGCCAAGTATGAAACATACGTCGTGGATGAAATGGCTCAAAATGCGGGACATAAAGTGCTTCGCTTGCCGCCTTATCACTGTGACCTTAATCCAATAGAATTGGTTTGGGCTCAAGTAAAAGGGTTTGCAGCAAGCCAAAACAAGTCACTTCAAATGGCTGAAATAAGAGGCTTACTAACGACAGCACTAACAAGGGTTGACAAGGAAAAATGGCATCGATGTGTCCAACACGTTGAACAGGTAGTTGAGCCAAATATGTGGGAAATGGACGTTTTTGCCGAGGAAGCACTTGAAAGGTTAATAACAGACCTAAATAACGAGAGCAGTAGCAGTAATTACTCATCGGATTAGTTTAGTAGTGATATTAGAAATTAGTATTTTATGTTTTACAATATTTAGAATGAATAAATTGGATTACAGTGATTATCGTTTTGATTTTTTTTTGTGCTAAGAAATTTATATATTTAGTTGGTCTACTGGAGATACCCTTAAAAAAACGCGCCTATTATTATCTTACCAGAAAAGGAAAAAGATAAACGGAATTTAATTCGTTCCACAATATTTTAATTTTAAATTGGAAGATGGTAACCCCAGTAGAATTGCTCTCTGAGTTATGGCGAATTATCATACATACTACCGCAACCCTGTGAGAGCTTTAAAGAGGGACCGATTTATGCAAGTCATTGCAACCAGACTGAGAGACAAACATCCTATCTTCGCTGTAGGTACTGACAATTTTTGTTGGATAGAGTATATGTAGGTACTTCCTTGCTACATATTTTTGTTAGGTTAGGTTAGGTTGGGGTGATTTTTAGCTTTAAGCCAACACTCAGACAAATGTGAGGTCCATTGTGATATCACACGGATCTACGGAATTTCTCTGACTACTCGCCTCTTATGAAGCGCGATAGACGTCTAACGTCAATATTAACCAAGTCACTTAGATCATTAAGGAAGTAGGCTCCCAGATAGAGATTTCTTTTTTGGGAGAGAGCAGGCCATGTAAAGGGTTTTTCAATAAGAGCGCTACAAAAGTTTTTTAAATAAAACAAAAACGGGTTTGGATATCAATGAAATTCGTTATTCCTGTGAAAGTACGTTCGATGCCATTACGTATGGAACTCGATTTCTTTTGCATGGCCACCACGGGCACGCTTGCAGAAGTCCAGACGCTGAATACAATTTTCGACGGTTTTCAAGCATAAATCGGCCGATACTGCTGCAATTTCACGTTCGATATTCGTACGAAGTTCATCAATCGTCGCTGGCTTGTTGGCATAGACCATAGACTTGACGTAGCCACACAGGAAATAGTCTAACGGCGTCAAATCGCACGACCGAGGCGGCCAAGCGACTGGACCATTTCGTAAGATAACACGGTTTCCAAACTTGGTTTCCAATAAATTGATTGTGTCATTCGCTGTGTGGCTTGTGGCGCCGTCCTGTTGGAACCACATGTCCTCCAAGTTCATATCATCCAATTGGGGCCAAAAATATTCGGTTATCATTGAACGGTAGCGATTCCCATTCACAGTAACGTGCCGGTCTTGATCACCACGGAAGAAGTACGGTCCAATGACGCCGCCGGCCCATAAACCACACCAAACCGTAATTTTGTCGGGATGCAATGATGACTCATGGAGTACGTATGGATTGCTGCCTGACCAATACCGCATATTGTGTTTATTGACGAAGCCATTCAGCCAGAAATGAGCCTCATCGCTGAAGATGATTTTTCGATGAAAATCCGAATCATTTTCAAGTTGTTGCTCAGCCCAATTCACGAACATACGACGCTTCTGGTGGTCAAGCGGCTTCAGTTCTTGCGTCAATTTAATCTTGTAAGGATGTAGGCCAAGATCTTTTCGTAAAATTCGCCACAACGACGTCACAGAGATGCCCAACGCTTGAGAACGACGTGTGAGAGACACATTTGGGCTTTCTTCAACTGAAGCCTCAGCGGCAGCAATATTCTCGACACTACGGGCACTTCTTTGTCTCACTGGCACGGGAACATTTTGTACTGTGCTTGTGGATTCAAATTTTTCCACTAGACGCTCAATTGTTGATCTGCTAGGACGATTATGACGACCATAAATTGGACGTAGCGCTCTTAACGTTGAGACCACTGACTCCGAATTTCGATAGTACATTTGCATAATTTCGACTCGTTTTTGGCTAGTGTATCTTTCCATCACAAAATGGCAAACCTTACTGAAGAGAAATGTCAAAAGAGCGGCAAGAAATTCGGCGTCGTTTGCTGTCCCTGCCGCTCTACTTGCAGCGTCCCTGTTGGAAAACCCTTTATAAAATGGGTGAAGTATATTCTCCTCAATGCGGCCAAAAACGCAGAGTCTGTTACCGAAATAAAAAACCAAGCTTCTTCGCCCCTGCACTGTTGAGTATTTGTATGAAAAAACCGCTCAAAATTATTTTATGATTTTTTTTGTAAATAAATCAGTTAAATTAATTGTTTATTCTTAAATATTATGAAGAATTTGAAAGAAAATGTGTTTAATCAGAATCTGAGGATGAAAGGTCGTCTACATGTTCTTCTTCTTCAATATCGTCCATACATCTGTTGTTATCGCCTTCTAGAGGCATACGCAGTTCGCTTGGGATGAAAAGAGTTCGTGCCTCCTGGGATAATGGTTTGGTTCTCTTGTGCTGCCGTACTCTTCAACAAGAGTCTGTGTAAGACGTCTCTGTTACAAAAAACACGTTAACATTTTCTACTAAGTTTTAGTCTATATTGCCTGAAGTGTTTGTTTCAAGCCTCCGCTGCCTCCTCCGATAGCTGACCAATAGGCAAAATTGCATGGTTTATTACCTCTGCGCCATGTATCAACACTTTGTGTATAGTTGGTGACATGGGATGCCAGCCGTACTGATCTATGTACAATTTAAGAGTATCGTGGGCGAAGGTATTAATTTTATCTGCATCAATTGTATATCCACTAGAAATCGCTTCCAAAATAGTTTTGAAGCGAGTTATCAAAATAAGATTTACCCCAGTTATACGAGAAGAACTCTCCGGGTCATTGAAAAACCTTCTGGTATTACCAAATCCCGCTTTGGGTACACCTACTAGGAGCCCCATTTGCTCTTTGAATGCGCCTTGAATTTACTCCCTTGTAGCTTTCACAATTGCTTTTTCTTCAACCGATAGTGCCTACCACTTTTCTAAAGGTATTTTATAATCTAAATGGAGAAGCAATTCGAAAAAGCGAATCCGTGCATGAAGAATTGAGAGCCAAAACTTTAGTGCTTCTACATTGACTTGCTCAGTTTTAATAAACTTATTGAAATCGTTAGAAGTCTGTTCACAAATATAGCACCGTAGAGGCAGTATCTGTAGCAGCATTGCACCCTTTGCCGTCAACCATTGTAAGCAACATGGTATGCTTTATTTTTGCTATATTATTAGAACTGATTATGTACTTCCGTTTCTCTGAGATGCGCATTTGGTTTTCAATGAAATTGATTTCATCTCTGGTAACATCCTTAGATTCACTAATGAAGCCTATGCGTAGTCCTGCAAAATCTAGGAGAAGAAGCGACTGGGTTTTGCCAAATGACTTTTTTCTGTTCGCCATCAATCATTACAACAAGTCGCAGAGAAACGAGTGAGCTTTGAATACTGCGTCTGTTGCGACCCATCACAGCCCCATTTTGAAATCAAAACCATATTTTTACTTTCTTCCTCTGAACACGTTTCTAATACGCCTTTGACATATTTGAAAAGGCGTAATGCAGTGTGATCAAGCAATGCTTGCAGTTGTATTTCTGCACAGGTTTCAGTGACTGTGATGAATTCTTTATCGGGGTAACATTCAGTTTTTGACTTTTTTTTATCAATGAGTAGCAAAGGTAGATACTTTTGCTGGCACTTTGTATCACTTCCCACTGCTTCCTTGTAAAGTCGCTTTCAACAAATATTGCTTTTTCACTGCAACTTGCTTCGCCGAAGAGGAAATCTGCTTACAAAGTTCTTTAGCATCGGTTGGCGAGTTAGTCACTTTTTTGATTATTTTTGACGCATCAGAATTTCCTAAAGTACGCTATAAGTAAAAAAAAAAAAACAAAGTCGACTGTTATACATATTAATCGGAAAATGTTCGACATTGCATTCTCTGATTTCGCATGATATAAAATTTTTCCGGCATTTTCAAGTAACTTCAAGCATGTCCAAGTAACTTCAAGTATGTTCAAGCATTATCAAATGCATAACACAGCAATGTTGTTGTTGGTAACTTAAAGTAACTTCAAGTATTTTCAAGCATTTTAAAGTAACTTCAAGCGTTTTCAAATAACTGCAAGCATTTTCAAGTAACTTCAAGAATTTTCAAGTAACTTCAAGCATGTCCAAGTAACTTCAAGTATGTTCAAGCATTGTCAAGTAACCACAAGTTTTCAAGCATTTTCAAGTAACTTCAAGCATTTTCAAGTAACTTCAAGCATTTTCAAGTAACTTAAAGTAACTTCAAGCATTTTCAAGTAACTTCAAGCATTTTCAAGTAACTTCAAGCATTTGCAAGTAAATTCAAGCATTTTCAAGTAACTTCAAGTATATTTAAGCATTATCAAATGCATTGTCAAGTAACCTCAAGTTTTCAAGCATTTTCAAGTAACTTCAAGCATTTTCAAGTAACTTCAACCATTTTCAAGTAACTTCAAGCATTTTCAAATAACTTCAAGCATGTCCAAGTAACTTCAAGTATATTTAAGCATTATCAAATGCATAACATGCATAGCAATGTTGTTGTTGGTAACCTCAAGTAACTTGAAGTATTTTCAAGCATTTTTAAGTAACTTCAAGCATTTTCAAGTAACTTCAAGCATTTTGTAATATTTTGTATGTCCTGAGTATAAGAAAAAAAAAAGATTTTGAGTTATTTTTTAAAAATTTAAACCTTGGTAGGGACCTGTAAATGTAATTTAAAAAATTCCAAAAAAATACTGAAATAGTTTCTTATGGTATATAATCAAACAATGTGGTGTCCCGCGAAATTAAAGAAAACAAATTTTTTTCTTAGCAATAAGGACCACCCTAATATAGATTATACCTTGCACTTCCATAATCAAATAATTTTCTTTCTTAATTTCACCACACAAAAAAACAATAACCGAATCAAAAATGAGTCACGAACAAAGTGCAGATAACCAATAAATGCAGCTCCGACAATGGCTAGGTTCTGACTGATAATGTGGCGAATGGCAATAGCGGTGCAACTTTTTTGCATAATGCGTGATGGACCGGTTATCAAGCTTGAAGAATAGCGGTGCCAACCGAAATTTATGAAAACTTGATTTTTTTGACTTTTGAGCGGATTTGACATACAAATACTCCACAGTGGGCTGTCGCGAAGATTTCAAGGCTCTTGATTCGCAGTATAAGACTAATCTCTGCTGGGTCCTTGGACACAGGGAAACATTCAGCAACAAATAAGCTGACGAAGTGCCAAGAAAAGGGTGTGCCATAGACCAGGAACAGACACTTCAGGTCGGTTGGAATGCAAGATCCGAATCAAAGCCATTAGGTGCCAAGCGGAAAACATAAACGATATGTGACACATCAAGAAAAATGTTCAAAAAACTTTTGCGGCATTACAGAACATCGCTGTCTAAGTTAATTGGTGACCTCACTGGCCACAAGTGCTGATGTGGTGAGTGCTGTGAGCCTTAGCTCCATATCGTTGAAGCTCCTACTTGTTTTCTTATAAAATCAAGGAAATACCAGTAAAAGTGATGTGTCGTCCTGGCAATACGACCAGTATTGAGTTTGAGTGCTGCAGTGTAAAGTCTCGCACCGCGAAAAAAAGACGCTTTCTTTAATGTCTCTCGAGATTGTTTATCTACTTCTTGATGGTGTTTGAGGTTGGATTTAATTATTAGCTGACTGTAATAGAGGCAAGAAATTTTCTTCAGTTTCTTTTTTATTTTCTGCAGAAATATATTAAACTGAACCAAATTAATTCGATGTCTGCAGACTGGAACAGCATGTTCGAGTATAAAAATCCGCCCAGAGTATTCTCCCACAGGAAATAGTGGCCGGATACTGACACCCAGGTAGTGGTACGCCTACCCTATCTGCATTAAAATACTGGCAAATCATCAACAGAGCAAACAAACAAATATATCAATCAGATTTTTAAATTTTCTCAAACCTCATCTCCTATCCTTGAGAGGTACAAAGTGACCCCAACGATCCTTTCAACAAGAAAAAAAAAACAAGGCGAATTGGAAGATTTACTCTTAGCAAATGGATATTGACTTTATGCAAATAGGAAGAAAGGCAGTAACAAAAATAAAACCAAAAATGAAAAAGACGGCAAAGATCGAAGCAACCCACCTGAATGTACTTTACAAAGATAAAAGTATGCAGATATATGAATAGAGATGGCGACAACGATGATGCTAGCCAGAGCCACTCGAGATAGAGTTCAATAGAAACGTTGACGAAGCCGCATTGAAATGGCATCGATATTCAAGTGGAAGTAGCATGGTATCGAGAGTGAATTTCCGCTTGAGAATGCTCAATCAGTTTTCTTCTTGGATTTTTTAAGTTCAATTTCGCATATTGGGTATTGAAATGATGCTTGAGGGTATTTCGTGTTTTGTTTTTTTGTTGCAGTCAAATGAAGCACTGCGATGTGGTTGGGTAAATCGATTGGATTAAGTGAATTTCCATTGCAAAGAAAGAAGAATATGAGTTTTATGCTCTGTCGTTGTGGCTCTATTGTGTTGTGTTCGGGGGAGGATTTTTGTATAATGTACCTGAAATTCAATAAAAATACTGTGTTGGCAATTTGTTTTTTTGGATTGCAGTTCAATTCACTGAATGTTGGCTCTAATTTGGAGAACATGTATAAAGCAGTTGGCGCAGGAGATAATTGTAATCTTCTTCTACGAACATTTAATTTTATTTATTTCAGCTTTAACAAAGCAATTCTATTTCCAAAGTGACACAGACACAGTATTTTACCAACAATCATAACTATTGTTAACTATGATTGTTGAATGAATATAAAACGTATACATACGGGCATATGTATGTCTGTATGCAGAAATATTGAGCCAATGACTGGCGCCCAACGTGGGGCTCCTATTGTAACCGTAGATCATACTTGCGGAGATCCTTGTCAACAGTGGCTGCGAGATAGCATTTAATTGATCTATATATTCCGGCAGAGTTGTACTTTAAGTTCTATATAAAAGTATAGAATATACCCAGATTATGAGATACAATGGCAATGATTACTAACAACCTCGTAGATACCTTGTTATGAATAGGGGTATAAAATATGTCCATGAAACTACAGTTTTGACAAAAAAGATTGACTGAAACAGATCTAGGTAGCATCTTCTAGAGGAGACGCGACCTGTGACCAGTTTGTCATTAGAACATACGAATGCCTAACTTGTGAGTAGGTAGAGTAGGTAGAAAACGTGTCGCGTTTTTTGATACGTCTCAGTTTAATATCCTAGACAGAGCCGTAGCCAGCCGAATTCCTTATTTGGGAGGGTATACGAAGAGATGAATGAATATAAAAGAGGTAAATCGCTCTACATATTTAAAATTTACAATTTTAAGCAGAGGAGCTTTAAACCAACGACCATACCACGTCGAGTTAATCGGTTCGCGTCAGATCACCGTAATTAAAACGACGTTGGGCGCGGTTAGTACGTAGATGGGGGACCGTTTGAGAACAACCGCGTGTCGTTGGCCAGTCCCATCTACAGAGTTGAGGTAGATAATATACGTGGTATCACAATGGACCTAAATTGGTCTAAGTGTTTCGGCTTCTACCGACAGCCACATAAACCTAACCTAAGCAGAGGAGCTATTATAAAACATTAATATTAAACATTAGAGGCACATACACGGCCTACAGCCTGCTCCTCCAACCATTTGCTGTGCAAAGTGGAAGGGATCTAGCATGCAGTGGAACAGAAATACCACGGTCCTATTCCATTACGATCTTCCTTCCACGCACTGCAGAATAGGAAGCTAAAACTTCGTTGGCACTGCTGGAAGCGCAGAATTTGGGACTAAACGTCAAGGTGTAGAAGGTTCTCAACCGCTGGAAAGAGGGAACCGGGCAGGTACTGATGGCCCTTGGCACCGATCGAGAATCCTTCGACGCCATTAAGTATCAAAAAGGATCCCTGAGCTACCGATTCGGCAGGGATGCGGTGTACGGGCTCAAGAGGTCGGACGAGATCACTGGGCAAACAGCCCAGCCAGCATCGAATCTGAACTCACAGAGTGCGCAATCCAAGATAGAGCATACAGCTCCTCCGAAGATTACAACACCTACGTCCACTGTCCAGCAGGACCCTGAGGAGCCCGAGTAGTCTATGCCCATCTCAGGAGCATGATCTCAGTAAAGTAAGTAAATTAATTAGTAAGTGGAAAGTATCTAATGAGCCGTCATTGTCTGACCACCGAATAATAGCATTCGACTTGGACAGCACAAACATCACGAGAAACCCAGTAAGGAACCCAAGGAAAACCAACTGGGAGACCTATAGAACTGCTCTAGAGAGCAATGTGGGGGCACCCTCTTTTGAGGAAGGCTTCGGGCCACCCCCTAGAGCTTGAGAGTCGATAAAGGGACAATAAACAGACGCCATCGTGGAGCAATAACATGTCAAAATAAAGATCCGCGGCGAGGAAGCTATTAAATAAAGCAAAGCGCAGCGGAGACTGGCAAAGCTACCAATTGGCCCTTACAACATATAAAAGGGAAATCAGAAAAGCTAACAGAAATAGCTTCAGAAAATTCTGTGAGACAATCACCAGCACTCCTACTGTAGCAGGGCTACATAAAGCTCTTGCAAAGTCAGGAGGAGTGCCGATGTCTCTGAGGAAACCAGATGGCGGGTTCACGGAAGATGAGGATCAAAGGGTACTATTGCTACTAGAAACTCACTTTCCTGGCAGCTCGCCTAATACCGAGCTAGGAATCAATACCACTGGGAAAGAACATCAACCATCTGTTCTGTGGGACGACTGAAATGGGCAATAAATTCCGTTCAGCGTTTTAAATCGGCTGGAGTGGACGGCATTACACCCGCCCTACTGCAAGAAGGGCAAGGTGCACTGCTACCACACCTGCTAAAAATAACAAGGAGCAGTATTGCCTTGGGCCACATACCAATGCAATGGAGACGAGCAAGGGTTGTGTTTATACCAAAAGCGCGGAAAAAAGACCCCACACACCCAAAATCGTACAGACCGATCAGCCTTACGTCATTTCTTCTGAAGATGACAGAAAAGGTTATGGACAACTATTTAAGGGAAGATGTATTGAACACATCCCCCTTACATCATCGTCAGCATGCATACAGAGCGGGCAGATCAACAGAGTCCGCCCTATATCAGCTGACGGCGATAATTCAAAGTGTCTTGGAAGCAAAAGAAATAGTACTGTGCGCTTTCCTAGGCATTGAGGAAGCATTTGACAATACCTCACACGAGGCAATTAAACGATCCCTGGATAGGAAAGGAGATAGCAGTACAGTATCCACCTGGACGTGTGAGCTGCTGAGCACTAGATCAGCAGAGACACCATCTGCAACCATCAGAGTGAACACAGCAAGAGGATGTCCACAATGACGTTGTTGTAGACGAACTGCTGGAAAAATTAACCAACCTTGGCATCAACTGTCAGGCGTACGCCGATAACATTGTACTGATTGCCAGGGGTAAGTTTGAAGAAACCCTTGGTGACATCAAACAAAGGGGGCTTAAAGTAACCAAAAAATGGTGCATATATAATGGACTCAACATCAATCCGGCGAAAATAACGATAGTACCATTCACTAGGAAAAGACAACTTCAAAGACTTAGGGACATTAGAATATAAGGCACGACACTGATACCAGTCAAAGAAGTTAAGTATCTAGCACTTCATCTAGATAGTAAACTCCTCTGGCGAAAACATACAGAGGGGATATCCAAGAAGGCCACCCGTGCTCTCATGATATGTAGGAGCCTAGCTGGGATGGGGATGCAGCCCAAACATCCTGCGATGGATGTACATTGCAATTTTAGGGTTCTTAATAAATTTCTCTATAAAAGTTATATTTTCTCAATAGAATCTTGTCTAAAAAACAATAGCAAAAGCTTCTGGACGTTCATTAAAAACAAAAAAAAAATCTAATGGAATTCCTAGAAGCATGCAATACCTGGGCTCAACTTACTCGGATATTCCTTCAATCTGCAATTCATTTGCTAATTTCTTTAACTCCAATTATACAACTTCTGTTCAGCAACAATCTTCTAGTCTATCTTATTCAGAGAGTCTGATTAATATTGGGTGTCTAAGTATTAGCACTGCGGAAGTTGAAAAAGCACTGCTGAATTTAAACTGCGACAAACAGCACGGGCCTGATGAAATTCCTCCAATTCTTCTTAAAAAGTGCGCTGCAGTGCAAAGGCGAATTTCTCCCTGAGTGGAAAGAATCGTTTATCATCCCTATTCACAAATCGGGTTGGAAGCAGGAAAGCTCCAATGATCGCCCGATATGCAAATTATCAATAGTTCCTAAGCTCTTTGAAAAGATTGTTTACGATAAATTAACATTTTTGCTGAAGGAAGTTATTTCACCCTTCCAACATGTGTTTGTTGCTGGTAGATCCAATACAACCAACCTCGCTATATTCTCAAACTTCGTCCTGAATAAACTTGCAGAAGGATATCAAACTGATATGATATACACTAATTTCGCTAAAGCTTTTGATAGAGTCAACCATACTATCTTGATAACCAAACTGAAAAAATAGGTTTTCATTCTAGCGTTTTCAAATGGCTGGAATCCTTTTTATTAGGGCGCATTCAATTTGTGTCAATTAACAATCTCCTTTCAAAGCCAATTTTTGTCACATCTGGTGTTCGACAAGGAAGTCACCTTGGGCCGCTCCTTTTCCTTATTTTCATTAACGACATGCCTGATATTTTCTTAAATTCCATTCGCCTTTTGTTTGCAGGCGATCTTAAATTCCTAAGAAGCATACAATCTGAAGATGATTGCCATCTCTTGCAAGATGACCTTGATAGACTAGTTGAATGGTGTACGTTTAATGATTTGTTCTTAAATGTCTCCAAATGTCAGTGTTTTTCTTTCAGCAGAAATTCCCCCCTAATTAGTTTTGAATATAAAATTGGAAGCATTATTCTTGAAAGAGTTCTCGAAAAAAAGGATCTTGGAGTTGTATTCGACCCTAAATTTAATTTCATCAAACATACTGAGTACATGCCGCCAAAGCTAATTCCATGCTTGGGTTCATTAAACGCAATTCCTCAAATTTTCCAGATCCGTATACTCTTAAATCGCTGTATAGTGCATACGTTAGATCTCTTTTGGAATACTGTTGAGTAGTATGGAATCTATCTTACTAATCGCCAATAACCAGCGAGCGGGCAGCTATGCTGAAGTACAATGGACCAATAGGTCTAAGTGCTTGTCATCTACTAATGACCCCACTGCACATACAATACAATAGTATGGAATCCATACTACACCATTAAATCGAATAGAATCGAAAATATTCAAAGGAATTTTACAAGATTTATTGTTTGGAAACTTGGCTGGAACATTGTTATGCCATCGTATACTACCCGATGTCAGCTCATTGGCATTCAATCGCTCGAAAATCGTCGTAAAATATACTCAATAATGTTTGTAAGTGACATTTTGTCGCATCATATTAATTGTCCATCACTTTTGTCATTAATAAATATGTATGCACCATCTCGCCATCTAAGGAAACGTTTCCTATTTATGGAAGACGAACACAGGGTGATATATGCACTCAATGAGTCAATAACTCGCTGTGTCAGGGAAACTAACCGCATTTCAGATGTTATTGATTTTAATTTCCATTATAGTAGATTTTCTTTGAAAGTTAAACTACTGTTGTATTTTTCATCCAATTTTGAAATGCTATTATGTTTTATGTATTGAATAGTTTAAGCCTCATAGATGTGTATTTCGATAGTCTGTAAGATAATTATGTCTGATTGATTGAATAAATAAATAAACAAATAAAAAATAAATAAATTGTCAGGCCAATAATCACATACGGAGCAGTAGCATGAGCGAAACGAACCAGTCTAACCACGACAAGAGAGACACTTAGCAAAGTGCAGACTGGCGTGGCTGTGAATTACCGGAGCAATCGCGTTACTGGAAATAACCCCTCTACACATTATGGCGATGAACGCGGCAGACAAAACAATCCTAAGGATAGCAAAAGAGGGAATTGGAAGAGGAAAATGCATCGGTTCAAAAGAACACGATGGCTTACTCAAAAAACTCCCACTTCTTGCCATACCTGGGGACGATAGCATCAGATGAATTTCCAAGAATTTCCAGATAGCAATAAGGAGAACTGGAATCCACAACTTATGGACTGAGCAACCACACAACAAAGTGGTACACGAACGGCTCGAGGACCGACGACGGAACTGGTGCAGGAGTGTTTCGAACTAAGCACTACGAATCCATGGGCAAATGTATCAACATCTTCCAGGCAGAAATATGTGTCATAGACAGGTGCGTTCGAATCATCCTTGAGAAAAACTACAGGAACTGCAACATAGCAATAATGTCTGAAAGTCAAGCAGCCATAGCCTACGTCAGCAATGAGGCAGCGGACACTCTGGCAAGAAAAGGGGCAGAGGAACCCTTCATAGGAGAACACACTGCACGAGAAGAGTTCAGGAGACTGGAGAAAGAAACAAGTGCCAAAACCTTTCTCAACCTATAAGTTCTGAGGCAAGCAAAGAAATTCTTAGGAAATTATAACCAAAAGAGATTCAAAGCGTGTATCAGCCTTAACAAAAATAACCTAAGAATCCTAATAGGCCTCCTCACGGGGCACTGCAGACTCAAGCAGCACCTGAGAAAAATGGGTTTATCAGAGGACGGGGTCTGCAGATTCTGCAGTGAAACCGCCAAAACTCCAGACCACATACTGGAATCCTGTGGGGCACTGGCCCACAAAAGGATAAATTATTGGGGCAGACATACAAACCATGGACCCACAGCTCATTCTCAGATTCATCAAGGAAACTGGACTGGACGCTGTGCTCTAAGGAGTGTGGCCTGCCAAGGATAAATCAGAACAATACCCCGATACGCTTCATAAAGGAGGTGTATCTAGAGGGGGCTCTGAAAGAGGGCATGAACCTCTCCGAGGTACAAACAGGGGACACAATAGACCAATAGGTCGCAGTGTGTTGGCGATTATCTTTATATACATATATAATTCTACTGTACGTGTGTATGTCACTGAACTCCTCCTAAACGGCTGGACCGATTTGAATGAATTTTTTTGTATGCGTTTGGGTGGCGCCCTGGATGGTTTAGACTCACAAATCAGCCCGGCAGATGGCACTTCAGTTGGTATCTAGGTTATTTAAAATGGCCGCCCTGCATATTCCGGGGAGCGCAATGAAAGGGCTGCAACGTAGGCTTGGGTAAAAAATATCGATATATCAAAATATCGATATTTAATTCCGAAAAATCGATTTATTCGCATTTTTCGCATTTTACACACTTGATTTTTTATTACAAAGTGAATTGACTGAATCGAGAATAATTAAGGTGGGGTTGATTTGTATTACAAAAGTGAATTGAGTGAATCGAGAATTTCAGGTGTAATAAGTTTGTCAACAGTGCTGGTTTTTGATTTTGTGCATCGCTTCAACAGTTTAATCGCGTTTTCAATCAACGTCAAAGATTCAGGGCCAAGTGTATCATCAAATTGGTTCTTCAATGCCGATGGCTGATACCAAATTAAAATTTCTGCAAATCTACTTCATGGGGGATGAAGAGCAGCAAATAAACGCATGCTGCCAGTACAACCATATCGAGCAGATGGAGGAGCGAGAAATTGTGGGTATTTTAGAACCGTTTTTACAGAATCACAACCAGTTGGTCCAGTTGTTCAATACAGTTTCAAACAAACTTCAAAACGACAACTATACGATCGTCATCAAAGCAGACAAAGTACCATTTGGGCAGCACGCGGGCCGATATAATGCACCGATCATTAATGAAGTTGCAGTTGTTATGGTTGGCGACGCATTTGAACGTCGAGATAAAAGTTTTGCAAAAATGCAAAATTATTATCTGGGATGAATGCACTATGGCCCACAAGCATTCACTTGAAGCTCTCGATAGAATGCTGAAAGATCTAAATAATAACACCAGGCTTTTCGGTGGTGCTGTACTGCTGTTGTCCGGTGATTTAAGACAGACATTGCCGGCCATTCCACGTGCTACATATGCGGATGAAATTAACGCATGTATAAAACAATCATATCTATGGCGAAATGTCAGTACATTACGTCTTAACACAAATATACGTGTTTAACTGCAAAACGATCCATTGGCACTATCATTCTCCGAGCAATTGCTCAACATTTGGAACGGAACAATACCATTGCATGGAGACACACAATGCATCAAATTGCCAGACAATTTCTGCAACATGGTAAATACGAAAGATGCTTCATTGAAAGCATATTTCCAGATTTACAAGCTAATTATATTAATCATGCGTGGCTTCGTGAACGAGCTATTTTAGCTGCAAAAAATATCGATGTTGACGCTATTAACTTCAAAATACAACAGTATTTGCCCGGCAATGAGACATTGTTCAAATCGATCGACACTGTTATCGATCCTGGCGAAGCAGTCAACTATCCTGTTGAATTTTTGAATTCGCTGGATTTACCAGCGACCACATAACTTGCGATTAAAAATTGGCTCACCTATCATTTTCATCATCGGAATTTAAATGCACCTAAGCTATGCAACGGTACAAGATTAGTCATGCAAAAAATTATGGGCAATGTTCTTGAAGCTACAATTTTGAACGGCAAATTTAAGGGTGAAGCTGTTCTCCCGCCACGAATCCCAATGATCCCTTCAGACTCACCCATTCCATTCACACGACTGCAATTTCCAATTCGCTTGGCATTTGTCATGACTATTAATAAGTCACAATGTCAATTTGTGGGTTGGATCTAGAAAATCCGGTCTTTTCACATGGCCAATTATATGTGGCGTGTTCTCGCGTTGAAAAACCGTCAAGTTTAATCATTTATACTCCTCAGGAATTAACTAAAAATATTGTTCATCAACTCGCATTAAAATAAAATCAAACAAACATTATTGATTATAACGAATTGTTTTTAGAAAAATTGATGTTATTTCAAAATAAAGAATAATGAAATTATTATATTATTTATCTTTCATTTCATATTTTGTTTAATATCCCTATCGCTTGAAATATCATGCAGGACAACGTCTGTCGGGTCCGGTAGTATAATATAGATTTTAAATTTTATTTATAATTATAAAAAGAGAAAAAAAAGGGCACAAGCCTAAGTTCTGATCTAGTACGATTGTGTCTAGATCTAACGACACATTACGTTACGCTAAACAGTATGTACGGAAACCATAGACTATATAAACTGTGTATAAGCCAACAACAAGGGATTAAAAGCGAACAATTTATAACGTTTAGACGTACGTTTTTCATTTTACTTTTTTCTAAGAAGTTTTAATTTAAAGTTTAGCGGAGCGGATAGGAAAGGGGTAATTAGACTCCACACGACACGAATCACAGTGTAATATACCCTAGTAATTATTATTATTAATAATCTCATCATCAAACGATAATACCCAGTTTACGTTTTACCCTCCTTTTTTGTTTATTTTTTTGCTGGCTCTTTAAAGCTCGTTTATTTCATAATTCAATATTTAGTTTTTTTTTTTATTTTCCATATTTTTTCCTTTTATGTATATCGATTTAATTATCAATTTTTTATTTATTTATCGTCGGTCAAGATTAATAACGACTAAAGGCAGGAAGCTTAACAAAGCAGGGTGAAATTTTAATTGCATTTGAGTTCGACTGGATTGCCCACTTATTGGTCATCTGACCCAGCGAAAATACCAGACCTCATCGACTTCTTCATAAGGATAATATAATAAATAAATAAATAAATAAATTTTAACACACAAGACATATTGACATCGAAGTGGAACAATTCATTCCCGATATACAACAAGCAGCAGAAGATAGTACACAAATTTATAAACAACATAAGCAAGCATCGGTAAAATACCCCACAGATATTAGGGAACTTATATTAGAAAAGAGAAGAGGTCGCAGAAAATGGCAAATGACAAGATATCCCCTCGATAAAATTATATTCAATAAACTTAATAACGAACTTAAAAAAAGGATAGGTGAATTTAAAAATAGATCCCTAACTAACTACCTTTGCAACTTAACTGCTGAGTCACAGACTAGTCCTTTTGGAAGGCTGCCAAGCATTTAAAGAAACCTCAACGGCAAGAAGTTAAGAAGTTAAGAACATCTGAAGGGAATTGGATCGGCGACCCAAAAGAAAAGGTCAAACTTTTTTCGGAACATCTGACAAATGTTTTTAAACCTTTTCCACCTAGCGTGGCGAACGAATGACTTGAATTCTCCGATAGAATAGACGAAGACGTAATCACCTATGTTTCGCTAAAAGAGATCAGCATATGCATTCTAATAGAAATCACCAGGTTACGACATAATAACTGCTCAAATCTGGAAGGAACTACCCTTCATAGCACTGTTAAAACTTAAACTTTTAATAAATGCTTGCTTTAAACTAAGATATGTTCCACACCACTGGAAGATAGCAGAAATTATAGTTATACCTAAACAAGGTAAACCTCTATCAGAGGTCGCCTCATATAGGCCAATCTCACTTTTACCAGTATTATCAAAACTTTTTGAGACACTGCTTCTTAAAAGGTTAGATAGAATCATAGAGCAAAGAAGTCTTATTCCCACCCACCAGTTCGGGTTTAGAAATAAGCACCCAACATTAGACCAAGTACATCATATAACTAATATTATAGAAAAATCACTAGGAGAAAAACAAATTTGTTCTACATTATTCTTAGACGTTGCACAGGCTTTTGATAAAGTCTGGCATAAGGGCTTGGAGTATAAACTTCATAGGGATCTACCTAGACAGTACTATGAGATACTAAATCTTATATTTCAAATAGATACTTTAAAGTTCGCTATTGTTCAGCGAATTCTGAACTTAAAGAATTACAGGCAGGAGTTTCACAGGGAAGTGTCCTGGGACCAACCATGTACTTATTGTATACCAGTGATATACCACACACAAGTGATACGATGATAGCAACATTCGCAGACGACACCTTTGTATATAGACATTGTATATAAAACTTGTGTATATACAATGATATAGACTCTATAGTAATATCATCAACACGAATTTGAAAACGTCGACCTCCACGAAAATGGCAACAAAACGGATTGTGATTGAAGGTTTGTGTGTGGTTTGTGTCTTAAATTTGATGATGGTATGAGGATACAGGTAAAGGAAAACGAAGAATGAAAACCAAATAAACTGGTTTGTTTCTCTTTATCGAATCATTTTGATATTATGTAAATATTTATTTTTCCTTGTAAGAAGGAGCATGAGCAAGGAGATTCGCATCGTCGCGTCGGCAAGTACTCGTAGCATGTATGATGACTGATGAGAGGAGGATGATGAAAGGGACGAATAGTTTGAAATGAAAAATTTAATAAAATCTGATTTCAGTCTTTTTCCTCAAATAAGAAATTATGATGAGTTTATCGCTTTTAATACTGTCACTATTTTGGCTATATTTATCTTGTCGAAAAATGTTCCGATTTGTATAATTTCTTTTTAATTGATTCAGAAATATTCAATCTGATTAATTAAGAAATAATTATGTTACTTTGTGTCAGTATTGCGCCATGCTGCACAACCACTTATGGGTCAATAGGTTCCTACCTATACGATTTATATTTATTTTATTCAACTTTTATTATATTTATTTATTTTAAAATGCTTAGGCCTTGGAGTAAAAGGCAGCAATTTAGTATGTAAAAGCATTTACAAATTGCTTCAATACGGTATGGACGAAGTCTTTCATTTTTAAAGCGAGTTTGGAAATTCGATCTTAGCATTTACTTTACTGAACTTGTACCTAGGTACGTTCTTTTAATCTTACCAACTTGAAGAAGAGGACTGTAGTCTCGCCTTCTGTTTATAATATTTTCTTTTTATCAAAAACAAATTTCTGAAATGCCGTCAAAAAGGAAAACATTAAAAGAAATAATCAATCTATTTAATTTAATTTTTGTTTATTAAACTCATTGTTTTTCTATTAGCATGTTCTCCTTTCCTTTGTTATTTTGCCGATATCTCACAGTTATGTAGTTTTGTTTGGATCTGGCCCTCGTTGCTCATTGCAGGGACGTTTGAATCTCGCTAATCCATCGTCAGCAATGAATAACTGATGCATATTGGAGTCCGCCACTTTTCCTCCAATTAGATAATCAAGCACAACATCTCCACGGGTTAGTCATTGGATCGCCACTTATCAGTTTAGAGATGAGAATCATGAGCCATTTAGACCCGATGTCTCCCATCTTTTTCCAGAACTCAGAGGGTATCTTGTCCGGCCCAACTGCTTTTCGATTATTGAAGTCATTGACTGCCTTCCTAACTTCTTCAACA
This sequence comes from Portevinia maculata, assembly GCA_949715645.1. Taxonomy (NCBI): domain Eukaryota; kingdom Metazoa; phylum Arthropoda; class Insecta; order Diptera; family Syrphidae; genus Portevinia; species Portevinia maculata. The sequence goes on along the minus strand of OX454527.1, from coordinate 22,877,560 downwards.
GGAACGTCGTGTATTTCCTCAGTGTGAGGAACGCCTCTCAGAAAATATATCCGAGGAAATTGTTCAATTAGAAGTCCTTAAAAATATTGCTGCCAACTGTGTAGTATTACAAACAAAAGTCCCGTAGTAGAACATCTTGAAAGCTTTTGTCCTGACGTCTTGAGAAACGCTCCCGATTTGCGGTGTTTCGCCATTTCGTATCCTGAACATATAAGAATCCAACTCGACCCTTAGGTTTCGCCTAAGCTTAAGCATTACTTTGCTATCCCCCGGAAACCGAATAGCTCTGACCCGAGCATTTCTGAGGGTCACAGGATTAACATTGCATTAAACAATTAATATTTCTCATAGCCGTCTATTTCTCATGTATGTGAAACATAGCGGTACTTAAAATTGTAAAACAAAAGAGGAACACGTGGAGAGTGTCCCTAGTCACTGTAAGGAGATATACTCTGATATACCTACACCTACTTGAAATAACCTACCCCAAACTTCTATCAAAACAAACAAATAATAAACCATCTTGGTAGGTATGTTTATAAATAAGTGAAAATGAAGATTTATTCTTAGCTTAAAGATGGATAATTTCTTTTAATTTTCCCGAAACGGACCAACAACGGATACAACAATGTGGGCTTCTTTAAAATGTGATAGGTAAGCCTAACCATGCGCATGATGAAGTTCAGTAGTTTAAATTGGGTGAGTACCTCTAACTTTCATTATTGTTCGGCGGGTGGTAACGGTGCACTAGTAGTGTATTCGCTTAGTGATTGGAAGGTCGTGCGTTCAATCCCGGCCAAATCCGTAACTTTGGTGCTCGGTCTTCCTGAAATTAAAATTTGCTTTATATCAGGCGCTAGTGGTCAGCCACCCCATTCACAAAGCTGTCTATGCAAAACCAAATGAAAAAATTCTGCTATAGTCGGAGATTCCATTATGTAACCTAATTCAAACGAAATATGTACCTAATATGATTTTTAATACCGATTATGAATGAATGCCGATTTTATTTGATGCACCAATTAATAAATAAACCAATTTCAGTTGTTCATGAATACCCGCAGCTATTATGACAAGCCGAGCACCCGCTCGTACACACACTAGGTATAACTTGTCTGATCTTATTTTATCTCTGCTTCAATTAATATTTCTTCTCATGCAAATATGGTTTATAAAGCATTTGGGATCCTCACTGCTGAAATACGATTTTCCTTCAGCGATCTGAACACACACACCAATTGTATTGAATACAAAGAAACAAGTTACAGGTGACTGGGATTGTCTAATTGCAGTATGCCATAACCTACCCTAAACTTCCATCGAAGCCAACAAATAATATACCATCAATCTACTCGACGACAATTCTCCCACCTTTCTTTATCTACCATCGCCCCTACCTTTAAATATGAATATCCATTTTTCACTTGCAAATATGAATTATAAAAAAAATCATTTGAGAATCCTCACCGCAGAATGCGACTCTCCTTCAACGATCATACACATGCATACCAATTAACCATTGTATCAAATACCAGAAAACATAACCTACCCCAAACTTCCATCAGACCAAACAAATAATATGGCATAAGTCTACCCGATAATAATTCCTTCACCTTTCCACCCTACCGTCAACCACAAACGCTACCTGTGTCATCTTCCTTCTCATATACCTAGTCACGAACATGAAGAAGAACAAAAAATTAGCTGTTTGCGCAAAACCAAATATTCTGCTGATGCTGATACTTTCATCAGAGCCAACAAATAAACAACGATAAATCTACCCGATGAGAACGTCATGCTACATCATAAGCATCAGCCACACCATCCTCATATTCCCAGTCACGAGAATGGAAGACAATGGACGACAACAAAGGTGTAGAAAAGGTTCTACAATATGCTAGTATAGATGTAGCTTTTTTTAATGACGAACTTACGTCGTTTGGTGGCGTATCGTCGAATTCACGAAGTGATAATACTATAAAGTCTATATACAAATACGACACTGCTCTTCGATGCGTGGTTAAAGCAACAGAAACAGTGTTTCCGAAAGTACTCCCATAGGAGTATTGTACTACTTTCAACACCTCCGTACTCTCGTACTCCTCCTTTCACATTCGTACTCCTATTTTTTTTTAAATATCTTAAATATCTTATACCTGCAGCATAGTGTAATGTCAACCCAAATAACTTTAATTCACTTAAAATTTAATGAAAATTTATCAGCACTTTTATTTTCCAAACTGTCGTCAAAAAGGGAATTTTCCTCCTTTTTGTTTGTTTTTGTGTTTCGTTGGTTTCATTTTTCATGCAAATTTCATCTGTCGGTTCGGTATTTATTTTATTGTTACCTGAGATTGTATTTTCTTGGTCGTTTTTGTGTTTGAACTCCGTGATATTGTATGTATAGTTCAACAAAATGAAAACGATTATTAAATTAATACTTGAAATATTGTAATTCTTGTTAGAATAATTCCAAGTAAACTTGTATTTTACATATTTAGGTAAAGGCAAAAAAGCTGTAAATGTGTCTTGTGTTGCTGGAGGTTCTAACTAAGACAAATGAGTCTGCTGCTGTTTCTAAAAATTTAGCACCAAAATCACCTGCTACAAGAGGCAACGATATTGAGTTTTCAAATGCTGAAAAAGTATTTGCTGTTGAAGTTGATACACCGACAAAATCAAAATCGATAAAGGCAAAAAAAGTTCAAACAGCCAATGTCATGTCTTCTGCTGCTGGTGTTGAGTATTCCTCTTTATTTCTATAATTCTACTAAAGAAACAACCTTCTTCTTTTAAATCTTAAAACAAACTCCTCTCTTCACCGTCAAGCGAAGTCGAATGTGGTGTAAAAGTATCCAGAACAAAACGGTGTATCCACCGGTAGTTCGTGGGAACCTCGCGTGTGTACTGTTCCATATGGGATACAGTTACCTAGACGATATCTTACACCAAACAGTGTAGACACCTGTAGTTCGTAGTTATGTCAAAGCTCTCACGAATAATATTGCAAACCATGCATTTGGTCTGTCTCGAGTGTGTACTGTTCCATAGGGGATACAGTAACCCAGACGATATTTTACACCACACTGGTAAAAACCAAATGAGTCTGCTGCTGCTCCTGCAAATTCGATTGCTGTATCCCCTGCCGAAAGAACCGACGATGTCACCTACCACATCTTCTTAAGAAATAGAAGAGTTTTGTTCAGAGATATTTGTTTTAAAAAATGCCCTTAATGAAACACTTTGCCCTCTGACAAGGGATTTTGTAAGATTTTTCCCAACTGTTTCTCATTAAAGGTAAACAACGGAACAGATTGGAGGTAAATATATTGAATGCAAATCAATGAAGCATTTATGAATAAAGTTGCAAACAATTTTTTTTTTTTTAGGTACTACTATTTTTTCAAAATACTCCCCATTTTTGGCTGCAGTACTACCTTATAATATTTCTCTCCGGCAACACTGACAGAAAAGCTGGAAAATTCTGTAAATAAGATATGTGATTGGGCGCAACGATGGCGAATTAGACTTAATGAGTCAAAGTCCACCCATATCGATTTCACAAATAAAATAATAACGAATGTTCCTGTGGTTAATAATAACCAAGTAGTTCCTTATTCTCGGTATGAATCTAGATGCTAAGATCAAATGGAAGGAACATGTGAAAAAGAAAGTAGAAGAGCTAAATATTAGATACAGGAAACTTTATTGGTTGCTAGGACATAATTCGGAAATGTCCACTGAGAATAAAATTTTATTATATAATCAGATACTAAAACCTGTTTGGACACATGGTATCCAACTATGGGGTTGTACAAAGAAAACAAATGTACAAATAATACAAACATTTCAAAACAAAGTCCTTCTTGCAGATTGATCTTGTAACGGAAGTAATTCGTCACAACGATCATCTGCGAATGTATATTAATCCTGAAATAGCAGATGTCTTAAATATACGATACAATATTCGTACATTAAGAAGAACTAAACCTCACGAACTCATATTTTGAAAATATATGAGAACCCATATTCAAATTAGAATACATTCTCAAAAGCAACTGAACGTTGAAACTAAAATCATTTGTCGATCTTTTTAGATTGGACATGATTAGGAGATGTTTTTAGTTGGCTTAGAGTAACACACTACTCTGGGTTTCTAACCCATTGTGTCTTTCGAAATTTTCACCTTCACTAATAAAAAAAAAAAAAATATTTATCTGTTGTAAACTAAGTTTTCACTCACTTTACGAAAAGAAGTATTTAATAGTGAAGCTTGCACTACCTTAACAGATATTGTATTTTACTGTGTAAGTTAAATCATTATAAAAAAATAAATTGAATCGAAATTGAATTGAAAAAATATTGCACAAAGATCATAGGTACAAGAATCCGTTCTTTTGCTTCCTTAATTTACATAAAATGGGCGCAGTGGCGCAAAGGTTAGTGTGTTGGACTTCTAACCCAACAGGTTCAAATCCCGCCGGTGCCGAGTAACTTATAAACGTTTTTTCCACTGTCCCACCTCTTGCGTATGTCTGACAAACATCCAAGAGTATCAGTGATGTTATGAGAAGCTTCTGAAATTTGCGGCTCAGATTCGGAATTAAATTGTAGGTCCCTTCCACTTCGCACAAGCAAAATGGTTGGAAAAGCTACGCTCTAGGCCCTGTATTGGCGTTAATGCCTAATATTTATTTATTTCATTTAATGTACATAAATAGGTCGACTGCACCCTTATCGTCTGAAAAGCTCAACTGCAAGTCACCACCTTTAACACCGTCGAGCTGGGCAATCAGCATTTTTAGATTCCATTAAACGCATCTGCAATCTCAAATATGTTTCATCGCACGTTTCCACTATTCCACTCAGATACTCTTCATGGGAATTCAGAAAGCAAAAACATTTTTAAACACGCCAATTCAATACAGTCGACCTCATTCTGTGAAAAGGTATAATAGGTATGACCCCGGGCACGTCATCGCATCGTGGCATACACCATACCATCATCTTTGGCGTCGCTGCCACTTCACCGTCAGTGCGTTGTGCGTCACTTGAACTTTTAACACATAAAAACACAAAGTCAATGCCAAACACAGTTCTTCTTGTCTGAAAAGTCAATGCTCCGCTTCTAGATACAACATTTGGCGGGAAAGCAAATCAAGCAGTAGCGTGGAAACACGACTGAATGCCACAAAAGGCCATTTACCCAAACCGCTTAGCTTACCCCTAATTAAACAGAAATAAAACGAACAAAAAGAAAATACACTTAGTGCGCAGTGCGTTCTCTATGTCTCACGTATCCGGATCTCGTTGGGACACCGCCTTCCTCCACCCCCTGTAACAATTCGGCCAATATTGTTACTAAAACCCAGTGTAACCCAGAAAAAAACCAAACAACGAGTTCCCACAACAAAAATACACCAAAGCAAAACTAAAGCATAATCACAAGCTCACAAGTCACCAGAATTCTGAGCTTCACAAAGCCTTACAAACATAAACGCGCGAAACACCAACACCACCATCACCGGAGGATTTTTTTGACGGGACCGAGTTGCCGAAATAAAGACGCGTGGGTCTATCGGCGGCGGTTATTGACTCCTTTTGTGTGCTGTTTGCTGTATAATTTATGTCTATGTCATTACCCGATTGGAACTTGGAACATCAAACCAAAAAAACAAAACAAAAAAAAAAGAATTAAGAGAAAACGCGAGTTTCTCTTTTGTTAGATTTTTGGAGGGGAGAATCTAAGAACGTACGACTCGGAGCAGCATAATTAGCAAGGTAATGGCACAACAGAACCGAATCAAACAAGAAACTACTCGACGAAACACGAGGGAAATTGGTTCTGAGTTCTGACTGAATTCTCAAAGTTGGTTGCCCCGTGGTTAACTTGTTTGGTTAAATATTCTTTGGTCTCATTCACGGAACAGTCAGAACAAAACAAAAAAAACTAATAACAACCGAAAAAACTATGTTACACCTGCCGGCAATGCGGTGGATTGCTTTGATTATAACCCAGCCTTGGGGAAGGAATCATATAGGTACCTACCTAGTTCGATTTGCTGAGTAGAAGGGGATGCTGATCGAAAGAACAGTGTTGTGTTAGGCAGTGTTCGATGCAGTTTTTGAAATGAGATACAAAGATGTCGGTTATTAAAAAAAAGAAGATACTAGTGAAGTCCGACAAAATATCAAAAAGACACAACAATTAGAGATTCAACAAATTACGGAAAACCCCGGGAAGGTAGAATAAAGCAGAGAAAACAAATAGTCGAAAGTCGAAAGTGAAGTAGATCTGAATATTCGATTTACCATCTTTGGTTGAATTGCATACACGCATGTTGATGTCTTTAAGGCTAGGCGCGCATATGCGTTTTCCGCCGCATGATTATACAGTCACCGTGAAGGGACGGGTTAAAAATATCATTACTGCGCACCCCGACAAACAGCGCTTGCTGTAAAAGGCGACTTAGGGGAAAATCGCATCTAGGCAATTAAACATTCAGGTGAGCCTAGCGACCCATTTAACATCTGAACGCTTTTACGCAAGTGTGCATGCAAGTCCGTGGGTTGACACGACTGGATCACCGGTGTCGTAAAAGCAAGATCAAGGAGAAATAATAGAAGTATGTACGTGTCGAACGCGTTAAAACTAAGGCCCTATGGAAATGTAAGCTAATAGAAAACGCTCGGGTCAGAGGTATTCGGTTTCCGGGGATAGCAAAGTTATTCTTAGCTTGGCAAAACCTAAGGGTAGCGAATTGGAACGTTGAAAGTGTGAGTGGTCGTAGCTCCGAGCTTGAGGAGATGATGGTAAGAAGACGAGTTGACAACTTATGTGTTCAAGAAACTAAATGGCAAGAAACGCCGCAAATCGGGCGCGTTTCTTGGACGTTTGAACAAACGCTTTCAAGGGTAGGAACGGAATCGGTATCGTCCTTGCGGCAGAGCTACTTGGCAGCGTTTTGACCATTTCAAAGTCCTGTGATCGATTGATGTCTCTCAAACTGGTGATGCAAGGTGAGGTGTGGAATATTGTCAGTGAATACGCTCCCCGAGTTGGATGCGAGCAGAGAAAAAAAGATGCATTCTGGCTAAATTTTGCACAGCCTCATCAAGAACATAAAAAAAGAAGAACTTTTGTTTGTTGGTGTGGATTGGAACGGACGTGTCGGAAAATCAACTGAAGACTATGAAGAATGTCATGCAGGACTGCAATACGGCACCAGGAACTCTCCGTGTGAAAATATCGTAAGCACGTGCAAGGCATACGGTCTTGTCGTTCTAAACACCATGTTCGTTAAACACAGCCGACACCTATGGTCACTTACAGCAGCGGCAGAAATGAAATTTAGATTGATTACCATTTGGTAAGAGGTTTCATAAAGCCTCGAGTTAACGATTGCAAAGTGATCCTAGGAGAGGCAATAGCCCAGCAACACGGCCTCCTAGTGAAAGACATTTTTATGGCGGCGGCGACGAACAAAACAAAACAAACAAAAGTGTCTACGAGAATCAAATGGTAGATACAATCTGAACGAAGAGAAAGGTGAATTATTTATTGCAAATCTGTAAAATTATCTCCATCAACGAAGTTGAGGATGCAGAGTGCAGAGCTCAAGATATGTGGAATTAACTACAACGACCTTGCTTGGCTGGAGCCAAATCACAGCTAGGGGCTTCAAAAGGACACTATCAACACGGCAAAGAAACATGGTGGTGGACAAATGAAGCTAAGGCAGTGTTAAGTGACAAGAAAGCGGCCTTCAAATCTTGGTCAAAGTGCTCCACTAATAATGAAGAGATAAAAAACTCGCCTCGAGATGGAATACAGATTTTGCAATAGTCTTGCGAACAGTGTGTGGAGGGCCTGTATTCGCCTGTTGGTAGAAACCAGGCTATCCACTAACCTTGACAAATCAGCTTGGAAGGGGGCTCACTCATTTTTAAAATAGTTACTCAGAGAAGGAGAAATGCCCAGGAAATCTCTATGCCAACAATGCTCAAGGGCTGCTTCTTGTGGATGACGAAAAAATACTAAACAGGCGGCAGCAGTAACGTGAAGGACTTCTAAATGAAAAATTTCCTCGGATATATTTTTCGAGAGCCGGTCCTAACAATGGAGAAGTGCACGACTTTGCTGGCGAAGAAGTTATAAAGCCAGTCAAACATCAAACTTAAAAAACGAAAAGCAGTGGGGTCGGACGAGATACCCTCTGAGTTCTGGAAAAAGATGAGAGACATCGGGTCCAAATGGCTCATGGTTCTGATCTCCAAACTGATGAGAGGCGATCCCATGTCTGACCAGTGGAGGGAAAGTTATCTTCTCCCTTTGTACAGAGGAAAAGCCGAAACGCGAGACTATGACAAATACCAGTCAATTAAGCTGATGCCACACACCATGAAGATCGTTGAGCGGGTATAAGATATCCGAATGCGAAAAATAATACGGTTATCTGAAGACCAGTGCGGGTTTGTCACAGGTAAATAAACCACCGATTCAATCCAAAGTATAAGGATCATGATGGAAAAACATCGTGATTCCTTAAAGGATTTGCAAACGGTCGTGATTGATTTTGAAAAGGCCTTTGATAGACAGCCAATGGATCTGTTATGGGTGGCGCTAGGACAATGAGGAGATCCAGAAACCTAGGTACAGATGATCATGGACATGTATGAGACAAGAGTAAGATGCGTAGTTGGCGTCACAGAAGAGTTCGCAATCAAAGTCGGTGTGCATCAGGGAAGTGTCTAAGTCCCTTGATATTTATTCCAGTCTTTGTTTATGTGCTTGAAAGCAAAGTGACGGGCCCCAAAGTGCATCAGTTATTCCGCTAACGATGGAGCCATCATTAGCGAGGATCAAACGTCCCTGAAACGAGCACTTGATGCATGGGTGGAAGATTTGGTGGGGAATGGAATAGGTATCGTATTAGTCCGAAGAAAACAGAATATTTGTACTGCCCGTTATCTGATCCACTCCTACCTATTTCAGTAATTTTTAAAAATGGAAGAGCGATTCCCAAGTCCGAAAAGTTGAAATATGTGGCACACCAAGCTGTGTGTGCCGACTCATTTGGTACTGTCAAGTTCAAAGGAAAGATCCTACGAACCCTGTCAAAAAGGCAATATGTATCAATCAACGTTCCCATACAAACGGGAAATACAAGCAGGCCTAAAAACTCCTTTATCACACAAATTTAGCAACACCAGCTTTTGATTGGCAACAGCGACAGTGATTCAAAATCGGGAGACCTGCCGCCATTTTAGATGTCGAACTGGCGAACGGATGTAGTTATGTGGGAGGGTTATGATCCCCTTAATCCTGATCATAACCTTGTCGTAAAGGAGGAAGAAGATGATACCTGATTCTCCGTTTGAGTTTGAAAGCTCAGCACGATTGCAATATCTTTCTCTTTAGCATACCAAAGCACATATACGAGAAAGGTAAAAAATTAAAATTTAGGTTTATTCATGGTGTTGCGACAGATCTGGCAATGATGTCAAGCCGATGACAAGCTGTCAAGTGCCGATGCCATGCGGCTTTAACTTCACTGTATGAAAGAAACTCGTGGCTCGCGGGAAATCTTTGGCGGACTTAAGGAATAAAAGAGGATACTAAAGTGAACTGGTATATTGTATTAAATGTTATAAATAATAAATTACGTTTGTTACAGGCATTTTTTAACGAAATAAATTGAAGTCATCTACCTTTTGGCGTCCTAATTTCGTTGTGGAGAATTCGAAATTTCTCCCAACACATGGAAAATTACACGGACGTACAAGGCATGGAAATTGTGAGAATCCACTATGGTGGGATTTTAGCGGAGACGGTTTGAAAATGCCGTCGATTTTTCAGTTACCATAATGCTTTTTTTCGCCGTACAGCGAAGTGAATTGGCCGCCAAGATCATGCGATTTGACGCCATTTGTTAAATTTCTTTGGGTTTTTTTTTGAAAGGAAATAAAATAACGCAAGAACAATTCCTGAACTGAAATACGAGGTTCGACCCGCCATTGATGAAATTCAGCCAGGCAAAATTAATGTCATCGACAATTTCTTCAAAAAGACCAACGTGTGCCATCGGTCACGAGGCGGCCATTTATCTGATATAATCTTCCATACATAACCTCGATTTCTTTTCAAAAACACGTTTTTTTAAATTAAAAAATAAAACAGAGGTGGTCTTAATTGGACGCCCTCAGTTTGCGTTGCGGTGTTAAAAAGGTACAAGGCTCATATCAAGTATATGACTTGAATAAGTCGCTGCTAATGCTATCAGATTCGTTTCAGATGTCATCTTTGGCATTGCAACTCCGCGTACACCCACGTATATTTACCTCCATCAACCGCAACAACTCTAACAAAACTGACAGCGAATTTGTCACAACTACGAAAGCTGGTGAAATCTTTTTCAACGTTGCGTAAAATTGTAAACAAAAACAAATTTCAGTAAAGTTTCCACGAATGATTTCAACTTGTAAACAATTTTAGCTACACGTACATACAACACCGGCAGCCTTGCGGATCAAAACAAATGAATCATTATGCCTCGAAAATTGTAAAAAATGGAATTTCTGCGAAACTCGTTAGCACAGTCACTGTTTCTGTAAATTACTTTGACATAAATGTAACCATTTTGGGAATGTCACCTGCTGCGTACATGCTTTTTTATATTTAGCACCACACGTGATGAATTGCTGATGACAGAAAAGGGCATCAGTTACACAACAATCCCGCCCTCTCATGTGCAACACGGTGTTGCCACTTACATATGTAATCAAGAATGTGTGTTTGCTGTTGTGCCTCCTGTTTTGCTGCCTTGGGATGTGCCCGGCCAACAGGTGACAGAATAGGAATATGTATTTTCAAAAGATCCATTCCATTGCCCTTCTTACCTATGGCAATGGTGTTATAATTTGTGTACACAAAAAGAAGGGATAGGTACCTAAAGGTTTGTGGATTATGAACATCGTTATGGGGTTGTTGATGCGCAAACACAATTCGAGATACAGATGCACTTTGTAGAGTAATTGCGTTTTTTTTGTATCGTTTTTTTTTGTTCTTTTTTCTGTCTGGATGCAGATGTTTCGAGTTCATTGTCTGGGGCTGGGCATTTTGTAAAAACACGAACATCGGCGCCTTTGAGAGAACGACATCTGTTGATTGTTGATTGTTGACTGTTGATATTGGCGCAGTTGTTTTGATGGATTTTCAGCTGCAGGTGTTTGTGCAACCGAAAGTTTGAAGGGAAAATTAGTAGCAGATTATGCGGTTTTTCGCATCTGCACGGAAGGTAGATAAGGTAGCTAACGCTTTTTTTTAAGAATGGGATCAGAACAGGTATGTAATTCAGTTTTTTTAAATTTTATCATGAATTATACTGCCATGCCATGCAAAGCCAGATGAAATACATACATACCTAGGTTAGGTAGCAGTGGCGTGGCATCCATATATGTAACCCGATTCCTATCCTACCGACTTCCTTTTTCAAATTTCCATCAGACAACATTATATACCAAACACACACGAAACCCTGTCAAGAACTTGGTGTTTATACTGCGCACGCCCACGTTAGTCATCGAATAGGTACATACCTATGCATGGAATTGTGTTTATCCATATTTCCATCGGCACCCTCATCGTCGCGATAAGGCAGGCACCCTATGTCGTGTTATGAAATCTCTAACTGGAGAGAGAGAGAGAGAGATCTTCTTCTTTGTATATAGACTTCATAGTATTATCATAACAACGAGTTTTTTATTTTGGCCTCACGTTGGTAGATGGCGTTTGGAAGGTTTGTGTCTTCAATTCTGCTCACACCAATTTTTGTTTACACACAAATAAACTGCTTTATCTCTCTTTATCGAACCTTTCATAATTGCATTCCCATGTTTGTTTTATTTATTTTTTTCTTTGTAAGAAGGAGCATAGGCATTTTTGTTGTTTAGCAGCACAGGTAGCATGTAGGATTTGCAAGTAAGTTAATTTGTATGGATAATGGATCTCTCATCATCGATTCTCTGGTCATGCCATATGATTTTCAATTGTGTGGAAGTGTAGTACAAGGTGGCGCAAAAATAACCTTCCTATGTTTTTTGACTGTAATTTAAAAAAAAAATGAAAAACTTTGATTCTTCTTGTGGATTATTTTTATTTGGTCTTTTAATTTTTTTTACATCAAGTCGAGAATATGATGTCATGTAAATGGCCGCCGCCCCAGTTGATTGTCATTTGAGCCCTTTTTACGGCATTTTCCATCACTTTGGCCAAAACTTCCGGCGATAGGTCCTCACATTGTTGACGGATATTGTCTTTAAGAGCTGCAAGAGTCTGAGGCTTGTTGACATAAACCCGCGACTTCAAAAAGCCCCACAAAAAGAAGTCTGGAGCGGTCAAATCAGGCGATCTTGCTGGCCAGTGCAAATCGTCAAAACGGGAGATTAGGCGCCCGGGAAATGCATCCTTCAGCATATCGGTTGTGGCACGTGCAGTGTGTGCCGTTGCACCGTCCTGTTGGAACCACATGTTTTCCAATCCCAATTCATCAAGTTGCGGCAAAAAGAACTCGTTGATCATTGCTCTGTAGCGCTCACCATTCACAGTAACCGTTTGGCCCGCGACGTCTTCGAAGAAAAAAGGTCCGATGTCTCCTCCAGCGAAAACAGCACACCATACAGTGACTTTGAGCGGGTGTAATGGCTCTTCGTGGGTTACACGCGGATTTTCAGTGCCCCAGAAGCGTAAATTTTGCTTATTTACGTACCCGCTAAGATGGAAATGGGCCTCACACTCATGATTATTTTTGATGAAAAATCATCTTCCTCTTGGTGGTGATTAAGGATGGCTTAAGCGTATGTTAGACGTGATTGGCGGTCAGCAGCTAACAGCTGATGCACCGTCTGGACTTTGTACGGAAACATCTTCAAATCTTGTACCAAAATTCGCTGTAAAGACCGTCGACTGATACCCATTTGCGTGGCACGTCGTCTGGTCGATGTCGACGGGGCTTCCATGACATATTCGCCTACAGCAGCAATATTCTCTGCAGAACGGCTACTCCGGGGTCTGCCACGCCTGGCAGCATCTTGTGTTGTGCCAGTCTCTTCGAGGCGAGCGGCTAAACGTCGCAGTGTTTCACCAGTAGGCGTTGGACGGGTAGGAAATCTGCGACGAAATACACGTCGTGCCAAAGTCAACAATATTCCGCGTTATGGAGCAGTGTAGCGTAACATTGTTTATTAACGTGTATTTCGTATGTGTTTATTACACAAATGTCAAAACAGAACTGACATTAGGGGCCAATCGCAAAATTTATAGCATTTTCTGATAGGAGGATTACTTTTGCGCCACCTTGTATAAGTATGTATTTATTTTTCTGTGTAATTGATGATTTGCAATGTTGCCTTCGCTTCGGCAAGTAGTATGTTTGATGAGAGGGAGTAGATGGAAAAATAATAAATCTGACTTCTTCGTCTGCGAGTAGAAATGATGGAAGAGGCGATTCGTTTGAAAGGAAAAATTGAATAAAATTTGATTTCGGTATTTTTCAGCAAATGAGGTATTATGAGTTTGTCGCATTTTGGACTCTGACTGTTTCGGCTATATTTTGTCGCAAAACGTACCGATTTCTATAATTTTTTTTGTAATTGATTTAGAAAAATTCGATCTTATTTATAAAGCAATGACATAATTTTTTTTGTCAGTATTGTGCCATGCCGCACCACCACTTGTTGTTCAATAGGTACCTATAAGATGAATATTTATATGGATAGTAAGAATTTTCGTTGTTTTGCGTGGAGCTAGATTACTAAATTCGATGACCGACATATTTTATAGGAGTATTGCGCAAGTTTATTTATCTTTAATCAACATGTGAAATTGCTGGTACCTATATATTTTAAAGTCCATGTACCTTTTCAATGAAGCATTGAGGAAGGTCACTTGTTGCTATTTTTTGCTTAATGGAGGTTGCTTGATTGTTTCTCTTCTGCATTAAACATGTTCTAACATTAGATATACTTCGAGGCATTAAGAACGTCACTACAAAGATTATGCTGGCTAACTCTAGAGCTAAGCTGCAGCAATTGAAGAGTGTTGTATTGCGTCTCTTGGCGGTTCAAGTTGAGTATGGCTTTCATTAGTATAGTCCCGGTATATTCATAGTTTTAATTGTAATCCGCGTTGCGACTATTGAATATCAGAAAGAGTTGAACTGTTTTGTGTATTTATATTGGTCTAATTTTATTCGTGAAAGGATAAGTTGTGCATATGAAGATTTTTATAATATACAAATCCTAGTTCTTTTATAGTATAGTCCATTGTCTGGTAGTTCTTACACTGGACTATGTTGCTACTATGTTACCTATAGTTGCCAATTATATACAGTCTTGTTCGTATTGTGTGCATTGACATGTACAGTCCGTCTGTTTACCAAGATAGATATCTTGCTCTTAAGCATATTGTGTCTAATTTTATCTAATTTAATATCGAATTTAGCACCGACCGCACTAACCCCAAATTATGTATGTATTAAGTTTTTTGTAACACAGATTAATTAAAAGATATTGGAAGCTAAAAACTTTTAAGTTTTATTTAACCTTATTACTGCCATGACATTTGACTAACGTTAGCTGCCAGGGAGTGAGTTGGAGACACGAATACAAAATACATAGAGAATTCATTTATTTTATTGGAAAAAATTAAATTAAATACAAATAATTTAGGGATCTATTATTTAACTTATTTAACTATTTATTTTGACATGTAAGGCAAACAAAGGTTTTCTGTGAATGCTCATTACACACGGGTTCTGACAAATACCACAGTATTGTTTAGAAGATCGTCCTCTTTCATAAGGGCAGCAGTAACAGTAAATTGGGCTTCCGATTCCAAAATTCTTCATAGGACGTGCCACCTTGAATGCGTAATCCAGCATCGATCAATATTCCTATGAAAGCTCGAATTTCCACCATATCGGTCATCTTCCATTTGTTGCTTACTGTGTTCATTCCGTCTAAGTTAGTGTATTTTACAATAAGTTCTACTACGTCAGTAAAAAACAGCGTAAATGCATCCACAGGATGATCAATGTGTTTTAAAGGGAGTAACACAACTTCATTTACTTTGCCTCGGATGATTTTACGAGCTGAAGGTCGGCCTTGCTAGTTTAGTGGTATTGAAGTTCCATCTTGTCCTATGAATAATTCAGCAGTTTTGTTACCACTTTCACGACCTTCACGTTCTTCTAACAGTAAATATTCTATTTTGCAAGAGATCAAGTTCTTACATGAATAAACAATATGCAGTTCCATTTATTTAGCTTTAAACGAACTATAAACTTAAAGTCGTTGAAGTGTCTTAGAGTCACTACGTAGCAGTTTATGTTATTTTTAAATATTTTATGTAATACGTAAACAATATCGAAACATAAAAAAACAAAAATTGTATATAACAGTAACGTTGTGACCAATAATAAAATACATTACACTGATTTTGCGTTAAAATTTTTTAAAAAAATGTATTTTAGTTTAAAATAAAATAGTGACTTACAGTCACAGCGTGGCAGGAATAGGGTTAAAAGTCCGAAATTTCATATTATGGATAATAGAGTTCCAAATACACGTTCTATCTAGAGGAAGATCAAGTAATTTGAGAAATTCGTCTACTTTTGGAAATATAACTCCCCGTTCAGGAGCAATGGAATCCAGGCCAATAGTTAGTCGTACTCCACCTGGGGCTAGTGTAGGCTTAAGCCAGGATAAGATAGATATAGATAGATGCATTTTATTTAGCTTTCGAGAAGCCATTTAGTTTAAACATTATTTACAATAAATTAATAAGCTTTTGTAATGAATGACAATAAATATATAAGGTTTAAGATTTAATTTTGGAATACAGTTTTTTATCTTTAACTTTCAAATTGTATTTTTAATTTATAGTATATTTAATGAAGTCAATAATGTTTCTTTTAAATACGTTGAAATCTGATTCGTTTTTTAAATAAGGTGGCAAATTGTTAAAGGTTTGGAACCCCATGTAGTACGTTGTCCGCTGTCCTCTTGAGGTCCACGCTCTTTGGATTCGTAGATCGCCTGCGGATCTTAGGCTATACGGTGAATGATGATTGTTTGTTGTAACACCTTCCAAAAGATAATTCGGGCATAATCCGTTTTTTAATTTGTGAACGAATAGCATAGCATTCATAAGTAGTCTTTGGCTTACACTTAGCCAGTTTAGCGAATTCAACATTAAAGTTACTGGGGAATACCTGTCACATTTTAACACTATCCGCATAGCTTTATTTTGGAGGACTTGGAGTCTATTTTTTTGAAACTGAGGACATGTAAATAACAAGCTACCACAATATTCAAAATGTGGTTTAATAATAACGTTATACACCTTCACTGCACTGTTAAACGAAATATTTTGTCTTATTCTTCTTAAGACCCCAATCTTTTTTGATATTTTTTTACATGTATACTCAATGTGATCATTGAACAATAGTTTTTTATCAATCATGATGCCAAGATATTTTACTTTCTCAACAAGTTCGATTTGGACATTGTCAACTACGATGTTGGGGGGTGTATCGATCGAGTTATTGTTAATAATTAGGCACTTAGTTTTATCAGTATTTAGAATGAGTTTATTCATTTTTAACCACGCACTTATAGCTCTTAAATCACTATTTATATTATTCATACAGCTAAGAAAGTCACTCCCACATACATACAAAAGTCCATCGTCAGCAAACAATACAAGTTTTGAAAACGTTACCACTTTGACCATGTCATTTATATATAACAAAAACAGGTACACACCGAGTATAGTTCCTTGCGGCAGTCCAATATCGACCCTAACCGCGGCCGACACATTTTCATTCACTTTGGTACGTTGGGTTCGCCCAGTAATGAATGATCTAAACCAATTTAATTCATTAGACTTAACGCACATTTTTGATAGTTTATCAATTAGGATGTACCGATCTACCGTTTCAAATGCTTGCTTGAGGTCAAGAAACACTCCGACAACTACGTTTTTTTGATCAACATTTACTTTCCAATCACTTAACACATAATTTACACATGTTTCACAAGAGTGATCTTCTCTAAGACCAGATTGATACGCGGTTAAAATATTTTGGCTGTCGAGGTGGTCTTTTAATTGTACTTGCACTACTTTTTCGAATATTTTTTCATATATTGGCATCATATTTATGGGGCGATACTCTGTGCAAGTTTTGGCGTCAATCACTTTTTTTATCGGTATAACTAAGGATTCCTTCCATGAATCGGGAAAAACACCAGAGGTTAAAGATGTATTTATAATATGAACAAGGATAGGGCCAATAATGTCAGTAGCATCTTTTATCATACGATAAGATTTTACTACAACTGGTAGGTAACCCTCCTGCAGCAATGCAATCCGGTCAGGCAAGTAACCATAATAGTGATGACAATAATGAGCGACGAGATATTAATGAACATCCTCCACCTGTTCAAGAAGAGGCCACAGACATTAGAGCTATTACGTCAGCATTTCAACGAATTCTCGAGGCAAACCAACGAGTTTTCATTCATGAAATGCAGTCTATTAGAGATACGAGTACCTTAGTTGGAAGATTGGACAATTTTAATTTAAATACTCCCAATGTGAATCCTATGAGACCTTCGAACGCTCGTTCTGTCTTCGAACACTTTTTAAATAACGCTTCGTTTTCGACCCAACGCAGACAAGCACCACCAATAAGTCAACAAACTTCTTCAGTAAGTTCAGTTTGTAAAATTAAAAAGTGGCAAATTGCATTTGACGCGTCCCAAAATATCCACGATTTTCTTTTTAAAATGGAAACCTTTAAGGATCGCTCGCAATGTAGCTGGGAATACACTATAACTCGTCTTATCTTTTTTTATCTCTGCCTCAATTAATATTTGTTCACATGCAAATATGGATTATAAATAATTTGGGAATCGTCAGTGCTGAAATGCGAATCTCCTTCACCGATGTGAACACAGACATCAATTGTATTGAATACAAAGGAACAAGTTACAGGGGACTGTGATGGTCTAATTGCAATATGCCATAACCTACCCCAAACATCCATCAAAGCCAACAAATAATATACCATCAATCTACTCGATGACAATTCTCCCACCTTTCTTTATCTACCATCGCCCCTACCTTTAAATATGAATATCCATTTTTCACTTGCAAATATGAATTAAAAAGAAAATCATTTAAGAATCCTCACCGCGACTCTCCTTCAACGATTCTACACACACATACCAATTGTATTAAATACCCAGAAAATATAACCTACCCCAAACTTCCATCAGAACAAAGAAATAATATGGCATAAGTCTACCCGATAATAATTCCTTCACCTTTCCGCCCTACCATCAACCACCAACGCTAGCTGTGTCATCTTCCTTCTCATATACTTAGTCACGAGCAAGAAGGAGAACAAAAAATCAGCTACATATTTGCGCAAAACCAAATAAAAATATTCTGCTGATACTTCCATCAGAGCCAACAAATAAAATAAAATAAAATACGATAAATTTACCCGATGCGAATGTCTGCTACGTCAAACATCAGCCACCATCGGCATCGGTAGTCGCTACCTGAATGATCTTCATTCTCAGTTACCCATTCAGGAGATTGGACGAAAACAAAAAATAAATAAATAATGTGCATAAACTTTCACCATTTGTTTTGGCCCGTAGGGCACAGATGGCGTATCGTCGTATACACGAAGTGAGAATACTATAGAGTCTGTATACAATGTCTTCATCCGTTTACTCATCGTCGCGAAAAAGCGAAGGCAAAGGCAACACGAAATATTTCGGGTTATAAAATTTTTCATTGCACTGAACACTTTTTGAGAATAATGGTAGAAAAAGATCAACACATCAACTTCGACTTCAACTTTGACAACCACGTCACACGTTTTATGACCAATGCTGTTTGATGGGATGGAACACATTAGCACCTCAACTTCGACTTCAACGTTAGACCTAAATCCTAAATCCAACTTTGAAGTGCAACCTTACAGCGATGTTTTCAGTTCTCCCAACATGCAAATGCTTATATTTTGAGCGAATTGCTTGTATTTGGACATAATTTTCTCTTGTTTACAACCATTTTTTGTTTGGCTCTCGAAGTTGCATTTTTCGATGTCTTTGACTTGACTTCAAAAGCAGAAGTTCTCGCTGCTGTCAAAGTCGAAGTCGGAGTTGAAGTGTTTGATCTGTTTCTACCATACATTTGTTGCGTATCTTTTTCCCCAGTACTTGGTAAGTGTGTAAAGTGTGTAAGGATCAATATGATCTGAAAGAAATTTCACCGAATTCGGTATAGCGGTTTTTTGTTTAAACCAAAAGACTGAAAACAATGGATTTTAGAATTTATCGAGAAAGATTTATCCCGCCTAATTTGTTCTGGTGGCAACCCATACTTCGAAATATCAGATATTTTCATTGAGTTTTTGTCAAAAATAACAATCCGTCTAAATTGCAGAAAATTGAAAGAAAAAATTATTTGAAGTTTTTGTTTTATCGACAGTTTTTTTTTCAATTTTTTTTAATCAGTTGAAATAAATTTTTATATAGTAAAGAAATTACATTTACGTGTATGCATATTATGTACATCCTTCTGCATTTCATTTATGCATTTTGTATAAAACAACTAATGTTTAAAAGTATGAGCAAAACCAAGAGTGGTAGACGTGCTATCTAAAACCAAGATCACAGACTACCTATACTAGAAAGTCAACTTTCTCTACCCCCGTCCCCTTAGCCACTAAAAGAGCAAGCCTAATCCTCTGTCAAAATGTCCTATCGGTGAATTTATGTGAATTAATAAAAGTGAAGTTAGCCCCCGTTCAATTTTATTAATTCTGTCAAATTGCAAGAGGTCAAATATGACAGATTGTGTGGTGAGTTTAATTTTGTTTCATTTGATAGAACTTTGTAAGTCATTCATTGAAAGTTTAAATAATGCATTCGTTACTATTCTATTGTGCGTTGTATAGTAAAAAAAAAATTGTGCTAGCACAAAAAACTACTTTACCCTGCGGCAGCGAGAGGGAGTACATTTTGACGTTTGACGTTTGCCAAAGTTTCTGATTTTGTGTCATGGGGAAATGGAGGGGTGTCTTTGTAGTGTACTGTGGTACCTTTGGGAAAACAAATAACGAATGCAAGAAATAGAAATTGTTGCAAATAATGGTAATCTTTATTTACTGATTTATTTGACTTATGTTATTATCATTTCTTTGTTAATTATTCATATTTTGTTTGAAAATTATTTTTGTCCGTACAATTTGTATATTATATATAAAATAAATTAAATTAAGTAAAATGTTGTAAATTTAACGTTGTAGCTTAAGTGAAGACAAGATGTTTTAACATGTGTAAACAATGTTCTTTATCTTCAAAAAAGAGCTATCAAATTATATCCCTGCTTAATGTCGCATATAAGATCATATCCAACGTACTTTGTGAACGTCTGAAGTCGTTCTACAACACACTAATCGGCACGTACCAGTGTGGCTTCCAGCCCAGCAGATCGGTAATAGATTAAATTTTCACACTAAGGCAAATCCTGGAAAAGACCAATAAATTTCAAGTCGAGACCCACCAATTTTTCATTGACTTTAAAGCCGCATATGATAGTATTCATCGTCAGGAGCTCTATGTGGCGATGGCCGAATTCGGGATTCCGGCAAAACTGATCCAGTTGTGTCGCGTGACACTGGAAACCACGCGGTGTAATTTGGAAGCAGCTCTTCCGAATCATTCCAAACTTGTACCGGATTTCGGCAAGGAGATGCGCTATCATGTGACTTCTTCAATTTTGTTCTGGAGAAAATAGTGCGAATCTATCTTCAATAGATCCGTCCAGCTACTCGGGTATGCGGACGATATCGACCTCATCGGCCGTTCCCAGCGTGCAGTGTTAGAGGCTGTCACGGCGATTTAAGAACAGGCGAAATTGGTTGGTCTTGAAGGAAATGAAGACAAGACCAAGTACATGCTTTCAACAAACAAACGAACATCTGTCCACCGCCTAGTACAAAACGTCACTGTTGATAGCAATAACCTCGAGTTAGTTAAGGAGTTCATCTACCTAGGAGTAAACATCAACTCCACGAATGACACATTAGTGGAGATCCGGCGGAGAATTACCTTGGGAAACCGTTGCTACGAGTACTTCGATTTAATGAAACAAACGGGTTCAACACTCCCCACTCGAAGGACAAAATGCATGCTCTATCGAACCTTAATTCTACCAGTCCTGCTTTATGGCGCCGAGTGCTGGACGATAAGTAGTAGAGGGGAGCTAATATTGGGTTCTTTTGAAAGAAAAATACTCTGTCGGATATTTGGTACTGTGTGCGGGGAAGGGCGAATGGTGGTTAAGATACAACCGCGAACTCTATGAGCTGTACCAATTAGTGGATGTAGTCGAATCCCAGTGGAAGTGATGGGTTTTCGGGATAAAATGAGGAAAAAAGACAGACCAGCACCATAGAAGGAGTCTGATGATCGGTTGTGGCGAACCGTGAAACAGCGCTGTAACTCCAGCCGTCCACTTCACGTGTTAACAATTGTAAGATATATGGTTGTTCATTTAAAATAATATAAAGGAAATTGGCGGAAAACAAAAACAAAAAAAAATGCGTGCTATACATATAAAAAACCAATTAAATTGTCTATATTAAAGTTTTTTTTTATTATTATTTCTCTAAGACAAGTATTATAAATTATTTAAAGTATTATTATGGATAATTTATACTATATTTTATACTTATTACTAATTCACCACGGAACGAAAAAGTTTGCAGGTACTTTATTAAAATTTTACAAATCTACTTCGAAGCGAAGGTGGTTTGTTAACACAACATATCCTCCGTTCCCAACTTCACACCTGACTTCACTAAACATCCTATCAGTGTGCGAGCTACCCATTTGTAGGTGGCAACAAACTCGATCACCCTCCGATAAAACGAGATTAAACAAGGCCACACAAGATCTTATATCTCTCAGAACTAACTGCTGACAAGAGCACTGAAGATTCACTTTGGAAAAGTACAAAATATCTTAAGCGACCAACAAATCATATTCCTCCAATAAGATGCAGCCATGGGCAATGGGCTAAAAGCAATGAAGAAAAAGCTACTGCTTTTGCCGACCACCTAGCGATTACCTTTAAGCCTAATGATGCTACCTGCGATGAGCTTCTAAATCTCAATGAAAATATTAGTTCTACGATTCCTCCAATTAAAATGCATGAGTTAAAATATGAGATAAGGCGATTAAAAGACAAAAAGGTTTTAACCTGATCCCTGCGGAAGTCCTGAAGCGACTGCCAAACAAAGGGTTAGTTAATCTCTTACGGTTAATGAATAAAACAATTAGCCTTGAGTATGTACCAAGCGTCTGGAAAGTAGCTGATGTGATAATGATCCCTAAACCCGGCAAGGACCCTCACGAGGTTTCCTCATATAGACCAATATCTCTCCTTCCTTCAACATCAAAGCTGTTTGAAAGATTGATTTTTAAGCGTCTCAAACCAATCCTAGAATCAAGAAACCTAATCCCAAATCATCATTTTGGCTTCCGAAGCAAACACTCCACAATAGAACAAGTTTACAGAATAACAAGTGAAATCGAAAGAGCAGTAGAAGAAAAAAAGTATGTTCTGCAATCTTCTTAGACGTAGCACAGGCTTTCGATAGAGTATGGCATGAAGGTCTACTCAATAAACTAAAAGTGTACCTGCCAGAACAGTACTTCCACCTAATGGAGTCTTATTTAACATCGCGTTACTTCCGTATAAAAAAAGAAAACGACTTCTCTAACCTAGTGCAGATCGAAGCCGGAGTTCCTCAAAGAAGTGTCATCGGGCCTCTGTTATACCTCCTCTTAAGGACCTGCCTACAACACCGTACACCAAGACTGCAACCTTTGCGGACGATACGGCAGTCTTCGCAGTGGGAGATACAACGCAAGAATCGACACAAAAGTTAAAAGCTGCTACAGAACGAATTATCAAGTGGACTGAAAGATGGCGTATAAAACTCAATTCGAGCAAATCTGTACATATTAACTTCACAAATAAGTCTATCTCGTAGTCCCCTATAGCAATATCAGGCACGACAATACCATATGCTAATATAGCGAAGTATTTAGGTATGACTCTAGACGGCAAGCTTCGTTGGAAGGAGCATATTCAGCCTTATTGCGAAGATCAACTATCAACCGATTGACGATTGATAGAATTTATCAACTCAAGCAAAAATCGGTATTGTGAAAATGAGTTGATGAAAATTGTGCTATTGTGAATGCGTTCAAAATATTTCTATAATTTTGAATGGGAATGTGCGTCTGATTTTTTTTTAGGAACTGGTGAAAATCTGAAATCAGTCTGAAAATCAAATGAAAATCAATAAAATTACAAAATGACCTCAACAGAACTTTTTTTTGATGATGATGAGGAGATTAATGATTCTGCTATCAGTGAAATGTCAAGAATGCGAAGAAGTTTGAGGGATGTATCCAATCCTTTGGATTTGGAAAACCAAATGTAAGTCTAATGGTTTCGATTTTCAGATAAAAATTAATAAATCTAAACCGTTTCTAGTTTTTTAAAAAAACTTCCGGCTATCAAAGGATGCATTTTTTGATCTCCTTCAAGAAATTGAGGACAAATTGAAGCCCTGCAAAAACATTCGAGCTGTGCCAAACATTTTAAAACTAGCAGCACTGCTAAGATTCTGTGCACATGCGAACTACCAGTTGAGCTTAGGCAATGATTTCAATCTTGGTATTGCACAGTCAACTGCATCGCTTGTCATAAAAGAAGTCCTCGAGGTAATTGAAAACCATGTGTGCCCAAAATGGATAAAGTTCCAATACACTGCGGAGGAAGAACGCAGAGCAAAATTATATTTTTTTGAAAAAAGTGGCATTCTTAATGTAGTAGGATGCTTGGATGGTACACATATTAAAATCATAGGCCCAGGTAAAGATATTCAACACTTGTATTACAACCGAAAAGGAGTCCATAGCCTTAACGCTCCGATAGTAAGTATTTTTGAAATAGCTATGTAAACAAATGAATACAACTTTTAATTGCTTTTCAAAGGTGTGTGATCATTTAATGTGCATCAAATATATTGATGCTAAGCATCCTGGAGCTTCGCATGACTCAAACATATGGAATATGTCCACTTTGAAAGCAAAAATCGGTGCGGATTATAGAAATAGACGCAATGACTTTCGTCTTCTTGGTATGTACTCAGCTTACATTCTAAATATATATGTTGTTTGTTTTTATATGACTTTCTTCTTTTTAGGAGACGGTGGTTATCCCTTAGCACCGTATCTTCTCACTCCTTATAGAAATGCTGAAGGAGGTTCAGCCCAAGCTAGATTTAATAAAAAGCACTCTCAGGGAAGAAATATAATTGAAAGAACTATTGGTGTCTTGAAAGGTAGATTCAGATGCACACTTCGGGCCCGGGAGCTTCATTACAAACCAGAAAAAGCAACACAAATAACTGATGTTTGTGCGGCACTGCATAATGCATAAAGTATCGTGTTGAAGTTCCAGAAGAAGAAACTATTGAAGATATACCGGATGATAGTATTCCCAACAGCGACCAAAATATTGAATCTGTTAACTACAATTTCAACGTAGGCAGTCGAATACGAGACGCCATTTATATTTGAAAAAATAAGGAACGGAATTCATTCAAATAAAATTAATACTAAAAAAATAAGGCACGGAGTTCATTCAAATGAAATTAAAAACATAGGGACGGGCTACAGTCCGCTTGGGCGAACTGTTGGATACCCTATTCTTATTCCTAACTCTCATAAGTGGGCGTGACAAAAGTCTAAGTATGGTTGAATTGTTAAGAACGCTCTACATATTTTGTTATATAACATTTAAAGGATTTTATCGAAAAAAACGCTCCCTAGCTCAAACTTGGGTGTTTCAATAAAATTGTTTTATTTAATTGTGGGCGTGTCAGTAGGCGGATTTAAAAAAAAATTATCACATGAGAATAAAGGGCCCCTAGAGAGTATATAGGGTGAGGTGGTTATAAATGCACCAGTGGTGCAAAAAAAAAAAATATGTGCCCGTTACATTAAGCAACTGCGTTAGGATTCAGTCTAGTCGTGTCCGTGCTTGTTGGCGCAAGTGTGCAAGATGGTTTGTGAAATTCGAGTGAAAACCAAAAAAATCGAGGTGAGTTTACTTTTTTAATATTTGCTTGTAAATCGAATTTTTCTTCACTTAAAATTATTAAATCGCTTCATTGGGACATTTCTTTTATATTTTAAATAAGAAGTTAATAGTTTTGTTGTGTTTTTTCTCAATATTGAATTTTTTTATCAAAAAATACATGTTGGTGCACAATGCTCCACATAAGCATAGTGCTAAATGCACCATGGTGCATTGTGCACCTTATCGATTTTGCGAAGAATAACTTTTTTTAAGAGCAAACTTTTTTTAGGATGACGCGAAAACCAGTGTTACTACGCAAAAAAGGCTTTCATACGAAAGACCAGATGAGAGCAGCACTCACAGAAATCGATGGCGGAATGTCTTTCCGAGGAGCTGCAAAAGAAGTTTGTCTGTCGTACCATACTGTTCGACTATATTACAAAAAATGTAAGAGTTGCCCAGCTTCAACAATATCATTAACTGCGAAATATACGAAAGTTTTTTTCTGACCGGCAGGAGGAATCTTTAAAATCCTATATTATTTATTGCGCCAACATTTTTTATGGAATCACAGCAACCGAATGCCGCAAGTTAGCTTTTCAACTAGCATCCATTAATCAGATGCAAAATATAGGTAACAGCCAGCTGGAAAACTAATTCAATTGCTGGACTAGATTGGCTTCGGGGCTTCCGGGGAAGGCACCCAGAATTGTCGTTAAAAAAAACCTGAAGCATGCAGCTTAGCACGAGAGACATCATTCAACAAATATTGAGTTGAAATGTTTTTTGACAACCTATTTAAAATCCTTTAACAACAGCTGTAATGAATGGTTCATTTCATTTTTGCGGCTCAAATCAAAAAGAAGTGGTTAAAGAGGATGATGTAAGATACGCCTTGAAAGATCCTGATGTGTTGGGGCTAACTAAACGGCAGCAATCATCGTACAAATTTGCCGAATATTTCGGCAATTTAAATATTCGTTAATTCTATTTATTTTAAAGCATTCTTATGTTCGAACAACTTGTTTTTGTTATTTTTTTCTATATGATATGTATTTTTTCGACGAGGGTAATAATTTATTTTTGTTAATTTTCTGTTAATTTTCTTAATGTTAATTAAACTTAAATTTTTCTATTTATTGTGTTTTAGTTATCCTATATGTTATTTTTGTTCCAATAAAACTCGATATATTAATTCAAATTATGTGTTTTTAATTATTAAAATCAATCCGTGGTGCAATAAGCACCCTCCTGGTGCATTCTGCACACGCGGTTAATGCATTCAGTACATACCATAGTGCACCATGCACCATTTCACATTTTCCAAAAAATGTATGCTAACTTTCAGAAGACAGACGCTATCAAAAATGTAAGTTTGTACGTTTCTAGTTAAATAACCCATCGAATGAATATAAAAAAACCGAGCACCAAGAGTTTATTTTAAAAGACTTATGATCGTTTGAAAAAGGGGTGGTGCATCTATGACCATGTCACCCTATTATAAATTTCAGCTCCCTAGCTCAAACTTTGAATTTTCAAAAAAAAAAAAATTATTGTGGGCGTGTCAGTGGGCGGATTTTGAAAATATTTACACATGAGCATAAAGGGCCCATAGAGAGTATACATTATAAATTTCTGCTCCCTAGCTCAAACTTTGGATTTTTAAAAAAATTGTTTTATTTATTTGTGAGCGTGTCCGTGGGCGGATTTTGAAAAAATGTTATCCCGAGCAGTTTTAGAAGTCATAGATCATATATAAAAAAATTCAGCTTTCTAGCTCAAAATTAGATTTTTTCCAAAATTTTGTTTTTTTTGAGTTTGTGGCCGTGTCTGTGGGCGGATTTCAAAAATTCGTAAACTTGATTATTTCGGGACCCTAGAGAGTATATGGTTAAAATTTCAGCACTCTAGGTCCAGTTTAAAGGCCTAATTTTTGCCGACAGACGGACGGACATGGCTAGATCGACATTACTATTGATGCTGATCATAAATATAGTAACTTTTAGGGGTCTACGGGCAATATTAAGGTATGTTACAAACTATGCGTCAAAATTAATATACCCTACCTAGTAGGGACGAAGTTTTGGAGCCTGTAGAAGTTTCTCAGAGTGGATAGCAGATATTGTTTTAAAATAAAGATGTGCTCACACCAGCTTAGATTTTGATCAATTACAACACCTAAGTACTTATAGTTCTTCACTATTTCAATAGAAAAGCAGGTGTCATCACAGATGAAATTTTCATTGTATTGGATACTACATCCACAATTTAACAAGCTAAATCTACGACAACTAGCTGCATGAAACACAATGTTTACTTCCGGAGATTCCTTGCCGGTGAGGTTGAAGAACATGAGCTTCGTCTTATTGCTTACTATCAACCTATGTTGCATAAACCATAGCCTTAACAGATGCACATCATGGTTGATTTCAGCAAAAAGGTTAAACAAATTATTAGAGCCATAGGCGAACGCGAAGTCGTCAGCAAAGGCCTTAACCTTACTAACAAAAGGAAGACTGAAGATAGAGTTAACATATATTAAAAACAATAAAGGACCAAGGACAGATCCTTGAGGAACACCGAGGTTAATTATCTTAGGGCGGCCAACAGTGTTACCAATTTTTACTCTTTCCTTTTCATAAGGTAAGACTTAAACCAATCCACAACAAATCCACGAAATCCTGCGCGGTAAAGTTTACCCAAGAGAATTGCGTGATCAATCATGTGAAAGGCTTTGGTTATGTCAACGAAGGGACCAGCGCTAGCTTTCTTTTCGTCGACAGACTTATAGATATACTGGCAGAATTCTAAAAGAGCATCTTCGGTGGAGAGGCTTACTCGAAAGCCAAGTTGGTTTTCGCTAAAGAAATTGTTGTTATCGAGGAATTTGAGAACTCTACATTTTATCACTTTCTCAAAAATTTTAGAAATACGAGTAGCAGAGAGTATGGTCGGTCTGTAGTTCAATTTATCTGTTCTATTACCCTTTTTGAGGATAGGAATCACATTAGCTCGTTTCAACAATTCAGGAAAGGTTCCCGAGAAAACGCTTAAATTGAACAAGTGAGCCAGAATGTCAACCACATTGAAAGCGATTCGTTTTAGTATGGAGTTGGAAATTACATCTTCACCACATGAATTTGAGTTTTTAGAGAGTTTATCAATTTTAATAATTCTAAGCCCGAGATGGGATCAAAAACGAAGTTGTTACTAGAAAATGAGCAATCGAAAATTTGAGACGCTAAACAACCCTCACAAGACTTTAGATAGTCACAAGAGGAAGATTTCTGGGACACTGCGGCGAAGTGATCGTTAAACTCATTAGCAACAAGCACAGGATCTGTCACGATAACGTTATCCTTTTCGAGAGAAATTGATACGTTTAGATTTTTAGTTCTTCGATTGATTATACTGTTTACTACTTCCCATACTTTTTTAATGTTTCCTTGAGCACTTCTAAGTTTATTTGCAAAGTATCTGTTACGACAAATAATAATTTCTTTATTGATATTTTTACATAAATGGGCGTACCGATGTTTTAAAATAAGATTAAGTGGATGTTTACAGGTTTTATTCCACAGTTTATGTTTCAGTTTGATCCGAATAATCTTACAACAGCTTCATCGAAATCGCTGAATTGGTGAAGCCTGTTTGGGCCACCACCAGTCGCTGTTATTTCTATTTTATTTTCTGTTTTCTTCTTTTTTACTTTACATTTTAAGTCGATGCATACTCTCTGCCACTTTTCTGAAGTTCGCTCTGGAGGCCCTAAGCTATTTAACTCCACACAATGACTTCCCACTTGGTATTTCCCACAGTTTTAGAAAAACATCCTTGGGCGAGTTCCTCGTTCTCTTCCATCAACTGGACCAATCTGCATAGCTGTTTTTTGCTACCCACTACTTTCTGAGACCTTTGGAAATAAAAAAAATAAACATTTTGTCACTTATTTAATTCGAAACTCACATTTCTTTTTTATTTTTTTCACCAGCACGAACTCATCGACTGCAAATTTACGATTGAAAGAAAAATTGACAGCGGACAAGAAAATTGATGAAAATTGTTCTTCACAATACCGATTTTTTTCATTCAAAATAGAAAATTCACAATTTATCAATAATATTGACAGTTGACAGTCACAATACCAATTAATAAAATTGATTGATAAATGTCAATTGTTAATTGATAGTTGATCTTCGCAATAGGGCTCATTAAAATCAAACGACTAGAATTAGATATTAAATGGCAAAAATTAGAATGGCTTTTTAGACAGGAAGTCAGGACTATTAATTAAGAATAAAAATTCTTTTATATAACCAGGTCCTAAAACCAATGTGGAACTATGGCGCTCAACTCTGGAATGTGACAGCCAGATCAATATTGCAGTCATCCAGCGGTTCCAGAATAAAGTCCTTCGAAGTATTGTGAATGCTCCATGGTACATTAGAAACAGCGACCTCCATCGGGACCCAGGGATTTCTACAGTTTTGATGAGATCAACGCTAGGGCCAAAGCACACGAGAAGAGACTTCAGGAGCATATTAACGAGGAAGCAAAAATTCTTCCAAACGTACATATATGGCGTGAGACGAATGCACCGTATAAGACCGTCAGATCTTGCAAGACAACCGCAAACCGCAGGACTTACCATGCACTCTACTTAGATAATAGCAGGGCGACAACAACGAGCAAAAGAGGCGCTCGGAGTGAATGTAACCTCCAACGCTTTGGATGGATTAAATCCCATCTATGATCCTGTTATTATCACCAAAAATTAAGATCCTCCAACAAATTGCAATTACAATGTATCTAAAAAATAGTAAACTGTTACCCATTTACTCTCGCGAATAATACTGAAAAGCAAACTGCTCGTTAGTTTCATAACTAGTCGCAGTGTAAACAAACATTTGTAACCCCTTGTAGTTTAATATGTTTGAAATAAAAAAAAAATATTTTAAAAGCTAAACGTTGCTTTGCATCACAGAACGTTCATTTATAGAAATGAAATGTCTCTTTTTGTCGAAGCGAATACATCAGTAGGCAGTCTAAGTATAAATTATCTGTTTCTTGCATTTATAGATTTTAAAGAATAAAAAAATTGTTGATCACCAAGTCGCCTGCCCTCACCATCACTCCCCACCTACACTATTACGAGTCCCCTGACATGTTTGTCTCTGCACGGAACCCTGACACAATCTCCCAAATTTTTCTGACATTTTTCATTTTATTATCTGTCTGCGACCCTTACGAGTCTTGTCAGTTTGTTCCGTTCGGCTCGTCGAAAAACTCAAAATTCTTTATTGATGTTGCAACACTGTATATGTGTATGCCGTGCTTACATTAACAATCCTATTTCTAGATTCATTCATTTATTTACAAAATTATTGGGGACAATCTCATCTACCAACAAAAAAAGAAACAACAACATCGGGTAAACAACGAAATGAAGAAAAAATCAGCTGAAAAATAAACAAAATTCCTTTATACCAGAACAACGACCGTGTCGAGATGAACTATACTTTCTTGATATGAGTCCCTGTTTGTTGTTGTTTACATTAAGGCCCCCCCCATCTTCGTTTGTTTCGAATAGTTAAGTCCACCCAACCACCCTACTCATCGAACAATCTATTAACGGGTTCCTTGTCATTCACACAAATTCTTGAACTTATTTTGTTGCGCTTACACGCATCCCCACCGACAGCAGCGTGTAAACAACAAACCTTTCACAGCTGCAATAACCCCGAAAATTTAAGTCTACGGAACCACCTAGCATCACGTTGACAATTTATCAAATCGGAAAGGTAAAATTGGATCGTGGCCCTCTTTAAACATAAAATCGTTGACGAAAGATCAGCAACTGTATCTGCTCCCTCGTCATTATTTTTTCTTTGCATAGGAACGCAAGAACTGCGCGTCATCGCGACTAGGCGATATTTTTAGATTTGTTTATTTTGATCTAAAAATACGCGTTTGGGGGCACACACTATTTCTCCCTGATATTTTAATGATCTTAGATGGTTCTCCGCTGCCACACATCGATGTGTTGGAAAGCGTTCTATTTTTTATCCTGACCTGTAAGTGAAGCATGGGCTGCGCTGTTGTGTGGTTGCCATTTGTCAATATCGTATTTGTAGGTGGATCACATTGGCGTTTCTCGTACGTAATCATGTGATTTGAATTGACGTAATGGAACGGAACGATAGATCCTTACGTCATTGAGCTTGTTCATATTTCGAAAATTAATTCACTTTTATCCTCGGTTCTTTCGTAATAGTTTTTTTATCAGTTTAACAAAATTTGTTTTTATATAGAAAAATTGTTTTGAAATAAATCTGAGTTGGAAAATAGAAATGACGATGATGTATTTGGTCAAACATTCCTCCATGACCTAGTATAATGGACCCGTCCATGAGTGGGCGCATACACATATTGGGAAGACGTCAACAATTTTGGTTTTTCTAATTTAAGAGTAAAACGTGCGGATTATTGTGCCAAGATTAGTTGCTGTCCTGTACGTACGGAGTATTTTCGTAGGAAGCATTTCGTGTACAGATGGAGGTGACCAAATATGGTAATGGCATTTTAACTTAAGACAGATGCGGCGAATACATTCATCTCCATCTCAGGTTTATTTGACTAATATTTTGGGAGTTCTGTACAACATTGTAAGCTGTATGCACAACTACGGTGTAAAGCCTTCCTTTCACCTAAGCCGCCATTTTTCGGTCAAAGAAGACGGCTGAGTTTTTCCGCCACTTCTCCACCCTACGCCTACGCGTTAATTGATGCCAATCATAAGATTCCAGACATAAAAATATCTGGCTGATAAAGGTCGAAGTCGGTCAGAGTACGGGCGGTACAAAGTATTTTGCCTTCCTCGGACTAATAAGGTTACATCCACCCATACATCAAGTGATCGTTGACGGGACGTTAATAATAATAAAAAGTGGTCTGGGTGCGACCCGCAAGGTCCACGCGAGTAACTTCCCAGTGGGAACAATATGATTTATGCGATTAGTGGGAAATTTTGAAATGCGGTTAACCGTAAGATATGGTTAAGAATTATTTAATATTAAAAAATGCTCTTTAATATTGTTCATGGAAATTAAATATTGTTAATAACAGCGAAGTGTGATATATATTAATGCAACCATTGTTATGAACACGGAGACCTGTAAATTTACATATATACGAAATAACGGAGCACAATGTAATAATGATTTGCTCAATGACAAATGACAACAAATAGTACAAATAAAGGGAAATTATTTTAGTTATTTATTTACTAACGAAAAACGGAAACTGAAAACTTAATCAGTTCTGACGTTCTGAGTTACGTAATTACGCTTCGAAAAAAACGGGTTCCATGTCAATATCATCTTTGGTTCTCGAGATAATTGTGGCGGTTTATTCCAAGCACGATTTAATATTTGCAACTTTTAGGATGATGCCACAAACATGCTCTGCTTCGTATGAATACCGAGATTTTGAAAGACTAAACCTTTATCAGCTAGAAAATGATATATATCGGGTGAATTGGCAGCAGGTTTATTTTATGATCTCGGCTGACGACCAAGTTAACTTTTTGCAAAATGCAGTAGATAACCTTTTTAAAAATGTTATCTACGTAATGACAACAGTTCTTGGCTTGCAGTTGATATTCAGGATACCATGAAACTAAGGGATCTTACTTACGCTTTTGTTTCGCTTTATTCTACAATGTTTTTCGTGAATTGCGAAACAAAGTTCGTGTTAAAATTAGGGAAGCGAAACGTCGACTGAACACGGAGAAGTTCGACAAAAAGTTTCCACCTAAAACATTGTGGAAACATATTCGCGAACTAGGTGTTGGTCGTCAGAAAGCACAGTTTCCTGAGAACATCAACGTTGATGAGCTAAACGATGAATTTGCCAAAGTTCAGTGCTCCTCACCAAATGTATTAGTTTCGGATGCATTCGAAATACCAAGTGACCTTAACTGTGACAATGAATTTTATTTTCAAAGATTAAATGAAGCAGATGTTGTAAGAGCTGTATTGGACATCAAATCTAAAGCTGTTGGTTGTGACGGAATAAATCCAGTCTTCATAAAGATCATTCTGCCTCATATTCTCCCAATACTTACACATATGTATACGTAATACTATCATCTTAACATCATCTTTTCCTACGGCTTGGAAATTTGCAAAAGTTATTCCAATACTCAAAAAACCTGCTACCCGTCTGTCACCACCCGAATATAGGCCGATCTCTATTCTCCCCTTTCTATCTAAGGTACTTGAAAAGATACTGCACAAGCAGATGTCGAGGAAATAACAAGCTTATGAATCCACACCAGTCTGGTTTTAGGGAATATCATAGCTGCACATCATCCATTTTAAAAGTAGCTGACGATATCAGAATGGCAATGGACCATGACCAGGTGTCCTTTCTTTGCCTTCTCGATTTTTCAAAAGCATTTGATACGGTCGATCACAAAATTCTGATCTGAAAACTGAGAACTCAATTTAGTTTTTCAACAAGTGCTGCTTCATTGATGTTGTCTTACCTTTCTGAACGGAGACAAGCTGTCGTTGCTGGTGAAAACTCATCCTGTTTTCTAAATTTATTGTCAGGAGTCCCACAGGGATCTATACTCGTTCCACTACTGTTCAGTGTGTTCATAAACGATCTTCCGCTTGCAGTCACAAACTCTGCAATTCATATGTATGTCGACGATGAACAAATCCGCCTTAGCTGCAAGCTTGGAATGATCGAGGATGGGACCCAAAAACTCAACTGTGACCTTAAAAGCATTACTCACTGGTCTGAAGACAATAAACTTTTATTAAACCCAAAAAAATCTCAATGCATAATTATCTATAAAACTAAACTTGACATAAGTTATTTTCCTCTCTTGTATCTCGGTAATTCTGTTTTACAATATGTGGATAAAGTCAAGAATTTGGGCATCTGGTTTAACACTACCCTTAGCTGGGACCTTCACATTCGGTCAGTAATTGGCAAGATATATGGTTGCTTACGAACTCTTTCACTTTCAAAAAACTTCACACCCCAACATGTTAGGCTCAATTTAGCGAAAACCCTTATTATGCCGATCATTACATATGGGTTACATCTGTTGCCAAAATGCTGAAACGAGACAAAACCTGATTGTAGCCTTCAACAATATAGTCCGGTACGTGTACAACCTCAAACAATTTGATCACATATCGGCTTACTCAAAAAATATCATGGGATGCAACTTAAATGCATATTCGAAATACTGCGCCCTAAAGACATCAAATAATTTATTAATCAATAAAGAGCCGCTGTACCTTTATGAAAAAATTGAATTCTCAACTTCTAGTTTTTATTCAACCGAGATTTAATTGTCACAGCTCTGAGCGCCAATTTTTTGTTTACGTCATCAGGCAATGGAACTGCCTAACCCTTTTCAGTAGGAAACTGCGAGGAATCGGCAATTCGAGAGGGCGGTATTTAGATATTTGGCTGATAATTAAATTATTCTTAAGTAGGTCCCATTGAATTAAGTAAGCTTCTCTTTCGTTTCCTTAAGTGACAAACGTAATGTTAGTACCTATAATGTATATTTTAAAAATGAATTATTTTAACTTTTACAATTTTAAAGGCTTTAAGTCTATATGTAAAAGATGTAATAGAAACCAATAAAAGAAATGAAATGAAATGAAATGAAAGATAATTCCGAACGCACATACGTACATACACACACACAGCCATCGCTATAAAAACGTTGGATTTGGATTCTGGTGACCTTGAAACGTGGAGATATGTCAAAATCCGCGATTTACAAAATCGAGCCATTACAAGAACTTCCACTGGGAAGTTAATAATTAGTCAGGGTATATTACACTGCGACTTATTGGTCTATTGTTTCCCCTGCTTGTACCTCGGAGAGGTTCATGCCCTCTTTCAGAGCCCCCTACTTCTTTTGTGAATGGTTTTTTATGGCTGCACTTAGGTGGTTCTAATACATATGCACCTGAGTGATATTTTATTGCTAGTTATAAAAATGGAATTGAAAATAAATATACATATTTTGCATTTCGAAAACATTGAATTTCAAATGATAAATGCTACTGTGCGAAAGCAATCGATATTAAAAAAAAAGGTAATTAACAATAAGCGAAGAAGATAATTTTTCGTTGCGAATCAATGACAAAGATGTCATAAAAACGCCAGCCATTGTTTGGAATCCTACTAATGACGACTTCCAGTACAAAAGACCAAAGACATATTAACCTTTTGGGGGTTGTAACAAAGAGACTTGTTTTGTCAGAATTATTGCACATTTTTCGATCCGCTACGTAATTAACCCAATAAATGTTAAAAACAAAATATCAAGGAAGACCTTTGGATAGGATCGGCTGAATTACTTCGGTAAGAGGAGATAGCGCACATAATTCGAATATAACTGCCTAGGTTCATCTTGCCTATGAGTACAGCGGACTTCAGGCCAAAAATTCATGGGTCTTTTGATGCGTTAGTTATATTCGACCAATGAACCATACATTACACATACTGTACACATAAACGGCATTTCGTTAGCGACTTGACAACTTCAAACTTTCAGTGTGAATGCACCCTTAAACCGATTACCGAACTGTCAATGTCACAATATTCAGTATAATCAGCACTTTCATCGTGGTGAAGTAAGCGAAGGAATAACAGTAGACAAGCAATTCAAAGACGCTGCTCGACGTTTTCTTGCCAGTGCGACACCGTTTTGCCCGAAAATATTGATGTCGTAGAGGCGTCCGTCGCAAGCCAGCCAAATCAGTCAATTTCACGGCGTTCTCAAAAACTGGGCCTCTCCCAGACCACATTATGGCGAATTTTGCGTAGGGAACTTGGCCTACACCCTTACAAGAGCAAGCTTTTTTTTTTAAAAAAAAAAAGCAAATCCAAATCCCAGAGCACTCAGACTCGGTAACGGTCCATTGTACTACCAGGCAGAAATCCTCCTTTTTGGTGTAGAGGCATGTGAATGGGTGGCGTATGTTGTTGTTGCTCATGGGGATTGAACCTGTACCGCACGGGTCACAAGCCAACACACTAACCTCTACACCGTCGCCACCCATAAGAGCAAGCTTACTCAAGAACTAAAGATCATCCGAAGCGACGTACGTTCTCGAATTGGGCTCTGGACATGATGGAAGAAAATGAAGAATTTCATAGCAAAATCATCTTCAGCGATGAAACGCATTTTTGGTAAACGGCTTCGTCAATAAACAAAACATGCGTTAATCGATAGGTGAGAACCCTCATGTGCTTCATGACACAGCACTTCATCCGCAAAAAGTCACTGTTTGGTCGTTTTTTTCGTCGATTAAAATGACCGTCACGTTACGGTAAATAGTATTCGCTATAGAGACATGTTGAAACGTTATTTCTTTGAGCATTGTATGAAGTGGATATCAGTGATATGTGGATCCAACAAGACGGTGCCACAAGCCACACAGCGGGTGCAACAATCGAGTTATTGAAGTCTCAGTTTGGTGAACGTGCTATCTCGAGAAACGGGTCTATTGGCCGCCGAGATCGTGTGATTTAAACCTCTAGACTTTTTTGTATGGTGCTACATTAAATCATTGGTCTATGCCAACCAGCCGGCGACGTTAGAGGAGCTCAGAACCAATATTAAACGGGAAAAAGCGGCCGTATCGGTCGAAATGCCGAGTTTTTTTTGAGATATCTCAAGTAGTTTGCATTTTATTTAAAAAAGAAGTTGGCAAGTCCTTACTAAAAGACCCTTTACTTCTCCTAAAATACATTTGAAAAAAAAAATGTTGTGATCATCAAATAATAAATAATCATCAAGTGGTCATATAGAAAAAGATTTATGTGACCACTTGATGATATGCTGGGATCCAAACACAAAATCCAATTTACAGTTGAGGTGGAAAGAAATAAAACGATAGCGTTTTTGGATGTCACAATCCATCGCGAAAAAAGGCTGTCCCTCGTTCAACTGGCTCCAAAAAGAAACAGCATCTGGAAGACTCGTCAATTTGTCTCCAAACTAGGCGAAACACATCATCATGATCACTGCCTCTAACCTCGCGAACAAAGTGTTCATATTGAGTGATCAAAAATTTCACTCTCCCAACGAGGACAAGATCACCCAGATCCTCACAAACATTAAAGTCATAAAGATCCTTATATAGCGACAGAAACATAAAGCTCCTCGAGAAAAAGAAACGGGGATATTTAAAAGCGCTGTCTACGTCCCTAAGCTAGCGGTGAATTTTAAGGATGCAATGTCTAACAGTGCCAAAAAACAGAACTCTAGCGCCACTATTCCCCCAGCTCAAATCAAAACCCGACAACTTCAAACGCACTGATGTGTATAAAGTCGACTGTTTAGGTAGTGAGGGGACAACTTGCGATCTTTGCTAGAATATCTAAAAACCGATCCGACATAAGAACCAAGAATGCAGGAAAGATGGCGCTTGCCAGTCATAAAGTTGACCGTGGACACCGGGCAGATTTCGACAATTTCAAAATCCAACAAACGGAGAGGCACATGTCAAGGAGGTACATTCTGGAAACCCTGGAAAAAAAACCCAGACGCCCAAAACATCACATCAGTGGGTGGCAATGGTGCGATGGTAGTTTATTAACTAACTTCCGTATTAATAAACAACGGAAAGCGGCGAGTTAGCACAAGCACATCTGTTAACTCATAATTCTGATTAATAAACGTGTGTTAGCTTTCACTGAAATGTGATAACGAGTGGATAACTTAACTCACCGAGTTCGGCGTATAAGGAGCGGATGACTCCACACATTCTCAGATTGTAGTTCATGCGTTCACAAATTGAGAGGATGAGAGAGAACACTGTCTCACATTTGGGCATATTACTCTTTAATATGA
The DNA here is from genome assembly GCA_949715645.1 of Portevinia maculata. Lineage (NCBI taxonomy): Eukaryota > Metazoa > Arthropoda > Insecta > Diptera > Syrphidae > Portevinia > Portevinia maculata. Next base: position 22,839,419 of record OX454527.1, on the reverse strand, counting down.
CTCCATAGTAGTACCATAGTATTGGAATGGAATACACAGAAATGAGTGTGAACTGATGAAATATGACAGGATACACTCGATTTTTGAGTATAATTTGGTAAAGTGCTGCCGTATTTGTAGTTGATAAAGAGCAAACAGCTAACACAGGGAAAACATATTTTTATTAATCAGAAAAGTTATCACATGGACAAGTTCGCTATCCGGGTGCCAGCTAACTCGTGTGTTAAGGAGTGGATAGTGTTTTTTTATTAATATGGCTGTAAGTGATTGGCAGGTCGTGCGTTCGAGTCCCGACCAGGGCCATGATTTTCAAAACTGATAACACACAACAAAAAAGATCTCCCTAAAGCAATTTAGTCGCCACCTGTGGAGAAAAAACCCTATCGCACCCAGTAGCGTAACTATACCATCTGAGGCCTGTGGCAAATTCTTCCGGGCCCTCCGGCGTAAAATAGTCACGTTAAGTAGTAAGCCAAAAAATATGTTAAATAAAATTTATTATGATAAAAAAAACAAAAATGTTTTACTTCCGGCCAAATGAAGTTTGTCAGCAAAAATTTCGGTTAAATTGCGAAATTTCCTATCGAATGCAGTAAAATTTATCAAAATCCATTTGACAACATTTTTGCTTTTTTATAATAATAAATTTCATTTAACATATTTTCGGCTTACTAAGTCAACGCGTACCAAGTTTATCGATTTACAAATACATTTTTCAAACCCGCGATGAAGGGACTTTCAGCGACATTGGCTCCTAGCCTCTTTGGTTAACAAAATGAGAGAATTCCCCGACCGTCACTAGCTCGCCCGCGTCACCAATGTACCGGGACAAAAAATGAAGCAACCAATGGATGCGTTCTGAAAATCGACATCTTTTTGTTTTGAATGTGTTGACATTTTAATGATTAGTTTGAATTTGTATATGGTCTTTAGTTGTGCCCCACTTTGATTGATTTTAAGTACTTAAAAAAAATTTAAGTAGGTACTTAGGTTAGGTTATTTCTCGGGTCGGCATTTGCCAGCCCTGCCGCCCTATAGTTACGCCACTGATCGCACCAAACATCTTTCCTATCCTTCTGTTCTTTCATGCAGTAAGTAGCACCTAAAAACAGGCAATGAATCATTTGCTGGGTGCTACTTGCAGCAACAAACAACAAATGCCTGCGCTGTGTTTACATTCTAAGGATACTATATCGATTACAGAAAAAAGAAATCCCTTTGGCGCACGCTTATTATAAAAAACAAACAAAAATCTGGGCCCGGGTACTTCTTCCTATAAATCGAAGAACTGACTATTTTTATACCCTATTCTAAGGGTATATTAATTTTGAAGCATAGTTTGTAACATACCTTAATATTGCCCGTAGACCCCTTAAAGTTACTATATTTATGATCAGCATCGATAGTAATGTCGATCTAGCCATGTCCGTCCGTCTGTCTGTCGGCAAAAATTAGGCCTTTAAACTGGGCCTAGAGAGCTGAAATTTTAACCATATACTCTGTAGGGTCCCGAAATAGTCAAGTTTACGAATTTTTGAAATCCGCCCACAGACAAGTCCACAAACTCAAAAAAACAAAATTTTCAAAAAAATCGAATTCAATTCAATTCAATTTCAATTTTATTTATTTATTTGGCAAGGTACAAATAAGAGCAAATGTCTTTTATAGTACATGAAAGCTAATAACAAAATATTTTAGCACATAATTGTATTTATAAAGAAAGGAGCACAATTAAAACATTAAGTGAAAGTTCAATTTAAAGGGGTTTAAACTAAATATAAATTAAATTTAAGATTTGCGTATGCTAATACACAGGAAAGGAAGCAAAGATGGAAAAGTTGGAAATGAGGGGGGCGAAAGAGAAAAACTGAAATGAAAGATGAAATAGAAAGAGAGAAGAATAGATTACAATCATAAAAAATGCGCAAATAGTGCACTTTTAAATTGATTAGCTCCTATTACTTGTTTAATGGTGGTAGGCAGTGAATTCCAAAGTCTGGTAACATGAACAAGAAAGAGGCGAGACGAGTTCAAATATTTTGAGGAGGGCGTGATAAAATTGAAAGTTCTCGGCGACTGAACAAATTTTAATTTTTTAAATAAATATAATGGTGATTGTATATGTATTAATCTATGTATAAACACACAGCATATAATTTCCCAAAAATTAAGGAATGAACACCCAAGGACATGCTTATGGTAATGAGATATATGGTCATATCTTGGTACTCCATAAGCATATCGAGCCATATCGTTGAAAGCGACAAGTAATTTGTGTTGGAAGAGGGAGTCTAATTTACAATAGATAACTATAGCATAGTCAAAGATCGGCAAAAGAAGGCATTTTATCATCCTCAGTTTGGTGTTAGCAGGCGTAAAAATTGAGAGCAGCCAGAGCTTTCGCAATCCTGAATAAATACGGGCTATAATATAATGTACATGATCCGAGGCGGAAAGGGACCGATTTATTTTATATCCTAGACTTACCACAGTGTCAGAAAATGTGAGCCTCGTGGAATTGAGAAAAATAGGCGGCAGATCTTCAGTGTTATAAAGTTTCTTTGAAATCAAAATAAGCTGACTCTTTCTTGGATTTAAAATCAGACCATTATCTAGAGACCATTTTTCAATAAAAGACAAGTCTGAATTAAACCTAGCCACAAGATCTTCAACCAGCCCGGGTGGTCGAGATAGGTATATCTGCACGTCATCGGCATACAGATGTACAGATGTGTTTCGACACACTTGTGGTAAATCGTTAATATAAAGACAGAACAGGATTGTGCCAAGAACTGAACCCTGGGAAACTCCAGAAAGTATATTTTTTGGTTGAGAGTATTTAAGATTAGCAATAACCCGTTGAACACGATTAGTAAGATAATTTTTAACCAAACACACTGAGGAATCGCTCAAACCAAAGTAAAGTTTCATTTTTTTGCAAAGAACCTTATGACTGACCATGTCGAAAGCCTTCGAGAAGTCCAGTAAGCACAGCAGTGACAGATATTCCTTGTCATATTGGATTCTAATATCATCAAGCACTTTGATCATAGCTGTAGAACAGCTATGGCCAGGTCGGAAACCTGATTGCACTGACGATAATAAATTAAACCGGTTGAGATGGTTGGAAATCTGTTTCGCAAGAATCTTTTCAAAAAAAATTTTGAGCTAGAAAGCTGAAATTTATTATATATGATCTATGACTCCTAAAACTACTCGGGAGATAAAATTTTTAAAATCCGCCCACTGATACGCCCGGAATTAAATAAAACAATTTTATTGAAAAACCAAAGTTTGAGCTAGGGAGCTGAAATTTATAATCTATACTCTCTATGGGCCCTTAATGCTCATGCGTAAATTTTTTTTAAATGCGACTACTGACACGCCCACAATTAAATAAAACAATTTTATTGAAAACCCAAGTTTGAGCTAGGGAGCGTTTTTTCTTACAAAAGCTTCGTTTTTTTCTATAAAATAATTTAAATGTTATATAACAAAATATGTAGAGCGTTCTTAACAATTCAACTATACTAAGACTTTTGTCACGCCCACTTATGAGGGATAGGAATAAGAATAGGGTATCCAACAGTTCGTCTAAGCGGGCTGTAGCCCGTCCCTATGTTTTTCTTTTAATTTCGCGTATTCCAGATTTTTAATTTAATTGTAGTAAATCCACATTTAAGGGAAGATTGTAACACAAAATATTCTTTTATTTTGTCTGCCCATTTTTGTCATTTTTTGCTTCGACCTGATTTTGACTGCGGATTAAATTCGTTTTAAAACATAGGGACGGGCTACCGTCCGCTTGGGCGCACTGTTGGATACCCTATTCTTATTCCTATCCCTCATAAGTGGGCGTGACAAAAGTCTAAGTATGGTTAAATTGTTAAGAACGCTCTACATATTTTGATATATACCATTTCAAGGATTTAATCGAAAAAAACGAAGCTTTTGTAAAAAAAACGCTCCCTAGCTCAAACTTTAACTTATATCAATAAAATTGTTTTATTTAATTGTGGGCGTGTCAGTAGGTGGATTTTAGAAATGTTATCTCACGAGCAGTTTTAGGAGTCAAAGATCACAAAAAATTCGATTTTTTCGATAAATTATTTTTTTGAGTTCTTGATCTGAGAGCTTGATGTTCGGGCCCGTAGAGAGTATATGGTTAACATTTCAGCTCTCTAGGCCCAGTTTAAAGGCCTAATTTTTGCCGACAGACAGACGGACGGACATGGCTAGGTCGACATTACTATCGATGCTGATCATAAATATAGTAACTTTTAGGGGTCTACGGGCAAACCTCTACACCGTCGCCACCCTAAAATTAATATACCCTTAGAATAGGATCGGTCTTCATTGCCTTCTCGAACCTGCGGGATGGGAGTCAAAACTCGTTCTGTCTGGAGCATAATTGTCCATTCTTTTTTTTATAATTTTCTTACGCTAAAGGGGGGTTTCCGTAAATGTTACAGTAAACAGTACCCTTATTGTGCTATGAACACAGCGCAAGCATTTGGCATATTTCATTGCATACTTTTCGGTGCTACTTATCTAGAAAGAATAGAGAGATAGGAAAGAAGTGTTTTGTTGCACTTGTATGGTTTTTCTCCACGGGTGTTGTCTAAGTTACTTAGGGAGATCAAGTTTTACATATATTCGAAATAAAGTAATGGATTTGGTCGGGATTTGAACGCACGACCTTCCAATCACTAAGAGAAAACACTACTACTGCACCGTTGCCACCCGCAAGCATTGTGCTTCGCGGTTGCATCTTCTCCAAACTATCCGACGGCGTTTTTCTTTCAAAAGAACCAAATATTTGTAACCCTTTCCCATTTTTAAAGCAGGACTGGCATGATTAAGGCTCGAAGGTGCATGCATTTTGTCCTTCGAGTAAGGAATTTCGAAACCCTTAGTAATGCCAAACCGAAGTAGCAGCGGTTCCCTAGGGTAATTTTCAATCGGATCTCAGCTAAGTTGTCATTCGCGGAGTTGATGTTTACTCCAAAGTAGATGAACTCTTTGACTATCTCCAAGTTAGTGCTATCAATGGTGGCGTTTTGTCCTATCCGGTGGTCAGATATTTGTTTGTTAACAGCACGTACATAGTCTTGTCCTCATTAACTTTAAGACCAACCAACCAATAGCTTATTGGTTTAATGTTAAACAGAATGTGTCTATGAATAACGTGCATGCATTTTCGTAAACTCAAAACCTTCATCAAAAACAAAAAGTTTCTCGACACATTGTTCCAGTTTCTGTCAAAGCTATGTTCTTCGGCTTAAACTTGCTTAGACGCCCATACAATACTAGGCAATAAAATCCCTGGGGAACCAATTGATTAGTAGCCACTTTCAATTGTATACTTTGGAAGCAGTAAAAAGTTTTACTCGCAAGTAGATTTGATTTCAGAAAATTCCTTGACTACGAAACTTTGCCATGGCATTCAAGTTCAAGAAAAGTCAAAAGATATGGCAAGGCAACTGCGAAATCCCACAATATATTGCCCTCTATATTGTCAGAGTCCTTCAAGAGGTCATCATAAAAAAGTCAAAGCAATACTCCTTCGGAGAAAAGCCATATTCATGTGTCGGCTAAAAATATATAATAGATCTTTTTATTTATTCTCTTCTATTTAACCCCTAAACGGGATTCGCAAATATTTCCTACCATTCGTGTATTTCCAAAAAACGAAAACAAAAACAGCAGACACACGAAGAAAGGTAAAGGCCCTTCAAAAGCAAAACAAAAATAAAGAAAGATATTCATGAGATGAGAGGAGGCATTTAGCCTTGAACTTTCAATTTGAAAGTTCTCTTTCGCTTTCGCTCTGGCAAAAAAGCATGTGGAGGAGTCTTCGAAATTTTAGATATGTAAATAATAGATGATTGACGCACTTGTTTTTGGCTGTGTTTGCATTTGGCGTGTAATTGGGTTGACTTCATGGCAAATAAATAAAAATTCATATTTGGAAATAAAAAATAAAATTCATGCAGCAATTTATGTATTTGCGCGTTAGACGAAGAGATCGTCCCACAGCCCTTTCAGATTTTGTGTAGTCTAAGACGATGGTCCTTACCAATAACAAATTTAATATGGACCTTAAAGTAGTAGTCCCGTTTTTTCAAGTTCCTTTTGAAAGTTTCGTAAAAAAAATGTAAGCTAATCTTAAATATGTTATTGGTACCAGCCCGTGACTCAAGAACAGGAAGCTGTTAATGCTGTCATGGATGCTGGTGCTGACTACCTGCTGCTTTGTCAACGAAAGAACAAGACTGTTTTCGGTGTTTCTTTTGTCGCTTCTTTTCTTTTTCACAGCAAATTCCGATTTTGGCATTGTTTATGGTCGAAATCTGGTTTTGCCTTTCAAGACGATTTAGCAGAGCGCTTTTTTGTTAGGAATTTATTTTAGAAGTCATTGAAGTTTGCCGATAGCCGACGTATACCACGAAGGTGGGTCATAATTTTTATTTAATTTGATATTAATCACTTTCACAAATTAAAGGCTGTTGACTTTTTGGTTCTGGGTTTGGCTTGCTAGTCGGCATGCGAGGCAAATGGCAGGATATAGGTAATGACCGAGGTCTAACCGTATCTAGCTCTGCTTGATAGTAAGTAAAATCCAACCGCGATTTATTAACTTTGTATTTTTATAAGCGCGGCCGGCTCAGTATAAATACTGTCATATTCAAAGGAGTCCCGTCAAAAAGGCAATATTAATCAACGTTCCACACAATCGCAAAAGAGAGGCAGGCCTAAAAAACTTCTAGACCACACAAACGCAATAACACCTTAATTTGCGACAGATAAATAATTTGTTCAGGAGGTAGGATCATAATGATATTCATTGTGTTCGAATCTCCCAGACAGCAGAGAAGAACAATCCTTTTCGCCGTAAAGACTACATTGAGGATAGAGCTCTGGTGAGCCACTTTTATCTGCGCACCGAACTTGAGAACTGGCGATCTGAGAATAACGGATTCACCGTATTCAATGATGAAAACCATGCTAATGCAGTTGTCGCCAATGGCCGAGATGCATCGCACTTGTTCGTGTCGAAGGATGATCTTCTGTGCATCTTCGAGTCACTAAAGAATAAAAAGTCGGCGGGGATGGATGGTGTCCCAAACACCGTATTGAGACACCTTCCTCTGGAGGCTGTAGATATTTTCACCACGTTGTTTAACAATGCGCTGAATAATGCACATTATCCGGCGCATTGGAAGGTAGCTGTGGTACACCCAATTCCGAACGAACCCTGCCAATCCCCGGTCGATTAGTTTGCTTTCGAATATTAGCAAGGTCTTCGAAAAGGTTATCAATAGAGCCTTGAGGACGTGGGTCGAGGACAATAACATCATTCCGGACAACCAGTTTGGTTTCAGGGCGGGGTATGACACTATTCATGACGCGTTGAAATTGGTTTCCGACATTCAGTGGAATAAATGCAAGAACCAATCCACGGGCGCTTGTCTGGTTGGTTTTGACAAGACTTTCGACACCTTATGGTTAGAGGGACTTTTCTACAAGTTGACCAGGCACAAACCTTTGCTATATGTATTTTATAATGTGCTTATGGGAAAGAAGTTCGTTTTCAAATGGGGCAACGTGACTTCGAGCAATCTTTGAAATTAAAAACGGTTTACAACAGGGGACGGTTCTCCGATCCTGTTTAACATTTATACTAGTGATCTGGCAGATTCACTCAGACATGCTAGAGCGTATGCCGACGATTTGGTGGCATACAGATCAGGTCCTAAAATGGAGGTCATTAGCTTTCTTTTGCAGCGTGACTTCGATCAAATAAGGGGATATTCCGACGACTGGAAGTTGAAAATCAACTTTCAGAAGACGTAAACAATCTTGTTCAGAACACCGTTGGCTGGGGCCTCTAGGGATACAAGAAAAAACTGGAAGAAATTGGCCATTATTGGACACAATGGGAAGCCATTGGCGGTGAGAAACGTAGCTAGATATCTGGGTATCTGACTTGACCAGTATTTCGATAGACATGTGGTTGCTTGTCTTGCTGGGGAGACTATTTCATAGCAGTCAACTTTACTCCAGAGTGAAGGTCAGTTGCTACGTTGCCCTTATAAGGCCGATCATCGCTTATGGTTGTCCATTGTGGTTTAATTTAGCGCCAAGTTATATGGAAAAATTCGGGTTTTGAAAGACAATGTCTTAGGACCTGTCTCCGGTTATTCCGAATGCATACTATACAAAATACTATCCCAACAAGGTCCTATACGATGGGGCTCAGTTGAATAGGGTTGACCATTTCCTCATTATGGGGACTCGAAGGCACGTCGCAAGGGCGATGGCCAGCGACAATTGGCTGATCTTTGGGGCTTATTACCCCAATGAAATGTACATAGAGAGTACGCTCCGGTCTGGCTTTATCCCCCCGGAGGCATATATCCATATTGATGCAAAAGGGCTGGTACAGACGAGAGATGGTATCCCGGTATTATACCACCGCTACCGTAGCGCAAGATAAGCGGCTCATCCAGGGCTAGGACGCCGCCAATGCTCATGAGCTCCTCCGTTTTAGTACCGCAATATCGGAGAGGAATACATTCGACACGGGAAAGCAATTCGCCGAATTTTGGTGGCTTGTTGATGGGGGAGGGGTCAACATGCCCTCCCAGGACGGTGCGTTACTCTAGGTAACATTCTCTTAGTTTATAAGTTAGATTAAGTTGAATAGGGCGTTTTTGTCGCCAACGTGTGGTTGTGCTTCCGGGAGTTGACTGACGCTGTAAGGCTTCAGTCGGCTCACGGCGGTGTGTGTGCACGTTGACGACTGCCATCAGGCACCCGGAAAGTAATTAGGATTTTGACCACTTGTTGAGCAAGGCAACGAGTGCAGAGTACGAGAGTAGCTAGTTTTGTAAGTTGTTTTTATATAAAACTAGCTGAACCCGCCCGAAATTGCCCGTGCCCGAGAATTCTATTGGCCAATATGTTCGAGTAGACTTCCTTAATATTGTCTATAGCGGGTATCCGGCGTATGTTGCTGCGCCTAAAAAAAGGAGACTGATTTTGACCAAACTTAACAGAAACACTCTCAGGCCAATACTGAAGATTGCCTGATTTGAGCTCAACCGATGAAAGGGACTGCACGTTTTTCTCCACATGGTTTAGGCCGCTCACGCAACTTTGTTGTTCCGCTTAGGGTAGGTGCTTGTTGTCTGGCAGGCGCCTATGTTAGCTTACTTGTGCGAATCAAACAACAAAGTGAAAGTAAAAAAACTTCGATAGAATCACTTTTCATTCACTTTCACACCGATTGTTATCAATGTGGGAAAAGCAACTTTCCCATGTCCGATTCACAACAAAAAAATGCAAACAAATTCAATAAGAGTTATTTGAATAAAACATTGAACACACGATATCTCAAGAATGAAAGTGCCCACAAACACCACAATAGGCTCCCTCTTTCATATGCGCGTTCGGATAACAAAATAGGTGATGTATGTACGATGGTATTTTATATGTGCGATGTCTGTATCTGCATCGGTATTTACACGCGTACGCACATATACATGTGTACTCATACTCACTCATATGCCCATAATTCACACACCGATGCACAGACATCGCACATACATAAAAACCTTCGTACAGACGTCACCTTTCATGGAAAAAAAATCATTGGAAACGGTTAACGCGTTTGGCCAAACACCGGCAACAAACACAAATACAGTACGAACTCAATTTACGCAACTAATAGAAATTGAGGCAGTGTCAATAACCGAGGTTGTTGCACTTACCGGGTTACATTTTTTTTAAATAAAAAATGATGACATAGGGACGGGCTACAGTCCGCTTGGGCGAACTGTTGGATACCCTATTCTTATTCCTATTCCTCATAAGTGGGCGTGACAAAAGTCTAAGTATGTTTGAATTGTTAAGAACGCTCTACATATTTTGTTATATAACATTTAAAGGATTTTATCGAAAAAAACGCTCCCTAGCTCAAACTTGGATGTTTCAATAAAATTGTTTTATTTAATTGTGGGCGTGTCAGTAGGCGGATTCAAAAAAAATTAACATTTGAGCATAAAGGGCCACCTAGAGAGTATATATTATAAATTTCAGCTTCCTAGCTCAAACTTTGGATTTCAAAAAAAGTTTTTTTTTAAATTGTGGGCGTGTCAGTAGGCGGATTTTGAAAATTTTATATCTCGAGCAGTTTTAGGAGTCATAGATCATATAAAAAAAATTTCAGATTTCTAGCTCAAAATTCGATTTTTTCCAAAATTTTGTTTTTTTGAGTTTGTGGGCGTGTCTGTGGGCGGATTTCAAAAATTCGTAAACTTGATTATTTCGGGACCCTAGAGAGTATATGGTTAAAATTTCAGCTCTCTAGGCCCAGTTTAAAGGCCTAATTTTTGCCGACGGACGGACGGACGGACGGACATGGCTAGATCGACATTACTATCGATGCTGATCATAAATATAGTAACTTTTAGGGGTCTACGGGCAATATTAAGGTATGTTACAAACTATGCTTCAATATAATAATATACCCTTAGAATAGGGTATACAAATTTTGTAAAAAGATAAAAAATGCATATTAATTCTAAATTTAAGAACAAAAATTGCACAAGAACTCCTTTTTTTTTTTTTTTTTTTTTATAATTTGCTTACGGTAAAGGGATTTTTTTTCTGTTGTTACAGTACCCTTATAATGCTAAGAATACAGTGTAAGCTACTTGGTATTAGAAAGAATAGAAAGATAGGAAAGAAGTGTTTGGGTGCAGTTGTAGGGTTTTTCTCCACGGGTGGTGTCTAAGTTTAGAGCTTCATCAAAGGATTTTGTACAAAGTTTGGTGCAACCTAAGTGATACCACCGACTACATCCATCACATTCAATGTTTTTCAATTGATAATCTTCTGCATCAGTATTTAGCTCATCTTCGCATGCACCGCATTTCTGTTTTTGGTTTAACTTTCTCACAATTATCGTTTTTCTAGCTTTTTTACTATTTAATTATATTTATTCAATGTCTCAATCTCTTATTTGCATCAATTTCTTTAGTTCTTCTTTCGTTGGCTTCGGCTATATTTTTATGGAATTCCATCCACTTTAGAGACGAAATCGACATTGGTGGTCTATGTATTTTGTGGAAGAATTTTGAGCCCTTTCGAATTGACTCCTCTGTTACTATTGCTCTTGCCTTACATACGGTCTCTGAAGCTTTCATAGATAGCTCCTTGTGATGCTTTAAGAAGCCATAAAAAAACTTTTTTCTAGGCCTTCCGTTTTTAAAAGTTTTTCGTCTTGAACAATTTTTTGAACCACGTCCAGGAGCTCATTGGGTTTTTGTGGGAAACCACATTTTGCTATATTCACCAACCACTCCACAACCATATTTTCTTCACGATCTGTAAGGACAGTTGCAGTACCTTTCCTTGTTACCTCGTCTTGCACTTTTCCTTTAATCATGTCGTGAAGGGTTGTGATTGGGACTCCAAACTCTCTACTTGCTTTTCTTATACCCATAGCATTGGTTCTTATTGCCCTCAATGCAACTGCCAGGGAAGAGTTATCGTATTTTTTGAGGGAGCGTTTTTACTATCTAACTAATAATGTATCAGTTGTAAGATAACTTGTATAATCTGGAAGAAGTTTTAATATGTTCGGACATAGGATACAAATATCACTGTAGTTTCCTTTACCCGAACACTAAAGAATATGGTCTTCGCTTACTGGAGAATTGATTCATTGGGCCATTTTCATATTAAATACAGAAGAGAATTTATTTTTCCCCAATAATTACTCTCAAAATGCTAAAAAAATATAAATCGCGCTGTTGCCCAATTCCGAACACTAGTGTTCGGGAAAGGAAATTCGTAGCATTTATTTTCCTTTGGCCGAACAGTTAAAAACATTAACAAATTAAACAAATTTTGGACTAATCAGTGCAAATTATAATAATTATATATCTCGACTAACAAATAAAAACTTTTAAGCGAACTTACACGTTATATTTGCCCAATTAAACACTATTTACTTTGAGCACTTTAACTATTTTTTTTTTCTGAAGCGCTATGTCGTCTGCACATGCGAGAACCTTGCAGCGAACGGACGACTGTTTGAATAAGAAATAGTAAATGTATGAGTAAGACATCGCGTACATGTATAGAGAAAAGCATACAGATTCATTTTCTTCCGTTTTTTTACCCAGAGCAAGAAAAATAACATTATTTTAACGATTTTCAGTAAAAGTGTTCGACTACTGGAGCTGTTCGAAAATAGGTGCCACTACCCTACTAATGCAAGGATCCTGAAAATACTTGACAAACAAAAATGAAGGATTCAAACACCATCCAACAAATCAAAGTATCGACTCCGTTTCAAAAAGTTACTTTGTGTAACATAATAAACATAAACAAACTTATTAGGTATATTTATAAAAAAAATTCAAAATTGTTGACAACAACAATTTGCTTGGCAAATAATTAAAATAATTGACAACAACAATTGCTTTTAAAATTTTAAATATTTTTTTTTGTATTTGAAGTGTCACTACTCGATTTCTACTCAGTATATTTTTTTTTTTTTCAAAGTGCGAAAAATGCGAATAAATCGATTTTCCGGAATTTTCTTAAACTGCAGCGCCATCTGCCGAGCTAATTTGTGAATCTAAACAATCCAGGGCGCCACCCAAACGCATACAAAAAAAATCATTAAAATCGGTGCAGCCGTGTAGGAGGAGTTCAATGACATACACACGTACAGTAGAATTATATTGGTTGGAAGGTTAAAAAACAAACGCTTAAAAAATCGCACTTTAAATCAATGGGTACTACGATAATGTTCATATTCAAGAAATGCTATAAGCTTGCGAATGACTGCGCATCTGTAGTGACAACATTAGTATCTACGTAAACATTATATCTAACTGACTCAGAGCAGAACACTTACAACAAACCGTGAAATCTACAAAAGTACGTAATTGCGCTATCACTATTTCACAATTTTATGAAATCCATCCGCCTATTGTTCCTCATTGTTCTTCTCACGAACCAAAAGGGGAGCACAACAAACCAGTTCTAATTGAAGACACAAAAAATAATGGAAACGCAAAACGTTATTCTAGAAACTCCAATTAAACGCTCAGATATGAGTAAATTCATTTTCAATGCTCTACTTTCCCACGCCCTTCTCATCCCTCACCGAGTGATGGTAGCCGTAGCACCCTTCCCGCGATGCCATGACTTATAATTTCTTTTTGCTTTCTGATATAATTATTTATTCGTCATTTTAATGTCTTATTTAATCCCATTCTCTGGCAGCACTATGCTAGTGTTGTAAACGCCAAAGCCCCAGCCTGCCGCCAATCCCTTAACTAAGTTACATATCGCATCATTCGCTTCGAGTGGATGGCAGTGTAGTAAATGCACACACACGCACACACACTCCACTCCAAACCACAAAAATATAATACTACATATTTTGTTTCTCATTAGATTGTAATAATAAACTGTTCGAGTACGTTTGTTTGGGCCGGCGAAATCGAATTCACAACATGACATACATAGGCACGTCGCGCATTCATTATCAGTTACTGAAAATTATTGTTGTTTAGTTTCTAAGTAAAGTATCTGTAAATATTTAATATGGTAGATAATCAGGTTAATAGACGTTTTCAAGGCCAATCCACTTGCGAACACATAAAAAAAGAAAGCGACCGGGGGCAGCGTCGCGTCGTCGTGTACATGACGCCAATAAAGTTGAATGATGGCGGTGTGGAGTTTTTATATGGGAATTTCCTCGCAACCCCCTGTGCTGAGCGCTTCTTCTCGTCACTAAACTTGGTCGGGGTGGTTAGAACTGCGTACAATTTGTTTAAAATAATCTAAATACATAACGTCGACTGTCGTCGTATGCCTTTTCAGTAAGACGGAGTGTTTGCGATTTATTTTTTTTAGAATCGTTGATCAGATTAGAGGATTTTCGATTTATGACTGGAAGATCGTTAACCCCCGACGACATGATCCGCTGGAGTGGTGTTTAAATTGCGTTGGTGCGCAAAAAAAAAAAAACATTCGATGATCTGGAACGATCGAATGGAAATGAGTGCGGGGTCAAGATTAGAGTTCAAAAAGTTCATCGTTTCTCATGCATTTTTTTGCGATTCTGTGAATTCAAACGCAACGGGGCAAGTTGAACAAGTTCTTTCGAATTATAAAGGAATGCAAAAATCTGAATGAAAGCTACATCAAGAAAAATGGCGCTACTTGCTTCGAACTCGAACGCCTTGTGTACATACATTTTTAGTCTAACCGAGATTGCACCCATCGAGCAAGCTGGATTTTGAACGGGATAGGTTCTACAATTGACGAAACTTATTGAGGCAGAATTTGAGGAAAGGTTTAAAACATTCGTTGCGTTCGTCAACATAAATGCAGCATACGGCAGCGTTCGAAAGGATGGGGTCATCTTAAAACCACAGAAAGTTATTCCGTGCACAAGGACTCATCAACAACCTTCTTTAAGACAGTCTGTTTTGAGTTTTCATCGACTATAACAAAAGCAGAGTACGACAGCCACCCCTTGTTCTTCTTCCTTAATGGCGGTGAGGCTATGATCAGGATTAAACGGATCATAACGCTCCCACTTAAGTTCAGTGGTCCGCCTGTGGGGTTCGGCGATTTGATCTCAGAAAATAAGGGCAGGCCTCCCAATTTTGAATCACTTTGTCCTTGAAGCCAATCAAATGCTGGTATTGATGCATTTGTGTGATTCAGGAGTTTTTAGGCCTGCCTCTCTTTTGCGTTTGTTTTCCAACGTTGATCGATATAGCCTTTTTGACGGCGTTTGTAGGGTCTCTCCTTTGAACATGACAGTACCAACTGAGCTGAGCCGGTCGCACTCCATTTTCAGGTAGGTTCTTTGACGTGACGGCTTCCTCGGATCCTGCAACTTGTTATTCGATCAATCTTTGTTACTCCTGCTGTCATGCGAAGCATCCTCATCTCAGTTGTCGTTAATTTGCCTTAATACTTTTTGTACGCTTTCCAACATTGTAAACAGTATGTGAGCGCCTGGCGCACAACTGCGGTGTAGAGCCTTGCTTTCAGCTTAGGAGGCATTTTTCGATCACAGAAGATTTCTGAGTTATCCCGCCACTTCATCCAACCTACACTAACGCGATGATTAATTTCGTCATTACAGCTTGCTTTGCTATGATCATAGATCCAAGATATTTGAACTTTTCGCAATTGGGAATCACTCTTCTATTCATATAAATGTCTGGAATTGGTCGGCGTGGATCGGAGAACGGGCAGCACAAGTATTCTGTTTTTTTTTTGGACTAGTACGATACAGATTCCCCTCGAAAACTTACACCCATACATCAAGTGCTCGTTGCAGGGCCGTTTGATCCTCGATATGATGGCCACATCGTCAGCAATAAATAACTGATGCACTTTGGAGTCAGTCACTTTTCCTTCCAGCAAATAATCAAGGACTGTATTAAATATGAAGGGACGTCTGGTGCACACCGTCTTTGTACATGTCCAAGTTTATCTGTACGTAGGTTACTGGAACTAATCTTGTCCTTGTGTTTACGCCACCATGACAGATCCCTCGGTTGTCTATCAAAGACATTTTCAAAAAAAAAACCAACACCATAGGAATTTGGCCTCATTATCTATCCCGACACTCATTTACAATGACATTCCAGCTGTCAGCTCTATAGATAAGGCCAATCTGCTTGCTGCTCACTTTGCAGTCAGTTCAACGTTCCCAGATTGTCCGGCCTGTACCAAAAAAGGGCGAATCTTCTTCTCCCTCCTCCTAACGACCAATTGCACTTACGTCCCTTCCTTCTAAGGTCATGGAAATGCTGATAAACCGTCAGCTAATGAAATATCTTGAATCGCGAAAACTTTTGAATGACCAGCAGTCAATTTTTCTCAGCAACAGGTCCACTGGTTGACAAATCTAACCGAAAAGTGGAACCAATCTCTTCACCAAGGTGGTGAAAGTAAAATTGTTGCGCTTGATATTTCAGAGGCATTTGACAGAGTTTGGCATCAAGCCCTCTTGTCGAAAATGCGTGCATTTGGAATCGATGATACTCTTCTTCAATGGATTAGAAATTACTTTTCGGACCGTTCAATTCAAGTTGTTTTGGACGGTTTCAAGTCTGCAACTCACCAAATAAATGTTGGTGTCCCCCAAGGCTCTGTTCTGTCCCCGACTCTCTTTCTCATTTTTATAAATGATCTCCTGTCTGTTACTTCTAATCCCATCCACCCCTTTGCCGATGACAGTACCCTCAGCTTCTCATATTCGTTTCTTGGTTCACGCCCCTCATCTACGGGTGTGGAACTGGAACGGCAACGTATGTTAAGCTCATTAAATTCCGATCTTAACAGCATTACTCAGTGGGGTAAAACCAATAGAGTGGAATTTAATGCTTCCAAAACACAATGCTGTCTGTTGTCATTAAAGCAAAACCCACACACACTGCCATTATCCATGAATGGCACTTGCATCGCTCAAACCGAAAGACTTTTTATTCTTGGTATGTGTGTTAATGACAACCATCGTTGGAATGATTACATATTCGATGTCGCCAAGAGCGCAACGAAATGTCTAGCCTTCCGTAAGCGATGTAAGAAATATTTTACCCCTTTTGATCTGGCTGCAATTTATAAGGCGTTAATTCGCCCGAAACTCGAGTACAACGCTCATATCTGGTCCTGTACACCAATAACTTACTTGGAGCTACTTGACAGGATCCAAAAACGCGAGGTAAAACTTATTAACGACCGAGACATCGCGAGATCGATTGACTCATCGTCGTAATGTCTCCTGCCTTTCGTTATTTTATCGCTATTTAAACCATAAGTGCTCTAACGAAGTAGCCAGTTGCATTCCTCCCCTTGAACATTTCAACTGCAATACCCGCCATGCAAGGAATGCTCATCAGTTCACCCTCAAGCCTGTGTTCGGAAGTACAGTGAAGTTCAAAGAATCTTTCCTCAGCCGTACAACACGAATGTGGAATACTCTTCCACGCATCGTTTTTCCTTTACATTATAACCTAAAACCTACAAATATTCAAAACCAACGTGCATCGGCATCTCCCCTTTTCTTCTCACCCTAATTTCCTGAACGCCCGAGCTTTGTAGCTATTACATTATAAGGGTCCCAAAACATCCCTTTAGTGCGTGCATATTATATAAAAAAAAGCGAATGCCTTAAGGAATAACGATGTTTTTCCATCATGATCCTTATACTTTGGATTGCATCGGTGGTTATTTACCGTTGACAAACCCGCACTGGCCCGCTCAACGATTTTCATGGTGTGGCACATCAGCTTGATTGAACGGTTATTTTCACACTCTCGTGTAAGAAAGGCGAACACTTTACCTCCACTGGTTAAGTATTGCCGCTCATCCGCCGATGTCCAGAACTCAGAGGGTATCTCCTCCGGCTCAACTGGGTTTCGTTTTTGGAGTCTTTGACCGCCTTACTATGTTGTCAGTGATGTCGTGCACTTCTATCCATTGTTAGGAGCAGTTTATTTAGAAGTCCTTTACAATGCAGTTGCCACCTGTGTAGAATTTGTGCGTCATCCACCAGAAGCAGCCCTTGAGCATTGGCGTAGACTTTATCCGTAGTCCCAAAGGAAAAAGTCGAATGGTGTTAAACCGCACGATAGGTGGCCAATTGAAGCATTGCAAAAAATCACACGTCCAGGAAATTTGTCACGCAATAGAATCATTTTTGGGTCATTGAAAAAGGAATCTTATGATACCGCAAGGAAAAAAAACAAATGTGAATAGAGAGATGTTTGCACTATTTCTCCTGGGTTTCCGGAGCACCCAGGCGCGACGGTTTTGTTTCATTAGGTACCCAGACAAATCGAAATGAGCCAGATTGTCTTATTGTGTAAAAAATCATGATTTGGTTCATTCATTTCCAGCACCCAATCAGAGAAAGAACGGTGTTGTGCGTGATCTGTTGGCTTCAAATCTTGTGTCAATTTAGTCTTATAACGTAGACCAAGAACAAATAGGCAAAATGGAGTTCAAGTGCTTGCGGATAGGCCCGATTTCTGTGATCCTCTCAAAACGGGCACATCTTGGTTTTCAGTCACTTTCTCAGCTACGGCGGCGACATTTTTAGATGAACTTGCGGACAATCACGAGTTAGAGTCTGTACATTACTATCCTGCTCGACACGTTCTAATTTTTCGATCACATTCACTAAAGTTTTGCGAGAAGGCGCTTGATGATGACCAAAAGTAGTACGAACTTTACGAAACGTTTCCGCGATATTCTCATCGTTTGTGTAACGATATTTTACTATTTCCACACGTTGTACGAGTGTTATCGCTCCATACTTTATAACCTTAGTTTTTACTTATCAAAAGTCATCGTTGTGATAATTGATTGTTGACAGTTCAACGATGGCTCGAAATTTAAAATGACACCTACTGTTGGACGACCCCATAGTTACTTACTAACTTTTCGAATCTCAGGTAAATATCTGGGTATCTGGCACGATCAGTATCTGTATTTCGATAGACATACAGATGCTTGTCTTGCTGGGGCCAAAAAGGCTTATTCTCTGAGAAGTAGAAGGTGATATGCCCTAATAAGGCCAATCAGCGCTTATGGTAGTCCGTCGGGTTCAATTTAGCGGCTAGTTGCGAGTATATGGAAAAGATTCAGGTTTTGGAGGAACAATGTCTTATGAATAATCTCCGGTTGTTCTCAACGCCTGAATCCAACTTAATGAAATACTATCGCAACTTGACTCTATACGATGGGGCTCACTTACATAGGATTGGAGATTTCTTATTACGGTGTCTCGAAGGCAAGTTGCAAGCGCCATTGCCAGCGAAAATAGTCTGATGTTTGTGGCCTACTACCCTAAATGTTGGGGGATTCAACCAAAGATGGCTCGTTGGATGTAGACAGCGGTGATACGTCCCATCCTCACCTACGGATCACTGGTATGGTGGCACGCCTTAAGCAAAGCCTAAAAACGTAATTAATTTAAGTAGAGTCCAAAGAACAGTTATAATTGAAATCACAGGAGCCCTTCGATCAAGTCCGAACGAGGCGCTGAATTTTCTGCCAGTGGATCTGCATATAAAAATCATTGCAGCGTGTAGCGCTGTTAGATTGAAGGAATCTAAATGTTGGTCCGATATATACCAGCACCCTACTTTCCTTTCCTGATTGGATAGGTCGTATATCTACGGACTACGTTGTACCCAAACTCAATTTTCATAAAAACTTTTCTGTTAGATCCCCCTATAGATGGGAATGGGAGGAGAATGCGGTCGTGAACGAATTCGACATATTATCTTCACAGATGGTTCCAAGATGAACTGTGGAGTTGCAGTAGGCATTTTCTCAACAGAACTAGACATCTCTAAAACCCTTCGCCTTCCCAAACGCAGGCAGCGTCTTTCAAGCAGAAGTACTTGCAATTAAAGAGGCGTGTAGACTTCTCCTCAATATAGTCACACCCAGAAAAAAATAGGCATCTTCGTCGACAGTCAGGCCGCGATTAAGGCTATCGGTTCAACTAATCCAAGGTCCAAGCTTGTTGTGGAATGCTAGGATACACTGAACAGGGCTTGTCATCGGTTTGATTTCACTTTCGTCTGAGTTCCCGGCCATAGGAACATTGAAGGAAATGAGAAAACCGATGAACTTGCCAGACGTGGCTCTGTTCTGTGCGTATCTCATGCGGAGGAAGTCTTCCCTCCGCTGGGATATGTAAAGAGAGAAATCCTCCTACACTTCACCTCAAGGGCTGAAACTAGATGGATGACCGTGACGAACTGTGTCATTTCAAGGAAGATCTGACCAACCTACGATGATGCCAGAACAAACAACTTCTTAGCTAGAAGGCGTGTAGATGTCGCCAGACTAACGGCAATTAGTACGGGCCATTGGCCCTTAGGAACTCACGCAGTCAAGCTTAGCATTCCCCATAATACCCAAACAAGAGTAAAACAGTGTTCTATCTTCTTTGTGAGTGTCCGGCCCTAGCCAAAACCAGACGCACTAGGTCATCCCTTTTACGAAGACCTTTCGGCCATCCAAAGCGTCCATTTCAACAAGATCACCAAAATTCTCAACTCCACAGGACGGTTTTGAGCTCCCTTAACATCCTTCTCCCCCTATAATTTCAGGTTCCGTTAGTTGTGGTATCAAAACGGCGCTCAATATGCGTTATTTGTGTGTTTCCCTCGTTATGAAACGGGGATACAGCCACTTAAACCAACCTACCAACCCCAAATGAATGGCACATTGAGATTACGCCCCGTCATGGCTTAACTCCGCCGGACGCATTTATCCATATTCATATTGAATTGATGCAAAAGGGCTGGCGCAGCCGAGGGATGGTATGATGGTATTCAGCCACTGCTACCGCAGCGCGACAGACATTAAAACGCGTTTTACTCACTCTTGATTGCTGGGATTTTTTTTAAAGGTTCTGGCTCGCTAAAGTGATGAAAAAAACGCTTAGACCTATAACATCTTTTGTGTCGTGGGGGCCAAAAAATATTTAAGCTAGTAGACTTTCTTCTTTCGGTATGAAGCAGACAAGTTTCCCGGCAGAGGTTTTCTTTATCGATATAAACTCAGTTGTGCCCTGAAGAAGATCTTCTTTCTGGTTCAATTGTTGTTGTTCAGCTGTTTCGTCTTCTTCAAGACATAGCCGGCACTCTGAATTTTCATTTTGTTTATGTGGTATCGTAAACCGTGGTGACCAGCGGAAGTACCCGTCATTCAAAAATGCTGATCAACACGGTTTAAAAAAAAAAAAAAAAAACATCACCTATTCCTGAAGACTTCTAAAAAAGCAAACCCCCTCTATTCACAAAAATAGAGCGATAACAAATGACTCATTTTGTTTCATTCAGTAAATTGAAGTCTTGGTCTCTTGGATAAAGTCCAACACTCAGTCAGTCACATGACACATGTCATAGAGCGTAACAAATACATCTACTACTTCCACGCTATATAAGTAGCATGTGAAAATACTACACACTCCGGATCAGTCTGAACTGTAAATGAATTATTTTCTTAAAACTTACCCAGAAATATTCTCGCTTGTCGACATGCACCAAAGGCATCCAAAAAGATCTCTGAGCAACAAAGTTGCATTAATGTCTGATGCGACAGTCCATTTGAATTAAAAGTGAAAATTGTGTCGCAAGAATTTCTTTTGACGCATAAAGGACTATCTGCCCTCTCTACCCTTTCTGGCGGTTAAATCAATTTCTCATTCTCTGAAAATGGTCTGTTAATGTACTCCTCATGGGGGAGCGAACGTAGTTCAACACCTACATCGTTAGAGTGTTACATGCAGCAAAGATTAGTTGCTGCCATAGAAGCAGTTTCACAAACTGTCAGTGATGTGAGTGCGCAAAGCGAGTGCTCGATGACAGTTTCCGCTTTGTCACCTGTCATTTTCAATCACAATTTAAGTGCACAGAACATCTACGCCATGTAGAACGTTGATATTAATTTCACCTAAAAGATATTGCGCACATTCAGACGCAAAACACTGATAGCAAAAAAGACAGAGAAAGAAACGCAACTAGCATGACAATCGTCTTATCAATGGAATGATGATGTTGTGTTATGGCCTGTTTATGAATGAAATTTAAATTTCTATGGAATACAGCGTTTACAGGTCAGCAGCAAAGGTTACTCCACATCCGTAGGAGAGAATGAAAAGAATCTAAACAGATAAGTGGTTCTTTGTCAACTGAGATGAGAGATGCGATATAGGAGCGCGTCAGGAGAACTCTAAAATTCGTCAAACTACTTGTTTCCGGTTTCGAAAATGATCGCTGATTATGATTGTGCTTGGTTGCTTTGATGAAATGGACCTAGAATGGGGTTTGTCCTATTGTCTATTCCATTTTAATTATTGACCTAAAATAATGACATGTGAGGCTTTTAAAGATGATATGTTTCATGGGAGGGGCCAACATTGGAGGTGTTTGGCTGTTTTAGGTGTAATAAGAGTCGATCGGCCGGTCTTCTAAGGCAACAAGGCGTTACACTGTCCAAATAAAGTCCGCTCAAATTTTTGGATTAAATTTTGCGAGTCGTAACAGTCGATTATTAATCATTTAAAATATGTCTATTCGCGTGCCCTCTCAAATATTTTTTATTTGTTCGCTAAACAGTAAGAAATTTCTTTGGCCTCATTTATGACATCTGTCAAAACCCTCTACGTTGGTTCGTTTGGTTTGTTGGCTCAAGTGGTTGTGGTTTACTGTCTGTCTTATATATATGTTTGACGTTTGAAAAGTGGGCGTTTTCTTTGCTTTTCTTTACTGTTTCGTAATTTATTGAAGTCTGAGAAAACTTTATAGCCGCCTGTTAAAATTCGAACAACCGTGAAATGTAGTGCAAAATGTAGGCGAACAGAGCTAATATTGCTGCAACTTCTAATAGTTGAAACAGAGGTGCAGCAAGAACCGTGCAGTAAGATGAATTTGCATGTAAAATGACACATTGCTTACTACCTGTCAATTCTTGCTGCAAGTTGTCTCTATTTCTAGTCTTGATGCACCGATTGTAGTAGAACAGCACAATTTCTGATTTGACGTGAAATTCTACCTCATTACCTAGCATTTTAGTCTGTTTGGTCGTTTAGTAATATTAAGGTCAAGTAAAAAGCATACTGAATGATGGCAATTTCCTACTGCACATGGACATGTGTTTCATGTGCGTTACTACATGCATAACTGGGTGCGTCGATCTGTTTCAGCCAACTTGCCTGAAACAGAGGTGCAGCAAGATAGGTGCAGTAAGATAATTGTGCATGTAAAATAAAGCACATTTTTTACTACCTGTCAATTCTTGCTGTAAGTTGTCTCTATTTCTAATCTTGATGCACCGATTGTAGTAGAACAGCACAATTTGGTACAATTTTTCCGATTTGACGTGAATTTCTACGACATTACCTAGCGTTTTAGTCTGTTGTTGGTGGTTCAGTAATATTCAGGTCAGGCAAAAAGCACACTGAATGATGGCAGTTAGTTACTGAACATGGACATGTGTTTCACGTGCGTTACTACATGCATAACTGCGTGCGTCGATCTGTTTCAGCCAATTCGCCGGAAACAGATTTGCAGCAAGAACCATGCAGAAAGATGATTTAAAATGTCACTTTGCTTACTGCATGTCTTGTTGCAAGTTGTGCCAATTTATAATCCGGATGCACCGATTGCAGTAAAACAGCACAATTTGGTACAATGTATTTGACGTTTCGTGTTGTGAAACTCTACGACATAACCTAGCATTTTGGCCCTTCAGTAATATTTAAGTCAGGCAAAAATTATACTGATGGCAGTTTCTTACTGCACATATGTCATGGGCGTTACCACATGCATTACTGTGTGCATCCCTGCTGCACATCTGTTTCAGGCATATGTGTACCAACAGTTTTCTAATCTTTTGTAATAGATTTTCGCAATATGACAGCTGCCAATCATGACAGACTTAACATTAGTTGTAAATGGCGCTCGATTGGAGAAAGTTCATATCGAGTATCGCGAACAGGAGTTAAAAAAAAAGAAAAAAAAAGGTGGTTCCTAGTTAGCCAGATGTCATGTCAACATGTCATCAAACTGCTGTCAAAATTCCTGATTTAAAACCAGAAATCACAATGTAATATTTCACCATTACCTCTATAATCAACCTAAAAGCACCTCTTTTGTTGTACTGTGAAGCGACCAAATGTTTTTGACAGCCTAATGACAGCCACTGATGCTTAAAGCTTTCCCCCCTCGAATCCAATCAAAACAACAACTGTCACAATTATTAGACGAATTCCCTCAAGTATTTAACTAACGAAACTAGCTACACTCTTAAAAGAATCCTTGACCTCGTTTTATTACCAAGAACAATCGTGTTAACTGTAATTAATGACTTACCAAGTAGTTATTTATGAAGGATAATTAATTTCGTTGTGGTAGTAAATATACGAAGGGTGAGCAGTGATTTTCCAATTTAGTTAAAGAATATTGAAACTGAATTGTTGAAGACTCACCTTGGGGTATTTAATTCTGATAATATCCTTTTGAATTCTCCTTCAAAATGTCCTTATTCCACTAGAAAATTAGACACAATTTGCAAACAAATTAAGCTTGCGTTATTTTTATTTTTTTCTACACTTATTATGTGACCAAAAGCTAATGCAAGCTTTCGCGTTCAAGACGCAATAAAGAACGAGCTTTTGAATACACATACACTTCACAGAAGTATATATATATTAGTTTTCTTTTGAACTTATTTTCTAAACATTCTTGATTTTTCTGTGAACACAACACAAGCAAAGAACGGGAAAGGCGCAATAACAAAATACACCGTGCGGCATTCAATAATACTTTTGGAGTTTCCAAGTATTAGGTTTGGGGGGCGGCATACAATTTGGAAAAGCGAATAACAAATAAGCTATGAAGGCATATTCGGAAATGAAGAAGGGAATTTCTGGATTTTTTACTTCAATGTCGATGGCGAACATGGATTTGAATTTCGATTACACGACAATTCTTTTTAGACAGAACGGATAAATAATTTACTAATGAACACAATAACCGGAACTGTCATGCCGAAGGATATTCGCGTTAACTAAAACAAATGCGTACTTCGAAAGCACTTAAAGCTGCAGTTACAGTTGACGTTCGCAACTTTGTTTCGAGAATGACGGTGGAATTGCGAGAATTGTTTTGTGTATTGAAGGCGAGATGGCGCCGCTGATGGATGGGAATATTCTAGTTTTGTGAAAATATTGTTCTCAAAATTAAGAGACGGAAATTTAGTTGGTAAACATTTGTAAATAAAAATATACAGTATGTATATACCGGTAATTCCATAATGTGTGATCCCATTATCCAAGGCCTATTTCTTAATTGAATAAATAAAATTAATGCGTTTTTTTAACCGTTTGTTTGTTCATTCACATTTATTTAATAATGTTTTGAAAATGATATCGCTTGAGTGGCCGCCGCCATTGTTGATTACCATTTGAGCATTTCCATGGTTTTCTTCAGAGCTTCGTGATAATATTTCGCGATTATTCCGCGTTTTTCCTAAGCATATGCAAGTC
Organism: Portevinia maculata; assembly: GCA_949715645.1. Lineage (NCBI taxonomy): Eukaryota > Metazoa > Arthropoda > Insecta > Diptera > Syrphidae > Portevinia > Portevinia maculata. Next base: position 22,814,293 of record OX454527.1, on the reverse strand, counting down.
ATACGGTCTTATCGTTCTAATTACCATGTTCGTCAAACAAAACTAACAGCAGCGGTGCAAATGAATCCAGATTGATAACTATTTGGTAACACGTTTTATGAAGCCTCGGGTTAAAGAATTCAAAGTGATCCTAGGAGAGGCAATCGCCCGGAAACACCGCCTGATCGTGACAGAAATTATTATGGCGCCGGGGACAAACAGAACTAAACACACAAAAGTGTCTTCGAGAATCAAACGGTACGATCTGGATGAAGAGAAATGCAGAGTTTTTATTGCAGGATTAATTTATCTCCATCACATTGGTGCAGAGTGCAGAGCACTGGAGGACTGGAGCACAAGATATGTGGAATCCCCTACAGCGACCTTGCTTGGATAGAGGAAAAACAATCATAGGGGCTTCAAAATGACACTATCAACACCGCAAAGAAACATGGTGGTGGACAGATGAAGCTAAAGCAGTGATAAGTAACAAGAAAGCGGCATTCAAAGCTTGGTCAAAGTGCTGCACTAATAATGGAGATGAAAAAGCTCGCTTCGAATTGGAATGCAGATTTTGCAATAGTCTCACGAAGAGAAAGTGCGCTCGAATTCAAGCAAAGTGTATGTAGGGCCTGTATTGGGAATTAGAAGAAATTTCTTCTTCAGCTACTGATAGAAACCAGGCTATCCACAAACCTTGACAAATCAGCTTGAAAAGGGGCACAACCATATTCAAAATAGTTGCTAAGAGAAGGAGAAATGTCCAGGAAATCCGTTCGCCAAAGTTTTATCAACAATGCTTAGGCGCTGCTTCTTGTGGATGACGAAAAAATACTACACAGGGAGCAGCATGTGAAGGACTTCTAAATGAACAATTTCCTCGGATATATTTTTCGAGAGCCGTTACCAACAATGAAGAAGTGCACGACATTACTAACGAAGAAGTTAGGAAGGCAGTCAAAAACTTAAAAAAATTAAAAGCAGTTGGGCCGGAAGAGATACCCTATAGGTTATGGAAAAATATGTGACATTGGGTCCAAATGGCTCATGGTCATGGTTCTGATCTCCAATCTGATGAGAGGGGATCCCATGCCTGGCCAGTGGATGGAAAGTTTTCGTCTTCTTTTGTGCAAAGGAAAAGGTGATTCGCGAGACTGTGACAATTACCGTTCAATCAAGCTAATTTCACACTAGGGATGTGCGATGTTGGTAAAACGTCGACATCGATGCCTGAACATCGATAATCGATGATAATCGAACTTAAAACATCGTTGTTCGTTAACATCGAGGTTATAGAATAAATTTATAGAATGCCGACTATAAGGGTAATAAAAATAATATATTGAATTTATTTCATCTATTAGGTATCGCATTTATTAATAAGTAGTTAAAAGAAAAACAACAGTAGGTAAGTAGTTAAGTAGTAAATTCAAGATTTGGGATATTATATACATACAGCAATTATAAGCACATGTATGTACATCATAAATTCCAAAACTTTTTGTCTATTGACGCAAAAATAATACTTTTGCAAGAAGCGTTCCCTTCAGTCTATTGCGTTGTTGACAGAGAGTATATCCCGCTTTTGAGAACAATCTCTCAGAGGCTGTCGATGTGGCTATGCAACTTAAATAAAACGAAAACCAAAATGATGACACTACTATCAACAATAAACTGAACTCTGAACTGTGATCGTGATGTGAGTGAACTGAATGAAAGAACGACGATGGTCATTACGTTGGTCCATTCATCAGTGGAAGCACATTAGTTGCAGTCAGTACTGTATCCATCGTCAGTACTGTATCCATGTTAAAACATCGATATTTAGTCTCTCAACATCGATGTTTTGTGAACATCGATGAGTATCGATCATCCCTATTTCACACACCATGAAGATCGTTGAACGGGTATAAGATAGCTGATTGCGAAAAATAATACGGCTATTTATTTATTTAAGTTGTTGTAAAGCGATTGACCAGTTTCGTGACAATGCACAAAATCCTTCATCCGAACCAATACGGCTTCCAACAGGGAAAGAACACTGGAAGGCTCCTTGGAGAGCTATCAAACACAGTAAATACTGGACTGAATAAAAGCCAGCACATTCTTTTCATGTTTGTAGATTTTAGCAAGGCTTTTGACACACTGGAACACAACTAGCTTCTAGATAGTATAGGATTGGAATAAGAGGTAAAATCTTGCAGTGGATACAAAACTGTCTACACGGAAGAACATCGAAGGTTAAAGTATCCAATGTAATCAGCAAGAAAAAACCAAGCGGCTTCGGTGTCCCACAAGGTTCCAAATTAGGGCCGCTGTTATTTATCCTATTCACGAATGAACTTCTTCGTGTTCTTACGAAATCAACGGCCTTCGCGTATGCAGATGACATCGCCATTGTGGTGAAACACCAAGACCTTTTTTCGGTAAAGGACATAATGCAGGAAGAATTTGACAAGTTTTCTCTATGGTGCCACGACAACAGTTTAGTGATGAACGCTGCGAAGACCAAAATGATGCACATACGCACACCAAACAAACCAACAGCTGCGTTAGATATATACTAGAGAAATGAAGATTGTCCATGAGAAATAGCGTAACCATCAAGGTAGTTAAAACTATCAAGTACCTCGGAATAACCATAGATGAACACTTCATCTGGCATGAGCATATTCACCGACTTCGTCTACAGTTGAAGAGTGCAGTCTTTGCGATGACCTATATCAAGAAGTATACCCCAGTTGAAGTCCAGAAGAATGTTTACTTCTCTCTTGCTGAATCCCGCATACGATATGGGTACTTAGCTTGGGGAAATGCCTCAAAAACTAACCTCGATACTATTTTAATTCTTCAAGGACGTTTAGTAAAAATCATAAATAATGACTACAATATTTTCAGATTTCTAGATGTCAATAGTATTTTTAAGATGACAACTCTAATCGAATACTACGATGACAATAGATTCCGTAAACCTATAAGCCACAACCAGAACACTAGAAGACGAGCCCAACAACTGCTAGAAACCCCAGCAATTAACAACAACTACGGAAGAAGACAGCTAGCGCATGTAATTCCAACCTTATTCAACTCAACACCAGATACTTTAAAAAAACATCTTTAATTTTAAAAAACGCAAAAAAACTTATCAAACTGTATTTCTCAAGTGTAAATTCGGTTAACTAAACTTTTTTGAAACAAAATGTTCTCATCATAACTCTCTTTGTATTCAATGTGAAAATCAATTTTCTAACTAACATAGCTTCTGAACTTTCCAATAATACAAGGTGGCGCAAAAGTCATCACCCAGTGGCGTTCACCAATCCGACTGAAAACTACATAGGATAGATGTCAAACGTCGTGGATCATTTAGAACATTGGCACACAGAATTGCCTAAGGCCACCCAAGGGCTGAAAACCCTATCGGAAGATGCTATAATTTTTGCAAATAGCGGCAAATGTCAATTTTACTTTGACATTTGTGAAGTAAACAGATGACAACTTTTGCGCCACCTTGTATAACAAAATTTAAATGTGTATATATTAACCTGCGGATAAGGATTTCGCTTTGCGGGTAAACAATTAATTTTTTGTTATTAGTCATAGTAAGTAGTTTCAATAAAAAAAAAAAAAAAAAAATCTGCAGACCAGTGACGGTTTGTCGCAGGTAAGTCAATCACAGATGCCATCCAAAGTTTAAGGATCATGATGAAAAGACATCGTGATTCCTTGTAGAACTCCATGGTGTCGGTTGATTTTGAAAATACACAGGCAAGGAATCTGTTATGAGTGACGAGGAGTTCCAGAAACTTACGGCAGATGATCATGGGCATGTAGAGTAAAGAACAGGGTAAGATGCCCCGCTGGCGTCACCGAGGAGTTCGCAATTAAAGTCGGCGTACACCAGGGAAGTGTCTTAAGTCCCTTGATATTTTTTTAAAGTCCTTGATGATTAAAGGAAAAGTGACGGACCGCAGAGTGCATCAGTTGTTCTTTGCTGACGATAGAGCCATCATTATCCAGGATCAAACGTCTCTGCAACGAGCACTTGATGTATGGGGAAAGTTTTGGATAGGAATGGGTATCGTATTAGTCCAAAAAGATAGAATAATTTTGGTGTCCGTTCTCTGATCCACGCCTTCCAATTCCAGACATTTATATGATGGGAGGAGTGATTCCCAAGTGCGAAAAGTTCAACGATCTGGGATCTATGATCAATAGCGAAGCAAGCTGTGATGACGACATTATGCATAGCGTAAGCTTAGAATGAAGTGGCGGGGAAACTCAGATTAAGTAGAATCTACATAACTGCAGTGGGTGTAGTCCTTAAGGACCCCGTTATCCCGATGCAGGCTGTCCTTTGGATTTTGATGAGGTTTGAGAGATAACACTTCTTTTCGGTAGCCTTCCACCATACCGTTGCGCCAAATGTAAGAATGGACCTCACCACCATTGTATACCAAATATGGTTTGAATCTCCAGGTATTGCCGAACGTTCGTTTGCATGCATATGGTGCCACATACGCTTTCTTAACCCGATCCTCTATGTTTTCCTTCCAGATGAGTTCGGAGTCTAGGATGACGCCCAGGTACCTTGCTGTCTTGGATATTTGCAGGTCCACTCCACCCATACTTGGTGGTTTAAAGACAGGTATTGCCCTTCTTCTTGTGAACAGCAAGATGTCTTCGATGGGTTTACCCCCAGTCCTCTGCCCGCAACCCAGTTGTTAACAAGTAAGAGTGCGTAGCTGAGTCGTTCACTGAGAACTGGAATGAATTTGCCTGGGACCTGGGCAGTTTGTGCAAGTCATTTGTTCGGAAACGAGCTGACAAGACTATTTGATGGCGGAAACAAATTAAATGGCTGATGTCGAGAAGGATTAATTTTAATTATTAAATGTGTTTATTTATTTTTAAGTGTACATCATTAGATTTTATATAATGCGTAATTTTTTCTGTTGGTATTTCGTGTTTTTAGACGATTGCATGTTTGACGATTGCAGCGTTTGCGTCATAAAATTACTATCAAATTGACGTTTTCGAAAACAGCCTTTATCTACTTATTATCGAAAGCCAGTAGGACAGAATTTTTCCTTTACGTACCGATTTGAATCGCCGGCGCCAGCCGTCGCCGCATGTTCAATATTGCACCGACACTTGTCCGAAAATGTCCAAATTTATTGCCAACATAAAATTACTGATAATTCGAAATATATAAACAATACCTTCGGGCTTTCACAAAAGATTAAAAACAGATTTAATTATCGACTCGCTAAGTGTCTTTATCTAATCTATCGATGTTTGCGTGACGATAATATTATTCAAAAAATTCTGACATTGGAGCTATGCGGCATTTAAGAAAAAGTCTTCAATTTATTTTGAGGCAATCGAATAGTCACATGGGTAGGCGCAACTATCTGTACATGGATATTTCTGTTTGATTTGGATTTGATTGATGACGTTGATGAAAGTAAGGAAATTGTAAAATTTCAATCGTCCAGATTTGCTGCCGCCATAATCTTGAGGACTTCATTCGGATGAACACCTAAGTCCCCATGGATTGCAAGTACGGCGAGTGTGGTTCGTTGCCCGTTCCGAGTGCTGTATGTCAGTTTTTATTTCAAGAGTCGCCAAAACTGTTTAAAGATATTAGATTGTTGAAAATCTGCTCTTGTCACAAAAATTCAAGATTTCAAAATAAAACCGGCATCTTTCTGGGGCTCTGAACCCATATACCACAATTAATAGTCAGCCGTCACAGCCGATTTTGAGACTCGATCAGTATGGAGCAAGATGATCTTTTTCTTTTCAGTTGCAGAAAATGCAGGGAGAGCTATTCGCAAGCTTGAACGGATTTCTTTATTTTTTTGTTGAGAAACTTTTTCGACAAATTCTGAATCAGCGTATCGACGCAAGGAATAAAAACAGCAAGACGAAAATACGACTTAAGAGAGCCTATTTTATAATAAGAAGGAACTTATTGCTTCAACGTGAGTCTCGGAACGGTTCCATATCGGTGCGTCTTTCGATTGCTTTTCAGCTGCTCTAAAAATGTCTCCGAATGATACGTCTGCATTTGTTCGTTCTTCTTGAAGCGGATCCTCAATCTCGTGAACGTGCTTTACTTGCTGTTGAACTGACAAAGGAAGGGTGAAACTGAAAAGTCTGTCAAAACCAAGAGACTGACGATGAACTCGATTTTCTGAGGTGCTGCAAGTAAGCAGACCGGTTCCCCAAACATTTTTTCTAATCCCATGTAGAAGACGCTGAATAGTTCGACGAAAGATATTATGCTGTCATGTCGTTCAATGAATCCTGTTTCACAAAAACCAATGAGCCTCCGCTTGCTCTCCGGTGCATGTTCTTGGATGAGGTCTTGAAGAGTTTTCATCTAATACGCATGGTTTCTGAACAAGTTTATCACATCGATCTTTCACCATCCCAAGACAACTCGGAACAGTTGAGACTGATATGACCTTTGAGATTGCCAGGTTTAAGCGATGTCTATAACAGTGAACGTGGATACATCAATGGAAACAGATTCTTCATTTTCGACTGGACGCCTTTGACATGACCAAACATGTTACGTGCTCCATTATAGCCTTGAACAGCGCTGTTTTCATTTCAAGACTGAACTCTTCACAACGTTTCAGGAAAGCTTCAGTTATTTTTTCAAAAGTCTCAATGTAATTTAGCAGAAAATCTGTACGAATAATCACTTTGCGCGAGTCTTCGTGGAAGTCGACGTATCGGAGACTAAATGACAATTGTTCCATGGTTTCATCACCGAGTAAGGTACAGCGTGGTGCATTTTGAACTTTCTTGATAATTTTCCCGATAATAATGTCAACATATATGTGTATTATTTCATTATTAATATCTGAACTCATATACATGGCATTTTTTGGATTATCGAGAATAACATGTCACATCGGATTCGATCCGAATTCGCAGACGAGCTCAGAATATTCCATCTGTCAGTTGTGGTCGCGCAGTTTTTGTCAGAGTATTGACAATACGTCTCAATCCTCTAGGCTACGCAAAATCCTTTCCAGGTGTCCTCATGAATCCCAACGGCTCATGGACAGAATCAGATGAAGCATCGCTTGATCTGGTTATGGACACTCACTTCCCTGGCTGCACGCCTATACCTAGCGAAAACCCTGCCCTCGTAAACGCGGCACGCCCACCGTCACCTCCTGACCTCATAAATGAGGACAAACTGAAATGCGCAGTGACCAGCTTTGAGCCATTCAAGTCCCCAGGGCCAGACGGCATTTTTCCAGCACAAATTCAGACTGCCCTCAGCATAATGGGCCGGACCTGTCCCGTATTATGAGGGGCTGCTAGGAATAATGCCGGCCGCCTGGACTGAAGTAAGAGTAGTATTCATACCCATGGCAGGAAAAACATCGTACACTTCCCCGAAGGACCTTAGGCCAATAAGCCTAACATCCTTCCTTCTTAAGATCCTAGAAAGAATTCTAGATCTTCACCAAAAAGGCAAATCTGTTGAAACGGCCTTGCACCCTATCGTCTATCACGTCGAAAAATCCCTATCTATCAAAGAACTTGCTTTAGTGACATTTTTCGACATAGAGGGAGCTTTCATTAACGTTGAAACCAATTCGATTACCAGCGCCTTACGCAGGCTCAACATTAACGACTCAATCTGCTGCTTTGTGGAATACATGCTCAAAAGCAAGATAATAACTGCATCCTTCGGAGTAGCACTGTCAAACGACGTGCACACAGAGGCACCACACAGGGGGGAGTATTGTCTCCGCTACTGTGGAATCTAGTGCTCAACGAAGCCCTTCTGAACATTGAATGAACGATGTCGCTATACTTGTCACAGGTAAATACCCCCAGACGCTGGCCGATATCATGCAAACTGCTATCAACATATTAACAAGTTGGGCCGAAAGATGCGGCCTGTCCGTCAATCCAACAAAGACTGAGCTGGTCCTGTTCACACGAAGACATGAACTTCCTGAGTTTACTCCCCCGAAGATAAGAGGCACTCCTCTGGCACTCTCAAATAGCGCTAGCTACTTAGGCTTGAAGCTTGATCGCAAGCTGCTTTGGAGGGAAATGTCGTCGAACGTGCCAGGAAATCCCTAGCTGCTCTTTATAAAAGGTGGCGCAAAAGTTGTCAGGTGGCGCAAAAGTTGTCACCCGATGTTCTTTCGCTGTAATTATTTTTATGAATGAAAAACTTTGGTTCTGCTTTTGGATTATGTTAATTGGTGTCTTAAGTTTTTTCTGTATAGTTAACTTCACAAATGTCAAAGTAGAATTTACATTTGCCGCCATTTGCAAAAATTATAGCATCTTCCGATAGGATGATGACTTTTGCGCCACCTTGTATATGCAAGAAGGCGGTAGGCTCCACGTGGGGCCTACAACCAAAAGTTATGCACTGGATATACATGTCGGTAGTTAAACCGAATATCTTCTATGGAGTACGGGCCCCTGCCTTGGAGAAGAAGTCCAACCTAACCTTGCTGGACAAAACTCAACGAGTTGCATGCCTCAGCATCACCGGTGCACTGAGAACCTCTCCCACTGCGGCGCTCCAAGTCATGCTCCACCTTCTCCCGACTGACATCATCAGCAAACAGTTGGCTGCCAGCTCAGCAATAGGACTGAGAAGCTCCAAACAATGGTAAGAGCAACACACTGGACATGCCGAAATACTATTGATGTATCGACAACTTCCTAAGGTCACCGACCACCTGCCACTGAGTACAACTTCCACCTGGGCTACCAACATCTAATCCCAGACAGAACCGAGTGGACACAACCTCACGTCCTACACCACCAATCGCAGTCAGTTTTTACGGATGGGTCCAAAACGGAGGGCGGAGTCGGTGCCGGAGTCTTCTCTGAAGACCTGGATATTCACCTCTCCTTTAACCTTCCAGAACACTGCAGCGTTTTTCTGGCCGAAGTCACCGCCGTCCGCCAAGCCACCGACTGGCTGTTGGTTAATACGATATCGAAATCAGATATTGTAATATACATCGACAGTCAGGCGGCCATCAAATCCCTTGCATCCAGCACTAGGATATCCAAGGCAGTGAAAGACTGCCGCGCATCTCTTAACGAGATAGCCGGTCAGTATAGCCTCACCCTTTGCTGGGTGCCGGGTCACTGTGACATACCAGGGAATTGTGAAGCTGACGAACTGGCTCGACGAGCCTCCTCTGATTTAAAAAGCATAAGCGTCACCGACATCGAGGCGCCAACGTCTTATGCTAAACACCTCAAAGACACCAATGCGGTGAGCGAAGCCAACCGCCGCACGCAGGAGTATTTGAATTCGCTGGCCAAAATTTTGGAATATATTTTTGAAAAAAGAACGACTTTTTTTATTTGAATTTTTTTATTGTTCAAAAATTAATCGCTTGATTTTTATCATTCCGGACCGTCTGGAAGTGACATTTCTAACGTCTCTTTTGAAAATGACATTTTTGTTTTCGATTGCGTCTTTCTAAGAGCAGTCATTAGAGGATCAGAGCTGAGCAACAAACGATTTAGGACGTCTTGGTTACAATCTCTCCTTGAGAACTTTCTAGCATAATTAAAACGATATAGATAATCTGAAAGTTTTATATAAGAATATTTTTGTTGAATGTAGTATTGCTTTATTTCGCTCACCTAAAGTATTTGTTCCTGGCTTCTGCTGCTTCTTCCGATAGCTGACCAATTGGAAGAAGGACAGTTTCTATAATTATAGACCCGTGCATTAAGATCTGGTGCATGGTCGGAGTCATAGGATGCCATGGATATAAGTCGACAAAAAGTTTGGCTGTATTCATTGCATAAAAGCCAAACTTTTCGGAATCAATTTTGTAGCCACATGAAATTGCTTCTAAAATTATTTTAAATCAAAAAATCAAGTTAAAATCAATCCCTGTGACTTCAGCGGCAATTTGAGAGTTGCTCGTGGTAGATCCAGAATGGACCAAGCTTGTTCCTAAATTCCCGTTGAATTTGAATTTTTCTTATACATAGTACTTTCTCATCTTGCGATCTAATTTGGCATTTTTTTACTGGAAGTTTGTATGCTGCATGCAGAAGACTACCAAAAAGTCTGATTCTTGCATGTAGTACTGATAAACCAAATTTAATGGAGCTTTCATTAATTTCGTTTCTCTGTGTAGTTAATTTGTTTAAGCCTTTTGATATTGACCCGCAAACATAGCATTTCTGCGTTGAAGTAGTTTCAGTTATTGCATTGCATATTTTTCCATCGACCATGGTAAAAAGCAATGTATGCTTTACTTCTATGGTCGAACTTATTACAGTCTTATTAAGTGAATCGATTTTTGACTGGATATAGCTGATTTCGCTTTTAGTTATGTCTGCATATTCATTTTCATTAAGACTACTTACAATTTCCTGCATATGCATGAGTAGTCGAGTTGCAGTGTGATCCAACAAATCCTGCAGATTTATTTTAGCCAATGTTTCTGGCACAGTATGTATATGATTCTTCTATTTGATAGCAATCAGCAATCCTTTATAGCTTTTTGACGCAAACTGTAACACGGAAAAAACCCTTTATTCGTTGCGGCCACAATTTCATATTGCTTTCGCGTTAGTCCGGGCTCAATGACCCCCCCCCCCCCAGGGAGGTCCGAACCGACCTGAATCTGAAATGCTGGTATTCTGTCGCCGTAAATTTGCATATAGTTTTATTTGATGTAAAGAAAACGAAAAGCAACACTTTATAATAATTAATAATAGTCTTTATTGGTTTAACTCCACTTTACAACTGACAAGAGCTTAATCCTAGCTTGTGTATTCTGGTTCGGACGCCCACTCTTCATCTTCACATGAAGATGTAGAGAGAGAGAAGAACCAGCTTTTGGCGAAGTTCCATCGCACACTTGGTGTTTGATCTCAAACAGCGAGTGTAGCGAGGAGGATGACTGCCACTTTGAGCATCATATGAGTTGTTACTTCATTATGTAACACCTCCCCCGCCAAGAAGTTTTGGTCTCGAAAACAATTGGAAGTATAGAGTAGTGTATACCTACATGTTACTTTGAGGAATATCTATAGCTCAATAATAAAAATAATAATATTCTTTCATTATAATCATTTACAAATTTAGTTTAAGGGATCAAAATTATGAGCTTTCGCAGTGTTTATAATTAATATTTATATGTATGTATATACGTAAATATGTATATTTATAATTACAAAAATTTAGTTACATTTTTTTTTTTTTTTTTTTTTTTAAAGAAAAATAAATTCAAAAGTTATTTATCGTAATTTTAAACATTATTTATTATAGCAGTATCGACTTAATATGTATAATTTTCTTTGTAATTTAAAAATTGTTTTTAAGTCTAGTCCAATTACAATTAAAAACTAATAAATAAATAATAATAAAGAAAAATTAATTGTTGGTTCTAAATTCCTAAGCCGGCAAAATGAAAACAGGGTTGCCCCCTGTTGGTACCTCAAAAGAAAAAAAAATAATACGAGCAAAAGAAGAACTGCGTCTCGAATGTAATTCAGGATATCAATAGGTATAAATATAGGGGTAAATAGAGGTATTGAGGTAAATACAAACATAAAAGAATATTACAGAAAAGGCAACTAATTTAACTATTACTCCTCTTGATATTTATATCGGCGTTTATGTTGCTTTGTATAATATTTTATGTTTCTCTTAGTGGATCTGTCAATTATGTAGTTACCTTCTGCTGTAAATCGGCTTAACTTCTTATATTTGGGTTTGTTCTTAACTACGGTTCTGTTCTGGACGATGTTTGAACAGTGATTAAGCTTAGTATCTTTTTCGTTATTTCTACTACTTATTCTTGTTCTTTTCTCATTTTCAAATTTGTCAGCTAAATTTTCAATTTCTGCGCTATTTAGATTCTTATTTATAAAGTCGATTGGTTTTAATTTTGTTGTAGAGTGTATTGTATTATTGTAGATAGTAATAATGTTAAAAAGTTTGTCGTCTAAGTCAGAAATGTCTTTGGCTGCATTTGTTATCCTCAAATGTTCGTTTAATGTCCCGTGAAGTCTTTCGATGTCAGCATTTCCTGTCTTCATGAAAGCTGTTGTTTTATGAAATTTAATGTTTTTTTCTTTTAAAAATTGTTCGACGGCAGAATGTAGTATGCAGGTTTCACCATCAGATACAATTTTCTTTGGTTTTCCAAGAAACTGTATTCTTTGCTTGATTGCGCCGAGGATTGCTATCCAGTTTCTATCTTCTAATTTATGTATTGTAGCATATTTCGTGAATTTATCTATTGTAGTAAGATACATTTTATTCCTTTCTGGAAACCATATATCTATGTGAATTATATCGTTAAACTGTTTTGGTGATTCGGTAATTTGCATTGGGATTTGCAGTGGATTTCGATCATGCTTAGCTACATTGCAAACTTCGCAGTTGTTAATGAATTTACCCCCCGATTGATCACCTACCTTGTCGTGGTGGTGGGGCTTAAGTACTCCCCTCTCTGTTGTTAATCGACAAAGAGGGGGTGGAAAACTAAAAGGGATCAAATCCAAGGTAAGGTACGACGCGCCGAGACCTGCATGGCTGAGGGAGTGCTCAGTCGCTAGCGCAAACTCTGGATACCTGGGGACCTCCAGTCTAACCCTAATTCCCCTTATCTGCATACAGGGGGTGAGTGCAGATGGACCTTCCTTCCCCCTTACTCGTGGGACCTACAATGAACAATTCAAACAAAACAAACAAACAAAACAAAACAAAAGAGACTAAGGTGCAAGGATCGGGCACCACTGACTCTAGAAAAACCGATCCCCAAACAGAACAACAACAACTGACGGAGGAAGAAGAAAACCTTCTTCTGAATCCATTTGCCAATCTTGGAGTATGGGATGGAGAAAGCGTTGGAACAGATGCTGCCATGGAGGGCATGAACCTTGATGTCAGCGACAGCTGTTCCGTCGCTAGCTCTAACCTCTCTTTATTGTCCACCTCCTCCAGACGGAAAAAACTAACAAACTGCAGGACAACAGTAAAGAGACTAGGGACGAAAAGATGGGAAGAACTGACAGAAACTGACCGCAAACGGCTTCATAACGCACGTGCGTATCTGCAGGAACAGCGTCTAACGGAGAATGAGCCTACTGCTCGTACACCGGCGGAAGCTAATCCTGGGGATAACACTAGCGATAGTAAATTGATGGGGCCACCTTCCTCCCAGATTGGCAAAGTCCATCCAGGGGAAAGGTCGACCACACCAATCACTCTGCCAAAGGATGCCACCGAGGAGCCACCGAACCTTTCGATCAGACGTTGCATCGAGCCTCTTGCTCGTACGGGTCTAGAGAAGGGGGAGGTGCTCCCTGCTCCTAACATTAACAACAAAACTGACACGGAGACTGATCGGGTACAGGAACCGACCCCGGGACCACCAGACTCACCGGCCAGGCGTTGCATCGAGCCTCTTGCTCGTACGGGCCTGGAAGGAGAGAAGATGGTCACTGGGGAGGTAGGGGAGAGGAAACTGCAGCTGGAGAACATCCAGAGCCTCAGCTCCACTTGCAATCTGGATGCAGGTTCCCCTCACCAACCAGGCAACTGCAGCCGTGACGTCAATAACTCGACAATGGACAGTTGCCAAACAGTCGTGGAGGCACAGCCCTCCAATCCCGGGCGGGACACCCAAGGAGCCTTAGACTCTAAAGTCCACAGCAAACCCAAGCCAAAGAGGCCTCTAGGGGAGCATGAGATCCTGCGCAGGCAAAGGCGTAACGCGCTCAGGATCGTCCGAAGGATGGGTAGCAAAAATCCGGAAGCCTTAACGGAGAAGGAAAAGCTATCCCTCGACAAGGCTAAAGAACGACTGAAGACCATACCCGACAACCCAACGGAGAAGAGCAAACGTTTGCCCAGCTCTAGGACAATTCCCAAAAGACCGGCTGGGAAGGGGAAAGAAAGCCCTTTGCTCTCCACCCCAATCGCAGCCAGACTTAGGAACCCTGTAATTGGCACGAGAGAGGATACTCAATCCAAGCTCGACCCGATTGCAAGCACGTCCAAAAGAGCTAGGCAAAACGACACGCTTTCTCCAATCTCTTAAACAAATGTTAGGAAGAAAGCCAAGGTCTCTTTACCAACCGCAGTTGGCCAACAAGTAGCCGTAGTAGACTACGGAAATCCTGCACGGAAGTTGACAGAGGACCAATGGCGACTCATCGAACTTCGAATCCTAGATGAGGTGAACGAGGCCATCCTAAAAAACAAGGAACCATTCCCGCTTTTTGGCATCCTCAATACCATCCAAGGATTCAAACGCATGACCTGTGAGGAAGAAAACACCCTCACATGGCTCAAGGAGTTTATTGCCAGGACGAAAGCTCCATGGCCAAACGCCGACCTTCGTCTGATTGACAAAAAAGAGATCGTACGGATAACAAGACCTAAAGCCAAACTTGTTGTACGAGGGCCTCATATCCGCGGCACGAAAGTGATAGTGTTGCTTAGTCACAAATCCATTCCGTTGTTGAAGAAGATCGACTTTAAAGTACGCGTCGGCATAAACCGATGCAAGCTTAGGCTTATCGCGAACAAAGTCAACAAAACCAACAAGGATGGGGAGCCAAAAAACCGTGATGAAGGTAATACAAATAAACCTTCATCACAGTAAGGCGGCCAGCGCCAACCTAATCTACCTCATGGAGGATAGAAAAATAGACCTAGCCCTTATTCAAGAACCCTGGGTAGCAGGAGGCAGAATAAGGCGTTTAAACTCGAAGGGACTTGTCCTGTTTAAAACAGTGCAGACAGATCCAAATAGTAAGATCAGAACTTGTATAGTAGCTAGGAAACAGATTAACCTCTTTCTTCTATCTACCTACAGTGATAACGACCACGTGACGGTAAAACTTGAGCGCAACGGGCTCCCTCCGCTGATTCTAACATCATGCTATATGCCCTATGATGCAACGGAAGGACCACCGTCAGATCTGACCCACCTTCTTGTTCAACGTGCTACACGGGAAAAATGGGACCTGGTGATGGGATGTGATGCTAACTCCCACCATGCCCTATGGGGTAGCTCAAATACAAATACAAGGGGTGATTCACTTTTTGAATTTCTTATAGATCATAACTTACTTATAGCTAATAGGGGTTCAGAACCAACTTTTGTTATTAGAAATAGGCAAGAAGTAATCGATGTTACAATATTAAGTAACTCGAATACAATCACAATAGATCAGTGGAAGGCATTAAAGGAGGAAACATTCTCTGACCACAAAATCATTGAATTCTTGATACCAGACACGAACGATCCCCCAATATCATATAGGAACCATAGAAAAACTAACTGGGACCTTTTCAATATGGAAGTGGGAAAGAACTTAAGAACTCTCCAGACAGATGCTGCGTATGCACCAGAGAGTACAGACACGAATGCCGAGAATCTAGAAAAAATCCTAGGTAAAGCGCTCGAAAAATCATGTCCCCTACAAACGAGGAGTAAAAGAAAATCGGTTCCTCCATGGTGGACAAAAGAACTGTACGACATTAAGAAAGAAACTAGAAAACTTTTTAATGTAGCAAAACGTACAAGATCCGACCATGACTGGGAAACCTACAAATCCAGTCAAAGAAAATTCAAAGCAGTAACGCAACAAGCAAAGCGATCTTCGTGGAAATCCTTCTGTAGTAAAATGGAAAGCACCGCGGAATCAGCTAGGCTCAGGAAACTACTTGCTAAGGAACCAGTAGCCTTGGGATCTCTCAAGGGCCCCAACGGCAACTGGACAGAATCCTGCAATGAAACACTCAAGCTCCTCCTTGAGACTCACTTTCCGGGATGCATTAATGAGCATAACAATCCGGAAGAAGAGCACTACACGGAGCACATAACAACAGCGGAGATTATAACGGAAGAAAGGATAAAATGGGCCATTATTTCCTTCTCTCCATATAAATCTCCGGGTATTGACGGCATTTTCCCTATGATGCTACAAAGATGTGAAGAACATATAACCCCACATCTGAGGAACCTCTTCCTAAGTAGCCTAAAATGGGGATATGTACCCAAAGTTTGGCGAGAAGTTAAAGTGGTTTTCATACCCAAAGCTGGGAAACCTAGTCACACTACCGCCAAAGACTTTAGGCCAATCAGTTTAACCTCTTTTGTTTTAAAAACTTTTGAGAGACTGATGGACATTTATATTCGTAGCAAACTGAGTCCAGAGGTCTTATCCCCAGCTCAGCATGCATATACGAAAGGCAAAGGTGTAGAGACAGCACTCCACAGTGTCGTCAGCACCATAGAAAAGACACTAAGGGACAAGGAATATACTCTAGCCGCCTTCTTGGACATTGAAGGTGCCTTCAACAACGTCCAAGGGGAAGCGGTAGAAAGAGCCCTAGTAAACCTAAATGTGGAGAATACCATAATTAAATGGATAATGTGCATGCTTAAAAGAAGATGCATCTACTCAGAGTTAGGTGGTGAAATAATTAAGGTGTCAGCATCTAGAGGAACCCCTCAAGGCGGAGTCCTATCACCCCTTCTTTGGGTACTCGTTTTAAACGAGATTCTGATTGAACTTAGACTTAGTGGAGTCAAGGCAGTAGCATATGCTGACGACTTAGCACTGCTAGCGACAGGAAAATTCCCATCCACTCTAAGTGAACAAATACAGAACGCCTTATCTATGGTTGGTAACTGGACCAGAAGCTGCGGACTTGCGGTTAACCCACAAAAGACAGAACTGGTCCTCTTCACCAATAAAAGGATTATACCGCAATTTAATCCGCCAACTATTGAGGGTACTCCACTACAAATATCAGAATACGCAAAGTATCTTGGCGTGATTCTGGATAGAAAATTAAACTGGAGCCTCAATATAAAAGAACGAGCAAAGAAGGCAACGATAGCCTTATACGCCTGCAATAGAATCTTCGGCAAAACCTGGGGACCTAGTCCCAAAATTATCATGTGGTTGTATACGGCGGTAGTTAGACCGATACTCACATACGGTAATTTAGTCTGGTGGCAGGGGTTGTGTAAGGCCACCAACCTTAAGACTATGACTAGAGTCCAAAGAATTGCCTGTATTGGCACTACTGGGGCTATGAGAACCACCCCTACAGCGGGGTTGGAGGTAATTCTCAATCTTAAACCCCTAGATCTTTTCGTACAAGAATCTGCAGCAAACAGTGCCTTGCGGCTAAGCCAAACAAAAAACTGGAAACCCAGTACAACAGGGCATGCACAGATTCTAGAGAAATTTACGGGTAGAATTGTATGCACAGACTACATTACTCCCAAATTAGATTTTATAAGACCATTTACTGTCTCTTTTCCCTGTAGGGAAGAATGGCAGGATAACCAAGTACCAATCCATGCAACAACGATCCCCATCTACACAGATGGCTCCAAGATGGATACCGGCGTTGGTGCAGGTTTCTACTCAGAAACGCTCGGAATATCTGGCTCGATCAGACTCCCCGACTACAGCAGCGTCTTCCAAGCTGAGGTTCTGGCGGTGACAACAGCCGCTAAGCAGGCTGCAATGACGGCAATACCACAGGCTGATATTACCTTCTTCATTGACAGCCAAGCGCCAATAAAATCGATTTCCGCCACAGAAATAAAATCGAGGCTTGTAAGAAGCTGTCGCGAAGAGCTGCGGGCTCTTGGCGCGCAGCACACTGTAAGACTCTGCTGGGTCCCCGGACACAGTGGTGTCCCAGGAAATGAAAGAGCCGATGAACTGGCAAGAAAATGATCTTCCCTTGAATCAAGGGATGCTGACACCACAGTAAAAACCCCACCCTGTTACCTTAAACAGGTGATTGGAAATAAAACACTGATGGCAGCAAACGAAAGATGGAGTGCCCTTGATTCCTGTGTTATTACAAGGAAAATGTGGCCACTATATGACAAACAAAAGACCAAGAGAATCCTTCAAATGAACAAGAATTCTTTGTCCTCTCTCACAGGTGTTATCACCGGACACAACATGCTGGGCTACCATGCAAAGAAATTAAAACTCAGCACAGGTGAATGAGGATACCCCGCATTTCCTCTGTCACTGCCCTGCACTCTGTCATATCAGAAACAATATCCTGGGCAGATATTTCTTCCAGGATTTAGAAGAACTCTCCGGCAAGTCTGTGAATGACTTGCGCAAGTTCATCAACGCATCGGGATGGTTTGTAAACCCGCTAAGTTTTTCATAGGTTTTTCATTGGTTCCAGATAAGGGAAGCGTAACCTCCAGGGTATCACAAAGGGTCTACATTGACCTAAGTGTGACGGGCGCAGGATTCTCTTGCCCCGTCAGCCCAGTAACCTAACCTAACCTAACCTAATGAATTTAAGTATTTCGGTTAGTAAGTTAGGAAAGAAATATTTTTTCTTTAATTCGGAAAACATTTCGCTTATTCCTCTATGATTTTTGTCGTTATGTTCGTCTTTTATTATAGTAATTATATCGTTTTTATCTGTAACATCCATTAATTTAGTATTTGATTTTAATAGTTTCACATTCCTATTCATTGAAAAATATTTCACGTAAAGGTCTTGGAATTTAAGATATAATGACATATCCTCGCAAAATATGCAAATGAGTCCTTTACTTATTATAAGTCCTTTCATTATTTTTAATAGGTTGGTTTTGTGTTTTTCTAACTGAACGTGGTTTTGTATTTTTTTATGTATGATTTTTATAGCAATCTTTTGTTTTGGGCCATAAGATAAGTGTATCTGATTTTTATATAGGTTTACGGGTTTTTCTGTAATGTAGATATGTCGCGTCTCATCCTCCAAAGCACTGTGAATGGTAGCACCAGTGGATAATGCTTCGTTGTTATTGTCGCACTGTTCCGAAAGAGTAATACTTTGAGGTTTGTTTCTATCACAAGTGCTATTTTCAGCTACCTCATTGTTAAAGATATCACCTAAAGTAACTTCCTCGTTACTATTGGATTTATCTGGATCCTGGTTAACGTATCTGCTAAGCCCATCTGCTACAAAGTTGTCTTTCCCTTTGAGGTACTCGATGTCGAAATCGTATTCGTTTAACATGATCTTCCACCGCTGGAGTTTCATGTTTGGCTCCTTGATACCGTTTAACCAGACGAGCGGCTTATGGTCTGTGCGGACAGTGAATTTCCTACCGTACAGATACGTTCTAAAATACCTTACGGACCAGACGACCGCCAGTAGCTCCTTCTCTATTGTTGAATAATTTAGCTCGTGGTGATTTAAAGTGCGTGAAGCATAGCAAATAGGATGGTTATTTTGGCTGAGCACTGCTCCTAGCGCATAATTTGACGCGTCCGTAGTAAGGACGAAGGGCTTGTTAAAATCAGGACTTTTCAGTATAGGATCGGTAGTGAGTAACAACTTTAATTTGTTAAAAGCGTTCACATAGTGGGGGTCTAAAACATTTATCGTTTCCGATTTTTTTAAATATTTTATCATTGGGTATGCAACTTTAGCGTAATCTTTTACGAACTTTCGGTAATAACCGGTTATTCTTAAAAACTGTTTTATACCCTTCGTGTTTTTGGGTATTGTCATTGCTGTAATTGATTTTACCTTATTTTCGTCCGGTTTCACTCCATTATTTACTATAACGTGACCCAGAAAAGTAGTATGTAAATTGGCAAATCTACATTTGCTTACCTGAATTTTTAGATTGCATTCTTTAAGTTTTTGGAAAATTTGCTTTAAAGAGTCTAAATGTTCTTCGAAACTAGTAGAAAATATGAGGATGTCGTCCAAGTAGACGACACAAATTTTGTTTATAAAGTCTTTTAGAATTTTATTCATTAATCTCTAAAATGTCGCAGGTGCATTCTTTAGCCCGAACGGCATTCTCAGAAATTCATAATGACCAGTTTTGGTTGAAAAGGCAGTTTTAGGTCGATCTCGCGGATTAACTTCTATTTGATAGAAACCTTTTACGAGATCCAAAGTTGTAAAATAATTAAATTTTCCTAATTTGTCAAATAGATCATCTATATTGGGCATCGGGAATTTGTCATCAATGGTCTGAACATTGAGCTTCCTATTGTCCACAACAAGTCGCCATTGCTTTTGGCCGCTATTGTCGACTTTTGTTGGTACTACCCAAATGGGCGAATTGTAGGGACTGCTGCTGGGTACGATAATTCTCTGCTCTAACATCTCATGTATTTGCTTGTCAACTTCTTTTGTATGGATTTCCGGATATCGATATAGTTTACTGAATATAGGCAACTCATTGTTCGTATTAATGTGATGCCTTATTTCGTTTGTAAATGTTAAATTATCTCCAACTTTATAAAATATCGACCTATACGAATGAAGCAATGTCTTTAGTTTCAAGCAATCGGCTTTATTCAAATGGTTGGCAAATATTTTATCGGTGATTTCGTTTGAAGATACCTCAGTACAGAAAACATTTGATAAAATATTTTTGTGATAATTGTTGGCGTACATTTCCTCTTCTTTGTTCATATATATAGGTATATTCGCATAGTCTGTTATTAGTGAGCGATTTTTATAATCAATAACTAAGTTAAGGTGAACTAAAATATTATTACCTAGTAAACCGTCAAAATGTTCATGGAATTGATACTCTAGAAAATTAACAAAGCAATTTTCTTTATGAAATTCCTTAAATAAAGGGATTCGGTATTCAATATTTGTTTGAATGTTTCGCCCGAGCACTTTAAGAATACGGTTTTCTGAGCGTATGCTCCACTTTGGATTACACAAATTTGGATTAATAATGCTAAACTCGGCACCGCTGTCGACTATAAATCTAAGTGGTTTTATGTGATTTTCGATTACTAAATAGGGTAATTGTTTTCCCAAACTATTGGAAAATTTTGTTGGTTCTCTGAGTCGTGTTCATTATGCGATGTATTTAGTGTAATGTCCATTGGCTCAGCTTCGTAGTCTTGCCTTGAATGATTAGCCCTATTTCTATTGTTATAGGCCACTTTGTGCATGGTTGTTATATTGTCTTGACTGACTGCTGTGTGCATTGTTATGATTTTGTCGAGATAGTTCGGCTTGCGTATAGTTATTGTTATAATTGTTTCTAAAATGTTGATTAATGTGTCCCTGGTCAATGTTATTGGTTTGTCTTGATGTTCCAGCTGGTAAATAGTGATTGTTCCTTAAAGTTTGATTATAGTTTCCCTGATCGTAGTTATGCCTTTGACGCCAATGCTTCGATTAGAGACATAGGATTTCTACTAAGTATTATTGACTTGGTTGGTTCCGGTAAATTGTTTTTAAATGTTTCTAGGGCTATCCTATTATTAGATGCGATCATTTGCTGATCATTGCCGATATTCTGTAGCATGCATGAATTATTTATTCTACATAAAAGGGTGTTTATCTGATCATAGAAGTCCTCTATATTTGTATTTACTCTTACCGTCCTTATTTTATCTAATAGAGTATGAACTGAAAGCTTTTCCCCAAAGTTATCTTTTAATATTTCCCTGATTTGACCCCAAGTTTCCATTCTGCCATGCATCTGAATTGTACATCTAGCTTTTCCTACGATTTTATCTTTTATATAACCTGTTAGAACGGATTTACTTACAAGCTCGAATGAATCAATAGTCGGTATCAAAGAGTCTATCCTATCCAAAAATTCTATTAGACTATGTTCGCTCCCGTCATACGCGGGTATTTTATGTATTAGGTCTAATATTAACCTAAATTTATCAGCTGTGCTTAAAGCTTCCATGGTGGTTTTTTTTTTTTTTATTTATTATTCGGGTACCTGTTATGTTGTTGATGATGTCGCCTGGTGTGTTTTCGTTTCTTTGCTTGGTAGTGTTAGAGTTGTAATGGTGTAATGGGTAAATTCTGCTTTTCAGTTGGATGCTACTGTTCTTATTTCGGCTTGTTCCGCACTTTTGCCGATTGCGTGGGAGCTTTTTTTTTTTGTTGTTGGCGCGTTTTTGGGGGCTG
Source organism: Portevinia maculata (assembly GCA_949715645.1). Taxonomy (NCBI): domain Eukaryota; kingdom Metazoa; phylum Arthropoda; class Insecta; order Diptera; family Syrphidae; genus Portevinia; species Portevinia maculata. Next base: position 22,792,362 of record OX454527.1, on the reverse strand, counting down.
TTTACGAGCTATTTTAACTTGAATTGAATCGCGCGTTGTTGTTTTCTCACTGTTTTTTTTTGTTTTTTTGGTACGCGACTATAGGTACTGAACTTGACAAAGAGCAGTTACTTGTAATTATCGCGCACAAATTTGCTGAGTGATAAAAAATCTGCGAATCTTTATTTCTTCTTTTTTTTTCTCGCAACACCAAAACCGTGAATTGTATCGCTTTTTATCAATCTTCTTCTTCTTCTTTTTTTTTTTGTTGCAACACTCAATTCGTATTTTTTTCTAAGAAGATGATTGTTTCACAAAGTTAAATTATTGTTTTAACGCGCGCTTTTTTTTCCGACTGCGCCAGTTTTATTTGATGTAAAGAAAACGAAAAGGAACACTTTATAATAATTAATAATAGTCTTTATTGGTTTAAAACCCATTTATGCCCATTGGTGCGTTAACGCACCAAAATACATAGTTTTCATTTTGAATTTGAATTTTTTTTTATTACACCTAAGTAGGCTGTTAATGGCTAATTTAGTTTTGCAAATAGTAGGCTTTATCATTTGCGTCATTACAAGTTCATAAACGTGCTGAAAAGTTGAAGTTTTTCTTAAAATAAAAAAATATATATTTGGAAAAAAAAAAAATCTCAATCTACATAGCAAAATGGCAGAGTATGTAAAAATCAACACTGAAAAGTATATAATTTAAAATTATTTGTTAAGATAAAATGAACCCAAATATATCAAAACAATAATAAGACAATAAATGTAATTGTGGAACATGTTACAACAAATGAAATTAGCAGGGTGCGTTAACGCACCAATGGGATATGCGGCTATAATAATCGCTGTTTTATTCAATGTAGGCAAAAAAGTCTTACGGTGGGAGAAATTTTCGAAATTCTCGAAAACTTAACCGACGATGATAACATTCCGAACCAAGTGGTAATAACTCCGCCAGAAGATGATTACCTTACCGATGAGGAATCAGGAGAGGAGGAAAATTTGGATGCCAACCGACTGGGCTGTAAGCAGCTTAGAGCTTGTGGAGAAATGGAGTTTTTGACGGAAAATGACTATGTAGAAGCTATTCCGGAAGTACCTTGTGGATCAACAAAAGCAAAAAAAGTGATTCAGGAATGGAAAAGTGGAAACGAAGATAGTCTCCCACTCAACAGTCTGATAAATACCAATATTTTTTCTGAAAACAGTTATCCTAAGCCACTTACATTATCTTCGGAGAGTCATCCGATAGAGTTTTTTGAGCTTTTTATTGATAAGGAAATCATCGATCTCATCGTTCAATACTCAAAGTCATATTCCCTGGTAAAAAGGAATAAAGCTTTTGATGTTGATCTAGGTGAGATTTACACATTCCTTGGTATATTAATCATTAGTGGATACAATCACGTTCCAAGAAAACGAATGTTTTGGGAAACTCGCGAAGATTGCCATAATGACCTAGTTGTTGAGGCAATGCGCAGAAATAAATTTGAAGACATTTTCTCAAATTTATATTTCGTAGATCCAAACACTAAATATGTACTCTCCAACAGATAAAATGAAAAAAGTAAGAGAAATAATGACAAAGAAACGATTAAATATACATATATTTCTAATACATACGTATTTTATATCATTTAACAGGTAAGGCCATTGATCGAACACCTAAATAAGAAGTTCTTAACTTATTGCCCAATGGAAAATAATATATCGGTCGATGAATCCATGATTCCATATTTCGGCAAGAATAGTTGCAAGCAATTTATGCGAAACAAGCCTGTCCGATTCGGTTATAAGGCTTGGGTTGCTGCATTGAAATATGGATACTGTCTACAGTTCCAAGTATATCAAGGAAAAAGCCAAGATCGAGATCTTTCTTTGGGTTTGGGCGAGTCGGTGGTTCTTGATTTTAGCAAAACAATGGCAAAGGAATTTCCTTCATCTAAGTTTGCATTTTTCTTCGACAACTTTTTTTCAAGCCCCGACTTGCTTGCTAAATTATCTTCCATGGACTTCGGTGGAACAGGGACTCTACGTGAAAACCGGGTCAAAAATATATCTTTTGAAGAAAAAAAACAGTTTTTAAAAAGGGAAAGAGGCTATTTTGATACCTATTACGACAAAAGAAACTGCGTAATTTTGACTCGATGGCGAGATAAGAAAATTGTCACCATGATTTCCAATGTCTATGGCACCAATCCCATTAGAAATGTTAAGAGATTTTCATTTGCAGGTAGAAGAAAAATATATATACCTCAGCCAAATGTCAACTACCATAAGCCATAGGCTTCGCAGATACGTATACAAAATGTTATGTTTTTATGATGAATAATATAACTCCCATATGGGAGGGGTAGATTTGCTTGATGAGCATATTTCTAATTACCGGATTGGGTTTCGAGGAAAAAAGTGGTATACATCCATCGTTATGTGTATGTTCGATGTAGCCGTTGTTAACTCATGGTCGTTGAGTAAGAGCTGTGGGAAATCCGTAGATCAATTAGAGTTCAGAAGGCAACTGGCAATCGGTTTACTAAAAAAATATGGTTCTTCACCAACACGAAGTGGGAGGCCGAAAATTCAGGACATCAACGAAATTCATCGTGGGCAGCATATCATTGTAACCGGAGGTAAATATGAATAGGTAGTGAAGCAAATAAATATTCAAAAATATCTTTTCCTAATAGGTCTGAAACGAAAACGTTGCCGACTATGCAAATCACACACAAACAAAATATGTGGTCACTGCAAAATAGCACTCCATGACAAATGTTTTGCGGAATACCACCACCACAATTAAGAAAAGACTTGCGCTATAAGAAATTTAAATACTATCGTTTCGTGCTCAGAAATAAAATGAAATATGAAAAATATATATGTATATTTTTTTTCATGCCGCTGTATGCCCACTGGTGCGTTAACGCACCATTCTTAAAACAGCGATATCACCAAAAGTACTTAAATAAAAAATTATTTTTCTTCGCAATCGTTTAAGTTCATTCGCTACTATGTGGAATCTGCAAAAACGTTGCACAAAATAAGTAAAAATATAATCTGGGCATATATGGGTTAACTCCACTTTACAACTGACAAGAGCTTAATCCTAGCTTGTGTATTCTGGTTCGGACGCTCACTCTTCATCTTCACATGAAGATGTAGAGAGAGAGAAGAACCAGCTTTTGGCGAAGTTCCATCGCACACTTGGTGTTTGATCTCAAACAGCGAGTGTAGCGAGGAGGATGACTGCCACTTTGAGCATCATATGAGTTGTTACTTTATTATGTAACAATATTCTATTTTACGATTCGAAAATCCAAAAAAGATTGTAATGTGCAAATAAATGATTTCTCGTATTTCGTCATGCATAATATTATTATTCAATTCATGTTACTACAACATATTAGCAATAGTGCGAAATCTAAAGAAAATCTCAATCGTTTTTAAAATTCCGCGGTTTTTTGAAGAATTCTTGCAGAATTTCGTCTTCCGTTAGTCCAATTTCAGGATGGATACTCAAAGAAGCGAGTCCATTCAGGCGCTCCCGTCCTATTGTACTTCAAAGATAGTTTTTTATTCTTCTTAGGGTCGAAAATGATCGCTCTGGAGCTGCAGTTGTTACGGGTAACACTGCCAATACTCGTAAGATCGTGTTCACGTTTTTGAAACATTTTTCATTGATAACCTAAAAAAATAACGCAACCATTGAAAGTTAAGTATTCGATGGGTAATAGACACTGATTCTGGAAGTAAAAATTCCGATCTGAAGTTACTCACTGATAGTGCATCGAGCGCATTTTGAATATCTTAATCAAAGATCCGTTGCCTCCACATTCTGATATCTGAGATAAAATTCCTTTCTGAACAGTCCAATATTTCATTTTCATTTTCATTTATTTTTCATTTTCATTTATTTATTTTCATCAAATGAGTAAACATTCACTGTTCTCTTTAGATTACATAATACAAAAAATAAATACCTATCAGCTACCACCAGAGTTGCTTAATGCTAATATTAAACAGTTTTTAAAAGAATACCTACTAAGATGAAATTCTAATAAATCACAGTAATTATTAGCCTCTCGTAGACATCTAGATATAGGTTCATTATAACCATAGTTAGCCCTATGAAAGGGTACGTAAAATACATGACCATATCTGAGTGCTCTCGACGGAGCATAAAAACCAATTTGTGATAACAGAAAGGGGCAATCGATATGACAGGCAATTAGATCCCTCACAAACATTATTGATAAGTATTTCATCGAGTCGATAGAGGTAAAATTCCCAGTAGTTTACACCTAGTATCATAGGAAGGCATTTCAATATTCCAACGAAGCCGTCTTACTACAACTCTAGTCAAACACTTTTGGATCCTCTCAATTCTGAAGGAATGAACTTCATAAAATGGATTCCAGACAATGCTGCAGTACTCGAGGTGAGATCTAACAAATGCAAAAAAGAGGTATTTGAGACAATAAGGATCCTGAAATTCCTTTGAATTTCTCAATATAAATCCTAGCATTGAGTTGGCCTTAGCAGCTAGAAACTCAATATGTTCAATAAAATTCAGTTTCTGATCAAACATAATCCCAAGATCTTTTTTTGATCGTATAATGGATAACGGAACATCACCAATCATATACGAGACAGGAATTGGGGACAGATTACGACAAAAAGTAAGGCTTTGACATTTAGATACATTTAAGTGCAGGTCATTGTTATGGCACCAATTTTTTCAGAGTCTATCAAGATCATCTTGTAAAAGTCTACAATCTAACACCGATGTTATTTGACGAAAAATTTTTAAATCATCGGCAAACATCAAACATTGAGAATTCTGAAACATTTCCGGAATATCGTTAATAAATAACAGGAAGAGTAAGGGGCCAAGATGACTACCTTGAGGTACACCTGAAGTAACTTGTACCGGTGTTGACCGAATGTCGTTTAAGCATACAAACTGAATACGCTCCGTAAGATATGAGCTAACCCACTTTAACAGATTGGAATGAAATCCGAGTCTTGCCAGTTTCTGCAGTAAGATGGCGTGATTTACACGATCAAAGGCCTTGGAAAAGTCAGTGTATATGACATCAAACTGAAAACCTTTCTCCAAACCGTTTAAAACCTGATTACAGAAAATTGAGAGATTAGTTGAAGTTGATCTACCAGCCACAAAACCATGCCGAAATGGAGAGATGTAATTCTTGAGGATAGGTGCAAGTTTATCAGACACTAATTTTTCGAAGAATTTGGGTATAGTTGGAATTTTGCAGATTGGGCGATAATTAGAGATATCATGGCTGGAACCAGATTTAAAAATAGGTGTAATTAAAGAGTTTTTCCAGACCTTGAGAAAGTCCCCATTTTGAATGGATTGATTAAATACTAAACAGAGAGGTACAGCAAACGCGTAAGAACAGTTACGAAGAATAATTGGCGGAATTCCATCAACACCAGGATTAGTACCTATCGGTCTTCAAAAGGGGGAAAGTGCTAATTCCACTTCAGAAGACGAAAATTCGAATGTGCCAAGATTTAAAGAAATATTTGACATTGAACTATCGCTAAAAGAAGAAGATCCGGAGGAAGTATAGACCGATTGGAAGTGCTTAGCAAACATATTGCAAATTGTTAATAAGTCTGAAGAAGTTTCGTCATCTTGGCGCATAATTTTTGGAATACCAATTGATTGTTTTTTATTATTGATATACTCCAAAAAACATTGGCTATTATTCCTTAAATTTGACTCAACTGATAGAACATACTGTCTATACAGGAACTTATTTAAAACATTAAATTGCTCCTGGAGTCGACGGTATTGGGTATAGAGCTCAGGATCATTATTGTTTTTCCGAAACTGTTTGCAGATCTTATTTTTCCTATTGTTAAGATTTATAACCTTTTTATTGAACCAAATAGGTTTGGTGCCAGTTATAGCTTTTACTTTCCGCGTAAACATATCGATTGCCACTCTAACGATATCCGTAAAAAGGTTGAAGGAATCATTTAAATTATGGCTACTAAAAACATTTAACCATTCAGTGCTATTTAGGTAATTCGAAATGCTATTAAAATTAGCTTTGGAGTAGTTATACTTAAAATTACATCCAGATGAAGACGGTTTAATAAATTCACAAAATTGTAATCTTATAGAAAGTGCTACATGAAAAATTGTGTTGCGACAAAGAGGAACTATGGAGTTGCTAACACTAATGTCAAGCCCTGAATCAGCGAAAACTAAATCAAGTAAATTATTAAATTCATTGTGAAAACTATTTATCTGCTTAAGATCAAGCCAGGCAAGCGTGTCAACAACTTCATATTCATAATCTAAGTTAACATTTGATGGAATAAGCCTAGCTTCATTGTAATCAAAATTCCATATTAGATTAGGTAAGTTGAAATCACCAATTAGAATTACATGTTGTTTGTCGTTTAGGTTATTTATAATGAAGCAACAATTTTCAATATGAGCTTTATATAATAAAAAGGGGCTTCCTGGTGGAATATAACTAACAACAAGAATGATTTCTGAGACAGGAATACATTTAATACTAACAGCTATTTGGTCCACATCAATTGCAGCGGTTTGTACAGGCAATACAATTTCTTGGCTATGCCATGAGGCTCGGACAGCAGCCAATACTCCACCTCCCCTCACGTTCTGGGTTATATCGGAGCAACGATCTTTCCGAAATACGGAATATTGGTGGCTGTTGAACATTTCCGCATTGTGATGTTTATCGGTGAGTCAAGTTTCAGTGAATGAGATGATGTCATACTGACCAGAAGAGGAAAACAGCAATACATCTTTAAGCTTTGTGCGAAGACCACCTGTGTTCTGGTAGTATAAGTGGTATGATGTAGATTTTATGTCATCGAGTTTTTTGAAGTCACTGCCAAGTTTTTTGACTTGGAGTTTTTAGAGCTGGGAAGGTTAACGAACTCCTTTACAAGCATGCCGTTGGGCCAAAAGCTTGGATTGACCAGTATCTTACCAGTCTATGGTGGAGCTAAAAGCTTAAATGAAGAGGAGCGACGACCAGGTAAATTTTCGGGTGTAAGACCGTAGCATTTGATATTTTCTATGTGGGCAGCTTTTGAGGCAATATAGCTCATAATATCACTAGACTTAGTGCCGTATTCCAAGCGTGATAGGAACACCGTGAGTGGTGGAGGTACAACTCTAAGTGAGCATATATGCGGACTATTGCCATTAATCACGGACGACTGGATTCCGTTAAGGGCTTCATTGTCGGTCCTTATTACATCAGCTAAGGGTATTGTATTTCTATTTATGATGACAACCTCTCTGCGTGGTAATGAAGACTGAACTACAATTTCGGGATTAGAATTGGAGTCATAAAACTTGTAAAGATCTGCGCATTTTTCCTCATCAAATTCCTGCTTGGAAGGAAATAGTTGTCCGAAACTGTGGAAGATCGATTTGTGTTTTTCGAACCGACTTTGGAGATGAAAAATGTAAGTATCAAGGAATGGAATGTAGAAGGCAATTCTGTAATAATCTTCGACATTTTGTGTTTCAACGTTGCAACGGGTTTTCTGTTGACTGGAACGACGAGGCAATTTCATATTAATTTCGTATTCGGAACAGATTTCAGAAATATTGTCGTAAATGATACAAAAATTTTAATCAACGTTTTCCCGATTTTCCTTGATATCATTCGTAGCATCATCAGCTAACTTTGTGGCTTCTCCTAGATCTTGATTTTTCGTCTGCAATTCCCGACTCATAGGCAAGACGATAGAATTGATCGATTCCATTATATGACAGAAGATTTGAAATTCGATTGTCAAAATCGCGGTCAAAAGCTGAGATGTCTTTTGTGAAGTCTCTCGATCTTTCCACTTTTTTATTTCTTCCAAAGCTTCTATAACGGCCGGTTGAAGTTTGAGGTAAGTTGAAACTGCTTCATGAGACTGAGCCCATCTTGTAACAGCGAAAGAATTAAATTTTTCTTTTCTCCGGTCACTCTTTTTCGGCATTTTCAAAATGTCTTCCTTTAAAATGCTTTGTCTCTTCGGCCAGTGGAAAAATGCTTCTATTGCTCCGATAGTTCCTAACGCATTTTTTATACCCGAAACTCCACAAGCGGCATTGATGACCAAACTGAAGCCATGCGCGGCACAATGAACGTAGATTGCAAGAGGAAAATGAGACCTGATATGGGCTTGCACTCCGTTTACTTCGCCACTTATAACTGCTGCATATATATATGTATCTGTGTATCAAAAAATTATCGACACTGTGTCGCGAAGTAGATGTTCCGAATTAAAATTGTTTGCAGGGGTAACCGTGTGTCCACACAAGCGGCACTATCGTAGTTTCATGCAAAATGTATCAAAAGAATGAGAAAATGAGGTTAAGTTAGGTCATGACAGCATACATTTTATGGACCCCCCCCCCCCTCGAGATGCTAGATCCGCCACTGATAAAACCACTGCACTGTATGGCGTATGAGTGTTTTTTTTACACAAAGTCGAAAAACTAAACCGTTCATAAAATTTCGGGTAGCAACTAGTAGCAGCCAAATCTTTTTGCCTTACAAAGACAAATATTCAATCTAACTTACAAAGTGCAAACTTTCACAGAATAACACGGTAATCATTAAAACTTAAAAAATTTAAAGAAATACGACGTCTAGGTATTTGCTGTATTGCGTTTGAACCCGAATTAAAACAAAAACAACAACACAAGATTTCCAAAAATGCATTTGAAATGTCAATACATATCTGCAGTAGAATCCTGCATTAAAAAAAAAATAAGATTTATATCACAACAACTTGAAATCACTTACAGAGGAACACTACCGAAATTGCATGCATGCAAAAAATCCAAACTGTCAACTTTGACCTCAGTTTATCACAACACAAGATGAAGAAGAAAACAAAGCGTTGACCCATGTATATTTAGGATCCGCTATAGCAAACTTTTCCTTTTTGAATTTACTTTTTAGAAAAATGAATTTTGGCCAGCTTTTCGATGCAAGTACTCCTATGTGCGTCGTTGGCACCAACTCGACCAGTGCAACACCGCAAGGCTACTCTGGCCGAAATTAAATAAACCCAGGTTCATTAGACTTCTGAGGCATAAGACAGGAACCCTCTCCAAATTAGGAAACGCCCTCACCGGGCACTGTGCTATAGGAAGATATGCTCAAAGGCTGGGCACTCCCTACAATGACTTCTGCGGAAGCTGTAGGGACGTAGAGGAAGAGGAGACTATCAGTAACTTCTTTTGCACGTGTCCTGCACTCGCCAACATTAGGAAGGCTACTACCTTTTCAATGATCTAAACGATCTCAACAACGGCTGCACAGCAAAGATTGGCTAGGTACTTCATTTAGAGGAGCAAATGGTTCCCTGAGTAAGAGGGTGACCCACCCACCTTACACATCGGCAGCAATGGACTTACCTCTGGTCTAAGTGCATCCTCATCGAGGGCCGGTTGCAACCAATCAAACCCATGATACAGTTCCTAATTCCCAATTCCAAGTAGGTACCTACCTACCTACCTACATATGTATGCAGTTATGAACCAACCAATTGCAAATTCTTTGAATTTAAATCACAGCAAAATTTCGGACAACAATTGAATTAGGCCATTCCACCACTACCTACCTAGGTACCCACCATCAGAACCAATCCAATCGTCAATTCTGTGCACAAAGCTTTCGCTGAGGTAGGTAGTAAGTAACACAGCTACCCACCTAGGTTTTTGTAGCCTACGTCTGTATAACGGTAACGCCAAAACCGTTCTCAATTTGTCAATTGCCACCGCATTCTACGATTCTAAAACAACAATAAACAACTCTTAGTCATTTTTTTATTTTGAATTTCATGACCACAGATGAGATACACAGTTTAGCTCATCTGCGCTCATGACTCCTCTTTCTGTTCAAACGGTTCAACATAAACAAAACAGACTTTCTGCGTCATTTTTAGCCGAAAACTCAGATGAATCACCCCCACCAAACAGCACCCGGTAGGGAGAGGTACCTAGGTACGTACTATACCCATCGCAAGCATTTTTTCATATAAATATCTTCTCCGCCGTATAATTTGCTTTACTGCTTCGTCGAAGAGAGAAACGCATAAACAAATTAATTTTGCCGAAATTTACCCAATCATCATCATCTGGTTTCTGGCTGCTCAAAAACAACAGAATCAATAACAAAACATTTGCTTTGGAATATATTTATTTATCTAGGTAGGTATTTAGAAAAGCTTTCCGCTCTACCTAACTTCCCGTATCCGTAAACGAGACTCTGCAATAAATGTCACAACGCGCACTGACCTATTTTCCAACCACAAGGGATGATACAAAAATTATGTAGGTACAAAACCATTTTCATCCACCTGTCCCGAATAGGGTGGCAAAACGTTAGTACTTCTTCAGACCTAACTGTACCTACCTATCTATTTTACAAGAAAAAAAAATATAAGCCACAAGAAAAACTTTACGCAACGCATGAAATACGAAAATTCGGGATTCATCTAGACATGTTTATCATTTCCAGTTTGATTCGAACTTTGGATTTAATTGTGTTGTGTTGATGTTTTGCTATCTCTTTCACTTGTCTGTTGACTCTTTACTGTTTTCTTTTTTTATCTAATTAGAAAACACAGGGAATTTCCATCCATTCAACTACTCATGACTGCCCTCCCCCGAAATACAAACATACATAACGTTGATAGTGGCAACAAACGTACCACGAAACGGGAATGTAACAATCCATATTTTGTTCTTCTGTTTTCGTCGACTCTGTTGTCTGTTCCACAATGTTTTTGTTTTTTCTCGATTTTTCTTTAAACAATATCCGTTCGAATAGAAATTTACAGAAGACCATAGCGGGGAAAAACCATATCTCTTCTTTCAAAGTTTTCGCGCGCTACAGAAAGAGAGAAGAACGGATATCGAGAGATTCCGAGAGAAATCGGAAAATGAACTTGGATTGGAATTCAGAGGATATTCCCCAACTTCCACAATCCACAAATTCATTTAATTCATTTGAAATTCATTAATCTTCTCCTCCATTCCCCAATCATCACTCTCTCTCTTTATCCCTCCCAAAAATCTATTTCAATTGAAACGACATGAAATTTGAATCGCTTATGCGCACAACCGATAAACAAAAACAAAATGAAAACTGAAAAAAACTTCCCGCCATTGCTTCCACCGCGCATTCCGTTGATCGTAAAAATAAACACCACACCAACCCATTCAGTGAAACCAGCATCAAACAAGCTAACATCTTTTCGTCAAGGCGTTCTCGCCTCTCGCATACATTTGTGTGTTGGCTGTTGGAGGTTGAATGAAACCTGAAGCCCGCTACACGCGCGTCAGAACGAGACATAAGAACAACAAACAATTTTCGCTCTTGTGTTTTTATTTTTGTTGGGGTTCCGTTTTCACTTTGCATTCGCATCTATTTCATGTCGACATCGTCTGTGTGTGCATTTATACTACCACATCAAGTGACGTAACATTTTTTTTTTCACAAAAATTCGTTACGAAGGCAGCTGGCATTTGGTGTAGGCTAAGACGATAGCCGAAGAGGAATCGGAATTGGAGAGGGGGGGTGTGATTGTGCGTCACACTGATAGTAGACGCGTGTATACTATGTTCGTTCGGTTAGGAAGGAGAAAAAGAAGCGTAGCGTGTAGCTTGAACTTATATCTATCTATATGGCAATGGCGGGAATGTGTAGTATATTTTCTTTTGGAGTATGTGTGTCGTTTTGGCCGGTTACCCCGTGTTGTGAGGATGATTATGATTTTATTGGGGGTAAATTTTCTTTGGGAAAATGCTTCTGGAGAATATTTTTTTTTTGGTTTGTTGGTTTATTTTGTTCTCTCTGTTTTGTTTTGTCTTCTGCTGGAGTAGGAGTCAACCCGTTAGATTTATATTAGTCATCGATTGAATTGGAGCTGGGTAGCTGTAGGTTGAGGTTTGACCCAGTTTCCAAAATGGGGACGGGCCAATAAAGAGTGTGCAGATTTTACACACACTATTACAAGTGAAGAACAAAACAAGGAAATAGGAACTAATTGAAGGTTCGCAAGTAAAACCTTCTCAGATATTTATAGAAAAAGATTTCCTTATGCCTGATCGGACGGTCGAGGAGCTGCTGAGACTTTAACGAAGGCCTGAGGCAAGGCAATGCATGCAGTGTTAAGACTAAAGAACGGCGAGCTTACGATTTCAGCTTTAGTAGTCGTCATTAATAAGGTTTCTGCAAGGAAGACAAATCTATTCATTTTGACGGCTTGTCGTTGCGGGCTAATCTAATCCAAAATCATTTAGGTACCTAGGGTGATGGCATGTGAGGTCGGCCGGCGCGCCATAAAATGATGCTTAATAGCAAATGCGTTTGTTAAACACACAGACATTTTTTGCCCCAAAAGGCTAACGGTTTTCCTGTCTGTGAGCAAAGTCAGGATGCCATGCAGCTGCTAGTTTCTCCTTGATAATTGTTAGTTTGATTCAAGTTCTTGGAAAGGGTAAATTTGTCATTTTGAGTTAAAAAAATAAATAGTGAAAGTGAATGTCAGAAACCCTCCATAACTAGTAAAATACTATCGGTAAGTGCATTTTATGATTTTATTTGGGTTGTCTACAGTTTCTTTTCATTGTTTTTTTGCCCGAAAGTGGAGAAACAAAATTATTTAAAATAAATACAGAGGGGGCCGACCTAAGGAGACATTTTTTGCATGGTTCTTCTAGGCTCGGCCACCCCCGGCCGACTATAGAAGACTATATTTTTTTTTTGTTTATGCTTAAATTACTATGCAGATTGAAGGTTTACCTCATCCTACATTCATTTTTGACAAAACTTCCATGTTTTTTTTGCTTGGTTTCTGTAGTCGGCCCCCTGTTATCGCATTGAAAGAATGGGTGGCCGACTTCGGAAGACAGATATTGTTAAGTCGGCCGCTCATTTTTTACATTAAATTTTTGAGTTCTTTTATATTTAGAGTTACAAAACCGGTTTCAATTTAGAAATGAAGAAATTATTATTATTTATTCAAGCATTATAAAAAATGGAAAATTCAAAAGAAGGGGCTAAACGCGATTTCCATAAGTACCCGGAAGAAGCGCTTACAGAAGCATTGAAGAAGATTCGGGAGGAAAACTGGCCAATTAGGAAAGCCAGTAAAGAATTCGGAGTACCAAGGACAACAATACAAGACCGTATTCATGGCAGGGCTGCCGAAAAAGTGAGGCAATTGGGGCCGGATACTGTGCTGAGTACGGCCGAAGAAACAAGTCTTGTAGATTGGCTAGTGAATTTGGCGAAATGTGGCTTTCCCCAAAAACCTAACGATAATGAATTGCCAGGTAAGGGTTGGTATTACGGCTTTCTCAAGCGCCATTACGAACTGTCCCTCAGAACACCAGAGGGTCTATCAAAAGGCCGGGCAATCGTTACCGAGGAGTCAGTAAGGAAGTGGTTTGAAGATTTAAGGAATTATCTTCATGAAATAGATGCTCTAGATATTCTGGAAGACCCTTCCAGATGGGGATGAAACATCGTTTAGCCTATCTCCGAAAACTGGTATTGCCTTAGCGCCAAAGAGTTGGAAAAACTTTTACAAAGTAAGCTACGGAAACGAAAAGGAAACAGTGATCGTTCTGTTTGTGTTCAGTGCTGATGGCAAGACTTTACCACCTCTGATCGTGTTTCCATCCGTGCGTCCCCCGAAAGCATGCCCCCAACATGGATTTTAGGTAGATCAGAAAGTGACTGAATGCGTTCTGAGATCTTTTTTGAGTACGTGGCGAACAGTTTTAATGGGTGGCTAAGAGAAAACAACATCAAAAAGCCGGTTGTTTCTTGTCGATGGTCACAAATCACATCTCACCATGGAGCTGACAGCTGAGCGATTTTTGCCGGAATAATGGTATCATCTTGTATGCCCTTTTGCCAAGCACGACACACATTACCCAGTCAGCCAATGTAGGCGCATTTTAAGGGCTTAAGCAGGAATATAAGACCACAGTTCATAAATGTCAAAGCATACCTGGCAATGCAGGGGAAGCCGTCACCAAAATAAACATTTGTGAAGTTCTGAAGCTAGTTTTGGAAAGCTCGGATAGAAGTGAAATAATCAAAAAACCTGATGCCATCGACTTCTCGAAATGCGTGCGACATAGTAGTCACAGGTCATAGTTTCGATGAAACGAAGAAAGTTCTAGCTTTGGCAAAGGAAGGATTTCTTAAAAAACAACGTTGACTATGAAGTTGTGATAAAGATAGTAGAAGAGATGGAGCGTAGTCACCTTAGTAAATCTGAGCCAAATGACACCATGACGGTCATAGATGGTACGATTGAGCTTCCTACGGATATTGCGGAACCATTACCGGCACCTATCTGACAGCCAGTACAGGAGAACTCAAACTTGTTTTTTTTTTTTGATGATATTTAATGTAATAAACATTTCCTTTTTTAAATGAGTTTGTATTATTATTGTTTTTATAAATTAAAATACATACATATATTGAAAATTAAAAAAAATCTGCTTTCCTAACTTGGTCAAAACATTGAAAATACAGAAGTAAACATAGGGACGGGCTACAGTCCGCTTGGGCGAACTGTTGGATACCCTATTCTTATTCCTATCCCTCATAAGTGGGCGTGACAAAATCTAAGTATGGTTGAATTGTTAAGAACGCTCTACATATTTTGTTATATAACATTTAAAGGATTTTATCAAAAAAAAAACGCTCCCTAGCTCAAACTTGGGTGTTTCAATAAAATTGTTTTATTTAATTGTGGGCGTGTCAGTAGGCGGAATTAAAAAAAAATTAACACCTGAGCATAAAGGGCCCCTAGAGAGTATATATTACAAATTTCAGCTCCCTAGCTCAAACTTTGAATTTAAAAAAAAAATAAAAAAATTATTGTGGGCGTGGCGTGTCAGTGGGCGGATTTTGAAAATATTTACACATGAGCATAAAGGCCCCATAGAGAGTATATATTATAAATTTCAGCTCCCCAGCTCAAACTTTGGATTTTCAAAAAAATTTATTTATGTATTTGTGGGCGTTTCAGTGGGCGGATTTTGAATTTTTTTTTATCCCGAGCAGTTTTAGGAGTCATAGATTATATATAAAAAATTTCAGCTTTCTAGCTCAAAATTCGATTTTTTCCAAAATTTTGTTGTTTTGAGTTTGTGGGCGTGTCTGTGGGCGGATTTCAAAAATTCGTAAACTTGATTATTTCGGGACCCTAGAGAGTATATGGTTAAAATTTCAGCTCTCTAGGTCCAGTTTAAAGGCCTAATTTTTGCCGACAGACGGACGGACGGACATGGCTAGATCGACATTACTATCAATGCTGATCATAAATATAGTAACTTTTAGGGGTCTACGGCCAATATTAAGATACGAGTATGTTACAAACTATGCGTCAAAATTAATATACCCTTAGAATAGGGTATAAAAACCAAACCAGGTAGCACTGCACGAAGTGAAAACATACACACAACGAGGTTCAAGTAAAAAGCATTATGAAAAAAACCCACAATCATTCTTCTTACGAAGCATGCCGCATGTCGTGGTACAGGCAAAATATACTGTGTACCGCTTTTTCCACAGCGGTCGTTCCATAAGCGTTAAAACACATGCTTTTGACCTGCTTATACATATTGTAGGTTTTTCTGCATTTTGCTTTGTAGTAGTAGGAAATGCATATGTAGAGAGAGTGTTCCTACTCATTATATGGATATACTCTGGTCACTTGCCATCAAAATATATCCGATTGCCGAAAGCCGTATGAACATTATAATTAGGTAATAGGTGGATTTCATCAGGAAGAATGAGACTAACTGCATTTAGTGATAGAATTAAAAAAAATATGTTGTGGATTACATTTACATATCGTCGTGCGAGAATAACAAGGTCGCATGTCGAAAAAATTCAAATTTGACATTTTGATGCAATTATATTCAAATTTCCTACTTTCTACAAGAGAGCAGCACATATAATAGGAAGAAAAAAGCCATAAAATCAAGGCTGTTAAAAGAATATTCACCGAATGTTTAGATCAAAGTCGTATGTTTACGAGTACATACAACTATGCAATTTTAGGCTGCACACAAAAAACTTGTTACAAAGTCGCATGTTACCTACATACGGCTTTGTTATTCTTAAATAGTTGCTCATTTCATTACTGAAAGCCGGCACAAAACGTGATTTCTTTCAGTCGGTTTAAGTGTTGCGGGCATTGAATGTATTTTTCCTAAATAAACAGTTACGTCAACAAATAAATTGTTAGTTATTTACTTAAAAATTAGAGATCGTTGGTTAAGTAAGTACAAATTAAAAATTTTAAAGGGGCATAACATCAATTTCGTTGGTGTAGTAAAAAAATGGAGTTACAGCCGGAAGTTGAAATTGACTTGGATTTTGACTGTCTAGTACCAGGTGCTCAAATAACTGATGATGGTATTGTGATAGATGTTATTGACAACTCGAATAAAAGAACAACTAAAAGGAAGCGAGACTCTAGCAAGTGGAAATCCAACATACGTAGAGCTCGTTATCAAGCTGGTCAATCCTACGTTTCCGGAAGAAAAAAAAAAGTTGAAGCTAAGTCCATCAAAACAACAAAAAATTGTGCAGTTACATGCAAGTTTCAGTGCAGGTATATAACGGAAAAAGAAAGACTTCAGTTATTCAAGGTATACTATTCTTTGAACACCGCAGAAAAAAAACTATTTATTTCATCAACAACTGAAAAGTTTGAATGTATTGGAGGCAGAACTGGAAAAACAACGGATAGTAGAAGAGAATATACATTTAAATATTTCTTTAATGTTTCCAATAATACTATTCAGGTATGCCAACAATTTTATTTGGGAACTCTTAGCATAAGCGATAAGACCATTCGAAATATTCATCTTAACAAAGATCAAGTTACAGGAGCCAAGACCATCTCAAAGCGGATTGCATACAAAAAAAACTATAACACCAAACTTAAAAAACAGGTAAGGCAGCATATAAGTTAATAAACGAAACAAAGAAGAGTTTATTGACGACAAAAAGTTTATTGACGAGGCGACGCACAATCCACTCAACAACAAAGTAACGGCCCAGCCATCTCCATCCACCAATCATCATCATCACATTAAATAATCGATCTACTTCGCAACAAAGAAGCAGCCATCCCCATCCACCAGATGAAATAAACAATCACATCAAATAATCGATCCACTCCGCAACAAAGAAGCAGCCATTCCCATCCACCAGATAACATCAACAACAAAGTCGGTCGTCACAAGCAGTGCCATTAGATTGACCATTAACAACAATGTTACGCACAAGAAGTGCAGATGGCAATCTCTATGAAGTAAACACATCGAGCGCGTACGATCGTGTCACCATTCATCCCCCGAGAATATGATGATATTTCTGGAGTAGACCCACACATCAAGTTGACTATAAATAGCAAAGACTTCAAACAATCGAGGTTCAGTTGCCTAGTTAAGTTTATAATATTAAGTTCATTACTTTTCATTTCGTTTAAAGTTTAAGTAGTTCGGAAAAATTGTAAACCAGTTCAAAGTAAGAAAAATTGTAAACCAGTTCAAAGTAAAAGAATAAAAATATATTTTTTTTTGACGAAAATAAAAGTAATTAGTTTAACTGGCGCCCGAGCAGGGACCCGCGTTTTTAATAATAAAAAAAAAAACCAAACTAATAATTTGTGTTCGCGGGTGCTATCACATCTGAGTGTTTAGACTGTGTATTTAGACATTCCTGTGAAAAAACGACCTAGGAGAAAAGAGGCCCCCCAGTAGCTGGAAAACCCACAACCAGAGGAAAAGGAGTCAACTAGTATTGACAGCCGCTCCAAGGATGCAACGAGCCGCACTAGTGTAAGAAACTCAGTGCTTATGTAAGATTAGATTAAGAAATTTTTTTATATTGCCAATATATTTATGAAGTGAAATTTATTTATCAAATTTATCAAACTAAATTTATATTTTTAAAAGTGAATCTATATTTGAAATTTATGAAAAAGAAAAATAATTTTATTTTAAAATAACTTGTGTTTAATTGTGGCAAATCCAATCCACATTAGACCACCGATCATCTATTAATATTTTTAAAAGTGAATCTATATTTGAAATTTATGAAAAAGAAAAATAATTTTATTTTAAAATAACTTGTGTTTAATTGTGGCAAATCCAATCCACATTAGACCACCGATCATCTATTAATTGGAATCGGTGAAAGAAATAAATTCTAAAAATAACTTGCGTTTAATTGTCTTTTTGTGGCAAATCCAATCCACACTAGACCACCGATCATCTACTTATTGGAATCGGTGAAAGAAATAATTTTATTCTAAAAATAACTTGCGTTTAATTGTCTTTTTGTGGCAAATCCAATCCACACTAGACCACCGATCATCTGCTAATCAGAATTGGTGTAAAAAAAAATAAATTTATAATAAAAGTAACTTGTGTTAGTGTTTAATCGTCTTATTATGGCAAATCCAATCCATATTAGACCACCCGTCCTCAATCCAGAAATTCCTCCGAATCCTCAAAATCCCCCAAATTCTAATGGTTCAGTATCAAATGAGGCTCTTAGTACTCTTGTTACGGGAATAGTTGGCCGCATACTTCAAAATGAAGGCCGACAATGGGTTCAGTCGGTAATGAACCCTAACGCTGATGGATTTAGTGGTACAGACCAAATAATAAATCCGGAGTTCAGGGCAAATTTAACCGAGTTGGATAAAATACCAGACGTTGTCCGTAGCTTAAAAGATTTTAACGGTCAACCGGGAGAATTTAACTCTTGGAAGAAAAGTGTAGATCGAATTTTACAATTGTATGAAACAATCAAGGGAACACCCAAGTATTTCGGTATCTTGAGTGTTATTCGCAACAAAATAGTTAGCCAAGCTGATGTGGTATTAGAATCCTATAATACCCCGTTAGATTGGAAGTGCATCTCACGATGCCTCACAATGCATTACGCAGACAAGCGAGATCTATCCACTTTAGAATACCAAATGACATCTTTAGTCCAAGGAAACCAAACCGTACAGGAATTTTATCACCAAGTCTATGCTCATCTATCACTTATTTTAAATAAGTTAGGGTGCATGGATGTAAGCAACGAGTCTTTATCATTGCTTACACAAACATATCGTGATAAGGCTCTTGATACATTTATACGAGGCCTTAAAGGTGATCTGCCAAGGTTACTCGGAATAAGAGAACCTACAGATCTTCCACAAGCGCTACATCTTTGTATAAAACTGGAGAATCAAAATTATCGTACCCAATATGCAATCGCGCACAATGGTCCATCCCGTGCAGCTCATAGCCAAGCTGTACCTCAACTTCCTCCACGTAGAAACCTAAACTTTGGTAATCCTCAGAGAAGCAGACAAGATTTTTATCCCCAGTTAGCATTCCTACCCCAACCACCATTTAATTCGAATCGGTATATGAATCAAAATGCATATAGGTCACAGCATTTTAATTCTAACTTCCCTACAAATCAAAACAGACAGCAATTTAACCCCCGATACCAAGGCCAGATTCATGCTCAAATGCCACCACGTCCTAACGCGCCTAAGCCGCAAGCCAGACCTGAACCAATGGACGTAGATCAAAGCATGCGATCAAGAGGAGTAAACTATATGAATAGACCAGCAACAAACCCGATGTTTGGAAAAAGACCTCCAGCGGAGCCACAACAATCCAGACCTATGAAGTACCATCGCAATTTCCACATCGAACCTGAAGAAGACATCGTTAATTACGAACAACAACCTGATGCTGAAATAGACCAAAATGAACAGCCATTCGTGGAATACGTCGAGGGATATGAAGAATCCACGGATGCAGAGAAGGAAATTTTGGATTTCACAGATATTCATTTTTTAGATTAGATTGTTCTTCGCTGCCTTATTTCGAATGCAAGACGAAGAACGGGCAATTATTAAAGATTCTTATAGATACTGGATCTAATAAAAACTACATTCAAGCAGACCTTGTCTCAAATCCTTTACCAAACTCTCAAATCTTTTACGCAAATTCTATAGGCGGAAATGTTAAAGTCAGCCACTTTACAATGGTAAATCTATTTGGTCTTAGAGACACTGATATTAAATTTTTTATTCTACCCTCCCTTAAATCATTCCATGCCATTTTAGGAAACGATAGCTTGAAAGAACTCTCAGCAATAATTTTTACGCGAGATAGTTATATGGTCATTAAGGATAAAGTAAAAATTAGAATAAAGCAACATGCCTACACGGCAGTAAATAAAATAGACACAAAACTGGTTCACCTAAATACATTTCAGAGAAACAGAATTAATGACATAATTAAAAATGTCCCAAACTTATTTACAGAACCTGATGAAAAATTAACTTTTACCACAGTTGTAAAAGGCGATATTCGCACAACCTCAGATACCCCGATCTATTCGAAATTTTATCCTTATCCCATGGCTCTTAAGGATGAAGTAGAAAAGCAAGTTAAGGAATTACTTAACGATGGTATAATTAGACCTTCACGGTCTCCATACAATTCGCCCGTATGGATAGTGCCAAAGAAATCGGACTCATCCTATGAAAAAAAGTACAGGATGGTTATTGATTATCGCAAATTAAATTCCATAACAATTTCGGATAAATATCCCATTCCCGAGATAGGTGAAGTTCTATCTCAATTAGGTAAATGTAGATACTTCTCGGTGATTGACCTTAAGAGTGGATTCCACCAGATACCGCTCAGAGAAGCGGATATTGAAAAGACAGCTTTCTCCGTAAACAACGGAAAATACGAATTCATGAGGTTGCCTTTCGGCCTGAAAAATGCACCTTCGATATTTCAAAGGGCACTTGACGACATATTGCGTGAGCTTATTGGAAAGATATGCTACGTCTATATTGATGATATCGTAATCTTCAGTAAAGACGAAGAAACGCATTTTGAAAATCTCAGGAAAGTTTTCGAAACATTAGAAAGAGCCAACATGAAGGTTCAATTAGATAAGTGCGCATTTTTACAAAACGAAGTCGAATTTTTAGGATTTGTTATTTCTTCGGATGGTATTAAAACCAACCCGGCAAAGGTTGATGCCATATCAAACTTTCCATGTCCAAAAACTCTCAAGGATCTTCGATCTTTTCTCGGACTCTCTGGCTATTATCGCCGCTTCATTAAAGGATATGCCAATTTGGCAAAACCTCTAACTTCGCTTTTAAGAGGTGAAGGAGGCCGTATCTCCAAAAACATATCTGCCAAAACACCAATTCATCTTAATGACGAAGCACTTGAAGCTTTTATCAAAGTAAAGAATTCTTTAGTATCAAGTGATATTTTATTATCCTATCCTGATTTCACAAAAGAGTTCCATCTTACCACAGATGCCTCCAATTACGCAATTGGAGCAGTTTTGGAACAAAACGGGAAACCCATCACTTTTATTTCTCGAACATTGAACAAAACAGAGGAATCATATGCTACCAATGAGAAAGAAATGCTTGCAATCATTTGGGCATTACATTCTCTTCGGAACTTCCTTTACGGATCACGCAAAGTGAAAATTCTAACTGATCACCAGCCCCTAACCTACGCTCTTAGTAATAAAAACATAGGGGCGGGCTACAGTCCGCTTGGGCGAACTGTTGGATACCCTATTCTTATTCCTATATCTCATAAGTGGCGTGACAAAAATTTAAAGGATTTTATCGAAAAAACTAAGCTTTTGTAAATAAAAACGCTCCCTAGCTCAAACTTTGGTTTTTCAATAAAATTGTTTTATTTAATTGTGGGCGTGTCAGTAGGCGGATTTTAAAAAAATTTAAGTATGAGCATAAAGGGCACCTAGAGAGTATATACTATAAATTTCAGCTCCCTAGCTCAAACTTTGGACTTTCAAAAATAAAAAATAAATAATTGTGGGCGTGTCAGTAGGCGGATTTTGAAAATATTTACACATGAGCATAAAGGGCCCCTAGAGAGTATATATTAAAAATTTCAGCTCCCTAGCTCAAATTTTGGTTTTTCAAAAAAAATATTTTATTTAATTGTGGGCGTGTCAGTGGGCGGATTTTGAAAATTTTATGTCCCAAGCAGTTTTATGGGCCAAAGATCATATATAAAAAATTTCAGCTTTCTAGCTCAAAATTCAATTTTTCCCAAAATTTGTTTTATTTAATTGTGGGCGTGTCAGTGGGCGGATTTTGAAAATTTTATGTCCCAATCAGTTTTATGGGCCATAGATCATATATAAAAAATTTCAGCTCTCTAGCTCAAAATTCGATTTTTTCCAAAATTTTGTTTTTTTGAGTTTGTGGGCGTGTCTGTGGGCGGATTTCAAAAATTCTTAAACTTGATTATTTCGGGACCCTAGAGAGTATATGGTTAAAATTTCAGCTCTCTAGGTCCAGTTTAAAGGCCTAATTTTTGCCGACGGACGGACGGACGGACGGACATGGCTAGATCGACATTACTATCGATGCTGATCATAAATATAGTAACTTTTAGGGGTCTACGGGCAATATTAAGGTATGTTACAAACTATGCGTCAAAATTAATATACCCCTAGAATAGGGTATAAACAACAATGCTAAAATGAAAAGATGGAAAGCTATCTTAGAGGAATATAATCATGAAATTATCTATAAACCTGGTAAAACTAACGTCGTGGCAGACGCTCTGTCTAGACCCCCACGTGACACTGCTATAAACTCGCTTACAGGTACGCAGCACAGTGATGAAAGTTCATCGCATAACCTTATTCCTTCAGTAGAAACACCAATAAACGTCTTCAGAAACCAGCTCATCTTAGAGATTGGTAATACATCACAACATAAGTTTGAAACACCTTTCCCCAAGTTCAATAGGCATATTATAACCGAACCATCCTACACCAAGGAAAATTTAATCGGAATTTTCAAAAGATTTCTTAACCCAGCTGTTATTAATGGAATAATGACTACAGAAGAAGTCATGGGCTTAATCCAAGAAATGTACCCCATTTATTTCAGCAGTTACAAAATTAGATTTTCTCGAGTAAAAGTACAGGATATAACAGAACAATCTGAACAGGAAAATATTATTTTAGAAACTCATAAAAGAGCTCATCGTAATTCAAATGAAAATAGAATCCAAATTCTGGAAAGATATTATTTTCCAGCGATGAATGCTAAAACTAGGAAATTAGTTAATCAGTGCACAATATGCAAGGAAAACAAGTACGAAAGACATCCCAATAATCCCATTATAAAACCAACACCAATCCCACAGTATCCCGGTCATACTTTACATATCGACATTTATTCTACCGAACGAAAACTCGTACTAACAGCCCTAGACAAATTTTCGAAATTTGCACAGGCGAAACCATTGAAATCGAGAGCAATTGAGGACATAAGAAGTCCTCTTAGAGAAATTCTATTCTTTTACGGAGTACCGAAATTTGTTGTTATAGACAACGAAAAGTCTCTCAATTCAGCTTCCATCACTTTCATGATGCAAGACCAACTAAATATTAATGTTTTCCGAACACCATCATATAAGAGTGAAGTCAATGGTCAAGTTGAAAGATTTCATTCAACCCTTTCGGAAATCATGAGATGTCTCAAAACAGACGGCACACACCGATCCTTTGAGGAACTACTCGAACGATCTGTGTACGAGTACAATTCAAGTATTCACTCTACGATAAATAGGAAGCCTATCGAAATTTTCTATGGTAGAAATGTATCAACTGATCCTGACCAATTTGAAAAGTGTAGACACGAGACAATAGAAAGACTACGAGCAAAACAGGAACAAGATTTAGCAAACCACAACAGGAAGAGACAACCAGAAAAAGATTACGAGGTAGGTCAAACAATTTATGTAAAGCACAACAAACGTCTTGGTTCCAAACTAACAGTTAGATACAAAAAAGAAATCGTACAAGAAAATAAACCTTCTGTGATTATAACAAAGTCCGGAAGAACGATTCACAAAAGCAATATCCGAAACTGAAATGGTTTTTATATTTCCGTTTCCCCACAGATTATTCTGCGCTGTCGTCGCCTTTGCAGAAATCCAATATTTCGATTACTCAAACTCACAAATAATTGCTTTAAGCAATGGCAAGGCCAGGATTCAAAACGGAGAATTAAAATTAATCCACATCGTTGAAATAGAGCAGTACGAGATATACGTATCTGAAATACTTTCCACATTTAGCAAACATGATTTCACACACCTCTCCTTATTCCCACTCCTTAAACACGAACTAACCCAAGTTAAAAATTTAATCGATAATATTAAAATTCATAAAGCGAAACGATCGCTAGATTTTATCGGATCCGCTTGGAAGTGGATAGCCGGAAATCCAGATCATTCTGATTTCATTTTGATAGAGAATAAAATTAATAAAATAATAGAAAATAACAATGACCAAGTTATTATTAATAAAGCATATAGCGAGAGAATAAATCAAATAACTAATATAACAAACGAACTTTTGAAAATTACTAAAACTGATAAATCATTTAAATTAGAATTGGCATTAAGCCTACAATATAAAACTAAAATATTAAAAGAAGAATTGGCAAATATTATTTATGCTATAGAGCTAGCAAAATCAAATGTAGTAAGCTCTCAAATACTTTCTAAAGTAGAAATTAATTCAATAATGAATAAGTTTAATGAAACACATATTCCATATGAGAATATTGAAGAAGCGTTAAAATTCGCTAATGTTAAAATAGCTTTAAGTTCAAACAAATTAATATATATTGTAAGCATTCCTAAAACAGAAGATGTTATTTACAAGAAATTTACAATTAAGTCAATTAAAAGAAACAATGTTGTTAATAAAATAGAGTTTGAAAACATAATAAGAAACAATGATATTATTTACGGAATAATAAAAGAATGTAAAACGATTAATGAACTATCTATTTGTAAAAGAAATAATATATTAAATATAAGCAATGACAAATGTATTTCAAGACTACTTAAAAGTTTAAACGCAACATGCGACAGAACAAATAGCCATCATATTGCTCAGGTTGAAGAAATTGCACCAGGGGTCATACTGCTGAATGATTTCAAGGGTCAATTAGAAACCAACGGAACAACCAAGGAACTCCAGGGAACTTTCATTGTAAAATTCAAAAATATCACCATTACCATAAACAACCAAAAATATATCTCAGAAGAAATAGCCAACATCAAAGCGGCACCTCCTCTCCTGAATTGGATATCTGAGACATCCGAACTTGAAGAAGTCCTATCGTTAGAACTAATGAAGGAACTACAGACAAACAATACAAAGCAGATTCAACTCATCGAAGGTGAAAAGGAATCACTGAAAATAGTAAACTACTCCCTTTTTGCAGTAGTATTTCTTGTCCTGGCGGTAGTGTTTCTCTTTAAGCTAATAATAAAGAGAGGATCCAACATTAACATCATCCCGCAACCAATACCAATGCAGATGCAGTCAAATTCCGGAACAACAGATCAGCCTACGGAGGTAATCCCAAAACCGACCAGCATCCTTAATATTCCATTCTATTAATTTGCGTGGACGCAAAAACTTAAGAGGGGAAGAGTTAATAAACGAAACAAAGAAGAGTTTATTGACGACAAAAAGTTTATTGACGAGGCGACGCACAATCCACTCAACAACAAAGTAACGGCCCAGCCATCTCCATCCACCAATCATCATCATCACATTAAATAATCGATCTACTTCGCAACAAAGAAGCAGCCATCCCCATCCACCAGATGAAATAAACAATCACATCAAATAATCGATCCACTCCGCAACAAAGAAGCAGCCATTCCCATCCACCAGATAACATCAACAACAAAGTCGGTCGTCACAAGCAGTGCCATTAGATTGACCATTAACAACAATGTTACGCACAAGAAGTGCAGATGGCAATCTCTATGAAGTAAACACATCGAGCGCGTACGATCGTGTCACCATTCATCCCCCGAGAATATGATGATATTTCTGGAGTAGACCCACACATCAAGTTGACTATAAATAGCAAAGACTTCAAACAATCGAGGTTCAGTTGCCTAGTTAAGTTTATAATATTAAGTTCATTACTTTTCATTTCGTTTAAAGTTTAAGTAGTTCGGAAAAATTGTAAACCAGTTCAAAGTAAGAAAAATTGTAAACCAGTTCAAAGTAAAAGAATAAAAATATATTTTTTTTTGACGAAAATAAAAGTAATTAGTTTAACTTATACTCTCGTTTCCATTAGTGGAGTCCCACTATTGTCGTCAAAGTACTACAAAAAAGTATCTTGAGGCCGGACTTTCAATTGCAGAAATTTATAGACAGTATAAGACTCAGTGCGAAGAAAATGAGGAAAATTTTGTAAAAGAAAGTCTATACAGGCAAATATTCAATTTCGAATTTAATATTTCGTTTCATACCCCAAAGAAAGATAGGTGCGATATTTGCGAAGAGTTCTAAACACTTGAAAACTCGAAGAACGGGCCACCAAATTTATATGAAGAGTCCAAATTTCGACGACATAATGAGGAAAAAGTAGGGTGCCGTAATCAAAGAAAATGTGATAAGGACAATGTTATTCCAGTTTTATGTTTCGAGCTCCAAAACGTTAATTCTTGTCCAAAAAGTGAAATTGATTCGTTTTACTATTTAAGTAAATTAAATGTCTACAACCTCACAGCGCATTTATCAAGCTCTGGGCAAGTATATTGTGCAATATGGAACGAAACCATGATGGGTCAAAGTGCCAACGATATTGCTAGTGCATTGACAAAAATTTTAAAGGCCGTTATCATTGATAACCTGGATATGAAAGAACTTGTTCTTTGGTGTGATTCCTGTGTTCCACAACAAAGAAATTCAATCATGAGTCTGGCCATATTATTATTTTTGGAAACCAACAGGCAGATCATGGAATTAAAAATTAATTTTTCACTCCTCCATCCAAGCTATTGACACGGTGCATAGTGTTTTGGAAAGATTGCTCAAGCCAAGAAATTCTATTCTCCAATTTCTTTGATGCGCATTTTAATAAAGGCAAAATTTAAAGGGAAAACAATGAAAATGTTGCAAATGCAAGCTCAAGACTTTTTGAATTTCCAAGCTTGCTGCTCAGTGTTAAATTTTAAGCAGATACCTTATTTCAAGGTAACGAATTTACAATTTTCGCAAAACCTTACTTCTGTAAAATATAAAACATCATACCTGGATTCCGAATACATGCAAGTTGATTTAAAGTACAATAAATTATCTACAAGAAACTCAACCCCTTTTGAATTACCAACGCCCAAAGGATTGAAACTTCGCACAGAAATATCGGTCAATGTTGAAATTTATGCCGGAAGTGAACGAAATCTTTTTCATGACACTTATAAATCGCCAAAAAAAAACTCCAAAAAAACGGTAAAAAATAAAAATCCCGCCTTTTCCTTTTAACTTTAACAACTATGTATTATAATTAATAATTATATTTTTTCAATTAAATTAACTTTTCCTTTATATTAACAAATATTGAATTTATTTATTATTTAGTTACATTAAAATGTTTCTAATGGAAATTTGTTTGTTTGAAATTTTTCGTCTATTAACTTTAGTTCAAAGTCGTATGTCCGACATATAACCAGGCAACTCAGAAAGGGGAAATAAAATTTAGCAACAAAGTCGTATGTGGATTTTTAAACCTCTTTTTTGGAGTTTGTGTATATATTGGATATAAACTTTCAATGTATTTTCGTTCAGTTTTATGACATTAACACGTAAGCATTTAGTCTATGAACAAAATCAACTTCAACTGCAATAAAAAAACTGTGACATTTTGTTTTCGTTGTATCTCAAATTTACAGTTTTTCACATGCGACCTTGTAATTCTCGCACGACGATATTGCATGTTTTTTTTCATAAGACCAAAAGTGCAGTAGATTTTATTTAAAGGCAGTAGATTTATTTTTCGAAAAAAAAACAGTAGATCTACTGCAATTGCAGTAAAGTCACAACCCTGGTTACAACGCCTATACTAAATGATGAGCCCGTGATAGGGATGCACGATGTTGGTAAAACATTGATATTGATATCGATGTCAACATCGATGTTCGATACTAATCGAACTTAAAACATCGATGTAATAGAATGAATTTATAGAATACCGACTAATGGGGTAAAAAAAAAACAACAAACGACATACTTGAATATATCTATTAGGTATCGTTTTATTTACCTATAAGGATTAAGTTTAAGTTTAACAAAGAACGAAGAAAGTACGTTACTGGGTTAGGTAAGGTAGATGAATTACAACGTGACAGGTGTCACGGCTCACTAAGACCAACAGTTTGGGTCCATTTTGGGACTCTTTAAAATTGTTGGGAACCTGAAAAAAGAGAAACAAAAGAAACCGCTGTTTACCAGCTTAGTAATTCGCTGTAGTACGTTACTTAGTATATACGTTTTGGAATATATACGTAACAGTCAGTTACAAGGTTTATATGCATAGTTGAACGGTGCCGTGACATAACCCCAAGCGTCATAAGCCCAAATCTCGAAATTTGGCTTGATGTGGCATTGTGAAAGCGACATAAGGCCAAATTTCGAGATTTGGGCTTATGACTCTTGGGGTTATGTCACGGCACCAGTTGTACAAAGAGTCAATCCGACTTGAATAAAAAAAAACAATATCTTCAAATAAGAGTCGGTTCTTCTTCGCCAACGCCGAAGACCGATGACTTGATCTTAACATCGTTTATGTGATATTTTACGTACTTATGTAGACTCTCAACATCGATATTTTGTGAATATCGATGAACATCGAACATCCCTAGCCCGTGGGAGCTCTTTATGTGCCGACAAATGTCTGCTCCTGATAGTTGCTTGCTTCAAGCACTGCACGATACAGATCTGATAACGAAAATTCATCTGAAACCGGGAAGCTTGACGATGTTCATTGATGTCAAACTGGCTATCCCAAAAGGCGGACTAGTATGGATGCTTTAAGGTAAAAAAAACCTTAAAAGGTTAAAGTCCCTTTTATTCTAGTCGCAACTTTGTCATTAAGGAAACGAACAAGAAGGCATTTTGGGCCCATATAGGCCTAAACCCTGTCTTCTCCAACCATTTGTGTGTGCGAAGCTATATTTTTGACAAAAATTAAAGGGATCTACAATTTCAAGCCGATTCCGAACTGCACATTTTTGATACGCTCTCAATGAAATAATTTCACAAAATGTCAGCCGAAATTATATCCCGCCATCAGTGGCATATAACTACACTTACCTACGCCACTAACAACGGAAGCTTATTTCTTGCGTTCCGCGGGTCCACCCGGACTGTAGCGCCACCTAACTAGGAAATTGGCTCGTTTTACAGATTCTGAAATAAACTTATATTCAGGAAGTTCCTTCATAAAAAAAGCCACTTAAGTAATCAGTCTTGATCTTGAACTTGAATAACTTTTCCTATTTGAAACAGATTTCAGATAGTTAAAAACGTAAACAAATTCGCTCCAGTACACACTCGAAAATCGCAAATATTAGTTCAAATGTTCGAATTCGTATTGCGCTATTTCCTATTTACTCTCCGCAACAATTGACGTACAATTTTCAACCAATTGCTTTTTGCACGCAAATTAAAATCGGACTTTATACCGTACGAAAATATGTAGGCACATTAAAAACAAACAAAAATTACCTAATACAATGGAACACGAACAACCAATGCGAAGAGAGAAGAGAAATTGAAAACTGTTTATTATTATACAATAAATGCCAAATTGCTTCTTTTTTTCGCTGACTAAACAAATTATTGTTAGCCTTAAGTGAGAACACGTGTAACACAAAGTGATGGATTGCAAAAAAATTGAAGAAATAAAATGAGGTTAGAATTCAGAAGGAGCAAACAAATGGTTAGTTCTTAGGAATTGTACTGTTTTTTTTTTATAGACAAAATAGGTACAATCCGTCAGTGGAATGAACGAGTAACACCGCGTCTCTATGAACAATATTTCATAGCCTACCTTCTGTCACTTTTCATAGAAAGAAAGAAATATAGAAGCAATGAAATGTACGGTGGGCATTTAATAGCTTATTATTTCAAAGATTGAACCACTTTATAAAAATGGCATCCCATTGAATTTGAATCCTATCCATAGAATGCTATGAGCTGAGCAATACATAGAATGCAATTTGTCATAGAATACTATTTGTAGTCTCCACGAGCAATTTTCATAGAATGTTCGTGTAAGTAAAGAATTTTATGAAAGAAAGATGTCGAACGAAGCAGAAAATAAACAGTTGGCTATTGTTTTTTTAATGCATTTTGGCAAATATCCACAATAGATCGGGTAGGTTTTTTTAATTTCAAACATTCGAAGCCGAAAACATAAGAACACCTTGTGGAGCACCGCAAACAGAATGGCGCGCGTGCAACATTAAGGCTATACTAGAAGTTCTCGGTGGTTGTTTAATGGATTTCCAATTGGAATACATTCAGTTTTGGGTGGGGAAATATACCTATTGTATATGTTCTTTGCTTTTGATTGGCATTCTCATGATGTAGTCAACACTTGTGCTTGTGACAGTTAGCAGAAATTTCTACGCAGGAATATGTAAATACAAATGCTTGTTCTTTTTATAGTTTGCCCGTGAATCGGTTCTGTCAGGGCAATGACATTGTTTGGGCAATGTATTCGCAGTTTATTGCAAAGAATGACCTCGACATGTGAAGGCTGAAATGAGGTTAATTTTGGTTCTGTCTAATTTTGTTTTATGCGTTTTTATTGTTTCACCATCTGATGGTTGTCAATATGACAGGGTCAAGATTCTTTTAACCAGATTTTTCCGAAAATATTTTGGAACGGATGAGATGAAACACGAATTCTGACACGTGATACTTTTATGTGTGAAATGTCAAAGTTTTTGAGTAGGCTTGTATAATTTATGTGCGAACTACTTCAAACAGGAGGTCTGACAAGGGTATTAGTTCATAAAAAGTTCAGTAAGGATCGATTTCAGGGTGGCGACGGTGTAGAGGCTAGTGTGTTGGCTTGTGAACCGTGCGGGCGGGTTCAATTCCCATGGGGTACAACAACATACGTCACCCATTCTCCAGCCTCTACACAGAAAGGAGGATTTCTGCCTGGTAGTACAATGGACCGTTACCAAGTCTGAGTGCTAGTTTTGCGTTTCGTTGTTACAGCTCAGCAACAACAGCACTGCAGCATGAGCACCTCGAGCATTGCTGCGTTGCATGTTGTTTCTCAGTGCGAAGTTAGTTAGTTAGTTTACGAACTGACTAGTTTAAACGGAGCTCTAAACGATTAACTTAATGAACTAGGTGAAATTAACCCAAAACTATTATTTCAATTTTGTTTATTCATTTAGTTCAGTAGTTCAATTCCGTTCATGGAACATCGTTGGGTCGTAGAACGTGTGCTATTTCTGCGAAGGGAATCTCGTAAATGAGCGCAAGTGTATTATAAAATAATGACAACCAATAATCGAGCATATCACACCATACCCAATTTCCTCAGTCGTGAACTATATTGAACCGATTGAGCTGAAAAAACGATCTAGTTCCGTTTCCGCTGAGCGTCATACAAGAACCAATTTTCTAAGTCGTGTTCAACATTGTTCTAAATGAACTAGAAAAACGAACTAGTTCCTTAAGTAAATTTGAACTAAACTGAGCGCTCTCTGAACTGAACTAAAATGCAGAAACCAAATTGACATCTGCAGTGTCTTCCAAAAGCAACTCTTCAACATCAAGGCATGAACATACATATATCAAAAAATTTAGCAAAATTTGGACACAACCTATTAAGGTACACTTTTAACTAATTCAGTGATTTAATGGTGCCGAAAGCCAGTCAGTATCAAAGTTGTTATTTGTTACATTACTGACGGGTTGTAAATTTAAGGCAGGAGCTATAAGAGATGGCCAAGCAGGCAAGGAATTTATAACATTAAATATCAACGTTCTTCACTTCGTTTTAAGTTGCATATCGAATGTCTTAAATGAATGTCAAGGTGCAAATGGGAACCAATTTTCAACCAGCTTCACGGTCAATTGGGTTTCTTTACACATACAGACCAAAGTAGATCTATGATAATGTAACGTGGGTACTACGTTAACCACTAGCCGAACGGGTGGCGACGGTGTACATATTAGTGTGTTGGCTTGTGACCCGTGCGGTGCAGGTTTAATCCCCATGGGGAGAAACAACATACGCCACCCACGGAAATTAGCATGTTCTAAGAAATCTCTCGGACAATTCGGGATGATGGGCATGAGGAAAATGTATGATTCTAGGAAAAACGCCACATTCAAATCTTCCGGGAGCCGCATGGGATTTGATTTATATTTTTGACGGGGTTCGTAGGATATCTCCTTTGAACATGAGGCACAGTCTCATACGCAAGTACGCAAAGTTTTATCCTTAAATATTTTTTTTTCAATTCTTTACGTATGTCCTGCTCTTTCATTTAAAGAAAACTGCATATTGGTCATTTCTTCAGGAACGATCCTAATAACTTGACTAACACTGATATAAGGGATCTCTTGCAGCCAATTATAAGCCATAACTGGTTCAGCTGGTAGGGATCAAACTCCTTGAATCCGAGGTCGAACCGGCGAGGGTTATGATCCCTTTAACCCAGATCATCGCTTTGTCGTAAAGGAAGAAGAAGATGTGGCATCATCTCGATACTATTAACTGAAAGCATAGGAGGCAAGGTCATCGAGCAAAACCTTCAATTATGTTTCGATCGACAGTAGGCTTCGCATGACAGAAGGAGTAACAAAGATTGATCGAATAAAAAGTTCCTAGATCCGAGGAAGCCTTCAAGTCAAAGCACCTATCTCGAAGAAAATGGATCGCGACTGGCTCAGTTGGTACTGTCACGTTCAAAGGAGAGATCCTACGAACCCTGTCAAAAAGGCAATATCCAGCAACATTCCAAGCCAGAACTATGGATAGCACAAGTCGAGTCGTAGTTCATCGCAGCAGGCATCACAAATGATAAGACAAAATACCACACGGTAGTAGCGGCGATGGAAAGCAATGTGTTAGCGCAAGTAAGTGAAGGTATTCTAAATCCACCAGTCGTACAAAACTTTGAAAAGCCGACTAATCGACAAATTTGCCGACTCTGAGCAAAAGCGAGTACAAAAATTGCTCCAAGATCTAGAACTGGGTGACATGAGACCGTCACATTTGTTACGCGAAATTCGCGACTTGGCTGACAAGCAAATGAACGAGGGAATGCTGAAATAAATTTGGATGAATAGATTACCATCTAACGTACGTTCCATAATCTCAATCAGCAGCGATTCACTCGACAAAGTAGCACTTCTTGCGGACGAAATCATGGAGGTTAACGACACACCAACACTGAGCATCATCGCGGCCAATGGAAATAGCATAACCTCAAACGCTCTGGAACAGCAGATAGCAGAACTGAAAAGGGAAATTGCATCTATGAAAGCACGAAACAGTCAACGCTCTCGGGGAAGAGAGAGTAACACATCTCGTTCACGTGCTGGTTCAGAGTCCAAAGGTAAGCAATACGACACATGATGGTACCATTTCAAATTCGTCGAAAACGCAGAAAAGTGTCGAAAGCAATGCAAAAAATCAAAAAACTAACACGTCTGTCGACACTGGCGGTAATTGACAGACAAAATTATACCAACCGGCGGCTACTCGTGGCCGACCGCAACTTTAACCTCAAATTTCTCATTGACACGGGTGCAGATGTCAGTGTCATTCCTCCTACCCGTCAGCAACGTCGATGCCCAGATAACAATTTCTTTTTATACGCTGCCAATAAATCACCAATTAAAACATTTGGAAACAAAACATTAATCTTAAATTTGGGATTACGAAGATGCTTCAGGTGGAATTTTGTACAACATTCTCGTCAGCCTACGACACCGAAAACTGAAAGATGGGGCAACAAAGGCCAGTACCTACTGAGTGCTCAATCAAACGGATAAAGAAGGAATATTAACCATTCCCTACCGTTACAGGACATACTCACCGATTTCAAGGACGTCGCTCAATACAACATGGATCCGAAGAAAACAGATCACGGCATTTGCCACAACATTATCACCAAAGGACCACCTGTTTTTGCCAAACCGAGGCGCCTGTCCCCCGAAAAACTTCGAGCAGCAAAACAAGAAATCAATCTACTTTTGGACGCAGGTATTTGCCGCCCGTCGCGCAGTCCATGGGCAAGTCCACTGCATATGGTGCGAAAAAAGAACGGAGAATGAACGCTAAGTGGGGATTTCAGACGACTAAACAATATCGAACCTGATCGATATCCGATCAAACACCTCCAGGATTTCACGCATGCGCTCCATGGCTGTTCAATTTTTTCCACCATTGACCTTCGTCGCCAACGACCTTGCCACGTCGAATCAATCGGTTCTCGTTCGATCACTGCAATTAAACGACGTAGGGCGTGATTAGTACTTAGATGGAGGAACACTTCGGAATACCCCCTGTTGTTGGCACCTCTTGCGAACGTCTGACAAACATCCAAGAGTATCAAATTGTCATGAGAAAGCTTCTCAAATTTGCCGTTCGGATTCGGCGTAAAATTGTAGGTCCCCTCCACTTCACATGAAAGTGGTTGGAGAAGCTGGTTCAGGCCCTGTATGGGCCGTTAAGGCCTAATATGTATGTGACCTTCGTCGAGCATATCATCAAGTACCGGTCGAACCTGCTGACATTCCGAAGACGGCGATTACAACCCCATTCGGTTTGTATGAATTTCTATTTATGTGTTTCGGATAACGGAACGCCGGTATCGAATACATGAAATCGTAATCTTCCTAAGTAACTTAGACACCACACGTAGAGAAAAACCCTACAACTGCACCCAAACACTTCTTTCCTATCTTTCTACTCTTTCTAATAAAGGGGTTTTCAACAGGGACGCTACAAAAGTAGAGCGACAGGGACGCCGAATTTCTTGCCGCTCTTTTGATATTTCTCTTCAGTAAGGTTTGCCGTTTCAAGATGGAAAGATAGACGAGCTAACAACGAGTCGAAATTATTAAAATTTAGTACCGAAATTCGGAGTCAGTGGCTTCAACGTTAAGAGCGCTACGTCCAATTTATGCTCGTCATAATCGTCCTAGCAGATCAACAATTGAGCGTCTACTGGAAGAATTTGAATCCACAAGCACAGTACAAAATGTTCGGGTGCCAGTGAGACAAAGAAGTGCCCGTAGTGTCGAGAATATTGCTGCCGCTGAAGCTTCAGTTGAAGAAAGCCCAAATGTGTCTCTCACACGTCGTTCTCAAGCGTTGGGCATCTCTGTGACGTCGTTGTGGCGAATTTTACGAAAAGATCTTGGCCTACATCCTTACAAGATTAAATTGGCGCAAGAACTGAAGCCGCTTGACCACCAGAAGCGTCGTATGTTCGTGAATTGGGCTGAGCAACAACTTGAAAATGATTCGGATTTTCATCGAAAAATCATCTTCAGCGATGAGGCTCATTTCTGGCTGAATGGCTTCGTCAATAAACACAATATGCGGTATTGGTCAGGCAGCAATCCATACGTACTCCATGAGTCATCATTGCATCCCGACAAAATTACGGTTTGGTGTGGTTTATGGGCCGGCGGCGTCATTGGACCGTACTTCTTCCGTGGTGATCAAGACCGGCACGTTACTGTGAATGGGAATCGCTACCGTTCAATGATAACCGAATATTTTTGGCCCCAATTGGATGATATGAACTTGGAGGACATGTGGTTCCAACAGGACGGCGCCACAAGCCACACAGCGAATGCCACACTCAATTTATTGGAAACCAAGTTTGGAAACCGTGTTATCTCACGAAATGGTCCAGTCGCTTGGCCGCCTCGGTCGTGCGATTTGACGCCGTTAGACTATTTCCTGTGGGGCTACGTCAAGTCTATGGTCTATGCCAACAAGCCAGCGACGATTGATGAACTTCGTACGAATATCGAACGTGAAATTGCAGTAGTATCGGCCGATTTATGCTTGAAAACCGTCGAAAATTGTATTCAGCGTCTGGACTTCTGCAAGCGTGCCCGTGGTGGCCATGCAAAAGAAATCGAGTTCCATACAAAATGGCATCGAACGTACTTTCACAGGAATAAAGAATTTCATTGATATCCAAAACCGTTTTTGTTTTATTTAAAAAACTTTTGTAGCGCTCTTATTGAAAAACCCTTTAGTATGTAGCACCGTAAAGCATGCAAGGAAATACGGTATTGCCAGGTGCTGCTTGCTGTTAAAGACAAATGCTTACGCTGTGTTCTTAGCACTATAAGGGTACTGTAACAACAGACAAAAAACCTTTAGCGTAAACAAATTATACAAAAAAAGTAAAGAAGTGACCCAAGGCCCTGCTTATTTATATACTGCGAGCCACACGGGCAGAACAGTGGAGGGAGGGTTATGATCCATTTTTTTTTTTTTTTTATATAAAAAAGGAAATCCAATTCACAGAGCACTCAGACTCGGTAACGGTCCATTGTACTACCAGGCAGAAATCCTCATTTTGGTGTAGAGGCATGTGATTGGGTGGCGTATGTTGTTGTTCCCCATGGGGATTGAACCTGCACCGCACGGGTCACAAGCCAACACACTAACATCTACACCGTCGCCACCCATTAATCCAGACCATACTCTCGAGGAAAAGAACAAGAACGTACGAGAGACTAAGAGGCTTTAAAGCAGTGGTTCCCAACCGGTGGGGCAAGGCTCCCGGGGGGGGGGGGGGGGATTGTAAAAGGGAGGCGTGGACACAATTTGAATTGTACATTTTTGATGCAAAGAATACAGTATTAAAGATTTCAATATATATTTGCACACAGAATCTCAGATCTGGTGAAGAAAATGCAGAAGTTGCATTGAACATCTTACATTACTAACAAATAAAAATACGTTTTTCACAATCAATTTACAAAAAATTTATAAACAAACATGTATGCAAGCAAGCATATTTAAAATTCTCGATGCATTAAATATATTTTTCAATGAACATTTGGAACTTTTATTTGGGCATGCGATTCTCCAATTCGCCCTAAGGGGGCATGCTGTTGAAAAGGTTGGGAACCACTACTTTAAAGGACAAAAAAAAAGAAGATGGCCATACAAACTTATCCCAAATTTAAAATTTGACGAAAAGAAGAGCGGAAGATTTAAACCTCTACATCCCACAGTTCCTTACTAGCAGTAGATGCCGAAATACCATAGATTCGGAAATGAAAAAAAAAAACACCAACAAAAAATTTTTATTCACTCAATCTTTCTCTCTAAATGTTGTAATGTTTTTATAGTTTAGTGACCGTGGTAAGTTTTTTAACGGCTTTAATTTTTCTTTTATCATTAGATAAATTATTCTGTGCTACTAATTTTTCAATGAAAAGCTCCCGAAAACACGATGAATACGGATAGTCTACGGGACGCTGGGCATAGAGACTCTGCGATTGCGGGAGCTAACCAAAATCTGGCTGAAATGGTTACGATTCTCCAAGTACAACACGAAGGCATCCACATCTGTCACTTAAATGCCCAAAGCCTTTACCCAAAAATTGATGAATTTCGCCATATTTTCGTTAACTCTAAAATATATGTTATTTGCGTTTCTGAAACATGGTTCCACACAGATCCAAACTCAACAGTGGCTAGGGAGTAGGGACATCTATAAAGTCGAAGGTTACGAGCTTTTCCGATCTGATTTCTATTTCTTAGAGGTAAAATGTAGTCAAGACAACATTTTGGTGGGCGTGGTCTATAGGCCGTATAATTATATTTCACTTGCTCCACTTTACGCCGTTATAGAGGAAAATTCCTGCAGTGTAATAAACTTCGTTATAATAGGCGATATTAACTGTAACCTGCTGAACAATCCACGTTCAATAGATTTCTTGGAGCACATGAAATCGTATGACCTATATCCAGTCAACACGGCCACTCCTACTCACTTTACGTCCGCACCACCACCCCTTATCGATTCAGTCTTTGTTTCCAATAAAGATAAAGTCTTGTTATACAAGCAACTCTCTGCACCAGGTTTCTCGAATCATGACATTTTGTTTCTAACCTACCAGGTTGAAAATAAATATACTGAGTCCAAAGTCATGTTTAGAGATTTTCGGAACATAAATTACGAAGCATTGCAATATTATGTTTCCAGTAAAAATTGGGGTAGTATATATCGGATGCCCTTAGTTGATGATCAAGTAAACTTCCTCCAACATCAAATAGTCTCACTATTTAACGAACATCTGCCCTTAAAAACAAAAATCGGCTTCAATCCAGTGGCTAACTCCAAATATCCTTCAACTGATGAATCAACGAGACGATGCTTTTAAAAGCTGGAAGAAGTATAAGATTGAGGAGTTCTACAGTCGATACCGATTACTCCGAAATAAGACAACACACAAAATTAGAAATGCAAAACGTGCTTTCTATAACAGAAAATTTGGTGCTTGCTTGTCTGGCAAAGAAGTGTGGAAACAAATTCGTGAAATCGGTATAGGTAAAGAGAAGTCAAAAACCCCTGAAAATGTCGATTGTGACCAACTCAACTCGGTATTTTTAACATCAGGAAATTCAAACGCCATTAACTCATTTCCGCTTGATTTGTCGCCGGATGATGATAGTACCCCACTTTTCAATTTCTATAGGGTAAGCCAAGAAGATGTTGCTGAAGCTCTACTATATATAGGAATTAAATTAAATGCCATGGGACTTGACGAAATTACCCCGAAATTTGTAAAGCTTCTGCTCCCTTATATACTGCCCCTTATTACTCATATTTTTAACACCATTCTTCTTTCCCTTCGCAATAGAAGGAAGCTAAAGTTATTCCCATCGAAAAGAAAACTAACGGAAACTCCATAGAATACCGGCCCATTTCAATACTCCCGTTCTTTTCAAAGGTATTTGAGAAAACCATCCTTGCACAAATGCAGAGTCATCTCTTAAGTAAAAAACTACTTAGTGAAAATCAGTCGAGTTTCCGAGCAAAGAGGAGCTGTAAGACGGCCTTATTGGTGGTTATCGACGATATCAGAAAAGCTGTCGATGAAAACAATGCTACCATTCTCTCCTTACTCGACTTCTCAAAGGCCTTCGATACTGTAAATCACCAAAAATCTTTGCTCCAAACTTAGAAAAAAGTTCATGTTTTCACTCCATTCAATGAAACTTATTTTCTCCTACCTACACGGGAGGCAGCAACGGGTTGCAGTGGGTGAACGTTTTTCAAGGTTTTTGCCAGTAAGGCGTGGTGTGCCTCAAGGCTCAATTTTGGGACCACTACTTTTCTCCCTCTATATAAACGAATTACCTAAGACAGTCAAGCATGTCGCTATGCACATGTTTGCTGATGATGCCCAGATTTATCTAAGTTTTGCTCCAAAACAGTACACCGAAGCCACGAGGCTAATAAATGAAGATCTTCAACGTATACTGAATTGGTCAACTGAAAATGAGTTACTCCTAAACCCTCTTAAGTCGAAAGCACTCGTGATCCACAAAAGAATAATAGACATTTCCCATTTTCCACCTATTCAACTAGGCGGGAGCCAAATAGAGTATGTTGATTCGGCCAAAAACCTCGGTATTATTTTCAAACGTACCTTGTCCTGGACTACTCATATCAACGCCGCTATTGGAAAAGTATATGGTGGGCTACGCGCTCTTTGGGCTACTAAGCATTTCATTCCAATACGAACAAAACTCCTACTAGCGAAAACTCTTCTCTTACCCATGCTACTACAATACTAGAAGAAAGCTTAATGTTGTGTATAATAATATTGCCCGGTTCGTGTTCAATTTAAAAAGATATGACCATGTTTCCCTGTACGCAAAGCAGATAAGCGGTTGTACCTTTGACAATTTGCTTGTATATAGAGCCCTGTGTCTGTTGCATGACGTCTTGCAAACTAGGGAGCCGAACTATTTGTTCAATAAGCTTCGATTCCTCCAGTCAACTAGATCGCGTATGCTGATTCAAACAAGTTTTGCCTGTGTAGGTAACCTCCGAGCGTCAGTTTTTTGTAAGCTCAGTACGATTGTGGAATTCTCTGCCCATAAACATTAGGAAGATTGGTAGCACAAACAATTTTAAATCCTCTCTTTTAAAATATCTGGCCACTGGAACTGTCACAAACATATACTCTTAAATGCCCGTAAACTCTTTTGAACACTTTTTTTCTTTAACTCAGTTTTTATTAATTATGTTATAATCTCCTTTTTTTCTCTATTTTTGCCTACTTGTATTATTTTTGTTTGCACATGTACTTAAATTAACACTAAAGGCTTGCAAATCTTAAAAGATGCTTGTTATCTTAAATTGTAAGCGATATTATTCCAATCTCATCTCTGCCCTCTAAAAAGTCTGCAAAAAGACTGAAACCTTGGATATCTACATTCTTATTAAACAAAGTTTCAGGTAAAAACAAGCTTAGATTAAAATGCAAAAAGTATCCCAATAATTTGGGTTTAAAAAGGAAATATAAGAAATTGTGAACCGAACTTAAAAATGAGATTCCTATTTGCCGGAATAACTTTTATCGTGCTCAATTCAGCTCTGCAAAGGGAAATTTAAAAAACGAATGGAAAGTAGTTAACAACATTCTAAATAAAAATAATCGTTCAAAAAATCCTACTGTTATACGTGTTGATGGCTGTGATGTGTCTGACAAACTTGTTATTGCTGATTCATTTAATCGTTATTTTGCCAATATAGGCTGCAGCTTACAACTTTGTCCAGTCCAATCGATCTGTTCTCTCTGTCCGGCTATTTGTGAATGTGCTGAACCGTTGCAAAGTAGTAGTTTTGTTTATCAGCCCATAACTCCTCTTGAAATCCTTAAAGTCATTGGTACTCTAAATAAATCGAATTCTTGTGGAGCTGATGGCATCTCGAGTTTTGCCCTAAAACAAATTGCATGTTTCATTGTGGATGTATTGGCTGATATTTATAATCGTTGCGTGCTTGATGGGGTCTTTCCTGATGGTCTAAAATGTGCTGAGGTTATTCCATTGCTCAAAAAAGGCTCTTCTGCTGAAATCTGCAATTATAGGCCAATTTCACTTCTTCCAGTCTTCAGCAAAATTTTTGAAAAGCTAATGAAAAATAGAATAGTAACCTTTCTTACTAAAACCAAGTTCTTTAATCCAGTTCAATTTGGATTTCAAAAAGGAAAGTCGACGGAAGATGCACTGTTACAGTTTTGTTCTCAAATAATGTCTAACCTTAATGTAAAAAAATGCACGGCGGGCTTATTTATTGATATAACCAAAGCTTTTGATATGGTTAACAATAAAATTCTGTTGAGAAAACTGGAAAAATCCGGATTCCGTGGTTTCATACTAAGTTGGTTTAGGTCGTATCTTGAAAACAGGTCGCAACGAGTAAAAATTGATGAAGTCAGGAGCGAAATCAAGTTCTCCAATATCGGTGTACCCCAAGGCTCTGTTTTGGGTCCCATTTTGTTTTTAGTCTACATCAATTCATTGTTTTCTCTTAATTTCAAAGGATCACCCACTGCCTTTGCGGATGATGTAGGTTTCTCTTATGGTTCAAACAGTCCCTTGGACT
Organism: Portevinia maculata; assembly: GCA_949715645.1. NCBI lineage: Eukaryota > Metazoa > Arthropoda > Insecta > Diptera > Syrphidae > Portevinia > Portevinia maculata. The sequence continues at coordinate 22,750,743 of OX454527.1, read as the reverse complement.
TGGTGTCTGATGTAAATTGGGACTTAAATCTTTTGAGACACTGGTTTGCTGAACATCACTTAGTTATTAGCTCTAAAACTAAAATAATGTTCTTCAACTTATCTAGCTCGTCCAAATTTGAAGCGAATGTGTATTTCCACGCACCTGAGTGTCAAAGATACAAACTGATTAACTGCAATTGCACGTCCGGTTTTAACTCTCAAACTTACAGCAATAGTATAATCTGCAGTGATAAATGCTTTTTAATTGAAACAGTAGATAACTTTAAGTACTTAGGACTCTGCCTTGACTCTAGAATGAGTTTTTCGTATCATGCAGGTACATTGAAAAAGTATTTGCGATGTACTCTTAGATATTTTTATTACTTGCGTAATATATGCTCAACTGAGCTTCTTAAGGTAATATATTACGGAATTTTCCATTCCAAGCTACAATATGGGATTGCTTGTTGGGGAGGCGTATATCAAACTAAAATACATCCGCTGCTGATCTTGCAGAAATATATCCTAAGACTAATTTGTCGTAAACCTCGCAGACATCCTAGCTATCCTTTGTTCTGCTACCTGAATATTCTTCCTGTGCGTCATTTATATTGTTTCAAGGTTTTAAAAACGTTTTTCATGAAGTCCGGTCATCGTAATTTTCGTTTAATCTCTAATTATGATTTACGTGTAAACTTCTCAAACGTGTTATCTGTCCCCAATTTCCATACCACTGCATATCGTAATTTTTTTTTCTATTTTGTCTTATCGATTGTTTAATAAACTCCCGCAATCCATCAGGGCATTATCAACACCTGAAACATTTATAAGGGAAGTTAAAATTTGGCTCTTCCGTTTTGACTATACTGGTTTAGAATCTATTATTTCCGATATTCTGGTTTACCCTAAGTTCAATTTAATTTATATTTGTTTCTTTTCTTTGTGTATATTGCATTTTCATTCAGTATCTTTTATTTATAATTAATTATTTATTTGCTAACTCCTAAATTCATTTAAGTTTTCTGCGATAGTTTTTTTCTTAATGGCTCACCCCACCCAAACAAATTAATTTGTATTGTATACGCCAATTGAAGCGGCATTTACTCTATTTTTATTACATCTGTATATAAAATAAAAATGTCACTAATTTTTCTTATAGTTTTTTCTAAATATTTTGTATAAATTAAAAAAGAAAGCCTTTGTACTTTATTATTATAAGAAATAAATATTATATCTATCTATCTATCTAATAAATTGCAATTGAAATTGAAAATTATGCTTCTCTAACCATTCGCGAGTGTGGAGCTATATTTGTTGGCACAAGTGGAAGGGATCAGGGGAAGGGAAGCATAACTCTTCGATGGTTGTTAGAATTTTGAAAAAAAAAGTGGGGCAGTGAAAAAACGTAGTTGTTTACGGCGCGGCGGATTGCAATCAGCCTCCACTCGCTTAGTATTCCAAAGCACTAACCACACGCCCAATGCGTATACAAAGATTTGGCCATGACTCGTCATCAATAGCCGCGTTTTATTATCTAAATGATCTTGATACGGATCCGATCTGATAATAAAACGATCTGGATCATCAGTGGCAAGTTGTGGCAACAGTTGTTTTTAACACATAACAGACGATACCAGGTATTTCAAGTTTCGATTGGCACTCAGCCATATTGCAAATATAGGGTACAATGTGACGTCACAATATGATCGCTTGTTGTGTCGGCGGTGTTGCCATTTGAATACAAATCAACATTCATTTTGCACTCAATATTTTTTTTCAGAAACTATGTTCAAATATGCAAGATATTAACAGTATTGTACTGCTAATATTTCCATTAATTTTTGTGTATTATATTACGAAGCAAAACGTCTCAAAAGTCGCAGTGGTAAATTAATCGAATATGAAAATATGCTAATTGATTTTTTGTGTTATTAATAGTGTTTCATATTTTGGTCTGGCAATATTATTGTGTTCCTATAATTTCCTATAATTTAAATAAGCAACGCCACGAAAAAACAGGTATAAGTTTTGTAATTACATTTTGGATCACGATTAATGATCCCGATAAATAGCAAGATCCTGTGTTGTTTTTGGTTTACGTATTAAATTGATCCAGATCCAGATCCGCATGGATAATAAAACACAGCTAATGTCCCCGACCTGAAAAAGATTCAGGTCCTGCCATGTTCCCGGTCCACGAATCAGGAGATTCGAAAGCAAGTTGCAAAAATAATTCGGTCAGAGGATACATAGAGCAAGTTGTGTCCAGTGGGTGGCTTAGTATACGAAGATGATATCGATTATTGGAGTTTGCGAATCGTGCAGGAATGAATTACTGATATGCTGGAAAGGCGACCACATCCATTGTCGCACCCAAGAATAAAAAAACAGCGACAAGATAATCTGACAAAAGTCGTAGCTTTTCTATTACAGTCTCCAACAAAGGCATACCAATATATCACCCAACAGAAGCCGGGTACTATGATTTTATCTTGAAAAAAAACCCTACATCCTCAAATAAAAACAACAATTCTACATGCTAGTCAAACCTGTCTCATTGGTATGCTTTTGATTTGTACGAATTGCGAATCAAATACCATCCACATCCGATAAGAAGTCCAATTGACAAATACTACACCCCCAAACATACACCAGAATCTTGTGTGTTACTTCCTGTCGGTGAAGCTTACAATCGTTCTCTGTGTTCTACAATCGGCGCACATTAATCCCGAGAGCAATTTATCATTCCGGCTTCATTCATTAACAGCAAAAGGATAAATGATTAATGCTTTTTAAGAGGTCGAATGTCAACAATTGCGGCAATTACAAACAACAAGGCAGTTAGTCGGAAGTTTGTTTTTTATCGCATGATCCCAGCGATGACATAATGAATCATTCAACGTAATGTAAACAATTTAGTAGGTAACGTTATGTACATAAACATACTTTAATGTAGATACAATCGCTAACTAAGTAACTCAGTGCACCGCCGCCGATTAACAACACGGCTCTTTTGTATGTGATTATGTATGTTGATAACATGCAAAGTAATGTTGCACAACCACCTGACAGTTGACACGTAAATGTCACTTTTGGCAGAATATTTATTATTGCGCAGTGTTATGGGAGGATATTTTATTTTTAATCCTGATTTTGGCATCCCAGAGTAACTTGATCCCTGGAGAGAAAAAGGTTTCGCAATTGAGGTCAAGCGAATCCATCGAATAGCAAATGAGTATGCGTTTCTTCTGTTACGTCGTAGTAAATAATGTGCGTTGTATCTTAATTTAGATCAATTCAAACCAAAATGAAGCTTCCACTCTGATTTCAGAGGCTGATGAAACTATTTTATTTTAAGTACAACAAAAACAGCACACACAAACCAAACCCAAAGCAATATTGGCATTTATCATATATCATCTGAACGCGTAGCAAAATGTAAATATTGGCATTAATTGGTTACGTTATTTTCTAGCACATGCAGAATGTATGGGTAGCAGATTTATATTTGCGGGGAGAAAATAGGAAATTTTCGAGAATGGTGTTTGGGGGAATATTTGCCAAATCCCCTATCTATTTTGACAGTGCAAGGTCGTAAGATGTGATGGAAGTGAAAATCGGTGCAGTTTAATGGTGCTGCAGATGATAATTTAATTGTGAGTGAGAACTTTACCTACAGTCGACCCAATCGGGGACCTTGAGTTACTTCCAAGTGAGGTGATTGCAAAGACGAGTTGTTGACGAGTATTGGCTGTTACAGTCAGTTCAACATCAGTCTCCTGAGCATTGCATATAAGATCCTATCTGCTGTACTGTGTGAATGCCTGAAACCATTCGCCAATGAACTGATTGGTCCCTACTAGTGCGGTTCTAGGCCCGGTAAGTCCACGACCGATCACATATTCACACTAAGGCAGATCCTGGAGAAAACCCAAGAAATCCAGATCGATACTCACCATCTTTTGGTCAATTTTAAGGCCGCATATGACATTTTTAGAGACGAGCTATATAGAGCCATGTCTAGTTTTGGCATCCTTGCCAAATTTGTCAAATTGTGCAGAATGACGATGGAGAACTCTAGCTGCTCCATAAAGGTCGGTAACAATCTCAGCGATACCTTTGATGTCAAAAAAGAGTATAGACAAGGTGATGCGCTGTCATGTGACTTTTTCAACATAATTTTTTTTTTTAACCCTTGCCCAAGGGCCGACACTGCGAACTAAAAGATCTTTTTTGTCACAAGGTTGACTTACACCAAAAGGCGACTGACTTCCCTAATGAAACTCAGCACGTCTTTGGTGGTAGAGTTGCGAAGCTCCACCAGTGATAACAGCTCTCTGTGGAGAAGGCGTCGTCTCAACCAATGCAGAGCCGGGCATTCACAGAGTATGTGTTCTGAGGTTTCCTCGTCCTCCATGCAGAATCTACATTCTGACGTTGGACAAAGATTTATTTTGTTGTGGTGATATCTCAGACCGCAGTGGCCAGTGAGAAAGCCAACCAGCAATCTAATGTTTTCCTTATTTAGTGTAAGGATTTCCTTATAGGAGTAGGGCTTAATCAAGCGTTTAGACTGTCTCAGACCAGGGGCGCTTTCCCAATGTTTAAGACAAGTCTGTTGCTCCCAATCTAAGCCCTAGAGCAGTAGTCCAGTTGACACTGCAGTACGGTTCGGGACCGACGAAAGCGGCTTCAGAACCAGCTCTGGCGAGACTCATTCTCCTACAAAACCTCGGTGGCCAGGCACCCATCCGAGTTTAACTTTGTTGGTTTTAGCTAGCTTTTGTAAGGCGCAGCAGCAGCTCCTTACAGTCAGAGAGTCTATTGTGTTGGACGACAGTGCCTGAAGTGCCGCCTGACTGTCTGAAAAGATATGTGTCTTTGCGCCCTTAATTAATTTGTTGGAGTTTAAGATAGCGCAGATCTCAATGGCATGGATTTCCGCCTGTAACACTGTGGGGCACATCCCCATAGGTATCGAGACCCTGGTGTTGGGTCCAAAGACACCAGCACCAACTCCAGAATCCATTTTTGATCCGTCGGTGTACCATATCAGACTTTTTGGGTCCACAGCTGGAACTCCCGAGACCCATTTAGAACGGTCTAGTATTTCTACCTCAAATAGTTTGTCGAAACTATATTCCCTTACCATTAAGTCAGGGATGGTGTAAAACATGTCCAAATTTTGGATTGAGTTGAGTATTTTCAGGTGACCCACATGGTCATTTGAGTTATACTTGTATTCAAGCTGAAGCTTGATAGCGCTTCTAGCAGCCGTCTTCTGAATGAATACTTGTATAACGGTGACAGTCCAATAATGGCTTCAAGTGCTACCGTAGGCCATGTGCGCATGGCACCAGTTATTCCTAGACAGGCAACACGTTGTAGCTTTTGCAGTCTGTTAGCCGTAGTACGTTTAAGTACTTTTGGCCACCACACGATGGAGGCGTACGTGCATCATGGTGTACAGCCAGCGTATCATTCTGGGGTTAAGACCCCAAGTTCTGCCATATAGGCGTCTACAGGCCCACATAGCTCTTGTGGCACGCTCAGTGGCGGCCTTTACGTGTGAGTTCCAATTTAGTTTCCTATCCAGGATGACTCCCAGATATTTGACCTCATTGGAGTAATTCAATGGTGTACCACTTACGGTGATAGGTTCAAAGTTAACCAATCTTTTTCGCGTAAAAGGTACCAGGATGGTTTTAAGAGGGTTGATGGAAAGTCCTTCGTTAATACACCATTCTGAGATATGTAGCAACGCTTTTTGCATGCTATCAGTAATGGTTGCCCTACGCTTACCATTAATAATAATCGCCAGGTCGTCAGCATAACCAATGGCGTTAAAGCCTAGTTGGCGATGACAAGTGACCATAAGAGGGGAGAGAGTACTTTTCCTTGGGGGCAGCCTTTGGCTGCCGTCACAGACACCGATTTACCTCCAGAGGAGGAGGTAATAATACGACTTTCCAACACGGCTCTGATCCATTGGTTCGTCGATACTTCGATACCTTTATTACTGATCGCCCTTGCAATCGAGTCGTATCCGGTATTATCGAAGGCACCCTCAACGTCCAAGAAGGCACAAAGTGCAATTTCCTTTGACTTGAAAGTCTCCTCTACCTTTTTGACAAGGCATTGAAGAGCACCTTCAGTGGATTTGCCCTTTCTGTACGCAAATTGACTTGAGTGGAGGGGGCTTGATGTTACTATCTGCTCCCTAATATGAACATCTATAAGTCTTTCCATGGTTTTGAGAAAGAAGGATGTTAGAATGATGGGTCTGTATGATTTAGGCAGTTCACTTGGCCTATTGCCATTTTTGGGGATAAAAATCACGTTGACCTGTCTTCAGAAAAGTGGAATGTATCTCCAGTTATAACTAGCTCTAAATAAAGCAATAGCCATCGGCAGTATGGCATCACTAACCCTCTGGAAAAGGGCCGGAAATATGCCGTCACCACCTGGGGCTTTAAATTGTTTGAATGAGCCAATTGCCCATCTAACCTCATCTGGACTAAACATTTTTCCAGATAAGCTGTTTACTCTGCTATCTATATGTACCTTGGCGTCCACATCGTTATAGTTACGCTTGTGTCGCGAATAGACGAACCTGGGAAGTGAACCTGAAGAAGTGTTCTGATTGAATCTTCTCGGTCCGTCGTGTAGGTGCCATTTGGTTTCTTTAGTAAACCTACACCGTTATTATGATCTCTGCCTAGCCTAGCGCTTTGTGGATGCGAGCTGCTACCGGCATATCTACTATGTCTTCGCAGCACTTCCTCCATGTAGCACGCTTTGATCTTCTCAGTTCTGAGTTATATTCTGTGAGAGCGATCCTATAATCGTCCCACCTTTTAATGTGTTTGGCTCGATTAAAGAGTTTCCTAACCTTCTTCCTATATTCAGCAAGTTTGTCATTCCACCAAGGGACCTTTAATGACGCAACTACTCTGGTAGGAGGTTAGTAACACTTTGTTGAGCTGGTGTGCTGCTTCGTCAAGGTCCCACGTGGACTCGATTGACGAAATTAGCATATCCATTTTTGAGAGGACAAGTCCTCGATACGTATTCCAGTCCGCCGACTTAGGATAGTATCTAATTGTGACCTGTGACAGTTGACCGGGCAGTTCGAACCTAATGTGTTGGTGATCCGACAGCGAGGCCTCATCTGACACATGCCAATTTTCAATGAAATTTGCCATAAATGGACTAGCGAGCGTGAGGTCAAGTACCTCTTCGCGAATCGAATTTATGAAGGTTGGTTTGGAACCCTTGTTTATAATATCTACATTGTTACCGACTATAAAATTTAACAAACACTCACCTCTTTTATTGTTGTCGCTACTAACCCATATCATGTTCTGCGCGTTGGAATCGCACCCAATGACGTAGTGTAAGTTGTTTCGTAGGCAGTAGCGGATACGTGCCTGTACCTCTAGTGGAGGGATGTTGTCTTCGTCTCCGGGGAAATACGCAGAGGCACATAAGATGTTGTGTGTGCCTCTAGGTGTAGGTACTTCAAGTAGTACGGCAACATCATACTTGAGAAAATTGTGCGAAACTCGCAAGCCAACACCGAGAGCACAATTTTCCAAATGTCTTTGCAACTCCTTGCACACGCTGACAACATTGACATCATTGGGAGAACACCGCGAGCTGTCACTGGTGCGTTTGCAAGTATTAGCACAGAAGCGGCAAAAATGGGTTTAGTGGTGAATGAGGGCAAAACCAAGTATATGCTCTCAACAAGAAGGGACACACAGCATCGACAGAACGTCACGATAGACAGCTACAACTTGCAGGTAGCTACGGACTTTGTCTAACTTAGCCCAGCTATAAATTCTGAAAACGACATCACATCAGAAATCAAACGAAGAATTACACTTGCCAACCGCTGCTCTTTGGCCTAAGAAAGCAATTGACTAGTAAGGCCTTGTCAAGAAACACTAAGGAGATTTTGTATAAGACCCTCATCATCCTAGTCCTGCTATATGGCACGTGGACGTTAAAATAGGCGGATGAAGATCTTCTTGGTCGTTCGAACGCAAAATTCTTCGAGTGATTTGCGGTCCCGTTTGCATTGACGGGCTTTGAAGGAGGAGATTTACCAGCAAATTTTACGAGCTGTACAGCGACATCGACCTGGTTAGAAAAGTACGAATCAGTCGACTAAGATGGCTAGGACATGTAGAGCGAATAAACACCAACGCTCCGGCCCGAAGAGTCTTCGATTCCAACAAGAGACAACGCAGTAGAGGAAGACCTCGCCTTAGGTGGCGCGCACAAGTGGAAGGGGACCTCAACCAACTTGGAGTGCGAAACTGGAGAAGGTTAGCCAAAGATTGGGCTAACGCAATGAAGCGCCACTTAAGTTAGTAAGTAAGTTAAGATAGATAGATCATTTATTCGTTATAAAATTTACATAGGTTATCGCCCAATTTACAATAAAAGCACAGAGATTTGATATAGTACTTATAGCACTTATAGGATTATACATTTTACGTTTTTACAATTTTTCTTTAAATTTTATTTTAAAGAAAACCAACGAGAAAAACCTTTATATTTGCAAAGAAGAAAAAAAAACAAGATAATAAATAATTATAAATAAAATAAATAACAATAAGTAAAAAATAAATAATAATAAGTAAAAACAAACAATAATAATAATTAATAATAATAAATAATAATAATAATAAATAATTATAGATACATGTAGAATAAAATATATATTGTAAAAAATAAATAACATATCTAGATACATACATTGATTATAGATACACCAACTACTTGGTTAATTAGTGGATTATCTGGAATATCACAGTTATTTAAAAAACGTTCTTTTAATTTGTACAACCTATCAGAAATCAATTCAACATCCGCCTGAAGGTGCAAGTTTATTGTGGACTGTGGACTGATATCGAGGAAGATTAAGCATCTTCTTAAGCAATTTGTTTTGCGTTAGTTGCAGCTTTTTCTTGTGACACATTTCACAATCATCCCATACTTGGCAACCATAGAATAGTATTGCTTGAAATATCACTTTGTATAATAACAATTTGTTCCCAAGGCTTAGCTCGGACCTTCTATTGATAAACGGATAAAGCATTTTGATTGCAATTAGATTTTTTTTATTTTTTTTCGCAAAGTGCTCTCTGTAAGTAAGCCGTTGGTCCAGATAAATTCCCAGATATTTGACATATGACTGCCAAATTATGGAGTCTCCCCTGATGTTGAGTGGATTACTAGGTAAATAGCAAGCTTTCCTTTTTTTGGTGAAACAAATTGCTTGTATTTTACTAGTATTGACTTAAATTTTCCACTTGTTGTAGTAATTGACTAATATCTCGATTGCATTTTGCAGATTCGTCTCAATTGTGAGACCAAATTCATGCGACGAGAATAAACCTGTGTCATCAGCAAAAATTGCTTAGGGTAGGGCGGGGCTAGTTGGACCACTTTTTTTTGACGCTTCATAACATCCAAACTGTTCATAATTAAGCTATGAAACTAAAGTCAGTAGAAATATTGAAAATTCTACTTTTTAATTAATTAAAAAAAAAAACAACTTACCTATGTATCTAATAGTTAAATAATTATTTTGTCTCAAATACACCAAGTCCAAGTAGTCCAAATTACCTCACCAGCGGGGCAAGTTGGACCAGTGAGTGGGGTTAGTTGGACCAAAACCTGAAAATCTGAAGTCATTTTTACAAAATAAAGGGTTTTTCAACAGGGACGCTACAAAAGTAGAGCGACAGGGACAGAAAACGACGCCGAATTTCTTGCCGCTCTTTTGACATTTCTCTTTAGTAAGGTCGAGTTCCATACATAATGGCATCGAACGTACTTTCACAGGAATAAAGAATTTCATTGATATCCAGAACCATTTTTGTTTTATTTAAAAAAACGCTCTTATTGAAAAACCCTTTACAATGGAAATGGGAAGGTGTGAGGAATGATTTTCCGGAACCAGCAAAATAGAACTTTCCGTAGTTGGCTTCACATGTCGTATGAAATGAGCCGTAAAATCAAAAAACTCTATTGGTGACCCAGCCACTCGAGTTTGCAGATCCGATACAATCTGGAGAACCGCCGTTAATGAAGAGTTACTTATAATTTTTCAGGGGAAAAATAAACATGACTGATATTGCCCTGCCAGAAGCTGATACAGCCACGATTAATGCTACGATTTGTTACACGCTCGCCTGAGTCGGGCGCAGTGACTCAATGGTTAGTGTGTCTGCCTACTAATCGAAAGGTCCCCAGTTCAATTCCGTTGCCAAATAACATCTTTAGTTTTTTTCCACTGCCCCACCTCTTGCGAACGTCTGACAAACATCCAAGAGTATCAATTGTCATGAGAAGCTTCTCAAATTTGCCGTTCGGATTCGGCCTAAAATTGTAGGTCCCTTCCACTACGCAACGAAAGTGGTTGGAGAAGCTTGGTTTTAGGCCCACTACGGGCCGTTCATGCCTAATATTTATTTAATTTTTACACGCTCGCCTGAAGTCACTGATCCGATATTCTTTCTTCCCCTAGCCGCAAAAATTTTTCTGCGTTTGCAAACAATAGATACGCCCGTTTCATCTATATTCCAAATGTTGGAAGCATTAAACTTGTATCGATCCATGACCTCACTCAATTTGTCAAAAAAAGAATCCACGTTCGCCTTATTAAATGACGTGGCTCTACCCAACCTAGTTGCTTCCGGCTTTCTGATTGAAAGTTTGGGATTCCTTTTAACAAATCCAGTTAGCCAATCCTTACCAGCCATTTTGTTTTCGTTTCAGCTTTCGGGAAAATGTAGTTGGAATTTGATTGCACATTTGTCCGCAAGTGTACGAACATTTTTTGGTGTTAATCCATAAAAAATTGAAGCTGCAAATAATCTTTTAATAAAGCTTCTTTTTTGTCGTCGAAAACTTGCCACGAGCCTACGTAGCCCATGCGAGGAATTTGTCGCGACTCTGCTTTTTTGGTTATAAATCTTTTTAGAGTTGTTCTTAAAACTCCAAATATTGCAGCTGCTTGCCTGAAAGATTTCTTTTTAGACAAGACCGAAGTTGCTGCCTGGTTTAACAATGCATGAGAGGCAGAAGCTCTGTGAGTTTTTCGAGTGTAAGTCCGCATTATAAAATCACAAAACAATACTGGTAGGTCAAATACAATGAAACCACTTCTTGAATTTAGCGGGGTAAGTTGGACCACTGGCAGTCCGACTTACCCGGCACTGACTTTGTTGAACATTTTGTGTCACAAAGAAACAACTACACAAAACACTTCAATTTCACACTCGAAAAAATAAAATACAATAACGGGACACATGAAGAATGTTTACCTTATTCTGATATTCGCACCGCTTCACAAAAAAAATAGAAAGGTAATATATTTATACCCTATTCTAAGGATATATTAATTTTGACGTATAGTTTGTAACATTGCCCGTAGACCCCTAAAAGTTACTATATTTATGATCAACATCGATAGTAATGTCGATCTAGCCATGTCCGTCCGTCCGTCCGTCTGTCGGCAAAAATTAGGCCTTTAAACTGGGCCTAGGGAGCTGAAATTTTAACCATATACTCTCTAGGGTCCCGAAATAATCAAGTTTACGAATTTTTGAAATCCGCCCACAAACTCAAAAAAACAAAATTTTGGAAAAATCGAATTTTGAGCTAAAAAGTTGAAATTTTTTATATATGATCTATGACTCCTAAAACTGCTCGGGAGATACAATTTTCAAATTCCGCCCACTGACACGCCCACAATTAAATAAAACAATTTTATTGAAAAACCAAAATTTGAGCTAGAGAGCTGAAATTTATAATATACACTCTCTAGGGTCACTTTAAACTCGTGTGTAAATATTTTCAAAATCCGCCTACTGACACGCCCACAATTTAAAATCAACTTTTTTTGAAAATCCAAAGTTTGAGCTAGGGAGCTGAAATTTATAATTTATACTTTGTAGGAGGCCCTTTATGCTCATGTGTTAATTTTTTTTAAATCCACCTACTGACACGCCCACAATTAAATAAAACAATTTTATTGAAACACCCAAGTTTGAGCTAGGGAGCGTTTTTTTACAAAAGCTTCGTTTTTTTTCCCATAAAATCCTTTAAATATTATAACAGGTGGCGCAAAAGTAATCCTTCTATCGGAAAATGCTATAAATTTTGCGATTGGCCCCTAATGTCAGTTCTGCTTAGACATTTGTGTAGTAAACACATGCGAAATACACGTTAATAAACAATGTTACGCTACACTGCTCCAGAACGCGGAATATTGGTGACTATTTATTTGAGCAATAATCGGTCGGTGACTTTGGCACAACGTGAATTTCGTCGCAGATTTCCTACCCGTCCAACGCCTACTGGTGAAACACTGCGACGTTTAGCCGCTCGCCTCGAAGAGACTGGCACAACACGAGATGCTGCCAGGCGTGGCAGACCCCGGAGTAGCCGTTCTGCAGAGAATATTGCTGCTGTAGCCGAAGATGTCATGGAAGCGCCGTCGACATCGACCAGACGACGTGCCACGCAAATGGGTATCAGTCGACGGTCTTTACAGCGAATTTTGGTACAAGATTTGAAGATGTTTCCGTACAAAGTCCAGACGGTGCATCAGCTGTTAGCTGCTGACCGCCAATCGCGTCTAACATACGCTCAAGCCATCCTTAATCACCACCAAGAGGAAGATGATTTTTCATCAAAAATAATCATGAGTGATGAGGCCCATTTCCATCTTAGCGGGTACGTAAATAAGCAAAATTTACGCTTCTGGGGCACTGAAAATCCGCGTGTAACCACGAAGAGCCGTTACACCCGCTCAAAGTCACTGTATGGTGTGCTGTTTTCGCTGGAGGAGTCATCGGATCTTTTTTCTTCGAAGACGTCGCGGGCCAAACGGTTACTGTGAATGGTGAGCGCTACAGAGCAATGATCAACGAGTTATTTTTGCCGCAACTTGATGAATTGGGATTGGAAAACGTGTGGTTCCAACAGGACGGTGCAACGGCACACACTGCACGTGCCACAACCGATATGCTGAAGGATGCATTTCCCGGGCGCCTAATCTCTCGTTTTGGCGATTTGCACTGGCCAGCAAGATCGCCTGATTTGACCGCTCCAGACTTCTTTTTGTGGGGCTTTTTGAAGTCGCGGGTTTATGTCAACAAGCCTCAGACTCTTGCAGCTCTTAAAGACAATATCCGTCAACAATGTGAGGACCTATCGCCGGAAGTTTTGGCCAAAGTGATGGAAAATGCCGTAAAAAGGGCTCAAATGACAATCAACTGGGGCGGCGGCCATTTACATGACATCATATTCTCGACTTGATGTAAAAAAAATTAAAAGACCAAATAAAAATAATCCACTAGAAGAATCAAAGTTTTCCTTTTTTTTAAATTACAGCCAAAAAACATCGGAAGGGTATTTTTGCGCCACCTTGTATATACTCTCTAGGGGCCCTTTATGCTCATGTGTTAATTTTTTTTGAATCCACCTACTGACACGCCCACAATTAAATAAAACAATTTTATTGAAAAACCAAAGTTTGAGCTAGGGAGTGTTTTTTTTACAAAAGCTTCGTTTTTTTCCATAAAACCCTTTAAATATTATATAACAAAATATGTAGAGCGTTCTTAACAATTCAACCATACTTAGACTTTTGTCACGCCCACTTATGAGGGATAGGAATAAGAATAGGGTATCCAACAGTTCGCCCAAGCGGACTGTAGCCCGTCCCTGTTTTTTTTTTTTACTTTTTACCCTTAAAAATTCAAATATGAACGGCGTGCTCCACTGAAGGTAAAAATCCAACTGAAACTGGTTTGGCACGTCGTCGTTAGTCAGCATGCTTCGATTTGTGATCATCGCGTTCATGTTGGACTTTTAGTTTGTAAGTTATTCGAGTGGCCCTACTTGCCCCGTGGCCCAACTAGCCCCGCCCTACCCTACTCACAGGAGGGAAGCCTTGGAAAATCGGACGTGAATATGTTGTATAAAATTGGGCCCAAAACCGAGCCTTTGGGGAACATCAGCAATAACCAATTTTAATTCAGAGCAATACTTGTTAATGTACACACAAAAACGTCTATTTGGCAAAAAACTTCGAACGATTTTCACTATGTACAACGGAAAGTCAAAAGAAAACATTTTATGGACAAGAATATCGTGCCACACAGAGTCAAAGGCCTTTTCAATGTCTAGAAGCACCAAACCAGTTGATTTATGTTCTGACCTTTTACTCTTTACATATTTTTTGATTCTAAAGACTTAATGAATTGCAAAACAGTTTCTTGTCCTCCATTAATACTAATAATTGTTTCTTCAGAATCTTTTCAAAGATTTTGCTGAGTCTGCTAAGAAGATTTATCGGCCTGTAGCTACTAGGGTCTTCCGATGGTTTGCCCGGCTTGGGAATCGGTACCACTTTGGCAAACTTCCAGCGATCAGGGAAGTATTGCAGTTTCAGACAGGAATTAAATATATATGTTAAAAAGTTCTTTCCCCATCTCGGTAAATTTTTCAAGTAGAGATTTTTTATACCGTCTATCCCTTTCGCTTTCTTTACTTGTAGACTTTTAATTATATCCTCTACTTCTTGTTGCGATATATATTCTGTCGCAGACGTCATAGGTTCTTCATGCATAACTCTTGAGGTCGATTCACTCACTAAGCGATTAGTAACCGCATCGCCTAGGTTTATAGAAACTTCGTGGTTTAACACAAATGAAGAAGCAAATGCATCTGCTTTTTCATTGTCTGTGTGAGAGGCATTGTCTCAAACACGAATTCTGGGAATTTGTCTATTTCTATTTTTTACGATTCTGAGAATAGGTATTTCGAAAAGGTTTCGAATTTTATTAGAAATAATTTAATTTGCTTAGTGTTTTATTCCACTCCTTGTTCGGATCATAGTGCATAGGCTGACGATACCTCTGACACTGCCGTCTATGGGAATTCCTAATGCGGATATAATTGAGGATATAACCCGGAATTTTCATAACTGCATTATTATTTCACTTTGGTACATTGGGTATGTTAGATTCAGCTGAACTTAAAACATCCTCAGTAAATTTGTCTAACTATTGTCATTAACATTTTTTTTTTTTATATAATTTGCGTGCGCTAAAGGGATTTCTTTATCTCTTTCTGGATCAGATAGTATTCGTAAGGTAATATCTTATCAACAGAGTCATCCATATCGATATAATCAGTCGCTTCTAGCGTACTGCCATAGTCTTTATGTTGATAGATAGATAGTTTCTGGCAACCCTGGACGTACGCAACGGCTTCAACTCAGCCAGGTGGATCGATATATTGAACGCGATCGAACGGAGGTTCCATATCCCAGCATATATCCTGCGGATGGTGAAGCACTATCTCATGGATCGAGAGCTGCTCCACGAGACTACAGAAGGCCCGCGAAGAAAGCAAGTGACATCAGGCGCAGCGCAAGGATCGATCTTAGGACCTGACCTCTGGAACATCTCCTACGACGATATCCTTTGCATGGAGATGCCGGAATATGCCTCTCTGTTCGGGTACGCAGATGACTTCGCCGCGGTGATCACGGCACGAGACACCGTTAAAGCTAAACCAGGTCATGCGACGAATCAATTCATGGATGGAAGAGCAACGGAGAAAACTGAGATAGTCCTTCCCACAAAGAAGAGGACCCCCACACAAATCGACTTCCAAATCGGGGCAGAAGAAAAAGAAGCAGCGCCGCGGTGAAGTACTTGGGATTGAGGCTGGATACAAAGCTAACCTACTGGCAACAAATAAAGGCAGCAGTGGAAAGAGCCTCATAAACATCTGCATTACTGAGCAGACTGATGGCAAATGTAGGTGGTCCAACGGCCAGTAAGCGAAGGTTACTGATGGCGACAACGCACTCCATCCTTTTGTAAGCGAAATCTGGGCAGACGCACTTAAACAAGAGAACTACCGCAGCAGTACAAAGATGCGGAGCTCTACGTGTAAGTAGCTCTTAACGAACGGTTTCGGAACCAGCCGTCCTTGTAGTCGCGGCATCCGAGGAGGCTAAGGGGCTCACGAAACTGAAGTGGCAAGAGCGTTGGAGCTCGGAAAACAGAGGACGATGAACAGCAAGGCTGATTACGAACGTGGCTGAGTGGAATGACCGGAAACACGGTGAGGTTAACTACTACGTCACCCAGTTACTCACCGGACACGGATATTTCAATGCTCTCGTCTACAAAATCGGCAAAACAAACAGTCCAGCCTGCCAGTACGGAGACTCGCTAAAAGATCACGCGAAACATACCTCCTTCACCTGCATCAGATGGGAAAGCCTTCGCCAATACCTGCAGATAAGTATTGGCGCCATCACACCGGAGAACATAGTAGAGAAGATGCTACAGAGTTTTTTTTTTATTTTATTTTATTCCATCTTTGTTGATAGTTACAATTGTTCATACTTGCGAAGCCTTATGGCTTTTCTTGGAGGTTGTTAATGACAATGAATAATTAATATGTTTCAATCATGTGTGTTTAAGTTTATTTACAGTAAATTTAAAAAGAAAACTATAGAGAAAATAAAAAAATAAAAAGAAACCAAAGTTTAAATTCCATCATCTATTTTTACCACGTTATCGACTCTAAAAAGTATATTTTTATACCCTATTCTAGGGGTATATTAATTTTGACGCATAGTTTGTAACATACCTTAATATTGCCCGTAGACCCCTAAAAGTTACTATGTTTATGATCAGCATCGATAGTAATGTCGATCTAGCCATGTCCGTCCGTCCGTCCGTCCGTCGGCAAAAATTAGGCCTTTAAACTGGACCTAGAGAGCTGAAATTTTAACCATATACTCTCTAGGGTCCCGAAATAATCAAGTTTACGAATTTTTGAAATCCGCCCACAGACGCCCACAAACTCAAAAAAAACAAAATTTTGGAAAAAATCGAATTTTGAGCTAGAAAGCTGAAATTTTTTATATATGATCTATGACTCCTAAAACTGCTCGGGATAAAAATTTTTCAAAATCCGCCCACTGACACGCCCACAAATAAATAAAACATTTTTTTTGAAAATCCAAAGTTTGAGCTAGGGAGCTGAAATTTATAATATATACTCTCTATGGGCCCTTTATGCTCATGTGTAAATATTTTCAAAATCCGCCCACTGGAACGCCCACAATTATTATTATTTTTTTTTTTTTTTGAAAATTCAAAGTGAGCTAGGGAGCTGAAATTTATAATATATACTCTCTAGGGGCCCTTTATGCTCATGTGTTAATTTGTTTTAAATCCGCCTACTGACACGCCCACAAATAAATAAAAATTTTTTTTTGAAAATCCAAAGTTTGAGCTAGGGAGCTGAAATTTATAATATATACTCTCTAGGGGCCCTTTATGCTCATGTTTTAATTTTTAAATCCGCCTACTGACACGCCCACAACTAAATAAAACAATTTTATTGAAACACCCAAGTTTGAGCTAGGGAGCGTTGTTTTTGATAAAATCCTTTAAATGTTATATAACAAAATATGTAGAGCGTTCTTAACAATTCAACCATACTTAGACTTTTGTCACGCCCACTTATGAGGGATAGGAATAAGAATAGGGTATCCAACAGTTCGCCCAAGCGGACTGTAGCCCGTCCCTATGTTTAATTTCCTTTTTCTAATATTAGGTTATTCAATATTTCTTAATTAATATGCTAAGGCGTTGAAAATTTTGGGGATTGTATACATCAACTGTCTTCTGCCGTACTCATTGACAATAGGTGGTAATTGATAGAGTCCCTCTGCTCTTCTACGCGTTTCAAACCGATGACTTATTGGTGTTCCCAAGTTTTGATCGTTTTCATATTCTAACGCAGCACTTATCTCGAATATCTCCTTCACGTCATGGACTTTCACTTAACTCTTGCCATTTCTTCTGGCGAGTAGCCTGACTGCCCTGTCTTGGATGCCTTGTAGCTTTTCGATTTTCGTTTTCGACGCTCCTCCCCACGCTAATATGCCATATCTCAATCTCGATTCTATAAGACTGTAGTAAACTTGTTTTTGTACATAAGTAGATGATTTGTTCTGTAGACATGACAGCGCAAAAAGAGATCCCCGCAACTTGTTCCGTAAGGCATTGATATGTGGCTCCCACAGAAAATGAGAGTCTATGATGACTCCGAGGTATTTGTACGTGCTAACAACCTCAATATTTTCGCATCTTTGTGTATTAGCGCATCTATATGTTTTTAAGCTGATGCCTGACTCTGGATACATTGGGCTGCGGATGTGCATTAAATTGGTCTTCTGTTCATTGATTACCAGCCCATTGTCATGACACCATTTTCCTACTGTATCGAACTCGGACTGCATTACCATTTCTGCTTCTTCCAGATACGGATGACATACTACGATTGCCGTGTCATCTGCATAGGCAAATGGAACACATCTTTTCAATCACTTCAACATTTCGTTGGTGTATAAGATAAAAAGTAGAGGGCCAAGCTTGGAACCTTGTGGAACTTCGTGCAGTACTCCCAATTCACTGCTGTAGGAATTGTTGATTTTAACCTGAAACGTTCTTTCTTTCAAAGCCATTCAGATATCTTCCCTCTAATTCCAATTCTTCCTAAGGCATCGATAAGTTTTTTATGGTCCAGGGTATCGAAAGGTTTGCTAAAGTCCAAGAATAGAACTAACGCGTGATGGTTACTCAGGGTGGTGTTGATAAAGTTGGAAAAATTGCCGAGCAATTGGTTGGTGCTTCTCCTTTTTTGGAACCCGTATTGATTTTCGTTTATTATATTATGTTTTTCTATAAAATCTCTTATACGGTCTGATATGATCTGCTACATAATTTTGCCTATAGCTGGAAGAGTTGCTATTGGACGATAGTTCTCTACATGCTTCTTAATACCACCTTTATAAATTGGCCTAACAATTGCCCTTGTAAGCTGATGTGGTACGATTGATGTGTCGATGCTCATATTTATGAATTTTGTCAGTATAGGTACAAATATTTCGGGATTCGATTTTAGATCGGTTGTCCTGACATTATCTGCACCGGGGGCTTTTTGGCCATTTAAACGACTTAGCACTTTCGCTACCTCAGTATAATGTGTACTCAGTATATCGGAGAAATATTGAGTCATGGAGGAGTTTTAGTCGATATGTTGGGACACATATTAAACGAGTCCGACACACGGGGATGGGCAATGGGTCAAAGCGCAAAGCATTTCTCCTGCTTCCCTTAAAGGAAAAAAAAATTGATAGACAGGCACCCCATTTAAATCTCAAAAAAATTGTTCCTCGTTAATTTGCCTCAGCATATCCTTACAATCTTGCGTTTCAAAAACATTAAAGTCCCATATAAATTATGCACTAATATCATCGCAATTAGAACCGATTAAATCATGTACTCGAACCTATTGTAAGAATCTCATGTATCTCAGTAATCACGACAAAAGCTTTCCATGGCCTCATTTACTCAATTTTAATTACATAATTTTCCACTACATGATTTTCATAACTTAAATCATATTAACCAACATTAGAGTTGGTAATTTTCATGTGTCATTGAGGTTGTAGCAATTTGTTGTGACATGGGATCGTGTGTGTGTGTGTGGTGTGCGCCCAAACAAACTGGGTTAACAAAGAACAAATATGAAAATGCGATCCCTCTCCATAGATAGCCGGGTTTCATAAACACTAAAAATCCCACTAGGTAATTATTATTATTATGCGTCCACCTAGACTGCCAGACCTACGAATTGTGTCCTAGTTAAACAAGCCACGAGAGAGATGATGACAGGTTGTTTCGATGACAGGGTTAGAAGTAAATGGATTCTGTACATGTGACGAGATATTAGATTGATACTTATTGAGATGAAATGTTTGGATATAAATACCTAAACGACAGAGGCGCTCACGTGCTGGTGGCAACGAATTTTTGAAGATACCTACGCCGTTTATCTCACGTAGCCACACATTAGCTTGTGGAGTGGAGATGGAGATGCAATCGATAAATACACACTAATCGGGGGACGCACTTTTGATCAAATAACGCGCCATAAACCGAAGCGTAACGTCCGACGTCACACATGGTGATATGCTGCTTGATGATGATTTCCTCTGTCGATAAGGCATGTTGACGAGCGAGTTAGCAGGCGTCTGGAAAACTAATGCGTGCCGTAAACCTATATATAAAGTAATAATCGATGTGTGCGCACATTTATGAATGACTTCACTTTCGAGTGCGGGTTTACTTGGCCATTAGAAGAGTTGAGTGGAGAAATTGTATTAAGGTCAGAGATCGGAATGTGGATACATGGTGTTCCGACAAATGTTGACCTGGATTGGAAAATTATAGGGAGTTCGATGGCGTGTGTCTTGGCAAAGAGTACTCACATACGCAGGTACAATTAGATGAAGTGAAAAGAAATTCAAATCTGATAAGGGTCTTCTTTATTGCCAAGGTAGTTTGCCAGTTTTAGCCTTATGATCTGAGCGATATGTGGCCACCACTCTGATTAAAGGCTATCGTCCAGCACTTAACTCAATTTGAAGAACAACAATCAGAGAGTGTTATCTAGACTAATTATATTTTTCATAAGAGAAGACCAAAACTAGATTAGGGGATCGATGCAAGTTTGGTGATTGAGCAATAGTGAATATTTGGTAATAATACATTAGGAGCGATTAATCCCTAAAAAGTAACTTTAAGTCCTCTTATAGAATAAAATTAAAATCAAGCTGTTTTGCCTTATTGTCAAAGCATCTATTGCGAAAGGGCCGCAAGTTATATGCGCTCACTGTCGTCATGGATGTTAAGGATGCATTTGACAACCTCGCACCTTTTGCAGAACTCAGTCTTGATATCGAAGGACAGTAATCACACACTACTGGAATGGATCCTTAAGACTATTCAAAGCACAAAAGTGTGCGAGCTATTTTTAAGGTTTTGCAGTTAATCTAAGGCTGTCTCGGCAGTCCTCAGCAATAGATTTAGCAAGGATCACCTAGACGTCGCCTTTATCCAGGAGCCATATGTCCTTAAGGAACAGGTAAAGGGACTCTCAGGTGAGCTATTATACGATTCCACTAACCCTCGAAAATCCATAGCATGTATCCTAACTATAATGATAATACTAAACTCTTTCCAATTCCAGAATACATCAAGATCTGGTAGCTGCTAAAGCTGAGCTGCACACTAATGCAGATAAAACAGAAGCTGTCCTATGCTCAATTTACCTGCCAGATGACTCTAGAGATATGGACTTCCTGCCACTAAAAGGACTTGTGGACTACTGTGGTAGGAGGAGCCTGAAACTTATTGGCTGCGATGCAAATTCCCATCATACTATCTGGGGCAGTTCAAACATAAACAAACGGGGTGAGTCTTTATTAGAAGTTCCAACAACTTAGAAATTCTTAATCAGGGAAGCAACCCTACTTTTATAAATAGGATTAGGACAGAGGTATTAGATCTCACCCTGTTCACCACATTTATAAAAAAAAAATGATTAGGACATGACATGTTTCATCAGAAACCTCAATGTCTGACCATCGCCACATCCTATTCGACCTAATAGGTAATATTCTCTCAGAGAGGAACAGGCAACCCAAGTCCACTGATTGGGACACACACAGTCAAGAACTCAGAGACAACCTGAGAAGATGTAAGACAAATATCAGAGACCTTGACAACATTGAATTAACGTGTGAAAATCTCAATACGGCAATCATAACAGCCTTCCACCAAGCTTGCCCAGAAAAGAAAAAAACAGACTTGCCCCCTGGTGGAACAAAAAACTACCCACCCTTAGAATAAAGACGAGAAAGCTCTTCAATCGGGCTAAACGCAATGGCGAATGGGAAACATATAGAAATACACTCACCATGTATAACCAAGAAATTAGAAGGGCCAAGAGAGAATCGTGGAGAAACATCGGTGATACTATGAATGACACCAGAAGTTGTGCCCGCATTCATAAAGTACTCTCTAAGCAGCACACTAATCCTATTGGTTCTATGAAAAAACCTGATGGCACATATGCCGAAAAGGAGCTGCAGACGCTCCAGCCAAAACACATTTCCCAGACTCCTCGATAGTTCCAGAATATCAAGAAAACCCTCCCCAGAGAAGGATATATAGACCGCTCAGAGGAAATCTTTCATGAAGGGCAACCAACTCATTTCAACCCGTCAAAGCCCCTGGAGAAGATGGAATATTTATTGTTAAATTGCTCCGCCATCTCAACTAGAGATGATCTACAGTCACGGACTACGATGGAGTTTGCGGAAACAGAATCCAGAGATTTCACGTTCCTCTTCAGCCACGATAGGACTTCTTTGATCGCAATGATTTCCGCTTGGAACACGCTGCAGTGGTCAGGGAGGCGAAAGGAAAGGCTGAGGTGTAGCCTGTCAGAGAACACACCTACCCCCTCGTCGGTTTTGGATACATCAGTATAAAAGTGAATCGATTTATGTTCGACAGGAGTGGACCCACTTCTGGGAGGGATGTTGACCTTGAAATTTTTGTCAAAACGGGTCTGAGGGGTGGTGTAGCCTATATTGCTAGGGAGGATTCTAAATTTCATTCAGA
The DNA here is from genome assembly GCA_949715645.1 of Portevinia maculata. Classification (NCBI taxonomy): domain Eukaryota; kingdom Metazoa; phylum Arthropoda; class Insecta; order Diptera; family Syrphidae; genus Portevinia; species Portevinia maculata. Next base: position 22,728,167 of record OX454527.1, on the reverse strand, counting down.
ATAGATGCGTGGCCGATTTCATTCTCTGACCATTGGAACGTTGTTTTGAGGCGGACAGCCGCACTAGCAGCCGCTTGCTTACTAAAGATTTCCAGGGGTGTCAGGTGAAACTCCCGGCCCCCAACACAGGTGAATGCTGAACTGCTCCGCCATCTCCGCGAGAGACGATCGACAGTCTAGGACTACGATGGTGTTTGCAGAGATAGGCGTTTAAACTCAAGCATTATGGATATGAACGATAATAGAAATGGCACTAGATTAGATTAGATTCTTTATTTCATGAAATATATGTACAATAGTTTGTGTTTGAGAACACGAGCATGGCAGAAATAGCCGTCTGCCGAAATGGCATTATCCCCTGGCACTAAGCACTAATCCTGGGACGGACAATAATGCTCAGGTCAGGGCTATTCAGATTCAGGGGATAAGAAAGTAATGCAGAAGCTTAGACGGAACCTAAGGGTCGCGAGTTGGAAAGTTGGAAGTACGAATATAAGTGCTTGAAGCTTGATGATGGTAGCGAGTGCATATCTTTCGTGTTCAGTGATCGTTTTATGAATCTCAAACTGCTACCCAAGGTTGTTCTTCGACTCCTGCCTTATGCATATTCCTTCGGATGCAATGACACCGGAACTTCGATTGATACGCAATAACGAAGTAGACTTTTTTCATGTTCCGGACTGGCTCTGGCCAAACTTTGATCCTGCAGTGGAATCCTCACGGATGGCTCCAAAACTAATCAAGGATCTGGTGCTGGTGTTTTCGTGGATATCAAAAACGTTAGTTTTTACTTCTCGTTGGGCAAACATGGGTCAGTCTTCCAAACGGAGACTCATGCTATCCTAATAGATATGAAGGCTAATCACCTCCAAATTTGTTCGTGAATGCAAGATTTCTCTGAATTCGGTCTCAAGAAGGAATTCACTAAGTTTCGTCTGGGACCTGGGTCATAACATGATCACGGGAAATGAGATCTCCGATGAAATAGATAGACAGGGCTCAGAGGTGAACTTCTCAGGACCTGAATAGGAGTTGTGTCTACCTGTGTCCACGTTCAGGTTTTGTTATTGAGGTTTCGGGTTTCATATGAACACAACCGCAGATGGAATGACTCTCCAGGGTGCAGACAGACTAATCGATAACTTCCCGACATCTGTAAAAAATCTGCGGCATTCTTGTTGTCTCTCAACAAAAAAAAAAAACAAAAAACACTGAAGGCAAATTGCTGGTTTTTTTTCGCCCTAATACGCTTTTGCCAAGCATCTTAAGGTGCTAGGTTTAAGCAATACCACCGACTACGAAGTCAGTGGAGAAAGCGACGATACTGCGGGACATTTCTGCTGTGATTGTCTTGCTGTAGCTCGTATCAGGTGGTTGGTATTTGGTGCTGATGTGGTGAGTGCTAAAAATCTAAGCTCCTCATCATTGTAGCGCCTACTCCTTTTGCTCAGAAAAAGAGGAAACTTCAGCAATAATAAAATGGAAAGGTATTGAGTCTGAGTGCTCCAGCCTGGCACGCCGAAAAAAATCGAACGGGTGCAAAGAGAAAAAGTGGCATTCCAGCTAGATTTTCAAAACTTCATCAAGATCATCCCAAAGGAGGGTGTTTTGTTTATTGGCGGAGATTTGAACGGGACTGTAACGACTGCCATGGAGGACTGGAATACAGTAGCAGGAACTGCTGGTGAGGATATCGGATATCGGGAGTATATGCACATGATACAAAACAATGATTTATTAAAAAAATTATCAACAGAAATACAGGCATTAAAAGAAATTAATATAAAAAAAGACGAACAACTCCTTCAAATGGAAATTAAAATAAACACACTTGAACAACAACTTATAAAAAACAACATAGAAGTCACAAATATTCCACCAACACCAAATTAAAATTAAATTGAAACTATTAAAGCTATAGGCAACACAATAAATTGTCAATTAAGCTCAGATGACATTGTTGACATATACAGAACAAAATCAAGAGAACCAAAAAAATCGAAAATTGTTGCATCTTTTGCAAGCTATACAAGTAGAACTGAATTTATAAAAACGGCAAAATCACTCCGCAACTTAGAGCTAAAAAAAATAAGAGAAAACATGGGAGATAATCACCATGGGGAAACAGAAAGTGATAAAATTGTTTTTGTAAACAGTCAGCTTACTCCTACAAACAAACACTTGCTCTGGCTAGCCAAAAACAAAGCTAGAGAATGCAATTGGAGATTTGTGTGGGAATCATCCGGTAAAATACTTGCAAGAAAAGTGGAAACGGTGAAGATATCAATATAATAGGAAGTGCAACGACCGAAGAAGATCAAAATAAAGTAAACAACATGATGATGCAAAATCTATATTCTGAAGCTGATGTCGATTTTAGGGTAATGCACGGATTTACTGGCATTGGTACTGATTTTTTTAATAAAAGTATTTTTTGTTGTGTATGTTATAACATAAGATCGATGCGAAAACATTGGGATAGCTTCTTAGCAGAAATGCAGCGTGTTTTATGTTATATTGATGTCATATGTTTAGTTGAAACTAATATAAAAGATCATGAAAATGTTTTATACCAAATCAATGGATATAATGCTGAATTTTTAAATAAAAAAGAAAAAAAAGGAGGAGGAATAGCCATTTTCATTAAAAATAATATACATTATGAGAGGAACTGTGGGGAATCGCCAATTTTTTATGAAAACTTAACAATAGAGATAGAACTTAAAGAATGGAAAAAATCTATTTATACTATATACAGGCCGCCAAAACTCAGTATACCTTAATTCATTGATGAATTCGACAGAAATGTACAAAATGAGAAGGAGTTGATTGTTTTGGGTGACTTTAATATCGACTTAATAGATTCAAGTAATCTACAAGTACAAAATTATATGCAAACTATTGCATCTAAGTGACTAACTAATGTAATCTTACAGCCTACGAGAATTGATGTAAATGGAGGATCTTCTACACATAAAGATCATATTTTAGTAACAATATCTAAGCAAGATATTAAATCTGCTGTAATAGAAACTGATATATCAGATCATTTTGCTACGTTGTATGTTATAACGGGCCATACAGATATTATAGTCGAAGACGAAATACCCACAAAAATCAATCAATAAAAAGTTAATCAACTGATTCAGGGAACAAATTGGCAAGAAATTTGCGAAGAGAGAAATGTTGAGAACATTTACAACTCATTCGTTAAAAAAATTAATGATTTATACGCTCAGTCACGAACAATATATACACATAGCCACAGTCGTCAACAGAAACCATGGGTAAAACCGGAAATCATTAGAATGTGTAAAAGGAGAGATGAGCTGTATAGGCAATGGAAGAACAACGCTAGAAATATCACATACAAACAAGAATACAATCATTTTCGAAACATGGTGAACAAAAATATCCAAACAACAAAATCCAACTTTTACAAAACACAATTTTTAAGTGCTAAAAATGATTCTAGGAAGACATGGAATCTTTTAAATCAAATATTGGCAAGAAAGAAAAGGTCGATAGATGACGTTATTATTAACAATTTTCCTTCAAATATAAACATTAAGACGATTGCGGACGATTTTGCTAAACAGTATGCAAACCAAGCTGCAAAAATTGTGCATAGTTGCAACCACATAACATTAAATAATGAAAAAAAGTATATCGCACCAACGATTTTTGTAGAAGAAGCCAGTGAAGTTGAAGTTTTGAACATGCTATTCAATCTAAACATTAATAAAAGTCCAGGAGCTGATAATATAAGAGCAGTAGATATAAAGTTTAACGCAACATCACTAGCTCCAGTTACACAAACCATAATCAACCAAAGCATTAATCAATGTCACGTACCTAAATTGCTTAAAACAGCGATAATACGACCAATTTATAAAAGCGGAAATAAAAAGAATTACGAAAACTACAGACCGATTGTAATTTTTGTCAGTAATTGATAAATGCATTGAAGAAATTGTTGTACGCCGGCTTAACAGTTTTTTGGAAAAACATTCAAATATACAGGATAACCAGTATGACTTTCAAAAAGGTAAAAGTACGGGAAGACTACTTGAGGAACTTGCAAATACGGTGAACATGAGCCTAAACAAAAATCATCATGTCCTGATAACGTTCGTCGATTTTAGTAAGGCATTCGACACACTATGTCACAAAAAACTTTTAGAGGCTCTTACAAAAATTGGAGTGAGAGGAAACTTAGCGAAGTGGATGAAAAGCTACCTATCTGGAAGAACAACAAAGGTGAAAATACTTAATGCATTCAGCGAAGAAGAAGATAATCTCTATGGTGTTCCACAGGGCTCAAAATTAGGGCCTATGTTATTTATACTCTATACAAATGAACTCCTTCGCGTATTTAAAAGCAGTACAATTTTTGCCTATGCAGACGACATATCGTTGTCAAACTGCAACGACTATCATGCAACAGGAGCTCGACAAATTTTCGAGATGGTGCCATGATAACGGACTTGTAGTTAACGCAGACAAAACCAAACTTATGCATATTCACACAACTTTCCAGCGTGATCCTAGCAACATAAATTTAATACTACGAAACCATGAATGTCCAGCAGCAGGAAGAAGACAAGTGATTGAGGTGGTCAAATCCATAAAATACCTGGGAATTATTATTGATAACCGTTTCATATGGCAAGATCACATCAATAAACTTAGGTCCAACCTCAAAAGTGCTATGTTTGCAATGGTGTATCTTAAAATATACACTTCCATGGAAGTTCAAAAGCAAGTTTACTACTCACTAGTGGAATTCCGATTAAGATATGGGGTTTTAGCATGGGGTAATGCGTCGGAATCCCATTTAAATAAGATCATCAATATTCAAAGGCGACTGGTAAAAACAATTAATACTAATAATGTTTATTTTAAAGTTTTAGATGTCAAAGGTATCCTTAAAATGACGGTAATCCTTGAATACTACAATGATCTTCGCTTTCAACAACCAATTCAACATAACTTGAACACATGAAGACGAGCACAAGGACTCTTCGTAATTCCAGACACATTTAATGTATATGGCAGAAGACAACTCAGCTATAGAATACCAACAATAATGAATGACATACCAGCAAATCTTAAGATCATCCCAAATTACAAAAGACGTAAAAAAGAGCTTAAAACTTATTTTGTGAATTTAAATTTTATTCAAACGTAATGTTTATCTTTTTCCTATATTTTTTTAATCAAAGTTGAATTTTAAGTGAATTATAACTTCCAAACTCAATGAAAAACAAATTATGTACTAACCACCTGCAGACAAGCAAAAAGCTTCGCAGGTAACACAAATATTATAACGTGCTTTTATTGAAGAATAAATATAAATATATAAAAAAAAAACACCTAACCACATCATCGAAGAAATTAAGACTGTATGATTGTATATCACTACTAGGGCCTTCAAAAGGCCACAATCAACACGGCAAAGAAGCATGGTGGTGTAGAGATGAAGTATAAGCAGTGGTTAGGGGCACGAAAATTCAAAGCTTGGCTAAAGTGCCCCTCTTTTAATGGAGATGAAAACGCTCGCCTCGAATACGAATACAGACTTTGCAAGAGGATCGCGTACATCTAAAACGTATGTTAGGAGCTGGGACCTATTTTGAGTAAAGTCTGGAGGCAGGTGAAACGACATCGCACTTCAATCACGCAAGATGACTGTCATGGACAAACCTTTCTATCATGTCTTAAGATGACCCCAATTCAAAATCGTCCAAGCAGACCAGCGCAAAAAGCCAATTCCCTTACAAAACCACTGTTAGAAAGATCAGGTCGGAACCGACCAGACAAAGCTTTAAACAAATGTCCCCATCGACAACGGTCTGAGCGAAAACAAACAGTTCTCTCGCCTTTCTCAATTGAACCTCCATAATTGGAAGTGGCCCAATAACTTTGGAAAATAATCAACTGACCGATAAAATCTGTATTCACTCTCCTTAACAATATGCAGACTAGTTGCTCGCAATTATATCAGATTTTTTGTTGATGCTTATACCACCAATATTTTAACTATTTGTAATGAAGCCCTTTGAATTGGCATTTGACACTATTTTAATACGTATAGTATAAGAAATACAAAATGTCAACAATCAATTTCAAATAATAAATAATAAAATAATAAATAAAATAAATTTGAGTTCCAGACAACATACGAGGGCGGGTCAATAAGTCCGTGACTTTTGGAATAAAACACAGATTTTTTGATAAAAAAATAATTTTATTTTTCAACGTAGTCTCCCTTGAGCTCTATAAACTTTGTCCAACGCTTCTCCAATTTTTTTATCCCTTCCAAAAAAAATGATTTGTCGAGGCCTTTATTTGCGAGATGACTTCATCATTGGAGTCAAATCTTTTTCCACCAAGCCATTTCTTCAGGTTTGGGAACAAGAAGTAGTCGCTCGGAGCCAAATCTGGAGAATAGGGTGGATGAGGGAGCAATTCATAGCCCAATTCATGGTTTTTTGCCATGGCACCTGCACATGTGTGCACCCTTGCATTGTCTTGGTGGAAAAGAACTTTTTTCTTGGCCAAATGAGGTCGGTTTTTTTTCAAATCGTCATTGAATCGGTCCAATAAGTTGGCATAATATTCCCCATTGATTGTTCTTCCCTTTTGAAGGTAGTCAATGTGGATTATCCCGCGTGCATCCCAAAAAACAGTCGCCATAACTTTATTGGCTGACAAACCCACCTTGGCCTTCTTTGGCGCCGATTCACCCTTAGAAACCCACTGTTTTGACTGTTGTTTGGTCTCTGGTGTGTTGTGATGGATCCATGTTTCGGCCACGGTTACAAAACGGCGCAAAAACTCCTCCATATTGCGATTAAACAACGCCAAACCTTCCTGTGAAGTTGTTACACGATTGCGTTTGTGGTCGACTGTGAGCAAATGCGGCACCCATCTTGCGGAAAGCTTTCTCATGCCCAAGTGATCATTCAAAATTGAAACCACTGAGCCATGCGAGATCCCTACGGCTTCCACAATCTCTCGCACTTTCAATCTTCGGTCGGCCAACACCATATCGTGAATTTTTTCGATTGTTTCGGGTGTAGAGACCTCAACTGGGCGTCCAGGACGTTCAGCATCTTCAGTGCTTGTACGGCCACAACGAAATTCAGTAAACCACTTTTTTACCATTGAAATCGATGGTGCAGAGTCCCCATAGTATTTTTCAAGCTTAGCCTTGGTCTCGGTAATGGTTTTTTTTCGCAAGAAATAATGCTTAATAAGCACACGAAATTCACTTTTTTCCATTTTCTCCTCAAATTAGTGAGTAGTCTGATAAAAATAGCTGTCAAACACAAACTAACTGACGCAGCAAGTTTAAATTTTGACAGGAGTCAACTGACAGATGCCTGTTGACAGGAGCAGTGTTGCCGTTTCAGTAAAGAGGTCAGAAATTCAAAAAGTCACGGACTTATTGACCCGCCCTCGTACGTTAACTAAAGGACTTTTCCAAAGTCAGCATTTTCTAGAAGGAAGCGTTTCTACGAAGTGAATCGTTCCTACCACGGTCAACTATGAACTCCGCATTAAAAAGTTGAAAAGCAATTATTGAACAGCAATGATTTTCATACTTTGTTAACACTTCCATTCATCATACTCCCTGTTCAATTAAGGGAATCGCACAGCAGGATTACGCGGTCATAATCCTTCCTAGCCCACAGTGCGCACCCACAACGTGACCTCAAACGTTATATGTACAGACTCTGCATTTATATAGATAGTTAAGTCCCGTCGCAAACGTTATATGTACAGACTCTGCATTTATATAGACAGTTAAGTCCCGTCGCAGTGGGCGGGGTTGCTTGCCAGGAGATTAACTATTTTCAGCAAATCAATCTAATCACGACCACCCTCGTTTATCTGCGAGAAATATATATTTCTCACGCACCCACGCGTTCCCGACTCCATCATAATTTATCATTTCTCGGATTAACGTGGAGACACCCTGCGCCCTGCACCTTGACGAACTATTGATGCAAATGCACACAGGAGTTTTAAGTGGCGCCTTTCACCCCAATCCCACACCAGGAACCGCCTTAGTGGACTTTGATGACTTCACCTTCTTGCTGCTCTGGCCAGAAGTACAGAGCCAGCCAAGTTACCCAACGAGAGCTTAAAACCTTGTCATTAAGATTACCTGTTGGGTAAAAAGAGACGCCGTTGCATCTGGAACGCATTTGAAGTCAAAACGCTGAACATCAACGAGGCGAGTGGGTGCAGATAACAATGTCGAGTGGAGGCATTACGTTTTACATGAACATGGCGATGACTTCTCAGAAGGAGTCCCAGGAAAAAAAAGAAATAATAATCAAGAGATAGTAAAAAAAAATACATAAAATATGATGCCAGACGGAAAAGAATAACCTGTAATCGAAACCGGTCTATCTATGAATAGGGAACTAGTTCTCGTGTAATCTGAGCCCGCAGTGAACCATAAAAAGGAGTAATGAATGTTTAAAGAGGAGCTGTGTGTAGTGCGAAGTGGGTATTCGCCGGCTGATGGAAGTTGTTCCGGCATATTTTAATGAGAAAGCAAAATGCAATTGGAAGTGGTATTGGGAGCGTGCTTATTCTTCTTCTTCTACTTCTTCCTGTATTATCATGATCGTACCCTTCTCATTTCACCGTATCCTTATTGGTCCACCTGTGGGGCTCGCCGGTTCAACCTTAAAGAATTTTGGCAGGCCGACGGATCACTTCATCACTGGCGGTGCACAGTGGCGCCATTTTGCAAAAGTGCTTGCAACATTCAATTTTCGTGTGTGCTTAAAATCCGAAACTAATTTATTTACTAGATTAGTAAATATTGGAAGCTTCAAAAGCCGAAAGAAATTTAAAAATTGGTCGAAGGATTCGGATGATACAGGTGGTCAAAGTTTCCTTATTTTTAAAATCAAAGAAAAACTATTTGTTTTATGAAAAGTTTTAGAGTTTCGGCGTTAAAATCTAAAAACATTATTTAAAAATTTTATTTTTTTTTATTTGAGCTTGTATAAAGGACCATTTGTATTACAATTATGATCCAATTTTTGTTAATTGTAAAATTTCAAGATTTTCGAAAAGCCGTTTTTGGCTCAATTTTTTGACTTTGAGTTGAGTTATAAAAAGTCCTTTAAGAGTCTTTGGTCTAAACTCAATGAAAATTTAATCTTTAACTATTTCTGAAAGATTTACTAAGAAAACCAGCTGCCAGTTTTTGCGTATTTGCGGTTTAGAGAGATCTTATTAAGGAAGGTTATTTTTATTCATTTATGGTTTTTTTTTTATTATATCCTTAAAAATGCAAGTGGTCATAAAAACATTTTTTTTTTACGTGTAAAAATGTATTCTACATATTATAAATATTTTAAGGTCCTCCGGTCATTTTTTGACTACCTAAAATTTATTTCGATAAAAAGCATACAGAAGCAGAATTCATCAGAGGTTTAAAAAATAAATATATCCTTTTAGATGACAATTGGTCACTGGAGGAATAGCTAAATTCGGTAAAAAGTTTCCATCATTTTATCTAAACGCTAAGTCAAAACGGAATGCAGCCAATAGAACTCGTATTTTTAAAGATAAATGATTGTTGGTTGCCAAATGTTCTTTGAATTGATTTTGAAAGGACAGATGAAACGGATAATTTACCAAGTACTCGTCGTTTACCAAGAAACAGAAATTGATCAATGCTACTGAAGACATTACCACTAAAAACCGTTCAACAGCCTTAATTATAAAGTATAATAAGGATCATGAGAAGCGTAAGGCCGATATAATCAAGGCAGTATTAGCAGAAAGTCTGCTAAGACTTGAAAGGATTAGAGAAAGCATTCGCACTCCTAATAGAGATCCTATCACTTATGAAAGTGCAAACAAAGTGCCTTGTTTATGGATCTGGGACTAAAAAAGAAAAGTGTGGAATTGAATCTCCTTAATAAGACACAACGTAAATGTTCTCCTATCTTATAAGACCATAACACTCACGAAAAAAGCATCAGTTCCAGATAATTGTGAAGTAACAGAAACATCTGCCAGAGTCAGCATTCCAGACACCTTGGATCACACAACAAGAAGTATTTTGGAAGACAAGAGTGAACAGGAATTAATTGGACTCTCAAGAAGTCTAACGCAACAAAGCAAGTGGGGCTGTGATTGATCATCTGGGCTTTTTAACATGAAATTCTGGAACACCCTGTAAAGCATTTTTCTTAATTCTTATTATTTTATAGCACTTTAAATACTTTCCCTATACCTTGACTTAAAATGTACCACTGAAGTAGTATATTTTAACTCTTGATACACATACAGAAATATTTAAAAAAAAAACTATTGTTTGCTTACTTGTATGCACCACTGTGACTTTGTTTGACTTTAAGACACTCTGTTTTTACTTCAGTTATTTACTATTGACATTTTTTGAGGTAAATGATTAAGTCCATTTCCTATTAAGAGAAAGTCGTATTTCAGCAGAAAATTCTGAAACACCCTGTAAATATTTTTTCTTAAAATTCACAATATGTATAGCTTTGGAAATTTTCTTCAAGCTGAAAAAAAATTATCACGATATCTTTATTTGTTTGAGAGCTATGATTTTTGCAAACAAAAAAGTCAACATGCGCCACTGTGCGGTGTTGCGTTTGTGTGATCCAGGAGTTTTAAGACCTACCTCATTTTTACGACTTCGACACTTGCAGTCGTGTCCACCCAGTGATATCCTTCGCCCGCCGCTGAACGAATAAGTGCTCAAGGCTTAGTATCCAAAATAATAAAGTTCAATGGGACTAGAACAATCAAGTATCCTATTATCTTGTAAAGGCTCGGATAATTTGGGATTGGAATCATTGGAAAACCTTATCATGGAACACTAATACTTGTGAAACTCCGACCCAGATATCGGTTTTGGTATATTCAATTGAGTTATTGACTTTTTTACCTGTGGTACAAAGCTGAGGTATTCCTTTGCTTCCTAGTGGGTTCACAGTGAAACCAAATACTAAATAATTTTTCCCTATTTTCCTAATAGTTTTTCGATGAAACCAAATTGATTTTTCGTGGAATCCGTCGGGGGGGGGGGGGGGGGGGGGGGAACGATCCACTAATAGTAAACAATTTGCATCGTGTAATCCGCAGACGTGAACCAACCACATGTCGGTAACGTGAATGAGATTCACTGTATGGTAGAAAACGAACGATTGCTATTTTGTGAACTGTGCTGCAAAAAGGACACGAGTCGTGAAAAATGTAGGTAATCATTTTTTTGTATTTGTTTTCTTATTTTTATGTTCTTTCTATATTTTAAGGAAAAAAAAACTACGAATAGAGAGTTTAAGGCATTAGTATGTGCAATGAAGGATAATCCTGACATTGCTAAAAATAACTTCAAAATAGCGCCAGAGGATATACGGGAATTTTGGAGGAATTTTCAAATTAAATTAAACACTTTAGGTCCTCCATGTAAGGAGGTTATCGAATGGAAGAAGGTAATTGACACAGAATTTTCTTTTCATCATCTATTACAGAAAATATATTGTTTCAGGTTTGGAGCGTCCATAAATCCCACCTGAAAAAAACTGATCTCAAATCGAAAAGAATTGAAGGCTACAGGTGGTGGACCAAATGTCACTTTACCTTTCACTCCCAAGGAGGAAAAGGTTATAAATTTGGTTCAACTGACTGAGTCAGCTGAAGGAGGAGAAGGGGCATAGAGTTTTGGAGTGCCTACCCAAGTAAGCGAGGAGCTTCGTTCTTTGAAACGACTGCGGTTAAGTCAAAATGAGGAGGTTGATGCTACTAGAGTCGATGAATTCAAAATGTTTAAAGAAAATAACAAAACAACCGTCTTCTGTCTTTGATCTTCTTTCGAATCAAATATCCATACAGGAAAATCTATATAAGAAGGTGGTTAAGGCCTTGGAGAGCCAGAAAGAAAATGCTGTGGACTCCAATACCAGCATCAAACAAATTTAAAGATACCTGGACAAGATCTACAGGGAAACAAAGGATCTCAAGATTGAAATTGCAAGGCATAATGCTCAAATGGAGGAGATTGCAAAACAAAAATTAATTGTTAAACAAAAACTCTTGGAGCTGGAGATCTAAAAATTAAATCTTGCAAACAATTATAATCCTTTCCTACACCACCAATATGGAACCTTCTGCAAAAAATCGTAAACACGCCGCTAACTTATGTGTTGGAGAGATTGGGGACTTTGAGGCAAGAGCCAGCTCCGATGTTAAAACATCCAATACGTAGGAAAATGCTGCCTGAAGCATTTTATAAACCTTTAAGTAAAAAAATAGGAATTAGTTTAAACACAAAATTGGTACATATATGAAATCTTACGTTGCTTCTGGTAGTTCCATAACATTTTCCGCTCCTGCCCTTAACTGAGATCGGCTTTTTCTGTCTAAAGACGATCTCTCATTAAAAAACAATGCAACGCTATCCAATTTCACACAAAATTTATTTTCTTCTCACTGAATTTAGATTTTAAAAAACACATGTGTTTTAAATGAGCTGTCACAATTGAACTTCCTAATCACCAATAGTGGTCGGTAAGGGAGAGTATCCGACGGATCCCACGATAGCATTTTTCTGTTCACGTGAATCGAATAAGTGAAGTGAATCTCAGATCCGACGGATTCCACGATAGGGGTGATTATAAGGGTATTCCCTTTAGTGCGAGTACATTGTAAAAAAAAGAAAAAAAAAAGTGATGCCTGTTTTGAAATTGAATGTGTTTTTTAGGGTTCCGTAGCCAAATGGCGAAAAACGGAACCCTTATAGATTCGTCATGTCTGTCTGTCTGTCTGTCTGTCTGTCTGTCTGTCTGTCTGTCTGCCCGGGAATGTCACAGCCACTTTTCTCCGAAACTTTAAAAGCTATACTTTTGAAACTTGGTAAGTAGATATATTCTGTGAACCGCATTAAGATGTTCATATAAAAATAGAAAAAAAACAATAAATTTTGGGGGTTCCCCATACTTAGAACTGAAAACCAAAATAATTTTTTTCATCAAACCCATACGTGTGTAGGTCTTCAAAAATGATATCGAGGTATCTAATATCATTTTTTTCTAAACTGAATAGTATGCGCGAGAGACAAAAGTGGTAAAATGTTGACCCCCCCCCCCTCTAACTTCTAAATTAAGGGAATGATAAAACTAAAAAAAATATATGATGTACAAACTTCCAACGAAAATTGGTTTGAACGATATCCAGCAAGTAGTTTTTTTGATACGTCATAAATCGTAAACCGCAATTTAAATTTCATTAAATATAAAAAAAAAAAAACATTTAATTTCATAAACATAAACCTTATGCGTAAACCGTGAACCATTATTTTCTAATAATAAATCTGTAATAGGTGCCTAAGTAAATAATAATTATAATTCGCGCGGAACCCTTCATGAGCGAGTCCGACTCGCACTTGGCCGCTTTTTTTTGTATTTAATTTTGTTTATTCATTTACATTAAGTTTAATGAAATAAAGCAATATGTATTACAAAAAAAAACCTTTGTGATTGACAAAAGTTTGAGTACATTTCCAAGTTCAAAAAGTTTCGCCACTTATTAGGTGTATCATTTTGACATTATTCGAAATTCCTAGATCCGAGGAGGCCATCACATCAAAGTCCCATCTATCTCAAATGGAGCGCGATCGGCACAGTTGTTCAAAGGAGAGATAGGTTAGGTTAGGTAAATGAGTTGACGAGGTAGGAGAATCCTGCACTCGTCACACTTAGATTAGTGTTGATCCATTGTGATGCCCTTTGGGGTTTGCAACTCCCACACTAGGAAACCTATGAGAGCCTATGGATGAGCGAGCCATCCTGAGGCATTTACAAACTTAAATAGGTTAAAAATGGGCCTGCCGTGAAGTTCTTCTAGGTAATGGAAAAACAATTACCACAGGATTTTATTTTTGATGTGGCAGAGAAAGTGAAGAGTAACCTCCTGCACCTCCTCATTGCCACAACCTCTGCATAAGTCATCCGTGCTGATTTTCATCCCTTTAGCATGATATTTCAGCATATTATGGCCAGTGATGACACCAATGAGAGAGGACAAAGCTTTTATGTCCGTTTGTAGTAAACTCTCGGTTTGTCGTTTGTCGTAGAGCGGCCACATTTTTCTGGCACAGGATTGAAGTGTGCTACCCCTTTCATTAGTGCCTTCAAGTATTTGTCCCCAATCATCTGTTAAAGTTACAGGGGGAGTTTCACTGCTATGTCGGATTGGTTTGTTCCTAGTTGTGAACCCTGCCTGGCCAGCTCATCACTTTTCTGATTGCCCGGCAGACCAATGTGAGCAATAACCCAGCAGAGCTTTACATTGTGCTGTGCGCCAAGAACCCGTAGCTCTTCGCGATAACGACCTACAAGTTTCGATTTTATCTCTACGGCAGAAATCGCTTTTATTGTCGCTTGGCTGTCAATGAAAAAGGCAATATCTGTATATAAGGTATTGGCATCATTGCGAGCTGTTCAGCAGCTGTAGTCACTGCCAGAACCTCGGCTTGGAAAACGCCGAACGAGAGACCCTGTCAAAACGGCCATATCAATCAATGTTCTTATACAATCGCGAAACAGAGGCCGGCTTTAAAACTTCTGGATCATACAAATGCATCAACATCATCATTTCATTGCCCTCAGTGATGACGTAATTAGAAATTGGGAGGTCTGACGATACTTTGTGATTTCGCAATCCATCCCATAAACAGTGAAATGCGTTGGAGGGGCCAAACGTTAAAATTTCGCCTAATTTGGTTTGGCGTTATTCCACTTCACCTCTATAAGCGCTAGTTGGCAATTCGCATTGTTCCATTAACAACTTAACAAAAAATAAGACATCAGCAATTTCACCTCGACCAAAAGGGGAAATTTGGCTTAACTAACCCATCCCCGAAAGTGTAAATATCATTACAATTTAGGTAATTGAATAAAATGTGCTAGACCCGCTTCTGTCTCCATATATGGTCTTCCTCATATCATTTGCATTTCGAGGCAGAATGTTCTTCACATAAATTCTAATTTAAGAACAAACGCACGGTTTGTGTACAACACAAGTGAATTTGTCTTGGGCTTGAGGACACGGTTGAGTTCCTCCATCGGTTCGTATCTAACCTACATTTTTAACACGGGTAGAGGCAGCAAATGTGCACATATGTACATACATACTCGTAAATGTTTCACACTGGCGCCTTTGTGAAAACGAGCCCACTTCTATGACTTTGTATAGGTGCCACCAACAATTGCCCAGGGTTCTGATAAAAGTTAGTAATTATATTGCTTTCTCCCACCCCTCTGTCTTATGGATATCATTTCGCAATTTGAATGCGAGTAGTAACTGTTGTCATTCTGTGGGCACATTCATGCATATTCAGAGGCGCCAAGTGCGTGAGAAATTAATGCGTCAAAATGAAGAGATTACGACTCCCCCTTTTGAAATATGATATCCGACGCATTTAAGTAACTTTTCTCTTTCGTTCCTTTCGCATTGTCAGGTTAATACAATTACAATGGCAATTGAGCCTTTAAAGACAACCTATTGCATTTCATCCAATCGATACAATAGCCTGCCCTCCGCATCATCGCATTGTCCGAGTGAATTTTTCTTTCCGTCTGCAGTTAACCATCGCGGGATTATTTTTCATCCTCGTTTAAACGCCCAACCGGAAGCTCTTCATTGGCGATTCCATGGGCGTGTTGACGCGTTTGCAGCTCCTGGCTAACCATGTGTGTGAAGAAATTCAGGTTTTTTTTTTTTTGGTTATGTATGGATGAGGTTGGGTGCATTTTGACGCAAAGTTTTTAACATAGGAAAAGATGACTACATAAGTCACCTTTTTATACCCTATTCTAAGGGTATATTAATTTTGAGGCATAGTTTGTAACATACCTTAATATTGCCCGTAGACCCCTAAAAGTTAGTATGGGAGTCCGACAGAATCCCGAAAAACGTATTCCCGAAAGCCCAAAATCCCGAAAAGCCACAATAACGAAAAACTAAAATCCCGAAAACCCACAATCCCGAAAAGCCACAATCCCGAAAATCCAAAATTCCGAAAGACCAAAATCCCGAAAATGAAACTAAAAATTTTATTGTAGCAACAAAAAAATTTGGCAAATTTATTTAACAAAATAAACAAAATAAAAAACTTCAAATAAATAAAACATAACAAAAACAGTTCAAGTCTTACAAAAACATATCAAAAACGATCCATGACAAAACAATATTTAATAACATAGGGACGGGCTACAGTCCGCTTGGGCGAACTGTTGGATACCCTATTCTTATTCCTATCCCTCATAAGTGGGCGTGACAAAAGTCTAAGTATGGTTGAATTGTTAAGAACGCTCTACGCTGTTATATAACATTTTAGGATTTTATCAAAAAAAACGCTCCCTAGCTCAAACTTAGGTGTTTCAATAAAATTGTTTTATTTAATTGTGGGCGTGTCAGTAGGCGGATTTAAAAAAAAAAACACATGAGAATAAAGGGCCCCTAGAGAGTATATATTATAAATTTCAGCTCCCTAGCTCAAACTTTGAATTTTCAAAAAAAAAAAAAAAAAAATTGTGGGCGTGTCAGTGGGCGGATTTTAAAAATATTTACACATGAGCATAAAGGGCCCATAGAGAGTATATAATATAAATTTCAGCTCCCTAGCTCAAACTTTGGATTTTCAAAAATTAATATACCCTTAGAATAGGTTATAAAAAAATTGTTTCATTTATTTGTGGGCGTGTCAGTGGGCGGATTTTGAAATTTTTTTATCCTGAGCAGTTTTAGGAGTCATAGATCATATATACAAAATTTCAGCTTTCTAGCTCAAAATTCGATTTTTTCCAAAATTTAGTTTTTTTTGAGTTTGTGGGCGTGTCTGTGGGCGGATTTCAAAAATTCGTAAACTTGATTATTTCGGGACCCTAGAGAGTATATGGTTAAAATTTCAGCTCTCTAGGTCCAGTTTAAAGGCCTAATTTTTGGCTACAGACGGACGGACGGACGGACGGACGGACATGGCTAGATCGACATTACTATCGATGCTGATCATAAACATAGTAACTTTTAGGGGTCTACGGGCAATAATAAGGTATGTTACAAACTATGCGTCAAAATTAATATACCCTTAGAATAGGGTATAACAAGTTCATATTGTACGCAATTAATCTGAGATAACTTATTTCAGAACGCTTTCGCTGCTCACACTCCCGCAGTAAAATGTATCCTTGTATTTTTTGTTGCCGTCAATAAGCAGTTTCTCACGCTGTTTGTTGGTTTTCACGTTGGACACGTTAATTTCTACTTAAGACTTCAAACACAAAATGTCACTGATAATATAAAGTTTTTAATTATAAAGGCATGCACGATACTCACTTTGTATTACGATGTTCACTGTCTAACAAAAATCTAGTCGGTCAGCTATCACACTATTTGAGTTCAGCTCAACTGAATGCACATTGCGAATTGCATAACATTACAACGCAAACAATTGCAAAACATTATTACGGTAAATGGAATGGACAAACACTTGTTTATTTTACATTCAAAATAAAATAAAGAATCCCGAAAACGAAATCCCGAAAAATTATATAAAATGACAAATTTGCGCAAATTTTTCATTTTATATAATTTTTCGGGATTTCGTTTTCGGGATTCTTTTTTCGGGATTTTGGGTTTTCGGGATTTTGGATTTTCTGGATTTTGGGTTTTCGGGATTTTGGATTTTCGGGATTTTGGTTTTCGGGATTATATCCCCAACCCAGTTACTATATTTATGATCAGCATCGATAGTAATGTTGATCTAGCCATGTCCGTCCGTCCGTCCGTCTGTCGGCAAAAATTAGGCCTTTAAACTGGACCTAGAGAGCTGAAATTGTAACCATATACTCTCTAGGGTCCCGAAATAATCAAGTTTACGAATTTTTGAAATCCGCCCACAGACACGCCCACAAACTCAAAAATTTTTTTTTTGGAAAAAATCGAATTTTGAGCTAGAAAGCAGAAATTTTTTATATATGATCTATGACTCCTAAAACTGCTCGGGATAAATTTTTTTCAAAATCCGCCTACTGACACGCCCACAATTAAATAAAACAATTTTATTGAAACACCCAAGTTTGAGCTAAGGAGCGTTTTTTTTTTTATAAAATCCTTTAAATGTTATAAATATAACAAAATATGTAGAGCGTTCTTTACAATTCAACCATACTTAGACTTTTTTCACGCCCACTTATGAAGGATAGGAATAAGAATAGGGTATCCAACAGTTCGCCCAAGCGGACTGTAGCCCGTCCCTATGTTTTTGATAAATTTTGAGGAAAAATGCCATTTGTACAGGGTAGTGCAAAAGTCAATTACTAATTTGGAAAAAAAATCTATCTATGAATAACAGCCTTCGAGAGAGATCATGGGTCTAGGTTCCAGGTTAAAAAGGGGTTGCAGTTCGTATACAGCACAAGGCACCAGAAGGGCCCAGCGCGATCCCTAGAGGATCGATTGAAAGTTTAAAACGAGAAAAACCTAAACACTTTCCCTAACAAAACATCCAATCCTCCTGCAGAATTTTACCAGCTTCCTGTGGCCTGTGTCGCTCAACTCCCCTAATTCCTCCTACCGCCCCTCCCTGCTCCCTTTACCCGGACTAGTCTAGTTTGTGGTTCGTATTGCAACAGTCGCCCCACGCTGCACTGCCCCCATTTCGACCATTTCAGTTACTCCCTCTAGCATAGTTTGAAACTTACAACTCGACTATGCAGCCGATACACCCGATCCCCCCTCCATGGTATGTAAAAGCTTGCTCGGGATTTGATTGAATCAGTTTCCCCGGCACGGTATTACCTGCAAAGAGAATAAAGAGCAGTTTGAGGTTCGATTGTAACAGTCATCTCAAAAGGCTCTTCTATCCGTGGATCAGGAAGCAGCAGCTTTCGCTCCGCTGCGCAGTGAAATTGGATCAGACCAAGGTTCGATTGCATCAATCACCTCATCTTGATCCCAACCCACGGTTCGGAAGTCGGACGGGAGTCGCCACTGCAATAGTCACTCTAAACATATCGCAACCTATGATAACTACAGGCAGGCTGCATCTCCCCCCCACAACCTCATAGGAAAAAATTACAGGGATGCCAGTAGGCCGAGCGACGACCGGCAGAACACCCCCCCCCCCCTCCTTTTTCATGAAATTGCTCACGCCCTCGCAGCCACATTACTAACCTAACCTAATTCCTCCTAGAGACCTCCTACGATTCCGTGCTATACCCTTGCACTCGTTATGTGCGTTATGTCTTCCTCGGTTTGCAGATCCCCACGGAACCTGCATCTATCTACATCTACTAGTCTAAGCCGCCTAGCATGCTTCCTTAGGAGACAGTGTCCCGAGATAATCCCAGCTACTGTACCATTCTGTTCCCTGTTCAATTCGAGAATTTCCCTAGATCTTTCCTTGTCCAAATGCGGCCAAACTGCTTTAGACACCCTATGACCCTCTAAATTTTGCCATTTCAGTTCAGTCATTTTTAAGATTTCCTCATTAATTATTTCCTTGATAAAGTCAAGGGAAGGTTCGATGTAAGAACCTCCAAAACTCTCCAGTTTGTCTCCCTTTCTCGCCAGCTCATCGGCTCATTCCCCTCTATACCGCTGTTTCCCAGCACAGTCTTACTCTGTTCTGCCTGCATACTGCTTTTAGCACTGTGCAACAGTTTCTGACTGTCTCAGAATTGATGTTAACAGATTATAGTGCCTTAAGAGTCGCCTGACTGCCTAGATGGTTATATCCCTTCCGGACATTTATCCGATCTGCACTATCTCCGCCGCCATTAGAACAGCCAGAACTTCCGCAGGGAATACACTGTTTGTGTCCGGGAGTCGTATTGACTCTTTCAAGTCTGGATCAACAGAAAAGATGCCCGAACCCGTTCCCTCCACTGTCTAAGAACCATCAGTGTAGATCGCAACCTCATTTGATATTGTGAACATCTCTTTGCCGTTCTCGAGAAATCAAACTAAATGTTATCAGCGTCATTTTCGTGTTTACGGCATTGGTGGCAGGATTTCGTTAACAATTTGGCGTCATTAATCTGCCCCTAGCTGGTAGACCTCGCACTGCCCGCACTGAAGCGAATGGAGAACGCATGGTTGCAGCTTCCAGAAACATCAACACGAAAGCGCTCTTGTCAACTCGGTGTGTCCCGCAGGTATATTAATTGGCTCCTCGTTCTCCGGATTTAACTGCACTAGGCTTTTTCTGCGGGTTTATTTGAAGGGTGAGATTTACGTAAATAAATTCACCATTATTCCATAGCTGGAGGAAAATATTCGTGTTGAAATAGAGTCGCTGACCACAGATGGCAAACGCTCAGTAAAGAGCCCGTCTCTGTGAAGATGAAGCCCATGCTCATTCGAAGGATATTATATTGCACAGCTGGCCCAAAATCTTTAAAAACCGTACTTTGTAATTCCGAGACATTTTTCAAAGGTATCCATAAAAGTAACTATCATTTTACATTAGGAAGTGACTTTTGCATCATCCTGTATTCCTTGGATAATGAGATTTAAGAAATAAAGCGCGGTTTAAATAACCAAAACAAAAAAAGCCCTATCCAACGTACTGTGTGAACGTCTGAAGCGGTTCGCAACACACTAATCGACACGTACCAGTGTAACGACAATAGACCAAATCTTCACTCTAAGGTAAACGCTAGAAAAGAACAATGAATTTCAAGTCGAGACCCATCACCTTTTCATCGACTTTAAAGCCGCATATGATAGCATTCATGGTCAGGAGCTCTAAGTGGCTAGGGGCCGGACATTCGCTGAGGAAGTGGTGGAGGGTCTCCTTTTCCACTGAATCCTTGCAGATGCGGCAGTGTGGGTTGAATGGGATGCCCAACCTTGCAGCTTGAGTACCGACAGGCCAGTGTCCAGCGCTGACCGCCACAATTCTAGCCATCTCATGTCGGGTTCTAATTGTTAGATCATGGGTTCTTTTAGCATCGAAGCAGGGCCACATCTTTCTGGGTATGGCACAGCTATTTAGCCCGCTCCATATGGAGTTCGCACGTGAAAGAAAGTACTGGGATATTTTACCCTTGCCAACTCCAATGGGTGGAGAGACTGTCTCTGCAAGGGAACTATCAAGGGTAAAGCCTTGTCTTGCCAGCGCATAAGCCCTTTCATTTCCCTCTATGCCACTATGGCAGGGAACCCAGAGGAGAGTAATGTTGAAGAGGCCGCTTAGACAAGTGATTGCGTCTCTACACTGTGCGACTAATTTGAATGATATGGAGTGTGAGTCAAGAGCTTTAATAGCTGACTGTATCAATGAAGATGGCAACGTCTCTCTTGGTTATGGGGAAGAGTGTGAATATCCTACACGCCTTCCGGATCGCAAGTATTTCCGCCTGAAATACGCTACAGGAGTCCGGGAGTCGGAATGATTTGCATATATTCAGTTCCGCTGAGAAGATACCCGCGCCGAATCCGCGTTTCATCTTTGAACCGTCGGTATAGAAGGCTACCTGGTGGTTCTATGGGAACGCTTCATTTTTCCATTCCGTTCTGGATGGAAAATAGAATTGAGCGGCTTTGTTAAGGTTGTGTTTGGGCGTTGTGTAGTTAGTGGCAGTCGCAGCGAGGTTCCCGGGTAGCAAGTCAAGCGTCTTACTATGACCTTTCGGTTTATGACTTGAACCCAGATTCCCTGAGCCTTTGCATAAAAAGGCATCAAAGGATTCCTTTTTCCATCAGGAAAAATCAAGGTCCCTAAATTTAATAGGTTAAATGGTGACAAGTAAAAGTTATCCTTTACACTGTCGTCGATATTATTACTCAATTAGAGATCTTACTAATGGGTTCGAGTGTGAACCGATATGTTCCATTTTATTAACATTTCTATTTGTAATATCATTAGAGGTGTAATCTGGGTTATATCGTGTTGAAATTTGTTTGAAAGGCATTTTTTATTCGGTTTTGTAAACTTTTCGCAGCAAGATCGCAGTACCTTCCGTTAAAAAATGTCCCTCTCTTGGCTACAGTTGGTGTGACTTTGAACCAGGTAGAGAAACCTTACGTTCAAATAGGTCTTATGGGTAACTAGCTATTATGACATAGTAAATTGATTCAGGCCCTATCATTGCTCGAGTTGGAGGCAGAAGTCCTGACGGTATGTAATGAACAACATTGGTCCAAGTATCGACCCTTGTGGCACGCCCAAACTCACTGAAATAAGGAGATTTACGAAATAATAAAAAAAACATAGGGACGGGCTACAGTCCGCTTGGGCGAACTGTTGGATACCCTATTCTTATTCCTATCCCTCATAAGTTAAGAACGCTCTACATAGTTTGTTATATAACATTTAACAGATTTTATCTAAAAAAAACAAAGCTTTTGTAAGAAAAAACGCTCCCTAGCTCAAACTTGGGTTTTTCAATAAAATTGTTTTATTTCATTGTGGGCGTGTCAGTAGGCGGATTTAAAAAAAATACGCATGAGCATTAAGGGCCCCTAAAAAGTATATATTATAAATTTCAGCTCCCTAGCTCAAACTTTGGATTTTAAAAAAAATTGTTTTATTTAATTGTGGGCGTGTAAGTGGTCGGATTTTGAAAATTTTATTTCCCGCGCAGTTTTAGGAGTCATAGATCACGTATAAAAAATTTCAGCTTTCTAGCTCAAAATTCGATTTTTTCCAAATTTTTTCAAAAACTTGATTATTCCAGGACCCTAGAGAGTATATGGTTAAAATTTCAGCTCTCTAGGTCCAGTTTAAAGGCCTAATTTTTGCCGATAGACGGACGGACGGACGGACATGGCTAGATCGACATTACTATCGATGCTGATCATAAATATAGTAACTTTTAGGGGTCTACGGGCAATATTAAGGTATGTTACAAACTATGCATCAAAATTAATATACCCTTAGAATAGGGTATAAAAATAGGCATTAACTCCCCATACAGGGCAAAGCCTAGCTTCTCCGGAGACCTTAAGGTTAGTAGTCCAGCACACTAAGCTGTGCGTTACTACGTCCAATTTAAGAAATAAAACCGTGTTAAAATAACCAAATTTCGAATCCGAACTTTTGCCGCGAATCGTCAAAATTAAATCACAATCCACAACGTTTGGTTGGGTTCCACATATTAACAAATGAAAAATCCGCTCGAAGTGCACAGTGTAAAAAATGTAAGGCTATGCTGAAGACTTTGGGAGGTTCAATTAAATCCAAAGTGGGAGATGAACTAAGTATTGCGTCGACTAGTCGACAATCAAGAGAGAAGCAAACGGCAGGACCACCGGTTAAACGCAAAATGGATGATTACTTTTTAAAAACTGATACTGACACCCTGGATAAAGTTTTGTCACGTATGATGGCTTTGGACGGACTGGCGTTTGTCACTTTTATTAAATCAGCAGACTTGAGAAAACTGCTGATTTCCAAAGGTTATAGAGATTTACCTAAATCGGCAGCGACAATTCGGAAACGTGTGGTTGACTATAGCCTTCTAATAAGGCACCAGATTACCACAGATATTAATAAATCAAAGCAGATGGATGAAAGATTTAGCTTGACATTCGATGAATAGACCTCCCATGTCAATAAGGGATACATGAATATTAATGTGCACTTGCGTAATAAAATCTGGAGTCTGGGAATAACTCGTGTTTCTTTATCACTAAACGCGAAAAATTGTATAAAGCTGCTTAAGGATCGTCTCGCCCTTCACAGCCTTGCTCTTAAAAAAGATATAGTCGCAATTGTCACTGATGGACCAAATGTTATGATAAGTGTGGGAAACAAGCTTGACACTGAACATCAAATTAGCCTTGCGCACGGTATACATTTGGCTGTTTGTGACGTCCTTTACAACAAAAAAGGATTAGTTGAAAACGAACTAGAATCAATTTTGGATGGATCAACAAACGATACAATGGATACTGAAGATGTAGACAATAACGGCCATGATATCGAGGATTTAGTTTTGATTTCCCCACATAATGCAATCGAACATGTTCCAGATTTCACAAACGAGCAAAATATAAATGAAGTCATTAAAAAAATTCGCAGAGTTGTTGTGTACTAAAAAGGGTGGCCGACAAAAAACGATGATATTCTCCAAAAATATGTTAAGAACATGGAAAAGAGCTGTCATTACTTTTAGATTGCAAGACTAGGTGGAATAGCCTTTTGATTATGCTAGAACTATTCATCCTTCTGAAAACTAGCATTCCAAATTCCTTAATTGATCTCAACTATTTTGTTCAGCTAAAAGATGCTGATTTTGATTTAGCAGGTGAAATCGTCGATGTTCTTACTCCATTAAAACTAGCTGTTGAAGCAATCTGCCGCCAAGAACCAAATCGGTGTACAGCTAATGCAGCATTAAGATTTTGTTTCGATCAATTGGCGAGTAAAAATAAAATTTTGGCCTAAAAAATGACAAAATCATTGTCAGAAAGAATCAAACAAAGACGTCGCCCGGAATTAACTGGTTTGCTAATTTATTTCCAAAATCCATCAACACAATATTCTCGTGAAGTATTCTTGTCACCTATAGTCCAGTCAAATTAGACTTTGAAGGTTACATTAATTCCCATAGAGCTAAAAATTAGAATGGATGTTCAGAATACTATTATAAATGAATTGTGAAAAGTCCCCATCAATCCCCCTTCGGCAAAAAATGTTATTAACGGTAAAAGTTTGCAAAAATAGGTTTTTCGCGTTTTTTCAGCTAAACGGTGAGCTTTACAGCAAATTAGTACAGACAAAAATTGTAGACCATCCGATTCTCTACAAAAAATGTATTTACACTTTTTTTCATAAGTATTGCCATTTCCGTGATATAGCGGTTGAAAGAATTGAAAAAAAAAATGTATTCGTAATATGCACAAGTTTCCACACCACCTATGAGGTAGTGTGGTTGGCGCTTTTTTTTAACGTGGTTTCCCCGGTAGGGTTATTCCACGATCCATTGTGATCCTATTGAATTCAAATTGAGTATTGAAAATGATGAAAGCTGTGTAAATTATGTAATATATAAATGAAAAAATAATTTGGAAAAATTATTCGTCGGATTCATAATAATCCAATAGAACTTCTAGTGAATTCTCTTCGTTGTCTTCTTCTTCTTTTTCTTCATCCTCTTTTTCTTCATCTTCCTGCTGGATACAAATATGTTCTAAAAGTGATGCATCATATGTCTCATCACTGAGATCGTAATTATTCTCATCTAGTATTGATTTTGGAGCACGACTGTCCTTGACAATTGGTACATGCTAAAGAACAAAACAGTCCAACCTTTTTACAGCCGCATTTAGCATTGCAACCTTTTTTGCAATTGCAAAAGATGGTGTTAAGGAATTTTTCTGGTGCAGGTGGGAATAACGTATGAATTGGTTCCAATGCATTGTCAACTAACTTCCAACCCCAGTCTTCTGGATCCATTTTATTACCAAGCCACACTTGAACTTGATAATATACCCGGAATAGATGTTGTTGAGGTGAATGAGGGCAAAACCAAGTATATGCTGTCAACAAGAAGGGACACACAACATCGACGAATCGCACAGAACGACATAACGTCACGATAGACAGCTACAACTTTGAGGTAGTTAGGGACTTTGTCTACCTTGGCTCCGCTATAAATTCTGAAAACGACATCACATCAGAAATCAAACGAAGAATTACACTTGCCAACCGCTGTTTCTTTGGCCTAAGAAGCAATTGACTACTAAGGCCTTGTTATGAAACACTAAGGAGACTTTGTATAAGACCCTCATCATCCCAGTCCTGCTCCACGGCGCAGAAGCGTGGACATTAGCAAAAGCGGATGAAAATCTCCTTGGTCGTTTCGAACGCAAAATTTTTCGAGTAGTTTTCAGTCCCGTTTACGTTGACGGGCTTTGGAGGAGGAGATTTAACACCGAACTCTACGAGCTGTACAGCGACATCGACCTGATCAAAAAAGTGCGAATTAGTCGACTAAGATGGCTAGGACATGTAGAGCGAATGGACACTAACGCTCCGGCCCAAAGAGTCTTCGATTCCAACCCGGAGGGACAACGCAGTAGAGGAAGACCTCGCCTTAGGTGGCGCGCGCAAGTGGAAGGGGATCGCAACCAACTTGGAGTGCGCAACTGGAGGCAGTTAGACAAAGATGGTGCTAACTGGAGAGGCGTATTGGTTGAGGCCCAGGTCCACCCCGGACTGTAGCGCCACCTAAGTAATTGCACTTGTTTTTTATTATAAGTTTTTTTTGCAAAAGATAAGTATCGGAGTTTATCCAAGCAGATAACTTTTTTTGGAGCTCCGTACATAGAAAGAAGAATGCGAATTCCATTAGTGATAATAACTTCATGAGTAGAGTTACTATCTTTAAAAACTTCAGCACAATTAATTAAATTTTGTTTCTCGAACAATTTCAAAACCGTTGTTTTGCCCCTCTTGAAAAATGCTGATGTTGTATCGCAGCCAGTTATTGCCTGTAGAAAAAGTATATGATTTTGGCATTTTGATGAATAAATATTTTTTTCTGTTGGAGTTCGAGCAGTAAGTAATACTAATATATATATAGCCACGAGTTGTCACTACGAAGGAATGCTTACGACTAACAGTAAACAATTTTGATTTTTGCTCAAATCTATTTGCGCAGTTATTTTGTGGCCTAAGACCGGCCATTTGCTGTACAAAATAACTGCTCCAAATTGGCGTTTCTATTTCTGTTTCCGCAGTTATTTGGTGTAGTGAATGGCGGGCCTAAATGGAAATAGGGGCGGAGTTTTTAACGTTCATTTATATTCTAAGAATTTTATAATTTGTATTTATAAGACATACGGACTCATATGTTTACTCGTATAACGGTTCAAAAATGTATATAAAAGTACATTAACGTGCATATTACGAATAAAATTTTTTTTCAATTCTTTCAGCCGCTATATCACGGAAATGGCAATACTTTTGAAAAAAAGTGTGAATACATTTTTTGTAGAGAATCGGATGATCTACAATTTTTGTTTGTACTATTTTGCTGTAAAGCTCACCGTTTAGCTGAAAAACGCGAAAAACCAATGTTTGCAAACTTTTACCGTTAATAACATTTTTTGCCGAAATGGAATTAATGGGGACTTTTCACAATTCATTTATAATAATATTCTGAACATTCATTCCAATTTTTAGCTCTATGGGAATTAATGTAACCTTACCTCTATTTTAAGGGCTAATTTGACTGGACTACTAGTCAAGCTACGATAAAAAAAAAACAAATAAAATCACGTTACGCTGTTTTTTATTTAGAAAGATAGGGCACTCATAATTAATTTCTCAATTTTTGTGAGCAATTATCGGAAGTTGATTTTTTTGTTAAAAAGATGACATCAATTTTTGGCTTGATTTCTTAAAAAAAAATAAAATATTCTGTCCAATCCCGGGATTCATTTTTCTAAATCCCGGAATCCCGGGATTGAAAATTAGCTTCGGGATTGAAATCCCTACACGTGACTGAAGTGTCAAAGTTCGCGAACATTCGTTGCGACGCGGGAAATTGCTCGCTCTCATTTGAAAGGTCGTGAAAAAAAACTATGGCTTCCCTGATGTACAGTTGTACACTTTTTCTTCTCTTAATACAGATGCATACAAATTATTCCTCATAAAATACTAGGGCATGACACAATCCGTATCATTTCATTTCGTAACGTCTCTAAATTGTTTTTTTTTTTTTATTTCTTTTATCCGCATGACGTTTTGCAACTTAAACCACAGAATATTAGTTTAGTACACGACAATAAAATAATATGCATAGTTGGAGGCGGGTTGAGGACTTACGATGAAGACAAATGGCTTTTCATGGAATTATTGTACTATTGACGGAATTTTAATGATTGTGGTTGCAGTTTGATGAATGATACCCTTAATGCTTTCGTTTTAATGGTCAAGTTCATTTGATTTCATCGTGGTAATTCCCTACTGGCAATGATTGTGTTTGCTAACGCCCGTTCAGCTCGAACGTATCATATGCGAGTTTTTTTTCGTTGAATATTACAAATGGAGTGCCCAACACGTGGAATCCAAGGCGGGCAGTTATTTTTGGTCTTTGAAATTATGTTCATGACTTTTGGTTCGGATACTATTCTGGAATAGGTACACATGAAGCGGCTTAACGATGATCCTAAATAATTGCGATGAAAGTAAGAAAAGCAACGAAAACGCATACTTTTTGACAAGAGAATATTTGCAGACTAGAAAAACAACAACTAGCGGTTCTAACATGCTGTTGGATAGCTGTTCCGGAAGCTGTTTATACATCGCAAGCCGGATTTTCAACTCAAAACTGGGCGGAACATTAGGAGGTCTGTCAGCAGAGGTGTACTGGAAGGCAGCGTCCTATTCCTCATTCTCTGGAACTTGGTGGTGAATGAAGTTTTGATATACCTTTAAGGGGAGGGCTGGATGGTGATTGTCTATGCGGATGATGTTATGATGTTGCTATTGCCGTCTCTGGAGAACACCTCAATACCTTAAAGGAACTCCTCGTTCTGGACTGGGTGTAAGGCACCACAAAACCAAACTTATCCTGTTTCCAGGAAATACAAAATTCCACATATCAACTCCCCTCATTGGTACGAGCTTAACTTTTTTCGACGAAGATAAATTCTTGGTTCTAATCTTCGATAGGAAGTTAAGCTGAAAGCCCAAAATACAATAAAGAGTAAAACTGGCAAAAATCCATTGGCATCAAATGAGTCTCACAACCCCGCATCACTCACTGGGTATGTTAATCGGTCGTAAGCCCAATTGTAACATACGGGGTGGTTGTCTGGTGGACTGCCTTGGATAAATCGTGATCAGCTGGACAAAATCCCACGTACTGCTTGTCTGTGTAGCGGAGCACTCCGATCAACTTCCTTCGCAGCATTACACATTCTACTGTATTCATATACAAAGAGCTGCCTGTTCCGCTGCCCACATAAAGGCTACCCCACAGTGGATCAATACAAATATTGGCCACTTCATCATTCCGGAATCATTTGTGTCCCTACCAAGGAACATAGCCTTCACCATGTTGCTTTCCAACAAAAGGAACTGAAAGCGGTTGCGCACACGGCACTGACAGCAAGGGTTGAAAGAAATGAACCTGCATTTGGGCTAGTCACTGGAATGTAGGACAATTATGCAACTCAAACACGAGTTTCATATTTCCTGCACCTGGCCTCCAAGGACAGCTCATCAGGACTCTTCCAGCTCGAGAAAAAACCGCAAAACAATACTCGAAATAAAAAACCGACGAACAATTACCAACTCGAGATCTCACGCACGCAACGTTTTAGCCCGAACTGTCAAAAAACCGAAGAATGGAATTCACAACATGAAGATGATTGAGGATTAGGCTGATTCGGTCGCACACAAACCCACTCACGTAAGGAGCAGTGCATGCTTTCACCAACCACAGGCTACAAAAGGGGAAACAACCATATGACCAAATACAAACACCAATCAACATATGACCATCCCGCTCCAACAACAGTCAGAGTTTTATTTCGTCACTAGCAAATAACCGAAATTTCCACAAATCGTTGAAGACATCTCCTGCAACCAACATTCAATTCCAGGCTCACCAAGTCCGGAACACCAAATACAGTTCGGAATGAACTTCTATATAACTATCCCCACATGGTCATTCTGGCAGGACGATGCATTTACGGAAGATAAATTTATCCACTTCTGGACCGATAATGGATCAGAAACTAGTGATGGGGTAGGTGGAAGTGTTTTCTCAGAAAGACCAAATCGTCCTAATCTTTGTAGCGTGTTCCAGGCGGAAACTATGGCGATCAAAGAAGCCTTGGCGTGGCTTTAGAGAAATGTGATATCCAGTAAGGACATCCTTTTTTCGGATGGTTAAGCCAACATGTAAGCATATCTGGCCAAAGCTGGACCTGCAACGCTAAGTGTCTAATTTCACTAATCCGACTGCACAATACCTCAACTATAGGTGTCATTACAAAGCACTGTCGAATAGGCAAGGACGCATCAAGGCTTTTCCTTTATTCAAACGACTTCTGTAGAAGCTGCATGCTCACTTCCATAAAACAAATCTCTATATAGGGGCCTTCTTGTTTAATGATCTTAGTGACTTGGTTAAACTGGCGTTAGAAGTCTATCGCGCCTCATAAGAACCAACAACACCTCAACATAACCTAACCTATATAAAGATTGGTTTTGTAGAACCATTTCGTATTCGTGAGTAAACCCTTGATATGAGTAAGTGATCCTCTGTTGTTGTGTTTGGCATGAACTGCAAAGAACCAACCCCAATACCCGACAAGCTAAGCTTAGCCATTCCGGCAGCATGTCAAAGTATACACCAATATAACTAGACGTGACACAAAAAGCAACAATGGCGGGGTGCGTAGTGTGCTTGCCTGAGAAGACGGAAGACAGAAGCTGGGCAGCCTGACTGCACGTGTGTTTTCAGTTGGAGTGTTCGCAGGTTAGTGGGGGAAAAATTGAGGATATCTGATGGCCCACTATGCTCCTCAAAGAGTGAAATGTTGAAACATTTATTTAAAAAAAGAAAATTCGAAAAGCCGGCCAACACGCGGCGTTTCTGTGATTTAGGTCAGCCATATTGGACTTATTAATCATTTAAAAGACTTACCGTATTAAAGAAGTGGCGTGAAAAACACCCTGAAATAAAAAAAAAAAAAACATCTGATCAATAATTTTGTCAACTAAACTTAACTAGAAATAAATATTTGAAGCAATTTGGTTTTTTTTCTTCAGTTTGGGATAACGTAATCTGTGTTAAAAATACTTTTGTTAAATGTCCAAACTGAAGCTGCAAAAGAAATTTGTTTAATAACGCCGTCATTAATTTTAACTGCATTTGCATTATGATCGATTATGTGATATGAATGTAAACTTCTAACCCATACTGTACATGATTGGAAGAAAACTCATCATAAGCCGTGTTTCTTTGCACGCGGATATAGGGATAATTTGAAATTTGCATGTAAAATACAACAACAACTTATTCTAAATACGCTAACTTTAGCGGGGATAAACAGTTCTTCCAAAATCAATTTTCTTCGTTTCTGATGAATCCTTCCGATGAATTTTTCAGGAAATGTCAAAGTTTGACAACCCACCGACCACTCACACATCCCGCCGAATATTTTGTTCGTGATTTTATTATTTTTTTTTTCAAAATTTTGTAAATCTGTCAATGTGAAACTGTTTTTTATAATTTTAGAATATGTTTGGCATTAATTTCAACTGTCGGAAATTAATATTTGTGAATTTCACGAATTTCAATAGAAATTTCTTAACTCAACTTCCAGCTGTGTCACTAATAAACGTCATAGGTGCATGTGTGCTGCCAAGTTTTTTTTTTTGATGAATTCTTAAGCGGCGATGGTCGTTTTTTAATGCCATGCCTACTCGTATATCCGCGTGCAAAGAAACACGGCTATAGTCATTCTCTCTAGTATGTAGAATGTATGTAATTAATCACCCCTATTGCGAGTGTCAAGCGACAATTGATAATTGACTATTTGCAATATGTGCTATTGTGGACGAATCATTTTCATTGATATTCTTGTCAATCGCATTTTTTTAATTGACTGCGATTGACAAAATCCTTTAGAATCGTTCGTTCACAATAGCACACATTGAAAATAGTCAATTATCAATTGTCGATTGACACTCGCAATAGGGGTGAATATAAGTAAATGAGAAATAAAGTTAGTCATAAGCTGATCGTGGTGCGTTTCATTTCTCTGTGCAGAATACACAAAACTGGCGACGAGGTTTTCGCAAATCGCAAGGCATTCATTACGTTCAAAAATGTCATCTGCAATGCAACTGTGAAGTAGAAAACCCGAAATGAAGTTATTTACGACGGGCGAAGATGTGCAAATCTTCAAACTTCCACTTTATGTTACCAAAAAGAAACCGAGGCGCTATCTTTCCTAAGTAACTAAACGTCAAAAGCTTCATCGCGTTGGAAAGAAAATAAATCTCAATGTACTCGAAAAATTCGCACAAAACAGGCTTATTAAGGGTGTTCAAATTTGAGGTATCATTTTGAATGAAAGGCATAAATTGTGTGAAATCCTTATTTATTTTTATTGAAAAACAATGTACATTGGTCCCGGTTAATAATGAAAAATCACGTCCAAGTGAACTCCTCTGCTAGCTCGGCAGACTGTCAACCTTTTACCAAAGTGGCTCCAAGATCTTGACATACACAAATCCGCTGGTCCAGATGGGATTTCCCCCATCGTTCTGAAGAGGTGTTCTTCTACGCTGGCAAGACCACTGCTTAAGCCTTTCTATCTGTAATATGTTTCAGGGCTCTTTCCGAGGAGATGGAAAACAGCACTTGTCCAGCCTGTACCAAAAAAAAAAGGAGTGAGCCACGCTGCACTCACGGTATAGTTGATGTGTAAACATGTAGGCTCGTCAGCGTTGCATTTATTTAAATTGTGGGCGTGTCAGTGGGCGAATTTTGAAAATATTTACATATAAGCAAGGGCCGCTAGAGAGTCTATATCATAAATTTCCCTAGCTCAAACTTTGGGTTTTTGCCGTCCGACCTGAAAATCTGACGATGACGGTGACGCTCGATATTTCCAACTAGCCCCTCCCGCGAGCAAAGATGTTTACACATCAAAAAGGCGATACTTCTTTTCCTTCTTTCTACTGACCCATGTGACTAACGTCCCTTCTCTCTAAGTTTATGGAAACGCTGATCAACCGTCAGCTAATGAAATATCTTGAATCCCGAAAACTTCTCAATGACCGGCAGTACGGTTTTCGGGGCAATAATAATAATAATATTTAGTTAGGGTATATTACACTCCGACCTATTGGTCTATTGTGTCCCCTTGGTTGTGCCTCGGAGAGGTTCATGAACTCTTTCAGAGCCCTCTCTAGATACTTCTTTGTAAAGCGTGTCGAGGTATTGCTCTGATTTATCCTTGGCGGGTCACACTCCTAAGAGCACAGCGTCCAGTCCAGTTTCTTTGATGAATCTGAGAATGAGCTGTGGGTCCATGGTTTGTATGTCCTTGTCTGTTATTTGGTGCCTGCCCAAATATTTCATCGTTTTGTGGGCCAGTGCCCCACAGGATTCCAGTATGTGGTCTGGAGTTTCGGCGGTTTCACTCAGAATCTGCAGAGCCCGTCCTCCGATATACCCATTTTCCACAGGTGCTCCTTGAGTCTGCATTGCCCCGTGAGGAGGCCTGTTAGGATTCTTAGGTTGTTTTTGTTAAGGCCGATACAAGCTTTGAATCTCTTTTGGTTGTAATTTCCTAAGAGTTTCTTTGCTTGCCTCAGACCTTGGAGGTTGAGAAAGGTTTTGGCCCTTGTTTCTTCCTCCAGTCTCCTGAACTCTTCGCGTTCTCCTATCCCGCAGAACGGTTCAGGTCCTATGAAGGGTTCCTCTGCCCCTTTTCTTGCCAGAGAGTCCGCTGCCTCATTGCCTGTAATGCCAACATGGCCAGGTACCCAGCAGATGGAAATTCTGTTATTCTTGCCTAGTCTATTCAGTCCGTGTAGGCATTCCCACACGAGTTTTGACTTGATGACGTAGGCGTCAAGAGCCTTTATGGCTGCTTGGCTGTCAGACATTATTGCTATGTTGCAATTCCTGTAGTTTTTCTCGAGGTTGATTCGAACGCACCTGTCTATGGCACATATTTCTGCCTGGAAGATGCTGGTACTTTTGCCCATGGATTCGTAGTGCTTAGTTCCTGGCCCAAAGACTCCGGCACCAATTCCCTCGTCGGTCCTCGAGCCGTCCGTGTACCACTTTGTTGTGTGGTTGCTCAGTCCATAAGTTGTGGATTCATTGCTCCAGTTCTCCTTATTGCTGAGCTTTATCTGGAAATTCTTTTCGAAGTTGAATTTCCTGATGCTATCGTCCCTAGGTATGACAAGAAGTGGGAGTTTTTTGAGTAAGTCACCGTGTTCTTTCGAACCGATGCATTTCCCTCTCCCAATTCCCTCCTTTGCCATCCTAAGGATTGTTTTGTCTGCCTCGTTCATCACCATGATGTGTAGAGGGGTCAATTCCGATAACACCTCCATGGCTGCGGTTGGGCAGCTACGCATTGCTCCGGTAATGCACAGGCACACCAGTCTTTGCACTTTGCCGAGTGTCTCTCGCGTTGTGACTAGACTGGTTCGTTTCGCCCATGCTACCGCTCCGTATGTGATCATTGGTCTCACGATTGCAATGTACATCCATCGCAGGATGTTTGGGCTGCATCCCCATGCCGTCCCCGCTAGGCTCCTACATATCATGAGAGCGCGGGTGGCCTTCTTGGATATTTCCTCTGTATGTTTTCGCCAGAGGAGTTTACTATCTAGATGGAGTCCTAGATATTTTACTTCTTTGAATGTCCTTAAGTCTTTGAAGTTGTCTTTTCCTTGTGAATGGTACTATCGTTGTTTTCGCCGGATTGATGTTAAGTTCGACAGTATGGCATCATTCCTTGGTTACTTTAAGTCCCCTTTGTATGGTGTCCCCAAGGGTTTCTTCGAACTTGCCCCTGGCAATCAATACAATGCGATCGGCGTACGGGTTTTCGGGACAACAGGTCCGGTGATTTGATGGCATATCTAGCCGAAAAGTGGAACCAATCTCTTCACCAAGGTGGTGAAAGTAAGATTGTTGCGCTTGATATTTTAAAGGCATTTGACAGAGTTTGACATCAAGCTCTCTTGTCGAAAATGCGTGCATTTGGAATCGATGATACTCTTCTTCAATGGATTAGAAATTACCTTTCGGAACGTTAAATTCAAGTTGTTTTGGACGGTTCAAGTCTGCAACTCACCATATAAATGCTGGTGTTCCCTAAGGCTCCGTTCTGTCCCCGACTCTCTTTCTCATTTTTATAAATGATCTGCTGTCTGTTACTTCTAATCCAATCCATTCCTTTGGTGATGACAGTACCCTCAGCTTCTCATATTCGTTGGTTCACGCCCCTCTTCTTCGGGTGTGGAACTTGACTCCACAAAAAGTTTCTAATCATAGCCTGATATAGAGCTCCATCCACAGTAACTGCATAGCCATTTTATGGTTGCCACTATTATTAAGAAAAATTTTCCCTGACTTTCCCTGACCAAGTTTTGAAGTTTTCCCTGACCAAATTTTGCAAATATAGGAAACAAAAATGACGCATTTAAACACTAGTCCCAAATATTTAAAGAACAGAAAAATTGTATACTTCTAAATATTCCTTTTAAAAAATATCAATGAAACAATCAGTTGAGAACAGGACATACCTCATTTTTTCAAAAGGGAGAGTTGATAATTTATTTTCTCTTCGTCAACCTGGGCTTGAATGACCCTGACCAAATGTTCGTTACCTGACTTTCCCTGACTTTCCACTCCAGTGGCAACCATGCATTTTCATCTTCGAAGAAAAATGGACCAATTACACCACAACACCAAAATCCACACCATACAGTAACTTTTGTTGGTTTCATATTTCATTGGCCTTTCAAACAACCCCCTAGGATTTTCTTCAGCCGAAATGCGACAGTTTTGTTTATTGACAAAACCGCCAATTTCAAAATGAGCGCCTCATCGGTGAAGATAATTTGCTTGAAAAAATTGTCATTTTGTTGTTGCTTCTCTATGGCCCAATTAACGAATTGCCGACGCACTGCGTGGTCAGTTGGCTTTAATTCTTGTGTTAATAGTATTTTGTAAGCCTTTACATTCAGATCTTTGTGCAAAATGTTAAACAAAGTTGTTGGTTTTAGGTTTAATTGCTGTGAACGACGACGAACTGACGTCCTTGGCTCTTCAGCAACACCTCTGCTAACAGCTGCAATATTTCCACTCGAATGACCACTACAATGATAGGCTTTACTTCTCTGATTTTGAACCGAACCAGTTTCTTCAAATTTATGAACGATAAGCTATTAGCACGGTTAGAGCGAGCATTTTCGAGCATTTCGAATGCGGGCCCGCTGCTTTCAGTTGTCTTGACCATCCGGTGCTCTGATTGTTTGGGCTTTAAAACGGAGGTTCGGTCTTTATATCGTCTCGAATCTTGAAAGCCGGGATTAACCCAAAACGGCCATCACCACGTAGAGCTCCTGACGATCAATTCTATCATATGCGGCTTTGAAATCGATGAAACGATGGTGGGTTTCGACTTGAAATTCACTGATATTTTAAAGTCTTCTTAAATCTCAGGTAGGTATCTGTTTTATTATTAAAGTTAAACAGTAGAATCCTTAACACAAAAATAAAACACTATGAAGGACCAGAGCATAATAAAATGGAAGCTTAAGAGTTTAATTAAATGTTCGGTGTATTTTAAATGTCAGAATGTAAAAAAAAGGCTTTTCGATAGCCATTGCCCAAGATTGGTTTTTACGTTTCTTTTAATATTGTCCCTTTTTTTGAGTTATATTTTAAAGGTCAACAAAATGCTCTCCTTTGTAACGAGTAGGTACCTAACGAAAGTACTTGGCTAAATAAATATCAAATATTCCTATCTTGTTAACGCTTTTTTTCAGCAACCCAACCCTACTTTGCATCACCCCGAATCTATACAGTAAAAATATAAAAATTTGTAGGTATGTTTAATTTCCATGACTTTTACAACCCTCGTAACTTTTGTAACGATGTAAACAATAAAATAGGTATGTACATTATAGGACTTGTCATGTGTTATATTTCCATGTAAATCATTGTTCAGGAATCCACCACCTTTTCATTCGCCTGAATCCTTTAAGACACTTTTTAGCGTGCCTTGCTTGATTTATGCTTAAATTAGAAAGAAATAATAGAAAAACCATCCTTGAAGGCTTTAACTGAATAGGTATACATTTCCCATGGGCGAGGACCTACTCGGAAATCCATTTCAACTTTTACTGGAAAACTTTTTAAAAGGATTGGGTGGCATGGAAATGTGATATATTGAAATACTTTCCCTTGAAATCTCTACCTACGAGTATCTATTTACATTTTTAATAAGACTTTATCGTTCCGCTATTTGTTTCCTTTGACAAGTTATTCAATCCTTCTTTGGCGGAACATTTTGACGGCAGCTAAATATGAAGTTCTCCCCCGAATGATGAGCTTGTAAATAATAAAACAAACGCAAAACACTTTGTCTGGTATTTGGTCTGACAATGCCGCCAAAAAAATTGTCGACAAGAACAAAATACAATACAGCTTTAGAAAAAAAAAACCGTCGCGTCTGGAGGCCAATCGAGGGCAGTGTATTCTCTCATTCAATTCCCATAAATCCAAAGCGACGACGCTGCTGGCCTCCTCTCTCAAACGTAGCTAAACAAAGAAAACACAAATACTAAGAATCAAAAACGGTAACCCATACCCCAATTTAATTATAGCATTCTAGAGCGATAGGTATCTACGTTGGGACTCACGTTTCTACACTGTCTGCCTATGTACCAGACAATCCAAATCCCACCATAGCATAGCGATTCCTCTTCTAACAGATCAACCGATAACATAACGATCGCTCATAGTGTCTCGTCTTGCGCGAAATTTCAGAATGAAACGGGGAAAAAGTTTTTCCAAAAGATAAAGCTACAACAACAACTAGGTATAGAAAAAAATCAAATAACGGCACATTTTTTGCAATAGTATCTTTTGCTTGCCGATCAAATTTGATTCACAGCCAGACGAGTGGACGCAAAACAACAAAATAAAAATTGTATCTTCTGCGACCAAAAAGTTTGAATTCAAATTCTAATCAAGTTGGAAGAACCTGGACGAAGAAAACAAAAATATGGAAGAATAGTGAACAGCATGAATGCGTGCCGGTCGTTTTTTGAAGGCCAAAAGGCTAACGCTCCTAGGTTTCATAAGAAAACAGCAATAACAATATAAACGATAAGCATAACAAAAAGGAAGCCACTATGACCACGTGAGTTTAACGAATTCTCAGACAGTTCAAATACGCAATAAAAGGGAGTGAATTTGTCGCCTTTGATAGAAGCGCCAGGTCTTGACGTTCCGTTCGGTACCGATCGGCAGTTATAGTTGTTGGTTTTCCTGAGAAGTAGTTGATGGCAATTGTTTTGTATTTTAATTAGTTAGGTGTGAGGTTGGAGGTTAAAATCAAACAAACCACAACAAGTCTGGTAAACATCCGGAAGAATAGTTCTCATAAAAAAACTACAGAAGGCCCCTGAAGCTATATTTACTACCGCCTTTTATCGTTAACAACCCATACATGGCCGTAGGCCTAGCTTCTCCAGGATGTCATGTGTGCGAATTCATATTTTTGGCACGATCTAAACCTGTGTTTCCACCTTGCTATGTAGCAATAATTCAAGGTTACAAGTAAACCAGCATAAATCGACCTTGCTTGCACACACTCATCATAGTGCTTATGATGTTAAAAATTAAGAAAACAATAGTCGTGTCGTTGTGGCTCGAGTTCGGCGAAAACCGTGGCAATCAGACTACATAGCTAAATTTGGGCACTCAAATTTGAAAGCTAGAAAGCATTTTGACTAGAAAATGTCAAAATTGATTGTTTTTCCAATTTTTGTCTCAGGAAAGGCGTTAGATCACGATTAAGATAGTCTCGAATAGTTGTCAAATGTTTATATTGCCG
This sequence comes from Portevinia maculata, assembly GCA_949715645.1. NCBI lineage: Eukaryota > Metazoa > Arthropoda > Insecta > Diptera > Syrphidae > Portevinia > Portevinia maculata. The sequence goes on along the minus strand of OX454527.1, from coordinate 22,689,524 downwards.
CTAAAATATCTAAGCCGTGTTTTGGTGAAAGGTGTATATATCCAGCTCAGCTACATTTAACACGGAAACAATAACAAAAAGGAGTGCTGACGATAAAGAGCTCAGTAGTCGAGGACTGAGACGGAGTGAATATAAAGTGTTGATGCCATGAAGCGACTAGATGGCGGTAAAATAAGTTGGGAGCAAAAATATTCCGATTGTTATGCAGAGATAGTGGATGTGTTCATCGATTAAACAAAAAAAAATCCTCATTTCAAAGAAAATTATGCGAAGAAAATTAAAAAAAAAAACAAAAAATTGGCAAAAATAAGCATCCGTTCTTTTCCTTGCTGTCAAACACAAAGGATTTTATGATGTTCAAAAATCTTTCAAAAAATACGTTTGAATTTGCATCCGTGCTTTAATAATAATCCAAATCGCACTCTTTTAAAGTACAAACACTGTGAACACATCCTTAAAAATGAAAAGTGAATATAGAATATGATCTAGTTGTTTTATTGTAAAATTATGCTGAGCTAGCTATACACTTATCAACAAAACACAGCTTTTATTGAAGCGTCATAGGGGTTGTCAAATAAACTGGCAGGTGGTGTGTTTTAGCTGCGTCAGCAAAGTAGGATGACAAGGGAATGCATTTTAAGGAATAATTTCATTTAATTCCTAAGAGCATCTTTCATTTGGAGGTATTTGTTGAATAGCCAAAGGTCAGAAACAATGGTGTAAGATGAGCCAGCTCTTGGATATTAGATCTCAGGGCTTACTTCCTTAATTAGGGTGGGGCTGCAGTCCGGGGTGGACCTGAGCCTCAACCAACAAGCGTCTTCAGCCAGCCTTATCTTTGGCCAGCTATCTCCAGTTTCGCACGCTAAGTTGGTTAAGCTCCCCTTCCACTTGCGTGCGCCACCTGAGTCGCGGTCTTCCTCTACTGCGCCGTCCCTCGGGTGTGGATTCGAAGATCTTCCGGGCCGGAGCATTCACGTCCATTCGCTCTACATGACCCAGCCACCTCCGTCGTTGGACCTTCACTCTTCTGGCTAAGTCGATGTCGCTGTACAGCCAGTACAGTTCGTCGTTGTATCTCCTCCTCCATTCACCGTTTATGCAGACGGGACCAAAAATTACCCGAATTTTCCTCTCAAAACAACCAAGAGTGACCTCATCCGCTTTTGCTACAGTCCATGCCTCAGCACCATAGAGAAGGACAGGGATTATTAAGGTCTTATAACGGGTCACTTTAGTTGTTCGATAGCGGGCTTTGCTACTCAATTGCTTTCTTAGCCCAAAGAAACACAGCGATTGACAAGAGTTATTCTTCGTTTAATCTTAGCGCTGGTGTCATTGCCTGAGTTCATTGCGGAGCCTAGGTAGACAAAGTCCTGAGCCACCTCAAAGTTATATCTGTCTATAGTGACATTCTGTCCGAGACGTCGGTGTTTTTTTTTTTTTTTTTTTTTTTTTTTTTTATAATAAGCGCGCACTAAAGGGATTTGTTGGGACCCTTATAATGTATTAGCTACACAGCGCGGGCGTTAAGGAAATTAGGGTGAGAGGAAAAGGAGAGATGCCGATACACGTTGGTTTTGAATGTCTGTAGGTGGTTATAATGTGTAGGAAAAATGGAGCGGGGAAGAGCATTCCACATTCGTGTTGTACGGCTGAGGAAAGATTCTTTGAACTTCACTGTACGTCCGAACACAGGCTTGAGGGTGAACTGATGAGCATTCCCTGCATGGCGGGTATTGCGGTTGAAATGTTCAAGGGGAGGAATGCAACTGGCTATTTCGTTTGAGCACATATGGTGGAAATAACGATAAAATAACGACAGGCAGGAGACATTACGACGATGACTAAGAGAGTCAATCGATCTCGCGATGTCTCGGTCGCCAATGAGTTTTATCGCGCGTTTTTGGATCCTGTCAAGTAGCTCCAAATAAGTTATTGGTGCACCGGACCAGATATGAGCGTTGTACTCGAGTTTCGGTCGAATAAACGCCTTATAAATTGTAGCCAGATCAGAAGGGGTGAAATATTTCTTACAACGCTTAAGGAAGCCTTGACATTTCGCGGCGTTCTTGGCGACATCGAATATGTAGTCATTCCAACGAAGGTTGTCATTAACACACATACCGAGAATGGAAAGTCTTTCGGTTTCAGCGATGTAAGTGCCATTCATAGATAATGGCAGTGTGTGTGGGTTTTGCTTTAATGACAGGAGACAGCATTGTGTTTTGGAAACATTAAATTCCACTCTATTGGTTGTACCCCACTGAGTTATGCTGTTAAGATCGGAATTTAATGAGCTTAACATACGTTACCGTTCCAGTTCCACACCCGAAGAAGAGGGGCGTGACCCAAGAAACGATTATGAAAAGCTGAGGGTACTGTCATCAGCAAAGGAATGAATTGGATTAGAAGTAACAGACAGGAGATCATTTATAAAAATGAGAAAGAGAGTCGGGGACAGAACGGAGCCTTGGGGAACACCCGCATTTATTTGGTGAGTTGCAGACTTGAAACCGTCCAAGACAACTTGAATTGAACGGTCCGAAAGGTAATTTCTAATCCATTGAAGAAGAGTATCATCGATTCCAAATGCACGCATTTTCGACAAGAGAGCTTGGTGCCAAACTCTGTCAAATGCTTTTGAAATATCAAGCGCAACGATCTTACTTTCACCACCTTGGTGAAGAGATTGGTTCCACTTTTCGGTTCGATATGTCATCAAATCACCAGTGGACCTGTTGCTGCGAAAACCATACTGCCGGTCATTAAGAAGTTTTCGCGATTCAAGATATTTCATTAGCTGACGGTTTATCAGCGTTTCCATAACCTTAGAAAGAAGGGACGTAAGTGCAATTGGTCGGTAGGAGGAGGGAGAAGAAGATTCGCCTTTTTTTTGGTACAGGCTGGACAAATGCTGTTTTCCATCTTCCCGGGAAGAGTCCTGATGAATAGGACAGATGGAAAAGCTTACGCAATGGTTTTGCCAGCGAAGAAGAACACCTCTTCAGAACGATAGGGGAAATACCATCTGGACCAGCGAATTTGTGAACGTCAAGATCTTGAAGTACTCTAGCCACTGTACGAGTGCGAAAGTGGATTGGTCCCATAGAGAATTCTACGCGCTCGAGTACAATGGGAGACAAAGCACAATCTGGGAGCGTTGAGCTGACTGCAAAGTGAGTAGCAAGCAGATTGGCCTTATCTGTAGAGCTGACAGCTGGAATGACGTTGTAAATGAGTGTCGGGATAGATGACGAGGCCGAATTCTTGATGTTTTTAACAAATGACCAAAAGTTTTTACTACCAGTGGGACTTTGTAGTAATTTTGCCTCAACTTTTGGTCATAGGAGAATTTGACACGATTAATGTGGGCATTGCAGTCATTTCTGGCTCGTTTAAACTTTTTACGGCTTTCCTCAGATGGGTTGGCTTTGAATATCCGAAAACTTACCTCTTTTAACCTGATAGCCTCTTTGCAGCTCGAGTCACACCACGCATTAACCTTGGGTTTGATACTTTTAATCCTGTTAGGGATAAAAGTCTTCATACCCAGGTGAATTATGTTTGTGACCATATCAGCAGCAGCATCCACGTCGCTGTCGAGGAAGCACAGCGACCAGTTAAAACTCTTAAAGAAACCGTTTAATTTTTCCCAATTGGCTTTCTCGTACTGCCATACGGTTCTTTTAGGAGTTTGTTCTTTAACTATGTGGTTGGAGTACGAGAAATTTGCTGATATGATGCAATGGTCTGACGAACCTAGAGGCGATAATACGTTCAAAGCGTATTTATCAGGGTGAGAGGTAAGAAACAAGTCCAATGTGTTGGCAGTTTGGCTGCTAATGTCCGGTATTCGTGTCTTGCTCTCATTGATCGCCAAACCCATCTTCGACGCCTCCATCTCAATAATCACGAACGCGCCAGTGACATCCCGCTGCGTTCCGCCGATTATGTCAATGTCGTCGGCGTAGGCGAGTAGATGGACGGACTTTAGAAAGATAGTGTCTCTGGTGTTAGCATTTGAGTTTTGCACTATTCTTTCAAGAACGATGTTGAAGATGTCACATGACAGCGTATCGCCTTGTAAATAAATCCTTTTTTTGACATCAAAGGTCTCGGTGAGTTCTTTACCGACCTTGATGGAGCAGCGTGCATTTTCCATTGTCATCCTGCACAAACGGACGAGTTTGGCAAGGATGCCAAAACTATACATTGCTCTGTATAACTCGTCTCTATAAATGAACTTCCTGGGTTTGGATGTCAGGGCTGGATCATCTATTAAGGATCAACTATAAATCCGTTCGCTTTCTAATATACAAACGTAAATTTATATTAATCTCGTGCGAAACTACACACACCCGTTCGCGTACTGGGAAAATGGTAATTGATTGCCTTACGCAACAAGTGGTCAAAATCCGAATTGCTTTCCTAGCGTCTGGCAGTTGTCAACGTGCGCTTCACCGTGAGCCGAGTGAAGCCTTAAAGCATCAGATCTTCTTGGGATAGTATTTTACGAGTATATAGGTAGATTCAGAATAACCGGAGACATGCCCTAACATATAACTAGGCGCTATAAAACTAGGCGCTACATCAAACCACAATGAACAACCATAAGCGATGATCGGTCTTATAAGAGCCTCGTAGCATATGACCTTCACTGTGGATTCAAGTTGACTGCTATGAAACAGTCTTCTTGTCAGAGCCAAAGCCTTCTTTGCCTCACCAAAACATGCATCTAAATGTCTATCGAAATATAGATACTGGTCGAGCCAGATATCGAGATATCTAACTGCGCTCCTTACCACCATTGATTATCCATTTTACAAAGTTTTTGTCTGGTATCCTTAGAGGTCCTAGCCAATGTGGTTTTGAACAAGATTGTTTTCGTCTTCTGAAAGTAGATTTTCAACTTCCAGTCGTCGCAATATCCCTTAATTTGATCGAAGTCACGCTGCAAAAGAATGTTTATGACGTCGATTTTAGGACCTGATCTGTATGCCACCAAATAGTAGAACTAACTTGCATATCCTTCTAAAAAAGCTTGAATGTTACGGATTTTTTTGGCCCATTACTTTCATGGTTTAAATCCTATCTTTTTGGTAGGAAACAATTCGTTTCTATCGGACATTTATTTTCTGTTGAAATTGAAGTTGTGTGCGGTGTCCCGGAAGGAAGCCATCTTGGCCCGATCTTGTTCCTCATTTTTATCAATGATTTGCCGAGAATTCTTAATTATTATAATTGCCTTCTGTATGCGGATGATATCAAATTTTATGTGACAATTTCTGATTTTAGTGACTGTCAGCTATTCGAGAGAGATATGGATTATTTTTTGGAATTGTGTAAATTGAATGATCTGCATCTTAATATTGACAAATATGCCACCATGTCGTATAATAGAACTCAAAATTCGATATTGCCAGCTTATCGTCTAGGAGACCAAACAATTAATATTGTGCGAGTATTTGAATTTAAAGATCTGGGTGTTGTTTTCGATAGTAAACTCAGTTTTGATCCCCATATCAACAAATTAATGTCAAAAGCTAATTCCGCTCTAGGATTTCTAAAAAGAAACTCATTGGACTTTAGGGATCCCTATACCCTTAAGGCCATTTATACAAGCGTGGTTCGTACTTGTCTGGAATATTGTAGTGTTGTTTGGAATCCGTTTTCGTTGAAAAACATTAACAGAATTGAAAAAGTCCAAAAAAAACTTCTTCCGTTTCTTTTTAAATGATAATGTCCACTATTCTTACCGTCCTAAATTTTTGCTGTTGGGTTTCGTTTCCCTCGAAGTTCGCCGTAAATTGCACTGCGTTATGTTCGTTAGAGATTTACTCTGTTCTTCTATTGATTGTGATAACTTACTTTCCTTAATTCGTATTTATGCCGCTCACAGGGTTCTTAGGGCCAGACCTCTGTTATTTGAATTTCATCACTCCACTTTATACGGGGCCAATGAGCCGGTTATGTTCTGTTGTAGGTTATTTAATCTTGTTTATGATCAACTCGATATTGCTTTACCCAGAACTAGATTTAAGGAACTTGCATTGTTAGCATTAAGATAATTATATTTTGTAATTTAAAGTAATTTTCTCTTTTATTTTTTTTTTTTATTTTTTCTTGATCTGTTGATGCTATGTATCGTAGATCTAAATAAATAAATACTAAATACTAAATCGTCGGCATACGCTCTAGCATGTCTGAGTGAACCTACCAGATCACTCGCGTAAATGTTAAACAGGATCGGAGTATTCATCAACCCACTGCTGCAAAAAGTTTTTAATTTAAAAGACTCTGCTCGAAGTCACGTTGTCACATTTGACAACGAACTTCCCTCCCATAAGCATATTATAAAATACATAAAGCAAAGGATTGTGCATCCTCCACCGGGTCAACTTGTAGAAAGAAAAGTCCCTCTAACCATACGGTGTCGAAAACCTTCTTTAAATTAACCAGACAAGCACGCGTGCATTCGTTATTGAACTGAATGTCGAAACCCAATTTCGACGCGGCATGAATACTGTCATGAAACCCTGAAACCAAACTGGTTGTCCGGAATGATGTTATTGTCAACGACCCTCTTCAACAGGGCTCTACTGACAACCTTTTCAAAGACCTTGGTACAATATTCCGAAGCAATCTAATCGACCTTAGTTTGACTTTACCCTTTTTCGGGATAGAGTGTAACACAGCTACCTGCGCCGGATAATGTGCATTATTCCGCCCACTGCTAATCAGGGTGCTAAAAATATTTACGGCCTCCAGAGGCGTAGTCCAACACAATTATCATTGAGCCACTGCGCCCACGGCATAATTAGAGATTAAAAAATAAAGGTTTTGCGCAAAAAAAAAGAAAGATGGCCAACCCAAGTAAAATCGAAATACTAAGCAGCTGATTTCGAAAAATAAATTAATTTAAGTTAATTTTATAATGAATATAATTCGTTCGAATGCGAAAATACATGAAGTTTATTCGAATAAATTCACTGAGGGAAAAAAACGCTTAAAATGTATTTTAAGTGGTATCAAATTCTCTGAAGCACGTTTGACGTTGAAACATATTTGACACCAACCTAGTTTCAAAGTGAAACGTATTTATTTTTACATTGAAATCAACTTTTGTAGCATATAAAGTGCGTTCAACGTGGTTTCAAAGACCAACATGTTAACATTAAAGTGCTGCACAGTTGATTCATTTTATCCACTTCAAAATCTTGCCCAACACTCTTACAATACAGAAATAGCTTTCATACGAAATCTTAATGTAAGCCATATTGAAATGAAAGTACTATATAATACTCACTTTGCACAAGCAAATAGTTGGAGAAGCTAGGTTTTAAGCCCTGGCTAATATTTTTATTCCGCAGATAAGTGAGAAAAGTTCTTCAGATACAGGATAAGTTTGGCATTGAATTGTTGAAGATCGAACTTATCAGCAAATTCTTATTACTTGTTCTTTGGATAACATCATGTTGCCACGAGTATATAAAAATGTTCCCTAAAGGTATAAAAGTTTTGACTTATAGTTTGTAAAAAATAACTAAATATTAGGCATGAACGGCCCATATAGGGCCTAAAACCTAGCTTCTCCAACCACTTTCTTGTGCGAAGTGGAAGGGACCTACAATTTTAAGCCGAATCCGAATGGCAAAGTTTGTAACATACCTTAATATTGCCCCTAGACCGCTAAAGGTTACTATGTTCGTGATAATCATCGATAGTAATATCGATCTAGCAATGTCCGTCATTCGGCAAAAATAAGGTCTTAAAACTCAGCAAAAAAGCTGAAATTTGTAACTTATACTCTTAAGGCCCCCAAAATAATCAAGTGTAAATTTTTTTAAAATCCACACACTGACGCCCACAATCTCAAAAAAAAAAAAAACAATTTATCTTGGAACTGTAATCTCTGCACAATTAAAATAAACAGTTTTATCCAATAGTCAAAGTTTGAGCTAGAAAGCTTAAGTTTGAAATATGTTCTCTCTACGGGCAACAAATGCTCATCTAAAAAGATTTTCAAAACCTTTTTTAAAAAAAAAAACAAATTTGAGCTTAGAAACAGATTTTTCGAATATACCCTCTAAAGACCCAACATAATAATATTTAGTTAGGGTATATTACACTGCGACCTATAATTGGTCTATTGTGTCCCCTGCTTGTGCCTCGGAGAGGTTCATGCCCTCTTTCAGAGCCCTCTCTAGATACTTCTTTTGTGAAGCGTGTCGAGGTATTGCTCTAATTTATCCTTGGCAGGTCACACAACCTTAGAGCACAGCGTCACAGTCCAGTTTCTTTGATGAATCTGAGAATGAGCTGTGGGTCCATGGTTTGTATGTCCTTGTCTGTTATTTGGTGCCTGCCCAAATATTTCATCCTTTTGTGGGCCAGTGCCCGCCCCACAGGATGTAGAGCCCGTCCTCCGATATGCCCATTTTCCTCAGGTGCTCCTTGAGTCTGCAGTGCCCCGTGAGGAGGTCTGTTAGGATTCTTAGGTTGTTTTTCTTAAGGCCGATACTAGCTTTGAATCTCTTTTGGTTGTAGTTTCCTAAGAGTTTTTTTGCTTGCCTAAGACCTTGGAGGTTGAGAAAGGTTTTAACCCTTGTTTCTTCCTCCAGTTTCCAGAACTCTTCGCGTAGAGTGTGTTCTCATATCCCGCAGAACGTTTCAGGTCCTATGAAGGGTTCCTCTGCCCCTTTTCTTGCCAGAGAGTCCGCTGCCTCATTGCCTGTAATGACAACATGGCCAGGTACCCAGCAGATGGAAATTCTGTTATTCTTGCCTAGTCTATTCAGTCCGTGTAGGCATTCCCAGACGAGTTTTGACTTGATGACGTAGGCGTCATTGTTTTCGCCGGATTGATGTTAAGTCCGACAGTATGGCACTATTCCTTGGTTACTTTAAGCCCCCTTTGTATGATGTCCCCAAGGGTTTCATCAAACTTACCCCTGGCAATCAATACAATGTCATCGCCGTACGCCTGACAGCTGATGCCAAGGTTGGTTAATTTTTCCAGCGGTTTGTCTACAACAAGGCTCCACATTAAGGGTGATAGTACCCCTTCTTGTGGACATCCTCTTGTTGTGTTCACTCTGATGGTTCCAGATGGTGTTTGAGTCTCTGCTGATCTAGTGCTCAGCAGCTCACACATCCAGGGGGATACTTATATCCAGGGATCGTTTAATCGCCTCATGTGAGATGTTGTCAAATGCTCCCTCTATGTCTAGGAAAGCGCACAGTACTATTTCTTTTGCTTCCAAGCCACTTTGAATTATCTTTGTCAGCTGATATAGGGCGGTCTCTGTTGATCTGGCCACTCTGTATGCATGCTGACGATGATGTAAGAGGGATGTGTTCAATACACTTCCCTTAAATAGTTGTCCACAAACTTTTCTGTCATCTTCATGACGTAAGGCTGATGGGTCTGTACGATTTTGGCTGTGTGGGGTCTTTTTTCCCCGCTTTTGGTATAAACACAACCCTTGCTCGTCTCCATTGCATCGGTATGTGGCCCAAGGCAATACTGCTCCTTGTTATTTTTAGCAGGTGTGGTATTACTGCACCTTGCCCTTCTTGTAGTAGGGCGGGTATAATGCCGTCCACTCCGGCTTATTTAAAAGGCTGAAAGGAATTTATTGCCCATTTCAGTCGTCCCTCGGAACAGATGGTTGATGTTCTTTCCCAGGCTTCCCTCCGAGATCTAATGGAAATGGTATTGATTCCTAGCTCAGTACTTGGCGAGCTGCCAGGAAAGTGAGTTTCTAGTAGCAGTAGTGCCCTTTGATCCTCTTCTTCCGTGAACCCGCCATCTGGTTTCCTCAGATACATCGTCACTCCTCCTGACTTCGCAAGTTTTATTTATTATTTTTTATTATTAAAGGATTGTAAGGATTGTGTAAGGATTTTCAAAATCCGCCCACTGACACGTCCACTATATGGAAACCGTTTTATTGAAGTAATCATTGGAAATGAAAGTCCTATTCTTCGTTTTAAAATAAAGATGCTTAGAACAATTCCTTCAACTTTTTAGGGACGGTTTTTGAAAAAAAAAATGTTTTTGTCGATAAAATCTTTCAAAAACGTACAATCTGTTGTGTAACAAAATATACCGCGCCCACTCTTTGGGGAATAGGAACAGGGTATACAACAGTTCGCTCAAGCGGATTCCCATCTTGAATAAGCCACTGACAGCATAGTCCTACATTTTATATGAAAAATCGTTCTACTATGATAATTAATCCTCCCCATGACTCATTTGCCACTATCCTAAAAAGATGTCAGACGTTATGGAACTGAGAGAAGATAAACACTGCAAAATCCGTAATCATAAGCACCAAAAGAAGTAACTAAATCCCCTTAAATAAGTATATTCCACGACACTATTTAATACCAATAAGTTATTTTGCTCAGTAAAGTCCATCTCAGCAATAAACATTCACACGGTCCCTTTCTCTTTGTTCTGTTGGTGTGCGTCGTGGCGTCATTTGTTTTTTTTTTTGGCAATATTCGTCAAAAAAAAAACTATTTGGCTTCCAGTTGGGCTTCTTTTGCGTTCTTTCGTCGTCCCTCTATTATTAATGGTGTTTGACTAATGCATACACATATACCGTATGCTTAACAGGCATAGAATTTTGTCCTTGAACGTTTAGCCGCAAAGCTGAAAATTCATTGAACCCCTGTTTGGTGGCTGTGGCCGGCTCCTTTATTAGTTGCTGCTTGATTTAGTTCTTATTAGTGCGGGCGGATTTTTGTGTGGCATTTCTTGTATTTTTTCGTTTCTCCTGCTGCGTGCGATTGTTTTCTGTGGTTTTTCGCCATGAAAGACAGTATAGAGGAATTGTCAAAATTAATATTCTGTTCCGTATCCGCAATTATCCGATACATGTTTAATGGGGATTGGTATTTGTGTGTTTAAAATAGCCTGGTAGTTCTGGTTTTTCAAAACGGCGGGTTCTCAATATCCGTTGCTTTTTAAATATGTACATAGTCGAGCTCCTTCCGCAGATAGTTTTTAGATGCTCGTTAAGAGGACTGAAACCAGTGACGAGACCAACCAACCAAGGATCTCAGCTCTGCTGATTTTGGGACCAGCTTCTTTTAATACCTGCATGAGGCCCAGTCATGACAGAATTCGGAGTGCGGTTGATGTAGAGGCTCAGTCATTTGGCGTTTGTGAACAGACGAGCAGCATCCTATGGATGGTTGTGGGCCAGTGAAGGCTGTTGATAAGGCTTAAATGACCGGATCATCCGCTCTTTCATTACCCTGGATACCTGTGTGCCCAGGAACCCAGGTAAGTGTTACACCTTCCCAACCAGTTCCGCTTAGCTATGGTTTCCTCAACAACTTTTGACTTGAGAGTGCCAGCCAAGCACTCTTTAATAGCTGCTTAGCTATCTGTGCAGATGTTTAAAGTTAAACCTTTTACCTTTTTCCGAAACGGGATATTAGCGGCACTGGCAAGCTTGAAAAACAATTGTTTGTTTACCTAAGGCTGCAGATAGATTAATCGGACAGTTTCTAGAGTAGACAAGAGAGAACATCAATTAGTGACCCATCCGTCACCCATCATCGGGGCTAAAGTCATTCCACCACTCACTGTTTCATTCCTGATGTTCCGGAAGGAATACTCGAAAACGGCGCTCAAAGATTTGTTTTGAGCACACAAAGTAGGCTGTTAAAGAAAGCTCGGTACGTAAAGGTACGATTACACGGCCATTTTTTCGAGTCATTTAAATGACGCTCACGTCAGGAAAAAATGTTGCATTAGAGAGATATTCAAGCTACGATTCATCATTGGTCATTTGCGAAAAAATGGCGATCACACGAAATGACTATCATCGTCATTTTTGTCCCAAAATCAAATGACGGACACTGCGACTAATTTAAAATTTTCCGCTGGGATGCCATTAAATGGCGAGCGAAAAAATGACGATCACATGTTAATGACTTGCCTGATCAAAATGACAAATGTCACCTTTCCTATTATTTCGATTTCGTAATGCTAATGACCAATGAGAAAAATATAGCTACTGTCATTTAGTGTTTTTCTCTCATCTAAATAAAAAATGTCAAAAAGAACTTTTGCGATGATGGTGGAAATAGCGGAGACGGCGTATTTGGCAGCGTGTGTGCTTGAAAGCAGTGAAGACGTCAAGACGATCTTGATTACGAACCAACGCGACGAAAGCGGAGTATTTGGCAAAAGATGTGGTTGACGCGTCGCGAGAAGAGTGGATTTTGTGCTGGATTACTGCTCGAATTGCGCGAAGAAGAACCTGAACTATATCGTAATGTCTTTCGTATGTCAGCCAATCAATTCGATTATTTGTTGAGGTTGGTGAAGGCACACATTGAAAAACAGAACACAAATATGCGAGAGAGCGTTTCAGCGGAAGTACGACTAGTAATCACGCTGCGATACCTGGCCACTGGTGATAGTTTTCTATCGCTGCGATTCCTTTTCCGCGTATCGCAGCAGCGATAACGTGCATCATTCCGGAAGTTCTCGACGCTATTAACAAGGTTCTTGTTGGTGAGTTTATTAAGGTGTGTGCTTTGTGCTATTTGCTAGTGAGGATTGAAATGCGACCAATTATTTATGTTTTATTTTGTCGATAGATTCCGAAAAACGAAGCCGAATGGGAAGCTGTAGCTAAGCGGTTCACGACGACATTGACCTTGACCGGACTTTGTCTTGTGCAGTTTCGTCACGAACGCCTTGAAGTTTCTGCGCATGCTATTCGTGCCTTGTCATATTTTGGAAGCTGCCATTTAAATGACGCAACAGCCAACAAGTTTAGTCATTTGTACTAGGCGTCATTAAAGAGCGATCACACGGCCATTTTCCGTCATTTTAATGGCACAAAATTCATGTCATTTTCTGCCATTTTCCTAGTCATTTAAATGACGCCTAAAATGTTATCACAAAAATGGCGATCACACAGAACGACATTAGAATGACGGCTTTGTGACGCGATTTTTACTTCACAGCGTCATTTAAATGACTCGAAAAAATGGCCGTGTAATCGTACTTTAACACATGTGCTTCCGTCGCCAAAAATGACCTGCCGTCCAAGAACTACATACATACGGTAAAAAGATTTTCTGGCCTTAGTCTCAGCAAGGAACTGCAAAGCTGGTAAACAGAGCAACGCTTCCATAGCAGCAGTGGGAGTTCCTCTCATCGCACCTGTAATGCATAAATACGCAACGTGCTGTAGCTCAGTCAGGTGACGTTTGAGGATGTGAGCTCCAGACCACCAAACAGTCGCTCCATACGTAAGGTGTCCTAACAATACCTAGGAGTCCCAGGTTCTGTTGAACTAAATGCTCCTCAAAATTGAGTTTTGGGTCTAGAACATTTCTCCGATATTTAACCTCACTTGATAATTTTAGTTGAGTGCCCTGGAAACAAGGCCAGCTCACATGAGGTATCATTCTAGCCGTGAACAGCAACATTTCATTCATCGTGGGGTTGACTGACAGAGCCAAACGACCAAAAGGTTCCACAATGTGGTGGAGAGCACACCACCCTGCGCAAAGCCTTTAACAGTGCGCATATTGTGAGGCAGCCGCTAACAGCGGCTGTAACTTCTTTACTCCTAGGCATCTCCAGGATTCATTCCACAGTTGTTAGATCTACACCCTTCAATGCGAAGGAAGATTTAATTCTGCAAAAAGTGGCTTTGTCACACGCACCCTCAATATCCATAAGGACAACGAGAGCATAAATCTTGAGGTCGAGCGCACTGCGAACTCTGGCCGTCAGATGCATCAGTGCCGTCTCAGTGGACTTACCTTTTTGATAGGCGTATTGCCTATTATGAATACCCAACGATGCTGGAATACTCTTAAGCCGTACATCATTCAATTTTTAAGGCCTTTAAATAGAAATGATGAAAGGCTAATAGTCCTGAAGCATTTGGAAGATCATGCCTCCCCGTTTTGGGAATGAAAACCGCCTTAGCTCTTCGCCAGGCTAAAGGAATATTTTGTAGGGCCAATATAACTCCTAGTAAGCAGTGCGAGCACAATTTCTATAACCTATTGCAAGAACTTTTTGTTTTTTTATTTGATAGACAATTTTATGACACTCATCTTCTTCTTCTTCCTTCATGCATACAGTGAGGCTATGCATCAGGAATGAAGGGATCATAACCGTCCCACTTACCTGCATCCCTACTGGTCCGCCTGTGGGATTTACCGGTTCGATCTGAGAAATTACCGGCATAGGTAGGCCTGCCGTGTATTTCGCATGTGTTTACTACACAAATGTCAAAACAGAACTGACATTAGGGGCCAATCGCAAAATTTATAGCATTTTCTGATAGGAGGATTACTTTTGCGCCACCTTGTATTTTGAATCAGTCACCACTGATGCCAATCAAATGATGCTGTTGCTGCATTTGTTTGATCCAGGAGTTTTTAGGCATACATCTCTTTCGCGTTTGTATGGATTTCTTATTTCGGTCGTATGGCCACCATGGGAGCGTTTCAAGCGAAAAATTCGTTTATTATGGCTCTGTAGTGGGAGTCATTGACGATGATCCTTCGCGTTTGTTCATTCTTGAAGAAGTACGGCTCGATGATGCCGCCAGCTCGAAAACCGCACCAAACAGTGAATTTTTCTCTATTGTATCAGTGGCTGATTGATCGCCTATGGATTTTACTCGCTCCAAATGCGACAATTTAGCTTATTAACATAGCGAATGAGACAGAATTTAAAGGTTAACAAGGGAACTGTTGAATTACTGAGCTCAAGACGCAAACGTTGATCAAATTACCTCATTTCTTGCAGAAATTTAATCCTACAAGCTTGTATGCCAAGATCCTTCCCTAAAATCTACCACAAGTCGATGGCCACAGCCCAAGTTCTAAAGCACGATCACGAATAGATGAATTCGGATCTTCCTCAGCACAGGCCGCGACGGCGCCGACATTGTCATGTCTGCGCACACTGCGCAATGCGGAGTCTAAAAGAATAAATGAAGTTTTTCAGTCTTGCTGCGAAAGCCGACTGAGTTAGTCGAGTATGTTGAGCGTAAAATAACTTAACACTTTATAAACATTTTTTACTGTACACTGTTTTTCCCCGTTCAGGGAAGCGTTAGAAATATGACTGCAACGTAAAAACTCCTGGGTCACAACAATCCAAGAACACCAGCATTTCATTGATCTCGTTGTGATCCGAAACCAGGAAGCAGGCCGATGTTCATAGAGGTCGAACAGGCGCACTCCACAAGCGGACCAGTAGGGACGCTGTAAATTTTAAAGGTTATGATCCCTTTAATCCTGATTATAAAGAAAAAGACGGATTTTGACAATAAATTTCAAAAGCTTGCAAATTCGGCTCAGGCGTAAGTCTTTGCATGGTGAGATAATTTGCCAACCAATACTGAATAAAAATATGTTGTCAACTGTCGGATTAACTATCAACTGTCTGAGTGTTGACATATAAAAAAAAAACACTCTCTAAAGCAAGTTGTAGATAGATAGATAGATATTTATTTTTCGCTTTATAGTTAAGTATTTACATTTGTTAGTTAGCACAGCTTACACAGAGATATGATACTTGATATCTTACTACTGAAAAATAAAATTTAATTTTAAATGCGGTAAGAAATAAATTTGGAGGAATAACAATAGAAAAAAAGACTCCATGTGAAGAAACTAGATTTTGTTATTTTATAAAGAAATTAAAAACTATATCACAGTAGGGAAAAAATCACGATAAAAACTATAAATAAATAAAAGTATGGGGAAAATGTGCAAAGTGCCACATTATAAAATTGCAAACCTCTCAAAATAAAATCTTAAAAATGATGTTAGACCTGCCATGGCACTTTTCAACCATACACTTACATAGAAGAGGGAATGTTGAACTGATTTCTGATAGAATTCGAAAACTAGAAAATACATTTTTAATGAGGTGTGATTGCTCTGATAATCCTATTATAAACCAATTATGTACCTGAAAATGTTTGTTTCTGATTCGCCTGGTAAAATATTTATATTTATTCCTTTAATTCTAAGTTATTTTACATATTTAATTATTTATTTTATACTTAATTTATATATTTATTTACTTATTACCTAACCTATATGTCTATTTATTTAATTGTTAGTTATTCTATATATTATTTATTTATTTGTTAATTAATTTATATATTTATTTACTTGTTACTTAAACTATATGTCTTTTTATTTATTTATTTATTTATTTATTCAATATATTTATTTAATTTATTAAATTTATTTGTTTATTTGATTTATTTATTTAATTAATCTATTTATTTATTTATTCATTTATTCTACTTATCTATTTATTTGTTTCTTAATATATATATATACTTATTTTTTCATTTTGTTGATAGTGATATACGTCTTTATATATACTTATTTTTCTGTTATTTGTTTAATTTTACTCTGTTTTTAACTATAAACACATGTTTTTAGAATTAAGAATTTAATACAATTACTGTTAAATATTTATTTATTTCTTATTTTTTTTTTTTTTTTTTTTACATTGAAAGTTTTTTTTGTATGTTTCCTTCAAATTATCAATTGTACTTATCAAAAAATTATCTTTTGTAATGTTATTATTATTTTTTCAGTAGAAAGGTATGCAAATATACCAAATCTCTGTGTTGTAAAATGTGCGGTAATGAACTTATGTATAATTTTTCATACAAAATAAAATCTATCTATCTAAATAAATGTAATCAATAGTGATATACATAAATAAGTGAATAAATGAATAAATAAACAATTTTCTTAATCTCGATATATATATGAAGACTAAAACAAATAGCTATACGGCTAGGCAGATGAATACGGGAATAAATTAACATCTAAATAAACAATTAAATCAAAAGGAAAAGGAAAAGTAAATAAATAAATAAATAAACATGTAAGTAAATAAATGACCAAGTGAAAAAATAAATTAATAAGTAAAAACAACAAAATGAATTAGCAAGTAAATAAATAAATAGAGAAGTAGATATGACTAATGAATAAGTTAACACGTAAAGAAATAGGTATATTAAATGAATAAGTAAATTATAAACATAGGGTTGAAAAAAAAATGCAAATAAGTAAAACAAAAGGGCAAACAATTATAAGAATTAGAGTTAGCTGACTAGATGATTATCTATGTTTCGACATTTAGACATACAATTTTCGTTGAGAATGTCAATCATTCTTGCAATCTGGTAGGCTCCGGCTCTTTCATGTAAAACTACAGTTGAAAAGTCCCATGGTAGACCCAACATCATTTTTAAAATCTTCTTGTGAGCATTTGAAGCTTTTTAATGTATGTTCTAGCACAGTTTCCCCAAACAGGAGGAGAGCCATACGTCATCAATGGTTGAAAAACCACTAAGTACAGTCCCTGGCCAAATTATTAGACGCACTGTGAGGTTCTCTGTACTTGTAAATAAGTCACTGCGATTTATCAAGGGATACAACATTTTAAAAGCAATCTTCATCTTGTCTAAAACGTGTTTTATGTGAATAGCAAAGGTTAATTTCTGGTCTAAGTACACCTCGAGGTACTTAACAGAATCAACCAACGGTATATTACAATTGTCCAGGTTAAGTGTGTCGTTACAAAAGAAGCAATTCAGTCTTTTTCTACTGAAAAAGATAGCTCGACTTTTCAGCGTTTATTTTAATCCTCCAGTGCTTGTAATATTCAAAAATTGTATTTAGACCGATTTGTAAATTATTTTCTACTACTGAACCAAACTCGGTAAAATTTTTGAAGAATATTGGGGGTAGGACCGATCCCTGAGTGACACCAGCTGGTACAGTTCTGCAGAAGAAAAACTACCCTTCAATGCGACTATAAATGTTCGATCGAATAAAAAGCTTTGGACAATTTAATGATATGTTTGGGAAAATTGAATTTAATGAGCTTGTAAATAAGCCCGTTGTGCCAGACGGAATCAAAAGCTTTTTCTATATCAAGCAGAACTTCTCCGATTGATATTTTTCCATTTAATTGTTTTTTTTAATTTCCTTACAAATCCTTAAAACTGGGTGAGAAGTGCTGTGGTGTTTTCTAAAACCAAATTGTTCCGGTGATAATACAGTACTTATCCTAATGAATGCATCTAGTTTTATTTTAACAACTATCTCAAAAATGTTGCCACATCCATTTAAGAGGCTTATGGTCTGTAGCTCGTTGGATTAGAAGGGGTCTTCCCGCGTTTTAAAAGCGGTACAACTTTGGCAATTATCCATTTAACGGGGAAGTATTGCAGTTTCAGACAGGCATTAATTATAAACGTGAGCAAAAAGAGAGCGCTAGCAGGGAGATTTTTGATGACTTGATTCTTAATATTGTCCAATCCTGGTGATTTTCGATTTTTAAGTTCCAAAATTATAAACTCAATATCGTCTATGGACACGAGTTCATTTGTTGAAATTGGATTATCGGTTTGGTCAAAAGAGAGATCTCGTTGTCTATAGTCATATCCAGAGTGGATGGCGCATTATTCTGCGAGACAATCGGCCCTAGCGAGGTATCCGTCGGAACGGAAAATTTTCCGATCTGATTAGAATCGGAGGGTTTAGACTTCGAATACCTGTTCGGAAAAATACCTCGAAGCAAAAATCCTCCGATTCTTATCAGATCGAAGAATTTTCCGTTCCGACGGATACCTCGCTACGGCCGATTATGATGAGAAGGTGCCAGTATTTCAGCTTTATATTCGTTGGGCGTTATAAACGACCCATTCACTTCAAAACTAGGAGTGTGAGAATTTTTTTTTTAATATTTTGGCAACGTTCCAAAAAGGCCTAGAATTCGGATCGAGCGAGCTTAATTTTTTGTTCCATGAGGAATTTGTATATTCGAAACTATTCCCTTTAAAGAAGAAAATTGTAGTTTTGCTGGAAAAAAATTAAAATTTTGAAACTTCATTTACATAGCTGCAGCTGAATTTCAGTCAATAATAAGCACAAACAAATTTAAGCTTCTGCCAAGAATATGCGATTTAATTTCCCCTTATCTATACCTACGTCTTCGTCAAATTTTTTTTTGGAGTATCTTAACGAAAGACCCCGCAAAAGTTGCGTATTGAATAGCATTCAACGGAACAAAAAAACTAAAAAAAATCCGAGGGTACTTTTGGGCCTCTACCGCCCGCTGAAATTATTTAAAAAAAAATATTTTGTTTCTTATTTTTTTACATTTTTAATTTTTTTTTTAAGAATTAATTATGAACATTGAAGATGTAAACTTTACCTATTTTATAAAGATATCTATTGACCGCTGATATTTATAAAAAAAATATAGATATTCTATCAACAATTTCTGCAGGTGCCTACTTGACTAGATATTTTATCATTTTAGTTTCTTAAAAACTTGTTAAAAAGCTTTTTTTTAATTCCTTACCTCCCCTATCAGAAAAACTGTTTTATTTTTATAGTCGCATCGTATTATTCTTGTGTTAAGTTGTTTGGTTTTTTTTTGAAATATTAAAATCGTAAAATCAAAGTAAGTTGCTGACCTCGTCGAAAAGAACCAAAATGTGGTATCGTATTTCTCTGAAAAATATTTAAAACGTAAAATGAGTTCTGGATCTTGTCGACATCAAATTTTTTTCCCTTTTTCGGCCCCTTTAGTGAACTAAACGAAAATAAGTTGCCAACAGTAAAAGATGTAGTCATATAGGTAATTTTCATACAAAGTGATCTCAAAACTAAAGAAAATGGCAGAAATCCATCTAATTCCGATGTTTTTGTAATTGTAAGTACAGACATCGAAAAGATATGGAAGAATACGTCGACTCCAATTGTGTGTCATAGTCGAATACTAGAAATAATGCAAATCCACTTTGGTAAATACATGACACTTAAAAGATATACAAATTTGTTTGACATTGCATCGTGTAACTGTGATTCCTTTAAAGACTTGTGTAAAGAATAAAAAAGTGCCTTTAAATGAAAGAACATTTTTAGTTGACCATAGAAATGACAGAAAAATGGGGATCGGTGCTATTGACAAGGTTGAAACTCAAAAAAATTCTAAAGCTACCATCCGTAGCAATAGTTTCTGATCGATATGTGCTTCCCGTACGATCTGCTGCAGCAGTTGCTTCAGCAGTACTCCAGGATGTTGGAATAATTGAAAACATTAATAGGACTATAGTTATTGACAAAAATAAAATATATCGAGCTTTGTCAAAATCAATGGAAATCCTATCAAACCAATGCGATAATGTCGTAATTCGCAGTATTTATTTTGATGAGCGAAAAGATAAAACTCTTACTTCCGGAGAGAAAGATGGACAATACTATCGGAAGGAGGTTCTTGAAGAGCATATTTCCATTCTTGAAGAACCAGAATCCATATTCTTAGGCCATATAACTCTTAAATCTGGTGCAGGAAAGTAAATAAGTAACTCAATGCTTAATTTTTTCAAAAACAAGGGATTTGATTTGATAAAAATTCTTTGCATTGGATGTGACGGCACTGCAACCATTACTGGCTGGAAAGGAGGTATAATTCGCTACATGGAAATCAAATTAGGTCGACCATTAGAGTGTTCAATATGCTTACTTCATGCGAATGAATTGCCACTACGACATCTCTTCACGAAATTAAATGGACGCTCGTGAATATTCTGGCCCTATCGGTAAGTCAATAACCGGTTGCGAATTTACTGACGTTGCTCAATTTTCACCTGCGACCGGAAATGCACCTGAAATCGAGCAAAAAATCGTTGATCAATTGAGTAAAGAACAAAAATATCTTTTCGAAATGTGTCAAACTATAAAAACAAGTTACTGATCTCCCGGACCAGCAAATCGACATACTGGGAAAATGGCACATTCAAGATGGGTCACAACGGCAAATTGATAACTTAGACTTTACATTAGTTTAAGTAACCCATCTGAAAACCATAAAATTCTTGTGGAGTATATAATGAAAGTGTATGCAACCGTTATTGATAGATGGCCCGCAGTTTTTCAAGATGGTTGCAATACAACTTAAAATCAATCGTTGGTCCTGCCATTGAGAGAAACGCTGTTTTCGCACATTCTGAAAACATTTGGTCTACGTCAGAGAGCTTGCTCTAAAACGAATTATAAAAGCGAGGCAAACCCATACATCAAACCGGATATTTAAGCCGCCAAACATTAAATTTAACGCTACGGACATAATTTTTTGAAATGAATGTCAAATTACTCCACCACCTAGCTGAATTAACTGATGATGAACTTTCATTGCCGGTGCAAAGAAAATAACCGAAAATACCGGAATTTCCTTGTCACACGCAGTGTCGCAAGTACATCAATTCTGTGACCGCAGCAAGCCAATGTGTTATCGGAGCAAAGTCGAGGGAAGAACATATACGAAATAAAATAGAATCACGGAGCAAAATGCCTTCTTTTAATTTCAAGGGTCAATTTTCAATATAAATATTTTTTTTTTTAATTTTTTTTACTTTTTGCATTGTAAGTATATATTATTATTTTTAGGTCCTTTCATGAACTTTTTTTTATTTTTTTGAAGGACACTAAAATATGTTCTACTTAGCCTTAACTTAAATTTAATAAATCAAATCAATAAATTAATATAATAAAATAAAATAAAAAAGGAAAAAAATATAGTTTGTTAATTTCTTTAAGCCTCGGTAGAGCCCTAAAAGTCATGTCCAAATCAAAAAGTAAGTACATTTTCAGAATCTACTCGTTAATACGCAACTTTTGATACCCCTTTCGATAAAAAATTCGAACAATTTTTTTTCTTCATACAACGACGGGACACGCTAATGTACAGTGCTGTGCAAATTACTTGGGACAGGCATGATTTTTAAACATAATCGTAAGTAGGCTATGATTTTCGCGTTACTGTTTTAAACTTTAGTAAGGTTCTTTGCAAATTAATTATTACAAATATTTTCTTTTGGATTCGCGAAGGTAAGTTGCAGTTTTTTGTGCATTTATAAAAGTTTAGTGTCATGAAGCCGGTATCCGATATTTTATTAGTTTTGGTTGGTTCGTTTGAAACAAATTTGAAAATGGATATTTCGATGGAGAAGTGGGCTTCAATCATTGCTTTGCATGAGCACACTGACAAAAAAGGAAGATTTCGGATGATGTTGGAGTTCCAAAATCAAGTGTGGGTAGGATCATAACGTTGCACAAGGCTACAGGATCCATTGCAACAGCTCGTACGGGGCATTGTGGCCGAAAACGCAAGACAACGGATCGCGATGACAAAACTTTGATCCGTAACAGCGTCATTCATCCTTGGAAGACTAGCGGTGATCTTCAAAGGGACTTGGCGTCGGCTGGTGAGGTGGTGGACTCGTCCATTGTTAGAAGGCGTCTTTTAGATGTGGGCCGCAAAGCAAGATCACTTAAAACAGCTTCTAACTGAGGCTATGATGAGAAAAAGGCTGCAGTGGGCAAAGAAACATAAGGACTGGTCATCGCACGAATGGGGAAGTGTCATTTTATCTGATGAGAGCCATTGCGAAGTTCAGGGCTACCGGGTAAGTGTTGTGAGGAGAAGTGACAAAGAAAAGCTCCGACCTGGTCACATTATACAGGTCCCTAAACACACCCCCCCCCCCAAAGTAATGTTTTGGGGTTGTTTCACCTCCTTGGGCCCTGGAAGCTTAAAACCGATTGAAGGGATGATGAATAGCATCAAGTACGCTGACGTTTTAACCCACATGCTCTTACCGACCATGAGAAGACAGTTTCCGGCCGGAAATGCAATTTTTCAGCAAGATCTTGCCCCATGCCACACTTCAAAAAAAATGAAAGCATTCTTTGCGGAAGAACGTATTAAGGTGCTCGAATGGCCAGGCAACTCTCCAGACCTCAACCCGTCGTGATTTCACGACGAAGAAATAAGAAAAATTTACGAAACATTGGTTTCATCCATGCTAAATCGAGTAAAAGATGTAATTGCTGCCAAAGGCGGCCATATAAATTATTGAATTTAAAAAATTGACAACATTTTATAAAAAAATAAAAAAAATCATAAAAATTTTGCCTGTCCCAATTAATTTGCACAGCACTGTAATATAAGCTATTGCTTGTCTTGATTGGCTATGAAGTCGCTTCACTTTCTGGGAGTAGGTCACCAATCCACTGCCGCAGAACACTTATCTACCAGCAAATGAAAAGCAGCGAGGACAGACTACAGCCCTGTGGTAGGCTAAGAAAGGTCTCAAAGATTCTTCTTAAGAGTTTGATTTCACTGAGCTCTTTTCTGCATCTAAAGAGGAGATGGCAAAGTTCAACTTCCTGTCGTTGCAATATCCCTTAATTTGATCTTAGTCACCCTGGAAAAGAATGTTGATGACCTCCATTTTAGGACCGAATCTATAAATCTCTATTACAACAAATGGACTTAGAGGTTAAGATCTCACTGGAACCTTTAATTTGAAAAAATACTAATTGTTCTGCCCGTGTTCTGTAATTATCGCATCTTTATATTTATCACAAGAACGATGTGAATTGAAACAAAATTTCACTATATCACATTTCCGCGTTCTGTAACTACGCGATGCGAAAACTATAGATACCATATGGAACATTGTGAAATGAAACCGCTGGAAATATTTATGTGATTAATCGGTGATCTGTAACTTTCGAATACGATAAATTATTCACTTCAACTGTCAAAATTTATCACATTTCAATAGGCTTGCGAGAAAGGGATATTGAACAATTTCAAACGGATAGTGGACAGTGAACATTTTTGATTTTTTATTTAACAAAATATACAGCCCGTTGATCAAGTTCAACGTTTAAAAAAATCCAAAAGAAATAAAAAATAACTAATAAAAACAGTCAGAATTAATGGAGAAGAATGTAGGTATGTATCTACATTCTGTCGAAAGAATTCAGAAAGCACTTAAATAAGATTGATTTTGAACATTCTTGGAACTGTGTTGCTACAAAAATAAACAGCTTCGTACATCCAACAAGAGATGGCAAAAGGTTCTTGTTTAAAAAAAAAAAAATATTTCATTTATTTTTTTCATAGACATACAAAATAAATGCAAAATTGTAACTTTATTAAATTCATCAACAATATGTTGTCTTTAATCAGTGTTAGGATCAGATTAATTTCAAAAAATCTCGTCTGAGGCTAGCAGAACGAGCGATCATCGTATTTTTGAAAAAAATAATTTTCCGATAATCCGCTAAAAAGTCGCGCTGCACCACTCCTATCCCAACAATATGTAAATAAAATACACACTGAATTTCCTCGACAAACTACCCTTCGATTTCCAGTATTTTGACAATCCTTCCAATTTCCCATGATATTAAAAGTTACCAAGGTATATTTTATCGCATTAGAGTTACAGAACACCAATTCTTTCCACATGCGATAAACGGCGGAATTTAGTGTTCCAAAGTTTTCGATGCGAAAGTTATCGCATGAGTTACAAAACACGGGCACTGTACTACAAGGCAGTTTGTATGACTATTTAACTTTTCACAGCCTTTCCATAACGGATCGTTTCTGCATAGATCCAGACTTGAAAAATACCCGAACACAATCAGTGTGTTTCAATCAGAAGTTCTGGCTGTTCTTAGGGCGGAAGAGTTGATGCGGATGGGAACGACATCTGGTAGGGATATCGCCATCTTCATCGATAGTCCAGCTGCCCTGAAATCTGTTAACATCAATTTTGAGACAGTCAGAAGCTGTCGCACAATGCTAAGGGTATTATGCAGACAGAACCGAGTGAGACTGTGCTGGGTACCAGGACACTGCGGTATAGAAAGATATGAGCAAGCCGATGCTTGCGAGAAAGGGAGAAGAAATAGAGAGCAGTGAGGGTGCGTGGACATCAAACCACACCTCGGTGTTAACAAGGGAATAATCAAATCAAAACCTTTAAAGATAGCTGGCCTTAGATGGGCAAATTTTGGTGGCCATATAGTGTCTAAGGCGATTTGGCCGCATTTTGATCAATACAGATCCGGCGAAATTCTCAAACTGCGGTAGGGATTCGGTCGAGACACGTCTTCTGAGGAAGCGTCCCAAACGGCGTGGACTGGTAAACACAGATTCCTGCAGATTCTGTGGCGACCTGAAAGGCGAGAAAGGCATAACATCGCAGATCGTCACCAGAGGAGATTCCTAGGAAAATACTTCTTTCAGAAAATGGAGGTCTACGAGGCTACACAGACTACACCAAGCTATTCGCATTCTGTAGGGAGTTTAGATGTTTCTCAAGGGAAAGCGTTTTATGTTGAAGGGATGGCGATGAGCCCGTCTTGGTGCGATTGCATAGCCCTTTATAACCTCTCCCTCAGGATTATGGCGCGAATATAACGTCCACGATGACCGATAATATGCGAGTGCACACGCTGATCGATTTCAACGATTTCCTTGTATAGATCATCCAGACTATGGAGCATCTCTAAAATGACATCGCGAGCGGCTTGCCTTTCTACCAGTTTTCATGTATGCAGGGTTTACAAAGGACTAAGTTTTGACTTTTATGGGGTATAACGTATAAAGATCCAATCGGATATTGTCGTGTAATTAAGATACGAGTATCTACGAAATTACTTATTCAAGAACGAGACATTGGCCCTCGCTCAAGATGCGCACGCCTATCTGCAAAACTCTCACGTCTCATGTCACGAGGCGTAAAATTCTGAAGTTAACAAGGATATTCCTCCATCTCAGGAAACCAAAAAATTTCTATCTCATGTGGTCTTCGTCCACAAAAAAAAAAACCAAAAAAAAAACATTCCCCCGTTACAAATCAGTAAGCATACTGAAAATGTATCCATCTATCTAATAAATTCATCTTGCACACTCAATTAATA
This sequence comes from Portevinia maculata, assembly GCA_949715645.1. NCBI lineage: Eukaryota > Metazoa > Arthropoda > Insecta > Diptera > Syrphidae > Portevinia > Portevinia maculata. The sequence continues at coordinate 22,663,694 of OX454527.1, read as the reverse complement.
ACAAAACAGAAAATTCCCACTTAATTATCGTGGCCTAGAAAAGACACTCGCACTCGCATCAAAGCAAAGTTCGTCTTCAATTTTTCAATCCCACAGACAGATTAGGTTCAGTAGAATGGTCCCCCCTTTTCGGAGCACACGCATGGTGAAATCTGAAACTGATCGAAGTCGAGCACACAATTATTTTTCTTTTTGGAAATTGCCAAATGGTACATAATCAATGATTCACCCGAAAATAGAAAACGTTAACCTCACCCATCCAGCAAAAGCAGTCCACATCAAATCACAATCATTCGACTACATATGTACGCGTATATAGAAATGTGAATTGGATGATGCGCACCCATTCCACCCTCATAGCTGCTGGCAACCACCAACACCAGCACCATCACCAGCACTAGCACCAGCACCTTCACCACTTGCGATTCCAGTCATCATCCTCCATCGTTCTCAAATAGTCTAACTAGCAAAAGTGTAAAACAGGGGAACATGGCCATAAAGACGTCTGTCTGCCAAAACATTTGGGGTTTCTCTCAGGGAACAACTAGGAGTGGGACTTGGACCTTTGCTCTTACTTCTCGACTTGGTTTGCTGACGATGATGATGATGATGATGATGACGATGATGCAGGGCATTGCTCTCCTTCGTTTATTTACTCAGCCTCACAAATACATTTACAATGAGCAAAAAGGCTCCAAAAATTCTCTGTGGCTGCCGCCAAGCGCCAATTGAAAGTATAATAAATGTGTAGTACATACATACTTTGTTCGTATAAGTTAAAGTGTTTGAGTGCGCATTAATACTCGTAGTATCTAGATATATACATACTATCGTTCATCAACGACACAAATTTGGTGTTGCTTTTTTGGGAGCAGAGACATACCCACACAAATAAACACCAAACAGCGAGGCACAATGAAATGAGAACACTTTGGGATGTGAAACAGGATAAAATCAATAAATTCAAAATATAAACATTGAAGATGGCAAATGACAACGTGGTGTAGTAGTAGTAGTAGTAGTGAGCTAGAGATTCATGTTCCTTTTTTTTGATAAAAGTTTGGCGGGAGTTTTCGTAAATATTCTGAATGAGCAAAGGGTGGGTGTTGGGGTGAAAGGATAACATTTCTTTGTGAATTTATATGGTAGGCGGAGGGGGGGGGGGGGGGGGTTGGTATAACAATCCAATATTATATTATATAATGAACAAACAATAATGTTCTTTTATTATACAACAATTTTATGACCAAACAGCCGAACAGAACAATAAAGTGTTGATATTTCATTGGTCAACAAAACTCATCTTGACATTATTGATTATTGTTTGATCTTCCTTTTACGACACCGGCGATCTCCAGTCGTGTCAACACGGGCTTCGGGGTTCCGGCCGGGTGCCGTGACATAACCCCAAGCGTCATAAGCCCAAATCTCGAAATTTGGCCTTATGTCGCTTTTTGAAAGTGACATAAGGCCAAATTCCAGCATTTGGTAGTATGTCACTATCACAAAGCGTCATAAGGTCAAATTCGGAAAGTGACATAAAGCCAAATTTTCGAAACCGTACCTCGCACCTACTCCATGGGGGGTTGCAGGGGGCAGCATGCCTCCCCATAGGCATTGTACTGTTTATGCAATCTACTTGCGATTTCACAACTAATCCCATAAACAGTGCAATGCATATGGGGGGGCATGCTGCCCCCCTGCAACCCCCCCGCTTGAGCTCACTGTTTGATTTGGGGTAGGTGCGAGGGCAAATTGTTGAAAACAGCACCAAGCGAAAGTGTCATAAAGCCAAATTGGCCTTATGACGCTCTTCCAATGTGCCATAATACCAAATGCTAAAATTTGGCCTTATGTCACTTTCACAATGCGACATAAGGCCAAATTTCAAAATTTGGGCATATGACGCTTGGGGTTATTTCACGGCACCTTCCGGCCGTCCGGTCCCATGGCATTTTGCAATACCAAAAAAGGCATGTGTCTCCAAAGTTGTAAGTCCTATTCAACTGAGCCCCCACTTGATTTTATAGGGCACTTTTTAAAAAAAAAAAAAACTTGTGGCTTGCCGAGGCGATTTAAAAGGGGGCACTTCGCCCTAAAAGATCATTTGTAACATGTGGGCAAGAAAAAGTTTAAGCTAGTAGAAGCTAATTTTACCAGTAGAAGATTTCTTTATGTCTTCGGGGCTCATATGTTCCCTGAAAAAGATCTTCTTTCTAATTCCATTAAGGGCTGGACATTCACATAAAATGTGTTCAGCTGACTCGTCCTTATTCAAGACAGAGTCGGCGGTCAGGAGAGTTTGCTATCTTCATTTTGTTTAGGTGATATCTTAAACCATGCTGACCAGTAAGGTAACTTATACTAAGTTTTTGATATCATGCCTGCTTAGAGTTAGGCATTTGCTGGCATTATTATTGAAGGGCCGAATGGCTCGTTTGGCCTGTGTTAGACCTGGGATGCTTTCCCAATAATAGATACATTTTCTATATTCCCAGATTTTTATCGCTGCCGCTGCTGCTGATCTAGGAGTGCAGCAGAAGGGTTCGGGACCTATGAAAAGTGTTTCTGAACCTTTTCTGGACAGTTCGTCGGCCTTTTCATTACCTTCTACCCCGACATGACCCGGTACCCAAAATACATAATTTGGTCTTGTTTCTTAATCTGAGTGTTTAAAGGGTATTGAAGCAGTACCTACATGACTGATAGGGAGTCAATGGTGTGCGAGCTAAGGGCGTTTATAGCTGCTTGACTATCCGTGAATATATGGATGATTGCGCCTTTTATGCCAGATGAATAAATGTGGCATTTTAGAACCATCCGTATACCACTTTATGCCGTTGTGGCTGTTTGGTGGGTTATTACAAACCCATGCTTCTCTCTTAGGGATCTTCGTTTAGAATCGTTTGTTAAGGCATAGTGTTTTTTGAATGCTGTCTGTGACCGCGCAGTTTATATTAAGTTCCGGAAGTTCGTCGTTTATAGGGCACTAGCGGTACCTATAGTATTTTATATGGAATCTAGATTTTGGGAACAACCGGAGACAAGTCCAAAGCGTTGTCTTTCCAAAAACCGGAATCTGTTCATTATAACAAGGCGCTAATTTGAACCACAATGGATACCCACAAGTGGCGATTGACCTTATAAGGGCCACATAGGATATGAGCTTTACTTTGAAGTCAAATTGAGTGCTGTGAAACAGTCTCCCTTTTTTTATAATTTGCTTACGCTAAAGGGATTTTTTCTGTTGTTACAGCACAGCGTAAGCATTTGTGTTTAACAGCAAGCAGCACTGGTACTATCGTATTTCATTGCATGCTTTTCGGTGCTAGTTACTATTATAAAGAATAGAGAGATAGGAAAGAAGTGTTTGGGTGCAGTTGTAGGGTTTTTCTCCACGGGTGGTGTCTAAGATGCTTAGGGAGATTACGATTTCATGTATTCGATATGAAGTAATGGACTTGGCCGGGATTCGAACGCACAACCTTCCATTCAGTAGGCAAATACACTACTACTGCACCTGTTGCCACCCGCCAGAGCAGAAGCCATTTTGGACCCCGAAAGACAAGTATCAATGTGTTTATCGAAATGTAGATACTGGTTCTTGCTTATATTCGGAAACCAATCGGCCGAAAATTAGCAATGTTCGTCCTATCTTTACGTCTTTTTCGAGATAGGGTGAATCTAAGCTACTTTGCAATGCGCAGGATAATGCGCATTATTCAGCGCTCTGTTTTCCAGCGTGGTGAAAATATCGACCGCCTCCAAGGCAGGTATAAAGCTCAAAATGACGTTTGGAATACACATCCACACATACACAAACACATTGATTCTGAAGTGACTCGAAGATACACAGAAGATCATCATCAAGTAGTTGCACAGACTTTTGGAAAATTGTGCCTCTATTGTTGGCTTGCGAGTTTCGCACAATTTTCTCAAGTATGATGTTGAAGAAGTCACATGACAGCGCATTACCCTTTCTAAATCCTTTTTTGACATCAAAGTCTCGGTGAGATCGTTACCGACCTTTATGGAGCAGCGGGCATTCTCCATCGTCATTCTGCACAATCTGACAAGTTTGGAAGGGATGCCAAAACTAGACATGGCTCTGTATAGTTCTGTATAGTGCGGCCTTAAAATCGATAAAAAGATGGTGGGTATCGATTTGGACTTCTTGGTGTTTCTCCGGCCGCGGACTTACCGGGCCTAAAACCGCAATGGTAGGGACCAATCAGGTCGTTGACGAATGGTTTCAGGCGTTCACACAGTACAGCAGACATGATCTTATAGGCAGTATTCAGGAGAGTGATGCCTCTATAATTGGCGCAGTTTTGAGGGTCTCCTTTCTTGTGGATCGGATATGCTGTTGCAGAAGTGATAATAATAAACACAGCTGAGAATGTAAATTGGAAGTTGGTAGCTTACAGAGCTGTGTCACCTGCATGATCAAGAAACTTAAAGATATCCCATGAATGACAGAGCTCGATACACTTTTGCGTATAGCCTCCCATTCAGAGGGGAATTATTACTTAATGGTAATTGGAAGCATGCGGCATTGGGAAATGTTTTTTTTTTTCCAAATCCTATCAACGATTCACTTTTCTTTGATGTCGAATTAGTTTTAGTTTTATTAGTTGTTTTAAAAAAAAGAGACAACATAGCTAACAATCTTCTTCTTCCTTTAATAAGGGTGATGTTGTGATTGGGATTAGAGGGATCATAACACTCCCACTTAACTGCATCCCTACTGGTCCGCCTGTGGGGTTCGCCGGTTTGACCTAAGCAAATAACGGCAGGTCTCCCAATTTTGAATCGCTTCGTCACTGAGGCCAATCAAATGCTGGTGTTGCAGCATTCCAGAAGTTTTTTGGCCTGCCTGACTTTCGCTTTTGTATTGATATTGCTTTTTGACAGGGTTCGTAGGATCTCTCATTTGAACATGACAGTACCAACTGATCCGGCCGCGCCCCATTTTTTTCGAGATAGGTTCTTTGACGTAAAGACTTTCTCCGATCTTGACACCTCTTTTTCGATCATCCATTGTTACTCCTGCTGTCATGCGAAGTATCTTCATCCCATCTGCCGTTAATATGCCCTCATACTTTTTGTACGCTGTCCAACATTGTGAACATATGTGAGCGCCGGGCGCACAACTGCGGTGTAGGGTATTCCTTACAGCTTAAGGGGCATTTTGCAATCACAAAAAATGGGAGAGTTTTCCCACAACTTGATCCACCCTACGCGTAGACAGTTATTAGGCATTAACGGCGCATACAGGGGCTAAAACCCAGCTTCTTCTAACACTTGCTTGTGTGAAGTGGAAGAGACCTACAGTGCTCGTTGCAGGGACGTTTGATCCTCGCTAATAATGGCTCCATCGTCAGCAAAGACCCGGGGTCCGCCACTTTTCCTCCACGCAGATAATCAAGGACTTTAATAAATATCAAGAGACTAAAGACGCTTCCCTGGTCCACAGCGACTTTGATTGTCGGTGACGCCAACGGGGCATCATACTCTTGTCTTTATTCCCTCATACATGTCCATATCATCTGTACGTACGTTTCTGGAACTTCTCGTTGTCTAGGCGCCACCCATAACAGATCCCTTGGTTGTCTATCAAAGGCCTTTTCAAAATCAACCAACACCATATGCAAATTAAGGAATCACGATGTTTTTCCATGATGACCCCCATACTTTGGATGGTGTCTGTGGTTGATTTACCTGCGACAAACCCTTACTGGCCCTCATATAGCCGTATTATTTTCCGCACTCGGCTATCTAATACCCGCTCAACGATCTTCACGGTGTTTGACATTAGCTTGGTTGAACAGTAATTGTCACAGTCTCGCGTATCGCCTTTTATTTTGTACAAAGGAAGAAGAAAACTTTCCCTCCACTGGTTAGGCATTGGATCGCCTCTTATCAGTTTTGAGATGAGAATCGTGAGCCATTTGGACTAGATGTCTCCCATCTTTTTCCAGAACTCAGAGGGTATCTCTTCCGGCCGAAACTGCTTTTCGTTTTTTGGTATCTTTGATCGCCTTCCTAACTTCTTCGACAGGAATGTTGTGTATTCCGCATTGTAAGGAACGGTTCTCGGGAAATATATCCGAGGAAATTGTTCATTTTGAAGTCCTTCACAATACCGATGACCGCTGCGTAGTATTTTTTGCCATCCCGAAGAAGCAGGCCTTGAGCATTGTTGATAAACTTTGGCTGACGACATTGACATAACTGGCAGAACACAGCGAGTTGTCACTGGTGCGTTTGCAAGTATTAGCACAGAAGCGGCAAAAATGGGTTTAGTGGTAAATGAGGGCAAAACAAAATATATGCTGTCATTTCCTCTGGCCTGGAAGAAATCTAAAATCTTACCAATTCCTAAGAGTCGCACGGGTAAAGACTTTCGTCCAATTGCTATTCTTTCTTTTCTTTCTAAAGTATTCGAAAGAATAATGCAAAAGCAAATAAATAGGTATCTCAATACAAATAATATCCTAAGTTCTCATCAATCTGGCTTCCGTGCAAAGCATAGCTGTACCACAGCACTCCTTACTGTGACCGACGATATAAGGCAGCGATTAGATAATAATGAAGTCACGTTTTTGGTGCTTCTTGACTTCTCTAAGGCATTTGACACCGTCAATCACACCATATTACTCGATAAACTTACGAAAAAATATAACTTCTCTCACACTGCCGTAAGTCTCGTGTCTTCGTATCTTGAATGTCGTCAGCAGGCAGTATTAGTAAACAATATTATGTCAGAATTTCTTCCTAATACTTGCGGAGTTCCGCAAGGTTCTATTTTAGGACCCCTACTGTTCTCTCTGTACGTCAATGAGTTGCCTTCCATCGCCACATGTTCACATGTCGAAATGTATGCCGACGATACGCAACTATATATGAGCTGCTCACCTGATTCAATTGATGACTGCGTCAGCTGCATAAATTCTGACTTGAAAAAAATCTCAAATTGGTCGGAACAGAATTTGCTTCAAATAAACCCTAAAAAGTCGAAATGTATTGTTATATCTCGAAAAACTCGTAGCACGTCTTCATTTCCACTTATCTTACTTAATGATGGTGTAATCGAATATGTGGATAGCGCAAAAAATCTGGGTATGGTATTCAATCAGACCTTAACTTGGAATGACCATATTAACCTTACAGTGGGAAAAGTTCACGGTATTCTTCGTTCTTTGTGGGCGACCCAACACTTCACTCCCTTAAAAACACGAATCCTGTTAACAAAGACCCTAATTACTCCAATATTAACCTATGGTTGCGAAGTCTTCGGAAAGAGCGATTCGATGAGTAGCCGGAAACTTAATGTCGCTTATAATAATGCAGCTCGATATATTTTCGGTCTGCGCCGTCACGACCGCATTTCACTCTTCTCTCACCGGATCTGTAACATGACATTTGATAGGCTCCTACAGTATCGGACAATATCTATGCTGCATAACATAATCTATACACGTCAACCCTGTAACCTTTTTAACAGATTAACGTTTGGTGCATCTACTAGGACCAGACAAATTTTACCACCGCGATTTTCTTGTTCGACGTCGGAACGTCAATTTTTCGTAAATGCCACTCGTCTCTGGAACTCCCTCCCTCGCCATATCAGAGAAATAAGACTGAAAAAGAGATTTCTAACGGAATTAAAATCTTACTTGTCCGCTTATTAAATATTAAATTTTATTAAATTTTATAAAATTCCGTTAATTTTGTTTATATAAATTGTAGGTATAACGTTCATTTTCCCGAATTGGCTATTTTTTATTGGCCGTTTATACTTTAATATCTTTCAATTTATTTTTTCAAACTGAAAACACAGTTGCCCTTATTATTTTGTTATATTTCATTTGGCCGTATATATATACATTTTAATTTATATTTTAAGTCGTATTTGTGTTGTTTAATGGTAGCTTTCATCAATTCCATCAATTCTGTTATATTTATAATAAGCTTATCACTTCTTTAAAAGATAATGTATCTTAATGTGTAAGCCTTCAAAATCAAATTAATAAAATAAAATAAAATAAAAACAAGAAGGGACACACCACATCGACGAATCTGACAGAACGTTACGATAGGCAGCTATAACTTTGAGGTAGTTAGGGACTTTGTCTACCTCGGCTCTGCTATTAATTCTGATATTGATACCATAGCTGAAATCAAACGAAGAATTACACTTGCCAACCGCTGTTTCTTTGGCCCAAGACGGAGATTGATTAGTACGGCCTTGTCAAGAAAAACTAAGGAGACTCTATATAAGACCCTCATCATCCCAGTCCTGCAAAAATTCTTCGAGTGATTTTCGGTCCCGTTTGCGTTGACGGGCTTTGGAGGAGGAGATTTAACAGCGAACTCTACGAGCTGTACAGCGACATCGACCTGGTCTACAAAGTACATATCAGTCGACTAAGATGGCTAGCACATGTAGAGCGAATGGACAACAACGCTCCGGCCCGAAGAGTCTTCGATTCCAACCCGGAGGTAGAATCCAACCAACTTGGAGTGCGCAACTGGAGAGGCGTATTGGTGAGGGGTATTAGTTGAGGCCCAGGTCCACGCGGGACTGTAGCGCCACCTAAGTAAGTAAGTAACATATTGCTTAACAGTCCATTTCAAATGATGTGCGCTAAAAAACTGCCAAAGTTTGTATTGATCAATGAAAAACTTGGCCTTTTGGAATGCCATCTAAGCGCTAATGGATTACCAAATATTTGAAAAATTAACTATGTTGTTCTTTTTTATGAGTAACAAACGTGTGCGGGTTTCCGAATTGTGGTCGAAATTGACTTAAAAAATCCCAGAGGGGTGATATTTTGTTGACTCTAAATCTTGTACAAAATAGAACTAAATTGCTTTGACTTTTGAATTTTTTTATTTCATCTTCTGATTACTATTGTCGCAGATTGAGTTCGTAGTTCACAAATCCATTTTGACCATACGCGTTAGACGCACCTTAAATAGCTTTATCGATTCGGCAAGTCTACATGAAATTTCTTTGAGGAATCTGCCTACCTATATCAAAACCTCATTCCATTGCTTCAGCACCACACAAGTGTGCATTTGCTTATTAAGTAAGCCCCAAATGATCGGGTTTTTTTTCTACAGTCCCAGATACTTAAAAGGTTTCTTTTATTACAAATCATGAGCGCCAAACTTTTACAACGTTCGTGTACCCAGTCGACCAATAAAATAGCTAACCTCTAACCCTATCAGTTGGCCTGGCTCCGCAATCCTTTTGTTATCAAAGCATGCAAATATGCCAAAAAGCTAACGAAATTCCATTCCATTGTCGACCATTAAACATTCCGTGAACTAGTTTCAGCCGTTCCCTACAAGGAACAGTAGGTATAGTCCAGTTCGGTATTTTATACGAATAGTAGATCCTTATCTATTCGCCTTTGTGGGGATTGTATAAAACAAGCATGCTCCACATGGCCTTAGATCAAAAAACCTTCAACGAAGTATCGTGCCTAAACCAAAGCAACTGCCTAGGTGTCGGTGAAACATGCTGATTCATTAATTCGTGACTGCTCTTCAACCACCAAAAAAATAAAAATAAAACGACAAAAAATTGGAAACGAAATGGGAGCTTGCACAAAAAGCTGTTAATTTTATTGTCAATTCAATTTGATTGGTTTGCTGCAGGCCACATTTTGTATTATTTATTAACTGCTGATAATGTGGCAATAATTGCACGGGAAATAATAATTAAAGCTTGTATTTGTTTGGATTGTTTTTGTTTGCATTATTGTCACCGCGTGTTACAATTGTTCTCAATGTGCGCACGTGCCCATCTCCGCCAATGGTGGTTGCAATGTTTACGTTTTTACTATTGACTCAAATACTAGCAATAAATCAGTTTATTGCCATTAATAAATTGCATCGTGTACGCGAGGAGCGGTGTTTGTCTTTTTTAATTTTTAAACAGTATTTGAGAGGGGAGACTTTAATATGTGTCGGCTTGTTGTGTTGATTCTCACCGGTGGCTATCACTCGTGGTGGTAAGGGAGAATTTTTTGACCTTTTTAGTTCATACCCACATTGCTACAATTTTCCAAGAATTCGATTCGTGTTGTTCCCCTTGGGCGGGAATTAATTTTGAAGAAGTGCAAACGATTTAACGATAACGTACCGTGGCAGCGTATAGGATAGGGTCTTCCATTAAGAGCTTGACAACTTCATTTTTAAATAAAATGTAAACTACTTGAGATATCTAAATGTACGAGTATTGGCTTGAATTACTATCAAAACATTTATGAATGGAATTCGACTTCGTTCATATGTCCACCACGGGAACGTATGCAGCGGTCGATACATTGAATCCAATTTTCGATGACTCGGACGCACATTTCGACCGGTACGGCCGCTATTTCTCGTTCAATATTGGCTCTGATATCAACTACCGTCTCTTGGCATAGACCAATGATTTAATGTAGCCCCATAAACAAAAGTCTAGAGGCGTAAATCACACGATCTCGGCGGCCAATAGACGGGTCCGTTTCTCGAGATAACATGTTCACCGAACTGAGACTTCAATAACTCGATTGTTGCACCCGCTGTGTGGCTTGTGGCACCGTCTTTTTGAAATCACATATCACTGATGTCCAATTCATGCAATAGTTCAAAAAAATAAGGGTCCAACATGTCTCTGTAGCGAATACCATTTATGTCCCTTAATCTGACGGTCATTTTCATCGATGAAAAAAACGGCACAAGGACGCATGAAAACCGCACCAAACAGTGACTTTTTGCGGATGAAGTGCTGTTTCATGAAGCACATGAGGGTTCTCACCTCCAGTAACGCATATTTTGCTTATTGACGAAGCCGTTTAACCAACAATGCGCTTCATCCCTGAAGATGATTTTGCGATGAAATTCTTCATTTTCTCCAATCATGTCCAGATTCCAATTCGAGAACGTAGGTACGTCGTCGCTTCATATGATCAAGTGGCTTTAGTTCTTGAGTCAGCTTGATCTTGTTAGGGTGTTGGCCAAGATCCTTACGCAAAATTCGCCATAATGTGACATTTTGGGAAATACGTAGTCTCACTGGCACGGCAACATCAAGCAGCGAATATCCTGAATCAAATTTTTCCACTAGACTATGAAATGCTTGTCTACTGGAAAGAGTATTACAGGCGAAAATTGGCGTTAACGCTCTTAAAGTTGCGACCGCCGACTCGGAATTTCGGTAGTTAATTTTAATTATTTGTAAACGTTGTTCATTTATGTACTTTACCATAGTGAAAATGTTGATTTTACTGAATATTTTGACATTTCGGTAATCGGTTTAAGGGTGAGTTCACACTGAAAGTTTGAAGTTGTCAAGTGCCTAATGAAAGACCCTTTACATGTAAAGTTGCAACAATATAACAAAGTAATTAGTTCGATTTTTTGTGGCTAAAAAAACAGATCTTGTTGCTTATTTTGTTTGGGAACGTTGTGGGGGGATATAAATGGGGAATCAACCCCCAAGAACGGCCAAGAGATTGTAACTTTTATTATAATTTGCCGCAACATAAGTAGAAGAAACCAAAAGACAGTTATTTTTTAATATTTCTCTAAGCACATAAAAATGGAACAAAAAACTGTATTAATTTCAGGGAGTTGCTGATCGACTCTCGTCGTGAGCGCAAGCGCTTATTTTTTGTCCGTTACCGTCAACAGTTGTCGCGACCATAGGGTTTGCGAAAAAATAGAAAAAAAAAACTAAATCGCGCAGTGTCGGTGTCAGTGCAAAAAAAAAGTTGGGTATTCCATCGTGCCCTATCAAACTCCATCGATGTTGCTTTTGCTTGGCTATTGCAAGTGCAGTACGATTTCCGTGTGTGTACTTGTAATGGTTGGGTAGAAGCAGCATCAGGCGTGTAGCGCGTCGTGTGGTGTTGATTTTCTTCGTCAACCTGCAGTTAATGTAAAAAAAGTTGTGACGTAGCCTATCAACTTCAGCCGCAATATGGCCAATGTTCCAATCCGGAATTTAATTTTATTTGGCTAAAATTCCATGTCCGTTGGCAATTAATCCACTATTGTTTTATTTACAGAAGCCCAAATTGGGACAGACACTCAACTTAAATGAGTTTGATGCCCTGTCTGATTCCATCACTATAGAATTGTGACACTCGTACTGAAATCGTCATTGCGAGCGATTTCAAAATACACAACTCAAATTGGCTTCGACATTCTGGCCAGACAACACCCGAAAGAAGGTACGACGAGATCTTTGCTGAAGTAAATAACCGGACCCAGCTTGTAAATGAGCCGACACGAATACCGGACATTAGCAGTCAAACTGCCAAAACAGTGGACTTGTTTCTTACCTCTCACCCCGATAAATACGGTTTACCGCCTCTAGATTCGTTAGATCATTGTACTCGTATCATAATCAGCTGATTTCTCGTACTCCAACCACATTGTTAAAGAAAACTCCTAAAAGAACCGTATGGCAATACGAGAAAGCCAATTGGGAAAAACTAAACGGTTTCTTTAAGAGTTTAAAGTGGTCGTTGTGCTTCCTCGACAGCGACGTCAAAAATTCGGCCTCATCATCTATCCCGACGCTCATTTACAATGACATTCCAGCTGTCAGCTCTATAGATAAGGCCAATCTACTTGCTGCTCACTTTGCAGTCAGCTCAACGCTCCCAGATTGTGCTTTGTCTCCCCATGTACTCGAGCACGTAGAATACTCCATGGGACCAATCCACTTCCGCACTCGTACAGTGGCTACAGTACTTCAAGATCTTGACGTTCACAAATCCGCTGGTCAAGATGGTATTTCCCCTATCATTCTGAAGAGGTGTTCTTCCTCGCTGGCAAAACCATTGCGCAAGCTTTTTTAACAATCCTTTTTTTTCTTCAGTGCCCGAAAAGATGGAAAACAGCATTTGTCCAGCCTGTACAAAAAAAAGGCGAGTCTTCTTCTCCCTCATCCTACCGACCAATTGCACTTACGTCCCTTCTTTCTAAGGTCATGGAAACGCTGATCAACCGTCAGCTAATGAAATATCTTGAATCTCGAAAACTTCTCAATGACCGGCAGAACGGTTTTCGGGACAACAGGTCCACCGGTGATTTGATGACATATCTAACCGAAAAATGGAACCAATCTCTTCACCAAGGTGGTGAAAGTAAGATCATTGTGCTTGATATTTCAAAGGCATTTGACAGAGTTTGGCACCAAGCTCTCTTGTCGAAAATGCGTGCGTTTGGAATCGATGATACCTTTCTTTGAAAGATTAGAAATTAGATACCTTTCAGACCGTTCAATGGACGGTTTCAAGTCTGCAACTTACCAAATAAATCCTGGTGTTCCCCAAGGCTCTGTTTTGTCTCCGACTCTCTTTCTCATTTTTATAAATGATCTCCTGTCTATTACCTCTAATCCAAGGGTGGCGACGGTGGTTAGTGTGTTGGCTTGTTACCCGTGCGGTGCAGGTTCAATCCCCATGGGGAACAACAACATACGCCACCCATTCACATGCCTCTACACCAAAAGGAGGATTTCTGCCTAGTAGTACAATGGAACGTTACCGAGTCTGAGTGCTCTAGGATTTGGAATTCCTTTTTTTAAAAAAAAAAAAAAAAAAAAAAAAAAAAACCTCTAATCCAATTCACTCCTTTGTCGATGACAGTACCCTCAGCTTCTCGTATTCGTTTCTTGGTTCACGCCCCTCATCTTCGGGTGTGGAACTGGAACGGCAACTTATGTTAAGATCATTGAATTCCGATCTCGACAGCATAACTCAGTGGGGGGTAACTAATAGAGTGGAATTTAATGCTTCCAAAACGCAATGCTGTCTTCTGTCATTAAAGCAAAACCCTAATACCATGCCATTGTCCATGAATGGCACTTGCATCGTTGAAACCGAACGACTTTTCATTCTCGGTATGTGTGTTAATGACAACTTTCGTTGGAATGGCCACATATTCGATGTCGCTAAGAACGCTGCGAAATGCCTGCAAAACTTGAGAACAATGCACATATCTGGTCTGGTGCACCAATTACTTATTTAGGGCTACTAGGCAGGATTCAAAACGGCGCGATAAAACTCATTGGTATTTTCCACCATATGTGCTCTAATGAAATAGGCAGTTGCATTCCACCCCTAGTACATTTCAACCGCAATGCCCGCTGTGCAAGAATGCACATCAGTTTACCATTAAGCCTGTATTCGGGCGTACAGTTAAATACAAGGAAATTTTCCTTAGCCGTACACTATATACAGTATACACTACAAACATTTAAAACCAACGTGCATCGGCATCTCTCCCTATCTTCTAACCCTAATTTCTTTAACGCCCGCGCTGTGTTGCTATTACCATATAAGGGTATCCAAAAATCCCTTTAGTGCGAGTAGGTACATTATAAAAAAAAAAAAAAAAAAAAACAGAGACCCAAATGAGTCCAGTATGATGGAGTGGCCAATATTCTTATTGATCTACTCTGAGGTAGCTTTTAAGCGTTCTCCCGAGAACATGCTAAAATTCGTCACTGGCCCCAAGTCTTGCGAAAGCCAGACAAACATTCAAGACTATGAACTATCATGAGAAGATTCCCAAATTTTCAAATCGATATCGGTATAAAACTGTAGGTACGTTCCTTTCTTTTGGGAGAAAAATATCGCTTTGCACATGCAAATCGTTGGAGGAACTAGGTTTAAGGTTCTGTGTTAGGGTTGCTCAAGCTCATGTCAAATATATTGTTATATTTTCCTAATAGCTTTGAATTAGCTGATAACTTATTAATTTTCCCTTTTTTTTGAACTAGTCATAACCTGGAACTCTGGATTCTGTGAGACACTGAAGAATGCTGAAAATTATACTTAGGAATCGAAAATCCATTCCGACTTTTCCTTTGCAAATAAAATAACGAAATCTTCCCCATTGAATTTGTTTTCCATAATTTTACTCGCCGCTGCCGCCCTTAATAACCATTTATTGTAATCAAGTTGTAAAACGAAAACAACAAACCCTATTTAAACGGAAAGTCATTTCTGACTACATGCTACACGAAATTAATCAATTTGTTAATATTTACACATTTCAAAAAGCATGATAAGGACAATTCATTCATCGATACGAACAATATGAGAATTTGATTGATCAAATTGGAGCACAAATCATGATACGAATGGAGCCGCCATAAATTCCAGACCTAAGAAACACAACACAACCCTTATCGTTTCATAAATTATCAAATTATGCCCAACAACCATTGATTACATAACCAATTGAAAAGGGGGGTTTCCTTCTTCCCCCCGAGCAAAGGGGGAACCAGCACACTTGTCATATATAAGTTGGTTTTTGAACCTGTCACTGACTGAAGTTTTCTATGTCAAGAAGCGACATTCTTGACTGCTCGTATATCATTCCATAAAATCAATTTGTGTCGAGTTTTACACTTTTTCGAATGGAGTGCTGCCAAGTTGCATGATTACCATCGCACACTACAGTTTAAAGTGATAAGAATCCGACGTGTTGCGGCATCATAAATGATGTAAGAACTCTTATATTTTTGAAAGAGAGACAATCTTTAAAACATTGAACCACACTTGGGGTTGGAAAATTAAGATATAAATTGTTTACGAATGCTGGAGGGCGTTTTCTTTCTGACAGTGTTTTATCTGCATTAGGGATGATTTTTAATGGCCTGAAAGGTTGATTAATTTTCTAGGTCATAGAGAAGGGACATACATTAGTTTATGCCATCTGCCAGATCTTGCCTTTTTTACTGATGAAAAGAAAAAACAATGATTGATCAGCCTTAAGTTGAAGTACGTTGTAGATAAATTTACCGTTTATAGGTTGTATGGAAACGAGTTGGATTGTTGGAAGTCAAATAATAAAGAAATTTAAATAGTTTTTATGGAGCCAGGTGGAGATACCGAATAAAAGAGATGCACCTTAGGTTAGGTAAGGTGGCTGCGGGGGCGTGAGCCCAGGCACACTTAGGCCGCAGTTTCGGCCCGTTGTGATACCACAAAAAAGGGGGGGGGGGGTGTTCTGCCGGTCGTCGCTCGGCTCACTGGGTTCTCTGTAATTGCCTCCTGTGAGGTAGTGGTTTTAGGGGGGGAAGATACTCCTGAAGGGGTCAGGGTGTGTTTCGCATGGGTTGGGATGTGTTAGAGTGACTAGTGCAGGGGCTTTCGCCCGACATCCGAACCAAGGGTTGTGATCGAGATGAGGTGATTGATGCAATCAAACCACAGGTCGATCTCAATTTCTGCGCCGCGGAGGGAAGCTATTGCCTCCTGATCACCGGGGGAGGGAAGAGTCTTTTGAGATGACTATTACAATCGAATCTCAAACTACTCTTCACTCTCTTTGCAGGCAATCTCATGCCAGGGAGACCGATACAGTCAATCCCGAGCAAGCTATTACATTTCTTGGAGGGGGGGTTGGGGTGTACCGGCTGCACAGTCAAGTAGTTGGTTACAAAACTGTGCTAGAGGGCGTGACTGAAGGTGGTCCGACCCTGCTGCACGCATCGCGGGGGGGTGCGGTTTGTGGCGACTGTTGCAGTACGAGCCTCAAGTAACACCATTCCGCGGAAAGGGAGCAGGGAGGGCGGCCTTGATAGTCGATTTGGAATTATGATGACTGAGTTCGGGGGTTTAGTGGTGCAGGTTTGAGGCATGGGAGAGAAGCAAAGTGTGGTGACTGTTACAATCTAACCTCAACTCTGTTTCCGTTTTGTCTGCATAGCGGGAAGGCAGCAAGACCGGGGGAGACCGTTTCAGTCGATCCGCCGGCTTACTGTCTCGCCCTCAGAGTGGAGTTCTGACTGAAGTGACTGATACAATCTAACTACGGTGAGATCTCTTTTCCTTTGCAGGGGAATGCACCTTACTATGTATTCACCTTATCGGTGCGCCGTCTTGACGTTGGTGTCAACGGGCTATGCTGTAGGGTCATCCATGTCATCCATGATGGAGTGAGCAGATAGTAAACCATGTCCAAGGATGCAGGATTGGAGGTTACCCCGACCGCGTTTGAGCTCCCTCAGGCGCATTGGTAAGGGCCTGTTTTATATAGCCTCCCCAGGTTTAACGACTTTTTCTTGCTTTAGTCGTGGGTACTTATTCTTCTTTGCTTGACGGCGAGGTTTTGATCAGGGGGACAACAATTTAAAAGCAAAATCAACAAATAAAACTAAAAAAAAACTATCGTCTTCATCCATCTTCTTCCTAGCAAGGGAATTGGGAATTGGAGGAAATGGAGCTTTTGGCTAGCGATAGTAAGCCCTTACTAACGAAAGCAGAATTACAAGTGAGCAAGCTGAATATCTTACCAGGGACTCGCAGGATAAGATATTGTTCGAAGAGATTTCCAGGGCAGCTGGAACGCCCACTGGTACTGAGACAATCTATGAAGCCACTATAACACAGGGAAAATTGACAGTGGCGGAAAATGCAGACACAGCTTTCTCTGGCGTTTCCTCCAATGGGGACACTCAAGGAGCGAAACGAAATTCACAACAAAGGGTGAACGTTTCACTACGGAAAGTCGCTAAGACTTTGCTACGGATCGCTAGGCGCGAAATCGCTAAGTATGGGGCTGTGATCTAAGCATCCTCAGTGAGTGGAAAAAACTGCTTTTTGAGAGTTCTCAGGCCATTATGGACGACCTATAGCTGAAACAAAACGCCAAAAGGGGGTAAGAACAACCAACAAAGGACATGACCAGTACCTTTCACCTCCTTTGCAGCCAATGTAAGGAAGGGGCTTTCGATTTCTAATCCACAGGGTTAGAAAGACACGTCTGTCTCTAGAAGGTAAAGCAGACATAACGATACCTTGGAGTCCAAAGTAGCAAAAAAGAAGAATGTTATGACCGCATCTGCAAAAGCGACTCGAAAGATGAGCCTCGCGTCGCTGTTACAATCGATCAGTGGCAGTACATTGAAGAGAAAACGTCTCTTTCTTCAGAAGAAGTGCGCAGGAAACGCGGAGTCACAATTTGATTGTGGACGCAATGTTGTCGCTAGGGCAAACAAGCCTTCCATTGACTCGCTAAGACACTTCTTCATGGAAGCATGTGATGCATGGGATAGCATCAAGTTGAAGTGCCCAAAGGTTGAAAAGTTGACGAAGTAAACTGTATCTATGGGTTTGCGGTTGGGCTCCGTGTCCCTACACGTACACTGAGAAGCTGCTGTTGTTTCTTCATGAACAACATTAGGAATTAAAAGCCAACATATGGAGACCCCTACAGATGAGGCTTGGACGGCATAGCCGCTATCATTTTCAACTTTTCCTAAACGGGGAATGTCTTTCAAATCTCGAAAAGTCGAATACAGCATTGGGAGGTTAAAAAACATCGGAGAAGGGAAAGGAGAGCATCAAAGTAGGGCGGTAACGGCCAGTTTGACAGAATATGTCATTGGACAGGACATCGAAGGCGTACTCTACAAGAGTCCTGGATCAATAAGAACCACGTGATCAAGGGACTAATGCAAAGGAATTTAACAGAAGGTCAAATCACCAGGACTTGCATCTTTCTCTTTCTTATAGGCGGTGAGGCTCTGATCAGGATTAAAGGGATCATAACTCTCCTACTCGTGGGGTTCGACCTCAGAAAATAAAGGCAGGGCTCCCGATTTTGAATCACTTCGTCGCTGAGGCAAGTCAAATGTTGGTGTTGCTGCACTTATGTGACCCAGGAGTTTATAGGCATGCCTCACTTGCTGTCCGAACGTTGATTGACATTGCCTTTGTAACTGGGTTCGTAGGATCTCTCCTTTGAACATGACAGTACCAACTGAGCCGGTCGCGCTCCATTTTTTTCGAGAAAGGTTCGTAGACGTGAAGGTTTGCTCTGATCTTGGAATTTCTTCAATCTTTGTTACTCCTGAATCTTCATCTCAGCTGTCGTTTATTCGCACTCATATTTTTGTACGCTGTCCAATATTGCGAACCGTATGTGAGCGCCGGGTGTAGAAGTGCGGTGTAGACGTAGAGCCTTGCGGTTAGGAGGCATTTTTCGGTCACAGAAAATAGCTAAATTTTTCCGCGACTTTAACTACCCTACGTTTACGCGATGCTTAATGTCGTCATCACAGCTTGCTTCGCTTTTGATCATAGATCCCAGATATTTAAATTGTTCGCACTTATGAATCACTCTTCCATTCATATAAATGTATGGCATAGGTCAGAGTGAATAATAGAACGAACAGCAGTAGTATCTGGTAATCTGGTTTTTGCGGTCTAATACGATACCCATTCCGCTCCAAAACTTCCTCCCATTTATCAAGGGCTCCATCGTCAGCGAAGAATACCCGATACTTCGTGACTTCTTCATTGTTAGGAACCGTTCTCGCAAAATATATCCGAGGAAATTATTCATTTAGAAGTGCTTCACAATACTGCTGCCACGTGTTTAGTATTTTCGTCATCCACAAGAAGCAGCCCTTGAGCACTGTTCATGAGACAACAAGAATGCCGCGGATTTCCTACAGACGTCGGGGAGAATTTGCTTAGTCTGTCTGCACCCTTGAGAGTCATGCCAACGGCGATTGTGTTCATATGAAAGCCGACCGTCAATGAAAGCCCTGACCGAGGACGCAGGCATACAAATCGCTGGTTCAGGTCCTGAGAAGTCTCCCTCTGAGTCCTGTCTAGCAAGTCCATCGGAGATGCAAATTCTGTATTCGAATTCGAAGCGAGCTTTATCATCTCCATTATACATAAGTGGAGCACTTTGACCAAGCTTTATATGCAGCTTTTTTGTTAGCTTCATCTTACCACCACAATGATCCTTTGTCGTGTTGATAGTGTCCTTTTAAAGCCCTAGAAGTGATTTGGCTCGACCCAAGCCAAGCCGCTGCAGGGAATTCCACATATCTTGTGCTCTCCACTCTGCACCCTCAACTTGGTTGATGATGTGATGGAACAAATTTTGCATATTGATAATACATGCTTCGTTTTTCTCTTTGTCCAGATTGTACTATTTAATTCCGGAGACACTTTTGTTTGTTTAGTTCTGTTCGTCCCCTCCGCCATTCTGTCAGCATGAGGCGGTGTTGGTGGGCGATTGCTTCTCCTAGGATAACTTTGAAATCTTTAACCCGAGGCTTCATCAACCGTGTTATCAAATGGTAATCAGACTGGGTTTCATTTCCGCCGCTACTGTAAGTG
Organism: Portevinia maculata; assembly: GCA_949715645.1. Lineage (NCBI taxonomy): Eukaryota > Metazoa > Arthropoda > Insecta > Diptera > Syrphidae > Portevinia > Portevinia maculata. Next base: position 22,643,532 of record OX454527.1, on the reverse strand, counting down.
ACCAGGTGCCGACTTTGTTTGACGAACATGGTATTTAGAACGGTATGACTTGCACATGCTTAGGATATCTTCACCCGAAGAGCTCCTGGTGCCGTATCGCAGTCCTCCATGGCAGTCGTCATAGTCTTCGTTTGAATTCCCGACATGGCCGTTCAAATCTCCGCCAACAAACAAAAGTTCTTCTATTGGGATGTTCTCGATGAGGTTTTGAAGATCTAGCCAGAATGCAATTTTTCCTCTGCTCGCATCCAACTTGGGGAGCATATGCAGTGACAATATTCCACCCCTCACCTTGCATCACCACTTTAAAGAGACATCAAACGATCACTAGACTTTGCAATTGTCAAGACGCTGCCAAGTAGCTCTGCCGCAAGCATGATACCGATTCGGGTCCGTCCCATAGTAAAACATCTTAAAAGCTTTTGTCTCAACGTCCAAGAAACGGCCCCGGGTCTTCGCCATTTCATTTCTCAAACACAACTCGCCTCCCAACCATAATTTGTTCAAGGTCGTAGCTACGACCACTCATACTTCCAACGTTCCAACTCGCGACCCTTAGGCTTAGCCTAAGCTTTATTACTTTGCTATCCCCCGGAAGCCAAATAATCTTATTTTAAAACATCGGTACGCCTATTTATGTAAAAATATCAATAAAGAATTTATTATTTGTCGTAACAGATACTTTGAAAACAAACTTAGAAGTGCTCAAGGGAACATTAAAAAAGAATGGGAAGTAGTAAACAGTATAATCAATCGAAGAACTAAAAACCTAAACGTATCTATTTCTCTCGAAAAGGATAACGTTATTGTGACAGATCCTGTGCTTGTTGCTAATGAGTTTAACGATCACTTCGCCGCAGTGTCCCAGAAGTCTTCCTATTGTCTTCCTATTGTCTTCCTATTGTGATCAAAAGGCTTGTGAGGGTTGTTTAGTGTCTCAAATTTTTGATTGCTCATTTTCTAGTAACAGCTTCGTTTTTGATCCCATTTCGGGCTTAGAATTATTAAAATTGTTCAACTCTCTAAAAAAATCAAATTCATGTGGTGAAGATGGAATTTTCAACTCCATCCTAAAAAGAATCGCTTTCAATGTGGTCGACACTCTGGCTCACTTGTTCAATTTAAACGTTTTCTCGGGAACCTTCCCTGAATTGTTCAAACGAGCTAATGTGATTCCTATCCTCAAAAATGGTAATAGAAAAGATAAATTGAACTACAGACCGATTTCCATACTCTCTGCTATTTCTAAAATTTTTGAGAAAGTGATAAAATGTGGAGTTCTGAAATTCCTCGATAACAACAATTTCTTTAGCGAAAACCAATTTGGTTTTCGAGTAAACCTCTCCACCGAAGATGCTCTTTTAGAATTCTGCCAGTATATCTATAAGTCTGTCGACGAAAAGAAAGCTAGCGCTGGTCTCTTCGTTGACATAACCAAAGCCTTTGACATGATTGATCACGCAATTCTCTTGGGTAAACTTTACCGCGCAGGATTTCGTGGATTTGTTGTGGATTGATTTAAGTCTTACCTTATGAAAAGGAAAGAGTAAAAATTGGTAACACTGTTGGCCGCTCTAAGATAATTAACCTCGGTGTTCCTCAAGGATCTGTCCTTGGTCCTTTATTGTTTTTAATATATGTTAACTCTATCTTCAGTCTTCCTTTTGTTAGTAAGGTTAAGGCCTTTGCTGACGACTTCGCGTTCGCCTATGGCTCTAATAATTTGTTTAACCTTTTTGCTGAAATCAACCATGATGTGCATCTGTTAAGGCTATGGTTTATGCAACATAGGTTGATAGTAAGCAATAAGACGAAGCTCATGTTCTTCAACCTCACCGGCAAGGAATCTCCGGAAGTAAACATTGTGTTTCATGCAGCTAGTTGTCGTAGATTTAGCTTGTTAAATTGTGGATGTAGTATCCAATACAATGAAAATTTCATCTGTGATGACACCTGCTTTTCTATTGAAATAGTGAAGAACTATAAGTACTTAGGTGTTGTAATTGATCAAAATCTAAGCTGGTGTGAGCACATCTTTATTTTAAAACAATATCTGCTATCCACTCTGAGAAACTTCTACAGGCTCCAAAACTTCGTCCCTACTAGGATCTTAAAAAATATTTACTTTGGAATCTTCCATTCTAGATTACAATACGGTATAAGCTGCTGGGGCGGTACACACTTTAATAAAATACAGCAACTAACTGTACTACAAAAATATGTAATCAGAAAATATGCTTTTCATCTCGCCTAGCCAATTCTTTAGCCTTTTTTAATAAACTGAGAATTCAACAGGTAGACACTTATACTATTTCAAAGTATTAAAAATCTTTTTTATCAGAGGAGGGTATTTACAGAGCCCCATCAATGATAACCTAAACCTTCGGAGCAATTCTGGTTCCCTTGTTAGCAATACCAACTTTTCGAACTTCTAGTTTCAAAAGATTTTTCACAGTTGTATCACGTACATTATTTAACACACTCCCTGCAGACATTCGTATCATTGGCAATAGTTTTTGAAAAATTCGCATGCAAGCTCAAAAGTTTGATAAAAAAAATGAAAAAAAAAAAGTTTAGACCAATTTTTTTTCAAAATTGTGAAATGACGTGCCCACTCTACCATAGTAAAAAATGTTTGTTTTTGACGCTTCTATAGAAAACCGTTATCAATTTTTGGCGCCCTAGTTATCGTACCTACGAGGGCGGGTCAATAAGTCCGTGACTTTTGGAATAAAACACAGATTTTTTGATGAAAAAATAATTTTATTTTTCAACGTAGTCTCCCTTGAGCTTTATAAACTTTGTCCAACGCTTCTCCAATTTTTTTATCCCTTCCAAAAAAAATGATTTGTCGAGGTCCTCAAAATATGCCTTTATTTGCGAGATGACTTCATCATTGGAGTCAAATCTTTTTCCACCAAGCCATTTCTTCAGGTTTGGGAACAAGAAGTAGTCGCTCGGAGCCAAATCTGGAGAATAGGGTGGATGAGGGAGCAATTCATAGCCCAATTCATGGTTTTTTGCCATGGCAACTGCACATGTGTGCACCCTTGCATTGTCTTGGTGGAAAAGAACTTTTTTCTTGGCCAAATGAGGTCGGTTTTTATTCAAATCGTCATTGAATCGGTCCAATAAGTTGGCATAATATTCCCCATTGATTGTTCTTCCCTTTTGAAGTTAGTCAATGTGGATTATCCCGCGTGCATCCCAAAAAACAGTCGCCATAACTTTATTGGCTGACAAACCCACCTTGGCCTTCTTTGGCGCCGATTCACCCTTAGAAACCCACTGTTTTGACTGTTGTTTGGTCTCTGGTGTGTTGTGATGGATCCATGTTTCGTCCACGGTTACAAAACGGCGCAAAAACTCCTCCATATTGCGATTAAACAACGCCAAACCTTCCTGTGAAGTTGTTACACGATTGCGTTTGTGGTCGACTGTGAGCAAACGCGGCACCCATCTTGCGGAAAGCTTTCTCATGCCCAAGTGATCATTCAAAATTGAAACCACTGAGCCATGCGAGATCCCTACGGCTTCCACAATCTCTCGCACTTTCAATCTTCGGTCGGCCAACACCATATCGTGAATTTTTTCGATTGTTTCGGGTGTAGAGACCTCAACTGGGCGTCCAGGACGTTCGGCATCTTCAGTGCTTGTACGGCCACAACGAAATTCAGTAAACCACTTTTTTACCATTGAAATCGATGGTGCAGAGTCCCCATAGTATTTTTCAAGCTTAGCCTTGGTCTCGGTAATGGTTTTTTTTCGCAAGAAATAATGCTTAATAAGCACACGAAATTCACTTTTTTCCATTTTCTCCTCAAATTAGTGAGTAGTCTGATAAAAATAGCTGTCAAACACAAACTAACTGACGCAGCAAGTTTAAATTTTGACAGGAGTCAACTGACAGATGCCTGTTGACAGGAGCAGTGTTGCCGTTTCAGTAAAGAGGTCAGAAATTCAAAAAGTCACGGACTTATTGACCCACCCTCGTACTCTCCCCCGGCATCCTGATTAAAAATTACAGAAAAGGCATTTCTTTTGAATAGTTACAGCTTCGGCGACTTGACTGTGGTAATATGAGGCAGGCCAAATGAAAGGTGCAAAACTAAGTGGTTTCCTCTATGACTCCGCAGAAGTCATCACGGAGACCTGGAAGGACCTGGATGGCCAGCGCGGGATACACGTCCTGGGCTGTGACGAGAGGGCCAGCTATACACAATGGGAAAGTAGCGCTTCAAAGCTACAGAGATTAAGGGGGTCTAAATGGAGATTACCAACGAGACAAGGGATGGACAACACGAACACACGTGGAACCCCTATGGGTATAAAAATGGGTCAACAGTGAGCAGAGTGCGATGAGGAGACATCAACACCGCCTACCTCATCAGCCCACTAACCTAACCTTTTACAGACAAAATGGAAATTGGGGATTGAGGGGTAGTTTATGAGGCGTCTTTATCGGACCATCGATGGATATGCTTCAGAATGAACTTCTAACACAGACATTTTTATAGAACTCATTAAAAAGGCACAGACTGCGGGATGAAAACACAGATACCTAGTTTAGATACGTAGCCAATCATCGGCGATAACACCGTAGACGTAGACAGGGCGGTGAAAGCTATAAATAACTATCTATTATTCTATTTAAAATTTAGTAGCGCTACCTAAGCAAAATCATGTTTGTGTACAATAAACAATATAAAGGCCATAACTGCACCCACAGCAGTGTTTTACTCAGAAAACAAATTATTGACTCACCCACACATTATTTTGAAAATAAACCTTGGGTTTGATAAAAACATATCCCGTAATTCATTTCCATGTAATTAAGATTAGACATCGTCGTCTCCTCCGCACAGTACGCGGAATTGTAGCAATAAATATTGACAGTCATAAATATTGGCCCCCACAAGCACAGCTTCACGAACAGGATTAGAGACTGATGGCTTATAATGCTTCTGCTGCCTTAAAATGTTTACATACATCGTGCCACACACCACCAACCAATAACCAGCAACCAGCATCTCACTCCCAGTCACCGGAAATTCCGTGGAACAGAGATTGAATGTCTTTCCCACACATAAACTTTGTTTGTTTCGTTTGAAGCGAATTTATACTTTTGCGCACAGCATCATCATCATCATCATCTGATGCTGTCTGCAGCCACAAGGAGAGGGTCATCCCATCCTCATGCCGACGCGCCGCTCCGCCAAAACAAAATTAAGTGTCTCCATCTCCAGCACTTCCCCTGCGCGGGCCGATTCGATCTGTTTGCCCAGTGAGTTGAGAAATATTTTTCAATGACTGGCGGTTGAGATACTTTCATAAAATTAAAAATGAAAAAAAAAAAAAAAAATACCGTCCACCGAGACCACAGCTCATTTCAATGCAGAAAAATATTTAGGTTACGAACATTCTCTTCTCAAAGAGCGGAGCGGGGACCTCCACGCTCCACCTCGTTGATGTGAACTTTTACTTGAGAGGTCTGTATGAATCGCCTTGTCCCAGAAGACAGACGGAGGAATAAAATGTATTTTTTTTTTTTTTGAAAGAAATCGGAAAATTAATTGGAATCAATTCGAAAGAATGCTCCCACATTCTTTGGTTTTTAAGAGCCAGCATGACATTCCATTCCATTCCAGTGTCATGGTAGCGTCGCTGTCGGTTCAATGATTTCTAAACTTATTTTGCAGACAACAAAACACACTCCGAGACAAACAGACAAACAAACCGTGCGTCGGTCGTACAATTACAATAAACCATGAACCGTGGGTACCTATGTGTATCTTTATTTTATTGTTTTCAGTTTTATTAATCATTGGACAGACGAAACGGTCAGCCGTCTCAGAGGGCAGGGAAACGCGCAACATTTGTTTGGATGAATCGGATTCCTGGAACGGTTATTCAAATGGGCTTTGTTTGTTTTGTGCTTTGTCCAGAATAGCGCTTTGTGGAATTTAGTTGGAGCTGTTTAGATGCCAACAAGACATCCGAACAAACATGTTCATTGCAAAATATTACTCCCGTGGAATATATAAATTATGAGACATGAAGGCGGCGCGGCGGAGGGCGAAGTGGGTGTGCGATTAGATGTTGGCGATTTCTTATTTCTCATTTTTGCGAGGAACTGCAAGGTCAGATTGATGGATTGTTACGAAGAATAAACAATAATGTGAAAGGTATAATCGGCGGAATCAGGTTTCAGTCGAGTGCGTCACGTAAAGCCTTGGAGGAAGTCAAGTAAAAATGCTTATATATGCTAAATTAACAATAAAACATTAATCAAAAGTTCAGATTCAAGGCGGCGACGATAGAAATTCATCATTTGTCAAAAAACATGCAGCCAAGGCTTTCTTATTATAGTGGGGTGGATTTGTCTAGGTTCGAGAGGATGAGATGAGTAAGCCGGTAGATCATTTTTATATACATATTGCGACTTTGACAGAGTTGAGAAACTGACAGATTGTCCTCTTTCTACAAAGCTTTCCGGCTACGGAAGCACAATTGTATTTCGACATTAAAAGATGTTTTTGAACACATATAGATGAAAAAAAAATTACGTTTTTCACATTAGTTGATTTCGCAAAAGCCTTTGAAACTAGGTCTCTGAGCGCTATTGAATTTCAGCAGCAAATGGAAAGCAACCTGTAAGTTCCATAAGGATCCATTCCAGTGTTGTGACCTGGACCAATTGCAGTAGATCTACTGCTTTTTTTTCGAAAAATAAAACTATTGCCTTTAAATAAAATCTACTGCACTTTTGGTCTTACGAAAAAAAATCGTGCAATATGTAAATGTAATCCACAAAAATTGTTTTTTTAATTCCATCACTGAATGTAGTCAGTCTCATTCTTCCTGATGAAATCCACCCATTAATTATAATGTTCATACGGCTTTCGGCTATCGGGGCTATATTTTGATGGCAAGTGACCAGAGTATATACAGTACAAACTCCATTTACGAAACTACATAATAGAAATTAAGGCAGTTGCAATAACCGAGGTAGTTTTATTTACCGAGTAACATTTTTTTTAAATGAAATATGATGACAAAGCAATTTAATATGTTTCTGTAGAGAAAATGACACGAATGTAATAGGTGACGCAAGAGTCATCACCTTATCTAAAATTTAAGACATCAATAAACATAATCCAAAGCAGAACAGAACCAAAGTTTTTCATTCATAAAAAAAATGACAACCGGGTGACAACTTTTGCGAGACCTTCAATTTACAAAAAAATTGTTCCAGGTCCAAACAAAACTACATGACTCTGAAATAACGGCATAAATAACTAGCCAACAGGAGAACATGCAAGTAAAAAATAGATGAATAAATGCAAGATGTTGCCCTAATCGAGGTAATTGTTATGAAAAGTTGCACTTATAGAGTCAAGAAGTTCGATGACTTTAGTGTTGCAACAATCGAGGAGTTGCGCGAATCGAGGGTTGCGTTAATCGATAAACTTCGCAAAAAGGATCTCGCAGTTCGAAAAACTGTTGCTGCATCAATTTTTACTTAAGGAAACTAATATTTACAAATCTAAGGATTTTCCATACAAGTTTTTTTTAATTTATCACTGCAAATGTCAAAATGGTTGCATGGGTGGGTGTATATGATAGGTGAAGTTGATAACAGTCTATTTGAGTGGAGGCGTTCACACCTGAGCATGAAAATGTTTTGTTTATTACTTACTTACTTACTTAGGTGGCGCTACAGTCCGGGGTGGACCTGGGCCTCAACTAATACGCCCCTCCAGTTAGCATCTTTGGCTAACTGCCTCCAGTTGCGCACTCCAAGTTGCATGGGATCGAAGACTCTTCGGGCCGGAGCGTTGTTGTCCATAGAGTCTCCTTAGTTTTTCTTGACAAGGAATCACTAATCAATTTCCGTCTTAGGCCCAAGAAACAGCGGTTGGCAAGTTTAATTCTTCGTTTGATTTCAGCTGTGGTGTCATTATCAGAATTACTAGCAGAGCCGAGGTAGACAAAGTCCCTAACTACCTCAAAGTTATAGCTGTCTATCGTGACGTTCTGTCCGATTCATCGATGTGGTGTGTCCCTTCTTGTTGACAGCATATATTTTGTTTTGCCCTCATTCACCACTAAACCCATTTTTGCCGCATCTGTGCTAATACTCGCAAACGCACCAGTGACAGCTCGCTGTGTTCTGCCAATTATATCAATGTCGTCAGCAAATGCAAGTAGTTGGACATACTTTTGAAAAATTGTACCTCTGGTATTGGCTTGCGACTTTCGAACAATTTTCTCAAGTATAATGTTGAAGAAGTCACATGACAGCGCATCACCTTGTCTAAATCCTTTTTTGACATCAAAGGTCTCGGTGAGATTGTTTCCTACCTTTATGGAGCAGCGGGCGTTCTCCATCGTCATTCTGCACAATCTGACAAGTTTGACAGGGATGCCAAAACTAGACATGGCTCTGTATAGCTCGTCTCTATTGATGCTGTCATATGCGGCCTTAAAATCGATAAAAAGATCGTGGGTATCGATTTGGACTTCTTGGGTTTTCTCCAGGATCTGCCGCAGTGTGAATATCTGATCGGCCGTGAACTTACCGGGCCTTGAACCGCACTGGTAGGGACCAATCAGGTCGTTGACGAATGGTTTCAGGCGTTCACACAGTACAGCAGACATGATCTTATAGAATTCAGAAGACTGATGCCTCTATAATTAGCGCCGTTTAGAGGGTTTCCTTTCTTGTGGATCGGGCAAACGATGCTGAGGTTCCATTCATCTGGCATACTTTCTTCTGACCAAATCTTGGAAACGAGTTGGTGTATGCTCTCCACCAGGTCATCTCCCGCTGCCTTAAAAAGCTCGGCATTTAAGCCGTCTGGTCCAGCAGCTTTGTTAGACTTAAGTTTAGCGTTTTGCTCAGGTGGACGGAAGTCTTGGCTTTCATAGTCGAGGCTGAATGGTTCGTTCTGCCTGACAGCGTAATTTGTGTCGTCTTCGCCGTTTAACAGTCCGCAGAAATAGTTTTTCCATGTCCTCAGCGACGACTGTGACTCTACTACAAGATTTAATTTTTCGTCTCTAGAGGTCTCTGTTCGAGTCTTGTTTCCGTGACACGTCCTTTTTACATTTTGGTAAAACTTCCGCACATTGTTCCTGGAGTAGCATCTCTCTATTTCCTCGATCGCGCGCTTCTCATGCTCTTTCTTTTTTCTCCGGAGAAGCCGATGTTCTTCCCTCCTCTTTTGCTCGTAGAGCTCCAAGCTGTTTTCGTCCGTCTATGCAGTGCCGCTTCGTAGGCGATTTGTTTTGTGCATGCGCTTGCCGGCACTCCTCGTCAAACCAGGGGTTTCGTGGTGGTGGCCTGGTATAACCGAGCACATCAGTTGCGGCTCTTCTGTTGGCTTCTTGGCATCGATGCTACTGGTCTTCGGCACTTGATGATGGCAGCATAGGACTTCTCGAGAGGTTGACGGATACGCGATCGGCAAAGGTTCTGGCGGTTTGTTGCGATTGTAGGTGTTCAACGTTAAATCTCCTCACAGTATTTCCTCGTTGTTGTGGCGTGCAGGACATCCGCATTCGTACCTTGGCTACAACAAAGTAGTAGTCCAAGTCTTTGTTGGTCGCTCGGAAAGTTCGGACATCTAGTATACTGGAGGCGTGCCTTGCATTGATCGCAACATGATCAATTTGGTTGACGGTTTGATAATCTGGTGACAGCCATGTTCTTTTGTGGATATTGAGGTGGGGAAATCGTGAAATAGCTATGGTAACATTACGCTTCGCAGCGAAATCAATCAGCCTAAGTCCGCCTGGAGTACCAGACCCTTTCTGCGACCCCTTGGTCGAAGGGGGGTACTGTTTATGGGATATATTTCACAACGAAACTAAACGCATTCTCAATCTAGAAAATAAAAACCCAAAAGAAACGCACTCTCAAGGATTGTATACTAAATGCTCATTCTAACGTTCACAACATTTTTTTTAAATATTTTCTAAGATTACATTAAGTCAATCCTGTTTCGATCCGCATTCAATCTCTCATAGTCTAGTTAATACATGAACCCACAATTAAAAGAATTGAATGCTGCTATTTTCTGAATGTCTTCTCAATGGAATTTATTGAGAGATTGATTTTAAAAACGAATACTTTAAACATTTTTTTAAGCTGTAATTTGTGCAAACGTAGTTTTTAGGTCTTCTTCTACCTACAAAAAAAAAAATCAGTTAGAACTGCGAGATCCTTTTTGAGAAGTCAGTTCAGTTTTTCTGATTATGTTTTTACTAATTAGCTATACCTAATTATAAACCTATACAATTATCCTTCAGTCAAAAATATGAAAATAAATGCTTCTTCCTTGCTTTTATTTCGCTAAAAATAATGCAATCCGGAGTTCGGCCTAGTAACAATAAAAATGATTTCGATTTGACTCATTATTTGAAATGCAGTTACAATCACCCAAAAAGAAGGACAATGTGAAAAACATTTTCAAAACGAATCTGACTATAAAACTGTTGATTTCGGTGGCGAAAATGCGTTTTTTTATTTTGCAAACTACATTTACAAAAAAAAAGTCAAAAATACAAGTGTAAGCTGAAATTAAGTCAGAAACCTAGCGTTTCCTCCACATTCACAGATTTCAAAGAATATGAGGGTGCGCATTTAACACGCCCTTCTCAAGAATTTTTAGTTGCGAAAATATATATGAATTTTTGTTTTGTGCTGTTTTTGTTTAATACACTATCAGCTCTGTGTCGTGGAGTGCTTAAAGCAAGCAACTATCACGAGCAGAAATTGCCGGCACTGAAAGTGCTCTCACAGGCTCATCATTTAGTGCAGGTGTTAGTAAGGACAAAACAATTAAAAATACAATAGTTATGCACCTATAAAATACTAACACAGACACAAAATAATGCAAAAAATTTAAGACATTAAAGCATTATTACGCAAAATATTTTTTAGCTTAATTTTACTAACATGCAAGTCAATCACATGATCATTTAGATTATAGATCCTACTCATGCGACTAACAGGCTCATGCCTCCCATAATTCGTTCTATGATGGGGGCTAAACAATAATTCAACACTGCGTAAATTATGTGCACCACCACGAAAATTAAAGCCAATAGACGACAGCAAGTCAGGCGCATCTATTTGACCGGATATAAGCTGCTGCAAAAAAAATGATATCGCTATTAAGCCTTCGTTGTGAAAGGGGTATCATTTGAAGAAGCTTGATACGTTGGCTGTAGGGAGGAAGGTTAAATGGATCATCCCATGGAAGTCCTCTAAGTGCAAATCAAATAAATTTACGTTGAATGGCCTCTATTCGATTTGAATGAATGTTGTAGAACGGTGTCCAAACTTGAGAGGCATACTCTAGAATCGGACGGACAAAACAATTGTACAATGACATAGAAACGTAAGGGTCATTAAATTCTTTGGCCCACCTTTTTACGAAGCCCAGCATAGAATTAGATTTATTAATAATAGAATTAATATGCTTAGCAAAAACCAGTTTGGGGTCGAAATAAACCCCAAGATCCTTAAAATTATCAACATTACAAAGAATATGTTGAGACAGAGAATATTTCTAGAGAATGTCATATGTTGACATTTAGTTGGGTTCAGGGATAAACCGTTTTTATCAAACCAATTGGCGAAGCTATTAATGCCAGATTGAAGAAACATTCTGTCTTGCTGACTAGTGATAGATTTATATATTTTCATATCATCAGCGTAGATCAGGATATTACTGTGATTTATAAATGCCTTAACATCATTAATAACAAGTTTAAATAGAATTGGTCCGAGGTGACTTCCTTGGGGAACTCCAGACTGAGCTGTGAAAGATACAGATAGCGATCCTCTAAATTTCACTTGATAAACTCTTGATCTAAGGTATGAATTAACCCATTTTATGAAACATGGTGGGAAACCAAAAGCCCTGAGCTTAAATTCGATTATTTCATGGGACAGCTGGGGCCTGTAACACAACGCGACAAGTCAAAATTCACTTGTCCACTTATGCTTGTCCGACAAGTACAAATTTATTCTGTAACAGAACGTAAACCGTTGCACTTGTCAAAAGAATTAAATTCCCTTGACTTGTCGGCATTCTTCTATAAGTGTTTCATATGTGAAGATGGCAAAAATCACGGAAGACAAAAAAAGTGTAATTTTAACAAAAATAAGGGAAGAAAAAGATATCCTATTTGGTGCTTTCAGTGATGTCCTAACAAAAGAAAATAAATGTACAAAATGGAAGGAAATAGACAGCCTGGCAAAAAGCCTAAATGTTGTTGCGCAAAATAAAAATTGGACGTATGTGAGGGACGTATTTTGGCAAAACGTTAAGAAACGCACAATTGTAAGTACTAACTAAATAAGTAACATAATAATTAATATGTTAATTACACAAATCAAATGATAGGCAAAAGTGGACAACTCAAAAAAAACGGGTTCTGCGGGTGGAAAAAACTGCATCTTAACAACTTGCGACAACATTGTGCTCGATATCGTTGGGCGAAAATCGGAAGCAGTTATTGGACTCGGTGTTGCGGAATCTTTGAGTACCACTAATGGTTTGTGTGATATAATAATATTACCGCATATCTACTCATTAATTACCATTTTTTTATTTTGATAGATTCTCCTAGTTGTTCCAATACAGTTCCAGGTGCCTTTGCAGCGGTAAACTGTGTTGCTACGGAAAATGTGCATCCATCACGTAAAAGAAAGAGAGGTTGAAATCAATTTAATACGTTAATTCTGTAATCATACAATTTGAACATTATATCATTTTTAGGAGAAAGAAAATCCCAAAAAGAAGAATCTCCAAATGCTTTAAAAAAAAAAACTCATAATCGAGAACCTTGAGATTTCAAATTATAAAGGAAAGTTGGAGATTGCTTTGCTAGAGAAGAAGCTCGGTTATCCTCCTTCCTCTTTCACGAAAAGCTTAAGAGAGACCATAACCGAGCACAATATCAGCGACCAAGAGAGTGCTGAAACAGAAAATGAATATGAAAGTGAAAGTGACAAAAGTCTCACCAACAACAGAGTCTTTGAAAGAACGGAGTATTAATGCCTTCTAATTTTCTTTTTATTTATTTTTATTATCATGAAATATATTTTTTGTTCTTTATTTCAATACAAATAAATTAAGTTTATAAATTGGTTTATGATTACTGTGCGTTGAAAAAGTCAACAAGTTGCTGCTGTCTCAACTTCGCTTCTCTGGATGGGGCTGCAAACAAATTTTCGCTTGGTACATCAGTGTTTTCCTCAGTTGGTTCAGCAGCACTATTTTGTGTATTTAAGCTCTCGCGCCGGGAAAGATTACATAATGCACCCAGCATTTAAATATATTCGCAGCATATACAGGATTGACCCGTAAGTGGTTCAAACAGGGGAACTTTTCTTTCAGAACTCCAAATGCACATTCTACGAAACGTCGTGTGCGTTTATGAGCCCTGTTGTATCCAATGACTGACGTGTTATTGGGGACAGACGTTAATGGTGGCATAAGCCATGTTTTTAGTGGGTATGCGCTATCACCTAAAATAACAGCGTTTTCAAAAGGCCCCCATCCATTTTCCATTTTATGATACAGAGTACTATTACCCAACACTCTTGCATCATGTACACTGCCTGGCCAGTTGGCACTTACATAGTAAAACTGTAGATCTGGCCCGCACACTGCCATACAGTTTAATGAGTGCTCACCATGGCGATCAACGAAAGCAACTTCGTTATCAGAAGGGGCATCAATTTTGAATAGTATGCCATCAACTGCGCCACAAACCTCCGGCATCCCACCTTTTTCAAAAAAATCCTGAATAACTGGAAGCATATCATCTGGCCAACATACTTGGCTGTCGAATTCGATTTCAATTACTGCCTGAGTAATCTCTCGAATGCAGCGACACACTGTCATTTTGCTAACGCCGTGCATGCCACCTATAATATGGTACTGTGAACCCGAACCGAACCAATGTAGAGCAATCAACAGTTTTTGGTAAACGGTCAATGAATAACTTTTATTTGTAGTGCACTGTATTTTTCTTCTTAGTCTTGCAGCAAGATTGTGGGCAGTTGATTTTGATATGCGAAATTTTTCAATATACAGATGATCACTGACATCAAAATTAATTCTTGGCCTAAAAACTTTCAACCTGTGCCGAGGTTCACTGTTCTCACTATCACCATCACTATCGGTCGGAATCAAAAAAGTACATTTTTAACTATATACTATTGTATTTCACTATTTGTTTTCTGCTTAGGTATTACATTAAAAATGCACTTGTAAGTTTTTGACAATATTCAGATCACTTGTCCGGATTGAACCACAGTTTGACAAGTGTGTCTTGACACTTGTCGTGTTCTGTTACAGAAAGAGGGAAATTATATAATTTCCCACTTGTCATCTCTTATCGCGACAATTGTCGCAGTGCTCGCGGACTTGTCGTTTTGTGTTACACAATCTTTGACAAGTTGTCGAAATTCACTTGTCCTACAACTACTTGTCGCGTTCTGTTACAGGCCCCTGGTCGAAAGCCTTAGAGAAGTCAGTGTATATGCAATCCATTTCGCCCTTATTCTCCAAGGCATTCGAACAGTCATGCAAGAAACTTAATAGATTAGTGACAGTGGATCTGTTTCTTACAAATCCATGCTGTTCATTACAAATTATATTGCGACAAAGAAATATTAGCTTTTCACAAACAATTTGTTCAAAAAGCTTAGGGATACAGGAAAGCTTTGAAATAGGCCTATAATTAGTGATATCACCACGTTCCCCTTTTTTAAATACAGGTGTGATAAAAGCACTTTTCCATAGATTAGGGAATTTACCTGTACTAATGGACAATTCAAACATATACTTAAGATATGGAGCAATTGCATGACTGCATTTTTTAAGAACAATCGGTGCAATGCCATCAGGACCTGATGAATAGTCATTCTTCAGAGAAGAAATACATTTTAAAATTGTTTCCAAATCGAATGAGATACTACTAAAACTTATTTGGGAACAGCTAGTTAGATAACTAAAATATTGATCATCAATGTGAAGAGGGGTCTCCCTAAATGACTTACTGAAATGATCTGCAAACATATTGCTTGCGTCTAGCGAATCAGCAGTTGTAGAACTATTGTAAGTAAGCTTCGATGGATAACCATCGGTTTTATTCTTGGAATTGCCAAAACCCCAGAAAAGTTTGGGGTTTAATTTTAAAGAGCATTCCATTTACTTATATAGTGTTATCTTTTAAAGAAAAATTATTGTTTATTTTATTATTTTAAATTATTTATGTGTATATATGTAATGTATTAATAATACTTTGAAAATATTAAAATTTATTGCAAAACACTTGAATTTACTGAATTTTTTTTTTCTTCGGGCATTTTTTCACAAAGTCCCATCGCTGGTCCATTCTCCCTCTATGTGAATGAGATTCATTTCATCGTTCCACACAGCTCAATCCATACAGATGACAACTGGGAATAACTTTTCCAATCATTAAGTTTCTGGAATAGGTCGGCGTGGGTAAGACAACGGGTATTCTGCCTTGTTCGGACTAATACGATACCCATTCCCCTACAAAACAACCACCCATACGTCAGCGCTCGATGCAGGGATGGCTCTCTTTGCCTTTTAAATTCATTTTTTTATTCAATATTAGATATCAACTTACATACTAGACAAAAATGATTAAATCTAAAATTAACAGAATACTTATTTTTAACTAATTGTCGTTATGCAGACGTTCTAAACTTAGCTGTAACCTTATAATTATTGTCTTTCGGCCTAAAAACTATTTTACGAACTAATTTAGCATATTATTGTCATCGAGAATTTTTTTTAAAAACTCGGCATCATTATTTAAATTTTATATTTAATATAAAAACTCTACTTACTTAAACTACTTAACGCGTATTCCAACTATAATTGGAAATCTGAGCACTCGTTGCCTTACGCAACAAGTGGTCAAAATCCCAATTACTTTCCGAGCGAACGGCAGTCTGAGGTCTAACAGCGTCAGTCACCGCCAAAAATTGGCGAGCCCGGCCTCTCCCAAAACGCCGTAGCTAAATTAATCTAACTTATAAACTAAGAGAAAGTTACCTAGAGTAACGCACCGTCTTGGGAGGGCATGTTGACCCCTCCCCCCTCAAAAAGCCACCAAAATTCGGCAAATTGCAAATTGAATTTATCCCTCTCCACCATTCCAGTACTAAAACGGAGGAGCTCATGAGCATTGGCGACGTCCCCGGCGCGGATGAGCCGCTTATCTCTCCCGCTGCGGTAGCGATGGTATAATACCGGGATACCATCCTTCGTCTGTACCAGCCCTTTTGCATTAATACGGACAAATGCATCCGGCGGGATAAAGCCAGACCGTAGCGTACTCTCTATGTACATTTGATTGGGGTAGTAAGCCCCAAAGATCAGGCTATTGTCGCTGGCCATTTGCAACGTGCCTTCGAGTCACCTTAATGAGGAAATTGTCAATCCTATTTAACTGAGCCCCATCATATAGGAACTTGTTGGGATATTATTCTAAATAGTTGGATTCAGGCCTCTCTCTCCCTGGTCTCTCCAAAACCCGAATTTTTAAAAGCTCCAATTAGTTCAACGAGTAGGAAGAAGATGGATCCACGTGGTATCACAGTGGACCTTTTATTTGCGGCTTCGGACGACTGCCACTTTAAGCTAACCTATCCTACTCTACTATTAAGCTCGTTTGCGTCGATGTCAATGCAACAATTTACAAGTTGCTTAACAGTGCCAACGTCGCGTAGGTTACTCCACAAGTTAGGCTAGCAGCATTTTAGCAGATAATGCAGAGCAGAGGACTTCTTTATATCTTCGGAATTTAATTGTATCCTGAAGAATTCGCATAAAATGTGTTCAGCTGTCTCGTCTTCTTCAAGACATAGCCAGCACTCTGATGAGTCGACTATTAAGGTGGTATCGTAAGCCGTGGTGATCAGTAAGATAACCTACAGGATGGCGACGGTGTAGAGGTTAGTGCGTTGGCTTGTGACCCGTGCGGTGCAGGTTCAATCCCCATGGGTAACAACAACAAACGCCACCCATTCTCCAGCCTCTACACCAAAAAGAGGATTTCTGCCTGGTAGTACAATGTCCCGTTACCGAGTGCTCTGGGATTTGCATTTCCTTAAAAAAAAAAAAAAAAAAAAAAGTGGCATTGTTGCTAAAGTACCGGATGGCTCGTTTGGCCTGTCTAAGACCTGAGATGCTCTCCCAATATTTCATATCTTCCCGGCTTTTTAAAGCTGCAATAGCTGCCGATCTAGAAGTGCATCGGAAGGGTACGGGACCTTTAAAAGAAGTTTTTGAGCACTTTCTGGCCAGCTCGTTGGCCTTTTCATTACATTCGAAGCCCTTATGGCCCGGAACCCACCATAGATTGATCTTGTTTCTTGAGCCGAGTGTTTGGAGGGTATTTTAACAGTGCAAAACTGATTTGGAGTCAACGGTATTCGAGCTAAGGGCATTTAGATATAGCTGCTTGACTATCCGTGAATGTATGGATGGTGGCGCCTTTTATACCAGATGAACTGATGACTTTGAGATATGTATTCACAGAAGTGAGCATCAATATTCAATCGACAGCAATACTATGGATAGCTGTCGATAATAGGTGCGTTTCTTTGAGAAATGTATCCAGGAGTGCTCGTATTTAAACTTTAAAAACAGAAACATTGCATCGCCAGCTATACTAGTGATAGCTGCCAGTAGCATCCACGCTCTGCTGCTTCCATAGACGCTACAAATACATATAATAATTTGTGTTGCTACCAAAAATGCATTGCCGTTGGCCATACCTCTTCCAATCGTTCTTTTGTGCAGCCGTGGATTACACAAAGAAACGCGACTAATATTTATATATGAGTATGCTGAGCAACTTTCATTTTATTCAGTTGATGAATCATAATTGCCCAGTCCCAATTCGATACATTTCATGTTCATCTGATAAAAACGTTTCTTTTAATAAATTACATACAATTCGTCTACTCTTAAGTGTAACCATTAAACTTTGTCACAAGGCCCCTTTGACAAAATATCTGATGGCAAAATATTTAAAACATTTGCGAAACATTTTCTTGCATATATGTACACATGTATCTAACGGTGTTGTACTCCATGATTTATTGTGCTATTAGCTGGCTATTCAAATTCTACCGCCAAATGGTTGATCATAATTCACCTGGTCAAATTCTGAAAACATCGAACAACAAGTTTTCATTTACCTTCACCTCGTGAGTGTTTTGTTTGTGTGCGCGCGTGTGTGTCGCGCCAAATACAAAAATGTCTACAAAAAAAAAAAAAAAAATGGCGGGAATTTAATTGAACTTTTGTCTCGTAAATAACACGAAACTCAGACAAAACGATAAAAAGTATTATATTTGCACAATTACTCGTCCTCGAGTTTTTTCTTCTTCTTTTTTTTGGGTTCAAGGACCGCCCGCTCTAAAACAGTGTACGTACCCTTGGGACCATGGAAGTGGTTGATACCTATAAAGCGTTTTGTTCTTTCTAAAACTGGCAAAATTTTATTCCTTCTTTGTCGCAAATGCGTATGTTTTGGGTATCGCTCTGTCAATGACATAGATAGATTCTTTTTTTTTGTCGTCCTAACGACAGAACCCATACTAAGGTAACCTTGACACTGAGTTCAGCGACCTTTCTATTGTATTGCGATGCGAAACACGGTACAGACATTCGTCAATACGACGCACATTAAATGGTCAGACACAGACATATTTAATTGGTAAACTAATATCAATATCAAAACACATTTTTGTGGTGCTTCGTGTAACACAATTAGGGGAATGACTACCTCCAAAAGATGGGAAGGCGTTGTTACGAGCATGAATGGGGCTGTAATTGATACGATGATATTAAAGAATGATTTGCGTGCGTAATATTTTTTTAGGTTTCATTTGAATAAAAGTTAATTGCGTGAAGTTTTTTTTTTGTATTGTTGTGGATAAAAGTCCCCCTTTAAATGGGTAGAGTGCCACTTTTGGAAGTCTACTTTATCAATAGAAAAAAATACTTTTGTAGTTCTTTTTTTTGTGGCACGCATTATGAAGCAAGATATGTTTTTTTTTTCTTGAAGCTTCAGTGTAAGGTCACAGTTGCCATCGAAAGAAGTCGGTGGCTAAAGGCTGTGGACTTGATGGGATTCTTTGACCTTCAGACTGTACGTTCGGGGTCAGCTATCTTATACTTATACTGGTACATACTAACGTCTACTTGTTGGTGCAATATATTCTGTTATTTTGAAAGAAAAATACTCCGTCGGATATTTGGTCCTGTGTGCGAGGAGGGCGAATGGAGGAGAATATAAAACCGTGAACTCTATGAGCTGTAGCAAGATGTGGATGTAGTCCAAAAAGCTTAATCACGTCGACAACATTGGCTCAGCCACATTGAGCGAATGGACCATAATGCACGAGCCAAGAGGATCTTCTACTCCCAGCACGCAGGTTTCAGAAGGCAAGGAAAGCCGAACCTTCGCTTTAAGGACCATGCCATCGCGGATGCCAGAGCGCTTGGTCTCGACAACTGGAAGTAGCGTGCCCGGGATCGCAGAGGATGGAAGGCTGCAGTGTCTTAGGCAGGACTCTTCACGGGTCGGGAGCCTGTTAAGTAAGTAAGTAATTATCAAATTACTAGATTTGTTTATAAAGGGTTTTTCAATAAGAGCGCTACAAAAGTTTTTTTTAAATAAAACAAAAACGATGTTGGATATCAATGAAATTCTTTATTCCTATGAAAGTACGTTCGATGCCATTATGTATGGAACTCGATTTCTTTTGCATGGCCACCACGGGCACGCTTCCAGAAGTCCAGACGCTAAACCCAATTTTCGACGGTTTTCAAGCATAAATCGGCCGATACTGCTGCAATTTCACGTTCCATATTCGTACGAAGTTCATCAATCGTCGCTGGCTTGTTGGCATAGACCATAGACTTGACGTAGCCACACAGGAAATAGTCTAACGGCGTCAAATCGCACGACCGAGGCGGCCAAGCGACTGGACCATTTCGTGAGATAACACGGTTTCCAAACTTGGTTTCCAATAAATTGATTGTGAATTTGTGAATTTTAATAATTTCGACTCATTGTTGGCTCGTATATCTTTCAATCATGAAATGGCAAACCTAACTGAAGAGAAATGTCAAAAGAGCGGCAAGAAATTCGGCGTCGTTTGCTGTCCCTGTCGCTCTACTTTTGTAGCGTCCTTGTTGAAAAACCCTTTACTAAAAATTGCACTAAGTCCATTTAAGAACAAGCTCTTACTAAAACCGTGCAATATATTCATTCACAACAAAGTATAGTTCTCATTTTGATAACAAAACGATAACTTAACTATATCCGCACTAGTAATATCGATTTGTGGGTATTGGTGAAAACATGCCTCATTAACATAAATAACTACAGCTCCTTTTGGCTGGCAAAATCCTCCTCCAAACCCTCCCCCGTGGGTGCCGGCTGGTAATGGTCACTATAATTGTCTTGTGCGATGTCAAGACGGTGATCAGCTAAGATCAGGTGGCATCACTGTGGTATTCCCTTACTCATCAATAGTTCAATACCCCAGTGGATGCTCCCTTACCATAGGACTGCCTATATTCAGTGGTCGAGTGAGAATGGAATGGAATCTGTCCTAAAAGAATTATCCTCGTGGGCAAGACCGAACGGCTTTGGAGTTAATACAGTCAAAACCGAATGTGTTCTGTTCACTACGAAAAGAAAAATCAAGAAATTCGATATGCCGAAGCTAAACGGAATTCGTCTGAAACTTTCCCCGGAGGCAAAGTATCTGGGCATCATCCTAGACTCTAAGCTTACTATGCGCCTTCTACGCATGCAAAAAGACATTTGGCAAACGTTGGGGTATGCGCCCTTACACAACCCACTGGATTTATACAGCGTTCATACGACCCATACTTACATACGGGTCAATTGTTTGGTATAAGGCAACAGAAAGGACTATGTACCTATCTCCATAACCTCTCTAAGGTACAGACATTAGCATGTATTGGCAGCCAAAGGAGCCCTTCGCCTGAAGGAGGCAAACATCTGGAAACGCAGCTCATATGGTCACGGCTCTATAATTCACAATTACTTGTTTATTGATCTATCCAAAAAAACGGACTATATTATCCCCAAACGAAACTTCGAGAAAAACTACTCTAAATACATACCCCAAAGTGAGAACTGGAACACGCACGCCAGCGTACAAGAAATCCATATCTATACGGACGGGTCCAAAATGGATGTAGGTACAGGAGCAGGAGTTTTCTGCAAGCCCCTAGACATAAAGGACTCGTACAGACTCCCCAATGAATGCAGCGTCTTTCAAGCTGAGATAGTCGCCATCGACAAGGCAGCAAAAACAATCTCCGCGAAGAATCTGGATGCCTCCAAGATTAAAATCTTCAAAGTCAGGAGGCGATCAAAGCACTAGACAGCGAAACTATATAGTCAAAAACAGTCAAGAACTGCCAAAAATCCCTTAACGAAAAAGGCGAAAAACACAGGATCACTCTCTGCTGGGTCCCCGGTCATAGCGACATTGTTGGGAATGAAAAGGCAGACGAGCTAGCAAGAATCAGGTCAGAACTTGACGCAATGGACGCCATCCCGTCAATAGACATCCCAATTAGTGCAGAAAAAAGAAACATTGAAACTGATGGGAACAAATTAACACTACCTGCTCCCAAAGGCACGACTGTGTTATATCTCGCAGTCTATGGCCAAGAATCGACGAAAAAAGAACAAAATACATTCTGGAAATGAACAAGCAAGAAATACATATCTTAATCGGCGTACTGACAGGCCACTGCACCATAGATGTAATGGCAAACATACTGGGTAGAGCTGTGTCAATCATGATTGATTCGATCTTTTTGACCCGATCACAATAAAGTATTGGTGATTGCAATCACAATGCCCGAAGTCAATCGTTCATCGAGTCAATACTTTTGTTCTGTTCTGACTAATTTATTTCTTTATTACTGATTTCTTATCTACTGAACCAATAAATGTGTTAATACGAGTATATCAAAATATTTTTATTTATTTCGGCTTATTTCGTTTTACCAACACATATTTGTTCTACAAAAATATCGCTTCTGTGCAATAACCTCCATATCCTAATTATTCAAAGGCGTTTTGGTATTTTTGAGTGTATTCACTCTTACAATCCATTCGAATGTATTTGTCTCTATCGAAACTAAATTGAACGAATGATTGGGGTTTTTGATCGTATTGAAATTGAATGGAGCAATACAATACTCCCATGTCCCATCTGTCATTGATTGATTGAATGATTGATTGAAATGACCGAATCATTTTTTCAACCAATACTTGAACGATTCGATCATTAAATTTGAACGATTGACACAGCTCTAATACTGGGCATCAGCTCACCAGACTACTGCAGGAGCTGTCAAGATATAGAAGAAACCGACACCATCAAACACCTGCTCTGCGAGTGTCCAAACCTCCAGACATTTCGCCTTCGCTATCTGGGCAACAGATTCGTCAAAGACCTAGAGGCGCAGGTACCACTGACGGACACAATCATTTTTTTCAAGAACACAGGTTGGTTCCAATTATTCCGCTTATTCCGGTATTCAGTTCACACTCACACATTCAACTCTCGGTTAAAACAGTTATAACTGGAAATGTTGCCAATTGAATCAAGGTGAGCTAGGAAAATTGAGAAGTTGTTTCTCAGACTTCGGTTGTTTAGGTGTATACAAAGCGATGCGAAACCATTCGACAGTTGTATTACGAAACTCCAAGAGACATTACTACGCCTCTAAACTGAATACTCATCTTCCAACTAAAAAGCTCTGGAGTAATCTGCGACAAATAGGTGTTTCCAGTGCAAAAAGTAATTTAAAATGTGAAATTGACCCTGATGTGTTAAATAACTTCTTTCTCGATAACAATAATGAAAAAGTCAATTGCAATCTCTCAAATAACCATATTTCGCCGTTGCAGTTTGGACGAGGTTTTGAAATCGAATAAGTTAGCGAAAATGATCTCATAAAATGTGTTGCAGCTATTAAATCAAATGCTATCGGCGAAGATGGAATACCAATACGATTTGTAAAACTCATTTTGCCCTATATTGTTTCTCACTTGACCCATATTATCAACCACTGCATTACCACGTCAACTTTCCCATAATCTTGGAAAATAGCTCGAGTTGTACCTGTTGCAAAAAAGGACACCCCGATATCTGCTGCTGATTTTAGACCAATCAGTATTTCACCGTGCTTGTCGAAAGTCTTTGAGAAACTCATAGCAAGACAGGTTATGGAACACTTATCTCTTAATAGCCTTCTGTATGGCGGGCAATCGGGTTTTAGATCTAACCACAGTTGTTCTTCTGCGATGGTTAATATTTTAGAAGACATAAGAAAAGATTTTGATAACGGCTCAAAGGCTTTTGACAAGGTTAACCATAAAATTCTTTGCTGGAAATTGCAACATCTCTTTGGTTTTGGTAACAGTGCAGTAAAACTGTTTGAGAACTTTCTTTCAAATGGATTTCAGAAAGTTATAACTTCCGATTCTTCTTCCGCTCTTCTGCCAGTAAAGCAGGGTGTTCCACAAGGATCAATACTTGGTCCCATTATCTTTTGTATGTTTATAAATGACCTAGCATCTGTCTGTAAACATACTTCGGTCCATCTCTATGCTGATGATGTTCAGCTCTACTTGGCCAGGCCAGTTAATAATATAGCTGAACTTGTACGCAACCTAAATGAGGATCTCTACAGTATTCATCTGTGGTCTGTAACTAATGGATTACTTCTAAATCCAGACAAGTCGCAAGTTATACCCATATCTAAAAAAAAATACCCATCCAAACTTTACCTGATGTCGTGCTTTCTGTTTTTATACCCTATTCTAGGGGTATATTAATTTTGACGCATAGTTTGTAACATACCTTAATATTGCCCGTAGACCCCTAAAAGTTACTATATTTATGATCAGCATCGATAGTAATGTCGATCTAGCCATGTCCGTCCGTCCGTCCGTCCGTCCGTCCGTCCGTCCGTCCGTCGGCAAAAATTAGGCCTTTAAACTGGACCTAGAGAGCTGAAATTTTAACCATATACTCTCTAGGGTCCCGAAATAATCAAGTTTACGAATTTTTGAAATCCGCCCACAGACACGCCCACAAACTCAAAAAAACAAAATTTTGGAAAAAATCGAATTTTGAGCTAGGAAGCTGAAATTTTTTATATATGATCTATGACTCCTAAAACTGCTCGGGACATAAAATTTTCAAAATCCGCCCACTGCCACGCCCACAAAAAATAAAACAATTTTATTGAAAAACCAAAATTTGAGCTAGGGAGCTGAAATTTTTAATATATACTCTCTAGGGGCCCTTTAAGCTCATGTATAAATATTTTCAAAATCCGCCCACTGACACGCCCACAAATAAATAAAACAATTTTTTTGAAAATCCAAAGTTTGAGCTAGGGATCTGAAATTTATAATATATACTCTCTAGGGGCCCTTTAAGCTCATGTATAAATATTTTCAAAATCCGTCCACTGACACGCCCACAAATAAATAAAACAATTTTTTTTGAAAATCCAAAGTTTGAGCTAGGGAGCTGAAATTTATAATATATACTCTCTAGGGGCCCTTTATGCTCATGTGTTAATTTTTTTTTAAATCCGCCTACTGACACGCCCACAATTAAATAAAACAATTTTATTGAAACACCCAAGTTTGAGCTAGGGAGCGTTTTTTTTGATAAAATCCTTTAAATGTTATATAACAAAATATGTAGAGCGTTCTTAACAATTTAACCATACTTAGACTTTTGTCACGCCCACTTATGAGGGATAGGAATAAGAATAGGGTATCCAACAGTTCGCCCAAGCGGACTGTAGCCCGTCCCTATGTTATATATATAGATTGTGCAAATTGTGTAATGCTGTTTATGCAAGCAACGCCTTACTTAGTTACGACTTACTATACATTTTGTAGACACCATATTTGTTATGGAAGTTATAGACAACTACCAACTAAATATTTTATTTGTTTATTTATTTATTCACGAAACATTTTAGTAATCAAAAATACAACTTTTCTGCAACTTAATTTTCAATGGACAGCGAGGCCAAACTAGTTAATCTTGTTTGAGACATTGTAGACCGCAAGTAAGTTTTTATCAACTTAACTTTCGAGAACTGCGTTCGCCAGTTTTGTTACAGTTACCGGTATTGTTAACAGAAAACGCAGCGATATCCAGGTATTGGGTTATAATTCTTGAAGATTGTGTTTTTGAGGAAGTTTAATTTTTCGAAAGGTGTCGCCTGACTGTCCTCAAGATAGTGTTGCAGACCTTAAATTTCATCCCCATCAATATCAGATTTAGAGTTAACCGTTAACTTTTCTTGCAGTCCAAAACAATGCCCCATGAGTTTATATTTATTATACCCTATTCTAGGGGTATATTAATTTTGACGCATAGTTTGTAACATACCTTAATATTGCCCGTAGACCCCTAAAAGTTACTATATTTATGATCAGCATCGATAGTAATGTCGATCTAGCCATGTCCGTCCGTCCGTCCGTCCGTCCGTCCGTCGGCAAAAATTAGGCCTTTAAACTGGACCTAGAGAGCTGAAATTTTAACCATATACTCTCTAGGGTCCCGAAATAATCAAGTTTACGAATTTTTGAAATCCGCCCACAGACACGCCCACAAACTCAAAAAAACAAAATTTTGGAAAAAATCGAATTTTGAGCTAGAGAGCAGAAATTTTTATATATGATCTATGGCCCATAAAACTGATTGGGACATAAAATTTTCAAAATCCGCCCACTGACACGCCCACAATTAAATAAAACAAATTTTGGGAAAAATTGAATTTTGAGCTAGAAAGCTGAAATTTTTTATATATGATCTTTGGCCCATAAAACTGCTTGGGACATAAAATTTGCAAAATCCGCCCACTGCCACGCCCACAATTAAATAAAATATTTTTTTTGAAAAACCAAAATTTGAGCTAGGGAGCTGACATTTTTAATATATACTCTCTAGGGGCCCTTTATGCTCCTGTGTAAATATTTTCAAAATCCGCCTACTGACACGCCCACAATTATTTTTTTTTTATTTTTGAAAGTCCAAAGTTTGATCTAGGGAGCTGAAATTTATAGTATATACTCTCTAGGTGCCCTTTATGCTCATACTTAAATTTTTTTTAAATCCGCCTACTGACACGCCCACAATTAAATAAAACAATTTTATTGAAAAACCAAAGTTTGAGCTAGGGAGCGTTTTTATTTACAAAAGCTTAGTTTTTTCGATAAAATCCTTTAAATTTTTGTCACGCCCACTTATGAGATATAGGAATAAGAATAGGGTATCCAACAGTTCGCCCAAGCGGACTGTAGCCCGCCCCTATGTTTAAATTAAAGGTTGTTCATACTGTTACTAGCCTGGGATTTGTTATCGAATCTAACTTATCAGGATACGACCATATAGATTATGTAATAAGAAGGATTTATGGATGCCTTAGGAAACTGTGGCTAAGTGCTGATTTTACTCCTATTGCCACTAGACGGAAACTTGTAATAAGTCTCATCCTACCCTTAATTACGTATTCTGAGGTTGTATAATGTAATGTCGATTCCTTATCCCAGCGCAAGCTACAAGTTGCCTTCAACGATACGGTAAGACATATTCATGGGCTACGAAGATATGACCATATTTCACAACATGCAAAAAGCCTATTAGGTACAACCCTTAAGCACTACATTGACGCCAGAAACTGTATATTCCTATATAACTTAATAACAACTAAGACTCCTATGTATCTATATGAAAAACTTAATTTCGCTCGTTCCCTTAGAACGCTTTGTGTTGGCGACTCTATCACAATTTAAAAACATGGAGAATGTGGCAGCACTTGGCCGACAGGGGTCTTCTTCAAATTGACAGAAGTTTGAATTTGACAGAAGCAAAAGTTGAGTTTCAAAGAGGATTTGAGAAGGACGTAATTTTTTAAAGCCACTCGCGCTATATAAATAAAATAAATAAAAAACAGAAAACATTTAAATAAATAAAGTGTAAAGCTATTAAAAGTACGAATCTTTTATTTCGCTCGGAACTCAACAAATTCTTTAAAAAATTACACACAACTATTGCTGGCGACAATAAGTCCAGACAACCAAACACATAATGGCGACATTGAGGACGCCGCGACAGCAAAACGGAAAAGTACCGGAGAGCAGCTGCAAATTGTGCGATCAAGGGGACACGGACGAGATGGTGCAGTGTGATACCTGCAACATGTGGTTCCATTTCAACTGTGTTGGTGTTACAAGTAACATACAAAGTTTGGAATGGAACTGCGCAAATTGTTTGCAAAAAGCTAAGTGTAGCCAAAATATAAACTTACAATCTAAAACTCCTTCGGTTTGTTCTAGACACTCAAACACATCATCCGCACGTAGACTAGTACTCGAAGTCAAGCGTCTTAATGAAGAGCGAATGTTGCAGGCAGCCAGAGACAAGGAGTATTTAGACAACAAATATCGGCTTTTGCAAGAATTTGAGGGCTCCGATCAAATGTCCGACGAAGAAGCAGCAGATGTCCGCACAAATAATTGGATTCGGAATTATTTCATCCAAGATACACCCGACAATAATTCCGCAGGTATTACATTCAACGCTGTGTCTGGGGGTGCTACACGACGTCAACAAGAAGAGACGCCTGCACTCAAACCCATTTCGAGCGCTGCTGCATCTGCAAATGTTGTTCCTGGGGGTGCTACTGTACGTCGACATGAGACGTCTGCACTCAAACCCATTTCGAGCGCTGCTGCATCTGCAAATGCTGTTCCTGGGGGTGCTACTGTACGTCGATATGAGACGTCTGCACTCAAACCCATTTCGAGCGCTGCTGCATCTGCAAATGCTGTTCCTGGGGGTGCTTTTGTACGTCGACAAGAGACGCCTGCACTCAAACCCACTTCACATGCTGCTGTTTGTGCAAATGCCGTAGTTAGGGGTGATATTGTACGTCAACAAGAGACGCTTGCAATCAAACCCATTTACAAAACTGCTGTTACTGCGAATGCTGAAACGAACGCTGAACCCTGGGACGGCGTATCATTTTCAGAAGATCCACCTAACCTTGAGTTCACTACGCGTGACCAGATGAAACAACCATATGTCACTGAACCAAATAACGAACATTTTGTTCATATGTCACCGAACTGTGGCAAGATACCAATTGGAATGCCTTTTAACAGGGAATTTACTAACAGCCAAACGCGTCGCCTTACTAGCGACCAAATAGCCGCGAGACAGGTAATGCCGAAAGATCTTCAACCCTTTAACGGATGCCCAGAAGGATGGCCTATGTTTATATCAACGTTTGAGAGTTCAACGGAGATCTGTGGTTACTCTTATGAAGAAAATTTGGCGCGCCTTCAAAGGTGTCTTAAGGGACCAGCACTGGACGCCGTTAGGTTCCGCTTGATGACTCCAGCTGGCGTTCCAGGCGCGATTCAGACTCTACAGATGCTATATGGCCGACCGGAGCTCATAATTGACAGATTATTGGACCAGCTACGACGTGAAAGGCCACCTAAAATCGATGATTTGAATACCGTCATACGATTCGCATTGACCGTCCAAAACATATCATCAGTGATGGAGAGCTCCGGCATGGCTGCTCATTTGTGCAACCCAACTCTAATGCAAGAGCTTGTTAGCAAATTACCAGCTCAACTGAAATTGGAATGGGTTAGGTATAAGCAAACCTTACCCATGGTAACGATCTCTGATTTTAGTGCTTGGATATACACAATTGGTCAAGCGGCGAGTGAAGTGACCATACCTAACACTTCGATTGAGTTCTTCGATAATAAAGAAAATAGGAGGTCAGCCAGAAACCGTAGCTTCGTCAATGTGCACCATCAGGACAGTCGCCGTGAAGGAAATCAAGCCAGCTGTTGTGTCTGTAACGGAAATTGTGTCGAAGTCAAACTCTGTAACAAATTTCGAGGATTGAGTCGCTTCCGAAAATGGGATGAGGTCAAAAAACATAAGCTTTGCCGAACATGCTTGCGCTGTCATGGAGAAGCGAGGTGCACATCCGAGGAGTTGTGTGGAGTAAGCAGCTGTAACCTAAGACATCACCCTCTCTTGCATAACGATCGTCGAAACAACACAAGGGAGGTGGAAGAAAATGACATAGTACACGAAAATGTAAACCAGCACTCCAGTTCAAAGAGATCATCGACATTATTTCGCATTTTGCCTGTAATTCTTAGCAATGATACAATGCAAATTGAAACATATGCGTTTCTCGACGATGGGTCCTCCCTGACTTTAATGGATGATGAGATAGCACAGCTTTTAAATCTTCATGGCGAGCGACAGAAACTATGTATCAATTGGACAGGTGACACACAAAGGACGGAAGAAGACTCTAGGAAAGTTACAGTACAGATCTCTGGCATCGACAACCCAAGGAACAAGTTCACACTTTCAAACGTTAATACGGTGGGAGATATTGGTTTAACTGAGCAGAGTGTTAACATAAACACTCTTGCGAATGTTTTCAAGCATCTTGGTGGACTTCCTATTAAGCCGTACACTAACGCAAAACCACGGATACTAATTGGTTTAAATAATTGGCATGTTGGACTACCAGTAAAATCCAAGGAAGGACAACAAGGTGAGCCAATCGCTTCCAAGACTCGGCTGGGCTGGTGTGTTTATGGACCATGTGAGAGTAATCTGGGTTTAACTAAGCATTATAGTTTCCACATCTGCGAATGCGAACAGGAAGCTGACCAAGATCTTCACCAGCTTGTTAAAGGGTACTTCGCCATGGAAAACGTGGGAACTGAGATGCCGGAAGACTTCTGTATATCCAAAGATGACCAACGAGCCCTGACAATATTGAGGACGACCTCTCGCCGTGAAAAATCTCGCTACGTAACTGGACTCTTGTGGAGGTTCGAATTCATAAACCTTCCAGATAGTTACGAGATGGCCAAGCGACGTCTGCTATGTCTGGAAAAGAAGTTACTTCGCGATTCCGAGTTACGCCAAAAGATGAATCAACGCATAGCTGATCACATAGCCAAGGGATATATTCGAAAGCTGTCGAAGGAGGAGCTGAGTCGTTTCCATCCTCGTACATGGTACCTTCCGATTTTTCCGGTTATTAACGCCAACAAACCGGGTAAGTTCCGTATCGTCTGGGATGCTGCGGCCAAAGCGAAGGGCATTTCACTGAACAGCATGCTTTTGAAAGGCCCAGACCAACTGTCATCACTTGCATCCATTTTGATTCGGTTCAGAGAACGACGTGTAGCCATCTGCGGGGACATCAAAGAGATGTTCCACCAAATTGTCATCCAGGACGAGGACCAACATTCCCAGCGATTTCTGTGGCGAACCGACGAGGCTAAAACTGAGCCTGACATCTACGTCATGCGGGTGATGACATTCGGTGCAACTTGTTCTCCCAGCTCCGCACAGTTTATCAAGAACCAAAATGCGATGGACTTCAAAGATCAATATCCGCGAGCAGTGCAAGCGATTCTCTATAACCATTACGTGGATGATCTGCTCGACAGTGTCGATACAGTGGAGGAAGCCGTTCAGTTAGCCACAAACATACAGCACATCCATCGACAAGGAGGACTTGAGATTCGAAATTGGTTGTCGAATTCCAAGGATTTTATGCGAACCTTTAATAATTCCGATATGGACCAAAAGGATTTAAGTATAACTTCGGAACCAGAAACAGAAAAGGTGCTTGGGATGTGGTGGTCAACTAGAGCCGATACCTTCATGTACTTGATTGCGTACAATGGGAAAAACGAGGAAATCTTGAAGGGCCTAAAGGTACCGACTAAGCGAGAAGTGCTTCGTGTCCTAAAGTCCATATACGATCCTTTGGGATTATTGGCAAATTTCTTAATTTACGTAAAAATCCTCCTTCAGGAGATATGGCGATCGGATGTCCAGTGGGACGACCCCATTAAGACAGAACATCAGACAAAGTGGAAGTCTTGGCTGAAATTATTACCAGATGTGGCAAATATTCGCATACCGAGATGCTATCTACTTGACGAAACAACAAGCGAAGCTAACATCCAGCTACACATCTTTGTAGACGCGAGCGAGGCTGCGTACGCTGCGGTCGTGTACATAAGGATTGAGAGTGCTCAAAAGGTGGAGTGCCAGTTGGTAGCAGCCAAAACAAGGGTAGCGCCATTGAAGGGCTTATCTATCCCAAGAATGGAGCTGGAGGCTGCCCTACTCGGGACTCGTCTTGCCTTGACTATTAAAAACTCACTGACACTCAAAATATCATCAAGATGGTTCTGGTCGGATTCAAAGGTGGTTCTGGCATGGTTGAACTCGGATCAACGCAAATACCGGCAGTTCGTTGCCTTTCGTGTCGGACAAGTTTTGGAGAGTTCTGACATCGGCGAATGGCGTTGGATACCTTCGCAACTGAATGCAGCGGATGCAGCCACTAAATGGAAGCCGAACCCTGTACTTTGTTCTGGAAGTGGCTGGTATTGTGGGCCGGCTTTTCTATATCTTCATAAAGAACACTGGCCAGATCATCCATTGGAGACTTCGACGACCGATGAGGAGATAAGAGGCCATGTTATGCATATTAAAACAACATGTGGCCCGGCAATCAAACCAGAGAAGTTCTCCCAGTGGAAGAAAATGGTTCGCGTCTTGGCGTTCGTCTATCGATATGTCAACAATTTGAATGGTCGGGTGCGAGGTTTCCCAGTTAACTGCGGCATCTTGACATCTAATGAATTTGTTAAAGCTGAACAATATTTCTACCGAATTGCACAAGGGGATAGCTACTTCCAGGATGTCGCTACCCTGCAACGCAATCAACCGATCGGAAGGCACAGCGACTTGTATAAACTCAGCGCATACATAGATGAGGATGGATTATTAAGAATCCGAGGACGAATTGATGAATCTACTGCAGTATCCCCAGCGATGAAGCGGCCAATCATTCTTCCAAAAGACCATCACATTACGAATCTTATCATCGGATCATACCATACCAGATTTCACCATTTAAATCAAGAAACTGTCGTTAACGAAATACACCAGCATTTCTATATTCCTTGTTTAAGGACAAGCGTGCAAAAGATTAGGAAATCTTGCCAACACTGCAAGAATCGCGACGCTAAGCCAATTCCACCAGAGATGTCTTCACTGCCGGCAGCCAGGTTGGCCTCTTTCATTCGTCCGTTTTCCTATATTGGCATCGACTACTTCGGGCCCATGAAGGTCAAACTAGGAAGGAGAGTGGAGAAGCGCTGGGGTGTTCTTATAACCTGCCTCACGGTGAGGGCAATCCACATAGAAATTGCGCCGTCATTATCGACCGATTCATGCATCCTAAGCTTAAGAAGATTCATCGCTAGAAGAGGAACACCGATATCCATATACAGCGACAACGGGACCAACTTTAGAGGAGCCAGCCGAGAATTACGAGAGGCTTACCACCAAATGAACCACCAGGCTATAGCGCAATCCTTCATTAGCTCGGCAACACAATGGATATTCATTCCTCCGGCATCGCCACACATGGGTGGCAGCTGGGAACGTCTTGTTCGCTCCGTAAAGGTGGTTCTTTCCCAGATGATGATCAGCAGAACTCCCACCGATGAAGAACTACATAGCGCATTGTTGGAAGTTGAGGCTACGGTGAATACGCGTCCCTTAACTTACGTGCCTGTCTACTCCGATGATGAAGAGGCTTTGACGCCGAATCATTTCTTGCTGGGGTCATCGAACGGAGGGAAACCTATCGGAAACTTCACGGATGATGGGGTCTTACTTCGGAAAAGCTGGACCACGTCTCAACAAATTGCAAACGTGTTTTGGAAACGCTGGATACAGGAGTATCTACCAACGCTTACACGACGAACAAAGTGGTTCCAACCAGCGCAACCGATTCAAAAGGGAGACATCGTCATCATTATCGATCAAAACCTTCCGAGAAACCTTTGGCCCAAAGGCAAAATCCTAGATACCATCGTCAGCGGGGATGGTCAAGTACGTCAAGCGACTGTGCAAACGACGAATGGAGTTTACCAGAGGCCGATTGTGAAGCTCGCGGTATTGGATGTCAGGAGAGTCGCCGAGGAGGATGATAAGTTGGCTGAAGCAGCCTCCGTATCAGGGGGGAGTGTTGGCGACTCTATCACAATTTAAAAACATGGAGAATGTGGCAGCACTTGGCCGACAGGGGTCTTCTTCAAATTGACAGAAGTTTGAATTTGACAGAAGCAAAAGTTGAGTTTCAAAGAGGATTTGAGAAGGACGTAATTTTTTAAAGCCACTCGCGCTATATAAATAAAATAAATAAAAAACAGAAAACATTTAAATAAATAAAGTGTAAAGCTATTAAAAGTACGAATCTTTTATTTCGCTCGGAACTCAACACTTTGTTTAATTCCACCACGTTACAACTATCTTAATTCGTCTCGTTTATTTTTTATTTATGCTGTAAAATTATGGAACTCTCTACCAACAAATATCAGAACCATCTCCAATGCCAATCGTTTTAAAAACACAGTCTTTTTATATTTCTCAAACCTATCCTAATGTCTTCACTCTAACTTTCCTCCTAACTTGAACTGTCATCTAATCTTATTCTATTTGCTTATATTTATTCTATTTTCCTATTCTCCCCTTTCTTCTTTATCGTATCTCTTATCTTATTCTCATTATATTGTAAACTTAATTGTAATTATAAGATTAACTTATTGTATTTTTGAAATTACTTTCTTATTACTTAGAGTTAAGTACTATAAAAGATATTTATCTTAATGTACCTTAATTTTGTATAATAAAATTGAAATTGAATTGAATTGAATACAAAAACAATTTTCAACAAAACTACGAAAAACTGGATATTCACACATATTTCAGACTGCAGAAAGAACAGGATTACCGATATTCATATTTTATCAAAATCTGACATGCAATTAATTTTTTCTGAACTGTCACCCTCATTCTTCCGCATAAAAACATGATTTGTATCGGGAATGTCACTTCGAACGTTTTCTATGACTTCAATTCACCAACTGGTGAATCTATCACTTCGAAAGTATTCTACGATGCCAAGTTATGAATTTAAGTGGAATGCCGCCCAAACAAAATCAAATTCCTCTTAACAATTGGATTATGACAGCTGTCACATTTTTTTAAGTCATTTGACTACGGTGTGCACGTTGGCATCACTTCTTTCTCAGTTGCAATAGACTGTAGGCACAAGTGTGTGCACAGATAATTATCCACAGTAAAACAATTAGTTTATTTAATATATTTCTTTATTGAATATTATAAACACTATAAAATAATGAAGCGACTAACTCCAAGAACAAACACGAATTGTCAAATTGTTTTTTCTCTCCCGACCGTTGGTTCTGTTTTGAATTCTCGTTGTTGTTCGTTGCGACATCTATGATTAGTGTGTGGTTCCACGGAATGCTTCCTCGCGTAACCACAGTATTTCGGGGTCGCCACATGACTCCCTCTCCAGTGACGAAGTTACGATGAACTTTCAAATGTTACTTTTTTTTTAAAGCTGTTTTATTTTTATCCAATTGATTTTTGTTTTTCAGATTCTTCAGTGAAGTTGGATTTTTGTTGACATCTGGATGAACGTCTGGGATAAAATCGACAGAGATGTGAGCTGGTTTCAAACGGTCTACCGAAACATTTAATTTTCTGCCATCTGCATTAATTGTGAAGAGTCGATTACTGATTCGGTGGATTATTGGATGTGGACCTGTGTATGGTTGTTGCAGTGGTTTCTTCACAGCATCGCAGCGTAGGAACACGTGTGTACATTTGTTTAAATCTGGTGAAACAAACATTCTTTCTTTTGCATGGTTTGCAGTTGCTGTAGGACGGAATTTGCGCATCGCTTCTCGGTGTTTCTCAACGAAAATCTGTGGATCTGGAACAAAGTTATTATTCGTAAAGAACTCACCAGGAACTCTGAGATATGTTCCATAAAGCATCTCTGCTGCGGAGGCCTTGATGTCCTCTTTGTATGCCGTTCGCAATCCCAACAACACTGTCGGAAGAGCATCAGTCCAGTTCGTTTTTTCATGGCACATCAGGGCGGCTTTCAGTGAACGATGCCAACGTTCAACAAGTCCATTTGAGGCTGGGTGGTAGGGTGATGTTCGTATCCTCACCGTTCCAATCATGTTGATCAGTGCGTTGAACAGTGCAGACTCAAATTGAGTTCCCTGGTCGGTGGTTAATGTTGTTGGCGAACCGAAACGAGCAACCCAGTGCGTATAAAACGCCGTGGCCACTGTGTCCGCATACATGTCCTGTAGAGGTACTGCTTCCACCCATCTACTGAAGCGATCGATCATAGTTAGGCAATACCTATTGCCTTTGCAGAGTGGCAGCACAATGAGGTCTATGTGGACATGCTGGAAACGGTGCTCTGGAACTGCAATTGAATCCGGGATAAGCCTCGTATGTCGATGAACTTTGGATCGTTGGCATTGGATGCAAGTGCGTGACCACTCCAATGCGTCTTTCCTGATGTTTGGCCAAACGTACTTCTCTCTGAGTTGTCGACTGGTTGTTCTTCCGCTTGGATGAGAAAGACCATGGATGGATTCAAAGGCCTTCCGTCGCAGGGAAGCTGGTAGATATGGTCGAATCATATTGTCGGAAACATCGCAGTAAATTTTAATTTCAGGTTCCAAAGTGAGTTTCTTTAACTTGAGCGATGAATTTTGTTGCTTCAGGATTGATTGAAGTTCCACATCGAGTAGCTGAGATAAATGAAGTTCTCTCAGATCAAATTGGATTGGCATGGTTATCGAATTGAGTCGCGATAATGCATCTGCTACTGAGTTGTCGTCGCCGGGTAGGTAAACAATGTCCGTAGTATACTGCGATATGTAGTCTAATTGCCTTAGACGACGTTGCGGGGCCTTGTCCGAATTCTGCTGGAACGCATATATGAGCGGCTTGTGATCCGTTTGCACGACAAAGTGTCGACCGTCCAAGATGTGTTGGAAGAATCGGATAGCTAGGTATATTGCCAGCAACTCGCGATCATATGTGCTGTAGCGACTTTGTGCAGGTGACAGTTTGCATGAAAACAGTCCGATCGGTTGATATTGGTTATTTTGTTTTTGTTCCAATTTGGCACCAACTGCGATATCAGAAGCATCCGTTGTTAGGACAAGTGTAGACTTCGGATCGATGTGGTTGAGTAGTGTAGCATGCTTGATACTGTCCTTGCATACATCGAAAGCTTCTTCCGCCAAAGGAGTCCAGGGAACGGGTCGTTTGTCGTTTTTCTTGGAGTCCCTGATGAGTCCATTCAACGGTGCTTGAATATGGGCACAATTAGGGATGTATCGTCGGTAGTAGTTAACGACTCCAAGAAAACGACGTAGTTCCATGATGTTGGATGGCTTTGGATAGTTCGATATGGCCTCAACTCTGGCTTCAGGTGGTCTGCATCCGGCTTGGTTGATTGTATGTCCAAGGTACGTAACCTCAGACTTCCCAAAAATGCACTTCCTGATGTTGATGATAAGTCTATGTTCGTGGAGACGTTGTAGAACTATACGGACGTGTTGGCGATGTTCTTCCTCTGAGTCGGAGGCAATGAGGATGTCGTCAACGTAGCAAAAAACGAAATCTAGTCCACGTAGGACCATATCCATGTGCCTTTGGAAAGTCTGAGTTGCGTTTTTGAGTCCGAATGGCATGACTACAAACTCAAACAAACCAAAAGGCGTGGTCACCGCAGTTTTTTGGATGTCGTCAGGTGTCATCGGGATCTGGTAGTATGCCTTGTCTAGATCCAGTATCGAGAAGCAGTTTTTGTTGTTCAACTGTTCAGTAAAGTCCATGATGTGAGGAATGGGGTAGCTATCTGGTTGTGTTATGGAATTCAGACGACGGTAGTCACCGCAGCATCTCCAACCGCCAGTCTTTTTTTCAACAAGATGAATGGGGCTAGCCCAAGGACTGCTGGATAGACGGCAGTAACCCTTCTTTTGAAAATCCTCGAATTCAGCCTTGGCCTGTTTCAACTTGTCGCCGGAGAGTCGTCGTGGTCGTTCGGACACTGGTTGGCCCGTGGTTACGATGCAGTGTTGCACGATGTTGACTCCTGATTTTGGATCAGGTGCGTTGTTGTTGGCCAGAACGAATTCGTTGACGAGATTTATGTATGGTTCAGGACCACTGATAGTCAGAAGTTTTGACAAATCACTGGTATAAATCTCGCCTTGTACCGTTAATGATGTTGTTTTGTCTATGACACGTCTGGCTTTCAAGTCAATGGCAAGTCCGTAGTGTGCGAGCAAGTCTGCGCCAATTATTGCTGTTTTAACATCTGCAATAACGAACGGCCAAGTGATAGCTCGCCGGAGACCAAGGTTGAGTGTGAGGATCTTCTCGCCGTAGGTGTGAATCGGTGAGTTATTCGCTGCCAGGAGTGTTATTTCCCCTCTGTTGTTTTTGCAGTCCCTGGAACGAGGTAAGACACATATAGTTGATCCAGAGTCGAGCAAAAACTTTTGGTTTGTCTCCTTGTCGAAGATGTAGAGGCGGTGTTCCTTGTGGAATCTTTGACTGTTGCCGTCCGCCTCTGAGGACAACAGCTCACTTAGTTTTTTGCTTTGTAGCTGCATGGTTTCTTACACTTCCGGGCATCGCTGCCGAATTTCTCATGGAAGAAACACATTCCGTTAGGAGTTGATGCTCTTGAGAGCGATCTGTTATTCCTTGACTGTGGTCGAGACCTGCCATGGCTGTGACTGGTTTTCAGTGATTGCATAGCCGTCATTAGAGTTGACAGAGTGGACTCGATGGAATTTAGTCTTCTGTTCAGATCACTTTCAGCGTTGGTGGATTGTGGTATAGGGTCATCTTCATGAACATCAGTGGAGAAAACAGCGTGGGCGGATGTGTTATCAACGATTTTGTCTGCGATTTCAGACAACGCAGTGAGGTCGATTCCGTGACTGGCAGAAAGTATTCCACGCACATGACTGGGCATTCGTGCCATCCATAGAGTGGACAACATGTCGTCTGGAACATTTGAACCAGCCAGTCTTCGCATTTCCCTGAGGAGACTTGATGGACGTCTGTCGCCAAGTTCAAGGGTCGTCATCAATCTGTTCAGTTGCCTCTCCTTAGACTCGGTGAACCTAGATATGACTTGTTTTTTAAAAGCAATGTACTTATCTGTGTCCGGTGGTTTCTGCACTAAGTCTGATACCTCATTCAGCACTTCTGGGTCCAGTCCAGCGATGATGGCGTTGAATCGGCTGTTGTCGCTGATGATCCGATTATTGTGGAATTGCGCTTCCACCTGTACAAACCATAGCGCTGGATTAATTTTCCAGAACGGAGGAATCCTCAGGTTTTTTAGAGCATTGATTTCCTGGATCTCCGCATCGGATGGAGTTGGTGGTCCTGAGGAAACGCCTGCATTCGTCCTTGTGTTTTGTTCGCCTTGCATACTTATAAATATATGTATGTACAAGTGCAAGAGATAAAGTGCGTAGTTGGTTCGGCTGTTGCCAATTAAATAAATTTTTAATTGTTGTGGATCACGTCGGGGTCACCACTGTAGGCACAAGTGTGTGCACAGATAATTATCCACAGTAAAACAATTAGTTTATTTAATATATTTCTTTATTGAATATTATAAACACTATAAAATAATGAAGCGACTAACTCCAAGAACAAACACGAATTGTCAAATTGTTTTTTCTCTCCCGACCGTTGGTTCTGTTTTGAATTCTCGTTGTTGTTCGTTGCGACATCTATGATTAGTGTGTGGTTCCACGGAATGCTTCCTCGCGTAACCACAGTATT
Source organism: Portevinia maculata (assembly GCA_949715645.1). NCBI lineage: Eukaryota > Metazoa > Arthropoda > Insecta > Diptera > Syrphidae > Portevinia > Portevinia maculata. Next base: position 22,604,561 of record OX454527.1, on the reverse strand, counting down.
TCGGGGTCGCCACAAGACCTTGTCACGACAATGTCAGTGTCAAAAGAGAGAGAGAGAAAAAAAACCACAATGTCATTGTCAAAAGAGAAAAAAAAAAAACAAACAAACAGCTGAATGAAATGAATGAAAACAATGGCGAATTTGCAGGGCGGAAAATAAGTTCTTCGCGAATAGTTACTAAAAGTTTATAACAAAGCAAATTTTAACAAAAAAAAAGTTACGGAACTAAGAAGTAGTATCCAAACCACGTTTTGGATAATTAAAAAGTTAACATTATAATGGGATTGTGTTCAAAAAATAAAAGTGAACAAGTGAGAATCGCTTAGTTGTGGCAAAAAATGCTTTCGTTGCGAATATCTCGTAATAATTTTATATTAAAGTGAAAACAAATTTCCAGAACTAAAAAGGAGTATCCAAACATTATTTTGGAATACTCAAAAGATAACAATACATTCAGATTCTGTACAAAAAATAAAAGTGAAACCGTGACAATCGCCTTGTGGCAAAAAAATATTTCTGTTTCGAAGCAACTTTTTACTTCAACTTACTTTCTCACGTTTTTTCTCTATAAGCTGGTACTTTTTAATCTTCAATATTGCTTCTGTTTTCACTTAAATATACACTTTATTAACAATCACAATGATTATTCATTTCATTCAGCTGTTTGTTTGTTTTTTTTTTGCTCTTTTGACACTGACATTGTTTTCATTCAATTTGCTTTTGACGTTTGACGTTTAAGAAAGGGATACGGCACTTCAGAAAGAGATAGCTTGGTGAAAAGGTCTATGAGGGGTATTGCCGTTTATCTTTTTATGAAAACTATAACAATAAAAAACTTTATGATGTTCAACATAAAAGTATCTACATAATTACGTTTCCACATACAAAAATTGACATAAAATCAAGCATGCGGATGATGTTTTCTTGAGCGTCCAAAGAACATAACCAATTACATACTTCGAATTCATAAAAAGAAAAAAAAAACCTTTTAACTGTCATTTCTGACGGATTCAATGGCTCACATTAGCAAATTTCTCTGCATACCTTTTTTCTGACTCGTTAATTGCATTGTGAAACTCCAACAACCAAAATTTGAATGTTTCCGAAACTTTTAATTAAATAAAAATATTCAAATGTATAAACTGTTAAATGCGCTTCACATATTAATGAGCCAATTATTTTTTTTTATTTTTTTAACTAAAATTAGGCAATTTAATGAACGAGTAATCTGCTCATAAAACAATTGATGTGTTATTAAAAAAAACTACCGCTGCTGACGGTCAGGTGTTTGTTAACTTAAAGGCTGCGCAGTCGTTAATTACTGATTAGTTGATTTTGTTCGTTGTACATTTATAATGTTTTGGGTTAATTTGACGTTCAAACTTAATTGCTTTCTTTTTTAGTGGGTGGTTAGTTTAATTGAAAAAAGATTTTTCTGGATAAGAATGTTGGCGCTAGTAACGATTTAACGTTCAATACATTAAATTTATATAATCATCGTCTGATAGTCTACTTAACAAATGAAATAAAGTTTTATGGCGCCCTTAATTGAGTGAGTCTTTAAGGGGTTTTAGAATACAGGTTTTAGAAACGAAAAAGGGGAATAGATTTGTTTGTAGCTGCTCATTTCGAGCGGAAAATGTAATCGTGAAAATTAATCGTTATAATTCGTGGCTCAGCAGAAAGACGAGGAAATTGTTGTCAAACGCGGACTTCCGCTATTCATGCTTAGTTTCGAAAAGTCTGAAAACATCGAAAAAATATACAACATTAAAACTATCCTAAACATAGTGGTTAAAATTGAACCGATGCGCCAAAGGACTCGTCAGATTCCTCAGTGTAAGCGTTGCCAAGGCTACAATCACACGCACACATATTGCCAAAAAGAGCCGCGTTGCGTAAAATGTGCCGGTAAACATTTATCGAAGGAATGCGCTCTAAGTAGACAAGACCTACCAACATGCATAAATTGAAATGGAAAACATTCGGCAAATTATCGCGGATGCGAAGTAGCTAAAGAACTTCAAAATAGGCGCGACAAAATAAAGAAAACTACGCTACCAATCGCAAATAAAACCAAAAACAAACCTGAAAAGGGCCACAATAAAACCAATGAAGGACGAAAAAAGGCTAAAGAAATGGTCAAAATACAAAACCAAGAGAAGGAAAATTGTTTAGAAAAAAGTCGCCGAACGCTGTTCCATAAACATACGCTGAAGCTGCGTTGCAAGGACGCGAACAAACAAATAAAACATCTGATCCAGTCTCCCAAGTTTTCTCTGCAATTCTTGCCAGGCTAGAAGAACAGAGCCAAATTAATAAACGTATGTTTGAAAAACTCGACAAGCTCGAAAATCAATTTCGAAGCATAGGTACGTGCAATAATATAAATATGACGGACTTAGTTAAATTGGTGACATGGAATGCGAACGGCCTTCTCCATAAGATGGACGAGCTCGATATATTCATTCATAAATATGATATTGATATTTGTTTGATTTCGGAAACCCATCTGACGAAAGAATCCAGCACAAACATTCGAGGATACATTGCCTATCACGCATATCACCCTTCGGAAAGGGCGAGAGGCGGGGCATCCTTGTTGATCAAAAATACCATTGAACACTCAATCAGTGCAACAATTGAGCTTGACAAACTGCAATTATGCACGGTGAGCGTAAAAATTAAACACATAAAATATGTTTTTGCAGCTATCTATTGCTCCCCACGTGCAACGATGGAAAGAAGCGATTTTATAAGTATCTTTGACCTACTTGGACAAAATTTCGTCATCGGAGGTGACTTTAACGCAAAACATACCTTCTGGGGCTCGAGATGGATTTCAGTAAAAGGTAGAGTTCTTTACGAAGCCGGTATGGAATTGGGGGTAGACTTCCATTCCTCAGGTAAACCGACGGACTGGCCCTCGGATACGGCAAAAACACCAGACCTCATCGATTTCTTCATCTCGAAAGGGTTGTCGGGAAACTCAATTGTAGTTGAGGAATGCTTCGATCTTTCTTCTGATCATTCACCAGTCATTTTGACAATTAACGGCTGTCTACGAAAAAAAGAAGGTCCGCCCAGACTAACTAACATGAAAACAAACTGGTAAGTCACTAAATGACAAAAAATCATATAGGCCAATATCGCTCTTACCGATAATGTCGAAGGTATTCGAAAAACTTATGTTAAAGCGCCTACATCCGATTATCGAAGAACGTCGATTAATACCTGACCACCAATTCGGATTCAGGATTAAGCACTCTACAATCGACCAGGTTTACAGAATAACCAATGTAATTGAAAAAGCCCTAGAGGAGAAAAAAAATATGTTCTAGTGTTTTTCTCGACGTCTCTCAGGCCTTTGATAAAGTATGGCATATGGGCTTGAAACATAAGCTAAGACAAGCTATTCCGAAACAGTTATCTTATATCCTTAATTGTTACTTATCAGACAGACTCTTTCGTGTAAAACACGGAAATGATTACTCTGAATTTAAAGAAATCGCGGCAGGAGTTCCCCAAGGAAGCGTTCTTGGACCGATCCTATTTCTAATATACACTAGTGATATTCCTCAAGAAGAAGGCACAACAGTAGCCATATTTGCAGACGATACAGCTATATTAGCGGTCAGTAATACCGTTGAATCTAATAAACTCCAACGTTCTATTGACAAAATTTGTGATTGGACAAAGATTTGGCGTATTGCTCTCAACGAGCCCAAATCAACACACGAGAATTTTACTTATAAAAATGTAGACAACTTACCCATTTTCATTGATTCGGTATGAATTCCGTACGCAAACGAGGCAAAATATTTGGTGATGAAATTCGATGCGAAATTAAAAATTGAAACCGCACGTCAAGAAGAAACGTGAAGAGCTCGCCATTCGATGTAAACAATTGCACTGGCTGCTTGGTAGGTTTTCCCAACTCAGCATGCAGAACAAGCTGCTTTTATACAAGCAAGTACTAAAACCGGTTTGGACATACGGTATACAACTTTGGGGTTGTACCAAATCCAGTTATATCAAAATTTTACAAACTTTTCAAAACAAAGTGCTAAGAAAAAAAGTAAATGCACCATGGTTTATCAGAAACGCTGATATCCACAGAGACCTAAGTATGGCTACCGCCGAAGATGAAATAAAACATTTTGCCCGCAAACAACAGACACGCCTTCACGGTCATTGCAATAACACCATGCTACAAATTCGAGACGATACTAACCTAGTGCGCCGATTACAAAGGCTAAAACCATTTGAATTAGCGCAATAAGAGGTAACCGCGTGCTTATGGGCTTATGGCGGTATTAGCAGGTGTCTCCACTGGGAAGTTGCCTGCCAAACGCGTATTTAACAGTTTAAATAAAACTACTGGATAGGAATAACCTAGTTGTAGTATGAAGGTTTCGAAGGGAGGTGGTTTTTGTTTTCTTATCTTAAGTGAGAAAGAGTCGCATTTACGATTTTCCACCTACCCCTATTATTCGGCCGAGCCTAGTTGTGGTTCCAAGTCTCGTGCTTTCAACCAGGATAGGTAATTCTCAGCTTGATGAGAGTAACGTTAATATTACTATGGCTTGGGAGTAATATTAGAAACTCTATACGAAAAAGAAAAGAAAAGCAGAATATATGCGGATAATGTCCGTCTGGATAATTCGCTCATACAAAGTTGTTTGCCATGCCCACTTAATGGGGCGTTTCTCACAAAAAAAACATTTTTTTTTTTCTATTAATTTCTTAGGTTAGGTTAGGTTTTGTTTGAGGTATTTTTTAGCCAACACACTAAGACCAATGTGAGGTCCATTGTAATACCACGTGGATATAGGGAATTGCTCCCTCTATCGGTTAAACAAGTTTGAGTTTAGCATGAAGTGCTTAAGAAGAAGACTAACTTCAGTTTTGGTGACGCCGGGGTGGACCACGGGATCAACCAACACGCCCCTCCAACCAGCTCGGTCCCTCGCTAGCTACCTCCAGTTACGCCCACCCAGTTGGTTGAGGTCGTTCTCCAATTGTGCACGGCAGCTAAGGTGGGATCTTCCTCTGCTGCGTTGACCCTCAAGGGTGGATTCGAAAAGTCGTCGGGCTGGTGCGTTGTTGTCCCTACGCTCCACGTGTGCCAGCCATCTCCCCCGTGTTATTTTTAGCTTTTTGACCAGGTCAGCGTCGCTGTATAGCCCATATAAATCGTCGTTGAATCTTCTTCTCCACACTCCATCGTCACAAACTGGACCGAATATCACTCGAAGAATCTTTCTCTCACAGCATCCCAGAAGGTTTTCATCCGCTTTTGACAGGGTCCATGCTTCTCCACCATACAGCAGGACCGGGATGATTAAGGTCTTATATAATATCTCCTTGGTTCTATGAGAGAGGGCTTTACTTTTTAGATGCCTTCTAAGCCCGAAGAAACAGCGATTGGAAAGAGTGATTCTTCGCTTGATCTCTGCGCCGATGTCATTACGCTAAGTGATAGTGGAGCCCAGCTAGACAAAGTCTTTAACTACTTCGAAGGTGTATCTGTCCATCGTGACGTTTTGTCCGAGTCGCTGTTGTTGAGAGTCCTTTCTCGTTGACAGCACATACTTCGTTTTGTCCTCATTAACAGCCAGACCCATCTTCGCCGCCTGCGTTTCGATGCTTGCAAATGCGCCACTGACAGCTCCCCGCGTTCTCCCAATAATGTCAATATCATCAGCATAGGCAAGTAGTTGGACGGACTTTTGAAAAATTGTGTTGGCTTGTGAGTTCCGTACAATTGCTTCAAGAACGATGTTAAAGAAAGTACATGATAGCGCGTCGCCTTGTCTCAAACCTTTTTCCACATCAAATGGCTCGGTGGTATTCTTGCCGACTTTGACGGAGCAGCGAGATTTCTCCATCGTCATCCTGTGCAAACGGGCGAGTTTGGCGGGGATGCCAAAACTTGGCATGGCTTTGTATAATTCGTCCCTATATACGCTATCATAGGCGACTTTAAAGTCTATAAATTCCTGGATTTTTTCCAATATCTGTCGGAGCGTGAAACATTGATCGATGGTTGACTTTCCTGGCCTAAAACCACACTGATATGAGCTGATCAGATTGTTGGCGAAAGGTTTTAGGCGTTCACACAATACAGCCGACAAGATCTTATACGCGACATTCAGGAGACTTATTCCTCTGCAGCAGTTCAAAGTATCTCCTTTCTTGTGGATGGGGCACACGATGCTGAGGTCAGTGTAGGTTAGGTTAGGTTAAAGTGGCTGTTAGCTTGATGCGTACTTGCCTATTAAATAGTGTACTGTGATGACATCTATGTAAGACCCAATGTGCAGTCGGTTAAGTGAGATCAAACTCAAAGAGCGTCGCAGATCCAGCTTTGGCCAGATTTGCTTAGTCGCTAGACATGTATGTACTACCTGTCCACCTGAGGTTTGTACTCTGCGACTGCGGTTCCCTTTTTGGCGAGTTCGTCTGCCCTACAATTCCTGGGATGTCTCTATGCCCCGGCACCCAACACAGGTGAATATTGAACAGCTCTACCATCTCCTCGAGAGATGAACGGCAGTCTAAGGCTACGATGGGATTTGGAGAGACTGACTCCAGGGACTTGACTATCCGAGAAAATACAGATGTCCTTGGCGGATATCACATTTCTCTTTGGCCACGACGGGACTTCCTTAATCACCATGATTTCCGCATGGAACACGCTACAATGATCAGGAAGACGGAAAGAGAGACTGATATTTAATCTTTCTGAGAAAACACCCCCACCTACACCCTCGCTAGTTTTTGATCCGTCGGTGTAAAATGGATTGATTTATCTTCCGTGCAATCAACATTCTCCCAGAATGATCTGGTGGGGATAGTGATTTGGAAATTCTTTTCGAACTTTAATGTGATGTAGTGTAGTCAATGTTTCTTGGTAGGGACCCAAGTGAGTCCAAAATAACAGAGTGGCCAATATTCGCATTGATCCACTGTGAGGTGACTTTTAAGCGGACAGCGGAGCAGGCTGCCACCTGCCTGCTGAAAATATCCAGTGGTGTCAGATGCAGTAAGATGTCCAGTGCATCGGAGGGGGGTTGTTCGGAGTGGTCCGCTGATACACAGACAAGCTGTACGTTGCACCTTGCTTAGCTTATCACGGTTTACCGCTTTGTGTAGAGCAGTCCACCAGACAGCCACCCCGTATGTCAGAATCGGTCTCCCCACCGATACGTATAGCCAATGAGATATGCGGGGCTGTAGGCCCCACTTATTGCCGATGGCTTTTTTCCAAGAGAAAAGTGCTACTGTAGCTTTTTTACTCTTTCTTGTAAGTTGGGTTTCCAGCTTAACTTCCTATCGAAGATTAGACCCGAGAATTTCGCTTCATCGGAAAAGGTTAAGCTTATTCCGTTAATAGAAGGAGGGTGAATATGAGCGATTTTATATTTCCTGGAGAAGAGGACAAGTTCGGTTTTATGAGGGTTAACCCCCAGCCCACATCTTCTTGCCCAACTTGTCAGCTTATTGAGAGCATTTTGAAGTAGTTCCTTTAGGGTGTTGAGATATTTCGCTGAGACGGCAATAGCAACGTCATCCGCATAGGCAATCACCATGCAACCCTCCCCCTCCAGGCATCTCAGTAGTTTATTCACCACCAAGTTCCACAGAAGGGGGGAAAGGACACCACCTTGTGGCGTACCTCTACGACAGACCTCCTAGCGGATGAATCACCCAGTTTCGAGTTGATAATCCTGCTTGAGAGCAAAAGATTGATCAGTTCACCAAGCGAGCCATTCACATTCAGTTCTGTTAGTGCATTTGCGATTGCAGATGTGTTTACGTTTTTGAAAGCGCCTTCTATGTCTAGGGAAGCAACCATAGTGTATTCCCTGTGATGAAGGGAGTATTCGATGGTGCGTACCAAGGAGTGAAGGGCGGTTTCCACCGACTTACCCTTATTATACGCATGTTGGGCCGCAGGCATCAGTTGCGGGTTTATGATCATACGAAGATGGATCAGTGTAAGACGCTAAGGTAATTAAGCAAGAAGGCTCTTAAGTAGAGATTTCTTTTATGGGAGACAGCGGGCCATTTTCAAGCAAGGTGAAGTGTAGTCCTCCTCCTCCGCATCCATGTATCTTCTATAGAAGTCGTTTAAAAAAATGCCAGGCCTTGATTCGTGCTTGCCTATTGGGCAGTGCCCTGTACTGATACCTATAGTAGAGCTAATGTGCAGTGGGCTTAGTGAGATCAGACACTTATAGCGTCCGCAGCTTTGGCCAGATCTGTTTAGTCGGTAGACATGTAGAACCACTTGTCCACCTAAGGGTTGTTCTCTCGATTGCGAATAGCTTAAACATAAAATGAATATGTAGCGATTGGTTTACCTGGAGAATCTGTGATTACTTTTTTTGCGAGTTCATGTGCCAAACAGTTCCCTGAAATGCCTCTATGCCCCAGCAACTAACAGAGTTATGGGTGGCGACGGTGTAGAGGTTAGTGTGTTGGCTTGTGACCCGTGCGGTGCAGGTTCAATCCCCATGGGGAACAACAACATACGCCACCCAATCACATGCCTCTTCACCAAAAGGAGGATTTCTGCCTGGTAGTACAATGGAACGTTACCGAGTCTGAGTGCTCTGGGATTTGGATTTCCCTTTAAAAAAAAAAAAAAAAAAAAAAAAAACTAACAGAGTTTGAACTGCTCCGCCATCTTCCTTAGAGATGATCACCAGTAATCGTGGCTTGGCTATATAGAAGATAGCGGATATCATATTTCTCTTTAGCCGCGATAAGGCTTTTTTTATTGACATAATTTCCACCTGGAACATCTTTCAGTTATTTGGAGGTTATTTCCAAACTTTTTTTTGGGTATGGTGTAGTCTACGTTTCTTGGCAGAGATCCAAATGAGTTGCCCTGACCAACTTCTTCAATGATCCACTGTGAGCTAGCTTTTAAGCTGACAGCGTAACTGGCATTACAGCACAGATGAAGCAGAACGTCAATAGCTGTGGAGGGAGTTGTGCGGAGTGCTCCGCTAATGCACAGACATGCTGTTCGTTGAACTTTCCCCAGATTATCACGATATATCGCTTTATCTTAGGCGTTCCACCAGCCAACCCGTATGGAAAATTCCAGCTGACGATATATAGAACTAGTGACTAGTGAGTGATGAGGGGTTGTAAGCCCCACATGGTTCCAATGGCTTTTTGGCAAAAGAAAAGTACTACGTACTGGAGTTTTTTGACTCTTTCTTGTAGGTTGGGCTTTCAGCTTAATTAATTTAACTTAGCCTTAGCGGAAAAAGATAAACCGTCAATGGTGGTCAATTGTGGGATTTTTTATTTCTCGAAAAAGGGGACAAATTTGGTTTTCTCTGGGTTTACATCCAGGCCACAACGACCGCCACATCTCGTGAGCTTGTTTTGTGCGAGTTCTTTTAAACTATGGAGGGGCTTAAGAATAAAGAAATAACGAACTGGGTTTACGAAATGCTTAACAGCAGAGTAATTAACTCAGAGATCGGTGAGAGTTACATAAGGAAAACAGTGAACAGGGGCACCCCACAGGGAGGCGTCTTATCTCCCCTCCTGTGGCTCATAGTGGTCAACAAAACCCTAACGACTCTAAAGGTCAAAAGAACGAAAATAGTAGCATACGCAGACGATATTGTAATTCTAATAAGTGGCAAGTATCTCCCCACTATTAGTGAACTCATGGAATCTGCCCTAAAAGAACTATCCTCGTGGGCAAGACCGAACGGCCTTGGAGTTAATCCAGTCAAAACCGAATGTGTTCTGTTCACTAGGAAAAGAAAAATCGAGAAATTCGATATGCCGAAGCTAAACGGAATTCGTCTGAAACTTTCCCCGGAGGCAAAGTATCTGGGCATCATCCTAGACTCTAAGCTTACTTGGAAACGTAACACAGAAGAAAGAGCAAAAAAAGCACTATGCGCCTTCTACGCATGCAAAAAGACCTTTGGCAAACGTTGGGGTATGCGCCCTTACATAAACCATTGGATGTACACAGCGATCATACGACCCATACTTACATACGGGTCAATTGTATGGTGGAAGGCAACAGAAAGGACTACCTATCTCCATAACCTCTCAAAGGTACAGAGATTAGCATGTATTGGTACAACGGGAGCAATGAGATCAACACCCCAAGCCGGGCTGGAAGTCATTTTAAACCTACCCCCGCTTGGTGAATATATTCGCTGCATGGCAGCCAAAGGAGCCCTCCGCCTCAAGGAGGCAAACATCTGGAGGCACAGCTCATATGGACACGGCTCTATAATTCACAACTACTTGGGTATCGATCTATCCAGGAAAACGGACTACTTAATTCCCAAACGAAACTTTGAGAAAAACTACTCCACATACATACCCCAAAGAGAGAACTGGAACACGCACGTTAACGTGCAAGAAATCCACATCTATACGGACGGGTCGAAAATGGATGTGGGGACAGGAGCGGGAGTTTTTTGCGAGCCCCTAGACATAAAGGACTCGTACAGACTTCCCAATGAATGCAGCGTCTTTCAAGTAGAGATTGTCGCCATCGACAAGGCAGCAGAAACTATCTCCGCGAAGAATCTGGATCCTTCCACGATCACAATCTTCGTAGACAGTCAGGCGGCTATCAAAGCACTAGACAGCGAAACTATAAAGTCAAAAACAGTCAGAAACTGCCAAAAATCCCTCAACAAAATAGGCGAACGACACAGGATCACTCTCTGCTGGGTCCCCGGTCATAGCGACATTGTTGGGAATGAAAAGGCAGACGAGCTAGCAAGAATCGGGTCAGAACTTGACGCAATAGACGCCATTACGTCAATAGACATCCCAATTAGTGCAGCAAAAAGAAACATTGACCAAAAACTGATGGGAACAAATTAACACTACCTGGCCCCAAAGGCACGACTGTGTTATATCTCGCAGTCTATGGCCAAGAATTAACGAAAAAAGAACAAAAAGCATTCTGGAAATGAATAAGCTAGAAATACGTATCTTAACTGGCGTACTGACAGGCCACTGCACCATAGGTGTAATGGCAAGCAGGCTGGGCATCAGCTCACCAGACTACTGCAGGAGCTGTCAAGATATAGAAGAAACCGAGACCATCAAACACCTGCTCTGCGAATGTCCAAACCTTCAGACATCTCGACTTCGCTATCTGGGCAACAGATTCTTCGAAGACTTAGAGGACGTAGCGCAGGTACCACTGACGGACACTATCAGGTTTGTCAAGAACACAGGTTGGTTCCAATAGGCCAACCGGCAAGATTAACCTAAACTGAGTATGGTAAGTGTTTTATTGTAAATGTAGGTTTACCACATAAAACAATAAGGGATCACAATGGACCAATGGGCCCCCGTGCAAGCACAGCAGCCCTGCTGTGCACTTCCCTTCCAACCTAACCTATGGAGGGGCTTACAAGAACATAAAACTTATAGGCATTGTCCTTCTTAACAACTCGCTCAAACAAAGTTTGTTCTACGCCCACTTTTGAGGGCGGTGTTGACCAGGTTTTAACTGGTGGTAAAACCGAAAAAAAAAAATCCAAAATGGGAAAGACCTACCACTTTGAATACGCAACACTTCGCCCAAGCGGATCGTAGCCTTTTTCTTCCGTTTTTTATTTCTTTGGCTTTTCGTCTTTCCTCCTTTTATTCCATCGCCATTAGTGATGTTTTAATTGTCTTCATAGGATCCTCAAAAATTGAGTTGTTTATGTAAGTCCCAGTGCGCCGCACGGTTCAACGACAATTCATGGTCTTTGCACCTCCGACTCCAGTTGTGGCCTCAATCTACATTATTTTCCTGACATCTCTGATTTATCTCTAAGCAAACGAGAGAACCCTCCTGAACTACCAGACGAACAATGTTCCTTGGCCGATATCCAATCAGTTAACCGTATTGTTATGCTGCCACAAGCACCCATTTCGTTTATATTCTTCGTTGTCTAAAAAAATAATAATAATAATAATAAACCTTCAGCCGCCTCTTCGGATGCAATAATTACTTCTTAATCGAAAAATAAAAACCGCCTTGCCTGCCAATAATAGTTTTGTTGTAATGAAACCGAGAAAAGTCGGAAACGCTGCAAGTTGCAGTCGCATCGGTACACTGCTCTCTTTTAAGTGTGATTTCGTGTGCTGCAGCTATTTAAAAATATATATATATAGCATTGCCGTCGGACGGGCAAATGAGCAAGCGAAATCCTCCTTGCAATTGCAACAATATTGCAGTCGGCCGGTGGGTTGGGAAGGAGGGGCGGCTTTAGCTCATCCACCGATTTTAATATTCGACGCAATCAACTGACAGCTGGGCCTCCTCTAACATGGAATTTCTGAACACGAACACTCGTCAATCGAACGCCCAATTGTATCCTCTGTTGTCTGTCCGCTGGCCAATTGCTCGATCATGGCTTCACGGAGACAGAGACGCCATAAGGCAATGGTGCTACTGCACTCTTGCTCGCCCCCCTTCTTGCACTACCAATTGGCTCGAATAGTTGCATCGTTTTTGTTTATGTTTTCAATTTTCATGCATTTGCAAGCAGAAAAAAAACCAACAACAGACTTGGCGAAAATAAATGCACAAATGATGAAGGCGAAAAGGAGGTGGAAGCCCGCCAAAAGGTGCAAATCACTTAATTTATGAGCATACAAGTGTGGATTTCGGAGAGTATTTTGCAACATTGTTGCACAAATATCTTTTCGGGCGGTGCGGCGAAAAACATCAAAAAGGGAGGCAACAAGCTGAACAATGCCTTTTTGTAGGCCGATGAGGCGCGCCATGGAAGATCTCATCCGCGGTTAATTTATCTTGAAGAGTAGTGCGGAATGAATTCTAGAGTAGGACTACACAAATGGATTATGGTTTGGCTTGAATGCTTTTTGGAAGCATTTACTGTGTGCAATGTGTTAAATGAGAAATGGTTCTATTTGTTACATTGTTGCAATTGTGGGGCTGCCTCCGTGAGAATGGAAAGGTAATAATTAGGCCATGCTAAATACGAACTAGAAATGGAATTCGCATCCCACATGTGGTCACGGAAATGGAATATTAAAAATAGTTAGATAGATACGAGTAGAGAAATAAAATTCTTTATTTCTACGGAGATGTTTTACAAATAACTATTTAAAGCTAACAATGGACTTCGCTTCCGTCTGCCAACAGACATTCATAGCTACAAATTTTGATACAACAGGTGCGTTTTATTGGGAACTCATTTCAAGTTCAGCAATGGAAATCCCAATAAAACGCTGTTGGCTTTCGAAAAAAAAAATGGTCTAGTTTCCCAAAAGAAATGATTTTTCAGGTTGTGGATACGAACGGATACGAACTTTTTGCCAAATTCTTCGCTTCATATTTTTTACGCGCTAATAATGCGGTGAATTCTTGTTTTAGCCATATTAGTACCATCACTGATGTTGGCAACTTGGAGCTCTCTGATGACGATTTTCTTCTTGCCCTTTATAGTATTGATACTAACAAAGGTGCTGGTGCCGACTTGCTTTATCCCGTTCTCTTGAAGAACTGTTCTTCTCCACTATTCCTGCCGTTAAAATGGATTTTCAACCGTTCACTTTCTACCGGTGACTTTCTGGACGACTGGAAGATTGCTCATATATCGCCTATTCATAAGAGCGGGCAAAAACATTTATTTGAAAACTATAGGCCTATAAGCAAGCTTTCAGTTATCCCAAAGCTCTTCGAAAAGATCGTTAAGAATAAATTGTATTTCAATGTAAAGGAACATTTATCTCATATGCAACATGGTTTTGTTTGCGGTCGCTCTGCCTCGACAAACTTAGCCCTATTTTCTAAATTCTGTCTTAATTAGATCGAAGGCGGTGTGCAGGTTGATGTGTTGTATACCGATTTCGTTAAGGACAGAATTAATCACTCACTATTGATAGGAAAGCTAGCCAAGCTTGGGTTTCATTATAAAATCTTGAAGTTGCTTTCATCTAATCTTTTCAATAGGTAATGTATCATCGAAGTTGATGGTTTTTTCTCGAACGTGGTAACCGCAACTTCTGGTGTCCCACAAGGAAGCCATTTAGGGCCGTTGCTATTTGTACTCTTTGTAAATGACATTCCTCAGCTTTTCACAAGGTGCGAATGTCTGTTATTTGCAGATGATTTCAAAATGTATTGCAAACCCTCCAACTTCTCGGATTGTTTAACATTCGAGCTTGAGATGAACCTATTTATACCCTATTCTAAGGGTATATTAATTTTGACGCATAGTTTGTAACATACCTTAATATTGCCCGTAGACCCCTAAAAGTTACTATATTTATGATCAGCATCGATAGTAATGCCTATCTACCCATGTCCGTCCGTCCGTCCGTCGGCAAAAATTAGGCCTTTAAACTGGGCCTAGAGAGCTGAAATATACCATACACTCTCTAGGGTCCCGAAATAATCAAGTTTACGAATTTTTGAAATCCGCCCACAGACACGCCCACAAACTCAAAAAAAACAAAATTTTGGAAAAAATTTTGTATATATGATCTATGACTCCTAAAACTGCTCGGGATATAAAATTTTCAAAATCCGCCCACGGACACGCCCACAAATAAATAAAACAATTTTATTGAAAAACCAAAATTTGAGCTAGGGAGCTGAAATTTATAATATATACTCTCTAGGGGCCCTTTAAGCTCATGTGTAAATATTTTCAAAATCCGCCTGCTGACACGCCCACAATTTAAATTTTTTTTTTTAAATCCAAAGTTTGAGCTAGGGAGCTGAAATTTATAATATATACTCTCTAGGGGGCCCTTTATGCTCATGCTTTTTTTTTAAATCCGCCTACTGACACGCCCACAATTAAATAAAACAATTTTATTGAAACACCCAAGTTTGAGCTAGGGAGCGTTTTTTCGATAAAATCCTTTAAATGTTATATAACAAAATATGTAGAGCGTTCTTAACAATTCAACCATACTTAGACTTTTATCACGCCCACTTATGAGGGATAGGAATAAGAATAGGGTATCCAACAGTTCGCCCAAGCGGACTGTAGCCCGTCCCTATGTTTCTTTACGTTTAGGGCTGTCTTTGCATCTGTACATGCATTTATGTAGATACTGCAATTTTGCCCTTTCCGCGCATGTATCAAGCAATCGGTTGGCATTATATAAAATTTGAAGCAAATTTTTGAATCTTTTACTGTAGAGACCGTTGTTTTGCAAAATATTTCTAGGATTAAGACTGCTCACGTTTACAATTTATTTCCAGAAGATTGGATTCACTTGAAAGATCTATGGACAAAAGTTGAGATCCTATGGAGTATTCGCTGATATACTTTTTTTTGACAATGCGATGCAATTGGTTTTTAACCATTATGAGGAGATCTTCATAAAGGTAAAATATCAATGGTTTCTCGCCTTGAAATGTTGATAAAAATGGTTCACAATCAGATGTAATTGTATGGAAAAATTCAAGTTTGCAGTCTAACAATTTGTCTTGGAAGTATTTTTTTACGTTTTCAATTGGCCTTGTTTTTGGTAAAACTGAATTTGTCATAGAAAAAAAGTGCTTCAACTCATCAAAAATGTTCAAGCTTCTCTCTAAACAGGTTTTGTTTTCGACCCAACGTACACCGCAATATTTCAGGGGAAATCGAGCACAATCAGTTTTGGAGGTTAATAAGCTTCTTCTTGCAGGACTGTCTTTGAAAACGTAATAAAGATGCCTTAAAAAATATGCAGGTCCCGTGAAACATTTGTAAGTCCGGTTTTCATGGCTCGATGTATTACATGTAGACCACACACACCATATACTAGTAGCTGCGTACCATCTGAATCAATTTCATTTCGCTGTTACTATTTTTAAAAAAAAGATAAATTTACCTTTGGCCATTCATCCCAAAATTAGAAAAAAGGTGGATTCATGAAAAGTAATATTTTTTCTCCAGAGGCTCCAGACTTCAGAGCTCAACATAAATTTTCTTTAATATTCTAAAAAAAAAAATACACACAGGGATAATTTTCCATGACTGTTTTCGAAATTCCCTGACTTTCCCTGACATTCCCTGACCAAATGTTCGTTCCCTGACTTTCCCTGACTTTCCAGTCCAGTGGCAACCATGTTTTAGTAGAGTATCTGAAGTTAAGGATCTTGGGGTTATTTTCGATAGTAAGTTATCCTTCAATTTGCATTACATTGTCTCTAAATCTTGTTCCCTTCTGGCTTTCATTAAAAGAAATTGTGAAGACTTTCGTGATCCATTCGTACTAAAATCTCAGTACTTTAATAAGATCCAGATTGAAGTACTGCTGTGTAATTTCGGATCTTTTTTATAGTGTCCACTCTTCTCGAATAGAACGGGTCCAAAAACGCTTCACTCGCCTTGCTCTGAAGAAATTTAATATTGACTTTGAGCTTCCATCTTATAAAAGTCGCTGCTTATTGTTAGGCCTTAATACCCTCGTAGTTAGGAGAAAGATGCAGTCTTTGGTGTTCCTGGAAGATATTATCTCTAACAGAATTAATTGTACTGAACTTCTTTTTAGTCTACCATTCTATGCACCAAGCAGAGAACTGAGGGATAGACATTTGTTTTTACCTCCGGCACATAGAACAAACTATGGTGTGTGTGAACCAATAACTCGATGCATCTATTTGTTTAATTCGGTCGGTAATAACCTGGATTTAACCTCAAATCGGGATTTATTTAAATGCAACGCTCTTACTGCTCTAACTTCAAACTTTCTTAATTAATGCCAATTTTTTAGTTTATTATGTTCCTGTAATTTTATATTTACTGTATGTACCTTTACTATTTGTATGCGAAATCTGTAATGGTGTTGTACCTGGTAGATGAATAAATAAATAAATATAGATGCAATTGAAAGAGCTTTTATGTTCACCTTTAGTTCAAATGTCAAATTTGGAATACATATAGAATACTTAACAATAGGTGGCGTTTTTTCTACTCTTTACTGAAACAGCTGATTTTCAGTGAAATTAAAATGTATTTTCAGACGTATATTCACGAAAGCAAGTCTCAATTTTATTATTCCCGTACATTTAATCTAATTTGTACTTTCCAAATCAATTTTCTTTTCTACTGTGAGCGAATGAGAGTGGATTGTTGCGGGGTAGTAAATTTATTTAATTCCCGCAACTTAGCTTAGACACTGAAAATCTTAGATAAGGTTCGGACATCCGCTCATGTGTCATTCCATTCCAGGGTTTCTAAGACCTTTACCTTCACTTTATATGTTCACTCTTGTGCTGACCAAGTTATCTTCACTTATGGTTTGTTGTTATTTAAGATGTCAAATTTTGCTGAGCTGCGTATACATTTACCAAAAAAACACGCCTAATATAATGCAAGGCTTTAAGGCTTCACCACACGGAACGCGTTTTTAACGCCGAGGTGAGATTATTCTAAGTGGCGTTCTTAATGTGTATTTTTTTGGAGTAAAAGTATTTTTTTAGGAATTTAGTTATAATTATATTATTATAGATGGGGTATTGCAACGGCGCCCCCTATCTGCTAACCAAACCCATGCGAAAAAAAGTAAAGAAAAAACCAGGGAAAGAATAGAATCAGATTATATTTGTATTTGTATAGGTGCCTCATTAAAAAAAGCAAATAGATATTTGTAATAACAAACCCTAGAATGCATATGGGACGCCAGCACACCCCACTTCAAAATATAAACGGTTACAAATTTTAAAAATAAATGTCGTTATTTCATGAGTGCCGTTGCAAGAATTCACATCAGCGATTTTTTTCAAAGTTTTGTTAAGAATATTTAAAAAAGCGTTGAAAAGAAGTTTTTATTTATTTAAAAAAAAATGGGTTCCGGAAAGACTTCGACAGCGACAGTAAGAGGGAAAATAGATACTTTCAAGGAGGTAGGACTCTCAGGCCGACAAATTGCAAGGAGGCTAAATAGAAGTACGACTGTTGTAAATAGTTATCTTGCGGATCCACAACACTATAGAAAAATCAAAAAGGACGCACGGCAGAAGCAACAACATTGCGAGAAAAGCGGGTTATTCTACGGCTTGCCTCAAATTCTACTCTACCAGTGACTAAAATAAGGGCCAACAGCGGAGTATCAGCCAGCATAGCAACGATCCGAAGGATTATACGAAAAAATGATAGGTACTATACAGAGAAGAAAACTTAAAAAGAAACCTGTTTTGAGGCAAGGACACAAGGAGAATCGGATGAATTTAGCAAGAGAACATGTCGCTTAGAGCAGTGAATGGAAACGCATTATCTATTCGGATGAAAAAAGTTTAACCTTGATGGCCTCGATGGTTACAACTTTTATTTCCGTGATCTAAGAAAGGAGGAGCTTATTTTGGCAAGACATCACAGCCCTACATCAGGTGTAATGGTGTGGGGAGCTATTACCCACTATGGCACAATCGAGTTGGAGTTTTTGTCCACAATAATCAACGGAAACAACTACAAATGTTTGCTGGAACGGTCATTTCCAAAAGTGAAAAACATTTTCCGACCCCTGTCTTAGAACAAGACAATGCCCTCCACACTTCCAGGGTTGTTAGAAGTTCGATTCAATCAGAAGACGTGGAACTTTTACCATGACCCCCCTATTCACCGGACTTAAACACAATCGAAAATGTTTGGGCATGGTTATCTCGTAAAATGTATGAAGGCGGAAGACAATTTGAAGAAAAGAACACTTTAATCAAAGCTATTCGTGATGCCTGGGCCCAAATTTCTCTTAATTATTTAAAAAAAAAATGTTTGGGCATGGTTATCTCGTCAACTGTATGATTCTATTCCAACCGTCTTATAGCGGTCATATTGGAAAATGGCGGGCATACTCATTATTAATGTAAAAAAACATAATAAATAAATGTTTTAAAACAATAAAATGCAAATATTTTATTCATTTTGTCCTTTCTTTCAAAGATTTTTCATGTGGCCTCATCCTAGTGGCGCATCCTTTTATATGCTTTTCAAGTAGTTCATTGTTTGATCTTGGGAAATTCCACCGGTCGTTTCTTATTTACCCTTTAATTTTTAGACTTACTGCTGGGAAAATATGTACCTGTTCACTGGTAGTAAAAGTTTCTGGGTATAATATTTTCAACAGGTATAAAGACTGAAAGCCGAATGCAAAATGTATGGCCTCATCCTTGTGATGGCCAGTGTACCTATATCATTTGTGAAATTTGTTCAGTGCATTTTCTCTCTTCTTATTGAAAATATCGTGGGTACTGGGGTGTTTATGTGATTTTTTTTTTAAGTGAAGTAAATAAAAGTTTGTTAGTTTTTGAAAAGTTAGGTGATGAATTATATTAGTTTTATAACAAAACGTTCCTTGACTGCAGAAGTGCAAAATTTATATGCGAAAGATTTCCCGAAATATGGCTATGGATCAGGACGATGTAATGCAGCTTCTTTTAGATGTCGATAGCGATCTGATTTGATTTTGGATGAGGAGTATGAAAGAGATGACATGGAGACGGATTCTGAAGGGGACGATCAAATTTCCGCAAGTGTGTGTGAAGAAGGTGAAAATCCAGAAGAACGGCATCACTTACTCCTTTTATTGGGAAAGAAAGAATTTCGATGGATCACACAGCCACCATTATCAACTGGTCGGATAGCAGTCAGAAACATTCTTCTGAAAGTGCCGGGTTGCAGAGATGCGGCTACATTTGTTACATCTGATTTTGAAGCATGGAATCTACTCTTTGATGACGTTGTGCTGGAGGCTTTGGTAAGAAAATCTAACATCGAGATCAAGAACAAATGGCATCAAAATACACCACCATCAGACTCTACATCCCCCTCGACATCTCCAGCTTCAGGAACCATGGTTGACACAAACGAAGAAGAAATTCGTGCCTTATTGGACTACTCTACATTGCTGGAAAGTAAAGCCGAAGAAACACATGTGACCAGCGAAACCACAAATCGCTCTGATAAACTTGCATTTGTAAGGTGAATTTGGGAACAATTTATTTCAAATTGTGTCAAACATTATATTCATCACGAGTACTGTACGATTGATGAGCAACTGTTATGGTTCAGGGGTAATTGTCCATTCGGAATTTATATTCCTTCGCAGACAGATGAAAATGGAATAAAAAACATAGGGACGGGCTACAGTCCGCTTGGGCGAACTGTTGGATACCCTATTCTTATTCCTATCCCTCATAAGTGGGCGTGACAAAAGTCTAAGTATGGTTGAATTGTTAAGAACGCTCTACATATTTTGTTATATAACATTTAAAGGATTTTATCGAAAAAACGCTCCCTAGCTCAAACTTGGGTGTTTCAATAAAATTGTTTTATTTAATTGTGGGCGTGTCAGTAGGCGGATTTAAAAAAAATTAACACATGAGCATAAAGGGCCCCTAGAGAGTATATTATAAATTTCAGCTCCCTAGCTCAAATTTTGGATTTTCAACAAAATTGTTTTATTTATTTGTGGGCGTGTCAGTAGGCGGATTTTGAAAATTTTATATCCCGAGCAGTTTTAGGAGTCATAGATCATATAAAAAAAAAATTCAGCTTTCTAGCTCAAAATTCGATTTTGTCCAAAATTTTGTTTTTTTGAGTTTGTGGGCGTGTCTGTGGGCGGATTTCAAAAATTCGTAAACTTGATTATTTCGGGACCCTAGGCAGTATATGGTTAAAATTTCAGCTCTCTAGGCCCAGTTTAAAGGCCTAATTTTTGCCGACGGACGGACGAACGGACGGATATGGCTAGATCGACATTACTATCGATGCTGATCATAAATATAGTAACTTTTAGGGGTTTACGGGCAATATTAAGGTATGTTACAAACTATGCGTCAAAATTAATATACCCTTAGAATAGGGTATAATTATATCAATGTGTGATTCTCGCACATACAAGGTGGCGCAAAAGTAATCCTCCTATCAGAAAATGCTATAAATTTTGCTATTGGCCCCTAATGTCAGTTCTGTTTTGATATTTGTGTAGTAAACACATGCGAAATACACGTTAATAAACAATGTTACGCTACACTGCTCCAGAACGCGGAATATTGGTGACTATTTATTTGAGCAATAATCGGTCGGTGACTTTGGCACAACGTGAATTTCGTCGCAGATTTCCTACCCGTCCAACGCCTACTGGTGAAACACTGCGACGTTTAGCCGCTCGCCTCGAAGAGACTGGCACAACACGAGATGCTGCCAGGCGTGGCAGACCCCGGAGTAGCCGTTCTGCAGAGAATATTGCTGATGTAGAAGAAGATGTCATGGAAGCGCCGTCGACATCGACCAGACGACGTGCCACGCAAATGGGTATCAGTCGACGGTCTTTACAGCGAATTTTGGTACAAAATTTGAAGATGTTTCCGTACAAAGTCCAGACGGTGCATCAGCTGTTAGCTGCTGACCGCCAATCGCGTCTAACATACGCTCAAGCCATCCTTAATCATCACCAAGAGGAAGATGATTTTTCATCAAAAATAATCATGAGTGATGAGGCCCATTTCCATCTTAGCGGGTACGTAAATAAGCAAAATTTACGCTTCTGAGGCACTGAAAATCCGCGTGTAACCCACGAAGAGCCATTACACCCGCTCAAAGTCACTGTATGGTGTGCTGTTTTCGCTGGAGGAGACATCGGACCTTTTTTCTTCGAAGACGTCGTGGGCTAAACGGTTACTGTGAATGGTGAGCGCTACAGAGCAATGATCAACGAGGTCTTTTTGCCGCAGCTTGATGAATTGGGATTGGAAAACATGTGGTTCCAACAGGACGGTGCAACGGCACACAATGCACGTGCCACAACCGATATGCTGAAGGATGCATTTCCCGGGCGCCTAATCTCCCGTTTTGGCGATTTGCACTGGCCAACAAGATCGCCTGATTGGACCGCTCCAGACTTCTTTTTGTGGGGCTTTTTGAAGTCGCTGGTTTATGTCAACAAGCCTCAGACTCTTGCAGCTCTTAAAGACAATATCCGTCAACAATGTGAGGACCTATCGCCGGAAGTTTTGGCCAAAGTGATGGAAAATGCCATAAAAAGGGCTCAAATGACAATCAACTGTGGCGGCGGCCATTTACATGACATCATATTCTCGACTTGATGTAAACAAAATTAAAAGACCAAATAAAAATAATCCACAAGAAGAATCAAAGTTTTTAATTTTTTTTTTTAATTACAGCCAAAAAATATCGGAAGGTTATTTTTGCGCCACCTTGTATAATATGGTGGCTGGGATTCGTTACGTTGGAAAAGGAGTGCGAATATCAAATGACCTCAGTCCGCTACAATTAGTTCGGAAAATGAGTGAAAGCAGTCATGGTACGGGAAGAAATTTGATCATCGACAACTGGTGCACGTCAAATCAGTTGGTGGAAACAATGCTTGCTCAGCATAATTTGACTGTAGTCTGAACTTTGCGAAAAAACAAAGTCCAAGTACCACCATTCTTCTCCCGAGTCAAAAAAAAGAACTCTCTTCACAATTCGCCTTTAAGGTGAAAAAGACTTTATTTTCCTTTACGCCAAAAAAAGGAAAAGGAGTCCTGCTGGTATCTTCCCTTCACAAAAGTAAGGAGATTGATCCAGAAACGAAAAAAAAAACCGAAATTATTGAATTATATAACCACACAAAAGAAGGTGTAGATACGTTTGAGCAGCTGGCTCATAATTACTGCAAGAAAGACTCGAAGGTGGCCTGTAAGGTTCTTTTATGGTATGCTTGATCAGGCTGGTATAAATTCCCTGGTTCTTTATTCCCTCGCAAACAATTACAAAAGTAAGAAACATAAAGTTAAACCCTCTGGATTTGCCTATTCGCCTGGAATTTTGACAAAAAAATTATTGAAATGATCGAGGAAGACGACAGCTTGATAAATTGCCTGTTTATGTCTGATGAGGCCCATTTTGATCTAAACGGCAATGTAAATAAGCAAAATTGCCGAATATGGGGTGAATCTAATCTAGAAATACTCCATCAGACGGTACTGCTCCCAACGAGTCAGTGTGTGGTGCTCAGTTTCATCAAGGTGCATTGTATGGGCATACTTCTTTGAAGAACACAATGTAACAGTAACTGTCAATGGGGGCCATTATTTAAAAGTCTTGAAGGAGTTTTTTTTACCCAGAACTGTGCCGTAGAAGTATCCGTTCCAGCAAAATGGAGGAACTGCACACATAGTCCGAACGGTTATGGCGGAGCACCTACGAAAATTACCAAACAAATTAATCCAGAAACTCCACTTTCCGCTGGCCCCCAAGGTCGCCTGACCTGACTGCACCAGACTTTTTTTTTATAGGGTTATGTCAAGCAAGACGAAACCAAGGAATTTGACTGAATTGAATAAGCAGTTCATTAAAACAATAATTGAGGCGATCCCGAGATCATTTACGGTCTATTATCTTCAAAAAACAATTAGATATATAAAATAAAATTGAATTTTCTAAAAACTAAAAAAATGAAATAGGTACATTGATTAAAAAAAAAGTTATTTGAATTTATTGTTGTTGCCACCCTGTAGAATAAATTCCGGATTAGTTTCTAAAAAGTGCAAACAGCACATGGTCCTGAAACAAAGCTTTTCAACACATTTTCGACTCATACACCGGAAATCATTCATGAACGCGGAAGTTTCAGGCATTTTAGAAAAAGGACTCGTTTCATCCTAGGATAGAACAAAATTGGCTTTACTTGGTTCATATTTATTTCAAAACTGGAGCAAACTGAACCACAGAAACTGCCTGAATATTTACAGACAGTAGGTGTAAAAATATTGGTCCTTCTAACGTGTCCTAAATTTTGAAGAGTACCTATAGCTGTTCTGCCTCTTTTAAAAACAAAGCTTTAAATATGCAAATCGTTCAAGAAAAAAGGTTTTTGGACTCGTTCTCGCCAAACGATTCTTCTTCATGTCTGAACTAAAGAGAACATAATCCCCTACATTTTTGCCACCCTACTGGAACGCCTCTGCAGTTCGCCAGTTTGACCTGAAAAAGTATCGGCAGACCTCCTAAGTAAATAAATTCGTCATTGAGGCCAATCAAATGCATTTGGGTGATCCGGGAGTTTTAGGCCTGAGTAGTATGTTTTGGTTGGTTCTGGTTGAGGCAAAGTAGTGGAATTGGGTAGTGGAGTAGTGGAGGGTAGTGGAGTAGTGGAGGGTAGTGGAGGGTAGTGGAGGGTAGTGGAGTAGTGGAGTAGTGGAGGGTAGTGGAGTAGTGGAGTTCAAATTTGAGCAACACTGATAAGCAGTAGTGGAATTGGGTAGTGGAGTAGTGGAGTTCAAATTTGCGGGTCAACACTGATAAGCATGGTGATACATGCATTGCGGTTAGAGATAAGTCATATTTGTTGTAGTCGTTGAAGGTCGAATTTGTGGGTGAATCGTTGGAGGTCAAATTGGGGGAATCATCTTTGATAAGCATGGTGGGAATTTGTAGGTACGTTCTGGTGGTACATCCCATGGTGGGAATTTGTAGGTACGTTCTGGTGGTACATCCCAAAGTGTTGGATATTGATAAGCAACGATTTTGAACTTTGGAATTTTAATCTGTTGCAGTCAATTAATTTGTGTAATTAGTTAATCATGCATGTACAGCATAGTATGAACATAATTGCGAAGGGTATATAAGATGATAGGGACAGGTAATAGTTGACAGATGACAGGTGACAGGTGTGTTGGAAAAGATTGCCCATTATACATGATACAATTAATTTGTGTAATTAGTTAATCATGCATGTACAGCATAGTATGAACATAATTGCGAAGGGTATATAAGATGATAGGGACAGGTAATAGTTGACAGATGACAGGTGACAGGTGTGTTGGAAAAGATTGCCCATTATCCAAATTTTCTGCGGTTTTAAGTTCCAATTGTTTTAAGTTTTTTGAATCAAACGATTTGATTGACTAATTTTTTATATAAAAAGCGTTGGTGTCATTAGATATTCATTATTTGTTAAAAATGTTTTGGATTCAACCAATAAAATCGGGTGATAAATATTGCATTTGTCATTCATCATGGAAACATTTTAAAATTGTAAAAGTAGATGTAGTTAATAGTAGTTTATCAGTTTATCTGACTCCAGAGGATGGCAATAAATGTTTGTTGTTGAAAATGTGTAGAGGAGATCCAGTACCTGGAAATTTATCATCAATATTGTACCAATTTAATGTTAATGAACATCTTAGAATTGATGTGGTCGGTGGTACAATTACATTAGTAGGGCTCACAGCCGAAGGTTTTCATCCTCGGAGAATTATAAACCATTTTAATGAGCTGTGTATATTTAATGACTTTGACAGTGATCTAAGTGATATTGATAAAGAGGACATCAAATTGTTGAACAAACTAAGTACTTAAAGTAATATGCAGTGATATTAACTGAATAGTATACGCTTTTTTATTGTTCGGAAAGGATGGTGGACACAAGTTCTAATCAGCTTATAAAGCAAATTTCTGATTTTTTAATATATAACAGAGAAATTTTGTTGGATGAACATTACAAGGATATTCAAAATTGCTATATAAAATTATGTGAAAATATCGACGATTCTCCTATTACTTCTAAGTATGAATGTCATTTTTCAACATGCAGCTGGTCATCAGATACATGTCAAGTCGGACCCAACACTTGCAGCTGTTACATGTTGAAAAGTAGAATAAATCAAACAAAGAAAATAATGTCATTATATAACAGAATAAATAAAAGGTGTTAATTCAAACAAATTTGTTTTAGTTTCAATTTAACTTTTCGCAGGTGTGGTCATCTTTTCAGAGAATCAAACAAAATGCATAAATTTATATTGCTGGTAATCTATCTATCATTGGGTGTATTACAAGCTATCCCAATACCATTAAATCTAACAGCACAAGATGATAATAAAGGAAATTTGGAATTTTCTTTATTGCTACCTAGTAATGATACTTTGAAAATTGATTTGTTCTTTCAATTGATGAAGATAAGTGAGAACGTACAGCAACAAAATGAAAATAATCAAACAACAACACCAACAACAACAACAACAACAGAAAAACCGGAAGCAAAATATTTTACTGTCAAAGAGGCCATAGAAGCATTTAGGCAAGATTTGTTGAGAAAAGAAATGGATATACAAGGAATAATTGAAAGTGAAAATATTTTTTATAGACATTTTAAGTTAGAATATGATCAGTTGGACTTAACAATACGTTGCTCTTATGATAGTAATTATAAGAAACGTACATTGGCAATATCTTGCTATGAATATCGTGAATATTCCACTGAAAGAATTACGAGTAATGGTGAAATTGAATTATTTACAACACAAGACACAACGTTCCGTTCCGATATTGAATTGATCGATGTTAAAAAGTATAAACAAACATATGATATGACAATTTCATAGATTATGAAATTGATTTCCATCAGAGTTGAGATTTAATGCAAACGAACAATGGAGCAAGGGAATCAGTTTCAGTACGAGAAGGATGGATACAGATAAGATTGAAATGAAAAATACAACATTTAAGAAGCTGCAGTATGCGGATATATTTAAGAACCCCCCTTCAAACGATATATGAATAAGAGAAAAGAAACATCTAATTGTTCATCAAACGATGTATATAAAAAAAGAAATAAAGAAAACTATTTGTTTATTTTTAAATTGAATATTGTTTATTTTTTGTTTTTTTGTAGAGAAATTTCAGACACAAGTGTCCGCAGTTAAAAGAATTATAATTTTGCTGTTGGATATAGTTGTACTGGATGTTGTTTCCTAGATATTTCACAACTTCTTGAGGTGGTTGCAGGTTTCCAAAGCTGTCAAAATATTCTTTATGGGTTTTGTTCTTTCTATATGCTACCCAGTGTGTTCCAGAACCGAAAGAAGAATCCAGATTAATAATGCCACATTCAATTTGATTTGGTCGTTTTGGTAAAGTATTGAGCATAAAGACGCCTCTGAAATTTGGTAGATATTTAGTGTATTTGATCAAATCGCTATCTGTAAGCGCACGTCTGGGTAGGTTTTTCAATAGTTTTTTGGCTGCGAATGATAAAATAAACCATATCCCTCTTTGTATGGTCTCAGATATAGTCCTTTTCCCATTGCTATGCTCTCCATAGTTTTGTTATGACGATTTGCTTCTTCGAATTGGCTGCGAGCAGATTTGGCTTGATTTATCGCTTTAGCGATAGCGGATCCACCAGATGCTAAACCTCCTATAGCTCCGAGGGCTGTTAGTATTGGAACGAGAGGTAGAAAACCTCCAACCTTAGGAAGCGGTATTATACGTGGAACGTGAACCAATGACTTTTTTCTTTTAAAAGAATTTGCTATGACTTTCCTAGCTATTTGTATGGCGCTCTCAATGTCGGTCGGTTTTTCTTGTAATAAAACCTTTTTAGCAGTTTGTACAGCCGTCTTAAAAAGCTTATTTCCAGTTTTCAAAATGTTCCTTCTCTTAGATTTCGCTTTCGTATTGTTTGACTTGTTGCCCATTCCTAATTTTACTTTAGTCTTCATGATGTTTGTCACCAACCAGGCGTTTGCACGTTCAGCAAAATTACTATCTTGGGATTTTACTCTTGTCCACGCCTTGTTACTTAATATTTGATCTGCTGCGTGTCGTTTATTTAAATCTTTTGACTGAGAATAAGCAATATCATGCTCTTTGCAGGCAGCGTCCAACGGATTTATTCCTTTTTCCCCCTTGGCTAGACGTTCTTTAAGTTTAGTGCCGGGTCCACAAAATTGATAGCCTGGTAAATGAAGTTCAACTGGTAGGGAGTTAATAACTTTATCCATAAGACCTCTTCCAACTGTGTTGCGATTGTGACTAATTAGCTTTTTATATAAAACTACCATTTTTATTCAATTATTCAATATTGAATGGTGTGATCAAGTCTGATGAACATATTTTTGAAGACTAAAAAAGCACAGGTTTTTATCGTTTGGTCTACACTCATTATTGGAATGCGTTTCATTAAACAACAAAATAATCTTGTTGTCCGCAACAGAGATTTTTCAACTAATAATTCATCGAAACCGAGACATAGTTTACTTTTACCAAACATAATAAGAGCTTTGATTGTGGGCCCATCAAACTGTGGAAAAACGAATGTTATGATAGGATTAATAGAAAGTCCAAATGGAATCAAGTTCAAGAATATTTATTTATATTCAAGGTCAGTGTACCAACCAAAGTATCAATATCTACAACAATTAATACAATCTATAAAAGGTATGGGATTCCATACATTCTCTGTAAATGAAGATGTTCTACCGCCGGATGAAGCAAAGAGTAATTCTATTATTATTTTCGATGATGTTGCATGTGAGAAACAAAACAATATAAGATCATATTTTTGTATGGGACGTCATAAAAATATAGATTGTTTTTATTTATGTCAAACATATACACGAATTCCAAAACACTTGATACGAGATAATGCTAACATGATTGTTATGTTCAAACAAGATGAAATGAATATGAAACATATATACAACGACCATGTGGGTGCAGATATGAATTTTACAAAATTTTCGAACATGTGCAGCAACTGTTGGAAACACAAATATGGGTTTCTTGTTATCAGTAAAGATGATCCTATTGATGGAGGCCGTTATAGGAAAGGATTTGATATTTTTATTCAACAATAAATAAACCGATCTGTAATAAGCAGATAACAACAAGCTGTTGAAGGGATCTGATATTTATCATCAGATAACAACGAGCTGTTGATCAGTTAACAATAATCAGTTCCAACAAAAACACCAAGCAGAGCCGATAATCCTAAGCAAGGAGAAAATGAATGAGAAAATAGTAAGAGATATTATAAAGACTAGAAGGGTATTGAGGAAAAAATTTAACAGCATCAAGAATCTAGAAGCAAGTACAGATGATATACTGGAGCAGACCTTTAAACCCATCACTGGTCCCCTTAAAGATCTTGTTAAAACTTCAAAATTTAGTTCTGATGAAACAAACTTTGAGCCAAGACCTTCCTTAAAAACCAATACAAGTACACCATTCAAAAAACAAAAAGCAAACGATACATATTCTGATGATGAAGATATTACTATTCCTTTTAATGCAAATGATACAAGTAAAGAAGACACATTCTATTCACAATCAGATGATGTAGATAAAAACATCAGCAGCAGTAAATATTCCATATTAAATTTAACAAAGTTGGAAGAGAACAATACATTAGACACACTCTATGGACCGCATAGAGACTCAAACTCTAAATGGAGATTTGGCAATAAGGATTTTGTGTTGAGAGCAAATATGATTTCTATTGAGGATCAAACCTGGTCACTGACACCAGGACTCAATGAATTGTTGTTTTACAAAACACCTAGAAACTATAATTCCTCTGATTTGCAAGTTTATAAAGAAATTTTAATTATAACGAGTGCTCATAAACGCAACTATAATGAAAACGAACAAGTTAAAGGAACCAAAGCAAATAAATATATAAATATTATAAAAAAGTTGTTTATAAACAATTCTGCACAACCAACTCATAAGGGATCCGGCTTAATGAGAGTGAATTTACAAAAACCTAATTATATTTACTGGGATGATCCCAATGAATTAGTAGACAGATTACGTCTTTTGATCTCATCACAATCAGCCGGGCATACAAATCACAATAATGAAATTGTTTCCATTATTGAAGAATTAAGAGAAAGCAATATAATTGTATAAATCTGTTAACCTTTGTTCATTAACAAGATGAGTGTAGACAAGTTTGGTCACTTTTCTCATAATACTCAAAATGAAAGCGGAAGGAGAAAAACCGTAGGATTTAATGTTGATCGTGATAAGAATATAAACATACATCGGAAACGTATAAAAAATGTAGGATTACCTATTGATGACAATGATGCGGTTACAAAAAATTTTCTCTTGGAAAGTATAAAGCAGTTAGCGTTAAAAGTTGAAAAAGATATCATATTGTTGGAGGTCAACATTAAGAACGCCATAGAAACAACGATCGGAAAAGATCTCACAAATGTTAAAGAATATATTGAGAGCAGTATAGAACACGAAAGAACCTCAAACAAATCGTTATATGAAAATATAAACAAGGATTTAACAGAAACTAATAAATATATTGAAGAAAGGCTCAGCGGAGTCGAAGATTATATTTTCAGAAAAATTTTAGAACCAAAATTATTACAAAAATTTAAGGAAATCCATTCATCAGTAGAGTCATAGTAGACAATGAATGTAAATAAAAAGAGAGGTTTAGTGAATGAACTTCATATTCAAGCTCGAAGAAATTTCAAACGTCGTCGTGTAATAACAAAAGGGATAGATGATCTATGGCAAGCCGATTTAGTAGAAATGGGCATCTATTCAAAATTCAACAAAGGTCACCGTTTTCTTCTCACCGTCATAGATACATTTTCGAAATTTGCTTGGGTTGTACCTCTTAAAACTAAAACTGCTACAAATGTCTGTGAAGCGATGAAAAGCATACTTTTTGAGGGGTGCCATCGTGGTCATCATCGTCATCGTCGTCGTCGCTGCTCACCAAAAAATCTACAAACCGATGATGGAAAAGAATTTTTCAACAAACAATTTCAAACTCTAATGCGACAGTACAATATTAATCACTATTCAACATTTAGTATTGTAAAGGCATCAATAGTTGAACGTTTTAACAGAACATTTAAAGGTCTAATGTGGAAAGAGTTCAGTTACCGTGGAACATATCAATGGATTGATATTTACAAACAATTGGTTGACATATATAATAATACAAAACATCGAACCATTAAAATGTCACCAAGTAGTGTAAATTCTACCAATGAAAAAAGAATATTAAACACCGTTTACAACAACTTGAAAATGTTTAATAAACCAAAGTTTCACAAGGGCGACAGCGTACGAATCAGTAAATATAAACATATTTTTGAAAAAGGCTACACACCAAATTGGACTACTGAAATTTTCAAAATCAAAACAGTTCAAAATACTAATCCAACTACATACATTTTGGAGGACTATAAGGACAATGCGATCAAGGGAGGATTCTATGAGTATGAGCTGTTGAAAACCAGATATCCAAATACTTATCTTGTTGAGAAAATTATCAATACCAGAGGAAGCAAGGCTCTAGTAAAATGGTTAGGATTTTCAAGCGAACATAATTCTTGGATTAATAAAAAAGATATACTGTAATATACACATATACATACACACATTTTTAAATAAAGTTATAATTTTTGATAAAAATATCTTTCAAATGTGTTTTCTATTTCATTGTTCAACTATCACTTAAGATGTCAATAACGCTAACTTTAACTGGGAATACATCCAATCTGGAAGCAAATTATTTTCCATCAATAGATTTGGATAGGGATTACGAGTGTGGTCTCGTTGATTTCCATACATATCACACTGTACCCAATGTTGATTTGGAAAATAATTTGTTTCATGTGCAAAACCAAATCATTGAACTTCCGGTTGGCTCGTATGAATTCGAAGATATAGCTACATACTTGCAGAAAAAGTATGAAAGCATAAATAAAAAAGGAGAATTTTATATTGAACCCAATTACAATACATTGAAAACTGAAATTTACTGTAGTGATGATATTGATTTTAGTTTCGGAGCTGGGATTGTCATTACAATCCTGTACTATCACAAGGACTACACAATCTGTGGAATGTTAAACTTTCTCCACAAAGCGAGAGACCACGGTTTATTTTAATAATCTTCCAATCTGCAAATCAATTTCAGCACTGTGATTTGAGTAATGTTAAAGTGCATATTAACTCTGTTTCATATCCTTATGATGATCTCAATCTTAAATTTGATCGTAACCGGTATGCCATCTTGTATGATATGTATATAAAATTTCAACAAAGCTATTACATGCGCGACCCTCAACCTATTTTATCGCGTGAGGATTTCAAGAAAGTCGCACCAATCATTGTGGTCGATGTAACACATCAAAACGAAGCTATTAAAACAGGACCCCTAGATATAAGAGTGGAATTTTATACAACAAAGAATATTCCAGATAAAACTTCTGCATACTGTGTACTCATACATGATCGTATAATTGAGTATACACCGCTTACAGGTGATGTCAAGCGAGTTATGTAAAACAAATTTCATTAACAAACTTGTGTTCATTGGATACGCACGCTTTCTTTTAGAAAAGTTTAATCATTAAAAAAAAAAAAATAATAATTTTTTTCACCAATATAAAAATGATTGTGGTAGATTTTATAACAATCGATGTACAAGGATTCAAAATTGAAAACAACAATTTCATAATAAAAGAACTGGCTGTAACTTTCAACTTTAACGAATATCAAAATTTTTTAATCGAACCACCATTCCCCTTTGAGAGATTAACAATGAAATCTCGAAAACAAGCCATTTGGTTGGGAAGCAACCATCATCATCTGGCTTGGAGTGCTGGTTCCGTCAACATTAAAAGTGTGCAGAAGTTTTTAAAGGAAAACATTTCCATAGTTACAATGATCTATGTTAAGGGAACAGAGAAGACAAAGTGGATAGAAGACATCTTTGATGACAACTGGTTCCAGGTGGTTAACGTTGAAGACTTTGGATGTCAGAATTTTAAATCTCTGCGACAGAACAACTCTTCATTTACAAAATGTCCAAATCATGATGCTGCTGGTTGCTGTGCCTTGGAGAACAGTTTGCTCATACGTAATTTCGTAAATTGCAATATAATCAAAAAAAATGTAAATGAATCCAATTTTTTGTAGCTCTATAAATTTCCAAGAAAAAAATCAATAAATAAAAAACAACTAATTACATTATTTGTAAAAGAAAAACACAGTTTTTTATTAATCTTTTTTTTTTACAATTTCAATATGAGATGATTTACCCAATGGACCAATATAGGTTAGCGTGAATGGTGTTTGGTTGATCACCATTCTTGTCTCCTCTGTTAAATTAACATACCGATCCGGAAGAAATATCTATTTAGAGGAGAAAAAAAGTAGGTATATAGAATTATATTGTTTATTTATTTAATTGATTGTACTTACTTGAAAGTCTTTGAAGATACACAACATCTTCTTCCCAAATTTGGTTGTACAAACTTTGATTTCTTCAATATCATATCGCTGTCCCTTTACTAGGGTATTGAGCTTTTTTGTTTCCTTGAAACTGCTCCTGCTCTCGATGCTATTTAGTTCTTCCTGAACGTCCATGATGTTGTGAATAATGTACAATGTGAAATAAGAATATGAATTCACACTATTTATACCATTTCAAATATATACTATAGTGAAACAAAATAAAAATGTTATCATATCATTATGATATCAAACCATGGTGTTGTGAAATAAGAATATGAATTAACACTATATATACCATTTCAAATATATATAATGAAACAAAATAATAATGTTATCATAACATTATGACCTCAACCGCAACATGCCATTTGTTATTCCATAGAACGGTTACGAGGGAAACGACTTAATTTCCAAATGATAACAAGCATTATTTTTTCAATACAAATTTTTATTTATATATTAACTAAACTAAACATTAACTATATGTATATAACCATATCTTACAATTTTTAATGATCTCTTCATCTTGAGTATCCAAACATAGAGAAGACACAACATTTTTTACAATACATTTATTGATGTTGATCTGCAATCTTATAATGACCCCAGGCCAAAGTACTTATATTATCTTCACAAATATATCTTTTTGTATCTTCAAAACTCAATGATTTCTTATTTAAATTTTGGGTATACATTTTATGAAGTTTATTCCTAAATATAGTCATATTCCTATAAATAGAACACTTATCAAATAAACAAGTCTTATAGTTTTGTATTGTTAGTCTTTTTGTTACAGATTTCTTGATTCCTTTTGCTTTCTGAACAGAAGCACCATCAACAATTGTAAATGAATACATTTTTGCACGTAAGCCGATAAATTGATGCATTTTCTTTCCACTATTCTCATCCTTAAACATACCTAATTTTTTCGCATTAACAAGCGGAAAGTTGTGTACATTTAAGGGGCTGTAGTCGGAAGTATCAAAATATGTAGATAAATCATGCAGAATATCAGAATAAAAGTCGTCTGTATTTATTGTATATATGAATGAATCTGTGTCCATGTAATTAAGAAGCAAGCTGTTACTAAATTTAATTTTCATATATTCATAATGGAACTCGTACATGAGTAATTTTGAAAGTTCCAAAACAACGAAACCCAAATAAAGTGGTTTATTATAGACGACTTTTACCCTATTCAACTGAATAGCAATCATATTTTCCGAAAAAATTGACCTACTGTGAACATTTGGTTTTGCTAATAAAGCGCGTGCACCTTTCTTCTTACCAATACTCTCCCAATGTGTGACAATTTTAACATCAGTTCTCTTATCGATGTTTTCCATTGTCTTACCATAGACGCTATTATTCATTAGCTTGAAAAAGTTTTTTTCAAAAACATTTGCAGCTTTCATGCGATGGTGAGTATTCAATTCAATATACTTTTGAAGCCAATTCGATTGTTTGAATTGAATGATTCTGTGAATTTTTTTCAATATTAAACCATGTTTTAAGGCTTGCTTCAAGTTTTCTATATGAATAACATATTCACTTTTAGCATAAAAACTGCTTACCAACTTTTTAGATTTGGTTCCAGGAGTACTTATATTTTCTGGACAGAATGGTAAGTCATTGTGAGTATCGTGTAAGGTATTCGGATAATCCAAGTCTACCTCCAAAACGTAACCGATATCATTACTTGTGAAAGACATGATATAATTTTCAGTAAACTGATCAATGTTAGATACCCATTGAAAGCCACCAGAGGGAAGAGTTTGGTTCATCGCCCAACCGTAGAGGTTATTTACATCCAAGTACATCAGATATGATGAAGGTATGTTTGGGTTATACGTACTCATAAATTTGTTGTTTGCCTCCGAATATCTATGACAACATTGCGATAAACCACCTCTTACACCTTTTTGGAAAAATTTATACATTTCTAAATTGGTTAATAGTTCCAACTCAATGTCTGTAACTTTGAGCATAGCATCCCAAGATAAGCCTGGTGTTGTATAATAGTAGCAGGGATCTAATTTATAAATTTCTTGACAAATTTTTCGAAAATTTTCAAAGATATCGGCAAGCAAAACAACATCGCTCTGTAAATAAATTTTTAGGTATTCTCCCATACTTTTACAATTGAAAAATGTCCAAATTTTTTGCGCAACTTCATATGCTTCATCGGAACATTCCTCATCAGTTAGTTTGTTGAAGAATGCACTCTTTTCCGGTAAAGATTTCTCTTCTAAACGCTCCCATGAACATAGATAATCATAAGGAAACACACCTTTCCTTTTGATTAAATCGAATTCTTGAGCACAATTGAAAAAAGAAGTTGTTAATTTAAAATCATCATTACCTAAATTTCGCGATAATGAATCAATACTTTCGTTCAGAAAGCGATAGGAATCAAGAAATCTCATTTCAAAATAAGTTTCTGATTTTGCATTTACAAGTATTTTCTTAGATATAGAAATATACTTTTCCTTATTTAGGGCTATGACATTTATTTCTCCCTCCACTTCATTCAATGAGGAGAAAAATAAATGGCTGTCATAACCTGTTAGATTGTGTAAAAAAATTGGAATGAATTTAGGAAGACTTGATCTTAAATTACACTGATTATGACTAGGCCCTCTATATTCTCCGGTAATATGACAATGATCTCTTACTCTATACTCGCATTCTATAAATGGTTTCCCACAAAATATACAGCACTCATCGTTCTCCTGACACCATTGTTGTTGCAATGTGAGTTCTTTCATCGGAACTGCATATTTATAATAATCAGCATACAGACGTTGAATATCTTCACTTAGATTAATAATAAATTGTCTCGTACAGTCTGGCCCTATAAAATAAAAATAAGATTAATAAAACATTAAAAGAAAAAAAAAAAAAAAAGCAAACTTCTTACCTGTAAACGTTCTCATTGAATTCTTGCTTTTATCAAAGAAACAATTAATATAGTATGCAAATGCGCAAGGAACATGCTGTTGAGTTGTTGTTGTTGACGATATTGTTGGGTCAGGAAGACAAGTACTTACAGGAAGTAAAATACTTTCAAAGTCTGCATATATCACGAAAGGTACACTGACAGACTTTTCAACATTTGAAAACTTTATTGTGTTTGTCTCCTCCTTTGGCATATATGTAACGACATGAGTGCATTCTTTCTTATGTTTTTGCAAACTTTCCTCATTGTAATAATGCTGCAAACAACTATTACAAAAGTATAATTTTGTCTCCTTCACCGCAAGTATCCTATCGCGTAGAAGCCGACTCAAACATTTGATCCATACATAGTGTGACGCTTTGTTATCATCGCAATATAACAAGTTAATGTGCAATGGCTTTTCATTTTTAGTCAAGTAGTATGGACCCTCAATACATTGTTTACTGTTGCCATCATCGTTCGAGTACCCAAACACATTTACACTTATTTGATTTTGTGCTTCAAATTTGTGTATCTGATCAATTTTCAAAGGAAAGATGAGATCTTTAAAATTTAACACCATATTTGCAGTGACGATACAATCACTCGTTATATCCGATATGTTATAAGAATATGGGGAATTAGGCATCGACACATTTGGACTTACAGCTGATATTATCGACCATTTGAAACAATATATGTCATTGTTCTTAATATTGATAACAGCCTTTTTGTTATTAATGAACTCTGGTAACTTAAAATGTCTTGATCCCATCAAACATT
Source organism: Portevinia maculata (assembly GCA_949715645.1). Taxonomy (NCBI): domain Eukaryota; kingdom Metazoa; phylum Arthropoda; class Insecta; order Diptera; family Syrphidae; genus Portevinia; species Portevinia maculata. The sequence goes on along the minus strand of OX454527.1, from coordinate 22,567,805 downwards.
GGTATCTATTAATATTCAATTCCATGGCTTTTATTTTAATCAGAGTCCATCCACTGTCTCGCTCCTGAAATTCTTCCAACTTCTCCCTTATAATCTCCTCCATATCTTTTATTAGTTTTTCAATGTTGTCATATAAAAGAGCGGATTGCATACGAGTTACCATTGATTTTACATCAAACTCCATATCGTCTTCATTACCAATCTTAACGAATTCGGCGAATAATTCCAAATTGAATTTAACCGAATTATTCTCAACGATTTTCTCTTGTAAAAGATTGTATACAATCGCTCGCTTCCGAACAAAAAATGAATTCACATCCAAATCTTCTTCTTTTTCATTTATCACAGAATAGGAGACAATTCGTTCTTTGAACGATGACATTATCTTAAACACATTATCACCGTAGGCCACTTGCACTTTTGATTTGTGTGTATTGCTTCGCTGATGCTGTTTCCAGTTCCTTTTATTCACCTCAATGTTACACAAATTGCATAGAATATTTGATGATGATGATGATGATGCTGGCAACGCTGATGATATCGGTGGTGATGATGTTGATGTTGGCAACGCTGATAATATCGGTGGTGATGATGTCGATGCAGATACTACACACTTTAACAAGTGCACCTTCAATTTGTAGTTTGTGGTATACGACTTACCACAAAACATACAATGGTTCAATATCTTCTCATGTACCGTTCCCGTATGACGCTTCAAAGCATCTTTACGTGAAAATACTTTGTCACAAATATTGCACTTCATCTTTGTTTTTTGAAAATTAAAAATTTTATAACCTATGCAATCGTGCAATGAAATCTATTTATAGAAAGAAAAAAATAGATACATCAGCACTTAGTTATCTCAGGATTCCCGCCCACTAATGAAAACAGTATCCTACCCAACATATAAAAATAAAAATTATATAAACAATATTCTTACCAGATTTATATTTAACTGCTCTTTGAATTAAATTCACAAAAAAAAAGATTTATTTAGTTTTTTTATTCACACTTACACTTCGAAATGATACAACTGTCACTTTGAATGCGATTCCACTCGATTTATATACCCTTCGCAATCATTTTTTTAACATATAATCAAATATATTTACTATTTATAATTATAATGAAACAAATAAGGTGACTTATATAACCTTCGCAATCATTTTTACATACAATTTTGTCACAACATCTTTAACACAAATAAATTAATTAAACCATAATAGATATGGCTTATCTCTAACCGCAAAGATGTATTTTTTACATTTTTCTAATGTTGACTATAAAGTTGAAAAGTTCAAAATCGCTGTTTATTAGTATCCACCAAAGCTATCTACGTCAGCAAAGGCCAGATGTATTTTTTACACTTTTTTCATAACTACATCTACTTTTACAATTTTAAAATGTTTCCATGATGAATGACAAATGCAATATTTATCACCCGATTTTATTGGTTGAATCCAAAACATTTTTAACAAATAATGAATATCTAATGACACCAACGCTTTTTATATAAAAAATTAGTCAATCAAATCGTTTGATTCAAAAAACTTAAAACAATTGGAACTTAAAACCGCAGAAAATTTGTATAATGGGCAATCTTTTCCAACACACCTGTCACCTGTCATCTGTCAACTATTACCTGTCCCTATCATCTTATATACCCTTCGCAATTATGTTCATACTATGCTGTACATGCATGATTAACTAATTACACAAATTAATTGACTGCAACAGATATGACTTATCTCTAATCGCAAAGACCAGATGTATTTTTTACATTTTTTCATGTTTCATCATGCTTATCAATGTTGACCTACAAATTTGACCTTCCCCACCATGCTTATCAATGATAGAAGTTACCTAAACATAATGTATCGCCATGTGTTGACTATAAAATTCCAAAATTCAAAATCGTTGCTTATCAATTCCAACACATTGGGATGTACCACCAGAACGTACCTACAAATTCCCACCATGCTTATCAAAGATGATTCCCCAATTTGACCTCCAACGATTCACCCACAAATTCGACCTGTTCATTAACATTAAATTGGTACAATATTGATGATAAATTTCCAGGTACTGGATCTCCTCTACACATTTTCAACAACAAACATTTATTGCCATCCTCTGGAGTCAGATAAACTGATAAACTACTATTAACTACATCTACTTTTACAATTTTAAAATGTTTCCATGATGAATGACAAATGCAATATTTATCACCCGATTTTATTGGTTGAATCCAAAACATTTTTAACAAATAATGAATATCTAATGACACCAACGCTTTTTATATAAAAAATTAGTCAATCAAATCGTTTGATTCAAAAAACTTAAAACAATTGGAACTTAAAACCGCAGAAAATTTGGATAATGGGCAATCTTTTCCAACACACCTGTCACCTGTCATCTGTCAACTATTACCTGTCCCTATCATCTTATATACCCTTCGCAATTATGTTCATACTATGCTGTACATGCATGATTAACTAATTACACAAATTAATTGACTGCAACAGATTAAAATTCCAAAGTTCAAAATCGTTGCTTATCATGTATAATGGGCAATCTTTTCCAACACACCTGTCACCTGTCATCTGTCAACTATTACCTGTCCCTATCATCTTATATACCCTTCGCAATTATGTTCATACTATGCTGTACATGCATGATTAACTAATTACACAAATTAATTGACTGCAACAGATTAAAATTCCAAAGTTCAAAATCGTTGCTTATCAATATCCAACACTTTGGGATGTACCACCAGAACGTACCTACAAATTCCCACCATGGGATGTACCACCAGAACGTACCTACAAATTCCCACCATGCTTATCAAAGATGATTCCCCCAATTTGACCTCCAACGATTCACCCACAAATTCGACCTTCAACGACTACAACAAATATGACTTATCTCTAACCGCAATGCATGTATCACCATGCTTATCAGTGTTGACCCGCAAATTTGAACTCCACTACTCCACTACCCAATTCCACTACTGCTTATCAGTGTTGCTCAAATTTGAACTCCACTACTCCACTACCCTCCACTACTCCACTACTCCACTACCCTCCACTACCCTCCACTACCCTCCACTACTCCACTACCCTCCACTACTCCACTACCCAATTCCACTACTTTGCCTCAACCAGAACCAACCAAAACATACTACTGGCCTGCCACTTTTTGTGATTTTATAGGAACATCCCATGCCTCAAAACCTGCACCACAAACCCCCGAACTCAGTCATCATAATGCCAAATCGACTATCAAGGCCGCCGCTCCCTTTCCGCGGAATGGTATAACTTGAGGCTCGTACTGCAACAGTCGTCACAAGCCGCACCCCCCCCCCCCCCCCCCCGCGATGCGTGCAGCAGGATTGGACCACCTTCAGTTACGCCCTCTAGCACAGTTTTGTAACCAACTACTTGACTGTGCAGCCGGTACACCCCGACCCCCCCTCCAAGATATGTAATAGCTTGCCCGGGATTGACTGTATCGGTCTCCCTGGCAGGGTATTGCCTGCAAAGAGAGTGAAGAGCAGTTTGAGGTTCGATTGTAACAGTCATCTCAAAAGACTCTTCCCTCTCCCGGTGATCAGGAGGCAATAGCCTCCCTCCGTGGCGCAGAATTTGAGTTCGACCTGTGGTTTGATTACATCAATCACCTCATCTCGATCGCAACCCTTGGTTCGAATGTCGGGCGAAAGTCACCTCTGCACTAGTCACTCTAACACATCGCAACCTATGCGAAACACAGCCATGCTGCACACCCTGACCCCTTCAGGAGTATCTTCCCCCTAAAACCACTACCTCACAGGAGGCAATCACGAAGAACCCAGTAGGCCGAGCGACGACCGGCAGAACACCCCCCCCCCCCCCTTTTTTTGTGGTATCAGAACGACGTGATAGCTTCGGCGGATCTTGAACCTTCTTTTTCGATTACTTACTTACTAAATGGGGTCCCGACCCGTGAAGAGTCTCTGCCTGAGACACTGCAGCTTTCCATCATCTCTTACAGTTCTCCAGACCAACCGCTCTGGCATCCGCTATGACTTGGTCTTTAAAAAGGAGGTTCGGTTCTCCTTGCCTTCTCGAACATAGGGGCTGGAAGTCGAAGATCCTCTTGGCTGGAGCGTTATTGTCCATATGGCCGAACCAATATAGTCGATTTAGCTTTTTGGACTGCATCCACATCTTGGTACAGGTCATGGAGTGGTTGTTTTTTCTCCTCCATTCGCCCTGCTCGCAGGAGGACCAAATATCCGACGGAGTATTTTTCTTTCAAAAGAACCCAATGTAAGCTCCCCTTTTCGACTTATCGTCGAGCAATCGGCACCATAAAGCCGGACTGGCAGGATCAAGGTTCGATAGAGCATGCATTTTGTCCTTCGAGTGAGGACCCATTTGTTTCGCTGAACTGAAGTAGCAGCAGTTTCCTAAGGAAATTCTCCTTCGGATCTGCACTTAGGTGTCATTAATAGAGATGATGTTTACTCCTAGGTAGACGAACTCCATAACTACCTCGAAGTTATTGCTATCAATAGTGACGTTTTGTCCTACTAGGCGGTAGACAGATGTTTGTTTGTTTGTTCATGGTATGTACTTGATCTTGTCCTCATTTACTTCAAAGCCAGCCAATTTCGCCTGTTCTTCAACCGCCGTTAAAGAATGTAACAGGGCCACTGGGAACGGCCGATGATGTCGATATCGTCCGCATACCAAAGTAGCTGAACGAATCTATTGATCAGTTGATAGCGCACCTTGCCGAAATCCGGTACAAGTTTGGAATAATTCGGAAGAGCTGCATCCAAACTGAACATTGCACCCTGTGTTTTCAAGCGGCTTTAAAGTCGATGAAGAGGTTGTGGGTCTTGACTTGAAATTCATTGGTCTTTTCCAGGATTTGTCTGAGTGTGAAGATTTGGTCTATTGTCGATCTGCCGAGCCGGAAGCCACACTGGTACGTACCGATAATTATTGTGTTGCAGAACAGCTTGAGATGTTAGTACCTACTACCTTGGATCTCATATGCGACATTTAGTTTTCCGATTAAACTTTGTTATTTCTGTTGACATGCGAAGCATCTTCATCTCATCCGCCGTTAATTTGCCTCCGCTGTTTCGATACCAAAAAGCAATTTGCCGAATTTTGGTGGCTTTTTGAGGGGGGAGGGGTCAACATGCCCTCCCAAGACGGCGCGTGTCCTAGGTAACATCCTCTTAGTTTATAAGTTAGATTAAGTAAGCTAGGGCGTTTCTGGGAGTGGCCGGGCTCGTCAACTTGTGGTAGTGTAAGGCTTCAGTTAGCTCACGGCAGCGCGTGCGCGTTGACGACTGCCAGGCGCTCGGACAGCAATTGGGATTTTGACCACTTGTTGCGCAAGGCAACGAGTTTTCAGAATCCTAATTTTAGTTAGAATACGTTAAGTAGTTTAAGTAAGTAGAATAGGTAATTTTTATTTTTTAATTTGTTTTATAAAATATATAAAATGGAAATAATGATGCCGAGTTTTAAAAATGTTCTCGATGAATATTTATGTAAGATTAGTTCGTAAAATAGTTTTAAGGTCGAAAGGCAATAATTATAGGGTTATAGTTAAGTTTAGAGCGTCCGCATAGGGACCAATAAATAAGAATAAGTATCCTGTTATCTTAAAGTTAGATTTAATCATTTTTGTCTCGTATGTAAGTACAAGGTGGCGCAAAAATAACCTTCCGATGTTTTTTGGCTGTACTTTAAAAAAAAATGAAAAACTTTGATTCTTCTTGTGGATTATTTTTATTTGGTCTTTTAATTTTCTTTACATCAAGTCGAGAATATGATGTCATGTAAATGGCCGCCGCCACAGTTGATTGCCATTTGAGCCCTTTTTATGCCATTTTCCATCACTTTGGCCAAAACTTCCGGCGATAGGTCCTCACATTGTTGACGGATATTGTCTTTAAGAGCTGCAAGAGTCTGAGGCTTGTTGACATAAACCAGCGACTTCAAAAAGCCCCACAAAAAGAAGTCTGGAGCGGTCCAATCAGGCGATCTTGCTGTCCAGTGCAAATCGCCAAAACGGGAGATTAGGCGCTCGGGAAATGCATCCTTCAGCATATCGGTTGTGGCACGTGCAGTGTGTGCCGTTGCACCGTCCTGTTGGAACCACATGTTTTCCAATCCCAATTCATCAAGTTGCGGCAAAAAGAACTCGTTGATCATTGCTCTGTAGCGCTCACCATTCACAGTAACCGTTTGGCCCGCGACGCAAAATCGCAAAATTTATATCTGACAGGAGGATTACTTTTGCGCCACCTTGTAGATATCTAATAAAGAATAAAAAATTAAATTCCAAGTCAAGTTATTGTATGTTTACTAAGGAAAGAAGAATACCAGGATTCAAACCACCAGAAATTGAGGGAATACCCTTGAAGGTGGCGGAGAGTGCGAAATATCTAGGAATTATCCTCTATAGGAAGCTGAGTTGGAAGTCAAATTTCGATGACAGAGTTAGGAAAGCGGCCAACGCTTTCTACGCATGCAACCGTATCTTCGGCAAAAAATTGGGACCAAATCCAAACATAATTCTGTGGATGCAATACAGCTTAGTCTGGTGGCAAACCACAGACAAGGCAACCAATCTTAAGGCGATGGCAAAAATAGAAAGACTGGCATGTATACGGACAACCGGTGCAATGAGAACAACCCCAACCGCTGGCTTGGAAACCATTCTCAATCTGCCACCATTGGATCTATATATGCAGGAATCGGCTGCAAAAAGTACCTTGAGGATCCGCAAAACAAACAGCTGGAACCCGAGTCATTTAGGACATTTAGGATTCTGAACATGTACAAGTACATAGGGAACAACGTCATATCTGACTCCATGTCTCCTTACCTAGATTTTGAAAAACCATTCCCTTGTTCATTTCCGAGCAAGGAGAAATGGAACGCAAACATACCCATGAAAAGGAAATCGATATCCATCTTTACAGACGGATCAAAGATGGACTGTGGAAGGGGCGCTGGACTATTCTCAGAGGAATTAAACATTAATAGATCGATTAGATTACCTGATCATGGTCCTAGCAATCACTGTTGCAAGCATGGCCAATGATGGCGATACCACGTAGTGATATTACCATATTTATTGATAGCCAGGCGGCGATTAAAGCGGTGTCAGCAACCGAAATAAAGTCTCTGCTTGTTCACCGTTGCCGCGAGGAGCTCAAAGCTCTTGGCACGAAGCACAGGACGAGTCTCTGCTGGCTCCCTGGACACAAGGGCATATCCGGTAACGAGCGAGCTGATGAACTGACAAGAAAAGGTTCTGCGACGGACCTTGAACAGGCACTTCAGTCGGTTAAACCACCACTCTGTATTCTCAACGAAAAAGTGGAATATAGAACACGAATGAAAGCCAACAACAGGTGGTTTCACTAATCACAAGTGACATATCACGCAAACTCTGGCCAAAATATGATAAGGGCCGAACCAACAGACTTTTACGTTACGACAGGACATCGCTGTCAAAGTTGATTGGTACTCTTACTGGCCACAATCTGCTAAGGAACCACACAATGAAACTAAATCTCAAGGATGACGACATCTGTAGAGGCTGCGGTGATGAAGAAACCCATGAGGATACACCTCACTTCCTCTGTCACTGTCTAAGCCTGTGTCACCTGAGGAACAGAACACTTGGAAGATACTTCTTTCAAACCTTCGCGGGGGTCAGTCACCTTGACGTGTGTACCATCATTGCATTCGATGGTGCCGGTGCGAAGGCTTATGGCGCAGCTTCAACGGGCTATGCTGTCTAAGGGCCACCCATGACAGACAGGCTGCTGACGAGCGTCAACCAAGTATTGACCCGGACTCTACGTCCCCCTCTCCTCTTTTCTCTCTCAAAGCGCAGTTAAGTGTACCACTATGCGGCCTTTACAGGACAATACGTCCTTCCAAATTCCCCTCCTTTACCACCTGGGCTGGACGTAAGGTGTCATACGACCCGTGCCGAGAGTCAACCTGGCTGAGGGCCCAGTCATCAAATAGCTCAGTCGCGTACGGAGTATCCGGAAACCTGGCGCCCTCCGGATTAACTAGCCTTATCTGCACAATGCGGATCTCTGTGCAGATGGACCTCTTTTCTCCGCTACTCGTGGGACTTAATATGAAACCTAACAAAACAAAACAAACAAAAACGAAACAAAAAAATTTTACGGCCGGTTCCCCTTTAAAACCGGACGGTAGTACGGCGACCAAACTGTCTACCGGCAAAGCTCTTGTGGCACCAGCTAGGATTGGGACTGTGGATACACATGGTCCCTCCACTAGCGGTTGCGAGCAAAAAAAACCCCTTCCCAACAGAGAGAGGACTATGCATCATGGTCCCCCCTCTGCTGGCCCTTCAACTACCACCGCGTCTGCAAGGCTGACTGAAGGAGGGACTGTGCCTTCTCATGGTCCTTCTGGTGTCGGCGCAAAACCCACAACCAAACCCAATTCTGGCGGGGGTGGGACTGTGCATCATGGTCCTTCCCACACCAACAGCGCCGGATCGCGTCATCGCAATCCGTCCTCGACGAATTACAAAAATCGTCGTAATGCCATCCGGATCCAGCGTATGTGTGGCAACATCGCGGTGAAGGACAGGACCCCGGACCTAATCGCGAAACTGGCATGGGCCCAACAAATCCTCAGTAAAACCAGCGGGGATTTGTCGACAAAACGCCAGAGATCAGTGGAAGGGACCATTTCGGTTCCCAAGAGACAGAGGGTGCACAACACCGGCAACCCTCCCACTACCGCATCTCACAGGCCTTTTAGCGAGGTCCTTAAGGACAAAATTGTGATCGCGGTTATAGACCGTAGTCACATAGACGGCACTATCTCCCACGAAAGATGGGATGATGTAATATCTGCGCTCTCGGGCAACTACTCCTCATTCATGAGAGAAAACCCGGGACCACCGCCGCTAATCCATGAAGGCGGGTGGCATCAAGGCCACATCAAGCTGGTCGCATGTAGTGACCAAAGATCGGCTGACCTCTATAAGCTTGCGATTAGTAGGCTTGGAGAGGTGTGGCCCGGCGCAAGGCTCGAGGTCGTAGCGAGGGAGGATATCCCCTGCCGGCCAAGATCGCGCATATGGATCCCCCCAAATCCATCCACTCCAGAGGACGTCTTAGACATTCTAAGATCAAGCAACCCCTCTCTACCGACCCATAACTGGAAGGTGGCGAAACTGGAGGAGCAAAAGGGCTCCCACAGATGTGCGGTAGTCATTATCAATCAGGAAACCCTGGCTCCCCTGGCAAAAACAGATGGCCTCATACGATTTGGCTGGATCGAGGTCAAAATGAGGGTGTACAAAAAGGACGAACTCGAGGCGGGAAAACTTCCTCCTCCTTCTCCTCACCCTGAACTCTCGAATGATGAGCCATCTACCTCGTTCCCTTCGCTGGAGGACGATGAATCCGCCGATCATGCGGCAACTGCAAAATCGTCACTCTCCGTAAGCGATATACAATCGGATATGGAAACTGACGATTTCCTTGACAGGGTTCTTCTGAGTGAAGATGAACTTCTTAGTTCGTCTTCGGAATTGGAAGGCCTAAATAACACCGTGGTGGAGGTGCCTCAGGATTGTAGCGACAATGCTGCAGCTAATCCAGATTAACCTCCAACACTCCATCAAGGCTTCGGCCGCTCTCGTTCTTCGCCTCTCTAAAGGCGGGGAAGATGTCGTCTTGATCCAAGAACCATGGATTGTACACAACCTGGTTCAAGGACTCAAGACTCCTGGATATTACTCACTGTATGTGACCGACAAAGGTAAACCAAGATCGTGCATACTAGTGAAAAGAAACCTTAATGCTTACTTACTCCCTAATTTCAGCGATCGGGATATAACTGCTGCGAGACTGGAGACTGCAGGCAGATCAGTCTGGTTGGCATCGGCATATCTCGCCCACGACCACGTGGGACCTCTCCCTGGTGATAACCTGGAGAGACTGATCGAAGAAGCAAGGAGGCAGAAGGCTGAACTCATAATCGGCTGTGATGCTAACGCACATCACACCGTATGGGGAAGCTCGGATATCAACAACAGGGGTGAGTCACTTTTTGATTATATCTTAAGCACCAACCTCATTGTATGTAACATAGGTAATGAACCCACTTTCATTACCAAAAATCGACAAGAAGTCCTTGACATTACTCTTGTCTCCGATACCATCAACGACATGATAACGGGTTGGAAGGTCTCGACTGATCACTCCTTCTCTGATCACCGTTATCTTCAATTCAACCTCAATGTTGATCCTCCCTGCCAACCCATTTTCCGCAATCCTCGGAAAACCAATTGGCCCAAATACAGAGAAACTCTTCGCGGACTAGTTACCTCTGAACTTTTAAGTCCACCCTGTAACTTTTCCGAGCTTGACGGCAAGGTCTACGAGCTCACCTCGGCTCTCAATAAAGCGATGTCCGCTTCCTGTCCCCTCATACGACCTATGGGGAAGAGAAAGCCACAATGGTGGAGCCAGGAACTGGGACCACTCAGAAATAATTGCAGGAAACTCTTCAATCGCGCTAAAAGCTCGAGATTACTTACTGATTGGGACTCCTATAAGGAAGCTCTCAAATTATACAAAAAAGAGCTAAGGAAAGCCAAAAGATCATCCTGGAGACTCTTCTGTGGTAAAATAGAAGAAGTCTCTGAGGCATCTAGGCTAAGAAAAATCCTAGCTTCAAATCCAACCATGCCCAGCTGTCTAAAGAAAGCTGATGGATCCTGGACGATATCTAGCGAGGAATCGCTCAATCTGCTACTTGATACCCACTTCCCAGGAAGCTCCAATATTACCGGGTACACTGATCTGAATAGATCACTGGCACAGGTGACTCTTTCTCAAGGTCTGATCACAAGGGACAAGCTGCTTTGGGCACTAAATAGCTTCAAGCCCTTCAAGTCTGCAGGACCAGACGGCATAATACCTGCCGAATTACAAATGTGTTCAGATATCATCACACCAGTATTGGAGATGATTCTGAACAGCTGCTTAAAAATGGCATATATTCCTCAGGCTTGGAGAGAAGTGAAAGTGGTCTTTATACCAAAAGCGGGGAAATACTCCCATGTCAGCCCAAAAGACCTGAGACCTATTAGTTTATCATCATTCCTCCTCAAAACGTTGGAGCGACTGATTGATATCCATCTCCGTACCAACATAAATACGCAGCTTCTATCTGCGTCTCAACATGCATACTGTAAGGGTAAGTCAGTTGAAACTGCCCTTCACTCTCTGGTACGCACTATTGAATACTCCCTTCATCACAAGGAGTACACTATGGTTGCTTTTCTGGATATAGAAGGCGCCTTTAACAACGTGGGTACATCTGCAATCACGAATGCACTGACAGCACTGAATGTGGAGGGTTCGCTTGGTGAATTGATTAATCTACTGCTCACAAGTCGGATTATCAACTCAAAACTGGGCGTTTCATCCGCCAGGAGGTCTGTCAGTAGAGGCACGCCGCAAGGCGGGGTCCTTTCCCCCCTTCTCTGGAATTTGGTGGTGAATGAGCTACTGATATACCTGGAAGGGGTGGGCTGCAGGGTGATTGCATATGCGGATGACATTGCTATAGCCGTCTCCGGGAAGTACCTTAACACTATAAAAGAACTCATGCAAAATGCTCTTAACAAGCTAAAAAAATGGGCTAATCGCTGTGGCTTGGGTATCAACCCCCACAAAACAGAATTAATCCTCTTCTCCAGGAAACACAAGATTCCGCACATCGACCCACCCTCTATTGGTGGTATAAGATTAGTATTCTCTGACGAAGCTAAGTTCTTGGGTCTTATCTTCGATAGGAAGTTAAGCTGGAAACCCAACATACAAGAAAGGGTAAAAAAAGCCACAGTGGCACTTTTCTCTTGCAAAAAAGCCATTGGCAACAAGTGGGGTCTACAACCCCGCATAACGCATTGGCTATATGTATCGGTCGTAAGACCGATTCTCACATATGGGGTTGCTGTCTGGTGGACTGCCCTAAGTAAAGCTATAAACTGTGCTAAGCTTGGCAAAGTCCAACGCACAGCTGGTTTGTGCATAAGTGGAGCACTCCGTACCACCCCCTCTGCAGCACTCGATATCCTGCTACATCTGTTACCACTCGACATTTTTAGTAGGCAAACAGCAGCCTGTTCTGCTGTCCGCCTTAAGGCTACCTCGCAGTGGGTTAACAATAACATTGGCCACACCACCATTCTGGACTCATTTGAGTCTCTACCAGGAAACATAGATTACACCATACCCCAATTACAGTTTGGAAAGAACTTTCAAGTCACTATTCCTTCCAGATCATTCTGGGAGGACGCTGAATTTGAGGAAGTTAAAGCGATCCACTTCTACACCGATGGATCAAAAACTAGTGACGGGGTTGGTGGCGGCGTTTTCTCCGAAAGACTAAATCTGAGTCTCTCTTTCCGTCTCCCTAATCACTGTAGCGTATTCCAGGCGGAGATTATGGCGATAAAAGAAGCCCTGACGTGGCTGAAGAGAAATGTGATATCCACAAAGGATATCCGTATCTTCTCGGACAGTCAGGCCGCGATCAAGTCCGTGGATTCAGTATCTTCAAACTCCATTGCAGCCCTCGACTGCCGTTCATCTCTTATGGAGATGGCGGAGCAGTTTAACATTCACCTCTGTTGGGTGCCGGGGCATAGAGATATTCCAGGAAACTGCAGGGCTGATGAACTCGCCAAAAAGGGAACCAAACTCCCCCTTTTACCTGAAAAGGGTTCTCTGGGTATCCCAATCGCTACCTGCAAACTTTTATTCAAGCTATCCGCAATCGAGAGAACAAACCTTAGGTGGACAGGTAGTAATACATGTCTAGCGACTAAGCACATCTGGCCAAAGCTGGACCTGCGACGCTCTAAGAGTCTGATCTCACTAAACCGACTGCATATTAGCTCCACTATAGGTGCCATTACAGGGCACTGTCTGATAGGCAAGCATGCATCGAGGCTTGGCGTTTATTCTAACGATTTCTGTAGAAGTTGCTTGGACGAGGAGGAGGAGGAGACTATACTTCACCTTCTCTGTACATGTCCAGCTCTCTCCCATAATAGAAATCTTCATCTGGGAGATTTCTTGCTTAACAATCTCAACGACTTGGCTAACGCTGACGTTAGAAGTCTATCGCGCTTCATAAGAAGCTCTAAATGGTTTAACTAGTAGTGGGGAAACCCCTCGATCCGTGTGGCATCACAATGGACCTAATCCTGGTCTAAGTGTGTCGGCCTTCTGCTGACAGCCACTTCAACCTAACCTAACCTAACCTACTTCTTTCAAGGCATTTAAGAACTTTCTGATGTCTCATTCTCGAATCTTTACAGGTTTATAAGGACATCGAAATGGCTGGACAACCTGGAGTAGGAAAAAACAAGGACGAAGGACCAAGGCCAGAACAGCGAGGCCGACACTTCCAAAAGGGTATCACAATGAGACCACATGGACCTAAGTGTGGTGTAACAGATTCGCTCTGTTCCATTAGCCCGGAAACCTAACCTAACCTATGAACAGATGGGTGGCGACGGTGTAGAGGTTAGTGTGTTGGCTTGTGACCCGTGCGGTGCAGGTTCAATCCACATGGGGAACAACAACATACGCCACCCAATCACATGCCTCTACACCAAAAGGAGGATTTCTGCCTGGTAGTACAATGTAACGTTACCGAGTCTGAGTGCTCTGGGATTTGGATTTCCTTTTTTCTATAAAAAAAAAAGAAAAAAAAAGAACCTATGAACAGTATGTAATCGCCGGGCACACAACTGCGGTGTAGAGCCTTCCTAACAGCTTAGGGAAAATTGTTCGGTCACAGAGGACGGCTGAGTTTCCCCTGGACTTCACCCACCCTACGCTCACGCGTGGATTAACGTCATCATCACAGGTTGCATTGCTATTGATCGTAGACCTCAGATATTTGAACTTTCAGCACTAAGGAATTACTCTTTCACTTATATAAATGTCTGTAATAGGTCCGAGTGGATCAGAGAACGGGCTTGAATCGATTTCACATTTTATGTAGAGGAAAGGGAATCAATACATCAGATTCGCGTTGTTGAATCCCAGACCAAGTCCGTTCTAGACCTATTCTCAAATAGTTCCTATTCTTCAACGTTTTAATTTTTTTCATCTTATTTTATTTTATTTCTCCACCAATTTGTTGAACCGCTATCAAGGAATCATTCAACTTGCTTCTCATATATTTGTAAAAATAGCTCGCAAATAATTTACCCCCAGTGGCTCTCAATTTAAAACGAATCGAAAGCCTTTCCAATCAATTAATGTACTATACCCACGATACTCGCATCTTCAAACCGTGCATTTTCTTGAAGTAAAATTCCGTTCTTGTAATTCATAAAAGCATTCATTATAATTCCCAAGAGTCATCCACAAATCGAGTTCCGTAATAATGATAGAATCCAGCATTTTACTATACGGGTACATAGATCTGTATTTATCATCACTTACTGCTGAAGCACCATTTATTCACATTCTTCCTTTCCTCCTTTTTTTAACAAAACTAATTTGCAAACATCCCAGCAGCAGCAGCAGTAGTAGCACTCTGACACCCCACCCAGCTGCCAAATCCATCGCATGACTATCCCTCGCCTCCTCTTACCCAACACAAAGCCAACTAAAGCACAAACACAAAAGACTATAACAATTAAATTTGGATGTTGGGGCTGTAGTGTGTGCTGGGGAGATTCTGCGCATTCGAGGAATACCCTGGCGCGCGGGAAAACGTTCCTTGAACATTTTTCCCTTTTATTACACCAATCATACTATACAAAATGAACTAGAGACAGAGAATGAGAATGGGAACGAAGCAAAAGACACTCGAGAAGAGACAACATAAGAAAGCAAGCGAAGAACCCCATATGCCCTGAATCTTTAAATCGCGTACATAACCTCGCCCATGCTAGGTCTCTGGGACTACATACATAGTAAGGCGAATGGGAGCAGCCAGAGTAGAACGCTTTGCTTAAACAAACACTTGCAGCAGTGATACCTTTCCGTTTCCACTGTGCTCCCATCGTATAGAAACTCTCTTTTTTGTGCGTTTTCATCGAGAAGCAATAAAGACGGCCATAATGTTAAAGCCCAGATTAAATACAGGGGATGTGCAGGGTAGCAGAAGCGCCACAGAACACTCCTTTGTTGGGATGGAGGATGGAGTCGTTGTGGTGGCTTTTCTAGCGCTCGGGCTTTTCTCCCATTTGCAGAAAAAGGTGAATGGCCGTTTTGCATTCGTACCACCACCCCGGATCATTCTACCACCAGGCATTGAGGACGTGTACGCTGACTGCAGATTGTGCTGGTCGTGTTTGTTATTGGGGGCTTAGAGTGAAGAACACGGGGATGAAGTTTGTTCCCCCATATCTGGGGAACGAACTGGAATCGAACTCTAGTCTGTTGATAATGATAATGTTGGTGGCGTTGCTCTTGCTGGCGTTTGGGAGGGGGATGATGCTTAGGGCCTCATCCCTACGTTGAGCGAAAAATCGATATACGTAGTAGGAGCACCAGCCATGATGTGTACACTAAATCCGAATGCAAGGCAGGGCAGGTTTGGCGCGCATTTTGTTCCTAATTTTCATCGAGTCGACTTTTGCACATACACTCGGCTATAGTAAGCGATGAGTAGTAGTAGGTAGGCTGGCGCTTTTGCTAGTGCATCAATGGAATGGGGCTACGCGCTACTATCTTCTCTGAATTATTATTTTTTTGTTTTTGCTACAAGACATGCCTACACCCTCAGATCTATGCATCAAGTTATAGTTTAAATGAAATTAATTGAAATGCATTATAGAGTTCTCGTTCTTCTATCTGATTTTCACTCTCTCTCTCTGTATGCGTCTCTCCTAGTCGCTCCCTTCGTCTGATTTCCATCAGAAGTAGCAGCAAGTAGGTTTGCATATGTTTTTTAGGGTGTGGTTCCCCAGAAATGTTGTTTGCCTGGCGGTATAACTCTCGTCAGCGCGCGTTGGATGTCATTCACCTGGAGGAAAACTCGCCATTTAGATGTTCGTAATTGGCTGAGTGGCGCGTTAGTTCCAGGAATTTGAGAAAGTGGGTTCATAAATTTGATTGGAAATTGCTTTAGGATGAGGTTTTATCGAAAGCAGATTAAACTTGATTAAGGGTTGGGGGTTTATATTTTATTTGAAAGGAAGGGTGCAGATTGATATGCAGACGATTTCCAGCGACGACTTTCAAGTTATATAGATGTGCTGTAACAACACCAATTAAATAATTATACGAAATATCTATCTATGCATCTATGTAGGTGTTTTAGGAATGGGAGTAGGTAGTGGTCGATGGGTTAGAAAGTTGCAAGTCATAAAATTGCGATTTGGCTATCGATTTGTTACTCAATAGAAACGTATGTCAAAGGGGCTGAGGGTGGCTCAGTATTGAGTGAGTGATTTGAGATGTTAGTTTCATCAGTAACAGCTTCAATACCTCGTCGGACCTCGCGCCAAAAATTAGGAAATTATGGCACATGACGTTTATGTGGGATCACCAAGAACGCGTTACCACTGCCAGTCGAGGCTTAAAGGGGTGTTCGTAACCAGAACCTGCGACATGCGAATCTATGAAATATCAAATCACTTAAAAGACCTTTTTCTGACAGAGTTGGGACTGAAGCTAGAGCCAACACTAGCTGTCGAGCTAAGAGCTCATTTCCTAGGCATACGAGTGTACTACTCTTTACAGCTCGAGTCGCACCATGCACTCTCCTTTGGTTTGACACACTTCTCTCTGTTGGGAATGAAGGGTTTTATGGCATGGTGGAATGATGTTTTTGGTCAGATCAGAGCAGCGTCAATGTCACTATCGAATAGTAGTTTCGAGTTTTTTCTTTAACTGGCTGATATGATTTTATAAGACAACCTTTGTCACCAGCAATTGTTGAAAGTGTAGGTATTCTTCGTTTTGACCATTTTTGTCTGACAAAAAATGGCTTTTACCACAACTTCTGTTGATCGCACGTAAAAAAAATTCCTTAATGCCACTTGTTAGATAATTTAATCTAGAATTCAGGCATATTTATTTGATCGCTGTAGGTCAACTGGTTTGGCAGATATCGAAGAAACCGTTCATCATGTTGTTGGTTTTTTTGTATCTAAAATAAAAATCAATTAATGCTACTTGTTAGATAATTTAATCTAGAATTCAGGCATATTTATTTGATCGCTGTAGGTCAACTGGTTTGGCAGATATCGAAGAAACCGTTCAGCATGTTGTTGGTTTTTTTGTATCTAAAATAAAAATCAATTAATGCTACTTGTTAGATAATTTAATCTAGAATTCAGGCATATTTATTTGATCGCTGTAGGTCAACTGGTTTGGCAGATATCGAAGAAACCGTTCAGCATGTTGTTGGTTTTTTTTTTGTATCTAAAACAAAAATCTATTAATGCCACTTGTTAGATAATTTAATCTAGAATTCAGGCATATTTATTTGATCGCTGTAGGTCAACTGGTTTGGCAGATATCGAAGAAACCGTTCAACATGTTGTTGGTTTTTTTTGTATCTAAAACAGAAATCTATTAATGCCACTTGTTAGATAATTTAATCTAGAATTCAGGCATATTTATTTGATCACTGTAGGTCAACTGGTTTGGCATATATCGAAGAAACCGTTCAGCATGTTGTTGGTTTTTTTTGTATCTAAAACAAAAATCTATTAATGCCACTTGTTAGATAATTTAATCTAGAATTCAGGCATATTTATTTGATCGCTGTAGGTCAACTGGTTTGGAGATATCGAAGAAACCGTTCAGCATGTTGTTGGTTTTTTTTTTGTATCTAAAACAAAAATCTATTAATGCCACTTGTTAGATAATTTAATCTAGAATTCAGGCATATTTATTTGATCGCTGTATATTCTCCAACGACAAAGGGTCGGTCAATGGAGATATATCTTTTGTTACGTTTGTCATATCTTTGGACTTCTGTCTTCGGATTTTCGCCGGCAAATGTTGACGCTAAGTTGACAATTTTGTTATCGCGCCAAGACGTAACAGAAATATCGACGCTGTTTACGTTAGCAACATATTCAACAGAAGACCCACGAGGCTGTTTTTTTTTTAAATTTTCTCATCCGATAGTTTGGAATTCGGTATACGATTTCGTCTTACTGTTCCCAAGCAGAGAATGCCTTCCTTTGCCATATATTCCAATAATGGAATCGAAGTAAAATAATTGTCGAAGTAAAGCCGAAAATTCTGATGCCTAGGAATTATTCTTGCTAAACGCATAACAACGTTAGATGAGGCTCCTAGGTCTGGTTCTCCTGGATTGACAACATTTTCTTTGCTCGTTTCAGGTTCTACCATATAAGCGAATCCAGATACACCACTCAGTACTTGCAATTTGTAACCCCATTTATGAGGTTTATTAGGGTTGTACCACTTCAGATTGTTCTTGGACTTGGTGGAACAAATTTGTTCATCAACACAAAGATATTGTTCAAATGGGACCTTTCTAAATGACTCATTTAATTTTTGAATACCAGGAGGAAGATTCTGTCACTCTCTGGACGTGATATGGGAACATTGTTACTATTGTCATTGAAATGTAGAAGCTGGCGGATCCTTTCAAATTTATTGAGGGACATTGTCTCTTGAATAGCCGGAATTATTATTGAACTTTTCCAATAGCTCCTAACTCTTGCCAGATGAGCTATGGACATAAAAAAAAACGATCCCAATAAATTGACGTACGTCTAAGGTTGAGACGCTGAATGTGGTGTTAGGGTCTTTCTGAACGGCGTATAAATTTGTTTCGTTCTTGATCATAATTACAAGATCGTTTGTAAACAAATATGTAAAGTACTGAATGGGGGTCTCTAATTGCAATATATCAGATGACAAGGATATGTCACCGAGAAAGGAAAGCTGACTGTCACTCAAAACCAAGTTCTTCTTTTTCCATATAACGTTTTTTTCTTTTTTTGCTGGTTGAGGACGGAGTAACGACAGCCAATTCAGGTTGTGGTATACTTACTTCTTGATGTATCTCCTCTTCTAAGTTGTCATTTACTTCAAGATTCTCCACGTTCTCTTCGTCTTCATCTTCAGAATCAAGTTCTGGTATATAATTTGGGTCGTCCAAGAATTCGTCATCAGAGAAATCCGCACCATCTTCACTTTTATCGTTCATGTTTTCCAACATTTCGGTGATATCTTGCTGAAGTAACCTCCGCGATGCCATTTTAAAACATAAAATTCAAATCCAAATGTCCGTTACAAATTAGCTTTAGATAAGGTCTCATATCACAATGTTGCATAAGTGCAACAAACAAAACACCTTCATTTTCTACTCTGCTAGCAATATTTTTCCAAAGTGTTTCATAGAAATAGAAAATATTCATACTTACTTGGTTAGTAAATCACTTTAGTTTCCACAAACACTATTTTTAATTATATAAAACAAAATTCCCAAATTGCAAACCTCACGTAATTGTTGGCTGAATAGTAAAGAATGAACAAAAGGGGAAACCCCCGTATAAAAGCCTTTTCTGTCAATCATGAGTGTGTATTTCATGAAAAGAAAAGAAGTAAATATGCGAAAACTCTTAAATTGCTCTCTTAAATGATATCGATTCATTTAAAAGAAACTTTTGCAGTATGTTGCATTTCTGCTACATGGCGATACAAAGGGTTAAAATCATTAAAAGTAGGAAATTTCTCAAGGCGTTCATAAGGCGCAGTCGCGGATTCCATATGCCAGAAATTATTTTTAAACACGATAAAAAAAATGTTAAAATAGTGTGTTGCCATACGGCAACAATTCGTGAAAAGGGCTATGTCTGTGTATATACAAAGGCTATGTTTCTTTAGGAAAATAATTGTTGCCGTATAGCAACATTCGGTAATCATATGATTTTGAGACTTCCTAATGTGGGCAAACATAATTTTTCAGCACCAATAAGACGCAAGGTTCATAGAACCCAAGACGAAATTCTGGAAGTGTTCGACAATTTCGACAATTCAGACATCAGCGAGTGTGAAGATGGGGATGATATTGATGATCACCTTGACAGAGTCTCTCAGCTACCTTTGAATGAAGAACGAGAAAGCCGATTAGATCGGTCTACTCAAATTGAAGTGAGGCAAGAAAGTGAAGTACAAAGCTTGTCCATTCCAGAGCCAGAAATAGAAGATGCCAATCCACCTAAATCCTCTAAGCGTGAGTGGCGAAAAGTAGAGTTTCATGTTCCACGCGTTCAATTTGCTGAATCGAACCAAAGGAATTATAATAACGAGAATGAATATAGTACGACCCCAACACAGTACTTCTTAAGCTATTTTCCCAAAGAATTTTGTAAAGAATTGGCAGAATGTACAAACCAGTACGCACTGTCCAGCACCGGCAAAATCATTAAGGTTACCACTAATGAACTATATCAAATGATCGCAATGGCAAACACAATTGGAACCTTGGGTTTTCCACGCATTAAAATGTATTGGAAATGGTCACCGTAATTTCCGAAACAATGTCAAGGCATAGATTTCATTTGATAAGGAATAATCTGCACTTTTCAAATGTCAGTAGCCCCACAGACAAGTTGTGGAAAGTTTGTCCTCTATTGAACACTATTCGCCAAAAATAATTTAGTCATTCCTAAACAGGAATTCGTATGCATTGACTAAATGATGGTTCCATTCAAAGGAAAAACTTCCCTGAAGCAATATATGCCCAGATACAATGGACCGTTACCGAGTCTGAGTGCTCTAGGATTTGGAATTCCTTTTTATATATAAAAAAAAAAAATATATATATATATGCCCAAGAAGCTAAACAAGTGGGGAATGAAAATCTTCGTGCTCTGCAGTACGGATGGCACCGTTCATGATTTTGAAGTGTACCAGGGAAAGGGTACAATTGTGGGGAACTACAGCATGGGTCTCTCATCAAACATAGTGTTACGACTTAGCGAATCCATTCCCAAGGATAACGGTCATAGGATTATGTTTGATAACTTCTTCACAAATATTCCTTTGTTGGAGCAGTTAAAGCCTCAGGGAATATATGCTACAGGAACGTTACGTGCGAACATGTGGTGCATCCAAAACTATGCAAGGTGAGAAAGAATTGATGAAACGTGGGAGAGGAAGCTACGACCATAGGACTGAGGCCAGTTCTAATATTTTTGTTTTGCGTTGGATGGATAGTGGTGCAGTTCTTCTGGCTTCAACTATATATGGCTCCTTTCCGCTTTCACAGGTGCAGCGTTTCAGTGCTGAGCAAAAAAAATGTTTAGACATTCAGCGACCGGAGATTGTTTATCAATACAATAAGCATATGGGTGGTATCGATAAAATGGATTTCCTGATATCACTCTATAGAATTCAAATAAGATCTAAAAAGTGGACTCTGAAACTTTTTGACCACACGATCGATTTGGCGATATGCAATTCGTGGCTCGAATACTGCAGAGATATGTTAGCGAAAGGGGAGCGAATATATATGGATCTATTGGACTTCAGAGGAGAAGTTGTTGAGAGCCTGCTATACTCAGCAGAAACTATACCCTTATGCAAACGAGGACGCCCACGCAACATAGCAAGCGATGAAGAAATGATTCCGAGTCCAAAAAGGAAGTTTGAAATTCGACCTGGAATATCGGTACGATACGATGGATTTGAGCACTGGCCAGTTTATACTGCGATAAGAGCAAGGTGCAAAGAACTGAATTGCACTGGTATGTCAAGACTAAAATGTAAAAAATGTGATGTTCATCTCTGTACTCCAAGTGAAACTAAAAACTGTTTTGAACAGTTTCATTCGAAGCATTGATAGGTTATTTTGAAGGCAATACCTGATATTATATATGTGATACGTAATTTTGAAACCTTATTTTTAATTTGATTGCCTTATTTTTTTTTGTATTGTATACATTAGTTTCTATAGCAGGAATGTCTTTGCTAATGCTAAGTTTTGAATTAAATGTAAAATTGTATTTAATTTTATACCTGCTTTACTGCTCAGTACAAAATGAATTAAAAATTATAATTTTATATTAGTTTTACTTTTTAATTATTTGAATTATTTATCGTTTGCTATTATTTATTTATTTATTTTGTTTTTTTTTTTATAAAATGTTATTGTTAAAACTGGAATAAAATTAAAAAAAAAACATAGGGACGGGCTACAGTCCGCTTGGGCGAACTGTTGGATGCCCTATTCTTATTCCTATCCCTCATAAGTGGACGTGACAAAAGTCTAAGTATGGTTAAATTGTTAAGAACGCTCTACATATTTTGTTATATAACATTTTATCGGAAAAAACGCTCCCTAGCTCAAACTTGGGTGTTTCAATAAAATTGTTTTATTTAATTGTGGGCGTGTCAGTAGGCGGATTTAAAAAAAATTAACACCATGAGCATAAAGGGCTAGCTCAAACTTTGAATTTTCAAAAAAAGTTTTTTTTTTTAAATTCTGGGCGTGTCAATGGGCGGATTTTGAAAATAATTACATATGAGCATAAGGGGTCCCCTAGAGAGTATATATTAAAAATTTCAGCTCCCTAGCTCAAACTTTGGATTTTCAAAAAAGTTTTTTTTTTAAAATTGTGGACGTGTCAGTAGGCGGATTTTGAAAATATTTACACATGAGCTTAAAGGGCCCCTAGAGAGTATATATTATAAATTTCAGCTCCCTAGCTCAAATTTTGGTTTTTCAATAAAATTGTTTTATTTATTTGTGGGCGTGTCAGTGGGCGGATTTTGAAAATTTTATATGCCGAGCAGTTTTAGGGGTCATAGATCATAAAAAAAAATTTCAGCTTTCTAGCTCAAAATTCGATTTTTTCCAAAATTTTGTTTTTTTGAGTTTGTAGGCGTGTCTGTGGGCGGATTTCAAAAATTCGTAAACTTGATTATTTCGGGACCCTAGAGAGTATATGGTTAAAATTTCAGCTCTCTAGGCCCAGTTTAAAGGCCTAATTTATGCCGACGGACGGACATGGCTAGATCGACATTACTATCGATGCTGATCATAAATATAGTAACTTTTGGGGGTCTACGGGCAATATTAAGGTATGTTACAAACTATGCGTCAAAATTAATATACCCTTAGAATAGGGTATAAAAAATTACCCTACGGTATTGATGGGTTTTTTTTACTACTCAAACTCGAATTGTTGCCGTTTGGTAACACCTCCTTGAAGTGTCCTTGAGCATTCTGCAACTATTTTTTTTTTAATTGGTTTGTAATCCCAAAATAAGCCAGAAATATGATACAATATATTTTTGTGCTATATTCAAAAATTGTACCGAAAGGGTTAAACATTAAATGCCATGAAATTTGTGTGCTAATAAAGCCCAAATTTTGTCATTCCATTAAATTTGCTGTTTTATTTTTGAAAAAGTTCTATGCCTCTATAAAAAAAAACACGCTATATTATAGTTTAGAAGTTATAGCGTTTAAAGTGGTTACACCTCTAAGTTAGGATCACCCACTTTGATGGGCTAATACTTGAAATGGGTTGAGAATAGACCTTCCCCCCTCCCCCGAGCTAACATTTTGTTTTGTTCGGCGGAACTTCAGGAATTTGCTTTTTAAAGGATTATACTGCTTAACTGGGACACCCTATATAAATTCTCTGTGTAAATATTTTTAAAATCCGCCCAATGACGCTATTGTAAAAAAAAATATTTTATTGAAGGCATTGGAAATAAAGGTCTTGAACCATTCCTTCCATGCCATGCCCATTTTTAGGGGCATTTTTCCGCAAAAAACTTTGTTTTTTCGATAAAATCCTTTAAAAAAAACTTACAAATCAGTTATTTTTTACAAAATATGTGCCCATCCCCTTCTTAACAATTCACCTATACTTAGATTTTTACCACGCCCACTTTATGGGGTGATAGGAATAGGAATAGGGTATCCAACAGCTCGCCCAAGTGTGTCATTCCCTATGTTTTTGTTGCACTTACAAAAGGATCGCGTTTTGCAGGATTGCCCGGTTTTTTTTATTATTCACTTTTTTATCAATTTTTAACCGTTTTATTATTGTAAAAATAGTTAACCGACTCTGTGAAACAATTTTGGATATTTCCGCAAATGATTTTTGTTGATCAAAATGCAAATTATTTTTTTTTTGACATGTTTATAGTCACATAGTGCGGGCATTATGGAAATGGGTATAACGATGACAGAGGAGAAATCGATGCATGTTGGTGTTAAATGTTTAAAGATTATAATGGGTAGGAAGAACAAAGCGGGGAAGAGCTTTACGCATTCGTGTTAAACGGTTAAAGGAGAAATCGTTGTATTTCACAGTGCGTCCGAAAAAGGCTTGAGGGTGAACTGATGTGCATTCATGACATGGCCGGTATTGCGGTTGAAATATTGATAAAACAGCGATAGGCAGGAGACATTGCTACGATGACTAAGAGTGTAAACCGATTTCGCTATATCTCGATCGAACATTAGTTTTATCGTGCGTTGTTTTTTTGGTGTCAAGTAGCTCTAAAATGTTATTGGAGCACCGGCCCAGATATGAGCGTTGTACTCAAGTTTGGGCCGAATAAACACTTTATAAATTGTAG
Organism: Portevinia maculata; assembly: GCA_949715645.1. Taxonomy (NCBI): domain Eukaryota; kingdom Metazoa; phylum Arthropoda; class Insecta; order Diptera; family Syrphidae; genus Portevinia; species Portevinia maculata. The sequence goes on along the minus strand of OX454527.1, from coordinate 22,543,159 downwards.
CCAGAACAGAAGGGGTGTAATAACTCTTGCTTCGCTCAAGGAAGCCTAGACATTTCGCAGTGTTCTTGGCGACATCGAATATTAGTCCTCATAAATAACTCCATTTCATATTTGCGCTTCAGTTTTAATAGAAAAAATCCTCAAATTATAGATGGGAAATAACTTCACAAAATTTACGGTGGAGTAATTGCTCACCTTCAGTGGGCAATAACTTCACAAAAAAAAGTGAAGTTATTTCTCACTCGAGGTGAAGTTATTTCCCTGCACCATAAGAAACGACCGCTGGAACCTCCCAAGATCAAACATTGAACTACTTGAAAAGCGTATAAAAAAAGCTACACTAGGGTGAGGCCAAGGCCACACGCAAAATCTTCGAAAGAAAGGACAAAAAATAAAATGTTTGCATTTTATGGTTTTAAAACATTTATTTATTATGTTCTTTTACATTAATAATGAGTATGCACGCCATTTTTCGTCTATAAGACGGTTTGGAAAAGAATCATACAGTTTTTTTTTTAATAATTAAGAGAAATTCGGGCCGAGGCATCACGAATAGCTTCGATTAAAGTGTCCTTCATACACTTTACGAGATAATCGAACTTTTAACATTTCTTTTTAACTAAATAAAAAACAGTTCTTTTCAACGCTTTTTTAAATATTCTTTACAAAACTTTGAAAAAAAAAACGCTGATGTGAACTCCTGCAACAAAATATTCACAATGGCCTCATCCTAGCGTCGCATCTTTTTATACGCTTTTCAAGTAGTTCATTTTTTGATCTTAGGAAATTCCAGCGGTCGTTTCCTATTTACCCTTTAATTTTATGACTTACTGTTGGGAAAATACTTACCTGTGGTAGTAAAAGTTTCTGGGTATAAAATTTCCAATAGGTATAAAACTCAAAATCGATTGCAAAATGTATGGCCTCATCCTTGTAATCGCCAGTGTATGTATACCTACTAGCTATGCCTTGAAGATCAAGAAACAGCGGAGCACGTACTAACAGCGATGGACCAAAAAAGGCTAAAATACTTCAACAGACGCTTTATAAATACACCGGGAATAACAATCTTTAGGTTCTTTCGGAACCTGGATTCGATTGCATAATTAAACTAAATGATAGTGAACCCTCAGAGGGGCATACATAACGTGACCATATTTTTTTTATGTCAAAGCGGGACACTTGTGGAATTAAGTAAAAATGTTGTTTTTGTTTCCATTGCAGTAAATTAGAGATCACATTTACTCATTTAATCCTCTCCCTGAGCAGGTGACCCGGACCGTTGTTTTGAAATCGGCTATACACATGCACAATAGGTTTTCCACCCCATCCACATACAACTTCAATCGTAAGATACAAAGATTTTTTTCATAATGATTTTATAAAGGAGTCCGAACTTGAACAGAAGTTTGTATAATTTTGTTGTAATGCTGATTAACCTTTTGGGAACAGCTTTTCTTTTTCGTGATAATGGCTTACTGTTACGTTTGATTCCATTTTTAATGAAGTTATCGTATTCCGACTTTGATGGAATATGTAGGTAAGTCGAGGTTCGTCTTTAATAACATATTTTGGTCTTTTTGCTAAAGCGGGACATTTTGGTACGCGCTGGGGACAGCGGGACAGACTGCTTAAAAGCGAGACTGTCCCGCCGAAAGCGGGACGTATGGTCACCTTAGGCATACAAGATCTTCAGTGGTCGACGCACCCCCTAGAATAAAAATTATTAAGGCTGGTGGCAACTGCAAACCAACCGTCTGTCATGCCGCCTCTGACGTACTAGTTTTCGCTCGATTGTCATGAGAAAATGCCTTTGCAAGTTTTGCATAATAATTCATGACGGGGGCTAACAACAAGCTTATCAACTAACAAATCAGATGTGTTGGTCGTTAATAGCTTAGATGTAAGGCACACCACATACTTAAATCATTCATGAGTCAAGACCTTAGAGAACGATGAACTGCTAGCACAAATCGTTTTTGTTGTAAACAAATTCATCAACGATTCCTAAGAGTTTTGATTATTATTTGATTTGTTTTTTTTTTTTACTTATACGCGCCCCACACACACAGTCGCATATACACGTGTTGTACATAAAGTGATTTTACTGCCTATTGCAGAATTCGATAATGGAAATTGATGTAAAATAAGTCAACTGCCCGTTGACACATTCAAATAAGAAAAAAATATTCTCTTGTCTTCCATTTTAATAATCTGTCACATTCCGGTCGCTAAAGTTGCCTTGTCATAAAAAACAGAAACAGAACAGAAATTCCTTCTCGATTTGTTTCTGTTCTGTCGCCAGTGACGTATGTTATGTAACTCAACATATTGGGGTGGCATGGGTTAAGGTGATAAGTGATAATTGGTAGTCACTTTCAGCATTTTATGCTCTATGTAAGGTAGTAAATTTAATTGTCACCTTTTTAAAATCGATTTTGGATATCAGCTTTTATGTTTCATTTTTAAAATAATTATTTCTGAAATACCGCGTAACCAAGAAAATGAGCTAGAGTTACTGAGTTTTGTGACTATCGCAATTATCTTTCACCATGGCCTATTCCACCCCTGGATTCTATTTTTGTTGTTTGTTATAAGCCGCATTTACCATGAAAATTTCTGTAAAATCTGATAAATGTCATAATAATATCAACTCGACAGAATGGTACAATAGATGTGTTCTTTTACTCAAGCGTACCTATATAGGTTTAGAAAAGAAGAGTGCAAAAACACTCGACTGTGACTTGGCAGCACTATGCTGGTTGCCATTTGACATTTCGGCTGTTTTCTCCAGTCACACTAGAGTATGTATATTGAACCTGAAAATTCAATCTCAAAATACTACTCTGATTAAAAATTTATGTTATTTTACCACCTTGTATGGCGAGAAAATCATAAAAGTAAATATAAAGTAGACCCCTATAAGACCACTTGATTTAGAAATGGCAGCGCCTTCAATATTTTGTGATAAAAACAAAACTTCAGTCTCAAGTAAAATATAGGGGCCAGTTCAGTAGTTGAGAAATTTCCAATTTTTGACATTCGATAACAAAAGTTATCGGAATACGTAGAAAACTTTGTTTCGAAGCACTGATCTATAGCCGTGTTTCTTTGCACGCGGATATAGGGATAATTTTCAATTTGCATGTAAAATACAACAACAACTTATCCTATATACGCTAACTTTAGCGGGGATAGCTATCGCCGCTAAGTCATTTAGCGGGGATAAACAGTGCTTCCAAAACCCATTTTCTTCGTTTCTGATGAATCGAAGCGATGAATTTTTCAGGAAATGTCAAAGTTTGACATCCCGCCGACCACTAACACATCCCGCCGAATATTTTGTTCGGGATTTTATTATTATTTTTTTTCAAAATTTAGTAAATCTGTGAATGCAAAACTGTTTTTTATAATTTTAGAATATGTTTGACATTAATTTCAACTGTGGGAAATTAATATTTTTGAATTTCACGATTTTCAATACAAATTTCTTAATTCAACTTACAGCTGTTTCACCAATAAACGTCATAGGTGCATGTGTGCTGCCAATTTTTTTTTGATGAATTCTTAAGCGGCGATGGTCGTTTTCTGATGCCATGCCTATATCTGCGTGCAAAGAAACACGGCTTATATCAGCTTAAGGAAGTAGCGGCGATAGTTATCCCCGCTTAAGTCAGCGCATATAGGTGAATTGTTGTTGTATTTAACATGCAAATATGAATAAGCGTATATACGGTTGAGTAAAAAAAAACACACCTTATGTAATCCTTAACTCATTTGTGTTCATCTAACATGTCTAATGATCATCAAGAAAAATCCAATAAACCACAAATGCTCGTCCAATTCATCAATAGCCGTGTTTCTTTGCACGCGGATATAGGGATAATTTGAAATTTGCATGTAAAATACAACAACAACTTATCCTATATACGCTAACTTTAGCGGGGATAGCTATCGCCGCTAAGTCCTTTAGCGGGGATAAACAGTGCTTCCAAAATCCATTTTCTTCGTTTCTGATGAATCCTTCCGATGAATTTTTCAGGAAATGTCAAAGTTTGACAACCCACCGACCACTCACACATTCCGCCGAATATTTTATTCGTGATTTTATTATTATTATTTTTCAAACTTCATTTTAAAGGTAATAGAATTTAGCAAATCTGTTAATTGTTTTTCATAAGTTTAGAATATGCTTGGCATCAAAGTTAACACGATCCGATATGCTCCGTCCTCACCTGACCCAGCATGAACGAACATGCTCCCAGATGAGTCAGCATATTTCCCGTCACACGAATAATCGCGCCGGATACCTGTTGCCTGCCGGATGCACGCGCAATGCACTAGACGCTGACGTTGCAGGAATGCCTGGGAACCAGGCTTTCGTGGAGGTTAGATTTTCAGTATCTTTTAATTTGTAAAGCATTCTAATTCTGGTGCTCGTAATAGTAAGTCGAATAAACGATTTATAACGTAGTAGTAAAACTTGTTTTACTTTAAAGAGAAATACCCGTGGTGTACGACTTGTCGTACAGGTATTTAATTTTTTTTAACGAAAGGACCAACGAGATCCTTAACTTCAATTTCAATTGGCGGAAGTAAATATTTTTCAATTTCAGGATTTTCTGCTAAGTTTTTTTTGATGAATTCTTAAGCGGCGATAGTAGTTTTCTGATGCCATCCTTATATCCGAGTGCAAAGAAACACGGCTAATAATGCAAAAAATCCCCAAGAAATTCCCACATAATACCGAAATATTGCAAAAATTACGTTACTAGTAAAGACAGCGAAGATAATTGATTCCCAATTCGATACGCTTTGATTGTTTATCGATAATGTCTCTGCAAAGAGCAAATCCCAATCACAAACGCGCCCCTTTCAACTGTAAATAAGGCGGCACTCTAACGTTTGTTGTGTGTGGCTAATGTCTGCGCGTGGATCAAAGTAGCTGCGAAAAAGCTTGCATTGCCGACCTTCAATGTTGGCTTTGACCTTGGCGGCTAAATTTGTCTTAATTGATGTTTACATATCGTAAATATTCTGGCCATATAAGGCGTCCGATGTTATAGCATTGTGGTGGTAGGCAGGTGTGCAGGGTGTTAGTTGAAAATAAACAGCCGGGTAATGTGAAATATATTTGGTGAGCATAAAAGGGATGCGCAATATGCGCAAATCAATTTGAGATTAAGTATTTACAAAATTGCGTATGTATTTAGTTTTCGATTGAACTTTAGATCCCGCATTTGTTTATATTTTGTATTTAACAGATGATGTGTAAGTTATAAAAATAAATGTTGTCTATTAAATTTGAAATGAAAACGCACCCTGTGGCGATCGATTTTGGGTGGAGGCATACGCGTTTTAGATGGTAAACAATTTTGTTATTCAACAACATTTTGGCGTTCGTGCAAAGTTATTCGCTGTCACAAATGAAACATTTTTCGCCGATTTCGAACGACAGTTTCTCGAAACAGTTAATCGCAAGAGGTGGACTGTGAAGAAATATTTAACTGTTAATGGCAGTGTTGCCCTTGAGCAGGTTAGTGTCCATCCAACACCTTTTCTGCACTCAGACATCAGAACACCTCTTTTCAAGCAATGAGCATAATGAATAACCGTATCTATTTCAATATCAGGTGGGTTCTTGGACTCAAGCCTATATACGCTACTTTTAGCGGGCAGACATTGCCGCTTAGTCCTTAAGAGGATATAGATCAGTGCTGCCAAACACCGTTTTCTACGTATTCCGATAACTTTTGTTATCAAATGTCAAAACTTTGTCATTTTTTACCTACTGAACTGACACAAACCCCTAAACTTTACTTGTGTCTGAAGTTTTTTTTTAACAACAAAATATTGACGCGCTGCCATTTCCGAACCACTTGTCCTATGGAGGTCAACTTTGTATTTTTAAATTGCAGTTTTCTCGCCCTATATGGCCCTATCCAACGTACTGTGTGAAAGGCTGAAGCCTTTCTGTACCAGTGTGGCTTCCGGGCCAGCACATCGACAATAGAGCAAATCTTCACACTAAGGCGAATGTTGGAAAAGACCAATGAATTTCAGGTCAGGACCCACCACCTTTCCATCAGCTTTAAGGCCGCATATGATAGCATTCATCGTCAGGAGCTCTACGTGGCGATTGCCGAATTCGGGATCGCGGCAAACTGATCCAGTTGTGTCGCGTGACACTTGAAAACACGCGGTGTAATGTGTAGTTTGGTAGCAGCTCTTCCGAATTATTCCAAACTTACGCCGCATTTCGTCAAGGAGATGCGCTTTCGTGTGGGTCCTTCAATCTAATTCTGGAGAAAATAGTGCGCAGGGCAGCTCTCAACACGAAAAGCACTATTTTCAATAGATTCGATACTGGGGTATGCGGACGATACCGCCATCACCGGCTGCTCCCATCGTGTCATGTTAGAGGCTTTTACGGCGATTGAAGAACACGCGAAAGTGGTTGGTCTTGAAGCTAATGAGGATAAGACCAAATACATGCTATTAACAAACAAACAAACATCTGTCCTCCGCCTAGGAAAAAACCTAAGCAGAGGGGAACTCATCTTAACGAAACGAAGCCATCGGCTATAATGGGCACACATGGATCTAACAGAAATAGCTTTTCACGAGGTAGTGCGTACAATCAAAAAATCCCTGTATGTACTACAAAGAATACACCTTGGCCACCTTTCTAGACATAGAAGGAGCTTTCAACAACACTGAAGCAATTCTAGAGTCCCTGAGGGAGCTGGGAATAGAAAACCATCTAAGTCACTGGATTGTTTCTATGCTCAGCACTAAAATCATTCAAGCACCTTTAGGAAATATCAACATAACCAAAATGCCAGTACTCAAGGAAGAGTCATGTCACCTTTACTCTGGCTCATGCTTATGAACAAAATCCTCTTAAGTTTAGACAGAGAAAGAATCAATGTAGTCGGGTCTTCTTCTTCTTCCTTAGCGATAAGGTTTTGATTATGGGGGATTAAGGGGATCAGAACCCTCCCACTTTACTGCATCCGTCTGTGCGGTTCCCCGATTTGACCTCAGTAAAAATTGGCAGGCTTCCTGGTTTGGGATCATTTCATCACTGAGGACATTCAAATTCTGGTGTTATTGCATTTTTGTGATCCAGGAGTGGCCGGCCTCTTTTTTTACGATTTCGACAGGAGCATGCTTCCACTATTGATAATTGTTTAATCGTCCTTTGCACGCACACTTGCGGGATAGCTTGAAGATGTAAATGTGTCGCTTGGCTCACCTGGATGTTAGAATCGCCTATATGTAATGTTTCCTCCTTAGCCGCCTTAAAGTGCGGTCTTGGAGTCAACCCAGGTAAAACTGAACTGGTGCTTTTCACCACCAAAACCAAAATACCTGACCTCGCACTTCCTCCCCTTAACGGCACACCCATCTCCCTATCAGCACCAGGTATCTAGGAGATATCCTAAACTCAACTGGAAAATAAACATAGAACAACGGGTAAAAAAGGAATGTATAGCCTTATATACCTGTAGTAAAACCTTCGGCAGAAAGTGGGGCCTGCAACCAATGTTACCCTGTGGAAGTACACAGCCGTGGTATGACCAATCCTCATGTATGGGTCAATATTATGGTAGCCGGCTCTAAAAAAAACTATAATAAAATCGAACTTAATAAGTTACAAGGAACGGCATTAATCGGCACCACGAGCGATCTACGGTCAACACCGTCAGACGGCCTTACAGTCTTGCTGCACCTGTTATCTTTAGACCTACACATAACAAACACCACAGCACACAGCGTGATTAAAATCGGAGAGTCTGGATGCTTAGGACGCATAGCAATATTTTAGGTTCTCCACCGAGAGAACGCGTACCGCCTTCAACAGACTATATCATTCCCAGAATGTCTTTCATAAATTCTACAATATCAGAATGGCAAATTGAACAAGTAACTAAGGCTTGGAATTAACAATCAACACCTACAGTTCAAAAATGAACTGCGGTGTGGGTTCGGCGGTTTATTTTGGAATCATTAAACATCTCAAAATCCTACAGACTTCGGCATACCGCCAGCGTTTTCCAGGCATAGCTACTAGCTATCCGTAAAGCCTGTCGCCAGATCAAACTACACTCAAACATTACGCCGAGGCAAAAGATCGCTATACTTATTGACAGCCAGGCCGCTATTAAAGCGATCGCGTCAGTCACTATATCCTCTAAGTTAGTACTAGAACGCCGTAATGAGTTGGCCCTGCTAGATCAATTCAAGGTTACTGATCTGGGTTCCAGGGCATAGTAACGTTTATGGAAACAAATATGCCAAAGAACTGGCCAGGCAAGGCTCAGCTCTTCACCGCTCACTACCGAAACGAGTCCATGTTCCGCTCGGATAAAGGCAAACATCACCTCAGAGTATCTCCGAAGCCAACCGTAGATGGAGTAGGCTGGCAACATGCGTCATATCCAAAACTACACACAAAGCAAAAACCATCGAGCTCCTAAAAAGAACTCGAAAAGATATCGCCAGAATAACAGCGACCATCACGGGACACTGGGGTGAAATCGGCTAAGGTGATAGTTGATTGTCGCTTTTTGATTGTCGTTTTTGATTATCAACTCCTCTTTGCTCTGCGTAAAGCGATCACTAAAAAAATGATTGATTATTGGCAGCACTTAGACTTTTAAACGTCACTTCCTTGCCGACGCTGTCATTCCGAGCAGCTGATGTGTGTTTATTTTTCATGATTTATATTTCAAATATGATTTTGTTGAGTCCTTAGGCAAAAACTTTATCATAAATGGACAAAGTAAAGTATTGACTGCATTTTTTACTTTGACCCATTGGTGCAGCCCAGTCGGCCCCAACTTGTCTTTGATAGCCACCACCCCCAAGAAGATTTTCAATTTGACCTTATTCCAGTAGGTAAATCAAGCAGTCCCAAAACAAACACAAACACTTCTTTTGATAAGCAAAAGTTTTTCAAAAATCTAAAATACACAATAATAAATGATAGCAATCAACAATGAATATTTATAATTCTATGAATTCTTACATCGGGTTTGAAAGTTCCAAGATATTTTTTTCTCAGGTTTCTTCTTAATAGTTGGACATTTGTGTAATTATTTTCTTCATTTGTGTAGAAAAGTTCTAATGTTACTTCAACATTGCACTTCACGAATTTTCCAATTCCACTTTTGTATTTGAATTTATTTAATATATGTATATTCTTTTTTCACTAAAGCATTTAATTTATTTGTAGTTGAAGCCGAGGTGCATACCTATGAAAATAACAAAAATGTATGAAAGCGACACCTAAATAGCTGTCACATGAAATTGAAGGCAAAAAGGTGATTGTCAATTTGATAATCACCTTACGTGGATGTAAAGGTATGATTTTGATTGTCAACTATCAACTATCACCTTAGCCGATTCCACCCCTGGCATAAGGAGACCAAGCGGTCAAACTAGGCATCCATAACAAAAGCCACTGCCGCAGTTGCGATGTTACAACTGAAAAAGGAACCCTAAGCCACTATTTATGCGCCTGTCCGGCACCAGCTAGGGCCACACTACGAGCATCAGGAAGCCCCTTTTTTCAATACACTTGAGGAAATCTCCGGAAAAAGTATTGAGGAACTAACATAATATTTGGTCCTGTGTGCGGGGAGGGCGAATGGAGGAGAAGATACGACTGCGAACTCTATGAGCTGTACCAAGATATGGATGAAGTCCAAAAAGCTAAATCGAATGGAAAATAATGCGACAGCCAAGAGGATCTTCGACTCCCAGACCATTGGTTCGAGAAGGCAAGGAAGACCGAACCTCCGTTTTAAAGACCAAGCCATCCCGTATGGCATTCATTCAGTTGTTGTCTGCATCCCGACGTAAGCCAGGTCGCTTATTGGTCTCGCGCTCGCCTACGTTACAAAGCTTTTGTTGTTGTTTTGTTTTTTTTTTATTTCATTTGTTTTTGTTCATACAATTATAATTGAACTCACGCGCCTCGATATCGTGTGCAAATCTGGTGTGTGACACAAAAAAAAGGCAAAATCAATATAACGTGCCAGTGCCAGTGCTCAAGAAAAAAAAAAAAAAAAACACAGCGTTGGGTTTTCCTCCGTCCCCCATCCCATTCCATCAGTGTTGCATTTGCTTGGCTATTGTATTTGTCGTACGATTTTCGTATGTACACTTGTAATGGCTGAGTAAAGGCACCATCAGACGGATAGCGGCCCGTGAGTTGTTGATTTTGTTGGTGGACCAAAAAAATTACCGTAGGGGCATAACACCTAATTTGTTTTGGAAATCTAGCGCGGGTCTTTAATTTACGGGTCGCTTAGGTAGCGTCGGAGTTTGTGTTTTCATTTATGTTTGTATTATAAATATAATGTGTAGGAATTTTGTGGTGGATGTTAGTAACATTCGTGGCTTGAGGAAACATTTTTTTTTCGCTATACGCCCACGCTTTCCACAACAAACCAGCTGTTTTGGCACAATGAAACTCAGGTTAACGTTGGCTCTGATTTAACAGAGTTTAGTCTACCTGGGTACAACTTAGTGCATTCCTTCCCTATCGCGGCCTCGCTGTCTATATATGTAGTGACGTAGCCTACCAACTTCAGCCTCAATATGGCCAATGTTCCAATCCGGAATTTAATTTCATTTGGCTCAAATTGCATGTCCGTAGGTAACTAATCCACTACTGTTTTATTTACAGAAGCCCCAATTTGGATAGACATTCAACTTATAATGAGTTGGAAGCGTTGTCTGACTCCATTACAAGAATTGTGACCGTTCATCCTCGTACTGAAATCGTCATTGCGGGTGATTTCAATATACACAATTCACACTGTCTTCGACATTCTGGACAGACACCCGAAGGAAGGTATGTTGAGATTTTTGCTGAGGTTAACAATCTCACTCAGCTTGTAAATGAGCCAACACGAATACCGGGCATAAGCAGTCAAACCGCCAACACACTGGAATTGTTTCTCACCTCTCAACCTGAAAAATACGATCTAAACGTATTACCGCCTCTAGGTTCGTCAGACCATTGTGTCATATCAGCGAATTTCTCGTATTGCGGCCACACAGTTAAAGAACAAACTACTAAAAGAACCGTATGGCAATACGAGAAAGCCTATTGGGAAAAACTAAACGGTTTCTTTAAGAGTTTTAACTGGCCGCGGTGCTTCCTCGACAGCGACGTGGATGCTGCTGCTGATATGATAACAAACATGATTTTATTGGGAAAGAAATGCTTTATCCCTAACCGGATAAATATTATCAAACCCAAGGTAAACGCGTGGTGTGACTCGAGCTGCATAGAGGCTATCAGGATAAAAGAGGTAAGCTTTCGATCTTATAAGGCCAACCCATCTGAGAAAAACCGGAAAAATTTCAAACGACCCAGATATGACTGCAATGCCCTTATTAATCCCGTTAAATTCTCCAACGACCAAAAGCTGAGGCATAAAATACTACAAAGTCCCACGGGTAGTAAAAACTTTTGTGTGTTTGTCAAAACATCAAGAATTCGGCCTCGTCATCTATCCCGACACTCATTTACAACGACATTCCAGCCGTCAGCTCTTTGGATAAAGCCAATCTGCTTGCTGTTCACTTGGCAGCTAGCTCAACGCTCCCAGATTGTGCTTTATCTCCGCCTGTACTCGAGCGCGTAGAATACTCCATGGGACCAATCCACTTTCGCACTCGTACACTGACTAGAGTACTTCGAGATCTTGACATACACAAATCCGCTGGTCGAGATGGTATTTCCCCCATCGTTCTGAGGAGGTGTTCTTCTACGCTGGCAAAACCACTGCGTAAGCCTTTCTATCTGTCCTATTCTTCAGCGCTCTTTCCGGGAAGTTGGAAAACAGCATTTGTCCAGCCTGTACCAAAAAAAGGCGAGTCTTCTTCTCCCTCCTCCTACCGACCAATTGCACTTACGTCCCTTCTTTCTAAGGTCATGGAAACGCAGACCAACCATCAGCTAATGCAATATCTTGAATCTCGACTTCTCAATGACCGGCAGTACGGTTTTCGGGGCAACAGGTCCACCCGTGATTTGATGACATAACTAACCGAAAAGTGGAACCAATCTCTTCGCCAAGGTGGTGAAAGTAAGATCGTTGCGTTTGATATTTCAAAGGCATTTGACAGAGTTTGGTATCAAGCTCTCTTGTCGAAAATGCGTGCATTTGGAATCGATGATAATCTTCTTGAATGGATTAGAAATTACCTTTCGGACCGTTAAATTCAAGTTGTTTTGGACGGTTTCAAGTCTGCAACTTACCAAATAAATGCTGGTATTCCCCAAGGCTCCGTTCTGTCCCCGATTCTCTTTCTCATTTTTATAAATGATCTCCTGTTACTTCTAGTACAATCCATTCCTTTGCTGATGACAGTACCCTCAGCTTTTCATAATCGTTTCTTGGGTCACGCCCCTCTTCTTCGGGTGTGGAACTGGAACGGTAACGTATGTTAAGCTCATTAAATTCCGATCTTAACAGCATAACTCAGTGGGGTACAACCAATAGAGTGGAATTTAATGTTTCCAAAACACAATGCTGTCTCCTGTCATTAAAGCAAAACCCACACACACTGCCATTATTCATGAATGGCACTTGCATCGCTGAAACCGAAAGACTTTCCATAGTCGGTATGTACGTCAATGGCAACCTTCGTTGGAATGACCACATATTCGATGTCGCCAAGAACGCTGCGAAATGTCTAGGCTACCTTAAGCGATGTAAGGAATATTCACCCCTTCTGATCTGGCTACAATTTATAAGGCGTTTATTCGTTCATATCTGGTTTGGTGCACCAATAACTTATTTGGAGCTACTTGACAGGATCCAAACACGCGCGATAAGACTCATTGGCGACCGCGACATAGCGAGATCGATTGACTCTCTTAGTCATCGTCGCAATGTCTCCTGTCTTTCCTTATTTTATCGGTATTTTCATCATTAGTGCTCTAACGAAATAGCCAGTTGCATTCCACCCCTTGAACATTTCAACCGTAATACCCGCCATGCAATGAATGCCCATCAGTTCACCCTCAAGCCTGTATTCGGACGTACAGTGAAGTACAAAGAATCTTTCCTCTGCCGTACAACACGAATGTGGAATACTCTTCCACGCTCTAGTTTTCCTCTACATTATTGGGCCAGCAACATTTAAAACCTACGTGCATCGGCAACTCTCTCTTTCTTCTAATCCTAATTTCCCGCGCTGTGTAGCCAATACATGATAAGGGTAATAAAAAAAACCCTTTAGTGAGCGCAAATTATTAACAAAAAAAAAGGCCAGAGCGCTTGGTCTGGAGAAGTGGAAACAGCTTGCCCGGTATCACAGAGGATGGAAGGCTGCAGTGTCTCAGGCAGAGACTCTTCACGAACTCTACTGCGAAGATCAATCGACAGTTGATAATTGACTATTTTCAATGTGTGCTATTGTGAACGAACGATTCTAAAGGATTTTGTCAATCGCAGTCAATTAAAAAAATTCGATTGACAAAAATACCAAATGAATCGTTCGTTCACAATAGCACACATTGAAAATAGTCAATTATCAATATGTCGATTGATCTTCGCAATAAGGCTGAATACCCCGGTTTACGTGAGTTTGTGGTAACAAAACGGCTTTTAACAAACCGCCTCACCTATCTACCTGCCTATGGGCTCACAGTACAAATTCTTTGTACCTATTCGCTTAGTTTCGGACGGCGCGGTACCGCGGACCACTACGACTATTACAGTTGGGCCTTTAGACTTGTGCAGAACGTGAGCTACAGTGCCAACAGCTAACCACCGTCCGAATAACAAATAATTACCCATTAGGCTTTGACGAAATGCACCTTTGTTCTTGGGAAATAACGGCATCTCTATGGTTTATTTAACCTTCTTACAGAAAGAGGAAGCATGGCTGTTGGCTTGATTCATCACGACGAAATCTGGTCAATTTTTTTGGATTCGAATCGCCACCAAACGTTTGTTCTTCGACCAGCCCACCTGTTACTGAAAACAACTCCCGCTTCTCTTGAGTGAAACGAAAATCTCTACCAGAAAGATCGCAAGAATCGAAAAGAAAATAAGAGTTTAAATTCCTTTTTTTATTTATTTTTATTTCGTTTTACAAAATCAGCGAAGTGATTGTGGAAATATACATTGAATGGAGATGGGTGTGGGGTGTACCTGTTGTGAGAGTTTTAGAGGTGTCTACAAAAATATTTCGGGATCGGCTAGACGGAAGGGCGGGCGCTGACTTGTAAGCGGAAGGTTGTGTAGATTACAAAAACATAGCACAAACAAACTTAAACCAAACAACTAAGCGATAAACTTAATCAACCAATGCGCCGTGCTGATCTTCTTCATGACTTCCCGCCAAAGCCCATCAGGTTGCCTAGGCCACCGGCTGCGCCCTGCTGTAGTTGTCTCATCATGTTCTGTAGGCCGCCTACTCCGCCCATCTGCTGCAGCATCCTCGGGTCGATCATCTTGGCCATTTGTTGATTGAGCTTTGCCATTTGCGTGGGATTCACATTCTTTGTCATGTCGCCGGTTTTGAATAGGCCCTTGACCCCGCCCATTTTCTTGACCACCGCCGCGAACTTTGTGTAGTGTGAGATAAGTTCCTTCACCTCGCGTTCCATGACGCCGGCGCCCTGCGAGACGCGCACGCAGCGGGTCGGCTGTTTGCTGAACAGCTTGGCTCCGTCGCGATTGTCTAATTCGCCGTCGGACATACTGTCCATCATAGTCATCATGCGCTTGATCCTGGCCATGGATTCCTGTTCGCCGCCCTTGGTCATGAAGTCCTGCGAGAAGCCAGGAATCATTCCCATGATCTGTGAGAAGGGACCCATCTTCATTATGTTCTGGAACTGCTCGTACATGTCGCGAATCGTAAATTGGCCATGCTTGATCTTTTCCAGCAGCTCCTCGTTGCCGTCCAGTTTAAGTTCGTTCACCTTGTCAATCAGGCCCTCAATGTCACCCATGCCGAGGAGTTTGCTGACGAAAGGCTTTGTTTTGAACAGCTCCAAGTCGTCTATGTGCTCACCTGTGCCAATGAAGATGATGGGAGACTGTGTTGCAGCAACAGCTGATAACGCACCACCTCCCTTTGCGTGACCGTCCAGCTTTGTGATGATGACCGACCCGATGTCCACCTTCTCTTTGAAGGCCCTCGCCTGGGATTCGCAAGCCTGTCCAATTGTAGCGTCCATTACGAAGATGATATTGTCCGGCTTTATGGCGTTAGCCACCGCCAACATCTCCTCGAACAGCGACTCCTCCTGCTTGTGTCGACCACTCGTGTCCACGATGATCATCTCGAAACCCTCGCGCTTAAACATGTCCACGCCATCCTGGGCAATCACCACTGGATCGATTTCTGTGTAACTTCCGTAGAAGGGTATTCTCGCTTTTGTTGCATTTTGCTTGACTTGATCGTAGGCGCCCGCACGGAAGGTATCCGCGCACACTAAGCACGACTTCCAGTTGCGTTTCTGGTAGTGATAGGCTAGCTTGGTACAGGTGGTCGTCTTACCGGATCCTTGTAGGCCAACAAACATTATGATGTTCGGCTTTCCCTTGATCGGTTGGTAAGGCTTCACTCCCGGATCCACCAGTTTGATGAGCTCCTTGAAGACGGCCGACTGAATCATTCGTCGTTTGTTTAGGCCTCCAGCCATTTCATCAAAATCAATCACCGATCGGACATTCTCACGCAATTGCTTGACCAATCGAATATTTACATCCGCCTCGAGCAGTGCTGCACAAATCTCCTTCAGCATAGAATTCAAAACTTCCTCATTGATCACGGTCGCTTTGCTCAGCGAGTGCAAAGCAGTTGTGATTTTACGACCCAAATCGGCTAATACCATTGTGGGATGTTGGTGGATTTACTTGGAAAAGGCTTCTTTATGGAAATTTCAATATTATTTGATAGAAATGTGATTTTTGTTGAGAAAAACAAAATTACAACAGCAGAAACTTTTTCTTTTCTTTTGGATTTTGACACGTCGATGTTGAGTTTCCATCGAGTTGTCAAATTGTTGGGAGGTGTTTGGAAAGGGAATGGATTCTCCGGATGTCATGATGTTGGAGAAATGTAGTAGATTTACAATGACTAATGAATTAACTTCTTTTTTTTTAATAATAGATATATTAGTTTTAATAAATTAAAGTTTATTTGCGAAATTATTTGATACTGGCTCTTCAGCTAATGGGGAAAAATAACTCTGGACTGTATGAATGTTCTATTCATTTGCAACGAAAGGAATACGGAAAAATTTTGAATACAAATCGGTGAAAAGAAAAATAGTGGAACAGCGCTATAAAAAGCCATAGATTTTGAAAAAAAAATCTACAAACATGACGTCAAACATTTAAAAAGATCCACAGCCGATGCTGAGAGAGTACCATGAATGATCTGGTGGTTGATAGTGATTTGGAAGTTCTTCCCGTACTGTAATTGGGGCATGGTGTAGTCTATGTTCCTTGGTAGAGACCCCGCTGAGCTTACTA
Organism: Portevinia maculata; assembly: GCA_949715645.1. Lineage (NCBI taxonomy): Eukaryota > Metazoa > Arthropoda > Insecta > Diptera > Syrphidae > Portevinia > Portevinia maculata. The sequence continues at coordinate 22,526,636 of OX454527.1, read as the reverse complement.
CGCTTAGTGCTCTGCTCAGAGCTTTAAAAGAACAACGCCTAAAAACGGCTGTATTGATCTGTTTCTACCATAACACAGTTTGTGTCGCATAAAGTACCAACAAGAAGAAATATTGTTGCATGTTTGCTCAAAATGTAACATTCAGTATCAATTAGTCAACTTGCATCGCCATCTAGTAGAGAGCCATATAACCGATATTTGGAGCATTTGAAAAGCAGTTTGAGTGGCTATGGAATACTTAGTACATCTGTGCTCTCGAACCTTCTGAACTCAACGAATCTACAAATTTCGAGAGGTGTCACTAGGAGATATAAAAAGATGTCGCAGGAGCACCCAAGATATTCTAGTTTTGAACCGCGATAAAGAAGTGCGATGGATGACAGTAGTGAGAAGTATAGAGAAAAAGTGGAAGTATTGAAAAAGAGAAAAGTGATTGTTTATTTAAAGTGATTAATTGTGAAACTGAATTGTTGAATTAAATAAGTGAATTATTGGAATAATAATCAAGAATTAAATTGAAAGAGAACTAATAAGGGTTGATTAAATAGAATTACGTTTTATCTTTTCGAATCCTAGCCTGGATGTCACAATATATTACATTTAGATGTCCAAACAGCTTCTAATAAAAAACGAATGTCGATTGTTCACCAATACCCTACGGCAGCTATTACAAGCCGACCACTCGCACAAACACTCTAACTTGTCTTCGCCACTATTAATATTTATCTCCTATCTCTACCTCATTTAGTTATTTTTTGAGGAAAAAAGAAAATGACATTTCGATACAAAAACTTCCTTATACAGGCACTAATCACCATCCAAACGCTTTCAATTTATGCAGCCTCTGATCAACGTTGAGTAGGTTAGTTTTATGCTTAAGATTTTTGCGTTCAGACGCATATTAAGGCCTGCGTAACTTAATGCACTCCTTAATATGCCGTTACATCCGGGCTAGGATTCGAAAATACAAAACGTATTTTTTTATTTAAACGTATTTTCTATTTAAATAATGTTTATTAGTTCTTTTTCAATGTCTTCTACTTCTTGATAATTATTCTAATAATTTACTTATTTAATTCAACAATTCACTTTCACAATTAATCACTTTAAGTAAACAATCACTTTTCTCTAAATGTCTTGGGTGCTCCTGCAACATCTATTTATATCTCCTAGTGACACCTCTCGAAATTTCCAGATTCGTTGAGTTCAGAAGGTTCGAGAACACAGATGTACTAAGTAGTCCATAGCCACTCAAATGCTTTTAAAATGCTACCAAATATCGGTTATATGGCTCTCTACTAGATGGCGGTGCAAGTGACTAATTGATGCTGAATGTCACAGTTTGAGGAAACATGCAACAATACGCTTATGAATAATGCCGATAGGGAAAATAGAGGAAATCAACATTTTAAGTTATCCATATGTCGAATATATTATTTGATCCTGTCAAGGTTGGACTATATATATGAAACTATAGGAAAAATAACTGCAAACAAAAACAGTTATATTCGAAATGTGTTTTTGTGTGCCGCCAAAAAACAATGCATTGGATGTTACAGCAAGACAAAACCAAACATCAAAACTGAGCAGAAGAAATTTTGCAGTTCCTTGGATTTCAGAACGAGTGAATCGTTCAGTGAAACAAGGTCACAAATGGTCATCGTGTTTTTAAAATTATCTGCTTTCCTCAATAGAATTTCTTGTAAGTACCAAAAATTCCAGTACCATTTCAAAAGTTCTACAAATTGTACCAAAACATTCTCAAATTTTGCATTCTGCTACATTTCACAAAATGTCATAACGTCAAAACTTCCTTTTGTCATTTACTAGATATTTGTTAAACATTTTAACAAAACAGATTCAACAACAAAAGACTTATTATTAACATTCCATACGAAGCACAAGACCAGCAATCATGGATCCAGCCCTGCTTCGTGAACGCGAAGCTTTTAAAAAGCGGGCTATGGCCACTCCAACGTGAGTATAAAACTTTATCCTCCATAGTCGCCGTACAATTTCTGTTTTTATCTCCAGAGTCGAAAAGAAAACCAAAATTGAGAGTGCTCCACCGCCAAAGGATGATAAGAAAAAGATGCGACCACCAACTGCACCCAAACTGGATGCCAACACGTACGTGCTCCGTATACAAATGGCCAGAATCAACGTTTAATATCTCTAATTTTAGGTACAAATCCATGTCGGGAAGTTCTCAGTATAGATTTGGTGTGCTCGCTAAAATCGTGAAACACATGCGTACTCGTCACCAGGATGGCGACGACCATCCCCTGACCATTGAGGAAATTTTGGACGAAACCAATCAACTGGACATTGGCCAGTCTGTAAAAAATGTAAGCAAAATGTTGCTTTGTTACGTCGATTCGCTTTATCTCCGTCTTTTCAGTGGCTGTCGTCAGAAGCTCTAATGAACAATCCAAAGATTGAGGTATCGCCGGACAACTGTAGGTTCGCCTTCAAGCCCGTTTACAAGATTAAAGATGGCAAGAATCTTCTGCGACTGCTGAAGCAGCACGATCTCAAGGGACTGGGTGGAATTTTATTGGACGATGTTCAGGAATCGCTTCCCCACTGCGAGAAAGTGTTGAAGAATCGGGCGACTGAGATAATATTCATCATTCGGCCCATTGATAAGAAGAAGATTCTATTCTACAACGACCGAACGGCAAATTTTGTGGTATGGAGATGAAGCTGTCTTCCTACAGTCAGTTATAACCTCGATTTTCTTCCAGGTTGATGAAGAATTTCAGAAATTGTGGCGTTCAGCTACTGTGGATGCCATGGACGATGCCAAAATCGATGAATACCTCGAGAAACAAGGTAAGAAGTCAACTTAGTGGGCGATTGAAATGTGGATGTATTTTGAATATTTTTGCAGGCATCCGATCGATGCAGGATCATGGCCCGAAGAAGCCAGTGCCCAAGCGAAAGAAGATGTCCAATAAAAAGAGACAGTTCAAGAAACCACGGGATAACGAGCATTTGGCTGATGTTCTGGAGGTTTACGAGGACAACACGTTGACACTGAAGGGTGTCAATCCTACCTAGACTGGTCAATGATTGCTTTTAAACTTTCTATTCGATAATAAAATGTTTATTTTAATGTAAAATGTAAAAACAGTTTGAAAAAAAACCTCTGGAGGAGGAGAAACTGACACATGGTATAATTGCTTTGCTTTTTTAATTGTTTTTGATAAATAGGGTTTTCGCTAGCTTGGTTTCGTTAGGACTGAAGGCCCCAGTTGTAGAACACCACAAGCAAACGTCAAAAAAAATAGGTCAATGGACGATTCGCCTAAACTGTACACTTGGGTTATGTCTGTTGTCCTTAAAATGTTTTAGGAACAAATAGTGCGAGCGGGGGGGGGGGGGGGGGGGCTTTGTCGTCTACTGGCCCGGAGGAACTTTTTTATGACCTCTATGGGCGGTGAACTGGTGAGACTTGTTGAAGTCTTCTTTATACGCGCGCGGCACCTATTGAATGTTGACGGTACTATGCCAGAAACCTTAACGCAAGTGCCAACAACAACAACTGTACAAATTTCCAACTCATTCCGATTAACGATGCGCGAACGCACAGAAGACGAACACTCAAACATTAACGTTTTTATATGTATCTTATATTACGCATCTAAAAAATTTGAGCCTGTTTCTGTATGCGGTCTTATAGTACGTTTACAGACACGAAGTTCATCATTTCAGCTAAATTCAACATTTCACCCGATATGTGCATCATTTTGCCATACATGTTCCAACATTTCGAAATGTTGAATTTCGTCTCTGGATTTGGAAGTTGTCAAATCAAACAAAGAATATCCAACGTACTGAACGTCGTAAGCCGTTCTGCAACACACTAACAGGCACGTACCAGTGTGGCAGATCGACAATAGCCCAAATCTTCACACAAAGACAAATCCTGGAAAAGACAAATGAATTTCAATTCGAGACTCACTATCTTTTTATTGACTTTAAAACTGCATATGTTGGCATTCATCGTCAGGAACTCTAAATGGCGATGGCCAAATATGTGATTCCGCAAAACTGATCCAGTTATGTCGCGTGGCACTGTGCAGTGGCACGCGGTGTAATGTGCAGCTTGGATTCAGCTCTTCGAATTATTTCTGAATTCGCCCCGGACTTCAGCAAGGAGCGCTATCATGTGACTTCTTTAATCTTTCTCTGGAGAAAATAGTGCGAAGGACAGGAGTCAACAAAGAAGGCAGAACGCACTATCTTCAATAGATCCGTCCAGATCAGGGGTATGCGGACAATGTCGACATCATCGGCCGTTCCCAGCGTGCCTGTTGAGGCGTTTATGGTGATTGAAGAACAGGCGAAATTGGTTGGTCTTAATGTTAATGAGGACAAAACCAAGTACATGCTATTAACTCACAAGCAAACATTTCTCCACCGCCTAGGATAAAACGTCACTGTTGATAGCAATAACTTTGAGGTAGTTAAGGAGTTCATCTACCTTGGAGTAAACATCAACTCCACGGATGACAATTTAGTGGAGATCCGATGGAGAATTACCTAAGGAAACTGCTGCTACTTCGGTTTCGCTAAACAAATGGGTTCAAAACTCCTCACTCGAAGGACAAATTGCATACTCTATCGAACCTTAATCTGGACTATAATTATTAAAGGGGATATATTGGGTTATTTTTAATGAAGTATACCCCGTCGGATATTTGATCCAGTGTGCAAAGAGGGCGAATAGATGGAAGATACAACCGCGAACTCTGGCTATACCGAGATGTGGATGTAGTCCCAAAGCGTAAGCCGACTACATTGGCTCGGCCACACTGAGCGAATAGACAGTAGTGCTCCAGCCAAGAGGATCTTCAACTCCCAACCCCCAGGTTTAATAAGGCTAGGAAAACCGAACCACCGTTTTTAAAGACCAAGCCATCTCGGATGCAAGAGTCAACTTGGTCTGGACAACTGGACGCAGCGTTCCCGGGAACGCAGAGTATGGAAGGCTGCAGTGTCTTAGGCAGAGAGTCTTCACGGGTCGGGAGCCCATTTGGTAAGTAAGAAGTAACAAACAAGCCTTTTAAAATCGCCACACGACATTCAGCTTGCGCTGAATAAAAAAAATCAATTGGAAAGAAAAGAGCCATAAAAATATTTATTCACATAAGACATAAGTCCGTTCACGTACATACTAATATGCAAACGTAAATTTATCACCCTTTTAACGGTTTGCGAATCGAACGCTCGACTCGAATTGAATTAACATCTAAAAGTACGCAACACTTTTAACAATTACAAATCAACTGAGATGTATCTCTTACAACTCAACCTTGAAACAATTGAATACAATACACAAAAGTATTACCTACTTTCCGATATTAATTCAATTCGAGTAGAACGTTCGATTCGCTAACCGTAATAGGAGGGTATATAAACGTTCGTGCACTGACAGAATTGTAAAAAGATGAACGATATTTAAATGTAATTTCGTTCACTTTTTTTCATACAGAATTAAGGCTTCTAAAAAAAATGAAATAAATAATTATTTGTCAAAATATTTTTGAAATCAAAACATTTATGATATTCGTTTGCTTGGCATTGTGGATTTTTTTTGTAAAAATTGTTTTGATCATATTCATTGATGGCAGAAGGAAAAATATTTGTTGAATTTTCTGAGGTTGAAGAAACGCGAAATTCGAATATGTTTGTATTACGTCTCATTCACAATACTTCGAACTTTGACGCATTTAATATTTTTACGGAATAGCGTCCGCGTATTTTTCTTTATAATTAGACGACTCTCTTGTTTTTTGGAGATTTGACAGTTTTTATTTTTCTACACACAGATCGGGGCGCAGTGGCGCAGAGGCGCAGAGTGTTGGGGTACTAATCTATAATCTAAAGGTCTCAATATAAGTTAAATATGTCGGTACAAGCACCAACAATTTCTTGGCGAAATGTTGAATTTCGTGTTTGTGTGAACATACTATTAATGTCGTTTTCCATTGATCCACTTCGGGTACTCTTTTTGGTTTTCCGAAAATATTTTGAGAGTGGTTTTCCCCTCCGGGAGACAAAAAGAGTACTCTTTTCGTTTTCCGAAAATATGTGTTTTGAGTGGTTTTCCCCTCCGGAAGACAAAAAGAGTACTCCGAGTAGTCCAATGGAAAAAGACATAAGTAGAGAATTAATTCTCTTGTCATCTAAGCAAACAGAACTCTGACTGCGACAGCGACAGTTTGATATCTCAGCCAGTGACAAAACAGCTGTTTACTTGTGATTGTTTTTAGGATTCACCAATCGCCACCACCCGCGACCGGAATGTTCAATTAATGTTTTCCACGTAAAATAAATCCGCCGTAAAACTTAAGATCGCGTAACTTACCGCTGTGCTCACCCGTCGGCGCAGCTACATCATTATCGTGTCTCAGTCATTGAATACATTTTTATTTACAAGTTATAAGGTGTGTTCGGTGAGCTAATGGTCAATGACCGATTAAACAAAACCTCACCATGGACTAAACAAATTCTACTTGCGTGGACAGGATAACTGTAAAACGGCGCCTAATTATAACACTTAACCTCCATCGAATTTTATGTGTCGCCCACCACACTACATTTTTTGAGGCAGAGACTCGATCAGAGCAAGAAAAAGACGAGGAACGGAAACGTAAACGTGCGGTTGTGACTGTTGTAGCGGCATAGCATGCAGAATAACCTGAGGCCGCGACACAGTGGCAGCTATCGCGCGGATGATCATTTCATATAAATTTCTTGAACTTGTACATTCTAGCTGTTAGTTTAGTTAACACCTTGCACGGGTGCGGGTGCCAAGAAAACAGAAATAAGATATTCGTGAAGTGTTCCTTAAAACAGAAATATACCTGACTATTACGATGGTAGCCTGCCGATTGATATTCCTTGCACTGGCGATTGCAGCACCTGCCGCATGTACAGAGTAAGTGATTTGTTTATACTCAACGCATTAATTTGTCATGTTGATAAATTATTATAATCCTATGCCAATTAGGACAACCTCCCTAGTCTTCGTCTGCGAAATCGGTGAAAGTCGCAATTGACTGGTCTCGAATTAGCTAATTGTATTTTGCACTTACCCCGGTTATGTGGCACTTCTCTGTCAGTTAATTTTTCACTTTGATTCACTAAAATTCGCGGAGATTGGTATTTTAACTAACTTGCAATTATTTCGACAACAAAATTTCACTAATTCGGGTGGGCTAACTTATTTACAAAGAAAAAGAAAACAATCTACGCTGACGACCGGTTGTACTAGAGGAACAGAACTTTATTCAACAAATGAATACGCTGAAATTCTGTCAGATTTTTGTGGAATGAGTGGATACAGTTGGGATAAGAAGTTTTCTTCTTTGGACTTTTATATTTTGTGGAATTTTGTGCAAATTTTTTATCGATTTCCATTGGGCTCTTCAGATTTTGCGCTTAGATCTCTGATTTTTCGTGCCCAATGGAAAACAAGTCGGGATTGTTTTATTTTGTTTTAATATAAGTGTGACATAAGCTTTTTGTTGACAACAAAAAAATATTATTGTTTGATAATTTATTTTCTTCTGAAGCAAGCAGAAACAAAAATATATGATGGTTTTTTTCCTTCCGAAAGATGCATAATTACACGTTTATAATTGTTTTAAGGCATCTACACATGAGCCCCACGATTAGAAACAACTGCAGAGAAAACCCCTTTTAATGCATTTAAAAATCTTAAAATTCCAAACATTACTATTCCAAGAATTCCGGGATATGTGACTAGTTCATCAGAATAAATTAAAACAAAATAAACAGAATTCAGCACGGTTTAATCAACCAAATATCGAATTCCAAACTTTTTGCCGCGTTTTATTTTGCCACTTAAGAGAGAAATTCGTTTTACAGTCTTCACACATTCTTACATTGTAGTTCACGCACTACAAAATTAAGATGTGCATATTCATTGGTGGAAACATTGAAAAATGAGAGCAAACTGCCATTGCCAATTGGCAGACATGAAAATTATTAGGAAAACTGCTCTAGCTTCTATCGAAAACACTTGAAAATGAGAAATTGCCATATGTTTTCGGCTGTCAAAGTTTGCGACGGATTTCGTGGGACTATTCGTTCATTTGAAAGCGTTAACGCTGAAGTTGTCGTCGACGGTGGGGTGATACAAGCTGTGTTTAATGAACGAAAACTAGATCAGAACAGCACAAGGGAGGGAAAACTGTCAGATCAAATGAGAACAGAAAAGTACAGCTGGAAGTCTTATGTTCTCCCCTCAGCTGTGAAATTTCAACCAGATGATCCTCAGTGTTTTTTTGTCAACTTCGGCTTTTGAGTGTGCAATAGGCGTGTTTCTTTGCAAGCGGATATAGGCATGGCATTAAAAAACGACCATCGCCGCTTAAGAATTCATCGAAAAAAACTTGGCAGCACACATGCACCTATGACGTCTATTAGTGACACAGCTGTAAGTTGAGTTAAGAAATTTGTATTGAAAATCGTGAAATTCAAAAATATTAATTTCCGACAGTTGAAATTAATGCCAAACATATTCTAAAATTATAAAAAAACAGTTTCTCATTGACAGATTTACTAAATTTTGAAAAAAAAAAAATAATAATAAAATCACGAATAAAATATTCGGCGGGATGTCATACTTTGACATTTCCTGACAAAATCATCGCAACAATTCATCAGAAACGAAGAAATTGGGTCTTGGAAGCACTGTTTATCCCCGCTAAAGGACTTAGCGGCGATAGCTATCCCCGCTAAAGTTAGCGTATATAGGATAAGTTGTTGTTGTATTTTACATGCAAATTTCAAATTATCCCTATATATCCGCGTGCAAAGAAACACGGCTATTATGTTAGTTCCCACACTATGTCACTCCGCCGTCGTCGACACGTGGTCATAATATATTCTATAAGTTGAGGCGCCTTTAGAACAATACAAACACTGAAGCAAAATTGATCATTATGTATGTTTTTCACATCTATACTCACCTGACGAATTTATATATTTGTCACCAATATTTGTGATGAATTTTTTTTATTGATTCTCACTTAGGAGGAACTTGTCTGTTAAATATGAAGTTTTCTGTTTCTAGAGGAATTTAACAAATACAGCCCACTTGTAATTCGATTCTACTCAGAAAATGTTTACCTTTAATTTTAAAATGTTTGCTTTCTTCAAGTACATCAGCACTTTAGCACTTTAATCAGCGCGTAAAAGGCAAGTGATTGTTTTTGAATTGGTTGAGTTAAGGTCAGTTCTATCGGTATGTAGTCTCAGTATATCAATGCATACGTTCTATCGCCAAGTAAGTCTATCTCTATAGAGCGCCTGCATGAGCTTATCACCGACATGACATTCTGTGACTTTAGGACTGATGCGGAATGGTACGGTACAACTCGCAGTTTTCACCAAAGCTCACCAAATTAAACAGCCGTACCCGCAAGTGGAAAGGTCAAGCCAACTATCAACTTTAAGCGAATGACCTTTTGACGTTTCATAAAAACAATCCCTGGACGAAGACACTGTAACACACTATACACCTGTTAACCATAATACAATTTAACAAGATAGTGCACCAACCAGCGCGTTCATTTACCTATGTTAGATTTCCTTGACCGATGTCGTTAAAGTCGGGTTACAACGAATTTCGAAATATACTAGTGGCATGTGTTCGACATGTACGTACCTCTAATTCGATGACGTAGGCGAAATCGAAATTAACTCTCAATTACGCTATCTGGTTTAGTTGAACCTTACCTGTTAACTACACACAGTTTACGATGTACATAGAATGCTCGAAGTATATTACTTTGCTTTCTCCGTTTTTGACGGCTCATACGGTTTCGGCTGTGGCTCCATTGTGTTCAGCCAGTCAATGTCCATTAATCAATTATTTTAATTAGTAATTTCTCAACAAGACCAGAAGACCTTTTACTTTTTAATTGCATGGGCTGGAATTATATTGTTATGTGAAATTTCGCGTGAATTTTTTATGGTCACACTTTCCCATGTATGCACAACTCTAGTTTTGGTGTTACATGGGAAGTAATTCAAACACATTTTTGATTATTTGCATATTTTAAAAGTTTATAGCTAGCTCCGAATATGTACTAGCAGGAGATTTTGTAGCATCAACTCGCATCTTGCAATCGTATCGCACAAGTTGAAGTTGGATATCTCTTGGATCTTCTCTTTCAAAGTGTTTGCAGCGCTTGATATTTTTTTTATTATTTATTATTTTTTATTATCATTAAGTTTGTGTTGCTACTCCAAACCCAATCCTTTATCTGATAACACGTCTTTAAATAGTTTTTGGTGGTACACTGGTACACTGAATTTGACCACTCTTACTGCAGTTCATAGCGTAAGAGATGGCATGATTGTGATTATGTCGTACGTTAAGGATTATCGGATGTATTTTATCAGGTGATCGATCACTTTTACACCCTATTCTAAGGCATATTAATATTGAGTCATAGTTCGTAACATACCCTTAAATTGCCGCCGGAAACCCCTAAAAGTTACTAAATTCGTGATCAGCATCGATAGTAATGTCGTAGTATTAGTCATCCGTCCATCGGGAAAAATTAGGCCCTAAAACTTGAGCTAGAAAGCTGAAATTTGAAACAGGTACTCTCTAGGGGCCTGAAATAATAAAGTGTAATAATTTTTAAAATCCGACCTCGGACACGCTAACAATCTCAAAAAAGCAAATTTATCAAAAAAATGGAATTTATAGCAAGAATGCTGAAATTTTCAATCACCCATGTTCTGCATTTCGATCGAAATCGAATTCAATTCACTTTTCAATTTCACTTGGAATGAAATTTGGTGTTATGCATTTCGATCGTTTTAGATTTTTTCGAATTCACTTTCGAATTGTCAAAGACCTAAACAAACACAATGTTTGGTGTTAAGTCAACATGGATGCAATAGTTTTAGCAATTTTCAATAAAAAAAATGCTGGATTCGCATTTAAACCATTCGTAATAACTCCCTACAGATTTGCTCCAATTCACAATATTCATTTCGATCGAAATGCAGAACACACAATTTCACTTTCAACTTGCAAATTCACAAAAAGTGGAATGCAGAACATGGGCCAATATATTGTCTTGAGGCCCCCAAAATACTCGGCAGTTAAAATTTTTAATATCCGCCTACTGACATGCCCACTATTTAAAAACAGTTTTTTTTTAAGAAATCATTGTAAAAGAAAGTCATATTCTTCGCAAAGGTTGTGATACAATCAATTCCGTTTTTTTAACAAAGACTTTGTTTTTTCGATAAAATCTATGAAAAGTTTTATAAAAAAATATGTGGATCGTTCTTAACAATTCACCCAAACTAAGATTTTAGCCACTCTCCCTTTATGGGGATAGGAATAGGAATAAAGTATCCAACAGTTCGGACTGTAGCCTTTTCCTATGTTTGTTTCGTTGCTTCTTCTGATATCAAAATATCTCGGGTTAATGTTCAAATTCTCGTCGGGATATTGGCAATAAACATAAATAATTTTTCTTAACTCTCAGTCATGATGAGGTCACAACTCCAGCTCGATATTGAACAAAATGGCTCATTTTTTACCTGTTTGGGTTACCGTTTGGTTCGATATTAAGAGCGCTAATTGTTTTCTCCACTTTTAGTCTTTAGAAAAAAAAAAAAATATCAGCAAGTAAAAAGTTAAGCAAAATGAAAAAGATAAAAGAAAGAAAAACTGTAACAGAAGGGCATAGAGTTATGTTGGTTCAGAGTCAGACAAAGTCTTTCAGGCTTGCTTTTTGATTGCAAGTATTTTTGCAATGTAAAATTTATTTTTCTGGTCGCTTCGCACCTTCTTTTCGTTGGGTAGTTAAGCTATGAATTTAGCCGCAACAAGAAAATGTTCGAGTCAACGATTGCCACTTGCAATATGTGCACGTTTCAGATGGTCGATGCGTGCTTCGCGTCGATTAGCACGTGGTCGATATGGCTGGCGATTCGACCCGGGCAGCGCCGGGTTGCTTTGTGGATGCGCAGTGTTGGGAATCCCCCGTGCATGATATTAACATAGTACTCCGGACAGGGTCCGTTGACGTCCCGGGTTGTGATCTTAAATGAGTGGTGTCCCTGTCCATATTCGAGGCTACTGTCTCTTTCATCATTAATTTATATTGACGTTTTATGAAGTTACCCTGACGGCTGGAGGTTCGGTTCCAAATCACCTTCTGGAAGAGATGTCAGTTATCAACTTCGGTAATATGAACGCTGCAGTTGTCATTTTTTTTAAACGTAAAATGAGTAACGGTGATTTTATGAAGCGGACAATAGACCAAAAAAAACTAATTTTACAATTTGTTAGTAACGGTTGAGCCGATTTTCTAATACTCTCTTGAACGGATGCAATATTCTCTTGAGTACGCACTCTGTTGTGCGAAAGAGTTCAACAATACGGCTATTAGCGGTCTCAGATTGTCGTGGTTTATAAGCACAGAACCATAATTTTGGAACCAATTTCCAAAATTTAGTAACGTTGTGGAAGCGTGTAGTAAGATAAAATTGCAAATACTTATGTCGTTTTCCATTGGTCCATTTGGATCACATTTTTTGTTTTCCGGACAAAAAAACACTCCCAAAATGTTCCATTGAACCACTCGGAGTACTCCTTTGGACTGATTGTTTCTTCCCGATTTCATCATCGGACTAAAGAGGCAAGCATTAAAACGCCCCGATCGTACAGATGTAACAACGCAACGATTTTGATCGGACTTGTCGAAACTATATGAAAAAAACGCATTTTTTGGTTTATTTAATTTTCTTTGTTCACCAACATACACTCAAAAGAGTAGAAGATGATTTTTGATGTTCCATTGGAATCGAGAAGGGGTGAATTATTGAGTGGGACCAATGGAAAACGACATTAATGAATAAAATACACTGACACTTGTCAAGCTGGCAATTGGTTTGACAGATATAACTGTCTAAAGTTTGAACTGAGGAAAACAAACAACACGATTTATTTCCTTCAAATAGTCCCATTAGGATCGAAAACCTTTATGACAAATCAAAAAGCATTCATAAGTTCACAATAACAATTGCCGTTATGTCTGCTGCAACCGAAAATTAAGTCTATGGATTTTATGTCATCCCGCTTAATTTTGGTGAGTTTAAAAAATAATTTTAAGAAAGTTTGAAGAAAATCCTTCCACCAATTGTGGCAGCAGCCTCGGTCACTCACGGACAGACGGACAAAAATGCGGGACACACTTTTTTGGACTTCTCTATAATCGATTTATCATACCTCATTCTCAGTTTGAGTTCAAAATCTCAGCACGATTGGAATATCTTTCTCCCTAGTATAGGGTAGATACTAAAGTAGGTGAGAAAGTGAAAAATGCAAATTAAATTAAAAAATAACGAATTGTCACTTCAAACACGCATAAGGTATGTTTTATGAACCTGAGCTGCTCAGAAAAGTACAGGATTTGGTGTTCCATGAGTAAAAATCTTGCCTCAAAGTGTTCTACTTTGTGTTCAAAGTTGTCACTTTGTGTTCGATGAAGCTGTTTAGATCCGTTTAGCATAAGATTATCTGTACCTAGTTTCATGGTTGCCACTGCACTGGAAAGTCGGGGAAAGTCAGGGAATTTCGAAAACAGTCAGGGAAAATTCCCTCCGTGTGTTTTTATACCCTATTCTAGGGGTATATTAATTTTGACGCATAGTTTGTAACATACCTTAATATTGCCCGTAGACCCCTAAAAGTTACTATATTTATGATCAGCATCTATAGTAATGTCGATCTAGCCATGTCCGTCCGTCCGTCCGTCCGTCCGTCCGTCCGTCGGCAAAAATTAGGCCTTTAAACTGGACCTAGAGAGCTGAAATTTTAACCATATACTCTCTAGGGTCCCGAAATAATCAAGTTTAAGAATTTTTGAAATCCGCCCACAGACACGCCCACAAACTTAAAAAAACAAAATTTTGGAAAAAATCGAATTTTGAGCTAGAGAGCTGAAATTTTTTATATATGATCTATGGTCCATAAAACTGATTGGGACATAAAATTTTCAAAATCCGCCCACTGACACGCCCACAATTAAATAAAACAAATTTTGGGAAAAATTGAATTTTGAGCTAGAAAGCTGAAATTTTTTATATACGATCTTTGGCCCATAAAACTGCTTGGGACATAAAATTTTCAAAATCCGCCCACTGACACGCCCACAATTAAATAAAATATTTTTTTTTAAAAACCAAAATTTGAGCTTGGGAGCTGAAATTTTTAATATATACTCTCTAGGGGCCCTTTATGCTCATGTGTAAATATTTTCAAAATCCGCCTACTGACACGCCCACAATTATTTTTTTTTTATTTTTGAAAGTCCAAAGTTTGAGCTAGGGAGCTGAAATTTATAGTATATACTCTCTAGGTGCCCTTTATGCTCATACTTTATTTTTTTTTAAATCCGCCTACTGACACGCCCACAATTAAATAAAACAATTTTATTGAAAAACCAAAGTTTGAGCTAGGGAGCGTTTTTATTTACAAAAGCTTAGTTTTTTCGATAAAATCCTTTAAATTTTTGTCACGCCCACTTATGAGATATAGGAATAAGAATAGGGTATCCAACAGTTCGCCCAAGCGGACTGTAGCCCGCCCCTATGTTTTTTTTATAATATTAAAAAAAAATTGTATGTCGAGCTCTGAAGTCTATACACACGTTTACGCAAAAATATAAAAATCAATGCGCCTGAACCATCGACATGTTCGCAGTCACAGAAAATGTTGTTTGTGAAATAAAGGCAACTTTATATCTCTTCTGTTCTGTGCAATATTTATGTTATGTGGTTTTTCATTGGGAGCAAAGATATTACTTTTCATGAATTCACCTTTTTTCTTATTTTGGGATCACATTTCGCAGATCTCGATATGTTTCGAGATATACAAACGCACCATTTCACTAATCCACCACTATTATCTAATAATGTCTGTACCTTGGACATTTTTTTTTTAAATATGATTGATTGAGACGATTTTGGTTTCGAGAAAGTATAGCGTTTGCACGCAGTTGTATTAATTGCTAAACAGCTAATGGAGATGCCAAGCAGCATTGAAAAGCATATCAATCCTATTTTTCGATCCATGCGCTACGAAAAGTCTGAGATAATGCTTAAATGGAAAACCACATCTTCATGCTTTCCAAAAAAAAAAATACATGCAAACTTATATGTAGGTACATCAAAAATCAAAATAGTCTATTTCGATTGACTTTGTTTAACGAAATTTGTTCCCTTTGCTAAGGAAGATTTTGTATAGCATAGTTTTTATTTAAAGGCAATAATGGCGAAGCAAGATGCAAATTATGCAAAAAAGAATTTGAGTTAAGCAACATGGGCCAAAGGGCTTTGGTGTCGCATAAAAATGGAGTAGCGCATAAGTCAAATTCTAAAGCTTTGACGTCACAAAAAATTGATACTTTCTTCACTGCGTCTGATTCATTGGTCGCCTCTAGTAGTCAAAAAACATTTCAAAATATGTACACCAGAAAATATTAACGCTCAAAATACACAAACAAAATATATTTTACTTTTGACAATACCGATTTCATTGTCGCAGAGATAAGGTGGTGTTTCTATAGTATTTCCACCCGACCGTCCTTGAACTCGTCTTCGGAAATTAGTGATCTTTTTCGATTGATGTTCGCAGACAGCAAAATTGCTGAAAATTTTAAGTTAGGAAGAACTAAGTGTTCCTACGCTATCAACCACGGTATCTCCCCATATTTCCATAACAATCTTTTGGATAAAGTAAACAAATGTGACGACTTTGTTATATGCTTTGACGAAGCACTGAACAAAATAGATCAGAAAGGACAAATAGAGCTGTCCGTTTTTTTGATGAGTCAAAAGGAATTGTTTGCAATAGGTACTTAGAAAGCGAGTTCATGGGATCTTCAAAGTCAGATGACATTTTAAAACAAGTTGACAATGGAATCCGATTTTTGAAAAAAGAGAAACTTCTTCAAGTATCTATAGATGGCCCAAACGTAAATTTATCTATTTTAAAGAAATCAAAACAACAGCGTCTCCCCGTCTCTGGAACTTGGTGGTGAATAAACTACTGATAAACCTGGAAGGGGAGGGCTGCAGAGTGATTGCCTATGCGGATGATGTTGCTATTGCCGTCTCTGGGAAACACCTCAACACCATAAAGGAACTCCTGCAAACCGCTCTTAACAAGCTAACGAGATGGGCTGATCGGTGCGGACTGGGCGTTAACCCGCACAAAACCGAGCTTGTCCTCTTTTCCAGGAAATATAAAATCCCATATATTGACCCTCCTTCTATTAGCGGTACAAGCTTAACTTTCTCTGACGAAGCAAAATTTTTGGGTCTAATCTTCGATAGGAAGTTAAGCTGGAAACCCAATATACAAGAAAGAGTCAAGAAAGCTACAGTAGCACTTTTCTCTTGTAAAAAAGCCATTGGCAACAAGTGGGGTTTACAACCCCGCATTACGCACTGGCTATATACATCGGTGGTAAGACCAATTCTTACTTACGGGGTGGTTGTCTGGTGGACTGCTCTAGAAAAAGCTATTAACCGCGACAAGCTGGGCAAAGTCCAGCGTTCAGCGTGTCTATGCATTAGCGGAGCACTCCGAACTACCCCCTCCGCTGCTCTGGACATTCTGCTACACCTGATACCCCTTGATATATTTAGCATGCAAACAGCGGCATGTTCCGCTGTCCGCTTAAAAGCTACCTCGCAGTGGACCAATAACAATATTGGCCACTCCATTATTCTAGACTACTTTAAGTCTCTACCCAGAAACATAGACTACACCATACCCCGTTTGCAGTTCGGTAAAAACTTCCAAATCACCATTCCTTCCAGATCATTCTGGGATGATGATGCATTTGCGAATGATAAATCGATCCACTTTTACACCGATGGATCAAAAACTAGCGATGGGGTAGGTGGTGGAGTCTTCTCAGAAAAGCTAAATCTTAGCCTCTCTTTCCGTCTTCCTGATTACTGTAGCGTGTTCCAGGCGGAAATTTTGGCGATAAAAGAAGCCCTGACGTGGCTGAAGAGGAATGTGATATCCTCAAAGGATATCCGTATCTTCTCGGATAGTCAGGCCGCGATTAAGTCCCTGGACTCAGTCTCTTCAAATTCCATCATAGCCCAAGACTGCCGATCATCTCTTTCGGAGATGGCAGAGCAGTTCAATATTCACCTCTGTTGGGTGCCGGGGCATAGGGACATTCCAGGTAACTGCAGGGCTGATGATCTCGCCAAAAAAGGAACCACATTACCTCCTTTACCTGATAAAGGTTCCCTAGGTATACCAATCGCTACTTGTAAACTCTTGTTTAAGCTATCCGCAATCGAGAGAATAAACCTTAGGTGGACGAGTAGCAATACATGTCTAGCGACTAAGCGGATCTGGCCAAAGCTGAATCTGCGACGCTCTAAGTGTCTAATCTCATTAAACCGACTGCATATTAGCTCCACTATAGGTGTTATCACAGGTCACTGCTTAATAGGCAGGCACGCATCTAGACTCGGTGTGTGCTCAAATGACTTCTGCAGAAGCTGTATGGACGAGGAGGAGGAGGAGACTGTACTTCACCTTCTCTGCACGTCTCCTGCGCTCTCCCATAGAATAAATCTCCATCTAGGGGACTTCTTGTTCAATGACACAAGCGACTTAGCCAGCACTGGCGCTAGAAGTCTTTCGCGCTTCATAAGAAGCTCCTATTGGTTCAACGAGCAGTGAGGGTAATCTCCAGATCTGTGTGGTACCACAATGGACCTATCATTGGTCTAAGTGTGTTGGCCTTGGCTGACAGTCACGTCTACCTAACCTAACCTAAAACAACAGCGAAATGAAATTGATGCGGATGGTACCATTGTATATACACTTTATAGTATTATCATAACAGCGAGTTTTTTATTTTGGCCTCACGTTGGTAGATGGCGTTTTAAAGGTTTGTGTCTTAAATTTTGCTGTCACCATTTTTTTTACACACTTTGAAAACGAAGAAAGAAAACCAAATAAACTGGTTTATCTCTCTTTATCGAACCTTTCATAATTGCATTCCCATGTATGTTGAATTTTTTTTCTTTGTAAGAAGGAGCACAGGCATTTTTGTTGTTTAGCAGCACAGGTAGCATGTAGGATTTCCAAGTAAGTTAATTTGTATGGATAATGGATCTCGCATTATCGATTCTCTGGTCATGCCATATGATTTTCATTTGTATGGAAATGTAAGTATGTATTTATTTTTCTGTGTAATTGATGATTTGCAATGTTGCCTTCGCTTCGGCAAGTAGTATGTTTGAAGAGAGGGAGATGATGGAAAAATAAGAAATCTGACTTCTTCGTCTGCGAGTAGAAATGATGGAATACGCGATTCATTTGAAAGGAAAAATTGAATAAAATTTGATTTCGGTATTTTTCATCAAATGAGATATTATGAGTTTGTCGCATTTTGGACTCTGACTGTTTCGGCTATATTTTGTCGCAAAACGTACCGATTTCTATATTTTTTTTTGTAATTGAATTAGAAATATTCGATCTAATGTATAAAGCAATGACATAATTTTTTTTGTTAGTATTGTGCCATGCCGCACCACTACTTCTTGTTCAATAGGTGAAGAATAAGATGAATATTTATATGGATAGTAAGAATTTTCGTTGTTTTGCGTGGAGCTAGATTACTAAATTCGATGAATGACATATTTTATAGGAGTATTGCGCAAGTTTATTTATCTTTAATCAACATGTGAAATTGCTGGTATATATTTTAAAGTCCATGTACATTTTCAATGAAGCATTGAGGAAGGTCACTTGTTGGTATTTTTTGCTTAATGGAGGTTGCTTGATTGTTTCTCTTTTGCATTAAACGTGTTCTAACATTAGATGTACTTCGAGGCATTAAGAACGTCACTACAAAGATTATACTGGCTAACTCTAGAGCTTTTAGCCGAGCTCGAGCAATTGTAGATTGTTCTATTGTGTCTCTTGGCGGTTCAAGTTGAGTATGACTTTCATTAGTATAGTAGTCCCAGTACGAGTATATTCATAGTTTTAATTGTAATCCGCGTTGCGACTATTGGATATCAGAAAGAGTTGAACTGCTTTTTGTATTCATATTGGTCTAATTTCATTCGTGAAAGGACAAGTTGTGCATATGAATATTTTTATAATATATAAATCCTAATTCTTTTATACCTAGTATAGGTAGTCCATTGTCTGGTAGTTATTACACTGGACTATGTTGCTACTATGTATGCTGACTCCAAATTATGCATGTATTAATTTTTTTTAATACAGATTTATTAAAAGATATTGAAATTTAAAAACTTTTGAAGTTGTATTTAAAATCCGAAATTTCCTATTATGGATAATAGAGTTCCAAATACGCGTTCTAGAGGAAGACCAAGTAATTTAAGAAATTCGTCCACTTTTCGAAATAACTCCCCGTTCAGGAGCAATGGAATCCAGGCCAATAGTTAGTCGTACTCCACCTGGGGCTAGTGTAGGCTTAAGCCAGGATCAGATTTCACTACAACTAGTAGATAACCACAATAGTGATGATAATAATGAGCGATGAGATATTAATGAACGTCCACCTGTTCAAGAAGAAGCCACAGACTCGAGGCAAACCAACGAGTTTTCATTCGTGAAATGCAGTCTATTAGAGATACCTTAGTTCGAAGATTGGACAATTTGAATTTAAATACTCCCAATGTGAATCCTACGAGACCTTCGAACGCTCGTTCATATAGCACAATAAACACAATATGCGGTATTGGTCAGGCAGCAATCCACACGTACTCTATGAGTCATCATTGCATCCCGACAAAATTACGGTTTGGTGTGGTTTATGGGCCGGCGGCGTCATTGGGCCGTACTTCTTCCGTGATGATCAAGACCGGCACGTTACCGTGAATGGGAATCGCTACCGTTCAATGATAACCGAATATTTTTGTCCCCAATTGGATGATATGGACTTGGAGAACATATGGTTCCAACAGGACGGCGTCACAAGCCACACAGCGAATGCCACAATCAATTTATTGGAAACCAAGTTTGGAAACCGTGTTATCTCACGAAATGGTCCAGTCGCTTGGCCGCCTCGGTCGTGCGATTTGACGCCGTTAGACTATTTCCTGTGGGGCTACGTCAAGTCTATGGTCTATGCCAACAAGCCAGCGACGATTGATGAACTTCGTACGAATATCGAACGTGAAATTGCAGCAGTATCGGCCGATTTATGCTTAAAAACCGTCGAAAATTGGGTTCAGCGGCTGGACTTCTGCAAGCGTGCCCGTGGTGACCATGCAAAAGAAATCGAGTTCCATACATAATGGCATCGAACGTACGAGTACTTTCACAGGAATAAAGAATTTCATTGATATCCAAAACCGTTTTTGTTTTATTTAAAAAAAACTTTTGTAGAGCTCTTATTAAAAAACCCTTTACCTCTCATAACCGCTATACACAGCAGTTAGAAGAAAAACTTAAATTAAAAAAAAAAGAAGATGGAGTAAACGTATTAAAAATAAAAAGGGAGGAAGAAATAAAAAAACTTCATAAGCAAAAAGCAAAAATTCGCATTCAAGCCCAGGTTGAAGAAGAGAAAATAAATTAACAGCTCTCCCTTTTTAAAAAATAAGGTATATCCTGTTATCAACTGATTGTTTCATTGATATTTTTTAAAAGGAATGTTTAGAAGTATACAATTTTTCTGTTCTTTAAATATTTGGGACTAGTGTTTAAATGCGTCATTTTGTTTGCTATATTTGCAATATTTGGTCAGGGAAAGTCAGGGATTTTTTTTTTAATAATAGTGGCACCCATGTAGTTTTCAGGTAGGGCAATTGAGTGAAATGTCTGAAATTTGAAAATTCAAATTGTACTGATGCCAACTAATTTATTTGCTTGCCATGAGATATCTTAGTTTAGTGTTGCAAATATTCGCATATTTATAAAAAAAATAAAAAGAATAACATGGAACAAGTTCAAATTGTGATCAAATCGACTTCAGGCCGAACATTGATGGTACAATGTCCACTCAAAAGCCGAAGTTCAGAAGAAAACACTGAGGATCATCTATTTGAAATTTCACAGCTGAGGGGAGAAGATATGACGTAAAGCTGTACTTTTCTGTTCTCATTTGATTTGACAATTTTCACTCACTTGTGCTGTTCTTTTCCGTTCCGATCAATTTTTCGTTCATTAAACACAGCTATTTATAACTTCAATCATAGTACTTAAATTGATAAATATGTACGATGGTAGGAAAATGGAAAAGGGGATTTAAAAAAGTCAATTAAAAGGTAGAAATAGAAAACACGAAATACCCTGCAGTTAAATCGTGTTTATGGTTTCCAATTTTATATGGCTTGTATGGTCTTATCTTTAGACTTAGAAAGTTCCATTAGTTTATAGCTTAGGAATCTAGTCTATTCGAAAAAATACCGCGGATAAGGAAGTCTATTGATAAGAGACCTTTACGTAAACAAAGATACATATGTGTTTGGGTTCTTCGCCTTCTGAAGAAATGCAAAAATTTAACTCATTACTTTGAGAGCATTTATTCCGTCAAGAATCATTAAAAGCAATTAAAGACAGGATACAAGATTTGTCCATTAGTTCGAAAACGGCACATTCAATGCAATTATGTGTTGCAAGAGTCTGTTGGGAAACCCGTTAAGGTCACAGTTTTTTTACCGCCTGAGTATGTGTGCAAGTGCAAGTATTTCTTTGAATTTCATTATCAGCAATTGACTTGAAATACACTCCATTATAGAGTGTCCAAATTGCTGCCAATAGCCGACTAATGCAATTACCCGATAAATAAGTTGATCAGTTTTTAATTGCTTTCCGCCCCTATGTCGTTCAGTTGGAAGCACTTTTTAGTCGGCGTTGTGTTATTGGCCTGCTTTTGTTCACTGCTCACCCTTTTAGTATTATTTACGAGAACAGCCGATGAAGATGCGAACCCCCGACACGAGTACCTACCTAATTCTATTTGATGACCTTCAAGTTCGTACCAGACACTAATTCGTTTAATTTTGTTTTCCAATTTACAGTTTAGTTTGGGGCTACGAATGTCGCCAAAGCAAATGCATGAAGGTGCCCCTGACCGAGGAGAATTTCCAGAAAGCTGTTAGCCTGCCGGTATGTAGAATATTCTGCGGCGATACAATTGGAACACTGTGGCCCAATCCGACGGGAGCTGTGCGAATTGGGGAGTACATCGTGCACATCGATCGGAGCAAGATCAAATTTATTTTCCCATCATCGAAAGCCGACACATTATGGCAGGAGAATAAGAAGCTTTTCATGCAGCAAATCGATGACATGATTCCCGACGCCAATTTAGTTCGGAATGAGGGCAGAATTCTAACGATCAAGATCAATGTTGATGAAAGTGCGGAAAAGGCGACACAGATACCTCAGTTGACCTATGACACAGACGAGAGCTACACGCTGCAAATTAGTCAGGGTAGTAATCAGGTGTTTGCTGACATTAATGCGAAGTCATTTTTCGGCGCAAGGCATGGTTTAGAGACACTGTCGCAGCTTATCGTGTACGATGATATCCGACGAGAGGTTCAGATGCTGGCACAGGCGGAAATAAGTGATGCTCCGGCTTATAAACATCGAGGCTTGCTCTTGGATACCGCTAGGAACTATTTCAGTGTCAAATCCATCAAGAGGACAATCGGTGAGTATTGCAATTTAACTACACTCTTTGGCAATGCGACGAGTTTTTGACTGGTATTGATGAGATAATCTCCTCTGCTTGTGTTTGATTAAGTGAAGATACAAATCGATGTTGCGAGAGATATAAATTTATACAAATGCATTTCTTCACCTCGGATGCCCTCAAATGATTGAACATTGCCACAATCTGTCTAAATATTCCCTAACCTAACTATTATGCTTTAACCTGACTTAAACTTTTCTCTCCGTATGTAGATGGGATGGCGATGACAAAGCTAAACACCTTCCACTGGCACATCACCGATTCGCATAGCTTCCCAATGGTAGTAAAATCTCAACCAGAACTCTACAAGCTCGGTGCCTACTCCTCCCGCAAAATTTACACTCACGAGGACATTGCTGACATTGTTGAGTATGGACGAGCTCGAGGAGTTCGGGTAATGCCAGAATTTGATGCACCAGCTCATGTTGGTGAAGGCTGGCAAAACAAGAATATGACTGCGTGTTTCAACGCTCAGCCATGGAAGAATTTCTGTGTCGAACCACCATGTGGTCAACTCGACCCAACTGTCAAAGACCTGTACAACGTTCTGGAAGATATCTATCGGGAAATGTTTGAACTATTCAATCCGGATATTTTCCATATGGGAGGCGATGAAGTTTCAGTTAATTGCTGGAACTCCAGTGAAACAATTCGCAACTGGATGCTCGCCAAAGGCTGGGGCTTAGAGGAGAAGGACTTCATGAGATTGTGGGGTCATTTCCAAACAAATGCATTGGACAAAGTCGATAGTGTTTCGAAAAATGGCAAATTGCCAATAATTTTGTGGACAAGCCGACTGACCGATGTTCCATACATCGATGAGTATCTCCACAAGGATCGGTATATCATTCAAGTTTGGACAACTGGCTCCGATTTGAAGATTCAAGACATCCTTAAACGTGGCTACAAGATGATTCTATCCAATTATGATGCTTTGTACTTTGACTGCGGATTTGGTGGTTGGGTAACCGACGGAAACAACTGGTGTTCTCCGTACATCGGGTGGCAGAAGGTCTATGAGAATAGTCCCGAGAAGATTGCTGGTGATTACAACGATCTTATATTGGGTTCAGAAGCTGCTATTTGGTCGGAACAAATCGATGAACACACTGTCGACGCGAGATTTTGGCCAAGAGCCAGCGCGCTAGCAGAACGCTTGTGGTCCAATCCGAAGGAAAATTGGCGATTGGCAGAATCGCGCTTACTCGTTCATCGAGATCGTTTGACAATTAATGGTATATCGGCAGAGGCTATTGAACCCGAATGGTGTTTGCAGAACCAGAATGAGTGTCCTATCGATGCGTATGATACAAAAAACGAATCCAACAGATAATGCGGAATATCTATTATTTTCTGACGTATTTCGTTAGTCCTTACTGTGGCGGTGGGTGTTCTTAAGAATAGAAAGTAAATGAAACGTGTGTACCTACTTGGGAGATGTGTACCTTTTTGTTTTATATTGAATAAAGAAGTTTTACTTTTTAATTGGGTTTTTTTTTTGTTTTTTTAATTCTAGAATCTTTTCTGGAATAGAGTTTATCGAACGCCACCGATGTCATACCGCTTGTGTGTCCACGTATTTGGGTAGGATTCGCCAAGGGGAGATCTGTGAAGGCCGAAAATATTGTATAAGACAAGAAATCTAGAGGTTTGAATGGATTTTCAAAACTAAATATAGAAATAGGAAAAATTCTTTATAAGGATGGAGGGAAATGAGATTCTTGGAAAGATCACTAAAGAATAGGACAGATAGAAAAGCTTACGCAGTTTTTTCGCCAGCATGAACAAACACCCCTTAACCTTCATATACCCGCGCGGTCTGTCAGACCGACAATTTACATTTCATGCTTTTTTCAATAAAAGAGAATACTAACGCGATGAGCTTACATTTAGTTTCATCATTCGTAGGGTACTTCAATTCAGCGTGGCGCGACCATTTATGCCGAAATCGCGTGTGTCAGTACACGGCATCGGTCGGTCGCTTCCGTCTGAAATATATAATTAAGGACTGCTCCGACTGCTGTGGATAATGAGTTTATATAACATTTTGTCTAAATGTTTTTTAAGTTAGTTTTGAGAAATATAGATTTTTTTTTTTAAATTTGCGTTACTCGTCAAAAAAATTTATTATTTTCAGGGGCCATAATAAAAAGCTGTTAGTCACTAATTAAAGCAAATATTTTCCCTAAAAATACATCCACTAGTATTCATAAAAATGTATCTTGACTAAGACTTTCGCAAAACAATATAAAAACACACTATAGAACTTTCGTGCGTGGGTTTCTGTGTTTTTTTTTTGGCGTGGGTATAGGAAGGTTAAGAACGATGGGGGAAATACAATCCGGACCAGCGCATTTGTACATGATAAGATCTCGAAGTACTCTTGCTGTACTTTACGCGTTTTCCCATGGAGTATTCTACGCGCTCCTTCTCTGATCACCGTTATCTTCAATTCAACCTCAATGTTGATCCTCCCTGCCAACCTATTTTCCGCAATCCTCGGAAAACCAATTGGCCCAAATACAGAGAAACTCTTCGCGGACTAGTTACCTCTGAACTTTTAAGTCCACCCTGTAACTTTTCCGAGCTTGACGGCAAGGTCAACGAGCTCACCTCGGCTCTCAATAAAGCGATGTCCGCTTCCTTTCCCCTCATACGACCTATGGGGAAGAGAAAGCCACAATGGTGGAACCAGGAACTGGGACCACTCAGAAATAATTGCAGGAAACTCTTCAATCGCGCTAAAAGCTCGAGATCACTTACTGATTGGGACTCCTATAAGGAAGCTCTCAAATTATACAAAAAAGAGCTAAGGAAAGCCAAAAGATCATCTTGGAGACTCTTCTGTGGCAAAATAGAAGAAGTCTCTGAGGCATCAAGGCTAAGAAAAATCCTAGCTTCAAATCCAACCATGCCCAGCTGTCTAAAGAAAGCTGATGGATCCTGGACGATATCTAGCGAGGAATCGCTCAATCTGCTACTTGATACCCACTTCCCAGGTAGCTCCAACATTACCGGGTACACTGATCTGAATAGATCACTGGCACAGGTGACTCATTCTCAAGGTCTGATTACAAGGGACAAGCTGCTTTGGGCACTAAATAGCTTCAAGCCCTTCAAGTCTGCAGGACCAGACGGCATAATACCTGCCGAATTACAAATGTCTTCGGATATCATTGTAATGAAACGCACGGTTGTAAGGTTTAAGTCGAACTGACGGCATAGGCCAAGCATAAAAGTTATCTAGCATGCACCAACGACATGCAGCGACATGTGCTATTTGATACGCCAGGAGAACCATAGTTAGTGATGGTTCCCAGGGTGTAATTAAATGCAGATTAATCATAAAGTAAATAGAACAATATGATACACCTGGAGAACCATAGGTAGTAATGATTCCCAGGGTGTAACCGTATGCTCTTTAGAGGTTTTGTAATAGATGTCCAGGGAATTATGATTGACCCTGAATTCCAAGACGATACATGATAAGGCTGTTATTACACCTTCCCCCTTTTGAAGTATAATTTTATTTTAATGAAATTATGCTTGACCCATGTAGTAAGTCCCTGTTTTTTTTTTTATTTAAAAAATTATAAGATTTGCTAACATTTTAAATATAAAAATATTCTTAAACTGGGTATATGGGGTAGGTATATAGGATAGGTATATAGGAGAGTGATATAGGAGAGGTACGTACCTATATAAAATAAACTTATTAATTATTAATATTATGTTATAAAAATTAAAATTATTAAATTTATTAATTATTTACCTTACTTTTATTTTTCAATATTAAATTTATTAATTATTTATTGTATTTTTATTTTTCAATATTAAATTTATTAAGTATTTATTTGTAATATAGTATTACCCTCTTCTTCTTTTTTTTTAATTTTTTTTTTTTTTGAAAGTTCTTTATTGGCGATAGTAACTTAAGTACTATAGTATATATACTTACTTCTAATTAGTTTAGTTACAAATTTAATGTTTTTCTTATCTTATCCTTATGAACAATTATCTCCTTATTATTCTTATCAATAAGTATACAATTTGGGGAATTGACCTCTTTAACTGTATATGGTCCTTTAAAAATTGGATCCAGCTTATGCCTTGGTTGGTTTTCAATTGGTACTTTATCATTGGGAAGGATAATTTGTGGTCTAGAGGATTGGTCGTATAATGTCTTTCTAATAAGCTTACTTTTTTCGACTAGTTCTTTTGCTCTAAGATTAGCAAATTGAAGACGATATTTAAGTTCCTTATCATATGCGTCGAGGTTATACAACGGCTCTATTTTTGTTGTATTAACGAATTCAAATGGATCTGGGAGCTTACCGAAAATTAGCTCAAAGGGGCAGTAACCGTGTACGGTTGATGGAGTGGTATTGTAGCAATAAAGAAAGAAACATAGCCAATCATCCCAATCAGATTTGTCATTGTTTATATAAGACCTAATGTATTCGTTGAAAGTTCTATGAGATCTTTCTACAGTACCTAGTGATTGGTGATGATATGCTGTTGAGACCTTATGATTAACCTTAAGTAATTTAAGGACTTCCTCCAAAGTTTTGTTTTTATATTCTTTTCCTAAGTCCGTCCTTACCTCTTTCATAGGGCCATAAACTAGTACAAATTGTTCAAATATTGCCTTTGCTATTGTTATCGCTTTTTTGTCCATTATTGGTATTGCTACGAGATACTTAGTAAGTTCGCATATTATAGTAACGGCGTATTCGTTACCTTTAATTGACTTTGGAAGTGGGCCTATTGTATCTATTAATACAATATTAAAAGGCCTTTCTGGCGTTGGGGTAATTGTCAGTTTTTCCTTATTATTTTTTAAACTTTTATTTGTTTTGCACTTTTCGCAGTTTTGGATATGGTGTTTTGCATCTTTTGTCATATTTTTCCAATGGTATTTGCCTCGAAGTTTAGCTAGCAATCTAGAAGTAACACAGTGTCCACCATTAACAGGGTCATTGTGATATGTTTTCAGTAGATTCTGTTTTTCATCTTCATCATTAATTGTAGTAACTTTTGGTTCTAGTCCTATATAAACGTTTTTTAAAATGTTATGGGCTACCGACTTGAATTCATTTATGCCCACTTTTTCAAATATGTTGTCACTTAACGACAATCTCATTTGCGTCACTGCTATACTGTCGGCTTCTTTTTCAAGCCTTGAAATAACTTGATCTAAATCCAGTTTTTCATTAACAATATATTCACAGACGCTAAAGTTAATTAACGAACGTTTATTTAACAAAACCCTACATCTAGGTGTAGCTATATCCAATTCAAATAACAAACGTGGGTACTTTCGCAACTCAAATGCATTAAGCGCTTCATAAATATTGGGTTTTACTACATAATTGTTATTACTAATATTTTCCTGAGTTTTATTTTCTAAATGCACTTTTTCTTTTACCGCTGACCTGGTTGTCATCCTTGCTATTCTACTGCCTGGATTTGTGATTTTTCTAATGTCTTCAAAGTCAATGCGTGAAAGTGCATCAGCGGCAACATTATTTTTTCCTTTAATAAATTCTATAATGAAGTCATATTCCTCTAGATCTAGCCTCATGCGAGTTAGTTTCGAACTGGGATTTTTCATTGAGAATAAATAGACTAATGGTCTGTGATCAGATTTGACGATGAATTTCGTACCAAATATATATGGCCTAAAGTAGTTGATTGCCCAATGAATGGCTGCTAATTCTTTTTCTATTGTTGATTTATTTATTTCTCCTTTAGTGAAACTTCGAGACGCAAAAGCAACCGGTAAATCACTGGTACCATGTATTTGGCTAAGTACGGCACCACAGGCATTCTTTGATGAATCGGTTGAAATGATAAAAGGTTTCTGAAAGTCTGGGTATTGAAGTACCAGAGGAGAAATTAAAGCGTTTTTTAGGTAGTTAAAAGCTTCCTCGCAGCTCTCTGACCAATTGAATTTAACATTTTTTTTAGTTAGTTGGGTCAGATGTAATGAGTGTCGCGCGAAGTAAGGAATAAATCGTCGGTAATAATTGCAAAATGCAACAAATCGTTTTACCGAGTCAGCATCGTGAGGTGTAGGATAATCCCGAATGATGGTGAATTTTGAATCGTCTGGTAAAATTCCTTTATCAGTACATTTGTGCCCTAAAAAAGTTACTTCGTGTTGAAAAAACGAACACTTATCAGGATTTAGTCTCAAATTATATTCTCTACACTTCGTAAATATTTCTTTTAAGTTTTTCATCATATGGTTTGCTGATGCTGCTATAACTATTAGATCGTCCATATATATAAAAGACTTCAATGGGGAAAGACCAGCAAAGGCTAAAGACATCATTCGTTGGAAAGAATTAGGTGCTATCTTAAGACCAAACGGAAGTCTTCTAAATCGGAATGATCCTGCTTCTGTGGAAAATGAAGTCATATCACGTGACTCTTCTTCTAACTCGATCTGATGGAATCCTGATAGTAGGTCAAGGCAACAAAAAAATTTTGCTCGTCCGAGTTGGTCGACAATGTCGTCTATGCGAGGAAGGGGAAACTTATCAGCTAATACCTTTTTATTGAGCTCCCGGTAGTCTATTACCAGACGCCATTTTTTTTGTGAATTATTGTTATGCTGTTTCTTAGGAACCAATAACACTGGACTATTGTATTCGGAAATGGAAGGTTCAATAATATTGTTTTCAAGTAATGTGTTGACTTGATTGTTTATTTCGGACTTTTGGGAGTTTGGTATTCGACAATTTTTTATATAGACGGGAGTGTCATCTTTAAGACGTATTCTTTGTTTGTAAAAATTATTAACTGTGACTTTATCAGATTCTAATGCAAAAATATCTACAAATTCAGTACATAACTCGGTAAGTTCTTTCGAGACAAAGCTTGGAATTTTTTCTTTCAGCTTATCGATAACCTTATCCCTTTGAGTATTTTCGTACAATTCGAGTGGGAATATATTATAATTCTCTAACTTTTCCGCTTTGAGTCTTATATTATGTAGGAACACATTTTCCGTGTTGGTATTAATGATTCTCACGAAAGCATTTGTATTCGATACTATAGTTCTTCCAACAAAAATACCTTCAGCTAGCTGCTGATTTAAAATCAGTAAGTCCTTTTCGATAGAATTTAAATTGACCTTGCGAATTACTTCGCTTCTAGCTGGTAATGTTAACGTATTTGGTCCTATGCTATCATGAATAGGAACTATAATCTTTCTAAAGGAATTATTTGGTCGTATTACTAGTGTCCAATCCTTCTCGTCATAATCTAGTAAGCAGTTATATTTCCTTATAAAATCTAATCCTAATATTCCATCCGCTGGGACTGGAAAATTATCCTCAACGATTTGAAAGTCATGCTCTAGTGAAAATTGGTTAATTAAGAGTACAGATTTAAGTAATCCACAGGTTGTAACGAGACCTTTCGAAATACCATTTATTTCGCATTTATGATTAACATTAACAAATAAATCGTTCAGTAATTTGCCTTTTTTAAAAGTGGAAATAGTTGCACCTGTGTCTAGAAGGAAAGTGTTGACAGAGCCGCTCATTTTACTTTTTAGAATTACATAACTGCTAAGGGAAAGATTCATGCCAAAAACTGGCTTTGTCGCTTGGAAATTATCATTTATATCTAATGCAATTCCTGTGTAAACCCTAGGCTCACTTGCCCAGGGATATCTGAGTTTCCCTGCGTCGTGTCTGTAAAGCGAATAGAGTTGTTGTTTCTAGCGCTGTGATTTTGAAAATTTCTATTGTTATTCGAACCACGCCTATTATATCTGGAATTAGTTTGACGAAAAGAGCTATTGCTGTAGTTCGAATTTTGTCTTGCAAAACCGCCACGAGGGTTTTGCTGGTAGTAATTGTAGTTCTGATTAGAATAGTTACCCCTATTTCTGTTTCTATTTCCAAAGTACAGTACAGATTGTAGTCCGCTTGCCTCCGTACTAGTGTTAACAAACTTTGCAACGGCATCATTTATGTTATTAAATTGCCCTGCTTCCATTATTAGTTTTACTTTTTCATTTGCGGCGTTAGTTGTCATTGACGTAACGGCATTTTGAGTAGAATATTCGTCGGCTAATTTAACTGGGACCCCTTCCGAAATATATGCCCTTTTTAGCGCTGTAGTAAGATCTTCAATTTCTTTAACGTATGTGTTGGTGGGTTTGTTATGTTGCTTAATGCTCATAATTTTGGCCCTTAGTACTTTGGAAGATTCTCCTTTGATATTATTTTCGAGTGTTGATCTAATGCTTGCCACTGTCCCCTCATTAGTAATTAAATTTCGAGCAGTCCCTGAGAGTTTTGTTTTTATTAATGCAACAGCACTACTTTCATGCGCTCCTAAATTATCTTTTACAAGATTTAAAGCATCCAGAAAGCGCAATAAATTTTCTGGTGACCCATCGAATTCCGGAATTATTTTAGACGCAAAGTTCAAAAAATCTATGGTTGTAGTGGTCATATTGACAATATCTTGCTTCGTTTCTTGTTCAGAGTCTGATTCAAGGCTACTATCGGTATTATTTATGTATACTACCTCGGTTAATTGAGTGGGTATGTGTGCTTTGATACTAAGTCTATCAAAGAGCTTGACTAACTTATCCCTGAATGTGAAAAAAATATCTTTTGTTTGTTCTTTATGTTCCTTAGTTAGATTAGTGAAATTACTAGCTAGTAGCGTTGTTAGTTTGTTGTAAACTTCTACAATATTTATTAAATGTTTCCTTTGGGTATCTGCTGAAGGCGGATCCCTTTTATTTAAACATTTGTAAATTCTTTGAAATTCTTTTCCAAGTTGATCTATTCTTATTAGCCTATCATCCCATTTCTCCATAAATAGAATCTTTGAGTTACAATCGCTGATAGCTACCAGTAATAAAAATCTTACAATTAATTAATGCACACTATAGGATATAACGTCTTACATTATTGATGATGCTGAGTTGACTTTTCCTCTTGTTGTGTCCTCTCTCGATGATAGTGATTGTCTTTATTGTGACCCCTTCTAATCATGTAGATTTTCCTTGCTTGTGACCTCTTATTATTAAGTCTTTATTCCATTATTTTTTTCGATTTAGTCTTTATTTATTTTTCACTGTACACATAAATGTTTTCCAACAATTTAGTGCTTATTTGCTGTTTACTGTGCACATATATTTTATTTTTGACTATTAAGCATTTGTCTGAATCTCACTGTACACATGCTTTTTTTTTCTTTGCACACACTGCACTAGCATCTTATCCGATACTCTTTTTTTTTTTTTTGGTTTTTGTGTTTGTGTTTTGTTTTAAATTTGTTCCCGCGATTGGGCGTGTGTTATATATTTTTTTTTTAGGTTTTTGTGCCACATTTTATACGCGGTTATTATAAAGTTTAGCACTTGGACTATTCCAATTAAGTATACGAAGAAGATGACATCTTCATTTTCAATCGATGCGCGTTGTATAATCACGTCGTTTATAATTGTTCCGGCATTATCCGTTTGAACAGTTTTCGATTGCTTTGTTCCCATTTTTATTTACTAGGGTTTTATTTTGTTTTAACTTATCGGACTTTTGACTTTCCGTTTTAGCCACCGTACATTTCTTTTGGTTCCGATATTAATTACCTGTCACGGTCGCCATGTAATGAAACGCACGGTTGTAAGGTTTAAGTCGAACTGACGGCATAGGCCAAGCATAAAAGTTATCTAGCATGCACCAACGACATGCAGCGACATGTGCTATTTGATACGCCAGGAGAACCATAGTTAGTGATGGTTCCCAGGGTGTAATTAAATGCAGATTAATCATAAAGTAAATAGAACAATATGATACACCTGGAGAACCATAGGTAGTAATGATTCCCAGGGTGTAACCGTATGCTCTTTAGAGGTTTTGTAATAGATGTCCAGGGAATTATGATTGACCCTGAATTCCAAGACGATACATGATAAGGCTGTTATTACATCATCACACCAGTATTGGAGATGATTCTGAACAGCTGCTTAAAAATGGCATATATTCCTCAGGCTTGGAGAGAAGTGAAAGTGGTCTTTATACCAAAAGCCGGGAAATACTCCCATGTCAGCCCAAAAGACCTGAGACCTATTAGTTTATCATCATTCCTCCTCAAAACGTTGGAACGACTGATTGATATCCATCTCCGTACCAACATAAATACGCAGCTTCTATCTGCGTCTCAACATGCATACTGTAAGGGTAAGTCAGTTGAAACTGCCCTTCACTCTCTGGTACGCACTATTGAATACTCCCTTCATCACAAGGAGTACACTATGGTTGCTTTTCTGGATATAGAAGGCGCCTTTAACAACGTGGGTACATCTGCAATCACGGATGCACTGACAGCACTGAATGTGAGGGTTCGCTTGGTGAATTGATTAATCTACTGCTCACAAGCCGGATTATCAACTCAAAACTGGGCGTTTTATCCGCCAGGAGGTCTGTCAGTAGAGGCACGCCGCAAGGCGGGGTCCTTTCCCCCCTTCTCTGGAATTTGGTGGTGAATGAGCTACTGATATACCTGGAAGGGGTGGGCTGCAGGGTGATTGCATATGCGGATGACATTGCTATAGCCGTCTCCGGGAAGTACCTCAATACTATAAAAGAACTCATGCAAAACGCTATTAACAAGCTAAAGAAATGGGCTAATCGCTGTGGCTTGGGTATCAACCCCCACAAAACAGAATTAATCCTCTTCTCCAGGAAACACAAGATTCCGCACATCGACCCACCCTCTATTGGTGGTATAAGATTAGTATTCTCTGACGAAGCTAAGTTCTTGGGTCTTATCTTCGATAGGAAGTTAAGCTGGAAACCCAACATACAAGAAAGGGTAAAAAAAGCCACAGTGGCACTTTTCTCTTGCAAAAAAGCCATTGGCAACAAGTGGGGTCTACAACCCCGCATAACGCATTGGCTATATGTATCGGTCGTAAGATCGATTCTCACATATGGGGTTGCTGTCTGGTGGACTGCCCTAAGTAAAGCTATAAACTGTGCTAAGCTTGGCAAAGTCCAACGCACAGCAGGTTTGTGCATAAGTGGAGCACTCCGTACCACCCCCTCTGCAGCACTAGATATCCTGCTACATCTGTTACCACTCGACATTTTTAGTAGGCAAACAGCAGCCTGTTCTGCTGTCCGCCTTAAGGCTACCTTGCAGTGGGTTAACAATAACATTGGCCACACCACCATTCTGGACTCATTTGAGTCTCTACCAGGAAACATAGATTACACCATACCCCAATTACAGTTTGGAAAGAACTTTCAAGTCACTATTCTTTCCAGATCATTCTGGGAGGACGCTGAATTTGAGGAAGTTAAAGCGATCCACTTCTACACCGATGGATCAAAAACTAGTGACGGGGTTGGTGGCGGCGTTTTCTCCGAAAGGCTAAATCTGAGTCTCTCTTTCCGTCTTCCTAATCACTGTAGCGTATTCCAGGCGGAGATTATGGCGATAAAAGAAGCCCTGACGTGGCTGAAGAGAAATGTGATATCCACAAAGGATATCCGTATCTTCTCGGACAGTCAGGCCGCGAACAAGTCCGTGGATTCAGTATCTTCAAACTCCATTGCAGCCCTCGACTGCCGTTCATCTATTATGGAGATGGCGGAGCAGTTTAACATTCACCTCTGTTGGGTGCCGGGGCATAGAGATATTCCAGCAAACTGCAGGGCTGATGAACTCGCCAAAAAGGGAACCAAACTCCCCCTTTTACCTGAAAAGGGTTCTCTGGGTATCCCAATCGCTACCTGCAAACTTTTATTCAAGCTATCTGCAATCGAGAGAACAAACCTTAGGTGGACAGTTAGTAATACATGTCTAGCGACTAAGCACATCTGGCCAAAGCTGGACCTGCGACGCTCTAAGAGTTTGATCTCACTAAACCGACTGCATATTAGCTCCACTATAGGTGCCATTACAGGGCACTGTCTGATAGGCAAGCACGCATCGAGGCTTGGCGTTTATTCTAACGATTTCTGTAGAAGTTGCTTGGACGAGGAGGAGGAGGAGACTATACTTCACCTTCTCTGCACATGTCCAGCTCTCTCCCATAATAGAAATCTTTATCTGGGAGATTTCTTGCTTAACAATCTTAACGACTTGGCTAACGCTGACATAAGAAGTCTATCGCGCTTCATAAGAAGCTCTAATTGGTTTAACTAGTAGTGGGGAAACCCCTCGATCCGTGTGGCATCACAATGGACCTAATCCTGGTCTAAGTGTGTCGGCCTTCTGTTGACAGCCACTTTAACCTAACCTAACCTATTCTACGCGCTCGAGTACAGATAAACCACAATCTTTCATCGGTGAGCTAGATACCAGGTGAGCAGCAAACAGATTGGTCCTTTATACAGGGCTGATAGCGGTGTATCATTGTAAAGAAGTGTCGGGATAGATGACGAGGCTAGTCTTTTTATGATTTTATAAAAGAGTTGTTCCTACCCATGAGACTTCGTAGGAGAATTGTCATATCTGGCTTGTTTGAACTTTTATAAGTTTTCTTCAATTTTCTTTAGAAGTGTTCGCCTTATATGACCTCAAGCTCACATCTTTTTGCATGATATAGTCCTTTCGCTGCTCGAGTTATACGAACACCACACGTTTACCTTAGGTATATCTTGTTGGGGATAAAGCTTTTCATACCCAAGTGAATTACATTTGTTATCATATTAGCAGCAACGTCCACATAGCTATCGCGGAAGCATAACGACCAGCTAAAATTTCTTAAGAAACCGTTAAACGCCACCAATTTGGGTTTCTCATCTATGAGTGGTACATGTGGTGGCGACGGTGTAGAGGTTAGTGTGTTGCCTTGTGACCCGTGCCGGCCAGAGCAGATTCAATGCTCATGGGGAACAACAACATAGGCCACCCATTGACGGAGAGAAACGAATAACACCTTGTTTATGCAACCTCTAAACAGAATTTCTGCCTGGTAGTACAATGGAAAGTTACCGAGTCTAAGTGCTATAAAGTTTGGATTTCCTTTTTTTTTCAAAAAAAAAAAATAATAAAAATGGGTCGTACTTACATATTTGTACAGGTAAGAAGGAGTAGGTACCTAATCTTTTTTCGAGCTGTTTGAGCAATTTCTTTTCCTTTGTGAATGCCGGAATATTTTGTCATTTCTCAATTAGCGTATTAGTTCCGGGTACGAGTTCCACCAGTAAGACATAAACATTGTTTCTCAGCCCCACCTCGGGCTAAAGTCTGGCCAATATCCAAGAGTACTGTCATGGGAAATTTCTCAAAAACTTGCTTACTGAATATGAGCCAACTGTAGGTTATTTCCATTTTGATTGGAGTAACTAATATATATGAGCTGTCTGTTAGATAAATAACATTTTTTTATGTAAGTGTGTTGGTAATTCCAAATATATAATATTTATATAAAAACACAATCAGGCACTCGCCTTCGATTAATTGCAAAACTGCAAATTACATGCAATAATTGATGTAAAAATATTAACGTACAATGAAGACAACACAAAGTTAATAAGTTGGATAGCACACTCCGTAGCTTACTATTTTGCAATTCAAATTTTATAGAAATTGTCTATTTTTAAATGCAAGAATCTTCGGGAAAACGGATTTGTACGTACCTATTATTTTAAGTTCACAGCTTCCACGATTGTATTAACTAGTTTTCTAATGAAAAACACTGGCCTGGGAAGTTTCTACGGTACTGGTACACCTCGAATAAGACAGCTTAAATTAAGTAGCTATATAAAATCTATAATTCAGTGTTTTTAATTCTGCACTGTTTTGTATAGGCAATCAACTTTGCATCTAGGTAATGCATAAGTTAATTACGTATTGAAAATATCGGTTAGAATACTGTAATGCAAAGCTTTTGAAATGTGCAGTAGTATCATACCCTATAACCCCTTTTATATTTAAAATTCTTTTAAAATTTTCAAACAAACTTTAATTCTCTACAAAAGAAGACGACGCCGTTTGGGAACAAGTACGAGTACCTGTTTGCTTGCAAGCCCTTCTCGTCAGACGGCATTAGCCACGGAAGTTGACGTTTTACCGTTATTCTTCTTATATTTGCTGTGTTGCGTTGGTTTTTCGTACAGCAGTAGCTGTGTTCATGAGTGTCAAAAAACAAACACTGGCAAATCGCTGAAGTGTATAAAATGTATGGTTGCCATTTACTCTGTTTAAATTTCATGTAAATGTTGACCAAGACTACGAATTAAGTGCTAACTGAGTGCTAACTGAGCATGTTTAACTTTGACACATGTCACAAATCACACGTGAGCTGATGTCAAATATAGAACATTGAAACACCAAACAACAACAAAATCACCGTTTAGAAATATAATGTAAGAAAGATCCGTCGATTTTAACGTTCTTAACGAAAGAACCGTACCATAGAATCCGTCGCCAACTTTGTCAGTCGAAAACACATTAGTTGCATTTAATATGCCTTTGCCTAACCTGTAATTGCCTAAATACCTTTGAACGATTGAAACCACTATTGCATGCATCGACACACATGAAACACATGTGCATTGAGAAATTGCCTTCATTCAGTATGCTTTTTGCCTGACCAAAAATCGGGCGCATATCTTGGACGTTAGGACAGAAGCTTTCAGGATGTCCTACTACGGAACGGAATCGGTATCATCCTTGCGGCAGAGCTACTTGGCAGCGTCTTGACCAATTGAAAGTCCATTGATCGTTTGATATCTCTCAAACTGATGATGCAAGGTGAGGTGTGGAGTATTATCAGTGCATATGCTTGCCGAATTGGATGCGAGCAGAGAGAAAAAGATGAATTCTGGCTAGATTTTCACAACCTCTTCAAGATAATCCCAAAGGAAGAACTTTAGCTTGTTGGCGGGGACTTGAACGGACATGTCAAACGAAAACTATGAAGAAGGCACCAGGAACTCCCGGGTAAAGATATCCTAAGCATATGCAAGTCATACGGTCTTATGGTTCCAAATACAATGTTCGTCAAAGAAAGCCGGCACTTGGTCACTTACAGCAGCGGCGGAAATGAAACCTAGATTGATTACCATTTGGTAACACGTTTCATGAACATCATCACATCAACACCGCCTCCTGACAGATTTTTACGGCGGCGAGGGGAAACAGAACTAAACCAACAAAAGTATCTGCGAGAATCAAATGGTACAATCTGGACGGGCGGAGCATTTATTGTAAATATGCAAAATGATCTCGATTACAATATCAACGAAGTTTGGGATGCAGAGTGCAGAGCACAACATATTTGGAATCCCAACAACAACCTTGGTTGGATAGAGCCAATTCAATCCTAGGGGCTTCAAAATTGCACTATCAACACGGCAAATGGTGGTGGACAGAGGAAGCTAAAGCAGTGATAAGTGACAAGAAAGCGGTCAGTCAAAGCTTGGTGAAAGTGCTCCACTAATAATTGAGATGAAAAAGCTCGCCTCGAATTGGAATACAGACTTTGCAAAAGGCTCGAGAAGAGGAAGTGTGCTCAAATTCAAGCAAAGTGTGTGGAGGGCCTGTATCTTGTTGTAGAAGAAATTTCTTCTTCGGCTGCTTATAGAAACAGGCTATCCACGAACTGCGATAAACCAGCTTGAACACAGGCAATACCATTTCCAAAATAGCCGCTCAGAGAAGGAGAAATGCCCAGTAAATCCGTTCGCCGAAGTTCATCAAAAATGCTCAAGGATTGCTTCTTGTGGATGACGAAAAAATACTACACAGGTGGCAGCAGTATTGTGAAGGACTTCTAAATGAACAATTTCCTCGCAAAGAAAACGACATTACTGTCGAAGAAGAAGGCGGTCAAAGACTCCAAAAAACGAAAAGCAGTTGGGAAGGACGAGATACCCTCTGAGTTCTGGAAAAAGATGGAAGACATTGGGTCCAATTGGCTCATGATTTTCATCTACAAACTGCTGCGATTCGATCCAATGCCTATCCAGTGGAGGAAAAGTTTTCTTCTTCGTTTGTTCAACGGAAAAAGCTATTCGCGAGACTGTGCCAATTAACGTTCAATGAAGCTGGTGTCACACACCACGTTGAGCGGGTAATGGGTATTAGATAGCCAAATGCGGAACATAATACGGCTTTCTGAAGACCAGTGCAGGATTTTCGCAGGTTAATGAACCACCGATGCAACCCAAAGTATAGGAATCATGATGAAAAAACATCGTGGTTCCTTAAAGGATTTGAATATGGTGTTGGTTGATTTTGAAAAGGCCTTTGATAGACAACCAAGGGATCTGTTACGGGTGGCGCTTATACCACGAGGAGTTCCAAAAACCCACGTACAGATGATAATGGACATGTAGGACAGAGTAAAGACGAGAGCCCCTTTGGCGTCACCGAGGAGTTCGCAATTAAAGTCGATGTACATCAGGGAAGTGTCTTAAGTCCCTTGATATTTATTACAGCCCTTGATAATCTTCTTGAAGGAATATCGACGGACCCCAAAGTGTATCAGTTATTCCTTGCTGACGATAGAGCCATCATAAGCGAGGATCGAACTCGATCGAGGATTAAACACAACTTCGAGCATATGCCCACCACCAGGGCCGGCCTTAACCATCCAGGCGCCCCGGGCAAGTATTTCATTTGGCGCCCTTTTATATCCTACTCATATTATAAACGTAAAATTTGTAACGTATACCTTATGTTACGATGTATGGATGTATGTTTGTTGCTCTCCCATGCAAAAACTACTGAACGGACTTTGATGAAACCTGACAGTAATATAGCATATACGCTATAAATTATAAAGATACTAGCTGCACCTGCCCGGCTTTGCCCGTGCCCGAGAATTCTATTGGCCAATATGTTCGAGTAGACTTCCTTATAATTGTCTATAGCGGGTATCCGGCGTATGTTGCTGCGCCTAAAAAAAGAAGACTGATTTTGACCAAAGTTCACAGAAACACTCTCAGGCCAATACCGAAGATTGCCTGATTTGAGCTCAACCGGTGAAAGGGACTGCACGTTTTTCTCCGCATGGCTTAGGCCGCTCACACAACTTCGTTGTTCCGTGCTTGTTGTCTGGCAAGCGCCTATGTCACCTTACTTCTGCGAATCAAACAACAAAGCGAAAATAAAAAACTTCGATTGAATCACTTTTCATTCACTTCCCTACCGTTTGTTATCAATGTTGTAAAAGCAACTTTCCGATGTCCGATTCACAAAAAAATGCAAAAAATTTCGATAAGAGTTATTTGAATAAAATATCGAACACACGATATCTCAAGAATGAAAGTGCGCACAAATTCCACAATAAGCTTGAAACGTTCGTGTTGTCTCCCTCTTTCATATGCTTGTTCGGATAACAAAATAACTGACGTCTGTACGGTCTCTGTATCTGCGTCGTAATTTACACGCATACGCACATATGCATGTGTACTCACTCAAATGCCCATATCTCACACACCGATGCAGATATAGCCAAACATAACAACCTTCGTGCAGACGTTGCCTTTCATTGAAAAAAATTCATTGGAAGGTTTGGCCAAACACCGGCAACAAACACAAATATGGATTGATTTTTATATATAGAAAATATTACACAAAAAAACTTTTTATTTTTTCACTTAAATTTGTTTTTTTTTTTTTCAAAGCACATGATACCTACATATGAAACACACAGTGTATAAATACATTGTCAATTTTTTTTTCTTTTTTAAGAAACACATAATTTACACACCGATGCAGATACAGACATCGCACATACATAACATCCTTCGTGCAGACGTCACCTTTCTTTAAAAAAAAATTTCATTGGAATCGGTTAACGTGTTTGGCCAAACACCGGCAACAAAAGCAAATATGGATTGATTTTTATATACATATATATATAAATAGATATAGATATATTCTCATATCAATTTTAATTCACAAAAACTCACAAAATCGCAATGAAGAAACCCGAATCCGACAGCGCCACCAAACATGAAACAAAATTGGCTTCTCCATTGATCGATAATAGACGGCGTTACGTTGCGTGTCTATCTGACAGTTCAATTGTGATACGATATGTTACATTCAAATGTGATTCTTTATTTGGTTGTTGCCAAAATAAATAAATACAAAATGAAAAAAAAAAATTTAAAAAAAATCGAAAAAAAACTGTCGTAACACGCTGGGTGGACAAAATAAGCCATTTTGAAATTTAGATTTTTTTTCTTCTAAAACCCGTGCTGAGAAAATACCTTTCCAACAAAGTATAAATCATCAAAATCGGTTCGGCCAATCTCGAGTTATGCGGTTACATCGCTTCGGACACTTCCTTTTATATATATAGATTGTGCAAATTGTGTAATGCTGTTTATGCAAGCAACGCCTTACTTAGTTACGACTTACTATACATTTTGTAGACACCATATTTGTTATGGAAGTTATAGACAACTACCAACTAAATATTTTATTTGTTTATTTATTTATTCACGAAACATTTTAGTAATCAAAAATATACAAAAATACTAAAATCCTTTTTTTCTTGCTTTTTTATCAGCAAACTCTCTAATAAGAATGGTAAAATCGAAAGTTTCTGCAACTTAATTTTCAATGGACAGCGAGGCCAAACTAGTTAATCTTGATTGAGACATTGTAGACCGCAAGTAAGTTTTTATCAACTTAACTTTCGAGAACTGCGTTTGCCACTTTTGTTACAGTTACCGGTATTGTTAACAGAAAACGCAGCGATATCCAGGTATTGGGTTATAATTCTTGAAGATTGTGTTTTTGAGGAAGTTTAATTTTTCGAAAGGTGTCGCCTGACTGTCCTCAAGATAGTGTTGCAGACCTTAAATTTCATCCCCATCAATATCAGATTTAGAGTTAACCGTTAACTTTTCTTGCAGTCCAAAACAATGCCCCATGAGTTTATTTTTATTTTTTATTCTTTTTATGTTAAACAAGAAATTCCACGCGACAGATAAATCGTGCATCGGTTGAAATCTTTCATTCAAAAGAACATTAAAAAAATCAGTTTCAAACTTTTTTCTTGGATCAGTTATAGGTTCATCAACAGTCTATTCACCCGGTATACGTTTAATGCGTCTTAGTCGCGTTTGTTTTTTTTTTTAAATGGCTGGGTATCAAGTTCCGATGCTTTTTCAATTTCTGTTTCAATAGCTTGTTCGAAACCTGTTTGTCTATATGAGATAGATAGATAGATAGATAGATTCTTTATTTTTTCATCATAAAGTTTACAAATTGGTATACTTAAGAATAAGGACATGGCAATACTGCCGTCTGCCATTTGTCTATATGTTTCTAAATAAAAAAAAATAAAATAGCATTTCGCAAGTCGACAAAGTTGATTTTAGGTGACTGACTTGCTTTGCTCACAACGTTAGTTTGAAATAAAACCATACTATACTATAATAGAAGCAATAAAACTAAAATCTTTTATTTGTCCTGCAACTGTGGTCGTTTCTTGTGATATCGCAGCATCGCTTTGTTCGGTAACATCGTCCAAAGAAACTAAAGCATCGTGCATTTCACATAACTGGCAACGAACGGCTTTGGCGGTTTCAGCACGAGCTTCCCAACGAGTGTAACTTAATTTTTTGAAGGCGTATATTTTTAAATTATCGGTCAAAATTGTCCATCTATTTACCGATCCTGCAAATAAACTAAACAATTTTTGTAAAATTCCGAACAGGGTAACAGATTTTACTGATGATTTTGCCGCATCACACAATACTAAATTATAGCTGGCATTCAGATCGCAAGAAAAAAGCTAGCGGATTTATATCCATAATTTTTTTATGGACGCCTTTATTTTGTTCCTTCATGTTCCGCCGTTATCATAGCCCTGGTCTCTGCAGTCATTAATGTTAAGGCAATGATCACTCAATGTTTTTATACCCTATTCTAAGGGTATATTAATGTTGACGCATAGTTTTTAACATACCTTAATATTGCCCGTAGACCCATAAAAGTTACTATATTTATGATCAGCATCGATAGTAATGTTGATCTGGGTATGTCCGTCCGTTCGTCGGCAAAAATTAGGCCTTTAAACTGGGCCTAGAGAGCTGAAATTTGAACCATATACTCTCTAGGGTCCCGAAATAATCAAGTTTACGAATTTTTGAAATCCGCCCACAGACATGCCCACAAATTTTGAATTTTGAGCTAGAAAGCTGAAATTTTTATATATGATCTATGACTCCTAAAACTGCTCGGGATATAAAATTTTCAAAATCCGCCCACAGACAAGCCCACAAATAAATAAAACAATTTTATTAAAAACCAAAAATTGAGCTAGGGAGCTGAAATTTATAATATATACTCTCTAGGGGCCCTTTAAGCTCATGTATATATATTTTCAAAATCCGCCTACTGACACGCCCACAATTTAAAAAAATTTTTTTTAAGAAAATCCAAAGTTTGAGCTAGGGAGCTGAAATTTATAATTTTTCTTATTATATTTTTTTTTTTT
This sequence comes from Portevinia maculata, assembly GCA_949715645.1. Taxonomy (NCBI): domain Eukaryota; kingdom Metazoa; phylum Arthropoda; class Insecta; order Diptera; family Syrphidae; genus Portevinia; species Portevinia maculata. Next base: position 22,483,391 of record OX454527.1, on the reverse strand, counting down.
TGAAATTTATAATACATACTCTCTAGAGGTCCTTTATGCTCATGTGTAAATATTTTCAAAATCCGCCCACTGACACGCCCACAATTAAATAAAACAATTTTATTGAAACACCCAAATTTGAGCTAGGGAGCGTTTTTTTTCGATAAAATCCTTTAAATGTTATATAACAAAATATGTGGCCCGTTCTTAACAATTCAACCATACTTCGACTTTTGTCACGCGCACTTTTGAGGGATAGGAATAAGAATAGGGTATCCAACAGTTCGCCCAAGCGGACTGTAGCCCGTCCCTATGTTTAAAATGCTTTCTGTGACACCTGTGCCCGTTGTATCATCTATTTGTAAGAATGAAATAAAATATTCTTTTATGTTTACGGCATCCTCTGTCATGTCGGCGCATTTTAATGTCATTCAAAGTTGTTCTTTATGACGTATATCTCGAGTACAATCAGCTATGATTGCATAATACTCGTACTTTGAATCCTTAATGCGGGATACTATTGTAGATATAACGTTCGATCCCATGAGTTCTATTAATTCGTTTTGCATAGTTTTGCCGCAATTATGGTCAGCCAAATCACCGTTTAATGCCGATCTGACATGTTCTTCCATGATGGGCTCAAACTTTGCCAACAATTGTACAAGGCCTAAGAATTTTCCGTTGTTTGGAGTAAATAATTTGTCAGATGACCCTCAGAATGCCAAGTTGTTTTCAGTCAAATACAGGGTTATGCGCATCAATCCTTGACGCACATCGTTCAATCGTAATTTTTGTTTAGAAATTAACTTCTGTTCTTCCTTGTCAATAGTTGAACCAGATTTGAAATTAATTTCAGCTACAGCCCATATGGTAATTTTTGTTTATGCGCAGGACTATCTTCGTGCATTTTCAAAGCTTCCAACTTTTGTAACCTTCAGTTGTCCTCAACTTTGTAATTGACTTTGAATCAAACAGCCGACAGCAAAAGCAAAAGACACCTAAACTATTGAGGTCGATGTGGATGCGATGTTTTTTACGGAGTTGCTGCTATAGCCGCCTACAATTTCAAGTAAATCTGACCGCTGGAAGTGGGTGAAAATTGACTTACAAGGTTTGGAACAAACAAACAAATATACGAAGTTAACAAGCTAACAAAAGCAATGTAAAACTGTTCGAAGTTAACAAAAATAAAGAATAATATTACTCCCTAGACATTTGCTTCAGTCACTGCCTATATACGCATAACTTTTTGATATGTAATATAACTTGGTTGTTTTAACTACCTACCTATTTAGTATAGTCCAAAGTCTTACAATTTCGTTACTTATTTACAATATTTATCACTACTTTCTACGTTAATACGTACTGAACCGTTAATTTCCATCACAGACGAAAACTCAGCACAGGAAAGGAAAAAATAAAAGCAGCAGTAAGCTAGAAAACGAAGCAAATGCATAGGCAACGCATACACTATCAGCCATATTCATAACACTTAATTAAAGCTGAATCAGACCTAATCTTAGTTTAATTTAAGAAAACTTTATTCAAAAATTTTTCTTAAAGATAATTCACACTTAATCAAATGTCAAAAAATTAAATGCCGAATTTTGCATTTAGCAGTGAATTAACTTTCATTTTCCCGTTGTGCTCAGAAAGAATATAAAACCAGATAAATATGGCAGATACGTTTTCTAGATAATTTTAATATATTGATCAATAATATTGGTAACAGAAGGCGTTTATAAAACTATAAACCACGTTTTAATCCTTTGGATCTCAATGAAAGTGAATTCAGAAATAAATATAGATTCTGTAAAGAAAACATGAAAAAAATAATTGAAATCGTTCGAGGTGATCTGGAGGGTGACCGGAGAGGTGGGCATATCGATGTTGAACTTCAGGTAATGGTAGCTATTCGATATTGGGGTCGGAATGAAGTAAGCCAAGCCGCTTAAAATGTAATCCTCTATTCATTTCGTAGATTCAAGACGACAGCGCAAATATTCATGGATTTAGCCAACCTACTCTCAGCCGAATATGTTCGAAGGTTTCGAGAGCATTTGCCTCGAAAAGACCAATTTATATAAATATGCCATCACTGGCTTCAGAACAAATTGATGTGATCTCAAAATTCAGAAGTATCAAAGGATTTCCTGATGTAATAGGTGCGATTGACTGTACTCACATCAAAATTCAAAAAGTAAAAGGAGATGCAAGTCAATACTACATAAATAGGAAAGGATATTACTCTATAAATACACAAGTTCGTTGCTGATTCACGTATTAATCTAATGATCTTAAAGTAAAATTATTCTTTAGGTTGTCTTCGATTCGTGTCTAAAAATTAGAGATATTGTTTGTCATTGGCGCGGAAGTACACACGATTCTCGTATATTTCGGGAAAGCCGCATTAAAAAGCGTTTTGAACGCGGAGACTTTAAAGGACGTCTACTTGGTGATGGCGGATATGCTCGTTCATCGCATCTGTTTACTCCCATACTGAACCCTCGAACAGAACAAAAACGTAGATACAACGCTTCTCATATCGGCACGAGAAACGTTGTTGAACGCTGTTTTGGAGTCTGGAAGCAAAGGTTTCGCATACTGCTCAATGGTATGAGAGGGCCTATAGATTCCGTTAAAACTACTGTAATAGCGCTAGCAGTTCTTCATAACTTAGCACTCTATTTAAACGAACCACAAGGCAATAATACCATTCACAGTTCATTTTACCACTTAATACCTACCTTTTTTACTACCTTAATAGAACCTTATAATCGAGAGGAAGCTGAAGCAGATTGGCCAATATTGTCAAACCCAAGCCGACGAAAAATCAATCTTAAATTATTTGTTCATTTCCATTTTTAATGATTGTTTTTAATAAAGCTTATTAAAATAATACAAATAACAATTGTTCATTTATGAGAAAATTTCTTCATCGCCGAGTCATGTTCTTCTTGAATACATTTTAACCGCAGTTCCCTGATCATCAAAATCGATTAAATTTTTTCCGCATGTTCTTCTACGTATTATATTTCCCTTCGTTTGAAGAAAAAGTTTAAATTTGTGACAATAATTCGTTCTTTGTTTTCTTTTTCAAATTTATATGAGCTGTCAAAATTTAAAAGTAACACAGAAGACCGAGAGTGCTGCCAGATTTTCAGCTTAGTTTCGCTTAATTGATTGATTAGCTACTACATGGCAAAATAAATTTTATGAATAAACTTTTTTGAGATCTAAGTTAAAGTCAAATTAACTCATTTGACGTGACTTAGTAGAGACACTGTTAATCAGTTGATTAAGGAAATCTAATGAATAGGGCAGTATGTGTATTACAGAAAACGAAAAAAAGATAGATATTCTCGTTGCGACTCGCGCATTTTTGAGTTTTTTGAAGTGAAATTTTTTTAAATATTTATTACAATATTTTAAATTTTCTTATGCAATCTTATTAAGGACACTGTATTTAACTTTTAAAATACTATATTTGATCAACTGGTGTTTGACAGTTGACAACCAGTGTTCACGAAAAGTAAGGTACAATTGTCTCAGAGATGACATTATTTTAATGGCTCAAATGTCAAATCCAAATGAGTGCTTGAGTGTTATGAAAGAAAATCAGTGCTTTTCTGTACCACAATGACAGTGTAAATATTGAATAAACAGAGTATTTTGTATGCAAATTTTGTATTGTTGTATTTCTTTTGAGAAGCCTTCTCTTAATTTTTTTAAATCGATATAGATAGCTATTAAAATATAAAAGTGGTAAAATTAAGCTGACGCGTGTGGCGCCTTGTAGAACACGGCGCCCCGGGCGACCGAAACAAAGTTTTCGACCACTTTTTTTAAGCATTTGTGACCGTATGTCCTCGTTTACATAAATAATGTTGGCTTCCAATGCGTCGATTCGTGTTGGTTTTAAGAGTAGACTATTTTTTCAATAATCTCATGTGGATTATCGTCGCTCCAAATGTGGCTATTTTGCTTATTGACATACCCATTGAGCCGGAAATGAGCCTCATTGCAACATCTTGGCATGACCTTTAATAGGAACTTAACCTGCGACAATCATATTAATGTCGCTGTTGGGAAGACCTATGGTATACTCCGTATGTTGTGGGCCGCTCAATCCTTCACTCTATTTAAATCCCGGTGTCTACTCGCAAAAACACTGGTGATGCCCATCTTGACCTATGGTTGTGAAATTTTTTAAAAATGTAGCTATGATTCTAAACGGAGACTCATTATTTGGACTACGTCGTTTTGATCATATTTCTAACTATTCAAAGTACTTGTATAATATGATATTTGATGACCTTCTTAAGTTTCGTACTTTGAGTATGTTTTCGGACATTCTTTTGACTCACCAACCTGAATATATTTATGATAAAATAAAATTTAATTTTTCAAACAGATCAGCTCAGCTGGTTCCTCCTCGGCGTTCTTGTTTGTCTTCGGAACGTCAGTTTCTTGTAACTTCGATTCGGTTGTGGAACTCTTTGCCACGTGAATTTAGGAGGATAGACAGTCAGAAGCAAACTTAGGAATATTATCTTTCTACTAATTCTTAGAAACATAGCTCTTTTTCTAATCTTTTCATTGCATAAGTCATATTTTTTTAAATTTCATATCTCTTGGTATTATTCATCTTTATTTGTAAATTAATTATCAATTTTCGCCCCATTTCTATGTTAGGTTAGGTTAGGTTAGGTTAGGTTTATGTGGCTGTCGGCAGAAGCCGAAACACTTAGACCAATTTAGGTCCATTGTGATACCACGTATATTATCTACCTCAACTCTGTAGATGGGACTGGCCAACGACACGCGGTTGTTCTCAAACGGTCCCCCATCTACGTACTAACCGCGCCCAACGTCGTTTAATTACGGTGATCTGACGAGAAACGATTAACTCGACGTAGTATGGTCGTTGGTTGGAACTTCCATTTCTATGTTGCTCATGTAGCTTTCATTTATTGCATTTTTTTAATTTTTGTTCCTCTTTTTCTATACTCTTTTATAAGAAATGTATCTTACTGTATTTAAGCAACTCTTTGAAATAAATAAATAAATAAATTGCTAAACACAATTTTTAGATAAAAGCGGACAGTTGATTTTGGGCCCATTCACCGAAATATCGACGATGGTTATTCGGCTTTAATTCTGGCACGAACTGGAATTAGTAAGCTCTTGTACCAAGATCTTTGCGTAAAATCGTCCATAAAGTGGGCGGACAAAAACCACGCTGTGAACGACGTCGAATTGATAAATTTAGATCTTCATCAACACTGTTCCAAAACGATGCAATATTCTCTACAGTAAAGAACATGTGCGAAATGGTCAACAATACGGCGAACAGCGGTCTCAAATTTTCCACTATTTTGGGTATAATATTATTTATATGTATATATTACAATAATTTTGGGACCAATTTAGGATATTTGGTAACGTTGCTGAAGCGGATAAAATTGCAACCACTACTAAATAAAAATAAGACCTGCAGTTTGCTATCTGATAATTACATTATTAGGTTTGATTTTTCAATTTTCTCTTCCACGGAAAAACTCAAATTTTATTGCTAACTAATTTTACTTTACACAGAAACGAGGTAAAATACAAATATTTTAAGTTTCTCCTCCACAGAAGTAAAAACACGTCGAAATTAAAGTTAAAATTATAACAAACTTCAGTGAAAAATACCAAATGCTAACACCGACATCAAAATCTCTTACTGGTTGAATGAGTAGGGTGAAGATATGAAGATCTATTTGGTATTACAGTGGAACTTTCCTTGGTCCAAGTGAGTCTGTCTCTGACACTTCAACCTAACGTTACCCAGATTAAGTTATTTGAATTAAGAAGACATACTAACTTCGGTGCAGGGAAATAAGTCCACGGGAACTAAGTCCACTGAGGGACTTAGTTCCCATTAAGTGGGAAATAAAACCACTTTCGCGAAGTGGACTTAGTTCCCATGTAAGGTGGGAAATAAATTCCCAAAACTCTGAGTGGTTTTAGTTCCCTTTTAATGTGAAGTAAATTCTCACTGTCGAATAAGAACAAAATAAAATTAAACAGTCAAGTAGGTACTTTGCAATTTTTATTAACAAAATAGAAATTAACTTCTAACTGGGACAGAGTAATATAGGTACCGTGACCTCGCACCTACTCCAAATCAAACAGTGACCCCAAGCAGGGGGGTTGCAGGGGGGCAGCATGGCCCCCCATATGCATTGCACTGTTTATGAAATTAGTTACGAAATCGCAAGTAGATTCCATAAATAGTGTAATGCATATGGGGGGGGGGGGGCATGCTACCCCCGGTAACCCCCTGCTTGGGGTCACTGTTTGATTTGGAGTAGGTGCGAGGTACGGTTTTGAAACCTTGGCTCTATGCCACCATGATAAGCTTAAGACTTTGCTTAAAGAGTGTGATAACTAACTGCACTTTACAGTTTTTTGTTTAATTCTAAACGAGTGTGATAACTAACTGCACTTTACAGTTTTTTGTTTAATTCTAAATGTTGGATGTTAGTTCCCTCTTCTTATATTTGAATGTGGACTAAGTTCCCATAAAAAAATGGACTTAGTTCCCACTTAACATGGGAACTAAGTCCACTTCGCGAAAGTGGTTTTATTTCCCACTAAGTGGGAACTAAGTCCCTCAGTGGACTTAGTTCCCGTGGACTTATTTCCCTGCACCACTAACTTCTTCTTCTCTCTTAATCACGGTGAAGCTATGTTTAAGATTAAAGGGATCATAACCATCCCACTTAATTGTGGGGTTCGCCGGTTAACCTTAGAAAATAAGGGCAGGAATCCTTATTTTTAATCACTTCGTCGCTGAGGCCAATCAAATGCTGGTGTTGCTGCATTTGTGTGATTCAGGAGTTTTTAGGCCTGCCACTCTTTCGCGACTGTATCGAAGCGTTGATTGATATTGTCTTTTTGACAGGGTTGGTAGGATCTCTTCTTTAAACATGACAGTACTAACTGAGCCGGTCGCGCTCCAGTTTCTTCGAGATATAGCTTCTTTGAATCCTTCCTCGGAAGACATACTTACTTGCCTCAATGGAAAACTAAATTAACTTAGGGAGTTTTTACGGAACGACGCTTCCTTCCGACCCGAAATAATTTTACATATATCATACATATAGCATAGGTCCGTGAAGTGCCCTGGACGCTTTTTTGGGAGTTTTTTTTTGTGGTCTTGCACAGTTTGGAATTTCGGGCGATGCGACATTGTCAGATTGGAGCAATTTGGTTTTGTGTCGTTTTGTCACAAGGCCACGGACTTAATCACCTTTTAAAAACAAAACTCAATTAACTTGTAAATATCTATAACCCGCGCTAAACTTTGGCTCCTGTGCTATACCTTTTGTTCGCTTAACAGGATAATGGTAGATCCGTCGATAATTCCGATTAAAATTCAATACAGCGACAATTGATTGCTCCGATTTTATTTAAATTTATCCCTGCAGATGGTGGTGTTCTTTTGCATGCGTTAACGGGGATAGAAAATAACTCGCGAATGATGTCGAGCACAAATATTTCTGCTATCAACTACGCAGATATAACCATAGTGCTTCCAAATACCGTTTTCGTGGTCTTTGCGATGATCTCTCAGAAAATGTCAACAAATGCATCCATTTGACATAACCGGCATAAACATAAACGTCAAATAGAGCCGATACATGCGTTGATTTGCATATTATATCTCAGCGGATGAACTTGTCATCTTTCTGACGGCGAATGCGTAAGCCATCAAAAAAAGTTGTGTCTTCTATAGCCGTGTTTTTTTGCACGCGGATATAGCGATAATTTGAAATTTGCATGTAAAATACAACAACAACTTATCCTATATACGCTAACTTTAGCGGGGATAGCTATCGCCGCTAAGTCCTTTAGCGGGGATAAAGAGTACTTCCAAAATCCATTTTCTTCGTTTCTGATGAATTGTTGCGATGAATTTTTCAGGAAATGTCAAAGTTAGACACATTCCGCCGAATATTTTATTCGTGATTTTATTATTATTATTTTTCAAACTTTCTTATAAGGGTAAATGAATTTAGCAAATCTGTTAATGTGAAATTGTTTTTTATATTTTTATAATATGTTGGCATCAATTTCAATTGGCGGATGTTAATATTTTTCAATTTCAGGATTTTCAATACAAATTTCTTAACTACAACTTACAGCCACTAATAAACGTCATAGGTGCATGTGCGCTGCCAAGTTTTTTTTGATGAATTCTTAAGCGGCGATGGTCGTTTTTCGTGCCAATCCTATATCCGCGTGCAAAAAAACACGGCTATCGACTACGCAGATATAACCATAGTGCTTTCACATACCATTTTCGTGGTCTTTGCGATGAACTCTCAGAAAATGTCAACAAATTAATCCGTTTGACATTACCGGCATAAACGTGAACGCTAAATAGAGCCGATACATGCGTTGATTTGCATGAGGGCTAATGCTTGAGCCATCAAAAAAAAGTTGTGTCTAAGCCGATAAATATTAGGTGTGTTTTTTAACTCAAGCGTATATACGGTTATTCACATCTGCATGTTAAATACAACAACCGCTTAGCCTATATACGCTAACTTTAGGGTGGATAACTATCACCGCTAAGTCCTTAAGCGGCTATAGATCCGTGTTTCCAAACACCGGTTTCTACGTATTCCGATAACTTTTGTTATCGAATGTTAAAACTTTGGCATTTCTCACCTACTGAACTGACAAGTACCCTTGAATTTTATTTGCGTGTAAAATTTTATTTTTCCGCAAAAAATATTGAACCGCTGCCATTTCTAAACCAAGTAGTCGTAGAGTATAGGGGTCAACTTTAAACTTTTAAGCTGTAATTTTCTCGCCATATACGGTGGTATAATTCGATTTTTAACCCGAGCAGTATTTTGGAATTTGATTTTCCCGTCCAATATACCTACTCTAGTTTGACTGGAAGAACATAGCGCTGCCAAGTCACAGTCGAATGTTTTTTACTCTTTTTATCTAAGCTTTTAATTAAATATGTGCTTTACATGAGCTTTTTTGAGTTTTTTATTGTTAGTTGCGTTAAGTTTTATTTAATTAAAGAACAACCAATCAATTGACAGTAAAGTCGTAGTCGCATGTCGGTGCTGCCAAGTTTTTGTGATGAATTCCCTTCGCGAAGATGTGGGTTCTTTTGTGAAATCCTATATAGATACCGGTGTTGTAGTTTAAGTGGCTCAGCGTTTCGTGCGTTTGACTAATGAGCGAGGCATTCGATGTTCGAATCCTACCTGAAAGCCATGGTCGAGTAAAAACCAATTGTTTCTATCAGCATTTTCTGTGTTCGTCTCTAGAAGCGCCCGTTTCTTCTCTAGTTGTCATGACCTTTTTGATTTTTAATGGAAGTTTTATTCGATATGCTTGCCGTCTTATTTTTCTGTATTGAAATTCACAATCTTCAAGCTCCATTGGTTTTCAGTCAGTTGCACGACTGAGAGGCTAGCGCATTATTCCATTACGTTATTATTCTACACTCATGTCATGTGTTTTTACCAAAAAAGATCTCTAAATGCGTTTTATGTGCAATGATGCAAGCAGTGCCGCATACAGACATTCTACAATTGCAATGATGCACGCAGTGCTATATACAGAAATTTTGACAATGTGTTCTGGTTGTGTTTTGATCATAATTTGCGGTCTTTACGATACATCCATGACGCTGCTATAGAGCCAGCGAGCAGTGCATTATTCGAGGTGTCCATGCGAAGCTATTCCTCGACATATTGCCAACGTTGCTTCACCTTCCTATTTTTGGGCCGAAATATTCAATCGTTTCTCTAGACCACTGCACGACTACTTACATCTCATTCGTCAAAATCGTGGACACATCTCAGATGTTATCGAATAAGGATATGTGTATAGCGTGCTGGAAGATGCTTACATTTTCAAATGCTATTCAGTCAAACCCTTTTAGTAACAAACGTTAACAAAGATTCTTCTCCGAGGCCAATAACGTCATCATAAGTGGTGTGTATTGCGTATATTGGCCAATGGTATGAGTATGTCATAGTGCCAGTGTCTTACCAATAAGCTATCCTTTAGCATTATTAATAATCCCATTGAAATGTACGCATGTTTCATTCACTTATACTTAAAGCAATGATAGAGCTGTATCTCTTTCTTATTGCACGTACTACCCCCAAATTGCCAATTGAGTGACGTTGTTATGATGGTGTCAATCAGTGTCCACCTCGAAATGTATTCAAATGTAGTCCTTTTAAATTTGAAACTGTCCCAACACTGACACTGACTATCTGATATACCCTATGAAATACAATATTAAACTACGCATAACTATGATAAGTTCCGACAATGACATTGGCAGTGAGAATAATTACGAAAGATCAACAGATTCAGACAGTTCACTTTACAGCGTATCGCAGAGCAGGCTGATTAATTAAAACTCGGTCGTTCAAATCCACAATGAAATGTTCATTTGCAAATTAATATTGATTGTGGGTGCATTAGCATCACACACTCATTGCTACGAGTAAGTGCATTTGTTTTATAAACCTTGTCTTAAAAATATTCTCAATTTCGGAAATATTCTTAGCCAATTACTAGTCTGGGGCTACCAGTGCAGGGACAATAAGTGCGATAAAGTCCGTCTCAAAAATCAACATGGCGTCCAAAGTTTGTCTGTTTGCAAGCTATTATGTGGCGATGATAATGAATTTGGAACCTTGTGGCCAAAACCGACGGGCACCGTCAAAAAAGGAAGATCGGTAGTTGAAATCGATCGCAGCAAGATAAGATACAATATTCCATCGATAACCACTCCGAAAATCGATTCACTGTGGCGAATGGTTAAAGTGAAGTTTCAGGGGAAGATTGATAGCAAAGTTCCAGAATTGAGCCTGGTTCCTGCTGGCGGACGATCACTGTTGGTAAGAATTAGTTTGGATCACGTTATTTTGAATGCATCTGAGGCACCCAAGCTGACCTATGACACTGATGAGAGTTATTCGCTGCAAATCAGTTTGGGAAACAATAATATCGTTTACGCTGATATTAGTGCGAGGAACTTTTTTGGGGCAAGGCATGGCCTGGAGTCATTGGCACAGTTGATCGTTTACGATACCATATCGAAGAGTCTGCAAATAGTGGCGCTCGCTGTGATCAACGACGCTCCGGTCTTCAAGCATCGTGGTATTTTATTAGACACCGCTCGAAATTATTTCAGTGTGAAGTCAATTAAAAGGACACTCGGTGAGTAGTTTCTTGTAAGTGACAGAGAATAGAGCCATCAATATTTTGTTTGCTTTTAGATGCCATGTCGATGAGTAAATTGAACGTTTTCCACTGGCACATGATCGACGCAAACAGCTTTCCATTTGTGGTCAAATCGCATCCAGACTTTCATAACCTTGGTGCGTATTCCGCTGGCAAAATTTACACTCAGGACGACATCGCCGATGTGGTTGAGTATGCGCTGGCCAGAGGTGTACGCGTGATTCCTGAATTCGATGGTCCTGCTCACGCAGGTGAGGGCTGGCAAGAAACAAAACTGACTGTGTGCTTTAAAGCACAACCTTGGACGAAGTTTTGCCTGCAGCCACCATGCGGTCAACTTGATCCGACAAATGATGAATTGTACAACGTTCTGGGCGACATCTATCAAGAAATGGTTGAACTATTCAATCCGGACGTGTTCCATATGGGAGGTGTTGAGGTTTCATTTAACTGCTGGAATACCAGTGAAAGCATCCGCAATTGGATGCTGGCCAAGGGTTGGGGCTTGCAGGAGGAAGACTTTATGAAGCTCTGGGGCTACTTTCAAAGAACTGCTCTCGCTAGAGTCGACAGTTCTTCGGCAGATAGAAAAATGTCGATAATTTTGTGGACTAGCCGACTAACAGAACCGCCTTACATAGATCAGTATCTTGACAAGGATAGGTATATAATACAAGTTTGGTCGTCCAGTGAGGATAGAAAAATTCAGGAGATCCTTAAACGTGGCTATAGAATAATTCTATCAAACCATGATGCGTTGTACTTCGATTGCGGATTCGGCGGATGGGTTACAGATGGAAATAACTGGTGCTCGCCGTATATCGGTTGGCAGAAGGTCTACGACAATAGTCCGGACAAAATTGCTGGTGAATATAAAAACCTTACTTTGGGAGCCGAGGCAGCCATTTGGACGGAACAAGTTGATGAACATAGTGTGGATTCAAGGCTGTGGCCAAGGGCAAGTGCGTTGGCAGAGCGTTTGTGGTCGAATCCAACAGGAAACTGGCGGTCGGCTGAGTCCCGAATGCTTGTGCATCGAGAATTTTTAACGCAGAATGGTATAGCGGCGGAATCTATCCAACCCGAATGGTGTTTGCGGAATCAGAATGAATGTCCAATGGATGCGAATATCAACCAAATCGATTAGCGACGATAGGGGACGAGGCGATATTTTTTTCTATAATCTTGGGTATGGGCAGTCTTAAGAAGTTGATGGGGGAGGGCAATTTACTTCAATAAAATTATTTAATTTGCTCAGTTACTATGTGTAGGCCTATTTGTATATCATTTGCTTTGCTTTTATATATTAAAATAGAAAAATATTGACCGCAGAAATTTTAAACCTGATCTTCAGTAGAGAAACCAGTGTTCTGGTAAATATTAAGTGGCACTATAGAAATGCATACGCATACACGGGTGAAGCAAGCAGCAAGGTTAATGCTTGGCTCCATGACGTGATTATGTCTACAAAGTGCGCGGAGATTGTTGTTAATAAACAGAAGCATTTGAAGCAATCACAGAGGTATAATTAATCACTTTATGTCGTTATTATATTGGAACTTTAGGGATTGGTGGCGAAGTAGAAACGTCGGTCGCTTATGTTATTATAAAATAGAGACAAAGCGACTTTGGTTATTTTGATTTTAATATAGGTTTGGACTTAAGCAATCATATACATATTCGGTTTAATACAAGCTAATAATAAGGCTTAGAAACTAAGATTACAAATTAACACTTAAAATTCCAAAGTTTAAGAAAGCCTTCATTTTAACTATCCTTTCTCGAATTAAATGGAGCGCGACCGGCTCAGTTGGTGCAGTGATGTTCAAATGAGAGATCCTACGAAGCATGTGGAAAAACAAATACCAATCAACGTTTCCATACAATCGCGAAAGAGACCGGGACCAGTAGGTAATCAGATAGGGCGGAGGGTCATGATCCCTTTCGTCCAGAACATGACGTCGTCGTTAAAGAGAAAGAGGAAGAACTAGTACTTGAAGCTAAGAAGGACAATGGTAAAGGAAATCAAGTTTAAGGCAGAGAGTGCTGAGTTTGAAGTCGAATACGGTAAGGTTTGAGTTTACCTTCCGCAGCATGCAGGAGATTGATTCCTTACAGCCATACGACGTGCAGGTGGCCGGTAGATGGAAGAGACATCGTTAATTTCAAAGGTGTTGAAGAAAATAGAGTTGTAAAGAGACTCGCAATCAACGAGATCATCTTTTCATCGACTTTAAAGTCGCATATGGTAGCACTCATCTTCATAAGCTCTATGTGACGATTGCCAAGTTCACGATCCCGGCAAAACTGATCCAGTTGTGCCGCGTGGCACTGGAAAACACACGGGGCAATGTGTAGTATCTCTTCCTAAAGGCTCTTACGAAAGCTCAGAGACTAGCGTGCATCGGCACAACCAGTGCGATGAGGACGGACAACTCCAACCGCGGGATTGGAGGCTATCCTCAACCTGCTTCCGCTAGACATCTTTGTTCAATCAACAGGTGCCATGAGAATTTGCCAAACAGTGAACTGGAAACCAAACGCAATGGGTCATTCAAAGATCCTGCAGAAATACTTTGGCCATGTACCAACTACGAACTACATCACGCCATACTTAGATTTCACAAGACCTTTCTCGAGTGCCTATCCCAGCAGGAAAGAATGGAGAAACGGACTAATTCCCAGCACGCAAGCCATAACCGTATTTACGGACGGTTCAAAAATGGTAACTGGGGTGGGGTCAGGTGTCTTTTCCGCACCACTGTGCCCGTGTTCTGTAATTATCGCATCGTTATATTTATCACATGAACGATGTGCATTGAAACAAAATTTCATTATATCACATTTCCGTGTTCTGTAACTATGCGATGCGAAAACTATACCACATGGAACATTGTGAAATGAAACTCCTGGAAATATGTGATAAATCGGTGTTCTGTAACTTTCGAATGCGATAAATTATTCACTTCAACTGTCAAAATTTATCACATTTCAATTGGCTTGCGAGAAAGGGATATTGAACAATTTTAAACGGATAGTGGACAGTGAACATTTTTGATTTTTTATTTAACAAAATATACAGTTCGTTGATCAAGTTCACCGTTTAAAAAAATGCAAAAGAAATAAAAAATAACTAATAAAAACAGTCAGAATTAGTGGAGAAGAATGTAGGTATAGGTACCTATGTATGTACATTCTGTCGAAAGAATTCAGCAAGCACTTAAATAAGATCCATTTTGAACATTCTTGGAACTGTGTTGCTATAAAAATAAACAGCTTGGTACATCCAACAAGAGAGACTAAAGGTTCTTGTTTTAAAAGAAAAAATATATTTCATTTATTTTTTTCATAGACAGACAAAATAAATGCAAAATTTTAACTTCATTAAATTCATCAACATAGAACATAGCGTTAGGATCAGATTAATTTCAAAAAAAATTGTCTGACTCTAGCAGAACGAGCGATCATCGTATTTTTGAAAATTCAACAGAAACACGTAATTTTCCGATAATCCGCTAAAATGTCGCGCTACACCGCTCCTATCCCAACGACATGTAAATACACACTGAATTTCCTCGCCAAACTACCCTTCGATTTCCAGTATTTTGATAATCCTTCCAATTTCCCATGATAATAAAAGTAACCAAGGTATATTTTATCGCATAGAGTTACAGAACACAACTTCTTTCCACATGCGATAAACGGTGGAATTTTGTGTTCCAAAGTTTTCGATGCGAAGAGTTATCGCATGAGTTACAGAACATGGGCACTGGGCATATCAAAATCTATACGCCTCCCCGACCAGAGCAGCCTGATAGAGGTCCTGGCAGTGACAACAGCAGCCCGTGAATCTGTGGTAAGGGCAATACCATCCGATGGTATTACCTTCTTTATCGACAGCCAGGCAGCAATAAAAGCCTTAACTGCAGCAGTAATAAAATCCAAGCTAGTGAAATGCTGTCGCAAAGTACTCAAGGTTGTTAGTACTCAGCATAAGGTATCGCGCTGCTGGGTTCCGGGACATGAAGGCATTCTAGGCAACGACAAAGCAAATGAATTAGCAAAACAAGGCTCGGCAGCTGTGTCAGAACAAGCTGATCCCTCTGTACTCATCCCGCCTTGCACACTCAGGCTTGAAGTAGGGAGAAAGGCAATAAGAGAGGCGAACCTTAGATACTTGCCACACCACAAGAATACTATGGCCAACCTTCAATGGAACCGAGAGTCTCGCGCAAAAGGATAGGAAATCACTATCCACCCTCGTTGGTATATTAACGAGGCACAATACTCTGCGGTACCACATGAAGAAATTCCGCCTGACGGAAGAAGAACTCTGGAGAGGCTGTGGCGACGAAGAAGCTCTGCAGAATACAACCCACTTCCTATGTCGCTGGCCGGGTCTCCAACACATCAGGTACATATTCCTCGGGAGATATTTCTTCCATGACCTAGACGAGATCTCCAGCACACCGATGGACAGGATAATGAACTTCACCAAATCCACGGGATGGTTTGTATCGAACAACACAGGGAGTAATTTATCTCAGTTTTTGTAGACAGAATTAAAAATGAGTAAGGGGCAATTCTCCTCCCCCAATGGGCATCACAATGGGTCAGTGTTGACCTGAGCGTGGCACTAAGGCAGCCAGCCTACGTACCCTAACCTTTCTCTTCCAAACTATTCCAAACCTATAACGGATTCCGGCAAGGAAATGCGCTGTCAAGTGATTTTTCAATCTTCTTCTGGAGTAGATACTCAGGCCAGGCACTATCTTCAATAGATCGTTCCAACAACTGGGATACGCAGACGATATTGACATCATCGGCCAATCTCGGCATCCTTATCCTACCACCACACGAACGCCTTAATTTAATAAACCTTCAGACCCTTGAAAAAAGAAGAGATGTGGCTGACATTCTGTTTATACATCGTCTTTTCACTGGCTTCGTTGATTGTCCCTATCTTTTGAACTATATTGCCTTTAACACTAACCCTCGGAATTTAAGATCCCCTCCTCTTTTCTACCTTCCCACCCGTCGCACGTCATACGGCTTGAACGAGCCGATATCCCGTACGTTGCAGAAGGTCAATTCTAACCACCTCCTCTTTGATTTTAATCACTGCACTTCTTCCCTCAAATCTGCCCTCCTCCACCCCTCACCATCCACCGAATTAGTTTTAAGTATTAGTTTTTAAGCCCTAGCTGCAAGTCTTAGTGTAATTAGTTTTTAAGACCTAAAGCTTGTATTAAGCTGAATAAATGGGGGTGTATGCCCCCACCAAAGATTAAAAATTAAAAAAATTAAGTAACGTTTGGGAAATGCATTTTTTCAAGTGCTGAATTAATGTAACTGGGCAGGGTTTGTATCACTATATTTCTAGATAAAAAGTCCGCTATGCTGAGTGTTCCTTTTTCCGGAAAAATCAATATCAATGGAATAGGAACTCGCTTTGTTGCACGTAATGGATCAGTACAGATTAGCTTATATCCCATTATTTCGTTTCGCATGCCAAAAATTTGAATAAAATCAGTTTTATCTCTCATTTTGGCCATTTATGCCTGAAACACAATCATGCTTTGGAGCTTCGCGTTGACACATCATCAGCGTGACAAAAACCCCCACGCCAAATTATGAAAAAGCACGCAGCACAAAAGCTCGCGTGTCATAAGCCCGCCGATTTTGATTTCACAATTAGCCCGCATTTGGTTGGGGCTTATTGGTGAATATAAATATATTCCCCACTTAACCTCTACTGACTTGAAATATTTAAAAATCTCTTACAGAAATTTTTGATCGTCCTGAAAAGAACCATTAAAAGCCTTCACCACTTTCACCTCTTCCCCTCTTTTTTTTAAACAAAGTAAAATGTCTTAAATAATTTGAGTTCGTCGAAAAATGAACGGTTTTATATAAATAAAATGACTAAAATCTCTTAATGATTATTTGTCCGCCCTAAAAAGAACGTTTTCATAATTTCCCTGTTTTTTTTGGAAAAAATTTAAATCTCTTTATTCGTTCTTAAAAGAACGATTTCATCACTGAATTTCACTAATCCGAAGAGCAACCGCACTGCAACCGAGTCATGCGACAATTTGGAAAATGTCCATTTCTTATATACACACAGGAAAAGGATTTGTATGTAAATTCTTTCTTAACGGTAACATGCAATTGTTTAGGAAGTTGCTAACCTGATCTAAAGTGTGAGTAGGTACGTGAAATGATTAGTTGTCTGTTCCAATGAAAAATGACACTATTCCTCACAGAAAAACATTAAATTATTCGAGGAAATGGACATCACTATTGGAATTGGCGCTTATTTCTTAGTGTTCTTGGCGCCTGCCAGACAAAAAGCATATACCTTTAGAAGAGCAACGAAGTCGCGTGAGCGTGCTAAACCCTGCGGAAAGATAGTTTAAATTCTAAGATACCGCGAAGCGGGCTACCGCGAATAAAAATGATGCGAGTAAATAGGCATTATTTTTGGAATTTGGCGCTTAATTATTAGTGGTTATGACTCATGAGAATCATCCAGAACAAATTAACCGTAATTTCGATGAAATTCGCATTTACTACTCGAATAGAAAGTTACATAGGTAATTCTATGAGAATCACGCAATTTCAAAAAGTTAAGATTTCGATTTCTTGAGAATCACTGAGGAGAAAGTTCGTCGGCAAAGTGTATACCTATGAGAAATTTTATGTTTCTAAATTGTCGCATTCTTAATCGATGCTTGGACCAGTGCGGTTGCTCCTAACAGTGATGGTGCCGTGAAACAAAAAATCGTTCTTTTTTAGGACTAAGGGGTCGATTTTAAAAATCGTCATTTTCAGGACGAACAAATAATTATCTGAGAGATTTTACTTAGTTTCAAAGTAAAACATAGGGACTGGCTACAGTCCGCTTGGGCAAACTGTTGGATACCCTATTCTTATTCCTATCCCTCATAAGTGGGCGTGACAAAAGTCTAAGTATGGTTGAATTGTTAAGAACGCTCCCTAGCTCAAACTTTGGTTTTCCAATAAAATTGTTTTAATTAATTGTGAGCGTGTCAGTAGGCGGATTTAAAAAAAATTACGCATGAGCATAAAGGGCCCCTAGAGAGTATATACAAGGTGGCGCAAAAGTTGTCAGGTGGCGCAAAAGTTGTCACCCGATGTTCTTTCGCTGTAATTTTTTTTATGAATGAAAAACTTTGGTTCTGCTTTTGGATTATGTTAATTGGTGTCTTAAGTTTTTTCTGTATCAGTTAACTTCACAAATGTCAAAGTAGAATTTACATTTGCCGCCATTTGCAAAAATTATAGCTTCTTCCGATAGGATGATGACTTTTGCGCCACCCTGTATTATAAATTTCAGCTCCCTAGCTCAAACTTTCGATTTTCAAAAAAAGTTTTTTTTAAATTGTGGGCGTCAGTGATCGGATTTTAAAAATATTTACACATGAGCATAAAGGGCCCATAGAAAGTATATATTAAAAATTTCAGCGTCCTAGCTCAAACTTTGACTTTTCAATAAAATAGTTTTTTTTAATTGTGGGCGTGTTAGTGGGCGGATTTTAAAAATTTCATCTCCCGATCAGTTTTATGAGCCATAGATCATACATAAAAAATTTCAGCTTTCTAGCTTTCGATTTTTTCCAAAAATTAGTTTTTTTGAGTTTGTGGGCGTGTCTGTGGGCGGATTTCAAAAATTCTTAAACTTGATTTTTTCGGGACCCTAGAGAGTATATGGTTAAAATTTCAGCTCTCTATGTCCAGTTTAAAGGCCTAATTTTTGCCAACAAACGGACGGACGGACGGACGGACATGGCTAGATCGACACTACTATTGATGCTGATCATACGAGTAAATATAGTAACTTTTAGGGGTCTACGGACAATATTAAGGTATGTTACAAACTATGTGTCAAAATTAATATACCCTTAGAATAGGATATAAAAACAAAAATTAGTGGTAGTGGTGGATTAACATTGCGCCTTTTTCAATTTGACAAAATATTTCTTGCAAGAGTTTTAATTGGTTGCAAAAATATTCGAAAAATAATCGATTGTTTGAGAATCACGGAGAACATATTTACCGTAATAGAGGTGAAATGCATTGTGTCCCCTCTATTCTGCGGGCGTTTGGGTTGCGGGCATTTGATCTGCACGCTTTCGATTTACGGCCATTCGTGTGCAGGCTTTCGTGTGCGGGCTTTTGAGATGCGGGCAAACGGACCCAACCCAGTTGCACCATAGGAAATCAATGAAACCTATCACCATCCTGCGTTGCGTTTCACCTTCAAAATGAGACACGTCAAAACAGAACGTTATGTTTCGTATCGTTTCTGCACAGCGCCGCTTGTCGATATAGGGAACAAAATTTAATGTCAGGCTTTTCTTGGTATATATTCAAAGCCGTAGTAAGTACCCGAACACAACAACTGATATAGATTAATCCGGTAGTTGCAAGAGGACTTCATTATATGTTGCAGACTTTTTGGTCAGACACGCAAGCTGCGTTGCGGAAGAATAAGTTCTTAGTTAAGTTTTAGCAGTTGAATTTTGAATAAAAATTCAATCCATCTGCATCCGAGACAACATTTACGACCTTTCTAAAGAAGGGCTTCGTTTTTTTCAAAATTACAAATGTTGTTTCTTTTATTTTTACAATTTTCTAATCCTAATGACTTATTTCTATTCTTATTCTGTATCACAATAAAGTTATATTAATCTTTTATTGTTAATCGTACCCTTTATTCTACTCTACACATTAACCTACATAAATATACGACAAACCTACTTTTATTATATACAATACCATAAATTCTTAGTTTATAGGCTCGATGACCAATTTGGCCACTTTCTGATTATTTCATACAGCGCATTGCCAGGACTCTCCGTCCCAATTAATTGTCTAGCACCATAGAGCCGATAATCTGACACAAGCTTGTTCAGTCTAATGCCTTCATCGATAATTAACCTGGCGGCGTTAAGTTGTTTCTCCGGCGGTGTTAACAATGTAAATGTGCCAATGAATGCAACGCAAATGCTATCCACATTGTAGCCTTTCGTGTGGGCGCCTTGCATGTCCCAGCCTCTGGCTTCATAAACGGACCCATCACCACCAACCAGGAAGTTGTATGCAATGTCACTAAAACCTCGAGAATCCATGTGAAATCCTTGAATAATTCGAGTGCGATATGTGCAGGTAGCCTAAAATAAAGAACGGTAGTCAGATGGGCGTTAGAAAGTCATATTTAAAATTTATATGTGTATGTACCTGGCTTGAGCAGTTTTCAGTGGCAGTGTGGGCTATTATCACCCGATGAACTGGCAACACAAGTTTGTCTAACGCATCGCTTGGCGGCCTAGCTAGCCATTCATCTCGTGCCACTAGTCGAAGGATCTTACCACCTCCAATATCATCCGATCCTGCAACAAAATATTTATTAACAACTTTATTTCTTTAGATGGAAAATATTGAGTGAGAAATGAAACTACTGTTATGACATGAATTTGTTAATTTTTATGAAAACTCCTTTAAGAAGAGGAAAATTTTGATCGAAATCTGTAGTTAAAAGGAAAGGGAAAGGTCTGATTTTGCAAGGATCAAATTTTGAAAATACCTATGGTCGTATTAGCTGGAATATTTTTCCTTCTATCTTCATCATCCCAATTTAGCTTACTTTTGCGTTTTAGCATAGAACTTGTCGTCACAAAAACAGCTCCACAAACTATGGTAAGGATAATGATGATAGCTGTAATAACGGCAGCTTTCCGATTAAAAATAAATTTGTATGGATGCGTTGATTCATTATTTGCTCTGAAATTATCTGAAAAGAAAGGAATGAGAAATATATTTTTCTTTTGTTACAAATTGAAGGTTAAATGGGAAATTTATTTAAAAATATCTCGAATATTGGAAACTGATTAAATGACGATTTTCAAATCGGTTTCAAACGTTACTCTTTGTTGAACTCATAATTTATTTTAACAAATTAAGTAGAGAAGGATCTAAAATCATCATCATCATCATCTTAAGACTCTTTCCCATCCAGAATGGAATGGAAAAATTAAGCGGTCCCAACGAACCACCAGGAATATGTTAGGAGTGACTAGTGCAATCGAGCTCAGTCCAACTCCAGAACCATGCATGAGGATCAGGGTTAGGTGGCTGATACAATAGGCCCAACTCCAGAACCATTCATGAGGATCTGGGTTAGGTGGCTGATACAATCGAACCCTAGACTAATCATAGTTCACTGCGCAACAGAAGGAGAGCTTCATGAGGTGACTGTTACAAGGTAATCCTTTCTACTTCCTGATCCACGGAAAGGAGAGGACTGTTTCAATCGAACCTCAAACTACTCACTATTCTCTTGCACGTAATTCCCAGTCGAGGGACTGATATAATTGAACACTGAACACGTAATTAAATTCCATGAAAGGGAGATCGGGAAGATTCCCGCAAAGTTCAGTTTTAGTTGAAAAATGGTTCTAGAGGGAGTGACTAAAGCGTGTGAACCCCTGAATGCTAAGTGCATCACCATGGAGGGAGTGTAGCTTCTGGTGACTGTTGCAATACGAACTTTAAGCTACACTGATCCACGAAATTAAAAGGAAGCAGTGAGGGTGGCTGCCTCAGTCGAGCGTAGCACGCGGTCTATCCTCAGGCATGTTCAACTATTTGGAATTTTAGGACAAATTAACTAATGCAAATGAAATAGTCGCCAAGAATTTGTTTCCTTTTGTTGGCTTGTGCGTGACAGTTACGCAGGATGTGTGTGATGGTTTCCCCGTCCACAGCATCTCAGCAGCTTCTATCAAAGTTTTTAGAGAATACCTCCAATCTGGTGGCGTGCCTGGCCAAAATTCAGTGATTGCTCCGACTACAGAGCTTCTACTTTTCCAGCTTATGGAGAGGAGTCTGGATGCCATTTTTTCATCATATTTTACCCATATTTGTTTATGGGGACGCACATGTACTACTGTGTGGTTATCAACCCATTGTTCTCTTCTCTCATTAACCATTATCATTATATAAGGGTTTATTATTTTGACTCATAGATTATCACCCCTATTCTGCAATTCATCGGGGGGGATTTTTTTTCCAATTTTCACTGAACACGTTAATGTCGGTAACATCGATAATACTGCGCGGTATTCTCTTATTCACGTGAACGCATTCGTTCTATACAATTCAAATTCGCATATAAAATGTTGCGGGTTTTTCATTTAATGGATCGTCTCTGGTTGGTGGTCAATAAAATGTAAGTTTATTGCTTGATTATTTGTATAAATAAAGATTATTAACATTTTTAGAAGCAAAACAATAACCCGAGACCAATTTAAAACAATTAAAACAATCCACTGTTTGAAAGTGGAAAAAAGTCCAATACTATTCATACCTGTTTGTTTATATTTTTAATTTTATTGAAAATAATTAATCAAAACAACATATCCAAATTTCCAAAGATTTTCGTAAACAGAGATCAAATCGATTACATTAATTTCAATTTGCAAACAACGAACCTCGTATTATTTTCCCATGAAAAGCTGTTAACTTGAATGTCAAATTGGGTTGGATAATGTAGTTCACCCGATGGATAGCAGAATGGAAAGCCAGAGTGAAAGGGAATCGAATGGGTGAATCGAATCTACGATTCACGTGAATAGCAGGATAGGCCTGTATAACATACCTTAATATTACCCGTGGACCCCTTAAAGTTACTATATTCGTGATGAGCATGAATATTAATGTCGATTTAAGCATGTCCGTCGGTTAAAATTAGACCCTAAACCCCGAACTAAAAAGCTGAAATTCGAAACATATACTTTCTAGGGACCAAAAATAACAAAGTGTAATTCACTCTTATCGTCGAATCCGTCGGATCTGAGATTCACTTCACTTATTCGATTCACGTGAACAGAAAATTGCTATCGTGGGATCCGTCGGATACTCTCCCTTACCGACCACTATTCAAAATTCAATTGTGACAGTTCATTTCAAACACAATTTAAAAACATAGGGACGGGCTACAGTCCGCTTGGGCGAACTGTTGGATACCCTATTCTTATTCCTATCCCTAATAAGTGGGCGTGACAAAAGTCTAAGTATGGTTAAATTGTTAAGAACGCTCTACATATTTTGTTATACAACATTTAAAGGATTTTATCAAAAAAAACGAAGATTTTGTAAAAAAAAAAACGCTCCCTACCTCAAACTTTGGTTTTTCAATAAAATTATTTTATTTAATTGTGGGCGTGTCAGTGGGCGGATTTTGAAAATTTTATCTTCCGAGCAGTTTTAGCAGTCAAAGATGATATATAAAAAAGTTCAGCTTTCTAGCTCAAAATTCGATTTTTTCGAAAAATTTGTTTT
Source organism: Portevinia maculata (assembly GCA_949715645.1). Taxonomy (NCBI): domain Eukaryota; kingdom Metazoa; phylum Arthropoda; class Insecta; order Diptera; family Syrphidae; genus Portevinia; species Portevinia maculata. Next base: position 22,459,763 of record OX454527.1, on the reverse strand, counting down.
TTTGTTGTTGGCGGATTTCAAAAATTCTTAAACTTGATTATTTCGGGACCCTAGAGAGTATATGGTTAAAATTTCAGCTCTCTAGGTCCAGTATAAAGGCCTAATTTTTGCCGACGGACGGACGGACATGGCTAGATCGACATTACTATCGATGCTGATCATAAATATAGTATGTTACAAACTATGCGTCAAAATTAATATACCCTTAGAATAGGGTATACACAATTGAAAAATCGAAATTTAAACTAGAAAGCTGAAATTTTGATATACATTATATTGTCTTTAGGGGCCCAAAACGCTCGAGCGTTAAGATTTTTAAAATCCGCACACTGACACGCATTTAAAAAAAAAAGGTTTTATCGAGAAATCAAAGTATGAGCTATGAAGCTGAAATTTAGAATATACACCCCTATCGTGGAATCCCTCGGATCAGAGATTCACTTCACTTATTCGATTCACGTGAACAGAAAATTGCTATCGTGGGATCCGTCGGATACTCTCCCTTACCGACCACTATTGGTGATTAGGAAATTCAATTGTGACAGCTCATTTTAAACACATTTGTTTTGTAAAAATTAAATTCAGTGAAAATAAAATAAAAACTGCGGATGTCAAATGCATGGATAGAATCGATCCGTTCGTTTTCCGCGATACAGTGAATTTCATTCACGTTACCGACATGTGTATGGTTCACGTCTGCGGATTACACGATGCAAATTGTTCACTATTAGCGGATCGTTCCCCCCGACGGATTCCACGATAGGGGTGATATTTTCTCTAGGGGCCCTTAATGCTCGCTCATGTGTAAATATTTTTAAAATGCCCCCACTGACACGCACTCTATTGAAAATATAAAAAGCCTTTTGTTGAAGAAATCATCATTAGAAATGAAAGTCCAAAGCTTCTCAAATTTGCCGTTCAAGTTCGGCTTTAAATTGTAGGTCTCTTCGGTTCTGTATGGGCCGTAAATGGCTAAGATTTATTTATTTTCCATTCTTTGCAAAATATGTAGATAAAATAATTTTTACAAGCATAACGTTTTCTGCCATGCCCATTTTTAAGGAGCGTTTTTTTTACAAAAACATTGTTGATTAAATAAAATCCTTTTAATATTATATTGTTGCCATCCCACGATTTTGATGCGTATGGAAAAGAGAAAGTTATGTTGCCGCACCCTGTATAAAAATGATGGCTTGAACAACTCAACTATCTATTGTTTTTCCTAGGTTTATGTGGGAAGCAGGTGTATGCAATAAGTAGATACACATTTTTTATATTTGCAGATGCATTTTAGCTTCCACTCCCCATTTTTAATTGTTCACGCTACGCCCCTGGTAGATGCATATTCGGGTGGTAATTCTGTATTCAAACAACTTCAAATATGGAATGAATTATTTTTGTGTTAAGATATTTTTAAAAATAAGGCTCTATACCTCCATAACGAAGCTAAATACACTCTCGCTCAACTGAATAGGTTCAAAAAATTCGTTCTTGTAATGTGTCTTCTCTCTCAGTCTATTGTACATTTATTTGTTTTGAATGAATAGCCTTACATTCCTTACCACGTAAAGTGGACGGCTGGAGTTACAGCGCTGTTTCACGGTCAGCCACAACCGATCATCAGACTCCTTATGTGGTGCTGGTCTGTCTTTTTCCTTCATTTATCCCGAAATTCCATTTTCTTCCACTGGGATTCGAACCTAGACCAGCGTCTTCTCAGGCAAGCACTCTTGCACTGTGTCATTGAAGCCACGAGTTTATCCAGTTTTTATTTGCAATTTCTTGGACAAACTTTTGCTCCTGTAAGTATACTATGTTATTCATTCAGGTTGTTTCTTTCTGTGTTTTCTCTAATTCTATTCCATTTCGACAAGCATAGTTGGACTGAAATGGGTGATAGAGAGGGTGAAAGACTTTTGACGTTGTTTTTTGTCGAGAATTTTATGATTAATGGTTTTTTTATGTGATACCACACAATTTTTCCTGGTGGAAGAAAATATTGTACATTATTTACTTTTTTGCATGCGTTGAACCTTCATTTGTTTGAACAAAACATAGAAGAGAAAAATAACGCGATTTGTGAAACGGTAAATTAGAATTTTGTTTTTATCATTATATTTCCCAAAAGCACTGCATTTTTTTGGCTCATCAGATTAGGTTCCAGGGCAATGACTTCAGTTTGTTATCTTTAGCGAAAACGTATCCACATAATTTTGTTTTCTTTTTTTAATTGAAAGAACTTCCGCTGTTTTTTTTGTGAAAATAATTTCATTCCCGTTATGGAAATAATATGAAAGGAGGTGCTCAATATGCAACAACAACAGCAGATAAAAGACTTATCATCAGAAATGCTTCAAATTATCAAATTTTGCTGCCAAAAGAATGCGGAGTTAATGCAACTTGGCAATTGTAAAACTGATTTTTCGGAGTGCCAAGCTTTTGAAGAGGCTAAAAGTAAAAAAAACACCTCTCAATGATGTGCGTTAAGCTGCACGCCTTCGGTTTGCTCGAGACCATATGACGTGGAAAACGTACTGGCACATTGTCGTGTTTTACGAGGACAAGAATGCAACCTGGATGGACCGGATGGCTACAACTACTACTTTCACGACCTGTGAAAACGCATGTTAAGTCCTCACCACACCTATGCAGGTGGCGTAATAGTGTAGAGGGAAATATAGTACTATGAGACTTGTGAGCTGCAGTTTATACCATTAAAAATTAACGCAAATGCATACGAAACTGTACTACAAACGGCTTTTGCACGTTACTCAAACGTTTTCGGACGCGTTCCATGGACATATACCAGCACGACAACGCTCCCATTCATACAGCTAGGGTAGTGAAACAGTGGATAAACGACCAAAATGTAAAATTGCTTGAGTGGTCCCCGTACTCCCCGGACATTAATATTGAGCCTTATTGCGAAGATCAATCGACAATAATTGATAATTGACTATTTTCAATTTGTGCTATTGTGAACGAACGATTCATTTGATATTTTTGTCAATCGCATTTTTTTAATTGACTGCGATTGACAAAATCCTTTAGAATCGTTCGTTCACAATACCACCCATTGAAAATAGTCAATTATCAACTGTCGATTGATCTTCGCAATAAGGCTCATTATTGAGAACGTTTGGAAGCTGTTGTCCCGAAGAGTTTATGATGGCTGGAGACAATTCAACGGCCATTAAAAAAGCCTGGTCTACGATTTGGATTGGGGATATTGGCAAATATTATAAGTCTTTGCTAAACCGAATAAATGAAGTTATATTGAACAAAGGAGGGAGTACAAAATACTAAATTATCATTAAATACATACTATATATGTACTTATATCAACAAGAAACAAAGCTGTGATTGTTTTTTTAATTTTAATTCTCTGCATCTATTCAGTTGAGCCAAAATAAATCGGATTTTTTTGTGATGTTTTTGAAAAAAAACAAGTAATGAGTATATATACGTGTGTTAGACACACGCATACTTTTGTGATTCATTAATAATTAATTAATTTATGCAAAGAAGTTTATTTCACTAAAATCGGTAAGTTGGTTGAATAGATATTGCCATATTCCTTTTTAGAAGTGTTGAACCTATTCAGTTGAGCATGAGTGTACATAATAGCACATTTAAACTTATATTGCAAACATTATCTTTGACCACAAAATATTTACACAAAGAACTTCTAGAATATTCTTTAAGATAAATAAAAACAAAACAAATTATTTCGCAAATAAAGCGAATCTACCAACCACAAAGCGTTGTGAATGATGAATGCAAAATGGAATATTTAAATCAGAACCCACGTGATGTGGCCGGTACTATGAGACATACCATACAGCATAATTTACGCCATTAAAAGTAGTGTATTATACCATTTAATTAAAAAAAATGGCTGCTGTAAACCCATCAACACACAATCAACTTCAACTCAAAGTAATATGTTTGTGGGTGTAAATAAAAAAAAGTATTACAAATTACGTAAATATTTATACAAACGTAGGTATAACTTAATATGTATAGTGTAATTGTATTGGTCTTCGTTTTACTCCGTATTGGCTTCAACAAAATTAGATTAGTGAACTAAGCTTTCAACGACCAACCTGCGGAGATGAGTATTGCAGCTTATATACGTAATCCGGTTTTGTTAAGTTGTTTTTTATCCAAAATAAACACACTCCTGCATACTCGTACATAGTAGCTGGATATCATTTAAGTACAAAGTATTTTTTTTCTTTTTAAAGCATGCTCACGTGGACTTGCATAATTAACTTCACGCTGATGAATGCTCAGATAATAAATCAGAGGAGACTAATAATAATAATGCGCTAGTTGAAGTCGGCTCATCTCCGACATAAACGCATTATTCAAACTGAATATGTTTATACCCTATTCTAGGGGTATATTAATTTTGACGCATAGTTTGTAACATACCTTAATATTGCCCGTAGACCCATAAAAGATACTATATTTATGATCAGCATTGATAGTAATGTCGATCTAGCCATGTCCGTCCGTCCGTCCGTCCGTCTGTCCGTTCGTCGGCAAAATTTAGGCCTTTAAACTGGACCTAGAGAGCTGCAATTTTAACCATATACTCTCTATGGTCCCGAAATAATCAAGTTTACGAATTTTTGAAATCCGCCCACAAATAAAAAAAAACAAAATTTTGGAAAAAATCGAATTTTGAGCTAGAAAGCTGAAATTTTTTATATATGATCTATGACTCCTAAAACTGCTCGGGATAAAATTTTTTCAAAATCCGCGCACTGACACGCTCACAAATAAATAAAACATTTTTTTTGAAAATCCAAGGTTTGAGCTAGGGAGCTGAAATTTATAATATATACTCTCTATGGGCCCTTTATGCTCATGTGTAAATATTTTCAAAATCCGCCCACTGGCACGCCCACAATTTTTTTTTTTGAAAATTCAAAGTGCGCTAGGGAGCTGAAATTTATAATATATACTCTTTAGGGGCCCTTTATGCTCATGTGTTAATTTTTTTTAAATCCGCCTACTGACACGCCCACAATTAAATAAAACAATTTCATTGAAACACCCAAGTTTGAGCTAGGGAGCTTTTTTTTTGATAAAATCCTTTAAATGTTATATAACAAAATATGTAGAGCGTTCTTAACAATTCAACCATACTTAGACTTTTGTCACGCCCACTTATGAGGGATAGGAATAAGAATAGGGTATCCAGCAGTTCGCCCAAGCGGACTGTAGCCCGTCCCTATGTTTTTAATGTTAAATTGTTAACACCAATTTTTGATTACGTAACTTTGCTAAATGTTAATTTATTGTACTCGTGCATTTCTAATAACGAATGCGAATAAAGCGATTCCGTTGGTCTAAAATGTGGATTGGCTAGAGAATAATAAAATGTGCATTATTTCCGTGGTGCTGCGAAAATACGCCCAAGGAAATGACGCCCCAAAGTCCAAAATGTAATAGGGCCAACAAATCTACGAAAATAAGACGTGTTTTGGGTGTAGTTGTATTTTTTGTATAGGAGTGTAATTTCATTATGAAATAGGTCTCGAATTTCTGAGAATGTAATTGGACCCAAAGAATATTTTGTGGATCTTAATAAACTAATTGCACTAACTTAAAAAGAGATTCCTTGTAACGCAAGTCTTAAAAAACGAGAAGTATTTTAATAATATACCCAACACAGTACCTACCCAGGGCCATCCCTACCATATGTGCAAGATGTGCAACTGCACAGGGCGCAAAATTCCGGGGCGCATGGAGGAGTAAGAAAAATTATTTTACCTTGCGCGGATACTGCCATTTGCATTAAAACTTGCGCGGATACTGCCATTTGCATTTAAAACAAAAAGCTGGAGCCGGCAATGTACCTACCCAACCATTACTGTTGGATTTGGAATAGATGCGTTGTTTGGGTAGGTGCTATATTGGTTATTTTATTAAAATACCTATAAGTTATAGAAGATACAATGAATGTATTGTTTAAAGTTTCATTCGTTTGAAATATAAAGAAAATAATTTAATTATATTATATTAATTTTCACAGACAAAATTTCATTATAAAATTTCGTAATTTCTGTTATAAAGGCCCCTTTTTCGCTCTCAGACACAACCAATCTTAATAAGTGATATATCAAAAGAAAGAGCATTTCCTGAAGCACATTATTCAAGAGTAACTTCGTAAATTAAATATTATCGATCGCGTCGTATTCTGTTTTGGAATCCTTCCGCGAAAAGATTAGTTTATTTTAATTTCATAAGATCCTTTTATAATAAAAAGGAAATCTAAATCCCAGAACACTCAGACTCGGTAACGGTCCATTGTACCACCAGGCAGAAATTTTCTTTTTGGTGTAGAGGTTGGAGAAAACAAGGTGTCATTCGGCTCTCTCCATTATTGGGTGGCGTTTATTGTTGTTCCCCATGGTGATTGAACCTGCACTGCACGGGTCACAAGCCAAAACACTAACCTCTACACCTTCGCCAAACCTCTTGATGAATATCTACTTGATAAGATAATTGAAGTTATTTTCAAAATTTTGAAAAGGGTTAGAAGATAGGACTATTTAAATATGTCACCAGCACGATTGAAGATTTTAAGGCCAACAATCTTACAATATGTTTCCACAAAGTAATTGTGGGCGCAGTAGCGCAGAGGTTAGTGTGTTGGACTACTTATCTAAAGGTCTCAGGTTCAGGGGTTGGTGGAGGTGAGTTCTCTGACAGGCTGAATCTCAGCCTCTCTTTTCGTCTTCCAAATAACTTTAGTGTGTTCCAGGCGGAAAATATATCGATTAAAGGAGTCCTATCGTGGTTGAAGAGAAACGTGATATCCGTTAAGGACATCCCAATCTTTTCAGATAGTCTAGCTGCGATAAAATACCTGGATTGATCGTAGCCCTCGACTACCGATCATGTCTCACGGAGAAGACGGATCAGTTCAACATTCACTTTTGTAGGGTGCCGGGCCATAGAGATATTCTAGGGAATTGTAGGGCTGATGAACTCGCCAAATATGGAACTATACTGACCCTTTTACCTAATAAAGGCCCCTCAGCCATTCCAATCGCCACATGCAATGAAGAATGTCATCAATAAAACTAACCTTAGATGGACAAGTGGTAGAACTTATCTAGCGACAAAACGGATTTGGCCAAAGCTGGGTCTGAAACGCTAAGTGTTTGATATCACATGGGTGCTACAATTGGTATTATAACTGGACACTGCAGCCTCTCTCTGCTCTCACTGCAATAACTTTCATTGGACTCATGTATGAAGTGATGCGAAACCGGGAGACCCGTCGGACCAGTGGGAATGCAGTAAAGTGGAAGGGGTTATGATCCATTTTCCCCTGCATGGTGTACAATGAGATGCGAAAGTGCTTCTTATAAAAGCGATAAAGCTTCGTACGATCCCCGTGTGCACTTTATTTTTTTTTAAGCACAAACAAAAACAAATTGTAGTAAAATATTTAAAATTAAACCTCGAAGGCAGGTGAGCAGCTTAGATAGCAGCATAGATAGATAAATACGAGTATATTACGCCGCAAAATTCGGAGAAGTTAAGGTCGACTTGAATACAATGCTATTCGAGCACGCTTATTTGGAATTCAAGTTCAGTACAAGGCAAACAAAATTTAGGCATATTTATTGGAAACACAAATTAGCGGTTTGGGTTGCGGTTTTGCGAAATAGAATACAATACTTGAATTCTTTTTGGTTTCCCAAATTTTCAATTCAATTCAATTAGCTTACAAAAGAGGTGAGTAAAGGTACTAAGTACCATTATTATTTTAGAGCTCGCTCATAAAGCCGGATATAAGAAATATAAATGCACCCAAGCCTTTGGACGAGCTAATTGAAATATCATTTGATTCAAGGTAAGGTTTGCCTAAGAAACTTTTTTTTTTTTTTTTTTTTTTTTTTTTTAATTAAGTAAAAGGAAATCCAAATCCCAGAGCACTCAGACTCGGTAACGGTCCATTGTACTACCAGGCAGAAATCCTCCTTTTGGTATAGAGGCATGTGAATGGGTGGCGTATGTTGTTGTTCCCCATGGGGATTGAACCTGCACCGCATGGGTAACAAGCCAACACACTAACCTCTACACCGACGCCACCCTGCCTAAGAAACGTAGACGTGATCTTGATAAGCAATAACATTGCTGTGCTTTCGTCTTCGTTTCACATTCGGCAGTCATTTTCTTGATCTAGTCCCATGACAAAGCGGTGTTTTTTGACTCAAGATTATCCACTCAACAATCCGGTGACTGTCTGTATCTGTACTCTGGCTAGTTGTAGGTGTTTGTTTTTTCTTTAAAGTGAAATGGTTGGCAGAAAATGCTTGTCTGTTGCCTTTGGTTTCTTTCCAGTAATGAAGAGCTCTTATTTCTAACCATTTAATAATGCAGCTTTTCGCTGAGCAAATATACACGCGATAGAATAGTCTTGGCATCATAAATGATGTAGCAGATCGTTTTGTGGCTAGTTCGTTGCCATCAAAATCGATGTGACCTGGTATCCAGATTTAGTAGATCCTATTTGTGCTGGCTAACGGTGTGAGCAGCTTGAGGCAGTCCCAGTCTATCTTTGAAATGATTTTAAAGGCCTTAAAATCAGGTAGTGCCGTTCTGGAGAGAATCCATAGGGATTGCACCAGCATCACATGGGTCAACCAACACACTAACCTCTACACCGTCGCTACCTCAAATATACCATATACTCCTTCATCTGTTTTAAATCCATCCGTTTAACAAACGAGTAAATCTTTAACAAATGCGGGCTTGTTTAGCTCCCAGTTCTTTCGTTGCGGAAAAGTTACCTTGAAGTTATTTATTTAAAAAAAGCAGCGGACTGTACGATGAAACAACGGTCTTTTAGTACAATATGGTACAGTAATATATAAAATGGTGTGGGTGCAGTGGCTCAGTGGTAAGTATGTTGGACGATGTCGAGTTTTGTAAGATTAGTTCGTAAAATAGTTTTAAGGCCGAAAGGCAAATATTATAATTATATAGTTAAATTTAGAGCGTCCGCAGAATGACCAATAATTTAGAATAAGTATCCTGTAAATTTTAATTAAGATTTAATCTTTTTTTTTCTACTATGTAAGTTGATATTTAACAATCAATAAAAATGAATTTAAAAATCAAAAAGTACGCTGGACTTCTAAATGAAGAGTGTCAGGTTCAAATCACACCGGGGCCCAATAACACCTAATTTTTTTTAACTTTACCACCTCTTGCGAACATGCGACAAACATCCAAGAGTATCAATTTTCATGACAAGATTCTCAAATTTGTCGTTCGGATTCGGCTTAAATCTAAAGGTCCATTCGTGTCGGACTGCTAATAGGAAGGTCCCCGGTTCAATTCCCGCCGGGGCCAAGTAACATCTAGAGTTTTTATTTTCCACTGCCCCACCTCTTGCGAACGTCTGACAAACATCCAAATTGTAGGTCCCTTCCACTTCGCATAGAAAGTGGTTGAAAAAGCTAAGTTTTAAGCCCTGTATGGACCGTTAATGCCTAATATTTATTTTTTTATTTAAATGGTTGGAAAAGCTACGTTTTAAGTCCTTTATGGACCTCTGCACCAACAATAGGATTTCTGCCTTGCAGCACAAAAGACCATTATTAAGTCTGACTGCTCGAGAGTTTGGATTCTTTAACAAAGAAAAAATGCTTTGCACCTACACAACCTAAAGTCCCATTGTGAACGGCAAATCTGAAAAGCTCTAACCCAAGGTGAGCGACGTATAGTTCGTCAAAATTCTGTTGACACAAAGTTCCACAAGATAGGTATTTTTTTGCATGGAAAACTGTGTCAAGGTTATTAGACGAATTATCAATTATTTTGTATTGTTTATTTTGAATGTTTGTTTTAGTGTGTGTAATTAAGGCGGCGTGACAGCTTTTGAAAATCCGTGTCTTATCAGTTTGATTAAACTGCAGCTATTTGCAATATTTCAGATATTAATTTAATTTCACAGCAATTGACCCAATTGCATAGGTCTAACAGTGCAAATCAAATTCCTTTCGATCTGTTTATATTATTTTTGTACGATGTGTTTGGAAATTATTTGCACACAACGGGAACTGATAAAAAAAACCCCACAGAAGAACTGTTATCTTTATTTGTTTATCCGCATTCGTACCATGTCTATGAGTAAACTCTGTTTAGGTAATAATGAAATAATAATTCTGTGTTTCACTTTCCAGATGATTGTTGGTAGGTTTTCTATAAATAGCTCAGAGACTTTGATTTAGTCAGTGCAATAAAAAGGGAGCTATCAAGCGAATTTAATTCAGCTATTTATCCGATTACCGTTGTCGTATCCGACACAAAAATAACCGACTCTTTACATCGGAACTATGATTATCGTTTTAAGTCGGGGGAAAATGCCAGACTACTGTGTTATACTAGATTTGCAGTCCTCGCCCGACTTCACCTTAATCACCTTAATCAATAGTGTTGATTGGCCTAAAATCCAAACTTTTTTGTTGGCTGTGATTTTGGACGGGTAGGTCGGCGACTTTGATTAGATTTTGTTTGTGCGTTGTTCATCAATTGGAATGTATTTCGACGTTGGTTAAGTTCGGCAGGTCGCAACGGTTCATTAACAGTTCACTTATATGTACTTAGATTTTCGCCACACCCACTTATGCTCACCCTAGCGGACTGTAGCGTTTCCTTATTATTTTACGTTATTTTAAGGATTTTATCGGAAAAACAATGTTTTTGTGAACAAAATAGCGCCCATAAAGTGAGCGTTCCAAAAAAAAACTTTGTATGTATACATTGTTAAGAACGACCTATTTCTGTATGGGCCGTTAATGTTTTGTATTTTTTTTTAGTATTATTAAATTCATATATAAAAAATTGTTCAACTTGATTTGTTTCCAAACGAACATAGTTTTTGCCACAACAACGCCATTCTCACTGTTTGATACGAGTATTTATTTTTTGTACACAATCCCATTATAGTGCTTACTGTTTTTCAAAAATACTGCTTGGGTATTATAAACTCTATTATAAACATTTGACACTGCCGTTGTCGTGAAGTACTCTATTGAATATGAAACATCCAAGTGACTGAAATAAACAATTCAAATGGCATTTAACGTGCAGGCGTCAGGAGATTATCTATTATATAACGCTGCCGCGATTTCAACGGCTATGCATTGAAGTGTAATACAACTGGGCGGTGAAACACTGCGTTAAACGCGTTCTATGTAGCAAGGCCTTATGGTAGAAACAGATCAACACTTCAACTTCGACTTCCAGTTTGACAACCACGCCGCACGTTTTAGAACCAATGATTTTAATGGGATGGAACTCATTAACACCTCAACTTCGACTTCGAATTCAACGTTACACCTAAATCCTAAATTCAAAGTTGAAGTGCAAATCCCACCAAAATTGCGCATATGTTTTCGGTTTTCCCAACATGCAAATGCTTATATTTTGAGTGAATTTTCTCTCTTGCTTGTATTTGACATAACAATAACAAAATAATTTTCTCTTTTGTTTACAACCATTTGTTTCGCTCTCGAAGTTGCATTTTTTAATGTGTTTGACTCGACCTCAAACGCTAAAGTTATCGCTTCTGTGAAAGTCAATGTCGTTGATCTGTTTCTACCATTAAGATGGTGAAAATTCGATGTGTACTATTGAAAATAATTCTGCCATGCTGTGTAAGCTGGGTGAACACCACAGACTACCTATATATAGTCTGTGGTGAATACTCTACTGTATACTCTGAACAGCTGCACAAATATGAGATTTGTATGCCACACAAGAAACGAATAGTTAAGTTGCACAAAGGAAAGGGTCAAAGTTACGCACCCGATCTTTTTAAATTTTTGGAATTTCTCACCCCACAGGCAGTGTGATCAATTCGATATTTGAAATCATTGTTACGAAAATGTCTAAAGGATAAATCGAATTACACCTAGCAGCATAATTTGTCTCATTGGACTCAACTGTAGGTTTTAATGACTGGCATGTCAGTCATTACTGGCCTGCCTTGCCGACACTTTGATTGTTGGACATCTCCCGCGCCCAATTCGCGTTAACTCGTCTTCCTGTTGGGCGAACCCCTATTATATTCCAATATCACAGTTCTTTTTCGATCGAGCATTGGCTGAGGGCGGACATAACCACGGACTTACGACGTCCTATCAATCATCCATCATGCGGGGCTTAACCTTATCCCCCATGTGAGTTTGGTAACTAATCCACAAATCCGTGGCCAATCCAATAAAACAAGAAAAAAAAGACAGCGTTAATCCCTATCACGGGAAGAAGGAAAAAAAATTGTTTAAACAACTAAATTAATTGTACGATTCTTTTGTGAATTTGCAAGTCCAGGTAACTCCCCCTCCAATATCTATCGTTCCATTGACAACAATAAATGTTTTATAGTGGTCCGCCAGAAGTCACCTAATACCCGATGCCTCTTTCGGGAAATATACCGCTCGATCCGCCAGTCCCATCCACTTTCCCAGCTCACTTGCTGCATTAATCACTATAATCTTTAAGTAGATATCATTGCGTCATCGGTTCGATCAGAAGCGCGGAATCAGTATCGCCGCAGGAAAAAGCTCCGCACAAGTACGTATATATATGTGAACGGCTTTGTATACATATATATACGTACTTATCCATTTATTACCCGGTCCCCCAAGAGGAAAAAAAAAGAAAAAAGAATTAAATTTGTTCAGCTACTAACCTAAATTCCTAAGAGATAAATGAATTGCGTATAACATTGTGTGAAGTTATAAATAATCAACTCCAAAGAAAATAAGAAAAAAAAATATCAAAGAAGAATAAAATTTAGTGTTATATTATAGTTATTCATATAGTACCTATCCAACCATTACAATGTGCAAAGTCTGGCAGGGAAGGGATAAATAACAACAAAAAAAACAGGAGAAACTTTAACTATCAAGAAACAATGGATTTTGTGCGCACAACAGCTGGATTAACAAAAGAAACAGTTCTAAACATCCTTTCACTACATAAACTTCTTTGCCAACATATTTATTAAAATTTAAGGCCATCGTAATAGTTCTTTGCACAAATAACATTTTTATACTATTGGATAGAGATGTACACCACTATCGTGGAATCCGTCGGGGGGAACGATCCCCTAATAGTGAACAATTTGCATCGTGCAATCCGCAGACGTGAACCATCCACATGTCGGTAAGGTGAATTATTTTATTTTATTTCCACTGAATTCAATTTTTAACAAAACAAATGTGTTTGAAATGAGCTGTCACAAATGAATTTTGAATAGTGGTCGGTAAGGGAGAGTATCCACGATAGCAATTTTCTGTTCACGTGAATCGAATAAGTGAAGTGAATTTCAGATCCGACGGATTCCACGATAGGGGTGGTAGTGAATTAATTAAATTCTAAGAAAAGAAAAAACAAAAAAAAGAAAAAAAACCCTAGATATACATAATTTATCCATACATATATACAAGGTGGCGCAAAAGTAATCCTCCTATCAGAAAATGCTATAAATTTTGCGATTGGCCCCAAATGTCAGTTCTGTTTTGACATTTGTGTAGTAAACACATGCGAAATACACGTTAATAAACAATGTTACGCTACACTGCTCCAGAACGCGGAATATTGGTGACTATTTATTTGAGCAATAATCGGTCGGTGACCAAAAAACATCGGAAGGTTATTTTTGCGCCACCTTGTATATACAGGTTCTACAGTAATTATTACTTCCTAAATTGGTATTTAACGGCAATTCATATTACAAATCATGTACAGTGAGTCAGTCACTGCAACTAGATTTTCTTGAAAAATAATTATAATGATAAGTTCTTTCGTTTCCCTTTTTAAATAAATTGTACTTACTTTAACATGAACATGGTCTAAGTTTTGGGGTTTGCGATGAGCGAAATAAGCATTGATAATGGTTTTGATATGGGACAGTCTTGTTTTAATACGGGTGTTTAAACTGTTATAGGCGTACACCTCAGGTGATAGGGAGGGAAAAGTGCATCCATACCGGTTAACAGCAGCCGTAGTTAAGCAAATAGCAATATACCAGTGCTTAGGGAATCTCTTTTGTCCGGTTCCAAAAATTCTTGGCATGAATATTTTCTTATTTTTCGTTGCCCATACCAGAGTGGATGAAGCAAAAACCCACGTTAATCCGACGAGTTAAGCTGAGCCTTGCCACAAGCATGCCAAGACCTGCTTCATTCTGGGTTATACTGAGCCAAAGAAGCAACGATAATATCATGCTAAATCTAGCAATATAGCATGTTGTTCATTTTGTATAAAAATGTGCTAAAAATCATACAAAATATTTTGTTAAATCAAGACCTGCTAAAAATCCAGCATAAAACCTAAATAAGTAACTAAAGAAATAGTCCAGTTAAATACCTCCAGTAAATAAAAAAAGAAATGCTTTAGCACTTGAAATTAATTTAACTAATAAGACGTTTTCAGTGAAATGTTGAATTTCTTCTCTGCATTTCAAAGTTTTTCAAATCGAACAAACCATATAAACGTCATTCAGCTTGCTGACCAAACACTAATTGGAAAGAAAACGCTGTCAAAATATGTACTCAAATAGCAAAGATGGAACGAAAAAGATATATAAACATAGGGACGGGCTACAGTCTGCTTGGGCGAACTATTGGATACCCTATTCTTAGTCCTATCCCTCATAAATGGGCGTGACAAAAGTCCAAGTATGGTTGAATTGTTAAGAACGCTCTACATATTTTGTTATATAACATTTAAAGGATTTTATCAAAAAAACCCTCCCTCTCTCAAACTTGGGTGTTTCAATAAAATTGTTTTATTTAATTGTGGGCGTGTCAGTAGGCGGATTTAAAAAAAATTAACATATTAGAATAAAGGGCCCCTAGAGAGTATATATTATAAATTTCAGCTCCCTAGCTCAAAATTTGAATTTTCAAAAAAAATAAAAAATAATTGTGGGCGTGTCAGTGGGCTGATTTTGAAAATATTTACACATGAGCATAAAGGGCCCATAGAGAGTATATATTATAAATTTCAGCTACCTAGCTCAAACTTTGGATTTTCAAAAAAATTGTTCTATTTATTTGTGGGCGTGTCAGTTGGCGGATTTTGAAAATTTTTTATCCCGAGCAGTTTTAGGAGATATAGATCATATATAAAAAATTTCAGCTTTCTAGCTCAAAATTCGATTTTTTCCAAAATTTTGTTTTTTTTTGAGTTTGTCTGTGGGCGGATTTCAAAAATTCGTAAACTTGATTATTTCGGGGCCCTAGAGAGTATATGGTTAATATTTGAGCTCTCTAGGCCCAGTTTAAAGGCCTAATTTTTGCCGACGGACCGACGGACATGGCTAGATCGACATTACTATCGATGCTGATCATAAATATACTCGTAATAACTTTTAGGGGTCTACGGGCAATATTAAGGTACTCGTATGTTACAAACTATGCGTCAAAATTAATATACCCTTAGAATAGGGTATAAAAACGGGGAAAGTGGACAGACTCGAACTCAAATCAAGTCACGTGGATAATTAAATATTTAGGTGAAACCATTTCTGACTACAGTCAAAAAAAAACCGTGCAACCAAGTTTTATTCTTAGCTGTCATATAAAATGTTCTCCGTTCAACGTAAACGGTGAAATAAAATTTCAAAATCTTGTCGTGTAATGTAAAATTTCGGGTCGGTGTAAACGTATTATAAATATAACACTTGAAAGCTACTTAATTACTTCTTGGTTATAACCTATTCTAGTGGTATATTGGTTTTGACTCATAGTTTGTAACATGCCTTAATATTGCCCGTAGACGTATCATCGAAGTAATGTCGATCTAGTCATGTTCGTCCGTCCGTCTGTCGACAAAAATTAGGCCGCAAAACTAGCATACTCTCTAGGTTCACTTAATGCTCATGTTTAAATATTTTTGAGATCCGCCCAGTGACACGCCCACTATTTAAAAAAAAACCGGTTTATTGAAGAAATCATTTTATTCTCCTATCTACCCTTCGCAGGGACACCTGAAAATACTTAACTCAATTCCAAACTTGGACATGTTTTATCCCCTTCCTGCTTTAATGGTAAGGGAATACCGTTTTGGGGAATTATTTGAGGTAGAAATATTGGACCGTTCTATCTGGGCAAAGGGTGCTCCAGTACTGGACACAAAAAGCCTTGTATGGTACACCGACGGATCGAAAATGTAATGCGGAGTTGGAGCTGGTGTTTTTGGAACCAACATCAGAGTCTCGCTACCTATGGGAATGTGTTTCACATTGTTCCGACAGAAGTCCATGCCATTGAGATCTGCGCTGTTTTAAACTCCAATAAGGGAATTAAAGGCGCTAATATACACAACTTTTCAGATAGTCAAACAGCACTACAGGCCTTGCAAAAACTAGCCAAATACAACAAGGTCAAACTTGGATGGGCGCCTGGCCACCAGCGAATAGCGGGCAATGAATATGCAGACGAACTTGCCAGAGCTGGATCCGAATCTGCTTCCGGCTTATTAAAGAATGGGAACAGCAGCTTCGTCTAAAACATTGGGTAAGTGTTCCTGAACATATTAGAAAGGAACATATTAGAAGGAACATATTAGAAAGCTGGTGGGCTTTCTCACTGGCCAGTGTGGCTTGAGATATCATCTCAACAAATTGAACCCAATTCCAGAGTCAGAATGCAGGTTCTGCATGGAGGGCGAGGAAATGGGACTTCAGTGAATTGTTACCCTGTATATCGCTCATACTTCAATACCTCTTGACCATTTGCATCTCGGTTGCATCATGCGAGAGGAGTTTTTCGAAACTTAAACTAATTAACGCCGAATCCGAACGTCAAATTGGAGAAGCTTCTTATGACAATTTGATACTCTTGGATGTTTGTCAGACGTTCACAAGAGGCGCTAAAAACACTTGGTATGCCTAAGTCCCCCATCTTAGTACTAACCACGCCATACGTCGTTTAATTGTGGTGATCGAACGAGAAACGATTGATTGGACGTGGCAAGGTCGTTGTATGTTTATTTAGCATAAATAATTTAATTCGAATTTAAATTTCACTTGCCAGATTTTAATGAAATAAGCACAAACACTTATTTATACATACAAATGTGAACTGAATAAAAAGCTTGTAAAACTACATTTTTTTTTTAAAGCTGGGGGGCCTCATTGAGCTTTGCCGCCCCGGGCCTCTGACGGGCTTAGTCCGCCACTGGTCGCAGTGTCAGCCATAGGGCAGGGGTCTTTTATCTAAAAAAAAGGCCAAGGTTGTCCTACTTAGAATCTTTTCAAACCTTAAATAGTTTGCTAAAGTCGCTGATTGTTTGTATTTGATTTGTTTGGAAAAAAGCAAAGAAATTTGAGAAGATCTTCAATGATACAGTTCCTCTTTGTTTGACAGTTGTGGAAGCAGATTTGTCAATATCAAACAATCTTGTAACATACGGGAAACTGTCGTTTGTTACTCCTACAATCTTTATGCACACATAGCGCTATTGCAATATTTTTAGTTATAAAAAAAGATGTGTTCACCTAGAGCCGACGCAAAGGCGACGAGAAGAATTTTAAATAAGTCTCCAAATGCTTCCAATAAATATAATTCTTATCGAAACTTTTAGTTTGAATCTTGTTTAGCATCCCCACTAAAAATGTTCAGTGACAACACCTCCTAAATGTTTGTATGTTTTGTGGTGTGGTCTTGATATCTCTTTAATATGTTGTTTCTTGTTTTTGTTGATATGTATGTATGAATGTTTTCCAATATTTAACCTTTGCGTCAACGTATAGGTTTTTGAAATAAATTTATTTCTAATTACCACACACAACACACTATTGTTCAAATAATGTAGATATGTACAGAAAAGCCCAGCTTGCAATGGTATTGTTTTTCAGCGCGATTCATTGGTGCCCATTATGAAGATAAGTCATTCGAATCGACGGCGTAATTACTGCCCATTCTACAAAAAGACTTCCAAATTGCATGCTTCCTGCAATACTCACCATTGTCGTCTCCTTGCTTTCTCCTCGCTGCTGTTGGAGAGTCATTCTCAAATGTGGGATTATCATTGCCACTAGCATCGGTGCCGTTGGCTACATTGCCATGTTTCCGACTTTCGACCAGGAACTGTTGTATCGTAACCGGTCCCTGGTAATAATTCTTTTGGCCAATTGTAATATCAGTTGAATTTGTGAACGCCATATTGGCAATGTGTGGACCAGCTGAAGTTGACGCTGCCACTGTGCCCATATGGCCCCCATTGACCCTCTGCTGCAGTAAAACAACTCCATCACTGCCACCTATATTTGCAATATCTAAACCGCCAGACTCGCGCGATGTTTGTTGTCCCAGCTTTTTGATCGTGTAGTTACCGTTTGAGTCCTCGAATTCGTCGTCATCCGAATCAGTCACACTCGACAAAGCATCCGATTGAATTGATGTTATCGATATGTTAGCGCTGCGAATGGAAAATGTCGGTGACGATTTACTACTGGTGGGGGTAGTGTTTGTTGTCGTTGATGATCCCTTTCTTCTTGTTGGCCGAACATTGTTCGTCAAGTTTACGATATTGTCAATATGAATGGCGGTATCATTTACCGTTGCGTTGTTATCGCAATCGATGCTTGTCGTTATATCGATATAGCACGACTTTGTTCCTGGCACGGATTTCTCATCAATAATCACTCCCGAATCCGACGAAGCGGCACTATCATTCGATTTATTATCAATTTTGTCATCCGTACGCATTTTCACCGGGACAAGTTTTCATACAAACACATAGCGCGATCGATAATGACAGACAAGTGTGATTTGGCTAGAAACAAATACAGAACGGACTTGCGTGACAAGTAAACTTAGCGGCAAGTAATATTCCTGAAGTTGGAATTAATAAAGCCACGAATGCAGTTAAAAGCACGAACACACACACAAGCACGACTTTATTCTTTTTTCTCAATTATTTGTGAAAGATGTTTCATTTATTTTAAAAATTTCAATCAATTTAAATTATTCCAAAGAAATACAAAATTCCAGCATTTTAGCACCGGAAAAACCGACAAAAAATAGGTAAACAAAGCAATAAATATTGTTATTATGTTTTTACATATAAATAAATTACTTGACACTCACTGCGCACTTTAATTGTATTTGCAATAGCATAAGCTTTAAACCATCTCTAAGAGCTTTTCATCCGACGTTTTGTTTACTTTTGGCGCTCTCTTGTTTGAATAATAATATTTTAAAACAACAACAAATAAAACAAAACTTGCAAAACGTTATTGTTTTGAACAGATTACAAACGAATTAATTTTGAAATAGCAGAACAAACTTTAGCCGCGCGAAAACTTTACAGAACCTCACGGAAGACAACGATCAACTGATTTGAGAGCTTGTTCATCGTTGGTGGGGTGATGGCGCAGATGAAGCTTGTGGATACTTTTTGTTCCAGCACCAGCATTGGTAGGTGATACTACCACATCCGCATGTGTTTTTACTTGAATTCACTTTTCGACTTTATCGACGTGAACCTGTTTAGTTTGCCTAACTAACTAACTATGGCAGGCTATATGTTATCAAATATGTATAAAGGCTTAGTTAGATACGTCATAACTGTGTAACAAAACGAAGGTCGAGTTAACATACTCTGTAAAAGCTAAGTCGCACTTCTTTAAAAAGTTTTACAATTTATGTTGATCTTATAAGAATTATTGAGATTAATTTGTTTTAATTTGCATAAATAAACGATTTGAGTTATACAAAATCGTCTTGCAATTTATTTGAATTGAAAGAACGGTCTTGAGATGCCATAACCTTTTTATTTATGGATAAAAGTCATTGGTGTTCGTGTTTTTGCACCAGGTGAGACATAATCTGCATAGATGTAACATGTTGCAAGGTGGACTTGTGCTTCTACGAAATCGCGTAGTAGACTTTCATCACCCTTTTCTCTAATAAAGCTTTGCAGTTTAAAAAAATCGACCTCTCGTTTTGCATCCCTGAAGAGGTTAATTTCAAAAACAGCATCTAAACGGGGTCCAACTGTTTCTGTTTTCCTAATCTGTTTTTGGTACCTTTTTCCGTTAACAAAAAAAATGCTTAATATTTGCTATTTCGCGGGAAATAACATCGCAAACTTCCAAATGATGTAAGGCCCAAAAACAGTGACATTTTGCATAATGAGACAAAGACCCATTTTGTCTGTCGAAATTAGGCAAAAAAAAAAATTAATAACGCCCCAAAGTGCATTTGTGTTTTTTTATATTTCAATCAAATCAAAATACATCCCAAAAACTCGACTGGCCTATTTACACTAATATATACGTTTCTGGACACCTCTTCGACTCACAAAAAGAAACGATATTTCGACCAAGGACATTTTGACCGAGGATATTTTGCGGAGATATTTTGATCGAGGATATTATTAAACAATATTTACAGCCTACACCCTATGTTAGCCTTAATAAAATGCTCAGGATTACTTTAAAAAGATAATTTTAGGGTGAAATAAGAAAATGGAAATAAAGCCCCAACATGTTTTCCAACACAAAAATTAAATATGGCCCCAAAAATTAAGTTTGGTTTTATTTTCATTGGGGCTTTATTTTGAAAAGAAATAAGGCCCCAACAAAAGAATGAAATATGAAATGGTTGATGAAAGAGTAAGAAAACTGCGTATCCAGTTTTTGCGAAAATATTCCGAAACGATAGATACTTAACAAAAATTCTAATATCTCAAAACGAGTCAAGTTCTTTTTCGAAACAAAGATACTAATACTACAATTTTTAGCAAGCTTGCATATTAAAAATTGGGGAATATTTTTTTCGGTTCTTACGATTTTTGTTTGCATGTTTTGAATACTTGAATGTCGGAAGATGACTTACTCAGTTTTTTCCAAAAGACTTAAATAATGGTCCTTTAGAAAAACAATATCTAAATACGGGTAAGGTGATTTGAAAGAAATTGTACTTATTATCCGAAGAACAAATAATCTGCATAGGTACTCAGATTTTTGGTATACTTTTCATAATTTTGTTTGATATATTTATATGTTATATGTACATATATGTATTTATTTTTTTTGTAAAATGTAAGCTAATAGTACTATTTTGAAGAAAAAAAAATTGCATTCTCAAAAGTTATTTCTAAAGTTTTAATTCATAAAACAGTTTCTAAAATTTGTAAAAACTTCACCTTGCTCAAAAAGGTTTTTGATTTGTGTTTGTGTTTTAAATACTTGAAGTGATGGTAAGAAAATGGCATAATCAGCTCCTACCAAAAGACTAAAACATCGGTACTTTCGAAACACCGCAATATCTCAGAAACGGATAAAAGTGATTTAAAGAAGTTTTCGTTTCTCTAGGGGAAAATATAATTTTAATAATAAATACCTTTGTTGCATATTGTTCTGTGGAAAATAAACTATTAGACAATAATATGTATGTAATTTTGCATTCATAGGAAAGAAACGAGTAAAAATATATTTTTGTTTCTGTTTGCTTCAGCACAAACAATAACATATTTTTATTGTCAACAACAACCGGACTGTCAATTGTCACACTTGTACTATAACAAAAAAAATCCATCTCGTTTTGTTTCCCATTGGGCACGAACAATTTGAGATCTGAGAGAAATATCTGAGAAGCCCAACGGAAATCGACATAAGATTATGTATTGACAAACTTTCATACTGAAATTTTTTAGATATACGTGTGTATTTATTTTCGTTTTTCATGAAAAATTGTTATTTTATTTGGTTCAAATAGACATAATTAAGATCGAAAGCCATTATGACAAATTAAAAATCTCTCAGTCGTGCAACTTGTTTTCTATATCAAAAGTGAGTTTTGCGCAACTTTTTCTACAACGTGTGAGAAGAGCCTAAGATGTTTAAAACGACATCGTTTGTGATTTTGTTCTTCCTTAGCTCTGCTGACATGTAACGCGATAAGAAATGTGTGAATTGTACTAATAAATATTTAACACACATTATTACGTTTTTGGAAATATGTAGTTACATCCCATGCACAAAGAAGACATACTTAAGTAAAAACCAGCTTTATACTCGTATATAAATTAAATGATCCATTTTAATCACTTTATTTTTCTTCTTCTTCTTCCTTTACGGCAGGGTTATGACCAGGATAAGGGAATCATAACCCTCCGCCTTTACTGCATCACTACTGGTCGGTTTGTGTGGTTCGTCGGTTCGACCTTAATCGACGTCAGCAGGTTTCATGGTTTCAGATCACTGAGGCCAATCAAATGCTGGTGTTGTTATTTGGCCTGCCTCTTTTCTACGTTTTCGATACGTGCATGCTTCCTTGATTAATTATTGTTGGATCGGCATTTTACTACACCGGTGACCTCCAGTCGTGTCAAACCACGGATTTGCATGCACACTTGCAGGGCAGTTTTAAGGTGTTTAATGTGTCCTAGGCTCACCTGGATGTTCAAATTGCCATACCCCCTTAATTGCCTTTTGCGCCAAGCGCTGTTTGAGGGCGCTTCAGTGTTATTCTAATCCTCTTCCTACACGGGAAATTTCATTCAAATTGTTAATATGTCAAAACTAATAACAATGACTCGTACCAATGTCAAATTAAGTCTAAAGCATTTTTTTTAGGTCCTTCACTTCTATGGAAATTAAAAACAACAAATGACTAATTTAATCTCCACATTAAATTAATTTCTTATTGGAAAGGCCCAATTAGGGTGAAACGCTGTCGCGAAAATTATCTGCTTTGTTTTTTGTTTGACATCGTATAGGATTCCTTAATTATAAGTCACAGCATAGCCGAAAACATTTCTGAAGCTAAAACCTATGTCCATTGAACTCAAAATATCTTTTATGTGTAAAAGCTAATTCTATGACAATACTGCCTCAAAATCAAGTGCTTGTTTCGGCAGGTTGTTTATGTAATGTATGCAGCCTGAACGCCAAATAATTCATATATTAATTGATGTTCGTTTTTCTAACTCCAACCCCACCGGGATAAATGCTCGTAAGGTGTTAACTTGAAGAAAAAGGATTCTTATAACTTGATCTAAAATTTTAAATCGCCGGCCGGTAAGATGTGATTTACCTCCTACGATGCAATTTATTTCACCACAAGATTGCTTATGGAATGGCTAACGTCATTTAAAGAAATCCGTAGTTCAACTAGATAGATGTTTTATCTCGTATATAAATGTTTTTACAGAATTTTGTTATTGATAATAAATTTTATCTCTCTACTGAAACATTATTTTCAATTTCTATTAAGAATACATAAAGGAAGAATGGGGTTAACTTGAAGGAAAATACAAAAAAAACCTTCAATATAAAAAAAAGAAAAAAAATTAATAATCCATAGTGCCTACATTTATTAATGAAATAGTAATCTTCAAAAATAAAATAATATACCAATGAATAAATAAATCGTGCAAAAATAAACCTATTTTACAAATTGGAGCGGGAGCGGGCAGATCTAACGGATTTTTTTTTAGGTGGGAAAGGCCTTAAAACAACGTTTGGACAAAATATCGCTCAAGAAAACGCGTAAAAATCCGAAAAAAGTGTTTGAAATATCCGTTTTTAACCTCACTCTGTCAATAAATTCCATTGAGAAGACGTTCAGAAAATAGCAGCATTCAGAGCTATTAATTGTGGGTTCATGCATTAACTAGTCTATGCGAGATTGGGCGCTTTCAATTTGCAAGGCAACTACTAGTCCCTACTATTTTACCTTTCCTAATTGATCAAATAACTCACGTGACCATCATTTGGCAAGTGATAGAAATTGAATTAGTAGAAAACTTGCAGTTACCTTGCAAATTGAACGCGCCAATTGATAAATCACAAGTAGATACCATAAACAGTGCAATGTGTATCGGGGCCGGGGGGCATGCTGACCCCCTGCAACCCCCGCATAGGTTTTACTGTTAGATTTGGAATACCTGCGAGGGTATATGCAGAGTTTCATTTTTGTTATCATATATAAATTTACATATACATAATAATGAACAAAGCAACATTTTCATATTCAAGTGTAGACGCTTCCACTCAAATAGTTCGTTAGCAATTTCACCAATCATATACACCCACCAATTCCGCCATTTTGACATTTGTCAGTGATTAATTAAATAAATTTGTATTGAAAAACCTTAAATTTGCAAATGTTAATTTCGTTAAGTAAGAAATAGTGCCGAACATATTCTTAAATTATAATAAACAATTCCACATCAACAGTTTTGCCAAGTTTGTGCTCCAATTTGGCAAACCATAGCCTTGGTAGTTCAAATAATGTATTTGTTTATCAGTTGATTTCGAATGGACATTTTTAATGGAAAGTTTCTTACCGCGGCGTAAGCAAACATTATAAAGCAAAATTTTGTTTTATAATATTAGTAATAAGATTTAGGCGTAACCGGCCAGTACACGGCTTAAGCCCAATTTCTACAACCAATCGTGTGTGCGAAGCTGTATTTTTGGCACGAATTTAAGGGAACAACAGATTTAAGCAGACAGTTTGAGACGCTTGTCAAGAAAAGTAGACTATTTGAGCAGCGTTATAATTATTACGTATTCCTGAGTAGGATTAGAAACTCAAACCACTTGCTCAGTATTCCAATGTATTAACCATAAGCAAAGTTATTATACGAGTTCTTAATGGAGATAATATATGTAATTTTTTACTTTTTTTATCAACTGTTAGGCCAAATTGATTTAAACTATGATAAGCGTATGAAAATTTTAAAGGTAATGATAGAGTCATCGGGTTTCTATTCAAAACTTCATGATCTATAAATTCTAGTATAATAGCCTAGTGGATTTGAAAAAAAAAAAATAATAATAAAGAGAACAGAAACTTTTGTATATAACAATTTAATTCATGATAGCACGAAAATCACACCTATGTAATGTCTGTATGGGCTGACGCCTGACATACCGTCTAAGCTGAAGAGAGAGCCTGAACCAACATAAATCATGACAATTACAAACACAGGTCAAACCACTACATTGATAGAGCAATAAGGCCGCATTCATTTCATGTAGGGGATGAAGTACTCATGAAAAGCGAAAATCGGAAGGGAAAATTATCGCCCATATGAAGAGAGCCTAATGCAGACACAAGTATAAAAGGACCCGTAAACACAGCAATCAAATTTGATGTTGAAAGTATGATCCATAATAATCGATTAAAGCCTTACTACGACTAACGCAAACAAAATTAACACCTACGGTGTATTTCTTGACTGCTTTTACATCTCTCTACAGTACACGATGGAGCTGCTGATTCTGTTTTTATTAATCATGCTTCCTGTTGGTGAAGCTTTCAAACAACCACATACCGTGAACAGTCTCAACAAATAAGGGGTGGTATTCGAAGACTTAGGCGATTTATGGGTCTAGAGATAGACCTACCCGAATAAGGCACTGCGCACTACTCCCGAAATTCAGGCAACCAATGTCTCTCTTCAACGGCATCCATTATCTTTTCAGCACGAGCGATAATGAACATGAAGAGGAAATCTATAGATTATTGTTAATTAGAGGATCTACAAACCGATGAAAGAAAACTAGCTGACTTGAACAAACAACTAATCTCCATAGTTAGTACTACACTCGAGAAAATTCAAACATCTTTAACAACCCCAATGAATAGACAGCAACAAATTGGTTTCAAAAACTTAGGGACGGGCTACAGCCCGCTTGGGCGAACTGTTGGATACCCTATTCTTATTCCTATGCCTCATAAGTGGGCGTGGCAAAAGTCTTAGTATGGTTGAATTGTTAAGAACGCTCTACATATTTTGTTATATAACATTTAAAGGATTTTATCAAAAAAAAAACGAAGCTTTTGTAAAAAACGCTCCCTAGCTCAAACTTTGGTTTTTCAATAAAATGTTTTATTTAATTGTGAGCGTGTCAGTAGGCGGATTTAAAAAAAATTAACACATGAGCATAAAGGGCCCGTAGAGAGTGTATATTATAAATTTCAGCTCCCTAGCTCAAACTTTAGATTTTCAAAAAAAAAAAAAAAATTAAATTGTGGGCGTGTCAGTAGGCGGATTTAAAAAAAATTAACACATGAGCATAAAGGGCCCCTAGAGAGTGTATATTATAAATTTCAGCTCCCTAGCTCAAACTTTAGATTTTCAAAAAAAATAAAAAAATAAATTGTGGGCGTGTCAGTAGGCGGGATTTGAAAATATTTACACATGAGCATAAAGGGCCCCCTAGAGAGTATACTCTAGCTCAAACTTTGGATTTTCAAAAAAAGTTTTTTTTTAAATTGTGGGCGTGTCAGTAGGCGGATTTTGAAAATATTTACACATGAGGTTAAAGGGCCCCTAGAGAGTATATATTATAAATTTCAGCTAACTAGCTCAAACTTTGACTTTTCAATAAATTAGTTTTATTTAATTGTGGGCGTGTCAGAGGGCGGATTTTGAAATTTTTTTCTCCCGATCAGTTTTAGGAGCCATGGATCATATATAAAAAATTTCAGCTCTCTAGCTCAAAATTCGATTTTTCCAAAATTTTGTTTTTTTGAGTTTGTGGGCGGATTTCAAAAATTCTTAAACTTGATTATTTCGGGACCCTAGAGAGTATATGGTTAAGATTTCAGCTCTTTAAAGGCCTAATTTTTGCCGACGGACGGACGGACGGACATGGCTAGATCGACACTACTATTGATGCTGATCATAAATATAGTAACTTTTAGGGGTCTACGGGCAATATTAAGGTATGTTACAAATAATGCGTCAAAATTAATATACCCTTAGAATAGGGTATAATAAACGAGCTCATGCAACTAACCGACGTTTTCACTTAAATGCAGTTGAGGCAGGAAGTCGTAAAATATATCCTACTACTAGTCCTCGAAATTGAAACACGTCAAACTAATCTAATTGGCATAATACTAGCCTCCAGAAATATTCAAATCCACCCATTATTCTTCTCCGCAAATACTTTTTCAACTAGCTATTAATAAAAAAAGGCGTGGTTGCAAAACAAAAAGCTGCCCTTACAAGGACTGGGGAGGGGAGTTTTAGTATATCTGAACAATAAGTGTAGAATATACCCTCGAAAATGTAATGAGTTTGTGATTAGCGTTTTGTTTTACGCGTTGTAAAGTCAATTAGGCAGGGCAGACTCTTTCATTATGCAGGTCCTGAGGGTTTAAATTTCTTCAATGGCCTTCAATTTATCGGCTGGTTTCGGAATCCTTTCATAGAAATTACAGTCTTAGAGGTTGATAAAGTTGTTATTATTGTATATACACGTACAACATACATTAAGGCTATGTTACATTAAAAATAACCTAGAAAACCCTCGGCTCCCGCTTTAGATGTCATATCAAGAAGTTGCTAAAAGGATTTAAAAATAAAATATTTTGAGAACTCATACTTACAGCTGAGCTTAAAAATAATTTATTTCCAATTATCATTTTTTAAAGTCATAATTTAAGCAAGTAAGTAGAGCCGACATATACAAAACTCTTATCTAGTATTTATAGCCTTCAGATTTCCGACTGGCTATTGAGCACACTGTTTGATAAAAGTCTAATCTATTATATTTATAAAGCAGCGAGTTAAGTAGGCGCATTGGCTTAGTGCTTAGGGCGTTAGACTACTGATCGAGGGGTCTCAGGGTCAAATTACACCGGCCCAGTAACAGCATAGGTTTTTTTCCACTGCTTCACCCCTGCCAAAGTCTGACAAACATCAAATAGTATCAATTTTCATGAGAAGCTTCTCAAATTTGCAGCGAGTCAGCGAAAAATTAAATTACTCATTCGCCAAAAGGAAAACAATTTTGATAAGATATACAAACTACAACATCGAATTGGTAATTGCTAAGTAAAAGATGTATCTACATTATCTATTAGTTAATAGGAAATATGAAGATGAAGGTACATAGTCAACTCAAACAAAACGAAAGCTGTATAAATTTGTTGCAACCAGATATCAAGTGGCGGTTTTTTGGTCATCAAATGACTTTACTATATGAATACAAACATATGAATACATCAAGAACATCTCAAAGGAAAAACTTTTGTTTGTTGGCGGAGATCTGCACAGAAATGTAGGGATGTAAAACGAAGACTACGAAGACTGCCGTGGAGGGCTGGAATACGGCACCAGAACCTCTCCGGGTGAAAATGTCCTAAGCACGTGCAAGTCATATGGTCTTATCGTTCTAAATACCATGTTCGTGAAACAAAGCCAACCCAGATTGATTACCATTTGGTTGCGCTTGTCATGAAGCCTCGGGTTAAAGATTGCAAAGTGATCCTAGGCTTTGCAATCGCCCAGCAACACCGCCTCCTAGTGTCAGAAATTTGAATCGCGGAGGGGACGAACAAAACTAACCAAACAAAAGTGTCTGCGAAAATCAATTGGTACAAAGTTGAGGATGCAGAGTGCAGGGCACAACATATGTGGAGTTCCCTAGAACGACCTTCCTTGGATAGAGTCAAATCACTGCTAGGGGCTTCAAAAGGACACTATCAAACTGCAAAGAAACATGGTGGTGGACAGATGAAGCTTAGGCAGTGATGACTGACAAGAAAGCGGAATTCAAGAATGGCCAAGCTAGACTAATAACAGGGATGAAAAAGCTCGGCTCGAATTGGAATACAGACTTTGCAAGAGGCTCGCGAAGAGAAGGTGCGCTCGAATTCAAGTAAAGCGTGTGGTGGGCCTGATGGGGAGTTAGAAGAAATGTATTCTTTCGCTACAGATAGAAACTAGGCTATCCACGAACTTTGACAAACTAGTTTGAACAGGGGCACAACCATTTTCAAAATAGCCGCCAAAGTTCATCAACGATGCTCAGGGGCTGCTTCTTGTGGATGGCGAAAAAATACTACACAGACGGCAACAGTGTTGTGAAGGACTCCTAAGTGAGCAATTCCTCGGATATATATTTTCCTAGAGCCCTTCCTAACAATAAAGAAGTACACGACACTACTGTCGAAGAAGTTGGGCAGGCGGTCAAAGACTCCAAAAAGCGAAAAGCGGTTGGGCTGGGCGAGATACCCTCTGAGTTCTGGAAAAAGATGGGCAACATCGGGTCCAAATGGCTCAGGATTCTTATCTCCAAACTGATGAGAGGCGATTCAATGCCTAAACTTAGGAGTGATTTATTTTCCCTTTGTTCAAATGAATAGGCGATACGCGAGACTGATAATTGCCGTTCAATGGAGCTGATGTTACTTACCATGCAGATCGTTGAGAGGATATTAGATACCCAAATACTGAAAATAATACGGCTATCCGAGGACCAGTGCGGGTGTGCCGCAGGTTATTCAACCACAGATGCAATCCAAAGTATAAGGATCATGATGGAAAAACATCGTGTTTACTTAAAGGATTTGCATATGGTGTTGGTTGATCTTGAATAGGCCTTTGAATAGACAACCAAGGGATCTGTTATGCGTGGCGCTAAGGCAACGAGAAGTTCCAGATACCTACGTACAGATGATCATAGACATGTACGAGGGAGTAAAGAAAAGAGTAAGATGCCCTGATGGCGTAACCGAGAAGTTCGCAATCAAAGTCGGTGTACACCAGGGGAGCGTCTTAGGTCCCTTGATATTTATCACAGTCCTTGACTATCTGCTTGAAAGAAAAGTGACGGACCCCAAAGTGCATAACCTATTCTTTGCTGGCGATGGAGCCATCAACGAGCACTTGATGTATGGGAGGAATTTTGGAGGGGAATGAGTATCGTATGAGTCCGAAAAAACGGAATACTCGTGCTGCCTGTCCTCTGATCTACTCCGAAATATTCCAGTTATTTAAATATCTGTAATAAATATCGAAGCAAGCTGTGATGACGACATTGAACATTGGAAGAAGTGGCGAGAAAACTAAGTCATCTTCTATTATCGAAAAATGTCCCCAAACGACTCTACACCGCAGTTGTGCAACCGGCGCTCACATACGGCTTACAACGTTGGCCGCGTTCAAAAAGTTAACGGCAGCTGAGATGAAGATGCTTCGCATAACAGCAGGAGTAACAAGGATTGATCGAATAAGAAGTTCCAAGCTCCGAGGAAGCCCTCACGTCAAAGAACAAATCTCGAAAAAATGGAGCGTGACCGGCTCAGTTGCTACTGTCATGTTCAAAGGAGAGATCCTACGATCCCTGTAAAAGACAATATCAGTCAACGTTTTCATACAAATAGCGAAAGAGAGGCAGGCCTTACAGCTCAAGGGTCACAGAAATGCAGCAACACTAACATTTGATTGGCCTCAGGAAAAGTCATTCAAAATACGGAGGCCTGATGTTAAGAGGTCGGCCTGCGAACCTCACATGCGGACCAGTAGGGATGCAGTTATGTGAGAGTGTTATAACCCCTTTAATCCTGATCAAAGCACCGCCGTCATTAAGGGAAAAGAAACAAAAGAGAAAGTGACAGACGTCCATCCTATATTTACAAGTAAAGTTCAGCTTGCGAGTACAAACGCTTTGAAAATAGCAAATTATTGTTTTCATCTACAATTGCATTTCGCAATTCTCAAAGCCATCTAGACAGATAAGAAATAATATAAATTTCTAGTACATTTCGCATGAAAAAAAAACAACAACAATCGTTATCGCCTCCACCCGACTCAGTACACAACAGCATTAAACAATGTTTACATGAATCGTTTATTGTAATATTTGTTTTACTTGCGGTTGGGTCTCAAATTGAAATTGAGGGGCGTAAAACGGGATATTTGTCAACCCCCAACAGGTGGAAAGTTTCAGGTTGTCACCCGGGGAATTATAGTTTCCCCAAACAGCAATATAGGTACTGTAGAAATTTTAAAGAAAACCCGAGATCCCCTTCTTATGGACAACAAGTCCAAACGAATCAATCATTGACTTTGCTTTGTTTTTTCTTCTCCTCTTTACGTTTACTATGGAAAACAAAAATTATGAAAAATAAGCTTTAATTGTACACGATTTGGAAATTCCCAACTTTAAAATACACTTGATGTTCATGGGCTTGAGTTTGTTGGCACGGTAAAGTAAAAAAAAGTAATGATGAAAGAATACGGGGTACTACTGACTTATGGAGAACAGATTTTAAGCTGGCTTAAAATCATCAAAATTCCACGAATTTAGATAGAGATATTTCTTATATATTAACATAGATAGATACTTTGTGTTTACTAGGAAACAAGTTTCAAGTTAAATTTGGGTGCTATTGAGTGAAGTGTTATAAGGCGTTACCCATATCTCTTCTTCTTTCTTTATCGACGAGGTTATGAACGTGCTTAGAGCGTTACCCGCCTATGGAGCTAGTACGTGTGGTGAGCTACAAATGCGAATTTATAAAAATATGAATTACCCTTTTAACGACTAAAATCGACGCAGCTGTTGGCGCAACCGATTTTTTTTCTGTTCAAGTCAAAGCTAGCTGGTTCGATAGAACGTTAAGAAA
This sequence comes from Portevinia maculata, assembly GCA_949715645.1. NCBI lineage: Eukaryota > Metazoa > Arthropoda > Insecta > Diptera > Syrphidae > Portevinia > Portevinia maculata. Next base: position 22,428,327 of record OX454527.1, on the reverse strand, counting down.
CGAAACATTTGTACTCATTTGTACTTATTGTCGGAATTAATGCACTTTTGTTTTGCAAGATTCAATGTTTAAACGACTTTTTTTTTTTTTATATAATTTGCTTACGCTAAAGGGATTTTTTTTTCTGTTATTACAGTACCCTTATAATGCTAAGAACACAGTGTAAGCTACTTGGTATTAGAAAGAATAGAGAGATAGGAAAGAAGTGTTTGGGTGCAGTTGTAGGGTTTTTCTCCACGGGTGGTGTTTGCGGACTAACTAGCTAGATGTAACCGATTATTGAAATCACTCGCAAATCGATAAAATCGATTTGTAGACTACATTTCAGTGATCTTAGCCTAAAAAAAAATCGATATCGATAAAAATAAAGCGTAAAACACCAAATTTGAATTAAGATCGATTTCAATTCCATTTCAAGTGATAGTGAAATGTGGAACATAGCTTCATTATTCAATTTGGCTCAATCTAATAGATAAAGGAACTAAGCAAATACACTGGCGATCACAAGGATGAGGCTATACATTTTGCAATCGATTTTCAGTCGTTATAACTGTTGGAAATTTTATACCCGGAAACATTTACTACCTGCCAACAGGTACATATTTTCCCAACAGTAAGTCCTAAAATTGAAGGCTAAATACTACCGCTGGAATTTCCCAAAATCAAACAATGAGAAGATGCGCCACTAGGATGAGGCCATTGCGAATATTTCGTTGCCGGAGTTCACATCAGCGATTTCTTTCAAAGTTTTGTTAAGAATATTTAAAAAAAACGTTAAAAAAACTGTTTTTAAATAGTTAAAAAAAATGAGTTCCGGATAGACTTTGACAGCGACAGAAAGAGGAAGAGGAAATACATGCTTTAAAGGAGTTAGGACTATCAGGCCAAGAAATTTCAAGGAGGCTAAATAGAAATAAGACCGTTGTAAAAAGTTATCTCGCGGATCCACAACACTACGAGAAAAATTAAAAAGGACGCACGGTAGAAGCAACAACATTGTGAGAAACGCGGTTTATTCTACGGCTTGCCTTAAATTCTACTCTACGAGTCACTAAAATAAGGGCCAACAGCGGAGTATCAGCCAGCATAGCAAAGGCCCGAAGGATAATACGAAAAAGTGGTACTTTACAGAGAAGAAAACTTAAAAAGAAGCCTGTTTTGACGAAAGTACACAAGGAGCATCGAATGAATTTTGCAAGAGAACATGTCGCTTGGAGCAGTGAATGGAAACGCGTTGTCTTTTCAGATGAAAAAAGTTAAACCTTGACAGCCCCTATGGTTACAACTTTTATTTCCATGATCTAAGAAAGGAGGAGCTTATTTTGGCAAGACATCACAGCCGTACATCAGTTGTAATGGTGTGGGGAGCTATTACCCACTATGGCACAATCGAGTTGGAGTTTTTGTCCTCAACAATGAACATAAACAACTACAAATGTTTGCTGAAATGGTCACTTTCAAAAGTGAAAAACATTTTCGGACCCCTGGCTTGGATATTGCAACAAGACAATGCCCCTTTGCACACTTCCAGGGTTGTTAGAAGTTGGATTCAGTCAGAAGACGTGGAACTTTCGCCATGGCCGCCCTATTCACCGAACTTAAACATAATCGAAAATGTTTGGGCATGGTTATCTCGTAAAGTGTATGAAGGCGGCAGACAATTTGAAGACTATTCGTGATGCCTGGGCCCAAATTTCTCATCACTACATACTATAAAAGAAAGTCGCTTCCCGCTGTCTGTCTGTCCTTATGTATGGTTAGATCTTTAAAACTACGCAACGGATTTCGATGCCGTTTTTTTGATAGATATAGATTCAAGAGGAAGGTTTATATGTATAATACATGCATAATATAGTAGAGAAACACTGATAATTTTAGAGGTTTCTAATGTGATGTCGTAATTAAACACATTTTTCTGCGCTTACATTGCAAACGCTGGCTGAACCCAACGAGATAGATCAAAATAATGTACTACAGTATTGTACACCTTAAAAAGGAATACAAAAAAGTTCGCGATTGTACATGTCTATCTCTTAGGGATAACCCACAATAACCATTTTTTATCCTTTACTTTTACGAGAAACAATAGCTTATTTACAAAGCGATTTTAAGCAATACAGCATTAATCCTTATCCAATTAAGTATCTTAAATACATTGTGCATTCAATATAGATCAATATGGTCTTTTTAGCATGTAATTTAAATGAATATTTTCGAAGATATTACAGATTTAAAATGCAGGGACGTAGCGGTTGCTGCGGTACCGGCCACTTTATGATTAGCAGCGATCGCATGCGTTTATCGGAGCTCTCTAGAGAGGAAAATAACAATACTTGATAACAGCGTGACAACGTAATCCGTACTTTTAAGTACGTTACGATAAATGTGTGATAGTATTTAAATACTTAAGTAAATTCTTTTTTTTAGACAAAACGTGCTTTTCAGCGCTACAATTTTTTCGAAATTGTATGTTCGTACTTTGGTCGGTATTAAGGTTAATTTTTAAACCGCACTTATAGTAAGTACATTAGGTTAGATAGGATAAGATCAAAACCATAATTTATCAATTGTATTTCTTCTATTAAGATCTTGGTTTGAATTTAGAGTTAAGGCAATTTACTATTAGGGCAATTATTTAATATTATCGAAAATCGTAGTTTAAGGTAAGGTATTTAAGTTAAAAAAAGAACTGAATGGAATAGGTACCTTTTGTTGTTGATGATTGTTGATTATCTTTTGTTTTTAGTCGAACGAATAATAAATAAAATATTTTTTACTGCACCACATACTATTAATATGTCAATTCGTTCATAATCATACGTATAGTTTTAAGGTGTGAGTTAAAACAGGCACTGAGTAAATTTTGTACAGAAATTATAAAGTCATGTCTGGAAGACGTCGTCGTTCGAACATAGGTCGTAGTACAGCAAATGCCAGAAGAGCACGTTTAGGCCTCAGCCAGCTTCGGGATAGATATAGAGCTGAGAGTGAAAGAGAATCCTCAGTAGAGCGTGAGGTTCACCGCAGCCAGGATCGGGATAGACATAGAGTTCAGAGAGCTTGAGAATCGTGTTTAGAGTGTGAGGCTCTCCTCAGCCAGGATAGGGATAGACATCGAATACAGAGAGCCAGAGAATTGTCTAAAAACTTGCATAATAGAGTGCACAATACTCACCGGATGTGGTATCGGAGAAGATGTATTGATTCCCTGAATTCCTCTGATACCATCGGATCTACTGTTCCAATGTAAACGCCTACAATTTCTTGCAATGACCATTAATAAATCTCAGGGTCAAACTTTCAACGTTGCAGGCTTAGATTTGAGCGTTGAGTGTTTTTCACATGTCCAATTATATGTCGCTCTTTCAAGAGTAACCCCTAAAGAAAACATGTTTGTATTGTCTAATGACAAAAAAGCTGTGAACGTTGTATATAAAGACATTTTGTAGTATATTTAGTATCAGCATTGCATCCGTGCGAAGCCGGGGCGGGTCGCTAGTAATTATTTAAAAATACTGTATGATTCTATTCCAAACCGTCTTATAGAGGTCATATCGAAAAATGGCGGGCATACTCATTATTAATGTAGAAGACCATAATAAATAAATGTTTTAAAACCATAAAATGTAAACATTTTATTAATTTTTTCGTTTCTTTTGAAGGTTTTGTATGTGGCCTCATCCTAGTGTCGCATCCTTTTATACGCTTTTCAACTAGTTCATTGTTTGATCTTGGAAAATTCCAGCGGTCGTTTCTTATTTACCCTTTAATTTTATGACTTACGGTTGGGAAAATATGTACCTGTTCATAGGTAGTAAACGTTTCTGGGTATAAAATTTCCAACAGGTATAAAGACTGAAAAGCGATTGCAAAATGTATGGCCTTATCCTTGTGATCGCCAGTGTATTTAGAATGGATTGTATAATGCAAGGGAAATATTTGAAAACACTTTCCATATGTAGAGTTTTAATGAATCCGAATGGAACATGAACGGAATGCTAACTTAATCTGCTAATAGACACTCATTTACTAGATTGTATGCCTTTCACTGGTCAAAGACCTAAGGCATCACTGCTTTTTTGCATTATATGCGATGCTGATGCAATTATTTGTTTGACGTTTAAAAACAGTTCTGTTTTTGGTGATGCACGTGTTGCTGCTAAATATTGTTATTGACAACTGTGATTGCAAAAATGAGAATTTTTATAATAAAATGCGTAGTGCAAGGCGTATGCGTTTTAAAAAAATGCAAACCCTTGTAAAGATGTCCGTGAGAAGAAGAGTGCCAAAGATAAAAAAATATTTTAAAATTATTGAAAACTATTCGGTTAATGTTATTTCCCAATGAATCACGAAACATTTTCGATAAGTTCCATGCAGCTTAATATTTTAAAATTGATTTTTAAGACCCGACAAAGTCCGATTCGGCTAGTATAAGATGGCATAGATTCTATGAAGACATTAAGTCTTAAGAAGCAATTTCAAAATATTAAGCTGCATGGAACTTATCGAAAATGTTTTGGTATTGAGAGAGCAACTTCTAACAATATCTTTGTTAGGACAGTACAGTTAATAACTAACTTGAAGAGTGAAATAAGCTGGCCGTCTAGACGATTTTGCAAAGAGCAGAGAAAACCCCCTCTCGTTGTCATTGGTGTCGATGGATTTATCATTTTAATATTCCTACTCCAAAAAAAGGTCCCACCGGCTACTACGACCGAAATGGACATTTTACAATAACTATGCAGGTACAACTTCTAAAGTAAACTCTTTATAGGTTTTATATACCTAACACTCTTTAGACTTCAGCATCATCAGCAACGACCTCCGAAAACAAGGTAGAAACGTGGATAACAGATTCTCTACAGGAGGCTCGATGGAATGCTTGATTCCGAATACCTCATCCAATCTATAAAAAATGTTTACAAGTTCTTGCGTTCCTTCCAGTTTTCTTGTTAACTTCCCAGTGGAAGTTCTTGTAATGGGGCCGATTTTGTGATTCGCGGATTTTGACATATCTCCACGTTTCAAGGTCACCAGAATCCAAATTCAACGTTTTTATAGATATGTCTGTCCGTGTTTATGTACGTATGTGCGTATGTACCTATGTGCGTTCGGAATTATCTTTCGCCACGATTATCTGGAGAACCAAAGATGATATGGACATGGGACCGGGTTTATTCGAAGCGTAATTACGTAACTTATAACTGATTAAGTTTGCGAAATCGGTCCAGCCGTTTTTTGTTAGTAAATAAATAATACTATTTATTGTCATTTGTCATTGGTCAAATCATTATTACGTTGTGCTCCGTTATTTCATATACATATAAATTTACAGGACTCCGTGTTCATAACAATGGTTGCATTACTATACATCACACTTCGCTGTTATTAATAACATTTCATTTCCATGAACAATATTAAAGAGCTTATGGTTAACCACATTTCAAAATTCCCCACTAATCGCATAAATCATATTAATCCCACTGGGAAGTTAGTCGTGTGGACCTTACGGGTCGCACCCAGACCACTTTTTTCTGTTTTTTTTTATCATTTTTTAGGTGATCATTATGTTGAGAAAGTACGTAGGTAAATAGATGCCCTTGTGACTGGTGTCACCGCTCACTTAGACCATAGTTTGGGTCCACTGTGTCCATTGTTGGGATTTTCCAAAATTTTGAGAACCTGCAAAGAAACAACAAGTATGCCGCTGTTACACAGATCAGTGATCCACTGTATTAGAACCACCCGGATCTATATATAAATCTCAGGAGTTTCCTCAGCTCAATATCGGTCAGATCCTCCAGCTCCTCAAAGAAGTAGCTGCCAAGAATATTGGGTTGGTTCTAAGGGCAGGGCATTCACATAGTAGGTGACGAACAGATTATATCTCTTCGACGTCTATACAGCTCCTGCAGTAGTTGTTGTGCATTATGCCCAGCCGCTCCGCGTGTATGCCCACTGCGCAGTGTCCTATGAGGACCCCCGTCTGTGTGCGTATGTCTTCGGCCGTTTTAACCGCTATGCTACTGCAGTTTTTGTTCAGCGGTGTGAGGTTTGAGTACAATGCTCCTATTTGGTCTGGTGGACTAATGACTTATTTGGAACTACTTGACAGGATCCAAAAACGCGCGATAAAGCTCATTGGCGATCGAGACATCGCGAGATCGGTTGACTCTCTTAGTCATCGTCGGAATGTCTCCTGTCTTTGTTATTTTGTCGCTATTTCCACCATAAGTGCTCAAACGAAATAGCCAGGTGCATTCCACCCCAAGAACATTTTAACCGCAGTACCCGCTGTGCAAGGAATGCGCATCAGTTCAACCTTAAGCCTGTATTTGGACGTATAGTGAAATACACCACCGTACACCACCAATGTAGAATAAATGATCTTCCCCGCTTCATTTTTCCTTAACATTATAATCTACAAACATTCAAAACCAACGTGCATCGGCATCTCTGCTATCTTCTAACCCTAATTTCCTGAACGCCCGCGCTGTGTAGCTATTAAATTAGAAGGGAATTAAAAAATCTGAGGAAGGTGAATGGAGGAGAGGACACAACCGCGAATTCTAGGTGTTTGAGCGAATGGATTATAATCCTTCAACCAAGAGGATCTTCGACTGTTCTGCGACTGTGCAAAAGTGTACTGAACACAACTGCTCATTGTAATGCCTATGTGATAAACCTAATTTGGGATTATGTTGCTATCCCAGAGGGTCGCGTCGGTGTAGAGGTTAGTGTGTTGGCTTGTGACCCATTCTCCAGCCTCCACACCAAAAGGAGGATTTCTGCCTGGTAGTACAATGGACCGTTACCGAGTCTGAGTGCTCTGGGAATTGGATATCCTTTTTTAATAAACAAACAAAAAATAACAATTTTGCTATCCCAAGCCGCTAATTATTTGGCTTAAAAGCTGAAATGAAACAAAATAATGATGTGCGCTTGTTAAGCTATCAAAATCATTTCTATTTTATTTACAAATGCTGACCCTATTTATACAAAATTTTATCATACAAAGTTTATGCTTAGCCCACGATCTACATAATATACAAAAATATCAATTGTCGAATATTATAATATTTATTCAATCGAGCAGTCAGCAATAATTGTTGCTCGCTGTACGCCAAAGAAATCAGAGATATGGAATAAGTTGAGGTGATTCGAAACATGGAATGTTACCTCGAACTTGAACGAACCTCGGTTCCAGTGTTTCTGCTTATACTACTGTACGTATACGTTGTAGTGAGGTGTGTGTCTTGTACATATTTTGATTTGTGATTTTACGTTGCGTTTGGATATGAATGCCTGAAAATACCTATCCTACTATTTTTTGTTGTGTATTTATTTTGTTTACTGGTGTTGTTTGTATTGTGACACTACAGCATACACCGAAGGAAAATCAATCCCTTCATTTTATTATATTTTTCATTGCCACAGCAAAGCTCGTAGACGTACGTGAAAACAATTCCAGAGAAAAAAAAATTGGCAAATTGCATGGAATTGCGTTTATGGCAAAACAATGCGTGAACTTGATGATTTTTATGGATATAAGTCAAAGCTATTCTGAATATCTCAGCAATGGAAAGAGATAGAACAAAAGTGGAAACTAATTTAAAAAGAACGCCCCGAAAATATAAGACTGCATACGTTCAAAAAGTGAATTTCATGGTTCCTGGTTCGTCATCCTCGTGAAAGCTTAAAATCTAAAGTCACTATTTTTAATACCCGCGTTTTGCGTAGTTTTGTTCCTTGAAGGGTGGCATTGGTGGCATTGGTGTGATGGTAGTGTATTCACTAACTGATTGGCAAGTCGTGCGTTCGAATCCCGGCCAGGGCCATAATTTTTTATTGAATTCACATAAATAGAGATCTCCCTAAGCAATTTAGGCGCCAACCGTGAAGGAAAAAATACTACGCACCAAAACTTCTTTCCGATCCTCCTATTCTTTCGAATAGTAAGTATCACCTGAAATCATGCAATACAATACTTCATTGCTAGGTACTGCTTACTGTTAAACAAACAATGCATGCGCTGTGCTTAACACTATAAGGGTACTGTACATATACACAAAAAACAAAGCCCCTTTAGTGTAAGCAATTTATAAAAAAAAAAAAACATAGGAACGGGCTACTGTCCGCTGGATACAGTCCTTTGGATACCATATTCTTATTCCTATCCCTCATAAGTGGGCGTAACAAAAGTTTAAGTATCGTTGAATTGTTAAGAACCCTCTACATATTTTGTTATACCTACATATAACATTTAAAGGATTTAATCGAAAAAAAAACGAAGCTTTTTTAAAAAAAACGCTCCCTAGCTCAAACTTTGGGTTTTCAATAAATTTGTTTTGTTTAATCGTGGGCGTGTCAGTAGGCCAGATTTAAAAAATATCTAAACATTAGAGTTGTAAAAAAAGCAGTTAAGTTAGTACTGCAGTTAAATAAACTTAAAGACTTATTATGTAAGTCTATTGACTTACTTAAAGAATTTAACTGCAAAACAACATTCACCAGTCATTTTGAAGATTGCGAATGCAGTTAAAAACATAGGGACGGGCTACAGTCCGCTTGGGCGAACTGTTGGATACCCTATTCTTATTCCTATCCCTCATAAGTGGGCGTGACAAAAGTCTAAGTATGGTTGAATTGTTAAGAACGCTCTACATATTTTGTTATATAACATTTAAAGGATTTTATCAAAAAAAAAAACGCTCCCTAGCTCAAACTTGGGTGTTTCAATAAAATTGTTTTATTTAATTGTGGGCGTGTCAGTAGGCGGATTTAAAAAAAAATAACACATGAGAATAAAGGGCCCCTAGAGAGTATATATTATAAATTTCAGCTCCCTAGCTCAAACTTTGAATTTTCAAAAAAAAAAAAATTAATTGTGGGCGTGTCAGTGGGCAGATTTTGAAAATATTTACACATGAGCATAAAGGGCCCATAGAGAGTATATACTATAAATTTCAGCTCCCTAGCTGAAACTTTGGATTTTCAAAAATTAATATACCCTTAGAATAGGGTATAAAAAAAATATTTTATTTATTTGTGGGCGTGTCAGTGGGCGGATTTTGAAAATTGTTTATCCCGAGCAGTTTTAGGAGTCATAGATCATATATAAACAATTTCAGCTTTCTAGCTCAAAATTCGATTTTTTCCAAAATTTGTTTTTTTTTAGTTTGTGGGCGTGTCTGTTGGCGGATTTCAAAAATTCGTAAACTTGATTATTTCGGGACCCTAGAGAGTATATGGTTAAAATTTCAGCTCTCTAGGTCCAGTTTAAAGGCCTAATTTTTGGCTACAGACGGACGGACGGACGGACATGGCTAGATCGACATTACTATCGATGCTGATCATAAATATAGTAACTTTTAGGGGTCTACGGGCAATATTAAGGTATGTTACAAACTATGCGTCAAAATTAATATACCCTTAGAATAGGGTATAAAAAGCAGTCAATTGACTGTTTTAAGTTTGTAAGTTAAAAGAATGCTGTACTTTTTGACTTGTTGCATTCTTTAAGTTAGTTGTAAGTCTTTTAAAGTCTTCTTTTTTTGCAGTCAGTAAGTCGTTTGACTGCATTCATTTAACTGTAAGTCTTTTGACTGCTTTTAAGTCTTTTGAATGCTGTAAGTCTTTTGACTGATTGTAAGTCGTTCGACTGCTTTAAGTCTTCTATAATATTGGATTCTTGCAAGTCCCTATTTTATATATGTGTGTACATATATATATATGTTCTTTTACTAGGAGGTCCTAGCAACAACAAAAATGGTCCTTTAATCCTGGAAAAAGGATTTTTTTCCAAAATGTAATTAGAAACCGTACGGTATAATTGTGATGAACGTCATTTTGCTGAGAGGTCCTTGCAACAACAAAAATGTTCCTTCAAACCTGGAAAAAGTATATTTTTCCAAAATTTTATTAAAAACCGCATAGTCTTTCTGTGTTTAAGGTTATTTTACAGGGAGATCCTTGGAACCCCCAAAACCCCCAAAAAAGATGTTTTCTCAAAATGTCGTAAGAAATCGCGCACTATTTTTGGGTTCAATATTATTTTGCAATGAGGTCCTTGGATCATTGAATGGACCGTTGACAGACGGAAACACGAACGAACAGATTAACTCCGTACTGATAGAAAACAATTAGTCATTTTCTTGAGTGGAATTTTTATATTTCATGAAACAAAGATAACAAAATAACATAAAACAATGTCTTTGATTTCGAATGAATAACAAATACCTACATATTAAACTTTTGAAAATAAAAATAATAAAATAAATAAAACAAATATATCGTTGAATGTTAGACTTTGTCTGAAAGAGCTCCACGCTTAGGAGAGTTTAATAAACCAGCGATAGAAAAAGCCGCTCTGCAGATGCTTCATCAGGTGTTATACCTTAAAAATGTTTTTTTTAATGTTGGGGTACTTGTGCAATCCGTCAAGAGATGGTGATGATTGGGCATACAAATAAAACTTTCGTTCTCCTCAGACATTCTAGATGCACTTCCTATATCATCTGTAAATTGTCATTAGATACTTGATTTTATTTTTGTTAAACCAATAAGTGTATACTGTCAATAAAACTCTCTGGTGCTGCTTGCATGGCCAATACATTATATAGTTTAAGTTTTTTTTTTTTTTTTTTAGTTTAATTAAGTTTATTTCTTATTGTTTTAAAATGAACAGTGTTCAAATGACAAGTACAATATTTAGTATATACATAATAAGAAAATTGAAGACATTTTATATTTTTGCATAAAAAGTATAAAAAAAATAGTATTAAATGCCACATAAGATGCTTTAACGGTATAAAATTAAAATAAATTATTTGGGTGGGGTGACCCTACACTATAGAAACAAAAAAAAAAAATAAAAATAAAAAAAAAAAAAATTGTAAACAAAAAATAAAATGAAACAAAAATTTGTAAACAAGATGGATTGAACAAAGTTTAAGAAATTTACATTTAAAAGCAATAAGTAAAGAACCAAACGCAAATCAAGACGAATGGGGCAAAAATGGAATTAAACAGAATGGACATAAAATTAGAGTTAAACCAGAATATCAGTAGATTGAGATAAACCCCAAAATCAAAACTTAAAAAAAAATTCAAAACTAACATTATCAAAATTAAAGAGCCAACGTTTTACGTTTTTAATGAACATACTAGTCACAGATATTGCCCTGATCGACTGTGGAAGTTTATTAAATAAGCGATACGATGAAACGGAAAAAAAAAATACGGTAAGCAGTGGTACGAGCAATGGGTACAGATAACAAGTTAGAATGCATAAGGTGCATTACTGCATCTGTTGATTTTGGATCTTACCACAGCTTATCTCACAAACTTTAGCTTCCCTAAAATTTGGGTTAAGTGCTGAGATCCACTTTAGCTTGACAGAGGGACAGAGCATAAAATTAGTATTAAACTAATAAAGCTTCTTATTTCTATTTACACAAGGTGTTTTGTCCTTGAAAATTCATATTTCAGGGGATGATTTCCTTGCATGTTATAGAAAATTAGGGTTTGAGGGTAGATTCAGATCAAAAATCCACCAAGGTTTGGAAAACGAAAGAAAAATCGAGGTAATTTATTATTTTGATGACAAACATCTATGAGTATAAACATTGTCAGAGAAGCTTCTCAAATTTGCATTTCGAATTCGGAGTTCTAAGTCCCTTCCATGCGAGCCAAAAATCATAACCTGTATATAGATATAGATCGATAGATAGATATAATTGTTTATTTTCATATACATATATAACAGATAAGTACAGACCATAACATTATTCATAAAACATGCATATTGTATGAACATTATGAATCATTCTATATTTTTGTTACAATTGTTGTTGCCCATGGTCCTCTCCGCTTAACAGCAGCGGAAATATTTACAATTGGCATTTTTGAATGTCAAACCATCGCCATCTTACCATTAGCTCATGTCAAACGAGGAAGAAAGCTTTCTTTCTTGATTTAACCTCATCATCGACTGGATGACTCTGCGCAAAAACTTGGTAATATATATTTTAAAAGCAAAGGATAAACTAATTTTGTAACCTTCATTCGGATCAAAATAAATCTCTGAATTTAAATATAACAAATTGGATTTTACCGCGTTTTATTTTGTCTGACGGTTCAACAAAACTGTTCCCAACAATTGTAATAAAATTGTTTTGAATTCTACTTTAAGGAGCATATAGAAATTCAATTTAATTTTGAAATGGGGGCCATAAACACGAAACAACGAAAAAAACGTCACTGAATTATAATAGATATTGTATGTAAATATATACAAAAATATAAAATAACAAATTTAATTAGGCAAAAAAGGGCAAAAAGAGCAAAAATCTCCCACAAATGGTTGGAGAAATTCAAGGCTATCAGCAATTCCGAGGGAAAAAAATTCCCTCCGAAAATTTTTTGTTCCATGGAAAATATTTCTCGTATCTTGAATCTTCATCGGAATTTATTACAACCGGAATTTTTGAAGTTATGTTTGAAGGCGTTGACAGTTGTCAATCGCAATTAATTCAATTATAATTTAAGCTCATATTTGAGGAGATTTTGGTAATAAGTAAGTAAGTAAGTAAGTAAGTAAGAAATTCATTTATTTAATATTTTCTTATTACATAAGTTACAAGATAGAATGAATTTTAAAGCTATGGCTTAGCCGTCAGCTTGGTTAGCAAAATGCTTATACATGTACCTACATTTGTTACTTTAACAATATAGTTATTTTTTTAATAAACTTAATCAATCATAATACTCTGTTATTAATAGCGACCTGTATTTGTAGATGGATTTAATATAATAAAATAACTTTTTCCAATCACACTCGTTCAGAATTTGTATTGTCTCCTGCATGGTAAGGAATTTTTTTCCGAAGTAAGCTAGTCTCTGTGGTTTGTAGATTGGACAAACACTAATAATGTGAAAGCAGTCTTCTTTCGCTTTTAAGTTGCAAATATTACAAAACTAGTTGAAGCTTCCATTATATGGGCTGCCATTTAAACCAATCAACTCACACCTTGTTTTGAAAATAAGAGATATTTCACTATAGTTCAGTGAGTCATTGAAATAGTTCTTATCCTTTAGATTGAAGTTCAGGTGAGAATACAATACTCTGCTATCTGATTCACGAGCTTTCTCTATAAATCGCACACGAATAGCATCTTCATTTTTATTTATTATTCGATAAAGTTGGTTCTTTAAGTTGTCCAGGTTGTTTAGATCGAATGAAATAGTTTCTCCACACGCGTTTCCAATTCTTAACCATCTTAACGCCCACCAGTCCTTGTTTCTTAATTCATAAGATAACATTTTTTTGGTTATTCGGGAGTCTGGATATGAACCTATTTTAATGATGTAATCCGCTTGCGATTTGAGAGTGCTTGTAAAAAGCATTGGAAGACCCGTTTCCAAATAGATTGTGTAGTTCGGCGATTTCATTGGTAAGTTGAATAATTTTTTCAAGAAGTTCCTGTGGAATTTCTCGATTACTTCGTACTCGTCTGATCCCCAAACTTGAGAGGCGTAACAAAGAGTTGATTTAACAACTGAATCAAATATTCTGTATTTCGTTGAGAGGAGAATCCGCTTGTTTGCAAAAACATTTTTCCATGATAGATTCACTAAGCTTTGGGCAGACTTGGCTTTATCCGTTAGATGTTTACCAAATTCTAGGGTTGGGTTCAGTTTCACTCCTAAATATTTGAGTTCCTTCACAATCTCTAATCGGCTTCCATTATAAAACCATCTATTTCCACTTTGCACTCGTGGTGAACGGGAAAATACCATAATTTTAGATTTTTCGGTGTTGATGGTTAGTCCCCATTTTTTGCAGTAACTGGCTAGACGATTTATCATCAATTGGAGATTTTCAGGAGATTCAGAGAGTAGAACAAGATCATCGGCATATAACAAGACATTGACCACGGTATTAGCAATTCGTACTCCACCAGGTAAATCTTTTTCTATGTCGTTTATAAATAGAGAAAACAATAAGGCACTAAGAGGACATCCTTGCTTTACACCAGTCTGTGTTTTAAACCATTCTGAGAAATCCTTTCCATCCCAGACTGCTGCACTTGTTTCGGCATACATTTTTTTAATGGTCTTAAGAAATTTTGTAGAGATACCCAACTGAGACAGTTTATAGAAGAGTGCACTTCGGCTAACAAGATCAAAAGCTGCCTTGAAATCTACAAAAAAGGTAATATAATTTTTTTAACAGAAAATTGTCTTAATGTTATTAATTTATCCTTATTTTATAAAACTCTCGTTCGATTTAGTGAAGTGATACAAGGACCTCTTTGCAAAATAATATTGAACCCAAAAATAGTGCGCGATTTCTTACGTAATCTTGAGAAAACATCTTTTTTGGGGGTTTTGGGGGTTCCAAGGATCTCCCTGTAACATAACCTTGAACACAGAAAGACTATGCGCCTTCTAATAAAATTTTGGAAAAATATCCTTTTTCCAGGTTTGAAGGACCTTTTTTGTTGTTGTAAGGTCCTCTCAGTAAAATAACGTTTGACACATTTATACCGTGCGGTTTCTAATTACATTGTGGTAAAATATCCTTTTTCCAGGATTAAAGAACCATTTTTGTTGTTGCAAGGACCTCTTAGTAAAAGAACATATATACATATACGTACACACATATATAAAATAGGGACTTTGCAAGAATCCAATATTATAGAAGACTTAAAGCAGTCGAACGAGTTAAAATCAGTCAAAAGACTTAGAGCATTCAAAAGACTTAAAAGCAGTCAAAAGACTTGCAGTTAAAAAGACTTACTGACTGCAAAAAAAAAGACTTTAAAAGACTTACAACTAACTTAAAGAATGCAACAAGTCAAAAAGTACTGCATTCTTTTAACTTACAGTCAATTGACTGCTTTTTTTAACTGCCCATTCACAATCTTCAAAATGACTGCTGAATGTTGTTTTGTAAGTTAAAGTATTAGGGTAATGTTTAACTTACATTCAAATTTTTCAGTCATATGACTAAGACTTATCTGAATGCAGTACTAAAGTAATGCATTCATTCACAACTCTGCTAAACATAAAGTGCACCTACAGAGTCTATATTCTAAATTTCAGTTCCCTAGCTCAAACTTTGGTTCTTCAAAAGAGGTTTTTTTTTTTAAATTGTGGACGTCAGTGTGCGGATTTTTAAAATATTTACGTATTAGCATAAAGGGCCCCTAGAGAGTATATATTATAAATTTCAGCTCCCTAGCTCAAACTTTGGTTTCTCAATAAAATTGTTTTATTTAATTATCAGTGGGCGGATTTTAGAAATTTTATCTCCCGAGCAGTTTTATTTCCCCAGCTCGTCTGGCTCCGGCCTAGATGCATTATTGAACCACCTGCCTTTGATTTTTACATCATATACTGCACAATCAAATATATTTCACGTTTAAGAAGAAGTTTCTTTTGGTATAACTCGCACTAGGAGTTTTGATCGACTGTCGCGGAAGTTGTCCTTCGACTCCTGTCTTATTGATCTGCCGTCCCATGTAAGGACACTGGAACTTCGGCTGATGTGCAATTACGGAGTCGACTTTCCTCGTGTTCAGCACTGGCTCTGGCCAGACTCTGATCCTGGAAAGGAATGCAGTCGAATCTTCACGGATGGACGTATAGGCACGGACGTTAGGCAAACATGCGTCAGTCTTCTAAACGGAGACTTATGCTATGCTAATGGCTATGAACTATGTGGTGAGGAACAGGTGCAGGGTATCTGCGTCTGTAGCGACTGTAGCGACATTCAGGCTGCTGAATTCGGTCGGAAGGCTGCAGACTAATTACTGGCGTTCTTATGGGCCATTAAGCTTTTGCCAAGCATAGAAAAAAAAATTCTTAGCAGATTGCAGATGTAGACGGCAGATGCATAGATGCAATAGCTATTTTAGTAATTATGTAAAACTACAACTGTTAAAGAATTTAATTTTTTTTAATTGTTAAGACCAGGAAGTTTAGAAAGCATGCTTATATCTTGTCTGTTAGTTCGGGTAAAAAAGTTGTTTATCCGTGCGATATATACTATCATGGAACCAATTATTTTTAAACACCTTTTATATGCCGTTTGGTTGCAAAATCTTTTTGTTTGACTTGATAAATCAAAGTGAATGCACCCTTCAAAAGAAGATAGTACCTGCTCATCAGTCAATAATTACTTTTAAAAGCTCATATCGTACAGCTACATATTGCGATTATAATCTAAAACCGTCAGACCGTCTCTGTGGCGGTATGTTTAGAAAGCTTTTGATTTTTCTTGCAATCATTTTTTTTTGCTCATACCTACAGTCTATATAAGAAAAGTCGTTAAACACAAACGACGTGCATAAAATTATTTATTTGAATCTCTAGACTGAGTGACTGGCGACCCAAGTATTTACGTAGAATTTCATTGTTACTAGGTACGTAAAAAGTTTGTTAGTTCAGGGTTGGACGAGAGGTCTTATACTAGATAATATGACGCAGTTATTGTTAAACAAGCTCATTTTGAAAGACAAATTGTAATTCCATTGTTGATGTTGTTGGGGGCTTATCTGATACAAAAAAGGAAGTTGAGGTATAGGCGTATAGGTACATGAAATAAACGATGTGTAGGAAAAAGAATTTCAGGTTGGCTTGATTTCTTAATTCAAAAATCGACGAGCTCATAAGAATTTAGTACAGATTAATATAAATTGAGGGCGGTTGATAAACGTAAACAAAGAGATAGCAATTACGAAACTTAATATTGCTCATAGACCCCTAAAAAGTTACCATATTTTTGAACAGCATGGAAAAGTTTGTCGATGTTCGTCCGTTCGTCCATTCATCCGTCGTCAATATTTAGGCCCTGAAGTTTGAAACATATATTCTCTAGGGGCCCAAAATGATAGATTTTTAATGTAAAGATTTTTAAAATCCGCCCACTGACACGCTTATTATTTAAAAAAAAAAACAGTTTTATTGAAGCAATCAAAATCGGAGCTAGAAAGCTAAAATTTAGATTATCTTCTCTAGGGACCTCAAAACTTGAGCATTTGACCCACGGAAGTCTCTGCCTGTGATACTGCAGCATATTTAAAAAGCGCAAACTATTTAAAATAAAACATTTTATTGAAAAGTCAATGGAAGTCGTATTCATGTAGCATGTAGATAAAGTCATTCTTAACAATTCCTCCATACAAACTTTTTTTACACTTACAGTGCTCTTCACTTGATTAGACGCACACATTTTTTTTTACATAAATTTAATTTTTTTGTTAGCGTGTGTAACAATTATCAAAAAATTGCCTTTATTAGAAAGGTTACTAAGTTCTCAACAAAAAAACATAAACAAATGGTAGGCGAGTGGAAGTTAACTGATATTTTTTCTCTTTCTTGCCTTTGCTGTAAGAAAAAGTGCAGTTTTTTTTGTTCACATGATTAGACGCACCTATTAAATTAGTTAGTTGGTCGCGATCTGTTACGTTGATTTTAGTTAGCTACAAAGTTTAAGAAGCAAGGCCAAGAAAATAGGCCGAAGTGACCACGTTCTGAGAAATGACATAAAAAACAGTGTTCCATACGGTAAAAATTACAAGGGAAGGATAAAAACCGCTTTAACACCTCGGGACAAAAGAAAAATCATAAGAATAGCGTCAAATTCAGCTGTCTTCACAAGCAAAATAAAGGAAAAAGCTGGGATAACTGCCAGCACATCAACTGTTCGGCGAGCTATTTTGAGTGCAGGACATCTAAAATATAAAAAAATATAAAAAAGCCCCACTAAACGCCGTAAGAAAAGAACAGCGGTTGAAATTCGGACGCCTTCACATGACATGGGACACCAACCTTGGAAGATCGCTAGATTGGCGAAATGTGTTTTGTTCAGATGAAAAAAATGTAATTTGGATGGCCCTGATGGTTACAACTACTACTTCCATGATATTAGAAAAAAGGAAAAGTTTTTGACATGTCACCATTCGAGGCAAGGAGGAGTAATGGTTTGGGGAGCCATTTCGTACAATGCGGCGTTCGATTTGGTTTTCATTTCCAACAAAATGACGGGAGTTTCCTACAAAGCCCTTTTGCAATCAGCCTTCCCCACCATGAAAGAACTTTTCGGACATCTACAGTGGTTATTACAACAAGACAATGCGCCAATCCACAACGCTCGTGTAGTGAAAAGCTTTCTTGCCGAAGAAAACGTGGAATTGTTGCCGTGGCTACCTTATTCACCTGACCTCAATATAATTGAAAATGTTCGGGGATGGCTCACGCGTAAAGTTTACGAAGGAGGTAGGCAGTATGAGACCTGTGAAGCGCTAACTGTCGGAATAAAAGAAGCCTGGAGGACGATTCCCTTAAATTATTTAGAAAAACTGTATGATTCACTTAAAAATAGGATTTTTGATGTGATTTTAAGACATGGTGGTTGTACAAAGTTCTGAAAATATAAAAAAAACAACAAAAATAAAAAGAAAAAAGAAAAAAGTAAATTGAAAAGTCTATGTTTCATTTTTAAGATTTTTTTCATGTGAACAAAAAAAAAATGCACATTTTCTTACAGCATAGGCAAGAAAGAGAAACAATATCCGTTAACTTCCACTCACCTACCATTTGTTTGTGTTTTTTTGTTGAGAACTTAATAACCTTTCTAATAAATGCAATTTTTTGATAATTGTTACACACATTAACAAAAAATTAAATTTATGTAAAAAAAAATGTGTGCGTCTAATCAAGTGAAGAGCACTGTATAAGGGGCGTTATTTTACCAAAAACATTGTTTCTTCGATAAAATCCTTTGGAAAACGTACAATCAGTTATGTATAAAAAAATATGTAGACAATATCCTTCTTAACAATTCATTCATACACCATACACTTTTTTTGTAGATAGGAAAAAGGTATCCAACAACGCCCAACGACTGTAGCCTCTCGGCGATATTTTTTTGAAATAGGTAAGGTTATTTTACGAGAGGCACTTAAAAATGTATTTATTTATTTTCATCAATCGGAGGTACACTTGGTCCTCTAATGGATTACGTACTTAATTCGATAAATTATTAACATACTTAATTAACCTTACCAAAGTTTGTTAAACGTATAGGCAATTTATTTTTGAACGTATTTCTACTTATATTAAAGTTAGCCCAGTCATTTTAGTTTTATCTGCGGAAAAATTCCTAGTGAGCTGAAATTTTGTATACACCTTTATTACGGCGTTGCGTTGTAATGAGGATGTGAAAGATCGACATTGATATCGTGCTGGCTAAAAAAGTTATAAAGGTCAAATCAGTAAATTCAGGTAAAATCAGTTTTTCTCAAATATCTCGCGATCTATTGCTCGGAGGTCAATAGAGGTCATTATAAAAATTGTTTGTCGTGAAATTATCTACAAAAAATGCTTCCTGCATTTATCTGTAAAATTAACTATTTTGGAGTAGAGCGCTGAGAAAACGACTAGAATGCAGCCACATACGGTATTGTATACCGTACACCAAGGCGTAAACTCTTTTGCTTTTTATTCATGTTGTTACTCGTAAGTGTCTTAAAAACTTCTATCTGATACTTATGCGTTTTCTAAAAAATATACTTATATTATGGAGATTTTACAAGTTAGTAATATCTATTATATATTATACAAACGACCTTCACTGGCAGATGTTCTGTATTTAACCTGCATGACCTCTATTGACCTCCGAGCAATAGATCGCGAGATTATATGAGAAAAACTGATTTTCGTGACCTTTTGACCCTTATAACTTTTTTAGCCGGCACGATATCAATTTTTCACATCTTCATTACAATAAAGGTGTATACAAAAATTCAGCTCACTAGAAATTTTTGCGCAGATTGGGGTTTAAAATGCCTAAAATGACTGGGCTAAGTGAAGATCAATGAGATTCCCAACCGAATTAGATTTTCTAAAGCATCTAGTTATTGTTTCATATACAAACGACCTTCACTGGCAGATGTTCTGTATTTAACCTGCATGACCTCTATTGACCTCCGAGCAATAGATCGCGAGATTATATGAGAAAAACTGATTTTCGTGACCTTTGACCCTTATAACTTTTTTAGCCGGCACGATATCAATTTTTCACATCTTCATTACAATAAAGGTGTATACAAAAATTCAGCTCACTAGAAATTTTTGCGCAGATTGGGGTTTAAAATGCCTAAAATGACTGGGCTAAGTGAAGATCAATGAGATTCCCAACTGAATTAGATTTTCTAAAGCATCTAGTTATTGTTTCATTATATCCATATTGTACTCTATGAATAGACTCAACAAGAATATTTTGATTTCTCAATGGTATCATGGGTCTTCGATATCTGATCTGTGTACGCAGGTAAGAACAATTTATATGGTTAGTTAGTAGCTCTCTCACAAACATTATCGAAAAATACCTCCGCCGAATACATAAAGGCAAGATTCTAATCAGTTGGCATCTAATATTATATGGTGGCAAGTCGATATTCCAATTAAGCTTTTTTATCGCAGCTCTAGTAAACCATTTTTGAATCTTCTCAATCCTTGTAGAGTGAACCATATTATATGAATTCGAGTTAACTGAGCAGTAATCTAATGAAGACCTCACATATGCAAAACATAAGTATTTAAGGGTATGCGGGTCAGAAAAATCTTGAGAATTTCGCAAGACAAATCCCATCATTGACCTGCATTTTGCGACAAGGTAGTCTATATGAATGGTGAAATTGAGCTTACAGTCGAATAATACGCCTAAGCCTTTTTTGAATGAGATGGTTTCCAAGGGTAGATTTGTTATACTGTAGGTAAACTGAATTTGTGCCCGTTTCCGGCAGAATGTGAGGCTATTGCACTTTAAAAAATTAAGATGTAAACAGTTAATTGTACACCAATCTGATAATCTATTGAGGTCTTCCTGCAACAATAAACAGTCCTGAATTGATTTAATAGACCGAAAAATTTGCATGCCATCAGCGAACATTAAGCATTCAGAATTAAGGATGACATTGGGAATTTCATTAACAAACAAAAGAAATAACAAAGGCCCAAGATGGCTAAAAATTTCCTTAAAATTCAAAATTATAAACCTCGTAGTATTTCTGTGTTTAAAGTTAATTTCACTATATCAAACATACGTATTATGTTTCATCTCCCTACCTCGTATACAATTGTTAAAATTGTATACGAGGTACATAAACACCACGCCAAAGATAAGGCACGTACATGAGCTATTTTTTTTTCAACCTTTAAACATCATTTTAATGTGAATTCTAATTACATTTTAAAATGGTACTGACCTAAGAACTAAAAAATAATGCCCCAAAGTCCATGGAAATGACGACTTAGATTTTCAAAATAAATCCTATTAGGCATTTACGGTCCCATACAGCCCCTAAAACCTAGCTTATATATTTATTTTATCACCTGCTAGGGTCATTTCGAAAGTTCAGTATATTGTAAATAAAATATAATTATATAAAAATACGATAGGTTAACACAAAAACAGTTCTTACGAACCTATTTGTCTTCAATAAAAGACTTATCTCAGAAGGTACACGTTTAGTTTAATTTAGTGCGTCTTCAAGTGAAGTTCATATTTCAAATATTTGCAATGACGTCGGTGGTCAACAACTTTTGGGTTAAATATGACCAACTATCAGATAAACGAACAAGAGGCTGGTTTTTGGTGGACTCGCCAATAGATGTCACTCTTATAATCCTTGCGTATCTGACTATGGTGTGGTTCGGTCCTAAATTGATGGAAAAGTAAGGAAAATAAGATATTTTTAATGATTGTTTAATTATTAATAAAATATGTATATAAATATTCATATCGTTGCTAAGGAGGAAGCCATTCAAGCTTAGAGGCGTGCTTATTGTGTATAACTTCTTTCTGGTCCTATTAAATGCGTTCGTTGTTAAGGAACACATTGTGGGGACTTATAGGATGAATTATAATTACTTCTGTCATCCTATTCAAAAGCACTCCCATCCAGACGAGATGAGGGTATGTTTTAGTTGAGGTCTAATGGTTTTTAATTTTGGATTCTTAATAGATTTTGAATGCGTCTTGGTTGTTTTACATATCAAAGTTCTTCGAGTTCATAGACACACTGCTTTTCATTTTGAGAAAGAAAAGCGATCAACTGAGCCTGCTGCATATATACCACCACAGTAGCATAACGCTGATGTTATGGGTTGGAGTGAAGTGGTATCCCAGTGGAGCAGGTAATCTGTTCTCTTTCAATGGTATGTCGATTATTTATAATAAATATGTTTTTAATTCTCAGGTGTTTGTATAACAGCGCTTAATAGTTTTATACATGTTATTATGTACTCCTATTATGGAATCAGTGCTTTTGGACCCAGCGTACAGAAGTATTTATGGTGGAAAAGATATTTAACTAGATTACAGTTGGTAAGACAAAAAGAAAAGCAAAAAGACATCTTTACAATAATAATTTATATAAATATTTTGTCATTTTACAGGTGCAATTCCTTTTTTCGTTGTCATGGTCAATAAATTCAATAAGGACCTGCCCGCACCATCCGGGATGGTATGATTCGCTGAACATTATCTACATGGTTTCAATGTTGATTCTCTTTGGTCGATTTTATTTACAAAAATACACCAGAAAAGTAAAGTAGGAGTATACCTAGTATAAATGGAGTTATGAAAATATGAAAAATAAGTGGTCTTTCATTAGCGACTTGACATCTTCAAACTTTCAGTGTGAACGCACCCTTAAACTTGTCCATTTTGGAACTTTTTTTTCTAAACTTTTTCGCAAATTTGGCCCCCATATGTTGAACTTAACTCAAATTATCAAATTGAGTCTTATGACCTAACTTAAACTGTTGGTACTTAGAATTACTGCTGGTTGCAGGTTGGGACCAGAGGAGGGCAGATTCAAGGCCGAAGATGCTGCGATGGTTGTAACTAAAGTTTTGAAAAAAAAACAAGTAAAAACAAATATTTATCATCAAAAATGGCTTTATTATCTTTTCCCGGTTTCCGTATTGCTATTATTTTGACAACTTCAAAACGTTTTTCTCATAATTGGTGAGGCTATGATCAGGATTAATGGTGTCATAACCCTCTCACTTAACTGCATCCCTACTGGTCCGCCTGTGGGGTTCGCCGGTTCGAACTCAGAAAATAACGGCAGGCCTTCCTATTGGGAATACTACATCAGTGAGGCTAATCAAATGGTAGTGTTGCTGCATTTGTGTGACCTAGGAGTACCTAGGCCTGCCTTTCTTTCGCGTTTATATGGAAACGTTGATTAATATTGCCTTTTTGACAGGGTTCGCAGGATCTCTCCTTGAACATGACAGTAAAAACTGAGCCGGTCGCGCTCCATTTGGTTCTTTGACGTGAAGGCTTTCTCGGACCTTCGATTCGATTATTCTTTGTGGCTCCTGCTGTCATGCAAAGCATCGTCATCTCAGCTGCCATTAACTTGCCCTCATACTTTTTGCACGCTGTCCAACATTATGAAGCGTATGTGAGCACCGGGCTCACAGCTGTGGTGTAAAGCCATCCTTCAAGCTTAGGGGTAATTTTTCGATCACAGAAGGTTGCTGAGTTTTCCCGCCACTTCATCCACCCTACACTTACGTGATGCTTAATGTCGTCATTACAGCTTACTTCGCAATTGATCATAGATCCCAGATATTTGAACTTTTCGTACTTGGATATAGGTCGGAGTGGATCAGAGAACGGGCCCTCCAAAACTTCACCCATACATCCAGTGCTCGTTGCGGGACGATTGATCCTAGCTAATGATGACTCCATTTTTAGCAAAGAATAACTGATGCACTTTGGAGTCCGTCACTTTTCCTTCAATGACTGTAATAAATATCAAGGAACTTAAGACGGTTCCGTGTTGTAAACCGATTTTGATTGAGAACTCCTCGCTGACGCTATCGGGGCATCTTACGCTTGTCTCTACTAATTCATGCATGTCCATGATCATCTGTACATGGGGTTCTGGAACTCATCGTTGTCATAGTGTCACCCATAACAGATCCCTTGGTTATCTATCCAAAAAAAATATTCCTTTCAGGAATCACGATCATGATCCTTGTACTTTGGACAGCATCTGTAGTTGATTAATCTGCGAAAAACCCGCAATGGGGTTCAGTTAGCCGTATTTTCCGCATTCGGCTATCTTATTCTCGCGCAACGATCTTCATGGTGTGTGATATCAGCTTGATCGAACGGTAATTATCACAGTTGCCTATCGCCTTTTCCATTGTACAAGGGAAGCAGAAAACTTTCCCTCCACTGGTTTGGCCTCTCATCTGTTTGGAGATGAGTATCATGAGCCATTTGGACCCGAGGTCTCTCATCTTTTTCCAAAACTCAGAGGGTATCTCGTCTGGCCCAACTGTTTTTCGTTTTTTGGAGTCTTTGATCGTCTTCCTAACTTTTTTGACAGTAATGCGTTCCTTTGTTAGGAACGGCTCTCGGATAATATATCCGAGGAAGCTCGGAAAAAGCCATGAACTAAGGCTTCGAACCACGCCAATGTATAGAAGTAGCTGTAGCTACCTGAATATATTAATTTGGTAAGACTATTAAGAAGTGTAAAACCCTTTGAGCTATTTTTTTATTTTTTTTACTACGGGTAGCTGCCAAATGTCAGTTCCGTATTAAACACGCTTTCCATGAATCGAAAATAAAATGGCATAAGTCATGACTTCTCCGGTGTCTTTAGTAGATGGAAGTTCCACACTACGGCAAGGCTCGCATGCTATGGCTTTCAATGATTTTCACCAGTTACACAAACAAAAAATTTGTGTAAAAATAAAAAACTGGCTTTCGTCTTTGAAGAAGAAAACAGCCCTATAGACTTGTTACATAACGAGATCAAATTGCGTATGGATTGGGTGTGTGTGTGGTAATCCACTGATGATCGTACACCAACACATCTGGATAAAAATGGAAATGGGGAAATGGACAAAATGGCAATCACTTTGTCAAAACATTGAAACAATTTCCAAACTTGACTCGTATAAATTGTTGTCTTAATTAATTCGGAAGTAGATATATTCTAGGAAAGAGGAATAACGGTGCATTGCATTGGCAAGTGCATTCCAGAAAGTTTAATTTTGCCCAAACAAGAATCGCACTTCTCACTGAAAGAGTCATTAAATGAATCGGGAAATAAAATAAATAAAAATTCCACATTCTGGAAAATAAATATGCAAACGCGAAGGCATCAAAGTGGAAAATAATATAAACCAATAAAAGGTCAAAAGTATTCGATTACATACTTAATTACTTAACGGGCTCCCGACACGTGAAATTACACTGCAGCCTTCTATGATGCTCCGCGATCCCGGGCACACTAATTCCGGTTTTCCAGACCAAGCGCTCTGGCATCCGCGATGGCTTGGTCTTTGAAACGGAGGTTCGATCTTCCTTCTCGTCTCGAACCAATGGGCTGGGAGTCGAAGATCCTCTTCGCTGGAGCATTATTGTCCATTCGCCCCCCTCGCACACAGGACCACATATGCGATGGAGAATTTTTCTTTCGAAGGAACCCATAATAATTTCTCCTTTCCTGCTTATCGTCCAGCACTCGGCGCCGTAAAACAGAACTGGCAGTATCAGCACGAAGGTGACATTTGTGGAGTTGATGTTTACTCCGAAGTAGGTGTACTCCGTTAGTATCAGTTAACACAATCCAGCGTGGGCGAGGCATACATACCTAAATACATGCAGAGCATATGCCGGATACATGATACGCGAATAAACACGTTAGCATTATGCCGGATACATGATCCATGGTATTGCCTTGGTTGCAGCTTTCCCACCGGTCATCGTCTGGCTCGTGCATTTGAGCTGACTTAAATTCACGCGCATCCGTTGCATTTGCTGACCAAGGATAAATGTCGTCTCCAGGTAGCCCGCGTCGTGGGAATACATTTTAGAATAAGTTAGTTCTAAGTAAGACACCATAAGGAACGGTTGTATATCGTACTATTAATTGTATTAATCGCGAATAAATCATTTAGCATAAAAAGTAAGTTGTGTTTTGATCGGGCAGTGGTCGCCCGAAATTTAATTTTTTGTTATCCGCGGAGCAGGACTCTTTAATTAGCACCCGAGCAGGGACCGGTTAAAAACTCGCTCCCTCTTAAACCTCAAGATTTAAAGTCCTTAAAAAAGGACGAGAAGATCAGTACGCTCTATGGAGTGAACGGTGCAGTGAACCTTAAAAGATATCCAAGACAGCACCCATTCTGACTTCTTCAAATTCCGCAAGCGGAGATCTAATTGGTTAAGAGCTGCGATAGTGAAGATTGTTCGTGCCCTAGTAGGTTGCTGGTTGAAATCTCAAAAGAAAACCACAAACGTCAGCGAGTAAAGAGGACTCACACGGCACTTTCAAAACCGGTCTCGAAACAGAAACCCGTATCTGCTCCGCGGAGAATACCAACTCCATCGCGCAACGATGCAACTCCCCTTTCTAACGTAAGAAAATTCTTTCGCAGATCGAACCGAGCTTACAGCAAAAATAAAGAAAGAAAAATATTAAAACAATAAAAACTAAAAATAAATTGTGAACGAAGCAAAGTGCAAATAAGAAATATAAAAGAATAATAATTATACAAGTTTTGTATTTCCCATTAAGTGCTAAAGCCTGTGCAAAAATAATAAAAATAATTTGTAATACGAATAGTGTGCTACACATGCATATGCAATATTAAACTTAAAATATAAATATATAAAGAGCATACGGCAAAAATTCCAAATTGTGATGCTGTGTGGAAGAAGTGCGTGTGCGAAAAAATATATACGAGTACATCGAAAGTGTTATGCAATATAAGCGAGTGCAAATCCCACAGGCTGTGAGACTCAGCATACAGAGACTCAGCCCAACTGTAAGCCAAAGGAACTACAGATAAGTACCCACATTTTATCCTACTAGATAAAAAAAACCCTTGCTTCATATATAAATGTTGGCGCAGGGACATAAGTCCCAAAGACATAAGCCCCGAATTAATTTTTCGGAACTTATGTCCCACTTAAGTGGGTAATAAGTCCCGAAATCAATTAGGGCCTTATGACCCACTTAAGTGGGACATTAGTCCCGAAAAATTAATTCGGGACTTATGTCCCACTATACATTTCCTAAATATACGCCTGAAAGAAACTAAGAAGACCACTCCAAATGCTACAGCAAATAGTCAAATCGGTTTCGTTATCGGTGACGTGAAATAAAGCCAAACGAAATAAGGCCAAATTCCAAATTTGGCATCATTTTGCTTTCGAAATCGAAATAGAGCCTGTGGCGACCCGCAAGCGGCCAGTTCTGAGCTGTTTACACTCTCGCTCTCTCGCGATCGCATTCATAGCTTGCACAGGCATATTCGTCGTCGCGGGGCAGTCATTAGTAGGTACTGAAAGTGTAAGGTTCTTTGGAGAAATAAAGAGTTTAGACAAATACTAAAAGTGGTGTATTATTAGTATTGACAGTTTAGGCTATTACATTTGGCGACGAGGTAAATTTCTTTTTAACATTCATACATAGTATAAACATATTAATAGGAAAATGTACCTACAAAACAAGTGGGTTCCTAGACGCGCGCAGACGAGGAAATGATACGAGTGTTGCTTCATACAATTGTGTTCTGTTTTTTTTAGTGTACTTGAGGGCATGTGAAAAAAAATCATAACAAATTGGAAGTCGTAAGCACATGTGTAAGCGTAAGGTATGACCATTGAATTGGGTTATGTGTTTACTGTTGCATTAAATTGCAGGATTGAATTGCATTAAATTGCTAGTTAAAGACATTTAATTGGGAAAAAGAGGAAAAAGGAAGAGAATAAAAGCGAATCGTACGAGTAAGTTTACCATTCAATTGGATTATTTGTATTGTAATTGCATTAAATTGCAGGTGGAGGGTCACATTTAATTGTTAACCAAAGGCATTGATTCGAGGAAAAAAGAATAAAGATGAGCGAATCAGGGATAAAACCTTTCCTATGTGAAACGATCGATAAGTCGTTGATGAGAGTTGAATGGGAAAGGTGGTTTCGGGCATTTTCGCTTTACCTAGAGGCAGAAGAAATTACGGATGTGGTAAAAAAGAAAAATAAGCTCCTGCATTTAGGTGGGCCTCAGTTACAGGAGGTAATTTTTAACATTCCTGGAGCGTTCGTCGACGCCAATGAGGATGGTAATGTTAGGGGAGATGTTTATGAGGTATTGGTAAAAAAACTTGACGACTATTTTTCGCTAAAGAGAAATTCGACATTTGAAAGGCATTTGTTTAGAACACTCAAGCCAGATGATGGGGAGGGCATTAATAAATTCATTTTGCGGCTCCGTAATCAGGCGGCTAAATGCTCTTTTGGTACAACGCAGCAAGAAGTGCTGGATATAAATATAAAGGACAAAGTCATAGATGCGTGGGCTTCGCGAGATCTAAAGAACCGGTTGTTGGAAAAGGAGCACTCCCTAGAAGAAGTACTAGGAATGTGTCAAGTACACGAGCAAATTGCGAGTCAGACGGAAACGATGGTTCCCACGGCATCAACAAGTGGGATTAATAGCATTTATCCTACCCATAAGCGGAAGTATCTAATCGAAGGTAAGGAATGTCAGAGATGTGGACGAGTGGGTCACTTTGCGGATAGTAGCTATTGTCCAGCTAAGAATGGCAAATGCAATAAATGTGGGTTCCTTGGTCATTTTGCTAAGAGATGTAAAACGAAGTCTGGCAAACGAAAGAGCGCAGTGGATGATCAGATTGACAAGAGGAGAAGATTTGGACCATCAGGAATTAAGTTTATAGAGGGAGAAAGGACAGATGGAAACAAAACAACCAGTATTAAGTTTGGCAAGCACCACTGTTTCCAAGTCACAGAGGACTTAGAGGAACCTCCAAGCGGAAAGATTGTCTGCTCTATCGGAAATTTTGAATTGTTGATGCTCATTGATTCAGGTTCACGATTTAATTTAATAGGGGAAATTGACTGGGAAAAGTTACGTCAATCGTCAACAGCATTGCTTAATATCCGAACGGAATCAGAAAATCAGTTCAGGGCGTACGCTGCTAAGGAGATGCTCGAGGTAAGGGCTGTATTTGAAGCCCCAATATGCGTTGATCATCGAAGAGAGTCGATCGCATCGTTCTACGTTATTAAAAACGGGAAACAGTCCCTGCTAGGGCGTGACACCGCACTGGCACTAAAAGTTCTTAGATTGGGGGGTTGATGTGAACCAACTCGAAAATAATCGGGTTTTTCCAAAGATTGCAGGTATACAAGTACAATTGGCCATAGACAAGTCGGTAAAGCCGGTACATGAACCATTACGTCGCATTCCATCAGCGTTGGAGGAAAGGGTTGAACGTAGACTAAAGGAAGCAGTTGAAGAGGACAACATCGAGCCTGTTTACGGTCCGAGTTCGTGGATTTCACCTATAGTGTTAGTCTTTAAGGAAGACGGAGATATTCGACTGTGCGTCGACATGCGCCGTGCGAACGCGGCCATTCTTAGAGAAAACTTCCCGCTCCCTACGTTTGACTCGCTGATGACCAAACTTAAGGGTGCTCAGTATGTATCTCGCTTAGATCTCAAGAGCGCGTATCACCAATTGGAGCTAACCGTGGACAGCCGCGAAATTACAACGTTTATTACCCATAAAGGCTTGTTTCGGTATAAACGGTTGCTATTTGGGGTAAATTCAGCGCCCGAAATATTTCAAAAGACAATGGAAAATATTTTGGCTCCCTGCCAAAATGCATTGAATTACTTAGATGACATAATTGTTTTTGGGCTCACGGAGGAGGAACATGACAGGGAATTAAAGGCGGTGTTAAACATTTTTAAGGATATGAACGTTACCCTCAACAAGGAAAAATGTCGATGGAAAGTTCATGAGTTAAAATTTTTAGGTCATGTACTAGGGACGACTGGTATTAGTGCAGATCCCGAAAAGGTTAGAACGATCTTAGAGTTCCGGTCTCCAAACACTAAGGAAGAAACTAGGAGTTTTCTCGGTTTGGTCACGTGTTTAGGGAAGTTCATTCCAGATATGGCAGACACAACAGAACCATTATGGAATCTTATTAAAAAGAATATTCCGTTTACCTGGGGTGAAAAGGAAGAGCAAGCGTTCAAACGGTTAAAAGAATTGCTAGCACAAATACCGACGCTGGCTTATTTCAACCCTAAGAACCGTACCCGGTTAATAGCTGATGCAAGCCCTGTAGCATTGGGAGCAGTCCTTTTGCAGTTTCATGGAGGAAGTCCTGAAGTGATTTCCTTTGCTAGCAAAAGTCTATCTGCAGTGGAAAGGAGATATTCACAGACTGAGAAAGAAAGCCTGGCATTAGTTTGGGCAGTGGAGAGGTTTTATTATTACCTCGCAGGAATAGAGTTTGAACTCGTTACGGACCACAAACCCTTGGAAGCAATTTTCAAGCCCACGTCCAAACCACCAGCGAGAATCGAAAGATGGGTCCTTAGACTCCAAGCCTTTAAATTTAAGGTGATATACCAGGCGGGAAAATGGAATATAGCGGATTCTTTGTCGCGATTGTGTAAAATTCAGGATACAGACTCATTTGACAGCCACTGTGAGTACAGCGTATGTGCGTGGATCGAAAACATGGTCCCACGGGCGCTTACAATAACCGAAGTGATTCGAGGAAATGCCACTGATCAAGAGATCATCGAAGCTGTTGAGAATATGAAGAGGGATGGTTGGACAGCCAGTAGTAAAAATAAGTTGTTTCCATTTCGGTTTGAACTTTGCACTATGGGAAACATTCTTCTACGCGGTTCGAGGATTGTCATACCAGAGTCGTTGCGATTGAGAGTATTAGAGTTGGGTCACGAAGGCCACCCAGGAGAAACAGCAATGAAGCGGAGACTACGCTTAAAAGTATGGTGGCCATTAATGGACAGAGAAGTGGAGTCGTACGTGAAACGATGTCGGGAATGTCTGTTAGTTTCAAGGCCCACACCACCAGTACCCATGCAGCGGCATGCCTTTCCGGAAGGGCCTTGGCAATGCGTTGCAATCGACTTATTGGGTCCGTTGCCAAATCATGATTTTGCCTTTGTTATCATCGACTATTTTTCAAGATACCAGGAGACTAAATTTGTAAAGAAAATTACGTCCTCAGATATAATTGGCATAGTGGAGGAAATCTTCTGTAGATTGGGATATCCCAGATCTATAAAAGCGGATAATGGTCGGCAGTTCGTGAGCGGGGAATTCAAAGCTTATTGCGATAGTAACAATATCGATCTGATTACCTCACCCCCTTATTGGCCACAGGCCAATGGCGAGGTCGAGAATATGAATCGATCGATTTTGAAACGGCTCAAAATTGCTCATGAAAAAGGCGTGGACTATAAGAAAGAAGTACAAAAATTCACCCTCATGTATAATGTGACACCACATGGTACTGCCGGAAAGTCACCGTCAGAGCTTCTTTTCAAAAGAACGATAAGAGACAAGATCCCCTCTATACAAGATATTAGCGAAAATATTCTGGATTCAGAGGCAAGGGACTGGGACAAAATAAACAAGCAAAAAGGAAAAGAGAGGGAAGACAGAAGTCGTGGAGCGAAGGAAAGTGATCTTACCATCGGTGACAAAGTTTTACTTCGCAATCTCGTTCCGCAAAATAAGCTGACACCAGCATTCGATGCAACTGAATTCGAGGTAATCGAACGAAGCCGAAACGAAGCAGTAGTCCGAGGAGATGACGGGAGGACCTTTAGACGAAACTTAAGCCATTTGAAAAAGATTCCAGTTCCGGACACAACAACAACAACAACACCAACAACAACAACAACAACAACAACAACAACAACAACAACAACAACAACAACAACAACAGCAACAACAACAACAACTGAAGACACTTCCGATCCCTCAGCAGGGGAGGCTCATGAGGAGGCTGGAGACACTGCTCAGGCGGGAAGACCAGAGTTAAAGCTAAAGCTGAAAAACATAGGAGGGATGTGGCGACCCGCAAGCGGCCACTTCTGAGCTGTTTACACTCTCGCTCTCTCGCGATCGCATTCATAGCTTGCACAGGCATATTCGTCGTCGCGGGGCAGTCATTAGTAGGTACTGAAAGTGTAAGGTTCTTTGGAGAAATAAAGAGTTAAGACAAATACTAAAAGTGGTGTATTATTAGTATTGACAGTTTAGGCTATTACAGAGCCAATTTGGCTTTATTTCGTCATGCAAAACGAAATAATACCAAAAAACTAATGAAACTAAGAACAAACCACTCTGTTGTGCGCAAATGCGCAACTATTATCGATTTGTTTGCTTACAATTATGTTATGAGACTTAACGGTAAAACGGTGCCGTGACATAACCCCAAGCGTCATAAGCCCAAATTTTGAAATTTGGCCTTATGTCGCATTGTGAAAGTGACATAAGGCCAAATTTTATCATTTGGTATTATGACACATTGGAAAAGCGTCACAAGGCCAATTTGGCTTTATGACACTTTTGCTTGGTGCTGCTTTCAACAATTTGCCCTCGCACCTACCCCAAATCAAATAGTGACCCCAAGCAGGGGGGTTGCAGGGGGGCAGCATGCCCCCCCATATACATTGCACTGTTTATGGGATTAGTTGCAAAATCGAAAGTAGATTGCATAAACAGTACAATGTGTATGGGAGGGCATGCTGCCCCCCTGCAACCCCCCTACTTGGGGTTACTGTTTGATTTGGTGTAGGTGCGAGGTACGGTTTCGAAAATTTGGCTTTATGTCACTTTCCGGATTTGGCCTTATGACGCTTTGTGAAAGTGACAGTGAAAGTGACAAAATTATATTTTACCTATCAATTTATGAACGTTAATAAAATATAAAATATTTCCAACTGTTTGTTTCATTCGGGACTTGTGTCCCATTTTCAACGATTAAAATTCGGGACTTATGCCTCACTTAAGTGGGTTATAAGTCCCGAAAAATGAATTCGGGACTTATGTCTTCGGGACTTATGTCCCTGCGCCATAAATGTTCTCTGACATGGATTCCATCACGAAATCCTTGACCGAAATAACCGGGGCAGTCAATGCCATTTTACAACAGCTAAAGGAGATTGACGTACGCGTTAAACGCGTGGAGGAAGGCCAATTTATTGAGACTCCTGCCGGCGGCAGTACCCCCCAAGGTTTTGAACTCCGTGGTCCATCCAACGAGGATGAATTGTGGGACATATGTCGCCTCCCTGACTGCGTGAAGGAGTTACAAGTTTTCGACGGAAACTCAACGCAATACGTATACTGGGTGCACATTGTCGAGGGATCCTTAAAGACTTTTCAATAGTCAGGAGTAAGCCCCTATATTGTGCTATTCTTCAGCACATACGACAGAAGGTGCGGGGCAGTGCAGATGCCGCCCTCATCTCGTACAACATTTTTGAGGAGGTACATTTTATAACGGACGCCAGTCCAGAGTACCATATTTAGAGTACGTAACCACCGACGGGCGAGTGCTGAAGTATCTTGTTGATAATGGGGCTAACAAGAACTTCATAAGTTCGTCGATTTCCCGGGGGCCAAACCTGTCCCAAAAACTTTTCCAGTGCACAGCGCAGCCGGTAAAATCCAGGTTACAAAATGCGTAGAGGGGTGTTTTTTTAAAAAATCAGGAAACGACACCCTTCTTACCTCTTACGTGCTTCCTGGGTTGATATAAATTCGACGCTAGCCAGCCTAGGCAAAGCCAAAGTCTTTACGACCATTGACCTTAGGTCTGGATTCCACCAAATTCCGACGAAGGCTTCAGACATACCCAAAACCGCATTCTCAACCATGAATGGGATGTTTGAGTTTTTGAGGTTACCATTTGGTCTGAAGAACGGACCTGCCATATTCCAAAGAATGATTGACGACGTCTTAAAACCTTATATAGGTAAGATCTGCTATGTTTACATAGACGATATTATCGTATTTGGAGACAGTCAGGAAAGTCACCTTTGGAACCTGGATACCGTTCTTGGTAAGCTGCTTAGCGCGAACCTGAGGGTTAACCTCGAGAAAACGCAATTTGCTCAACCAGAAGTTGACTTTTTGGGGTATGTTATTACGGCCGAAGGTATCAAACCAGACGCAAAGAAGGTCTCCTGCCACCTGAAAACTTAAAAGATCTTAAGTCCTTCCTGGGGCTCACATCCTATTATAGGAAATTCATCCGCGATTATGCGAGGGTCGCGAAGCCCCTAACTAATATCACTAGAGGCGAAAATGAGCAAATTAGGGCAAACCAGTCGAGTCGAGTTCCAGTGGTACTTGATGAGGAATCTCTCAAGGCATTTGACGACCTAAAAGAGCTTTTAGTATCGTCCGAGATATTGGCCTTTCCCGACTTTTCGCTTCCCTTTAATCTCACCACGGATGCATCCAACCTCGCATTAGGAGCAGTCCTGCCACAGGGTGAGTTTGGGAAAGACAGGAACATCTCCTATATTTCCCGAACCCTCAACAAGACCGAGGAGAACTATGCGACCAACGAGAAGGAGATGTTGGCCATAGTATGGCCATTAGACAACCTTCGATCATATGTGTACGGCGCCAAGAAAATCCGTATATATACGGATCACCAGCCGTTAACATTCGCGTTAGGCAACAGAAACTACAACGCGAAACTTAAGCGATGGAAAGCCCGCATCGAGTATATATCTGTGAACTCATCTACAAACCAGTTAAGTCAAATCTGGTAGCAGATGCTCTGTCAAGATTGAAAAGCCAGGTCAACCACTTGTCTGATTCAGCTAGAGCTGAACCAGCACCAAGTTCAAAAAGGGCAATTGATGGTTCCGTAACAGACACAGCTAGTGACCATGGTTCCTCAACTAACACTGCCCCAGAGGTATCTGGATCAACAGACACTGCTGAGACAATACACAGCGCGGAACAAGATGGTACCGATCTTATTCCTGATATAGAGGCCCCACTTAATGTTTTCAGGAACCAAATCGTAATCAAGGTTGGAAAGGGACTGGAAATTTTCGAGGAACCCCATTCAGGATATGCGCGCCATTACGCCGCTTCAGAAAACCTAGATAGGAATGCGCTCGTAGCCATCCTTAAGAAAAAGTTGAGGCCCAATGTCCTTAATGGAGTAAAGATTCCAGAGTCGCACATCGGACTGCTCCAAAGCGTATATTTAGATAACTTTGTTAGCTACAAAATCCGAATTACGCAGCGAATCGTTGAGGACGTAACAAATGAGGATCGGATATGGGCACTCATTGACGAGGAGCATAGGAGGGCTCATCGGAATGCCAGGGAAAATAGAGAACAGTTGTTGGAAAAATTCTATTTCCCCAGGATGAATCATTTTATTACCCAGTATACCAGGTCTTGTGAAGTTTGCTTGGCTAACAAGTATGATAGGCATCCCGTAAGCCCCGAACTACAGCCAACGCCAGTAACCTCATATCCATGTGAGATACTTCACATGGACATCGTCGAGGTACAGGGCGAAAAATTCATAAGCCGTATCGATAAGTTTTCTAAATTCACTAAGCTTTTCCACATAAAGAATAAATCTTCACTCCATCTGAGGGAAAAGATTATAAAAATATTACACTATTTTGCAGTTCCTAGGGTTTTGGTTACTGACAACCCATAATTCAAAATTTCATTAAAATGTTGAATATCAAATTATATTTGACGCCTGTTCACCGTAGTGAAGTGAATGGACAAGTGGAAAGGGTACATTCCACCATTTTAGAGATTTATCGATGCCTTAAAGCCGAATTAAAGGGCCTTCGGGTTAAGGAACTTTTAGGTATAGCCGTAGACAGGTATAATAACTCAGTCCATTCAGTTACGCAGAGGAAGCCCTCAGATATATTCTTTAACAGAGCATCCAGGATAAACTACCAACAACTGAGGAACTTCCGGGTTAAGATCAACAGTGATCTGAGGGGTATTATTGAAAAAACACAAAAGGCTGATAACGAACGGCGAAATGCCAAGCGTTCATCGCCAAAAAAATATAAAAAAGGTGATGTGATTTTCACCGCTTTCAAATGAATCCAAGGCAAGAACAACACAGACGTGTTTTTGTTTGGCAGTCGGTGTACCAAAGAACATGTTCTGGTATTTCGTCTTCTTCGTTAAATATTCGCCAGACATTGTCCTCAACAAATCTTAGGGCCAAAAGGTGTTTTTTTTAACTATACAGTGCCCCGTCAAGAATCCGGTGACTGTATATGTACCTGCCCTTTGGGTAGTTGAAGGAGTTGCTTAGATCTGTTGATGGAAGGGTTTGAAAGGAATTTGTTGGCCTATCTGTTACCTTTAGTATTTTTCTACTAACGAATTGTTTTTTTATACCCTATTCTAAGGGTATATTAATTTTGACGCATAGTTTGTAACATACCTTAATATTGCCCGTAGACCCCTAAAAGTTACTATATTTATGATCAGCATCGATAGTAATGTCGATCTAGCCATGTCCGTCCGTCCGTCCATCCGTCCGTCCGTCTGTCGGCAAAAATTGGGCCTTTAAACTGGGCCTAGAGAGTTGAAATTTTAACCATATACTCTCTAGGGTCCCGAAATAATCAAGTTTACGAATTTTTGAAATCCGCCCACAGGCACGCCCACAAACTCAAAAAAACAAAATTTTGGAAAAAATCGAATTTTGACTCCTGAAACTGCTCGGGATATAAAATTTTCAAAAGCCGCCCACTGACACGCCCACAATTAAATAAAACAATTTTATTGAAAAACCTAAATTTGAGCTAGGGAGCTGAAATTTATAATATATACTCTCTAGGGGCCCTTTATGCTCATGTGTTATTTTTTTTTTAAATCCGCCTACTGACACGCCCACAATTAAATAAAACATTTTATTGAAAAACCAAAGTTTGAGCTAGGGAGCGTTTTTTTACAAAAGCTTCGTTTTTTTTTGATAAAATCCTTTAAATGTTATATAACAAAATATGTAGAGCGTTCTTAACAATTCTACTACTTTTACTAATACTTTTTTCACACCCACTTATGAGGGATAGGAGTAAAAATAGGGTATCCAACAGTTCGCCCAAGCGGACTGTAGCCCGTCCCTATGTTTTTCCAACGATTTGTTCATGAAGCTTTCAAGGAGCTAATAGGTACACCACAAAATGGTCTTTGAGCGTTTGCCTTTTCATTACTGTCAAAGCCGCTATGACCAGGTACCCAGATCAGGGTGGCATCTATTAATACTGGCTAATGTCGTGAGTAGCTTGAGGCAGTCCACGAATATTTTTGAGATGATTTCAAAGGCGTTAATAGCAAGTAAATGAATTTGTTGATTTTTAATTTATATGTTCCCTTATGCAGAGTTCTTTTGCTTAAAATGGACTTGCTGTTTTCCCCACTCGCGTAAAGAGAGGTCCTAGTGGTCGCTCGGTATACCCTTTCGCCATCACATTCAAAATATCAAACGCCAAATATGTATCTTTCGGTCTCAAAAGGGAAAATACTGTCTGTCAAACCGAATGGCATTCGATTGAATTCGTAATGCCCGAGTTCACTACTGAAAGCGGTCTTCTCTGTGTCTTGGTACTATATCATTACTTGATGGTAACCGTTGGCTAAGTCGAGAGTGGTAAAATAACTGCAGCGTCCTAGCTTGTCCAGAATGTCTGCTATTCTGGGCAGAGGAAAAGGGTCACCTCGTTGAGCTTTGGAAAATCCACCACAACTCGCCATCTCTTTTGTCCGTTTTGACCCGATTTCTTGCTTTTGGTTGATTGGCCCTTGGTCTGTTTTTGTTAGGGGCAAGAACGTCAGTAAGGGTTATCGGGTCACCATCAAGTAGGAAAATGTCGTTAAATTGGATGCATACGTTTTCAATACAGGATTTCTCCTCTTCGTTTAGATTGGGTCCTAGGTTTAGTCAATCCAACAATTTTGTGACCCTCTCTTTTGGGTCTAGCTTACTTACCTGACAAATTTGGTTTTTCTGGTTGGTGTCACGTAATAAATTGTACTGGTTAAGATTACTAAATTAGGAAGGGTACGAAAGTGCTATCAATAGTGTAATTTTTCGTGGTGGCATTAAGTATGGGGACGAATAGTATTGTGTTTGACTGCAGTGATCGTGTTGGCTGAGTAAACACCCGGCTTGAGCTCTTGGGCATGCACCAGAACTTCCTTTAGTCCAGTTTTGAGTTTTAACCTAGCTACCGATTGCGAACGCGCTGTTATTTTCAGGACACTGGGGTAACCATCCTTGGTCAGCCGCTTTGCTGATTCTAATGACTTAACAGGCAATTCTGCAAAGACAATTTAACCTTTTGTGTCCAGGAATTTCAGGCGCTTATCCACGGAGTCAATAACAGTGCGATTCCATAGTACGTCACGACCCAAAATGCCATCTGCAGGGATGTCACTGGAATTACCTATTATATGCAAGTTTGTCTTAAGACTCAATTTGTTGGATAGTGGGATACTTGTCAATAGTGTTCCCAATGTCTCCATAACTTCCCCAAAGGCTCCACCTACATAGTTCCTTCCTTTCTGAGGGGGTGATATCATTGGCGTTGAGGAGTTATTTTCTGTTTCAACAAGCTGACGTTCGCACCAGTGTCAATTAACATCGTGGCCACTCCATTTTTCGCAATGGGCAGTGGCAACTGTACAAACATGTCGTGTCCGTGCCGCTGACACGTAAGTAACCGATCGCGTTTAAAGGAAGTACAATGTTTAATTTAATTTTGTACCGTGTTGGTGACCTCTGATATAGTCAGTTCTAAATTGTTCTTCACTAAATTCCCTAATTTAAAAAGCTACGAGTGAAGAGCTGGTAGCTAACCTTAACGTATTTAATGGAATCCTTCAATGCGGATGAAATAATTGGAACAATTACTACATTTAAGAGACTGATTAGGTATACCATACAACTGTTTCACACATTCCGGTCGCCGCACGCCTTTGGGAGGTTGTTTTGAGGAAGTTGTGGTTCGCTTCGGCTGAGATTGAAGGCGTTTCCTCTTTTAAGGTTTGGAATCAGTCTTGGGACTTGGTCCGCTCAAGCTCGAAGATGCTGAATCTGCCTGTTTTTTTTTTGGCTCTCTTACTGATTAAACCCTTTCTGAACATGAGGCTTGCGGGGCACAGTCTAATTGTCTAGACTGGCCCCCCTGGTGTTTCCCTGGTTGAAGATAGAAATCTAGAAATAAATCTCGAAGAAAATTGTTTTCGAGATTTTTAAAACTTTTCCATTTTACTCCGAAATTAATGAACATTCTTTTTTTAGTATTTTTTATTGAAAATCATAAAGACTCAACAAATCTTCAAGACTCAACAATGGTTCCACTTTTCGGTTAGATATGTCATCAAATCACCGGTGGGCCTGTTGCCCCGAAAACCGTACTGCCGGCCATTGAGAAGTTTTCGAGATTCAAGATATTTCATTAGCTGACGGTTGATCAGCGTTTCCATGACCTTAGAAAGAAGGGACGTAAGTGCAATTGTTCGGTAGGAGGAGGGAGAAGAAGACTCGCCTTTTTTTGGTACAGGCTGGACAAATGCTGTTTTCCAACTTCCCGGAAAGAGCCCTGAAGAATAGGACAGATAGAAAGGCTTACGCAGTGGTTTTGCCAGCGTAGAAGAACACCTCCTCAGAACGATGGGTGAAATACCATCTGGACCAGCGGATTTGTGTATGTCAAGATCTCGAAGTACTCTAGCCACTGTACGAGTGCGAAAGTGGATTGGTCCCATGGAGTATTTTACGCGCTCGCGTACAGGGGGAGATAAAACACAATCTGGGAGCGTTGATCTGACTGCAAAGTGAGCAGCAAGCAGGCTTTATCCAAAGAGCTGACGGCTGGAATGTCGTTGTAAATGAGTGTCGGGATAGATGACGAGGCCGAGTTCTTGTTGTTGTTGACAAATGATCAAAAGTTTTTACTACCAGTGGGACTTTGTAGTATTTTTTGCCTCAGCTTTTGGTCGTGGAGGAATTGTACACGATTAATAAGGGCATTGCAGTCATTTCTGGTTCGTTTGAAATTTTTCCGGTTTTCCTCAGATGGGTTGTCCTTATAAGACCGAAAGCTTACCTTTTTTTAAACTGATAGCCTCTTTGTAGCTCGAGTCACACCACGCATTTACCTTGGGTTTGATACTTTTTATCCGGTTAGGGATAAACCATTTCATACCCAGTAAAATCATGTTTGTTATCATATCAGCAGCAGCATCCACGTCGCTGTCGAGGAAGCACAGCGGCGAGTTAAAACTCTTAAAGAAACCGTTTAGTTTTTCCCAATAGGCTTTCTCGTATTGCCATACGGTTCTTTTAGGAGTTTGTTCTTTAACTATGTATGTGGTCGGAGTACGAGAAATTCGCCGATATGACACATTGGTCTGACGAACCTAGAGGCGGTAATACGTTTATATCGTATTTTTCAGGGTGTGAGGTGAGAAACAACTCCAGTGTGTTGGCGGTTTGACTGCGTGTTGGCTCATTTACAAGCTGAGTGAGATTGTTAACCTCAGCAAAAATCTCAACATACCTTCCTTCGGGTGTTGTCTGTCCAGAATGTCGAAGCCAGTGTGAATTGTGTATATTGAAATCGCCCCCAATAACTATTTCAGTACGAGGATGAAGGGTCACAATTCGTGTAATGGAGTCAGACAACGCATCCAACTCATTATAAGTTGAATGTCTGTCCGTTCGGGGCTTCTGTAAATAAAACAGTAGTGGATTAATTGCCTACGGACATGAAATTTGAGCCAAATGAAATTAAATTCCGGATTGGAACATTGGCCATATTGAGGCTGATGTTGGTAGGCTACGTCACTACGTATATAGACGGCGAGGCCGCGATGGGCAAAGAATAATGGCACTAAGTTGTACCCAGGTAGACTAAACTCTGTTAAATCAGAGCCAACGCTAACCTGAGCTTCATTAAATGCCAAAACAGCTGGTTTGTTGTGGAAAGCGTGAGCGTATAACGAAAAAAAATGTTTCCTCAAGCCACGAATGTTACTAACATCCACCACAAAATTCCTACACATTATAATATACAAACATAAATGAAAACACAAAAAAACTTAAAAACTTAAAACTTCTTTACGCACGCTTGACTTGGGGAGTAAGCTGGTGAATGCGTGACGAAAGCGTTACGAAAAGTGTGATCGTATATTACTGTAGGGGCAAGACGCAAGAGAGAGAGATGCGAGCCCACATTTTCTTTCTCTCTTCTTCTCATAGCCACTGCATGAAATATATAAATATCTCAGTCATCAATTTGTGATATAGGTATGTGTTGTGTTTTGGACGATGGAACAAACATCATAATGGTAAGAGAAATAATAAAAGATAAATTTGTTGCTTTATTATTGTGTGTTTATTTTGATTTTACCACAACTTGTATTTATTTTAATTTCTGCAAGTGCCCCGACTCGGGGCAGCTTCGGCATTCGAGTGCCTCTATAGAAAATACCAATTATTTTGTTTTAAATTTTGTATTTTTTTATTTTCCCGATTCATCCAGATTGTAAACATCTCTTGACTGAAAACGATATTTTCATAAACTTCTGAAAGATTTGGAAAAAAAAATCTGAACGGCTGTTCTCTTCAGGGCTTTCACTCGAGAAACACTGATATTTTCTGGTTTTCTCAAAGACAGGCATTAATTGCTTTTTAAAAATCCATGAAGCCAATCCTCCGAAGCTTCCTTAAATACATCCCAATTATTTCGATGTGATATATTATTTTTGAGTGTATATTCACAGACCAATTTTCGAAAAGAAACATACATTAAGCCAAAATGGTGAAAAGCGACTAGTTCTTCATCTTGGGTCTTAGAAAAAAACTTGTTGTGAAGTATATTTAGACTAAAATGTCTTTCCTATGTATATCATTTCCAAATCAGATGATCGTCTTAAAGGGTCTAGTTTTGAAAGTCTTGATTGCTGGGTTTGAGGTTTAATATCGTCAACTGCTTCTTTCATTGACTCCTCATTTTTAGAAAACCTGTTGGTTTTCTTTTGATAGTTTCGTACCATATTTACGTAACACAAAAATAACATGTAGAATAATTCGAAAATTTTAATTTTGGGGCCTATTCGGCATCTGCTAAAAGTGCCCCGATCTTAGATGCTGAGTGCCCCAGATTCTCAAATTTGTTTCCTCTTCACAAATTCTTGTCACTTTTAATTACAGCCTATTTTTAACTACAACTTCCCTGAATCGAAAGAATCGTTTATCATCCCTATTCACAAATCGGGTTCCAAGCAGGAAATCTTCAATTCGCCCGATATACAAACTATCAATAATTCCTAAGCTCTTTGAAAAGATTGTTTATGATAAATTAACATTTTTGCTGAGGGAAGTTATTTCACCCTTCCAACATGGGTTTGTTGCTGGTAGATCCACTACAACCAACTTTGCTATATTCTCAAACTTCGTCCTGAATAAACTTGAAGAAGGATATCAATCAAACTGAGTTTGAGTTCTCAACTGTGCGGAAGTGTTTTTATTAGTATCCAAGCGAAATCTAATTTGTTAATTCTTTTAGGCATATTTGGTTTATTTGACTAAACAAACAAATTAAGCAGAGCACTAGCTCTTTAATCACATAAAAAGTGTAACACTACATAAAAACAATAAAAGTTTCTGGTAAGAATTCTTTTTCATTTTATTTTTATTTCTGTCACAATCATGGACAATTGTACGCGTTGTGAAGACCCATTGCCTATGGATGGGGAGTACATAACGTGCGCAAAGTGTAAAGGGTGTTACCATGCTGAATGCTCTTCTGTTGCACTGAGTACGTGGAGAAAATGGTCAGCTGCAGCGAGAAAAACTTGGGAGTGTACATTCTGCAGGGGAAAGGAGAAAGTACGGCAGGTACAACAAGAAGAGATGCAACAATCAAAAAGATCAAGATCAGCTGATTCTCCGAGAGAACAAACAGCTGACAAAAGTGGCAAAAATGCCTCTTCCCCAGCACCGCACACCATCAACGACCCAAATCAACAATGCATAAAAAACGAGCTGAAGGAAATAAAAGAAATGCTCAAAGAATACTCAAAAACTGTAGAGTTCACCAGTACAAAGTATGATGAATTAAATAATGCACTTTCCAAAAATAATCAACTGATCCAAAATTTAATGAAAGAATTATGCGAATACAAAAAACAAAACGAAATGAAAGACTCGCAAATAGCAAGTCTTCAAACAAAAATAAATACAATGGAACAAAAACAAATCGAAAAAAATATAGAGATAAAGAACATTCCCATGAAAGCAACTGATAACGCATTTGAAATTGTTAGTGCAATTGGTGAAGCCCTAGAAATAAAAATAAATGAGAGCGATATTGAAGAAATGTACGCATACACAGACAGGGCTAACAAACAATTGCGAAATCTCACAATAAGCTTCGCACGCAAACAAACAAAAATGACATTTCTCGAAAAAGCAAAAAATAAAACAAAATTAACATATGGAGAGATTCGTCTAAAGGTAAACAGAGAGAAAGACTCAATGCACTCAAATCAAATGATCTATATAAACAGTCAGCTGACCCCACACTTCAAGAAACTACTATGGCTAACGAAATCAAAAGCAAGGGAAGTAAACTGGAAGTATGTGTGGTTTAGAAACAACAAAGTGCTCGCGAGAAAGAACGAGGGAGACAAAGTGGTGGAGATAGAGTCCTCAACGG
Source organism: Portevinia maculata (assembly GCA_949715645.1). Lineage (NCBI taxonomy): Eukaryota > Metazoa > Arthropoda > Insecta > Diptera > Syrphidae > Portevinia > Portevinia maculata. The sequence goes on along the minus strand of OX454527.1, from coordinate 22,384,663 downwards.
ATCTCGATAAAGTAACATAACCAATTTATTGGAAAATGTACACAATGCGACAAAGATTTAACATACACATAATGGAAAACGAAATAAATAAAGGATCAAATATAAGCTTTGCAAAATTGGAAACTTATGACGATATGAAAAATTATATTAAAAAAGTAAATGGATTGGCTGTCTTTTTTTTAAATATACAGTCTATTAAAACGAACTGGAATGACTTTATGATAAATATATATGAATTCTTACAAGCAATTGATGTAATCATTCTGTCAGAAATAAACATAAGAAAAGAAGAAAATGAATTTTACAAAATTAATGGGTTTAACAACGAATCGTATAATAGATCCAATAGAAGAGGAGGAGGTATTTCAGTATTTTTGAGAGATGATATTTTATATGAGAGAATGGAAAGAGAATCAATATCCTTTGAATCCGTAGTTTTGAACGTGCGTAGAGGAAATATCGAAGCTACATTACTCACAGTGTATAGACCACCAATACTGAACGCAAATCACTTCATTGCTGAATTAAGTGACCACATAGATGAGATCGACAAGAAAAATGCATTACTGTTAATAGGAGATGTAAATATAAATATTAACAACTTGCATGATCCTGTTGTAAGCAACTATCTTTCTCTGATATCATCGAGAGGTCTTTTAAATACAATACACTCAGTAACGAGAGTGGAAGTGGCCAGAAATAGTAAAACTCTAATTGATCATTGTATGGTACGAGCAAGAAATAAAATTAAGTCTGGAGTTGCTGAAATAAATGTATCGGATCATTATGGCCTGTACTGTGCGCTTTTATGCAATAATACGGATGAAAATACGAAAACTGAAAAACAAGACTATGTCGTTAGAAGTGATCTCACAAGAAAATTAAACGAATACAATTGGGAACAGTTGAATCCAATCACTGAAGTCAACGAACTCTATGAACATTTTAGAAATACTTTCATAAATATAATGACATCTTCAAAAGTCATTACAAATAAAATCAAAATAAGAAAGAATGAGCATAACTGGATGACATATGAAATTAGAAACGCATGTTTGGAAAGAGATCGATTGTACAGGAGGTACAGAAACAATAGAAGAAATATATTGTATGAAAGAGAATTTAAGAAATTTCGAAACGATTTAAATAAAAAAATTACTACGACAAAGTCTAACTTTTTTAAAGAACAATTTCACCGAGCGAGCAATAATCCTAAAGAAACCTGGAAAATCGTCAACGCAGTATTAGGTAGAAAATCCGCCAATTTAGATGATATTTTATCAAAAAACTTTGCAAGCGAGAAAAACTTTGGTAACTTGGCAAACAAATTTGCAAAACAAATATCACTCGAAATAGACAATACGATTCACAAATGCGAATATAAATGTTATAATGGTCCATCAAATAGTGTTCAGCGGTCAATGTATTTCGAGGAAGTCACTGACAGAGAAATACAGAACATTATAAACTCATTAGATGAAAATAAGTCGGCGGGTATAGATGGGATAAGACCTAAAGATCTTAAAAAATGCTCGATGGTTATGGCTCCAATAATAACGAGAATAGTAAAGAAGAGCTTAGAGCAATCTACTGTGCCAACAATGCTGAAAACATCAATCGCTCGACCAATCTATAAGAGTGGAAAGAAAAATGAAATTTCGAATTATAGGCCTATATGCATCCTTTCAACCGTAGATAAGATTCTAGAAGAAGTTGTTGCCAAAAGGTTATATGAGTACGTTGAAAAATATAAGATCCTAGAAAAAAATCAATTTGGTTTCAGGAAAAAGAAAAGCATCAATCGACTACTCGGAGATTTCACAAACAGAATCAATTACAGCCTTGAAAAAAACCACAATGTAATCGCACTCTTCATTGATTTTAAGAAAGCGTTTGATACATTATGCCACAAAAATATTTTGAAGCAATTAGAAAAGGTTGGAGTAAGGGGACCTATCCTAACATGGTTTGAAAACTATTTAAAAGAAAGGAAGTACAAAGTTCGAATCGGAGAATACTTCAGTGAAGATGAGAATGCGAAATACGGAGTACCACAAGGATCCAAGTTAGGCCCTCTCATTTTCATAATATATGTGAATGACTTGCTATCAATTCTGAAACATAGCACCGGCTATGCGTATGCAGATGACACAGCCATTGTAGTTAGCCATAAAAACGTGGAAGCAGCGGAAAAAATGATGCAAAATGACTTTAACGCAATCCTAGCATGGTGTCATGACCATGGACTGGTCATGAATGCACAAAAAACAAAAGTTATGCACATACGACCACCACATGTATTAAAATATAAAATCACCATTAAAATGCACACCGATGAATGTCTACACATAGCAGGAAATCAATCAAAATTACAAAATGAGGATAACTGCTCAACAACAATCGAGAATGTATCAACATACAAATACCTTGGTGTAATCGTCGACTATAACCTGAAATGGAGCCAACACTTGCATGCTCTTACAATCAAACTTCGGCAATCAGCATATGCACTATTTCATCTCAGTTACTTATGCACACCAGATGTTCTCCGACAATGCTACTTTGGGCTGGTTGAATCGCACCTGAGATACGGCATTTTGGCGTGGGGAAATGCACCACAACAACAAAATCTAAAAGCAACGGTTATAAGGATACAAAAAATGGTGTATCGATCAAAGCTACGTATGCATGATATTGATTGGCATCAAATCGATAGCAGGACGAGACTACTTAATATAGAAAGACTACATAAGCTGGAGGTAGTATTACAGTTCGAAGATGACACCACCTTCAAGATACCAACACAGCAAACTGTCAGCACAAGAAGAAGGTACCAGGACAGATATGTTATTCCGAGATACTGTAACGAGTACGGACGACGAAAATATGATGTAGCGATTCCCACAATATTTAATGAATTACCCGTGAATTTTCGCAACTTCGAAAAACCAATTTTTTTGAAAAAAGTTAAACAATTTTATCAAAATAGTGAACAGTTTTAAAGCAAAAATACTAAAAAATACAAAAAAAAAAAAAAAAAAAAAAAAAAAAGTGAATTACAAATGCTATAAGAACTCAAAAACAATAATATCCTTCCAGAAATAACCTTCTGCAGACAAGCCCATGCGGCTTTGCAGATTTAAATTTGAATAATATACATATCACAACAGAGCCTAATCCCTTGGCAAAGCCTGGGATAGGTATTTTCCAACTTCATAGAGGTTGAGAAATATTGAAAACTCTATTATTATTATAAAAAAAAAAAACACTGATTTCGCTAAAGCCTTTGATAGAGTCAACCATACTATCTTGATAACCAAACTGAAAAAAATAGGTTTTCATTCTAGCGTTTTGAAATGGCTGGAATCCTATTTATTAGGGCGCATTCAATTTGTGTCAATTGACAATCTCCTTTCAAAGCCAATTTTTGTCACATCGGGTGTTCCACAAGGAAGTCACCTTGGGCCGCTCCTTTTTCTTATTTTCATTAACGACATGCCTGATATTTTCTTAAATTCCATTCGCCTTTTGTTTGCAGACGATCTTAAATTCCTAAGATGCGTACAATCTGACCTTGATAGACTTGTAGAATGGTGTACGTTTAATGATTTGTTCTTAAATGTCTCCAAATGTCAGTGTTTTTCTTTCAGCAGAAATTCCTCCCTAATTTGCTTTGAATATAAAATTGGAAGCATTATCCTTAAAAGAGTTCTCGAAAAAAAGGATCTTGGAGTAGTATTCGACCCTAAATTTAAATTCATTAAACATACTGAGTACATTGCCGCCAAAGCTAATTCCATGCTTGTGTTCATTAAACGCAACTCCTCAGATTTTTCAGATCCCTATACTCTAAAATCGCTGTATAGCGCATACGTCAGATCTCTTTTGGAATACTGTTGCGTAGTATGGAATCCATACTACACCATTCATTCCAATAGAATCGAAAATATTCAAATGAATTTTACAAGATTTGTTGTTTGGAAACTTGGCTGGAACATTGTTATGCCATCGTATACTACCCGATGTCAGGTCATTGGCATTCAATCGCTCGTAAATCGTCGTAAAATATACTAAATAATGTTTGTAAGTGACATTTTGTCGCATCATATTAATTGTCCATCACTTTTGTCATTAATAAATATGTATGCACCATCTCGCCATCTAAGGGAACGTTTCCTGTTTATGGAAGACGAACACAGGGTGATATATGCACTCAATGAGCCAATAACTCGCTGTGTCAGGGAAACTAACCGCATTTCAGATGTTATTGATTTCAATTTCCATTATAGTAGATTTTCTTTGAAAGTTAAACTACTGTTGTTTTTTTCATCCAATTTTTAAAATGCTATTATGTATTGAATAGTTTAAGATTCATAGATGTGTATTTCGATAGTCTGTAAGATAATTAGGTCTGATTGATTGAATAAATAAATAAATAAATAAATAAATATATAGTTAACTTCACAACTTAATATGCTATCAGGCCACAAAAATCTATTTTTAAAACTATAAAACTGACTTAAAAAAATCTCCAACTTACCTCTTGTACAAAATAACAACGGAGAGGAGAAAAATACAAAAGTACACCTAACTTTTTTGAGAGCCTGACTACGAGTGTCAAATTTTAATCGTGTCCATGTATTCAACAACTGTTGCTTACTTCAAAGTGCATCAAGTCGAAATCGGCTTTGACGAATGTGCCCCAGTTTACCATAGGCTCTGAAGAATTAGGAGAAAACTATCATACGTTGCAACTAATTTTAGCAGGAGATTTTGATGTTAATTTCGCGTCCGAAGATTGACAACTCTTGGTAAACTGTCTCCAAGATAAATTAGAACTACAAATGAATAATAACCGAAATGAGCCTACCACAAGACACGGAACAACAATCGATGCAATTTTCTCTAGATATCTCTCTAATTTTCATTCGAAAACATAAATGTATCTTCTTTCTTATTAAATAAGCCTATTGTCTCGGTCTTACCATAGTAATTATTTTATATGTGGCCCTTAGGGCTAAGCTCGCATCTGTTGGGTAGCAACAGCAGTGTTCCACAAAATAACAGCAAAACAAACCATATTGTTCCGTGGTTGATATTCCATATGTATGTACATTTATTTTTATAAAAGTGTTAACCTCGAATTTTAATTAACTTATTTTCATACGTATCACAAATAGATATTTTCTAATTTCGGCAAAAGAATTTGCATCATTACTAGCATCTATGCATGCATATCTAAATTAAATCTGAATTAAATTTCTAAGAAAACAACAAAAATATCTGGGAACATTTTATAATTCATTAGACATTCGACCAATTTGGCCATTTAGTTATTATATTATACAGAGCATCACCAGGTCCATCGGATTGATCCAATTGCCTGCTGCCGTAGAGCTTAAAATCAGGTTCAAGTTTGTTCAGTCTAACACCTTCATCAAGCAGCCACTTGGTGGCGTTTATCTGATTCTCTGGCGGCTCATACTTGTTGAAGGTCCCAATAAATGCTATACCAACACTATCATCGTTATAGCCTTTTGTATGAGCGCCGACCTTATCCCATCCTCGGGCGACATACACACTGCCATCACCACCCAGTAGAAAGTTATACTGGATGTCATCAAAGGATCTCGACTCCATGTCGAATGTTTGAATGAATCTTGTACGAAAGATGCACATGGCCTGTAAGGAGACATATTTTTTTTATCACTGTGAGGTAAAAAATTCTTCTTTTGAACTCACCAGAGTGGAACAATTTTGCGTGGCTGTATGAGTGATTATAACTCGTAAAACTGGAGTTTCAAGATCATCTAATGGCGCATTGGGTGGCTGTGCAACCCATTCATCTCTTGAAATCATTCGATGGATTGGTTGACTGTTAACATCTGACAAAGAAATTGAAACGATCAGATACAAAATAATTACTGAAAAACTTACTTTGTAACACACCATCCTTAAGGACATAGACTGATATAAGGGAAATAAATACGATTAAAATTGCAACTATAACAATTATTATGGCGATAATGGCGGTTTTATTATTCAGAAAAGTTTTATATAACTGCGATGGTGTTGCATTGCCTGAAAATATAAATATTTGACAGATTCATTACGTATTAATTGAAATAATATTTGGAAGATGTGTCATTACTATAAACTATTATTAAAGTTGTTATATTATTCAAATCAATTTGTAACAAAACTGGTTCGATATTTTTTAAATTGTTTAAGTGAATTTTAAGTGAGTATAATTGAATTCTGTGTTTTGACAGGCTTAGTTCTGGCAGTCACATAACTTGTCCAAGTAGGTATGCTTATTAATGGGAAATAAGCATGACTAAATTTCGCTTGACTGTTCAATTAAAAATAATAGCTTTTCTGACAACAATATGTTTTTTTCTAGATCGAGACGATGTAAGGAAATTATATTAAATAGACGTCCCACTTTCAGTGCAGGAAAATAACTTCCCGGGAAATAACATCTCATGGGTAATCATTTAACCTCGAGTGGGAAATAATATCACTTTTTTTATGTCAAGTTATTGCCCACTGAAGGGCTTACAACTCTGGGCATGTAACGACTTTTACACCGGCCGGCCTTGGACCCCACATATCAGCTCCACGCGTAGTGCTGCAAACCTCATAAGGTATAATTTATTTCATTAGATAACAATACCTGGGTGGCCACCTCGCGGGTTAAAGGGTTTAAGGCTCTGGAAATTTCTTCAACTCATACACCGGTCGGCCTTTGGCCGCAGTTGCCTTTACTGGACATCTTTTCGATTCAGACACCGATCGGCCTTCGACCGCACATGCCGGTGCTCAAGGCGACATGCTTCCAATCTTATAAGGTAGGAAATAGTTTATCAAATAACAATACCTGGGTGGACCACCTCGCGGGTAAAAGGGTTTAAGGCTGCTCTGGAAATCTCTTCAACTCATATACCTGCCGGCCTTTGGCCATAGATGCCGTAACTAAGGGCGCCGCTACGTTTCAAAGCCCATAAGATATGAAATAGTTCAACAGTGCCTGATTGGCGGTAAAAGGTTTTAAAACTCTGTACATCTCTTCGACTCATACACCGGCCAGCCTTTGGCCGCACATGCCGGTGCTCAAGGCGCCGCCACGCGGCGTGCTTCTCAGCTTATACGGAATGCAATATTTCATCAGATAACAATACCTGAGTGGCCCGCTTCGCGGAAAAAAATGTTTAAGACTTTGGAAATCTCTTCTACTCATACCCCAGCCGCCCTTCGGCCTCACATGGCGGAGTTCAGGGCACCGTTCAACAGATAACAGTACCTGGGCTTAAAAGCCTTAAAATTAAAAAAAGACATTTCTTCTGCTCATATACCGGCAGGATTTCGGCACCGATTTATACAGAAAAACTCGATACTCACTAAGTTATTTACCGGTTGAAACCAGGAATGCCGTTGTTACCACCGCATACTTCGCGTTTCTTGTAGAAAGATATTTTTGATACCAAAATAAAACAAAATAAAAAAGTTCCCAAAAATATGCAAAATAACCATGACAAAATGAACGGACGCTCCAATTTTATAATAATTTATGTTGTTGGTTGTCATGCAGTATTTTAAGGACATTTTTAATATTTTCGGGTAGTTTTGCATTTTGATAAAATTTTGTGTCAACAATTTGGGGCCTTTTTCACTGCTTTGGGGCAATTTCGCATAAATGGAATGAGGCCATTTTTTATTTTGAAATATAGACCCATGTTTTTGGGTCTTTTTCCTTATTTTTTCGGGCCATTTTGCATTGGGGCCTAGTGTCATTGCGCCCATCAACAGGTACAGCACCATTTTGAAATATTGCTCCATATCGCAAACAGTGCAAGAGTGAATCACCGATATTTGAAATCAATATATTTACAGTGCGGAGACCCAAGATTGCTGGTTCTATACGACTGGACTCATCATAAACAAAAAATAAACAATAGTTACATTCATACCAGTATTTAAAAGCCTACTGGAAAGGCCAGGGTAATGCTGGCTTAGCAGCCTGTGATGGGCGTACATTGCAATTGCGAGACCAATAAACACATACGAAGCCTTGGCATGGGACAAATGAATGAATCTGATTACAACAAGGAAGATCCTTTACAAAGTACATCAATTGAGAGTGTGCCTGTACATCAAAAGGGTAATGGATATATGCGCAATAGCGGCCATGGAGGTATGCTTTTGGAGTTGTTTACAATTTGAGGGATGGCAAAAGAAGATATTGGTCTAAGGTTCAAATTCCGTCGGCCAAGTAACATATAAAAGTTTTTTCCACTACCCCACCTCTTCTGACAAAGATCCAAGAGTATCAATTGTCATGATAAGCTTCTCAAATCGCTTTCGGATTCGGCTTAATTGTAGGTCCCTTCAACTTCGCACAAGATGAATGGTTGATGGTTTTAGCTTCATTATGGGCCTAGCTTAGTTTGTAACATACATTAATATTGCCCGTAGACCCCTAAAAGTTACTATATTTATGATCAGCATCGATAGTAATGTCGATTTAGCCATTTCCGTCCGTCCGTCCGTCCGTCTGTCTTCAAAAATTAGGTATTTAAACTGGACCTAGAGAGCTGAAATCTTAACCATATATCTACTCTCTAGGGACCCGAAATAATCAAGTTTAAGAATTTTTGAAATCCGCTCACAGATACGCCCACAAACTCAAAAAAAAAAACAAATTTCTGTGCCTAAAAGGTAAAACATCTTATGTCATTTTTGTACACTTTTTAGGAGAGCCATTTTAAACTTTAAGCAGCGCTCTGAAATTGTAATTCGGTAAATCAACTTAAGTCGACCTAAGAATAACGAAGTCGTCACTTTTCTCGCGGTAAAAAATCTTAGGTGCAAATAAGTTTTTTTGCTGTAAGGTAAATCAGGGAAATAATGCACACATAAGATGTTTTACTACAATTTTGTTCACACTATTTTTCAAATGAAGGGGAAATATTGGTACTTAAGCTACTTTGGCTTTTCAAATAATAAACATAAGCTGTTTTACCTTATGCAGGCACTACAGTGGATGACTTAAGCTATTTTACAAACAGTTATAACTTCCTCATTATGTGAAATTTTTTCACCTGGTATGGCTTAAGAAATAGAGTAAGGAGAACACAATTCAAATAACCTTAAACAGCTAAAACAACTTAAGTCGACTTAAAATGTTTTACCTTTTAGGCACAGATTTATCGAAAAAATCGAATTTTGAGCTACATGCCTGAATTTTTTTATATATGATCTTTGACTCTAATAACTGCTCGGGAGATGCCCGCTGACATGTCCACAATTAAATAAAACAATTTTATTGATATGTCAAAGTTTGGGCTAGGAAACTGAAATTTGTAATATAGACTCTCTAGGTGCCCTTTATACTTATGTTCAAATATTTTTTAAATCCGCCTACTGGCACGCCTATAATTAAACAAAACAATTTTATTGGAAAACCAAAGTTTGAGCTAGGGAGCGTTTTTTACAAAAGCTTCGTTTTTTCGATTAAATCCTTAAAATGTTATATAACAAAATATGAGGAGCGTTCTTAACAATTCAACTATACTTAGACTTTTCTCACGCCCACTTATGAGGGATAGGAATGAGAATATGGTATTCAACAATTCGCCCAAGCGGACTGTAGCCCATCCCCATGTTTTTTATTACTATTATCTTCTTCTTTATTTTTTCAACGATAAAAAAAGTGTACAAGGTACACTTTGCTTAAGAATACGGACCGTCTGCCGAGTCAATAGTCCATATATTTATATTGATTGGACAACTTCACGATTCACCAATAAGGGCTTATACAGATGGATCAATGACGGATGAAGTTCAGTTCCAGTAGAGTTCGGATCAATGACTAAGCCCACATAAATATGGACAGATTTTCATTTCAGCATCTTTAAGGCCGAAATAAAATATATTGGTTAATCCTTAAAGCGTTTGGTTTTTAAGTGTCAAAAAACACAGGAAAATTGCAAAAGTGTATACAACTTTCGTTTGAGTTGATAAATCAATGCTAGCCATTAAGCTTATTTCGTGTTAATGCTGTACACGACTACGTTTGAAGCAGTCGTTTTATTTTCATAGAAATGGAAAAGCTCAAGGAGCGGCATTTCTCACTAGTGAGAACCTCTCCAGCAGCGGCACTTCAAACAATGCTACATTTACTTCCCATCGACCTCGTAGGCAAGACGAGGACTACGACTGAGATACTCTCACCAATGCACTGGCCATGCCAAAATACTTAAGGTGCACCGCTGTCTTCCGTACTCTACGGATCGACAGCCTACTGAAATGAGCTTTACTCTGGGCTTCAAACACTCAATACCGGACAGAACATAGTGGACGCAACGCGACGTAATCAAAAATGATTCGCTGTCAATATCACGGATGGGACCAAGACCCAAGAAGAAGTCGGTGCCGGAGTCTTCTCAGAAGACCTATCCACCTCTCCCTTAATCTTCCAAATTATTGCTGCGTCTTCCAAGCCGAAATCGCAGCAATTTGCCATGCCGCTGACTGGTTGACGGCAAATACCATACCACAAAATGATATCGTCATATTTATCGACAGTAAGGCAGCTATCAATGCAGCACAATAAGATCCAAGGCAGTGAAGGCCTGCCTCGCATTTCTTAATGAGATAGCTACACAGTACAACATCACCCTTTGCTGGGTACCAAGTCATAGCGAAGTGCAAAAGAATTGTGAGGCTGACGAATCTCATCCACGCCGATGCGATTAAATAAAGCAAACCTTCGATAGAGCCGGCTGAGCCAATGAGCTTGACTAGAGAAGATCCAATAGACTGCTAAGACATAAAAAAAATCACTGGACACTGTGCAATGGGTAGGCATGCTCAGAGATTGGACATCTCCTACAACGATTTCTACAGAAGTTGTAGAGATGAAGAAGAAGAAGAGGCAGTCCCGCACTTCCTGTGCACTTGTCCCGCACTCGAAAAAACATTAGGATGGTTACTTTATGTCAATACCTCTTCCACGTTGTGGATGATCTCAGCAATTCCCGCACGGCCGATTCAAATTTTTTTATAAAGAAGAGTAGACAGTTCTAGGTGCGGGCAGCGATATCCACTTGCCCCTTCCCAATGGCTTCATAAAAGACCTAACTCATAGAGGGCTATTTCTAACCAACCAACCAACCAAGTATCTGCGAATTCCATTGCATTAAATGATGCAAAGATGCCAAGCCATAATTAAAGCCTTAGAAATGAAATCTCTGATAAATTTGGAGCGACATCCAAAAAGTGATAAATTATTTTGTTATGGTCTCAAAAATTGATTCTGAGAATGTTTGCCCAGGGCGCCAACTGCCACTCCCGATGGTGTTATTTTTTAATTATCTATACAGGCTTATACAATATACATTATTTAAACAGCATCAAAGACTACCACACTCAAATCTTCATCAACAACGAAAGATTTTCCATGCATTTTCCAGTTTTAAAAATCCGATTTCGACGACTGAAGCCCTCAGTCACCTCCCAGAAGCACCACCACAAATTTGTGAGCTCGGCCTCTCCCAGAAATGCCCTACTTTACTCAATCCAACGTATAAACTAAGAAGATGCTCCTGGAAGGGCATGTTTACTGAGTTTATCCCTCTCCGCTATTGCGGTATTAAAACGGGGCAGCTCATGAGCATTGGCGACATCCCCGCCGTGGATGAGCCGCTTATATCTCACCCTGCGGTAACGGTGGTATAAAATCGGGATAACATCATTCGTCTGGACAAGCCCTTTCACATCAATATGAATAAATACCCTTCTGATAAAGCCAGACCGGAGGGTACTCTCTATGAACATTTCATTGGGAAAGTAAGCCCCTATTGTCGCTGGCGATTGCCCTTGCAACGTGCCTTCGAGTCACCTTAATGAAGAAATTGTCAATCCTATTCAACTGAACCACATCGTATAGGACCGTGTTGGGATATTATATTTTTTTTCTAGTTGGACTCAGGCGTTTGGAACAGCCAGAGACATACCCTTAGACATTGTCTCTCCAAGACTCGAATCTTTTCCATACAACTAGGTGATATATTAAACCATGATATGGCCAAGCGATGATCGGACTTATAAGAGCCGCATAGCATAATGACCTTCACTCTGGAGACAAGTTGACTGCTATGAAACAGTCTCCGTCTCAGAGCATAAGCCATCTTGGCCCTAGCAAGACAAGTACTAAATGTTAGTCGAAATATAGATACGACACAGATATCTAACTATGCTTCTTATCGCCAATGGCTGTCCAATTGGTCCAAAAATTGCCAAATTCTTCCAGATTTTGTCTGGTATCCGAAGAGGCTCCAGTCAATGTTGTTCTGAAAAAAGGCTGTTTTCCTCTTCTGAGAGTTGATTTTCAACTTCCAGTCGTGGCAATATTCCTTAATTTGATCTATGTGAGGATCTGATCTGTAGACCACCAAATACGCTAAAGCATGTCTGAGTGCACCTACTAGATCACTCGTGTAAATGAGAACAGGATCGGAGAACTCAACGCCCGCCGCTGTAAACCGTTTTTAATTTCAAAGACTCTGCTCGAAGTCTTTTGCCACATTTGACAACGAACTTCTTTCCCATAAGCATATTATAAATTACATATAGCAAAGGTTTGTGCATCCCACGCCTAGTCAACCACACAAGCCTTCGCAAAATTAACCAGGGGTGGAATCGGCTAAGGTGATAGTTGATAGTTGACAATCAAAATCATACATTAACGTCCACGTAAGGTGATTATCAAATTGACAATCACCTTTTTGCCATCAATTTCATGTGACAGCTATTTAGGTGTCGCTTTCATACATTTTTGTTATTTTCATAGGTATGAACCTCGGCTTCAACTCCAAATAAATTAAATGCTTTAGTGAAAAAAGAATATACATATATTAAATAAATTCAAATACAAAAGTGGAATTGGAAAATTAGTGAAGTGCAATGTTTACTTCATTAGAACTTTTCTACACAAATGAAGAAAATAATTACACAAATGTCCAACTATTAAGAAGAAAAATGAGAAATAAAGCTAATATCTTGGAACTTTCAAACCCGATGAAAGAATTCATAGAATTATAAATATTCATTGTTGATTGTTATCATTTATTATTGTGTATTTTAGATTTTTGAAAAACTTTCGCTTATCAAAAGAAGCGTTTGTGTTTGTATTGGGACTGCTTGATTTACCAACTGGAATAAGGTCAACGCATGTTCCACCTATCCTTCAATTGTCTGCAACTTAAAATCTTGGTGGTGGTGGCTATCAAAGACAAGTTGGGGCTGACTGGGCTGCACCAATGGGTCAAAGTACGGTGGCTGAAATTACTGCTGTAGTCATTAAAAAAATGCAGTCAATACTTGGTCCATTTATGATAAAGTTTTTGCCTAAGGACTCAACAAAATCATATTTGAAATATAAATCATGAAAAATAAACACACATCAGCTGCTTGGAATGACAGCGTCGGCAAGGAAGTGACGTTTAAAACTCTAAGTGCTGCCAATAATCAATCATTTTTTAGTGATCGCTTTACGCAGAGCAAAGAGGAGTTGATAATCAAAAACGACAATCAAAAAGCGACAATCAACTATCACCTTAGCCGATTCCAGCCCAGACAAGCACCCGGCCAAGGTTCTTGCATTTATTCCACTTAATGTCGGGCACCAATATCGACGCAGCGTGAATTGTGTCATGCCCCGCACTGAACCTAAACTGGTTGTCCGAAATGATGTTCAGGCAAGCACGCTACGCACTCCGCCATTGAAGCGCGGCTGAGCTATGTATACTTTATCATATAAGACAATTTTATTCATTATCCACCCCGATCATTAAATGTTTCTTCGATTCAAAGTTCAAATCCCATATTATGGCGCAATTATTAGCTCAAAGATCAAAATTAGGTATCGATGATTTCGAAACATGACCGATAAAATATTCTTAAAAACCGGTTTTTTAATGCGCTCTACTGGTTCGGATTCAATTAACATGTCTTTACATTAATGAGGCATTATTAGGGAGCTATTATGAATTGGTGCCATTTTTGTCGTTTGATTTTCTATTATTTTGCAATTAACATAATGTTTATCTCGAATAAAGAGAATTTACGTTTTTGTGTAAAACAAAAATAATTCGTTGGCATCTACTGCAAATATAATTACGTTGTATTAAAGAACACAATATGTTTACTTATCACATACTCGTACATTAAAAAAGCACGCGTTTTATTAGTATAAGAGTATGTGGAAAGTAATTGCGTTAAAAATAAAATACCTATGTATACAAAAATGTACATGTGTAGTCTGGACGCAGGGTTGCCAATAATCCATCACGTAAGATTGACGATCTCGTTTTCGACATCGATTTCGATAGTAATGATTCAGTTAACATTGAAAATCCCTATCGGCTGAATGAGATCGTTGGACGATTCAATATTTACCTCATGTAAGCCAATAACTATCTCAAAAAACTATTGTCAAGACTACAGGAATTGCTCGAAAGCCATGTTTTGAAGAAAATTAAAGCATTTTTTAAGGTGATTAATTGACTTGGATCATTTTTAAATGCCGCCAAATATTATCAACGCAATTTGTTATAAATAAGATACAATTGCCTTTTTATTTTTCTCGCAATTTAAAAATGTTTAACAAATAATTGTAGCCGCTGTCGTCGTCGGTTAGGTAAGGCATTAAAAAAGGTTAAGACAACTAACAAATTTATTACCCTGCCACCATTCACACTAATTCACTCACAGTGGATCAATAATAAAAGTGCAAATTAAATTATAGAAAAATGCTAAAGATAGGTTTGCATTCCGACCGTATCAAAAGATCATATAAAGTAGTTCTGAACCACGCGTTCCCCCCCCCCCCCCCCTTCCGCCCCTTGACGTTTATTTTTGTTAAAGAATCGTTTGCTAGCTGCAGTAACCGAACTATTTGAAAAAGAAGGCGATGTTTCAACCGAACCAGATTTTTCTGGCGAAGACAGTGACCTAGATTTTGTTCCTAAAAATATCAGTCGGGTGCAGTGGCTCAATGGTTAGTGTGTCTGCCTACCGGAGATATTAATGCCAAACATGCGGCATGGGGAAATGTTACTGCAAATCCCAGGGGCAACCAGTTTCACGACTGGTGGCGCCTCAATATGTTTGAGTACAAACTCGAGTTGTACGCGACAGATATCCCTTCTTTCCCAAGAAGCGGAGCTTTCCTGGACTTGGCCTTAACGGACGCAAGACTTCAATTGACAAATATAGACTAATACACGCGGAACTGTTTGCGTGCGTTTGAGTACGATAGTGACCACTACGGACTCGCCGCCGCAATACGGATCCCGAACGAGCAAACGCTGCTGGAGGAGTACGAAGCAGTGTGTTCATTCGATTATCGGAGGGCGCAATGGTCGCGCTCCTCCAGATTGTTAAAGCGAGATATACGTTCGAGTGGAATCGACCCACCGACAAACAGTAACATGACAAATGATGACATTGATCGGCATTTATTGCAAACTAGCTGCACCTGCCCGGCTTTGCCCGTGCCCGAGAATTCTATTGGCCAATATGTTCGAGTAGACTTCCTTATAATTGTTTATAGCGGGTATCCGGCGTATGTTGCTGCGCCTAAAAAAGAAGACCGATTTTGACCAAAGTTCACAGAAACACTCTCAGGCCAATACCGAAGATTGCCTGATTTGAGCTCAACCGGTGAAAGGGACTGCACGTTTTTCTCCGCATGGCTTAGGCCGCTCATAAAACTTCGTTGTTCCGTTTAGGGTAGGTGCTTGTTGTCTGGCAGGCGCCTATGTCACCTTACTTCTGCGAATCAAACAACAAAGCGAAAATAAAAAACTTCGATTGAATCACTTTTCATTCACTTCCCCACCGATTGTTATCAATGTTGGAAAAGCAACTTTCCGATGTCCGATTCACAAAAAAATGCAAAAAATTTCAATAAGAGTTATTTGAATAAAATATTGAACACACGATATCTCAAGAATGAAAGTGCGCACAAATTCCACAATAAGCTTGAAACGTTCGTGTGGTCTCCCTCTTTCATATGCTTGTTCGGATAACAAAATAAGTGACATCTGTACGGTCTCTGTATCTGCGTCGTAATTTACACGCATACGCACATATGCATGTGTACTCACTCAAATGCCCATATCTCACACACCGATGCAGATATAGCCAAACATAACAACCTTCGTGCAGACGTCGCCTTTCATGGAAAAAAATTTCATTGGAATCGGTTAACGCGTTTGGCCAAACACCGGCAACAAACACAAATATGGATATAGAAAATATATAGAAAATATTACACAAAAAAACTTTTTATTATTTCACTTAAATTTGTTTTTTTTTTCAAAGCACATGATACCTACATATGAAACACACAGTGTATAAATACATTGTCAATTTTTTTTTCTTTTTTAAGAAACACATAATTTGCACACCTATGCAGATACAGACATCGCACATACATAACATCCTTCGTATAGACGTCACCTTTCTTTAAAAAAAATTTCATTGGAATCGGTTAACGAGTTTGGCCAAACACCGGCAACAAACGCAAATATGGATTGATTTTTATATACATATATATATAAATAGATATAGATATATTCTCATATCAATTTTAATTCACAAAAACTTACAAAATCGCAATGAAGAAATCCGAATCCGACAGCGCCACCAAATATGAAACAAAATTGGCTTCTCCATTGATCGATAATAGATGGCGTTACGTTGCGTGTCTATCTGACAGTTCAATTGTGATACGATATGTTACATTCAAATGTGATTCTTTATTTGGTTGTTGCCAAAATAAATAAATACAAAATGAAAAAAAAAAAAAAAAATTAAAAAAAATCGAAAAAAACCTGTCGTAACACGCTGGGTGGTCAAAATAAGCCATTTTGAAATTTAGATTTTTTTTCTTCTAAAACCCGTGCTGAGAAAATACCTTTCCAACAAAGTATAAATCATCAAAATCGGTTCGGCCAATCTCGAGTTATGCGGTTACATCGCTTCGGACACTTTCTTTTATATATATAGATGAATGACGCCATCAAACGAACTATGGAACGAACTATTCCTCGGGTAGGACGTTCCAACGAAGACCAGACAGAAAAGTACAGAAACCCTACAATCGACGCACTATACAGCCAGAAAAGTAGACTGCTCTCGAGGCTTAAACGGCTGCACAGGCAATTTACTGATCGCGACGACCCGGAGGTAAGGATGCTGAAGTCCTGAAACAGCTGATAAAAGAAAATTACAGAAAATCTGTAAGTCTGTATTGGGGCACCAAAATTCGGGCTATTAAAACCTGTAGTCCGAATATGTTCCCACAGATAAATAAGTTGTTCAGGAGGAAAGATCACAATGATATTCCTTGTGTTCGAATCTCTCAGACAGCAGAGAACAGACAGACAGTACTGACTGCTGGAATAAGTCCAGAAAGTGTCGCTTCAAACGACGATTTTTTCGTGGTCGAGGACCCACAGGAGAAAGTGGATTTGCTGGGCACTTGTTTCGAGGCCGTGTATACGGTGAACAATCCTGTTCGCCGTAACCACGACATTGAGAATAGAGCTCTAGTGAGCCACTTCTATCTGCGCACCGAACCTGAGAATTGGCGATCTGAGAATAACGGATTCACCGTGTTCACTGATGAAAACCATGCTAATGCAGTTGTTGCCAATGGCCAAGATGCGTCGCACTTGTTCGTGTCGAAGGATGATCTTCTGTGCATCTTCGAGTCACTAAAGAATAAAATGTCGGCGGGGATGGATGGTGTCCCAAACGGCGTATTGAGACACCTGTCTCTGGAGGCTGTAGATATTTTCACCACGCTGTTTAACAATGCGCTGAATAATGCACATTATCCGGCGCATTGGAAGGTAGCTGTGGTACACCCTATCCCGAAAAAATGTAAAGATAGGACGAACCCTGCCAATCTCCGGTCAATTAGCTTGCTTCCGAATATTAGCAAGGTCTTTCAAAAAGTTGTCAATACAGCCCTGTTAAAGTGGGTCGAGGACAATAACATAATCCCGGACAACCAGTTTGGTTTCAGGGCGAGGCATGACACTATTCATGCCGCGTCGAAACTGGTTTCCGACATTCAGTGGAATAAATGCAAGAACCAATGCACGGGTGCTTGTCTGGTTGATTTTGAGAAGGCTTTCGACACCGTATGGTTTGAGGGACTTTTCTACAAGTTGACCAGGCGGGGGATGCACAAACCTTTGCTATATGTAATTTATAATAACCTAATGGGAAAGAAGTTCGTTGTCAAATGTGGCAACGTGACTTCGAGCAGAGTCTTTGAAATTAAAAACGGTTTACAGCAGGGGGCGGTCAATTCTCCGATCCTGTTTAACATTTACACGAGTGATCTGGTAGGTTCACTCAGACATGCTATAGCGTACGCCGATGATTTGGTGGCATACAGATCAGGTCCTAAAATCGAGGTCATTAATATCCTTTTGCAGCGTGACTTCGATCAAATTAAACGATATTGCGACGATTGGAAGTTGAAAATCAACTTTCAGAAGACGGAAACAATCTTGTTCAGAACTCTATCGGCTGGGGCCTCTAGGGATACCAGAAAAAACTGGAAGAAATTGGCCATTATTGGACAAAATGGGCAGCCATTGGCGGTGAGAAGCGTAGTTAGATATCTGGGTATCTGGCTTGACCAGTATCTGTATTTCGATAGACATATAGTTGCTTGTCTTGCTGGGGCTAAGAGGGCTTATGCTCTGACAAGGAGACTGTTTCATAGCAGTCAACTTGACTCCAGAGTGAAGGTCATTTGCTACGTGGCCCTTATAAGGCCGATCATCGCTTATGGTTGTCCATTGTGGTTTAATATAGCGCCTAGTTATATGGAAAAGATTCGGGTTTTGGAGAGACAATGTCTTAGGACCTGTCTCCGATTGTTCCGAACGCCTGAATCCAACTATATAAAATACTATCCCAACAAGGTCCTGTACGAAGGGGCTCAGTTGAATTGGATTGACAATTTCCTCATTAAGGTGACTCGAAGGCACGTTGCAAGGGCGATGGCCAGCGACAATAGTCTGATCTTTGGGGCTTACTACCCCAATGAAATGTACATAGAGAGTACGCTCCGAGGGATGGTATCCCGGTATTATACCACCGCTTCCGCAGTGCGAGAGATAAGCGCCTCATCCGCGGCGAGGACATCGCCAATGCCCATGAGCTCCTCCGTTTTAGTACCGCAATATCGGAGAGGGCTAAATTCGATACAGAAAAACAATTTGCCGAATTTTGGTGGCTTTTTGAGGGGGGAGGGGTCAACATGCCCTCCCAAGACGGTGCGTTACTCTAGGTAACATCCTCTTAGTTTATAAGTTAGATTAAGTTAGCTAGGGCATTTCTGGGAGAGGCCGGGCTCGTCAACTTGTGGTAGTGCTTCCGGGAGAAGATTGACGCTGTAAGGCTTCAGTTAGCTCAGGGTAGCGCGTGTGCACATTGACGACTGCCAGGCGCTCGGAAAGCAAATGGGATTTTGACCACTTGTTGTGCAAGGCAACGAGTGCTCAGAATCCTAATTATAGTTAGAATATGTTAGGTAGTTTAAGTAAGTAGAATAGGTAGTTTGTAGTTTGTTTTATATAAAAAAATATAAAGTCTTAATAATGATACCGAGTTTTAATTGATTTTCTCGACGAATGCATAATATGTAAGATTAGTTCGTAAATAGTTTTTAGGACGAAAAGCAATAATTATAAGATATAGTTAAGTTTAGGGCGTCCGCATAAGGACCAATAAATAAGAATAAGTATCCTGTTAATTTTAAGTTAGATCTAGTACATAAGTTGATATTCAGTAACAATTAAAAAATGAATTTAAAAGTCAAAGTAAAGTGTGTCTGCCTACTAATCGAAAGGTCCCCGGTTCAATTCCGGGGCCAAATAACATCTTGAGTTTTTTTCCACGGCCCCACCTCTTGCGAACGTCTGACAAACATCCAAGAGTATCAATTGTCATGAGAAGCTTCTCAAATTTGCCGTTCGGATTCGGCTTAAAATTGTAGGTCCCTTCCACTTCGCAAAGTAAGTGGTTGGAGAAGCTAGGTTTTAGGCCCACTATGGGCCGTTAATGCCTAAAATTTATTTATTTTTTAAAGATATCAGTGACTCAAGCGACAGCGATGAAGATTTTGGAGTGCAACAGAAACCGAATGAGAAAATAATTTCATCTGAAAAGAAAAATAGGAGGTGGAGAAAAGCTAACCCACAACTATGGAGAAGAAATATAAAGCGTGCTGAAATAATACAGAGTAATACTCCAAAGACTTCAAAATGTGAAAAATGCCGTTTCAAATGTCAGAGCAGTTTTTTGCGATCAGCAGAGGTTAAAAATGTGTAAAGAATTTTCGAAACTGGCATACGAACGGCAAAAGGATTTTATTTTGAAGGCTGTCGTCGACTCCAACATACAAAGACCTCGAATGAGATCTTCACAGAGAAAAATCACTCGTAATACTACCAGATCATTTTTTTTTTTAAGTGAAAAGGAAAATATTCGGGTTTGTCGCTACTTTTTTTTGCAGAACTCTCGGTATTTCGTATGGAACTGTTAAAACAGCTTTCAAATATAAAGCAACAAATGGAATTTTTTCCAACAAAGACGAGAGGGGTAGATCAAAAGCTGCAAATAAAACATCCGAAGAGAATATAAAATTAATACAGGATCACATAGAAGGCTTTCCCACTGTTGAATCCCACAACTGCCGAAAATCTTCAAAAAGGATGTATCTAGATGCAAATTTAAGTATTTCGAAGATGTATGGTCTATTTATAGAGAAATAGAAGTGTGGCACGTCAGCCAAATTACCTTCGTCGACTACTTATAGAAAAGTTGTTGGTGAGTGTTACAATTTATCTTTCTTTCATCCTAAAAAAGATCAGTGCCAAGTTTGTGAAAAGGGTAAAGGAACAACCAGTGAAGATTTCATTGCACACTTAAAAAGAAAAGATGAATGTGCTGCTGCTAAATCATTCGACAAGGAAAAGGCTTGCAAGGAGTCAAATTTCATGTCATGCACTTTTGACTTGCAGTCTGTCTTGCAAATTCCATCAAGTGATGTAAGCCCAATGTATTATAGCCGTAAACTGTGTGCATATAATTTGACTGTATAAGTGTATACAACGCTGCTCCGCCAAATGATGCATTCTGCTATTTTTGGACAGAAATAGACGGCAAAAGAGGAAGCAATGAAAGCAGGACCGGTTTGTACAGGTATTTATACCAGCTACCCCCAGAAACAAATGAAATATCATTCTTTTCTGATACTTGTAGCGGTCAAAATCGGAACAAAAATATTTCCATCTGTTTCTCCAACTTGTTCAAATTCTTAAACCAGATATTATTAAGCACAATTTTTTAGAAAGTGGACACACTTACATGGAGGTCTACAGCATGCACAGTGAAATCGAAACACAAAAGAAAAGTGTCCCGGTCTGTACAATTCAAGACTGGTTAACGATATTTCGACTCGCCCTTTCCAAACGACTTAAGAGCAAAGGAAAGCCTTATGATGTGATCCAATTACGATATAGTGATTTCTTGGATTTATCCAAACTATCGGATGTTATGAAAAACAAAAATTTTGATGAAAACGGTCTTAAGGTGAACTGGTTAAAAGTTAAAGCTTTTAGGTACCAAAAGGCTAAACCTGAAGTGATGGAATACCGATACGATAATAAGGAAGAATATAAATATATACGTATCTTCGGAAAAGGGCGGCCTATCGATTTGAAGCAAGTAGAAATTTCAAAGGTAGTCATGTCTGCCCATAAGTATTAAAAAGAAAAAAAGATTTGCTTAACCTTTGCAAATCAGGAGCCATTCCCGAAGAGTTTCATCATTTATATAAAAGCTTGAAAACAAACAAGAACACCAGAAACAAGGCCCCAGAACCTGAAATACACGATGATTCATGCTCGAAAAATAGTTCTTAAAATTTCAGTAAGAAAAGAATTGTGTTCGTAAAAAAAGCCCATGTCCACTATTGATTGTTTTTGCATACAAAAAAGATTCATGTCCAAACCCCATTTTTTGTTTAAATAAAAAAAAATATCTATATATATAAAATACAATGTTTGTATGTTTGTCCTCTATAGACTCTAAAACTATCCAACCGATTTGGCACAAACCGGTTTCATTTGAAAGGTTATAGTCCAAATTAGGTTTTCGGCTATACAGTGCCGCTCACTTGAATAGAACCCCCCCTTTGCTTCGACTTCCAAGGTCAATAACTTTTAAACTAATAAAGAAAACAACTCAATTTCTTTTTTCAATTCAAGTTTATTAAATTATGTAAAACATAATAAAAAATAGTGTCTATATTGAAAGTGATAATTTTACTATACAATTTAAAGTGATAGGACTAAAAATATTTGTATTAAATTTTAGCTCACTTGAATAGAACCCCCACATAAAAAATGCATTTAGGAATAGTTTAACACTCTTAAGTTTAGGTAAAGATTAAGGAACACAATTTTAACTACAATTTAAGAACAAAATAACAAAAAATAGTAATGGGTGCTTCCACCCTGGTTATGAATAACCTCAAAAGCTCTGTTAGGCGGAGAATCATACAGTTTCTTTATATAATTCAATGAAATGGAGGTCCAGCTACATTTAATTGCTTCTATAAGTTCATTTTTATTTGAATATTGTTTGCCTGATACGTAGACCTTCCAAACAAGCGATCCTCAAACATTTTCAATGATGTTCAAATCGGGCGTGTATTGTGGCCAGTTCAAAATTGAGACATTTTGGCGCTCAAGGTAAAGTTTTACCACTCTGGCGTTGTGTATTACCAAATAGCTCATTCATGGAAGGGAAAACCTTCTCGAGTACGCCAATGTAAGATTGCGCATTCATAAGAGGAGTCAGAAAATGCAATTCTAAAGTGCCATAGTAAGTTATGGCTCCCCAAACCATAACGACGACCACTCGGGTGTGTAATCGATCCAATTGATTCCCCTCTTTTCGCAAATCATGGAACTAGTAGTTAAATCTGCCCAGGACCCTCAAAATTATTTTTTTTTCATCGGAGAAAACAACACGGTTCCATTCCTTACTCCAGGTCATGTTAGCGCGACAGGAACAAAGACGTTGTTCCTTACGGGACGGGTTAAGCGGTGGTTTTTTATTAACTTTAAACACTTATAGTGTTTAGCCTTTGAAATAACCCGCTTTACCGTAGAAGCACTAGCTATAACACCACTTTTTTCTTTTATTTTGACTGCAGAATCCTGCGAATTTGACGCGAGTCGCAAAATTGCTCTTTTGTCAGCAGCGGCAAAGGCACAAAAAGTTCGCTCTTTCATTTTTTTACCATAGGTGGACTTATTGTGTAGAAATGTTGATATTACCTTGCGACTTCGGTGCATTTTTTTAGCTATTTAGTGAATAAACAAGTCACACTCCCGATAAGCTTTGATTTTAGCTTTCTCGTCCCCGGCCAATGATTAACCAGGTCCCATTTTGACTGTAATTATTTAAAAATAACTAAAATATATTAGAGACAACTTTTGCATAACTACCTGCCTTGGCTTGCATGTGAAACTAATATTATATAGGGGGGTTCTATTCAAGTGAGCTAAAATTTAATACACATATTTTGAGTCCTATCACTTTAAATTGTATAGTAAAATTATCACTTTCAATATAGATAAACTTGAATTGAAAAAAGAAATTGAGTTGTTTTCTTTATTAGTTTAAAAGTTATTGAACTTGGAAGTCGAAGTAAAGGGGAGGTTCTATTCAAGTGAGCGGCACTGTATATATTTCAAGTGGGCATGGCCCCTCCCACATATATTGAATAACATCATATATCTTGACAATTGTGATAGCAAGAGTTTTGAAACATTGCAGTATCCCATATGTTACTGATTTGAATAATCAGGAAAAAATGGGCGGGATCGGACCAGTGGGAGTGGCAGCTCCCATACAAAGTAAATATTTAATATCATACATATATCTACAGTTCTATAATAGCCAGAGTCTTAGAAATTTGTGCACGTTGATTATATTATGAATAGTCATGGGAAAATTGGGCGGGGTGAAAAACGCGTTTTCAATAACACAGGTATTCATTGAACATTTTTCAATAATTTTATTGCTGCATCAGGCAAATTTTTTAAAAAAAAATAATATATAATTCTGTTTTTTAACATTTGCTCTAGAGTTGGAACGCCAAAAAATCTTTATGTATACACACCTACCCAAAAAACTCAAAATATTGTTTATCCGCTAGCATTAAGATAAAGAAGTTAAAAAATAAACAAAATTTTCTTTTTTTGCAAACACACTTATTTCATTTTATTAGCGTAGTAGCACACGCAGGGTATCCGCTAGTAATAAATAAAATTCAAACAAATTTGCTCGTTGTATCATATTCAGAACTTCTTTAAATACAAGATTTTTGCAACACCATACAAATCTTTCATATTTTACTATTTTCTTAGACGTGATAAAACTTTAAATCCTTGATTACTCAAAATCACAGTTTTGTGACTTGAGCACTTTTTGCAGCATACCGACGATATATAAAAAATTTCAGTTTTCTAGCTCAAAATTCGATTTTTCGATTTTGTTTTTTCCGCCTGTGGGCGGATTTCAAAAATTCTTAAACTTGATTATGTCGGATCTCTAGAGAGTAAATGGTTATAATTTCAGCTCTCAAGGTCCTGTTTAAAGGCCTAATTTTTGCCGACGGACGGACGGACGGACATGGGTAGATCGACATTACTATCGATGCTGATCATAAATATAGTAGCTTTTAAGGGTCTACGGGCAATATTAAGGTATGTTACAAGCTATGCATCAAAATTAATACACATTTAGAATAGGGTATAAAAAGTAGGGATGCAGTAAAGTGGGAGGGTTATGATCCAATAATTCTGGTAATAACTTCGTCGTAGAGGAAGAAGAAGAAGGGGTCGTTATTTCAACGTAGGGTCATTCTTGATGAGTTTTTTTTTCATAACATTCTCAGTGGTAAAAGCTTCCATATACTCTTCTCTCGTACTCATTTATTATAAAATTCGCCCGTTATGAGAAGAATTCAAAAGTATCACAATAAAGTGTTTTCAGAGTTTCATATTTTGTGTATCTTATAGGTTAACCCTTCTTTCTTTCCAATTTTAAACTTATTTTTTATAATTATGTTCGCATCTCCCTTGGTTTGCTTGGTTCGGCTCAAGGAATTTAATTTAGGTATAGTTTAATTTAATCCTTTGTAAATAATAATTTTAAATAGTTATGTTTACTTTTTTTTCTCTTTTTACTGGAATTTTATTAAACATGAAACTTGTCAAAGGTTTATAAAAGACGTAAGTTTATAAATGACTGTTTATTAATTATTGAAAATTAAATATAAAAAAAAACTATGCCTATGAGGAAGACTGGCAAGAATGAGGCGAAAATAGAATGCGACTTACTGCTCTACGAGTAAAAAGTAAAATCAAAAAGTGATGGGAAAGAATGCCGTGATAACCAAGCGCAGCTGGACGCCGAATCCAACAACTCCATGCCCCAATTATGGAAAACAGCCAAATAAAATTAAAAATTAACCAGGCAGTTGGATCATAAGAAAGTGATGACGACAAGGAGTGTTTCTGCAAAGCCTGTGGCAAAGGGGTTCATTGTTCTTGTTCATTTTTTTTGTTAAATTGAAAAATATACTGATCAATGTTTAAGATACTTTTTTTATTTTAATTTCGTAATCTATTTTCTCACACGTTTTCTTTTTTTAACATTCATAACACATTTTTACTATTTTTACTAACAACAAACCTCAAGAGTCTATTTTGAAACACCGCTTTCCCTACGTATACGTTTTTTTTTAAATCGGCTCTGGAAAGCAAATCAAATGTGTGAATGTATAATAAGGTCTGCAGCCGTTTTGTACAGTCATTGAATACTACGAAGCGAAAAGAATGGATGAGTTTGTAGCAGATTCGTAAGTTAAAATAAACGGCGGCCGGCGCGGCGTAGTGAATGAACAAAAATACACCAGAAAAGTAAAGTAGGAGTATGTATAGTGTAGATGGAGTTATGCAAATATGAATGAAAGACCCTTATTTCATTAGCGACTTGACATCTTCAAACTTTCAGTGTGAACGCACCCTTAAACCGATTACCGAACTGTCAATGTCAAAATATACAGTAAAATCAACATTTTCATCATGGTAAAGTACACGAAGGAACAGCGTTCACAAAGAACTACAATTTACTATCGAGTATTCCGAGTCGGTGGTCGCAATTTTAAGAGTGTTGACGCCAATTTTCGACCGTAATTCTCGTCCCAGTAGACAAGCAATTCATAGCCTAGTGAAAAAATTTGTTTCAGAATATTCGCTGCTTGATGTTGCCGTGCCACTGAGACTACGTTTGGAGAATATTGCTGCCGTAGAGGCGTCCGTCGCAAATCAGCCAAATCATTCAATTTCACGGCGTTCTCAAGAATTGTGCCCCTACCGACCAAATTATGGCGAATTTTGTGTAAGGATCAACCAGATCAAGCTGACTCAAGAACTAAAGCCACTTGATCATATAAAGCGACGTACGTTCTCGAATTGGGCTCTGCACATGATGAAGAAAAGGAAGAATTTCATCGCAAAATCATCTTCAGCGATGAAGCGCATTTTTGGTTAAACGGCTTCGTCAATAAACAAAATATGCATTACTGGAGAGGTGAGAACCGTCATGTGCTTCTTGAAACAGCACTTCATACGCAAAAAGTCACTGTTTTGTAAGGTTTTCATGCTGGTGCGGTCATTGGGCCGTTTTGTTTCGTCGATGAAAATGGCCGTCACGTTACTGTAAATGGTATTCACTACACAGACATGTTGGAACGTTATTTATTTTAGCATTGCATTGATTGGACATCAATGATATGTGCTTCCAAGAAGACGGCCCCACATGCCACACAGCGGGTGCAGCAATCGAGTTATTGAAGTCTTAGTTCGGTGAAGGTATTATCCGGAGAAACGGAAACGTCTATTGGCAGCCGAGATCGTGTGATTTAACGCATATATGGGGCTACATTAAATCAAGTCATCGAAAACTGGGTTCAACGTATCGACCACTGCATACGTTCCCGTAGTGAACATATCAACGAAGTCGCATCCCATTCATAAATATTTTGAGGTTAATTCAAGCTAATACATTTTTTTAATTATCTCAAGTAGTTTGCATTTTATTTAAAAAAGAAGTTACCAAGCCCATAATGAAAGACCCTTTGTTTTCTCCCACGTTTTCTTTTTTTAACATTCATACCCTGCCTTCCCTACGTATAAGTTTTTTTTTCCAAATCGTCTCTGGAAAGCAAATCAAATAATGTGAATGAGAATAAAGTCTGCAGCCGTTGTGTACAATCATTGAGTACTACCAGTGGCGGATCTCCGGGGGGGATCTGAAATGCTGGTATTCTGTCGGCGAAAATTTGCATATTCTCTTTTACGATTCGAAAATCCAAAAAAGATTGTAATGTGCAAATAAATGATTTCTCGTATTTTGTCATGCATAATATTATTATTCAATTCATGTTAGTACAACATATTAGCCATAGTGCGAAATCTAGAGAAAATATCAATCGTTTTTAAAATTCCGCGGTTTTTTAAGAATTCTTGCAGAATTTCGTCTTCCGTTAGTCAAATTTCAGGATGGATACTCAAAGAGGCGAGTCCATTCAGGCGCTCCCGTCCCATTATACTTCTAAGATAGTTTTTTTTATTTTTCTTAGGGTCGAAAATGATCGTCCTGGAGTTGCAGTTGTTACGGGTAACTCTGCCAATACTCGTAAGATCGTGTTCACGTTTTTGAAACATTTTTCATTGATAACCTAAAAAAATAACGTAACAATTGAAAGTTAAGTATTCGATGGGTTATAGAAACTGATTCTGCAAGTAAAAACTCCGATCTGAAGTTACTCGCTGAAAGTGCATCGAGCGCATTTTGAATATCTTGATCGGAGATCCGTTGCCTCCACATTCTGATCTCTGCGATGCAATTCCTTTCTGAACAGTCTAATATTTCGTCATAACACTTGTAAAGATCTGCGCATTTTTCCTCATCAAACTCCTGCTTGGAAGAAAATAGTTGTCTGAAACTGTGGAAGATCGATTTGTGTTTTTCGAACCGACTTTGGAGATAAAAAATGTAAGTATCAAGGAATGGAATGTAGAAGGCAGTTCTGTAATAATCTTCAACATTTTGTGTTTCAACGTTGTAATGGGGTTTCTGTTGACTGCAACGACGAGGCAATTTCATATTAATTTCGTATTCGGAACAGATTTCAGAAATATTGTCGTAAATGATACAAAAATTTGAATCAACGTTTTCCCGCTTTTCCTTCATATCATTCGTAGCGTCATCAGCTAACTTTGTGGCTTCTCCTAGATCTTGATTTTTCGTCTGCAATTCCCGACTCAGAGGCAAGACGATAGAATTGATCGATTCCATTATATGACAGGAGATTTGAAATTCGATTGTGAAAATCGGGGTCAAAAGCTGAGAAGCCTTTTGTGAAGTTTTTCGACCTTTTCGCTTTTTAATTTCTTCCAAAGCTTCTATAACTGCCGGTTGAAGTTCGAGGTAAATTGAAACTGCTTCATGAGACTGAGCCCATCTTGTAACAGCGAAAGAATTCAATTTTTCTTTTCTCCGGTCACTCTTTTTCGGCATTTTCAAAATATTTTCCTTTAAAATGCTTTGTCTCTTCGGCCAGTGGAAAAATGCTCCGATTGCTCCGATAGTTCCTAACGCATTGTTTTTACCCGATACTCCGCATGCGGCATTGATGACCAAACTGAAGCTATGCGCGGCACAATGAACGTAGATTGAAAGAGGAAAATGAGACCTGATATGGGCTTGTACTCCGTTTACTTCGCCACTCATAACTGGTGCATATACTCGTATATATCTGTGTATCAAAAAATTATCGACACTGTGTCGCGAAGTATATGTTCCGAATTAAAATTGTTTGCAGTGTTAACCGTGTGTCCACACCAGCGGCACTATCGTAGTTTCATGCAAAATGTATCAAGAGAATGAGAAAATGAGGTTAAGTTAGGTCATGACAGCATACATTTTGTGGACCCCCCCCCCCCCCCCCCCCCCCCCTCGTCGAGATCCTAGATCCACCACTGAGTACTACGAACCGAAAATAATGGATAGGTTTGTAGCAGATTTGTAAGTTAAAATAGACGGTGGCGTAGTGAACCAATTGTTAAAAATGGGGCCACATTTTTTCGAATCTTTGTGAACGTCTTATAAACAACCGTTTATTTATAATATACACAGATCTTCTTATGAATGTCCAAAGTCGCGCACATACATAGACAGTTTTACCAAGTACATACCTATAACAATCGGAAATGATTATTTATCGATGGTGAAAATACATGCCATTGAATGAGGCCGATTGATAAGGAATATCAGCGGAAGTAGTCATAGGCATTGTGATAACATTGATTGGCAATAAGCAAACTTTCCGCAGAGGAATCACTAGTGAAATGATTAACAATTGACCGGCAAGATAGACTACATACAAAGATAGAAACCGATATGCTCATAATCACCAGTACCGGGATCCAATCCACAAGGCTACGGCATAAGAAAACGGCAGGGAGATTAGCTTCATGGGTTTTTCAATGACGTCAAAAATAACTTTTAGAAAGGTAAACATCGAACTCTCTTTTAAAGCAGAAATGGCAGACAACGTTATCTTGCTTAAAAACAAAAATAAATTATAAAGCAACCCAATGGAGATTAGATTTCTAAATTAATTTATTCAAACAAAGCTTTTTGTCTCACCCATATTTTGGTGCGCTTTTCAACAAAATATGCATATTCGATCGTGGTTGTGTTTTGTGTTTGCCGTTTTTTAAGTCCCCACTCACACATGCCTGCTTACACTTTGTGTCATTTACTGAATGCTCATAATTATGTGTGAGAGGAAGTAGTTGAGGTGCTTGAGTGAAGATGTAAGAGTCCATCGAATTTCTTCAAGACAATGTTGGTCGCGGAATTAAATCTTGCCTTATTTTATTTTACTTGATTTGCTCCGACAGCGTTTCTCTGCATAAATAACCTGAATAAAAATAATCTCCTGCTGCATAAGGCGGATGAAATGGCATCTCAGTTCTGGAAAAAGGTGGGATTCAGGTCATCTCCAAAGAAAAGGGCGATACCGATAATTGCCGTACAAGCTTATGTTGCACACAATGAAGTTGAGTGGGCATTAGAAGACCAATTGCGCAAAATAGTAGGGTAGGGCGGGGCAAGTTGGGCCATACGAATTACTCAAGAACCGCAAGTATCACACGAACAAGATCATACACGAATGAAATGTGCATACTTACCTACCGTTGCAAACCGGTCTCGGTGCTCGGTCTCAGTTGCATTGTATCAGCAGATGGGGAACCGCGTGCAATTTTTGAAGTGAAAAAGTAATAAAAAAATTTATTATTTTCTTTATTCTAGTGGCGAAAAGGTCATTTCTTCACTTTTCAGCCCTTGGTCCAACTTACCCCACTCGCCCCTTTAGTGGGGCAAGACGGGCCACTTGGACTTTGTGCATTTGAGACAATATTATACTTCTGCGATTACATATTTTCAATTTTCCAGAATTTAATAAAGAACAACGATGCCCATACTTTCCATTGATCCTAGCTTCATAGTTTTATTATGATTAGTTTGCTATTTATGAGACTTCAAGTGGAAAGTGGCCCAACTAGCCCCGCCCTACCCTACGGCCATGGGATGGCCAGTGTGGGTTTGTCGCCAGTAGAGCAACAACAGATAATATCTAAAGTATAAAGGTTATCGTAGAAAACATCGTTGGTTGATCTTGAAAAAACCTTCGATAGACACTCAAAGCGGACTTCCAGAAACCTTAGTACAGTTAAAAAAAGGGCATGTTTAAGAGAGCAAAACAAGAATGAGATACAAACCGAAGTCACCGAGCAGCTCACAATCAATGTCAGTACAGTATAATCCTGATAAATCGTAGTGTCAAGGGACCTAGAGTTCATTGCGAATTATAGGGGTTTTCGAATTAGCGAGATTACGAATTATTGAAGGTTTAAAAAATAAAAATACGATTTAAAGGGATTTTATGTTTTAAATTCAAATTCAATATTTAACACAATATATTGGATATATTCTTTACAAAAAACCAATTTTTCTACATAGGTACTTATGTACATAATATGTACAAAAAAAATTTCACAAATGGACAGACACTTATGTATACGGTTAGAAGTCTGCAATGTCATAGGAAATTTACGTTAGCATAACGGTAACCGTTTTTTCCAGAAAGTCTGTGAATGCACGTGCTTACATTGAAACAGAAACAGCTGCCATTACCTGCAGCTGCACACATTTGCAAGGGTGAGAAAATCCCCTTTCGCCTCCGGATGTTACTCCAAGTCCTTTCTTTGTGACTAAACATAAACATATTGTTACAAACGTAGGTAATTCAGAGTATTGAAGATGAGGAATGAGACTTTTTTTTCGAATAAACGGGGTTATCAACAGAGACTTACGAATTATAAGACGTTTTATATGACTTTGCATATGGAAATTATTGCGAATTACCGAGGGGACCGAAATGCACTATTTTTTACGAATAACCGAGATTTTTTCAAGGGACCTGCAGTTTATTTCGAATAACAGGGGTTTACGAATTAACGGGTTACGAATTATCGAGATAATATCGTATATATACCACTAGGGAAGCGTTCTTAGTCCTTTGCTGTTTGCAGTCCTTAATTAGCGCGTGAAAAGTTCGAATATCTCAGATAAACAGCAACCTGTGATGACGACATCAATCAACGCGTAAGCGTAGGGTGGATGAAGTGCCGACTCAGCCAGTTTATGTGACCGAAAACTGTCCCTATGCTGAATGGAAAGATTGCCGCTGCAGTTGTGTGTCTAGCGTTCACTTACGGTTCACAATGTTGGAGAGCATTTCAAAAATATTACTGCAAATTAACGAACGCTGAGATAAAGATGGCTCGCATGATAGCAGGAGTTGAGCGAATAAGAAGTTCCAGGATCAAAGCAAGCCTTTACGTCAACCAATCTATCTCAGAGAATTGGGAGCCCGATCGACTCAATTAAAACTGCCATGTTTAAAAGAGAGATTCGACTAACATCGCCAAAAAGGCAATATCAACCAACATTCCTACACAATCGCGAAAGAGAGGCAGGCATAAACACTCCTGGACTACAAGAAGAATTTGAAGCTGGTTTTAAGTGAAATTGGAATATCTACTTATATCTCAAAAGCTTTCATTTCTCCACATCTCGCTTAGACTTTGACCCACATGGGTGAGTCATAATTCCACAAAACCAATTGCGAACTTATAACCCACCCAAGTGGGACAAAAGTCCATTATTGACTTTTGTGAGTCGAAGAGGTGTCCAGAGTTTCAAAAGCTTTTTCCCGCGAAGCGAACCACCTAGGTACTGGTATGGGATCTAATTGTGATATTTCTTTTTTTAATAGACAAACCAACTATAAAATGCATCAAACCGATCCTGGGAAGTCGCAAAATTACTGCCTCGTCAGGAACAACCTCGGTATCAGTTACAGCCGTAATAGGCTGCCCACGAAGGTAAGTACTTTCACCCCTTTTGTGGTCCTTGGGCAGCGATGACCTGCTACACAAGATGAGCGATCTGGGCAACAGCACAATTGAGTACGCCGACGATATTGTCATCCTTGTCAGGGGCAAAGACTCAATTGGAGTCACAACTAAAATGAAAAATGCTCTGAAGACAGCCATAGACTGTATCAAGGAAAATCTCACAATAAATCCCAGTAAAGACGTGATCGTTCCTTTCACCAAAAGAGGTAAATTAGACCTAGATGAAATCACAGTTAACGATACGGTCGTAGAGTATTCCGAAGAGGTCAAGTATCTTGGAGTAACCCTAGACAAGAGACTTAACTGGAACTCCCACATTAACAACAAAATCACCAAAGCTAATAGAGCTCTATGGGCCTGTCGCTTATGGCAGAACCTGGGGAATCTCTCCAAAGATCGTCCACTGGATCTGCACAGTGATGATAAGTCCCATATAACATACGCTTCCATTGTATGGCGGCCAAAATCCACACATCGCAATAAAGAAACTCGGAAAGGTACAACGGCTCGCGTGCCTAGGTATCTCCGGAGCCATGCGAACCTGTCCAACAGCTGCCATAGAGGCAATAACAGGACTAATACATCTCCACATATATATTCAAAAAGTGGCGATCCCCAGTGCAACAAGTAAACGAGATGAGGCTTAACGACCATCCGGAACTTAAAACCCTTCTCGATGAACTGCCAGAACTCAACATGGACTGCGCGGTCACAGACCGCATTCAAAAAACACTATGCTTCAACAAATGGTTCTCGACGGAGATCCCCAAGAGAGAAGCATGGGTTAGTAATAACCCACCAAACAGCCACAACGGCATAAAGTGGAATACCGATGGTTCTAAAATGGAAACGGGGGTAGGAGCCGGAATATACGGACCAAATAAACGCTTTACGATGCCCATGGGAAAAAGTCCCAGCGTATTTCAAGCAGAGCTCCATGCCATTCAAGAATGCGCCAGCCACATTTATTCATCTGGCATAAAAGGCGCAATCATCCATATATTCACGGATAGTCAAGCAGCTATAAACGCCCTTAGCTTGCACACAATTGACTTGCCATGACGGGGTAAAAGGTAACGAAAAGGCCGACGAACTGGCCAGAAAAGGTTCAGAAACACCTTTCATAGGTCACAAACCTTTCTGCTGCACTCCTAGATCAGCAGCAACGACAGCAATAAAAAGCTGCAAACATAGAAAATGTATCTATCTTTGGGAAAACATTCCAGATCTAAGACAGGCCAAACGAGCCATTCGGGCCTTCAATCAAAATGCCAGCTAATGACTAAACCTAAGCAGGCATGATATCAAAAACTTAGTAGGGTACCTTACTGGTCACCATTCTTTCATGCAGTAAAAAGCACCTAAAAACATGCAATGAATTATTTGCCGGGTGCTGCTTGCAGCAACAAAAAATTCTACTAGTTTAAACTTTTTCTGGCCCATACGGTACAAAAGATCGTTTAGGTCGAAAAGCCCCCCCTATTAAATCGCCTTGGCGAGCCAGAAGTTTGAAAAAAAAAATATGTGATACTTGTAGTAGATCGCATAAGCAATGAAATGTGTATGGGATCATGCTGCCTGGCAACGCCCCTGCTTGGGTTC
This sequence comes from Portevinia maculata, assembly GCA_949715645.1. Lineage (NCBI taxonomy): Eukaryota > Metazoa > Arthropoda > Insecta > Diptera > Syrphidae > Portevinia > Portevinia maculata. The sequence continues at coordinate 22,350,332 of OX454527.1, read as the reverse complement.
ACTGTTGGAATGGGGATAGGTGCGAGGATGGGGTAGGCGCTTTGTTGTTCATATTATTATTTTGAAGTGGGACAATATTGTGGAATTATGACTCAAAATGTTGTGGACTTTTGTCCCACTTGGCTGGGTTATAATTTCCCAATTGGTTTGTGGACCTATGACCCACTCAGGTGGACTTTTGGCCTGTGGACTGATGACCCTGAGCCGTTAAACTGTTGTTCCTTTTATTCGTTCCCAGAAAGTAAGTTTGCACTCACGAATTTCTGGAATTGCTGATTGTCCGTAGCTGTATTTGTATCTGAGACTTTCGGTAAGTATCCTCAAAAGAGAGTAACCAATCTGGATCCCTACCACAGTCCTGAGTTGCTACCTGGCTAAGTTAAGAATTTGTCGGGCGCAGTGGCTCAATGGTTAGTGTGTCGGACTACTAATCGAAAGGTCGCCGGTTCAATTCCCGCCGGGGCCAAGTAACATCTTTTCCACTGCCCCACCTCTTGCGAACGTCTGACAAACATCCAAGAGTATCAATTGTCATGAGAAGGTCCCTTCCACTTCGCAAAGAAAGTGGTTGGAGAAGCTAGGTTTTAGGCCCTCTATGGGCCATTAATGCCTAATATTTATTTATTTTTAAGTTAGGAATTTCCTTAAAACCTTAGATACTCTATGCCCACCAAGGTTTGACTATCTCATGTCAACAGATTTTGTAGTTTTACCCTTAACGCATAGGAGTCATTTGATATCAACTCACTCACTAGATTCTAGCTTTCTCACTGTTCTTGCCTGCTTATCTAGCCAGCTTTTATTAGCTCTTGACTATTTCAGACTTGATGTTAGTTGATACAAGTTCCCTGAGTGTGGTCTGACTATCGAGTTAGATTGCGATATCCCTTCCGGATATTGGTCCCATCTGCTTTAGTTCCGCCTCCCTTAGACAAGGTAGAACTTCTGATTGAAAGACACTGTTTGTATCCGTATAAACTCTTCGAAATCTGTAACTGTATGTAGTTTTCATAAATGTGTATGTATGTACATGTAACATGTTCGATGCATTAGCGAAATCCAGTATAAAATTTCTCTTAGCATTGGCTCGCTAATTTAACGAAAAATTTCAATGGCATTGAATTAATAAATCTCTGTTTGTCTTAACTTTCCTTCCTCTCTTGTTTGACAGAGGTGTTCGCAATACTTTTGCTCATATTAAAACTCAAAAGCTGCGGTCTTGCAAAGAAACCTGGTTTCATTTAATGTTTCCTTTATGGGCTGAATAAAATTAACTACAAGTTGTTGATTTAGATATTCATAACGTCTCCCCTTGTGTAGACAGTCACATCTTTAAAATATGTGATGTATCAATATTTTTGATGAAACTAATCTGTATAATTGTAACTATGTTCTACTATCAGTATCACCTAAGACACATGAGTTACACGTTTTCCTGCAATTATTTACAAAATGTCAAGGCGATCGAACTCTCAGACGGTTTGCGAATGGAATGCGATAAGAATTTACTTGGTCAACTTAAAATCTAAATTTAGCTTCAGCAACTCACCACACTGGGGTTCTTTTGTTTGTGAATCAGAATGGGATGCACTGTGTTGGCCTTCGAAAGCTGGATTACTATTCCCATGAAATGTTGGTTTCTCGATGAGTATCTGTTGAATTGTGACAGGACCTCGATGGTATTTCTTATGACCAAACGTCACATCAGTTGAGTTGGTCAACGATAAGCTGGCGATTTGCGGTCCATTCGAGGATGATACATCCGATTCAATCTGTTGTCCTAATAGGACAGCTATTTCAGGACTAAAATTCGGTATTAAGGTGTTATCCGCTGAATCGGAAGTTTGTTGGCCAAGTTTTTTCACCATACATCCAGTGTTAGTGTCTTCAAATTCATCGATATCCGACTCGATGATACTTGAGACGCCATCTGATTCGATAGATGATATCGATATAGCTGTACTACGTTCGGATGGATTAGGTGACCCATGGCGAATACTGTTTGCCATTTCTGACATTGGAAGTCCATTGCCATTAATGTTGATGGCATTTTCTATATTGACAGTAGTTGTTAGATTGTTTGAATTTGATGTTTTTTCTGGTGACGTGCTGTCACTTTGGTGCATCTTTTTACGAATATTTCGAACTGGTTGCCGGTATAAATTATTCTACGACATTGTTTGCATGCGAATTAAATATAATGGCGTCCACTGTTCCGCACTCCCGGCTCAACTGATAACGAGTAAAATGTGTAGAAATTGAATAGCTCTCAAATGATTTGCACGCGCGTTGTTATTCACAATAAATAAACAATTAAACTGTTGCGCACACTTGTTTGCTTGGACTATTTACACTTTTTCGTTTCGATTTTTGACTCGTAAATTTTCCAGTTTTTCCACTTTTCACCAGTCGCTTTGGAAAATCCCGATACTTTATCAATGGAGTGTAAACCGCTTACCCGTGGTGCCGGTGCATAATTAATTAGATACTCACAAAGTGGTAGCGATGTCTGTGCTTTAAAAAAAGCTTGATTTAATTTATTCCGAGCTTTGTCTCTGATTCTGCGTAAATTCGTTTTCTTATAAACGAGTAACGAGCTGCTCCATACAGATGCACTTATTTTTATATTATTGTTCAAAGCACTGCACTGATCAACTAACTGATGTATAGTAGCGAGTTCTCCTACTCAAACAAAGTGTACTTGTAATTTGAACGAAGACCCAAGCAAATTTATTTCTCAGAGCTTTTAGCTTTACATTAAAAACATAATATAATATCTGAGGAGAGAAAGGGGTTATTTCTGTTGATTTAGAATGTTTATTGGAAGTGTTAATGACAGGTGCGATTTTTGTTCGACGGCACGCTAATTTTAATGTTGTTCATTGGATACAAATTTGTATGCAAATAAATTTGTTGGTATTTTGTTAAGTAGATTTACCATTGATTTGAACATTATCGATACTGATGTGGGGTATTAGCGAGTAAGACTACTCTCGCTCATATCAGATCTACCAAAGGCTAGGTAAGGTTAGCTTGATGCTGCTGTCAGTAGCCACCGATACACCTAGACCAATATAAGGTCCATTGTGCTATCACGTGGATCTGGGAATAATTTTCTCCCTACTCGTTTAACCAGTTAGAGCTTCTGATGAAGCGTAAGATACCTACTTCTGATGCAAGTGTTTAGATCGTTGTAGAAGAAACCACCCAAACGGAGATATAGTTTTTGGGAGAGAGCAGAGTATGTACATGGAAGGTAGAGAATATTCTCTTCCTCCTCCTCGTCCTTAAGGTTTTGGGAAAACAAATTTCATGTGGACGTCCAGTATAACGAATGCCGACATAGCGAATTTTCGATATAACGAACGCTTACTAAAATTACATTGACATCTCCAAATAGCGAACCTCGGCACAAATTTGCTATCCGATACAACGAACGTTTTTTCAACTGCTCATTATTTTCACGTCTATTTTTGTTCCATATCGTTGTTCTTGGTCAAAAAAAACAATGCATACAAAATTATGAACATGTCTCGTCCTGTTTTGATCGTATCGTGGCAGTTAATTGTTTCTTTTTTCATTTAACCTACCAACGACACATTGGGGTATTAGATACCCCACATAGATTTCAAAAGTGTGTAGGTCCGGTTAAAAAAATTTTAAACTCTCTGCAGTAGCAGGCGATGGTGTTCAGATCTTAGATTTGTTTAAAGTGTTTAGTCGTGCTTCGAAGTTTTAGCTTGGGTATCATATACCCAGTGTGCAGTGCGTTTTAGTATTTTTTTTTGGAATTTGTGAATACATTATTTTAGTGAAATGTTTTCTCTTTTAGTTATTTTTGACTAAAAATTAATAAGACAAGTGTGAGGTTTGTTCAGGCATAAAGGAAGTTACTGTAGATGACAATATTAATTTTAGTTTTACAGCAAAATGGCTTTTCTTCGAGACGAATCCACTGAAAGGCTTTTCTTTGATGCTGAAGGGATGAAGCCAAAAATGAACCAGCTTCGAATCTTGCAAATCATTAAAAAATGTGTAACTTCTGTAATCAGAAAAAAAAACTGAAAACGTGGCATGCCGCCTTCCCATGTGACGGGATCATCACTGATAACTCACTGCAATGCATAGAATGCAGTGACATTTTTTTTTGAATTTTTGTGTTTAAAAAAGCAAACATTTATCCCACTGTTAAAACAATACATTAGAGTAAACATTGAAGAAAGAGTATTAGAAAGCGCAATGCGACAGTTTTTAAAACTATTATTTTAAACTTTTTTATGCATTTGACTGATTTTAGTTGACAAATATATATTAACTTTTTTTGTAACCTAATTTGGGTTTTAAGATTAACCGCTCTCTATCCCCAGTTAGTCACATTAACTACACTGTGGGACGTACTCGTATTTACGGTGGTCTACGTAAACTTTGGTTGTTCTCAAGTTTTACTCCCGTAAATACCAGGCTGAGACTAGTCAAAACCTTACTGGTTCCCTACATTGATTATGCATCAGCTGTGTACTGCAAACTGGACTCCTTATCTCAGCTTAAATTAACTGTTGCATTCAACGATATGGTTAGATATGTGTACGGGCTTCGTCGACACGACCACATATCCAATTACCACAATAATGTCCTTGGCTGTTCACTTCAGCAGTTTTTAAATGTAAGGTGTTGTGTCTTCTTGCACAAAATTATACACAAAAGGTCGCCACCATACCTCTTTGAAAAACTTCAATTTGCTCATTCGGCAAGGACGTTTAGTCTTATAACTCCCTCCTCGAATTATTTGAACTCCTCACGTCATTTCTTCGTATTTGCCACCAGACTCTGGAACTCCCTGGCTACAGCAGTAAAACAAATAATCGGAGCGACACAATTCAAAAATGCCGCTTTAGAGTATTTCTCATAAAAATGTAACAACTTCTTATTTCTTTCTTTCTTCTAACATTCTATTCCTCTTTCTCATACTGTTATCCTCCCTTCCTATTCACTCCCTGTTTACCGCTATAATATATTTGTATTTTTCAATTATTGCTTATTGTAGGTTATCTATTAAATAAAATCAATCCTTCAATTATCCTAAAATTAAGTACTATAAAAGACTAAGTCTTTTTTGTGCATACCAGATTAAATAAATAAACTGAAACTAAAACTGAATTTGGAAATTATGTTTGTTTTAAGTATTTTTATATTTTATGTTATTCATCGTATTGAATTTTGTTTTGATGAAATAAAAATATGAATTTAAAAAAATATATACATACCTATATATGTAGGTATATAAAATAACATTTTTTTTTAATACTTTTGGGGTGCGGTATGTAATACCCCAGTGTGAGGAGCGCGTTAGAAAAAATATATGTAAGGACGGAAGGTGAAGAAAGCGTGCCAGTCTCGTGCGGTTTAATTTCTTTGGTGTTTCTTCATTGTTTTACTTCTAATATGAATTCCAAAACTCAACGTAAGCGACTTACATTAAAAGAAAAGGTCAAAATCATTGACGATTGTAATAAAGGTGTTAAACTTCAGGAAATTTCTCTACGATTCGGTGTGCCAAAGTCGACAGTTTGTGGAATTAAAAAAAAAACAGGAAAAAATCCTTGAAAACTTTCGAAGGAAGTCCATGCGTAAAGGAGAGTTTCCAAACATGGAAAATCGATTGTACAAATGGTTTCTTGGGCGAAGGATCATTTTCCCATCAGTGGTGCTATACTTAAATCGAAAGCTAGTGATATTCATCGAAATTTATACGGTGGTGATTTTATTGCTAGTGATGGGTGGCTTACAAAATTTAAGAAACGGTTTGGTGTTCGTATTCTCAAGACATCCGGAGAAAAGTTATCATCGCGCGCTGATTTAGTAGAGCCGTTCAGAAAGGCTCTATTGGAAGTCATCACAAGCAATGGGCTTACAGTGGTTATGGTTTTTAATGCTGATGAAACTGGGCTTTTCTAGAAGTTGTTACCAGATTAGACTTATGTTCACGCTGCTGAAGCAATAGACCCAGGACGAAAAATATCAAAATAGGGTATAAAGTTCATCGCTTGCGCAAATGTATCGGGTCTGTTGAAACGAAGACCTCTAGTTATCGGTAAAGCTAAGAAGATGCGTTCTTTTATTAATAAATGCGTTTGAATTAATTGAAAATTGGATAGATATTTATCTGCTTATAGTTTATCAAGAAAAGCTTTTTTGCTCTTGGATGATGCTCCAAGTCACCCACCGGCAGAAAGGCTTGTTAAAGAGACGGAAGATGGCCGAATTTGGGTAATGTTTATGCCACCCAACGTAACACCTTTATTCCAACCGATGGACCAAAACGCAATTCGACTTACTAAACTTCAGTACCGCTATAGCTTGCTAAATAGCAGTATGCGTTCTTACTCCCAGACGTCCAGATGTCACAGCTGCTCTGAAAGAGTTCAAATTTTTCGATGCAATTGTGCTTTTGGATCAAACATGGAGCAAGCTTTCAAGTGTAATGCTTCATAAATATTGGAGAAACATTTTGATAACAGACCCTACAGATTTTGATGGATAGGATGAGATTAGACTTTCATTATTGCGACAAAATGAGGAAATCGACATTGCAGGATACATTAAGTCTCGTAAACCGTGTTTTTACTCAGGTAATAAGGTTTGCATTTTATAAATTAGTCGCAAAATTTACTTAATTCCCTTATTTAACCTTAGGGCCATGCTACCATAGTTGACCTTGACACTTGGAATAATGCTGAATCAAATTTACAAGAACTACCTTGCGACGACGCTGTTGAAATAAGCTTAACAAGTGAGGATGAGCTTGGTGATGGAACCAATGCTATCGAATATTATCGAAGCTCCAGTTAAGCATGCTGAAGCAGTCACTTCTGTAGCAAATGTGCTTACTTGGGCCAAACAGGTGCATCTTGATATGTTTCACATATTTATGCTACGCCGCGCGGCTTCAAGAAAAAGCATCAAACTTAAAGTCTCAAGTTGACGTGAAGCAGAGTTACATGAGCGATTTTTTGTCTCATGTGTAATTAAGTTTTAAATAAAAAGAGGATGTACATATGTATATAAAATACACACGCATTATTCAATTAACCCAATATGTATCAAAAAGTAATAAAAAAAACCTTCGCTAGCGAACGACCTCAATCATTATATCAATCGTTATACTGAACGTCTTGCCTATAAGACAGTGCCCTGTGCCCAGTAATGACCCCGTTATGACGCTTCTGTTAAGAGAGATACATCTTTAAAAGTAGTTCCAGCTCTTCTTTGTCGCTAGACATGCCATTTTACCACATGTAAACAAAGGGTTCGTTTTTTTTTTGATTGAAACTATGTAGCTTAAATATGTATTATTAGAAGCGGACACTAAAATGGCTAGTCAAAGTTGGAGTCACATGGCGGGGCACAAGGTATCCAAGGCCCTGCGGCCCAACTTGAACAAGAAGAGAACTAAGGCGATCTTGAATTTAAGTATAAGCTGACTTATAATGAAAATCGGTATCCTGTCTCTACATTACCTTCTATGCCAGAAGACAGGACGAACGAAAGTATCTGCACACTATAGTGATACAGATACTTTGTGAATGCGAGGGTTTTGCTCGGTATATAGGGAGATGCCTGGCAAATGTCGCTTCAATTGACAGCAAAAAATTAGAGGATTTTTGTAAAATAAAATGCTTTGAGGAAGAGGTTTATGGTGTTGTCGACTGGTGTTATCGCTGGTGGGTCGTGGGATCGCGATGAACTCATGCCTAGTATTGTTCTGATAGTAATGTAATAGCCCTAATTAACCTCATCTTACCAGCTTAAATACGAGTTTTGCATTTAGCGTTTGGTATACCTAGGAGACCTTTTTCAGGTCAAATAGGTAAAGCAGTTCTGTAAGGCGCATTCATCAGCCTTACAGATCCCTGGAACACATGTCTATGCCCCGGCACCCAAAAAAAAATATTGAATATTGAACTATCTCCTAAAAAGATGATCAACAGTTGAAGGCTCCTAAAGAGTTTCTCGAGGATCTGCATCCAAGGATTCGATGCCAGCTTGGCCATTTGAGAAAATGCAAATATCCTTAGCTGAAATCACATTTTGCTTTATCTTCTTTGATCGAAAATTGATTGCGAAGACGTCAGGAGGGACTAAGATTTAGCCCGTCAAAACAAACACCACCACCTACCCCCGTGTAACAGTGGATCGATTCACCCACCAAGAATGCATCATCCTCGCAGAATGACCTGCAGCGAATGATGACTGGTAAATTAATTTCAAACGATAGTCTGTGTTTTTTGACAAGTCTTGAATGTATTGAAAATAGTGGCTTGGCCACCTTTTCAATTGATCCACTATAAGCGGGGTGGAAGCCCCATTTATTCCAATGGTTTTTTTTAAAAAGCGATAATATAGCTTTATTTACTTTTACTTGTAGTAAGGGGTACATAAGGTAGGGGTGGCGACGGTGTAGAGGTTAGTGTGTTGGCTTGTTATCCGTGCGGTGCAGGTTCAATCCCCATGGGGAACACCAACATACGCCACCCATTCACATGCCTCTACACCAAAAAGGAGGATTTCTGGCTGGTAGTACAATGGACCGTTACCGAGTCTGAGTGCTCTAGGATTTGGAATTCCTTTTTTTTTTCAAAAAAAAAAAAAAAAAATACATAAAAATTTGTATCTGAAATAAGACCCAACTATTTGACTTCTTCGAAAGGGTCGATTTGAAGAATTTGTAATTTCCTTGAGAAGATGGTCAGTTCAGTTTTGTACGGGTTTACGTCAAAACCATAACGACCTGTCCATCTAGATAGCTTGTTAAGAGCTTTTTGTAGGAACGCCACAGCCTTCCATGCATGTCAGCATTTCATTTACCACCAAGTTGCAGAAAAAGAAATAAAGGACGCCGGATTGCGATGTACTGAGACATCTTCTAACATGTTCCACCCATTTTTGAATTGATAACCCGGCTTGTGAGCAGTATATAAATCAACCATATAACCCTATAACTCGATTACTACCTACTTGCCTTTTAAAATTTCGACGAGGTAACACAATCTACCAAATCTTTCTTATTTACTAATTATCAAATGTTATCCTCTATTGTTAAGGTACTAAAAAAGACTAAGGTACATGATTTCAATAAATGAAATGAAGTGAATACGCAGGTAACCCAACCAAATGAAATTTTATTGCGCACGCACACGTAAGTCATCGATTTTCGTATTGTGTGTATCCATATCGTAATGCAGATACTCATCGTCGAGAAAAAGCGAAGGCATAGGTAACCCTAAATATGTTATAAAATCTCTCACTGTAGATTTGCTGTTTAGAACAAATTTGTGTATGTCCACTATCTTCATCGCCCTTACTCATCGTCGCGAGAAAGCGTAGGCAATGCCGCAGAGGCAACACTAAATATATATCGGGTTATAAAATCCCTCACAGAAGCATGCTGTTGAGAACAAATTTTGTGTGAATACCTTTTTTCCCCTTAGGCCCAATTTCCATGCGGAACATGAATGAATTCGGTTTCTATCCAATTTTAAGCGGCCCTTACACGGTCAATTGAATGACATCAATCACTAGCATGTGTTTGTGAAAATGTATCTGTATGAGTCGCACACATTTGGTGAAGTCTGATTGACGAAAATCAAAGCAAGTTTTATTTCGCATGTGTAAGGGTTGGATTGACGTAATTACTTCATTGTGTTTTGTGTCAAGCGAAAACATGTCTGCAAGATATCGCAATGTTGTAGGAAGCCTCTGGTTTACGGAAATCGCTTCACGAATGCATGCATCTTTTTTCATAATCAGAGGATAAATTATTTTTAGCAATTCCTCGTAAGTGGAGTTATCCATTCTCATAAAAATTTTATAATCGTCCTGTGCAGATATTTTCAATTCATTCAAAAGATTTTAATGTGTAAAGTGATTCCTTTTTTTTAACACTCCTTCATCCAAATTCTCTTTTTTCTCGACATGTTTTTCTTTTTCCTCTTAATGCAATGTGCAAGAGCAATATATGCAATACAATCGTCCGTTTCACTCATCGCACATCCGTACACCACGAAAACACACAAAAACTAAAAATCGATTGAGCTGTGTAAAGGGGCCCTTACACGGTCAACCGAATGACATCAATCACTAGCATGTGTTTGTGAAAATGTATGTGTATGAGTCACACACATTTGGTGAAGTCTGATTGACGAAAATCAAAGCAAGTTTGATTTTGCATGATGAACGTCATGCTGATTGATATGTGTAAGGGTTGGATTGACGTAATTACTTCATTGTGTCTCGTGTCACGGAAGCGAAAACATGTCTGGCGCTAGCGGAAAATTGAAGGACGATGAAGACCGAGCATTTGTATCGGAATTAATTGAATCCTATCGGTCATTATCGGTTTATGGGATGTCAAAGGAAAAGATTATTGCGACCGAAACAAAAAAATGCAATATTATGAAGTTTTACTGCTGTAATACGATTTTATTTTTTTAATGTTCTAAGTTTAAACTTACTCTATACAGCGCTCAGAAGGAAGTGCCATCATCTGTCATATCAGCCAGCCACATTCATTTTTTGTATTGCGTGAAGTTAGTCGCATTCTTTGGTGGTTTCATTCAGGGCGGATACCGAAAGTGAGAGATTTATGAATGATTGGATAGATGGCGGTATTAAATACTTTACAGTTCGGCCATCCTGACAAGATGATCGCCCTCGATCATTACCTTATACTAAATTTATCGATTACGTTAAATATCTTTAATAGTTATTATATTGCTTTCCTAGTTATTCTGATACGATTCTAAGCAATCTCATCACCTAATTCTTTCCACTTGCGGATGTGACAAGCCTCTAATATCCCATCGTAGGGTAGTTGGGTAATCTGACAGTTTTCAATGTCTCGGATGACGTATCTGTCGTTGGGAAGCTTCTTGTGGATTACGTAAGGTCCCTTAAACTTTGGGACAAACCTCTTATTACCGAAAGAGACGTCGACATTTTTAATCACCACATAATCGCCCGGCTCAAAAGTTTTAGCTGTTGCAATGAATTTGCGGTATATAGCATCGAGGTGTAAGCCGTTCGGTCGCGCAGTCCTTCAATAATAAAGCCAATAACTTCACTCTCCTGTATTTCGCACTGCGATGCGATTTCTTGCATCGACAGCATGTAGAAAATGATGCTTTCTCCCTTTTTCCTGTAGCGTGCCTGCAGTTGGCGATAAATGTCTGTGACCGATATGTTTCGTTCAAATTGTTTCAGCAGGCCCTTCTTTAGTTCCTCATATGTTGATGCATTGGTTGTGCGGAGGTAAACTGCGGCCGTCCCCTTTAGCAGACGTCGCATGGACATGAATTTAAAGTGTTCAGTAGCTGGAGTGGTCTGGAAGACACTTTCCAGATCCTTTAACCACTTCTCGACGGTATATGCGTCATCGCCCGTAAATGGTTGGACTAGTCCCTCGACGTCGGCCATGCTTAACTTATGTATTTGGCTGCTGATGCTTTGAAGTTCGAGAGTTTGGAGTTCTTGGCGGAGAGCGAGGATTTTCTTCTTTTTCTCGAGCTGGGCAATGATGTCGTCGTCTGAGTGTGTGCACTTATCATCCTGCGGAGGGTTTGATGAAGGTGGATCGGAAAGCGGAGGTGGAGGATTACATTTCGTGGCGTCTGCGCGTGTGCTACTGGCTGGTGAGTTTCGTAGAGGCAGAGACCGATGTGGAACATTTCCTTGGGGCGGAAGGTTATCCTGAAGCGGAAGATCTTCTAGATACGGAATGTTGTCCTGAAGCGGAACATTTTTTTGAGACGGAAGACTATTTTTTGACGGAAGATTTGCTGTATGCGGAAGGCTGTCCTGAAGCGGAATATTTTCTTGAGACGGAGTGCTGTCCTGAAGCGGAAGAGTTGCCTGAAGTCTAGAGATATTGTCTGAAGGCGCAAGTTCGTCGAATGGTACATCCTCGTTATTCTCTGCTAGATTGAGTAGGTTGCGAAGCTGTTGTGGTGTAGCTGTTAGAGGAAATTCCACACCTAGCGTGCTTAACCTCTTTGCCAGTTCGGCGCGCGTTTGTACCATTTTCATTAGAAATTCCACGTAAAATAAAATTCAAATAATATATTTTCCGTTTTACTGACTTAATATTCGCGGTTTTCTTGTTCTGAATTTAGCGCGTGGTTACCCCACATCTGAGATGTAATACGATTTTATTTTTTTAATGTTCTAAGTTTAAACTTACTCTATACAGCGCTCAGAAGGAAGTGCTATCATCTGTCATATCAGCCAGCCACATTCATTTTTTGTATTGCGTGAAGTTAGTCGCATTCTTTGGTGGTTTCATTCAGGGCGGATACCGAAAGTGAGAGATTTATGAATGATTGGATAGATGGCGGTATTAAATACTTTACACTGCAAAAGTATAAAGAAAAGTATCCTGATGCACAAAAAGCGGATGTCACCAGAAAAATAAATACGTTGAGAACGAATTTTCCGCGCGAGCTGAAACGTTTAAATGAATTAAACAAAAGCGAATCCGGTGTTGATAAGTTCAGTAAACCAACTCTTTGGTATTTTAATAAAATTCGTTTCATTAAATACAGCGAATATCCGTGTGCATCTCGCAGTACACTTCAAGAATATATTGCAAGAGCAATATATGCAATACAATCGTCCGTTTCAATCATCGCACATCCGTACACCACGAAAACTCACAAAAAATAAAAATTTGACGTCAATCGATTGAACTGTGTAAGGGGTAGCGTCAACCCACACATACACGATGCATGATGTCGACCGATTGACCGTGTAAGGGCCCCTTAAGAGGTAGCGTCATTCCACACATACACGATGCATGATGTCAACCGATTGACCGTGGAAGGGTCGCTTTATTTTCAGGTTCTCAATAATTTGAGACATATTAAGTACTTTAATAATTCATAAGAAACATTTTAAGACAAACATTGCGTCATTGGGCGATAACCCCATTTCTCTGCTCGCTGATAACTGTAATGAATTTGCATGTGACTAAAATTGCTACATCGTCGCCATAGGCGCTCACAAACCTTCGCTCTCCAGTCTCTTAAATAGCTCGTCTTTAACCAGTAGCCAAATAAGTGGAGAGAGGACTCCGCCTTGCGGTGTTCCCCTACTACCTTTCCTCTCAATGCACATGTCTCCTAGGTAAAACTTAATCCGTCGTCCAGGTACCATCAGTTATTTTATTTAATTTTTCAAAAAAAAAATGTCTCTTAGTCTTGATGCATAGGAGATTCTTTTGTTTTGCAGAAATGAGCCTCCAAGATGCTCATTTGGCTTTCCTCAATTCTTTCTTATGTAGTTTGAGAGATTCCTTTAAAGAATCACAATCTCGAGTTCTTGGTTAAATTTAAAAGTCGATATAAATCTATCTCTGCTTTTATAGAGGTTCGTCGATGTCATTTTGTAATAAATAGATCATGACATCTATTAATTTCAGTAACCGACGCTTTGTTTGTCTGGTTACTTTGTATAACTAGATAAACTTATTTCAGCAAACTGGTTGTCTATAAACTTAACATAACGAAAAAAAAAAACATGGAACAAATATCTATCTGAGGCAAGATATATAGGTAGAATGTGTAACTGCAATTCGTATAGCTCTACCCTTACTAGCCAACAACGATAACACTTGTTAGGAAAATGTTGCAGTAATTCCCATGGAGATACGTATAAGAAAGTAATGGGTCATGTTGGGTGCCAGCTCTTCGTCTAGTTTAACGGCGAGGTTATAATCTGGATTCGAGGCAACATAACCCTCCCACTTTATTGCATTCCTAGTGATCCGCTTGTGGAGCTCGCCGGTTGGATTGCAAAACTTATTAGCTTTGGCATGCCATCCACACTTACGGACAGCTTCAACATGTTAATTAATAGATTCACCCAATTGTTATGTGATTTTTAAAATATGCCACATTTGACGACGAGCAGTGCTTATCGATACTATTTTTTTTAGTAAGCAATATGAAGTGTAAATGTAAACAAAAATAATTTATTTCTGATGGGAAGGTCTCGTGATTCCTTTCGATACGATTTCGTGGGTTCTTTAATGGAATAAAGTTTGCAGGTAAGCAGAACGCGCCGATTGCCGTTTCGAACTTAAATTGAAGTGAGATTTTAAACATTTAAACATGTGGATGTGGTAATCTTCGAAAGATGGCATGCACGATTCGCAAACCCGAATAATCAATGCCAGGAATGCGCCTACGCACTAATCCACACCCAACAGACGTCAACCAATCTCCCCGCGGGACTACCGTTAGGTATTACCCCGCGGAGCTGGTTAGCAATTCATGCTATGCATCTTGTCTTATGTCAGTTGCTTCTGACGCTTCTGATGCTCTCCGCAGTTCATTTTGGATAGTTGTTACCAGACTACAAACTGTCATCCAATTGTCCTCCGACTGCAACATATGGTCTATTAGGAAAGGTGGATTGGGCAGATTCGTTCTCCATTCTTTTAATCGCCTACAACGAAAAACCGCGTGCTCCGTGTCTTCCTCCTGGTCTGGACAATCTGGACAAAATGACGAGTTATCGTGTCCAAATCGATGTAAGTATTTGCGGTAGCCGCTGTGGCCAGTTAGCTGCTGTTTCCATGTGCTCGCTTTTTCCAGGTCTCGATTGACGGGATCAGCTTGTATGTCCATCTGCCTTTTGTAGTGTTGTCCCACCTGGTTTGCCATATAGCAATTGAAGCTGCTCTTTCTTCTACTTTAATTCTTGCCATTTCCCTTGCATTCTGTCCGCCCCGCGTTTTTCTGTTGTAGATCCCTAACATCTCGCCCGCTACAATGTCAATGGGTATCATTCCAGCTATGACGAAGGCCGCTTCGTCCGAGATGGTTCGAAAGCCGCAGATCGTCCTTAATGCCCTAAGGCTGTATGCGGATGATAGTTTCCTGCTTGTTTCTTTCGTCGCTAGTGCCCCTGCCCAAACCAGGGCGGCGTAGAGGAGGACCGAGCTGAGTACTCTTGATAAAACGGTCCCCCTACCGTATCCAGGTCCACCGATGTTAGGTAGTATGCGTGAGAAAGCTTCCTGTATTTGCGATGCTTTCTTTGTAATATACTCCACGTAGGTCTTGAACTGCAGTCTGTTGTCTAGCATGACTCCAAGATATTTGACTGCTCCTTTGGATCTGATGTACTGGTTCCCCACCTGGAAATTGGCGAATTCAATGGTTTTTCGACTCGTTATAAGTACAGCTTCTATTTTATGGTCGGCTAGTCCTCTTCTGCCAACACGTGATTTTAGTGTGATGACTTAAAACCAGATTTCAGTAACTCGTATATTGTATTATTCATCTGATTGCGGTTCAGTCAAAGCTGACAATTGAATTAAAGTCGTTCAATCAGTTATCTAATAAATTTATATGTAAGAGGATACCATTCGATCTTAGTTAAAATCAAATAAAACCATTTAATCATAATAAATTATGAACAAAAACACATTTTGTAAAACTATTCAACCCCGCCATCAGGCATATATAAACCGAGCTTAAATGTTTTATGCGTTCCAATTTTTTTGTATTCAAAACACTTATTGAATACATCCCATCGCTTTGGTATTTTTGCCAACGAACAAAAAACTTTTTTCTATGAGCATCAAGTTTGCGGTTTTGCGATGCGCAACGTGACTGTTATACGAGGTTAATACATAATTATAATAAAAAACAATATACGAGTATACCCATATTGAAGAGGAATTCATAAAATGATTTACATAAACACACAGATACAACCCAAACGTTATATTAGTAGATATTGTTAAGGTAGTGAGTACCAAAAAAATAGTTTAAAATTAAACATTCATTATTATTGTTAGTCGCATTTGTATTTTGTCTATTATGAAAATAAATCACTTTCAATTAAATAACTTTACACAAACTTGATTACTGGTAGGTACATCACGGTAACTAATGAAAAGGTCGCCCGCCGGCACTAATGAAATGACTTGTGGAGTAAAAATGTTCCAATTACTGTAGATCTAGTGAGATCTATGCAATATAACTTAGTGAAATGTCTTAAATATATTCAATACGATTGGCAGCAACTTTAAATCGTATTTATAATGGATCTTCTCGATTGCTACAGGAGCGCACTTCTTAAGGCACAGCCCCTTACCCCTCAAAGGCAAAAGAATCGAATCACATAATTTTGATGTTCGGCTGGGAGATAGTGTTAGAAAACTGACAGCAACTACTGCGTAATTTTAATTAAATTTTGTTGGGCTTCATAAGAGCTATTTGTTTTAAAACTAATTAAAATCTAAGGCGTATAGCTAGGACTTAAAGCTTTGCGGGAGGCAATGGTGCTATTGTAGTGTATTCATTAAGTGATTGGCAGGTCGTGCGTTCGAATCCCGGCCAGGGCCATGATTTTAAATTGGATATTCACATCAATACAAATCTCCCTAAGCAATTTAGGAGCCACTCAATGAGTAAAAACCCTACAAAAGCACAAACTTCTTTTGTCCTATTCTTTCGAATAGTGAATAGCACCTAAAAGCATGCAATGGAATACTTAATTGCAGGTGCTGCTAACTGTCCAACAAAAAATGGCTATGCTGTGTTTCAACACTATAAGGCTACTGTATATACACAGAAAAACAAAACCCCTTTAGCGTAAGCAAATTGTATAAAAAACATAGGGACGGGATACAGTCCGCTCGGGCGAACTGTTGGATACCCTATTCTTATTCCTATCCCTCATAAGTGGACGTGACAAAAGTCTAAGTATGGTTGAATTGTTAAGAACGCTCTACATATTTTGTTATATAACATTAAAAGGATTTTACTAAAAAAAACGCTCCCTAGAGAGTATATATTATAAATTTCAGCTCCCTAGCTCAAACTTTGAATTTTCAAAAAAGTTTTTTTTTAAATTGTGGGCGTATTTTGAAAATATTTAGTTATGAGCATAAAGGGCCCCTAGAGAGTATATATTATAAATTTCAGCTCCCTAGCTCAAATTTTGGTTTTTCAATAAAATTGTTTTATTTATTTGTGGGCGTGTCAGTGGGCGGATTTTGTAAATTTTATGAGTCATAGATCATATATAAAAAATTTCAGCTTTCTAGCTCAAAATTCGATTTTTTCGAAAATTTTGTTTTTTTTTTGAATTTGTGGGCGTGTTGTGGGCGGATTTCAAAAATTCGTAAACTTGATTATTTCGGGACCCTAGAGAGTATATGGTTCAAATTTCTGCTCTCTAGGCCCAGTTTAAAGGCCTAATTTTTGCCAACGAACGGACGGACGGACGGACATGGCTAGATCGACATTACTTTCGATGATGATCATAAATATAGTAACTTTTAGGGGTCTACAGGCAATATTAAGGTATTTTACAAACTATGCGTCAAAATTAATATACCCTTAGAATAGGGTATAAATAGAATGTGCATGGTGTAGGAAGTTTTATGAGGGTTATGGTGTTGATTCAAGGGGTGTTGAGGTTAAAGTTAGTGTTAAAGCAACTCTAGTTGTAAAGACGGACCCTGACAGCAGTCGATGAATAAACAGGATGTCTGCAACGTCTCTGCGTTCCTCAAAGCTTTCCAAGTTAATAAGTTTGAGGGAGTCTTGATGGGGACGCAAGATGAAAAGATCGTTTCAGGGTAGACCACGAAGAGCAAAACGGATAAAGCGGCGCTGGATGCTCTATTTTGGGCACATCAACGTGTGGGCGAAGAAGAGTGATGTCGAGAGATTTGGTCACGTATGGGTTGGAGAATTCGTGGGACCACCGTTTAACGTAGCCAAGTAATGAGTTGGCTTTAAGGATTATCTTATCAAAATGAGAATGGAAGCTAAGCTCTCGGTCGCACAAGATACCTAGGACGCGAAGGTATAGAACGGCGGTAATTTGTTGACCATGTGATAAGGTGATGGAATGACATTTGGCAATATTGACCTCTAAACAGGTTTTACGGCACCAAAGTATCTAGATCTTGTTGAAGGAGGCGGGGATCTTCTGGTGAAGCGATGGGTTTATAAAATTTGTTGTCTTCGGCGTAAAGGGAGAGGGCGGAGTATTTAATGGCCTTATCAAGAGCAGTAATAGTTAGCAACAGCAGCATTTAATTGGCCTCAGCGACGAAGTGATTCAAAATCGGGAGGCCTGCCCGTATTTTCTGAGATCGAACCGGCCAACCCAACAGGCGTTGCAGCTATACAGTTAATTGGGACGGTTATGATCCATTCAATCCTGATCATCAAGGGAAAAGACGGGAGAAGAAATATATGCCAGTATTAATTAATAGGAAAAACAAATAAAAATAAAAATGCTCCAGATACAGGTTTCTTACCATTACAAAGTAACAAACATTTTATTTTTAATCATATTCTTTCATTTTTTAATATAGTAGTAGATACTTTTTTTTAACATTATAAATAGCTATGAATGTATAACAATAATGGTTCTTATACACATAGAATCAGTCACTTTTGCTTTTAAGAAATTTTGTTTTTTTTTAAATGTCAAATAGTTAATATTATTTTCACCTTAAAGTCTTAAAATGTTGTGTTAATATATTTTTAAAATATAATAGGGTTATTAACTACAACTAGTGAAAAAATAGTAAACTGTATAAATGACTCGTAAAAAGCTTTTGATAAAAATAACAAGTTACCACTTCAATCAAAAATTTACAACAATACCTTAAGAGCTAATTATCATTATATACAAACTTCAATCGGACACAGCACATTCTACATCTTGCCATCCCATTTCTCGGGCATGCCCAATTCACTGCCACATTTTGGATTATCGTCAATTCCACAGGGATACCAGTGCGGCCATTTGATGATCTCTTTGTACACATTGGAACCCGGACTTCTTGTAGATTTCGTCTATACAATTTCGATATAAATAAGATACTCCCAACTCTAGCTTTTCCTATAGTTTACCTGATTTTGTGCCACCAATTTATAATCAATCGCCAGGTGCTTATTTGTTATTCCGTACGCAAGTAGGTACTGTGTGGCCTCCAGCTGCGTTTTGTCTGGTGTATGACGTATGTAATCGCCTAGGAACGTTACTGCTAGTGTATTATTTGCGTATGTATTCGCGTAATCCCAACCTCGTCCCACATACACATTTCCATCGTTTCCAACCTAACAAGAGCACAAAACATAGCACTTTATTATTATTTGATTTTCTACTAAAAAAGTCTTTTAAAACATACATAGAAGTTGGCAGAGATATCGGGCAAAGCTTTTTCGGCAATCGAAGAATCCTGAAGAGTTCGCATTTTAATTGAACACTTGTAGATATTGGTGCATGGCGTGGACTGTACTCCTACATGGGTGATTACTACATAGGGTATGGGATGACTTAAACGGATTGTTAGATTTGTAGCATGTTCAGCAGCACCCCACTGTTCTCGATCGACTATCAGATGACCATTTCCTAAATTAGGAACTAAGATACTTGAAATATTTTGTTTAATTTATTTATGTTAGTTGAAGAGAAGCGAGGTAAAAGGGAGTTAAATCGAAAGCGGCTATAAAAGAAGCTTGGGTAGATTGCGTATGGTACTTACATGTTCCGCTTTCGTAGTTATTTCCAAAAAGGATTTCACGTGGTAGCTCCTTTTTATTGTATTGCCGTAGCTCCAGATATACAATTAATCCAACAATTATTAGGAGAACAAACATTAAGGCAATGGCTATCTTTGAGGTTGTGGACCATTTTTGAATTGAGGTTGTGTTTGCAGATTGGCGGTTTTGGGTGATTCCTAGGAAAAGAAAAATCATTTTTGTATTTTAAGTCATGTATTTTTGTAAGGTTCGAAACATTTTTAATTTATGAGAACAATTTTTTAAAGTACCAACCAAAATAAAAATGAGCCCAAACACCTGCTGTCCAAAGGAAGCGTTTTTTTGTCGTTTTTTTCCTTTCAAATAAGAACTAACAATTACTTAAATCATAATCTTACTTCAGCTTACCAATCCAACCTAAGGCCAAATTACAATACCGTGCTTCGGAAAGGGTAGTTCACGATAACGTCAGCATCAAACAACTTACCGAAAACCCAGCTGGAATATTTCTATTTTAAATTATGTTGAGGTGTAAGGAAGTTCAATGAGGAAGTAGAGAGAAAGTTTTTCCTGAGCAGCTATTTTTTGCTTCTCAGTGAATTAGGAAGAACCTGCTCAGAATTTGAATTCGTATAATCCCACAGTCTTATTTCCAGAAGCGATCGCAGAAAGAAAGTTATGTCGGAGAGTCGGTGTATGCACTATCCGATCAGCAAGTCAATACAAGCTGGATTGAAATGCAAACCAGAAATATGTACACACAGCTTTATTATTCAAACCCAAGAGCTGCCATAATTAAAACGATTTTATTTTAGTATATGTTATGCTAGACGTATTAATTTGAAAGACTGAATAACATGTTACCAATAAATTCGATAATTTTTTTATAATTAGCGTTCGCTAAATGGGTTTTCTTTTCTGTAACTGATACACAGTAGTACCCTTATAGTGTTGTAGAAAACAGCGCAGGCATTTTTAAATTCAACACCTACAAATGCAATGTCATTGTGGACGTATTTCATTGCCTACTATTAGGTGGTAGAACTAGGAAGAAGTAGAATAATAGGAAATATAGGTTTGTGCATTGGGTAAAGTTTTTTCTCCACGGGTGGCGTCTAAACAACTTAGGGAACATTATGTTGAAGTTTTGTATTCAAGTCTAATAGGCAGAAACTTATACATTCCCTGCGCTTATATTGATTCTTATTCTGCGGATTTTTGCTTCATGGACATGGTCGGGATTTGACACGCAATATTCCGATCAGCAAGTGAATACACCACCACTCCTGTTGCCACCCGCTTAAATGTTTTCCGAGCATTTTTGCTAAATATTAGGTTTGCTCCAACACAAGGTCGAACAAAATATCAAGAGTAATCGCCGTTAGATATTAGCCCCAAAACCCCAAACACGAAATTTGAACAAAAGTATATCCTTTTGTTAGGGCAGAAGGTCCTGTGACAATATCAATAGTTATATCATACCTCACACTCAAATTTCAGAACGATTGCAGTATATTTCTCTAAGAGCAAAATTCAAACAAAATAAATTGGCACGATCTCGCAGTGGTTACATTTTTCAGAAGACATTCAGACGTTATCATCCCAGTCGTCTGATAAGAATATCACTGCAGTGTTCCCGAAAAACAGAAATCACATATGTCTATCAAACATTTTCACATTCATGTGAGCCTAGCGATACAATATTTAATATCTTTAAACTGTCCCAGAAGATTACATGCACACGCATGGGTTGACATGCCTGGAGATCAGCGGTATAATAAAGGGAAGATCAAACAAAAATCAATAACAGGAACATGCACGTATCGAGATCGTACAAAAAATAATAAATATTTACATATAAGGCATTAGCCACCCACCCTTAATCCTAACATATCCAACTTTTTTTAAGAAGTTATATTTTTTGCCCGAGTGAAAGGGACCCACTATTTGACGCCGACTCCATAGCGACTATTTGAGAAACATCCAATGAAAACTGATTCTCTTGGATGTTGGTAAGACTTTCGAGGAGGGCAGTGGAAAAATCTTAAGGTGTTACTGGGCCCGGCGTGGTTTGAAACTGAGGCTCCTCAATCAGAATTTCAACGCACAAACCACTGCTGCAAAAAAAAAAAAACAGCCAACAAAATCTCTTGAATCACAGCAGCATTTGATTGGCCTGCCAATAATTTGTTGGGACTACTAGGGATGCAGTAAACAGAGGGGGTTATTAGACTTATTCAGAACATAGACCATAGCCTCGGCGTTAAGGTGAGATGATCACAAAGACGATAATACAGATTGCCAACGTAAATGCAAGTAAATGTAAAAAAAATAATATTAAAATCTGCCAATTCATCAACAACCAGTGGGATTTCATATACACAACGGTGCATATGTCACCTTGGCACGAGTACGATAACTAGAGCGCCAAGAATTGATAACGGTTTTTTGTAGAAGGGTCAAAAACGGTAATTTCTATGGTCTACATTTTTTTTTTAATTTTTTTATCGAAATTTTGAGTTTGCATGCGAATTTTTCAAAAACTATTGTTATAAATAATTTAATTTAAGTTTAGGATTAAAGAACAGATTTCTGGCTTTCAAAACCGGTATAATACTTTTTTGTAAGTGTTGCCGTTGTTTTTGAGTAATTTTTTTTTCCAATTTAAATCCTTTTTTCTAAAATTGCCCCTACCTCCTAAGCGGGGCGAGATAGACCCCCCACCCCAGTAAAAAAATGCTTGTTTTTGACCCTTCTATAAAAAACCGTTTTCAATTTTTGGCGCCCTAGTTATCGTACTCTAGCCGTCACCTTAATTTAGGAACAGTAGCTTTTTGCCGTAACATTTTGAACAGCAAAAACTACATGAACGGGAAGCAGGGCACCCATTACATTTCTGCAGTCTAAAAGCACTTCAAGACGTCGAAGTGCTAGCCTCTTTCAGTCGATTTATTAACTTCCCAGTTCTTGTAATGGGGCCGATTTTGTGAATCGCGGATTTTGACATACGAGTATCTCCACGTTTCAAGGTTACCAGAATCCAAATTCAACGTTTTTATAGAGATGTCTGTCCGTGTGTATGTACGTATGTACGTATGTACGTATGGGCCTTCGGAATTATCTTTCGCCACAATTATCTCGAGAACCACAGATGATATTGACATGGGACCAGGTTTATTCGAAGCGTAATTACGTAACTCAGAACTGATTAGGTTTTCAGCGAAATCAGTCCATCCGTTTTTTGTTAGTAAATAAATATTTTGGCACTTTCGGCATAGTTCGGGCGCAGTAGCTCAGTGGTAAGTGTATCGGACTACTAATCCAAAGGTCCCCGGTTCAATTCCCACCGGGGCCAAGTAATATCTAGAGTTTTTTTCCCCACTGCCCCACCTCTTGCGAACGTCTGACAAACATCCAAGAGTGTCAATTGTCATGAGAAGCTTCTCAAATTTGCCGTTCGGATTCGGCTTAAAATTGTAGATCCCTTCCACTTCGCACAAGAAAGTAGTTGGAGGAGCTAGGTTTTAGGACTTTTATGGGCCGTTAATGCCTTATATTTATTTATTTATTTCTAAATAGTTCTGATAGATGGCGCTTCTGCGCAATCAAATGCTGGTCTTACTGTGTTGTGATCTAGGAGTTTTTAGGCCAGCCGGTTATTATACCCTATTCTAGGTGTACCTACTATAATTTTGTATCATGGTTTTTAAGATGCCTACCAATATTAGCTCGTAGACCCCTAAAAGTTAACATATTTTGGATCAGCATTTCATTTTTTTATTTTCATTTTGTTTGATTATTTATTTGGGGCGCTGCAATGATATTCTTAGCCCGTCCAGCACGGGGAAAATGGTTCCACTTTTCTGTGGGAAATAATGTTACTTTACATGGCAGAGATGTAAGGCACTATGTGCAAAATTGAAGAAACAAAGTATAGACAGGTCCTTAACGAAAGATCTGGAGGAGTAGACCCGGGAATTATTTATAGATTGAAAACACCTTCACCAACCGTCATGTCTGTGGGAAATACTTACTTCCCTACTTAACGGGCTACCGAACCATGGAGAATCTCTTACTAAGAGCCACTTCAGTGGAAAATAACACTATTTAAAAAAAGTTAAATTATTTACCACGAGAGGGGAAATACCCAAATTTCCCGCGAAGTTAGTTCCATGCACCCACTTCTCAAAGTTCCCTGAATTTGTATAGGTACTTTTTACATGGTAGCTGATAACCTGTATTATTATCTTTGGTATTACTACATAGATGATTAATTTATAAGCTTGTTCCGCTATTAAGGTACGAGGCAATATTTTTCTCAGAAAAAGTGTCTATTGCTAGTGAAGAGCCAATTTTTCCTTTGTTGTCTATTCTACGGCCTCTGAAATTTTACTTCACAGACTTCGCCCTGAGATATTGTGATTTTTATTTTTTGCTTTCACTCGTAGAATTGAAAGTGAATCTTGTATTTTAATAGTATCTACAGACCTGCATAAATATAAATTACTCATTTCATTAGTTCATGGCGGAACAATATGTTTCAAGGAGAGGAATGAATAGCTTATTCCTACTCCTATCCCTCATAAAGTGGGCGTGGCAAAAGTCTAAGTATAGATGAATTGTTAAGAACGCTGTAAATATTGTGTTATACAACATTTAAAGGATTTTATCGAGAAACAAAGTTTTTGTAAAAAAAAAACGCCCCCTAAAAGTGGGCATGGCAGAAAACTTTACAAAGCGACTTTATCTGCATACTTTGCGAAGAATAGGGCTTTCAGCTGCAATGATTCCTTTAGTAAAACGGTTTCTTTTTAAAGTGGGCGTGTCAGTGGGCGGATTTAAAAAAATATTTGAACACAAGTATTAATAGCTCCTAGAAAATATATATTTCAAATTTAAGCTTGCTAGTTCAAACTCAAAATTTCCACAAAACTGATTGTTTTTTAATTGTGGGCGTATCAGTGGGCGGATTTTAAAAAATCTTAAAGTGTATTATTTCGGGGTCCTAGAGAGTATATTAAAAAAAATTCAGTTTCTAGCTCGAGGTTGAAAGCCCAACTGTTGCCGACGGACAAACGGTTGGACGGACATAGATCCAGAATATAGTAGCTTTTAGGAGGCTACGGCCAATATTAAGGTATGTTACGAACTATGAGTCAGAATTAATATACCCTTAGAATAGGGTAGGTATAAACTTTAGAGAAAACATAGGGACGGGCTACAGTCCGCTTGGGCGAACTGTTGGATACCCTATTCTTATTCCTATCCCTCATAAGTGGGCGTGACAAAAGTCTAAGTATGGTTGAATTGTTAAGAACGCTCTACATATTTTGTTATATAACATTTAAAGTATTTTATCAAAAAAAACGCTCCCTAGCTCAAACTTGGGTGTTTCAATAAAATTGTTTTATTTAATTGTGGGCGAGTCAGTAGGCGGATTTAAAAAAAATGAACACATGAGTATAAAGGGCCCTTAGAGAGTATATATTATAAATTTCAGCTCCCTAGCTCAAACTTGGGATTTTCAAAAAAATTGTTTTATTTATTTGTGGGCGTGTCAGTGGGCGGATTTTGAAAATTTTTTATCCCGAGCAGTTTTAGGAGTCATAGATCATATATAAATTTCAGCTTTCTAGCTCAAAATTTGATTTTTTCCAAAATTTTGTTTTTTTGAGTTTGTGGGCGTGTCTGTGGGCGGATTTCAAAAATTCGTAAACTTGATTATTTCGGGACCATAGAGAGTATATGGTTAAAATTTCAGATCTCTAGGCCCAGTTTAAAGGCCTAATTTTTGACAACAGACGGACGGACACGGCTAGATCGACATTACTATCGATGCTGATCATAAATATAGTAACTTTTAGGGGTCTACGGGCAATATTAAGGTATGTTACGAACTATGCGTCAAAATTAATATACCCTTAGAATAGGGTATAAATATTAGAGCGTTTTATTTTCAGAAACTATTAGTTCACTATAAGTCGACCTTTGATGATAGGTATACCAAAATATCATTAACCCTAGAAAACTTGGTCAAAAGGATTCCGTCCTTTATTACGGATATAATGGACATAAGTAAGCGGAACAAATAAACGACCCCAACAAGTTGATACTCGTACATTTAACTACGAAGCATAGAACGACTCCGAAATTTTTAGATATTTATCAGTATCACAAACTTCAAGTTTATACTTCAATTCTGATATCACTGTATGTGCAGTAATCATAATCATATAAAAAAAACATAATAACAAAGACTTATCAGACCATGAAAGCCCCCCGCCGACTTTCCATACTGTATTATGGGTGTGTTAAATTAATCGACTTGACCGCTTTATCATTGTGGGATCGCAAGTACTTACATCAAGACGGATACTTTTATTTGTAATGTTAAATGTTCGCAATAATATTGTTTGAATAAAAATAAAAGTAAATAAATATTCGCTGTTGTCTTTGGGGAAGAACTCATGATTGAATGAATAAACTACGCTCCGGTGGAGTTACATTTTTGTTTGGTACTTGGTATCCGCCGCGCAGTAAGCAAATCGAATCCCTTAAAAATGATGTTTCCGCAGTTGTTCTTTAGGCTTATGACTAATTTCGGTATTTTTAGCTTTTAATTATAAATTGATTAATACACGTACGTTTCAGTTCTGTCGTTGGTAGCTGCCGATTCCAGTTGCGATGACGTTTTCGAGTTTTCTCCGAATTCACCTTGAGTAAGAGTTTCATTTTGGTTTAGGAAGAATCTATTAAATCGTTAAACACACGCAGATATGTTTATTGGCGTAGATCACACCACACATTCACTTCACCGAAAAACACACGTTTTATAGCGCGAATGTTACGATAAACATGTTTGCCCGTCCACACCCGGTTGCTCATTCTTTTATATCGATTTGATTACAGAGCACGAGAACCTGAAACCGGACGACGACAGTGACTAACTACTTTACTGACTCGGCTTGGCATGAAATACGCTCGCAAGATATTATGGCGTGGCATACGGGAGTACTTAGCTACACATGTATGTATGCAATCTTTTTGAACAGTCACACGATGGGCACGATGAAATACTTTCCAAAGAAAGTATCTCACACTGTGAACTTGTGTGTCTTTTTTAAATTCACGTCACTACTGGGGGCACTTTGAAAGAATTCAATGACGCGACGGAAGGAAGTCTATCCTCCAAATTTGGTGGATGTTTAGCCTACGTAAGCCAAGGTGTTGTGTTGTGTTGCCAACGGTTTGTTATGATGATGATAACGACTGTGCGAAGTCGGTATGTCATGTCAACTGAATACAAAATCTAACAAGCTTGGTATTCCCGTTGATGATAAATGGTGTATGCGCATAGCGCATTGATGTGTGCCATAAACCTGATTCCTTGTTGTACTGCGAAATCGCAAATGAGGTAAATTATCGCGAAGTATAAATCTCGATAAGCTGTGCTGAACACACCCACACTCGAATGGAGGAGTTTGATGAACTGTGGATCGTGGCAGTGATGACATCTGTTACGTGACCCGACTATCAAATTTGTTGAACTTTTATTTCAATAATAAGTCTTAATGGTTGTTGAATTACGAGTGCAAACACATGTAGGAGGAGTCTCTGCGCATATAATGTAGGTAGAGACTCTTATTTTTTTGAAAATGATTTCAATGAGGTATTGTGCGGATGTTTTACCTATACGTATTCGACAATGAATGCATTTTGTTCAGGGTTTAATTAATTTGGCACGAGTACGATAAGTAAGGCGCCAAGAATTGGAAACTGTTTTTTGTAGAAGGGTAAAAAACAAACATTTTTTACAATGGGAGGGGCGGGGTCTACCTCGCTCCGTTTAGGAGGTAGGAGCAATTTTAGAAAAAATGACTTAAATTTAAAAAAAAAACACTTAAGAAACAACGGCAACACTTACAATAAAGTACTATACCGGTTTTGAAAGCCAGAAATCTGTTCTACAATCCTAAATTTAAAATAAATTATTTATGTCAATAGTTTTTGAAAAATTCGCATGCAAACTGCAAATTTTGATAAAAAAAAAAATCTCATAAAAACGTAGTTTTAGTAATTTACTTTATTGTAAGTGTTGTCGTTGTTTCTTAAGAAATTCTTTTCAATTTAAGTCCTTTTTTCTAAAATTGTCCATACCTCCTAAACCGGGCAAGATACCCCGCCCCCCCCCCCACACTCCCATAGTAAAAAATGCTTGTTTTTGACCCTTCTATAAAAAACCACTATCAATATTTGGTGCCCTAGTTATTGTACTCTCTCCCGTGAATTTTGTTGACCTAGCCCTGTTGGTTTACTTACTAAGCTAAGCATTTTTGGGTGCAGGGAAATAAGTCCACGGGAACTAAGTCCACTGAGGGACTTAGTTCCCACTTAGTGGGAAATAAAACCACTTTCGCGAAGTGGACTTAGTTCCCATGTAAAGTGGGAACTAAGTCCATTTTTTTATGGGAACTTAGTACACATTCAAAAATAAGAAGAGGGAACTAACATCCAACATTTAGAATTAGACAAAAAACTGTAAAGTGCAGTTAGTTATTACACTCTTTAAGCAAAATCTTAAGCATATCATGGTGACATAAAGCCAAAGTTTCAAAACCGCTCCTCGCACCTATCTACTTCCTATTTCGTAACTAATCTCATAAATAGTGCAATCCATATGGGGGGCATGCTGCCCCCCTGCAACCCTCCTGCTTGGGGTCACTGTTTGATTTGGAGTAGGTGCGAGGTCACGATACCTATATTACTCTGTCTCAGTTAGAAGTTAATTTCTATTTTGTTAATAAAAATTGCAAAGTACCTACTTGACTCTTTAATTTTATTTTGTTCTTAGTCGACAGTGAGAATTTACTTCACATTAAAAGGGAACTAAAACCACTCAGAGTTTTGGGAATTTATTTCCCACCTTACATGGGAACTAAGTCCACTTCGCGAAAGTGGTTTTATTTCCCACTTAATGGGAACTAAGTCCCTTAGTGGACTTAGTTCCCGTGGACTTATTTCCCTGCACCGCATTTTTGAATAAATACAAATTAACACTGATATGGGTTCACATCACACGTTTGGTTTTTTGACCGACGACGTTAACGATTAGGGCGAACATCGGCATGTTTTTCGTTGCGACAAACATTTGACGCAAGCAGCACAAGTATGGGCTTAGATTCTCAATTTATTTTAAGAATATTTAAAAAAGCGTTGAAAAGAACTGTTTTTATTTAGTTAAAAAAAATGGGTTGCGGAAAGACTTTGACAGCGACAGCAAGAGGAAAAATAAATGCTTTCAAGATGTTAGGACTCTCAAGCCGAGAAATTGCAAGGAGGCTAAATAGAAGTAAGACTGTAGTAAACAGTTATCTTGCGGATCCATAACAGTATGGGAAAAATCAAGAAGGACGCACGGCAGAAGCAACAACATTGCGAGAAAAGCGGGTTATTCTACGACTTGCCTCAAATTTTACTCTACCAGTCACTAAAATAAGGGCAAACAGCGGAGTATCAGCCTGCATAGCAATGGTCCGAAGGATACTACTAAAAAGTGGTACTATACAGAGAAGAAAACTTAGAAAGAAACGTTTGAGAAAAGTACACAGGGAGCATCGAATGAATTTTGCAAGAGAACATTTTAGGCTTTCTTGAGATTTCTTTTTTTGGGCCAGCGATTTTTATTCTTCTCAGAACGGTCTGCTCTCGGAACCTCAAAAAGCGACGTAAACCGAATCCACTTACTTTCTGAAAACAAAAAAAAATCAGGTCTAGGCTATCACTGGTTGAAGTTGATTGATTGCACATTTACGCGATTGAAATCAATTACCAGATGGCTGCACTTTTTTTTAGCATCAAGCACTTGCAGCCAAGTGTAGACCACCTGATTCTAATAACGTGGTTAAGAATCTCACCTAAATCAAGGAAATTTCAGTCCTGCCTATTTGTTTAATGATTTTGGCACGATAATGCTGCTTTATTAATTCTTATTTGATCATTCTTAAATTTCCAAACGTACATTTTTCGATGTTGAAAGTGTCCCTAAGCTCAGGGGTGCTGTAGTGATATTCTTATCACCTATCTGCACGGGGTGTAAGATATAACAATATTAAATAAAAAAATGAACATATTTTTAATTCTGAAACTAGTGATCCCCTTACCATCAATTCACGAGCCCCATCGCTGTGCCAATCACATTCGAGAGGGTAAGCCTCATGAAGTCAGCTAATGGCAACACAGTCCTCGATATCACTGATTAGATCAGCGGCCCATGTACCAGTGGCGGACTAACCAGGAGGCGGAAGGGGCGGCCCGCCCCGGGCCTCCGATCTTAGGGGGCCCCCAAATCCTTTAACTTATAATAAAATGGGGCTTCAATGATCGTTACCCTGTATATCGCTCATACTTTAATGCTTCTTGACCATTTACATCTCGGTTGCATCATGCGAGAGGAGTTTTTATAAACTTAAACTATTTAAAAATTATCTTCGATCTACAATGGATAAAGAGCGACTGGTTAATCTAGCCGTGCTTTCAATAGAAAAAAAAATCCAAAGAAATCGATTTCACAGAAGTTATTCAGGAGTTCAGTAAATTAAAGGCACGGAAACACTTACACTCCGCTTCAACTGAATAAGCATAAAGATTTTCTAAGCTACGTTGTCCATTTTTTTAAAACCTTTGGCCGTAATATATCATTTGATGATGCAAACTGTTTGCCTATGATGTTGACAAAATAAATCGGAAAGAATATTTCAAAAAGTACCGCTATTTTTTCCCTGGTTCTCTTGCAAAGCATTCAATATGGAAAAATGCAGTTTTATTTTGCGTCAACTGAATAGACACAAATATTGAAATTGGAAATTAAAGTAATTGGGATCAAATGAAACAAGTTTTTCTTAAAATATTTTTTTTTTGGTTAATTTTAGTAGTGGGTACTGCCGCCTTTATTGGCAATAGTTTCGTAAATTCAAACCGGCATGAAATCGTACAGCCTCTATGTAGTCCAGCGAAATTTCCCTCCAGGCCAATTTAATGGCTGCAATAAGGGATTATATGTCCTCAAACTGACGGCCAGACTAATAAACTTTTCGTACTAACCATCCCCAATCGTTTTCTATAAGGTTCAGGTCCGGTGAGTACGGCGGCCATTGAAGCAATTCCACATTCCGCTCCTCTATCCAATTTTTTACAATGCACGCAGTGTGGATGGGGGCGTTGCCCTGCTGAAAAGTTCAGTTTATGGGTCCAAAGATGCCTGAAAATTTCTTTTCAAATTTACTTTATAACTTAATGCAGTAATTTTTGAGGTTTTTAACTCAAGCTCAATAGTGCCATAGTAAGTAACTGCATAGTAACTGCTCCCCATACCATAACACCACCTTCTCGACTATGATGCCGACCTAAAAATCGTTCTTCTTTCCTCACATCGTGGAAGTAATTATTAAACCCGTCAGGGTCTTCAAAATTAAACCTCTTCTCATCCGAAAAAAACTACGTGACGCCATTTATTTTTCCAACTCATATGGAGTCTAGAGAATTCTAAGCGCATACTTTTGAATTTTTATCCGTTTTAGATGTTTGGCACTATTGATAACCCGTCGCACTGTTGAAACGCTTGCAGTAACACCGGCTTTCTGCTTTATTTTTGCCGCAGAGTCGCAGGAATTGGAAGCACATCTTAAAATTGCTCTTCAATCAACTGATGTTGTTGCCGTTTTTTGACCTCCTTTCATTTTTTTTTCCGTACAAATCTTTGCTTCTTAAATAAGAATAGACCACACTAAAGCTTCGTCCAATTTTGTCAGCTCTATAACGCCCGGTTAGTCCTTGTTCTTTTAGTAAATCAATTTCAGCTCTTTCAACACTATTTAGAGATTTTGATCTACCCATTTTTCTTTGAAATACAATTAATCAAATAAAATTCACTTAAAGTATTTCAACTGTTGACCTAATGTGTCAATCTCCAAAGAATACTCATAAGCAGTGAAAATAATGACCTTGTTGAATAGACACAACGCAAGACATTGACGCAAAATAAACTTGAATTTTTCCATATTGAATGCTTTGCAAGGGATCCAGGAAAAAAATAGCGGTACTTTTTTAATTATTCTTTCCAATTTATTTTGTCAACATCATACGCAAACAGTTTGCATCATCATTAAATAACTATCTTTGATTTTGTTTATCTATTTTTTTTTTGTCGATCGATTCGTACCTATTTTACTTTCCTCGCCCATATCCATTCCATATTGTAGGTATGTACTCGTATGTTTATTTAGACTAAATAATTTAAGTAGAATTTAAATTTCACTTGCCAGATTTTAACGAAATTAACATAAACATTTATTTATACATACAAATGTGAACTGAATAAAAAGCTTTTATAACTAATTTTTTTTTTCCAAGCTGGGGGGCCTCATTTAGTTTTGCCGCCCCGGGCCTCTGACTGGCTTAGACCGCCACTGCCATGTACATTTATGTGGAATTCGCAATTACCTCCAGACAATCAGCCCTCGACGTTGGTATTCAATACCAGCTTAGTACGAATGAGGACAGGCGGCACGCCGATTTGGGACAGGAACTAATGAAGCAGGTGAAGGGGAAGGAAAAGCAAAGCTGCAAACTGCTATTACCCTAAATTCTTAATGAATCACAGCACACGTCAATCCCAGCAGACCTCGTTGGTACGAGGAGAAGCAACAAAGTTCGACGTATGCGCACGTCGGAATTATAAGGCTTTTCCCCATCCGTTGTCAGGTATCTACGGCTTCTGTGCGAAGAGTTCGGAGTTAGAATCCCACCCACAAACAAATACAATTTATTCACTGCCCCACCTGTTGCGAAAGTTTAACAAACAGTTAACAACAGATATAATAAATTGTCTTGAGAACCTTCTCAAAGTTTTCTTCCGCCATCGTCCTTAATATATTGGTCAATTTAATTCGTACAAAAAATATAACTTCGCACACACCAATATCTAGAGTAGTCAAGCTTAAGGCCTTGTATGAGCTATTAAAACCTTAATAGGAGTAGAATAGTCAGCAATCTTTAAAGCTTTTTTTTCGGAACTCTCGCAAACTTATCGCATTAGCTACAAATACAAGAACGATCCCAACGATTTTAAGTTGAATTAGAGAGAGAACCAGTGGTGTTGAGTTTAATCCAACAAAAAAAATCCACTGCAGTTTAGTGGCTGGAATGTTTTCACGCTTCTTTGAAATTCAAAGTGAAGGGCTATACAGCGCCAAATTCCTCCAGCAAAACGGAGATTACCAAAGGAGAATGCGATTTATGAATGCTAAGCAGAGTTGTGAAAAATTGAATAGTTTTCGCTTGTGATTCATTTTGAGTTTTATTCTAGATGTACCCGTTCCAGAAAGCGTAACTACCTCAGGTCTTTAAGAAGTTTAGAAATGATCACCGAATTCGCCTTTAAGCTTTTGATATTAACCTCCGTCTATTGGAATTAATGGATCATAACCCTCTCACTTGCATTCCTTCTATTCTGCCTGTGGATTTCGCCGGTTCGACCTCTATGAATATTGAAAGAACTCCTAGTTTCGGATCCCTTCATAAGTAAGGCCGATCAAATGCTGGTGGTGTTGCAATTATGTGCTCTATGAGTTTATATGCCTGCCAATTTTTTCTCTTTTTTGATTTCGACACGTGGATCCTCCTATTTTTGATTATTGTTGAATAAGTTGTATACGTCGTCCCGTTCTTAAAAATTTTCGTTTGCAAAGGAGTGAAAGGTATTACAAACTTTAAACTCCACACTAAAGTACCTATTGATACGCCGGCTTTGGCGTTATATAATTATTGCGTAGGCCTAGGCATCCTTAATAGCTCCCATGTTAATACAAGTATATAAATGGAGTACCGAATTCAACGAATGAGCTCCTTGATAGCCCCATAATGGAAGAAGAAGTTAAAGGATGGCTGGTTAAGAGCAAGGACCGAAAAGCACCTGGAACTGACGGTATTCCTGTCGAATTTTACAAATATGCGACTAACGAACTTATAACATTGCTCACAAAGGAATTTAATAGAATATTTGAAACAGGAGATATCCCATCCAGTTTTAAACAGAGTGTGATTTTTCCTATCCTCAAAAAAGGCGACCCTAATCAAGCAGAAAACTATCGATTTACAAATTCGTTCTTAAAAATATTAATGGGTATCATGGCTAGGCGCTTTCAAGAGTGGACCACGCAAAATCGCCTTCTGAGCCAATTCCAGGCTGGTTTCAGAGATAGCCACTCAGCGACAGATCAAATTTTCATCTTAACAACTGTGGCACAGAACTGTATTAGATTAAAAAAAAAACTGTTTGCGTTTTTCGTGGACTTCAAGGCAGCCTTTGACACGGTAGATAGGAGCGCACTTTTCTACAAATTATATAATAAAGGTCTCTCTAGGAAGTTTGGAAATCTAATCGAAAAACTGTATGAAAAAACATTCTCAGTAGTTTGGGACGGCAAGCAGTTAGGAGATTCTTTCAAAACGGTGACGGGCGTTAAACAGGGATGCAACTTCAGACCTCTAGCATTCATCATGTTCATTGATGACATAACAGAATACCTAGGTGGAGGTATAAGAATGGGAGGGATCCTCATAAAAGCACTGCTGTATGCAGATGATTTGGTGTTGCTGGCAGACACTCCGGAGAATTTACAAAGAATGATTAATCAGCTACAAAGATACTGCCATGAGTGGAGGTTAAACGTCAACTTAACTAAGTCTAAGACAATGGTATTCAGAAAAGGTGGAGGAAGGTATGCAAGAAACGAAAAGTGGTTCTTTGACGGACAGGAGTTGGAAACAGTCAAATCTTACAAGTATTTGGGTATGAACATATGCAGCAACATGAACATGGAGCACCACTTTAAGGAGAAACTTACAGTGGCTAAGTCGGCGATAAGTGCAGCCTGGAGAAATTGTCTCGAAGATAAACAAATATCGATTAGAATTAAATATCAAATATTTCAGGCTGTTTCCAAATCAATAATGATGTATGGGGCACAAGTGTGGGGTTATAAGCAATACGACACAGTAGAAAAACTTCTCCGGTTCTTTTAAAAAAGAGTGTTTAAATTACCGCAGTGTACACCTAATGATATGCTGTTGGTCGAAACTGGTCTGTCACCTATATTTACGGAAACGCTAAGACTCCACTTCAACTACATACAAAAAATTATGTCCTTGAGCGACGAAAGGTTGACTAAACGTGTATTAAATCATGTTTTACAGGCGAAAATATTGTTTATCGAGGAATGGCAAAAACTCTCAGAGTTCTGCGGAAACACTTTAAATATAGATGCGGAGAATATTACTCATTGGAAGGAAGAGTTCAATAATATCATTTCTGCGGTCGATGAGAAGATCCACGCAGACTGTTGTGAAAAGGTAAAAAGTTCTATTCACCGAGGGATATATGCCAACTTAAACCACAGCCTATGTGAAAATAACTATTTCAACGAAAGATACTCTACGGAATTAATATCAACGATTTTCAAGGCCAGAGGAGAGATACTGAATTTAAATTTTATACCACACCGGGAAGATCTGCCAATAACCTGCTCTTTGTGCAATCTGCGAGAGAGGGAGAACATCTATCACTTTCTGGGCAGATGTCCTATTTTAAAAGAGTTCAGACTACAGATTTATGGGAAGCGAGATTTGGAAGAAGCTGAGGTGAGAACCATCTTAAATGGCTCAGACTGGATCAAATTGTACAGTTAATGTAAAATAGCATTAAAATATAGGAGGGCAATTATAGAAGAATCTTTTTAAACAATTGTAAAAATTTTGTCAAACCCGGGCAGACGGCTTTAAGCCATGTCTTAAATTTAATAGTCATAAACAAATTGTAAATGAATTCTGGAATAATAAATATTTATCTATCTAAAAAAAAAAAAACTATCTATCTATAAATGGAGTATTTCAGTCCGAGTGTGATTGTAAAAATCCAAGAACTTTGACATATCCATTCGAGTTCAATAGTTCATTTTAACACAAATCAATTTAAGCACTTGTCAATTGGAATCAATTGACATCGGTTCTCAGACATAACCAATATAACCTGTTAATTGTGTCGCCATATTTGCGTTGGGACTTGGGAGGCAATAGATCGATACATTGAATTGTAGGTACTTAATTAAGAGTCATTTACACACCTTGTGCTATATTTGGAGTAAATTAAGTGTATATCATTCGCATACAGCTGCTCGTTGTACGAGTATGTGCAGAGGAGACAATAAATATTTACATAAAAGTAATGATATTTTTCCGGACGTATGGACTTAAGTACTTACAATTCAACAAAACGTTAACAAAACAAATGTAAAAATTCTTCATATGAGGGTGGCATATCACAAAAGGCAAATTGCAGTGCATTATAACAAAGGTTGCTGAACTTTTGTTAATTATGAAGCATTTTGAATACGGATCTGGGTCTACTTACAAATTGGGCTTAGATTTATTTAATTATAAAAACGCCGGCGTACAAAGATTTAACTTATAATAAGGACTGAGAGAACTAAAATCATATTTTCAAAAGTATATCGTTATTTCTTATCAGATAGATTGTTACTTTGTGGAATAAAATTGCTTCTGATAAATTACTGGGGTCAGGAAGGGCATGAATAAGACTCATTGGAATTGCCTCTGATGAATCAAATGCCCTCTACACATGTAGCAACTCAAAAGAGGTATGACTGAAGTCACCATCACCACTTACTGATGTCGATTTCGATTGTACCCTTTCTTTACCCTGAGTGCACTGCTGTCTGAGCAATTATCGTTTTCGTTTCGACACAAAAATCAACCTCAAAAACGTGGTTCATAGAGCTAAGGTTAGACTGTATGCCACGTTGTCATTTATATGACTATATATATATGACAACTA
The DNA here is from genome assembly GCA_949715645.1 of Portevinia maculata. NCBI lineage: Eukaryota > Metazoa > Arthropoda > Insecta > Diptera > Syrphidae > Portevinia > Portevinia maculata. The sequence goes on along the minus strand of OX454527.1, from coordinate 22,313,849 downwards.
GTTGTTTAAAAATGATAATTTCACTGCATTTTTCTTGTGATTTATTAACGCAGTCTGTGTTGGTAAGTCCGGGCAAGATTTCAAATTGGAAATTCAGATGTGCAAGGGTTCGATAATCCATTTTTATTATCATATCAGATTCATCCAGATCATAAGTCATTATAAAACACGGCTTAAATAGAATAGACCTGTCAAAATTTGTTTTCTGATTATATTATATGGAAATAGCAGTCTTGTCTGCAATTAAAATCGGTATTGTTTAAGTTAAGTTTAGTATTTAGTTATTGAGTTTCTATGACTAAAGAACAGTATTTAGGTTTTTTTTTTTGCTGCATTTGTGTTGGACAAGAGCTCTGGTCGCGAAACCGAGGCAACTTGCAATTTGAAACGGAGACCTGGCAGAACTAGGTTCGAAGAATGGGTAAAAAGAAGACACACATACGGTTTGAAAGTTAAACTTATGCGTGAGCTCCGCCGTTTACATGAGTGCGTGTCAAGAATGACATGACGGAGCATTCAACTCATCATATCCAAATCCATTGTAGTACCCGGGAGCAACGAAGGTCCCAAGTCGATTCGTGTATCTCCATTGCTTCGATGAATCTCATCGAGTTAAAAAACCGCCAATTTATTTTTTGCAACTCTTCGGTCCTTTGGCCAGAGCGTTTTTTTTTTTAAATTGGCTAAGTTGACCCGGTAAATTACCCGGAGACTTTGCCATTTCTCTCTGCAGTCCAACTAGCCCTGGGCTGTCGAGCTCAGCAGCCACATCTTTCCAGACCTGGTCTCTTGGGACACGGTACGCCGAGCTCCCAATAACGTACACAATTGGACCGCCGTAAGAGCTTTTGGATGCCCTCGTCTGGCCAATCACCCTGTACTTGATTTTTCTTTTCTGCCTTGGCTGGGCTTCTGCTCCTTTTTACTGCAAATTCTCTGTCGAAACTAGTGAATTAGCTATCTCCCAATATTAAAACAAAATGGATACTATTTAATATTAAAGAAACAAACATGCAACAAAGAATAAATAAAAGTGTGAACGCACCCTTAAAACGATTACCGAACTGTCAATGTCCAAATATTGAGTAAAATCAACATTTCATGGTGATGAAGGGACAACGTTAACATAAAATTAAAATGTACTACCGAAATTCCGAGACGGTGGTTGCAACTTTAAGAGCGTTAACGCCAATTTTCGGCCGCAATTTATTCTCGTCCCAGTAGACAATCAATTAATAGTCTAGTAAAAAAATTTGAGTCAGAATATTCGCTGTTTGATGTTGCGGTGCCAGTGAGGCTACGTTTTGCCCGAATTGTGGAGAATATTGCTGCAGTAGAGGCGTCCGTCGCAAACCAGCCAAATCAAAAAATGTTTTGATAGTAATTCAAGTCAATAAAACAAAAATATTGTTTGCTTCATGCAAAAATACGCCAGATAGTTCTGGAAGGATGATGTATTCACGGAGAATAAATCGATCCACTTCTACACCGACGGATCAAAAACTAGTGATGGTTTAGGTGGAGGTGTTTTCTCAGAAAGACTACATATTAGTCTCTCTTTGCGTCTTCCTGATTATTGTAGCGTCTTCCAGGCGGAAATCATGGCGATTAAGGAAATCTTGTAGCGGCTGAAGATAAATGTGATATCAGCTAAGGACATCCGTATATTCTCGTATAGTCAAGCCGCGCTCAGGGATTCAGTCTCTTCAAACTCCATCGTAGCCATAGACTGCCGTTCATCTCTTGAGGAGATGGCAGAGCAGTTCAATATTCACCTCTTTTATGTGCCCGGGCATAGAGACATCCAAGGGAATTGTAGGGCAGATGAAGTCATCACAAATGGAACCGCATTACCTCTTCTACCTGATAAAGGTTTTCTAGGTATGCATATCGCTACTTGTAAACTTATGTTTAAGCTATCCGCAGTCGAGAGTACAAACCTTAGGTGGACAGGTAGTAATACGTGTCTAGCGACCAAGCATATCTGGCCAAAGCTGGATCTGCGACGCTCTTTGGATTTGATCTCACTTAACCGACTGCACATTGACTCTCCTACAGGTGTCATTACAGGACACTGTCTAATAGGCAAAGACGTATCAAGGCTTGGTGTCTATTCAGATGACTTCTGTAGCAGCTGCAGTGACGAGGAGGTGGAGACTACACTTCATCTCCTCTGTACGTGTACATGTCCTGCACTCTCAAATAAAAGAAATCTCTATTTAGGCGCCTTCTTCCTTAATGAACTCAGTGACTTAGCTAACACAGATGTTAGAAGTTTATCGCGCCCCATTAGAAGCTCCAAATGGTTTACCGAGTAGAGGTCGAAACTCCCGATCCACGTGGCATCACAACGGACCTCATTGTTGTAAGTGTGTTGGCTATTAGCTAATAGCCAACTTAACCTAACCTAACCTAAGAGGGTGAAACTATTTTTGCTGCCTTGAATCCTGATGCTCTTTTTTCATTTTTGTACATGTAAAGTTCGGCTAGTCATACGCTTCCAATAAAGCCCACATTGAAAATTTGTTGAGCTTTGTATCCACCATCTTTAATAATTTCTTTGAATTCGACTTTGAATTTTTTAGAAGCTTCTACATCGGCACTAGCTGCTTCGCTCGTAAATTGTATGTGTTGGAGATTGGGACGCTTTCTGAATTTATCAAACCATCCCTTGCTTGCTACAAAATTCATTTGCTCGGCTCCTGGCTCAACGCCTGTCTCGCGCTGAAGATGATCAAAAATATTCTTGGCTTTGTTTGAAGTTTTAATAGAGTTGACTTCAATTTTTTTCTTGTTGTTCTCAATCCAAGAGATTAGCAAAGTGTCCATCTTTTCCATTATCAGATTCCTACTTTGTTTTATTTTTTTCGCTGATAAAGGTGTAGCATTTTTTATAGACCTTATCGCGAATCTTGATTAGCTCTGATAGTACGAACCGTAGACTCATTTAATATTGAAAAAAAACCCCACAGTAGAGGGTCCTTCGCCCTTTTCTACTCATTTGATAAGAATATACCCAACAAAGCACCTTCCCTAACATCGCACCTACTCCAATTGAACAGTGAAGCCAAGTATCTATATATATAAAAGAAAGTGTCCGAAGCGATGTAATCCCATAACTCGAGATTGGCCAAACCGATTTTGATGATTTATACTTTGTTGGAAAGGTATTTTCTCAGTACGGGTTTCACAAAAAAAATATGTCTTATTTTGACCACCCGTGTTACGACAGGTTTTTTCGATTTTTTTAATTTTTTTATTTTTTTTTCATTTTGTATTTACTTATTTTGGCAACAACCAAAAAAAGAATCAAATTTGAATGTAACATATCTTATCACAATTGAACTGTCAGATAGACACGCAACGTAACGCCATCTATTATCGATCAATGGAGAAACCAATTTTGTTTCATGTGTGGTGGCGCTGTCCACGTTGACTGTGCCATTTGATTCAGTTGCGCAGTTTCTTCATTCGTTGCTGTTTCAGCGTCCATATTGCACTTTGCGAATTTGTGTTTTGTTTTGTTTTTTTTAATTAAAATTGATATGAGAATATATCTATAATATAAAAATCAATCGGTGAATGTGTTGCTAAGCGCAAATCTCCAGAGCAGCTGAACCGATTTCGTTAATTCTTTTTTATAATAATATTCCTTGAAGTACGAGGATGGTTCTTATGGAGAGAAAATTTTAAAAAATTGCCTGAAAATGTCAAAAAACAAAACTTTTCTATATTCCCATACAAAAGATTCGTAATGATACGTAGGTCAATTTGAACTATAATGCCATACCATAAAGTTTAAGTGTTAGTGGAGGGGTTCCGGGAAGGCAAAACAATTGAGTGATGTTAGTATCGTATAAATATTAATGTCAATATTTGTCAATATTTATACGATGGTAACATTACTCAAAAACAAATTGTCTATGGTAAAATATAAATTGTCTTTGGTAAAATGTCACTTGAAATGTAAACGTCTCTTTGCTGTGCATCTATAATAGTACTAAATCTAAAAGCCACAAATTTCTATAAAATTAAAAAAGTGTTGTGTGTTTGTGACTTACTAAATATGCCTCCTATAAGGCGGCGGATAAATTTAGGCAGAAGAACCAGAAATGCAACGAATCAAATTAATTATCAATCTAATCGTACTGCCCAGGAACGTGAAGATCGCAACGAACGTGAAAGAATTCGGTTTTAAACTTTTCACCTTTCCTGAGAGTTTTTGTCAGTTAACGCAATCAAAATCTGAACTCATTCAAAAAGTGTTTCCAAATGTTGCTCAAAATTACTCATTCCATGATTGCTTGAGAGAACTATCCACCGGAATATTTAAACTCACTTAATTTGCCAGGATTGCCGTCTCGCAATCTTCAATTAAAGGTTGGATCTGTAGTTATAATGTTGCGAAATATTAACCAACCGCAACTTTGTAACGGCACACGATTAGCAATAAAAAAATTACTGAATAACGTAATAGAAGCAATCATATTGAAAGGAAAGTATAAAGGAGAAGACGTTTTGTTACCCCGCATCCCAATGATTCCGACTGACGTACCATTCGAGTTTAAACGACTACAGTTTCCAGTACGGCTTGCTTTCGCTATGACTATAAACAAATCCCAGGGGCAGTCATTAAGTGTTTGTGGTATTAATCTAGAAAACCCATGTTTCTCCCATGGTCAATTGTATGTTGAATGTTCCCGTGTTTGAAAACCATCGCTGTGTTTGTTTACTCGCCAGGTGATCAAACAAAAAGTATCGTGTAGGTACCATAAAGTACTACAATAAAAATGAAACTTAATTTAGAATAAGTAAAAATAAAATGAAATATAATAAATAGGTAGGTATCATAATAAGAAATCAGAAATTGTAATTTTCATTGTGATTTAGTGACTTTTTAAAGAATTTTAAAGTGTTTTATAATTTTTATTTTTTGACATAATCACCCCAATCATAGAATCCGGCAGATTGGCTGCGGAGGGAGTAGCACATCAATTTGTATGCTTTGCTATCATTGAAAACGCCGTAATGTAAGTGATCGGATGTCGGTAAGGAAGTTTTCGAACATAGGTATCATTGTAAACGCAGACCATCCGCAGCTCATACACTTGTTTATGTTTTCAATCCGCACCAAAGTAGCTGCGGATTTCAAAAAAGAAGAATTGGTTTTTGTTGTTTAATTAAAAAAAGATCAGGAAGTGAGTAAACGTGTAAAATGTTTGCAAGTACAGATCATAACATCCTTTTTTTAAGGAAACAAACAACTCGTCCACAATTACTAATGATAGTGAATCACATGAAAAAAAATCCTGACATTGCTAGGAATTTGACAAAAAATGATCGGAGACAATTCAAAAGTTTTGGGAAAATTTTAGAAATAAATTGAACAGCTTGGGGCCACCTGCTAAGGAAGTTTCAGAATGGACCTTTCCGATTGTAAAAGAGGTGTGTATTTTCGCCAGGGGGCTTTGAAATTCGTAAAAATACATTTTGGCTTCCATTTTTTCCTCCTTTGACATTTTCAGGCTTATCCATTTGGGACATAAACATTCCTCTAAAATGTTTAAGACTGCCGATATCGATGTTGATACTGTTGATTGTGCCAATCCAATATTAAAATCTTGTCCAGTACCAGTTTGCAGTTTGGTAACCTCCTTCTGACAGAAACCTTAAAAACGCCACTAACTTACATTTACGAGTAGGTATAGATTAGGATCTAACCAGTTGTGGAAGTTTTCTTTCTAACTCACTTAAAACATACCGGAATGCAGATTTATTAACCCTGAAGTTTTTAATAAATCTAAAAATAAATTGTGACGTACGAGTAATGATGGAAAGAAATTCTTTATTTTCAATTTACGTACTGAGTATCAGGTAACTGCAATATGTCCTCTGCTCGCATTTGTATGCTCCTTTAAATGTGTCTGCTATCAGTTTCATTTTCACTTTCCAAATTTAAATAAAACCTAACAGTATCCATTTCGTCTTTAAAATTTATTGAAAAACCCAACAATACTTTTTTCAAAATATCTCCATTTGACAGCAGACCAGCTGATTTCGAATTTTTCGATAATCAAGTTTAGCGGACCGCTACTGCAGTTCATCCGCCGGTTTCTATGATAGGGCAAGTATGCGGATGCGGATCGGATAAAATCCGTCGAATTCAATCCGCCGGATTCTATGATTGGGATGAATGTAATTGTTGACTTATCTACTTTTTTTTCTTTTTTTATTTTAATAGCTGACCCGGTGTCCCGAACAGCAGAATAAGTATTAAAAAAAATAAAATTAAAGAATCGACTGTTAGGCGGTACGAAGTTCGCCGGGTCAGCTAGTATATTATAAATAATATATTGGTATATTGTTAAAGCACTATCCCTAACAAAATGTCATGTTTAAAAATAACGAAAAAACATTTTCTGGTCTTTTTTACAAAAAGAATTTTGAAATTAGGCCAGAATATATTAATTTTCTTGCCTCATTTCCATTTTACTGTCTGGCTCTTTTTTCAACGTTCCTGGATATTTTCAAAACAATTTCTGCTGTTTTTTTTTTCAATTTTCACAAAATAAATAAATTCAGGCGTAATTTCCGGAAGTCATTTGTTACCTTAAGTTTGTTTACACTCTTTTCAACATTAAAGTAAAATATATTTTTTGTAAAGCTTTAGTTTCCTGAACACATGCCTCAAATGTTTCATTTGTTTTTCTTATCATGATTTAAGGTCGCAGTTACTGCGGTATCCAACATTAACTATTGACGTCTTGTTGAAAATGCGGTACGTATAATTATGTTATCCATTAATTGTTTAGTGCACACGACAGCTTATTTGCATATTGGACTAAATCGCATTTAACAAGTTGAATATTAAAATCAATGAACCTGAAAAGCGCATAACTTAAAATACCAGGCTTCAACATTAGCTTAGTTTAGCAGTAAAACGTAAAACTTTTAACAATGTGGTGTTAAAATCCTTACCAATTGTAGGCAATAGTATCTACTATTTAACTAGATATGCGCATTTAAATTTCTAACCAAAGTTAACAGTTACGTAACTTCCCAGAAGATATTGATGTGATAATTAATGACGTATCTACCCGTGGTAAGTCATCGAAAAACCCTTAACGTAACGAGAAAAAGTTTATTCATCTCTGGACCGGAAATTTCGCCTTGAATCAATATCATCCAAAATTTTACAAAAAGCAATCAAAAAATAATCACTGCACTCAATGACAGATAAATTGCTGGTCCGCAACCGCAAACAACTTTTAATTTTGTTGAAAAAGAGTGCATTTTCATTGAAACCGGAATTTATATCTACATAAATGTATTGTACCTACCACCGCCAGTAGCCTGCATGGATCTAGCCTCAACTGTTGCATCCATATACTGGTAGATGGTGACAGGTCCTTGATATTGGGTCATCGGTCCAATGACAACATCACTCGAGTTCGATAAGTTAATAACACTGGACGGCTGAATGGAGGGATTTGTGAAGACATTTTGTGGGATTGTGGGTGTGGCTCCGGGTGCCGCTGAATTAGTGGCACTTTGACCTTGCAAACTCATTAGAGCGTTACTGGCCGCTGTTGACAGCGGATGCATTGTTTGGTCATACATTGTTCGGCACTACTTACTGCAAGTGCATTTTTAAATAACGCGCTCTTATTATGAAAACTTCAAGTTAAGACTGCGCCTCAGCGAAGAGGTATCGTCCGACCCGGTACGGATTTAGTTATACACTGAGAAGTTTGAATGAGCAAGCAATATGATCAACTTTATCGGGATTTCCAAACCAACTGGAATTGTAGTTAGTTGTCTTGTTTGGATAAGAGCGATGGAAAGCTTTGTCGGATTGTGGAGACAAGGGCATGCCCAAGTCGTTTACTTTCAAGAGTGTTTGTAATTGCAAACTAAAGTGTAGAAAGGCGATGTGGGATGTTCAGTACCTATTTCCGCAGAAACGTAGAAGCGTAAGGGAATCCTAGGAATTTTGCGTTTATATTTGTCCGAATGGGCCTTATGTTTCTTGCTACCCATTAGAGTGTACAAGTATCTGTTGACTGTTGTAATGGCGGCGAGTATATCCAAAATGGCTGCCATTCTCTCAATGATAAATAATATAAATACATATTTAAATGGGAGCATTGGTCAGCTTTTGTTTTGTTTACCTTGCAGTGGCAGGCGAGATAATAGAATGCAAACAGACACGTAAAAGTCATAAGTACCTACGTAATTGATGAATTAAAATTTATTTTTGGATTCGTATATTTTAAGAAAAATGTGATTTGATGAAATTGTTGTCTGAATTTTGTGCTTTGGGTTTCGCATCGGGCTGGTATTGAAAATGTTGTCAAAGGTGATGCCTTTAACGGTTTTTAATGGTGCGATAGGAATTACCAGACTACACACCGCATGGATTCGCCCTAAGCACCTGAATCTACACGGAAGGGTAAGGCCGAAGAACGTCCGGTGTTTGAGTCGAAAAGAAGAACAATTGAAACACCGGACGGTTTCCGGCCTTACCCTTACTTACAGGTGGTTAGGGCAAAGCTATCCGGTGTGTAGTCTGGTAATTCCTATCGCACTATAATTGACCGGTAAGGCCACGCTTGACAACATATTTCATTCCACTTTGATGTGAAAAAAGTTGATTAAATATGCCCTCGCACCCCCACCCCCAGTGTTTTTTTTATAATGTACTCGCACTAAAGGGATTTTTGAATACCCTTCTAATGTATAAGCTACACAGCGCGGGCGTTAAGGTAATTAGGGTAAGAAGATAGGGAGAGATGCCGATGCACGTGGGTTTTAATTGTTTGTAGGTTATTATGTGTAGAAAAAATAGAGCGTTGAAGAGCATTCCACATTCGTGTTATACGGCTAAGGAAATATTCCTTGTGTTTCACTGTACGTCCGAATACAGGCTTAAGGGTAAGCTGATGCGCATGCCTTGCACAGCAGGTATTGCGGTTGAAATGTTCTCAGGGGTGGAATGCAACTGGTTATTTCGAGGACTTATGGTGGAAACAACGATAAAATAATGGAAGGCATGAGACATTGCGACGATGACTACAAGAGTAAAGCTATCTCGCAATGTTGCAGTCACCAATGAGTTTTATCGCGCGTTTTTGGATCCTGTCAAGTAGCTCCAAATAAGTAATTGGTGCACCAGACCAGAAATGCGCATTGTACTCAAGTTTTGGGCAGTTAAACGCCTTATAAATAGTAGCCAGATCGGAGGGAGTGAAATATTTCTTGCAACGCTTAAGGAAGCCTAGGCATTTCGCAGCGTTCTTGGCGACATGTGGTCATTCCAACGAAGGTTGTCATTAACACACTTACCGAGAATGGAAAGCTCAACAATGCAAGTACCATTCATGGACAATGGCATGGTGTTAGGGTTTTGCTTTAATGACAGAAGAGAGCAATGCGTTTTGGAAGCATTAAATTCCACTCTATTAGTTACACCCCACAGAGTTATGCTGTCGAGATCGGAATTCAATGAGCTTAACATACGTTACCGTTCCGAATATGAGAAGCTGAGGGATTAGATTAGAGGTAATAGACATGAGATTATTTATAAAAATGAGAAAGAGAGTCGGAGACAAAACAGAGCCTTGGGGAACACCAGCATTTATTTGGTGAGTTGCAGACTTGAAACCGTAAAAAACAACTTAAATTGAACGGTCCGAAAGGTAATTGAAAATGTTGCTAATTCTTCTGTGAACAAAATTAAAATAAATATTGTAAGATGAACACAGACACAGTGCAATCGATCCTTCTTAAACGGAACGTGCGTCACTCATTGTACTTTTGAACAGCGATTTGTAGCGATAGATAGGTAGATGACAGTAGAGAGAATAGAGAAAAGGAGGAAATACTGAATAGGAGAACTGATTGTTTATTAAAAGTTTTGATTTGAAAGTGAATTGTTGTATAATCAAGAAAAACATTGATAGCGAAGTAATAAAGATCAATTAAACAGAATGCAGTTTTATTTTTAAAATCTTTCTAAATAATTCCTCCATACAAAAATGTTTGCCACGCTCTTTTTAGGGTCGATTTTTTACAACAACATAGTTTTTCGATAAAATCTTTAAAAACATATAAAAAACATTTATGTTCAAGAAAATATGTAAACAATATCCTTATCAACAATTAACCCTACTAAAAATGTTGCCATGCACAATTTTTGAGTGATAGGAGAAGGGTATCCAACAGTTTGGACTGCAGCCTCCCTTATGTTTTGTTTTTTTGACAATTCAGGCAAAGCAAAAAAAATTAATAAATATTAGGCATTAACGGCACATACCTAAGAAGTAGCTTGTCTAATCCAATTACTTTCGCGAAGTGGAAGGGACCTACAATTTTAAGACGCATCCGAACAACATTTTCTTCTCATGACAATTGGTACTCTTGGATGTTTGTCAGACCTTCGCAACAGGTGCAATACCAACTTTTAACTTACTAGTTGTAGCTATTTAGTTTGTGTGCGGCACCATTGTGTTTAATCAGTAGGGTCTAGCCCATAGAATCCGTCGCATCTGTTGTTTCGGCGAATCCGTCAGCACTAACGCACTAAACGGAAGGAACCATCTAATAGACTCCTCCGCCAACTTTGTCAGCCCGAAACACATTGGGCGCATTTAATAATCCTTTTGCCTTACCTATAATTATATTAATACTACTGAATGATCCAACTACCAAAGATGTCAGTACAGTACAATTGTTCATTTCTCACCTTACTTTACAGCCGAATTTAGAATAGGTATACTGGACTGTCTGTCAATCGACAATGCTGGAGAGTTCATTAGTTTTGTCCTATTTTCCAATGTCAATGTATGTCCCGCTCTCAATTTTGTAATGCTTGAGCTTCAATTCTAGAATGTCTACTTCTCAGAAGAAAGTGGTTGGAGAAGCCAAGTTTAAGGCATTGTGTGCGCCGTTAATGTGTGCGGAAAAATATAGGAGAATTACACTTTTAAAAATGGAGGAATTCTACATGGCTCTTATATGTGAGGGTAAGGAGTTCCATAGTCTCTTACTAACTAACTGGCTCCCGACCCGCGAGGAGTCTCTGCCAGAGACACTGCACAATTCCATCCTCTGCGATTACCGGCACACTGCTTTCATTTCTCCAGATCTAGCGCTCTGGCATCCACGATGGCTTAGTCTTTAAAACGGAGGTTTGGTCTTCCTTGCATTCTCGAACCAGGGGGCTGGGAGTCGAAGATCCTCTTGGCTTGATTTAACTTTTTTGACTACATCCACATCTTGGTACAGCCCATAGAGTTCACGGTTGTATCTTTTCCTCCATTCGCCCTCTTCGTACACCAGGACCAAATATCCGACGGAGTATTTTTTTGAAAAGAACCCAATATTTGCTCCCCTTTCCTACTTATCGTACAGCACTCGGCACCATAAAGCAGGACTGGCAGGATAAAGGTTCGATAGACCATGCATTTTATTCTTCGAGTCAGGAGCTTTGAACCCATTTGTTTGGCTAAACCCAAGTAGCAGAAGTTTCATAGGGTAATTCGCCATCGGATATCCACTAAGGTATCATTTGTGGAGTTGATGGTTACTCCAAGGTAGGCGAACTCCTCAACGGCCTCGAAGTTATTACTATCATCAGTGACGTTTTGTCCTAGGCGGTAGACAGCACTCAACCGCAATCGGAATCTAATTAAAATACGCATCTCATAAATTTATAAATGTCAGCAGTCATTTAAGTGAGCATGCATCGTTTAAATCAACTGTCAAGTCCATATATCCAATATACTGCAGGCAGTATTGTGACATCAAAAATTCTTATGACTGCCTGTCAAAATCTCAAAGTTTGAACTTGAATCATTACGGATAATTAAGAGGCCTGCGTAAACTATTCATAAAAAATCTGACATTTCAATTACGTTGTGGTAAAATTCGGCCGTTTATGCATTTTATAAGGCTTTTTCGTGATTCAGTGAATTCCCTTTGGACTTGGTAACACATAGACAGCTCTTATATTACGATTACACCGACACTCGAATCGTCATTTGAGCAAGTTTCAGCATTTCACCGGATATGCTCATCATTTCGCCACATTGCTATTGAAATAGAAATGAACGAACAATAAAAGATTTGAAATACAATATACATTCTAATGCCACCTTCGGAAAATTCGGCGAACTTTCAAATTTCACTCACAGGGGCCGCTCACCGATAAATTTTCTTTTTGACATTTGCAACGAGTACACAAAACAGCAACAAACAAAGGCAAATCGCGTTTTGTTAAAAGCGAAGGTTTTCCAATAAATATTTTTAAACTAGAAAAAAAATGTCAGAGGGAGAAGCTTCAACGTCGTCCATCCAAAACTCGCAAGAAACAATGTCTGTCGACGAACCGACCGAAACGCCTAGTGTCTCCAAGAAACAACAATATTCCCCTGTCCACAAATTAAACCAGTACAACCGCACCAAAATTATGGACCATCTAATGGACAACGGATGCGATGCAAGGAGTTGCTCCAATTTAGTGCGTAAATTCAAAATCAATCCATCGGATGCAGAAAGTGAGTATTTATCCGCCTGCGAAAAGAAGCTCCATTCTAAAGGTGGAATTCTCTGCAGAATTCGTAAACGAAAAAGCCGAAGCAGCTCAAGCAAATGTCCATGAGGAATGCGATTCGGTTTGTTATAAAAACATAAACAGTTGGTTGGACTTTTCCAAAGGAAAGAACTTCAACAATGAAGCGAATTACGAGAGCGCTCTGATCATGATTGCTATCGCCGATATGGAACATCACCCCGATCCCAAGGAGACGGGTGGAGTGAACTTTCAGTAAATTATTTTTCCAAGAGTCAACGAGAATGTGGGTCTTTAGTGCGTACTTTTTTCTAGGAAAATCTACAGATTCCTGGGCGATGTGATGCTGGGTAATCCAACAGCTGAGCTGAATTCCGAATCAAAGGCGTTCTTGGGTCAAGAGTTTGAAGTGGGTTCTCTGAAGCAAGTGTATTTGAGTTGTCAACAGTTTGGCGTCTTTTTCTGCTTTTCAGAATCTAATCAGCATGGCAAACACAGACACGGGTGATGGGGAAACCAAACACTTGCAGAAGAAGATTGAGGAAAAGTCGAAGCAGATTTTTATGCACATGCCAATCGCTGAAAAGAAACGTCGCAAGGAGTTCAGGAGTTTGGATCCCATGGGCATTGATAAGTTTATAAGCAGCACCAGGAGAGACAACAAACCAAATTAGATAAGTTACTTGCACTAGCCGGCCCTGCTTTTAGTTTTAAAAAAATATTTTTAATGTATCGTTGAATAAAGACGATCCAACTGACTCACCAGACCCCCTAAAATCAAAAAAAAAAAAAAAAACAGTTGCTTCACCTCGATTCGATTTAATTAAAAATTAATTTTCAGTTTCTTAAAAACTAAACAGCCAAAGCGTCGTTCTGCGTTTCATGGCTGAGCTGCGTCTGCAAGTTGGACAATTTGTTCTTTAGCACCTGGACGCCCATGATGACGATGTTTTCGGGCTTTAGAGCTCCAGCAGACTCAACGTTGTAGAAGAATTTGTTTGGTTTCAGTTGCCAATTGTAGGGCGCTTCGAATTGATCATCGTCCAACTCGGTGTGTTCACTTTTTGGCCACTCATCGGGCTTGGGAAACAAAGTATGCCTCATCGAATTGTCCGGGTCGTATTCAAAGCAAACTCCAGCGGTGGGATTCCATTTTGCGTGCTCCTTGCCGAAGCCCTTCTTGGCGTACGCTCTTAACTTGAGCTCCTGACCTTTGCGCAGTTTGATTATCAGTATCTCATCTGTGTTCTCGCCATACTCGTTGTCCTCCTCGTTTTGCAAGCGAGATGTAACCGGCAGCACTTTTGCATTGCTGGATTTTAAGTCGGCGGTGGTTACGTGGCGCGTCTGCTCTTCGGCACACTTGACATCCAAAGTAAACTCGACACTACATTCTGGACAGAAATCCAGGCATACGCACTCGCGTGTGTATTGGAGTCGCTCGACTACTTCGTCAGAAATCAAAGGAATTAATCCGATGCGGTGGGCTAGAAATTCATCGGATATAACTGTTGAATTGGCTTCCAGTTGAACCCAATCTATAGCGAGGGTTGGCGTCTCTGCAATGAAAACACGACGCAAGCTGTTGGCAACGCTCAAATCGGTGTCTTCTACGACGAACTTCACATTGTCGTCAGTCAATTCGGTAATGGTCACCGATGGTGTGTTGGCGTACGGCATATTTTGTTGTTAGACACTTTGTCACTTTTTACTTTTTGTCGAATTTAATTTTATAAATGATAAACACAATAATAATTCGAACTGTTGTCGAAGCCGATTTCACAAATCACTTTTCACATAAAGCGGGCATCTGCATGTGTCAAACATGAGAGCGGCAATTTTAATGAAGGAGTACAGTGAAACATTTGGTGATGGGCGGATTCAGTACGTCTTAGTTGTGCGTTCTGTTGACAGTGACGTCTGTTTTGTCTTTTTTCATACTGGCTTCTGTTTCTGTTTTCGTTTATTGTGATAAACCGCCTAAAGAGACTGTTAAAGTCTTGTGTAAATGGGCGAGGCCATATTTTTACCATGCTCTGAACTTGTTCACCAATGAATGTGCTCCATATCACTTTTGTACTTTCATAATGCGTGAACAGTGGCTCAATTGTTAGTGTGTTGGACTGCTAATCCAAAAGTTCCCGGTTTGAATATCGCCAGGTCCAAATAACAACAAGAGTTTTTTCAACGGACAAACAAGCTAGTGCTTCCAAAATTATTTCTCAAAAGCACGTGTCTTATGTGTTATATCAAAATGTAGTAGAGTCTTACGTTTATTAATAGAATGGTCATTGAAACACAAACCTAGCTTAAAGGGCAAAATGACAGCAATCAAAAACATAGGGACGGGCTACAGTCCGCTTGGGCGAACTGTTGGATACCCTATTCTTATTCCTATCCCTCATAAGTGGGTGTGACACAAGTCTTAGTATGGTTGAATTGTTAAGAAAGCTCTACATATTTTGTTATATAACATTTAAAGGATTTTATCAAAAAAAAAACGAAGCTATTGTAAAAAAAAACGCTCCCTAGCTCAAACTTTGGTTTTTCAATAAAATTGTTTTATTTAATTGTGGCCGCGTCAGTAAGCGGATTTAAAAAAAATTGACACATGAGCATAAAGGGCCCCTAGAGAGTATATATTATAAATATCAGCTCCCTAGCTCAAACTTTGAATTTTCAAAAAAGTTTTTTTATTTTTAATTGTGGGCGTGTCAGTAGGCGGATTTTGGAAATATTAACACATGAGCATAAAGGGCCCCCTAGAGAGTATATATTATAAATTTCAGCTCCCTAGCTCAAAGTTTGGTTTTTCAATAAAATTGTTTTATTTATTTGTGGACGTGTCAGTGGGCGGATTTTGAAAATTTTATATCCCGAGCAGTTTTAGGAGTTATAGATCATATAAAAAAAAATCAGCTTCCTAGCTCGAAATTCGATTTTTTGCAAAACTTTGTTTTTTTGAGTTTGTGGGCGGATTTCAAAAATTCGTAAACTTGATTATTTCGGGACCCTAGAGAGTATATGGTTAAAATTTCAGCTCTCTAGGCCCAGTTTAAATGCCTAATTTTTGCCGACGGACGGACGGACATGGCTAGATCGACATTATTATCGATGCTGATCATAAATATAGTAACTTTTAGGGGTCTACTGGAAATATTAAGGTATGTTACAAACTATGCGTCAAAATTAATATACAGAATACGGTATATATAGAATACGGTATAAACAGAAACAGATTTCCATATGTTAAGGGACAGTGTTCTATTATAGGCGATCCACACAGGCGGACCAGAATGGGGGCACAGAAGTGGGAGGGTTCTGATCCCTTTATCACATCTGGGTGAAAAGCCAAACATGTATAGTCAGGTTAGAAATAAAGGTTGACACAAATACAGCAGCAGGCTCGATTAGAATTCCCTCGGCAGAAAAACTGTCAGCGCGCCAAGCGCTTTCTAAAGAACTTCCGCTGTTCATTGGCTGACCAGAAGAATGGGCTGTGTTTATCAGCAACTACACAAACAGTACTCAACTGTGTGACTTCCCGAATGCAGAAAATTTGGTTCGCCTTCAGAGAGCTTTAAAAAGGGAAAGCGATGGAAGTTGCAGGGCATTATCTCTTGCTACCAGAAACAGTTGTGGAGGCAATATCGACATTGAAAATGCTGTTCGGTAGGCCGGAGTTAATTATAAGCTCATTGCTTACCAAAATAAGAGCTGAAGCACCACCAAAGGCGGAAAGATTTGACACTATAATAAATTTCTCAGTGTCAGTCCGCCAGCTTATATCTATAATGAAAGCAGCGAATTTGCGCGAACATCTAGGCAATCCTATGCTACTTCAGGAGTTGCTGGACAAGCTTCCACCATCGCTACGGCTAAACTTATTGGATATTGGATCACTTTGAATAAAACAAACAATTTCAACATAGAGACACTTTATGACTTTATCCTTTTTAAACTTTTCGTATGCAGTTTGAACAATTTTTTTGGGCAAACTTGTTGTTCAAAGAGTGCGTGCCCAAAATAGACATGTGAGCATTTAAGGGTTAAAGTAAAGACAGACTAACCACACAGTTGGTTTTTGGATAGAAGTGAAAAAGGCTGTGTTGAGCAATAAGTATAAAAATATATAGTGGCTGAATTCAGCTACAATTTAACAAAACGTGGCGATGGCAGCTAATGGGCAACCAGTTCGTAAGCTGGAGGAGTTCAGTGTTTGGCTCAACAATATAGCTGAGGCTGCAAGTACGTTGACATTGCTACCAGCATGGGAAGTCAAACCTGAGAAACGCATGGGACATCTTCATGCTCATCAAGAAACACACGAACCAGAGCAGATAATCGCAGCCCATCGAATGGTCGACTGTGATCAGTTCAAACAGTTATCGGTTGCTGAAAGGGTGATGGTTGTGAAGAACCACAGCATATGTGACAATTGTTTGTGACATTATTCTCGTAAGAGGTGCGGCGTTAAGACAAGGTGCGGGTTTAATGGTTGCGAACAACGACATCACAGTTTGCTACATAATAACCCAAGTCTCAAGACATCGGCGCAAGCATGTAACGCACACCAGCGGCAGGAGGATGATTTTCTGTTCCGAATCGCTCCAGTTACTATACATGCGAATGGAAAAACGGTTGACACGTATGCGTTCTTGGATAGCGGATCATCATTAATGCTGTTGGAGCAGGAGGTAGCTGACGCGCTGGATCTACGAGGGGTTGATCGGCCACTATGTTTAAAATGGACTGCTGACATTGTGCGAATGGAGGAAAAATCACAGCTGGTATCAGTAGAATTGTCCCCACGTCAAGAATTCACGGACACTCCAAGGCGATACGTGTCGCAGAACATTCGTACCGTTCAGAATCTGAACTTACCGAGGCAATCATTTGACACACGCACTGCACAGGCAAACTACCCGCACTTAAAAGGTTTGCCTTTGAAAACCTACTCCAATGTGCAGCCAAAACTGTTAATAGGCATCCCCAACGAGTACCTGGGTGTGCCCTCAAGATATGTGAGGGTGAACAGGATCAGCCGATTGCTATGGAAACTCAATTGGGGTGGGTTGTCTCTGGTGGCAATGGAAGCAGCTTGGAACATCGTATGCATCATCACTATGCAGTGTGAATGCGAACAAACCCTTCACGAGGAAGTGCGTGATTTCTTTGCATTGGAGAATCATGGTACTGGCAAAGATCTTGTTGAGACAGCGGCAGAGAAAAGGGCGTTAAAGATCCTAGAACAGACAACCAGACGAGTGAGCGATCGCTATGAGTGTGGACTTTTATGGAAATACGACCACATTATGATGCCGGGTAGATACCCCATGGCATTGAAAAGGTTGGAGTGCATCGAGAGGAAGACGCTTGCTGATCCTGAGCTAAGGATCAAGTTGGACCAGCAGATTAACAACTTATTGGAGAAGGGGTATGCAAGACGCCTAGGCCAGGACGAGCTGCAACGCGTATTTCCAAGGACTTGGTACATGCCGACTTTCATCGCCAGAAATCCCAACAAACCCGAGAAGATTCGTCTGGTTTGGGATGGGGCCTCAAAAACAAAAGGCATATCGTTAAATGCACTGTTACTGAAGGGACCAGATCAACTTGTGGCTTTACCAACTGTGCTATATGCGTTCCGGACAAAACAAGTGGCCATCTGCGGTGACATTAGCGAAATGTTTCATCAAGTCAGAGTACGCAGGGAAGATCAGCACAGCCAAAGGTTCTTGTGGCGAAAAGCAGGTAACAGCGGCTCTCCGCATGTTTATGTGATGGAGGTATTAACTTTCGGGGCAACATGCTCACCTAGCGTTGCTCAGTACGTGCGCAACGTCAACGCTAATCGCTTCATCAAGGAGTATCCCAGAGCTGTGGTTGCCATCACCAAAAATCACTATGTTGATGACCTAATGGACAGCGTCTCCAGTGAGGAGGAGGCAATACAACTGGCAAGGGAGGTGGAGCTGATCCATTCCAAAGGAGGATTCCGGATTCGTGGTTGGCTGTCAAACTCCATCAAGGTGATGAGGGCACTAGGCGAGGGACCTGCATGTAATAAGCAAATTTCAGTTGCTAATACTCTTGATGTGGTTACGACCAAGGTTCTTGGGTTGTGGTTTAGGACAGAATCAGACGCATTTACGTTTTCCTTGCGTTTCGTCAAGATTCATCAGGAAATACTGCAAGGAGAAAGAGCACCGACTAAACGTGAGTTGCTAAAGGTGTTAATGTCTGTTTTTGATCCTTTGGGATTCTTGGCGCACTTTTTGGTTATACTAAAAGTCATCCTGCAAGATGTTTGGAGATCTGCTGTAGATTGGGATGAAGCTATACATGAGCGCTTACATGAGCAATGGAAGGAATGGTTACGTGTTCTTCCGCAAGTCGAAGAAGTAAGGATTCCTAGATGTTACTCCGGACTAACTGCGGCTGATGACGTCTCCATTCAGCTACACGTTTTTGTTGATGCCAGCGAAAATGTTATGGTGGCTGTAGCATTCTTTCGGATCAGTGTAGGGCTTTCAGTGGAATGTGCCTTGGTTGGCGCCAAAACAAAGGTGGCACCAAGGCGACCAATGTCCATTCCACGCATGGAACTTCAGGCAGCGGCGATCGGTGTAAGGCTGGCAGAAGCTATCGAAAAAGGACATCAAATAAACATTCAACGGAGGGTGTTTTGGACGGATTCACGGACCGTTCTCTCTTGGCTCAGGGTGGACCCGAAGAGATACAACCAGTTCGTAATGTATCGAATCAGTGAAGTGCTTGAAGCCTCTAAGCTTGCTGAGTGGAGGTGGGTCCCTACTAAGGAGAACGTCGCGGACGATGCCACTAAGTGGAACAGGATGCCAACGTTTCACTCCACTGAACGATGGTTCAAAGGTCCATCGTTTTTGCATAAGCAGGAGGATCATTGGCCATGTGAAACCCAAGCGTTTGATGAAGGACCGAAGGAAGAATTGAGGCCAAAGTTCTTGCACACGCATATAGAATCCGATAGGCCCTTTATACAAGTGGACAGATTTTCAACATGGAAGCGGTTGCGGCGCACGATGGCTAGGGTAATCCGAGTAGTAGACAATTTTAAGGATAGGATAAAAGGCGAACATCTTTATCCAAGTACATTATCTTCAGCAGAACTCAAGCGATCACAGGAATTTCTCATTAAGATGGTTCAGCAAGAAATATACAGTGATGAGTTGACGGCTTTAACAAACGGACGGAATGTGAGTAAGTCCAGTGTTATCTTCAAATGTTCCCCTTATGTCGATGACAGTGGATTACTGCGTATGAGAGGTCGGATTGACAATGCAGAGTGCGTTGACTTCGTAACGAAACGACCATTGTTAATGCCAAGACAACATCCAGTTACCAGGTTGTTGGTCCAGCATTATCACATCCTGCACTATCATGGGTCCCATGAAACGGTTCTCAACAATATACGAGAGAACTTTTGGATCCCAAGAATCGGTATGGAAATAAGGGCGGTTCGTCAAGGTTGTGCTCACTGTCAGCAGAACAGAGCAAGACCAACGTATCCGGAGATGGCCCCGTTACCTGCTGCGAGGCTCGCCGCGTTTTCGCCGCCATTCACCCATGTTGGGGTGGACTACTTCGGGCCTATGGTGGTGACGGTTGGACGACGAGCTGAAAAGCGGTGGGGAGTGCTGTTCACATGCCTAACTGTTAGAGCGATACACCTGGAACTAGCACATAGTCTGTCAACGGACTCATGTATAATGTGCATCCGGAATTGCATAGGACGTCGTGGAACACCGACAGCTTTCTATTCCGATAACGGAACGAACTTCACAGGCGTACATAAGGAGTTGCAGGAAGCGCTCAAGTCGTTGGACATGGCGAAGATATTGGATCAATTTACCACCCACCACACCAAATGGGTATTTAATCCTCCGGCGTCTCCACGCATGGGAGGGAGCTTGGAGAGACTGGTGGGCTCGGTGAAGAAGATTCTGAAGGAAGTTACCAATAATCAAAGGCTGAAAGATGACTCACTATTGTCTATGCTGATCGAAGTTGAAGCCATCGTCAACTCGCGTCCGTTAACTCATGTATCGCTGGAGGCTGAGGATGCTGAGGCGCTGACACCCAACCATTTCCTCCTTGGTTCGTCGGACGGAAGTAAGCTACCTGGGTTGTTTGATGACAAAGATCTCATTTTACGAAAAAACTGGAGAAGGAGCCAACAACTCGCAAATTACTTTTGGAAGAGGTGGGTTCGGGAGTATCTTGCTACTCTTACTAAAAGAACTCGGTGGTTCGAACCAGTCCAGCCGATCAAAGAAGGAGACATCGTTATTGTGGTTGATGAGAACCTACCAAGAGGGAGTTGGCCAAAAGGAGTCGTGATAAAAGCGTACCAAAACCCAGACGGAAAAGTAAGACGAGCGGCGGTTAAGACCTCCACGGGCATTTATGTTCGTCCTGCGGTGAAACTGGCGGTTCTTCATGTTAAGGAGCCATCAAATCAGGATGAGGAAAGTATCTAAGATAGCAGTCTCATCGGAGGGGAGAATGTCACAGACAGCGCACTCAATGAATACTGAACCATACCACCAGAAGGTGGACAGACACGGTCGGGTGCCGACATTTGACAGGAGAACAAAAAGGCGTTGTTGGAGAAGAGGAAAAAAACGACCAATTTTAAAGCTGTCGCTTAATATTTTAACTATACAACTATAACTATTTTTGATTTAATAAAGCCTATGCTAATAAATTCGTTTTGTACCATTCTGCAGTAACAGTGCCTGTTTCTCGCGACTAGCAGTCTTTAGTAAACACACAGAGAAAGATTTTTTGAATAAGTGTGAACCCGTAAACCAATCTAGAAGAAAGGCGAAGCCCTGTTTGGGGCTTTTGTAATATTATCCAATGCCAATTTTCTCTCATGTTCTCAATGTTTTCACCAAAGAATGTGCTC
Organism: Portevinia maculata; assembly: GCA_949715645.1. Lineage (NCBI taxonomy): Eukaryota > Metazoa > Arthropoda > Insecta > Diptera > Syrphidae > Portevinia > Portevinia maculata. Next base: position 22,292,325 of record OX454527.1, on the reverse strand, counting down.
CATCTCAACTTTGAAATACGTGAACTTAAATGTGAAAATGTGTACCTAAGCGTGTGAAAACTGTTTTTAAAATTTTATTCTATCTCGGCCCCTATAACACTCTTTTCGAAAATGTCATGTTAGGCTTTTGTCAATTTGTAAAATATTTGTAAAATAAACAATCGCCAGTGTTAAAAAAAATATGGGGCTTTAACGGCGCATACTATTTAACTCCAGTGTTTGCATGTGAAAAGTGGAAGGGATCTACAATTTTAAGCCGACTCCGAGCGAGATATATGAGAGCCGTAAGTGGTACTCGCCTAATGAACTAAAAAACCGCGTATTTGTTTCGTGACGTTGCATTACTGCGAAGGTAGGAAAAAGTTTGGACTGTTAGGATATCTGGCTAGTGTGTTGCTTCCGTTACCTCTAAACGCTTTACGTGCGCTTTGACCTACGACTCAAACCAATAATTCAAATATTAGCAAAGACTCGTATGCTATACCATACTCGTGCCTAAACCACATCAGGCTTTGGCGCGTGCGTTGCTTTCGACCTTTCAGTCAAACAAAAAATTACAATTTTATACCAAGAAAACGATTGACAGTCCATACTTTTTCCAACTTGTTTGTACTTTAATATAATTTTATCTTTTGTTTACGACAATTTTTTGTTTCGCCCTCGAAGTTGAATTTTTCAATGTGTTTGACTCTACTTGAAATGCTGAAGTTCTCGCTCCTTTCAAAGTCGAGGTTGAGGTGTTGATCTGTTTCTACCATAAAGCGCTAGCAGACCATTACACACTCATGCAGACGATTAGAGTTGATGCACAGTCGAGGAACATGAAAACAATACATAATGCGGAAATGAATCGTAGCCCGAAAAATGAGGTTTGACTTGATTATTTTTCACGAATTAAAATTTACCATACTCTATCAGAAAGGCCATAAATAGAAACAAAGTTACCTGATAAAGCCGTCTTTGTGATACCTTATTATTATTGCTGATAACAATGACTGCGCTATTAATCGAACTGCGAGTAACAAACGTGGGATACGTTGCATACAGATAGAAATGGAAAGGAAACAACTTGCCTCATATACTGTTAGTACTCTGCCTGTACATCAACTACCACCCCAAGAAAATGGACCGCAACCAGCTGGACCTTTATCATTTCACGAAGCATACCATCCACCTCAGCTTAGTTGGTACAAGGATGTGCGGAAAAATAAACCACAATTCAACTCCTTAGCAGCAGGTAGGTGCGTTTGATTATAAGCAAATATATTTTTTTTTAAGTTAGCCCGAAGTGACATTAATTTTGGACACTTTGCCGGAAGTGACGTTTGATTTATGTCGTTTGCCCAATAACCGAATCATGTTTGTCAACTTTTTGCAATAGATGGGTTAATGACAAGAATTCAGTCCACTAATCACTGGGCATAAACGTTAAAAAGCTAAAACAAAATTACCAGCGAAATGGTACATACCTCAGTGAAAAATGGAATTGATTACTCGTATTCACAAGTACCTATAGTACGTCTGTATTCATATGAACAATTATGTACTTGCCGTACTTAACACAATAAGCGATAGTATTTGACAGATAAGATTATAGCGTAAATACAAGAACAGTATATTTTTCTCTTTCATCGACGAGTGTCACCATTGTATATAAACTCTATATATGCAATGGTGTCACTAGTCTCTACTCAATTAATTTTAATGTGAATGAAAGCAATTTATTGCCACATGATAGGAAAAGAGACAATAATGCGGATATGCTCAAGCGATAAAGGAATCACATGTACTTCCAGCAACTCTTGATATATTAACGAACGTATTGCATTCACAGGATCAAGATCATCAGCTATTGGCAGCCTTGTCACAGCTTCGGAAATAGCTATGGAAACACATTGGGTTTTTTTTTAACCAGCGCCCCGAAAGGTTTTCTTAAATTGTTTTTAATTGAATTCATCCCTCAAGATTTTTCTAGAAAGAGGATAACAGTTGTTCTTTTTCATTTCATAAATTTTTATAGTAAACAAATGTCCTGACATGCTCCGTCCACTTACGATAAATTCATGACCGAAAGCAGAAGCAAAATAAATCAGCATAATCAGAGCAACTTTAAAATTTCTGAGCGTTTCATAGCATACTTTGTTCATTTGAGCGAAAGAGAGGCAACTAATCACCGCACTAAAGGCATTATAGTATACGACAAATAGTGTGTTATCGCATGCTTTCTAACGCAAACTATAGAATTAAATAAAGTTGCTATATTTTATTTATGTATTTATTTATTCGATTAAAAACGCTGTACATAATTAAGAATTAAATTCTTTTTGTTCTTGTACAGGTAACAAGAGGATTACAAGATTCATACTTAAAAATCGTTCTCCACTTGGGATATGGAAAGCTTGCATTATCGTATAGACCGCGTGTGACAGACATATGATAGGTGCACCGTCAGATGGTGAGATTGAGCGTATCCCGCATGCCACAGCCTAACTTAGGCAGGACCGCTGATTGGTTGAAATGGCTAAGTATCAAGGGCGACTTTTGACAATCGCATTATTGAGCTTTGGCAAAAAATTTCGGCCTAAGTTATATGGGAAATTAAAGAAACTTTCTCAATTGATTCTTTTTCTCAGAAAATGTACCTTTCTTCGGTAGTAGTATAAAAAGAATACTCGTAGACAAAGTTCAGAGACAAAGGATGACAAACAAAAGAGTGATTACAAAAATGACTTAGTGCCTTAAAGCCGTATCAATAAAAAATACTTAAGTAGTCTCTTATTCACAAATTAACTTGATTAAAAGTAAATTCACGAACTAAAATTTCTTATTAATAAAAAATAAATGTCTATGCAATTGGCAGCATATTTATATCCAACACAGCATTTGGTTCAAAACTTCACTAAAAAAATGTCTGTTATATTTTAACTTAATTACTCACTCGTTACTTCGCCAACTTCGGAGAGTTAGTAATTCACGTCATTTAACTTCAAAAAATATTTCTTAATAAGATTTCTCATTTAACTCAAAGATAATTCACCCTTAATTTGCTTTTATTAATACGGCTGATAGTATATCAAAATGTAGTAGAATCTTAATTTCTTTTCTACTGGAATGGTCATCGAAACACAAACCTAGCTAATTTCTATGACCCTTTGGTACAAAATTGTTTTTGTATTTGCATCGTAGAATACGCCGTGAGAATTGTATTGCATATTGGAACTCTCCAATATCAGGTACATACACAAACACAGGTCGAAAACGTTTCAGGCATAAACAACAAATGCAATAGCACCAGCACGATTTCACGACTAGGAAATAATTTTTATTCAATCTAATATGAACAAATTGATATAAGCAGACTTATAATTAAATTGAAAATGTCGGCTCAACAAAAGGGGCCCGAAGAGTTTCCTATGGCTATGTTTACAAAACTATATTTATGACTACTCTTAATTTATTTATGATATTTTAAAAATTATTTAATAGTTAATTGTTCCTGTTCAGATGAACAAGAAAATATAGCATTAGCGTTGATTACAGGGAGTAAGCCACCGCTGTAAGGGCTTACCGATTTTTTGTAGAACGGAGTATCTTTGTTGTGGATGTTGTCAAGTCTAGCATCCATGAGGTACCGACGGCTTGGTTCCATTTCTTGCTGAGTTAATTCCTCGACTTCTGTGTTTGCGTGATCGCAAAGTCTCGGATAAGTCTTCCTGAGAGTTCCATCATAAATATGCGATTCCTGCCTCCTCGTCCAGTCTTCTTATGGAGTAGTACTTCAGAGTTCTCGGGTTTCGCCAAAGTCCTGTACAGATCCGAAGTATTTTCCTTTCGAATAGCTGGATCTTCTTCATTGTCGATGGTGATATAGTGAACCAGATGGGACAACCATAAGTTATCACTGGTCTGACGAGCTGCTTATATATTAGCAGCTTGTTTTTTTTTTTAGCTTAGCCCGTTACGCTTCTTGACAGCGACCGCACTAGGTGCAAAACAAATATAGACCTTTTGAGGGCTCTTTCGCTGAAGCTGATTCCTAGATATTTCGTTGATGTTCTAGTATGAACCACGGTGTCAGCTGGAAGTTTCAGTTTTATGTTACGGCAAATGCTCGGCGTCCTCTGGTCGCTGTTACAGGAGTGCGGAAGCAGATTTGATCCGTTTTGCTTCAGTCCCCACTTCAGTCACCACTTAACATAGTACTAGTACGTTGCTCTTCTGCCTTCATTTATTGGCTGGTCAGCAGTATATCCGAACGAGTCTTGACCCTTGGGGTAAACCTGCGTTAATGCTCCTCACTGACGACTTCTCATTCTGTACCTGTATGACGAAAGATCTAATTGTAGGGAAATTATTAATTAGTCTCACCATAATGAGCGTATAACCATATTCTCATAGTTTGCAGATCAGTCCTTTAATCCAGCAAGCAGGCTACAGTTGTCTCCTTTTTGTTGAGTCCCATGGTGACATTGCTATGAAGCTTCAGTAGGGGATGCATCGTAGAGTGTCTCGCTCTGAATCCAAATTGATGCGTCGGGATTATGCCCCTCCTCGCACACAGGATCATACACCTGTGTACGAGGAGGGGCCGCTTCCGCAGCATCAATGACTCCTGAACCTTACTCATGCAACACAGGAGAGCTATCGGTCGGTATCCATTAACATATGTTCGGTCTGTCTTCTTGGGTACTGCACAACTTTTGCTACTTTTCACGATTTTGGAAAATATCTGTTCTTAATGCAGTTATTGAATATGATAGTCAGTAGAAAGATTGCCATGCTTAGTACCTTTTAACCAAAAAGTTCAAAATTTTATCAGTTCCGGCTGACTCCTTTGAGTTGAATATGGATAATGTCACCAACCTCCTCTGTATTGGTGAAGACTTCGTCGCTTATTGGGTCATGGATTCTCCGTGTCGAAAGTTTTGATGACATCGGTTGATATGTTAGCTTCGTGAACTTGTGCTTCCACTGTTTCTATGAATTCTGGAAGGTGGTCGATCTGTGATATTCCTTTCGAAGTGGGTGGGAAATGCTTCGGCTTTTTCAATTGCTGTTGTGGCTGTATCCTGTCCGTGTCCAATTGTTTTAGGCATTGACCTCGATTTTCCAACCAGCGAGTTGATTTTCTTTAAGGCGTCGGGGTCGGGTTCTATGTCTTCCACCCTCTCCCAGAATTCGTTCTCCCTGAAGTGTTTCACTGCACGACGAAACATGACGTTGGTGCATTCGAGTTGGGAATGTACACTTCTGTACTCGTTGTTGTGGGTGTTCCAACTTCTGTGGAGACTCCTCTGTAGCCTTTTCCGCAGCCGTTGTCTGTGCGAAAAGCACCAGCATTTGATTGGCCTCTGTAAAAAAAAGTGTTGTGAAACCGGGAGGCCTGCCAATAATTTTTGAGGTCAAATCGGCGAAAGGTCTGTAGCGAAGCAGTGAAGTTGCGGAGAAAGAAGAAGAAACAGAAGTAGGGTACAAAAGTGAGTTCTCACTTAAATAAACTAATTGTTGAAAAGTTCATTGGAACCGTACCGACCAACCATATAATATACACATTGGAAATAATTTCTCTCTTTATGTCTATACCCTATTCTAAGGGTAGGTACGAGTATATTAATTTTGACTCATAGTTTGTATCGTAACATACCTTAATATTGCCGTAGACCCCTAAAAGTTAATATTTTCGTGATCAGCCTCGATAGTAATGTCGATCTAACCATGTCCGCAAAATTTGGATCTCGCTTACGATAGAAATCTTTCCTGAAGAGTACAATTCACGATAATTTAAGAGTAGAAGCAACACTTAGCTGAAAGCACATCGCGGCCCTAGTTAAGCGCTATAGAGTTTGCAGTTGCTAGACGAAATTAAAAAAGAAAAAAAACGTTTTTTTAACAGATTTGGAAAACATAATAATACAATTTTTTATTTTCATGTCCAGCGACGTTAATTTTCACATCTGGCGGTATGAGTTTGGCATGGGGTCTTGAATCCTCGCCTGAAAAGTTTGACTTGAGCTCAGCGGCCCGAAAGCATATGATATTTTGTTGGTTTGTGGCTGTTATCATTGGCGCATGCTTCGCCACCATTTTCATTGAAAGGCTGGAGAAACGCATTTTAAATGTAAGTATTTCTTGTAAGTAAGCCCTGAACTCCTATTAACCATACTCATTTGCAGCTTTGGGCATCTGGTCTTGTGTTCATTAATGGAATCTTCTACCTTACGTCACCAGAATCTTCAATGGCAATAGTGATTGCTCGGTACTTTGATGGCATTGCAGTCGGTTTGACCATTATCAGCGCCATTGTCGCTGGTTCTGAGCAGGCGGTCAAAAGATTCCGCGGTTTTTTCCTTTCCGTCGAAATTCTTGGGCTAACTGTGGGCATTATGTTGAAGACAATGATTACAAGCATCTGGAACTCCGATTGGGACTTCCGAAACAATCAAATGCAAGGTATTTTGACTATGGTCATTGGTGGGTTGGCCTTGTTGTGTACAACTTTTCTGACAGTCGAATCAGCCGTTTTCTTCTTACGTCGAGATAAGCAAGAATTCGCCATAAACTCGCTAAGCAGACTTCAAGTGCCTAATGAATTGAATGAAATCCATCACCTGTTTTTTGAGAACACAAATTTGATTAAGGAAGACACTGACAGAGGACGCACCGAAAATATGAATCGCAGCTATGTGCCAATGATAAAGTTGTGTTTCTATCGAGCTTTTGTTTCGATGTCATTCTCATTGCCACTTAATTGGGGTTTGTTTGAAGCTGCAGCTCTCGTGCGCGGTACCAATGACTGGTGGATTTATTACATTTACGGAACGATTCGAATGCTAGGAGCTGTACTAGCTATTTTTATTGTGGACACTGCCGGGAGAAGCGTACCCACAGCGTATGCAATGCTTGCCGGAGGAGGGCTTCTGATGGGAATTGGATCTATATTCAATACTGATGCAAATATGACACATCAGACCAAATTGCAAACTATTCTTGCCTTACTGACAGTATTTCAACTGATGGCTGGCATAGCAGCACCTGCAAGTACGATATACTTGGGAGAAGCATTTTCGATTTCAGTAAAGCCGTTCTTCATTCTGATGGCGGTGATTTTTGAGAACGTAATTCAAATCATTGTCACCTGTACCTTTGAATATAGCGCCAAGTCAGTAGCGAAATATAGCTTCATTTTGGGTGGATTACAGATATTGTTTGCCATCAGCTTTGTCATTATTATGCCGGAGACTAAACGGACTACATTGCGTGAAGCATTGAAAAAGTTTGAGAGGAAAATACATGTTAGCTTCCACCAATAGATGGCGGTGAGAGTGCTACTTCATTTTGAAAGTGAGGAGTATACGATTTTAATTGAAATGTTATTTCCAACAGTATGTGAAAATTATTTGGTTAGTAAGTGTAGCTTAGCTATATGTTTTAAAATATATAAATAAAAATAATAATAAATTCTATATTATTCATTACTTTTTTTATTACTTCAACCCCACAGGCTGGTCCGGGGATGCTGTTATGTATATTGTACTTGACAGCCATATGGAGTTTTATTTTGATGCCTACAACTACCTTACCTATGTGAACGACTTATTACATTATAACGAAGAGGATTTTATGTGATCTTAACTTACCTGATATCTGTTGGACGCGATATTTGGAAACACATGCTATGATACCAACTGGTATAATAAGCCAAATGGACTCACTTAATATTGGCTTGAATCATCAAAACGACGTTCTTCATTCGTTCTTAATTCGAATGGAAAATTACTAATCTGAGCATAGCACTGAGCTTAAATTGTATTACATTTAATGCCAGATAAACAACCCCAAACGGCCATTTTAATTGTTTTTCCCTTTTTGGGGTTTCGTAGCCAAATAGCAAAAAACGAAACCCTTATGGATTCGTCATGTCTGTCTGTCCGTCCGTATCAGCTTGAAAGCTTCGTAATCCAATTAACCGGTCATTTTAATCAGAGCTTATGGTGCGTGCTCCGATCGCACTCTGAGCTAAAAAAGAAACACAACTAGAGCGCTAAGACAAAAAAAGAAACAGACATTTTTTTTTGACAGCTCAGTGCACTGCGCTTGCGCTCTGAGCTTAAAAAGTAAAACGCCTCTTGCTAGCTCACCGAAATGTGGATTTCACATTGCACAGATAAACACTTCAACTCCGACTTCGATTTTGACAGGAGCGAGAAGCTCAGCGTTTGTCAAACACATTGAAAAGTGTAACTTCGTAACAAAAAATTGCTGTGAACAAAAGAGAAACCTCTTTGAATAAACAAACAAGAGATAAAATTCGCTGAAAATATAAGCATTTGTATGTTGGGCAAACTGAAAATATCGTCGCAAGGTTGGTGGAATTTGCACTTCCACTTCGCATTTAGGATTATGGTCTAACGTCGAAGTCGAAGTTGAGAGTTTCAAACCCATTAAAAAGCATTGGTTGTTAAACGTGCGGCATGGTTGCCAAAGTCAAAATCGAAGTCGGCGTGCCTGTGTTGATCTGTTTCTACCATAACACCTTTAAATTTAACTTTAAAAAACGTTCATCAATTACAGTAAAAAGAACAGTGTGTCTTATCCATCTGTTCTCAAATGTAGCGATGTTCTAGTCATGACCTTCGAGTCATACGGGCTCCCGACCTGTGAAGAGTCAATGCAGCCTTCCATCCTCTGCGATCCTGGGCACGCTGCTTCCAGTTGTCCAGACCAAGCGCTCTGGCATCCGCGATTGCTTGATCTTTAAAGCAGAGGTTCTGTCTTCTTTGCCTTCTCGAACCAGGGGGCTGAGTTCGAGGATTCTCTTGGCTGGATCATTATTTTCCATTCGTTCAATGTGTCCGAACCAATGTAGTCGAAGTGATTAAGCTTTTTGGACAACATCCACATCTTTGTACAGCTCATAGAGTTCGCGGTTCTATTTTCTCCTCCACACACAGTACCAAATATTCGACGGAGCATTTTTCTTTCAAAAGATCCAAATATAAGCTCCCCTTTTCAAATTATCGTCCTGCACTCGGCATCATAAAGCAGGACTGGTAGGATAAGGGATCGATAGAGCCTGCATTTCGCTAAACCGAAGTAGCAGCGGTTTCCTAGGTCATAGGTCATAGGTTAAAAAGGGGTATGCAATTTGCATACAGCACTAGGCACCAGAAGGGCCCATCGCGATTCCTAGGGAACCACTTGAAAAAAACTTCAATTGGAGAAAAACCTAAAAACCTAAAAAACTTTTCCTAGACAGAGCCCAATCCTCCTGCAGAACTTAACCAGCTTCCTATGGTCTATGCCGCTCAGCTCCCCTAGTTCCTCGAAGAAGTATTCCCCTAGAATCCTCCTACGATTCCGTGCTATACGCTCGCACTCACACAATATGTGGGTTATGTCTTCCTCGACTTGTAGATCACCACAGAACCTGCACGTGTCCACATCCACCAGACCAAGTCGCCTAGCATGCTTTCTTAGAAGACAGTGCCCTGACATAATCCCAATTACTGTTCTAAGCTGTTTCCTGCTCAATTTTAGAATTTCCTTAGATCTTTTCTTATCCAAATGGGGCCAAAGGGCTCTAGACACCCTATGTCCCACTATGTTCTGCCATCTGAGGTCAGCCATTTTTAAAATCTTTTCATTGATTTTTCCCTTAAAGACGCCCAGGGGTGGTTTAATGTTCACACCTCCGCTGTTTTCCAGCTCCCCTCCCTTTCTTGCTAGCTCATCGGCTTGCTCATTTCCCTCTATACCGCTGTGTCCCGGTACCCAGCACAGTCTTACTCGATTCCGTCTACATACTGCTTTTAGCATTGTGCGACAGTTTCTGACTATCTCAGAGTTAATGTTAGCAGATTCAAGTGCCATAAGTGTCGCCTGACTGTCAATATAGATGGCAATGTCTCTTCCCGACAATGATCTCATCTGCACTATCTCTGCCGCCCTTAGAACAGCCAGAACTTCCGATTGGAAGACACTGCTTGTGTCCGGGAGTCGTATAGACTCTCTCAGGTCTGGATCAGCAGAAAAAATGCCAGAACCCGTTCTCTCCCCCGTCTTAGAGCCGTCAGTGTAGATAGCAACCTCGTTTGCTATTATGACTGCATCTCTTTGCCACTCCTCCCTTCGCGGGTATGACACCTCATAGGGGATGTCATGGTCGACCAAGGGGCAAATCTCATCAGTCCGTATAGGATTTCCGGGTAGCACATCAGCTAAGATCGTGCAATGCCCAAAACTACAGTCCTTAAACTGGCCTAAATTTTTTAGGCGCAAAGCGCTATTGCCAGCAAGTTGCTTTATTTTTAAATCTAGCGGGATAAGGTGCAGGAAGGTGTCCAGTGCTGCCGTAGGAGTGGTACGGATTGCACCAGTGATGGCTATGCTTGCCGTTCTCTGCACCGTTGCTAGTTTTCCAATTATGGTTCTTTTATTTGTTGCCCTCCACCACACAAGTGAGCCATATGTAAGTATGGGTATCACCACTACTGTATATATCCAGTGTACCATGGCGGGTTTCAGGCCCCATGTTTTGCCTATTGTTCTCTTACAAATAAAGAGGGCATTATACGCTTTCTTCATTCGTTCCCTTATGTTAAGATTCCAATTTAATTTTCTATCTAGGATTACGCCCAGATACTTCGCACTGTCCTTGAGGAGCAGTTCCTCTCCGTCAAGTTTCGGGAGATTGAAGTGCTTTATTTTGTGTCGTCTCGTGAACAGGACTTACTCTGTTTTCGAGGGATTGACATTTAGTCCGCAACCCTTGGCCCAATTACTAATTTTCCTTAAGGCGGTCTCTGTGATCTCACTTAAGGTATTCAAATATTTTCCCTGCACTACTATGACCACGTCGTCCGCATACGCTGTGGCACTTATACCCATTGACTTAATTTCCTTTAGGACGTTGTCAATGACCAGTACCCACAGCAGTGGCGATATGACTCCCCCCTGCGGGGTTCCTCTGGTTGCAGACATCCTTATGGAGCTTTGACCAAGGGAGCAGTTTATGTTCCTGTTGGCGAGCATGTTGCATATCCAATTTATGATTCCCTGTTCTATGTTAGCGCCTGTTAATGCGCTTTTTATAGCTCTACACTCAACGTTATTGAAGGCTCCTTCTATATCGAGAAAAGAGGCCAAAGCAAATTCGCCGCAGTGTAGACTATTTTCAATTTTACCCACTACGTTGTGTAGAGCAGTTTCTACTGATCTACCCTTTAAGTATGCGTGCTGTGACTCGCATAAGAAACCATTGCTACATTTATTTCTAATGTGAGCTTCCACCAGACGCTCAAGGGTTTTGAGCAAAAAGGACGACAAACTGATTGGTCTGAAGTCCTTCGCCGTCGTGTGACCCTGCTTGCCGGCTTTGGGTATAAAAACAACCCGGACTTCTCTCCAGGCTGTTGGAATATGCCCTGTTCTTAGGCTGAATCTCAGTATATCCAAAATCTTTTGTTTTGCATGCTCTGGCGCTTTTTGGAGCATGATCGGTAGAATACCATCCGGCCCTGGAGATTTATACGGTTTGAATGTATGCATGGCCCACCGTAACTTTTTTCGGTTGATGATATTGTCAATTTCTTCCCACTCGAAAGAGGGACAGTCGACTTCCTCCTGCCCTTGTAGGCCTAGGTCCGTTGTGGTTGTGGAACCGGGGAAATGGGTTTCCACCAGGGTAGCCAGAACCTCCTGACTACTCACGGCCCATGTCCCGTTGCTATTTTTTAGGTAGCTAGGTACGCTAGCCTCCTTTGAGAGCATTTTACGCAGTCTCGACGCCTCTTCAGTTAACTCAATAGATTCACAGAACTTTTTCCATGAAGATCTCTTGGATTTCCTCGCTAAGTATTTAAATTCCCTCTTGCTTTCGCTATACTCGTCCCATGTGGTATCGGTTTTAATGAGTTTTGCCCTATTATAAAGTTTTCTTACCTCCCTCCTTTTAAGGCCGATTTCCTTATTCCACCACTTCGGTTGAGCCCTTTTTGGCTTTTTGTTTGCCGGGCATTCCTTTTCGAACGCTGTGTTTAGGGTTCTGCTCACGGCTTCTACTGCCCTATCTAAGTCCACCAAATTTTCGCCGGTGATCGGCTGGCTATCTGAACGTAGATTAATGAAATCTATGTATTTATCCCAGTCTGCCTTTCTTGGGTTTCTATAGAAATTACACGCCCTATGCTGAAAATTAATTTTGAAGCGTATCCATCTGTGGTCAGACAGAGATGCCTCATCAACTACCCTCCACTCCCTGATTTCCATTTTGTCTGTGTTGGAGACAAGTGTAACGTCTAAAACCTCCTGTCTGTTACGTGTAACAAAAGTAGGTGAATTCCCTCTATTACATACCGTAAGGTTGGACAATATAATAAAATCATAAAGACACTCACCCCTTGAATTTGTGTCTCCACTACCCCATTGCGTATGATGGGCGTTTGCATCACAGCCCAGTACGTGCATCCAGTTTTGACCAGCCAAGTCCTTTAGATCTTCCGCTATTACGACCGCAGAGGCGTAGGGAAGATAGGCTGAGGTCAGACACAGAAATTTGCCATCTTCCCTCTCGCAGATGACCGCCGTCAAGTCGCCAGAGCTGTAATTATTCAAAAGAAATGCCTTTATGTGGTTTTTAATAAGGATACAAGTCCTGATTTTACCTTCCGCCTTGTAGAACAATGTATAGTTCTTTTGCCGGAGCCCCTGAATCACGTTCTTATTGATCCAGGGCTCCTGTATGAGTACGGCTGCAATGTCCTGCCTAATGACGTACTCCATCAGACAGGCCGTCGCAGCCCTACTGTGGTGCAGGTTTATCTGCAGCACTTCCATCATCATCATGGGGGGGCTCCTCCTCATCTCTGCCCTTGGTCGATGTTTTGACCATCAACCTCCCCATGCTATATCTTACCATCCCATTGGATTTCTCCAGGTATGGAAGACATTCCTTATTTAGGGCCAGTAGGAAGTATTGGCCGTATTGCCGTCTAGGCCCCGTTTTTAGGACCCTACATGTATCGGCTTTAAGTTACCGATTTTGAACATGTAGGAGCCCTAGGAGCTTCTCCGGGTATGTGTAGGGACTAGGTACCCAAACCCAGGCTGTTGGCGGATTGTATTTTGCCAACTCGGCAACCGTTAAGCATTTTAGCTTAATACCTTCCCATGCATCGGATACCTCCGTGACGAAGTGTCTGACGAAAACTACCGAAAGCTTGTTTCCACAAGCAACAACCTTGCGCCCGCCTTCCCAACCAGCGCCATCAAATTGAAGCTCCCCGTTTCCTGCGACGGATAGTTCCTTCCACAGGGCGTCTTGGAACCTCTCCTCGACGTTTTTCCACTGGTCGATTGTGAGACGACCGCAAGGCTCCAGCTCGTTTATCACAGCAACGAGATGCTCGTCCTTCGGGTCGCTGTGTCCGCGACGCATTGCCGGTGTGGTCACAGCCTTCACCTTATTCGCTGCGTTGGACTCGGCGGCATCGTCGGATCTGCCTCTCTTGCTATTGAAACTCGTCTTCCTTCCCGAGTCATTTTTCCCTTCCTTAGCTTTTGCTGCGTAGGAGGTGGAGGGTGCAGTCAGTTCAACCTCCACCTCCTCATTGGCCAGCTTTTTTCCCTCCTTTGCTTTTTTCAGGTCGGCCAGAAAAGTCTTGGCCCTCGCAAACGCTGCCTTTTCCCAGTCACTGAGGGTGCTGGGTTCACAGCTCCCATACTTGGCTACCTTGCGATTTGCATTACGTAGCAAAGCCTTAGCCCTCTTTTGTGCGCTCTGTTTCGCACTCTTCGTTGTTATATTAGAGGAAACTGCAGATGCAGCGGCTGAGCCAGCTGTGTCTACTTTTCCCTCTATTCTTCCTGTCTTTGTTGACGCTGCTTCCAAGATGGTCCCAGGAACAGCGGATGATCCTGCTGTCCCGGGCATCTCTTCGGCTGCCTTCTTGCCCTGTATGTCTATTTCACCGATGAGAGTTCCAGCCTGCTCACCGGTGACTTCGCTGTCGCTAGTGAGGGTTTTTACCGACTCCTCACTGTCGCTAGCCAAAAGCGCCGTTTCATCCAATTCCTGTGCTAGAAGAGAGATGGATGAAGATGATAAATCGTCCTCACACATCTCCTTCTCCCCCTTGACAGGAATTGCATTTTGTTTTTTTTATAATTTTTTTTTGTTTTTTTTGATTTTGATTTTCTTTTGTTTGTTCCATTTTTAGTTTTTAATTTAGATTCCCACGAGTAAGGCCGGAAAAAACAAGGTCAGCCCAGGCAGCGCCGCCATACCTGGGTAAGGCTATATACAACAGGCCCGCGCCAAGGCGCCTGAGGGAGCTCAGTTAACGGTTGGTTTAACCCCCAACCTTTCATCCCTAGGCACGGTTTACTAATTCGCTCACACCACCACTGGAGTTAGGTTTGGATAGGGATAGGAACTGGGGTACGGGGGCATTGGGGGGGAGTAAGGATACTGGGAATGGCGAGGGGGGGGGGGCATGGGATCGGACGGAATGTCCTGGCCAGCTCTTGGTTAGCGCTCATCAGTCGGTCTGTCTGCCATGGGTGGCCCTTCTGACGACAGAAGTCGTCGACAGCATAGCCCGTTGAATCTTTGCGCCGTAAGCCGCCGCACCGGCACCATCGAAGGCAATGATGGTACACACGTCAAGGTGACTGACCTTCGCGGGGAGCGGTTTCCTAAGGTATTTCTCCGTGGCTAATTGCGGGTGCGATGGTAGTGTATTCACTAATTGATTGGCAGGTCGTGCGTTCAAATCCCGACCAGGGCCATGATTTTTAAAATTGAATAAACACAAAAAAATAGATCTCCCTAAAGCAATTTAAGCGTCACCCGTGGAGAAAAGACTCAATCGCACCAAAGTTCTTTCATGCTGTAAGTAGCACCTAAAAACAGGCAATGAATCATTTGCTGGGCGCTACTTACAGCGACAAACAAAAATGACTGCGCTTTGGTTAATAAGGGTACCTACCGTATCACTACAGAAAAAAAGAAGAAGAAATCCCTTTAGCGCGTTAATTATAAAAAAAAAAACATAGGGACGGGCTACAGTCCGCTTGGGCGAACTGTTGGATACCCTATTCTTATTCCTATCACTCATAAGTGGGCGTGACAAAAGTCTAAGTATGGTTGAATTGTTAAGAACGCTCTACATATTCTGTGCGCTCTAAGGATTTTATCAAAAAAAACGCTCCCTAGCTCAAACTTGGGTGTTTCAATAAAATTGTTTTATTTAATTGTGGGCGTGTCAGTAGGCGGATTTAAAAAAAATTAACACATGAGCATAAAGGGCCCCTAGAGAGTAAATATTATAAATTTCAGCTTCCTAGCTCAAATTTTGGATTTTCAAAAAAATTGTTTTATTTATTTGTGGGCGGATTTTGAAAATTTTTTATCCCGAGCAGTTTTAGGAGTCATAGATCTAATTTCAGCTTTCTAGCTCATAATTCGATTTTTTCCAAAATTTTGTTATTTTGAGTTTGTGGCCGTGTCTGTAGGCGGATTTCAAAAATTCGTAAACTTGATTATTTCGGGACCCTAGAGAGTATATGGTTAAAATTTCAGCTCTCTAGGTCCAGTTTAAAGGCCTAATTTTTGCCGACGGACGGACATGGTTAGATCGACATTACTATCGATGCTGATCATAAATATAGTAACTTTTACGGGTCTATGGGCAATATTAAGGTATGTTACAAACTATGCCTCAAAATTAATATACCCCTAGAATAGGGTATAAAAAAATCTCCACAGGATCTCCTCGTGGAGTTGATGTTTACTCCAGTGTAGCTGAAATCCTTAACTACTTCGAAGTTATTGCTATCAACAGTGACGTTTTCTCCTAGGTGATGAACAGATGTTTGTTTGCTTGTTTGTTGACAACACATATTTTGTCCCCATTAGCTTCAAGACCAACCAATTTCGCATGTTCTTCAATCGCCGTAAAAGCCCCTAACACGGCACGGTCGGAACGGCCGATGATCTCGATTTCATCCATATGCCCCAGTAGCTGGACGGATATACTGAAGATAGTGCCTTCCGTGTTGACACCTGCCCTGCGCGCTATTTTCTCCAGCACAAGATTGAAGAAATCATAGCTAAACTATTTTTTGGCTTTTCTCAATCTGCTTATAACTGTGATATTTCTGACTGTGGTAAATTTGATAATAATGAACAAATATTTGATCATTTGAACCCATATTCTCACTTGACTGATATAAAATTCAATATTAGTAGTGATGCTATTATGAAGTTTATATCTAACTAGCTGCACCCGCCCGGCTTTGCCCGGATAGATGCAAATACAGATATCGCACATACATAAAAACCTTCGTACAGACGTCACCTTTCATGGAAAATAAATTTCATTGGAGTCGGTTAACGCGTTTGGCCAAACACCGGCAACGAACACAAATATGGATTGATTTTTATATATATAAGATATAGATAGATGATAATGTTGTGTCTGGTCCAGATGGTGTTCCGATTGTTTTAAAAAAGTGTGGTAGTCAACTTTTTGCAACCATTGTCTTTCTTTAATCGTTGACTGTCTTTGTGTGAACTTCCAGTGGTTTGGAAAATGTCATTATACCCTATTCTTAGAGTGTATTTATTTTTACTCATACCTTGCAACATACCTTAATATTGCCCGTAGAGCCCTAAAAGTTGCTATATTCGTGATCAGCATCAATTGTAATGTCAATCTGACAGAAAGCTGAAATTTGAACCACATACTCTCTAAGGGCCCGAAATTTTCAAGTTTAAGAATTTTAAAACACACAGTCTCAAACAAAATTTGAGCTAGAAAGCTAAAACTTTTAATACATACTCTTAAGGGGACCTTGATGCTCAAATCCACCTCTGAAGTGGAGGTACTACAAAAAAAAAAAAAAAAAATTACTGAAGAAATCATTGTAAATGAAAGTCCTATTCTTCGTATGTAGATAAAGTCGTTTTGAACAATTCGTTTATATAAAGTTTTTTGCCATGCCCACTTTTTAGGAGCGTTTTTGACAAAAACTTTGTTTTTTCGATAAAATCCTTTAAATGTTGTATAACGAAATATATAGATCATTCTTAAAAAGGACTGTCGCCTTTAACTTTGCTTTATAATACCTTTGCATAAGAATTAAGGGTGGACGGATAAAATGAAATTCCCTACTATAAACCAATAGCAAGGATATTTAAAACCCGTCCAAAATTCTGTCAAGATACCACCTCTCTCTCCCCACCCATTCAGGAGCCTCTCGTTAAGTATTCCCATAAAAGAGATGCCCTTGTAGTTCCTGGGTTGATTTATATTACCCTTTTTGAATATGGGGAAAATTATTGTTTTGCTAAAAGCTTCCTCTATTTTGCAGTCATTCAGCATCCTACTAAAGGAAACCAGTTGCTCATCCGTTGTATTTATGAGAGACACATAGGTAATCCTGCACCTGGGGAAGACAGGACTACTTAATTTCATCTACTGTTTTATGCTTGTCCAAATCGCAATCTTTGATTAGATTAGGTGCATTGAGAATCTGATTTGCACTTTGATTAGGGTTAAGGATTGAGTTATATTATGTTCTGACCTCGGGAGCGGTAATTTGAGAGCACATTTGTTGTTCTTGGTATCGTATTTCTTTTGCCAGTTTCCACTACTCTTTACTGTCCTTCACCCTGCTTATTTTGAGGTTAAGCTGGACGTAGTACTCTGTCAGCCCTTGAGTAACTACCTTTCGCCTCCTCGTTTCCAGTTCTTTAGAAAATATGTAGCAATCTATAACTTCATTTCCTGACTGCTTCACACTCGTAATTGTTACATTTATTTTTTGCTTTAAAGAGCTTTAAGCTACTGCTCTGTTCTTTTGCTGAACTTTTCAATATATCGCATAAGTCTCTTAGCTCTATTCGGTCTTTTTGAAGCTTGAGGTTTTCTAAATTAGTGTTTATCTGACCTTGGTACTCAGTCTTTTTCCGGTCGTTTCACTGTAATTTTGGCAAGAAGTTGAAAGTATTTGTGATGGTGGAGGATACCAATATGTTTCGCCACGCAGTTGTCCATTCCATGCACGTCTCTGCGGCACATTTTGGTGAAAGACTTGAAGACTCTTACGCCCTCATGAATCTCAACAACTAAGACAATAATCATCATGCGTGACAAGGCACATTTCCACCGCTGGCAATTCGTGAACAAAGTAAATTTGCTGTCCTGGGACACTGAAAATCCGCCAATAACGGACCAAGAGCCATTACATCCACTCAAAGTCACTGCTGAAATAATTGGACCGTATTTTGTTTTACAACGGCGTGGGCTTCACTGTGGGTAGTGAGCGCTACAGGGTCATGATCTATGAAACTGGAAGACATGTGGTTCCATGTTGTGCCATACGACCTACATCAATGATGACACACTCCATCGGTATCAAACAATTTAACAGAAACATGGTCCCTTGTCCATTCATTCATAATCACTATATTGCCAGTCACAGTACAAAGCATAAACAATTAATAAAAGTCCACAGATGGGCTTTCGCAATAAACAGAAATCATATCACTAACAACTGCAACAAGCTAATGAAGATTTGAACTTCCGTTGCAATGAACTTCATCGTTTGCATTGACACAGTCCAGAGGCGAGCTGAACGAATTACGTTACTGACCCAGAAAACATTTGATATTATGATAACTGTTTCTCCATTCATTTCTTCTGTTTTATGTGTAGATTAGATATACAGTATAATCCCGATAAATCGTAGTGTCAAGGGACCTAGAGTTTATTGCGAATTATAGGGGTTTTCGAATTAGTGAGATTACGAACTATTGAAGGTTTAAGAAATAAAAATACGATTTAGAGGGATTTTATGTTTTAAATTCAAATTCAATATTTAACACAATATATTGGATATATTATACATAAAAAACAATTTTTCTACATAGGTACATACTTACATAATATGTATGTACAAAAAAAAAAAAAATGGACAGACACTTATGTATACGGTTAGAAGTTTGCAATGTCATAGGAAATTTACGTTAGCATAACGATAACCGTTTTTGGCAGAAAGTCTGTGAATGCACGTTCTTACATAGAAAGAGAAACAGCTGTCATTACCTGCAGCTGCACACATTTGCAAGGGTGAGAAAACCCCCTTTCGCCCGGATGTTACTCCAAGTCCTTTCTTTGTGATTAAACATAAACATATTGTAACAAATGAATAAGACTTTTTTTCGAATAAACGGGATTATCAACAGAGACTTACGAATTATAAGACGTTTTATATGACTTTGCATATGGAAATTATTGCGAATTACCGAGGGGACCGAAATGCACTGTTTTTTTACGAATAACCGGGATTTTTACAAGGGACCTTCAGTTTATTTCGAATAAGAGCGGTTTACGAATTATCGGGGTACGAATTATCGAGATTATACTGTATATTATTTAGTATAGAATTAGCATTAAGAAGCGATTGAGAAATTTGTATAAAAAGGCTAAAAAGTTAAAAAGCAAAAGAATTAAGTACCAAATTGAAGGCGTCAAGTGATTATTTTCTATTTCAGCTCGACTTTTTAGCCATCAATATTTCGGCTTGGGTTTGCTTTCAATATTTCGGCTTGGGCTAGCTTTCAATATAAGTCACAAAGCTTTCAATAGGGAGGTAGACTCCTATCTGTTATTTAAATTCACGGGTTAATTTAGAGCCATAAACTATGGGTCCTCAAGGACCGCATCTATCAAGAAGTGGAGAGCCTATCGCCCGATGATCTGAAGAAAACCATGGAAAATGACACATAAAATGTAAATGGTAATTAACAATGGCGGCAGCCACTTAAGCGATATCATTTTCAAAACTCCTAGAAAAAAAACTTGTATGCCCAAATCAACATTCAACAGAACGGACTAATTTGTATACCCTATTCTAAGGGTATATTAATTTTGACGCATAGTTTGTAACATACCTTAATATTGCCCGTAGACCCCTAAAAGTTACTATATTTATGATCAGCATCGATAGTAATGTCGATCTAGCCATGTCCGTCCGTCCGTCGGCAAAAATTAGGCCTTTAAACTGAGCCTAGAGAGCTGAAATTTTAACCATATCCTCTCTAGGGTCCCGAAATAATCAAGTTTACGAATTTTTGAAATCCGCCCACAGACACGCCCACAAACTCAAAAAAACAAAATTTTGGAAAAAATCGAATTTTGAGCTAGAAAGCTGAAATTTTTTTTATATGATCTATGACTCCTAAAACTGCTCGGGATATAAAATTTTCAAAATCCGCCCACTACACGCCCACAAATAAATAAAACAATTTTATTGAAAAACCAAAATTTGAGCTAGGGAGCTAAAATTTATAATATATACTATCTATGGGCCCTTTAAGCTCATGTGTAAATATTTTCAAAATACGCCTACTGACACGCCCACAATTAATTTTTTTATTTTTTTTGAGCTATGGAGCTGAAATTTATAATATATATCCTCTAGGGGGCCCTTTATGCTCATGTGTAAATATTTTCAAAATCCGCCCACTGACACGCCCACAATTTAAAAAAAAAAAACTTTTTTTTTGAAAATTCAAAGTTTGAGCTAGAGAGCGGAAATTTATAATATATACTCCCCAGGGGCTCATTATGCTCATGTGTTAATTTTTTTTACATCCGCCTACTGACACGCCCACAATTAAATAAAACAATTTTATTGAAACACCCAAGTTTGGGCTAGGGAGCGTTTTTTTTCGATAAAATCATTTAAATGTTATATAACAATAACAAAATATATAGAGCGTTCTTAACAATTCAACCGTACTTAGACTTTTGTCACGCCCACTTATGAGGGATAGGAATAAGAATAGGGTATCCAACAGTTCGCCCAAGCGGACAGTAGCCCGTCCCTATGTTTTTTTTTTTTTCATTCTATTCCCAATATGTTTATAGCCTAGGAAAATAGGGTCATACCTAATATCCCACTTTGAATAACTTCTTATAGCACTATAACTCCTTATTCATTTTAGATAGAACAACAGCAATAAACACTCGCTGAGTAATAGCACAAAACTTCTGCACCACACATTTGGAAGGAGGCACCCAACGCATGAAAATAAATTCTTTTAATCCTCAAATGATTAATTAACGGTTAATGTTTTCACCAAAAGCAATGACTCAAATATTTATAAATAAAATTACATTTGAATGTTTACACAAGGTGTTTACTTAGTCATTAATCAAACCTCAATAATTGAAAACGCACATATCGCTCGCGTATTCCTCTAAATTATGGAAAATTGTCATATAAATTCATTTCGTGGTTCGCCAACAGTCGAAATAAATTTCGAACAAGAAGGATATCAGTCATCACAGGTGGGTGCTGAACACAGTTGTCCGAAATCTCCCGATGGATATCTACCAGAGACTGAGGGCTTTTCCATCCCTAAGCCGCCACCGCCATACCAAGCACAACCGGACTATCTTCCACCACCAGAAAATATGCCTCAACCGGGAGATGAAGAAAAGCCTGGAAATCAAACAAAATCGGGGGCACCAGAACAGATTTGTGAACGAAAAAATAACGGTTTATGGACCGATATCAAACGGAATAGACCACAATCGCGCTCCTTGACTGCAGGTATGAATTAAGTTAAAGATTTCATTATCGCATTGAATTCAAGGAGCAATGAGTGCGTGAAAAAGTGGTGAATTATTTAGATTTTGATCGGGTGAAAGTAATTTAGTATTTAATTAAAATGATCGACTTATTTAATATTGCCCATGCACAGATGGGCTTTGAATCACTTCAGCGTCCCAAAAAAAGTGTTTATCGTAAAAGGTGGCCTACAACTCTTGGAACACGCAAATGCAAAAACACCAGCATTTGAATGGCTTCTGTAAAAAAGTGATCCGAAATCAGTGGACCCGGGGACTTTAATGCTAATCTGTTTAGCCGCGATTTTCGTGAATATCAAATTTGTGATATATGTTCTTCGTTTGGTCTGTCGATTGTTAATTCCTATGCAACGCATTTCTCTCCAATTTCCATTCCTAGTTTTTTGGATCTAGTCATTGTTTCTGACAACTCTTCAATTCTACTCTTAGATTAACTATCACTTGATGGCATCTCGGATCATGATTTGCTTTTAGTTACCTATGATATCGGTTTTAAGCATACTGTTATTCCTCTTGAGTTTTCTTATAAAGACATCAACTCCAATGATACCGTTGCCTTGAAAGAGGAATATCTCTAGCACCGTGGGAATATTGTAGATTTGTTGTTGATCATAATGAGAGAATTAAATGTTTCCAGTCTATAGTGGCACAATTGTATGAAAACATTGTGCCTACGAGAACTATTAAAATTAGTAACAAGAACTATCCATGGTTTACAACTGCTGTTATTAATGCCATTAAACGCAGAAATAGGTCTTATAGGAGATGGAAGAGATTGCCTAACACATATACTTGGAATTTGTTTAAATCTGCCCGCAATAATGCAACAAGTGTTACGTGAGCTTCTAAATGCAGTTACTTTAGCTCTAAGCTTAATGCTTCGCTTCCATCTAAGATTCTTTGGAAAAATCTACGTGAGCTTGGTATTAATAATGACAACTGTGCCCTTTGTGAGACTGAACCTGATGTGTTGAGTGACCATTTTCTCTTTGGTGATGACCAAGTTTGTCATATAAATACCCCTCATATCAGTTTAAGGAACCCATCGAAAGAGCTACAGTTTGTTTCTGTATCCGAGTCTGATGTTATACGCATTATGGTGACGATTAAGTCGAATGCTATTGATGAGGATGGGATGCCGCTTAAAATAGTTAAATTGATTTTACCACACATAATTAGTCATCTCACAAAATTAATTAACTTATTAATTAACTGACTTTAATGTCAGGAACATTTCCTCAAGTTTGGAAATCTGCTAGGGTTATACCTGTTGCTAAAAAGTGTAATGCCAAATCGGTTGAGGATTTAAGTCCAATTAGTATACTACCTTGCCTATCAAAGGAACTTGAAAAAGTAATCGCGAGCCAAATGTCTCATTACCTTCAAAGTAACTCCTTACTTCATCAACTTCAGTCTGGTTTTAGATTACTCGTAGTTCAAAGCTGTTCTAGAGCAATGGTTATTATTATGGATGATATTAGGTTAAATATTGATAAGCGCCATGTTACTTTTCTTTGTTCTGCTTGATTTTTCAAGGCCTTTGATTCGGTTAATCATAAACTGTTGTGCAGGAAACAGTTTTTAAATTTTAGCCCTAGTGCTACAAAGGTAATTGAGAGTTTTCTTAGTAACAGGCAACAGAAAGATAGTTGGAGGTAAGTCCTCCTCGTTTAAGTCTATCACTAAGGGAGTTCCTCAAAGTTCAATTCTCGGCCCAATTTTGTTTTGTATATTTATTAATGATCTTCCAACTGTCTGTAAATACGTGACTACCTACCTTTATGCTAATGATGTTCAATTGTGCTTGTCGCGTCCTCTTTGTGATGTCCGTGATCTTGCAAGTAAATATAATGAAGACTTGTCAGCGAACCGCACCTTATCGTCTTATGATCATGTTAATTTACTTGTTGGCCGCATTTATGGCTGCCTTAGAAAACTTTGGCTGTGTGCTAGTTTTACTCCTAAAGAAACGCGTCGTAAACTTGTAATTGCTCTGACTTTACCTATTATCACGTATGCCGAGGGAGTAAATAGTGACTTGGACTCTCTATCTCAGTATAAACTACGAGTAGCTTTTAATGATACCGTTAGATACATTTATGGACTGAAGAGATATCATCGAATCTCTGTTCTATCTAGAAATGTCTTAGGTTGTACTTTTTACCAAATTTTAAATGCTCGTAGTTTATATTTTTTCACAAACTCCTTCATAGCAAAACCCCGAGATACCTTTACAATAAATTAGTTTTTTCACGATCTCAGAGAACACTTAAAATCAATATTCCTCCTTTTAAATATTTAAATTCCTCCCGTATGTTTTTCGTCCACTCCGCGAGGCTTTGGAACTCTTTGCCTATACATATTAAACTGATGCGCAATTCCAAGAACTTCAAATGTAATATTTTTAAATACTTTTCAGTGCAGTAATGATGATAATAATACTAATAAAGATTTTTCAAGATAATTATAATTTTCTCCATTTTTACATTTCACATTGAATTTTTGAATTTTTATGATAATCGTTCTTTATCACATTTGTTACTTTTGCCTCATTTATTAATATTTATTCAATTTACATTGATGCAATTACCGTTTGTACTATAAAAGACCATGTCTTATTGTACAGCTCAAAACTAAAGATGTTAATAAATTGAAATTGAAATTGGACCCCACAGGCGGCAGTGGGAGGGCAGCCATGTCTCAATTGCATGCATTCTTTTTTTCAACGCGCATAGTAGCTTTCTTTCAGTCCCGATTGTGCCGTAATAGCCATATATGTCCAAAGTAATTTTTTTGAGAGCAGAAAGAACTTGTCTGTTTTAGACTACCCGTAGATTAGCAGTAATCCATTAAAATGTTGTTAGATGCACTAAAAAAAACACATGCGTTTCTTATGCCATGAAATTTCATTGATTGGTTTCGGGGCAATAATGATTTAAATTTTGGTTCCTGTGCAGGAGTTTGATTAGAATATCACTGCAGAATACCCTCAAGTGATAGGGTTACGATCACAAGAAGAAGAAGTGATTTAAAAACTTCAAATAGCTTCCCTGAAAATAAAGCTTTCGTGACTAAGGGTATGTAAAGTAAAGTCACAGTTAAGGTACTTGCAACATTATCAGTAAATAACATGCACATATGCATTTTACAATAACCGAACAAGTGTTAAGAGTGGTTAAGTAATTTAGTGGGTGGATTAACTACCCAAAAGCACAGAAAACTGTCGGTTAAGTAGTTTGACAGTTGCATTCTGCCTGTCACGAGGAAACATAATTTTCGTTTTTTCGCGGTGTTTTTTATTTTATAAATATAACACAAACTGGAAACAATTAATGCCACTTTTTAGGAAATGAAATAAGAATCTAGGGATACATTTACATATATTGTCAATGTAGGCCAACCCATCTGGCAAAGGACATAGAAAATGTGTATCAACTTTTTTATTTTATCATTTAACTCTCAGTTTTATCAAAACCTAGTCCCTGCCAAATGTTTTGTCCTACAGTGATGATATATATAAGCCTAGATTCGAATTTCAATACTCTCGAAAGTGGCATTAACTGTTTTTTTTTAGAATTAATTATTTTATTTGGATAACTCCTTTGAGTATCGCACTTGCTCTCCAGCCACTACACCAAAAGGAGGATTTCTGCCTGGTAGTACAATGGACCGATGCCGAGTCTGAGTGCTCTGGGATTATTTGGATTTCCTTTTTTAGCTAAAAAAATAAATAACCACACTTGTGTAAGAACAAAACAAAAAAGGCAAAACAAAGACATCGGTCTCGCCCATAGAAAAATTCACAATTCTCTTTCTTTTCTGTGACATCGTTAATTAAAACGTCTTTCAAAAATTCGTTAACTACTTTTAACAACGGAATAATCAACGTGTTGATCACAATTAGAAAGAGATAAAAGTTTTTTTTTAATTTCCATTCAGTAAATTCATAACAATCGTAAAACTGAAATAGCTGATGAATAGTTGCCTTAAGGGCCCAACCCATAGAATCCGTTGCATCCTTTGCTTTGACGCATCCATCGACTTTAAAGAACTTGACGAAACGATCCGTCCCATATAATCCGTCGCCAACTTTGTCAGCCGAAAACAATGGTTGCATATACACTGGCGATCACAAGGATGAGGCCATACATTTTGCAATCGATTTTCAGTCTTTATGCCTGTTAGAAATTTTATACCCGGAAACTTTTACTACCTGTGAACAGGAAAGCGTATAAAAAGATGCGCCACTAGTATGCTGTCTAATATGCCAGTACAGTCCAGTGATAACACTAACAAAAATAAATATCCCTACCGGCTAGGCGAACAATCCTAGAAATTTTATATCTGTCGCAATCTAATGCTAATAGTTTAAGAAGCCAATTTCTTTAAATATTGATTTTTTTAAGCAAAAACAAAATGTTGAAATTCTTTCAAAGAAAGAATACAATGCAATCAAAGTAAGATGACATTACGGGTCTATGATGTTATCAAACTATTTTTAAAAGAAGTTTTACTGAAATAAGACGAAGGGATTTTTTGAAAATAAAATCTGCAAAGTACCTATTCTGTTGGATTTCTTTCTTTTTTCCCTACGGCTTCATTATTGAGCTGAAATGCCCAACACGATTTTTTCTACACTTATTATCACTGCTATTCGAATGTCAAAAACATTTCAACCAATCAGCGGTCGAGTTACAGTTTCGCTGTGGTATACTGAACTGTCTGTAAATCAGCAATGACAGTTTTCTCTCATTTTTTCCAATGTTTTCTCTAATTTTCCAATGGTTTATCTTGTTTTCCAATACCTCGATCCATGTACCATGTAGCCGCCTCTCTCAATTTTGTTATACGTGAACCTCTATTCTGGAATGTGAAAGGTGCAATTTTTGTATACATGCATGCATACGTGGAAGAAAGTAGACAGAAAAGTAGAAAGTAGGGACAATTTAACTTTATCCTTTGAGGTTCATGGATCGGTTGGTTATGGGCCGCCAAGAATACGTGTATTCTTTTGTTGCTCTCCGTTTAATCAACGGATCCGAAGGATTGACGGATTCTAGGGGGCTAGGCCCTTCAGACATTAATTTATGTGAAAGATCGATGTCAAATGCACTATTCGCCAATGGAAGGATTTAACTGGAGAATTAATTGAGTGTTGGGAAGCTACTCAGAGCTTTACTTTAACAGTCTGAGACAGACCCTAAGACTAGTTCTGCATTGTAGTGACGATTTGTCTGTGTTCGAGGTTCTATTTTTGGACTGAATGCAAGAGTCCTAAAATTTTCCGCCGTTTCGAAGCCGGGCATTTTAAGAAGTTTCTCATAACAATCTTGGTTGTCAAACTTCCTTAAGAGGTTGGACAGTCGTAAAAATGTCGTTATAAATGGAGCAAATGAATAGGGAGCCGTCAGGCAGTAATGAAACTTTCAACTGCTAAATTTTATTATCTACAAACCCACTCGTTATTTGCCAACATAATATAAAACCTAAGCGATATTTTGTAGATCGTAATATGTTCTTATTATTAACTTTCCATGAAAAAAGACATTATCTCATCAACAAGCATTAATGTTCAAATGTTTGCTTTAAAATTAAAGTAGGTGACAGTGATTGATGATTAGATTATTTCTCCATCAATAATTGTATAGATATTTTATTGATAGAAAGGTAAGTCACGGAAATAGGAAACAATAAGAAACAAAAAGTAGAGTCACAAAGGATTTAGATGCTCAGGCCACGGCTTAACTTAATCTTTAAATTTACTTTATAAAAGAAAATCAATATATCCTAGAAAATAAAAGAACAACGCCACTCTCGATCACTCACGCACTAATGGCTGTATCGCAATAACTTCAAGAGTTATGGTAGAAACAGATCAACACAGCCACTCCGACTTCGACTTTGACAGCCACGCCGCGCGTTTTGGAGGTTATTAAATGGTATGTAACACATTGGCACCACAACCGCTCAATTTCGACTTCAACGTTAGACCTAAATCCTAAATTCGAAGTTTAAGTGCAAACCTCACCAGCTTTGCGAAGATGTTTTCAGTTTGCCCAACAAACAAATGCTTATTATTTGAGCGAATTTTCTTTCACTATTGTAAAGAAAAATTGTCTCTGTTGTGTAGTCGCGGCAAATACCTTTATAAGTGGCGGTTTCCGAGGACATTTTGGATGTACACATTTGTTGGGTTTTGATGACCTTTTTGGGGTTCCAATGACCTATTGGTAAAATATCCTTTAATACAGAAATACTGGTCTAACCGACATTTTGGAAAAATATCATTTTGGAGTTTTAAGGACCATTTTAGGGTTCCAGGGATGTCTGGGTAGAATAACCTAATGTCGAATAAATTCATGTCAGTAATTGCTATTAATGTTACGAGTATGTGTTGCAACCCTTTGGGTGGAGAGCGAAATAAAGATACGCTGCAGGTAGTTGCAAATATTTATTCGATAATATTAACTTCAAGATACTTAGATTATAAATTAAGATAAGGGTGGCGCAGCGTGCACCGATCTAGCTGGAGAGAAGAGAATGACAGATCGAATATCTTGACAGCTGTTGACAGCTGAGCGATGATGTTCAGTGTTCGTTAGGTATTGCAAAAGCATGGCATTGCCAACTCCTAATTCCTAGCGGATGCAACATTATGTCTTAGATTAGTGTTCCAATTTTAGTATTTATATGTTTTTCAATGAGATCCTTTTGTAGTCTCAGGCGATTTTCTTTGTGTGACAGTCTCGAATTGGAGAAGAAAGGTTTTCCTAATGCACGTCGTCTGGTCCTATCTAGTGCCGGGAAGCCGCATAAACAGTGGATAAATAGTTGCAACATTGCAACCACGGTACAGATCGTCTTGCACTGATTTTAGCGCCGTGTGGTTTTCAATCTTAAACTATATTGGGTTCTGGGTTCTGGGTTCACTGACAAAATTATACTGAGTAGAAATTTGTTTTTGGCTTACAGGTATAAAATGAAGAATGAGTTATTACTGAGTTGCAGAAAAAGCACATATACTATCGTCAACATCCAAGAAATGCGATGAAATGTGGATGTTTGTCATTCGAACCAAAACTAGGCAAATAGTCTTCAATTCCAGTATCGACTCACACTACTCTGTTGAAGTTATTAAAATCGAAATACATCCTCCGTATGTTGTATATAAATGACAATTGTTGCTGATGTGACTAATTATTCGATGTTAACAAGACAACTGCGACAAATGTCGAGATCACGTTATGTGAATGAAAATGATCGCTTTTATTTTTGTGGATCTGCCTACAGGCCTTCCAAACGATACAACCAACCAGATTCCGCAATTGAAATTAAAATACATATACACGAAAATCGGTTTAAAAAATAAATAAAAATAAATATTAGGCATTAACGGCAAATAGAGGGCCTAAAACCTAGCTTCTCCAACCACTTTCTTTGCGAAGTGGAAGGGACCTACAATTTTAAGCCGAATCCGAACGGCAAATTTGAGAAGCTCTCATGACAATTGATACTCTTGATGTTTGTCAGACGTTCGCAAGAGGTGGGGCAGTGGTAAAAAAAAACTCAAGATGTTATTTGTTCCCCGGAATTGAACCGGGGACTTTTCGATAACCATTGAGCCACTGCGCCCGACCAAATCGGAAAATCGGTTTATACTTTATAAAGTTGATTTGCCAGACAAAAGGTACATAAGTTTCCAACTAGAGTCAAGCAATCAGTCGTGCCGCAGCTCTCATCGAGATAGGTCGGCTAGTTAGTGTTCAGCGGGAAAAACGGAAAGTATATCGATTATAAAAGCGATTTAGCCAAGTATTTTTAAGTCCAAAGTTGGCTTAGTAAGTTAGGCGTCCGACTTTGACGCCGGAGACTCGGGTTCGATTCTCGGCCAGTCTTCAATTTTTTAATTTTATTTTTTTTCGGAAATATAGTGATAGAGACACAAAAAAAACAAAAAAAAAAGTGCCGCATTATCAGGCGATGGACCCCGGAAAATCGGTGGTCCCGCTTACGGGTGTGGGTGTGCCGTTGCGACGTGTGGTGCGAACACGTGAGCCGGCAAAAAAATCAGCAGCAACAACAGCAGCAACCACAGCAGTAACGAAAGCAGCAACAGCAGCAACAACAGCAGCAGCAATAACATCAGCAACAACAACAACAATAGCAACAGCAACGAGAACAGCAGCAGCAGCAGTGTGTATGCCAAGGGCAGTAGCTGCACATGCTTCTAAAATGGCACCAATTGCAGCAACAACAACGGGTCGATCGTTGCCTAGGCGAGTGTTCTCGCAGGCAATACCAGCACCAACAAAGTCAGTAGCAGCAGCTGAAAACCCAGCTACAGAAGTAGAGAAGGAGGAGTTTCGAAAGGTGGAGAAGAGGCGACGGAAGCTTAATCCGAAGCCGAATCTTTCTGCGAAGAGAAGGGCGAACCTGGCAGGCCCTAATGTGGAATCGTCGATGGCTGGTACCGATGATGACACGGATAACACCAGCTCTTACGAAGCTGAAGTGCGAGCGGGCCGGTACGTCGGAGAGGGAAACTCCTTCAGGGACCTACCGGTCGACGACGATGATAGCAATGTCATCCAAATGGAGGATAGAGAGGAAGATGATGAGGAGGCTCAGCTTGACCAACTCATCAAAGAGCTCCTTGAGAAACGTGAGCAGTTGAGGCTGAAAAAAGTACAGCAGCAGCAACAACAAATAGTGCTGAGGGAGCAAATCCAGCAACAACATCAACAGAAGCAACAACAACGACAACAGCAACAGAACCAACAAAAGCAGCAACAGCAGCAGCAAAAGCAGCAACTGCAGCCAAATCAGCAACAGCAGTCAAAGCAGCAACAGCAGCAGAAACCAGCAAGGAAGAACAAAATTCCACCGATTAATGTGAGTAATTTCGATATAAGTGATAGTATAAGGTTATGTAGGCTTATAACAAAGAACTTTCATGTTAAAAGGCTATCGGCCAATAAACATATAATTATTTGTGAAGAAATAGAGGAGTACAATAGGGTGCGCACCGCCTTGGGAGAGGTTAAGACCGAGTACTTTACGTACACCCCAAGAGAGCAAAAGCTAAAAACCGTTGTATTAAAGGGAATTGATCCCTCAATAAAAACGGAGGAGCTCGAAAGAGAGCTAAAGAACTTTGAAAGCGATGACCTCAAGTTCGTGGGGGTCAAGCCGTTTTCCTCGGCTGTGGCAAGGGGTGGTAACCGTCACTTACCATTCTTCCTGGTTCAGCTCACTCCCGACAGCAAAATCGACAGGCTGCGAAATATCCGCTTCCTGTACTACCATGCTGTAAGGTGGGAGAAAATAAAGAGGTCAGATCGCATACTTCAATGTATGCGCTGCCAAAGGTTCGGGCACGCCGCAGCTAACTGCAACATGCAGTTTAGATGCGTCAAGTGCGACAAAGACCACAAACATGGTGAATGTTCTCTTGGCAAGGAGAGAGTCGAAGACCGGGGTGTCCTCTCTTGTGTTCTCTGCAGGAACTCTGGGCATCCCGCCAACTTCAGGGGTTGCCCAAAGTACCAGGAGCTGAAAAAGCGAGTCCAGGCCCGCAAACAGCAGTCGGAAGACGATAGGCGTCAAAAGAGTCGCTCGTTCTCGAATTTTGTGGCACCCAACGTGTCCTTTGCCCAAATGGCAGCTGGACCGGGTCAAGCCCACATGACATCAATCCAACCAAAGGTAGCCCAAAAGGCACCAGAGGTGGATCTGGACTTAAAATCGATCCTTCTGTCTCTGCACGGAAAGATCGACAAGTTCCAGAAACAATTAAATGAACAAGCGGCCCGAATTGACTTTATCTATTCGGAGCTGTTTGTGGGGTCTGGTGTGCCATAAATCTAATGGCTGCGCTGGATGAGGGAAACTTAAAGATCCTTGCTGTGAATGTTAATTCACTAGTCAGGATCGAGAAAAGAACGTCACTTGCCAATTTGTTGAAAACCGAAAACCCGGATGTGCTTTTGGTTAGCGAAACTAAGCTAAATCAGAAGCACAAACTGGGATACAAAGACTATCATGTAATAAGAAGAGACCGGCCTCACTCCACTCAAGGAGGTGGGGTGTCGCTTTACGCACATGCTGCACCTCCACCAAACCAATTTATGACAGAGCTCGAGACACTTTTTCGTGGTCTGCAGCTGAACTCGGAGGAGAATTATTACTTCTTGGCCGGAGATATTAATGCCAAACATGCGGCATGGGGAAATGTTACTGCGAATCCCAGGGGCAACCAGTTTCACGACTGGTGGCGCCTCAATATGATTGAGTACAACCTCGAGTTGTACGCGACGGATATCCCTTCTTTCCCAAGAAGCGGTGCTTTCCTGGACTTGGCCTTAACGGACGCAAGACTTCAACTGACGAACATAGATCAAAACACGCGGAACTGTTTGCGTGCGTTTGAGTACGATAGTGATCACTACGGACTCGCCGCCGCAATACGGATCCCGAACGAGCAAACGCTGCTGGAGGAGTACGAAGCATTGTGTTCATTCGATTATCGGAGGGCACAATGGTCGCGCTTCTCCAGATTTTTAAAGCGAGATATACGTTCGAGTGGGATCGACCCACCGACAAACAGTAACATGACAAATGATGACATTGATCGGCATTTATTGCAAATGAACGACGCCATCAAACGAACTATGGAACGAACTATTCCTCGAGTAGGACGTTCCGACGACGACCAGACAGAAAAGTACAGAAACCCGACAATCGACGCACTATACCGACAGAAAAGTAGACTGCTCTCGAGGCTTAAACGGCTGTACAGGCAATTTACTGATCGCAACGACCCGGAGGTAAGGATGCTGAATTCAGAGATCCGAATCCTGAAACAGCTGATAAAAGAAAATTACAAAAAATCTGTAAGTCTGTATTGGGGCAATAAAATTCGGGCTATTAAAACCTGTAGTCCGAATATGTTCCCACAGATAAATAAGTTGTTCAGGAGGAAAGATCACAATGATATTCCTTGTGTTCGAATCTCCCAGACAGCAGACAACAGACAGACAGTACTGACTGCTGGAATAAGTCCAGAAAGTGTCGCTTCAAACGACGATTTTTTCGTGGTCGAGGACCCACAGGAGAAAGTGGATTTGCTGGGCGCTTGTTTCGAGGCCGTGTATACGGTGAGCAATCCTGTTCGCCGTAACCACGACATTGAGAATAGGGCTCTGGTGAACCACTTCGATCTGCGCACCGAATTTGAGAATTGGCGATCTGAGAATAACGGATTCACCGTGTTCACTGATGAAAACCATGCTAATGCAGTTGTCGCCAATGGCCGAGATGCATCGCACTTGTTCGTGTCGAAGGATGATCTTCTGTGCATCTTCGGGTCACTAAAGAATAAAAAGTCGGCGGGGATGGATGGTGTCCCAAACGTCGTATTGAGACACCTGCCTTTGGAGGCTGTAGATATTTTCACCACGCTGTTTAACAATGCGCTGAATAATGCACATTATCCGGCGCATTGGAAGGTAGCTGTGGTACACCCTATCCCGAAAAAAGGTAAAGATAGGACGAACCCAGCCAATCTCCGGTCAATTAGCTTGCTTCCGAATATTAGCAAGGTCTTTGAAAAGGTTGTCAATAGAGCTCTGTTAAAGTGGGTCGAGGACAATAACATAATTCCGGACAACCAGTTTGGTTTCAGGGCGAGGCATGACACTATTCATGCCGCGTCGAAACTGGTTTCCGACATTCAGTGGAATAAATGCAAGAGCCAATGCACGGGTGCTTGTCTGGTTGATTTTGAGAAGGCTTTCGACACCGTATGGTTAGAGGGACTTTTCTACAAGTTGACCAGGCGGGGGATGCACAAACCTTTGCTATATGTAATTTATAATATGCTTATGGGAAAGAAGTTCGTTGTCAAATGTGGCAACGTGACTTCGAGCAGAGTCTTTGAAATTAAAAACGGTTTACAGCAGGGGGCGGTCAATTCTCCGATCCTGTTTAACATTTACACGAGTGATCTGGTGGGTTCACTCAGACATGCTATAGCGTATGCTGACGATTTGGTGGCATACAGATCAGGTCCTAAAATCGAGGTCATTAATATCCTTTTGCAGCGTGACTTCGATCAAATTAAGCGATATTGCGACGACTGGAAGTTGAAAATCAACTTTCAGAAGACGGAAACAATCTTGTTCAGAACTCCATTGGCTGGGGCCTCTAGGGATACTAGAAAAAACTGGAAAAAATTGGCCATTATTGGACAAAATGGGCAGCCATTGGCGGTGAGAAGCGCAGTTAGATATCTAGGTATCTGGCTTGACCAGTATCTATATTTCGATAGACATATAGTTGCTTGTCTTGCTGGGGCCAAGAAGGCTTATGCTCTGACAAGGAGACTGTTTCATAGCAGTCAACTTGACTCCAGAGTGAAGGTCATTTGCTACGTGGCCCTTATAAGGCCGATCATCGCTTATGGTTGTCCATTATGGTTTAATATAGCGCCTAGCTATATGGAAAAGATTCGGGTTTTGGAGAGACAATGTCTTAGGACCTGTCTCCGGTTGTTCCGAACGCCTGAATCCAACTATATAAAATACTATCCCAACAAGGTCCTATACGATGGGGCTCAGTTGAATAGGATTGACAATTTCCTCATTAAGGTGACTCGAAGGCACGTTGCAAGGGCGATGGCCAGCGACAATAGTCTGATCTTTGGGGCTTACTACCCCAATGAAATGTACATTGAGAGTACACTCCGGTCTGGCTTTATCCCGCCAGAGGCATTTATCCATATTGATGCAAAAGGGCTGGTACAGACGAGGGATGGTATCCCGGTATTATACCACCGCTACCGCAGTGCGAGAGATAAGCGGCTCATCCGCGGCGAGGACGTCGCCAATGCTCATGAGCTCCTCCGTTTTAGTACCGCAATAGCGGAGAGGGATAAATTCGATACAGAAAAGCAATTTGCCGAATTTTGGTGGCTTTTTGAGGGGGGAGGGGTCAACATGCCCTCCCAAGACGGTGCGTTACTCTAGGTAACATCCTCTTAGTTTGTAAGATAGATTAAGTTAGCTAGGGCGTTTCTGGGAGGGGCCGGGCTCGCCAACTTGTGGTGGTGCTTCCGGGAGGTGATTGATTCTGTAAGGCATCAGTCAGCTCACGGCGGCGCGTGTGCACGTTGACGACTGCCAGGCGCTCGGAAAGCAATTGGGAATTTGACCACTTGTTTCGTAATGCAACGAGTGCTCAGAATCCTAATTATAGTTAGAATATGTTAAGTAGTTTAAGTAAGTAGAGTAGGTAGTTTGTAATTTGTTTTTTTATATAAAAATATAAAATTTGATAAAGATGCCGAGTTTTCTTAAAAATTTTCTCGATGAAAACATAATATGTAAGATTAGTTCGTAAAATAGTTTTTAGGCCGAAAGGCAATAATTATAAGATAGAGTTAAGTTTAGGGCGTCCGCATAAGGATCAATAATCTAGAATAAGTATCCTGTTAATGTTAAGTTAGATTTACTCATTTTTGTCTAGTATATAAGTTGATATAAGCTAATAATTAATAAAAATGAATTTAAAAGTAAAAGTAAAAAGAGTCAAGCAATGAATATATGTAAGATTAGTTCGCAAAATAGTTTTTAGGACGAAAGGCAATAATTATAAGGTTGTACTCGTAGTTAAGCTTAGAGCGCCCGCATAAGGGCCAATAAATAAGAATAAGTATCCTGCTAATTTTAAGTTAGATTTAATAATTTTTGTCTAGTATATAAGTAGATATCTTATAATGAATAAAAAAATTAATTTCAAAGTCAAGAGTCAAGCAATCTTTACAACCCTGTTAAGGCTCTTCTGAGTTATAGTCTAAGCCTTGATATCTCTTCAAAATTATTACCCAATTGCGCCAAAATTATATAATCTCTTCCTATTCTTTTCAGCATCCTTAATCTTTGCGTCTGGTGGCATGAGCTTTGCCCAAAGTACTGGCTTTCAGCCAATCCTCAACTATACGACCCATGCCTCCTATATTCACATGGAAATATGTTGGTTTATTGCAGTCATCATTGGAGCAATAATATCGACCATTTTCATCCAGAAAACTACCAAACGTGTATTCAATGTAAGTGAAAATATCCACAAAAATTTCAAATCCAACTGACCGCATCATTTTTGTTTTCAGCTAATATCTGCTAACCTGGTCATCTTAAATGGGATCCTTTTCATTGCGGCCTCAAAGAATGTAGCAGCAATTGCCATTGCTCGCTATTGCGATGGAATTTCATTTGGGTTGACGTTAATTCCAGCAATAGTCGGAGGCTCTGAGCTATCAGTGAAAAGATTCCGAGGCTGCGTCCTCACTGTGGAACAACTCGGTCTTGCCAATGGCATTACGATGAATGTTATCTACAGAAACTTTTGGTTATCTAAGTGGGAATTCGACGTGAATCAAATGCATGGTGTTATTGGCCTCGTCTTTGGTGTCCTAGCCTTAGGATTAACTTTTTTCTTGACACTGGAATCGCCTATCTATTATCTACGCAAAAACAACGAAACCGAAGCAATCAATGTCTTACGACGGTTACGGAGGCCCAAGATTGTGAACGCCGAAACCTACGACCTGCTGTACGAGGATAAGCTTTTGCTGAAAGAGGATAATGCCAGAGGATTTGACAACAATTTGAAAAAAGGCGTACTACCAATTGTCAAGATATGTGCGTATCGCGCACTCGTAAC
Source organism: Portevinia maculata (assembly GCA_949715645.1). NCBI lineage: Eukaryota > Metazoa > Arthropoda > Insecta > Diptera > Syrphidae > Portevinia > Portevinia maculata. The sequence continues at coordinate 22,255,942 of OX454527.1, read as the reverse complement.
GATGTCCTTCTCACTTCCCCTCACATGGGTATTCATTCTAGCCTCAGACATATCAGACACGGTGTGGAGCCCCTACTCATATTCGGTGATGCGAGCTCTTGGGGTCCTTTTCACAGGATTCACAACCGACAGCTGCGGTCGCAAATTGACTAGCTCTTGCTCTATTTTTGTTGGCGGTGCGTTGCTAATTGCTATTGGAGCAATATGTTCAAACATTACGATGACGTCTCCCAGCGACACCGGAAAATTGGATGCAATTGTCGGACTGATGCTGGCCTATCAGGTGTTTGCCGGGATCGCAGCTCCTGCAAGTACGATCTATTTGGGTGAAGCTTTTTCGGTGTCCGTCAAGCCGTACTTTATTTTGATAGCTGTCATCTTCGAAAACAGCATCCAAATAGTTATTTGTTGTTCCTTTGAGAAAACAACGGAGTCCGTAGAAGCCTTTGGCTTAGCTTTAGGTGTCTTACAGGTGTTGTGTGGCACCGTCTTCCTATTCGTGATGCCAGAAACTAAGAAAACGAGTTTACGCGAAGCGCTAGCAATGTTCAAAAAGACACTTCACTTTAAAAAAAATTATATGAAATAGTTTATACTGTGCATTAATACATTTTATGTTCATCATTCACTTTCAGTCAATATATTTTAACAGCAAACTTGGAGATCGGTCAGACTTAAATGCCAATACTCAATTGGCTACTTATATATATTTTTTAATCCGGAACTAGAATTTGTAAAGTTATAGAAATAATTTTAAAAGTAATCCTGGACACACAAGTTTGTTTCATTAAACCACTATTCCCAGACTGACTGTGTTAAATATAATAAGAAGCTGAACCAAATATCAGTTGCTATTTCACTCCTTGGACAGCGTTTTAATCCAAATAGAAAAATATATACAAACCTTAACGATGATTTTTTTTTATATAATATACACGCACTAAAGGGATGAGTAAGGACCCGTATAATGTAATAGCTACACAGCGGGGGCGTTAAGGGAATTAGGATGAGAAGAAAAGGAGAGATGCCGATGCACGTTGGTTTTGAATGTTTGTAGATTATAATGTGAAGGAAAAACAATGCGTGGAAGAATATTCCACATTCGTATTGTACGGCTGAGGAAAGATTCTTTGAACTTCACTGTACGTCCGAACACAGGCTTGATGGTGAACTGATGAGCATTCCTTGCATGGCGGATATTGCGGTTGAAATGTGCAAGGAGAGGAATGCAATTCTCTATTTCGTTTAAGCAGGTGGAAATAACAATAAAATAATGTGAATTATTTCTTACATCGCTTAAGGAAGCCTGGACATTTCGCGGCGTTCTTGGCGACATCGAATATGTGGTCATTCCAACGAAGGTTGTCATTGACACACATACCGTGAATGGAAAGTCTTTCGGTTTCAGCGATGCAAGTGCCATTCATGGATAATGGCAGTGTGTGTGGGGTTTGCTTTAATGACAGGAGACAGCATTGTGTTTCGGAAGCATTAAATTCCACTCTATTGCAAGGTCGTAGAAGCGGGGGGGGGGGGGGGGTCACAGGGGTTTGAGCCAAGAATTTTTTTAAAAATACATCTGTAAATCATACTTTTCCGCATCAGTATTAAATTTGTACTCAAATAATCATTGATTATGTTAAAAATTTCTGATTTTAGTTTTAAGCTATGAAAGGCAGTTTTAACGGAGTTCAACCTGTATTACGCGAGTCTCATCCAGAAGCCGTATACATGCACTGTAGTGTACACTCTCTAAACCTGGCATTAGGGTATTCTTGTCAAATTCAGCCTATTACAATGTTGGTACACTTACACTATCGGTACCAAAAAATCCGTTGGAATTTTTTTTAAATTATCGTCAAAGCGCACACATTTGTTGCCGGAAATGATTAAACCAGATTATCCTCAAATAAATGGAAAAATTTAACAGCAATGTGTGAAACACGCTGGGTGGAAAACCATAATGGGTTGAAGAGGTTTAAGGAAATTTTTGTAGCGATAATTGATGCTTTGGAAGAGTTGTGTACTGATAAGGACTCTGATACGTCATCGAAGGCGAGTTGCTTTTTAAGATCTATTTCAGCTAGTGACTTTGCAGTAAGTTTGTGTTGTATGAGTGTTTTGTTTACATATACATTGCCACTTTGTAAGATCTTTCAATCCCCTTCATGCGCTTTAGTGTCTGGATTGGAACATGTGGAATTAATAACAAAGACATTCCGGAATTCAAAACAATTTTTGAGACTGCAACTGCACAAAACTTGGTAAATGTTGTATATGAAAAACTTGAAATTTCACGAATTGTGTCAAGGCAGCAGCATAGACAAAACATGAGCACAACAGATCCTGAAACCTATTTTAGGATAAGTATAATGATTCCTCTTTTAGATGACTTTTTAAGTCTGCTTAAAATAAGATTTGAAAACCATAAGTCCATACTTTCCTCTTTGTGCATTTTGATTCCATCAACCCTTGGCAAAAACGAACAAAAGTATAACGAAGAAAACTTCAAATTTTATAAATCATTTTTGGATTGGGACACTTTAAAAGCTGAATTTACGCTATGGAAACCAAAATGCCATACACAAAAAGATATAGAGCGTTCAAAGAGTGCAATAACAGCTCTTGGGGAATGCAATAAGGATCTGTTTCCTGACATCCACAAGCTTCTTAAAATTTTGGCGACACTACCGGTTTCAACATGTACACCGGAAAGAACATTTTCGACAATGAAACGTCTAAAAACTTATCTAAGAAATTCTACTTCTGAAAAAAGATTAACAGGATTGATGGTAATCTGAATTCATCAACAAATTGAGATTCACACTGAGGAAGTTTTAGATATATTTGCAGCGCAGAAGGCCAGAAGATTAAATTTAATTTTATAAAAATGATTCCTACCTACATGTCTTTTTTTAGTAATAAAATCTTAAAGAATAATATTCCATTTTAACTCGGTCATATTTTAAAAAAGTGATGTATTTTATATGTTACTAGCTGCACCCGCCCGGCTTTGCCCGTGCCCGAGAATTCTATTGGCCAATATGTTCGAGTAGACTTCCTTATTATTGCCTATAGCGGGTATCTGGCATACCTATGTTGCTGCCCCTAAAAAAACAAGACCGATTTTGGCCAAACTTCACAGAAACACTCTCAGGCCAATACCGAAGATTGCCTGATTTGAGCTCAACCTGTTCCGCTTAGGGTAGGTGCTTTTTGTCTGTAGGCGCCTATGTCAGCTTACTTGTGCGAATCAAACAACAAAGCGAAAGTAAAAAACTTCGATAGAATCACTTTTAATTCACTTTCACATCGATTGTTATCAATGTGGGAAAAGCAACTTTCCGATGTCCGATTCACAAAAAAAATGCAAAAAAATTCAATAAGAGTTATTTGAATAAAACATTGAACACACGATATCTCAAGAATGAAAGTGCGCACAAACACCACAAAAGGCTTGAAACGTTGGTCTGGTCTCCCTCTTTCATATGCGCGTTCAGATAACAAAATAGGTGACGTCTGTACGATTGTTTTTTATATGTGCGGTCCCTGTATCTGCATCGGAATTTACACGCATATGCACATATGCATGTGTACTCACTCAAATGCCCATAATTCACACACCGATGCAGATACAGATATCGCACATACCAAACATCCTTTGTCCAGACGTCACCTTTCATGGAAAATTTCATTGGAATCGGTTAACGCGTTTGGCCAAACGCCGGCAACAAACTCTAATATGGATTGATTTTTATATATATAGATTTATTTTATTTATTTATTGATTTTATGTTTGTGTTGTTCTGCGCAAACTGCAATATTTGAATAGCAGTGAAAATGCAATAACGTGTAAGAAACAACTTTCGCCAAATTGTGACACACTATTTAAAAGAGTATAAATGTATGTTTTTGTTTTTTTTTCAAAGATTTAAAATAAAAAAATATCCCTGAGGAAGGTAAAAAAAAAACATCAACGGAACAATGAAATAAACTTGTTTTTATTGGCATCGCAAAACACAAGACCATATAAGCCGAAAAAAAGATAAACTTAATGTTAACAAACATTTTGGTCGGGAACAAAAAAATAATAAAAAAAAACGATGTGAATTCACCCTATGGACAAGGTACACCCATTCATTCTTTTGTTTGATTGATTGACAATAAAAAAAAAGTGATTCACAATACATAAATAATTCAATTCAAAACGTTATCAACAAACGATAACTGAAATAGACTGATAAACAACATTTTGATTGAAGTAAGGCAACGAATATCTGTACTTATTCCGATTTTGAAAACCTTCTTTTAGTGGGAAAGAGTAGTGTCGCTTGCGAA